>OY743173.1:32589448-41716948 GCA_963555705.1 Ligustrum vulgare | reverse complement strand
CAAAATCGTGCCTCATATGTTGTATATATATAGGTTTTAGAAAAACCTAGTGAAAGAAGGAGAAAAACCAGTTGAAATTGGGCAAAACCCAAAATAACGGCCCAGTCGGAACCTGTGCGGGCTCACAGGCTAAATTCTCGAGGTCTCGCAGGCAAAATATTTTGGTTCTGACCATTCAACGAGGGGTCACGCGGGCTCACAGTACAAACTTTCAGTGCAATTTTCAACTTTAAATCTAAATAAGTTGGTCCTTCTCTTTTATTTGCACCTCAAGTCCTCAACTTCCAATTTGAACGTTATGGTCTTCAAACTTCTAAATCTTCTCAATTAGTTCATTCCAACTCTCAACTTCTTCAATTAGGTTCTCCAACACTTGATTTATTTACTTTGGCATCATGCAAGTTTCTCGATGACGTCATCAACTCCTCAATTGCTCAATTAAGCTCTAATTAGCATCCAATTGTGCATTTCTTTTCCTTAATTTCTTCATTCTTCATCTTTTTGGGATATTTTCTGAAATTTAAACAAATACACACAAATTAAACAACATTTATTCTAAAATGACAATAAAATCTTCTAATTTACACATATAAATAAGTGTATAAAATACACTTATCAAATACCCCCAAACTAGAATTATTGTTCGTCCTCGAATAATGTAAGCTTCAACTAAAGAATCAAAATGCAGAATATTTTTGTTGTGTCAACATGTTTACCAATTGCTTCAATAGTCCAACTCAATCCATACTTCAGCAAGAGTTATGAAAAACAAAGTAAAATAAGTCTAGTTATCTCATGCCAGATTTTCAAGTGTGTGTGTGAATAGCCAATGTCAAACCCCTACTCATGCAAAAGATATACTTAACACTGTGTAGCTCTTAATGCACAATCAATCCCGAATCTCATGTGGTCAATCTAATGAATCTAAAGATTTCCTTTCCCAATTCTACACCCCAAATCTCCACAGTTATAGTCAACCAAGCTTTTATATATATATATATATATATATATATATATATATATATATATATATATATATATTTTATTTATAGACGACTTTTTCTGTTCTTTTTATTTCATGTCCTTATCTTTTAACATCTTTGTAGAATACTTTTCTCATTTGCTTTCTATGTGACCCCTATAGCGAGCTTTAGATCGGTGACTCCCAAGCCAGATGACTTTAGGGCACCAAGTTTGAAAGACCCCTCAGACTTAATTGCTCGAGTCACACAATCGACATCGAGATGTTAAAGATGTTTGATTGTCTTATGTGTAAGTCCACTCTCCGTACTTGTTTTCTAATTGACCCTTTTAGTGAGCTTTAGGTATGTGACTCCCAAGCCAGACGACTTTAGGGCACCAGGTTTGAAAGACCCCTCAGAATTAATTAGTTAAGTCAAAAATGCTTTTGAAGAGTAGAATAAGACCTTCAGCATTTTTTCTGTTTTTATGATGGCTATGGTTTACACCCGTTGACCAAACCGCTTTGAATAAAGTGCAAAACCAAGAACCATAGACCTCCAACCTATCAATACATGCACAATCTAACATTCCACCCCCAAACTTGCTTTTTTAGCTAAGTTTTGTTCTACTTTAGGGACGGGATATCTAAGGATCTAAGTTTAGGGATTATCAAGTCATTCCTAAGTTCAAGTTGCATGAACTTACCCCACATGTATTAAATACATTTCTACACAAATAATAATCCAACAATGGCCATGTGAGCATGACGATTAAATCTAGCAAGTAATAACTAGTTCATCAAACTCGTGTTTTCATGTTGTCCACAATTCAAGCCAAAGCAAAATTTGATTCATACTATATCCTAGGTAATAAACATCTCAACAAAATTTTCAAAATTTTCAGTTTTTTTTAGTACCCCAAATAAAAGTTGAGTGAATGCCAATAAAAAGAATGAATTATGAAGCATATGCAATGAATGAGATTTTCCACCCCAAACTAGAAAGAAACATTTTCCCCAATTTTTGTAAAATAGATTTAACAATGAGAAACAAGACAAAGGAGAGAGAACTAGAACTTACCAGGTGTAATGGAGATGTTTCTTTGCTTTGAACCTTTCCTTTTAGTTGCACTTGGATGAATTTTACCCTTTCTTTGCATTGCCCAACTTAGTTTGAGGTGTTTTGGTTGATGTTTTCCTTGTAAAACAAAAGATAAGTAACATTATAAGTCATAAACATCAATAAGAACAATACAAGTTCAAACCAAAACCCCAAACTAAAGATAAAGCAAAAAATTCTAAATTTTCAAGCATGGTCGACCATTCATGTTTAAGCCATGATATCACCTAGAAAAACACAAAAAAATTTAGAGCCATCTATTGACATGTTAAAGTTCATAGCATGGTTGACAACATATTAAAGATTCAGCTCATTTGAAGATCAATAGGGTCATGAAAAACTATGAAGAAATAGGTGACATGGGCAGTTTTTTAGGTGCAACGGCTTGTAGTGGCCTTGCAACGGGGCTGCCATGGTGCAATATTGGTTTTCATGAATTTAATGCAATGTAATGTCCAAACCATGAACTAATCACACACAATCAATGATAAACATGTAATGAAGATACGTGCTCGAACAAATTTCTCAAATTTGAACAAAAATGTCTTTGTGGCATTTCATCGAACACTAAAGGTGCATTGTCAAAATCAAAGAATATGCATAAATTTGGAGATATGGATGAACCCAAAATTCTCACCTAATAAAACAAAATCCACATACTCCAGATACTAACCTATGCCCATACTTGAGACCTCAAAAACTTGCATTTCATGAATTCAAAGAAAATTTTACAAATTTTGAACAAATTTGAAGTGAAGTGAAAAATTCATACCTTTGATTGAGTTTTTGAGGTGATAAAAGCAATAAATTTGATGCAATCAAGTGTTGATGACATGCATAAAATATGAAAGATCGACTATGGGATGATTTAGCTAGAGAAAAAGAGTTTATGAAGTTTTAAAGTGAAAGAATGAAGAAAAATATTTAAACTGCTGACTGTGCCCAGAATTTGCACAGGAAAATGTCACGTGGTCGCGCACAGGCAAAATGTCGTGTAGTCTCGCGGCATTCCGGCAGAAGGCAGTTTTCTTTTTATTTTGAATTTCAACCTCGTGTTTAACCCCCTAATTATTTCATGATCAACTAAAACATGTAAAAATCAAAACAAACATAAAAATGCAAAAATAGTGCAACAAGCAAAAGTATCCTTTACATGCAAAAAACATAAAAAAATGTCACCTATCATGCATATACCTAAAAACAAGTAATGAAATAAATACTTAAAGCATAATAAATAAAAGGGAAGAAAGTTGGCTTTCCTCCCAATAAGAGTTTCGTTTAAAGTCTTAAGCCCGACTTTTTACAGTTTTCTTCAAGGAACTCTAAATAAGGCTTTTGATGGCCTTCTTTGTTTGTATCGTTTCTCCAATTTGTATTCATGCTCCAAAATTTTACCTTGCCCATGTCATGTATGTTGACTTCTTTACTCGATTCAAACTTCAATATATACACCTCAATCATCTCTTCAGTGCCAATGACGAAATTAATTTCCCCCCAATGATTGAAGTTAGAGGATTGCATTGTAAAGTCGGCACTCTTAAGTGTCTCCTTGTTTATTTGCTATTCTGTGATCAACTCCTCTTTTTTTATTGAAGTTTCTTTAAGCTTGATGTCTGGAATTTGAATTGTTGACATTTGGACAAAGATATCTTCATTGCAGCTATTTTTTTCTGGTTGATCCACTCTTTCAAGTTCTTCTTTTTCTTTGGCTGTTTCAACCAATTTGTCTTACTCCTCCAATCTTTTAACCTAGATTTCTGGTAATTGCAATGGTTGACTCTCTGACATGCTTACTGTCAACTCCTCCATCAACTTCTTAATTTCAGCTTGTTCGTTTTGCAATTCCTGAATTATCAAATCTTGATTGTCCAAATCTTTAGTTTCAGCTTGAACTGCATGTACTGGTGGACACCCCTGCTCTACCATATAATAATTTCCCAAATAATCAATCTTCCATATATCATCCTTAGGTGTAATAGGGAAATCAAATACAACATGATTTCCCCTACAGAAATCACACTTCAGATACGTCTGAACTGCAATTCGATCAAAGAGCCATTGATTATTATTTGCTGCCATCTTGCTGTGTTGCCTCCAACTGTCTGAAAATTCATTCAATGCCTGAAAATGAAGCAATTCACAGCTTTTAAAAATATTTTCCAAACAAAAATTAAAAAATTAAAATAAAGTTCAAACTAAAGCAAGAACTAATTGGTATCGATATTAATTAACACTCCCTGGCAATGGCGCTAAAAACGTGTTCACTATTTTTTCGGATGCGAAATATCCCCACAAGTGTACGGGTCATAAGAAGTAATAAAGTGGACCTAGGAGCCCGGATTATCGTTCCACGGAGACTACTATTAAGTACTGAAATATGTTAGTTCCTATCCCCATTTGAACGAATGAAAGAGTTTGAGAATTTAAATTAAAACTAAGAAAATAAATTAAAGAATTAAATTGCGAAATTGTTTTGTTTTTTTAAAAAAAATGATTGTAAGGTATTTGGGAATCCCGATTTCACCTAACCAATTAAATTAACTCCAATTCCCTGTGTTTATTTCCTAAATATGTACTCGGTCGAATTCACTAATGTATATTGAAATTCCTCTCTCGAGTTTAAATCAATTCTACCTAAACTAGTCAACTATGTATCTCTATAGAGGGTTCGAATATTCCCTATCTAGATGCATAACACACAAGAATTCACACACGACCGCAATAATAACAAGAGTATATCTCTATCTATTGTCCAATTACCGGATTTATTACCCAGACCTAAAATATTAACCCACCTCTCGGATTATGGAAATAACTCATTATATCATGAATTGGTGATCAAGAAACTCAAGCATTAAAAGCAATATTAAATCAAGACATGCAACGAAACATTAAAACTATGAAATATGGAATTAAAATAATAAAGCTAGGCTACATCATTCATCCCAACATGGAATTTAGTTACACATCATAATTAAATAACAAAAACAATAAAAGAAAACCTACATGGAAAATAACATAAAAGAATGAAGAGCTTGCACTAAGTATCAATTCTTCATGTGTTCTTCCAATCTCGCCTCTTGCTTTGCTCAAATCTCCTAAGAATTTGACATTGAAATCCTAAAATTATGCTGTTCTTAGGTGAGACAAAGGTCCCAAAATTATGCCCCATATGTTGTATATATAGGTATTGGAAAAACCTAGTGAAAGAAGGAGAAAAACAAGATGAAAATCTTGCAAAAGCCCAAAATTAAAGCCCATCCGGAAGCCTGTGCGGACTCCCAGGAAAATATTTCAGTTCTAACCATTCAACGAGGAGTCATGCGGGCTCGCAATACAAACTTTCAGTGCAATTTTCAACTTTAAATCTGTATAAGTTGGTCCTTCTCTTTTATTTGTACCTCAAGTCCTCAACTTCCAATTTGAACATTATGGTCCCCAAACTTCTAATTTTTCTCAATTAGCTTATTACAAATATCAACTTCTTCAATTAGGTTCTCCAACACTTGATTTATTCACTTTGGCATCATGCAAGTTTCCCGGTTGACATCATCAACTCCTTAATTGCTCAATTAAGCTTCAATCCGCATCAAATTGTGCGTTTCTTTCCCTCAATTTCTTAATTCTTCATCTGTTTGGGATATATTCTGTAATGTAAACAAATAAACACAAATTAAACAGCATTTATTCTAAAATGATAATAAAATATTCTAATTTTGACATATAAATAAGTGTATAAAATACACTTGTCATATATCATGACAAGGGCCATTAGCGGGTTAAGAAGCGAGATAAAGTGATGGTAACATCAAGAAATTCCTTTGTATGTAATGCATAATAAGGTATGAAAATCCTTTTAATGCCATGTGTAATGAAACATATTACAAAGTATCATTTAAGGTCACGTAATCAAGTACAAGTCCAGCCAAACCAAGTTCAAATGTTCAAAAGTTACACATAGACCAGTTAATTCTATATATTCAAGATCAAAGTAATATCCAAGTTATGTCAAATTCATATAATCATGTAGTGTCTTTTAACAAGTAGATGACATATTATTATCTGTCAGAACCATGTTATCATCTTCATTTAGTCTAAGATCATATAATCAAGTATAAGTGCTACATCATATATAACATGTACAAATATTATCCACAATTTCTATAAATAACTGGAATAAAGATTATTTATGAAGTATCACATTATTCAAATAATGCTGATTAAAGTATCATGTATATGTATCGATACATTCCCAATATATCGATACATAAAAGAAAACAGAAACTTCAACGAGACATAATGTAAACTTACTTTTCTTTTACTATTATCACTAGTTGTCTACCCGTGCGATGCACGGAATATATAATTTTTAAATCATAATTTTGAAAATATCTTGATTCGATCATATAAAAAAAACATAATTTCAATAAAATTTCAATACAAAATGTTATTGAATTTGAAACTTAAAAAAGAAAAAACTATTCAAAATAAAAAAAATGCTACATGTAGACTAAGTATACCGCGCCACTAAAAATTTGGTACTCATTTGAATTTTTTATATAAATTTTTTTTTGACTTTTATTTATGTTTTTCTGTAAAAATTTGCCCACCTCAAAGCATCCACAATGGAGATGCTAAAGTTAGCTAGCCATATAAGCAAGAAATAAAAATTTAAGTCACACATGTGCACGTTAAAGTTAACATGTAATTTTTGCTACAATTGATATATTAAGTTTTAACTAAAGTCCAAGAATAGAATAAATATTTATTTTTAAAATAGCAAAATTTATATATTAATATGATAATCATTTTGAAGATCTCATTAAATTATATAATATGAAATTAACAAAAAAATTATTTTATTTATGAATATTAGAAAATTTAAAGAAGAAAGAAGAAAAGAAAAAAGAATAAGATTTTCAAATTTTTATATTTTTATATATAAAAATAGAAGTGAAAAGAGAGAGTCATTAAATGCAAATTTTCCTCCAAAATGACTCTCTCTCCTCACTTATACTTTTATATAAAGATATAAAGATTTTTACCCTAAGATAATGCACTTAATATTGTATCAATAAGAACAAGGTTCATTCTAGATATCCAAGCAATATAAGTTAACTATGTTATCATCACTTTATGATAATCAAATGATTCACGTAGTATAATATTAGTAATGATCAATTCTGTTAGTCATTATATTACTTTAAACAAGTGGATAACAATATTAAATAGCTATTAATGTTACAACAAGATTTGTAATGTTATAATAATGATATTTAAGTTAAATATGAAATACTTATAACGAGATCCTATCAAAATTATATCAAGTAAACAAATAAGCATATTCCACTCACCTCGATCTAGAATGGTCAGAAAGAAGTTCTTTACTTTGTAGTATTAATGTTGTCACATGTATTGATACATGCTGTTATATGTATTGATACTTGCTGTCTGTCCTTGTTTTTACTATACATGTATCGATGCATACTGTAGATGTATCGATACACGCTATCTGAGGTATATGTATCGATACTTGCAAAAATTTCAACGTTTCTAGACTTATTTTCTGGGCTTTCTTCAAGGCTTTAAATATAATTTGATTGTGCAGAACTTCATATAAGGATATCAAGAATATGTTATTGAATTAAGAACTCTTGATCCTAACAAAAGATCAAACATGATCTTAACTTAAAAATTCCATAACTTTGGAGGAATAAAATTATTATATTACCAATGATTTTCTTAGCTAATTTTGGTGTGAGGACTCCTTCAAATTGATGGCTATTTATATATGAGAATCATGGCTGTCAATATATAATCATGGCTGGCTTGACAGAAAGTTAAATATTCAAGCCAAACAAGAGTGCAATCTAGTCAACCATGTCGGAATTGGATGCATAATACATGATTTTCGAGTAGAAACAGGTCACTGACCAAGTCTCATGGGCCAATGCCCTTGAGCCCACTGATTTTAGGGCCAAATTTCTTCGTTTGGGGCTTCAAATCGGCAAATCAATGATGCAGACGAAAATTTACAACATTTCCATAATTTTAGGATTATATTTACTATGTTCTTTATTATTGTTTCCAATTAAATTAGGACTCTATTCTTAGATATTTTATGTATTCTCTAATTTGATAAGATTTTATTTAGTTTCTTAAGTAGACTAGGATTTTTATTCTGATAGCCTATATAAAGGCGTCTTCATTGTAATATTAAAAATACTTTGATTAATAAAAATTGTGTTGAGTGATTTTCCCTCAAATATTGTTCTGAATTGAACACTTTCGAACTTATCAAATATTGTGAGATATTTGTGGAGTTTACCAAATCGAACTTATCAAGGATCTGGACATTCCTTGTGGCGTTCACCCCATTATGGTTTTTGTTTCCGCATCGTAACGGGTCTTGAGTTTAATGTACCCCTGGTTCTTGTGTCGTGAAGCTCTGGTAGTAGTGTTATCGTTCGTTCCAACCTGAATTCGGGACTTTCCTGGCGTTATTCCGCGAGTCTGTCGTGATTCCCACAACGAATCACATCAGTTAGTATCAAAGCTGGACTCTAAATTTAGGTTGATTACACTTGGAAGCTTGAGCCACATTCGCCTTTTCCCGGTGTTTCTTCCACGTGTTCGTTGTGATTCCCCTCCCGGGTTCACATCAGTTGGTATCAGAGCTGGACTCTGGATTCAGGTTTTTCTATTCTATCCAGTTCAATTTTGTGTTTTTATCATAGAGTCTACATAAAATCATCCATATCTTGCTGTTGTGTCACACCAACTTGAGCTAATTAACCTTGTGTTTCAGTGCCTACTTGTCTACCTATTGGAGAAGCATCACTTATTGAATGCATGTCATGGGGTCCATAATTTTCCATTCGATCCTGGTGGGGCAGCTGTACGTCATGAACAACGCTATGATTCGGGACGAATCATCCTGAAGAAGGAGGGAATGATGAGAATCATGGTAGGCTTGACAGAAAGTTAATTATTCAAGACAAACAAGAGTGCAATCCAGTCAACCATGTCGGAATTGGATGTATAATATATGTTTTTCGAGTAGAAACAGGTCACTGAATCTGAAGCCAAACAAGAGTGCAATCCAGTCAATCATGTCAGAATTGAATGTATAATATATGTTTTTTGAGTAGAAACGGGTCACTGAGCAAGACTCATGGGCTAAAGCCCTTGAGCCCATTGATTTTAGGGTAAATTACACAAAATCATGTCTTCAAATTGAAAATTTATAAAAAAGGTAATTATAAACTAATTTGTTTAATCAAGTATTTTAACCAAAACACTACCCAATCACCAGAAACCTTCATTCCCCCCAAATCGTTTTATCCCGTCTCTTTACACCCCCCCCATTCTTCTGTAATTTCCATCACCACTGATAACCACCACACCCACCACACCGGCGATGATATTAACTGAACGACTTGCGTGCAGGGATCACAAAGGAATTGAGGCATCGAAAATGCTATTCCAATCTGCACAAGCTTTTCCATTTCTCCTCTGCATTCTTCGGTATTTCCCATCTCATGATCGAAAATCTGTGTATCACTTTCCAGTTCGTTGACAATTCCTTGATCCAACCAGATCTGGTGCCATAATGAGAAAGGTACTTTTCCAAAAACTTTTGTGTCAAAGCTTCTAATATCATAACTCCTAAGCACCATACGTTTGTTTTCTTTGTTGCTCGATCGTGTTGTGCGAATTTCGATGACTTGTATGCCATCAGGATTTGCTGAATTTGGCCAGATCTCATCACGGGCTCGAGTGTGTAATCCATCAAAACTAGCTTAAATATTTTGTCCAAAAGCACATTTCAAGATTTTAGATGACCATAAGGTACAGTCAGGATTGGCAGCTCATTGTAAAGATAAGCTATTCCACTTTCGACTTCGCACATCTTGACAAAATTGCAACGTCGACAACACTCCGACACCAATGATTTCACCACTTTTGAATCCGCTTATACACCAAGCAAGGATTCATATGTATATGTGAAGAAATGTTTTACAGATTTAGATTAAAGAGTGAATTGTAATGATAGTAATTAATTGCAATTGTAGTAGTTAAATTTACAATTGTAACTAATTACAAATTGAAATAAAATTCTAATTCATAAGTTACAATTGTAATTAATTACAAAATTGAAATAAGTTACAATCGTATTTTCGATGGTGGTTTTGGAGGGGGCTGATTAAAAATTAGGTGGCGATTGGTGGTAGTGGCGGTGATGGTAATTAATTGCAATTGTAGTTAAATTTACAATTGTAACTAATTACAAATTGAAATAAAGTTACAATTGTAATTAATTACAAAACTGAAATAAGTTATTATTGTATTTTCGACGTTGTAGCAGTGACTGGTTACAAATTAGGTGGTGATCGGTGGTGGTGGTGGTTATTAATTACAATTTTAATTAAAATTACAAATTGAAATAAAGTTACAATTGTAATTAATTACAAAACTGAAATAAGTTACTATTGTATTTTCGACAGTATTCCGACGACGGCGATTGTAGTGGTTGTTGATTACAAATTATACTAATATAATTAATTACGAATTACGAATTATACTAATATTTTACTAATTCCTAAGTTACAGTTGTAATTAATTACAAAACCTTATTTTTGATTGTAAAAGAATACTTGATTTTGAAAATTATTTTGATACTATTGTAATTAGTTATAAATCACCCGATTTCAAAAAATTTCATACTTAAATGTGTGTAATTGTGTACTTATCCCTTGATTTTAGGGCTAAATTCCATCGTTTGGGACTTCAAATCGGAAAATCAATGATACAGACGGAAATTTACAATATTTCCATAATTTTAGGATTATATTAACTTTGTTCTTTATTATTGTTTCCAATTAAATTAGGACTCTATTCTTAGAGATTTTATGTATTCTCTAATTAGATAAGATTTTATTTAATTTCCTAAGTAGATTAGGATTTTTATTCCGGTAGCCTATATAAAGGCATCCTCATTGTAATATTAAAGACTTTGATTAATAAAATTGTGTTGAGTAGTTTACCCTCAAATATTGTTCTGGATTGAATACTTTCGAACTTATCAAATATTGTGAGATATTTGTGGCATTCACCAAATCGAACTTATCAAGGATCTGGACATTCCTTGTAGCGTTCACCCCATTATGGTTCGTGTTTTTGCATCGTAACGGGTCTCGGATTTAATATACCCCTGGTTCTTGCGTCGTAAGGCTCGGGTCGTAGTGTTATCGTCCATTCCAACCTGAATTTAGAAGAACCACTATCAACAATCCACTCAGTACTAGGATCACCCACGTATAGGCAATGACCATCTACACAAGAAAGTATTTCATCACTGATGACAGCGGCAGTGTTCTTTTCATCTTCCTTCTTCTGATTACTACATTCCCTTTGATCTCTCAACCAAATCCGACGATTTCTTTTAATGTGACCCACATTGCCACAATGGTGACAAGATGATTGTTTGTCTTTTGATTTTGAATGACCTCTTGACTTGCTACGACCTTTCTGCCATCTATTCCAACAATTTCTCCCTCTATCCTCTACAACAAGAGCATGTTCATGATTTGACCTTGTATGTACACCTGAGGACTTTCTTCCTGATTCTTCATTCTGCATACTGTCTTTCACAGATTCAGTAGTCAAAATACCATTGGGAGCAGAATCACTGATAGTCACAACAAAGGTCTTCCAACTATCTAGCAAAAAACTCAAAAGCAACAAAGCCTGCAGTTCATCTTCTATTTTAATACCCAAAGTAGACAACTGATTTACAATATTCTGAAAATTGTTCAAGTGCTCTGTTACACCCGTGTCATTTTTGTATTTCATGTTGACCAAGTCTCTAATCAGAAAAGACTTCTTGGATGCAGTCTTCTTCTCAAACATAAACTCCAATTTTGACCACAATTTTTGTGTGTCGTCTCCTGTGCAACATAATGAAACACATTGTTATCCACCTACTTTCTTATAGTTCCAATAGTCTTTCTATTCTGTTTGGTCCGCTCTTTTTCTGACATATCATTCAGTTTAGATGTGTCACCCTCAATAAGGTCATGTAAATCCTTACAATAAAGGATATCCTCCTTCTTAGGCTTCCAAGTCACCCAATTATGATTAGTGAGTTTATTCATCGCATAACCAATCGGACCCTCCATTTTAATCTACACAATCCAACCTAAGCTCTGACACCACCGTTAGGAAATTAGAATACTAGAATTGTTAACACAAGTTGCAATACTAAATATTTCCCCCAAATCCTTGTGATTAAATTAGGAATTCACAACTCAAATAAGACAATCCAAACAATAGAATATCGAATTACTAAATAACAAGGCGATAACACCAATAATTATTTAATGCCATAAAACCATCCAGTGAGAAGGAAAATCGATCGGGCAAACCGGCAATTCTACTGGTACCAATTAATAGGAATAGTATATTTCTTCCTTAGATTTTTGCCCAAAATCTAGGGGTAACACAATACACACATTCAAGATTCAATCTTGGCAATGACAAAATACATCATCTAATATCAATAGATGAAACCCAACAACGAAAACAATAATAATGATGAAGAATAAATAGCACCTAAATCATTCTAAGATTATACTTAGAGAACCCCAAATCTTGAAGAAGAAGAACTCATCAATAATAACACTTTCTTCCCAAAATAAAACAAGAAAAATGACACCTCATTCTTCCATGATATCACTACGTGTACGTGTCAAGAAAATAGCCAGAAACCAGTATTTAGAAAATCGAAAATCTGTTCGACCCGAAAAAGGCAAGAGGTCAAGGGTCAGAAGGTCGAACCGAGGTTTAACCGATTCAATTAAAAATAAATAAATAATTCCTTTAAAAAAATTCTAAAATAAATTTATTTTACAAATAAATCAACATTTACTCATTTAGAAATAAAATCATGCACAAAAAAGATTTTCTACATAAAAACTAAATACACGAAAATATAAAAAATACTACATTAATATTCTTTAATTTTAGAATTACTAATTCAAGTTAAATATAGTTTATGCTTGTTAATTTATTTATTATACCATGATTTATTTCAAAACTTCAAAATATTTTAACCTTTAAAAATAAGAAAAAATAATATTTAAATAACTTATTTGGTAGAGGAATAAATGACAAGTAAAAATAATTTTCAAAAAGAAAAGAGGAAATCAATTCACTCAAAAAAGAAAAAGAGAAGAAAACCTATTAAAAAACTAAGAAACAAAAAAAAAAAAAAATTGAAATCCTCCCATCTCACATCGAAAGTTGATGTGGGTGGGAGCCGGGAGGAGACACAGCCCTTTATGAAAAGGGTGGTTGCTTGTTGAGGCAAAGCTAAAATTGGGGTGACACTTATTTATGATGCCATCACCTCAATTTTTTTTTTAACCAGTTCATTCACTTCAAATTCGGATAGGTTGACTGAGTGGCGATTAATCATCAAAAATTTCGATTTCCGATCCGATTTTTAAATGGATGGTTTAATGGACTTTCTGGACCTATTTTCCGACCAGTTCCCAATTTTGCCTATTTAACCGGTCAGTAAATCCGATTTTCAAAACATTGACAGAATCTCAACCATTGAATTTTGCTTCAAAGTCTGAGCCTCTGTTTGCATGAAAATCCCTAGCAAAAGAAGAAGCCTTTGCCTTTTTACATTAAATTAAATGAAATTGCACAAAAGGTCCTTGATGTTTAAAATAAATGATGACCCAATTAAATAATTATATAGGCTTGCTCATATTTTTACACAGACTAAAAAAATGTAATTAATATATTTGGAAATATAATTTTTCTTTACATTTTACTAATATATCCCTACATTAAATAACGTTATAAATATGATTATTTTATATTTGTTGATAACAATGGATATTAAATAAGGGCATAAAAAACTTTAAAATTTCTAAATTTTCAATAAGGAAAGTGACTTATAATTTAGGATGGACAAACAAGGAATATAAATATTTATCTTTATAGGACGGAGGAAGTTTAAATTATTGGAAAGAGACCGCATCCAATAAGTATGACATTTTTCTTGTAATTATATCTTTCCAATACGCAACTTTTCATTATCCATTCATTCATATTTCACACCACACTCTATATTCTCTACATCATTGCCCAGAAATATTAGTTCTGCATATTTTGATTCCCCGTTACAAAATAGAGTACAAAGTGCTTTCTAGTTCACTATTCTTGTAATTTCCAGTGCAATTATTATGAGAAATTATAACTCTGGTAGCATATTCCATTTAAATTGAATAAAACACAAATTTAATTTAAACAATTTTTCATACCACTTTTTAACCACACATATTTTCTCTCTCCAATTTTTAACCCCACATTTTACCTAGAAAACACAAATAAATCAACAAAATAATTTAAATTCTCTCCCATCCACAGCTGAATAGGCCGATGTTATATTTTGAAAGACACTATCGTTCAATCATGAACACTCATCTCATGCAAGGAAAAAAAAATTAGAAGGAAGAGTCTAAGCGCGTGCTTGTTCCCATTAAAATTTTATTCCTTGTTTGGTATATTTTAAATTTTTCTCTTTTCTCTACAGTCTTCAATCTTAACCATCCATAAAAATTCAAGCCCACAATATTTGATTTTTCAACCAAATCCCAACCACCCATCATTCTAAAAATCACTATTTATTTTGAAAAAACTCTTTTTAAACAATATCAAACACACTTATTTTGATTCTTTTTTTTTTTTTTTTGTCATTTTGCTGCAGCACTTTAAATATAAAATAATATTGCAACCACAATGATGTGATCAAACAACATAACGACCGTTCAAAAGCCATTAGAATGCAGAACTGACAATTTCACCCTCCATTTGATATGTGAAATTACCATTTTCACCCCCTTTCATACCTAACCTGGATGTAAGCCCTTTGAAAAACCTTTTACAACATGCAAATGACAAAATTTATTAATTGATTGCTGCTAAAGGGGGTTTACCACAATATTCAGTGGTTACTGTTTTATTGATTCATTTATTTGACACTTAGATTCACTTCAACAAGTTGAATGTAGCTAATGTTTGCATTTTACAATATTTATTGCCCATAGCAGTTTTTTTTTCCTTTTGCAATGTTCGTTGTGCGTTGTTAAAAAGATACCCTTCCGCAATGTTCGCCTGAATGTACTCTTTCGTAACACGCAATGAACTTTGTCAAAGACTACCCTTTCGCAACTTTGAGAAATGGTAGTATCATTTAGCAACACGTAATGAACGTTGTCAAATGGCTTAATTGAGGTAAAATTACATATTACCTAAACTTGTAGCACAAAGTTGCAAATTACCAAATCAGTTAATTCATTTCAAGATTTCCTCCCGCTAATTCCCAAACCAGAACCACCGAAGCCCAGTAGTAAGATCAAACAAATCCTCCGCACTCCCAAACTAGAACAACTAAAGCTCACAACAGTAATTTTGATCGAACAAACCGTTCGTACTGTAGTTGCTAGTCCACCGCGGCTACACTCCGCTCTTCCTGCTCGCCCAACTCCCGCTCTTCCAAATCCAACCCCTCCTTCCTTGAATCCTTCATTCCTTCTCATAATCTCATTTCTCAATCTATTCTCATCCTCGGCAGCTCGCCCCTAGCCCAAATCGCAGACACAGTCTCCATTCGCCAATCACGCATGTTGCACACACAGGTTAGGGTTCTTCCAAAATCGAAATGTTCTAGCCTTCTCTGAATTTCACAGGTTGTCGGGTTGGGAAAATTAACATTTTCTAATTTTCTTCTTCCTTTCCATTTCAATAATACCTGCAAAGTTAGTGCATTTTCTTTTTTATTTGATATTAATTTTGAGAATTTGATTTTAAATATGATTTAGATATTAAATTATTTGGTTTTTAGAATGTTATTTGATTTTTGGAATATGATCTATATTATAAATTTATATGGCATTATATGATTTTTATATTCTGATTTCTAGAATGCGAATGTGTTGACAGTAGGTAAGAATTGCCACATTACGACATTTTACTACAACTGCACCTTTAACAAAAAAAGATATACAATTTCAGGGGAAAATGAGCCCAAAATAAATAAATAAATAAAGTATTTCTTTACTTGTAAATCCATTCGTTTGCACGGCCTCCAGACTCGTCCATATCTATAAATATAGTATACAAATTTTCATACAATTTAGCAGTTGTTTGAGCTCCATTATAATTTTCCACATTTTTCTCTCTCACACCTTCAACCACAACACATATTCTTCAATAAGTTTTTTAACTATGCATTCTTCAAAAAATCACTTTGTAGATATTAGCTACATCGAATTGATTATGACCTGATCTGGTGGTAGAATATTTGATTTTGTTGAATCTCTTTGTAGATATTAGCTACATTGAATCAAGACTTTCAAGAAGGATTTAAATAACCGATTCCAAATTTGGAGGAAGAAGAAGTTAGTTTATGATAACGGGACATCAAGCTGCTAGCCTAAAGTCTCTAATACAAACTCATACCTGACTATGTAAATGCATGGACCATGAGGTCAAGAATCACACAAAACAGAGAGCCACTAAGAGCATTTTTTTTAGTTTAGCCTTTTTTCCAATTTGCCTAAAAAATCGAGCAAGATGGGCATACCTTTTAATTATTTTATCCACCCCGCAACAGCTACTATTTGTGATAAATTGTTCTTTTAATTTGTTCTCTGTATGCTTACCTTATCCTTTTATTATCTCTCTTGAATCATATTCAAGGTTACAAGTCAAATGAGGTTGCTTTAGCTGCCAAAGCTGATTTGGCTGCTGTCAAAAGTGAATCATATTACAGATTCTTATTGCTTTTGTATCTTCATAAAATCCTCACAAGTTGGCTAGGTTTGAGAGTTTTTCTCCATTGGTGGTCATTTGAGTCGAGTTTCCTGCTATATTGCTTGCAACTAAAAGCAATTTGCTCGTTTTGGGGGCAGGATTTAGCTAGTTATGACTTTTGTATATTGGTGATTGTAAGCCAGCCAATATATTGCATTCTGCCCCATACGGTTGGTTAATTGGACAATTCTCAGCTGTGCAGTGACTAAAGAACATAATGTTGTAAATATGTTATATAATCTAAACTTGAGTCTTGATGAAACCTTTTATCTACAAGACGAGCTTTGTATCTTGGAGATGATTAAAGCCATCAACATAAGATTTAAAGCCAAAATTTCCTTTGATTAAAGAAGTCTTTATTGTAATTGTTTAGTTGGCTGTTTTTTTTTTATTATTTATTGTTTTACTGGCTGATTAATTTCTAATATACTTGTGAATGACTAACACTAATAAAAAAAATTTGCTAGTTGTTATTGCTCTTTCTTGAAACTTGGGGGAGGTGGTATCTTTGTTTGTATTGGTTCTATAAGGTTTCAGGTCATACATGCACAACGTAATTTAAACAGACTCGAAACTATTGCCCGGATCAACCTTGCACTTAGATAGAATCTGCGATTCAAATTGTACCTTTGATGAAATTTGTGGATCTGAAATCTGGCTCAGGATGTAGAAATCTTGTCACCACAACTGTCCAATTGTTCAGCCTCCGATAGTAATCCACACAGCAAGCTAGAATCTGGAAGATGTTGTGTTAGCAACCCAAAAGACAACTCTTATGTTTCTTGCAATTAAAACCTAGTTCTTATAGGTTAAAGTGAGACCTTAATTAGGATTAAGATAGAGGGCTTGGGTGATTCTTGTCCAACAAGTAACCCAAGTCCGGTCCAACCAATTAGGCTTGAACACTATTCCAACAATCTCTTACTTGTACAAGATTCAATTCTAGATGCTTAATTCTTGCTTTATGTGTGACCCATCAGGTTCCATTCACGATGACAAACGCCATGTTATTATTATTACAATCTGATTGAAATAAGATGAATTGAAATCTCTATTTCTAATTCATCCTCGACTCACCAAGATCAGTTAATTCACATCGCCGTCTTAGATTGACATCTACCAATGTGTCAAGGCAATTCATGTGAATGAAAAAAGTCATGTGGCATGACAAGACCTATTCGTATACAGTTACTGTGGAAATATAATCCCTTCATCCATATAACCTAATTCGTTAAGAGAAATGGATAGCATCAATCTCATTTCAATAAAACCATGATTGGTTGTGTCATTTTAATAATAAGGTAACGATTAGGCTACCAGAAGTTATAGATCAAAATATGAATTTGTTATAATGGATTATTACAACAAAATTTAAGCTTGGTGGGAATAAACATTGATTTTTTCAAATGAAGACATATGTATGTAGAAATCAATTAGTAGAGAAAACTGAGGCTCACTTGAAATAACTGATGAGGGCAATATTTCAATTTTCCCTTATCACAAAGGAAGAAAGAACTTTGGACTTTGGAGCTAAAAAAATGTTCTTTCAAGAGATGGGGGGATAGAAGAAGAAAACACATTAGAGATATCAATTCTCTACATTTCAATTTTAACATCATACTTTGAAACATAGGGGGTACAACGACATTAATGGAGTATGAGGAAAGTTCATGAGAAAAGAAAATTCTTTAGCTCCAAAGGAAAACATTATCCAAATCATATGAATTTCAGTATGGGAAAGTGAATTGACATGGATATATTTCATTAGAATCGAAATAAATCATAATCAGATCAAGATATAAAAAAAAATTAGGGAGTTTTGTACTTCTGAAGATTAAGTGTTAAAAATAGAAAAATCTTGGTCCACAAGCAACCGTGTTTATCATGTCAGGTAGATGAATATTAATGAGTAGTAAGTGAGTTAAAAGCAAATCAAGATGTCATGGTTCGAGAGTAGGATTGTCACATTCTTTCATGAAGCGAAATGACAAAGAAAAATATGTGACTTAAAGATGGGAAAATATCAAATCAAGAATTACCAAAAACAATCGATTGTTGAATACGCATAATTGAATTAGTAACACCCAATCAATAAATTATCAAAATCGAGTGTTAGAATTTCGCATCATTTCCTAAATTAAAATGATAAATAGTAAGATGTGATTTATAAATAAATGAATCTAAAATATTATCCAACGTAATGGGTAATTTACAAGATTTGAACATAAATGTTTGGTTAAACAATTTATATGTGCATAACCAAATAAGGGTTTCATTGAGAGGAAAGACAAGTGAAAGATACTGAAATACTAAAGACACGGTTCACTAAGAAAGTGACCTCAATCATTGGTTTTCCTTCACATGTAAGTGAGGAAAAATCTTTATAAATGAAGACTCAAATTTAGATCATTTAACTTTCACAAAAGGACAATAAATACTATTAGAGTCTAATAAATTGAGGTTTGTTATGTCATTTCGAATAACACGATGATTGGGCTTAAGGATATGATCGAGCTGGATCACAAATGATATTAATTAATTTTATTGCAAGACTATGTAGTAATTGAATAATTTACATTCACGGAGGGTGCAATATGAGCCCCAAAATTAATCGATGTACTGAATGTGAAAGGAAATCAAGTTTTTAAACATTCAATATACCGACAAGTGGGTAATTTAGAATTTCAAAAACTGGACAATGATTGGACCATCAATAGATACAATTGAGATGGCAACAATTGGACAATCAAGAGACATAATTGAGATGAATAGATATACATAACAAATGGATTACAATACAATGTCTAATCTGAGTCAAATAGTTATTAATGAACAAATGTTCACTAATGAGACCATTAAATGTCGAGTCAAAATAAGGTCCAAATAGGAGTCAAATATTTATAAATGAACCAATTTCATGAAAACACATGGATGTCGAGTCAAAAGAATGTTTAGGTAGGAGTTAATATTCAAAACTTAGGACATCTCAAAAAAATAGAAATTCAATACAGTAAATCAAGAATAGAATCTTCGGGCTTATCAAGAATAGTGCTATATTAGAATGAATTTCGAGACCGTTGTAATAAATAATTACAATATAAGATTTGGGCTACTTGGAATATATTTCAATTTAATGAAGTGAAAGATCACAAGCAAAGGAGATGAGATTATAACAATTTTCTCAGCAGGACAAAAGTTGCGGCTTGTCAAAATAGGCCATTTAATACTAAATTTTCGAATGCCAACCTTCTTTATTAAAGTTTTCGAGACACGTACATTAACGAAATATGTGTCTACAATATGTCATTCTGAAGGTCATTCAATGCTCTACATGATGGTATTCTCGAATAGTCAAGACATATAATAAAACTAAGAATTTACGTGTCCTGAAACTATACGCATAATTCGTTGTTAATAAATAATATAATATAATATAATAAATATATATATATATATATATATATATATATATATATATATATATATATATATATATATATATATATATATATATGTTATGTCCAACTTATTTTATATATATTATTTGTTATAAAATATAGATTTATTGTGAATGACCATTATATCCCTATAAATTTTATATTATTACAATTGTGGCATTGTCCACCCCTATAAATAGAGGGTTTAACATCCTTATTTGTGGCAATTTTCAAAGAAGAAGACCTCTCTCTCTCTCTCTCTCTCTCTCTCTCTCTCTCTCTCTCTCTCTCTCTCTCTCTCTCTCTCTCTCTCTTCTTTTTAATAATTTTATAACACGTTATTGGAACGAGCCTCTAACCAACTAAGTTAACAAATGCTCAATCCATATACTGAAGGTAATAATTTAATTTTTTTTATTTTATATTACGGCACAACCTATATGGTTGGTTCTACCGATTTTAAATATATTACGTTACCACCTATACGGTTGGTTCTACCATTTTTAAATATATTATTTTACCATCTATATGGTTGGTTCTACCGATTTTAAATATATTACGTCGCCACCTATATGGTTGGTTCTACCGATTTTAAATATATTACGTCGCCACCTATATGGTTGGTTCTACCGATTTTAAATATATTACGTTACCACCTATATGGTTGGTTTTACAAGTTTCAAGTAAATTACGTTACTACCTATATGGCTAGTTCTACCAGTTTTCTAATATATTCATCCTTTAAATTATATTGATTTTTAAAATATTGATCTATCCACTAAATTTGTGGTTTAAATGAATTCACCTTTTATATTTTTCTAAAAGGATAATTTTATGATTTAATCCATTTATCATTTCAATAAATCCTTTTACCAAAGCAAAAGACAAGTGCTAGTTTTTCCTTTTTCCTCAATTAAAGAAAGGTAAGCATTCTTGGTTATATACAGCACACAAAATTTTTGAAGAACCTTTTCCTAACTTCACTTTTCATTACATTTATTATCTATTTGTTAATTCATTAATAAAATATTAGTTACTCTTGTTAATCATAACCTTGATTAATGGATACTAGATTCGATTTTTATCAAAATAGTGACTTCAAAATCATCTTTGAAATGAATATCTTGTCGATATAACAACACAAAATTATAATTAATATTCCAAAAAAAAATGCTCAATATATAAATTATGTTATGTAACATTTATTATTATATTATTATACCCAGATTTTTCAAGGAATTAATTATGTCTCGTGTTTGATTGAATAGTTATCCTAATGGCAAACATCACTAAACTCGAGTTCGTTGCACTTGATTTATCTGGAAAGAATTATCTATCGTGGATTTTGGATGCCGAAATTCATCTTGTCTCAAAAGTTCTCAGGAATACAATAAATGAAGGAAACAAAGAATCCTTGCAGAATCGTGCAAAAGTACTTATTTTCCTTCGTCACCATCTACATGATGGATTAAAAATTGAATACCTTACTGTGAAGGATCCACAAGTCTTTGGAAAAATTTGAATGAAAGATTTGACCATCAGAGGACTGTAGTCCTCCTTATAGCCTGCTATGAATGGATACACCTTTGTTTGCAAGATTTTAAAAGTGTGAGTGAGTACAATTCTGAACTATTTAAAATATGTTCAAAGTTGACATTGTGTGGAGATAAGATCAACGATGAAGATATGTTGGAAAAAACATTCTCCACATTTTATGCCTCAAATGTATTCACACAGCTGCAATATCGTGAGTGTGGTTTTAAAAAGTAACCAGAACTCATATCTTGCCTTTTAGTTGCTGAACAAAATAATGAACTGTTGATGAAAAATTATGGATTAAGTCCAACCGGTTCTGTACCATTTCCTGAAGCAAGTGGTACTACATTTCCTGAAGCAAATGCAATATCAAGAAATCGACACAGACATAGACGTGGACGTGGGCATGGACACAAACGTAGAAGTGGACACGAACATGAATACGAACATGGACGTGGGAGAAACTTTGGATAAAGTCATCAACAAAATCATCAGCAATATGACAACAAGTTTAAAAGGCACCAAGCAAACAAAAATAATATAATTAAAAGAAACACGAAGAAAGTTGTTTACGGTGTGGCATGAAAGGGCATAGGTCACGTACCTATTACGGAGAAGCATCTTGTGGACCTCTACCAACAGTTGATTAAAGGAAAGGAAAAACTCGAGACAAGTTTTGCTGATGGTCCAGTTAATGTAACACACTTAGGTGTCTCTGATTTCCATGATACAATGGAAAATATAGATTAGTTTACTTTAGTACTTTTTTTTTGTTTCAGAAAGTCAATATTGTTCTTGTTTTGAAATCTTAATATGTATTGTTGAACTATGTTTAACTTCTTTTGATTATCAATCCAATTTTCTAAAAAATATTTGTTTTTTTATATTTCAGATGAATTGTCAAGATACATGTCTAGTTGATAGCGCAACAACGCATACTATTCTTCTAAAGAAAGAGTATTTCCTAAGCTTAACATTGTCAGAACATAATGTTAATACGATATCCGGTACATCGAGAATCATCGAAGGCTCCGGCAGAGCTTGTATTATTTTTTCAAATAATACACAATTATGCATTAACAATGCACTTTACTCCAGCAAATCTAGAAGAAATTTGCTCAATTTTAAGGATATTAGCTATAATGGATATCACATTGAAACGATGCAAGAAAATAACATCGAATATTTTTGCATTACTTCTTATGTATCTGGCCAGAGCAGATAAAAGAAAAACTTCCGGCACTTCCTTCCGAAATGTATTATACATCCATTAAAGAAATTGAATCAAGTATTGTTATGAACTCGAAGATCATAGACTCAAAAATTTTTATATTGTGGCATGATCGACTTGGACATCCAAGAACAATAATGATGCTTCGAATAATTAGCAACTCACATGGACATCCTCTAAAGAACCAGAAGATTCTTTCACCTAGTGATTATCCATGTGTTGCTTGCTCGCAAGGAAAATGAGTCATTAGACCTTCCACTACAAAGGTCAATGTTGAATCTCCAACTTTCTTAGAAATGATTCATAGAGATATATGTAGGCCAATACACCCATCATGTGGACTATTTCATTATTTTATGGTGCTTGTTGATTCTTCTACTAGATGGCCACTTGTTTGTTTACATTCCACAAGAAATGTAGCCTTTGCTAAGCTACTGGCTCAAATAATAAAATTACGAGCTCAATTTCCTGATTACTCAATCAAGACAATTCGTCTTGATAATGCTGGTGAATTTAGATCACAAAGATTCAATGAGTATTGCATGTCAATTGGGATTGTCATTGAACATTCAGTCGCTCATGTCCATACACAAAATGGGTTAGTGGAATCATTTATTAAACGTCTACAATTAATTGCTAGACCACTACTCCTGAAAACAAAACTCCCAGCTTCTATTTGGGGTCATGCCATATTACATGCTGCATCATTGATTCGTATAAGACCAACTACTTTTTATCAATACTCACCCATACAATTTGCGTAGACTTGGGATTTATGTTGGGTTTGATTCACCTTCCATTATAAGGTACCTTGAACCTTTAATAGGTGATTTGTTTACTACACGTTTTGCAGATTGTCATTTTGATGAAATAATTTTTCCAACTTTAGGGGAAGTAAAGTTGCATCCTGAAAAATAGGATAAAATTTCTTGGAAAGAAACAACTCTATCTCACTTTGATCCCCAAAGCAATAAATGTGAGCAAGAGGTTGAGAAAATTACTCATTTACAAAGAGTTGCAAATCAATTACCTAATATATTTGTTGACACAAGAAAGGTGACAAAGTCATACATACCAGCAGAAAATACTCCAGCAAAGATTGATGTCCTCGTAGGAAAAATTGCTATAGCAAGTGAATCTCAAGTACGCCAGAAGCGTGGTAGACCAGTTGGTTTAAAAGACATTGTACCTGTAAGAGAAAAGTAAACCAACCAAAGACTCCTGAACGAGTAATACTGGAAAAGGTCGATCAATCTAATAGTGGTGACATGGTTCCTGAAGAACCAAAGATTTCAATGAAACAATCTAATAGTGAGAACGTGGTTCCTGCAGAATCACAGATGTCTGAGAATAATGAGATTTCAATAAATTATTTGTTATCCCATAAATTATGGGAAAGGGAGAATTTTATCATAGATGATATTTTTTCCTTTCAAGTGGCTCTTAAAATATCTCAAAATGAGGATCTTGAGCCACTATATGTTAAAGAATGCCAACAAAGAAATGATTGACCAAAATGGAAGGAAGCTATGCAAGCGGAATTGAATTCCTTAGAGAATAGCTTTATGTCACATTTGAGTTAAATTGTGAATGTGTTTTTGAATTAAAAGTTATTTCTTATTTGATGAATGGATATAACTAAGATATTTAGTACATTGGGCAACCGAGGCTCCTCCAATTGTATATCTAGGAAGTGAACCTAAAAGATTTCAGGTAAGTAAACTTCCCCTATTTCCATCCAAGTTGAATGGTTAATGCGGATTTATGTGCTTAAATGACAACCATGTAATTTACTTGCTTTTATTGCTTTTCGATACTTTATACTAGTATGTGTTGTTATCGAATTTGGAAAGTCAAATATTTTATATAGAAAATGTTGAAAAGCACGATTTTCTCTCAAAAAATATATATCCCGAGTTTTAATAAAGAAATTGGTGTACTTATATGTCATGAAGGAAGTGAGTGAAAAGTTAAGAATTGTTGTTAGTGATTATGAAGAAGAAATCTTGTTTATGTTAATGAGAAAGTGATAAGGAAATGTTTTTGTATAATTGGGTTGTGTTCCTAAGTTCTATATGTGAGAAATGAGTAGTGAATAAGAATGGTACATTAAGTCATGAAGACTACACATGCACGAGTGAATACATTGTCCAAGCGAGAAGCTGAGTATGCATCGAACATGGTGTCATGCACTATGTATTTGTGTGACGTACTTGCTTCAATCAACTGTCATGATAAGAAGGTGGTTTTTGAACCTCCAAACGAAATCTCTTTTTTCTTTGTTGGGGTTGAGATGAATCCTTCTGTTCCAATAGTATCTACAATGAAGGCTCGTCAGCTAACGATAAGTTTGTAAAGCTTACCTGACTGTAGTAATTGAAGTGCCTAAGACAGGTCCTTCTGTCGAACAAATTGTAATCATTTGAGAGTATCCAAATGTGTTTCCAGAAGACCTTTATGACTTACCACTTGAAAGGAAAATTGAATTCATCATTGATTTAGTACATGGATAGCTGAGTATCCAAGGCGTTGTATTGAATGGCCCTTGTAGAACTTAAAGAGCTCATGGAGCCACTTCAAGATCTATATATACATATATCTTTAGTGTATATATGCAAGGTAATTTTTCAGATTTCGAATTTTAGAAAATTCGGTGGTTTTGGTTGATTTATGTTTAATTTGGAACTTCAATTAAAATTCTCAGTTTTGTTAGGAGTCAGAATATTAATTGGGTAATTTTGTAAAGTTAAGTTATGTAATTTTTAGTTTGAGTTGAATTAAAAGTCGAGAAAAATTTCTAAAGTTCATTGAAATTGACATCTTGTTTCGAATACTGCGTTATGCGTTTGACATAGCTTAATATCATGTTTGGGTTTTTGAATTAAAAGTTATTTCTTATTTGATGAATGGATATACTATGATCTTTGGTAAATTGACGTCATGGGAAATCAAGGCTCCTCCACTTGTATATCTATGAAGTGAGCCTTCAAGATTTTATGTAAGTAAACTTCTCATATTTTCATCCAAGTTGAATAGTTAATGTGGATAAATGTGCTAAAGTGACTATCATGTAATTTACCTGCTTTTGTTTCTTTTTGTTACTTTATACAAGTATGTGTCATTTGGATTAATGTTCAAACATGAATGTTATCATGTCGTTGCATTGACAAACATGCATTGTTATCGAATTTGGAAAGTCAAATATTCTAAATAGAAAATGTGGAAAAGTACAAACTTCTCTCAAAAAATATGCATCCCAAGTTTTAATAAAGTAATTGGTGTACTTCTATGTCAGTGATTGAAAAGTTAAGAATGGTTAGTGATTATGGCAAGGAAATCTTGTTTATGTTAATGAGAAAATGACAAGTATATATTTTTGTATATTTGGGTTGTGTTCCTAAGTTTTAAATGTGAGAAATGAGTAGTGAATATGAATGGTACATTACGTCACGAAGACTACATAGGCAAGAGTGAATACAATGTCCAAGTGAGAAGTTGAGTAGGCATCAAACGTGTTGTTAGGCACTATGTATTTGTGTGATGTACTTAGTGATGGCAGCGCGGATAGGGATGGGTCGGGGACCTCATTCTTATCTCCATCCTTGTAACATGTGGGGCGGGGGCGGGCGTTAAAAATTCCCCATTTAAATCCCCGTTATTATTATTTTTTTGGATCAACAATTTTAAAAAAAAAAAAAACTAAACCTTTTTATCCCATGCCTTTAAGTTAGTAATCTAGGTTGTGATCATCCAACTTGGTTTAAAAGAATATGTAACATTTCAAAATGTATTGAATTTTTTAATTTTTACTATTTTTTAATTTTTAAATTATAAACGGGGTGGGGATGGGTCGGGGTCTCATTCCCATACCTGTCCCCATCCCTATAACGGGGATAAAATTATTACCATCCCGCCCCATTCGAGCAGGGTTCCTGGGGGATC
Organism: Ligustrum vulgare; assembly: GCA_963555705.1. NCBI lineage: Eukaryota > Viridiplantae > Streptophyta > Magnoliopsida > Lamiales > Oleaceae > Ligustrum > Ligustrum vulgare. The sequence goes on along the minus strand of OY743173.1, from coordinate 41,689,829 downwards.
GGTTCACATAGGGAAATTACCATCTCTATACGTACTGGCTTCAATCAAGTGTCGTGATAAGAAGGTGGTGTTTGAACCTCCAAACAAAATCTCTTTTTTCATTATTGGGGTTGATATGAAACCTTCTATTCCAATAATATCTGCAATGAAGGCTCGTTAGCTAATGAATAAAGGTTGTAAAGCTTACCTGGCTGCAGTAATTGAAGTGCCTAAGACAGACCCTTCTCTCGAACAAATTGCAATCTTTCGAAAGTGTCCGGATGTGTTTCCAAGCGACCTTTATGACTTACCACCTAAAAGGGAGATTTAAATTGTCATTGATTTAGTATCGAGATAGTCGAGTTTCCAAGGAATTGTATTGAATGGTCCTTGTAGAACTTAAAGAACTCATGGAGTAACTTCAAGATCTGTATATACATATATCTTAAATGTGTATAAGCAAGATTATTTTTCAAATTTCGAATTTGAGAAAATTAGGTGGTTTTGGTTGATTTTATGTTTAATTTGGAACTTCAATTGAATTTCTCGATTTTATTAATAGTTAGAGTATTAATTGAGTGATTTTGTAAATTTATGTTAAGTTATGTAATTTTTAGTTTGAGTTGAATTTAAAGATTAGAAAACTTTCTAAAGTGCATTGAACTTGACCTCTTGTTTCGAATATGGTGCTATGTGTTGGACTTAGCTTAATATCACATTTGGGTTAAATTGTGATTGTGTTTATGAATTAAAAGTTATTCTTATTTGATGAATGGATATAACAAGGATCTTTGGTACATTGACATCACGGGCAACCGAGGCTCCTCCACTTGCATATCCAGGAAGTGAACCTTAAGGATTTTATGTAAGTAAATTTCCCCTATTTTTATCGAAGTTGAATGGTTAATGTGGATTAATGTGCTCAAGTGACTGTCATGTAATTTACCTATTTTTGTTACTTTTCATTACTTTATAAAAGTAGTTATTAAGATAAATGTTCAAGCATATATGTTATCATGTCATTGCATTGAAAGGATGGATTGTCATCGAGCTTGGAAAGTCAAATGTTTTAAACTGGAAATGTGGAAAAGTATAACTTTCTCTCAAAAAATATGTATACCATGTTTTAAGAAAGAAATGGATGTACTTCTATGTCATGAAAGAAGTGAGTTGGAAATGGGGGTGCGGAGGACCTCTGTACCCGACGAAAAAGAAAGTGTTAAACCACATTGTATGAGTGAATGTAAATGATATTTACCACTTCACAGTGGAATGAATTACCACAATGCGATGGAATGAGCAATGCTTAAAGACCGCGACTGAAGCTTAAGATGAGTAATGCGAGACCTCAAGTGTGAAGAGTAACAATTGGCAAGGGAAGTCCATATTTGATGAGATGTGTTAAGACCATGAATTGTAGACATAAATTAACTTGTGAGGAAACTCATGATATAGCCAAGCAAATGTTGGTCCTTCTGATACCAAACAACATAGGCAAGATTTGAAGAACCATCATCTGGGATTTTGTTAGGTGCTAAGTTTGAATCGTTAACAAAGCACATATAATCATGACTATGATGTATGGGGAATAGTCGAGTGTCCCAACTTAAGTAATTAGGACCCTCGAGCTTTAAGATGAAGTTTTGAGCTATTTGTGAAAGTTTTGAGGTTGTTGGTCAGCAATTGGTAGATTTGCAGAATAAGAGAAGGTTAAGCAAATGTGTAGAAGCGTATGTCTCACAATCAAGCATGTGCTTGAGGCTCTTATACAATGAAAGAAGTTTAGAATTGGAGAGATGTTTGGCTAGGAAAGACACCAAAGCCTCACATTGATATGAGTATTTATACACGTAAGTTACAACAAAAAATGAGAGTTACATGGAGCTAATATTATAAAGCTTATTGCATAAATTGTTATCCAGAAAATATTGAAACTACAATTTGAATCTTTGGCTAATGGATTATCATAAATATTTTTTGTTAAAGGAATGATGTATCTAACAACTTGCACCACCTATCATTTACAGGGAGTCCAAATCATCTAATATATTATTGGATGATGGGTTCCACCCTAAACTTTTTGATACGGTTCGAAGCGCGGAAGAAACGCTCTAAGTTCCGAACTCAGGTTGTGGTTGGACGGATGAATCATGACCCGATATTCATGACGCGATGGCTCGACGATGCAGAATAAAGAACCACGACTTTCGAAACACCACAAGGATTTACCCAATCTCCTCGATTAGTTTCTGTTTTTGAACGCGACAAATACTCTCACGAATATTTGATAAGTTCGATTGTCGAACGCCACAAGAATCACTCTTGATAAGTTCTAAACATATAGGAAATCCACCTATAAAATTATTGAATCACTCAATAAACTGTTTAATCAAAATCAAAGTCTAATATTACATTGAATGGAAATAGAATATAAATAAGCAAAACTAAAACCTATCAATCCTAACTGGCTCAAAATAGAATTCAAATTAAAGTAAAATACTAAAATAACTGAATAAAAGAAAAGGAATTAAAAATCTGCAAAATATGGAAAATCCCAGAAATCTGATCCGCTAGCTATTTACGGCCGTGAAGAATCCAGTTAGGGCCGTAAGTGATTCTCTGATCCAAAATTGATGTTGCATGTTACGGCCGTGATTGAAATTATTACGGCCGTAAGATTTCCTTCTTGTGAATGTTACAGCCGTGACAGTTTGTTTACAGTCGTAAGTGAAAAATTGAAATCTCGCATCTTAACCAGTAACTTGATTACGGCCGTGACTTTCTGGGCGTTACGGCCGTAAGGATAAAACTTAACCTTTTTACTCCTGTTTTTGCTCCAATTTGCAATTAACTTCGTTTTGGCTTGAGTTACTTGAATTTTTCCGTCAAGCCTCCTATGACTCCGATTGTCAAGGGTCAGGAACACATCATACCCTCCTTCTTTAGGATGATCCGTCCCGAATCATAGCTTTGTTCTTGATTGCAATTGCTCCCCCTGGATTAAACGAAAAATTACTGCTTCCATGCTATGAGTTCAATAAATTATGCTCCTTTGATTGGAAAACATGGAAGAGATGGAGCGCTAACTCCCTTTTCCATACGTAGTGTGGTTGAAGCTTCCAAACATAATTAACCTGTAAAAAATATTTAAACAAAATGGGGAGGGACATGTTATCTTCATGAGGTACAAGGTATGGATCCTTATATTCATGATAAACCACCACCAACTCCACTTCTTGAACCACGATGCTCTTCTCTTCGCCTCTTTTCTCTTTTGCAACTTCTTGTTCAAATTTTTCATCTTCAAACTCAACCACATCTCCTAACTCCACACTTTTATCACCATGCTCATGCACTACCTCATCACTACCCAAATGTAGATCTTCCAATTCAATGCTCAAATCTTGAACTTCCACCTCAACTCCCAATTCATTCCTCTCATCATCAACAATTTCATTCTTAATAACTTCCTCACTACCCAACTCCACCTTCTCCTCATCAAATTTTGGAGTTTTTTTTATTTGTTTTTAATTTCAACTCTCCCTCCTTCTTATCAATATCCTTATCCCCACGATGCCTCTTATCACACCACTTTTCACTCTCCTTCATTACCCTCCGTGAATCTTCTAGTGCTTCCTCTAATGTCAACCCATATAGTACGCATGTTTTCCCTTTCTTAAGGAATTTGTATATGTGCATACTCTTATCATAAACAGCCTCCCTCCTATGTCTCCAAGGTTTTCCAAATAAAATATGATAAGATTTCAATGGCACTACATCACACCATGCATCCTCACTATACCTTCCTTGGGTGATAGGCACTAGAACTTGTTTGGTTACATTGAAATTCCCAAACTCCCTTATCCACGTCATCCTATAAGGTTTATAGTGCGGTTCTAGGGGCAATCCTAATTTTTCAACCACGGTGCTACTAACGAAATTAGTAAAGCACTTTCCATCAGTTGCCAAACTGTACCCCTTATGATCCACATAATATCTAGTTTGGAATAAAAAGCCCGGATCATAATTCATTCCTTATGTGGCGTTAAAAAAAATTCAAGAATGAAGATGATTTATACATCAAATAGCAACGACTTTTATTGACTTGGAAGGAAATGAATACCAAGAATTTTAAAGAAACTCAAGAAAGTGGTTCTTGAATTTTGGAATGACTTTTTTTTTTTTTCTGAATAATGAATTTTCGAAAATAATAATAAAAAAAATAAATTTATCTTTTTATTTTTTAAAATAAATCCGAAAATTCGACACGAACACAACAAAACAAACGGAACAGGATTTGGATAAGAATCGAACAAAATAAACACTTTTGAATTTTTGTTGAATTTTTATATTGATCAAACTGGAAAATTTTACTGGCACGAAGAACACTCAAGAAAAGAAAGACTCAACAACAAGATATGAATAATTCTTATGACAGTCTCAATGATAAATATAAGAATTAAACTGGATAGAAAAACCTGAATTCAGAGTCCAGCTCTGATACCAGATGATACAATTCGAAGTGCGGAAGAAACCAAGAAAAGTTCCGAACTCAGGTTGTGGTTGGACGAATGAATCATGACCCGATATTCACGACGCGATGGCTTGACGATGCGGAATAAAGAACCACGACTTTCGAAACTCCAGAAGGATTTGCCCAATCTCCTTGATGAGTTTCTGGTTTTGAACGTCACAAATACTCTCACGAATATTTGATAAATTCGATTGTCGAACGCCACAAGAATCACTCTTGATAAGTTCTAAGCATATAGGAAATGCACCTATAAAATTATTGAATCACTCAATAAACTATTTAATCAAAATCAAAGTCTAATATTACATTGAATGGAAATAGAATATAAATAAGCAAAACTAAAACCTATCAACCCTAACTAGCTCAAAATAGAATTATAATTAAATTAAAATACTAAAATAACTAAATAAAAGAAAAGGAATTAAAAATCTGCAAAATATGGAAAATCCCGGAAATCTTATCCGCTAGCTATTTACGGCCGTGAAGAATCCAGTTATGGCCGTAAGTAATTCTCTGATCCAAAATTGATGTTGCATGTTACGGTTGTGATTGAAATTATTACAGCAGTAAGATTTCATTCTTGTGAATGTTACGACCGTGACAGTTTGTTTATGGCCGTAAGTGTAAAATTGAAATCTCCCATCTTAACCAGTAACTTGATTACGGCTGTGACCTTCTGGGCGTTACAGCCCTAAGGATAAAACTTAACCTTTTTGCTCTGGTTTTTGCTCCAATTTGCAATTAACTTCGTTTTTGCTTGAATTACTTGAATTTTTCCGTCAAGCCTGCTATGACTCCGATTGTCGAGAGTCCGGAACACATCACTTTCTTTGTATTTGTAAAGTTTAGTCCAAAAGTGAATAAGTCTCATGTTACCACAAGGGTCATTAATAATCATGGATACTGTGTACCTAAATATGTCAGTAGTGGACATTTTACAATGAACTAATGATAATGTCCAACTGCAATGCCACTTGTATTTTTTCAATGGCCAGCTAGAAGTTCCACACATCCATAAATGAAATTGAGTAGAAGTTTGTGGAAGCAATCCAACTCATGCATGCATGGAATAAGAAGTTGCTTGTTACATAAGGAAGTTTAAAATTCAACCCTGATCTTCACACCTTATCATTCGAGCTAAGAACTTATTCATTTAAAGCCTGGTTCTTTCTTCATGTGGCGGTGGAGTCCAATTTATGCCTATAAATATAGGTTGCCTCTGGTTATATAGAATTATGCTTGCTTCTTATGTAATTTTAAGTCCTTTCCTCATTTTGTAATTCCTATCCAAGAGAGTTAGAGAGAGTATCCAGTGAGATCCTAGGAGAAAAAGGAGAGAGAGAGAGAGAGAGAGAGAGAGAGAGAGAGAGAGAGAGAGAGAGAGAGAGTTTTAGAAAAAGAGAGGTTTTGATTTGTATTTAAAATTGAGTGTGTCAACTCTTGTAAAATTCTATTCGGGTAGTAATAGAAATTGTTTTTCCTCTTTTAAAATCCTCTTTTGTGATCATAAATCACAATAAGTGGTATCAGAGTATTAGGTCGAGCGTTAGGGTTAGAATTTTAGGCTAGTCTTGAAATTTTGAAAGTTTCAGATTAGCCGCTGATTTTTTTTTTTTTTTTTTTTTTTTGAAATTTTCAAATTGGTCCCAGAATTTCGAAATTTGCAAAAAGGTTAGATTTTGACAAGCAAAGAGTCATATTCGCATTTTTCAACTGTTCCGGATACAATGGTGCACTCTGTTTTGCTAAATTCAGCTCTGATTTGATCAAGCCATTGCAAAGCCATGATGTCAATGGAAGAATCAACATCAAGAGCTATGATTAAGTTTACTGCCACCAACTATACACTATGGAGGCCTCGGATGGAAGATTTCCTCAGTTGTAAGGATTTGTATGACCCCTTAGAAGCCAAAGGTGAAAACCCTGATCCTACTAAGGTGACTGAGTGGAAGAAGTTGAACCAGAAAACTATTGGTCAAATGTGACAATGGATTGATCATAGTGTGTTTCACCACGTAGCACAAGACTAAGAAGAAAGATCAATTAGAAGAGTTGAGTGTTGAGAGGATTGAGATTGGTTTAGGAGGTAGTTGTTGAAGGTTTAGTATTATTTATAGGAGGAGAAAAAAAAAATAATAATTTGAGGTAACAGTTGGTAACAGTCACAATTGTGACCGTTACCAACGGTCACAAATAATCTTTTTATTTTTAGGACGAGTCGGCACTTGGCTTGTCTGCTCGTTAGATCGTGGTTAACGAGTGCGCTCGGCTCACCCACTGGCTCGCTATTTTGGCGAGCCTAGCCACCCACAGCTCGTGTACGAGCTCAGCCAAAAAGCCAGCGGGAGGCTCGGCCCGTTTACCACCTCTAATTTCAATAGCGATGACTTTTGAAACCATACTATCTACCCTTTCGAGGAGGAGGAAGGGAATTTCTGATACACATTTTTATCTTTGCACACACATAGGTCGGCCTCATCCCTAATTCCAACCACTCCCTTGAACCAATATGTTTTAGCACAATATCTTTTCTTCATCTCTTACCGATCATCATTCTCGCCCTTTATGTTCCAACAAATCCATGATTCGTTCTGATTTTCATTCTAAATCTTCTATATATCTACTTGAGCTCACACGTATTATTTGGTTTCCAAATCTTGTATTTGAGCTTTTGTTTGGTAAAACTATAGTGATTTATAAATTGATTTATTTATGATTTTGAGATAAACTATGGTTGAAAAGTGAAGAGAAAATGTGTGTGATTAAAAATTGATTTGAGAATTGTGTGTCTTCGTTTACTGTTTACCAAATGGAGGCTAAATTGTCTCTTCTTATCTTATAATAAAATAATAATAATAATAATAATATAGAAATAGAATACTGTTGGAGCCCCACCAAACACAATTATCACAAATCTTTACAATTTCTCTCCCAAATGAAATATTCCTACATTCTCTGAAACTATATGATGTCGAATTAGTCTACTCTCACTCCAAGCTTAACCATCCCTCACATGAGGGTGGGACCGCCCACCCTCAATGATAAGTGGCATCACCTCCCATGTGAAGTGGTAGTCAAGTTCATGATCAAGTCTGAGATGAGATTAGCATAACCCTATGTTTTTTATTCTTTTATTTATAAGTGTTATTTGTAGACTTTAACACAAATCATATAAGAAGTTTGTTGGAAGAAGAGTGTGTTAAGTTATACCATGGGTAATGCCTTATTCCAGTATTGGCCTTCTCCATCCTATCGAATATTGTCAGGCTTTCCAAGTAAATTTACCCGCAGACTCTTTCATTTCACCTTTTTACAATGTTCAAAAAAAGAAAAGAAAAAGAAGGTAATACTTTTTACACTTCCAACAATTCAATCACCTACAACATCCACTCTATCTATATCAACCTTGTCAGGGGAGATTAGGATATATTTGATTGGGACATTTTTCATAGAAATAGAAAATGTTTTTCATGGATTTTCATCTTTAATTCGTTTGATTGCATTTTTGTTGGATGAAATTAATTTTTTGTCTTGTCTGGATTTCCTTGTTTTTCCTTGAAAATAGGGAAAATATTTTACGAATTATGCTATTCTACCACTCAAATTTTGCCACACAATGTGTCACACCCTCACATGAGTGTTTGTGGGACCGCCCTCATAATGAGCTTTCCTATCTCCCATGTGAGGAAGGTGGCACCCGGTGTGGCACACAATGTGGCAGAATAGCATTACTCATATTTTATTTGGTTTAATTGGGATTTGAGATTTCATTTTCCACATTTACCACACTTTTAAATATTAATATCACTTTCAATCAAACAAACCTAAATTATTTAAATTCATTTTTTTCCATGGAAAATAAGTTCTTAGCAACGATTTCTTTTAACTTATTTTCTTTTCACCCAAATTTTATGTTTGCAATCACACGAACCCTTATAGTATGTTTTACAGCAATATAAATTTGAAGATGCCACATGTTTCATATAGTGTCGGCAACAGGGCAGATTGGGGTTCAATCAACCCCCCCCCCCCCCAATTTTTTTCAATATGGATCCGCCCCCACAATCCTCAAATTTTCGGTCCTGATTCGCTGAGAATTTTTTTAAAATATATTTTAAATTAAATCTTTGAAAAATTATTATATTTTTAATTGAATCGAGGCGGATCAGAGTTTTTTCGGATCGGATCAGATCTTGTTGTCATCACTAGTTGCATACCCTTGGAGGGAGCGTGAGGTCTCACTAATTTGACATGTGGCTATACAAAGACCTCGTACAGATTGTGCTTCCATTCAGGTATTTTTTGTGCTTTCTGGGTAAAACGTGTGGTTGAAAATTGGAGAGAGAAAATGTGTGTGGTTAAAAAATAGTTTGAGAAATTGTGTAAAAATATTTGGCTTTATAAACTTGATTTTTTACTATTACGGAACGCACCATTAGGGAGATCTTCGATATCATTCCCACAGGCCATGAGTAGAGACAGATGCATATACCATTTAGAAGACTCTGGAGGACATGTATCAAGCCAAAACATCTCGAAACAAAGCCTTATTGCTGAGGCGTTTGGTGAATTTTAAGCTGAAGAGTGGAACTTCAGTTTCCAAGCACACTGATGAATTCCAGAGCCTAGTAAACCAGTTTTCATTTGTAGAGATGCCACTTGGAGATGAAATGCAAGCCCTCTTACTTCTTAGATCTCTTCTTAATAGTTGGGAGACTTTGGTGGAGTCTCTTAGCAACTCGGCCCCTAATGGAAAACTTACCATGTCTATGATTAATGATTCCCTTTTTAATGAAGAGGTCAGGAGAAAAGATATTGGTACAGACCAGTCACAAGCTTTTGTCATGGAGAATCGGGGGAGACAACATGGAGGTAGTAGAGGCAAAAGCTAAAGTAGAGGAAAATCCATATATGGAAGAAAGCCTTCTTACATGTGCTACTATTGTGGTCAGGAGGGCCACATAAAGAACTGTAGAAAATTTTCACAAGACCAGCACAGAAAGGATAGGATAGTTCGCAACACAAGAATAAAGATGGGGAGACACTAGTTACTATCTCAGGAGAGATAGCTATTTGCTCCATCCAAGAGGAGACAAGCCTTCACATCTTAAGAGAAGACATTGAATGGATGATAGATACTACAACATCTTACCACGCCACTCCTCGCAAAGAATTTTTCATGACATACAAAGTTGGTGACTTTGGTACGGTAAAGATGGGAAATACAAGTTCCTCTGAGATCATAGAAATTGGTGATATTTAGGTACAAACGAACATCGGATGCAAAATAACCTTGAAGGATGTCAAACATGTGCTAGATCTTCAGCTAAATCTACTTTCTGGGATAGGCCTTGAAAAACAGAGCTACGACAATCACTTTAGTAATGGAACATGGAAAATGATGAAAGGCTCCATGATTGTCGTCCGAGGACATGTATGAGGCACTTTATGTAAGACTCATGTGAAAATGTATGTTGATAGCCTTAACACATTGGAATGTGAGGCGTCTCAAAATCTATGGCACCAGAGACTCAGTCACAAAAGTGAGAAAGGATTGTCGATTTTGACAAAGAGGGAGCTTATTACTATTGCGAAGGAAGCTGCACTAGATCCTTTCAATCACTGTTTATTTGGTAAGCTACACAGAGTCTCTTTCAGTTCCTCTTCAATGAAATGATCAGAGTTGCTCAATTTGGTGCACTCTGATGTTTGTAGTCCCTTGGAGGTTGAATCACTAGGCGGTAACAAGTATTTCCTGACATTCATTGATGATGTTTTTCTTGACATGTGTGGGTGTATTTCTTGAAGACAAAGGATAATGTATTGGATTATTTCAAATTGTTCCATGCCATGGTTGAGAGTGAAATAGGAAAGAAGCTGAAGTTACTCCATTCAGATAATGGAGTCAAGTACACATCTAAGGAGTTCGATGCCTATTGTAGAAGAGATGGCATTTGACATGAGAAGACAATTCCACGTACCCCATAACATAATGGAGTAGCCACGAGAATGAATTGGACAATTATGGAAAAGGTCAGAAGCATGCTCAGTATGGCTAAGCTGCCAAAGCCATTAAGGGGAGAAGCTGTTCGAGCATCCTGCTACCTTGTTATCATATCACCATCAGTACCGTTAAATTTTGATATTTCAGAGAAAATATGGTCTGGTAAAAATCCCTCCTATTCTCACTTGAGAGTATATGGTTGTTTAGCCTTTGTACATGTATCCAATGAGCTCAGAAAGAAGCTCGATGTAAGGACTACTCCACGCATCTTTACAGGCTATGGAGATGAAGAATTCAGATACAGATTATGGGACCCAACGGCAAAGACGTTTATCATAAGTAGGGACGTGGTGTTCCATGAAAACCAGACATTAGAAGATATTGAAAAACCTATAGTATCCTCTAATCCTTATTCGAGTGCTCAGGATATTGTTCCAGACCTTGTACCAGCACAATTGGCTATGGATAATGATACAGTGTGTGAGAAAATGCTAGAAGCAGAACATGAGGATGAAGAAAAGGATATTGATCAAGGGGGTGCCACAACCCTCTCCACCAGATGTTGCAGGACAATCACAAGATTTAGATGATGGTGTACATCCTGAAAGTGAAAATCCACAATTACGAAGATCTGAGTGAGGTCGAATTCCATCAACAAGGTATTCAAAATCTGAGTAAATTTTGCTTACTAATGAAGGGGAGTTAGAGAGTTTCTAGGAAGCACAATTTCATGTGGACAAAGACAAATGGCTGTAAGCAATGAAGGATGAGATGGAGTCATTGCAGAAAAATCTGGCATATGAGTTGGTCGTGCTTCCAAAAGGAAAGAAAGCAAAAGGAAAGAAAGCACTACGAAATAAATGGGTGTTAAATCTCAAGAAAGATCGCTGTAGAAAAATAGTAAAACATAAAGACCGGTTGGTCGTCAAAGGATCTCTACAGAAAAATGGAGTAGGTTTTGACGAAATATTTTCACCAGTTGTAAAGATGGCCTCAATCTGAGTTATTCTTGGATTAGTAGCTAGTTTGGATTTAGAGCTTGAACAAATGGATGTCAAGATTGCATTTCGTCATGGTGATTTACATGAAGGAATCCATATGGAACAGCCAAAAGGTTTTGAGGTTTCAGGAAAAGAAAACCTCGTTTGTAAGCTCAAGAAGAGCTAGTACGGCCTGAAGCAAGTACCACTGTAGTGGTACAAGAAATTTGACTTGTTCATGGTGAATCAAGGATATAAAAGAATTGTTGCAGACCAGTATGTTTATTTTTGGAGGTTTCCAGATGGTAATTTCGTTGCTCTTCTACTATATGTAGACGACATGTTGATCATTGGAAAAGATGTAATAGAAATTAACAAGTTGAATAAGGAACCCTCGAAGGCCTTTGACATGAAGGACTTAGGCCTAGCTCAACAAATTTTGGGAATGCATATAGTTCAAGATAGGAAAAGAACATGTTGTGGCTACCTTAAGAAAAGTATGTTGAATGAGTACTCAGAAGATTCAATATGCATAATGTAAAACCTATCAGCGTTCCACTAGCCAACCACTTCATGTTGAGCAAGAGTTCATCCCCCACATCCAAGAAAGAGATAGAGTAAATGTCATGAGTACCTTATTCTTTAGCAATAGGAAGCCTAATGTATGCAATGATCTGTACTAGGCCCGATATTGCTCACGTGGTTGGCATAGTGAGTCGCTTTTTCTCTAATCCAAGAAAGGAACATTGGGAGGCAATCAAGTGGATCCTCAGGTACCTCATAGGTACATTGAAAACATATCTGTGCTACGGGGGAGCTGATTCAATCTTGGAAGGTTATACAGATTCGGATATGGCTGGAGATCTTGATGGAAGAAAATCTACATCAGGATTCCTATAAAAATTTTCCGAGGGAGATTTGTCTTGGCAGTCAATACCACAAAAGTGTGTTTCTTTGTCCACAATAGAAGCAAAGTATATTGCAACAACGAAAGCTGGAAAAGAAATGTTGTGGCTAAAGCGATTTCTCCAAGAATTAGGAATCAAGCTGAAAGATTACAGATTACATTGTGACAGCCAGAGCTCTCTAGACTTAAGTAAGAACTCAATATATCATTCTTTCACAAAGCACATTGACATTCGTTATCATTGGATACAAAAAGTAATGAATCAATAACTGTTGAGACAAGTGAAGATCCACACAAAGGAGAATCTTGTGGATATGTTGGCAAAGGTCATTTCGACAGAGAAGCTAAAGCTATGCAAAGACATAGCTGGAATGGTTGACATATAACAATTGTTTTAGATGCAGCTAGAGGGGGAGAATTGACAATGTCCAGCTGTATTTTTTCAATGACCAGCTAGAAGTTCCACACAGCCATATATGAAATTGAGTAGAAGGTTGTGGAAGCTATCCAACTCATGCATGCATGGAATAAGGAAGTTTCTTGTCACATATGGAAGTTGAAAATTCAACCCTTATCTTCACACCTTATCAATCCAGCTAAGAAGATATTCATTTACAACGTGGTTCTTTCTTCCTGTGACAGTGGAGTCCAATTTATGCCTATAAATATAGGTTGCCTCTTCTTATATAGAATAATCCATGCTTCTTATATAATTTTAAGTCTTTTCCTCATTTTGTAATTCCTATCCAAGAGTGATAGAAAGAGTATCCAGTGAGATACTCCAAGAAAAAGGAGAGAGAGAGAGAGAGTTTTAGAATAAGAGGGTTTTATTTGTATTTGCAATTGAGTGTGTCAACTCTTGTAAAATTCTATTCAGGTAGTAATAGAAATTACTTTTGCTCTTTTAAACTCCTCTTTTGTGATCAAGAATTACAACAAGTAAGATGTGTTCAATTTTTGCGTAATCCTATTGGAGATAATCACTGGTCGCAGAACTTTCGATTTTCTATACTATTGATGTTTAAGAGGAAATGCGAGTATTTTTAAAAAAAAAAAAAAAAAGATGACTTTTGAGATATTGATTGCACTGCTGGATTGTGCAGAGCAAAATATTTCTTATAAAGTGAGCTCTGATGTATTTGCTTCTAATAATTTGATATTTCTCTTCTTTTTTTAATGACTATTATAACCATCCGTTATATTTGCAGACGTCTTCTCTAGTGAAACACTACAAGAGGTTTGTGCAATTGGTTGATCCACAAGTGAAAAAAAACTTTGAAAATTCATGTGGTGTAAGGTCATTGAGGTGACATTGACGAGCCTAAGAGAGTATGACTAATTTCGGCCTACCATGATAGAAGTGGTGTATTCTATTGATATTTGTTATCAAGCAATATGACCCCCCATGTTGATCTGATGGATGTGGAAGAGACAAAAAGTTGAGTAAAGACCAATGATATAGAAATGAGTCCAAGTCTAGGACAATTCACCAAAATAAGTTCACTAAAAGATCATGATAAGGGTAGTGACGGATCTAGTCGGTGTCGAGCTAGCGCGGTTGCGCTAGCTAAACTCCGGGAGATCAGATTTTCAGTTGCATTTTTTTTTCCCGGAAAGCTAGACTTGAGATGAGAACAATGAATTGGAAGATATGTTGATGTGATCCAGACAAGGCATCGAAGGGTGAAGTCGAGCCATCGGCAATATGATAGTGATCTACGTGCAAAACGGAGCAAGTTCCGTGTTGGGGTCGAGCCGAGAAGAAGGACGGATCGAGCTGAATCAAGAAAAAGAAGTAATTCAGACTTGAGACTTCGATTTGATTAAAAACAGTTTTATTGAGGATTCAAAAAAAATTATAGGTGGATTCCTATGTTTTCGAACTTATCAAGAATATTTCTTGTGGCGTTCAAATACCGAACTTATCAAATATTTCTTGAGAATATTTGTGGCGTTCAAATCAGAGATTTATCAAGGAGATGTGCAATTCCTTGTGGCGTTTCGAAAGTCGTGGTTCTTTATTCCGCATCGTCGACAGTTTTATTGAGGATTCAATAAAAGTTATAGGTGGATTCCTATGTTTTCGAACTTATCAAGAATATTTCTTGTGGCGTTCAAATACCGAACTTATCAAATATTTCTTGAGAATATTTGTGGCGTTCAAATCAGAGACTTATCAAGGAGATTGTGCAATTCCTTATGGCGTTTCGAAAGTCGTGGTTCTTTATTCCGCATCGTCGACAGTTTTATTGAGGATTCAATAAAAGTTATAGGTGGATTCCTATGTTTTCGAACTTATCAAGAATATTTCTTGTGGCGTTCAAATACCGAACTTATCAAATATTTCTTGAGAATATTTGTGGCGTTCAAATCAGAGACTTATCAAGGAGATTGTGCAATTCCTTGTGGCGTTTCGAAAGTCGTGGTTCTTTATTCCGCATCGTCGAGCCATCGCGTCGTGAATATCGGGTCATAATTCATCTGTCCAACCAAAACCTGAGTTCGGAACTTTCCGGCGTTTCTTCCAACAAACTTATCAAATATTCGCAAGAATTTTTGTGGTGTTTCCAAATTCGAGACTTATCAAGGAAATTGACAAGTCCTTGTGGCGTTCACCAATCTTGGTTCTTCAATCCGCATCGTCAATTAATTGCGTCGTGATTGTTGGGTCAAGGTTTTATCGTCAAATCTATCTTTTAATTTCCGTTATTTTCTTCGTGTTCTTGTTATTTTAGAGTCAAATCTGATTTAGATCTTTCCTAGGTTTTAATTGTCGTTATTCCACGTTTTTCGACGAGATTCCCCTACCGGGATCTCATCATATGCTCTGATGATTGGTTGAGATGTGGAAGCCACCATTGTTGAAGATAGGAAATCAGTAATGATGATTAAAGAAAGCGTCGGCTGCAACTCAGTGTCATTGTCTTGGGGAAGAAGGAAGTCTCTTGGTTTGGGTTTTTTTTTTTTTTTAAATGACTGATTTGGGTCTTATGGATTGGTATTATTTGGGCCTTATGATATTTTTTGTTCTGTACTTCCTAGTCTTGTATTACTTGTATCATCTAATTAAATAATTTTCTTGCTCTTTGAATAGTATGATTATTATATGTAATGCATGATTGTTTGAATAAATAAAAAAATACTCCAAATATTTAATTTGTGAATTGTGATTTTGTGAATATTTAAATTTTGGATTGTGATTTATTGAATAATTGTTTGTGCATTTCTACATTGATTGATTAATTTTAATATTATTTAATTAATTAGTACAAAAATTCTCGCTATTGCGATTGTAGACGTTCGTCGATCAACGGTCTACGATCAAGGTCTCGCTATAGCTGGACTCTTTGGCTGGATCCGTCACTGGAGAAGGGGTGATATGAAGGCAGAATTGAGTGTTGTTTTTTCAACTATATACTCTTAAATTATTAGGCAATTTTCTTTTTAAACTAAATTTCTATGATTTTTATGCAGTACAGTGTAATAATTTTCTTGAATAGTAGAAAAAAATAAAAATTGATTATGGCGAAAATTGGAAAAAAAAAAAGAGGAAAAAAAAAAGAGTTAGACATTCGTGCAGGAACATTTACAGATACAGTATACCTGTTTACACCGAAAAATGCAGCTCTCAAATTTGACCACGCGATTTTCTTCATCTACAACTTCAAGCTCTCTCTCTCTCTCTCTTGTAAAAATGGCGAAGTCAATTCTCCCTCTCCTCTTTTTCTCTCTCCTCGCCGTCACAGTCTCCGCTCGCCCCTGCAAAACTCTATTCTATTTCGTAAATAAGTAAAGCAAACTTTGTGACACCTCAATTGACAACATGTTTTGAATTCTTGATTTAATCTGAACTTTTTATTATTATATTTAACATGTAGAATTTTTTTTCACAACCAATTTACCCAAATCCTATACTAAAAGTGAAGTGCTATTCTCTCTCTCTCTCCAAATGAAAGTGTTACCTGTTAGTTATATATTAAATATCATGCTAACACAAATTTTCTTTTTATCCCAGTCAACACAAATTTTAAAGTGGTTGCATGCTTATGATCCTTATATTCTGGATTGTAAAATAAGAACTTACAGAAGATCAATATAAATTTGAATACAGTCATTCTAGTTCCACCCCTCTGATAAATTTCTTACAACTAGGCATTGTTGGTTGGAGATAATTAACCTTGACATTTCTTTGTTCTTAGGTACATCACAAAAGCTCAGTTTGAATTTGTGTTTATTGTGAAGTAAACTTAACAATTATACACGACATTACTTGTAACGTATTTTGTCTATGAACAATCTGTATGTGGTTGCTGGGTATCAAGAAGCATCTTCTATTGTATGAGGACTTATAATCTATTGATAATCAGTTTGTGGTTGCTGGGTATGAACTTAAATTGTAGTTGTAAGAATGCCAAGTGGTTGTATGACTTGAATGAATTGTTGTGGTCTCATAGACTTGCCTTCTGTTATTTTGAATCAGCTAACATTACAGATTCTTATTGCTTTTTGTATTTTCATAAAATCCTCCCAAGTTGGCAAGGGCTTGAGAGTTTTTCATCATTGGTGGTCAATTGAGCCGAGTTGCCTGCTATATCGCTTGCAACTAAAAGCAATCTGCTCTGTTTTGGGGCCAGGACTCAGCTGGCTATGACTTTTGTATTTTGGTGATTGTAAGCCAGCCAATATATTGCATTCTGCCCCCATATGGTTAAATGGACAACTCTCAGCTGTGCAGTGATTGAAGAACATAATGTTGTAAATATGTTACATAACCTAAACTTGAGTCTTGGTGAAACCTTTTATCTATAAGACGATCTTTGTATCTTCGAGATAATTAAAGCCATCAACATAAGATTTAAAGTCAAAATTCCCTTTGATTAAAGAAGTCTTTGCCTTGTTGGACGGCCCATTATAAATGTGTATTATTACACATTTTAATTTATATAATTTTTCAAATCACTTTTTAATCACATATATTTTCTCTTTTCAATTTTTAACTTCACATTTTATCTAAAAAGCACAAATAAATCTTTTCTCTCCAATTTAATAACCTTAAGGGTGCGTTTGATATGTATTATTTTTCATGAAAAATATGTTTTTCCATGTGATTTTTTAACTTTGCGTTGTTTGGTTGCCTAAGTTTTCCATGAAATTCATTTTTTCACTTGTCTCGAAAGTCGGTATTTTCCTTGTTTTGAATGAATTCGTTTTCCAAGGAAGGAAGAGGTTTTATTTTCCATGAAAAATCTTATATCATTTTCGTTATATTTGACCCTTTTTGTTGTTCTTAATTGATTTTATTTTTTTCTAAAAATTAACATTATTATTATCAAGTACAAATGTATGAAAAAATAATTTTTTTTTATTAAAATGGATAAATTTTACTTTATTTTCCATGAAAATAATGTCAATCAAACAACAAAAGTTGGAAAATTCCCTATTTTTTCCACCTAGAAAATTAAACCAATCAAATACATTAAACTTTCAATTCTCAAGAATTTAATTTTCTGAAATTCATTTTCTTT
This sequence comes from Ligustrum vulgare, assembly GCA_963555705.1. Taxonomy (NCBI): domain Eukaryota; kingdom Viridiplantae; phylum Streptophyta; class Magnoliopsida; order Lamiales; family Oleaceae; genus Ligustrum; species Ligustrum vulgare. The sequence continues at coordinate 41,671,900 of OY743173.1, read as the reverse complement.
CCACTCAAATTTCACAATCGCTATCAAATGCAGCCTAATTGTTTAGTTGGTTGATTGATTTCTGATGTACATGTGAATGATTAATACTTAATTTTTTTATTTTTTTTTTTGAAAAATTGCTAATTGTTGTTGCTCTTTCTTGAAACCTAGGGGAGGTGATATCTTATTGTTTGTATTGGGTTTTTACTGTATATGTTGTTTTGTCCATTTGAATTTTATTTGAATTTATTATTATTTTTTGCCCCCAAAAACTGTTGTAGTCCAAAAATGTGAACTTATAGTATCTTTATAATATAGTTGAAGACAAATTGAGAATATAGTACAAGTACGCTCCCATGGCACATCCCAACCGGTAAGGTTGGGGATTCACAAATATTATCAGTGCAGCGATTTCATGTTCGAATACTCATACGTTAAAATATGCTAGGTTCTTTGTCTTCTAGTGGGTGGTACCCAGACCTTGATCAGCTGGGGATATAACCTGTAATTTACATCTTTCACCAATCCCAAGACAGGGATAGTGGGGGTCGTTCAACCTTTTTGAGAATAGAGTACAAGTGCATATCATTTAAATGGTAAAGGGATTGAACTACTTTTTTTCTATAAAGATAACGAGTCTGAGTTTAGCATGAATATATAGACGTGTATTATATTCAAAATATGATAAACTAGCTGTTTTATTGCGATGAGAGTCGATGATGAAACATTGAGTACTAGCAGTTACTGACAAGATGGGGGATTGGGGTCACAAGAAGAGGACACTTTACATGGACAGTGGTTCCAGGAGCTTCAGTCATGTCCAAATCTTTTTGTGGTAAAAAGTTGAATTTATGCATCAATTTTGCCAATGCAAGTTCACCAACGCCAACGGCAAATGTAATCCCAGGGCAGCCTCTACGACCGGTACCAAATGGGATCAACTCAAAATTGAGCCCTCTGAAGTCAATTCCTGTATCAAGAAACCTTTCTGGATGAAATTCTTCAGGATTTTCCCACACCATTGGATCTCTCCCGATTGCCCAAGCATTGATCATCACTCGGGTTCCAGCTGCAACTTCATAACCCATTAGTGTAGTATCTTGAGTTAATTCTCGAGGGAGCAGTAATGGAAGCGGAGGATGTAATCTCAGGCTTTCTTTGATCACGGCCTTCAAATAGGGCATTTTGTCTAAATCTTCCTCCGTTATTTCTAATTTGCTTCCAGCTATTAATCTCACCTCGCACTGTAGCTTCTCCATGATTTTCGGGTGCCTTAAAATCTCCGCAATTGTCCACTCTAGAGATGTATATGTTGTATCAGTACCAGCAGCAAACATATCCTGTCATAAGGAAAATGATTAGTTTCTAACCAATTGTTTCTTCAATGAATATTATAAGGGATTCTTACAAAAAGGATAGCTTTGATGGTATCAGTCTCAATAGCGGAACTGGAATTGTCCTCCTGAATTTCGAGCAATATTTCCACAAAATCTACTTCATTGCTGCTCCCATCACATTCCGCCGTTCCTTGCGCTCGACTTCTATGCTCTTCAACTACACGCGTTAAAAACTCATCAAATAATTTAGCCACTTTCTCCACTCTGGCATCCAAACCAGTGAAACGATTAATCCAGTTAAGCCATGGAACGAATTCCCCTGGGTTAAAAGTCACCAATAAATCCCCCAGTTCCTTTACCATTAAATCAAAGTTCACAGATTGGTCTCCACCACTATATTTCCTCCCCAAGACCACTCTACTTATAATGTCAGTAGTAAGCGACACCAATAGAGTGCTCAAGTTTACCAAAGAAGAGGATGAATTTCTAATTTTCTGGATCATAAGTGACGTTTCTTCTTCTCTTATACGACGATAAGATTGAACCCTCCTGTTGCTCAAAAGCTGAAGCACGCCTATACTTCTAACGTGCCTCCAGTGCTCACCATAAGGAGCAAAGGCTACATCCTTATATCCATAAACAATTCTATGCATAATGCTTAATTTAGGCCTGCTTGAGAAAATCACGTCCTGATTTTTCACTATCTCTCGAACTGCATCAGCAGAGGAGACTATCAGTGCTGGTACACTGCCAAAATGAAGCATCATGAGTGAACCATAGCGTTTGGATAGTTCTTTCAGCGAGCGATGAGGGAATAAGCCGAGTTGGTGAAGATTTCCAATTACTGGAAGTCTTGCTGGAGATGGTGGCAACCTTTTCTGGGATTTTGAACTAGCGTTAAAGTACCATTTGCGAACAAAGTCAAGAAAACAAGATGGACTATCCAATGTGGAAAGGCAATCATTTTCTTTTCTTAAACAGATGAAGTTTGCAAGAACATCTTGCATATGTTCTACTCTTTATAGTATGTGTCACCAATATCTCTGGGTTGAATTTCAACATATTTTTGTTAAAAAATGATGAGCAGCAGTCTATGTTGAATTATATCATATTTTTATCAAGAAAACTTTGACCCGATTTGTTTTCTTGCCTCTAAACGACATTTTCTTTGACTCCTCCAAAACAATTTTTGTAAGCATTGCATAAAAAAAAAAATTGTACTGACTGGGACTTGATCATTCATTTGAATTCTCATACTTAAAAGACACCACGTAACAGTCATCAAACAGAGATTTTTCCCATAATGCAACTTGAACTTGGATGTTTAATTCGTTAAAAATTCCAAGTTGCTAAGTTCATGTCACACCATAAGAGTTTTGAAAATGAATAACGTGTACTTTGACGGATTATTTAAAAAGATTTAATTTGTGATTTAGATCTTTAAGTTTCTAGTAAAAAATGTAAAAAGGGATATAATTTTACATCTTGTTGGACAAATTTCACACAAAAAAGCTATCAATTCATAAAATATTGATGCAGGATCTACAATTTAAATCCTTTATATTAAGTTGCACTATGAAGTCTTTTATATTAATTTGCAAAGTGTTCGGTGGTCACAGCCGCCATTTTTTTTTTATTTTGGTGTTTTATAAGTAGATGTGTGGTTAAAAATTGGAGAGAGAAAATGTGTGTAGTTAAAAAGTAGATTGAAAAATTGTTTTGTTTATAAATTGTAATCATTGCGTAAAAGAACGGTGTGTTGAACGTCTTTTACATCTTTTTTATTTTTAATCAAATTTCGAGATTTTTAGGTTGATTTGTTCGGAATATAGAAATATATACACAAATCAAATATAGATTTATGATTTTGAGGTAAAAAAGTAATGGTTGAAAATTGGAGATAGTAAATGTGTGTGGTTAAAAAGTAGTTTGAAAAATTGTGTTGTTTATAAACTGGTTTATAAACCAAAATAGTACATTTACCTAACGGATTCTAACTTAAAAATCTTATGAGTAAAAAAAATAAGGAAAAAATTAAATTTATATATCATAAATTTTTATTGGAGCAGAATTTTGAATCCATCGAAATTTATGAGATGCAAAAATGATTTCGAAGATGTGAAATTTCACCCAATTGCCCTTGTTCGACCTCTATTATTTTTTGAATAATGTGATTTTGAATAGTATTTTCGGAAGAATGTATGGTTAAAAAATATTGAAAAGACAAAAATAGTAGACTTGATTAAGATGGATGATTAAAATTGAGTGTTGAATAAATTTTATTTTAAAAAATGAGGGCCAAACAAGATGTTGTAGCACATTTGGGTATGCTCTAAGGCTGAAAATGTTCCACCGCTTTCTATAATTAGTTTTTTAAAATAAATTTTGAATGAATAAGCAAGTGGTTGGTAAACTTGTTTATATATAAATTTTTTTCCTTACATTTTTTTTTTTTAATCGAGCACATTTTTTAAAATCATTTTATCATACATTTTAATTAAAGAAAAATCAATTTTCTTGTTTATATATAAAAATTAGGGGGTGTTTTTCGAACGGAACGGATCTGAAATAGGTGTTCCAAATTCCATTCCAAAAATTTTCAGAATCAAAATGTTGTTCCAAATTCCGTTCTAAAATTTTCGGAATATGCAAACTTCGTTCCAAAGTGAAATTCGGAAATTTCGAAAAATTTCAGAAATTTCCAATATTTAATATTTTATCAAGATTTATAATAATTTAAAGTATATGAAAAAAGAAATTCAATAAATTGATTGTTCGAAATTAAATGAGTTCAAAATTTCAAGTCGTCAAAAACTATAATTAAAGTTATAAACCACAAAAGCAACAAAATAACAACAAATAGTGCCACATTCTAAAGTCCAATTGATGATCATACAAACAGTGAATAAGTAAAGCAAACTTTGTGACACCTCAATTGACAACATGTTTTGAACTTTTGATTTAATCTGAACTTTTTTTTATTATATTTAACATGTAGAATTTTTTTTCACAACCGATTTACCTAAATCCTATACTAAAAGTGAAGTGTTATTCTCTCTCTCTCTCTCTCTCTCTCTCTCTCTCTCTCTCTATCTCTCTCTAAATGAAAGTGTTACCTGTTAGTTATATATTAAATATCATGTTAATAATATTTTTCAATAAATTATTTTTTTAGATTTTATATTATTAATTGTAATGCAAATACAAAAAATTTTCGAATTTTATTCGAAAAAATTAGAATTTTTGGATCGAAATATGTTCGGAATACTTCGAAAATGTTTGGAACGAAATTTTTGAATTTTTGAAATTTTGAAACTCCTTTCAATTTCAATCCAATTTTTTCGAAAAATTTCAGAATTCGGAAGTTTCGGATTTAGGACCAGTCGGAATCGGATTTTTTTGAAAAAAATCGGAACGAAATTAGACAGAATTGAATTTTTTAATCCAACTTGCAGCCCTAATAAAAATCAACCACCAAAGAAAGGCTAAAAAAATTGTGTTGAAAAAAATAGTGTTGAAAGTAAGCAGTAGGAGACTTGAAAATGGATTGAATTAAAATATGATGGAATATATCAATTAACTAGAACGTGTCATGTAGTGTAATATTGTAAAATATCTTTGATTGAAAAGTCGTTTATTTTTATATGAAAACAAAATGGTGGTTATATTGCCACCACAAAAAAAAATAAATACACAATATTTTTAATGAATTTTATTAATTATAAATATAGTAATATATAAAAAGACTTTAATAACCTTATTTTTATTCTTATATTTATATCAACATTATCTTGCAAGTATTTTGTTTGATTTTTTATTTCGATTTTGTATTTCAATTGAAGGCATAAAGAGAAATAGAAAAAATATGGATGAGTACAACATGATAGTGCTGCTGTGCTGGATACTGTTCTTAAGGAATACCTCCTCAGTAGTCTCCTCTCAGTTGACCGTCTAAAGTTTGTTTTGTCTTCTGATTTTGGTTCTCTTAAACATAAAAAAATTTGCTAGTTTGTGATATTACAAATCAGAATTGTGCAATTTCTCTGATTTTGGTTCACTGAAATCTGAATTAGTGTAATTTGAGAATGGATTTAGTATTCATGTTTACTGGATTTGAAACTATTGAGATAGTATGCTCATTCTAATGTGTCTAAACGTCTGTACCCTAATATGGTATGCGTAGCAATTATTTGACATAAGTTCTCTTAAATCTGTATGGGGTATTGCTATTTTATGGTTAGATATAGTTTGGTTTCATTTGCTACTTTTAGTTTCTCGATCTCATTTATGTCCTAAGTTTAACTTTTTCTAAAATACAGATATAGAAGCATGGCAGTTTTTTTGTAATTGTTCCTTTTTGATTGAAAAATCTGAAATGGGTGTTCTTATTTTTTTAAAGTTCAATTTTATTTATTTTTTGGTTCACAAATCTGAATAGAGATTTTGTTTCCGTGATAAGGACTAGGACTTTGACGATGAACTGGGGTTTGTTATTGTTACTTCAATACATTTACTCAATTATCTATCACAACTTTTGGAAAGTTTTGTTTCTTAATGAAGTTTGGTTTTTTACTCTTATAAAGTGGAGTGTAATTTTTATTTGCTCAAGTATCTATGGTATCTTCTTTACCCCATCAGATATTGCTATGTCTTTGATCAATATTCATTTTACTTGCCAGCATTAATTCTGGCATTAAAAAGGCTACTTAAGTTCAATTCATCTTTGAAGCCTGCTTTTGCTTATGGTGGAATGGAACAAAGTTTGGCATATTCTCTTGCCTAAAGTTTCCCACCCATTCATCAAGCCAACATTCTTTAGCTTATCCAACTAGTTCTAGCAATGACTGATGGCAGTGGCAGCATGACCAGCAGCCACCTCTGATTGGTAAACTCTGTCTCCTCAACCTGATTAAGGTCCTCCAGAATAGGTGGAGTCTGATAAGGATGCAATGGGGAAACAGTTTGATAATAAAAAATAGCAGAAAATAATATTCAAACTTTAGGGTTTGTCTTTTTTTATTGGTTTTATGTGATTTTACATAATAGTTGAAGAAATATAATTCATTATTTGATTCTTTGAAGAACTTTCATTGTAATTTCATGGCTTTTTTTATTTTTTAGACATTTTGTTCTAGGTACTGTTATCTTCATATTATTAGGTTTTAACCATTCTAAATCATTTTTGCATTTCCTCTCTAGCGTCGTTAGTTCCTCCTTCATCTCTTTCAAGAATTTCTACTCCCCAGCAAAATCGTCGAACCGCAAGAAGACTCAAGCAACCAAAGGCGCTGGGAAATACGATTTGAGTGTCACGATTGCAGGTTTTCTTCTTTTTTTATTATTTTTGTTGGAAATCTACTTATATTTTGAAAAGCTTATCAATAATGTAGATCTTCGAACCTGTGAATCTGTTGTGCAAAGTTTTTTAGACATTCATTTATTTTTCATTAATTTGTATAGGTGTTCTCATTATATACATTCTCATTTTTCAGTTATTCTCTTGGCAATGTTGCTGATTCTTCAGGCTTACCTTCAGACACATAATAGGCGAAGAGAAAGTAGGGGGAAAAAGGGTATGCAAAGTAGGGGGGAAAAGGGTATGCTCCTTCCTCTCTCATTTATAATGTTGTGTAGCTTTTTTTATCCTTCCATTGGAAGTGAGGAGGTTAGCTTCCCCCAAAATATCAAGTGATTAAGAATTTAAAATAAATTTGTAGTTGTTCCTTCTCGAAGTATATGGAAGTAATCGTTTATGTGATAAAAACCCTGGTGGTTGTTCTACCATAGTGTATTCTTGATGTTCTTGGTATCCGTTGACAGTTTTCTGTCAAAAGCTGTTCTTAATTGAATTCTTAAGTTGTTTTGCTGGGGTTAGATTTCAGCGTTTTGCAATTTTCATAAGTTGATCTTATATAGAATTCATGGATATTACTGCAGGGACTCTGTTTTTGCTACCAAGAGCAAGGATATCTAAAAAAATTGGCCATTTTCTCAGAAATCTTTGAAACTTTGTTCCGTTTTAGGATTTTTGTTGCGGTGAGTTTTATTTTTGGGTTTTTGTTCTGGTACTATATTAAAGAAGGATAGTTTTCAAAATTTTTACTCCCAAATTCCCCCCCCCCCCCCCCCCCCCCCCCGCAAAATGTTATTATCATAAAAAAAAAAAAGTTTTTCAGAAGAAATTCTGCCCCAAGTTTGCTTCCACGTCAATTCAAATTTCAAAATTAGCATTTAATGCTTGCACTGTTTAGGACAGACATTTTATCAGCTTTAATTTAAAAATGTCCAAAGCTGGACTTCCTTTTTGAATCCTCTCCATTCTTTTCCTCCTCATAATAATACATATGAATCCTTTCCGTTCTTCCTCATTTGAAACATCGACTGCTGGACTTCTTCGAATTTTAACACCAAGTTGGCCCTGCCATCCGATTCAACACATTCCGGTGACGACTGACTGGTGAGTGCAAACTAACAGAACCAGTATGAAATAAATCTGGCATTAATGGTAAGAAAAGAGGTTCTCTTGCCGGCCGTCTACTCATGGTCTTTCCACTCCCCCCTGGCTCCCTCGCTGGGGCCTTCTCCAGAAGTGGATTTTTACCTCCCGCAGGATTCGAACCATGTACCTAGGGGTTTAATACAATGATTCTTAGAATCCTGCTACCATTAGACCACGTCTCTTCATCTAATCAACATGGTACTCGCTGTTGAATTTAAAGCACATCTTTTAGTTGTTTGGTATTTCTGATTTTATTGAACGGGATTACCTTATCTATTTCCTTATCCCTGTTCTACAGATGGTATTATTTTTGCACCATAATGGATTAGAGTTTATTGGATACAGTGTACTGCGTGAATATATAGCACATTATCAACCTCAAGAGATTAGAAATGGATCTGATGAAGTCCTCTTATATCCTTTCCCACCCAATTTATTATTGAAAGCTACAAAATAAATCTCCAGCATATTTTCTAAATATGGGATTTCCTCTTGCATAAACTGCTCCGGGTTGTCATATCTGAACAAAAATAGCAAGGGTGCTAAAGGCAGATTTTGCTCGTCTGTTTCTTGGGAGTTTTGATTATGGTTACGAGATGCAAATAACGATCATTTATTATTTAAATATGTAAATTGATTTTTACTATTCAAAGAAGGTATTATAATTTGAATTAATATGGTAAAATTTCAATTTCAATAGTTATTATAATGTAATATTATTTTTTATATCTAATACCGTGCATCGCACGGGTGATAGAACTAGTAATATATTAAAGTAGCTGAGTCAATGGTAGTAAACAATACAGTTTTCCTTCAAAACTTTGTGCTATGTGCTGATTTTATTTATTTTCCCAATTTTTGGGGAGTTCAATATTTATCATGTTCACACCACTCATATCCCTCACCCAATAATCAACTTAAAAATCCACTTCAAAAATAATTGGGCCCTCAATATTTATTTATCATTTTCAAAATCGCTGAGTCTACTTACAGTTACAGTCTTCAATATTTATTGTGTTTACATTACTTCTATTTCTCGTCGCCTAATTACACTGGAAAGCCAATTATTTTTTTTCCTTTTTAGTTTTTTCAGAATTTGTTTCATTTTTTTCCCTTTTTCAAAATCTGTTTATTCATTTTTGTTTTCTATATCGTTTTTTTTGTACCATTTCCCGATGTACAACCTCTTTCATTTCTGCTATATATAATTATTATGAAGATATATACAATAATAAAAGATTCAATAAAAGAGTTATTTCTTTGAAAAAATGTGTACTGTTTAACATGACTCCTCCACTCCACCTTCTATTTATCACGTTTTATGATTCAAAATTTCTGGTGCGGTGGTAATGCTTATTAGTTATTAATATTACAAACCAATTGAAAATAAAAAAATCGTAAATTATTTTTTTAAAAAGTAAAAAGGATTGGCACTACTCTCTTCTTCAAGACCTGTGATATTTTTAAGGTAAATCCAATTAAGTTGGGTTAATTTTACAAACTTAAGATTTCTTCAATTCATTCATCATTTTCACATTATTTTTATTTATTTACTAATTCTGTTCATTTTTCTATTTTTCATTATAAATTTAAATAACTAAAATATGCAAAAAAAAAAAAAAAAAATATTATAGATTTTAACAATTAGTTCATATAATTTTTATTAAACAATTGATCGATTAGTTATTTTTATTAAAATAATAATGTAACAATATGAATAAAGAAATTGTGAGTATGAAGAAAGAAGAATCAATTAATGTAACATTATTTATTAAAATTAATGATTATTTTTTTAGAAAAACACTTGAAATTAATAATTAATGCTTAAAAAATCAAATTATATCAAAAAAATCTATCCTACACCCCTTTTTGGGAAGAATATGATGAAGAACAATATATGAAAAGAAAAGCGTCGATCTTAAGGAGAATATGTAAGTTGAATTTTGCACATGTATTGTATGAGCCTAATTTTATAGTTCAAGAGTTTTTTTAAAAAAGAAAATTTCATTTATTGAACGTTAATTCCAGAATGGAGTTGATATGTTCACGGTACAATCTCTAAAATACTTAATTCATGGCCTGTTTTCCCGTAAAGATGATAAAACAATTCAAAAGTTTACGATTTTATTAAAATCATAATCTTAATCTTAATCTATACATATATAATAATAAGATATAACCAACATCATTTTACGCACATAGTTTTCTGCCCATTTTCACATGCCATTTTAGGAAATTTCTTATCTTTATCAATTTATTTTAATACATGAATTAGGAAAGTTCAATTAATGCATATAGTAAATGAATTATAGATTTGCTCAAAAAAATCTATAAAAAGTCAAATTGTAGATTATTTTTTTCTTTAGATAATTATTGCATTATTTTAAAGTCGAAAAACATGCAATATAAGTATCAAATCCAAGATCCCAAGGAAAAGTTTAATACAAGCTAACAAATGGGAACAAACTTTAAACATATCATTCGTAAAATAGTTTTAAATACTAAATGTAAAAGTTTTGCTTATACTTTTTACTTTTTCTAACATCCAATTTTTTAATTTATCTCATTTAAGTCCTAAAATGATACATATCATTTCTTACATAAATTCAATTTGACCTAAATGATTAATTTTGAATCTTTTTCTTCTCATATTGATAGAAATAATAGATATTCAATTTTCTAAATAAACTCAATTAAATCATTTAATTTTCTATAACTTTAGGTTCTGATAAAATCTTTTGTTCAATTTGTAAAATAGAAGGTGTTAACAAAATCATTATATTTAAAAATAGAATATGATCAACGCGTTTATTTAACATGCACAAAAATAGTACGTGCAATTGTGGAAAATGAGTTTTAAAGAATGAGTGTTTGAGAATGAACATTAAAAAAAATTATTTTTGAAGAATCAATTCTATACAAATAAGTGATAAAGTCTTATGTATTCTGGGTTAAACCCCCCATTTATAAATTGAGATGTATAGATGGTTTTTGGTGTATAAAGTTAATTATATTTGTAATATTCATTCAATAAAATCTAATTAAAATTTGTATTTCATATTACTTATTTGTTACATTCATTTAAATATAGGATTGCGTATAAGTTTGTCAAGTATAAGTTTAAAAAATTGCAACGTTTAATTTAAGTTTGAGCAATTTTTTATTTTTAAAATGTTAGGTAAATTTTTATCGTAATGTATTTACTTTTTTACATCTAATGAAATGATATATTTGTTAAATATATTAAATATCAATTATTGCATTAAGATAGTTAGTACAAATTCTTCTAGTGCTATATGGAGAGTCGATAAATTAATTCTGTAAATGTCTATTAGCCTCTTTATTTTATTTTACGATTTGAAAATTGTAAACATTTGAACTTTTAAAAATCTAATGATTGTAAGCTCCACTTCAGTCATCAAATCAAAATTGTAAAGTACAAAATAAATCACATGTCCATATCAAACTTCGCCTAAATAAACTAAGAAAACTAGAGAATGAACAATTAGCTATTAAAAGAAATATGCAAGTTGGAATTTTATGTTTTACTTCTCAGGGTATTTTTCAATATCTGAATGCACAATTTATGTCGGACATTATATTTTTACAACTTATATTCAATAAATAATTGTTAATTATATCTTCCGTGTATCGCACGGGTACTATTACTAGTAATATATAAAAACAGCAGCTTATAAGTAAATTGTCTCCCAATTTACTTAACTGAAAATTGAAATGATCAGTGTTATATTATATTTTCCATCAAAAAAATATTACGTTGTATGAATATTGCAAAAACCTATAATACCACGAATTTGATGCATCTTTGTTAATCTCACAATTTAATTTAATTTTTTTATTTTTTTATGATTATCTAATTCGTTTCTAATACGTGTTGTTTTTCATTGTCGATGGTCAAAATAGTAAATCTTATCTTTTATACGCGTGATCTATATTATTAAGTTTTTCATCTATTGTGTAATTGTTATAGTACATGAACATTGGAGATCCTATATTTAAGTGTTTATTTTGCAAGACAAATTTTTGGTGCGAGGAGAGAGTGGATAAGTGGTATAAAACATATTGTAATCCGAAGTTCTCACTTTGTTATGGGGTGAACATGGTTTGGTTTGGGAGATTTGTAGTAATATTTCAAATCAAACCATTTAAAACAGTTTGAAATTTTTCCAAGCCAAACCAAATCATTTCATTTTCTAAACAAAACAAAATCAAACTATTTTTTGCGGTTTGGTACGGTTTGAAACTGTGGATTGCCAACGAATGAATTAGTAAATTTCAAAGCCAGCTCAAAGACACATTCGTCTAAAATTTTGAGTTGAAACTAGTTCAATAATAGTATTAAGTTTCTAATTGAGTTTTTTTATTTATTTAAGAAAATATCTTGATGATGATTATGAATTGTAGGAGCAAGAATTATTTCCAAATAGTTGTGGATTTGAACAAATTAATCTTTGACTCCTTAATTTTGATTTGTTGACAATAAAAAGTGTGTTGCATTTTTTATTTTAAATTGAACGTTTGCCTTTATTTTTATTGTTTATAATTTTTTAAAATTTGACCGGTTGGCTGTTTGAAACCACGGGTTTGACAATTGAAACCTAAATCAAATAGATTAAGGCGGTTTGGAATTTTTTTCAAACTGAACCAAACTAAACCATTTGTTGCCGTTTAGTTCTATTTCGCGGTTTATTTGTTCACCCCCACTTTGTTGTATGCAAGAGAGTGAAGATTCCTCTTATGGAAGATCATCCTCTTATTTTGAAAGATTTTTTATATGGTAGGGACGACAGGATTAAGAATTTCGTTGAGAACATTTGAACGTATAATATGATGTTTTCCCGTCTTCAGATTACAAGGTCAAAATGGACATAAGATTAGGAGTTTGCTACCTGATGACGGCTCTGCTCTGCAATTTGTTCGCTTTACATTGTTGACAATGTGAATGAGGTTGAATGTAGAAAAAGGGTTGTAGTGTACGTATTATGTATTTATTGCTTGTATATTTATTTATTTTACAGATAATTTTGTTGTGAGAGTCTAAAATTTAATTTATGTCTTTTAATGTCCCCCGGTAATTGTGAATCATGCGATTCAATATTGCACGATTGTATAATTTCTGATTTGAAGGATATGCTAGATAAATACAACAAATTGTTAAAGCAGTTTAGGTCGGTTTGAGAAAATATGATTGAGGAAAACACTTCAAATGTAAGATTTATACTTATTGGTTGCTGAGCGACCGATGATAGCCAATATGATTTTCCTATTGTCGATTAAATTGTCGGATTGATTGTCGGTTGATTTTGATACACGACTTGGACACAGAGATATCATTATTGCGCCACATGGTGGACCGTTGCAGCAGATAAGTGAAGGACACAAGTTCTTTCTGAGAAATATTGATCATACACAGGGATTGTGCAATTGGACAAGGTTGATAGTTATAAAACTTGGCGACCATGTTCTAGAAGGTCAAATTCTTTCTGGCATCAATGCAGGACACAAGTTCTTTATTTCAATGATATCGTTGAGCCCTTCTGATTCTAGGATACCTATTAGATTTCACAGAAGACAATTTTCATTGGTGTCCTATGCCATGACTATATATAAGAGTCAGGGACAATCGTTCTCGCATGTGGGACTTCTTCTTAAACGACTGGTATTTATACATAGACAACTTTATGTTGCGATTTCTAGGGTGACGAATCGTTTCGGATTAAAGATGTTGATCTGTGACAGGAATGGAAGACCAACAAAATCAACAAACAATGTTGTATATAAAGAAGTATTCCAGAATTTGTAGTTATATGAAACCAATAAATGATGATCTTATTTCTTATTTGCTAAATTTATTTATTATATCTTAAAGATTCATCTAATTTCATATTGAATTATCTTTATCCAAACGTTTCTTCCCTTGTATAGCACGGGTGATTCACTAGTATTAAAGTAAAAGTTGGGAGAAAGAAGCATTAAATGTCGTTTTTCCCTCCAAAATGCACTTACAATTTATGTGGGGGGGGGGGGGGGGAGATAAAATAAAAATCAGTGTAGATAATATTTATTATCCTTTAAATAATAAACCATATTTTCTAAAATATATATTATGGATATTATTATTATAACTATTTAATAAATTAAAACCTCCATTTAAAGGCTTTTTTTTTTTTTTGTTTATAAACAAAAATATTTTTGTTTTCGAGATAAAATACGTGGTTGAAAAATTATTTTAAAAAATGTATATAGTTAAAAAGTTGGTGAAATATGTGTTTTACAAGTAAATAAATTTATAGACAAAGTTATCGAATAGATGTTAATATTTTTAATTGTTCTTAATTTTAACTATAAAACTTTTTATTAAAATTCAGTTTAAAGTCAATAATTAATTTTAACCATAATCTTGTAGGTCCTACAACTTTTAACCACACATTCCATCAACTTTTACTGATTGGACTGGGCAGTTTGTTTCGGATTTAATAACATTGTTTAATATTATAGAGAGAAATAATCAAAATAAGCAAAATATATATTAAAGACTTTAATAATTTTTTTTTTTTTCATTTTAAGCTTTAGATCAATTTAAATTACAATATATTTAAAGAAATTTCTTGGAACTATAAACATACGAATCGTAAAAGAATTAATGTATGTGTAATTATACATTTTTTTTGTCATTAATTGTCTTCCTTCGTTTCTCATTTTTAATTTAAATATCCATTTCATACATTAACATATAAATTTAATATATGTAAATAACAAATGACCGTGCATCGCACAGGTATAATACTAATTTTATTAATATATCCCTACATTAAATAACGTAATAAATATGATTATTTTATATTTGTTGGTAACAATGGATATTAAATTAGGGCATATTTAAAAACTTAAAAATATCTAGATTTTCAATAAGGAAAGTGACCTTATAATTTAGGACGGACAAATAAGCAATACAAGTCTATTTTCACAGGACGGAGGGAGTATAAATTATTGGAAAGAGACGGTTTCCCATAAGTACGACATTTTCTCGTAATTATGGCCTTGTTTGGCAGCTAAAAGGAAGGAATTTAAATTATTTGGTTGATTTATTTATGTGTTCTAGGTAAGATGTGGAGTTAAAAATTGGAGAGAGAAAATTTGTGTAATTAAAAAGTGATATGAGAAATTGTGTAAATTAAGTTTTGCGTCTCTTCCAATTTAATCCAAGCCGCTGAACAAGGCCTAAATTATTTGGTTTTTAGAATGTTGTATTATTTTGGGAATATGATGTAGATTATAAATTTATATGGCATTATATGATTTAGATTCTGATTTCTAGAATGCAAATGTGTTGACAGTATGTAAGAATCGCCGCGTTACGACATTTTACTACAATTGTAACTTTGACCAAAAAAAAAAAGATATATAATTTCAGGGGAAAATGAGCCCAAAATAAATAAATAAATAAATTATTGCTTTACATGTAAATCCATTCGTTTGCATGGCCTTCGGACTCGTCCATATCTATGAATATAGTATACAAATTTTCATACTATTTAGCCCTTGTTTGAGCTCCATTATAATTTTTCACATTTTTCTCTCTATCACTTTCAACCACACCACATATTCTTCAATAAGTTTTTTAACTACGCATTCTTCAAAAAATCACTTTGTAGCTAGCTACATCGAATTGATTATAACCTGATCTGGTGGTAGAAAATTTGATTTCGTTGAATCTCTTTGTAGATATTAGCTACATCGAATCAAGACTTTCAAGAAGGATTTAAATAACTGATTCCAAATTTGTAGGAAGAAGAAGTTAGTTAATGATAACCAGGGGCAGAGCCAGGAATCTCGAGACAGGGGGACCAGGAGAGGGGGTAACCCCCTCACGGGGGTTCGGGGGCAGCGCCCCCCGAATTTTTTTTTTCTAACACTAATGACAGAGCCTATTTTATGAGAATTTAATGTTTTCCAAATAATTCACAATAGTAAAAAAACTTACAAGAATTCGTTTCATTGCCAAAAAAAAATAAATAAATAAATAAATAAATAAAATCAAGACCTAAAATTAGCTAAAGAAAGTTGTGATCGACGATCTTTCACAGCTGCGAATTCTTCAATAATAGAATCTATATCTATTTTATCCTCGAGATCTCTCTCAACATAAATTGTCATACGATCAGCAAGAAACTCGTCACCCATTTTGCTGCTAATTGTTGTCTTCACATGTTTCATCGCTGAAAATGCTCTCTAGGTAGTCGCCGTAGAAACAGGTAATGTTAACACGAGGCGAATCAATCTATTTATCATCTTGTAATCCTCTGATCTTCTCGTTTCAACCAACTTCTCACTTAATTTTGCAAGTGTAGGTACTTCAAATTGAGGATCACGAGCCACATCATCACTATAAAATTTCAATTCATTTAACAAAGCATGTCTCTCTTGGCAATCAAAATCTTCAGGATAAAACTCCACTGCAAGCTCATAAATGTCATTTTTGTTAAATGATTGAAATGAATTTTTTGGATCCAAAGCCACACTAAGAGTAAGGAGTCGAACTGATGTCTCATTAAATCTTGTATCCAACTCTGTCAACTGGAAATCTATGGCTTCATTGAAGATGTCAAAATGGTAATGATGCTCAATTGTAATTTGACCGCAACCACGACCAACTTTGCTGTCCATGTCGGGTATAGTAATATCACGTCTTGAGCAAAAATCTTTCACTTCTTGAAGCAGTTTTTCCCAACCTTGTTCTCTTAATTCACGGAGAAGATTTTTTGCAGTGGAGACATACCTTATAGCAGCCAAAATCGTGACCTCTGAAAGCATACCCTTGCAATGCTACATAACTTACAGTCATTATATTAGTCTTTAGCCGCAACATATTTTTCAAAACATCCTCTCTGCTAACCCTATGCATGACCTTATCGATGTGTTGAGATGTTCTCATTAAAGCTTGAGCACTTGTCATAAGCCTATTATGAGGTGATGATGATGAAGAACCAACATGACCAAGAAATGCACACTCCTTTCCCTGAACTTGCTTCCAGTTATCAAATCCAGTAGTTACTAATGCGAAGAAGAAGTCTGTTGTCCATCATTGGCAAAAACAAAACATGGAAAGCAATAAGCTTTATGTGTTGAAGGCGAATACTCCAACCAAGAAAATTGACTAAACCAACTATATTGAAAATGACAACCTCTATCCTTATACATCCTAACTTTATAATCTCGAAGTTTAGGTTGATAAGGACCTACTATTAAATATGCCCGTCTAAGCTCATCCCTTTTATCAAGAGGATAGTCACATATTTTCTTCCTTTTTCCTGGATCCCGTTCAATATCAGAAGATGGAATTGGAAGAGATTGTTGATTATCACTCGGTTGAGATTGTTGATTGTCATTTTCGGAGACTGTTGATTATCATTCGGTTGAGATTGTTGGTTGTCATTTTGTGGCCGGAGACTGTTGATTATCATTCGGTTAAGACTGTTGATTGTTATTTGGTGTTGGTTTGAAGAAAGAATGCAATGTTATTTTGCCTTTCTTCTTAGGAGGTTGTGAGGCCATTATAACACCTGCATAATCAAGAATCCCAAATGCCAACATCAAGCATCATTTTTCAATTACAAATATTCATCAATTAGGGCTCAGCTCCACTAAATCAAACAAATTGTTTGCCAAATGCCAAATTAAAAGTTTATCATATCCAACTTCAAAAAACTGAAAATAGCATTGTTGTGTCATCATCAATCATCAATTTTTTCATCAATTAGGGCACAAAATCAAACAAATTCAAAAACTAAAATTAGGGCAGAAAACTAAAAATTGAAATTAAGACACAAATCAAAAAATTAGGGCAGAGAGAATTGTTTATAATCTTCAAAATAGTCAATAGAAGTTGGCATAATCAATTTACCTTAATGAAATGAGACAATGAGAGGTGAAAACTCGAATTGAAGGCAAGCTACTAGGAACCACCGGGCTGTACCAACTCGTACGCTAGCAGGCATGTAGCAGCAGCAGCAGCAGCAGCAGCGAAGGTCGACAGAGCAGTAGCGATCGGCGGAGGCACGGTCGGCGGAGCAGTTCCTCACTTCCTCCTCCCAATCCCAGATTGTCGTCTTGCAAGCATAGGAGCAGCAGCAGACCAGCAGAGCAGGAGCAGCGTATGGTTTCTTTCTCTTTTTAGACGGGTTGGGGTCACGGTTTTAGGTTGGGTAGTGGGTAATAACCAGCGACTGGGCCATTTCGTTTTTGAGCTGGGCCATTGCAATTTTTTTTTAAGGGGAGCCTCACTGTCAGGCCGTAGATTGGGCTGAGCCATGGCCCAGTACGGCCCCCCTTAGTTCCTCCTCTGATGATAACGGGACATCAAGATACTAGCCTAAAGTCTCTAATACAAGCTCATACCTGACGATGTAAATGCATAGACCATGAGGTCAAGAATCACACAAAACAGAGAGCCACTAAGAGCTTTTTTTTTTTTTTTTAGTTTAGCCTTTTTTCCAATTTGCCTGAAACATCAAGCAGACTGGGCATATCTTTTAATTATTTTATCCGCCCTACAACAGCTGCAATTTGTGATAAATTGTTCTTTTAATTTTTTCTCTGTATGCTTACCTAATCACTTTTATTACCTCTCTTGAATCATATTCATAGTTAAAGTCAAATGAGGTTGCTTTAGCTACCAAAGCTGATTTGGCTACTGTCAAAAGTGAATCATATTACAGATTCTTATTGCCTTTTGTATCTTCATAAAATCCTCCCAAGTTGGCAAGGGCTTGAGAGTTTTTCACCATTGGTGGTCATTTGAGTCGAGTTGCCTGCTATATCGCTTGCAACTAAAAGTAATTTGCTCCGTTTTGGGACAGGGATTCAGCTGGTTATGACTTTTGGATGTTGGGTTTTGTAAGCAAGCCAGTATATTGCATTTTGCCTCATATGGTTGGTTAATTGGACAACTCTCAGCTATGCAGTGTGTTTCGCGCTGAAATGCTTACCAAAGGGGAATTCAGACGAATGTGTAAGGAACAGACCTCTCGAGACAAAGTCCCAACTTGGGGTGCTATATTGATGAAGATTACGGTGAAGACAAAACGCCTCCAAAGGGCGCAAGCACACAAATTACACTAGGAGTTTGACGATAAAAGTAAAGATAAAGGAAATTACATATTCTCTTGTTGAGATTTGATTGATTGGTCCTTCTAAATGACTAATTTTTTACAATATATACAAATGTACGGATTTCCTTCAACTGCTGCCAATATTTGAATCTTTGGTTTGCCGCCTTGATTTGTAACATTCGCATGGATTAACTTGCTTCCTCCACGTTGCATAACTGTTGCCCACATCCTCGTAACATCCACTTGCCACGTTGCTCTAAGTAACTTCCGTAATTCATCACCTCAACTGCAATCTTCGTTAACAACTGGCTATGTGATCATAAGACAAGTGTCAAAACTTGCTCCCGCTCGCTCAATCGCCCAACGGCTTCATCGCTCGCCCTGTCGCCCAAATATCTTATTTGCCGCACAATCGCCCAGTCGTCCAACTTCTTGCCTATAATGAGTATTTAACGTTGGGCCTCTTTTGGTATGGGCCAAGGTTTAGGCCTCTTGTATTTTTGGGTATTTTTTGGGCGTCAACAATTACCCCCCAATATGGCGGAATTAATGTTTATCCATTAATTTCAGGTCATATTAATCATTTCAATGTGTCCCTTTTTCTAGAAACTCTCAGCATTCCGGTCTTCTTCCGTCTTTTCCAACATAGATCGTTCAGATCCTGCCTTTCTGCCTTCCTTTTCTCACATAAAGAGGTGTATTCTTTCCCTATAAAAAGAGGATTTGGTTGCAGATACGTCTTTCATCCCTTTCTTCCGATCTTGTACGCCATTGCTATCATGTATATTTCCCCATATTTGACAGGTCTTTTGTTCCTGTTCCTCCCGGATACGGACCATCTAACTTTCCTTTCCCAAGATCTGCTCTAAACATGCCTTTGGTATGGGAGATATAGGAAATTATTTCTTGGCCGCGGAAGCTCCTTTCGGTATCTCTCTCCCTTGTGATCCCTTTACAGGGTCATCAGATGTAGAGGAATTGCTCGTAAGGGGACTCGCCGGCCATCTCTTACTCCATGATCGGCCAATGGCTTGCTGAGAGTGCTTCTCAGGCCGTTCATTTGTTGTGATTGCTTCTAGTGGATGCATCCGAGAAGATGAAGATGGAAGCTTCACAAAGGTTGAGATTGAGGAAGGGGGAAGACCTACCAGGCGGGTCATCTTTGTTCACAAGCATGTCACCATTGTTGGGGTGACAAAGGTCGGTCTAAATAGGGGCATCCTCTGTAATATTCAATAGGCAATCTTCATTCTGTAGTAGTTGGTAGGCAGTATCCGTTTCCCTATTGTTGCTGAGTGAGGTCCTGCTGGTTCTTTTTGTATTTGCAAAATGTATATAACCTTTTGAATAAAAGAAACATTCCCGTCATAGGCGCATCTTATTTTTATATTTTCTTTTTCTTGTTTGTGCGATAATAGCGTGCCTTTCCCAGCGAAATACAATGTATCTATATTTGTTCGTCCTCCCACATGGAAGGAACATATTTTTTCAAGTATTTTCCATTGATGGATCTTATGTGTTTTATGTTATCTAGATCTTCCAGATGATAAGCTCCGTTGGGAAACACCCTGCTCACCCTGAATGGCCCTTCCCAAATAGGCGACCATTTTCCATATTTGGGATTTTTACTTTCTAACGGGAGTATGGTTTTCCAGACCAAATCACCCACGCTAAATAATTTGGCTATCACTCTGTTGTTGTAATATTTAGCCACTTTTTGCTTCTGAACTTGCAATCTATCAAGGACGTCCAACTTTAATTCGTCCAGTTCTAGAAGATTCTGAACCATCAATTCTGCATAGTCGCTTTCGCACAGCTGGTTCTGTAGAATTGTTCGAATTGATTGCACGTTGATCTCCATAGGTAGTACTGCTTCTTGTCCATAAGTTAGCTAAAATGGAGTTACACCTGTACTCGTTTGTGGAGACGTCCTGTAAGCCCATAAGGCATTGTTCAAGCATTCGTGCCAATTCCTGGCATTTTCTCCCAACATTTTCGTACAATGCTCTTCAAGGTTTTGTTGGACGACTCTGCTTGCCCGTTAGACTTACCATAATAAGGCGTAGAGTTAACTAGCTTGATGCCAAATTCGTCCAAGAACTCCTTTACTAGATTTCCTTTCAACGAGGTTCCATGATCTACCATTATGGTTTGTGGTACTCCGAACCTATAAATAATGTGGTCGCGAATGAATTCTATGACATTTTTTTGGGAAATATCTTTCAAAGGGACAGCCTCTACCCACTTAGTAAAGAAGTCCGTTGCCACAATGATGAACGTGTGTTGTTTGGACGATGGGGGATAAATCTTACCTATTAAATCGATGGCCCATCCCTTAAACGGCCAAGGTTTAATAATAGGCGACATTTCCCTAGCTGGCGCCCTTTGGATTGGCCCTTGCCTCTGACACGCTAGGCAACTTTTTTGCATATTGCATGCACGATTCTCCCATTTTGGGCCAAAAATATCCATTCCTAATAATTAACCATCTCATTTTTTGTCCGGCTTGATGGGCCCCACATATCCCCTCATGGACTTCTGCCATAATGACCTTAGCTTCGCTCAAACTTATGCATTTTAATAGCACCTCGTCTGAGCGTTTCTTGTATATTTGTTCATCTATGAGGACCTAATTCAATGCGCGCAACTTCATTTTCCTGTCATTTGTTCTACCGGGTTGTGCCAAAAAATTTCTTTACTTCTTCTCTCCAATCCGTTGCGTCCCTGATTTGTATTTAATGAATGTTGTTTTCCTTTATCCTCCTTTGTATGGCAGATAAGATTATTCCGTACTCACAAGTTGTTGTTGCATTCATCACCTTTGAATACCCTGAAGTGACTTGGGCTAATTCGTTTGCTATACCGTTGTAAATCTTGCTTATGTATTGAAGCTCCACTTGATCAAATTCCTCTAAAATTTCTTGGGCTAGCTCGTATTGCTATATTACAGAATCGCTCTGGCACTTGAAGTCACCTGTTAGTTGGTATATTACCAGCTGGGAATCCCCCCGGATAATCACATTCTTCACTTTCAGCTCTACTAATAGTTCTAGCCCTATGATCAATGCCTCGTACTTAGCTTGATTGTTGATAAATGTCCCTTCCAAGGTGAGAGCATATTTGTAACAGACTCCCAGGGGATTTATTAAAACTATACCAATCCCCGCGCCCTGGCAAGTTTTTGATCCATCAAAATATAAAACCCAAGGCTTCGTTTCGAGCGAATCCACTTCTAAACTAACCTCCTTGGGCATGTCCAAGCATGGATGGTCAGCCAAAAAGTTGGCTAAAGCTTGATTTTTAATTTCCCTTTGAGGTACGTGTTGTATTTCAAATTCAGAAGGAGCCAATGTCCAAAGGCCAATTCTCTGATGTAAAACAGGGCGAGAAAACAAATACTTGACTATATTCACTTTAGATATCAAATACACGGTTACAGGTCGTAAATAGGCCCTTAATTTAGTACATGTGAAATATAGAGCGAGACAAAGTTTTTCTAGAGCTGAATAATTACATTCACACTTCGTTAACTGTCTGGTTAAGTAATAAATCGCTCTCTCCTCGCCCAGTTGGTCTTCTTACGCGACCATTCCGGCTATAGATCCTTGCTCCGCCGATATATAGACTTTCATTGGTTTCCCATGAATTGGTGATACTAGCACAGGCGGATTTGACAAATATGTCTTTAGGTTGTCGAAAGCCTTTTGGTGTTCCTCTCGCCAGACAAATTCATCTTGATTTTTCAACTTTAAAAGAGGCGAAAAAACTTTCGTTCCCCCTGCACAATTAGAAATAAAACTCCTTAGGAAATTTACCTGACCTAGGAACTTTTGCAATTCCTTTTTATTAGCAGGCGGTTTTGCTTCTAGAATGGCCCTCGATTTATTTTTGTCAAGTTCGATCCCCCTTTGGTGTACCAGAAAACCAAGGAAGTTTCCTGAATTAACACCAAACGCACATTTTAAAGGGTTTAGCTTGAGCTTGTACTGCCTCATTTGTTCAAATGAACGTCTTAGTTGCTGAAAATGGTCTTTTTCCTTCATTGACTTTACAACGATATCATCTACATATACCTCAATAAATTCTCCAATCATGTCATGAAAGATTAAATTCATTGCCCTTTGATAAGTGGCCCCAGTGTTTTTTAGGCTGAAGGGCATGACTATCCACTCAAAACATCTTAAGGCCCCTGGGCATCTAAAGGCCGTTTTATATACATCTTCGTTAGCTATGTAAATTTGGTTGTATCTAGAATACCAATCCATGAAAGAATACATGACATGCCCCGCAATTGAGTCTACCAAGGAATCTACCTTTGGCATAGGATACTCATCTTTAGGCGTGGCTAAATTTAGATTCCTAAAATCTATGCACACCCTCATGCTACCGTTCTTTTTAGACACGGGCACAATATTAGATAACCATTCTACATACCTGGCCGTCCTAATAAATCCGGCCTTTAAAAGACGTTCTATTTCCTTTTTTACTTCAGGTAATACATTAGGGGCAAAATGCCTAGGTGGTTGCTTATGTGGCTTAAAATTATGCTTAGTTGGCAATCTGTGCTCCACCAAATTCCTATCTAAACCATGCATGTGTTCGTATTCCCAAGCAAAACAATCTCTGTATTCTTTTAACAAAGTAATCAATTCATCACTTACCTCTCTACTAAGCGTTTGGCTGATGAACATTGGGCGTTCTTCCCCTTTGTCGCCAATGTTCACTTTTACTAGAGGGTCTTGTGTTTGAGCGTGCCCCTATTTAGACATCCCTATTGCTCCATCATCCAGACTTTTTGTGAGCAACTCTTCCTCCAAACAATCTACTTTGTAGATCTTTCTGCCAGCATCCTGTTCCAACTCAAAAATGGCCAACTTGCACTTGAGTGTTGCCAATGCTTCTGCCTCTTTCATCTTTTTTACATTTTCTTCAGACTTGTCATTGAAAGCCATTGGTATGGCTTTTGAGGCCCGAATATCGGCCATATTTCCTTTTTGCTGATTGCTTGTCATGATTCTTCGATCACTTTCATGCCAATGATTGGCTTCTCGAGGGGCACTATATTTGGCCTCATCTGGTTGAACATCTCTGTTAGGGCGTCAACCGAGAATGGTTCTTCGCTTAGCGCAACGACTTGAGTTTCTTCTCCCTCTTGCACTACTCTAACAGGCCCATAATTCCCCTCATATATGAATCTTTCTATAGAGTTCGCTTCCGCTATGAATGACCTATGATCTGCCTGTATCACTTCTGCTTCTCCTCTATCATTCCAGAATACTAAACACTGGTGGAGCGATGAAGGTATGCACCGGCTCCCATGGATCCAATCTCTCCCTAAAAGTACATTATAGCTGGTAGGACCATCTATCACGAAGAAAATTGTGGTCCTTGTTGTAGTCCCCACGGTAACGTCCAATGGAATCACCCCTTTGGCCGACGTCACCCCTTCGTTGAAGCTTGTGAGGATAACTTCTGTAGGGATCATATCATCCTCCTTTTTCGCAAATCTTCTCATCATTCTGGACGGGATGGTATTTATAGAGGCCCCGTTGTCTATAAGAACCTTTGACACTGGAATTCCATTAATCTGGGCTTTAACATATAATGGCCTTAGATGCCTGGTTAGTTTAGTGGAGGGTTTTCTAAAGATAACCTTTTCTGCTGCATCGATCTCTAATTCCTGAACGTCCTCCTTTATTTCAATTCTTTTCTTTATTTCGGCTTGCAACACTTCTTGCCCTTCACACTGGTCTCCCAACTCTCCATCTGTGAACCATCCGGTAGGAGGAGGAAGTATCCCGGGAGGAGACCCATACTTTTCAGTGCGTGGCACTCTCGTTTTCTTCTTGGGCATTCCGTATAGTACGTAAAAATCGAACGCTCACCCAGAGGGCTCGTCCAATAAATCTACTTCACGCACGCCTTCTTGATACAACTGCTTTAACAACACATTGCGCGACACCCCTCTTTTCCTAGCTTCCACCTCCAAATCGATTTCTTCTTCAATGTCTGTCATGCCATCGTCCTCTTCTTCATAATCTACCTCCTGGGACATTTGGCCCTCTTCATATATCAATTCGCAAGCTGTTTCTTCATTTTCTCCACCCCTTCTTCTATATCCTCTTCGTTCCTAAACTCATTGGCCAGTATATAGTTTTTAGCCATAACTGGGGATAATGTCCCGAACTGAATGGTGGTAGCTCTCTCTGGTTCTTCTTCATCTCTTTCTTCGTTGCTGCGGTTGAACTTCGATTTCCCGGTGGGACGTCCAGACGCTTTCTTCACCGATCCCTCTGTGCTGTTTCCTTTGTCACTATCAAATTTACTTTGGTCAACTTCCCGAGTGAGCTTTGGCGTGCCTAGGGACAACTCCCCCTGTTGACGCCTCATCATTCTGCCGTAGTTCCTCTGAAAACGCCTTTGCTGTGTCCTGATCATTTCATTGAAGGGCACAACTCGCCCAACATTGTACTGGAATGAATGCCAGACATTTGATTGGCATGGCCGTGGCCTAAATGTTTTCCTGTGATTTGTTGGCCATAACTGCATTTCTTGAGATGGTGTTCCACGTGTGTCTGAGCCTCGTTCTCTATTGGGCTGGAAACTCGACATAACTCTGGGATGAGCATGAAACCCCTGCTCTTTGGTTCCTTCCACAGACTTACCCACTTCTCCTTTGCACCTATCACACAAGACGCTCCCTTCTCCTTGGCATTATTTTCCCTTGAGTCCTTCAAACACTTTGGGACACTGCTGTTCATCTTCTAGTTCATCATCAATTACCAGTTTGAACTTTGACAACTTCTGGGTAAAATCAGTTGTCATCATGTTCACTCCAAGCGGTTGTGGGAAGGGGTTCTCATCCACCTCCATCTTTTTCTTAGACTCAAGCGTGATCCTTCCTGACTTGATGGCTTCCTGCAACACGTACCGAAAAACTAAACAATTGTTAGTCGTATGGGACCATGCATTATGCCATTTACAGTATTTTTTACCCTTAGTTTGTTCATGGTTTGGCACCTTATGTTTATCGCTCAACTTGATTTGCTTATCCTTATATAACTTGTCGAATATAAGGTCGGCCTTACTAACGTCGAACGAAAATATCTTAGCCTTCTTATTTTTCTCTTCTACAGGCTCATTTTTTATTATCACGCTAGATTTTGCTGCCAAGGGACAAGCATATGGGTCCCCTTTTACTAGCTCGGCCAAGCATACTTCGGTCTGGTCGACATATCCGTCACCTACCGTGTGTATGTCAAAATTTGGGTCTCTATAAAAAGTCCCTTTGCTAGAATTTTTCATTTGCTCTTCTTCTCTCAGCAAACGCTCATATCGTATTACGTTAGCGCTCAACTGAAATAGGTCAGGGAACTCCCTATCCTAGAATTTCTTCTTGAGGTCAAAACTCAGGCAACTCTTAGCGATTCTAACGAATTCTTTTTCCGGCAGGGGTACAAAGCATTTACTCCTGGCCGTTTTAAATCGTTGGAGAAAGCTTTCGGCCCACTCAGTGGGTATTTGCCTTAGAATGGCCAAATTGGCCAAAGTTACCTCGGATTCCATTTTATAGAACTGGGCGTGGAACAGTTGTTCTAATTGTTGCCACGTTTGCACAGAATTCGCTGGAAGGTTAATGAACCAAGAGAAAGCCATCCTTGTTAAGGAACTTGGGAACAATCTCATCTTATGATAATCGGTCACCTCTCCACACTGCAGCGTGAATCTCCCTATGTGCTCTAGCGTGGAGACCTCCCCCAAACCCGTGAATAGAGAGAATTATGGCACTTTGTAACCCCTAGGCCACAGATAAGCTTGTTCCACCCAATCTGGGTATGGCTTAGTGTAAGTCGGCCTAACATAAGGATGCATCCTCACTGCCATTTGATCTCTTACCATCTCAGTGACTTGATCCCTTAACAAGACGTTGGGATCATAAGGGAGTCCTATAGGTTGATTTCCCCCTGGTGGTGCTTGTGGCTTGACGTTTGGCACAGGGTTTGGTAAAGGAGTTGGAGCGCAATTACCATTGATGAAGTTGCCATTATTCGGCCCAATGTGGTTACGGTTCCCTCCATCGTTAAGATGTGGAACATTTTCTCCATTGTTTTGGACATTATTCCGAGTTACTGGGTTACTCCCCAAGTTCGGAACTGGGTCACCCCCCAAGTTTGGCACTGGGTTACCCCCCAAGTTCGAACTTGTGTTACCCCCAAGCTTGGCATTGGATTACTCCCCAAGTTTGAAGTTGGGTTACCCCCCAGGTTTGGCACTGGATTTCCCCCCAAGTTTGAATTCGGGTTACCCCCCAAGTTTGAAGTCGAGTTACCCCCAAGTTTGGCACTGGATTCCCCCCCAAGTTTGAACTGGACGGTCCAAAAGGCCATTCTGTCCCCTGATTTGGACTTGAGGTTGGGGAACTATGTCCTACAATCATCCTGGATTGAAAATGATGTCCTATATTTGGAAAGGTTGATTGAACAACTTGGCCTGTCAACTTATTCATATTATCATGCAATATTTTTAGTTGTTTGACCATATTATCAAATTGCTCCTTCTCTCTTTAAATAAACTTTTCCATAGTATGGAAATATTGTAGATTTACCTGTTCAACCACGTCCTGAGCGAGTTCACCGAACAGCGCGCATATGGTTCGAGGATTCAAATCCGTCATGGGCTCATAACGGCTATGACTTTCTCCCTCTGTTCCTAGAGGGCTTTGTTCCTCCTCATATCTTGCAATTATAGACGGGAGATGATAGCTTGCTATTTCCTTATCGGAATTCTTGTGAGGCATGATGGTTCACTTCGTATTTTCAAAAACGCACCAAATCGTCCCACTGGGCGTGCCAATCTTATTTCGAGTGGAAACGCTTACCAAAGGGGAATTCAGACGAATGTGTAAGGAACAAACCTCTCTAGACAAAGTCCCAACGAGGGGTGTTATATTGATGAAGATTACGGTGAAGACAAAACGCCTCCAAGGGGCGCAAGCACATAAATGACACTAGGAGTTTGACGATAAAAGTAAAGATAAAGGAAATTACATATTCTCTTGTTGAGATTTGATTGATTGGTCATTCTAAATGACTAATTTTTTACAATATATACAAATGCACGGATTTCCTTCAACTACTGCCAATATTTGAATCTTTGGTTTGCCGCCTTGATTTGTAACATTCGCATGGATTAACTTGCTTCCTCCACGTTGCATAACTGTTGCCCACGTCCTCGTAACATCCACTTGCCACGTTGCTCTAAGTAACTTCCGTAATTCGTCACCTCAACTGCAATCTTCGTTAACAACTGGCCATGTGATCATAAGACAAGTGTCAAAACTTGTTCCCGCTCGCTCAATTGCCCAACGACTTCATCGCTCGCCTGTCGCCCAAATATCTTATTTGCCGCACAATCGCCCAATCGTCCAACTTCTTGCCTATAATAAGTCTTTAACGTTGAGCCTCTTTTGGTATGGGCCAAGGTTTGGGCCTCTTTTTGGTATGGGCCTCTTGTATTTTTGGGTATTTTTTTGGCGTCAACACAATGACTGAAGAACATAATGTTGTAAATATGTTCCATAACCTAAACTCGAGTCTTGATGAAACCTGTTATCTATAAGACGTGCTTTGTATCTTGGAGATGATTGAAGCCATCAACATAAGATTTAAAGCCAAAATTCCCTTTGATTAAGTCATTGTTCCTAGGCAGGGATGGTGATTATAATCACTATTTTTTTCAAATCTCGAGGTGAGTAAAGTGTTAAAAATTGAAGAAATAAAAATTTGTAGTTAAAAAATTGTATTGAAAATTGGACCCATTATAAACCAAAAAAAAAAATCACTTGATTCGAACAGAGGCTAAAGAAGTCTTTATTGTAATTGTTCAGTTGGCTGATTGATTTCTGATGTACTTGTGAATGATTAACACTTAAAAAAAATAAAAAATGAAAAAAATTTGCTAGTTGTAATTGCTCTTTCTCGAAACCTAGGGGAGGTGGTATCTTATTGTTTGTACTGGTTTTTTACTGTATATAATGTTTTGTCCATTTTATTATTATTATTATTATTATTATTATTATTATTATTAATTGAATCAATTATTTTATTATTATTATTTTTGCGAAACTGTTGTAGTGCAAATATGTGAACTTGTAGTTTCTTTCTAATATAGTTGAAGACACTGAGAAGCAAAACATACTATTTACATTCTCCACCAATCCCAAGAGTATAGACGGTGGGGGCACCTAAGGTTGCCGTTCCACCTTTTTCTGAGAATAGAGTGAAAGTACAATTCATTTTTATACAAAATGGATCAAAGTCTTTGAAAAATTAAAAGCTTCTAATTTTAGTACAAAGATAACAAGTTTGAGTTTAATACAAATAGGTAGATGTGTCTTATATTAAAAATAAGATAAACTAGGTGTTTTATTGCGGTGACAGTCGATGGTGACACACTGAGTACTAGCAATTAGTTACTTGCAAGATGGGGGATTGGGGTCACAAGAAGAGGACACTTAATATGGGCAATGATTCCACGAGCTTCAGTCATGTCCAAATCTTTTCGTGCTGCAAAGTTGAATATATGCATCAATTTTGCCAATGCAAGTTCAGCAACAACTATGGCAAATGAAATCCCAGGGCAGCCTCTACGACCTGTACCAAATGGGATCAACTCGAAATTGAGCCCTCTGAAGTCAATTCCTGTATCAAGAAACCTTTCTGGATGAAATTCTTCAGGATTTTCCCACACCATTGGATCTCTCCCGATTGCCCAAGCATTGATCATCACTCGGGTTCCAGCTGCAACTTCATACCCCATTAGTGTAGTATCTTGAGTTAATTCTCGAGGGATCAGTAATGGAACTGGAGAATGTAATCTAAGGCTTTCTTTGATCACAGCCTTTAAATAGGGCATTTTGTCTAAATCTTCCTCTGTTATCTCTAATTTGCTTCCAGCTACTGATCTCACCTCGCTCTGCAGTTTCTCCATGATTTTTGGATGCCTTAAAAGCTCTCCCATTGTCCACACTAGAGCTGTATATGTTGTATCAGTACCAGCAGCAAACATATCCTGTCATAAGGAAAATGATTAGATTCTGACCAGTTGTTTCTTCAATGAATCTTATAATGGTTTGAATATAGTTTGCAACATGTCATGTGAATATGGTAAAATTTGAGAAAGAGATGAAGGGATTCTTACAAAAAGGATAGCTTTGATGGTATCAGTCTCAACAGCGGAACTGGAATTGTCCTCCTGAATTTCGAGCAATATGTCAACAAAATCTACTTCATTGCTGCTCCCATCACGTTCCCCCTTTCCTTGCGCTCGACTTCTATGCTCTTCAACTACACGAGTTACAAACTCATCAAATGATTTAGCCACTTTCTCCACTCTGGCATCCAAACCAGTGAAACGATTAATCCAGTTAAGCCATGGAACGAATTCCCCTGGGTTAAAAGTCACCAATAATTCCCCTAGTTCCTTTACCATTAACTCAAAGTTCACAGATTGGTCTCCACCACTATATTTCCTCCCCAAGACCACTCTACTTATAATGTCATTAGTAAGCGTCACCAATAGAGTGCTCAAGTTTACCGAAGAAGAGGATGAATTTCTAATTTTCTGGATCATAAGTGACGTTTCTTCTTCTCTTATACGACGATAAGATTGAACCCTCTTGTTGCTCAAAAGCTGAAGCACGCATATACTTCTAGCGTGCCTCCAGTGCTCACCATAAGGAGCAAAAGCTACATCCTTATAGCCATAAACAATTCCACGCATAACGCTTAATTTTGGCCTGCTTGAGAAAATCACGTCATGATTTTTCACTATCTCTCGAACTGCATCAGCAGAGGAGACTATCAGTGTTGGTACACTGCCAAAATGAAGCATCATGAGTGGACCGTAGCGTTTGGATAGTTGTTTCAGCGAACGATGAGGGAATAATCCGAGCTGGTGAAGATTTCCAATTACTAGAAGTCTCGCTGGAGATGGTGGCAACCTTTTCTGGGATTTTGAACAGGCGTTAAAGTACCATTTGTAAAGGATGAGGATGAACAAAGTAAAGTAAACAAGATGGACTATCCAATGTGAAAAAGAAATCATTTTCTTTTCTTGAACAGATGAAGTTTGCAAGAACATCTTGCATATGTTCTACTCTTTATAGTATGTGCCTCTCCTCCTTAAACTGTAAACACCAATATCTCTGGGTTAAATTTCAACATATTTTTATTAAAAAATTATGAGCAGCCGTCTGTTGGATTTTATCAACAAAATATTTACCTGATTTGTTTATTCGACTCTAAGTCTCCGTTAAGCAGCGTTTAAACATATTTCTGTTGAAAAATTGTGAGCAGCGGTAATTCTCCCAAAAAAAAAAAAAAAAAGAGCAGCGGTCTGTTGGATTTTATCAAGAAAATATTTACCTGATTTGTTTATTCGACTCTAAGTCTCCGATAAGCAGCGGTTTAAACATATTTCTGTTGAAAAATTGTGAGCAGCGGTAATTCTCCCAAAAAAAAAAAAAAATTTCAACATATTTTTATTAAAAAATTATGAGCAGCGGTCTGTTGGATTTTATCAAGAAAATATTTACCTGATTTGTTTATTCGACGCTAAGTCTCCGATAAGCAGCGGTTTAAACATATTTCTGTTGAAAAATTGTGAGCAGCGGTAATTCTCCCAAAAAAAAAAAAATTCAACATATTTTTATTAAAAAATTATGAGCAGCAGTCTGTTGGATTTTATCAAGAAAATATTTACCTGATTTGTTTATTCGACTCTAAGTCTCCGATAAGCAGCGGTTTAAACATATTTCT
This sequence comes from Ligustrum vulgare, assembly GCA_963555705.1. Taxonomy (NCBI): domain Eukaryota; kingdom Viridiplantae; phylum Streptophyta; class Magnoliopsida; order Lamiales; family Oleaceae; genus Ligustrum; species Ligustrum vulgare. The sequence goes on along the minus strand of OY743173.1, from coordinate 41,640,135 downwards.
GTTGAAAAATTGTGAGCAGCGTTAATTCTCCCAAAAAAAAAAAAAAAAAATTCAACATATTTTTATTAAAAAAATATGAGCAGCGGTCTGTTGGATTTTATCAAGAAAATATTTACCTGATTTGTTTATTCGACTCTAAGTTTCCGATAAGCAGCGGTTTAAACATATTTCTGTTGAAAAATTGTGAGCAGCGGTAATTCTCCAAAAAAAAAAAAAAATTTATTTTAAGCTTAGTTTCAAGTTAATTAGGAAAATTCTTAATAAAAAAAAAAAAAAAAAATCTCAAAACGCCTTTTTCGCGTTTTGAACATTTTTTGTTGAAATACACTTAAAATGATCAAAACGAGGTTTTTGGCGTTTTGTATTTTGTGTACAAATTTTTTTTTTTGTTTATCAAAATGCGTTTTCGAAAATGGTAAACAGAACGTTTTTTTAGTATTTTCGAAAATAAAAACAGAAAATGACCTCAAAATAACAAAGAGAACATGGCCTAAGTCTCCGTTAGGAACACTAAACACGAATATCTCTGGGTTAAATTTCAATATACTTTTGTTTAAAAATTGTGTGCAGCTGTTCGTTGAATTTTATCACGAAAATCTTTACCTGGTTTGTTTTACCGACTCTAAGTCTCTGTTAGGTGGCGGTCTAATTGAACTACCAAATTTTTCAAATCATTTTTTAATTACATATATTTTTTTTCTCAATTTTTTAACCAAACATTTTGTTTAGAAAACCAAAATATATCTTCTCTCCTAATTAAACTACCCGGAACAAAGTCTAAGCCTCTGTTCAGTGCCTATTTAAATAGGAAAGAATTTTTTTTTTTTTTTTGTGTTTTCTAGGTAAATGTATGGTTAAAAATTGAAGAAAAAAATGTATATTGTTAAAAAACAATTTCAAAAATTGTGTAGTTTAAATTGTACTCCAGTTCAAATGTCCAATTTAATGAGCCGCCAAACACTAACTAAAACACATTTTCTTGACTCCAAAACAATTATTGAAACCATTGCATACTGGGGCTTGATATGTCATTCGTTTGAATTCTCATAGAATTTTGAATGGGTAATGCTACTTGCACCTCATTCATAACCACATGTTTGACACCACACTCACATGGGGTGTAGGGTCCAACACACAATTATGGCCGGACCCCACACCCCATGTGAGTGTATTGTCACATATGGGAGCACGGGTGGGGTGCAAATAGAATTATCAATTTTGAATAAGTCTCTCTTCAGTAAATTTGCTTTAGAAGAAAGCGTGAGTCTGATTCCTCACACAGTGATGTAATAATACACTAATACTGCAACACAATGATGTGATCAGACGACAATAAGACCGTTCAGATTCAATGAACCATTGGAATGCAGAACTACCAATTTAACCCTCTATTTGACGTGTGAAATTGAACTAGGGCTATCAATGGATCGGATTTTAATCCGAACTCGATCCAAAATTCGATGAAATTAACGGGAGATAGATTTAAGGTCTCAATTCGATAACCGATAAGCTCCGAATTCAATAATCCATTAACTAAATAGAACATATATGGATAATAAGTCAATTTGATCCGAATTTTTATAATAATATACTCCCTCCGTCCCAATTATATAGGCTTGTTGACTTTTCACACAAATTAAGAAAACATATTTAATGTCATTGAAAAAATAATTTTTGTAAAGAAAAATTTCAACTTATCCTTATTTAATATCAAAACTATTATATTAGAAACATTAAATAGGAGTATATTGGTAAACAAACAAAATAAATGCTACCAATAAAGAAAAAAGTCTATATAATTGGGATAAACGAAAAAGGAAGGAAAAACAGCCTATATAATTGGGATGGAGGGAGTAATATATTTTATATATTATTATATAATTTTATTCCATATAATTTTTTCATTTTAAAACTTGTGATATATAAATATTGTTATAGTTTTTTTGAGCTATTATGGATTTATTTTTTATGAATGATAAGAAATTATAATTAATTATATGAGTAATTTTTACATATTAATATATAAACATTAAAAAAAATTATGCTAAAAATAGTTTCGGATCGGATATCTGATAAGGTAGCAAATCGGATATGGATTTAACTAAATTCGTCGGATTATCGGATCAGATCGGATCTACGAATTATTCTTATCGGATCGGATCAGATAATGACAGTTTCGATCCATATCCGATCCGTTTACACCCCTAATTGATAAGCAAGCTCCATAGGTCGTTTTCATATTCCAATCCATGTGAACTTGTGAAGTGTGAATTTCTCTTTTTTCCATTTTCCCTTTTTTTTTTCGAACAATTATGTAGTGTCGTGACTGCCATTTCAATTTTTTTTCAGACACATTTTCCTTTTTATTTTGCGATAGTTTTATTCTGTTTGGTAAATAAAATAAACTGATTTATAAACTACAAAATTTATGAATCTACTTTTTATCAACACATTTTTTCTTTTCAATTTTCAACCACTATTTTTTATCTCAAAATCATAAATAAATAAATTTATAATCCACAATTTAAATGGGCCGTTTAAACTACAATTTAGTGTGTATTTGGACCTCATTTTTCGGAAATAGTTGTGGTTTTGAATAATTTTTTTCTGGAGAATATGTGGTTAAAAAATGTTTGAAAAGTAAAAAATGATAGACTTGACTAAGATGGATGGTTGAAATTGAGTGTTGAATAAATTTGGTTTTCAAAAAATGGAGCCAAACAGGGGCTTAAATTACACAATTTCTCAAACCACTTTTAACTACACACATTTTCTCTCTCCAATTTTAATCACATTTTACCTAGAAAAGACAAATAAATCTTCTCTTTCCTATTTAAATCGCTGCCAAACACACCTGTAGTGTTACCAAATAGCAGCTAGTTTTTTGGGAAGTTTTTTTTTTTTAATTCTAAGGCCATTTTTAATTATTCTATTATAACGTAAAGTTGTCCAAAATTAATTAATTTTTTTACTTATCAAATGAATTAATCTTAGTATAGAATATCTTAATCCCTGTTTGCTGGAAATTAAAGTTGAACAAGATCATATTAAATGTTGATCCCATTTAGGATCAGATGTTAATTGATACATTCATATGTTAAAGTTGACTATTTATTAATTGCAACAATGAATATGTTAATTTCTAGCTAAATTTAGGAATAACTGATTATTATTTTTTTGAAAGGAATAATTGATTATTTAGGTTTAAACTGAACCAATCTATGAAAAAAAATATATAAATAAGGTTATTATATTCTATACTAAGACCAATTCATTTGATGAACCATCCGTTCGGTAAATCAAATAAAATGGTTTATAAATCAATTATAAACAATACAAACAACAAGCCTCAGAATTTTTTTAAAAAAATGTTCACAAAACTGCTATTTGATAACAATGTATGGTTTATAAACTGATTTATTTATGTTTTCGACGTAAAAAGTAGTTGTTGAAAATTGGAGAGGATGTGGTTAAAAAGTAGTTTGGTAAGTTGTGTAATTTATAAATCAATTTATTTTGTTTACCAAATAGACGCTAAAATAAAACTATCTCAAAATAAAAAAAGAAATGTGTCCCAAAAAAAAATTGAAATGGCAGTCACGGCACTACAACATATGTTCCAAAAAGAGAGAGAGAGAAATTCACAATTCACAGCATGCATCTTTTTGAACAAATGGTGAACCCCTATTTTTCTTTTTTGTCTTTATCGGGGGTTATGTTCACGTTGTTAGCAGACATTGTGCATCTGGATAGTCGAGGTGACACCAACAAGATCTTCACCGGTCATCTGTCATCTTTGATTTCGAGTCATTCCATATTCTCAGCAATGTCCCTTTGTCAACCCATTTTCCTCGTTGAACCAGACAAATGGACCAACGAGATCTTCACCGGTCATATGCCAATCTCGATCTGTTTGAGATGCCGCTTTCCAACATGCCACAACCAGAAGCCGTTGGTCGAAAATCTGCCAAATGGAACGACTACGAACATCAAATATTTGTAGCTGCCGCTAACCTAGCCGTGGACAAAGGACATCAAAACGAAAGACATTTCACGATAAAAGGTTAGCTACGTGTAAACTTTTATTCAATCGAGAGGGGGGCAAGAATCGTACTATCTCTCAGCTGATGCAAGCCGAGCACAAGCTTCTATTAAAATTGATTAGTGTTATTTATAAATTGGCTTATTTATAATTTTGAGGTAAAAATTAGTGGTTAAAAATTGGAAAGAGAAAATGTGTTGTTAAAAAGTGGTTTGAAGAATTATAGGTCATATCCGCAAGGATTTGTTAGATTTAATTCTTCAAAAAATTAAAACAATTAAACTAAAAAGAAGGGAATTTGAATTTCGGGTATTAAATCAATCTGAAATAAAATAATTGTAGGGAAGTAAATTATTGAAAATTGAATTAAACAAGTATCCAACCTAAGGTGCGATCTTAGAGTTGATTTTAAGAATTGATCGTGGATGCAAAAATAAAATTAATTATTTTTTTCTCTATATTGGTTGTGGTTGTTAATAAGCTCTAATAACCTATCTCTTATGACTTTCTCGATAATCAAGAGATACTCTTTGACTATTTCTCTTGTCAATAAATAACCACAGACAAGCTTTTAGGATTTAATTTACCAACATCATTAATCTTTAGAGAAACGATAAATTCTAACCAACAAATACACAAGCGTAATTCCTTTAAGCTAGATTGTATATCTTCATAACGTAATTTGAAAACATATTTGAAATGAACTAAGTTATTTGTCACTGATATAATATCTAAAAAATTACGAATTTAGGTTTCCAATTGGTAATATATTGTTTCGACAATTAAACAACGTGTACTTTGTATTAATCAATAAAAATAAAAAATTCAACAAACATGGAAGATATATAAATAGCGAAACAGTAAAAGAAACACTAAGAACTAATTCGATCTCATAATTCTTGAAGAATCAACAAATGATCTTTATTCAATTGAACTTTATTTGCATCAATTTATACATTCTATCGACTTTGTGATAATTTCTGAAATAAAACCAAATAACAACAAAATCAATAACATTTACTCTAAAATGACAATATAGCATTCTAATTTTAGCATGTAAATATGTTATCACGGCACGTGCGTCAAACTAGTTATTTTTAGAAGTTAAAATACATCCTTACAGCCATAACAATTCTATGCATAACGCTTAATTTAGGCCTTCTTGAGAAAATCACATCATGATTTTTCACTATCTCTCGAACTGCATCAGCAGAGGAGACTATCAGTGCTGGTACAATGCCAAAATGAAGCATCATGAGTGGACCGAAGCGTTTGGATAGTTGTTTCAGCGAGCGATGAGGGAATAAGCCGAGTTGGTGAAGATTTCCAATTACTGGAAGTCTCGCTGGAGATGATGGCAACCGTTTTTGGGATTTTGAACTAGCGTTAAAGTACCATTTGCGAAGGAAGATGATGAACAAAGTGAAGAAACAAGATGGACTATCCAATGTGGAAAAGAAATCATTTTCTTTTCTGAAACAGATGAAGTTTGCGAGAACATGTTGCATATGTTCTACTCTTTATAGTATGTGTCTCTCCTCCTTGAACACCAGTATCTCTGGGTTTAATTTCAACATATTTTTGTTAAAAAATAATGAGCAGCAGTCTGTTGAATTTTATCAAGAAAATCTTAACCTGATTTGTTTATTCGACTCTAAAGTCTCCAATAGGAAGCGGTTTAAATGGGTGGTTTAAACCCAAAAAAATTGAACTCTCCAATTTTTCAAACCACATTTTAACTACATACATTTTCTCTCTAGTTTTTAACCAAACATTTTATCTAGAGAACCAAACTGAATCTTCTCTCTCCTAATTAAACTAACCCAACAAAGCCTCTCTTCGGTGCCGATTTAAATATGGAAGAGATTTTTTTTTCTAAGTAAAATGTGTGGTTCAAATTGAAGAGAGAAAATGTATATTATTAAAAAGTAGTTTGAAAAATTATATAATTTAATTTGTAGTTCAAATGTCCAATTTAAAAAGCCGTCAAACACTCACTAAAAACACATTTTCAGTATCTCTTCAGAAAATTTGTTTGTTTGATTCCTCACGCATTGATGAATACTGCAACACAACGATGTGATCAAACGACAATAAGATCGTTCAGATTCAGTGAACCATTGGAATGTATGTTGGAGTTATATACGTCCATAGAGTATAATTCACGACAGTTGAAATAAAATATTAATTGATTGTATTAATATGATGTTGCGTTTGTTTATGAGTTGATTTGATATTATAGATTGACTGTTCAAGTTGTTCAACACAGAAAGATTCAATTTGTAATTCGATTTAAAATTAACGTTCACGATCAGTATATAAATATGGACAATTTATTTTGATAAGATCGTCTCGGTTTTATTAAAGTCTGGCTTTGACAATAAAATTGAGAGTACGTTTGGAAAGTATTGGATGGAACCACGTGAAATTAATTTGTGACACTGACTATACAAATTTAATTTCACTTAACTATCGTACGTGGGACCTTAATCCTAATCGGATAATGGACTTTGATTACTAACTTGAATTTCTTTGAGGTATCAATAAGTGAGATCAAATTGCTGATCAATATCTCGATACTTTGAGAATTAAAGTGAACTAACGAGGAACATATATTCGTATTATGGAATCCGTCACCTTTTAGGTATGATCATAATCTCACTGGTTCTTCTCGTGGACAGTTGAATCTGACCTCATTAATTCGAAAGTGGCTGTTGAATTCTATGATGTGATGTGATCACATCGAACTGTCAGATAGAAGATGAGAGTTGAGAGTTTATGAATATTCAGAGAAGGGCATTTTGGTCATTTTAACTTGCTCCGAATATTAGAGTTGATCGACGGGGGTAACATGTAAGAATGATAAGTCAGAGGATATAATTATTGATTATTGTTTCAGTAATTTCAATTTTGGTAAGAGTGCAATCTCGTTCTTTTAGTGGAATAGAACGTGATTAATATATTAATTGACTGATAAAGAGTTGACCTGTCATAATTAATTTATTGGAGCATAGTTTAATTAGGTCCGATCAAGTTCCCTAGGTGGCTTCACTATAGTGGGCTTATACAGACTTATTACCTATATTGGGCTGTGTATAAATGGACCTGGGTTATGGTACTAGGGTTGGTAGGGTTTTAGAGTGTAAAGAGGTTACAAATAGTCTCCTACGACTATTTTTCTTAACCTAGTTTGCAAAGTGGCGAGACACACACTAAAGTATGTAATGTGTGTCTCCTTTTTACAAAGAAAACCCTAATCCTAGTTTAACCTAGACTTAGAGAAAGGTGACCACACACCTGCATAACTGCCATTGGAAAACACCGGGGAAAACTTGAGGGTTTGAAGCTTTGGTGGATTCAAGAAGCAGTTGGAAAAGAGATTATTGTAAAGCACGCTAGAAGGGTAATATTTCTTTCTTTCTTGTGTGCACAAAATTATTTATTCCAAGTTAAATACATAGAATAGAAAATCCTGTAACGGGATGATCTATTACAATAAATCAATTTTTGTGAATAGAACAGTTCGGGTTCCCAACAAATGGGATCAGAGCGTCAAGTTTTTTATATTGTATTGTGTATTTAGGAATAAATAATTTTTGTTTATGCATGTGTTAGTAGTGGAGCGGTTTTAGGATTATGTGATTTATTTTGTTATTGGATGAATGATGTTTGATTGAAAAAATTTATAGCCTTAGAATTTTTATGGTGAATTCTTGTATTTGTTTTATAGAGTCATGTAACAAAGGGGTGGATTACGACTCCATGTTTTCCCCTTTTGATTTTGATTTTTGCAATAGAATTAGGGTTTTTGTAATTTCTATTGTAATTGTAAATTTCAAGGATCGATATACAAGGTTTCAAATTGAGGGACCAATTCTGCAATATCTGAATCAGAGATTGTTGTTGCAAAATTCGAATGACTTCTGTTGCAATTTTGGATCTGAAATAGACTTTATCATCTTCAACAAAAGGAGGACTTTGCTTGCAATTTATGGAATTGAGTGATTTTGACAGGCAGAGCGGTTGAAGGCTGCACCTTGGGTGCCTCCATACCGCCTTGATCGGGGCGGTAGCAGCAGCACCACAAGTGCCGCTGCGCGAGGACGGCAGCACAAATACGATTGATTGCGGCATCTATGATGTCGCGATCCTGCTTGGATCACAGCGGTAGCAGGTGCCGCTGTGTGCAGCAGAAAAAACAGTGACACGGTGGTGTCGCCGACTTCGTTTCACGTGATGCAGTGGTGTTTTCGACACAACTGCTGCGTGGTGATGATGGTGGCGATGGTACCCAGTCATCGCCTGTCGAGTTCTTTGGTGAGTGGTTGTGGCGGTACCATTTTCAGAAATAGCAAAGGAGGTGGTTCACGGCTGGGTTATTGTGTATGTTATTGTGTATATATTCATGCGGAGAGAGGAGAAGGGATTCACTTGAGCCGATTTTTTGCTTTTGGGCCAGATTCAAATTTTAAGAATTTTGGCCAGGATCAATTGAACTACTTGTATCAAAGTTTGGCCCATTACTTCAAAATGTTCTATATTTTCTTTTCTTTTGGGCCGGCTCTAGGTACTATACTGTCATGCATTGTTTTATATTTTCTTTTCTTTTCTAAATGTTAGATTAGGAAATAAATATATTTATTAATAATTAAAATTGATTTTAAGAGTTAAAATTTATTGGTAATTATTAAATTAAAACCTAACAATTCAAAATATTAAGTGAGTGAGGGTGCTAAATATTTTGAACCCACGGCCTCCCCTATTAGCCCATTAGTAAAAATTTATGTATGCATCTTGCTAATTTAATTAGTCTCCTTATAGGAGGGCTACACTATTTTGGTTACTGGATTGGGCTCAATTAGGTGATGATTTTTTAAGTGTGAATTAATTATGATTACCCTGAAAGTAACGTAATTAATTTGGTACTTTAAATATTATCAATATAGGGGTTATACACTTAAATCAAGGACATCGCGAGGAATTCCTATAGAATATCCAAACGATGTCAATGATGACCAAATTTTAATGACTATAAATTAAATATTTCATGAGATGCTGGATATATTTAATTTAGTGAGACGGTCCCAGCCTAGCTGTAAATCACATTTATTTATCCAATAGAGAAATGTGTTTAAGAGTTTGGGGCTTTAGTTTGTCGTTATATTATAGTAGTTTTGGGTCAACTTGTGTATAATTTTTTCTTCATGCATCATATATGTAAGTATTCATCACATATGTAACTTGTGTTTAATACATTTTTTTTATTTGAATGTCATATTTTCCACAACTAGTTATATGTTTAAACATCACCAACTGATTGCCGAAAATTGCAAAATGTCTCATTATAATTCTTTCCACTTATAACATTTGTTCGTGTTAGGAGATCCTTGTTCAATAGTAATCATAAATGTTCCAATGAAAATGGTGTTATTTTGATGAGATGGTTTATTACATAGTTTTGATTCTCATATCAAGTACTTTGCAATAAAAACATCAAAATAGGATAACCATATTTATTTTCTCGTGGAAGGGTATTTATAATAATTTGAACATCTTAATTATTGAGTTATACAAAAGATGCTATCAAGCTAAATATATCTTTACTTATGAACCGGTCACGTTTTTTACAAGAGACCATTTGGTAAAACATGATTGGTCACTCTAACGCGATGGAGGTTCCACTTGCAAACATTGATTCAAGTGACATAATACTTGAGAAATATTTTAAGATAATCTCTTGCGGTTGAGCGTGGACTAAATTCACCAGGATGAACATGTCTCTGAAAGGTTCAATTTAAGCTATTTATGGAGTAGAAATTATTTTAAAGCAACGGATGCTATGGTGGGCCCTCTAACCTTTTTTCCTTTGAGCAAAGATAGGATTATTAAGGAGAAAGCCTTTCTTGGAAACTCTACAATGGGTAAGGCTCTATTCATTGTGTTATGATTAGTAATTGAATCTATTTGGATTATAGATTCTGGAGTAAATAATCATTGTTGCAAATTGTTTCAATGTGGTCCTAAGTGATCAAATGACTCAATGAGATACAGTATACTATAAGGATAAGCACGGGTATAGTAATATGGAGAGAGTCGTTGGGCTTTTCTATTTGCGAAAGAACTTTGATTCTTATTTTGTCTCTATGCTATATGAGTGGAATTATTTGGCACTTAATCTCCCTTTTTCAGTTGGAATTAAGTTGAATAATGCTCTTATTAGTGAGAGACAAATAGTTACAATCTCAAAGCCTCGTAAATGGTTCTAAGTGTAATATTACTACAAGTGATAAGGGATAGACGATTCCTTGTATTAATGAACTCTTTGATAAGATCTTAAGATAATCATATTTATCTAAATAAGATTCAAAGACCAGTAAAGATATATCTCTAATTATTTTGGAGGTGGAATCTATGTGGGCTTATGAATCTCATTTAGAGGGTAAAATGATTAAGATCTTAGGCTTGGTCGTACTTATCCAAAACGCGAATCTAATACTAGTAAGGGATGGACCTCAAAAGGACCATAGGTGTGATCTATACTGTTTTCTGAATCTTGTTTAGAGAATTAGTTAACCAAGAGTCCTCATACATTAAATAGACTTAAGAGTTTGGGGATTAATACACTTTGATATGTATGGGTTTTTTTGTGGTCAAGGTATGAGAGAGTACGAGTAGTTTATCACTTTTACTAATGATCACTCCAGATCTTGATTCTATCCTTAATATCTCATTGATCCGAAATGTTGAAGAAATTCTAGAATTTTGGACAGAAGTTGAGAAGTGATTAAGAGAATCAAGATACTTCGATTTGATCGAGGTCTGTGTATCTCTCATATGAGTTTAGGAACCATTTATCAAAAAATGAGAACAAGGTAATACCAAATCAATGATGAGTTATCCTCTTTACTAGTTTCATTTGGGAATGTACACCAGAGATAGTCAGGTTCCTTCATAGCCTAGAACCATTGATTCATTTCCTGAAATATCCCTAGAGTTGTGGCATGGGTGCCAGCCTAGTCTATACCACATTCGGACTTGGGGACTTTTGGCACACAAGCTGAAAGGAAAGATTGACGAAATGGAGGCAAGAATGAATGTTTGATTATATGTAAGGTATACAACGAAACTTGAAATTATTTCTTCTATAGTCCTCTGGTCAAGAAAGTATTTGTTGAGTACAAATGTAACTTTCTTAGAGGATAAGGCATATAGAAGAATACAAATCCACAAGTAAAATTCTATTGGATAAGATGTTAGAACGTGGTTCAAACAACTTGATTCTGGGTTTCTCCATAGAATTAATATTGATGATTTGGAACTTCCTACGAAATCGATGGTTTTCGATCCTAGTGGGAGAAATGGGCAAGTATTTGAACCATTATTTTTGCCTGGTGATCCCAATGGACAAGGGAAAATCAAAGGTTGTAGTCGAAGAAGTTCTCATTGTACCACCTCCTCTTTATTTTCATAGGGAGGTAGTGGAGAGGTTGATCTTAGTAAGGGATATAACCAAGTAGTGGGAGGAGAGGAAATAACTTTGTTTGGACAAAATGGAAATACACTTCCAGCGACTAATTGGAGTGGGAGGGTTGTAAGACCGCCTTCTTGACACTTATTCTATAGAGAGTCTTTTTAGACAGTCTCTATTGAAATAAGATAAGGACTCCTCCTCATTTAGGGAAGTGATAGAGGTTATGGACTTGAAATCATGGAAGGTAAATGTGAATTCGGAAATGGATTCCTAGTACTCTAACAAGGTTTGGATATTTGTAGATGCACCTAATAGGGTCAAACCTATAGGGTGTGATGAGTGTTTTTAAGATGATAAGACAGGGGTAGATGGGAAGGTTGATGCCTTCAGTGTAAGGCTTATGGCTATAGGTTAGTGAAACCCTTCTCACCAATTGCCATGCAAAAGTTTACCTGGATTTTTTATCCATTGTCGTTCATTGTGAAAATGGGGTACGACATAAGGATGTCAAGAAGTTGTTTCTTGAATGCATCTTAAGAAAATCATTTACAAAGTGTAACCTAAGGGGTTCATACTAAAGGTCATGAAAGTAAAGTTCACGACTTACAAGTGTCCAACTTTGGATTTAAATAATTGTTCAAGGCATGAAATATAGAATTTGATTGAACCATTATGATACGTGGTACTGATCAAAATCTTTAGTATACTTGTGTATACAGAAAAATGAGACTGTTTTCATGGCTATTTATTTGAATGACACTCTACTTATGTGCGAGAGTATTTTCATTAAATGGTAGTTGGTACCAGCAATTAGACTTGAAAGACTTGTAGATGACTGTCTATTTTTCCTAGACATCTGTATTTTTCGGAGTGGGAGAAAAATGGAATAGAATAGTCTCAATTTTCAAGTAATAATAAGATATTATCTGACTAAATTTGCAATATTGAAGTCTTGAAAGGAATAATGTTCTTTGTGGACTTTATCTATTTTATGGTAAGATAAAGAAGGTTCCTTATGCTCCGGCTATATGGAGCCTTACTTTGCACTAGATAGGTCATATCTTATGCTAGGGATATTGTTGGTGATTATTAGTTTGATCCAGGATCAGATCTTTGAATAGAGGTAAAGCATTTACTCAAGCGTTTTTGGAAAACGAGTAAATATTTGCTTATCTATTCATGTTGTGATCTGATGGATTAAAACTAATTAAGATCTAATTTGATCAGGACTCTCGAGAGTCGTCAAAATTAGAATATAACTGGGAGATAATGTGGTTAATTGGTTGGGTATAATACAGTCTTGGATTGTTTGTTATACAACTGTGACTTACATCGAAAGGAGTTACCATCTTGGCTGAGAACATAATCATTAATGTAATGATGATGTTGACAAGATGGATAATTCGATGTTTCATGTATAATCTAAGGGCAAGTGGGAGATTGTTGGAATTATATATGCTCATAAAGTATAATTCACGAAATTTTAAATAAAATATTAATTGATTATATTAATATGATGTTACGTTTGTCCATGGGTCGATTTGATATTACAGATTTAGTGTTTAAGTTGTTAAACACAAAAATATTTAATTTGTAATTCGATTTAAAATTAACGTTCATGATCAGTAAATAAATATGGACAATTTATTTTGATAAAATCGTCTCGATTTTATTAAAGTCTATCTTTGACTTTGATAATAAAATTGAGAGTATGTTTGGAACGTATTGGACGGAACCACGTGAAATTAATTTGTGACATTGACCATACAAATTTAATTTCACTTGATTATCTTACGTGGGGACCTTAATCCTAATCGGATAATGGACTTCGATTACTAACTTGAAGTTCTTTGAGGTATCAATGGGTGAGATCAAATTGCTGATCAATATATCGGTACTTTAGGAATTAAAGTGAACTAACGAGGAACATATATTCGTATTATGGAATCCGTCACCTTTTATGTATGATCATAATCTCACTGATTCTTCTAGTGGACAGTTAAATTTGAACTCAGTAATTCGAAAGTGGCTATTGAATTCTATGATGTGATGTGATCACATCGAACTATCAGATAGAAGATGAGAGTTGAGAGTTTATGAATATTCAGAGAAGGGCATTTTGGTCATTTTAACTTGCTCCGAATATTCGAGTTGATCGACGGGGGTAACATGAAAGAACGATAAATCAGAGGATATAATTATTGATTATTGTTTCAGTAATTTCAATTTTGCTAAGAGTGCAATTTCGTTCTTTTAGTGGAATAGAATGTGATTAATAAATTAATTTTGACTAATCAAGAGTTGACCATGTCATAATTAATTTATTGGAGCTTAATTTAATTGGGTCCGATTAGGTTTCCTTTGTGGCTTCACTATAATGGGCTTATACAGACTTATTACCTGTATTGGGCTGTGTAAAAATGGTCCAGGTTTATGGTTGGTAGGGTTTTGGAGTGTAAAGATGTTACAAATAGTCTCCCAAGACTATTTTTCTTAACCTAGTTTGCAAAGTGGCGAGACACATGCTAAAGTGTGTAGTGTGTGTCTCCTCTATAGAAAGAAAACCATAATCCTAGTTTAACCTAGACCTAGAGAAAGGTGACCACACACCTGCATAGTTTCCATTGGAGAATACCAGGGAAAACTTGAGGGTTTGAAGCTTTGGTGGAATCAAGAAGCAGTTGGAAAAGAGATTATTGTAAAGCATGCTACAAGGGTATTATTTCTTTCTTTCTTGTATGCACAAAATTATTTATTCCAAGTTAAATACATAGAACAGAAAATTCTATAATGGGATTATCTATTATAAGAAATCAATTTTTGTAAATAGAACAATCCGGGTTCCCAACAATGCAAAACTGCCAATTTCACTGTTCAGTTGACGTGTGAAATTACCATTTTCACCTCCTTTCGTACCTAAATTCCCAATTGATATGCTCCACCGTTCGTTTTCATATTCTCATCAGAAACAATCATCCTGTGCTGCTGCAATTGTTAGCAGACATTGTGCATCTGGATAGTCGAGGTGACACCAACAAGATCTTCACCGGTCATATGCCATCTTCGATTCCGGGTCATTCCACATTCTCAACAATATCCCTTTGTCAACCCATTTTCCTCTTTGAACTAGACCAATGGACCAACAACTTCACCGGTCAGATGCCATCTCGATTTGTTTGAGATGTAGCTTTCCAACATACTACAACCAGAAGCTGTCGGTCTAAAATCTGCCAAATGGAACATCAAATATTTGTAGCTGCCGCTAATCTAGCGGTGGCCTAAGGACGTCAAAGCAGAAGATATTTCATGATAAAAGGTTAACAACATGTAAACTTTTATTCAACCAAGAGGCGGGCAAGAATCTTACTATCTCCCTATATATATGAGCTCAATGTCCTTATAGCGTGGATATCTTGATACCATGATAACTCTTTCTGATTTTTCAAGAAATCAATGGCTGAATGCACATACTCACTTGTTACTCTGTCGATCGCTTTTTGTACTCTTCTTGCAGCATAGTCGAGTTGTTTCGCTACCAGCTCGCCTGAGAATCCTATTGCAACCACGTCGACAATTGTGTTTCCGAAGTACATTTGAGGCAACAGTGGCTTCATTCGCTTGCCTACGTCCATGCAGATAAGCAGCGCAGTTGGCTGCTCATACACATGCTGGTCTGCCTTGCATGCGCATCTCCATATATGCCCTGTTATAGCCATATCGTGAATATGTACGTCGATCGAAATCATCGCAGTTTGCTTTCTGTTCGCTTTGTTCTTGATTTTTTTATTTTTAAATTAACACTTTCTCGAAATTATTGATTGGAAAAGTGCTCATATCTGAAAGGAATCTCTCACCTCACAAGATTGGAATCCACAGGCCATTGTGTGTAGATTTTTCTTAGCTACTTCCCCCCCCCCCCCTCACTGGACATTGAGCTCCTATATAAAAATTAGTGGTTAAAAATTGGAAAGAGAAAATGTGTGTGGTTAAAAAGTGGTTTGAAAAATTGTAGGTCGTATTCGCAAGGATTTGTTAGATTTATAATTCTTCAAAAGTTTAAAGCAATTAAACTAAAAAGAAGGGAATTTGAATTTCGGGTATTATATCAATCTGAAATAAAATAATTGTAGGGAAGTAAATTATTGAAAATTGAGTTAAACGAGTATCCAACCTAAGGTGCGATCTTAGATTTGATTTTAAGAATTGATCGTGGATACAAAAATAAAATTATTCATTTTTTTCTCTAAATTGGTTATGGTTGTCAATAAGCTCTAATAACCGATCTTTCATTACTTTCTCGATAATAAAGAGATGTTCTTTGACTTTTTCTCTTATCAATAAATAACCTTAGACAAGCTTTTAGAATTTAATTTACCAACAACATTAATCTCTAGGGAGACGACCAATTCTAACCAACAAATGCACAAGTGTAATTCATTTAAGCTAGATTATATATCTTCATAACATAATTTGAAAATATGTCTCAAATCAACAATGTTATTTGTCACTGATTTAATATCTAAATAATTACGAATTTAGATTTCTAATTGGTGATATATTGTTTCGACAATTAAACAATGTGCACTTTGTATTAATCAATCAAAATAAAAAATTCAACAAACATGGAAGATATATAAATAGAGAAATAGTAAAAGAAACAATAAGAATTAATTCAATTTCATGATTCTTGAAGAATCAACACCTGGTCTTTATTCAATTGAACTTTATTTGCGTCAATTTATACATTCTATCGACTTTGTGATAATTTATGAAATAAACCAAATAACAACGAAATCAAAAGCATTTATTCTAAAATGACAATATAACATCCTAATTTTAGTATGTAAATAAGTTATCACAGCATGTGTGTCAAACTAGTTAATTTTAGAAGTTAGAATACATAAATATTGCTCTTCACATTTCTACTCTTTTAAAACAAGTTGTCTAATAAAACCTTGACTTCGTTTAAACTTCTTTGAATGTATGTTCAAAAAAATGCATGTTAAGATGCCAAGATATACACAACAAGAATCGAGAACAACAGGGGCGACATTTGTCGCCTCTATAGGTCCAAATGTCGCCTCTAATATGTTGCCCCAATAGCCTCGTGGCTGTTGATCTATAGGGGCGACAAATGTCGCCCCTATAGACTGTTCAAGTTGTTCAACACAGAAAGATTCAATTTGTAATTCGATTTAAAATTAACGTTCACGATCAGTATATAAATATGGACAATTTATTTTGATAAGATCGTCTCGGTTTTATTAAAGTCTGGCTTTGACAATAAAATTGAGAGTACGTTTGGAAAGTATTGGATGGAACCACGTGAAATTAATTTGTGACACTGACTATACAAATTTAATTTCACTTAACTATCGTACGTGGGACCTTAATCCTAATCGGATAATGGACTTTGATTACTAACTTGAATTTCTTTGAGGTATCAACAAGTGAGATCAAATTGCTGATCAATATCTCGATACTTTGAGAATTAAAGTGAACTAACGAGGAACATATATTCGTATTATGGAATCCGTCACCTTTTAGGTATGATCATAATCTCACTGGTTCTTCTCGTGGACAGTTGAATCTGACCTCATTAATTCGAAAGTGGCTGTTGAATTCTATGATGTGATGTGATCACATCGAACTGTCAGATAGAAGATGAGAGTTGAGAGTTTATGAATATTCAGAGAAGGGCATTTTGGTCATTTTAACTTGCTCCGAATATTAGAGTTGATCGACGGGGGTAACATGTAAGAATAATAAGTCAGAGGATATAATTATTGATTATTGTTTCAGTAATTTCAATTTTGGTAAGAGTGCAATCTCGTTCTTTTAGTGGAATAGAACGTGATTAATATATTAATTGACTGATAAAGAGTTGACCTGTCATAATTAATTTATTGGAGCATAGTTTAATTAGGTCCGATCAAGTTCCCTAGGTGGCTTCACTATAGTGGGCTTATACAGACTTATTACCTATATTGGGCTGTGTATAAATGGACCTGGGTTATGGTACTAGGGTTGGTAGGGTTTTAGAGTGTAAAGAGGTTACAAATAGTCTCCTACGACTATTTTTCTTAACCTAGTTTGCAAAGTGGCGAGACACACACTAAAGTATGTAATGTGTGTCTCCTTTTTACAAAGAAAACCCTAATCCTAGTTTAACCTAGACTTAGAGAAAGGTGACCACACACCTGCATAACTGCCATTGGAAAACACCGGGGAAAACTTGAGGGTTTGAAGCTTTGGTGGATTCAAGAAGCAGTTGGAAAAGAGATTATTGTAAAGCACGCTAGAAGGGTAATATTTCTTTCTTTCTTGTGTGCACAAAATTATTTATTCCAAGTTAAATACATAGAATAGAAAATCCTGTAACGGGATGATCTATTACAATAAATCAATTTTTGTGAATAGAACAGTTCGGGTTCCCAACAAATGGGATCAGAGCGTCAAGTTTTTTATATTGTATTGTGTATTTAGGAATAAATAATTTTTGTTTATGCATGTGTTAGTAGTGGAGCGATTTTAGGATTATGTGATTTATTTTGTTATTGGATGAATGATGTTTGATTGAAAAAATTTATAGCCTTAGAATTTTTATGGTGAATTCTTGTATTTGTTTTATAGAGTCATGTAACAAAGGGGTGGATTACGACTCCATGTTTTCCCCTTTTGATTTTGATTTTTGCAATAGAATTAGGGTTTTTGTAATTTCTATTGTAATTGTAAATTTCAAGGATCGATATACAAGGTTTCAAATTGAGGGACCAATTCTGCAATATCTGAATCAGGGATTGTTGTTGCAAAATTCGAATGACTTCTGTTGCAATTTTGGATCTGAAATAGACTTTATCATCTTCAACAAAAGGAGGACTTTGCTTGCAATTTATGGAATTGAGTGATTTTGACAGGCAGAGCGGTTGAAGGCTGCACCTTGGGTGCCTCCATACCGCCTTGATCGGGGCGGTAGCAGCAGCACCACAAGTGCCGCTGCGCGAGGACGGCAGCACAAATACGATTGATTGCGGCATCTATGATGTCGCGATCCTGCTTGGATCGCAGCGGTAGCAGGTGCCGCTGTGTGCAGCAGAAAAAACAGTGACACGGTGGTGTCGCCGACTTCGTTTCACGTGATGCAGTGGTGTTTTCGACACAACTGCTGCGTGGTGATGATGGTGGCGATGGTACCCAGTCATCGCCTGTCGAGTTCTTTGGTGAGTGGTTGTGGCGGTACCATTTTCAGAAATAGCAAAGGAGGTGGTTCACGGCTGGGTTATTGTGTATGTTATTGTGTATATATTCATGCGGAGAGAGGAGAAGGGATTCACTTGAGCCGATTTTTTGCTTTTGGGCCAGAATTCAAATTTTAAGAATTTTGGCCAGGATCAATTGAACTACTTGTATCAAAGTTTGGCCCATTACTTCAAAATGTTCTATATTTTCTTTTCTTTTGGGCCGGCTCTAGGTACTATACTGTCATGCATTGTTTTATATTTTCTTTTCTTTTCTAAATGTTAGATTAGGAAATAAATATATTTATTAATAATTAAAATTGATTTTAAGAGTTAAAATTTATTGGTAATTATTAAATTAAAACCTAACAATTCAAAATATTAAGTGAGTGAGGGTGCTAAATATTTTGAACCCACGGCCTCCCCTATTAGCCCATTAGTAAAAATTTATGTATGCATCTTGCTAATTTAATTAGTCTCCTTATAGGAGGGCTACACTATTTTGGTTACTGGATTGGGCTCAATTAGGTGATGATTTTTTAAGTGTGAATTAATTATGATTACCCTGAAAGTAACGTAATTAATTTGGTACTTTAAATATTATCAATATAGGGGTTATACACTTAAATCAAGGACATCGCGAGGAATTCCTATAGAATATCCAAACGATGTCAATGATGACCAAATTTTAATGACTATAAATTAAATATTTCATGAGATGCTGGATATATTTAATTTAGTGAGACGGTCCCAGCCTAGCTGTAAATCACATTTATTTATCCAATAGAGAAATGTGTTTAAGAGTTTGGGGCTTTAGTTTGTCGTTATATTATAGTAGTTTTGGGTCAACTTGTGTATAATTTTTTCTTCATGCATCATATATGTAAGTATTCATCACATATGTAACTTGTGTTTAATACATTTTTTTTATTTGAATGTCATATTTTCCACAACTAGTTATATGTTTAAACATCACCAACTGATTGCCGAAAATTGCAAAATGTCTCATTATAATTCTTTCCACTTATAACATTTGTTCGTGTTAGGAGATCCTTGTTCAATAGTAATCATAAATGTTCCAATGAAAATGGTGTTATTTTGATGAGATGGTTTATTACATAGTTTTGATTCTCATATCAAGTACTTTGCAATAAAAACATCAAAATAGGATAACCATATTTATTTTCTCGTGGAAGGGTATTTATAATAATTTGAACATCTTAATTATTGAGTTATACAAAAGATGCTATCAAGCTAAATATATCTTTACTTATGAACCGGTCACGTTTTTTACAAGAGACCATTTGGTAAAACATGATTGGTCACTCTAACGCGATGGAGGTTCCACTTGCAAACATTGATTCAAGTGACATAATACTTGAGAAATATTTTAAGATAATCTCTTGCGGTTGAGCGTGGACTAAATTCACCAGGATGAACATGTCTCTGAAAGGTTCAATTTAAGCTATTTATGGAGTAGAAATTATTTTAAAGCAACGGATGCTATGGTGGGCCCTCTAACCTTTTTTCCTTTGAGCAAAGATAGGATTATTAAGGAGAAAGCCTTTCTTGGAAACTCTACAATGGGTAAGGCTCTATTCATTGTGTTATGATTAGTAATTGAATCTATTTGGATTATAGATTCTGGAGTAAATAATCATTGTTGCAAATTGTTTCAATGTGGTCCTAAGTGATCAAATGACTCAATGAGATACAGTATACTATAAGGATAAGCACGGGTATAGTAATATGGAGAGAGTCGTTGGGCTTTTCTATTTGCGAAAGAACTTTGATTCTTATTTTGTCTCTATGCTATATGAGTGGAATTATTTGGCACTTAATCTCCCTTTTTCAGTTGGAATTAAGTTGAATAATGCTCTTATTAGTGAGAGACAAATAGTTACAATCTCAAAGCCTCGTAAATGGTTCTAAGTGTAATATTACTACAAGTGATAAGGGATAGACGATTCCTTGTATTAATGAACTCTTTGATAAGATCTTAAGATAATCATATTTATCTAAATAAGATTCAAAGACCAGTAAAGATATATCTCTAATTATTTTGGAGGTGGAATCTATGTGGGCTTATGAATCTCATTTAGAGGGTAAAATGATTAAGATCTTAGGCTTGGTCGTACTTATCCAAAACGCGAATCTAATACTAGTAAGGGATGGACCTCAAAAGGACCATAGGTGTGATCTATACTGTTTTCTGAATCTTGTTTAGAGAATTAGTTAACCAAGAGTCCTCATACATTAAATAGACTTAAGAGTTTGGGGATTAATACACTTTGATATGTATGGGTTTTTTTGTGGTCAAGGTATGAGAGAGTACGAGTAGTTTATCACTTTTACTAATGATCACTCCAGATCTTGATTCTATCCTTAATATCTCATTGATCCGAAATGTTGAAGAAATTCTAGAATTTTGGACAGAAGTTGAGAAGTGATTAAGAGAATCAAGATACTTCGATTTGATCGAGGTCTGTGTATCTCTCATATGAGTTTAGGAACCATTTATCAAAAAATGAGAACAAGGTAATACCAAATCAATGATGAGTTATCCTCTTTACTAGTTTCATTTGGGAATGTACACCAGAGATAGTCAGGTTCCTTCATAGCCTAGAACCATTGATTCATTTCCTGAAATATCCCTAGAGTTGTGGCATGGGTGCCAGCCTAGTCTATACCACATTCGGACTTGGGGACTTTTGGCACACAAGCTGAAAGGAAAGATTGACGAAATGGAGGCAAGAATGAATGTTTGATTATATGTAAGGTATACAACGAAACTTGAAATTATTTCTTCTATAGTCCTCTGGTCAAGAAAGTATTTGTTGAGTACAAATGTAACTTTCTTAGAGGATAAGGCATATAGAAGAATACAAATCCACAAGTAAAATTCTATTGGATAAGATGTTAGAACGTGGTTCAAACAACTTGATTCTGGGTTTCTCCATAGAATTAATATTGATGATTTGGAACTTCCTACGAAATCGATGGTTTTCGATCCTAGTGGGAGAAATGGGCAAGTATTTGAACCATTATTTTTGCCTGGTGATCCCAATGGACAAGGGAAAATCAAAGGTTGTAGTCGAAGAAGTTCTCATTGTACCACCTCCTTTTTATTTTCATAGGGAGGTAGTGGAGAGGTTGATCTTAGTAAGGGATATAACCAAGTAGTGGGAGGAGAGGAAATAACTTTGTTTGGACAAAATGGAAATACACTTCCAGCGACTAATTGGAGTGGGAGGGTTGTAAGACCGCCTTCTTGACACTTATTCTATAGAGAGTCTTTTTAGACAGTCTCTATTGAAATAAGATAAGGACTCCTCCTCATTTAGGGAAGTGATAGAGGTTATGGACTTGAAATCATGGAAGGTAAATGTGAATTCGGAAATGGATTCCTAGTACTCTAACAAGGTTTGGATATTTGTAGATGCACCTAATAGGGTCAAACCTATAGGGTGTGATGAGTGTTTTTAAGATGATAAGACAGGGGTAGATGGGAAGGTTGATGCCTTCAGTGTAAGGCTTATGGCTATAGGTTAGTGAAACCCTTCTCACCAATTGCCATGCAAAAGTTTACCTGGATTTTTTATCCATTGTCGTTCATTGTGAAAATGGGGTACGACATAAGGATGTCAAGAAGTTGTTTCTTGAATGCATCTTAAGAAAATCATTTACAAAGTGTAACCTAAGGGGTTCATACTAAAGGTCATGAAAGTAAAGTTCACGACTTACAAGTGTCCAACTTTGGATTTAAATAATTGTTCAAGGCATGAAATATAGAATTTGATTGAACCATTATGATACGTGGTACTGATCAAAATCTTTAGTATACTTGTGTATACAGAAAAACGAGACTGTTTTCATGGCTATTTATTTGAATGACACTCTACTTATGTGCGAGAGTATTTTCATTAAATGGTAGTTGGTACCAGCAATTAGACTTGAAAGACTTGTAGATGACTGTCTATTTTTCCTAGACATCTGTATTTTTCGGAGTGGGAGAAAAATGGAATAGAATAGTCTCAATTTTCAAGTAATAATAAGATATTATCTGACTAAATTTGCAATATTGAAGTCTTGAAAGGAATAATGTTCTTTGTGGACTTTATCTATTTTATGGTAAGATAAAGAAGGTTCCTTATGCTCCGGCTATATGGAGCCTTACTTTGCACTAGATAGGTCATATCTTATGCTAGGGATATTGTTGGTGATTATTAGTTTGATCCAGGATCAGATCTTTGAATAGAGGTAAAGCATTTACTCAAGCGTTTTTGGAAAACGAGTAAATATTTGCTTATCTATTCATGTTGTGATCTGATGGATTAAAACTAATTAAGATCTAATTTGATCAGGACTCTCGAGAGTCGTCAAAATTAGAATATAACTGGGAGATAATGTGGTTAATTGGTTGGGTATAATACAGTCTTGGATTGTTTGTTATACAACTGTGACTTACATCGAAAGGAGTTACCATCTTGGCTGAGAACATAATCATTAATGTAATGATGATGTTGACAAGATGGATAATTCGATGTTTCATGTATAATCTAAGGGCAAGTGGGAGATTGTTGGAATTATATATGCTCATAAAGTATAATTCACGAAATTTTAAATAAAATATTAATTGATTATATTAATATGATGTTACGTTTGTCCATGGGTCGATTTGATATTACAGATTTAGTGTTTAAGTTGTTAAACACAAAAATATTTAATTTGTAATTCGATTTAAAATTAACGTTCATGATCAGTAAATAAATATGGACAATTTATTTTGATAAAATCGTCTCGATTTTATTAAAGTCTATCTTTGACTTTGATAATAAAATTGAGAGTATGTTTGGAACGTATTGGACGGAACCATGTGAAATTAATTTGTGACATTGACCATACAAATTTAATTTCACTTGATTATCTTACGTGGGGACCTTAATCCTAATCGGATAATGGACTTCGATTACTAACTTGAAGTTCTTTGAGGTATCAATGGGTGAGATCAAATTGCTGATCAATATATCGGTACTTTAGGAATTAAAGTGAACTAACGAGGAACATATATTCGTATTATGGAATCCGTCACCTTTTATGTATGATCATAATCTCACTGATTCTTCTAGTGGACAGTTAAATTTGAACTCAGTAATTCGAAAGTGGCTATTGAATTCTATGATGTGATGTGATCACATCGAACTATCAGATAGAAGATGAGAGTTGAGAGTTTATGAATATTCAGAGAAGGGCATTTTGGTCATTTTAACTTGCTCCGAATATTCGAGTTGATCGACGGGGGTAACATGAAAGAACGATAAATCAGAGGATATAATTATTGATTATTGTTTCAGTAATTTCAATTTTGCTAAGAGTGCAATTTCGTTCTTTTAGTGGAATAGAATGTGATTAATAAATTAATTTTGACTAATCAAGAGTTGACCATGTCATAATTAATTTATTGGAGCTTAATTTAATTGGGTCCGATTAGGTTTCCTTTGTGGCTTCACTATAATGGGCTTATACAGACTTATTACCTGTATTGGGCTGTGTAAAAATGGTCCAGGTTTATGGTTGGTAGGGTTTTGGAGTGTAAAGATGTTACAAATAGTCTCCCAAGACTATTTTTCTTAACCTAGTTTGCAAAGTGGCGAGACACATGCTAAAGTGTGTAGTGTGTGTCTCCTCTATAGAAAGAAAACCATAATCCTAGTTTAACCTAGACCTAGAGAAAGGTGACCACACACCTGCATAGTTTCCATTGGAGAATACCAGGGAAAACTTGAGGGTTTGAAGCTTTGGTGGAATCAAGAAGCAGTTGGAAAAGAGATTATTGTAAAGCATGCTACAAGGGTATTATTTCTTTCTTTCTTGTATGCACAAAATTATTTATTCCAAGTTAAATACATAGAACAGAAAATTCTATAATGGGATTATCTATTATAAGAAATCAATTTTTGTAAATAGAACAATCCGGGTTCCCAACAATGCAAAACTGCCAATTTCACTGTTCAGTTGACGTGTGAAATTACCATTTTCACCTCCTTTCGTACCTAAATTCCCAATTGATATGCTCCACCGTTCGTTTTCATATTCTCATCAGAAACAATCATCCTGTGCTGCTGCAATTGTTAGCAGACATTGTGCATCTGGATAGTCGAGGTGACACCAACAAGATCTTCACCGGTCATATGCCATCTTCGATTCCGGGTCATTCCACATTCTCAACAATATCCCTTTGTCAACCCATTTTCCTCTTTGAACTAGACCAATGGACCAACAACTTCACCGGTCAGATGCCATCTCGATTTGTTTGAGATGTAGCTTTCCAACATACTACAACCAGAAGCTGTCGGTCTAAAATCTGCCAAATGGAACATCAAATATTTGTAGCTGCCGCTAATCTAGCGGTGGCCTAAGGACGTCAAAGCAGAAGATATTTCATGATAAAAGGTTAACAACATGTAAACTTTTATTCAACCAAGAGGCGGGCAAGAATCTTACTATCTCCCTATATATATGAGCTCAATGTCCTTATAGCGTGGATATCTTGATACCATGATAACTCTTTCTGATTTTTCAAGAAATCAATGGCTGAATGCACATACTCACTTGTTACTCTGTCGATCGCTTTTTGTACTCTTCTTGCAGCATAGTCGAGTTGTTTCGCTACCAGCTCGCCTGAGAATCCTATTGCAACCACGTCGACAATTGTGTTTCCGAAGTACATTTGAGGCAACAGTGGCTTCATTCGCTTGCCTACGTCCATGCAGATAAGCAGCGCAGTTGGCTGCTCATACACATGCTGGTCTGCCTTGCATGCGCATCTCCATATATGCCCTGTTATAGCCATATCGTGAATATGTACGTCGATCGAAATCATCGCAGTTTGCTTTCTGTTCGCTTTGTTCTTGATTTTTTTATTTTTAAATTAACACTTTCTCGAAATTATTGATTGGAAAAGTGCTCATATCTGAAAGGAATCTCTCACCTCACAAGATTGGAATCCACAGGCCATTGTGTGTAGATTTTTCTTAGCTACTTCCCCCCCCCCCCCCCCCTCACTGGACATTGAGCTCCTATATAAAAATTAGTGGTTAAAAATTGGAAAGAGAAAATGTGTGTGGTTAAAAAGTGGTTTGAAAAATTGTAGGTCGTATTCGCAAGGATTTGTTAGATTTATAATTCTTTAAAAGTTTAAAGCAATTAAACTAAAAAGAAGGGAATTTGAATTTCGGGTATTATATCAATCTGAAATAAAATAATTGTAGGGAAGTAAATTATTGAAAATTGAGTTAAACGAGTATCCAACCTAAGGTGCGATCTTAGATTTGATTTTAAGAATTGATCGTGGATACAAAAATAAAATTATTCATTTTTTTCTCTAAATTGGTTATGGTTGTCAATAAGCTCTAATAACCGATCTTTCATTACTTTCTCGATAATAAAGAGATGTTCTTTGACTTTTTCTCTTATCAATAAATAACCTTAGACAAGCTTTTAGAATTTAATTTACCAACAACATTAATCTCTAGGGAGACGACCAATTCTAACCAACAAATGCACAAGTGTAATTCATTTAAGCTAGATTATATATCTTCATAACATAATTTGAAAATATGTCTCAAATCAACAATGTTATTTGTCACTGATTTAATATCTAAATAATTACGAATTTAGATTTCTAATTGGTGATATATTGTTTCGACAATTAAACAATGTGCACTTTGTATTAATCAATCAAAATAAAAAATTCAACAAACATGGAAGATATATAAATAGAGAAATAGTAAAAGAAACAATAAGAATTAATTCAATTTCATGATTCTTGAAGAATCAACACCTGGTCTTTATTCAATTGAACTTTATTTGCGTCAATTTATACATTCTATCGACTTTGTGATAATTTATGAAATAAACCAAATAACAACGAAATCAAAAGCATTTATTCTAAAATGACAATATAACATCCTAATTTTAGTATGTAAATAAGTTATCACAGCATGTGTGTCAAACTAGTTAATTTTAGAAGTTAGAATACATAAATATTGCTCTTCACATTTCTACTCTTTTAAAACAAGTTGTCTAATAAAACCTTGACTTCGTTTAAACTTCTTTGAATGTATGTTCAAAAAAATGCATGTTAAGATGCCAAGATATACACAACAAGAATCGAGAACAACAGGGGCGACATTTGTCGCCTCTATAGGTCCAAATGTCGCCTCTAATATGTTGCCCCAATAGCCTCGTGGCTGTTGATCTATAGGGGCGACAAATGTCGCCCCTATAGACTATAATACCTATAGGGACGACAATGTCGTCCCTAATGACTTGTCTTGTTTTTCGATATTTTTGATCTATAGAAGCGACAATATCGCTCCAATAATGTCGCCGCTATTTTCAAAAAACCTATAGGGGCGACCTATGTCGCGCCTATAGATATATTTTTAAAAATTGCATATACCTATAGGGGCGACATAGGTCGCCCCTATAGATATACAATTTCTTTTAAAAAAAAAATTGAAAACGTCTTTTTACAAAGCATAATTTTTTTTTGCAAAGCATAATTTAAAAGGTATTTTACAATGAATAATAACTTAAAATAGTGCTACTAATCTCCTAAACCATCGAGGTCATCCTCGTCATCATCGTCGTTAGGCACATCATCTACCTCTTCAGCATTTTGGGTCAGTCGAGCGATAGTCATCTCTAACCGACGAATCCTGACATCATATGCTGCAAATCGAGAATCATCTGTACTAGTAGATCCTCGTTGGGCATGCGATGATGTTCCGGCAGTAGAGTCTACAGATGTAGTAATGCCCTTAGGGATCCGTCCAATGCCACGTTCATGTCCACGTCGTGTCCCAAGGACCTCCCTAATTATTGCACGCTCGTTAATGGGAGAGGGGTAGCACTGAGTCTGCTGAGTTTCTCGCACCTCGCAAAGGTTATCCTGTGATCAAGGAGAAAATAAATTATTGAAATGTACTAACTGAACAGAAAAAGTTAGGCAAGTTTGAAATTTATTTGTTTTTACTTACGTAGTCAATCGCTGCATTTGTGTTCACCCAATTTCCAGACTTGAATGTGTGAAATTCTTTAAAACAATCAATTGGGCTCGGCATTTCTTTAGTCTGCGGGTCAATCTACAAGGATTTAAAATGCACAAGTTAATAAAATATTTTATAAAATACATAATTATAATAGAAAATAATATTACCTTTTCGTAACGCGTGGCAGAAAAGCTCTTCGAGCCTTGCACACTAGGGTATTTGGCATGGCTTCGATTTATTATATTTTTTTGAGACCGAGCCTATAATTGAACATGGAAATTGAAAGTTAATATAATATACTACGAATATTAACTTGACTTTTGAAAACATATTATATTTACAATATAAGCTGGACTTGTGAACAAGTCAATACACCTCTGCCACTGCTCGACAGAAAGTTGGCCGAAGGTACGACTTGGGCCATACACCTTATAATGCTTATGTGCATCGGTTTTGTATGCTCGATAACGATCGCCTGCCAAGGGATCGAGAGCGCCTATTGCCAACCCGTATTCAACATCAGATCGTTCCCCCCGAACGTCAAAATAAGTCTACAAGTCAAGAAATATTGAACCATGTATTAATGAAAATAAGTATAAATTTAAATATACGTAAATGAATTTTAATTACTTACTTCAACAATCGCCCTTACTCGATCCCGATCCTCTTTAGGGACCTTTGTCCAATCTCTATAGCAAGGGACCACGTTGAACCTCACCTGATTCCCTATTAAACGT
The DNA here is from genome assembly GCA_963555705.1 of Ligustrum vulgare. Classification (NCBI taxonomy): domain Eukaryota; kingdom Viridiplantae; phylum Streptophyta; class Magnoliopsida; order Lamiales; family Oleaceae; genus Ligustrum; species Ligustrum vulgare. The sequence continues at coordinate 41,611,591 of OY743173.1, read as the reverse complement.
GTGAAATACTTTTGATTAGGCCCCACTGGTTGCCACGTCCCGTTGATGTAGTCGAAGTCAATTAAAAGGGGTTTCATTCCGTTTTCTCGCCATTTCTTCTCCAAGTTTTGACTTCTGGAGATACTTCTCCTCTTTGCAGGCGGGGCTAAGGAAAAAAGAGAGAGATATTAAAAAAATGGTACAACAGGATGAAACCTAAAAATTGTTTTAAAAATGTATTACCAGTCTCGCACGATCCCTGCAGGGTGTGGGCCGGCCCATGGGGAGGATCACCGGAACCGTCCCCACCATGAGACATGATATCAGCCATTTCTACTACAATTTTAACCAACAAAGCCCTTACAAACAGCAAGACTTAATACTAAATAAAAGAAATACCCTGAGACATATTTCATTAGCCATCATGTAACTCAAAGGACTTCAACTATCTTATGAGACATATTATTGAAATCATTGGCAACAAACAACTTCAAGACAAATAAATTAAAACTAAAATAGCTGTAAACTAATAGTTTAGGGAAGAAAAGCATCTCAAGCATGCATTATTGTAATTATTCATAGCATCAAGAAATGATTCTGCCTTCACATTTCAAACATTTTGCTTTCAATTGTTATCATCCTAATGTATTTTGATTGATACCGAAGTAAGTGCATACATTAATAGATGCCAATAAATTAACCATTAATTATTTAAGGTCTTGCTCGATTTCTGACATACTCCTTCAATTTCTTAAGGTATCTCTCGATGGGATACATCCATCTCATGTACACTAGGCCACCAAGTATTGCCTCCTCGGGCAGATGCAATACAAGGTGAATCATGATGTCAAAGAAAGCTGGAGGGAAGATTCGTTCCAATTTGCACAATATTAGTACCAAATTATCCTGAGCAGCTAGCATGTCGCTGATCTTTAGTTTTCTTGCACATAACTGCTTGAAAAAAGTGCACAATTCAATAATAGTTCCTGAAATCGTTTTGTCCAAGTACGCACGGCATCCAACTGGCAACAACCTTTGCAAGATAATGTGACAATCATGTGACTTTAATCCAGTAATTCGACCATTGTTAGGTGCTACACATCTCCTCAAATTAGAAGCGAAGCCATCGGGAAATTTTACCGACCTAATGAAGTAGAAAAACTTAACACGATTTATAGGGGACAATGAATAACCTGTAGCAGGTTTCATCAATCTAGTTCCTTTTCGATACAGATGTAATTCATTTCTTATCCCCATTTCCATCAAATCTCGTCTGGCATTCACAGTGTCCTTCGATTTATGAGGATCTTCCAAAATCGTACCAAGAAAGCTATCACATACATTTTTCTCTACGTGCATGACATCAATGTTATGTTTCAACTCATTGGTAGACCAGTATGGCAACTCATAAAAAATGCTTTTCTTCCTCCAATTCAATTCATCTGCACTTCTCTTCCTTCTAGCTCCTCCGTATCTAGGGTGCTTTCCGGGAATACTTGTCCTCACTCGGTTCAATTGTACTAAGATATCATTATTCGTCAACTTTCGAGGAGGTTCTCTCCGATCAGTCTTTTTGTCGAATTCGAGGTTACCCCTAAAACGATGCTTAGCTGGTAAGAAGCGCCGATGACCCACATAAGCTGTCTTACCCAGCACACGTACTGAAGGTGTATCCTCATTGCAAGTTGGGCATGCCTTGTACCCCTGACCGCTCCAACCTGATAGACTACTTCTCGCTGGAAAATCATTAATCGTCCACAACAATGCAGCACGCATTCTAAACAATCCCCTATTATTGCTTGCAGCATCATGTGTGTCAATACCATTTGACCATAGTTCTTTCAGTTCGACTATCAAGGGTCGCAAGAATACGTCCATATCCTTACCAGGTGATTTTGGACCTGGTATCAACAAAGTCAATATTAGGTGTTCTGATCTCATGCATAGCCAAGGTGGTAGATTGTAAACTATCATAACTATTGGCCACATACTATATGCTTGACTTATGTTGCCAAATGGATTAAAACCATCTGCGGCCAACCCCATCCGAACATTCCTAATCTCACTTGCAAACTGCGGATTTCTCATGTCGAATTCTCGCCAAGCTTTTCCATCAACGGGATGTTGTAGCTCGTCTTCATCCTTGCTCTGACCTGTAATGTACCACCTCATGAGTCTCACGGTATCCTTTGTTGCAAATAGACGTTTTAGTCTTGGGGCTAGAGGAAAATACCGCAACACCTTATGCGGCACATTCTTCCCAAAACCAAATCCTGCGGTGTGTATCCAACGACTTTCCTGGCACACGGGACAAGTCTGTCCATCAGCGTACTCTTTCCAAAATAGTGCACAGTCATTCTTACAGACATGTATGGATATGTAACCTAGACCTAGTTTTGACATCATCTTTTTAGCCTCGTAGTGAGATTCCACAAGGTCCATTTTTGGAAATGCTAGCTTCAGCAGCTTTAGAAGATCATCAAATAATTTGTTTGTCCACTTGTTCACCAATTTTAAATGCATCAACTTCACTAAAAATTTTAATGAAGACAGAGAAGAAACTACGGGATATAAGAGCTTCAAATAATTCATCATATTGAGCACCAGAACTTGTACCAGCATATTCATTCCCAACTACATCCTCCATGACATTCATCATTTCATCAATCATTTGATCCTCTGAACCAATCCCTTCGTTTTGAGTATTCATATTTTCATGCGGAATCTCAATCTCCCCATGGTAAATCCAAGTGACATAACTCTCCGAAAAGCCATAACGAAATATATGAGCCTCAATAGTTTCCAAAGAATGCGTTAGTCCGTTCAAGCATTTATTGCACGGACATCTAATCTTTCCCCTATCATTTACAAATGGCCTCACACTATTTATAAATGCTTTCAAACCATTCCAGAACTCATGAGACTTTGCACGATTTCTAATTTTTGTCCAACTCTTATCAAATTCCATTTAACAAATTCTGCAAAATTCTTTAAATGCAGATCAATGACAAACTTTCCAAAAAATAAGAGAATTCGAATACAATTTTGTAAACAAAAAACTAACCACAAGTTTGTGGGTAATTTTTAATTTACAAAAGTATATTCAAACAGTTTTCTAAGTTTCATGCAAATGCAGTGTAATGTATAAAGTAATATATATCTAGTAAAAATTATAGATACAACACTTATATCATCAAAAAAATTCATAAAAACTAAAAACTATATAACAATAACATATTTAAAGATTCTTACCAAATGTTGCCTTCAATGCATTTTTTGTTGGATGAAATTATTGTTATTTCGAGCAGTCAAAAAAATTAATATACCAAATGTCTCAGCAAATGAATCTGTACTGAATAAGTACTATAATCTATAGGGGCGACATATGTCGCCCCTATAGATCCAGATTGTCGTCCCTATAGGATGAAAAAGGCGCTAAAGTTCTCGCGTAATACCTCGAATCTACAGGGAAGACATTTGTCGCCCCTATATTCTACAGGATCTATAGGGACGACAACCTCTATTGGTACGAACATAGTCGTCTCTATATAGAAGAAAAAAAAAGGTGCCAATAATCGCGCCAAAAGTCGACATGGAAATTCCTTTCCTACAGGGGCGACTATAGATACTCTATAGGAGCGACATATTATAATAAAGTCGTCCCTATAGAATATCTAAGTCTATAGGGGCGACATAGATGTCGCCCCTGTTATGTCGCCGCTACATGCAGCGATTCTTGTAGTGACATGCAAATGAAAATTTGTTAAATGAAGAAAATTGGAGAAATCACTAAAAGAGTTCACAACAATGATCATAACCCATAAAAAGCAGAAAAATAATATATGAATTGCCTTTTTACTAATTTATTGCAAAATAGTAGAGTATTTTTACATATTATTATCAAGCCATCAAGGGAGATTCTGATAAAAAGAAGCAGAAAAATACGATTCAAAAATATGACTACATGAGCATAAAATTCCTCTCTCGAGTTTAAATTAATTCTAGATAATCAAATCAACCATGTATCTCTACAGGTGGTCCGAATTATTCCTTAAATAAGTGCATGAAATACAATAATTCAAATAATTATCGCCATAACAAAAGAAATGTATCTATACCTTTTATTCAATTACTGAATTTTATTCCACGATCTAAATTGTTATCTCGTCTCTCGAATTATAAAAACATCCCATAAAATCTATGAATTAGTACTCAATTAATTCATGCATTAAACACAAAATAAAATCAATACATGCAACATACACGCAAAACTTGAATTATGAAATTAATAACATAAAGCTAAGATACATCTTTTAGTCCTCCTCTTTTATTTCTTGACTCCTCCAAAACAATTATTGAAACCATTGCTGACTGGGACTTGATACTTCATTCATTTGAATTCTCATATTTAAAAGACACCACCTATGACGTAACAGTCATCAAACAGATATTTTTACCCTAATGCAACTTGAACATGGATGTTTAATTCGTTAAGAATCCCAAGTTGCTATATATGTTCATGTCGCACCATAAGATATTTGACAATGGTGAAGGGCTGTTTTGAAAATGAATAATGTGTTGGGAATTGGTTTTTCCCTACTTTGACGGATTATTTTAAAAGATTAAATTTGTGATTTAGCCCTAATTTGTTTTCATTGAATTTTTTTCATTTTTCTACAGTATTAAATCTTAACTATCCATTAAAGTGAAGCTCACAATATTTGATTATTTAATCAAATTTCAAACATCAATTCTCCTAAAATCACTATTCATTTAAAAAAAATAAATCAAACTAGAATCAAACAGGCACTTAGATCTTTAAGTTTCTGGTAAACAATGTAAAAAGGGTTATAAATTTACATCTTCTTGTGGGACAAATTTCACAATTCATCAAATATTGATGCGGGGTTTGCAATTTAAATCTTCCAGTGAGACATTTTTCATTGACATTTTTAAGTGACATTATGACAAATCGCACATACATTGAGTGATGAAAAAATAAGTGGTTGAATAGTTATTTATACCACCCAATATATGGGCGTTATGTCACAATGTTACTTAAAAATGTCAATTAATAATGTCTTCCTAAAATTATTCTTATATTAAGTTGCACTATGAAGTCTTTTATATTAATTCGAACATCTTTTACATTTTTTTAATTTTTAGTCAAATTTCGAAAATTTTAGGTTGATTTGTTCAGAATATAGAAATATACACACAAATCAAATATGGATTAATTTAATATCTTACGAGTAAAAAAAATTATGCAAAAATGAAATTTATATATTATAATTTTTTATCGGAGAGAAATTTTGAATCCATCAAGATTTAAATGAGATGCGAAAATGATTTCGAATATGTGAAGTTACACCCAATTGCCCTTGTTTGGCCTCCTTTATTTTTGTGAATAATGTGATTTTGAATAGTATTTTGGGGAGAATTTGTAGTTAAAAATGTTTGAAAAGTAAAAAATAGTAAACTTGATTCAGATGAATGATTAAGATTGAGTATTAAATAAATTTTATTTTAAAAAAATGGATGCAAAACAAGAGCTTTTTATAGCACATTTGGATATGCTCAAAGGCTGAAAATGTTCCACCGCTTTCTATAATTAGTTTTTTAAAATAAATTTTGGATGAATAAGCAAGTGGTTGGTAAACTTGTTTATAAATAAGTTTTTTCCTCACATTTTTTTTTTTAATCAAGCACATTTTTTCAAATCACTTTATCATATATTTTAATTAAAAAAATCAAATTTTTTGTTCATAAATAAAAATCAATCACCAAACATAGGCTAAACAAATAGTGTTGAAAGTAAGCATTAGGACTTGAAAATAGATTGAATTAAAATATGATGGAATATTCAATTAACTTGAACGTGTCATGTAGTGTAATATTGTAAAATATATTTGATTGAAAAGTCGTTTATTTTTATATGAAAAATGACTTTAAAACTTGTCTTTTTTCACAAGTGTCTCTTTTCAATAATAATATATAAATTTATTTTTGTTGGGAAATTGGACTACTAGAATTGCAAACACAAGTAACAACGCTAAATATTTTTCCCAAATCCTTGTGATTAAAATAGGAATTCACAACTCAAACAAGACAAGACAATCCAAATAATAGAATATTGAAATACTAAATAACAATGCAATAACAACAATAATTATTTAACGTTCGTAAAACCCCCAAATGAGAAGGAAAAATCTACGGGGCAAACCTACAATTTTACCATTACCAAATAATAGAAATACAGTATTTCTTCTCTAGATTTTTGCCCTAAATCTAGAAATAACCCAATACATATATTCAAGAATCAATCTTGACAATGAAAAAATACATCATCTAATATCAATAGATGGAACCCAACAATAATGACGATGATGAAGAATAAATAGCACCTTAATAATTCTAAAATAATACTTAGATAATTCCATATCTTGAAGAAGAAGAACCCCATCAATAACACTTTCTTCCCTAAAATAAAACAAGATAAATGGCACCTTATTCTTCCATGATATCACTGAGTGTATGTGTCGATAAAATGGCCAGAAACTCAACCATTGCATTTTGCTTCAAAGTCTCAGCCTCTATTTGCGTAAAAAGCCCCAGCAAAAAAAAAAAAGAAAAAAGAAAGGGTCTCTACCTTTTTACATTATGTTTGGCACTAACTTAAATGAAATTACACAAAAGGTCCTTCAAGTTTAAAACAAATGATGGCCTAATTAAATGATTATATGGGATGGACCAATATTAAGTCATGGGTTAAATAAATTAAGCCCAACAATCTCCCCCTCCAACCTATGAGGGAGGTACACCCTGTGGTGAACGGCCTGATTTTTCTTTTATTTTCAAATTCGAGTGCTAACACGTGGCGTACAGTAATTTGCGAAAGTACTTTTTTTTTACCTTTTCTTAAAGTAGTGACGTAAATGACGTCACTTGATTTGAAAATAACGAAAAACATATAGTTTAATATTTTGACTTTAAAATCTTTTAGATAAGCATTAATAATAATAAAATGGCGAGTTTGGCAATTTAAACACAAGACCTTATTCAGTGAGTCTACAACTCACAAGTCGTCACCTAACGCAACACTATATGTCTCTCGTTGTATGAAGATCCACGTCAATCCCTTTTTCATTTCTATTATTCCCTGAAATATTAGATATGTCGTGGAATGAGCATACACATGCCCAATGAGTAAAGTATGGTACACATGTGCTATTGCACGTAGACAAGTTAACCTCACATATTCAAGATTTATACAAGTTTTACTTATTGAATCAATCAAGTCTATATTCAAGTCGCGTCAAGTTCAAGTCGATTTCTATATTCACTTCAAGTCATATGTTCAAATCAATTCCAGTCCCAAGTTAAGTTATTTTAAATAATATGTATTTTAAGTTATATCCAGTCCGATCAAGTGTAAATATTTAAATAAAGTCAAATTCACATATTATAGTCAAGTCATACTTCATATATTTAAGATCAACGTAAAAGCATGTCTTACATATTTAAACCAGTTAATTTCTATACTCAAGTCATATAATCAAGACAAGTCGGGGCAAGACATATATTCAAGTCGGGTTAAGATAATATATTCAAGTTCATATACATTTGCATATTAATCAAATCGAGTCAAATTCATATATTCCAATCAAGTCAAACTCATATATTCAAGACTTATGCAAATGTATGTATTTTCAAAAGAGTATGACTTTTAATGGGGCCCATATTACAATCAACTACTATCCCGAGCGCGTACAAGCAGAGAATGTAACCCCAAGTTCAAGCGGAGTTTATTCCACGAGTTCTTTTACAAGCGTGGTTTCTATACCACGGGTTTCAAGTAGGGAGTCGAGATCCCTAAAATTCATTAACAAGCATAACCACATTGTTTGGTGGCACGTATATTGTTCACCAATATTTCACGATGCGAAATATCCCCGCAAGTGTAAGGGTAGTGAGAAGTAATAAAGTGGACCTAGGAGTCTGGATTATCGTCGCACGGAGACTACTACTAAATACCGAAATATGTTAGTTCATATCCCTATCTGAACGGATGAAAGAGTTTGAGAATTTAAATTAAAACTAAGAAAATAAATTAAAGAATTAAATTGTGAAATTGTTTTTTTTTTTTAAAAATGATTGTAAGGTATTTGGGAATCCCGATTTCACCTAACCAATTAAATTAACTCCAATTCCATGTGTTTATTTCCTAAATATGTACTAGGTCGAATTCACTAATGTATATTGAAATTCCTCTCTCGAGTTTAAATTAATTCTACCTAAACAAGTCAACCATGTATCTCCACAGAGGGTCCGAATATTTCTTATTCAGACGTATAACACACAAGAATTCAGACACGACCGCAATAATAACAAGAGTATAGCTCTATCTCTTGTCCAATTACCGAATTTATTACCTAGATCTAAGTTATTAACCCACCTCTCGGATTATGGAAATAACTCATTATATCATGATTGGTGATCAAGCAACTCAAGCATTAAAAATAATGTTAAATCAATACATGCACGAGACATTAAAACTATGGAATATGGAATTAAAATAATAAAGTTAGACTACATCATTCATTCCAACATGAAATTTAGTTCCACATATAATTAAATAACAAAAACAATAAAACAAAATGTTCATGAAAAATAACATAAAAGAATGAAGAGCTTGCACCAAGTATCAATTCTTCATGTGTTCTTTCAATCTCGCCTCTTGCTTTGCTCCAATCTCCCAGGAATTTGACGTTGAAATCCCAAAATTATGATGTTCTTAGGTGAGGTAAAGGTCCCAAAATCGTGCCTCATGTGTTGTAAATATTACGGCCCAGCCGAGAGCCTGTGCGGGCTTACAGGCTAAATTCTTGAGGACTCGCAGGTAAATATTTCGGTTCTGACCATTCAACGAGGGGTCACGCAGGCTTGCAGTACAAACTTGTGCAGGCTCGCAGTACAAACTTTCAATGCAATTTTCAACTTTAAATCTGTATAAGTTGGTCCTTCTCTTTTATTTGCACCTCAAGTCCTCAACTTCCAATTTGAACATTATGGTCCCCAAACTTCTAAATCTTCTCAATTAGTTCATTCCAACTCTCAATTTCTTCAATCAGGTTCTCCAACACTTGATTTATTTACTTTGGCATCATGCAAGTTTCCCAATTGACGTCATCAACTCCTCAATTGCTTAATTAAGCTCTAATTAGCATTCAATTGTGCATTTCTTTCCCTCAATTTCTTCATTCTTCATCTTTTTGGGATATTTTCTAAAATGTAAATGAATAAACACAAATTAAATAGCATTTATTCTAAAACGACAATAAAATATTCTAACTTTCACATATAAATAAGTGTATAAAATACACTTATCAAATACCCAAAACTAGAATTATTGTTCTTCCTCGAACAATGTAAGCTTCAACTAAAGAATCAAAATGCAGAATATTTTTGTTGTTTCAACATGTTTACCAATTGCTTCAATAGTCCAACTCAATCCATACTTCAGCAAGAGTTATGAACAATAAAATAAAATAAGTCTAGTTATCTCATGCTATATTTTCAAGTGTGTGTTTGAATAGACAATGTCAAACCCCTACTCATGCAAAAGATATACTTAACACTATGTAGCTCATAATGCACAATCAATCCCGAATCTCATGTGGTCAACCTAATGAATCTAAAGATTTCCTTTCATCGCTCATGAATAATCACAACTTACTGCTTTTATCTCACATCCCTTGTTTATCTATGGTGGTTTCTAAATTTTTTTATTGTTTTTTCCACACAAGATAGTCAGAATTAGAAATATACATGCACATCAAATCAAAAGTAAGCAATCCCCAATTCTAAACCCCTCATCTCCACAGTTATAGTCAACCAAGCTTATACCAAACAAATATATATATATATATATATATTTATTTATGGTTGACTTTTTCTGTTCTTTTTCTTTCATGTCCTTGCCTTTTAACATCATTGTGCAATATTTTTCTCATTTGCTTTCTATGTGATCCCTGTAGCGAGCTTTAGGTCGGTAAATCCCAAGCCAGACAACTTTAGGGCACCAAGTTTGAAAGACCCCTCATACTTAATTGCTCGAGTTACACAATCAACATCGAGAAGTTAAAGATGTTTGACTGTCTTATGTGTAAGTCCACTCTCCATACTTGCTTTCTAATTGATTCCTGTAGAGAGCTTTAGGTCGGTGACTCCCGAGCCAGACGACTTTAGGGCACCAGGTTTGAAAGACCCCTCAGACTTAATTACTCAAGTCAAAAATGCTTTTGAAGAGTAGAATAAGACCTTCAGTATTTTTTTGTTTTTATGCTGGTTATGGTTTATAGCCATTGACCAAACCGCTTTGACTAGAGTGCAAAACCAAGAACCACATACCTCGAACCCATCAATACATGCACAATCTAACATTCCACCCCCAAACTTGCTTTTTGAGCTAAGTTTGGTTCTACTTTAGGAACAGGATATCTAAGGATCTAAGTTTAGGGATTATCAAGTTATTTCTAAGTTCAAGTTGCATTAACTTGCCCCACATGTATTAAATACATTTCTACACAAGTAATAATCCAACAATGGCCATGTACGCATGAATATTAAATCTAGTAAGTAATAACTAGTTCATTAAATTCATGTTTCCATGTTGTTCACAATTCAAGTCAAAGAAAAATTTGATTCATACTATATCCTAGGCAATAAACATCTCAACAAAATTTTCAGTTTTTTTTAGTACCCCAAATAATAGTTGAGTGAATGCCAATAAAAAGAATGAATTATGAAGCATATGCAATGAATGAGATTTTTCACCCCCAAACTAGAAGGAAACATTGTCCCCAACTTTTGTAAAATAGATTTAACAATGAAAAACAAGACAAAAGAGAGAGAACTAGAACTTCCCAGGTGTAATGGAGATGTTTCTTTGCTTTGAACCTTTCCTTTTAGTTGCACTTGGATGAATTTTACCCTTTCTTTGCATTTCCCAACTTGGTTCGAGGTATTTTGGTTGATGTTTTCCTTGTGAAACAAAAGATAAGTAACATTATAAGTCACAAACATCAATAAGAACAGTGCAAGTTCAAACCAAAACCCCCAAACTAAAGATAAAGCAAAAATTCTAAATTTTCAAGCATGGTCGACCACACATGTTTAAGACATGATATCACCTAGAAAAACACAAAAAAATTTCGAGCCATCTATTGAAATGTTAAAGTTCATAGCATGGTTGAAAACATATTAAAAATTCAACTCATTTGAAGATCAATAGGGTCATGTCTGTCCTTATTTTTACTATACATGTATTGATACATACTGTAGATGTATTGATACACGCTGTCTGAGGTATATGTATCGACACATGCTCTCAATGTATCGATACTTGCAGAGATTTCAGGGTTTCTGAACTTATTTTCTGGGCTTTCTTCAAGGCTTTAAATATAATTTGATTGTGCAGAACTTCATTTAAGGATATCAAGAATATGTTATTGAATTAACAAGTCTTGATCCTAACAAAAGATCAAACATGATCTTAACTTAAAAATTCCATAACTTTGGAGGAATAAAATCATTATATTACCAACGATTTCTTAGCTAATTTTGGTGTGAGGACTCCTTCAAATTGATGGCTATTTATAGTTAGAAAGGGTTGCACAAGAAGAAAAAGGTCATGGCCGTGTGATCCTGAGCTAGTTGGAGGTGGAAGTTGACAAGTATGAGACGGAGGTTCATTAGCATGCAAAAGCAGGAGGTGTTACATTTAAACCATGCAAAGGAGGAGCTATCACCATACAATTGAATGAGTAAGGAAAGATATAAAGTTGCCTAGAATAGATAGGTGCTACATCATGCTTCAAATTTTCCAAAAAAATTAAATTTCCAGAGTCCTGTTTGAGCTAATATTTGAGGTATCAAATGAAGTTGAGATTCCAAGTTTTTTGTACCATTTCAATTAATCAAGAAGTACTTTAATGTGAAATTTACGGTGCAAGAAACAGATAACCAAGGAGAAAGTTATGGCCTTCTGAAGTTGGCCACTCAAAACAGTTTTCAGGTGAAACGTTTTTACCGTCCTAAATTTAAAAATTCACTGAGGGCTATCTGTTGGTCGGAATGACAAACCGTTTTCATATTCTCAAAGATCACTTTGAGAACTTACTCGTACATATATCACATGTAACAAAATGAGGTCGGGAGTGCTAGAAAGAATCTCGAACAAATGGACACTTAAATATGTTTTTGACGTAACTTTTCTTTTAATAAAAATTCCATTTTTTCTTTCTTTTCATTCGAAAATCATTATATAAAATATTTTATTATGTAATAATGGATAATAAAGGACGTCAAAGTTTTCAGATCGTTACACACCCCAAGACTCTAGTTAGTTGGAATTCATCCTGGCTTGCTCAACACAAAACTCAAGCTTCTGCTTGGTAACAACCTTGGTCAACCTATTAGCAATATTCTTATCAGTGTGAGTCTTTTCCAATTGCATCAATTTCTCATCAACTGCTCCACGTATCCAATGTGTTTAGTATGAGAATGGAAAGTGGAACTCTTACTCAGCTCAAGAGCACTCTGACTATCAAAATAAATGACGTACTCACCTTGCTTCACATTGAGCTCCTTCAGAAACTTTTCATCCATACCATCTCTTTGCCTACTTTGATAACTTTAATAAACTCATCCTCAGTTGTAGATAAAGCCACACATTTTTGCAATCTTGACTACCAAGAAACAGCTCCCCTTACAAAAGTAAACAAGTACTCAAATGTAGACTTTCTATTGTCAAAATCTCCTGTCATATTTGCATCTGTATACGCAGTTAAAACTGGTTAAGCTCTCTTGAAACTCAAACACAAATTAGAAATTCCCCTAAGATACCACATAATCTATTTTATCGATTTCCAATGATCTTTGCCTGGATTAGACAGAAATCTGCTTACCACGCTAATTGTATGTGCAATATCTGGATGAGTACATACCATAGCATACATCAAACTACCAATTGCTAAAGAATAAGGTATTGATTCCATCTTCTTCTTCTCTTCACTAGTTAAAGGACAAGATCTTTTGGTAAGTTTGAGATGTTAGCTCCTTTCATACTGAACCTTTCAAGTACCCGTTCAATATACTTTTCTTGTGATAACCACAACCTCTTAGATTTTCTGTCTCGAACGATCTCCATGCACAATAACACTCATCTCATGCAAGGAAAAATATTTTTTAGAAGAAAGAGTCTAAGCGTGTGCTTGTTCCCATTAAAAGCTTATTCCTTGTTTGGTATATTTAAAATTTTTCTCTTTTCTCTACAGTATTCAATCTCAACCATCCATAAAAACTCAAGCCCACAATATTTGATTTTTCAACCAAATCCCAACCATCCATTCTTCTAAAAATCACTATTTATTTCAAAAAAACTATTTTTAAACAACATCAAACACACACTTATTTTGATTTTTTTTTTTTTTTTGACTTCTTTCATTTTGCAACAACACTTTAAATATAAAATAATACTACAACCACAATGATGTGATCATACAACATTACGACCGTTTCAAAAGCCATTAGAATGTGGAACTGGCAATTTCACCCTCCATTTGATATGTGAAATTACCATTTTCACCCCCTTTCATACCTAACATGGATGAAAGCCCTTTAAAAACCCTTTTACAACATGCAAACGACAACATTCATTAATTGAATGTTGCTAAAGGGGGTCCATTGATTCATTTATTTGACACTTAGATTCACTTCAGCAAGTGAATGTTGCTAATATTTGAATTTTCAATATTTGTTGCGCATAGTGAATTTTTTCTTTTGCAATGTTCGTTGTGCGTTGCTAAAGGATATACCCTTTCGCAATGTTCGTCTGAATGTACTCTTTCGCAACACGCAATGAACGTTGTCAAATGGCTTAATTGAGGTAAAATTACATATTACCTAAACTTGTAGGACTAAGTTGCAAATTACCAAATCAGTTAATTCGTTTCAAGATTTCCTCCCGTTAATTCCCAAACCAGGACCATCGAAGCCCAGTAGCAAGATCAAACAAACCCTCCACATTTTTAAACTAGAACAACTGAAGCTCAGCAGTAATTTTGATCGAACAAACCGATCATACCGCAGTTGCTAGTCCATTTCGGCTATGCTCCGCTCCTCCTGCTCGCCCGGCTCCTGCTCTTCTTCCAAATCCAGCCCCTCCTTCCTTGAATCCTTCATTCCTTCTCATAATCTCATTTCTCAATCTGTTATCATCCTCGGCGGCTCGCCCCTCGCCCATATCGCAAACATAGTCTCCATTAGCCAATCACGCATGCTGCGCGCACAGGTTAGGGTTCTTCCAAAATCGAAATGTTCTAACCTTCTCTGAATTGCACAGGTTGTCGGGTTGGGAAAATTAACATTTTCTAATTTTCTTCTTCCTTTCCATTTCAATAATGCCTACAAGGTTAGTGCATTTTCATTTTTATTTGATATTAATTTTGAGAATCTGATTTTAAATATGATTTAGATATTAAATTATTTGGTTTTTAGAATGTTATTTGATTTTGGCAATATGATGTATATTATAAATTTATATGGCATCATATGATTTTTAGATTCTGATTTCTAGAATGCGAATGTGTTGACAGTAGGTAAGAATCGCCACATTACGACATTTTACTACAGCTGTACCTTTGACAAAAAAAGATATACAATTTCAAGGGAATATGAGCCCAAAATAAATAAATAAATAAAGTATTGTTTTACTTGTAAATCCATTCGTTTGCACGGCCTCCAAACTTGTCCATATCTATGAATATAGTATACAAATTTTCATACTATTTAGCCCTTGTTTGAGCTCCATTATAATTTTCCACATTTTTCTCTTTCACACGTTCAACCACACCACATATTCTTCAATAAGTTTTTTAACTATGCATTCTTTAAAAAATCACTTTGTAGATATTAGCTACATAGAATTGATTATGACCTGATCTGGTGGCAGAAAATTTGATTTTGTTGAATCTCTTTGTAGATATTAGCTACATCGAATCAAGACTTTCAAGAAGGATTTAAATAACCGATTCCAAATTTGGAGGAAGAAGAAGTTAGTTTATGATAACGGGACATCAAGCTGCTAGCCTAAAGTCTCTAATACAAACTCGTACCTGACGATGTAAATGCATAGACCATGTGGTCAAGAATCACACAAAATAGAGAGCCACTAAGAGCATTTTTTTCTTTGTTTAGCCTTTTTTCCAATTTGCCTGAAAAATCAAGCATGATGGGCATACCTTTTAATTATTTTATCCACCCCGCAATAGCTACTATTTGTGATAAATTGTTCTTTTAATTTGTTCTCTGTATGGTTACCTAATCCTTTTATTATCTCTCTTGAATCACATTCAAGGTTACAAGTCAAATGAGGTTGCTTTAGCTGCCAAAGCTGATTTGGCTGCTGTCAAAAGTGAATCATATTACCGATTCTTATTGCTTTTGTATCTTCATAAAATCCTCCCAAGTTGGCTAGGCTTGAGAGTTTTTTCTCCATGGGTGGTCATTTGAGTCGAGTTGACTGCTATATCGCTTGCAACTAAAAGCAATTTGCTCTGTTTTGTGGCCAGGATTCAGCTAGTTATGACTTTTGTGTATTGGTGATTGTAAGCCAGCCAATATATTGCATTATGCCCCCATACGGTTGGTTAATTGGACAATTCTCATCTATGCAGTGACTGAAGAACATATGTTGTAAATATGTTACATAATCTAAACTTGAGTCTTGATGAAACCTTTTATCTATAAGACGAGCTTTGTAGCATGGAGATGATTAAAGATCATTAATGCCTAACATAAGATTTAAAGCCAAAATTCCCTTCGATTAAAGAAGTCTTTATTGTAATTGTTTAGTTGGCTGTTTTTTTTTTTTTTTTTTTATCGTATTGTTTAGCCGGCTGATTAATTTCTAATGTACTTGTGAATGACTAACACTTAGAAAAAAATTTGCTAGTTGTTATCGATCTTTCTTGAAACCTGGGGGAGGTGGTATCTTTGTTTGTATTGGTTCTATAATGTTTCGTGTTATACATGCACAGCGGAATTTAAAAAGACTCGAAACCATAGCCCGGATCAACCTTGCACTTAGATAGAATCTGTGATTCGAATTGTACTTTTGATGAAATTTGTGGATCTAAAATCTAGCACAGGATGTAGAAATCTTATCACCACAACCATCCAATTGTTCAGCCTCAGATAGTAATCCACACAGCAAGCTAGGATTTGGAAGAGGTTGTGCTAGCAACCCAAAAGACAACTCTTATGTTTCTTGCAATTAAAACCTAGTTCTTATAGGTTAAAGTGAGACCCTAATTAGGGTTAAGATAGCGGGCTTGGGTCATTCTTGTACAACAAGTAACCCAAGTCATGTCCAACCAATTAGGCTTGGACACTATTCTTGCAATCTCTCACTTGTACAAGATTCAATTTCAGATGCTTAATTCTTGCTTTTGTGTGTGACCCATCAGGTTCCATCACTTATGGAAAACGCCGTGTTATTATTATTCCAATCTGATTGAAATAAGATGAATTGAAATCTCTATTTCTAATTCATCCTCGACTCACCAAGATCAATTAATTCACATCGTCGTCCTAGATTGACTTCTAGCAATGTGTCAAGGCAATCCATGTGAATGAAAAAAGTCATGTGGCTTGACAAGACCTATTCGTGTGTAGTTACTGAGGAAATATAATCCCTTCATCCATATAACCTAATTCGTTAAGAGATATGGATAGCGTCAATCTCATTTTAACCAATTATGCTATTCACCTCTTATCTTTGTTGATCTTGTTATGACTGAAAACACATTTTCAACTCATAACTTCACCTCGGTCGAGGAATTTACATCAACTTAAGTGGGCGAAATACAGGTTATAATTTCCTACTACCCAAGAGTGACGAATCCTCATATTGGACATACACAACCTTCATATGACTCTCATTATACCCGTACGACATCATCCTGATGACTCCCTCTCAAGAGCCAACAACAACGCTCGCCAAAGCATAGCAATCCTCAACTTGAAAATTAGGTCAAACCCTTTTAAAAAAAAAATTTAAACCCCTTTTAAAATTGCAATCTGACCCAATGTTAAAATTATAAGAAAGCCCTTCCAAATTCAAAAATTGCAGAATTGCCCATTATCCTTTTAAAATCAAAATTTGACCCATATTTGTTAATTGCAGATAGGGGCTCACAAATTCAGAAATTGCAAAGAAGCCCCACCTCAAATCTTACCCTAATCCGAAATTACAATTATGGGCCTTAAATCCAATGCGTTTTCCAGCCTCCTGCAGCCGTGAGCTTCGCAGTACAGCATCGTGGCACTGCAGTATCACCTTGCTACTGAGCACAAACGCAGCGTTAAAGCAGCACCTTATTGCTACACGCAGTTGTGACCTCTTCGTGCGTGGAGACACTTTACCGCCGGGAACCGGTCTCGTTTCCCATTGTTGTTGTTGCTGCTACAATAGCAGCAGCACCGCCGCTGCGAGGAGTGGCTGCAGTGGGCTACTCAGCCCGCGACTGCTTCCAAGTTGCCGCCATGGCTGGCGGTGGATGTTCCCACAATAACGTTGGTGGCAGTTTTCCGCCACAATATTCGATCCAAATTTTTGACACAAAATTAATTTTCTTCTCCAAATCGGATTTAGAAAAAGAATAAATAATTTTCTCTAAAGCTAGAAACAAGAAAAATAATTTCAATCATTTTGAATTCGTCAAATATTGCCCGGATCAACCTTGCACTTAGATAGAATCTATGATTCGAATTGTACCTTTGATGAATTTGTGGATCTAAAATCTAGCGCAGGATGTAGAAATCTTGTCACCACGGCCGTCTAATTGTCCAGCCTCCGACAGTAATCCACACAACAAGCTAGGATCTGAAAGAGGTTGTGCTAGCAACCCGAAAGACAACTCTTATGTTTCTTGCAATTAAAACCTAGTTCTTATAGGTTAAAGTGAGACCCTAATTAGGGTTAAGATAGCGGGCTTAGGTCATTCTTGTCCAACAAATAACTCAAGTCCGGTCCAACCAATTGGGTTTAGACATTATTCCAACAGGTTTTTTTACTGTATATAATGTTTTGTAAATTTTAATTTTTTTTGAATCTATTATTATTATTATTATTATTATTATTATTATTATTATTATTATTATTATTATTCGCGAAAACTGTTGTAGTGCAAATATGTGAACTTGTAGTTTCTTTCTAATATAGTTGAAGACAAATCCAGAAGCATAATTTGCGATTTACATCCTCTAAAAATTCCAAGAGTATGGACGGTGGAAGCGCCTAATGTTGGCGTTCCACCTTTTCTGAGAATAGAGTGAAAGTATAATTCATTTTTATACAAAAGGGATCAAAGTCTCAGATAAATTAAAAGCTTCTACTTTATTATAAATATAACAAGTTTGAGTTTAACACAAATAGATAGATGTGTATTATATTAAAAATAAGTTAAACTAGTAGTTTTGTTGCGATGAGAGTCGATGGTGACACACTGAGTACTAGCAGTTAGTTTCTAGCAAGATGGGGGATTGGAGTCACAAGAAGAGGACACTTCATATGGGCAATGATTCCAGGAGCTTCAATCATGTCCAAATCTTTTCGTGTTGCAAAGTTGAATTTATGCATCAATGTTGCCAATGCAAGTTCAGCAACAACTATGGCAAATGAAATTCTTCAAGATTTTCCCACACCATTGGATCTCTCCCGATTGCCCAAGCATTGATCATCACTCGGGTTCCAGCTGCAACTTCATACCCCATTAGTGTTGTATCTTGAGTTAATTCTCGAGGGAGCAGCAATGGAAATGGAGGATGTAAACTAAGGCTTTCTTTGATCACAGCATTTAAATAGGGCATTTTATCTAAGTCTTCCTCTGTGATCTCTAATTTGCTTCCGGCCACTAATCTCACCTAGATCTGCAGTTTCTCCCTGATTTTCGGATGCCTTAAAAGCTCTGCCATTGTCCACACTAGAGCTGTATATGTTATATCAGTAGCAGCAGCAAACATATCTTGTCATAAGGAAAATGATTAGATTCTGACTAATTGTCCCTTCAATGAATCTTATAATGGTTTCAATATAGTTTGCAACATGTCATGTGAATATGGTAAAACTCAAGAGAAAGAGATGAAGGGATTCTTACAAAAAGGATAGCTTTGATGGTATTAGTCTCAATAGTGGAACTGGAATTGTCCTCCTGAATTTCGAGCAATATGTCAACAAAATCCACTTCATTGCTGCTCCCATCATGTTCCACCTTTCCTTGCGCTCGACTTCTATGCTCTTCAACTACACGCTATAAAAACTCATCAAATGATTTAGTCACTTTCTCCACTCTGGCATCCAAACCAGTGAAACGATTAATCTAGATAAGCCATGGAACGTAATCCCCTGGGTTAAAAGTGACCA
This sequence comes from Ligustrum vulgare, assembly GCA_963555705.1. Lineage (NCBI taxonomy): Eukaryota > Viridiplantae > Streptophyta > Magnoliopsida > Lamiales > Oleaceae > Ligustrum > Ligustrum vulgare. Next base: position 41,592,126 of record OY743173.1, on the reverse strand, counting down.
GTTGCTCCCCGATTTCCTTCAAAATTAACTCAAAGTTCACATATTGGTCTTCACCACTATACTTCCTCCCTAAGACCGCTCTATTTATAATTTCATTAGTAAGCGACTTTAATTATAAAATTGAAAGTACGTTTGGAACGTATTGGACGAAACCACGTGAAATTAATTTGTAACATTGACTATACAAATTTATTTTTTCTTAACTATCGTACGTGGGACCTTAATCCTATTCAGATAATGGATTTCGATTACTGACTTGAAGTTCTTTGAGGTATCAATGGGTGAGATCAAATTTCTAATCAATATCTCAGTACTTTGAGAATTAAAGTGAACTAATGAGGAACATATATTCGTATTATGGAATCCGTCACCTTTTAGGTATGATCATAATCTCACTGGTTCTTCTTATGGACAGTTGAATATGAGCTCAGTAATTCGAAAGTGGCTGTTGAATTTTATGATGTGATGTGATCACATCGAACTGTTAGATAAAAGATGAGAGTTGAGAGTTTATGCATATTCAGATAAGAGCATTTTGGTCTTTTTAACTTGCTCTGAATATTCGAGTTGATCGACAGGGGTAACATGTAAGAACGATAAGTCAGAGGATGTAATTATTGTTTATTGTTTTAGTAATTTCAATTTTGGTAAAAGTGCAATCTCCTTCTTCTAGTGGAATAGAACGTGATTAATAAATTAATTTTGACTGATCAAGAGTTGATCATGTCATAATTAATTTATTGGAGCATAGTCTAATTGAGTCCGATCAGGTTCCCTCGGAGGCTTCACTATAATGGGCTTATACAAACTTATTACCTACATTGGGCTGTGCAGAAATGACTCTGGGTTATGGTACCAGGGTTGGTAGGGTTTTAGAGTGTAAAGAGGTTACAAATAGTCTTCTAAGACTATTTTTCTTAGCCTAGTTTGCAAAGTGGCGTGACACACACTAAAATGTGTAATGTTTGTCTCCTCTTCACAAAGAAAACCCTAATCTTAGTTTAACCTAGACTTAGAGAAAGGTGATTGTACACCTGCATAGCTGCCATTGGAGAACACCGGGGAAAACTTGAGGGTTTGAAGCTTTGGTGGAATCAAGAAGCAGTTGGAAAAGAGATTATTGTAAAGTACGCTAGAAGGATAATATTTCTTTCTTTCTTGTGTGCACAAAATTGATTTTTGATTTTTTCAATAGAATTAGGGTTTTTGTAATTTCTATTGTAATTGTAAATTTCAAGGATCGATCTACAAGGTATCAAATTGAGGGACCAATTCTACAGTATCTGAATCAGAGATTGTTGTTACGACATTCTAATGACTTCTGTTGCAATTTTGGAACTGGACTAGACTTCACCGTCTTCAACAAAAGGAGGACTTTGCTTGCAATTTATGGAATTGAGTAATTTTGATAAGCAGAGCGGTGGATGGAAGCCGCGACACTCGTGGTTGCTTCTGTCATGATCGGTGGTTGAAGGCTGTACCAAGGGTGCAACCATATCCCCTCGATCGTCGAGGTACACTAGTACAAAATTACATAAAAAAATAACATATTAGCGTCGTTTTTTGAGAAAAACGACGGCTCAAAAAAAGCGGTGGCAAAATTGAAATTAAAAATTCATAAAAAGCGTCGGTTCTTTAGGAAAGCCGACGCTGGTGGTGGCGGCCCATTAAGGGCGTCGGTTCTTTATAAAGAACCGACGCTCTTTGTTAAAGGCGGCAGTTCCTTTCAAGAACCGCCGCCTTTAACTTTGGCCTTTCCACAACCTCATTCATCACACTCCCCCACCGTAGCCTCCGTCACCTCCGACCGTTAGTGCAGCTCCGGCGCCGCTATTTCTTCTCCGCTGCGCACCACCCCCACCCCGCTCCCCTCTCTTTTCCTCTGTGCACAGTCCCAGCCCACCACCTTGTACCGGCACCTCCGCCACCGTCCTCCCCCAGCCCCGCGTAGAGAACCCCAGCCAGCGCGCACCTCCGCCAGTGCCACCGTCCTCCCCCAGCCGCGCGCGCGTAGAGAACCCCAAATGGGGTGCGGCTTTCTCCTCAATAAAATGAATCCCATAGAGCCATGCGCCCCGAAGCTTCGACTCTGACCCAATTGCATCAAGCAGTGCCCTACAGTGAACTCACCTTACAGCACCTCCGCCAGGGCCCACCTTCCCTCCCCCAACCGCCACCGTCCCACCAACACGGTTATTTTTTATTTTTTAAGCTTAAACTAGTTTGTTCATTTTGTTAATTTATAATTGAATTTATTTATTTATGATTTAATATGTTTATTGATTTAAATGAACTTATTAGTCTTTTTTGAATTTGGAATTTAGATTGATTTTGAGTTAGTAGATTTATAAATTCAATTTTTAAATTATTGGAGTTTTATTGAAATTGTAGAATATTAATTTTATTTTAGTAACGATTATGAGATATTTATAAATGAATTATTTGAGATGTTTTGTACTTGTTGGATGTTTTGGTGAATTTAGATGATTATGTTGTGATGATTTGGAAATATGAGCGTATATATATAGTGAATAATTAAAAGGCTAAAAATGTTTGAGTTTTTAACATGTTGAGGTTGAAAATTTTAAACTAGATGAAAATGTTGAAGTTCGACTGGAGTTCTGTTTGAGTTTTGAATATGGTGAAGTTAAATATTTTAGTTTTATTGTGGCATTTTGATTCCCCCTACAGGTTGGTTAAGTCCAATTTATAGGGGAGATTCTGTCAAAATTTTCGTAAGATTTTATAAATAAAAATGAAAATAATAAATTAAGGTGATTTCATTCATTATAACACATGGTGAATATCTTGATATATGTGTTATTAGATATGGATCGGAGTTGGATGTATGAGAAACGTAATACACATGAATATGTGAAAGGAGTTGAAGAGTTTATGAAATGTGCCGAGGAAAACAAAATAAAAGAAGGTGAAGAAATGCTTTTGTGTCCTTGTTGTGATTGTAAGAATCTGAGAAAGTTCCGTAGCTCTGAACAAGTCAAGATTCATTTGATCCGTCGTGGGTTTAAGGAAGGTTATGTACGGTGGATATGGCACGGTGAGAGTATACTTCCTAGGACGAGCACCGATGATGATAAGGGTGATCAAGAGGAGAATAATTTGGACAATGATCAGAATGATGTGGATAATGATCGGACAGATGAAATGATGCGTGACATAGAAGAGGATTTCATCGAAAAGTCTCATATTTTCGATAGCCTGTTTAATGATTCTGAACAGCCTTTATTTTCTGGGTGTAAGAAATTCAAAAAATTGTCTGTTGTGTTTAAGTTGTATAACTTGAAAGCGAAGAATAGGTGGAGTGATAGGAGTTTCATGAATTTATTGGAACTTTTACGAGATATGCTTCCGGAGGATAACGAACTTCCTAGTTCAATTTACGAGACAAATAAAATGTTGTGCCCGATGGGTATGGAGATCGAGAGGATACATGCATGTCCAAATGATTGTGTATTGTATCGGAAAGAGTATAAGGACTTGAACCTGTGTCCAAAGTGTGGAGCATCGAGGTATAAGCGAAAGGAAGGCCATGTTAATTGGGAGGATAAGAAAGGCTCTCCGGAAAATGTGTTATGGTACCTACCTGTAATACCAAGATTTAAACGCTTATTTGCCAATGAAAAGGATGCGAAGAACATGCGTTGGCATGCCGATGGGAGGAAAGAAGATGGAAAGCTAAGACACCCGGCTGATTCTCTTCAATGGAGGACCATTAATAGGATGTTCCCCGATTTTGGTGGAGAAGATAGGAATCTTAGACTTGGAATATGTATAGATGGGATGAACCCGCACGGTAATATGAGTAGTCGACATAGCACTTGGCCGGTTCTCTTGGTGAATTACAATCTTCCTCATTTGTTATGTATGAAGCGCAAGTACATCATGTTGTCGTTGCTAATATCAGGGCCTAAACAACCGGGAAATGACATAGATGTTTACCTAGCGCCACTAATTGAAGATTTAAAACTGTTGTGGAATGAAGGTGTGTTAGCATTTGATGCACATAGTCAAATGAATTTCACGTTACGTGCTATGATATTTTGCACCATAATTGATGATATCTGGGAACTTGATTACAGGGAGTTCAAGTTTCCTCTATTTCGATGTAAATGGGTTGATAATAGACGGGGTGTTCGGGTGGATGAATTAGGCTTCACTTTGGTGGATTTTGATCGGTTGGGTTATTTTGAAGAGTCATTCATACTGGCATCACAAGCGAAACATATATTTTATGTTCTTGACCCAGCAAATACTAAGTGGTCAGTTGTACTTCAGGGCAAAAGACATATTGTTGGCATTGATGATGTGGTGGATGAAAAAGAGTATGATCATTTCGACGAAACTCCTCCATTTTCTATTGGTATACAACCAGATGCAATTACAAGGGAAGATAATCTTGAAATAAATTACATGCGTGAGGATCATGAAGAAGGATTGTGGATTGACCGTCGTTCGTGAGGCAATATAATTGTGTAAGATCGTTTACTTTGTTACTTAGAACTTTTTAATATTGTTCATATATGCTCTATTCATTGTTACTATTCGCTTACTAATTTGTTTATATATTTTTATTTTGTTATATACGCAGATACGTGCACAGTCTCGTGAAAGTCATGGATGATTCTTCCAGTTCATCTGATGATCAGTGTATCAGTAAAAAAAAAGACTAGAGGACCAACTAGTTGCAAAAACATGAAGAGGAAGGGGGATGAAGTAAGTGCGATTGAATTTGATGAACACAATAGGCCAATCGGACCCCATAAGAAGAACTTCAATTCTTATATAGGGTCTTTGGTCCGTATTCATGTGGATATAAATATTAGTGATTGGCATAAAGTCCCAAAAGGCCTTAAAGACATGATTTGGGAAGATATAAAGGTATTACATCACTTCATACACAGTAACTTAATAATTCATTATATATTTTTTTTGTTATGGGTATAAATATCGCATATTATTGTTGTATTTCAGAAGCAGTTCAGCATACCCGACGACGAAAGGAAACGAATTATTTTAAGAGTTGCTGGGTCCCGATGGAAAGATTTCAAGAATAAGTTGGTGGATAAGTTCATTAACAATAAGCACCCAAGATACGCATCACGTACTATGCTATATAATTACCTGACCGAAGAAAAATGGGAGCAATTCAAGAAAGAGCGTGAGACTGAGATATTCAAGGTATATGACATTATAACTCCTACTCTCCTGTGTGATGATTCTTAATTATTTTTTATTATTGAGTTAAAAACTAATGAATGTGATGCTTTATTTTTCAAGGAAAAAAGCAAGAAGGCCAGGGACAGCCAGTTGCACAATGAGCATCCACATTTTTTGGGCTCCGCTGGTTATGCCGGGATGAGGCCACAGTGGCTTTTGTCAAACCCACTACTGTCTTCTGTATCTTCATGTGCGTCAGTTAGCTCGTCCATGTTAAGTGATGATCGCAGCTTAGATTTGATTTGAGCTAGATCAAAGAAGAAAGAAGACGGATCTTATTACATCCCCAACGAGAAAACGAGGGGGGTGTACAGAAAAATTGTAAGCATAGCCTATCATTTTTTCATAATATGATGAAATTTCGCTTAAACACTAATATTTAGTTTTCATTTTTTTTTTTTTTTTGAGAACAAATTGAAAAATCTGAGGAAGCAACTCAAGGGACATTTGTCCCAAGGAGACACCACGACATCTTATCAAAAGCTCTTGGTAAGGAGGATCATCCTAGTCGGGTTAGGGGATATGGTGTATACGTCACGGTGAGGGATGTATATGGCAGACCTGATTCAGCCAGTAGACGATCGAGAGGGGTTGTGTCGGTAGATGATATTAAAGATATTATCATGAAGGATTTGGAGGTTGGTATCACCGAACGTGTCAGGAAAGAGTATGCAGCAGAGGTACAGAGTAATATTGATAGTATGCAGCAAAAATACGAAGCTATCCTTCAACGCATGGGCTTAAATGTTGATGCGGAAGTGGACATAACTCCACAACCCCGACCACCAACTCGCAGTAGTTGCTACACAGTTAATCCTGATCCATTTGATGGCCTTCAGGTATTTACTCTTAAAATATTTTGTTTTTCAATATTATTGATTATATTTCAATTTTAAGGGCTATAACATTGAATATTATTGAACAACAGAAACCGATTCCTTGTCGTCTCGTTATAAGTTGTAATGGTGAGCATCAAATAGTGGCTAGAGGAATGGTTTTTCCATCCGGACCTGAGACTATTGTGCACCATCAACAACTCTTGACCGATCATGTGAAAGTGTCTGTTGATGATGTTATACAGGTGCCGAAGCGTCACTTCTTCCAGTACCATCTCCATAATATACCGTGGTGGGGGAAGCTATTGGAAGTTTCTGTCAATGGTCCAAAGATTTGGTAATTTTTGGAGAGGTAATAATTTTTATATTTATAAAAAACTTCTTTCGAGTTTTAATTACTTTTAAAATTATATTAGAAATGTTATGATGACAAAAAATATGTAATTACAGGAAGAGTTAACAAAACAGGCAAAACAAATTGAAAAAAATAAAAAATCCCAGAGTTTTGATATGTCATCTACCAGACGATCACCACTCATTGATGATGCAACGTTACAACGTCTGGGTAATGATTGTAAGATGTTACACTCTCTGGTGCTTACACTTCTTGCTGGTACAGACTACATTCAAGTGCTTCTAGACGCGACTGTGTTTCATCACACGGAAGGTGAAAGTTTTTATGTTACGATTGACGACATCACCGACTTGCTCTCAATGAAATGGCTGAATTTATCTATCTTGCAAGTATTCATAATGTAAGATTGCTGAACACGCATTTATGTCTTTCATTTAAATTTTCGTTTTTATTTTTTATTCATTGGTTGTTATTTTTAGGTTCATTCATGGGTTGTGTGAGCAATTTGGTATTCAGTCAATTGGATTTATGTGTCCATCACATATTGCGTCGATCAGAGTTAAAACACATGTAGAAAGTGTTGTGAGTTACATGGCTGAAACAATGAATACGCTGAGATCCAAGCAATTCATTTTAGCCCCGTACTATCAGGAGTAAGACCATTATTATTTTTGTGTAGTTCTTTATTTATTTAAAGAATACTTACACATTTATAATACGTAGGAATCATTGGATGTTGCTTGCAATATGTTGTGAAGCCAATACTGTGTACTTCATAGATTCAGACAAAATCATGTAGGCGTAACATATAAATCAAGCCGTCATTGAATGTGTAAGTAATTATTGCATTGTTCAAACTTTTGTGTTTAGTGCATTCATATAGATAAGTTGGGTTACTTTCATGGAATAATCGTAGAGAGTTTGAGGTGAAATTGATGTGTTTGTGTTATGATTATGATAGTTGTTAGGATAATTTTAAATAAATAGGTCTCTATACAGGTTGGATACATTCAATTTATAGGGGAGACTGGCAAAATTTATGTAAGAATTTTGAGTTTTATTATTATTTTTATAACTTGTTCATATTTACTGAAACTTTAGGGCATTTCGAGCTTTTTGGTCATTAGGAGGCAAGAGAGCAACATCCAATGTAAATTGGAAAAAGATCTCGGTATGAAAACTAGAATTTTATAAATTGCTACAAATTCTCATATTAGTTTAATATATATTCACTTTCATTCGATTATTAATAATAGTTTTAATTTTAAATATTCAAATCTCAGTGTCCTCAGCAACCTGGAGGAGATGAGTGTGGCTATTATGTTATGAGAAACATGTTCCAGATAGTCACAGCCTATTCTCAACTTACTTCTCGACACGAGGTATAAGTTATTGAAGATAATTGTTTAATTACGATTTATATGTAATTAACATAATAATTATTAATTCTTATTAATTATTTTTAAGCATTTCAAGAGATTTATTCAACAGAGGAAATTGACGAGGTTCGAAATTTATGGGCCAAATACTTCGTCGAAGAGTGTATGTAAACTTGGCCCATTTTATGTTTAACATGTGCAATTTTTTTAACAATATTGTGAATACAAGATTAATTAATTCGAAATTCTGTTTATTGAGTTATTAAGTTTTGTTCTGCATTCCTCGATTATATATATTTGTTGAAGATAATTTTTTGATGTGTACATGATTGTTATAGTTTATATAGGTATATAAGGGAAATAAAAATACATGGAAAAAAAATAATAGTTAAAGGCGTCGGTTGTTAAACAACAACCGACGCCTTAAGATAAGGCGTCGGTTGTTGTTTAACAACCGACGCATTTCGTTGAGATAAGGCGTCGGTTGTTACATAACAACCGACGCCTTTAATGAACTTAAGGCGTCGTTTTACAACCGACGCCTTAAGTATGCACTTTTAGCGTCGCTACTAAAGGCGTCTCCTGTACAACCGACGCCTTTTCTGCTTTACAACCGACGCCTTTGACTCTTAATGTACTAGTGGTAGCAGCAGCACCACAAGTGCCTGCAGCACCTGTAGGTGCTGCCGCTGTGATTGGCGGTTGATTGCAGCAACTATGATGTCGCGGTCCTGCTTAGATCGCAGCGGTAGCAGGTGTCGCTGCGTGCATCAGAAAAAACGGTGACACAGTGGTGTCGTAGCCTTTGTTCCACGTGATACGGCGGTGTTTTCAACACAACTGCTATGTGGTGATGATGGTGGCGATGGTACCCAGTCATCGCCTGTTGAGTTCTTTGGTGAGTGGTTGTGTCAGTTCCATTTTCAGCGATAGCAAGGGAGGTGATTAGCGGCTCGATTATTGTGTATATCTTCATGCAGAGAGGGAAGAAAGGATTCACTTTGGCCGATTTTTTGCTTTTGGGCCAGAATTCAGATTTTAAAAATTTTGGCCAGGATCAATTGTACTACTTGTATCAATGTTTGGCCCATTACTTCAAAATGTTTTATATTTTCTTTTCTTTTGGGCATACTCTAAGTACTATACTGTCATGCATTTATTTATATTTTATTTTCTTTTCTAAATGTTAAATTAGGAAATAAATATATTATTTAATAATTAAAATTGATTTTAAGAGTTAAAATTGATTGGTAATTATTAAATTAAAACCCAACAGTTCAAAATATTAAGTGAGTGAGGGTGCAAAATATTTTGAACCCACGACCTCCCCTATTAGCCCATTAGTAAAAATTTGTGTATGCCTCATGCTAATTTAATTAGTCTCCCTATAGGGGGGCTGCACTGTTTTGGTTACTGGATTGGGTCCAATTAGGTGATGATTTTTTGAGTGTTAATTAATCATGATTACCCTGAAGGTAAAGTAATTAATTTAGTACTTTAAATATTATCAATATAGGGGTTATACACTTAAATCAAGGACATCGCGAGGAATTCCTATAGAATATCCAAACAATGATAATGATGACCAAATTTTAAATACTATAAATTAAATATTATAGTAGTTTTGGGTCTACTTGTGCATAATTTTTTCTGCATGCATCATATATAAAAGTATTCATCACATTTATAAATCGTGTTTAATACATTTATTTTATTTGAATGTCGTATTTTCTACAACTAGTTATATGTTTAGACATCACGAACTGATTGGCGAAAACTCCAAAATGTCTCTTTATAATTCTTTCCACTTATAACATTTGTTCGTGCTAGGAGATTCTTGTTCAATAGTAATCATAAATCTTCCAATGAAAATGGTGTTATCTTGATGAGATGGTTTATTGCATAGTTTTGATTCTCATATCAAGTACTTTGCAATAAAAACATCAAAATAGGATAACCATATTTATTTTCTCGATGGAAGGGTATTTATGATAATTTGAACATCTTAATTATTGAGTTATACAAAAGATGCTATCAAAGCTAAATATATCTTTACTTATGAACCGGTTGTGTTTTTTACAAGAGACTATTTGGTAAAACACGATTGGTCACTCTAACGTGATGGAGGTTCCACTTGCAAATATTTATTCAAGTGACATAATACTTGAGAAATATTTTAAGATAATCTCTTGCGGTTGAGCGTGGACTAAATTCACCAGGATGAACATGTCTCTGAAAGGTTTAATTTAAGTTATTTATTGAGTAGAGATTATTTTAAAGAATGGTATGGTGGGCCCTCTAACCTTTTTCCCTTTGAGCAAAGATAGGATTATTAAGGAGAAAGCCTTTCTTGGAAACTCTAGAATGGGTAAGGCTATATTCATTGTGTTATGATTAGTAATTGAATCTATTTGGATTATAGATTCTGGAGTAACTAATCACTGTTGCAAATTGTTGCAATGTGGTCCGAAGTGATCAAATGACTCAATGAGATAGAGTATACTATAAGGATAATCATGAGTATAGTAATATGGAGAGAGCCGTTGGGCTTTTATGTTTTCGAAACAACTTTGATTGTTATTTTGTTTCTATGCTATTTGAGGGGAATTATTTGGCACTTAATCTCCCTTTTTCAGTTGGAATTAAGTTGAATAATGCTATTATTAGCGTGAGACAAATAGTTAACATTCTCAAAGCCTTGTAAATGGTTCTAAGTATAATATTAATACAAGTGATAAGGGATAGATGATTCCTTGTATTAATGAACTCTTTGATAAGATCTTAAGATAATCATATTTATCTAAATAAGATTCAAAGACTAGTAAAGATAGATCTCTAATTAATTTGGAGGTGGAATTTTTGTGGGCTTATGAATCTCATTTAGAGGGTAAAATGATTAAGATCTTAGGCTTGGTCGCACGTATCCAAAACTCGATTCTGATACTAGTAAGGGATGGACCTCAAAAGGACCAGAGGTGGAATCTATACTATTTTCTGAATCTTGTTTAGAGAATTAGTTAACCAAGAGTCCTCATACATTAAATGGATTTAAGAGTTTGGTGATTAATACATTTCGATATGTGTGGGTTTTTTTGTGCTTAAGGTATGAGAGAGTACGAGTAGTTTATCACTTTTACTAATGGTCACTCTAGATCTTGATTCTATCCTTAATATCTCATTGATCCGAAATGTTGAAGAAATTCTAGAATTTTGGACAGAAGTTGAGAAGTGATTAAGAGAATCGAGATACTTCGATTTGATCGAGGTTTGTGTATCTCTCATATGTGTTTAGGAACCATTTATCGAAAAATGAGAACAAGGTAATACCAAATCAGTGATGAGTTATTCTCATTACTAGTTTCATTTGGGAATGTACACCGGAGATAGTCAGGTTCCTTCATTGCCTAGTACCATTGATTCATTTCCTGAAATACCCCTAGAGTTGTAGCATGGGTACAAGCCCAGTCTATACCACATTCGAACTTGGGAACTTTTGGCACACAAGCTGAAAGGAAGGATTGACGAAATGGAGGCAAGAATGAAGGTTTGATTATATATAAGGTATACAACGAAACTTGAAATTATTTCTTCTATAGTCCTTTGGTCAAGAAAGTATTTGTTGAGTACAAATGTAACTTTCTTAGAGGATAAGGCATATAGAAGAATACAAATCCACAAGTAACGTGGTTTAAACACTTGATTCCAGGTTTCCCCACAGAATTAATCTTGATGATTTGGAACTTCCTACGAAACCGATGGTTGCCTATCCTAATGGGAGAAATGGGCAAGTGTTTCAACCACTATTTTTTCCTGGTGATCCCAATGGACAAGGGAAAACCAAAGGTTGTAGTCGAAGAAGTTCTCATTGTTCTACCTCCTCTTTATGTTCATAGGAAAGTAGTGGAGAGGTTGATCTATGTAAGGGACATAACCAAGTAGTGGGAGGAGAGGAAGTAACTCTGTTTAGACATAATAGAAATACATTTCCAGCGACTAATTGGAGTGGGAGGGTTGTAAGACCACCTTCTTGATACTTATTCTATAGAGAGTCTTTTTAGACAGTCTCTATTGAAATAAGAGAAGTACTCCTCATTTAGGGAAGTAATAGAGGTTATGGACTTGAAATCATGGAAGGTGAATGTGAACTCGAAATTGGATTCCTAGTACTCCAACAAGGTTTGGATATTTGTAGATGCACATAATAGGGTCAAACCTATAGGGTGTGATGAGTTTTTTAAGATGATAAGAGAGGGGTAGATGGGAAGGTTGATGCCTTCAGTGTAAGGCTTATGGCTATAGGTTAGTGAAACCCTTCTCACCAATTTCCATGCAAAAGTTTACCTGGATTTTTTATCCATTGTCGTTCATTGTGAAAATGGGGTACGACATAAGGATGTCAAGAAGTTGTTTCTTGAATGCATCTTAAGAAAATCATTTACAAAGTGTAACCTAAGGGGTTCATACTAAAGGTCATGAAAGTAAAGTTCACGACTTACAAGTGTCCAACTTTGGATTTAAATAATTGTTCAAGGCATGAAATATAGAATTTGATTGAACCATTATGATACGTGGTACTGATCAAAATCTTTAGTATACTTGTGTATACAGAAAAACGAGACTGTTTTCATGGCTATTTATTTGAATGACACTCTACTTATGTGCGAGAGTATTTTCATTAAATGGTAGTTTGTACCAGCAATTAGACTTGAAAGACTTGTAGATGACTGCCTATTTTTCCTAGACATCCGTAATTTTCGGAGTGAGAGAAAAATGGAATAGAATAGTCTCAAGTTTCATGTAATAATAAGATATAATATGACTAAATTTGCAATATTGAAGTCTTGAAAGGAATAATGTTCTTTGTGGACTTTATCCATTTTATGGTAAGATAAAGAAGGTTCCTTATGCTCCAGCTATAGGGAGCCTTACTTTGCACTAGATAGGTCATATCTTATGCTGGGAATATTGTTGGCGATTATTAGTTTGATCCTGGATCAGATCATTGAATAGAGGTAAAACATATACTCAAGCGTTTTTGGGAAACGAGTAAATATTTTCTAACCTATTCATGTTGTGATCTGATGGATTAAAACTAATTAAGATCTGATTTGATTAGGAATCTCGAGAGTTGTCAAAATTGGAATATAACTGGGAGATAATGTGATTAATTGGTTGGGTATAATACAATCTTGGATTGATTGTTATACAACAGTGACTTACATCGAAAGGAGTTACCATCTTGGTTGAGAACATAATCATTAATGTAATGATGATGTTGACAAGATGGATGATTCGATGTTTCATGTATACTTTAAGGGCAAGTGGGAGATTTTTGGAATTATATATATAGAGTATAATTCACTACATTTGAAATAAATTATTAATTGATTGTATTAATTGATGTTACGTTTGTCCATAGACCGATTTGATATTACAGATTGAGTGTTTAAGTTGTTAAACACAGAAAGATTTAATTTGTAATTCGATTTAAAATTAACGTTCACGATCCGTAAATAAATATGGACAATTTATTTTGATAAGATCGTCTCTGTTTTATTAAAGTTTATCTTTGACTTTGATAATAAAATTGAGAGTATGTTTGGAATGTATTGGACGGAACCACGTGAAATTAATTTGTGACATTGACCATACAAATTTAATTTCAATTGACTATCGTACGTGGAGACCTTAATCCTAATCGGATAATGGACTTTGATTACTAACTTGAAGTTCTTTGAGGTATCAATGGGTGAGATCAAATTGCTGATCAATATATCGGTACTTTGAGAATTAAAGTGAACTAACGAGGAACATATATTCGTATTATGGAATCTGTCACCTTTTAGGTATGATCATAATATCACTGGTTCTTCTAGTGGACAGTTAAACCTGAGCTCAGTAATTCAACAGTGGCTACTGAATTCTATGATGTGATGTGATCACATCGAACTGTCAGATAGAAGATGAGAGTTGAGAGTTTACGAATATTCAGAGAAGGGCATTTTGGTCATTTTAACTTGCTCCGAATATTAGTTGATCGACGGGGGCAACATGTAAGAACGATAAATCAGAGGATATAATTATTGATTATTGTTTCAGTAATTTCAATTTTGCTAAGAGTGCAATCTCGTTCTTTTAGTGGAATAGAACGTGATTAATAAATTAATTTTGACTGATCAAGAGTTGACAATGTCATAATTAATTTATTGGAACTTAATTTAATTGGGTCCGATCAGCTTTCCTTGGTGACTTCACTATAATGGGCTTATACAGACTTATCTCCTAAGACTATTTTTCTTAAGTTTGTAAAGTGGCGAGACACACACTACAAGGGTAATATTTCTTTCTTTATTGTGTGAACAAAATTATTTATTCCAAGTTAAATACATAGAACCGAAAATCCTATAACGGGATGATCTATTATAAGAAATCAATTTTTGTAAATAGAACAATCCGGGTTCCCAACAATGCAGAACTACCAATTTCACCTTTCAATTGATGTGTGAAATTACCATTTTCACCTCCTTTCGTACCTAAATTCCCAATTGATATGCTCCATTGTTCGTTTTCATATTCCCATCAGAAACAATCATCCTGTGTTGTTGCAATTGTTAGCAGACATTGTGCATCTGGATAGTCGAGGTGACACCAACAAGATCTTCACCAGTCATATGCCATTGTCGATTTCGAGTCATTCCACATCTTTATCATACTATGTATAGAAGTAAGGTACTTCCCAAAAACATGTTTTGAAACTTTTCCCGTCTAATTTGACTTTCCTAATATTGAAGTATTTCAATGAATGAGAATACTTTTGATAATTATACAATTATTTTGAAATTGAAATATATGCAATATGGGTATCAAATCGAAGATCTCAACAAGAACTTTAATACGAACTCACAAGTTAGATTTAACTGTATACATGTCGTCCTTAAAATCACATCAAAGATCAAAGGTAAAAAAAATTATTTTGTATCTTTTACTTTTTCTCATTGTCCCTCTATTTCAAAATTGTTTTATTTAAGTCCTATAATTATATTTATAATTTCTTAACTAGATTTAATTTGGTCATATATAATTAATTTCAATTCGAGTTGCTTTTCTTATCAAATTAAAATAAATAATAAATATTCGAACTTTTATGTAATTTAATTAAGTCCGAATAATTTTTGCAACTTCGAATTTAAATTAATTCAGGTTGCTTAATTTGTTACATTCATTTAAATATAGGACCACGTGTATTTAATTTATAATATTAAAGTAAATATGAAATGAAATGAAATATTCTTTTAATATATTTAAATATCAAATATTATATTAAGATAGTTATTATCAATTCTAATAATACTATTCCGTTATTTGAGTAGAAATAAATTTATTTTTTATAATTTACAAATTATATTTTGAAAAGATTAATTACGTCAATAATCATTAAAATTGAATAGTTATGCTAATGGTCGGTAGAATTTTTTTAGTAAGTCATTTAAGTTCCAAACTATTACAATTGTATCCACTTAGTAAAAAATTTGGCCTCTATAAGGTACCCCTTAATCAAAACCTCATTTTTCTAAAACACATTTTCAACTAACATTCTATTAATAACTAATTTACGTATATCTTCAAAAAAATTCCTACTTTTTAAAAACTCATTTTCCAAAATAGTTATAAACAATATTATTTGAAATAATGGGTCTCAAACAAGGCCTTAAGTACATATTCTCCAAAAAAATCACTATTAAAAAGCTCATTTTGTATATAATAAGAGCTTAAACAATTACTAAATATGTTCACAAGGAAAAAAGGAAATACATAAAGGAAGAGCACGAATAAGTATTGACCCATTTTTCAACCAAAATATATTTCCTAAAATGGTAAATAGTATTAATTAACTATAAATTATTCATTTTTGATAAATTTCAGATTTAAAATAATCCAGTTGAATGCAATTTTTTAAATAACTACTTTTTTCAAGTCCCTAAGTTTCTTGGTTTGCCTTTCCCCTCTTGAAAATCAATTATAATTTTTTTTAAACTCATAAAAAAAAAAGAAAAAACCTCTGTCAATATCACATAAATATTTTTATTTTAAAAAAATGAAAGAGGATGAAATGGGAACGTTTATCGATCTATTTTTTATTTTCTTTTTTCCTTTTAATAAAATTGTGAGCATATATCACATACATATCTATTTTTTACGCACTACAAATTCTGTTTAAATGTAATTTTATTTTCTCATTTTAAGTTTTAAATCAATTTAAATTACAATATTTAAAGATATTTCCTGAAATGGTAAACATACTAACGGTAAAAAATAATTAAGGTATGTGTAATTTGTACATTTTTATATATGATTAATTGTCTTCCTTCGTTTTTTATTTTTAATTAAATATTTATTTCATATCTTAACATATAAATTCGATATATATGAGTAACAAATGATCGTGCATCGCACAGGTGTAACACTAGTCTTTATCTTTATATATATTATAACAATAAAGTTTTCAAATAAAACACCACACAGTTTCCCGCATTTGTTACACTTACCTAAAATGGAATTTCATGATCTATAGAGATTAAAAACAAAAATTGTGATTATCTATATAAATTTCAAAATTGCTCTTATCTAGAGAATATAAACGGTCACTTTGAAAATGGTTTTATCTCATTATTATTAAGAAAATTTGAAATTTGACATGCTAAAGAAAAACTAAAAATTTGCTCAAAACAAAACTCAAGATTAACCATGAACTATCCAAACATATTTTAAGCATCTTGCACCATCATCTATTTCTTATCAACTAACGAAAGAAAAGTAAAAAGAATGAATGAATGAATGCTATATATTGAAAATGAAGAAGAATCGAAAATATTAGATGATATATTGTCATGTAGTGTCTATTCCAACACAAAGAATGTGACCTAAAATAAATATTGTTAACAATTTATTCCTATAAATTGAATAACCAATATATCTACCAAATATTCGCTCAATGTTTCGAGTCAATGAAGAAAACTACAATAAAATTATATTGCTAATTCAGATTTAATCGATAAATGGCCAGGATAATATTATCAATTATTTTAAATTGAAATATCACTACATACTAGTAACGAAAATTATTTTAACATTTCTTCAATTAGCTTTTTAACCACGTGTACTTTTTGTACACATTTTATTCCCATTGTTTATTTTTCCATAAAAAATTTTTTATAACCACACATTTCTTGATAAACGTTTATTTGATAATTCATTTATTTATAAATAGCGACGTGACAATATTCCATTAGTTTATTTTGAAATACCGAAATAGGTGAACAAAGAATTGCTTCCGTCAAGAATTGGGCATTTTATTTTTTATTTTTTTAAATTGTCGAAAGACGTGTACCACGTGGACGGGTATAAACGAAGCCCATAAAAAATACGATAAAAATTATAATCTATGTCATAGTTAACATTTGTAATTTTAATTAAATAACCAATATTTTATTTTATTTCAAATTTTGAATTCAAGTAAAATAATGAATTTTTATTTTAATAAAGTTTCATAAGTAATAAAAAAATGAATTCTAAATTTGAAATAAAATAATGAGCCTATAAATTATTGCCACCATTTGGTAAATTGTTTTACTGATAAAATGGATAGTTAAAAATGATTGCTTTACAATAATAATAATGAGTTTGAAATAATGTTGATCAAGAAAAGGACGAATATATCTAACAAATATTCGCTCAATGTTTCGAGTCAATGAAGAAAACTACAATAAAATTATATTGCTAATTCAGATTAAATCGATAAATTGCTAGGATAATATTATCAATTATTTTAAATTGAAATATCACTACATACTATTAACGAAAATTATTTTAACATTTCTTCAAATAGCTTTTTAATCACGTGTTCTTTTTGTAACACATTTTATTCCCATTGTTTATTTTTCCATTAAAAATCTTTCATAACCACACATTTCTTGATAAACGTCTATTTGATAATTCGTTTAAAAAATTTGTTTATAAATAGAAACGTGACAATATTCCATTAGTCTATTTTGAAATACCGAAATAGGTAAACAAAGAATTGCTTCCGTAAAGAATTGGGCATTTTATTATTTTTTTAAAAAAAATTGTCGAAAGATGTGTACCACGTGGACGGGTATAAACGAAGCTCATAAAAAATACGATAAAAATTATAATCTATGTCATAGTTAACATTTGTAATTTTAATTAACAACACGTTTCACGATCACACCACTTTTAAATCACACATTTCATTAATTTTTTATAAAATATATATGTCAAATAGTGGTGAAATTCTAAATTTTGTCCCGTGCATCGCACGGGTGCGAATACTAGTACACATAATAATAGTCTAGCAGCCATATAAACACACACACTTTCCCGTCAAAGACAATTTCGTTAAATTATATTTTATATATTTTTCAAATTTGTCCACTGCCAATTTTAATGATTGCAGTTTTTCTTGGAATTGTATAATCTTACTTTAGTTTGCATGAATATGGATGTAGCTATCTGGGTGGGTTAAACAATTAATAAATGTTAGCTGTTTCCATGCTGGAGTGCATGTCAATCTAGCTTAAATCAATGGTACATGGAATGGTACATAATTACAACATAAAATATATTTAAAAATGTAATAGATAATCAACATTTCCTGAGAAACAGCATGCGAAGGGATACGAATGGTTGCGGCTGATAATCTTTATTGAACGTCAATATAAAGGGCATTGTCTCAGTTGCAACCACCTTCCTGCAGTCTGTCGAACTTTTTTCTCTACTCAGCACTTTGTTTATCCAATTCGTCCATCTTCGTAGTTGTAGTACAATGGCACCTGTTTTCCATATGTTTAATCAGATTGATACTTCATCGACGTTGTGGGGTTTCAATGCTCGGATAGTGCGGTTATGGGAGGTTCCCAGTAGTAATTCAGACCCACTAGAAATTTGCAGCTTAGACATGATATTGGTAGACAAGCAGGTTAGTTTTATTTTGCCTCATGTCATTATATTTTTTCTAATTCTATTTTTTTATGGACATGTGAAATTGCATTGTTTAACTTTTTTTTTCCCATTTTTTATATTTTCTTATCGTTAACATTTTGTAATAGTTTTGTTGTTTTAATTTTTTTGGTTTTTCTTTTTCCATTTTTAAATATGAAATTGGAGTTCACATATTTACTTTATGATATTGGCTTATATATGTTTCCTAGATACCAGCCAATATTTAATATTTTGATGTTTGAAGTGTTCATTATGTAAGTTAAATATTATAGTTTTTATCTTTATAATTGCTTAGGTGTTTGAAATATAAATTTTATTGAGTTATTTGTCGTTTGTTAGGACCGTATATTCGAAAATAAATTAGTTAGTTTTTTTTTTTTTTTAACGATTAGTTATGTTATTTAATATTGGTTGGTGGTGTACATGTTATTTTTTTTCATTTCATATTAGTTGGTGCTGTATTATGCATTCTGTTTTATAGTATTTTTTTAAACGATTAGTTTTGTTATTTAATATTGGTTGATGGTGTACATATTATTTTTTTCCATTTAAAAATCTGTTAGTTAATATTGGTAGATGTTGCATTAGGAATACTGTTTTATATTTGCTGCCATATTTAAAATATGAGTTTTCATTATTCTACAATATTGTTTAATATTAGCTGATACTGTTTATAGTATTTTTTCCCATTTAAGATCTGTTTCTTTAATTCTTTTCCCATCTGTTTACATTTCAAATTACGTGTTATAATTATTTAACATAAGATATCATTTACATTACTAATTCAGTTTGTATTATTAAATTTATTTGTAATCACTGATTAATGTATTTACACGAATTATCATCTATTTTTTTCTTTGAGTGCTGATTAAGTAGAGTATGGTTAGGGTACACGTATTCAAGCAATTGTAAGGAAGAGAATGATAGACACATTCAGGCCGAAAATTGCTAGAGGGAGTTTTATATGTGTTGAGGCATTTCATAGTTGTGCCAAATAACATGCATGAAATATAGGCCCACTACTCATGCATTCCCACAGATATATATGTGCTTCGACCATTCCCTGAAATATTGGCTACAAACGTAGACAATCCATATGATTTATTTGGTTAGTAACTCTTATTTTTCAAATGTATTTCATTGTATATCATTCTTGAATTAAGCTAATTTGTGCTTATGAGATGTTATTTAACAGTACTTTTCTTGAATAGATGTTCTTGGAGAGATTGTAGCTAGGGATGTTGTGAAAACCCAGATTTGCTTTGGCAAAAAAAGCAAGCTTATCGATGTCGTCATTGAAGATTTGGAGTACGAAAAAAAATAAAACTATATGAACCCTACCATTTTTTTTTTCAAACTTCTTTAGCAGATGTTAAGGTTATGTTTGCTAAACTCAATTCCACAAATATTTGTAGGAAAAACTGACTTCCAGTTACTTTATGGGGTGATCATGTTGACATTGTGAACACATATCTAGATACCAACAGTCCAGAACTTGTGATTATGCTACTACAAATGTGTCGTACAAAAATATTTAGAGGTGAGTTAAAATATGAGCTTATTCCAAGTTTGTTTATATGAAACGTCTTTAATCTTTCATTTACTTGGTAATGGCATTTTTTTTCTATGTTATGTGTTGTTCAAGTTTGTAGCACATTTTACTACACAAAGTTGATAATTAATGAGTCTATCCCAGAGATTGTAGAGTTTCGTAACAGGTTTGGCAATTATTTAATGTGGATTACTCTTCGATTGATTGTAAGCAGATGTTTATAGATAGTATTGCTTGGTTCTTCGTTTTTTATTTATTTGTTTGTTTAGTTTTTTTTATAAAAAGGCTATTGGTGGGTAGAGATAATCCTTCGAGGGCTATTAGTCAAATCTCTAGATCATCTATATACTCTTTCGATGATGAGCTGCTTAGTGGATCTGTCGAGATGAAGTCGCTCGACGATATTTTGAATTGAAATGAGGTTGGATGATTATGAGTACGATTAGAGTAATTATTATTTAATATATATTAAATAATTGTTTATCGAGGAATAAGTTATATTAGTGTAAGTGTAAATCTAAAATCTATTTTAGAATTACTTGGAAAGTTAATATAAATGCATGATTAAAGTGAAATCGTAGGTTAATTTTTTTGCCTCCTCATATTAATATATTAATTGTTTAAATAAATGGCAATGATTTAATATTTTCATTGATAATATTTGGGAAAAAATGAAATTATTTAAAATATATTAATAATTATTGTTTTATTTAATTTAAATTAATGTGTAAACCGTAGTCATTTAGGATTTGTCCTAAATCAATTTTTTTTTTTTTCAATTGTTAATTTTATATATAATAAGTTGTTTACGCGTTTTTAAAGGTAACTTATAACCAATAATCAAGAATAATATGTATATATCAATTGGTACTTGTTTTTTAAAATAATTTATCCTCATCTTAATTTTATTTTATAAGTTATATATATATATATATATATATTGGATTTTAATTAATCTGATTGGTCCGATTCCTAAAAGTTGATTTCGCATTGAGATGCAAAATGTGCATATTCATATACCCAGAAGCATGCGTTCTAAATATATACAACATTGTTTAGAAATTATTTTCTCTACTTCAACACCCCCCCCCCCACACACACACACAAACTTACACGAAAAGTCAATCTATTTATCGAAAACGCACACTTTGTCAAGAATTCATTTTCTGCTGGAATTCAGTCTACATAAACAAATTTTACAGTTGATTCGAAGAAGCTTCATTTTATAGTGTTTTATCTATTCGGAGAGATTTGAAGTCTTCTTAAGCTGGAGAACGGCTGTACGCATGTCAACATGAAGAATATTTGTAGAGGTTCGAAAAGATCTCTACCACTTACTTCTGAACCAAGTAAGATTTTAGCAATTTCTATGCTTTTTTATAAGAAATGATTGGTTCGAATTAGATTTTTAAAATGAATTTTTTTTTCTAGACTCAAACTTGGACTCAGAACTTAGTTCAAGTAGTTTATATGATTAAGAATTGAAATTCCAGTCCCGATTTGAGAAATTCGTTTTTCAATGGAAAAATATTCACCAGTTGTTCCTTTATAGAACCGGGTCATATTTTCTTCGTAGAAAATAAAAAAATTTAGCAACAAATATATTTGAAAATTAATATTTTGATATTTATTTTTAAGATATATGTGTACATTCTATTTATACTACAAAAGCTACTTCTGATTCGTAGACAATTTAGGTGGTAAATTTGCGAAGCGTACAGATGATGGCACGAGAACTGGAAATATCATGTCTACTATGCCATTGATTGATATTACTAATGGTAATTTTTAATATGCAGTTACACATTTTTTAATTCTTCTTTTTTTACATTGGTATAGTTTACAGCTTAATACATCAAATTTCTTAATTATTTATTTTATTTTACATAGATTTGGAGGTTAGATGTACAACTCCAATGCGACATTTCAATGATTTTAATCAACAAGAATGGAATGGACATCTTACAATTAGTAATGTATTGAGATCCGACAAATTCAAGATAATTGGTAGACGAGTTTTATCTTGTGAGAACTCAAGTTCTTCAAATGCTTTTGCACAGAGCCTTGAACAGGTTGTTCCGGAAGTAAATAAAATGTGTAAGTTATCCAATTTACTAACATATTTATTTTCTTTCATTTATGAAACAATTTAGATAATGGAATGTTTGTAAATTATAATAATTAATTTTAATTGCAACTTCTATATTCTTTTCAGAAAATTCAGATGTTCTTCTTGGTGGTGGAACATTTGAAAGTGCGGTTGTCAATCTCGACACTGATGGTAATTGTATTTTAAATGTCTAACTTATATCTGTAATTATCATTTTAATTAATTACAATATATTTTGCTAATGTTTAATTTAATTATCTTCAACTGTTAATTAAGTAATTATCACCGATGTTCATTTTTTGAAGTGTTCATCACGTACTGGAAATAACAAATTAAATGGAATATCAATTATTGTTCATGCAAAAAAGACAATATACATGTGGAAAAAAAAAAATAATAACAGAGGTTTACCGTGATTTATTGTTGACTTAGTTATTTTGTTGGATGTGCACCTTCTTCATGTTTTTTGCCATAAAAAGCTTTGTTAGGCGGATTAATTCTCTTCAAATCCATCCTTGCATGAAAATACATTTAAGAAAGAATTTTATGCTCATATAGCCTTTATTCAGTCTCTGCATCCATTGGCTGTTTAAAAAAAAAAATCAATTTTTGTTAGTTTAAAAAATAGTCTATGCAAAAAAAAATATATATATAAGAGGGCTGTACCTTGATTTTTTGTTGAATTCTTTATTTTGTTGGATGTGGTCCTACTTCATGTTTTCCTCAGAAACAACTTTGTTGGACGGATCAACTATCTTCAAACCCTTCCTCGCATGAAAAAATATTTAACAAAGAATTATAACAGTACATAACCGATATTTAATCAGTGCGTCGATTGAGTGTAAATAAAAAAAAGGTTAAACATCTAATAAATACTCACTTAGAAAAAACTGACAAAGAGTTTTAACTTAATAAAAATCCATATTTTTACCATCCTTGTGTAGATCTGCACATTTCTAGGCTATTAATGAAATTGGATCACATTTTTAGAACTGGGATCTCAACGATTCTTCAGAGATCGAACATAAGTGTGGCCAAAAATATTTTTTATTGATGAAGAAACGAATTTCTGAAAAAAAAAGGTGTCGCTGTATTTTATTTAAAATAAATTAATGCAGAATATAAATAATATTGTTTATTTGAAGTGATCTTTTTTCACTACCTGTACAAGCACCTAATGAAGTTTGAAGCTCAGATCTGTGATAATATTGAGTTTTATAGTTTGCAACCTTGATATCCAAGTTCTCGGCGTCATTGGCTTGAACTAGGTGAGGTGGATCTGGAACTTTACAATAAATTTTATTAGGTGCTCTTTCAGAAAATGGGGGGGGGGGGGGGAATTTGTTCCAGCGTCGGATATGTGGTGGAGAACAGGAACGGCGATCGATTGACGGTAATATTACACTTAAGCTACGAAACGGAAGCCGCAAATATCATCGAGGTTGAAGGAAGAAGGCACTGTCCAAACGAAAATGGAGTTCGGACGATAATGGAGTTGGGCGGTGGAACTTATGGCACTTTTGGATATATATGATGAGAGAATGTGGCTGCGTTAAGTTAGATTTTAGGTCTAGAATGTTGTATTTTGATTTTTTTTTTTTAATACACTATTGAACTGGGTATTAATATTGTACATGGATCCATTTCATCAATTTGGGGCAATAATGTTATCCAAGTCTAAAAATATTTAAGCTTTGCTTGGTAACAATATTTTGTTTATAAACTGCTTTTTTATGATTTTGAGAAGAAAAAAAAAAAAAGTGGTTGATAATTGGAGAGATGAAAAGTGTAGTTAAAAAGTGATTTAGGAAATTGTGTATTTTAAAAAAAGGCTTATAAATTATTTTTTTTTCATTTACCAAATACTTGTTAAGTTATGGTATGTTAGATAATATTGTGCATACGATTTTGAAATTATTTATACAATTAATATACAAAATTGTTATTATATGGAAAAAATTAGAAATTCGTTCTATATCATAATTTAAGAATAACATAATTATTTGAAATCATACAACATTATTTCTAATGTTGACAAATTTATTTTTATATATTTGTATGAGTATGTCTATAAACTAATGTTAGTACATTATAATTAAAAAATCAATTTAATAGGACATGTTTTCATACTAAAAAAAATTCAAAGAGGACATAGATTTTTTTTTTCTATTTTTTAATAAACAAAATAATGCATTTGTAACTATCTCTTTTCAACAATTTGCAGATGGATGGGTCATTGTTCTATTTCGCTTGATAATTAATTTAATTTAATTTCTGGTCCAAATGTAAAAAAGTGCAATAATTATTCATTGGCATTAAATTGTAGAACAAATTTACAATTTGTTTATTATGATTTAACTATTGTAATATTTATGACAAAATTACTTTATGTACATCAATTATTGCATGTAATCGTCGAACTTTAATTATTAAACTTTTACTATTTGTATGATAAATTTATATTTTAAGCTATTTTATTCCGTTCACTACAGCAAAAGTGACTTTTTACGGCATGCATTTACGGCGTACATATAAGGCATGCCGTAAACTTAGATTATTTACGGCGTGCAAAAATAGTGTGTTGTAACAAAAGGACTTTCACGACGTGCAAAAGAAGCATGCCGTAAAAAAATTACAAAAGAACATTTACGGCATGCAAGCGCACGCCGTAAAATTTACATACTATTTTACGGCGTATAAAATAGCACACCGTAAAAAAAAGGTAAAAAATTGTATTGATTACGACGTGCAAAAATGCGTGCCGTAAAAAACCGGATAAAATTAACCCACATTCAAAGAGACCTTCACAGTGGCACCTCTCTCTTCGACCCGGACCTTCAGCACCGCCTCCTTCTTCTACCCTCAGCACCACCGTCTTCTTCTTCGACCTTCAACACCGCCCACTCTTTTGGACTTCAACATAGCCGCTGTCCTCCACTGGTGGCAGACACATCGCATGCATTGAACCTCAACCCTCCGACTCCTTGGCGCCTCCTCCTGATTTTTAACCAAAAAATTGCAATTGTATTAAAAAATTAGGCCCACCGACACCGACCCAGACCCAGGTACTCTCCGGACTTCATATCTTATTATTGTTGATATTTGTTATTTACTAATTATTGTTGATATTTGGTAAATTGGTGTCATGGATGATTGATTATAGTCAGGTCTCGGTGAATTTTTTGTTGATATACTACAACAAAAGTGATCTTTTACGGCATGCATTTACGGCGTGCAATTTAGGCATGCCGTAAAATTAGATTATTTACGGCGTGCGAATATTGCACGCCCTAAAAATAGGTGATTTACGGCGTTCATTATAAGCAAGCCGTAAAACATCATGAACTGTCACCTTTTACGGCGTGCAAAAGCAGAACGCCGTAAAAAATATATACACGGCGTGCATATGCACGCCGTACAAAAATACCAAAATTATTTCGCGGGGTCAAATTAGGGCGCGTACAAAACTCCTCCCGCTTCCAACCTTCAGCACGTAGCCCCTAACCCTCCGACTTTCTCTTCTTCTTGGCTTCTTCCCACTTCCAACCTTCAGCGCGCAGTCCCTAAACTCCCAAACGTTCAGCGGCGATAGCACAGAGACGTTTAAGTCTGGGACTTCTCTTCTTCCTGTCTTCTTCCTACCTTCTTCCTGCTTTCTTCCTTGTTTTCTTCTTCAATTTTCAGTAGCCAAATACCTATTTCCCAAAACCTAGTTCCACGGTGGTGAGAGTAGAGAGGTGATTAGGGCTGGAATTTTAATTACCCAATAATTACACAGCGGCGACAGAGGTAATTTCCCTTTCTTCTGATGAACGAAATTTTTCAATATGATTGATGAATATTGATTGAGATTGATAAATGGGATTTTACTTGTATCCATTGGCAGCGGAGATTCGGAGGCCCAACTTTTACCATTATTTCTGTGACCTCATCGAGAGTTGCAGGTTCTTCAAGTTTTTCAGATTCTTGAGTGAGTTTTCCCTTTCTTGTTGTAGTTTTGTTCTCTGGATTCAAAGTTTCCTGGTGTTTTATTTATTTTGTTTAATTTTGGATCATGTTGATTTATCCAGAATTTGTTTCATTATTTATATGAGGGATGTTGAAATTGAATGGTTGAAAAGTATGGTTGTTCTTGAAACAGAAACTATATGAAATTCTATAAAAATTCTATCCTTTTTTAGTTTCATAACAAAATTTGATTAATTATTTATTTGCAAAAAAACGTAGTTCTTTGATTAAACTGGATGTTATTAGTCTCAACTCAAGTCCAGATGTAAATGATTCCATTTATTTGCTGCTCCTGTCAAGTCCTCTTTTGTTGGTTTTGGACTATGAGCTTAAACTGAGAGTTATGATTTTTATTACATTTTTTGGGCTTAGGTTGGAGGATATAGATAGTGTATCAAGAGCTGTTTTGCCTAAGTTTTACCTTGAAGTCCAGATGTAAATGATTCCATTTATTTGCTGCTCCTGTCAAGTCCTCTTTAAGTTAAAGATTAATAATCTCAAATTAACTTTGAACTGGATAGAATCAGGATAACTGCTTCATAGTGTTTTTGTTGTTCTATTCATGAAGTTTTCACTTGCTTATGTTAAGCTTTGTTTCTACAGCATGGTATACATATGTATGTTGCTTCTAGCTCAGATTATGCTTGAATAACCTTGATAAATAAATAACTTATTTCCAATTTTGATCACTAAAAAAATTCCTCTATTTGAATCTTACTTATATTTACTGAAAAGAAAATGATTTCAAATAATAGTATTGTAACACTTGTAGCTGGTGTAAAGCGCCTTCTAGGGAGTGTGGAAGAATCGGTAACTATCATATATTTACTTTTGGCACATTTTCGAAGATTAAGTTGATGAATAAGACTTGACACGTCTCTCCCAATTTAAGTCAAAACATTAAAGCAGCAATTAATTGATTATTTCAAATTATTTGAGTATGATTTTCAACTTCTTAGTTTTTTATCTTTCAGTTGACTGTCAATGATGTATATCTATCATATCTTCCCTTGGCACATATCTTTGATCGGGTGATCGAAGAGTGTTTCATCAATCATGGGGCCTCAATAGGATTTTGGCGTGGGGTAAGAATGCTACATGTATTTTTCTAGACATACTGGAGCTTACATAATAATTTAATCATTTAACTTATCTGCAGGATGTTAAGTTATTGGTTGAAGACATTGGAGAGCTAAAACCTACTATTTTCTGCGCTGTTCCTAGGGTATTAGATAGAATTTATTCAGGTTTGTTTTGCTCATCCAGGTTTATAACAATATTATTAATTAGTAGATATTATATTTTTGTACAGAGGTGTGGAATGCTTAAATTTTTTGTACTGATATTAGATGATTTTAGTCATGATATTGCATCCTTAACTGTTGGAAGTGTAGATAACCTACTGTGATGATGAAATCCAGTTTCTGACCTATATTAGTGCAATCCAGTGGTCCATCCTCATGGAAAAAATTTACTTGACGTCAAATGAGTTGTTTGGTATCAGTAATGGAACTAATAAAATAACAGCATGTGACATTTTAAAACGGAACGGAAAATTCGTGTATTCTGGGAGGGAATAGGCAACTGTCTGCTTGTTTATTCTCCGAAACAGTCATAAAATTTATCTCTTTGGACTCATATGTGCATTTGTTGTTCTTGATTTCTGTGCTCATTTCAGGTTTACAACAGAAGATTGCTGCTGGGGGTTTCATTAAACAAACGTTGTTTAATTTTGCATACTCTTAGTAAGTTCTGTTTTTAGCTTTCCTTTGTTCTTGATGGAGGGAGAGTAATAAATGGGAGTTCAAATTGTACTTGAATTCCTATATATCGTCTCTTGAGTTGTCCTTGCCAAACAAACTGATTGCTTGCTTCTTGAGCAACTCAAGCGAAAGTAAATTGTCAAAGTGGTGCTCAATGCTACTTCTGACTATTTTGTCACTCTAATAATATTTAATATCCCGTCTGTCTATTTCAACTTGCAAAGATACCTTTGATTGCTCTTAGTCAACTTCCATTTAATATAACATACCTTTTCATTATCTTATATCAATAGTTAATTACTTACTTTTTTTGAACTGTCGTCTATATATATATATATATATCCTCATTTTACTTTTTTTTTTATGCTTGTATTTCTAATTACATTTTGATATTTGCAATCTGATTGTGTATATTGAATGTGTAAACTTTCTTCCTTTTATCTTGTTATTTTGTAGTGCTCATCTATCAACAATATTTTTTATGAAAAATTTTGTTACCAAGTTTTATATATTTGGACATTGTTCATTATATTGTTTCTCAAAATAAATTACATTATGGACTGAGATGCCATGTCGTTAAATTATGCAGTCCTCAACAGAGAGCAAATGTTATGGAGCAACAGATTGTACTTACACATCTCGAGGCCATTATCTATCCATAAGCTACTGAATACAGGAAATCGATTATATGCAATGACGAAACTTGCCTTCAATAAATCGTAGCCACATGTCCAGTCTTGTGTCCCAGACCTTCTCAAAGTTGCTCTTAATTGTTCTGACAATGTAGCAAATACAGATGGATCACTATGTTCCAATTTTTTTATGCTGATGCATGGCACTTTTTGCAGGCTGTGTGTGAAGACCTGCAAAACAGGGTAGAGGGGCAGCAGCCGTGACACTGCTGCCTTAGACTGCTGTTCTGGCTGGAGGTAGCCGGCTGCTGCTTTATACTGCCAACTGAGGGAGGTTGCTTCCGACTGAGGAAGAAGAAGGTTGGACTGATTTTCGATTTCTGCAAGGCTGCCACGAAGGAAGGACTGCTGCTACATTTGCAAGCAGGTTCAGAGGTTGCAGGCGAAGGAGACTAGAAGGTGGATGCTGCTGAAACTGGACGCTGCTGGTGACTGGAAGCAGGAAAAGGCTGAACCACTACAAGTAGCTGCTTGTGCTAACGGATAGTGCTGTAGGCAGCTGTGGAAACTTACAAGGAAGAAGAAGGAGCAGCCAGTTAGAATGCAGGGACTGAAATGCAAAGAATTGAAAGTTCAGGGACTGAAATGCAATTACCTGATAGTTGGAGGACCTTGATACCTGATGTGATGTGCAGGAAATTGATTATTTTTAGTACGAGACTCTTTGGTCAAAGAAAAGCTTCGATATGGATAATATTTTGTTTACGACATTTTAAGCTTTTTCTTGAAGTAATTGTCTATACACTTTTAACATATTTCTGTTTAAATTTTTGAATAGGTTATGTGGGATCTAAATTTTTGTATATTGTATTGAATGTTATTAAGAAATTTTCTATTTATCGAAATTGTGTTTATTGATTACATTATTGCGTATAATTTTGTTTTATTATTATTATATGTTTTTGGAATTATAATATAAATTTGTATATTAAAAAAAAAATCAATTTACAACTTTACGGCGTGCACTCGCGCACGCCGTAAAATTAACTTTACGGCGTGCATTCTTGCACGCCGTAAACATTTACGGCGTGCTCGTGCACGCCGTAAACTCAATTTTACGGCGTGCGAATTTGAACGCCGTAAATTTTTTATGGCGTGCTCGTGCACGCCGTAAATGTTTACGGCGTGCAAGAATGCACGTCGTAAAGTTAATTTTACGGCGTGCGCGAGTGCACGCCGTAAACTCAGTTTTACGGCGTGCGAATTTGAACGCCGTAAATTTTTACGGCGTGACCTTTTACGGCGTGCAATGCACGCCGTAAAAGACTTACTTTGTTGTAGTGTATATCTCTGTGAATTTCTTGGTGAAATTTTTTGTTTGTGAACTGTGATTCAACTTTTAGCAGGTTTTCAAATATGGTTTCTCTAGGAATTGTAGCTTAACCTACAACGCACATGATTAACTACAGACAATACTTTTATGCCTTTTGTGTTGTTTTTGTTCAGAGTGGTTAATGAAACTTTAGAAAGCATTTCTTTGGACCTTGGCTTCAGTGGAAGTACCCTTGCTGAAGGTACTTGTGCTTTTGTTTCCTTATAGACTGAGCACATTTTAGCATTTGGGCTTTGATGAAGGTGCTTTGAATTAACGAGTTTCGATTTCATTGTTAGTTTTAAGAACTAATGAGTACAATTATACATTTGCTTATTAGCTTTGTGAATCATTTTCGTTCTGTTAGCAGCTTCAGGATCTTATTCAGGGTACAACCTATAGTTGGAGCTAGGACTTTATTTATTAGGAAAATAACCAGAATACTGAATATAGAAAAAGCTTAAGTTGCTATTATAAATTATGAATGAAAAGAAGGTATGCATGTAGCAAATCTCATTGAGACTGATGTTAGTCAGAAAATGGATGTTAATACATTACTATACTTTCTTTGTGTCTTCCTTTTAATAACTTATCATCCACCACTTAAATACGTGAATCTTTCATCGTAACCATTGTCTAACAATGCAGTATTCTAATAATCAACGTGAAAGAACATTCACCTTCTCGATCCTCCATGAATTAATTGGCGTTTCGTTGAATGTGCAGGCTTCTATTTTGATTGGTTGTGATGTAAGAAACATGACTGCAGATACATTTGAAATTATAACCAATGAGGAAGTTATTGCTGTAAATCAAGGTAAAATACTTCATTTATTTTATTTTTTACTGTGTTTACAGAAGGTTTAACAAATGAAATATAATAAAATGAAAAGGTAATGGACATTGCTGGATTATTTTAGATCCTTAAATATATCATCCTACACATGAGTTTTTTCTTCTTGAAGATGCATTAGGAAGTACAATTGCATGGCCAATTAGATACATTGAAGTGGAATAGTTGAAATCAAAACAAAGGTATACTTCACTTTTTGATATACTTTTGATATGATAATTATAAATTTATTAATTATAATTTTATTATTTATCTGATGTGCAGGAAGTTGATTATTTTTGGCATGGCACTATTGGTCAAAGAAAAAGCTTCGATATAAATACCTTTTTTTTTTTTTGAAGTAGTTGTCTATGCACTTATGACATTTCTATCTAAATTTTTGAGTAGGTTATGTGAGATTTAAATTTTTGTATATTGTATTGAATCTTACTAAGATATTGTTTGTTTATCGAAATCACATTTATTGATTACATATGCATTAATGTGTATAATTTTGTTTTATTATTATAGGTTTTTTGGAATTATAATTCACAGCTTTTTTTTAAAAAAATAAAATTTTAATTTACGGCGTGCAGAACTGTACGCCGTGAAATGTAGTTAAGGCATGCAATGCCGCATGCCGTAAATGTATATATGGCGTGCAGTGTTGCACGCCGTGACTACGTTTTATGGCGTGCGGTTCTGCACGCCTTAAACTTACGGCGTGCAATAATGCACGCAGTAAAAATGAAATTTATGGCGTGTGAATTTGCACACCGTTAAATTTTACGGCGTGACCTTTTACGGCTTGCAATCCACGCCGAAAAAGGCTAACTTTGTTGTAGTGGTTGTACTTTTTTTCCAATATTTCAGATAAAAAATTAGACATGAACACTTCCGTGCAACGCACGGGTGCGAATACTAGTTCTCAACAATATCCCTTTGTCAACCCATTTTCCTCTTTGAACCTGACAAATGGACCAACAACTTCACCGGTCATATGCCAATCTTGATTTGTTTGAGATGCTGCTTTCCAACATGCCACAACTAGAAGCCACTGATCGAAAATCTTCCAAATGGAACATCATATATTTGTAGATGCCACTGACCTAGACGTGGCCAAAGGACATCAAAGCAGAAGATATTTCATGATTAAAGTTTAGCAACGTGTAAACTTTTATTCAACCAAGAGGCGGGAAAGAATCTTACTATCTCCCTATATATATGAGCTCAATATCATTATAGCATGGATATCTTGATACCACGATAACTCTTTCTGATTTTTCAAGAAATCAATGGCTGAATGCACATACTCACTTGTTACTCTGTCGATTGCTTCTCGTACTCTTCTTGCAGCATAGTCAAGTTGTTTCGCTACCAGCTTTCATGAGAATTCTGTTGCAACCACATCGACAATTGCGTTTTCGAAGTACATTTGAGGCAACGATGGCTTCGTTCGCTTGCGTACGTCCATGCAGATAAGCAGCGCAGTTGGCTGCTCATACGCATGTTGGCGCGCCTTGCATTTGCATCTTCATATATGCCCTGTTATAGCCTCATATCGTGAATATGCGCGTCGACCGAAATCATTGCAAGTTCGCTTTTTGTTCGCTTTGTTCTTGATTTTTTTATTTTTAAATTAATACTTTCTCGAAATTATTGATTGGAAAAGTACTCATATCTGAAAGGAATTTCACACCTCACAAGATTGGAATCCACAGGCCACTGTGTGTAGATTTTTCTTAACTACTTTTTTCTCGCCACTGGACATTGAGCTCCTATATAAAAATTAGTGGTTAAAAAGCGGTTTGAAAAATTTTAGGTCGTATTCGTAAGGATTTGTTAGGTTTAATTCTTCAAAAAATTAAAGCAATTAAACTACAAGGAAGGGAATTTGAATTTCGAGTATTAAATCAATCTGAAATAAAATAATTGTAGGGAAGTAAATTATTGAAAACTGAGTTAAACGAGTACCCAACCTGAGGTGCGATCTTAGAGTTGATTTTAAGAATTGATCGTGGATACAAAAATAATTTTTTTTTTCTCTAAATTGGTTGTGGTTTTCAATAAGCTCTAATAACCTTTCTTTCATTACTTTCTCGATAATCAAGAGATGCTCTTTGACTTTTTCTCTTATCAATAAATAACCTCACACAAGCTTTTACGATTTAATTTACCAACTACATTAATATCTAGGGAGACGACCAATTCTAAGCAACAAATACACAAGCGTAATTCATTTAAGCTAGATTGTATATCTTCATAACATAATTAGAAAATATGTCTGAAATCAACTATGTTATTTGTCATTGATATAATATCTAAACAATTACGAATTTAGATTTCTAATTGGTGATATATTGTTTCAACAATTAAACAATGTGTACTTTGTATTAATTAATCAATCAAAATAAAAAATTCAACAAACATGGAAGATATATAAATAGAGAAATAGTAAAAGAAACAATAAGAATTAATTCAATTTCATAATTCTAGAAGAATCAACAACTAGTCTTTATTCAATTGAACTTTATTTGCGTCAATTTATACATTCTATCGACTTTGTGATAATTTCTGAAATAAACCAAAGAACAACAAAATCAATAGCATTTATTCTAAAATGATAATTTAACATCCTAATTTTAGCATGTAAATAAGTTATCATGGCACATGTGTCAAACTAGTTAATTTTAGAAGTTAGAATACATAAATATTCCTCTTTACATTTCTACTCTTTTAAATCAAGTTGTCTAATAAAACCTTGACTTTGTTTAAACTTCTTTGAATGTATGTTTAAAAAATACATTTTTAGATGCCAACATACATACAAATGAAAATTTGTCAAATGAAGAAAATTCGAGAAATCACTAAAAGAGTTCATAACAATGATCATAACCCATAAAAAATAGAAAAATAATATATGAATTGCCTTTTTACTAATTTATTGCAAAATAGTAGAGTATTTTTTAAATATTATTATCAAGCCATCAAGGGAGATTCTGATAAAAAGAGGCAGAAAAATACGATTCAAAAATAGGACTACATGAGCATAAAATTCCTTCTCGGGTTTAAATCAACTCTAAATAATCAAGTCAACCATGTATCTCTACAGATGGTCAGAATTATTCCTTAAATAAGTGCATAAAATACAATAATTCAAATAATGATTGCAATAACAAAAGAAGTGTATCTCTACCTTTTATTCAATTATCGAATTTTATTCCACGATCTAAATTGTTAGCTCATCTCTCGAATTATTTAAAAAAAAAAACCCACAAAATCTATGAATTAGTGACCAATTAATTCATGTATTAAACACAAAATAAAATCAATACATGCAACGTACACGCAAAACTTGAATTATGAAATTAATAGCATAAAACTAAGCTACATCTTTTTGTCCTCTTTTATTTCTTGACTCCTCCAAAAAAATTATTGAAACCATTGCTGACTCGGACTTGATACTTCATTCATTTGAATTCTCATATTTAAAAGACACCACGTATGACGTAACAGTCATCAAACAGAGATTTTTCCCATAATGCAACTTGAACAGGGATGTTTAATTCGTTAAGAATCCCAAGTTGCTATGTTCATGTCACACCATAAGATATTTGACAATGGTGAAGGGTTGTTTTGAAAATGAATAACGTGTTGGTAATTGGTTTTTTCCTACTTTGATGGATTATTTAAAAGGATTTAATTTGTGATTTAGCCCTTGTTTGTTTCTAATTAAAATTTTCTCATTCTTCTAGAATACAAAATCTGAACTATCCATTAAAAGTTATGCTTACAATATTTGATTATTTAATCAAATTTCAAACATCAATTCTCCTAAAATCACTATTTATTTAAAAAAAAAAAAACTCATTTTAACTAGAATCAAACGGCACTTAGATCTTTAAGTTTTTGGTAAAAAATGTAAAAAGGGATATAAATTTACATCTTCTTGTGGGACAAATTTCACACAAAAAAGCTATCAATTCATAAAATATTGATGAGGGATCTGCAATTTAAATCTTCTAGTGAGACATTTTTAATTGACATTTTTAACTGACACTGTGACTATCGCACATACATTGAGTGATGAAAAGGTAAGTGGTTGAATAATTATTTACACCATCCAATATATGGACGTCATGTCACAATGTCACTTAAAAATATCAATTAATAATGTCTTCCTACAATTATTTTTATATTAAGTTGCACTATGAAGTCTTTTATATTAATTTGAACTTCTTTTACATTTTTTTTTTATTTTTTAGTCAAATTTCAAAATTTTTAGGTTGATTTGTTTGGAATATAGAAATATATACACAAATCAAATATAGATTAACTTTAATATCTTACGAGTAAAAAAAAATTATGCAAAACTGAAATTTATATATTATGATTTTTTTATTGGAGCGAAATTTTGAATCCATCAAAATTTAAATGAGATGCAAAAATGATTTCTAAGATGTGAAGTTACACCCAATTCCCCTTGTTTGACCTCCTTTATTTTGTGAATGATGTGATTTTGAATAGTATTTTGGGGAGAATGTGTAGTTAAAAAATGTTTGAAAAGTAAAAAATAGTAAGCTTGATTAAAATGGAGATTGAGATTAAGTGTTGAATAAATTTTATTTTAAAAAATGGAGGCCAAACAAGAGCTTTTTACAACACATTTGGATATGCTCTAAGGTTGAATAAGCAAGTGGTTGGTAAACTTGTTTATAAATAAGTTTTTTCCTTAATTTTTTTTAATCAAGCACATTTTCTCAAATCACTTTATCATACATTTTAATTAAAAAAAAATCAAATTTTTTGTTCATAAATAAAAATCAATCACCAAACATAGGCTAAAAAAATAGTGTTGAAAGTAAGCATTAGGACTTGAAAATAGATTGAATTAAAATATGATGGAATATTCAATTAACTAGAACGTGTCATTTAGTGTAATATTGTAAAATATATTTGATTGAAAAGTTGTTTATTTTTATATGAAAAGTGACTTTAAAACTTGTATTTTTTCACAAGTGTCTCTTTTCAATAATTATATATAAATTTATTTTTGTTGGAAAATTGGACTACTAGAATTGCCAACACAAATAACAATGTTAAATATTTTTCCCAAATCCTTGTGATTAAAATAGGAATTCACAACTCAAACAAGACAAGACAATCCAAATAATAGAATATCAAAATACTAAATAACAACGCAATAACAACAATAATTATTTAACGTCGTAAAACCCTAATATGAGAAGGGAAAATCGACGGGATAAAATGACAATTTCACTATTACCAAATAATAGGAATACAATATTTCTTCTCTAGATTTTTGCCCTAAATCTAGAGGTAACCCAATATATGTATTCAAGAATCAATCTTGACAATGACAAAATACATCATCTAATATCAATAGATGAAACCCAACAATAACAATAACAATAATAATGAAGAAGAAGAAGAAGAAGAAGAAGAAGAAGAAGAAGAATAAATAGCACCTTAATCATTCTAAGATAATACTTAGAGAATCTTAAATCTTGAAGAAGAACAACCCCATCAATAACACTTTCTTCCCTAAAATAAAACAAGATAAATGGCACCTTATTCTTCCATGATATCACTGGGTGTATGTGTCAATAAAATGGCCAGAAACTCAGCCATTGCATTTTGCTTCAAAGTCTCAACCTCTGTTTGCGTGAAAAGCCCTAGCAAACAAAAAAAAAAAAGTCTCTACCTTTTTACATTTGGTTTGGCTCTAACTTAAATGAAATTGCACAAAAGGTCCTTGATGTTTAAAACAAATGATGGCCCAATTAAATGATTATATGGGATGGACCAATATTAAGTTATGCGTTAAATAAATAAAGACAAACAATCTCCCCCTCCAACCTATGAGGGAGGTACACCCTGCGGCACACGACCAGATTTTTCTTTTATTTTCAAATTCGTGTGCCAACACGTGGCTCATGATAATTTGCGAAAATACTTTTATTTTTCTTTTCTTAAAGTAGTGATATAAACGACGCCACTTGATTGGGATTTCAAAATCACTTTACTTTAAAATAAAATCCTTTCATTTAAAAATTAACGATAAAACATATAGTATAATATTTTGACTTTAAAATCTTTTAGATAAACATTAATAATAATAAAATGGCGAGTTTGACAGTTCAAACACAAGATCTTATTCAATGAGTCCACAACTCACAAGTCATCACTTAATGCAGCACTATCTGTCTCTCACTGTCTAAAGATCCGCGACAATCCCTTTTTCATTTCTATTATTTCCTGAAATATTAGATATTTCATGGAATGAGCATAAATATGCCCAGTGAGTGAAGTATGATGCACATGTGCTATTACACGTAGACACGTTAACCTCACATGTTCACGATTTATACAAATTTTACTTATTGAATCAATCAAGTCTATATTCAAGTCGCGTCTAGTTCAAGTCAAGTTCTATATTCACTTCAAGCCATATATCCAAATCAATTCGAGTCCCAAGTTAAGTTATTTTAAATTATATGTATTTTAAGTTATATCCAGTCCGTTCAAGTCTAAATAATTAAATCAAGTCAAATTCACATATTATAGTCAAGTCATACTTCATATATTTAAGATCAACGTAAAAGCATGTCTTACATATTTAAACCAATTAATTTCTATACTCAAGTCATATAATCAAAACAAGTTGGGGCAAGACATATATTCAAGTCGGGTTAAGATAATATATTCAAGTTCATATGCATTTCCATATTAATCGAATCGAGTCAAGTTCATATATTCCAATCAAGTCAAACTCATATATTCAAGACTTATGCAAATGTATGTATTTTCAAGAGAGCATGACTTTTAATGAGGCTTATATTATAATCAACTATTATCCCGAATGTGCACAAGTAGGGAATATAACCCCAAGTTCAGGAGGAGTTTATTCCACGAGTTCTTTTACAAGCGTGGTCTATATACCACGGGTTTAAAACACGGAGTCGAGATCCCTGAAATTCATTAACAATCATAACAACATTGTTTGATGGCGCGTATATTGTTCACTAATATTTCGCGATGAGAAATATCCCCGCAATTGTACGGGTAGTGAGAAGTAATAAAGTGGACTTAGGAGTTCAGATTATTGTCCTACGGAGACTACTATTAAGTACCGAAATATGTTAGTTCTTATCCCTATTTGAACAGATGAAAGAGTTTGAGAATTTAAATTAAAACTATGAAAATAAATTAAAGAATTAAATTGTGAAATTGTTGTTGTTTTTTTTTTTTTTTTAAAAAAAGATTGTAAGGTATTTGGGAATCCCTATTTCACCTAATCAATTAAATTAACTCCAATTCCATGTGTTTATTTCCTAAATATGTACTTGGTCGAATTCACTAATGCATATTGAAATTCCTCTCTCGAGTTTAAACCAATTCTACCTAAACAAGTCAATCGTGTATTAACACACAACCAATTCTACCTAAACAAGTCAACCGTGTATCTCTATCTCTTGTCCAATTACCAAATTTATTACTTAGATCTAAGTTATTAACTTACCTCTCGGATTATGGAAATAACTCATTATATCATAAATTGGGGATCAAGCAACTCAAGCATTAAAAGCAATAATAAATCAATATATGCAACAAAACATTAAAACTATGGAATATGGAATTAAATTAATAAAGTTAGGCTACATCATTCATCCCAACATGGAATTTAGTTACACATCATAATTAAATACCAAAGACAATAAAAGAAAACGTTCATGGAAAATAACATAAAAAGAATAAAGAGCTTGCACCAAGTATCAATTCTTTATGTGTTCTTTCAATCTCGCCTCTTGCTTTGCTCCAAACTCCCAAGAATTTAATGTTGAAATACAAAAATTATGATGTTCTTAGATGAGGTAAAGGTCCCAAAATCGTGCCTCATGTGTTGTATATATAGGTTTTGGAAAAATCTAGTGAAAGAAGGAGAAAAATCAGATGAAATTGTGCAAAAGCCCAAAATTACGGCTCAACCAAAAGCCTGTGCGGGCTCGCAGACAAAATTCTCGAGAACTCGCAGGCAAAATATTTCGGTTCTGACCATTCAACGAGGAGTCCCGCTGGCTCGCAATACAAACTTTCAGTGCAATTTTCAACTTTAAATCTATATAAGTTGGTCCTTCTCTTTCATATGCACCTCAAGTCCTCAACTTCCAATTTGAACATTATGGTCCCCAAACTTCTAAATTTTCTCAATTAGCTTATCCCAACTCTCAACTTCTTCAATTAGGTTCTCCAAGACTTTATTTATTTACTTGGCATCATGTATGTTTCCCATTTGACGTCATCGACTCCACAATTACTCAATTAAGCTCCAATTAGCATCCAATTGTGCATTTCTTTTCCTCAATTTCTTCATTCTTCATCTTTTTGGGATATTTTCTGAAATGTAAACAAATAAACACAAATTAAACAGCATTTATTCTAAAACGGCAATAAAATATTCTAATTTTGACATATAAATAAATTTAAAAATACACTTATCAAATACTCCCAAACTAGAATTATTGTTTGTCCTCGAACAATGTGAGCTTCAACTAAAGAATCAAAATACAAAATATTTTTGTTTTGTCAACATGTTTACCAATTGCTTCAATAGTCCATATCAAACCATACTTCAGCAAGAGTTATGAACAACAAAGTAAAATAAATCTAGTTATCTCATGCCAGATCTCAAGTGTGCGTGTGAATAGCCAATGTCAAACCCCTACTCATGCAAAAGATATACTTAACACCGTGTAGCTCATAATGCACAATCAATCCCAAATCTCATGTGGTCAACCTAGTGAATCTAAAGATTTTCCTTTCATCGCTCATAGATGATCACAACTTACTATTTTTCTCTCACATCCCTGGTTTATCTATAGTGGTTTATAAATATTTTCATTTCTTTTTCCTCACAAGATAGTCAGAATTAGAAATATACATGCACATCAAATCAAAAGTAAGCAATCCCCAATTCTACACCCCTCATATCCACAGTTATAATCAACCAAGCTTATTCTAAACAAATATATATATTTTCATTTATGGACGACTTTTTCCGTTCTTTTTCTTTCATGTCCTTGTCTTTTAACATCTTTGTGTAATATTTTTCTCATTTGCTTTCTATGTGACCACTGTAGCGAGCTTTAGGTCGGTGACTCCCAAGCAAGACGACTTTAGGGCACCAGGTTCGAAAGACCCCTCAGACTTAATTGCTCGAGTCACACAATCACCATCGAAAAGTTAAAGATGTTTGATTGTCTTATGTGGAAGTCCACTCTCCGTACTTGCTTTCTATTTGACCCTGTAGCGAGCTTTAGGTCGGTGACTCCCAAGTCAAACGAATTTAAGGCACCAGGTTTGAAAGACGTTTCAGACTTAATTATTCGAGTCAAAAAGGCTTTTAAAGAGTAGAATAAGACGTTCAATATTTTTTTGTTTCTATGCGGGCTATGGTTTATACTCGTTGACCAAACCGCTTTGACTAAAGTGCAAACCAAGAACTACAGACCTCCAACCCATCAATACATGCACAATCTAACCATTCCACCCCCAAACTTTCTTTTTGAGCTAAGTTTGGTTCTACTTTAGGGACGGGATATCTAAGGATCTATGTTTAAGGATTATCAAGTCATTCCTAAGTTCAAGTTGCATGAATTTTCCCCACATGTATTAAATACATTTCTACACAAGTAATAATCCAACAATGATCATGTGAGCATGAAGATTAAATCTAGCAAGTAATAACTAGTTCGTAAAATTCGTGCTTTCATGTTGTCCACAATTCAAGCCAAAGCAAAATTTGATTCATACTATATCCTACGCAATAAACATCTCAACAAGATTTTCAAATTTTTTCAATTTTTTTTAGTACCCCAAATAAAAATTGAGTGAATGCCAATAAAAAGAATGAATTATGAAACATACGCAATGAATGAGATTTTCCATCCCAACCTAGAAAGAAACATTGTCCCCATTTTTTTTAAAATAGATTTAACAATGAAAAAAAAAGACAAAAGAGAAAGAACTAGAACATCCCAGGTGTAATGGAGTTGTTTCTTTGCTTTGAACCTTTCCTTTTAGTTGCACTTGGACGAATTTTACCCTTTCTTTGCATTTCCCAACTTGGTTCGAGGTGTTTTGGTTGATGTTTTCCTTGTAAAACAAAAGATAAGTAACATTATAAGTCACAAACATTAATAAGAACAGTGCAACTTCAAACCAAAACCCCCAAACTAAAGATAAAGCAAAAATTCTAAATTTTCAAGCATGGTCGACCATTTAAGCCATGACATCACCTAGAAAAAGACAAATT
This sequence comes from Ligustrum vulgare, assembly GCA_963555705.1. NCBI lineage: Eukaryota > Viridiplantae > Streptophyta > Magnoliopsida > Lamiales > Oleaceae > Ligustrum > Ligustrum vulgare. The sequence continues at coordinate 41,550,694 of OY743173.1, read as the reverse complement.
TTTTCAAGCCATCTTTTGACATGTTAAATTTTATAGCATGGTTGGAAACATATTAAAAATTCAGCTCATTTGAAGATCAATAGGGTCATGAAAAACTATGAAGAAGTAGGTGACATGAGCAGTTTTTCAGGTGCAATGACTTGTAGTGGCCTGGCAATGGGGCTGCCATGGTGCAATATTGGTTTTCATGAATTTAATGCAATGCAATGTAATGTCCAATCAATGAACTAATCACACAGAATCAATGATAAACATGTAATGAAGATACGTGCTCGGACAAATTTCTCAAATTTGAACAAAAATGTCTTTGTCTCTTTTCATCAAACACTTAATGCATATCGATATCAAAGAATATTAAAGTTTTTTTGAGAAGAAGAATAATCATTCTTGTTATTATTCAAGGGAAGCGATTACAAACTAAATAGTAAAGGAAGGCCACCAAATCAGGAAAGGCGACAAAATCAGGAAATTAAATTACAAATCAAATCAGCTGATCTCTAGGCTAGAAAAAAGGAAAACATAATTTCAAAATATAATTTCCTTAATTTATTTCCTAGAAATCCAACACCCCCCTCAAGTTGGAGCATAGATATCTATCATACCCAACTTGCTTACGAGGATCTCAAAACTAGGTCTGAAAAGACATTTGGTGAAGATGTCGGCTAGTTGTTGAGTGGTAGGAACAAAAGGCATGCAAATAGTTCCACTATCAATCGTCTCTTTTATGAAGTGTGTGTCAATCTCTACATGTTTCGTGCAATCATGTTGTACTGGATTTTGAGCAATACTTATGGCAGCTTTGTTGTCACAATACAACTTCATTGGCATATTTACTGGCATCCGCAGATCTTCAAGAATTCTCTTCAACCATAGCATTTCACAAACTCCGTTAGCCATAGCCCTGTATTCTGCCTCGGTACTACTCCTTGCAACCACATTCTGTTTTTTGCTTCGCCATGTGACCATATTTCCCCAGAAATAAGTACAATATCCTGACATGGACCTTTTGTCAATAATTGAGCCTGCCAAAACTGCATCAGTATATGCCTCTATGACTTGCTGTGTGGTCTTCTGGAAGAGTAAACCAAAAATTTTCAAGTATCTAAGAATCTGATAAACTACTTCAAGATGTTTTGCATAGGGTGAGTGCATAAATTGGCTTACCAAACTCACAGCAAAAGCAATATTGGGTCGTGTATGCGATAAGTAAATCAACTTTCCCACCAACTTTTGATACCGAGTTGTATTTACTGGATCACCTTCCTTGTCATCTCCAAGTTTTTGATTGGGATCGATTGGAGTGTCTGCTAGCCTACAACCACTCATCCCAGTCTCCTTAAGTAGGTCAAGGACATACTTTCGTTGACAGATAACAATCCCTTTCTTCGACCGAGCAACCTCCATTCCAAGGAAATATTTCAGAGATCCTAAGTCCTTGATCTCAAATGTTGATGAGAGGGAAGTCTTCAATCGATTCATCTCAACTACGTCATTTCTAGTGAGAATTATATCCTCTACATACACAATCAGTATTACTATCTTCTCATCATGTGAATGTCTTAGAAACATCGTATGATCACCTTGTCCTTGAGTATACCCCTGACTTTTAACAAACTTAGTGAATTTCTCAAACCTCTTGGCGATTGTTTTAACCCGTATAAGGACTTCTTCAGTTTACACACCTTTGTGCCAAAATTTTCACCAAATCCTAGAGGTGCATCCATGTACACTTCTACCTCTAGGTCTCCATTGAGAAATGCATTTTTTACATCCAACTATTGCAAAGTCACGATTAGCTTCAAGTGACAAAAGAACTCTCACAGAGTTTAACTTTGCGACTAGGGCGAATGTCTCCAAGTAATCAATGCCATAGGTTTGAGTGAATCCCTTGGAAACCAATCGAGCTTTATACCGTTTTCCAAGGAAATATTTCAGAGATCCTAAGTCCTTGATCTCAAATGTTGATGAGAGGGAAGTCTTCAATCGATTCATCTCAACTACGTCATTTCTAGTGAGAATTATATCCTCTACATACACAATCAGTATTACTATCTTCTCATCATGTGAATGTCTTAGAAACATCGTATGATCACCTTGTCCTTGAGTATACCCCTGACTTTTAACAAACTTAGTGAATTTCTCAAACCTCTTGGCGATTGTTTTAACCCGTATAAGGACTTCTTCAGTTTACACACCTTTGTGCCAAAATTTTCACCAAATCCTAGAGGTGCTTCCATGTACACTTCTACCTCTAGGTCTCCATTGAGAAATAAATTTTTTACATCCAACTATTGCAAAGTCACGATTAGCTTCAAGTGACAAAAGAACTCTCACAGAGTTTAACTTTGCGACTAGGGCGAATGTCTCCAAGTAATCAATGCCATAGGTTTGAGTGAATCCCTTGGAAACCAATCGAGCTTTATACCGTTTTCCAAGGAAATATTTCAGAGATCCTAAGTCCTTGATCTCAAATGTTGATGAGAGGGAAGTCTTCAATCGATTCATCTCAACTACGTCATTTCTAGTGAGAATTATATCCTCTACATACACAATCAGTATTACTATCTTCTCATCATGTGAATGTCTTAGAAACATCGTATGATCACCTTGTCCTTGAGTATACCCCTGACTTTTAACAAACTTAGTGAATTTCTCAAACCTCTTGGCGATTGTTTTAACCCGTATAAGGACTTCTTCAGTTTACACACCTTTGTGCCAAAATTTTCACCAAATCCTAGAGGTGCATCCATGTACACTTCTACCTCTAGGTCTCCATTGAGAAATGCATTTTTTACATCCAACTATTGCAAAGTCACGATTAGCTTCAAGTGACAAAAGAACTCTCACAGAGTTTAACTTTGCGACTAGGGCGAATGTCTCCAAGTAATCAATGCCATAGGTTTGAGTGAATCCCTTGGAAACCAATCGAGCTTTATACCGTTCTAGGGAGCCATCAGATTTATACTTGAATATAAACACCCATTTGCATCCCACAGTTGTCTTTCCTCTTGGTAATTCAATTAACTCCCACGTGCCACTCTTTTCAAGAGCTTTCATCTCCTCGAAGACAACCTTCTTCCACTCAAGAACTTTCAAAGCATCCTGCACAGTATTAGGAATCTCCATACAAGACAAGCACAAAAAATAGGTGATATATTTTCATATGAAACATATTTAGATAACAGATGTTGGGTGCAGTACCTCACACCCTTTCGAAAAGCAATGGGAAGCTCAGAATCATCAACTTCAGGATTGGGATCAGACACGGGTTCAAAAGCAGATAACTTAGAATTAGAAGATGAAATGGGTTAAACATGAGTTAAAGACTCGATGATTACTTCGAGGGTTTACAGAGTCTGGGCAGTGCAAAGGATTGGAAGACCCTTTCTTTTGAGTTGTCCTCTGTCGAGTGTAGACAATGTCAAATGGTAGCACCACTGTTTTTTTTTCCCTTCTCTCCTTCGTTAGTTGTTATGGCAACATCATGGGATGCCAATATAGGACTTGCCTTTTCATCATCTAAAAAACTCGACTCACTTTCACTTTGTATAATAAATCTTGGGTTTTCAGGTAGAATAATTGAACTTGGAGAAGGATCATTTTGTGAGTCTTCAACTTGGGATGGGTCATGAAAAATAGCTGAATCTTTATTTTGATTCCCCCCTGAAGATGAGGAGTGAAATAGGGATGTAATTCAAAAAAAGTAACATCCATGGTAACAAACATTTTTTTGGATATGGGTTCAAAACATTTATACCCCTTTTGAGTGGGACCATAACCAACAAACACACATTTTGTGGCTCAGGGTTCTTTTCCTCGATTATGATTTTGAATATGAATAAAAGAGGTACAACCAAATATCTTTAGTGGTAAAGAAGAGGAAAGCCGATTTGTTGGATAAAACTTGTGAAAAACATCAAAAGGTGTTTCAAAGCTTAAAACCTTATTAGGCATTCTATTCATGAGATATGTAGCAGTAAGAACGGCTTCACCCCAAAGATATTTAGGTATGTGATTGGTAAACAACAATGCCAAAGCTACTTCCAATAAGTGTTTGTTTTTTCTTTCAACCAAACCATTTTGTTGTAGAGTGTCGACACAAGAGCTTCGATGAACAATTCCTTTTTGAATACAAATTTGGCTCAACGTGTTTTTGAAATATTCTCGACCATTATCACTCAAGATTTGAATATTTTTTTGAAATTGTGTTTGTACCATGGTGTAAAAGTTTTTTAAAATTATTTCCACTTCAGATTTTTCCTTCATCAAATAAACCCAACTTAATCTTGGGTGATCATCAATAAAGGTCACGAACCATTTTTTTCCAGAATACGTAGATATTCTACATGGGCCCAGATATCACTGTGAATTACAGCAAATGGTGTAGTTGGTTTGTAAGTTTTGATGGAAAAAAGATGCACGATGATGTTTAGCATATTGACAAACTTCACATTGAAAAGAAGATGGACTTTTATTCCGAAATAAATTGGGAAACAAGTATTTTAAATGTTGGAAGCTAGGATGGCCTAACCTATAATGCCATAACATAATATCATTATTTTTTGAACCAGAAACAGAATTTAAGCAAGTACTCTGACATTGTCTACTCGAGTTAGGTCCATCGTCAAAATCATAGAGTCCATCTTTCTCCTTAGCACTTCCAATTATCGTCCCCGTGGTTAATTCCTGAAACTCGCAATAAGAAGAGTAGAAATTAGCTTGGCACTGATGATCAGAGGTAATTTTATTTGGAACATGGAGCACATCATGAAGGGTTAACAATGAAGTGAGTTTGATAGTTCCTATCCCGGAAATTACCGAGAGTGAACCATCTACAATTTTGACCTTTTTGTTGCCTGCACACAGTCTATAGGATGAGAATAATTTGGAGCAACCAGTCATTTGATCAGTTGCGTCGGAATCAATTATCCAAGAAAGAACAGAGTTAGGAATGATACTTAAAAAGGCAGTAGCAAGAAATTTACCCTTTTGTACCAAAGAACAAGACGGAGTTAAGGACATTTTTGGAGATTGAAACAATTTGTATAGGTGCTCTAATTGTTCCTTTGGAAAGGGGACTGTATCCGAGTTGGTAGAAGGCTCTTGAATCTCTTCAGCAGTGGTTTGGTAGGCATGACCGTCACGTTTAGATTTTGGTTTGCAATTTGCTGGTTTACCATGAAGTTTTCAGCAACTTTCCTTTGTATGCCACAGTTTTTTGCAATCCCCACACCACAGTTTCTTACGTCCATCATTGTCTCAATACCTCTTGACACAAGGGCAGAGCTATCAGGTTCCAGGTTGAAACCAGATTCGGTGTTGTGTAGCATGATTTTTCTCCTTGACTCCTCACGTCTAACTTCAGAAAAAACTTCTCGAATAGAGGGCAATGGCTTCCTACCAAGAATACGGCCTTGGACCTCGTCCAAATTCCGATTAAGGCCGGCTAAAAACATGTAAACCTTGTCATTTTCCTCTCTCTTCATGTGGCGAGCGGAGTCATTCGGATTCTCCCAAACATCATCATAACACTGATCGAGTTCCTGCCATAATGTTACCAATTCGTTATAAATGTAGTAACATCGCGGTCATTCTACTTGGATTTCCAGAGTATAGTTTTCAACTCAAAAATTTGAGAAGAATTCTCCAGGTCCGAATAAAGATCTCGAACAGCCTCCCAGACATCTTTAGCAGTGGGAAGAAATAGGTGAGGTTTCCCAATGGCAGGTTGCATTGAATTGATAAGCCAAGCAATAACAAGGAAATTTTAGGACTGCCATTTTTTTATTAGGGTCCCCATCAGGAGGTTTTGATATTTCGCCAATACCAAATTTTGCCTCTACCATCAATTGCCAATTTTATGGACTGAGCCCACTCGAGATAATTGTGCCCATTGAGTTTCCTAGTCATGAGATAAGGGGCTGAATTCTGGGGATTGTAATCTGTAGATACAAGTGTTGGAGGAATAGTGGGATTGGGTTGAATGGTTCCAGGAGTATTGGAAGAGTTGGGTATTTCTTTGGGCTCCTGTCATCGCCGACTTAGATGACATCATCAGAAGAAAGGAGAAAATAGAGAGAGAGAGAGCACGAGGTTCTGATACCACAAAGGTTTTTTTGAGAAGAAGAATAATCATTCTTGTTATTATTCAACGGAAACAATTACAAACTAAATAGTAAAGGAAGGCCACCAAATCAGGAAAGGCCACAAAATTAGGAAATTAAATTACAAATCAAATCAGCTGATCTCTATGCTAGAAAAAAGGAAAACATAATTTCAAAATATAATTTCCTTAATTTATTTCCTAGAAATCTGACAAATATGCATAAATTTGGAGATATTGATGAACCCAAAATTTTCATCTAATAAAACACAATCCACATACTCCAGATACTAACCTATGCCCATACTTCATACCTCAATAACTTGCATTCATGAATTCAAAGAAAATCTAACAATTTTTGAACAAATTTGAAGTGAAGTGAAAAATTCATACCTTTGATTGAGTTTTTGAGGTGATGAAAGCAATGAATTCGATGCAAACAAGTGTTGATGACATGCATAAAATATGAAAGATCGAATATGGAGTGATTTGGTGAGAGAAAACGAGTTTATGAAGTTTAAAAGTGAAAGAATGAAGCAAAATATTTAAACTGCTAACTTTGCCCAGAATTTTCCTGCGCGATTACAGAGGAAAAATGTCGCGCGGCATTCCGACTGAAGGCAGTTTTCTTTTTATTTTGAATTTCAACCTCGTTTTTAACCCCCTAATCATTTCATGATCTATGTGATGACCTACCACACAATATCTTCATAATCTAAACTAGTGTGTGTGTGTGCGCGCGCGCGCGTGTGGGATGACGATAAAAGCCTAAACAACTAAAACATGCAAAACACTTAAAACATGTCACCTATCATGCATATATCTAAGAAAAAGTAATGAAATAAATACTTAAAGCATAATAAATAAAAGGGAAGAAAGTTGGGTTTCCTCCCAATGAGCGCTCCGTTTATAGTCTTAAGCCTGACTTTTGGCACTTTTCTTCAAGGAACTCTAAATAAGGCTTTTGATGACCTTATTTGTTTTTGTCATTTGAACTTTGCTTCAATCATCTCTTCAGTGCCAATGATGAAATTAATTTTTCCCTAGTGATTGAAGTTAGATGATTGCATTGTAAAGTCGACACTCTTAAGTGTCTCCTTGTTTATTTGCTCTTTTGTGGTCAACTCCTCTTTTTTTATTGAAGTTTCTTTAAACTTGATGTCCAGAATTTGAATTGTTGACATTTGGACAAAGATATCTTCATGACAGCTATTTTCTTTTGATTGATCCACTCTTTCAAGTTCTTCCTCTTTTTCTTCGGCTGTTTCAGCTAATTTGTCTGACTCCTCTAATCTTTTCACCTGGATTTCTGGTAATTGCAATGGTTGACTCTCTGACATGCTCACTGTCAACTGCTCTATCAACTTCTTAATTTCAGCTTGTTGATTTTGCAATTCCTGAATTAGAAAATGTTGATTGTCCAAATCTTTTGTTTCTGCTTGAACTGCATGTATCGGTGGACACCCCTGCTCTACCATATAATAATTTTCCAAACAATCGATCTTCCACATAGCATCGTTAAGTGCAATAGGGAAATCAAATACAACATGATTTCCCCAACAGAAATCACACATCAGATACGTTTGAACTGCAGTTCGATTAAAGAGCTATTGATATTGTTCGTTGCCATCTTGCCATGCTACCTCCAACTGTCTGAAAATTTATTCAATGCCTGAAAAGGAAACAATTCACAGATTTTAAAAATATTTCCCAAATAAAAACAAAAAATAAAAATAAAGTTTAAACTAAAGTAAGAACTAATTGGTATCGATATTAATTAACAGTCCCCGGAAACGGCGCTAAAACATGTTCACTAATATTTTGCGATGCGAAATATCCCCGTAAATGTACGGGTCATGAGAATTAATAAAGTGGACCTAGGAGTCTGGATTATCGTCCTACGGAGACCACTATTAAGTACCGAAATATGGTAGTTCATATTCCTATTTGAACGGATGAAAGAGTTTGAGAATTTAAATTAAAACTAAGAAAATAAATTAAAGAATTAAATTGCGAAATTTTATTTTTTTAAAAAAATGATTGTAAGGTATTTGGGAATCCCGATTTTACCTAGCCAATTAAATTAACTCCAATTCCATGTGTTTATTTCCTAAATATTTACTCGGTCGAATTCACTAATGTATATTGAAATTCCTCTCACAAGTTTAAATCAATTTTACCTAAACAAGTCAACCGTGTATCTCTACAGAGGGTCCGAGTATTCCTTATCCATATGCATAACACACAAAAATTCACACACGACCGCAATAATAACAAGAATATATCTCTATCTCTTGTCCATTTACCGGATTTATTACCTAGATCTAAGTTATTAACCCACCTCTCGGATTATGAAAATAACTCATTATATCATGAATTGGTGATCAATCAACTCAAGCATTAAAAGCAATAATAAATCAATACATGCAATGAAACATTAAAACTATGGAATATGGAATTAAAATAATAAAGTTAGGCTACATCATTCATCCCAACATGAAATTTAGTTGAACATCATAATTAATAACAAAAACAATAAAAGAAAACGTTCATGGAAAATAACATAAAAGAATGGAGAGCTTGCACCAAGTATCAATTCTTCATGTGTTCTTCCAATCTCGCCTCTTGCTTTGCTCCAATCTCCTAAGAATTTGACGTTGAAATCCAAAAATTATGATGTTCTTAAGTGAGACAAAGGTCCCAAAATTGTGCCTCATATGTTGTATATATAGATTTTGGAAAAACCTAGTGAAAGACGGAGAAAAACCAAATGAAAATCCCGCAAAAAACCAAAATTACGACCCATTCGGAAGTTTGTGTGGGCTCGCAGGAAAAATTCTTGAGGGCTCGCAGTACAAACTTCCAGTGCAATTTTCAACTTTAAATCTGTATATGTTGGTCCTTCTCTTTTGTTTCCACCTCAACTTCCAATTTGAACATTATGGTCCCCAAACTTCTAAATCTTCTCAATTAGCTCATTCCAACTCTCAACTTCTTCAATTAGGTTCTCCAACACTTGATTTAGTTACTTTGGCATCATGTAAGTTTCCCGGTTGATGTCATCAACTCCTCAACTGCTCAATTAAGCTCTAATTAGCATCCAATTGTGCATTTCTTTCCCTCAATTTCTTCATTCTTCATCTTTTTGGGATATTTTCTGAAATTTAAACAAATAAACACGAATTAAACAACATTTATTCTAGAATGAAAATAAAATATTCTAATTTTGACATATAAAATAAGTGTATAAAATACACTTATCATATATCAAGACAAGCATCATTGGCGGGTTAACAAACGGGATATAGAGATGTAATATCAAGAAATTCCTTTCTATGTAATACCTAATAAGGTATGAAAATCCTTTTAATACATTGTGTAATGAAAGCATATTACAAAGTATCATTCAAAGTCACGTAATCGAGTACTAGTTCAACCAAGCCAAGTTAAGTCAAGACAAGTTCATAGTTAATTCTATATAATCAAGATCAAAGTAATATCCAAGTTATGTCAAATTCATATAATCATGTAGTGTCTTTTAACAAGTAGATGACATATTATTATCTGTAAAAACCATGTTATCATCTTCATTAAGTCTAAGATCATATAATCAAGTATAACTGCTACATCATATATAACAAGTACAAATATTATATCAAGTACAAATATTATCCACAATTTCTATAAATAACTAGAATAAAGATTGTTTATGAAGTATCACATTATTCAAATAATGTTGATTCAATAAGAACAAGGTTCATTCTAGATATCCAAGTAATACAAGTTAACTACGTTATCATCATTTTATGATAATCAAATGATTCACGTAGTATAATATTACATCAATAAGAACAAGGTTCATTCTAGATATCCAAGTAATACAAGTTAATTACGTTATCATCATTTTATGATAATCAAATGATTCACGTAGTATAATATTAGTAATGATCAATTATGTTAGTCATTATATTACTTTAAACAAGTGGATAACAATATTAAATAGCTATTAATGTTACAACAAGATTTGCAATGTTATAATAATGATATTGAAGTTAAATATGAGATACTTATAACGAGATCCTATCAAACTTATATCAAGTAAACAAATAAGCATATTCCACTCACCTCGATCCAGAATGGTCATGTAATACCGTGTTTCATTGTTACGTGCATCTTTAAATCCACGTGACATTTATATTAATGTTATTATAAATTATAAATTTGATAAATTTTATGTCAATGATTTGAATTATTTTGCAGTGGAAGGACTTGGACGCCGTCTTGATCAATGTGCCAAATAGAAAGTTCATAAATTGTCCATGTGCAATTTTATGTGTGATTATTAACGTTATTTATTAATCTTGTTATTTTCTATTTAATTAAGTTGAAAGTGGCCTAAATTGTGTTAAATGGGAATTGGGGAAACTTTAGTGGCACTTTGAATTTTATTTGAGGGATGTGGACTTAAATTACCTATTTATGAGAGTCGAAGGACTGAATTGCAATTAACAAAGTTTACATTAAAATCCTAAACCTAAACCTCAGACTCTCTCCCTCACTCTCGTTCCCTGCCTCTCTCACTCTCAGTCGCCTCTCTCAGCTCTCGCTCTGCCTCCGTCTCTCCCTCTCGGTTTCTTCTCCCGGCGACTTCGACGCCCACCCACCGGTCACCAACAGTAAGACATCCTTCCCCTACCCTACGCACACATAGACTCGAACGCCCACACGCACTACACACTTTCACGTGCACACACATATATGCGTATTGAGGTATATATATAAGTTGAGTGTATGTATATATGTTAAGATTCTTCAAAATTCAGATTTTGGAATAGTTTAAATTCGAATTTAATTGTTAATTTCAGTTTGTGGGATATATATATATATATATATATATATATATATATATGAAAATCTGCCGATTTCGAAAATTTTAATTCAGGGAATTAGTTAACTGTTTGGTAAATGCCGATTTACAATGGTTATTTTCATATTGGAATTTTTGTGTGTGTATGTATACATGGATGTGTAAATTATACAATGAATTTTCAGATTTCGAAAATTTTGGATTAAAATTTGTTTAATTGAGATTTGTAGTTTAACTTAGAGTTACAAATGTAATTTTCAATTCTGATGAAGATGTATATATGTGTGTCATTCACGGTAAATTTTCAGATTTCTTAGTTTATGTAGACTAATTTTCAGATTTCAAAATTTATGAATTCATTAATGTAATTGAAATGTTTAGTTTTAGAAATGGTGATTTTAGAAATTTGAGGGAAAATTTTGTTGTATATCAACTTCAGATTTTGGAAATATGACATTAATCGTTTAATTAATTGCTTCTGTTTCAAATTTTTGGGATTTTGATGTTTTCAAAGGTACAAAAGATTTTATGGTAAGTTTTAAATTTTGAAAATTATAAATTTGTTTAATTGAAGTTCATATTAAACTTTGGTAAGAAATATAAACTTTTTGATTTGGGTAATGCATATACATACAAGTAAAAATTTAGATTTTATAATGTTTAAATTGGTAAATTGATATTGGGTAAAGTTTGAGTTAAGTTAAATATTTTATTTTGAGTTTGAATTAAAAGACGAGAGTTTCTAACGTGGATTGAAATTTATCTCTTATTTTCGAATATGGTTTTATGTGTTTTGGTTATTTTGTAAAGTCACGCTTGGGTTAAATTGAAGTTTTAATCTTGGTTAATGTTTGATTATTATTAAAATGAATAATGAAAATGTTTGTGAACTGAAAGTTATACGTTTTGTCGAATGGTTTAAATCTTTTGATTTCGAGTATTGTATGAAAGTATTTAATATATCTTAATACCTTGTTTGGAATAAATGATCACAAGAATGAAAAGGGAAAGAAGATTCATTGTTTTAACTTGTTTAATGTAATGTTAAGAGAATGATGAATATATCAATTTGAACTGAAAGTATATTTTACTAAATGAATGGATACAACTAGGATTTTGGTACATTGACGACACGAGCAGTCGAGGCTCCTCCACTTGCAAATCCAGATAACGGTAAATGCTAAAGACGTCAAGTAAGTAAACTTCCCCCTACTTTCATCAAAGTTGAATGTTAATGTGGAATTAATGTGTTTAATTGAAATTCGTGTTAATTACGGAATTTTAATGCTTTTGGTCTACCATATGTAATTATGTGTAGTTAAGGAAATGTTCAAGCATGCACGTTACATGTCATTGCATCATCAAGCATGCATTGACATCGAAATGGGAGAGTCAAATGTTTTAATGAAAGGAATGTGTCAAAGTGCAATTTTTGTCAAAAATTATGTATCCCAAGTTTTTGAAAGAATGGGTGTACTTCTATGTCATGAAAGATGCGAGTGGGAAATGGGGCGCGGGGGACCAGCGTACCCGAATGTAATGAGCCGCTTTGCGGTGGAATGAAGTGAATGAGCCGCTTTGCGGTGGAATGAAATGAATGAGCCGCTTTGCGGTGGAATGAATGTTAAACCGCTTTGCGGTGGAAATGTGAATGTGAATCTGGTTCCAAATAAGAATTGCCCACTGTTATCTGATTGACTAGAAGTTACACCAAGTGAGCTCACGATGGAAATGAAGTGAAAGTTTTGAAATGTAAAGTGAAAGTTTTGAAATGTTAAGTGAAAGTTCGAAATGTTTGAAAGTTCTGGAAAGTAAAGTAAATGGGGATACATATTTCAAGTTAAAGCATTCATGTCATAAGCATGCATTCATGCATAAAGTTTACTTACTGAGCTTTAGCTCACCCCAATCCCTCCCCATATTTCAGGTGATGAAAGTTGATGATCAGAGGAGAACACTTGGCGGTTGACTCCGACAGTACCCATCGCCGCCTTAACTAATAAAGTTAAAATTATTCAAGTTATCGTTTAAATTATTTCCTTCATTCATTATTATTGATAATGGTTTGGTTGAAGTTAATTTTGATTAAGTATGGGTGACGCATTTGAGGCTAAATTTCCTCTTAATTTATTTGTCAATGTCGTTTGATATTTTTGGAAAATCTTATGCTTGAGGAGTTGGGGATTGAATGAATTGGTTTTGGAAATGATGAATGTAGTTGAGATGTGATTGATGCTTTAAATCTTTTAAAATGGTTTTGGTGTCCCTCTACAGGTTGGCTATGTCCAATTTATAGAGGAGACTCTGTCGAAATTTCTATAAAATTTATAATAGTTGATTGAATATTTTAATTGTGTAAACGATTTAAATTCCGCATTTAATGTGAATGGAAGTTAACACGCCTAGGTTTAAGGTTTTGAACTTGGGGTGTTACAGGTCAGAAAGAAGTTCTTTGCTTTGTAGTATTGATGCCGTCACATATATTGATACATGCTGTCTGTATGTATGTATCGATACTTGCTGTCTGTATGTATCGATACATGCTGTCTGAGGTGTATGTATCGATACATGCTCTCAATGTATCGATAATTGAAGAAATTTTAGCGTTTCTGGACTTATTTTCTGGGCTTTCTTCAAGGCTTTAAATATAATTTGATTTTCCAGAACTTCATTTAAGGATATCAAGAACATGTTATTGAATTAACAAGTCTTGATCCTAACAAAAGATCAAACCTTAACTTAAAAATTCCATAACTTTGGAGGAATAAAATCATTATATTACCAACGATTTTCTTAGCTAATTTTGGTGTGAGGATTCCTTCAAGCTGATGGCTATTTATAGTTAGAAAGGGTTGCACAAGAAGAAAAAGGTCATGGTTGTGTGATCCTAAGATAGTTAGAGGTGGAAGTTGACAAGCATGAGACGAAGGTTTATTAGCATGCAAAAGCAGGTGTAAGATTTAAACCATGCAAAGGAGGAGTTGTCACCATAAATTTGAATAAGTAAGGAAAGCTATAAAGTCGGCTAGAATAGATAGGTGCCACATCATGCTTCAAATTTTCCAATTTTTTTTTCCAGAGTCTTGTTTGAGCAAATATTTGAGGTATCATATGGAGTCGAGATTCCGAGTTCTTTGTACCATTTCAATTACTCACGGATTACTTTAATGTACAATTTACGGCGGAAGAAACGGATAACCAAGGTGGAAGTTATGGCCTTTCGAAGTTGGCCACTCAAAACAGTTTTCAGCTTAAACGTTTTTACCGTCCTAACTTTAAAAATTCACCGAGGGCTATCCGTTGGTCGGAATGACAAACCATTTTCATATTCTCAAAGATCACTTCCATAACTTACTCGTACATATATCACATGTAATCAAATGAGGTTCGGAGTGTAAGAAAGAGTCTCAAACAAAAGGACACTTAAATATGTTTTTGACATAACTTTTCTTTTAACAAAAATTCCTTTTTTCTTTCTTTTCATTCCAAAATCATAACATAAAATATTTTTATTATGTCATAATGGATAATAAAGGATGTCAAAGTTTTTGGATCGTTGCACACCCCAAGACTTTAGTCAGTTGGAATTCATCCTGACATTCTCAACACAAAACTCAAGCTTCTACTTGGTAAGAACCTTGGTCAATCTATCAGCAATATTCTTATAAGTGTGAATCTTTTCCAATTGTATCAATTTCTCTTCAACTGCTCCACGTATCGAATGTGTTTAGTATGAGAATGGAAAGTGAAACTCTTACTCAGCTCAAGAGCACTCTAACTATCAAAATAAATGACGTACTCACGATGCTTCACATTGAGCTCCTCAAGAAACTTTTCATCCATACCATCTCTTTACCTGCTTCGGTAACTGTAATATAATGAGCCTCAGTTGTAGATAAAGCCACATATTTTTGTAATCTTAACTGCCAAGAAACATCTCCCCCTACAAAAGTAAACAAGTACTCAGATGTAGACTTTTTGTTGTCAAAATCTCGTGCCACGTCTACATCTGTATATGCTGTTAAAACTAGTTAAGCGCTCCCGAAACTCAAACAAAAAGTAGAAGTTCCCCTAAGATACCGCATAATCTATTTTACTTATTCCCAATGATCTTTTCCCTACCAATGATTTTTTCCCGGATTAGATAGAAATCTGCTTACCACGCCAATTGCATGTGCAATATCTGGACGAGTACATACCATAGCATACATCAAACTACCGACTGCAAAAAAATAAGGTACTGATTCCATCTTCTTCTTCTCTTCACTAGATGAAGGACGAGATCTTTTGATAAGTTTGATATGACCCCCAAGAGGTGAGCTAACTGATTTAGCTCCTTTCATATTGAAACTTCAAGTACCCGTTCAATATACTTTCTTGTGATAACCACAATCTCTTAGATTTTCTATCTCGAACGATCTCCATGCCCAATATCTATTTAGTTGTCCCAAATCTTTCATATCAAATAACTTATGTAAAGCTTCTTTCAATTTCTTAATCAACCCCACATCCTGGCGCCAACTATGAGCATACCATCAATATAAAGCAGTAAAATAATAAACTTGTCACATGGAAAATATCAGATATAAACACAAGAATCTGTAGTCGTCCTTGTGTATTCCTGACTTTCCATAAAAGCATAAAACTTTTTATATCACTTTCTTGGTGCTTGCTTCAGCCCATACAAACTTTTCTTCAATATGCATACAAGGTGTTCTTTCCCCTTTTGTTCAAAACCATCTAGTTAAAAGATATAAATCTCTTCCTCCAAGTCACCATGTAGGAAGGCGGTCTTCACATCTAGTTGCTCCATTTCTAGGTCTAGACTGGCTGCTAACCCCAAAAAAACACTGATGGATGTCATTTTCACAACAGGAGAGAAGATCTCATCAAAATCAACATCATATTTCTTCCCAAAGCATTTAACAACCAAACGAGCCTTGTACTTCATCAAATCACCATTGCCATCCCGTTCGATTTTATACACCCATTTATTTCTCAATACTTTTCTGCCATTAGGAAGATTCACCAAGTCATGAGTATCATTCTTCCTCAAAGAATTCATCTTTTCTATCATTGCTTTCATCCACTGAATATTTTCTCCATTAGAATGTGCCTCAAAAAAACTTTCTAGCTCCCCATCAGTAGTAAGCAAAATATAGTCAGAAGTAGGATACCTAGTAGATAGCCTGTGATCTCAGTAGACCTTCTGACATGTGCTTCTTTATTTTCTTCTGTGTCAGGTATCAGCTCCTCCTCATTAGCATTCTCATCTGCTAGTATATCATCATGAGCAATGTCATCAACATTCTCATCAGTAGGAGCTAAATTCTATTCAACAATAGGTTGTGATGTTGAAGTGCTAGTAGATGTGAGATCAGGAACAACTACAGTCACTCTAGGCTACTCTAATTTATCCAAATCTTCAATGGTTTGATCTTCATGAAAGACCACATCTCTGCGTCTCACAATCTTCTTTTTCTCTGGATCCTAGAATTTGTACCCAAACTATTCATCACCATAACTGAGAAATATGCAAGGAGTAGCTCTTTCATGAAGCTTCGATCTCTGTTCCTTAGGCACGTGCACAAAAGCTTTGCACCAAAACACCTTCAGATGAGAGTAGGAAACATCTTTGCCTGTCCAAACTTTTTTCGGAATATAAAAGTCCAAAGGAACATACAAATATCTATTGATCAAATAGCAAGCAGCTAAATTGCTTCACCCCAAACGATTTTGGGTAGCTTAGCTATCTTCAACACGCATCTGACTCTGTCAAGAATGGAATGATTAATTCTTTCTGCCACACCATTATGTTGAGGAGTACCTGCTTCTATAAACTTATTTCGAATCCCAAATTTTGAGCAATAATCCCAGAATTGATGTGAAGTGTATTCTCCACCATTATTCAAGGGATTCCATGTTTCTCGTTCTACCATGGTATGAAACTGTTGAAAACTCTGAAATACCTGATCTTTAGATTTCAACATATATACCCAAAGCTTCCTAGAATCATCATCAACAATGGTGAGGAAATACTTATTTCCATCAAAAGAAGCTATATCACTAGGAGAGCACACATCAGAATGCACAAGTTCTAAAATATCATATTTTCTTTTAAATGAACCACTAAAAGGAACTATGTATTGTTTACCGTATAAACAATTATTACATTGGTTTAGAGACATACCTTGGCTAAGGGAACAGATGTCTTCTTAGCCAGAACCTGTAAATCTTTTTCATTCATGTGACCAAGCCTCTTGTGCCATAAATCAGGAGAACTATCTTCAACTACATTCACCTCATTTTTACAAGCTTTTGCATAAGTTTTGTAAAACGTGCAACATGCTTTTTCTTTGGCGAAAATCAAAGTACCCTTTGACAATTTCCAATTCAAGTCACCGAATTTGTCATAATAAACCTGTCTGTCTAAAGCCATAACCAAAATTAGATTGAGGTGCATATTAGCAATATGCCTCATATCATTCAGTATCAAGGAGTAACAAAGTTCTGTTTGCAAGTAAATATCACCAATCCCTACAATCTTTGATTGGCTAGTATTTCCCATCTTTGAAAAACCAAAATCACCAATTGTGTAATTTGCAAACAAGTCCATGTTTGAACAAATATGGTAGGAAGCACCACTATCAACAATCCACTCAGTACTAGGATCACCCCACGTGTAGGCAGTGACCATCTACACAAGAAAGTATTTCATCATTGATGACAGCTGTAGTGTTCTTTTCATCTTCCTTCTTCTGATTACTACCTTCCCTTTGATCTCTCAACCAAATTCGAAAATTTCTTTTAATGTGACCCACGTTGTCACAATGGTAACAAGCTGACTGTTTGTCTTTTGATTTTGAACGACCTCTTAAGTTGCTACGACATTTCTGCCATCTATTCCGATTTCTCCCTCTATCCTCTGCAACAAGAGCATGTTCATGATTTGACCCTGTATGTACACTTGAGGACTTTCTTCCAGATTCTTCATTTTGCATACTATCTTTCACAGAATCCATAGTCAAAATACCATTGGGAGCAGAATTACTGATAGTTACAACAAAGGTCTCCCAACTATCTGGCAAAGAACTCAAAAGCAACAAAACCTGCAGTTCATCTTCTATTTTAATACCCAGAGTAGACAACTGATTTACAATATTCTGAAAAGTGTTCAAGTGCTCTGTTACACCTATGCCATCTTTGTATTTCATGTTGACCAAGTCTCTAATCAGAAAAGACTTCCTGGAAGCACTCTTCTTCTCAAACATAGACTCCAATTTCGACCACAATTTCTGTGCGTCATATCCTATGCAACATGATGAAACACTTTGTTAACCACCCACTTTCTTATAGTTCCGATAGTCTTTCTATTATGTTTGGTTCATTCTTTTTCTAACATATCATTCGGTTTAGTTGTGTCACCCTCAATAGGGTCATGCAAATCCTTATAATAAAGGATATTCTCCATCTTAGGCTTCCAAGTCACCCAATTATGAGTAGTGAGTCTAATCATAGCATAACCAACTAGATCCTCCATTTTAATCCACACAATCCAACCTAAGCTTTGATACCACTGTTAGAAAATTAGACTACTAGAATTGCCAACACAAGTTGCAATACTTAATATTTCCTCCAAATCCTTGTGATTAAAATAGGAATTCATAACTTAAACAAGACAATCCAAACAACAGAATATAGAAATACTAAATAACAATGCGATAACACCAATAGTTATTTAACGTCATAAAACCTTCCAATGAGAAGGGAAAATTGACCGAGCAAACCAACAATTCTACTGTTACCAAATAATAGGAATACAATATTTCTTCCCTAGATTTTTACCCTAAATCTAGAGGTAACACAATACACACCTTCAAGAATCAGTCCTGACAATGAAAAAATACATCATCTAATATCAATAGATGAAACTCAACAACAACAACAACAACAACAACAATAACAACAAAAAAATAATAATAATAATAAATAGAACCTAAATCATTCTAAGATAATATTTAGAGAACCCCAAATCTTGAAGAAAAAGAAGAACTCATCAATAACAACACTTTCTTCCCAAAATAAATGACACCTTATTCGTCCATGATATCACTGCGTGTATGTGTCAAGAAAATGGCCAGAAACAAGTATTTAGAAAATCGAAAATCGTTTCGACTAGAAAAATGAGGTCTAGGTCAGAAGGTCGAACAGGGGTAGAACCGAAATCAATTAAAAAAAATAAATAATTTTTTTAAAATAAATTCTAAAATAAAATTATTTTACAAATAAACCAACATTTACTCAGAAATAAAATCATGCACAAAAAAGATTTTTTCAATAAAAACTAAATACACAAAAATATAAAATATACTATATTAATATTCTTTAGTTTTAGAATTACTAATTAAAGTAAAATATAGTTTATGCTTGTTAATTTATTTATTATACCATGATTTATTTCAAAACTTCAAAATATTTTAACCTTTAAAAATAAGAAAAAACAATATTCAATTCACTCAAAAAAAAAAGAGTCATTTCAGAGAGAGAGAGAGAGAGAGAGAGAGAGAGAGAGAGAGAGAGAGAGTCTATTAAAAAAAACTAAGAAATAAAAAATTAAAAAAAATGAAATCCTCCTATCCCACATCGAAAGTTGATGTGGGTAGGAGCCGACAGGAGAAACAGCCCTTTATGAAAAGGGTTGTTGCTTGATGAGGCAAAGCTAAAGTTTGGGTGACACTTATTTATGGAGCCATCCCCTCAAATTTTTTTAAATTATCGGTTCATTCGCTTAAAATTTGGATCGGTTGACTGAGTGGCGATTAGTCGTCAAAAAACTCGGTTTCCGATCGGGTTTTTAAATGGATGGTTTAACTAACTTTCTGGATCGATTTTCCGATCAGTTCATAATTTTGCATGTTTAATCGGTCTGTCCGATCCGATTTTTAAACATTACCGAAACTCAGTCATTGCATTTTGCTTCAATGTGTGAGCATTTGTTTGCATGAAAAGCCCCAGTAAAAAATGAAGCCTTTGCCTTTTTACATTAAACTTAAATGAAAATGCATAAAATGTCCTTGATGTTTGAAACAAATTATGACCCAATTAAATGATTATATGGCCTAGACCAATATTATGTTATGGGTTAAATAAATTAAGCCCAACAATTTTTATATGAAAAATGACTTTAAAACTTGTCTTTTTTCAACAGTGTCTCTTTTAAAAAATTATACTCCCTCCATCCCGTAAAGATAGGCTCGTTCATATTTTTACACGAATTAAGAAAATGTAATTAATATAATTGGAAATATAATTTTTTTTTTACATTTTACTAATTGATTCCTACATTAAATAACGTTATAAATATGGTTGTTTTATATTTGTTGATAAAAATGGATATTAAATAAGGGCTTATTGAAAAACTTTAAAATATCTAAATTTCCAATAAGGAAAGTGACTTATAATTTAGGATGGACAAATAAGGAATACAAAATATTTATCTTCTCAGGACGGAGGAAGTGTAAATTATTGGAAAGAGACGGCTTCCAATAAGTATGACATTTTTCTTGTAATTATATCTTTCTAATACGCAACTTTTCATTATCCATTCATTCATATTTCACACCACACTTTATATTCTCTACATCATTGCCCAGAAATATAAGTAGTTCTGCATATTTTGATTCCCGTTACAAAATAGAGTACAAAGTGCTGTCTAGTCCACTATTCTTGTAATTTCCAGTGCAATTATTATGAGAAATGATGACTCTGTTAACCTATTCCATTTAAATGGAATAAAACACAAAATTTAATTTAAACAATTTCTCATACCACTTTTTAATTACACATATTTTCTCTCTCCAATTTTTAATCCCACATTTTACCTAAAAAAAATAAAATAAATCAACAAAATAATTTAAATTCTCTCCTATCCATCGCCGAACAGGCCGATGTTATATTTTGAAAGACATTGTCATTCAATCATGAATACTCATCTCGTGCAAGGAAAAATTTGTTTTTAGAAGAAAGAGTCTAAGTGTGTGTTTGTTCCCATTAAAAGTTTATTCCTTGTTTGGTATATTTTAAATTTTTCTCTTTTTTCTACAGTACTCAATCTCAACAAATCATCAAAATTCAAGTCCCCAATATTTGACTTTTCAACCAAATCTCAACCATTCATTCTTCTAAAAATCAGTATTCATTTAACAAAAAAAAAAAAAACTCTTTTTAAACAATACAAAACACACTTATTTTGATTATTATTATTTTTTTTTACTTCCTTCATTTTGCAACAGTACTTTAAATATAAAATAATACTGCAACCAAAATGATTTGATCAGACAACATTACGACCGTTCAAAAGCCATTAGACTTCAGAACTGACAATTTCACCCTCCATTTGATATGTGAAATTACCATTTTCACCCCCTTTCATACCTAACCTGGATAAAAGTCCTTTAAAAAAACCTTTTACAACATGCAAATAACAACATTCATTAATTGCATGTTGCTAAAGGGGGTCTACCACAACATTCAATGGTTACTGGTACCATTGATTCATTTATTTGACACTTAGATTCACTTTAGCAAGTGAATGTTGTTAATATTAGCATTTTGCAATATTTATTGCTCGTTGCGATTTTTTTTTCCTTTTACAATGTTCGTTGTGAGTTGTTAAAGAATACCCTTTCGTAATGTTCGCCTGAATGTACTCTTTCATAACACAGAATGAACATTGTCAAAGACTACCCTTTCACAACTTTGCGAAATGGTATCATTTAGCAACATCCAATGAACGTTTTCAAATGGATTTGTTTAAGCAAAATCACATATTATCTAAACTTGTAGGACTAAGTTGCAAATTACCAAATTAGTTAATTCATTTCATGATTTCCTCCCGTTAATTTCCAAACCAGAACCACCGAAGCCCAGCAGCAAGATCGAACAAACCCTTCACACTCCCAAACTAGAACCACTAAAGCTCAGCAGCAATTTTCATCAAACAAACCGTTCGCATCGCAGTCGCTAGTCCACTGCAGCTATGCTCCGCTTTTCCTGCTCGCCCGACGCCCGCTCTTCTTCCAAATCCAGCCCCTCCTTCCTTGAACCCTTCATTCCTTCTCATAATCTCATTTCTCAATCTATTCTCATCCTCGGCGGCTCGGCCCTCCCCCAAATCGCAGATCCAGTCTCCATTCTCCAGTCACGCATGCTGCACGCACAGGTTAGGGTTCTTCAAAAATCGAAATGTTCTAACCTTCTCTGAATTTCACGGGTTGTCGGGTTGGGAAAATTAACATGTTCTAAATTTCTTCTTCCATTCCATTTCAATAATGCCTGCATGGTTAGTGCTTTTTCATTTTTATTTGATATTAATTTTGAGAATCTGATTTTAAATATGATTTAGATATTCAATTATTTGGTTTTTAGAATGTTATTTGATTTTGGGAATATGATGTATATTATAAATTTATATGGCATTATATGATTTTTAGATTCTGATTTCTAGAATGCGAATGTGTTGGCAGTATGTAAGAATCACCGCATTACGACATTTTTCTACAACTGTAACTTTGACAAAAAAAAAAGATATACAATTTCAGGGGAAAATGAGCCCAAAATAAATAAATAAATTATTGCTTTACTTGTATATCCATTCGTTTGCACGGCCTCCGGAATCGTCCATATCTATGAATATTGTATACAAATTTTCATACTATTTAGCCCTTGTTTGAGCTCCATTATAATTTTCCACCTTTTTCTCTCTCTCACTTTCAACCACACCACATATTCTTCAATAAATTTTGTAACTGTGCATTCTTCAAAAAATCACTTTGTAGATATTACCTACATCGAATTGATTATGAACTAATCTCGTGGCAGAAAATTTGATTTTGTTGAATCTCTTTGTAGATATTAGCTACATCGAATCAAGACTTTCAAGAAGGATTTAAATAACTGATTCCAAATTTGGAGGAAAAAGAAGTTAGTTTATGATAACGGGACATCAAGACGCTAGCCTAAAGTCTCTAATACAAAACAGAGAGCCACTAAGAGCATTTTTTTTTTATATATAGTTTAGCCTTTTTTTTCAATTTGCCTGAAAAATCAAGCAGGCTGCGCTTATCTTTTAATTATTTTATACACCCCACAACAATTGCTATTTGTGATAAATTGTTCTCTTAATTTGTTCTCTGTATGCTTACCTAATCACTTTTATTATCTCTCTTGAATCATATTCAGGGTTACAAGTCAAATGAGGTTGCTTTAGCTGCCAAAGTTGATTTGGCGGCTATCAAAATTGAATCATATTACTGATTCTTATTGCTTTCGTATCTTCATAAGATCCTCCCAAGTTGGCTAGGCTTGAGAGTTTTTCACCGTTGGTGGTCATTTGAGTCGAGTTTCCTGCGATATCGCTTGCAACTAAAAGCAATTTGCTGTGTTTTGGGGCCAGGATTCAGCTGGTTATGACTTTTGTATGTTGGTGATTGTAAGCCAGCCAATATATTGCATTCTGCCCCCCATATGGTTGGTTAATTCGACAATTCTCAGTTGTTGACTGAAGAACATCATGTTCTAAATATGTTACATAACCTAAACTCGAGTCTTAATGAAACCTTTTATCTATAAGATGAGCTTTTTTTTTTTTTTTTTTATCGTATTGGTTAGCTGGCTGATTAATTTCTAATGTACTTGTGAATGACTAACACTTATAAAAAAAAATAAAAATAAAAAATTCTAGTTGTTATTGCTCTTTCTTGAAACCTGGGGGAGGTGGTATCTTTGTTTGTATTGGTTCTATAAGGTTTCGAATCATACATGCACAGAGAAATTTAATCAGACTCGAAACCATAGCTCGGATCAATCTTGTACTTAGATAGAATATGTGATTTGAATTGTACTTTTGATGAAATTTGTAGATCTGAAATCTGGCGCAAGATGTAGAAATCTTGTCACCACAGCCGTCCAAGTGTCCAACCTCCGATAGTAATTCATACAACAAGCTAGGATTTGGAAGAGGTTGTGCTAGCAACCCAAAAGACAACTCTTATGTTTCTTGCAATTAAAACCTAGTTCTTATAGGTTAAAGTGAGACCCTAATTAGGGTTAAGATAGCGGACTTGGGTCATTCTTGTCCAACAAGTAACCCAAGTCCGGTCCAACCAATTGGGCTTGGACACTATTCCAAAAATCTCCCAATTGTACAAGATTCAATTCCAGATGATTAATTCTTCTTTTGTGTGTGACTCATCAAGTTCCATTCATCATGAAAAATGCCGTGTTATTATTATTCCAATCTGATTGAAATACGATGAATTGAAATTTCCTAATTCATTCTCGACTCACCAAGATCGATTAATTCATGTCGCCGTCCTAGATTGACATCTAGCAATATGTCAAGGCAATCCATGTTAATGAAAAAGTCATGTGCCATGACAAGACCTGTTCGTGTACGGTTACCATGGAAATATAATCACTTTCATCCATATAACCTAATTCGTTAAGAGATATGGATAGCTTCAAACCCATTTTAACCAATTATGTTAATCACATCTTATCTTAGTTGATCTTGTTATGACTGAAAACACAATTTCAACTCATAATTTCACCCTGACCGAGGAATTTACATCAACTTAAGTGGGCGAAATACAACTTATAATTTCCTACTACCCAGGAGTGACGAATCCTTATATTGGACATATACAACCTTCATACGACTCTCATTATACCCGTACGACGTCATCCTGATGTCTCCCTCTCAAGAGCCAACATCAGCACTCGCCAAAGTATAGCAATCCTCATAAAGGATCCTATGACGTCCTTAAGTCAAAGGACCAAATCCACAACTGCACATTAGAGATTCACCACTGACTCTTGGATCGTTATCCATGTGGAATCTCTAGGCGGTCATCCAATTCTTTGTTCATCTAACAATGCATCCACGTGTTCCTTCGAATGTCCATCTACATTCTAACTTGTGAGATAAACTACTTTCTTCATAAGATATTAATGACTTGTATCTCACAGTCACAACACCTTGTGACTTACAAGTTATTTAAACTTATTCTACTACTCTATTATTTAAATAATGAGTTAAACTCAATTTAAAAATAGATTTGTCTTTATTGTAACAATGATAATATGTGTTATGCTATTTGATAAGTGTATTTTATACACTTATTTGTATGTCTAAATTAGAATTAATTATTTTCGTTTTAGAATAATTGCTATTTAATTAGTGTGTATTTGTTTACATTTCAGAAATATCACAAAAGATGAAGAATGAAGCAATTAGTGAGAAAAATTGCACAATCGAATTCTAACTGGGGGTAAATTGGACAATTGAGATGCTAATGACGTCAATAGGGAAACATGCAATGTGGCAAGTAAAGAAATAAGAAGTTGGAGGATCCAATTGAAGGAATTGAGAGTTGAAACGAGCAAATTGAGAAGATTCCAAAGTATGGGGACTATATTGTTGTAATTGAAAGTTGAAGGATTAAAGAGCAAATTAAATATGAGGGACCAATTTGTAAATATCCAATGATTAATTTGGATCACAAGAAGATACTTTGAGGACTTTTAGGAGTCAATTGGATGCAAGTAGAAGTCAAAAAGGAATGGAATATGATAAGAATGTTATCATAAAATTGATTTCAACCGCACAAGATTCTGGACAGATTTGTATTCGGACCTTGAGACCTAATTTTGGGGTATTAAACGTTCGAATTTGGGAAATCCTATTTCAAGAAGAATTGTAGCCCTCTAAGTTATATTTTTAACTCATTTTGAATCACCTCAATCGGATATGTAAATAGAAAGATATGGTCGAAATACTGAAAGCTGGGCAGAGACCAAAAAAGACTCGCGTGCGGGTTTGACAATTTGCTTTCCTTTTTCGATTAGGTCTCTTCTCCTACTATAAATACAACATCTTAACACAAAAATCAGACCTTTGCCTCACCTAAGAACATCATAATTTTAAGATTTCAACGTCAAATTCTTGGGAGATCGAAGCATCGCAAAGGGGCTTGAATTGAAGATAATTGAAGAATCGATACTTGGTGCAAGCATTCCTTTCTTTATATTATTTTCAATGATGGTTTATTTTTATTGTTCTTGTTCTTTATTAATAATGTGTAACTAAACTCCATGTTGGGATGAACGATGTAGCCTAATTGATTATTTTAATTTCATATTCCTTTGTTTTAATGATTCATTGCATGTGTTGATTTATTATTGTATTTAATTCATGAGTTAATTGGCCACTAATTCATGATTCAATGTGTTATTTTCATAATCCGAGAGGTGAGTTAACAACATAAATCTAGGTATTAAATCTGGTAATTGAACAAGAGATAGATATATACTTTTGTTATTATTGCGGTCGTGTGTGAATTCTTGTATTATGCATCTAGATAAGGAATATTCGGACCCTCTGTAGAGATACATGGTTGACTTATTTAGGTAGAATTGATTTAAACTCGAGAAAGGAATTTTAATTTAAATCAGTGAATTCGACCGAATGTATATTCAGAAAATAAAACTGGAATTGGAGTTAATATAATTGGTTAGGTGAAATCGGAATTCCCAACTACATTACAATCATTTTTAAAAACAAAACAAATTCAGCATTTTTTTTATTTCTTTAGTTTAATTCGTAGTCTTCATTTAAAAAATCAAACTCTTTTGTCTGTTCAAATAGGGTTTAACTTAATAGCAGTCTCTGAAGGAACGATAATCCGGACTCTCAGGTCCACTTATTAATTTTCATGATCCCGTACACTTGCGGGTGTATCTCGCATAGCGAGATATCGGTGAACACTATCTCAATGATTGGATTTAGAGCATAACACTAATATACTTCCATTAGATCCAATTGCTCATGTGACCTATGAGCTTATATGACAATCACATTCCTGTTGGGATAGTGGTTTTACAGGTGGATCTCTGATATGTGACTTTTCACACATTCAACATTCTCGAGGTTAGTAGGCATGAATTCTATTTTTCTACAATTTTCGAATGAGATAGTAGTTCCTCAATACATTCTCAGATCATCGATGAGACCCAGTTCCTACGCTTGCGCAATGGCTCCATTGTTGTCATAGTACTCATTACTGGAGCTACAATGTTAGGAACACTTATAGTTCACTAATGAACTTAACGATTGAGATTGCTTCACAAGCACCTATGTATTTGGTCTCGGTTGTATAGTTAGCGGTCTCCCTTATTTGAACCATTTCAAACTGACAACACTACTACTATGAATTAATTAACAATTAGACTGAATATTTCCTTCATCCTTTCCCGGACTGAAGGGTAGAATCTCTACACCTAAAAACTGTAAGTTTACATTTCTCCTCATGTCTATTGTATTATTAGTGCTTCTCAAGTACTCAATAATACAAAATGTGTTGTACATAGTGTGACATTTAAGAAAAGATCTTATTGTCAAACAATCAAGTATCTTCCCCATATCATTCTTTCTCAATATGTGTTCTAAACATTATTCTGAGAAGATTAACCCAAGACTTTTGAGATAGAATCCTACATTGGATTCATTCAAGCTAACCCCATTAGCATTTTATCTATGTACATGGATTGAGAAATCAAAATAACCTTCCAGATCTACCTCTATAGATTCTGGTTCCCAAAGTGAATGTCTTATTTCTCAAATCCATCATGGAGAAATTTTAAACAACTGCACATTCACTTTCAAGGTTAGAGATTCAAGTTTTGGTCAATAATATTAGAAATATTGAACACTCCCACTAACCTTTTATATACACACATGCTTTATCTTCAAATTTCGATAAAATCAAACATTTTGATTATCTCATCAAAAATGAAAATTCTAGCTCAACAAGCATGGTCCGAGTTGTTTCATAGTAAACACATTTACAGCCTATGGGTCTTACCCTTTTCAGGAGAATCAAACAAGTTCCAAAACTTGTTTTTATCTCGGATTCCATGACTTCCTGCCATCTCATTTAGCCAACATTTGACTTAGCTTATATGTAAATATAGGCTAATTATCCTTGACAACTAATACAACATTAGCAATCAAGAGTAGCGATCGCATTCCAAGCATCGATTCGTGCTTCATCCAATGCAATCATATATTCTAGCTCATCTAATCAGTTGAGTATATATGTGTAATCGTGAACTCTTTCATGTTCTACTTTTACTCCCGCTCTCTTCTCTTAAATGAACTATTTCTTCAAGATATTGACAAAATTCAAGATAGACTTTCTTTCTCGATAGGAATGTAGAAATAATATCCAACAATCTTTTGGATAGCCCACAAATATATATTGGACTAAGGATCTTGCTTATCCAAAATTTAGTATACTTCTGATAAGTATTGAGGTCTTAAATCTTAATGCACGGAAGATTAGACCTTTGAAATCCACATCTTATATGGACTTTCATCAACAGATTATCATGGAACATGACAAAGTGTGTAACATAAAGTGTTTTTGTGCAAAGCTTCAAAAACTGCTTTTGGAGATTTGCGTGGCTTCATCAATAATTGCATCAATTGCAATCTTTGTCCTTTCGATTCGCCATTGTGACGAGGCGTATGTGAAAGGGTTATCTATGCGAAAATTATGTTCTCATAGCATAATCTTGAAGTCAATTATTTTAAAATATTCTTTACCTTGATCAAATCTAAGTACTTAGAATATTTCTCATTTTGGCATTCTAATTTATATATGTATCATTTAAACTATTCAAACTCCCTGATTTAAATTTCATTATAAATAACAATGACTATCAAAAATATCTAATTACTAAAGAGGATAATCACTTCATGTCCAAACATGATGTGGAAGTGTCGCTCTTCATAAGAACTGTAATTAACAATTTTCTAATTTTAAACTGAATGAGAAGGCAAAGTTAGGTGACGGTTTCTTAAGCTGTTCAAGCAACATTTGCTTTATTACCTACAAATAGGTATATCACCATTTTTCACAATTATTCTACATTTAGCCATTATATATTATCGATATCTAATACTTGATTGACTAAGTAGATTATGTAACCTCTATCAAATAGAAAACTGAAGTAGAAGATTCACCAAACTTCTCACTTCTTCAGTTCGATTAAGGAAGCCTCGTAATTACAAATTTAGTGTCCTGTTATTGGCATGTTTGAGAAGAGTATTCTCGATCATATTTTTTTTGAGATCAGTCACAAAGGACTATGTCAATTCAAGGAATTCAGTCCAGTAAACTTACTCAGTGTCAATTACACTGTATAAGTTCACGTAATAACTCAAATTTTAAACTCATACAACAACAATAATAAATTAAAAATAGAATCATATATTATCATGCACAAATCAATTTAACAAGGTCTTTTATTAAATCGATTACTCCCACTGTTTTACTGGAATTAATGACCATCAACATTAATCTCTTGGAATCTTGTTAGATTCAAAGTGGGTTAGGATCCCTTTTGGTTTATCAGAACCTTGAGTGACTCAACATGCCCTAATAAATCATCCAGGTAGATACTTCTATCAATCACATCTCTATGTGACTCCTAGATCATCAAGTAGACAACTATTTGTTGCATACATCTTATGTATTTACTTGACTATGCCTCCAAAATCTCATCTACTTGAGTAACTCAACAAAAGACAGATTTCGGTTAAATTCTACCCATGGTTCAGAAACATCTTATGTTTCATAGTGATGTACACACATTCCCACTCGCAGCCTTGAGTGACTCAACAAATCGCATTGAAGGTGGATTCTGGTTTTTCACTATAACAATGGAAGGTACTTTGTATTAACCAATTAATACGAATTTAATAAATTGCTTCCAAAATTACATCCCTTTTGATTTACTCAATAAAGGATGTAGTTTCGGTTAAGTCCAACCCATTGTTCAGAAGTATCTCATACTTCATAATGAGAAACATATCTACCGACGGGTAGCCTTGAGTGACTCAACAAGCTGCTATCTGGTTTTTCATTATAACTATGGAAACCATATGACTTAATATGATTTTTAAGTGAGGGGTTTATTTCATCATTCTTATGTATATTCACTAACATCAACCATGCAATTAATCATACATATAATATTATTGTGGATGATTACGGACGGTATATATCTAGTCTTCTCGAGCCATAAAGAAGACTAGTTGGTCAATTCTTAGGGGATATTGCATTCGATCATCAAAATGCTAAATGAAATAATCTCCATCTGATGTTATAACCTGTATCCTATACTAGTTGTCTTTTTCTGACCAGCTGCAACTTGTATCCTATACTAGTTGGCACGCAGGCCTATATCAAATGGATGCACAAGCCCATATCAACAAACTAGAGCTCGTATGCCCAAATAAATTAAATAATATGCACGCAAGCCTAATTAAATAATAATAAGCTCGTAGGCCCAATCAAAAAAGCAGAACTAACTATACATCCAGCTAATCACACGGGTTGAGTCCATAATCATCCACTAAATTCGCATTCATCATATAAATGTATAATAATATAATATCTAATATTATATAAACAAATTTCAAGTTTCTAGCAATCTAGGTTGTCTAAACTAATTTGGATAAAACGGATCAGAACAATAATTAATTAATCTAATTAATTCATTCATTCAAATAAAAAAACTAGTCTTATTTAATTAAAACCATATTTTAATCAAATATCAAATTAGAGTCCAACTCTAATTCCAAAAGGGAAAATTGAATTAACATCTTAATTTAGGATAAAACACCTAAATTAAAATAAAACCCAATTTAGTAATTAACTAGTCTTATTTAATTAAAATCAAATTTCAATTAAATATCAAGTTAGAGTCCAACTCCAATTTCAAGATTCTAGAGCTAATTGAATTTATGATCAAATGCTAAATAATATTCAATTAATAATCAATTAATCGAATTAACTAATTATTAAATCGAATTTAATTAAAATAAAATTTTAATTAAACACCAAATTAGAGTTTAAACTCTAATTCTGAAATTAGGGCAAATTGAATTAACATTTTAATTTAGTATAAAACTCCTAAATAAAATAAAAATCAATTTAGGGTCAAAGTTAAATATTTTGTTAAAATCCAATTTTAACTATAATGTAAAAGTCATGAAATTTAAAATATAACTTTAAATGTGTCAAGTTGAAAATTAGGTCAAACCCTTTTAAAAACAAATTTTAAACGACTTTTAAAATTGCAATCTGACCCAATTTTAAAATTACAAGCAAGCCCTTCCAAATTAAAAAATTGTAGAATGACCCATTATCATTTTAAAATCATAATTTGACCCTTATTTGTTAATTGCAGATAGGGGCTCACATTTTCAGAAATTGCAAAGAAGCCCCACCTCAAATCTTACCCTAATCTGAAAATTACAATCAGGGGCCTTAAATCCCGTAATTTGCAAAACAAGCCTCCCCAATCTGCCACAACCAAAACCCTAGATCTTCCTTCCCCTCTTTTCTAGTATGGGCGGCGCTCGGGACAACCACAGCACCTGGAATGCGTTTTCCAACCTCCTGCAGCCGTGCGCTTCGCAGTGTAGCATTGTGGCACTGCAGCAGGACCTTGCTGCTGAGCGCGAATGCAATGTTGCAGCAGCGCCTTACTGCTACACGCAATTACAACCTCTTCGCGCGCGGAGACACTTTGCCGCCACGAAGTGGTCTCGTTGCCCATCGCTACTGCTGCTACAATAGCAGTAGCACCGCAGCTGCGAGGAGTGGCTGTAGTGGGCTACTCAACCCGCGGCTGCTTCCAAGTCGCCGCCATGGCCGGCGGTTGTTCCCACAGTAACGTTGGTGGCAGTTTTCCACCACAATATTCGATCCAAGTTTTCGACCCAAAATTAATTTCTTTCTCCAAATCAGATTTAGAAAAAGAATAAATAATTTTCTCAAAAGCTAGAAACAAGAAAAATAATTTCAATCATGCTGAATTAATCAAATATTAAACAAATTCTAACAAGGAACATGGTAGGCTCTGATACCATTGTAAAGTTTGGGGTCATACATGCACAACGAAAATTAAACAGACTAGAAATCATAGCCCAGATCAACCTTCCACTTAGATAGAATCCGTGATTCGAATTGTATCTTTGATGAAATTTGTGGATCTGAAATCTGGCGCAGGATGTAGAAATCTTGTTACCACAACCGTCCAATTGTCCAGTCTCAGATAGTATTCCACACGGCAAGCAAGGATCTGGAAGAAGTTGTGCTAGCAACCCAAAAGACAATTCTTATGTTTCTTGCAATTAAAACCTAGTTCTTATAGGTTAAAGTGAGACCCTAATTAGGGTTAAGATAGCGAGCTTGAATCATTCTTGTCCAACAAGTAACCCAAGTCCAGTCCAACCAATTGGGCTTGGACACTATTCCAACAGGTTTTTTACTGTATATAAATTAATGTTTTGTCCATTTTAATTTTTTTAAATCTATTATTATTGTTATTATTCGCGAAAACTGTTGTAGTGCAAATATGTGAACTTTTTAGTTTCTTTCTAATATAGTTGAAGACAAATTGAGAAGCATAATTTGCGATATACATCTTCTACAAATTCCAAGAGTATGGACGTGGAGGCGCCTAAGGTTGGTGTTCCACCTTTTTCTGAGAAAAGAGTGAAAGTACAATTCATTTTTACACAAAAGGGATCAAAGTCTCGGATAATTTAAAAACTTCTACTTTTATTATAAAGATAACAAGTTTGAGTTTAACACAAATGGATAGATGTGTATTATATTAAAAATAAGATAAACTGGTTGTTTTATTGCGATGAGAGTCGATGGTGACACACTGAGTACTAGCAGTTAGTTACTAGCAAGATGGGGGATTGGGGTCACAAGAAGAGGAAACTTCATATGGGCAACGATTCCAGGAGCTTCAGTCATGTCCAAATCTTTTCTTGTTGCAAAGTTGAATTTATGCATCAATTTTGCCAATGCAAGTTCAGCAACGACTATG
Organism: Ligustrum vulgare; assembly: GCA_963555705.1. Classification (NCBI taxonomy): domain Eukaryota; kingdom Viridiplantae; phylum Streptophyta; class Magnoliopsida; order Lamiales; family Oleaceae; genus Ligustrum; species Ligustrum vulgare. The sequence continues at coordinate 41,517,752 of OY743173.1, read as the reverse complement.
GCAAATGAAATCCCAGGGCAGCCTCTATTACCGGTGCCAAATGGGATCAACTCAAAATTGAGCCCTCTGAAGTCAATTCCTGAATCAAGAAACCTTTCTGGACGTAATTCTTCAGGATTTTCCCACACCATTGGATCTCTCCGATTGCCCAAGCATTTATCATCACTCGGGTTCCAGCTGCAACTTCATACCCCATTAGTGTAGTATCCTGAGTTAATTCTCGAGGGGGCAGTAATGGAAGGGGAGGATATAATCTCAGGCTTTCTTTGATCACGACCTTTAAATAGGGCATTTTGTCTAAATCTTCCTCTGCTATCTCTAATTTGCTTCCAGCTACTGATCTCACCTCGCTCTGTAGCTTCTCCATGATTATGAGCAGCAGTCTATGTTGAATTATACATATTTTTATCAAGAAAACTTTGACCCGATTTGTTTTCTTGCCCCTAAAAGACATTTTCTTGACTCCTCCAAAACAATTATTGACTTGATCATTCATTTGAATTCTCATATTTAAAAGACACCACGTAACAGTCATGAAACAGAGATTTTTCCCATATGCAACTTGAACTAGGATGTTTAATTCGTTAAGAATTCCAAGTTGCTAAGTTCATGTCGCACCATAACAGTTTTGAAAATGAAGAACGTGTTGGGAATTGGTTTTTTCCTACTTTGACGGATTATTTAAAAAGATTTAATTTGTGATTTAGATCCTTAAGTTTCTAGTAAAAAAATGTAAAAAGGGATATAATTTTACGTCTTGTTGGACAAATTTCACACAAAAAAGCTATCAATTCATAAAATATTGATGCAGGATCTACAATTTAAATCCTTTATATTAAGTTGCACTAGAAGTCTTTTATATTAATTTGCAAAGTGTTCGACGGCCACAGTCGCCATTTTTTTTTTTTTTTTTTGGTTTTTTCTAAGTAAATGTGTGGTTAAAAATTGGAAAGAGAAAATATGTGTAGTTAAAAAGTAGATTGAAAAATTATGTTATTTATAAATTATAATCATTGCGTGAAAGAACGGTGTGTTGAACATCTTTTACATCTTTTTTTATTTTTTAATCAAATTTTGAGATTTTTAGGTTGATTTGTTCGGAATATAGAAATATATACGCAAATCAAATATAGATTTATGATTTTGAGGTAAAAAAGTAGTGGTTGAAAATTGGAGAGAAAAATGTGCGTGGTTAAAAAAGTAGTTTGAAAAACTGTGTTGTTTATAAACTGGTTTATTGACCAAAATAGTACATTTATCATACTAATTCTAACTTAAAAATCTTAGGAGTAAAAAAATTTATGCAAAAATGAAATTTGCATATCATAAATTTTTATTGGAGCGGAATTTTGAATCCATCAAAATTTATGAGATGCAAAAATGATTTTGAAGATGTGAAATTACTCCCAATTGCCCTTGTTCGGCCTCTTTTATTTTTTGAATATTGTGATTTTGAATAGTATTTTCGAAAGAATGTATGGTTAAAAAATATTGAAAAGACAAAAATAGTACATTTGATTAAGATGGATAGTTAAAATTAAGTGTTGAATAAATTTTATTTAAAAAAAATGAAGGTCAAACAAGAGGTTGTCGCACATTTGGATATGCTCTAAGGCTGAAAATGTTCCACCGCTTTCTATAATTAGTTTTTTAAAATAAATTTTGGATGAATAAGGAAGTGGTTGGTAAACTTGTTTATAAATAAATTTTTTCCTTACATTTTTAATTTTTTTTTAATCAAGCATATTTTTTAAAATCACTTTATCATGCATTTTAATTAAAGAAAAATCAATTTTTTTTTGTTTATAAATAAAAATTAGGGGTGTTTTTCTGACAGAACGGATCTAAAATAGGTGTTCCAAATTCCATTCCAAAAAATTTTGGAATCAAAATGTTGTTCCAAATCCCGTTCCAAAATTTTCGGAATACGCAAACTTCTTTCCAAAGTGAAATTCGGAAATTTTCAATATTTAATTTTTTATCAAGATTTTTAATAATTTTAAGTATATGAAAAAAGAAATTCAATGAATTGAATGTTTGAAATTAAATGAGTTCAAAATTTCAAGTCGCCAAAAACTATAATTAAAGTCATAAACCACAAACGCAACAAAATAACAACAAACAATGCCACATTCTAAAGTCCAATTGATGATCATACAAACAGTGAATTAAAGAAAACTTTATAATACCATAATTGACAACTTTAATCTGAATTTTTATTATTATTATATTTAACGTACAGAATATTTTTCACAATCGATTTACCTAATTCCTATCCTAAAAGTGAAGTGCTACTCTCTCTCTCTCCCCGTGTGAAAGTGTTACTTATTAGTTATATGTTAAATATCATGTTAATAATATTTTTCAATTAATTATTTTTTTTTAGATTTTATATTATTAATTGTAATGCAAATACAAAAAAAAATTCAGAATTTATTCTAAAAAATCAGAATTTTTGGATCGGAATATGTTTGAAATACTTCAGAATTTTTATTTTAAATTTTGAAACTCGTTTCAATTCAAATCCAATTTTTTCGAAAAATTTCAGAATTTGAAAGTTTCGAATTTAGGTTCTGTCGGAATTGGATTTTTTTGAAAAAAAATCGGAACGAAATTGGACGGAATCAAATTTTTCAGTCCAACTTGTAGCCCTAATAAAAATCCACCACCAAAGAGAGGCTAAAAAAATAGTGTTGAAAGTAAGCAGTAGGAGACTTGAAAATGGATTGCATTAAAATATGATGGAATATCAATTAACTAGAACGTGTATATTTTTGATTGAAAAGTCGTTTACTTTTATATGAAAAAAAATGAATTTAAAACTTGTCTTTTTTCAACAAGTGCCTCTTTCCAAAAATTATACTCCCTCCATCCGTTAAGATAGTCTTGCTTCTATTTTTACACTGATTAAGAATATATATATAATTAATATAGTTAGAAATATAAATTTTTCTTACATCTATACATACATATTTATATATCTATATCTTAATCATATCTTAATCTTAATCTTATCTTATCTTATTATATTCATTCATATCTATCTGTTTATAAAAACAAAGTCTTTACCAAAAATAACACACACACTTTCCCACCAAAATGTACTTTCTAAATTTGGAAAGATTTTGCAAAACATACAAGAATTAAAAAATAAAAAAAAAATGATTGCATTTTGGAAAGTGTAATGCTTGCAAATTAAAATTACACTTTTGAGCACTACATGCATTTGTTCCAAAAAAAAAAAACTACATATATATATAAATATAGTCTTTACCAAAAATAACACACACACATTTTCCCGCCAAACGTACTTTCTAAATTTGGAAATGTTTTGCAAAAAATACAAGAATTAAAAAAAAAATAATGATTACATTTTAGAAAGTGTATTGCTTGTAAATTTGAATTACACTTTTGAGCACAACATGCATTTGTTCCCAAATAAAAAAATAAAAATAAAAATCGTTTTGAACACTGTTAAATTATATAAAAAATAATTGTAGTCAAATTTTTTTGTTTAAAAACAAAGAATGTGATGTTTTCGAGGTAAAAATTAGTGAATGAAAAGTGGAGAGAAAAATATGTGTGACTACAAAGTAGTTTAAAAGCCTGTTGTTTAAAAATATTTTACCAGAAAGAGATGCATCGTTCCAATTCCAAAAAAGAATAATTTTAATTTTTTTTAACAAATTTGTTTTTAAATAACAGAATGATTGATTTTAATATAACTATTAATCTTATTATGTATTCTAACTTCATTTTATTTTATTTTTGTGAAAAATGTGGAAAAATTACATCAAAAGCATCATAAGTCTAATTTAAAAAATAAATAAATAATTCTCTATTGTTATAAGAAAAAGTATTCAAGATCCGTAATTTAGAAATTTTGTTAAATTAATTTAAAAAAGATTGTTCAAAAGTAATAAGATTTACGGCGTGCCCTATATGCACGCCGTAAATTCATGTCGTAAAAGGTCACTTTTGTTGTAGTGAACTAATTTGGTAAAAGTAATATTAAATCATTTCTAAAGATATAAAATTATATTATAAAATGTTTTAAAAACATTTAAATAAGCCGAAAATGTTTTAGTTTAAAGAACGAAAAATGTTTTATTTTAAATAACTTAAAAACATTCCTTATATTGTATATTTTTTTATAGATTTTCCAATTAGATTATATAAAAAAATAAAAAATTAAATGACTAATTCAGAAATTTTCTTTCAAATCAAATAATTTCATACTTGATTGAATATAATTTTTCATCATATGTAATGACAATTAACAAGAGTTAGAAGTAATCACTCTCGCATGTTGAAATGTATCTAAAAAATCCTATGGATAACTATCATTATTAAAATTATGTTTAAGCATATGTTTAATAAACTTGCAAAAATGGTTTATAAACCACAAAATTTCTCAAACCACTCCTTTAAACATACACATTATTGTATTATTTTGAAGTCGAAAAATATGTAATACAGACGTCAAATCGTAGATCTCAACAAGAAGTTTAATATAATATAACAAGTGAGAGCAAACTGTAAAAACATTGTTCGTAAAATCATCCAAAAGATCAAATGTCAAAGTTTTACGTTATATTTTTTACTTCATTTTAAATTATATCATTAAAGTTATATAATACTCCGTATTCAGAAAACCTGAAATGGTTCGATCTAAAAAGGCAACAGGTCAAGGGTCAGAGGATTAAATCGGGTTGAACTAGGGTCGAATCGATTTTAATTAAAAACTACATAATTATTTCGAAGATCAGAAAATTTTCTAAAAAAAATAATTTTACAAATAAAATGACATATACTCATTTGGTGTAAAATTAAATAAACAAAAAATATAACAACAATATTCTTTTCCCATTCAAAGTAAATATAGATTTATGGTTGTTAAATTTATTTATTAAATTTTATTTCAAAATAATTTAATATTTATATAAAAAAAAAGATAAAAATAACGTTTAGTAAATGTGGTATTTTCATTATTTTTTTAAGCTTTAATTCGACAATATTTTGTATTAAAATGTTATTATACTATGTTTTTATTTGTTATGATTGTATAATTAATATATTTTCATAAATTTTGATTAAAATCATTATCACAATTATATTTCCGTGCATCGCACGGGTGAAAATACTATTTATATATAAAAGTAGAATAGCTGTCACCAAAATACACACATAGTTTCGCATCAAAAAAACTTTCTAAATTTGAGATTTTTGCTAAAAAATAGTATATTAAATATATTAGCAATTTTTTTTTGTATATCTGTCATTAATTGCATTGGTATCCGTGTTATGCTATTAATAAAATCAAAATATTATTTTTTCTATTTTTTTATTATTATTTTAATAATTATTGTGTTATTTTGAAATCAAAAAAATGTAATATGGGTGTCAAATTGAAGATCACAGCAAAAGTTTAATGCAAGCTAACAAGTGAGAGCAGATTGTAAATATATTATTCGTAAAATCATATAAAAAATTAAAGGTAAAGTTTTATTTTTTATTTTTCCTCAATATCTAATTCATTTTAAATTATATCATTTAAGTCCTATAATATTATCTATAATTAGTTAACTAAACTCATTTTAGTCATAAATAATTAATATCTGTTCTAATTTTTTCTCATCAAATTAAAATAAATAATAACTATACGAATTTTCAAGCAAAATCCAATTAAGTTGGGTTAATTTTTACAAACTTAAGTTGGATATCTTAATCTTAACATAATCTTAATCGTAATCTATATCTTATCTTAATCTTAATATCTATTATATATATATATATATATATATATATATATATATATATATATATATATATATATATATAACAACTGGGCTTGGGCCCCACTTTTTCCCGCCTCAATGAAAATCTCCTTTTCATCTTTTTTTTTTTTTTAATTTTTTTATAGGTTTTTGGAACATAGTCAAATATATAATTAATACTACTTGAGAATCTACATCGGGACCCAGTGCCAACTTTCATGTTAACTTTTTTTTTTTAAATTGATTTATCAACATTAATTTCACACATATTTTTCATTGTTTTCGAATAATCTCCAATTGAATTAAACGCAAACCATTTTTTTTCAACTGCGTTTTTTTCATTTTTTGATCACACATTTTCTCTGTCTAATTTCTAACCACACATCTTACCTTAAAAATAAAAAAATTCAAATAAACCAAGATTATAAATTGGTCCGACCACTGAACAAAGCCTTAATTTAACACTAACTTTGCAAAATTTTCAAGGAATATGACAATTTTTTTAACATTTTTAAACTTTGCAAATATATGATTACAAAAATTTTCCTTGGAAAATATTTTCCAACTTTAATAAACATTGTCTCATTTTTCCTCTTTTCATTGCAAATGAATTCTTCAACTTTTGGAAGGAAAATATTTTCACAAGTATTTTGCACAATTTTTAATAATCCTAATGCAATTAAACACAAACTTTTTTTTTCAAACACTTTTTTTTTTTTTTTTTCATTTTTTGGTAATGATTACAAATTATAATTTACATAATTTCTCAAACCACTTTTAACCACATACATTTTCTCTGTCCAAATTTTAACCACATATTTTATCTTAAAAAATAAAAAAATTCAAATAAACCAAGATTATAAATTCGTCCTGCCGCCGAACAAATTCTTTATTTAACACTAATTTTGCACATTTTTTTTGACATTTTCAACTTTGCCATATTTGATTGCAAAAAATTTCCTTAGAAAATATTTTCCAACTTCAATTAACAGGTCTCATTTTCCATCTTTTCATTGCAAATGAATTCTTCAACTTTTGGAAGAAAAAAATTTTAACATGTGTTTTGCACATTTTTTAATAATTTCCAATGCAATTAAATGTAAACAACTTTTTTTTCAACTGCATTTTTTATTTTTATTTTTTGGTAATGATTACAAATTATAATTTACATAATTTCTCAAATCAATTTTAACCACACACATTTTTTCTGTCCAATTTTTTATCAAGCATCTTACCTTTAAAAAAAAAAGTCAAATAAACCAAGATTATAAACTAGTCAGGTCATCGAACAAGCCTTAATTTAACATTTATTTTCACATTTTTCAAGGAAGATGGCAATTTTTTTAACATTTTTCAACTTTGCCATATTTGATTGCAAAAATTTTCATTGGAAAATATTTTCCAACTTTAATGAACAGTGTCTCATTTTTCCTATTTTCTTGACAAATGAATTTAACTTTTGGAAAGAAAATATTTTTCAAGGAATTTTGCACATTTTTCAATAATCTTCAATGCAATAAAACGCAAACAACTTTTTTTTTTCAACTGCATTTTTTTTTTCATTTTTTTGTAATGATTACAAATTATAATTTACATAATTTCTCAACCACTTTTAACCACATACATTTTCTCTGTCTAATTTTAACCACGCATCTTACCTTAAAAAGAATAAAAATAAAAAGTCAAATAAACCAAGATTATAAATTGGTCTGGCCGCCGAATAAAGCCTTAATTTAACACTTATTTTGCACATTTTTTCAAAGCAGGTGGAAATTTTTTTAACATTTTCCAACTTTGCCATATTTGATTGCAAAATTTTTTTTGGAAAATATTTTCCAACTTTAATGAACAGTGTTTCATTTTCCCTCTTTTCACGGAAAATGAATTCTTCAACTTCTGGAAGGAAAATATTTTCACATGTATTTTGCACATTGTTCAATAATATCCAATGCAATTAAGCGCAAACCACTTTTTTTTTTCAACTGCATTTTTTTTCATTTTTATGTAATAATAACAAATTATAATTTACATAATTTCTAAACCACTTTTACGTTTTAACCACATACATTTTCTCTATCCAATTTTTAACCACGCATCTTACCTTAAAAAATAAAAAAGGTCAAATAAACCAAGATTCTAAATTGGCCTGGCCTTCGAACAAAACCTTAATTTAACACATATTTTGCACATTTTTCAAGGAAGATGGCAAATTTTTGAACATTTTCCAACTTTTCCAGGTTTGAATACTAAAATTTTTCTTGGAAGATATTTTTCAACTTTAATTAACAGTGTCTCATTTTCCCTATTTTCACAGCAAATGAAATTTTCAACTTTTGGAAGGAAAATATTTTCTATATATACGTCCATGATTGAAAGCTGGCTTCTTCAGGAAGAGTCCTACATTCGACAATGATTGGCCTTAACTTTTGTTGATAGTAATAGTATTCAACACTACTAATGGAAATTGTCTTCTATAGAACTTGAAAGACAACCTCACATAGTATGAAGTCAATGACGTTCTTAGGATAAATATTTTGTCGTTTGACATTGTCCCTAGCATTATTTATAGACAAAATTTTACCTTTTAGAACATGATGCTCAAGCTTTTAATGATTAGCATTGGTCCATTTTCGATCAAGCTTTTAACGTGATAGAGACGGGAAGTCAACAAATAAAATAACAAATGTTGTGTATAATGAAATTATTCAGAATTTGTAATATTATCAACATAAGAATGATTTATTTATTTTTTAATTTTTGCGTGCAACATTACTTTTTCTTTCTTTTTTTTTTTATTTTCTTTTTTCGATCTTCATTTATTTATTAATAATCTATTTGAAAAATAAATATGCTCCTGCAACGCACGGGTGTGCAACTAGTTATATATAATAACAACATAGTGGTCACATAAATCCGCACATAGTTTACCGCTATTTTTACCTTCCGAATCTTTGTAATTTTTTTAATTATTTTAATAACTAAATTAGGAAATTAAGTTCAATTAATGCAAAATTAATTATAGGTGACATGTAATAAATGATTTATTGATTTTTGAATATATATATATATATATATATATATATATATATATTGTATATTATTATTATTATTATTATTTTTTGATAATTATTGTAATATTTTGAAGTCGAAAAATATGCAATATGGGTGTCAAATTCAAGATCTCAATGAGAATTTTAATATAAACTAACAAATGAGAGCAACTTCTAAACATATTATTTGTAAAATTGTCTCATAATAAAGGTAAAAGTTTTACTTTTTTCAATATCCAATCTTTTTAATTTATCTCATTTAAGTCATAAAATGATACCTATCATTTCTTACCTAAATTCAATCTAACACAAATGATTAATTTCAAATCTTTTTTCTTACCAAATTACAAGAAATAATAGATGTCCGATCTTTCTAAGTAAATTCAATTAAATCATTTTAATTTCTACAACTTTAAGTTTCGATAAACTCTTTGGTAATTTTCAAATTAATTTACTCATTTTGTTCATTTATCTATTTTTTTAATTTTATAAATTTAAAATAACATCAATTTTTAAAATATATATACTACAGACTTTAACAATTAATTCATTGAATTATATAGAAAATAAAAGTATAAGGTTTTGGCAAACTTATTATATTTAAAAATAAATTATGGTCAATACATTTATTTAACATGCACAAATTTATTTTTTTTGGGTAACATGACAATTTTTACTATGTGAAAAATAAAATGTTTTGTTGCATTGAAATCCATTGAATAATAATATATTTGATAGAGACTATAGAAATAGTTTTAAATGTGTGATTGAAAGTAAAAGAAAGTAGTATAAAAAATAAAATAATAGTCAAATCAATCAATTAAGTGGTTGAAAATTGATTTTCATTTTTTAGAATGTGTGGTTAAAAAGTAATACGTGCAATTGTGATAAATTAGTTTTTAAATATTATGTGGTTGTGAATGAACATTAAAAAAATTTATTTTTGAATAACCAATTCTATATGAATAAATAGACTAAGAAAACTAAAAAAATTATGCAAGTCATAACTTTATTTTTTACATTTTTTTGGGTATTTTGATTGTATATTGAATACACAATTTATGCATTAAAGTAAAAAATCTTACGGGGAGAAATGAAGTAATAAATTATCCACAATTTGTGTATGCAAGTTTTTTTTTTGTTGGACATTGTATTTTTACAACTTATTCAACAAATAATTTTCAATTATATATTCCGTGCATCGCACGTGTGCAATTACTAGTATATATAAAAGTTGAATACCCTTTACCAAAATAAACACATAGTTTCCTACCAAAAAAACTTTCTAAATTTGAAATTTTTTTGCTAAAAAATAGTATATTAAATATTTTAGCAATTATTATTTTACATGTGTCATTAATTGTATTGGCATCCGTGCTATGCTATCAATAACATTAAAATGTTATTTTTTTTAAATAGTTTTTGTATTATTTTGAAATTGAACGATATATAATATGTGTGTCAAATTAAAGATCACATTGAGAATTCAAATAAATAACACCTATACGAATTTTTAAGATAAATCCAATTAAGTTGGTTTAATTTTACAAACTTAAGATTTCTTTAATTCGTTCATCATTTTCACATTATTTTTAATTATTTACTGATTATGTTCATTTTTCTATTTTTCATTATAAATTTAAATAACTAAAATATGCAAAAAAAAAAAAAAATATTACAAATTTTAACAATTAGTTCATATAATTTTTATTAAACAATTGATCGATCAGTTATTTTTATTAAAATAATAATGTAACAATATGAATAAAGAAATGAGAGTATGAAGAAAGATGAATCAATTAATGTAACAATATTTATTAAAATTAAGTATTATTTTTTTAGAAAAACACTTGAAATTATTAATTAATGCTTAAAAAATTAAATTATATCATAAAAGTCTATCCTACACCCCTTTTTGGGAAGAATATGATGAAGAACAATATATGAAAGGAAAAGCGTCGATCTTAAGGACAATATGTACGTTGAGTTTTGTACATGTATTGTATGAGCGTAATTTTGTAGTTCAAGAGTTTTTTTAAAAAAGAGAATTTCATTTATTGAACGTTAATTCCAGAATGGAGTTGATATTTTTACGGTACAATCTCTAAAATACTTAACTCATGTCCTATTTTCTAGTAAAGATGATAAAACAATTCAACGGTTTACAATTTTATTAAAATATTAATCTATACATAGATAATAATAGAATATCCATCATCATTTTACGCACATAGTTTTTCGCCCATTTTCACATGCCATTTTAGGAAATTTCTTATCTTTATCAATTTATTTTAATACATGAATTAGGAAAGTTCAATTAATGCGGGTAGTAAATGAATTATGGATTTGTGCAAAAAAAAAAAATATATCTATAAAAAGTCAAATTATAGATTATTTTTTTCTTTTGATGATTATTGCATTATTTTAAAATCAAAAAATATGCAATATGAGTGTCAAATCCAAGATCCCAACGAAAAGTTTAATACAAGCTAACAAATGAGAACAAACTTTAAACATATCATTCGTAAAATAGTCTTAAATACTAAATGTAAAAAGTTTTGCTTATACTTTTTACTTTTTCCAATATCAGATTTTTTAATTTATCTCATTTAAGTCCTAAAATGATACCAATCATTTCTTACATAAATTCAATTTGACCTAAATGATTAATTTTGAATCTTTTTCTTATCATATTGATAGAAATAATAGATATTCGATGTTTCTAAATAAAATAAATTAAATTATTTAATTTTCTACAACTTTAGGTTCTGATAAACTCATTTATTCAATTTGTAAAATAAAAGGTGTTAACAAAATCATTCTATTTAAAAATAGAATATGATCAACACGTTTATTTAACATGCACAAAAATAGTATGTGCAATTGTGGAAAATGAGTTTTAAAGAATGAGTGTTTCAGAATGAACATTGAAAAAATTATTTTTGAAGAATCAATTCTATACAAATAAGTGATAAAATCTTATGTATTGTGGGTTAAACCCCCATTTATAAATTGAGATATATAGATGATTTTTGGTGTATAAAGTTAATAATATTTGTAATATTCAGTCAATAAAATTTAATTAAAATTTGTATTTCATATTACTTATTTGTTACATTCATTTAAATATATATAGGACTGCGTATAAGTTTGTCAAGTATAAGTTTAACAAATTGAAACGTTTAATTTAAATAAATTTGAGCAATTTTTTATTTTTAAAATGTTAGGTAAATTTTGTTCGTAATGTATTTAATTTTTTAAATCTAATGAAATGAAATATTTATTTAATATATTAAATATCAATTATTGCATTAAGATAGTTAGTACAAATTCTTATAGAACTATACGAAGAGTCGATAAATTAATTTTGTAAATATCTGTTAGCCTCTTTATTTCATTTTACGATTTAAAAATTGTAAACATTTCAACTTTTAGAAATCAAATGATTGTAAGCTCGACTTCAGTCATCAAATCAAAATTGTAAAGTACAAAATAAGTCACATGTCCATATCTAACTTCGCCTAAATAGACTAAGAAAATTAGAGAATGAACAATTAGCTATTAAAAGAAATATGCAAGTTGGGATTTTATGTTTTACTTTTTGAGGTATTTTTCAATATCTGAATGCAAAACTTATGTCGGACATTGTATTTTTACAACTTATATTCAATAAATAATTATTAATTATATCTTCCGTACATCGCACGAGTGCCATTACTAGTAATATAATATTATTATTATTATTTATTATATTTAAAATCAGTTGAGTTTTGACGGGAAAACTCAGTTTTTATTGTGTTCACACTGCTACGCGGAAACTCAGTTTTTATTGTGTTCACACTGCTACGCGAAAACTCAGTTTTTATTGTGTTCACACTACTACTTCCACTTAAGTATTTTTGTGGATAATTTTTTTTACTTATTTATATTTGATTATTTGTGTTTAAACATCTTTTTTCAGAAAATTATTCTGATCTTTTAATATTTTGAATCTTACAAATAAGTATTTGTTTTCAGTCATACAAATTCAATGTAAAATTTTCAGTTCAAAATTATATCGAAGTTGTATTACGCATCTAATACTAAATAAACTTATCGTATAAAACTTTTTTCTAAATAATCTTATTTTTTTAGTTATTTAGTACATCTAAAAATTCGAACTCATTTGTATTGCGTTCTATTAAATTAATTAGTATTTTTATAGAAAGTTACATATAATATGATAATAATTTTTTAAAATAATTGTGATATTTTATTGGTCTCAATCTTATGGATGAATAATTTCGTTTGATAATAAAAATCCAATGTCGAATATTCATTTACATTTATATTGAATATTCAATCAAGTTGTATTAAATTTTGTTATAAATAATTATACTTCTATGTTCTTTGTACATATACATAATAAACTTCTTTTCTAATATTGATATATTTTAATTAAATATTTATGATTCTTAAATTTCTACAACAATAAGTAAATTGTCTCTCAATTTACTTAACTGAAAATTGAGATGATCAATGTTATATTATAATTTCCATCAAAAAGTAATTACGTTGTATAAATATTGCAAAAACCTATAATACCATGAATTTGATGCATCTTTGTTAATCTCACAATTTATCTATTTATTTATTTTATATGATTATCGAATTCGTTTTCTAATACGTGTTGTTTTTCATTGTCGATGGTCAAAACAGTATGAACATTGGAGATCCTATATTTAAGTGTTTATTTTGCACGACAAATTTTTGGTGCGAGGAGAGAGTGGATAAGTGTTATAAAACATGTCGTAATCCGAAGTTCTCACTTTGTTGTAGGGTGAACACGGTTTGGTTTGGGAGATTTGTAGTAATATTTCAAATCAAACCATTTAAAACGATTTGTATTTTTTTCAAACCAAACCAAATTATTTCATTTTCTAAACAAAATCAAATCAAATTGTTTTTTGCGGTTTGAAATTGTGGATTGCAACGAATGAATTAGTATATTTCAAAGTGAGCTCAAAGACACATATTCGTCTAAAATTTCGAGTTGAAACTAATTCAATAATAGTATTAATTTTCTAATTGAGTTTTTATTTTTTATTTTTTTATTTTTTTATTTTTTTTTTATTGTGAATCAATTCATGTTGACAAACAAACTAATTATTTAGAAGCAAAATGTAGTTAGCTCTTATATTAAAAATTTTATTTTAAGAAAAAATCTTGGATGATGATTATGAATTGTAGGAGCAAGAATTATTTCCAAATGGTTGTGGATTTGAACAAATTAATCTTTGACTCCTTAATTTTGATTTGTTGACAATAAAAAGTGTGTTGCATTTTTTTTAAAAATTGAACGTTTGCCTTTATTTTTCTTTATTTTTAATTTTTTTAAATTTGACGGGTTGGCTGTTTGAAACCACTGGTTTGACAATTGAAACCTAAATCAAATAGATTAAAGTGGTTTGGAATTTTTCCAAACTAAACCAAACCAAACCATTTGTTTCGGTTTAGTTCGATTTAACGGTTTATTTGTTTACCCTCACTTTGTTGTATGCAAGAGAAAGTGAAGATTCCTCTTATAGAAGATCATCTTCTTATTTTGAAAGATTTGTTATATGGCAGGGACGACGGGATTAAGAATTTTGTTGAGAACATTCGAACTATAATATGATCTTTTCGTTCACTTCTATGGGGGGAATAGATAATGGGTTAAATGATGGTAGAGGGTCTCCCGTCTTCAGATTACAAGGTCAAAATTGCCATAAGATTGGGAATCTGCTACCTGATGATGGTTCAGCTCTGCATTTTGTTCACTTTACATTGTTGACAATGTGAATGAGTTTGAAAGTAGAAAAAGGGTCGTGGTGTACGTATTATGTATTTATTACTTTTATATTTATATGTTTTAATTTATGTCTTTTAATGTCCTTTGGTAAGAGTGAATCATGCGATTCAATATTGCGTGATTGTATAGTTTCTGATTTGAAGGATATGCTAGATAAATACAACAAATTGTTAAAACAATTAGGTCAGTTTGAGAAAAGATGATTGAGAAAACACTTCAAATGTAAGATTTATACTTATTGGTTGGTGAGCGACCGATGATAGCCAATATAATTTTCCTATTGTCGATTAAATTGCCGGATTGATTGTCGGTGAATTTTGATACACGACACGACCTGGACACAGAGATATCATTATTGCGCCATGTGGTGGACTATTGCAGTGGATAAGTGAAGGACGCAAATTCTTTCTGAGAAATATTGATCATACACAGGGATTGTGCAATTGAACAAGGTTGATAGTTATAAAACTTCACGACCATGTTCTAGAAGGTCAAATTCTTTCTGGCATCAATGTAGGACACAAGTTCTTTATTCCAATGATATCGTTGAGCCCTTTTGATTCTAGGATATCTATTGGATTTCAAAGAAGACAATTTTTATTGATGGTGTCCTATGCCATGACTATATATAAGAGTCAGGGTCAATCGTTCTTGCATGTTGGACTTCTTCTTAAACAACTGGTGTTTACACATGGACAACTTTATATTGCGATTTCTAGGGTGACGAATCGTTCCGGATTCAAGATGTTGATCTGTGATAAAAATGGAAGACCAACAAAATCAACAAACAATGTTGTGTACAAAGAAGTATTCCAGAATTTGTTGTCATATGAAACCAATAAATGATGATATTATCTTTTATTTGCTAAATTTATTTATTTTATCTAAAAGATTCATCTAATTTCACATTGAATTATCTTTATCCAGTCGTTTCTTCCCGTGCATCGCAAGGGTGATTCACTAGTATTAAAGTAAAAGTGGGGAGAAAGAAGTATTAAATGTCATTTTCCCTCCAAAATGCACTTACAATTTTTTTTTTTTTTTTTTTGGGGGGTTGGGGGGGTGGGGAAGCTAAAATAAAAATAGAAAAAATTAAAAATCCGTGTAGATAATATTTATTATCCTTTAAATAATAAACCGTATTTTCTAAAATTATTATTATTATTATTATTATTATTATTATTATTATTATTATTTTAACTGTTTTATAAATTAAAACCTCCATTTAAAGGCTTTGTTTTTTATTTATAAACAAAAATATTTTTGTTTTCGAGATAAAATACGTGATTGAAAAATAATTTTAAAAACTGTATATAGTTAAAAAGTTGGTGAAAATGTGCTTATAGACAAAGTTATAGAATTGATGCTAATATTTTTAATTGTTCTTAATTTTAACTATAAAACTTTTTATTAAAATTCAGTTAAAAGTCAACAATTAATTTTAGCCACAATTTCGTAGGTCCTACAACTTTTAAAAACACATTCCATTAACTTTTAACGATTGGACCGGGCAGTATGTTTCGGATTTAATAACATTATTTAATATTATAGAGAGAAAAATAATCAAAATATGCAAAAATATATATTAAAGACTTTAATAATTTGTTTTTTTTTAATTTTAAGCTTTAAATCAATTTAAATTACAATATTAAGGAATTTCTTGGAGCTATAAACATACGAATCGTAAAAAAATTAATGTATGTGTAATTATACATTTTTTTTGGTCATTAATTGTCTTCCTTCATTTCTCATTTTTAATTTAAATATCCATTTCGTACGTTAATATATAAATTCAATATATGTAAATAACAAATGACCGTGCATCACACGGGTATAACACTAATTTTATTAATATATCCCTACATTAAATAACTTAATAATTATGATTATTTTATATTTGTTGATAACAATGAATATTAAATTATTGCTTATTAAAAAAATTAAAAATATCTAGATTTTCAATAAGGAAAGTGACCTTATAATTTAGGACGGACAAATAAACAATACAAGTCTATTTTCATGGGACGGAGGGAGTATAAATTATTGGAAAGAGACGGTTTCCAATAAGTATGACATTTTCTCGTAATTATGGCCTTGTTTGGCGGTTAAAAGGAAGGAATATAAATTATTAGGTTGATTTATTTATGTTTTCTAGGTAAGATGTTGAGTTAAAAATTGGAGAGAAAAAATGTGTGTAATTAAAAAGTGGTATAGGAAATTGTGTAAATTAAGTTTTGTGTCTTTCCCAATTTAATCCAAGCCACTGAACAAGGCCTAAATTATTTGGTTTTTAGAATGTTATATTATTTTGGGAATATGATGTAGATTATAAATTTATATGGCATTATATGATTTAGATTCTGATTTCTAGAATGCAAATGTGTTGACAGTATGTAAGAATTGCCGCATTACGACATTTTACTACAACTGTAACTTTGACAAAAAAAGATATACAATATCAGGGAAAAATGAGCCCAAAATAAATAAATAAATAAATAATTTCTTTACTTGTAAATCCATTCGTTTGCACGGCCTCTAGACTCGTCCGTATCTATGAATATAGTATACAAATTTTCATACTATTTAGCCCTTGTTTGAGCTCCATTATAATTTTCCTCATTTTTCTCTCTATCACTTTCAACCACACCACATATTCTTCAATAAGTTTTTTAACTACGCATTCTTCAAAAAATCACTTTCTAGCTAGCTACATCGAATTGATTATGACCTGATCAGGTGGCAGAAAATTTGATTTTGTTGAATCTCTTTGTAGATATTAGCTACATCGAATCAAGACTTTCAAGAAGGATTTAAATAACTGATTCCAAATTTGGAGGAAGAAGAAGTTAGTTAATGATAACGGGACATCAAGCTGCTAGCCTAAAGTCTCTAATACAAACTCGTACGTGACGATGTAAATGCATAGACCATGAGGTCAAGAATCACACAAAACAGAGAGCCACTAAGAGCATTTTTTTTTTTTAGTTTAGCCTCTTTTCCAATTTTCCTGAAACATCAAACAGACTGGGCATATCTTTTAATTATTTTATCCGCCCCGCAATAGCTGCTATTTGTGATAAATTGTTCTTTTAATTTGTTCTTTGTATGCTTACCTAATCACTTTTATTCTCTCTTGAATCATTGTAACGCCCCGAATTCCGAGGAGCCGGGAACGTCACTTTTCTAAATTCTTGAATAAAACTTTTGTTGCGGAAAATGACTAAATATTAAATATCGCATTTATCGAATAAAGGTTTAGCGATAATTCAAATGTAATAAGTATTTTCGTACAAATTTATAAAAATGACAATTCTTGATAGAATGAAATAATCATTTCAAAGTTCACGACTTTTTAAAAAAGAAATATCAATTTGTAATTTTCCGTCATTGTCCATCACTCGCCACCGTCTCCGAAATCTGCAAAATTGTTAAAACCACGGGGTGAGCATTTCAAAATGAAATACTCAGTAGACTCATCGCCAGTAATTAATCTACAAGATAATTGAACACGTAATCATGCAAATAATGTAGTGACATTCTTTTCTTATTCATAGGCATCACATAGTGAACGCAAATGAACACATTCTTTTCTTTTCTTTTCTTGGCTAGCAGATAAGTTATGCCCAGCATAACATAAATTATTTATCTCAAAAGAGATATTCTTTTCTCATGCAATTAAGCATAAAATCACACAAATCCACATAACACATGCAATTATAATATAAGTCAATTAGTGGGGGCGAGTCTACCTTAAATCCGACGAGTGCAAAGTTGAGCGGGAAATGACTTAAATCCTTTAAATCTCCATACGCCTCGTCTAGCCAATAAGTTAAATTAGTCTTTAGAAATTTATAGTTTAAAAAAAAAATGATAATTTACAATTTGAGGACTAAAATTGATGTTTTGAAAGTTGAGGGACTAAAATGAATACTTTTGAAAGTTGATATTTATAAATATACATATATACATACATATATATATATATATATATATATATATATATATATATATATATATATATATATATATCATTTTAAATCAATATGAACAAAATCAAAAGACTTTAAAATATGGGGGCTTAAATGATTGCTTTTAAACCTTTGGGGACTAAAATGTAAATCTTTTAAAAGTTGGGTCGGAGCTCAAAACGAATATTAAAAAATAGGACTGAAATAATAAATTTTAAAAATGAAAGGGCTGATTAAAACTCATTTAAAACTTAAGGACTGACATTGTTGATTTAAAACCAAAAAGGGACTGAATTGAATAACTTTTAAAGTTGGGGGACTAGGCTGCAATTTATGAAAATCAATAATATTAAAAATCAAAATATATTTCTCTTCATTTCCAATTCGAAATTCAGACAGAGAGAGAGAGAAAAGAGAGAGAGAGGAGGTGCCATTTACACCCCTCGCAACCGTCCTTCGACGGGCGATCTGCTGGCGTAACACCGGAGCAAGGTGGCGGTGAGTGGCGGCCAAAGCAAGGTTCAGATTGGAGGGGGTTAGGTGCGAGTTAGGTGCGAAACCGTGGTCAAAAGCGGAGCTGGGTTTGCGATGATACTCCGGTCGGAGAAGTGGCGTCGAAGGTGAGTAGTTTGGGTAAGTTATTTTTTTGGGTTTTGGGTTTGATTTGGGACTGGGGTTGGGCGCGATTGTGGTGGTGCTGCAGGTGGGTTGTGTTCGATCGAGTAGGTGGTGGTGGCGGCTGTGGGTTGATTTTGCAGACAGTGGTTCGAGGTGAAGTGGAGATGGAGGTTGCGATTTGGGCATGGTGATGATGTTTTCAGTGGTTTGCAGTTGGCGGTTGTGGTGTAAAGAGCAGCCGGCGGTCGAGGGATGATGATGATGATTCCAATTGTGTATAGAGAGAATTGTGGTGGTGTCCAATCTAGAAGGTAGTGATGATGATCGTTGAAATTGGCAGTTTGGTGTATTGTGGTGGTTCTGACTGCAGTGATGTTAATGGTGGGGATGTTTGTAGAAGCGGTGATGGTTCTTGATGGTGGTTCAGATCATGTCTTTGGTTGTGCAGGCTGGGTGTTGAACGGTGGATTGCGCTGGTGGTGATTGGTATACTGGTAGTGGAGGTGTGATTGGTGGTTCAATGGAGTTTGGTGTCGGCTTCGGTGAATGGAGGTGAATTGGTCGATGATGTGGAATTGGCTTGGTCATTGGTTTGATTGTTATTGAATTGATGGTGTTGTTGTGGTCACTGTGGTTGATTCGGTGATTTTGGTGGATAGTATGGTTTAAGTGATTGATGCAGATTGGTTTGGGTAGTAGCAGTGATGTGGTTTGATTGATGTTGTGATGATGATGATGAAGGAGGTGGCTGTGGAGCTGGGATTCTCTGTTTGCTGAAATTGAATGGAATTTGCAAGAAATGAATTATGTAAATGGAAGAAGAATGTTATCGAAATATTGCCTGCTGAGTTCTTAAGGGGGAGATGACTTAAATTGAAGAAGTGATGGGAAAAGAAAAAGGAAAGAAATGGATTAGTGGAGAATCATATGAAATAGGAGAAAAGATGGTGGAGAATTAGGTTGTAATGAGATGTAAAATAGTGTGATGAATCATTATGTTTTGAGACATAATGATGATAAATTGGTGGAAAAGAAAAGAAAGGGGCAAAAACGTGGGGAAAAAATTAGGTAGAATTAGTTTAGGATAATTAACTAAAAATTAGACTAATTTCGATTAGGAAATGTATTAAAACAGATATAATTTGGACAGAAAATAAATTTGAGAATAAATAAATTATGAGATAAAATTGAATTTCATATTTGGACTTAAAAAAATTAATAAGGAAAAATGGAGATATTTTTAATAAATTTGGAATTGGACTCGGATTAAAATAAATTCAATTTCACTTGAAAAACTCCCGTTAAAAATAATTGAGAAAGTCGTAGCTAAAATAATATCTATTTAAATACGTTATGGAAAATTCTCGGTCGCTACAACCCTATCACCTTAAAATAATTTCGTCCTCGAAATTTAAAAATTTTCTTGATTTAAAATAATTGGATACTTGATCAAAATTTTTCCTTTCTTAAAATCTTAAAATAATTAATGACTAGACGAGAGCGCAGGTTTTGAATAATAATTGTTAAGGTTGGAGAGTCGTAGCGACAAGTTTGGTAATACAAGTCTTTTAAGTTTGAAAATTTCTCGGTCGCTACAACCTTCTCCACTTAAATAATTTGGTCCTCGAAATTTTAAACTTTCTTGGTCTAAATATATCTGGTTATTAAGTCAGACTTCTTTCTTCTTTCTTTTCTTAAGTAGTTTCAATACTACCTTGTCTACCCCATTGGACTTTGACTAATGGAATCTCTTTGTTTCTTAAGACATGGACTTTTCTCTCTACTATGCACATAGGTGCCTCTTCATAAGACAAATATTTCTGGACTGCAATAAACTAATAATTCACCATATGACTTGAATCATGAACAATAAGCCACATTACCTAATTCTCTAGCATTTTAAATGGCCCGATGAAATGAGATCTTAAATTCCCTCTCTTGTCAAAACGAAAGGTACCTTTTATAAGATCTATACTAATATTGAAACCACAAAATATTCATTGACCAAAATGCTTAAACTAATAATCAAGAAGATTGATCAAGAATAAATCCTTATGATCCAAAATATAAAAGCACGATATCAATTCCAAAATATTGAGTACAAAACCCAGACTTGGTAGAATCTTTCTGAAAAGAAGTACCAACGAAATCATTTATAAGTTCGACTGAAACTCCCTTTTCAAAATCGGAGAATTCAACTTAAATCCTTTAATCCATACTCTTTAAATCATGAATCAAGTACTCGGTATTACATACTCATTCTAACTGAGAGCTAAGATACTAACTCAAAGCATCATACGTATCCGGTATGTTATTCTCAAACCTAAGAAACTTCACTAATTTCCCAAATCTGAAGTTCAAGATTCAATTTTCCTGTTCTCCCAAAACTTCAATTCATGTCAAACTTATGAACAATACTCTGATTAATTCTATCACCATTGAATAGGACTTATGTGAATCATATAGGATTTCTCATCAAGTTTGCTTAACCTAAAGATACAATCCCATTATAAGTAAAAGTCACATAAATAATCTTCTCCGGTTTCTTATTTTCGTAGCAAAATACTTTACTCACCTCAAATGTACAACCAATAATAATTAATCGAAACTGCATCACCAAAATCTTAAATAACTCCATATATTATGACCCAAAATGAAAATTCCCAATCGTAGGTAATATTTCACCATAATGCAATAAACCATCAAGATAATATCAATTAACTCAATATTCACACTATTCTTCACGGAATAACCATAACATCTTTTAACTGTCTAATCATCATATCCTGTAGTAATCATGTAACCTGTCACTATCATCGTATCCTATGATCTCAAATGTTTATATCAATCTCTCTAAGATTTCAATATAATAACCATCAATATCAATCTCCAAAATTTAAAGATATGATCAATCCTAAGACTTTCTCTGGTCCAATGCATTACTTCATCAATACTTGTACAAAATTTAGGACCTGGTAAAAATTTCTGTCATCAATTTCATCCAAAAATTTTCTCTCATGATTTTCTAGTATCATCAATGAAAACTTAATGTACATCAGTGAATCATTCAAATTACGAGGTAACCTAATTTATCTTCCATAACTGAGATTCATCATTCTTTAAATTCCACTTAGAACCAAATACAACATAACCTATTCATGGATGGTCAACTTATTTCATCATCTCAGAACATCATCATCTTAAATTCTCGGCCTAAGAAAATCACATGATTCATTATCATTATCTCTTGTACTTTTATATACAAATAATTTTATGAAAATCATCATTATCTCACATAATCCCAAACATTAAATCACATGTTCCCAATTTCTCAATTTGAATAATTGGTTACTCCTTTAAGGGCATCTTACTATAAAATACTTTCAATATCTCTCATTCATGATACCTGATTATTCCCAATAATCATATTACATGTAAATTCAACAAACGGTAAATGGTTTTCCTAACCATCACAAAGGTCTAAAATACAAACTCTCAACATAGCCTCTGTATAAAGAAATATTTGTTGACCACTTAAGTCATTACTCAATAATCCAAATGACATCACGTCTCTTCACTAATCTCTGTAAACCCATGAAAATTTTCTCCAAATTTCAATAAATCTTTACTATTTCTTAAAAAAACATATCAAACCCTAATAATTTGTCATCTCTAAAACTTCTTATCACCAAATATCACCAAAATAATTAAAACAATTACCTGAATATTCTCTCTATGTAGTATAACCAATAACATATTATTCACAAATCAACATGATATCATCAGCTTATCTTTAACATATCCTCCCGATCAAATTCCAAAATAACTCAACAGTATCATCTCCTATCCTCATAATTTATAATATTCTACAATACAAATGATCATTCCTTACTAGTGATAAACTCGTTCCCAAGAATAATTAAAACTCTTCCCAATAACGCCATAATACTTGTCTTCACTTATCTTTCAAAATATAACTTATCATTTACTAAATCTCGCTTATGGTATAAATGAACTTGCAATTCTAACCTCAATTCCTTTAGCGGATGCTTATCATACTACTCTTAATTCCAAATGATAAAATTCTAGGCATAATCTCCCTTTGTAATTTTGACTTATCCAATCCGTAGGTATACTTCATCACCAACAATAACAAATTACTCCACATTTGTCCATAACTATTTAAATATTGACAACAATTCCAACACTTCAATATCATCAAAAATATCCTAGAAAATCAATTCATAAATCCTCAACATAACCATTTCAAATCCTAGTTTCCAATATCCATATCTCACTTCCTTCAATACATTAGTTGGCCCAAAAGACTACTCATACTTATAAATATATGCCACAAATCATATTCCCAAAATTTAATCACAAAACCAAACTACATAATAAATTTCTCTCAAATAGAGGAATAATTCACTTACTCAACACAATATCCATTACTTAATTCCCAATAACTAAGAACCAAATCTTTAAATCTCTAATTTCATAGTTCTTCTCATAAAAGTCTCAATAAAATCATATCACTTATAATCTCAACATCTCTTCACAACTTCATAAAACTGGCTTGCTATTTCTCGTTTAATCTAAACGATAGATATTCCGAGAATATTGTCTAAATCCTTTATGTTGACTTCTCGTAAATGATGCCATGTCTAAAATCAATTATGCAAAGTCCAGTCAGGGTTCATCATTTCCAAGTTCGAGGACAAAAATTATTTTGAAATCATTCTTAAATCATATTATTCCCATTATACTCAACACTCGTTTTCTTTCTTTTCTTTTCTTTCAAAAAAACTTTTCGTTATGCTCCAACACTCATTTTTTTCTTTATTTCTTTCTCATTATTTCGGATACTAGTTTTTCTAATTCTTTCTCGTCTTTTCTTTTCTTTTCTTTTCTCGTCAAATTCTCAAAACATTTATTCTCAAGTATCCGAAATAAATCAATAAAGTAAACATACTAAACTTCGTTACCTTCGGAGTCGGCGGAAAATGATGGCAATGGCAAAAAGTCGTCAAAACATTATTTCTATTATTTTTAGAAAAATTTATTTTCTTATTTTGTAAAAAAAACTTTTTGTAAGTCTACAGAAACGTAGACCCGCTCTGATACCACGCTGTAACGCCCCGAATTACGAGGAGCCGGGAACGTCACTTTTCTAAATTCTTGAATAAAACTTTTGTTGCGGAAAATGACTAAATATTAAATATCGCATTTATCGAATAAAAGTTTAGCGATAATTCAAATGTAATAAGTATTTTCGTACAAATTTATAAAAATGACAATTCTTGATAGAATGAAATAATCATTTCAAAGTTCACGACATTTTAAAAAAGAAATATCAATTTGTAATTTTCCGTCATTGTCCATCACTCGCCACCGTCTCCGAAATCTACAAAATTGTTAAAACCACGGGGTGAGCATTTCAAAATGAAATACTCAGTAGACTCATCGCCAGTAATTAATCTACAAGATAATTGAACACGTAATCATGCAAATAATGTAGTGACATTCTTTTCTTATTCATAGGCATCACATAGTGAACGCAAATGAACACATTCTTTTCTTTTCTTTTCTTGGCTAGCAGATAAGTTATGCCCAGCATAACATAAATTATTTATCTCAAAAGAGATATTCTTTTCTCATGCAATTAAGCATAAAATCACACAAATCCACATAACACATGCAATTATAATATAAATCAATTAGTGGGGGCGAGTCTACCTTAAATCCGACGAGTGCAAAGTTGAGCGGGAAATGACTTAAATCCTTTAAATCTCCATACGCCTCATCTAGCCAATAAGTTAAATTAGTCTTTAGAAATTTATAGTTTAAAAAAAAAATGATAATTTACAATTTGAGGACTAAAATTGATGTTTTGAAAGTTGAGGGACTAAAATGAATACTTTTGAAAGTTGATATTTATAAATATACATATATACACACACATATATATATATATATATATATATATATATATATATATATATATATATATATATATATATATATATATATATATATATATATATATCATTTTAAATCAATATGAACAAAATCAAAAGACTTTAAAATATGGGGGTTTAAATGATTGCTTTTAAACCTTTGGGGACTAAAATGTAAATCTTTTAAAAGTTGGGTCGGAGCTCAAAACGAATATTAAAAAATAGGACTGAAATAATAGATTTTAAAAATGAAAGGGCTGATTAAAACTCATTTAAAACTTAAGGACTGACATTGTTGATTTAAAACCAAAAAGGGACTGAATTGAATAACTTTTAAAGTTGGGGGACTAGGCTGCAATTTCTGAAAATCAATAATATTAAAAATCAAAATATATTTCTCTTCATTTCCAATTCGAAATTCAGACAGAGAGAGAGAGAAAAGCGAGAGAGAGGAGGTACGATTTACACGCCTCGCAACCGTCCTTCGACGGGCGATCTGCCGACGTAACACCGGAGCAAGGTGGCGGTGAGTGGCGGCCAAAGCAAGGTTCAGATTGGAGGGGGTTAGGTGCGAGTTAGGTGCGAAACCGTGGTCAAAAGCGGAGCTGGGTTCGCGATGATACTCCGGTCGGAGAAGTGGCGTCGAAGGTGAGTAGCTTGGGTAAGTTATTTTTTTGGGTTTTGGGTTTGATTTGGGACTGGGGTTGGGCGCGATTGTGGTGGTGCTGCAGGTGGATTGTGTTCGATCGAGTAGGTGGTGGTGGCGGCTGTGGGTTGATTTTGCAGACAGTGGTTCGAGGTGAAGTGGAGATGGAGGTTGCGATTTGGGCATGGTGATGATGTTTTCAGTGGTTTGCAGTTGGCGGTTGTGGTGTAAAGAGCAGTCGGCGGTCGAGGGATGATGATGATGATTCCAATTGTGTATAGAGAGAATTGTGGTGGTGTCCAATCTAGAAGGTAGTGATGATGATCGTTGAAATTGGCAGTTTGGTGTATTGTGGTGGTTCTGACTGCAGTGATGTTAATGGTGGGGATGTTTGTAGAGGCGGTGATGGTGCTTGATGGTGGTTCAGATCATGTCTTTGGTTGTGCAGGCTGGGTGTTGAATGGTGGATTGCGCTGGTGGTGATTGGTATACTGGTAGTGGAGGTGTGATTGGTGGTTCAATGGAGTTTGGTGCCGGCTTCGGTGAATGGAGGTGAATTGGTCGATGATGTGGAATTGGCTTGGTCATTGGTTTGATTGTTATTGAATTGATGGTGTTGTTGTGGTCACTGTGGTTGATTCGGTGATTTTGGTGGATAGTATGGTTTAAGTGATTGATGCAGATTGGTTTGGGTAGTAGCAGTGATGTGGTTTGATTGATGTTGTGATGATGATGATGAAGGAGGTGGCTGTGGAGCTGGGATTCTCTGTTTGCTGAAATTGAATGGAATTTGCAAGAAATGAATTATGTAAATGGAAGAAGAATGTTATCGAAATATTGCCTGCTGAGTTCTTAAGGGGGAGATGACTTAAATTGAAGAAGTGATGGGAAAAGAAAAAGGAAAGAAATGGATTAGTGGAGAATCATATGAAATAGGAGAAAAGATGGTGGAGAATTAGGTTGTACTGGGATGTAAAATAGTGTGATGAATTATTATGTTTTGAGACATAATGATGATAAATTGGTGGAAAAGAAAAGAAAGGGGCAAAAACGTGGGGAAAAAATTAGGTAGAATTAGTTTAGGATAATTAACTAAAAATTAGACTAATTTCGATTAGGAAATGTATTAAAACAGATATAATTTGGACAGAAAATAAATTTGAGAATAAATAAATTATGAGATAAAATTGAATTTCGTATTTGGACTTAAAAAAATTAATAAGAAAAAATGGAGATATTTTTAATAAATTTGGAATTGGACTCGGATTAAAATAAATTCAATTTCACTTGAAAAACTCCCGTTAAAAATAATTGAGAAATTCGTAGCGAAAATAATATTTATTTAAATACGTTATGGAAAATTCTCAGTCGCTACAATCATATTCAAGGTTAAAAGTCAAATGAGGTTGGTTTAGCTACCAAAGCTGATTTGGCTGCTGTCAAAAGTGAATCATATTACAGATTCTTACTGCCTTTTGTAACGTCATAAAATCCTCCCAAGTTGGCTAGGGCTTGAGAGTTTTTCACCATTGGTGGTCATTTGAGTCGAGTTGCATGCTATATCGCTTGCAACTAAAAGCAATTTGCTCTGTTTTGGGGCAAGGATTCAACTGGTTATGTCTTTTGTATGTTGGTTTTTGTAAGCCAGCCAATATATTGCATTTTGCCCCACATGGTTGGTTAATTGGACAACTCTCAGCTATGCAGTGACTGAAGAACATAATGTTGTAAATATGTTCCATAACCTAAACTCGAGTCTTGATGAAACTTTTTATCTATATGATGAAGCTTTGTATCTTGGAGATGATTAAAGCCATCAACATAAGATTTAAAGCCAAAATTCCCTTTGATTAAGTCACTATTCGGAGGCAGGGATGGTGATTATAATAACTGTTTTTTTTTCAATCTAGAGATGAGTAAAATGTTAAAAATTGAAGAAAGAAAAATGTGTAGTTAAAAAGCTGTATTGGAAATTGGACCTATTATAAACCAAAAATAAAAAATAAAAAAATCACTTGATTCGAACAGAGGCTAAAGAAGTCTTTATTGTAATTGTTGAGTTGCCTGATTGATTTCTGATGTACTTGTGAATGATTAACACTTAAAAAAAAAAAAAAAAAAAAAATTGCTAGTTGTAATTGCTCTTTCTCGAAACCTAGGGGAGGTGGTATCTTATTGTTTGTACTGGTTTTTTACTGTATATAATGTTTTGTCCATTTTATTATTATTATTTTTTTTTGAATCAGTTATTTTTCTTTAATTATTATTTTTGCGAAAACTGTTGTAGTGCAAATATGTGAACTTGTAGTTTCTTTCTAATATAGTTGAAGACAAAGTGAGAAGCAAAACATACTATTTACATTCTCCGCCAATCACAAGAGTATAGACGGTGGGGGCACCTAAGGTTGCCGTTCCACCTTTTTTTGAGAATAGAGTGAAAGTACAATTCATTTTTACACAAAATGGATTAAAGTCTCAAATAAATTAAAAGCTTCTACTTTTATTATAAAGATAACAAGTTTGAGTTTAACACAAATAGATAGATGGTATTATATTAAAAATAAGATAAACTAGTAGTTTTATTGCGGCGAGAGTCGATGGTGACACACTGAGTACTAGCAGTTAGTTACTAGCAGGATGGGGGATTGGGGTCACAAGAAGAGGACACTTCATATGGGCAACGATTCCAAGAGCTTCAGTCATGTCCAAATCTTTTCGTGCTGCAAAGTTGAATTTATGCATCAATTTTTCCAATGCAAGTTCAGCAACAACTATGGCAAACGAAATCCCAGGGCAGCCTCTACGACCTGTACCAAATGGGATCAACTCAAAATTGAGCCCTCTGAAGTCAATTCCTGTATCAAGAAACCTTTCTGGATGAAGTTCTTCAAGATTTTCCCACACCATTGGATCTCTCCCGATTGCCCAAGCATTGATCATCACTCGGGTTCCAGCTGCAACTTCATACCCCTTTAGTGTAGTATCTTGAGTTAATTCTCGAGGGATCAGTAATGGAGCTGGAGAATGTAATCTAAGGCTTTCTTTGATCACAGCCTTTAAATAGGGCATTTTGTCTAAATCTTCCTCTGTTATCTCTAATTTGCTTCCAGCTACTGATCTCACCTCGCTCTGCAGTTTCTCCATGATTTTTGGATGCCTTAAAAGCTCTGCCATTGTCCACACTAGAGATGTATATGTTGTATCAGTACCAGCAGCAAACATATCCTGTCATAAGGAAAATGATTAGATTCTGACCAATTGTTTCTTCAATGAATCTTATAATGGTTTGAATATAGTTTGCAACATGTCATGTGAATATGGTAAAACTCAAGAAAGAGACGAAGGGATTCTTACAAGAAGGATAGCTTTGATGGTATCAGTCTCAACAGCGGAACTGGAATTGTCCTCCTGCATTTCGAGCAATATGTCAACAAAATCTACTTCATTGCTGCTCCCATCACGTTCCGCCTTTCCTTGCGCTCGACTTCTATGCTCTTCAACTACAAGCGTTAAAAACTCATCGAATGATTTAGTCACTTTCTCCACTCTGGCATCCAAACCAGTGAAACGATTAATCCAGTTAAGCCATGGAACGTAATCCCCAGGGTTAAAAGTGACCAGTAACTCCTCGATTTCCTTCAAAATTAACTCAAAGTTCACAGATTGGTCTTCACCACCATACTTCCTCCCTAAGATCACTCTATTTATAATATCATTAGTAAGAGACACCAATAGAGTACTCAAGTTTACGGAAGAAGAGGATGAATTTCTAATTTTCTCGATCATAAGTGACGTTTCTGTAAGGATTTTTAATCAATCGTGTGGGTTTATATGTGAATTATTGTGTATTGAATAAAAGGCTATCAAATTTGGTTAAGCCCATTTAAAGTGATCTAATAAGGATTTAATATATATCGGGCTTTAATGCATCTAATTAATGTATGTGATTTTATGTGTAGATACCAGGCCATTACCTAATTCATGATGGGCCGGATTAGGTTAATTGGAAATTCAGTATATAAAGTCGGTTATGGTCCCTGAATCCTACGTACTATTCATCTTGTCTGACATCCCATCATCAGAGAGAAAATAAGGACTACGTATCGATTTAGAAGATCCAAACACCGTCGAATCGTTTATCGTGAATCACGTTTGATTAAGGTACGCTTCCGCTTCAGTTATTTAATTCTTGATAATTCAGCATGATGATTTATTTTGGATCATAGATAAATAATTATCTGTGATAAATTATCTAACAAGTGGTATCAGAGCCAACATCGTGTTGAATTATCAGATCAATTCGTATTGTTAGTTTGACAAAACAAGCAAAATTCAGATGAAAATATATGTGCGTACGGTTTGAGTAATGAAATTGAAGGTTTTGGGCATTATGTTTGGCTTATACGATTTGGTTGATGGTTTAACAAGGTTTCAAAATTGGATAACTTCTGCTTAATGCTTACTGTATATGAGAATTGAAAATATGGATTTGTAAATTGGGTTTGAGTTTGGTGATGAGTTTTGGATTAAGATTCTCGGTGAAGGGACAATTTTTTTTTCAAATTTGGTTTTGAATCTGATTTATGGAGTTGGGTAAAATCGGATTCTTGTATGTATACTGTATGCATTTTATATCTGGTTTGCGATGCATAATCTGTTCGAATCGAGTGTTGTGGTTGAGGTTTGAATGGGTGATGATGGATTCAATCGCCGGTAATGGGCACGCAGATGTTGCGTGCGGCAATATAGGCGAGCAGCGCCTCACAGGCGCTGCAGGTCGCAGCGTCCGGGACGTTAGCTATATGCGGCACTGCACGAGCAACGCCGGAAATGGCGCTGCGACGTCGTAGGTTCGTTGGTAGTGGCGGCGGCACCACGTTCTTCGTTTATTTTTGTGCTGCGGTTAGAGTATTGCGAAAATCAGATTCTTTAGGGCAAGGGGCTGTGACGGAAATTTGAAGTCTTGGAGGACTGTTTTGCAATTTTGAACATTATGGTTATTTGCACCACAAGTCCTCTCTCATTGTTTTGAAATAAAGATCAAGCCCTTAAAGTTATAAATCATTTAAGTTGGGATTTTAAAGTTTTGAATTTACATCTTCAGCCCCTGAAGTTATAAATTTAGTTCAGTCAGGGCCCTTCAAGTTATGGAATTTTATGATTCAGTCCCTGAAGTTTGAAAATTTTCTAATTCAGTCCCTAATGTTTGAGAATTTTCAAAATTGATCCCTAAAGCTTGAAAATTCTCTAATTTGGTCCCTTAAGGTTTGAAAATTTTCATTTTCAGTCCCTAAAGTTTGAAGATTTTCTAATACAGCACCTAAAGTTTTGAAATTCTTTAATTTGGTCCTTCAAGTTTGAAAATTTTCTGATTCAGTCACTAAAGTTTGGAAATTTTCAAAATTGGTCCTTAAAGTTTGAATTTTCTTTAAAATTAAGTCCCTAAAGTTTGGGAATTTCCTATTTTGGCCCTCTAAAGTTTGATTTTATTTCAAATTGGGACCTAAAGTTTGGAATTTCTCAAAATTGGCCAATAAAGTTTTGGGAAAATTATAATTTAAGTCCTTCAAGCTTAAAATTTTACATAATTGGCCACCTAAAGTTTAAGAATATTGTAATTAGACTCTCGCAACTTAAGGATTGCTTTATTCTAAAGTTTTGAATTCTATAATTCAAATCCTAAAGTCAAATATAGATGCAAATCAATGGATTTCAGTTTCAAATCTTGGTACATCGGAATCTTTTGAGAGATATAATATTCGAAAGTAAGTTAGTTGAAGCAACATGTTGCCAAAGCAACCTCTCTTGTGGATATTAATTAACTTTGAATATTAGAAGGTATTTGTGTGTGTTATTCATTGCGGATATTGATCGGCCCAAAGGAAGGTCAATATTTGGCTCGAATTTCACATGCACCTGTTGTGATAAACACGTGGCAATTATTTGGTTTAACGTGTGACCAGTAATTCAGTCCAAAGAAAGGTTAATTGGTTAACATGTCTTATTGCCAGTGTTTGATCACTACACTAAGGGAAAATTAGGTGTTTGTGTGTTATTTCATGCGGATATTGATCGGCCCAAAGGAAGGTCAATATTTGGCCCGAATCTCACATGAACTTGTGGTGATAAATACGTGACGGTTA
Organism: Ligustrum vulgare; assembly: GCA_963555705.1. Classification (NCBI taxonomy): domain Eukaryota; kingdom Viridiplantae; phylum Streptophyta; class Magnoliopsida; order Lamiales; family Oleaceae; genus Ligustrum; species Ligustrum vulgare. The sequence continues at coordinate 41,485,763 of OY743173.1, read as the reverse complement.
TTTGGTTTTACGTGTGATCAATAAATCGGTCCAAAGAAAGGTTTGTTGGTTGACATGTCTTACAGTCAGTGTTTGATTACTACACCAAGAGTACCACTTACAAGTCAATATTTCTGTCCAAAGACTAAATATTGATGTTGTGCTAGGTATCTTGTGATGGGCCCTACCATTATTTGAAAATATGATTTGCATAATAAGGTATTTATGTGAGCTATTTTATTTAAGTGTTCTCTATTCGGTTTCAAATTCTGCTAGTAGTATATCTACAAGGTCAAATTTAATCCCTATATTTATGGAACAAACTTCAAGGATCAAAACAACAACATTAACTTTTCGTTGGCTGCATCGATCTAGACCGTGTACTAAGGATTGAGCAACCTGCTCCTCTTACGGATGAAAGTTCATCTAATCAAATGAGGAACTTTGAGAAGTGGGATTGCTTAAATTTGAGTCTTACGATCATTAAGTGCGGCATTCTGGAAGCCTTTAGTGGCATAGTATCTAAGGAGGTAAATGATGCCAATGAATTCCTTGCCGAAATTAAGAAATGTTTTGTGAAAAACGATAAGGCTGAAACAAGCACGCTTATGCAAAGCTTGATTTCAATAATGTATAAAGGCAATGGGAAAATAAGGGAGTACATCGTGTAGATGTCTCACACTGCTTCAAAACTTAAGGAACTAAAACTCGACTCGTCTAATGACTTGCTCGTGCATTTGGTATTGATATCGCTTCCTGCACAATACAGTTAATTTAAGGTTAGTTATAACGGTCAAAGTAGAAATGGACTCTCAATGAGCTCATTTCATAGTGTGCAAGCTTCTTGCACAATTCAGTCAATTTAAGGTCAGTTGTAACTATCAAAGGAAGAAATGAACTCTAAATGAGTTCATTCTATTTTGTGTGCAAGAGGAAGAAAAGTTGAAGCAGGACAGAACTGAAAGTGTTCACTTGGAAAACACCTCTAAAGATAAGGGCAAGAAAACAAATAAAGAAAATAAAGCGTTTAAGGGGCTATTAATTTTATGATCCCACACTTAAGTCAACTTTTGAAACGGAAAATGCAACATTTTTGAGGATGTTGAGTTTGGGGGGAGAAATAAGATTAGAGATATTTTCTTTAAGGAATAAGTTGAGGAAGGATCGGTTTCGATTCCTACTATTGCTTTTGACAACGTGCAAGTTTTTATGCATGTCATTGATCAAGAAGCATATCCGGAACCTCAATTAGACAATATTGAAGAACCTCCTATCCAAAATAAAGTAAATTTCAGAAGTACAAACTCAACAACCTCAATAACTAAAGCCATTAAGGAGATCCATGAGAAAGGGAAAAATGCTATTCCGGATAATTTAAATAGTATTTTTCCAAGAACATAAGGAAATAATGGAATGGTGGAAGATGGTCCAATCAATTCCATCAGGCCATGCAGGGTTCTAACTCTCAAAAGTGGATTGATGCCATAAATAAGGAGTGTAAGCATATGCAAGACAATAAAGTTTGGGATCTTGTCCCATTACCAGAAGGTGCGAAGCTCATTGGTCTTAAATGGATTTTTAGACCAAGAGGGATTCGATAGGTAATGTGGAAAGATATAAAGTTTGTCTTGTATCTAAATACTTTAAACAGAATGATGGCATTGATTATAAAGAGACTTTCTCTTCGGTTTCAATGAAAGACTCTTTCAGGAAAGTTAGGTTGTTGCACATTTTGACCTCGAGTTACATCAAATGGATACTAAGGTGGCGTTTCTCAATGGCGACATTGATGGGACGATCTATTTGGTGCAATCAGAAAACTTTGTGTCAGTAGACCCAAAGCTAATGGTTTGCAAATTAAAGAAATCCATTTATGTGCTCAAGCCAGCTACTCGTTAAGGGTAATACAAATTTCATCAAGTAATTATCTCATTTGGTCTTGATATTGATGTTGTTGATGATTGTATGTATTACAAGTTCAGTGGGAGTAAGTATATTTTCCTGGTTTTTTATATGTTGATTATTGCTTGCCACTAATGATATAGGTATGTCACATAAAATTATGAGATTTTTTGTCAAGGAATTTTGAGATTAAAAATCTTGGTGACGTCTCTTTTGTATTAGGAATTCAGATACACCGGGATTGTTCTCGGGGTATTCTTCAATTGTTACAAAAGGGCTATATCGATAAAGTACTTAAGAGGTTTGGCATGCAAGATAGTAAATCAGGGGACAACCCTATCGCTAAGGGAGACAAATTTAGTCTCGACTAATGCCCGAAAAGTTATCTTGAAGCTAAAGAAATCCAGAGGATCCCATATAGTTCAGCTATAGGGAGTTTGATGTATGCTCAAGTTTGTATGCGTTTGGATATTGCATACATTATTGGGGTACTAATCAGATATTTAAGTAACCCTGGGATGGATCATTTGGAAAGCAGCCAAACATGGGTTATAAGGTATTTAAAGAGAACAAAAGATTACATGCTCACATACAGAAAATCGGATCAGTTGGAGATCATATGGTATTATGATTCCGGTTTTTTCTAGATGCCAAAACAGTAAAAGATCCACATCAGGTTACGTTTATCTTCTAGTTGGAGCAGCTATTTCCGGAAGGAGTGCTTAACAAACACTTTAGCTTCTTTCACTTGGCAGCACAGTTTGTAGCAATTTTGGGGGCATCTAATTATGGAATATAACTGCGAAATTTTGTCACTGGGCTGCGTATTTTGTACGGTAAAGAAAGACCACTAAAGTTATATTGTGACAATAACTCAGCAGATTTATATTCCAGTAACAACAGGAGCTCAACTAAGTCAAAATACATTGACATAACTTCCTGGTTGTGAAGGATACAGTTCAGAGTGGACATGTGTCAATAAGAGCACATTGGGACAAACTCCGTAATTGCGGATCCGCTTACTAAAGTATTACAACCCAAGGTCTTTCATGAGTACATTACTCATATGGGTGTTGTATTTCTTAAGGATATTCGGTTTCAGTGGGAGTTTGTATTTTGGGTGCATAAGACACATTAACTGTCCTTTTGGATACGGTTTAAAGTTAAAGTTATTTACAGCTGTAAGGTTTCAGGTTTATTATCTCTGAACTCGTTTGAGGATGATCTCACTAAAGTTTGGACCAGTTGGAAATAGGCATGTTGAAGATCACATTACATGTAATTTCCATGCTACACATCCATACTTGATCCATGTCATTCAGTTATGTCGATATACGTGACCATTGAAGGTTTAGTTACGATTAATGTAGCGAAAGCCGCTTTGATCCTATGTTGATATAATTGATGGACCGGATTGTTTGGGGATGCATTCAGTAATGATAGAAAAATTCTGAGTACTCATAAGGTTATGATTGATACACAATTGTAATGTTACACATATAGCCCAAGTGGGAGATTGTAAGGATTTTTAATCAATCGTGTGGGCTTATATGTGAATTATTGTGTATTGAATAAAAGGCTATCAAATTTGGTTAAGCCCATTTAAAGTGATCTAATAAGGATTTAATATATATCGGGCTTTAATACATCTAATTAATGTATGGGATTTTATGTGTAGATACCAGGCCATTACCTAATTCATGATGGGCCGGATTAGGTTAATTGGCAATTCAGTATATAAAGTCAGTTATGGTCCCTGAATCCTACGTACTGTTCATCTTGTCTGACATCCCATCATCAGAGAGAAAATAAGGACTACGTATCGATTTAGAAGATCCAAACACCGTCGAATCGTTTATCGTGAATCACGTTTGATTAAGGTACGCTTCCGCTTCAGTTATTTAATTCTTGATAATTCAGCATGATGATTTATTTTGGATCATAGATAAATAATTATCTGTGATAAATTATCTAACAGTTTCTTCTTCTCTTATACGACGATAAGATTGAACCCTCTTGTTGCTCAAAAGCTGAAGCACGCATATACTTCTAACGTGCCTCCAGTGCTCACCATAAGGAGCAAAAGCTACATCCTTATAGCCATAAACAACTCCACGCATAACGCTTAATTTTGGCCTGCTTGAGAAAATCACATCATGATTTTTCACTATCTCTCGAACTGCATCAGCAGAGGAGAGTATCAGTGTTGGTACACTGCCAAAATGAAGCATCATGAGTGGACCGTAGCGTTTGGATAGTTGTTTCAGCGAGCGATGAGGGAATAATCCGAGCTGGTGAAGATTTCCAATTACTGGAAGTCTCGCTGGAGATGGTGGCAACCTTTTCTGGGATTTTGAACAGGCGTTAAAGTACCATTTGTAAAGGATGAGGATGAACAAAGTAAAGTAAACAAGATGGACTATCCAATGTGAAAAAGAAATCATTTTCTTTTCTTGAACAGATGAAGTTTGCAAGAACATCTTGCATATGTTCTACTCTTTATAGTATGTGTCTCTCCTCCTTAAACAGTAAACACCAATATCTCAGGGTTAAATTTCAACATATTTTTGTTGAAAAATTGTGAGCAGCGGTCTGTTGAATTTTATCAAGAAAATCTTAACCTGATTTGTTTTCCCGACTCTAAAAAGTCTCCTTTAGGAACAGTAAACACCAATATCTCTGGGCTAAATTTCAACATATTTTTGTTGAGAAATTGTGAGCAACGGTAATTCTCCCCCAAAAAAAAAAAAAAAAAGAAAAAATATATTTTAAGCTTAGTTTCAAGCTAGGAAAATTCTTAATAAAAATAAAAAAAAAATCTCAAAACGCATTTTTCGCGATTTGAACATTTTTTGTTGAAATGCACTTAAAACAGTCAAAACGAGGTTTTGGACGTTTTGCATTTTTTTTAGAACTTTTTATTTTTTGTTTTCTAAAATGCGTTTTCAAAAATGGTAAAGAAAACACTTTTTTAGTATTTTCGAAAATAAAAACAGAAAATGACTTCAAAATAATAAAGAGAACCGGGCCTAAGTCTCCGTTAGGAACAGTAAACACCAATATCTCTAGGTTAAATTTCAACATACTTTTGTTGAAAAATTGTGAGCAGCTGTTTGTTGAATTTTATCAAGAAAATCTTAACCTGGTTTGTTTTCCCGACTCTAAGTCTCCATTAGGTGGCGGTCTAATTGAACTACCAATTTTTCAAATCATTTTTTAACTACATATATTCTTCTCTCAAATTTTTAACCAAACATTTTATCTAGAAAACCAAAATATATCTTCTCTCCTAATTAAACTACCCGGAACAAAGTCTAAGCCTTTGTTCAGTGCCTATTTAAATAGGAAAGAATTTTTTTTTTTTTTTTTGTGTTTTCTAGGTAAATGTGTGGTTAAAAATTGAAGAAAAAAATGTATACTGTTAAAAAATAATTTCAAAAATTGTGTAGTTTAAATTGTACTCCAGTTCAAATGTCCAATTTAATGAGCTGCCAAACACTCAGTAAAACACATTTTCTTGACTCCAAAACAATTATGGAAACCATTGCATACTGGGGCTTGATACGTCATTTGTTTGAATTCTCATAGAATTTTGAATGGGTAATGCTACTTGAACCCTACTCATAACCACATGTTTGACACCACACTCACATGGGGTGTGGGGTCCAATACACATAATTGTGTATTGGACCCCACACCCCATATGAGTGTATTGTCACATATGAGAGCACAGGTGGGGTGCAAATAGAATTATCAATTTTGAATAGGTCTCTCTTCAGCAAATTTGCTTTTAGAAGAAAGCGTGAGTTTGATTCCTCACACAGTGATGTAATAATACACTAATACTGCAACACAATGATGTGATCAGACGACAATAAGACTGTTCAGATTCAATGAACGATTGGAATTCAGAACTACCAATTTAACCCTCTATTTGACGTGTGAAATTGATACTAGGGCTATCAATGGATCGGATTTTAATCCGAACTCGATCCAAAATTCGATGAAATTAACAGAAGATAGATTTAAGGTCTCAATTCGATAATCGATAAGGTCTGAATTCAATAATCCGTTAACTAAATAGAACAAATATGGATAATAAGTCAATCCGATCCGAATTTTTATAATAATATACTCCTTCCGTCCCAATTATATAGGCTTGTTTGACTTTTCACACAGATTAAGAAAACATATTTAATGTCATTGAAAAAATAATTTTTGTAAAGAAAATTTCCAACTTATCCTTATTTAATATCAAAACTATTATATTAGAAACATTAAATAGGAGTATATTGGTAAATAAACAAAATAAATACTCCCAGTAAAGAAAAAAGTCTATATAATTGGGATAAGCGAAAAAGGAAAAACAACCTATATAATTGGGATGGAGGGAGTAATATATTTTATATATTATTATATAATTTTATTCTATATAATTTTTTCATTTTAAAACTTGTAATGTATTTTATAAAGTATAATTGTAATATAGTATTACTATATATTATAATATTCATTTTAAAACTTGTAATATATAAATATTGTTATAGTTTTTTTGAGATATTATGGATTTATTTTTTATGAATGATAAGAAATTATAATTAATTATATGAGTAATTTTTACATATTAATATATAAACATTAAAAAAATTATGCTAAAAATAATTTCGGATTGGATATCTGATAAGGTAGCAAATCGGATATAGATTTAACTAAATTCATCGGATTATCGAATCAGATCGGATCTACGAATTATTCTTATCGGATCAGATCAGATAATGGCAGTTCCGATCCATATCCGATCCGTTTACACCCCTAATTGATGAGCAAGCTCCATAGGTCGTTTTCATATTCCCATCCATGTGAACTTGTGAAGTGTGAATTTCTCTTTTTTCCATTTTCCCTTTTTTTTTTTTGGAACAATTATGTAGTGCCGTGAATGCCTTTTCAATTTTTTTTTCAGACGCATTTTCTTTTTTATTTTGCAATAGTTTTATTCTATTTGGTAAATAAAATAAACTGATTTATAAACTACACAATTTATGAATCTACTTTTTATCAACACGTTTTTTCTTTCCAATTTTCAACCACTATTTTTTATCTCAAAATCATAAATAAATAAATTTATAAACCACAATTTAAATGGGCCGTTTAAACTACAATTTAGTGTGTGTTTGGACCTCATTTTTCGGAAAAAGTGGTGGTTTTGAATAATTTTTTCTGGAGAATATGTGGTTAAAAAATGTTTGAAAAGTAAAAAATGATAGACTTGACTAAGATGGATGGTTGAAACTGAGCGTGGAATAAATTTGGTTTTCAAAAAAAGGAGCCAAACAGGGGCTTAAATTACACAATTCTTCAAACCACTTTTTAACTACACACATTTTCTCTCTCCAATTTTAATCACATTTTACCTAGAAAATACAAATAAATCTTCTCTTTCCTATTTAAATCGCTGCCGAACACACCTGTAGTGTTACCAAACAACAGCTAGGTTTTTGGGAACATTTTTTTTTTTTAATTCTAAGGCCATTTTTAATTATTCTATTATAACGAAAAATTGTCTAAAATTAATTTAATTTTTTTACTTATCAAATGAATTAATCTTTGTATAGAATATCTTAATCCGTGTTTGCTGGAAATTAAAGTTGGACAAGATCATATTAAATGTTGATCCCATTTAGGATCAGATGTTAATTGATACATTCATATGTTAAAGTTGACTATTTATTAATTGCAACAATGAATATGTTAATTTCTAGCTAAATTTAGAAATAATTGATTATTATTTTTTTTGAAAGGAATAATTGATTATTTAGGTTTAAACTGAACCGATCTATGAAAAAAAAAATATATAAATAAGGTTATTATATTCTATACTAAGACCAATTCATTTGATGAACCATCCGTTCGGTAAATCAAATAAAATGATTTATAAATCAATTATAAACTATACAAACAACAAGCCTCAGAATTTAAAAAAAAAAATGTTCACAAAACCGCTATTTGATAACAATGTATGGTTTATAAACTGATTTATTTATGTTTTCGAGGTAAAAAATAGTTGTTGAAAATTGGAGAGAATGTGGTTAAAAAGTAGTTTGGTAAGTTGTGTAATTTATAAATCAATTTATTTTGTTTACCAAATAGACGCTAAAATAAAACTACCTCAAAATAAAAAAAGAAAGTGTCCCAAAAAAAAATTGAAATGGCAGTCACGGCACTACAACATATGTTCCAAAGAGAGAGAGAGAGAGAAATTCACAATTCACAGCATGCGTCTTTTTGAACAAATGGTGAACCCCTATTTTTCTTTTGTCTTTATCGGGGGTTATGTTCACATTGTTAGCAGACATTGTGCATTTGGATAGTCGAGGTGACACCAACAAGATTTTCACCGATCATCTGTCATCTTAAATTTCGAGTTATTCCACATTCTCAACAATGTCCCTTTGTCAACCCATTTTCCTCGTTGAACCAGACAAATGGACCAACGAGATCTTCACCGGTCATATGCCAATCTTGATTTGTTTGAGATGCCGCTTTCCAACATGCCACAACCAGATGCCGTCGGTCGAAAATCTGCCAAATGGAACGACTACGAACATCAAATATTTGTAGCTGTCGCTAACCTAGCCGTGGACAAAGGACATCAAAACGAAAGATATTTCACGATAAAAGGTTAGCTACGTGTAAACTTTTATTCAATCGAGAGGGGGGCAAGAATCGTACTATCTCCCAGCTGATGCAAGCCGAGCACAAGCATCTATTAAAATTGATAAGCGTAATACGATTTGATTTATTTATAATTTTGAGGTAAAAATTAGTGTTTAAAAATTGGAAAGAGAAAATTTGTGTGGTTAAAAAGGTGTTTGAAAAATTATAGGTCATATCTGGGATTTGTTAGATTTAATTCTTCAAAAAATTAAAACAATTAAACTAAAAAGAAGGGAATTTGAATTTCGGGTATTAAATCAATCTGAAATAAAATAATTGTAGGGAAGCAAATTATTGAAAATTGAATTAAACAAGTATCCAACCTAAGGTGTGATCTTAGAGTTGATTTTAAGAATTGATCGTGGATGCAAAAATAAAATTAATTTTTTTTTCTCTATATTGGTTGTGGTTGTTAATAAGCTCTAATAACCTATCTCTTATGACTTTCTCGATAATCAAGAGATACTCTTTGACTATTTCTCTTGTCAATAAATAACCATAGACAAGCTTTTAGGATTTAATTTACCAACATCATTAATCTTTAGAGAGACGATAAATTTTAACCAACAAATACACAAGCATAATTCCTTTAAGCTAGATTGTATATCTTCATAACATAATTTGAAAACATATCTGAAATGAACTAAGTTATTTGTCACTGATATAATAACTAAAAAATTACGAATTTAGGTTTCTAATTGGTAATATATTATTTCGACAATTAAACAACGTGTACTTTGTATTAATCAATCAAAATAAAAAATTCAACAAACATGGAAGATATATAAATAGCGAAACAGTAAAAGAAACACTAAGAACTAATTTGATCTCATAATTCTTGAAGAATCAACAAATGATCTTTATTCAATTGAACTTTATTTGCGTCAATTTATACATTCTATCGACTTTGTGATAATTTCTGAAATAAAACCAAATAACAACAAAATCAATAACATTTACTCTAAAATGACAATATAGCATTCTAATTTTAGCATGTAAATATGTTATCACAGCACGTGCGTCAAACTAGTTATTTTTAGAAGTTAAAATACATCCTTACAGCCATAACAATTCTATGCACAACGCTTAATTTAGGCCTGCTTGAGAAAATCACATCATGATTTTTCACTATCTCTCGAACTGCATCAGCAGAGGAGACTATCAGTGCTGGTACAATTCCAAAATGAAGCATCATGAGTGGACCGTAGCATTTAGATAGTTGTTTCAGCGAGCGATGAGGGAATAAGCAAATATTTCCAATTACTGGAAGTCTCGCTGGAGATGGTGGCAACCTTTTCTGGGATTTTGAACTAGCGTTAAAGTACCATTTGCGAAGGAAGATGATGAACAAAGTGAAGTAAACAAGATGGACTATCCAATGTGGAAAAGAAATCATTTTCTTTTCTGAAACAGATGAAGTTTGCAAGAAATTCTTGCATATGTTCTACTCTTTATAATATGTGTCTCTCCTCCTTGAACACCAGTATCTCTGGGTTTAATTTCAACATATTTTTGTTAAAAAATTATGAGCAGCAGTCTGTTGAATTTTATCAAGAAAATCTTAACCTGATTTGTTTATTTGACTCTAAAGTCTCCAATAGGCAGCGGTTTAAATGGGTGGTTTAAACCCAAAAAAATTGAACTCTCCAGTTTTTCAAACCACCTTTTAACTACATACATTTTCTCCCTAGTTTTTAACCAAACATTTTATCTAGAAAACCACGCTGAATCTTCTCTCTCCTAATTAAACTACCCCAACAAAGCCACTCTTTGGTTCCTATTTAAATATGGAAGAGATTTTTTTTTCTAAGTAAAATGTGTGGTTAAAATTGAAGAGAGAAAATGTATATTATTGAAAAGTAGTTTGAAAAATTATATAATTTAAATTGTAGTTCAAATGTCCAATTTAATAAGCCGCCAAACACTCACTAAAAACACATTTTCAATATCTCTTCAACAAATTTGTTTGTTTGATTCCTCATGCAATGATGAATACTGCAACACAATGATGTGATCCAACGACAATAAGACCGTTCAGATTCAATGAACCATTGGAATGTATGTTGGAGATATATACGTCCATAGAGTATAACTCATGACAGTTGAAATAAAATATTAATTGATTGTATTAATATTATGTTGCGTTTGTTCATGAGTCAATTTGATATTATAGATTGACTGTTCAAGTTGTTAAACACAGAAAAATTCAATTTGTAATTCGATTTAAAATTAACGGTCACGATCAGTATATAAATATGGAAAATTTATTTTGATAAGATTGTCTCGATTTTATTAAAGTCTATCTTTGACAATAAATTTGAGAGTACGTTTGGAAAGTATTGGATGGAACCACGTGAAATTAATTTGTGACGCTGACTATACAAATTTAATTTCACTTAACTATCGTACGTGGGACCTTAATCCTAATCGGATAATAGACTTTGATTACTAACTTGAAGTTCTTTGAGGTATCAATAAGTGAGATCAAATTGCTGATCAATATCTCGATACTTTGAGATTTAAAGTGAACTAACGAGGAACATTTATTCGTATTATGGAATCCGTCACCTTTTAGGTATGATAATAATCTCACTAGTTCTTCTCATGGACAGTTGAATCTAACCTCATTGATTCGAAAGTGGCTGTTGAATTCTATGATGTGATGTGATAACATCGAACTGTCAGATAGAAGATGAGAGTTGAGAGTTTATGAATATTCAGAGAAGGGCATTTTGGTCATTTTAACTTGCTTCGAATATTAGAGTTGATCGACGGGGGTAACATGTAAGAACGATAAGTCAGAGGATATAATTATTGATTATTGTTTCAGTAATTTCAATTTTGGTAAGAGTGCAATCTCCTTCTTTTAGTGGAATAGAACGTGATTAATAAATTAATTGATTGATCAAGAGTTGACCTGTCATAATTAATTTATTGGAGCATAGTTTAATTAGGTCCGATCAAGTTCCCTAGGTGACTTCTGTAACACCCCAAGTTTCAAAACCTTAAACCTAGGCGTGTTAACTTCCATTCACATTAAATGCAGAATGTAAAACGTTTAAACATTAAAATGCGGAAAACAAATCATTTAAAAACTTCAACCTTTTCATTTTCTATTTTAAAATCTTATAGAAATTTCGACAGAGTCTCCTCTATAAATTGGACTTAACCAACCTGTAGAGGGACATCAAAACCATTTTACAACATAAACTCAACTCAAATAGAAATCCAATATTCAACATACAACCCCAATTCTACTTCAAACTCCAACATCACCGCATTATTTCAAACTCAATCCCCAAACTCCTCAACACAACATTTTGTATCAATAAGCTTCAATTAAATGCAATATGTGATAATATAACCAATATTAGAAATTCCATAACTAATTTAAAACTAATCTCAACCAAACAATTATCAACATAAAATGAATGAATTAAGAAATAATTAATTATAAACTTAATTAACTTCAAAATTTAACTTTATTTTCTTTAAAAACTTGAAGCGGTGTAGCCTGAGTCTGTCACCAAGTGCACTCCTCGGATCACCTAACTTTCATCACCTGAAATGTTGGGGAGGGATTGGGGTGAGCTAAAGCTCAGTAAGTAAACTTTATGCATGAATGCATGCTTATGACATGAAATACTTTAAACTTTGAAATATGTATCCCCATTCACTTTAACCTTTCAAAACTTTCAAACTTTTCAAGCTTTCACTTGACATTTCAAAACTTTCACTTCATTCCATCGTGAGCTCACTTGGTGTAACTTCTAGTCAATCAGATAACAGTGGGCCATTCTTATTTGGAACCAGATTAACATGCGCATTTCCACCGCAAAGCGGTTTAACATTCACTTTCCCACCGCAAAGCGGTTCATTCATTCATTCCACCGCAAAGCGGCTCATTACATTCATTCCACCGCAAAGCGGCTCATTACATTCGGGTACGCCGGTCCCCCGCGCCCCATTTCCCACTCGGACCTTTCATGACATAGAAGTACACCCATTCTTTCAAAAACTTGGGATACATAATTTTTTGACAAAAATTGCACTTTGACACATTTCTTTCATTAAAACATTTGACTTTCCCATTTCGATGTCAATGCATGCTTGATGATGCAATGACATGTAACGTGCATGCTTGAACATTTCCTTAACTACACATAATTGCATATGGTAGACCAAAAGCATTAAAATTCCGTAATTAACACGAATGTCAATTAAGCACATTAATTCCACATTAACATTCAACTTTGATGAAAGTAGGGGAAAGTTTACTTACTTGACATCCTTAGTATTTACCGTTATCTGAATTTGCAAGTGGAGGAGCCTCGACTGCCCGTGACGTCAAGGTGCCAAAAATCCTAATTTGTATCCATTCATTTAATAAAATATACTTTTAGTTCAAAAATCACATTTAAAACTCCTAAGTGAGGTTGAGACTTTCATGTGACTTACAATTCAAATCAAATGGAATCTTAAACCATGTCAAATACAAATCACACTACATTCAAAATAAGAGATTAACTCCTATGGCCAAAATTGAAATCTAATTTGTCAAATTACACAAATGTCAAAGTTACAAAATATTCATCGCAACTTAAAATTCAAAAAGACAATTTCAATTAGCATTCTAACTATTCATAAATTTGAAAATCACCATTTATTCAACCTTCACCCGAAAAGTTAATTAACTACAAATTTCATAAATTTCGAAATTTTGAAAATAACAACTATAAGTCAACAATATACACTAAACTTCAATTAAAACAATTGAAAACCCAAATTTCAAAATGTCCATTTAAAACATCAAAAACAGCAATATATCAATTGAACTTCATCACTTTAAAAAATCCAAAAATTACATACCTTAAATATATATAAACACACACATTGTCCAACATCTCAAATTAGCAACTTAAAAATTCGAAAATCTGAACAAACCCATGATCTGAAATTAATACCCAAGGATGATATTTACATCAATACATACGTAGACATTACCCAATTCTCCAAATTTAACAATTATAATTCGAAAATGCAAATAACTTAAATCTGAAAATCTGAAAAATCTTTACATATGTACACACACTCAACATATATACACACATCAATATATACATATACATATACATATACATATACATACATTTGTGTGTGTGTGAAAGTGTGTGTGTGCGCGTTCGTGTGTGTGTTCGGGTTTTTTATGCGCTGCCGGTGAAAGGAACGAGGGAAGGGGGAGGGTTACCGGGGTGGTGGCGCGGCGGTGCTGTCGAGAGGGAGAGCGTCACGAAGAGAGAGCCGAGAGAGATACTATTCCGAGAGTGAGAGTGAGGGCGTGAGAGAGCGAGCGGATAGAGAGAGAGAGTGAAGGATTAGGTATAGGTATAGGTACTAATTTTTTTCATAATTTGCAATTTAGCCCCTCTACTCTCAACCATTGGTAATTTAAGTGCAACCTTCAATATTTTAACAAAGTGCCCTAAAACATATTTCTTATTTACAAATAAATGAAATCTAGGCCAATTACAACTTAATTAAAGAAAATTAGTCATCTTAGCAAATAAAATAAACACTTACGATTGTACATAACAATTTATTAACATTTTAATTGGCACATTGATCGAGACGGCGTCCAAGTCCTTCCACTGCAAAAATAATTAAAATTATAGATAATAAGGTCATAAATTTATAATAACATTCACAACAATATTACGTGAAATTTAAAATTGCACGAAAAATGAAAAGCGGTCTTACAACTTCACTACAATGGGCTTATACAGACTTATTACCTATATTGGGCTGTGCATAAATGGACCTGGGTTATGGTACTAAGGTTGGTAGGGTTTTAGAGTGTAAAGATGTTACAAATAGTCTCCTAAGACTATTTTTCATAACCTAGTTTGCAAACTTGAGGGTTTGAAGCTTTGGTGGATTCAAGAAGCAGTTGGAAAAGAGATTATTGTAAAGTACGCTAGAAGGGTAATATTTCTTTCTTTCTTGTTTGCACAAATTTATTTATTCCAAGTTAAATATATAGAACAGAAAATCCTATAATGGGATGATCTATTACAATAAATCAATTTTTGGGAATAGAACAATCCGGGTTCCCAACAAATAGTATCAGAGCGTCAAGTTTTTTATACTGTATTGTGTATTTAGGAATAAATAATTTTTGTTTATGCATGTGTTAGTAGTGGAGCGGTGTTAGGATTATGTGATTTATTTTGTTATTGGATGAATGATGTTTGATTGAAAAAATTTATAGCCTTAGAATTTTTATGGTAAATTCTTGTTTTATAGAGTCATGTAACAAAGGGGTGGATTACGACTCCATGTTTTCCCCTTTTGATTTTGATTTTTGCAATAGAATTAGGGTTTTTGTAATTTCTATTGTAATTGTAAATTTCAAGGACCGATCTACAAGGTTTCAAATTGAGGGACCAATTCTGCAGTATCTGAATCAGGGATTGTTGTTGCAAAATCAAAATGACTTCTGTTGCAATTTTGGATCTGGACTAGACTTCACCATCTTCAAAAAAAGGACTTTGCTTGCAATTTATGGAATTGAGTGATTTTGACAGGCAGAGCGGTTGAAGGCTAGACCTTGGGTGCCGCCATATTGCCTTGATCATGGCGGTAGTAGTAGCACCACAAGTGTCACTGCGCGAGGACGGTAGCACCAATACAATTGATTGTGGCATCTATGATGTCGTGATCCTGCTTGGATCGCAGCGGTAGCAGGTGCCGCTGCGTGCAGCAGAAAAAATGGTGACACGGTGGTGTCACCGCCGCGGTGGTGTTTTCGACACAACTGCTGCGTGGTGATAATGGTGGCGATGGTACCTAGTCATCGCCTACCGAGTTCTTTGATGAGTGGTTGTGGCGGTTCCATTTTCAGCGATAGCAAAGGAGGTGGTTCACGGCTGGGTTATTGTGTATATCTTCATGCGAAGAGAGATGAAGGGATTCACTTGGGCCGGTGTTTTGCTTTTGGGCCAGAATTCAAATTTTAAAAATTTTGGCCAAGATCAATTGTACTACTTGTATCAAATTTTGGCCCATTACTTCAAAATGTTCTATATTTTCTTCTCTTTTGGGCCGGCTCTAGGTACTATACTGTTATGCATTGTTTTATATTTTCTTTTCGTTTCTAAATGTTAGATTAGGAAATAAATATATTTATTAATAATTAAAATTGATTTTAAGAGTTAAATTTATTGGTAATAATTAAATTAAAACCCAACAATTCAAAATATTAAGTGAGTGAGGGTGCTAAATATTTTGAACCCACGGCCTCCCCTATTAGCCCATTAGTAAAAATTTGTGTATGCCTCTTGCTAATTTAATTACTCTCCCTATAGGAGGGCTACACTATTTTGGTTATTGGATTGGGCCCAATTAGGTGATGATTTTTTAAGTGTGAATTAATCATGATTACCCTGAAAGTAACGTAATTAATTTGATACTTTAAATATTATCAATATAGGGGTTATACACTTAAATCAAGGACATCGCGAGGAATTCCTATAGAATATCCAAACGATGTCAATGATGATCAAATTTTAACGACTATAAATTAAATATTTCATGAGATGCTGGATATATTTAATTTAGTGAGACAGTCCCAGCCTAGCTGTAAATCATATTTATTTATCCTATAGAGAATGTGTTTAAGGGTTTGGGGCTTTAGGTTGTCGTTATATTATAGTAGTTTTGGGTCTACTTGTGCATAATTTTTTTCTTCATGCATCATATGCGTAAGTATTCATCACATATGTAACTTGTGTTTAATACATTTTTTTTATTTGAATGTCGTATTTTCCACAACTAGTTATATGTTTAAACATCACCAACTGATTGGCGAAAACTGCAAAATGTCTCATTATAATTCTTTCCACTTATAACATTTGTTCGTGCTAGGAGATCCTTGTTCAATAGTAATCATAAATGTTCCAATGAAAATGGTGTTATTTTGATGAGATGGTTTATTACATAGTTTTGATTCTCATATCAAGTACTTTGCAATAAAAACATCAAAATAGGATAACCATATTCATTTTCTCGATGGAAGAGTATTTATAATAATTTGAACATCTTAATTATTGAGTTATACAAAAGATGCTATCAAGCTATTTACTTACGAACATGTCGCGTTTTTTACAAGAGACCATTTGGTAAAACATGATTGGTCATTCTAACGCGATGGAGGTTCCACTTGCAAACATTGATTCAAGTGACATAATACTTGAGAAATATTTTAAGATAATCTCTTGTGGTTTGAGCATGGACTAAATTCACCAGGATGAACATGTCTCTGAAAGGTTCAATTTAAGCTATTTATTGAGTAGAGATTAATTTAAAGCAACGGATGGTATGGTGGGCCCTCTAACCTTTTTGCCTTTGAGCAAAGATAGGATTATTAAGGAGAAAGCCTTTCTTGGAAACTCTACAATGGGTAAGGCTCTATTCATTGTGTTATGATTAGTAATTGAATCTATCTGGATTATAGATTCTGGAGTAACTAATCACCATTGCAAATTGTTGCAATGTGGTCCTAAGTGATCAAATGACTCAATGAGATAGAGTATACTATAAGGATAAGCACGGGTATAGTAATATGGAGGGAGTTTTTGGGCTTTTCTGTTTGCGAAACAACTTTAATTGTTATTTTGTCTCTATGCTATATGAGTGGAATTATTTGGCACTTAATCTCCCTTTTTCAGTTGGAATTAAGTTGAATAATGCTCTTATTAGTGAGAGACAAATAGTTACAATCTCAAAGCCTTGTAAATGGTTCTAAGTATAATATTACTACAATAGATAAGGGATAGATGATTCCTTGTATTAATGAACTCTTCGATAAGATCTTAAGATAATCATATTTATCTAAATAAGATTCAAAGACTAGTAAAGATATATCTCTAATTATTTTGGAGGTGGAATCTATGTGGGTTTATGAATCTCATTTAGAGGGTAAAATGATTAAGATCTTAGGCTTGGTCACACTTATCCAAAACTCGATTCTAATACTAGTAAGGGATGGACCTCAAAAGGGGAAAAGGTGTGATCTATAATGTTTTCTGAATCTTGTTTAGAGAATTAGTTAACCAAGAGTCCTCATACATTAAATAGCCTAAAGAGTTTTGGGATTAATACACTTCGATATGTATGGGTTTTTTTGTGGTCAAGGTATGAGAGAGTACGAGTAGTTTATCACTTTTACTAATGATCACTCCAGATCTCGATTCTATCCTTAATATCTCATTGATCCGAAATGTTGAAGAAATTCTAGAATTTTGGACAGAAGTTGAGAAGTGATTAAGAGAATCAAGATATTTTGATTTGATCGAGGTCTGTGTATCTCTCATATGAGTTTAGGAACCATTTATCAAAAAATGAGAACAAGGTAATACCAAATCAATGATGAGTTATCCTCTTTACTAGTTTCATTTGAGAATGTACACCAGAGATAGTCAGGTTCCTTCATAGCCTAGAACCATTGATTCATTTCCTGAAATACCCCTAGAGTTGTGGCATGGGTGCCAGCCTAGTCTATACCACATTCGGACTTGGGGACTTTTGGCACACAAGCTGAAAGGAAAGATTGACGAAATGGAGGCAAGAATGAATGTTTGATTATATATAAGGTATACAACGAAACTTGAAATTATTTCTTCTATAGTCCTCTGGTCAAGAAAGTATTTGTTGAGTACAAATGTAACTTTCTTAAAGGATAAGGCATATAGAAGAATACAAATCCACAAGTAAAATTCTATTGGATAAGATGTTAGAACGTGGTTCAAACAACTTGATTCCAGGTTTCTCCATAGAATCAATATTGATGATTTGGAACTTCCTACAGAATCGATGGTTTCCGATCCTAGTGGGAGAAATGGGCAAGTGTTTCAACCACTATTTTTGCCTTGTGATCCCAATGGACAAGGGAAAATCAAAGGTGTAATTGAAGAAGTTCTCATTGTACCACCTCCTCTTTATCTTCATAGGGAGGTAGTGGAGAGGTTGATCTCAGTAAGGGATATAACCAAGTAGTGGGAGGAGAGGAAATAACTTTGTTTGGACAAAATGGAAATACACTTCCAGCGACTAATTGGAGTGGGAGGGTTGTAAGACCACCTTCTTGACACTTATTCTATAGAGAGTCTTTTTAGACAGTCTCTATTGAAATAAGATAAGGACACCTCCTCATTTAGGGAAGTGATAGAGGTTATGGACTTGAAATCATGGAAGGTAAATGTGAATTCGGAAATGGATTCCTAGTACTCTAACAAGGTTTGGATATTTGTAGATGCGCCTAATAGGGTCAAACCTATATGGTGTGATGAGTTTTTTTAAGATGATAAAAGAGGGGTAGATGGGAAGGTTGATGCCTTCAGTGCAAGGCTTATGGCTATAGGTTAGTGAAACCTTCTCGCCAATTGCCATGCAAAAGTTTACCTGGATTTTTTATCCATTGTTGTTCATTGTGAAAATGAGGTACGACATAAGGATGTCAAGAAGTTGTTTCTTGAATGCATCTTAAGAAAATCATTTACAAAGTGTAACCTAAGGGGTTCATACTAAAGGTCATGAAAGTAAAGTTCACGACTTACAAGTGTCCAACTTTGGATTTAAATAATTGTTCAAGGCATTAAATATAGAATTTGATTGAACCATGACGATACGTGGTACTGATCAAAATCTTTAGTATACTCGTGTACACAGAAAAAACGAGACTGTTTTCGTGACTATTTATTTGAATGACACTCTACTTATGTGCGAGAGTATTTTCATTAAATAGTAGTTGGTACTAGCAATTAGACTTGAAAGACTTGTAGATGACTGTCTATTTTTCCTAGACATCCGTATTTTTCGAAGTGGGAGAAAAATGGAATAGAATAGTCTCAAGTTTCAAGTAATAATAAGATATTATCTGACTAAATTTGCAATATTGAAGTCTTGAAAGGAATAATGTTCTTTGTGGAATTTATCTATTTTATGGTAAGATAAAGAAGGTTCCTTATGCTCCGGCTATAGGGAGCCTTACTTTGCACTAGATTGGTCATATCTTATGCTAGAGATATTGTTGGTGATTATTAGTTTGATCTAGGATCAGATCTTTGAATAGAGGTAAAACATATACTCAAGCGTTTTTGAAAACGAATAAATATTTGCTTATCTATTCATGTTGTGATCTGATGGATTAAAACTAATTAAGATCTGATTTGATTAGGACTCTCGAGAGTCATCAAAATTGGAATAAAACTGGGAGATAATGTGGTTAATTGGTTTGGTATAATACAATCTTGGATTGTTTGTTATACAACCATGACTTACGTCGAAAGGAGTTACCATCTTGGTTGAGAACATAATCATCAATGTAATGATGATGTTGACAAGAATGATGATTCGATGTTTCATGTATACTCTAAGGGCAAGTGGGAGATTGTTGGAATTATATATGCTCATAGAGTATAATTCACGAAATTTGAAATAAAATATTAATTGATTGTATTAATATGATGTTGTGTTTGACCATGGGTCAATTTAATATTACAGATTGAGTGTTTAAGTTGTTAAACACAGAAATATTTAATTTGTAATTCGATTTAAAATTAACGTTCATGATCAGTAAATAAATATGGACAATTTATTTTGATAAAATCGTCTCTATTTTATTAAAGTCTATATTTGACTTTGATAATAAAATCGAGAGTACTTTTCGAATGTATTAGATGGAACCATGTGAAATTAATTTGTGACATTGACCATATAAATTTAATTTCACTTGATTATCATACGTGGGGACCTTAATCCTAATCGGATAATGGACTTCGATTACTAACTTGAAGTTCTTTGAGGTATCAATGGGTGAGATCAAATTGCGGATCAATATATCGGTAATTTAGGAATTAAAGTGAACTAATGAGGAACATATATTCGTATTATTGAATCCGTCACCTTTTATGTATAATCATAATCTCACTGGTTCTTCTAGTGGACAATTAAATCTGAGCTCAGTAATTCGAAAGTAGCTATTGAATTCTATGATGTGATGTGATCACATCGAACTATCAGATAGAAGATGAGAGTTGAGAGTTTGTGAATATTCAGAGAAGGACATTTTGGTCATTTTAACTTGCTCCGAATACTCGAGTTGATCGACGGGGGTAACATGCAAGAACAATAAATCAGAGGATATAATTATTGATTATTGTTTCAGTAATTTCAATTTATCTAAGAGTGCAATCTAGTTCTTTTAGTGGAAAAGAATGTGATTAATAAATTAATTTTGACTAATCAAGAGTTGACCATGTCATAATTAATTTATTGGAGCTTAATTTAATTTTGTCTGATTAGGTTTCCTTCATGGATTCACTATAATGGGCTTATACAGACTTATTACCTGTATTGGGCTGTGTAAAAATGGGCCTGGTTTATGGTTGGTAGGGTTTTGGAGTGTAAAGAGGTTACAAATAGTCTCCCAAGACTATTTTTCTTAACCTAGTTTGCAAAGTGGCGAGACACATGCTAAAGTGTGTAGTGTGTGTCTCATCTGTAGAAAGAAAACCATAATCCTAGTTTAACCTAGACCTAGAGAAAGGTGACCATACACCTGCATAGTTTCCATTGGAGAATACCGGGAAAAACTTGAGGGTTTGAAGCTTTGGTGGAATCAAGAAGCAGTTGGAAAATAGATTATTGTAAAGCACGCTACAAGGGTAATATTTCTTTCTTTTTTGTATGCACAAAATTATTTATTCCAAGTTAAATACATAGAACAGAAAATCCTATAATGGGATTATCTATTATAAGAAATCAATTTTTGTAAATAGAACAATCCGGGTTCCCAACAATGCAAAACTACCAATTTCACTGTTAATTTGACGTGTGAAATTACCATTTTCTCCTCCTTTCGTACCTAAATTCCCAATTGATATTCTCCACCGTTCGTTTTCATATTCTCATCAAAAACAATCATCATGTGCTGCTGCAATTGTTAGCAGACATTGTGCATCTGGTTAGTCGAGGTGACACCAACATGATCTTCACCGGTCATATGCCATCTTCGATTTCGGGTCATTCCACATTCTCAACAATATCCCTTTGTCAACCCATTTTCCTCTTTGAACTAGACAAATGGACCAACAACTTCACCGGTCAGATGCCATCTCGATTTGTTTGAGATGCCGCTTTCCAACATGCTACTACCAGAAGCCGTCGGTCGAAAATCTGCCAAATGGAACATCAAATATTTGTAGCTGCTGCTAACCTAGCCGTGGCCTAAGGACATCAAAGCGGAAGATATTTCATGATAAAAGGTTAACAACGTGTAAACTTTTATTCAACCAAGAGGCGGGCAAGAATCTTACTATCTCCCTATATATATGAGCTCAATGTCCTTATAGCGTGGATATCTTGATACCATGATAACTCTTTCTGATTTTTCAAGAAATCAATGGCTGAATGCACATACTCACTTGTTACTCTGTCGATTGCTTTTTGTACTCTTCTTGCAGCATAGTCGAGTTGTTTCGCTACCAGCTCGCCTGAGAATCCTGTTGCAACCACGTCGACAATTGTGTTTCCGAAGTAAATTTGAGGCAACGGTGGCTTCATTCACTTGCGTACGTCCATGCAAATAAGCAGTGCAGTTGGCTGCTCATACGCATGCTGGTGTGCCTTGCATCTGCATCTCCATATATGCCCTGTTATAGCCATATCGCGAATATGTACTTCGACCGAAGTCATCGTAGTTTGCTTTTTGTTCGCTTTTTTTATTTTTAAATTAATACTTTCTCGAAATTATTGACTGGAAAAGTGCTCATATCTGAAAGGAATCTCTCACCTCACAAGATTGGAATCCATAGGCCACTGTGTGTAGATTTTTCTTAGCTACTTCTCCCCCCCCCCCCCCACTGGACATTGAGCTCCTATATAAAAATTAGCGGTTAAAAATTGGAAAAATGTTGTAAATATTGTATTGTATTAGTGAATGACAATTGTACCCCTCTAACCCTAGTTATAATTACTTTGTATATCCCTTTCTTCCTCTATATATATGGGGCTCTGGTTCATAATATAATACACAAGATTATTGGTGTCTCTACTTCTCTTTCTTTTTCTCTCTAGTTTATAACACGTTATCAGCACGAGTCTCTACCAAATTGAGTTAAAATTTTCTTTTTCAAAATCCCATATATTAAAATATTAGTTAGATGGTAAAATCATATGCACCGAAATTAATTTGGTAACATATGAAATTTTTTATTACTATTCAATTGCAATTCACATCTATTCATTACGATGTTGTTCATTATCATTTGCGGCTCATAAATCTGAATCTGATTTTCTCCAACCAATTCGACAGATTTTGATCTTTATATTGATAATTCATTATGTTGTTGCTCCTGAAGTAGCACAACAATATATATTAATATTCCAGAAGAATATTAATATGGGTGTTTAATTTATATATTATTGTTGATTTTTTTTTCATTACGTTGTTGCTCCTGAAGTAGCGCAACTGTATCATTAATATTCCAGAAGAATATTAATATGACTATCATAAATAATTTGTTGTTGCTCCTGAAGTAGCGCAACTGTATATAATTAATATTCTAGAAGAATATTAATATGACTATCATGAATAGTTTGTTGTTACTCCTGAAGTAGCACAACTTTATAATGTTCAAGAAAGATTATTATTTGCTCCAGAATAGCATAAATTATAATTGTCAATATTCCAGAAGAATATTTGACCTATTATTGAAGAAATAATAGAAAAATACAACATGCTCCCGAAGTAGCATATATATCGAAGAATATTGACATTTTATTCTTGAATAATAGCAATTTTAGATTTATAATTATTCCAAAAGAATAATTCATTATTGCTTTTGAAGTAACGCAATAAATAATTAATATTCCAGAAAAATATTAATTGTAAATTTATCTATTATACATAATTTATTGTTACTCCTGAAGTAGTACAACATTATAATTAATATCCTAGAATGATGTTATTTGCTCCTAAAGATCATGAATTATGATTTTCAATATTCTAGAAGAATATTGATTTATTATTTCTTTTGGAAGAATCGAAATAAATTCGTTAAAGTATACATTGTTCCAGCAAATTATTATTGTTATTATTTTTTGATCTTTCAATTTTGTCATTGGAAATCACTACGTTATTTTGAATTCTCAAATACATTATTAGATTTGATTCTACTATATATTAGTTATATATCTAATTTTTATATATGGAATTCACGTGCATGTTTAGTATCTTTTGCATATTGGTAAAAGATTTAGCCAATAAAAGATTTAGTCAATTTTGTTAACTTCTATATATGAAGATTCTTTTTCTTGATATATGTTTGGTAATTCATTTTTATATATAAATTCATACTATGTTTATATGGTAATTAATATTCTTTAAGACGATTAAATATTTGTAGATGTTCATTCATAAATTCTGATTTAAAAATGTATCATATTGTTGCTCACGAAGTAGGACAACAATAGTAGTATTCTAGAAGAATATTACTTGCTTGTGACGAGCAGTATATTACAATTTCAATATTCCAGAAGAATATTGATTCAATGTTCTTGAAGAAGCATAATTTAAAATATGTTTTAAACGAATATGGTGTTGGTGTTCTCGAAATAAACACAACCCACGTTAGATAAATATTCCAGAAGAATATTTTAACGTCATTCGTGTAGAGCACAAATATTGTTGGCTTGAAAGGAAGAATGAATAATTAATATCAATATTCCAGAAGAATATTGACTTATTATTCTTGAAGAATTGCAATTTTAGCAATATAATTATTCCAGAAGAATAATTAGTTATTTTGCTCTTAAATTGCACAATAGATATCAATTATTGTTATAACTGAATGAGATTCGAATCAATATTCCAGAAGAATATTGTGTTATTGCTACATTTCAATATTCTAAAAGAATATTATTTTATTGCTCAAGTGATAAATACTGCATTCTTTTTCGCAAAGAAATTCGAATTTATTAATAACCCAGAAGATTATTATGATGTAGTCTAATATATAGTTGTGATGATTCCTGAAGAATCATAATTTTATCTCATATGAAATATAATATTGGAATATAATTTGCTCTCTAAGAGCCCAATATTATGAGATATGTTATTAATTTGATATTACAATATTCCGAAAGAATATTGACATATTGATTTTTGAATGAGTAATAAAACGTGTTTTTCGAAGTAGCATTGTTTCGAAAAATATCTCATTTGAGTTCATATTTATCCCTAAAGGAAAACATATAACTTATGTCATAAGGACATTGATTAGTTTGACTACTTGAATAATATATGATTATATCTTATATTGAACCAGAAGTTCAATTTAATTTTATTATTTGGCATGACCAGTTGGACCATCACTGGATCAATAATGATGCAAAATTAAAATTGATACTCAATGAAGAATCAGAAGATTCTTCAATTCAATCATATATGATGTTTGTTCTCTTTCATGAAATTTTTCCTTATCACTAGCTAAAATAGGGATTAAATTCCCTATATTTCTGAAAATTAATTTGGGTGATAAATGGGGACCCATCATTCTCCATGTTGATCATCTAAATATTATTTGTATCTAATAGATTTGATACATGTACTAGATGATTGAATGGTGTTTGCAACCTGAAGTTTGAGAAATTATTGCTCAAATTATGAATTATGAGCATAATTTTCAGATTATATAATCAAGAATGTGTCTTTATAATGCTAGTGGACACGAATCTCAACATTTTAAGAAGTGTTAGTTGGGATGTCGATAAATAGTTTAACATTTTTGTTTGTTAAACGCCTCCAATTAATTTAATTGAGAACAAAATACTTCCCTTTTTGTTTAGAGAATTTTATTACGCATCATGCCAATATCATAGTTCTCCCTATTATAATTGGCTTATGGTTAGAGCCTAATTTTTCCATATAATTCTTTAATAGTGCAATTGATCCACCACAATGCACTGATATGAGAAATAAAGAATGTTGAGAAAAATGCGTTGTTTGAACATATATCCCAAATGGGTGATATTTTACAACGTCGAAAAAAAAAGTTATTGTCAATTTGATTGGACAATTTTCTCAACATTAGGGGGGAATAGCTTAAAATCAAACAAATGCATCATATTATGTTATATATATCCTCGCGATTAATAATACGAACCAGAAGTTCGATTGAAAATATGAACGAAACGTTCAAAGATAACATAATTACAAGATGCATAAGAGATTAATAAAATCTCATGCTCTATCTCATATTGATATGTAGCAAGCCTGAAGCGTAGCAATATTTGATTCAAATAAAGATCCCCAAATAAATAAAAATAGAGCAAATGATTATAGTGGTCTTATTGAGGAGGCATATACTCGTGAGAGAGTATTTATTGACATAATTAATTGTAAATCTCTAGAAGAGGTTCAAGTACTTGAAATATTGAAAATTGAGATCTCTATAGTTATGTCTTGTGGGGAAAGAAATCAAATTGAGATGATAATTGTGTCGACACACTTTTTAAAGCACTTATGCAAAAGCAAATTGCGAAGCTAGCCGCATCATAATTTGAATGATAGCGAGGATAATAAAAGAAAATATGTCGAAGAAAAGTGACATAAAAATAGTTGGCAAAAGTATGCATTCAGGCTAAATTAAACTTATTACAAAACCTGAAGTTTTGGGACCTGAAGTCCAAATGCATAGAAGTGTAAAGCCAGTAAAATACCTATAGATATAGTCGTAATACATGACTTGTTGTGCAACGAATGTTTGAAAGATCTGGCATAGATACAATATTTTATTTGCCTAAAAATGCATAATAAGTGCCTATAAATATATGATTATTAGAAATGTATATAATGAAAAATGATTTACTCTGATTACTAGCTTGCGCTCTTTGATGTACCAATGAGTAATATCAAAATGTATGATCATCAGCTCGGTACGTTGGGAGTATTCTTTGAAGTACCAATGAGTGAGATTAAAAAGGGTAATCAATACCTCGGTACTTTGGGATTGCGGTGAAATAATTAGAGAAAATCCATTTGAAATATAGGAATTGTTAACTATCTAAAGTTTCACGACTTAAATTTGGTGGTAGCAATTTGACAATTGCAATGTGAAACATATACGATGTTTGAAGCATACAGTATAATCCTTGAAGGATTAAATATATTTGAAATATATAGTTCAAGTTTTTAAGAAACTTGTTTGATCAAAGTATAAAGATACTTTGCTATCTGAATATATCATATGCCTTTAATAGATTCAATTTCCAATGGAATGTGATTGATAATATGAAATTAGATTACATGAAGAATGGTACAAATGACTCTATATGACAAAGTGTTGAAATTGAGATGTACCATTACTATGAATAAAAATCGTGGCAATTGATTTTCAAGATACAAATTCATGGTTAATTATTCACCTGAAGTGAATAAGTTAATTGTTCATTGAAGTGAATAAGTCACTTCTAGATTTGAGAACTGCATTAAATGCATTGATGAATATTGATTATAGAGCATGATTCGATGTAGCATGTTCAAATAATTGGAAATATTTTATAGTTCTTCAAGTTCAAATGAATAATTGAATTTATATTCGAAGAACAAATAATACAAGATATGCACCATTTATATATGTTTGGTAAACATATTCGATATTGCACCGATTTACAGTTGAAATAATTAAATACAGTATCAATATAATTGTAATGTTCCAATGAGGGGGAGCTAATATACGCTACACTCTTTTTTCCTTAGCCGAGGTTTTATCCCACGAGGTTTTCCTGACAAGGTTTTTAATGAGGTAGCTGTCATCAATATCTATTGATATACTCTCCTATACGAAACTCCTGAAGAGATCAAGATATGAATGATTCAATAGAGATTGAATCAGGGGGAGTAACTATATGGATGATTCAATACATATTGAATCAGGGGGAGTAGCTGTACTCTTTTTCCTTCGTTCAGGTTTTTTCCCACTGGGTTTTTCTGACAAGGTTTTAACGAGGCAGCATCAAAATACTCCAGAATTTCAACAAATCTACTCAAGTGATAATGAAGCTGATTTATCTACAAAAGCACCATCAACATCTACATTCAAGAAACCAGTTCACAAGATTGGGATACATCAACTCGATGATTTACAACGATCAACACTAGGGGGAGTACCTGTACTCATTTTCCTTAGCCAATGTTTTGTCCCGTTGGGTTTTCCTGGCGAGGTTTTAACGAGGCAGCATTCATCTTAATACTCCAAGAACAACTGTACTCTTTTTCCTCCGTTTGATATTTTTGTCCCATTGGGTTTTTATCAAACAAGGTTTTAATGAGGCAGATATTTTATAACATGTCATTCAAGGGGGAGTGTTGTAAATATTGTATTGTATTAGTGAATGATAATTGTACCCCTCTAACCCTAGTTATAATTACTTTGTATATCCCTTTCTTCCTCTATATATATGGGGCTCTGGTTCATAATATAATACACAAGATTATTGGTGTCTCTACTTCTCTTTCTTTTTCTCTCTAGTTTATAACAAAAAAGAAAATGTGTGTGGTTAAAAAGTGGTTTGAAAAATTGTAGGTCGTATTCGCAAGGATTTGTTAGATTTATAATTCTTCAAAAGTTTAAAGCAATTAAACTAAAAAGAAGGGAATTTGAATTTCGAGTATTACATCAATCTGAAATAAAATAATTGTAGGGAAGTAAATTATTGAAAATTGAGTTAAATGAGTATCCAACCTAAGGTATGATCTTAGATTTGATTTTAAGAATTGATCGTGGATACAAAAATAAAATTATTTATTTTTTTCTCTATATTGGTTATGGTTGTCAATAAGCTCTAATAACCTATCTTTCATTACTTTCTCGATAATCAAGAGATGTTCTTTGACTTTTTCTCTTATCAATAAATAACTTTAGACAAGCTTTTAGGATTTAATTTACCAACAACATTAATCTCTAGGGAGACGACTAGTTCTAACCAACAAATGCACAAGCGTAATTCATTTAAGCTAGATTGTGTATCTTCATAACATAATTTGAAAATATGTCTGAAATCAACAATGTTATTTGTCACTGATTTAATATCTAAATAATTATGAATTTAGATTTCTAATTGGTGATATATTGTTTCAACAATTAAACAACGTGTACTCACGTGTTCCGGACCCTCGACAATCGAAATCATAGCAGGCTTGACGGAAAAAAGTTAAATATTCAAGCCAAATAAAAGTACAATCCAGTCAACCATGTCGGAATTAGATGCATAATATGTGTTTTTCGAGTAGAAATGGGACATTAAGCAAAACTCATGGGCTAAAGCCCTTGAGCCGACTGATTTTATGGCCAAATTCCATCATTTGGGGCTACAAAACAGCAAGTCAATTATGCAGACGAAAATTAGGGTTTTTGCGTATTTTTAGGTTAAATTTTTTTTTAATTATTTGTTTGCCTAATTTAGAATTTTAGTCTAATTAGAATTCTATTTTGAGTCAATTAGCGGCTAGGTTATTTTACTTATTTATATTCCTTTCCATTCATTGTAATTCAGACTTTGATTTTGATATAAACAGTTTTTATTGAGGATTCAATAAAAGTTATAGGTGGATTCCTATGTTTTTCGAACTTATCAAGAATATTTTTTGTGGCGTTCAAATATCGAACTTACCAAATATTTGCTAGAATATTTGTGCCGTTCAAATCAGAGACTTATCAAGGAGATTGGGCAAATCCTTGTGGCATTTCGAAAGTCGTGGTTCTTTATTTCGCATCGTCGAGCCATCGCGTCGTGAATATCGGGTCATGATTCATCCGTCCCACCACAACTTGAGTTCGGAACTTTCTGGCGTTTCTTCCGCGCTTCAAATCTCATCATGTACTTTGTATTAATCAATCAAAATAAAAAAATCAACAAACATGGAAGATATATAAATAGAGAAATAGTAAAAGAAACAATAAGAATTAATTCAATTTCATGATTCTTGAAGAATCAACAACTGGTCTTTATTCAATTGAACTTTATTTGCGTCAATTTATACATTCTATCGACTTTGTGATAATTTATGAAATAAACCAAATAACAACAAAATCAATAGCATTTATTCTAAAATGACAATATAACATCCTAATTTTAGCGTGTAAATAAGTTATCACGGCATGTGTGTCAAACTAGTTAATTTTAGAAGTTAGAATACATAAATATTGCTCTTCACATTTCTACTCTTTCAAAACAAATTGTCTAATAAAACCTTGACTTTGTTTAAACTTCTTTGAATGTATGTTCAAAAAAATGCATGTTAAGATGCCAACATACATGCAAATGAAATTTGTCAAATGAAGAAAATTGGAGAAATCACTAAAAGAGTTCACAACAATGATCATAACCCATAAAAAGCAGAAAAATAATATATGAATTGCCTTTTTACTAATTTATTGCAAAATAGTAGAGTATTTTTTACATATTATTATCAAGCCATCAAGGGAGATTCTGATATAAAGAGGCAGAAAAATACGATTCAAAAATAGGACTACATGAGCACAAAATTCGTCTCTCGAATTTAAATTAATTCTAGATAATCAAGTCAACCATGTATCTCTACAGGTGGTCCGAATTATTCCTTAAATAAGTGCATGAAATACAATAATTCAAATAATGATCGCCGTAACAAAAGAAATGTATCTATACCTTTTATTCAATTACTGAATTTTATTCCACGATCTAAATTGTTATCTCGTCTCTCGAATTATAAAAACATCCCATAAAATTTATGAATTAGTACTCAATTAATTCATGCATTAAACACAAAATAAAATCAATACATGCAACATATACACAAAACTTGAATTATGAAATTAATAACATAAAGCTAAGATACATCTTTTAGTCCTCCTCTTTTATTTCTTGACTCCTCCAAAACAATTATTGAAACCATTGCCGACTGGGACTTGATACTTCATTCATTTGAATTCTCATATTTAAAAGACACCACCCAGGGGCGGCCTTGGTCCTATGCAGTCAATGCAATCGCATAGGGCCCCCCAAGGTGTGAAGGCCCCCAAAAGTGTATAACGTCTAGCAGTTTAGTCTAATAGATATTTCAAAGTTTCTAAGAAAAATACCTATGTCATAAAAAAATGCTAAAAGAGTAAATTTAATTTTATATCTTGACAGTTTACGTCATTATTAAACAATTTTGTTTAATAATTTTTTTCGTTCAAGGGCCCCATTTAAAAATTCGCATAAAGGCCTCTAATTTTTTGGACGCTCCAGGGCGGCCCTGACACCACCTATGACGTAACAGTCATCAAACAGATATTTTTACCCTAATGCAACTTGAACATGGATGTTTAATTCGTTAAGAATCCCAAGTTGCTATATACGTTCATGTCGCACCATAAGATATTTGACAATGGTGAAGGGCTGTTTTGAAAATGAATAATGTGTTGGGAATTGGTTTTTTCCTACTTTGACGGATTATTTTAAAAGATTAAATTTGTGATTTAGCCCTAATTTGATTTCATTGAATTTTTTTCATTTTTCTACAGTATTAAATCTTAACTATCCATTAAAAGTGAAGCTCACAATATTTGATTATTTAATCAAATTTCAAACATCAATTCTCCTAAAATCACTATTCATTTAAAAAAAACTCATTTTAACTAGAATCAAACACGCACTTAGATCTTTAAGTTTCTGGTAAACAATGTAAAAAGGGATATAAATTTACATCTTCTTGTGGGACAAATTTCACAATTCATAAAATATTGATGCGGGGTTTGCAATTTAAATCTTCCAGTGACACATTTTTAATTGACATTTTTAAGTGACATTGTGACAAATCGCACATACATTGAGTGATGAAAAAATAAGTGGTTGAATAGTTATTTATACCACCCAATGTGTGGGCATTATATCACAATGTTACTTAAAAATGTCAATTAACAATGTCTTCCTAAAATTATTCTTATATTAAGTTGCACTATGAAGTCTTTTATATTAATTCGAACACCTTTTACATTTTTTTTAATTTTTAGTCAAATTTCAAAATTTTTAGGTTGATTTGTTCAGAATATAGAAATATATACACAAATCAAATATAGATTAACTTTAATATCTTACGTGTAAAAAAAATTTATGCAAAAACGAAATTTATATATTATAATTTTTTATCGAAGCGAAATTTTGAATCCATCAAGATTTAAATGAGATGCGAAAATGATTTCGAATATGTGAAGTTACACCCAATTGCCATGTTTGGCCTCCTTTATTTTTGTGAATAATGTGATTTTGAATAGTATTTTTGGGAGAATTTGTAGTTAAAAATGTTTGAAAAGTAAAAAATAGTAAACTTGATTAAGATGGATGATTAAGATTGAGTGTTGAATAAATTTTATTTTTAAAAAATGGATGCAAAACAAGAGCTTTTTACAGCACATTTGGATATGCTCAAAGGCTGAAAATGTTCCACCGCTTTCTATAATTAGTTTTTTAAAATAAATTTTGGATGAATAAGCAAGTGGTTGGTAAACTTGTTTATAAATAAGTTTTTTCCTCAATTTTTTTTTTAATCAAGCACATTTTCTCAAATCACTTTATCATACATTTTAATTAAAAAAATCAATTTTTTTGTTCATAAATAAAAATCAATCACCAAACATAGGCTAAACAAATAGTGTTGGAAGTAAGCATTAGGACTTGAAAATAGATTGAATTAAAATATGATGGAATATTCAATTAACTTGAACGTGTCATGTAGTGTAATATTGTAAAATATATTTGATTGAAAAGTCGTTTATTTTTATATGAAAAATGACTTTAAAACTTGTCTTTTTTCACAAGTGTCTCTTTTCAATAATAATATATAAATTTATTTTTGTTGGGAAATTGGACTACTAAAATTGCCAACACAAGTAACAACACTAAATATTTTTCCCAAATCCTTGTGATTAAAATAGGAATTCACAACTCAAATAAGACAAGACAATCCAAATAATAAA
Organism: Ligustrum vulgare; assembly: GCA_963555705.1. Taxonomy (NCBI): domain Eukaryota; kingdom Viridiplantae; phylum Streptophyta; class Magnoliopsida; order Lamiales; family Oleaceae; genus Ligustrum; species Ligustrum vulgare. Next base: position 41,453,109 of record OY743173.1, on the reverse strand, counting down.
ATATTGAAATACTAAATAACAATGCAATAACAACAATAATTATTTAACGTCGTAAAACCCCCAAATGAGAAGGAAAAATCTACGGGGCAAACCGACAATTTCACCATTACCAAATAATAGAAATACAGTATTTCTTCTCTAGATTTTTGCCCTAAATCTAGAAATAACCCAATACACATATTCAAGAATCAATCTTGACAATGAAAAATTACATCATCTAATATCAATAGATGGAACCCAACAATAACAACAATAATGATGATGATGATGAATAAATAGCACCTTAATCATTTTAAAATAATACTTAGAGAATTCCAAATCTTGAAGAAGAAAAACCACTTCAATAACACTTTCTTCTCTAAAACAAAACAAGATAAATGGCACCTTATTCTTCCGTGATATCACTGAGTGTATGTGTCAATAAAATGGCCAGAAACTCAACCATTGCATTTTGCTTCAAAGTCTCAGCCTCTATTTGCGTAAAAAGCCCCAGCAAAAAAAAAAAAAAAAAAGGTCACTACCTTTTTACATTATGTTTCGCACTAACTTAAATGAAATTACACAAAAGGTCCTTCAAGTTTAAAACAAATGATGGCCTAATTAAATGATTATATGGGATGGACCAATATTAAGTCATGGGTTAAATAAATTAAGCCCAACACTCTCCCCCCTCCAACCTATGAGGGAGGTACACCCTACGGCATACGGCCAGATTTTTCTTTTATTTTCAAATTCGAGTGCCAACACGTGGCGTACGGTAATTTGCGGAAGTACCTTTTTTTTTTTTTTTTTTTTACCTTTTCTTAAAGTAGTGACGTAAACAACGTCACTTGATTTGGATCTCAAAATCACTTTACTTTAAAATAAAATTCTTTCATTAAAAAAGTAACGAAAAACATATAGTTTAATATTTTGACATAAAATCTTTTAGATAAACATTAATAATAATAAAATGGGGAGTTTGGAAATTTAAATACAAGACCTTATTCAATGAGTCTACAACTCACAAGTCGTCACCTAACGCAGCACTATATGTCTCTCGCTGTATGAAGATCCGCGCCAATCCCTTTTTCATTTCTATTATTCCTTGAAATGTTAGATATGTCGTGGAATAAGCATACACATGCTCAGTGAGTAAAGTATGGTACACATGTGCTATTGTACGTAGACAAGTTAACCTCACATATTCAAGATTTATACAAGTTTTACTTATTGAATCAATCAAGTCTATATTCAAGTCGCGTCAAGTTCAAGTTGAGTTCTATATTCACTTCAAGCCACGTATCCAAATCAATTCAAGTCCCAAGTCAAGTTATTTTAAATTATATGTATTTTAATTTATATCCAGTCTGGTCAAGTCTAAATATTTAAATCAAGTCAAATTCACATATTATAGTCAAGTCATACTTCACATATTTAAGATCAACGTAATATCATGTCTTACATATTTAAACCAGTTAATTTCTATACTCAAGTCATATAATCAAGACAAGTCAGGGCAAGACATATATTCAAGTCGGGTTAAGATAATATATTCAAGTTCATACACATTTGCATATTAATCAAATCGAGTCAAATTCATATATTCCAATCAAGTCAAACTCATATATTCAAGACTTATGCAAATGTATGTATTTTCAAAAGAGTATGACTTTTAATGGGGCCCATATTACAATCAACTACTATCCCGAGCGCGTACAAGCAGGGAATGTAACCCCAAGTTCAAGCGGAGTTTATTCCACGAGTTCTTTTACAAGCATGGTTTCTATACCATGGGTTTCAAGCAGGGAGTTGAGATCCCTAAAATTCATTAACAAGCATAACCACATTGTTTGGTGGCACGTATATTGTTCACCAATATTTCACGATGTGAAATATCCCCGCAAGTGTAAGGGTAGTGAGAAGTAATAAAGTGGACCTAGGAGTTTGGATTATCATCGCACGGAGACTACTACTAAATACCGAAATATGTTAGTTCATATCCCTGTTTGAGAATTTAAATTAAAACTAAGAAAATAAATTAAAGAATTAAATTGCGAAATTCTTTTGTTTTTAAAAAAATGATTGTAAGGTATTTGGGAATCCCGATTTCACCTAGCCAATTAAATTAACTCCAATTCCATGTGTTTATTTCCTAAATATGTACTAGGTGGAATTCACTAATGTATATTTAAATTCCTCTCTCGAGTTTAAATCAATTCTACTTAAACAAGTCAACCATGTATCTCCACAGAGGGTCCGAATATTCCTTATCCAAACGTTTAACACATAAGAATTCACACATGACCGCAATAATAACAAGATTATATCTCTATCTCTTGTCCAATTACCAAATTTATTACCTAGATCTAAGTTATTAACCCACCTCTCAGATTATGGAAATAACTCATAATATCATGATTGGTGATCAAGCAACTCAAGCATTAAAAATAATGTTAAATCAATACATGCATGAAACATTAAAACTATGGAATATGGAATTAAAATAATAAAGTTAGGCTACATTATTCATTCCAACATGAAATTTAGTTCCACATCATAATTAAATAACAAAAAAAAAAAAAAAAACAAAATGTTCATGAAAAATAACATAAAAGAATGAAGAGCTTGCACCAAGTATCAATTCTTCATGTGTTCTTCCAATCTCCCCTCTTGCTTTGCTCCAATCTCTCAAGAATTTGACGTTGAAATCCCAAAATTATGATGTTCTTAGGTGAGGCAAAGGTCCCGAAATCGTGCCTCATATGTTGTATATATATAGGTTTTAGGAAAACCTAGTGAAAGAAGGAGAAAAACTAGATGAAATCGGGTAAAAGCCCAAAATTACGACCCAGCTGGAAGCCTGTGTGGGCTCACAGGCTAAATTCTTGAGGACTCGCAGGCAAAATATTTCGGTTCTAACCATTCAACGAGGGGTCACGCGGGCTCGTAGTACAAACTTGTGTAGGCTCGCAGTACAATCTTTCAATGCAATTTTCAGCTTTAAATATGTATAAGTTGGTCCTTCTCTTTTATTTGCACCTCAAGTCCTCAACTTCCAATTTGAACATTATGGTCCCCAAACTTCTAAATCTTCTCAATTAGTTCATTCCAACTCTCAACTTCTTCAATTAGGTTCTCCAACACTTGATTTATTTACTTTGGCATCATGCAAGTTTCCTAGTTGACGACATCAACTCCTCAATTGCTCAATTAAGCTCTAATTAGCATCCAGTTGTACATTTCTTTCCCTCAATTTCTTCATTCTTCATCTTTTTGGGATATTTTTTAAAATGTAAATAAATAAACACAAATTAAATAGCATTTATACTAAAACGACAATAAAATATTCTAACTTTCACATATAAATAAGTGTATAAAATACACTTATCAAATACCCAAAACTAGAATTATTGTTCGTCCTTGAACAATGTAAGCTTCAACTAAAGAATCAAAATGTAGAATATTTTCGTTGTGTCAACATGTTTACCAATTGCTTCAATAGTCCAACTCAATCCATACTTCAGCAAGAGTTATGAACAACTAAGTAAAATAAGTCTAGTTATCTCATGCCATATTTTCAAGTGTGTGTTTGAATAGCCAATGTCAAACCCCTACTCATGCAAAAGATATACTTAACACTGTATAGCTCATAATGAATCTAAAGATTTCCTTTCATCGCTCTTGAATGATCACAACTTACTGCTTTTATCTCACATCCCTTGTTTATCTATGGTGGTTTCTAATTTTTTTTCATTGCTTTTTCTACACAAGATAGTCAGAATTAGAAATATACATGCACATCAAATCAAAAGTAAGCAATCCCCAATTCTACACCCCTTATCTCCACAGTTATAGTCAACCAAGCTTATACCAAACAAATATATATATATATTTATGGACGAATTTTTCTTTTCTTTTTCTTTCATGTCCTTGCCTTTTAACATCTTTGTGCAATATTTTTTCTCATTTGCTTTCTATGTGATCCTTGTAGCGAGCTTTAGGTCGGTGACTCCCAAGCCAGACAACTTTAGGGCACCAAGTTTGAAAGACCCCTCATACTTAATTGCTGGAGTTACACAATCAACGTCGAGAAGTTAAAGATGTTTGATTGTCTTATGTGTAAGTCCACTCTCCGTACTTGCTTTCTAATTGACCCCTGTAGCGAGCTTTAGGTCGGTGACTCCCGAGCCAGACGAATTTAGGGCACCAGGTTTGAAAGACCCCTCAGACTTAATTACTCAAGTCAAAAATGCTTTTGAAGAGTAGAATAAGACCTTCATCATTTTTTTGTTTTTATGCTGGCTATGGTTTATACCCGTTGACCAAACCGCTTTAACTAGAGTGCAAAACCAAGAACCACATACCTCGAACCCATCAATACATGCACAATCTAACATTCCACCCCCAAACTTGCTTTTTGAGCTAAGTTTGGTTCTTCTTTAGGGACGGGATATCTAAGGATCTAAGTTTAGGGATTATCAAGTTATTCCTAAGTTCAAGTTGCATGAACTTGCCCCACATGTATTAAATACATTTCTACACAAGTAATAATCCAACAATGGCCATATGCGCATGAAGATTAAGTCTAGTAAGTAATAACTAGTTCATTAAATTCATGTTTTCATGTTGTTCACAATTCAAGCCAAAGAAAAATTTTATTCATACTATATCCTAGGCAATAAACATCTCAACAAAATTTTCAAAATTTTCAATTTTTTTTAGTACCCCAAATAATAGTTGAGTGAATGCCAATAAAAAGAATGAATTATGAAGCATATGCAATGAATGAGATTTTTCACCCCCAAACTAGAAGGAAACATTGTCCCCAATTTTTGTAAAATAGATTTAACAATGAAAAACAAGACAAAAGAGAGAGAACTAGAGCTTCCCAGGTGTAATGGAGATGTTTCTTTGCTTTGAACCTTTCCTTTTAGTTGCACTTGGATGAATTTTACCCTTTCTTTGTATTTCCCAACTTGGTTCGAGGTATTTTGGTTGATGTTTTCCTTGTGAAACAAAAGATAAGTAACATTATAAGTCACAAACATCAATAGGAACAGTGCAAGTTCAAACCAAAACCCCCAAACTAAAGATAAAGCAAAAATTCTAAATTTTCAAGCATGGTCGACCACACATGTTTAAGACATGATATCACCTAGAAAAACACAAAAATATTTCGAGCCATCTATTGAAATGTTAAAGTTCATAGCATGGTTGAAAACATATTAAAAATTCAACTCGTTTGAAGATCGATAGGGTCATGTCTGTCCTTATTTTTACTGTACGTGTATTGATACATACCATAGATGTATTGATACACGCTGTCTGAGGTATATGTATCGATACATGCTCTCAATGTATCAATACTTGCAGAAATTTCAGCGTTTCTGGACTTATTTTCTGGGCTTTCTTCAAGGCTTTAAATATAATTTGATTGTGCAGAACTTCATTTAAGGATATCAAGAATATGTTATTGAATTAACAAGTCATTTAAGGATATCAAGAATATGTTATTGAATTAACAAGTCTTGATCCTAACAAAAGATCAAACATGATCTTAACTTAAAAACTCCATAACTTTGGAGGAATAAAATCATTATATTACCAAAAATTTTCTTAGATAATTTTGGTGTGAGGACTCCTTCAAATTGATGGCTATTTATAGTTAGAAAGGGTTACACAAGAAGAAAAAGGTCATGGCCGTGTGATCCTAAGCTAGTTGGAATTGGAAGTTGACAAGCATGAGACGGAGGTTCATTAGCATGCAAAAGCAGGAAGTGTAACATTTAAACCATGCAAAGGAGGAGATATCACCATACAATTGAATGAGTAAGGAAAGCTATAAATTTATCTTCACAGGACGGAGGAAGTTTAAATTATTGGAAAGAGACGGCATCCAATAAGTATGACATTTTTCTTGTAATTATATCTTTCCAATACGCAACTTTTCACTATCCATTCATTCATATTTCACACCACACTATATATTCTGTACATCGTTGCCCAGAAATATAAGTAGTTCTGCATATTTTGATTCCCGTTACAAAATAGAGTACAAAGTGTTGTCTGGTCCACTATTCTTGTAATTTCCAGTGCAATTATTATGAGAAATTATAACTCTGTTAGCATATTCCATTTAAATGGAATAAAACACAAAATTTAATTTAAATAATTTTCCATACCACTTTTCAACCACACACATTTTACCTAGAAAATACAAATAAATCAACAAAATAATTTAAATTCTCTCCCATCCGCAGTTGAACAGGCCAATGTTATATTTTGAAGGACACTGTCATTCAATCATGAACACTCATCTCATGCAAGGAAAAAAAAAATTTAGAAGAAAGAGTCTAAGCGTGTGCTTGTTCCCATTAAAAGTTTATTTCTTGTTTGGTATATTTTAAATTTTTCTCTTCTCTATAGTACTCAATCTCAACCATCCATAAAAATTCAAGCCCACAATATTTGATTTTTCAACCAAATCTCAACCATCCATTCTTCTAAAGATCACTATTTATTTCAAAAAAAAATTCATTTTAAACAATATCAAACACACACTTATTTTGATTTTTTTTTTTTTTACTTCTTTCATTTTGCGACAACACTTTAAATATAAAATAATACTAAAACCACAATGATGTGATCAGACAACATTACAACCGTTTCAAAAGCCATTACAATGCAGAACTGACAATTTCACCCTCCATTTGATATGTGAAATTACCATTTTCACCCCCTTTCATACCTAACATGGATGAAAGCCCTTTAAAAAACCTTTTACAACATGCAAACGACAACATTCATTAATTGAATGTTGCTAAAGGGGGTCCATTGATTCATTTATTTGACACTTAGATTCACTTCAGCAAGTGAATGTTGCTAATATTTGCATTTTTCAATATTTGTTGTGCATGGTGAATTTTTTTCTTTTGCAATGTTCGTTGTGCGTTGCTAAAGGATATACCCTTTCGCAATGTTCGTCTGAATGTACTCTTTCGCAACACGCAATGAACGTTGTCAAATGGCTTAATTGAGGTAAAATTACATATTACCTAAACTTGCAGGACTAAGTTGCAAATTACCAAATCAGTTAATTCGTTTCAAGATTTCCTCCCGCTAATTCCCAAACCAGGACCACCGAAGCCCAGTAGCAAGATCGAACAAACCCTCCGCATTTTTAAACTAGAACAACTGAAGCTCAGCAGTATTTTTGATCGAACAAACCGATCGCACCATAGTTGCTACAACTGTACCTTTGGCAAAAAAAGATATACAATTTCAAGGGAATATGAGCCCAAAATAAATAAATAAATAAAGTATTGTTTTACTTGTAAATCCATTCGTTTGCATGGCCTCCAAACTCGTCCATATCTATGAATATAGTATACAAATTTTCATACTATTTAGCCCTTGTTTGAGCTCCATTATAATTTTCCACATTTTTCTCTCTCACACGTTCAACCACACCACATATTCTTCAATAAGATTTTTAACTATGCATTCTTTAAAAAATCACTTTGTAGATAACAGCTACATAGAATTGATTATGACCTGATCTGGTGGCAAAAAACTTGATTTTGTTGAATCTCTTTGTAGATATTAGCTACATCGAATCAAGACTTTCAAGAAGGATTTAAATAACTGATTCCAAATTTGGAGGAAGAAGAAGTTAGTTTATGATAACGGGACATCAAGCTACTAGCCTAAAGTCTCTAATACAAACTCGTACCTGACGATGTAAATGCATAGACCATGAGGTCAAGAATCACACAAAATAGAGAGCCACTAAGAGCATTTTTTTTTTTGGTTTAGCCTTTTTTCAAATTTGCCTGAAAAATCAAGCAGGATGGGCATACCTTTTAATTATTTTATCCACCCCGCAATAGCTACTATTTGTGATAAATTGTTCTTTTAATTTGTTCTCTGTATGCTTACCTAATCCTTTTATTATCTCTCTTGAATCACATTCAAGGTTACAAGTCAAATGAGGTTGCTTTAGCTGCCAAAGCTGATTTGGCTGCTGTCAGAAGTGAATCATATTATCGATTCTTATTGCTTTTGTATCTTCATAAAATCCTCCCAAGTTGGCTAGGCTTGAGAGTTTTTCTCCATTGGTGGTCATTTGAGTCGAGTTGACTACTATATCGCTTGCAACTAAAAGCAATTTGCTCTGTTTTGTGGCCAGGATTCAGCTAGTTATGACTTTTGTATATTGGTGATTGTAAGCCAGCCAATATATTGCATTCTGCCCCATACGGTTGGTTAATTGGACAATTCTCAGCTATGCAGTGACTGAAGAACATAATGTTGTAAATATGTTACGTAATCTAAACTTGAATCTTGATGAAACCTTTTATCTATAAGATGAGCTTTGTAGCTTGGAGATGATTAAAGCCTTCAACATAAGATTTAAAGCAAAAATTCCCTTTGATTAAAGAAGTCTTTATTGTAATTGTTTAGTTGGCTGTTTTTTTTTTTTTTTTTGATCGTATTGTTTAGCTGGCTGATTAATTTCTAATGTACTTGTGAATGACTAAAACTTAGAAATTTTTTTTGCTAGTTGTTATTGATCTTTCTTGAAACCTGGAGGAGGTGGTATCTTTGTTTGTATTGGTTCTATAATGTTTCGGGTCATACATGCATAGCGGAATTTAAACAGACTCGAAACCATAGCCCGGATCAACCTTGCACTTAGATAGAATTTGTGATTCGAATTGTACTTTTGATGAAATTTTTGGATCTAAAATCTGGTGCAGGATGTAGAAATCTTGTCACCACAACCATCCAATTGTTCAGCCTCCGATAGTAATCCATACAGCAAGCTAGGATCTGAAAGAGGTTGTGCTAGCAACCCAAAAGACAACTCTTATGTTTCTTGCAATTAAAACCTAGTTCTTAAATGTTAAAGTGAGACCCTAATTAGGGTTAAGATAGCGGGCTTGTGTCATTCTTGTCCAACAAGTAACCCAAGTCCGGTCCAACCAATTAGGCTTGGACACTATTCTTGCAATCTCCCACTTGTACAAGATTCAATTCCAGATGCTTAATTCTTGCTTTTGTGTGTGACCCATCTGGTTCCATCACTTATGGAAAACGCCGTGTTATTATTATTTCAATCTGATTGAAATAAGATGGATTGAAATCTCTATTTCTAATTCATCCTCGACTCACCAAAATCAATTAATTCACGTCGTCATCCTAGATTGACTTCTAGCAATGTGTCAAGGAAATCCATGTTAATGAAAAAAGTCATGTGGCTTGACAAGACCTATTCGTGTGCAGTTACTGAGGAAATAAAATCCCTTCATCCATATAACCTAATTTGTTAAGAGATATGGATAGTGTCAATCTCATTTTAACCAATTATGCTATTCACCTCTTATCTTTGTTGATTTTGTTATGACTGAAAACACATTTTCAACTCATAACTTCACCTCGGCCGAGGAATTTACATCAACTTAAGTGGGTGAAATATAGGTTATAATTTTCTACTACCCAAGAGTGAGGAATCCTCATATTGGACATACACAACCTTCATATGACTATCACTATACCCGTACGACATCTTCCTGATGACTCCCTCTCAAGAGCCAACAACAACGCTCGCCAAAGCATAGCAATCCTCAACTTGAAAATTAGGTCCAACTCTTTTAAAAAAAAATTTTAACCCCTTTTAAAATTGCAATCTGACCCAATGTAAAATTATAAGCAAGCCCTTCCAAATTCAAAAATTACAGAATTTCCCATTATCCTTTTAAAATCAAAATTTGACCCATATTTATTAATTACAGATAGGGGCTCACAATTTCAGAAATTGCAAAGAAGCCCCACCTCAAATCTTACCATAATCCGAAATTATAATTAGGGGCCTTAAATCCAATGCGTTTTCCAACCTCCTGCAGCCGTGCGCTTCGCAGCGCAGCATCGTGGCACTACAGTATCACCTTGCTACTGAGCACAAATGCAGCGTTAAAGCAGCACCTTACTGCTACATGCAGTTGTAACCTCTTCGCGCGTGGAGACACTTTGCCTCCTCGAAGTGGTCTCGTTACCCATTGTTGTTGCTGTTGCTACAATAACAGCAGCACCGCCGCTGCGAGGAGTGGCTGCAGTGGGCTACTCAGCTCGCGGCTACTTCCAAGTTGCCGCCATGGCTGGCGGTGGATGTTCCCACAATAACGTTGGTGGCAGTTTTCCGCCACAATATTCGATCCAATTTTTTGACCCAAAATTAATTTTCTTCTCGAAATCAGATTTAGAAAAAGAATAAATAATTTTCTCAGAAGCTAGAAACAAGAAAAATAATTTCAATCATTTTGAATTCATCAAATATTGCTCGGATCAACCTTGCACTTAGATAAAATCTATGATTCGAATTGTACCTTTGATGAATTTGTGGATCTAAAATCTAGCGCAGGATTAGAAATCTTGTCACCAAAGCCGTCCAATTGCCCCACCTCCGATAGTAATCCACACAACAAGCTAGGATCTGGAAGAGGTTGTGCTAGCAACCCAAAAGACAACTCTTATGTTTCTTGCAACTAAAACCTAGTTCTTATAGGTTAAAGTGAGACCCTAATTAAGGTTAAGATAGCGGGATTAGGTCATTCTTGTCCAACAAATAACTCAAGTCCGGTCCAACCAATTGGGTTTGGACACTATTCCAAACAGGTTTTTTACTGTACATAATGTTTTGTACATTTTAGTTTTTTTTGAATCTATTATTATTATTATTATTATTCGCGAAAACTGTTGTAGTGCAAATATGTGAACTTGTAGTTTCTTTCTAATATAGTTGAAGATAAATTCAGAAGCTTAATTTGCAATTTACATCCTCTACAAATTCCAAGAGTATGGACGGTGGAGGCGCCTAATGTTGGTGTTCCACCTTTTTCTGAGAATAGAGTGAAAGTACAATTCATTTTTATACAAAAGGGATCAAAGTCTCAGATAAATTAAAAGCTTCTACTTTATTATAAATATAACAAGTTTGAGTTTAACACAAATAGATAGATGTGTATTATATTAAAAATAAGTTAAACTAGTAGTTTTATTGCGATGAGAGTCGATGGTGACACACTGAGTACTAACAGTTAGTTTCTAGCAAGATGGGGGATTGGAGTCACAAGAAGAGGACACTTCATATGGGCAACGATTCCAGGAGTTTCAGTCATGTCCAAATCTTTTCATGTTGCAAAGTTGAATTTATGCATCAATTTTGCCAATGTAAGTTCAGCAACAACTATGGCAAATGAAATTCTTCAGGATTTTCCCACACCATTGGATCTCTTCCGATTGCCCGAGCATTGATAATCACTCGGGTTCCAGCTGCAACTTCATACCCCATTAGTGATGTATCTTGAGTTAATTCTCGAAGGAGCAGCAATGGAAATGGAGGATGTAAACTAAGGCTTTCTTTGATCACAACCTTTAAATAGGGCATTTTGTCTAAGTCTTCCTCTGTGATCTCTAATTTGCTTCCGGCCACTAAACTCACCACGCTCTGCAATTTCTCCCTGATATTCGGATGCCTTAAAAGCTTTGCCATTGTCCACACTAGAGCTGTATATGTTGTATCAGTAGCAGCAACAAACATATCTTGTCATAAGGAAAATGATTAGATTCTGACCAATTGTCTCTTCAATGAATCTTATAATGGTTTGAATATAGTTTAAAACATGTCATGTGAATACGGTAAAACTCAAGAGAAAGAGACGAAGGGATTCTTACAAAAAGGATAGCTTTGATGGTATTAGTCTCAATAGCGGAACTGGAATTGTCCTCCTGAATTTCGAGCAATATGTCAACAAAATCCACTTCATTACTGCTCCCATCATGTTCCACCTTTCCTTGCACTCGACTTCTATGCTCTTCAACTACACGCGTTAAAAACTCATCAAATGATTTAGTCACTTTCTCCACTCTGGCATCCAAACTAGTGAAACGATTAATCTAGTTAAGCCATGGAACGTAATCCCCTAGGTTAAAAGTGACCAGTAACTCCCCGATTTCCTTCAAAATTAACTCAAAGTTCATATATTGGTCTTCACCATTATACTTCCTCCCTAAGACCGCTTTGTTTATAATTTCATTAGTAAGCGACTTTGATAATAAAAATGAAAGTACGTTCGGAACGTATTGGACGGAACCACGTAAAATTAATTTGTAACATTGACTATACAAACTTAATTTTACTTAACTATCGTATGTGGGACCTTAATCCTAATCGGATAATGGATTTCGATTGCTGACTTGAAGTTCTTTGAAGTATCAATGGGTGAGATCAAATTGCTGATCAATATTTCGGTACTTTGAGAATTAAAGTGAACTAATGAGGAACATATATTCGTATTATGGAATCCGTCAGGTATGATCATAATCTCACTGGTTCTTCTTGTGTACACTTGAATTTGAGCTCAGTAATTCGAAAGTGGCTGTTGAATTCTATGATGTGATGTGATCACATCGAACTGTCAGATAGAAGATGAGAGTTGAGAGTTTATGCATATTCAGATAAGAGCTTTTTGGTCTTTTTAACTTGCTATAAATATTCGAGTTGATCGACAGGGGTAACATGTAAGAATGATAAGTCAGATGATATAATTATTATTTATTGTTGCAGTAATTTCAATTTTGGTAAAAGTGCAATCTCGTTCTTCAAGTGGAATAGTTAGTGATTAATAAATTAATTTTTGACTGATCATGTCATAATTAATTTATTGGAGCATAGTTTAATTGGGTCCGATCAGGTTTCCTCGCTGGCTTCACTATAATGGACTTATACAAACTTATTACCTACGTTGGGCTGTGCAGAAATGGGTCTGGGTTATGGTACCAGGGTTTTATAGTGTAAAGAGGTTACAAATAGTCTTCTAAGACTATTTTTCTTAGCCTAGTTTGCAAAGTGGCGTGACACACACTAAAATGTGTAATGTTTGTCTCCTCTTCACAAAGAAAACCCTAATCTTAGTTTAACCTAGACTTAGAGAAAGGTGACCGTACACCTGCATAGTTGCCATTGGAGAACGCAGGGAAAACTTGAGGGTTTGAAACTTTGGTGGAATCAAGAAGCAGTTGGGAAAGAGATTATTGTGAAGTAGGCTAAAAGGATAATATTTCTTTCTTTCTTGTGTGCACAAAATTATTTATTCCAAGTTAAATACATAGAACAGAAAATCCTGTGATGGGATGATTTATTTCAAGAAATCAGTTTTTATGAATAGAAAATTTCGGGTTCCCAACAAATGTTATCAGATCTTCAGGTTTTTTATACTGTTTTGTGTATTTAGGAATAAATAATTTTTTTTTATGCATGTGTTAGTAGTGGAGCGGTGTTAGGATTATGTGATTTATTAACAAAGGGGGTGGATTACGACTCCATGTTTTCCCCTTTTGATTTTTGATTTTTACAATAGAATTAGGATTTTAGTAATTTCTATTGTAATTGTAAATTTCAAGGACCGATCTACAAGGTTTCAAATTGAGGGACCAATTCTGCAGTATCTAAATCAGGGATTGTTGTTGCGACATTCGGATGACTTCTGTTGCAATTTTGCAACTGGACCAGACTTCACCGTCTTCAACAAAAGGAGGACTTTTCTTGTAATTTATGGAATTGAGCGATTTTGAGAAGCAGAGAGGTGGATGGAAGCCGCAACACTCGTGGTTGCTTCTGTCGTGATCGGTGGTTGAAGGCTGCAACCAAGGGTGCAGCCATATCCCCTCGATCGTGCTGTGATTGGCGGTTGATTGCAGCAACTATGATGTCGCGGTCCTACTTAGATCGCAGCGGCAGCAGGTGTCGCTGTGTGCATAAGAAAAAACGGTGACACAGTGGCGTCGCGCCTTTGTTCCATGTGATGCGGCGGTGTTTTCAACACAACTGCTGCGTGGTGATGATGGTGGCGATGGTACCCAGTCATCGCCTGTCGAGTTCTTTGGTGAGTGGTTGTGGCAGTTCCATTTTCAGCGATAGCAAGGGAGGTGGTTAGCGGCTCGATTATTGTGTATATCTTCATGCAAAGAGGGAAGAAAGGATTCACTTGGGCCGATTTTTTGCTTTTGGGCCAGAATTCAGATTTTAAAAATTTTGGCAAGGATCAATTGTACTACTTGTATCAATGTTTGGCCCATTACTTCAAAATGTTTTATATTTTCTTTTCTTTTGGGCATGCTCTAGGTACTATACTGTCATGCATTTATTTATATTTTCTTTTCTTTTCTAAATGTTAAATTAGAAAATAAATATATTTTTTAATAATTAAAATCGATTTTAAGAGTTAAAATTGATTGGTAATTATTAAGTTAAAACCCAACAGTTCAAAATATTAAGTGAGTGAGAGTGCAAAATATTTTGAACCCACGACCTCCCCTATTAGCCCATTAGTAAAAATTTGTGTTTGCCTCGTGCTAATTTAATTAGTCTCCCTATAGGGGGGTTGCACTGTTTTGGTTACTGGATTGGACCTAATTAGGTGATATTTTTTAAGTGTGAATTAATCATTATTACCCTGAAGGTAACGTAATTAATTTAGTACTTTAAATATTATTAATATAGGGGTTATACACTTAAATCAAGGATATCGCGAGGAATTCCTATAGAATATCCAAACAATGTCAATGATGACCAAATTTTAACGACTATAAATTAAATATTGCATGAGAAACTGGATATATTTAATTTAGTGGGAGGGTTTCAGCCTAGCTGTAAACACATTTATTTATCCTATAGAGAAATGTGTTTAAGATTTTGGGGTTTTAGGTTGTCGTCATATTATAGTAGTTTTGGGTCTACTTGTGCATAATTTTTTCTACATGCATCATATATAAAAGTATTCATCACATATATAACTTGTGTTTAATACATTTATTTTATTTGAATGTCGTATTTTCTACAACTAGTTATATGTTTAGACATCACCAACTGATTGGCGAAAAATGCAAAATGTCTCTTATAATTCTTTCCACTTATAACATTTGTTCGCGCTAGGAGATTCTTGTTCAATAGTAATCATAAATCTTCCAATGAAAATGGTGATATTTTGATGAGATGGTTTATTGCATAGTTTTGATTATCATATCAAGTACTTTGCAATAAAAACATCAAAATAGGATAACCATATTTATTTTCTCGATGGAAGGGTATTTATGATAATTTGAACATCTTGATTATTGAGTTATACAAAAGATGCTATCAAGCTAAATCTTTACTTATGAACCGGTCGCGTTTTTTACAAGGGAGCATTTGGTAAAACACGATTGGTTACTCTAACGCGATGGAGGTTCCACTTGCAAACATTTATTCAAGTGACATAATACTTGAGAAATATTTTAAGATAATCTCTTGCGGTTGAGCGTGGACTAAATTCACCAGGATGAACATGTCTCTAAAAGGTACAATTTAAGTTATTTATTGAGTAGAGATTATTTTAAAGCAATGAATGGTATGGTGGGCCCTCTAACTTTTTTGCCTTTGAGCAAAGATAGGATTATTAAGGAGAAAGCCTTTCCTGGAAACTCTACAATGGGTAAGGCTATATTCATTGTGTTATGATTAGTAATTGAATCTATTTGGATTATAGATTGTGGAGTAACTAATCATTGTTGCAAATTGTTGCAATGTGGTCCTAAGTGATCAAATGACTCAATGAGATACAGTATACTATAAGGATAAGCACGGGTATAGTAAAATGGAGAGAGCCATTGAGCTTTTCTGTTTGTGAAACAACTTTGATTGTTATTTTGTCTCTATGCTATTTGAGTGGAATTATTTGGCACTTAATCTCCCTTTTTTAGTTGGAATTAAGTTGAATAATGCTCTTATTAGTGTGAGACAAATAGTTAACATTCTCAAAGCCTTGTAAATGGTTCTAAGTATAATATTACTACAAGTGATAAGGGATAGATGATTCCTTGTATTAATGAACTCTTTGATAAGATCTTAAGATAATCATATTTATCTAAATAAGATTCAAAGACTAGTAAAGATAGATCTCTAATTATTTTGGAGGTGGAATTTATGTGGGCTTAATCTAATTTAGAGGGTAAAATGATTAAGATCTTAGGCTTGGTCGCAATTTTCCAAAACTCGATTCTGATACTAGTAAGGGATGGACCTAAAAAGGACCAGAGGTGGAATCTATACTGTTTTCTGAATCTTGTTTAGAGAATTAGCTAACCAAGAGTCCTCAAAAATTAAATGGATTTAAGAGTTTGGGGATTAGTACATTTCGATATGTGTGGATTTTTTTGTGGTCATGGTATGAGAGAGTACGAGTAGTTTATCACTTTTACTAATGGTCACTCCAGATCTTGATTCTATCCTTAATATCTCATTGATCCGAAATGTTGATGAAATTCTAGAATTTTGGACAGAAGTTGAGAAGTGATTAAGAGAATCGAGATACTTCGATTTGATCGAGATTTGTGTATCTCTCATATGTGTTTAGGAACCATTTATTGAAAAATGAGAACAAGGTAATACCAAATCAGTGATGAGTTATCTTCATTACTAGTTTCATTTGGGAATGTACACCGGAGATAGTCAGGTTCCTTCATAGCCTAGTACCATTGATTCATTTCCTGAAATACCCCTAGAGTTGTAGCATGGGTGCAAGCCCAGTCTATACCAGATTTGAACTTGGGGACTTTTTGGCACACAAGCTGAAAGGAATGATTGACGAAATGGAGGCAAGAATGAAGGTTTGATTATATATAAGATATACAACGAAACTTGAAATTATTTCTTCTATAGTCCTCTAGTCAAGAAAGTATTTGTTGAGTACAAATGTAACTTTCTTAGAGGATAAGAGATATAGAAGAATACAAATCTACAAGTAAAATTCTATTGGATAAGATGTTAGAACATGGTTCAATCAAATTGATTCCAGGTTTCCCCATAGAATTAATCTTGATGATTTGGAACTTCCTACGGAACCAATGGTTGCCTATCCTAATGGGAGAAATGGGCAAGTGTTTCAACCACTATTTTTGCTTGGTGATCCCAATGGACAAGGGAAAACCAAAGATTGTAGTTGAAGAAGTTCTCATTGTTCTACATCCTCTTTATGTTCATAGGGAGGTAGTGGAGAGGTTGAACTCAGTAAGGGATATAACCAAGTAGTGGGAGGAGAGGAAGTAATTATGTTTAGACATAATGGAAATACACTTCCAGCGACTAATTGGAGTGGGAGGGTTGTAAGACCACCTTCTTGACATTTATTCAATAGAGAGTCTTTTTAGACAGTCTCTATTGAAATAAGAGAAGGACTCCTCCTAATTTAGGGAAGTGATAGAGATTATGGACTTGAAATCATGGAAGGTGAATGTGAACTCGGAATTGGATTCCTAGTACTCCAACAAGGTTTGGATATTTGTAGATGCACCTAATAGGGTCAAACCTATAGGGTGTGATGAGTTTTTTAAGATGATAAGAGAGGGGTAGATGGGAAGGTTGATGCCTTCAGTGCAAGGCTTATAGCTATGGGTTTGTGAAACCCTTCTCGCCAATTTCCAAGCAAAAGTTTACCTAGATTTTTTATCCATTATCGTTCATTGTGAAAATGGGGTACGACACATGGATGTCAAGAAGTTGTTTCTTGAATGCATCTTAAGAAAATCATTTACAAAGTGTAACCTAAGGGGTATCATACTAAAGGTCATGAAAGTAAAGTTCACGACTTACAAGTTTCCAACTTTGGATTTGAATAATTGTTCAAGGCATGAAATATAGAATTTGATCGAACCATTATGATACGTGGTATTGATCAAAATCTTGATATTTCTTTAGTATACTCGTGTATACAGGAAAACGAGACATTTTTCGCAGCTATTTATTTGAATGACACTCTACTTATGTGTGAGAGTATTTTCATTAAATGGTAGTTGGTACCAACAATTAGACTTGAAAGACTTGTAGATGACTGTCTATTTTTCCTAGACATCCGTATTTTTCGGAGTGGGAGAAAAATGGAATAGAATAGTCTCAAGTTTCATGTAGTAATAAGATACTATCTGACTAAATTTGCAATATTGAAGTCTTGAAAGGAATAATGTTCTTTGTGGACTTTATCTATTTTATGGTAAGATAAAGAAGGTTCCTTATGCTCCGGCTATAGGGAGCCTTACTTTGCTCTAGATAGGTCATATCTTATGTTGGAAATATTTTTAGTGATTATTAGTTTGATCCTGGATCAGATCATTGAACAGAGGTAAAGCATATACTCAAGCGTTTTTGGAAAACGAGTAAATATTTTCTTATCTTTTCATGTTGTGATCTGATGGATTAAAACTAATTAAGATCTGATTTGATTAGGACTCTCTAGAGTCTTCAAAATTGGAATATAACTGGGAGATAATGTGATTAATTGGTTGGGTATAATACAATCTTGGATTGATTGTTATACAACCGTGACTTACATCGAAAGGAGTTACCATCTTGATTGAGAACATAATCATTAATGTAATGATGATGTTGACAAGATGGATGATTCGATGTTTCATGTATACTTTAAGGGCAAGTGGGAGATTTTTGGAATTATATATATAGAGTATAATTCACAACATTTGAAATAAATTATTAATTGATTGTATTAATTGATGTTGCGTTTTTCCATAGGTCGATTTTGATATTACAGATTGAGTGTTTAAGTTGTTAAACACAGAAAGATTTAATTTGTAATTCGATTTAAAATTAACGTTCACTATCCGTAAATAAATATGGACAATTTATTTTGATAAGATCGTCTTAGTTTTATTAAAGTTTATCTTTGACTTTGATAATAAAATTGAGAGTATGTTTGGAACGTATTGGATGGAACCACGTGAAATTAATTTGTGACATTGACCATACAAATTTAATTTCAATTGACTATCGTACGTGGGGACCTTAATCCTAATCGGATAATGGACTTTGATTACTAACTTGAAGTTCTTTGAGGTATCAATTGGTGAGATCAAATTGCTGATCAATATATCGGTACTTTGAGAATTAAAGTGAACTAACGAGGAATATATATTCGTATTATGAAATCTATCACCTTTTATGTATGATCATAATCTCATTGGTTCTTCTAGTGGACAGTTAAACCTGAGCACAGTAATTCGACAGTGGCTACTGAATTCTATGATGTGATATGATCACATCGAACTGTCAGATAGAAGATGAGAGTTGAGAGTTTATGAATATTCAGAGAAGGGCATTTTGGTCATTTTAACTTGCTTCGAATATTAGTTGATCGACGGGGGCAACACGTAAGAACGATAAATCAGAGGATATAATTATTGATTATTGTTTCAGTAATTTCAATTTTCTTAAGAGTGCAATCTCGTTCTTTTAGTGGAATAGAACGTGATTAATAAATTAATTTTGACTGATCAAGAGTTGACAATGTCATAATTAATTTATTGGAACTTAATTTAATTGGGTCCGATCAGGTTCCCTTAGTGGCTTCACTATAATGGGCTTATACAGACTTATTACCTATATTGAGCTGTGCAAAAATGGCCCTGGGTTATGGTACTAGGGTTTGGTAGGGTTTTGGAGTGTAAAGAGGTCACAAATAGTCTCCTAAGACTATTTTTCTTAAGTTTGCAAAGTGGGGAGACACACACTACAAGGGTAATATTTCTTTCTTTCTTGTGTGCACAAAATTATTTATTCCAAGTTAAATACATAGAACCAAAAATCCTATAACGAGATGATCTATTATAAGAAATCAATTTTTTTAAATAGAACAATCCGGTTCCCAACAATGCAGAACTACCAATTTCACCTTTCAACTGATGTGTGAAACTACCATCTTCACCTCCTTTCGTACCTAAATTCCCAATTGATATGCTCCAAAGTTCGTTTTCATATTCCCATCAGAAACAATCATCCTGTGTTGTTGCAATTGTTTGCACACATTGTGCATCTGGATAGTCAAGGTGACACCAACAAGATCTTCACCGGTCATATGCCATTGTCGATTTCGGGTCATTCCACATCTTTATCATACTTATATATAAAAGAAAGGTGTAATACCCCAACTAAGAAAGCTTAAGAGAATTGATAGGTACTACTCATACCAACAAGGTGCACCTTCTTTTTCGGAAGTCCATCGTTAAAAACTCCAAAGTTAAGCGTGCTTGGCTTGGAGCAATTCTGGGATGGGTGACCTCCTGGGAAGTTTTCTCGGGGAGCGTCCGAGTGAGGACAAAGCATGCTGAAAAGACTCGTGTTGGTATGGTGGGGACAGTACGCCGTCATCTAACGGCCGGGACAGCCCGTTAAGTGGGACCCGGGTCGTTACAAATGGTATCAGAGCCGATCTCCAGCCGGAAATCGGGAACTAAGTGCTACGCCATAGGGCGGGAGCCACCTCTAGAATCCCAACACCTGGCAACAGATTCTCAGATGGGTTATGTGCGACGAGGACGTCGCGAGTCTAACAGGGGGTGATTGTAATACCCCAACTAAGAAAGCTTAAGAGAATTGATAGGTACTACTCATACCAACAAGGTGCACCTTCTTTTCCGGAAGTCCATCGTTAAAAACTCTAAAGTCAAGCGTGCTTGGCTTGGAGCAATTCTGGGATGGGTGACCTCCTGGGAAGTTTTCTCGGGGAGCGTGCGAGTGAGGACAAAGCATGCTGAAAAGACTCGTGTTGGTACGGTGGGGACAGTACGCCGTCATCTAACGGCCGGGACAGCCCGTTAAGTGGGACCTGGGTCGTTACATAAGGTACTTCCCAAAAACATGTTTTGAAACTTTTCCCGCCTAATTTGACTTTCCTAATATAGAAGTATTTCAAGGAATGAGAATACTTTTGATAATTATACAATTATTTTGAAATCGAGAAATATGCAATATGGGTATCAAATCGAAGATCTCAACGAGAATTTAATACGAACTCACAAGTTAGATTTAACCGTAAACATGTCGTCCTTAAAATCACATCAAAGATCAAAGGTAAAAAAATTATTTTGTATTTTTTACTTTTTCTCAATGTCCCTCTATTTCAAAATTGTTTTATTTAAGTCCTATAATTATATTTATAATTTCTTAACTAGATTTAATTTGGTCAGATATAATTAATTTCAATTCGAGTTGCTTTTCTTATCAAATTAAAATAAATAATAAATATTCAAACTTTTATATAATTTAATTAAGTCCGAATAAGTTTTGCAACTTCGTATTTCAATTAATTCAGGTTGCTTAATTTGTTATATTCATTTAAATATAGGACCACGTGTATTTAATTTATAATATTAACTTAAATATGAAATGAAATGAAATATTTTTTTAATATATTTAAATATCAAATATTATATTAAGATAGTTATTATCAATTCTAATAATACTATTCCATTATTTGAGTAGAAATAAATTTATTTTTTATAATTTACAAATTATATTTTGAAAAGATTCATTACGTCAATAATCATTAATGGTCGTTAGAATTTTTTTAGTAAGACATTTAAGTTCCAAACTATTACAATTGTATCCACTTAGTAAAAAATTTGGCCTCTATAAGGTACCCCTTAATCAAAACCTCATTTTTCTAAAACACATTTTCAACTAAAATCCTATTAATAAATAAATAGTTATAAACAATATTATTTGAAATAATGGGTCTCAAACAAGGACTTAAGTACATATTCTCCAAAAAAATCACTATTAAAAAGCTCATTCTGTATATAATAAGAGCTTAAACAATGACTAAATATGTTTACAAGGAAAAAATGAAATACATAAAGGGAGAGTACGAATAGGTATTGACCCATTTTTAAGCCAAAATATATTTTCTAAAATGATAAATAGTATTAATTAACTATAAATTATTCATTTTTGATAAATTTCAGATTTAAAATAATCCAGTTGAATGCAAATTTTTAAATAAACACTTTTTTCAAGTCCCTAAGTTTCTTGGTTTGCCTTTCCCCTCTTGAAAATCAATTACAATTTTTTTTAATTCATAAAAAAAAAAAGAAAAAAACCTTTGTCAATATCACATAAATATTTTTACTTAAAAAAAATGAAAGAGGATGAAATAGGAACGTTTATCGATCTATTTTTTATTTTCTTTTTTCTTTTTAATAAAATTGTGAGGATATATCACATACATATCTATTTTTTACGCATTAAAAATTCTGTTTAAATGTAATTTTATTTTCTCATTTTAAGTTTTAAATCAATTTAAAATACAAAATTTAAAAATATTTTCTGAAATGGTAAACATACTAACGGTAAAAAATAATTAAGGTATGTGTAATTTGTACGTTTTTATATATGATTAATTGTCTTCCTTCGTTTTTTATTTTTAATTAAATATTTATTTCATATCTTAACATATAAATTCGATATTTATGAGTAACAAATGATAGTGCATCGCACGGGTGTAACACTAGTATTATCTTTATAATATATAAAAGTAAGGTAGTTTCTAAAAACAGTTTCCCGCCCATTTTTCTATTTCTATAAATAGAAAGGTCTCATAGAATTAAATAGTGTGAATGCAAAATTGATGTATATCAAATGTGAATGCAAAATCTGAATAAATGTGAACGTATTTATTGTATTAATTTTATATATAAAATTAATGGTTGATATTTTTTTAATCTATTTTAATTTTATTATTAACATTAATACTGAATGAGTTTAATTAATATTTTTAGTTATCGGTATTAAAATTATCATTTAATTATTTTATTTATTATTTGTTATTCTTAATATTATAAATTCTATGTATAGTCATCAGTATAAAAATTGTGTTTTAATTATTAATTGTCAAATCATTTGTTAGCTTTAATATTAAAAATCATATTTTTTGAAATATATATGTAGTTGAAAAAATATGCTGCTTATAAATAATTTATAGAAAAAATTATTGAACGAAGGCTAATATTAAATAATTAACGTTTTGGTTTCTTTTTAGTTAATAATATCAATATAATGATTAATATTTTTAATCATTATTAATTTTAATATTTTTTTAAAGATTATAGGGCATAAGATTATTTGTATAATTTCGTGATCTCCAACTTTAATCGGTTGTAATATCATGATAATAGATTTTCAAATTATTAGTTTGACTGTTTGACTTTGATTTTTTTTATAATATATAGTTCAAAAGTAAATATGAAAAAATGTAAAATATAATTTTTTAAAGAATGTGTGATTGAAAATGAATGTTCAGAAAAATTGATTCTTGAAAAATCAATTTCATATGAGTAAGTGATACAGTATTATGTCTTGTGGGTTAAACAACAGTGCCGCTTTTATGAATCGAGATACATATATACTCACGAAAGAAAACGTAATATATAATGAGAGAGCACTTCCCAAAAATAAGTATTAACCCATTTTTTTTGTCTAAAACACATTTTCTAAAATGATAATTAGTAGTATTAATTTACTCTTTATTATCATTTTAGACAAAATTCAAATTTAAATTAATCTAAATGAATGCAGATTTTTAAATAGCTGCAATTTTCAGGTCCCGAAATTTTTTGGTATGTCTTCTCCTCTTGAAAATCAATTACATTTTTTTGTTAATTCGTAAAAATAAAAAAATAAAACTTTGTCAATATTACATAAATATTTTTATTTAAAAATAGAAAATGAAAGATAATAAAATAAGAACGTTCATTAATCTATTTTTCTTTTTCTTTTCATTTTTCTTTTAATAAAATTCTAAGCGTATATCACAGATATATCTATTTTTTCTATTTATTACAAATTCTATTTAAATGTAATTTTTCTTTTCCATTTGAAGTTTTAAATCAATTCAAATTACAATATTTAAAGAAATTCCTGGAACGATAAACATACGAACAGTATATATAATAACAGGATAGTTGGAACATGTTTTCCCGCCTAAACTAGGGCTGGGTGTTTACCGGTTCGGTTCGATTATTAAAGGAACCGAAATCGAACAGAAACTTTTGGTTCGGTTTCGGTTCAGTTCTTTCAAAGATAAGAACCGAACGGTTTCGGTTTCGGTTCGATTTTCGGTTATTTTTCGGTTCCAACTAAAAAAAATTAAATTTGATGCAAATACAAAAAAAAAATCTAATTGTTTGCAAAAATTAAAGGTAAATACAACCAAATAAAGTTTTCAATTAAAATTAAAGTTCAAATTCATGTATTACCACGAATGTGAATCTCAGAATCTTGATAGTTAAAATCTTTTTTTACTCTAAAATCATTCTTATTTGAAAAGGATATCACGTCGAGGAAGTAAGAACATTTGAATCTCATTAAAAGTAAATTCCATAAAATAATAATACTATAATAATGTATGATATAACTTAAAAGTAAATTATTAAATTTCATAATAATAGTGTATCAAACAAACAACATTTCATACATTGTCTAAGTGTCTATACATTAAAGTGTGGTTCTACTTGGATAATATTGTGAGTAATGGATTTTTAATTAAAATATTACCAATCTAAACAACATTTCTCAAAGGGAAAAATTGCGAGTAAATTATACTCCTCTGACTCATTGTCTACACATTAAAATGTGAACATAAATATATTTTGTTGTATAATTCAATGAAAAAAAAAATTTATCGGTTTTGATTTCGGTTTTCGATTTTGATTTTAAGAACCGATCGGTTTCGATTTTGATTTTTTTTTTCAAGAACCGAAATATTTCAGTTTTTTCGGTTCGGTTTCGGTTCCGGTTTTTTTGTCCACCCCTAGCCTAAACTGCTCTCCATTTTTTAATTTTTTTTGCCTTCCTTACAGTCAAATTGTGGCATTTATTTGTCTGACTTAAGTTCATTATGTATCAACAACACCATTGAATTGATACTCATTCCTCACTACATGAGGATCAGTGCATTGGTACTAACAAATTGTTTAATCTTTTTTTTATCTGACTTTATTTAATTAATTCTATAATGCATTAATTCATTAGTTGGATCATTTTTATATGGATTTCAAGGACGAATTATGTAACATTCAAGAATGGAAAAAAAACAATTTTCGTTTTAGAAATAGAAATTTTATTTTATTTTATTTTTTTTATCATTATTATATTTTGACATTATTAAAAATATCTACAAAAATATTATTTGTAACGTTGAACAACATTAACGCAAGAAATAAAAAACATTGTTATTTCAATAAATAAATTTAATTCACGTGCAATTATTTTTCATGTATTGATTGATGTTCTGTACAATTAAATTGGAAAGTTTTAATATCCTAAATTTTAAGAACTCTAAATTTTAAATAAGTGTTTTGTAATTTACATTAAATTTTGCTATTGAAACTTTTATGTTTCTTCATGTTCTTTCCCACAAAATATGAATTTAATTATTTTCATTATGTATTTCTCACATTTTCATTAATTATTGAATATATTTAGTTAGTTATTCATTAATTAATAATTATAATTTTTTTCCCGTGCAACGCACGGGTGCGAATACTAGTATATATAATAATAGTCTAGCAGCCATATACACACACTTTCCCGTCAAAGACAATTTCGTTAAATTATATTTTATATATTTTCAAATTTGTCCACCGCCAATTTTAATGATTGCAGTTTTTCTTGGAATTGTATAATCTTACTTTAGTTTGCATGAATATGCATGTAGCTATCTGGGTGGGTTAAACAATTAATAAATGTCAGCTGTTTCCATGCGGGAGTGCGTCAATTTAGATTAAATCAATGAAAATTGGAATTGTATAATCTGACTTTAGTTTGCATGAATATGCATGTAGTTGTCTGGGTAGGTTAATCCTATAATAAATGTCAGCTGTTTGCATGCAGGAGTGCATGTCAATCTAGCTTAAATCAATGGTACATGGAATGGTACATAATTACTGTAACGACCTGGTTTATACTAGTCAAAAAGTCAAGGAATTTTTTTGTCAAAGTCAATTGTCAAGTTAAATAAGGACTAAAGTTGAACAAATGATATTTCATGGGGTTTATTTTGTTATTACATATACTTGAAGACTAGAGATAATATAATAAGGAATTTAAGGACTTAGTTTCTATTATTGAGATTTTAAGGACTAAATCTTATCTTATGTGCAAGTTTGGGGACTTAACTTATTATCGATTGTACTTGGAAATTTTATTGGAATGATAAATGGAGGATCAACCATACAATTTTACTAAACCCATGTCTTGATATTAGGGGACAAACATAAACCAAACAAAGCAAACATTTCACAAACAGAGGTTGAACGTCCGAGAACAAATCGTGGGAAAGAAAAGAAGAAAAGGGAAAGAAAGAAGAAGAGGAAAAAGGAGAAAAAGAAGAGGTATGGATAAATCCTTATTATTTTGGGCTCTTAATTTATCATTATTTCCAAGAGGTATGTTAATTTAATTTCTAGGGTTTATGGATTATTAGCTTAAATTTGAAGTTTAGCTAGTATTAAGCTTTATTGACATGGATATGAGGTAATAAGCTAAATAGATTGCAAGGAAGTTGTATATGTGGATTTTGATGATTAAATTGATTTATTTATGGAATGGATTTTTAAACTGGTGCCTTGATCTTTGATTTTGGTACGATTATGTAATTCTAAACACTTGATTTGATATATATATATATATATATATATGTAAGTGTGGATTAAGTATTAAGATTAAATAAGAAGAAAAGGGGGTCTTGATAGGAAATGTCATTATATGATAATTGTGTCTAATCTCATGCTTTTGGTTATGGAAATGGGTCATTAATATATGGAAACAAATGAGTACATTTTCAAATGATATAATCTTTTATGTGTGCCAATCGTGAAGTATATTGGGAATTTAATAAGTAAGGGCACGTGATTTGATGAAAAATGGGAATCAAGGACTAAAAGAGACCTTTGTGAGATTTTATATATTAATCACGATTTGCGAATTATGGATTTTGATAGAAAGAAAAGCATAAAGTATAGAATTCCTTAATTTTAGTAAGGAGATAGATGGAAATGAAATAAGTTTATAGGAGATATTAAACGATTTTCAATGGTTGATATAGTTGATTTTAATACAAAAGAATTATATTTTTATTTCAGGAACAATGTGGAAATTTGACAGGCTTTTCAAAACAGGCAGATTTCAGTCAATAGCTCTCTGAGTGGAAAATACTTTTCTTAAGAAAATAACTTTTTGTTTAATGTATATTAATTCTAAAAGCATTATGAAATATTTATTTATTATAGTGCTTGTACATAATTATATAAATTGCAGAACTTGATTATTTTCAAGTGTTAAGTTTACAGCATGATATTTAGAATAAAGTGAAGCTTTATTAATAAGCAATTCTTTTTAAAGTTAGATTCAGTTCAGTTAAATCAAGTTTTGAGAAATATTACATCAGTAGTAGATATTCCAATATATGTAAAGAGATTTTAAAAACCACCAGAAAGTACCCAGGTGATTTTACTCGCTCTGCACTGATGTGAATCTGTTTCTACAGTGTATGACCAGATATAGTGATTTTACCTGCTCTACACTGATGTCAATCCGTTTTCACAGTGTATGACCAGATATAGTGATTTTACCCGCTCTGCACTGATATGAATCCGTTTCCACAGTGTATGACCAAATATAGTGATTTTACCCTCTCTGCACTATTGTGAATGCGTTTCCATAGTGTATGACCAGTTCATAACCTTCGGACAGCTCTGCGCGCGTATGACCAGAATTTCAGAAGTTCAGAATCTCAAAATTATCAGATTTTGGATACCTTTGGTGTGGTTTTTTTTCAGTATTTCACAGTTTATCGGAATTAAGAATTCAGAATTTAGTTTTCAGTTTACAGAATCAAGACTTCAGCTTATAGTATGATTCCAGTGATTTTAGTTTTAAAAGTAATTATCCGATTTTCGAAGTTTTTAAAGTTAAAGTATATAAATTTTCTAGTAAATATGCATAAATGAGAAAATACACATATTTATGAACTGTCCACTCACTGAGTTACAAACTCATTATTTTCCCATATATTTTTATATAATGCAGGTGAATATGAGTTGCGAAGTATTTGAAGCATGTCGATTTGTCAAGTCAGGCCACGAATATAATAAGATAGTATGATTTATTTAATTAAGTATCTAAGTTTAAGGGCTCACTGCAATCTCTCAGCTTTATTTTCATTTGGGACTTACTATAAATTATATTATATGATCGAGTTGGTTACACTTAGTTGATTAGTATGTGCGTTAGATGCAGAGGTAGTTCCCATTGTTTATGAGATATATGTATGTTTGGGAAATGTTGTTGCTATTCAGGTGACTTTAGTCTAATTTATAAGGGAGATCATGTCAAATTTTCAGTAAATTCTTTATAGTCATAGAAAAGTCAAGTTTGCCTTGGTGACACGTCACGTTTCTGGTCCAATAGGGTGATCTGGGATGGGTCGTGACAATTACAACATAAAATATATTTAAAAATGTAATAGATAATCAACATTTCCTGAGAAACAGCATGCGAAGGGATACGAATGGTTGCGGCTGATACTCTTTATTGAACGTCAATATAAAGGGCATTGTCTCAGTTGCAACCACCTTCCTGCAGTCTGTCGAATTTTTTTCTCTACTCAGCACTTTGTTTATCCAATTCTTCCATCTTCGTAGTTGTAGTACAATGGCACCTGTTTTCCACATGTTTAATCAGATTGATACTTCATCGACGTCGTGGGGTTTCAATGCTCGGATAGTGCGGTTATGGGAGATTCCCAGTAGTAATTCAGACCCACTAGAAATTTGCAGCTTAGACATGATATTGGTAGACAAGCAGGTTAGTTTTATTTTGCCTCGTGTCATTATATTTTTTCTAATTCTATTTTTTTATGGACATGTTAAATTGTATTGTTTAACTTTTTTTTCCCATTTTTTATATTTTCTTGTCGTAAACATTTTGTATTTTTTTTGTTGTTTTAATTTTTTTGGTTTTTTCTTTTCCATTTTAGTTGGTGTGTATTGTACCAAGATACATTAAATAAGGATATATGTGGAAATGAAATATTTAATACATGCTCAATATGGAAACAAGACTATCTTTTTGGAACAGACAAAAATAGTATACAAGACTATCTTTTTGGGACGGAGGTAGTATTGGTTGGTGGTGTATATGTTATTTTTTTTTCATTTCATATTAGTTGATGCTGTATTATGCATTCTGTTTTATAGTATTTTTTTTTAAACGATTAGTTTTATTATTTAATATTGGTTGATGGCGTACATATTATTTCTTTCCATTTAAAAATCTGTTAGTTAATATTGGTAGATATTGCATTAGGAATACTGTTTTATATTTGCTGCCATATTTAAAATATGAGTTTTCATTATTCTACAATATTGTTTAATATTAGCTGATACTGTTTATAGTATTTTTTCCCATTTAAGATCTGTTTCTTTAATTCTTTTCCCAGCTGTTTACATTTCAAATTACATGTTATAATTATTTAACATAAGATATCATTTACATTACTAATTCAGTTTGTATTATTAAATTTATTTGTAATCACTGATGGCATTTTTTTTTTCTATCTTAGGTGTTGTTCAAGTTTGTAGCACATTTTACTACACAAAGTTGATAATTAATGAGTCTATTCCAAAGATTGTAGAGTTTCGTAACAGGTTTGACAATTATTTAATGTGGATTACTCTTCAATTGATTGTAAGCAGATTTTATAGATAGTATTGCTTGGTTCTTCGTTTTTTATTTATTTGTTTGTTTAGTTTTTTCTTATAAAAAGGCTATTGGTGGGTAGAGATAATCCTTCGAGGGCTATTAGTAAAATCTCTAGATCATCTATATACTCTTTCGATGATGAGCTGCATAGTGGATCTGTCGAGATGAAGTCGCTCGACGATATTTTGAATTGTGATGAGGTTGGATGATTATGAGTACGATTAGAGTAATTATTATTTAATATATATTACATAATTGTTTATCGAGGAATAAGTTATATTAGTGGAAGTGTAAATCTAAAATCTATTTTAGAATTACTTGGAAAGTTAATATAAATGCATGGTTAAAGTGAAATCGTAGGTTAATTTTTTTTCCTCCTCATATTAATTGTTTAAATAAATGGCAATGATTTAATATTTTCATTGATAATATTTGGGAAAAAATGAAATTATTTAATATATATTAATAATTAATGTTTTATTTAATTTAAATTAATATGTAAACCGTAGTCATCTAGGATTTGTCCAAAATCATTTTTATTTTTTTTTTGTCAATTGTTAATTTTATATATAATACGTTGTTTACGCGTTTTTAAAGGTAACTTATAACCAATAATCAAGATTAATATGTATATATCAATTGGTACTTATTTTTTTAAAATAATTTATCCTTATCTTAATTTTATTTTATAAGTTATATATATATATATTACTGAATTTATTATACAGTCATATTGGATTTTAATTAATCTGATTGGTCCGATTCCTAAAAGTTGATTTCGCATTGAGATGCGAAATGTGCCTATTCATATACCCAGAAGCATGTGTTCTAAATATATACAACAATATTTAGAAATTATTTTCTCTCTACTTCAACACCCCCCCCCCCCCCCCCCCCCCAACATAGTTACACGAAAAGTCAATCTATTTATCGAAAATGCACACTCTGTCAAGAATTCATTTTCTGCTGGAATTCAGTGTACATAAACAAATTTTACAGTTGATTTGAAGAAGCTTCATTTTATAGTGTTCTATCTATTCGGAGAGATTTGAAGTCTTAGTAAGCTGGAGAACGGCTGTACGCACGTCAACTTGAAGAATATTTGTAGTGTTTTGAAAAGATCTCTGCCACTTACTTCTGAACCAAGTAAGATTTTAGCAATTTCTATGCTTTTTTATAAGAAATGATTGGTTCTTATTAGATTTTTAAAATGAATTTTTTTTCTAGACTCAAACTTGGACTCAGAACTTAGTCAAGTAGTTTATATGATTAAGAATTGAAATTCCAGTCCCGATTTGAGAAATTCGTTTTTCAATGGAAAAATATTCACTATTGTTCCTTTATAGAACGGGTCATATTTTCTTCATAGAAAATAAAAAAATTTAGCAACAAATATATTTGAAAATTAATATTTTGATATTTTTTTTTAAGATATATGTGTACATGCTGTTTATACTACAAAAGTTACTTTTGATTCGTGGACAATTTAGGTGGTAAATTTGCGAGGCGTACAGATGATAGCACGAGAACTAGAAATATCATGTCTACTATGCCATTGATTGATATTACTAATGGTAATTTTTAATATGCAGTTACATATTTTTTAATTCTTCTTTTTTTACATTGGTATAGTTTACAGCTTAATACATCAAATTTCTTAATTAATTTACATAGATTTGGAGGTTAGATGTACAATTACTCCAATGCGACCTTTCAATGATTTTAATCAACAAGAATGGAATGGACATCTTACAAATAGTAATGTATTGAGATCCGACAAATTCAAGATAATTGGTAGACGAGTTTTATCTTGTGAGAACTCAAGTTCTTCAAATGCTTTTGCACAGAGCCTTGAACACGTTGTTCCAGAAGTAAATAAAATGTGTAAGTTATCCAATTTACTGACATATTTATTTTCTTTCATTTATGAAACAATTTAGATAATGGAATGTTTGTAAATTATAATAATTAATTTTAATTGCAACTTCTATATTCTTTTCAGAAAATTCAGATGTGCTTCTTGGTGGTGGAACATTTGAAAGTGCGGTTGTCAATCTCGACACTGATGGTAATTGTATTTTAAATGTCTAACTTAGATCTGTAATTATCATTATACTATTTACCAAGAAAACTACCACAGAATTTATATATAAACCTTTAAATTTTATGTGTAGATGAAGATAATACTTTTTCAGATTGCTTACAGGAAGGTATGTTTTCCGTCTAATTCAAAATTCATAAATATTTTTGAAGTTAATAAAATTATAGTTTTATGCTCCTCAATAGCGTAAATATTAATAATTTTTTATTCATTTTTAATACTTAAACAATGACTAAATATGTTAGTTAATATTGGTAGATATTGCATTAGGAATACTGTTTTATATTTGCTGCCATATTTAAAATATGAGTTTTCATTATTCTACAATATTGTTTAATATTAGCTGATACTGTTTATAGTATTTTTTCCCATTTAAGATCTGTTTCTTTAATTCTTTTCCCAGCTGTTTACATTTCAAATTACATGTTATAATTATTTAACATAAGATATCATTTACATTACTAATTCAGTTTGTATTATTAAATTTATTTGTAATCACTGATGGCATTTTTTTTTTCTATCTTAGGTGTTGTTCAAGTTTGTAGCACATTTTACTACACAAAGTTGATAATTAATGAGTCTATTCCAAAGATTGTAGAGTTTCGTAACAGGTTTGACAATTATTTAATGTGGATTACTCTTCAATTGATTGTAAGCAGATTTTATAGATAGTATTGCTTGGTTCTTCGTTTTTTATTTATTTGTTTGTTTAGTTTTTTCTTATAAAAAGGCTATTGGTGGGTAGAGATAATCCTTCGAGGGCTATTAGTAAAATCTCTAGATCATCTATATACTCTTTCGATGATGAGCTGCATAGTGGATCTGTCGAGATGAAGTCGCTCGACGATATTTTGAATTGTGATGAGGTTGGATGATTATGAGTACGATTAGAGTAATTATTATTTAATATATATTACATAATTGTTTATCGAGGAATAAGTTATATTAGTGGAAGTGTAAATCTAAAATCTATTTTAGAATTACTTGGAAAGTTAATATAAATGCATGGTTAAAGTGAAATCGTAGGTTAATTTTTTTTCCTCCTCATATTAATTGTTTAAATAAATGGCAATGATTTAATATTTTCATTGATAATATTTGGGAAAAAATGAAATTATTTAATATATATTAATAATTAATGTTTTATTTAATTTAAATTAATATGTAAACCGTAGTCATCTAGGATTTGTCCAAAATCATTTTTATTTTTTTTTTGTCAATTGTTAATTTTATATATAATACGTTGTTTACGCGTTTTTAAAGGTAACTTATAACCAATAATCAAGATTAATATGTATATATCAATTGGTACTTATTTTTTTAAAATAATTTATCCTTATCTTAATTTTATTTTATAAGTTATATATATATATATTACTGAATTTATTATACAGTCATATTGGATTTTAATTAATCTGATTGGTCCGATTCCTAAAAGTTGATTTCGCATTGAGATGCGAAATGTGCCTATTCATATACCCAGAAGCATGTGTTCTAAATATATACAACAATATTTAGAAATTATTTTCTCTCTACTTCAACACCCCCCCCCCCCCCCCCCCCAACATAGTTACACGAAAAGTCAATCTATTTATCGAAAATGCACACTCTGTCAAGAATTCATTTTCTGCTGGAATTCAGTGTACATAAACAAATTTTACAGTTGATTTGAAGAAGCTTCATTTTATAGTGTTCTATCTATTCGGAGAGATTTGAAGTCTTAGTAAGCTGGAGAACGGCTGTACGCACGTCAACTTGAAGAATATTTGTAGTGTTTTGAAAAGATCTCTGCCACTTACTTCTGAACCAAGTAAGATTTTAGCAATTTCTATGCTTTTTTATAAGAAATGATTGGTTCTTATTAGATTTTTAAAATGAATTTTTTTTCTAGACTCAAACTTGGACTCAGAACTTAGTCAAGTAGTTTATATGATTAAGAATTGAAATTCCAGTCCCGATTTGAGAAATTCGTTTTTCAATGGAAAAATATTCACTATTGTTCCTTTATAGAACGGGTCATATTTTCTTCATAGAAAATAAAAAAATTTAGCAACAAATATATTTGAAAATTAATATTTTGATATTTTTTTTTAAGATATATGTGTACATGCTGTTTATACTACAAAAGTTACTTTTGATTCGTGGACAATTTAGGTGGTAAATTTGCGAGGCGTACAGATGATAGCACGAGAACTAGAAATATCATGTCTACTATGCCATTGATTGATATTACTAATGGTAATTTTTAATATGCAGTTACATATTTTTTAATTCTTCTTTTTTTACATTGGTATAGTTTACAGCTTAATACATCAAATTTCTTAATTAATTTACATAGATTTGGAGGTTAGATGTACAATTACTCCAATGCGACCTTTCAATGATTTTAATCAACAAGAATGGAATGGACATCTTACAAATAGTAATGTATTGAGATCCGACAAATTCAAGATAATTGGTAGACGAGTTTTATCTTGTGAGAACTCAAGTTCTTCAAATGCTTTTGCACAGAGCCTTGAACACGTTGTTCCAGAAGTAAATAAAATGTGTAAGTTATCCAATTTACTGACATATTTATTTTCTTTCATTTATGAAACAATTTAGATAATGGAATGTTTGTAAATTATAATAATTAATTTTAATTGCAACTTCTATATTCTTTTCAGAAAATTCAGATGTGCTTCTTGGTGGTGGAACATTTGAAAGTGCGGTTGTCAATCTCGACACTGATGGTAATTGTATTTTAAATGTCTAACTTAAATCTGTAATTATCATTATACTATTTACCAAGAAAACTACCACAGAATTTATATATAAACCTTTAAATTTTATGTGTAGATGAAGATAATACTTTTTCAGATTGCTTACAGGAAGGTATGTTTTCCGTCTAATTCAAAATTCATAAATATTTTTGAAGTTAATAAAATTATAGTTTTATGCTCCTCAATAGCGTAAATATTAATAATTTTTTATTCATTTTTAATACTTAACATTTTAATTAATTACAATATATTTTGCTAATGTTTAATTTAATTATCTTCAACTGTTAATTAAGTAATTATCACTGATGTTCATTTTTTGAAGTGTTCATCACGTACTGGAAATAACAAATTAAATGGAATATCAATTATTGTTCATGTAAAAAAGACAATATACATGTGGAAAAAAAATAATAACAGAGGTTTACCGTGATTTATTGTTGACTTAGTTATTTTGTTGGATGTGCACCTTCTTCATGTTTTTTGCCATAAAAAGCTTTGTTAGACGGATTAACTCTCCTCAAATCCATCCTTGCATGAAAATACAGTCTCTGCATCCATTGGACGTTGTTTAAAAAAAAAAAATCAATTTTTGTTAGTTTAAAAAATAGTCTATGAGAAAAAAAAAAAAATATATATATATATATATATATAAGAGGGATGTACCTTGATTTTTTGTTGAATTCTTTATTTTGTTGGAAGTGGTCCTACTTCATGTTTTCCTCATAAACAACTTTGTTGGACGGATCAACTATCTTCAAATCCATCCTCGCATGAAAAAATATTTAACAAAGAATTATAATAGTACATAACCGATATTTAATCAGTGCATCGATTGAGTGTAAATAAAAAAAAGGCTAAATATCTAATAAATGCTCACTTATAAAAAACTGACAAAGAGTTTTAATTTCATAAAAATCCATATTTTTACCATCCTTGTGTAGATCTGCACATTTCTAGGCTATTAATGAAATTGATCACATTTTTAGAACTGGGATCTCAACGATTCTTCAGAGATCGAACATAAGTGTGGCCAAAAATATTTTTTATTGATGAAGAAATGAATTTCTGAAAAAAAAAAGGTGTCGTTGTATTTTATTTAAAATAAATTAATGCAGAATATAAATAATATTGTTTATTTGAAGTGATATTTTTTCACTACTTGTACAAGCACCTAATGAAGTTTGAAGCTCAGATCTATGATAATATTGAGTTTTATGGTTTGCAACCTTGATATCCAAGTTCTCGGCGTCATTGACTTGAACTAGGTGAGGTGGATCTGGAACTTTACAATAAATTTTATTAGGTGCTCTTTCAGAAGGGGGGGGGGGGGGGGGATTTGTTCCAGCGTCGAATATGTGGTGGAGAACAGGAAAGGCGATCGATTGACAATAATATTACACTTAAGCTACAAAATGGAAGCCACAAATATCATCGAGTTTGAAGGAAGAACGCACTGTTCGAACGAAAATGGAGTTGGGACGATAATGGAGTTGGGCGGTGGAACTTATGGCACTTTTGGATATGAGAGAATGTGGCTGCGTTAAGTTAGATTTTAGGTCTAGAATGTTGTATTTTGATTTATTTTTTTTAATACACTATTCAACTGCGTATTAATATTGTACATGGATCCATTTCATCAATTTGGGGCAATAATGTTATCCAAGTCTAAAAATATTTAAGCTTTGCTTGGTAACAATATTTTGTTTATAAACTGATTTTTTATGATTTTGAGAAAAAAAAAAAAAAAAAGAGTGGTTGATAATTGGATAGATGAAAAGTGTAGTTAAAAAGTGATTTAGAAAATTGTGTATTTTATAAAAAGTCTTATAAAAAATTTTATTTCATTTACCAAATACTTGTTAAGTTATGGTATGTTAGATAATATTGTGCATACGATTTTGAAATTATTTATACAATTAATATACAAAATTGTTTTTAAATGGAAAAAATTAGAAATTCGTTCTATATCATAATTTAAGAATAACATAATTATTTGAAATCATACAACATTATTTCTAATGTTGACAAATTTATTTTTATATATTTGTATGAGTATGTTTATAAACTAATGTTAGTACATTATAATTAAAAAATCAATTTAATACGGCATGTGTTCATACTAAAAAAAATTCAAAGAGGACATAGATTTATTTTTTCTTTTTTTTAATAAACAAAATAATGCATTTGTAACTACCTCTTTTCAACAATTTGCACATAGATGGGTCATTGTTCTATTTCGCATGATAATTAATTTAATTTAATTTCCAGTCCAAATGTAAAAAAGTGCAATAATTATTCATTGGCATTAAATTATAGAACAAATTTACAATTTGTTTATTATGATTTAACTATTGTAATATTTATGACAAAATCACTTTATGTACATCAATTATTGCATGTAATCGTCGTACTTTAATTGTTAAACTTTTACTATTTGTATGATGAATTTATATTTTAAGCTATTTTATTCCGTTGTACTTTTTTTCCAATATTTCAGATAAAAAATTAGACATTAACACTTCCGTGCAACGCACGGGTGCGAATACTAGTTCTCAACAATATCCCTTTGTCAACCCATTTTCCTCTTTGAACCAGACAAATGGACCAACAACTTCACCGGTCATATGCCAATCTCGATTTGTTTGAGATGCTGCTTTCCAACATGCCACAACTAGAAGCCACTGATCGAAAATCTTCCAAATGGAACATCATATATTTGTAGATGCCACTGACCTAGCCATGGCCAAAGGACATCAAAGCGGAAGATATTTCATGATAAAAGTTTAGCAACGTGTAAACTTTTATTCAACCAAGAGGCGGGAAAGAATCTTACTATCTCCCTATATATATGAGCTCAATGTCCTTATAGCATGGATATCTTGATACCGTGATAACTCTTTCTGATTTTTCAAGAAATCAGTGGCTGAATGCACATACTCACTTGTTACTCTGTCGATTGCTTCTCGTACTCTTCTTGCAGCATAGTCAAGTTGTTTCGCTACCAGCTTGCCTGAGAATTCTGTTGCAACCACGTCGACAATTGCGTTTCCGAAGTACATTTGAGGCAACGATGGCTTCGTTCGCTTGCGTACGTCCATGCAGATAAGCAGCGCAGTTGGCTGCTCATACGCAAGTTGGCGTGCCTTGCATCCGCATCTCCATATATGCCCTGTTATAGCCTCATATCGTGAATATGCGCGTCGACCGAAATCATTGCAAGTTCGCTTTGTTCTTGATTTTTTTATTTTTAAATTAGTACTTTCTCGAAATTATTGATTGGAAAAGTGCTGATATCCGAAAGGAATTTCACACCTCACAAGATTGGAATCCACAGGCCACTGTGTGTAGATTTTTCTTAACTACTTTTTTCTCCCCACTGGACATTGAGCTTGATGAAAAATGGAACTAAATGTGGAAAATAAAGCCAACTTTGTTGAAATTGGCAAGCCACCATTAATAGTCCACGTTCACACCTATTTGGTAAGACACCATTAGCCTACAATCCTCATATGTTCACACCTATTTTATTCCTTCCATTGTTGATTTTTTGTCCAAACTTTCCCTATAAATAGAGGGCAAAACCTCAATGAAAAATACACCACCACAACATAGAGTCTTCTTGTGTAGAAGAGTAACACAATCAAGAGGTGTTCACAAAATAGAGAGAAAAGTGAGTTGGAGAGAATAGCCTTTGCATAGGCAGATAAAAATACAGTGTAGTATTTTTGTACTCCTCATTTTTCCGAGTTAGTGAAATATATTGGTGTGGGTCCGTGGACGTAGGAAAATTGCTGAACCACGTAAATATTTGTGTTTCGTATTTGCATTTTATTTTTGCGTATTTATATTTTCTCAGTCCAATTTATTTGTGTCACATCGATCCTGGGCGGGATTAGTTGCGTCCTAATTCCCAACAATTGGTATCAGAGTTTTGGCTCATTGAGATCTTTTGAAATTCTTAATATGCTCTGTGGTTGCAGCTTTGACTGATCTTCCACATCAGAAAAGATTTCTTTAGACTGTTTTGTGATCGAGTGGGAGCAATGTCGACAGATGAGAAAATATCCAAAATTGACAAATTTGATGGTTCAAATTTTGGATTTTGGAAAATGCAAATGGAGTACTATCTGTACCAGAAGAATCTATACAAGCCACTAAAAGAAAAGCCAGAAGATATAAGCCAGGGGGATTGGGAGTTGCTTGATCGAAAAGCACTCGGCACAATCAGGCTGACGTTGTCAAAGTCAGTGGCCTTCAACATAAAAAATGAAAAGACGACAGAGTCTCTCATGGCAGCCCTTTCTAGCATGTACGAACAGCCATCTGCAGCAAATAAAGTCCACTTAATTAAAAAGCTGTTCAATATGAAGATGGCCGAAGGCGGAAGATTTGGGGAGCACCTAAATGAATTCAATGAAGTGACGGACCAGCTAAACACAATCGAAATCACTTTTAGTGATGAAGTTCGAGCTCTGTTAATTCTTGGGCAGTTGCCAGACAGCTGGAATGGTACAGTCACAGCAATTAGTGGCTCTGCCGGAAAGTCAAAATTGAAGTTCGATGATGTCGTAAGCATGATCTTAACGGAGGAGATCAGACGACAATCAGAAGGTGCCTCAACTTCAGGATCGGCGTTGAACGTGGAAAGCAGAGGCAGAAGTTCCAACAGAGGAAATGGGCGGGGCAACGGAAAATTCAGAAGTGGCAGATCGAGGTCCAGAAATCCAAACAATTCCAACAAGACAAAGGTTGTGGAATGTTGGAAGTGTGGGAAGACCGGTCATTACAAAAATCAGTGCACAGCACCTCCAAAAGAAAAGGAGGACAGGACAGAAGTCAATGTTGTGGAAGAGGAAGCAGACGATGCTTTGATATGCTCTTTGGAGATAAAAACGGAATACTGGGTGATTGATTCCGGAGCATCTTTTCATGCTACCTCAAACAAGGAGTTTTTTGTAAACTATACGCGGGGTGATTTTGGTAGAGTCTATCTCGGTAATGATCAACCGTGTGACGTGGTCGGAAAAGGTGATGTACAGATCAAGATAAATGGATCTGTGTGGAAGCTGAAGGACGTGAGACATATTCCAGAATTGAGGAAGAACTTGATCTCCGTCAAGCAATTGTCAGGAGAAGGACATGTCACCACCTTCTCTGGTGATAACTGGAAGATCACCAAGGGCGCCATGATTATCGCTCGAGGCAAGGATACTGGCACCCTCTACACAACGGCGGATGCTTGTGTGACAATTGCAGTTGCTGAAAACAAGGAGGGCCCAAACTTGTGGCACCAGAGACTTGGGCATATGAGTCAGAAGGGACTCAAGTATATGCATGCAAAGGGGAAACTACCAGAGCTTCAGTCTACTGATATAGACTTATGCGAGAGTTGCCTCTTTGGGAAGCAGACCAGGGTGAGTTTCAACACTAGTGGCAGAACTCGGAAGCAAGAAAAACTTGAGTTAGTCCACACAGACGTCTGGGGACCAACCGCAGTTTCATCTATTGGCGGAAAGTCATACTTTGTGACTTTCATTGATGACCACTCGAGAAAAGTGTGGGTTTATTTCTTGAGACAAAAGTCCGAAGTATTCGACGTGTTCAAGAAGTGGAAAGCCATGGTGGAAAATGAAACAGGATTGCGAGTAAAGAAGCTGAGGTCCGAAAACGGAGGAGAATATACGGATATGGTGTTCAAGAAGTTCTGTTACCAGAATGGCATCAAAATGGAGAGGACGTTGCCAGGGAGTCCACAGCAAAATGGAGTTGCAGAACGTATGAACCGGACATTAACGGAGAGAGCCAGAAGCATGAGGTTACATGCAGGCTTGCCCAAACAGTTTTGGGCAGAAGCAGTCAACACAGCGGTGTACTTGATCAATCGAGGACCCTCGGTACCGTTGGAGTACAGGATACCGGAGGAAGTATGGAGCAGAAAAGAAATAAAACTTTCCCACGTGAAAGTTTTTGGATGTGTCGCATATGCACATATTAGTGATCAGGCAAGGGGCAAGCTAGACCCCAAATCACTAAAGTGCACATTCATTGGATATGGCGGAGATGAGTTCGGCTACCGCTTATGGGATGACCAGAACAGAAAGGTCATCAGAAGCAGGGATGTCATATTCAACGAGAAGGTTATGTACAAGGACAGAAATGCAGTGCAGTCCGATGACACAGTACATGATGATCCAACATATATTGAGTTGGATGATGCTCCAGAAAGTAGTACGTCACAGCAGACAGAGGAGGATCTGCAGTTACAGGAGCCTGTTCTAGAGACTGATGCATCACAGTCTCCAGTCCCTGTTCTTAGAAGGTCAAACAGACCTCATGTTCCAAATAGAAAGTACATGAGTTACATGTTACTTACTGATCCAGGTGAACCTGAATGCTATCATGAGGCATGTCAGGTCGGTGATTCTGGAAAGTGGGAGCTTGCAATGAAAGATGAGATAAAGTCTCTCATCTCTAACCAGACGTGGGAACTAGCCGAGTTACCTACAGGAAAGAGAGCTCTACACAATAAGTGGGTGTACAGAATCAAGGAGGAACATGATGGATCAAAGAGATACAAGGCGAGGTTGGTGGTCAAAGGTTTCCAGCAGAAAGAAGGAATTGACTACACGGAAATATTTTCGCCAGTTGTGAAGCTGACAACAATCAGATCAGTCTTGAGTATTGTTGCAGCAGAGGGTTTGCACTTGGAGCAGTTAGATGTAAAAACTGCTTTCCTCCATGGTGACCTTGAGGAGGAAATATATATGCAGCAGCCAGAAGGCTTCTCAGTCAAAGGAAAGGAGAAGCTCGTTTGCAAATTGAAGAAGAGCCTGTATGGCTTAAAGCAAGCCCCGAGACAGTGGTACAAGAAGTTCGACGGATTTATGCAGAAAAATGGCTACTTCAAATGTAATGCTGACCATTGCTGCTACTTCAGGAGATTCGAGTCCAGTTACATAATTTTGCTACTTTATGTCGATGATATGTTAGTAGCAGGCTCAGATATGGACGAAATCAAGAAGTTAAAGATGCAGCTGTCAGCAGAATTCGAAATGAAGGACTTGGGTGCAACGAAGCAGATTCTCGGAATGAGGATTTTCAGAGATAAGCAGAAGGGTATCTTGCAGTTATCTCAGGCCAAGTACATTAGTCAAGTTCTGCAGAGATTTAACATGTGCAGTGCGAAGGCTGTCAGCACGCCACTAGCTAATCACTTCCGTCTATCTAGTGATCAGAGTCCTAAGACAGAGGACGAGATAAACTTCATGGCTAAAATACCATATGCCTCAGCCATTGGAAGTTTGATGTATGCCATGGTTTGTACCAGACCAGATATTGCTCATGCAGTGGGAGTTGTGAGCAGGTTTATGGCAAATCCAGGAAAGCAGCATTGGGAAGCAGTAAAGTGGATATTAAGATATCTACGGGGAACTACTGATAGATGCTTATGCTTTGGACGAGGCGAGGTGACTCTACAAGGCTTTGTAGATGCAGATTTTGCTGGCGAGGTAGATCGCAGGAGAAGTACTACTGGTTATGTTTTCACAGTAGGTACTACTGCAGTTAGCTGGATTTCGCAGATACAGAAGATTGTTGCTCTATCCACTACAGAAGCAGAGTACGTGGCAGTAGCCGAGGCTAGCAAAGAAATGATCTGGTTACAGGGTTTGTTGGCAGAATTGGGATTCAGTCAGGAGAAGAATGTTTTGCACAGTGATAGTCAGAGTGCGATACATCTGGCAAAGAATTCAGCATTTCATTCTAGAACCAAGCACATTGGACTCCGTTATCACTTCATCAGGTCTCTTCTAGAGGATGAAGTATTAACACTAGAGAAGATCCAGGGTAGCAAGAACCCAGCCGACATGATGACCAAGACAGTAACAAAGGAAAAATTGGAGCTGTGCTCAGCTTCAATTGGTCTTCTGAAGTGAAGACAAAGGAAATGACTCACACCATATTTCACAAAGAGTTGTAAGAAGGAGATATCTCAGGGGAAGCCACATTTATCCCCAAGTGGGAGATTGTTGAAAAATGGAGCTAAATGTGGAAAATAAAGCCAACTTTGTTGAAATTGGCAAGTCACCATTAATAGTCCATGTTCACACCTATTTGGTAAGACACCATTAGCCTACAATCCTCATATGTTCACACCTATTTTATTCCTTCCATTGTTGATTCTTTGTCCAAACTTTCCCTATAAATAGAGGGCAAAACCTCAATGAAAAATACACCACCACAACATAGAGTCTTCTTGTGTAGAAGAGTAACACAATCAAGAGGTGTTCACAAAATAGAGAGAAAAGTGAGTTGGAGAGAATAGCCTTTGCATAGGCAGATAAAAATACAGTGTAGTATTTTTGTACTCCTCATTTTTCCGAGTTAGTGAAATATATTGGTGTGGGTCCGTGGACGTAGGCAAATTGCTGAACCACGTAAATATTTGTGTTTCGTATTTGCATTTTATTTTTGCGTATTTATATTTTCTCAGTCCAATTTATTTGTGTCACATCGATCCTGGGCGGGATTAGTTGCGTCCTAATTCCCAACAGAGCTCCTATATAAAAATTAGTGGTTAAAAATTGGAAAGAGAAAATGTGTGGTTAAAAAGCGGTTTCAAAAATTTTAGGTCGTATTCGTAAGGATTTGTTAGGTTTAATTCTTCAAAAAATTAAAGCAATTAAACTACAAAGAAGGGAATTTGAATTTCGAGTATTAAATCAATCTGAAATAAAAGAATTGTAGGGAAGTAAATTATTGAAAATTGAGTTAAACGAGTATCCAACCTAAGGTGCGATCTTAGAGTTGATTTTAAGAATTGATCGTGGATACAAAAATAATTTTTTTCTCTAAATTGGTTGTGGTTGTCAATAAGATCTAATAACCTTTCTTTCATTACTTTCTCGATAATCAAGAGATGCTCTTTGACTTTTTCTCTTATCAATAAATAACCTCAGACAAGCTTTTAGGATTTAATTTACCAACTGCATTAATCTCTAAGGAGACGACCAATTCTAAGCAATAAATACACAAGCGTAATTCATTTAAGCTAGATTGTATATCTTCATAACATAATTAGAAAATATGTCTGAAATCAACTATGTTATTTGTCACTGATATAATATCTAAACAATTACGAATTTAAATTTCTAATTGGTTATTTATTGTTTCAACAATTAAACAACGTGTACTTTGTATTAATTAATCGATCAAAATAAAAAATTCAACAAACATGGAAGATATATAAATAGAGATATAGTAAAAGAAGCAATAAGAATTAATTCAATTTCATAATTCTTGAAGAATCAACAACTAGTCTTTATTCAATTGAACTTTATTTGCGTCAATTTATACATTCTATCGACTTTGTGATAATTTCTGAAATAAACCAAATAACAACAAAATCAATAGCATTTATTCTAAAATGATAATTTAACATCCTAATTTTAGCATGTAAATAAGTTATCATGGCACGTGTCAAACTAGTTAATTTTAGAAGTTAGAATACATAAATATGTCTCTTTACATTTCTACTCTTTTAAATCAAGTTGTCTAATAAAACCTTGACTTTGTTTAAACTTCTTTGAATGTATGTTTAAAAAAATGCATTTTTAGATGCCAACATACATACAAATGAAAATTTGTCAAATGAAGAAAATTCGAGAAATCTCTAAAAGAGTTCATAACAATGATCATAACCCATAAAAAATAGAAAAATAATATATGAATTGCCTTTTTACTAATTTATTGCAAAATAGTAGAGTATTTTTTACATATTATTATCAAGCCATCAAGGGAGATTCTGATAAAAAGAGGCAGAAAAATACGATTCAAAAATAGGACTACATGAGCATAAAATTCGTTCTCGGGTTTAAATCAATTCTAAATAATCAAGTCAACCGTGTATCTCTACAGACGGTCGGAATTATTCCTTAAATAAGTGCATAAAATACAATAAT
The DNA here is from genome assembly GCA_963555705.1 of Ligustrum vulgare. NCBI lineage: Eukaryota > Viridiplantae > Streptophyta > Magnoliopsida > Lamiales > Oleaceae > Ligustrum > Ligustrum vulgare. The sequence continues at coordinate 41,408,664 of OY743173.1, read as the reverse complement.
TCAAATAATGATTGCAATAACAAAAGAAGTGTATCTCTACCTTTTATTCAATTATCGAATTTTATTCCACAATCTAGATTGTTAGCTCATCTCTCGAATTATATAAAAAAAAAAAAAACCCCACAAAATATATGAATTAGTGGCCAATTAATTCATGTATTAAACACAAAATAAAATCAATACATGCAATGTACACGCAAAACTTGAATTATGAAATTAATAGCATAAAACTAAGCTACATCTTTTAGTCCTCTTTTATTTCTTGACTCCACCAAAAAAATTATTGAAACCATTGCTGACTGGGACTTGATACTTCATTCATTTGAATTCTCATATTTAAAAGACACCACGTATGACGTAACAGTCATCAAACAGAGATTTTTCCCATAATGCAACTTGAACATGGATGTTTAATTCGTTAAGAATCCCAAGTTGCTATGTTCATGTCACACCATAAGATATTTGACAATGGTGAAGGTTTGTTTTGAAAATGAATAATGTGTTGGGAATTGGTTTTTTCCTACTTTGATGGATTATTTAAAAGGATTTAATTTGTGATTTAGCCCTTGTTTGTTTCTAATTAAAATTTTCTCATTCTTCTACAGTACAAAATCTCAACTATCCATTAAAAGTGAAGCTTACAATATTTGATTATTTAATTAAATTTCAAACATCAATTCTCCTAAAATCACTATTCATTTAAAAAAAAAAAAACTCATTTTAACTAGAATCAAACGGCACTTAGATCTTTAAGTTTCTGGTAAAAAATGTAAAAAGGGATATAAATTTACATCTTCTTGTGGGACAAATCTCACACAAAAAAACTATCAATTCATAAAATATTGATGAGGGATCTGCAATTTAAATATTCAAGTGAGACATTTTTAATTGATATTTTTAACTGACACTGTGACTATCGTACATACATTGAGTGATGAAAAAGTAAGTGGTTGAATAGTTATTTACACCATCCAATGTATAGACGTCATGTCACAAAGTCATTTAAAAATGTCAATTAATAATGTCTTCCTAGAATTATTTTTATATTAAGTTGCACTATGAAGTCTTTTATATTAATTTGAACTTATTTTACATTTTTTTTTATTTTTTAGTCAAATTTCAAAATTTTTAGGTTGATTTGTTCGGAATATAGAAATATATACTCAAATCAAATATAGATTAACTTTAATATCTTACGAGTAAAAAAAAAAATTATGCAAAACTGAAATTTATATATAATGATTTTTTTATTGGAGCGAAATTTCGAATCCATCAAAATTTAAATGAGATGGAAAAATGATTGCGAAGATGTGAAGTTACACCCAATTGCCCTTGTTTGACCTCCTTTATTTTGTGAATGATGTGATTTTGAATAGTATTTTGGGGAGAATGTGTATTTAAAAAATGTTTGAAAAGTAAAAAATAGTAAGCTTAATTAAAATGGAGGATTGAGATTAAGTGTTGAATAAATTTTATTTTAAAAAATGGAGGCCAAACAAGAGCTTTTTACAACACATTTGGATATGCTCTAAGGCTGAATAAGCAAGTGGTTGGTAAACTTGTTTATAAATAAGTTTTTTCCTTAATTTTTTTTAATCAAGCACATTTTCTCAAATCACTTTATCATACATTTTAATTAAAAAAAATCAAATTTTTTGTTCATAAATAAAAATCAAACACCAAACATAGGCTAAAAAAATAGTGTTGAAAGTAAGCATTAGGACTTGAAAATAGATTGAATTAAAATATGATGGAATATTCAATTAACTAGAACTGTCATTTAGTGTAATATTGTAAAATATATTTGATTGAAAAGTCGTTTATTTTTATATGAAAAATGACTTTAAAACTTGTCTTTTTTCACAAGTGTCTCTTTTCAATAATAATATATAAATTTATTTTTGTTGGGAAATTGGACTACTAGAATTGTCAACACAAATAGCAAGTTAAATATTTTTCCCAAATCATTGTGATTAAAATAGGAATTCACAACTCAAACAAGACAAGACAATCCAAATAATAGAATATCAAAATACTAAATAACAATGCAATAACAACAATAATTATTTAACGTCGTAAAACCCTAATATGAGAAGGGAAAATCGACGGGATAAAATGACAATTTCACTATTACCAAATAATAGAAATACAATATTTCTTCTCTAGATTTTTGCCCTAATTCTAGAGGTAACCCAATACATGTATTCAAGAACCAATCTTGACAATGACAAAATACATCATCTAATATCAATAGATGGAACCCAACAATAACAATAATAATGATGAAGAAGAAGAAGAAGAAGAAGAAGAAGAATAAATAGCACCTTAATCATTCTAAGATAATATTTAAAGAACCCTAAATCTTGAAGAAGAAGAACCCCATCAATAACACTTTCTTCCCTAAAATAAAACAAGATAAATGGCACCTTATTCTTCCATTATATCACTGGGTGTATGTGTCAATAAAATGGCCAGAAACTCAGCCATTGCATTTTGCTTCAAAGTCTCAACCTCTGTTTGCGTGAAAAGCCACAGCAAAAAAAAAAAAAAGTCTCTACCTTTTTACATTTGGTTTGGCACTAACTTAAATGAAATTGCACAAAAGGTCCTTGATGTTTAAACCAAATGATGGCCCAATTAAATGATTATATGGGATGGACCAATATTAAGTTATGCGTTAAATAAATAAAGCCCAACAATCTCCCCTCCAACCTATTAGGGAGGTACACCCTGCGGCGCACCACCTGATTTTTCTTTTATTTTCAAATTCGTGTGCCAACACGTGGAGCATGGTAATTTGCGAAAATACTTTTATTTTTCTTTTCTTAAAGTAGTGACGTAAACGACGCCACTTGATTGAGATTTCAAAATCACTTTACTTTAAAATAAAATCCTTTCATTTAAAAATTAACGATAAAACATATAGTATAATATTTTGACTTTAAAATCTTTTAGATAAACATTAATAATAATAAAATGGCGAGTTTGACAGTTCAAACACAAGATCTTATTCAATGAGTCCACAACTCACAAGTCATCGCTTAACGCAACACTATCTGTCTCTCACTGTCTGAAGATCCGCGACAATCCCTTTTTCATTTCTATTATTACCTGAAATATTAGATATGTCATGGAATGAGCATAAATATGCCCAGTGAGTGAAGTATGATGCACATGTGCTATTACACGTAGACAAGTTAACCTCACATGTTCAGGATTTATACAAATTTTACTTATTGAATCAATCAAGTCTATATTCAAGTTGCGTCTAGTTCAAGTCAAGTTCTATATTCACTTCAAGCCATATACCCAAATCAATTCCAGTCCCAAGTTAAGTTATTTTAAATTATATGTATTTTAAGTTATATCCAGTCCGTTCAAGTCTAAATAATTAAATCAAGTCAAATTCACATATTATAGTCAAGTCATACTTCATATATTTAAGATCAACGTAAAAGCATGTCTTACATATTTAAACCAATTAATTTCTATACTCAAGTCATATAATCAAAACAAGTCGGGGCAAGACATATATTCAAGTCGGGTTAAGATAATATATTCAAGTTCATTTGCATTTGCATATTAATCGAATCGAGTCAAGTTCATATATTCCAATCAAGTCAAACTCATATATTCAAGACTTATGCAAATGTATGTATTTTCAAGAGAGCATGACTTTTAATGGGGCTGATATTATAATCAACTATTATCCCGAACGTGCACAAGTAGGGAATATAACCCCAAGTTCAGACGGAGTTTATTCCACGAGTTCTTTTACAAGCGTGGTCTATATACCACGGGTTTCAAACACGGAGTCGAGATCCCTGATATTCATTAACATGCATAACAACATTGTTTGATGGCACGTATATTGTTCACTAATATTTCGCGATGCGAAATATCCCCGCAATTGTACGGGTAGTGAGAAGTAATAAAGTGGACTTAGGAGTTCAGATTATTGTCCTACGGAGACTACTATTAAATACCGAAATATGTTAGTTCTTATCCCTATTTGAACAGATGAAAGAGTTTAAGAGTTTAAATTAAAACTAAGAAAATAAATTAAAGAATTAAATTGTGAAATTGTTGATTTTTTTTTTTTAAAAAAGAGTGTAAGGTATTTGGGAATCCCTATTTCATCTAACCAATTAAATTAACTCCAATTCCACGTGTTTATTTCCTAAATATGTACTTGGTCGAATTCACTAATGCATATTGAGATTCCTCTCTCCAGTTTAAACCAATTCTACCTAAACAAGTCAATCGTGTATCTCTACAGAGGGTCTGAATATTCCTTATCCAGTTGCATAACACACAACCAATTCTACCTAAACAAGTCAACCGTGTATCTCTATCTCTTGTCCAATTACCAGATTTATTACTTAGATCTAAGTTATTAACTTACCTCTCGAATTATGGAAATAACTCCACTACAAGAATTTTATATTCCGCATACAAAATAATTTTGTAGGTAAAAGTTCTTATTTGTGTGAAAAAACTTTTCGAGACAAAAAAAATTTGTAGGGCTATTTGTAGCGCAAACATCGTGGGGAAATGTATTAGAAGACAAAAATTGAAATTTTGTGGGCTAATGTCTGTCCCTACAAACCCTTTGGAGACAAATGCAATTTGTCGCTTATGTTATTTCTCGACAAAATTATTCGTCTGCTAAAATTAGTTTGACCAACAAAAGAGGTTTTGTGAGCACAAGATAAAAATTGAATCGTACATTCCCCTACAAAAATATTTTGTGTCGAAAAAAATTTGTAAGATTTGTCCTACATTTTCCTCCAAAAAAATTTTGTGGTGAAGCATATTTGCAAACAAAATATATTATTTATGCCAATAATAATATAATTTGTAAGGAGAAATTGAATCATTTTTATTTATATTATATCATTTTTGTTAACCTTATTGAAAATAAAATAAAGATGCAAAACGATAATAAATTAAACTAATTAGACATTTAATTAATGTGAATCGATAATATAACATGAAATAATAATATACCAAAATATAAAAAAGTCATCCAACCTAACAAACATTCTTTCTAACTATCTATATCAAAAATAAAATAAAATAAAAAACCCTTCAATTTTTTTTTTTTAATTCTTTGCTCTGTCTCAATTCAAAGAGCACGTTTTTCTTCCAGCTCCTTCTCCATACATCCCACATTGGAAGAACTCTCAATGTCTCGAATACAACCATCTCTCAATTTACGAATTTGACGTCTGGGCTTCACACCTAGAACACAAGTCATAATTCAAATTACCACCACCTAGAATCAAATTGACAGGAAATAAAATAACATGGGCATACAAGTTACCACCACATGCTATGATAAAGAGTAGAAGAGATGGTGGGAACATAATATAAAAGAAAGAGAACTTTGGGCTGCTAAAATATGCTTAAAACAAGCACACTAGCCACACCTCAGAGCATTGAAGGCATAAAAAGGTAATGCTTAAAATAAAAATTCAGATAAGAACTGTACCATGTAGGTTTTTGCTGGAGTTATAAGTGACACGACATGCTTGGTCTCACAGTCACAGGCCAACTTCAGTAAATCAGCCTCAATCCCTAGGAGGAACCATCTGCAAAAATCACAAATACGGTGAAAAGGCAAAATATGATGATCACTGTGGTGGTGGTGGTGGTGAGATGGATAGAGCAAAATGAAGAAAAATCAGCAAAGATGATCATGTGTACTGTGCAACATCAATATTTAATGATCAGAGGATCAAATAACACTAGGAAGAAAAGTCAGAAAAACAAATACTTGTAAAAGCTTCCCAACTAAATCAAAAACTTGGACCCCTTTTAATGATTCTATTCCACTGCAAACAGAATAATTATGACTAATTGGTGCTCTTCTGTGCAATTTACATGACATGGGGTTCTAAACAGTGATAAAATTTGACCCAAGCAAAAATTAAACTGCATACCTCCTTAATGGTGCATTTTTATGAAGTTTCTTCAATCCTGTTCAGGCTGAGATTCTATCAGGAGCAGACTCACCATCGAACCTTATATTAAGCAGATCAATTTCATCTGCAAGTCATAGAATTCAAAAGATGACAAAGCATTTAATGAAACTTCTACCAATGGAAGAATTATTAAATTGGTAATGCATTTATAGATGTGCTCCAAGTGAAATATAATTTATACTATCAAGTTCAAAATCCTAACAAGGCACTGGGGCAGATAACAGGGCAAAGTGAAGAAAAGACTTATAAATCAACAATTAATTTCCAAGCTAACAAATTGAAATAAATCCGGAAAAATAATTCAAAAACTAATCTCAATTTCAATTCGAGAATCAAAAGAAAAGGAATCGAGAAACAATAAAAAATAAGAAAAAACTTACGTTGATGAAGAAGGGCCAAAAAGGGGATTATCCCCGAGAGGTTGAGATGAAAGCCTTCCAAGAAACTTAGCCACACAAGCATCTTGAAACCATTATTATGATCAATAGGAATTTCAATCTCTCGCTCTGGAACCCTAAAATTGGGAGGTACTTTCTAGATTCTGTCGATGAAACTACGTCATTGAGGAGGGAATGGAGGTGGGAATATAGTGAAGAAAGATTTAGGAGTGGTGGCGGTTGTGAGGGATAATCGGACGGTAGCGAGCAGTGAAGGGTTGTAGCTCCAAAGCGGCGAGAGGAAGAGAGGGTATTTGTCTTGGTCTTGACAGGGTTTGAGCGAATATGATAAGATAGGAAATAGTGAAGAATTGGGTAGCAAACGTTTGGACCTTTTTAATTAACTTTAATAATTTAAATTGAATAATTTTTGGTATCAAATTATATCCCTACCAAAATTAGATTTTGACAAAAAATAAAACTCCATCTACAAATCTAATTTTGTAGGTGGTCAATTTGTAGTTTTAAGTATAAATAATTTTGGAGCCAAATTAGTATCCCTACAAAAACTCGTTTTGTAGAAAAAAATAGACTTCGCATACAAAATTTATTTGTATGCGAAAAATTTGTAGTTTAAGTATAAATATTTTTGGAGCCAAACTCTTAAACCCAAAAAAACTTGTTTTGTAGGAAAAAGTAGACTCCACATACAAATTTCATTTTGTATGTGAAAATTTTGTAGGATAAGTCTAATTTTCTTGTAGTGCTCGTTATATCATAAATTGGGGATCAAGCAACTCAAGCATCAAAAGCAATAATAAATCAATACATGCAACGGAACATTAAAACTATGGAATATGGAATTAAAATAATAAAGTTAGACTACAGCGTTCATCTCAACATGGAATTTAGTTACACATCATAATTAAATACCAAAGACAATAAAAGAAAACGTTCATGGAAAATAACATAAAAGAATAAAGAGCTTGCACCAAGTATCAATTCTTTATGTGTTCTTCCAATCTCGCCTCTTGCTTTGCTCTAAACTCCCAAGAATTTAACGTTGAAATACAAAAATTATGATGGTCTTAGATGAGGCAAAGGTCCCAAAATTGTGCCTCATGTGTTGTATATATAGGTTTTGGAAAAACCTAGTGAAAGAAGGAGAAAAATCAGATGAAATCATGCAAAATCCCAAAATTACGTCTCAACCGAAAGCCTGTGCGGGCTCGCAAAAAAAATTCTCGAGAACTCGCAGGTAAAATATTTCGGTTCTGACCATTCAACGAGGAGTCCCGCTGGCTCGCAATACAAACTTTCAGTGCAATTTTCAACTTTAAATCTATATAAGTTGGTCCTTCTCTTTTATTTGCACCTCAAGTCCTCAACTTCCAATTTGAACATTATGGTCCCCAAACTTCTAAATTTTCTCAATTAGCTTATCCCAACTCTCAACTTCTTCAATTAGGTTCTCCAAGACTTTATTTATTTACTTGGCATCATGCAAGTTTCCCAGTTGACGTCATCGTCTCCACAATTGCTCATGTAAGTTTCCCAGTTGACGTCATCGTCTCCGCAATTGCCCATTAAGCTCCAATTAGCATCCAATTGTGCATTTCTTTCCCTCAATTTCTTCATTCTTCATCTTTTTGGGATATTTTCTGAAATGTAAACAAATAAACACAAATTAAATAGCATTTATTCTAAAACGACAATAAAATATTCTAATTTTGAAATATAAATAAATTTAAAAATACACTTATCAAAAACCCCCAAACTAGAATTATTGTTCGTCCTCGAACAATGTGAGCTTCAACTAAAGAATCAAAATACAAAATATTTTTGTTGGTTCAACATGTTTACCAATTGCTTCAATAGTCCAAATCAAACCATACTTCAGCAAGAGTTATGAACAACAAAGTAAAATAAATCTAGTTATCTCATGCCAGATCTCAAGTGTGCGTGTGAATAGCCAATGTTAAACCCCTATTCATGCAAAAGATATACTTAACACCGTGTAGCTCATAATGCACAATCAATCCCAAATCTCATGCGGTCAACCTAGTGAATCTAAAGATTTTCCTTTCATCGCTCATAGATGATTACAACTTACTGTTTTTCTCTCACATCACTGGTTTATCTATAGTGGTTTATAAATATTTTCATTTCTTTTTCCACACAAGATAGTCAGAATTAGAAATATACATGTACATCAAATCAAAAGTAAGCAATCCCCAATTCTGCACCCCTCATATCCACAGTTATAATCAACCAAGCTTATTCTAAACAAATATATATATATATATATATATATATATATATATATATATATATATATATTCATTTATGGACGACTTTTTCTGTTCTTTTTCTTTCATGTCCTTGTCTTTTAACATCTTTGTATAATACTTTTCTCATTTGCTTTCTATGTGACCACTGTAGCGAGCTTTAGGTCGATGACTCCCAAGCCAGACGACTTTAGGGCACCAGGTTCGAAAGACCCCTCAGACTTAATTGCTCGAGTCACACAATCACCATCGAAAAATTAAAGATGTTTGATTGTCTTATGTGGAAGTCCACTCTCCGCACTTGCTTTCTAATTGACCCCTGTAGCGAGCTTTAGGTCGGTGACTCCCAAGTTAAACGAATTTAAGGCACCATGTTTGAAAGACCTCTCAGACTTAATTACTCGAGTCAAAAAGGCTTTTAAAGAGTAGAATAAGACGTTCAATATTTTTCTGTTTCTATGCTGGCTATAGTTTATACTCGTTGACCAAACCGCTTTGACTAAAGTGCAAACCAAGAACTATAGACCTCCAACCCATCAATACATGCACAATCTAACCATTCCACCCTCAAACTTGCTTTTTGAGCTAAGTTTTGTTCTACTTTGGGGACGGGATATCTAAGGATCTATGTTTAGGGATTATCAAGTCATTCCTAAGTTCAAGTTGCATGAATTTGCCCCACATGTATTAAATACATTTCTACACAAGTAATAATCCAACAATGGCCATGTGAGCATGAACATTAAATCTACCAAGTAATAACTAGTTCATAAAATTCGTGTTTCCATGTTGTCCGCAATTCAAGCCAAAGCAAAATTTGATTCATACTATATCCTAAGAAATAACATCTCAACAAAATTTTCAAATTTTTTCAGTTTTTTTTAGTACCCCAAATAAAAATTGAGTGAATGCCAATAAAAAGAATGAATTATGAAACGTATGCAATGAATGAGATTTTTCATCCCAACCTAGAAATAAACATTGTCTCCAATTTTTTTAAAATAGATATAACAATGAAAAAAAAGACAAAAGAGAAAGAACTAGAACATCCCAGGTGTAATGGAGTTGTTTCTTTGCTTTGAACCTTTCCTTTTAATTGCACTTGGACGAATTTTACCCTTTCTTTGCATTGCCCAACTTGGTTCGAGGTGTTTTGGTTGATTTTTTCCTTGTAAAACAAAAGATAAGTAACATTATAAGTCACAAACATCAATAAGAATAGTGCAACTTCAAACCAAAACCCCTAAACTAAAGATAAAGCAAAAATTCTAAATTTTCAAGCATGGTCCACCACACATGTTTAAGCCATGACATCACCTAGAAAAAGACAATTTTTTCAAGCCATCTTTTGACATGTTAAATTTCATAGCATGGTTGGAAACATATTAAAAATTCAGCTCATTTGAAGATCAATAGGGTCATGAAAAACTATGGAGAAGTAGGTGACGTGAGCAGTTTTTCAGGTGCAATGACTTGTAGTGGCCTGGCAATGGGCTGCCATCGTGCAATATTGGTTTTCATGAATTTAATGCAATGCAATGTAATGTCCAATCAATGAACTAATCACACAGAATCAATGATAAACATGTAATGAAGATTCGTGCTCGGACAAATTTCTCAAATTTGAACAAAAATGTCTTTGTCGCATTTCATCAAACACTTAATGCATTGTCGATATCAAAGAATATTAAAGGTTTTTTTGAGAAGAAGAATAATCATTCTTGTTATTATTCAAGGGAAGCGATTACAAACTAAATAGTAAAGGAAAGCCACCAAATCAGGAAATTAAATTACAAATCAAATCAGCTGATCTCTAGGCTAGAAAAAAGGAAAACATAATTTCAAAATATAATTTCCTTAATTTATTTCCTAGAAATCCAACACCCCCCCCCCCCCTCAAGTTAGAGCATAGATATCTATCCTACCCAACTTGCTTACAAGGATCTCAAAACTAGGTGTGAAAAGACCTTTGGTGAAGATGTCAGCTAGTTGTTGAGTGGTAGGAACAAGTACAATATCCTGACGTGGACCTTTTATCAATAATTGAGCCTGCCAAATCTGCATCAGTATATGCCTCTATGACTTGCTGTGTGGTCTTCTGGAAGAGTAAACCTTACTTTTCAAGTATCTAAGAATCTGATAAACTACTTCAAGATGTTTTGCATAGGGTGAGTGCATAAATTGGCTTACCAAACTCACAGCAAAAGAAATATTGGGTCGTGTATGTGATAAGTAAATCAACTTTCCCACCAACTTTTGATACCGAGTTGTATTTACTGGATCACCTTCCTTGTCATCTCCAAGTTTTTGATTGGGATCGATTGGAGTGTCTGCTAGCCTACAACCACTCATCCCAGTCTCCTTAAGTAGGTCAAATACATACTTTCGTTGAGAGATAACAATCCCTTTCTTCGACCGAGCAACCTCCATTCCAAGGAAATATTTCAGAGATCCTAAGTCCTTGATCTCAAATGTTGATGAGAGGGAAGTCTTCAATCGATTCATCTCAACTACGTCATTTCTAGTGAGAATTATATCCTCTACATACACAATCAGTATTGCTATCTTCTCATCATGTGAATGTCTTAGAAACATCGTATGATCACCTTGTCCTTGAGTATACCCCTGACTTTTAACAAACTTAGTGAATTTCTCAAACCTCTTGGCGATTGTTTTAACCCGTATAAGGACTTCTTCAGTTTCACACATTTGTGCCAAAATTTTCACCAAATCCTAGAGGTGTGTCCATGTACACTTCTTCCTCTAGGTCGCCATTGAGAAATGCATTTTTCACATCCAACTATTGCAAGTCACGATTAGCTTCAAGTGACAAAAGAACTCTCACAGAGTTTAACTTTACGACTGGGGCGAATGTCTCCAAGTAATCAATGCCATAGGTTTGAGTGAATCCCTTGGCAACCAATCGAGCTTTATACCGTTCTAGGGAGCCATCTGATTTATACTTGAATGTAAACACCCATTTGCATCCCACAGTTATCTTTCCTCTTGGTAATTCAATTAACTCCCACGTGCCACTTTTTTCAAGAGCTTTCATCTCCTCGAAGACAACCTTCTTCCACTCAAGAACTTTCAAAGCATCCTTCACAGTATTAGGAATCTCCATACAAGACAAGCACGAAAAATAGGTGATATATTTTCATATGAAACATATTTAGATAACAGATGTTGGGTGCAGTACCTCACACCCTTTCGAAAAGCAATGGGAAGCTTAGAATCATCAACTTCAGGATTGGGATTAGACACGGGTTCAAAACCAGATAACTTAGAATTAGAAGATGAAATGGGTTAAACATGAGTTAAAGACTCGATTGGAGGACATTACTTGGAGGGTTTACAGAGTCTGGGCTGTGCAAAGGATTGGAAGACCCTTTCTTTTGAGTTGTCCTCTGTCGAGTGTAGACAATGTCAAATGGTAGCACCACTATTTTTTTTTCCCTTCTCTCCTTCGTTAGTTGTTATGGCAACATCATGGGATGACAATATAGGACTTGCCTTTTCATCATCTGAAAAACTCGACTCACTTTCACTTTGTATAATAAATCTTGGGTTTTCAGGTTGAATAATTGAACTTGGAGAAGGATCATTTTGTGAGTCTTCAACTTGGGATGGGTCATGAAAATTAGCTGAATCTTTATTTTGATTACTCCCTGAAGATGAGTGAAATAGGGATGTAATTCAAAAAAAGTAACATCCATGGTAACAAACATTTTTTTGGAAATGGGTTCAAAACATTTATACCCCTTTTGAGTGGGAGCATAACCAACAAACACACATTTTGTGGCTCAGGGTTCTTTTCCTTGATTATGATTGTGAATATGAATAAAAGAGGTACAACCAAATATCTTTAGTGGTAAAGAAGAGGAAAGCCGATTTGTTGGATAAAACTTGTGAAAAACATCAAAAGGTGTTTCAAAGCTTAAAACCTTATTGGGCATTCTATACATGAGATATGTAGCAGTAAGAACGGCTTCACCCCAAAGATATTTAGGTATGTGATTGGTAAACAACAATGCCCAAGCTACTTCCAATAAGTGTTTATTTTTGCTTTCAGCCAAACCATTTTGTTGTAGAGTGTCGACACAAGAGCTTCGATTAACAATTCCTTTTTGAATAAAAAATTGGCTCAACGTGTTTTTGAAATATTCTCGACCATTATCACTCCGCAAGATTTGAATATTTTTTTGAAATTGTGTTTGTACCATGGTGTAAAAGTTTTTGAAAATTATTTCCACTTCAGATTTTTCCTTCATCAAATAAACCCAACTTAATCTTGGGTGATCATCAATAAAGGTCACGAACCATTTTTTTCCAGAATACGTAGATATTCTACATGGGCCCCAGATATAACTGTGAATTACAGCAAATGGTGTAGTTGGTTTGTAAGTTTGGATGGAAAAAAGATGCACAATGATGTTTAGCATATTGACAAACTTCACATTGAAAAGAAGATGGACTTTTATTCCGAAATAAATTGGGAAACAAGTATTTTAAATGTTGGAAGCTAGGATGGCCTAACCTATAATGCCATAACATAATATCATTATTTTTTGAACCAGAAACAGAATTTAAGCAAGTACTCTGACATTGTCTACTCGAGTTAGGTCCATCGTCAAAATCATAGAGTCCATCTTTCTCCTTAGCACTTCCAATCATCGTCCCCGTGGTTAATTCCTGAAACTCGCAATAAGAAGAGTAGAACAGAGTTAGGAATGACACTTAAAAAGGCAGTAGCAAGAAATTTACCCTTTTGTACCGAAGAACAAGACGGAGTTAAGGACATTTTTGGAGATTGAAACAATTTGTATAGGTGCTCTAATCATTCCTTGGAAAAGGGGACTGTATCCGAGTTGGTAGAAGGCTCTTGAATCTCTTCAGCAGTGGTTTGGTGGGCATGACCGTCACGTTTAGATTTTGGTTTCCAATTTGCTGGTTTACCATGAAGTTTCCAGCAATTTTCCTTTGTATGCCACAGTTTTTTGCAATGCCCACACCACAGTTTCTTACGTCCATCATTGTCAGAATCAATACCTCTTGACACAAGGGCAGAGCTATCAGGTTCCAGGTTGAAACCAGATTCGGTGTTGTGTAGCATGATTTCTCTCCTTGACTCCTCACGTCTAACTTCAGAAAAAACTTCACGAATAGAGGGCAATGGCTTCCTACCAAGAATACGGCCTCGGACCTCGTCCAAATTCCGGTTAAGGCCGGCTAAAAACATGTAAACCTTGTCATTTTCCTCTCTCTTCATGTGGCGAGCGGAGTCATTCGGATTCTCCCAAACATCATCATAACACTGATCAAGTTCCTGCCATAATGTTACCAATTCGTTATAAATGTAGTAACATCACGGTCATTCTACTTGGATTTCCAGAGTCGAGTTTTCAACTCAAAAATTTGAGAAGAATTCTCCAGGTCCGAATAAAGATCTCGAACAGCCTCCCAGACATCTTTAGCAGTGGGAAGAAATAAGTGAGGTTTCCCAATGGCAGGTTCCATTGAATTGATAAGCCAAGCAATAGCAAGGAAATTTTAGGACTGCCATTTTTTTATTAGGGTCCCCATCAGGAGGTTTTGATATTTCGCCAATACCAAATTTTGCCTCTACCATCAATTGCCAATTTTATGGACTGAGCCCACTCGAGATAATTGTGCCCATTGAGTTTCCTAGTCATGAGATAAGGGGTGAATTCTGGGGATTGTAATATGTAGATACAAGTGTGGGAGGAATAGTGGTATTGGGTTGAATGGTTCCAGGAGTATTGGAAGAGTTGGGTATTTCTTTGGGCTCCTGTCATCGCCGACTTATATGACATCATCAGAAGAAAGGAGAAAATAGAGAGAGAGCACGAGGCTCTGATACCATAAAGGTTTTTTTGAGAAGAAGAATAATCATTCTTGTTATTATTCTAGGGAAACAATTACAAACTAAATAGTAAAGGAAGGCACTACAAGAATATTAGTCAACAGAGACGACAAAAGTCGTCGCAAAAGGCCAAATAGTCGTCGTAATAACGTATTTGCGACGACATTTTCGTCCCTACTTGTCGGCGATGTAGGTCCGTGGCTGATGCTAATTAGCGACGACTATAGTCATTTCTAAAATATCAGGGACGACATTTGTCGTCCCTATTATTAGGGACGACAATTGTCGTCCCTAATAATAGGGACGACAAATGTCGTCCCTGATTTTAGGGTATCAGGGACGATTTTTGTCGTCCCTATTATTAGGGACGACAATTGTCGTCTCTAATGACTGGGTATCAGGGACGACAATTGTCGTCCCTAGCCCCTAAAACTGATTTGAAGACATATGTCGCTAAAATATTGGAGATTTGTTTATTTATTTATTTATTTATTTTTGTTTCCCCTTTTTATGACCAAAAAAATATTGAAAAATATTATAATTATCAATTATTTTTAACATAATTAAAAAGTAGAGAAGTAATAAAATGCATTAGATAAGAAGATTGTCTACAAAACTGATTATTTACAACATGAAAAAGTACCCTACAAGTCTAGTCATCATCATCGTCCTCGTAATAATCATCACCATCGTCATCGTCATCGTCCCCGTCCATCCTAGCAGAGGGTTTGGAACCCACAATCGGCGTCACATCTGAGCCCGAAGCTAGTCCCGTAAAATTATGCGAGAACATTGCATTTAGTCGAGTAAGCTGAGACTGGAGATCAGCCATTTGAGTAGCCTGGGTCTCCATCTGAGCAGCCTGGGTCTCCATCTGAGCAGCCTGGTTCTTCACTATCTGCTCGAGCTCTAACACACGCGCCGACTCTACAATAGCAGCTGAAGTAGCAGTCGACGATGCCGAATTGGAGACGCTAGTGAGGGTCCGGCCAACTCCGCGCACGTGGCCCCGTCGTTCTCCGAGCACATCCCGAATGACATTGTGCTCATCGAATTGTGTCCCAGAGGAGTTGGCTTGCTGCGTTTGCGTCTCCCTCACTTCAAGCATAGCGTTCTGACTTTTCAAAAAATGAAATGATTAGGTAAAAAAGCAAATTTAAATTGTATAAACTTTTTAAAAAATGAAAAAAATTAAATAATACTTACGTAATGATTCTTGACCTGCTCACTGACCCAAATTTCACCCTGATCAGTCAGTCGGTATGAGTAGATCTCCATGTATCCAGAATGGGAGCCCACTCTTGTGTCTCAGGATTTCTCTGAAAATATAAAACAAATCAAAGCTAGTAAATAATAATCACTAATAAGTAAATAAATAAATAATATTATATGAAATTAAGTATTTACGTTAGCATGGCGCGTTGCCACAATACTCTTAGACCCCTGCAAACTTTGGTATGAGGTCTTGGCTCGATTGGTTGTGTTCCTCAGAGACGCAGCATAAAAAACAAAAAGTAAAACATTATCTATAAAAATGCTGTTATAAATGAAATATAAAAAAATTTAAAAATTATTAAATTAAATATAAATAGTTAATGTACCTTAAAGGATGCACTCTCGAATAAGTCCACACAGTTGCCCCACTCAACCATGTCAATGTCTTCGAAAGGTTTTGTGCGTCCATGTCTCTTATAATATTTGTGGGCCTTGCTTTTGTCATCCTTATAACGCTCAGCGACACTTCTGTCAATGCCCTTACCAACCCAATGGTGTTTCTCTGGTGCAACATCGCCTTTTATGTTGAAATATTTATGTGAAAAAAATTATATTTCATTCTTTAATAAAAATTGCATAATTTAAACACATTGACATTTTAAAAAAAAAAATTAAATCTCGCTACCTCAATCTCTGCACGAACGCGGTCCTTCAAATGTTGTGGAATTTTGTTCCATCCCATATACTTGGGAACTATGAATTGGCGTACCGTTGTCCCCAAAAAATGGATGAACTCCGGCTCATTGGGACCAATAGGACGAATTGTCCTCTCTATGTCCAAGTCAAATGCTATTGGCAATGGAACACTACCATTATCTTTGAAATGCCTCTCGACCTTCAACATCCGTGGCTTACCACGCCTCTTTGGCGGTGGCGCTAAATGAAGTGAATAAAGTAACAAAGTTATTATTCTATAAGTGTGAAAAATAAAACCAATATATCTTGAAAAGTAAAAATGATTCAACAGTCTTAAGAAAGAAGTACCTGACTCGCAACAGGGCAACAATCGACGTCCACCTCTATCGGGGTCCTGATTGCCCCCGTCTCCTCCATGAGACAATACATCGGCCATATTTTGGGACTATGAAGCATTTAAAGACAACCAAATAATGCATGATAAATTGTAGTGAGAAATTATTAACCTTTGGACTTGATATAAATTGATGTAAGACCACATTAGAAATGCTTTGTTTCCCAACATTAACAAAAAAAATTATTCTCACATTACGTAAAATACAAAATTCACAACTTCATTAATAACACATTTCATTTTTATTGATCTTTTTTGTACCCGGTGCTTCACTTCATAAATAAAGATGATATCACTCAAAAATATTAGTGATTAAGAAAATTATAGGTATATTCTAGCACTTTGTGTTAGCTCGCACCAATGTCCATCATAAATTCTACTATTTGATTATGTGAAAAAATCAACACAGAAGTTGTCAAGTGTTAACCACAAACCTTCCTTGGCTGCTGTCTAGTGAAGAAGAATGGTCTGAAACTGAATCCAAACCTAAGCTCTAGAGAATTCGAAAAAAAGGTATGATAACCTAAGTGAGGAACAATTTTTCTCAAATAAAATGAAGTATGGAAAACAAATTCTCACTTTTTTTCTGCTTCTTCGACCACCAGCAAAAATTTTACTTGAAATGTTGAACAATTGAGATTACATTGAATATATTTTAGAAGAGAGATAGGGAAGACAAGTAGAATATCGATTAATTCAATTCAATATTCTGAATAATTTGGGAACTTTACAGGTATTTAAGCCTAACCTTCCTCAAAAAGGATGGAAAGTTGCAGATGATGAAAATTGAAAAATGACTTTATTGTAACTCGGTAACTATGGAAAGGAAATAAAAAATGATAAATGAAAAAACTTTCAAGAAGAAATAAAATCAAAATAACTTCCAAGTTATTTCCAAATATTTTTCCCAGCGTGTATGTCTAGTTTACTGGCAAGACTTTCAAGAAAATGCCAAGGATCTCCATCATTTTGAGGCAGCACAATACATAGCAACAGAAGAAGGGAGGGGGAAGAAGAAAAACTAAGTAAGAGTTGTAGAAGAACAAGAGGGATGAAGAGAGAATTGGGAAGTAAATCAATCTCAATCTGAATCCAATTCAATAGTTTGTATAATTTGGAAACTTTATTCCTAGTTATGCTTTTAATATTTCTAACAAAAGATTAAAAAAATACCAAACTATGAAACAGAAAATTACCTACTGTGACCTAGTAACTATAGAAATAAAGAAAAATCAATCAAAATATTCTCTTGCTCATGGTAAATGTCTATTTTTTTTGGGGGAAAAAAAATCAATGCAACCTCAATGAGTTTCCGGGCTTCACCAGGGACGGTTCCTGGGGGGTTTTGATTCCCCAACCGTATATCAATAAAATCAAACTCATGAGAACAAGAGTAAGGGGCATAAACATGACATCTCAAAAGCAAAATAATCAATACAATTTATAAGACAGCTACAAAGAAAAGCAGGGTAAACAAAAGGAAACATACAAACTTGCTATATAAACACAGAGAGCTAAAATTTCCTAAGATTAGGAAGTTAATATGGCGGAATTTCAACATTTTCTTTGAAGTTGGCATAAACATGTTAAATCTCCAAAGATTAGGAAGTTAATATGGCGAAATTTCAACACTTTCTCTGAAGTTGGCTTGAACATGTTTCCATTCCCAGCTTAATTACAATAGATGAAACTAGAAACTCAAAAACCATTTTGTTTATCTTTGCAATTTGGTTCCCTGAATCACAGATGTCTCCACTTTCTAGCTTTTCTAATAAATTGTCATTAGCCTATCTTATTTTTTGTCTTGATCTTGATCCTGATAATTTTGCATTTCCCTTTGAGACATTTACAACTTTGACACTTGATCTGCTTGCGGTGGATTGATTCTTTGCTCTCTAGGTGACAAAGTTGCTTTCGACAAAAGAACATTACTTCTGGGCTGATAGCCAAAACTCAAATATAAACATCCATACTTAAATTTTTCACTTTTTCTACATAAAATGCTTATTTCATGTCCTTCCTTAAATATTTATGAATTCGGTATGCAACAATGTGTTGTTTATTATGAGGAGCACAAACAATCAATAGGGCTTCTTGGATTTGCCCAGCATATATCAGTCATTGACAACTACCTATTATGTCTAAGCATGTTGAAGCTTTAAAATTGCCTGCATTTCCAAATTACATTAAAATAGCCAATAAATAGCCCACCATCAAGCAAGCCCAGCAAATCACAATTCAAACTTCAATCACAATTCACTCTACATCATAAGCTAAAGAAAAAAAAAATTAAAAGAGCAGGGGGGGGGCGCTTTCTGGAGAAGAAAAAACAAGGATGAATGAAAGTGACCCAAGTCAAATTCTCATCCAAAAACACCCAATCTCGGAAATATCTATCAACTACAATAAAATGTTTTATCAATTAGAAAATAAAACTACCTGGGCAACGAAAGTGTGAAACAAACTGGGCAACGAAGAAATAATGGACCAATAACTACCTGGACAATGTTGGAACACGCTATTCTCTTGGGGACACCGTGGCGTTGGCGGCGTGACTGAGGTGGTGGTGGTGGTGTGACTGTCAGCAACGAAGATCACGAAAGGAAGAGGAGTAAATGTTGAGAGAGGAAGCGGGTCTCCATTTCTTATTCTGAGAGTATATTTAGGGCTCCAAGTTTTGGCGGGGGTCGAAAATTGAGCGAAATCTAAATAATTTTACGTTAAATCTTTAAAATAAGCTATTTTAGGTTTTTAATTTTTTTGTCAAGGTAAAATATATTGTTTATATATTGGTTTATGTATGATTTCAAAGTAATTAAACCTAGTATTTTCATCCGTACGATGCACGAGAATATATTTATAATAATAATTTCGATCCAAATTTATGAAAATATGTTAATTATACAATCATATAAAATAAAAAATAATACAATAATATTTTAATAAAAAATATTTTAATAAAAAATATTATCAAATTCATAACTTTTAAAAAAGACAAAACTAATAAAAATAAGAAATGCAAAATGTACAACACAACACAAATCCAAAATGCATGAAAAATAATATTATATCACAATAACTAATTAAATTTAATAAATAATATAAATAATTCAAATTATAATACCTGCTTCGAATAGTAAATCAATTTATGTATGTGAAAAATACATGATTGTTAATGTGAATAATTTTTATGAGCTATATCATGTTTGATGTAATATTATGAGTACAATATTAATTTTAAAAAAATGCAAATTCGTTAGTTTATTTAATTGTATATCATGTTTGATGTAATATTATGAGTACAATATAATTTTTGTGGAATACATCAATATATTTCTCACGATATTTACAAACACCAATCGTATTTTTTGAATGTTCAATGGAGTTATAACGGGAAATAAAATATGATGGGACAATATTCTAAAAGTAAATTAAAATGCAAAACCTTGAAATGATAGGTCCTTAATAGGCAGTGTCATAAAACGATTGGTCCTTAATAGACAGTTACCTAAACCGATGGGTCTTTATTTGACTACTTACTGGAAAAAACTTAAAGGCAGTGGATGGAGGTCATTATGGGGCAAATAAAGATGATTTGAGGTCTAATCTTACTAAAAAAAAACGATAGGTCCTTAAATGGCAACTGCCAACAAGATAGGTCCTTATCGTATTTTAACATTTTCCCCCCAATTTTTATTCAAAAACATCAATCACATAATAATATATAGGATAAATAATTCATAATATTAAAATAAGAACAACAAATAAATAAAATACCTCATTAAATAATAATAATAATAATAATAATAATAATAATAATAATAATAATAATAATAATAATAATA
The DNA here is from genome assembly GCA_963555705.1 of Ligustrum vulgare. Lineage (NCBI taxonomy): Eukaryota > Viridiplantae > Streptophyta > Magnoliopsida > Lamiales > Oleaceae > Ligustrum > Ligustrum vulgare. The sequence continues at coordinate 41,387,978 of OY743173.1, read as the reverse complement.
ATAAAAGAAAATTTATATATTTAAATAAATCTTGTTTTTAAATATATTTGCAAAACAGAGGAAAGAAAAAAATGAAATGAGTAAATGTCCACCTATTTCTGAAAAAACTTTTATTTGTACAAAATTTTGTAATGTTCAAAAAAAGTGGATACTTGTAAAATTTATAATCAAGTTTTACAAGTATTCGATAGCACATAAATTATTTAATAATCAAATATTTCAAACAAGATTAATTAATAGTTCAATGTGAAAAATATGTCATAGATTACATGCATGCAATACCAATCATCTAGTCCGAATCACTATAGGACTGTACTCGATCCTCAACGTTGTCATCAATGTCTTCATTCTCCGTGTCAGATATCTCGGAGACTCTAGATTGATCGGTCAAGTGTACTTCCCTGGCACCCACTGAGACATCGAGATCCCCACTGGTCACTCGACGCAAGTTGATCTCCTCTAACGGACCTAGATCTACGAACAGTGTGAACCTCGATGATGTGTCAATGTGAACTACATCAGTCTCGGTACCATCCATCTCACGTACCTTCCAAGCTCTCCAATGGTTAACTTCTTCGAAAACTCGCCAGTTGGGACCCCTAAGAGGATCATTTATATAAAACTCCTGTCGCGCTTGAGACGCCAGTATGAATTGGTCATCCTTGAATGCCTCGGCACTGACGTCAATGCTCGTGATATTGTTGTCAGTTGATGTTCTTTTCCCTTGTGTCCTAAACCATTTACACCTGAAGAGTACGACTGAAAATCCACCAATATATGACAACTCAAGTACTTGTTGCAATTGCCCGTAAAATGTTTCACCTTCCAATCCTGTCACACTCACGCCACTGTTTTGAGTGGTTCGTCTAGCATCCCGATCAGCCGTCAGAAATCGAACGCCGTTAACAATACATGCGGGGTAAGATTGGACATTATGTGAAGCGCGAGACGCAAGAGCCAATATTTCTGATGTGACAGTTGTAGGGATCTCTCGGTGCAGATTATAAATCTATCATAACGAACAACAATGTTAAGTAGCATATTTCAACATTAATTGTATATCAATACACATAAAGATATTATGTTGAACATATAAACGCACCTTCGTGTGGAACCATGCGACGAACTGCTGCCTATGCAATTGGTCGACGTTTTCTACACCATGGGAATGCAATTCTCTCTTGTGTTCACTATTCAAAAGTGACGAAGGAATTAAAAAAATATGTAGTCAATACGAACTAGATAACCAACAGTTTAATTTATAAATATTTATAAAACTAAATACTTACTTCAAGTAGACCTCAATTTCAGGACAGTTGTTAAGGATGTAGAACTCAGCCTGGTTCAATGCATGACGATCAAGTATCATTACAGTTGTTTTTCCAACGGGACGACATTGCGACTTGAACACTGATAGATGCTTGCCTTGATCGATATCATCCTCGTTCCTCTCGGGCCGATTGAAACGTGTCTCGATGTCGTCAAAATACCTCGAACAATATGTCAAAGATTCTTCTGCAACATACCCCTCTGCAATTGAACCTTCGGGCTTTACTGGATTTCTGACATAGTCCTTCAATTTCTTGAGATACCTTTCAAATGGATACATCCAGTGCATGTACATAGGACCTCCCAAGATTGCCTCATCTGGTAAATGCATAACAAGGTGGACCATAATGTCAAAAAAAGCAGGAGGAAATATGCATTCGAGCTTGCAAAGTATTAGAATTAGTTGTTCCTTGGCATTCTCCATGTCACTTTTCTTTATCGACCTGGCACAGAGCTTCTTGAAAAATGTAGAAAGCTCATTTATAGTCGAGGAGATATTCTTGTTCAAATATGCTCTACACCCAACAACCAACAAACGCTGCATAATAATGTGACAATCATGTGATTTCAATCCAGTGATGCGAGTGCCATTATGATCAACATTCTTCTTCAAACTAGACGCAAATCCATCTGGAAATTTGACTGATCTGATAAAATCACAGAATCTTCTATGGTCAGTATCAGTGAGTTTGTATTCTGCAGCAGGCTTCATCAATCGATTCCCATCATGATATAAGTGCAACTCCTGTCTGATACCTAATTCCATTAAATCACGTCGCGCATTGTCCGTGTCCTTAGATTTGTGTGGATCACATAAGATAGTACCGAGAAAGCTATCACACACGTTCTTCTCCACATGCATTTACGTCTAGATTATGCTTCAACTCGATAGTGCACCAGTAAGGTAGCTCATACAAAATACTCTTTTTTCTCCAGTTGAGTTTACACGGATCTCGTTTCCTTTTACGACCTCCATATTGTGGGTGCTTCCCTGGAATTCCATTAGTCACTCCCCTCAACTGCAGCATTATATCTACACATGTAAATCGACGTGGAGGTTCCCCAACCTCAGTTTTTCCATTGAACTCACGAATTTTGCGCCATGGATGAGAAGTTCTCAAAAACCGGCGATGTCCCACATAAGCTATTTTCCCTAATACGCGTTCAGATGGCTTATAAACATTGCAAGTTGGGCATGCTCCATAACCCTGTCCACTACAACCTGAAAGACTAGTTCTGGCTGGAAAATCATTGACAGTCCATAACAATGATGCACGAAGTCTAAATAATCCATTATTTGTTCCAGCATCACGTACATAAACACCAGTATACCACAGTTCCTTTAACTCATCAACTAGTGGACGAAGGAAAACATCCATATTTTTCCCCGATGATCGTGGGCCAGGTATCAATAGAGTTAACATCAAGTTTTCTTCTCTCATGCATAACCACGGAGGTAGGTTATAGATGCATAAAATTACTGGCCACATACTGTAGGACTGACTCATGTTTCCGAATGTATTAAATCCATCCGCAGCTAAACCCAGTCGGACATTTCGAATCTCACTTGCAAAATCCGAGTGTGCTTTATCAAAGTCCTGCCATGCCTTCCCATCAATAGGATGACCCATTTCATCACTGTCCATCGATCGTCCAGCATTGTGCCACCTCATCTGTTTTGCAATGTACCGAGTAGAGTAGAAGCGCTTAAGCCTGGGAGTCAATGGAAAATAACGTAACACCTTATGTGGGATATTCATACTAGATGATTTTCCTGACACCTGAGTCCACCGACTTTCGTAGCATATTGGGCAAATCTGTTTATCAGGATTCTCCTTCCAGAACAGTGAGCAATCATTCTTGCAGACATGAATCGACTCATAGCCGAGCCCTAACTTCCTCATTAGCTTCTTAGCCTCGTAATATGAATTCACAAGATTTAAATCTGGAAATGCTAACTTCAGCAATTTCAGCAACTCATCGAATGACTTATTGGTCCACTTGTTCATCACTTTAATATGCATCAACTTAGCCAAGAAATTCAAGGAAGAGAATGACGAGACGCCTGGATACAAATCTGATTGCAATGCTTCAAACAGCTCATCAAACCCAACATTAGCCCCTTCCTCACTCGGTTCTCCCCCAACTACATCATGTAGAATGTCTGTCATCTCATCTCTCGATACTATTAGTTCATCTTGTTGTGGCATGTCGACAGGTACTTCCATTGGCTCTCCATGATGAATCCATCTTTCGTAATGTTCTAAAAAACCAAATCGAAATATGTGGTCATATACAACATGTACCAGTTGCTTTGCTCTGTTTAAACATTTATTGCACGGACAAGAAATCATCCCCCTATCGTTTTCCGATGGCCTCACCATTCTAATAAATGCTGCAACTCCATTCGCAAATTCGGTGGACTTGCCACGTATTCTGTTCAGTTTAATCCAACTCTTATCCATATCTACTTTTACTTCATTTTCGCTGTGAAATAAAAAAAATACACATATAACTGAAATATTCGAGTGATGTGAGCATGTGCCTTAACCACTTATTGCTCCAACACTAATTCAAGGTACGAATCCAAACCATTCGACTCTGATTAGCGACTCAAGATTTGTGTCCATTTTTTCCTGTTACTGCCTCTCCCCACTATTCTCCAAAGTGCATGCACTACGATAAATCTAGTCCACACCCGGAGAATATTTTAGGAGATGCTACCAACGTGAAAAAAAAAAGCAGTCGCAGGAAAAAATATTTAATAACACAACTCTAATCATTGTCGAAATGTCCAATAGTATGAAAATTCAAAGATTAATTTATAAACATCAAATAGTCCTGTACTAGCACGTGTGTGCTCAATAAACTAATCTTTAAACGGTAGTCTAAGCTCAATGTAAGTGTAATAAAATGTAAAAAAAATTAATAAATAATGCACGTAGAAATTATAATTAGATAAAAATAACATACCACAATCTCAAAATTTTCACATTCCAACCTCGTCAATCAACAGCTTCAAGTTCCAAAAACAACGTTGCTAGCTAAAAAGAATTGATGAAAACATATTATTAATCAATCAATAAAAAGTCTATAAAATACAGAATTTAAGTGCAAATATCTTACCTAAATCAAAGAAATTGTATCAACTTGAGAGCAGTGTTAATAACAACTTTAAGCTAAGAAGTATAAAAGAAAGGAAAACTATAAAGACCATATGTTTTCAACTTGAAAATGAGAGGAAAAACAAGTCTGAAGTATATATATGTACAGTGTATTGGCGACGACTATTGTGGTCGCTAATTGAATAAGCGGGAATTTTTTGCGCCAATTTCTGTGATTAGAGACGACTTTGTCGTCTCTAATTGCATACGCGGGAATTTTTAGCGCCATTTTTTGTCATTAGAGACGACAACAGTCGCCACTGTTCCTGAAATTTGCGACGACTATTTGTCGTCCCTATTAACTAGTAATAGAGACGACAAACGTCGTCTCTATTACCCTGAACATAGAGACGATTAATTTTCGTCTCTATTATGAGGTAATAGAGACGACCCTGAAAATAGAGACGACTTGAGTGGTCTCTATTACCCTAAAAATAGAGACGACTCAAGTCGTTCCTAATACTTAAAGTCGTCTCTATTACCCTGAACATAGAGACGACTAATTGTCGTCTCTATTATGAGGTAATAGAGACGACTATAGTCGTCCCTAATACTTAAAGTCGTCTCTTTTACGAAAGTTCTAAGGGCGGGATGTTTTCCCGCTTTCCCTGGTTAATTGAGATGACAAAGTCGTCGCTATTTCGTCCTGTATTGAGACGACCTTTATGTCGTCGCAAATAATGAAGCATTAGAGACGATATTTTTTGACGTCACTAATTTTCGTCGTTTTCGCTCAGTTTTCTTGTAGTGAGGCCACCAAATCAGGAAAGGCCACAAAATTAGGAAATTAAATTACAAATCAAATCAGCTGATCTCTAGGCTAGAAAAAAAGGAAAACATAATTTCAAAAGATAATTTCCTTAATTTATTTCCTAGAAATCCGACAAATATGCATAAATTTGGAGATATTGATCAACCCAAAATTTTCATCTAATAAAACACAATCCACATACTCCAGATACTAACCTATGCCCATACTTCATACCTCAATAACTTGCATTTCATGAATTCAAAGAAAATCTAACAATTTTTGAACAAATTTGAAGTGAAGTGAAAAATTCATACCTTTGATTGAGTTTTTGAGGTGATAAAAGCAATGAATTCGATGCAAACAAGTGTTGATGACATGCATAAAATATGAAAGATCGACTATGGAGTGATTTGGTGAGAGAAAACGAGTTTATGAAGTTTAAAAGTGAAAGAATGAAGCAAAATATTTAAACTGCTAACTGTTCCCAGAATTTTCCTGCGCGGTTACAGAGGAAAAATGTCGCGCGGCATTTCAGCTGAAGGCAGTTTTCTTTTTATTTTGAATTTCAACCTCGTGTTTAACCCCCTAATCATTTCATGATCTCTGTGATGACCTACCACACAATATCTTCATGATCTAAACTAGTGTGTGTGTGTGTGTGTGTGTGTGTGTGTGTGTGTGTGTGGGGATGACGATAAAAGCCTAAACAACTAAAACATGCAAAATCAAAATAAACATGAAAATGAAAAAAATACTGCAACAAACAAAAGTATCCTTTACATGCAAATATGCAAAACACTTAAAACATGTCACCTATCATGCATATATCTTAAAAAAAGTAATGAAATAAATACTTAAAGCATAATAAATAAAAGGGAAGAAAGTTGGGTTTCCTCCCAATGAGTGCTCCGTTTATAGTCTTAAGCCCAACTTTTGGCACTTTTCTTCAAGGAACTCTAAATAAGGATTTTGATGACCTTATTTGTTTTTGTCATTTGAACTTTTTCCAATTTTCATTCATGCTCAAAAATTTTACCTTGCCCATGTCATGTATGTTGACTTCTTCACTCGATTCGAACTCAATATATATGCTTCAATCATCTCTTCAGTGCCAATGATTGATCCACTCTTTCAAGTTCTTCTTCTTTTTCTTCAGCTGTTTCAGCTAATTTGTCTTACTCCTCTAATCTTTTCACCTGGATTTCTGGTAATTGCAATGGTTGACTCTCTGGCATGCTTACTGTCAACTGCTCTATCAACTTCTTAATTTCAGCTTGTTGATTTTGCAATTCCTGAATTAGCAAATTTTGATTGTCCAAATCATTTGTTTCAGCTTGAACTGCATGTATCGGTAGACACCCCTGCTCTACCATATAATAATTTCCCAAACAATCAATCTTCCACATAGCATCCTTAGGTGCAATAGGGAAATCAAATACAACATGATTTTCCCAACAGAAATCACACATAAGATATGTCTGAACTGCAGTTCGATCAAAGAGCCATTGATATTGTTCGTTGCCATCTTGCCATGTTACCTCCAACTGTCTGAAAATTCATTCAATGCCTGAAAAGGAAACAATTCACAGATTTTAAAAATATTTCCCAAACAAAAACAAAAAATAAAAATAAAGTTCAAACTAAAGCAAGAACTAATTGGTATCGATATTAATTAACAGTCCCCAGAAATGGCGCCAAAACATGTTCACTAATATTTTGCGATGCGAAATATCCCCGCAAATGTACGGGTCATAAGAAGTAATAAAGTGGACCTAGGAGTCTAGATTATCGTCCTACGGAGACTACTAATAAGTACCGAAATATGGTGGTTCCTATTCCTATTTGAACGGATGAAAGAGTTTGAGAATTTAAATTAAAACTAAGAAAATAAATTAAAGAATTAAATTGCGAAATTTTATTTTTAAAAAAATGATTGTAAGGTATTTGAGAATCCCGATTTCACCTAGCCAATTAAATTAACTCCAATTCCATGTGTTTATTTCCTAAATATGTACTCAGTTGAATTCACTAATGTATATTGAAATTTCTCTCACAAATTTAAATCAATTCTACCTAAACAAGTCAACCGTGTATCTCTACAGAGGGTCTGAGTATTCCTTATCCATATGCATAACACAAAAAAATTCACACACGACCGCAATAATAACAAGAATATATCTCTATCTCTTGTCCAATTACCGGATTTATTACCTAAATCTAAGTTATTAACCCACCTCTCGGATTATGGAAATAACTTATTATATCATGAATTGGTGATCAATCAACTCAAGCATTAAAAGCAATAATAAATCAATACATGTAATGAAACATTAAAACTATGGAATATGGAATTAAAATAATAAAGTTAGGCTACATCATTCATCCAAACATGGAATTTAGTTGAAAATCATAATTAATAACAAAAACAATAAAAGAAAACGTTCATGGAAAATAACATAAAAGAATGGAGAGCTTGCACCAAGTATCAATTCTTCATGTGTTCTTCCAATCTCGCCTCTTGCTTTGCTCCAATCTCCTAAGAATTTGACGTTGAAATCCAAAAATTATGATGTTCTTAAGTGAGACAAATGTCCCAAAATTGTGCCTCTTATGTTGTATATAAAGGTTTTGGAAAAACCTAGTGAAAGAAGGAGAAAACCCAAATGAAAATCCCGCAAAAGCCCAAAATTACGGCCCATTCGGAAGTTTGTGTGGGCTCGCAGGAAAAATTCTTGAGGGCTCGCAGTACAAACTTTCAGTGCAATTTTCAACTGTAAATATGTATATGTTGGTCCTTCTCTTTTGTTTGCACCTCAACTTCCAATTTGAACATTATGGTCCCCAAACTTCTAAATCTTCTCAATTAGCTCATTCCAACTCTCAACTTCTTCAATTAGCTCAATTGTGCATTTCTTTCCCTCAATTTCTTCATTCGTCATCTTTTGGGATATTTTCTGAAATTTAAACAAATAAACACAAATTAAACAACATTTATTCTAGAATGAAAATAAAATATTCTAATTTTGACATATAAAATAAGTGTATAAAATACACTTATCATATATCAAGACAAGCGTCATTGGCGGGTTAACAAACGGGATATAGAGATTGTAATATCAAGAAATTCCTTTCTATGTAATGCCTAATAAGGTATGAAAATCCTTTTAATGCATTGTGTAATGAAAGCATATTACAAAGTATCATTCAAGGTCACGTAATCGAGTACTAGTTCAATCAAGCCAAGTTAAGTCAAGACAAGTTCATAGTTAATTCTATATAATCAAGATCAAAGTAATATCCAAGTTATGTCAAATTCATATAATCAGTTAGTGTCTTTTAACAAGTAGATGACATATTATTATCTGTCAAACCATGTTATCATCTTCATTAAGTCTAAGATCATATAATCAAGTATAACGGCTACATCATATATAACAAGTACAAATATTATCCACAATTTCTATAAATAACTGGAATAAAGATTGTTTATGAAGTATCACATTATTCAAATAATGTTGATTCAATAAGAACAAGGTTCATTCTAGATATCGAAGTAATACAAGTTAACTATGTTATCATCATTTTATGATAATCAAATGATTCACGTAGTATAATATTACATCAATAAGAACAAGGTTCATTCTAGATATCCAAGTAATACAAGTTAACTACGTTATCATCATTTTATGATAATCAAATGATTCACGTAGTATAATATTAGTAATGATCAATTTCGTTAGTCATTATATTACTTTAAACAAGTGGATAACAATGTTAAATAGCTATTAATGTTACAACAAGATTTGCAATGTTATAATAATGATATTGAAGTTAAATATGAGATACTTATAACGAGATCCTATCAAACTTATATCAAGTAAACAAATAAGCATATTCTACTCATCTCGATCCAGAATAGTCGGAAAGAAGTTCTTTACTTTGTAGTATTGATGCCGTCACATATATTGATACATGTTGTTACATGTATTGATACTTGCTCTCTGTACGTATCGATACATGCTGTCTGAAGTATATGTATCGATACATGCTCTCAATGTATCGATAATTGAAGAAATTTCATCGTTTCTGGACTTATTTTTTGGGCTTTCTTCAAGGCTTTAAATATAATTTGATTTTGCAGAACTTCATTTAAGGATATCAAGAACTTGTTATTGAATTAACAAGTCTTAATCCTAACAAAAGATCAAACCTTAACTTAAAAATTCCATAACTTTGGAGGAATAAAATCATTATATTACCAACAATTTTCTTAGCTAATTTTGGTGTGAGGATTCCTTCAAATTGATGGCTATTTATAGTTAGAAAGGGCTGCACAAGAAGAAAAAGGTCATGGCTGTGTGATCCTAAGATAGTTAGAGGTGGAAGTTGACAAGCATGAGACTAAGGTTTATTAGCATGCAAAAGCAGGTGTAAGATTTAAACCATGCAAAGGAGGAGCTGTCACCATAAAGTTGAATAAGTAAGGAAAGCTATAAAGTCGGCTAGAATAGATAGGTGCCACATCATGCTTCAAATTTTCCAATTTTTTTTTCTAGAGTCCTGTTTGAGTAAATATTTGAGGTATCATATGGACTCGAGATTCCGAGTTCTTTGTACTATTTCAATTACTCACGGATTACTTTAATGTGCAATTTACGGCGGAAGAAATGGATAACCAAGGAGGAAGTTATGGCCTTCTGAAGTTGGCCACTCAAAATAGTTTTCAGCTTAAATGTTTTAACGTCCTAACTTTAAAAATTCATCGAGGGTTATCCGTTGGTCGGAATGACAAACCATTTTCACATTCTCAAAGATCACTTCCAGAACTTACTCGTACATATATCACATGTAAACAAAAGGACACTTAAATATGTTTTTGACATAACTTTTCTTTTAATAAAAAGTCTTTTTTTCATTCCAAAATTATAACATAAAATATTTTTATTATGTCATAATGGATAATAAAGGATGTCAAAGTTTTTGGATCGTTACACACCCCAAGACTCTAGTCAGTTGGAATTCATCATGACGTTCTCAACACAAAACTCAAGCTTCTACTTGGTAACAACCTTGGTCAATCTATCAGCAATATTCTTATCAGTGTGAATCTTTTCCAATTGCATCAATTTCTCATCAACTGCTCCACGTATCCAATGTGTTTAGTATGAGAATGGAAAGTGAAACTCTTACTCAGCTCAAGAGCACTCTAACTATCAAAATAAATGACGTACTCACCATGCTTCACATTGAGCTCCTCAAGAAACTTTTCATCCATACCATCTCTTTACCTGCTTCGGTAACTGTAATATAATCAGCCTCAGTTGTAGATAAAGCCACATATTTTTGTAATCTTAAATGTCAAGAAACCGCTCCCCCTTCAAAATTAAACAAGTACTCAGATGTAGACTTTCGGTTGTCAAAATCTCCTGCCACGTCTACATCTGTATATGCTGTTAAAACTAGTTAAGCTCTCCCGAAACTCAAAAAAAAAGTAGAAGTTCCCCTAAGATACCGCATAATCTATTTTACTTATTCCCAATGATCTTTTCCCGACCAATGATCTTTGCCCGGATTAGATAGAAATCTGCTTACCACGCCAATTGCATGTGCAATATCTGGATGAGTACATACCATAGCATACATCAAACTACCGACTGCAAAAAAATAAGGTACTGATTCCATCTTCTTCTTCTCTTCACTAGTTGAAGGACAAGATCTTTTGGTAAGTTTGAGATGACCCCCAAGAGGTGAGCTAACTGATTTAGCTCCTTTCATATTGAAACTTCAAGTACCCGTTCAATATACTTTCTTGTGATAACCACAATCTCTTAGATTTTCTATCTCAAACAATCTCCATGCCCAATATCTATTTAGCTGCCCCAAATCTTTCATATCAAATAACTTAAGTAAAGCTTCTTTCAATTTCTTAATCAACCCCACATCCTGGCGCCAACTATGAGCATACCATCAATATAAAGCAGTAAAATAATAAACTTGTCACATGGAAAATATCTGATATAAACACAAGAATCTACAGTCGTCCTTGTATATTCCTGACTTTCCATAAAAGCATCAAACTTTTTATATCACTGTCTTGGTGCTTGCTTGAGCCCATACAAACTTTTCTTCAATATGCATACAAGGTGTTCTTTCCCCTTTTGTTCAAAACCATCTAGTTGAAAGATATAAATCTCTTCCTCCAAGTCACCATGTAGGAAGGCGGTCTTCACATCTAGTTGCTCCATTTCTAGGTCTAGACTGGCTGCTAACCCTAAAAAAAACTGATGGATGTCATTTTCATAACAAGAGAGAAGATCTCATCAAAATCAACATCATATTTCTGCCCAAAGCATTTAACAACCAAACAAGCCTTGTACTTCATCAAATCACCATTGCCATCCCATTCGATTTTATACACCCATTTATTTCTCAATACTTTTCTGCCATTAGGAAGATTCACCAAGTCATGAGTATCATTCTTCCTGAAAGAATTCATCTTTTCTATCATTGCTTTCATCCACTGAATCTTATCTCCATTAGAATGTGCCTCAGAAAAACTTTCTAGCTCCCCATCAGTAGTAAGCAAAATATAGTTAGAAGTAGAATACCTAGTAGATAGCCTGTGATCTCAGTAGACCTTCTGACATGTGCTTCTTCATTTTCTTCTGTGTCAGGTATCAGCTCCTCCTTATTAGCATTGTCATCTGCTAGTATATCATCATGAGCAATGTCATCAACATTCTCATCAGTAGGAGCTAGATTCTCTTCAAAAATAGGTTGTGATGTTGAAGTGCTAGTAGATGTGAGATCAGGAACAACTACAGTCACTCTAGACTGCTCCAATTTATCCAAATCTTCAATGGTTTGGTCTTCATGAAAGACCACATCTCTGCGTCTCACAATCTTCTTTTTCTCTGGATCCTAGAATTTGTACCCAAACTATTTATCACCATAATTGAGAAATATACAAGGAGTAGCTCTTTCATGAAGCTTCGATCTCTGTTCCTTAGGCACGTGCACAAAAGCTTTGCACCCAAACACCTTCAGATGAGAGTAGGAAACATCTGTACCTGTCCAAACTTTTTTCGGAATATAAAAGTCCAAAGGAACATACAGATATCTATTGATCAAATAGAAAGCAGTCTAAATTGCTTCACCCCAAAAGATTTTGGGTAGCTTAGCTTTCTTCAACAGGCATCTGACTCTGTCAAGAATGGTATGATTAATTCTTTCTGCCACACCATTATGTTGAGGAGTACCTGCTTCTGTAAACTTGTTTTGAATCCCAAATTTTGAGCAATAATCCCAGAATTGATGTGAAGTGTATTCTCCACCATTATCAGTTCTGAGGCCTTTCAAGGGATTCCGTGTTTCTCGTTCTACTATGGTATGAAACTGTTGAAAACTCTGAAATACCTGATCTTTAGATTTCAACATATAAACCCAAAGCTTCCTAGAAGCATCATCAACAATGGTGAGGAAATACTCATTTCCACCAAAAGAAGCTATATCACTAGGAGAGCACACATTAGAATGTACAAGTTCTAAAATATCATATTTTCTTTTAAATGAACCACTAAAAGAAACTATGTGTTGTGTACCGTATAAACAATTATTACATTAGTTTAGAGACATACCTTGGCTAAGGGAATAGATGTCTTCTTAGCCAGAACCTGTAAATATTTTTCATTCATGTGACCAAGCCTCTTATGTCATAAATCAGGAGAACTATCTTCAACTACATTCACCTCATTTTTACAAGCTTTTGCATAAGTTTTGTAAAGCGTGCAACATGCTTTTTCTTTGGCGACAATCAAAGTACCCTTTGACAATTTCCAATTCAAGTCACCGAATTTGTCATAATAAACCTGTCTGTCTAAAGCCATAACCAAAATTAGATTGAGGCGCATATTAGCAATATGCCTCATATCATTCAGTATCAAGGAGTAACCAAGTTCTGTTTGCAAGTAAATATCACCAATCCCAACAATCTTTGATTGGCTAGTATTTCCCATCTTTGAAAAACCAAAATCACCAGTTATGTAATTTGCAAACAAGTCCATGTTCGAACAAATATGGTAGGAAGCACCACTATCAACAATCCACTCAGTACTAGGATCACCCCACGTGTAGGAAATGACCATCTACACAAGAAAGTATTTCATCATTGTTGACAGCTGTAGTGTTCTTTTCATCTTTCTTCTTCTGATTACTACATTCCCTTTGATCTCTCAACCAAATTCGACAATTTATTTTAATGTGACCCACATTGCCACAATGGTAACAAGCTGACTATTTTTCTTTTGATTTTGAACGACCTCTTGACTTGCTATGACATTTCTGCTATCTATTCCTATTTCTCCCTCTATCCTCTACAACAAGAGCATGTTCATGATTTGACCCTGTATGTACACCTGAGGACTTTCTTCCAGATTCTTCATTCTGCATACTATCTTTCACAAAATCCATAGTCAAAATACCATAAGGAGCATAATTATTGATAGTTACAACAAAGGTCTCCCAACTATCTGGCAAAGAACTCAAAAGCAACAAAACCTGCAGTTCATCTTCTATTTTATATACCCAGAGTAGACAACTGATTTACAATATTCTGGAAAGTGTTCAAGTGCTCTGTTACACATATGCCATCTTTGTATTTCATGTTGACCAAGTCTCTAATCAGAAAAGACTTCCTGGAAGCAATCTTCTTCTCAAACATAGACTCCAATTTCGACCACAATTTTTGTGCATCATATCCTATGCAACATGATGAAACACTTTGTTAACCACCCACTTTCTTATAGTTCCGATAGTCTTTCTATTATGTTTGGTTCATTCTTTTTCTAACATATCATTCGGTTTAGCTGTGTCACCCTCAATAGGGTCATGCAAATCCTTATGATAAAGGATATCCTCCATCTTAGGCTTCCAAGTCACCCAATTATGAGTAGTGAGTCTAATCATAGCATAACCAACTGGATCCTCCATTTTAATCCACACAATCCAACCTAAGCTTTGATACCACTGTTAGGAAATTAGACTACTAGAATTGCTAACACAAGTTGCAATACTAAATATTCCCTCCGAATCCATGTGATTAAAATAAGAAAATACTTAGAGAACCCCAAATCTTGAAGAAGAAGAACTCATCAATAACAACACTTTCTTCCCAAAATGAAACAAAATAAATGACACCTTATTTGTCCATGATATCACTGCGTGTATGTGTCAAGAAAATGGCCAGAAACAAGTATTTAGAAAATCGAAAATCGGTTCGACCAGAAAAATGAGGTCAAGGTCAAAAGGTCGAACCGGGGTAGAACCGAAATCAATTAAAAAAAATAAATAATTTTTTTAAAGTAAATTCTAAAATAAAATTATTTTACATATAAACCAACATTTACTCAGAAATAAAATCATGCACAAAAAAGATTTATTCAATAAAAACTAAATACAAAAAAATATAAAATATACTACATTAATATTCTTAGTTTAAGAATTACTAATTCAAGAAAAATATAGTTTATGCTTGTTAATTTATTTATTATACCATGATTTATTTCAAAACTTCAAAATATTTTAACCTTTAAAAATAAGAAAGAACAATATTCAATTCACTCAAAAAAGAAAAAGAGTCATTTCAAAGAGAGAGAGAGAGAGAGAGAGAGAGAGAGAGAGAGAGAAGAGAAGAGAACCTATTAAAGAGAGAGAGAGAGAGAGAGAGAGAGAGAGAGAAGAAAACCTATTAAAAAAAACTAAGAAATAAAAAATTAAAAAAAATGAAATCCTCCCATTCCACATCGAAAGTTGATGTGGGTAGGAGCCGAGAGGAGAAACAGCCCTTTATGAAAAGGGTTGTTTCCTGATGAGGCAAAGCTAAAATTTAGGTGACACTTATTTATGGAGCCATCCCCTCAATTTTTTTTTTTAATTACCGGTTCATTCGCTTAAAATTTGGATCGGTTGACTGAGTGGCAATTAGTCGTCAAAAAACTCGGTTTCCGATCGGGTTTTTAAATGGATGGTTTAACGGACTTTCTGGATCGATTTTCTGATCAGTTCCTAATTTTGCCTGTTTAACCGATCTATCCGATCCGATTTTTAAACATTGCCGAAACTCAATCATTGCATTTTGCTTCAAAGTCTGAGCCTCTATTTGCATGAAAAGCCCCACTAAAAAATAAAGCCTTTGCCTTTTTACATTAAACTTAAATGAAATTGCATAAAATGTCCTTGATGTTTAAAACAAATTATGACCCAATTAAATGATTATATGGGCTAGATAAATATTAAGTTATGGGTTAAATAAATTAAGCCCAACAATTTTTATATGAAAAATGACTTTAAAACTTGTCTTTTTTCAACAAGTGCCTCTTTTAAAATATTATACTCCCTCCGTCCCGTAAAAATAGGCTCGTTCATATTTTTACACGAATTAAGAAAATGTAATTAATATAATTGGAAATATAATTTTTTCTTACATTTCACTAATATATCCCTATATTAAATAACGTTATAAATATGGTTATTTTATATTTGTTGATAAAAATGGATATTAAATAAGAGCTTATTGAAAAACTTTAAAATATCTAAATTTCCAATAAGGAAAGTGACTTATAATTTAGGATGGACAAACAAGGAATACAAAATATTTATCTTCTCAGGACGGAGGGGGTATAAATTATTGGAAAGAGACGGCTTCGAATAAGTATGACATTTTTCTTGTAATTATATCTTTCTAATACGCAACTTTTCATTATCCATTCATTCATATTTCACACCACACTTTATATTCTCTACATCATTTCCGTGAAATATAAGTAGTTCTGCATATTTTGATTCCCGTTACAAAATAGAGTACAAAGTGCTGTCTAGTCCACTATTCTTGTAATTTCCAGTGCAATTATTATGAGAAATGATGACTCTGTTAGCTTATTCCATTTAAATGGAATAAAACACAAAATTTAATTTAAACAGTTTTCCATACCACTTTTTAATTACACACATTTTCTCTCTCCAATTTTTAATCCCACATTTTACCTAAAAAAAAAAAAATCAACAAAATAATTTAAATTCTCTCCTATCCGCCGCCGAACATGCCTATGTTATATTTTGAAAGACATTGTCATTCAATCATGAACACTCATCTCATGCAAGGAAAAATTTGTTTTTAGAAGAAAGAGTCTAAGCGTGTGTTTATTCCCATTAAAAGTTTATTCCTTGTTTGGTATATTTTAAATTTTTCTCTTTTTTCTACAGTATTCAATCTCAACCAATCATCAAAATTCAAGCCCGCAATATTTGATTTTTCAACCAAATTTCAACAATTCATTCTTCTAAAAATCACTATTCATTTAAAAAAAAAACTCTTTTTAAACAATACAAAACACACTTATTTTGATTTTTTTTTTTTTTACTTCTTTCATTTTGCAACAGTACTTTAAATATAAAATAATACTGCAAACAAAATGATGTGATCAGACAACATTACGATCGTTCAAAAGCCATTAGACCGCAGAACTGACAATTTCACCCTCCATTTGATATGTGAAATTACCATTTTCACCCCCTTTCATACCTAACCTAGATGAAAGTCCTTTAAAAAACCTTTTACAACATGCAAACAACAATATTCATTAATTGCATGTTGTTAAAGGGGGTCTACCACAACATTCAATGGTTACTGTTGCCATTGATTCATTTATTTGACACTTAGATTCAGTTTAGCAAGTGAATGTTGTTAATATTAGCATTTTGCAATATTTATTGTGCGTTGCGATTTTTTTTTCCTTTTACAGTGTTCGTTGTAAGTTGTTAAAGGATACTCTTTCGTAATGTTCGTCTGAATGTACTCTTTCATAACACTCAATGAACATTTCCAAAGACTACCCTTTCACAACTTTGTGAAATGGTATCATTTAGCAACATTCAATGAACGTTTTCAAATGGATTTGTTTAAGCAAAATCACATATTATCTAAACTTGCAGGACTAAGTTGCAAATTACGAAATTAGTTAATTCATTTCATGATTTCCTCCCGTTAATTCCCAAACCAGAACCACCGAAGCCCAGCAGCAAGATCGAACAAACCCTTCACACTCCCAAACTAGAACCACTAAAGCTCAGCAGCAATTTTCATCGAACAAACGGTTCGCATCGCAGTCGCTAGTCTACTGCAGCTATGCTCCGCTTTTCCTGCTCGCCCGACGCCCGCTCTTCTTCCAAATCCAACCCCTCCTTCCTTGAACCCTTCATTCCTTCTCATAATCTCATTTCTCAATCTATTCTCATCCTCGGGGCTCGGTCCTCGCCCAAATCGCAGATCCAGTCTCCATTCGCCAGTCACGCATGCTGCACGCACAGGTTAGGGTTCTTCAAAAATCGAAATGTTCTAACCTTCTCTGAATTTCACGGGTTGTCGGGTTGGGAAAATTAACATTTTCTAATTTTCTTCTTCCATTCCATTTCAATAATGCCTGCATGGTTAGTGCTTTTTCATTTTTCTTTGATATTAATTTTGAGAATCTGATTTTAAATATGATTTAGATATTCAATTATTTGGTTTTTAGAATGTTATTTGATTTTGGGAATATGATGTATATTATAAATTTGTATGGCATTATATGATTTTTAGATTCTGATTTCTAGAATGCGAATGTGTTGGCAGTATGTAAGAATCACCGCATTACGACATTTTTCTACAACTGTAACTTTGACAAAAAAAAGATATACAATTTCAGGGGAAAATGAGCCCAAAATAAATAAATAAATTATTGCTTTACTTGTATATCCATTCATTTGCACGGCCTCCGGAATCGTGCATATCTATGAATATTGTATACAAATTTTTATAATATCTATGAATATTATAATTTTCCACCTTTTTCTCTCTCTCTCACTTTCAACCACACCACATATTCTTCAATAAGTTTTGTAACTGTGCATTCTTCAAAAAATCACTTTGTAGATATTACCTACATCGAATTGATTATGAACTAATCTGGTGGCAGAAAATTTTATTTTGTTGAATCTCTTTGTAGATATTAGCTACATCGAATCAAGACTTTCAAGAAGGACTTAAATAACTGATTCCAAATTTGGAGGAAGAAGAAGTTAGTTTATGATAACGGGACATCAAGATCCTAGCCTAAAGTCTCTAATACAAAACAGAGAACCACTACGATCATTTTTTTCTTTTTTAGTTTAGCCTTTTTTTTCAATTTGCCTGAAAATTCAAGCAGGCTGCACATATCTTTTAATTATTTTATCCACCCCAAACCAATTGCTATTTGTGATAAATTGTTCTCTTAATTTGTTCTATAAATGCTTACCTAATCACTTTTATTATCTCTCTTGAATCATATTCAGGGTTACAAGTCAAATGAGGTTGCTTTAGCTGTCAAAGCTGATTTAGCGGCTGTCAAAAGTGAATCATATTACTGATTCTTATTGCTTTTGTATCTTCATAAAATCCTCCCAAGTTGGCTAGGCTTGAGAGTTTTTCACCGTTGGTGGTCATTTGAGTCGAGTTTCCTGCTATATCGCTTGCAACTAAAAGCAATTTGCTATGTTTTGGGGCCAGGATTCAGCTGGTTATGACTTTTGTATGTTGGTGATTGTAAGCCAGCCAATATATTGCATTCTGCCCCATATGGTCGGTTAATTGGACAATTCTCAGCTGTTGACAGAAGAACATCATGTTGTAAAAATGTTACATAACCTAAACTTGAGTCTTAATGAAACCTTTTATCTATAAGATGAGCTTTGTATCTTGGAGATGATTAAGGCCATCAACATAAGATCTAAAGCCAAAATTCCCTTCGATTAAAGAAGTCTATATTGTAATTGTTTAGTTGGCTACTTTTTTTTTTTTTTTTTTTTTTTTTTTTTTTTTTTTTTTTTTTTTTATCGTATTGGTTAGCTGGATGATTAATTTCTAATGTACTTGTGAATGACTAACACTTATAAAAAAAGTAAAAAAATAAATAAAAAATTCTAGTTGTTATTGCTCTTTCTTGAAACCTGGGGGAGGTGGTATCTTTGTTTGTATTGGTTCTGTAAGGTTTCGAATCATACATGCACAGAGGAATTTAATCAGACTCGAAACCATAGCTCGGATTAAACTTGTACTTAGATAGAATCTGTGATTTGAATTGTACTTTTAATGAAATTTGTAGATCTGAAATCTAGCGCAAGATGTAGAAATCTTGTCACTACAGCCGTCCAAGTGTCCAACATCCGATAGTAATCCACACAACAAGCTAGGATCTAGAAGAGGTTGTACTAGCAATCCAAAAGACAACTCTTATGTTTCTTGCAATTAAAATCTAGTTCTTATAGGTTAAAGTGGGACCCTAATTAGGGTTAAGATAGCGGGATTGGGTTATTCTTGTCCAACAAGTAACCCAAGTCCGGTCCAATCAATTGGGCTTGGACACTATTCCAAAAATCTACCAATTGTACAAAATTCAATTCTAGATGCTCAATTCTTCTTTTGTGTGTGACCCATCAAGTTCCATTCATCATGAAAAATGTCGTGTTATTATTATTATTCCAATCTGATTGAAATACGATGAAGTGAAATTTTCTAATTCATTCTCGACTCACCAAGATCGATTAATTCACGTCGCGGTCCTAGATTGACATCTAGCAATATGTCAAGGCAATCCATGTTAATGAAAAAGTCATGTGCCATGACAAGACCTGTTCATGTACGGTTACCGTGGAAATATAATCCCTTCATCCATATAACCTAATTCGTTAAGAGATATGGATAGCTTCAAACTCATTTTAACCAATTATGTTAATCACATCTTATCTTAGTTGATCTTGTTATGACTGAAAACACAATTTCAACTCATAATTTCACCCTGGCCGATGAATTTACATCAACTTAAGTGGGCGAAATACAGCTTATAATTTCCTACTACCCAGGAGTGACGAATCCTCATATTGGATATACAGAACCATCATACGACTCTCACTATACCCGTACGACGTCATCCTGATGTCTCCCTCTCAAGAGCCAACATTAACACTCGCCAAAGTATAGCAATCCTCATATAGGATTCTATAACGTCCTTAAGTCAAAGACCAAATCCACAACTACGCATTAGAAATTCACTACCAACTATTGGATCGTTATCCATGTGGAATCTCTAGGCGGTCATCCAATGCTTTGTTCATCTAACAATGCATCCACGTGTTCCTTCTAATGTCCATATACATTCTAACTTGTGAGATAAGCTACTTTCTTCATAAGATATTAATGACTTGTATCTCACAGTCATAACACCTTGTGACTTACAAGTTATTTAAACTTATTCTACGGACTCTATTATTTAAATAATGAGTTAAACTCAATTTAAAAATAGATTTGCTTTTATTGTAACAATGATAATATGTGTTATGCTATTTGATAAGTGTATTTTATACACTTATTTGTATGTCTAAATTAGAATTAATTATTGTCGTTTTAGAATAATTGCTATTTAATTAGTGTGTATTTGTTTACATTTCAGAAATATCACAAAAGGTGAAGAATAAAGCAACTAATGGGAAAAATTGCACAATTGGATTCTAATTGGAGCTAAATTGGATAATCGAGAGGCTAATGACGTCAACAGAGAAACATGCAATGTGGCAAGTAAAGAAATAAGAAGTTGGAGGATCCAATTGAAGGAATTGAGAGTTGAAAAGAGCGAATTGAGAAGATTTCAAAGTATGGGGACTATATTGTTGTAATTGAAAGTTGAAGGATTAAAGAGCAAATTAAACATGAGGGACCAACTTGTAAATATCCAATGATTGATTTGGATCACAAGAAGATACTTTTAGGATTTTTAGGAGTCAATTGGATGCAAGTAGAAGTTAAAAAGGAATGGAATATGATAAGAATGTTATCATAAAATTGATTTCAACCGCACGAGATTCTGGACAGATTTCTATTTGGACTTTGAGACCTATATTTGAGGTATTAAACGTTCGAATCTGGGAATTCCTATTTCAAGAATAATTGTAGCCCTCTAAGTTATCTTTTTAACTCATTTTGAATCACCTCAATCGGATATGTAAATAGAAAGATATGGTCGAAATACTGAATGCTAGGCAGAGACCAAAAAAGACTCGCGTGTGGGTTTGACAATTTGCTTTCCTTTTTCGATTAGGTCTCTTCTCCTACTATAAGTAAAACCTCTTGATACAAAAATCAGACCTTTGCCTCACCTAAGAACTTCATAATTTTAAGATTTCAATGTCAAATTCTTGGGAGATCGAAGCATCGCAAAGGGGCGTGAATTGAAGATAATTGAAGAATCGATACTTGGTGCAAGCATTCCTTTCTTTATATTATTTTCAATGATGGTTTATTTTTATTGTCCTTGTTCTTTATTAATAATGTGTAACAAAACTTCATGTTGGGATGAACGATGTAGCCTAATTGATTATTTTAATTTCATATTCCTTTGTTTTAATGATTCATTGCATGTGTTGATTTATTATTGTATTTAATTTATGAGTTAACCGGCCACTAATTCATGATTCAATGTGTTATTTTCATAATTTGAGAGGTGAGTTAATAACATAGATCTAGGTAAAAAATCCGGTAATTGAACAAGAGATAGATATATACTTTTGTTATTACTGCGGTCGTGTTTGAATTCTTGTATGTTATGCATCTAGATAAGGAATATTCGGACCCTCTGTAGAGATACATGGTTGACTTATTTAGGTAGAACTGATTTAAACTCGAGAGGAATTTCAATTTAAATTAGTGAATTCGATCGAATGCATATTTAAAAAATAAAACTGGAATTGGAGTTAATATAATTGGTTAAGTGAAATCGGAATCCCCAACTACATTACAATCATTTTTAAAAACAAAACAAATTAAGCATTTTTTTTATTTCTTTAGTTTAATTCGTAGTCATAATTTAAAAAATCAAATTCTTTTGTCTGTTCAAATAGGGTTTAGAACTAAAACATTTCGATACTTAATAGCAGTCTCTGAGGGAACGATAATCCGGACTCTCAGGTCCACTTATTACTTTTCATGATCCCATACACTTGCGGGGTATCTCGCATAGCGAGATATCAGTGAACACTATCTCAACGATTGGATTTAGAGCATAACACTGATATACTTCCATTAGATCCAATTGCTCATGTGACCTATGAGCTTTTATGACAATCACATTTCTGTTGGGATAGTGGTTTTACAGGTGGATCTCTGATATGTGACTTTTCACACATTCAACCTTCTCAAGGTTAGTAGGCATGAATTCTATTTTTCTACAATTTTCGAATGAGATAGCAGTTCCTCAATACATTCTCAGATCATTGATGAGACCCAGTTCCTACGCTTGTGCAATGGCTCCATTATTGTCATAGTACTCATTACTGGAGCTACAATGCTAGGAACACTTATAGTTCACTAGTGAACTTAACGATCGAGATTGCTTCACAAGCACCTATGTATTTGGTCTCGGTTGTATAGTTAGAGGTCTCCCTTGTTTGAACTATTTCAAACTGACAACACTACTACTATGAGTTAATTAGCAATTAGACTGGATATTTCCTTCATCCTTTCCCGGACTGAAGGGTAGAATCTCTACACCTAAAAACTGTAAGTCTACATTTATCCTCATATCTATTGTATTATTAGTGCTTCTCAAGTACTCAATAATACAAAATGTGTCGTACATAGTGTGGCATTTAAGAAAAGATCTTATTGTCAAACAATCAAGTATCTTCCCCATATCATTCTTTCTCAATATGTGTTCTAAACATCATTCTGAGAAGATTAACCCAAAACTTTTGAGATAGAATCCTACATTGGATTCATTAAAGCTAGCCTCATTAGCATTTTATCTATGTACATGGATTGAGAAATCAAAATAACCTTCCAGATCTATCTCTATAGATTCTAGTTCCCAAAGTGAAGGTCTTACTTCTCAAATCCATCATGGAGAAATTTTAAACAACTGCACATTCACTTTGAAGGTTAGAGATTCAACTTCTGGTCAATAATATTAGAAATATTGAACACTCCCACTAACCTTTTATATACACACATGCTTGTTGACCTATGGTTAACTTGACCTTATTGTTTTGATCATAACAAACAAGAATATATTGTGTTGCTAACAAGTGTGCTTCAAGTGTTTCATGTAATGATAAATATTCAAAGCACTCAATGTTCAAATCGTCTCTCAAAGATATAAATCAAAATTATGTTATCGAGCACATGAGACGCAAAGAAGATCATGAAATCATTGAAGATATTCAAAGATCAAAATTGAGGTTGAAAAGCATGACATGAAGATCAAGAATTCAAGCATACAAGATTAGAGTTAATTTAACTTATGTAAAGGTATAACACTCTCAATCTTTAGCGATGAAATTCAATGAGCTCGAAAATGATTTTTTATGCATCAAGAAACTTACTTGAAAATTCATCACTTGCATAAAATATTTTTATCTAAGTCAAGATTGTCTTTCAAAGGTTATTTGATCTTAAATCATGATTATACTATTGAAAAACAAGTCAGAAAACCTTGAAAAATCAAAATCTTGAAATGCTGTTTTTTGAGGTCGACCAGAGAGGTCGACCGCATGATAAGGGGGGGGGTCGACCGCATGACAAAAGAGAGGTCGACCGCAATGATCTTCCGCACTGCTGTTTTTGAACTCAACGGCTATTTTCTTGCAACGGATATATTGAGGTCAACCGCATGGCTGAACAGGTCGACCGCAAAAGACAGAATGTGCAAAATTTGATCTATAAATAGCCTTCTCTCTTGCATTCATTCACAACAACTTAGAAAACATTTTATACAAACTTTCTTGTGAAAATTCATTGTTCTTACTTAGTTTATATTCATCTATTATTTTCATAAAACTTTGATTGATCTAAACTTTGTTTTATCAATTTTTGGAAGAAAGTTTTGTGAAGATTATTGGTTTTATATTGTTTAAACTTCTTCAACATCTTCACACTATATTGGAATTGAAGTGTAAGTCTCTCTTTGTTCTAAACTTGTTTTAATCTTTTAAAAGAGAGAAATTCCAATTAAGGAACTTTGATTATTTGGGCTACATTTTTCATTATCATTTGATTCATCAAAAGTTCCATTGCCTAAACACTTTGAGCTTAACTTATTGTTAATTATTCAAGTGTGGCATCTCTTGGTACGTAATTTGATTCAATATTTTTAACAAGAGATCATTTGAAAAACTTTGTTTGATTGCATTGAACTTTTCATTATCATTTGCATCAAAGTTTTTCTCTAACACTCGAGCTTAATTCATTGCTATCTATTGAAGTGTTAGCCTAACTCTCTCGGTACTTAATTTGAGTATATCATTTGTCAAGAGAGTTATTTCAATTGTAAATTCAATTCATTATATCTTGTGGTTTCGAGAGCCTTGTGAAAACTCGATTGTTGGTTTCGAGAGCCTTGTCAAAACTCGATTGTTGGTTTCGAGAGCCGTGTGAAAACTCGATTGTAAAGGATAGGCGCTCCTTGTTGTAAGTCGCCTAAGGATTTGGTACTCCTTGTTGTAAGTTACCAAAATAGTGGATTTGGCCTTGCTCGTGACGGAGAGCTCGGTAACGGGGGACGTAGATCACGTTGGTTGATTGAACCTCCATAAATCGCGTTTGCATTCTCTTATCTCTTTTACTTACTTACATCGCACTTACTCTATTCTATCAATTTATTTTGTGCAACGCTTTATCTTAGTGCTATACTTGCCTTATCAATTAAGTTTACACATATATAGCACACTATATTGATAGTTTAGTTACTTGTAACACTAAGTGCTCATATTTGTACCCATTGGTTTTTAAGTTTGAGATTATTATCGAAAAAGTTTTATAAACCAATTCACCCCCCTCTTGGTTAGTTTACTCTTGGGCTAACAATGCTTTATCTTCAACTTTCGATAAAATCAAAAATTTTGATTATCTCATCAAAAATGAAAATTCTAGCTCAACAAGCATGATCCGAGTTGATTCATAGTAAACACATTTACAGCCTATGGGTCTTACCCGTTTCAGGAGAATCAAACAAGTTCCAAAACTTATTTTTACCTCGCATTCCATGACTTCCTGCCATCTCATTTAGCAAACATTTGACTTAGCTTATATGTAAATATAGGCTAATTATTCTTGACAACTAATACAACATTAGCAATCAAGAGTAGCGATCGCGTTCCAAGCATCGATTCGTGCTTCATCCAATGCAATCATATATTCTAGCTCATCTAATTAGTTGGGTATATATGTGTAATCATGAACTCTTTCATGTTCTACTTTTACTCCCACTGTCTTCTCTTAGATGAACTTTCAAGATATTGACAAAATTCAAGATAGACTTTCTTTCTCGATAGGAATGTAGAAATAATATCCAACAATCTTTTGGATAGCCCACAAATATATATTGGACTAAGGATCTAGCTTATCCAAATTTAGTATACTTCTGATAAGTATTGAGGTTTTAAATCTTAATGCGAGGAAGATTAGACCTTTGAAATCCACATCTTATATGGACTTTCGTCAACAGATTATCATGGAACATGACAAAGTGTGTATCATAAAGTGTTTTTGTGCAAAGCTTCAAAAACTGCTTTTGGAGATTTGCGTGGCTTCATCAATAATTACATCAATTGCAATCTTTGTCCTTTCGATTTGCCATTGTGCCGAGGCGTATGTGAAAGGGTTATCTATGCGAAAATTATATTCTCATAACATAATCTTGAAGTCAATTATTTTAAAATATTCTTTACCTTGATCAAATCTAAGTACTTAGAATATTTCTCATTTTGGCCTTCTAATTTATATATGTATCATTTGAACTATTCAAACTCCCTGATTTAAATTTCATTATAAATAACAATGACTATCAAAAATATCTAATTACTAAAGAGGATAATCACTTCATGTCCAAACATGAAGTGGAAGTGTCGTTCTTCATAAGAACTGTAATTAACAATTTTCTAATTTTAAACTGAATGAGAAGGGAAAGTTAGGTGACGGTTTCTTAAGCTGTTCAAGCAATATTTGATTTATTACCTACAAATAGGTATATCACCACAATTATTCTACATTTAGCCATTATATATTATCGATATCTAATACTAGATTGACTAAGTAAATTATGTAACCTATATCAAATAGAAAACTGAAGTAGAAGATTCACCAAACTTCTCACTTCTTCAGTTCGATTAAGGAAGCCTCGCAATTACAAATTTAGTGTCCTGTTATTGGCATGTTTGAGAAGAGTATTCTCGATCATATTGTTTTTGAGATCTGTTCACAAAGGACGATGTCAATTCAAGGAATTCAGTCCAGTAAACTTACTCAGTGTCAATTACACTGTATAAGTTCACATAATAACTCAAATTTTAAACTCATACAACAACAATAATAAATTAAAAATAGAATCATATATTATCATGCACAAATCAATTTAATAAGGTCTTTTATTAAATCGATTACTCCCACTGTTTTACTGGAATTAATGACTATCAACATTAATCTCTTGGAATCTTGATAGATTCAAAGTGGGTTAGGATTCCTTTTGCTTTATTAGAACCTTGAGTGACTCAACATACCCTAATAAATCATCCAGGTAGATACTCCTATCAATCACATCTCTATGTGACTCCTAGATCATCAAGTAGACAACTCTTTGTCGCATACATCTTATGTATTTACTTGACCGTGTCTCCAAAATCTCATCTACTTGAGTAACTCAACAAAAGATAGATTTCGGTTAAATTCTACCCATGGTTCAAAAACATCTCATGTTTCATAGTGATGAACACACCTTCCCACTCCCAGCCTTGAGTGACTCAACAAATCGCATTGAAGGTGGATTCTGGTTTTTCACTATAACAATGGAAGGTACTTTGTACTAACCAATTAATACGAATTTAATAAATTGCTTCCAAAATTACATCCCTTTTGATTTACTCAATAAAGGATGTAGTTTCGGTTAAGTGCAACCCATTGTTCAGAAGTATCTCATACTTCATAATGAGAAACATATCTACCGACGAGTAGCCTTGAGTGACTCAACAAGCTGCTATCTGGTTTTTCATAATAACTATGGAAAGCATATGACTTAATATGATTTTTAAGTGAGGGGTTTGTCTCATCATTCTTATGTATATTAACTAACATCAACCATGCAATTAATCATACATATAATATTATTATGGATGATTACGGACGGTATATATCTAGTCTTCTCGAGCCATGAAGAAGACTAGTTGGTCAATTCCTAGGGGATATTGCATTCGATCATCAAAATGCTAAATGAAATAATCTCAATCTAATGCTATAACTTGTATCCTATACTAGTTGTCTTCTTATGACCAGCTGTAACTTGTATCCTATACTAGTTGGCACGCAAGCCTGTATCAAATGGATGCACAAGCCCATATTAACAAACTAGAGCTCGTAGGCCCAAATAAATTAAATAATAGGCACGCAGGCCTAATTAAATAATAATAAGCTCGTAGGACCAACCAAAAAAGCAAAACTAATTAAACATCCAGCCAATCACACGGGTTGAATCCATAATCATCCACTAAATTCGCATTCATCATATAAATGTATAATAATATAATATCTAATATTATATAAAGAAATTTCAAGTTTCTAGCAATCTAAGTTGTCTAAACTAATTTGGATAAAACGGATCAGAACAATAATTAATTAATCTAATTAATTAATTCAAATAAATTAGAGAGTCTTATTTAATTAAAATCATATTTTAATCAAATATCAAATTAGAGTCCAACTCTAATTCCAAAAGGGAAAATTGAATTAACATCTTAATTTAGGATAAAACACCTAAAATAAAATAAAATCCAATTTAGTAATTAACTAATCAAATTAATCAATTACTTTAATTGATAGGATTATTTAATTAAAATCAAATTTCAATTAAATATCAAATTAGAGTTCAACTCCAATTTCAAGATTCTAGAGCTAATTGAATTTAGGATCAAATGCTAAATAATATTCAATTAATAATCAATTAATCGAATTAACTAATTATTAAATCGAATTTAATTAAAATCAAATTTTAATTAAACACCAAATTAGAGTTTAAACTCTAATTATGAAATTAGGGCAAATTGAATTAACATTTTAATTTAGTATAAAACTCCTAAATAAAATAAAATTCAATTTAGGGTCAAAGTTAAATATTTTGTTAAAATCCAATTTTAACAATAATTTAAAAGTCATGAAATTTAAAATATAACTTTAAATGTGTCAAGTTGGAAATTAGGTCAAACCCTTTTAAAAACAAAATTTAAACCACTTTTAAAATTGGAATCTGACCCAATTTTAAAATTATAAGCAAGCCCTTCCAAATTCAAAAATTGTCGAATGACCCATTATCATTTTAAAATCATAATTTGACCCTTATTTGTTAATTGCAGATAGGGTCTCACAGTTTCAGAAATTGCAAAGAAGCCCCGCCTCAAATCTTACCCTAATCTGAAAATTACAATTAGGGGCCTTAAATCCCGTAATTTGCAAAACAAGCCTCCCCAATCAGCCACAACCGAAACCCTAGATCTTCCTTCCCCTCTTTTCAAGTATGGGCGGGGCTCGGGACAACCACAACACTTGGAATGCGTTTTCCAACCTCTTGCAGTCGTGCGCTTCGTAGTGTAGCATCGTGGCACTGCAGCAGGACCTTGCTGCTGAGCGCAAATGCAATGTTACAGCAGTGCCTTACTGCTACACGCAATTGCGACCTCTTCGAGCGCGGAGACACTTTGCCTCCACGAAGTGGTCTCGTTGCCCATCGCTGTTGCTGCTACAATAGCAACAGCACCGTAGCTGTGAGGAGTGGCTGTAGTAATAAATTATCTACAATTTGTGTATGCAAGTTTTTTTTTGTCGGACATTGTATTTTTACAACTTCTTCAACAAATAATTTTCAATTATATATTCCGTGTATCGCACGGGTGCAATTATTAGACACTAGTATATATAAAAGTAGAATAGGCTTCACCAAAATAAACACATAGTTTCCTGCCAAAAAAACTTTCTAAATTTGAAATTTTTTTGCTAAAAAATAGTATATTAAATATTTTAGCAATTATTATTTTACATGTGTCATTAATTGTATTGGCATCCGTGCTATGCTATCAATAACATTAAAATGCTATTTTTTTAAAAATAATTTTTGTATTATTTTGAAATTGAACGATATATAATATGTGTGTCAAATTAAAGATCACAGTGAGAATTTAAATAAATAATACCTAAACCAATTTTTAAGATAAATCCAATTAAGTTGGTTTAATTTTACAAACTTAAGATTTCTTCAATTCATTCATCATTTTCACATTATTTTTATTTGTTTACTGATTATGTTCATTTTTCTATTTTTCATTATAAATTTAAATAACTAAAATATGAATATATATATATATATATATATATATATATATATATATATATATATATATATATATATATATATATATATTACAGATTTTAGCAATTAGTTCATATAATTTTTATTAAACAATTGATCGATCAGTTATTTTTATTAAAATAATAATGTAACAATATGAATAAAGAAATTGAGAGTATGAAGAAAGATGAATCAATTAATGTAACAATATTTATTAAAATTAATTATTATTTTTTTTGAAAAACACTTGAAATTATTAATTAATGCTTAAAAAATTAAATTATATCATAAAAGTCTATCCTACACCCCTTTTTGGGAAGAATGTGATGAAAAACAATATATGAAAGGAAAAGAATCAATCTTAAGGACAATATGTTAGTTGAGTTTTGTACATGTATTGTATGAGCCTAATTTTGTATTTCAAGAGTTTTTTTAAAAAACAACATTTCATTTATTGAACGTTAATTCCAGAATGGAGTTGATATGTTCATGGTACAATCTCTAAAATACTTAACTCATGGCCTACTTTTCAGTAAAGATGATAAAACAATTCAACAGTTTACAATTTTATTAAAATATTCACTAGTACAAAAAAATGACGCCTATAAAAACACGATGGCAAACTTGTAAACAAGTTTTAGATAAACGCGTCGGTTGTTATAAAACAACCGACGCGTGAGGCGCCGCCCAAGTATGGGCGTCGGTTCTGATTGAAGAACCGACGCCTATGTGTGTATTATAGGCGTCTGTTCTTATGTTGATCCGACACCCATTATTTAAAGGCGTCGGTTCTACGTAAGAACCGACGCCTTTAATTGAATTTAAAACTCGCGCTAGGTCTCATTTCTTCACATTTCATCTCCTCCTTCACCCGCGTGCCGGCCTCTTCCTCCCTACCATCACGCAGTCCACTAACTTGCCTTCGCCACCATCACGTCGTCGCCACCTTCACCGTCTCTTCCCCTCCGCGAGCCACCCCATCCCCGCTCCCCTATTTTCTTGTCGCGCCACCCATCTCTCTTCCCCTCCGCCCACCCCAGTCTCTGTTTGTCACCAACACTAGCCGCCACCGTCGTTCTTGCACCAGCCGCCACCACCCCCACCCCCTCGCTGCGTCCACCTTACTGGTAATTAGTTTTCGTTTTTTTTTTGAACATATACAAGCTTCAATACATACAACCCACACATTTTCATATTTTAAGTTTAAACTAGTTTCTTCATTTCTTTAGGTTATAATTGAATTTATTATTTATGATTTAATATGTTGATTGATTTAAATGAATTTATTACTCTAGTTTGAATGTTAATGTAGATTATTGATTTTGAGTAAGTAGATGTATAAATTCAAATTTTAAATTATTAGAGTTTTATTGAAATTGTAGAATGTTAAAAAAATTTATTTGATTTTCGAAGTTACGGATAAGTAATGATTGTGAGGTATTTACAAATGAATTATTTGAAATGTTTTTTACTTGTTGGATGTTTTGGTGAGTTGAGATGATTATGTTGTAATGATTTGGAGATATGAGCATATATATAGTGAATAATTAAGAGGCTAAAAATGTTTGAGTTTTTAACATGTTGAGGTTGAATATTTTAGAATAGATGATAATGTTGAAGTTTGATTGGGAGTTTTGTTTGAGTTTTGAATATGTTGAAGTTGAATATTTTAGTTTTATTATCACTAGTACAAAAATGCACAAAAAAAATGAGGAACAGACGTCGGTTTTTCAAATAATCGACGTGTAAAATGGGACGGTGGCATTTTTGTAAATAAGATTTAGGAAGAGGCGTCGGTTTCCATTTTAAACCGACGCGCAAAGTCGGATTGGCCGACTTTGCGCTAAGAACCGGCGTTTCTCGCGTTGGTTCCCTTTGAACCGACGTGCAAAGTCCGCCGGTCCGACTTTGTGCGTCGGTTCAAGGGGAACCGACGCGATAAACCTAGTTTCTCGCGTCGGTTTTTTCTTAGACCGTCGCGGATTCTTATAATTAATTTTCTCCCGGTAATTTCATACACACTCTCGTGCCTCTTCTCTCTTTCAGTACACTCTTCTCTCTACTCTCACGCCTCTCTCTCACAATTCACTCTCACAATTCGCTCTACTCTCATGCCTCTCCCTCTCTTGTGACCACCAACGCCGCCTCCACCGCCCTCACTCTTCTACCGCCGCCGCCACCTCCACCGCCCTCACTCTTCTACCTCCGCCACCTCCTACATTGTAAGACCCGATTCTCATTTTTGTATATATGTATGTATATGTATGTGTGTATATATATGTGTGTATAGAATTATATATTTGTGTATATATATTTATGTGTATATATATGTGTCTGTGTGTATATATATTTGTGTGTGTGTGTGTGTGTGTGTGTGTGCCTGTGTGTATATATATATATGTATGTATATTTGTTATTAAATAAATATGATAATTACATATTAATATGTATAATTGTGTTAATTAAATTTTAATATATATAAATTTGGGTGTTAAATTTATATTGTTGATTTTAAGTTAGTAGATAGATACATTTTAATATTTTAATTATTGGAGTTGAAATTATGAGATATTAAGTCATGAAATCTTAGCTTGACTTTTTAGGAATTGAGAATGGATTTCGAATTAAACTTTGAGTAGTTGATGATGTTGAAGTTTGATTGGAGTTGTATTTTATTTTTGAATATGTCGAGGTTAAACATTTTGGTTTATTGTGATATGTTGATTCTTCCTACAGGTTGGTTTAGTCCAATTTATAGGGGAGGCTGTGTCAAAAGTTTTGTAAAATTTTGTAAATACAAAATGAAAATTATGGTTTAAAGTGATTTTCACTATTACAGAATTGACCATAATAAATAAATATTTACTCAAAACTAATAAAAAAATTTAATTATATCTTCACATATAGGTCATTGATATGGATCGGGGTTGGATGTATGGCAGACGTAATAGACATGAATATGTAAAAGGTGTTGAAAAGTTTAAGAAATGTGCGGATAAAAACAAGAGAAAGAAAGGTGAAACAATGATTTTGTGTCCTTGTTACGATTGTAAAAATTTGAGAAAGTTTCGTAGTTTTGATCAAGTGAAGAGTCATTTGATTCGTCGTGGGTTTAAGGAAGGTTATACACGATGGATATGGCATGGTGAGAGTATGCTTCCCAGGACGAGCACTGGTGACGATGTTGGTGATCAGCAGCAGAATAACTCAAGCAATATTTGTGAAAATGATTTGGAAAATGACGAGAATGATATGATAGACGAAATGATGCATGATACACAAGGGGAATACATTGAAAAGCCTCATGTATTAGATAACTTGTTCAACGAGTCTGAGAAGCCTTTGTTTTTTGGTTGTAATAAATTCACTAAATTGTCTGCTGTACTAAAATTATATAACTTGAAAGCAAGCAATAGGTGGAGTGATAAGAGTTTCACGGCATTATTGGGACTGTTACGAGAGATGCTTCTGGAAGATAACGAACTTGCTAGTTCAATTTACGAGGCAAATAAATTGTTGTGCCCGATGGGTATGGAGATTGAGAGGATACGTGCATGTCCAAATGATTGTATACCGTATCGAAATGATTACAAGAACTTGCGTCTATTTCCAAAGTGTGGGGCATCACGATATAAACGGAAGAACGTGAATGATAATTGTGGTGATAAGAAAAGACCTCCGGCAAAGGTGTTATGGTATTTACCTGTAATACCAAGATTTAAACGTTTGTTTTCCAATGCAAAGGATGCAAAGAACTTGCGGTGGCATGCCTACGGGAGAAAAGAAGATGGAAAACTAAGACACGTGGCTGATTCTCCTCAATGGAGGAATATTAACAGGTTGTTCCCGAGTTTGGGGGCGAA
Source organism: Ligustrum vulgare (assembly GCA_963555705.1). NCBI lineage: Eukaryota > Viridiplantae > Streptophyta > Magnoliopsida > Lamiales > Oleaceae > Ligustrum > Ligustrum vulgare. The sequence goes on along the minus strand of OY743173.1, from coordinate 41,354,425 downwards.
GATAGAAATCTTAGGCTGGGACTATGTACAGATGAGATGAACCCACACGGTAATATGAGTAGTCGACATAGCACTTGGCCGGTTCTTTTGACTATTTACAATCTTCCTCCTTGGTTATGCATGAAGCACAAGTATATCATGTTATCTTTGTTAATATCAGGGCCCAAACAACCGGGTAATGACATAGATGTTTATCTAGCCCCACTAATTGAAGATTTAAAACTGTTGTGGGATGAAGGCGTGTCTGTGTTTGATGCATATACTCAAATGAATTTCACCTTACGTGCTATGATATTTTGCACTGTAAATGATTTTCCAGCTTATGGTAACTTGTCGGGTTATACTAACAAAGGACCTAAAGCATGTCCCATTTGTGAAGAAGACATGATTGATATTTGGTTGAAAAACTGCAAGAAAAATGTCTTTATGAGTCATAGGTGATTTCTCCCTACTGACCACCCTTATCGCAAGAAGAAAAAGCCATTCAATGAAAAAATCGAGGCTTGAACAGCTCGCTTACCATTAACAGGAGGTGAGGTATACGAACGAGTTAAAAATTTTGATGTTTCGTTTGGAAAAACTTTTAAGCCTCCTCAGAAGAGTCTTTGGAAGAAAAGGTCCATATTCTGGGATCTACCTTATTGGCAACACTTATCTGTAAGGCATTGTCTTGATGTAATGCAGGTGGAGAAAAATGTTTGTGATAGCATCATTGGGACATTGTTGAACATTCCAGTAAAGACGAAGATGGTATTAAAGTCAGGAAGGACATGGTAGTAATGGGGATAAGGGATCAATTAGCACCGCAAGAGTCGGAAAAGCGTACTTATTTACCCCCAGCTTGCTATTCTTTGTCGAGAAAAGATAAAACAAGGTTTTGTGAGTATCTGCATACTATTAAGGTTCCATCTGGGTACTCATCAAACATTAAAAGTCTTAAAATTGGTTTGTATGAAGTCTCATGATTGTCATGTCGTAATGCAACAATTGTTACCAGTTGCAATCGAGGCATTCTCCCAAAACATGTTAGACAAGTCATTATAAAACTTTGTTTTTTCTTCAATGCAATTTGTAGAAAAGTTATTGATCCGGAGGAGTTGGATGATTTGCAGGCCGATATTGTTATCACTCTATGTCAATTTGAAATGTATTTTTCGCCATCATTTTTTGACGTTATGGTGCACTTACTTGTTCACTTAGTGAGAGAAATTAAGATTTGTGGTCCAGTATTCTTGAGGTATATGTATCCATTTGAGAGATACATGGGTATATTGAAAGGATATGTGAGAAATCGATTTCGACCTGAAGGCAGTATCATTGAAGGTTATGCTGCTAAGGAAGCTATTGAATTTTGTACTGATTACTTGGATGACGTTGAGACTATTAGTGTTCCTAAATCTCGGCATGATGGAAGACTTGAAGGTAAAGGTGCTATTGGATGCAAGTCAATCGTCCCCAATGTTGAATTGCGATATAAAGCACACCTCCTTGTATTACAACACCTTCATGAAGTTCATCATATTTGGACGAGCATATGTCCATCATAAGGCAGCAGAATCCTTCAAAAGTTGAAATGTGGGTAACTAATGAACATAATCGTTCATTTGCAAAATGGTTCAAAGATAAAGTCATGAAAGAATTGTCACAAACACCAAATACCATTGTTGAAACGGTAAAGTGGTTAGCTTACGGTCCTACCACGATTGTGAGGTCATATGAAGTATATGACATTAATGGGTATACATTTTACACTAAACGTCAAGATGATAAGAATGCGGTGCAAAACAGTGGAGTGACACAAGTAGCACTATCAAGAGATTTTTCAAATGCTAAAGATACCATGCCAGTAGATGCCTCGATGTCCTATTATGGTATCATTGAAGATATTTGGGAACTTGATTATAGGGAGTTCAAGTTTCCTCTCTTCCAATGTAAATGGGTTGATAACCGACGGGGTGTTCGGGTGGATGAATTTTGATTCACTATGGTGGATTTTGGACGGTTGGGTTATCTAGACGAGCCATTCATACTTGCATCACAAGCCAAACATGTATTTTATGTTCTTGATCCTGCCGATACTAAGTGGTCAGTCGTCCTTCAAGGCAAGAGACGCATTGTTGGGATTGGTGATGTAGTAGATGAAGAAGATTATGACCACTTTGATGAAAACCCTCCATTTTCTATCGGTATACAACGGAGTGCAACTTTAGGGGAAGATAACATTGAATCAAATTATATGCGTTGGGATCATGAAGAAGGATTATGGATTGACCGTCGTTCCTGATTATTAATTGTATGAGTTTATTTACACAGTCTTTGCTTATAACTTTCTTTTATTTTTCATATATGCTCTATACATTGTTAATAATTTCTTTTGTCATTTTGATAACAATAATTTATTAATACGTTGTTATATGTGCAGGTACGTTAACAGTAGTCTCAATATAATGGCCGAGTCTTCATCATCTTCAGATGATCATCGCATTACCAGCACCAAAAGGACTAGAGGGTCAACAATGTGTAAAAACATGAAGAAGGCCGGTGAAGTGAATGTCATCGAGTTCGATGACAAACATAGGCCAATCGGACCAGGCAAGGGGAAGTTCAAACATTATGTCGGGTGTTTGGCCCGTATTCACGTTGACATTAACATCAGTGATTGGCACAAGGTTGATCCCGGCCTTAAGGACTTGATGTGGGAAGAAATAAAGGTACTATCACTTCATACATGGTTAATTGATAACGTTTAGTATTTTTTTCTTATAACATCACATATTATATTCGTCTTTTAGAGGGAGTTCAACATCCCCGATGATACAGCCAAAAAAAGGGTGTTGAAAGTTGCGGGGATGCGATGGAAAGATTTCAAGACTCGGCTGGTTCATGATTATATTACACATGACCACCTGAAATACACATCTCCTACGCAACTTTACTCTTTTATAACTGAAGAGCAATGGGACTCGTTAAAGAAAGAACGCCAGACTGAGAAATTTAAGGTATATATATTTAATTGTACGCATGTGATTTATTGAGTTGAAAATTAAATACTTGATGTGACAATTCTCAGGAAAAAAGTAAGAAGGCCAGGGATGCTCAATTGCAAAACGAGCATCCACATTATATGGGCTTAGCTGGTTATGCGGGGATGAAGCCACAGTGGGTAGTCAGTGACCCACTGTCTTCAAGTTCTTCATGCGACATGATTAGCTCATCGATTGTAAGTGAGGATCGAAGTTTAGATTGGATTCGAGCTAGATCGAAGAAGAAAGAAGATGGAAGTTATTACATCCCCAATGAGAAAACGAGGGGGGTGTTTGATAAAATTGTAAGTATATCATGATTATTTTTTCATAATTTAAATTCAAATTTACTTAAATATATACTTATATTTATGTTTCATTTTTCTGTTAATAGGTTGAAAAAGCTGAGCAGTCCACGCAAGGGACATTTGTGGCAAGTAGACAGCACGATATTTTAAGTGAAGCCCTTGGTAAGCCGGATCACCCTGGTAGGGTGAGGGGGTATGGCGTCTACGTGACCACGAGGGATGTTTACGGCAAGCTTGATGATTACATTAAACGTTCCTGTGGGGTCGTCTCAGTAGACGATATTAAGGAGATGATCAAGTCAGAGATGGAGGATAGTATTGCCGAGCGGGTCAGGCATCAGACCATGTCGGAGATGCATAGTAAATTCGATACTATGCAAAGGGACTACCATAGTATGCAGACTAAATACGATGCTATCCTCCAGTGCCTGGGCTTAAATGTTGAGGCCGAGGTGGACGTAACTCCACATCCCCGACCACCAACTCGCAGCAGTTGCCACTCCGTGGATCCAGATCCATTTCATGGACTTCCGGTATTTAATGTTATGTTATTTAGAATTTTTTAACATTATTTATGTTATTTCAACTGGAAGTTGCTAACATATATGTTCAATGATGTTGTACAATAGAAGCCGTCTCCTTGTCGTCTCGCCATAAGTCTTAATGGTGAGAAACAAATAGTAGCGAGCGGGATGGTTTATCCAGCCAGACCCGACACGGTGGTGCATCATCAACCTCTTTGGCCTGATCATGCTAAGGTGTCCATTGACCACATTGTCGATGGTGCAGAAGCGTTTTGTATTCCAGTGCCATCTCAATACCACACCACAGTGGGGGAAGCTATTGGAAGCTTCTTGCAATGACCGAAGGAGTTGGTGATTTTTGAAGAGGTACAAACATTTAGTTATATAAAAGATTCTGTCAATATTAATTTCTTTTAAATTTGTATAACAACTGAAGATGATAAAAATTATCTTGTTGCAGGAAGAGGCACCACAACAGGAAAAAAAAAATTAACGAAGGAAAACCCCCCCAGAGTTTCGAAATGTCATCCACTCAGCGACCTGCGATTGTTGACGATGAGATGTTGCAACGTCTGGGTGATGATTGTAAAATGTTACACACTCTGGTCATTCAATTGCCTGTTGGTGATGACTTCTACCAGGTACCCGTTGATGCCTACCTGTTCAACTTTGCATTCGAGAAAGTAATCGAGATTCAAAACTTATGGGCAAAATATTTCGTTCATAGGTTTGTGTAAATCAAAGCGTAATCAAAACTTGCACTTACATATATATTTAATTTGTATCATAAATTAACAATTTGTAAGTATAATTGTTGTTAATTTAATTTTATTACATATATATCGATTATATATATATATTTGGTGATGTGCATGTTCAGGTTATCGCAGACCACGTCCTGGTTACTGCAGGCCACGACCTGCAGTGGCCTGGGTCATTGCAAGTCACGTCCAGGTGACTGCAGGCCACGACGTGCAGTGACCTGGGTCATTGCAGGCCACTGTAGGTCACGACATGCAGTGGCCTGGGTCATTGCAGGTCACAGCAGGCCATGCCATGCAGTGGCCTGGATCATTGCAGGTCACATCCTACAGTGGCCTGGATCATTGCAGGTCACGTCCTACAGTGGCCTGGATCATTGCAGGTCACGTCTAGGTCACCGAAGGTCATATAAAAAAAATGAAGTTTGGGCGTCGGTTCTAAATTTAGAACTGACGCCTAAAGTAAAAAAAAAAAAAACTTTGGGCGTCGGTTTTAGTGAAAACCGATGCCCAAAGCCAACTTTGGGCATCGGTTTTCACTAAAACCGACGCCCAAAGTTTTTTTTTTTTTTTTTTTTTACTTTAGGCGTCGGTTTTATATTAGAACCGATGCCCAAAACTGACTTTGCACGTCGGTTTACAACCGATACCTAAAGTCGAGACTTTACGCGTCTGTGTCATATGCGTCGCCGCTACAACCGACGCGTATTCCATTTTCCAACCGATGCGAATTCCTATTTCTGTACTGGTGTATGGTATTTTGATTCCCTTTACAGGTTGGCTAAGTCCAATTTATAGGAGTGATTCTGACAATATTTCTGTAGGAATTTATAAATAAAATATGAAAATAATAAATTAAGGTGATTTCATTTGTTTTAACACGTGGTGAATATCTTTATATATAGGTTTATTAGATATGGATCGGGGTTGGATGTATGGGAGACGTAATACAAATGAATATGTGAAAGGGGTTGAAGAATTTATGAAATGTGCTGAGGAAAACAAAATAAAAGAAGGTGAAGAAATGCTTTTATGTCCTTGTTTTGATTGTAAGAATCTGAGAAAATTTCGTAGCTCTGAGCAAGTGAAAAGTCATTTGATTCGTCGTGGGTTTAAGGAAGGTTATACAGGTGGATATGGCACGGTGAGAGTATACTTCCTAGGACGAGCACCGATGATGATAAGGTAGATCAGGAGGAGAATAATGCGAATAATGATGAGAATGATATAGATAATGATCGGATAGATGCAATGATGCGTGACATACAAGAGGATTTCATCGAAAAACCTCATATTTTCGATAGCTTGTTTAATGATTCTGAAAAATCTTTATTTTCTGGTTGTAAGAAATTCACAAAATTGTCTGCTGTGTTCAAGTTGTATAACTTGAAAGCGAAGAATAGGTGGACTGATAAGAGTTTCACGACTTTATTGGAACTTTTACGAGAGATGCTTTCGGAGGATAACGAGCTTCCTTGTTCAATTTACGAGGCAAAGAAAATGTTGTACCCGATGGGTATGGAGATCGAGAGGATACATGCATGTCCAAATGATTGTGTATTGTATCGGAATGAGTATAAGGATTTGCACCTGTGTCCAAAATGTGGGGCATCGAGGTATAAGTCAAAGGAAGGAAATGATAATTGGGAGGATAAGAAAGGATCTCCAGCAAAGGTGTTATGGTACCTACCCGTAATACCAGGATTTAAACGCTTGTTTGTCAATGCAAAGGATGCAAAGAACATGCGGTGGCATGCCGAAGGGAGGAATGAAGATGGAAAGCTAAGACACTCGGGGGATTCTCCTCAATGGAGGACCATTAATAGGATGTTTCCTGAATTTGGTGGGGAAGATAGGAATCTTAGGCTTGGACTATGTACAGACGGGATGAACCCGCACGGTAGCATGAGTAGTTGACATAGTACTTGGCCGGTTCTTTTGGTGAATTACAATCCTTGGTTATGTATGAAGCGCAAGTACATCATGTTGTCGTTTCTAATTTCAAGGCCTAAACAACCGGGAAATGACATAGATGTTTACCTAGCGCCACTAATTGAAGATTTAAGACTGTTGTGGAATGAAGGTGTGTTGGCATTTGATGCACATAGCAAAATGAATTTCACATTATGTGCTATGATATTTTGCACGATAAATGATTTTCCAGCTTATGGTAACTTGTTGGGTTATACTAATAATGGAGCTAAAGCATGTCCTATTTGTGAAAAAGATACAGTTGATTTTTGGTTGAAAAATTGTAAGAAAAATGTGTATATGAGTCATCGCATATTTCTCCCTATTCATCACCCTTATCGAAAGAAGAAAAAGCCCTTGAATGAAAAAGTCGAGACTCGATTTTCCCACTTACCGTTAACAGGAAAAGAGGTTTATGAACGAGTTAAAAATATCGATGTCGTGTTTAGCAAACCTTTTAAACCTCCTCAGAAGAGTCTTTGGAAGAAGAGATCCATATTTTAGGATCTACCCTACTGGGAACACTTACAAGTAAGGCATTATTTTGATGTAATGCATGTGGAGAAAAATGTATGTGATAATGTCATCGGGACAATATTGAACATTCAAGGAAAAACAAAAGATGGTATCAAAGTTAGAAAAGAAATGGTAGAAATGGGAATACGAGATAAGTTAGCACCCCAAGAGTTGGAAAAGCGTACCTATTTACCCCCAGCTTGTTACACTTTGTCTAGAAAGGAGAAAATAAGTTTTTGTGAGTGCCTAAATTCTGTTAAGGTTCCATCTGGATACTCATCGAACATAAAAAGTCTTGTATCTTAATGCAACACTTGTTACCAGTTGCAGTTCGTGGCATACTCCCAAAACATGTTAGAAATGTCATTATAAAAGTTTGCTTTTTTTTTTTCAATGCAATTTGTAGTAAAGTTGTTGATCCAGAGGCGTTGGATGATTTGCAGGCCGATATTGTTATCACTCTATGTCAGTTTGAAATGTATTTTCCTCCATCATTTTTTGACATTATGGTTCACATACTTGTCCACTTGGTGAGAGAAATTAAGATTTGTGGTCCAGTTTTCTTGAGGTATATGTATCCATTTGAGAGATACATGGGTATATTAAAAGGATATGTGAGAAATCGATTTTGACCAGAAGGCAGTATCATTGAAGGTTATGCTACTGAGGAGGTTATTGAATTTTGTACTGATTACCTGGATGATATTGATGCCATCGGTATTCCTAAATCTCGTCATGAGGGAAGACTGAAAGGTAAAGGTACTATTGGATGCCAAACAATTGTGCCCGGTGTTGAAAGGAAACAAATTATTTTAAAAGTTGTGGGGATGCGATGGAAAGATTTCAATACTAGGTTGGTGCATAATTTCATTAACAATACGCACCCAAAATATGCATCACCTACTCTGCTATATGATTACGTGACCAAAGAGAAATGGGAGCAGATCAAGAAAGAGCTTGAAACTGAGACTTTCAAGGTATATTTAACTGTACATGAAAAGTAGTGTGATGATTCTTATTAATTTCTTATTATCGAGTTGAAAACTAATGAATGTGATGCTTTATTTTTTCAAGGAAAAAAGTAAAAAGGCCATGGAAAGCCAGTCGCACAACAAGCATCCACATTTTTTGGACTCCGCTGGTTATGCCGGGATGAGGTCACAGTGGCTTTTATCAGACCCACTGTCTTCGGCCTCTTCGTGTGGGACAATTAGTTCGTCCATATTAAGCGATGATCGCAGCTCAGATTGGGTGAAAGCTAGATCAAAGAAGAAAGAAGACAGATCTTATTACATCCCCAATGAAAAAACAAGAGAGGTGTACGCGAAAATTGTAAGTATAGCCTCCCAATTTTGTTCATAATATGAATTAAATTTCACTTCAATACCTATATTTAGTTTTCATTTTTTTTTTTTTTTGAAAACAGATTGAAAAATCTGAGGAAGCAACTCAAGGGACTTTTGTCCCTAAGAGACACCACGACGTCTTGTCTGAAGCCCTTGGAAAACAGGATCATCCTGGTCGGGTTAGGGGATATGGTGTCTACGTCACGGTGAGGGATGTATATGGAAAACCTGATGCGGCCAGCAGACGATCGAGTGGACTTGTGTCTGTAGATGATATTAAGGATATTATCATGAAGGAGGTGGAGGTTGGTATCACCGAGCGGGTCAGAAAAGAGTATGCAGCAGAGGTACAGAGTAAGATCGACAGTATGCAGCAGAAATACGAAGCTCTCCTCCAGCGTATGGGCTTAAATGTTGATGCTGAAATGGACATAACTCCACATCCCCGTCCACCAACTCACAGTAGTTGCTACTCAGTTAATCCAGATCCATTTGATGACCTTGAGGTATTTAATATTAAATTATCTTTGAATATTATCGATTATATTCCAATTATTAGGGGTAACATTGATTTTCAATCATGTTGAACAATAGAAGCCGATCCATTGTTGTCTCTAAGTTGTAATGGTGAGAATCAAATAGTGGCTAGGGGAATGATTTTTCCATCCGGACCAGAGATCGTTATGTACCATCAACAACTCTTGGTTGATCATGTTAAAGTGTCAGTTGATGATGTTGTACAAGCTGCCGAAGAGTCCCTTCTTCCAGTGCCATCTCCATACTACACTAGGGTGGGGGAAACTATTGGAAACTTCTGTCAATGGCCCAAAAATTTGGTGATTTTAGGAGAGGTAATAATAATTTTTATTTACATGACGTTTCTTTCGAATTTTACTCACTTTTAAAATTATATTAGACGTGTTATGATGATAAAAAAATCTGTAATTGCAAGAAGAGTTGACAAAAAAGGTAAAAAAAAAATTAAAAAAAGTAAAAATACCTAGAGTTTTGATCTATCATCTACCCGACGACTCCCGCTCGTTGATGATGCAAGGTTACAACGTCTGGGTGATAGTTGCAAGCGGCTACACACTCTGGTCCTTACATTGCCTGTTGGTACAGACTACATCCAATTTCCTTTAGATGCATCTGTGCTTCATCACACGGATGATAAAAGTCTTTATGTTACAATCGACGACATCACCGACTTGCTTTCAATGAGATGGCTGAATATATCTATCTTGCAAGTATTCATAATGTAAGACTGTTCAATGCATATATATATATCTTTCATTTAAATTTTCATTTTATTTTATTCATTGATTATTATTTTTAGGTTCCTTCATGGGCTGTGTGAGGAAATCGGTGTTCAATCAATTGGATTTATGTGTCCGTCAAAGATTGCGTCAATCAGAGTAAAAACAGAAGAATATAGTGTTGTGAGTTACATGGTTGAAGCAATGACGACACTGAGATCCAAGAAATTCATTTTAGCACCTTACTTCCAGGAGTAAGATCATTTTTACTTAAAATTTGAACCATTAGACATTTCAATGTGTATTTACACGTTCATAATACATAGGAATCATTGGATGTTGCTTGTGATATGTTGCGAAGCCAACAAGGTGTACTTCATAGATTCAGCTCAATCTTGTAAGCATACCATAGAAATCAAGCCTTCATTGAATATGTAAGTAATTATTGCACTTTTCATGGTTTTTAGTTTAGTGCAAGGTGGATGTATAAGTTGGGCCAGTTTTATAGAATAATCGTGGAGAATTTGATGTGAAATTGATGTGTATATGTTGTGATTATGATAGTTGTTAGGATAGTTTTCAATAATAGGTCTCTTTACAGGTTGGATAAGTTCAATTTTTAGGGGAGACTCTGTCAAAAATTTTGTAGGATTTTTGCGTTTCATTATTATCTCTATAATTTATTCAAGATATCCATCGAAATTTTAGGGCCTTCCGAGCGTTTTGGTCATTAGAAGGCCAGAGGACACATTCCAATGTAAATTGGAAATAAATCTCGGTATGAAAACTAGCTAAGCTTTCCAAGTTTTTACAAATCTCTGAATTATATATATATATATTCACTTTCAGTAGATATTAATTTTAAATGTTCAAATTTTAGTTTCCTCAACAACCTGGAGGAGATGAGTGTGGCTACTATGTTATGAGAAACATGTTGGAGATAGTCACGGCTCATTCTCAACTTACTTCTCTAGACAAAGTATAAGTTATTTATACGATTTCTATTTTATAAACATAATAATTATTAATTGTTTTTTATTGTTTTTAGGCATTTCAAGAATTTTACTCAATGGAGGAAATCGACGAGATTCGAAATTTATGGGCTCAATACTTTGTTAAAAACTGTGTGTAATTTTGATTTTTAATGTTATTTATATACAAATTTGTTGACAAATTAATTTAAAATTCTATTTGTTGAGTTATTTAATTTTGTTATGCATTTCTATATATATATATATATATATATATATATATATATATATATTGATTGATGATTGTTGATGGGATGTAATGCTGATGATTGTTAATATACAAGTGTGTGTGTGCGCGCGTGTATAGGAGGTATGTAGGGGTGGGGGTATGTATGATCAATAAAAGGCATCGGTTGTGCCCTTTAACCGATGCCTTTAAATGGACTCATGGGCGTCGGTTGTAGGGGCACAACCGACGCCTTTAACGGTACTTTGGACGTCGGTTGTTCCCCTACAACCGATGCCCATAACGGTACTTTGGGCGGCGGTTGTACCCTTACAACAGACGCCCATAGTTATGTTTTAGGCGTCAGTTTGTACCCTACAATCGACGCCTTTTGAAGTCTTCAGGCGTCGGTTGCAAACCGACGCCCAAACTCTGAACATCGTGCGTCGCTGCTACAACCGACGCGAATAACCCTTTACAACCGACACGAATAGCCGTTTCTGTATTAGTGATTAATCTATACATAGATAATAATAGAATATCCATCATCATTTTACGCACATAGTTTTCCGCCCATTTTCACATGCCATTTTAGGAAATTTCTTATCTTTATCAATTTATTTTAATACGTGAATTAGTAAAGTTCAATTAATTTGGGTAGTAAATGAATTATGGATTTGTGCAAAAAAAAAATTTCTATAAAAAGTAAAATTATAGATTATTTTTTTCTTTTGATGATTATTGCATTATTTTAAAGTCGAAAAATATGCAATATGAGTGTCAAATCCAAGATCCCAACGAAAATTTTAATACAAGCTAATAAATGAGAACAAACTTTAAACATATCATTCGTAAAATAGTCTTAAATACTAAATGTAAAAGTTTTGCTTATACTTTTTACTTTTTCCAATATCAGATTTTTTAATTTATCTCATTTAAGTCCTAGAATGATACCAATCATTTCTTACATAAATTCAATTTGACCTAAATGATTAATTTTGAATCTTTTTCTTATCATATTGATAGAAATAATAGATATTTGATGTTTCTAAATAAACTCAATTAAATTATTTAATTTTCTACAACTTTAGGTTCTGATAAACTCATTTATTCAATTTGTAAAATAAAATGTGTTAACAAAATCATTTTATTTAAAAATAGAATATGATCAACACGTTTATTCACAAAAATAGTATGTGCAATTGTGGAAAATGAGTTTTAAAGAATGTGTGTTTCAGAATGAACATTGAAAAAAATTATTTTTGAAGAATCAATTCTATACAAATAAGTGATAAATCTTATGTATTGTGGGTTAAACCCCCATTTATAAATTGAGATATATAGATTATTTTTGGTATATAAAGTTAATAATATTTGTAATATTCATTCAATAAAATTTAATTAAAATTTGTATTTCATATTATTTATTTGTTACATTTATTTAAATATGGGACTGTGTATAAGTTTGTCAAGTATAAGTTTAACAAATTGAAACGTTTAATTTAAATAAATTTGAGCAATTTTTTTGTTTTTAAAATGTTAGGTAAATTTTGATCGTAATATATTTAATTTTTTATATCTAATGAAATGAAATATTTATTTAATATATTAAATATCAATTATTGCATTAAGATAGTTAGTACAAATTCTTATAAAACTATACGAAGAGTCGATAAATTAATTTTGTAAATATCTGTTAGCCTCTTTATTTCATTTTACGATTTGAAAATTGTAAATATTTCAACTTTTAGAAATCAAATGATTATAAGCTCGACTTCAGTCATCAAATCAAAATTGTAAAGTACAAAATAAGTCACATGTCCATATCTAACTTCGCCTAAATAGACTAAGAAAACTAGAGAATGAACAATTAGATATTAAAAGAAATATGCAAGTTGGGATTTTATATTTTACCTTTTGAGGTATTTTTCAATATCTGAATGCAAAACTTATGTCGGACATTGTATTTTTACAACTTATATTAAATAAATAATTATTAATTATATCTTCCGTGCATCGGACGGGTGCCATTACTAATAATATAATATTATATATATAAAAGCAGTTGAGTTTTAGAGGGAAAACTCAGCTTTTATTGTGTTCACACTGCTATGCAAAAACTCAATTTTTATTGTGTTCACACTGCTACGCGAAAGCTCAATTTTTATTGTGTTCACACTGCTACTTCCACTTAAGTATTTTTATGGATAATTTTTTTTTACTTATTCATATTTGGTTATTTGTGTTTAAACCTCTTTTTTCAGAAAATTATTCTGATCTTTTAATATTTTGAATCTTACAAATAAGTATTTGTTTTCAGTCATACAAATTCAATGTAAAATTTTCGGTTCAAAATTATATCGAAGTTGTATTACGCATCTAATACTAAATAAACTTATCGTATAAAACTTTTTCTAAATAATTTTTTTTTTTTAGTTATTTAGTACATCTAAAAATTCGAACTCATTTGTGTTGCGTTCTATTTAATTTATTAGTATTTTTATAGAAAGTTACATTTAATACGATAATAATTTTTTACGATAATTGTGATATTTTATTGGTCTCAATATTATAGATGAATAATTTCGTTTGATCATAAAAATCCAATGTCGAATATTCATTTACATTTATATTGAATATTCAATCAAGTTGTATTAAATTTTGTTATAAATAATTATACTTCTAAGTTCTTTGTACATATACATAATAAACTTCTTTTCTATATCAGATTATTTATCAAAATAATTTTATTTACAATTACAATTACATTTAATTATTATTTAAGTTTTTATTCCAAAAGTCTCATATCACATTTTTAACATTAACCGTTAACAAATTTATTTATATTGACTTGAAATTATATATTTATTAATGGTTTTTTGTCCAGTTAAGTCTAAATTTTAAAAAAATAATTAACTATGACATGATATTAATTGATATATTTTAATTCAATATTTATGATTCTTAAATTTCTACAACAATAAGTAAATTTTCTCTCAATTTACTTAACTGAAAATTGAGATGATCAATGTTATATTATAATTTCCATCAAAAAGTAATTACGTTGTATAAATATTGCAGAAACCTATAATACCATGAATTTGATGCATCTTTGTTAATCTCACAATTTATCTATTTATTTATTTATTTTATATGATTATCGAATTTGTTTCTAATACGTGTTGTTTTTCATTGTCGATGGTCAAAACAGTATGAACATTGGAGATCCTATATTTAAGTGTTTATTTTGCAAGAGAAATTTTTGGTGCGAGGAGAGAGTGGATAAGTGTTATAAAACATGTCGTAATCCGAAGTTCTCATTTTGTTGTAGGGTGAACACGGTTTGGTTTGGGAGATTTATAGTAATTTTTTTAAAATCAAATCATTTAAAACGGTTTGTAATTTTTTCAAACCAAACCAAATTATTTCATTTTCTAAACAAAATCAAATCAAACTATTTTTTGCGGTTTGAAATTGTGGATTGCAACGAATGAATTAATATATTTCAAAGAGAGCTCAAAGATACATATTCGTCTAAAATTTCGAGTTGAAACTAATTCAATAACAGTATTAAGTTTCTAATTGAGTTTTTTTATTTATTTATTGTGAATCAATTCATGTTGAAAAACAAACTAATTATTTAGAAGCAAACTGTAGTTAGCTCTTATATTAAAAATTTTATTTTAAGAAAATATCTTGGATGATGATTATGAATTGTAAGAGCAAGAATTATTTCCAAATGGTTGTGGGTTTGAACAAATTAATCTTTGACTCCTTAATTTTGATTTGTTGACAATAAAAAGTGTGTTGCATTTTTTTTTTTAAATTGAACGTTTACCTTTATTTTTATTTATTTTTAATTTTTTTAAATTTAACTGGTTGGCTGTTTGAAACCACTGTTTTGACAATTGAAACCTAAATCAAATAGATTAAGGTGGTTTGGAATTTTTCCAAACTAAACCAAACCAAACCATTTGTTGTGGTTTAGTTCGATTTCACGGTTTATTTGTTCACCCTCACTTTGTTGTATGCAAGAGAAAGTGAAGATTCCTCTTATGGAAGTCATCATCTTATTTTGAAAGATTTTTTATATGACAGGGACGATGGGATTAAGAATTTCGTTGAGAACATTCGAACATATAATATGATTTTTTCATTCGCTTCTATTGGGGGGGATAGATAATGGGCTAAATGATGGTAGAGGGTCTCCCGTCTTCAGATTATAAGGTCAAAATTGCCATAAGATTGGGAATCTGCTACCTGATGATGGTTCAACTCTGCATTTTGTTCGCTTTACATTGTTGACAATGTGAACGAGTTTGAAAGCAGAAAAAGGGTCATGGTATACGTATTATGTATTTATTGCTTTTATATTTATATGTTTTACAGATAGTTTTATTGTGAGTGTCTAAAATTTAATTTATGTCTTTTAATGTCCTCTGGTAAGAGTGAATCATGCGATTCAATATTGCATGATTGTATAGTTTCTGATTTGAAGGATATGCTAGACAAATACAACAAATTGTTAAGATAAGAAAACACTTCAAATGTAAGATTTATACTTATTGGTTGGTGAGTGACCGATGATAGCCAATATAATTTTCCTATTGTCGATTAAATTGCCGGATTGATTGTCGATGGATTTTGATACACGACTTGGACACAGAGATATCATTATTGCGCCACGTGGTTGACTGTTGCAGTGGATAAGTGAAGGACGCAAATTCTTTCTGAGAAATATTGATCATACGCAGGGATTGTGCAATTGAACAAGGTTGATAGTTATAAAACTTCGCGACTATGTTCTAGAAGGTCAAATTCTTTCTGGAATCAATGTAGGACACAAGTTCTTTATTCCAATGATATCGTTGAGCCCTTTTGATTCTAGGATATTTATTGGATTTCAAAGAAGACAATTTTCATTGATGGTGTTCTATGTCATGACTATATATAAGAGTCAGGGTCAATCGTTCTTGCATGTTGGACTTCTTCTTAAACAACTGGTGTTTACACATGGACAACTTTATGTTTCGATTTCTAGGGTGACGAATCGTTCCGGATTAAAGATGTTGATATGTGATAAAAATGGAAGACCAACAAAATCAACAAACAATGTTGTGTACAAAGAAATATTCCAGAATTTGTTGTCATATGAAACCAATAAATGATGATATTATCTTTTATTTGCTAAATTTATTTATTTTATCTAAAAGTTTATTTATTTTATCTAAAAGATTCATCTAATTTCACATTGAATTATCTTTATGCAGACGTTTCTTCCCGTGCATCGCAAGGGTGGTTCACTAGTATTAAAGTAAAAGTGGGGAGAAAGAAGTATTAAATGTCATTTTCCCTCCAAAATGCACTTACATTTTTTTGGGGGTGGTGGGGGGAAGCTAAAATAAAAATAGAAGAAAATAAAAATCCGTGTAGATAATATTTATTATCCTTTAAGTAATAAACCATATTTTCTAAAATATTTATTATGGATATTATTATTATTATTATTATTATTATTATTATTATTATTATTATTATTATTATTATTATTATTATTATTATTATTATTATAACTGTTTAATAAATTAAAACCTCCATTTAAAGGCTTTGTTTTTTATTTATAAACAAAAATATTTTTGTTTTCGAGATAAAATACGTTATTGAAAAATGATTTTAAAAACTGTATATAGTTAAAAAGTTGGTGAAAAATGTGTTTATAGACAAAGTTATCGAATGGATGCTAATATTTTTAATTGTTCTTAATTTAAACTATAAAAATTTTTATTAAAATTCAGTTCAAAGTCAATAATTAGTTTTAGCCACAATTTCGTAGGTCCCACAACTTTTAAAAACACATTCCATCAACTTTTACCGATTGGACCGGGCAGTATGTTTCGGATTTAATAACATTGTTTAATATTATAGAGAGAAAAATAATCAAAGTATGCAAAATATATATTAAAGACTTTAATAATTTGTTTTTTTCATTTTAAGCTTTAAATCAATTTAAATTACAATATTTAAAGAATTTCTTGGAATTATAAACATACGAATCGTAAAAAAATTAATGTTTGTGTAATTATACATTTTTTTTGGTCATTAATTGTCTTCCTTCGTTTCCCATTTTTAATTTAAATATCCATTTCATATGTTAACATATAAATTCAATATATGTAAATAACAAATGACCGTATATCGCATTGGTATAACACTAATTTTATTAATATATCCCTACATTAAATAACGTAATAAATATGATTATTTTATATTTGTTGATAACAATGGATATTAAATTAGGGAATATTAAAAAACTTAAAAATATCTAGATTTTCAATAAGGAAAGTGACCTTATAATTTAGGACGGACAAATAATCAATACAAGTCTATTTTCACGGGACGGGGGGAGTATAAATTATTGGAAAGAGACGGTTTCCAATAAGTACGACGTTTTCTCATAATTATGGCCTTGTTTGGCGGCTAAAAGGAAGGAATTTAAATTATTGGGTTGATTTATTTATGTTTTCTAGGTAAGATGTGGAGTTAAAAATTGGAGAGAGAAAATGTGTGTAATTAAAAAGTGTTATAAGAAATTGTGTAAATTAAGTTTTGTGTCTTTCCCAATTTAATCCAAGCCGCTGAACAAGGCCTAAATTATTTGGTTTTTAGAATGTTATAATATTTTGGGAATATGATGTGGATTGTAAATTTATATGGCATTATATGATTTAGATTCTGATTTGTAGAATGCAAATGTGTTGACAGTATGTAAGAATCGTCGCATTACGACATTTTACTACAACTGTAACTTTGACAAAAAAAGTTATACAATTTCAGGGGAAAATGAGCCCAAAATAAATAAATAAATAAATTATTTCACTTGTAAATCCATTCGTTTGCACGGCCTCTAGACTCGTCCATATCTATGAATATAGTATACAAATTTTCATATTATTTAGCCCTTGGTTGAGCTCCATTATAATTTTCCACATTTTTCTCTCTATCACTTTCAACCACACCACATATTCTTCAATAAGTTTTTTAACTACGCATTCTTCAAAAAATCACTTTGTAGCTAGCTACATCGAATTGATTATGACCTGATCTGGTGGCAGAAAATTTGATTTTGTTGAATCTCTTTGTAGATATTAGCTACATCGAATCAAGACTTTCAAGAAGGATTTAAATAACTGATTCCAAATTTGGAGGAGGAAGAAGTTAGTTAATGATAACGGGACATCAAGCTGCTAGCCTAAAGTCTCTAATACAAACTCGTACCTGACGATGTAAACGCATAGCCCATGAGGCCAAGAATCACACAAAACAGAGCGCCACTAAGAGCATTTTTTATTTTTTTTTAGTTTAGCCTTTTTTCCAATTTGCCTGAAACATCAAGCAGACTGGGCATATCTTTTAATTATTTTATCCGCCCCGTAACAGCTGCTATTTGTGATAAATTGTTCTTTTAATTTGTTCTTTGTATGCTTACCTAATCACTTTTATTCTCTCTCTTGAATCATATTCAAGGTTAAAAGTCAAATGAGGTTGCTTTAGCTACCAAAGCTGATTTGGCTGCTGTCAAAAGTGAATCATATTACAGATTCTTACTGCCTTTTGTATCTTCATAAAATCCTCCCGAGTTGGCAAGGGCTTGAGAGTTTTTCACCATTGGTGGTCATTTGAGTCGAGTTGCCTGCTATATCGCTTGCAACTAAAAACAATTTGCTCTGTTTTGGGGCAAGGATTCAACTGGTTATGTCTTTTGTATGTTGGTTTTTGTAAGCCAGCCAATATATTGCATTTTGCCCCACATGGTTGGTTAATTGGACAACTCTCAGCTATGCAGTGACTGAAGAACATAATGTTGTAAATATGTTCCATAACCTAAACTCGAGTCTTGATGAAACCTTTTATCTATAAGATGAGCTTTGTATCTTGGAGATGATTAAAGCCATCAACATAAGATTTAAAGCCAAAATTCCCTTTGATTAAGTCACTATTCGGAGGCAGGGATGGTGATTATGATAACTGTTTTTTTTCAAATCTCGAGATGAGTAAAGTGTTAAAAATTGAAGAAAGAAAAACGTGTAGTTAAAAAGTTGTATTAGAAATTGGACCTATTATAAACCAAAAAAAAAAAAATATCACTTGATTCGAACAGAGGCTAAAGAAGTCTTTATTGTAATTGTTCAGTTGACTGATTGATTTCTGATGTACTTGTGAATGATTAATACTTAAAAAAAATAAAAAATAAAAAAAATTCCTAGTTGTAATTGCTCTTTCTCGAAACCTAGGGGAGGTGGTATCTTATTGTTTGTACTGGTTTTTTACTGTATATAATGTTTTGTCCATTTTATTATTATTATCAAGTTTTTTGAATCAGTTATTTTATTATTATTATTTTTGCAAAAACTGTTGTAGTGCAAATACGTGAACTTGTAGTTTCTTTCTAATATAGTTGAAGACAAAGTGAGAAGCAAAACATACGATTTACATTCTCCACCAATCCCAAGAGTGTAGACGGTGGGGGCACCTAAGGTTGCCGTTCCACCTTTTTCTGAGAATAGAGTGAAAGTACAATTCATTTTTATACAAAAGGGATCAAAGTCTGATAAATTAAAAGCTTCTACTTTTAGTGCAAAGATAACAAGTTTGAGTTTAATACAAATAGGTAGATGTGTCTTATATTAAAAATAAGATAAACTAGGTGTTTTATTGCGATGGCAGTCGATGGTGACACACTGAGTACTAGCAATTAGTTACTTGGAAGATGGGGGATTGGGGTCACAAGAAGAGGACACTTAATATGGGCAACGATTCCACGAGCTTCAGTCATGTCCAAATCTTTTCGTGTTGCAAAGTTGAATTTATGCATCAATTTTGCCAATGCAAGTTCAGCGACGACTATGGCAAATGAAATCCCAGGGCAGCCTCTACGACCTGTACCAAATGGGATCAACTCAAAATTGAGCCCTCTGAAGTCAATTCCTGAATCAAGAAACCTTTCTGGTTGAAAGTCTTCAGGATTTTCCCACACCATTGGATCTCTACCGATTGCCCAAGCATTGATCATCATTCGGGTTCCGGCTGCAACTTCATACCCCATTAGTGCAGTATCTTGAGTTAATTCTCGAGGGAGCAGTAATGGAAATGGAGGATGTAATCGCAGGCTTTCTTTGATCACGGCCTTTAAATAGGGCATTTTGTCTAAATCTTCCTCTGTGATCTCTAATTTGCTTCCGGCTACTAATCTCACTTCGCTCCGCAGTTTCTCCATGATTTTCGGATGCCTTAAAAGCTCTGCAATTGTCCACTCTAGAGATGTATATGTTGTATCAGTACCAGCAGCAAACATATCCTGTGACAAGGAAAATGATTAGATTCTAACCAATTGTTTCTTCGATGAATCTTATAATGGTTTGAATATAGTTCACAACATATTATATGAATATGGTAAAACTCGAGAGAAAGAGACGAAGGGATTCTTACAAAAATGAGAGCTTTGATGGTATCAGTCTCAATAGCGGAACTCGGATTGTCCTCCTGAATTTCGAGCAATATGTCCACAAAATCTACTTCATTGCTGCTCCCTTCACGTTCCACCTTTCCTTGCATTCGACTTCTATGCTCTTCAACTACACGTGTTAAAAACTCATCGAATGATTTAGCCACTTTCTCCACTCTGGCATCCAAACTAGTGAAACGATTAATCCAGTTAAGCCATGGAACGTAATCCCCTGGGTTAAAAGTGACCAATAACTCCCCGATTTCCTTCAACAAGAACTCAAAGTTCACAGATTGGTCTCCACCGCTATATTTCCTCCCTAAGACCACTCTACTTATAATATCATTAGTAAGCGACACCAATAGAGTGCTCAAGTTTACCGAAGAAGAGGATGAATTTCTAATTTTCTCTATCATAACTGATGTTTCTTCTTCTCTTATACAACGATAAGATTGAACCCTTTTGTTGCTCAAAAGCTGAAGCACGCCTATACTCCTAACGTGCCTCCAGTGCTCACCATAAGGAGCAAAAGCTATATCCTTACAGCCATAAACAATTCTATGCGTAACACTTAATTTAGGCCTGCTTGAGAAAATCACGTCCTGATTTTTCACTATCTCTCGAACTGCATCAGCAGAGGAGACTATCAGTGCTGGTACACTGCCAAAATGAACCATCATGAGTGGACCGTAGCGTTTGGATAGTTCTTTCAGCGAGCGATGAGGGAATAAGCCGAGTTGGTGAAGATTTCCAATTACTGGAAGTCTTGCTGGAGATGGTGGCAACCTTTTCTGGTATTTTGAACTGGCGTTAAAGTAACATTTGTAAAGGAAGAGGATGAACAAAGTTAAGTAAACAAGATGGACTATCCAAAGTGAGAAAGAAATCATTTTCTATTCTGAAACAGATGAAGTTTGCAAGAACATTTTGCATATGTTCTACTCTTTATAGTATGTATCACAAATATCTCTCGGTTGAATTTCAACATATTTTTGTTAAAAAATTATGAGCAGTAGGGGTGGAGCTAGGAATTTTACGCACCCGAAATTTTTTTTGAACCAAAATGATTGAAATGGACAATTTTTAATACTAATATAGACAAGTTAAATTTATAGATCAATGCTTTTTCAAAAAATTTGTAGACCAATCTCAACAAATAGCATCTTAGATACTATTTCCATAATAATAAAAAATAATTTATGAACTTTTCATTTTCATAGCAAATAATCAATCCATCAATTATTCAGCTTAGTTTGAAAAAATTGAACCATTGAAAATTTTGGTGAGCCCATCAAGCCATTATTTTTTACCTTAGTGAACAGTACGTGAGAATTGAGAAGTTAAATATTCAACATTTGACCAATAAATTGATGCTGCTTTCACGTTAAAAAGATAAATTTTTCAAACTGTAAAAATTTTAACGGGGGCAAAAGTTTAAAACCGCAGAAGTACACATTAATGTATTGAAAAACTTACTGCGGTCAGTGAGGCCAGCTGACCCCGCTGCCCCCACAGTTAATCCGTCCCTGAGCAGCAGTCTATGTTGAATTATATCATATTGTTATCAAGAAAACTTTGACCTGATTTGTTTTCTTGCCTCCAAAACACATTTTCTTGACTCCTCCAAAACAATTATTTTAACCACTGCATAAAAAATTAATAATTATATTGACTGGGACTTGGCACTTCATTCATATTCATTTGAATTCTCATATTTAAAAGACACCACGTAACAGTCATCAAACAGAGATTTTTCCCATAATGCAACTTGAACATGGATGTTTAATTCGTTAAGAATCCCAAGTTGCTATGTTCATGTCGCACCATAAGATATTTGACAATGGTGAAGGGTTGTTTTGAAAATGAATAACGTGTTGGGAATTGGTTTTTTCCTACTTTGACGGATTATTTAAAAAGATTTAATTTGTGATTTAGACTTTTAAATTTCTGGTAAATAAAATGTAAAAGCTAAAAAGGAATATAATTTTACGTCTTCTTGTGGGACAAATTTCACATAAGAAAGCTATCAATTCATAAAATATTGACATGGGATCTACAATTTATATCTTTTATTGTTAAGTAATTTGCCCAGTTTGCCTAAAGCCCAAATCCGGAAGAATCATTTTTTCCAGCCCAACACACTCCAACCCAAGTTGCATCACGTGCTGAACCATTTAATGTATCACCAATGGGAAAAATACACAAATAAGGTGTTTAAAAATACAAATTTCAAAAACAAGATCAAACTTATATAATATCAAAAATCAGGTTCTAATTAGGATAATTAATAAAATTAAATGATTAAAAATATTTTATTAATTATATATATATTAAGATCACAATATTTAGGTCACAAAACAAAATCTTTTAAGTCACAAATTATTTAAAGTCACAAATCATGATTAAGTCACAATTATTTAGGATTGCAAGTCACAACCATCGTTTTTAAAGTCACAATCACCGTTTTTAAAGTCTCGAGTAATTATTTTAAGGTCACAATTATAAAAAAAAAAAAAATTATTATTAGTTTAACGTCAACACCACCACACCTCCTCCAACGATCAAGACCATGATCGTCGCCATTGTCGTTGTCTTTGTTGCAGCCACACAACATCGACCTACCAGCACTACCCTACCACTAAAATAAGACACACCACCACAACACATTAATGTCACAGTTTTATTTTAAAGTCACAATCACAATGACCACCTCCGACCACCGCAGCCATGACCAACATCGCCTTCATCACACCACACCACACCACACCACACCGTCGTCACGCAGTCCTCAACCCCATTTCAATCTCAATAAAAAAAGGCAGTCAACATTCACCACGATACCACCACACAGCAACACACAAACATCACCACCAACCACCATCGACCCTGCACATCACGAAACCACTGCATCCACAAAACCGCCACACCACCACCATCGTATCCTCCACAACACCACAGCCTCACCCATCACCGTAACGCCGCAACACCACAACACCACCCTCATCATCACCACCAAAACCATACGCGACAGCAAGAGTCTAACGCGGTAGTGTCTGTAACCTCGTGCAACAGCGCCCATCGGCGGAGAGAAGCAGTCGTTCATCGCGTAGAGGGGCAAAAACGGAGGGTAAAATTGGAATGAGAAGTCTTATGTGCCTTCTTTTGTGATTTACTGTTGTGTGTGCCGTTGTGTTTGGATTTAGAGGGTGGTATGAAAGTGGGTGAATTTCTTCCAGTGATGATGAATGTATGGAGACGGCCAATGTAGATCTAGAGAGAGAGAGAGAGAGGGGGTTCCAATGTGTTAAAATTGAATCAGTTTCCGAGTGGGCTAGGTTTTGAGTGGGCTAGGGTGAAGTAGGGGTTAGGGTTGGTAATATAATAAAGATTAATAACAATTTAATCGTATTATTATTAATATTAAAAAATAATAATTGTCTCCTGATTTTTGAACAAATATCTTATGTAACTGAATTTTGATTTATGAAGTTTAAAAACCTCTGTGGATGTAATTTCCACATCACCAATATCTCTGAGTTGAATTTCAACATATTTTTGTTAAAAAATTATGAGCAGCAACAGGGGTGGAGCTTGGAATTTCACGCACTCTGAAATTTTTTTTGAACCAAAATGATTGAAATCGACAATTTTTAATACTAATATAGACAAGTTAAATTTATAGATCAATCCTTTTTCAAAAAATTTGTAGACCAATCTCAACAAATAGCATCTTAGATTCCATTTCCATAATAATAAAAAATAATTTATGAACTTTTCATTTTCATAGCAAATAATCAATCCATCAACTATTCAGCTTAGTTTGAAAAAATTGAACCATTGAAAATTTTGGTGAGCCCATCAAGCCATTATTTTTTACCTTAGTGAACAGTACGTGAGAATTGAGAAGTTGAATATTCAACATTTGACCAATAAATTGCTGCTGCTTTCACGTTAAAAAGATAAACTTTTCAAACTGTAGAAATTTTAATGGGGGCAAACGTTTAAAACCGCAGAAGTACACATTAATGTATTGAAAAACTTACTGCGGTCAGTGGGGCCAGCTGACCCCGCTGCCCCCAGAGTTAATCCGTCCCTGAGCAGCAGTCTATGTTGAATTATATCATATTGTTATCAAGAAAACTTTGACCTGATTTGTTTTTTTGCCTCCAAAACACATTTTCTTGACTCCTCCAAAACAATTATTTTAACCACTGCATAAAAAATTAATAATTATATTGACTGGGACTTGGCACTTCATTCATATTCATTTGAATTCTAATATTTAAAAGACACCACGTAACAGTCATCAAACAGAGATTTTTCCCATAATGCAACTTGAACATGGATGTTTAATTCTTTAAGAATCCCAAGTTGCTATGTTCATGTCGCACCATAAGATATTTGACAATGGTGAAGGGTTGTTTTGAAAATGAATAACGTGTTGGGAAAGTGTTTTTTCCTACTTTGATGGATTATTTAAAAAGATTTAATTTGTAATTTAGATTTTTAAATTTCTGGTAAAAAAAATGTAAAAGCTAAAAAGGAATATAATTTTACGTATTCTTGTGGGACAAATTTCACATAAGAAAGCTATCAATTCATAAAATATTGACGTGGGATCTACAATTTAAATCCTTTATTGTTAAGTAATTTTCCCAGTTTGCCTAAAGCCCAAATCCGGAAGAATCATTTTTTCCAGCCCAACACACTCCAACCCAAGTTGCATCACCTACTGAACCCATTTAATGTCCAGAATCCGGAGCCCAAGTCGCATAACCAAAGTGCGAGTTTCTTGTTAAAACAAAATTCAGTTCTGACCGTTTGATCAACCACCTGGGACGCTCCTGGCCATTGGATCCTTCTATCTTTATAGTCCAGATGAAGAGTCCAGAAGACGGGGTATTCATCCATTCTTCTCTTTCATCCATTCTTACGCCTTCTTTGTTCTTAGGGGATTTTTCTCTTAATCTCTTTGATTTTCTAGAAGAAACTTCGTAAAACTTCTTCAGATTTGTTATAATCTTTGAGAGTAGTATAGTGCTCTATGTAAGCACGATTTGTTTGACGTTTGAGAGATTTGTTACGCGGTTTTTCTTGTGGTTTTTAGTCTAAAACAATTTTTGTAAAATCGTTGTGATTTGATACAGATTTTTTGTATTTTTGTAAATATCTTTTGTGGATTCAATAAAACTTGTATATTTTTGTTGATCTTCTGGGTTTGAATCCTTTATAGTGGTATTAGAGCCTTAGGGTTTCTGATACTCGAAGGAAAAGTTGGGAATCTTGAAAAAAAATTATGAAAATTTGTAAATCTTTGTGAGAAAACCCTAGATCTGAAAAAACCCAAGGCTTATTCTTTTGATACCTTTGAGTTTTTCCGTAAGTTCCTTTTAGATCTGTAAATTTGTGTTACGGATTTGTTGATTCTCTGGCATACTGGAGTTTGGATCTGAAAGATCTGCAACCGGATCTATCTTTGTTGGAAAAATTCCTAAAAGGAATTGAACGCTGAAATATTTTTGCATCAATGAGGTGAAATCCCTCAAATATTTAGGATTTTTTGAACCCTTCTATTTTATCTTTCATTTTTCCTCCATTGAAGCCCTCCTTGGACCCCTTTACTTTCCTTTGTTCAGTATTCCTTAAGAGAATCCGGGAATCTGAGGGAGTTCTGGGCCGACCTATGTAGGGTTGAGGAAAGAAAGATATTTCTTTCTTGTTCTAGACTGATTTCATCAATATTACGTGTTTCTGAATATTTTGTAGTTGTTATTGTTGTTTTGTGCTGTGATTATTGTGTAAATTTGATCTTTGTGATTCTTGAAACTCTGCAGTTTACTATAATATTGTTGACTACCTGTTATTTCTTATCCTTGAAAATCTATAATACTTTTCTTCCAAAATCTTTTAAAATGGCTACTGCAAAGGTTGAGGTTGAGATTTGGAATGAGAAGGGGGACTTCAGTTTATGGCGTCAAAAAATAAAAGCTCTTTTACTCCAACTAAAATGTGCTAAGGCTATAGATGAAACTTGGCCTGAAACTTTAACTGAAGAAAGAAGAACTGAACAAGATGAATTAGCTACTATATTTCTTCATCTTTCTGATACTGTAATTAGGAAAGTAGGGGAAACTAAAACAGCTGCTGACATTTG
Source organism: Ligustrum vulgare (assembly GCA_963555705.1). Classification (NCBI taxonomy): domain Eukaryota; kingdom Viridiplantae; phylum Streptophyta; class Magnoliopsida; order Lamiales; family Oleaceae; genus Ligustrum; species Ligustrum vulgare. Next base: position 41,327,867 of record OY743173.1, on the reverse strand, counting down.
GGATAAACTAGAAGAACTTTTTCTTATAGTTTCTCTTCCAAATAAATGCTTTTTATGGAAACAATTCTTTAGCTTCAAATTTGATCCTTCCCTGGGTGCTGAAGAGAATATTGATAGGTTTAATAGAATAACACAAGATCTTCTAAATGCTAGGGAAAAAACTACTGAAGATCAGAGAGTTGTTTGTTTGTTAAATGGTATGGGGGATAAGTATAAGGATATTAGAAATGCTTTGGAGTATGGTGGCAAAAAATTATCTGTTGAAATAATTCATACATCCCTTATAAATAAAGAGCTTGAGTCCAAAACTGAACTTAAAGAAGTCTATAATGTTGAGTCCTCATTTATTAGAGGTAAAACTTCTTTTAAGGGAAATAATAATAAAACTTGGAACCACAATAAGAACAATCCTAGGCAAACAAAAGAATATCAAACTAAGAAGTTTATACCTAGCAAACCTAGAGATAAAAGATTTGATAGGTTTGATAATAAGAGGTCTGATTATAATACCTTTGATACTAAAAGATATGATAACAACAAATTTGATAGAAAAATGGAAGACACTAGAAAATGTTTTTATTGTGGTAAAATGGGCCATCTTATTAACAATTGCTTCAAGACAATAAGGGATAATAAAAACAATCAACAAGAAACTGTGGATATTCAGAATAATAGTGTTTATGTTATCACTTCTTAAAAAATGAAAGATGAATGGATAATTGACTTTGGCTGTTGATGGGTGTCGAATCCAACAAATAATAATGTTTTCTTGCTCTTTTAAAAATAAATTGTATTAGTGGTGAGTAAGGTCGAATCCACAGAGATTGGTTAGATTTAATTCTTCGGAAAAATTAAAACAATGAATTAAAAACAAGGGGGGGTTTGAATTTTTGAATGTGAAATCAAATTATAAATAAACAATTGCGGAATTAAAATTTTTAAAAATATCAAATTAAACAAATATCAAGCCCAAGGTATAATCGCAGTAATGATTCATAGAATTGATCATGGATGCAAAAATAAAATCCTTAACTCATTCTCTAAATTGGTTATGGTCATTTATAAGATCTAACAACCTATCTCTCTTTACTTTATCGATAATCAAGAGACGCTCGTTGATTATTTCCCTAATCAATAAACAACCCTATATACGATCGTAGGATTTAATTTACCAATAGCATTAATTTCTAGAGAGACGACCAATTCTAACCAACAAATTCACACGCGTGATTTATTTAAATTAGGTTATATGTCTTCATAACATGAGTCAAAAATCTGTCTATAATTAACTATGTTATTTGTCACTTATATTAGAAAATCTAAACAATTACGGATTTAGATTCCTAATTGACCAAGTATCATTTTGACAATTAAAACAACGTGCACTTTGAATTAATCAATCAAAATTACAACTTCAATTCACAAGCAAAAGACATATAAGTAGAGAACAATTAAATTTAATTAGATCTCACAATTCTTGGCAAATCAAAACTTCGAATAACCTTGAACTGGAATAATAAATTTAGCTATCCATAAACATTATAAATAAAAAACTAAAAGAAATAATATTAATAAAAAAATGAAATCAAACTCTAGAATTCCCCAAAACGTGTGGTCGCCTTCTCTTTTTTCTTTTCTCCAGCAATTCTCTTTCTTTTCTTTTAGTCTTGCCCTTTCTTTCCTTTTTTTCTCTTTTCCAATTATAATCCTTTTCTTCCTTTCATACACGATGACAGCTCCCACTGTTAACCTAATGTGCTGCCGAGAATTAGTCTAGCATTTGAGCCCATTTACCTCCAAAGTCCACAAGTCCAGCCCATTAAATATTTGAGGTTGCTGTCCTTCAGAATTAATAAGGCGCGCCCACACCTTATGCAAAGTCCTGATCTGATCGTGAACCCTTTTTTTGAGTTCCAAACTTGTTCTTTCCAAATTGTGATTTTGAGCCCAATTTGATCTCAATTCCCCGCATAATCCACAAAACATAAAATATGATTAATATCCACAATTTAAGTATTTGAAATCAATGGAGTAAGATAAAATATCACAATTTAAATAGCAAATATGCACTCTATCAAATCCCCCCACACTTAGACAATGCTTGTCCTCAAGCATAAACTAGCTCAAGTTAATGAATTGTTCGCATCATCATTCATTCTTCTATCTCCCACTATCCATCCACAATCCAACACAAGGCTAGTCACTTCAACAATTTTTCCAAAATTCACATGTGGTGGGATTTAACACCTACATTAGATTCACACAATACGCTCAAAGTGTTTAAGGCGTAAAGTATATATGTACTCTCAAGTCAAAGCATAGAAAACTCTTACCATAAGCTTGCTAATATATCACATTGGAGCTACCAATGGTTTTTAAATGCAAAGTAAGGGTCTTAACACCGGTTGTAATGGGGCTTGGGTAAGGTGGGATAAAAAGGATACGTTTTTGGCTATTTTCATTGAAGGAATTATATGAACTTCTTCGTAAGAGCTCACTTAAAATTCATGTACTTCAATCATATCACTACATACCCTAGTGTAGTTTATATCCTTTCACCTCTCGTGAGTATCCCCTCAACAACTATCAATGAATTACAATATGGGTGTTAATTTCAATCAACTTGAAGGCACGAAATATAGACCAAGCAATTCAAACCACTCATAAGCACATGTAATGAGAGTTAACACCCTCACAAGGTATTTCTCTCTTCGCACAAAGTGTATAAGGGTTAGAATTTTCACTCAACTCACTGCATGGGGAATTCATTGCCACAGATTGCTAAGATGTCATGGCCGGAGCTAACAATAACACAAGTGCAAAGTAAAGGTCTTTATTTGGTTGTAACGAGGCTTCGAGTTAGGTAGGATAAAAGGAAAATATGTAGGCTAAGTTGAGAGGAGAGTTCACAAGCTGATTTGGTTCACGATAATCTCTTACTCCCCCTTTCAATGTGATTTTCCACAATTTCCTAGTATCCAATCGATTCAGCCCTTGATTCTTATTATGCACGTGGGGTTTATTCTCTTTTCAATAATTTTTTTTTCGACCCCATTATCACTTAAACATTGGATAGCGCATAGTGAAAGCTCCCATTTTTCTGAAGCTAAGTCTGTCTCATACTTTTCAATCAATACAAGATTGTGAAATTCTTCTCTTATGGGTTCAAGATAGAGGTAACATGAAAGAACAGGAATCCACGGCTTGTAGCGTGGTAACAAAATTCCAAAGACAGGCTAAAGCTTAAAGAGGTTTCTATTGGTACATGTATCATGGTAGGCCATTTTAGAAGGTCAAATTGGGTTTCATCTAATGCCTTTACTATATTTTACACTTGAGTCAAGAAACTACGATGGCATGCACAAGAGAGCACATCCAAGAACAAACAAACCATGCAGGACACACATCAAAGAATAAGAGTTTAATATAAAAATAAAAACAGCTCATAGGCTCAAAAGCTCATGAATTACGGTTTATATGTGTTGCTCCCATCCATTTATGAGATATAGGTCATTGCTTGGTCCTGGTTTCAAACTCAAATTAATGCTAGAAAGAGTGGAGTTAGGTTAATCGGAGTGGTGTTACAACACATCAACTTTGGTTTGACTCAATTAGGTATGGATTACAACTCGACTACTTTATCCCCCCAAACATTTTTTTCACATCACAAGTCTTTGATTTTCAATGTTTGTTATTCTCAACCAAAATAATTTGAAGCACAAGTGAATAAGCCCATATATTCTTTCAATGTAAGGTTCAAGAGAATGGAATATTGGCAAGGAATAGGAGTTCTCATGGTTTGTATTGTGGTTGATTTTCAACAAAAAGGCTATGGCTCAAAAGTGGATTTCTAGTGGCATAGTTCAAGGTAGGCATTTTGAGAAAGCTAAATTTGACTTCACCTAAGTGCCCATACTTATTCAGTGCATTCAATTACCAAGAGGCATCTCAACATGCGTAACAAAGCAAATTCTAGAAGAAATCAACTACACTTGACAATCACACAATCAAAAGAATAGAGAATGTCATAGTGTTAAATGTGAATGCTCAAGAGGCTTAAAAACTCACAAAATAGGGTCAACGCTCATCAAACCCCACACCCTCTTCAATCAGTCCCCATCAAAAGCAATTATTCCAATGAAATGAACAAGAAATCAATTACTCTTCCAATTTGTCATTTATTATTATTATTATTTTTTTCCTTTTTTTTCGAAATAGAGCAAACATGAAAGATAATGAAAGAAAAGAAAATGGAATTAAAATTAAAACAAAAAGTATAAATTAAGCAAAAGGTAAAAGCATCTCCCACCTCCACATTTAGTCTAAACATTGTCCTCAATGTTGCAAAAAGAACAAAAATTGCAAAAATTTGACGATAGAGGACTTCCCTGAAGATATGTAGCTATGATCTGGATGGTGGCGAAGGCGGGGTGAATCCCATGTGAGTGAAGAAGGCATTTTGATTTCTTTCCATTCTTGCAAGCCGACGCTCAAACCTATCAAACCGATCCTCATTACGTCCTGTGGCCGGCCCCGTGGATGTGGATGCAGAAGCATGATTGGGAATGATGGCCCTTTTAGAGTTTCTTGCAGTAGGAATCGTGCGAGTAACCCGAGGTGCAATGGGCCCTGGTTCATGGAATTTGTACGTGCTGCCATCCTTCCAAACCATACCCATGATCTCCAAGCAATGCAAGTCCAGTGGTTGTATCTCGCAAGAAACATGAAGATCATTATTAATAGGATCGATCAAATTTTCATGAATAGCTAACTGAGTGATCAAAGATCCTAAAATTAAAGGACGTTTGTTAGTCAAAACATTAGCAAATTGTGAGGCCAACCAGTAACTAAGATTCACCTTGATTTTGTTTAACATGCACCACAAGAAATAAAATTCAGATTTTGACAATACAACCGCTGAATCTTTCCTACCCAAAAAAGTGAATGCAAGAAACCTATGGACGTATTTTAGGGCAGGATCACGAAGGAATGAATCTTTGGATTTGCACGGGTGATAAAAGTTAGAGGTGGACAGTGTTCTGTATAAAGAAATTGGTTCAAAATCCTCCCTAAAATCACATGCACTATTCAAATATTCATCGGTTTCAGAATAATCCTTGTCAATAAAACCAAAGGCTAAGTTGAAGTCAGTGATTGAAAGTTTGAAATCTTTCCCTATGAGTCTGAATTGAACCACCCGAGGGCTATTCAATGTGAAATCATCGGGTTTTTTGAATTCAAAAGTAGTATAAAACTCCCTAACGAGTTCAATGTAGGCAGGATGCTGAATAAAAAAATAAGAATGCCAACCTATATTATCAATCAGCTCAAACACATTCCCATCAATATGCAAAGATTCCATGGTATTTCTATCAATGTATTTACAAGGTATGATATCCTTATCACAAATTTTCCTATATTGTTCTTTGTCCTTTTTCTTAGTGAATTGCAAGCATCCATTCAAATCTGAGTCAGAAGGTGGAAGAATATGCAAACCTTTACCAATTCGAGCTCGTTTGCGTGCAGGAGGATTGGCCTCATCAGGTGCTGATCTGGTTACTGCAATGGGAGGCGATCTCACAGGCTTCTTCGAGCTCCCACGGCTGGTTTGAGGTACTTTGTCTCTACCCATAATGCCAAATTCGTGTTTTGGTTGCTGAAGTGTAAAATTGGATTGTGATTGTGGTGAGAGAAAAGAGAAGGGGCGGGGGTGGTAGTGTTCTGCAGGGGGGGCTGCTGTGTGTGAAAGAGGGAAGCAGGCGACTGGTCGTCCGGAAGAGAGGCAAAGGGAGGGAAGTGGTGCGACGGGTTAAGGTGCTGCTGTTGACCGGTGGTGGTGTTATGGGACAGAGAGAATCGGGTTTGAGCCGGAGGTAGAATGTTAGGGTTCCGGCGATTTAGGGGGTGATGATAGATGATGCAGTGCGGCGGAAGAGGGGCGAAGGGAGTGCTACGGTCTCGAACAAAGGAGGAGAGGGACTGGTTGGTTGTGCCAAGTGGTGGATTGGGAGAAAAAGAAGGCGCAACGAGCCTGGAGCGCGACGGGTTGTGGCGGGACTGAGGAGGATAAGGGGAGGATAAAGAGGACGCACAGAGGCGGTTGGAGAAGAAGAAGAGGTGGTTGAAGGCTGTGAAGGCTTTGGAGGCGAGGACCGTCGATGGTGGTGGTTCGCTCGACTGCGTCTGGTTGAAGAAGAAGGAGAGTGGCGGATGAGATAAGAGGGGAATGGATGCTGCGATTGTGTGAAGAAGGAAGTGGAGGGAGGTGGTGGTGAAGTGTGAGTCTGAATAGGGGTTTTGTCTGATTTTTTGAATTTTTTTTTTTTTTTTGGGGCTTGTAATCTGAGATGCACATTGGTTGAGGCGTGGGCACGCCTTATTCCATGTTGAGAAAAATGATCTTGTAATCCAAGGTGCACTTTGGTTAAGGCGTAGGCACGCCTTATTCCAAGTTGAGAAAAATGACCTTGTAATCCGATGTGCACTTTGGTTAAGGCGTGCCCTTATTCCAAGTTTTTCTCTAATATTTGAACCAAGTTCTTTCTCCATAGAACGTGCCCACGTCCTAATGAAGATTCATATCTGCCCAAAAAATTAAAACAAGGTCAATTTCACCTCTAAAATTACATGGATCGTGAAATAAATAAATAAAAATAAACAAATAGATTAAAATAAATAAAGAGATAAAATTGCTTGTTAAAACTAAAGAAAAAACTCGAGTTGCCTCCCGGAAGCGCTTTTCTTTTACGTCTTTGGCTAGACGTTCCCATCGCTTAATTAGTGTAAGTTGGGCATTCTAAATTGAAATGATCAACATTACATACCGGAAAGCCTTCATAAAAAGGTTTTAAGCGATGTCCATTGACTTTAAAAATCTTACCCGTATCCAATCCTTGAATTTCAACTGCACCATGATGATACACATTAGTAACAAGAAAAGGGCCTATCCATCTAGAACGCAACTTACCAGGAAACAGTTTCAATTTAGAATGATAAAGTAAAACTTTCTGACCAATAGAAAATGTTTTCCTGGAAATCATCTGATCATGGAAGACTTTTGTCTTTTCCTTGTAGATCCTTGAGTTCTCATAGGCATCATTGCGGATCTCTTCCAACTCTTGCACTTGCAATTTCCTTAGCTCACCCGACTCATCCATTCTCATATTGCACTGCTTAATAGCCCAGTATGCCCTGTGTTCAAACTCTACTGGAAGATGACAAGGTTTACCAAATACCAAACGGTAAGGAGACATACCTATAGGAGTTTTGTAGGCCGTTCAGTAAGCCCAAAGTGCATCATCAAGCTGTAGACTCCAATCCTTCCTGTATGGGTTGACAGTCTTTTCAAGTATGGATTTGATTTCTCTATTGGATACTTCAGCATGTCCATTAGTTTTCGGGTGGTATGCAGTAGAGACACGGTGGGTAACATTGTATTTCTTTAATAAAGCTTCTACCACTCTATTGCAAAAGTGAGTCCCGCGATCACTAATGATAGCTTTAGGCATCCCGAACCTAACAAAAATATGAGATTTGACAAAATCTGCAACCACTTTAGCATCATAAGTTCGGGTGGCTTTAGCTTCCACCCACTTTGAACCATAATCCACAGCAAGAATTATGTAAACATTACTATAAGACGAAGGGAAAGGACCCATGAAATCAATACCCCACACATCAAATATTTCACAAACAAGAATAGGGGTGAGTGGCATTTGATCTCTACGTCCTATTGTTCCAGTTTTCTGACATTGTTCACAAGATTTGCAAAACATGTATGAATCATGAAATAAAGTAAGCCAAAACAACCACACTCTAGTACCTTATGGGCTGTTCGCTTAGGACCAAAATGTCCTCCACAAGCATATGAATGACAAAATTTTAAAATTGAAGGAATTTCTTGTTGAGAGACACAGCTACGAATAATTTGGTCAGAACAGTGTTTCCATAAATAAGGGTCATCCCACACATAATATTTAGCATCACTCTTTATCCTATCTTTTTGAGCTCTAGAAAAATCATGTGGTAGCGTTCTAGTAACTAGATAATTAACAATATCAGCATACCAGGGGATTGCTTCTTCAATAGAAAATAGATGCTCATCTGGAAAATTATCCTTTAATGGTGATGGCTCTTCACTTGTGGTTAATCTACTTAGATGATCAACAACCAAATTCTCTGTGCCCTTTTTATCACGTATCTCCAAGTCAAACTCTTCTAGCAAGAGAATCCACCGAATCAGCCTAGGTTTCGCCTCCTTCTTTGAAAACAAGTACTTGAGAGCTGCATGATCAGAATAATTCATCACTTTAGTACCAAGCAGATATTGACAGAATTTTTCTAAAGCAAAAACAATAGCTAAAAGTTCTTTTTCCGTGGTTGAATAGTTGCTTTGTGCATTATCAAGTGTTCTGGAAGCATAGTAAATGGCATGATGAGCTCTTCCAACTTCTTGTCCAAGCACAGCACCTACTGCATGATTACTTGCATCACACATGATTTCAAATGGGAGGTTCCAATCAGGTGGTTGGATAATTGGGGCTGAGGTGAGCATATCCTTCAATTTATCAAATGCTCCTTTGCACTCCTCGTCAAATTCAAACACCATATCTTTTTGCAATAATTTACACATAGGCTGAGTGATCTTGGAAAAATCCTTGATAAAGCGCCTGTAAATGCCTGAATGTCCAAGAAAAGAGCGAACTTCCAGAACAGTTGTGGGGTAGGGCAAGGATTTAATAATATCTATCTTAGTCTTATCAACCTCAATTCCCTTAGAGGACACAACATGGCCTAAAATAATTCCTTGGTCAACCATAAAATGACACTTTTCATAGTTCAAAACTAAATTTGTTTCTATGCATCTGCCAAGAACTTTTGTAAGGTTAGTTAAACATGAATCAAAAGAATTACCATAGACTGTAAAATCATCTATGAATACCTCTATGATGTTCTCCACATAATCTGAAAATATACTAACCATACACCTCTGAAATGTAGCAGGGGCTTTACAAAGTCCAAATGACATCCGTCTATACGCAAAGGTGCCGAACGGGCACGTGAATGTGGTCTTCTCTTGATCTTCCGGTGCAACTGGGATCTGGTGAAAACCTAAATAACCATCAAGACAACAATAATGAGTACGACCTACTACACGCTCAAGCATTTGATCAATAAATGGGAGGGGGAAGTGATCTTTTCTAGTTGCAGCATTGAACTTCCTATAATCAATACACACCCGCCACCCATTTTCAACACGAGTAGGGATCATCCCACCTTCATAATTCCTAATCACTGTTATACCTGTTTTCTTTGGGACTACCTGAACTGGACTCACCCATTTACTGTCAGAAATTGGATAGATCATACCTGCATCAAGAAGTTTTAAAATTTCTTTTCTTTACCACTTCCATCATTGGTGGGTTCAGTCTTCATTGGGCTTCTCTAGAGGGTTTACAATCTTCTTTCAGTAATATCCTATGCATGCAAGTAGAGGGACTCAATCCCTTAATATCAGCTATAGTCCACCCAATTTCTTGTTTATATTCCCTAAGCACCCGAGTCAATTTCTCTTCCTCCAAGGGAGAGAGTTTTTTGGAAATAATTACCGGGAGCATTTCTCCTTCTCCTAAGAACACATACTTCAAATGGTCCGGTAGGGGTTTCAATTCCAATTTTGGTGCCTGCTCAATAGAAGAAAGAAGTTTTGTGTGAGAAATAGGCAATTCAATTTGAGATACATTATACCTTATCGGTTCAAGCGACTCAAGCTCATGAATTGCCTCTTGCAAAACCAAATCCAACACAAAATTCTTCATAGCCTTCTCCAGTCCATCACGAGTGAGGTTCCTGCTAAGTGCAACATTCAACTTATCATCATCGTTAAGATCAAAAAAATTTTGTGCTAGAGGGTCGATAAATATCTCATGGCTTCATAAATATTAAATTTAATGATTTCACCATCAAACTCCATTGTGAGTGTTCCAGCATGCACATCAATTTTTTGTCCTAGATGTTTTAAGAAATGGTCTTCCTAGTAAAATAGGTGTAGGATTAGAAGAATCATCTTCCTCCATATTAAGTACATAAAAATCAGCAGGAAAAACCAATTCATTTACTTGAACCAAAACATCTTCTAAGACTCCTTCAAGGTACACATTGGACCTATCAGCTAATTGAATAATCACGCCTGTTTCTTTCAGTGGACCGGTATTTAATGATGAGTAAACAGACAAGGGCATGACATTTATTGAAGCTCCTAGATCTAGCATGGCCTTCTCGACTCTAATTTTACCTACTTTACAAGGGATTGTAAACATACCTGGGTCCTTGAATTTAGGAGGTAATTTTTTCTGGAGAACAGCTGAAACATTTTCTCCAACACTTATCTTTTCATTTCCTTTCAATTTTCTCTTGTTGGTGCACAACTCCTTAAGAAATTTAGCATATCGAGGCACCTGTTTAATTGCATCAAGTAAGGGAATATTTACCTCAATTTTTCGAAATGTTTCCATGATTTCCTTCTCTTCTTCCTCCTTCTTGAATTTTTTCAATCTTGTAGGAAATGGAGGTGTCATGAAAATCTTAGGTTGTTCTTTGTCAAGTACTTCAGGTTGGTCAATATGATGTTGTGGGATGACTTCCTTTTCAGTTTCCTCTCCCTTACTACCTGGATTTGACTTACTAAGCTCTTTCAGTTCCTTCCCGCTTCTTAGAGTGATGGCACTAGCATTTTGTTTTAGGTTGACAATGGTTTGGGAAGTTAATTTGCCTTGAGATTCCAATCGGCTCACAGTTGACGCCAATTGACTCATTTGAGTCTCCAAATTCTTCATGCCTATCCTCGTTTCCTGTTGAAATTGTTGTGTATTAGTTGCAAGTGATTTCACAATTTCTTCTAGAGACATACCTGTACTCGAAGAAGGTTGTTGCGGTTGAGGTGTAGGCTGTCTAGGCTGGAATTGTTGGAACTGTTGGAATTGTGGCTTGGTCTGATAACTAAAGTTCGGATGATCCCTCCATCCTGAGTTATAAGTATTTGAATAAGGATCATACTTCGGTTGAGGTGGACCTGGAAATCTCCCAACTATATTAGCTTGCTCAAATGAATCTTCTTGAAGAGTTGGGCATGTATCTGTTGGATGACCAGTGGCAGCACAAATTCCACATGCTTTAACCTGTTGCATATTTCGTACAGCCATTTGTTGAACAAGAGAGGTTAGATTTGCTATTTGATTTTCAAGGGAAGATACATTTACCTCGTTCACCCTTTTTATAGGAGTGTCTTTTCTGAATCGAAACTGCTGTGTGTTAGCGGCCATGATGGAGATCAAATCCCTAGCGGCAGTTGGGGTTTTATTTACTATGGCTCCTTTGCTAGCTGCATCCATCATCTTCCTCTCCATTGGTAACAATCCCTCATAAAAGTATTGAATGAGTAATTGTTCAGAAATCCCATGTTGAGGACAGCTTGCGCACAACTGTTTAAATCTTTCCCAATATTCATGCAAGGTCTCAGTATCTCTCTGTTTGATTCCACATACCTCTCTTCTGATATTTGCAGCTCTTGAGGTGGAGAAAAATTTGTCAAGAAATAATCTGACCATTCCTGTCTATGTAGCTACAGAACCTAGTGGTAGATAGAACAGCCAATCTTTTGCCTTGTCAGCTAGTGAGAATGGAAAAGCCCGCAGCTTGATTTGTTCTTCAGTCACTCCTTGTGGTTTCATACTTGAACACACCATGTGGAATTCCTTTAGATGTTTGTGGGGGTCTTCATTCTCAAGACCATAGAATTTGGGTAGCAAATGGATCAGTCCGGATTTCAATTCAAATCCCACATCTAAGACTGGATACTGAATGCAAAGTGGCTGTTGATTTTCATTTGGTGCGGCCAATTCTCTTAAAGTTCTTTCCTCATTGGCCATTGCTTTCTCTTGCTCAGTTTCAGAATCACTAGAAGAATCAGTTGTTGAATCTGTCGAGTTAGCTACCAGATTCAATCTGTTTTGTTTGCGCAAATTAGCTTCCTTCCTCAATTTCCGAGCTGTCTTCCCAATTTCAGGGTCGAATTGCAACTCACCTATACGAGAACAGCGGGGCATAAAAGAAATAAAAAAAAATTAGTAAAAGATATAAAAATAAATAAATAAAAAATAGTAAATGAAAAATTAAACATGATTAACACCAATCCCCGGCAATGGCGCCAAAAATTTGATGGGTGTCGAATCTAACAAATAATAATGTTTTCTTGCTCTTATAAAAATAAATTGTATTAGTGGTGAGCAAGGTCGAATCCACAGAGATTGGTTAGATTTAATTCTTCGGAAAAATTAAAACAATGAATTAAAAACAAGGGGGGGTTTTGAATTTTTTAATGTCAAATCAAATTATAAATAAACAATTACGAAATTAAATTTGTTAGAAATATCAAATTCAACAAATATCCAACTCAAGGTATAATCTCAGTAATGATTCATAGAATTGATCATGGATGCAAAAATAAAATCCTTAACTCATTCTCTAAATTGGTTATGGTCATTGATACGATCTAACAACCTATCTCTCCTTACTTTATCGATAACCAAGAGACGCTCGTTGATTATTTCCCTAATCAATAAACAACCCTAGATCTGATCGTAGGATTTAATTTACCAATAGCATTAATTCTAGAGAGACGACCAATTCTAACCAACAAATTCACACGCATGATTTATTTAAATTAGGTTATATGTCTTCATAACATGAGTCAAAAATCAGTCAATAATTAACTATGTTATTTGACACTTATATTAGAAAACCTAAACAATTACGGATTTAGATTCCCAATTGATCAAGTATCATTTTGACAATTAAAACAACGTGGACTTTGAATTAATCAATCAAAATCACAACTTCAATTCACAAGCAAAAGACATATAAGTAGAGAACAATTAAAGAAACAATTAAATTTAATTAGATCTCACAATTCTTGGCGAATCGAAACTTCTAATAACCTTAAACTGGAATAATAAATTTAGCTATCCATAAACATTATAAATCAAAAACTAAAAGAAATAATAATAATAAAAAAATGAAATCAAACTCTGGAATTCCGCAAAACGTGTGGCCGCCTCCATTTTTTTCTTTTCTCCAGTAATTCTCTTTCTTTTCTTTTAGTCTTGCCCTTTCTTTCCTTTTTTTCTCTTTTCCAATTATAACCCTTTTCTTCCTTTCATACATGATGACAGCTCCCACTTTTAACCTAATGTGCTGCCGAGAATTAGTCTAGCATTTGAGCCCATTTACCTCCAAAGTCCACAAGTCCAGCCCATTAAATATTTGAGGTTGTTGTCCTTCAGAATTAATAAGGCGTGCCCACGCCTTATGCAAAGTCCTGATCTGATCGTGAACTTTTTTTTTTGAGTTCCAAACTTGTTCTTTCCAAATTGTAATTTTGAGCCCAATTTGATCTCAATTCCCCACCTAATCCACAAAACATAAAATATGATTAATATCCACAATTTAAGCATTTAAAATCAATGGAGTAAGATAAAATATCACAATTTAAATAGCAAATATGCGCTCTATCAGCTATACATTTCATATGTGCCCTTATAGGGACTTGTTTGTTAATTTCTCTGACTATGCCTCTGGTTCTATGAAATTAGGCAATGATGTATCCTGTGACATTAAAGGGGTTGGGAAAGTGGTATTAAAACTTTGTGATAAATATACCTTGACATTGAATCATCCTAGCTTTGTTCCTGGCCTAAGAAGAAACCTCATCTCCTTAGGAATTCTAGATGATGAAGGTTATGACATTAGAGTCAATAATGGATACACAAAACCTTTGAGAAATAATTTGTTGATTACTAGTACAGCTAAGTCTAATGGTATTTACATTCTTTCAGTAAAACCCAATTCTTCTATCTCCCTTACTGTTGAAAATGCTAATAATGACTTGTCTGATCTTTGGCATAAAAGACTATGTCATGTAGGGCAAAAGGGTCTCAAATTTTTGGGAAAAATTGGGGTATTTGGTAAAGACATTTTATTAAAACTACCTTTCTGTGAAGAATGTACTTTGGGTAAACAAAAAATTTCATCTTTTGGTAAAGGAATACATAAATCAAGTGATATTCTTGAATACTTGCATTTAGATTTATGGGGTCCTACCCCTGTTTGTACTGTTTCTGGATATAAATATTTTTTCCTCATTGTTGATGATTATTCCAGAAAATCCTGGGTTCATTTGTTGAAATTCAAAGACCAAACTGTTTCTGTTTTTAAAGATTGGATTACCTTGGTTGAAATTTGAAAAACAAGAAAGTTAAAACTATCAGAATTGATAATGGTTTAGAGTTCTGTAATTTTAAATTTGAAAATTTTTGCAAACAACAAGGTATTTTAAAACATAGGACTGTCTCATACAGTCCACAACAAAATGGGGTTGCTGAAAGGATGAACAGAACCTTGCTTGAAAGAACAAGGTGTATGTTAATCCAATCTAATTTACCAAAAATTTTTTGGGGGGAAGCAATTAAAACTGCATCTTTTTTGATAAATAAATGTCCTTCAAGCTCTGTGAACTATAACATTCCAGATCAGATCTGGAATGATACAGTTCCAGATTATTCTTTTCTTAAAGTTTTTGGTTGTGCAGCTTATGCACATCAATCTCAGTCCAAACTTGATCACAGATTCCTGAAATGTGTTTTTACTGGTTATGGGGAAGGGGTAAAGGGCTACAGACTGTGGGTTAAAGAACATAGAGGTTTTAAAGTCGTTTTGAGCAGATCAATTTTTTTTAATGAAAATTTTTTTCCCTGCAAGCCTGAAAAACATGAAAATCCACTTTGTAAAAAGGATTTCTAAATAACTGAAGTGAGTTTTGATGATACTCATATTCAGCTTGAGCAACCCCAACATATTCCAGTTGATATCATTGCACCCACTACACCTGCTGTACTCGTTGATATAAGTGACGATGAAACTGACTTAAATAATTACCAATTAGCCACAGATAGTACTAGGAGGGATGTTAGACCTCCAGTTAGATTAGATGATTTTGAATATTACTCTGCCTCTACCTTATATTCTTCTTTAGAATCTGAACCTTGCTCATTTGAATAAGCAATGGAATCTAAAGATAGAAATTTATGGCTGGAAGCCATGAAAGAGGAAATGAGTTCATTAATAAAGAATCAAATCTGGACCTTGTTGAAAAACCTCCTAATAAAAAATTGATTGATTGTAAATGGATCTTTAAGATAAGAGATGCAGATTCAGAAGGGGGTAAGCCTAGATATAAAGCTAGGTTAGTTGCTAAAGGGTTTTCTAAAAAAGAAGGCATAAATTACACTGAAATATTTTCTCCTGTTGTGAAATTTACTTCCATTAGAATATTATTTGCATTAGTTGCACAAAATGATTTAGAATTAGAGCAGATGGATGTTAAAACTGCTTTCTTATATGGTTAGCTTCATGAAACTATTTACATGTCTCAACCTAGAGGTTTTGAAAAGAAAAATAAAACTGATCTAGTGTGCCTACTTCAGAAATCTCTATATGGATTGAAGCAAGCACCTAGACAGTGGTACAAGAGATTTGACACATACATTCAGAGTTTAAATTTTCAGAAAAGTCAGTATCATCCTTGTTTTTACTTTAAGATTGATAAATTTGACCCTGTATACCTGCTTTTTTATGTTGATTGCTGGTAAGAGTCTGCATGACATTTCTTGTCTCAAAGAAAATCTGAAAAATGAATTTGAAATGAAAGACCTAGGACCAGCTAGAAAAATTCTTGGAATTGACATTTTTAGAAATAGACCAGCTAGAAATTTTTTTCTCAATCAAAAAGGTTTTATTGAAAAAGTTTTGAAAAGTTTTTTCTGTTTGATTCAAAACCTGTTTCACTTCCTCTACCTTCTCATTTCAAATTATCAAGTGAACAATGTCCTAAATCTGCTGAAGAGGTTCACATAATGCAGAATGTTCCCTACTCTAATGTAGTAGGTTCTCTGATGTACCTCATGGTCTCAACTAGACCTGATATTGTCTTCTCTGTTAGTGTTTTAAGCAGATTTATGTGTAACCCAGGTGAACCACACTGGGAAGTTCTGAAATCATTACTGAAATATTTGAAAGGGACTTTAAATCTGAGTCTTATGTATTCTAAGTCTGCAAATGAGTTTAAACTTAAAGGCTTTGTAGATTCTGACTTTGCTAAGAATATTGATAACAAAAAATCTACTTCAGCTTACTTTTTTACTTTAAATGATTCTTGCATCAGTTGGAAAGCACAACTACAAAAGTTAGTTACTCTTTCCTCAACTGAGGCAGAATACATTGCAGCCACTGATGCAGTAAAAGAATACATGTGGCTGAGGGGATTACTTAGTGAAATTAACTGTTTGAATGAATCTGAGGTTGAAATCTGTACTGATAGTCAAAGTGCCTTATATCTGAGCAAAAATCCTGTTTTTCATAATAGATCTAAACATATTGATGTAAAACTTCATTTTATTAGAGATATTACAGAAAAAAGGATATGTAAAACTTGTAAAAATTCCTACTCAGCTTAATCCAGCAGATGCTGGAACTAAAGTAATTCCTATGGCTAAGTTTAAAGATGCTCTTAGACTGCTTAACATTGTTGAATTTGATACTGCTTCTTTGTGTCTTTGTAGGAAATCTTATATGGAAGCTGAAAGCACTTGGAAGCTGGAAACTGGACACAGTTGCAGACTGCTCCAATTAAGGGGAATATCTGTGAAGTAATTGGCCCAGTTTGCCAAAAGCCCAAATTCGGAAGAATCATTTTTTCCAGCCCAACACACTCCAGCCCAAGTTGCATCACCTGCTGAACCCATTTAATGTCCAGAATCCAGAGCCCAAGTCGCATAACCAAAGTGCGAGTTTCTTGTTAAAACAGAATTCAATTCTGACCGTTTGATCAACCACCCGGGACGCTCCTGGCCGTTGGATCCTTCTGTCTTTATAGTCCAGATGAAGAGTCCAGAAAATTGGGTATTCATCCATTCTGAATCAGATTTTCTCTCTCTCGTCCATTCTTAAGCCTTCTTTGTTCTTAGGCGATTTCTCTCTTAATCTCTTTGATTTTCTTGAAGAAACTTTGTAAAACTTCTTCAGATGTGTTATAATCTTTGAGAGTAGTATAGTGCTCTGTGTAAGCATGATTTGTTTTATGTTTGAGAGATTTGTTACGCAGTTTTTCTTGCGGTTTTTAGTCTGAAACAATTTTTATAAAATTGTTGTGAATTGATACAAATTTTTTCGTATTTTTGTAAAGATATTTTGTGGATTAAATAAAACTTGTATATTTTTGTTGATCTTCTAGGTTTGAATCCTTTACATTTATATTAAGTTGCACTATGAAGTCTTTTATATTAACTAGTTTTTTTGGGCACGCGTTGCGTACAATTTGGCTGTTATTGAATTTTTTGAGTTTTAATATAGTATGTTGAGTTTTAAAAAAAAAAAAAATTGGGCAGTGTACACTTTGTGTGCAATTTGGCTATTATTGAATGTTTTGAGTTTGTAGTTTAAAAAAAAAAAAAAATCGAGCAGCTGGGACGAAAATTGGAACAGTAAACTGCCTATTTCTTCCCTTATATATGTGTGTGTGTGTGTGTGTGTGTAGATTTGAACATCTTTTACGTTTTTATTTTTATTTTTTAATCAAATTACGAAATTTCTAGGTCGATTTGTTTGGAATATAGAAATATATACACAAATCAAATATAGATTAACTTAAAAATGAAATTTATATATTATAATTTTTGAATCCATCGAAAATTTAAATGAAATGCAAAAAAAGATTTCGAAGATGTGAAGTTTCACTCAATTGCCCTTTTCTAGCCTCCTTTACTTGTGACGCATCCTCCTACTCCCTACAGGATAAAATTTATCAATAATGACATCCGTATCAATTCCAAGAGCAATTTCCCTCTCAATATAGATGACCATGGAATTTGATAGAAATTCATTCTCCATTTTATTGCGAAGCGATGTCTTGATAAGTTTCATTTCTAAAAAAGCTCGTTCTGTTGTTGCTGTAGAAATGAAAAGAGTCAACACCAAACAAATCAATCTATCAATCAAAAAATAATGATGAGACTTCTTCGTTTCAACCAACATTTGACATAACTTAGGAAGAGAATCAACATTCTGGAATTTCGGATGAAAAAGTACATCAAACTTGTAATGATCTAATTGCCTCCTCAAATCATCCGTCTCCGCTATAGTAAAATCCAAAGGGTAAACTCTCTAAGCTAAAGAACAAATATCATCTATAGAGAAAGATTTAAACCCATCAATAGGATTCAAAGCCTCGCACAATTGAAGAAGTTCCAAGGTTCTCTCTGTAATTCTACAATTCAATTCTGTCAACTGAAAATCTATCACGACATTGAATATTTGAAAGTGATAATAGTCTTCCACTGTGATATTATTTTTCTATTGACAACGTCTTGTAGCTTCCATATAATGATAATCTAACTGAGACACGTCCATATCATTACTTGCACAAAAATATACCACCCTCTGAAGAAAATCCTCCCAATGCTCATTTCACATATTGTTAAGAAGCATCTTGGTAGATAAAACTAAATGTATTGCATTCAAAACATCTTGATCTTTCATTTACAACATTGACATAATAAATCAGCCTTTCCCAAAACATCATGCTTCAACAACAAAATAAATGTAAAGTCAAACCTTCTCATAGCGTGGTGCAGACCTTTAGCCTCTCCTCGTATATTGCTAGTTGATCCACTTACAATAAGATCTTCAAGAAGTGTACAAGTTAAACCAAACATCTCAATCAATCTCTTCACAAAAAAAAATGTGAACTCCAACCTGTAGCTCCAGCTCATTGCAAAGTACAAACTTGATTAACCCCAGTACCAATCACTACTTCTACTGATGCTATCAAGTCATCAATTTCATCTTATCGAATTGATTTTAATTGGGAATGATGCTTAGAAGAAGCACTAACAAAGTTAACAATGGAACTTGATGCTTGAAAAATTAGATACACATCTTGTACCTCTTTCGCCACAACAACTAATGCTAGTTGTAGTCGATGAGCAAAGCAGTGGACATAATAAGCAGATGTGCATTCTTTAAGAAATAAAGCTTGTAATACATTCCACTCACCTCTCATGTTTCTAGCACCATCATATCCTTGGCCTCATAGATCTTTTAGCAAGAGATTGTATTTTTTTAATAAATCCATCACCATCAACATATTTCAAAATAATAGCCATTTTTTCTTTGTGGGATTCATCCACTTCTTCATCAACAAGAATACAAAATTTGTCATTTCCAATTTCATGACGGATCTTGATTCGCACACAATCAACAATAATTTGTAATATGTCCTTCTGAATTTTTGGTGATGTGTAGTTGGCATTCTTAGCTGCATTTTCTAGAACAACCGCATCAATTTTTCTTTTTGCTCTTCCTTGCAATTTGATTATTTCAATAAAATTTCCACAATTTAAAGAGTCAACCGATTCATCATGACCTCTGAAAGCCAAACACTGGAATCAGAGAGCTCTTCGGCAGCATACAGCGGGTAATGACAGTAGTAGTTGAGGTTCATGTTGAAGCGAAGCTAGAGGAATGAGGATCGGGTGGTTCTCTCGGTTGTGAACTTGTGATATGGATCGGGTGTTGTGATTGAATTGTAGTAGTTTGAGCTTATTGAATTGGAGCCTCGAGGAGGAGAATTCTAGTAGGCTAAGCTAGGAGAACAGTTAGGCCGCCCAGAAGAAGTTCAAAATTTTCAGAAAACCTTAGTGAGCGTCCATGCTAGTTCCGCACCTGGTGGTTGGTAAACTTGTTTATAAATAAGTTTTTCCTTACATTTTTAATTTTTTTTAATCTAGCAAATTTTTCGAAATCACTTTCTCATACATTTTAATTAAAAAAAAATCAAATTTTTTTGTTTATAAATATAAATCAACCACCAAATACAGTCTAAAAAAAATAGTGTTGAAAGTAAGCATTAGGACTTGAAAATAGATTGAATTAAAATATGATGGAATATTAAATTAACTAGAACGTGTCATGTAGTGTAATATTGAAAAAAAAAAAATTGATTGAAAAGTCATTTATTTTTATATGAAAAGTGACTTTAAAACTTTTTTTTTTTCAACAATTGTCTCTTTTCAATAATTATAATTTATTTTTATATTAAAAATGACTTTAAAACTTGTCTTTTTTCAACAAGTGTGTGTTTTCAAAAATTATACTCTCACCATCCCGTGAAGATAAGTTTACTCCTATTTTCATACGGATTAAGAAAATGTAACTAATATAGTTGGAAATATAAATTTTTCTTACATTTTACTAATATATTCCTACATTAAATAACATAATAAATATGATTATTTTATATTTGTTGATAACAATGGATGTTAAATAAGGACATATTAAAAACTTCAAAATATATATCTAGATTTCCAAAAAAAAAAAAAAGAAGTGATCTACAATTTAAGACAGACAAATAAGGAATATAAAAAATTTATTTTCATGGGATGGAAGGAGTTTAAATTATTGGAAAGAGATGGCTTCCAACAAGTATGACATTTTCTCGTAATTATATCTTTCCAATACTCAACTTTTCTTTAAATATAAGTTGGCATATATCATCCATTCATTCATATTTCACACCATGCTTTATATTCTCCGCATCATTGATAGTTCTGCATATTTTGATTCCCGTTACACAATAGAGTACAAAGCGTTGTCTGGTCCACTATTCTTACACTCTGTTTTGTAACGCAATCATTACAATTTATAAACAACACAATTTCTCAAATCACATTTTAACCACCCAAATTTTCTCTCTCCACTTTTCAACCACATATTTTACTTCAAAAACAACCCCAAAAAAAATAAAAAAATAAAACTGTTACAGTGTTACCAAACACTCCGGTAATTTCCAGTGCAATTATTATGAGAAATGATGTTATATTTTGAAAGACATTGTGGTTCAATCATGAACACTCATTTCATGTAAGGAAAAATTTGTTTTTAGAAAAAAAAAATTATAAACGCTTCACACCACATTCGCTAGTCCACCGTAGCTACGCTCCGCTCCTCCTGCTCACCCGACGCACGCTTTTCTTCCAAATCCAACCCCTCCGTCCTTGAATTCTTCATTCCTTCTCATAATCTCATTTCTCAATCTATTCTCGTCCTTGGCGGCTCGGCCCTCGCCCAAATTGCAGACGCAGTCGCCAGTCACCAATTTCTCTGGGTTGAATTTCAACATATTTTTGTTAAAAAAATTATGAGCAGCAGTCTATCTTGAATTTTATCATGTTTTTATCAAGAAAATTGTGACCCGATTTGTTTTATTGCCTCTAAAACACATTTTCTTGCTCCTCCAAATCAATTATTGAAACCATTGCTGACTTGGACTTGATACTTCATTTATTTGAATTCTCATATTTAAAAGACACCACGTATGACGTAACAGTCATCAAACAGAGATTTTTCCCATAATGCAACTTGAACATGGATGTTTAATTCGTTAAGAATCCCAAATTCATATGGTCAAGGGTTGTTTTGAAAATGAATAACGTGTTGGTAATTGGTTTTTTCCTACTTTGATGGATTATTTAAAAAGATTTAATTTGTGATTTAGTCCTTGTTTGTTTCTAATTAAAATTTTCTCATTCTTCTATAGTACTAAATCTCAATTATCTACAATATCTAAAAAGTATGGAAGGATGAGAAACTTTTGATTTTCTATTTTGTCCTTATATTTTTCTCTTTATAGTCAATAATAAACTTTAATACTTATTAACAACATCCATATTAATTCATTTTCATTAATTTACAGATAATAAAAACTAAGCCTTTACAATTAAGCATTTGTTTGGCAAACATGTTTCTTACAACACAATTCCTCAAATCACTTTTTAATCATACACATTTTCTCTCTCCACTTTTCAACCACACATTTTACCTAAAAAACATAAAAAAAAAAAAAAAAAAATATTTTAAACCAAAAACTTTTAACAACCAGAGCTTAAGAGATGAGGAAAAAACTCTTCATATTCCATTTGCTTGTATATTAATCTACAAAAACCAAAAAAAAAAATTGAAATTTTATAATTAAGAGAGGAGAAAGAACTCAAAAAATTCTCCATGTTAAATCGTTAATCTCATTCATATAATTATTATTCTTACATCCTTGTTTAACAATCATTATTTATCATAGATAAAAGTGTTATGGGATTGTAATATCACATATGTGTGTTTTCATTATTTTATTTTCTTTCATTTACGGTGACTTTGATGTGTACGTTGAGTTATAGCTTAAAAAATTTTCAACTTAATTATTTTATTTTATTATTATTTTTTTTGGCAAACTTCTCCATAATACATTCAGTTATATTATATCTAAATGCTACGCCGTTGGTCAAAATTTTATTTACTTTATTTAGATAGTTATAAAGTTATTTTCTAATTATGAATATAAATAAATAATTTCAAAACTCTTTAGAAAAAAAAATCAAAACTGAAATATTAGTTTTAAATTTTATAGTCATTGTTTGGTGATTATTAAAATCAGATTTTTAATAGATTTTGGTACAAATTAATAAAAATTGGTTGAAAATTTGTGGATTTAATGAAATATGTGGTTAAAATTAATTGTTGACTTTGACTTGGATTAAAATCTTATTTTACTTTCCTCCAAACATGAGCATAATATTAAACCTTTTTTTTATTATAAACATACGCTCACAAATTATTTTACTTTATCTATGCACAATTTTTCAAATTTTTCGCGACTTATCACAAATATTTTATAAATAAGTTTTTGATTTGCCTAATATTTTATGATATCAGATTACTTCTTAATATATCACATGTGATTTATTTATCAAATTGGCATTTTAAAAATTAGTCTAATATATATTTCGAAAAGTCGGACGAAAATTTTCAATAAAACATTAATACATTAAGAATTGAAGTTAAATTACCATTTAAAATTTTCCTACAACAATATCAATTACGTCAACTACTTTAAAAAACGATATTAGTACTTTACAAAGTTACTTTAACATTTATTGTATACAATTATACATAAGATGTCACGTGCAAAGCACGTGCTTACTACTAGTAAATACAAAAATGATCCATTAAAAATGAAGTTTACAATATTTGATTTTTTAATCAAATTTCAGTCATCAATTCTCCTAAAATTACTATTCATTTCAAAAAAACTCATTTTAACTAGAATCAAATAGGCACTTAGATCTTAGATCTTTAAGTTTCTGGTAAAAAATGTAAAAAGGGATATAAATTTACATCTTCATGTGGGACAAATTTCACACAAAAAAAAAAACTATCAATTCATAAAATATTGATGTAGGATCTACAATTTAAATCCTTTATATTAGAATAATTCTAAAGAGACATTTTTAAGTAATATTGTGAAATGTCGCACATACATTGGGTGATAAAAAATAAGTGGTGAAATAGTTATTTACACCACCCAATGTATAGGAGCAATGTAACAATGTCACTGAAAAATGTCAATTAATAATGTCTCCCTAGAATTATTCTTATATTAAGTTGTACTATGAAGTCTTTTATATTAATTCGAACATCTTTTACATTTTTTTTAATTTTTTAATCAAATTTTGAGATTTTTAGGTGGATTTGTTCGGAATATAGAAATATATACACAAATCAAATATATATTAACTTTAATATCTTACGAGTAAAAAAAATTATGCAAAAATGAAATTTATATATTATAATTTTTTATTGGAGCGAAATTTTGAATCCATCAAAATTTAAATGAGATGCAAAACTGATTTCGAAGATGTGAAGTTACACCCTTTCCCTTGTTTGGCCTCCTTTTTTGTGAATAATGTGGTTTTGAATAATATTTTGGAGAGAATGTATGGTTAAAAATGTTTGAAAAGTAAAAAATAGTAAGCTTGTCTGAGATGGATGATTGAAATTGAGTGTTGAATAAATTTTATTTTTAAAAAAATGGAGGCCAAACAAGAGCTTTTTACATCACATTTGGATATACTCTAAGGCTGAAAATGTTCCACCACTTTCTATGATTAGTTTTTTAAAATAAATTTTGGATGAATAAGCAAGTGGTTGATAAACTTGTTTATAAATAAGTTTTTTCCTAACATTTTTTTTTTTAATCAAGCACATTTTCTGAAATTACTTTATCACACATTTTAATTAAAAAATCAATTTTTTTTTAATAAATAAAAATCAATCACCAAACAGAGGCTAAAAAAATAGTGTTGAAAGTAAGCATTAGGACTTGAGAATAGATTGAATTAAAATATGATGGAATATTCAATTAACTAGAACGTGTCAGGTAGTGTAATATTGTAAAATATATTTGATTCAAAAGTCGTTTATTTTTATATGAAAAATGACTTTAAAACTTGTCTTTTTTCAACAAGCGTCTCTTTTCAATAATTACTAGTCTACCTCGTGAGGTGCACGAATAGTGTCCGTAATCTTAATATATATAATAATAGTATAGTCGTCAAAAAAACCCACACATAGTTTCCCGCCATTTTTCCCTGCTATTTTAGGAAACTTTGTAATTTTAATAATTATTTTAATAATTGAATTAGGAAACTTCAATTAATGCAAAATTAATTAAAGGTGACATGTAATAAATGACCTATTGATTGTAAAAAATAAAAAATCTATAAAAAGATCAAATTGTATATTATTTTTAATTCTTTTGACAATTATTGTAATATTTTGAAGTCAAAAAAATATGCAATATAGGTGTCAAATTCATGATCTTAACGAGAAGTTCAATACAAGTTAACAAATGAGAGCAAACTCTAAATATATCGTTCTTAAAATTTCCTCAAATAATATTTTTGTTGGGAAATTGGACTACTAGAATTGCCAACACAAGTAACAACGCTAAATATTTTTCCCAAATCCTTGTGATTAAAATAGGATCACAACTGAAACAAGACAAAACAATCCAAATAATAGAATATTGAAATACTAAATAAAAATGCAATAACAACAATAATTATTTAACGTCGTAAAACCCTCAAATGAGAAGGGAAAATCGACGAGGAAAACCTAAAATTTCACTATTACCAAATAATAGGAATACAATATTTCTTCTCTAAATTTTTGCCCTAAATATAAAGATAACTCAATACATATCTTCAAGAATCAATCTTGACAATGACAAAATACATCATCTAATATCAATAGATGGAACCCAACAATAACAACAATAATAATGATGATGAAGAATAAATAGCACCTTAATCATTCTAAGATAATACTTAGAGAATCCCAAACCTTGAAGAAGAAGAGAATCCCAAATCTTGAAGAAGAAGAACCCCATCAATAACACTTTCTTCCCTAAAATAAAACAAGATAAATGGCACCTTATTGTTCCATGATATCACTGAGTGTATGTGTCAAAAAAATGGCCAGAAACTCAGCCATTGCATTTTGCTTCAAAGTCTCAGCCTCTGTTTGCGTGAAAAGCCCCAGGAAAAAAAAAAGGTCTCTACCTTTTTACATTATGTTTGGCACTAACTTAAATGAAATTGCACAAAAGGTTCTTGATGCTTAAAACAAATGATGGCCCAATTAAATGATTATATGGGATGGACCAATATTAAGTCATGGTTTAAATAAATTAAGCCCAACAATCTCCCCCTCCAACCTATGAGGGAGATACACCCTGCGGCGCATGGCCAGATTCTTCTTTTATTTTCAAATTCGAGTGCCAACAAATGGCGTACGGTAATTTGAGGGAGTACTTTTATTTTTCTTTTCTTAAAGTAGTGACATAAATGACGTCCAACAAATGGCGTACGGTAATTTGAGGAAGTACTGTTATTTTTCTTTTCTTAAAGTAGTGACATAAATGACGTCACTTGATTTGGATTTCAAAATCACTTTACTTTAAAATAAAATTCTTTCATTTAAAAAGTAACGATAAAACATATAGTATAATATTTTGACTTTAAGATCTTTGAGTTAAATATTAATAATAATAAAAAAATGGCAAGTTTAGCAATTCAAACACAAGACCTTATTCAGTGAGTTCACAACTCACAAGTCGTCACCTAACGCAGCACTATCATTCTCTAGTTGTATGAAAATACGCGTCAATCCCTTTTTCATTTCTATTATTCCTTGAAATATTATATATGTCATAGAATGAGCATACACATGCCCAGTGAGTAAAGTATGGTGCACATGTGCTATTACACGTAGACAAGTTCACCTCACATATTCAGGATTTATACAAGTTTTATTTATTGAATCAATCAAGTCTATATTCAAGTCGCGTCAAGTTCAAGTCGAGTTCTATATTCACTTTAAGCCATATATCCAAATCAATTCCAGTCCCAAGTCAAATTATTTTAAATTATATGTATTTTAAGTTATATCCAGTCCGGTCAAGTCTAAATATTTAAATCAAGTCAAATTCACATATTATAGTCAAGTCATACTTCATATACTTAATATCAACATAATAGCATGTCTTACATATTTAAACCAGTTAATTTCTGCACTCAAGTCAAATGATCAAGACAAGTCGGGGCAAGACACATATTCAAGTCGGGTTAAGATAATATATTCAAGTTCATATATTCCAATCAAGTCAAACTCATATGTTCAAGACTTATGCAAATGTATCTATTTTCAAGAGAGCATGACTTTTAATGGGGCCCATATTACAATCAACTACTATCCCGAGCGCGTACAAGCAGGGAATGTAACCCCAAGTTCAAGTGGAGTTTATTCCACGAGTTCTTTTACAAGCGTGTTTTCTTCAATAGGGGTTTTAAACAGGGAGTCGAGATCCCTAAAATTCATTAACAAGCGTAACCACATTGTTTGGTGGCAAGTATATTGTTCACTAATATTTCTTGATGCGAAATATCCCCGCAAGTGTACGGATAGTGAGAAGTAATATAGTGGACCTATGAGTCCGGATTATCGTCCCGCGGAGACTATTACTCAGTACCGAAATATGTTAGTTCCTATCCCTATTTGAACGGTTGAAAGAGTTTGAGAATTTAAATTAAAACTAAGAAAATAAATTAAAGAATTCAATTGCGAAATTGTTTTGTTTTTAAAAAAAATGATTGTAAGGTATTTTGGAATCCCGATTTCACCTAAACAATTAAATTAACCCCAATTCCACGTGTTTATTTCCTAACTATGTACTCAGTCGAATTCACAAATGTATATTGAAATTCCTCTCTCGAGTTTAAACCAATTCTACCTAAATAAGTCAACCATGTATCTCTACAGATGGTCCGAATATTCCTTATCCAGATGTGTAACACACAAGAATTCACACACGACCGCAATAATAACAAGACTATATCTCTATCTCTTGTCCAATTACCAGATTTATTACCTAGATCTAAGTTATTAACCCACCTCTCGGATTATGAAAATAACTCATTATATCATGAATTGGTGATCAAGCAACTCAAGCATTAAAAGTAATGTTAAATCAATACATGCAACAAAAAATTAAAACTATGGAATATGGAATTAAAATAATAAAGCCAGACTACATCATTCATCCCAACATGGAGTTTAGTTACACATCATAATTAAATAACAAAAACAATAAAAGAAAACGTTCATGAAATAACATAAAAGAATGAAGAGTTTGCACCAACTATCAATTCTTCATGTGTTCTTCCAATCTCGCCTCTTACTTTGCTCCAATCTCCCAAGAATTTGACGTTGAAATCCCAAAATTATAGTGTTCTTAGGTGAGGAAAAGGTCCCAAAATCGTGCCTCAGATGTTGTATATATATAGGTTTTAGAAAAACCTAGTGAAAGAAGGAGAAAAACCAGATGAAATCGGGCAAAAATCCAAAACTACGGCCCAGTCAGAACCCTATGCGGGCTCACAGGCTAAATTCTCAAGGGCTAGCAGGCAAAATATTTTGGTTCTGACCATTCAACGACGGGTCACGCGGGCTCGCAATACAAACTTTCAGTGCAATTTTCAACTTTAAATCTAAATAAGTTGGTCCTTCTCTTTTATTTGCACCTCAAGTCCTCAACTTCCAATTTGAACATTATTATCCCCAAACTTCTAAATCTTCTCAATTAGTTCATTCCAACTCTGAACTTCTTCAATTAGGTTCTCCAACACTTGATTTATTTACTTTGGCATCATGCAAGTTTCTCAATTGACGTCATCAACTCCTCAATTGCTCAATTAAGCTCTAATTAGCATCCAATTGTGCATTTCTTTCCCTCAATTTCTTCATTCTTCATCTTTTTGGGATATTTTCTGAAATTTAAACAAAATGCAGAATATTTTTGTTGTATCAACATGTTTACCAATTGCTTCAGTAGTCCCACTCAATCCATACTTCAACAAGAGTTATGAACAACAAAGTAAAATAAGTCTAGTTATCTCATGCCAGATTTTCAAGTGTGTGTGTGAATAGCCAATGTCAAATCCCTACTCATGCAAAAGATATACTTAACATTGTGTAGCTCATAATGCACAATCAATCCCGAATCTCATGTGGTCAATCTAATGAATCTTAAGATTTCCTTTCATCACTCATGAATGATCACAACTTACTGCTTTTCCCTCACATTACTGGTTTATCTATAGTGGTTTCTAAATATTTTCATTGCTTTTTCTACACAAGATAGTCAGAATTAGAAATATACATGCACATCAAATCAAAAGTAAGCAATCCCCAATTCTACACCCCTAATCTCCACAGTTATAGTCAACCAAGCTTATATCAAACAAATATATATATATATATATATATATATATATATACACACGACTTTTTCTGTTCTTTTTCTTTCATGTCCTTGTCTTTTAACATCTTTGTACAATACTTTTCTCATTTTGTTTCTATGTGACCCCTGTAGCGAGCTTTAGGTCGGTGACTCCTAAGCCAGACGACTTTAGGGCATCAAGTTTGAAAGACCCCTCAGACTTAATTGCTCGAGTCACACAATCGACATCGAGAAGTTAAAGATGTTTGATTGTCTTATGTGTAAGTCCACTCTCCGTACTTGCTTTCTAATTGATCCTTGTAGCGAGCTTTAGGTCGGTGACTTCCAAGACAGACGACTTTAGGGCACCAGGTTCGAAAGACCCCTTAGACTTAATTAGTCAAGTCAAAAATGCTTTTGAAGAGTAGAATAAGACCTTCAGCATTTTTCTATTTTTATGATAGTTATGGTTTATACTCGTTGACCAAACCGCTTTGACTAAAGTGTAAAACCAAGAACCACAGACCTCCAACCTATCAATACATGCACAATCTAACATTCCACCCCCAAACTTGCTTTTTTTATCTAATTTTGGTTCTACTTTAGGGACGGGATATCTAAGGATCTAAGTTTAGGGATTATCAAGTCATTCCTAAGTTCAAGTTGCATGAACTTACCCCACATGTATTAAATACATTTCTACACAAGTAATAATCCAACAATGGCCATGTGAGCATGAAGATTAAATCTAGCAAGTAATAACTAGTTCATAAAATTCGTGTTTTCATGTTGTCCACAATTCAAGCCAAAGCAATATTTGATTCATACTATATCCTAGGAAATAAACATCTCAACAAAATTTTCAAAATTTTCAGTTTTTTTTAGTACCCCAAATAAAAGTTGAGTGAATGCCAATAAAAAGAATGAATTATGAAGCATATGCAATGAATGAGATTTTCCACTCCAAACTAGAAAGAAACATTGTTCCCAATTTTTGTAAAATAGATTTAACAATGAGAAACAAGACAAAGGAGAGAGAACTAGAACTTCCCAGGTGTAATGGAGATGTTTCTTTGCTTTGAACCTTTCCTTTTAGTTGCACTTAGATGAATTTTACCCTTTCTTTACATTGCCCAACTTAGTTTGAGGTGTTTTGGTTGATGTTTTCCTTGTAAAACAAAAGATAAGTAACATTATAAGTCACAAACATCAATAAGAACAGTACAAGTTCAAATCAAAACCCCCAAACTAAAGATAAAGCAAAAAATTCTAAATTTTCAAGCATGGTCGACTACACATGTTTAAGACATGATATCACCTAGAAAAACACAAAAAAAATTTAGAGCCATCTATTGACATGTTAAAGTTCATAGCATGGTTGACAACATATTAAAGATTCAGCTCATTTGAAAATCAATAGGGTCATGAAAAACTATGAAGAAATAGGTGACATGGGCAGTTTTTCAGGTGCAACAGCTTGTAGTGGCTTTGCAATGGGGCTGCCATGGTGCAATATTGGTTTTCATGAATTTAATGCAACATAATGTCCAAACCATGAACTAATCACACACAATCAATGATAAACATGTAATGAAGATACGTGCTCGAACAAATTTCTAAAATTTGAAAAAAAATGTCTTTGTGGCATTTCATCGAACACATAATGTGCATTGTCAAAATCAAAGAATATGCATAAATTTGGAGATATGGATGAACCCAAAATTCTCACCTAATAAAACAAAATCCACATACTCCAGATACTAACCTATGCCCAAACTTCAGACCTCAATAACTTGCATTTCATGAATTCAAATAAAATTTTACAATTTTTAAACAAATTTGAAGTGAAGTGAAAACCAAATATTTTGGAAGTCTATTCATTATCGAATCAAAAATATAAAAATTCATACCTTTGATTGAGTTTTTGAGGTGATAAAAGCAATAAATTTGATGCAATCAAGTGTTGATGACATGCATAAAATATGAAAGATCGAATATGGGGTGATTTGGCTAGAGAAAACGAGTTTATGAAGTTTAAAAGTGAAAGAATGAAGCAAAATATTTAAACTGCCTACTGTGCCCAGAATTTACGAAGGCAAAATGTCACGCGGTCGCGCACGGGCAAAATGTCGCGCAGTCTCAGGCATTCCGGCAGAAGGCATTTTTCTTTTTATTTTGAATTTCAACCTCGTGTTTAACCCCCTAATCATTTCATGATCAAATAAAACATGTAAAAATCAAAACAAACATAACAATGCAAAAATAGTGCAACAAGCAAAAGTATCCTTTACATGCA
Source organism: Ligustrum vulgare (assembly GCA_963555705.1). Lineage (NCBI taxonomy): Eukaryota > Viridiplantae > Streptophyta > Magnoliopsida > Lamiales > Oleaceae > Ligustrum > Ligustrum vulgare. The sequence continues at coordinate 41,296,791 of OY743173.1, read as the reverse complement.
AAACACTTAAAAAATGTCACCTATCATGCATATATCTAAAAACAAGTAATGAAATAAATACTTAAAGCATAATAAATAAAATGGAAGAAAGTTGGGCTTCCTCCCAATGAGAGCTCCGTTTACAGTCTTAAGCCCGACTTTTTACACTTTTCTTCAAGAAACTCTAAATAAGGCTTTTGATGACCTTCTTTGTTTGTATCGTTTGAACTTGCTCCAATTTGTATTCATGCTCCAAAATTTTACCTTGCCCATGTCATGTATGTTGACTTCTTTACTAGATTCAAACTTCAATATATACACCTCAATCATCTCTTCAGTGCCAATGACGAAATTAATTTTCCCCCTATGATTGAAGTTAGAGGATTGCATTGTAAAGTCGGCACTCTTAAGTGTCTCCTTGTTTATTTGCTATTTTGTGATCAAATCCTCTTTCTTTATTGAAGTTTCTTTAAGCTTGATGTCTGGAATTTGAATTGTTGACATTTGGACAAAGATATCTTCATTGCAGCTATTTTTTCTGGTTGATCCACTCTTTCTAGTTCTTCTTTTTCTTTGGCTGTTTCAACCAATTTGTCTTACTCCTCAAATCTTTTAAACTAGATTTCTGGTAATTGCAATGGTTGACTCTCTGACATGCTTACTATCAACTGCTCCATCAACTTCTTAATTTCAGCTTGTTCATTTTGCAATTCCTGAATTATCAAATCTTGATTGTCCAAATCTTTAGTTTCAGCTTGAACTACATGTACTGGTGGACACCCCTGCTCTACCGTATAATAATTTCCCAAATAATTGATCTTCCATATAGCATCCTTAGGTGTAATAGGGCAATCAAATAAAACATGATTTCCCCTACAGAAATCACACTTCAGATACGTCTGAACTGCAGTTCGATCAAAGAGCCCTTGATTATTATTCGCTGCCATCTTGCCGTGTTGCCTCCAACTGTCTGAAAATTCATTCAATGCCTGAAAATGAAACAATTCATAGCTTTTAAAAATATTTTCCAAACAAAAACTAAAAAATAAAAATAAAGTTCAAACTAAAGCAAGAACTAATTGGTATCGATATTAATTAACACTCCTTGGCAGTGGCGCCAAAAACCTGTTCACTATTTTTTCTAATGCGAAATATCCCCGCAAATGTACGGGTCATAAGAAGTAATAAAGTGGACCTAGGAGTCCAGATTATCGTCCCACGGAGACTACTATTAAGTACCGAAATATGTTAGTTCCTATCCCCATTTGAACGAATGAAAGAGTTTGAGAATTTAAATTAAAACTAAGAAAATAAATTAAAGAATTCAATTGCGAAATTGTTTTGTTTTTTAAAAAAAATGATTGTAAGGTATTTGGGAATCCCGATTTCACTTAACCAATTAAATTAACTCCAATTCCCTGTGTTTATTTCCTAAATATGTACTCGGTCGAATTCACTAATGTATATTGAAATTCCTCTCTCGAGTTTAAATCAATTCTACCTAAACAAGTCAACCATGTATCTCTATAGAGGGTCGGAATATTCCTTATCCAGATGCATAACACACAAGAATTCACACACAACCGAAATAATAACAAGAGTATATCTCTATCTCTTGTCCAATTACTGGATTTATTACCCATATCTAAGTTAATAACCCACCTCTCAGATTATGGAAATAACTCATTATATCATGAATTGGTGATCAAGCAACTCAAGCATTAAAAGCAATATTAAATCAAGACATGCAACGAAACATTAAAACTATGGAATATGGAATTAAAATAATAAAGCTAGGCTACATCATTCATCCCAACATGGAATTTATTTACACATCATAATTAAATAACAAAAAAAATAAAAGAAAACGTTCATGGAAAATAACATAAAAGAATGAAGAGCTTGCACTAAGTATCAATTCTTCATGTGTTCTTCCAATCTCGCCTCTTGCTTTGCTCAAATCTCCTAAGAATTTGACATTGAAATCTCGAAATTATGCTATTCTTAGGTGAAAAAAAGGTCCCAAAATCGTGCCTCATATGTTGTATATATAGGTTTTGCAAAAACCTAGTGAAAGAAAGAGAAAAACCAGATGAAAATCGTGCAAAAGCCCAAAATTAAAGCCCATCCAGAAGCTTGTGCGGACTCCCAGGCAAAATATTTCAGTTCTGACCATTCAACGAGGAGTCACGCAAGCTCGCAATACAAACTTTCAGTGCAAATTTCAACTTTAAATCTGTATAAGTTGGTCCTTCTCTTTTATTTGCACCTCAAGTCCTCAACTTCCAATTTGAACATTGTGGTCCCCAAACTTCTAATTTTTTTCAGTTAGCTTATTACAACTCTCAACTTCTTCAATTAGGTTCCCCAACACTTGATTTATTCACTTTGGCATCATGCAAGTTTCCCGGTTGACATCATCAACTCCTTAATTGATCAATTAAGCTTCAATTAGCATCCAATTGTGAATTTCTTTTCCTCAATTTCTTCATTCTTCATCTATTTGGGATATTTTCTTTAATGTAAACAAATAAACACAAATTAAACAGCATTTATTCTAAAATGACAATAACATATTCTAATTTTGACATATAAATAAGTGTATAAAATACACTTATCATATATCAAGACAAGGGCCATTAGCGGGTTAAGAAGCGGGATAAAGTGATTGTAATATCAAGAAATTCCTTTTTATGTAATGCATAATAAGGTATGAAAATCATTTTAATGCCATGTGTAATGAAAACATATTACAAAGTATCATTTAAGGTCACGTAATCGATTACAAGTCCAGCCAAGCCAATTTAAGTCAAGACAAGTTCAAATGTTCAAAAGTTACACATAGACGAGTTAATTCTATATATGCAAGATCAAAGTAATATCCAAGTTATGTCAAATTCATATAATCATGTAGTGTCTTTTAACAAGTAGATCACATATTATTATCTGTCAGAACCATGTTGTCATCTTCATTTAGTCTAAGATCATATAATCAAGTATAAGTGCTATATCATATATAACAAGTACAAATATTATCTATAATTTCTATAAATAACTGAATAAAGATTATTTATGAAGTATCACATTATTCAAATAATGTTGATTAAAGTATCAGGTATATGTATCGATATATTCTCAATATATCGATACATAAAAGAAAACAAAAACTTCAATGAGACATAATGTAAACTTACTTTTCTTTTACTATTATCACTAGTTGTCTACCCATGCGATGCATGGAATATATAATTTTTTCATAATTTTGAAAATACCTTTATTCAATCATATAAAAAAAATAATTTCAATAAAATTTCAATACAAAATGTTATTGAATTTGAAATTTAAAAAGAAAAAACTATTCAAAATAAAAAAAAATGCTACATGTAGACTAAGTATACTGCGCCACTCAAAATTTGGTACTCATTTGAATTTTTTATATAAAATTGTTTTTGACTTTTATTTATGTTTTTCTCTGAAAATTTGCCCACCTCAGAGCATCTACAATGGAGATGCTAAAGTTAGCTAGCCATATAAGCAAGAAATCAAAATTTAAGTCACACATGTGCATGTTAAAGTTAACATGTAATATTTGCTACAATTGATATGTTAAGTTTTAACTAAAGTCCAAGAATAGAATAATTATTGATTTTTAAAATAGCAAAATTTATATATTAATATCATAATCATTTTGAAGATCTTATTAAATTATATAATATGAAATTAACAAAAAAATTATTTTATTTATGAATATTAAATTATATATTTATGAATATTTATGAATATTATTCGCTGCCATCTTGCCGTGTTGCCTCCAACTGTCTGAAAATTCATTCAATGCCTGAAAATGAAACAATTCATAGCTTTTAAAAATATTTTCCAAACAAAAACTAAAAAATAAAAATAAAGTTCAAACTAAAGCAAGAACTAATTGGTATCGATATTAATTAACACTCCTTGGCAGTGGCGCCAAAAACCTGTTCACTATTTTTTCTAATGCGAAATATCCCCGCAAATGTACGGGTCATAAGAAGTAATAAAGTGGACCTAGGAGTCCAGATTATCGTCCCACGGAGACTACTATTAAGTACCGAAATATGTTAGTTCCTATCCCCATTTGAACGAATGAAAGAGTTTGAGAATTTAAATTAAAACTAAGAAAATAAATTAAAGAATTCAATTGCGAAATTGTTTTGTTTTTTAAAAAAAATGATTGTAAGGTATTTGGGAATCCCGATTTCACTTAACCAATTAAATTAACTCCAATTCCCTGTGTTTATTTCCTAAATATGTACTCGGTCGAATTCACTAATGTATATTGAAATTCCTCTCTCGAGTTTAAATCAATTCTACCTAAACAAGTCAACCATGTATCTCTATAGAGGGTCGGAATATTCCTTATCCAGATGCATAACACACAAGAATTCACACACAACCGAAATAATAACAAGAGTATATCTCTATCTCTTGTCCAATTACTGGATTTATTACCCATATCTAAGTTAATAACCCACCTCTCAGATTATGGAAATAACTCATTATATCATGAATTGGTGATCAAGCAACTCAAGCATTAAAAGCAATATTAAATCAAGACATGCAACGAAACATTAAAACTATGGAATATGGAATTAAAATAATAAAGCTAGGCTACATCATTCATCCCAACATGGAATTTATTTACACATCATAATTAAATAACAAAAAAAATAAAAGAAAACGTTCATGGAAAATAACATAAAAGAATGAAGAGCTTGCACTAAGTATCAATTCTTCATGTGTTCTTCCAATCTCGCCTCTTGCTTTGCTCAAATCTCCTAAGAATTTGACATTGAAATCTCGAAATTATGCTATTCTTAGGTGAAAAAAAGGTCCCAAAATCGTGCCTCATATGTTGTATATATAGGTTTTGCAAAAACCTAGTGAAAGAAAGAGAAAAACCAGATGAAAATCGTGCAAAAGCCCAAAATTAAAGCCCATCCAGAAGCTTGTGCGGACTCCCAGGCAAAATATTTCAGTTCTGACCATTCAACGAGGAGTCACGCAAGCTCGCAATACAAACTTTCAGTGCAAATTTCAACTTTAAATCTGTATAAGTTGGTCCTTCTCTTTTATTTGCACCTCAAGTCCTCAACTTCCAATTTGAACATTGTGGTCCCCAAACTTCTAATTTTTTTCAGTTAGCTTATTACAACTCTCAACTTCTTCAATTAGGTTCCCCAACACTTGATTTATTCACTTTGGCATCATGCAAGTTTCCCGGTTGACATCATCAACTCCTTAATTGATCAATTAAGCTTCAATTAGCATCCAATTGTGAATTTCTTTTCCTCAATTTCTTCATTCTTCATCTATTTGGGATATTTTCTTTAATGTAAACAAATAAACACAAATTAAACAGCATTTATTCTAAAATGACAATAACATATTCTAATTTTGACATATAAATAAGTGTATAAAATACACTTATCATATATCAAGACAAGGGCCATTAGCGGGTTAAGAAGCGGGATAAAGTGATTGTAATATCAAGAAATTCCTTTTTATGTAATGCATAATAAGGTATGAAAATCATTTTAATGCCATGTGTAATGAAAACATATTACAAAGTATCATTTAAGGTCACGTAATCGATTACAAGTCCAGCCAAGCCAATTTAAGTCAAGACAAGTTCAAATGTTCAAAAGTTACACATAGACGAGTTAATTCTATATATGCAAGATCAAAGTAATATCCAAGTTATGTCAAATTCATATAATCATGTAGTGTCTTTTAACAAGTAGATCACATATTATTATCTGTCAGAACCATGTTGTCATCTTCATTTAGTCTAAGATCATATAATCAAGTATAAGTGCTATATCATATATAACAAGTACAAATATTATCTATAATTTCTATAAATAACTGAATAAAGATTATTTATGAAGTATCACATTATTCAAATAATGTTGATTAAAGTATCAGGTATATGTATCGATATATTCTCAATATATCGATACATAAAAGAAAACAAAAACTTCAATGAGACATAATGTAAACTTACTTTTCTTTTACTATTATCACTAGTTGTCTACCCATGCGATGCATGGAATATATAATTTTTTCATAATTTTGAAAATACCTTTATTCAATCATATAAAAAAAATAATTTCAATAAAATTTCAATACAAAATGTTATTGAATTTGAAATTTAAAAAGAAAAAACTATTCAAAATAAAAAAAAATGCTACATGTAGACTAAGTATACTGCGCCACTCAAAATTTGGTACTCATTTGAATTTTTTATATAAAATTGTTTTTGACTTTTATTTATGTTTTTCTCTGAAAATTTGCCCACCTCAGAGCATCTACAATGGAGATGCTAAAGTTAGCTAGCCATATAAGCAAGAAATCAAAATTTAAGTCACACATGTGCATGTTAAAGTTAACATGTAATATTTGCTACAATTGATATGTTAAGTTTTAACTAAAGTCCAAGAATAGAATAATTATTGATTTTTAAAATAGCAAAATTTATATATTAATATCATAATCATTTTGAAGATCTTATTAAATTATATAATATGAAATTAACAAAAAAATTATTTTATTTATGAATATTAAATTATATATTTATGAATATTTATGAATATTATTCGCTGCCATCTTGCCGTGTTGCCTCCAACTGTCTGAAAATTCATTCAATGCCTGAAAATGAAACAATTCATAGCTTTTAAAAATATTTTCCAAACAAAAACTAAAAAATAAAAATAAAGTTCAAACTAAAGCAAGAACTAATTGGTATCGATATTAATTAACACTCCTTGGCAGTGGCGCCAAAAACCTGTTCACTATTTTTTCTAATGCGAAATATCCCCGCAAATGTACGGGTCATAAGAAGTAATAAAGTGGACCTAGGAGTCCAGATTATCGTCCCACGGAGACTACTATTAAGTACCGAAATATGTTAGTTCCTATCCCCATTTGAACGAATGAAAGAGTTTGAGAATTTAAATTAAAACTAAGAAAATAAATTAAAGAATTCAATTGCGAAATTGTTTTGTTTTTTAAAAAAAATGATTGTAAGGTATTTGGGAATCCCGATTTCACTTAACCAATTAAATTAACTCCAATTCCCTGTGTTTATTTCCTAAATATGTACTCGGTCGAATTCACTAATGTATATTGAAATTCCTCTCTCGAGTTTAAATCAATTCTACCTAAACAAGTCAACCATGTATCTCTATAGAGGGTCGGAATATTCCTTATCCAGATGCATAACACACAAGAATTCACACACAACCGAAATAATAACAAGAGTATATCTCTATCTCTTGTCCAATTACTGGATTTATTACCCATATCTAAGTTAATAACCCACCTCTCAGATTATGGAAATAACTCATTATATCATGAATTGGTGATCAAGCAACTCAAGCATTAAAAGCAATATTAAATCAAGACATGCAACGAAACATTAAAACTATGGAATATGGAATTAAAATAATAAAGCTAGGCTACATCATTCATCCCAACATGGAATTTATTTACACATCATAATTAAATAACAAAAAAAATAAAAGAAAACGTTCATGGAAAATAACATAAAAGAATGAAGAGCTTGCACTAAGTATCAATTCTTCATGTGTTCTTCCAATCTCGCCTCTTGCTTTGCTCAAATCTCCTAAGAATTTGACATTGAAATCTCGAAATTATGCTATTCTTAGGTGAAAAAAAGGTCCCAAAATCGTGCCTCATATGTTGTATATATAGGTTTTGCAAAAACCTAGTGAAAGAAAGAGAAAAACCAGATGAAAATCGTGCAAAAGCCCAAAATTAAAGCCCATCCAGAAGCTTGTGCGGACTCCCAGGCAAAATATTTCAGTTCTGACCATTCAACGAGGAGTCACGCAAGCTCGCAATACAAACTTTCAGTGCAAATTTCAACTTTAAATCTGTATAAGTTGGTCCTTCTCTTTTATTTGCACCTCAAGTCCTCAACTTCCAATTTGAACATTGTGGTCCCCAAACTTCTAATTTTTTTCAGTTAGCTTATTACAACTCTCAACTTCTTCAATTAGGTTCCCCAACACTTGATTTATTCACTTTGGCATCATGCAAGTTTCCCGGTTGACATCATCAACTCCTTAATTGATCAATTAAGCTTCAATTAGCATCCAATTGTGAATTTCTTTTCCTCAATTTCTTCATTCTTCATCTATTTGGGATATTTTCTTTAATGTAAACAAATAAACACAAATTAAACAGCATTTATTCTAAAATGACAATAAAATATTCTAATTTTGACATATAAATAAGTGTATAAAATACACTTATCATATATCAAGACAAGGGCCATTAGCGGGTTAAGAAGCGGGATAAAGTGACTGTAATATCAAGAAATTCCTTTTTATGTAATGCATAATAAGGTATGAAAATCATTTTAATGCCATGTGTAATGAAAACATATTACAAAGTATCATTTAAGGTCACGTAATCGATTACAAGTCCAGCCAAGCCAATTTAAGTCAAGACAAGTTCAAATGTTCAAAAGTTACACATAGACGAGTTAATTCTATATATGCAAGATCAAAGTAATATCCAAGTTATGTCAAATTCATATAATCATGTAGTGTCTTTTAACAAGTAGATGACATATTATTATCTGTCAGAACCATGTTGTCATCTTCATTTAGTCTAAGATCATATAATCAAGTATAAGTGCTATATCATATATAACAAGTACAAATATTATCTATAATTTCTATAAATAACTGGAATAAAGATTATTTATGAAGTATCACATTATTCAAATAATGTTGATTAAAGTATCAGGTATATGTATCGATATATTCTCAATATATCGATACATAAAAGAAAACAAAAACTTCAATGAGACATAATGTAAACTTACTTTTCTTTTACTATTATCACTAGTTGTCTACCCGTGCGATGCATGGAATATATAATTTTTTCATAATTTTGAAAATACCTTTATTCAATCATATAAAAAAAATAATTTCAATAAAATTTCAATACAAAATGTTATTGAATTTGAAATTTAAAAAGAAAAAACTATTCAAAATAAAAAAAATGCTACATGTAGACTAAGTATACTGCGCCACTCAAAATTTGGTACTCATTTGAATTTTTTATATAAAATTGTTTTTGACTTTTATTTATGTTTTTCTCTGAAAATTTGCCCACCTCAGAGCATCTACAATGGAGATGCTAAAGTTAGCTAGCCATATAAGCAAGAAATCAAAATTTAAGTCACACATGTGCATGTTAAAGTTAACATGTAATATTTGCTACAATTGATATGTTAAGTTTTAACTAAAGTCCAAGAATAGAATAATTATTGATTTTTAAAATAGCAAAATTTATATATTAATATCATAATCATTTTGAAGATCTTATTAAATTATATAATATGAAATTAACAAAAAAATTATTTTATTTATGAATATTAAAAAAAATTAAAGAAGAAAGAAGAAAAGAAAAAAGAATAAGATTTTAGGTTTTTTATATTTTTATATATAAAAATAGAAGTGAAAAGAGAGAGTCATTAAATGCAAATTTCCCTCCAAAATGACTCTCTCTCCTCACTTATACTTATATATATATATATACTAGTTGTCTACCCGTGCGATGCACGAAATATATAATTTTTAAATCATAATTTTAAAAACATTTTGATTCAATCATATCAAATAAAAAACATAATTTAAATGAAATTTCAATAAAAAATGTTATTGAATTTGAAACTTTAAAAAAGATAAAACTATTCAAAATAAAAAAATGTTACATGTACATTTAGTATACCGCGCCACTCAAAATTTGACATTCATTTAAATTTTTTATATATATTTTTTTTAAAACTTTTATTTACATTTTTCTCTGAAAATTTACCCACTTCATCATCTATTTCCCTTTTAATAAGTTATAATTTATTATTAACTATATTTTTTAATGTGTTATTTAGATATATTTTATTTGAAATTCAATATATTAATTAATATATTTTATTTTTCCTTATTTTTTAAACATGTCAATTTTTATCAAAATAATGAAATAATTAAGCCTCCATTTGGTAATAATTTTTGTGATATGCTTATTGGAGAACCTACTCATTTATTGACATATTAGGAAGTAAAATTTCAATGATTTTATTTATTTATTTTCAAAATATATTGATTCAAAATCTTCATTTTTAACTTAACAAATTTATATTGCATGGATTTTTTATTTTCAAATATATTAATCCGAAATTTTCAATTTCAATTTAACATATTTACATAGATATGACATTTATTTATGTTCAAATATATTAATACAATTTTTTGATTTCATAAATAAAATAACATATTTACATAGATATTATATTTATTTATGTTAAAATATATTAACTCAATTTTTTCATTTCCTACATAGCACACTTACATAAATATCACTTTAATTATGTTCAAATATATTAATCTAGTTGTCTACCCGTGCGACGCACGGAATATATAATTTTTATATCATAATTTTGAAAATATCTTGATTATATAATCATATCAAATAAAAAAAAACATAAATCAAATAAAATTTCAATACAAAATATTGTTGAATTTGAAACTTTAAAAAAGACAAAACTAATCAAAATAAAAAAAATGTTACATGTATACTAAGTATACCGCACCACTCAAAATTCGACACTTATAAATTTTTTATATAAAATTCTTTTGATTTTTAATTACATTTTTCTCTTAAAATTTTTCCACCTCATCACCTATTTCCTTTTTAATATGTTATAATTTTTTATTAACTATATTTTTTAATGTGTTACTCACATATATTTTATTTGAAATCTAATATATTAATTAATATATTTTATTTTTCCTTATTTTTTAAACATGTCAATTTTTGTCAAAATGATGTAAAGATTAAGCCTCCGTTTGGTAATATTGTTTGATTTATAAACCTGTATAAATGATTTTGAGGTAAAAAATAATGGCTGAAAATTGGAAAGAAAAATATGTGTGGTTAAAAAGTTGATAGAAAATAATTAATTATTTTTGTAACATGCGTATTGAAGATCCTACTCATTTATTGACATATTAGGAAGTAAAATTTCAATGATTTTATTTATTTATTTTCAAAATATATTAATTCAATTTTAAATTTCTAACTTAACAAATTTATATAGCATATATTTATTTATTTTAAAATACATTAATTCAATTTTTTCATTTCCTCAATAACACATGTCATTGAGTTTAAAATTTAAAAAAAAAAAAAAAAAGCAAAACTAATCAAAATAAAAAATGGTGCACACACAGTGTACTGCACCATTCAAAGTTTGACATTTAATTAAATTTTTTATATTAAATTTCTTTTGATTTTTATTTACGTTTTTCTCTAAAAATTTGCCCACCTTATCACCTATTTTTCTTTTAATATGTTATAATTTTTAATTAACTTTATTTTGTAATATGTTGCTTACATATATTTTATTTTTCCTTATTTTTTAAACATACCAATTTTTGTCAAAATGATAAAAGGATTAAATTTTCTACCAACTTATCATTGGCTGTAAAAGGTTGATAGCAAATAATTAATTATTTTTGTAATATGCTTATTAAAGAACCTACTCATTTATTGACATATTAGGAAGTAAAATTTCAATGATTTTATTTATTTATTTTCAAAATATATTAATTCAAATTTTCATTTTTAACTTAACAAATTTATATAGCAAGTATTTATTTATTTATTTATTTTCAAATATATTAATCCAAAATTTTCATTTTCAATATAACACATTTATATAGATATGACATTTATTTATATTCAAATATATTAATACAATTTTTTCATTTTCTATATAACACATTTAAATAGATATCACATTTATTTATGTTCATTTCCTAAATAACACATTTACATAGATATCACATTATTTATATTTAAATATATTAATCTAATTTTTTTCATTTCCAATGTAACGCATTTACAAATATTACATTTACTACAACTCTTACTAAATATGTAATAAATAATAAATTTTCCTACAAAATCTTTATCTTTTCTATATTTATTTTATTCATTTATTTTCAAAATATATTAATTCAAATTTTTAATTTCTATGTTAGCAAATTTATATAGCATGTATTTATTTATTTTCAAATATATTAATCCAAAATTTTCATTTTCAATATAACACATTTATATAGATATGACATTTATTTATGTTCAAATATATTAATACAATTTTTTCATTTCCTACATAACACAATTAAATAGATATCACATTTATTTATGTTCAAATATATTAATCTAATTTTTTAATTTCCAATGTAATACATTTATACATAATATATTTATTATAACTCTTATTAAATATGTAATAAATAATAAATTTTCCTACAAAAATCTTTATATTTTATTTATTTATATATATATATATATATATATATATATATATATATATATATATAAGTAGAATTGAGGAAAGAGAATCATTAAATGCAAATTTCCCTCCAAAATGACTCTCTCTCCTCACTTCTACTTTTATATATATAAAGATATAAAGATTTTTACACTAAGATAATGCACTTAATATTACATCAATAAGAACAAGGTTCATTCTAGATATCCAAGTAATATAAGTTAAATATGTTATCATCATTTTATGATAATCAAATGATTCACATAGTTTAATATTAGTAATGATCAATTCCGTTAGTCAATATATTACTTTAAACAAGTGGATAACAATATTAAATAGCTATTAATGTTACAACAAGATTTGCAATATTATAATAATGATATTTAAGTTAAATATGAAATACTTATAACGAGATCCTATCAAACTTATATCAAGTAAACAAATAAGCATATTCCACTCACCTCGATCCAGAATGGTCGGAAAGAAGTTCTTTACTTTGTAGTATTAATCTTGTCACATGTATTGATACATGCTGTTATATGTATTGATACTTGTTGTTTGTCCTTATTTTTACTATACATGTATCGATACATACTGTAGATGTATCGATACACGCTATCTGTGGTATATGTATTGATACTTGCAAAAATTTAAACATTTCTAGACTTATTTTCTGGGCTTTCTTCAAGGATTTAAATATAATTTGATTGTGCAGAACTTCATTTAAGGATATCAAGAATATGTTATTGAATTAAGAACTCTTGATCCTAACAAAAGATCAAACATGATCTTAACTTAAAAATTCCATAACTTTGGAGGAATAAAATTATTATATTACCAATTATTTTCTTAGCTAATTTTGGTGTGAGGACTCCTTCAAATTGATTACTATTTATAGATGAGAATCATGGCTGGCTGGCTTGACAGAAAGTTAAATATTCAAACCAAACAAGAGTGCAATCTAGTCAACCATGTCAAAATTGGATGCATAATATATGATTTTCGGGTAGAAACAGGTCACTGAGCAAGACTCATGGGCTAATGCCCTTGAGCCCATTGATTTTAGGGCCAAATCTCATCGTTTGGGGCTTCAAATCGACAAATCAATGACGCAGACGGAAATTTACAATATTTCCATAATTTTAGGATTATATTTACTTTGTTCTTTATTATTGTTTCCAATTAAATTAGGACACTATTCTTAGAGATTTTATGTATTCTCTAATTTGATAAGATTTTATTTAGTTTCCTAAGTAGACTAGGATTTTTATTCCGGTAGCCTATATAAAGGCGTCTTCGTAGTAATATTAAAAAGACTTTGTTTAATAAAAATTGTGTTGAGTGATTTTCCCTCAAATATTGTTTTGGATTGAACACTTTCAAACTTATCAAATATTGTGAGATATTTGTGGCGTTCACCAAATCGAACTTATCAAGGATCTGGACATTCCTTGTGACGTTCACCCCATTATGGTTTTTGTTTCCGCATCGTAACGGGTCTCGGGTTTAATATACCCCTGGTTCTTGTGTCGTGAGGCTCGGGTTGTAGTGTTATCATCCGTTCCAACCTGAATTCGGAACTTTCCAAGCGTTATTCCGCGAGTTTGTCGTGATTCCCACAATGAATCAATCAGTTGGTATCAAAGCTGGACTCTAAATTTAGGTTGGTTACACTTGGAAGCTTGAGCCACATTCGCCTTGGCCAATAAATTTTATGCTTCAATAACTTTATGTCTAGTAAGTGAGGGGGTACAACTTAATGAATTCGGAACTTTCCCGGCGTTTCTTCCACGTGTTCGTTGTGATTCCCCTCCCGGGATCATATCAGTTGGTATCACAACTGGACTCTGGATTCAGGTTTTTCTATTCTATCCAGTTTGATTTTGTGCTTTTATCATAAAGTCTACATAAAATCATCAATATCTTGTTGTTGAGTCACACCCACTTGAGCTAATTAACCTTGTGTTTCAATGCCTGCTCGTCTACCTATTGGAGAAGCATCACTTATTGAATGCATATCATGGGGTCCATAATTTTCCATTCGATCCAAGTGGGGCAGTTGTACGTCATGAACAATGCTATGATTCGAGACGAATCATCCTGAAGAAGGAGGGAATGATGAGAATCATGGCGGGCTCGACAGAAAGTTAAATATTCAAGCCAAACAAGAGTGCAATCCAGTCAACCATGTCGGAATTTGATGTATAATATATGTTTTTCGAGTAGAAACAGATCACTGAATCTTAAGCAAAACAAGAGTGCGATTCAGTTAACCATGTTGGAATTGGATGTATAATATATGTTTTTCGAGTAGAAACAGGTCACTGAGCAAGACTCATGGGCCAAAGCCCTTGAGCCATTGATTTTAGGGTAAATTACACAAAATCATGTCTTCAAATTGAAATTTTTTTAAAAATAGGTAATTATAAACTAATTTATTTAATCAAGTATTTTAACCAAAACACTACCCAATCACCAGAAACCTTCATTCCCCCCAAATTGTTTTATCCCGTCTCTTTATACTCCCCCCCCCCTATTCTTCTGTAATTTCCATCGCCGCTGATAACCACCACACCGGCGATGATATTAACTGAAGGACCTGCGTGCGGGGATCACAAAGGAATTGCAACTCGACAACGCTATTCCAATCTGCACAAGCTTTTCCATTTCTCCTCTACATTCTTCGGTATTTCCCATCTCATGATCGAAAATCTGTTTATCACTTTCCAGTTCGTCGACAATTTCCTTGATCCAACCAGATCTGGTGCCATAATGAGAAAGGTACTTTTCCACAAACTTTCCTGTCAAAGCTTCTAATATCATAACTCCTAAGAACCATACGTTTGTTTTCTTTGTTGCTCGACCGTGTTGTGCGAATTCCGATGACTTGTATGCCATCGGGATTTTCTGAATTTGGCCGGATCTCATCACAGGCTCGAGTGTGTAATCCATCAAAACTGGCTTAAACTTTTTGTCCAAAAGCACATTTCAAGATTTTAGATGACCATGAGGTACAGTCAGGCTTGGCAGCTCATTGTGAAGATAAGCTATTCCACTTTCGATTCCGCGCATCTCGACAAAATTGCAAAGTCGACAATGCTCCGACACCAATGATTTTACCACTTTCGACTCCGCTTATACACCAAGCAAGGATTCATATGTATATATGAAGAAATGTTTTACAGATTTAGATTAAAGAGTGAATTGTGATGATGGTAATTAATTACAATTGTAGTAGTTAAATTTACAATTGTAACTAATTACAAATTGAAATAAAGTTCTAATTCATAAGTTACAATTGTAATTAATTACAAAATTGAAATAAGTTACAATTGTATTTTCGACGGTGGTTTTGGCGGGGGCTGATTAAAAATTAGGTGGCGATTGGTGGTAGTGGCGGGGATGGTAATTAATTGCAATTGTAGATAAATTTATAATTGTAACTAATTACATATTGAAATAAAGTTACAATTGTAATTAATTACAAAAGTGAAATAAGTTACTATTGTATTTCCGACGTTGTGGCAGTGACTGGTTACAAATTAGGTGGTGGTGGTGGTAATTAATTATAATTATAATTATAATTGTAACTAATTACAAATTGAAATAAAGTTACAGCTGTAATTAATTACAAAACTGAAATAAGTTACTATTGTATTTCCGACGTTGTGGCGATGACTGGTTACAAATTTGGTGGTGGCGTTAATTAATTACAATTTTACTTAAAATTACAATTGTAACTAATTACAAATTGAAATAAAGTTACAATTGTAACTAATTACAAATTGAAATAAAGTTACAATTGTAATTAATTACAAAACTGAAATAAGTTACTATTGTATTTTCGACGTTGTGGCGGTGACTGGTTAGAAATTAGGTGGTGATCGGTGGTGGCGGTGGTAATTAATTACAATTTTAATTAAAATTACAAATTGAAATAAAGTTACAATTGTAATTAATTACAAAACTGAAATAAGTTACTATTGTATTTTCGACAGTATTCCGACGACGACGGTTGTAGTGGTTGTTGATTACAAATTATACTAATATAATTAATTATGAATTACACTAATGTTTTACTAATTCATAAGTTACAATTGTAATTAATTACAAAACATTATTTCTGATTGTAAAAGAATACTTGATTTTGAAAATTATTTTGATACTTTTGTAATTAGTTACAAATCACCTGTTTTCAAAAAATTTCATACTTAAATGTGTGTAATTGTGTACTTAACCCTTGATTTTGGGGCTGAATTCCATCGTTTGGGGCTTCAAATCAGCAAATCAATGATGCAGACGAAAATCTATAATATTTCCATTATTTTAGGATTATATTTACTTTGTTCTTTATTATTGTTTTCAATTAAATTAGGACTCTATTCTTAGAGATTTTATGTATTCTCTAATTAGATAAGATTTTATTTAGTTTCCTAAGTAGACTACGATTTTTATTCTGGTAGCCTATATAAAGGCGTCCTCATTGTAATATTAAAAAGACTTTGATTAATAAAATTGTGTTGAGTGGTTTGCCCTCAAATATTGTTCTGGATTGAATACTTTCGAACTTATCAAAAATTGTGAGATATTTGTGGCATTCACCAAATCGAATTTATCAAGGATCTGGACATTCTTTGTGGCGTTCACCCTATTATGGTTCTTGTTTTCGCATCGTAACGAGTCTCAGGTTTAATATACCCCTGGTTCTTGCGTCGTAAGGCTCGGGTCGTAGTGTTATCGTCCGTTCCAACCTGAATTCTGAACTTTCCCGGCGTTTCTTCCCCATGTTCGTTGTGACCCCCTCCCTGAGATCACATCAGTTGTGGGAATCACGACGAACTCGCAGAATAACGTCGGGAAAATTCTGAATTCAGGTTGGAACGGATGATAACACTACGACCCAAGCCTCACGACACAAGAACCAGGGGTATATTAAACCCGAAACCCGTTACGATGCGTAAACAAGAACCATAATGGGGTGAACACCACAAGGAATGTCCAGATCCTTGATAAGTTCGATTTGGTGAACGCCACAAATATCTCACAATATTTGATAAGTTCGAAAGTGTTCAATCCAGAACAATATTTGAGGGAAAACCACTCAACACAATTTTTATTAATCAAAGTATTTTTAATATTACAATGAAGACGCCTTTATATAGGCTACTAAAATAAAAATCCTAGTCTACTAAGGAAACTAAATAAAATCTCATCTAATTAGAGAATACATAAAATATCTAAGAATAGAGTCCTAATTTAATTGGAAACAATAATAAAGAACAAAGTAAATATAATCCCAAAATTATGGAAATATTGTAAATTTTCGTATGCATCATTGATTTGCCGATTTGAAGCTCCAAACGATGGAATTTGGCCCTAAAATCAATGGGCACAAGGGATTTAGCCTATGAATCTTGCTCAGTGACCTATTTCTACTCGAAAAACAAATATTATGCATCCAATTCCTACATGGTCGACTGGATTGCACTCCTGTTTGGCTTGAATATTTAACTTTCTGTCAATCCCACCATGATTCTCATCAGAATAGATGTCTTCTTACCTAGAACCTGCAAATCTTTTTCACGCATGTGACCAAGCCTCTTGTGCCATAAATCAAGAGAAGTATCTTCAACTACATTCACCTCATTTTTACAAGCTTTTGTATAAGTTTTGTAAAGTGTGCAACAGGGTTTTTCTTTGGCGACAATCAAAGTACCCTTTGACAAAATACAATTCAAGTAACCGAATTTGTCATAATAAACTTGTCTGTCCAAAGCCATAACTAAAATTAGATTAAGGCGCATATTAGCAATATGCCTCACAACATTCAGTATTAAGGGGTAACCAAGTTCAGTTTGCAAGTAAATATCACCAATCCCAACAATCTAAGATTGGCTAGTATTTCTCATCTTTGAAATACCAAAATCACCAGTTGTGTAATTTGCAAACAAGTCCATGTTTGACCAAACATGGTAGGAAGAACCACTATCAACAATCCACTCAGTACTAGGATCACTCACGTATAGGCAATGACCATCTACACAAGAAAGTATTTCATCACTGATGACAGCTGTAGTGTTCTTTTCATCTTCCTTCTTCTGATTACTACATTCCCTTTGATCTCTCAACCAAATCCTACAATTTCTTTTAATGTGACCCACATTGCCACAATGGTGACAAGCTGATTGTTTGTCTTTTGATTTTGAATGACCTCTTGACTTGTGACGACCTTTCTGCCATCTATTCCAATTTCTCCCTCTATCCTCTACAACAAGAGCATGTTCATGATTTGACCTTGTATGTACACCTGAGGACTTTCTTCCTGATTCTTCATTATGCATACTGTCTTTCACAGAATCCGTAGTCAAAACACCATTGGGAGCAGAATTACTGATAATCACAACAAAGGTCTTCCAACTATCTGGCAAAGAACTCAAAAGCAACAAAGCCTGCAATTCATCTTCTATTTTAATACCCAAAGTAGACAATTGGTTTACAATATTCTGAAAATTGTTCAACTGCTCTGTTACACCCGTGCCATCTTTGTATTTCATGTTGACCAAGTCTCTAATCAGAAAAGAGTTCTTGGATGCAGTCTTCTTCTCAAACATAAACTCCAATTTCGACCACAATTTCTGTGCGTCGTCTCCTGTGCAACATAATGAAACACATTGTTATCCACCCACTTTCTTATAGTTCCAATAGTCTTTCTATTTTGTTTGGTCCACTCTTTTTCTGAAATATCATTCGGTTGAGATGTGTCACCCTCAATAGGGTCATGTAAATCCTTACAATAAAGGATATCCTCCATCTTAGGCTTCCAAGTCATCCAATTATGATTAGTGAGTCTATTCATCGCATAACCAATTGGACCCTCCATTTTAATCTACACAATTCAACCTAAGCTCTGATACCACTGTTAGGAAATTAGAATACTAGAATTGTCAACACAAGTAGTAATACTAAATATTTCCCCCAAATCATTGTGATTAAAATAGGAATTCACAACTCAAATAAGACAATCCAAGCAATAGAATATCGAATTACTAAATAACAAGGCGATAACACCAATAATTATTTAATGTCATAAAACCCTCTAATGAGAAGGAAAAATCGATCGGGCAAACCGACAATTCTACTGTTACCAAATAATAGGAATAGTATATTTCTTCCTTAGATTTTTGCCCAAAATCTAGAGGTAACACAATACACACATTCAAGATTCAATCTTGGCAATGACAAAATACATCATCTAATATCAATAGATGAAACTCAACAACGAAAACAATAATAATGATGAAGAATAAATAGCACCTAAATCATTCTAAGATTATACTTAGAGGACCCCAAATCTTAAAGAAGAAGAACTCATCAATAATAACACTTTCTTCCCAAAATAAAACAAGATAAATGACACCTCATTCTTCCATGATATCACTACGTGTATGTGTCAAGAAAATAGCCAGAAACCAGTATTTAGAAAATCGAAAATCTGTTCGACCCGAAAAAGACAAGAGGTCAAGGGTCAGAAGGTCGAACCGAGGTTAAACCGGATTCAATTAAAAATAAAAAAATAATTGTTTTAAAAAAATCTAAAATAAAATTATTTTACAAATAAACCAACATTTACTCATTTCGAAATAAAATCATGCACAAAAAAGATTTTCTACATAAAAACTAAATACATGAAAATATAAAATATACTACAATAATATTCTTTAATTTTAGAATTACTGATTCAAGTAAAATATAGTTTATGCTTGTTAATTTATTTATTATACCATGATTTATTTCAAAACTTCAAAATATTTTAACCTTTAAAAATAAGAAAAAATAATATTTAAATAACTTATTTGGTAGAGGAATAAATTACAAGTAAAAATAATTTAAAAAAAAAAAAGAGGAAATCAATTCACTCAAAAAAGAAAAAGAGAAGAAAACCTATTAAAAAAACTAAGAAATAAAAAAAAATGAAATCCTCCCATCTCACATCGAAAGTTGATGTGAGTGGGAGCCGGGAGGAGACACAGCCCTTTATGAAAAGGATGGTTGCTTGTTGAGACAAAGCTAAAATTGGGGTGACACTTATTTATGATGCCATCCCCTCAATTTTATTTTTTTTTTAACCAGTTCATTCACTTAAAATTCGGATAGGTAGACTGAGTGGCGATTAATCGTCAAAAATTTCGATTCGATCCGATTTTTAAATGGATGGTTTAATGGACTTTTTGGACCTATTTTCCGACCAGTTCCCAATTTTGCCTATTTAACCAGTCGGTCCAATCCGATTTTCAAAACATTGACAGAAACTCAGCCATTGAATTTTGCTTCAAAGTCTGAGCCTCTATTTGCATGAAAATCCCCAGCAAAAGAAGAAGCCTTTGCCTTTTTACATTAAATTAAATGGAATTGCACAAAAAGTCCTTGATGTTTAAAACAAATGATGACCCAATTAAATGATTATATAGGCTTGCTCATATTTTTACACGGATTAAGAAAATGTAATTAATATAATTGGAAATACAATTTTTTTTTACATTTTACTAATATATCCCTACATTAAATAACGTTATAAATATGATTATTTTATATTTGTTGATAACAATGGATATTAAATAAGGGCATAAAAAACTTTAAAATTTCTAAATTTTCAATAAGGAAATTGACTTATAATTTAGGATGGACAAACAAGGAATATAAATATTTATCTTTATAGGACGGAGGAAGTTTAAATTATTGGAAAGAGACGGCATCCAATAAGTATGACATTTTTCTTGTAATTATATCTTTCCAATACGCAACTTTTCATTATCCATTCATTCATATTTCACACCACACTCTATATTCTCTACATCATTGCCCAGAAATATAAGTAGTTCTGCATATTTTGATTCCCCGTTATAAAATAGAGTACAAAGTGCTGTCTAGTTCACTATTCTTGTAATTTCCAGTGCAATTATTATGAAAAATTATCACTCTGGTAGCATATTCCATTTAAATGGAATAAAACACAAATTTAATTTAAACAATTTTCCATACCATTTTTTAACCACACATATTTTCTCTCTCCAATTTTTAACCCCACATTTTACCTAGAAAACACAAATAAATCAACAAAATAATTTAAATTCCCTCCCATCCGCAGCTGAACAGGCCGATGTTATATTTTGAAAGACATTGTCGTTCAATCATGAACACTCATCTCATGCAAGGAAAAAAAAAAAATTAGAAGGAAGAGTCTAAGCGTGTGCTTGTTCCCATTAAAAGTTTATTCCGTGTTTGGTATATTTTAAAATTTTCTCTTTTCTCTACAGTATTCAATCTCAACCATCCATAAAAATTCAAGCTCACAATATTTAATTTTTCAATCAAATTCCAACCATCCATTATTCTAAAAATCACTATTTATTTCGAAAAAACTCTTTTAAATAATATCAAACACACTTATTTTGATTTTATTTTTTTTTGACTTCTTTCATTTTGCTACAGCACATTAAATATAAAATGATATTACAACCACAATGATGTGATCAGATAACATTACGACCGTTCAAAAGCCATTAGAATGCAGAACTGACAATTTCACCCTCCATTTGATATGTGAAATTACCATTTTCACCCCCTTTCATACCTATAACCTGGATGAAAGCCCTTTGAAAAACCTTTTA
Organism: Ligustrum vulgare; assembly: GCA_963555705.1. Lineage (NCBI taxonomy): Eukaryota > Viridiplantae > Streptophyta > Magnoliopsida > Lamiales > Oleaceae > Ligustrum > Ligustrum vulgare. Next base: position 41,274,732 of record OY743173.1, on the reverse strand, counting down.
CAACATGCAAACGACAAAATTCATTAATTAAATGTTGCTAAAGGGGGTTTACCACAGTATTCAGTGGTTACTATTGCCATTGATTCATTTATTTGACACTTAGATTCACTTCAGCAAGTGAATGTAGCTAATATTTGCATTTTACAATATTTATTGCGCATAGCGCTTTTTTTTTCTTTTGCAATATTCGTTGTGCGTTGTTAAAAGGATGCCCTTTCGCAATGTTCGCCTGAATGTACTCTTTCGCAACACGCAATGAACATTGTCAAAGACTACCCTTTCGCAACTTTGCTAAATGGTAGTATCATTTAGCAACACGTAATGAACGTTGTCAAATGGCTTAATTGAGGTAAAATTACATATTACGTATACTTATAGGACTAAGTTGCAAATTACCAAATCAGTTAATTCATTTCAAGATTTCCTCCCGCTAATTCCCAAACCAGAACCACCGAAGCCCAGTAGTAAGATCAAACAAATCCTCCGCACTCCCAAACTAGAACAACTGAACCTCAACAGTAATTTTGATCGAACAAACCGTTCGCACTGTAGTTGCTAGTCCACCGTGGCTACGCTCCGCTCTTCCTGCTCGCGCGGCTCCCGCTCTTCCAAATCCAACCCCTCCTTCCTTGAATCCTTCATTCCTTCTCATAATCTCATTTCTCAATCTATTCTCATCCTCGGCGGCTCGCCCCTAGCCCAAATCACAGACACAGTCTCCATTCGCCAATCACGTACGCATGCTACGCGCACAGGTTAGGGTTCTTCCAAAATCGAAATGTTCTAACTTTCTCTGAATTTCACGGGTTGTCGGTTGGGAAAATTAACATTTTCTAATTTTCTTCTTCCTTTCCATTTCAATAATGCCTGCAAGGTTAGTGAATTTTCTTTTTTATTTGATATTAATTTTGAGAATATGATTTTAAATATGATTTCGATATTAAATTATTTGGTTTTTAGAATGTTATTTGACTTTTGGAATATAATCTATATTATAAATTTATATGGCATTATATGATTTTTAGATTTTGATTTCTAGAATGCGAATGTGTTGACAGTAGGTAAGAATTGCCACATTACGACATTTTACTACAACTGTACCTTTAACAAAAAAAGATATACAATTTCAAGGAAAAATGAGCCCAAAATAAATAAATAAATAAAGTATTGCTGCACTTGTAAATCCATTCGTTTGCATGGTCTCTTTGTAGATATTAGCTACATTGAATCAGGACTTTCAAGAAGGATTTAAATAACCGATTCCAAATTTGGAGGAAGAAGAAGTTAGTTTATGATAATGGGACATCAAGCTGCTAGCCTAAAGTCTCTAATACAAACTCATACCTGACGATGTAAATGCATAGACCATGAGGTCAAGAATCACACAAAATAGAGAGCCACTAACTACTAAGAGCATTTTTTTTAGTTTAGCCTTTTTTCCAATTTGCCTAAAAAATCAAGCAAGATGGGCATACCTTTTAATTATTTTATCCACCGCGCAACAGCTGCTATTTGTGATAAATTGTTCTTTTAATTTGTTCTCTGTATGCTTACCTTATCCTTTTATTATCTCTCTTGAATCATATTCAAGGTTACAAGTCAAATGAGGTTGCTTTAGCTGCCAAAGCTGATTTGGCTGCTGTCAAAAGTGAATCATATTACAGATTCTTATTGCTTTTGTATCTTCATAAAATCCTCGCAAGTTGGCTAGGCTTGAGTGTTTTTCTCCATTGGAGGTCATTTGAGTCGAGTTTCCTGCTATATCGCTTGCAACTAAAAGCAATTTGCTCTGTTTTGGGGGCAGGATTTAGCTAGTTATGACTTTTGTATATTGGTGATTGTAAGCCAGCCAATATATTGCATTCTGCCCCATACGGTTGGTTAATTGGACAATTCTCAGCTGTGCAGTGACTAAAGAACATAATGTTGTAAATATGTTATATAATCTAAACTTGAGTCTTGATGAAACCTTTTATCTACAAGACGAGCTTTGTATCTTGGAGATGATTAAAGCCATCAACATAAGGTTTAAAGTCGAAATTCCCTTTGATTAAAGAAGTCTTTATTGTAATTGTTTAGTTGGCTTTTTTTTTTTTTTTTAATCTTATTGTTTTACTGGCTGATTAATTTCTAATGTACTTGTGAATGACTAACACTTATAAAAAAAATTTGCTAGTTGTTATTGCTCTTTCTTGAAACTTAGGGGAGGTGGTATCTTTGTTTGTATTGGTTCTATAAGGTTTCGGGTCATACATGCACAGCGGAATTTAAACAGACTCGAAACCATTGCCCGGATCAACCTTGCACTTAGATAGAATCTGTGATTCAAATTGTACCTTTGATGAAATATGTGGATCTGAAATCTGGCGCAGGATGTAGAAATCTTGTCACCACAACTGTCTAATTATTCAGCCTCCGATAGTAATCCACATAGCAAGCTAGAATCTGGAAGAAGTTGTGCTAGCAACCCAAAAGACAACTCTTATGTTTCTTGCAATTTAAACCTAGTTCTTATAGGTTAAAGTGAGACCCTAATTAGGATTAAGATAGAGGGCTTGGGTCATTCTTGTCCAACAAGTAACCCAAGTCCGGTCCAACCAATTAGGCTTGGACACTATTCCAACAATCTCTAACTTGTACAAGATTCAATTCTAGATGCTTAATTCTTGCTTTATGTGTGACCCATCAGGTTCCATTCACGATGGCAAACGCCTTGTTATTATTATTCAAATCTGATTGAAATAAGATGAATTGAAATCTCTATTTCTAATTCATCCTCGACTCACCAAGATAAGTTAATTCACGTCGCCGTCCTAGATTGACATCTAACAATGTGTCAAGGCAATCCATGTGAATGAAAAAAGTCATGTGGCATGACAAGACCTATTCGTGTACAGTTACTGTGGAAATATAATCCCTTCATCCATATAACCTAATTCGTTAAGAGAAATGGATAGCATCAATCTCATTTTAACCAATTATGCTATTCACCTCTTATCTTAGTTGATCTTGTTATGACTAAAAACACATTTTCAGCTCATAACTTCACCCCGGTCGAGGAATTTACATCAACTTAAGTGGGCGAAATACATGTTATAATTTCCTACTACCCAAGAGTGACGAATCCTCATATTGGACATACACAACCTTCATATGACTCTCACTATACCCGTACGGCGTCATCTTGATGAGTCCCTCTCAAGAGCCAACATCAACGCTAGCTAAAGCATAGCAATCCTCAATTTTAAAAATGAGGTCAAACCCTTTTAAAAACAAATTTTAATTTTTTAAAATTGCAATCTGACCCAATGTTAAAATTATAAGAAAGCCCTTCCAAATTCAAAAATTGCAGAATGGCCCATTATCCTTTTAAAATCAAAATTTGACCCATATTTGTTAATTGCAGATAGGGGCTCACAATTTTAGAAATTGCAAAGAAGCCCCACCTCAAATCTTACCCTAATTCGAAAATTGCAATTAGGGGCCTTAAATCCAATGCGTTTTCCAGCCTCCTGCAGCCGTACGCTTCGCAACGCAGCATCGTGGCACTGCAGTAGCACCTTGCTGCTGAGCACAAATGCAACGTTAAAGCAGCACCTTACTGCTACACACAATTACTACCTCTTCACGCGCGACGACACTTTTCCGCTGCTAAGTGGTCTCGTTGCCCATCGCTGCTGCTACAATAGCAGTAGCACCGCCACTGCGAGGAGTGGCTGCAGTGGGTTACTTAGCCCGCGGCTGCTTCCAAGTTGTCGCCATGGCCGGCGGTGGCTGTTCCCACAATAACGTTGGTGGCAGTTTTCTGCCACAATATTCGATCCAAATTTTTTACCCAAAATTAATTTTCTTCTCCAAATCGGATTTAGATAAAGAATAAATAATTTTCTCAAAAGCTAGAAACAAGAAAAATAATTTCAATCATTTTGAATTCATCAAATATTGCCCAGATCAACCTTGCACTTAGATAGAATCTGTGATTCGAATTGTACCTTTGATGAAATTTGTGGATATGAAATCTGGCGCAGGATGTAGAAATCTTGTCACTACAGCCGTCCAATTGTCTAGCATCCGATAGTAATCCACACAGCAAGCTAGGATATGGAAGAGGTTGTGCTAGCAACCCAACAGACAACCCTTATGTTTCTTGCAATTAAAACCTAGTTCTTATAGGTTAAAGTGAGACCCTAATTAAGGTTAAGATAGCGGGCTTGGGTCATTCTTGTCCAACAAATAATTCAAGTCCGGTCCAACCAATTGGGTTTGAACACTATTCCAACAGGTTTTTTACTATATATAATGTTTTGTACATTTTAATTTTTTTTTTGAATCTATTATTATTATTATAATTATTCGCAAAACACAGTTGTAGTGCAAATATATGAACTTGTAGTTTCTTTCAAATATAGTTGAAGACAAATTGAGAAGCATAATTTGCGATTTAAATCCTCTACAAATTTCAAGAGTATGGACGGTGGAGGCGCCTAATGTTGGCGTTCCACCTTTTTCTGAAAATAGAGTGAAAGTACAATTCGTTTTTATACAAAAGGGATCAAAATCTCAGATAAATTAAAAGCTTCTACTTTATTATAAATATAACAAGTTTGATTTTAACACAAATAGATAGATGTGTATTATATTAAAAATAAGTTAAACTAGTAGTTTTATTGCGATGAGAGTCGATGGTGACACGCTGAGTACTAGCAGTTAGTTACTAGCAAGACGGGGGATTGGGGTCACAAGAAGAGGACACTTCATATGGGCAACGATTCCAGGAGCTTCAGTCATGTCCAAATCTTTTCCTGTTGCAAAGTTGAATTTATGCATCAATTTTGCCAATGCAAGTTCAGCAACAACTATGGCAAATGAAATCCCAGGGCAGCCTCTACGACCGGTACCAAATGGGATCAACTCAAAATTGAGCCCTCTGAAGTCAATTCCTGTATCAAGAAACCTTTCTGGATGAAATTCTTCAGGATTTTCCCACACCATTGGATCTCTCCCGATTGCCCAAGCATTGATCATCACTCGGGTTCCAGCTGCAACTTCATACCCCATTAGTGTAGTATCTTGAGTTAATTCTCGAGGGAGCAGTAATCGAAATGGAGGATGTAATCTAAGGCTACTAATCTCACCTCGCTATGCAGTTGCTCCATGATTTTTGGATGTCTTAAAAGCTCTGCCATTGTCCACACTAGAGCTGTATATGTTGTATCCGTACCAGCAGCAAACATATCCTGTCATAAGGAAAATGATTAGATTCTGACCAATTGTTTCTTCAATGAATCTTATAATGGTTTGAATATAGTTTGCAACATGTCATGTGAATATGGTAAAACTCAAGAGAGAGACGAAGGGATTCTTACAAAAAGGATAGCTTTGATGGTATCAGTCTCAATAGCGGAACTGGGATTGTCCTCCTGAATTTCGAGCAATATGTCCACAAAATCTTCCGCCTTTCCTTGAGTTCGATTTCTATGCTCTTCAACTACACCCGTTAAAAACTCATCGAATGATTTAGTCACTTTCTCCAGGCATCCAAACCAGTGAAACGATTAATCCAGTTAAGCCATGGAACATAATCCCCTGGGTTAAAAGTGACCAATAACTCCCCGATCTCCTTCAACATTAGGTCAAAGTTCACAGATTGGTCTTCACAACTATATTTCCTCCCTAAGACCGCTCTATTTATAATATCATTAGTAAGCGACACCAATAGAATGCCCAAGTATACAAAAGAAGAGGATGAATTTCTAATTTTCTCGATCATAAGTGACGTTTCTTCTTCTCTTATACGACGATAAGATTGAACTCTCTTGTTGCTCAAAAGCTGAAGCATGCCTATACTTCTAACGTGCCTCCAGTGCTCACCGTAAGGAGCAAGAGCTCCATCCTTATAGCCATAAACAATTCCACGCATAACGCTTAATTTAGGCCTGCTTGAGAAAATCACGTCATGACTTTTCACTATCTCTCGAACTGCATCAGCAGAGGAGACTATCAGTGCTGGTACACTGCCAAAATGAAGCATCATGAGTGGACCGTAGCGTTTGGATAGTTGTTTCAGCGAGCGATGGGGGAATAAGCCAAGTTGGTGAAGATTTCCAAGTACTGGAAGTCTCGCTGGAGATGGTGGCAACCTTTTCTGGGCTTTTGAACTAGCGTTAAAGTACCATTTGTAAAGGAAGATGATGAACAAAGTTAAGCAAACAAGATGGACTATCCAATGTGAAAAAGAAATCATTTTCTTTTCTGAAACAGATGAAGTTTGCAAGAACATCTTGCGTATGTTCTACTCTTTATAGTATGTGTCTCTCCTCCTTAAGCACCAATACCTGTGGGTTGAATTTCAACATCTTTTTGTTAAAAATTTATGAGCAGCCGTCTATGTTTAGTTTTATCGTATTTTTATCAAGAAAATTTTTACCTGATTTGTTTTCTCGACTCCTCCAAAACAATTATGGAGAATGCTAGACTTACTAACAAAACATACTAACAACTTACTAACAAACATAAAATAACTATTTTACCCTTAAAATAATAAGGATATAACTTATCTAACCAATACCTTATTTAACATATTATTCTACTAAGTTTAATATATAATAAAATTCTTGAAAAATAATTTTTATAAATTATTTCATTATTAAAAAATAGTATGCATGTTTATGATCCACATATACTTCACGAAAAAAGAAAAAATTTAATTAGAAGTTTACATAGAGAATATTTAGAATTAGAAATATTAGGAAGAGACTTAAATACTGATCCTATTGCTATAGAAAAATATAAAGAAATTAAAATGCTAGTTTTACAACATAATAAATATTTAAGATTAAAAGAAGAAAACTTGATAAGACAAGAAGATAATAGATATATGGATGAATTTGAAGAAAGATTTTTAAGAAGAGTAAGACAAAGATTATAATTTCGCAAAATAAAAATTTCACTTTCACGATCCAACTCACAGTGGTATCAGAGCTAGTAGTTATACTTAAAAATATATTTAGAAAAATGTCTAAAAAACTACCAATAATCGAACCTATAGTATATAATTATAAATCTAAAGATTTACCAAATAATAGTCATTGGCCATTAATAACTGAAACATATGGAAAATTTATACCATTTATACTATTAGGAGAAGAAGGATTTGGAGAACATAAACAATTAAACTAGACAAATTTATTTTTACTAAATAAATTAGGAATAAGTTTAGATAAAATTACAGAACAAAATTTAGAACAAGCAAAAAACCCAGAACAAGTTCAAGAAATTATCAATAATTTATAGAAATAAGACAAATGATAGAAATAACTAATGATTATAAGGATATAAACAAAAATATACCCACACAAATATTAGAAGTAAAGCAATATGTAAATAACCTATCAAAACAATTAATAACCTTAGAAAACTAAATTAAGCAAATAACTGATAAAATAAATAAAATAGGAAATATGGTAGGAGTATATGAAAACCCAATAGAAATTATAGAGCAAAAAACTATTATAAAACAAATAAATATGATAAGAACAATTAAAGAAGAAGAAATAGGGAAAAATGATTTACATAAAAGAATAGATAATATACAACAAAATATTGGAATTATAAACCAAAATATAATAAAAATATATGATGAAATGGAAAAAAGAAAACCTAAAAGAATAATAACTGACAAAGAATTTAAAGCCATCAATAGATTAGGAATAAATATGATTACTGAACAAATAGAAAAATTTATGGAAAATCCTAAAAAAGAAGGTGAAGAAGATTACATAACAGAAGAAGATTATATAGAAAAATTTAAAAATCTCAAAATAGAAGAAATTAATATGAATGAACAACAAAGAGCTTTAATACCAGCAGGACAAAATTCATCAGAATATATACAACAACCAGGAACTAACCAAGTTAAAAAAGAAAATACAAGTAATACTAATCCACAAAATACACCAGAAATTTATATGAATCAAAAAGACAAAACACAAATTTCAAAACAAATAATTTTATACCACAACAAAAATATTACACCAAGCCAAGTAAAAATTATCCTATAAAATATACACCATGGAGAAGTATGGAAACACAAATTAGTTCAGAAGGAAGATGGATAGATTTAGGATGTGTGCAAGATGTAGATCATGAATTAGAATTATGGATGAAATCTATGGCTATGATGGCCTATACTAAAGAATTAACAGGAAAGCAATTACAATTAATGTTAGAAAATACATTTATAGGAACCACTGCAAGATGGTGGGGAAATTTAACAGAAACTTATATAGGACAAGTTAGAGGAAATGACCAAGATGAAATAGGAACTATTTTAAGCAGATATGAAGATGCATTAAAAAGAGAATATACATTAGTAATAGACAGAGATACCAAAATTAGTTCAAAACTAAGACATAGATATTTATTAGAAAATCTATCAATATGTGATATGTGTTACTTTAAACAATTTGCATGTGAATTTAGAGAATATTTTGAAAAAGCAGAATATAATCAAGAAACATATGGTATGGAAATTATGAACCAAATATTCTTTAAATTACCAAACCCATGGAATTTAGAATTATTTAAGGACTGGGAAAAATTAGAAATACCATTAAGTAATAATAGTTTAGGAGCAAGAATACAATTTATAGAAATGAGACAACAAGAAAAATGTATGGAAGCAAATAATATGATAAAATTCCATTAAGCAAGTAAAAAATCATTATGCTGTGATAAATTACAATATAAACCAACACAATGGGGATGTCATCTAGAAAGAAAATATAAGAAAAAGAAATATTATAGAAAAGATAAATTTAGAAATAAATTTAATAAATATAAAAAACCATATAATAAAACATTTAAAAGGTATAGAGTACCATACAAGAGATATTTAAGGCAAAAACAAAACAAACTAAAACATACCCTAAAAATCCTAGAAAATGTAAATGCTATTCATGTGGAGAAATATGACATATATCTCCAGAATGTCCTAAGAAAGATAAAAAGAAAAATATGATGTATATCTCATTAATAGAAAAAGAAAATTATAACTTATTACCTATTGAACAAGAAGAAGAATGGGAAGAAATTCCTGAAGATGAAGAAATTTATGAATTAGAAGAACATGAAGTAATAAATACAATAATGGAATTAGAATCTTCAGAAGAAAGTGAATCTAATGAATCTAGTAGAGAAGAATATTTATATATAAATATGATTAGACAAATTAGTGAAGAAGGTACATCTAAAGAATATGAATATCAATTAGAAGAAAATGAAGAACAACTAAATGAAAGATTAATATTTAATCCTAAAATGTATGAGAAGATCTTAAAATCAAAATTAGATGTAGAACCAAAAGAAATATTTAATTTACCATTTTGGCAGAAAAACAAAGAAATAGCATATGTAGCAAGAAACCATAGTCACCCTATAGATATAAGAGATACTACAGGAAATACATTAATACCAATAATAAATGAAGAAATTATAAGACAAGAAATAAACCTATTGAATCCTGAACTAAAAGGTAAAATAAAGAACATATATTTAGGAGCTGTACAAATTATAGTAAAAGCCTATTTTAGAGAAGGAATAGATACACCTATAGAATTCTATATTATGGATGATAGAATTGTAAGTTCAGTACAAGATGCTCTAATAGGAATTGTAACAGGAAACTTAATGTACCAAAAAGTAAAATTTACAATAAGACCAAATTTCAGCATAAGTATGGGAGAACAAAATAAAAATAAAGCCTTAACATTATATTACAGGTTAAGAGGGATAGATATGGAACCAGGAAGTAAAACCATAAGTTTAACTATTAGAACAATATATGCTTTTACTAGTAAACATGAAGTAAAAATTAAGAATGCTACAAGAACACATATAATAGAACCCATATTTCAGAATTTATTGGAATACAAACCAGCTAAAGAAAATCCAAGAATGACAATACCAGAAGATATAGAAATAGATTTCAATCAAGCTAGAAGATTAGTAAATATGGATAAACCACAAATAGAATTTGGAAGAAGATCAATTAGCCTAAGAAGAAATACTAGTACAAGATCATTACCTGAAATAGAAAATAGAAATGATTCAGAAAAACAAATAATGACAAAAATACATAGAAAGATACCAAGAATGAATCTATCTAAAAGAAATGAGACAAAACAATTTGAAGTTATGATAGAAATTAGAATAAATGGAGAATGGAAAGAGCAGAAAGTATTAATAGATACTGGAGCAACTGTATCTCATATAAAAGAAAACATAATAGGAGACTTAGAACTTAAAGTAACGAATAATTCAATTCAAATACAAGATTATTTTGGAAATATTCATATCATGGATACTTATGTAGAATTACCAATAAGAATAAATAAAAGAAATGAAATAATCATAAACATGTACGTAGAACATACAGGAAAGGTAAATACAGAATTTCTATTAGGAACAAACTTCTTAGAGCAAGTAAAACCATATTACATAAAAGATGATAGAATGCTATTAACAATACAAAATGAAAATCTAGTTATACCAAGGTTATTATGAATAAAATACAAGGAGGAAGAGAACATATTTATATACTAACCAAAATGAATTACAATGGATATCTTAGCAGAAATTATCATGCATTGTTTGGTACAGGAGCATCATCCTGTTTATTTAAAGAAAATGTATTACCCCCACAAATGTGGAGTAATAAAAAAGATAATGAAGAAAGAGTAATACTTGCAGGATTTGATGGAAGCACAAACCTAATAACTAAAGTAGCAAGGAATGTTAAAATACAAATAGGAAAATATGAATTACAAATACCTTATGTATATCAATTTGATGATATGCCAGGGGATATATTATTAGGAAATAACTTCATAAAACAATATTATCCAATAACTATTGATGAAAAAGTTATACTTTTATCTACCTCTTGCCACCATATAGCAATAGCAATAAGAATTAATGATCCTTACTGTAGAGAAAAAATGCCTCATATAGCAGCTCAGCGTGGTGAGGATAGACAAAAATTAACACAAACAACACAATTTATGCCTAATAAAAATAGAATAAATCTAGTACAAGAACATTTTGATCAAATTGTAATAAAAAATATTACAGAAAAATTATTAAAATTATCAGGAGATAATCCTTTGGAAAAATGGCACATAAATAAGCCTATGGTAGAAATTATACTAGAAGATGATACTAAGATTATTAGTGTAAAACCAATTAAACATACACCAAAAGAATTACCTGAATTTGAAATGCACATAAAAGAAATGCTAGAAAAGAAATTTATTAGAGAATCTAATAGTAAACATAGTAGTCCAGCCTTCATTGTAATAAAACATTCAGAACAAAAAAGAGGAAAATCTAGAATGGTAATTAATTATAAAAGGTTAAACACTTATACAAAAGAATTAAAATATCCAATACCAAACCAACAGGTATTATTTAATCAAATTAGAGGAAATAAATATTTCTCTAAATTTGATCTCAAATCAGGATTTTATCATATTATGTTAACTGAAGAATCTAGACATTTAACAGCTTTTACGATACCACAAGGATTTTATGAATGGAATGTATTACCTTTTGGATTTAAAAATAGTCCAGGAGAATTCCAAAGGTACATGGATAAAATATTTAAAGATTATTATCATTTTATTACAGTATATATTGATGATCTTCTTATTTACTCTGAAACCAGACAAGACCACATAAAACATCTAAATATTTTTATAGATATTGTAAGGAATAATGGAATTATATTATCAGCTACAAAAATGGAGATAGCTAAAGAAAAGGTAGAATTTTTGGGATCTATAATAAGCCAAGAAAGAATAAAACTCCAAAAATATATTGGTACAAAAATACAAGAATTTGACAATCATATAAAAGATAAAACACAATTACAAAGCTTTTTAGGACTTGTAAATCAGACTAGGAAATATGTACCTAACTTAGCAAAACATTTAATCCCATTACAAAAAAGATTAAAAGGAAAAACTAGATGGACACCATGGTCTAAAGATGAAGAAGAAGAAGTACAAAAAATTAAAGACATTTGTAAAGATTTACCAGAATTAGAATTACCCAAAAAAGAATGTGATTGGATTATAGAAACCGATGCATGTGAAACAGCATGGGGAGCAGTACTTAAATACATTTATCCAAATGAGGATGAGGAAAGGATTGCACAGTATACTAGTGGCAGTTTTACTCAAACTCAAACTAATTATCATATAAATGAAAAAGAATTATTAGCTGTAAAGTTTGCTATTAAAAAATTTTGAATTATTTATTGTTACTACAAAATTCAAAATTAGAACAGATAATGCACAAGTTAAATATTGGTTAACTAAAGAAATTGATCCAATTATTGCAAATAAAAGGTTAATTAGATGGCAAGTAGAACTTAGTCATTATGATTTTGAAATTATTCATATTAAGGGTACTGACAATGTTATTGCAGATTATTTATCAAGACATGGAAGACATACTTAAGAAAGTAGAAGAAATTAACTTGGCCATGAGTCAAATGAATATCAACTATTCAAATCTATTCAACCATGTGAATACTTGCATGGCGCAGATTGTACAAATTAACAGTGAACTAGCCTTTTACAAGTCAAGGGTTAATTCTCTTGAGGAAATGTACAAAGGAGGATCACAATCCTCTCCAGTGAAGAATTTATCTGTAGGACTTCCTATTGAGGAAGAAGTATCTAATGTATCAATTATTGGAAGTTCATCTTCCAAATTCATTGGCAAAACTATTGAACCATCTAAAGAAACTTTTTTAGAAGCTGCGAAGAAACCAGCAGTCGTAACAAAGGAATTATCAGAAAAGGAGAAAGTTATGAAGAAACTAGAGACATTCTTGAAGTATGTAGAGTATCTAAACAAGAGGACAAAAGAAGGAGAATGGCTAAGGACAATTAGCCATCAAAAAATCAATAAAGCAATTATTTTTCCAGGAGCAGAGCCAAGAACAGTCAGGGGACTGTTTGACCAAGGACTTATTCAGTGCATCTACCCTAGCAAGGATATGAAGAAATATCACTATTACCTAATTCTATCAAGGCAGCAGTGAAAACATATTTTGGAATTACCAAAGCTGAAAAGATCTATGTCATGATTTACTCAGCCATTCCAGAATTTATTGATGAAGAATTTCTAAGGGCAGAACATATTGTAAAACTCGGAGTAACTAGCAAAGCTATTCTTTCAGAACCAGAAATAAAACCATTTAACAAAGAGGAACAGATAAAAGCTATTCCAGAAAAAAGGGCATTGGAATTTAGAGTAATGTACACTGAATTAAGGGATACCCTTACACAAACTAATGTTTGGGTATATGAATCTAATGATGACAAATTATTGATCTACAACATTGCAAGAATTAATCAAGTTAATTGTCAATTATGGAAATTAAGAGAATATGCTGAGAATATACTTGTCAGCAATTTGGATCTTAGCAAAGAAGCCTATGAATATCTACATCACTTAATGGAGGTAGAAACGGGTCACAAATGTAATAATTGTGGGGACCTACTCAACTATAATGAAGATGAAGCATACCTTGTCTGAACACGAATTATTCAAGGCATGGGGGTTCAGACCCATGTGAAACTTTAGAAAAGCAGCAAAAATTATTGTAACTTTAGCTTTACTTTATCTACTTTAAATCTTAGCCAAGTATGTAAAAGATAGGGAATATTATCTTGTTTCCCAACTTTGCTTTTTCCAACTATAAAAGGAGGAGTCTCTCCTCATTGTAAGCATCCGAAAATCATATGAGTTTTCAGCAATAAAAATCTATATTCTCTATCTATTGTCTTTCTTTTCATTCCTAGTTCAAAATTTTCTTTCATCAAACCAATCCAGAAACAGTTAGCAGAAGGTATGAGTAACTAAACTTCACATAGATATATATGAAGCTATAAATAGTTAGTAATACTCTATTTATTTATGAGTCCATAAGTTTATTCTTTATAAAACTTTTGTTGAAAGAGTACATCCAGAGGTAGGAAACGAAACTGGATTGTGCTGAACCTCTTTGAAGTGTTTGTTTAAGTGTTAAACAGAAAGTGTTGGAGTAAGTCTTTCGAGCATCCTTCAATGCATAAGTCTTTCGAGCAGCAATGATCTTCTATGAAGATGTGTTTAATACTTAGATAAATAACTGAAGAGTATTTGGTCAAAAATCTTTTAAAATCAGATTTACAAAGAAGCGTGGTGGACCCATAGATAGAAAGAAGTATTATTGATTATTTATGGTGGATTATATATCGTCTTTTTTATTGATATTATCCAAGTACTGTTATCATAGTCTTAAATTTATCATTTTGCTTATGATATCTCTTGCATGTTTTTACATATGTTGAAAATTTGTTTTTACTATTCCTAGAATTAACTATTAGAAGAGGATTTGAATTAATAGCTTAAATTTAAATAGTTTTATAATTTATGAATTCAGAACATTTAATAGAACTAAATCCTTCAGAAGTAAACGACTTTAAGTATTTAAGAGAAGAAACAATTAAACAATTAGAAATTATAAGAGAAGATTTAGGAAGATTTTATGATTTATTAGACCACGCAATAAAAGAACCCACATTCACAGATTTTTCACAATTTACTAGAATTATAGTAAATAGAGGAAGAATAATTAGTGATCTAGAGAAAAAAATTGAAGAATTAAATATAATTATTGAAGAAAAGAGTTTAACATATAATAGTATATATTACACATTTTATGTAAACAATAAATTTAGAGATATAGACATAACATCAGAAAACTAAAAGAATTATAACTAGAAGGATAACATAGTAATTGAACATTCAAAATTTTTGTCTTTTAGCCGTTAGTACAACTGTTAGTACAGTTTGTTAGTACATGTAGCAAGGTCCAACAATTATTGAAACCATTGCATAAAAAATTATATTGACTAGGACTTTTTACGTCATTCATTTTTTTATTTTTTTATATGGATACGTCATTCATTTGAATACTCATAAAATTCTGAATAGTCTCTCTTCAGCAAATTTGTTTTTAGAAGAAATGGTTCAAAGGTATCTTTAATGGTGTGTGAAAAGTCGAGTAGGTTTGATGAGAGAGTATATTACTTTAAGATTAAACTAGTATCACATCCGTGCATGACACGGAAGAACCATCTGAATGATTTTATTGTAAATATCATTTTCAAAAAAAAAAAAAAAAATTGAACCATTTTTTACGACATATGTTAATAAAATTTTTAAAAAAAAGTTTTATCATTTTTTACGACATATAATTATTATTTTAATATTTTAATAAAATTGCGGACTAGCGTATTGTTTTACCATTTTTGTGAGATAACAACCATGAATTAAGTGTTTTAGCGTGTGTACCACAAACATATCAATTATATTTTTTGATTTAAAATTCAATAAATAATTTTTTTTTTTTTTTAAAGATTTTGAACTATAAAATTCGGCTCATGCAATAAATGTGGAGACTCAATTTTGACATGATTTGTTTTCTCGAGTCCTCCAAAACAATTATTGAAATCATTGCATAAAAAATTATAATAATTATACTCACTACAAGAAAATTAGGCTTATCCTACAAATCTTTCGCATACAAAATGAGATTTTTATAAGGAGTCTACTTTATCCTACAAAATAAGTTTTTGTATGGATAAGAATTTAACTCTAGAAATATTTATGTTTAAACTACAAATTTTCCGCATACAAATAAAATTTGTATGCAGAGTCTATTTTTACCTACAAAACTAGTTTTTGTAGGGATACGAATTTGGCTCCAAAAATATTTATATTTTTAACTACAAATTTTCCGCCTAAAAATTAAATTTGGGGGGGGGGGGGTGGAGTTTTATTTTTTCTCTCAAAAATTAAATTTCATGGATGATTTGACTTCAAAAATTAGAATTGTAGGTCTCTCCTTCTCAACCATTTTTCACCGTGTTCCAATCCCTGCAGCAAGCGCTGCCTCCTTCGTCTCTTACAGTGACCTCCCCTTCTGTTCGTACGACCTGCACCGCCTCTCTCGATACGAAACCTCCGATTCTCCATCACCTCCAAGCATCTGATTATGCGGCCTTTCATCATCTGCGACACAAATGTAGGGTTTTCTCCATTTTTTCTATCGCGGTCATCGTCTCTCGAGATACGAAACCTCCGGCATCTGATTGTGTTGCCGTTCCTCATCGGCCGCACAGATTTAGGGTTTTCTCCATTTTTTCTCTCGTAGTCAACACCTCAAAATTTTGCCATCCCTTATTTCTTTACCAACATTTGGTTCGATTCCTTTTTTTTTTTTTTTTAATAACTGTAAATTTATTTGTGTTTAAAGGTTCTTCCAAATGATGTGAATTTGCTAAACCTACCTGCCGAGATTGAGAAGAAAAGGCACAAGCTCAAGCGTCCTGTTAAGTCTCCTAACTTATGTTGAATCAATGATTAATTGATAAATATATATTTATATTATGCTGTGATTCATGGAGGTATATATTTATCTAATGTTTATATTACCTTTTCATTTCCTGTGTTTGGTGGTTCCTACCTTTAGATGTTTTGTTGGTGAGAATTAGTTGTTTTTGAGGATCGAATTAGTGACCAGTTGATATTGCTTCATGTCCTTTTTCCATTGAAAACCTCGGAAACAACTTCAGCGCTCCATCTCTGTCGCCACTGTTGAACAAAGCCTCCAAAAGGGCTCTTGAGAATATTTATTTTCTAAAATAGTGTCAAACTGAAAGGATATTTAATTACTTTAGGTTTTGCGTTAATCACCATTTAATCCCTTTTATAAAGAGTGTGTAAATTGGATACTAAAAGTGGACTTATAAAGGTGTCCAGATGAGTGTCTAGGGGTATTTGTAGGTTAAATTACAGCTATGAAGTTGTAGATGTTCTTCTAAATTTGCTCAAAGCTGGTTTTTTGTTCTTCAAGGTCATCTTTCCATGTGTGCTTAGTATGCAATATAAAGAGAATGGATAATATAATATACACAATTTTACCTTCTTGCTTATAAAACTAGATATGAAAGAGCTAAAACTTTGAGAACTTGTTCTTCTTGTTCCTAAATTTCAGCTGTGGGTTGTCCCTTGATTTTGGGACTTGGGAGTAAGAATCCTTCAGGAGAATTATTAAATTACGTCAATGAACTTTGTATTTCTACTTTGTATCTTCAATGACATGCTTAATTGATTGAAGTATTTGAAAGAAAAAAAACCAAACTGGACATGTTTGTTTTTCTGTTGGTGACTGGTAAATGAGTTAACGCAATGAGCATTTTTATGGTTAGGGGTTCCACTGACAATATTTCAGTTAGACTTGTGTTCAAGTTGGTTGGGTGTCTTTTGTTCCTTAAAGTTAATACACTATTCACTAGAAAATAGAAATGACTTTTCACATTAACTGGATGTATAGGTTAGCTTATTATGATATTAACATCATTTTATTGTGCAAATGTTCTAAGCTTTAGTTAGGGATAGACTTTGTTATTTGGTTGCTTATTCTTATGCAACTATTTTCTTTTGTTCATTGATCCGTTTGTTGAATCTTGATTTAGTTCTTATGTTTCTTCTATTTAGTCTCTTGCCAGGAAGCCTTCCACTTCTTAAGACAAACAAAAAGAGAGCTTGTTTGCCGACCGGGTTAGTTTTCACGCATCAAGCATTTCCATCTATTCATATTACATCCTATATCTTCCCTTGCTGCCACTTGGCATCAGTTTTTTCTATTTTACACCCAAGAACACGTATCATACTAATTACTATGACTTCCATGTTTGAATGTGTTCTTGATTGTTGTTGTGCCATTATGCTCTTTTGGGGAGTGTCTTTGAGCCCATGTCAATGATTACTAAATTATCTTTAAAATGGCCAATCCTTTGGGCAGCTGGGTGCACAGTTCAACATGTCACTGTAATGGAAATGACCAGTTCTGATAGGGAAAATTGGATGGTCATATCTGATTTATAATTTTTTTAGTGTCAAAAAAATTCATAAGTGATGTTAACGGTGCTGAAATTGGGTTAGGAATCTACAAATTGCTTATGAATGAAGAAGTTTGTTTTTTGAGTTCTTGTTTTAATATTATACAGAATGTACAGGGTTAGTTTTTTTTTTTTTTTTTATTAATGTCGGTCAGTTATATGTTCAGTGACTTACTTTTGAATAGTCAAAACTCTTCTTGTATTCATATAATGAACCATGTTACATGAACAATACTTTGAGACAACAAAGTGAACAACACTCTCACATTGAGGGTGAAATCCACATGTGTGGGCCCCACTCTCCTGTGAGAGTGTTGTTTAAAGGTATTGTTCATTTAGCATTTTTGTTAATATAATTTTTGTTATCTTTGTTACTCTAAATCCTAAATTTAAAATCAGTATCATTTTCTATGTTGCTTAGCAATTCGCTAGAGATTTCTCTCAAATTGATCAAATTACTATACGGCACTGCTCTTCAAATGCTTATTACGATGTCCATCGTGGGATAAAAATATTGTTAGTGTTCTGTACTTCTATTTTTGGTCCCCATTTTCAGTGATTCGAGGGAGATGTGGACAAGAGTAGATAATATGGTGAAACTCTGTTGAGAATACAAGTACAATTTCATTTCCAAACATGTTTCTTCACTAAAAAGAAATACGTTTCATTTTTTGCAGTTTGAAGACTTGTCTTCATTTGGATAGGAGATGAACGAGACTACAGTTGACTAAACTCAATCAGGCTGTTTGCAGAAGTGTAATTTGCAGTTAGTCCTGTTCTAGATTTCTATGTACAAGTGACTCGTTTGAGCATGATTTTTCAGTTAGTCCTCTTGTGAATATTGAAGTAAAAAGCTGTATGATGAAATGATTTGTTCATAATTGAGAGCTGCATCACGATTATGTCAGTGCTTGTTTCATTTGATGTTCACTTCCTCTTTCATATGCAGGCATTTCTCTGAAGACTCAAGAACTCTATGCTCGTCTTTGCTACATGCTACTTGGGTCTTTTTACTGACTACACTTCGATGAGGAGGACTAGTTTGGTGACGATGAGTAAAATGCCTAATTCATGATGATGAAGGGTTCCTTTTTTTTTTTTTTAGATATAGAAAGTTAGAATGTTTGATATATTGAATAATTTTTATTTTTATTTTGGTATATTAAGGTTCAAATATTGATTTACACTAATTAAAGGTTTAATTTATTGTCTTTTTTATCATCTTTATTTTATTTTCAATAAGATTAACAAAAATTATATCATATAAATAAAAAATTTAAGAGATTCAATTTCTATCGATAAATTATATTATTATTGGGATAAATAATATACTTTGCCCCACAAATTTTTTCGTAGGGAAATCTAGGATAAAATTTACAAATTTTTTTCAACACCAAATATTTTTGTATAGAAAGGTATGATTCAATTTTTATCTTGTACCCACAAAACTTATGTTGTATGTCAATATAACTTTAGGAGACGAATAATTTTGTTGGGAAATAAATTAAGCGACAAATTACATTTGTCTCAAAAGGGTTCGTAGGGAAGGATCTTAGCCCACAAAATTTCAAATTTTGTCTTCTAATACCTTTCCCCACGATGTTTGCGCTACAAATCGGCCTACAAATTTTTTTTGTCTTGAAAAGTTTTTCCCCACAAATAAGAGTCTTTCCCTACAAAATTAATTTGTATGCGAAATGTAAAATTCTTGTAGTGACTGACTGGGATTTGATAAATACTCATAAAAATCTGAATAGTCGTCTCTACAACCATTTTTTCTAGAAGAAACGGTCTAAGGACATTTTTAATGGGTGTGTGGAAAGTGAAGGTGGGTTTAATGAGAGAGAAAGAGAGAGATATATTATTTTAAGATTAAATTGTTGAGAGAATATGAATGTTTAAAGTAGAAAAAAGAGAGAAAAATGAAAAAAGAAGAGAGATAGACACAAATTAAAATAAATAAATAAATAAATAGTTGTAGGGGTCAAATAGAAAGTCTAATTTTGGATCTTGTGATGGACCAAAATGGAAAAAAAAAAAAAAAAAATAGGAAGAAAGTGGAAGAGAAAGAAGAAAAAAGAGATATTAAATTTCCACCAAAATGAAGAATTTGCTTTCTTGGATAGATAGGTGAATTTATTTTCTTGGCAATTGAGAATTGATTTTGCACTGCGTTTGATCATTTTTTTTGTTGTTAATTGATTTTTTCCCCAAAAATGAACATTATTATTATCAAGTACGAATGTGTGAAAAATAATTTTATTTTTTTATTACAATAGCTAAAATTTGTTTTATTTGCCTTGAAAAGTAATGTCAATCAAAAAACAAAAGTTGAAAAATTCTCCATTTTTTCAACCTACAAAATTAAATCAATCAAACACATTAAACTTCCAATTCTCAGGAGTTCAATTCTCTGGAATTCAATTTCCTGAATTTTTTTTCTTTCCACCCAAATTCCACCCTAGCTATCAAAACGCAGGCTAAATTCCCAATTGATAGGCTCCACCGTTCGTTTTCATATTCCCATCAGAGATAATCAGCCTGCGCAGCCTGCAATCGTTAGCAAACATTGTGCATCTGGATAGTCGAGGTGACACCAACAAGATCTTCACAGATCATATGCCATCTTCGATTTCGGCTCATTCCACATTCTCAACAATACCCCTTTGTCAACCCATTTTCCTCGTTGAACCAGATGTTCTCTATCGCAAGTGTACGGATCGCGCAAGTAATTTAATGGACGTGAGTCCGAATATCGTTCCATCATAGATTGTGCAAATTGTATTTTAGATTACAATTCCTTAACCAGAACTATGAAAACTTTGAATTTGGAAATTTTGTTTTGAAAATTAAACTAAAGATTAAACAAAAAAGCGAGAAAGTTTTGTTTTAAGAAAAAAATGAATTAAAGATGTTAGAATTGTAAATCCATTTTGTTCCATCGTCCATATTTTGACCAAATCATTTAAATGCGATCCATGAGTATTGAAAATCCATAATCCTAATGTTGCTAAAAATCCCTTTTCGACAAGAATTAACACACTTTCCAACACATGATCCGACTATATTTCTATGACAAATACAAATGTGTAAGAAAGCATTAAAGGATTTGTGAATATTTTTTTGTGGATAATACAAAGTATAAGGGCATATTTTTATCCCCTATTGGACTTTGTGGCAATTATTCAAGGTCTAATTATTTCCTACTCTTTCGAACATAGAAAATTATCAAAAACATCAACAATTATGCGTCCACAATCATAGATGAAAATAAAAACATAATAATTTCATCAAACTCATGAAAAGGGCAAATTAAATAACAAGTCAAAATATAGAATCCGGAACTAGCGTATCATCACAATTCCAACAAGAAAATCTAGCCTAGATACATGATTAAAGATAATGTATAAGAAGAATGGATACATATCATCCTATTCATGTTCTCGATCCTTGTTCTTCAATCTTTAATTTGGCCTTGAATGGATTCCCCAGCAATTGGACAGCGTTTTGGCATTAAATAAGACAATTGGGAACCCCCAATTTCGTGTCCCAAGTCTGGTATTAATAGATATTCTCGAAACTTAAGTTATATAGGGAGAAAGAATGTTGAATTCCGCGAAAAGTCCAGCTGCGCGGCCCAGAACTCAACCATGCGGCCACATGATATAAACTCATGTGGTTGCACGCTTCTGCAGGTTTGGCGTCAGTCGCCAAATTTTTGGGTCATGTTTCCACGCGGTATTAAGGCGTGCGACCGCACAATTTTTCGAAAGAAATCAATTTTCCTCTTTTGAAGTGCTATAAGTTAGTCCATGTCTTTTAATTGGACAGCAAGTCCTTCAACTTCCGATTGTTGGGATTTAGCCCTTGAACTTCTGATTTCTTCCAAATTTGATTTCTTCTTCAATTATTTTTCCAATTGAGCCCTTGATCTACTTCATCCATTCTTTATTTGCATACTTTGATACTTTTATCATTCAATTGCTTGATTTTGGCTTCAACTATTATTTTCCCGACTTTGGGATTATTCCTGAAAATAAACAAATACTAACAAAATAAATAGTAAATATTCTTACACAAACAAGTAAAATCCTACTTCTAGGATAGAACTAAGTGTATAAAATACACTTATCACCAGAAAAATGGACCAACAAGATCTTCACCAGTCATATGCCAATCTTGATTTGTTTGAGATGCCGCTTTCCAACATGCCAAAACCAGAAGCGGACGGTTGAAAATCTGCCAAATGGAACGACTACGAACATCAAATATTTGTGGTTGTCGCTAACCTAGCCATGGCCAAAGGACATCAAACCGGAAGATATTTCACGATAAAAGGTTAGCAATGTGTAAACTTTTATTAAACCGAGAGGCGGGCAAGAATCGTACTATCTCCCAGCTGATGCAAGCCAAGCACAAGCTTCTATTCAAATTGCTTAGCTTAATACTATTTGATTTATTTATAAATTGGTTTATTTATGATTTTGAAAAAAAAAAGTAATGGTTAAAAATTGGAAAGAGAAAATGTGTGTGGTTAAAAAGTTGTTTGAAAAATTATCGATCGTATCAGCAATGTTTTGTTAGATTTAATTCTACAAAATATTAAAACAATTAAACTAAAAAGAAGGGAAATTGAATATCGGGTATTAAATAAATCTGAAATAAAATAATTGTAGGGAAGTAAATTATTGAAAACTGAATTAAACAAGTATCCAACCTAAGGTGCGATCTTAGAGTTGATTTTAAGAATTGATCGTGGGTGCAAAAATAAAATTATTTTTTTTCTCTAATTGTCAATAAGCTCTAATAACCTATCTCTTATTACTTTCTTGATAATCAAGAGATGCTCTTTGACTATTTCTCTTGTCAATAAATAAACATAGACAAGCTTTTATGATTTAATTTACCAACATCATTAATCTTTAGGGAGAAGACCAATTCTAACCACAAATATACAAGCGTAATTCATTTAAGCTAGATTTTATATCTTCATAACACAAATTGAAAACATGTCTGAAATCAACTATTGATACGTGTCGCAATGCATCAAAATAATAAATAATTCCTTACTCGCCAAATATTAATTAATAATGTAGTAACGACAGCAAGGGTCGATCCCACGAGGAACGGTGAACTAAAAATAGTTGTCGATCAATTAGAATAGAATTGAGAGGTTTTGTTGTTTGGAAATTATTTGAATGAAAACTATGCATAAAATAAATAATTAAATAGGACTAGAGAATTAATATGAGAAGAAATCTTATTCTCGGGTTTGGTTGTGTCCTCAATTAATGTTATATCTTTCCTTGTAACATGTTTCTATCCCTAATTCAATTATCAATCATAAATAATCAACAAGCTCTGATTATCTAAATTCTTCTTTATGTGTATTGATTCAAAACAAGCACTTCGAACCAATTCTAGCCACAGACAATCCTAAACAAGCTCTTAGGATTTAATGCACGACTAGCATGAAAATTTAGAATAATAGATTGAATTGGATTATTAATTTCACAAGCTTGAATTAATGAATCCAAGTTGAATTATTACTAAATCTGCATGAGATTTATTTGCTACTAAAGTAAAGATTCAATGACAATTACGGATCAAGAATCTAAATATAGCATATTCATGAGTCCAAAGATCAATAATCCAATTGGCCAAATTAAACTATTAATCAAATAAACTTAATTGAATATTCAAAACATAATAATCCAACAATTGAAATAAAGGAATAGACACGACGTTACTTGTCTGTAGGAAAAGAAGATAACACAATTAAATTAACACAACTTCCCCTTTGAACAAGAGGAGGAAACTTAGCCCATCATAATTGTGGCTAAATCTTCAATTTGCTCCATGAATTCCATTGATGCTTCTTGCTTGAATCCCAAGAATTCTCTCTTTTAATCTCTAATTTTCCTCTCAATTTTCTTGCCTCCAAAATCGTGTCCTAAAGATCCCAAGAAGATATGTCAAAGATAGACTCCTAAACTAGTAAGGAAAGTTCTCCACGGGGAAGTTACAGCCGTAAATTTGTCATTTACGGCCGTAAATGGGTTACTGGAAATTTTCAGAATTTGGAAGTTACGGCCGTAACTTTGTCATTTACGACCGTAAGTGAACCTCTGCTGATCAGCGCATGTGCTTAATGTTTTGGTCATAACTTTTTCTCCCGATGTCCGATTGTAGTGATTCAAAGTACGTTAGAAAGAAGACTCAAAGATCTATAATTTTTTTTGAAATGTCTATTCCAAAATTCGAGATTCTTATAATAAATATTGAGCTTCAATCTCTGACTAAAATTATGGATCACAATCCTTGCGGGTTTTTGATTTCCAACTTCACCCCAAACCTTATTTGACCCTAATTTTTGCATCTAATCTTCTTCCCACATGCCATTACTGATTCAGAGCCCTTTGAACATGGCCTTGAAGTTTTGTTTGGTTTGATTTGTAGATCTTACTGTCAAGCTTTCCATGATTCATCATTTTGGTCCTTTTTCCTTTCGTTTTGTTCTTTGTGATCCTACCCAACACAAAACATGAAAATGCATTAAACACTACTTAAATAGGATCAAACCAATAAAAAATAGGATAACAAGTGAACTAAATAAGTGCTAATAAAGCACTTATCAACTATGTTATTTGTCACTGATATAATGTCTAAATAATTACGAATTTATATTTCTAATTGGTAATATATTGTTTTGAAAATTAAAAAACATTTACTTTGTATTAGTCAATCAAAATAAAAAATTCAACAAACATGGAAGATATATAAATAGAGAAATAGTAAAAGAAACACTAAGAATTAATTCGATCTCATAATTCTTGAAGAATCAACAACTTGTCTTTATTCAATTGAACTTTATTTGCGTCAATTTATACATTCTATCGACTTTGTGATAATTTCTGAAATAAAACAAAATAAAAACAAAATCAATAGCATTTATTCTAAAACGACAATATAACATCCTAATTTTAGCATGGAAATATGTTATCATGGCATGTGCGTCAAACTAGTTATTTTTAGAAGTTAAAATACAAGAATATTGCTCCTTACATTTCTACTCTTTTAAATCAAGTTGTCTAATAAAACCATGACTTTGTTTAAACTTCTTTGAATGTATGTTTATAAAAATGCATGTTAAGATGCCAACATACATAAAAATAAAAATTTGTCAAATGAAGAAAATTGGAGAAATCACTAAAAGAGTTCACAACAGATGATCAGTACACATAATATATATATATATATATATATATATATGAATTGCCTTTTTACTAATTTAGTGCAAAATAGTAGTGTATTTTTACATATTATAATCAAGCCATCAAGGGAGATTTTGATAAAAAGAAGTTGAAAAATACGATTCAAAAATTGGACTACATGAGCATAAAATTCCTCTCTCGAGTTTAAATAAATTCTAGATAATCAAGTCAACCATGTATAGAGACGAATGGTTCGAATTATTCCTTAAATGAGTGCATAAAATACAAGAATTCAAATAATGATCGCAATAATAATAGAAGTGTATCTCTACCTTTAATTTAATTACCGAATTTTATTGCACGATCTAGACTTTTAGCTCACCTCTCGAATTATGAATACAACCCATAAAATCTATGAATTAGTGGCCAATTAATTTGTGCATTAAACACAAAATAAAATTTATATATGCAACATATACGCAAAACTTGAATTATGAAATTAATAGCATAAAACTAAGCTACATCTTTTGTCCCAACTAAGAATTTAGTTATTTGTCACAATTGAATTAAAAATGCAGTAAAATAAATAAATAAATAAATATGTTGAGTTTATCAAACTAATAAAGAGAAAATGAAGTTTTGCACCAATAATCAATCCCCCACTGTTGATCTTCAAATCTCAAGCCTTTTGCACCAAAAAGTCTCCCAAGAACATGACAATATTGCTGAATATTGTGGTTGAGAGGCTGAGAATTCGTGCCTTATATGTTGTGTATATATATAGGTTTAGGCAAAATTTAGGTTATGAGGAAATTACATGAAATACCCTTTTTTTTAACTTGTTTTCAATTATACCCTTTTAACTATTTTAAATTTTTTTGAACAGTAAAAATACGGTATACTTGTAAACTATAACTTTAAAAAAATAAAAGCAAAAAAAATCACCTTCTTCTGAAACATTTCCTCTGCACAAGCTCTCATCCGACTCACAGCCTTCACTCCGTCGGAATCGCCCTCGCTCGTACAGTGCATCACTGCCCAGTTCATCACGCCAGGAACCCACCTCCTCCCCCGCAATCTTCTTTGGTTTACAATGACCGGTGAAAGTTCGAAGAGGAAATGTGTGTTTCTTGAAACCGGAAGTTCAAAAAAGAAGAAAAAGAGTTCTTCGAAACATTATAAACCTAAGGTTTGATTTATATTCGATTTTACAGTGCTATATTGTTTTGATATTCTATAGGCTTTAGTTTTCTGCGATTTTGACATTGGAACGTTGAGATTTATGTTTCGTATTTTATATTTTATTAAAAAATTGAATGTTCCCCAAAAGTAACATTAATGCCCTCGTTATATAGTGGAAAGATTATATCGTCGTTGATTATTTTTTGGGGGATTTTGCATGTTCCTCGCGTAATCGGATGTTTCCACGCTGGGTTTTTCGGGTTTCCCTCTCCAAGACCTGAGAAATATTAGAAAAGGAAACGATATAGTGCACAGATAGTAGCATTTTTAGATTAATTTGTTGTTACTTTATATCAGCAGTGGAGTATTTTGGAGGTATGAAGCAGTGTAGAATAACTTATTATTTGATGAGTTATACTTGCTGAACTGAACTTTTTTTAAATTGCAATAGTAGTGATGAAACTTGCACGAATCTGTTTTAATATGTTCTATTTGCATTCTTTAGCATCATTTCATTACCCTCTATTATATCTCCTTCCTTCCCATCATTCAGTCCCAACTTTTATTAGCAGCACTAAACAATGGCTTCTCCATTTCTGTTTATATAACTTTTTATATATACACATTTCTCATTGATTTTGAGATAGGGAAAGAAGAGCTTTTGTCTAAGCAGGAGGCAGGGAATGCTTCCAATTAAATTTGTTTTCATTTTTCTTTCCATGGTTATGGGTTTTCAAGAATCTAGACAGATTTCTATATTTTGGATGGAAACTTTTTCAAGTTATGCTCTATTTTGACGTAGTATTCTCATTTTTGTGCATTGTTTTACATATGAAAGAGAGAAATCATTTACCGCTTGAAGATGATCCAGAATCACTGCTAGAACTGCTTGAACTACTGGACTTACTCGCATTATACCCCAACTTTTCAACTTGATCAGGAGGAGCAGAACTCTTTCCAACTATGAGAAATTTGAAGGTCACTTATAGTAATCAAATAGGCTCTTCAATGTCTGCAAAACAACTTTAGAATGTAGCATAAGTGAATTGCCACCTAGTCCACTTTCTATAGGAACCTCTGCCTACGCCAAGGTTGAACTCTACATTACAATGTAAAGATAATCACTATATTTTAAAGAAAATACGTTATATGCATTGACTATGAATTCCAAAACCGACTACAGAAAATATAAATCTAACTTTTACCATCACTGGAATGGTCAAATTAGCTTTTGCTCTAGCTTAAAGAGCAAGTTTCGCTTTTCTTTTGTACTTGCTCAAGCTCTTCTTGAAATTAGTCACAAACCTATCAAGCTCCCAAAAGGTTTCTGTATCAACAGTGTCAAATTCCACCTCAATCTCATTATCATTTCTGTATCAACTGTGTCAATGTCCACAAACCTATCAAGCTCCCACAGATTTTACCCTCTATTATATCTCCTTCCTTCCCATCATTCAGTCCTAACTTTTGTTAGCAGCACTAAAGAATGGCTTCTGGACAAGTTTGTACAACCTTTCCTGGGTTTTTGACATTGGAACCTTGTTGATATGATGAGATACAGATTTTGTTGAAATCAAATTGTGCTTGGTTAAGATCATCTAAATTAGCTTTATTTTCATAAAATCCGAATCTGAAAGGTACAAGAAAAGAACTCCTTTCTAGAAAACGAAAAATTGGGTAGAGTTTAGGATAATTTACTTCAATTCTAGTATCTAATATTTACTATAATCTCTCATTTTATCTTATAAAGCCTCTATTATATATAAGATCATAATATACTTCATTGGTATCTGCCAAAGTTTTCCAACAGGCATCTGTTCGAGTCAATTTCAAGTTCTTGCATGGAATAATATGAAGTTTACATGCCAAAAATGTTCGAAAATAACATGAAGTAAACTTACATGGAATAATATGAAGTAAAATTGTGCTTTGGGACTTATGGTCCTTATTGGCGCAATATGCGGAAATTATGTAACTTAGAATTACTTAGTAGTCAGAAAATAAGTTCTTTCCAACCTATCAGGAGGGGCATGTCCTTTGAGTTGTGATTGCCAATTTTTATTTTGAGTAAATGTTACTTTTTTGAGAATTTATGACACTTTTTGTCACTTTCTCAAGTATTTATGAGTTCTTTTTTGTTTTTTCCATTGAGACTTCATAATACCTTGAGATCAATCATTTTAAATTGTTAAATAGTACATGACTTCTGATTTTGTGATTGCCACTTTGTTCAATTTTTGTGAGTTTTTTGATATTTTATGACACTTTTTATCACTTTCTCAAGTACTTAATTGTTCCCTTTCCTTTTTGCAGAATTGAGACTTCTTAATCCTGGAAGATAACTGGTTCAAGGGGAAAATTACCCTACATTCCCCACATGAGGTTATATGCTGCTTGAATGAAAAGTTCACCGAACATCAAAAAAATATATTCAAAGAATCATGCTTCGGTACATTCATAGAGCTAAAAGAAATAGTTTTATAGCCTCAATTGATACACCAAATGTTGTTGAGGCAGGTGAAGTAACCAAATCCCAATGAAATGTGGTTCAATATAAATGATCAACTCGTTAGGTTTTTGGTGGTTGATTTTTGCCTAATGTCAGGCCTACGGTGTGTTGGAAATGGGGATTTCACGAAATATTGATCAAGAAATAGTTATTTGAAAGGGAAGTATTTCAAAGATTACGAAAATGTATCTACCCAAGATGTTGAAGAAGTATTAAAAAATCTTCCTGTTGACACTGAAGATAAGGATTTGGTAGATATTGGCGTGATTTATTTGATTACATCATTTTTATTTGGTACATCATATCACAAAGGTGTGGACGATTCTGTTTTTGGTCTTGTGGAGTCGGATGACATGAATTCTTTTCCATGGGGGAAAGAATTGTATAGTAATACCTTGTCATCATTGAAAAATGTGTTTAACCAGTGAATGAAGAATGTATTCACTGAAAAGAATTTTTTGGAGTATAGGCTCAGTGGATTTATTCTTCCATTTCAAGTGTGGATTTACGAAACCATTCCCTTGTTAGCCAAGAAGAAGTGTTGCTTGAAATATAAATCTCAACATCCTCGAATGTTGAGTTGGTCTTCTAAAGAGCATCTTACTTCTGTCAGCTCAAGGAAACGCATTTTTTATTTGCTTCAAGTAAGTTTTATTTAAATTTATTACTTACTTTATGTCATTAGTTATTATTCTAATTGTTGTTTTTACTTGTGCTGAATATGGACTTTTTTAGTTGGAGGTAAATAGTGTTGTACCTCTTGAGGTGGAGAAGGAAGAGGGATACAGATTTGGGTTATTTGTTGAGGATGAAGATGATGATTTTGAGCTCCCAGCTAGACGACCAAAGAAGCTACTTGATGTAACACAATCATCATCTTATGGCTGCATCAGCAAATCTGTAAAAAAGATGGATAAAGGAAAGAGCTATGAGGTTTTTTGCCATTTTTTCATATTTATTATTTATCTGTTATAACATATTTATCACTCCTTAATACGTGGTATTTGTCTCTCAGAGAGTCCAGCAGTCAAATGAAGGGATTTTGAAACGGTCGTCCGAGATTGAAATGAAACTTCAATCAAATGACATGATCTTAAGTCAAATTTTCGAGCTTGAAAGCAAGTTGGATATCAAAGTTCAATCAAATACTGAATTAGAAGACCGTTTAAAGGTGGTCAAAGATAGGATGAAGATGAATGAAGACTTTATTGGACATCTGAATATCCTGGAACGTAAAGTGTATGCACAATCAACAGAGTTGAAGTTATTCCAGTCTCTTCAAGTTTTGTAGTTAACAAATTCTTTTTTTTCGTTCATTGTCACTTTTTGTGTTTTTTGAATTCAACAGATGCCCTTTATTTATTTATTTTGCTTTGTCACTATGTTTTATTATTTTGTCAGTTTTTGTAACTATATGTCACTTTTTCAAGTTATTTGAATTCAATTATTTATCACTTTCTGAATAATATTTATTGCTAACTTTTTAATGTGTACCAAATCCTTTTTGTGTAGAGCACACACAATGAAATGATCTAGAATACAGACAATATCTTAGATGAATATCCTAGCTTTTCTCTAGATGTTGATTTTGAAGCAAGTGGGGGCAAAAAAAATATTGATTTGCTGGGCGAAAATGTTGTTCAAATTGAAGTTGGAAAAAGTGAAGAAGGATCTGAAAAAAGTGACAAGTTGGTCAAAAAAATTGATGAGGAGGTGGAGTTGATGGATGATATATGGCAAAAAGTGATAGAATTTTCAGATGCAATTGCAATTAAAAATGCATTGCAAGAGGTAAATATTTATTTTGTCACTATTTTCATATAACTTGTATAATATATTATTTAATTGTGTTTTAACTTATATTGCAAATTGTAGAATGTTGAAGCTATTGAAATTGGTGATGAAAAGACTCCAGATGTGCCATTGAAAAGGAAAAAGAAACTTGCGGCATATCTTCATTCTCCATGGGTGAATGAATTTGAATCTGCATCGACGACTAAGAAACGGGTTGTAAAGGGTACGTTTGCCTTCCCAGTTCGGTTGGATCCTCCCAATGATCACGATGTAGATGCTTTTGAGACTTGGTTCAAAGAAGGATTTCGTCCTAAAAATAAGTAAGTTATAATTTTTCTATTTTTCGTGACTATTACAAGAATAAATTAGAATACGTCACTCTTTTTGGTTTAAATTGACACTTTTTAATTATGTGTGTAGGCATAAGCATTTTGATGATGCTTATTTTGTTATCAAACCATTCTTTTACATCAGTGATATTCGGATATCGAATAAACCGTGGTGGTATGAGCTATATACTCCAAAGGAGTGTTTGGATTGTATGGTATGTTAGTTTTACTATTAACATTACATGCTGAGCTTTGATTGTTCATTCTTTAAAAAAAATTGTGTTATTATATTATTAATTTTATTATTTCTCTTCTTTTTTTTTTTTTGTAGCATATGGATGTTTGTTTCTATTATCTAAGAAAGATGATTAGACATGGCTCGGGTATAAATTTCAAGGCTACAACCACTGATTTTGCGTTTGACAACCAAATAAGGGGATTATACTATGAATTTTCCAAAGATAAATCTGTCCTAGCAAATCAAAGTTCTTTGCTGTCATATGATATTGGGTTATATATGCCATGTAACACAAGTTGGTCTAATGTCGATCACATTCTTATACCGGTCAGGATGTCCAATAGTGCTCATTGGATCCTCATCCATTTTGACATCCAAAAAATGTATCTGAATGTGTACAATTCCTACAAGAAGGTTGTGAGGAAGGGTATTGTTCTTCAGGCTGTTAAGCCCTTTTCACATATAGTTCCTCACCTTCTTTTTAATAGTGGCTTCTTTGACGGTAAAGGAATTTTGGAAGAAGATGCTGTTAAACCCTTAGCCGTGAATATGGTTGAAATAATTCATCAACAGAACAATGGGTTAGAATTTCTACTCTCTTTTTTTTTTCATTTTTAGTTTAGTCTTTTAATTATTTATCTCTCATTCTTCTCTCTCTCTCTCTCTCTCTCTTTTTTTTTTTTTTTTTTTTTTTTTGTAGGGGGATTTCGGAATCTATGTTATTCAGTATGCCGAATATATCATGAATCAGAAATTAAATGAAATGCCGAAAACATTTAATATTCCGCAAATCAGAAGAAACTTGGCTGCTTTTTTGTATGCCTATGCCAGGAAGAAGCAAGAGGAAAATCACGACACAGTCAATGAATGGGTACGAAAGTAGATTTAGGTTATGGATAGAATGAAGGCAGAGACAGGTGTTTTGGATAGAAGTTAGATATTCACTTTTTGGGAATGATTTTGTATAAATACAAAATCATTGGGATGTAATTAAAATAGTAAAAGTTAATTGGGGGAAAGTTAATTGTCTAATTTTGTCAGAATCTTAGTGTATTGGCTAATTGTTTCACATTTTATTCAATTATAGTATATTGGCTAATTGATATGTTTGCAAAAAGTCATAGTAAAGTTACAGTTTATCCCTTTTTTTTTTATTGAGAAGTCACGGATTTGTCCCTTTTTTATTAAAAAGTTAAAAAATTTTGAGCTATAATTTTGTGTTTTTGAATGTCTAAACAGAACTAAGAGAATGAGATTTTTTTTATCTTTTTTGTTTTTATGTGATTTTTGTTTACTTTTTATTAATGTGAAGAAAACAATCTTCATGTGAAGATTGCGATTTTTTTTTTTTTTTTTGGTAAAAAAGTGCCATAATCACATATGAAATTCCACCTCTTGCATTTACCAACTTCATATGAGGAAAAATTATTCGGATTGTGACTTCTTTAGAAAAAAGTGACTATTATGTAAAATATGAGTAAATCAAAAAAGGATCATGCTATTCGAAAATACTAACCAAATTTCAACATAGTTTTTTGCATACACAAAAAGTGGCAATCTGTCACTTTTTATCAAAAAAAAAAAAAGTCACAATCTGTCACTTTTCTATTAAAAAATTGACATTTTGATTAAAAAAAAAAATCTGCATCTACATCAATAACTAAAGTTTAGTTCTCCATCCAAGTAAAAATTTCTGATTACTTTCTGACTAAAATTAAATCAATTTTAAAAGGAGGGTATAAATGGAAACAACTTTAAAAAGACAAGTTAAAAAAAAAAAAACTACATCAAATGTCTCTCGAAATAAAAACTTTGAAAGAAAACAATCTTCATGTCTTTCAACTTTCTTTTCTTTTGTGTTTTCTTCACGATAGTTGGGTTTTGACATGATCTTCGATTGTGTCCGTCCTCCCCACATCTTCCACATTTTGAACTTTTGATCTTCTCTCTTTTTGAGGGTATTCTTTTTTCTTTAGCTCGTCCGGATGTTCTTTTAGGATCAGGAGCCAAGACTATTCTTGATATTATCTCAGGCGGTACATTCCAATCATTTTGATCTCCAAGAGGTAAAATTGTTCCACTGTATGTTTGAATGTACATCTCTGTAGTATAATATTTTGAACAATATTTGTATGAATCTTCTTTAATTTTTGCAATAACTGCAAGAGCGTGTGCACATGGAATTTTGTCCACCTGAAATTGGTTACATATACATGTCTTTTCTTCCATATTCAGCAAAAATGAAGCACAACCATCATTAACTTAGTATAATATTGAACTTGCAGTTGATACCCGTGACAATAATACAACAAATAATCATCAATTTTTATCTCAAAAGATGATTCAAAATGGAAATTGAACATCATTTTTAATACAAACCTATGCGAAAACATTTGAAACATTAAGTTTATAATTTTTTACCTTCATTTTCTTTGACAGCACAGATTTTTCCCTCAATTTTTTCTCTTGTCTTCTTGCAAGTGTTGTGAAGGTTGCTCGTGCATCATTTATATGTTTCACAAACCATTCTTGTAGCAAGTATCTCAATGACTCTAGTAAAGGCTCCATAGGACAAACTTTTATTGCTTTTGTTATAAAATTAACTGATTCAACTATATTTGAAGTCATTGTAGAAAATCTATTATTTGTCATGTAAGTCATTGACCATTTTTCATAACCAATCTCTTTCTGCATAAGAAAGATTCAAAGTATTAATCTTAATGTAAGAAATAAAACATGTAATATGATATAAGTGCTACTAAAACAAAGTTGATGTTTAGTCACTTTTTTTGATAAAAGTGACACCACGCCACTTTTTGTTTAAAAAAGTGACAGTCGAATAAAAGTGACATCGGGTCACTTTTTTGTTAAAAAAGTAATATAACATCACTTTTATACAAGTAATGCTTAAAATGTTTTTGACAGTCTTTTTTGAACATACCAGATGTGATCGAATTCCTGGATTGATTCCATCAAGTTGCTTCATATGGAATTCAAAGTCATTCTTTGTATATGCTCTTACAGCTTTGTTGAAATGTTCGGCAATGTCTTTCCCCTTTTTCTTACCACCGTAAGACGACTTCAAGTTTTTTAACAAGTGATAGGAACATAGACCATGCACTGCATTTTCAAACACCTTGTCAATTGCATTTTTGATGCTTGCATGCCCATCTGAGATTAAACACAAATCTTCTCGCTCACCCTAAGCTTCTTTTAACCTCTCCAAGAACCACTCCCATGCATCAATGGTTTCTAAATCACTGACTCCAAAAGCTAATATGAAAATATTGTTGTTGGTATCTTGCGTGCACGCAGTAAAAAGTGTACCACCATAGGTGCCTTTCAAGAATGTAGCATCTATTACTATAATAGGTCTACAAAATTTCTAGCCTCGAATAGATGCCCCTAATGCCATGAAGAGGTACTTGAATTTGTTGTCTTTTGTTGTCTTCAAATGTCTCAATTTTTGTAACTGATCCAGGATTTTTTTTTTCTATCATATACAAATATATTGGGAGTTTTTCATATGAATCTGTTGGATCTCCTCTCACCAATTCCAGTGCTTTTTCCTTAGATCTCCAAGCTTTCTGGTAACTCATAGAGACTTCATATATTCATCATGTCACCTATAATGTCAGCAGGAGTGTATGTCGTTTTTGTTGAGATATACTTATACTTGATAAATTCTCCTACTATTGAACTTGTTGCTTGACGGTGATCTCCCAAAATGATATTATTTGAACATGTATGGTCATTTTTTATATACCTTACTCTGAACATATCTGATCCTGCAAGTCTAGAAGCCCTAAACATCCACTGACACTTATCATCTACACATTTCAGCACATATTCTTTCTTGTCAGACTTACTTACCTTAAATTGAAAGTTATTGTGTATCGCATATACTGAAATACTTCCCTTGACCAATTTCTTGTTCTTGAATACTTTGTCTTTTGCTATTCCATCCATAGTTACAACTGAATTAATATCACTTTCTCCTTCATTCCTTGCTTTTTCAGCCACCGATATACTATTACATACATCAACATCAATTTCATCAATATTGGGTAGTTTTTGAGCAGATGTCACCGAATTATAAGTTATAGCTTCACAAAATTGTATCTGCATCATATCGTTTTCTTCCAAACATTGTGTAGCCTCAACAAATTCACTTCTGTGACTTTTTGAGATTCTTGTCACATCTACACATAATGGAAAGCTTGCAAGATCTTTATCCTTTTTCTTGAGCTCCAAATAAAATGCCACAGAACTATCATCTGAAACTTCCATCAAAGGCAAGTTTTTCTTTACACTGTATTGTATTTTTATTCCCTATGTTGCCTGGTTTAATTTAATTAAAGAAAATATCATGCACTGAAGGTCGTTGTATGTGCAATTCATTGGAACAACAATTCCAATCATCTTGTTACTTTTATATTCATTATTTAGTTCCCATCTGCCTCCGTAAAAAATAAAGACATTAATTGTATCCATAACTGCAAAATAAGAACACAAATAAAAAAGCAAATTAATTTTTAGTGCCTATTTGATTACCATAATTTTTATCTTACTTCCATAGTACTCTATTGTGACCACAAGTTTATCAGAAAAAAGTGACTCCCCGTCACTTTTTCGCATACGAAGTTCCAAAAGCCCCTTCCACCCACCAACTTCACGCGAAAAAGTGGCAGGACGCGACTTTTTCAGAAAAAAGTGACACCCCGTCACTTTTTTGCATACAAAGTTCCACAAGCCCCTTGCACCCACCAACTTCACGTGAAAAAGTGGCTGGACGCGACTTTTCAGAAAAAAGTGACACCCCGTCACTTTTTCGCATACGAAGTTCCACAAGCCCCTTCCACCCACCAACTTCACGTGAAAAGGTGGCGGGACGCGACTTTTTCAGAAAAAAGCTATACTCCGTCACTTTTTCACATACGAAGTTCCACAAGCCCCTTGCACCCACCAACTTCACGCGAAAAACTAGCGGGACGCGACTTTTTCAGAAAAAAGTGACACCCCGTCACCTTTTCACATACGAAGTTCCAGAAGCCCCTTGCACCCACCAACTTCATGCGAAAAAGTAGCGGGACGCGACTTTTTCAGAAAAAATTGCCACTCTATCACTTTTTCACATACGAAGTTCCACAAGCTTCTTGCACCCACCAACTTCACGTGAAAAAGTGGCAGGACGCGACTTTTTCAGAAAAAAGTGACACCTGTCACTTTTTCGGATACGAAGTTCTACAAGCCCCTTGCACCCACCAACTTCACGTGAAACAGAAAAAAGTGACACCCCGTCACTTTTTCACATACAAAGTTCCACAAACCCCTTGGACCAACCAACTTCACGCGAAAAAGTGGTTGGACCCGACTTTTTCAGAAAAACGTGACACCCCATCACTTTTTCGTAAACGAAGTTCCACGAGCCTCTTGCACCCACCAACTTCATGTGAAAAAGTGGCGGGATGCGACTTTTCATAAAAAAGTGACACCCCGTCACTTTTTCGCATACGAAGTTCCACAAGCCCCTTACACACACCAACTTCACGTGAAACAGAAAAAAGTGACACCCCGTCACTTTTTCACACACAAAGTTCCACAAACCCCTTGCACCAATCAACTTCACGTGAAAAAGTGGCGGGACGCGACTTTTTCAGAAAAACGTGACACCCCGTCACTTTTTCGCAAACGAAGTTCCACAAGCCCCTTGCACCCACCTACTTCATGTGAAAAAGTGGCAGGACACGACTTTTCATAAAAAAGTGAACCCCCGTCACTTTTTCGCATACGAAGTTCCACAAGCCCCTTGCACCTACCAACTTCACGTGAAAAGGTGGCAGGACGCGACTTTTTCAGAAAAAAGTGACACTCCGTCACTTTTTCACATACGAAATTCCACAAGCCCCTCGCACCCACCAACTTCACGCGAAAAAGTGGCAGGACATGACTTTTTTTAGAAAAAGTTATACTCCGTCACTTTTTCGTAAACGAGGTTCCAGAAGACCCTTGCACCCACCGACTTCACAAGAAAAAGTGGCGGGACACGACTTTTCCAGAAAAAAGTGACACTACGTCACTTTTTTCACATACAAAGTTCACAAGCCCCTTGCACCCACCAACTTCACGCGAAAAAGTGTCGGGACGCGACTTTTTCCGAAAAAAGTTACACTCCGTCACTTTTTCACATACGAAGCTCACCAAGCCCCTTGCACCAACCAACTTCATGTGAAAAAGTGGCGGGACGCGACTTTTTCAGAATAAAGTGACACCCCGTCACTTTTTCGCAAACGCGGTTCCACAAGCCACTTGCACCCACCAACTTCACAAGAAAAAGTGACGAGACGAGACTTTTTCAAAAAATGTGACACCATGTATCTTAGGAATTTAGATCTCGACGCAGTTTGGTTCGATTGAGTATGCATTGATGGATTTAAGACTTGAAGTTTTTAATTTTGCATC
This sequence comes from Ligustrum vulgare, assembly GCA_963555705.1. NCBI lineage: Eukaryota > Viridiplantae > Streptophyta > Magnoliopsida > Lamiales > Oleaceae > Ligustrum > Ligustrum vulgare. Next base: position 41,236,984 of record OY743173.1, on the reverse strand, counting down.
TATAGTGTAAGGGGTTTTGATCAACAAGTATAAACCATAATAACCAGCATAAAAATAGAAAAATGCTGAAAATCTTATTCTACTCTTCAAATGCCTTTTTGACTCGAGCAAGTAAGTTCAAGGGGTTCTCTGAACCTGGTACCCTAAGCTCAATTGAGTTGGGAGCTGCCAACCTAAAGATCGCTACAGGGGTCAACTAGAAAGCAACTACGGAGAGTGGACTTACACATAAGAAGTTAAAACATCTTTAACTTTTCTGTTTAAGCCTTTATGACTCGGGTAATTAAGTCTGAGGGGTTCTCTGAACCTGGTACCCTAAGCTCAACTGAGTTTGGAGCTACCTAAAGCTTGCTACAGGGGTCATATAGAAAGCAAGTATGAAAAGTATTGCACAAAGATGGTAAAAGACAAGGACATTAAAAGAAAAATCCGTCCATATGAAAGAAAAATGGAATAAAATGGTATAAGCTTTGTTGATTGAAATTCCTAACACTTTGTCAATTTTTTTTTGTCTGTCGAGCATACTTGTCTAATCCTAACTGCCTTGCGTGGAAAAATGCAATTTGTACATGTTTAGAAACCACATCAATAGGAAAGACCTCGGGATATGAGAGAAAAGCAGTAAGATTGTGATAATCCATTAGTGGTTAAGGAAAATCAAAAGAAAATCATTTTTAACCACATGGGATTCGGGCTTACTCTTGTATAAAAAGTCACACATTGTCAAGTTTATTTTTGCATAAGTTTGCAGTTGATTTTGGCTATTCACACACACACAATGGAGTTGAGCATCGGATGAATGAAAATATTTTATGTTGTTCATATTTCTTTTTCTAAAGTGAATCATCAATTTGGATTGTTGAAGCGCATAGTAAATAAGTTGACACAAGCAAAAACATATTTTTTAATTTTCCTTTTTACATTCATAGTTTAGTTTTATTTTGTTCGAGGACGAACAATAGTTCTACTTTGGGGGTGTTGATAAATGTATTTTACACACTTATTTCTATCCTAAAAGTAGGATTTTAATTGTTTATTCAAGAATATTTGCTATTTATTTTATGTCATTGTTTATATTTCAGGAATAACCCAAAAGTCGTGAAAACAATGGAATTAAAGCTAAAATCGAGCAATTGGATGTAAAAAGGGTCAAAGTAAGCAAATCAAGAATTGATGCAGTTAATCAAAGGGCCAATTTGAAGAAGAAATCGAATTTGGAAGAAATCAGAAGTTCAGGGGCTAAATTGCAACAATCGGAAGTTGGAGGACTTGCTGCGCAATTAAAAGCCAGGGACCAACTTGTAACATTTAAAAGTCAGAAATTTCCTTCAACCGGAATACCGTGCGGTCGCACGGTGTTATAACCGAGCGATCGGACGGTCACAAAAATCCGCGACTGAAGATGACCTGCAGCGTCATGCGATCGTGCACTTTTGAACCTTGCAGTTGCACGGTTATTCGACTGGGCCGCAGCTGGGCTTTTTGCGCGAAATTCAGTAGTTTTTCTCCTCAATTAACCTAATTCTCAGGGAAATCTATAAATACCAGACCTAAGGCATGAAATTGAGGGTTCCCAACTTGCTCAACTCATGCCAAAACGTTGTCAAAGTGCCGAGGGATCCAAACCACGCCAAGATCAAGATTGAAGATACAATTGAAAGGAGATGAATTGGGTTACATCTTTTCATATCTCTTGTTATTTATTTTCTATTATGTTTCTAGGCTAGGTTAATTGTGTTGGAATTGTGATGAAGTTTTGATTTCTTGACTTCATATTTTAATCTATTATTTAATTTATGCAATTCATGGTTTTGAGTAATTGAATTATGTTTTTTCTATCATGCAATTTCTTGATCACTATTTGTATGATTGTAGGTTGTGATTTCTTAAGTTCGAAAGATTAGGATTTCATTAGACTTGTTTCGATTGCCACAATGCCCGATAGGGGATAGAAATATACCCCTATACTTTGTGTTATCTGCTATAGTATTCATAATTGTTTTAATGCTTTCTTGCACATTCGTATTCAATATAGAAATATAGTTGGGTCGTGTGTAGGAATATACGTTATTGCTTGTCCGAAAGGGAGTTTTAACAACATTTGGAATATGGATTTTCAAAACCCGTGAATTGTTTTTAAATAATTTGGTTAAGATATGGATGATAGTGTCAAAATGGATTCATAATTCTAACGCATTTATTTTCATTCTTTTAAAATCAGATTTGTCAATTTTTTAGTTTAATCTTTATTTTAATTTTCAAAATCTAAATTTTCAAATCAAAACAAATTCCTTGTTCCGGTTAAGGTAATAGTCTAAAATACAATTTAAAACAATCTCTGTGGGATCGATACTTGGACTCAAAATCTACTTTATTACTTGTGCGACCCGTGCACTTGCAGAGCGAACACCCACCAACTTCACGTGAAAAAGTGGCGGGACGCGACTTTTTCAGAAAAAAGTGACACTCCATCACTTTTTTACATACGAAGTTCCACAAGCCCCTTGCACCCACCAACTTCACATGAAAAAGTGGAGGGACGCAGCTTTTTCAGAAAAAAGTGACACTCCGTCACTTTTTCGCATACGAAGTTCCACGAGCCCTTGCATTCACCAACTTCACGTGAAAAGGTGGCGGGACGCAACTTTTTCAGAAAAAGTGACACTCCGTCACTTTTTCACATACGAAGTTTCACAAGCCCCTTGCACCCACCAACTTCACGTGAAAAAGTGGCGGGACGCGACTTTTTCAGAAAATTTTTCACATACGAAGTTTCACAAGCCCCTTGCACCCACCAACTTCAGGGGAAAAGGTGGCGAGACGCGACTTTTTCACATACGAAGTTCCACAAGCCCCTTACACTCACCAACTTCAAGTGAAAAAGTGACACTCCTTCACTTTTTCACATACGAAGTTCAACAGGCCCCTAAAACCATAACCGTTAACCACCATCAATCAAGTCGAAATGCTGAGGATCCGATCAAACTTCGGACACAATTTTTTCGACGTGGGTCAGAGGGAAATTAGTAATTTGCAAGTCTAGTAAATTACTTACCATGCAACATTCAAACTTATTAGCAAATTAATACATGTTTTAACTGTCAGATCGATTTTGGATAGTAATGACTGGTTTTCTTTCCATTTTTAGTTTCACTAATCTCAGTTCACTAGGCTGCACAGATGAAGTTAAGTTCCAGATTAGACTAGCTTAACTAACCTATCATAAATAACTATACAAAAGGATCAAAGGACCAAATGCATGCAGATTTTGATTAGCAGACAGCAAGTGATATATACTGGTTCACACTGACTTCACCACAAACAATGTAATTGACAATTTCCCCACAAGCATTTACAAAGAATAATCAAACGAATCTGTTCCATATTATGACATACTTCTTTCTCTTTTTATTTTTAGTTTATTCCCTTTTCACCATTAGGATCAATCCTCATGGTCACCCATTCTCAATATTTTTTAGTCTCTGTCTCTCTGAGGAATGAACTCATATTCAGCGAAAAATATGTGTATTTCAAATGTATTAGAATAACAAAAGCTGAATAACAAAATCAAATAGAATATAAATTTCATGAAGAGAAGTTTCATATACAAGAAAAAAATTGGAACCTGAATTTGAAATGCCGTGATTTCTTTGCAGATTTACGGAGATTTTAGGCAGGAAAACTTGAATAAATCTGGAATTGAAGGTGCCCCTTGGATGGATTTGTGCAATAAATTACTTGAATGTCGATTCTCCGTGAAATAGCAGCTGGGGGAAGGAAAGAGACGACCGGATGAAATAGCAGCTGGGGGAAGGAAAGAGACGACACGATGAAATAGCAGCTGGGGGAAGGAATGTCGTTGCCTGTGTCTTTAGGTTTAGAACGTAAAAAATACGGTGTATCTTGATTAATTAGTGTATTATGGCTGTATAATTAATGTTTGGGAGTATTTTTCAAATTCATCCCTAAAATAAGGACATTTGTGTAAACAGCCCTTAGGTTATTTAGGAGAAGAATGGGCAAAATTAGTGGTTGAAGCCCATAATCACGGCCCAGCTAGAAAGAGACACGACCGGGCATGCAAAATAGGCGGGTCGCATGGTGATATGATTACGAAACTGCCTGTTTCTAGATGCACCGCACGATCACGTAACATAACCTGACGTGACTTCGTGGTTTTACTGCTCGCATGCAATTTTCGTCTTTTATTTCTTGCAACTTAGTCCTCTTCTTTTATTTGCATTGTTGTGTACTAAATCACAAGTGTACGATATCGCATCCAAGTAATAAAGTGGACAAAAAGCTCGAGTTATCGTGATAAGTGTTATATTAACGTTTATTTTATACACTTATATCCTTGAATATGCCATAATGTGATTCTATCTAAGTATTATTAATGCATTTTATGTTTTATATTGTATAGGATCACAAAGGAAGAGAAAAGAAGGAAAAAGGACCAAAATGCGATCAAAATGAAGTTTGGGGACTTAGGTGCAAATATATTTACGGCCGCAAGAAAAGGTGTTACGGCCGTAAGAAAATAAGGTTACGGCCGTGAAAGTGTCGTGAAGCAAGTTGAAAATAAGCAAAAACCACTTTACGGCCGTAAAGGAAAAGTTACGGTCGTAAATCAAAATGTTATGGCCGTAACTCCAATTTAAGGAAATATGCAGAAACTCAATTACGGCCGTAAAAGGAATGTTACGGCCGTAAATCTTCAAGTCAAAAATTTCCTTATTTCAATTCTTTCCATAATTTTGGATTTCTTGCTCCCAAAGCTAGGGCACGAAATTGAGGCTATAAAAAGGGAGTTTCATGACAAGAAAAAGAGACTTTTATTATGGTGAAAGAGGCAAGATATTGAGGAAAATTGAGAGAAAAATATAGAGCATTCTTGGGAGATTTTCAAGCGCAAGAATATCAATAACGGTGGAATTCATGAAGCAACTTGAAGAATCTACCACAACCATGCTAGGCTAAATTTCATATCTTGTTCAAAGGGGAAGTTGTGTCAATTTAATTATGTTATTTTCTTTTCCTACAAATTAGTAGCGTGAATTTATTCATTTATTTCAATTGTTGAATTATTATGTTTTGAATGTTCAATTGAGTTTATTTGATTAATAGTTTAATTTGGCCAATTGGATTATTGATCTTTGGATTCATGAATATGCTATGTTTAGATTCTTGATTCGTAATTGTCATTGAATCTTTACTTTAGTAGCAAATAAATCTCGTGCAGGTTTAGTAATAATTCAACTTGGATTGATTAATTCGAGCTTGTGTAATTAACGATCCAATTCAATCTATTCTTCTAAATTTTCATATTAGTCGTGCATTAAATCCTAAGAGCTTGTTTAGGATTGTCCATGGCTAGAATTGGTTCAAAGAGCTTGTTTTGAATCAATACACATAAGGAAGAATTTAGATAATCAGAGCTTGTTGATTATTTATGATTGATAATTGAATTAGGAATAGAAACACGTTACAAGGAAAAGTATAACATTAATTAAGGACACAACCGAACCTGAGAACAAGATTTCCTATCATATTATTTCTTTAGTCATATTTAATTGTTTATTTTTATGCATAGTTTTCATTCAAGCAATTCAAACAACAAAATCCCCCATTCCATTCTAATTGATCGAACAACTAAAATTAGTTTCCGTTCCTCGTGGGATCGACCCTTACTCTCGCTACTACATTATTAATTAATATTTAACGAGTAAGGAATTATTTATTATTTTGGTGCATTGCGACACGCATCATATCGTCCCACGGAGATTTTAATTAATTACCGAAGTTATTTTAATCCTAACTTTATTTGAAAAGTTGAAAAGTGAGGTTTTTGTCTAAACTAAATAATTGATTGAAAAAAATAAAACGGAATGCAAATTGTGTTTTAGTAATTTGTGATCGATCTAGTTCACTAATGCATGTAAAATTCCTCTCTCGAGTTTAAATCAATTCTACCTAATTAGTCAACTATATTTTTAGACAGCAGGTCATAATGATTAGGTGCATTAAATACAAGAACTCAAAAATAGATCGCGATAACAATAAACGTATATCTCTACCATTCATTCAACTACTATATTTTATTCTTATATCTAGTTTTTTAGCTCAACTCTCGGATTATGAAAACAAACCATAAAATCAATGAATTAGTGGTCAGTTAATTCACGCATTAAACACAGAACAAAACCAACAAGTGCAACATAGACGTAAACTTGAAAAATGTAATTAAAGGCATAAAACTATGCTAAATCGCTAATCCCAATAAGAAAATTAGTTGTTCATGGTATTGGAATTCAAAATATCATAAATAATAAAAGTAAACATCATGAGTTCATCAAATTCATCAAGTGAAAGAAATCTTCACCAAGATGTAGCTTCCACGTGTTGATCTTCAAACCTCACGCCTTTGCCTCCAATCAGAGAACTCCTTAGACTTAATAACCCAAGTCATATAGGCAACAAAGAAAAGTTAAAGATGTGATATTGTCTTATGTGTAAGTCCACTCTCCCTTAAACTTTCTAATTGACCCATGTAACGAGTTTTAGCTGATAACTCGCAATTTAGTTGAATTTAGGGTATCGGGTTTTAATACCCTGAAAAACTTACTTGCTCGAGTAAAAAAGGTTACGAAAAGTGGAAAACGACTTTTATTCTTTCTGTTTTTATGCTAATGCTGGCTTATACCAGTTGACCAAACACCTTCGACCAAAAGTACAAATCCAAGAATCACAGACCCTTAGCCCATCAATACATACAAATACTAACCTTTACACCCCCCAAACTATTTATTGAATGGTTTGGTTCAAAATATGGGTCGGGATGTCTAAAGATCTAAGTTTTAGGATTACAAAGCCATTCATATGTTCCTATTTCATAAATACGCCTCAGATGTGTCAAACACACTCCTAAACAAGTAATAATGTAACAATAGCTATGTGCTTTAGATGATGAAATTCTAACATTAATAACTAGTCAAGAAAAAGCAAGTTTTTAATGTTGTCCAATATTCTAACTAAAGTACAAAGTCAATCCAAATTATTTCCTAGGGAATAAACAAATTAACTGAAGTTTTCAAATTTTCATTTTTTTTATTCAAAAAAATCGAATGAATGCAAAGAATGAGAATTCCACCGCCAAACTAGAAATATACATTGTCCTCAATGTTGTCACAAAGATATGATAAATAAATAAATAATCACATAAAAGAGGGATTCAAGTACTTCTAGGGTTCTGAGATCCATTGCATTCATATGAAGCTTTTTCTAGTGAAGTCACTTGGATGTGTCGACCCTTTTTCTTGCAATTCCAGATTTGGTTTGAGGTGTTTGAAGTGGTGTTTTCCTTGCAAATAAGAGATAAACAGCATTAGAAGCATAAACACCATCAATAAACTGAACTAGATCAACTCTCAAACCCCCAAACTAGAAATAAGGCATAAATTTGAATTTTAAAACATGTCTGATTACCCATACTCAGGCCCTGACATCACCATGAACTAGCTTAGCGAATACTTTCTAATGAACGAAGCAACAAAAGACTTCGACTATTGAAGGTCGCATTTACACATAGAAATACTCATAAAAGGTTTGATCGAATAGTAAAGCAGATAAAAGGAATATAACGATCATTCGTTTCGATCAGTAGTACGTAGGCAAAAGTTGGAATATAAAAATTTGGGAAACAGAAATTTAAAAAAAGGTTTGAAAATGCAAGTTAATGATCTTCGTCTTCCAAAGCTTCAGCATGGGCAAAGTTATCGAACTCCTCAAGAATAATTTCATGGTGGTCATTTTTGAGTAATTCTCCACGCACCACTAATTGTCGTCATTTCTGAAAAGTTTGGGGTGTTCATGGATGCAAAAAAATAATCAAAAGATCATTGTTCTAGAAAGATCATAGTTCTCTGACACGAGAACAATGATCCTTTGAGGGGGCTATTGATACATACAAAAATAACACATGCCATACGACTTATGGACATTCGATTACAACCTACTGTAATTCAGTTAGATCACTTTTTGATAGTATGTTAGTGGTCGAACTATGTCATGATCAACTAAACTATCAACGATCAAGATATACGATGCACAATCAGTTATCCCATCCAATCAGTTATTGACAGTGCCAAGAGGGAAATCTGACTTACATGGTAACTCCACTATTAATGCGCGATTATTACGCCTTAATTAGCGTCCATTATCCCTTAATTAGTGGCCTTATTCCTTAATGTGAAATCCTTATACCTTAATGGGTGACAATTATCCATAAATAAGTGTCTATCATTTCTTAATGAGTACCTATGCACATTAATTTTTCCCAACAGATACATGGCCATGATTACTAGTATCGGTGATTTAGATCCTGATCGTTGGCCAAACTCCCACTAGCGTTCGGCGTTCCCTCAAGGTAAATGACATGCCTTTACTGCTTAAGCTTGTACTTGTGCCTATTTTTGCTCTAAATTTTCATTTTTGCTTTTATATTTAATTTTGTCAGTTGCCTATGGAAACAAATTCTCAAAAAACTCTTTCTTTTCATCTATTCTTTGCTTAACTTTTAAAGTTTGCCCTTCTCACAAATCAAAATCTAGTATTCTAGTAACCAATGTAGCAAAGGTGAAGTTTCAGTGAATTTCTGAAATTAATGATACTTTTTGGGTTTTAACGAGATGAAGTTTATTTATGACATTTAAACATTTTCTAGCTAGAAGGAACGTTGTGAAAGATAGTTGGTTGAGCTTGTGACTTTTCACCTAAAATGAGTGGATTTGATTTTCAGTGAAAACTTATGCATGCATGCATGAATGGATTATTACGCCTTAATTAGCGGCCATTACGCCTTAATGTGAGATCCTAATCCCTTAATGGATGATAATCATCCCTAAATAAGTGTCTATCATTCATTAATGAGTTGTTATGATTCAAGACCTATAAATACCCCACTTTGAGGACTACATACAAGTTACACATTACTTCTCTTATGTATATATTCCTCTACGAATTATCACTCTGGAGGTAAAACGAGGAGAATTACAGCCTCCTTATGCAGGTATCAAAGGTCTAAAGTAACCAAACAAGGGGCCAATCTAATCAACGAATCGATGAACAAAATTAAACCGCATCCTTTAGCACGCGTCTGTGGAAACAATGTGTTAACCATGTTCTCACCACATTCAACAAACCACCAAAAAATATTGAATTTTTTTTTTTTTTTTTTTTTTGGTACAATTTCTTCTAACCAGAATTTTGGAGAAATCTGCCACTAAAATGAAGAAAAATGACCGACAAAGATATGAATGCTTCCATGAAAAAGGAACTATCAAAAAAATAGTTCCAATGATGAAGATAGCTGCAGGAGCCGATAACAGTACAAGTTTAATTTCTTAACCAAGAAAATGGTAAACAAAAAAGAAATCAGAGGTTTATGGGTATCGGATCTATAGCTTTCTCTATGCATCAGATCTCTAGAATCACAAAAAATCAATTGCAGCTCTAGATCAACTGCATTTTCTAAACATTAGATTGTTGAAATGGCATGAGAAATTGGAAAATCGAAGGCAGATCTATATTTTCCCAACTCTTATTAGGTTTTCTCTATTTTTTTATTTTTTTATTTTTTTTACTGTAAAATGCAACATAGGCCTTTTGGTGCCCCCGTGGTTTAAGAGACAACCAAAGCTAGATTTATCAACTTCTTTTGTTGAGTTAACAAGATTTCTATTTTCAAATGTTTTGGTAAAAAAAAAAAATTTATAAAAAAAAAATGTGATACTTTCGAGGTAAAATATGTAGTTAAAAAATGATTTGAAAAACATGTGCATATTTACAAACAAATCCTACCTTCTTTTTTTTTTTTTTTTTTGTACACTATGTACCATAGTTTATCAGAGATTATAGATACACGTTTTGGATATTGCTCGTGGATTCTTTAAAACTTGTTTAGTACAAAAACTTCAACTTTAAAAGTAATTTTTACTCTATAGTTAAGAAAACTTTCATTTTGTAAACTGTTTCTAAATAAGTTTAAAAACAACGCATTTCTCCAAACCACTTTTAATCACGCACATTTTTTAAAGTTACTTTTCAACTACATATGTACCTCGAAAACATAAGGTCAGTCCTCTTTACTGTTTCCAAGTCATTTTTCTATTTTCATTTTAGAAAATATCGAAAATGCGTTCAATTCCTCATTTTCCAAAACGAGTTTTTGAAAATAAGAAAAATTTTTGTACACAAAATTCAAAACAATGAAAGGATAGTTTTTGGCTTTTTCAATACAAAACACTATTAAAATTAAACGCGGAAAAAACATTGGGGTCTTTCTCTATTTTCTGAAGTTGTTAAATTAATAAAATGTTTTAATTTTGGAATTCAATATTCTTTTGTATTGATGTATTGATTTAATTTTGATAGATTGTTAATAGCATGGCAAACTTTGATTAGTGAAAGCTATCGTGTTTGATGAATTGTACTCAAGTATATTTTGTACAGTGGAAGAATTAATTGCACCTAATCTTAATTTCTTATAATATTTTTTGAGACTTGAATATTAATGACTTTATCTATTTTTTGTAATATTTTTCTAACCATTATTAAATTAGTCTAACAAAAATTAGATAAGTTAATTTCTTATAATATAGAGTAAATCTTCAAAACAATAGAGATTTTATAATTTAATACACAAGTAAATTAATTACAAATAGTTATAAGCATTATTCTTCAAAATTTCAAATAGAATATGTTTTTCAATTTTTAATTTTCAAAAATAGTTTTCAAAAATTGCAATTGAAATGCGTCTTCAGCATTTTTGAAAACAAAAAATTAAAACCTGAAACAAAAAACGTTGTCGAAAATAAAAATAGAAAACAAAATATAAACATAATGCTATCTAACATTCTTTATTTATAAACAAAAAATTATCACCAAACAAATAATCATTTCTACTTTCCAATATAGATAATTATGTTGTAAATATTATATTGTATTAGTGAATGACAATTATACCCCTATAACTCTATGTATTATTACATTGTGCATCATTTATTCCCCTTATATCTTATTATATCTTATCTTATCTTATTAATATATTAAAGAAAGATAGTAGCTTAGATTTTTGGCTCCATAATTCCCTCCAAAGTTCTCCCAAATAGCATTTAGGCTCCAATGAAACTTCTCCAAGAAGCAAAAATATGGGATCTTTCTAATGGTTAATATAAAAAAATTTAAAATATGAAGCTTGCTTTGCGGACTTACAATCAGGTGACCCCCACAGTTTCCTTTGCAAATTCTTTTTTCTTCCATACGCTCTCAGCTCTCTCTCTCCCCTAAAATCTATCATCTCTCTCTCACATCTCGGATCTGAAATAAAAAATAAAAAGACGCTGCCCTTCGATTGCTCCACACCGGTGATGACTGAAATCAAAAAACATCTCCGCCCTTCAACTGCTCCACACCGGCGACGACTGAAGCAAACTGCTTGGGAATGAAGACAGTCCCTCGTCGTGGAGATATCATTTATTGCATACTTTTGTCGCTTTTTCTCTTTCCGATTTTTTTTTACTTCATAATATGTTCGCTGTGTATTTTTTTTTTTTGTACAGATTTACTGGGTCTAAGCCAGAACTTCGAATTTTAGGATTTACTGAGTTTTTCTGTGCTGTAACTTTCTTCTTACCAGGGTCTGCACCGGAACTTCAGAACTTCGGATTTACTGGGTCTACATTTTTTAGTTCTATTTTGTTTTAATTTTTTTAGGTATTAAAGTATTATATATATGACCCAAGAATGTTCTTTATTGACACGATTTTATTTTCACAACAATATCTTTAATATTTTCTAATCTTTCAAAATTGGATTTTTCTTCTTCCTTTTAATCTTTTCCATTTCAAATTTTTCATTGATGCATATTTGCAATTGATTGTAGGAAATTGACAAATGATTAAAATCTTCTGTTGATTCCCCCAAATTCCAGTGACCAGTCGAGCCAAGGATCCGCTCCTGCCTGCAAGGTTAGTGGCTTATTGCAATGTCATTTATTTTGATATGGATTTTGTTAATGTGATTTTGAATATTGTCATTTGAAAATGTGATTGCATGATATAATTTGGATTGGTTTTGACAATTTTAGATTATTGTGAATTTGTGATTTAGATATTAGATTATTTGATTTTGGGAATATGATGTAAATTATAAATTTATATAGCTTTATGTGATTTAGATTTTGATTTCTAGAATGGTCAGCATCTCCTCATTGTGTATTATTTTCAGTAGACGTGCAGTAATAAGTGAGCAAAGATGCAAATATCAAAAGAGGGAGCTGAGGACTGAGAATCTTGGTAGCAGACTTTTGAGCAAACAAAGGGTCGCCTAAGCTTTTATCTTTGTAGTAAAAAGTTGAGTTGTGCACATCCCAAGGTAAACATCAATTGAAACTCCATCTATCTTTGACAGAGCTTTTTCACTTGGATTTCTGTCAAATTGATTAACAAGAGAACTCACTCCTTTCGGATTCCATTGTTGAACTATATGGACTTATGTTATATGTTTGATGTCTTTAATTGTCCTTCACTGTTCAATATGTAAAAGCATTCATCTTTAGGGATTTACTGTGAAAAGCTACTTATTCTTTTTGCAACTTTCTGGAAAGAGTTAAATGTTACAAACATGGATTACATAATTTGCAACGGATATTTCCACTTTCCGTTGGTGTGGGCTCTATTTTCCTTGTATGAAACTACATATATCTTGAAAACTACCATATTTGTTTATTGATTTATTTTAAACCCGTCACTCATTCCATATTAATTTCATGTATCTTTAACATTACCACATTTATGTGTTGATTCAATTGAAAAACAGACGTACTACGCGCACGAGCGCACAAGGTTCTATATGCATAATGAAGCTTTTTCCACAATTATCAATTGTATAATTCTATTTCTATTAGAAGTAATATGTGATGTGATTTCTAATAGCAGCCTTATTATCTTTCTTGGATGCAGTGGCCATCAATGTAGTGTTCGAGCAGATGTACATTGGAGGAGTCTCATGTCCATATATATATGCTCTAAGCATTTGTATCACGGTGTCTTATTGGATGGTTATGTTTCGACTGGCTATGCTCCTATTCGAATGAAAGAAAAGCAATACTGGATTATTAAGAACTTGTGGGGTGAGAAGTGGGAAGAGAAGGTATACTACAAATCTGTCGTGGCCGAATTATCTGTGAAACCGACTCAATGGTTTCAACTGTTACAGCTGCAAGTACTAGGATATGGATAACCTTGACATCAACTCACGCCCACTGAATTATGTACATAGATTGTAACTGTTTAGGTAAACTGATTATGGTTAGGCATGCATCTAATTCTTCGCTTCAGATTTCAAGTCATTTAGTCTTATATGGTCATCTGAGTGGTGTTTATTGTTTGGTTGTTCATCCAACCATTGACATTTTGCTGATAGGTGGTCGGGGTTCCATGTTCATGGTATGTATATCATACTTATATGAATTTCATACTGACTTTATTTTTCACATAGATAGATATTCAACTCGGTGTTTTAGATGTGCTGGAGAGTTGACAAATAATCACTTAATTTTGATGAAACCCTTATTTTAGGTGTGGGATAATGGTAGTAAAATGCAAATTCATCCACTTTCGGGGCATTATAACACTGTTTGTTCAGTTTTCACATGACTTGTGGTAAGTGATTGTTTTGTAGCTTGGAGAAATATAAATTATAATTGAACAGTTGTATCTTTCACCACCAGGTTGGAGGGTGGAGTGTTCACAAGGGAGTTGGTAATCATGCTCCCTCAATCACATAATATTTGCTATGTTTTTTTGTTTAACCAGTTTCTTTTATCAAGAATTATGTAAATGGCATTTGAGAAAACATTGAACATCATTGATGTTCAGGAAAGTGATTGAATTCACAAAGAAAGCATTTCACTTTATGCCAAAAAATACTATCAAATCATCTTTGAAATAGTTTTGATTTGCAGGGTCCACAAGTCATAACAGGTTCTAATGATTCAACTATATAGTTCTAGGACCTTAGACATGGTAATGTAATTTGATGAACTATCTATTCTTTCATTATAATTTTTTAACATTCTCTTTTCTAAGTTTTAAATGCTCATGTATGGCAGGTAAAACAATGGAAACTCTCACACATCATTAAAAATTGTATTGGCAGTGGCTCTGCATCCTATGGAGTATGTAAATCGTTTGCCATATTTTTTTTTCTATTCTTAGTGAAGATCTATCTTTTACTTGATCATTTACTTCTTTTTCTCTGATCTTCGCATTCTATTGATTTAATGTTTGTATTTTGTTATTTTTTTGCATCTACTTCTACTGAAAATATAAAAAAGATTAGCCTTCCTAGAGAAGAATTTATGCACAACATGCTGTGAGTTTTTTGACATGTCATGCAATGTATCCATAAATTTCATGGATACAAAATCAATAGTCGTTTTTTTTTAATGCTCAATTATGTTTCTCTTCATTCTAGAAGGCAAGGGATATCGGAAAAGTAAACTACATTTGATTGATATTTTAGTCATACTATTGGTTAGACTTAGGACAAACAACAAAACACTCCATAGGAGGGTTGATTTGGAAAACGATGTGTTAAATGCAAGAAGGTGATTTTGGGCAAGAAATGTGAATAGTCTCGGGACCATATACTACCTTGATGTGATTAATATAACACTTATTCTTGAATTCTATTTTTCACGTTAGAGAAATTCATAAATTTTGGATCCATATGAAGTTTATATGATCTGAAACTTATTGTCATGTTATTACATTATTATCATAGTAAATATTGTTGTATTACTATTCTTGCACTATCACATTATGCTTTTCTTTTTTTCTTTTTTTTTTAAAAGTTTCATGTACCAATTCAGGACTTAGTAATAAAGATATTTTACACCCTGTATCATGATCGAGATTATGCAAGAATTTTTTTTCTTAAGACTATTGCAAGAGTTCAGTATTAATGTAACTACACAGTTCTAGTTCCTTTCTAAAATAAGCGTACACATTGTTTTCTTCTCTTCTGTCTACACCTTTTCTATCTGTTTTGTGCAAATTTAGTTACTCCATTAGTATCTGTCAATATTTATTGCTATGATATCCATATTGACTCATAATTTTCTAAATTTCTGTAAAAGCAACTGATTGCCACGTCTGCCTCTACTACATTTGTTCTCAAGTTTGTTGAGTAATATTTTTCACAGGTTTTGTTACTATTTTTGTAGTTTGTAATTACGAATTACTACCATCTATTTTGCTATCAATGCATCCAAAGGAATTTGAAGACCCACCTTTCCAAGTGCCCTGATACTGGAACTCCATTTGGGGCAAAGTAATGTTTGTTTTGTAAAAATTAAAGTGAACTAAGTTTAGTTTAGTAGTTAAACATGTTTGCAGACTACAATACTTTTTTTTATAATTTTTTCTTTTCTAGACTATAGTATTTTTGAATTAATGAGGATTAGAGAAGGAAAATATATATATACATACACACACACACACACACACACACACGCGAATGATGGGAAACCATCATTTTCTAAAAAACAAGCAAATTTTTCTCTCCAGATTTGCTGATGATTTCCCAATGGCAATGCAGAAGGAATATATTCTGCAATTTTAATTTCATTAGCATTATCCTTTTGCTATTTGTATATTTCCCATAAATATAGTTGATATATGTGATCATGAAGCTAGACTTCTTTTTTTCTATGATTTGGAATCTACCACAGAAATATATAGAAATAGGATTAGTCCAGATCCCATCTTTTTTATTTCAGAAGCTCCCTCCATTTGTTGGAGGTTTCTATACAATCAATAGGCGAGGCTGAATTTTACTTGCTACAGTAATTGAAACAACAATCATACCCTTTATTTGTAGAGTCTTGCTTAACAAATGTTCTTATGCAAATATTTTCTTTTTTATGGTAGTAAAAATTGGGCTGTGATGTTTTTTTCTTTCTCAATTTTTGTTCTTTTGGTCTTTCATGGCTATGTTATGTACTAGACCAAGGAAGGAGTTTTTATATGAATTATGATTCTATTCTTCTATTTGGTCTTGCAATAACAGGCATTGTTGCACGCATAGTAAATGTAGGTGTGCTTTGATGATGGTTTTAAAAATACTTTCAAGCTTGATAGAATTTTCATTGCAGGAGGCTTTTTCCTTTACGCGCATGCCATTTTTAGTCTATTCAACTTTGCTATTTTTGGCCTGTTTTGTAGGTTATTTTGGTGACCTATGCTTATTATTATTTAATTAAATACTCGATGTTACTTTTTATTGGTTTTTTTCTATTGTTTTGTATTAGTACATTATATTTTATCAATGGAATATGTCCGTGCATCGCACGGGTGGAAGAACTAGTATATATATATATATATATATATATATATATAGGGCTTTGGTTCATAGTAAAACACACAAGTTTATTGACATCTCTATTCTTCTTTCTAGTTTATAATACGTTATCAGTACGACGCTCTAACCAAACTGAGTTTGAAGAATTCTTTAAAATCTCATATATCAAGAATATTAGTTAGAAGGTAATATTTTTTTAATAAGCATAATCAACTGACATGTGTACCAAAATCAATTTGGTGACACGTGAATTTTTTTTACATGTACATCATAACAATGTTGAATCTTTTTTTTTTTTTTTTTGTTTGAATGATTGAAATCTTAATTATCTTTGAATATGTCAACTCTTAAATATAGAATGTGAAATCTGAAAATTTTTCGAATTTGAATTCTCCGAATCTGGAATCTTGATAAGTGTATTTTATTCACTTATTTGTATGTCTAAATTAGGTGTAATCATTGTCGTTTTGGAATATTTGCTATTTAATTTGTGTTTATCGTTTACTTTTCAGAAAATATCCCAAAGGATGAAGAATGATGAAATCAATGGGAAAAACGCATAATTGGATTACTAATTGGAGCTAAATTGGACAAGTGAGGAGTTGGTGACGTCAACCAGAAAGAGGCAATGTACCAAAATGAACGAATCAGAGATTGGATGACCTAGTTGAATGAATTAAGAGCTTAAATGGGAAAATCGAGAAGAAGATAAAGTTTGGGGACTAAATTGCAATAATTGGAAGTTGAGGACTGAAGGTGCAATTAAAAGTCAGGGACCAACTTACACAGCCGAGAAAAGATGGAAGTCGCGATCGCTGGATACGTGCCACGCGATCGCGAGATGGTGTGAAAATATAACCCGAGAGTAAAAGGGTCTTCCACGCAATCGCCGGACATAAGCCTGCGCGATCGCGTGCTTGTCCGACTGGGCCGCAGATCAGATTTTTCTCACGATTTTTAACAGGCTTTGGGCTTTTTGACCTAGGTTTTCTCCAAAACCTATAAATACAAATCATGAGGCACGAAATAGAGACCTTTGCCTCTCCAAAGAACAAGCCACAATCGAGAAATCAACATCAAATTCTTGGGGAATCAAGCATCGCAAAGGGGCGTGAATTGAAGATAATTGAAGAATCAAAACTTGGTGCAAGATTTCCATTCTTTATATTATTTTTAATGAACGTTAATTTTTATTGTTATTGTTCTTTATTGATGATGTGTAACTAAATTCTATGTTGGGATGAACGATGTAGCCTAGTTATATTATTTTAATTCCAAATTCCGTTGTTTTAATGTTTAGTTGCATGTATTGATTTATTATTGTTCTTAATGCTTGAATTGCTTGATCACAAGTTCATGATATATTGAATTATTTCCATAATCCGAGAGGTGAGTTAATAATTTAGAACATGGTAATAAATCCGATAATTGAACGAGAGATAGAGATATACTCTTGTTATTATTACGTTCGTGTGTGAATTCTTGTATTTATTGCATCTAGATAAGGAATATTCCGACCCGCTGTAGAGATACATGGTTGACTTATGTAGGTAGAATTGATTTAAACTCGAGAGAGGAATTTCAATATAAATTAGTGAATTCGACCGAGTACATAATTAGGAAATAAAACATGGAATTGAAGTTAATTTAATTGGTTAGGTGAAATCGTGAATCCCAACTATTTTACAATCGTTTTTAAAAACAAAATAAATTCTCCAATTTTAAATTCTTTAGTTTAATTCTTTAGTTTTAGTTTAAAACCTCAAATTCATTTGTTCGTTCAAATAAAGTGTAGAACTAAAATATTTCGGTAATTAATAGCAGTCCTCGTGGGACGATAATCCGGACTCCTAGGTCCACTTTATTACTTCTCACAACCCATGCACTTGCGGGGATATCTCGCATCGCGAGATATTAGTGAACAAGTTTTTGGCGCCGTTGCAGGGGACTGTTAATTAATATCGATACTCATTAGTTCTTATTTTACTTTGAACTTTATTTTGCGTATTTTTATTTTTATTTTTATATTACTTTTCAGTTTTTGCTTTTAATTTTTGTTTTCTTTAATTTATGTTAAGAAGGACTAAGTCATTTGATTTGCTTCCTTTTGATACAGAAATTGAACGCACTTTTCGACAGAGGCGTAGACAACAGTTGGAAGCGAATCAACAAACAGACTTAGCCATGGCAGATGATAGAATTCAAGATAATCAGGGAAATCAACAAAATCTACCAGCAGCTGTAAATGGACAGCAACAAAATCATGGAATGCGCGTTTTGCGAGACTACATGATTCCTCCTGTGGGGAACATTGGAACATGCATGTACCTCCTGCAATCCAAGCTAACAATTTTGAGATCAAAACCTCTTTGATCTCACTGATCCAAAACTCATGTGTTTTCCATGGATTGCCGACTGAAGATCCTCATGCACATCTTTGATCCTTTTTGAAATTGTGTGAAATGCAGCGCATGAATGGAGTTTCAGATGATGCTGTGAAATTGAAGTTATTTTCATTCTCTTTGGCATAAAAAGCTAAAGCTTGGTTCTACACTTTGCCCTACATACAATCAGCACTTTTGAAATCATGAGTCAGAAATTTGTAGATAAATTTTTCCCACCTGACCGCATGTCAAAGCTAAGGCGGGAGATTTTATCATTCAGTCAACAGCCTGGGGAATCAATTTTTGAGGCTTGGGAAAGGTTCAACGAGCTCATCAGACAGTGTCTTACACATGGAATCACCGATTGGATACTAGTTCAAACTTTCTACAATGGGCTGACAAATGAAAACAAGAAGTACGCCGACTCAGCAGCTGGAGGATCTGTAATGGATGTGACATATGAAGAAGCATCTTAGATTTTTGAGAAGATGGCTGCAAACAGTTATCAGTGGTACTCGGATAGAGCTACACCTAAGTCTGGGGGAGTAATTTCTGTTAATGAGATTACATCGTTAAATGCCAAATTGGATGCGTTGATGAAGAAAATTGACAGAATGGGTGTGCAGACAGTCAACTCAGTTCAAGCAGCGCTATGTGATTTTTGTTTTAAAATCACACTGTGAATTTCTGTCCCATGCAACAGAGTCAATCAAATCCAGAACAAGTCAATTTCTTGGGCAACAGGCAACATGGTGGTCCTTATTCACAAACCTACAACCCAGAATGGAAGAACCACCCCAACTTCTCCTGGTCTAATAATCAAAATGTTCAGCATCCGCCTGGATTTCAGCAACAGAAACAGCAACAATCTCAGAAAAACATATCCGAGAACATAGAAGAGTTAATTCAGCTGGTCAAGAGTCAGAATGGTGAGATAATGAATCAAGTTGTTGAAATAAAAAATTTGAAGAAACAAATGGGAGAGCTGGCAGCTAGCAGCTCAACAAGACAGCCAGGACAGTTGTCAAGCAACACTGAAATGAACCCTCGTGAGCATGTTAATGCAATAACAACGAGGAGCGGGGTTCAGCTATCTGAAGTGACTGTAGAGGATTATGAAAAGCATAAGAACCAGAAGAAAAATGTGGTGGAAGAACAGAAAAGTGAAAAGGAGCAGGGATCAACTTCAGAAACTCAAGAAAAAGTGGAAGAATAAGTTCGGGTTCGACCACTAGTCAAAGCTTATGTGCCCCCAGTTCCTTATCCACAAAGATTGATAAAGCATCAGTTGGAGCAGCAGTTTGGAAAATTTTTGGAAATATTCAAGAAACTGCACATTAATATTCCTTTTGCTGAAGCATTGGCTCAAATGCCGCTTTACTTGAAATTCATGAAAGAGATGCTGTCAAATAAAAGGAAATTGGTTGATAATGAAATAGTAGCACTTAGTGAGGAGTGCAGCGCCATACTTCAAAAGAAATTACCACAAAAATTGACCGATCCAGGGAGTTTCTCTATCCTTTGCATTATTGGTAATTTCAGTTTTGATAATGTTTTGTGTGATCTAGGGGCCAGTGTTAATATAATGCCTTTGTCTGTGTATAGGAAACTTGGTTTGGGGGAGCCTAAATCAAGCAATATCACACTGAAGCTAGCGAACAGATCAATCTAATATCCATATGGGATTGTTGAGAATGTGATAGTAAAAGTAGACAAATTTTTCTTCTCAGTCGACTTTGTGATTTTGGACATGGAAGAGGACGCCCAAATGCCCCTCATTCTTGGAAGGCCTTTCCTGGCTACTGGAAGAGCCTTAATCGACATTGAAAAGGGAGAAATCATTTTTAGGGTCGAGAAGGAGCAAGTCACTTTCAGCATCAAGCAAAGGGAAGATCTTGAGAATCTAAAAGAAAGTTGCTTCGAGGTGGAGGGAGTGGTCCAGAAACCAGAAGAGAATACCAAGCATGGTATAAATATTGAGGAGGAGGTAGTCACAAAACATGAGTTTATAAAGGCAAAAGATGAATGGAGGGACAAGAAGGAAGAAAAACCTAACATCCCTCAACAATTGGCTAAAATCGAGGCTTTGCAATTAAAGAAAGTTAGGAAACGAGTTGAGAAGTGCAAAGCTGGAAATTGCAAGATATGCAAGGTTCTGAGATCATCTTTCAAGCCTCCATGATTTGGAAGTACAAAAAGTCAGGCTCGGGACTCTAAACGGAGCGCTTGTTGGGAGGCAACCCAACTTTTCTTCCCTTTTACTTATTACGCTTTCATTATTTATTTTAGTATTGAAACTTTAGATATATGCATGGTAGGAATTGTGTTTGAGTGTTTAGCATGTTTCATGTTAAGAGCACTTGTGCATAATATTCTATTATTGCATATTTAGGTATGTTTTTGATTTTGCATGTTTACATTAGGCTAGGTTTTTATCGTCATTCCAAACTCACACACACACACACTAGTTTGAATCATTAGGTTAATGTTTGGAAAATCATTGCATCGATCATGAAGAAGTGATTAGGGGGAGAAAAATGATTTTGAAAATAAAAAAATAGGAAAAATTTTCAGTATTGCCGTGTACTACGCGATCGCGTGCCAATAGGCAATGGAGATCGCGAATCTGCATTAAAAAATCAACAGATTCTTTAACCTTGAACCACGCGATCGCTGGCACTCCAGCCAGGCGATCGCATGGCTGTACTGGGACCAAATTCGGCAGTTTAAGTTCTTTTCCTCATTCGTTCAACTTTAAACATTATAAACTCGTTTTATCTCCCCAAAATCACTCAAAAGTATGATCTTTCATCTATCATGCATGCAATCAACACTTCATTGCACCAAATTCATTGCTATTTTCAAATCCAAATCAATGAAAGGTATGAAATTCTTCATTTAAATCCATGTTTACTCAAAATTTTGAAATTTTCTTTGAGTTCTTGGATTTTGAAATTGTGAATGGTGATGAGTGGGCTTAGGTTAGTGGTTGGAGATTGTGATTTGTGGTTTAGTAGACAAAAATTTTGGGTTCATTCATCAACCCTATGCATATCCATTGATTTTTGCAATGGCTATTAAGTGTTTGATGAAATGCTACAAAGATGTTCTTGTGCTAATTTTAGAAATTCATTCCGGCATTTATCTTCATGACATGTTCATCATTGATTGTGTGTATTTAGTTCTAGAATTAGTTCATTACATTGCATGAAAATCATGAAAACCAACATTGCATCAAGGCAGCCCCATTGCAAGGCCACTGCAGGCCATTGCACCCAGAAACTGTCTCACGTCACCTACTTCTCCACATTGTTTCATGACCCTATTGATCTTCAAATGAGCTGACTTTTTAATATACTGTCGATTATGCGGTGAACTTTAATATATCAAAAGATGGCTCGGGAAAATTTATGTTTTTCTAGGCGATGTCAAGGCTTGAATAAGTGTGGTCGACCAATTTTGAAAATTCAAAAATGTGCTTTAACTTTAGTTTGGGGGTGTGGTCCTGAACTTCCATTATTTCTTATTGGTGTTTATGACTTCTAATGTTACTTATCTCTTATTTCTAGGAAAACACCAATCAAAAGACCCCAACCAAATTTCAACAATACAAACAAAGGGTCGATTCATCCAATGCAGTGCAACAGGGAGCTTCAAAGAAATACATCATCTACACTTGGGAAGTTCTCGTTCTCTTTTCTTTGTCTTGTTTTACATTATTGAATCTTTTTGAAAAACATTGAGGACAATGTTCATTTCAAGTTTGGGGGGTGAAAATTCATTGCATTCTTCATTCATTTTATATTCATTCGATTTTATTAGGATTAAAAAAAAATGAAATTGAAAACTTGGTTGACACTGGCTATTCACACACACACACTTGAGACTCTGGCAGGATATAACTAGAAATTATTTTGCATTGTTGTTCACGACGCTTGCTTAGAGCTTAAATTGGTTTCGACTGTAGAGGCATATGGTAAACATGTTGACACAACAAAAATATTTGTTCTCTTGTTTCTTTGATTTTAGTAGTTTAGTTTAAATTGTTCGAGGACGAGCAATAGTTCTAGTTTGGGGGTATTTGATAAGTGTATTTTATACACTTATTTGTATGTCTAAATTAGGTGTAATCATTGTCATTTTAGAATATTTGCTATTTAATTTGTGTTTATCGTTTACTTTTCAGAAAATATCCCGAAAGATGAAGAATGATGAAATCAATGGGAAAAACGCATAATTGGATTGCTAATTGGAGCTAAATTGGACAAGTGAGGAGTTTGTGACGTCAACCGGAAAGAGGCAATGTGCCAAAATGAACGAATCAGAGATTGGAGGACCTAATTGAATGAATTAAGAGCTTTAATGGGAAAATCGAGAAGAAGATAAATTTTGGGGACTAAATTGCAATAATTGAAAGTTGAGGACTGAAGGTGCAATTAAAAGTCAGGGACCAACTTACACAGCCGAGAAAAGATGGAAGTCGCGATCGCTGGATACGTGCCACTCGATCGCGAGATGGTGCGAAAATATAACCCGAGAGTAAAAGGGTCTTCCACGCGATCGCCGGACATAAGCCTGCGCGATCGCGAGATGGTGCAATTATTATTTTAATTTTTTTTTTCTTGCACGTTTTTGCCTATAAAATTGGGGGTTTATTAGACTTCATTAGTTGATACTCCAATCGCAGTTCTTTGAAGATAATAAAACGTGAAAGAAATTGAGGTCTGTTTATCTCTTTTTTATTGAATTTTTTGGTAAGTTTTTCTTCTTATTTTTCTTTATTTGTAAAGCAAAGTATATATAAATTTCTTAATTATGTTGTGCTATATAATATTTTTAATTTTTAATTTGTTTCATTTTGTAACATCGTTTTAATTTTATTTTTGTTACAGTAGGTTTTGCATGTGCCAATATTTAAATTATTTCACAGAATAATCTTTCATACTAATTTGAGGAATGGAAGGGGATGACAATGTATTTTTTCCACGAGTGAATGTTGGTGTGATACCACAATTCAGGCAAGAGTTTCAAACTCTGGATGATGAGTATGATTTTTACAATGAGTATGCGAAATTAGCATACGTAGTTGTAGTAGCCAAAAGAATCCACATACAAATGAGCTTGTCTGGAAGTTGTATGTTTGCCCCAAAGAGGGTAAAAAAGATGAGACATATCAAATGAAACTCAAAAATTTGGTGCCCCGTTCTAGTGAACGAAAGTATGGAAACTCATGTTGTGGATGTGGCGCAAAGTTACCAGTTGTCAAACATCAGACAACTTCTATGTGGGCTGTAAGACATTTTGTCGAGGGGCACAACCATGCACTATCTACACCAAGCAAAACACACCTACTACTATCGCACCGACATGTTTCTACAACCAAAAAAGCTCTTGCTGAGCAATTTTCACATGCTAATATTCCTAGGTGTCAACCGATCAGACTTAAGGAGATAGATGCTGGTAGACCTTCTTCATTGAGCTGTACTGGGTAGGACATCAGGAACCATCGACGAGATCGGCTACAAGAAGCCATTGGGTGCAATGCGAAAACATTGATTGAGCATTTCGAGTTAGAAAAAAGGAGTCCTAGCTTCTAATACCTCATGAGATTGATGAGGATGGTGTGTTTGCTCATTGTTTCTAGGCAGATACAGAGTCTAGGAGTTCTTATGTTTACTTTGAAGATGTTTTCATTTTCAATACAACATATAACACCAACAAGTACTCTATGGTATTCCCACCATTTGTTGGAGTTAACCACCATCGGCAAACTACTGTTTTCGGATGTGGATTATTAAGTGATGAAAAGATTGATTCATTTATTTGGTTATTTTCGAAGTTCATCGAAGCAATTCCCAATCAACGGGATCCTGGGGTGGTTATTACTGATCAGGACGCCGTCGTAGCTAGAGCGCCTACAGAGGTATTTCCTAACACAATTCATAGGTTATGTCTGTTGCATATTCTAAACAAATTTTCAGAGAAGATGAGTCCCGTACAGTACAAGGCACAATACCATAGCCTGGTTAGTATCATTAAGCAGTCAGAGTCCCCGGAAGAGTTCAAATCTCTTTGGGCTGATGTGATGGAAACCATTAACCTGGGTGGGAACAACTGAATCGCCAACATGTATGAAATACGAAGTCGTTGGATACCCGCATACGTGTGATAAGTGTATTTTATACACTTATTTACATGCCAAAAGTGGGGTTTTATACGTTTGTTTAAGAATATTAGCTATTCATTTTGATTTATATTTCAAAAAACAACCCAAAATTGAAAAATGGATGCAATTACCGAGGAATTAGGTGATTATTGGAGCTAATTTGTGAACATGAAGAAGTGCAAGAAGTCAATTGAGAAGAACAATGAAGAAAATGGAAGAAATCAGAAATATAGGTGCCAAATTGCCACAATTGGAAGTTGGAGGACTTGGATGCAAATAAAGTAGTAGGACCAACTGAAACAAAAATCAAAAGTGGAAATCCCATTGTAGCAAAGAACCATACGACCACAAGTTTCAAGCAGCGTGGCAACGCGAGAATCAGTAAATTAACAGAACCGTCTTTGGTATAACTGCGTGGCCATTAGGTTTACTACTGCGCGGCCGTGTGCCTTTCCGGTCCAACGCCGTGTTTGGCCCATGTGCAGATTTTTGTTGTTTGTTCTTCTTTTTGACTTAGTTTTCATGCACAACTATAAATAGCAGTATTTTGGACTAGTTTAGGGTCCCCCAATATTGTTCTCAATTGTGCCTAACTAGAGAGAGGTCATGCCATATTGTTGTCCAATTGAAGATGGATCCACGCGAGGCCAAAGACAAGATTGAAGATACAAGAACAGGGAGATGAATGGAGTGATCTCTTTTCATATTTCTTGTAATTTATTTTCAATTATGTACTTAGGCTAGATGTTTAGTGTTAGGAATTGAGATGAAGCCTTATTATTTTGATTTTATCCTTTGACTCTTGATTATATAATACATGGGTTTGAGTAATTAAAGTATGCTTTTTTATCTTATGTAAATTTTTGGCCAATTTTTGTATAACTGGGTGGTGTTTTTTGAAAATCGAGAGAGTAGGAGAACATTAGACATGTTTAATTACCACTAGTTCGATAGAGGATAGAAATATACCACTTATGCTTAGTGTTATCCTTCAAAAGTGTTCACAAAACTAAAATACTTTTCTAGTGTTAACTTGTCATAGAGATATAGTCGTGTTACATTTTTAGAAAAAAAAATTTAATGCATCCTTGAGAGAGGACTTAAATGACATTTGGAACACGGATTTTCAAATCCCCATGAATTGGGGTTAAATAATTGAGTCAAAGTATAGATGATAGATTTAACGTAGATTCTCAATTTCCAACACGCTTGCTTTCACTAATTTTAATTCAATTTTTAATTTCTTTCTTAATTTAATTCCTAGTTTCAATTCAATCAACAAATCACCTTTGAAATTCTCATTCCGATTAAGGAGTTCAACCTAAAATACAATTTACTCAATCCATTGGGTACGATATCTGGACTTTTAGTCCAGTTTATTACTTGTATTATATGTACACTTGCGGTTTCACAACAACGTGAAGCACATATTCTCCGTCGGGATGTCAAGCAGTCAACGATTAGAAAGCAACGACGCGTTCTACAGAAGATATGTCAATAAGACATATACATTGATGAATCTTATCACACAGTTTAACACTGCTTCGATTCACCAGCGCCATAGTGAATTGGTTGCATGTCACACTGGCTTGAACGAGGAGCCACATAGGATAACAATGTTCGCCATGGAAACTCAAATGAAAGATATTTATACAAAGACAAATTTCCTATTTTTCCAAAAGGAATGAGCTCAAAGTAGTTACTACATTTGCTCAAAGAAATCAGCATATGAGGGTGTCATTACGTATGTCGTAACACGTTTTGACACTGAAAAAACATATCATTGCCAACGTGAGTTGACCTATGATGCAAACCACGTAGCAATTGTAGCTACGCAACCCACAAATTATTGGAATCGACCCAAGAACGCCAAGAACCTCGATTTATGGATCCAATTAAAATTAATTGAACCAAGCAACCAATACAATCACTGGGATATATTGACCTCTTGATCACAAACAATAATAATTCTCACCGAGATTTGAACAAACAAGATTAACTCGCAAGTTCGGATTTTATTCAATAAAGAATAAAGGTTGTGAAAGCAAATAGCCTCTCAATTAATATTATCAAAGTTGTGTAATGAATAATGAAAATTACATCCCTATAAATAGGGTCAAAACTATGTTAAAGAGTTCTAATTAAATAAGGAAACAACTACCTAAAAATAAGGAAATAAAAAACCCTAAAATTCACGCGTATTCGATTTTACGGCCGTGAGTAATTTTCTTACGGCCGTAACCTTGCTTCTGATTCACTCTTACGGCCGTGACAATATGACTTACGGCCGTAAGTCCAAAAACGTCCAAATTCCAATTTTAAGCAGAAACTCCATTACGGCCGTGATACTCAACCTTTACGGCCGTGATTGCTTATGTCTCGCAAAATCAATTTTCAGCAGAAAGTTGGTTACGGCCGTAACATTGAAAATTCACATTTTTCTTCGACGGCTTGAATGATGTTGATCCACTCGTCGTTTTGACTCGGCCCCAACATGGAACTTGCTTCTTTTGATGACACGAACATTGTTTTGGCCATTGTTTCTTGAACTAGCTTGTCCATTGCTTCCTTGGCCCTCTTTGTCTGCAATCGAGTCATCGGCCCTCCTCTGACCTTCAACGGATCTTTGTGCGGGCTTGTATCCGTGGTCTGGATCACATCAACCTACTTCAGGGCCATTGACTTCATAGCATGCAGCTATAGAACGTTTGAGTTTGAAGGATATCCACATCGTCACATGCTTGCATTTATGCTTGGGAAACAGGTGATGTTGTTACCATATCAGTACATTGTAGGTCGGTGGACGCAAAATGCAAAATGCAAAAGCAATTCCCGTTTAACCAAGGATGACCTCAACATGTGATTAATCATTTATTTCTCGGTATGGGATGCTGGCACACACTACGGTAGAGTTGGTGGCCAAAGGTACTTTGACTGATGCTCGTACGACGTTACTAATAGATGGATTTTGAAACTTGAAAATACAGGTAAAAGTCGTGGATGATGGAGGAGATGTGGGAATGAGTTGGGTTATTAGAAAGAGCAGTGAAGGTACCAAACTCGTGGTTGATCCTACTCTGATTAGGACAAAAGGGTGTGGGAAGAGATTGAAGTCATCCGAGGAGATAGCCATGTCTCGGTCGAAGAGAAGTTGTCGTGTTTGTGGTTGAGGTTGAAGTGGACATGACAAAAGAACTTGTCCGACATTACAGCCGAGGTTAGTTGATCAATAACTATTATTTTGTATTATTTTAGACTATTTTTACACTTAGATTGATTTTTTTTGACACCCTATAGGAGTTAGTGGGTGGATGAACCGTATCATCTACAGTATTCTTGGGACAAAACTCAAGAAAATAGGTACAATGACATTGCTAGCAATGATTAGGTGCATTCCACGGGTTTGACGAAGATGATTACAATTAAAGCACTTATTGTTGTACTCCGATGTAGTTTGAGTTGTATTTTAAGAAAATTTATCTAATTTATGCAATGTCTATTTCTTTTGTCTTAATATATTACAATGTTATTATAAATACATATGAAATTATGGTATTATTATTAATATCAAATGAAATTTAATATATGTACATATATTAAAAATTGTTAAGGAAAAATAAAAGACAAAAATAACATATTGAAAAAAGCAAAATAAAAAAAAAATGACAACAACAATACCATAGTGAAAAAGGAAAATAAAAAAAAACATATAAAAAATAAATAAATAACAAAAAGAAAAAAAATAAAAGCGACTGACAGCATACCAGTTTATTAAGTTCTATTTGATTAGTTTCTAGTTTTCGAATTAAAATTAAGATTAGCTTCTAGTGAATAGCTATGGGTACCAGTATATGTTTATTAAGTAGATTTCGTCAACATGTTAATGTATTTCTTATAATTTGTATTCATTAATTTTTTTATTGTTGATAAAATTTTTAAATTCGAGTTTTCGTGCAATTCTTATATATTATTGTTGTGCAATTTTTAATTCAATTCAAATTTCAAGTTCATGTTTATGTGTGTGATTAATGTATATATGATTCGATGGAAAATTTACCCTCCAAGTATAAAGTGGTCAAGTTATAGCTTAGCAATAATTTATAGTCATTCTTTCTAAAGACTTTTATGGTATAATAATATTTGCTAAATTCAAGTCTTAAACTATGTTTTCAAGTTTACTTAAATAAATAAAAAATGATATAATTAAATAGCAATGAAAGAGAAATTTGAGTGGAGTTTGTGAAATAGATTAGTATGAATTTCTTGAAACCAATAAGATTTAACATATTAGTAAGAAAATTAATCAACTTATTCTAAGAGCATCTCCAACCATACTCTATTTTAGAGTTTTTCACCAAATTGAAGTGGATTTGAAGCTCCAACCAAACTCTATTTTCATCTTCAAAATGGTGTGATGAACAGTGGGACGCCATATATGGCGTCCCACTGTTCATTTGACGTTTTTTTTTTTTTTTTTTTTTTTTTTTTTTTTTTTTTTTAACATTAAAATTGTTTTTTCCTTCTATATCCATGGATCAATTTTTTGTTATTATTTTGTTTGGTTAAAATTTATTTATATTCTTTGTTATTGGGTTATTATTTTTATTAATATAATGAATTAATTTAATCTAATATAAATAACAATTAATGATAATATTTAAATAAAATTGCCCATGATTAAAAATAAAAAGTTACATACTTGATGAACATAAAATTACGAGACGATAACTAAACATGACATGATAAAATACGACAAGTAAATTACGAGAATTTAATAATCTGGTAAATCATTTCCAGATCCTCCTAGACCATCAAAATATTGACTGAATGGAGTTGAACTATTTTGAGATTCCTTGCTTCTTTGCTGAGATCTCTTTTCCATAATTCGCAGTTGTTCGCTTCGAATAAACTCACGTAGACTTGGATCTGGTATGGAGTCTAAGTCTTTCAATAAAATTTTATTCTCTTCACGAAATTCTGCAACGGCTACTACTATCATCGCTCCCTTTCTTTAGAATTTGAGTGATTTCTCGATTATTCTCTGCAATTGATTGAATCATACCTGAAGATTCGTCATCATTCTTTCTTTTTCCTTTTGCTTTTTTGACCCCAATGGGTCGCTGGACAGAACCGCCACTACTATCTTCATCTAGATGAAGAGAAAACGATGATAATCCAGGAGATGCAGGTATTTTGCAGCACGACAAGAAAGTTGTAGAAAAGACGTCGAACGAGCATTTGGCGTTCTTCAACAGCGATTTGCGATAGTTGCTGGACCGGCACGATTTTGGTCCAAACATGTATTAAATGATATAATGACTGCGTGCATTATTATGCACAACATGATTATCGAGGATGAACGTGATCTTCAAGCGCCTATCGGAGTTTTTAAAGAAGGACCCCCTCCTACAGTTGAGATGGTTGTAGATGAAAATGTTCGATTTCAAGAATTTCTTGCTCAACATAGACGAATTAAAGATAAAGAATCTCACATAGCACTTCGAAATGCATTAATTGATCATTTGTGGGATAAATATACTAATTCCGAGAATTAGTATACAAGATTTATGTTCATCCTATTTGTATTGTGCGAATGTTTTCATGTTATATGTAACGTTTTTAAGTCGTATGGTTATCTTGTTAATTGTGATATTAATATTAATGTCTTTTTTTAATAAGCGTAATATTCTCGATAATTATTTTAAATTATAAATTTATAAAATTTAAGTGGTAGTAAAATATATAATTAAATACTTTTCGAATTAATTTAATTGTTGAGAATTGAAAATAATAATAAAATATAAACTTTACTGTTCATTTGGTGTAAGATTTAGAGTTCTGGATTGGAGATGACTTTGCTGGATAGTGCAAAATTACACTATTTTAGTGTAAATTTACTCCAAAATGGAGTAAATGGGTTGGAGATGCTCTAAGGCATTTGGTCATGCATTTTGTGTACATATTCAATACATGCCACATCAGCGACATTAATCCAAGTAAAATAATATGAAAATTTAAAACAACTTATAAACCCTTATCAATAACAAGAATTCATCCAAAAGAAATTAACATATACCCATGGAAACTACAAATAACTCCTCTCAAATATAATTTAGCCGGACATAATTAAATTAAACGAAATAAATTTCAAACAAATAATAATCATTAATAAATAATGAAATTCAAGTTTGAAAATGAAAATTCAATAACCAAAATATATCTCAAGGCTAACTAACATAAAAAATCTAAAATTGTGTAAACTAATAAATGAAAAAGTAAAAATTCTAAGCAAAGTATGAGTCGAAACTAGAACAAAACACCCGAATCAATGAGTTGGTGTGAAGGGGTTGTTGTCTGTGTGGTGGAGCTGCTGGTGTGTTGAGAGAAGTGTGACTGCTGAAGAAGGTTGTTGGCTAGAGAAAGTGTTGATGGTGTTGGAATTGGAGGCTGGTTTCGATTGAGAGAGAGAGAGAGAGAGAGAGAGAGAGAGAGAGATTTGTGTGAAGGGGCTGCTGGCCGTTGACAGAGGTTGGTAGAGATGATTTTGCTGCTGGTTCCTACTGCTGCGGTGTTGGGGAGGTCCAAAAGAGGCTGGGAACGGTGGGGGAGAAGACTGCCGAGTGCTAGGTGTTGGAGGTTAGCGGCTGTGGTTCGGTTGAGAGGAGAGAAGGTGAGGTTGCGGCTATTGAAGGTGAGGGAGAGAGGTTGCTGCGTGAGGTGAAGTGAGTTATATAGACTGTGAGTTTTTGGGCATAAAAGAAATTGTGTCATTCTCGATTTCTTAATCGAATTAGGTTAGGGATTTTTGGGTTGAGATTCAAATTCAATTTAAGATATTGTCCAATATGTCCTCCAATTAAATAAATGAAATTAGTAACAAATAAAATCAATTTAGAGATTAAGAATCAAAATTGGACCTTTTATTAGTTCCACTCTAAATAACATAATTTATATCCCAAATTTGCATTTTTCATGTATTTACCTATCTAAAATAAGTAAAATTTAACAATAATCACACTCCCCAACTAGTTTTTTACTAGTCTCTGGCAATTCAAGCGAATAAAACATAGGACTACTTCTATGGAAACTCCAAATGCAAAATCAATAATGAATTTAGTTAGATAGTCAAGCACATCATCTTCCCAAAATCAAGAGATCGGGCATCATATCCACTTTATTCCGTAAAAACATTCCCAAGATCTCGTGTGTGTGTGTGTGTTTTAAGCCAATCCATCAAACCACTAACCTCAACACATACAATTTCGAGTATTCACTCTACTCATGGGTATGTGTATTTTGTTGTTGAACTAGTTAAAGGGTCACTCATGGAGTTTGAAAAATAATCACTAAAGCATTCAAGAAAGGCTATATATGTGTGTGTGTGTGTGTGTGTGTGTGTGTGGATAATAGCAATGCAAATATTGACCTCATGAAAAGCTCACAACCATTGGAACTCAACTGTTCTTATCACAAGCCAACTTAAGATCAAAATGTCAATGTAAGGTGATGATGGTGTTATCAAGGGAACTGATAAAGAGTGGTGGAAGAAAAGATTTACATATTCTAGTGATAATAGTAGAACAAAGAATTCCAAAGGAAGTATAAGATGCAATGGTAGCAAGAATGTTTCTAATTTATTTTTATTTATTTTTTATTTTGGTATTGGATTGTACAAGGAAATAAAAGAAGTGAATAGAAATTGAAGACTTCCAAATATAAACAAGGATAATAATTTCCACTTCTAATCACACTTTAAACTTACTTTCTTCTTTACATTCTTTACTTTCTTTTCAATAAGATTCCATTCTCTCTCTCTCTCTCTCTCTGATTTTGTTTTTTGTTTTTTTTTTCAATTGCATTTTTTTTCTTTTCTTTTTTCTGCATTATTTTTATAACTGAAATCCTCTCAAATAATTCTTCAACGTTCTCCTCTAGTCTCAATGATTTCCAAATACATTCTAACTCCACTTTTCTTTTGTTTCATACACCGAACATTTGTTTTTCATATAATGAACAAAGAACAACATCCTCACTTATACTTGAAAGTAGAAGGCAAGGTTATATATGTCTAGATGCAATGTCATCTTTAATGTGAAGTAGATGAAAGGAATCTGTGGCTCTAAAGTGATTTCTGATGGGAAGAGAAGATGCTAATGTTAGCTTTGAGGGCTCAAATTTTTATTTGACATTGGCCTTCATCATTTCTTAAGTATAAACCACCAACAATCTACAATCCGTGTAATGATGCCCAATGGAAGTAACAATATCAAACAAGGGCAATATAAGAAAACCACTAATCACTCAACTCTCATGATGAACAAATAAAATCATTTAAACTTGAGAGAGCTCAAGTTGCATGTATTGACCATCTATCTTACCACAAGGCTTAAATTTGTGCATAAAAAAAATTTTAGGAGGTCTTTAAAGAATAACAAAGATATAATTCAAGACTCAAAATGTACTCAATTTTAATGCTCAAAAATCTCAAAATAAATAAATAAATGCAAAACAAGTACATTTGAGTTACTCTCCCCCCAAACTAAAATCAGACATTGTCCTCAATGACTCAAAGAGAAGAAAAATGAACAGTAATTTATCGTCACGACTCAAAATTAAATCAAGATAAAGAAGAAGAGTGTACCTGAGAGGAAGCATATGCACATGAGCACTTATTAAAGAATGAAAAATTAAAAAATAAAGAACAAAGAATAAAATCTGCAAAAATAAAATAAAATAAAATATAAACATGATAATAACAAGTTAGCTCCAAGAAAGTCAGCCACTGAAATCGGGGTCCAACAGAGGTAGTTCACTAACTTCGGCAGAAAAGATCCAAAAATGGTTTCAGACGTTGTCCATTTACTTTAAAAACAGTGCCAATTTTTGGATCCTAGATTTAACTGCTCCATAAGGGTAAACAGTTTGCATAATGTAAGGACCAATCCATTTTGTTCTCAATTTACCAGGAAATAGATGAAGCTTAGAGTCTTATAGCAATACTTTTTTAGAAGGAAAAAATGATTTTCTAAAAAAAAAAAAAAAAATTATCATGAAAAACTTTCATTTTCTCTTTTGAAAATTTTACATTCTCATATGCTTCCAAACGTAATTCATCTAACTCATTCAATTTCAATTTTTCAAATTCACCAGCTTTATCTAAATCAAAGTTGAGTGTTTTAATTGCCCAATAAGCTTTATGTTCAATCTCAACAGGAAAATGACAAGGTTTTCCAAAAACAATTCTTGAAGGAGACATCCCAAGAACAGTTTTAAAAGTAGTCCCATAAGACCATAAAGCATCATCCAATTTTATAACCCAATCTTTTCTATTTGGATTCACTGTTTTTGTCAAAATGCGTTTAATTTCCTGGTTTGCTAATTCAGTTTGACCATTAGTTTGAGGATGATAAGGAGTGGCTATCTTACGCCTAAATCCATATTTCTTTAGCAATATTTCAAAAGATTTATTACAAAAATGTGTTCATACATCACTAATTATAGCCTCAGGCATATCAAAACTAGAAAAAATATGTTCTTTCAAAAAATTTAGCATAACTTTATGGTCATTTTTCCTACATTAAATAGTCTTTACCCATTTTGACACATAATCAACAGCCATCAATATATAAATATATCCAAAAGAAAGGGGAAAAGGACCCATAAAATGTAATCCCCAACAATCAAAAATTTCAAGAACAGGGATTGGAGCTAATGGCATCATATTCCTACGGCTGATACTACCAAATTTCTGACATGCTTCACAATTTTTACAAAAGTCGTGAGCATCCTTAAATAAAACTAGGCCAATAAAATCCACATTGAAGTACTTTAGCTGCTATTTTCTGTGAAGAGAAATGGCCTCCACAAGCATGAGAATGACATAAGGTAAGAGCTTGTTGCATCTCATCATCAAGAGCACATCTTCGGATGATCTGGTTAGCACAATATTTGATTAAGTAGGGATCATCATAAAAGAAGTTCCTTACAATAGCCTTCATTCTTCTTTTATCTTGGATACTCCAATTTGAAAGCATATGACCTGTTACTAGATAATTAACCAAGTCAGCAAACTATGGAAAAATATTCAAGCTAAATAATTGTTCATCAGGAAATGAATCATTTAAACTTAAGAAACTTTTGAACTCTCAAAATTTAATCTAGACAAATGATCAGCGACAACTTTTTCACCCCTTTTTTGTCCTTAATTGTAATGTCAAATTCTTGCAACAACAAAATCCATCGAATAAGTCTAGGTTTAGCATCTTTCTTTGTGAACAAATATTTAAGTGCAGAGCGATCAGTAAAGATTGTAACAGAATTCCCAATAAGATAAGTTTGAAAATTTTCCAATGCAAAAACTATAGGTAGTAGCTCTTTTTCAGTAGTTTTGTAATTCAATTGAGTTTGATTCAAAGTTCTGCTAGCATAGTAGATCACATAAGGTTCCTTACCTTTCCTCTGGCCAAGCACTAGCCCTACAACTATATCACTTGCATCACACATTAATTCAAAAGGAAGAGACCAATTAGGTGATCTAACTATGGGTGCAGTGGTGAGTGCCTTTTTAAATGTTCAAAAGCATCAGTGTCATACATCAAAAGAGTAGTTAAAGGTTTTGCTATGATACAAAAATCTTTTATGAACCTCCTATAAAAACTAGCATATCCTAAAAATGATCAAACTTCTTCCATAGTT
This sequence comes from Ligustrum vulgare, assembly GCA_963555705.1. NCBI lineage: Eukaryota > Viridiplantae > Streptophyta > Magnoliopsida > Lamiales > Oleaceae > Ligustrum > Ligustrum vulgare. The sequence goes on along the minus strand of OY743173.1, from coordinate 41,201,317 downwards.
AAAGGAATAGGCAACTTAAAAATTGAATCTACTTTTGCCTTATCTACTTCCATGCCTTTAGCAGAAATTATGTGACCTAAAACAATTCCTCTTGTAACTATGAAATGACATTTCTCCCAATTAAGGAGAAGATGCTTATCCTCACACCTGCACAAAACAACTTTCAAATTTGTTAGACGATCTTCAAATGAATCACCATACACAGAGATATCATCCATAAACACTTCCATAAAAATTTCTATCATGTCACTGAAAATGCTAAGCATGCATCTTTGAAAATTTGTTGGGGCATTACAAAGACCAAAAGACATTCTTTTAAAAGCAAACATCCCAAAAGGCAAGTAAAAGTAGCTTTTTTATGTCTTCTAATGCTATTTCAATTTGATGATAGCCTGAAAAATCAACCAATAAACAATAAAACGAATGTCCAGTAACTCTTTCTAGCATTTGATCTAAAAATGGTAAAGGAAAGTGGTCATTTCTGGTCATGGAATTCAATTTCCTATAATCTATGCACATTCTCTAACTAGTGGGTACCCTTTTAGTTATTATTTATCCATGTTCATTTTCAACAAAAATAACCCCAGTATACATGACAGAGTGCTTGCTATTTTTGGGAAAATGTAATCTCTAAGACTTCGAACGATTGTTCATTATTTGCCATTTCTACCTGCTGATTTTCAAAAATTAAAAATTGGTCAGTAAGTTCCGATCTTACTAATCGTTTAGAGTGATCTCGAAACCAAACGGATATAAACAATGAACAATATCAGGAATAGTAGTAGAGAAGAATATAAAAAAAAAAAAAATTAATAGAACTCAGCAAAATCAATTAACACCAAAATAATCCCCGACAACAGCGCCAAAAACTTGATTCGATGGAAAATCTATCCTCCGAGTATAAATGGCTCAAGTTATAGCCTACCAATAATCTATGGTCATTCTTCATAAGGATTTTTATGGTATAATAATATTTGTTAAGTTCAAGTCTTAAATAGAGATGACAATGGGGTGGGTTTGAAGCGGATACCCCCGCCCCGCGAAAAGATTATTAAAACCATACCTGGCCCATTACCCGTTTGGGGCAGGGATGGTATGGGGTCAAAACAGGACACTCCCGCCCTACCCTGACCTTTATTCCCCCCCCCCCCCTATTTAAACAACTATTTTCCGCTTAATTTATCAGGACATTTCATTCATACTAATTAAAAAAACTTGTATAAACACACAACACACATTCATGCCCCATTACCCATTCGGGGCGGGGATGGTATGGGGTCAAAACGTGGCACTCCCGCCCTACCCCGACCTTTACTCCCCCCCCCCCCTCTCCCCCTATTTAAACAACTATTTTTCACTTAATTTATCACGACATTTCATTCATCCTAATTAAAAAACTTGTATAAACACACAACACACATTCATTAATCTTAGTTGCATTCTATTCTACAGCTAACACTATTAGTTTCTACAATCTACAACAAGAACCGTGCTTAAGAAAAAAAAAACTAAACAAAAAATCCAAACAAGAAATAGATTTTCAAGTATAAAAACAAGAATCTGAACCCATGAACAAGCTGCAATGCCCATGAACAACCAATGGATTTTCAAGTAAAAAAACATAATTCGAAGTATGAGGAAGGTGGGGTGGATGAGGGTGAACCGGTGAAGTTTGTTTAGAGGTTTTCTACTTGATTCAAAAGTCATCCACAGGGACTTGAGGTTGAAGCATGGTACTGGTCGTGCCGCATGGAGGTTGAGTCGTCATTGAGGGGAGAGGTTCAAGTCCTAGAAGGGTCTGCTACCGTCTGAAGAGGAGAGTCACACACAGTGAGAGAAGAGAACTTCTTGCGCCGCAGAGGAGACTCGAGAGAGAGGTCGTAACTCGTAATTGATCTAAATTTGATTATTCAAATAGGGTTTTTAATTTTGTGAGCAATTTTAGTTTTTTTTTTTTTTTAAAAAAAAACTTGCGGGGCGGGTCAACCAAACCCGCCCGGCCTAAACCCGTTTCGAGTAATTGAAATTAAACCCAAACCCGCCCCCATCGACTCGTAAGGCTGTTTCTTTTCGCCCAATTAGGGTCAGGGCCCCATCGGGTTTGGGTCGAAATGATTTTTTTGACATCCATAGTCTAAACTATGTTTTTAAGTTTGCTTAAATGAATAAAAAGAGGATATAATTAAATTGCAATGAAAGAGAAATTTGAGTGGAGTTATTCTTTCGCTATCAATTGGATTTTGTAATTAAGATTAGTATGAATTTCTTGAAATCGATAAGATTTAACATATTAGTAAGAAAATTAATCAATTTATTCTAAGGCATTTGGTCAAGCATGTTATGTGCATATTCAATACATACCACATCAGCGGAATTAATCCAAGTAACATAACATGAAAATTTCAAACAATTTGTAAACTCTTATCAATAACAAGAATTCATCCATAAGAAATTAATGTATACCCATTGAATCTAAAAATAACTCCTCTCAAATATAACTTAGTTGGACAAATTAAATTAACCAAAATAAATTTCAAACAAACAATAACCATTAATAAATAATGAAATTCAAGTTTGAAAATGAAAATTCAATAACCAAAATATATCTCAAGGCTAACTACCATAAAAAAAAAAATCTGAAATTGTGTAAACTAATTGATGTGATCCCGTTTGGGGAATCACGAAGAACTTGCGGAATTTGATTTGAAACGCCGGAAAATTTTCGAATTCAGGTTGGAACGGACAATAACACTACGACCCGAGCCTCACGACGCAAGAACCAGGGGTATATTAAACCCGAGACCCGTTATGATGCTGAAACAAGAACCATAATGGGGTGAACGCCACAAATGTTGTCTAATTCCTTTGATAAGTTCGATTTGTTGAACGCCACAAATATCTCACAATATTTCATAAGTTCAGGTTTAAAGGGAATCCTCACCTTTAGAGAGTAAAAAATACTCAGTATATTTTATCCATCAAATTCTTTTTATTACAATGAAAGAAAAGGATATAAATAATGTAAAAACAAACTAAAACTAGGTCTAGCCGCAATAGGGGCACAAAATAAATCCTAAAACAAGTAAAAAGGGAATTAAGCCTAAAACGCGCAGAAATTAAGTTACGGCCGTAATGATTGAGGTTACGACCGTAATGACCCGACTGCATAATTTCTTCACTTTCCTCAGCCGCAGGTTCTCTTGGAATTTTAGTCATAACTTTCTCTCCCGGTGTCCGATTGTGCTAATCCAAAATGCATTAGAAAGAAGACCCAAAGATATACAATTCTCCTAGAAATGGCTGTTCCAAAATTCGGAATTATTGTATATGAAAACTGAGCTTCAATATATGACTAAAAATATGGATCACAATCCCTACGGGTTTTTGATTGCAATTTCATCCCAAATCTCCTTTGACCATAATTTTTGCCTCCAATATTCTTCACATGACATTATTGAATTGGAACCCTTTGAACATGCCCTTAAAGTTTTGATTGGCTTGATTTGTAATTCTTTCTGTCAAGCCCACCATGATTCGTATCACTAATAAATGAAACAGTCAAAATTCTAAGCAAACTATGAGTCAAAACTAGAACAAAACACCCGAAATGATGAGTTCATGTGAAGGGGCTACTGTCTATGTGGTGGAGCTGCTGGTGTGTTGAGAGAAGAGTGACTTCCGAAGAGGGCAGTTGGCTGGAGAAAGTGTTGATGGTGCTGGAAGTGGAGGCAGGTTTCGATTGTTAGAGAGAGAGATTTGTGTGAAGGGGCTGCTGTCCATTGACAAAGGTTGATGGAGCTGTTGCTACTGGTTTCTGGCTGCTACTATTTTGGGGGGGTTCGAGAGAGGCTGGGGAAGGTGGGGAGAAGGCTACCGAGCGCTAGCATTTTAAAACCCGACCCGGACATCAATCCGGAAAAAGGAAATGGTCAAAGGGTCGACACGAAGTCGACCCAGGGTCGACCACGTGCATTAAAAAAATATTATCAAAACAAGAAAAAAATAATAAAAACATTTGTTATTTCCTGTCACACAGCTCATTTAGATGACATATTCATCCATTCAAACCCTAAAATCAACACAAATATTCAAAAACAATAAAAAGTGCTTAAAGTATAACTCAATACAAAGTCCAAATTCCAAAACTTAACTACATCAATATATAAACTAAATCCAAAGTCCAAAATAAAAACTAAATCATGCACCAACAACTTTAAAATTAAGATTCATTTTCATCATTCTCATCCATGAGCCTGAACCCTTGATTACTTGAACCACCAAAACGATAAATAATGTCCAATGCATCTGAATCATCCGTCTCTAAATTATGGTCGTCAATATTTTCATTATTTTCATCGTCATCTAAAATAAAAACATAAAACAAAACAGGTTAGATAAACATATATAACTAATATAACATACCTCAAATTTTCTAGTTGAGGTATTTAAGCATACAAACCTTGAAGATAAACACGTTTGTCATGGTCATTTGCAGTAGGAGCCACATTATCTTCGTAAAGAGCATTTTCTAATTCTTCATAATCAAAGTCCTGAGATGGTTCTTCTTCCTCTACCCAAAAATATGTCTTGTCAATGCATTTATAATCAACTGGATCATAAGACCTCTGCTTATAATAATGCCTAAAAGATAAAGTTACAAAATTAATATAAATGAAAAATGGTTAGCTACATAAATCATTATCAAAGAGTTAAGAAAATACCGATTCTTCAATCGCAGGTTATAATTAACCTAGACAAGATCGTTGAGTCTTTGATGCTCCAATCTATTTATTTTCTTTGTGTGAATAAGTTTAAAGACACTTCAATTTCTTTCACATCCTGAAGAAGAAGTCGTTTGACCAAGAATTCGAATGGCTATCTTTTGCAATGTAGGAGCACTATGCCCACACAATTTCCACCATTCATCTACATATTATGTAACTATTAACAACTAAACTAGCAATATACTAAGTTAAATACACAATATTAAACAAAGTTAAATTCTCACCGGGTTGTAACGTTTTTCTTGTATTAATTGCTGATTGCTTTCCAAAACTTCCTTCCCGTTCTCGATAAATCCTAATTTCTCTCATTGCTTTTTGTTCATCATCACAAATGCTTTTGACTTCAATTAAACCAAGTAGACCATTCATGACTTCCACTTTTTGACATAATCCTCTTCATAGATGAAAGTTGGATTAAGAAAATAAGAAGCTGCATGCAAGTTCAAGCGAAGATGCTTATCCCATCGCTCCTTGATTATATCTGTATAAGGCTTGTACAATCTCTTTTTGTTCAAAAATATTTTCTTGATACCCTGACGTGTCCTATGCATACCCTTATAAACATATCCTAAAGAAGATTTTTCATCTGAATCTACAATGCGTAACAACCTTACAATTGGAGCCGCAATTTTTATAACCATCAACCAATCCTCCCAAAACTTGATGTCAAAGATGATAGAGCTTACAAGTTTTCCACTTTTAGTTTTTGAAAGTTTATGGTTCATGAAAATTCTATTCGTCACCAAACTTTGAAGAAGTTTCTTGTGATCATAAATACTTTTCAATATGATAAAAGTTGTTGCAAAACTGGTCACGGCTAGACGTACAATCTCCCTCCATTGAGGAAATTTTCTCAACCAAGACAAAAAGATTGTGGTTATAAACGAATATTGTAATCTTTGAAGCACGTACTGCAACGGAACTCACATTAGGCATGCTACTAATATCTTTCAAAATTAAATTTAAGCAATGTGCAGCACATGGTGACCAAAAAATGTGATCACATTTTTCATGCAGTAATTTCCCAGTTGCCACGTAGTTAGCAGCATTATTAGTTACCATATGAACCACATGACGAGGCCTTACCCATTCAACTATCTCAGAGAACAAATGAAACAATGTTTGAGCATTTTTCACAACATTAGATCAACAGATTTCACAAATGCAATTCCACTAGAGCAGTATACTAAAAATTTAATCAATGTTCGATGTCTTTGATCGCTCCAACCATCGGCCATAATTGTGCATCCATTATTTTCCCAATTGCTACGATAACCATCAACAAGCAATTGACATTCTTTCTTACAATCTTTCAATAGATTAACACGAATGTCATTATAAGACGGACCTTTAAATCCTGGACCAATTGCAGTAGTAGCATCTAATGCAAGTTGAAAGCAGGACTATTGCAAAGCATTAAATGGAATACAAGCGTCATAAAACCTTCCAGCCCATGTCATATGTACTCTCTTTATTGCTTGTTTACCGGCCAAAACACTTTTAATACTAGGTTGGGATCCAGGAGTAGTCCTTGGAGCAAAAAAAATCTCAATGGCTTCACTTGCTTTCCTCTTCCCCTTTACTTTCTTTTTCTTTTCTAAGGTTTCATTTGTTTGTTCTTCTTCTATTTCCTCGCTTTCAATTTCTAAATCTATAGGATCATCACCAAAAGTACAATCAAAGGCCTCTTTAGCATTCTTTTTTCTTTCCGCGGTATCACTAAGAATTTGTTGCATTTTAAAGCAAACGTCACGTGGAACTTTCTTACAAGAAGAGACTTGACCTTTAATTCAAGCAAAATGATATTTGATTCGATTAATCCCGCCACCCTTGAAGCTATTATCGCAATAAAGACAAGTAATTATTTGTTTACCATCAATGTCAGTTCTTAAACTGACATGTTCCCAAGCCGGATCAGTCTTTCCACGACTGGAGGCTGTTGAATGTCTTTCAGATGAATGAGATATGTTATCCATTCTCTACCAAAAAAAAGAAAGTCAATAAATAAATAAATGTAGATAAGTCATTACTAACACACAGGTTAAAAAAGGTATTATGTTTACTACTAAATGAAACATCAAATAACCTCTTCTTGATTTGAAACTCAGGTGATCTCTATTTCATTAGTCTCTTAATGTTATTGTAGGAACTACTATAGCACAATGTGCTATTTTGGGGGAATTGATTCTCACAATACTCAACTATTTTGAAACATAATGGACTAACACAGAGCAAGAATTACTGAATTAGTTTGTAAAATATGTGAATTTGTATTTAGTATGTTTAAATTTAAAATATTACAACTTGGCAGAATCCAAAATGTGGTCAATTATATTAGATTCGAATCTAATCTAATAAGTAAAACTAAGATAAAAAATTATTTATGAATTCATCTTGAATGATTTTAATAAAAAATTAATTTATGATCTTGATAAAAACCTCATTTGTACCTCCCTTGTAGTTGTAATTTTAAGAAAAGAAGGGAATCTATGAATAATACTATAACAGCAAACCGTAAAAATGCTTTGCCCATAAGAAATTAAGAATATGTAGTATTTTAAAAGGGGGAAATGATCAATAAATCAATAATACCTTACCTCAATGAAATCAACAGTGAGAGGCGAGATGCTACGGGATTCCATAGAGATCGAGAGAGACGAAGTGGCTGAGTGAGGTAAGTTCACTGTCTGAAAAAAGCAAATGAAGTTCTAACCCTAAAGTGAGTGCGAAATGAAGAGAGAGAATGATAAATGATTCAGATCCATTGAAATAAAAAGGAAGAAGTGCAAAAGATATGTTATAAAATATATTAAAAATGAGGTATTACGTAAAAGTTAGGTTTTAATGAAAATTACTCTTATGTTCCTGTAAAATTTACATATTACGATTGTGCTATTATTCATTCATATAAATAAGAGTCACTTTCATAATAATTTATACCTATGAATGAGAAGAGTTTCTCTCCAAGCTCTCCATCTCTTTCTCTCTATTTCTTATTAGATTTTGATAGTTTTACAACACATTATCAGCATGAGCCTCTAACCAATTGAGCCTTGAATTTGAGTAATCTGAAGGAATTATGCTCTGCAGTTGCCTCTAGTAGAATCATCTGCATCAGAAACCTGATTATTACTAATCAAACACACACTTAAACCGAATTCTCGTGAAGAGATCATCCTTAGGCATCTACTCAACTGTAAGTCTTCAAATTTATATCTTTGAAAGAATCAAATTCATTGATATTTCTCGATCTAGATTTCATAATCATTTTAAATATTTACGATTTTTATTAAGTATACAATAATTTTGAAATTACTTATTTTTGAGTTGTCCATATTCATCCTTTTGAAATTATTGTTTATTGAAATTATTTCTTAATTATTTAGTAGTTTTATGTGCTTTAGAATCTCTTGAGTTATTGTTTTTATGCATGATAAAATTGTGTGTTATTCAAAAAGTTAAAGTTAAAGCTAAAGTTAAAGATAAAGAAAAAGAGACATAAATATAATATGTGATAATACAATATTAAATATTTATTTTTCTTCTTGTTTATATTTTTGTTTTAGTTTAACGATCTTTTTAATTACCAATATAATATCATATTATGGAAACAATTAAATAACCATATTTGAATTAACTAAATACGAATTATTGTTGTACCCTTGCAAAACATGGAATTATTATGGATCTTGAACTCATGGACTTTGGACTATTATAACTTATGCTCTATTATGGATCTTGGACTTATGGACTTTGGACTATTATAATCTATGCTATATTATAGACCTTTGAATTATGCACCGTGGATTGTTATGAACTTTGAACTTATGGGTTTATCATTCTAAATTAAAGATAATTTATTAAAGTTATTTATCTTGATTTTATATGCACATTATATTCATATTATATCTTTATTATATTTGTTAGTCATTCATCAAATAGCTATATTTCTTAACTTGATTTTATTTTGTAGTCTTACATACATGGTCAATCTCACAAAATTAGAATTTATGGCTCTGGATATTTCTGGAAAGAACTATCTTTCATGAATCCTTGATGCTGATATACACCTTGAAGCTAATGGCCTTGGGGATACCATAAAAGAAGAAAATACTGCATCCAATCAAGAAAAGGCCAAGGCAATGATCTTCCTTCGCCATCATCTTGATGAGGGATTAAATGCGGAATATCTTACAATCAAGGATCCTCTTGAATTGTGGAATAATTTGAAGGAAAGATATGACCATCAGAAGACAGTCATACTGCTAAGAGCTCGTTATACTTGGATGCATTTGAGGCTGCAAGATTTTAAATCAGTATCTGAGTATAATTCCGCATTGTTTAAAATAACTTCCACATTAAAATGATGCGGAGAAAAAGTTACTGAAGAAGATATGTTAGAGAAAACTTTCTCTACTTTTCATGCCTCGAATGTTATCTTGTAGCAACAATACAGGGAACGAGGCTTTAAAAAATACTCAGAACTAATATCATGTCTTCTAGTGGCTGAGCAAAATAATGAGCTCTTAATGAAAAATCACGAATCTCGACCGACCGGATCAGCTGCACTACCTGAAGCGAATAACATTTCATATAATAAACAAAGACAAGACCATGGTCGCAGTTACAATCATGGTCAGAGTCGTGGTCGTGGTCGTGGCAATAGTCAAGATCGAGGACGAGGACAAAGCTACACTTGGCATCGTGGAGGACAAAATCATGCTCGTCCTCACAATGGTCATAATAAACAATCCTTCAATTTTAGAGGAACAAATTATGGAGAAAGTGGGGAAAGTTCCCAGAAAAGAAAGATGTCAACAAGATTGACAGACAGTTCATGCCATAGATGTGGTATGAAAGACCATTGGGCACGTGCTTGTCGGACAGCAAAACATCTTGTTGAATTATACAGAGCCTCTCAAAATGAGAAAGGAAAAAATGTTGAAACAAACTTTGTATTTCAAGAAAATAACGCCCACCAGTTCTCATCAGAAGTAACACATCTCGATGTTGATGATTTCATTGAACCTGATGAGAACATTGCTAAACATGATAATGATCGAAGTTGAAAAGTTATTACTTGTAATTTTATGTATTCATGTATTTCAGTGTGTTAACGGTACTTTTTGATAATTTCTGCACGTTGTTTTTAATAAAAATATGTGTGATAATATAATATTTTTCTTCTCAATATAATTATTTTGTATGTAACCGTATTTCTCTTTGTTAATGAAGAAATGGACACTTCTCATTTATTAAATGACTCTAAGATCATTGATGAAGATATTTGCTTAGCAGACAGTGCATCAACAAATACAATACTCAGAAATGAGAAATATTTCTTGAATCTGACAATGATGACAACTAATGTGGGTATAGTAATAGGATTTGCACCTATTATTAAAGGATGAGGAAAAGTAAATATTGTACTAAGTGGAGGAACAAAAATGGTCATCCAAAATGCCTTATTTCCCCCTAAGCCATCTAGAAATCTGCTAAGTTATAAAGATATTAGAAGTAACAGGTACCATACTGAGACTGCCGAAGAAAGTAATAAAGAATATCTTTATATTACTTCTATTGTCTCTGGTAAGAAATATACTTGAAAGGCTACCCGCTTTACCTTCTGGCTTGTATTATACAAAAATTAGTACAATTGAATAAAATGTTATATTATGCTAAAGGTTCAACGAGCTAAAGAATTTTATAATTTGGCATGACCGGCTGGGACATCCCGGGTCAACTATGATGCGAAGAATTATTGAGAATTCAAAAGGACATTCATTGAGTAATCAGAAAATTCTTCATTGTAATGAATTCTCATGTACTGCTTGTTCTCAAGGCAAATTGGTCATCAGACCATCATTAAATAAAGTTGGGTATAAATCTCCAATATTTTTGGAACGTATACAGGGTGATATTTGTGGGCCCATTCACCCTCCATGTGGACCATTTAGATATTTTATGATTTTAATAGATGCATCTACTAGATGGTCACATGTGAGTTTATTATCCACTCGCAACCTGGCATTTGCGAGATTACTTGCTCAGATTATTCGTCTACGAGCACAATTTTCGAATTATCCAATTAAGACTATTCGTCTTGATAATGCTAGTGAGTTTACATCTCAAGCATTTAATGATTACTGTATATCGATTGGGATAAAGATTGAACATCCGGTTGCTCATGTTCATACTCAAAATGGTCTAGCAGAATCATTTATTAAACGACTTCAATTAATAGCTAGGCCATTATTTATGAGAACAAAACTTCCCGTATCTGCTTGGGGACATGCCATACTGCATGCTGCAGCACTCATACGCATCAGGCCAACATCTTATCATAAATTCTCCCCATTGCAAATGGCTTATGGTCAGGAGCCTAATATATCCATCTAAGAATTTTTGGTTGTGCGGTTTATGTACCAATAGCCCCACCACAACGAACAAAGATGGGTCCTCAAAGGAGACTGGGAATATATATTGGGTTTGAATCTCCTTCTATAATAAAGTATCTTGAACCCAACACGAGTGATGTATTTACTGCACGATTTGCAGACTGTCATTTTGATGAAACAATGTTCCCAGCATTAGGGGGAGAAATTAAACAGCTGAAAAAAGAAATAACATGGAATGCATCATATTTATCCAAACTAGATCCTCGCGCAAAGCAATGTGAACAAGAAGTTCAAAAGATAATCCACTTGTAAAAGATAGCCAATCAATTTCCAGATGCATTCACTGACCTAAAAAGAGTGACTAAATCACACATTCCAACTGAGAATGCTCCAGTCCGAATTGATGTCCCAGAAGGACAAAATAAAGCTAATGAGTTTAAGATACGCATGAAGCGTGGTAGACCAATCGGTTCCAAGGATAAAAATCTTCGAAATAAAAAGGAGCATATAATCAATAATCATATTAAGGAGGAAGAATCTCTCGAAGATTCCAAAGACATAATTCAAATAAAAACCCCTGAAGTGGTACAGGTACCTGAAAATGATGAAAATAAAGAGATCTTGATAAATTATGTCTATACGAGGAAAATATGGAATCGAGAAGAAACAATTGTCGACAATATTTTTTCATATAATGTAGCGCTCGAAATTATTAATGATAGCGAGGATGATGAACCAAAATCCATCGAGGAAGATAAACGAAGAAATGATTGGCTAAAATGGAAAAGTGCAATTCAGTCAGAATTGGATTCATTGGAGAAATGTAAAGTTTTTGGACCTATTGTTCAAACTCCTAAAGGGGTTAATCCTGTAGGATACAAATGGGTATTCGTACAAAAAAGAAATGCGAAAAGAGAAGTCGTGAGATATAAAGCACGACTTGTAGCACAAGGATTTTCGCAAATACCTGGTGTCAATTATGAAGAAACGTATTCTCCTGTAATGGATGCAATTACATTTCGATATCTAGTTAGTTTGGCAATACATGAAAAACTAGATATGCGTATGATGGATGTAGTTTCAGCCTATTTATATGGCATGCTTGACAATGACATCCACATGAAAATTCTCGAGGGATTTAAAATGCCCGAAGTATATAATTCGAGACCTCGAGAATTATTTTCAATCAAATTGCAAAGGTCATTATATGGATTGAAACAATTAGGCCGCATGTGGTATAATCGCCTTAGTGAATATCTACTGAAAAAAGGATTCAAGAATGATGATCCTATATGCCCTTGCATTTTTATAAAGAAATCAATGAATGGGTTCGTAATTATTGCTGTATATGTTGATGACTTAAATATTATTGGAACTCTTGAAGAAATTCCGGAGGCAATTGAGTACTTAAAGTCAGAATTTGAAATGAAAGATCTTGGAAAGACAAAATTCTGTCTCAGCTTGCAAATCGAGCATTTATCAAATGGAATTCTTATTCATCAATCAACATATACAGAAAAAGTCCTTAAACGATTTTACATGGATAAGGAAAATCCATTGAGCACACTGATGGTCGTTCGTTCACTCAATGTGGAAAAGGACCCATTTAGACCTCAAGAAAATAATGAAGAACTTCTTGGTCTTGAAGTACCATATCTTAGTGCTATCGGTGCACTACTATATCTTGCCAACAACACACGACCTGACATTGCATTCTCGGTAAGTTTACTAGCAAGGTATAGTTTTTCTCCTACACAAAGACATTGGAATGGTGTTAAACATGTATTGAGGTATCTCCGAGAAACAATTGACATGGGTTTGTTTTATTCAAATGAAACTAAACCGAAACTTGTTGGGTATGCTGATGCGGGATATCTATCAGACCCACACACAGCTAAATCTCAAATAGGTTATTTATTCACTTGTGGAGGTACTGCTATATCATGGAAATCCACAAAACAAACATTAACTGCTACTTCTTCTAATCATGCTGAACTACTTGCAATACATGAGGCAAGTCGAGAATGTGTATGGTTGAAATCAATGACTCGGCATATAAGGGAGACTTGTGGTCTCTCTTCAAGAAAAGGAAATCCAATAATTTTGTATGAAGACAACACCGCGTGTATAGCTCAACTAAAGGGAGGTTTCATTAAAGGTGATAGAACGAAATATATTTCACCGAAATTCTTCTTCACACATGATCTTGACAAAAATGGTGAAATTGATGTTCGACAAATTCGTTCAAATGATAATCTAGCTGATATGTTCACAAAATCATTACCTACTTCAACATTTGAAAGATTGGTAAATAAGATCGGGATGCGTCGACTCAGAGATCTCCAATAACATCATCAGGGAAATTAAACACGCGCTGGATTTTATTTTAGCTGAGTTTTTATCCTATTGAGTTTTTAGAACAAAGTTCTTAATGAAGCAGCGGCTGTACTCTTTTTCCTTGGTTCAGATTTTATCCCACTGTGTTTTACTGACAAGGTTTTAACGAGGCAGCACTTCAGAACCTCAAGCTTCAGTACATGATTTGTTCTTCTTATCATTGGATGTTATTTCGAACATTAGACTTAATGATTCACAATGGCCAACATCGGGGAGAGCAACTGTACTCTTTTTCCTTCGCTCAAGTTTTATCTCATCTGATTTTTTTAGCAAGGTTTTAACGAGGCAGACAATTGAACAAGCGAGTAATATGTCATTCAATGGGGAGTGTTATAAAATATATTAAAAATTAGGTATTAGGTAAAAATTAGGTTTGAATGAAAATTACTCTTATGCCCCTTTAAAATTTACATATTACGATTGTGCCATTATTCACTCCTATAAATAGGAGCAATTTTCATAAGAATTTATACATATGAATGAGAAGAGTTTCTCTCCAAGCTCTCCATCTCTTTCTCTCTATTTCTTGTTAGATTTTGATAGTTTTACAACAAGATAACGTTTTTTCAGGGTTTTTTTTTTAAAAAAAAGAAACAAATCGACCCGCAAAACCCGAGAAACCCGGTTTCGGGTCGACGGGTCAACATAAGACCTGCCGGGTGATCGGGTTTTGGCCGGATTTTTTAAATACGGGTTTTATAGTTTTTGAGACCGATTTTTTAACCGGGTCGGGTTTTCCGATCGACCTAGACGGGCCGGGCCGGGTTTTAAAACATTAGCGCTGGGTGTTGGAGGTTGAGGGATGTGGTTTGGTTGAGAGGAGAGAAGGTGAGGTTACGACTATTGAAGGTGAGTGAGAGAGGTTGCTGCGTGAGGTGAAGTGAGTTGTACGAGCTGTGAGTTTTTGGGCGTAAAAGGAATTGTGTCATCCTCGGTTTCTTAATCAAATTAGGTTAGGATTTTCGAGTTGAGACTCAAATTCAATTTAAGATATTGTCCAATATATCCCTACAATTAAATAAATTAAATTAGTAGAAAATAAAATCAATTTAGAGTTTAAGATTCAAAATGGGACTTTTTATAATTTCCACTCTAAATAACATAATTTATATCCCGAAGTTGCATTTTCCATGTATTTACCTATCTAAAATAAGTAAAATAGGACAATAATCAATATATCATTATTGATGTTATTGATTTATTATATTGTTTCTCTTGAAGTAGCATAACAATATATTAATCTAGAAGAATATTAATTGTAAATCTATCAATTACAAGTATTATTATTATTATTGTTATTGTTGATTTTTTTTTTTTTTTAACTTTTAAATTGATAACTCATTATGTTGTTGCTCCTAAAGTAGCATAATAGATATTTAGTATTCCAAAAGAATATTGATCATCGAGTTATTTATTATAAATAATTTGTTGTTACTTTTCAAGTAGCACAATATTATAATTAATATTGCAGAAGAATATTAACCATAGAATTGTCTATTATAAATCATTTATTGTTGCTTCTAAATAATATTCACCATAGAATGGTCTATTATAAATAATTTATTGTTACTCATGTAGAGTAAAAATTTCAATATTATATTGTTAGCTCGAAAGATAGAACGAATCATTAATGTCAATATTCCAGGAGAATATTGTAGCATTATGAATATTTTATTTGAGTTATTTACTAAAATATGACATAAGAATATTGTATGAATATTCTTGCAAAAAAACAATTTAAATCAATATTCCAAAAGAATATTGTAATATTGTTTGAAAATAAATGTTTCATTTGGATATTTTATTTTTGCTCTTGAAGAAGCAAACTTTTATTGCACATTGAATATTCAAGTTTAATATGTTTATTATATTGCTGCTCTCGAAGAAGCACAACAATTATAAAATAAAATGCTCTTGAAGAGTATGATATTACAATCTTAATATTCTAAAAAAATATTGACATATTGATTTTGAATGAGCAATAAAAACGTGATTTCGAAGTTGCAAATGTTTCTAATAATATATCATTTTGAGTTCATATTTATCCCTGAAGGAAAATATATAAAAAATGCCACAAGGACATTGATTAGTTTGACTATTTGAATGATATATGATTTTATAATGTTTAATCATATCATTAGAAATTAAATGATTGAATTATATCTTATATTAAACCAGAATTTCAATTTGATTTTATTATTTGGTATGACCAATTGGAAAATCACTAGATCAATAATGATGCGAAATTAAAAATGGATACTTACGACGAACTATAAGATTCTTCAAATACAATAAATTCTCATATGTTGTTTGTTCTTGGAACAAACTTTTTATTAGACCATCACTACCTAAAATTGGGAGTGGATTCCAAAATTATTAGAAAAATATTTAGGATGAACTATGGCCCCACTCACCCTCCTTGTGTACTATCTTGAAATACTATGATTATGATTATAAATGGATCCATAGATAGTTACATGTTTATTTATTGAAAATTGTAAACGGAAGTTACGAGATTATTTACTTCAACTGATATAGTATGAGTACAATTTTCAAATAAATATATTGTTATTATCAATGAAAATACTGAAAGATGATCAACTCTAATTATTAGCTTGCACTCTTTAATGTACCAATGAGTGATATCAAAATGTATGATCATCAACTCAGTACATTGGGAGTATTCTTTGAAATATCAATGAGTGAGATTAAAAAGGGTAATCAATACCGCAGTACTTTGGGATTACGGTGAAATGATTAGAGAAAATTTATTTAAAATATAGGAATCGCGACCCATCTAAAGTTTCACGACTTAAATTTGGTGGTAGTAATTTGAAAATTGCAATGTGAAACCTATATGATGTCCGAAGCATACAATATAATCCTTGAATGATTAAATATGTTTGAAATATATAATTCAAGTTTTTAAGAAACTTGTTTGATCGAAATATACAAACACTTCGTGATCTGAATATTTAATATGTCTAGAATAAAATCAATTTGTAATGAAATGTGATTGGTCATATAAACCTAGATCACGTGAAGAATGACACATATAACTTTATATGACAAAGTGTTGAAAATGAGATGTACCATTATTATAAATAATATTTGAAAATCATGAAAGTTGATTTCAAGATGTAAATTAACGGTTAATTATTCACATATAGTGAATAAGTTAATTGATCACTGAAGTGAATAAGTCACTTCCAGATTTGAGAATTGCATTAAATGCATTGATGAATATTGATCATAAAATATGACTCGATGCAGTATGTTCATATAATTGAAAATATGATATAGTTCTTCAAGTTCAAAATTGAATTTATATTCAAATAACAAATAATATGAGATATGTAACATTTATATATGTTTGGTGAACATATTCGATATTGCACCGATTAACAGTTGAAATAATTATATCCAATATGAATATAATTGTAATACTCCAATGAAGGGGGGCTAATATGCGCTATACTTTTTTTTCTTAGTTGAAATTTTGTCCTACGAGATTTTCCTAGCAAGGTTTTTAATGAGGTAGCTTTTATGACGTATTGATGAAGAATTATCAATATTGCCTATATGATACAAAAATCAATATTTGTAGTTGTATTATCATTGATAATTTAATATGGTTAGATCTCTTCAAGAGATTTCAAAGACACTTGAGAAATTGGTAAACACGATCTACAATTCTCAAGTAATAATGTGGCATATCCTTTGTACAATGATATTACATGGAAAATAATTTTATGATTTTTAAGATCATCATAACGTATAAGTCATACATTCTTATATATCTATTGATATACTCTCTTATATGAAACTCCTGAAGAGATCAAGATATGAATAATTCAATACAGATTAAATCAGGGGAGTAGCTATATGAATGATTCAATATAGATTGAATCAGGGGGAGTAGTTGTATTCTTTTTCCTTCATTCAAGTTTTGTCCTACTATGTTTTTCTAACAAGATTTTAACGAGGTAGTATCAAAATACTCCAAAATTTCAACAAATTAACTCAAATGATAATGCAGCTGATTCATCCAAAAAACAAAAAAAAACACTGCCAACATCTACATTCAAGAAATGAGTTAGTGATCAACATCAAGGGGAGTAGCTGTACTCTTTTTCCTTAGTCGAGGTTTTATCCTATTGGATTTCCCTGACGAGGTTTTAATGAGGCATCATTTATCTTAATATTCCAAGAATAACTATTCTTTTTTCCCCTTTGTTTGATATTTTTATCCCTTTGAATTTTTATCAAACAAAATTTTAACGAGACACATATTTTGTATTCATGAATGACAGTTCTACCACTACAACCTTATGTATTATTACTTTGTCTATCATGTATTCCCCTATATATATGTTGCTTTGGTTCATAACAAAACATACAAATTTATTGTGTCTCTATTTTTTCCTCTTTCTCTAATTTATAACAAATTGCTTATTTTAGACTATGTTCGGCTAGCTAATTAAATTGGAAAAGATACAAAATTTAATTTATATAATTTCTTATACCATTTTTTAACCACACATATTTTCTCTCTCCAATTTTAACCTCATATCTTATATAGAAAATACAAATAAATCAACCATGTTACTGTTTGTTAAAAGTTTTTTGTTTAAAAACATGTTTTTTTTTTATATTTTTAGGTAAAATATGTGATTGAAAAATTGAGAGGGAAAATTTGTGTAGTTAAAAAGTGAATTGGAGAATTGTGTAGGAAAAAACATGTTTAAAAATATGTTTGCCAAACGAAGGTTAACCCTCTGTTTGTTAAATTTTTTTTTTTTTTTAAAAAAAAACATGTTTTTTATATTTTCTAAGTAAAATATGTGGCTAAAAATGAATAGAAAAAATATGTATTATTAAAAATTAATTTGAAAAATTATATAGAAAAAAATATATTTGCCAAACTGAGGCTAAATTCCTTACGTTTAGCCGCCGAACAAGGAAAAATGAGAAAGTTTTAAGCTAGATATCCTAGGAGAGTAGTAGCATCTACTAGAAAGATGAGGCAATGACAGTCCTAAATCAGCCGCCTCCACCATTACCAGCCACCCGTATAGTTGCCTTCACCACCCCAAAAAACTATGCCGGAAGGCTCTCTCAGCTTATCCACAGCAAGGGTTGGGCTCCTCTCTGGTGCCCTACGGTCATCGTTGAATCTACCCCACAAACCATTTCCTCTATCCAGCACTGCCTCTCATTGAAGAATGGACAAGTATCACCTCTCGAAGAATTCTCCGCCATAGCATTTACTTCAAGAACTGGAATCACTGCCTTTTCTGAAACACTGGCCAAAATCAAGACACACCCATTGCTCCCACAAGGCAAATCATTCATATTATCAGCTTTGGGAAAAGACTCCGAGCTCCTCGATGAATCTTTCATTAACAAATTATGTGAAAACCCAGGTAGAATCAGTGTTCTAGTGCCTCCAGTTGCAACCCCAACTGCCATGGTAGAATCAATCGGAGTAGGAGAAGGGAAAAAGTTACTATGCCCAGTCCCACTAGTGATAGGCCTGGAAGAGCCACCGGTGGTGCCTAAATTCCTGGCTGATTTAACTCGAAAAGGGTGGATTCCGATCAGATTGAACGCGTACGAGACGCGATGGGCTGGCTTGGAGAGTGTCTTACAACTAATGAGAAAGTGTGAGGAGGAAGGTGGATTGGATGCAATTGTTTTCACGAGTATTGGAGAGGTGGAGGGGTTCTTGAAGAGCTTGGAAGAATTGGGATTGAATTGGGGAATAATTAGACAGAGATGTCCAAGAATGGTGGTGGCTGCACATGGTCCGGTTACGGCTGCCGGTGCCGAGGCATTAGGGGTGGACATTGATGTGGTGAGTTCCAGGTTTGATAGTTTTAATGGTGTTGTTGATTCACTTGCTTATAGATTTAACCTTTTTTATTCTAGTACTTCAAATTGAAATTTGAGGTCTTTTGCTAAAGATGGAAAAAAAAGAAAATAGATTTTACTTTCGTAATCATCAAACATCAATTTTGTTGATAAATAATAAAATACTAATCTCTTATTTATTTCTTAAAAAATAAATTCTTAATAAAATGAAACCTGCTCTTGAAACATTATCGTTTTTGGGCCAAATATATCTGTAAATTGTAATGCCGTCATCAATGCCATACTTGAGCTCTATTTGGTAAAATATGTTTATAAATTTTGAAACTACACCGTTTGTTTAACGTCTTTTTTTTGGTTTATAAACCAAATTATAAATCAATTTATAAACCACACAATTTCTCAAACAGTATTACCAAACGGAGCCTTAACATGTCACATTCCATTGGACAACTTTTCTAGAAGTTAACAATTTGGATTGGTCAAGAATTCTCGATCATTATTTTTGTTTTTTTTTTTCAAAAAAAAAATAAAAATGCACTGAAATGTTTTCACATCATATTTATAAACAATTGTTTATAAAAGATTTACCAGACAGAGATTAAGCCTCTATTTGTTAAACCTGTTTAAAAACATGTTTTTTCACATTTCAATTCCTCAAATCACTTTTTAATTACGCATATTTTCTTCTCCACTTTTTAATCATATATTTTTTCTTGAAAATATAAAAAACATGTTTTTTAACATAAAAAATTTTAACAAACAGTTGTCGGAGGAATTGAACATTGTCGGTTCATTAAGAGATGAAAGGAACATTAGGTATTTAATGAGGATAAGGAAATTTGGGATCCTCAATTTCAGGTTGGGAAGATATTGTCCCTGCTTGACCCCCAGTTTTCATGTTGTTTTTGTGATTTTTTGAAGAATGTGGTTTAAAATTGTTAGTCAAGTATTTTAGACTTGATTAGAATTGATGGTTGAGATTGAGTGCTTTAAAAATTAAAACTGTGACTCAAACAGGGGCATTCTATAATGTGCTATCATTTAGGAAGGCTGTAAAAAATCATGGACTAGCCACAAGGTGCAATTTGAATATGAAAATGAATGATGATAAAAGAGCGCATGTAATTTGCAAAGATGTGTGTAGTTGGATTTGGGCATCTAGAAACACTATCTCGTCTCCAATTGCATTAGAGATGGCACAAATAGGCATTGTATAGTTTTGTCCAATAAAAGCACTTTTGATCCCTCTAAGTTCGGATCGAGTATGTAAAAGATCTTGAGTTCCGTGAACAAGAACTTGATCTTGTCTTGCCATCTTGTAAAACTTGAACCGTCAAAACGATCCAATCTCACTATGTCTTGGTTCAGGAGTTTGATTGTTGTCATGGAAGTATCTCATTTGGTTGTCATCGCACACAAATTTAAGCTTTTAGATTGTTGAAATATTTTTCTCAAAGTAGATGATGTTCTCCTTGAAATCAAACGCGAACTTGGTATAATGATCACAAGAAAATATTGATAAAGTTATGTAGAAACAAGAAGACTTAAAGTGCATAGAATGCTATCCTAAAAGCTTAATTTGCACTTATCGACATGATGAGAATGCTAAAGGATCAATACACAAATTGCTTTAGCAAATTTCAAGTCACAACCGAGTTGCAAATAATATTTTCGAAACCCATAAAGTAAGAACAAAGAATCAACAATAAAGAAATTTTAGTTTGAAAAAAGAGAATTTTGGAATAATTTCAATGCACAATAATGTTTTTCGAGTATTTAAAATCATGAATCCTCTCTCGATTTATAGAATTTCAATATATGATTTCATATGTAACACAACTTTTCATAAAAGAATATAAATAATGGATGAAAAGGTGTCAAAATCAAAATTGAAACATCATTGTTTTTATGACCAGTGATTGATTGGTTAAAATTATGCCCAAAATTTAACCTAAGTGATCGTTTGGCTGCAAGTCATAGCAACGAATAAACGTTAGCATTTAAAAAAAAAAAAAATTGTTGTTGAAAAATTGCTCGAGGAAGTGTGTATAGTTAAAAAACGATTTGAGTAGTTATTTTGGTAATACTGTTTGATTTATAAACTGATTTATTTATGATTTTGAGATAAAAAATAGTGGTTGAAAATTTGAAAGAGAAAATGTGTATGATTAAAAATTGATTTGAAAAATTGTGTAGTTTATAAACATGATTATAAGCCAAAATTTTATTTTTACCAAACATAGACTTAATTTATAAACAAGTTTACCAAATGTCAACAAATGAATATCTTTTACGATTAAAAAAAAAACGAATATCTTGGATTCGACCAAAAATTAAAAATAAAATAAAAAACAGATGAATATCTTGGAGCTAGAGGTTTCAGGTCTAAATTGTGTCAGCTTGACTTCTGATAAAGGCTCAATGAGTTTATTTATTTATTATTATTTTTTTTTAACATACAAATCGACATACTATCTTTTCCGATTACCATAAATAAATCCAACCATCAATTTTTTTCCTTTCCTATCACTACCAAAAAGTCGGGGTAAATAAGTATTACCCCTGGGCGAGTAAAGTGTGTTCCATTTTCTTTTCCCATTGAAACAGTTTTGACATCAGGTATCGAAACAATGTTTTACTCCTAAATGCCCAATCAACTATTGCACCTCAACGCATTTAGGGGAGAACAAGCAAGCTCTGGACTGAAGTGGCAGTTCACCTCTAACCACAACGCATCTGCGACTTAGCTTGTGTTTGGTAACGATATTTTTTCTGGTTTATAAATCAGTTTATAAATCACACAATTTTTTAAATCATTTTTTAACCACACATTTTTCTCTCTCCAATTTTCAACCACTATTTTTTACCTCAAAATCATAAATAAATCAATTTATAAACCAAACAGTATTACCAAACGAAATATAATTTTATTATATGACAACTCATAATGTTCATATCGATTTATTATGCATCTCAACATCTAGTAGTAGGTAGACCTCGTACAATAATTGTCCTTTAATTTGAACTGCCACAAAAGTCAAGTTGACAAATGTTGCATTAAACCTCATACAATAATTGTTCTTTAGCTTGAACTACCACAAAAGTCAAGTATACAGATGTTGCAACATGCAAATTGACATACAATCATTTCCAATTACCATCTACCAAGCCAGCGCCCCCCCCCCCCCCCCCTCCTCCAAAAAAAAAAATAAAAAAAATAATTTAACATGAGCTCAGTAAGCATTGAAATTTGTACAATGATCGACCTCCTAGCAGCTCGAACACATTGTCAAACTAATGGAGCTATTTATTTTACAAATCTAGAATTTCAACCATCATCAAGTATGTAGGACAAACCTCTCCTCTTTCAACCTTTTAATAAGCTACTCCTTACATAAAATTTTACTAAAGAGGAAGATGCACTACTAGAGAGGAGGGCGTTTTGGGCACATCATCCTATAAAAAAAATTATAAAATTGTAAGTGGAGGATGTCTAGCATCTCCAGTGACAGTTGTTCCACCTTTTTCCTTGCTATGTAAATATTCGAGGTAATGTGACACAAGTTTTAAAGCAATCCACAGTTCCACCGAAGATGTTGTACGTTATACTCTAACTCTACATCCTCCACCTTTTTCCCTGCGATGTAAATATTTTGAGGTAATGTGACACGTTCTATATCAATTCACATCTCCATGGTAGTGTTCTTATAATCTAAAACAAGAATAGTATATACAGTTAGTGGAAACGATCACGTACTCATGATGAACAGATGTTAATGTGCTCACTGAATGTGATGTCGACACGCTTCTAGTGTTTTAAAATTTTTGAATATTTGTCAGTATCATATTCACGATGAATGCATTAACACATGTCCATCGTGAATCGGTGATCGAGACTCCTGTAGTTAGACTATGAAACCAAATGAACATTTCACCATTATAGGTGTAATATTCAGAGGCCTACTCTCCTACCTAAACATGGATTATCTTGCCCTTTACAATCACGTGGTGGGCCCCACACACATGGGGGCCTACCACACCTGCCAGTGACGGGCAAGAAAGCCAGATTTGTAACATTCAATTACAATAAATACAAGTCAACTGTCTACCATTATCAATGTACACTGACTATACCTCCTTTCACTTATTCTCTTAATGAACAAATCAAAGTAAAAAAGATGACAACAGACTCCAAAGAAAAGGATATCCAACAATGCTGCAATGCAACTACAACAAAATCAAAAATGAAAAATTAGGGGGAAAAAGAAAAGAGAATGCACAAGGTTATAGTTTTTTTCTAAAAAAACTACACCAAAGAGTCTGTGTATCCAGTATAGTTCTCCCTGCTCAGATCCTGTGGACTCCAACCCGAACCGAAATGTGAAGTTGTAACTGATGTCGTATTGACTGAACTCGAATCTACATCTGTGTGTCCGACAGCTGGCCACACGAAAGACGGCTTGAACTGCGGAACATTTGGCACTGGCACTGTTCCAGAGATAATTTGAAGTATAGCCTGTGTTTTAGGCCTTTCGCTGGCAGTAGGATGTGAACATGCCAACCCCAGTAGCAGAAGCCTCTCGGCTTCTTCTGCTACGAATTCGTCACACAATCTCTGATCTACAGCTTCGAGTAAGTGCCCATCACGATGCAAGAACCAAACCCAATCGACTAACAATTGGAAGCCATCAATCTTGGTTCCAGGGCGTAGACCACACACCACTTCCAACAAGACTGCCCCGAATGCGAAGACATCAGACTGTTGTGTGGCTTTTCCAGTGTGGAAACACTCCGGTGCAATGTATCCCATTGTGCCTAGCACTCCCTCAGCCTCGGCATATGAGGTCTTGCCATTGTCGAGCGCCCGTGCAAGGCCAAAGTCCCCTAGGCGTGGAGTGAAGTTGGAGTCGAGCATGATGTTGCTAGCTTTAAGATCCCTGTGTACCACCCTCTGGTCGTACTCGTTATGGAGATAATGCAAAGCTGAGGCTACCCCAGAAACTATTTTATATCGAAGACTCCATCCAAGTGGCTCTGTGTTGGGCTCTGAAAACAGGTGTTGGTCTAGGCTTCCGTTCGGCATGTATTCATACACTAGAAGCAGCTTCCCGTTCTTGTGGCACCATCCTGTTTCCGAAACAAGAGGAAATAATTCTGTTCAGCATTTAATTTCTTATAGAGAAAATTTAAATACTTTAGGCGTTAATATGTTGGGAAAGTGCAAACGAATTCCACGTGGATTAGACATGGGTAGATGATAGACTTATAAGTTTTGCTCATCTTCTTCGATTCCAAATGACTGGTTAGTTAATCCAAATAACCAATGATACGAATACGATGAAAAACTGGTTTACTACATCTAGTTAGCCTTTTGAGGTAATTGACAGAGCAATTTTATGCTGCAGCATAGAATTAATAATCGATAAATCGAATGCCAGAAACAGAAAATTGGCTGATAAAATCTTAAGTGTTAGATGATACATACCGAGAAGTTTAACAAGATGTTTATGCCGGAGGCGATTAATGATGGTAAGTTCAGCCAAGAAATCATCTTGTCCTTTGATACTCTCCCTGGAAAACCACTTGACTGCAATCTCCAGATTCTCCTTGGCAAGAAACCCTTTGTATACAACTCCATATCCTCCTTGTCCTAGCTTGTTCTTCTCATCAAAACTGTTTGTAGCCCTTTTCAGGTCCATGAATTTGAACTCTTGAGGTGTACCTGGAAGACTCTTGAGAGCCCCTGCCAAGTTCGAATAACAGCGTGCCGTTCGCCGCTTGCGGATATAGTATCCAAATCCCACTGCTCCCATTATCAGGAGCACCAAAATAGGCACTCCAGTTCCTAAAGTTATCTTCAACCATGGGCTTTTTCGCTCTGGAAAGTAGTGGATAGTCAAATTCCACCTCAACACACAGTTCAACTGTGTAGCATTCCCTGTAGATGCAGAGAACCCGAAATATGAATACTGATTTAGATGATCTCGCAGATTCAGATTTGCACTAATAATACTCGAACGAGGCTTGGGAGGAGTAGGGCCAGTTTTCTCAGCCTGTTCTGCTATGTACACTTCAAGGAATTTATTAACACCATCGTAATCCACCCACACGTTGTAAAACTTAGGACCCGTCGGAGCTATTGTGATATTGTGGGGTGTCAAGGATTCAGTTTTTAAAGATCTAACGCCATTGATGTCGATACCTATATGATTGTCATCAGGGTCAAAATCCTGTTTGAAGGTGTCAAGCTCCACCGCAACCAGGTGGTTGCTGTCGTTCCCATCGGTGGTGGCATTCGTGAGGCCCAGAAACTCGCCGTAGCTGTTGGGCGGCAATTTCAAATCGGCGGCGATCAAGAAAGCCAAACCTTCACCGGGAGTTTCATTTTTGGGCCGGTAAACATTGATAAGAAATGAAGTATTGAAAGATGCAACTGGGTTTTCTTTAGATGATGAAATATCACCTTCCCATAGCTTGAAGGACTGTTTGTAGAGGATTCTGCCTGAATTATAGCTCAGATTGAAATCGGGCGAAGCTGAATCTGGAGTCACCTGAAGGGCATCGTTGCTAATTGTAGCAGGCCTTTCAACCTCAAAAATATCGAAATGTGTTTCATTGAAAGGCCCATATTGTTGACTGAAAGTACTGAATTTCTGAGCTGAAACAATGGTTAAAAAACAGCAAAACACAAACACGGCGGCTCTGAGTTCCTCAGTTAGTTTTCCCATTCGACAGGTTATGGGCTCTGAAATTACTTGATTGGAGATGAACGAGGAATAATAAGAATATCAAGAAAATTAATGTACAATAACCTTTTTTCTATAATACCATTTGCTTGAATAAAATATTGTTGAAGGGGCATCGAAAATCAAGAATGGATTTGAAGTTTGAACGGGTTTCTCGTTTTAAATATTTATATTATTCTGATAATGTCGCGTAGCATCTTGCCAGTTGCTAGGAACTTGCTCCCCTACCTCCCTCAGCTGACTAGTACAAGGCTGCGGTGAGATTTCTGTATAAAGCTGACCTTTTCTTAAAGAGGGTGGCTTAATAATCAATTAAGGAACATTTGAGACTCAGTTTCAACCATGGAGAGAAGAGTCTGATTTTAGGAATGAGCCTTTGAACCAGGCCAAGCTCTTATAATGAATGGAATGAATACTCGGAACTCTATGACTAACAATTTGAACTAGATCGATCGTATGATCCGAATGTACAAAAACGAATTTCTAATCTATCCAATATGTTTTCACCATTCATCCAAGTGTTAGGCTTAACAAATTTTAACACATCATTATTTTACGCAATGATCATAATTTATAAAAAATACAATTTTCAAAGCTATTTTTTAATCACATAAATTTTCTCTCGCCAATTTTCAACTACACATTTACCTAGAAAATATCAAAATAAACAAAAAAAAAATGGGGGGCTAAGGGCCGCAGAACGTACATTTTTACACAATATTCTTTTACGCAATGATTAAAATTTATAAACAACACAATTTCTCAAACTACTTTCTAACCACAAACATTTTCTCTCTCCAATTTTCAACCACAAATTTACCTAGAAAATATCAAAATAAACAAAAATAAACGACGGATTAGGCGGCCTAACGGTCTGTTAGTAACCAAAATTCGTATTTTTCTTGTCCTCATAAATCAAGTACAATAGACAATTCACTAGCATTGTCCTCGAAATTAATTTGGAAGTCAATTATCATTTTCAATGGCACTATTCCCAGATTTAGAATAACGATTAATAATTGAAATATAATCGATTGTCATTGTCCAAGTTCTGTAATGTAAATTATTTCATATTGGTTGGTTTACAAAGAATAAAAAGTTAATTGATATATGATAGTAAAAATTTAAGTTCAATAAATCAATTTAACATTTTATTCTTTTTTAATTTTGAATGTTTTAATATTAAAGAAAATGAAAACAAGAATCAAGTTTTAGGGTGTGTTCTTTTAAACAATCATTACAAATTATAATTCAATTTATAATGTGCACAATTTTCCTAAATCACTTTTTAATCACACACATTTTTTCTCTTAACTTTTCAATCACATATTTTATTTAGAAAATATAAATAAATCACAGTATCATTGTTACATGAGTTAATTATTTGGTATTTACTAGATTATTATGACAATACATAATTTAAATAAATTTATACTAATAGATGTTAGTTAACAATGCAATTTTAAATCTCAATATAGTAATCTTGTAATGTTTTCATATAACTCTTTCTGAAAATTGGACTTCAGTTAATTATTATTTGTTTTAAACAAGCAAAAAATTGCATTTCCTAATAAAAGTTTCAAACAAAATTTGAAGTTATATTTTGACTATGAAATTATGTATTAAATTTGATAAGGTATAGTGTACGTGTTGAAAAATTTCAAAGTTCTCCATAAAATGCACAAAAAAAGTATTATTTTTACTTTTCTTCTTGATGTATGAAGAGTTACGTTCTCTTATTTTTATTCTCTTGACTTTTCAAGAAGATAAGATAGATTTAAATTATTAATATTTTTGTTCATTGTTATGTAAAATATTTTCTATTATTTCACATCATGAATAAGATATTTTTGTCTTTCACGTAATTTGTAAATACTTAGTATTTTCTTGTACTATAATCTTTTGATTCGAATCCAAATAATGCCTAGATCATACAAATTTGTCAACTATTTAAATGTGTTAATTTCTTCGACGGTTGTCGTTATCATGATTTCAAATGGGGAAGTAATCAAACAAACATACGTTATTCAAAGTCTTTTATTAATATATAGTTGATAGTGATTTTGATTACTTCGTGTGTTTTTAAACTGACAAAAATCGCCAATAATTTAACAAAACTATATATCTACCGTGACTATCGAAAGATGGTCAAAGTATTAATTAGTTTTCATTTATAAATAAATAAATAAATAAAAGAAAAAGTTAAAAAGGAACCCGAATGGGGGGTGGGGGGGGGGTGTTACTACTACAATAATTAATGTTGAACAAAGGAAATAACTTTATCATAATGATTGTAAATAACTTTTTCAGAATGATTGTTTCTTTAAATCACTAGTAATCTTGATTATAGTTATACTTTTGAATAATTTGCTTTAATTTAATTCTTCATCCAGCCAGCGTTCACATTCCTTTCATAGATGTTGTGATCTTGAACCAAGGGATCAGCACTGTTTGGTAAACTTGTTTAGTTTTATAAATAATACATTTTTCCAAACTACTTTTCAATAACATATTTTATTTTGAAAAATTGACATTCCTTGTTTATATCATAAACACGATGTGCACGTTCTTATCAGACTAAGATTAATAGTAAACATCAAAGCATTATGTAGCTAGAGAAGGATATCGCACGGTGTTGCGAAGGGGAAAAAAATAGAAAATATCGAGATTAAATATTGAATAGAAAATTTATAGTACTGATATAGATAAATTGTGGTACGTACATCTAGTCCAAGTGATAATTATGGATTTAATGACGAAGGAAATTTCTTTTTGGTTACCTTTAATAAATGTTCTAGACATGAATCATTATAAAATACCCAAAAATAAATAAATAAATAAATAAATAAAAATACACTTGATTCCTCTCACTCAATTATTCAAAGTTGATAATTTTCCATATTTATTGGTATGTACACCCCACTTGCATTCTAGACTTTGGTGGATTAAGAAAAGTTAAATTAGAATAAAATTAAAAATAATGCATAAAGTATTGTATCCCACGTTGTGCCTTATTGTAAAGCAGAAAATAATGGTCATGCATCTTTTAACATGTTAATTAAAAAAAAAAAAAAAAGTGTAGCACACACCCTGAGGGCCCGAACCGACCACGCCCAAGGTCATTGGTTCGGGAAGGTAAATTCAGGTTATGCCTCCAAGGAGCCAGGGTGGAAGGGCTTATGGTAAGCATGAGAAACGCTCAATAACTCCCGCTTGCCACAAGGCCAATTTCACCTTGCGGGGAATCGAACCAAGCACACAGCTGCGCTGAGCACTTACCACCCATCCCCTTTGCCACTTGAAGATGTGCCCTGGGGGCAACATGTTAATTTATATGGCATTAGGTAGTGATTGTTGTGAAAATTATTGTAATTACACGATACCGGAAAAAATAGTAGTGAACTGAAAGCATCCGAATTATCATCCTACAAAGATCATATTATCCAACTATTAGTTCATATTAATCAATCCCAAACTAATAAAAATAAAACAGAATTTATTTTGTTTACCCTATTGAATATTAAAAGGAACGGTTAAAGAAACAAATATCCACTGTTCAGTACGAAGATTAAGATATAGATTTAACTTATGAAGTGAAAGCGTTGGAACTCACGATTTACCTTTTGTCATCATATTCAATTTATCATCCAAAAATTTCTTCCTAAAGTAATATTTGATAAAATCCACATTATACCTAACTTTCCTCTATATCGAGTTTTAACTAGTTCTACCTAATTAGGTCAACAACATATCTCTATATTTGATTAAAATAAGCACTAATGAAATGTATTCAATAGCAAAAATTCAAGTAATGATCACAACTATAACTATGTTTCTCTACCATTTTTTTAAATTATCAAAATTTATTACGTGATCTAGATATATAACTTGTGTCGGACCCATTACAATTCAAAAAATCAATGAATTAGTTGCCATTAAGAAAAGAAATATATACAAAAAATAAAATCAAAGGACAAAACATAAGAATTGAATTGATCAAATCTTGTTGTTTAGTTGTTCGTCCCAATAATAGATTTAGTTGCATGTGATAATTGAAGAAAAACACATCACCAATTTTGGAATCCGATGTAGATAATATGATGATTCTTGCACCTATAATTGTCTTCTTGCCTAAATTTTCTTTCAAAATTCAGTTCTTAATTTTTTTTGTTCTTCAACTTTTCTTTTTTACATCTAATTCTCAAGTGTATGTCTAACGCTCCAAAAAACTATGATGTCCTTAATTGTTCATTATAATATAAGAAGTTATTTCTAGAATTTATCTGAATTTTATGGAATTTAAAGAAATAAAAATGGAAATCTTATTAAAACGAAAAATTACACAAAAACACGTTTTAATGCCTTTTTTTAAGAGACTCGTTTGATCACTTTCAACATTCATTGAAGGCATCTGATATATGTCTAGATAAGTTCTCGGAGTGAACTTCGAGAATATAAATCCGTTTTGTAGTTCGATAACATATAGTAATCGATGAATTTTCAAAGTTAATACTTTATCGAACGGCTAACCATTTCAAACGTGGATCGATAGATCGGATTTGAATAGCTGGTGATCCAATCTGATTCGATCCATGATCCGGTTTATTTTTAAAAAAACTAAAAAAAATTATAAAAAATATAGAATCTTTTATTGAATTTGGCACAAAATCTCTAATTATCTATATATGTATTATTTTGTTATATAAATTGGATATTATATTAGTTGTTTTATGAATTATGTATTGACTTACTTGTCGTTAACGAAAATAGATAGCGAAAATTTTTTAATATTTGTTTCGATCCGAACTTGACCCGTTCCGAGTTTTTTTTTTACTATTTGACCCGATCCGATCCGAAATCTCACGGAGCGGATTTGGATCAGCACCGATCCGATCCGATCCATTGTCATCGCTAGGTTTTACCAAAGTTGCCACGTTGGCCTTACTAGCATTCCTTACTCACCCAAGCTATTCTCCCACCTACTTGCATACAACACCTCCTGCAGCTTGGGAAGTCTGGGAAGATAACAAGCCTCGTCGTATCCTTGTCAAAGTTGGGAGTTCAATCATATGCAACCAAGATCATTTCCCTCTCCATATACCCAAGTTCTTCCGACAAATACTCAAGGTTTTGAAATCAAAGTGTGTACACTGAAAATTTCCAATAAAACATGAGAGAAATATTTTATTTCATCCAAAACCCTAGTTAAGAAAATCTTATCAAAAATATGTTTCAATCCATTCCAAGCTTTCATTTTCATTGATAAACATATTTTCTCAAAATCTTTTATCAAGACAAATGAGTGTGGATCAAAGAAATCAAGAAAATTGGACTTCAGATTCTGAAAATACGGTTGGTATCGATACCTACTAATTTTATGTTAACACCTGAGCTAAAAAACGATTGAAAATGACTCTCCAGTCCTTCAATTTTTTGGATTCTTCAATTGAGTCCCTTTATTAACTTTTATTTCAGTTTATTCCTTCTATTATTGAATCTCAAGTCCTTCAATTTTTTGAAAGTCATAGTTAGTCCCCAATTTGATATTTTTGCATAGTTTTGATCATTTTTCTTTGTCAACTCTCTCAACACATCCAAATTCGAGTGTTCCTTGTTAATAATGTATGATCTATAACAGGCTATGTGAGGGGGAATATTGTACTTACTATTTTTTCAACAACTATAGACAGGAAAATAGACTACAGACCACCCAATTATGAAAAATCATAGCGGTAATAGCAGTTAACAATATGTAGCTTGTTGGAGAATAGTCATTTCCCAATTGGATATATGACATACTTAATAGTACAAAGTTAACCTAAAGTGTCATCTTGAGATATCTTTAGAGCCTGTTTGGTAATATGAAAATTTTTGATTTTTGTAGTTTTGATTTTTTATTTTTTGATGGATGTGTGGTTTAAAAATATTTGAAAAGTCAAGAATTGTAAGCTTGACTAAAAATGGATGGTTGAGATCAGTGGCGGATCCAGGATTTTTGTTCAGTGGGTGCGAAACAGAATAATGTAAAAAATAATTTCAAATAAGACAACGATAGTATTCAAAATGTAGTACATTTTTTACAATTGTTCCTTACGACTTTTCATACTTTGAAAACGTCGTATAATAGTCTCATTATCAATTTTATTAAATACATCTTTTTCAACATATAGTACTAAGCTATCATTCATCCATTGATCTCCAATCCGATTGCGCAATCGATTTTTCACAATATTCATAGCAGAAAATACCCTTTCAACTGTAGCAGTAGCAACTGGAAGGGTTAATCCTAAAGTCACGAGCCTATAAACCAATGGGTACACTCGATTTTTTTTTGTCATAACCAACTTGATTGCAAGTTCACTAAGGCCCCGTAATTCTTTGAACTCCTTGCTAGTGCGCATATCAACAATATAGTTTCGAAGTTGATCATCAAGTGACATAAGATGTACTTTCGAAAAATCTTCAGGATAATGCTTAGCAAGACTGATTAATTTCTCCTTGTCAAAAGCATAGAAAGAATCATCGGGACATAAACATGCTAAACAAAGAAGTAATTCTGTACTTGCCTCAGAAAAACGATCATTCAACTCTTGAAGTTGCATATCAATGATAGAATAAAACAAATCCACACGAAAACGATGAAGATTTGTTGTTTCTTCAGTATTACGCCGTGAGCGACCTGGGCGTATAAATACACTATCCATATCAGGAACACCAATATTATATTTCTGACAAAAAGTAACGACTTCATCCAAAAAAGAATCCCATTCTTTTTCCCTCATCTCTTGGAGCCTTTGTTTGCACACTGTCACTAAACTCATAGCATTAACAATATCCTGATCTTTTCTTTGTAATGCCTTAGACAATTCATTTGAGATTCCTAAGATGGTTCTCATAAGATGTAGATTAAACACAAACTCAAATGATTGCATCGAGTCCAATAAATTATCAGCCTCACATCTTTGTTCACGTGTTGAGCCATCAACAGAAATCATTTCAACGACATCAATTATAGGTGAGAACATCAAAATCAAACTAATCAAAGTACGATAATGCGATCCCCAACGTGTATCACCACAACGTGCAATAGTACTTTGCTGATTAAGACCCCGTCCACTTGAAATCTCACCATTACCAATTGCTTCAGAAATTATGGCTTCTTGTTTGTCTCGGAGAATATCACAACGCTTTGAAGAAGCTCCAACAATATTCACCACACTAGACACCAAATTAAAGAGTGACTGAACTTTCTTGTGCTTCTTTGCCACAGCTACAAGAGCCAATTGAAGTTGATGTGCAAAACAATGTACATAAAAGGCACTTGGATTCTCTTTCAAAATAAGTGCTTTTAGACCATTGAACTCACCTTGCATATTACTAGCCCCATCATAACCCTGACCTCGTAATCTAGATATACTCAACCCATATCTTGAAAATAATTTATCTATAGCCACCTTAAGCGATAGAGCTGTAGTACTAGGAACATGTTCAATCCCAATAAAACGTTCAACTATATGTCCCGTCTTATTAACATAACGTAAAACAATAGACATTTGTTCCTTCACAGAGATGTCTTGAGATTCATCAACTAGAATTGAAAAGAATGTACCGGCAATATCATTGATGATAACATCAATTGTTTCAAGAGCTGCAGCACTTACAATATCCTTCTGGATTTTTGGAGATGTTAGTTTGTGATTTTTTGGAGCGTTTTTCAAAGTCACAGCTTTAATTTGCTCATTATGATCAGCTAAAAACTGTAATTGTTCAAGAAAGTTACCTTGATTATTTGACTCTTCACACTCATCATGACCACGAAAAGCAAGTCCTTGCCGTAAAAGAATTCGAACACAATCAATTGATGCATTTAGACGAACTCGATATGCACTTCGTGCTTCTTTTGTCTGCCTGAAGAAAACTGTCTCAATATGTTGCTCTTGATTCATCAATGCTTCACAATTGTTTCGGGCTTGATTGTGTGCACTATTGACATCTCCAACATGAACCCCAAGTCTATCCTTCTTTCTGAAATTTTGGAACCCTTCTTTCACAAAAGCATCACCACCTCCTTGTTCCCCATTGTTTGGTCCAAACAAATAACAGTATAAACAAAATGCAGCATTTTTACTTATACTATATTCCAACCAATCACCATATTCATTAAACCAAGCAGGAATGAATCTCCTTGTTTTGTTTCGTGGAAACACATGACTCCGAGGTTGGCATGGACCTCTCTGCAAGTATGCTCTTCTTATTTGATCTCGAAGATTAACATTGTAATCCATAATTGGAGTTCTTAATCCGGGGTCAGTGGAAAGTTGTTCAACTGTAACATCAATAGGCTCAATATTCGCTTCCATTACCTCAAAATCTTCTTCAAAATCAGTTCCATCAATGTTTGCTTCATCGATTTCATCAATAGGTGCTTCCTTTGCTATTGCTTCATCGATTTCATCAATATCATCAATACTTACTTCATTAGCTTCAATGGTTTCATCAATATTTGCTTCATTTGTTTCATCGATTTCATCAACGAGTAATTTCTTTGCCTCAACCTCTTCTTCAATAGAATCGATTTCATCAATATCATCAACACTTACTTCATTAGCTTCAATGGTTTCATCAATATTTGCTTCATTTGTTTCATCGATTTCATCAACGCGTAATTTCTTTGCCTCAACCTCTTCTTCAATAGAATTTTGAGACATTCGTTTAAAATATCTCAACATTTCTTCCTGAAATTGGGAAAATCATATTTAATTATCTATTACTAATTTACTATTAGAATTTAGAAAAAGAACTTACAAGCTAGAACTTACAATTTACAATTTACAAAATAAATGAAACTTAAAAAATAACAATTCAAATTCAATACTGGAAAATTGGAAATTGAAATTGGGAAAGGGAAATCCAGTTACTGTTAGACTTAGGCTATTAGGCAGTTACGGAGTTACCCATTACTTCATAATCTCCATCATTACTCATTAGTATTAATTAAGGAATCCATTAGTATTAATTAAGGAGTTACCCATTACTTCATAATCTCCATCATTAGTATTAATTAAGGAATCAAGGGACAAGGATTACAATTTAAACATTTTCACTCGGCCACTCGGCGGATCGGCACACTCCACAGTCCACTCCCAGAGTCCCAGTCCGGTCGGCCAGACGGCCAATCCCAGTATCCCACTGTCCAGAGCTAGAAAAGTATGAAGAACTGAACTGAAATGCTTACAAGTTACAGCAACAGCAGTGTTTGAGTTTCTGACTTTCTGGTTCAAGTTCAACTGTCGAGACTCGAGCGCGAGCCGTCGAGGAGCTGTCAAGGCTTCAAATAGATTTGCCGTTGATGTTTGGTGTTGGTCGAGCGCGAGCCGTCGAGGAGCAGTGTTGATGTTGCCGTTGGTGTTGCTGGCGCTTGCTGCTGCTGTTGCGACTGCAGCACCCGCCGACGCCGCCGTGAAGCCGAAGGTAAGGTACGGTACTAACTACTACGGTCTGGACTCTGGGACGGGTGGTGCTCACTGCTCTGGCAGGAGGACGGCGATGGGTTGGAGTCGTTGACTCGTTGGACACTTGGATTTCTAGCTTCTAGGTCGATGGAGAGCGAGTATTGGGCGCAGGTCTCTCTGTTGGACTGCTGCAATGTTGAAATGAGAGGAAGGCAAAAAAAAAAAAAAAATTGGGCGCTGAATTGGGCCAAAAAAAAATTTGGGCTGGATCCAGTGGGTGCGGCTGCACCCACTGGACCCTTAATGGGTCCGCCCCTGGTTGAGATTGAGTTTCAAGAGTTGTGATAAAATTTTTACCATTACGAAACAAACTCTAAGCCTATATTTAGTGAAGGCAATAAACTAATTTATAATTTACATAATTTCTTAAATTATTTTTTAATTACACATCTTTTCTCTCTCTATTTTAACCACACATCTCATCTAGAAAATATAAATAAATCAAATTATAATCACCTTGATTTATCGGAACATAGGCTAAAATACGAACATTCGATGCTGTCAATAAGATAGGACATGGATGTTAAATCACGGAGTATTGGACTTCACCTCCTCCACATTGAAAGTAATATCGGAGAATAATAATTTCTATCATTAGCATGATTGTATTTTCTCTCTCGACTCAAAGCAAAGTGCATATACACTACTCAAACCAAAATAATTTCTAATAGCTTTCCGAAAATAAATAAATAAATAATTTCTAATCGTTCTGAAAGAAGAAAAAAGGAATTCTACAACCTTCCTTTTAAAAGTTGTTTTTCGAGAATCCATTTTCGTACAGAACCATTATTCCATCCACCTTTTCTTGACCCAATATAATATTCCTTGTTATTAGGTTTTACTCCGTGTTTAACGATTATAAATTAATTTATATTTTTGATGTAAAATATGTTGTTAAAAAGTGAAGAAAAAATGTGGATTATAAAATAGTAATTTGAGAAATTATATTATTTATAAATTAATTTATAAATTTTAATCATTGCATTAAATAACTTGAATGTTTTCCATAGGACTGCCTATGTACCGGAAACTAATTAATGGCAGCCTGTACAACCTTAGGGAAAAAAAAAATTCTGCTTTATTTTTATTATAATCTAAGTATACAACAAAAGTTAGGAGCCATATGAATGCAAACTTGTCTTTTTGCATACACCATCAATAATCAAATTTATATGCTTGATTATTCAAATTATGATAGGGAATATAAAATTTCAAATTGTGTACGCTAAAAATTATTTTTGATTCTAGTGTCAAATATATAAATAACGTCAATTGTCATTAGGAAATGTAACACTAAGCATTGTGGGGCTGTTTAGTCACGAAAAAACATTTCAATCAGGGATGAAATTTTTTTTGTTAAATTCGATACTCGTAAAGCCCATCTCGAAAAGGGCAGGCATTCCTCGCCTAATCAAGTAAATGGGGTGTGGGCGGGGGGGGGGGTTGTGTGGGTGGGTTGGAGTGGGGTTTGGCGGAGCTTAAATAAAATAATTTTGAAATAATGGATCATTAGGAAAAGGTAAAAGGTACAAAGTAAAACTTTTACTTTCATTCTTTGATGTGATTTTAGAGACGATATATTTGCAGTTGGTTCTCACTTATGAGTTCGTATTAAAGTTCTCGTTGAGATCTTCGATCTGATACTCATATTGCATATTTTTCAATTTCGAAATAATAGTATAGTTATCAAAAATATTCTAGTTCATTAAAATACTTCTATTTAATTAGAAAATGCAATTTAGACAAGAAAAAAATTCACAATTTGTTTTTGACAAGTACTCTCCTTTATGTATATGATGTTCCATAGACAAACTTATGCTGTGTTACGCTAACATATTAAAATGGCAATGATCGCCTTTTATAATTTAAATAATTTTTCATACAATTTTTTTAATCATATACATTTTTGTCTTTAATTTTTAACCACACATCTTATTTAGAAAATCTAAATAAATCAATATTATAAATCCAATTTCCTTTTCTTAGCCTCCAAACTTGGCCTGGTCTAGCTCGACCATGATGAGATCTTGTTCTTATTCGGTATGGGTAAGTTTATAGATCGGCAATAACAAGATTTAGAAGAAAAATTACATATATGCCTCGTATTAAAATCAGAACGATCCAAGGTTCAATATATTTAATAACACTTGTTGATAATCTTTACTTTATTATTATGAAAAGCACGTGCTTCAATTTTATACTACAACTAGTGGACCTGATTTTATCCATTCCTAGTCAAATAATTGAAAAAATCATCACGAATCTGACGTTAAATTTTCATTCCCCAATAATTCTATGTGAATTGTTTCTTTGATACTATAAAATATTGGAATGTTCCCTTAAAAAAAAAAAAAAAAAAACTTTGAATGGTCAATTGAAAACAGTATTTGGTATATTAACCAAGGGATTATATTTAAGAAGTCTGATTCTGTCATATTATTCTTATTTGATTTTATCTAACTTAGTGTGTGTTTGATGTACATTAATTTGGAAAACAATTGTTTTGAATAATGATTAATGTGATATTATATGGTTGAAAATGAAATAAATTTATTTTGTTTATTTGCAGAATATTTGTCATGGTTGGGCTCAATTCAACCAGAACCAACAGTAAAAAACAGGCAAACAGATTTTGAAGCCGCTCAAACAGATGCAAGAAAATATAGCAACATAATTAAAGGACTGTAAGTATTCAAGGTGAAGAACATAACCAGAAATTATGATATATTTCCTTATATATACTGATGAACTTTATTACAATTGCAGGAATTAAAAAAAAACTGCAGCAGTATTCAATATGGACAGAAACATAAAGTTGCAACTGTGTTTGAAATGAAATTACAATAGTTAAATGAAGAAGAACTCAGAAAGAGATGAGAAGATAAGAAGATGAGATGAAGAAGAGAGAATCTAGAGATGAGGGGGAGAATTGCAGAGAAATGAAGAAAGAAGAAATCACACTTATCACTTGGCTCCTCACTCACACGAGTTCTTCCTTTTATAGGTAAGGAAAGATTCGTGTTTACAATTTGTATAATGCCAAATGAAGTAAAAATAGAATAAAACGTGTTTTGATAAATGTAAAGAACTTGAGCGTTGTTTCTTATCTTTTCCCACTTGGTCGGCAGTTAATTTTGTTTCTCCCGAATCCCTCTTCTCATCTTATTTCTCTATGCTGGAATGTGTGAGGGCAGAGAAGGGCTACTCGTGACAACCACCTAAACGAAAGGATGTAAAATATGAGGAAATTCTGTATATTTTGTATATGTTTCAATTGTGTACAAGCATCCATATATATAAGCAGAGGCTGGGTGATTTCAGTAAGCTATTCTAGGAATGTAATTATTTACAAGGTTAACATTCTACAATTATTCCTAAATGCTAGTAGTCTGCCTTCTTCATCCATGATTTGCTCCTGTCACCAGTCAAATGCCAATTACACGTCAATACACATTAATGCAGATTTTCTTTCCTTTTAACACTCCCCCTCAAGTTGGTGAATGAATGTCAATGACACCCAACTTGCTGAGGTGCGTGTAAAATGTTTGTGCTCGTAATGGCTTAGTGAACAAATCTGCAATCTGACTTCCAGTCGGAACATAGACTGTTTTTATTTCTCCTTTTTGTATTCTCTCACGAACTGTGTGACAATCTAGTTCGATGTGCTTCGTCCGCTCATATTAGACTGGATTAGCCGCAATGTGTAAGGCTGCCTGATTGTCACAAAATAACTTTGCTGGTTGGGAATGTGAAACACATAGATCCTTCAACAAATGTCTTAACCAAGTAAGCTCACAAGCGGCTGCAGCCATGGACCGATATTCGGCTTCTGCGGACGATCTTGATACGGTTGCCTGCTTCTTACTTTTCCATGACACAAGTGATTTTCCGAGAAAAACACAATAACCTGTTACCGATCGGCGTGTAATCGGGCATCTTGCCCAATCAGCGTCACAATAACCAATCAGATGTAGTGGACTGTCTACTGGAAATAACAAACCTTGCCCCGGAGCCATCTTCAAGTATTGAAGGAGTCGATGGGCTATCTTAAGATGGTGCATCCTGGGTTCTTGCATGAATTGGCTGAGTGTGTTCACGGAGTATGTGATTTTCGGTCGGCTAATTGTCAGGTAGATTAACTTCCCAACTAGTCGTCGGTATCGAGTAGGGTCCTTAAGGACTTCACTCCCAGTTTCTGTTAGTACCAAATCTGGTTCCATGGGAACATTTGCTGGCTTTGTTCCAAGTAATCCAGCTTCCTCCAATATGTCTAATGTGTACTTTCGTTGACAAACCTTGATTCCTGCTTTAGAACGTGCAACCTCGATGCCAAGAAAGTATTTAAGTGGTCCAAGATCTTTAATTTTGAAACAACTATTGAGGAATGCTTTGAGATCACTAATGGACTTTTCATTGTTGCCCATTATGATCATATCATCGACATACAGTAGCACAATAGTAATGGATTCTCCACGAACCTGTGTAAAGAGGGAATAATCGGCTCGTGACTGTTGAAACCCAATTTCTCGAATTGCACTTGAAAACCGTTGAAACCAACTGCGAGATGCTTGCTTAAGGACATAAAGAGATTTGTTGAGTCGAAAAACTACATTCTCCCCCTGTCGACAATAACCTGGAGGAGGAAGCATGTACACCTCCTCATTGAGTTCTCCATGTAAAAAAGCATTCTGCACGTCCATTTGGTGTAATGGCCAATCCCGGATTGCAACAACTGCCAATAAGCAACGGACAGTAATTAACTTGGCAACAGGGCGAAGGTATCTTTGTAGTCGATGCCTTCGTGTTGAGTGAACCCTTTGGCGACAAGACGAGCTTTGTAAACGCTCAATGCTCCCATCAGCACGGTACTTGATTTTGAAGACCCATTTGCAATCAATGGGTTGGTGGCCAAGGGGTAGAGGAACGGTGGACCAAGTGTCATTGTCCTCAAGTGCCTTAATCTCAGAATTCATAGCTGTAACCCACTGAGGATCATGGCGGGCCTGTTTATAAGTTGCTGGTTCAACTAGTCGAGATATATTATGCACAAAGGAAAGGTATTTATCACACAAGCCAGAGTAAGAGATATATCGTTGCAAAGGATAGCGAGTGCAGGATGGGGATGGAGGAGGAGCCTCAGGGCCTAGGACAGCAGCATGGTACATATGAAAATCTCGAAGATGAGGTGGTGGTCGATGAGTGCGAGAGGAACGGATTAGATCTGTGTTTGCACTGTCTTCGATATCGGGTATGGGTCGATGATAGGTTCGGGAATTGGTTCTGGTGAGTGAGATGTTGAGGATGGGGTTATTGGGATGGGTTCCGAGGAAGTAGGAGTGGGAGAAGGGTTCGGCCGAATGGGTGAGTGATGGGGACTAGATGGTAGGTCAGCTGTTGGTGATGACGTCACTGAGTGAGGTGCCGACGTGATGGTAGTGTCAACGGTTGTAGAACGACGAGAATAGACTTTTAGTGGAGCTGGGTTAGGATGAATAGATGGATCAGTGGAAGGAGATGTATTGGGTACTAGATTAGGTTGTTGGGAGATATTGGGCTTATGAGGATGTATTGGGTCGTTAGGAATGGGCAAGACTGGGTCATCATCTTGATTTTCAGGTGAAAGCTTATTGAAAGGGAATATATGTTCATGAAATGTGACATCTCGGGAAGTGAAGGGTTTATGCTCTTGAAGGTCGTAAACTCGATAACCCTTTTGCCCAAGAGGATATCCGATGAAAATGCAACGACGTGCACGATGATCAAATTTGTCATTTGGAGTGAGGTTGGTGGCATAACATAAGCAACCAAAAACCCGAAGACTAGAATAAATTGGTGGAATTTTGTGTAAAAGTTCATAGGGAGATTTTTTGGAGAGGAGAGGTGTGGGTAGGCGATTAATAAGATAGCTTTCCCCCTAAAAACGTAAGGGCAAGTTGACTTGAAAAAATCTGGGTAAAATATCACTGTACATCTCAAAGCTCGAGTCAATTTGCTCACAGATATCAAATTCACACAAAATTTAGGCACATGAAGAACTCCATCAAGAGGTAAATCTGGCGATAAGTGAAATGTTCCAACATTTTCAATGACATTTTGTTCGCCATTAGGTAGTCCAATAAAGTTATAAGGTGCCTTATTTTTATTGTGAATAGGTGCGAGATGCGATACATGATCTGTTGCCCCACTGTCCACAATCCAATATAGTGCATCACATTTTAGATTATTGCAGCTGGGTATACCTGTCGCATTTGTGAGTGGTTGATCGTTACCATTTTTTTGTGGAGCATGGCTCGGATTTGCATGTATTCTTCGGCTGTAAAAATTGGGCTTTCATTGGTTGCTTCCCTCTTTATCTCAACATTGTGGGCAGTTGCCTTTTTGTTCCTGGGCTTTACATTCTTGCCATGCCATTTGTGGCCCACTGGGAACCCAATTAAATAATAACATTTATCCACTAAATGCCCTCCTTGCTCACAGTAAGTGCATCGCAAGTCTTTGCGATGGGGAGAGGAAGACGCCACCTGTTGTATCGATGTGCGACCAGCCTGCATAGCGTGGGCTCCCTGCGGCATTTCTCGATGAACTGCAACCTCCATCTGTCTCTCTTGCTGAAGAATTGGGCCATGAACTTTCCGTGTGTTTGGAAGAGGGCTCATCATTAAAATAGACCCTCGAACCTGGGAGTATGATTCGTTAAGCCCCATCAAGAATTGCATCACTTTCTCCTTCTCTTCTCTGTCAACAATCTTCTTCAACATGTTGCATGAGCAATCAATGGGCTCCTGGTAAGATGCCAATTCGTCCCAAAGTCCCTTAACTTTCGTGTAGTATGAAGAAACAGAAAGGGATCCTTGGCGACATTCGAAAATTTCTTGCCGAATCTGATATATTCTTGAGTCATCTCCTTGGGAGAATCTGTCATAAAGTTCATTCCAGACTGCTGCTGATGTGTCAGAGAAGATAACACTGCGAGCTATGTCAGGTTGTATGGAATTAAGGATCCAAGATATCACAAGATCGTTGCAGCACTTCCATAAGGGATATTTCGCATAAGTCATTGGCGGTTCCTTCTCGGTTCCGTCGATTAGCCCAATCTTATTCTTGGCGCTGAGGCTGAGGCGCATTGAGTGGCTCCATTCTCCATAGTTGAGTCCATTCAATGGTGTTTTAACCAGGGTGAGTCCTGGTGTGTCTGAATGGTGCAAGGTCAGAGGATCTGGTAATGATGTTTCCTTTTCCTCTATATCTCTTGATGTGGATTTCTGTTTTAATAGTTCTGGGTTTTCAAGTGTTCCAGCCATAGTTTATTGATGCGCTGGTGTTGTGTAAAATGTTTGTGGCGGAAGTGTACTAGGCTTAGAAGCACCAAGATCGGTGCTCTGATACCATAAACGAAAGGATGTAAAATATGAGGAAATTCTGTATATTTTGTATATGTTTCAATTGTGTACAAGCATCCATATATATAAGCAGAGGCTGGGTGATTTCAATAAGCTATTCTAGGAATGTAATTATTTACAAGGTTAACATTCTACAATTATTCCTAAATGCTAGTAGTCTGCCTTCTTCATCCATGATTTGCTCCTGTCACCAGTCAAATGCCAATTACACGTCAATACACATTAATGCAGATTTTCTTTCCTTTTAACACCACCCCCCTTAAATGAACCTTGTCCTCCAGGTTGAAATCAGGAAATTTGGTTTAATGGTAGCTACAATATCCCAAGAGGCCCCAGAACTTGGTAATCTGTCCATTAAACAAGAGAGCCCTGTTATCCTATTGATCACTTTTGTGGCTGCCAATAAACATTCTTTGACAAAATTGGTAGCAACAGACTGATAAGATGAAGTGCCTCCATCAGTTCGCCTCAGCCTCACTCTCACTTGACCATCTACCACCCTTTGTATAGCGTCCTTGAAGATCTCATAACCGGTTGCACCTATAGTCTTCGGAGTAGTGAGAACCACCTTCCGACAGAGGAAGATTTCTACCATGATGTTTAGACCTGCAAATGGACTAACCCAGACTGTTGGTTGGGCCGCTTGAGTCTCTGGGTCCCAGCTTCAATTTTGGCCGTGTCACCTTGGACTCGTTTGAACTCCACATTAAACATATGGGTTAGCATCATTTCTTTAATCTGTTTCAATCCTATTTCAGCCTCAAATTGCATATCTTTGATGAAGTTTCGAGCTTTTTCTTTTTCCATTTCCAATTCCCCTCTCCAACTGTGATGAGAGTTTTGCAATCCAGCTTCCATACTTCTTTTTCATGCCATCCCCACAAAGAGCAATGAATCCTGAATTTGCAAGAGTAGCAAGAACATATCGCAGTTCATCCAGGTAA
Source organism: Ligustrum vulgare (assembly GCA_963555705.1). NCBI lineage: Eukaryota > Viridiplantae > Streptophyta > Magnoliopsida > Lamiales > Oleaceae > Ligustrum > Ligustrum vulgare. The sequence goes on along the minus strand of OY743173.1, from coordinate 41,157,262 downwards.
ATTTCAGCACCAATGCTCTGCTTCCTCAATTCTTCAAGTAACTTTAACATGCGAGTTGAGGGATCCCAAAGTTGCATTTTCTCCATTATCATGTTACAGGTGATTGATATCAAATTCTTCCTTTTCCTCCATTTACTTGCAAAGACTCTAGTTGTGATGAGATCCATATCAACCGTTCCAGTTGAGTGGTCGGTAGCAGACTGCTGCAGTGCCATTTCGAGGGGCCAAAAAACCTCCACAACATCTGGTTTTTCCTCCCATTTTGAGAAACGAATCCTGGCCAGCGCCCCACTGATGCAAATCAAACTTTCAATTTTACTAGGACTCTATTTATCGAACCCAGTTACTGATATAATTAATTCCTTTCTGCTGCTTCCAGTGAGATTTCCTTTTGTCATGGTTGAAGCACAGCTTCTTGTCAACTCTCCAGTAGCTCCATCTGATAACTTAGGATGTATATGTTTGCAAACATAGCTCACACAAGTAGTTAACAGTTGGCACTTCAACTTTAATCAAAATTTACCAACAACATCGTTATATCGCTTTCTAGCCTTCGACATTTCTTCTTTCGAAAGATCACATCGTGTATCATTTGGCACAGCAAATACTCCAATTTTCTGGACTGGACCTCCCTTTGGAGTTGGGCCAGAACTGACCTAGACGGGTTGAATTTCATCCCTATCACCTAGCTGCTGGGCCACTTTAATTCCGGGATCCCAATTACGATTTGGATTAAAGCCCATCAGCCATATTTCTTCACTTTTAGCCACCTAGATTTCTTCGATTAAGGCTACTTGCACGTTCAACTCATGGTTCAAACTTGAATTCAGCCCACTGAGAAGTTCCTGCTCCAATTTCTGAAAATCAATTTCAACTTCATTCATCTTCTTCAAAGCTATCAATGAATTAGTCATCAAAATTGACTTTAGGGCAGCCAAGCCTACAATAGAAATAAGACGCAGTTCCACCCTGTCTTTCATTTCAACAGCCTCTCCATTGTCATTACTCCCAAAATCAAATGGAAAAAACTTCCTGATTTTGCTAAAGTTTAACAAGGAAAGTTTCTTCTCTTGACCAACAGGGTCTTTGGTTGGAAGGGGTGTTTTGAGGATGTGAATGAGTATTTCTTTGAAAAGGATAGGATTTTTTGTAACTACTGGGATTGGCTACTGCCTTTTTGGTTTTGGAGTTTCTGGAAAAGGCTTATATGGTAGCTTCTTGTAGTAGGGCAATCTCAAAGGCTTTGGATAAGGATGTAAGTCTCTTCATTTTCACCATGGGTCTAATTATATCCTTAAGGCCACTTGTGAATACTGAAATGTAGAAACTCTCCGGTGCAAATGGTAGTAGAACCATTACTTGGGATTTTTGCTCTTCGAAAAGTGCCTGATATTCTCCTACTCCGTTCCTCTGTTTCATTTTACAAAATGCTTCAGTTACTCCTTCTCCAGAGGCTTCATCAAACCTCTTGCAGATTTCTTTTGTGAAGATGCTCCAAGAAGCATTAGGAAAGCTAACACAAAAGCCGTGAAACCATTTGCTCGCTCTATCTTACAAATATGTTTCTGCGATACCAACTCTCAAATCATCTCTAACATTGTGAATTTGGAAGTATGTCCGTGCCTTCCCCAGCCACTCTCTAAGCTCTTTCCCATTAAAATAAGGAAAATATATCTTAGGCAATTTTTCATTCATCCTATCTTCAAGTTTATTCCCAAAAGCAGATTTAATAGGACTAGGAAGCAATCCACCTCCATTACAATGGGTTTCACCCTGCTGTGATTTACTAGTTAAAATGCTTCCCTGAAATTTTCGCACTCCATTCAGTGGTAGTTTAAATTCATCAGCGATCTGGCTCATCTTATTTTCTGTCATTCTCAACTTTTTCTCCAAACTCTCAGTGAATCTAGTGAGTTGAGTTTCGATTTTACATTCTGTAACCGAGAGTTTTTCATTTATCTCCTCAACAACGTCCTTCAAGCTGAACACCACTCCCTCCAATGCCCGTTCCTCCTGCTCAATACGCTTAATGCTTTCTTCCATCACCTTATTTCTGGTCTCCATTTACCCAGCTAGATCTGACCGCTCTGATACCAATGTCATGGTAGCAGGGGCGGAACTAGGATATATAAACGTAGTAGGCTAGAAAAAATATAAGAGTAGTCCCCCCCCCCTCTTCCGGGGGTTCGGGGGCGGAGCCCCCGAAGTTTTTTTTTGAAGCAAAAAATAAAAATTAAGACTTCAAATTCATAAACACAACAAAATATTTTTACTTAAATGACAATATCTAAGAGCTAAAAAAAAAATCACAAATGTGCAATACAAAATATCTTGAGGTGAAACTTGTGACGCATCCTCCTACTCCCCACACGATAAAACTTATCAACGATGACATCCATATCAATTCCAAGAGCAATTTCCCTTCTAAATATAGATGACCATGGAATTCGATAGAAATTTATTCTCCATTTTACTATAAACTATTACAAAAAAGCTAAGTAAGCCTTTTACTAATAAAAAAAAAAAAATTAACAACTAGTCTACCAATCAACCATAAAAAAATTGATAAATCCTTTTATAATAAATAAATTAACTATCACAAAATTCCATAATTCTAAATAAATCCTAAATAACTTAAATAAATTAATCAACAAATTCAACACTACATTAATAACCAATAATTAAACCACCATATTAAGAAATAACCAAAATAAATAGTAACATTTCAGTTTAATTAGTAATTACTACTTATGAGTTATGACTTACCAAGAACTTGAGAAATTAGAACAAACCAGTTACAGGAGCAGGGACGGATCCGACGAAAGCAGGAGGACTGGAGGAGCGCTGCACTTCAGAGTTCAGAGGACAAGTTTGTCGGTCGGCGAAATGGGCGAGGGTTTCACGTCAGTTGGCGGCAGCAGGAGAAGCTAAGGCTGAGAAGAGGACCCTGCAATGCGTTTCTCTCGGAGTCTCGATTCTGATATGGATTGAAATTGGTAAGGATTTGAGGTTTGGGCTTATGGAGTTGGAGGATTATAGTCGGCTTCGTTGGAGAAATGACCAACTGAATTGGGCACCCAGAAAAGAACTTCAAAATCTTCCAAAAATCGTAGTTGGCTTCAGCCGACTGATGCCCTAACGTGGTTCCGCCCCTGCATGGTAGGGCTCAATTCAACTAGAACCAGTAGTAAAAACCAGCAAACAGATTTTGAAGCCGCTCAAACAGATGTAGGAAATAATAGCAACAGAATTAAAGGACCGTAAGTATTCAAGGTGAAGAACATAACCAGAAATTATGATCTATTTCCTTATATATACTGATGAACTTTATTACAATTGCAGGAATTAAAAAAACAGCAATAGTATTCAATATGGACAGAAACATAAAGTTGCAGCTGTGTTTGAAATGAAATTACAGTAGTTAAATGAAGAAGAACTGAGAAAGAGATTAGAAGATAAGAAGATGAGGTGAAAATGAGAGAATCTGGAGATGAGGGGGAGAATTGCAGAGAAATGAAGAAAGAAGAAATCACACTTACCACTTGGCTCCTCACTCACACGAGTTCTTCCTTTTATAGGTAAGGAAAGATTTGTGTTTACAATTTGTATAATGCCAAATGAAGTAAAAATAGAATAAAACGTGTTTTGATAAATGTAAAGAACTTGAGCTTTGTTTCTTATCTTTTCCCACTGGGTCTGGTAGTTAATTTTGTTTCTCCCGAATCCCTCTTCTCATCTAATTTCTCTATACTGGAATGTGTGAGGGCCGAGAAGGGCTACTCGTGACAATATTTTAATATTAAAATGTGATTAAAATTGAATACCGTAGAATATATATCAAACAGGGGCTTAATTTATACAATCAAAGTGAAGTTATCGTGATTGCTTTTGGAATTAGCCTTCAAAACGTCAATATGTATTACTTTTCTTCATTCTTTGATTGCACAAGAGCAGTGATCGAGCTTCCACCAATCAAAGCCCGTCACTTTCTATGAAACTGATGCCTATTGAAAAAGGCCTCGGCATAAATTTAATTCTGGGTGGCTATATTACCACCACAAATATTATTTGAAATACCACAATTTTTAGTAATTTTTCTATTATTATTATAATCATTAGTAAAACTACGTAAATAACCTTACTTTTAAATACCCCCACAACGCTTTTAATTCTTCCACCACAAATGCGTTTTTGAAGCATATTTGTCTAAAACCCCCAAAACATCTCCCACCAAAAGATATTTTTGAACTTTTGAACTAAGCCTCTCCAAGAAATTTAGAGGCCGAAGATACTGACTGAAAACCAACAGTTTATCACCACAAGATTCAGTTAGAATTTAGCCTTAGAAACTTCTGTCACATCAAGTTTCTTCAAAATTAAATTAACTTTCCGTTCATCAAGAGCTTCTATGGATATTTTTCACAATAAATGAGAGGATATAGAAGAAGTTCAATAAATGGAGTCAGAATCTATTTTTTCAGCTAGGGGCTGGGAAATTTTGATTAAGGCTACTATGGAAGCAATACCTACTTAGCGTTGGCAACGGGGCGGATTGGGGCAGATCGAGCCCTGATTTGCCCTGCCCCACCCGGACAAGAATTTAGGTGATTCGGATCCTACCCACGATTCGCTATTTTTCGGGTCGGGTCGGTGAGGATCAACCACCCGATCCGGGTTATTTTTTTTTTAATTTTTTTTATATATAATTTAAACTAAATCTTTTTTAACAAATAAAAAAATCTAATTTTTTTATTTTTTTAATTAAAAGGGGCGGATCGTCCCAATCCGTTGACCCGCCCGGATCCGCCACACTGATTCGAGGATCGGCATTTTTTTAGATCGGATCGATGGAGTGGATCGAATTTTTTTGCCATCTCTATACCTACTTTCATTGCTGATTTTCAGTTTTGGTGAGGATCAACTGAGGGAAGGAGAAAGAGGCTCGGGAAGTTTTAAGAGTGAGGATGAAATGTTTCCTTCAAATTACTTTGTTCCCTTGAATTCAACGAAGAAAAATTAATTTATTTGTGCAAGAAGTGTGTTGATATTCCAGAGAGAGGAAGAAAGTGTGGTGAACCAAAATTTGTTTTTATTATATTAAGGTTATATTTGTAAAAGAGTGGTGGTATGTTTATTAAAACCATTTTTTAATTGGTGTGCACATAAAATGTGGTGGATCAAATAAAAAATGTGGTGGTAATATATTTATCCTTTAATTTTTTGAGAGGATAGCTTGTGCAACATAGGCTTTCTACAACCTCAATACGTTTTTTAGGGAAAATTGTATCAACGGCTCCACACTTTTCAAAATAATGTCGATTAGACCCAAACCATTAAGTTGTAGCAAACACGTCCCAACCTTTCGAATTTGTACGACATAAGGACCTCAAATAGTTTTCACTCAAAAATTCGTTAGTTGAGCAAAAGTCTAGCATTTGACCATAATTTAACCAATTTAAAAAGGACAAAATTGTTTTTAAATTGTTAACACATAAAAATACTCAATTCAAAAGCTCAACATGAAAGCACAATATGAATACCCAAGTTACAAATATTAGGGCGAGGTAAAAGAGTTTAGGAAATTGGGCGAGCAGAGCGATATCTGAGTGATTAGAGCATTTGACAAAATGCAAGCAAAGAAGTTTTCTAGTGCAATTCACGTATCTCAGGAAATCCGTTGGAAACAATTTAAGCGATTATCACAACAAATACAGCTAACAAGATCATGGACTGTTAGTAGAAATGCTGGAAGTTAGTAAGAACGTGGGTGACTTAAGTTTGGTGATCATGAGAAGTTACTTAAAGAAGTTAATCAACATAGGGAAGTGGACAATGATTACTAATCTCATTATTGAATCACTTGGGAAATAGTTTATGATTCAAGTAGTAGTTATATATTGTAAAAAAATTAGACTTTTTTAAGGACTAACAAATAAAAACTCTCAAACAAAGATGTAATTTTCTTATCTTAAATTTTAATATAATTTCCTTAGTTTAATTTGTGTGTTTTCACTCCTTGGAGGCATCTTGTAACTTAAGCTTTTCTAGTGTAAAATACTCATTTTTGGGACTTTGTCTCAAGAGTTGTTTTTTGCACTTTCGTCTGATCCCCTTTTAATTTTTAGTACAAATGAAACAACACTCTCGCTGAAAATAAACCATGTATATGATTAAAAGAAGGAAATTTGTAATCTTACTCCTTGTTATGAGACTCACCATCCAAGACAATAGATGTTCAATCCCGCTATGGAGACATAATATTGCACCAAATATGCTGTACCTGCACATAAATTGACCAAATTACCCTTCACTTAAACGAATACACAGTACCTAGCGTCATCAGAAATTTGTCCCAAGACTTCCAATTTTCAAAACCCTATTCTTCTCAAACACAGCCTCTCTCAACTAGCTAGCAGCCTCTCTCTTCAACTAGTGATTGGGTCTCTGCCTCTCTCTTCTACTCACGATTAGGATGATTAGGGTTCGGGGTAGGAATCGAGGTCTGATTCGTAATCGGGACTATGGAGAAGTGGATTCAGGATAAGCGTTGTTGCATAACTTTTTGTTGTTTCAGTTCCGGTCTATCTAGGTTTTGTACATGACAATTCAATACTTTCACCATAGATTATCGCTGACGGTGGTGGCGGATAAAGAGGAACAAGCCCTGTTGTGCAACCTCTGTGTGTGTGTGTGTGTGTGTGTGTGTGAGAGAGAGAGAGAGAGAGAGAGAGAGAGAGAGAGAGAGAGAGAGAGAGAGAGAGAGAGAGAGAGAGAGAGAGAGAGAGAGAGAGACTATGAATCGAAGTGAAAGTATGGTTTTGAACGTGATAAAATTGGCAGAAAGCAATCCCTTTCAAGTTTCTGTTGGTTAGTGTTTGAATGTTTCATGTGTAAATTTGAGAGTTTTGAAGAGTTCTTGTATTCATTTTTCTTTTGGAATAGAATTGTTACCTTTTGAAATGTTTGTGTAAGTTTGAGCATGGTTGTTAATGTTATGAATAACTATTTTGGAATAAAATCCTGCTATTTCTGAAAGCGCAATTGTATTATGTTTTGGTTTTGAAATTGAGTGTTCAATTTATGCAAAATGCTGAGCCAGAATGCATTTGGAGCCAACTGATGCATCAATATTCACCATATGAATTAAGCTTCAACTTATAATATGGTTTGAAGCATTAAGTGCAATACGCTAATGGTCTAGTCTGGGATGAATCTAGTACATGTTTCTACTGATATTTCACCTAGAATAAACCAAAACAAACCAATACAGCAATAAATGAATGCACGTTTCAGCTGATTTTAAATTGATTAACCAAACCACTTCTAAGAGAGAAATGAACATGGTCACTCGTGTTATCAAAACTTCAACAATACACAAAATATGAGAAAAGTGAAATAGTATGCTCTTCAAGCAACGGTTTTCCTAATTAGTTTGCAAAAAATTTAATATAGATTATCTTATTATGGAGACTACACAAAATAGCAAGAACATGACTTGACAAAAGAAAATTGGTAAAATGACACTGAAGCACTACAAATTGACGTAGTCTTGCAAGGGATGGTCACATGGCTCTTGCATTAGCATTAACATTCGATTCATCCCATATGGAGGAACCAAGTTCGAATTGAAAGGAGGACTCATATTTTGTTGATATTGAACACACTACAACACATAAGATCAAAATTAATGTAGGCTAACATAATTATCTTATTTACATTATAACATTACGTACCATCAACTATTGTGAATAAAATTTGTCAAATATTTTTAATAAGTACGCAAAATATTCAAAGCATTAGCAACTTGTACCACTTTCTGGCCTTCTTTCTTGTTGAAAAAACCTTTTCATGTCTGTAATTTAGTCACAACATGTTAAAGATTTAAAGTAATCAAATCAAATTACTAAATTTTTTCCCAACTAAAAATACTCAATCCCAAGTCCCGACTAAACCATTTAACAATTAACACAACATCTCTCAAGTCTCAACATTGCTAAATGCTAAGTAATAAAGTAATTGTTCAAAAGCAGTTAAATCACACACATTAAACAATAGGCAAGAGTGCCAACAGTAACTCAGCAACGAATAAATCTTTCTTTCATTTTTGCAGAATCACAAATTAACATGCGAGCAAATAAACAAAGTGGCAAACTAACCTTCGACTCTCAAGAATTGAATTTCAAAAGACTCAGATAATAGCTTGGGTTGGGAGCGGATGGCTCTGGGTTATGACTCACTTCAGGGCATGCAGGTGTAGCAGTAGTAACCAGCGATAGGGACAGGTCAATGTGGTGCAGTGGACTGTGGTCGGTATGACAAGCAGTGTACTGTGTAGTACAGTAGCAAGCTCCAATCGAATTAGGATTTAGGGCGAGAGAGTAAGAGATGAATCTTGGATCCTTTGGAAAATGGTAAGTGAATTTGTGAATTAGCTCTTCAAGTTTTCGTTGGGCTTTATTTGGGTTGGCAGGTGATGGAAATTAGTCTAAAAATAATACAGAAATTGGGATTTTTGGGCCAGGTTGAGGCCCAGTTAAACTGATCCATAATTTTTTCTCACGAATCCAGCACGGGCGCTCGCGTCGGCTGGCCATACTGTCCCTCCATCCCTGCATATAGCTGATATCAAATTTATTGAGAATGAAGCTTAGTTTTCTATAATTTCTTCTAGTTAATATAAAATGTATGTTACTTGTACCTTAATGCATATAGATTCGATGGTAGAAATCAACATGATGGCTTGAGTTTTTTTGGTCAAAACTCATTGTAGACGAATTTTCATTTGGCTACATTAGTATCTTTAAACATATTTTATTCAATGCAACTATAGGTTGAGGTGATATATTGTGAATTATCAAATGGAAAATGAAAACAAAAATCAAAAAACTCTCCACTCTAGAGCAAGTTAAAAGAAAGATAGAAACCAATACAAATTTTCTCATAGTTGTAGCAACGACATCAGTTCCTACAATGTTGATGCCTCTGCTCCATGGGTGTCAGATTATTACAATTTCGTTTTTCTTTGTTCTTATTGTAGTTTTACTGAGCTATTGGAAGCTGAGGAGCTGGTGATACGTAGTGTGGAGGGGTTGGTTGAATTCCAGGTGTGGATTTTGACATTAAGAACCCATTTGTTGTAGGAAATTTTGGAAGAAATTTGAATTTTTTGGGAAATGTGTAATTGAAAAGAGGTTGAAATGTGTGAAAGTGGTGGATCTAGAGAAGACAATAATATTTACGAACCTGAAACCCGTTGGACACCCAACACAAATGGATGGAAATTACCCAGCCCAATGAGTTTGTGGGTGGAGTATGAATGTAAATTAGAAACCCGACATGGGTATGGGTATGGTGTATTGTAGAAAAATGCATACCTGACCCATATACCCATTAATTTTTTTAAAAAAAATTAATGTATTTAAATTTTAACAGTATATAATTTTAGACAAGTAGACTCTTTAATATTTACTTATTTTTGGACATGAGTCTACTTATTTTTGGACGATGGATGTTGTTATACTTTTACTTCATTTTGATACTTTTATGTTGGTCAGGGATTGTTATTTAGTATATTACATGTGACGTTCATAAAAAAATTACAATTAGATACTTATATTATTCTTGAAAAAGTATTTTATATATATACATATTACCACTTTAGGTTGCCACCAATGCCAAAAAATAAAAATAAACAAATTATTAAAATTAAAATATGTAACGAATTTTAAATGGGTATAAAAGTATACACACACCTTACCCGCACCCGACCAGCCACTCGTAAGTGGTTATATGGGTATGGTATGGTATGATATGGTATGAGTATTATAAATCTCTAGTGGGTATGGTATGGATTTTCCAAACCCGGCCCATACTCTACCCATTGTTATTTCTAGGTGGATCCCATAAAAATATGTGATTGAAAATACGTTTGGAGGAAAAATTGTTCAAAATCTTCTTGACCAAATAGGGGCTAAACATCTTAGTTTAACAAGATGCCATTAAAGTGGATGGTAGTGGAAGAGGTGGACTACCGGCATTTAACAATTTAACATTGGGCCTTTAATTTTATTACACGCCTCAATTGAGAAAATTAATTGACAGCTTTTAGAAATGAAGATATATCCTAACAAGTAGAGGCGACAATATTAAGTATAATTATATGAAGTTCAACCTAGATGGAGAGGGCATTGTTGAGTAGGCATGCATGTGAAATTGAATAAACTTTGGTTTATTTGTCTTGATACTTTGATCTTTTTTCTTGTATATCACATTTGATCGTTTAGCTGCTTATAATCAACATATGGTTTATTTTTATATGTTTTCTATGTGTTGTTTTGGTAGATAACAAGGTCGCATAGATATGTGTTGGTTTGAAATCGCAAGTGCACGATATCACTAACAAGTAGTAAAAGTAGACTTTTGAGTCCGGGTTGTCGATCCCACAAGGACTAGTTAATTCGTTATAAATTTACTTTCATTCTAAAATTCCTAGACTAAAACAAAAATTAACTAAGAATAAAATTGCAAGAGAATTAAAAAACGACAATAAAATTGAAATTAAATAAAATAAAGAATTCAATTAAAATAAAAGTAGAAAATTAAACTAAGAGCAATTAATAAAAACAAGAAACAAACATGGTGGTTTTTCGAACAATTAAATGAATATCGGGACTGATGATTTCGATGTAACGTTGCAGCATAATTTCGCACCTCAAGTTGTTTTCCAGAATTGTATTTGGTCGAATTCAAATATTTATCTAATTTACCTCTCTCGAGTTCAAATTAGGCCTATTTAACTAAGTCAACTATGTATCTCTACAGCGGATCAGAGTTATCCTTAGTTAAATGCATTCAATTTCCAAAGAATTCATAAATGACCACAAGCAACCACAAATTCATATCTCTATCTTTTTGTTGAGATTGCCGGATTTTATTACGTGATCTAATTATTAACTCACCTCTCGGATTATGAAAACAACCATTAATTCATGAATTGACGATCAAGCAACTCAAGCATTAAATGCAATAATAAAATCAATGCATAAAATTAAAGTACCAACTTGAGAATTAAAATTAAAATAAAAACATTAAATCTAAATCGTTAATCCCGATTATAAAATTTAGTTACTCATATTCTTCAAATAAAAAGCAATAAATAATGTAAACAAAACCCGAATCTTGGAGAATTAAAGAATTGACATCACTTAGCACCACCAAAAATTCACACCCAGCCGTGCACTGTAATTATTCCACACCAGCGGCTCCTCTTTTTTCTTGCACATCCGACACTATAGCTCCCAAAAATAATTCTCACAATCCAGCCACAATTCAGTTTTTGATTGCAGACCTTGCTGCCTTTTATTCCTCCAATTAACAACAAGTCAGCTCTCTTCTTTCTTCAAAGCTGTGCGTATATTCCAAGACCAATCTGCCTCCTCAATTTTTATTGTATTGGCCGACCAATTTCCATGTGTGTGTATATATCTATATCAATTATCCCCAAGAAACTCTCTTTGTGTATATCTCGGCTCTGTATATTTCCAGCCGATTCCTTTGTGTTCTTCCCACGGTTGTACACTTCTTTTTTTATTCAGCAAATATGTATATATAAATATACACACAATCCAACATTAAGGCCCAAATAAAATTTCCTTTAAGCCTCTCAATTCTTTCAAATTTGATAAGTTGATCCTTGAGTCTTTAATTGTTCAATTAAACCCTTGAGTTTCAAAACGTCTTCAATTAGCTCCACTTTTCATCCAATTATTATGTATTTGCTTCAACTTCTCATTTTTCTTGAATTTGAGATAAAAATTTGAAATAATGAAAATAAACACAAACGAAGGAAAATTTATTCACGAAAAATAATATAACATCCTAATTTTGACAGATAAATAAGTATATAAAATACACTTATCAAACCCCCCAAATTAGAATATTTGTTCGTCCTCGAACAAAAATAAAACTAAATTATAAAAATAAAAATGCAAACAGAAATTATTTTTGTTTTTGTCAATTTATTTACCATGCACTTCAATAATCCAAAATGATGATTCACTTTAGAGAAGAAATATGAACAACAAAAATTATTTTCATTCATCCAATACTCAACTTCATCGTGTGTGTGAATAGCCAAAAATCGAATGCAAACTCATGTAAAAATATACTTGACACCGTGTGACTAGTCATGCAGAAATAAGCCCGAATCCCATGTGGTCAACAATGATTTTCTTTTTATTTTCCTTACACTCTCATGGATGATCATAATTTTAATGCTTTTCTCTCATATCCCGAGGTCTTTCCTATTGATATGATTTCTAAATATGTATAAATTACATTTTTCCACACAAGTCAGTTAGGATTTGACAAGTATGCACGACAGATCAAGAATAATTCATCTCCAATCCCACACTCCAGTATTAGAAATTTTAATCAACAAAGCTTATACCATTTATATATCATTTTTTTTTATATGGACGACTTTTTCTTTTAATGTCCTTGTCTTTTACAATCTTTGTGCAGAACTTTTCATACTGGCTTTCTATATGACCCTTGTAACGAGTTTTGAGCTTAGGGTACCAGGTTCAGAAAACTCCTCAGACTTAATTACCCGAGTCATAAAGGCTTAAACAGAAAAGTTAAAGATATTTTAGTGTCTTATGTGTAAGTCCACTATCCATACTTGCTTTCTAGTTGACCCATGTAGCGAGCTTTATGTCGGTGACTCCCAAGCCAGACGACTTTAGGGCACCAGGTTTGAAAGACCCCTCAGACTTAATTACTCGAGTCAAAAAGGCTTTTGAAGAGCAGAATAAAACCTTCAGCATTTTTCTGTTTTTATACTGGTCATGATTTATACTCGTTGTTTAAAACCCCTTACACTAAAGATGGATCATTAAAAACTTCAGACCCTCAATCTGTCAATGCCTACTTGTACTTAACCTTTCCACCCCCAAACTGCTGAGCAGTTTGGTTCTACATTTCAGGTCGGGATCTAATTTCTTAAGGTTTGAGATTTTTCAATCAATTCTTTGTTCACAGTGCACAAGTTTATTCCACAAGTATCAAGCAACTCACTACACAAGTTATTATTCGAAAGTGGCTATATGCTGAAATTTGATTAACGTCTTACATGGATGAATGTCAAGAAAAATTTTAGTTCACATGTTGTCCAAATTTTCTAACTAAAACACAAAAGTCAATTCAAATTATGTCATAAGTAATAAATAAATGAACAAAAATTTTCAAAATTTTCACCTTTTTTTTAATGAATCCCAAAAACAAGGTATCGAATGAACAATATGAAGAAATGAGATACCACCCCCCAAACTAGAAAGTTACATTGTCCTCAATGTAAAAGAAATGATATATCAATTGATAACAATACATAAAAGAGGGTTAGGTACTTCCCAAGTTTTGAGGAGCGATGTGATAAATTGAAGCTTGGTTTTGTTCCCACTTGAATGATTTCGACCCGTTTCTTGTATTTCCATGCTTGGTTGGAAGTGTTACAAGTGGTGTGTTCCTCGCAAGTAAAAGATAAACAACATTAGAATTATATACACCATTAATAAACTGAAATAGATCAACACCAACAATCCCAACTTAAACATAGAAAATTTTGAATTTTCAAATTCCTCAAAGTGTGCAAAATCGTGCGTATGATTTGTTTTTGATATGATAAGAGTAATGACTTTGACACAATGTGATACCACACCAGCGGCTCCACTCTTTTCTTGCACAGCCGACACTATAGCTCCCAAAAATAATTCTCACAATCCAACCAACTAATTCTTCCCAGCCACAATTCAGTTTTTGATTGCAGAGCTTGCTGCCTTTTATTCCTCCAATTAATAACAAGTCAGCTCTCTTCTTTCTTCAAAGCCGTGCATATATTCCAAGACCAATCTGCCTCCTCAATTTTTATTGTATTGGCCGACCAATTTCCTTGTGTGTGTGTGTATATCTATATCAATTATCCCCAAGAAACTCTCTTTGTGTATATCTCGGCTCTGTATATTTCCGGATGATTCCTTTGTGTTCTCCCCACGGCTGTACACCTCTTTTTTTTATTCAGCAAATATGTATATATAAATATACACACAATCCAACCTTAAAGCCCAAATAAAATTTCCTTTAAGCCTCTCAATTCTTTCAAATTTGATAAGTTGGTCATTGAGTCTTTAATTGTTCAATTAAACCCTTGAGTTTCAAAACGTCTTCAATTAGCTCTACTTTTAATCCAATTATTATGTATTTGCTTCAACTTCTCATTTTTCTTGACTTTGAGATAAAAATCTGAAATAATGAAAATAAACACAAACGAAGTAAAATTTATTCACGAAAAACAATATAATATCCTAATTTTGACAAATAAATAAGTGTATAAAATATACTTCTCAATATGAAATATCGGAAGAAGAGCGGGTTGTTGCCCAAATATCTCAAGTGAGCAACACACAATACTTCGATTCCCATTCGTGATACATCGCCATAGCATATTGAAGGAGTGAGGAAATCAATAGAGCATGGAGTATTGAGGGTTTGAGGTTAGGGGCGGACCCAATGCAAGCCCACTGCAGGAAGAGGCTGGCACAAAGCTTTTGGGTCACCTTTAACAACTTTTAGCGCATTTAATTCTTAAACTAAGCTCATGTTTAGTTTAGGATTTTTTTAATTACTTTTCCTTGAAAGTCATTTTCAAATATACATTTTTATAGGACCCACCAATTCACATTTATTAACTTCTTTTCAACTATATATTCTATTAAAAATTCAAATTTCTTCCAAAATCTCTTACACCAAATGGGCTTTAAAAAAAATAAAGTAGAATTGGAATAGACCAGTTCTGCCAGCTTGCAGCCTGCACCGAAGTTTTAGCCTATTTAATAATTGTACTACAATTACACAAATTGGAACCAAATCTGTACAAAAGATAAAACCCATAATTTCTACCAAACGAGAAGTTGAAATTGAATGGATGAAAATTGGGAGTCCACTACTGATTGCTGCAGCTGAATGACTGAACCGCCAACCTAAGATCTGGTGCCATGCCATTTCAAAATTGAAAGTTACAAGGTAATTAAGTAAATGACTGCTTTTACATATTTTAGTTTTGTCATTTTCAGTTTTTTTTCCACGATTTAATTTATTTCCTTAAACTAAATGCTTTTATGTTTATATGTTCATTTTGCATTAATGCTTTATTCCTTTATATAGATTATTAAAAAAACGCGAATTTAACACTTGTTCTTTATTTCATTGTGAAAACAACCATGGAAATATTTGATAAAAGAAAATCTCTTGAGAATGTGAAAAATGTTGATGTGGAGATGTCAAATAGAGACGAGTTTGATGTTGCTCAAATTCCAACCGATCCTTGATTAAGGACTCCAATCTTGGATTATGATGTTAACATTCGAGATCAACTTCGAAGAGCATATATCCAAAAGGGTCCTTGTCAACCTCTTAACCATTACTTTAAGAAAAGACTTAATGAGTTTGGTAGTTTGTTGGAATATAGTGTGGCAAAGGAAGCAACCTTTTGCTTGTATTGTTATCTTTTCAAAACAGGCAGCGGAAAACAATGTGGAGGTGACTCATTTTTTGGTGAATGATTCACGTATTAGAAAGATAAAAAGAGGCTTGTTATTCATGTTGGAATGCATAATTGTTCACATAATCAAGCTTGCATTAAGTGTCAAGCTTTAACGAATCAAGAGCAACACATTCAATCGGTTTTCTTCAAGTAGTCAGAACAAATGGGAAATGAATATCGTGTCCATTTTATTGCATCAATTAATTGTGTTCGAGTTTTGTTGCTACAAGAGCATTCATTTTGGGGCCATGATGAATATGAGAATTCTCTCAATGCAGGTAACTTCCTAGTCCAATTACAATTTCTGGTTAATCATAATCATGAGGTTAAGGTTGTGACATTGGAAAATGCTCCTCAAAATTGCAAATTAACATCTCCTATGGTACAAAAAGATATAGTATGTGCTTGTACTGCTGAAACTATGGATGTTATTATTAAAGATCTTGGGATTCATTATTTTTTATTTTAGTTGATGAATCTCGTGATGTGTGAACAAAGAAGCAAATATCAATTGTGTTACGTTGTGTGAACAATGGACTTGCATATGAATGTTTCATAGGTTTAGAACATCTGTCTAGTACCACAAGTATCTCTCTTAAGGCTGCTATTGGAAAGATCTTTTCTAGATATAACATAAGCATTTCTTAAGGCTGCTATTGGTTCAATGGTCTCAAAGCACTCATTTTAAATAAGAACCCATGTGTTTTTTTTTATATTCATTATTTTTCCCATCAACTTCAACTAGCACTTGTAGCTGTGACAAGAAAATATACTGATTATTGAGTTCTTTCGTGGTTGCTAATGTGGTAAACCACATTGGAGCATCTTCTAAACGTTGTGATCTCCTTCGAGAGAAACAATCAAATTTTATTGTCGAGGCACTGTAGATTGATGATATTGGAAGTAGAATGGGCCTTAATCAAGAAACCACTCTTTAGTGTTCAAGTGATACGCATTGGGGATCCCATTATAATTCTTTGGTCAGTTTGGCTAGCATGTTAACGGCTGTTATTGATGTACTTGAAATGATTGCTGAAGATGGATCTAGTACTTGTGATAAAAAAAAAAATGACGCACTCAGTTTATTGGAGTCATTACAAACATTTGATTTTGCATTTAATTTACATTTATTGTGAAATGTTCTGGGTATTTCAAATGATTTGTCAAAGTCACTGCAAAGGAAAGATCAAGACATTATTAATGCAATAGTCATGGCGAAGGTTTGTAAAAAACGACTCTAACTTATGAGAGATTGTTAAGTGTATTGTATACACTTATTTATATGTCAAAATTAGAATATATTATTGTCGTTTTTGAATAAATGTTATTTAATTTGTGTTCATTTGTTTACTTTCCAGAAAATATCCCAAAAGATGAAGAATGAAGCAATTAATAGAAGAAATACACAATTGGATGTTAATTGAGCAATTGAGGAGTTAATGACGTCAACCGGGAAAGATGCAATATGTGAAAGTAAAGAAATCAGAAGTTGGAGGACCCAATTGAAGGAATTGAGAGTTGAAGTGAGCAAATTGAGAAGATTCTAGAGTATGGGGACTAAATCGCATCAATTGAAAGTTGAGGACTGCTGTTGCAATTAAAAGCAGGGACCAACTTGCATCGCAAGTCTATCACACTATCATCGGACATGAAAGCGCGCGATGGTAGAAAAATATCGTCCGAGAGTTTTAGACATCTCCACGTGATCGTCGGACTTTATACTGCGCGATCACGTGGCTTTTCGACTAAGCTTTGGGTCAGATTTTTCTCATGATTTTCAACATTTTTTCAGCCTCTTTGACCTAAGTTTCTCCAATACTTATAAATACAAT
This sequence comes from Ligustrum vulgare, assembly GCA_963555705.1. Taxonomy (NCBI): domain Eukaryota; kingdom Viridiplantae; phylum Streptophyta; class Magnoliopsida; order Lamiales; family Oleaceae; genus Ligustrum; species Ligustrum vulgare. The sequence goes on along the minus strand of OY743173.1, from coordinate 41,139,832 downwards.
TTGTGTTATGAATTTTGAACCTTTGCCTCCCTTAAGAACGAGCCACAATTGAGAATTCAACATCAAATTCTTGGGTAAACAAGCATTGCAGAGGGACGTAAATTGAAAATAATCGAAGAATTGAAACTTGGTGCATGCTTTCCTTTCTTCTTGCTATTTTCAATGAACGTTTTATTTTATTCTTTTTTGCTATTTAATCATGATGTGTAACTAAACTCTATGTTGGGATGAACGATGTGGCCTAACTTTATTATTTTAATTCCAATTTCCATAGTTTTAATGATTTGTTGTATGTGTTGATTTATTATTGTTCTTAATACTTGAGTTACTTAATCACCAATTCATGTTATAAGGAGATATTTCCATAATTCGAGATGTGAGTTAATAACTTTAGATCGAGGTAATAAATTTGATAATTGGACAAGCGATGTAGATATACTCTTGTTATTATTGCAGTAGTTATAAAAATTCTTGTGTTTCATGCACTTAATGATGTGATCCGGACCCTCGACAATCGGAGTCATAGCAGGCTTGACGGGAAAATTTAAATATTCAAGCCAAAACAAGAATTTAGCAGGTTCGACGAGCTTTGAAGATCAAACCGTGTCGAAAAGAACCAAAAATTATGCAGAAGTGCTTTCACGGCTGTAACCAACATATGTCACGGCCGTAACCTCCCCTCGGGTTAAAATGCAGAATTTCAAAATTTTTGATTTACGGCCGTAACCTTAAACAGAAACACAATTACGGCCGTAAGTGTCATCTTTACGGCCGTAACTTCTTAACGGATCAGATTTTTCCCAGATTTTCGTATATTTTATTTCCTTTTCCTATTTTAGTTATTTTAGGTTAGTTAGGATTCTATTTTGAGTAAATTAGCGATTAGGGTTTTATTTTGCTTATTTATACGCCTTTTTGATTCATTGTAAATTAAAACTTTGATGATTAAATAAAACAGAGATTGAATGTTTTTCAATTGTTTAATGTGTGGATTCACATTACAAACCCAAACTTATCAAGATTGATTATCTTGTGGTGTTCATCCCAAATTTATCAAATATTCGCGAGAATATTTGTGGCGTTCAAATCAGAGACTTATCAAAGAGATTGGGCAAATCCTTGTGGTGTTTCGAAAGTCGTGGTTCTATATTCCGCATCGTCGAGCCATCGCGTCGTGAATATCGGGTCATGATTCATCCGTCCAACCAAAACCTGAGTTCGGAACTTTTCGACGTTTCTTCCGCGCTTCGAATATCATCATTTGGTATCAGAGCAGGACTCTGAATTCAGGTTTTTCTATCCAGTTTGATTTTTATGTTTATCATCGAGTCCCATAAAAATCATCCATATCTTGTTATTGAGTCTTTCTTTTCTTGATTTTCTTGTTCTTCGTGCCAGTAAATTTTTTCTTTTTTTGATCCATATAAAAATCCAACAAAATTCAAAAGTGTTTGTTTTGCTTAATTCTTATCCGAATTAAGTTCCGTTTGTTTTCTTGTGTTCGTTGTCGAATTCTCGGATTTATAAAAAAAAAAATTATTATTATTTTTTTATTATTTTATTTATTCCGAAAATTCATCCTAAAATTCAAAAAAATAAAAATAAAAAATGAGTCCATTCAAGAACCACTTTCTTTAATTTCTTGATCCTTTGTTTTCATTATTCTTTTTCTGTGTCCTTCCACATAAATTTTACAATGTCCAATTCCCATGAAAACGCCAAGATCGTATGTGGAGATTTTTGAATGAAGCTTTGGTCAGGTTGGATAAATTAGATGAAAGGGAAGGGAAATTGAAAAAAGGGCGATCTCAAGCAAATCGTAGTGATTATAGGCGTGATCCTAAACCTAGGGATGGAATCGGGATTAAGAGAGGAGCTGAGATTGATCCAAAAGCAATTTTGAAAATTCAAAAAGAAATTTATGAGGAAAGATTGAGGTGTGAACGGGAGGCAGAAAGAAAATATTTGACTAAATTGCGAAAAAGGAGGAGAAACGAAAGGAGGTGATTAAATGGTTAGAGGAGAGTGAAATACATGTTATGGTTGAGCATCGGGATATGAATGTTGAAAAGAAGGAGGGAGGCTTGAAACATGAATTAGAAGTAGTTGAAGAGACCCCGAACTTTGTGGTAGGAGTTGAAAACGTGGAGTTGTGTGAACAAACTCCGAAATATGATGAGGAATTAGAAGTTGGGGTAGAAGTTCAAATTTTGAGCTTTGAATTGGAAGATCCACATTTTGGTAGTGATGAGATAGTACATGAACATGGTGATTCAAATGTGGAGGTCGGAGATGTGGTTGAGTTTGAAGATAAAAAAATCGAACAAGAAATTGCAAAGGAGGAAAGAGGCGAAGAGAAGAGCCTCATGGTTCAAGAAGTGGAGTTGGTGGTGGTTTGTCATGAATACAAGGATCCATACCTTGTACCTCATGAAGCTAATTATGACTGGAAGCTTCAACCACACTACGAATGGCAAAGGAAGTTGAAGCTCCATCTCTTCCGTGTTAGCAAATCAAAGGATTCCAATTTATTGAACTCATGGCATGAAAGCAGAAATTTTCCGTTTGATCCAGGAGGTGACGTGGAACACCAGGAACAAAGCTATGATTCGGGACGAATCATCCTAAAGAAGGAGGGTATGATGTGATCCGGACCCTCGACAATCGGAGTCATAGCAGGCTTGACGGGAAAATTTAAATATTCAAGCCAAAACAAGAATTCAGCAGGTTCGACGAGCTTTGAAGATCAAACCGTGTCGAAAAGAACCAAAAATTATGCAGAAGTGCTTTCACGGCCGTAACCAACATATGTCACGGCCGTAACCTCCCCTCGGGTTAAAATGCAGAATTTCAAGATTTTTGATTTACGGCCGTAAATAAGGGATCACGGCCGTAACCTTAAACAGAAACACACTTACGGCCGTAAGTGTCATCTTTACGGCCGTAACTTCTTAACGGATCAGATTTTCCCATATTTTCGTATATTTTATTTCCTTTTCCTATTTTAGCTATTTTAGGTTAGTTAGAATTCTATTTTGAGTAAATTAGCGATTAGGGTTTTATTTTGCTTATTTATACGCCTTTTTGATTCATTGTAAATTAAGACTTTGATGATTAAATAAAACAGAGATTGAATGTTTTTCAATTGTTTAATGTGTGGATTCACATTACAAACCCAAACTTATCAAGATTGATTATCTTGTGGCGTTCATCCCGAATTTATCAAATATTCGCGAGAATATTTGTGGCGTTCAAATCAGAGACTTATCAAGGAGATTGGGCAAATCCTTGTGGTGTTTCGAAAGTCGTGGTTCTTTATTCCGCATCGTCGAGCCATCGCGTCGTGAATATCGGGTCATGATTCATCCGTCCAACCACAACCTGAGTTCGGAACTTTCCGGCGTTTCTACCGCGCTTCGAATCTCATCACTTAATTAAGGAATAATTCAGACCGGCTGTAGAGATACATGGCTGACTTAATTAGGTAGAGTTGATTTAAACTCGATAGAGAAATTTCATATGCATAAGTGAATTCGACTGAATACATTATTAGGTAAAAAACTGGTATTGGAGTTAATTTAATTGGTTAGGTGAAATCGAGATTCCCAACTGCTTTACAATCGTTTTTAAAAATAAAAGCAAACTAGCAATTTTAATTCTTAGTTTAATTTTTTTCTTAATTTTAGTTGAAGATCTCAAATTATTTAGTCCGTTCAAATAGGGTTTGGTACTAACATATTTCAGTACTTAATAGCAGTATCCGTGTGACGATAATCAGGACTCATAGGTCCACTTTATTACTTCTCACGACTCGTACACTAGCGGGGATATTTCGCATCGCGAAATATTAGTGAACAGAGATGATGGGTGAAATTCTTTCTTGCAACATGTTTTTTTCTTTTTGTTGTTGCTAGGATCATTATATTGATATTCCAAACATGGATTCTATGTTTATGCATCGTGAACATGGTGGTCCCCCTCATCGTAATCCTCCACAAATGACCAACTTGCATCACTTTAGAGAATATTTATTCCATGCTATCATTGATATGCAACTTCAAGAGTTGAATAATCGTTTCTTGGAGGTAAATACTGGGTTACTCCTTTGTTTAGTTTGTCTACGTCCACAAAATTCATTCTCTGCTTCTTACAAAAGAAAGTTGATTCAACTTGTTGAGTTTAATCCACAAGATTTTACAAAAGTAGATATCTTCACACTTGATGATTAACTTGATAATTACATTTTTGACATTCTCTCTAATAAAGAGTTTGAATAACTAAATGGTTCTGACCCTTTCGCACAAAAGATAGTTTACAAAGAAGATTAGAGTATATCCGTCGGTTTACAAGCTTTTGACTTTGACATTAATTCTTCCTGTTGCTACTGCTATGGTAGAGGGTGTTTTCTGCCATGAATATTGTAAAAAATAGATTGTGCAATTCGATTGGAGATGAGTGGATGAATGATAGCCTTATTGTTTATGTGGAAAAAGATATAATTTAAAAGATTTATAATGAAATGGTTTTACAAAGACATCAAAGTATGAAAACTCGTACAAAATAATTGTAAGGTATTATATTTTAGTATAATATTTATGTTATAATGTTGTTATTTTTTTAATTTTTTTTACCTTTATTATTATCGCTTACATTGAACAAAATTCTTGTGTCCGCTCCTGTTTGAGTCTGCCTGTTGTGAATGAGAAATGCCTGTTTTGGATGATGACATTGACAACATGTTGCCAAAGGTTACAATTGATGAAGTACACATTGAACCAGCAATTAATGAAGTAAGGGATGGCTACACACAAATAGCCATGAAAAAGACAACTGAAGGACATAAAGAAAAGACTCAAAATATTTCTATTGATAAAGTTTTTATACCACCTTCCAGGTCATGTTCGTCTAGGACGAAGTTGCCAGTGGTAGCACTATGACTCCATACATTCGCAGTGGCCGTAAAAGAGGTAAGAGGGATGGCCCATGAATTGAAGATGAATAGTTGGTTTACAATGAACTTTGATTTTTGCTTGTCGACATATTATTTACTCTAGATATAGAAATTTTTTGTTTGGTTATGTATTACATGGCCATGAATTATATGACTCTTTTGTTAAAAATGTTTGGTAGTAGTTTTAGTCAAAACATTTGTCATATCATACCTGTTTCGTGGCCATACACGCTAAGTTGTTTTCCGCAAATTTCTTTATAGACATGAAATATCAAGTGTCTAGAATTCTAGGACTTAAGTATTGAGAATAGATTTCAAATGTCAAAAAAGTGACGAAATATGTAGATGAAATGCAATACAATCATCACGCGTGGTTGGATGATAAAATCGAAATACTCACCACTTTCTGACTAGTTAGCTTGATAAATAAATGGACGTCATGAATAACCGGATTACTCGTGATTGAACAAAGCATCAAAAAACAACAATTCGTATATCAACATCATTGGTAAAGCACCTTAAGTTAGATATAATCTGGCTTCATTGGAATGCAAAATAGGTAACCACTTGAAAGTACATGTGCAAATTAGGATTTAAAAATGTTATGTGCCCTCATATTATCATCTATTAATGTGTTACACGTATCATTTATAAGTTTGTCTAATTTCTTAGTATTTTTTTGTCCCCCGTCTCCGTGCCCGTGCGCATGTAGTTTCTTCATATTTTATTAGACATGTCAGTGTCGTGTTGAACTTTTTTTTTAGATTGGTATCCAAAACACCACGCTATTAATATAAAGAGTAAAACGGTATTTGACAACGTAAACACAATACTTGTAGTATATAGATAAAACTAACGACAAGTGCTACCTAATTGAGCATGGTGACCTCAGTAAATATGTTACACACAAAATTCAAACAATTTCCAATATAGACATATCATTTATCGTTGTTCTCAACATTTGATTAATGACATGACATGTCAGGAATTACATTTTCGATATCATTATGGACATTTTCGATATGTTTAGGATGATATATCGGATTACACTTCACCACGTATATTTCTCATTTTCTCCAATAATCAATTCCACCTCACTTATAAAAAATAATTCCAGACATTCATAATATTGAGAACGGTATGTCGGACTGCACCACATGAATTTATCACCTTCTTCATTTAAACCACCAAATCCACCATTAATGACCTTCTCATACACAATTACCATACATTCATATCCAACTAGTTTTACACCCGTGCGATACATGGTCATTTGTTACTCATATATATCGAATTTATATGTTTACGAATATGAAATGAATATTGAATTAAAAGTGATAAACATAGGAAGACGCTTAATTACAAAAAAATGTACGATTCCACATCTTAATGTTTTTTACGGTTCGTATGTTTACTGTTCCAGAAAATTTCTTTAAATATTGTAATTTAAATTGATTTAAAGGTTAAAATGGGAAAATAAAATTACATTTAAATAGAATTTGTAATAAGTGAAAAAAATTGATAAATCTGTGGTATCTACAATATCTTAAAATTATGGATGAGTGAAAATCTTTTGATTTCCCATTTTATCCTCACATTCTTTTCTTTTTCTCAATAATACCCTTAATTCATTTATTGAAACTTATTTTACATTTATTTTAATTCTTATTTCAAAAATATTAATTTATTCACGTTGACTAAATCGAAATCGACTATTCAATAACATTAGTTTAGCATCATTACCTTTTAATTTGCTAGAATATTATTTCATCAAATTTTAATTCATGTGATAACTACATTGAACAATTCAAATAGTGTGTTTAATAGATTTTTTCTATTTTTAGTTCAACAAATTATCTTCTATCCCCCCGTTGGGAAATATTATTTTGTTTATAAACACACTATGAAAAATTCAAATAATATGTTTATGCTTTAATGAATTTTCTCTATTTTTAATTCCAATAATTCTGTTTAGTTACCGATAAAATAGATTATTTTAACAAAGTAGGGTGAGTGGGAAATTTTCTATTTTTAAACACGGTTAAATTCTTATCAAAACCATCAATTAATTTATATAAAAAGAAAATTAATTTTTAAATTAGTTTTTTTAATAGATTTTGATATAAATTAATAAAATGTGGTTAAAAAGTTTTGGATCCAATGAAATATGTGATTAAAATTAATTTTTTACTTTGACTTGGATTGAAATCTTATTTTACTTTCTCTCAAGTAGGAGCATAATATTAAACCTTTTTTTTTTTTTCATTATAAATGTATGCTCACAAATTTTTTTAATTAATCTATGCACATTTTTTTTTTACATTTTTTCGTGACTTATCATAAATATTTTATACAGAAATTATTGAGTTGTCTAATATTTTATGATATCAGATTACTTCTTAATATATCACAGGCGATTTGTTTATTAGACTGTCATTTTAAAAATTTGTCTAATATATATTTCGAAAAACTGGACGAAAATTTTCAATAAAATATTAATATAATAAGAATTGAAGTCAATTTACCATTTAAAATTTTTCATCTAACAATATCAATTACATCTACTTTAAAAAATGGTATTAATACTTAAAAAATTACTTTAAGATATAGCATATACATAAAACATGCAAAGCACATACTTACTACTAATACGCTTAAAATTGTATTAAAAGGAAAAGGAAAACAAAAAATAGACCGATAAACACTCCTATTTCATCGTCTTTCATTTTTTATTTTTAAAGAAAAATATATTTATGTGATATTGACAAAGATTTTTTTTATGAATTCAAGAAAATAAATGTAATTGATTTTAATAGGGAAAGGCGGATCAAGAAACTTCGAGACCTAAAAAACGATTATTTAAAAATCTGTATTTAATTGAATTATTTTTAGTTTGAATTTTTTCCAAAATGAATAATAAGTAATTAATTAATACTACTTACTATTTTAGGAAATGTATTTTAGGCAAAAATGGGTCAATACTTGTTTTTGGGAAGTGTTCTCCCTTTATGTATTACATTTTTCTCTCGTGAATATATTTAGTTCTTGTTTGAGCCCTCATTATCACAAAATGAGTTTTATAATTTTAGTTTTTTGGAGAATGTGTACTCAAGCCACTTGTTTGAGATCCATTATGCTTCTCAATTTGTAAAAGCAACGTAGGTGTTTAACTCACAAGACAATACTTTATCATTTACCCGTATGAAATTGATTTTTTTTAAGAATCAATTTTTTTTAACATTCATTCTCAATCATATATTCTTTAAAAAATCATTTTTTACTTTTTTTTATTACTACTGTTTAATTGCACATTCTAAAAAATTACTTTTCAAAAAATCAATTCTTAAAAAATCAAAATCAAACCGTTAAGGTCTGTATAAACCGATCTATAATGTGAAACCATGATCAATGACATAAATTGAAAAAAATTAAAGCAAATAATTGATACTAACCCAAAATATTCAAAATTTATTCAATAGTTTCCATTCCAATACAAACGTTAATTTTTATTAAATAAACGTGTTTGAACACAACATTCTATTTTCAAATATAATGAGTTTGTTAACATACTTTTATTTTCATTTTCATAAAAATTAGTTAAACTAATTATTAAAGTTTGTAATATATATTTGGCATATTTTAGTTATTTAAATCTATAGTATTAAACATAAATAAATGAACAAAATGAGTAAATAAATAAATAAATAAAAAATAAAAATGATTTTAAAATGACAGCTGAATTGATCGAAATATGAAGTTGCAAAAATTATTCGAATTTAATTGATTTTACTTAAAAAGTTTTGATGTTTATTATTTCTTTTAATTTGATAAGAAAAGAAACTCGAATTGAAATTAATTATTTACCTTTAATCTTTGATGTGATTTTATGAATGACGTGTTTATTTATAGTTGACTCTCACTCATGAGTTCATATTGAATTTTTCGTTGAACTTCGATTTGACACTCATATTGCGTATTTTTCGATTTCAAAATAATGGTATAATTCTCAAAAGTATTCTGGTTCATTAAAGACAGTTTAAGCAGGAAAAGTTTCAAAATCTGTTTTTGGGAAAGTGCTCTCCCTTCATATATAGTATACGAAGTATGATATGATTTTCATAAAAATTAGTTAACCTAATTGTTAAAGTTTTTAATATATATTTTGCATATTTTGATTTTTTAAATCTATAGTATTAAAAATAAAAAAATGAAAAAATGGGCAAATAAATAAATTAATAAAATTAATGTTAAAATGACAAATGAATTGATTGAAATATGAAATTGCAAAAATTATTTGAACTTAATTGAGTTTACTTAGAATTCAGATATTTATTATTTCTTTTAATTTGATAAGAAAAATAACTCGAATTGAAATTAATTATTTAGGACAAAATTAAATTGGTTAAAAAATTATAAATATCATTATAGGATTTAAATAAAACAATTTCAAAATAGTGGGATACTGAGAAAAAAGTAAAAGGTGCAAAATAAATTTTTCATCTTTAATCTTTGATGTGATTTTAGGGATGACTTGTTTACAGTTGGCTTTTCACTTACGAGTTCATATTATAGTTCTCGTTGAAATTTTCAATTTGAAACTCATATTGCACATTTTGCGATTTCAAAATAATAGTATAATTAAAAAAGATATTTTGGTTCATCAAAATATTTCCATTTTAGGAAATGTAGTTTAGTTGAGAAAAGTTTCAAAACATTTTTTTGGGAAGTGTCCTTTGTATATAGTATGAAGTATGATATAATTCATTGAAGAAGAATTTGACACAATGTTGAATGAACAAACATAAATGAACATGAATTTTATTGTAAATACTTCAATAATCTAACAACAAATAGGTGAATAAGTCTTTACATAAGAGCATCTCTAATGCATTCCGTGGATTGAGCTGACATAACAATGAAATAGACGAATTTTTAGAGAACGTGGATAAATAAACGAATAAGTCTAAAATTTACTCTTCAATGATTTATTCCATATTTAAAAAATATTGAGTAGGTGCTTCCGGAGCATAGCTCAGTTGGTAATAGTTGAAGTAACATAAAAGTCTGTGTTACTGGAAGCTACAGGGTGGAGCGTTCGAGTCTTGACAAATGCTTTGGATTTGGCCATCTTGTGGTGAAAACCAATTGGCAAGCTTCATACCTTGGTTAACTGAGGTACATTCAACGATTTACATCCTCCACAAGGCTCTAGGGGCTGGGTTGTCAAGGTTATGATTCACCCTTTTTAAAAAATATTGATTAGGTGTCATTTTTCAAAAACTTTAAATTAATGACCGATTTATACTTGTTCTTCAATAGTTATTACTATCTTTTAATTTTGAATTTTTTTTAGCAGGTGGTTACAAATTTATATATAAAAAAACATAAAAATAATTCTTCTTTAGAATGTGAGATTGAAAAAATAAGTATAGAAAGAAATAATTCTAAAAAAAGGGCTTAACGTAAGACGATCATAATACAATAGATCATGTGACTTCTATTATTTAGAATCAAACTACACAAACGTGAAGTAATTACTACATTATTATGTAAATATATTTTATTGTATTAATTTTTCAAATATATTTTATTATTAATATTTAAGCATGTACTTTTAATCCACTTGTTATTGAATTGTTGGTTGTGATCTTATTATTTGCTATTAAAATAATTATAAAATCAAAGTAATGATGGCTCATCATGTCTCACGAAGCATAATGTGTGCTAAATCGAAAATGTACGACAACGCATCCAAGTAATAAAGCAGGCCTTTTGAGTTCAAGTTATCGTCCTACAGAGATTGTAATTACGTACCGAAATTGTGTTAGGTCTCGCCTTATTTGAATAGTAAAATTTGGATTTTTGAATCGAACTAAAATATTAAACTAAAAAACAAAAGAAAAGACATTTAAATATTCTAAATTGATGTTTGTAATTGTTGGGACATCCGATTTCCCGTTAGTCAACACTTTTAATTTCATTTATCTAGTTTTACTCCTATTTATGTGCTCGATCGAATTCACTTATACATATGACTTTTGAGTTTAAATCAACTCTATCTAATTAGTCAACCGTGTTTCTAGACAGCATGTCGTAATGATTAGGTACATGAAACACAAGAATTCATATAGCGATCGCAATAACAACATACATATATCTCTCTATCGTAGTTGAATTACCGGATTTTATTTCTAGATCTAGGTTGTTAGCTAACATCTCGAATTATGAAAACAACCATGATATCATGAACTAGATGATAATTAATTCATGCATTAAACAAAAAATAAAGTCTACACATGCAATCAATAATGCAAAACTAGAATTATAGAATTTAAAAGTGTAAAATTAAGTTACATCGAATATCTCAACTATGAAATTAATAGTTCATCAATAATGACATAAAAACGTAGAAGCATAAATAACTACACATGTTTAGTTTATCAAATTAATAAAGAAAAGGAAATCTTGCACCAAGTATTACTCTCCCTGTTGATAATCTTCAATTTCCAAGTCTTTGACTTCAATTTCCTTCCAAGAATTTGAAGTTAAGAATGTGAAATTATGATGTTTAGAAGCTGTGCAAAGGTCCCTTTTTTCGTGCCCCATAGATTGCTTATATAGGTTGTGGAGAAAAACTAGTAGAATGAGAGAGGAATAAGGTCAAAAACGCGCATGGACCAAATCTTCGTTGGACCTCGGAAAGTTGCGCGGCCGCTTGGTAATGGATCCTGTGGCCGCACGGTTTGTTGGGTAAAAAGCAATTTCAATTCCTTTCTTCACTTGATTTCGAGATATTTTTTGCAATGTAACAAATAACACAAAAATCAAAAGCTTTTATTCTAAAACAACAACATTTTATCCTAATTTAGACATATAAATAAGTGTATAAAATACACTTATCAAATACTCTTAAACTAGAATTATTTTTTGTCCTCGAACAAAGTAAAGCTAAACTAACAAATAAAATAAAAATAGAAAATATTCTTGTCATGTCAACTTGCTTACCATATGCCTAAAAAATTTAGATCACATTGTACTTTAGTACAAAACTTTGAACAAAACAATGAAATAGTTCTAGTCATTCCATGCTAGACTTTCAAGTATGTGTGTGTGTGTGAATGGTCAAAGTCAAATGCATACTTTTGCAAAAATATACTTAACATTATGTGGCTAATTATACAGAAAGAAACTCGAATTCCATGTGGTCAACCTATGAAGTTTTAATGATTTTCCTTACATCGCTCATGAATGATCACAACTTATTACTTTTCTCTCAACTCTCGGGGTTTTCTTCTATAGTGGTTTCTAAACATTTTTCATTGCATAACCACAAAAGATAGTTAGGATTAGAAATATGCATGCACAACAGATCAATGGTAAGTAATCCCAACTTTACACATTTTATCTCTACAGTTTTAGTCAACAAGGCTTATACAAAGCAATTTTTTTCTTTTTATGGACAATTTTTTTTATCTTCCTTATCTTTTACCATCTTTGTACAATATTTTTTCTCATTTTCTTTTTATGTGACCCCTTTAACGAGTTTTGGATCAATGACTCCCAAGCCAGATGACCTTAGGGTACCAGCTTCAGAGAACCCTTCAAACTTAATTACCCGAGTCTCAAAGGTGATAAAGAAAAGTTAAAGATATTTGATTGTCTTATATGTAAGTCCACTATCCTTTAAGCTTTCTAATTGACTCATGTAATGAGCTTTGGGCCGATAGCTCCCAACTAAGCTGTTTAGGGTATTAGGTTTCAACACCCTTGCAAGCTTACTTGCTCGAGTAAAAAAGGTTAGGAAGAGTAGAATACGAGTTTTAGCATTTTTTTGTTTTCATGCTAGTACTGGTTTATACCCGTTGACCAAACTATTTCAACCAAAAGTGCAAAACCAAGAACCACATACCTCCAACCCATCAATACATGCACACTCTAACCATTCCACCTCCAAACTGCATTTTGAGCTGTTTGGCTCTATTTTAGGGACAGTATTTCTAAAGTTCTAAGTTTAGGGATTATACAGACATTCCTATGTTCAAGTTGCATATATATATCACATCAAATATCAAACATACTCCTACACAAATAATAATTCAACAATGGCTATGTGCTCAAGAATATGAAGTCAAACATAAATAACTAGTCAAGAAAATTCAAGTTTTTGTGTTGTCCATTACTCTAGCTAAATTACAAAGTGAATCTGAATTATTTCCTATGCAATAAACAAATCAACAAAAAAAAATTCAATTTTTCAATTTTTTTTTTCAAATTTTCAATGTTTTTGTATTTTTTATGTCCCAAAGAATCGAATAATATCAAAAGAATGAGATTTCTACCGCCAAGCTAGAAATATACACTGCCCTCAATGTATGTCAAATAGATATACTCAAATAAATAAAGCACATAAGAGAGGAGTTAAAGTACTTTTCGAGTTTAGAGATGATGTAAACTTTTGAAGCTTTTCCTTTGACATTACTTGAATGATTTCAACCCATTTTCTTGCTTGGTTTGATGAGTTTGAAGTGGCGTGTTCCCCCAAATAAGAGATAAGTAACATTAAAGCACATAAATATCATAAAAATCAGAGGTAAACATTACCAAAACCCACAGACTGAAGATAAAGCACATAAAAATTCATAAAAAAATTATGTATATAAAGGATACAAGAATTGATGTAGTGATGGCAATAACATACGTATATACTATCATAGTTGAATTACCGAATTTTATTCCTAGATCTATGTTGATAGCTCACCTCTCGAATTATGAAAACACCTATGATATCATGAATTAGTCGCGAGTTAATTCATGCATTAAATACAAAATAAAATCAACACATGTAATCAATAAAGTAAAACTATAATTATAGAATTTAAAAGCGTAAAACTAAGCTACATCGAATATCTCAATTATTAAATTAATAGTTCATCAATAAAGACATAAAAACCTAGAAATATAAATAACTATGCATGTTGAGTTTATCAAATTAACAAAGAAAAGGAAATCTTGCACCAAGTATTTCGCTTCCCATTGATAATCTTTAATTCCCAAGTCTTTGTCTTCAATTTCCTCATAAGAATTTGATGTTAAAAATGTGGAATTATGATATTTAAAAGCTGTGTAAAGGTCCCTTTTCTCATACCTCATAGGTTGCTTATATAAGTCGTGGAGAAAACATAGTAGAATGAGGGAAGAATTAGGTCAAAAACACACATGAACCAAATCTCTGTTGGGCCTCAGAAAGAGACCGCGCAGTTGATTGATTTTCGGTTCTGTAAATTTGCGAATCTTAGCACGGCCGCGTGGTAATGTATCCTGTGGCCACATGGTTTACTGGGTAAAGAGCAGTTTCAACTTTTAAATTATTTTAAGTTGGTCTTCATCTTTTATTTCCACTTTTGGTCCTTCATCTTTCAATTATGACAATTTGGTCCACATACTTTTGATTTATTCTCTTTTCTTCCTTATTCTCCTCAATTGGCTCTTTGCACTTCTTAATGTGTACAATCTAGCTCCTATAATCATCCAATTTTTTATAAATAATATATAAATATGTGAATGACATTACCATTATATCCCTGTAAACTTTACAATATTACGATTGTGCCATTGTCCACTCCTATAAATAGGAGCCATATTTCATTTGTAAGGACACACTTAATGGAATGAGAATTCTCCTCTCTATTCTCTCCCTCTCTTTCTCTCTATATCGTTGTTATGATTTCGATAGTTTTACAATACGTTATCATCGGGCACGATGTTCTAAGATTTACTGAGAAACAAAGCATCAAAGAGAAGGGAGCTGGTTGTTGAAGCTGTTCCAGATCCAGAAGCAGGGAATCATTTTTTTTCTTTTTGGCCCTCTGATAATCCATGGATCACCGGGATTACTGGATTTATGGTGACGGTTCCCTTTTTGGCCCAAAGGTTATTAACGTTGACAAGGGAGGTGGATCTGGCGGCGGAGACGGTGGAGAAAATAGCCGACGGGGTAGAGAAGCTGGCAGAGGAAGTCGATAAAGCGGCAGAAAATATAGCTGAGGCACTCCTTAAAGGTGCCCTGAAAAATGTTGTTCATATGGTTGAAGATCTGGCTGAAGAAACAGCAAAGGATGCTCAAAAGGTTGAAGATTTGATGGACAAGGGTTTCGACAACGATGCAGCCATCAAACTCTATGATTCCATCACCCATGGCTCAGCCTCCGCAGTATCGACCCCAGCAGTGGATGCCACAGCAGTCGCAGCAAACGCAGTACGAGTTTCCCCCACCACAACAGACGGTACTACTACCAGCAACCATCACAGGCTGCTCCGACCCAACAGCCACAGGCGCAACCAGAGCAGTACGGCGTCGGACCGGTGGCTCAGGCTCCGCACGACGACAGCCAACAGAACTGGATCCTCGTCGTCATCTTGCCTGAGTAGCTTATCCCAGTCCAACTCCAGTGGAGACTTCGTCTTTCTCTCTCCACCCCCTTCCATTCACGTATGTATATGTGTATATATTTCAGCCTTTACACAGTTGATTCCTGATTGATTTCGGCAGTAGGCGTCCAGCATCAATAAGGTTCAGCCTTCTTCAACTTTTTCCTGCTTCCAGTCAACAGCAGTGATTCCCCCTGGTTCCACCGGTTTTCTCCTTGGCTGCCTATCAATCACCGGTGGTTATCAATAGCCACTGTCACCAGCTACTGAACTTCAGCTTCTGTCTGTAAATGTGAGTGTGGCAACCGGTCGGCATTTGTCGGAGCTGTGCCGAGAGGAGTACACCCGGGAGGAGTACACTGATTGACCCCGGTTTTTGCTTTGGTTCATGGTGGAGCTAGCTTTGATTGTGGCCATTATTCAGCAGATAATGGAGGTGATAATGCAAAAGATAATGGAGGTGATGCAATGTGAATTGGAAATTTTTTAGTGCGCATGTGAATGGTGATGATGCGAATTGGAGTCCAACAGAGAGCACAGCACTTTTGGTGAAAATTAGTGGCTTAAGTGGAGATAGTGGAGAGATAGTGGATGAAAGTGTAGTGGATGAAATGATTATGATGGTGTAGTGGATGAAAGTGTAGTGGATGAAAAACGTAGTGGATGAAATTATTTTGAAAGTGTAGTGGATGAAAAGCGTAGTGGATGAAATTATTTTTTGCAGACAGTGGAGGATACCCACTAAATTATTAGTGGTGACAACAATGAGTCAAACACGTGCAAAGATAGTGAAAGCACCAAAGATCAAAGTTGAGTGTTACCCATGATTTTCATGGTGAAAAATATGCTGTCCACCAAAGGTTAGTATATTTTTTTTAATATATTAATCATATTTTATAATATTTTATTAACATGATTATTAATACAATTGATTAATACTCAATTGGAACATGTGAATTAGAAATAACTTGTGGGGTCCGAACTAATTTTTATTAGAAGTTGATATTATTATTGTTGGATGTTGATAAAAATATTTTGTCCAATAGTACCAGAAGTTACCAATATCTGTATTTGAAAGGGTGGATGAAAATTATTCAACAAGAGAATGTTGATGTATGATAAAATAATATCACATGATAGCACGGATATAGCTAATGTGAAAATATTCTCATCAGTATTATGAGATGAATATTAGATGATAAGTGTCTGGAAAAGTTCTTGCACGAGCACTTATGTATTCCAGAAGAAGTACATATTTACTCCAGAAGAAGTAAAAATTATCATCTAAACATACTGAAATGATATTATTATTATTGCTCCTGAAGAAGCATAAACAAGTCATACATGCAAAATACAAAAGGGAAACATTTATGATCCTCAAAATTAGAGATGTGTTTCGGGAGTAGCCGTATTCTACCATCTCTGATCTTTTGAGGAAATAAAGAAACATTCAAAGATGTGTGTTTCAAGAGTAAGAAAACTTCGTACTCTACCACCTTAAATCTTTCAGGTACACAAGATTAAACATTGATAAAATCCTAGAAATTTATGAGTAAGAATACTCCATACTCTACCACCACCTATTCTAGGGTTCACAAAAATAAATTTACATTAACCGGACTCCATTTTCGCTTGATCCCAATTTCTTTCCTAAATCCACGGCTGCTTCTAGATACCCAAAACCTTTCCCTACTTTTGATCCACAAAATACACAGATAGTTTTGATCTGTCGAAGTTTTGATCCTTCCATTTTTTTTTTAAAATAAAGAAGGAAAAACTTACGAGAAAATGTTATTTTGGGATACATGAACTATGAAAATGTTTGGCTATTTAAAACCAAAGAACTTCACTATTTCCGCTCGTCTTTTGAGAAAGTGAAGATTTACTTTTGACAAAATCATCCTACTCACCTTTCGGTGATTTATTTTTCTAGCCTTTATAAAACTCGAGAAAGGAAACAGAAAAATATTTTAAATATGTATCAAAATATTTACCTCAGTCTTTCAAGTCGAACTCGGTAAATCTTTTTCAAAACATTTACTGGAAGAATGGAATAATATTTGTGAATATTTGAAATTATGATATCCATTTTTGATGGATCTAGCCTTCTTCCCAAATCATCTATTTAAATGCATTATTCAACGCGTAAAAGTGCGATGGCTCCGCGTGTCAGTGATTCCATTAAGAAATAATGAAATAAATTATTGAAAATGTGGGAACAATGAAATAATGCGTCGTTACCTTTTTCGATATAAGGGAAGATTTGGCGACAAGATTGAGATCATGAGATATTTCATTGGATATTGTACCTGATTCTTCGGTATACTAAAAGTAATAAAGGTATACTGATTTGAACTATACAGAAATACGTACTGATGAAATGAATACTGTATTGAACCAGAAGTTCATACATATGTACAAGTGAAATATCTTACTGAACTAGAAGTTCATACGTACAAGTGAAATATGTATATAGTATGAACCAGAAGCTCATAAATAGAATATACATTGTATTGAACTAGAAGTTTAGCAATATTGTATTGAATGAAATATTCATACATCGAAATGAAATAAAACCGTATTGAACCAGAAGTTCTATAATAAACGGGATTAGCTCGAGAAGATTTATGATTTGTAAAAGTGCGATATGTATACAATCCACAAAAGCGCACTGAGATATATGATTGAAATTACATCCCTAAAGGGACGACATGTGCGGCATTTTAGCCAATTGATATAATATAATATTTGTGAATATTATAGGGAAAACACGCCTGAAGCGTAACTATGCCTGAAGCATAATAACTATCGATTCCAAATAGAATAAATATCTCTTGAATGATTGAAATGATCCCTTTGAGACTAAATACTCTTGATGAGTAAAAGGGACATAGTTAATAAGAGATTTATGTACTTGATCTCTATATGTTATATTGAGATGAATTGAAATGGAATCGATGAATAAGTCGACTGCATACCCTCTTATGAAAATGAGGTTGATGAAATTATAATACTTTGGCCAAGTATATAACCCCAATGTAGGGATTATTGTTCAAGGACCTGAAGTCGAAATGAAAAATTCACAGTCGTAAAAGACGACTCGTTGCGACCTGAAGTCCAAATGTTTAAATGTGTAAAGCCAGTAATTATATGTACAAATGAAAAATATTTCACAGTCGTAAAAGACGACTCGTTGCGACCTGAAGTCCAAATGCTTAAATGTGTAAAGCCAGTAATTATATGTACAAATGAAAAATATTTCACAGTCGTAAAAGACGACTCGTTGCGCACAAGATTTTTTTCAATAAACTGGCATGACATATGATGAATAGACTATAGTCTAAATTACTAGCTTGAGTTCTTTGATATACCAATGAGTGAGATCAAAATGTATGATTCTCATCTCGGTACTTTGAGAGTATTCTTTGATGTACCAGTTGATCGCGGTACGTTGAGATTTCAAGTAAAATGATTGTAAATTATATGTCGAAATTGATATCTATTTCAATGATTGATTATACTCCTGCAAATTAGAAATTGCAGTTTATAAAGTGCAAGAACATACATGTATAAATCATTGAAAGATTCAATATGCCCAGATTAGTATCACTATAGAATGATACAAATGACTCCATAATATAATATGTTGAAAATGAAATTGGAGTGTACTATTATTATATTTGAATATTTGGGCATGCAATTGATTTTCAATATGCAAAATTATATTATCCACTGGAAATTGATTATTCACCAGAAGTGAATTCTAGATTTTATTATTCACTTGAAGTGAATTCTAGATTTAATTATTCACCAGAAGTGAATTCTACATTTTATTATTAGAAGTGAATTCTAGATTTGATTATTACCAGAAGTAAAAAATGAGAATGAATATGTTTAATTATTCACCAGAAGTGAATTCTACATTTTATTATTAGAAGTGAATTCTAGATTTGATTATTTACCAGAAGTAAAAATGAAAATGAATATGTTTAATTATTCACCAGAAGTGAATTCTACATTTTATTATTAGAAATGAATTCTAGATTTGATTATTCACCAGAAGTGAATTCTAAATTTGATTATTCACCAGAAGTGAAAGATGCAATATTTGATTATTCACCAGAAGTGAAAGATGCAATCGATAAATTAGTACAACATTGCTTAATATAGCATGTTATGACATCATAAATGAGCTATGAACAAAGCTCATCATGAATGATATGTTTGATGAAAAGATACGAGATTGCATCAATATACTTGTGATATTCCATGAAAAGGAATAAATATGCGTTGCACTCTTTTTCCCTTAGCTGAAGTTTTGTCCCACAGGGTTTTCCTAGCAAGGTTTTTAATGAGACAACAATTGAGGCGTATCGATGAAAATTAATGAGAATAATGTACTATTTTTCCCTTCGCTGAGGTTTTGTCCCACAGGATTTTCATAGTAAGGTTTTTGAGGCATTATCATAGCTATTGACAAGCTATAATTCAGCAACACATTGTTATATTGGAATGATATCAACAAATGAAGAAAATCATAGATATCTTATGAAGAATGCTATGCAAGGAGATTTTCATATTCCAGAAGAAAGATGATATCATTATTCAAAAGGTTCATGAATACTTGAATGCACACTTCAGAGGGAGAATCATGCTGTCATGCTGTACTCTTTTTCCTTTGTCCAGGTTTTGTCCCACAGAGTTTTCCTGACAAGGTTTTAACGAGGCAGCGGCTGTATTCTTTTTCCTTCGTTCAGATTTTGTCCCATTGGATTTTTACTGACAAGGTTTTAACGAGGCAGCACTGAAGCAATGAAGCACTTCAGATTTCAGTACATGATTTGTACTACTTATCATTGATGGATATTAGACTCAATGATTAATGATGGCCAACAGGGGGAGCAACTGTACTCTTTTTCCTTCGCTCAAGTTTTATCCCACTGAATTTTCTTAGCAAGGTTTTAACGAGGCAGACAATTGCGGAATATGTCATTCAAGGGGAAGTGTTATAAATAATATATAAATATGTGAATGACATTACCATTATATCCATGTAAACTTTACAATATTACGATTGTGCCATTGTCCACTCCTATAAATAGGAGCCATATTTCATTTGTAAGTACACACTTAATGGAATGAGAATTCTCCTCTCTATTCTCTCCCTCTCTTTCTCTCTATATCGTTGTTATGATTTCGATAGTTTTACAATACAATTAGCCTTTATTTGCTTCAATTCCTTTGTTCACTTGATTTCAAGATATTTTCTGCAATTTAAACAAATAACACACAAATCAAAATCTTTTATTTTAAAAC
Organism: Ligustrum vulgare; assembly: GCA_963555705.1. Classification (NCBI taxonomy): domain Eukaryota; kingdom Viridiplantae; phylum Streptophyta; class Magnoliopsida; order Lamiales; family Oleaceae; genus Ligustrum; species Ligustrum vulgare. The sequence goes on along the minus strand of OY743173.1, from coordinate 41,119,137 downwards.
GACAACATTTTATCCTAATTTAGATATATAAATAAGTGTATAAAATATACTTATCATAGCTTTTACATTTAGACGGAGCATCTCAGATTCTCACATTATCTATTTTTTTAAGTTGTGTCGTCTTAACATTATAATCAATGGAGTGCATTAGAGAAATATTTTAACCAATTCCGTCTATCTGCTGACGTGTCACGTCTTTTTTCTCAATTTATGGATTGCATTGGAGATGCTCTAATCAAATTCATTGTAATCAAACATATAACAATAATTATTAAAGAAAATTTATCAACATAAACAATATTTAAAAACAAATTACCTTTTATTGAGATTTGTGAGCCAAAGAACTAACAAATTTGAATGTGGATATATTTTTTCAAAATAAAATGATACGATTTTTGTAACTTGAAGTATATAGTTTGTTGTTAATAGATTTGATAATAATTTTGTCGGGCTTAACTGGTCATATCCAATTTGATAATAATTTTGTTGATTGTGTCGATTTTAGTAAAAGTCAATACATTTGAGAGTTGATTGTGATTTTAACAAGTAATCGATATAAAAACTTGACTTGAACAGATGTATAAAACATACTATAAAAAATATTTTAAAGAGAAACGTATGTATATATTTTAAAATCCTATGCGAGTAAAAAAAAAAAAAGGTTTGAATATAGTCGTCCCTTTTTTACGGAAAAATTCAAGTGCTTAGAGTTAGATTTTCGATAATCCAAGGAAATGGTCAAAATATTCATGTATTAGGTGTCTTCCCCCTGGCTTACGTATTAAAAATACATTATTTTATTTTATTTTATTTTTTAAAAGCAAATGAAACTGGTATAATAAAGCATGCTAATAAATGTAATATTTTGTAAATCACGTATTTTATCAATTGTATGTAATCAAGAAATATTCTTCTAAAAATGATGTTTTAATCCAGATAGGAAATTAGCTAAAATAGCACTAATATACAACGACTAATAACATTATCATTTTTATAATTTCAGACATTTGGCGCACTCTCATTGATGGGTAGGCAACATAACGTTACCCACTTCTTACAACGGAGCGGAACTGTCTGAACAAATATGTAAATTAAAAAAAAAAAAAATGTTTTCACAACACAATAAACGAGGCACTTGAGTATTGTCCAAAAGTTTGGTCACTCCAAACCGCGTCGTACTCGTATGGTTTATCCGTGTTATAATATGGTGTCGTTTGAAAGGGACAACATTGTCTCCTTGTTATTTTTTATACAAATACTGCGTCATTTGGTATAAGTATAGTTTTTTAGATTTTAATTGTGGCCGTTCTATAATTCTCATCTCTGCCGTTCATCCTCTTGGTAGGGTTTCCAAATTCCCCCTTGTGTGTGTGTCGTCGTTTGCATAGTTGTGTAGATTTTTTCTTGTGAACTTTCAATATCTATCGTCTCCGCACTTAGAGCATCTCTAATAAAATATTGTCTAAACTAAAAAATAGGTGTTATTTAGCAACAATTAATTGGACTTCTAATGAATGTCTAATAAACAAACTTTGTGACAAAAAAAAGATCTCCAATGCATTATGTCAACAATACAATAATAATGCCTATGTGGCATTAATTTATTTAAAATAAAACTATTTTTATTTTTTGAAACTAGTTAAAATAAAACTATTAAATACTTAAATAAATACTATATGAAACAAAACGTGTTGATTTTTTTTTATTAATATAAATTGCTTTGATTTACAGGTTCTGAGGGGATAAATCTTAAATATGAGGTGTTAACTGTAAATGGTAACAGTCCTAATTAATTTTCAGTTTTATATTCAAAAAAAAAAAAAAAAAAACCAGTTTTTCACTACTATTGTTTAGTCAGCATGTTAGACATGCCTTCTAAAATTGGACATGGCCTTGGACAATATTTTTTTGCCAACTCAGCACAATATGAGGAACATTGGAGAAGAATATAACTAGACATTGTCCAATTTGATGATTTGTCACACTTTTTTAACTTGGACAATGTGTCATTGGAGATGCTCTTAGTTCATCATCTGTGTAGGGTTTTCAAATTCTTCTTTAGTTGTGGCTTTTCTAGATAATTTAAAATAAAATTACTTAAAATATTATACATGTTTATTTAAAAATTAAAAGACATTAATCTTAATAATACAATTAAAAAGATGAACCATTTCACATAAAAAAATAAAAAATAAATTACATATCAATTGAAAACATCCACACAATACAAATAAAAAAAAAAAAAAGAAGTTTATAAACTAATTCTTGGAATTAATATATATAATCCACAAATAATCAATTAATGTATTTTGAAATGCAATGTGAAATTCTTTATCCTTAGTTCGTCTATGTCAAGCAAGAAATTCTTGAAATCGAACATTTTCATTTAAAACCATCTCAACTTCAAGAGTGGAAGCTTCGCAACAAATTGAGATAGGCACATCAATATAATGTTCATCTTCAATAATCATGTTATGCATAATAATGTACGTAGTCATTATATATCATGTAACATGGGTTTGTTCCAAAATCTTGCTGGTCTTGTGACTATCGCACACCGTGATTGAAAAAGTCAAATGCTTGTTTGACATATTTTCTACGATTTTCTTGTCTTGCTGCAAAATATTTTTTAAACCTTATGGATCATGAATTATATGCACAAGAGTATACTAGTTGGGGTATATACTATTAGCTAAATATTAACCCATGTCCTATTCTTCCCCTTAAATGATAAATTAGCAGGAGGAGCTATACTTCTAGCAAAGTTTGCGAACAATGGGATGACTTCAACGCAATTAATACTTTGCGCACCAAATGATCCATCTTCCCACTGGGTAAAATTTAAAATTTCTATGTTTGAAGATTATGTACAAGATAGCATTTTTTTTCGAACTTGCAGAGTTAAAATTAGTAAAATACATAAATTCCATACTTGAAACATATGATATTAATATAGAAGAAAGTGAAACATTATCAAATATGATTGCTGAAGAAATGAGAAATTCCTTTACTAACATATATACTACTTGTGAAATTAGTTTAAATGAAAATCAACAAGTGGCTTGTGATACTATCTTAGAAAAAAAAAAAAAAAAAGGTTTTAAGCTATACAAGAAGTATTTTTTTGTTGACGATTCTGAAGGAACATAAAAAACTTTTTTGTGCAATGTATTTTTGCTAGCTGTGAGATTAAGAAATTACATTGCATTAGCTGTAGCTTGGTCATGCGTGGATGCGTCTTTGTTACCAGGTGGTCATTGCCCTTAAATTTAAATATTGAAGCAACTTGTTCAATTAGTTAGCAATCAACTTTAGCAGATCTTTTACAAATGATAAAATTGATTATATGGGAGAAATGTAGCAGTTTTGTGATTTTTCGGGTCAAGGAGATCATACCAAGGCATTAGAAGAGGAGACGATGCTTCCATGGTAAATTGTTGTACTATAGAAGCTTTGGATAAAAGCTTAGATAATTACTATAATTGAAATACTTGATCAGTGTTGTTTTTTCAAACTTGAAAAATTACATTGACAATTTAGAATCCATGATCGATAGAGCTATTTTAACACCTAAAAATGAGCCTATTTATCAAATTAACAATATGTTATTAAAACCAATTCTTGGGAAAATATTTACGTATTTTAATTTTGACAAATCAATAGACAAAATAGAAAAAACAATATTCATGAAGACTTATTGAATACATTAACTCCTAATAGTTTTCCGCAACATGAACTTACTCTAAAAGAAAACTTTCAGTCGTGTTACTTAGAAATATCAACCCATAGTAATAGCATTTCTTCCCCTTAGCCTTATTTTGGTTTCTACCCTTATCAATCCATTTTCTTTATTGTCATTTTGGAACTTGGAATGATAATTCGGCTTACTAACCTTTTTAATTATGACTAAATTTCCAATCGCAACCAAGAAAACGAAATCGTATTGACCATGACTCACGAAGATCAATTTATAATATGCATTCAAATTTCAAAGAAGACCCGTCGTTGGCGTTATTTAGAAGGTTTATTAAATGGTACAAGACTTATTTGTAAAAAAAGTTGAATGAATGTTTTGTGAATACCATGGAAAGCATTTTTTTTTATTTTTTATCTATAATTCCTTTTATACCACTAGTTGTTAGTAGCGGTGGGCATTAACCCACCCAATTAGCTAAAATCGCTCAACCTAATTCAATTCGATCGGTTTAAGTCGATTTTTAATGAAAATCGGGTTGGGTTGAGTTCTACACAAAAAAAAAAAAAAAAATTTGGACGTTTTGGATTGGTTTGAACATACTTTAGTTTTATTAACAAATATTCAATTTATTATATTTTAGCTTATTGTATTGTATATAATTGATTTGAATTAATAGTTGATTTATTGACTTAAATTTTTAAATTTCAAGATTTTTTGCTAATTGGACCAAAGTTCAAACCACACAACCCAATCCAACCCGACCAAAACTTAATTGGGTTGTGTTGAATTGAGTTGGGTTTAAACTCATGCTTGGGTTGGGTAGGGTTGATTTTTTATCAACCCGACTAAGTGGGTTGGGCAAAAAACTGACACAACTCAACCCACGTCCACCCCTAGTTGTTAGCACGTGCATTACACGTCTTATGTAAATAATGAATAATATGTGTAATTTTTTATAGTAGTAAACAATTTTTGATTGATTAAGATTGCTAGTATATATATTTAAAAGGGTCCCAATTAATCTAAATTAGGGTGGAAAACAAAGAAAAAAGTCCATAAGAGAATGAGAGGCAGATCGGTAAATATCTCCATAAATGGCACCTCTAACAATAAATAGGGACGAATTATCTATATTACTTATAAAAGTCCCTTAAAGGGAGAAACTTTTTTTGACGAAAATACCCTTAACAATAAATTACAAATTTTTTTTTGTCCTTTCAATTAATTTCTTTAATTATTATATATTATAATTAATGTAATATTTTCTAATTTGATGATGGTAGTTGTCTCTTCAAATTTCATTGATCTATATTTATATCTATACTACTTTTTTTTAATGATATCTAGGGATGGCAAAACGGCTCGAGCCGTTCGCTCTCGGCTCGAAAAAAGCTCGGGCTAAGCTCGGCTTGCGTCTCGAGATTTCGAGCCGAGCTTTTTTTTGAGAGACGGGCTTTGGCTCGGCTCGAGCAAAAAAAAAAGCCCGCTAAAAAGCTCGATGGGAGCTTGAGCAATGAATTTCGACCACGAGCTCGATCCAACTCGCTATATATACACATTTTCAAACAAATTTTATGAATTTTTGCTATAAAAATTTTAAAAAAATAAAAGCTCGGGACTCGGCTCGGCTCGGAAAAAGCTCGAGTTAAAGCTCGAGTCGAGCCTTATTTTTTGGGACGAACTTTAGCTCGGCTCGGGTCTAAAAAAGCTCGAGCCTTGATCTTCGGCTCGGCTCGGCTCGTTGACATCCCTAATGATATCTATACTACTTTTAAAACAACTTAAATGAAGAAATATTTTGAATCATAATACTCTAGAAAATAATTTATAATTTCTTATTTATCCGTCAATTAATTTTATTTTAATTATAGTGTTTTATAATTAAAAATAATTTTTTTTAATTTAATGATGGTCGTCGTCTTTTCAATTTCATTGATCTATATTTATATCTATACCACTTCTAAAATAACTTGAATGGAGAAATATTTAGGATCATAATACTCTTGAAAATAATTTATAATTTCTTATTTATCCTTCAATTAATTTTATTTTAATTATAGAATTTTATAATTAAAAATAAATCTCACATTTATTTACACATGTAATTGTCCTGTTGTATAAAGAAAATGCCGTTACTAATAAATATTTAACATCAAATATTTTACTAATATGTCACTATAAAAATGTGATATTATTTTTGTTATTTATTATTAATTTATTTCAAATTCGTCTATATTTTAAGGTTAAAAATCACAATCTACATATTCTATTTAGAGATTTTTAAGAGATATTGAGACTCGTGATATTTTTTTTTATAAGTATATATATTGTTTTAGCAGCTAAGAGTGCTAGCATCCCATTTCAAAAAAAATAAAAAAAGAGCTAACATGAATGCTTTTAAGTGGTTCAATACTTTTTCAGGAGTGTTATTTTTTGGATTCAAGTCTCGACTTCAATTATTTATAAAAATTACACGCAACAAGTATTTGAGAAAGTAGTACATTAAAAGCATCGTTTAACTGACAATGGTTTTGGAAAAATAAATATGTTAAAGTTATATACTTGACATATATCTTGTTTCACCTTAACACAAGCCCGGACTTTAAACAAAATAATCTTCAATTTAGTGAAATTAAGTCAATCGAGTACTTCAATTTGTTAGCAAGTTTGGTCTCTTTTTCAGTTGTTGTCTTCATGAAAATATACTCAATATTAATCTAATCGATAATCAAAATGTAAATACGTGCTTTTAATTTATACAGTTTTTAGAAAAAATATATTAAAAATAGTTGATGTATATTAAGAAGAAATTCAATTCAAGACATTCAAATATATTTCATAATATCATTGCAGGTCCACGTGCAACGCACGCGCTACTAACTAGTATAAACACAAAAGCCCATAATAATTTGTTTGCTACGTGAGATTACTATTTAGTAATTCTATTAGACACTTTTGAACAAACATCCTAATTACATTTAAATTTAACTACTTGCATAATAAAATGGACACTTCTAATTTATTGTGTACATGTGTGTATATTTCAAAATTCAATAGGTCGAATTAAAAATTTGTGATAAAATAAAATATGAAATAATATTAATATCAAATAAATAAATTGGGGGTGGGGGTGGCAATTAGAGAGTATATAATCAAAACACAATAGAGAAGCACCTAGAGCAACAAATGAACACGTAGAGTTAGATTACTTTCAAATATTCATCCAAAATTTTGTACTACAATAAAAAAAATTGCAAGTTGTGGATAGAGCATGTAACCGTAGAAGTAATTTTTTAGAATTTGATATCATGTGTTTTTTATTCAAGTGGTGATTATTTTCTGCAAATTTGAATTTAAATGAAAAACTAAGCTATTAACAGTAGCTTATATTTCCAAATCAGAAACCCATTCAAAGCAAATAACGTAGATACACAAAAATATAGAATATTAGTCCATGAATTAGCTTATACTTGTGATAAAAAAAATAAAAAAAAATCAGAAAGTCCATTTCCAAATATGAAATATAATTTACCAACATTCCTTAGAGTTCACTTAAATGATCTTATTTTCAGTTAAAATAAATAGAATAATATAAATGGAAACGAAAGATTAAAAAATATTGCAAAAAAGTAAAGATAACTTGTCCTATTAACAAATCTTTCATAATAGCATCTGCAAAATAAATGTGGATTGTTTTAAAAATTAAGTAATGCAAGCAAAAGAAAGCTATATAAAAATTTCTTTTCAATGCAAGCTAATAGAGACTTCTTTCCAATGCAAGCTAATGTGGTAGATAAACTAGTTATTGAATCTACATGACATTGATGTGTAACAAGTTCAATTTGATTTGCAATATATTTTACATATTGATATCCACGTGTCATTTATTTTCTTAAAGTAACAAAAAAATCACACATTTACATATAAATTAGATATCTTGCTACCACGTCTAACAATTTTTTTAGATCTAGATGAAGCTCTAAAAAAATTTCTATTTTTTCTCTACCACATCATTATGAAGGGGCCAGTTCTTGTCATCTTGCAAAAAGCAATTTATTTAAACAGTCTATTTTTCTTATATGATACATTGAAGGGCTTTCAATACATGACTTTGAAATCTAAATTTTGCTTGTGTGATACAAATTTTTAAGGCAGTCCATGGAGATGACTTTTTCCAGCTGTCTTATAATTTTTATTTCATATGAAGTAATGCCTTTTTTATCTTTATATAAAAAAATTGACATTCTAACGTCAATGGGACAAAAATATTGAAATCAAAAGGGTCAATTGCGCTCATTAAATGAAAGATTAGAGATGTTTACGTCACGATTGGAAAGTTATGAATCATTTGCACATCAAACTCATAGGTTAGGGATCATTTACACCAATTCCCCTTTTATAAAATCATGTTCGACTTTAGGTGATGGAATGTGAGATGATATATGAAAAAGAGCTTCAATTCTTGGAAGATTGCATATTAAGAAAAACATTTAATTTGATGAGAGTTATTATATTTCGAGATAATTATCATTCAAAATATTCTCTCAAGACTTCTAAAATTTGGTCCGACCATTGCGTGCAATTTTAAGGGACCAATATATATGACTTTTGGAATTACGATATTGCTTGAATACTCTTCATCTTGACGTCCAAAGTTCTAAGAAATTTGAAAAGTCCACATGCTGGCTTTCATTAAAAATGCTCGAGTCAGAGAACACTTGTATTCAATTCAATTCCATTATTCCAGGATGTTTCATAATTACATCCACTATAGTCCTCCCTCAAAATTGAAATATCAAACAATAATCTTCATAATCATGTATCAGTACTTCATATAAAAACTCTTAACCTTCTCCAAACCTTTTTCTTTCCTGAGATGGTTTCTGTTTCGCTCGAGAATACGTCGCTAACAATTAAAAAGGGGATTCAGACGACGTGTAAGGAACAACAACTTCTCGAGACAAAGTCCGAACGAGTGGTACTTTATTTATGAAGATTACAAACGAGGACAAAATGCCTCCAAGGTGCGCAAGCACACAAAGTAAACAAAAGTTTGATAAGGAAATTAAAATGAAAGTAAATTACATAGTTCTCTTTTAGGAGTTGATTAATTGATCCCTTCTTTCATTTTCTCTTTTATATTCCTTGAATAGTTTTCCTCTTCCGAAACCGCCCACTTTCTCGATAATGGATGACTTGTCAAGAAATCGCCATGTATAACTGCTGCCATTTCTCCCAATACTTCAATCGAATTTCCTGGATCGTGGAGATGTGATAATGTTGCCCATTAACTGCTTAATAACTGCCATTTTATAATAATGAATCATCGCGTCGTCCAGATTTTGGGCATTTTCCCGACTTGGGCGATGTTGGTTTCCTAGCTCCGTCGCTCTGCTTTTGGGCCTGGACGTGGGTTCACTTGGACCTATTCCCAATTGGGCCCCATTCTTTAGACCATTTCACTAGACCCTTGAATTGAGTATTTTTATGTGTCAACAACTACACCCAATATGGCAAAAATTAATATTAATTATTAATCTTTTGCCATATTTATGCACAAATTATTACGTAGAAAAACTCTTGGTGTTCCGATGAATTTGCTTTCCCATGACTTGGATCTTCAATTTCAGTCACTGCGCATACACATGGCCCTTCACATTCCACCTCTTTGCCTTCTCTCATTTTATAAAACTGCATTCTCGTTAGTTTTCATCTTCATCACCAACATGGTATTGTCATCATATATTCGAATGATTGATTCTCTATATCCTAAAGATCAGCTTTTCCTTTCCTTAACAGAAATGAATCGTTCAATTTTTCCCAATTGCATTGTTTGCATTGATGTTTTCTTTGGTATGGAAAATATAGGAAATGTTTTTTTTACCAATGAAGGACTTCTCAGTGCTCCTACCATTTATGATCTTCAATCGAAATTCTTGATGGAAAGAAATGGCTTGCTGAGAGTGTTTCTCTGACCATTTTGTTTGTTGGCCAATAAATATCTTCTCGGTGCCCTTTCCATTTACGATCTCCAGTTCGAATTCTAAATGCTATGGAATAGCTTGCTGAGAATGCTTCTTTATTTGAACGTATTTTGTTCTTTTGTGTGAACAGAATCGCTCAACTCCCTTTATTTGCTTCAACAATGTTCTATTTAATATGCACCCAGTACCCTAATTTTATTTAGGTATGGTTCTTTCTTATATTTGTTTACTATCCCATACAGAAGGTACATAGTTCTTTAAATATTTGCCATTAATAAATCTTATGTGCCTTGTGCTATATAAATCTTCCAAAAGATACACCCCATTAGACAACACGTTTTTCACTCTATATGGTCCTTCCAAATTGGGCGACCATTTCCTATACTTTGGGTCTTTGCTATCCAAAAGGAGTATTTTTATTCAAACTAAATTGCCCACGCTAAAGAACTTGGCTATAACTTTTTTATTATAGTACTTAACCATTTTTCGCTTTTGCACTTGCAGCCTATCTAGGACGTCTAACTTTAATTCGTCCAACTCTAATAGATTTTACATTAACGGTTCTGCATCTTCGTCATCGCTCAAATTTTTTGGTAAGCACACTCTAATTGATTGTACATTAATCTCCATAGGCAATACTGCCTTGTTGACTTCTGGGCCAATATTATCATCCAACTCGAACACTGCTAACTTATTCTTCAACGTTTTCAATGCTACTTCTTCTTTAGTTTTTGCCTTACATTATTTATGGAAAGCGATTAGTTTGGCTTTAAAGGCTTGAATATCGGCTAGATTCCTTTGTTGCTGACTGCTCATTAGAATTCTCTGATCGACCTCTTGCCAATTACTGGCTCTTGGAAGGACACTATGTTTGGCCTCATTTGATAAAACGTTTCGATAAGCGCATTTTTCCCAAAATGGATCTTCGCTCTGTGCAATGATCTAAGTTTCTTCTCCAGCTTGGACCAGTCTGACAGGTCCATAGTTCCTTTATTACATAAATCTCTCCGTGAAATTTGCTTCTGCGATGAAAGGCATGTGGTCTACTTGCATGACCTCCACTTCCCCTTTATCATTCTAAAAACCAGGCATTGGTGGAGTGATGAGGGTATGTACCGAATTCAATGAATCTAGTCTCTCCCTAACAGTACGATGTAATTTGTAGGACCATCTATCACAAAGAAAATTGGGGTTCTAGTAGTAGTTCGCACAGTTATTTCCAACGGCATAACTCATTTGGCTAAAGTTGCTCCTCCATTGAAACTTGTGAGGATAGCCTCTGTTGGGATCACACTTTCTGTCTTTACCAACTTTCTTATCATTTTGGACGGAATGGTATTTATGGTTTCCCTGTTGTCAATGAGTACCTTTGACACATGTATCATTGACTAAAGCATTCACATACAACGGCCTTAAAAGTTTGGTTAACTTTACAGACGGCTTTTTAAAAATAACTTTTTCAGCTGTATCTATCTCTACTTCCATCTTGTCTTCCACCAGGTTGAGCTCCCTTGTCAAATCAATTTGTAGTGTTTCATTTGGAATACCTGCATCTTGGGTCTCCTTTTGACTCCTTTCTCCCAATTCTTCTTTTATTATCCAGCCTGTAGGGAGAGGTAGTATTCTAAGAGATGATCCATATTTCTCAGAGCTTGGTACCCTTACTTTCCTTTTGGACGTTCCACACAAAACATAAAAGTCAAAAGAACGCCTAGATAGTTTGTCGAGCAAATCTACTTCGCGGACACCCTATCGGTTGCTTTAGCAATTTATTGCGCGACACTCCCCTCTTTTTCCCTTCTGCTTCTTGGTGCGCGTCGCGATGCACCAAGAATTAATTAAATTTCCTTACTTGCCAAAACTCAAATTTAAATGTGATAGCGGAAGCAAGGGTCGATCCCACGAGGAACGGGAACTAATTTAATGCCATGTCAATTAGAATTATAAGGGGGTTTTGAGTTGAAAATTGCAATTAATCTAAATAATCAAATAAAGATGTAAAATAGCTGGAATAAAAATCAAATAATAAAGAATCCTAGTTCTCAGGTTCGGTTGTGCCCTATCATAATATTGTCATTCCCCAAGCAACGCATGTACTATTTCCTTTGTTTTATTTATCACCCGGAATAATCAAAAAGCTCTAATTAATCCAATTCTTCCTTAATAATAATCAATTAGAATTAGTTCTCCAATCAATTTAGAGTGAATGAACAACCTAGAATAAGCTCCCTAGATTTAATTCATTAACTATGTGAAAACAAGAAGAATTAGGTGAACTAAATTATCAATTACATATGCTCGAATTGATTAATCTAGATTGGATTTTCATATGGAAATATAAAATTACCAATTGCTACTATGATTTGGATAACAAGACAAATACGAATCCAATTACCCAAATTAGCAAACATCAACACAATAATTAAAAGACAAGGCCTTAATCAATTAATAAATTGTCTTGACGAAATTAATGTTCATGAGAAATCCAATAAATAAAACATAAAAAACAAGAACTACGTTACGAGTTTGAGGAATGAATAATAAAATAATATGAACACAACGTCCCCCTTGAACTAGGTTGAGAAGACTAGCCACGCATTGCCATGAAGAATTCCCCAAAAATATTGTCTTGTTTCACCTTGATTTTGCCCAGAATTTCTTCTCTTCAAACCTTGATATTGGTGGCTCTCAAAATAATTCTCCCCCCTCTCTTTGGTACTGAATTGCTCCTTTTATAGAGCCCAAATTCGTGCCCTAGCTTAGCCAAAAAGAAATACCAAAGATAGAGTTTAAGTTGAATTAGGAAACAATTTTCCTTTTTTTTTCAGGCTTAAGTTACGGCCGTAATAAAGGAGTTACGGCCGTAACTCACTTTCTGTTTAATTTCTACGCAATTGATTCACTTCTTACGGCCGTGACTTCTTCACAATACGGCCGTGACTAACAACTTGTTACGGCCGTGAGAAACTTCCAATACGGCCGTAACTTGGTTTCTGCAGATTTTCATGATTTTTGTTCAATCAACTGCTTACGGCCGTGACTTTCATGTTGCGGCTGTAACTTATTTACATGCCAGGTCCTCGAACTTCCTTTTTACGTGCTTTTTGATCCTTTTTCCTTCTTTTCTTGTCATTTGCGATCCTACACAATATAAAACATAAAATGCATTAAGCAATACTTAATTAGGATCAAACTAACAGTAATTCGAGGCAACAAGTAAAGAAATAAAGTGCTAGTAAAGCACTTATCACTTCTAAATCAACTTCCTCTTCAATGTCTGTCATATCGTCATCCTCTTCTTCATAACATACCTCCTAGGATATTTGGCCTTCTTCACACACTAGCATGCATGCTTCTTCCTCGTTATCCTCTATCTCATCTTCATCATTCTCTTTGCTTCTGAATTCATTGGCCAGCAAGTAGTTATTGGCCATAACTAGAGGCAGAGTACCGAATTGAATGGGAGTAGATTTCCCCAGATCTTCCTCATCTTCATCTTTCTTACTAAGATCAAATTTTGACTTCCCAGAAGAACTCTCTGGTGTTGCTTCCATTGATTCACCGATGCTGTCATTGAGAAATTCTTATTGGCCACCTTAAGGAACTCAGATGCTTTAGGGTGTGATAACCCCTGCTGTCGTCTCATCATTCTCCCACAATTCCTCTAAAAACATCTTTGTTGTGTCCTAGTCATCCCACTAAAAGGCGCAATCCTTCGTGCATTATACTGGAATGAATGTCATACATTTGGCTGACGAGGTTGTGGTTTGAATGTTCTCCTACTATTCATCGGCCTGAATTGCCTTTCGAAAGGCAATTTTTCATAGAGTTGCATACCTCGTCCTCTGTCGAGCTGGAAATTAGGAACAACATCAAGCCAATTGTAATGCCTCCATGCCCCTACTTTTCCCTCACACTCACTCACTTCCCCCTTGCATCTAGCACACAAGATACCTTCATTTACTCTAGGTTCCTTTCCCTTTAGACGTTCAAAAAAACTAGGATGTCGCCTAGGATCTTCCTTTCTGTCATCTATGACTAACTTGAATTTTGGAAACCTTCTTTTGAAGGCAGTTATCATCATATTCACCCATAGTGATGTGGGAAGGGATTTTCATCCACCCCCATCTTCTCCTTGGCTCCAAAAGTGATTCGCCCAGATCCGATTGTATCTTGTAACACATGAGGAAAAACCAAACAGTTGTTAGTCATATGAGACCTGCATTGTGCCATTTACAATATTTTTTACCATTGATTTGTTCAAGGTTTGAAAATTTATGCTTATCGCTCAACTTTATCTATTTATCCTTATATAGTTTATCAAATATAAGGTCATCTTTCGTCACATCAAATGAAAATGTAACACCCCAAGTTCAAAATCTTAAACCTAGGCGTATTAACTTTTCTTTACTTAAATGCGGAAAAGAAATCATTTAAAACCTCAACATTTTCATTTTCTATTATGAAATTTTACAAAAATTTCGACAGAGTCTCCTCTGTAAATTGGATATAGCCAACTTGTAGAGGGACATCAAAACCATTTTTAAAATACGCATCGCAACTCATTCAATCCCAAACATCATCCAAACCATTACGATAAGTCCTAAACTCCTCAACAATATAATTCTAAGTAAATAAACTTTAGAAAATGAGATAAGAGGTAATCTAACCTCAATAATACATGAACTAAGGAATAAATAATGAGAAATTGAAATAAATTCTAATTTAACTTTATTTAAAAGGGTTGAAACGGGTATAACCTGAGTCAGTTGCCGAGTGCTCTCCTCGGATCACCTAACTTTCATCACCTGAAATGTTGGGGAGGGATTGGGGTGAGCTAAATCTCAGTAAGTAAACTTTATGCATGAAATGCATACTTATGACATGAATGCTTTAAAAATTTCATATATGTATCCCCATTTACTTTACTTTCCAAAACTTTCAAACTTTTCAAACTTTCATTTCATTTCAAAACTTTCACTTCATTTTCATCGTGAGCTCACTTGGTGTATCTTCTAGTCAATCAGATAACAGTGGGAAATTCTTATTTGGAACTAGATTAAATTTCACATTTCCACCGCAAAGCGGCTCATTCACTTCATTCCACTGCAAAGCGGTTTAACAGTCCACCGTAAAACGGTTGAACATTCCGTCGCAAGGCGACTTAATTCGGGTACGCCGGTCCCCCGCGCCCCATTTCCCACTCGCATCTTTCATGAACTAGAAGTACACACATTCTTTTTTAAAAACTTGGGATACATAACTTTTGAACAGACCTGCACCTTGACACATTTCTTTCATTTAAAAACATTTGACTTCCCAATTCCAATGCCAATGCATGCTTGATGATGCAATGACATGATAATGTGCATACTTGAACATTCTTCTTAATAACATATATTTTCATAAAGTGAACGAAATTCATCAAAGCAGTTAAGTTGCAAGACAGTCGTTTACACATTAATTTCACATTTACATTCAATTTTAATAAAAATAGGGGGAAGTTTACTTACGTGACGTCTTTTAGTATTTACTATTATCTTGACTTGCAAGTGGAAGAGTCTCAGATGCCCGCGACGTCAATGTACAAAATCTCCTAATTATTTCCATTCATTAATAACATATTCTTTTAGTTTAAAAAAATCACAAATCTCATTCTTCTAATATTAATAGAACTCCCAAATGAGATCAAAATCTCAAATTAAACTAAATGTGACCTTCAACAATGAAAAACACACATTATCATATTCGAAATAGGGAATTTACTACGTATACTTTAAAAAGTTTTCTTATCCTTTAAATTTCAAATTCAAATAATTACATCAAACTTAAACCAAAATCAACAAAATTTAACATGACTTTACAAAATTATTTAATTAGAATTGTAACTATTCCTAATCTGCAAATTTCTCAAAATGACAGTAAACACTTCAATTGAATTAACTAATTCATAAATTTTGGAAATTTGAAATTAATTCACATAAGTAATAAATCTGAAATTTATATATATATATATATACACACACACACACTTCAATACATACATACAACTCCAAATATCCATACATAAATGCACAATATTCACGGACTGAAGTTAACTAATGCTAAGAATTCTATGTGGCTCACAATTTAACCCAAACGTGTACTTAAGCCATGTCTAACACAATATAATATCATACTCGAAACGAGAGGTAAATTTCATTGCATATTTGAAAGTTTTCTTACATTTTTATTTTAACTCAAATTTCAAATTTACATAATTTAACATATCTTTAAAAATTTACCCAATTACAATTCTAACCATTCAAAAATTTTAAAAACTCAAATTTGAAGTTCCAAATGAAACCTAAAATCAATCAACAGCACTGGAATTCTAGGATTTCCAAAATCTAAAAATTTATGAATATTTACATATACAATGTTTCTAAACTTGAAAACAATAACCTAAAATTAAAATTTCCAATTAAACTTTACAAGGATTCAAAAATCTGAAATTCCTTCTATATATATCAAAAATCTGGAAAATAACATATACATCAATACATACATTAAAGAGACATATATTATTCCACATACACGTGAAGATGTGCGATAGCAGAGAGTGTGTGTGTGTGTGTGTACGTGTGGGTGTGCGCGCGAGCAGTTAAGAGGATCCCGAGCAGCAGCGCTCGAGAGGGAGGGAGAGAGGGAACCTTACCGTGCAGGGGAGTGGCGGATGCTGAAGCTGTGGTCAGTGGCTGCAGCTTCTACCGGCGATGGGGTGGCTGGGAGCGTGAAAGGCAAGAGAGACGGAGAGGCCGAGAGAAGAGCGAGAGAGTGAGAGGAGCTGAGTGTACGTGAGGGAGCGGTATGAGTGAGGTAGATTAGGTTAAGGTTAAAGTTTAATCTTTTTGAAATTCAAGAATTGGTCCCTCAAATCTCCTCCCTTGCATAACTAATACCCTAAGTTCCATTTGTTTTCCAAATGCCACTAAAGTTTTCCCCAAGTTTCAATTTAATAAAATAAAATAGAAATTAGCATGCTCAAGCAATTGAACAAATAATCACATAAAATTGCACGTAACCAATTTTATAAACTTTCAAATTGGTACATTGATCGAGACGGAGTCCAAGTTCTTCCACTGCAAAATAATTCAAATTATTGACATAAAATTTATCAAATTTAAAATTTATAATAATATTAACATAATTATTACGTGGAATTTAAAGATGCACTTCAAGAATGAAAAGCGGCATTACAGAAAACATCCTAGCATTTTTGTTTTTATCTCCTATAGGCTCATTTTTTACTATTGCTTTTGATTCGGCCGCTAAAGGGCAAGTATATGCATCTCCTTTAACCAATTCGGCCAAACATACATCAGTTTGGTCATAATATTCATCATCAATCATGTGAACATCAAAATTCAGGTCTCTATAATAAGTCACTTTGCTAGATTTTTTCATTTTTCCTTATTTTCATATTAGACATTCATATCTAATTACAGTGATGCTCAATTGGAAAAGGTCGGGAAATTCCCTATCCTAAAATTTCTTTTTTAGATCAAAACTTAAACAGATTTGAGCAATTTTGACAAATTCTTTTTCAGAAAAAGGTACAAAACTTTTGCTTCTGACTGTTTTGAACCTTTAAAGGAAACCTTCTACCCATTCGTTTATCATTTGGCATAAATTTACTACTGGCCAAAGTAAATTCAGATTCAAATTTATAAAATTGAGCATGGAACAATTGTTCTAGTTGCTGCCATGTTTGAACAAAATTTGCTAACAAGTTAATGAACCATGAGAGAGCTATCCCTGTTAATGAACTAGGGAATTGTGTCATCTTATGATAATCAGTTACTTCGCCGCATTATAATGTGAATCGCCCTATATGTTCTAGAGTAGAAACTTCTCCCAAACCAGTGAACAGGGAATATTCAGGTACTTTGTACCCTCTAGGCCATGGATATGCTTGATCTACCCAATCAAGGTAAATCTTTTGTGTAAGTCGACCTAATACAGGGGCGCATTTCACCAGCCATTTGATCTTGCACTATCTTAGTGATTGATCTCTTAACAAGACGTTGAGATCATAAGGGACACTTATTGGTTTGCTTCCTGGTGGTACTACTTGAGGCCTAAAATTCGGTAATGGATTTGCAGTGAAAACACCATTGTTTAAACCATTGTTACCATTAGCCTGATTATTTCCCCCAACATTAGCATGTGGGGTATTCTGTCCATTATTTTGGACATTATCTCTTGCATTTAGGTTACCTCCCGAAGTTTGATATTCTATTACCACCATTTAAACCTGCCATTTCAACACCCCCTATTTTGAAGAGGATGATCCAACAGGCGGCTCTATTCCCTGATTTTGGACTTACAACCGTGGAATTATGTCCCACAATTGAACTCGCTTGAAAGTGGTACCCTTTATTTGGAAAAATTGACTGAAAAACTTAGCTTGTTAACTTATTCATGGTGTCATGTAAATTTCTTAATTGCTTGGTCATACTGTCTTAGTGTATTCTTTCATTTTGAATAAACATTTCCATATTATTAACGTATTGTAGATTTACCTTTTCAACCATATCTTGAGTAAGTTCACCAAGTAATACATGCATGGTTGGAGGACTTAATTCTTCCATTTGTTCGTAACGACTTTGACTTTGTCCCTATGTTCCTGGAGTACTTTGTTCCCTTGTATCTTTCAATCACAGACTGGACTCGATGGCTTGCTGGCTCCTTTTGGAGTTCTTATAAGGCCTGATGCTTCACTTTTGTATCTTCAAAATACATCAAAGTTGTCACATTCGGCATGCTAAATTGTTTCGTGTAGGAATACATTGCTAACAATTAAAAAGAGGATTCAGACAATGTGTAAGGAACAACAACCTCTCGAGATAAAGTCCCAGTAAGGGGTGCTTTATTTATGAAGATTACAAACAATGACAAAACGCTTCCAAGGGGCGCAAGCACACAAAGTAAACAAAAGTTTGACAAGGAAATTAAAATGAAAGTAAATTACATAGTCCTCTTTTGAGAGTTGATTGATTGATCTCTTCTTCTCTTCTAAAACCACTTGTAAACAGCTCTATTGCCCTGTAACTGCCCACTTCCTCGATAATGGATGACATGTCAAGAAACTGCTGTGTATAACTGCTGCCATTACCCCCAATACTTCAACCGAATTTCTTGGATTGTGGGATGTGATAATGTTGCTCATTAACTACTTAATAACTGTCATTTTATAATAATGAATCACCGCGTTCGTCTAGGCTTTGGGCGTTTTCCAGACATTGGCGATGTTGGTTTCCTCGCACCGTCGCTATGCTTCTGGGCCTGTACATGGGTTCAACTGGACCTATTCCCAATTGGGCCTCGTTATTTGGGCCATTTCACTGAGCCTTCGAATTGGATATTTTTATGTGTCAACAGCTGAGGTTTTTAGGAAAAATCATCTAGTGATTCTTTTCGAGAACAACAGTAAAAAATCTTAATTGATAAATAATCTTCAATGGTATGATAGTGTCTGATTAAATTAGCAATCAGAGTTGGTGGTTTACGATCAAAAAATAAAAAATCAGATTTGGTGGCGTGGTGTTGACGATGGTATGCAGTGACTTAGGGTGTGACTTTCAAAAGTTAATATTCAAAAAATTACACACTTTAGCCTCTTTAGCATTATTAAGCCCTTGTTTGAACCCCGTCTTTTTTTTTTTTTTTTAATAAAAAAAAGTTATATAATAGTGACTTTTTAAGTAGAGATTTTTTTTTTTAATTTATGTGTAGGTTATTTTATTAATATATTGTGTGATTGAAAATGAATTTTGAATAATAGAGTTCAAAACAAGGGCTTAGTGTAAGTAACAATTAAAAAAAAAAAATTGTATAATAAATGTGATTTCATTAATTTCACAGTAAAAAAAATTACCAAAAAAAAAGTAAGATAAAAAAAATTATGTATATTTTAAAAAATTCAATGCAATTAAATTCTCATTTTTAACATATTATAGGATACACCTGATTTTTCAATCTAATCCTCCATTGGTTGTAGTTGTGTAATTTTCACTGTTTGGTTTAGATAAAAATTAAATGTTGAGTACATTTTGATAGAAATGAATGAGACGTGTGAATGAAAAGTTGCGAATCTCTTAAATTTTAATCAAATGTTTAAGCTAAATCAAAACAAAGACTAAATATAAGGATAATTAGACTTTATACTATTTTTACATCTAAATGGAATTTTACTTATATTAAAATTTTATCCCACCAACATCAATTTCCCACCGCCGTATCACCTCTTTTTTCCTTTGATGAGGCTTTAGTGACCAACTTAGGATGTCATGTTTTTGAAAGATATCACACCATTGAGCTTTCATCAATTATATGAAGTGTTTGATGAAATATTTGATTGAAGTATGAATACGATAAAAAGTATTATAAAAAAATTGAAAGTGTCAAAGTGTGATACTAAAGAAATACAAAAAAAATCAAGAAGTGAGGTTCAAGGGCATATTCAAAGAGCTCCAAATCAATAATGGCATGTGGGAAGAAGATTAGATGCAAAACTTATGATCAAAGAAGGTTTGGAATGAAGTTGGAAATCAAAAACCCGCAAGGATTGTGATCATGAATTTTAGTCATAGATTGAAGCTCGATTTTGTCATAGAAGACTTTCGAATTTGGGAAGATCTATTTCACAAAGAATTGTAGATATTTGAGTTTTCTTTCTAACGCAACTTGAATCACTACAATCGGACTTTGAGAGAGAAAGTTATGACAAAACATCAAGCACAGGCGCTTCTCGACAGAAATACACTTACGGCCGTAAATGATAAATTTACGGCCGTAACTTCCAAATTCCGAAAATTTTCAGTAGCTAACTTACGGCCGTGATAAGGAAAGTTACGGCCGTAACTTTCTCTCCAAGGAATTTCCTTATCTGATTCAAGGTCTATCTTTGGGGTAAAGGTAGGGCACAATTTTGGAAGTATTAAAGGACCAAAATCACCACAAAAAGGAGGCGGGACATTGAGAAAAATTGAGAGAAAAATATAGAGCATTCTTGGGAGATTTTCAAGCGCAAGAATATCAATAACGGTGGAATTCATGAAGCAACTTGAAGAATCTACCACAACCATGCTAGGCTAAATTTCATATCTTGTTCAAAGGGGAAGTTGTGTTAACTTGATTATATTATTTTCTTTTCCTACAAATTAGTAGCGTGAATTTATTCCTTTATTTCAATTTTTGGATTATTATGTTTTGAGTGTTCAATTGAATTTATTTGATTAATAGTTTAATTTGGCCAATTGGATTATTGATCTTTGGATTCATGAATATGCTATGTTTAGATTCTTGATCCGTAATTGTCATTGAATCTTTACTTTATTAGCAAATAAATCTCGTGCAGGTTTAATAATAATTCAACTTGGATTGATTAATTCGAGCTCGTGTAATTAACGATCCAATTCAATCTATTCTTCTAAATTTTCATACTAGGTGTGCATTAAATCCTAAGAGCTTGTTTAGGATTGTCCATGGCTAGAATTGGTTCGAAGAGCTTGTTTTGAATCAATACACATAAGGAAGAATTTAGATAATCAGAGCTTGTTGATTATTTATGATTGATAATTGAATTAGGGATAGAAACACGTTACAAGGAAAGGTATAACATTAATTGAGGGTACAACCGAACCCGAGAACAAGATTTCTTCTCATATTATTTCTCTAGTCATATTGAATTGTTTATTTTTATGCATATTTTTTATTCAAGCAAATTCAAACAACAAACCCCCCATTCCATTTTAATTGATCGAACAACTAAAATTAATTTCCGTTCCTCGTGGGATCGACCCTTACTCTTACTATTACATTATTAATTAATATTTAGCGAGTAAGGAATTATTTATTATTTTGGTGCATTGCGACACGCATCAAATTTTTGGCGCCGTTGCTGGGGAACGGTCAACCAATTTAGTTGTTTAGTTAATTAGAATTTTATTTTTTTCTGCATTTTATTTTATTAATTTTATTTTCACTTTATTTCTATAATTTTTCAAAAAAATAAAAATAAAATAAAAATTCTTGCCTATCTACTTCTTTGCTTATATGCGTAAAACTCGATCAACTAATTTTGAATTTTTTGATTTTGACACAGAAATCGAGAGAACTTTTCAACAGCAAAGAAGAACTGCACAACCAATGGCAGTAGCTAACAATAATCTGACTCTCAAGCAACTAGCTACCCCGGATGTTGCTCAACAACCGCTATGCATTACTTTTCCGGCTGTGGAAGAAGGCAGAACTTTTGAGCTAAAATCCGGACTGATCCATCTTTTGCCAACTTTCAGAGGACATCCCGGTGAGGACCCATACAGACATCTGAAGGAGTTCCATGTCATTTGTGATAGCATGAGACCCACGGGTATTACTGAGGAACAAATCAAGATGAGGGCCTTTCCATTCTCGCTGAAGGATGCCGCCACCAACTGGCTTTATTGTCTACCATCAGGAACAGTTACTACTTGGAACGACATGAAAAGAATTTTCTTGAAAAAATACTTCCCTGCATCGAGAGCTAGTACAATCAGAAAGGAGATATTTGGGGTACGCCAGAACAACAACGAAACATTGTACGCGTATTGGGAGCGCTTCAAAAAGCTCATCTCGAGCTGCCCCCATCACCAGATCAATGAGCAACTCTTGGTGCAATATTTTTATGAAGGTCTGGCACCGATGGATAGAAGCATGATAGATGCTGCAAACGGAGGTGCATTGATGGACAAGACACCGGAACAAGCACGAGCTTTAATCTCCAATATGGCTGAGAACACTCAGCAGTTCAACTCCAACAGGGATATGCAAGTTCGGCGCGTGAATAAGGTAAGTAGTTCCAATATTGAAAGTCAATTGTTTGAACTAACAAATCTCGTTAAACAACTTGCTGTAGGGAAGGAACAATAGGTCAAAGCTTGTGGGATATGTTCAAACTTCGGACATCCAACAGATACTTGTCCGATGTTGCAAGAGGGAAATGGTGAACAGGTAAGTGCTGCAGAGAGTTTTTCGTTCCAAAGACAACAGTACAATCCGTACTCTAATACCTACAAACTAGGATGGGGTAATCCCCAACCTAAGCTACGGAATTAACAATCCCCCAGGTTTCATTTCAAACAAACCTCGAGGGAAATTTCAACAACAAGGAACCTTCCAACAACAGGGCAGTATCAGCGAATACCCCAAAGTTCAAGTATGTCTCTTGAAGATATGATTAAAACATTGGCGTCTAACACACTTCAATTTCAGCAGGATACTAAGTCTAGCATTCAAAATCTGGAGAATCAGATGGGTCAAATGGCTACAGCCACCAACAGGTTGGAATCACAATCCGGAGGCAAATTACCATCTCAACTTGAAGTTAATCCGAGGAACGTGAGTGCCATAACCCTGTGATGGGGAAAGGAGGTTGAGGGGTTGCAAATGAAACCATCTGCAATTGAAGAGGAAGTTGAAGAAACAGAAGCTGGAAAGAAAGACGACACCTCACAAAACTCTCAGGTAAAGACTGACCCCACTTTAAATGTTAAACCGACTCCACCTCCCTTTCCCAGCAGGTTAGCAAAAGCAAACAAGGAGGGCAAGGAAAAGGAAGCCCCGGAGATGTTCAGGAAGGTGGAAGTCAACATTCCCCTATTGGATGTAATCAAGCAAGTGCCCCGATATGCAAAATTTTTGAAGGATCTGTGCACCAATAAGAGAAAGCTAAAGGAAAATGAGATGGTAAGAATGGGTGAGTCTGTATCTGCACTTCTTCAAAAAAAATTACCTCCCAAGTGCAAGGATCCAGGTATGTTTACCATACCTTGTCAAATAGGCAATAAGAAAATAAATCGTGCTTTAATAGACTTAGGAGCATCTATCAATGTAATGCCTAGGTCTACTTATGCTTCTTTAAAACTGGCCAATTTAACTGAAACGAATGTCATAATTCAATTGGCTAATCGCTCTAACGCCTATCCGGATGGGGTAGTTGAGGATGTGCTAGTGCAAGTAGGAGGGTTAGTGTTCTCGGCTGACTTTTATGTGTTAGACATGAATGATGACC
This sequence comes from Ligustrum vulgare, assembly GCA_963555705.1. NCBI lineage: Eukaryota > Viridiplantae > Streptophyta > Magnoliopsida > Lamiales > Oleaceae > Ligustrum > Ligustrum vulgare. Next base: position 41,095,361 of record OY743173.1, on the reverse strand, counting down.
ACTCACCCAACTCTACTCCTATTTTGTTAGGGAGACCATTTCTAAAAACATCTAAGACCAAGATAGATGTTAGTAGTGGCTCACTTACCATGGAATTTGATAATGAAATGATTCAGTTTAATATTTATGATTCCGTGAACTACCTTGATAATGATAATCCTATTCATTCTGTTAATGTTATTGATTCTTCAGTACAGGAAACTTTCAAACTTGGTGGAAATGGTGAAAAGCCAGGTAAAATCTCGTGTATTACATTGCCAACTTCTGATGACATGCTTTTGCCTCCTGTCTTGCAGACCCTAACGAAAAATATGAAAAAGAAGTTGAGCTTTGGAAATCCACCTAATCCCGGTTGAAGGAGGAAACAACAAGTCTAGCCAAAGACAGTAAACAAAGGCGCTGCTCGGGAGGCAACCCGAGAGGGGAGTTTCTTTACTCTCTCAAATTGTTATTTATTTATTTATTTATTTTCATTTTTGTCATTTTCCTTATTAGTTAATTTCATTCAAAAAAAAAAAAAAAAACATGTCCCCTCCTTTGATTCCATTCACATTCTCATATTTTGTTTTGTATTGTCACGCTCCACATTGAGGACAATGTGGAATTCAAGTGTGGGGGGGATGATTATCTATTATCTTTTGTTATCCCTATTGTATTCATCTTCATTTAGTTTTTTTGTTAGTTAGCTTCAATTGTTCCTAGACCCACATTTCGGTTTAATAGGAAGCGGCCTCACTTATGATTATTTTTGAACCACCAACTTCCTAAATTGCATAATCCGACAAACAATGAGCACATAGAGATGAGTTTTTCAATAATTTCTGAATTAGTTTGAAAATGGGGACAAACTGAAAAATTTCTGCAACCTAATTGAGTCAAACCAAAACTGATATGATAAATACCGCCCCGAGTAACTTCATTCTATCCTTATCCCCTAGATTTTGAGTTCGAAATGAAGACTGAGCAATGACCTATAACTCATAATTGGATGGGAGAAGCACATATAAACCATAATTTGTGAGCTTTTGAGCATATGAGCTACTTTTACTCTTTATATTAAGCTCTATTTTTTGATGTGTGTCCTGTATGGTTGGTTTGTGCTTAGATGTGCTCTTTTGTGCATGCCGTTGTAGCTTCTTGACTCAAGTGCAAAATATAATAGAGGCATTAGGTTAAACCAAATTTGACCTACTAAAAGGGCCTACCATGATACATGTACCAATAGAAGCCATTTTGAGCCTTAGTATTTCCTTGGAATTTTGATGCCACGCTACAAGTCAAGAAATACCCTTTTTTTCGCATTGTCTTTGTTTTGAACCCATAGAGAAGGGATTCGCAAGCTTTTGTTGATTAAGGATCGTGCTGTAGTCTAAGTCTAAGAAGTTGAAATGGTTATCTTGTGTTGGACGATGGTTGTGTAATTGATTGAATTCAGGGGAATGTAATTCTATCTCAAGCCAATTGGTGACTGCGTAATGATTTGAACAAAAGAGAAAAAGTTGCAGTCTGTACTCAGAAAAAAAAATTGAAAGAGAAAAGGCAATGAAAATAAAGTTTAGTCATGAAAATTAGTAGTTGAGGAAGTCAAACACTAAACTTGTGAAAAAAAAAAATCAAGTGTGAACAAAGTGGGTAGAGTGAAACAATGAAGTTCGTATTGAGAGTGAAGGAAATAATATCATTGTGAATTGACTTGGTTTGCGAAATTCCTTCTCGACTCAGCCTAAATATATCCTTTTATCCTACCTGACCTGAAGCCCCGTTACAACCAAATAAAGACCTTTACTTTGCACTTGTGTTATTGTTGGCTTCGGTTATGACATTTGAGCAGTCTGTGGTAATAGATTCTCCATGCAGTGAGTTGAGTGAAAATTCTCACCCTTATACACTTTGTGCGAAGAGAGAAATATCTAGTGAGGGTGTTAACTCCTATTACATATGCTTATGAGTGGTTTGAATTGCTTGGTCTATATTCTGTACTTTCAAGTTGGCCAAAAACTAACACCCATGTAGTAAATCATTGATAGAGGTTAAGAGAGAACTCACGAGAGATGGGAGGATACAAGCCACATTGGGAAATGAATTGGGCCGGGGGTATTGATTTTTCATTTCTGTTCAGAGGATATTGGATGATGCATCTCTTGCACACACTAACACACTCCGGTTATGCAATTGAATTTTCATGCTAAAAAAGAAGTGGGCTGTAACCTTGACTTTCCGATGGTAGGTCTATCTTTTTGTTTGAATTATGTTTCTTTTCTTTCACATCATTATTCGAGGACAAACAATGGTTTAAGTGTGGGGGGATTTGATAAGTGCTTTATTAGCATATATTTAATTCACTTATTATCTTATTTTGTTATTAGTTTGATCCTATTGAAGCATCGTTTAATGCATTTCACTTATTGTGTTATGTAAGGTCAAAAAAAAGAAAAAGAAAGGAAACATGAGCAAAGAAATACAAAAAAAATCAAGAAGTGAGGTTCAAGGGCATATTCAAAGAGCTCCAAATCAATAATGGAATGTGGGAAGAAGATTAGATGCAAAACTTATGGTCAAAGAATGTTTGGAATGAAGTTGGAAATCAAAAACCCGCAAGGATTGTGATCATGAATTTTAGTCATAGATTGAAGCTCGATTTTGTCATATAAGACTTTCGAATTTGGGAAGATCTATTTCACAAAGAATTGTAGATATTTGAATTTTCTTTCCAACGCAACTTGAATCACCACAATCGGACTTTGGGAGAGAAAGTTATGACCAAAACATCAAGCACAGGCGCTTCTCGACAGAAATACACTTACGGCCGTAAATGATAAAGTTACGGCCGTAACTTCCAAATTCCGAAAATTTTCAGTAGCTAACTTAGGGCCATGATAAGGAAAGTTACGGCCGTAACTTGCTCTCCAAGGAATTTCCTTATCTGATTCAAGCTCTATCTTTGGTATATCTTTGGGGTAAAGCTAGGGCACGATTTTGGAAGTATTAAAGGACCAAAATCACCACAAAAAGGAGGCGGGACATTGAGAAAAATTGAGAGAAAAATATAAAGCATTCTTGGGAGATTTTCAAGCCCAAGAATATCAATAACAGTGGAATTCATGAAGCAACTTGAAGAATCTACCACAACCATGCTAGGCTAAATTCCATATCTTGTTCAAAGGGGAAGTTGTGTTAACTTGATTATGTTATTTTCTTTTCCTACAAATTAGTAGCGTGAATTTATTCCTTTATTTCAATTTTTGGATTATTATGTTTTGAATGTTCAATTGAGTTTATTTGATTAATAGTTTAATTTGGCCAATTGGATTATTGATCTTTGGATTCATGAATATGCTATGTTTAGATTCTTGATCCGTAATTGTCATTGAATCTTTACTTTAGTAGCAAATAAATCTCGTGCAGGTTTAGTAATAATTCAACTTGGATTGATTAATTCGAGCTCGTGTAATTAACGATCCAATTCAATCTATTCTTCTAAATTTTCATACTAGGCGTGCATTAAATCCTAAGAGCTTGTTTAGGATTGTCCATGGCTAGAATTGGTTCGAAGAGCTTGTTTTGAATCAATACACATAAGGAAGAATTTAGATAATCAGAGCTTGTTGATTATTTATGATTGATAATTGAATTAGGGATAGAAACACGTTACAAGGAAAGGTATAACATTAATTGAGGGCACAACCGAACCCGAAAACAAGATTTCTTCTCATATTATTTCTCTAGTCATATTGAATTGTTTATTTTAATGCATATTTTTTATTCAAGCAAATTCAAACAACAAACCCCCCATTCCATTTTAATTGATCGAACAAATAAAATTAGTTTCCGTTCCTCTTGGGATCGACCCTTACTCTTACTATTACATTATTAATTAATATTTAGCGAGTAAGGAATTATTTATTATTTTGGTGCATTGTGACACGCATATATATATATATATATATATATATATATATATATATATATATATATATATATATATATATATATATTTGAGTATTGATATTTTTAATGGACGTAAGTTTTCTGCTCCTTAACGCAATAATTAAAATTTATAAACACAATTTTTCAAACCACCTCATAATCACACGTATTTTTCTTCTTCACTTTTTAACCATATATTTTACCTCAAAAACATAAATAAATAAATTCATAAAAGCAAAAGTGTTTCCAAACAGAATCAGTTATGATATCAAAAGTTGTATATTTGTACAAATACCCCTAAATATATATGAACAGTGGAAAAGGATGATCACTAAATCCATGTTTGTACAGATGTAGATAATAGTGTAGGAAATCTAAGTATCAAGCAATACTATTAAAAAAATTGAAAAATATCATAAGTATTAGATTGTGATAGTTCACAAGAATTTTTCAGTTTTTAAGATTTTATTATAAGTAATTTAAAGTTTTGTAAAATTTAAGTAAATTTCAGTTTTATATCTAAAATTAGGGTATTCATGTAGACAACTCCACACACACACACACACACACACACATATATATATATATATATATATATATATATATATATATATATATATTAAATTTGGGCCATCTGGACAAAGATTTACTGTACAGCACAGTACTATCCACAAAAAGATCCGCCCTAGCTTGTAGCCCACATTCATTATTAACAACTTCCTTATAACGTAGCCTTCTATAAATAGAGTCCAAAGTTGCTATCTTCATGACGGGTTTTCCTTCGACTATCTTCTAAATATGTCTTGCATTTAGGTTGATAGCCATCATGTTTGGGATTGTTAATGTTGAAATTGATTTTTGAATTTGAAAATCAGCAGGTAGGTCAGTTAGCTTAGTGGCTAGACATGGTTGTTGATTTGATCGTGAAGGTCAGATAAAAATTTTGCAATAAAATTTTTAGCTTGCATAAATGGAATGATCGATGACGATGTGGCAATTTTATACTTCCTCCGTCTCATTTATATAGGGTTTTTTTCCTTTTTCTCTTGTCCCAATTATATTTTTTTTTCTTTATGGAGAAGTATTTATTTTGTTTGTTTACTAATGTACCATGTTGAGTGTATTTTACATGCATATTTCATATATATTTTGTGGTACTTTTTGAGTAATTTGGACAAATACCTACTGAATTATTCATATTTTGTGGTTAAATAGGTTCAACATTCAAATATATGGAGAAAACACAAGAAATAGCTAGATAGATGAATAATTGAAGAAATTGAGGAGAAAAGAGTCAAATACTTCAGAGTCAAAGTTTGAGGACCAAATTGTCACTTCCGAAAAGTTGTGGATCGCATGTGCAATTGATCAAAGGCCTAAATTGCAAGTTTACAAAGTTGACGGACTCAAATGCACTTTTGGAAGGGTTCAATTGAAAGAAATCGAAAACTTTGGGGACCAAGTTGATCTACATTGAAAGTTGGAGGACCCAATTGCAAATCATTGAAGGACGGAGCTGCCAGGTGAACCAACCGATCGCGTGTCTCGAATAGGTCGCGTTCGCGAATCAGGCCAAAAATCCAACCAGAGAGTTTTCAGTCCAATCACGCGATCGCGAGGCATTCAGCCACGCGATCGCGTGGTCATAATTTTGAAAAATATTTTGGGCCGACCAGGTTCGGCCCAAACACTATAGGACACGGGTTTACGCGATTTTTAGGTATGTTTGGATGATTTGGCTAGGGTTTAGCTACTTTTCTTACTACTTTTTTCATCCAAAAACCTTTTCCCTTGATTTGTTCTTCATTTTTCTTTGTTTTTATCTTGTAATTTCTATTGTAATTAGTTAGGTTGGTTGATGAATGTTGATTTAGGGGAGAAATAACTACAACATTGTGGAGGAACATTGATGTTTTGAAGCACTAACCATTGTTGAAGGGAAGTTTTCTTGTTAATCTTCATATTTCTTCATATATTTTAATCTATTGTTGATATGATGTATTTAATTCTTAAATTTCATTGTTATTTCATCATGAGCTAAACTATTTTGTGTTGGGATTATTGATGAAGCTTGACCTAACTTAGTTGATTTTAATGCTTGTATTAAGAATTTAGGCTATTTATTATCTTGTGCATTTATTGTTGTATTTATTGACTTGCATTTATTGTGTCCACATTTATGCTTGGATTTCATGGGATGTGCAATTATTGAGAAATTGCTGTGAATTCTAGATCAATACAATATTTGCTCTAGGTTTTTGTTTAGGATAGAGATATACCTAAAACCTTAGATGATCCATTGAGTTATTTTCACAAATGTTTAATGCAAATGGTGTGTTTTTAATCGACATAGAGATATAGTATGTTAATTCCACTAATTAGGGTTGATTTCACTCGAGAAAGGTAATTAGCTAAGCTTGGAAAATCGGGTCTAACATGATTTATAAATTGCATTTTTATTTGCTTGTTGAGAATTCAATTAGGTAATGGTTAAGTGGAATCAAGAATCTCAACACTCCTTTATCATCTATTTATCATCATTTTCTATTGTTTTGCATTCTAGATCAATACAATATTTGCTCTAAGTTTTTGTTTAGGATAGAGATATACATAAAACCCTAGATGATCCATTGAGTTATTTTCACAAATGTTTAATGCAAATGGTGTGTTTTTAATCGACATAGAGATATAGTATGTTAATTCCACTAATTAGGGTTGATTTTACTCGAGAAAGGTAATTAGCTAAGCTTGGAAAATCGGGTCTAACATGATTTATAAATTGCATTTTTATTTGCTTGTTGAGAATTCAATTTGGTAATGGTCAAGTGGAATCAAGAATCCCAACACTCCTTTATCATCTATTTATCATCATTTTCTAGTTATTTACTTACAATTGCGATTTTTAGCTCTAGTATTAAATCATTTCCAAAACCAAAAATTTATTGTGTGTATTCCTTGGTTAAATTAATTAAAATTAGGGTGTAATTGAAATAGACAATCCTTGTGGGATCGATAAACCGAACTCATTTAGTCCACTATAACATGTATGTGATACATGCACTTGCGGTGTGTTTTTAGCGAACATACGCTTACTTATTATTTCTAATAATAATAATTTTGATATTAATAAGGATAAGTTAGAAATTTTCTTTACAAAAATTACATTTTCAATAATATTAAATATATTTTCTTAATCTGTGTGAAAAGTCAAACAGACCTATATAAATAGGACGGAAAGAGTATGTAGTTGTTGATTTTGAAAATGACATAATGTGTCAAAGAATAAATTTTTGCCAAATGTTTAATCTGTAAACTGAGATATACACATAACATTGCTCAAAAACGAAATAGAGATGAAAATTATGAAAAGAAATCTTGTATTAGACTAATTACATAAGTATATCTTTGTTGTAAATATTATATTGTATTGGTGAATGACCTTTGTATCCCTGTAATCCTAAACATTATTACTTTTTATATTATTATTCGCCCTTATATATATGGATTCTGGTTCATAATAAAACATACAAGTTTATTGGTGTTTCTATTATTCTCTCTAGTTTATAATACATTATCAGCACGAATTTTAACAAATTAAGTTAAAAGGTACTTTTCTGCTATGTCAATGCTCGATTCCTTTTTCAGTAAAGGCTTGAAAGCGACCAAATGTAAGACTCTGCTTAAACTTACAATTTTGCGGATAAAGTTATTGAGGAATCGAATAGAGGTTCAGATATGAAAAATGTGTCGAGAAATAGTAAAACTTCTTGAAAGTGGTCAAGAAGCCATTGCTAGCATTCATGTATTTACATGAATTCATTCTTTGTTTGAGAAATTGTTAATGATGTTCATCAGTTCATATTAATACATGTATAATTAGTATTCCAAAAGAATATTAATTCGACTATCATAAATAATTTGTGGTTACTCCTGAAGTAGCATAATTTTTATTATAATAATATTTTTATAGAATATCAATTACTCTCGGAAAGCATAATTTTGAAATATTTATTATTCAATTGCTCCATAAGAGCAAATATATATAATCTTTAACAGTAATTTGTTGTTGCTCCTGAAGTAGCACAATAATATAATTAGTATTACAGTAGAATATTACTTGTCTGTGAAGAGAATGATTTATAATTTCCATATTCCAGAAGAATATTGACCTAATATTCTTGAGAAATAACAATTTTAGAACTATAATTATTCCAGAAGAATAATTCATTGTTGCTCCTGAATTAGCACAATAGATAATTAATATTGTAGAAGAATATTAATTGTAGAATTATATATTATAAATAAATATAAGCATTATATGTTATATGATTTGTAATATCGTTTTAATTATACTAGTTGATGACAGACACATATTTGATTTAACATAATTGAATACTTTCTATCAATATTCCAGAAGGATATTGATTATTATTATTATTATAATTGAATGAATTTCGAATCAATATTCCAAAAGAATAGTGCGTTGTTGTTACAATTTCAGTATTTCAGAAGAATATTGACTCAATGCTCTTGAAGAAGCATAATTAATATATTTTTAACGAATATGATGTTGGTGTTCTCGAAGAAACACAGTCCACATTAAATAAAGATTCCAGAAGAATATTTTATTATCACTCATGTAGAGTACAAGTATTGTTAGCTCGAAAAGTGGAACGAATCGTTAATGTCAATATTCGAGAAGAATATTATAGTTGATACACATACGAACAATTCACGATCGATCATGACTCAGGTGAATAAAACGAACGATGATATGACATGATACGATTGATCTGTCAATATAAGGAGAGAATCTTGCCACTAAATCCGGATCCTTATCTATGGAAAGATAATCATTATCCCTAAATTATAGGTAATCTAACCTAAATCAATTATAATTCCTGATTTCATGGAGATTTCTTCCTAAAATCGTGAGATATTACACCTATAAATACCCCTTCCTCCAAGGCATACAGGTAGACAATTTTATTCGTTCAAAAGAGCATTTGTTTTCAGTTCTCTAATAATAAGTCTTGTTACTGATTATCACGCCGAAGGTACAACGGGGGTAAAGCCCTCATTTTTGCAGGTTGATAGGGAGATCCAGTCAGGGGTTAAAGTCCGTTCTACATCATTTGGCACCGTATGTGGGAACGATTTCTTGTAATTGTTCTCGACTTAGTAAGAATTCCAATCATGTCTCGGAGAAACACTAGACGTACTACTAGAGAGCAAGAGCCAGTAGCACCAGAAGGAGGACAGGTTCCAAACGTTCCTTATGTTACTCAAGAGTAGTTTCAGAATTTGCAAGCCCAGATCCAGATGTTAATTGATCACGTTCAAACAAACAACCAGCCGCCTAACGTACTTCATCAGCAGAACGCACCACAAGGGAAAAACCTTAAGAATACAGCATCGGTAGATGATCAACATGATCAGACTGCTTGTGTGCATGCTTCACAAGCAGCGCAATCATTGCGAAGGGAGAGCACCCAATTAAACGATGTTATATTGGAGGTGATAAGTGTGCTTTACACACTTATTTAGTTTCTAAATTAGCAATTTAATTGACAAATTGAGCAAATATCTACTTATATATTGTGTTTATCTTGTACAATTAGGTACAAACTCAATTGGAAAGAAAATGGACAAGATTGGAGAGCAATTGAGCTAAAAGAAGAGCAATTTCTATGTCCAAGGACCTAATAGAAAGAAATCAAAAGTTTGGGGACTCAATTGCAACATCTCAGAAAGATGGAGGACCTACTTTGCAAATATTTCAGAGGCATATTTGTAATAAAAGTCAAAATTCGAGGACTAAATTGAAGAAGACCAGAAGTTGGAGGACCCAATTGCAAATCATGGAAGGACGGGGCTGCCAGGTGAACCACGCGATCGCGTGGCTAGACCAGGTCGCGTTCGCGAAGTCAGCCTATAATCCAACCCGAGAGCTTTCAAGTCCACCACGCGATCGAGAGGCATTAAACCACACGATCGCGTGGCCAAAAAATTGAGCGATAATCTGGGTCGACCCGGTTCGGCCCAAAAGCTGAAGGGCGCGGATCTACGCGAATTTTTGGTATTTTTGGGCATTTTGCCTAGGGTTTCAAGCATACTTGAGGAGAATTTTCACTCTCTACAAACCCTAGCCCCCTTTTCTCTCTTTTCTTCTTTTATTTTATTTTATTTTTCTTTGTTTTTGTTTTGTTTGTAATTTAGTTTGTAGATTATTTTTGATTTCAAAGTTTTAATCACCATTGAAGCAAGGAAGCAAGAAGTGAGGTGAAGATTCAAAACAAAGTTCAAGGAATTTTGGGGCAAAAACTCAAGGGAAGTGATTTATTTCATTATCTTGTATTTTTTATCTTTGATTTCTATATCTTGTGATGTATTTTTGTAAACCTCAACTTTTGTGCAATATTTATACAATGGGCTAGTTTTTTTATGTTGGGATGATTGATGTAGCTTAACTTAGTTTAAGTAATTTTAATGTTTGTTTATTAATGTTGAGTTTATTTCACGTGTATTTGTTATTGAGATTATTCCATGTGTTTAATTGATCACCAAATTTATGTTTTGTGAAGTGTATGATAATCGAGAGATATTATGCATTTTAGACCAATTAACAAATGTTCTAGGTTCTTGTTAAGGATAGAGATATATCTTAAACCCTAGATGATCAATTGAGCTATTTTCACAAAGAGTTAATGCAATTGATTGGGCTTTAATCGACATAGAGATATAGTAGGTTAAACCAATTGATTATGGTTAATTTCACTCGAGAGAGGTAATTAGCTAAGCTTGGAAAATCGGGTCTAACATTGCTAATGAGTAATTTATTAATTTGCATGTGTTGAGAAATTACTTAAGCGAGAGTTAAGTGAAATCATGAATCTCAACTATTTTATCTTTCATTTTCATTATTTTAATTTGGTTTAAAATTAGTTTCTTTAATTTAGAATTGTCAAAAATCCATCTTTTAATTGTGTGTTTAATTTGTTAAGATTAAATTAACTAGAGTATAATAGAGTATACATTCCTCGTGGGATGGACAACCCGAACTCAAAAATTCCACTTTATTACTTGTACGCGACCCGTGCACTTGCGGTATGTTTCTAGCGAACAAGTTTTTGGCGCCGTTGCCGGGGAATGTTTTTACTTTGATTATTACTTTAGTTAATTTTAGTTTTAATAATTTGTAATTATTTTTCTTCTATGTTTTATTTTGTTATCTTTGGTTAACCACTACAATTCTAATATCTCTTGTGTTTGGTTTTCTTTGTATGCATATTTGATTCTAATATTGGTAAAATAGGAAAGAAATTGCAATGAAAAATCTCAACATGGGTGATGAATGCATGCTTGAAGAATATTCAAGTTGTGAAATTTGTTACAAGATGCATTGTAATGGACAATGTTTGTTTTCGGGCAATAGTTTGATTATGTCGAAGCTTATTGGGTTTAGACAATATTTGAAATGCCGAAAACAAGCAATTGATACATTGGATGTGAGTTACATGCTCTTGGCGTATTGTGTACCGGATGATTGGGATGATGACATCACTCTTTTCAAGATATGATGCGATTGCATGGAATCCCAGACGTCGTTGGTGTTGTGCGTTCCCACCAACGCTGAGGAAGGAGGCCAGGGATTGGTATGATACTTTACCACCAAGGTCAATCAAGTCGTTTTCAGATTTTGCAACTAAATTTGCGGCCTTCTTCGCAAGCAGCTCTCGACAGAAGAAGAGTGCAATTGGCTTAATGCAGGTTGTTCAGCATAAGGAAGAATCGTAGAGAGATTATGTCACCCGTTTTAACCAGGCAGTGTTGGGGGTAAAGAATTTGCAGATGCCATCGGTCATAACTGCTATGATCAATGGCCTGTGAAACCGCGGGTTCAAAACATCACTGTCGGAGAGAGCTCCAGAAACGATGACGGAACTTTTACAAAGAAGCGAGAAGTATATCGATTGCGAAGAGACGATGAATGTTACCAAAAACTTCAAAGATCATGTTTCAGAAAGCTCAAATAGAAAAGGAGAGAAGGGGAAGTAACATAGGGAGACTAGTCCAAAGAAAAGGAGAGATTACCACTTTAAGCCAACCACGGGTGCCGCTTCAGACTCAAACAACTACACTCCCTTGAATGTCCCACGGGCAAATTGTTGATGGAAATCAAAATTCGAAAAGACTTCCGTTGGCCACGACCAATGTCCACCCCCAATCATATGAGGGACATATCAAAGTTTTGCGAATTTCATAAAGATCATGGGCACCAAACCGAACACTACAAGGTCTTGAGAGATGAAATCGAAAGGTTGATTCGAAGAGGATCATTGAAAAAGTATGTACAGGGTGAAGGAAACGAGGAGAAAAACTCTGCTCCTGCTGAAGAGGAGAGACCATGAGCCGGAGTTATTAATGTTATTTCAGGAGGACCAGCCTCGGGAGGAGATTCAAAAAATTCCAATAAAGGATATGCTCGGTCGATTGATATAAATGCAATCAACACTCAATCATACCCATCTATGGAGATCGTGTTCGGAGAAGAGGATAATAAAGGGGTGGCCTATCCCTACGATGACGCCCTGGTCGTAGTGGGCGATATTGCAAATTACGATGTCAAGAGAGTACTGGTTGATAACGGGAGCGCCGAAAATGTGATGACATATGAAGTTTTTAAAGCTTTAAAACTGTAGAGGGATGATTTACAGCTAGTGACAACGCCATTGCATGGATTTGGAGATGCAACAGTGAAAGTTGAAGGGTCCATTAATCTGACTGTATGTGTAGGATCGTATCCAGCAACGAAGGCCATTCAGATAGAATTTCTGATCGTGGATATGAAGATGCCTTACAACGCTATATATGGTCGACCAATTCTACATGCTATCTAAGAAATATCATCAACCTACTATTAGAAAATCAAATTTCCAACTACTAGGGAGTTGGAGCGGTAAAGGGCAACCAGTATGATTCGAGGAGATGCTACTTGGAAAGCATGGGCATTATGGCAATAGAAAATCTGGGGGCAGCGATTGTGCCTCGTTTTGAGTCTTCGGATCAGATTATTGAGAGGGAAATCAAATTGAACAAATTTATTCGAGTCAGCAATAGGCTGACAGGAGATGAACTGAAACAAATCAAAATCTCATTCGGGGGAAGGAAGCTGCTTTCGCCTGGTCAGTGGAAGAAATTAAAGGGATTCCGAGAGAAGTCTTGCAACATTATTTGAATGTGTTTCCTGAATCAAGGCCCGTAAAACAGAAAAAAAAAACCTTTGCCCCAGAACGACAACAGATCATAAAAGAGGAAGTGGACAAGCTGTTGAAAGCCAAGTTCATTGGGGAGCTCGAATATCCTAAGTGGTTGGCGAATGTAGTGCTGGTCAAGAAACTTAATGGTAAATGGAGGATGTGCATTGATTACACAGACTTGAATCAGGCGTGCCCAAAAGATTACTACCCACTGCCCCGCATAGATGCATTAGTCGATGCAACGGCTGGTATGGAGAGAATGAGCTTCTTGGATGCCTTTTTCGGTTACTATCAAATTCGAATGGCTGAAAGCGATGAGGAAAAAACCTCTTTTATCACTGATGAAGGTACGTATTGTTATGTTTCGATGCCCTTTGGTCTTAAAAATGTAGGTACCACTTACTAGCTGATGGTCAGCAAAGTTTTTGAAAAGGAAAGTGGGAATTCAATAAAAGCTTATGTGGACAACATGGTCGTTCATAGAGGAAGGCGTGAGGACATATAAACGATCTTAAAAACATCTTCGATGTAGCTATCGCTTAGAAGTTGCGATTCAACCCGGAAAAATGTGTATTCAGAGCAAATGGAGGAAAATTCCTAGGATTTATGGTGTTGCAGAGGGGAATTGAGGCAAACCCTGATAAAATCAAGGCAATATTGGAAATGGAGAAACCCCAATGCGTGAAAGATGTACAGTGATTGACAGGGAGGATAGCGGCCCTCAACCGGTTCATGTCACTAGCAGCTGATCATTGCTCGCCATTTTTTCGAGTTATACGAAAGGGAGTAAACGTTGATTGGAATCAAGAATGTGATGAGAGTTTGAACAATTTGAAAAAGGCTCTATAGACTCCTCCCGTTTTGTTACGACCGATTGCTGGAGACCGACTTCGATTATACCTAGTCGTTTCAACACATGTGGTTAGTGCAGTTTGGTTAAGGAAGAGGAAGGGATAGAAAAGCATGTCTACTACGTAAGTCACATGATGAAGGCAAAAGAAAAGAGGTATTCCTTGGCCGAACAGCTGGCATTAGCGTTAGTCGTGGCAGCAAGAAAGCTACGAATGTACTTTCAGTCTCATTCGATCACAGTAATGAAAAATCAACCGTTGAAACAGATCCTTCACAGTCCTGAAACGTCTGGACGACTGGTCAAATGGGTAGTGGAGTTGGGAGAAGTTGATATTGAATACAAACCCCGGCCAGCCATAAAGGCAAAAGTTTTGGAAGAATTTATCACCGAACTGACACCGAAAGGAGAAAAGGCCTATACGAAAGAACACTGGAAAGTATATGTGGATGGATCCTCTAGTCAGAGAGGAGCCAGAGTGGGAGTACTACTGGTATCTCCAGATGGAACACAGTTTGAATATGCGATACGATTGTTGTTCGCTGCTACAAATAATGAAGCTTAATATGAAGCAATGATCGTGGGACTGGAGATGGTCATTCGAATGGGAGCTTCATTAGTGATCGTTTACAGCGATTCGGATTCCCAACTGGTCGTAGGACAAGTGTCAATAGAGTTTGAGATAAAGAATGATCGAATTGTCGAGTATGTCATGAAGGTAACAGACTTATAGAGAAGATTTCAACAATGTCTAATCGAAAAAATTCCAAGGGAATCAAATACGCACGCACATCAATTGTCAAAATTCTCAAATTGGGAATCGCTTCCGACAAGTGTGAATGTGTATGCCTTATCAAAACCAAGCATATCTGTAGTTGAAATGATGAATGTGCAAAATGGAACATGGATGGATCCAATCAAGGAAAATCTCCTCAATGGGTGGATGCCTAAGGATCGAACATAAGCTAGGAAGTTACGACTATAGGCGGCCAACTTTTGCTTGATTGAAGGGAAGCTGTATAAAAAGGGCATTTCGATGCCTTATTTGAAATGTATTACTGAAGAAGAAGGGCTTAAAATATTGGAAGAAGTGCATTCGGGGGCTTGTGGAAATCATTTAGGAGGAAATATGTTGGGATTCAAGACTTTGAGACAAGGATATTTTTGGCCCACCCTCAAGAAAGATGCTCGAGAATTCGTGAAAAGCTGTGAAGTGTGTCAGAAACACGGGAATCTAACCCACATCCCTGCTGAATCACAACATGCCATATTTGGAGTGAGACCATTTTACCAATGGGGAATTGACATAGTAGGGCCCCTTCCCATCTCAAAAGGTCAAAGAAAGTTCCTGTTAGTGGCAGTAGATTACTTCACTAAATGGGTCGAGGAAGAACCGCTCGCCATCATATCTACCCAAAAGGTTCAGGCCTTCATATGGAGACAGATCATATGTCGTTTTGGTATCCCGCAGGTGATCATTTCAGATAATGGGAGACAGTTTGATAATAATAGTTTCAAGAACTTCTGCGCGAGCTACAATATTGAATTACGACTGGCTTTAGTATCGCATCCTTAAACGAATGGGCAGGTCGAAGTTACAAACATGAGCATATTATGGGACTTAAAAACAAGATTGGATGGAAAAGGAAGTGAGTGGGCTGAGGAGTTTCCAAACGTATTATGGGCATACAATACAACACCAAGAGAGTCAATGATGACAACGCCTTTCAAAATGTATTTTGGGGTAGAAGTTGTTGTACCTCAAGAGATCATTGTCCCATCGCCCAGAATTTCTGTAATACCGCTTTTCAACTGTAATACCGCTTTTCATTTTTACGTGCATCCTTAAATTGCACGTAATAATTAGGTTAATGTTGTTATAAATTTTAAGTTTGATAATTTTTAATGTCTATAATTTTAATTATTTTGCAGTGGAAGAACTTGGAAGCCGTCTCGATCAATGTACAATTTAAGTCTTATAAATTGTTTCTCAATCAAATTGTTTACTTTAAACTGTTAAGATTGCAAATTCTATATTTATTAATTGGTAAGTGGCGTGAATTGCATTCATTGAAATTGGGGGTAAAGTCTTTGATACATTTTAGTAATTTATAGAGGGTGTTGCACTAAATTTCGAAACTTAAGAGAGTTGAGGGACTGAATTGCAACTTTTTGAAAGTTTTGAATTATAACCCTATCCCTATACACGACCCTCTTCTCCCTCATCTCTCATCCCGTCGCTCTCTCCGCTCTCTCGCAACCTCTCCCACTCTCAGACTCAGCACTCTCGGTCTCTCCTCATCCCGTCGCTCTCTCGCCTCTCACGAGCTCGTCGCCACTCACCGCTGCGACCACCACCTCCCCTCCTAAGGTAAAACCCTTTTTCCCCTTCCTCCTGCACGCAGTCTCTTGGGTTTCATCCATAACCCGCACACCACATTTCACGCACACACACATTTGGGGATAAAGATGTACATATTTATTGATTTTGTGTATATATGTGTATATATATCGAGTGTATGTAAATGTGTATTATTTATCATATTTTTCAGAATTTAGTTTACCTAATTTCGAATTTATACCGTTAATTTGGGGGTAGTAATGCTTATGTATGTGTGTATTGATGTATATAGGTACATATGGATGTGTAATTTCATTGTAGATTCTCTGATTTTGGGCAATATATATATAATGGTGTATATATATATTGTATATAAAGATATATAATTTCCACAATAGATTTTCAGTTTTCAAATAGATGAATATGAATTGTGCACATTATATGAAGGAATTTCATACTTGGGCCTGATTAGAATCTTCTTCAATTTTAAATTTGGTTTATTTGAGAGTTTTAGAAAATTTGGAAAGTGGTATAAACGTATATATATATTTAAAGTTTTAAATTTGGTTTATTTGAGAGTTTTAGAAAATTTGGAAAGTGGTATAAACGTAAATATATATATATATTTGATGTTTGGAGATTTATGAAAATTGAGGTTTAGATAATGGTTTGGGTAAAGTTTGGAAATATGTTGGTTATAAGATTTGTGAATTTATTGAGACTTTGTGGGGGTGATTTTTATAATTTTAAGTTAAGCTATATGAATTTGAGTTTAGTTTGAATTAAGAGATATAATGATGAAAGGATAAACGATTTTCTAATGTACATTGAAATTGATTATTTGACTTGAATGTGGTGTTAAATGAAATTGCTATACTGTGAGATCACATTGTGAATTAAAAGTTATACTTATTAATGAATGTGAACAATTAGGATATTTGGTACATTGACGTCACGGGCATCCGAGACTTTTCCACTTGCAAATCCAGATAACGGTAAATGCTAAGGACGTCAGGTAAGTAAACTCCCCCTATTTTTATTAAAGTTGAAAGTTAATGTGAAATTTCTGTGCTCAAGTGACAACTTTGTATATTGCTCGTTTTCGATGCTTTCGTTACTTATAAAAATATATTGTTCAAATTGGAAACTGCCCAAGCATTCATATATTTTATGTTAATTGCATCATCAAGCATGCATTTGTCATTGGGTACTGGGGAAGTCAAATGATTTTAAAGGAAAAGTGTGGAAAGTTAGATTGTTCTCAAAGAGTATGTATCCCAAGTTTTAAGAATAAATGAATGTACTTCTATGCCATGAAAGATGTGAGTAAGGAATGGGGCGCGGTGGACCGGCGTACCCGAATTAAACCGCTGTTGCGGTGGTGAATATTAAACCGCTTTGCGGTGACAATTGCTTAACCACTCGGTGGTGGCAAATATTAAACCGCTTTGCGGTGACGATTGCAAAACCGCTTGACGGTGGCAAATATTAAACCGCTTTGCGGTGACGATTGCTAAACCGCTTGGCGGTGACAAATATTAAACCGCTTTGCGGTGACGATTGTAAAACCGGTTGACAGTGGCAAATATTAAACCGCTTTGCGGTGACGATTGCAAAACCGCTTGACAGTGGCAAATATTAAACCGCTTTGCGGTGACGATTGCTAAACCGCTTGGCGGTGGCAAATATTAAACCGTTTTGCGGTGACGATTGCTAAACCACTTGGCGGTGGCAAATATTAAACCGCTTTGCGGTGACGATTTCTAAACCGGTTGACGGTGGCAAATATTAAACCGCTATGCGGTGGAAAAATGATAATCTGGTCCCAAATAAGGGATATTGCCCACTGCATTGTAATTGGCTAGAAGATACACTAATTGAGTTCACGATAGAAATGAAGTGAAAGTCTTGAAACGAAAGTCTTGAGATGAAATGAAGGTCTTGAAATGAAGTGAAAGTCTTGAAATGAAAGTCTTGAAATGAAGTGAAAGTTTTGAAATGAAATGAAGGATTTGAAATGAAAGTCTTGAAATGAAGTGAAAGTCTTGAAATGAAAGTCTTGAAATGAAGTGAAAGTTTTGAAATGAAATGAAAGATTTGAAATGAAAGTCTTGAAATGAAGTTAAAGTTTTTAGAAATGTTTAAGTGAAAGTTTGGAAGGTATGAATGTCTTGAAAAGTAAAGTAAGTGAGGGGAATTACTTTGAATGGTTTAAGGAATTTCATGTCATGAGCATGCATCACGTGCATAAAGTTTACTTACTGAGCTTTAGCTCACCCCAATCCCTTCCCAACATTTCAGGTGATGAAAGTTAGGTGATCCGAAGAGAGCACTCGGCAGCTGACTCAGGCTATCCCCGCTTCAACCCTTTTAAAATAAAGTTAAATTAGAATTTATTTCAATTTCTCATTATTTATTCTTTAATTCATGTATTATTGAGGTTAAATTTCCTCTTATTTCATTTGCTAAAGTTTATCTACTTGAAATTATATTGTTGAGGAGTTTGGGACTTATTGTAATGGTTTGGATGATGTTTTGGATTGATTGAGTTGCGATGTGTATTTTAAAAATGGTTTTGATGTCCCTCTACAGGTTGGCTATGTCCAATTTACAGAGGAGACTCTGTCGAAATTTCTGTAAAATTTTATAATAGTAAATGAAAATTTTAAATGTTTTAAACGATTATTTCCGCATTTAATGTGAATGGAAGTTAACATGCCTAGGTTTTAGATTTTAATTTTGGGGTGTTACAATTTCAGTCGAATCCAATTGACTTTGGGTATCATAAATTTGAACTAGACACGATCGAAGAAGAGAGAGACATAGCCGAAAAAAGAATGCTTCAGCTCAAACGAAGGTCACAAGACGCACATCAAAGGAAAGTTAAACAAAGAGGATTTCAGAAAAATGATTTGATGCTTCGATCATCTAGTGCAGCTGGACACCACCCCCACAAAACTAGGAGCCAAATGGGAAGGGCCTTTTCAGATTGAAGAATCTTTGGGCAATGGAGCGTATGTGTTGAAGACAATTGATGGCAAGAAATTATCACGACCGTGGAATGTGGATAACCTAAAGAAATTCTTCTAGTGGCAGATATCATCTCAATGTAATTCTTTTGATCATCAATAAGGATTCTTTGATTTCTGAGCAATTACAAACAAATCAATAAAAGCTTTCACCATGAGTGAAACAACAAAAAGCCTTCACCACAAGTAATGCATCAAAAAAGCCTTCGCCACGAGCAAAGCATCAAAAGCCTTCGTTACGAAAGAAGCCTCTACAGCCTTCGTCACAAACGAAGTGATAAAAGCTTTCATCATGAGTGAAGCAACAAAAAGCCTCCACCACAAGTAAATTAACAAAAAGCCTTCACCACAAGTGAAGCATCAAAAAAGCCTTAGCCACGAGCGAAGCATCGAAAGCCTTCGTTACGAACGAAGCCTCTATAGCCTTCATCACAAACGAAGCAATAAAAATCCTTCGCCACAAGCGAAGCAGTAAAAATCCTTCACCACAAGTGAAGCATCAAAATCCTTAGCTACGAGCGCGAGCGACGCGTCAAAATTCTTACGATTCGTTCGAAGAATAGTTATACGAATGAAGATAATGAAGATTCATGTATTTCATAAAGACTTAAGACAATTACAAGCAAGATGCCAAGATTAGATCATTCCAACAGGTACTACAAAAATGCAGGATCTCCTATCGATCTACCCCCAAAAGAAAGAAAGAAAAGAAGAAAGTCTTGATTAATTCCCCTCACGGGGGGAATGATATGAGGAATCACCCTCCTGGTCATCCTCCTCCAATGCTTCATCATTAGCAAAATCTTCAAATTCGTCAAGGTTCACCGTCGGATGATCACGAATGAGCCATGCCTTGACCTTTTTGTAGGCATGGATCATTGACTTCACGCCGTACATTTCGGAAATCTCATCAAATTCAGGGGAAACCTAATAAGTCTCCACGGCCTCGAGAGAATGATCAGAAAGACGTCGCTCAAAATCCTATTTCATCGAGGCAATGGTCGAATCTTTTTCATCCAATAACTTGTCTTCCTCTTCCAGGAGCTTTCTTGAGTCCACTAACTCTTTCTCTAGCAGGGAATTGGAACGCACGACCTTCGAATGATCTTTAGATGTTGATTCTAACGACTCTAGAAGGGAACGTTCCATGGCCAAAACCCAAAATGTTACTCGATTAAAAAAAGCTAGAAAGATAACCAAAATTATGATGATAATTTTGGTGATAACATAACTAACCCTTCATATTTCGACAGAATAGGTGCAATGAATGCTAGTGCCACCTCTCTTCTTCACATCCTCCACTAGCCCACGTTCGACAGCTCCAGCAATGACTCGAACGTCCTCATCAACGTTACTCATGGAACGAGCGGAAGCCTCTTGAGTCTCGCCTCGGGGGCTGGCCATCGTGCATGCCGGGGTTAGCAGTCCTGAGGAAGAAGAAGTCCCTAAAACATGAACGTTTGGATTAATAGAAGGGGGATCGGAAAAAGGAACTCTCTCATCGGCCTTCCTTTTGGTACCTTTTCCCTTAGCTGCTTTTTCCCTTAGCAGAGCTTCGACTTTGGATGAATCGTAACTCATCTCGTTTGAAACGAAAACAAGAAAGTTTATGAATCCAGATTAGATGAAGTGAAACATGATTTTGAAGAAAAAGAAAGATTTATCCTATGGAAAATTTATACGATGTTTGATCAAGACATCATCCATCAGAACTTCACTCATTCGACCGCTCAGAGGCTCACATCCTTGTACGATCTGAAGAGGCTCCTCTCCGACTTCCAATAAAACGACCGCACTATTAAAAGGTTCATAGTCCAGTCGATTCCAAGCAGTAGGAAACGAAAATGCCCCACTATTTCGTTTCACAAAGAAAAACCTGGTTTTCCAACCAGGTTGGGAAGAAGGACACGAGGGGACCTTGAAGTTGTTCTTAGTGGTAAGCACGACTAGGCTATTGTAATCATGATGGGGGTTTTAACTCGACCAACGACCTTAAAACGTTTAACGAAGTGGTGACGTCGTTTTGCAAGCATATCAATAAAAAATAAACGAGGACTCTCAAAGCATTTGGGGCTAATTGGGCTGGATTAAGGTTGACGAAGCAAAGAAAGGATACGAGGAAGGGATGAAGGGGGAAGCGAAGGTCACCCTTCATGGAATCTAGATAAACAATCACCTCCCCAACCTCTCCTTCACAAACTCTATCATCGCTCAGAGGAGTACGATAAGAGTGATCAAGAAATATAAAGAAAGAGTTGAGCACTTCAACCAAACGAATTTCATTGTAGCAACTTTGGTAATTAGGGATTGCCAAAGCATCTTGAGGATGACGATTAGGTCGAGCACGAACCATGTTTTGCTGCATTCGAGGGGAAATAGGAAAAGCGTCAGAAATGGTATGATCAGATGAAATAGAAGGGGAAGGCGAGGTGATATGGCTCGTAGTACGATTTAAAACTTAGCTGAAGGAGGGAGAGGAAGAAGATGAATAGTCACTCAGCCTACTTAATGGCAAAGACACTTTCCCCTCCACTTCATCACTTTCCACAATTAGAATGGGTTCCATAACCTATGCTAGTATAGATATGCGTAGATATACGTATATCTGATGCTATACACGTATGAATGTATCTTTATAACAGATTATTACTCAAAACCTTGAAAACTTCCCTAAACCCACAACCCAAAATCAAAATTGTACTCCGAATACTTGGTTGAAAAAGAAGAATGGTAGAGAGAGAATACCTTTTCCGATGATTAAAAAGTTGAGATCCACCGAGATTCAGGTTGAAGTGAGGAAGAAACGCAGTAAGAGATCAGGAATAAAAGATATCAATGGCATAGAAAATGCCTGGCTACGCTTATTTATACTTATTGCAATGATTAATTTTTCAAGGAAAACCCTTGGCATTCCCACCCTGACTGATTTGAAAGACCCATGATAGATTTTCATCACGCGCCGTCAATAACTCAGACCTGGGTAAGAAGTTGGAGAGTCAATAATAAGAAGACACGTAGGCAGTCGTACTAAATGTGTTGGACAACTTCCAATGCTTTATGATCGTTCTTATAGGACTTAACATCAAACTATCATGATTCATGGAGCAATTAATCTCGATCGTTTGAGGGGGCTATTGATACACATACGAACAATTCACGATCGATCATGACTCGGGTGAATAAAACGAACAATGATATGACATGATACGATTGATCTGTCAATATAAGGCGAGAATCTTGCCACTAAATCCGGATCCTTATCTATTGCAAGATAATCATTATCCCTAAATTATAGGTAATCTAACCTAAATCAATTATAATTCCTGATTTCATGGAGATTTCTTCCTAAAATCGTGAGATATTACACCTATAAATACCCCTTCCTCCAAGGCATACAGGTAGACAAAAACTTATTCATTCAAAAGAGCATTTGTTTTCATTTCTCTAATAATAAGTCTTGTTACTGATTATCACGCCGGAGGTACAACGGGGTAAAGCCCCTCATTTTTGCAGGTTGATAGGGAGATCTAGTCGGAGGTTAAAGTCCATTCTAAATCAATAGCATTATGAATATTTTACTTGACTTATTTAATAAAATATTTCAGAAGAATATCGACATATTGATTTTGAATGAGCAATAAAATGTGCTTTCGAAGTAGCACATGTTTCAAAGAATATATCATTTGAATTCATGTTTATCCCTGAAGGAAAACATATAATTAATGTAATAATGAAATTAATTAGTTTGCCTACTTCAATGATATATGATTATATAATATTTAATCATTGAGTTATATCGTATATTGAACTAGGAGTTCAATTTGATTTTATTATTTGGCATGACCAGTTGGACCATCACTAGATTAATAATGATGCGAAATTAAAATGGATACTCAATGAAGAACCAGAAGATTCTTCAATTCAATCGTATATGGTGTTTATTCTCTTTCATGAAATTTTTCATTAACTATCACTAGCTAAAATGGGGATTAAATTTCCCATATTTCTGAAAATTAATTAAGATGATACATGAGGCCCCATCATCCTCCATGTTAATTATATAAATATTATTTGTATATAATAAATTTGATACATATACTAGATGATTGTATGATGTTCGCAATCTGAAGTTTGCAAAATTATTGTTCAAATTTTCAATTATGAGCATAATTTTCAAAAAATATAATCAAGAATGTGTCTTGATAAGGCTAGTGGACATGAATCTCAACATTTTAATAAGTGTTAGTTGGTATGTCGATATATGGTTTAACATTATTACTTGTTAAATGTCTCCAATTAATTTAATTGAGAATAAAATACTTTCCATTTTTCAGGGAATTCTATTACGCATCATGTTAGCATCATAGTTCTCCCTGTTATAATTAGTTTATGGGTAAAGCCTAATTTTTCCATCTAATTATTGATAGTGCAATTGATCAATCACAATGCACTGAAATGGGAAATAAATAATACTGAGAGTAAATGTGTGGTTTGAACGTAGATCCCAAGTGGGTGATATTTTATAATGCTGAAAAAATGATGTCAATATGATTGGGCAATTCTCTCAGCATTGGAGAGTAAATTAAGAAGGTGAAAAATAATGTACAAATGCATCATTATCTAAATCAACGCAAAAGATCACTTGAACCAGAAGTTCGAAAGATAATTTATTTAGATGCATTTATTGATCAAAATGATCAATAATATCTCACACAATAGCTTCAAATACTCCATCTCGAATTAATTTCCTAAAGGACAATTAGTTAATATGATACTTGATGGTACGCTTGAAGCATAATGATATTTGATTCTAATCTCCAAATGAAAATGGAGCAATTAGCAAAGATGGTCTCAATAAGGAAGCATATACTCGTGAGTGGGTATATATTGACAAAACTAATTGCAAATCTCTAGAAGAGGTTCAAGGGTTGAAATATTGAGAATTGAGATCTCTATAGTTATGTCATTGTGGGGAAAGAAATCGAATTGAGATGATAATTGTGTCGACACACTTTATAAAGCACTTTTGCAAAAACAAACTGGGAAGCTGACCACATCATAATATGAATGATAGCGAGAATAATAAAAGAAAATATGTCGAAGAAAATCGACATAAAAATAGTTGGCCAAAATATGCATCCATGATAAATTGAACTTACTACATAACCTGAAGTCCGAACATTTAAAAGTGTAAAACAAGTAAAATACCTCTAGATATATGTAAAATCATTTAGTATACACTACTTGTTGCACAACGAATGTTTCAAAGATCTGACATTGCATATAAAAATATATGAAGTATATATAATATTTTTATTTGCCTAGAAATACATAATAAGTGCTAATAAATATATGAATATTAGAAATGTATCTATCTATATATAATAATAGGATAACCATCATCATTTTACGTACATAGTTTCCCACCCAAATTAACTTTCTAAATTGGGAAACTTTCTGACAAAAAACAAGCCAAAAAAAAAAGACATTAAATTTTTTTGACCATCTCACAAACATTTATTTTCAATTCAAAAAAAAATGTCTTGAACACCATGCAATTTTTATCATTTCTTTAACACACACACACACACATATTGAAGTTTTTATAAAAATATGTAATCAATACATTAAAAATTAAACTTAATAAAAAATTAAAATACATTAAAAAGAAAATTGGTGATGAATACAAATAAAATTAAAACAGATTTAATACAAAAAATTTAATTAAGCGCCAAATTTTGAGACGAGTGGGTATTGTTTCTTTCCTATTTTGATTAGTTTTGTCTTTTTTAAAATTTCGAATTCGATAATATTTTATAATAAAATATTATTTGTACAATATTTTTTATTTGATATGATTGTATAATCAACATATTTTCATGAATTCTAAATCATCGTTATCATGGACAAAAATCTCGTGCATCACACGGGAGAAATGCTAGTATACTTAAAAGATGATTGACTCTAATTACTAGTTTGCACTCTTTGATGTACCATGAGTGATATCAAAATGTATGATTATCAACTCGTTACGTTGGGAATATTCTTTGAATTACTAATGAGAGAGAATAAAAAGGTAATGAATACCTCTGTACTTTGGATTGCGGTGAAATGATTAGAGAAAATTTATTTGAAATATAGGAATCGTTACCTATCTAAAGTTCCACGACTTAAATTTGGTAGTATCAATTTGAAAATTTCAATGTGAAACATATACGATACTTGAAGTATACAGTATAATCCTTGAAGTATTAAATATATCTGAAATAGTTATTTCAAGTTTTTAAGAAACATGTTTGATCAAAGTTAAGGGTGTCAAATGGGCCGAACTGGCCGGCTTGGCCCATGAAGGACGAGATTGGTCCGGCCCACGAGCGTGGACCGGCCAAGGATCATGTGGGAGACGAGCCAAGCCGTGCCAGCTTGTCTCCCACACAGCCTACCCAATTCCGGTTCTTGGGCTTATGAGCTCCCGAGCTGGACAGGCCGGCTTGTGGGCTCGTCGATTTTATTTTATTTATTTGTTTATTTTGTATTCTAATTTTTTAATACTAAAATGAATCTCACGAGTTTGAACGGGCTCCTCACGAGCCTCACAAGCTTCTAATGGGCCTGAACAAGTAGGCTTGCGATTCTGGCTATTGAGAAAGGGCTAAACGAGCCTGAAATGGGTCGACTCGATAGCCAGTCCATTTCACGGCTTGTTGGACTTGTCCACGAACTTCATGAGCCGATCCCGAACTTTCCAACCCCCAAATTTTCTGTCTGATCCAAGCCCTAGCCCCTTTTTTCACGAGTCGAGAAAAACTTTTAACGAGCCGGACCCACAAACTCAATAAATGTCCAGCCTGTTTTCCACCCCTAATCAAAGTATATAGATACTTTGCGATCTAAGATTTAATATGCCATGAAAAGATTCAATTTTTAATGGAATGTGATTAGTAGTAGGGGTGGACAAAATAATTGAACCAAACCAGAACCAAACCAAACCAAGCGGTTTGGTTCGGTTTCACATAAAAAATAGTGGTTTAGTTCTTAGAATCAAGAACCATTTGGTTTCGGTTCTCTTTCTAGAATCAGAACCAAGAACCAAACTCAATTTTATATATATATATGTTTTTTTTACAAAGTAGTGGATATTCATCTCACAAAAAAATTCAAATCTAAAATTATAAATGTGAAATGTACAAAAATGTTGTTTACCATACATTTTATCTCATTTCTTATTAGACAAATATTTTAAATCATAAATCTAAATTCTAATTCTGATTCATTTTTCTTCTTTTCAATTATAGACACGCATTCACACTACTTTACTTGCACTCCTATAACACAGCAATTATTGCACTCCTTAGTCACCATCGATGTCATTGATGTTTATTTTTTAAAATTTATGTATTTATAAACCTCACCCCAATTTGTCAATTCTCAAGAGTTAACTTAAACTCAAATTGCAAATTCCTCACACGGCCCCACTGTAGAATGGGACTCAGAACTTCATCGTAACCTGTAACTATAAGTCTAAACGGCCTTTATATTCGACTATCTAAGTTTCAACGAGTCGACGAGCTTCCTTCAGGCGAGTTTCTTCTTCTTTGACTTAGAATAACATGTTAATTTTTCTAAATTTTTGTTTTGTAAACTAAAAATTTTATTTTCTATTTAGTAATGATGTAGATGAATTCTAATGAAGAAGCAGATATAAACAAGTTTTTATTTGCATTTATTATTTAAAGATTCAAGTAATGGTCCCAGAACCAAACCAGACCAAATCAGAACCGGGCAGTTTGGTTCCATATATTTAAAAAAACCAATTGGTTCCATTAATAAAAAACCATCGGTTTATGGTTTGGTTTGGTTCTTCTAGAATCAGAACCAAACCGAACCACGTCCACCCCTAATTAGTAGTATAAAATTAGATTACATGAAGAATGGTACAAATGACTATATATGACAAAGTATTGAAATTGAGATGTACTATTATTGTGAATAATATTTGAAATCATGGCAATTGATTTTCAAGATTTCAATTCATGGTTAATTATTCACCTGAAGTGAACAAGTTAATTGTTCATTGAAGTGAATTAGTCACTTCAAAATTTGAGAACTACATTAAATGCATTGATGAATATTGATTATAGAACATGGCTCGATGTAGCGTGTTCAAATGATTGGAAATATTTTATAGTTTTTCAAGTTCAAAAGGAATAATTGATTTTATGTTCAAAGAACAAATAATATGAGATATGTGACATTTATATATGCTTGGTGAACATATTCGATATTGCACCGATTAACAGTTGAAATAATTATATGCAATATCAATATCAATATCAATATCAATATAATTGTAATGTTCCCATGAGGGTGGGCTAATTTGCGCTACACTCTTTTTTCCTTAGCCGATATTTTGTCCCACATAGTTTTCTTAACAAGGTTTTTAATGAGGTAGCTGTTATCAATATCTATTGATATACTCTCCTATACGAGACTCCTGAAGAGATCAAGATATAGATGATTCAATAGAGATTATATCAAGGGGAGTAACTAAATGGATGATTCAATACAGATCGAATCAGGAGAAGTAGCTGTACTCTTTTTCCTTCGTTCAGGTTTTGTCCCACTTGGTTTTTCTAACAAAATTTTAACGCGGAAACATCAAAATACTTCAAAATTTTCAACAAATTCACTTAAGTGACAATGTAGCTGATTTATCCACAAAAGTACTGCCAACATCTACATTCAAGAAATCAGTTCACAAGATTAGGATGCATCGATTCGATGATTTACAGTGATCAACACTTGGGGGAGTAGCTTACTCATTTTCCTGACTAGGTATTAACGAGGCAACATTCATCTTAATACTCCAAGAATAACTATCCTCTTTTTCTTTCATTTGATATTTTTGTCCAATTGGATTTTTATCAAATAAGGTTTTAATGGGGTAGATATTTTGTAATATGTTATTCTGATTCATAATAAAACAAACAAGTTTATTGATGTATCTATTCTTCTCTCTAGTTTATAAAAGGGTAAACAGCACAAATGGTCCCTAACCTTTGGACTTCCTGTGAAAATAGTCTCTAACATTTAAATTTTGACATTTATACCCTCAGAATCACCAAACGTTGCGCATAGGGGTGTCAAACTGGCCGAGATGGGCCGGCTCGACCCATTTGACCGTGGTCCATTACGGGTCCACGGGCTGGCCCGTGGGGAGACGAGCCGGGCCGAGCTGACTCGTCCCCCACGGAACCGGCCCAAGTCCGGCCCCGTGGGCCCGTCTGACCACGGGCAGGCTCGTCGGCCCTTTATTTATTTATTTTTTTTTTTTTCTAACGGTTACGGCTAAATAATTGAACATTAAAAAACCCTCCTCCTTTAATCCGGACTTGGGACCGGCTACATTTAAATTATTATAGGCAAAGTTAAAATTGTACACGAACAAAATGTTACGTGTACAATTTTTTTATTTGAAAGAAACAAATGAAACAATTGAAAATACAGAAAAAAGAAAAAGAAAAAATTTACTCACCAATACGATTGTTCTCCGAATTCCTCGGCAAGAATTTCACATATCCTATCTTGTTTCCTTTTCTTCGCAAACTGTCAATCCTTTAAATACATTAAGGCCTCCAGTATTTCTTCTTTAAGCCTTGACCTATATTCAGATAACACTCTACCACCTGCACTAAAAGCAGCCTCCGATGCTACAGTTGATACCGGAGGTGATAGTAGATCTCGTGCAATCATAGAAACAACCGGGTATTGACGCTCATTTTGTCTCCACCACTTAAGAATGTCAAAATTATTTATTTCGTCCTCGTCTAACATACTAAGAAGGTCATGTGAGAAATACCTAGTTAACTCTCCTGAAATTTCATCTGAACTATATGTACTAGAAGAACTAGAACCACTAGGAAGTGTACTAGAACTAGAAGTTCCCTTAATAGTCATAAGGTAGGAAAGTAAATCACTGTCTTGATTTTGTATCACATTAGGGGTGGAAACAGTTCTTCTAACATTTTTACCTGACCTTTGGGCATTGATCTCGTACATTTCACATAAACATTTTTCTAAATCTGTTCATGTTAAAGGGGTTTTAAAAGTTAATTTATTTGATATTGCCTTTATGGTGTGTTTAGTTCCCTCTAAATTTATTCTAGGGTCCATAACCGTTGCTAATGGAAACAAAGCTGGTAAATCTTCCAAATACTTTCTAAACTTAGTCTCCATTGCTTTAATGATATCAGAAAAAATAGGAAATGTCTTGTACTTGTTAAAGTTATTAGCAATACAATAAAAATGCTTCAAGACTAAAGGACTAGTAGGATAATAAACATCGGACAATTTATTTGTAGCATCGTGAAATGGTTTCAAAAAAATTTTAAAATGAATTGCAAGTTCCCAATCATTAGTCTCCAAATCAAAAGTTGAGCCGTTTGAGTGCCGACCGTTGTAATATGCACATATTAAATTCTCGTAACCTTCACAATGTTCAATCATTAAATAAGTTGAGTTCCATCTATGTCCTACATCAGTAATAAATGATCGTGGGTTCATACCATTTTCTACACATAGTGAATCAAAAACTTGTTTTCTAAAAGGTGCTATCATAATGAAATTGCAAGCACACCTAATTTTTTTCAATTGATTTTCTATAAACTTAAGACCATCTTGAACTATTAAATTAAAAATGTGACAAACACAACGAACATGAAACAAGACTCCACCAAACTCAGGATTTATGAGGGCTGCTAATCTATCAATCACCGCTTTATTAACAGAAGCATTATCTAGTGTAAAACCACAAACTCTACTATCACAGTTAAATTCTCTAAGAATTGCAAGTAGTATATTGAAAATATTTGTTGCGTTATGTGGGTAATCAATAACTTTAAATGCCATAATTCTTTTGTGTATTACCTAAGAATCATCAATGTAATGACAAGTAACAGCTACGTAACATCTATGATTATTGCCAGTCCACAGGTCCGAAGGAAATGACAAGTTACCATTCCATTTATTTAAAGCATCTATAAAACTTTGTTTTCTTTGTAAATATTTAGCTATGCAATCAGCTCGTAAAGTATTTTTAGAAACGGGTTTGTACCGAGTTGGAGATACTTCTGAATGAATTCCGTGAATTGTGAACTTTCTACAATTGAAAGTGGGAACTCACCGATACGAACATGACCATCCCTTCTCGACGTGCTAGATCTTGGTTGAAGACCCAATTGGTTAGGCTCGAACTTGATTGACCAAACTGTAGAGTTGATTGGTTTGCTTCAACCGTGCCAAGTTTTCGACATCCTTTGCAGTGTCTATTCAGGTGTGATGCGCCCCCACCCTTCTTCCAAGAGAAAAGTCCCTCGAAACTTCTACATTTTACTTTGGATATTGGTTTGTTTTCAACATCTTTTTTCGATGTTTCAATCACATCGAAAAAATCCAGCACTGGGATTTTTTCGTCCTCTTTGGATTTCTGCTGGAGCCTGCCGTCGTGCTAGCGGAGCCAGATCCATATGTAGCAGTGACATCTTCATCAATTATGTCATTCAAATCAATAGGAGTTCTTGTATCTATATCTTCGATCTCATTTTCAAATTCCGCCAAATTTTCGGGAATTGGAATATCATTGAGGTGCAAATTCATCAACAAATTGGCTAGAAGAATAACAATGAGATTGTGAGTGTGCCATTAGAAATAATAAAATTGAAAAATTGGAGATGAAAATGAAATATGAAATGAAATTTGAGACAATACTGTATATTTGTATGTGAAATATTATAGCACTAGCCACTAGAATTTGAGACTTGAGAGAATGAGACTTGAGACTTCAAAGTTGAGAGAGTTGAGTTGAGATTGTGAAAAAAAATGAAATAAAAAACGAGTATTTATAGAAGAAAAAAAAATAAAAAAATATTAAAAACGGTCTTGTGACCGTTTGAGGCTCACGGGCCGGCCCGCGAGCCAGCCCTTTCCGACCCGTGAGCACGGGCTCAAACGAGCCCAACGAGCCGACCATGGGCCGGCCCGTTTTCGGTCTATTTTGGTTGTCCGTTGGGCTAGTCCGCGAACAGGTCCACGAACTTCACGAGCCGAACTCGAACTGTCCAACACTCAAATTTTTAGTCCGGTCAAAGTCCAAGTCCCTTTTTTTAACGGCCGAACCGAACTTTTAACGAATCGAGCCTCGAGCTGAACTCACGAACTCTCGAACTGTCTAGTCCGTTTGACACCCCTAGTTGCGACATGGTCAAAATATTTGGTGATCCTGAGGGTATAAATGTCAAAATCTAAACGTTAGGGACTATTTTCAAAAGAAGTCCAAAGATTGATGATCATTTTTGTTGTTTATCCTTTATAAAAATCTTAGATTTCTTACATAATAACCTCAAATTTGCACTTGTAGTAATTAGTTTGCTTTAAAAAAAAACAATAATATGTCTTATCAGACTATTTTACAACATGATACTTGGCTAGTACTTTGGATATCTATTAACATTTGAGTTGATTGACAAATTTATAATAGTTGACCGGGGTGGAACTAGGATATTTAAATGTAGTAGGCTATAAAAAAAAAACATGGGTGGAGGGGGGGGGCAAAAAATTTTCTCAAGTCAAAAATAAGAATAATTCAAAATGTATTATGACTATTGATTAACAATGTTTAAACAAAAAAATGTATGTAACCATAAATGCACTTCTTCCTCTTCACGTGAAAGGTCGAAAAAATCTAGGAATAAAAAAAGAAAGAAAATCATGCATTCTCCAAATGCAATTACAATGTAGTTTAAATATGGTACTACAGGAAATCCTTTTTTTTTTTTTTGAAAATAAAACTTAAAGAAACAGCATAACAAGAAAACTATGAATTTCCTTCCTCCCTCAGCCAGTCTGAGAGAAAGACGAGCAAATTGTCGAACCAAAAATAACAACCACTAGATAGAGAAGCAAACCCAACAACACGAACCACAATTTCCTACTGAAAGAAGCTTTCGGATCTCCCAAATGAATAGGGTAATAGGTGCTAGAGGATCCTCCTTAATAAGACCAAGCACCACCTTCAAGGCATCTATTTCAACTTGTTTAATAACCAGGGATTTGTCAACCGCAAATTGAAGCCCCACCAGCATGGCTAAAGCTTCATTGATGTTAGACGTAACAATACCTCTCTTGTGCACTGCAAACCCTGCATGCACTACTCCTTCATCATCACGAAAAATACCTCCCAAACCTAGTAGACCAGATTCCAGCATGATGGCGGCATCCACCTGAAGAACATATCCCACCATAGCACCTGTGGAGCATCGCTAGAACTTCTGTTGCGGGATAAACAACGAACTGACTTTCTCCCTGAGTTGAGATCCTTTTTGGTATGCTTTCAGCTAGATGGGAATGGAGTCTCTACCGTATACCACATCCATATCCTTACCCCCCATGCAGAGTCTGATTTCTCATTTTCCAAATGAAACCGATCGCCATCCCAATTAATTCTGCAATCTCATGTGAGACAGTTGAGAAAATATGCTATAAGAACTTTGCAAAATCCAGCCTCCCACCTAGCTTCACGACATCCTTCAAAAATTTCCAATAGTGAAGTTCCTTCCATAGCACCTCAACCCAACTGCATTGCAAAAAAGGATAAAGGTCGGATTCCCAATATTTGCACTGCAAACAGAAAAGATGGCAATTTAATCTCCTTCTCTCCAAACTACAGTTGGTGGGAATAGAATTATTGAGTATTCTCCAAATAAGGTGGCAAATTCTTGGGGGAATATTAAGCTTCCAAAATTTTTCTACAGAGGAACATCTGTCTCGCTACCGCTATGTTCAATAGCACCATTAACCGCTTCTTGATTCATCAAATGATACCCGCTTTGCACTATGTAATCTCCATGAGAAGAAAAGCACCAAAAAAGGTAGTCCTCTTGGTAGCCAACATGAAGGAGAATGGATAGAATGCGATGTGCATCCACTGGCCAAAAAGACTACATAATCACTTCTTCGTTCCAGCCTCCATCATGCGATATCAAGTCTCTAACCCGTTCCACCCCCTCGTGTCTAGGCGTCATCAATCTAAGGGAGATATCAACTAACCAATTATCATTCCAAATATTGGTGATCTGTCCATTACCAATCCTCCAGCGTGATCCCCTCACAACCACTTCCCGTCCCCATAGAATACTCTTCCATACATGGGAACTTCCCCGTTTGTCCCCCGCCTGCAAGAAGTGAGAGTTTGGAAAGTACTCGTCCTTCAATATACGGGTCACCAAAGAATCAGGGTTATGAATCAGGTGCCACTCCCTATTTTGCAAGCAGACTCTAATTGAAGGTAGTCATCCTTCGAAAACCAAGGCCCCTATCGGCTTTTGCTCTACTCAAATTTTCCAACTTACCAAAGAAAGCTTTCTCTCGCCCTTATTAGATCCCCACCAAAACTCGGAAATAAGATCTTGAATCTCGTCACATAAGCGGTTTGGTAGGCAAAAGATGCTCAAAATATACTTGGGAATAGCTTGCAAAACTACTTGATCATTACCTCTCGACTTGCATAAGAGAAAAATCATCGATTCTAGCTTTGGATTTTTTTCCAGACACGTTCTTTTAATTCCCCAAAAGTTTCATCTTTCTCCTCCCCACCACAGATGGTAGAGCTAAATATTTTTCATGACTTTTGTTTATATTAATATTCAAAATAGCTCTCAATTTCCTCCTCTGATCTCTCCCCACATTTGGAGAAAAATTAATGGTAGTTTTGTCCAAATTAACAAGTTTCCCCGACGCTCTACCATACACCTCAAGAATCTGCAAAATAGAATGTACATCCCTATTGTTCGCCCTTGAGAAAAAAATTGAGTCATCTGCAAATAAAAGGTGGCTAACCTGAGGACCACTCCTCGAACATCTCATCCCCAAAAGATTATCATTATCCTCCTCTCTTTTAATAAGACCCGAGAAAGTCTCAACACACAAAATAAAAAGGTATGGTGAGAAGGGACATCCCTATTTGAGCCACCTAGATGGATTACACATCCCTTATAACAGCCATTGATTGTGAAGCAAAATTATGGAGTCGAAATACAATCCAAGATGTACCAAATCCAATGTTCAGGAAAACTCTTATGCTCCAGTATGGCACCAATAAATATCCACTACACTCTATCATGCGCCTTACTCATATCTAATTTAAGAGCCATAAAACCTTTTGAGCCATTATTCTTTTTTTCCCATCATGTGAAGAACTTCAAACGCAACAATCGCATTATCTGTAATAAGTCTTTTAGGAAAAAAAAAAAAAGCACTTTGATTGTTGGAGATCAAAGGAGATAAGACCTACTTCAACATGTTTGCTAGGCATTTTGACACAATCTTGTACAAGAAATTACATAATGAAATAGGTCTATTATCTGCAACAGACTCGGGCTTAACTTTTTTTGGAATCAAAACAGTAGCAGTGCGATTAATAGATTTAACAGACTGACCATTATTGAGGACATTTAGGCAATCAAATGCAACATGAGCTTTGAGAGTATCCCAGTGAGTCTGGTAGAAGAGGGCGTGGAAGCTATCCACCCTTGGGGCTTTGTATGGTCCCATGCTAAAGAGTGACTCAGTCACTTCCTCCACTGAAAACGGCCTCAATAGAACCTAGATATCATCCTCAGATAAAGCATGCTCAATATTCTGAACTCCTTCTATGATCTCAGTCTCCAATGGAAGTCTGCTAGTGAGGAATAATAATCATCAATGTGTGCCACAGTATCCTCTTCCTCCATTAATACCCGACCATCTTCACATCTCAAGCTACAAATTTTATTTTTCGCCTTTCTCATAGACGCTTGCCTATGAAAAAATGTTGTATTCCAATCACCATCTTTAAGCAAATCTACACGAGAGCGTTGTTGCCAAAAACTCTCCTTTCACTGTTGTAAGAGCTCAAGCTCTTTTTCCATAGCCTTTATATCTTTCATATGATTACCAGGACTATCACCACTCAATAACTCCTATGTCCACTTCTCCAATTGATTAAGCCTCTTCGTACTAATATCAAACCTCTTACTCCCCCATGCAGTGAACTCCAACTTAGTACTCGCCAAATTACGATTAATACTAGGAAAAGGATCCATAACCTATTCTTCTGTATCCCAAGATCATAAAAATGTTTTTACAAAGTTAACATACTCCTCCCGAACCTAAAAGGGTTCAAATTGGCAAGGCCTCTTCCTTCTCCTATTCCTACTCGAATTCACTCCACATCCTTGTGACCGTATGAGAATTGGTCTATGGTTGGACTTCGAGAATGATAGATTCTCTATGACCCCAAGGGAAATTCACCTTGCCACCCATCATTTGACACCGCTCTATCTAATCTTGCTTGAATGAAGTCCACCCCTTTCTTCCAATAGACCATGTCATCATCAGACCTTTTGCCCCCAAATCTACTTAACCACATTCATCTAGAGCCCTTCAAAAAATTTCCATAATCCTAATAGGGCGAGAATCGCTACCCTTCCTCTACTACGACATCAAAGTTTCATTAAAATCTCCACAAACATCCAAGGAGAGTTATTTTGCTGTTTTAGCTGCCTGAGCAAGTCCCATGAAAAAGCCCTATCAGTTATTTTTGGACTGTCATAGAAACCTGTAAACCAGCAAACCTCTCCATTTTCTTTAGTCACCTCTACATCTATGTGCCCCATTAAGAAAGATTTCACCCGCACATTCAAGCTATTTTTCCACAACATGAGCAAACCCCCCACTTCGACCTCTCGCTCCACCACAAAATTTGAATCAAAACGTAAAGCAATTCTTACCCCTTCTACCCTAGCTTTACCTAATCGAATCTAGGACAAAAAGACTAAATTAGGGGACAAAGTCCGGATTACCCTATGGAGAGAGGAAACAGTCCTAAGGTTCCCCAAGCTTTGGGTGTTCCAACAGATACCAATCATTGTGAGCAGTGGTCCTGCTCAACAGGACTCGACGTTTCTTTAGTATTCTCCAATGACACAGCCTCCAAGTCTTCTAATACCAACTTGCTACTCTTTGTCCCCCTTAGATTCCCAAACAAAAATGCTGGTAGAATTCTTTTCCTAGATGATTTCCTTTTCTCAATTTTTCCTCTACTCGCATTTCTAATCAATAAGCTTTTCATAGGGAATAGTGTGTTTTTTATTCGAGCATGTTGTTTTAATCTCTTCCACCCTCTACCTCTCTTTCCCGAAGCTCCCTAGCTCCTATTTTGATTGCCTATAGAAATCTCCTTCTCCACCACTTCCACGTCCCCAAAGTTAATCTCCACCTCTTTTAGGCCACCTTCCAACTCCAACATGTCTTCCACCGCCAGAATGTTATCAGCCCTAGCCCCCAGTACTACATTACCTCCCCCTACCGTTTTTACAAGAGCTTGAGCACTACCCAAAGTCTCCTCTTAGAATATATCAAATGGAGACCCACTTCTGTCTTCTTCCCCCAAAGAAACACATCTTTGATCGACTAGAAAAGTTTTTGACAGAACCCGTGGAACGGTCCAACAACTTGAAACCTCTTCCCCCTCACTGCTTCATGCCTAGACCACTGCCCACTTGGACCAACACTCTCCGGTTGCCTGAATAACAAGGGGACATTAAGCCACGTCCTATATTTGAAATATTCTTTCTTTAAAGGTACCCCATCACATGAAGGGCACTCTTGGTATCTATGTCCTATCAAATCACAGTGATAACAAAAATTTGGCAAACATTCACACTAAACCAAGAGGAAAAGATCTTCGTTAAAAGATTCGAGACAAACCCTAACACCTCGTTTAAGTGCCTTTGATGTGTCCACCCTAACCTTAATCCATGGAACACTACTCTCCAAATCAACCAAATCTACCTCGCCCAGTAGTGCTTTAATCTTTTGAAGGATGTTCTCTGTCATGCAAACTCAGGGTAAACGGAGTATATGGATCTAGAAGAAAACCTGATGAAATTTGATATCTTGTAAATCATCAATTCCCGAAGGGACTCGAAGAGAAAGTATTTGATTGTTGAATAGCCACGGACCTCCCAGCGCGACCCTTCTTTTGTCCTCCAAAGACCCGAAGTGAAAAAGGAAGACGTTGGCGTCCCCTCTCGTACTCACCTTGAATTTCCTTGAAACTTGCCAAATATTTTCCAAAACCCTTCCATGCGCATCCCTGTTAACAGGTTTTGATCCCAATGCCTCCCACACTAATGAAAATTGCATCGAGTTTTTGGCTTCATCTTAATCTGTTGAATTGATTTTCAAAGTCGGGTTACCTTCTTGGTCCAATTTTAACCTCTGACATAACCATCTTATCTCTTCGGAATCCATCACATGTGAATGATAAACAAGAAACTAGGCGAATCAAGAATTGAAGACAACAAAAAAGATTGAAAGAAATTGTTTAAGAGAATAAAACCACACGTGGGTGGCAAAAGAAACCATAATCCCACGTTCCGATGGGAAGCTGTGGGAGAGAGTAATTCATGATTGCCTATTCGTATTGATCTTTGGAATTGTATTCTGTAAATTTTTGGTACTAAAGGAAACTGGTTTCCTTGGTTTAACATAGAAATTGACTACCAGTCAGTCTTCCACAAAAACCTAAATAAGCCATTTTATAAAAAAAAAAAAAAAATTAACTACCACAAAATCCTAAATAATTTAAATAAATTAATCAACACTAAAAACAATTAATTGACCTAGTGGGCTTTGCTTGAAGAAGTTATAATCAACTAAAATTGGGAGCCCAAACTAAACTTCAAAAATATCAAATTTTCTCAAGGGGCTTGGGCGGACTAGAGTGGCACCCTAATTCCGTCCCTAGTTGAAGATACGAGAGTAATAGAGTTTTATTATACGTCATTCACATCAAGTTTAAGAACTCGACCATCTTGAATTAAAGAACCTTGACCTTTCTGAAAACACGAGAAATAATAGCAGCCCTCCCTCGAAGAATGGTCCCGATTAGTTTGACAACCCTAACTTGTGAACAATGAACTTTTTGTTGTTTGGTTTTAAAGTTTTTTTTGTTCTCCCC
The DNA here is from genome assembly GCA_963555705.1 of Ligustrum vulgare. Classification (NCBI taxonomy): domain Eukaryota; kingdom Viridiplantae; phylum Streptophyta; class Magnoliopsida; order Lamiales; family Oleaceae; genus Ligustrum; species Ligustrum vulgare. The sequence goes on along the minus strand of OY743173.1, from coordinate 41,056,897 downwards.
CACCAGGGTCTCTTCTGGCAGCTTTGAACGGACAGTTTCCATATTGGCTTCTCCGAACGCCGGTACTCACCGGACTGTTGCTGGTTTTGTCCTTTTTATTCCTCCTATCCTTTTTATATCCCCTTTTTTTCCTTTTCTTCTCACGCAAGTTGTCTACAAAATCATACAACTTGAAACTGCATTAATCTCTTCATGGAGTTACCGGATCTGTCATGTCTTCGCCTCTCTGATGATGATGGTCCTGTCCAAAATATCCCTTTGGAATCATTACAGAAAGGCATCACACGGCTGGATCAATGCTTGGCAAGGAAAATATTGGTTTCTCAATCCGTTAACCTCGAAGGGCTCTCCACTGTGCTTCGCCTTGCCTGGCCAACGGAGTACCCTTTCCAAGTTGAACAATATGAGGGCTTTAATACTTTTGTGTTCACTTTCGAAACGAGCGCTGATCGGCAGCGGGTCAGGAATGAGGGAACTTGGTCATTCAACAATAATCTTGTTGTCATGGCTCAGACAAGTGGGTTGGGGGATCTCACTACAACATCTTTTACTCGTGCAGCCTTTTGGGTACAAATTAGGAATGTTCCTATTGTGTTGTAATTGGAGGAGTTTGTTAGGCAGTTGGGTGGTACCATAGGGAAAGTTCTTGAGGTTGACCTCCATGGACGAGGAGTATGGATCCAAGTCAATATCAACATCACTTTACCCTTGAGGCGGGTGGTCAGACTTCATGTTGGGGAACTTGGCTCTGAATTAACCTTCTTGATCCAATAGGAGCGCCTGCCAACGTTTTGTTATAAATGCGGTTTGATTGGGCATAAGGAAATTGGTTGTGATCGCGTTCTCGAGGCTACTGGAGGCAACGAGATAGGGAACAAAAGCAGGAGGTTTGGGGATTGGATGTGTGCCCATCCTCTATTTGGAAGGGGTCGAGGGGGGAGGGGGCAAGGCAGGGAGGAGGATAGCAAGGCCATTCGTCCTTGGGAGGATGCGGGGGACTCCAAGGGGTTGGATTCTGGGGGATGAGCTGATGTGTTATCGAGTACAGGGGGTGGACAGGAGGGTGGAGGAAAGGAAATCGATGAGGGGGTCACTAATGTGGTTGATTTGGGAGGAGGTACTAATTTGGCAGACATTGAAGGGTTACATGGGGACAATGAAGGAGGGTATTGGAGGTTGGAAGAAAGGGCACATGGGGGTGAATATTGGGGTGGATGTGATGAGATTAGATGTTAACTATAATCATGTAAGAGGACTAGCTGAGGGTGGGAAGATGTTACCCAGGAAATCATGGAAAAGAAGAGCTCGGGAGCGGGGATCTAAGGAGGTAGTGAAGAATCAAGAATGTGAGAGGAGTGATAGGGATGAAGGGATGACGCTACTTCCTAGTTCTAAAAGGGCGGCCTTGGAGAATTCTGACGCTTCTCAACAAACTAAAAAGGCTAAGGGGAGTTTTGGTTGTGATGATGATGGTCTTGATGCTTCTTTCTTAGCGGCGGACTCCCTGGATCGGAGCCACCAAGGCCAATGATCTCCCTTTGTTGAAACGTGCAAGGACGGGTAACCCTTGCACGACTCGGGCGGTACGAGGCCTAATCCGTACTTATTCCCCTGACCTAGTTTTCCTGTCTGAAACTAGGTTATTCGGTGCTAAGGAAGATGAATTCAAATTCAAGATAGGAATGGATCATGGCCTGGTGGTGAATAGTCGAGGGCGGAGTGGAGGGTTGTTATTGATGTGGAATGAGGGCATAAAGTATCTGTTCAGAGCATTTCTGAGGGACACATCGATGCGTTTATTTATAACCCTGGCCAACCCCATTGGTGTTTTACAGGGTTTTATGGGATTTCGAGGCCAACTAGGCGGCATCACTCTTGGAATCTTCTTCACCGTCTTCGGGGTGTTCATCCTAGGGCTTGGGTTTTCGGGGATGACTATAATGAAATCCTCAGTTACTCAGAAAAGTTATGGGGCTTGACACGACCATTAGCAGTGTTGGTTGATTTTCAGGATGCTCTTGATTGGTGTGGATTAAAGCAGATTTCGAATAAGGGTTCATCGTTCACATGGAATAATAAAAGGCTCGAAATTCAAAACATTCAAGAACTTTTGGATCGCTTTGTTGGGGATAGCATGTGGCATGAATTATTTCCTACGGCACAGGTGGAGCATTTGGATTTTTCTTAGTTAGATCACCGGTCCATCTTGTTGAGAACGGAAGGGCAACCAAGATAGATTGAAACTGGGAGGAGGGCCAGCGATCCTTTCGATTTGATCCATTTTGGTTGCGGGAGGAGGAATATGAGGAGGTGATTAATCAAGAGTGGATGCTAGGGCCAACACTGTTGGATGAGGGTTCTTCTCTGTCTAATATCAGAGGTATCTTACAGGGATGTGGTGGGGCACTCCAAGCGTGGGACAAGCATCAGTTTGGAAATTGGAGACGATGGTTGAAAGAGGTGCAAAAGCATATTTCTGAGTTGTACTCGGCTCATAATAGTAGTGACTTAATGGAGGAGATCCGATCATTGGAGAAAGAGGCATCATCTTTGTTAACTCGAAAGGAATTATACTGGAAACAGAGGTCTCGCGTAGATTGGTTGAAATCAGGTGACAGAAATACCAAGTACTTCCATGCTAAGGCTTCCCACAGGAAACAAAAAGATTCCATTGACAGATTAAAAGATACATCAGGGAGGTGGGTGTTGACGGAGAAGGAGATTGTCAAGGTGGCAGAGGACTATTTTTTGGAGTTGTTCACGAGTTCCCAACCATCAGAGACCGACCTTGAGGAAGGGGTTAAGGGGATCACATCATCTCTCTCCAGATGATTTACTAATCCTTGACGGCCCCTTTGATGCAGAGGAGGTAGGGATGGCCCTAAAAGCCATGGGACCTTTCAAGGCCCAGGGTCCAGATGGTTTTCATTAAGCTTTTTATCAACGTCACTAGGAGTTATTATCTCCTGCTATCACCAAGGTTTGTTTAGACGTGCTTAATAATGGTCAACCTTTGTGCTCAATAAATGATGCCAAGATTGTCTTGATTACGAAAAAGCAGTCTCCAGAGAACTTGCAGGACTTTCGGCCTATCAGTTTGTGCAACATCCTGCACAAACTTATCTCCAAAACTATTGCTGACCGCTTGAAGAAGGTTTTACCGAATCTGATTTCTGAAACTCAAGGAGCCTTTGTACCCAGGAGCTTAATCACTGATAATGCCATTGTGGGGCTTGAGTGTCTGCATTCCATAGGTAAGAAAAAGAATGGGCGAAATGGTTTTTGTGCACTCAAGCTCAATATGAGCAAAGCGTATGACAGAGCTGAGTGGAAATTTGTTATTCGTGTGATGTCCAAGATGGGGTTTCCAGTGTGGTGGCAGAATTTGGTTATGAGCTGTATGTGTACCTCTACCTTCGGTTTCATTAATAACGGCAGGACACATGGACAGGAGATTCCAACTCGAGGGCTTCAGCAAGGATGTTTGTTATCACCATATCTATTTCTCTTATATTCCGAGGCTTTCTACGGGTTGCTCGATCTTGCTGAGAGGGAGGGCCGAATATCAAGTACACAGTGTTCTCGGGGCAGACCTAAGATAACCTATTTATTATTTGTAGATGATTCTTTGATATTTATTAGCGCCAGAAGGACCGAATGCTTGGTATTGTTGAACAGATTATCTTGTTACAAAAAAGCTTTAAGGCAACAGATCAACTTTGATAAGACATCCATTTCTTTCACTCCTAATATCTCTGGCCCTGACCAAGATCATCTTAAAAAACTTTTTGGGGTTGGAAATGTGGGTCTTCAAGGCCTTTACCTAGGTCTTCCTATTGAGGTGGGAAGAGACAAACGAGAGATATTTCTTTTCGTTAAAGAAAAGGTGTGGAAGCGGATTAGGGGTGGAAATCGGGGTTATTTTCGTCAGATGGCAGGGAAGTATTGATTAAAGCTGTCCTTCAGGTGATCCCCACATATGTTATGAGTTTATTTAGGCTTCCAGGGTCGCTCTACAATGATTTACGATCCATTACTCGGGGCCTTTTGGTGGGGAGGTGCGGGTTTGGCAAAGAAGACTTCTTGGGTGGGGTGGGAGACATTGTGTAAATCAAAGTATGATGGAGGATTGGGATTTAGGGATATCCAAGCTTTTAATAAGGCTTTAATTTCCAAGCAAGCATGGCGAATATTGCAACACCCTAACTTGTTGATGGGGAAAGTTCGTAGAGCCAAATATTTTCAACACTCAGATCTTTTGGAAGCCGGATGCATGGAGGAAAATCTGTGATTTGGAGGAGTATCTTATGGGGAAGGGATCTTCTGAAGAAAGGATTGCGTACGAGTTGGGGATGGACAACATATTAGAATTTTCCACGATCCTGGGATACCATTAGGGGGCACCTTTGTGCCATTCACACCACAGGTGTCGGGCATTCACAAGGTTGCGAGCTCATTTCAGCTTCGGGTGTTAGGAGGAAGCGATTATAAAGAGTCAATTTTGGCCTGTTGATGAGGCCCTCATTTCTTCTATCCTTCTTAGCTCAGAACGCTGCCCGAATAAATTAATATGGCATTTTAAGGCTAATGGTGTTTATTCAGTAAAAAGTGGGTACCAATTGGCCTGAGAAGTAGTGGATTGTAAGGTGGGGAAGTCAGAAAGAACGAAGTGGTGGAAGAAAATGTGGAGGTTGTCAATCGCTCCAAAAGTTAAAATTTTCCTTTGGAGATTATTTCACGAGTCTCTCCCTACTCGACTCAATCTGTATAAGCGCAAAATCATTTCTGAGGAGCAGGTGGGTTGTGTCTTCTGCAAAGATGTGGAGTCAGCTGTCCATGCTATATTTTTTTGTCCCAATATTCGAGAAGATTGGAAGGCAACGGGATGGCAGTCTGTGTTGAAATAGCTGAAGGGCTCAGGATATACCTAGGACATTCTTATGGAGTTGAGCAGGAGGGCATCATTGGAGGAGTTGAGATGGCTGGCTGGATTCTTGTGGTTGGTGTGGGGGAATCGGAATAAAGTTCTACACGGTGAATGACATCATCCCCACTTTGGTTTTGATTGAGCTAGCAGATGGGTTACTTGGCTGGATTGATGATGCTAATCTAACATGCCACGTCTCTTGTACCAAAAGGGAACCTCAACATTGGATGCTTCCACCTTCCGGATGTTTCAAGATTAACACAGATGCTTTAGTCTAGGTGGGAAACACAAAATGTTATGGGGGAGCGGTAATCAGAGATGATTCAGGCGTGGTTATAGCCGCTCATGTTACACAGCTGCGAGGAGAGTTGCAAGTTGAAGTGGCAGAGATGTTGGCACTTAAAATGGATCTTCTTCATGAGAAAAATAATGGAATTCGGCATTGCTTGGTCGAGACAGATTCATTACGACTAGTACAACTTTTCAATTCTAAATTTTCTTATGCTCCAACGGCAAATATTCTTTTTGATATTGTTTCGTTACTTAGAGAGATAAATGGGTTGTGTTACTACATCCCTCGGCATGGTAATAGGACAGCTCACTCTATTGCTGCTTATGGAGCTGATTTTTCTGTTTCTGTGTGTTGGACTGATTTCATGCCTCGGTTTTTGTCGAGGCCGATTTGGGACGACTTACATTAATATAGTTGGGTTTTCAAGAAAAAAAATATTTGTCCATGATGATAGTAGAAAATAGAAATCAAGAAAAATGTCAATTGTCAAGTAGTCCATCAATCCAGCTAATTAGGTAGAGACAAAATGAGGTAAACAGTGCAAATGGTATGGTATCCAACATTTAGGTTTCTTGTGAAAATGGTCCCTAACGTTTAGATTTTGGCATTTATATCCTCAAAATCATCAAACGTTGCGAAAATGATCTCTGCCGTTAGATTTCGTTAGTATCAACCGTTAAAAACGTGTAAATAGCACAAATGGTCCCTAACCTTTGAATTTCTTGCGATAATAGTCATTTACATATTAAGGTCATGTTTGGCATATTTAATTTGTAACATCCAAACGTTTGACGTATTTAGTCCCTAATATATTAAGTCCTTATACGTTTGGCGTATTTAATCCCTAACATATTAAGCCCCGTTTGACACAAATCATTTCAAATAATGTGGCTTTTAATTGTAATTTTTTGAAGAATTTGATATTAAAAAAATGAATTTATTTGTAAATTATTTTATTGATGGAATGTATGATTGAAAACGAGTTTTAAAAAAAACAAAGTTTATTTTGGATTTCTAAAGTAAACAATAAAATATTTAACAAAAATTCACCGCATTAACAGTTCAATCTATTGGTTAAAAAAAATTCATGGAACATAAACAAACAAATACATTGGACATCGTTTTAGGAATTGAATAACAAATATATTTTTATCAGTTCTATTTTTTATTTTCGATTTTGAGAACCGTAATCGAAAGTAGAACTGATAAAAACATATTTGTTATTCAATTCCTAAAATGATGTCCAATATATTTATTTGTTTATACTCCATGAATTTATTAATTTTTTTACCAATAGGTTGAAATGTTAATGCGGTGAATTTTTATTAAATATTTTATTGTGCACTTTTAGAAATCCAGAATAACTTTATTTTTTTAAAACATGTTTTCAACCACACATTCAATCAATAAAATAATCTATAAATAAAATCAAGTTTTTTTAATCACAAATTCTTCAAAAAATTATAATTACAAATCACATTATTTGAAATAATTGGTCTCAAATATAGGAGATTAATATGTTAGAGACTAAATATACCAAACATTTAGTGATTTAACATATTAGGGACTAAATATGTCAAACGTTTGGACGTTACAAACTAAATATGCCAAACATGACCTTAATATGTTATGGACTATTACCGTAAAAAACTTAAAGGTTAAGGATCATTTGTGCTATTTGCACGTTTTTAACGGTGGAAACTAATGGAATATAACGGTAAGGACCATTTTTGCAACGTTTAGTGATTCTGAGGGTATAAATGTCAAAATCTAAAAGTTGGAAACCATTTTCGCAAGAAAGTTAAAGGTTAGGGACCATTTGTTCTGTTTACCCCAAAAAATGCCATTAAATTATTTCAACCATTACTAGCTCAAGGAAAATGAATTTTATGTGTTTATTCTTCTTTTTGAAAAAAATGATATTTGATTTCGCTTGCATTTACAATTGATTTATAATTTTAAAAAAAACAGTTTACTCTCTGGTCGACAACAATGTAGCAATTATAAATTAGTTTATTTATATTTTTAAGGTAAAATGTGTGATAAAAAAAAGTGAAAAGAGAAAAAATATGTAGTTAAAAAATGATTTGAAAAATTGTGCTATTTATAAATTAAGATCACGTTAAAGAATAAAAACTTCAATTTTAAAAATCAACAATCCCAACATTGACCTAAAAAAGGATGAAAGGTCACACGATTGAATCATGATATCATCGATAGTAAAGTAAATAAATAAAGATAAAATTTTGGTAAGAAATGACTGTTTCATAATTAATTTTAATGATTTATAAGTTAATTAAGTAATTAACCGAAGATTTTGTTCATTGAGAGCATTCACTCATTTGTCTCTAAACCTACAATTTCATGAAACAACTCCTTTATATATTTTATAATTATATGCAATAACCTTCTATTAATAACAAAATAAGAAGTTCGCTCCCAGGGCACATCTTTCAGTGACAAAGGGGAAGGTTGGTAAGGCTCAACGGTGTGCAGGATTCGAATTCTGAAATATTGGATTTGTGTTTTGTCGTCAGCGGAAATAACCCAAACTTTGGGCTTACCATCAAGTCCTCCGCCCTGACTCTAGGAGATATAACCTGCGATTAACCTCCTCAATCAATGGCTCAGGACATGGTGGGTTGGGATCCTGAAGGTGTGGGTTATACTTTTTTTTTTTTTTTTAACAAAATAAGAAGCTCTAATTAATTGTAATTTCAGCATGGAGATGATGATTATGATGATGATGATTCATCCCACCCTGAATTTACATAAAACCCCACAATTATTCTCTTAATTATTGGAAAAAATAAATGAATCAAATTGTTAATCATTTCAAATGATAAGAGTAAAGACCATTAAGTGACATTCTGGAACTATTATGTCCAGTAATGATGGTAATAAATAATGCAGTTTTGCTCTCCATATACCCAATGTTGAAATATTTTGTATATAGTGACGTCAAAGTAATAAAATAATTTATAAGAAATCCGTGCCGACAAATAGAGGGAGTAACGACAAGGAAAAACAAGAAAATGAGAAGAAAGGTAACAAAGACGAGGCAAGTGTTGAATACTTTGTTCTTCAGTTGAATTTGCCCCGCAACAGCCTACGAATTCCGGCAATCAACTCCCAAAATACAACGACTTCTACTTGTATTTGTAGTACTCTAAAACACAAGCACAATGAACCAGAATTTCGACTTATGTACTCCAAAAATGAAAAATGAAAGAATCGAAATTATGCAACAAATATGCAAGAATTTTGTTTAGGAGGAGATGAGAGAATGATATTGTTGTTACATATCATTGGTATGAGAAATAGGACATCACATGGGTCATATTTATAGAGTATGAAGGGTTGTGAACGAAGTGGTGTAAAGCCAAACCATACAATCCTTCCAAACCTGCAACTCTTCCAAATGACACAACTGTTCGGACAACCATGCGATCACATGGTTATTAGTCGTGCGATCGCATAGCTTTACGCAAAACAATAATATTAATAAAAACAGTTGACATGTGATTGCATTGTTCTATAACCATGCGATCGCATGGGCAAAATTTTGATCATTTTTTTGTACTTTTTCAGTGGCGAAGTGGCAAACTAATTTGCCTAAACGGATTAAGTAAGATTTGAATATTTGGCCGAAGTCCACTTAAAGTCACTTTAGTCGATTTTTCAATAATTAACCAATCTCTCGTATTATTAAACCAATATCCAATACCCAACACTCTTGGGATGGGGGTAAAAATTTAGGGTTGAAAGAGGGATCCACTGACACCCACCCCATGAGGGTGGATTTAGTGTGTGTTGGGTATATAAGTCTTCTATCCTTCATGTGTAGGGGAGCATTTTCAATAAATAATAATATTTAGGACATGTAGCCTCACCTTTAGCATAAGAAGCTTTGAGTTTGTGCTACTTGCTTATCGACGATATATCTATTGAAGAATTTTTAATCTGTAGTCCTTAAGTGAGATAATTTGTTCGCGATGAATTTTGTAATCTCTCTACAAAAAAATATAATTCCTTGGAGAGCATTTTCCAAAGTTGAAATTCCTTGCTCTCTTTTGAGAGGTTAACATTCCTCGTGCACTTTTCAGTGTCAGGATGAGTGTTAAAATAATTATAATTGTGATTTAATCACACGAGTCCATTAGAGGGAAAAAAATGACTTGAGGAGAAATGCATAATTTGAGGGAGATAAAACATAATTATCGTGGGTCCTTCACTTGATTGTTTATTGAGTGTAGTTTTGTTCATTTCTGTAGTGGTTGGAGGAATGATATAAATTGGTCACGACTTGGGGCAGACTTAATTTTGCTGACTCCAAGGTACTAAGTTTGACTTTTGAGAAGTTAAAAATTATTTTTTACCAGTTTGATAATTATTATTTTTTTAAAATGTGCTTCCACTATTAGAAGAGCTTATAAAGGAAATGGAGATTTCATATTCTTGGTTTTTTTTTCTAGAATTATCTATGAATATATAATATGTATTCAACAGAGGTCGAAGTAATTAAACGGATCTCCTAAAGAGAGGCATTTAAACACGTTTTTCGTAAATTTTTATTTTATTAATATTATCATTTTCCTTTCTTTAATTTTCATAAAATATAAATAAATTTTAAAAAATAATTTTATTACGTAATCATGAGCAATTATGGATGTCATAATTTTTCCCGACATTACATAACCAACCAAAACTAAAAGTCTAGATACAAGGCTAACTTAAATGGGTCAATACAAGCACTCAAGGTAGTGGAAATTACACCCACCCCTACTTTATAATTACCAAATTCATAAATAAGATAAAACTTGAATTACTTCAAAATTCAGGTTTTAATTAAGATTTTAATTAATTAAAAAATTAAATAATAATATTCTAGAATTAAATTAATTACCCAATCCTATCTTTATTTCACACCACTTTAAACTCTAACATAATCATTTCTCCCTTCCTACATATGACACTCTCTCCCTGTCATCTCTGTTTATCAGACCACCACCCCTTCCCCGTTGCCCACATCCATCCTCGCCAGAGTCCGCTGCATCGCTGGCAAGCAGCAGCGGCAACGCTGCTTACGCACGATGCAGCGGCGCCACTGCTTTTGTTTGGGATCTACTTGTGTGATGGTTGCGCTACTCGAATCTGGTGGTGTCTTTTGTGATCTGCCTTTTAAATTGGTAGGTGGTGGTATGTGTTTTGCGATCTGCTTATGTGACGGTGGTTCTACTCAAATCTTGTAGGTGGGGCTGTTTTGTTGCAGGTCGTGGGGTTGTGAGATGGCGGTGGTCGGAGTTGTTTGCGATGGTGGTGTTCTCTGTGTGTGGTGATGAGGGAGAGAGAAATTTTGGTTTTGAAATTTGGAGATCGTGTGCAATTTTGTTGCTGGTGGTGGAGATCGCGGTGGCGTAGGTGTCGGCGACGACAACTGGGGTGGTGGCAGCAATGGTGAGGTGGCTGCAAGTGTTATTTGCGGTGGTGGTGTTTGTTGAGTGCATTTTACATGCATATTTCATATATTTTTAGTAATACTTTTTGAGCAATTTGGACAAATACCTACTTAATTGTGCATATTTTGTGGCTAAATAGGTTTAACAATCAACTTCATGGAGAAAGCACAAGAAAGAAGCTAAATGGATGAATATTTGAAGAAATTGAAGAGAAAATAGTCAAATCCATCAAAGAGCCAAAGTATGAGGACCAAGTTGATGAGAGATGGAGGACCTAATTACAAATCACCAAAAGACGATCAAGCTGCAAAATCATCACTCAGGTCAACCACGCGATCGCGAGGTCATGAGTCTGTCGCGCTCGCGAGATTGGCCACAAATCCAACCCGAGACTAAAAAGGGCAACCACGCGATCGCGAGTCGAACAACCACGCGATCGCGTGGTCATAAAATGGAGTGATAATTTGGGCCGACCCGGTTCGGCCCAAAAGCTGTTATACGCGGATCTTAGCGAATTTTAGGGGTTTTGAGTGGTTTTTGGGGAGTTTTTTAATATTATTTTCTCTTTTCAACCCTAGAAACCCTAGTTCTCTCTTCCTCTTTGATTTTAGCTCATTTTCCTCTTGTAATTTCTCTTGATTTTGTATAGTATAGTTCATGAATATTGATTAAGGGGAGAAATACCAACATTATTGTGGAAGAATAGTGATATTTTGAAGCAAGAATCATTGGTAAAGGGAAGTGTTTTTGCTTAATCTTCATATTTCTCTATTTATTTTATTTCATAGTTGAAATGATGTATTTAATTCTTGAATTTTATTGTTATTTCACTATGGGCTAAACTAATTTTGTGTTGGGATTATTGATGAAACTTGACCTAGATTAGTTGATTTTAATGCTTGTATTAAGAATTTAAGTTTTTTATTATCTTGTGCATTTATTGTTGTATTTATTGACTAACATTTATTGTGACCACATTTATGCTTAGGTTTCATGGGATGTGCAATTATTGAGAAATTGTTGTGTGTTCTAGATCAATACAATATTTGCTCTAGGTTCTTGTTTAGGATAGAGATATACCTAAAACCCTAGATGACCCATTGAGTTATTTTCACATAGGTTTAATGCAATTGGTGTGTTTTTAATCGACATAGAGATATAGTAGGTTAATGCCACTAGTTAGGGTTAATTTCACTCGAGAGAGGTAATTGGCTAAGCTTGAAAAATCGGGTCTAACATGATTAATGAATTGTATTTCTATTTGCTTGTTGATAATTCAATTAGGTAATGGTCAAGTGGAATCAAGAATTCCAACACTCCTTTATCATCTATTCATCACCATTTTTCTAGTTATTTATTTATAATTGCAACTTTAATTCTAGTACGAAAACATTCCCAAACAAATATTTATTGTGTGTGTTTCTTGTTAAAATTAATTATACTAGAGTGTAGTTGATATAGACAATCCTTGTGGGATCGATAAACCAGACTCAATTAGTCCACTATCACTTGTATGCGACTCGTGCACTTGCGGTGTGTTTCTAGCGAACAAGTTTTTGGCGCCGTTACCAGGGATTGTTTCTAATTAAATTACATTTTAGTTGATATTAGTTTTAACTATTGGTTACTTTTATTTCTTGTAAAAAGTTTCTTTTGTTTTGTTTTGTTTTGTGTAAGAAATCTTCTAATTTCTTGTATTGTTCTAGGTTGTTGATTGTGCATGAGTCGAAGTAGAAGTCTTGATCTAGTTGAAATAGATCCGGATATCGAGGGAACTTTTCGACGTAGGTTAAGGGAACAACGGGAAGCTAGGAGACAACTTCTTACTGGGATGGAAGGAGAAGGAGTTAACGTCGAGCTTAATGCTCCAGCTGCAATTCCTCCAAGGGGTGGAATCCCACACGATTTTGTTCCTCAAGCGGCTAGAGCTCAAGAGCCCATTGTTAATGAAGAAGACATGCTTTTTGGGGATTTCATGAATCCTCCTATTGTCGAGAATCAATCAAGCATTGTCTATCCCTCCTACAATCATCCAAATTTTCAACTTCGACCGGATGTCATCAATTTATTCTCCAACACCATCTCATTCTATGGGAGGACCGATGAAAATCCACATGCTCATGTGGTACGGTTCCTAGAGATTTGTAGCAACTTCAACTATGAGGGTGTGAATGTGGAGGCAATCCGGATGAGGTTATTTGTACATACTTTGAAGGATAAAGCAAGAGAATGGCTTGACACTTTGCCTCCGGGGAGTATCACGACTTGGGTGGAGTTTGTCCAAAGGTTCACTACAAAATTTTTCCCACCATCTAGAGTTGCTAAACTCAAGCATGATATTACTACATTTCAACAATTCGAGATGGAGAGCTTTCATGAAGCTTGGGAGAGATTCAAAGATATGCTTAGGAAGTGTCCAAATCATGAGATTACATTGGGGCAAAAAGTCAACCACTTCTATGCCGGGTTAACTCCTCCTTGCCGTTCAAATGTGGATTCATCCTCTAATGGGTCCATCAAGACAAAGAGCATTCGGGAGGCTTATGATTTGTTTGAGATCATGAGTGAACAAAGTGCAATGTGGCCGGATAGAAGTGCACCAAGGAGTTCTAGTGGCGCACGAGGGGGTGATGATTATGCACTTGTCTTGTCAAATATTGATTCCTTAGCCAAGAAAGTGGAAGGGTTATCTACTTCAAACTCTCGGTCCGTCAATATGGTTCAAGCCCCTCCGGTATGTGATATATGTGGGGCTAATCATCAAAGCTCTATGTGTCCATTGGTGGCAAGTGGTTCTTCATCTACCGAGCAAGTTGCTTATGCTCAAAATTTCCAACGCCAAGGGTTCAATCCATATGCTCCCACATACAATCCCGGTTGGAGAAATCATCCTAATCTATCTTATGGCAACAATCACAATGTGTTAAATCCAAAGCCACAAGAGAAGAAAGAGGGATGGGAAGAGGCTATCACCAAGTTATTGTTGAGAAATTTCCTTTCTCAAATAAATATGCTATAATGAAGTTGACACAAAACTTGAAACAAATAATCAAGAAGAAATCAAAATATTGCAAATTGACTTGAATCGCAAAGAATGCTGTCCTAAAAGCGAAATTTGCGCCCTCTCGAAATGAGAATGCTAAAGGGCCTCCAAACAAATTTCTTTAGCGGATTTCAAGCCTCAAACCAAGTATCAAATAGCACAATTGATAAACTTGGAGAAATAGGAACAAGAAGAGCAAATTTGAAGATTCTAAGTATAAAATTCAAGACTTTTGGATGATAATCACTATTGAAAGTATATTGATCAAAAGGTTATTCAAAACCATGAATTCTATACCGATTTATAGAATTCTATCATCCCTATTCGTTGTTCATGCAACTCTTCACGAAAGAGTGCCAAAAATAGTTGAAAAGGTGCATGAGAAATTCTGAAAAAATTCTCCAACGGTCAAATTTTTTAGGCTCTCGCGATCGCGCGATGCCTCGAAAAAACATGCAGTGACCATTATCACTTAACCACGCAATCGCCGGACCATCAACCACGCGATCGCGTGGTCCTTCATTTTGGCCGGACCTTTAGGTCCGGTCCGGACCATTTGGTCCGTCCAGTTGTATTTGGTCCGATTTTTACACTTTTTGGACCGGTTCCTTATATTTTGGACCGGTTCTCGCACTTTTTCAACTTTATTTATATATTTGAACAACATTTTCATAACAATCCCCCACTTGTTCAAATATATGAACTCAACTTAGAATCATAAACGATGTTACGCATAAAACAAGGTATCTTTCGATTTTAACCTTATATTAGTGCTAATATTGCAAAGTAATATCGAGATCCCAGGTAGCCTTGGCTTTGAACCAGTTATCCCTTATGACATTACCGGCGATATTGCACACATGAACATTCTTGCTCAATACGTTCCACACAATTTACTTTGACGCGTTAATGGCCTTGCGCGCCATCCGAATTCATGAACTTTTCAGAAAGTAACTCCAAAACTTTCCTTGAAGCGGCACCACTTCTAAGTTCATATAGGAGAAATTCTTACAGTGTCTTGGTAACTTTTAAAAACACTTGTACTAAGTACTGAATTTCTTTAAGATTTGTTCAACCCTCCAAACAGTTACCCCAGCACTTATATCCTTAGGATAGGGCCTTAAAATAATTTTCTAAGTGCTGCAACAATTCACTTATCGAATGACTTGTTGTTACCCTTTGAACCCGTGAATTACTCATTTCGTAATGACAGGTAGGGTTGCCATCATTGGTGAATTTATAATAGGAGTTTTAGCCCCATCCTACTCGATGTTTGTCTTACCAACTCTTTGGTAAGTGGTTTTGTGAATGGATCAGCCAAATTTTCACTTGACCTCACATAGGTAAGTGATATTACTCCATTCTTTATTAATTTTCTTATATAATCATGTCTAAGACTCATATGTCTTGACTTTCCGTTATAGACTTCATTATAAGCCCTTGCTAGAGTGGCTTGACTATCGCATAGTATAGATATTGAAGATTCATTCTTCGTATCTAGTGGAATTTCATAAAGAAGATCCTTAAGCCATTCTGCTTCCTTTCCAGTTTCGGCTAACGCAACAAACTCTGATTTCATAGTGGAATGTGTTATAATTGTTTGTTTCTTTGATCTCCAAGAAACAGCACCACCTCCAAGTTTAAACAACCATCACGAGGTTGATTTATTTTCTCCAGCATTTGATATCCAACTTGCATCTGTATATCCTTCTAATATTGCTGGAAACTTGGAATATTGAAGTCCAAGGTTTTTAGTTCTCTTTAGATAACCAAGAACTCTTCCAATCGCTTTCCAATGCTCAACACTTGGATTGCTAGTAAACCTACTAAGTTTACTCACGGCAAATGCAATATCCGGTCTCGTGCATTGAACTGCATACATTAGACTTCCAATTGCACTCGCATATTCGAGTTGTCCAATAGCCCTTTCAACATTCTTTACAAGTTTAATACTTGAATCAAATGGAGTATTTGCCTCTTTAATGTTCAAATGTTTGAACTTTTCAATCACATTCTCTATATAATGTGATTGGGTTAATGCATACCCCAACTCATTCTTGATCACTTTTATACCCAATATGGTATCCACTTGACCAAGATGTTTCATATTGAATGTTGGCGATAGAAACATCTTCGTTTCTTTTATGTCATTCATGTGATTACTTATAATCAACATGTCATCCACATACAAACACACAAATGTAACGAGTTTATTACAACTTTTAATATATAAACATTTATCTACCACATTATGTGAAAAACCAAAAGACATAATTGCATTATCAAATTTCTCATGCCATTTTTTAGGAGCTTGTTTTAAACCATATAGCGATTTAATAAGTTTACAAACTTTATTTTCATTACCCGGAAGAACAAAACCTTCCGGTTGTTCCATGTAAACTTCTTCATCTAGTTCTCCATTTAAAAATGCAGTCTTCACATCCATTTGATGTACATGTAAATCAAATATAGACGATAGTGCAAATAGTATTCTAATAGTAGTGATCGTAGCCACCGGTGCATAAGTGTCAAAATAATCAATTCCTTCCTTTTGTCGAAAACCTTTAGCAACTAATCTTGCTTTATAGGTTTGGATCGAACCATCGGTATTGTATTTCCTTCGAAATACCCACTTGCAACCAATGGCTTTTGATCCAGCCGGTAAATCAACAATCTTCCAAGTATTGTTGGACGTTATAGAATCCATTTCATCATTGATAGCATCCTTCCAAAATGTGCTATCTCTAGAAGTCATTGCTTCTTTATAGGTTTTAGGATCACTATCAATTTGAAGAACATATAGAATTGTTCTTACTATATCTTCCTTACTTGCTTCAACCAAGTAAAAGGAGATCCTTTGAGAATCAATCTCATCATGTCCTAATACCTTCTCTTTACGAGAACGCTTGCTTCTTCAAGTTTCACTAGTCTCAATTACATCTTGGGTAGATATTTCTAGTGATTTAGAAGCCGGAAATTCATTTTGAATTTCTATTGAATTTTGAGGAATATCATCAACGCTTAATGAATTCTCAAAAAATTCCACATCTCGTGATTCTATAATCACATTGGATATTAGATCAAGTAGTCTATATGCTTTACTATTTATAGCATATCCAAAAAAAGCACTCTTGATCCCTCTTGGTCCTAGTTTTGTCCTACTAGGATTGGTGTTTTTATAATAAGCCAAACACCCCCACACTTTAAAATATCCAATGTTAGGCTTCCGACCTTTCCACAATTCATAAGGTGAAACTTTAAGTTTCTTAGAAGGAATTCTATTATGTATATGACACGCGGTAAGTAATGCCTCAACCCATAAGTAATTAGGCAATTTAGACCTTGTTAGCATAGCATTTATCATCTCAACTAAGGTTCTATTTTTCCTTTCCGCCAGGCCATTTTGTTCTGGTGTTCTAGGTGCACTACATTGGTGTAAAATACCATGTTCTTCACAAAAGATATCAAATTCTTTAGAAAAGTATTCACCGCCTCTATCACTTCTAAGAATTTTAATCCTTTTATCCTTTTGATTTTCTACTTCATTTTTATATGCTTTAAACATATGAAAAGCCTCATTTTTATGTTTCATTAGATAAACATAACAAAACCTAGAATAATCATCAATGAAAGTGATAAAATATTTATTACCACCCCTAGTTAACATGCCATTAAGTTCACAAATGTTGGTATGAACTAA
Source organism: Ligustrum vulgare (assembly GCA_963555705.1). Classification (NCBI taxonomy): domain Eukaryota; kingdom Viridiplantae; phylum Streptophyta; class Magnoliopsida; order Lamiales; family Oleaceae; genus Ligustrum; species Ligustrum vulgare. The sequence continues at coordinate 41,039,476 of OY743173.1, read as the reverse complement.
GTCAAGAATATTAGATGATCTTACTACACTTTGAAAAGGTTTTTTAATCATTTTGGACTTAGTGCAAATTTCACATTTTTCATACTTTGTAAAATCACAAGATAGCATGCCATTTCTAATCATTCTATGCAAAGTAGAATATCCAATATGTCCTAATCTATCATGCCATAAATCTAAAGAACACACAAAGTAAGAAGAATTTATTTTATTAATTGCATTTTCAATAGTACACAATTTGACCATTCCATTAGTGGAATAGCCTTTACCAACAAAGAAACCATTTCGGGACAATACAAGTTTTCCCGACTCAAAAATACATTTCACGCCCGATTTTCCCAACAAATCACCACTTACAAGGTTTCTATTCATATCCGGCACATGTAAGACATTTGTAAGAGTTACAATCTTTCCGGATGTGAATTGAAGATCAACATTCCCTTTGCATATGACTTTCGAACAATGTTCATTTCCCATTTGAATTTGTTGACCATCATCAATCTCTTGATAGGTCTTGTATAGGGACTTGTCATAGCAAACATGAACGGTGGCGCATGTATCATACCACCATCCCGGAATTTTTCCTTTGACAGAATTCACTTCGCTTATAGTAGCAATAATTTCATTCTTGTCAATGAAATTAACCTTGCCTCCAAAATTGCTTTATTTTTTATGTCAGCAATCTTTCGCAAAGTGGCCGAATTTTCCACATACAAAGCATTCTCCCTTGGGCTTCTTTTTGAATTTGTAGTTGTTGTTGCTAGTAAACTTTCTTTTGTTTACTTTGGTCACTTTGTTGTTCTCCAAGGCATTGGCTTTAGAAGTACCAACATGGGAATGTTCAATCCCATCTCTTGCCCTCGACTCTTCCTCAATTCGGAGATGTTTTTGAATTTGCTCCATTGAAAAGTCTTCGGAGTTGTGAAGAATTTTCTTCCTATATCCTCTCCAAGTAGAAGGCAATTTAGCAATAATTGCTCCTACTTGAAATGATTCCGGAAGTTCTATCTTCACCGCTTTTAATTTATTGACAATCACTTGCAATTCATGAACTTGGGGTAATAGGAGAACATTTTCCAAAAATTTAAAATCAAAGTACCTTGTTATAAGGAATTTTGTAGTTCCTTCCTCTTCGGCCTTGTACTTGTTTTCAAGTGCATTCCAAATCTCTTTTGTAGATTTAGTGTTGGTGTTCAAGTCGTAGAGACGATCTGAAAGTGCATTCAAGATATGACCACGACAAATAAGTTCGTCTTCTTCTCGCTTCTTTCGATCAATCCTTGCTTGTTCGGTATCTTTCTCGGAAGGTTCGAGCAAGTCTTTTAAATTGGGATCAAGGATGTAGAAGATTTTTAGCGCCGTTATTAGAAACTTGATTTTGTCTTGCCACCTTGAGAAGTTGGTACCATCAAAACGATCCAAGCGAACCAAATCTTGATTCATCAACTTGATTGTAGCCATGGTTGTGTCTCCTTCGGTTGCCATCGCAGAAATTTTCGCTTTTAGAATGTTGAGAAATTTTCTTTCTCAAATAAATATGCTATAATGAAGTTGACACAAAACTTGAAACAAAGAATCAAGAAGAAATCAAAATATTGCAAATTGATTTGAATCGCAAAGAATGCTGTCCTAAAAGCGAAATTTGCGCCCTCTCGAAATGAGAATGCTAAAGGGCCTCCAAACAAATTTCTTTAGCGGATTTCAAACCTCAAACCAAGTATCAAATAGCACAATTGATAAACTTGGAGAAATATGAACAAGAAGAGCAAATTTGAAGATTCTAAGTATAAAATTCAAGACTTTTGGATGATAATCACTATTGAAAGTATATTGATCAAAAGGTTATTCAAAACCATGAATTCTATACCTATTTATAGAATTCTATCATCCATATTCGTTGTTCATGCAACTCTTCACGAAAGAGTGCCAAAAATAGTTGAAAAGGTGCATGAGAAATTCTGAAAAAATTCTCCAAGTGGACCTCTTTAAGCCGGTCATGAGCAAATTAAGTTGTTTTCAATGGTTCCAAGTCGTTATTGAATTGAGTTATTCATTTCGGTGTCGATATATTTTTCTCATCATTGTCCTGATTTATTGGGTTTAAAAAACCTAACAGTTTGTTTTAATTACAACAATGAGATTGTGAAAATGAGAATATATTCTATAGAACTTGGAATCCGAGAATGTTAATTGTGATTTCTGAAATGGCTTTGATAAGCATTTTACAACACTAAGCTCTTGTTTGGTACCGCTAAAAATTCAGATTTTAATTTATTCAAAAATCAAAATTTAGTTTTAATCACTCATTTTATGAGATCTATAACTTTTCAACCACACATTTTATCTACTTTTATCAAAATATACTAAATATCTGATTTTTATTTACACTAAACAGGGGCTTAAAAAGTTAGCATTTTTTTTTTTTTTTTGTCATTTTACATTTTTTTTTTCTTTTTGGCTATTGTTGAATCAGAATCGAAATTGAACTGGAATAATTAGAACTGGTCGTTCCTATATAATGATTCATGTCATGTAATTCAACATCTCTCATATATAAAATTTTCATTTTTAGGTGATCCGATCAATAGATATTCGGTACCTTATATAAAATTTCCATGCAATCTTAATCCAGTTCTTGAAAAATTCTAGATTCTACATCACCAAGAAAAAATAGAGTTAATATATCCTAGTTTGGTTTGGTTTGGTTTGATTGTATCATTATTCAAGAAAATCAACATCTCTTGTTTAAGATTATAATTTCTATTTTATACGATTTAATCCAGTTCTCAAAATTTGTTTTTTACCATGTATGAAATTTTCATTTTCAAATGGTCTATTGACTGTATTCCAATTCTTGAAAATCTAGATTTGATCACTTAGACCATTGATGCATGGAATTATGCTATTTTTACGTATAATTTTACATATTGGGTTATAGTTGACACACTTGTCAAAAATTCCATCTTTTACCAATCACATCACTTCCAAAATCAACAACTACAAATCTGCCACTATACCATTGTCATCGATAAATGCATTTGGACAAGTTGGATGTACAAATATCATTTTGCCTGATGCATGATAAAGAGCACTTTCTTATTTAGTTGTAAAATATTTTATACGTTTCAACAATATTCACTATTTTGACTTTTTATTTTACTTATTTTTTCAAAGAAACATATTGATTTCTCCTCATCTTTAATTTACCGTAATATTTTTATATGTCAATGGTCAATCAATTCAAATATGACTTTAAGAATAGGGTATTGAAATAAATTTTGCTACACTCACAATGAGAGTCACAATGAGAATGACAATTTGTCTACGTGGCGCAATCATTTTTTTTCCACACATCACATCATCTTTTAAATCAACAACAATAACACTTCTATATCACCAAATTGTCATCTACATTGTCAAAATAATTGTGCACTCAGATTAATTCATTGACATATGTAGCCTATTATAAACAATAATTACAAAATACACTATTTATTTTAAATGTTAATTTAATTTCAAAGTGTGGATTCTCTAAAATAGACAATATCATTTAACTGCTGTTTGGTACTCATTTTAATAAGAAATTGATTTTTTGAATATTTATTTTTTGGAGATTTTGTGGTTAAAAAGTAATAAAAATTTTGGGTTTATATTTAGAATAATTTATTGTATAAATATATAGTTGAAAACGAGTATGAGAAAAAAAAAATTTGAAAGAATGAGGATCAAACATTGGCTTAGAGGCTTTTCGAAGATGTTCTTATAGTTTCCCCTTATATTCAATTATTGGTCATTATTTTAAAATTCCATTATTGTAATTAAATACACGTTTTAATATTCTAATAATTGTACACCATTTCTACCCATGGCGAATAGGAGAGCAAAAAAATCCAACTCACACAAAACACACCCTCCTTATAGGGTGGGTCCCACCCCCCATTTTCCCCCTCCTCCTCTCAATTGGAATTTTTTGCTCTCCTACTCGCCATGGGCAGGAGAGCAAAACTAGTGTATCCACCTAATATTCATTCTATGATGGAAAAAAAAAATATCACATAAGCAAAGTTTTAGAATTAACAAGAGTAAAAATGTAAGACTTTATCATCCTTGCTTTGCTTGCATCCTTTTTTTTTTTTTAATTAGTCCTTGATTTATCGTATTTTTCAATTTTTAATTTCAATCACATATTTTTTTGAACAGATTAATTTTGCATCTTTTTTTTTTCTATTTTTCATTTTTCACAATACGTTCTCAAAAAAATATTTTTTACAAAATCAAATAAATTGTTAAAACAATCCCATTCCCATATAAGATGGAATGTAACACCATTATCGATAATCACTCACAATGAATAACATTACTCTTTTGAAAATTGAGTTGGAACTTGGAATAGTTGAGGTTGCCCATAAATAATTATAAATCATAATAATGTCAAATGGGAAAAGAAAAAAGTTACATGAAATCCAACGGTAAAACAAATTAGAAAGTGAGGAACATCATAACACGCCTCAAATATTTTAACAAAGAATTTGATTACAAAAATCACTTATGGGGGGCTGCACCTACAATAAGAATGATGACTAGGAGATTTGTAGTCCAGATTTTTATTTACAGACACCTATACCTATATTCCTTAGTTTCATCTGAAATAATGGCATACTTTCAGATAAACGCAATAAAATAATTACAGATATTGTACTAATGGAATATTTTTTTAACGGTCTGATGATAGCTTGTGGTAGGGGAGGTGGAGGGCCTCGTGGGTTGGTTCAGTTAAAAGCAAAGATCGCTTTCTTCTTCCCAACATCACCACTCTTCACGTTTCAGTTTTTAACCCCTTTTTAGTGGATTTCAATTTCAAACCTTACTCTCCATTAAATTTTGGTCTTTCTAATCAATCTTTTCTATTATATAGAGTTTCATACCTTGCCTATCTGCTATCTAGCGATTTTGAAAGAGGATATAAAAAAAATGGGTTCATTAAGAAATACCAGAAAGACTGTTCTGCTATGTCTTTTTCTTCTTATTTTTCTTGCAGCGATTAGCCCATCTGTTTCTTCTAAGGTATCGCTTTCTTTGCATAACAGTGTGTGTGTGTGTGTGTGTGTGTGTGTGTGTGTGTTAATAGTTGAAAGTGTGTTTTATGAAAATATAATTTGGGTGCAATGTTTTTTGTTCCAGTTATACGTGGTGTATATGGGTAGCAAAGGTAGTAATAATCCAGATGAGATTTTGAGGGCGAACCACCAAACGCTCACTGCTATCCATAAGGGAAGGTCTGTTTCTTGATCCTTATTCAACTGTGTCATTCTTTTTCAGAAGGGTTCATTTTATTTTTCTTCTGTTTATGGTTTCTTGTTTTTGCTTTTACTTCTTGCCAATTAATGATTTGCTATAAGCGCGCAGTGATGAAGAAGCCAGGGCCTCTCATGTTTACAGTTACAGACATGGTTTCAGAGGATTTGCAGCCAAGTTGACTGAAGAACAAGCCTCTGAAGTCGCTAGTAAGCCCTCCCTTTTGCTAATAAATGCTACTTGTACATGACCCATGTTGAGAAATTGAATTATTCCGAACTCTGTATTCATAAAAGAAAACTTTGATTATACTAATCATACTATTGGATAAATTCAAAATCAGAAATGCCAGGAGTGATATCAGTTTTTCCCAACAAAAGGAGGACACTTCACACTACTCATTCGTGGGATTTCATGGGCTTAATTGGTGAAGAAACTATGGAAATCCCAGGTTATTCTACCAAGAATCAGGTTAATGTCATCATTGGTTTCATTGACACAGGTGATTGCTTTGAAGCTTTTGCCTTACTTTTCATTATTATTAGGTCAGTGAAAGGTCATATCATAATTGAATTATTAACAAAATATCATTTCATGGCTGATGCAACTAGCTCTTGACATTGTTTGCTTATGATTAAGGAAAAATTTAACTATTGAAAATATTCCTTTACTACTCTGTTTATCATTGTTTGTAAACATTATGTTGTAGGTTAAATCTTACATGTTGTATCCATACAATCAATCCCTTCTTTTTTGTTTTTATCTCTCTTTTATGGCTTGACGGTGGAAAATAACACCTTCCTAATTTTCAAACTTTAGCAACTTATATTAATCTAATAATAGTCCGTCCATCATTATCCATGACATAGAGATAATAATAACATTGAAATTGGATGGTTCTAATATAGTGTTATTTAGTGGTTAATAGATGGAGACTTGTAGCTTGCAAAAACCACATGCTATGAAAGTGTGCTTACCCAATGAGCATAACTCTGTTTTTGCCTCAGTTTATAAATCATGCCACCGTCTCCATGTTTCATAATAATGCTATTCAATTTGCTTAGGAATTCAATTCTTCTCCGTGCTACTGCTTTGCTATAACAGAATTCCAACCTTCCCTCTAAAATAAAAACAAGTGACGTAAGTTAAATTTCTTGGGGACCATGGTTGTCCTACGAAACACTCCTTCTTTACCTGCTAATTTTTTTTTCCTCTCTCAAATAATTAGAACTTAGCCTATACATAAGACAATGTGTGACAGGAATTTGGCCAGAGTCCCCAAGTTTTAGTGATGCCAACATGCCTCCGGTGCCAGCTGGATGGAAGGGACATTGTCAATCTGGAGAGGCATTCAACTCTTCCACATGCAACAGGTCAAAAACATTCTGGTCCTACTTTGATTTCTGTTGATCATTTAATGGGCCCATATATCAGCTAAAGTTGTCCTCCTATAGGAAAGTGATCGGTGCAAGATATTATCTCAATGGCTATGAAGCTGAGGAAGATTTGGAAAATAATGTTTCTTTTAAATCTCCAAGGGACAGCTCTGGCCATGGCAGTCACACAGCTTCAACTGCTACAGGTCGTTATGTGAATAATATGAACTATGAGGGATTGGCGTCTGGCGGAGCTAGAGGAGGTGCACCTATGGCTAGGATAGCAGTATATAAGACTTGCTGGAGCTCTGGTTGTTATGATGTTGACTTGTTGGCCGCATTTGATGATGCTATTAGAGATGGAGTGCACATTGTGTCTCTGTCTTTGGGTCCCGATGCTCCGCAGGGAGATTACTTCAGTGATGCCATTTCTGTGGGATCATTCCATGCTGTTAGCCATGGAATTGTGGTTGTTGCTTCAGTTGGAAATGAAGGAAGTCCAGGGTCTGCAACAAATCTTGCTCCTTGGATGATCACTGTTGCAGCTAGTTCAACTGACAGGCAGTTCTTGTCCGACATCATACTTGGAAACAGAGCTCACTTTTCGGTAATCAGTTTATGCCTGCATTCGTAATAATTATGAAATAAATAGTTGATCCTTACCCAGGATCCTGTTATTGGATAGGGTGAAAGTCTGAGTCTACTTAGGATCGACACCTGGACAAAGATCATCTCTGCTTCTGATGCTTATGGAGGGTACTTCACTCCTTATCAATCCAGGTGAAGCAGAAGGTAGTTTTACCTGTTTACAATCTGGATTTATGTATTCGGCATTGAAATCTTATGTCACTTTTATATCTCATGTTTCTCCCTTTAGTTACTGCTTGGATAGTTCTTTGAATAGCACAAAGGTGAGAGGTAATGTTCTAGTATGCCGACATGCTGGGAGCTCAGCAGAGTCGAAGCTGGCAAAAAGTGTGGTAGTAAAAGAAGCTGGAGGAGCTGGGATGGTTCTTATAGATGAAACAGAGAGAGATGTCGCGATTCCTTTTGTCATCCCGGCAGCAATTGTTGGCAAGAAAATAGGACGCAGGATCCTAAGTTACATTAGTAATACTAGGTTTGTTACCTCAGTTGTTACCAGGAACTTATCTGTGTGTTCTTATTTTATTTTGTTCTTCCCTTATTGCTGACAATTTTACGTGGACAGCAATCCTACATCAAGGATATTATCTGCCAAGACTGTATTAGGTTCCCAATCTGCTCCTCAAGTTGCGCCATTTTCTTCCAAAGGTCCCAATTTCTTGACCCCTGAAATTCTGAAGGTAATTTTGTATAAACAATGGGGGTAATCTTTCGTTTGTTTATACATATTTACTGTTTTTAAATGTATCTTATTGAATAATATCTGCAGGTCATAGATTTGCTGGAATTTCAATTGAATTTTTCTTGTTGAAACAACATGTTCGTTTGCATTTTACGCTATTCTTATTTATCTTGTCGAAACAATTAAGATTCGTGACGTGCATTATTCTTGCTAATTGAGCATGTTTGTAGCCCGATGTCACAGCACCTGGATTGAATATCCTGGCAGCCTGGTCTCCTGCAGATAATAAAATGCATTTCAACATACTCTCTGGAACATCCATGGCTTGTCCCCACGTAACAGGAATTGTAGCTTTGATAAAATCTGTGCATCCATCTTGGTCGCCATCTGCAATCAAATCGGCCATTATGACAACCGGTAATTATTAAAATCAACATAACTTCTCCCAGGTATATATTTACATCATAGCTAAATGTAAAGTTTGATGCAGCTACTGTATTAGACAAGCACCGGAAGCCTATCACAGCAGGCCCAGATGGACGAAGAGCGAATGCTTTTGATTTAGGCTCTGGCTTTCTGAACCCAAGGAGAGTTCTTGATCCTGGTCTTGTATATGATGCAGCATTCAGTGATTACAAAGCCTTTCTCTGTTCAATTGGTTATGATGAGAAATCAGTGAATTTGATAACAGGAGACAACAGCACCTGTAATCAGTCTTTGCCAACAGCATCTGACCTTAATTATCCATCCATCACAGTACCTAATCTTAGCAACACTTTTTCCATCACTCGTACGGTGACGAATGTAGGGAGGCCGAGGAGCATCTACAAATCAGTTGTGTTTCCTCCGATCGGAGTCAATGTCACTGTAATACCCAAACGACTCATCTTTAATAGGTACAGGCAGAAGATCAACTTCACTGTGAATTTCAAGGTGACCGCCCCATCACAGAATTATGTTTTCGGATCCTTGTCGTGGATGAGTAAAAAGTCTGGGGTAACTACACCTCTGGTTGTACGGGTTGCCAAGTCGAGGTCGAGAATGGGTTTAGTGTCATAAGCAGCAGTACACTACGTAATGCAACCTTGGAGTTCTAGAATGGAGATAAAGATGGAACACAAAAATAAATGTGCAGATTCCAAGTCGCAGTGTAGATTGATACCCATGTCTAGACATTAGAGTCATTTTTGCAGATAAGCATAAGTATGAATACATATTTTTCAACCCTTCCTTAATGGTTTTGGTGTTTGGGATTCTTTTCGTGCCAATACTGTATAAATCCATTGGAAACTTGTCATATAAATGTAGTCAAGCTAATGTTATCTCATTGTCCAATGTTCGAGAACTCAACATTTAATCGATCTTATGGCGCCACCAAATAAACCTATATAGTATCCATTTCAAATTAAATTTCAACGGACTCCAAAATAATCTGAGACCTTGTTTGGTAGCACTTAAAATCAACACCTTTTATGAGATCCACAACTTTTCAACCACACGTCTCATCAACTTTTATTAAAATTTACTAACAATCTAATTTTTATCATTACGAAACAGGGATTGAATTAAATACAGACTTTAAACAAGTTGGATTGCTTGCAAAATGGTTTGACAAAATCTAAGTTTGATAAGACATATTGTACAGTACAAACAATATTAAGGTACTGCCATTTTTGTCGAGTAATGCGTAGCACACATGCCGACGTATAATGAAATGATAAATCATTGCAATCTTCGGCCCTGAGGCTGAATATCTTTAGGATCAATTAGGCCTTCCAAGACAACAAGCTCATCCAGCATAGATAGCTTCTCCTTCTCAAGGGCCATAATCTCGTCTTCAACCTCTTTCAACTCTGATCCCAATCCAAAGCTTTCCTCTTCTAGTAGTAAATAGTTTCGCCTCAAAGCCCGGTATTCATTTCCAGATGTTGAAGAGTCTGGCAAAGAATCTGAGGTCGAACGCTCTTCTTGTTGGAACAATGGGGAAACATCATTCATCAGTACTTTTTTGGAGGCCTTCTGCCCTTTCTGGCTAGAACGGGCTCGTGCATCCTGAAGTCTTTTCTTACTATCTCCGGGTGCATTAAGCATTGCAGTCTCTTGCGTTGAAGGTTTCTTTTTTCTCTTACTAACCATGGCATCATTTGTTGGCGGCATTTTCTGGTTTTCCATTTCTCAATCAACTAGTGGATGGTACTTTCTTGAGAAGACCAAAGAACAAAAACACATGAATAGATGTGATATACCCATAAGATTCAATATAAGTAATAAGATTATCATGTTGCAACAAATTTTCAACAAACACCTAAACTTGTACAAACTAAGGACCCGTCTGACAAGGATTTTGCTACTTGTAGAAGAGCTTCCTGAAAAAATTATCTTAATTTTTGTTTGAAAACTACATTGTTAAAGTATTTCCTACTTTGGAAGTGCTTTAGAATGAAACCACACTGAATCAGCTTCCTGTAAAAGTTCTTCTAACTAGTGGAAGTAATTTAAAAAAAAAAAAAAAATTGTCAAGCTGGTCAAGCTTTAGGATCTCAAAAGTCATCCTCAACAGGCCCTAAATATAACTCATTGTGAGTTTGATATTGATCAATTATAACATTTATGAAACATCGATACTTGACAAACCTATAGCATTTCTTGGTTTCACCCTCCACACCTCCTCAACATCTTTCTTCTATCTGTTCATGTCATGCTTCCATTTTTTACACGTTCTCAGAGCAAAGCAAAAGGCCAGTTGTATACCTCATTTCCATTAACTTCAGAAGTAAGTAGTACACAATACTGGATTAATGAGATAAGGTACAGGTACATCAGATGAGTATGACTAAAGAGGCGAGTCCAAGCCCCTAAGGCAAAGGCATGTGAACAAAAGATACGGTAGTGATACTAATGAACATCAGTCTAAAGACATACATTATCCCACCTCTACAAGGAGATCGAAACTCGACATGGACATGGTATCTAGTAACATATCCACCTACTCTGTCATTCTTTCAACAAAATATGCATGGCAATTACTAGAAAGATCCATCATAAATGATAAAGTAACCAAAATCAAGAGAGAAAAATAATCTTCCAAAGACGAAAGAATTTGATCCAATGTCCTTCCAACTTATTAAAATGTAAATGTAAAAGTAAACTCAGCTCCTGATTATTGCAGCTCAATCTCACTTGATTGGGTACAAAATTGTGAAGAATCATTCAGTTTCTTGTGTTCGATTCAAGCATATAATGCAATTGCGATATAAGTCACACTCAAAAAAGTCAACTAAAAATTCATGAAGATAATTTTTTCCTTAAAATATCAATTAGCGTGTTGTATCTCTACCATGTTTTCTCAAATATAAATCAAAATTTAATCAAGGAAAATATCGTAGCCAGGAAACGCGAACTAAACCCTTTGGGAAAATTTTTAAAATCACCTAATGCAAAAAATTATAATAGCACAAAGAATCTAACCCAAAACATAAAAGCAAATTATGTTAAAAAAAAAAAAAAAGACGAAGAAGTGAATTTCAAATTAAACAGAATAATATTCGGATGCAAAAAGAAGTATAGAAAATTAATAAATTGCAAACCCACGATTGGTTATGTCATCTTATATTCTTATTTCATAGCAAAAACAAAAACCAAAGGAACCAGAGCCGATTATCCTTAAATAAATAAAAAAAAAAAAGCAACAAATAACTCGGAATTAATAACAATTCAGTGCAGCAGTAATTAAAGGTTGAAATTAGTTCTTTTTTCTCACCCGTATTGCAGATTGAATAATTTGGTTCAAACAACGTGCAAAAAGTTCTTCAAGAAGGATTCGAACTGAAACGTATTGTTTTGTCTAGTAATTTGCAGTCAACCAAATATGAGAAATAAGTTTGGAAATATTATAGATTGATCCTCTAACTTTATGAAATAAACCTTTTAAGTTTATAATTTCCCTGTTCGGCATAAGAGTCCCAAGTATCAAATTATTTTATTCAAAAGACCATCACGACTTTATTTTGAATTAAGTTATTGAATTTTTCAACTATTAAAAGAATTAGGATTGTGCTACATTTACAAAATAAATGATAAACTAACTTACACCCCATAAATGGAGAGGGCCACATACAATAAAATATTTGTAGGTCTCCATTCATGTGAGAAGTGTAACTAATTTTTTTAATTCAACTCTCATTTGATTCAAACTATTTTTTTTCAACTTTTCCATCAAATTCATTTTTAATCTCACATTTCTATAAGACTCACAATTTTTCATATTTTTCAATCACCTTTTAACTATAAATTATCTCAAAAATCCAAAATTCTTAAAGAATTACCTACACCAAACAGATACTCAAAAAAAAAAAAAATGCCACAAAAAATTATAATAATAATAATAATAATAATAATAATAATAATAATAATAAGTAAAAATTACACCCACTCATATATTTTATCTTTCAATTTCAAAAATAAAATCTTGAAGTTTTTTGTACAAAAATTAGGTCACAATTCAAATTTTAATTATTTAATTAATAATTCATATACCCACCCATACAATTGAACCCTCAAGACATGTCGCATCCCTTCTCTCTCATTTATCTCCTCCTCTTTATCATATCACGTCGTCTATCATCGTCGTGTACCAGTGCATACAGTGCCACCGCACATCGACGATGCAAGCGGTTGTCATAGAACCGCTGCTATAGTGGCATCATCGTTGCTGCAGCGGCGATGATATGTGCCGCTGTGACCGTTGCTCTTCACAGTAGCTAACAACGACATCTCTTCACTACACGGAGCTTAGATGCAACCGCTCGTCTGTGGCTCTATGAGCACCACCTTCAGATGCTGCTGCTGTAATGATTCCCTGTTGACTTGTTTATCAGCGGCACTCTGAGCACAGTCTTCACAGCCGCCTTTGTTATTAACTGATTTTTGGAATGTATTTTGTTGATGGTGTTTATAGTGTGGTGATCATTGTTGGTGAAGTGGTGGTTTCTTTGGAGGTAGTTTTGGTGGTGGTAGTCGAAGAGGTGGTGAAGATGGCTATAGATATGAGGCGACAACTTTTTTCAACGGTGTCGGAGGTTATGGTGGTGGTGTGGGGGGTTGTGTGGGGTTTTGAGGTGGGGACTTTTTGTGGGACCATTATATGTAGCTTATCAGAGAGGTGTGATAGTGGCTATAGATATGAGGTGGTGACTTTCGGGCGGTGTCGATGGAGATGGGTTGTGGCTATAGATATGAGATGGGGTGATTTGAGGCATGCGTGTGGTGATGCGATAGGTGGTGGAGCAGGTGTGGAGTAAGGGCAGTTAAGGCGGCGGTGGTGATTCAAGTGGTTGGTAGTGGTGGTGGTTGTGGTTGTGAAGTTGCAAGCGGCGGCGACAGTAGGATTAGGTTTGAGTTTTTGTTTTGTTTGGGTAGGTTAGGAAAGGGGTGGGGTGGGATGAGGTGGGGTGGATATAGATATGTCAACGAGTCGAGCCGAGTCTCGAGTCGAACATCAAGGCTCGAGCTTTTTAGGACTGAGCTTTTTTTGGTCCGAGTCGAGTCGAGACAAAGCTCAGCCAAAAAATTGAGGCTCGGCTCGAGCGTCGATCCAGGCCAGCCCGTTTTTTTTTTTTTTTTTTTTACGGCGAATGAATATGTATTATATTTGTAATTAGTAATTACTTAAATGAATTATACAATATACACAATAAATGTAGTTAAAATATCAAACATAAGATTTAATAAAAATGTAAACGTAGATTTCGCAAAGTCTATCTATACTAAAATTAAATTACTAGTTGTTTTATATATATTCAATAAAGGTTACAAGTTACAACCCTCCTCCTTTTTCCGGGCTTGGGACCGGCTATGATCAAGATCAACATAGGCGGAGTTAAAAATTGTACACGAATAAAAAATTCCGTGTACAATTTTTTTAAAAACATAATAATTTAAATTACACAAAATAATTTTTAAAAACTTACAATTTCTTCTATCTGAAATATTGCTCCAAGTCCTCGGTCATGATGCTATCAACTTTTTCTTGAAGTCGTAAATCTGTACATTCCCAATCCTTCAAGCATACAAGAGCTTCTAATATGTCTTCCTTCAGTCTTGATCGTTCGTCTGACAAAATCCTACCACTTAAACTAAATGCAGCCTCCGATACCACGGTGGACACTGGAGGTGTTAGTAAATCACGTGCAATTTTTGCTACAACTGGATATTGCCTTTCATTACACCTCCACCAAGTTAAAACATCAAAATTCTCTAATTCTTATGGTGTTAAAACACTGCGAACGTCCACACACATGTACCTAGCTAATTCAGATGGAATTTCAACGTATGTACCACCTATCGATCTAGATGTGTTTCCACTGGAACTAATTGAGGGAGCACTTGCATTTGTGTTAATAAAGTCTCATAAAGAATTAGAATGCATTGGAGTACTTTGGGAAACATTAGTTTGGGAACTAGAATTACATTGATCTTTTTTTGCAGTATAATAATTGTACATTTCACATAATAAAGATTCCACATTAACATGTGATAATTCTATATTTAAATTTTGTGAAATTCCCTTTATAATAGCCTTAGTGCCCATTAAATTTAATCGAGGATCCATTACCGATGCTAAAACAAATAAAGAAGGTAATTCTTCCCAATATTTGCAAAATTTTAACTCCATGGAACTGACTACAACATTAAAAATTGGCAAATTTCTATATTGATTGAATGTTTGTGCAATATGAAAAAAGTGCTGTAAAACAAGTGAAGATGTTGGGTAGTAAACACCACTGCATGCATTTGTGGCATCATAAAAGGCTTTTAAAAATCTTTTTACACAGAATGCAATTTCCCATTCCCACTCTTCTAAATTATTATCAGATCCATACGTATGTCTACCATTATAATACATTGAAATAATTTTATCATAATTTTCACATGAGTGTAACATAAGGTATGTAGAGTTCCATCTATGTGATACATCCGTAGCAAATGAATCTTCTTCTAAACTATACTCCGCACAGAAACTATTAAATGCTTGTTTTCTTGATGGTGATACATTTATGAAATTTATTGCTTGTCTAATTTTATCTAAGGATTTTCAATATGTTTTAAACCACTTTTAACAATTAAGTTGATAATGTGACAAACACAACGTTGGTGAAACAATAAACTATCAAATGCAGGGTTAAAATCAGAAATAAATTTATCAATAACAACCTTATTAACGCTAGCATTATCAAAAGTAAAACTACGAATCATATCTTGCATACTGAATTCTTGTATAATCACATTTAAAACTAAATGTATGTTAGCGGCATTATGAGGATATTCTGCTAATCTAAATGCAATAATTTTTTGTGTAAAATTCAAAAATTATCAATGTAATGAGCTGTGGGAGCAATATAACCTTTTTTGTTACCACCAGTCCATAAATCAGATGTAAATGAAATAACAGTCTCATATGTTTTTAAAGCTTTAATGGTAATTTCTTTTCTTTTGTTATATAATTTTACGGTGTCTGCACGAAGTGTATTTCTACAGTAAGGAGTATACCTGGGTTGAAGATAATTCTGCACAAGTCGGGTGAAGTGAACAGAGTCAATTAAGGAAAGGGGCATCTCAGCGGCCGCCACATATGCAGCCATACCTTCGAGAAATCTTTCTTGCGAATACACAAATGTTGAAAGAGTAGTAGTACCAGAAGGTCCAGAACCACCAAAAACAAGCTGGGACTGTGTTGGGTCACCAACCGGTTTCGCTTTGCACGCCCTTGCTATGTGCCGATTCAAATGTGACGTGCTTGATCCGGGCTTCCAGCTCATTTCCTTACCACAGTAATTGCAGCACGCTTTCCATATATCAACTTCATTTTCAACACCAACTTTTTTCCTTGTCATATGTTGCTAGCAATCCGATGACTCTTTTTTAACTCGTTTGATTTCAACAATTTCCTCCTCTTGGATATCATCCAAGTCAATTGGAGCATTTTCGGAGACATCGATATGAGAGGGAGTACTAGAACTACCCCTGAATTGGTTAACTTCATCGCTGTTAAACTCCATACGTATCAGTATTGTAGTGTAGAATGTAGTTAGTTTCAAATTTGAAAGTTGAAACTTGAAATCGAGAGAAATATTATCACAATAATTGAAGAATATAGAGAAATAGAGAATTGAATAGAAATTATAGCAAACAAATGAATATTATGATGAAATGAAAAAACTTGTAAGTGAATTGTGAATTAACAAACAAAATACGACCTATTTATAGAAAAAAAACGTGGGAAAACAAAAAAAAAAAAAAAAAAAATCAAATTTCAAATTTCAAATTTAAAAAAAAAAAATCTGCATATTTCAAATCAGATCAAAAATCAGATAAAAGTGTAACAACCCATGTTGCAGTGTAGCGCCCCGAGTTCCGTATACCCGATTCACTACGTCATTTTCTGTCTAAATTTTTCGAATAATATTTTTGCGGAAGAAATAATTGAAATTCATTTTTGGCAACATTAAATAAACTGTAATGACCGATAAAATTGAAACATTTATGAAACCATTTGAAATAGTAAATCGAACCATTAATTTTGTAAAGAAATTGACAATGTCATAATTTCTCAAATAAATGAACTTCTCTAAATTATTCGATTGTTTGGAAAAATACGGAAATCATTAACGTCAAACTTTCAACCGTTTAACGATTATTGCCACCATCATTCATCACTCGCCACCGTCTCCGAAATCTGCAAAACTGTTAAAAAGTAGGGTGAGTATTTCATGGGGGAAATACTCAGTAGACTCATCGCAAATTAATTAATTTATAAGATGATTAAACACATAAATCCCGGCTCTTTATAAAACGGGCATTGATAGAGCTTCTTTATAAAACTGTTCTTGATAAAACTCATATTGTGCATTACAGCACGGGACATATTTTGCAAATCATAGGCTCTTTGAAAATAGCTCTTTGAAAACAGCTCTTTGAAAACCATATACTTATAAAAACATTTTAATTATGCCAAGCATAATTTCTTTTGAAAGCATAACATAAGATAGGATTGAAATCCTCATAAACATAGGGAGACACAAGAACTTTACCGAACTTAGGTGGCAAGAATTCTTATGCAGTAAAATCATAATAAAAGTAAGTATACCAAAACATAATTCTTGAAATTCATAGGGATCATTTCCATCATAACATAAGATAGGATCGAAATCCTCATAAACATATGAGACAGGAATTTTACCGAACTTAGGTGGTAAATCCTCATAAACATATGGAAACATAGGAATTTTACCGAACTTCGTGGCAAATCCTCATAAACTTATGAAGACACAAGAATTTTACCGAACTTCGTGGCAAGAATTCTTATGTGCATAGCAATGATCCAAAACATATAAAACATTATCGTAAAAACATAGGGTATACTTACTTTTCATAAAAACATAAGGTATATTTACCTTTCATAAAACATACTTAATTTTCTTGAAAATTGACTTTCACAAGTCACATGACATTTATATGAAATCATAATTTAAATCAATTAATAAGTGCGAGTATACCTCAAATCCGACGAGTGCAAAGTTGAGCGGGAATGACTTCAATTTCTTTAAATTCTCCGTACGCTTCGTCTTAGCCAATAAGTCACTTTAGTCTATCGAATATATAGCTCAAAATGATAAATTATAATTTGAGGACTAAAATTGATGTTTTGAAAGTTGAAGGACTAAAATGAATATCTTTGAAAAGTTGAGGGACTAAAATTGATACTTTGAAAGTTGAGTCGGAAACTCAAAACAATAGGGTTGAAATAATATATTTTAAAATGACAAGGCTGAAATGATATGTTTTAAAGCAGTAGGGCCGATTTGCAACTTTTTAAAACTTGGGGACTGAAATGATTAACTTTTCAAAAGAGGGGGACCAATGCTGCAAATTCTGAAAGTTATTAAATAAATCAGATTTATTCTCTCTCTATTTTTGTAAATCAGAGCATTAGAGAGAGACCGAGGGCGGAGACGGCGATTCAGACGAGGAACGAACGAGTGACACTGCCGGTGATTCGCCGGCGAAGTAGCCGGCGCAGGTTGCGGTAAGTGGTGGCCAAAGCAAGGGTTCTGATTTTAGGGCTTGGGTGCGAGAAACAAGGGCGAAATCGAAACAAAATCGAAGCTGGGGTTCGCGGTTTAGGTCGTGATTTTCCGGCGAAGAGGTGGTCTGAGGTGAGGTAAGTAACTGAGTTCACTTATTTCTTGTTTTGGGTTTTGATTTGTGAGGGGCAGTCGTTGGGTCGTTTGGTTCGTTTTGGGCAGTTTGTTGATGGTGATGAATGCTCAGCTGATTTGGTTTATGATTCTGGATGGATTTGATTGAATGCAGTGGTTCGGCTGGATGGATTGAATGCAGCGATTGATGCAAATTGGTTTCCAGATTGAGGTAGATGATTGGCGTTGAATTTGGAAAAACTGATTGAGGGTTGTAGTTAGGAATTGTGGTTTAGGTGGTTGCTGTGGTGATGATAATAGTGGCCGGTTTTGTAGTTGAGGCTGTACTGATGATGCTGGTTGGTGCAGTGTGGATCATTGGTGATTGGCTATGGTGTTGCAGTTGGAAATCATACTGTTGAATTGGCTGATTCAGGGGTGATGTGCAGAGAAATTTAGTTTGGCAGTCTGATGGTAATTTTGGTGATTGCAGGCGATGAGTGCAGAGGGTTTGATTTCTGAATTGTGCAGTGAATTGGTAGTGTCCCATGATGATGATGATGATGATGATTGTGAATTTTTCATTGCAGAAAAGGGAGGTTTGTATATATATAGGTTTAATATAATGGAGGTTCGTGGCTATGGATTGATGATGATGATAATGGAGCTGTAAAGGAATTTGTGGGTGGTGGCTATGGCTTTAGCTTTCGGCGTAAAAGAGAAGGGATGATGAGGCTAATGGTTTAATTAATGTTGGTGGATGATTAATGAGGTGGAACAAAATGATTATGAATTTGGTACAAAAGCAAAAGACAGAATAACAAAACGTGGGTTGCACTTGCTGGATATAGATTAGGATTAGTGTGGGATAATTAACTAAAATTTTGACTAACTTCGATCAAGAAACGTATTTAAAACAGATATATTTTGGACTGAAAAATGATTTTGAAAATAATACTTTGAATAAATAATTAAAATAACATAATTTTAGAAATTCGGATTTTAATTTAAAATCGAACAAATTCGATATTTCTTGACTTGACTAGACGAATTCGTCGCGGCGTTAACTTCAAAATAATGGGTGAAATAGTAGCGACACAATTTTCTAAATATTAAAATAATTATAAAATTGCGTAAAAACTCTGGGTCGCTATATGCAGGCAGCAGACATGGGCCTGAATGGCCCGTGTCTTCGGGCCAATTTGGCCAGTAAAACGGGCCAAATTGGCCTGCCACACGGGCCGGCCACGGCTCGAGTCCAGTGAACATTTTTGGGCTCGGCCCGAGCTTCGGATCGATCCTACGAGCCTTGAGCCGAGCTTAGCCCGAGCTTTTAACGAGTCGAGCCCAAGCCGTTTTAACACGCCTAGGTGGGTAACTTGTTTGTGACAAATGTGACCAATTAACTTAAAATTTGTAAGATAGATAAAATTGTGACATATAAAATTCGAGATTTGTGACTTATGAATAGGCTGACATAAGAAATTTGTAAATTGAGATCGAAAAATAAGTTGTGACAACAAATCGTAAAAGTTGTGACTCATAAAATCGAAATTTGTGACTGAGAAAATGTCATGACATACAAAACTCAAAGTTTATGATCAATAAATAAGTTGTAACTCACGAAATTTGTAAATTGAGATCGAAAAATAAGTTGTGATCTAAATTTTCAGAATTTGTAACCTAGAAAGATGTTGTAACCTATAAAATTTATGACGTGTATCGATAAGAGAATCGTGACCAATTAATTTGATAATTTGTGACCAAAAAATAAGTTGTGACCAATAAAATTTGTAATTTGTGATCGAGAAATAAATTTTGACTAATTAATTTGATAATTTGTGACTTGTGACACGTGATCATAAATTGAATAATTTTGACCTCAATATTCAATTACCAAATTAATTATATATTTTTAAACAAAAACTTGATTTTTGAACTAAAAGAATAAGTTTCTTAAATATGAAATATTATCTCTAAAAATTCTTACTTGTATCCTAATAAAAATAGAAAAAGTGGAAGGAAAAAAGAAGCTCGCCATCCACTCACATGCTCCAAGTCTATCTCTCGTAAGAGATTTTTGGGAGGCGGGTTGGAGCTAGTTCTTGACAGTAATTGAAAGGATTAATTTGGCCCTAAACTAACTCTATATACATAGGGTAGAAAAATACGTCTAATATCAAACAATTTGCCTCCAATTCAAAAAAAAAAAAAAAAAAATTACCTCCATCATTTTCTCTCTCTTCCAATTCAAGTTCTCTCATTTCAACCGTATCTCACTCCCATATATATCTCTCGCCCAAAATTCTTGTTGCTCCCAATATACACTCCCAATCTATCTATATATCTAAATTAAACCCAAATCAATGTTCAATTTTTTTATTTTTCTTTGATTTCAATTTTGCTTCCTTTGCTCTATAACTCTAAATTTTCACCCGTCATTTCAACCAATAACTTTTGTTATCGATTTACAAAAGGGATCAGTTATGATCATCAATAGTACGTCCCCATTGAAAGGGGAGATTGTTGATTCGAAATATGAATCGAATTTCAAGAAGATTTTGATCAATGGATCGTTCGGCAACTATTATAACATGTAATAATTCGTGTTAATTGTGTATTTTAGGTAAGATGTGTTGTTAAAATTTGGAGAAAGAAAAAATGCGTGGTTAAAAAGTTGTGTTGAAAAATATATTGATTATAATCAACACAAGCCAAAACATGAAGTGTCGGCAAGAGCAATGTTGGGAGAAAAAGAAGGGTTCATCTCAGGATCTGCAAGTCTCATAATTTACAACTGTGACCTAAGATATTTGTTGGTTTTCTTGAGATCAATTGTAAAGAAAATTATTTTTTTAGTATATTTCAAATGGTTATTAAATTTCCTTTAGGGTGGCTATATTGCCACCACAAAATTTAATTCTTACACCACATTTTTAAGTGATTTCTTTATTGACTAAAATAGACATAAAAGAAATTACAAAAATATCCTTTTATTTTTCTCTCACTATTTTTAAATACACCACAATCTTTCAAATAAATTTATTTTCTTTTCTTCTTTATATTTATGGTGACTATATTGTCACCACAAAATTTATTTTTTACACCACAATTTAAAGTATTTTCTTTATTTATAAAAATAGACATAAATAAAATTACATACATATTCTATTAATATTATCTCACTAAAATTAATTTTTATATACATCACATCTTTCAAATATTTTCTTATCTTCTCTATGTTTATTTTTCTAAATCATCTTGTTCTTCTTGTTATTTTATATTTTTACTTTTCAATACCAAGTTAATTAGAATAGATATTAATACAATAATTTCATATGAGATTTCAAATAATAACATCATGCAAATATTAATATAAATTAAAGTTTAGGACTTTAGGTTAGTGAAAGATTTTTATTATTCAAGGTTCTCTATATTTTGATGTCATCCAGGATTTTGGTTATTTAATTATATTTGATTTTCAATTAAATATTATATTCAGTTATTCTATGGTTTTTCAATTACATATATTTGCGTGTTCATACTGCATTCCACTTATCGTGTTTTCAGTTGCATCTAGTATTAAAAAAAAATAGTGATTCCAATTGCATCTAGTATTTAAAAAAAAATGTATATCAAGTATTTAGAAGCCAACCATGTAGCGACCAAGAAATTTTCACGACTTATTTAAATAAATATTATTTTTAAAAATGTGTCGCTACGACTTTGCTCATTTATTTTTTTTAACGTGATCGTCTAGCCAATGAAGTGAAATTAAATTATTTCAAATTTATGTTATTTCGACTTGCAAATTTTATTTAAAAGTCTTCCCTTTTCATTATCTATCTTTAAGTCCATTATTTATTCTTAAAGTCCAATTTTTAATTAAATGAAGTCAAATTATTTTAAGTCATAATTTTTAATGTAAATCCAAACCATTTTATCCAAACTTTTAAGTCCAAACATTTAATATTTTGTTTATTGTCTTATCCCAAGTGAGCCCAATCCAAACTTCCTTGGCCCAATTATAGAAGTCCAACCTATTCATCAACACTCTCACTTCTCACTTCTCACTTCACGTTTCCTCTTACCTTCTACACAGATTTTGATTTCAAAATTCCCTCAATCCATGTCATATCACTTGCATCAATTTCCCAAATTTCCCCCTTTCTTCATCCTAAAATCCCATAATTTCATTCCTCAATCAACCATTATATTCTTGTCAATCCCATTCATACTTCCTTTCCCTAATCAACCAAGTAAATTTCTGAAATTCTGTTAGCAAACCAAGCTCTTCACAATTTCCTCACATTTTTATTTCTTCCCAGAAATTATCTCCTTCCAGTTTCATGCTATTCAGTTATGGATAATTATTAATTCCCAAAATCATTCCCCTTTAATCAGCCATTACCCCTTGTAACTCCCTTCAATCTCACCATCCTTCCATAATCTTGATCAGAAGCAAACCAATACATATACATTCCTATTCTCCCTTCCTCACAATATTCACAGCAACCGTCTGCAAAGTTTTGGGTATGAACTTCCTCCTCTAATACTACTTTCACGGCAGCCACACTTCTGGAAACTCATGTTGATTCTAGGACATCAATTCCAAGCCCCAGCAATATGAGAAATCCAATACTTCATACACACAATCAAACCAATCTGCAAGATTGAATTCCACGCACTCAGTGCCTCTAATCCTAATTAATGGGACTATGGGATATTGAGAGTGTCGCCTCGATTTAATTAATGAATCGAAGGAGACCGAAGAGAATTCAATAGAAAACACCGCCACATTCAACCTCGAAACCGAACTTCACCCAAGCCTCGAACCACCGTTCAAATCTGTAACATCAAACCACCACCACCGTCCGCCACTGCAACAATCAGATACCATACGCCATAATGAGCCAACTCAAATTTCAGCCACCCCAAACTGCTAAACTCCACAGAGACTCAATCTCACGGCCACCACCAATGAGTCCATTATCCCCAACAAAATTAAAGACCCAAAACAACCGTAGAACCACATCCCAGGCACCACAGCCATCGTCCAACAACCATCACGCAATCCACCACTGTCATCACCACGTCGAAACCACTCGCACACCGCACTTTCCATCCTCTACTGCCCAACTCCAATCCGACCCCCAAAATTCCCAAATTAAAACCCAGAACCAAGAATAGACATAACCCAATAACTTACCTCGATTTTCCGTTTGATTTGGTCGGAAAACCGCAGCCCAAGTTCGAACTACCCGCCTCGGTTCGCACAAAAACCAAGCCCTAATACTTCCTCTTTCCGCCTCCCCTTACCACCCGCATCTCCGCCACTCCACGGCGGCACTATCGTCGGTAGATCGCCGGCCGGAATCATCGGAGGGGCTTCGCCCCTTCTCTCTTCTCTACTCTCTCTCTAACGAGTTTAAAGAGAGAGATGAGGAGATATACATTTTGATTTTTTTGAAAATTTCTCTTAAGCCCTGATTTTTGAAAATGTATTTATTTCAGTCCTTACAGCCTTCAAAGTATTTATTTCAGTCCTTTCGTTTTTTTTAAACATTCTAATTCTAATTCCAAAAGATTGAGCCTTTTAACATATCAGCCCTAAGTTCTTTGATTCCTACAAATCAGCCCAATATTTTCAAAAACGTCAATTTAACCACTAAACTTTTGAAATCCCTACTTTCTCTAAAATATCAATTTAGTCACTAAACTTTATTTTATCACTTTAATCATTAAATTTCATTGGTACTAAATTAGTTAATTTTCTTTTGGCTAGACGAGGTATACAGTGATTTAAAAGATTGACGTGACTTTCCGGCTTTACTTTTCAAACTCGTGATTTAAGGTAGACTCGCCCCCACTAATTAGTTTAAATTATAATTGCATGTCTTATGTGAAATTACGTGATTTACATGCTTTGATGCATGAGACGAGAAAAGAATATCTTTTATGGGATAAATGAGAAATGATGATGTTATGCATAACTTATGTGCCTTAAGTGCACGAGACGAGACTACCCACACCCTATGATTTTTAAAGAGCCTTGATTTTGAAAGTAAAGTAGCCCAAGAATATGAGAATGATGTCATTGTATGATTGCATAATTACGTGTTCAATTATTCTGTAAATTAATTATTGGCGATGAGTCTACTGAGTATTTTTCGAAATACTCATTCCATTATTTTAACAGTTTTTGCAGATCTCGGAGAAGGCGGCGAATGAAATGGCAGCGGTGGAAAATTTAATAAATGATGATGTTATTAGACAAAGTTTATGAATGTCACTGGTTAAATTATTTATCGTTAATTTTATAATTGAGATTTAATTTTTATGAATTGTTCTATGTTTAAAGTAATTAAGTTTCCGCTGATGTTTCAAATAATGAACGTGATGTTTTGAATTAAATTGATTTTCTCGAAATAAAATCATATTTTAGAAATGTTTTATTTGAAGTTGAAACTTACAATGGATGTTATGTTCTATAAATTCATTCCTTCCGCAAAGATGTTGTTTTCAAAGGTTTCAAATAATAAATATGATGTTTGAAATTTTTAATTATTTTCGCAATAAAATCAGATTTAAAGGACGAAGTGGCGTCCCGGGCTCCGACGGAAATCGGGGCGTTACAAACCACCTACTATGTTTATATGAAATTAAATATCTTATTGTTTCAATTATCCATCAAACATCAATTAAAAAATGTGTAACATGGAAATTTGAACCTAATTAATTATAATTAAGGAAATAATGGGTGTCAATGATGAGGAAAAAGGGGAGAAATATTGAGAATTTGGGATGATGAGTACACCATAATAATATTTTTTTTTTTTTTAAATTTTTATAGGATTAGGAGTATTATTGTAAATTTGTTGTGGTATATTTATTGAAAATATATTTTAATTACGGTGCGATTATAATGTGGTGTAGTAAAAAAATTTTGTGGTGGTAATATAATTACCCTTTCCTTTAAGTTACAATATCAATCCGACTTTCAAAGATCTTTATTATGTATGCTTTCGATTGGGTCGTACTTTTTGTCTTCCATTGGATGATGATGATTGAACTTTGTCGGGGCTTTTAATATAAGCTATTGATTGGAATATAGATTTTTGTGAGTGGTCAATCAATTATGATTTTCATTAACAATTAGTTTTATCTTTTTCGTTTCATAACATGTTTTTATTATAGAATCTGTAATTTGTTTTGTAGTATAATAATAGTATAACAACATAAACAGTTGTATTGTAATTTTTTCGTATTACATAATTCGTGCAACTTGTTGATATATATATTGTAATTTAAGCCGTATGGAAAGCTGGTTGATTACAAATCATTTATTTAAACTTGAAACTTCCTAAGATTTGTATTGCAAATCATTTTATTCATTATAGATCATGTAATGAAGAAAATACATGTAATGAAAAATATTGTTAATCATTGAGTAACGAATTCATTGCACAACATGTAATCACTGACCATATGGAAGTCTTTCTCTCCTACGCACCAATAAAGAACATGGATGTTTGTCTGCAAAAAATTAGCTTCTCTTCGAAATATCCATAAAATCACCACAAATCCCTAAAAATGCATAAAAAATCTTCGATTTTGCTATACAAATCTTGCTTATATCTACTTTCCATTCTTCTAAGGTTGGATCCCACCACAGTAAAGCGGTATACTAGTATATGTAATTATGTTAAAAACAAACACATGAGAGCATTGCATCTTGATATTTGATCTTACATCAAGTATTTTTTTTCCCCATTTTTCATGCTTAATCATAGTTTATCTTTTTATCTTCATTAATTTGTTAATTTAATTTGTAATTTTCCTAATTAATTTTATATTTTATAGTAACTACATCCCTACAAATAAGGATGATGATTAGAATCTAATTTAGGTTGTGTTCGACGGCTAAAAAAAGGGAATTGGATTTATAATTTTGATTTATTTGAATTTTCTACGTAGGATGTGTAATTAAAAATTGGAGAGAGAAAGTGTGTGTAGTTAAAAAGTGGTTTAAAAAATTATGTAAATTATAAAAGGCAATCATTGTCATTTTAATATGCCAGCCAAACGTAGTTTTAACAATTAATTACAACCTCTCTCATAATCTCACATTTTACTTTTTTAACATCATTAATTTGCTAATTTATAACATTCCTAATTAATTTTATATTTTATGATAACTACATCCCCATAATTAAGAATAGTGATAACTACCTAATTTAATAACTATTTACTATTTTTCTCATAATTCCAAGACGTATTTTTTAAAACGAAATTAGAGGTATATAAGGATATTTAAAGTTTTAATGTAAAATGACCAATACTCATTAACATTTAGTTAACAAGAGCTCTGCCAAAAAGGGAATGTCGCCTCTGTTGGTAGAGAATAAAGTGCATCAATACTATATACACTAAGCAAACAGAGCAAGACAAACAAGTGAAATGACATATACCTTTGAGAAACAAACCACACCCAACCAAATCAATGTCAACAGCTTCGTATATTTGTTAGTAAATAGTTTAATACCTTTAAGAAACAAACCACACCCAACCAAATTAACAAATACATCTACCATGTCCCTGGGCACAGCTCAACCGGTAAAGACTGGGGGACATAATGTCAATTTCGCTGACAATTCACAAGGTGGGGAGTTCGAGTCCTGCCAGCAACGCTTTGGACATTACTTCCTTGTGGATTTGATCAGTGACCAAACTCTCAGTCACTGGCCAATTGAGACATATCTCGCGATTTACATCCTCCATCAAGGTCCGGACAAAGCAGGTGGACCCCCCAAGGTGAGGGCTTCACCTTTTTTTAACAAACTAGTGGTCTCCCGTGCGTTGCACGAAATGTGGTAATAATTATGTATGTAATAACGTTGATGGATCAAAAGAAAATAAGTCTCCTAAAATATATTACTTAGAATTTGAACACTACATTAAAACTCGAATAAGGTCACATGTGCTAGATTCTACAATCATTAATAGACTCACAAGTTGTGACCAATCTTCATTCATTTCTCTGACTTAAATCATAATCAACAATGTCTCGTAAGAGAAATTAAGTTCTAGACTTATGAGAAAAGGAAAAATGAAAAATCGATCAAAAGTTGAATATAAAAAAATACAAAAACGGAACACAAAAATAGAAACGATGAACAATGGTGATTTGGACAATCGATCAAAATTTGAATAAGTACTACATACAAAAAAAAAAAAGAACCACACAAATAGAAATGGTGAACGGTGGTGATTTGGGAAATTCATATTACTTGTAGCAGTTTCTGGATGACGATGATAACGCACGAGATGTGATAATAATTGTGTATGTAATAACGTCGATGGGTCGAAAGAAAATAAGTCTCCTAAAAAATATTACTTAGAATTTGAACACAATATTAAAACTCGAATAAGGTCACATATGCTAGAGTCTACAATCATTATTAGACTCACAAGCTGTGACCAATTTTCATTCATTTTTCTGACTTAAATCATAATCAACAATGTCTCATAAGAGAAATTAAGTTCTAAACTTATGAGAAAAGGAAAAATGAAAAATCGATCAAAACTTGAATATAAAACAGATACAAAAAAGGAACACAAAAATAGAAATGGTGAACAATGGTGATTTGGGCAATCGATCAAAACTTGAATAAGTACTACATACAAAAAAGGAAGAACCACACAAATAGAAATGGTGAACGGTGGTAATTTGGGTTACCTGTAGCAGTTTTTGGATGACGGTGATTTGAAAAATGGTGTTCATCGGAAAAATGAGTAAAGACTATTGAATGAAATGGGGGAGTACTACATAGCATGGATGTTGCATGTTGATATGAAAAAAGATAGTTGCAAAATAAATTCTAAATTAAAAATAGAAGATAAAATATTAGGATATTTATGAGTTTTAACATCAGGCTTATGAATAGTAAATGAATAATGAAGTCCTTAACCTCTTTTATATATGTTTGGAAATTAAATAAAATAAGTTATTAGTTATTATATTACATAAATATAAATAAGTAGTTAAAAAGAAATAGGTAACACTGTAATAAAAAAAAAAAAAAAAAGACATCACGATGACATCGGTCTTATAAATAGTAAATGAATAATATAAATAAGTTAAATTTGAAAGAAATGGATAACACTATTATATAAAAAAAAAAAGAAAAAAAAGAAGATGACATCACAATTACATAAGCCTTATGAATAGTAAATGAATAGTGTTTTTGTTTCTCTTCTTTTATAATAGTTAGGATACATCTACCATTCTCTACATAAAACTTAAGCCACAAATATGTTCTCAGAATCATCCTACAACCGCCTGGTCAATCGTCATTAACATAGAATTAATGTTTATGCCTACTATAACTTTACAAACAATCATTCTGTAGTGGCCAAATAGATAGTAAACTCCCCAATTACATCTTATTTCTTCAATGTTGATGGACTTTGCTTGCATCACAAAAAAGGTTGAACGTCAACCTTAGGCGCCCTATCGCCTCTGCCCTGGATATTGGTGGAGGAAGTAAATCGCAGGTTATGTCCAAGCGACCAGGGTCTGAATACCATCCATCAATCTGACAAAGTGTCAAGCAAATTCAAACATGTGAAGATTAGAACCTGCGATCTCTGCACTGTCAGCGTTTATGAATTCCTAACATTTGTCAGTTGGGATGTGCCCTGAGAACGTACATGGGAATGCCATAATTAGTGGGGGCAAGTGTTGAGAATGAAAAGCCAGTTGGTAGCTTTGATGCATTTTCATTGATAGAACACAACTTTAAATCTCCATTGTTGCCATTAATGTGAGTATTTCCCCCATCATTAATACGTTTGGTATTTTGTCCGATGTTTTACACATTATCTTATGCATTTGTGCTATCCACTGGGTTTAACATTCCATTACCCAAGTTTGTCATTCAACCCCCTCCCCCCCCCCCCCCCCCCCGAATTTGAAGTAGATGGTCCAAAAGGTAGTTCTACTTCCTAACTTGAATTTAGGACTGGTGAGTTATGCCACACAATCGTTCTGGCTTGGAAATGATTTCCTATACTTGACAAATTTGGTTGACAAATCTGGTCCACTAACTTATTCATAAGTTAGTTTAAGGGAAAAATACATAATTAAGGGGTTTACAAATACAGATTTCAAAAATAAGACCATATATATATATCATGTTGTAATTAATATTAATTAATTATGTTAAATAATTAAAAATATTTTATTAATTATACATATTGAGGTCACAACATTGCATAATTTCATGTCACATATACAAATTTTTTAGGTCACAAGTTTCACAACTGATTTCAATGTCACAATTACTAAATCATTAGGTCACACAAATGTCAAATTATTCAATCCCGACATTTTTCTAGGCCACAACTTATTAAATTATTATGTCACAAATCTTTTAAGTAACAATTATCAAATTATTAGGTCACATTTATATAATTTCTTGGTCACAAATTATAAATTATTAGGTCACTTTTTAAAGTCACATTTATCAAGTCGACATTTTGAATAATCAACACCTGCGGCCGCCTCACCATCACCACCACCAACACCGTCGTCTTCACCGCCACTGTCGTCACGACCTCCACCACTAGTAAAATTGCACACAATTTCCAAATTTCAAAACCAAAATTTCACTGTCCCTCACCACTGCACACACAGAACACCAACACTGCAAACAACACCATCACCAACCACACACCTCCGACGACCGCCATCGCACAACCCCACCCCACAACCTACAACAAAGCAGCCCCACCCACCAAATTCGACCAGAACCACCATCACAGAATCAAATCACAAACACCACCACCACCACCACCTACCAATTTAAAAGCCAGGTCACAAAAGACACCACCAAATTCAAGCAACGCCACCATCACAGAAGCAGATCTCAAACATAAACATCGGCGCCGCTACTTGCGCTAGCGATGCAGGGATGAGCAATGCAGCAGCGAACTCCGACGAGGATGGATGTGGGTGGCGAGGAACGGGTTGTGGTCTGATAAGAAAGAGATGACGGAAAGAGAGTGTAATATGTAGGAAGAGAGAAATGATTAGGTTAGGGTTTGAAGAGTTGTGAAATAAAGATACGATTGGGTAATTAATTTAATTCTAAGAAATTATATAAATTTCATCTGATAATTTGATAATTGTTACTTAAAAAATTTGTGACCTAATAATCTAATACATTGTGACCTAGAAAAAAGTCGAGATTGTCTAATTTGACATTTGTGTGACCTAATGATTTAGTAATTTGTGACATTGACATCAATTGTAAAACTTGTGACTTAAAAAAATTGGGTTTGTGACATCAAATTATGTAATATTGTGACCTCAATATGTATAATTAATAAACGAGATATGCTTAGTATTGTCATGTTTTTTTAAAATAAACGAGATTTTCAGTTGGGCTTGCAAAAATTAATTTATATTTAAGTGGTTATTAACCATACCGAACCACACCGAATCGAGACACAAACCGAAATCGCACCAACCCGACTTAGGCGGTTATGGTATGGCAAAAAGTTGGTTGTTCGATTATGATTTTGGACGAACCAATCTTGAACCGAACTGTTTTCATCACTACTCTTGCTAGTGGGGGTTGTTTGTTTGATTTGAGGCTTTTTATCCAATTTCTTCTCTGGTCTCTGACCTCATGTAAACCTTCCCAACATTTAGAAGAACTTAGGATCTGTTTGATAGCGAACGTGGAATTTGGATGAAAAGAAAAAGAATTTCAGGAAATTAAATTCCTGTAAACTGATTTATGGGAATTGGAAGTTTAATGCTTTTGATTCGTTTAATTTTCTATGTGGAAAAAGTAAAGAATTTTTCAAGTTTTGTTATTTGATTGACATTATTTTTCATGACAAATAAATCAAAATTTAGTTATTTTAATAAAATAAAATAAAAAATTATTTTTCCACATAGGCAAAATATATTACCACCACAATTTATACTAAATACACCACATTATATTTACGCTACTAATAAAATATATTACTAGTATTTATAAATACACTACACTAAGAGCTTGTTTGGTAATGGCAAAATTTTTACCACAATTTTTCAAATTCAATCTCAATCATTCATTTTTAGTCAAACCCACCATTTTAGACTTTTCAAACATTTTTCAACCACACATCTATCAAAAAATCAAAAAAAATTAAAAAAATCAAAATTTTTCACATTATCAAATAGACCCTAAACTACATTATAAATACAAATAAACCCCTTTATCTAATTCTAATAAAAAACACAATATGATAGAATTTGTATTTGTACACCACAGTTGTTCCGTGACCCATTCCCTTCTCCAAACTTTGACTTCTTCAACTAAACCTAATTTGCAGCTACCTCATTTCAAACTTCGAGCTCATCATTACTTGAGATCCTTTATCATATCATGTTTATCTTAAATGATGTAAGCATGTAATGAACATATAGAAACATCAGCAAGCCTTTTATTAAAAAATCTAATTCCCATGATTTGCCATTGTTTTCAGTAGAGACAGATATAAACCATCATCACTTTCATATCCGTCTGATGCCATCGCTCTGCATCTCCAAAATCACTTTGCTCTCTTTTTCCTCTCGAGAGTCAAGACAATCATTCTAAAGTAGCCCTCTTCTTTTTGACTATGATAATATATGTTTTCTTTATAAATCCAAGTTTAAGCCAGATATTCACAACAGTAATTTCATTTGAAACTTCCATGAGAACTTTATATCCAAGTCTCCTTACCCAAAACAAGTGCCTGCTACAATTCAAAAAGAAGAGAGTATTAGGAATTAAAAAAAAAAAAAAAAAGATGAACAAAATGATTTAGAAACATAAATAAATATAGAAAAGAGAGGATTATTTTAAAGTTGTGACGTACATAAAAAAAATAGTGAGAAGAAATTAAAAGGGTATTTATGTAATTTTATTTATATATATTTTTGTAAACAAAAGAAATATTAAAAAATGTGGTGTAGAAAATAAGTTACGTGGTGGCAATATAATCACTCTTTCACAAATTTGTATTTGATGATAATAATGTTAATTTTTGAAAAAAAAAATAAGTCAATTAACAATAATAAAAATGATCAAACGAGACGAACATAATTTGTCATGTAAAGGTGGAAACTAACTATTACCTATTAACTAAGAATTCTTTTGCATTAAAAACATGGAATTGAACGACTTTCAAGAAAAGTAGGAAAACCAATTCCAATGCAAAATTAGGCTATCAAACACCAAAAAAACTTGAAAATGGTAAATGAATTCCCACTTTCTAGAAAAATCTTGATTATCAAACAGGGCCTAAGATTTAGGATTCCTCGTGAGAGGAAGATCAAATAAGGGAGAGAGAGATTCTAAAAATAGAGGATTAAAACTTACATTTAAAGACTTTTTTAAATGACTCTTTTTAATGGATTTCATTAAATTGTATTGATTTTTATGGATTTGTATAGACTTTTAAAGAGTTTTGTAAACTTTTATTTAAAGAACTTTCATAAATTTTCAAAGACTTTTGTAAACTTTTATTTAAGATTTACATAGAGTTTCAAAAACTGTTATATACTTTTATTTTTTCAATTGAAAAACTTGACTATCACCTATTAACTAAGAGTTCATTTGCATTAAAAACAAGGAATTGCACAACTTTCAAGAAAAGTAGGAAAACCAATCACAATGCAAAATTTGGCTATCAAACACAAAAAAAAGTTGAAACTGGTAATTGAATTCTCACTTCCTAGACAAATCTCGATTATCAAACAGGGCATTAGATTTAGGATTCCTCCTGAGAGGAAAATCAAAGAGGGGAGAGAGAGATTCTAAAAATAGAGGATTAAAACTTACCTTTAAAGATTTTTATTAAATGACATTTTTTAATGGATTTCATTAAGTTTTATTAATTTTTATGGATTTATATAGACTTTTTATTTAAAGAACTTTCAAAAACTTCTAAAGATTTTTGTAGACTTTTATTTAAGATTTACATAAAGTTTCAAAAACTTTTACATACTTCTATTTTTTCAATTGAAAACCTTGAATATTAATAGATTAATTTTCTTATGACGTGAATATTAATTGTTAATAATAATTATATGTCAAGTGAATAAAAAAAGGTAATTCGAGGGATAAATAGTTTTAGTATAGAAAAACATTTGTGACCAAAAAAAATTGGGAAAAAATAAAATCACATTTGATATCGACATAAAAATTGTAATACGTTCATAAAAATTTGAATATACAATTTTTTATAGATTCCGATTGACTTTTAATTAATATTCTTGAATATACAAATCTTTCTGGAGATAATTCTAGAATCACTTTGATTAATTATTATTTGTTTTGATACAATTTAATTATTATTTTTCTATAAAATCTTATAAAATTTTAGTTAGGTCTATTTTTATAGAAAAATTGAAGAAACGAAAAAGAAGAGAGCCAAAATATAATGAAAGAATTTTTTTTTTTGAAACTATAAATAAAGAATATTAAAAAGAAAATAATATATATAACAAGTAGAAGAGAAGAAAAATAATGATTTGTTTAGTCGTGGATTTAAGATTTCTAGAAATAACATGAAAAAATGAAGAAAATTATAGAAGAAACAAAATTATAATTTAAAAGATTTTTTTTTTTCAAAGTCTTTCAAAATCTTGGAGTTTAATGAGAGAAAATTAAGAGATTTTTGTATAATTGAGATTCTGGCCAATTAATTTTGACCAGATTCTCAATTGGCATATATTTTAACTGGAATCAGAATCTTAACATGTTTGTTCTGGATGTTTACTATTAATTTACACAATCTTAACGTGATATGTAGCGAAGCGTGGTTAATGGGTTTGTGATTCAGACATGGCCTTTGTTGATGAGTAGTGAAGCTAGAGGCGACTGATTAAAGAGAAGTGGGGTTTTGTTGAAAATGTGACTATTCATTCATATATATACCAACACTAGAAGGTTCCTCAGGGGGTTTCGATATTTTCCTCCTTTTTTTTTTTTTTTTTTTTAATAATCTGAGTCCGATTGTCCAAATGTAATTGGTAGCTCTTGACACAAATCTGTTCATTTTTAAATTGACAATTTCTGTTTGATTATGATTCATTTTAATAACTAATAAGTTCAATGTTTTTGTTTAAAGAAACAGTTACATATATTTATTAAAATTGAACTTTATTAACAAAATGGATGGTTAATGATTTTGTACAAATACTATGCATGTACTAAACTTATTTGTTTTCGATTAAACTTTTGTTTTATAAGTCAACCGTGTACTTAAAATTGTACAATAATTTTGTTTTAATTAATACTCATGGTTAACTCAATTTGTGCATAAGAATGGATTTTGCATTTCATTGTAATTAAAAAATTGTGCATATTTTGAATTGTTAGATACTTAAAGACAATTGATTTTTAAATCGATATTTTGCAAAATGAGATTGGGGCAGTAATTTTAAATATAGATTTTTTCCCTACATTTATTGAATATATTTAATGGATGTTTATCCCATTTTCGATACCCGATATTTCAAATCACAATTTTTTTAGGACTAATTTTTTTGAGAATGTGTGGTTAAAAAATAATTAATATTTAAAGATTTATTGGTATATTATTATAATATTGATAGGACGTTTGTATGAAACTGAGCTTTGAAGGAAACTAAATTTCACGAAATGGGTTCCAACTTCCAAACATGTTATACAACCACTGCATACATAAATATTAGAAGATAATCGACAACTAGCTACTTTTTTTAAACAAAAGGATTATGATGACCCGTGACATTCTATAACATTGTGAGTAATCAATCTTTATCATATTCAAAAATGTTTTAAAGTATTTTTAAATTTTTAATTAGTGCACCATCTGATTCAAACATATTGGACTCAATCTATAATTTTGAGACTGTGAATATTTAACTTTATCTACACATCTCAAATAAATGTGTGGATAAGCACACACGTAAATATGCATCAAGATTTGAAAGAAGTGAAGCTTTGCATTTGGAGTATAGGAGACGAGACATTCGCATGTGAGAGTGATGGTCGTGTGAGAATAGAAGTTCCGCGAGACCTATTGGTAGATGTCTCGGATAAACCGGTCCAATCCATAGTTGGAAGTACATATCCATCTTTTTGGAGAAGCTTTAATGACGTGTCATACCTGAAGGGAGAGCTACACTAGAACCAATACTTGATCTTATACAAATCATAAACGAGTACATAGTTTCGATCAATCAGACTAAGGGAAGGACTTACTAGAGATCAGAAACTTTGTGCAGGGAAGATAGCTACAAGTTTGTTTGAAGATTTTCACTCTATGTAATTCTTGAATGGTATAAAGTATTCAGGTGTGCCTACACACAAATCGATGCTAAAGGTTGGTGTTCCGATGATGCTTTTGAGGAAGATTGACCATACTGCAAGATTGTGTAATGGAACAAGATTAATCATTATAAGGCTTGGTCTTCATGTTCTTGAAGTTATAATTATGTGCAGGAGCAATGTTGAGGACACAATTTTTATTCCAAGGATGTCATTGACTCAATCAGATGCAAGATTACATTTCAAGTTCGAAAAAAGACAATTTTTGTTGGTTGTGTAATATGTCAAGACCATCAATAAAAGTCAAGGACAATCAGTTTCGCATGTGAGACTATTCCTAAAAAATCAATGTTCGGTCATGGACAATTGTATGTAGTAATATCAAGAGTCACAAATCGTGTCAGTTTGAAGGATATTGATTTGCGATGAAGATGGAAACCCAACAAATGTGACAACTAATATTGTGTATGAGGAGGTTTTCCAAATCTTGTAAGCGTAATTAATAACAATATTATTATTGCTTCTTATTTTGGGAATTTTTGTTTTCATTTTAATTGACTTTTTCCATTGTCGTGTGTCAGTACAATGTAATTTCTCAAACAAATATATCCGTGCAACGCAGTGTGTGAAACTAGTTGAAAATAACAATAATAAAGTTTAAGACAATTACAATCAATCTACCTAAACTATGTGTGTGAATATTAATACTTGTTGTGTAATGGTTCATTGACAGAGTTCGCTGGTGAAAGAAATATTAACATAATAAGAATTAGAAACTGAAAATGATCCTACAAGACGGGCAACTCCTCAGCTTGACCCATGAGCTCCTAAATGCCAAAGATAGCAATGTCACCCTCCAAGTACAATATCACTAACATCCCAAACCAAAATATGATGATTAAGCCTCTGTTCAGTAATGATAATTGTAGTTTATAATCCAGTTTATAAAGTACACAATTTCTTAAATCACTTTTTAATCACATACATTTACTCTTTTTACTTTTCAACCACACATTTTATCTAGAAAACACAAATAAACCAAAATTATTATCAAGACAAGCCGCCAAACAAAGCCTAAGAAAAATTATGCATGAAAGATTTACATCATCATCGGTTATAAGTGTAATGAATAATGCTACTTTCACAACCTTTCTCTCATAACCCATGTTGAATTACACAATTACCCCTAAGTAAATCACATTTTACTCTCATTCACACAAAATCTAATCCCATTTCAACCAATCCAACCCGTATCTCCAACCGATTCCATTCAAACTGAACTAAAGAATTCTGACACAACAGTACAACATGAGATCATATCTTGACTCAATTGAACTGAAGAATGATGCTTTGTTCATTGACAACTCGGTGAATTGTGGGTGGTTGGATCCTCCTCCTCCATGGTTGAGTAGTGGTTGCGATGATGGTGATGGAATTCTTGAATCTTTGTATTGGTATTAAATACGTGAATGTATGTCCATTAGGGAATTTTAGAACTTTCCATTTTTCACAAGAGGGATAAAGAACTTTACTTTTCTCCTCTAACCATTTCTTATCGGCTAGCTGTGTACAATGTAGCTCTTCAATAAATCTAATTGTACAATGTTGGCATAGACAAGTCCATTGTATGTTCCTCGAATCTAATGTATTTTTTTTCATTTTAAAGTTGAGGTGGTTGTTGGCTTGCATCATTTTTCATACATGGAGCGTGACCGACATGGAATTAAGCTCTTGGAATTCCAAGTTGAGTAAAGCAATTACAGGAACTAGCTTGAATTTTTTCCCTGTTTCCTATGGGAGAAATGTGAGGTTAGAAATTGCAGTGGTAGTGTATTTGCGATTTGTCCAAGTTTAGGACATAAAATTAATTTTTATTTAAATTTCGATGTTTATTTTTCTGCAACTTGGTCTAACAGCAATCTCTAGAAGGTTTCATGGAATTGCATTTCTATTTTTTGAAATTCAACCGATGTCCAAAAATTCAACTAAATGAGAGGTAAGATGAATTGCTCTGCGATTTCGAGTTCATTGAGTCATGAATTCCTCCTAAACAAGGCTGGTGGAACCCCTATTCCTCCTAAAATACTTTAAAGCTCCTCTTCTGTTTTTTGAGCTGTCGGAGGCTAGTGGAGAAGTTGTCAGGTCTTGAGTTTCTTTGAAGAGTTGGAAGAATTATTTTTGGCGACTTTCTTCACTGGCAGGTCTAGTGTTCATTGGTGGGAGGAAATGACAGAAATAGAAAGATAATTTGACTTTTTGAGATTTCAAATTTTTTATACAAAATCTCTTGAGAAATTGTAGATGAAATCTCTTAATATGTCAGCGTTGTAAGAGAAGTTGTGGGAGAAAGGTTGTGAGAGTAGCATTAATATTTATTTAAATTTAGATGTTTATTTTTCTGCAACTTGGTCTAACAGCAATCTTTAGAAGGCTTCATGGAATTTCATTTCTATTTTTTGAAATTCAACTGAATGAAAGGCAAGATGAATTGCTCTGTGATTCCGATTTCATTGAGTCTTGAATTCCTCCTGAACAAGACTGCTGGAACCCCTATTCCTCCGAAAATATTTTAAAGCTCCTCTTTTGTTTTTCGAGTTGCCGGAGGCGAGTGGAGAAGTTGTCAGGTCTTGAGTTTCTTTGAAGAGTTGTAAGAATTATTTTTGGCGACTTTATTTATTGGCATGTCTCGTGTTCATGGGTGAGAGGAAAAGGTAGAAATAGAAAGATAATTTGCCTTTTTGAGATTTCAAAATTTTTATACAAAATCTCATGAGAAATTGTAGATGAAATCTCTAGATATGTTAAGGGTTGTAAGAGAAGTTGTGAGAGAAAGGTTGTGAGTGTAACATTACTCTAATGGTACATTTGATTGACACCATTTGGCATGGAAAAAGGAAAAAAAATTTCCATCTTTTCTCAACTTTGATATTTGACAACACAAATTTTCCTTGAAAAATGATTTCCACAAATCAAACTCACGCGTCACTTTTCCCACTTTTTGAGGAAAATGATTTCCAGTCGGTATAGGAGAATTTATTTTATTTGAAACTTGTTGGTATGTTTTTGTCAAGTTTAATCCTTTTTGTTATTATTAATTGATTTATTTTTTTCCAAAAATTATTATTATTATGAATGTATGAAAAAATAAAGAAAAAATATTTTTTTGCTTAAAATTGCCAAATTTCTCATTTATTTGCAATGAAAAATAATGTCAATCAAACAACAAAAATTGAAATTTTTTTCATTTTTTCCACCTAGAAAATTAAACCAATCAAACACATTAAACTTCCGATTCCCAGGAATTCAATCCCCTAGAATTTAATTC
Organism: Ligustrum vulgare; assembly: GCA_963555705.1. NCBI lineage: Eukaryota > Viridiplantae > Streptophyta > Magnoliopsida > Lamiales > Oleaceae > Ligustrum > Ligustrum vulgare. The sequence goes on along the minus strand of OY743173.1, from coordinate 41,000,600 downwards.
CCTGAAATTCATTTTCTTTCCACACAAATTCCACCCTCACTATCAAATACAAACACAGCCTAAGTGTAATATGTTTGCATAAAATATAAACATGGTATAAGCCCAACCTAAACAGCAGCTCCAAGGGCAACAACTTCATCAGGATAGACTATAATATTTGGGAGGTTTCCAGCCAATTCATAAGAAATTCGTGAACAACTAGAATTTGTCAAGCTTATACGAAAATAGAATTCGACTACACAGTAACCTGATTCACCATTCTTGTGTAGATCTTGAGTACCCTGATGAATAAATTTAATGTTACTTTCAGAGGTTAATACAATAACGAGAATAGACTGAAGTTGAGTATTCACAGATGCTATCTTTGCATATAAAGAAATCTAAAATCTATGAACTTCTTCCAGCTGCCAAAGTTTCATTCTTAACGGTATTGGTGATATTAAATTTTTTTGATAAACCAATGATGTGCAGAAATCTGAGTAAAGAAAAAATAGAAATTGCAATGATGGGAGACAAAAATATATCTTGATCAAATTAAAGAGGGTAAATTTGTAAAACAAGACATGCTTTTTGAACTTTATCATAGTGAATTTTGTGAATATTTGGGGTTTGAAATTGCATTGGCATTGGATGTTGTAACAGATGTCATGCGTGTCGTAATGCACCAAAATATAATTAATTTCTTACTAGTTAAATATCAATTAATAATGTAGTAGTGAGAGTAAGGATCGAACTCACAAGGAACAGTGAACCTAATTAGTTGCTCGATGAATTAGAATAGATTGAGGGGTTTTGTTGTTTGAAATTGTTTAAATGAGAACTATGCATAAAAATAACATATAAAAGTGCTTAAAGAACTAATATGGTCTAACAATTATTGTTAGATTTTCCTTGCAACGCATTTTTAGCCCTAATTCAATTTATCAATCATAAATAATCAACAAGTTCTGATTAACTCAATTCTTCCTTGTGCAAATTAAATCAAGCTCTTTGATTCAATTCTAGTTAATGAGTAATCCTAAACAAGCTCTTAGAATTTAACCCAAGGCTAGTGTGAAAAATGAGAAGAAATAGATTGAATTGGATTATCAATTTCACAAGCTCAAATTAATAAATCAAAGTTGAATTATTACTAAATATGCGCTTATTTGCTACTATGAGTCAAAATCTAATGACAATTACGGATCAAAAGATTTAAATATAGCATATACATGAGTAAAAAATTTAATTGGCCAAATTAATCAAATATATTAATTGAATAACTCAATAAACATTCAGAACGTAATAGTTCAACAATTGAAAGGGAAGAGATAGATGCTACGTTACTAGTTTGTAGGAAAAAAAAATAACAAAATTGAATTGACACAACTTCCCCATTGAACAAGACAAGGAATTTAGCCCAGCATGATCATGGTGAGTTCTTCAAGTTGATTCATGAATTCGCCATGTTGTTGATGTTCTTGTACTTGAAAATCTCCCAAGAATGCTCTATCTTTTGCCCTCAACTTCTAGCCTCCATTATGTAGTGATTTTCCTCTTTTTATACCTCCAGTCTCTTGCCCTAGGGTTCCCAAGAACATATACCAAAGATAGATTCCTAAATCAATTAGGAAAATATTCTGCTGGAAAGTTATGGTCGTAACTTAGTTATTTAAGTCCATAAATGACTTTCTGGAAATTCTGACTTTCAAAAGTAACGGCCGTAACTTCACATGTTACAATCGTAAGTAGACTTCCGCCATTTTCTCACTTGCGCTTAATAGAGACTTACGGTTGTGACATTGGAGCTTACAACTGTAAGCCATTTTGCAGCCTTGGTCCTCAAACTTCATTTTAATCACTTTTTGGTATTTTTTCTCTTTTCTCGTTCTTTGTGATACTACACAACACAACACATAAAATTGCATCGACCAATACTTTAATAAAATTAAACCGATGACAAAACATTACAATAAGTGAATTAAGTAAGCACTAATAAAGCAATTATCAAGATGCTCTAGAAGTTCAAATGTTACTTTTTCTATCCTGTTTTCATAGCAAACATATAAGCAGAGGTGGCCCTGAGGGTGTGCGGATGGTGCGACTACACAGGGCCTCAACATTATAGGGGCACCAATTTTTTTTTTATTAGAGGGCACTCAAAGAAAAATTGATTATAGGAACACAAAAAAATATTTTATGAGGCACCAAAAATTTTTGTGTTAATATAATTTAAAAATTTTTTTTTGTTCAAAATTTAGAATAGTTTTATTATTAAAATAAAAAAGATTCTTCATTTTCCATAATTCTAATAGGACCGTTCCAAGTCCAACAATTCAGATTCCTTTTTTCCTCCATTCCATTTCATTCACCTTTGCAATTGCTTAACAAACAACAGTGACCACTTTTGTCTTTGACTTTGAGTTCTCGATTCAGGCATTAATCAGACTTGGGCCTTGGCTTCAAGTACAAAATTCCTTATTTGTCAATATGATTTTCAGCTTCATTTTCATCCATCTTCAGTCTTTTTGTTCTTGGTAACATTTTCATTTAGACTGTTTCCTTCTGCTATTTTGATAATTTTCATTGACTATTCTGAAATTAAATTAATTAATCATAGACCAGACTACTAGACTGGAATTAATTCTCGTATTTTGTTTGGAAATATATCAGACTCTCAAAGAAATTGACTATTTAAATGAAAATTATATTACTATTAATCTGATCAGTTTTAGATTATTAAATTTAGTGGCAATGCACTTGATTTTTCCCTCAACCATTCTTATTATTCTTGTCGAATGTTTGTGTGATAAACATTTTCTTGAAGATTGAAACAAGATAGTCGAAAGTTAAAATATTATGTGACTTTATACTTTAATCAGGTACTATATTACTATTTTTGTGATCTTATTTGGCCACATTATAGTTAACTTTTGTGTTTGGCATAAAATTTGAAAATGCATCCTAGAAAACAATAATCGGGATTTGAAAAAAGAAAGAAAAAAAGAAAAATCGAGGAGTTGATAAAATCTCAAAAATGTGCTATTGACAGATTAACAATGACAAATTTGTTGTTAAAGAAGCCAACAATGTAGATCAAGTGCTCGAAACTGATAAAAATAGAAGTGGTGAAAATGAAGATGTTGAGGAAGAATTGAGATTTAATGAAACGATAAAATGAACACATTGATGATAAATTCCCTACGGAAAATGATATTAATGAAGATGTAGATGGTTTAATTAATGATAGATCTGTTCCCGTCAACATTTATGATCCAAGAACTTGGGATAATCTTGACATAAAATCTAGAGATTTGTTAGTGATTAATGGTCCCACAAGAGATCTCTCACTAGAAAAGGGTCCTAAAGATAATTTGTCTAGATGTTTTTCTTCAAGCTTTTACACTCTTTATTTGTCAAATTGTGAAAAGCGTGACAAACCATGGCTGGTGTATTCAAATGATCTTGATATAGTTTTTTGTTTTTGTTGTAAGTTATTTAAAAGGGGTTTTGATAAGTACTTTATTATCATGTATTTAATTCACTTATTATCCTATTTTGTTATTAGTTTGATCCTATTGAAGTATCGTTTAATGCATTTTCACTTATTGTGTTATACAGGATCGCAAATAACGAAAAGAAAGGAAACATGACCAAAGAAATACAAAAAAATCAAGAAGTGAGGTTCAAAGGCATATTCAAAGAGCTCCAAATCAATAATGACATGTGGGAAGGAGATTAGATGCAAAAATTATGGTCAAAGAAGGTTTGGGATGAAGTTGGAAATCAAAAACCCGCAAGGATTGTGATCATGAATTTTAGTCATAGATTGAAGCTCAATTTTGTCATATAATACTTTCGAATTTGGGAAGATCTATTTCACAAAGGATTTTAGATATTTGAGTTTTATTTCCAACACAACTTGAATCACCACAATCGGACTTCGGAAGAGAAAGTTATGACCAAAACATCGAGCACAGGCGCTTCTCAGCAGAAATACACTTACGGCCGTAAATGATAAAGTTATGGCCGTAACTTCCAAATTCCGAAAATTTTCAGTAGCTAACTTACGACCGTGATAAGGAAAGTTACGGCCGTAACTTGCTCGCCAAGGAATTTCCTTATATGATTCAAAGTCTATCTTTAGTATATCTTTGAGGTAAAGTTAGGGCACGATTTTGGGAGTATTAAAGGAGCAAAATAACCACAAAAAGGAAGCTGAAAATTGAAGAAAATTGAGAGGAAAATATAGAGCATTCTTGGAAGATTTTCAAGCACAAGAATATTAACAACAATGGAATTCATGAAGCAACTTGAAGAATCTACCACAACAATGCTAGGCTAAATTCCATATCTTGTTCAAAGGGGAAGTTGTGTCAATTTAATTATGTTATTTTCTTTTCCTACAAATTAGTAGCATGAATTTATTCCTTTATTTCAATTGTTGGATTATTATGTTTTGAATGTTCAATTGATTTTATTTGATTAATAGTTTAATTTGGCTAATTGGATTATTGATCTTTGGATTCATGAATATGCTATGTTTAGATTCTTAATCCGTAATTGTCATTGAATCTTTACTTTAGTAGAAAATAAATCTCGTCCAGGTTTAGTAATAATTCAACTTGGATTGATTAATTCGAGCTTGTGTAATTAACGATCCAATTCAATCTATTCTTCTAAATTTTCATACTAGCCGTGCATTAAATCCTAAGAGCTTGTTTAGGATTGTCCATGGCTAGAATTGGTTCGAAGAGCTTGTTTTGAATCAATGCACATAAGGAAGAATTTAGATAATCAGAGCTTGTTGATTATTTATGATTGATAATTGAATTAGTGATAGAAACACGTTACAAGGAAAGGTATAACATTAATTGAGGGTACAACCGAACCCGAGAACAAGATTTCTTCTCAGATTATTTTTCTAGTCATATTTAATTATTTATTTTATGCATAGTTTTCATTCAAATAATTTCCAAACGAAAAAACCCCCCATTCCATTCTAATTGATCGAACAACTAAAATTAGTTTCCGTTCCTCGTGGGATCGACCCTTACTCTCACTACTACATTATTAATTAATATTTGACGAGTAAGGATTTATTTATTATTTTAGTGCATTGCGACACGCATCAGGTTTACAAAAAGGAAGTCGATTAGTAAATGAAGGATACAATGATTAGACACATCTAAGTATCAGACTTAAGGAACATGAAATGAGTAGTGACCATATCAACAACATGGCTACTTGGATTGATTTACATGCTACATTGGAGAAAAATGAAACAATTGATATAGAAGTTCAAGAACAAATAAAAAAAAAAAAATTATTTAAATGTCATATTTTGCAATAAAATACTAGTATTGAAATATAATTTAATATTTTTAATAAGTTTGTAAGTTAAATGAACGGGGCAACATTTTAAATTGTCCCATAGTGTACCCAAAATCTTAAGGTCGGCTCCGCATATAAGTAATATATGTCTCACGTGTTTACACTCGTGTATTATTCAAATCTTGATTTTTTCCTCTATTAGTCTCATCAGTCTAACATTTTTTCACTCAATTTCTTTTGTCCAAGTGCTTCAAAGAACGAATTTGGACTCAATCAAGTCTTACCCTCGAAGAATTCAAACTAGGAAGCGAGTGAGATGATTGTAATTTAGAAGGCTCAATAAGGAATTGAAAAGAAAAGAATTTGACAATTTTTTCGAACGGGAATTAATATTAATTCAAGAAAGTGGTTCTTGAATTTTTTTATTAAAAAATTAAAATCTTTTGCGAATTTGCATAATTTTTTTTTTTAAATTCAATTTTTTTGCTCGAAAATTCAACTATGAAACCAGTAAACAAACATAAATTACTTTGGACGCTAACTAAACACAATAATGACCTTTGAATTTTTTTTATAATTTTCTAAACCGAAGACTCAAAAGACAAAGAACGTGAATAATGCAAAGAAACGGAAAACAAAGACTCAACAACAAAAAGAAATGATATAACCTTAGTTTTTGGAATCTAAGGTCTGATATCAACTGATGTGAACCCACATAACAATTGTAATTACAAAACTCATACAAAATTTAATCACAACCCAAGAAAGCCAAGAATCAATATTTAGAGTTTGATTCAAGAATATTAAAAGAAGAAACCAACATAATCTCCTACGATATGTTGACCTCTTGATTACAACATTAAAAAATCTCACCTAAATTTTTTTGAACACCACAAGAAATAATCTTTATAAGTTGAAAGCAACATGCCTTTTGAAATATATTAATCAAAGTTGTGTTTTAAAATTACGATGAAGAAGCCTTTATATAAGCTAAAAAAAATTCACATTCTACTTAGAAAAGATAAGAATCTAATCCAACTAGTGAAAGAATTAAAACAAATCTTAATCTAATTAGGAAATAAATAAGATAAACAATCTTCTATACATATATAATAATAGGATAACCGTAACAATTTTACGCACACAGTTTTCCGCCTATTTTCACTTGCTATTTTAGGAAATTTCTTAATTTTATCAATATATTTTAATACATGAATTAAGAGAGTTCAATTAATGCGTGTAGTAAATAATTTATAGATTTGTGAAAAGAAAATACTTATAAAAAATCAAATTATAGATTATTTTTATTCTTTTGATAATTATTGCATTATTTCGAAGTCGAAAATATGCAATATGGGTGTCAAATCCAAAATCTAAACGAGAAGTTTAATACAAGCTAAAAAATAAGAGCAAACTCTAAATATATCATTCGTAAAATCGTCTTAAATATTAAAGGTCAAAATTTTACTTATATTTTTTACTTTTCCAACATCCAATCTTTTTAATTTATCTTATTTAAGTCCTAAAATGATGCCTATCATTTCTTATATGAATTCAATTTGACCTAAATGATTAATTTCGAATCTTTTTCTAATTAAATTGAAAGAAATAATAGATATCCGATCTTTCTAAATAAATTCAATTAAACCATTCAATTTTGATAAACTTATTAGTTCAATTTATAAAAATTGAAAATGTAAGCAAAATCATTCTATTTAAAAATAGAATATGGTTTACACGTTTATTTAACATGCAAAAAAATAGTATGTGCAATTGTAAAAAATGAGTTTTAAAGAATATATAGTTGAGAATGAAATTGAAAAAAATTATTTGATGAGGTTTGTGTGTCTAATGCTGAAGAACAGGAAAAAAAAATTATTTGATGAGGTTCTTGTGTCAAATGGGGAAGAACAGGCTTTTGCATACTTGAAACGCTTCGATGATCGTTCTTCAAAGAAATTATCATAACTTTTACATACGGTGTCCGTTTTCGACCTATAAGTACTTTTTGGAAAGGTCTCGAAGATCCTCATTGAACTCACCACTTTGCTATGATGTATGATGGATCTTGGGCATTTAAGAACATTTACCGGGTCAAAAAGGCAATCAAAGTTTCTTCTTTTAGTATTTTTCATTATTTGTTTATTTCGTTTGTAGGTCCAGCCCATTAAGGAACTGTTGGCACTTTAGGTTATTCATTTGCTCTTATTTAAGAATCAATTTTAGGGATAGTTAGGCGAAATCATACCATTAAATTTTAAATCTTTAAAATCAGGTAAATAAAAACTAATTTACCAAATCAGTTTCTTAATTTCCCAAACCAAAACCCAAATCAGTCTCTCTCTCTCTCTCTCTCTCTCTCTCTCTCTCTCTTCACACCAGCGGCACCACTTCTCCAGCAAAGGAGTCCAGATCGACGTTGCGAGCAGACCTGAAATCTAATTGTATTTTGTGCAGTGAATGCGGTGATGACTGTAGAACAATAAACTCCTCTCGCGGCAAAAATCTTTGAGGTCGGCTTGGATGCCTACGCCAGATCCGAAATCGGAGTCTGCGACACTAAGAACGTACAAAATTCTAACTTGAGGCATTGTGACTATAGGCCTCGAATTTTCTTCTTGTTGAACGACTTTGAAATTCAGAACCCTAGCATTTTGGAATGTAGAAGAAGCTAGTGGCTAGGGGCGTAGATAGTAATTATTTTACGAGTTGTGCTGATTCACATTTTGTTTAGAGTAAGTATAGTTCATCATCAAAATATTGTACCTTTATCAGATATTTTGAGCAATAAACATAGTAGATTGTTGTGCACATCATTGGTCAAGGAAGAGACTATTCTCAGAATCCATCTGGTTTTGGCTGTTCGAGATGAAGAGGTTGCTGGGGAAAACTTTTAATAGTGATCTGTGCCAGCCAATCCAACTTCGTGAAAATTTATTATGCATTAGAATTGCAATTGTAACTAATTACAAATTGAAATAAAGTTACAATTGTAATTAATTACAAAATTGAAATAAAATTATAATTGTATTTTCAACTGTGGTTCGACGATGGCGGTTGTGGTGGTAATTGATTACAAATTATACTAAGGTAATTAATTAAAAATTATGAATTACACTGATATTTTACTAATTCATAAATTACAAAACCTGATTCTGATTTAAAAAAAAAAAAAAAAACTTGATTTTGAAAATTATTTTGATACTCGTGTAATTAGTTACAAATCACCTGATTACAAAAATTTACATACATAAATGTGTGTAATAGTACACCCTCAATTTTATATGAATAAGTGATAAAATCTTATGTGTTGTGGGTTAAGCCTCCATTTTATAAATTGAGATGTACAGGTGATTTTTATTTTATTTTTTTATAAAGTAAATTATATTTATAATATTCATTTAATAAAATTTAATTAAAATTTCTATTTCATATTATTTCATTTACGAGTTGGAAAATTGTAAATATTTCAACTTTTAGAAATCAAATAATTGTAAGCTCGATTTTAATCATCAAATCAAAATTATAAAGTATAAAATAAGTTACATGTCGATATCTTACTTAGGATAAATAGATTAAGAAAACTAGATAATGAATTATTAGCTGTTAAAAGAAATATACAAGTTATAATTTTATGTTTTACTTTTTTGGATATTTTTTTATATATGATTGCACAATTTATGTCGGACATTGTATTTTTACAATTTATTCAATAAATATTTGTTAATTATACATTTCGTGCATCACATGGGTGAGATTACTAGTTTTTTATAATAATAAGAGCTGAACTAGGATTGTAGGCTAACAAAACAGAAGTGATATTTACAATATGTAAGGGTCTGTTCGGCTGGTTCAATTAAATGGAAAAAACACAAAATTTAATTTATACAATTTCTCATACCACTTTTTAACCATACACATTTTCCCTCTCCAATTTTTAACCCCACATCTTAATATATATATATGCAGAATAGCCGTTACCAAAATACACGCATAGTTTTTTGCCAAAAAAACTTTCTAAATTTGGAATTTTTTTTGCTGAAAAATAGTATATTAAATATTTTAGCAATTATTATTTTACATGTGTCATTAATTTCATTATCATCTGTGCTATGCTATTAATAATATCAAAATGTTATTTTTTTATTTTATTATTATTCTTTTAATAATTATTGTATTATTTTGAAATCGAAAAATATGTAATATGAGTGTCAAATTAAAGATCTCAGTGAGAAGATTAATGCAAGCTTACAAGTGAGAGCAAATTGGAAATATATTGTCGTAAAATCATATAAAAAATTAAAGGTAAAGCTTTATTTTTTATTTTTCCTCAATATCTAATTATTTTTAAATTATATCATTTAAGTCCTATAAAATTATCTATAATTCGTTTACTAAATTCATTTTAGTCATAGATGATTAATTTTTGTTCTGATTTTCTCATCAAATTAAAATAAATAATAACTATACAAATTTTTAATGCAAATCCAATTAAATTGGGTTAATTTTACAAATTTAAGATTTCTTCAATTCATTCATCATTTTCACATTATTTTTATTTATTTACTGATTCTGTTCATTTTTTTATTTTTCATTATAAATTTAAATAACTAAAATATGCAAAAATATATTACAGATTTTAACAATTAATTCATATAATTTTTATTAAACAATTGATCGATCAATAATTTTTATTAAAAAAATAATGTAATATGAATAAAGAAATTGTCAGTATGAAAAAAGAAGAATCAATTAATGTAACAATATTTATTGAAATTAATGATTGTTTTTAATAAAACACTTAAAATTAATAATTAATGCTTAAAAAATCAAATTATACAAAAAAGTCTATCCTACACCTCTTTTTGGGAAGAATATGATGAAAAATAATATATGAAAAGGAAAAATGTCGATCTTAAGAAGAATATGTAAGTTGAGTTTTGCACATGTATTGTATGAGCCTAATTTTGTAGTTCAAAAGTTTTTTTTTTTTTAAAAATGAAAATTTCATTTATTGAACGTTAATTCATGGCCTGTTTTTCCGTAAAGATGAAAAAACAATTCAATGATTTATAATTTTATTAAAATATTAAAAAAATAATTATATGCCATAAAAAATAATGAAACTTTATTTCTTAATTTTATTAACATATATAGACAAAAAGACTCACTATATATATTTTATTTATTATTTATATTTTCATTTGTAATTTTTCTATTGACATGTAATTAAATGTGCATTTAATTATGTTCAATTAAATGCATCACATTTAAAAATTAAAAATTATTAATTATACGAAGGATCTCTTGAGTTGAATACCACATTCGTGCACCACAAATCTTGAGATTGATTTTCACTTTCGTGCATCGTCAATTTTGCTTAATTTGTTACATTTATTTATATATAGGACCACATATATTTAATTTGTTACAATTACTTTATTTTATGTAAATTATAATATTTTAAGGGTTATCTTATATTCATGTCAGTTAAAAATATTTGGACAATTTTTTTATTTATTTTATACAATATATATTTGAAAAATTGCATTATTTAATTTAAATTTGAGCAATTATTTAAATATATTTTGTTTATAGCAAATTTCATGTATCACACATGTGTGAACAACTACAAACTATACAAACAATTTATTATTTAAAGAGACTTTCCAAAATTGACGAGAATTATAATTTATTTCTATTTTGAGCATTCATTGACAGTCTGTATCATTAATCAAAGCAAATTATGTGTTCAATTTTTTTATTTTGTAATGATATTTACAATAAAATCATTTCATATTGTTATTTCGTATAATATGGGTGTCATACTAGTTGAATTATAAATCCTTAATTGTAGAAAATCCTCGGCACGTGTCACACAGATAGCGTTACTGCTGTGACTAATAATACAGGTGTTGCTCGGAGTCAGTTGCCAATGACATATTATCACGAGCTGGGAGTTTCACATCTACCAATTTCACACCCTTCCTATTTCTCTTGGATGTACAATTTCAGTAGTGGATCCCTGAATAATTTCGATTCGACATAATTTATTATGACGGAGGAGAATGTTGACACTCGGCGGCGGCAGCAACTGCTCGTGGCTGGGTCGGCGCAACTGCCTACTCCGGCGGAGTTCAAGGGGACGCCGGGATCTATACTTCACACAGTACTGGCACTTGTATTGTGGTTGGGGGCTGTTCACTTTATCATCATTGTTGTCTTGGCTTCCTTAATCTTTCTCTCTTTTCCTAAGGCTCTCATGTTCGTAATCCGTTCTATCTGTGCATATGATATACCGTGCGTTTGAATGCTTTATTTTACTCAATTTGGATATTGTGCTATTCATTTCAGGGTCATTGGATTGGTTGTGATATTTATGGTAGTTCCAATCGATGATAGGAGCAAATGGGGACGAAAATTAGCAAGGTTAGCGTTCAGAATTCTAATGTTCTTCGATTTTACTCTTGTATTTATGTGGTTAAAATAATGGTAAGTGATTTTTCAGGTATATATGTAAGCACTCGATTGGTTATTTTCCACTGAATTTGTATGTAGAGGACATCAAAGCCTTCGATCCTAATGAGGCCTATGGTAAAACTACCATTCTATTTATTATGTTACTTCAAATGCGGTTGTCTTTTTTCTTTCTGTGCCTCCTCTCTCTGGTTACGAGTTACTCATCTCAATTAAAGCCAGAGCTTGTTATGGGAATAATATAATACAGTTTTTGATTTGCAAGGCTATCATGTTGATTGCTTTACTTGAGCTTAGATTAATCAAAAACTATTAATGAGAGCTCTATCGCCCACTTGATTGAAGAGATAAGATCTTTGCACTTACAATTTGGTTCTAGCTTTTGCTTGCTTACTGTTTTGTTTCATTTGAGCTTTGCAAGAAAATCGACAAAAATATAATTAAGTTGCAGAGCAATTTTTAATTTTACTTTAGTATGTATTTTCTTCTCAATCACGATAAAATAAGTTCATTCCTGGAAGTTTCAATCTACATTGAGGACAGTTCAGTAGTGCTACTTTTCGATTGATTCTACAACTGTATGGATCGTGACAAGTAATAAAGGTGATGTTGAAGTTCAATTATTGTGTCATAGTAATTTATTAATGCAAGTATAAGTTATATTTCTTAATGCAAGTAAATAGTAATTTATTGTATCCAATTACAGAAAAAAAAAAAAAAAAAAGAATGCTTACAGTTTACTTCTTGGAACAGTAGTAGCAACCGAGATTAAGTGTGCCTGTTTGGTGCAGGTAGTTTTTGTGTGGTGGGTTCCATAGAAATGTGTGGTTGAAATTGATTTTGAGGGAAAAGTTGAAAAAATTGTTGGGGACCAAATAAGGGTTAAGTAGTGAAATGTAACAGTAATTTAAGAGAGCTAGATATTTCTGGAACTATCTATATTTTATTTCCCTGACCTGCAACATTAAAAAAATGTCATTTCCACTTCGAAAAGGGGGAGGGAAAAATTAGTGCTTTTTTGCCTCATTCTCACGATATATGCTTGAGTTATTTAAATTTGCTGCATTATAAGAAATATGCTTCCCATATATGTTGTCTCACAATTATGATAATGTTCCCTGTTGGTAGATTCGTGCCAATCTTAACTCGAATAAGAGTGAGTAATGCAGTAAATGCAGTTTAATTGTTTTGTTCGTCTAACTTCTCTTGATTCCTTTTTAAGGATTGATTTTGTAAATGCTGCACTAGAAGGTAGATTCAAAACCCAACTTAAGTTGGGGTCATGGTGCTCAGCTTCATAGCTGTTACCCTAGTAATAATAGATAGTTAAATGATAATATTTCAGATATAATAGTACTCATGACAGTATAAGCTTGATTTAGTGGTTCTGATGGTAGTATGAGTTTGAAGGAAGCAATCAAAAACTATTGCTGATGAATAGAACGTTTTTGCTAAATAAGTTACCTATATTCATTAAAATTTCCAACATGTAAAATCCTCCTTGGGCGACAGGGTAGAAGAATCAACGTGATGCAGAAATGGCTGCGCCTCATAAAGCAAGGTATGCTCAGATGACGACAGCAGAAGCTCCTAACTTGTACTGTTGTCAGAAAATTTCTTGTTAAAATTTGAAGATTCCTAAGCTTATATCTGGTCAAATTATCCATAAGTATGGACATTAGCAAGAATATTTCAGGTTTTGAGCAGTAAAGGTTTCTTCAGAATAGAAGGAATTGTAGCTGATTTCCAACTGCATAGTCTCTAGAAGTTCTTGGTCTGTTCCAGAGTTGAATGTACTTGTGTTGCTTGTTCTAAGGTTTTCACTTTATGTTTTATCTGATTTTCTCCATGTATTCCTTTTCAGTTTGTTTAGATTTCTTCAGATCTATGAACACAAGTTTAAGGTTATATTAGTTAATAAGGACTAGGAATCAGGAAAGTTGGGAGTGCTCTATAGTCCTTTCATCTCTTGTTTCCCGGACTTCTTTCTTATTTTGTTGTAGCAAAAAAATTGAACAAGTGAATCTCTTGCTTCCGTTAAGAATTTTGGACCTTACTACTTGCAGTTTTTGGCTACGAGCCACATTCAGTTTGGCCGATTGGAGTTATTTCTCTTTCCGACCTAACAGGTTTCATGCCTCTCCAGAAAGTCAAGGTTCTCACTAGCACTGCTGTAAGAATAGCTGGCTTATACATATTACAAAGGTGTCTAAAATCTTCAAAATCCCTTCATTTGCCATAATAATGAATAAAATTGTGCTCAGGTGTTCTACACACCATTCATGAGGCATATATGGTCGTGGTTGGGCACAACACCTGCAACGAGGAATAATTTTACTTCTCTATTGGCATCTGGTTATAGCTGTGCTGTAGTGCCAGGGGGAGTTAAAGAGGCAGTTTATATGGAGCATGGTTCCGAGGTTGATCTTTATAACTTTATCTTTCCTCCACGCATGACATATTTCTTCTGCTTGCACATCATTAAGCTAATGGAATTATGCCTTATCTCACCAGCTTCTTTCCAGCCTTTCGGTAAGTTGTGCCATGTACTGATATTTTCATAGTCAATTTCCTTCCTCTGACCATTTTTCTATGCATATCCAATTTTTGAGCATCTATAGCTGGGCCGTCTTAAACTTAGTAATCTCTGAAGTGAATATCACATCTTGTTATGATTTCCTTGTCTACTTGTGATCAGACTTCTGGAAGTATCCTAGTATGTTCTCAAGGCATCTCTGCATTAATCCCTAGGAGAAGAAATTGCGACAAAATGAAGATATTATTAAAGAAAAGTACCTGCAGGAAGTTTGAGCAAACCAGTACTCTTGGTTCATAACTTTTGGAATTGGTAGTTTTACCTACTTTCTGGATGCACAGATTTGACCAGATCGCATTAGTTGAAGAGTGGGGGAAAAAAACTAGCTATCTTAGCCTCTATTTGGCAAACTTGTTTAAAAACATGTTTTTTACAACACAATTTCCTAAATCACTTTTTAACTTCACATATTTTCTCTCCACCTTTCAACCACATATTTTACCTCGAAAACATAAAAAAAAATGTTTTTAAACACACAACTTTTAACCAACAGAGCCTAATTATTAATTATAATTTCTCTTTTACGAGTGAACCTTTTGCCACGCAGATCCAAGTTTGTACAAAACACTTTTTTCCCATCAATATATCATGTGAGTTTTGAAATAGTTTCATGCCTTTCCCTTTATTCCTTTGGTGTACATACAAACTATCAGGTGGCAGGGGTGCAGAGCTAATTTTAATGTTGCTGCTGCTACAGGTTGCCTATCTTAAAACAAGAAGAGGGTTTGTAGTCATGGCTGAAGACTGGGGAAAAAACTAGCATATAATTTCGCTGGGTTGGGGTGGGGTGCGGTACGGTGGGGTTGGGGACGGGTGAGCTTTTTGCTACACAGATCCAAGTTTTTACAATTCATTTTTCTCTTCAATATATCATGTAAGAGTTTGAAATAATTTCATGCCATTCCTTTTATTTCTTTGGTTTACATGCAAACTATCATGTGGCGGGGCAAATTTTGCGCCTGTTTGAGACCCATTATTATTATTTTTTTTAATGTTGTTTGTAATCGTAAATTTTTGGAAAATATGTGGTTGAAAAGTAGGAACTTTTTTTTTATTTTTTATTTATGTGTAGATTATTCTATTGATAGAATGTGTGGTTGAAAATGAGTTTTGAAACAATGAGGTATTGAATAATAGTTTCCAAACATAATTTTAATGTTTCTGCTACAGATTGCCTATCTTAAAACGAGAAAAGGGTTTGTACGCATTGCTATGGAGATGGGAAAACCTTTGGTTCCAGTTTTCTGCTTTGGCCAGGTATACAAGTTTTTGTTATTCTTCTATATGTCTCCTAGTAAATGAATATTTGGATACGAGCAGGACTAGTCTTTGATGAGTTGCCCGTCTCTTCATATAAACTAGCCTGAATTAAGTACGTTGAAAAGTGCAGAAGGGCTAACTTCATTCGACACATATTTACTCCATTGTTATCCAATGAATTTCTTGATGAACTTCAAGGAAATAAGTCGAGAGGTAGAGACGAAGAGGAAAGATAAACACAAAATATGTAGAATTTAAATTAGCATCATATACTCATAGAGTAGGGTACATTTGTAACTCATCAATTACATGGTTGAATGTGGTGAATTGAGGATAAATATGAAAACCAAATAGGTCCTTGGATCACAATTTATCCCATTGTCCTTAACTTTTATAAGATGATCATTTGTTTAAAATATATTACGTATCAAAACAGATTAGAATATCTAATAGTTTGGCACTAATATTCTTGTTAATATTTAATAATATTAAATGGGAAGACATTTCGTTGCTCATATCTGAAAGATGAAGATAATATATAGATATTTATTGTAGTTTGAAATAAGATCAGGAAGCTCAAATAAATGAATCCTTATTATAGATGATGAAGTATATTTATTGTTGGACACTAGTTCTATCTTGTTATCTTCATAGAATGTACGTATTTTCAACTTGAGAAGCATCAATGGAACATTTGTTTCTATAAATTATATTTCTTATCCAGATTCGTTGGTTTTTTCTGTTTTTCCTTCAAATATCTTTAATTTGAAAGTTAAAAGGCACTGAGATGGCCTTGACACTTTAGAGAACATTTGCAATGATCATGTTGTTATTATCCTTTTCTATCTACAGGTAATTGTTTTGTTTGGTTGACTGGTCTAATTAAATAATATGGTATTATCAATACATTATTGTGGCTTTCAAAATACAAAACAAGAAGCTAGGCCTTCAATCTCAACAGACTTCGGATCAATTCGTTTTGGTATACATTATTGCATTTCTACTCTCCACCACCTACCCTTCAAACTTCAGCTTGTAAAGTAATTTGTGCTTGTTAATTTGCAGCAACTTGTGTATATGATCTATTATTTATAGGGATTCCTTATTTGTATTCTTCCTAATATAGATTTTTTCATCTCTACACGTGTGAGAGAGCCTCATGCGCACCAATCGGACGACGCATTCTAGGGTATAAAGGCAGAAGCCGCAGGTTAAACCCTAGTTGTGTTGCTCTCTCCTTACAACGACGTCATCTCCGATCACTTGTGTCGCTTCCACTAAAACCCCAAAATTCGGCCACGTGCACACCAGTCGAATTGCCTGGACCTGTGACTTCCCCATGGTCTTTTTGTGATTACACATCAGGCCAAGGGATTCTCTGCCTATTCAGTTCTCGAGTTTTGTCCAATCTCTTTCTTTTTCGGTTTGTTTTCGTTCTTCCTGCTAGTAAATTATTTGGTGCTATGACTAAGAATAAAAACTTACTCGTGACTGGTATGATTTTAGTATCAAAAATCAAGGAACATAAACTTAATGGGTCTACTTGGAGTAAGAGTATTGGGGTTTATTTGCGAAGTATAGAAAAAGACAATCATCTCACTAATAACCAATACAAGACAAGCATGGTTGCTAGATGATGCTCAATTTTTTTTGCAACTTCGAAATTCCATTGAGTGTGAGATAATTAATCTGGTTGATCATTGTGAATATGTCAAACAACTACTAGACTATCTGGATATTATGTACCTTAGGAAAGGGAATATTTCTCTTTAAGTATGATGTGTGTGAAGATTTTTATTGAGCTACACAAAAAGATCAGAGTCTTACTGCCTATGAAGTTCAAATGTCTTATTGCCATATATTTCAAATGTGAAAGTTTAGCAAACTCAATGGGAGCAAATGGTTGTAATGAGCTTTTTGGCCGGCCTTCGTCCAGAGTTTGACACTGTTAAATCCTAGATTCTATCTGGTTTTGAGATTTCATCTCCGCAAGAAACCTTTACTAAGGTACTTCGCAACGAGAATAGTATATCTGTTACTCCATCTGATAAGATTCGAAGCGCGGAAGAAACGCCGGAAAGTTCCAAATTCAGGTTGTGGTTGGACGGATGAATCATGACTCGATATTCACGACTCGATGGCTCAACGATGCGGAATAAAGAACCACAAGTTTCGAAACGCCACAAGGATTTGCCCAATTTCCTTGATAAGTCTCTGATTTGAACGTCACAAATATTTTCAAGAAATATTTGATAAGTTTGATATTTGAATGCCACAAGAAATATTTTTGATAAGTTCGAGAAACATAGGAATCCACCTATATCTTTTATTAAATCCTTAATAAAAACTGTTTATATCAAAATCGAAGTCTCAAGTCTGATTACAATGAATGGAAAGGAATATAAATAAGTAAAATAACCTAGCCGCTAATTGACTCAAAATAGAATTCTAATTAGACTAAAATTCTAAAATAGGCAAACAAATAATTAAAAACAAACTTTAACCTAAAAATACGCAAAAATCCTAATTTCCGTCTGCATAGTTGACTTGCTATTTTGAAGCCCCAAATGATGGAATTTGGCCATAAAATCAGTCGGCTCAAGGGCTTTAGCCCATGAGTTTTGCTTAGTGGCCCATTTCTACTCGAAAAACACATATTATGCATCTAATTCCGACATGGTTGACTGGATTGCACTTTTATTTGGCTTGAATATTTAACTTTTTCCGTCAAGTCTGTTATGACTCCGATTGTCGAGGGTCCGGAACACATCACCATCTCAGCTTAACAATGTTTTGTCAATCATAGTAGTGTGAATGAAATTAGGCGTCTCTCTAATAGACAAGGAGGGGCTACAAATAGTTGTGATAATCGAACTCAAGACTTGGGGGAGTTGTGTGATTGTATTGAGTCGGGCCATACCAAGCGCATTTGTAGAAAATGGCAGATTCGCAATCAAAGAAGCTAATCAGCACATATTGCTTCTACTGAAGCTACACATAGCACCTCTTTTAGAAAGAAAATTACAGTAACTGCAGATAAGTTTGCAAAATTCACTCAATATGACAATACTGGAAGCATTGAAGTCTTCATCTCCTCATCCTATCACTGTCATTGCTAAGTTAGTTAAACCAACTACATTTCTTATTACCTCATCTTCCAAATAGGTCATTGATTCTGGTGCCACATATCATGTGACAGGAGGGTTACTTCTCCACTAATCAACCACACACAACTCCCACAAATGTTACTTTAGTTCTGGCACTATTAATTTCTGTGAGAAAACTCATTCATGCCCTAAATTGTTGCATCTCATTTTTTCCCGATTATTGTCTATTTCAGGTTCTTGTGAGGGAGAAGATTATTGGTAACAAACATGAATCAGGCGGTCTTTGTGTTTTAGATAATCAGGGTATCACAGTCCGTTGCTTATTCCAATGTCCTAACGCCCTTTCAAGAACAGTGCTAATTGGGACATACCTCTCTATTGAAGAAGTTATGTCATGAGTTCCATAACGTATCTTTCTTGGATTTTGTGTCATGTCACTTTACCAAGCACCATCGTCTGACTTTAGTCTCTCAAGTCAATAAAAGGCCAGTCTCCCTATTGAGTTAGTCCATTATGATGTTTGGGGTCCGTGTCATGTTGTGTCTAAAACTAGATTCAGATATTTTGTTACTTTTGTAGATGATTATTCTTGTGTGACCTGGCTCTATTTAATGAAAAATCGTTCATAGTTGTTTTCTCATTTTATTGCCTTTTGTGTTGAAACTAAAACACAATTTAATGTCTCTGTGCTTACATTGAGAAGTGAAGATAGCAAAAAATATTTTTCTCATCCTTTTTAGACCTAAATGATTCAAAATGACATTCTTCACCAATCTTCTTGTGTCGATACTCTTAAAATGAGGTGGCTGAAAGAAAAAATAGAAATCTCCTTAAGACAACAAGAGCATTTATGTTCCAAATGCAAGTCCCTAAACAATTTTGGGCTGATGCAGTTTCCGCAACTTGTTTTCTGATCAATCGCATGCTTTCGTCCGTCCTTCATGGTGAGATTCCTTAGTGTCATTTTTCCTAACAAACATTTGTTTTTTATTGAACCCCGTATATTTGGTAGTACTTGTTTTGCCTGTGATGTCCGTCTTCAAATTACCAAATTAGATCCAAAATCTGTCATGTGTCTTTCTCCGTTACTCTCATCTCTGAAAGTGATATAGGTGTTACTGTCCCGGCCTTCACAAGTATCTTGTGTCTGCTGATGTTACCTTTTTGGAAAATACTCCCTCTCATCTCCATCTTCTACTTCTTTCACTCAAGGGGAGGATGATAATTTGTTAGTCTATATTATCACGTATATGTCACCTGTTGTTCCCACCCTTACTGATACACCACCACCTCCTATTCAACATGTCTATTACAGGCGGTGTAACCTTTCTGCTACATGTCCAACACCATTCTCTTATTCGTAATCGAATCTAGTCTCAAGTGATCTTGATCTTCCTATTGCTCCTCGGAAAGGTAAACGACAATGTACTTATCCGATTTCGTCTTTTGTTTCTTATGACCACTTGTCCTCGGCTTCTTGTTCTTTTATTGCATCCCTTGATTCGGTGACCTTTCCGAAAACTGTTCACAATGTCTTGTCTCATCCTAGCTAGCGTGATGCTATGATAGAGGGGATGAATGCCTTGGATGCTAATGATACTTGGGATTTAGTGCTTCTACCTGTAGGTGGTAAGGCTATTAGCTATAAATGGGCGTTTGCTGTTTAGGTCCATCCCGATGGATCTGTTGCTAGACTTAAGGCCCTTCTTGTCGGAAAAGGTGATACTCAAATCTATGGAGTAGATTATTCTGACACGTTTTTCCCTGTCGCTAAATTAACATCTGTTCGCTTAATGATTGGCCTCTCCATCAGTTAGGTATCAAAAAAGCCTTTCTCCATGAAGATCTTCAGAAGGAGGTTTATATGGAGTAGCCATATGGATTTGTTGCTCAGAGGGAGTCTCATAAGGTTTGTCATCTTGGAAAGTCACTATATGGGTTGAGACGTAGTCCTCGTGCTTGGTTTGGAAAATTTAATGAGGCAGTTGAAAAGTTTGGACTGAAAAAGAGAAAGCGTGATCACTTGATATACTATAGACCTAGTTTCAGGATTCGGCATTTGATCTTTTCTCTAAGATAAAGACTAAAAAATCAGAAAAACTTGAGAGAAGAGAAGGTTCACGAAACGATCTCCTTTATCAAAGCCCATGAAAGGGCCAATAAGAGCTCTATAATGAAAGGGCACAAATGGAAGCGGAAGAACTACTAAAACTACGGGCATTATTCTCCTTGTGTGTGTTGATGATATTGTCATTACTGATATTGTCATTACTGAGAGTGATATTATTGGGATTTCATCTCTTAAGTCATTCGTTCGCACCAAATTTCAAACAAAAGATTCGGGGTTGCTAAAATATTTCCTTGGAAGTGACAAGGAGCAAGAAATGTATCTTTTTGTCTCAGAGAAAATATGCGCTTCACATTGCATCTAATCCGTTCTTCATGAACGAAAGCATATTGAGATTGACTGTCATTTGTTTGTGAGAAAGTACAACAAAATTCGATATCTACAAGATATGTAAAGAATGGATAACAATTAAGAGATATCTTTTCAAAAGCTCTAAATGGGGTTGTGATAAATTATATTTGTAACAGTGCTTAGAAAATCGGAAATCTGTTTGAACTGGAAAAGGCAACGAGGCAAGGGTTAAAAGGTCGAGTCGAACTGGTTTCAATTAAAATATCAAAAATTATTTCAAAAATCATAAATTTTTCTAAAAGCAAGTTATTTTACAAATAAACTAATATTTACTCCTTTAGAAAATAAAATTATATACAAAAGTAGCTTAAAACAACTAAAAAAATAATAATAAAAAAAAAACCCGAAAACCCGGTTGAAAAAACTGGCTGGTTCCCGGCTGAAAACCGTGTTTTCCGGCTGATTTTTTTGGCCGGTTTTTGAGGTGAACCGGACCAGTTATCGATTTTCCCGATTGAACCGGCCAATCCAGTTTGATTTTCTAAACATTGATTTGTAACAAGTTAGACATGATTAATATCTCCTTCTAGTTTGAGAGGGAGTGTTATGGAATGTAAATAAATCTCAAGCTTAATTATAGGGATTCCTTATTTGTATACTTCATAATATAGACTTTTCATCTGTATAATGTATCAAGAATATTTCTTCCCTCACATTTTCAAGATCAATGCTTATATTATTTCTCTAAAAGTACATTTGAGCGTTTTTGTTATAATTACATGTATTTACTAAAAAAGTTTTACTTGTTAATGATTTTGCAGACTGATGTCTACCGATGGTGGAAGCCTAGTGGAAAACTGTACTTGGAACTATCTAGAGCAATAAAATTCACACCAATTTTTTTCTGGGGTGTACTAGGGTATGTTCTGTTTCCAAAACTATTTCAAATGGCTTTTATGTTTTGCTGCTGTGCTTTTCTTCCTTTTTAATCGCGTCAAACACACTGAGAGACACACTTGGTCTCAGGCTTGCTAATCTTTTATGATAAAATGATGTAGCATATGCTATAGTGTTGATCTGTTACTCTTCTTTCTAATTGAGCACGAGAGAAGGGCAAAAGGAGAGGAATAGCAGGAAACTTTACTTGTGTGTTTGGATGTCTAAAAGAAGAAAGGAAAGGAGTCAGAAGGATTTGGGAATAATGATCTATTAATTTTTGTTTCCTTTCTCCTCTTTTTCTTATAATGCTGATGTAGTTTTTCTTATTTTTCTCTTTGATAATTTTATCTAAATATATTACACGGATGGTCAATAGCCTTGATTTCCCTTCCTTCTCTTTCAAGATTTCCCTTGTTATGTCATTCTCATTGTTCAAAAACACTATTGGGCCCACATTTCAATGCAGTGCTTTCATTAGTGAGGTGATACATAAGATTCAAGACTTTTAACAACGGTCTCGTTCATATGAGGCACAAATCAAGGTGTAAGCCTCTAGGTGCTTTTAAAAACAATGGAAGCCTAGCATGATGGAAATTATTTGGTTTATCTGGATAGAGGGGAATGTGGGAATATTTCGGGATCTTACCCTGGTTTTCCTTTACTGCTTGTGGGAAAAGTTGTGGTTTTATTTATTATATTTTATTTTTTGTTAATTACTGTAACTGAGGATTTCCTCAATCATTTTTGCCACTTCCCATCTAGTAACCAAAAAAAAAAAAAAAGGTAAAGATTAAAGTAACTATCGGAGACTTTTCATTGTTTTTCACTTTTTTGTTGCAGTTCTCCTGTACCGCTTAGGCATTCAATGCACGTGGTTGTTGGTCGTCCCATTGTGTTGAAGAAAAATCCACAACCTACTGTTGAAGAGGTATTCATGGCAAGAACCTTGTATGTAAAGATGTATAGTTATTAGTTCTTGTTTATGTATTTCTACATGGATTTATTGTTAAATTTGGCCAACCTTGCAGGGCAGACACATAGTTGACATTTCCCTATTCAGGCTCTTCATTTCTTCTCTTTTTGGAATGTTTGAACAATATTGATTATTTGTTGTTTTTTTTAAGTATAGTTGAGAAAAAAGATATGCACGAACGCAAGTAATACACTAAAATGCGACATTATTAATTTTTTGCTTGAACCATGTATACTAATTCATGTATCCTCTTTAGAGATACGAAATTATTACGGCTTTCATCTGATAGGCTTTCATCTGATAGGTTTATTGCGCGTCTTACTTTCGAAGTAAAATTGATTTTGTGAAGTAAAATTGATTTTGTTTGACAAGTTTGGTTCTGTTCTTGTTTTTCATATTATATAGGTTGCTGAAGTTCATGGCCAATTTGTTGAAGCACTTGAAGACCTTTTTGAAAGGCACAAGGCTAGGGTTGGTTGTGCTGACTTGCAGTTGAAAATTCTATAATAATATTTGATGAAGACTAGTAATTTCATTCGTTGGAAGGTCGGCGGTGTAAGCTCCGCCGTGTCGTTTACCTTAGATATTCTCCTCATTTATATAGAGGACATGTCCCTTTTTTTAAAACCTTTAACCGTTATAACCAATAATGATAGTGAGTAGTGGGTCATAATGGTAGTGAATGCAATGGGTAGTGGGTATGCACATTTTTCAAGCCCCCAAACTCTTTCTTACCTTGACTCAACATATTATTTTGTTCACATGTTCAATTATGCAATGATGTTGTGCCTTTACCATTTTTTTTCTGGTAAAGCTTGTTGTAGATGGGATATGAAATCAATTGACAATATTTTTGTCACATTGTTGTTAAGGCTCGTCGTCTAAAGCTTATCGCCATTTATATTGTTGAGGCTCATTGCCTTTTTCATCATCAAGGCTCATCGTCCAATTTTTTAGCAAAGGTTCTTTGCCTTGCGTTTCTTTGTCGAGACTCATTGCCTTGGTGAGGCTTGTCGTCCCATTTTTACGCAAAGATTCTTGGCTTTATTTTTCTTTGTCGAGGCTCATCGCCTTGTTGAGATTCGTCATCCCATTTTTTAGCAAAGGTTTGTAGCTTTGTTATTCTTCGTCGAGGCTCATCGTCTTGGTGTGGCTCGTCATCCCATCTTTTAGTAAAGGCTCGTTGCCTTGCTTTTCTTCATCGAGGCTCATCGCCTGAGAATCGTCGTTCCTTTTTAGCAAAGGCTCGTAGCCTTGCTTTTCCTTCAATGATTGGAGGGCTTAGGAGACAACCTCGAATCAGCCAGGACTTATAGCCTGCCTCACTAAGAAAACCACGAGCTTGAGCTCGCCTTCAATGATTGGAGAGCTTAGGAGTTTGCCTCGGATGGGTGATGACTTGTAGCTTTCCTCGGTTGATAAGAAAACAATGAGCTTGAGCTCGCCTTCAATGATTGGAGGAATTAGGAGTTAGCCTCGGATAGGCAAGAGCTTATAGCTTTCCTTGAATGATAAGAAAACCACGAGCTTGAGCTCGCCCCTCAATGATTGGAGGAATTAGGAGTTAGCCTCGGATAGGCAAGAGCTTATAGCTTTCCTTGAATGATAAGAAAACCGCCTTCAATGATTGGAAGGCTTAGGAGTTAGTCTCGAATGGGCGATGACTTATAGCTTGCCTCGAGCGATAATGTGATGATTACATTACAGATGCAAACGTTCTGATAATACTAAGATTATAATAAGGTACAAGTATTCTAGGCTTTGGCATTCACACCAGCAAATCTCCAAATATACCACATTATCCAGTCCAATATATTCCCCAGCAAGCCATCTGGAATAATTTAGCATATTGAATATAAACAATTCGATGATAGTTATATGTAAAGTTGTTGTTGAAGGCTTTGATAACCTGAGGTTGGAGAAGAAAAATCAAGTCCAGTGACCTTACAGGATGCACTTCGTAATAAATTTGATTCAAAGGCCTTAATTGTGAACCAAAGTTGGCAATGGATCATATAATTTTAATGAGAGCCATAAATTCAATCATCAACATAGTTCATATGCCTAATAATCAAGATTTAAGAATTTTCATTTTCCATAACCTTCCACTACACAATTCCCGTAATTTGACGATTAGTGACTCCATGTGGTTGTATTCGAGGAGACCCATTTTCTTTCTTACACAAAGAGTATTTTTATTGGAAATCACTTGCTATCGAGCTCAGCTGCTGACTTGTTAGACAAATCTATCTCAAACCAACAACTTTACTGTTATGTAGTTGTTCAAGCCTCATTTCATGAGCTTGCAATTGAAGTTGAGCATCTAGCAGTGAGACCCATTCACTGCGAGACATCAAGATCAAATTGACAACTACATCATCGAATTTAGACCCCACACCACGTCACCACCTAATGTATACATCAACAGATCATTAGTTATAAAATGACCTAAGGTGGAAAAAATGACGGTAAACCCCTTCATTGGTGAAAATAGTAAATGGGGTTGACTTGCAACTGCCTTTTACTGTTTCCTACGTCGGAACATCGCCATATCCACCATCAATTATCTTTGAGGGTATATCTAGTTATCAATCACATATCTCTCCAAATCATAGGCTCCAAGTATGGGTGCACTTGATATCTCCAAGAATTGTAGTTAGAGCGCGTAAGTTTCATTGTCAGCGGCAAGAGAGTGGGAAAAGGAGTCAGAGTAATGTCGGTAGCAACACTGCCATTGGTTGGAAAGCTACCGGCCGTGTGACCTCCATTATTGACATGCTATTTAGTGGGTCGCTAATCATGAAGGAAGTACGTTTGATTAAATGAAATGTAATCATCGTTATAAGTATCATAATCTTCAGTACACGTATTTTAATGTTCAATACAAATATGATATGAATATCGCACTTAGTGTAATATTCATTACAAGTATTTTAATCTTCATTACAAGTATCGTAATCTTTATTACATATGATATGAATATTTCACTTAATGTAATGTTGAAAAAAGGTTTCTGGAAGAAGATAAAGAGAATGGCTTGACATGGAACTCCATTTCATCAAATCTTTGAAATCATCGTCAATATCAAATACCAACTTAGATGTCAGTGATTTTGAGTGGTAGCTTCCTGGAATCTTCTTCGATAAATTTAGCAACCTCTTCAACTAGTGCATCTCTTACAACCTTCAATTAGCAGAATCACTTGGCAGTGCCGGCCTTCTGTTTTTTGGTGCCCCTGTGCGAATGTTAAAAAAGTACCCCCATTCTTTATTTATAAAGTATGCGTATAGAAAAAAAAAAAAAAAAAAAACTATTTATATAAACTCACTATAAATAAAAATGCCACATAACAAAAATATCGTTTTCAGTGTTTTTCTTATATCGTTTTCATGTCATAAAGAAAATGTAAACTAAAAAACTAAATTTATACCTTGTAGAACATTCAAAACATCTAAAAGCATGAACTTTCATAAGAAAACGTCATCCAAATTACTAATATCTTTGATAGCCAATATGAGTTGACCTGAAAAAGAAAGAAAACTACTCAAACAATATCATATGTAAGTCTTGAAATGCGACAAATCATTTAAAATTAGTTCTTCTTGCATCGCGTAAATCATCTATACCTTCATTTCTATCATTTTCATCATATACTTCATTTGTATCACCTACAAAATTTGTTTCATCGTGGCCATCTTCATTATTATTATTTTCATTGAGTCCAAATTTTTTCTCGTGATTTAGTTGTTGGTCATTAGCTAAATCTTCCGTTGGCGTGTCAATTATAGTGTCTTTATCTTGCAATCATCCAAACACGAATCTATCAAGAGCACATTTTTGAGATTGTATTAACTTTTCACATTTTCTCTTTTTCTTTCATTTATCACATCCAGATAATTCTTTTCTATAAAATATTTTTAATCTTTTTATCGCAAACAAAAAACAAACAAAAGAGAAGAGAAGATACATATTATCAGAAAAATATAACCTGGTTTAGAAATGACTAATAAGAGAATCTGAATCGAGCACTGCACTGAATGAAGTCAACGAACCAAGCCCACTGTACACAATTTGAACCTCAATTGGAAATCTGGGATTCGGGATCAACATCAATATATCAAAATTCAACATCAACATTCAACAAGTCTAAATTCATCACTCATTAAGGCTGAAAGCAATCTAACATTTTACATGCACAGTCACGTGATGAAGGCAGAAGCTGAAGCATAGTCGCGACGATGGAGGGTTTTGCCATGTTGGAAGACAGACAGACAGACAATGTCAATGAGACGGAGTCGAGTGATGAATCCGAAATTTTCTTGTAACAAAGACAGTGATGCAGACGCAATGAGCAGATTTTTTATTTCTAGAAAATGGAATCTGACTTCTATTCTCGGGAGTTTTGATTTACATAGGAAATGGGGCTGTTTTGGAAGATGGGGAGTCTCAAGCTACCGTCTAGGAGTAGGTTTTTTATTTACAATGGGGTGAGGGGTGAAAAAAAATGAAAATTTGGGAAAATTTTAGAGTTGGTCCGTCCATTTGCTGTCTATGTACTGGTATAAAAAATCTAATTTTTTTTTTTAAAAAATAATATGTTCTAATATATTTTTCAATATTGGTGCCCTGTTCGTCGCACCTCTCGCATGGCCTCAGGGCCACCTCTGTCAGTTGGATCTATAGTATCTCTCGGTCTACCATCAGAATATGTTTTCCTCAACTCATCCTAGTCACTCGGGATATTTGTCTCAACTTTTCCTTTCTAGATTCTGATCCAGAGACCAAATGAGGACATTCAAAAACTGAAAACAAAATTGATGTAGTTCAATTTTGGTTTAGATTTGGGCTTAAATCACAGGTGATTTTTAGAGAAATTGAAGACACATTGATGAGAGAGAATGAAGAGATAATATCATCAATACTTGTGAGCTTGTGTCATCATGATTTATGTTCATTTCTTGTTTGGCTTTTTTGTATCTGCCCTCCTATTGTTAATTTAAATTCCCCAAGGAAAAAGGATCTAAGCATTATTGCCATACTTCTACACTAATTTAAATTCCCCACCAAAAAAATAAATAAAAAATAAAAAGAAGAAGAAGAGAACTAAGCATAACTGTCTACAACTAACATCTGATACTTGTACATAATGTGCTACACATGTTTGACTTAAAAATCTTGATCGTGTTTTTTTAGCGTGCCAAACATGGGCTATAATTTGTAAACAAACAAAATTTGTGGAAAAATTGTCATATGAAAAGCCTAAAAACTGAGCACGTAATTTCTTGCTGAAATTTGAATTTTTCTCAACCATCAAACAGACTTGTTTCTACATTTTGAATTTTATCACAACCATCAAACAGACTTGTTTCTATCCAAAAATAATTACAATCCAATTTGTCTAAAATGTGTCCAGATTTGAAATAAGAAACTAAAATGTACTGATATACCTCGTTTCAGTAGAAATGGCTGTTTCGGTGACCTGACCTGTTAAATTCAGCATTGTGCGTACTTTTATCTTTCACTAGTAGTATGCACGTGCGTTGCACGTTTTATGTATAAAATGACTGAAATGTGTAATATTTTTGAAGTAATAATATTATTTTTAAAAGTAGTTAAGGTATTAAATATTATTAAAATAAAAAATCTAAATTGTTAAAGAAGTTATATAAGAATAATTTTTCTTTTTATGAAATTATGTATATAATGTGAAAATTTGGAATAAAATGAAATGTAATGTTTTGTTTATAATAACTTTTTTTGTACATAATATTTTTGGTCAACTTCTCAAAATTTTTCTTATTTTTTATTTTCTGATTTTACCAAGACTTTAATAGTTTGTATTGAAATTTCGCGAGAGAGTACTATATATAGTTGACCATGAGAGAATGTATGTTCACGAATGTATATTTCAACAGTAAGCATTATTTATCCTTAAGCCATGTTAATAGTCATTGCAAAGTAGAGAAATGTTGAAAATTGTTCATCTTGAATTTGAATTATTATACTCTATCATTTACTGTAATTAATAGAATATGTAAAAAAAAAAAAAAAAAACTTATTTTTTAGCATGTTATCCAATGATTATTTATGCATGGATTATATGTTTTTTAAAATCATGATAAATTATTCTTGTCTCATTGCGAAGATCGTTTGATGACTCTAAATTCCTTTAGAGTATCATTGGAGAATTTATTTTAAAGATTAACTTCTTCGGTGGGATACCATTTGACAACAATGTATTTAGGAGCTCCTCTTGGTAAAATTAGTTTTTATCACCTATGGCTTCATCGAAACTGACAAATTCTACACTTTTTACATGAAATAACTCAATTAATTTGTCATTGAGGTAGTCAACATACTCGTATTTTGTTGAAAAAACTCACGTGATGCCACAAAAAATGTAGGAGTTGCATATAATAATATTGAATTATATTATGCACTGCATATTATTAGGTCATATATTAACGTAATGAACAATGTTATTAATATTATTAATTGATAATGATGTTATTGTGTAAGGATTTGGAGTATCTCATTGTTATATATTGATTTCAGTTTCGTAAAGTGATTATAAACCAATTTATAATTTATATAATTTTTCAAATCACTTTTTAACCACACATATTTTATCTCTTTAATTTCTAACCACACATCTTACCTCGAAAAGCCAAATAAATTGGTTTATAATCTCAATGAAAGATCCAAATAAAGACCAGTATGGAAGCCAATAAAACATTACGTATAAAATGTCATATGCATATTAATTCAAAAATTAATTTATATTGTATTAGTTATTATATTGTTTGTAAATGTGAATTAAAATTTGTAAAATATTTTTAATGTAACCTATGAAAATTAAAGTAATAGATCAATGAAGTTGTAAATTTTAGATTGAAGGTAATGTCACATTAATAATATATATTGTAAACTATGGAATTTTAGTAGACAATCCAATTTTTGAAATTTTGGATGTAATATTTTGATTATTATATTAATATTTTATAATCATAATAATATTTATTAAATAACGAAGTAAAAATAGTAACATGATTTTTCTTAAAAATCTTAAAGAAAAAGCTATATTAATAAATCGGTACATAACTTGAAAAATACTAAGAAGAACACCCAAATAATATAAAAGAACAAAAGAAAGGTAAATGTGAATTAAAGTTTTTGAAATATTTTTTTTATATAACCTAAAAAATAGAAGTTACAAATTAATGAAATTGTAGCATTTTAAATTGAAGTTCACGTACATGATTATTATATCCATAATATATTACATATACAATGTAAACTATGGAATTTTAGTAGACAATCCAATTTTTGAAATTTTGGATATAATATTTTAATTATTATATTAATATTTTATAATCATAATAATATTTATTAAATGACGAAGTAAAAATAGTAACTTGATTTTTCTTAAAAATCTTAAAGAAAAAGCTATATTAATAAATTGGTAGATAACTTGAAAAATACTGAGAATAACACCCAAATAATATAAAAGAACAAAAGAAAGGTAAATGTGAATTAAAGTTTTTGAAATATTTTTTTTATATAACCTAAAAAATAGAAATTACAAATTAATGAAATTGTAGCATTTTAAATTGAAGTTCACGTACATGATTATTATATCCATAATATATTACATAGACAATATAAACTATAAAATTTGAGTAGACAATTCAATTTTTAAAATTTTGGATGTAATATTTTAAATATTATATTCTAATACTCTTTACTAAAGAAAAGAGTAGTGTTTCTTCTTCTTTTTTTAATACTAAATAAATAAAAAGTGTAATAATGTGAGAATAATAATATGTAATCTTATTACAACATTATAAAATGTTGATAGGAAATTAATTTAACACCAAATAAATGAAATAGTGTAATAATATGAAATTATATTATAACAATGTAATTCTTAACAAAAAATTAATTAACGTTATTAAATAGGGGTAAGGGTATATTGGGTATATAGAAAAATATATAGGGGTAAAATAGGTATTCAAAAGATTCTCCACCATCCATCCTTTTTAAATACTAGTGAATCACCCGTGCGATGCACGGGAAGAAACGTATTGATAAAGACAATTCAATGTGAAGTTAGATGAATCATTCAGATAAAATAAATAAATTTTGCAAATAAGAGATATCATCATTTATTGGTTTCATATGACTACAAATTCTGGAATACTTCTTTGTACATAACATTGTTTGTTAATTTTGTTGATCTTCCATTCTTATCACAAATCAACATCTTTAATCCGGAACGATTTGTCACCTAAAAATCGCAACATAAAGTTGTCCATGTGTAAACACCAGCCATTTAAGAAGAAGTCCCACATGCGAACGTGATTGTCCCTGACTCTTATTGATAATAATGGCATAGGACATCATCAATGGAAAATGTCATCTTTGAAATCTATTTGGTTTTCTAGAATCAGAAGGACTCAACGATATCATTGGAATAAAGAACTTGTGTCCTGCATTGATGCTAGAAAGAATTTGACCTTCTAGAACATGGTCGCCAAGTTTTGTAACTATCAACCTTGTTCCATTGCACAACCCCTGTGTATGATCAATATTTCTCAAAAAGAACTTGTATCCTTCACTTATCCGATGAAGGGTCCACCACGTGGTGCAATAAAGATATCCCTGTGTCCAAGTCATGTATCAAAATCTACCGACAATCAATTCGGTAATTTCATCGACAATAGGAAAATCATATTGGCTATCACCGATCGCCCACCAACCAATAAGTATAAGTCTTACATTTGAAATGTTTTCCTCAATCATCTTTTTCTCAAACCAACCTAAATTGCTTTAACAATTTGTTGTATTTGTCTAGCATATTTTTCAAATAAAAAGCTATACAATCATGCAACATTGAATCGCATGATTTACTCCTATCAAGGGACATTAAAAGACATAAATTAAATTTAAGACTAAATTATCTGTAAACAATATAAATATAAAAGCAATAAATACATAATACGTACCCCATGACACTTTTTCTGCTTTCAACCTCATTCACATTGTCAACAATGTAAAGCGAGCAAATTGTAGAGCTAAACCATCATCAGGCAACAGACTCCCAATCTTATGGCAATTTTGACCGTGTAATCTGAAGACTGAAGACCCTCCACCATCATTTAGCCAATTATCTAATCCCCCCATAGAAATGAACGAAAACATCATATTATATGTCCAAATGTTCTCAACGAAATTCTCAATCCTGTCGTCCCTACCATATAACAAATTTTTCAAAATAAGCGGATGATCTTCCATAAGAGGAATCTTCACTTTCTCTTGTATACAACAAAGTAGGGGTGAACAAATAAACCGCGAAATCGAATTAAACGCAACAAATGGTTTGGTTTAGTTCAGTTCGGTTTGGAGAAATTCCAAACCGCCTTAAACGATTTGGTTTAGGTTTCAATTGTCAAAACCGCGATTACAAACAGTCAACCAGCCAAATTTTAAAAAATTAAACAAAGTAAAAATAAAGGCAAACGTTCAATTAAAAAAATGCAACACACTTTTTATTGTCAACAAATAAAAATTAAGGAATCAAATATTAATTTGTTCAAATTCACAATCATTTGGAAATAATTCTTGCTCCTACAATTCATAATCATCATCCAAGACAACAGGTATAAGAAACGAATTGGATAATCATAAAAAAAGAAAAAAAAAATACTAAAATTATGAGATTGACAATGATGCATCAAATTAATGATATTATAGGTTTTTGCAAAAATTATACAACGTAATTGTTTTTTTAATGAAAAATATAATATAACATTGATCATCTCAATTTTCAATTAAGTAAATTGGGATACAATTTACTTATTGTTGTAGAAATTTAAAAATCATAAATATTGAATTAAAATATAACAATTAATATCATGTCATAGTTAATTATTTTTTAAAATTTAGACTTAACAATTATGACAAAAAAAAAAAACATTAATAACTATATAATTTCAAGACAATATAAATAAATCTGTTAACCGTTAATGTAAAAAATGTGATATGAGACTTTCTAGAATAAAAAATTATATAATAATTAAATGTAATTTTAAATAAAATTATTTTGATAAATAATCTGATATAGAAAAGAAGGTTATTATGTATATATAACAAAGAACTTAAAAGTATGACTATTTAAAATGAAATTTAATACAACTTGATTAAATATTCGATATAAATGTAAATGAAAATCTGACATTGGATTTGTATGACCGAACAAAATTATTCATTCATAAGATTGAGACCAATAAATATCACATTATTATAAAAAAAAATTATTTACGTATTAAAAGTAACTTTCTATAAAAATACTAATTAATTTAATAGAACGCAATACAAAGGAGCTCGAATTTTTAGATGTACTAAACAACTAAAAAAATAAGATTATTTATAAAAAGTTTTATATGATAATATTTATTTAGTATTAGATGCGTAATACAATTTCGATATAATTTTGAACTCAAAATTTTGCATTGAATTTGTATGAGTACATACAAATACTTATTTGTAAGATTCAAAAAATTAAATGATTAGAATAATTTTATGAAAAGAGAGTTTTAAACACAAATAACCAAATATATATAAGTGAAAAAAATTCTTTATAAAAATACTTAAGTGGAAATAGCAGTGTGAACACAATAAAAACTGAATTTTGGAGTGTGAACACAATAAAAGTTGAGTTTTCCCTCCAAAACTCAGCTGCTTTTATATAGAATATAGATTGTAGAAGATGGTAGTATGGGTATATATTTAAAATCTTATGCAAAATTTACAACAAAACATCGAAACAGTTGAAGGCTATTGGGATGTGGTGTAGCCTTTATTTTGGTAATAGGTACGCATGGTGAGGTAGGGAGAGAGGAGAGTAGGGGTGGGCAAAAAAATCGGAACCGAATCGAAAAAATCGATAAAAAAGTAAAATAAAATAAAATAGGAAATCGGTTTTAAAACCGAGAACTAATTAATTTTCTGTTCGATTCTAGATTTCGCTTTTACAACCAAAAAATCGAAGTTAGAACCGATCTTTGATCCTTGTTTATTTTTATTATGGTCTTAATTGGTTGTCCTAAAACTAAAATTCAAAAGAATTTGTAATTTTTTGGGGTAAAGTGAAAATGATTAATTACTTTTTATGAAATTTGTTACGTCTCGACCTCATTGTAACATTTAACCTCACACTTGGACTGAAATTCTTAGTAAATGAAAATCGAATGAGACTAACTTATTAATAAGCGAAGTTGTAAATGACCACGATGAAGTTAATTAAATATTTAAATACAAATATAAAAAAATTAATAATAATGCATTTAAAACTCATGATTCATTCACAAGTTTACTATATTGCTATACTCGAAAAACCTTTTAGGTCATTTGTTTCCTATTTTGATTTATGAATATCTTCTGTTTTATAGAGAATCGTATACTTTCTTCGGGGTGAAAGGATTTTCGAATTCCTTGATCTTGGTATATTCG
Organism: Ligustrum vulgare; assembly: GCA_963555705.1. Classification (NCBI taxonomy): domain Eukaryota; kingdom Viridiplantae; phylum Streptophyta; class Magnoliopsida; order Lamiales; family Oleaceae; genus Ligustrum; species Ligustrum vulgare. The sequence goes on along the minus strand of OY743173.1, from coordinate 40,966,005 downwards.
GTAGAAGTTTATTTCAGGTTATTAGCTCACTTCCTGAACCCTGATACTCATTGATAAGACTCTCAAAAAATAATTATTATTGTAGAACCGAATTAGAACCGAAATCGAACCAAAATCGAATGGTTTGATTCTTGTGATTCAATGGAACCGAATGGTTCCATTTTACAAGAACCGAAAAAGTAGGTTCGGTTCCAGTTCTTCAGATATTCGAGCGGAACCACCTGACGCCCACCCCTAGAGAGGATTACTAGGCTCAGGGAGAGCCCTAACTTTATGTAGTCCATGCAATCACATGGGGTCCCCAAGATGTGAAGGTCCCAAAAGGTATGTAAGGTCCAACAGTTTAATCTAATAAGGTTTTTTTTAATTAATAAAAAGGCCAAATTAATATAAGGGATAAATACATATGTAAGGAGTTTAAAAAATGAAATTTAAAATTTAAAGAAACTTGTGATTTTAATACAAAAAATCAGGTTTTTAGTTAAAAAAATATGTAATTGAATAGGTTTATGTCACAATTATACAATTTATGGTTACAAACACAAATTACAAATTTTATATGTCACAAATTATAAAATTTTTTGGTCTCGACTTAATTTTCAGTCACGAATATTAAATTTATAGGTTAAAATTTATTCTCAATCACAAATTATCAAATTAATCAGTCACAAATCACAAATATTAAATGTCACAACTTATTATCAGTCACAAATATTTGGTCACGACTTATTTATCAGTTACAAATTAAAAATTCATAGGTCACGATTTACTTCTCGATCACAATTCATTTATTTTATAGCTCACAATTACTAATTTTATAGGTCATAACTTATTTTTCAGTCACAAATTACAAATTTTGTAAGCCACAACTTATTTATCGGTCAAAAAATTTACAAATTTTATAAATCACAACTAATTTTATGTCACAAATTTTAAAATAATTGGTCACAAGTTAAAAATATGAGTTACAATTACAAATTATTTGATCATAAATTTCAAGTTAACAATCACAATAAAGAATTATAAGTTACAATTACAAATTTTCTCGCAATATCAAATTCTTTAGGTCACATGTGACTTATTGGTCACAATAAAAAATTGAGGAAATTACATAAAATGTCTCTTTTCACATTGTCACTTGCAAAAATGTCCCAACTTTTTGTAATGTCTATTTTATTAAATTTTGGACCTAAATGCCCTTGTTATAAATTTGAAATTACAAAATGAGTACAATCTTTTTACTGCAATTCTTTATTGTACTATTCAATCAAAACAACAGTCAAATGTCAATCAAAGGCCCAAATTTCAATTTACTCTACCATTTTACGGCCTCTGCTCTCCTCACAACCGACCATTAGCGTTTCTGTACCTCTCTATCTCTTGTTCTGTCTCTCCAACCGTTCTGTTTGCCACCTCCGGTTCGCTCATCTCTCAATCTCCGTTGTAGCCCCACACCCATCAAAGTGAAAACCAAAAGTGAGAAGAAAGAACCTTCATTCTCTCTGAGATCTGTTTGCGCAAACCCTAACTCACACCGGAAAACCCTCCTAAAATTGTCGTCACCTACCGTCAGCGACCAAGGTGTTCTAGTTTTGTAGTCAATCTCTTGCCTTCGCTGCAATTGCTGCTTGGTATTTCCTCTCTCAGTCAGTTTCGCAACAATCTCTTCATAATTAACACTTTCATTTTTTATATTCTTTATGTTATTGTTCGATCAGTGGAATTAGGGTGTATGATTTGTTGGAAAATGATTATGTTTTTACCTTTTTGTGGGTAGAAGAAAATGTATTAAACTTTTTGATCATGTTTTCATAAATTGTTCGATTTTTTTTCCTTTGTATATGGATTCTTTATTTCATTGTGGGTATATTGTTTATTTCATTTGTTTGATATGTGGGTTTATGATTTTGAGTTATATGTCTCCAATGAGCTTCTTGGTAAATATAGTTGGGTTGAGGGTTGTAGAGAAGAGCTAGTGGAAGGCTTGTCGGCACACATGGATCAATGTAATTTGCTTTATGTCTGTTGATGACCTTGTACCGAGCAATGTTGCACTTGCTTTAGATGGTAGAATTAGTATAGTGGTTAATAATTAGGTTTCTTCTCTTTGGTTCTGATGCAATGGGCATTAATGGATTGCTATGTGTTGATCATGTACATTCGAGTTGTTGCGTTGAGGATTCTTTCAATGGCGATGATAGGTATTTATCAACCTTGTGCATGTTTAGCTAAGCTCGAGAAAATTACGTACACTAGATAAATGTGCTTTAAAAACATATTATCTTTTGTTGTTTGATTTAGAAATAAGTAAATAATGGTTTTATTTTATTATATTTTTTTTTATAATCAACTCAAGCACTTTGTTTTAAGCAACGAAAAAGGTTGCATTTTGCTGTTTGCATCTAACTATATCCTTACAATATAAAAGAGCATCATTTGTTTGATACTGTGCATAGATTTCATCCCAAGTACATTAAACGATATCATTTTATTGCTAACGTGAAACGACACAATTTTTATGGATTGTTAAATCGCCATCGTTTGAATTGAAGTATAGTAATGTAAAGGTAGGGGTTCGTGGAGAAAATTCTATGCCTGAATTTGTGTGCTCTAACTTCTTTCTCACTTGGCATTCATTTAAGGTTTGGTAGAGCTTTGTTTATGTGACGCCTATAACTTCTATTTCTGATTTTGTGTGTGTGCCGTCTCTACCTTCTCCCCCGCTTGCGTTCATCTAAGGTTTTGGTAAAGCTTCGTTCATTTTAAACTATTCCTTAGGATTTTCAACATCTATGCTTTTTTGTTAGATAAATCAATATGATATTGTAAATTTTTGTTCTGCAAAATCAGGCACTCTTCCAATTTTTCATCCATTTTTTTTTTTAAACTTTAAATTACTTTTCTTAAGTTATTTAACATTTTACAACCTCAACATGCTTCTTCATCTTACAAAAAACCAAGGTTGACGAGTACAATTCCTCACAAATTAACTCTTGCATAGATAAACGAGACCTTTAATCTCATGTAGCTGATTGAATATAGTAAAAGAATACCTTAATTGATTTTTCCTTCATTCTCATTTGTTGTGGCTATCGAGTTTTGTTTATTTGTGCTTTATCTAGCTCGTGTAAATAATAATCTTTATTTTTTAATGGATGTAATCAATTGTTTGCATGTAATGGAATGTATTTACAAATAAACTCAATTTCCTAATGACTTTGAATGTAACCGATGAAAAAGCTCTTTACATAAGTATGCTTTCTTTTGTGTTTGGAAAGTATGCTTTGTTTTGTAAGTATTTTGGTCCTGTCTATTCGGCATATCAACTTTAAAATAAGGACGTAGGCTATTGATCTGTAAGTATTTTGGTCCTGTCTATTTGCATTTGGTTATTTGATTTGGTTACTGAGTTGAGTTCGAATATCTAGAACATATGTTTAAAATGTTAGGAACGCCATTTTAAAAGTCAAGATATATAGTTGAACTGTCTAGAATAGTGTGAAATGCAGATAAAGCTATAACAACATGTGCAATATTAATGTTATGTACTGTATTCCAGTTGGATATCTCATTTATGATTTACATTATGAAACTTGTCTTTGTAGATGACGATCTCACACAGATACGTCGTCCCGCAAGAAGAGCGGGTGCCGGCACAGGTATCCCAGGTTAGCAATAAAAAGTAAATCAAAATCTTGCTGGACAAATTAGACACACAGCAGAAACAAATGTTCGAACAAACCTGCATAGGCAAAGTTGCTAAACTGCTGAAAATAAAATTATCTGCACAGTTGATCCACGAGATGATCAATCGCCTTATAGTTTTCCGGAAAGAGCATGAGGCATGGTTCAACGTTAACCAATGCTACTGCCAATTTGGGATGCCAGAATATTTACTGATCACGGGCTTGAGGTGCGGTGCAGTCCCGTGGACGATCAATCAAAAAAATAATTGAGAAAACCCGACTATGGGGCAAATATTTCAATTCCAGCGATAGGGTAACTACAACCGATTTGGAAAAAGTCTTCCTGAAGTGCCTGAATAGGAATGATCACTACAAATTAGGACTTGCTTTGATCATTGAAGGTATGTTCAATGCTCGGGATCGAAATGTGGGTATACATCCGGACACATTGTCAATAGCGAATGACTTGGACTTTTTCAACTCGTACCCATGGGGAACAATTTGCTATCAAGCTTTAATGAAATCAATTAAACGTGGTTGGGGTAAAAAGGCGGATTTGGCGAAGATAAACAATGTCGACAGAATGTCTTACACTTTGTACGGATTTCCACTGGCTATTCAGGTAATTATCCTCTTCGAACTCCATAGTCTGCCCTTGCATAGCGTTTACTTTTCTACATTACTTTACTGCATACTAAAGTAAGCATTTTCGATGTGCAGTTGTGGGTTTACGAGGCAATCCCCGAAGTTGTGACTCGTTTTGCAACCAAACTTGGGGATGAGCTCCTGAGGATGTTGCGGTTGTCGACCTCCAAATAGCCCCAGTCCCGCACGTATTCGGAATTCTTGGACAAGAAACAAGTGAGTGACTTATCTAATCGACCGGGGATGTTACTTACGCATTTTCTGTTAATTTCATTTTTGGCATGAAATTCACATATTCATATTTTATTTTTTTTTTGTCATTTGCTAAATACTTGATTGTTATGATTTGTCAATCTAGTTGCATGTATGGGCAACACTGCGACCCTCCCCCGAAGAAGCATTGTTACCGTACTATATGGATCTAGTACCATCTGTGGATGTTGAAGATTCTGTACTGGACTCTGTTGTGATGAATGCAATTCAAATACAAGATGGCCAACCGGAACATGAAACCATCGTTCCTGCAACTGCAGTGTCCAAGGGTAAGGAGGTTGAGAAGACTTTTGTTAGTAGACGTCGTCGCCATGAACGTGCATACAGTGACGATAGTTCGGAATCAGAATCGGATGCAACTCGTAAAAAGGACCAAGGGTCGGGGTCTGGCCTGGGTGTTGCGCATGTTCAAGAATTTCTTGAAGAGGTGAAGGGTATACTTAAAGAACACGACGACACAATGGAAAGGAGGTTTTCTAATTTCACTGAGGAGATTAGAGCTCGATTTGACAGGGTCAAATCAAGAATAGATAATCGTACATGTGGAATTCGTGAATATGTGGGGGGGGGGGGAAACAAATGAGATCCGTTCCAAAATCGATGACCTTGCTAAGAAAACGACAACAGAAAATGATCCTATTGGTGGTATTGCTGGCCATTACGATTTAGGTGGTAATTATTATGATGGAGGTGATGCACATGATGAAAACCATTTACGAGAAGGAGAGATACGAATGACGAGTGTAGACGAGGGGGAAAATGAACAACTAGTGGGGAACACGGATGTGCTAGATGATAAGGGGAAAGAGGTATTTTAAATTTGCAAATTTAACTTCTCATGTACTAGACATCCATGTTATGATAAACGCTCTCACCCATTCATTTTATGACTAACCTTGCAGGCTCAACCAGATGAAAATGCAGTTGAAGTTGGGGGGCCTACAAATGCCATAGTATTGGCCACGGCAACAAGCAACAAAGAGATTGCTGCACGTGAAGAAGCCAGCAAGCCTTGTGATGTACCGCCTCACAGAGCACGTTCTAGCCAGAAAAAAAATGCAAGTGCTAACCTGAGGACACCTTACACACGTAGTGGACGAAAGAAGGTGAAGCAAGATCATAAGAGAAAGAGTTAGACACATTTTATCCATGTACCCTTTTGTGTTAGTCAACCCTCCAATATTAAGAGTATCTATTATGACAAGATACCATGATTTAAACACACGTTATCTAGTGGTGTAGAGAGTTAGTGTTTTTTTCCCACAGTTCAATGAGGTTCGATGTATTTTTGGATGCATTACCTATTTTGAACAAATTTTGTACATCTAGACATTTGGAAGTGTCAAGCGTCTGGAAAAGCAGGGAGCTAATGTCGAGAATGATAATTTGGAATGTCGAGAACGCAGTTGATTGTCATGAACCTTTTCATGAGTCTCGAGATTTTTATTTATCTGAAAATTGCCTCCTCAAAACACTATAGTAGAAGTACGAAATGTAATATAATGTTGTGATTGTTGGCCAAACCCCATTTAATTACAGCAGCGTTCTTAATCCTATGTTCAAGTGCATTTAAAAGATACTGAAGTTATCGTTAACAGTTGGAGTTTGAAGAATAGGTAGTATCTACCACGTATTGTTTGGATGCATTAGATATTCCGAATAGATTTTGTAAATCTAGACATTTAGAAATGTCAAGCGTCTAGATAAATAGGGAACAAATGTCGAGATCGATAAATTCTAATGTCGAGAATAGGCATTTCGAGTACCATGAATATGTAGTTACTTCATGATTGACATGTATTACAGTAATATCAGAAAGTACAGATTTAGCAAATCATGACATGAAAGTATATGTCAATCAAGGTTTAATGCATTCAGTAAGGTGTTGGTAGTTGTCATTGAATATTATTGTAGGAGCCCTCTATAAGTACTGCAAATTTCATGTTAGAAACATTGGAAATCAAGTGCAATCCAATATTATACTATTTTATTAATCCAAGTATGAGCAACTCCACAGGTGGGTGTACTACTAACAATAGCAATGAGTTTGAAGGCCAAGGACATTTTGAGCACACGCCGCCTCCACACAACAATGTCGAGAATGGAGTGCACAACTCTCCTCCTGGGTCTTCAGCTGAAAATCCAATTATAATCGACTCGGATGATGAGGGGGAACTTGATGGTATGCAACTATGGGCCCCTCGTCACAGGGTAAGTTTACATCCAGTTCCATTTCCAATATTTGAGGATGAAGACGAACCACTGAACATCCAAGGGGGTTTGACTACAGAAGAAGTTAATGTTCTTTTTGGGGTTCATTATGTCAATGAGTCCGGTGACGAAGATGGACCACCTCTCGTTAACATGGAAGAGGTTATCGTTATTAGCTCTGATGAGGACGAAGCTAGTGAGGTTTCTGGAATTTCCACTATTGAAGACTAATCGAAACGATTTCCCTTGTACTGTTTATGTAGGTTAATAAGCATTTTATTTTGTGTCTTCGTAAATCTATTAGTCTTGTAATGAAGTTACTGAACTCAGAGCAAGAAGATTTGTATTGAACTGTATTATTACGTTGACGTGAATGCAAGCTGAATATTGGACTACATTATGCCACATTAACTGTCGAGATTGACACTTTATACGTCGAGTTGGACTCATCCATTACAGAATGTAGAGAATGAAACAAAAGCAGCTTAACATTCAGCTACGTTACAACATGAAAGACTACACAAGCTATTGTAACTAGAAATGTCGTGTGAAATAGTGCCAACAAAATACATTTCCGATTAATACAACAAAAAAACCAGGGAACATGAAGATCTTGTGCAGTACTTGAAAGCAAAAAAATCGTAGTTATTTATCTTCTCCTGGTATTCGATGGTGTAGGATGTCTGCACGTGACCCTATTGTGACCATAATTTCCACAATGGCTACACTTGCGCAATCTAGTAGAAGTTTCGGTTCTCGAGCGTCGACGTTGGGTTGCAGGACGACCGGGCGGTCTTCGTATGTTTGGAGGTGATATGACTATGGAACGGATATCATGTGGAACAATCCATTGACATTGGTTTCCGACTGGGTTTATTACTTCGCTGTAAGAATCTCTCCAATGTGAGGCAGTGTAGTAAGGGGAGCATAAAGCGTACAAAGAAATATGTTTTGAACAGGCCGCACGGCATGCATGAGCACATGGCATTTCACGTAGTTGAAATTCTCGACATGAGCATATGTTCCCGATGAGATCGACAGTAGCCAAGTCCAATCCTACACCTACCTCCATTACCAACTCATCCAAATGATTTACCGGCATTGTTGTACCGGCGTCAAACGAAAGTCTCAACTCGACCTCCATCTTCGGTGGCAAATTTGAAGTGCACATTGATGAGGCGGTTCTTCGCTCGTAGAACCACTTTTGCATCATTGCTTTTATGCATTCTACTAGTGCAACAATAGGATAGCTTCGTTCTCGCCTAAGAACCGAATTCAAGGACTCCGCAATATTGTTCGTCATGATGTTGTATCGGTTTCCTCCGAAATTCGCCCTCGACCATGCCGAAATAGATGCACGGGTCAAGTACGAATCCATAGCGGGGCGGATGATCTTTATCTGATCCATAACTTGCTCAAACTCTGATACTCGATAAGCCAATGCTGTGCGCTTGAATAAAATGATTGCGTTGCTATTAGTATATCGACTAATCAAGTTTTTCTCAATATGCCAAATGCACGCATCGTGGTGGGACTGTGGATACAACATGGTAATTGCCCTTTTTATGCTAGTTTTTCTGTCCGAAACAAACACAAGGCACTCTGAATCATCTACCACATCTTTCAATTTCGAGAAGAACCAGTACCAGAATGCATTAGTCTCCGCATCAACAATACCCCATGCAACTGGATATATTTGCATGTTTGCATCTTGTCCTGCTGCTACTAGAAGAGTTCCCTTGTATTTTCCTTTCAAATGACTACCAACCACACAAATTACAGGTCTCATGTATTGTCGAAAATCTCTTATACTAGGTCCAAACGCTACGAATAAGTACAAAAACATGTTGCTGTGGTCCAGCTCAATGTGTGTGATTGTCCCAGGGTTTTTAGTAGTCAACACATGACAGTAGGACGCTAGGTTCTGAAAACTCTCTTCAGGTGAACCACGAAGGTGATTAAGACCTTTTTCTTTACCTCTTCATGCTTTGTTGTAGGTAATATGAACTCCAAACTCACGTTCCATTTCCCTGATAATTCCTGCGGGAACATAGGGTTGGTTAGCATCGTCCAATCGTCTCATGATGTGCTGCCCGATCAGAGTACTCGTTGCATGTTTGTTTGCATTCCGTCGTATATCTAAAGAACATGTGTGCTCAGGTATGTACCGACGGATCATAAATATGTCTGAACTTTTGATCTTCGATGCTCGTACTAACCATCGACAGGTGCTATCAATGCAACAAACTGTAAGATTTCTGGGATTCGACTTCTTTACTTTGAAATGAAACTTTTCAGTCAAAGCCTTCAGTGCTAGCCTCGTGTGCAGTTGTTTCTTACTATAGTATATTTGGTTCTCAGCTATTACTCCTTGGGAATCTTTTGTAAATGTGCTTTCAAGTAGTGGTTGTATTTCTGCATCTTCATGATTTTCTTCAGCCGCTTCATTTTGCTTCATCGTTTGATAACTCCATATCGGGAATTATTCCCGAACCCTGTAACTGACACACAACCATCTCTTCATGCGTAGACACTGCACATTCAAGTGGTGATGAAATCTCATTAGCTACATTCGCATGAATGCTACTTGGATCAAGTTCATCAATAATCACACACAATGCAGCTTGTGTGTGTACAGAAATGTACCACTGCAGGTCCTCATCGTCCAGCACATCAGCTGGTGGTAGAGGTGGCAAACGGGCCGAGCCGCTCGCCGGCTCGGCTCGCGAAAACACGAGCCGAGGCGGCTCGGCTCGTCAAAAAATCGGGCTCGTGGACGAGCCAATCACTCAGGTTGAACCACGAGCCAAGCCAAGCTCGGCTCGTGATTCAACGAGCAGCTCGTCGGCACGAGCCACGAGCTTGTGCCGACGAGCCGAGCAGCTCGCCAGCTCGTGTATATAAAAAAAAAAAAAAATCGTGTTTTTACTTTTAAGTTTTACCTTTCAAAATTAAAAAAAAAAAAAAATACAATATTAATATATAATATATTACAAATTTACAATTACACAAAAAAAAAAAAAACTCTTGAAAAAAAAAAAAAAAAAAAAAAACGAGCTTAACGAGCCGAGCTCGACCATGGTCAAACGACCCGAGCTCGCTGCTCGGCTCGTCCGTTTGACGAGCCGAGCTTCACGAGCCATGGGCCGAGCCGGCTCGACTCGGCTCATTGCCACCTCTAGCTGGTGGTATATTCATGTTCGGAACAAAGAATTTTAACTGGATCCGAAATTTGATTCTGTCAATGCTGAGCTTCTCGGAAAGTACATTCAGGAGTTCCTCAAATTTAATGTCACTTCGAACGACAATGGATGTAGTACGGTTGCCGAGCCACTTCCAATTGTCATCAATGTTGACAAAATTTCCACCGTGCGAGACAACGAACCTCATTATATCTGTCAGATCTAGATGTCAGGAACAATTCTATGATTATTTAACACAAGAAAAGCGGACACAACGAAGATATCTAGAAGAAGGTGTTACAAACGATTAACAATGGTGAGTACATTTGAGAAGCTATCTCGACATTTTGAAAATTGTCTAGAACATCATTTTAAATGGCATTCCCGATATTTTAAATGTCGAGAATGACAACACGTAATTCCCTCAACACTTGCATATCTCTTCTTCTCCAACTACCCTTTTGTTTACAAACATTCATTTCCACCATTAATGACATTCATTACACAACAACCTCTTATTACTAACATAAATGATACAAAAAGTGACATGATTAGATAATAACACTACACAATGCTCATAATATAGATGACAATAATTTCAAAATCTTAAAAAACTAATTCAACTAATTACCTAGTATTTCTCTCAATTTTTTTAAGATATTCCAAAACAAGCAAATACAAGTTCTCAATGGAAACAAAAATTGGTGAATAATACCTTGTAATGAAATTCCTTATATGCCAAATGGATTTCAAAATATGGTAGTAAATATTTTGTCAAGATTTTTTTCACCAATATCCTTCCATGGACCTCTCTAAAATATAAGAAAAATGGTAGGAAAAGTTCAAAATATTTGTATCAAAAAACTCTTAATGTTTTTACCCAACATTTCAATAAAACCAATGGGTATTAACTAGTACTAGTCAACTCATTGGTCTAATCAAGATATATGTATGTGTGTGTATGTATGTGTGTGTATATATATATATGTATGTATATGTATATAGGTTTCTTTAAGGGTAAGATGGTCAAATTACACCAAAATTTGGACATTTTTGCAAAAATTATTAACTTTGAACACAAGTTTTGTGATTAGCATGGAATTGGATATTTTTACAAATTCCCCTAAAAAATTTATGACCACAATTATTGGGCACAAATAACAAATCCATGGTCACAATCAGTTTAATCCAGTTCTTGACTTCCACCACAACCGTCGCAAAACCACCACAACCACTACCTCCACCGCTGAAAGACCCGAACCATCAACGCTCCACCTCTTCGCCACCACCTACAACCATCACCACCCAACCCAACCAACCACAACCTGACAACAATGGAAACAAAAATCGCTGCCACCAACGCCAAGCATCACCATCACCACCCAACTTGCCACCGTCGAACAACAAAATAAAATAAAATAGAAGGATTAGAAATTGCCGCCACCACTGTCGTCACTGTACCACTATTACAACCACCATCTATACCTGGATTGTAACCATCACAAAAACCCACGATAATTACCACCAAGACTCACCACAACAAACTACAACCACACAAACCTCATTCAAATAGCCACCACCACAGCCCCATCATCACCGCAACAACTACACAACCACCACGACTCACCACCATAATCGCAACAACAGATTCACCCCTTATTCACACAGCCACCACCGCAACCACTATGACACCATGTCGCACATCACAACCACTCCGACACCACCACCGCAACCACACAACCACCACACAGCACATCGCAAGTGCTCGCCGCACAATGAAATCATCGACGAGAGAGAAGCCACACTACCGTAGATGGAGAGAGAAGATGATTTTTCGACAGATGTGAGAGGGAGTAGAGAGAGAAGGTGAAGATAGGTTTGGTTAGAGTGCAATGAGTTTGTGATGGGTTTGTTGACGTGGGTAATGTGATTTTGAAAAATGAATAAGACCTGATTTTAGTACCTGTAATCTTGATTTTTGGATGGTGAAGTTAAAAAAATAGGGCTGGTGTAATTTTTCCTTAATTTAATTGTCAATTTCTCCATAAAAAAATGATAGAAGAGTAAATTTGATTTCAACTCCTGTTTACATCATCATCATCATCATCATCATTATTATTTTGAACGATTTTATTTAATATATATATTTTTAATATAATCAAGATCTCATTTAAAATTTCGCATAAAGGCCTCCTATTCCCGATGGTACCCCAGGGCCAGCTTTCGAAATTTCTAAGGGTGTGTTTGATAGTGAGGGTGAAATTTGGGTAGAAAGAAAATGAATTCCAGGAAATTAGAATTTTGATGTGATTGATTGGTTTAATTTTCTAGGTGGAAAAAGTGAAAAAATTTTAACTTTTGTTGTTTGATTGACATTATTTTTCATAGCAAATAAAGCAAAATTTAACTATTTTAAACAAAAAATATATATATTTTTTATTTTTTCACATATTTGTACTTGATAATAATATTGATAATTTTTTTAAATTATATAAGTTAATAAACAACAATAAAAATGATCAAACGTGATGAAAAATCTTTTCAATCTAACATGAAAAAGGTTTTCTCACCAAAACCTAAGGAATTCCAATTCACGAAAATCAAGGAATCTGGGGCGTGAGGGACTTGGGATGGAAAATGTTTTGCTCGGAAAATATTACATATGAAACAACTAAAGATGGAATTTGGCTAGAAAATTGGCATTTTTCATGAAAAAAAATAAGGAATCAAAAGGACTCTAAGAGAATCAAGATCGAGAAAAGGAAATATTCTAATTAGTCCCAAACTCACTATCAAATCGTACTCAATGGATTATATATGAAAAAAATTTGTGATACATAACTTTTCATTCAAATTCCAGCATAAGGGCGGGGGAGCTGAACCAAGGTCTGGTGTGCCGTGTGCGTAGAAAGAATTAAATTTAAGATAAAATCCACATAAAGTAGGTTGACCATAACGTCAAGCCAACTGATGCCATGATATAATTCCAGAACATAATAACTGAGCACTCAGTCTCTCCAACTTCAAACAACTGTGTTATTGTACCTGTCAACGTTATTCAACAACACATTCAGAATAGAGCTAAGAAATTTTCAACTTTTTAAAAATCTATATTCACTTTTTACCTATGGCCATTGCCGGTGGAACTGCATAATTAAGCAGAAGAACAAAGTGATATAATGGATCTGATCCCACCATGCCAAACCACTGTGCAGCTTTAATAATCAGGACTCCAAAAATAGGCAGGATAATAAACCTAACTACAGTGATCCCTATGATGAGCCACAAGCTCAATCGCGATCTTCGGAAACCTGAAATCAATAAAATTTCCGGGGCGGTCATATCTGATAATCGCAAGTTAAAAATTCAAGAAAACTAGAAAAAGAGTTAAAATACCTCGAAGAAGATTCGCCCCCATTATCAAAGTCATGGATGGTATCGCTGCTTCCCTGGAGCAAAACAGAGAAAGTAAGTGACGTTTCATTTTCACGACTATCAAGAATCATGCAGATGCAGTAACATGATTGTCTCAACGATAAATCCCATAAACGGGATGGTCGAAGAGATGGAAAACATTAGCCTGTTGCAGACGATATCTTAATATGGTTATCCCCCTTCATTAGTTTTCTTTTCTTTGTATATGACAGGTAATGGTAAGTCTTAGGTGGACTAATTATGGTAAGAATTCATATGGCAGATTATGGTAGGTAGTTATATTTATCTTTTTCATAGCTATTTCTAAACTAATATATACTGTCACTCACTTTGAAGTCAATGACAAAAGTAGTTATATAAATTTTCTTTTCCTCTTCATATTTTTGTTCTATTTACTTTTACTCTATAATTTAAACATCAATAGAACCCATCACTCATAGGAAATTTGTAAGTTGAAGTTTCTATTCTACTCTCTATAGCTGGTCTATGGATATTAAGTTTGACCGTGTTCTAATCTATATAAGCAATATGTTTCTTTTCCAGACGAGTGGTGCTAAAATAAGAAGGTTCCTTTCTCTGAGTTGGCAATCATTCTTTTGTCAAAGTACATCGTTTTTAAAAAAAAGGTTGAACGTCAATCTTAGAACCCCCCGGCGGGGGGTTGGTAGAGGACGTAAATCACAGGTTATGTCCCAACTTGGTCAAGGCCCAGGTACCACCCACTGGACTGAGAAAGTGCCTCGCAAATTCAAACCAGCGACCTCTACGCTGTCAGCGTTTGTAAATCCCCAACATTTGCCAATTGGGAAGTGCCCTGGGGGCTCAAAGTACATTATTTTGAGTGTACAAAACTTCAACATGCAGTTCCAGTATGAAATCTTATGAAGGCAAATAAGATCTGGGTTAATGACATGCAATCCTCGATTAAAGATTTCTAGTGGCATCTGAACTAGGATTCATACCCCAGCAAAGAGAGAGAACTTGCAATCACACGTAGAGGAGCATTATCACCAACCATAACATGATGAATTGGTGTGACAACTCCAATGATAAGGCCAACAATCTGCAAAAGAAAAACAATTAGTAAGCAAACCTATCCCCATTAGTTCCAGTGGGGGAGCAACTCTATCACATAATAATTGTACAACAGTATGAAATAAGGATAGCTATAATCATTTTTTGACTTAGATTTCTTATGTAAAAAATTTCAAACATATTCATGAGTTATATTACATGCGTCAAGTCGGTAAAATGACTTGATAAATTTCCAGGAAAAGGTCCATTCGAAGGTCTATCTGGAAGCTCATTTCACTCTAAGTCTGAAAACGGATTTCGACATATCAATGATTGCTGAAGGAGACTTGATATACCCGAACTACTTTTATGGTTTTCTTAAGAATATTGTGACTTGTGAGCATGTTTCAACTTATTTAAGACCTTACTTGAGAAATTTTGTGTTAAATGTACAGATATATTCCCAGACATGTGGAACCTAATTTCAAACTTAGTTGACTGAGGAATCTGAAGTCTTAAAACTGATAACAGACTGGTAAGACTTTACGTAGCAAAGTGTAATACCTGATTCTAGAGATTAAGGTTATAAACATATGCATTTATAGGTTACTCTGTCTTCCATTTTCAGTCGTACTCACCATATTCATGGAAATGGCTAACTATTAACTGATGCACTGGACCTCTTCAACTAAAAAGAGTAATATGACTATTGAGAGCCTGTTTGGTGCAGGAGAAATTGGAGGAAAATGAATTTTGGGGAGAATGTGTGGTTGAAAGAGGTTGAAAAGTGTGAAAGTAGTGGGTTAAACAAAAATGTGTAGTTGAAAATGTGTTTTGGAGGAAAGTGGTGTAAAATTCCTGGACCAAACAGGGGCTTATTTATCATACTGGAGCTACAACTGTAATTAAATTTAGCATCGTATAATACCGTTGCAATGGTTGGAGGTCTCAAAAGGATCGTCAGGTCGCAAATTCTCAACAACTTATTCACCTGCAGATTTATCTTCTTAAATATTGTGACCTGTAAAAGGTATAAATTAATGGCATACTTACAAACTTGGTAAGAGCAATCACATCGAAATAAAAGTTAAAAAATATTCTAAAAGACAGAATTTTTGAGTTCTTAAATATACACAATATTCTACTGGCCAATGAAAATAAAACCAAGAGAAGACTATTATGGTTTGCTACATCATATACAGTGCATTTTGGGTCCAAAGGTCAATTGCGTGAGAATATTTTCCAAGGAAGAAACAATTGCATGCAGGCTCCATGGATGCAATGATAGAAGGGCATGTATAGTGGCAAGGAAATACTTGGAAAAATTGTAGAGTTCCATGAGACTGAGATGAGCCCACATTCAGGTTTGTTAAAGAGCACAATAGAAACACAAGGGAAAAATGTGACCAGATGAGCCCACATTTCAAGGTTTTAAGCCTTTGGACTAAAATTCATGCATGCCACATTCAGTTCTAATTTGACAGACTCTAGTTGCCAGCCCAACAATCATCTCATCAATCCATAGTTGTCAAAATTACAGTGGCAGAGGCACATTTTCTCTGATGGAGATTTTGGAAGAGGTACTAGTTGTGATTATTCTCATTATTGGCCCCTTTGAACAATTACCAAAAACTGGCCTTGGTAGAAACAGAGGAACAAAAAATTGACTAGAAAACCATTATCCATTTCACCTCTACCAATTTATAGTAGATATTCACAAGTCTTGCCCATTTCCCACACTGCATTCTTTTAAAAATTTCAACCTTCTTGCATATATATATATATATATAAAAGCACAAATATGTCATGGTTACTGAAGTCTATCAATCACGTATAGGCTTTAAGGGCATCATAGCATAACCGTCGATGTGAAGTCGGAACCTAAAAGATTGAATGGAACAATACATAGACAAGTAAATCCCTTATGAATTCCATGGTGTATGTGTGTGCGCGCGCAGCGCGCGGTGCGCCACCAAAATGAATGTTATTGTTGCCAAAGTTAACAAAATATAAAGCTTATATGGAGATAAATTAGGTTTTACTTCCCTCAGTCAACAAAATTCTAAGATTGACCATCAAAATTTGCACTTGCAATTGTAGATGCGCACACACATGCATTAATGCATACACATGTAGCTTGAGAGTTGAGAGCATGCATGAAGCTAAAGATCTCACAAATACCAGTTGAGAGTATGCATGAAACTAGCAATTCTAAATACCAGTTAGAAGAACACAAGTTCTACTTTTGGGCAGTAAAATAATTAAGAGAAAGTCTAATTCTTATATTGCAACTTACTTCCAGATATAGACTTGTAAGCAGAGTGAATGAGATATCAAAAAAAAAATTGAAAATCCTTAGAGAAAAATGCATTATTGCTCTGTCTCAATATATTATTTGAGCTCCATCTTAAAATCTTCGAAAAACTACAGAGAGCTTTCTATGTTTCTCTTAGTACCAAACAAAAAGGGTCATACATTTTAACAAATGTTCCAACTTTGAGTTTGTAAAACATATTATTATGATTACTCTACTAAGAGGTTGTTTACTAATTAAAGAAGAATGTATAAGAAATGTATACATATTCAAACAAAGAGAACCTTAGTTTTGTCCTCAGAGCTTCCAAGAAGCAGCTCAACTGGAGCTTCATGGTCCTTATAGCAAGCACTACTCTTCGATAATAGAGCTTCTCTACTGCTGTCTGAGATTATTTCTGAGCTTTTGTCACACTGCTGTTCATTAGTTGTTGAGTTAATCTTCATGCCAATGTCATCCTCACTCCCATATGCCCTTATTATATTATAAACATAAGACCAGAGAAAAACAGCCCCAATCTACAAGAAATCAAGGCAAAAAGAAAGTAAACACAAGAAAGAAAGAAAGTAAATGAAAATTATTTAACTAATTTTCTATGTTGCCAGGAACTGTTTAAAGATAGGGGAAAAAAAAAAAAAAAGGACTACTTACAGTGTTTGAATCTCTCATACAATGCAATTCAGGATCAATGTTAATTACATAGATGATAGATAGTAGGTGGTGAAATTGAGCTCATTTACACTAGTACTAAAATTAATCAATAATTCTATGGAGGCATTTTTAGATCGCATTGTGACGTGGCGTACATACATTGGGTGGGGAAAAAGTAAGATGTATCCCTAGAATTACTCAAAAATAAGAAGTCATGTACATTACCGACATAGAGAGGGATACATAAGTCATTCCATTTCTCGAGCAAGTAGATGAATCTCCAAATGGATTGTTTTCCTCTTCACAGGTTGCTGGTATGATAATGACTGGTAAGTTTCCCGAATTACCTGTGCAGGTCAATCAGTCACAAAATAAGTAATAAATTCAAGATTCTTCCGAGATTTTAACTTATTTTTCTTCCTTAATACTGTTCAGCACCGTATAATTCTCTCCCAAACAAGCCATAATAAAAATAGTGCCTTTCTTTTCTAGCAAACATTGACAAGTTGAAGTTTCTTTAGAAGAAAAGTTTTAGTTGCTGTCCTTTTGGATTGATTTTATCCTTCCAATATATAATTAACAACAATTTTGTATAACAGAGTATGATATTGAAAAGCACAATGTTTCACCTGCTGCACAGCAACCAATGACAAGGCCATGTATTGGTTTAGGAGCAGCAGTGAGTTTGACAAGAATCCATCCAAATGCTGAACCAATAATAAATGTAAGAAGGGTACTCAGAGGTGTAAACCACCTGTATTTGACTCCAAATGTCAATTAAACAAGATAAGGTAACACAAATCAACTAATAAGGTTTAAAGTAAGTCAACTTAACTTACAAAGAAAGTAGGCTGATCTCTGTACTTGAATTAACCAGGCCACTAGCAAGAAGTGCAGGAAAAAAGACGTAGAACACAAGCTGCACGCATTAGAGTATCATCATTATCATTTTTTATTTTTATTTTGGGGGCAGATTTCCAATTTGAAGATGGCTATAACTTTCTGATTAATTAGACGTCTACCTAGATAAGAAAAAAAAAAAAAAAGTAATAACTTTATGCAAACTTATAATAGGTACTAGCTTACGTTGTTTAAATGGTGACGTGCAGCTGCACACAAGATATTGACACGATCTACGGCGAGGAATAAGCCAATAATTGCTATGAAGAGTGTTTTGAGAACTGGCATCAGCGCCACCACAAACAATTCCCAGATTTCCATTCCTACTCCCTCTAACTTCAAAGGGGAAATTTGATTTGTTATGAAAAATCAAAGGTGTTCTCATATATTGAAAATGAAAAAGACCCCATCTTTAAAAAGAAAATATCAGCTCGCAATTTCGTTATTGCGGTGAACAACGAAGTCCTCAACTCAAGTCAGCTTCATCCTTCACATCAACCTTGATATAACAGTAAAATAAGCATTGCCAAGGCTCTGTTTATTTTTACAGTGACAACATAAGAATTAACCCCCATGAATGGGAAATTTGGATAGCTTTGCCTCTACCATTGGGCGCCAATTTGGTTAGTTTTTTTTTTTTTTTAACCTTGTCCTTTTGTAATTTTTGAAAATACCACTATCTTGTTTAAGGGAAAAAATTTCAGCACTCGTAGCGTATCATAGCTCGATATTTCACGCCAATAAATGTAGAATACCTACACATAAAGGGCCACATTATTTGATTAGTTGTGCCCCATATATATATAAGTGTAATGTGTTGATTGATCTGGAGTACCGAGTTACGATACTTCCAAAGTACTGAAATTTTTACCTTGTTTGAGAGACGTAACAAAAAAATTGCAATTTGTGATAAATAATCTTTTAAGAAGTAGAATAAAATAATAGAAAATGATAGAGATTGTCTAATTTGATATTTCTACGAAAATATTTGTTATCTAATCTGTATCTTTACCCCTTCGGAGTCTGAGAAGGGAGGAGAGAAGTGAGGGTTGGTTGTCATTATCAAAACAATGGCTGGCTACAAAGGGAATTATTATTAGACAGTATAATCGTCAATCGAATTCAGGACGTCTCATATAGGAATGGCAATTGGGCGGATTTGGGGCGGGTCGGGACAGACCCGCCCCGAACCCGATATGGCATGACCCCGCCCCGCCTCGACCAGACCCGCGACTGTTCGCGGGGCGGGACGGGTCGGGTTGCGGTCCCGTCCCGCCAAATGACCCAATTTTTTTTTTTTTTTTTTTGGTAATAAAATTTTAGGTGAAAAACTTAGGATTCAAACTAGTTAGAGTTTTTAAGTTTGAACTTTAAAAATAATATGTATATTTGAAGGGGGAAAAAATCAATAAACAACATAATGATATAATGGTTATATATTCTCATACCCTTAAATTCCATCAATGTTCAATTCTTTTAGATCTCATTAAATTTATTTTTAGTTTCTCATTCCAAAAAAAAAAAAAAAAAAATTCTCGGGTCAATGGCCGGGTCGGGGCGGGGCGGGTCCGCCCCGAAAAGCTGTTCGGGGCGGAAAACTCGCTCCTCGGACCGACGGGGCGGGTAATTTTTGGGTCGGGTCGTTTCGAGTTCTCCGGGTTTCGGGTCGTTCGGATTTTTTTGCCATCCCTTGTCTTATAAGCATGTCTAATCAATAGAATCGAAGATAGATGTGATTTAAAGAATAACAAAATTTATAAATTATGATGTCAAAAATCAATTTTCATCTCATATTTTACCTTTAAAACGTTATATTCATTTTTTAAAAACATTTTTTTTATACGACAAATTGAAGAGAAAATCTTGTTCCAACGTGACTGTATCTCCAACTTCAAATTAGTGTCCCACGGTTCATTTTGTTTGATTTTTGAAGCGTTTTTTAATCCCGATTTTGCCATTTATTTTATATAATAAATTTATTTCTTCCATCCATGTTCATTGTTCGTTATTTTTTTATTATTTAATTTGGTTAAAATTTATTTATATTCTTTGTTATTTGTTATTATTTTTATTAACATAATAAATTAATTTAATCTAATATAAATAACAACTAATGATAATATTAAAATAAAATTGCTTACAATTAAAATTTAAAAGTTACATTATTGATGAACATAAATGAAAAATATAAAATCATGCATGATAAGTAAGCATGAAATAGTAAAACATGACAAGTATATTACAATTAAAATTTAAAAGTTACATTATTGATGAACATAAATGAAAAATATAAAATCATGCATGATAAGTAAGCATGAAATAGTAAAACACGACAAGTATATTACAATAATTTAATAATCTGGTAAGTCATTTCCTGATCCTCCTAGACCGTCAAAATATTGACTGAATGAAGTTGAGCTATTTTGAGATTTCTTGCTTTGTTGTTGAAATCTCTTTTCCATAATACATAATTGTTCGCTTCGAATAAACACACGTAGACTTGGATCTAGCATGAAGTCCAAGTCTTTAAGTAAAATTTTATTCTCTTTTCAAAATTTTGCAACGGCTACTTTTTTAAACTCAGTTTCAGCTTGAAGCATCTGAATTTCATAATTTTTTTTGTTTATCGTCGCTTCCTTTCTTCAAAATCTAAGTAATTTCCCAATTATTTTATACAATTGATTGAATAATATTTGAAGATTCCTCATTATTTTTTCTTTTCCCTTTTGCTTTTTTACCCCAATGGGCAGTTGGACATAATTGTCACTATTTGCTTCATTTATATGAAAAGAAAACGATGATAATTTGGGAGACGCAGGTGTTGGATGAACAGAAGTGGGAGAGTCTAATTGTGACAATGCAAATTTCCCACTTTCCATTTGAAAGTGTGATAATGTTGTACTAATATCGTCAGTAAACTTTTCAATATATTTTAGGATGTGTCGGACATGATCAAATTTGAAGCATTTCTTCTCAACATTGTCTTGTGCAAAAAATATTTTTTATCAATCCATCTACAAGATTGTAGAAGATAATTAAGTTTTTGATCTCATTGAATAAAGAACTGTAAAATAAAATATTATATATAATACTCACTATATCTTGTTCGGATGCACCACTCGAATTAAGAAGTCTCACTGATGCGAACTCCTTTGGTGTTTGGACCAAAAATTCTCACAACAATTTAATATTAACCCAAAAAGCTAAAATGGTAAAATAAATATAAACTCAAGTTTACTCTAACCAAAATTTCAAGGAATAATCTTTAACCCAATGGAAAGAAATACAAGTTCGTAGAATTCTTCCAACAACACAAGAATAAAATATATTTCAATGAAGTGAGAACATTACCTCAAAGAGGCACAAGATTGGAGAAGGGTTTCACTTTCAAAATGCTCTCAAGGAGGCTTGAATATTCATACATCCAAGACTACTTAGGATTTGAGGGAAAATGGGAATATATAGTACAAAATAATGAAAATAAAATAAAAGCCGGAAATGAACTAAAATCCCGCGAATTCTGGCTTTAGCATAACTGCGCGGTCACACAGGAGGAAACCTCGTGGCCACGCAGACGACCATTTTTTGTTCTGTTGATTTGGTTGAGGAGCGCTCGGCCACTTGGTCTTCCTTCTGAGCGGCCTCATGGAGTGAATTCCAGTACACATTATTTTGAACTTCGACTTGATTCTTAGCTTGTTTATTAACTTTAATCACTTGTTCTAGCATCGAATACTATTCTTTTATGCCTCGGGAGTCCTTCAAAATGTACTCAAAATTTGTTTGGCTCACATGATTGATTTTTCCTTGTCGAGCCTCATATGATTCTCATTACTCACCTATTGAACGCATCCCTCAACTTAGCAACAACAGTCAAGATAACAGACATTCGAGATTGTAAAGACCTCAGAAGTCGACTTTGAGTGATATATTCTAGTTTGGATCTGTTATAGCTAGACTCAACTTGAGACGAGAATTTATCCTTCGATTGGTTAATACCAACAATTGGATTTTGGAAAATATCAAGCCAAACATGACATAAGTATTTGTTTTCTTCGTTTTACTATGAAGCACTTCGTTTATTTGAACTCATTGTGAAGAGGTTTCAAATAATAGGATAGTTGGATTTGCAAGAAGGTAAGTGTGAGATAAAATGTAAAACTTCATACCCTATTTATAGAAAAAATATACCCTATTGATAAGATTTCAAGATATTAATCCAACGGTTCTGATGTGATGAAATCCATCTAACATTTAAGATGTAATATCTCAAATTGGATAAGATCAAATTTCAAGATAGCAATCCAACGATTTTAAATAAATGAAATCCATCCAACGATTATGATGTGATATCTTAGATTACGATGTGATATCTCACATAAGAATCCAAGATATCAATCCAATGGCTCCAGCAAATGAAATCTATCCAACGGTTAAGATTTCATATCTCAAAGTAGACAAGATAATATGTTAAGATATCAATCCAATGATTCCAAGCAAATGAAATCCATGTAACGGTTAAGATGTGATATCTCAAATTGGATAAGATAAGTGTTCAAGATATCAATCCAACTGTTCCGAGCAAATAAAATCCATTGAATGGTGAAGATGTAAATGAAATCAATATTGGACAACTATATAAGAGTGCTAGTTGTGATAAAACGAATTCATCAATTTGATTTGAAAAAATAAATCTCAATATTGGTGGTCCCTCCAACTATTCATCTTCTATGTCTGACGGAGATGATGACAAAGATCAAGAACTGACTCTTGATCTTAAAGCAATTGATACACAGGAAGAATTGATATCTCGTTTGTAAAACAACAACAACCTCGTCATCTCTCGCTTCCTCGATCAACAACAAAACTACCGACTTTTGGAGGCGCAACACTTGGTCATGTCATTATCAACTGCGATCGAGGTACTGTCGATGCAAACCATTTTATGGAAAACCCACATTACGGCGAATTGCTGTTTCGATGACAATTTTGATTGTCACGAAGCATATTCTTACGTATATTCCAGGTAGTCCAATCACATGACAACTACTTCGTACAAAAGAGAGATGGTCTAGGTAGACTCGATTTATCCATTTTCCAGAAGATTACAGTTGTGATGAGGATGTTGGCATATGGTATTGCAGCAGATGCAACTAATGAGTACATCAAAATAGAAGAATCCATTGTAATTGAAAGTTTGAAGAGATTTTGTAGGGAAATTGTAGAGATATTGCTCAACAATATCTTAGATAGCCAAATGCTAATGACATTGAGAGGTTACGTACTCCTTTGTCTGACAATTATTCTCGAGGCGGTAGCTAATTATGATTTATGGATATGGAATACACATTTTGGTTTGGAAGGATCAAAAAATGACATCAATGTGTTTAAGGCATCCCACTTGTTTGCAAACCTCGCTAAATGTATAGCTCCTCCCATTAATTACATCATTCAAGGAAAAGAATATGACATGGGTTACTATTTAGCTGATAGTATATACCCAAAATGGTCTAACCTCGTGCAAACAATTCATGATCTATAAGATTAAAAAAATGTATTTTACAACACGACAAGAAAGTTGTAGGTCGAACGAGTATTTGATGTTCTTCAATCGCGATTTGCGATAGTCGCAGGACCAACACGATTTTGGTCCAAACATGTTTTACATGATATAATGATTGCGTGAATTATTATGCACAACACGATTATCGAGGATGAATGTGATGTTAACGCGCCTATCTCATTTTTACAAGAAGCGCCCACTCCTGAAGTTGAGATGGTCGTAGATGAAAATGTTCGATTTCAAGAATTTCTTGCTCGACATAGATGAGTTAAAGATAAAGAATCTCACGTTGCACTTCGAAATACATTAATTGATCATTTGTACGATTTATATAGTAATTCCTAGAATTATTATACAAGATTTAATTGTTTTCTATTTGTATTGCAAATGTTTTCATGTTATATGTAACATTTTTATGTAGAATGTTTCATCTTGTTAATTGTGATATTAAGATTAATGTCTTTTTTTAATAAACGTAATATTTTCAATAATTATTTTAAATTATAAATTTATAAAATTTAAGGATTAGTAAAATATATAATTAAATACTTTTCGAATTAACTTAATTGTTGAGAATTGAAAATAATAAGATAATATAAAGTTTATTGTTCATTTGGTGTAAGATTTAGGATTTTGGGTTGGAGATGACTTTATTGGTTAATGCAAAATTATACCATTTAGATACAAATTTACTCCAAAATAGAGTAAAAGGGTTCGAGATGCTCTAAGATAGTTCTCCAATGCCCTGGTAATAAGTGCATAGGACCCAAATGTCGATGGCCGACAAATGGCGAGTTAATTAAATCAATGTTCACTCAAATTTATTCATGGTATTAATTAAAAAAAGTAACTAGGTTACTACTTGCTCAACGAACTAAAAATGTTACTTACCGCTCACTCATATCTTCAGATTTTTACTCATACATCAATCATTTCAAATTTGTCACCCACAATTGACGGAAAACTCAATGCTTTCAAAGGAAAGTTAATGTGATAGTTTGACGACGTTAACCCAGAGATGGTAAGTTCTATGATCTGTTGGGATAAATTCTATCAAATAACTTATACAAAGCCCCACAATAGGCTATGAAGATGATGAAATTTGTCCACATGTATTGATTAAAATAAGGGGTACTTACACAAATATCCTTAATTTTTTATCATTCTCAAAACACATTTTAAAATTTTTAGGAAGTAAAAATACTTTGTAAATTTTGAGTGCCACTATTTTAATATTTTTGTCACTTTTAAAAAAATGTGACACAATGTCACTTAGGGTCCGTTTGATAGCGATGGTGGAATTTGGGTGGAAAGAAAATGAATTTCAGGGAATTGAATTCTAGGTAATTGAATTACAGAGAATTAGAAGTTTAATGTGTTTGATTGGTTTAATTTTCTAGGTGGAAAAAGTAGGGAATTTTCCAACTTTTGTTGTTTGATTGACATTATTTTCCATGGAAAATAAAGTAATTTTTTGCTATTTTAATCAAAAAAATTTTTTTTTTTACTTTTTAAATATATTTGTACTTGATGATGATAATGTTATTTTTTGGAAAGAAAATAAGTCAATTAACAACAAGAAAATTGATTAAACGTGTCCAAAATCATTTTCCATCTATCATGGAAAACATTTTTCCACCAAAACCCAAAGAAAATCTTTTCCACCAAATCAAGGAAAATGGAAGAAAAAGTGGGGTCCGCGGAAAAAGTTTTACATGGAAAATTTTGTCAAACAAACAAACCAAAAGTGAGAATTGGAAAACATATTCCATTTTCCATGGAAAATTTTGTGTAATCAAACGGACCCTTATTTTTTTTAAAAATGGCATGGATGTTACTTTCTCAATCAAACATAAATTAAAACTTTAGAATAAATTCATGACTTGTTAATTTTATTTAAAATATTTGATGTGATCCAAAGTAGGAGATCAAATGAGAAGTCGGGCTATCGCAATACAACAACGATCTATGTGGAAAACGAAGCAAGTTACATGTTAGAGTAGAGCCGAGAAGACGAAAGAAACAAGTCGAATCAAAGAGGGAAAATTCGAGGACCAAATTCAAATTCACGGTTGTAAGTCGGGCATGTCACGAGACAGAACAAATATTTGTGGCGTTCCAATCAGAAACTTATCAAGGAAGTTGACATCCCTTGTGATTGCAGTGATGTAGGTACAATTTGAGAGATGAATAGCTCAGATGGAGAAATGGGATGCAGAACATGATCAACGACACTAGAAACAATCTCATAGGGGTTCTAGGGTAACAAGAGGTCATCAACATGAGGTTAGTATGGATGATGAGGGTGGTAGTGAGAGTGGTAGTACATTTTTGGTGGCTAGTGTAAGAAGGAGAAGAGATAGAGGAGATAGATATGAAAGGGGAAATAATAGGGGAGATTGGGGTGATCGTGATGAAGTAGATGGTAATCTAGGTAATATAAATATGTCTATTCCACCTTTTCCTGGGAGGAGTGATCAAAAGGCTTACCTAGATTGAGAGAAGAGAGTAGAGTTGATGTTTGATTGCTACAATTATTCGGAGAAAAAGAAGGTGAGGTTAGTGGTAGTGGAGTTTACTGATTATGTAATAAATTGGTGAGATCAATTGGTGACGGGTAGGAGGAGGAATGGTGAAAGACCGGTGGATACATATGGGGTGAGATGAAAGCCATAATAAGGAAGAGGTTTGTCCCAAGTCACTACCATAGGGATATTTACCAACTATTGCAGGGTCTTCCACAGGGGTCTAGAAGTGTAGAGGAGTACCATAAAGACATGGAAGTGGAGATGATTAGGGCCAACATTGTGAAGGATAGGGAGGCAACTATGGCTAGGTTCTTGAGTGGGCTAAACCGTGATATTGCTAATGTGGTTGAGTTGCAGCACTATGTAGAGTTGGAGGACATTGTGCATATGTCAATGAAGGTGGAAAGGAAATTGAAATGGAAGGGACATCAAGACACTCACCGGGGTCTTATCATACATCACAACCAAGGCTGGAACACAATGATGACCATGTCCCGAAAGGGAGGGAGGAACCTACAACGAAAGCTGAAAATATTTCTGATCCTCAACCTAATAGGGATAGGAATATTAAATGCTTTAAGTGTTTGGGTTCAGGTCATATTGCATTTCATTACCCAAATAAACGGGCGATGATTTTGCATGATAATGGTGAAATTAGTTCGGAGGATGAATTTAAGTGAATGTCTAAGTTAGTGGACGTTGAACATAGTAGTAGTGATGACGAGGGATTGACTTATGCTGTGAAAGGTTCGCTTGTTAATCAGCGTGTTCTTAGTTCTAGAGTTAGGGTGGATGAAATTGATGAACAAATGGAAAATCTATTTCATACTAGGTGCTTAGTGGGTGAAAAGGTTTGTGGTTTGGTGATTGATGGGGGGGAGTTGTACTAATGTGGTTAGTACAATTTTGGTTGAAAAATTGGACTTGCCTAAATTGAAACATCTTATCCCTTATAAATTGCAATGGTTGATCGAGTCGGGAGAAATTAAGGTGAATAGACAGGTTAATGTCGAATTTACCATTGGGGTTATAGAGATGAGGTTGTTTGTGATATGGTGCCTATGCATGTTGGGCATATTTTTTTGGGGAGACCATGGAAACATGATAGGAGGGTGGTACATGATGGTTTTAAAAATCAATATTCCTTTATGAAGGGCCGGAAAAAGATCACTCTTGCTCATTTATCTCCTAAAGAGGCTCAAGATGATCAAATAAAAAAAAAGGTGAGTTTTAGGAAAAAAATAAGAGGGTTGAGACCTCGACTTCAGAAAAAGGAAAGGTAAAATGAGTTGAAAATAAGAGAGTTGAGACCACGACTTTAGAAAAAGGTGAGCTTGAGTGCAAAAAGAAAAAGAAAAGAGAGTCCACCCCCAAAATGAGTTTTTTTGCACAAAAGTTGATGTATAAGGATCCATGTTTTGTACTTAACCAATCTCACAAATCCCTCCCTAGTTTGGTTAATTCTGTTTTGCAGGTACCAAAATCAAATCATAAAAATAAAACTGGGGAGAAATTCACTAGCAAGGGTAAACAACTCAAAAGTTTGGACAAAGGCATCAAACAACAATAGGTCCCTCAAGCCAACAAAAAATAGGAAGTGTTTGAAAGGCAGGCCAGAAGTTGATTTGAGGTCAAACCATTTTCAAGAGAGGAGGGATGATGTAATACAAAGTAGGAGATCAAAGGAGAAGTCGGACTATCGACAATACAATAGCGATCTACGTGGAAAACGGAGTAAATTTCACGTTGGAGTCGAGTCGAGAAGACGAATGAAACAAGCCGAATCAAAGAGGGAAAGTTCGAGGATCATAACCAAATTTAGGGCCGCAAGTCAGGCATGTCTCTCTCTCTCTCTCGGGTAAAAATGGAGAATTTCAGCAAAAAAGTACTTACAGCTGTAAGCAACCCAGTCTGGCCGTAATTCACGAACAGAAGATTACTTACGGTCATAAGTATATCCTTCGCGATCATAAATGTCTATTTTTCCAGAATTTCGCGAATTTAAATTTATTTTCCGTTTAGGGTTTATTATTTCTGCAAATTAGAGCCTATTAGTGGCTAGACCTAATTTATTTCAGTTTTTAGTTTATATTATCAATTTTCACGATTGTAAACATTAACTTTGATTGAATTAAATTTGAGAGTGTTTTTCTCTTGAAAGGCAAGAACAAATTGAACTTATCAAATATTTGTGAAAATATTTGTAACATTCCAATCAGAAACTTATCAAGGAAGTTGACAACCCTTGTGGCGTTTCGAAAACCTTGGTTCCTCATTTCGCACCGTCAATTCATCGTGTCATGATTGTCGGGTCAAGGTCCTATCATCAAATTCTATCTTTTACTTATTGTCTTTGTTTCTTGATTCTTTTGTTCGCTGAATTTATATCTTTCCTATTGTTTTCTTGTTTATTCCGCATTTTCGTCATGTTTTCCAAGTGGAACCGCATCAACATTAGAATAACTGTGTCATTTTTAAAAAAAGTGATACAATGCCACTTTTTTTACATAAAGTCACCTTTTTATCACATTTTCTTTTAACTGAAAAGTGAACTTTGTCAATTTTTTCACCATTTGTCACTTTTTTTCTACTTGAATGTCAAATTTCAATTTGTTGCATTATCCATATTTGACTAACAAATTACACAAGTTCACAAATATTAGTCGATACATTACACATCCTCCATAAACAAATGCATTATCGCTTTTTTACTTTTTTTTTTTAAAAAAAAAGTGACATTTGTCACTTTTCTTTACTTGAATTTTACTTTTTTTTTTCATCATTGACTAACAAATTATAAAAGTTCTCAAACACTTTTTTGATATTTTGGTCAATTTTTTAATAATTTTACCACTTTTTTAAGTTTTTAAAGAAGGTGACACAATGCTACTTAAAAAAGGGGCGACACAACGTCAATTTTACTTTCTCATTTAATTAAAAAGTGATGTGATGTCACATTTTTAGTTAAAATTTTGACATTTTGCCACTTTTTTTTTACTTAAATGTCACTTTTTCAATTTTTGCAATATTTATCATTGATTAGTGTAACTTAACAAATTACTAAAGTCCACAAGCACTAGTAAATACATTTAGTAGAATCGTGTCCCTTTTATTGCTTTTTATTTTAATAAAAAAGTGACATGGTGTCACTTTTTTCATTTTTTCCTACTTGAATGTCACTTTTTCCATTTTTGAAGGTTTTGTTGGCGCCAGGGACGGATTTACCTACCGGCGAGCTAGCGCAGCCGCACTAGCTGGCCATCCGGCGATCTGCAAATTTGAGATTTTAATTTTTTTTCTTCCAGAACAACAATCGCAGCAGGAAACAGCAGCCCAACCCCAATGTGTTTACAATACCAAGCCCATAAATTAAACCCAAACCCAATAATATTATTACCCAAGTAACCCAACCCAACCAACAAACCTAAATCAGAATATCATATCAGAAATCAGAATCGTTTCTTACCTCTGTCTCTTCTCTGTGGCACCACTGCTCGCTCGCATCTCACCATCACATGCAACTCGCCGGCCACCGTTGTCCTACTCCGAGTCCTCTCCGGAGTCCGGAGTGCACTGCAGAGAGTGTGAGTGACCGGTGAGTTTTGGTAATTGTCATTTTGTTGGTTTTTTTTTTTTTTGTGTTTAGCTTATGTACATTATAATTAACAAATTAACAATCTTTTTTTAAGCTATTAATATTCTTGCCTTCATTTACAATAACTTACCTTTGTTGTTGGAATTTGGATTGGAGAGTTGGGCCAACTGCAAGAATTAATTTTTTTGTTTCCTAAAAATCAATTCAAAAATTGTTAATAATAAGGTAATGTTTCGCTTCCCTTTACTTTACTTTACTATTGTTTTGATGTGTTATTTCAAAAGTTTAAAGTTTTATTTCCCTGATTTCAGATTCTAAATATTTATGTTTTGAAGTGTTATTTGAAAATTTATTATTGAGATTTGGTGAATATTTGATTTTTGAATTATGTCTATTATTGAAATTTGATGAATATTTGATTTGATTAGTGAATCGTAATTATTGACTTACAAATTATGGAACTTTTTTTCAACCAAAACGAAAGTTTCAACCCAGTGGTTCTAGTTCTAGTGATCCTGTAACTACTTCTAGTAGACCACATGAATTATTAGACGTTGATAACACTAGTAAATCTTGCACTGAATTCAATATGGATGAACTTGTATCGAATCCAGGGAAACGACCCCTAATCGAGTCATTTGATTATAACATTAGAGACGATGTTAGGCTTGCGTACTTAGAGAAATGTCATTGTCAACCACATGGACATGACTTTCTTAGAAGAGCGATGAAAGTGATAATAGATGTTTTAAGAAAGAATGGTTTAATGAATTTTATTGGTTGGAATACAATGTAGAAAAGGATGTTGCTTATTGTTTGTATTGCTATTTGTTCAAGCCTGACAAAGGCAGTCAAGGGGGTGGGCATGCGTTCACTAAGACTGGCTTTTGAGATTGGAGTCACAAAAAGATTCTGAGAGATCATGTCGGTCATGTTGATAGTGCTCATAATATAGCTTTTGAGAAATGCAACAACTTGAAAAATAAAAAACAAAGTATCTCTTTTGCTTTGCATGGTCAAAATAGTACCCAACAAAAAAGTTACATGACGAGGTTGACTGCGGTACTAGATTCCTTTTGATGCAAGGATTGCCTTTTCGTGGTGATGATGAATCACAAGAATCAAATAATAAAGGAAATCTACTTGAGCTACTACATTGGTATGCATCTAGGTGTGAAGAAGTCAATGCTTCAGTATTTGGTAATGCTCCAGGAAATGATCAAATGACTGCACCCATGATCCAAAAGGATTTAGTTAACTGTTGTCGTGGAGACGACCAAGGCTATCATGAATGATATGGGTGATTCTTTATTTTCAATCTTGATTGATGAGTCTCGTGATAATTCCGTGAAAGAACAAACGGCAGTAGTTTTACAATTTGTAGACAAACGTGGACAAATAAGGGAGCGTTTTTTGGGCATATCACATTTTAGCCACACTTGCACACAGTTACTTAAGGATGCAATTGATGCAATGTTTGCTCGACATGATTTGAGTATATATAATCTAAGAGGTTAGTGTTATGATGGAGGAAGCAATATATCTGGTGAGTTCAATGGATTGAAAGCTTTGGTTTTAAGGGAGAATCCACATGCTTTTTATGTTCATTATTTTGCTTGGTGATTTTTTTAATACGCTCTCTATCATTGTGAATTTAGTTGGTGTATCATGTAAGCGTGTAGATGCACTTCAAGCAAGTTATCATTCCGAGATTCAAATGAAGCTTGGTCTTGGGAAACTTTGTAGTGGCAGTGGTAAGTTTCAAGAAATGAATTTGGCATGACCAGGTGACACTAGATGGGGTTCACAACTTCGTATAGTCACTCATTTTATTAGTATGTTCAATAATATCTTAGACATTCTTGATATCGTATCACGAGATGGTGCAAATGCAGATCAAAGAGCTTTGGCTAATCGATAGATGACCACTATGCAACACTTTGAGCATGTCTTTTGTCTTCATTTTATTTTTGACATTCTTTCCATTACAGATAATCTTTCACAGGCGTTACAAAAAAAGGAGCAAGACATTTAGAATGTTGTGGGATTGTTGAATGTATGCAAGTATGAATTGCAGAACATGAGAGAAAATGGCTGGAATAAATTGTTGGATAGGATGATTGAGTTTTGTGTTGGTAAAAATATATCAGTGCCTATCATGGAGGATATTATGGTTTTGGAAGGTCGATCAACAAGAAGTGGAGTTTCTCAACGTGTGACGTATTATCATCGTTTTTATGTTGATTTGTATTGTCGTGTTATAGACTCAATTTTGCAAGAGCTGAACATCGTTTTTCCAGAGACAACTACTGAGCTCCTTATTTGCATTTCATGTTTGAATCCAAAAGTTTCATTTGCAACATTTGATACTGCTAAATTGCTACGTCTTGCTGAGTTCTATCCTTTGGACTTCAACACTGAAGAGTTGTTATTACTTAGACATGAACTTGACAAGTATTTTATATTTGTCACAAGGCAGAATGCTTTCTTTAACCATAACAGCGTATCATGCGTAGCTAAGAAATTGGTTGACACAAGGAATTCTTGTTATTTTCCATTTGTTTATAGGCACATTAAATTGTCTTTGATATTACCTGTGGCAACTGCAAGTATTGAAAGGGCATTCTCTGCTATGAATCTAATCAACAGTGACTTGCGCAAAAAACTGGGAGATCAATGGCTGAATGATAATTTGGTTGTGTACACAGAGCGAGACATTTTTAAACAGATTGAGAATGAGACAATATTACAGCGTTTCCAAAATATCAGACCTCGAAGAATACAGTTGTCCGAGCAAACTAATACCGAATGATGTCGTATCATGTATTTTGCATCTATTTTGATTTGTATTGAATTATATGTTCATATATTTTATTGCGACTTTTTAATTTTTTTTCTATTTTCTATACTTATTCATTAATTTTTAATATTATTTAATTAAATAATAAAAAAAATCTTGCTATTTCGATCATTGACGTTCGTCAGTCAACGATCAACAGTCAAAGTCAACGCTATAGCTGGACTCTTCGGCTGGATCGTCACTGGTTGGCACCGTAAGAAGTGACATTTTTAACAATAAAGGGTTGTATAGAAGCATATCATAAATCTTCTCAATCACCATGGTATCTATAATTTGTAAGACTTTTCTCCACCAAATGAACAGCAATTTTTCTCTCATGTAACATATAGCTTGCACTGTGTCTATTAATCAAATATTCATAAGAAAACAGGTTGCCAATTGTGGCTAATTTTTCCATGAAAGTCATTTCACCAAACTCGCAACACTTTCAAAACACCCACCTTTTTCATAATTCTTAATAATTGGAAGGCAAAAAGAAAAAAAGAAAAAAGTAGCTTTTTTGAAGGCTCTGTTAGTACTTCTAGGTAAATTATTTTGGTGGTTCTCCTCATTATTTCAAAGTAAAATAGAAACAATACTTGAGTTGTTCTTTAATGAAGGGAGTTGCTACAATTGCTGCTGTTGAAGGAATAAATAAGACTGTAACTAGTGAGCTGATAACTTTGTCCGAGCAAGAGTTTGTTGATCAATTCAATATGACACACTTGCTACATGCAAAATACCAAAGACATAAGTTGAAACCATTCACTTTCTTTAATCGTCAAAGTTGAGAAGAGAAAATAAACCTCAACAAATTCGGACTGCAATTAAGTATGTCAATGCCCTTGCCGACTCGACCCGTGTCCCATTCCCCTCTTTGGGTACGACAACTAACTCGAACACTAAATCCACCACCTGCCTCAACAATGGCCGCCTTCCTGGTCTCGTTTGCATCCACAATGTCATCCAACACAGCGGCCACCGGAAGCTCGATCCTTACTCGAACCTCATGGTTGGCGGATGACATAACCTACCTTAAAGACTACTAGAGCACAAAAGTATGCCCATTGGTGACAAAGTGGGTGTGGGTTTGCATAGAGAAAGGGGAGGTTTGATTTGGGGATTGTTTCACTTTCACACCGTATTAGTTACCGTGATTAGAAATATATATACTTTTAGTAAGGAAAGTAACTTGTAATTTGAGACCGACAAATAAGGAATGCAATAGTTATGGATCTCGAAATTAAAATATATATTTGAATAATCAAAATTGTTGAATTTATTTTGAGTAATCATTAGAGCACTTGATTTAGATGATTTTGTATTTTTTAATTTGGAGATAATGTTTAGAAGTCAGAAAAAGTGTATTTCACAAATTAAATAAAATTTGTTATTTTGGTTGGGTGCATTTTTAATCCCAACAAATTAACTCCGTTAACCTATTACATCATCTTTCTTCCGCGCACATGAAGTTTCTCGTCAATCGTAGAAAATGGATTTAAAATTAGTGATGGATAAATAAATGTTTGAATAGATGAACCTAAGTTAAATGAAGTGAGCATTGATTTAAATATCTTCCGGCCTCAACGTCAAGAGCCAAACTCTTTTTCAAAGCAATCATAACTCAAAAACCCATGCCCAAAACATTTTATTCTAATTCAAGATGCATTTTATGCTACATCCTAATACAAATTGCAGCATGCCTCAAAAAATTGCAAAGCATCAAGTTCATTCGTATGATTGTGACCCCAAATTTATTGCTCATTTATATGCAGAGGTGTCAAGAAGGATCGATCGACCAAACTTGTGAAAATTGGCTCGGATCGACTCGGGGCCCATGAGCCGAGAAGATGTAAACCGCGAGTTTCGCGGGTCACACTTTCGTGGGCCGAAGTTAATCCGCCGACCAGTAAATTAATTAAAAAAAATTACAAAAAAACTATTTTTATTAAATATGGTAATAGTGAAAATCTCTCTTCTTCTACAAACTCTATTACAACTTTTAAGTGTGAATCTTCATTTTTTCTCCCTAATAATTAAGAAACATAATGTTCTTTAATACTGGTAATTAGAAACACATTTAATTGTTATTTGCTTATGACTTATGTTGAATTTAACTTTACAAAGTCAAAAGTAATTTATGTAACATAAGATATAAATTTGGATTTTATGTAAACATTTATTTATATAAATATAAATTTACCATTTTTTTCATTTCATATTTAACAATTTAACAAAAAAATATTTTTTATAAATATGAAAAATTCTATATTTTTATTCATACGGGCCAAATCAGAATGAACCGCCGCTACTTGCATGGGCTCGACCCATATGTACCAGCGGGCGGGCTTAAGTTGTAATTCAAAATTGGGTTTTTTACAAAAACACCCTACTTTTGGGGATCAATTTGAAATTTACTTCAATTTTATAAAATTTTAAATTACTTTTTAAAAAATCTTAAAAACTGAAAAATACTTATGATACTTCTCAAATAGGTTGGTCTCACAATATGATACTTATGATTATGTTAGTATCATAATATGATACTTATGATACTTTTTCAATTTTCTTTAGTATCAAATTGTGATACTTATGATACTTTTCAATTTTTTTAATATCACAGCTTGATACTATAAAATTTTTTATGATACTTTCTCTCAAATATAAAATTAAACACCTTTAATACATACAATTTATTTGGGGTTCTTATCATCGAGGTTGGAACATCAAAAAATTTGGGGGACGGTTTTCCACTTACCCAACCACAATCTATCGTTAAAAAGGAAGAACACAAATCAAAAGACAATATTAAGTAGGGGTGGACAAAATGACCGGACCGAACCAAACCAAACCGAGCGGTTTGGTTCGATTTTACAAAAAAAAAAATTAATGATTTGGTTCTTAGTAGGGAGACCCAACGGTTTTGGTTCCGGTTCTTGTTCTAGAACCAAGAACCGAACCCCAAGCCCACTTCTAGATCAATTTTTTTTTTAATTATTCTTAAAAGTTAAAAAATTAACTTTATCTAATCTTTTGGTAATCTAGGTAAGGCTTGTTTATGCTGTCAGAAATCTAAATTTATTTTTCTTTAATCCTCTTTTATTTTTCCTTTTTCATTTTTGGTATGTAGCTTGCAAGAGGTTTTGCTTACTGTGTAACTGAAAATATTTCAATGTGCCTCTCACATCTCCTTTTACTTGGACATCATCTTGTGTTTCGTGTATTAATTTTGTTTGCTTGCTAATAGTTTCTGGGTAAGCATGAAGACGTAGTCATGTAGTTTGATATAATTAATCTCTATCAATGACTCATTTGTTTACATTTTTAAATTATTGTTATTAGACAATATTTGTATGGAGATGTAACTTGATATTTGTGTATTAGGCTAGACTTTGGTAAATAAATTTCTTTAATCATTACTAAGTACTAACTTATGGTCGTGGATATGGTATGTGATGATAATTTGCTTTTATATTTTAAAATTCAAGTAAGATATTGGGAACCAAACCAAACCAAACTAGAACCGAGCGGTTTGGTTCCATATCTTTATAAAAATTGATCGGTTCCATTGGTAAAAAAACCATCGGTTCATGGTTCGATTTGGTTCCAATGGAACCAGAACCAAACCGAATCATGTCCACCCCTAATATTAAGACGAAAAATACTCTAACCATCCAACATTTCCATGTTCTGAACAACTCTACCTCACAGTAACGATGTCATCAATCTTCAAAAGCATACAAAGACACTCAGTGGCCAAGGAAATTGCACTTGTGCTCACCAATAGAGGTTGTACCACATTCTCATCCATGATATTAGTGATCTGTCCCTTCCTCACATTGATCCTTGCATTGATCTCACCCTGTGCGTGCTTATTTTTTTAGCTCAGTATTGTGGATCGGTGTTGGGTTTTGTAGGTGACCATTGGTTATTCTGATTTATACGGCTATGGATCTCTAAATTTTTCATCAAATCTTTGATTTTGGTTATGGGTCTCTCTTCCCTATCCTAGATTCAACTTTTGTTTAAAGTATTTTCACCTATTGAAGGCTACTTGGAACTTTCAGTTCGTGGTTACTGTTCAGCGATTTCATCAACGGTTGGGTTTTGGGCTGTTTGGTGGTGCAATGACTTTGGTAGTTTTGGGCTGTGGAGAAGATTATGTTGTTGGGGATGGTGGTGCTGTGGTGGTGGTGGTGGTTGACGCTGGAGGTGGTGGTTTGATGTTGGCGGTTGGGAGCTGTAGTTGCACAGTGGTAAGCTCGGTGAAGAAGATAACTCCGTATTTTTCATAATTTGTTTTATGTGAAGTAAACATCAGTTTTATTACTTTAAAAAAGTAATTTATGCAATTAATCCTTCAAAATTTGTGGATCGATCTGGATCGGGCCGTAAACTTACAGGGAAGGGCTTTTTTCACGAGGATCGTTACCGGGCTCATGACCACCCGAATTGACACCTCTATTTCTATGCATTTGTTTATTTTACTATCAAACTTTCTTTTTAAAAATAAAATAAAATAATATTTTATCAATCCATTCAAAAAAATAATTTTGCACTTTATTTTTAAAATATAATTTGACTTTACTAAAAATAAATATTTATCTTTAAAATCTCATTTGTAATTTAGTTTAAAATAGAGAACAGAGAGTGAAGAATGAAAAATATACGAGGAATGACTATTTAAAAATATTTAGCTATTTTCAAAATAGAATAAAACTACTTAAAATAGTTTGACCTTTTTTAGATTTCCCTAGCGATAGATATATTGAATCAGATCAGGTTCTCAGTATACCTCACCTGAGAGTTTGCACCAACCTCCAATCCATGCATTGGAATCTCTATAATGCAAAACTATATTAGTTAAAACTCAGCAATTAATTAATTTTCTCACAATCATCTCATTCCTAGGCTCACACATTTCTTGTTATTTCAATTTATCCACATTTATATTGGGTCTGAATCCTACTACGTTATAATACATGAGCTCAAATATCAATAATACCGATAATATGCATGCCTTTCAATACATTTGGTTCCGTCATCATCCACCGAGACTTAAGATACTGCACCTGTAATTACATTATATATCAATCAGGTCTGGTCTATGTATATGGTGCTCGACGTGTTGATCCCCAGTCATAAGACCAACAAGAGACATCCTGACACTGACGCATATCTGTGTCAGACTGCCAACACTACATCCTCGACTGCCCTTAATTATCGTCCGGAGCATCAAGCAGATGTATATATATTCAGACGCGAACTATAGTACGATACACCCGTAGGGAGATTCTACTACCATCAATGACATTCTCTCTCTATATATACTCATTGTCTTTTTCTTTACAATTTATGAAGGACGTCCACTAAGTCCCCACAATGCACGTGTCCATGAATGCCACAATATATTTCTATGAACCACTTGTACATTATAATCACTAGTGTTACACCCGTATGATACACGATCATTTATTACTCACATATATTGAATTTATATGTTAACATATGTAATGAATATTTAATTAAAAAAGAGAAATGAAGGAAAACAATTAATTACGATAGGTACATTACACATATCTTAATTTACGAATTTTAAAAAAAAAAATTGTAATTGATTTTTAAGAGGGGGAGATGGATCAAGAAATTTTGGGACCTGAAAAATGCAGCTATTTAAAAATCTGCATTCAATTGGATTATTATTTTAAATCTGATTTTTTTCCAAAATGAATAATAAATAGTGAATTAATATTACTAATTACCATTTTAGGAAATGTATTTTAGACAGAAAAATTGGTCAATACCTGTTTTTGGGAAGTGTTCTACCTTTATATATTACGTTTTTCTCTCATAAGCATATTTAGTACTTGTTTGAGCCCTCATTATCTACAAAATGAGTTTAATATTAATGATTTTGTGGAAAATGTATATTTAAGCACCTGTTTGAGACTCATTATTTCAAATAATGTAGTTTGTAACAATAAATTTTGGTACAATGAGCTATTAAAAAATATGATTTTTTTTTTAAAATTTATAAGTAGATTATTAATAGAAAGTTAATTGAAAATGATTGTTAAAAAAATGAGGGTTTGAATAAAGTGTACTTAAAAAAGACCATTTTTTTTTACTAAGTTACCACAGTTGTAATAGTTATGAACTTAAATAACTTACTACTTAAAAAAAAAATTAAAAATGCTTAAATGACAATTTGCATAACTATTCAAAATTAATGATTATTGATGTAATTAATCTTTTCAAAATATAATTTATTGATTATCACAAATAATTTATCACTATCCGAATAGTACTATTATAATTGATACTAACTATCTTATTACAATATTTGAGATTTAAATTTATTAATCAAATATTTCATTTCATATTTACTTTAACATTACAAATTAAATACATTGATCATACATTTAAACGAATGTAGCAAATTAAGCAACATAAAATGTTAGTTTTGATTAAATTTTAACAAATGTATATCGCAAATACATTTAATTTTATATACTAATAAATCATCTATACATCTCGATTCATAAAAGGGCGATGTTGTTTAACCTACAAGACATAATACTTTATTACTTATCTATATGAAATTGATTTTTCAAGAATCAATTTTTCTGAACAATCATTTTCAATCACACATTCTTTAAAAAAATTATTTATTAGCAACGCATTTTTTCAACCCCATATATATTTCAGAAAATATGATTTTTAATATTAAAGATAACAAATGATTTGACCATTAATAATTAAAATACAATTTTTATATTGAAGGTTCCACATAATATTAAGAACAACAAATAAAATAATAATAATTAAATGATAATTTTGATACTAATAATTAAAAGGGTAATTATATTTACACTACAATTTTTTATATTTACACCACATTTTAATTACAAGAAAGGTTATCAATATTTACTCACTTTTGCTTTTATGTCCTCTAAATTTTTTTTGAAACATTATTATTCTTAACTTTCAATTAATTAACATATTTTTGTTTCTAATCACAATTTATATCCAAATATTTAGCTAATGTGTATTGAAAATAGGAGAAAATACTGAAATAATTAAACGAAAAAATTTTAATTTAAAAGGATTGACTCATTTTATTATAATAATACCTCATAGGAAAATTAGCCTAAAATCCTTAATAATAATAATAATAATATAATTCATATTATATTATATTATATTACATTACATTATAATATAACATAAATATATAATGTAATATAATATAATATAATAATTAAAATGAAAACTGTAGAGGAAGAGGGGTCACTTTATATTTGGGGGTTCTAAATCAGGGGAGTCGAACCCATAGTTTTTTAGGGAATGAGATGCAATTAAATACATTATTTTATTTTCTCTTTTACTCATACAAAATATAAGACTTATATTTAAGTTTAAAAAATTATTAAGAGTTCCAAAATAATTCTAAAATTATAGGGTCATATGAAGTCATAAATGAGAATTTTTTGTACCAATTCGAAGTTCTCGAGTAATTTACAACGACATTCTCATATTATAAAATCGATAATCGAGGTAAAAATATGGCTCGTCAAAGTTTGTCACTTGAAACTATTTTATTTTTATGTTTTTCTATTTCTATTTCTTTTCAAGTAGCTATTTTCGTCTTATTTTTCGGTACTCTTACTATAATCAAAACTGAAATTCCAATTTACCATTCAGAAATACTCACAGCCTAATTTTTTGCATCATTACCGAGAAGCAATATGGTCAATTGTAGCAAAAGTTATGACTTATCAAAATAGGCCGTTTAAAACTAGTTTTTCAAATTATTGACCTTCTTTATTAATAAAGTTTTACGGGCACGTACACTAATCAAATACTTGTCTACAATATGTCATTTAAAAAATAAAAAAATCAGAGCTCTACACGAAAGTGTTCTCGAATAGTCAAGATAGATAACGAAACTAAGGATTTGCACTTCTCGAAAATATATGCGTAATTCATCATTAATAAATTGTAAATAAGTAATGCGTATGTGCGTGCGCGCGCGCGCGCGTACTAGTTAGTAGCGCGTGTGTTACACGTGGCTTTGTAATAATGTTATGAAATACTCCCTCCATTCAAATTATATAGGCTTGTTTCACTTTTCAGACAGATTAAAAAAACATATTAAATGTCATTGAAAAGGTAATTTTTGTAAAGAAAAATTCTGACTTTCCCTTATTTAATGTCAAAACTATTATATTGGAAGTAATAAATAGGGGTATATTTGTAAACAAACAAAATAAATAGTTCTTAATAAAGAAACAAGTCTATATAATTTGGACAAACAAAAAAAGAAAAGGAAACCTATATAATTGCGGCGGAGGGAGTATATTTAAATGTCTTAAATTGAATATCTTCTTAATACACATAAACTATTTTATTATATTTTTTTTCTAAAGACTGTATAAATTAAAAGCATGTATTTAAATGTTGATTATATATTTGATTAATATTGAGTCAGTATTTTCATCAAGACATCAACTGAAAAAGAGATCAAACTTGCTTACAAATTGAAGTTGATTGACTTAATTTTACTAAACTAAATTGAAAATGATTTTGTTTAAAGTTTGGGCTTGCGTTAAGGTGAAACAAGATATATGTCAGGTACATAGCTTTAACATATTTATTTTTTCAAAACTATTGTCAACTAAATGATACTTTTAATGTATTACTTCCTAAAATAATTGTTGCGTTCAATTTTTATAAATAATTAAAGCCGAAACTTAAATCCAAAAAAATAATAGCTCTAAAAAAGTATTGAACCACTTAAAAGTATGCATGTCAACTCTCTTAACTGCTAAAACAATAAGTTGTATATACTAATAAAAAATATCATGAGTCTCAATGTCTCTTAAAAATCACTAAATATGAATATATAGATTGTGACACTTTACCTTAAAATATAGACGAATTTGAAAGGTATCTATATATTATTTATTAATTATTTATCTATATAATAATAGGATAATCGTCACCATTTTTACGCACGCACTTTCGCCCCAAAATTCTTTCTAAATCAATAGATTTTTGCCAAAAATAAGAAAAGAAGAAAAAAAATAAGTATTAAATGTAATTAATGAAAGTTGGTATTAAATGAAAGTTATTTATAAATGTAGGTCATTAATATATATGTAATCAATACATTAAAAATTAAACTTAATGAAAAATTAAAATATATTAAAAATAAAATTGGTGATGACTACAAATAAAATTAAAACAAATTTAATAGAAAAAATTTAATTAAGTGCAAAATTTTAAGATACGTGAGTATTTTTTTCCTAATTTTGATTAATATTGTTTTTTTTTAAATTTCGAATTCGATAATATTTTCTAATAAAACATTATTTCTACTACATTTTTTATTTCATATGATTGTATTAGTATAATCAACATATTTTCATAAATTGCTAAAAAAAAAAAAGGTCTAGAGCACCGTGCAAGACATTATCATTTCTTTAATATGTATATGTATGGGTGGGTGTGTCTGTGTGTGTATTGAAATTTTTATAAAATATATGTAATCAATACATTAAAAATTAAATTTAATCAAAAATTAAAATACATAAAAAGAAAATTGGTGATGAATACAAATAAAATTAAAAAAAAAATTAATACAAAAAATTTAATTAAGAGCCAAATTTTAAGACGCGTGAGTATATATATATTTTTTCTACTTTGATTAATGTTGACATTATCATTCCTTCATGGACGGATCCATCTAGCGGCCAGCCCGTTTGGCCGCTCGTGCTGGATTCGGTCAAATTTTAAGATTTAATTTTTTTTTTTTTTAATTTTTCTTTATTTATTTATTTATTTTTTTTGAAAACTTTATTTTGCTTTAATTTCAACTAGTTACTTGTAAGCCTCAATATTTTCCCTTTATATTTTTGAGTATTTATTGTAGTACAAATGTTCTAGTTGTTCATAGATAGATTTTTTTGTTTATTTCCAATTTTCAGATTGTGTATTTTGGGGATTTTCAATTATTTAGTTCAGAAATTGCAAATTTGTGAATTATGTATCATTAA
Source organism: Ligustrum vulgare (assembly GCA_963555705.1). Classification (NCBI taxonomy): domain Eukaryota; kingdom Viridiplantae; phylum Streptophyta; class Magnoliopsida; order Lamiales; family Oleaceae; genus Ligustrum; species Ligustrum vulgare. Next base: position 40,923,111 of record OY743173.1, on the reverse strand, counting down.
TTGTGATTGGTTGAATGACAGTTTGGTAATTTACACGGAGCGCGAGATTTTTAAATAAGTTAAAAATGAGGCAATTTTGCAGCGCTTTCAAAATATGAGGCATCGGAGAATGTAGTTGTCTGAGCTTACTACAACAAAGTAGGATTATATCATGTATTTTTCTTACTATTTTTGTTAGTTTTGGTCTATATTTTTGTATTAAATAACAATTATGTTTTATAGTATTTATATGTTGTTCGAAAAAAATTTAAGGCTACGTTTGATACACTCCAAATTCCATGAAAAATGTGATTTTCCCACCCATTTTTCCCCTCTTGTCATTTTTGATTGCACAATTTTCCCTGGCAATTCGTTTTCCATTTTTTTCTTTTCAAGCACCTATTTTCCACCAAATCAAGGAATTGATTTTCCTAGCTATGTAGTATAATTTATTTTCTAGGGAAAAGCTTTAACCGTTTTAGTCACGTTTGATCATTTTTATTGTTGTTAATTGATTTATTTTTTTTACAAAAAATTAATATTATTATTGTCAAGTACAAATGTATGAAAAAATAATTTTTTTTACTAATATAGCTAAATTTTGTTTTATTTTTATGAAAAATAATATTAATCAAACAACAAAAGTTGAAAAATTTATCACTTTTTCCACATAGTTTTTTAAACTAATCAAACACATTAAACTTCTAATTCCTAAGAATTCAATTTCCTGGTGATCGGACTATTTTTCGGGATTCCCAGAATGGACCTGTGAAAGGAGCGTACTAGGTCGGCCCATCTCGATAAACGGGTCGGCCTTATATCCCGGGCTTTGTCAATCTCGGCCAGCTAGCTTATCTTCTATAGGTTTTCTCAGGCCGGGATGGATGCTCGACCTTATGACCGTCCCGATCCATATTGCCCGACCTAATCAAGTCCTGTATCCATAGTGGGAAGTATGTTCGGTCTAGCCCGACCACTTCGGGATTCCAAGTGTTCACCGTTTATGGGTTTTATCAATGGGCCGCCTTCTTGGGCCCTCTGAATAATGCATAACCTATAAAGAATCCTCCTAAAAAAGAGGAAGTACAATTCTTGTAATATTAGAACTCCCCCTAAAATGTAAGTTTATAGCAAAAACGACTCCTTCCTTAAATAAAGGAAGTTATGGGCTTTCTCAACCCTATAAATACAGTTCCTTTGATCACATATATTCATTCACAATTCTTTACACATATTCTAGTTATATATTCTCTCTATCTTTTTCCAGAAAACTAATTCTCACACCGGAGGGGCGACGGGGAGAATCCTCCTCGCCTTTGTTGCAGATCATCCAAGGCGAGTTCATTGATCTTTTCCAGCAATCAAGTATCATCAAATCGGCCACGTCAAGGTTAGGATTTTTGACAGCATCACCTGGAATTCATTTTCTTTCCACTCAAATTACAGCATCGCTATCAAACGCAGCCTAATATTTTTTTAGTGGGACCGTTCTCCGTTCATGATCGTTGGTTGATCAACGGTCAAAGGTCAAAGTTCGCTCTAGCTGAACTAATATCCTGAATTCGTCCCTGCATTCCTTTAATATGTATATGTATGGAGGTGTGTGTGTTGAAGTTTTTATAAAATATATGTAATTAATATATTAAAAATTAAACTTAATCAAAAATTAAAATACATAAAAAGAAAATTGGTAATGAATACAAATAAATTTAAAATAAATTTAATACAAAAAATTTATTTAAACGCCTTTTTTCTATTTTGATTAGTGTTGTCTTTTTTAAAATTTCGAATTCGATAATATATTGTAATAAAATATTATTTGTACTATATTTTTATTTTATATGATTGTATAATCAACATAATTTCATAAATTCTAAATCATTACCATGGATAGAAATCCCGTGCATCGCACGGGTTGATACTAGTTAATAATAAATAACAAAAATGATATCACATTTATACAGTGATATATTATTAAAATATTTGGTGATCAATATTTATTAGTAACGTCATTTCTTTATAAAACAAAACCATTACATTTGTAAGTAAATGTGAATTTATTTTTAATTATAAAATACTATAATTAAAATAAAATTAATTGAAGGATAAATAAGAAATTATAAATTATTTTCGAGAGTATTATGATCCAAAATATTTCTCCATTCAAGTTATTTTAGAAATAGTATAGATATAAATATAGATCAATGAAATTTGAAGAGACAGCGACCATCATTAAATTGGAAAATATTACATTAATTATAATATATAATAATTAAAATAAAATTAATTGAAAGGACAAATCAGAAATTGTAAAATATTGTTGATGGTATTATCGTTTAAAAAGATTTTTCCCTTTAAGAGACTTTTAGAAGTAGCATATATAGCAATGTTTTCAAACCCCGCGACCAGGAAACCCGTGACCCAGTCCAAAAATCGGGTCGGGTCACATTTAAAACCCAGTCGGGCAGGTTTTATATATTTTTTTACTTTTTAATTTTTTTGAATTTTTTAATATATTTTTTAATATTTATTAATGCTCGGGTCTATCCCGAGTCGACTCCGGGTTAACCATCTGACCCTTGATCCAGTCTCTTGATCGGGTTGATGATCGAACTGGATCTGAAAACATTGATATATAGATATATTAATTTTTGAACGTATTGACGAATTCTTGGTTTCAATTTGAATTACATTCCATATACTTCAATCCATATTTTTTTAGTTATGGAATTGACAATCAATTTATTTAATCGATAAAATTACTTCAATAATATTATTATTATTATTATTTCTATATCGTTGATATTATACCATTTAAATTAAAAGTCTTATTCAATGCCGAATATTTCCCCTTAAATACGTTAAATAAATTAAAATTTCTATTTGATTTTCAAGTGAATCCCCATTAAATTTGAATATATGAATACAGTAATAAGACGAATTATTGAGTCGTTACAATTATTTTGTCCCACACCATTCTCGATAATTTTGGGAGTTTAGAAACCAGAAATGCTTTCATTCAGGAACTCCCTTAATCATAATGACACAACTCAACAGGAAATTGATTATGCAACAAACAAGACCGATATATAAACCATAGAAATCCAAGGAAAACTTTGAAGAAACTGGAGTAATAACTTCAACAGTTTTGCTTAATCAATATTTTGCAATATAATGTACAATTAATTAATTAAAAAGAACTTCTCGTGTGAAAATCTACAACTGGAAAGGGCAGCCGTAGTGGATATAAGAAGCCCTCCGTAATAATAATATTGTATAGAATAATACACGCAACAAAACTTTAACCAAAGTCCTAAACGGATACAAGACTTCAGTTAAATAAATAAATAGTATAAAGTGCATGCTTTGAACAGCAATGCAACTTCCATCAAGGATCTGGCACCATTGCCACCAAGTCCAATTCTTCATCGGAATCGATTACATCTTCAAAATCATAATAAGGATTTGCCTGCCATGAATGTTAAAACATTACATCATGTTTTTATTAAGATACAATACAATTATTTCTATTGATCTGAGTAAATTTTATATTGCTTTCACAACTACAACACATGAATCAAGTAAACTGTATGTCTTCTACCAAAAAGATAAGAAGGAAATGAAACTAATATCAAACATGTTGCTCTCTCCTAAGAAAGCCAAAAATCCTCCAACTATATATTTTTTTAATGAGATGTGAAACTGAGTTTAACACAAGATTTTCAATTATCTGTTTTGCATATTGTTAGGTCAAGTAGGATATATCACCTTTGGTCTTGGAGTAATGGCTTCAAAGCTATGAAATATTGGGGAGTCAAAATCCGGGGGTTCCAAGACGATATACGCTCCTTTGTTTCTGTACCTCTCTTCCGTTGCCTGCAAAGATCACGATATTTCCAATAATTATCAAATTATTGTTCTCCCCTCCCTCTCTCTTTCTCTTTCTGAGGAATATATATAGTACTTAAAAAAACAGAACAGTTTTGCAAAGAAGTATAATTTTAATATATGCATATACCATAGTTGCGCAAAGACATTGTAAATTATTAAGTTAGGACGACTACAATTTTTTTGTATTATTCAGACCAAGCCTTATATTTTCCAGGTCCTGATTTAAGGTGAATTCTGATCCAAATTATCTATTACCTTAAAATGTGGTTTCCAAGCTACCCTAAGAAGCAATTCTTCCTCCAAATAATTTATCATTTCGAAGCAGCAACAGAAAGAAAACAAGCAAACTGAGGCCTACAACACCTGTAACTGGACATTGTTCAACATTCCACTCCTTTTAAATCACAATGTTAAATCTCAGAAAAGTAAATTTTGTTAATGCAAAATAACTTTCCATGTAAAATTTACAAATAAATCAACAAAATCGACATTGTTTCAACTACATGTTAATTTTAAAATACTATAATAATAAAATGCATGGTATATTACTTCTGCATTTTACATTTTTGATCGGCAAAACAGAGATGCATGTGTCATGACATAAATCCAAAATAAAAATAGATAACAATACAACTCATGGTGATTGGTGATAGAAGGCATCAAATGCAGAGAGTTTAAAGCTACCTGAAACTGTGGATAATCCGGGGCACTAAATATTGTGATAAGTCTCCCAGACTCTACTATATGATCTATAGTATATCCTACATCCATTCCTCCAAGATCAGGTCGCTTATCCCTTGCATCAGGACCTTCATGGGACCTAATGATCAACTGAGGTCACCAGAAATAAAAGTTTTTTAAGTTACATATCAATTTCAACAGGAGTGTGTAATCTAGACAGATAAAATTCAAATCAAATTTCAACATATCAAGCAGTTCATAGGGGGCAAAAAAAAAACTGTTTTTACTGAGGCAGTTTTTAATATTTATTATGTCCTTAGCTAGGTCATGAATTACTTAAAATTATAACTCAAGCTCTGATAGTATCCATGGGTGAGCTAAACTAATGAACGGGACTTCATCCTTAAGGAAAAAAAACTTTTTGTAAAGAGTATTTAATTTAGGAAAAGAAAGGATGATCAGGATTTTTTACAAGAGCTGTCTGCAAAGAAAACAATTAGAAGTCTCATATACACTAGCTGTACCATGAAAAAGATGCAACAATATTAAAAAATGGAAACTACAACTTTAAGTTCATATTTTCTATATCATACTATATGATGATATTGCGAACAGCATCTGGAAGAAAGAGGCCATCATTATAATCAAACAGTTATGAGCATCAATATTCTGCAATAACATACAACAGATGACGAGTTGCATTTTTCTCACGACTTAAGCTAGTCCTATCATACTTTCTCAATTAAGTTCGAAAGAAAAGAATGATAAAAAAGGAAGAAATGCTTGGTAAAATCAATGTGATATGGCACAGGAAATGAAAAATGCTTCTCAGATCATAATGGATAGAATGTCTTCACCTTTAAATTAAACTTCTTCAAAAATTCTTCAGTACAATCTGGACCCCACAATAAACCAATGCCTCTCTCTTTATTTAGGTAAAGACCAGGGATCATTGATGGATCTGACCAAAGGACATCACCAGGAATCAAATTTGAACCTTCCCAAGGAGGATCAAGGACAGATCTCCTAGCCTTGACCAACTCTTCCAGGCAACCAAGAGTTAAAGCATTGGCTTCAGGGTTATGAACTACTTTCCGATTCTTCTTTTTAGCCCTTTTTGATGGGGTGACAACTGTGCCACGGAAAAGTCCTCCATGTGCAGTATAAACACACCCAGCTATAATGGAAGCAAGAGGAAGTGCTTCAAAACAGCCTAAACACTTTCTATAGACATGTTTTCCTCTATCTCCATACTTGGTCAAGACTTCTTTCTCAAATCCATAAACAGAAGTACAGTATTTTGACTCATGATTTCCGCGAAGCAAATATACCCTGTGAGGCATAAGAACCTACAAAATATGTAGTTCCACTATAATCTCGAATTACTCTTACATTCTGAACATGTATTTCTGAATGTGTATTAAAATTGTATAAATAAGTAAATTGACCATAATGAAACAGCCTCGTGGTAAGAGTGGAGGGAACATAATTCTGAGTTGACATCTTATAAATATTGAGATTATAATTAAAACGTTGTAGAATAACCCATGATAGCAGAACCACTGTGGTACCAGAAACAGTAGTTCAATGTTCTGGGATTCGGAAAGTAGAAAACCTATGGTTAATTCGATGGCCAGTACTGTAAATAAGCTTTATAAATTTTAGGTTCAAAATGAGTGAAAGACGATGGAAAAAGGAAAACAATAAAGAAGAAGCATCATAAAAAATTCTCAGAGAAATTCAAAGCTTTTTACTTACTCCATAATAAGAAAATTACAATATATATAGACTCCAAGGACATGGACATGGGACCTTTTCCGCCCCAAAAAACTAACTATACTGACTATAACATAATTTGAACTATCTGGAAAAATTGAAAAGGTAGGTAGAAGTAAACACAGAATAATCCTGGAAGACTCAGCTGATTGCAGGATTTCAAGAAAATGGAAATTAAATATATCCTAGAAACTCATAAATAAATGAAAGTATATTAAAAAATTTGAGGCACCTCTAAAATATTAAAGAATGACTAGAAGAAGAGACAAAATGCATTGGCAACTGGACCGTTTTACTATTCATGAAGCCCTTCTATATCTGTTCATCTTTAGACATAAATAAGCTCTCATTCATTAACTCAATGCTATCGGGGTACAATATTCTAGATGAAGATGTATAATAGAAATAACATTCCCTGGAATGGATGCAATTAACCTTTTAGTTGAAATAGTTGAAGATGGAACCAAATGTCAATAAAGGATTCATAGAGCCAACCCTGAGTTCAGTAGAACAAGGCTGAGCTTGTTGTTGTTGTTTTTTTGATATGTTTTCCAACTGGGGTCAAGTACAATCACAGCTCCAACCAGGCTCTGGCATTTGCCAGGCACATCAAGATACGTCCAAAAAAACCAAAATAGAAGTTGGCATTTACAGTAATCTTGCACTCTAGAACAGTGCAGTAGCAGCATGGTTTTCTCAACGTGGAAAAGAGATAGATGCTGACTAGTCAACCTAATTTTTATTTTCCCATATAAAACCTCAGTTTTTGGAGTAACACATATAATTGAAACTGGTATTGCATTACTAAATAGATTTAATGGCAGAAAAGTAAACACAATTCAAATGCAGCTAACAATTTTGAACTAAAGCATCCATAATCTTCATCAAAGTTAACAATTTTTTACGTGTACTTAAAGAACTAGAAAGGTACAAACTTGAAATACTATCTCACACTCCAAAAGGGCAGTAATCGAGATCTCAACTATTTGATAAATAAAGCTCATAGATTTTACCTTCCACGCCAGTAACAGTAGAAAGACCTCAAGACCCCAAGCACCTCTGTCCACATAATCTCCATTGAAGACAAAAAACCGATCCTCGTCCGGGAATCCCGAATTCTTGAGCAAAAACAGAACATCGTGCAACTGGCCGTGCACATCACCAACTACCACAACTCGGGAATCAGAACTCAAACCCGATTCTGAATCAATTTTCACACAATTGGGCTCTTTATGCAAAATCTTGGACGCCGTAAGCACGAGTTTATCAAAAACCTCGACGGGAAGCACAGAAGCAGACTCCGTCGGCGGCAGAGACTTGGAGGCCCAGTCGAATGCCTGCATCAGGTTAGTGACCCAAGATAAGGTTAGCGCTCCGTCCGGTGGCCATGCGAGAGGGATCTGAGGGGGTTGGGACTGCGTCTGGGAAGACGGCTTGGAGTCGGATGAGGTGGAGCCCGAGGCCACGGAGGTGGTGGTGGAGAAGAAATATTCATCTGAAAATTGTGGAGCCGGCGGCGAGGATAGTAGGGGACCGGAACAATTGGGGTTTGGGGAATCGGATTGTGGGAGCATATTTGATCGGTTCAGTTTTCCTCAACGAGAATTCATATTCTGACAATAATTCGATCCGTTTAATTGAGGAAAGAAATACCACCCAGAGGCGGATGATAATTTTTCCAGCATGAGGTTTCACCGTTACTACCAATGGTACCGTTACTACTACTTACTCGCTGACACTTCCAAGTATATCTCGATGGCCACTAAACTTTCAAACGTGTTTCTCATCCATCACAATCATGGATGCCGTTTGTTTATTGGATGGAATTGTCCACGTGTCTAACGAAATTCACACGTTGCGCTGACTTGGACAAACAAATTCTACAAGTCATAAAATTAATGCCAAACACGTCTTTCACAATTGACATGTCATAAAACCACAGCCCAAACACCCTTCCCAAATTTGAGTATTCTGTTTCCTTCTAAACGTGAACTCATACACAATCACTTGGTTCAAATATCACATGCATTCTACCTTTTTTTTTTGGGAAGTATAATGCTCATTCTTCTTTTCAATTCGAAATCTGACTTTCTCATGGAGTGGACTTCATAAGCGTTCAACTTTCTTCTTCCCATCCAAACTATTTATTTCTTTCACAGTTAAAGAAATCAAATCCATAAGAATTAGTGGATTAAAGCTAAAAATAGTTTCAAAAGGAGAATATGATGTAGTAGAATGCATTATCATATTATAAGCAAATTATACAAATGGAAAACATTCTTTCCAACTCTTCAAATTCTTGTTAATAATAGTGCTTAGAAGTTGAGTTAAGGTTCTATTAACTACCTCTGTTTTTCCATCAGTTTGAGAGTGATATGTACTTGAAAATAACAACTTAGAATTCATCTTCTCTCACAAGACTTTCCAAAATTAACTAAGAAACTTAACATCTCTATTAGACATAATACTCATAGGCACCCCATGGAGTTGTATTATCTCCCTAAAGAACAAGTCTGCTGTGTTCGTAGCGTCATCAGTTTTATGGCAATTAATGAAATGTGTTATCTTACTAAACATGAGCACTACTACAAATATAGAATTTCAACCCCTTCTTGTTCTAGGAAAACCTAACACAAAGTCCATAGATATATTTACACAAAGCTCATTGGGAACTGGTAAAGGTGTGTACAAACCATATGGTAAGACCTTAGATTTAACCTTTTTACAAGTTATGCACATGTCACAAATATGATGAACATCTCATTTCATTTTAGACCAGTAAAATGTTCGTGCAATGTTTTTAAGGTTTTTAAGGCAACAAAATGCCTCATCAATCTCATATCATAAGCTTCACTCACTAATAATTCACTCATAGATCAATTTGACATACACAATTTATTTTTCCTAAACAAATATCCATTATGCTTATAGAATTTATCAATTGTACATTTTTCACATGAAGCAAAAATATTAGATAAATCTGGATCACTAGCATACATATCTTTAACATACTCAAATTTTAGTAACTTGGCACTTAAAGGAGTAAGAAGCACATACCTTTGTGACAAGGCATATGCAATTTCATTCTCCTTACCTTGCTTGTACCAGATGACATAGTGGAAAAGTTTCTATGAATTCCATCCACCGAGAATGTCGTTTGTTTAACTTGCCTTTACCCTTGAGCTGTTGGAAAATATATAGGTGGCAATTGATTTTCACTTGTGTGAATTTAAAATTGATCCCACATTGATTAAAAGTTGGGATTTGAAGAGTAGCCTTAAAAGGGATTACAATCTCACATTGATTAGAAATGAAAAAGTGGGAATAAGTGGAGGCTATAAATAATAGTTACATCCCACATTGGAAAATGGAAAAAATGTGGAAATATTGGGAATGCTTAAATAGTTATCTCACATAAGATAGAAATGAGTTTGTGGACCAATTTATATATGGTTAATAATTTGTAAGGTGTAATCATTTGTTGCATAGAGATTCCTCCATGGCCCACACGCCCGCGGGGGGGGGGGGGGGGTGAAAATCTTGGACCGACTTGACCTTCGAGCCTTGAACTTGTGTGCGGGCGCGACCTGCATACACGAATGTCGGACCGAACGAGTTAAAAATTGGCCACAAAGTGCAAGCCACGTTTTGGAATTTTCTTTTACGGTTTCCATTCAAAATATAACCTGAAAATTTATTTTGCAACTCCAAAAACGTTCCAAAACGTCTGAATTCAAATGGAGTGTAAAGACAGGATTCTGTAACTCCAAAAACGTTCAAAAAAACGTCTGAATTCAAATGGATGAGTTATAGCTGCATTAAGAGGCAAAGGCTCCTCCTTGCCTATATATATTGAACCAATTCCTCAATTCAAAAACCACCACAAACTCGAAATCTCTTTGCATTTTCTGTCCAGCTTCCTGCCTTCCTTCTTCCAGTCTTGGTGATTCTGTTCAAGCACATTTTCCGTTCGACTGCACAGCTACAGTTCCGGCCGCTGTATCCTAGGAAGTAAGCACTCGAGTTACTTCGGTGAGAGGGCGAATATTGCTTTAAGGACACTGTGTTGAACACAGGCCCCAGCTCCAGCGTTCATTTTATTTCCTGTCCAATATTTTGTTTACTGCTTATTGTAAATTTTGTTTTACTTAGTAAACTGTTTTACTTACAATCTGCAAATTATTTGTTTTAGTTAGTAAACTGTTTAACAAGTTATCTTACAAACTTAAAACAATTTTTTTTTGTTAAACAGTTTACAAAACGTTTTCAAAAGCAGACTAATATTCTAATTGTGTTTCAGAAATGGAAAATACACCTACCAATAAAGTTGTGGCATCCGGATATGAAGTAGTTCCTCCAATGGCTAAACCAACTTCTGAGGTGGCTCAAGTAGCGGCTCCCGTAACACAGGCTGTGGTTAATATGCCAAGTCTAGCTGCTGGCCCGAGTGGAACTAAGACTGTGGCTCCCATGCCAAGTCTGGCTACTGGTCCAACTGTGACAGTCCCGGTTAATCAAGGGGAAAAGCCGGAGAAATTCAATGGTTCGAATTTCAAGAGGTGGCAACAAAAATTTTTGTTTTACCTCACGACCTTGAATCTTGCGAGATTCTTGACTAAGAATGCTCCAGTGCTCAAAGAGGGTGAAGGAGACATTCGAGCAATCTGTGCAGTGGATGCTTGGAAGCATTCTGACTTTCTATGCCGGAATTACGTTATGAACAGCTTGGCTGATTCATTATATAACGTGTATTGTACCATTAAAACGGATAAGGAATTGTGGGATTCTTTGGACAAAAAGTATAAAACCGAGGATGCCGGAGCCAAGAAATTGCTTGTTGGCCGCTTTCTGGAATACAAAATGGTGGACTCTAAATCTGTAATCAGTCAAGTACAAGAACTACAAGTAATCTTACATGAAATTCATTCCGAAGGAATGGTTGTGAGTGAATCTTTCCAAGTGGCTTGCATGATTGAGAAGCTACCTCCTGCTTGGAAGGATTTCAAAAATTACCTAAAACACAAGCGAAAGGAAATGAACGTCGAGGAGCTAATTGTTAGACTTCGCATTGAAGAAGACAACAAAAGTTCTGAAAGAGGGTTCAATCCGGTTGTGGTCAAAGCCAACGTAGTGGAGCATGACCAAAGCTCCAAAAATAACAAGAACAAGTTTGGGCCATCTAGTGGCAAATGGCCCAAGTTGGGGCCAAAAGGTGAAGTTTCAAGGAAAATGCTTCAACTGTGACAAGATTGGTCACAAATCTACGGAGTGCCGCCTGCCGAAGAAGAAAAAGGAAGCAAATGCGGTTGAAGATGTATCTGACATCAACCTTGCAGCTGTCATTTCTAAACTAAACCTGGTGGGTTCAAATTCGAGAGAATGGTGGATAGACACTGGTGCCACCCAACATGTTTGCTCCGACAAGGAGATGTTTAGCGGTTTTGAAGCAGCGGATGGGGAGAAGCTGTATATGGGAAATTCAACTACTTCTGAAATCAAGGGCCATGGAAAGGTGGTTCTAAAGATGACATCGGGGAAAGAGCTGACTCTAAACAACGTGCTCTATGTGCCGGAGATTCGCAAGAATTTGGTGTCCGGCTCGCTGTTGAACAAGCATGGATTTCGTATGGTGTTTGAGTCAGACAAAGTTATTTTGTCCAAGTTTGGAATGTTTGTAGGAAAGGGTTATGTAAGTGATGGGCTTTTTAAGCTCAATGTTATGGCTATTAAGCTTAAAATGAATAACTCTTCCGTTTACTTGCTTGAGTCTTCCAATTTATGGCATGGTAAACTAGGACATGTTAATTACGACACTTTATGTAGACTAATTAACTTAAATTGTATACCTACATTCCAAATTGATAATAAACATAAGTGTGAAACTTGTGTTGAGGAAAAATTGACAAGGTCATCATTTTAATCTGTTGGAAGAAAAACTGAACCACTTGATTTAATTCACACCGATGTATGTGATTTAAAATCTGTGCAAACAAGGGGAGGCAACAAATATTTTATTACTTTTATTGACGATAGTACAATTAAAAGTAAAGACGAAGCTATAGAGAAATTTGTTCTCTATAAGAATGAAATTGAAAATCAACTCAACAAAAAGATCAAAGTGTTGAGAAGTGATAGAGGTGGTGAATATGAATCACCATTTGCTGAATTCTGTGCACAACACGGAATTAAACACGAAACAACAGCACCTTATTCACCTCAAAAAAATGGTGTTGCTGAACGGAAAAATAGAACATTGAAAGAAATGATGAATGCAATGTTATTAAGCTCTGGGTTACCTCAGAACATGTGGGGGGAAGCTGTGTTATCAGCTAATTACCTTTTAAATAAGGTACCTCGAAAGAAAAAAGAAAGGAGCCCTTACAAGTTATTGAAAGGAAGGAAGCCTTCCTACAAATACTTACGAGTGTGAGGGTGTCTTGCCAAAGTGGTTGTACCTACACCAAAGAAGGTGAAAATAGGACCAAAAACTATTGATTGCATATTTATTGGATATGCACATAATAGTAGTGCTTATCGGTTTCTTATGTTTGATTCTAAAATTTCTGATATACACTAAAACACGATGATGGAATCGAGAAATGCATCGTTCTTTGAACACGTATTTTCATACAAGTCCAAAGAAGAACCAAGTTCTTCTAAACGAACGCATGAGACTATGATTGAAAATAGTCAGGATCAAGAGGTTGAACCAAGACGTAGCAAACGTGAAAGGACAGAAAAATTTTACGGTCCTGATTTTCTGACCTATATGCAAGAAACTGAACCTCAAAGCATCAAAGAAGCTGTAAACTCTTCAGAAGGACCTCAATGGAAAGAGACAATTAAAAGTGAAATAGATTCCATTCTGCAAAACCATACATGGGAGCTGGTTGATCTTCCCCCGGGAAGCAAACCACTAGACTACAAATGGATTTTTAAAAGGAAAATGAAAGCAGATGGAACTATTGATAAGTACAAGGCGAGACTTGTAATTAAAGGATATCGGCAACGAGAAGGTCTTGACTACTTTGACACTTATTCTCCGGTAACTAGAATAACTTCCATTCGAATGATATTAGCGATTGCATCTTTGTACAATCTCGAAGTACATCAAATGAATGTCAAAACTGCTTTTCTAAATGGAGATTTAGCATGGAACAACCCGAGGGATTTTCTGCACCAGGACAAGAAAACAAGGTGTGTAAATTGGTGAAGTCATTACATGGCTTGAAACAAGTACCAAAACGATGGCATGAAAAATTTGACAAAGCCATGATGGAAAGTGGATTTAAAATCAATGAATGTGACAAATGCGTTTACGTCAAAGACACAAAAAATGGTTATGTCATTTTATGCCTTTATGTTGACGACATGCACATCGTTGGAAGCAACGACAAGATGATTAAATCTACTAAAAATATGTTGAATTCAAGATTCGACATGAAGGATATGGGTTTAGATGATGTGATTCTTGGAGTTAAAATTTCAAGAACATCAGATGGACTTGTTCTAAGTCAGTCACATTATGTGGACAAGATTTTGGAAAAATTCAATAATGATGATACTGGCGTGGCTAGAACACCAATAGATACAAGTCAACATCTATCGAAAAATAGAGGCGATGATATTTCTCAAGTAGAGTACTCTAGAATAATCGGAAGTCTTATGTACCTAATGAGTTGTACAAGACCAGATATAGCTTACGCAGTTAGTAAGTGATAAGTGTTATATTAACGTTTATTTTATGCACTTATATCCTTGAATTAGCAATAATATGATTATATCTAAGTATTATTAATGCATCTTATATTTTATGTGGTATATGATCATAAAGGAAGAGAAAAGTAGGAAAAATGACCAAAATGCACTCAAAACTGAAGATTGGGGACCTTAGGTGCAAATTTAGTTACGACCGTAAGGTAATGCATTCACGGCCGTAAGAGTGTTAAACGCATTAAGAGAAATCAACAGAATGTGAGTTACGGCCGTAAATGAAAATTCACGGTCGTAACCTTCAAAGGGTGAAAATTCTGCAGAAACCCATTCACGGCCGTAAAGGAAGATTCACGGCCGTAACCTTCAATTATAAAAAATATGCAGAAACTGTGTTACGGCCGTAAAGGAAAAGTCACAGCCGTAAATTTCCAGTCAAGAATTTTCATAATTTAAATCTTTCCATAATTTTGGGATTTCTTAAGCCCAAAGTTAGGGCACGAATTTGATGCTATAAAAAGGAAATTTCATGACAAAAAAAGGAGAAAAAAAATTGCTAAAGAAAGAGCGGCTTGCTTGGAGCGTGGAAGAGAAATAAATCCGGAGAAGAAGATGAATGAGATGCAAAATTCTGGACTTTTCACCATGACTATGTGCGGCTAAGCTTCCATACCTAGTTCAAAGGGGAAGTTGTATTTCATATCAATTTGTTTATTGCTTTTCCAAACTAGTAACGTAGTTCTAAATTCTTTACTTTGATTTGTTGGATTCTTATGCGTTTTTAATTCAATCAATGCAATTCTTTACTTAATTAAGGCCTTATCATTTAATTTGTTGTACTGAGATTTGTATTTTGAATGATTGGATCCGTAATCGTCTTTTTGTTCAAATCATAGTAGCAAGTAGAAATTTAATATTTTCATAGAGAATTCCAACTTAGGTTAATTGTCACGAGCTTGTGTGATTGATAATCTAATTCACCCTAATTCTTCTCAACCATTATATAGTTGTTGTCTTAAATCTAAAGAGCTTGTTTTAGGTTATTCAATGGCTAATGTTTGATTAGAGAGCTTATTCTAATTAAATGGAACTAAGGGAGAATAGGAATAGTTAGAGCTTATTAACTATTTACGGGTGATAAATCAAAGAAGAAATTGAACTCGCGTTACTTGGAAAGTGATAACATTGTGATAGAATACAACTAAACCTGAGAACTAAGACTCATCAACATTTGATATTTATTCCAATCATTTTAATTTCTTTATTTTATTAGTTAAATCATTTACAAACAACTCAAAACAAAACCCCCATTTACGATTCTAATTGACATGACACTAAGTTAGTTCTCGTTCCTTGTGGGATCGACCCTTGCTTCCATTGCTACATTCTTAATAATAGTAAACAAGGAATTTATTTATTATTTTGGTGCATCACGACACGCATCAGTAAGCTGAGTAGATATACTAGTAATCCAGGGTCTGACCACTGGAAACGAATAGTAAGAGTTCTAAGATACTTGAGATATACTCGTGATTATGGACTACACTATACCAGATATCCTGCAGTTATTGAAGGATATACTGATGCTCATTGGATATCTGATATTAAAGACTCAAAGTCTACAAGTAGATTCTAAACAAACAGTTATTGCGAGATCTACCATGGAATCTGAGTTTATAGCTCTAGATAAATGTGGTGAAGAGGCTGAATGGCTACGCAATTTCGTAGAGGATATTCCAAGATGGTCAAAACCTGTGCCAGCAATTTGCATATATTGTGATAGTCAATCTGCGATTGGAAGGGCACAAAGCAACATGTACAATGGTAAGTCTAGACACATACGTCGTATACATAATACAATAAGACAGTTACTCTCAACTGGAGTTATCTCGATTGACTATGTAAAGTCAAAAGATAACATTGCGGATCCGCTAACCAAAGGGTTAAATAGAGAGTTAGTTGCAAAGTCATCGAGAGGAATGAGACTTAAGCCTCTGAAAGAATAAATTATTGTAATGGAAATTTAACCTAGCTGACTGGAGATCCCAAGATCTAGGTTCAATGAGAAAACCTAATTGCAAATACTTAATAGGATCACTGTGGGGGTTATCTCCTGTCCATTTCTTGTAATAACAGCGATGCCCGTGGGGAGAGGATAAGTAATATACTTTTAATGATTCTTATGCGTCGAAAATTCGAGCGGAGTAATGCAGGTTACTCTTGATTATAAAATCACCTATGTGAGAGAGATGTGGGGCCGCTTCGAAGGGAATTATGAGGCTAATTATTAACAACTCTCACTGAACCAGGCATATGTTCATGGCCACAAACGAACATACTCATGAGAACTAAAATTTTTCAGGAAGAATCCTGTGTGAAATACATCATCGTTTACACAGAAGGCAGAACAAATGTATTTTCACAAGGGAAGGTTCAAAGGTAACCCCTACCTATCCTATGCAGGTTTCAACTGTGGAACTTTATCACCAAGTATTCTGTGTCTCTATCAATTTTCATTCATGTGGAGATTGTTGAAAAATATATTGGTGGCAATTGATTTTCACTTGTGTGAATGTGAAATTGATCCCACATTGATTAAAAGTTGGGATTTGAAGAAGAGCCTTAAAAGGGATTACAATCCCACATTGATTAGAAATGGAAAAGTGGGAATAAGTGGAGGCTATAAATAATAGTTCCATCCCACATTGGAAAATGGAAAAAATATGGAAATATTGGGAATGCTTAAATAGTTATCCCACATAGGATAGAAATGAGTTTTTGGACCAATTTATATATGGTTAACAATTTTTAAGGTGTAACCATTTGTTTCATAGAGACTCCTCCATGGCATACGTGCCCGCAGGAGGGGTGCAAATCTTGGACCGACTTGGCCTTCGAGCCTTGAACTTGTGTGTGGGCGCGACCTGCGTACATGAATGTCGGACCGAACGAGTTAAAAATAGGCCACAAAGTGCAAGCCATGTTTTGGAATTTTCTTTTACGGTTTCCATTCAAAACATAACCTGAAAATTTATTTTGCAACTCCAAAAACGTTCCGAAACGTCTGAATTCAAATGAAGTGTAAAGACAGGATTCTGTAACTCCAAAAACGTTCAAAAAAACGTCTGAATTCAAATGGAGGAGTTATAGCTGCATTAAGAGGCAAAGGCTCCTCCTTGCCTATATATATTGAACCAATTCCTCAATTCAAAAACCACCACAAACTTGAAATATCTCTGCATTTTCTGTCCAGCTTTTTGCCTTCCTTCTTCCAGTCTTGGTGATTCTATTCAAGCACATTTTCCGTTCGACTGCACAGCTGTAGTTCCGGCCGCTGTATCCTGGGAAGCAAGCGCTCAAGTTACTTCGGTGAGAGGGTGAATATTGCTTTAAGGACACTGTGTTGAACACAGGCCCCGGCTCCAACGTTCATTTTATTTCCTATCCAACATTTTGTTTACTGCTTATTGTAAATTTTGTTTTACTTAGTAAACTGTTTTCCTTACAATTTGCAAATTATTTGTTTTAGTTAGTAAACTGTTTAACAAGTTATCTTACATGAGATGCTTCAATGATTCATGATCAATGTGAATGAAAAATTCTTTTGGTCAAAGAAAGTGCTGCCATGTTTCCAATGCCCGAACAAGAGCATAAAGTTCCATGTCATATGTTGGATAGTTCAATGATGCCCCACTCAATTTTTCACTGAAGAAGGCTATTGGCCTCTTTTCTTGCATAAGAACAGCTCCAGTCCCTATTCCTGAAGCATCCCACTCAATCTCTAAATGTTAGTTAAAGTTAGGTAATGTCAAAACCTGTGCGGAACATAATTTGTCCTTAATTAAATTAAAAGCATTTTGTTGGGCAACACCCCAATGAAATCCTACACTTTTCTGAACTATCTCTGTGATTGGTGTGGCAAGTGTGCTAAAATCTTTAACAAACCTCATATAAAAACCAGCTAACCCTTGAATGCTCTTTACCTCAGTGATGCTTTTTGGTGTTTTCCAGTCCCTGATAGCTCGAATTTTCTCTTCATCAACCTCAATACCATTTGCACTAACAACAAAACCAAGAAAACTAACTTTCTCCATGCAAAATGTACACTTTTTGAAATTAGCTGATAGTTTCTTAGTTCTTAAAACTTCAAGCGCAGAACTTAGATGTTCAACATGATTATCTAGGTTCGTACTATACACTAATATATCATCAAAGTATACTACCACAAATTTCCAATGAAAGCATGTAAAACATGATTCAGTAATTTCATAAACGTGCTAGGTGCATTAGAGAGACCAAATGGTATAACCATTTATTCATATAAGCCATATTTAGTTTTAAATGCGATTTTTCATTCATCCCCTTTTTTCATTCGAATTTGGTGATAACCACTTTTAAGATCAATTTGGCTAAAAATGCATGAACCATGCAACTCATCAAACATATGTCATTTAGCCTGGGTATGGGATGTCAATACTTTACCGTGATATTGTTGACTGCTCTAAAATCTACTCACATCCTCCAAGTTCCATCTTTTTTAGGTACTAGCAAGACTGGTACTGCATATGGACTCATGCTTTTTGTAACATAGCATTCGCTCAATAGCTCCTTGATAAGTGTATTTTATACACTTATTTATATGACAAAATTAGAATATTACATTGTCATTTTAGAATAAATACTATTTAGTCTGTGTTTATTTGTTTACATTTTAGAAAATATATCAAAATCATGAGAATGGAGCAATTGATGAAATTTATGCACAATTGGATGATATTTGGGGTTAAATTGAGCAATTGAGAAGTTAATGACGTCAACTAGAAAACATGCATGGTGCTAAAGTGAAGAAATCAAGTGTTGGAGGAACCTGAGAGCTAAAACAAGCTAATCGAGAAGATTCTAAAGTATGGGGACTAAATTGCTTAAATTGAAAGTGGAGGACCGAAGCTACAATTAAAAGTCAGGGACTTACTTATACAGACTTCAAAGTGGAAAATTGCACTAAAGAGCAAAGCCACGGCATCGCGGCACTCAAAGGCACGATATCTCGAAAAAACTACCTGAGACTTAAACTTAGGCCTGTGCGATGGCGTGGTATTGAACCATGTGATCGCGTGGTTTGTTGACTGGGCCAATCGTGGGCTTTTCGCGCACGGATGCAACAAATTTTCTTCATTCCTCCACTAGGTTTATCAATAATTATATAATGAACAGAAGAGGTACGAATTCTAGACTTCTGCCTCACCTAAGAACATCACACAATTGAGATTTTCACGCCAAATTTTTGGAAGTTCGAAGCAAAGCAAGGGTGAGGCTTGAAGACTACTTAAAGAATTGATACTTGGTCGAAACTTTCCATTCTTCTATATTATTTTCAATGAACGCCTACTTATATTGTTTTTGTTATTTAAACATGATTTGTAACTGAATTTTAATCTTGGGATGAACGATGTAACCTTTTAGGATGAACGATGTAGCCTAACTTTCTTATTTTAATTCCATATTCTGTAGTTTTAATGATTTGTTGCATGTATTGATTTATTATTGTGTTTAATGCATTAGTTAAGATGCCACAAATTCATGATATAATGAGTTAATTTCATAATCCGAGATGTGAGTTAATAACTTATATTAAGGTAATAAATCCGGTAATTGGATAAGAGATAGAGATATACTTTTGATATTATCGTAGTCGTGTGTAAATTCTTGTGTTTTATTTATCTAGATAAGGAATAATTGGAGACTTTGTAAAAATACATGGTTGACTTATTTAGGTACAATTGATTTAAACTCGAGAAAGAAATTTCAATATACATTAATGAATTTGATCAAATACATATTTAGAAAATAAAACAGGAATTGAAGTTAATTTAAATGGATAGGTGAAATCGTGAATCCTAACTACTTTACGATCGTTAAAAAAAAATAGCAATTTATTTTTTGAGTTAATTTTCTTAGTTTTAGTTTAAAACATACAACTCTTTCCATTGTTCAAATAAGGATATGTGTTCACATTTTCCCCCTTTTGAAGGAAAACACTTTCTATAGGGTAGATGAGGCTTTTTTCCTTAGCAACTTCTTTACGCGTTTTTGTTACGTTTGATCATTTTTGTTGTTGTTAATTGATTTATTTTTTCACAGAATTAACATTATTATTATTAAGTACAAATGTGACAAAAAATCGCATAAGTTTGTTCAGATAATATTTTTTCCTCTTTTATAAACGGTTCCAAAAAAAACGTTGAAGTCCTTTGCAGTTAATGCTGCAGCAAGTTATTATTCTGTACCATATTTATAGAGGAAAACAATCAAATTTCTAGTCAAACTTTCAATTCACCACTCTTTTCTTGCCACTTGTTTTCAACTCAAGACTTTTTGGTGTAACTACTGTAATGGACAAACTGTTCTGCAGAAGCCTGCAGGAAAAAAATGCCTCGATTTAGGTGGATTATTTATAAACATGAAAAAAAAAAGAATCCGAACACAGCTTAAAATAACTAAATTTTGTTTTATTTACCATATAAAATAATGTCAATCAAACACTTTAAACTTCTAATTCTCAAGAATTTATTTTCTTTCTACCCAAATTTCACATTCACTATCAAATGCAGCCTTAGCCCTTGTTTGATATTCATTAAAAATATTCATTTTTCTACAGTACTCAATTTTAACCATATTAATATTAAAATATTCTACACATAAACTCAAATTTTTTTTTTTCATTTTCAACTATACAATATCACATTACTCACAATCTAAAACAATTTTTTCTAAAATAATGTACATCAAACACACACTTAACCTCTGTTCGGCAACTATGGTTTAAATAAAAATTTAAACTACACAATTTCTCGAACAACTTTTTAACTACACACATTTTCTCTCTCCAATTTTTAATCAAACATTTTACTTAGAAAACTCAAATAATCAAATTTAAATTTTCTCACTCTAGTTTAAATAGTCGTCGAATAGTGCCTTAATTAAAAGGTCAAAGGTATTCCTTCTGTTTAGCTGCTGGGTTTGACAATTTTTTTGTTCTTTTTGATATTTTCTAGGTAAAATGTGTGGTTGAAAATTAGATAGAGAAAGTATGTATGATTAAAAAGTGTTTTGAAAAAATGTATTGTTTATAAATTGTAATTATTGTATAAAAGAACACATTGTAATTTATGTGCCGCAAAAATCAATGAAATCTATGCAAACGCCTTTTTCCACTTGGGTTTAGGGATGACAAATTGAGCCGCTAAATCGAAAATCGCTTTTAACCGAACCGAATGGTGCCAAAAAATCGAACCAATCGGGCAGTGGGGTTGGTATGGTATGCAAATTTAAAGACCCGATTTTTGGTGGGGCTGGTATGGTCATTATGCTGGTGCCCCGAACCGAACCGAATACCCAATTAAAAAAAATTGATTTTGGACTATATTTAATTTTATAACTTAAAAGATCTAAAATTAGAGTCTCTATTTAAAAGTCAATTAACCCAGCTCACATGACCAAAGCTTAATCCAAATTCATTAACCCTAGGTCTATAATCATCGATTATCTGATTCATTTATCTCCACTCCTTTAGTCACTTCCATTTGGGCAAGTGATAGTTCTCCGTAGGCGCCACATACACACAGACTTTAGTCAAGATTTTCTTTTATCAAATAAGAATCAACAATAACATATGCTGCTAACAATATTGTGGCTGGGACGAATAAAGTATAAAGATCAAAAAACAAAATATTTGTTGTTCTCAAGTGTTAAGATCAAGAATAATAATTTATATTGTCTTTGTATAATCGTACTGCAATATACTAATATTGTTATGCTCGTAATATTATTTGCTAAACTCAGATTTTGAATTTGAGAATTTGGATATTATTTGCAAAATTTGCTTAGTATTGTTATGTTCTTTTTTTAATAAACTGTATTTTTTTTTAGTTGGACTTGCAAAAATTAATTTACATTTAAGTGATTATTAACTACACCGAACAGGGACATTCACTGAAATCGCATCGACCTAACTTAGGCGGTTATGGGGTGGTTATGATATGGGAAAAAAATTGGTGATTAGGTTATAATTTTGGACAACCCGACCCCGAAACAAACAGTTGCCATCACTACTTGGGTCAAGGAAAAATGTGTAAATATATGAACATGGCTAATAGCAAAGCATAGTGATGGCAACGGTTTTGTTCGGGGTCGGTTAGTCCAAAATCATAACCGAACCACCAATTTTTTGCCCGTACCATAACCGCCAAAGTTGGGTCAGTGCGTGCCTCTGTTCGGTTCAGTTCGGTTAATAACCACTTAAATATACATTAATGACAAAATATTCTAAAACTTATGAAAACTGGTGTTGAGCTATGATTAACTTAACCTTATTCTTTTGATCATAACAAACAATAATATATTGTGTTGTTAAAAAGGGTTCTTCAAGTGTTTTATGTAATGATAAATATTCAAAGCATTCAATGTTCAAATCGTCTCTCAAAGATACAAATCGAAACTATATGATCAAGCACATGAGACGCAAAGAAGATCAAGATTGAAGTTGAAAAGCATGATATGAAGATCAAGAATTCAAGAATACAAGATTAGAGTTCAAGTCCAAGAGTTGATTTAACCTATGTAAAGGCATGACACTCTCAATCTTTGGCGATGAAATCCAACGAGCTCGAAAATGATTTTTATACATCAAGACACTTACTTACAAATTTCATCACTTGCATAAAAATATTTTTGACCCGTAAAATGAATTAAATTTTTGAAAAATAAATATTTTGATGTAAAATACAATTTCCAAAATCCTGTCTTTTGGTCAACCGAAAGTTTCCGGTCGACCGAAAGTATGGTCTACCGAAACTATATTTGATCAACCGAAAGTCCAACAGTTGAAAATGTGTAACGGCTATATTCATATTTCAGTCGACTGAAACTCTAGAATTGGTCAACCAAAAGTTGTCGAGAGCTTGTTTTTCACCTATAGATAAGCCTTTTCTCTTACATTATTTTTTTAACAAACTTAGAGAAGATTTTAGAAAACTTTCTTGTGAAAAATTCATTGTTTTTACTTGATTTATATTCATCTACTTTTATTAGAAAATTTTGATTGATAAAAACTTTGTTTTATCAAAATTCATCAAAGTTTTTAAAAGAAAGTTTTTGTGAAGATTCTCGATTTTACATTGTATAAACTTCTCAAATATCTTCCCATTATATACTGGAATTGAAGTGTAAGTCTCTCTTTGTTTTAAACTTATTTTAATATTTCAAAAGAGAGAAATTCTAATTAAGGAACTTTGATTATTTGTACTACATTTTTCATTATCATTTGATTCATCAAAGTTTCATTGTCTAAACACTTTAAGCTTAACTTATTGTTAAATATTCAAGTGTGGCATCTCTTGGTATTTAATTTGATTCAATAATTTAACAAGAGATTATTTCAAAAACTTTGTTTGATTGCATTGAACTTTTCATTATCATTTGCATCAAAGTTTTTCTCTAACACTCGAGCTTAATTCATTCATATCTATTGAAGTGTTAGCCTAACTCTCTTGGTACTTAATTTGAGTATGTCATTTGTTGAAAGAGTTATTTCAATAGTAAATTCAATTCATCATATCTTGTGATTTTGAGGGCCTTGTGAAAACTCGATTGTTGGTTAATGGTAGATGCTCCTGGTTGTAAGTCATCTAAGGATAAATGCTCCTTATTGTAAGTCAATTAAGGGTAGATGCTCCTGATTGTAAGTCACCTAAGGGTAAGTACCTCCTTGTTGTAAGTCACTAAAGGATTTGGTACTCTTTGTTGTAAGTTACCAATATTGTGGATCTGACCTTACTCATGACGAAGAGCTCGGTAACAGAGGTCGTAAATCACGTTGGTTGATTGAACCTCTATAAATCACGTTTGTATCATCTTATCCCTTTTACTTACTTACATTACACTTACTTTATTCCTTCAATTTATAGTGTGCAACTTTATCTTTAAGTGCTATACTTGCTTTATCAATTAAGTTTACACATTTATAGCACTCTACATTGATAATTAAGTTATTTACAACATTAAGTGTTCATACTTGTATCTATTGATTTTTACGTTTGAGATTATTTATTGAAAAATTTTTATAAACCAATTCACCTCTTCTTGATTAGTTACTCTTAGGCTAACAACTGGTAGTAAAATTATTTCGTCTCTGTTTGGTATTGTGGATCGCTAACAATATTTTTAAACATTTCTCTTTTTTACACTCCCTTCGTCTCGTAAAGATAGTCCAATCCATTTTCACATAAATTAAGAAATGTCAATTAATGTTGTTGGAAAAATAAGTTATATAATCCCTTTTACTAATATACCGTAATAAATTTTATAATTTCCTACAAAATTAAATGAGTATAATTTTATTTAGACTAATAAAAAACATATTAAATATTAACTTCACTCTAAAAAAAAAAGAAAGTTGACTATTTTTTTGGGACGAACTAAAAAAAAAATTAGATTATCTTTATGAGACGGAGGGAATATTATACGTGGTTTAAACTTAAAAGTGGCCAGCTATTTCTAAATACCGTAAACAAACTCAACTATCCACTTAATATTCCATTCTCTAAATTTTCCTCTCGAGAGATCAATTTCTATTTTTCCACTTCACCTTTTCTCTTGGACTGCCCTTATTCTCCTGTCAATGGAACTCCCCAAACAAACAAAATTTCCAACTCTCGCTGTATCTTATATGGTTCTCACTATCAAGGATGTATTGCTTCTCCAACTCAATAAAATATTATATTGACCTCCGAAATTGCATAAGAGAGAGAGAAAAAATATGCACTCAATTTTCCATTCTCCAAATTTTCCACTCAAGAAAGATATCAAATTCCAATTTTTCCACTTCAACTTTTCTCTTAAACAACCCCTTATTCTCTCGGTATTTATACTCAATCGGGTATTCGGTTCAGGGTGGGTCACCAAAACAATTACCATACCCGTCCCACCAAAAATCAGATAATTAAATTTGCAAATCATACTTGTCTCATTGCCCTATCGATTCGATTTTTTTCGCACCATTCAGTGCTGTTCATCACGGTTTTCGATTCACAGTTTAAATTGCCATACCTATCAAAGCAATGCACGTTGCAGTTTATTATTAACTTGGCGTAATAAATGACAACATTTTTTTTTTTGTCAAAAGCCATTTTGATGGCGCCCATTATAGAAAAGGGACCAAAATTAGCTAACCACATTTGTTGAAGATTTTGTGGTTGCGTGCGTACACACATATACAGATAAGACAAACATAGTGTGTATTTGAGACCAACATTTCTTAAAAGTGACTTTTTTTAATAGTTTTTTTTTTTTTTTTTTAAGAATGTGTAGTTAAAAAATGGAGGAAAATATATGTTTATGTTTAAAATTATTCTATGAAAAGATGTGGTTAAAAATGAGTTTGGGAAATAATGAGTTTTCAAATAACGGAGGTCAAACAGTGCTTAATAATTTCAAAATGTTCAAAATTTAAGAAAAAAATTATTTTTGCCAAGTACTTAAATTCGAACTTACACTAAGAGCTTGTTTTGTATTTTTTTTTCTTGACGAGGCTGAGTAGCAGTGTTTAAAGATCAACTATTCAACTTCATGGCTGCTTCTGTATCCTCTAATGATGTAGAGAACAATCATTTATGATTTTATAAAAAAATAATTTATGTTGTCTTCCCAGTATGCATGGTTAGGTGAGTTAGTAGAAGTGTCAAAGAAAAAGGAGGCATGAACATTACAGGACAAAAAAGTAGTTTAATCATTGTCATTCAAGTTTCTCA
This sequence comes from Ligustrum vulgare, assembly GCA_963555705.1. Classification (NCBI taxonomy): domain Eukaryota; kingdom Viridiplantae; phylum Streptophyta; class Magnoliopsida; order Lamiales; family Oleaceae; genus Ligustrum; species Ligustrum vulgare. The sequence goes on along the minus strand of OY743173.1, from coordinate 40,897,264 downwards.
AAAATTGAATGCTAATAATCTGTTTGTTAACACAGTAATAATTTATAAATTAATTAGTTTATTTATAATTTTGAGGTAAAATGTATGTTTGTTAAGTAGAGAGAGAGAGAGAGAGAGACAGAAAATATGTGTATTTAAAAAATAATTTGAAAAATTGTGTGATTTATATAAACCGTTTATCAAACGGAGGCTTAGCCTTCGAACTTAATGCACTGTTCGGCAGTTAATTAAATTGAACAGAGAAGATTTATTTGTGTTTTTTTAGGTAAAATGTGATTAAAATTGAAGAGAAAAAATATATATGATTAAAAAGTGATTTGAAAAATTGTGTAATTTAAATTTTGATTTAAATCACCATTTAATGTGGTAAGGCTTATGAAGGATCAATTGTTCTTTACAAAAAGTAACGCGGAAAAAATTATGCCAAGATTTACTAAGCCTCTGTCGGCAAAAGTGTTTGTACTTGTTTTTAAACATGTATTTTTACATAATTTTTTTCAAATTATTTTTTGACTACACATATTTTTTCTCTCAACTTTTTAACAACATATTTTACATTAAAAATATAAAAAATATATTTTTAAATAAGATTATTCTACTTGTACCTCCATGGATAAAATACTGACTTACACCTCCTCATATGGACGGGACTCATAAATATTTTATTGTTTGTGAACCCCCATCCATATGAGGGATGTGTAAGTTGATAAGTGTATTTTATACACTTATTTGTATGTCTAAATTATGTGTAATTATTTTCGTTTAGGAATATTTGCTATTTAATTTGTATTTATCATTTACTTTTCAGAAAATATCCCAAAAGATAAAGAATGATGAAATCAATGGGAAAAACGCATAATTATATTGCTAATTAGAGCTAAATTGGACAAATGAGGAGTTTGTAACGTCAACCGAAAACATGCAATGTGCCAAAATGAACGAATCAAAGGTTGGATGACTTAATTGAATGAATTAAGAGCTTAAATGGGCAAATCGAGAAGAAGATAAAGTTTGGGGACTAAATTGCAACAATTGGAAGTTGAGGATTGAATGTACAATTAAAAGTCAGGGACCAACTTACACAGCCGAAAAAAAGATGAAGTTGTGATCGCTGGATATGCACCAAGCGATCGCGAGATGGTGCGAAAATATAACCCGAGAGTTTTAGAGTCAAGCACGCGATCGCTAGGGTTGAAGCCAAGCGATCGCGCAGTTATCAGATTGGGCCGACTGTGGGCTTTTTCTCGCGATTTTCAACAGAAGTTTCTCTTTCTTGACCTAGGTTTCTCCAAAACCTATATATACAACACATGAGGCACGAAAATCAAACATTTGCCTCTCCATAGAACGAGCCACAACAGAGATTTTAATTCGAATTCTTGGAGATTCAAGTATCGCAGAGGGGCGTGAATTGAAGATACTTGAAGAATTGATAATTGGTGCAATCTTTCCAATCTTCTTTATTTTCAATGAACATCAATATATTTTGTTTTTGCTATTTAAATATGATGTGTAGCTAAATTTGATGTTTGAATGAACGATGTAACCTCGTTAATTATTTTAATTCCATATTCCGTGTTTTAACGCTTTAATGCATGTGTTGATTTATTATTGTGTTTAATGAGTGAATAAACTGGTCACTTATTCGTGATTTTATGTGTTATTTCCATAATCCGAGAGGTGAGTTAATAACATAGATCTAGGTAATAAATCCGGTAATTGAACGAGAGATAGAAATATACTCTTGTAATTATTGCGGTCGTGTGTGAATTCTAGAATGTAATGCATCTAGATAAGGAATATTCAAACCCGTTGTAGAGATACATGGTTGACTTATTTAGGTAGAGTTGATTTAAACTTGAGAGAGGAATTTCAATTTAAATTAGTGAATTCGACCGAATGCATATTTAGGAAATAAAACTGGAATTGAAGTTAATTTAATTGGTTAGGTGAAATCGTAAATCCCAACTACTTTACAATCGTATTTAAAAACAAAACAATTCTCCCATTTTAATTTCTTTAGTTTAATTCTTTAGTCTTAGTTTAAAACCTCAAATTCATTTGTTCGTTCAAATAAAGTGTAGAACTAAAATATTTCGGTAATTAATATCAGTCCTCGTGGGACGATAATCCGAACTCCTAGGTCCACTTTATTACTTCTCACGACCCGTGCATTTGAGGGTATTTCGCATCGCGAGATATTGGTGAACATAAGTCGATGTGTAATTCATTTTGTACATCTAACATAATTCTTTTAAATATGTTTCTTTTGCCGAACCGACAATAAATATCAGTAAGTTGGAGATGCTCTAAATTTACAATTGGTTAGGCAGCCACTTTGCTTTTTATTTTATTTTTTTATTTTTGTATTTTTTATGTAAAATGTGTGGTTAAAAATTGAAGAGAAAAAATGTGTGTGATTAAAAAGTGAATTGAGAAATTATGTAATAATTGATTTATAAACTTGTTTTTTTACTATCGAACACACCGTTAGAAATATGATTTATTTGCAACGTGATTTGTATGTTTTAGTGGATACTAGTATATAGTCCTGATCTGTTATTCGAATCGGGCAGAATATGTTGTCAGATTCAAACACATGTTTGCATGAACATGTGCATGTTCACGTGAACATGTGCATAAATCGGGCAGCATATTCTGCCCGATTCGAGCAACAGATCATTGTTTTACTATATTTACTTTTATCTTTAATATTTTTATTTTTATTTTTTGAAGATCTTTATCTTTATCTTTAATATTTAAAGTATGCTAAAATTATATTGACACTTATGATTCTCTAAAATAAATTGTGGCTTACGTTACAATATGTAAATCGATTGCATCTACTTTCTATAGTCAGTCAAATATAATTTCTTCTTTATATTTGCATATTAACACATTTCACATATGTAAGTTGCTAGTGGACATGTATTATTAATTGATTTCAAGAAAACCTTTTTACAAATAAAAGTTAAATTCATAATCCATTAATTTTTGAACGCTAACCTTTGGAGTATATCATATCTTTAGAACAAATATTTAAGACTTAATGGTTATTAGAAATTTGAAATTTAAAAACCCAACATTAATTAATATTCCATTGAATTTTCCTCATAGTAACCACACAAAATAATTCTGAATTAATTTACGTTACGAATTGCATGACAGCCTATTTCTCGTCAAAAATATGCCCATCTAATCTTAAAACAGCTTAACAACTCCAGTCACTTTGATTTGTATTGTTTCTCCTTTTTCTCTTTCCTTGTCCCCCAGAATTGCGCTGATAGTTCCAACCCATTTATTACGGTGCTTTAGATTATTGATTAACTCACATAAAAATTTCAAACTTTTTGTACTTATATGGACTATGGACACATCCACTTTGTAAATGATATAAATAAATTATTATGTCTTATTTGAAGTCTCTTTGATAATGTGAAAAATTTTAATTTTTGTAATTTTTTTATTTTATTTTTTTGATGGAGGTGTGATTTAAAAATATTTGAAAAGTCAAAAATTGTGGGCTTCATTAAGAATGGATGATTGAGATTTAGTTTGAAAAATTGTTATAAAATTTTTACCTTTACCAAACACAACCTCTTGGTGTATTCATTAAAATAATATTTTTAGCATCTGTTTGATATATAAAATAAACTGATTTGTAAATCAATTTATAAACACCTCTATTTGGTAAAGGAACGTGATTTATAAATTAGTTTATTTACTATTTTGAGGTAAAATATGTAGTTGAAAAGTGAAGAGAAAAATGTATGTGATTAAAAAGTGGTTTGAAAAATTCTGTAACTTATAAATTGGTTTATAAACCATTTCATTTGGTTTACCGAACGGTTCTCAAACTACACATATTTTCTCTTTTCAATTCTCAACCATTATTTTTTACCTCAAAATCATGAATAAATCAGTTTATAAACTAAACAGACAGTGTTACCAATTTTGATAAAAGTAATGAAATATGTGATTGAAAAGCTGTGAGTTCCATAAAATATTTGGTTAAAATTAATTGTTAACCTTAACATAAAATTAAAATCGAAATTTAATCAAAATCAAAGGTGACTGTATATTTCCGCGTTAGACTTGCCAAACGTCTTCATATATATCATTTTCCATGTATTTTCTTGCACCAACACCTTAAAAATCATTGCCTCCTCTCCTCAGAAGAGTTCGCAAACAAACTTTTCATCTGCTGTTGTCGTTGCCCTAAATAAACTACTCACCTCGCAGTGTCTTCGCTTCTTTAGACGAAAGACGAAAGAGTGGTCTATTCTATATATAATGGATTATCACAGATTTGGGATCAAAAGATGCTATGGAGTAAAGGGTTTTCGAATAAACTCAAGAAGATTTTCAGTCGGGAGGATACGCAGAAAATTTCTGTACTTGTTCAGACTTCTGGGAAGATGGAGATGTTCATATTCGAATGCTTTGCGTTCGTTGATAAGAAATATAATTACAAGAAGAGGAGGAGGAGGAGGAAGAAGAAGAAGAAGAAACAAGGATACTATTCATATGGAATTGCCCTACTCATCTGGTTATACTTATAGCGGTGATCATCATCATCATCATCAGTACAGGTTTAGAACACATGCACACTCAAATTCATTTTGTTCTGAAGCGATTGCAGATTGCTTGGATTTTATCAAGAGGAATTCTATTTCAATGGATGAGTATAAACCAATGCTCAACAGAATATAGAAATTATATATATATATATATATATATATCCAGCAAAGTTTTGTAAATAATTAGACAGCGAATCTTTTTTTATTAATCTTGTTTGGATTGTATTCTATTTTTGTTTAGATTGTGAAGGAACAAATTTGAATAGTTAGTATATATATTTCCTTGTGTTATCGTTTTTCTTGGACAGAGTTCTATTTTGTCTTTCTGCTTCTTCCTCATGTCTAAAGATGGCAATATTGACTTTTTTTGTGAGAAAAAAAAAATATAAATTCAAGAGAATATTAAAATTTACACTGTTTTACATTTGATGATTTGAAAAGTACATTATAATTAATTAAATAAATAGTTATAATTATATGATGAAGCGTGAAGGCAGATATTAGGGAAGTTCTCAGTTTGGAATAATTTATAAAGAAAGATTCAAAGGATTGTGCTAAGCACCTAACCCAACGCTATCATTTGACTAAAATACAACGTATAAGAAAAGACGGTGAGGCAAGTGAATAGAAATGGAGTAAATCTATATAAAAATAAATAAATATCTTTTATTATTTTTATTTTTTTGGGGAAAAGTATAAGCTTGGTCTCCTTCTTGTTTTCATATTTCAAACTTCGGGAAAGTTCACAAGTCTAATGTTGAAAATAATCAGCTCTTTTGATTTCTAAGTTTCGGTTCTTTAAATCATTTACTAGTTAATTTATAGATAATACAATTTTTCAAATTACTTTTTAACTCTACATATTTTTCGAAATCACCTTTTAACACTGTTTGATTTATAAACTGGTTTATTTATAATTTTAAGATAAGGAGTCGTGATTAAAAATTGGAAAGATAAAATGCGTATGATTAAAACGTGATTTGAGAAATTGTGTAATTTATAAACTGATTTAGAAATCGGTTTATTTTGTTTACCAAATTGATGATAACTATTTTTTTTGCAGTTTTAATCACAAGTATATATTAACAATAAAATATTCTACATATAAACCAAGAATTTTTCTTTCGTCCTTGTTTGGTTTTCATTAAAATTTTCTTATTTTTCTACAGTATTCAATTTCAATCATCATTTATTAAAAGTCAAGCCTACAATATTTGACTTTTCAATCAAATTTCAATCATTCATCCTCCTGAAAATTACTATTCATTTAAAAAAATTCATTTTAACTAGAATCAAACACACTCTTCATTTTCACCCACACAATATCACATTAATCACTATTCAAAATAATTCTTTTCTCAAATAAAGAACATCAAATAGAGGTTTAACCTAAAACAAAACAATAAATTGTTTATTTCTGGTAAATGTGCCGCCAAACAAACAATTATTTGTAAAAGTTCACTAATAACGTTGTTAATTATTTTGTGATAATTCTTGGGTTAACTGATAACTCAATTAAAATTTGGTGTATTACATTATTACATTAAACTAAGGTTGTAAAAGGCGTAATTCAAGGTCGAGCATCAAGAATTGTAATTTTAAGGTTGTCAATGCGAAGAATTAACGGTATAATGCGTTTCATACTTTTAATATTATTTTAATTATTTTTAAGGCTCTAAATAATTTTTTTACAAAAAAATTAAATAGAAAAACAAATATAAATATATAACAACGATATTCTTTAATTTTAGAATTATTACTAATTCAAAGAAAATATAAATTTATGTTTGTTATTTTATTTATTATACTATAATTTATTTCAAAGTACCAAAATATTTCAAAACATAAAATAAAATAAAAAAATATTTAAATAATTTATTTGGGATATAAAGATTTAACAAACAAATAAATGTTAAATAAAAAAAAATTTAAAAATTTCAAAAAAGGAAAAGGAAAAGGAAAAGGAAAAAGAAAACCTACTATTAGCAAAACAATTCAAAAAAAGAGGAAAAAAATAAGCCTATTACCTTCCCTCCCACATCGGAAACTGATGTGGCTTGGATGGAATAACAACAATTATAAAGGACTGCTGAGGCATGCATTTCAGAATTCAAAGGGTGGTACCTATTTATGGTGTCCACCCTTGACCTTTTTTTTAACTCATATTTAAGTTACATACGTAGTTCATTATCGGATAAACCTTTTTGAAACACAAATGAATGATTTGGAACGATTTTTTTAAAGGTTTGGATTGATTTAATGACAGTTTTTCCTCTCAAACGCATTTTTCCACACATGAGCCCTTATATCGCGTCTTGGAGGTACATCGCACCTAGGAGGCGCATTTTCGCGCCTTTTAAAGCACTGTATATAATCGAATGGGGAGTAAAATTAGGAATAATTTATATTTAAGCCTGTGTTCGGTTCCCTTTTTGTGATTATAAATCCATTTATTTGGTTTTTCGATGTACGATGTGTGGTTAAAAATTAGAGAGAAAAAATATGTGTGGTTAAAAAGTGGTTTGATAAATTGTATAGATTATAAATTGGTGTATAAACCAATTATTTGGTTTTACTGAACAGAGCCTAAGATAACTATTAGTTACAACAAGAAAATATCCATAACTGAACCATGAATTTCTCCAACTTAACATCATTAAAATCGTGGAAAAAATGTCATACATCATCTGAATATTTTCCCATTATCAAATAGACATCAATCCATGAGCTAATTTCGACTTCACACGGCATCATATCATCAATTTCAAGATTATTCTGAATCATACTTCATATTAGCCTCCTTCGTATTGGGCCAAAATCTAAATTATGCTCTCTGATTGATCACGGTTTTAGAAAACTGAATTCTGTATTCTATTGATGACAATCACGCGTCATGAATGAATTTTTCGATACGACAATTGATAACACAAATCATAATTACATATGATGCTTTAGCTTGTAAGAGAAAGATATCATTGAAACATAAAAATCTAATATTCTCGGTTTAGTGATGAACACATACCTATGAATTATTGAATTGTGGATTGGACTATCTTTATGATCATGTTTAGATGATCGAAATGGCAACTAGGGATGTATTTAGATCTAAATGACACAACAAGTTATGGTAGTATGTACAGATACATAAGATGACATTACGACGCAACGATAATTTTAGGACGATGCAAAACTCCACGATTCTTCATTGTTGAATAATAATTTACTTTAAGGAAATAGGATTAACGACGCACTTTTGAAATGCTACTTCTTGCTTATTATAGGCAGTCAACTAGTTGCATTGTTGTGAGTTTTGAATGCCAGTTTTTTCTGCATTGAGAGATAAAGTAGTATAATGTTTATGAATATCTTGTTACTTTCTTAACTCATATCTGCCATTGTTTGATGCATTCAGGAAGGATGGAATCAGCGCATGTTTTTGTTTACCTAATACGTACGGCGGCTATTTTGTGTGTGGTGTGATTGTGCCAGATAATTTTTCATACTCGGGACTTATAAATTTGTTATCTTTCGAGCTTGAAAAGGACACGGATAAGCACCACTTCACCCTATATTATCACTCGATGATGAGATGTCCTAGGATTCGGATATCAAGTGACTCTTTGCTCTCATTTCATTTTACTTGGAGATAAAAAAAAGGAGAAATTGATAATCGAAATTATCAATTGTGTGTTGATGTATGTGAATCGAACCTAGTACCAGTTGATGATAGAGGATTTTTGTTGATTGAAATAGAGGTTGATAACACCCATTCGCGTTCATTAGTACTGCAGAATTCAAATGGAAATGAACCCTTTAGTTTGGCCATGGTACCTGCCACTCCAACAGTGGAAGAAATGCGAAAGGGACTAGTTGAGTACATAAGATTTCATGTGGTGACCATTCTGAATCAAGATCCTCTGTATTAACCTGTCCAAGTATGAATGACATTGCATTAGGTAGAGCTTTCAAGAACAAGGAGATCTTTATCACCAATCTTAGCTTTTTGCAATAAAAATCGATTTCAATTTCGAGTAGTAAAATCCGACAATAGGTCATAAGCACTAAAAATGTTTGGAGGAATCTTGTGACTGGATGTTTCGCGCATCGAGGACTGGTATGTTTGGGAACTTTAAGATAAGGAGGATGGTTGAAAGCCATAAATGCTCTATTGGGAATATTCTAGGAGACCACCGACCAACTAGTTTAGTAATTGCGAGTTGCATAAAGAATAGTTTTTATCTGCTATGGGAATATACACACATGGAGATGTAACCAAGGATATACAAGAGTCATATAGAGTGACAGTTAGCTACAATAAAGCATGGCGATCCAGTGAACTTTCAATCCAGATGATTAGGGGCAATCCGGCTGAGTCATATCGAAATCTACCTTTCTTATATGTATATGACCAAGTTAACTAACCTAAGATCTTATACCATGATCGAAATAGAAGATGGAAGCAGGTTTTTATTCATTTTTGTTTCATTGGGAGCATCCATTGCAGGTTGAAACACTGCAAACCAGTCTTTATGGTGGACAAAATCTTTTTTTACTATTAGGTATGGTGGGACGTTGTTCATGGCTTGTACACAAGACACAAATAACAACATATTAATTCTCGCATTTGGAGTCGGTGATGCAGAGAATAATAATGCATGGGATGGTTCCTGACAAGACTTCGGGAAGCATATGGTGATTGAGATGGTCTGTGTATTGTATTCGATCGACATGGAAGCATAAAGCACATCATGGAGAAAATATTACCCAACGCATTGCATGGAGCTTGTACGTACCATTTGCTTCAGAACTTAAAGAAATAATTTGGTAAGAAAGGAAAAGGGATGAAATTACCTTTTAAATTTTCTGCAAGGGCTTACACTGAAATTGAATTCGAGAGACACATAATAACGCTAGATACAATTAACGATGGAATAAGGGGTTACTTGGTAAGTATCAACAAGATACTTTTTTAATTTATTGCATTGATTAAATCTATGCAAATGTTTGCGACATTGGTATTATGATTGCAAGAGAAGGTTAGTTATGGTAGATGTTCACGAGCACATATGAAGATTGAGAGGTACTCAACAATGACATGTAACATTATAGAGTCTGTGAACTCAACAACTAAACACGTGAAGAAGTACCCTATTGAATCCCTGTTCGACTGCCTGATATATATAGTTCAAAAATGGTTTTTGCAAAGACTTAAATGAGGCTAAGGCAACTTTCACTCAACTCAAAACTCGGCATGACAATATGCTAAATGATATCAAAGTGTCTGTGGCAATGTTAGACATCATATACTTGACTAACAATTGCATTGAAACTAGATAGCATATTTACCATGTAAATGATGGGACAACCACCTACGTTGTCAACATCGAAAATAAGACATGTTCGTGTAGAAAGTTCCAAATTGATCATTTACCATGTCCACATGCAATTGTTGTAGTGTCTAAATGAAACCACTCATTGTCTGAATACTGTTCGAATTACTTCAGTAAAGAAGAGTACATTAATGCATATCAGGGTACTATATACCCACTAGGAAATAAAGAAGATTGGTACATGACATATGAGGTAAAGTAGATGATTGTTCGGTTGCCAGTGTCTAAAAGGAGTTCTGGTAGACAAAAAGAGAACAAATTCAAGTTGGTTGTTGAGTATAAGAATACATCACGCTATGAAAAGTATGATAGTTATGGGCATAATAACAAGAGTTTCTGCAATATAAGACATAGAAAATAAAATATGAACAAGAAGCGAAAAATGAGACACCTGAGGGATAATGAGGTATTTAATTTTATGATTCCATATATTGGTCCTGGCTCCGTAACTTTACTTATTGACTTATTAATATTGAAATGAAGTAGGTGCATTGATCTCCTCGAAGATGATGATACACCATAATAACACCACCAAACATCTAATTGCATGCACTGTCCAAAGTAAATCTTGAAGTAATTTATAAATCCCGATGTGGAAAATTTGTTGGGATGTGGAATTGCTTAGTTTGGTGATAAGTGTATTTATTACACTTATTTGTACGTCTAAATTAGAATAAATTATTATTGTTTTAGAATTTATGCTATTTAATTTGTGTTTATTTGTTTACTTTGCAGAAAATATCCCAAAAGATGAAGAATGAAGTAATTGATGAGAAAAATGCATAATTGGATGTTGATTGGAACTAAAACGAGCAATTGATAAGTTTGTGACGTCAACCGGAAAGATGCAATGTGCCAAAATGAATGAATCAGAGGTTGGAAGACCTAATTGAATGAATTAAGAACTTAAATGGGCAAATCGAGAAGAAGATAAAGTTTGGGGACTAAATTGCAACAATTGAAAGTTGAGGATTGAAGGTGCAATTAAAAGTCAGGGACCAACTTACACAGCAGAAAAAAGATGGAAGTCTCGATCGCTGGATACATACCACGCGACCGCGAGAAGACACAAAATTGTAACCCGAGAGTTTTAATGTATTCCACGCGATCTCTAGGGTTTTACCCACGCGATCGCGTCCTTATCAGGTTAGGCCGACTGTGGGCTTTTTCTTGCGATTTTCAACAGAATTCTCTCTTTTTGACCTAGGTTTTCTCCAAAACCTATATATACTACACATGAGGCACGAAAATGAGACCTTTGCCTCTCCATAAAACGAGCAACAACAGAGATTTTAATTCAAATTCTTGGAGATTCAAGCATCGTAGAGGGGCGTGAATTGAAGATACCTGAAGAATTGATAATTGGTGCAATCTTTCCATTCTTCGTTGTTATTTTCAATGAACGTCATTATATTTTGTTTTTGTTATTTTAATATGATGCGTAGCTAAATTTGATGTTGGGATGAACGATGTTGCATAGTTAATTATTTTAATTCCATATTCCTTGTTTTAACGCTTTAATGCATGTGTTGATTTATTATTGCATTTAATGCGTGAATGAACTGGCCACTTATTCATGATTTTATGTGTTATTTCCATAATCCGAGAGGTGAGTTAATAACATAGATCTAGGTAATGAATCCGGTAATTGAACGAGAGATAGAGATATACTCTTGTAATTATTGCGGTCGTGTGTGAATTCTAGAATGTAATGCATCTAGATAAGGAATATTCGGACCCGCTGTAGAGATACATGGTTGACTTATTTAGGTAGAGTTGATTTAAACTCGAGAGAGGAATTTCAATTTAAATTAGTGAATTCAACCGAATGCATATTTAGGAAATAAAACTGGAATTGGAGTTAATTTAATTGGTTAGGTGATATCATAAATCCCAACTACTTCACAATCGTATTTGAAAACAAAACAATTCTCTCATTTTAATTTCTTTAGTTTAATTCTTTAGTTTTACTTTAAAACCTCAAATTCATTCGTTCGTTCAAATAAAGTTTAGAACTAAAATATTTCGATAATTAATAGCAGTCCTCGTGAGACGATAATCCGGATTCCTAGGTCCACTTTATTACTTCTCATGACCCGTGCACTTGCGGGAGTATTTCGCATCGTGAGATATCAGTGAATATTTGGCTAGACTACGAACAAGGCGTTTTATTTGTTTTTATTATTATTATTAGTTTTGGAACTCATATGATGTGTTCTATTATTGATTAATTCTTATAATGCTACCAATGTATTCATCGTTTTATGGTATCAACGTCACCATACTTTCCGACTTTTGGTATTACCATTTATGTAGCTGCGTTTTGGTGTTGTGTAAGCTAACATTGCTGACTTCATAATTACAATACCCATTTCAAATATTAATGTTTAATCAACCTATAAAATTTCAGAAGGATCTTAACATATTCTCCTGTCATCTATCATGTAGTTTAATGCCACCAATATTCTTTGATGATGCTGCAATTATTCAACTTCCCTCATAGATATTCAAATTTCAGTAAATGTTTATGTTAACATAGGTATTTTGTTGGATAAAATAGATGGATGAAATATGAAATGTTGGAAATTCCAATAATTGATGGATGTTACTATGTTTCACTTTAATAATGCTATTTATTAGGAAGAAGTGATGACAATTGGCATTACAAGAAATATCTAGACATATCAAATGTTTTGTGTTTGCTTTGTTTCTAACCTGCACATGGTTTGTGTAAGGTGTTTATTTGATGGATTTGCATGGTATATCTTAATATAACTAGTCTGAACATAGATGGAGATGTCAACTTCGAGACCAACAATGTTGGCGTCAATGATGAGAATGAAACAGTCAGCCTATAAATTACCAGTATTGAGGTCCTAGATATTCACCAAGGAAATATAAGTAGAAATACCAATATGAGTAGTACATCTGATGGTCTTGAAAATCATGATATCATTGCACAGTTCAGTTATATGATAATACATGGAACATCAATGTTAATATTGCAAATTAATATTGGTATGGACCTATTTAGTGTTATTGCATGTATTGTACAATGATCAGTGCTTATGGAATATAGCTTTTCAGTGCATACTCTGTCAACGGATGTTCAACATCATTGTTAACATATCAACGTAATGTTGGCGTGAAGATATTTATTGATACCGCATGTCTTGAACAATAATCAGTGCTTATAAAATATTAATTTATATTTCATCAGTATTCTAAAAGGAGAGAAAAAGCGCCGCCTAGGCGCTCATTAGCACGACGGGTGTCCAAAATGCTCCGGATATGCCTTATGCACTGGTTTATGCTTTTCAACCATCCCAAACCAGTAAAAATCGGGGGCAAACCAGTCAAAACCAACATAAACCGATGGCAAACTATTTAAATCGGTAAAAACTGGGGATGTACAGGTTAAAACCAGTAATAAATCGGACTAAAAATTTATATTTAATTTAAATTTATTAAAATTAAAATACCAAAAAATTCTAATAATTAAACGTTGAGGGGAGGCATGCAAATATGCCACCCCTTTTATAGTTTCACAAGTTGAAGTAAGCTCTCAATAGCCCCTTTTATAGGGACTATTGGATCTCCATCCCACTTCCTTACCAATGTGGGATGGATATAACTAGGGATGTCAAATGGGCAGAGCCTGGTCGGCTCGGCCCGTTTGACCATGGCTCAGGATGAGCCCACGAGCCGAAAAACGGGTCGGCTCGTTTCCCACAAAGCCGGTCCAAGTCCGGCTCGTGGGCTCGTCCGTACAAGCCGGACGGCTGACTTGTATATTTTTTTCCAAACGGATAACAGCTGAAATAATTGAAAATATAAAAACTTAAACCCTCCTCCTTTAATTCGGACTTGGGACCGAATACATTTAATTTTTTGTGGCGGGGTTAAAATTGTACACGAACAAAATATTACGTGTACAAAATGTTACGTGTACAATTTTTTTATTTGAAAGAAAGAATTAAAAATACAAAAAAAGAAAAATTCATATATTATTTATAGCATAATTGTAAGGATAATAATTAATAATACAAAATAATTTACTCACCAATATGATTGTTCTCCGAATTCCTCTACCAGAATTTCACTTATCCTGTTTTGTAATATTTTCTCCGCAAACTGTCAATCCTTAAAGCACATTAAGGCCTCCAGTATGTCTTCTTTAAGTCTTGACCTATATTCAAATAACACTCTTCCACATGCACTAAAAGCAGCCTCCGATGCTACAGTTGATACCGGAGGTGCTAGTAGATCTCGTGCAATCATAGAAACAACTGGGTATTGACGCTTGTTTAGTCTCCACCACTTAAGAATGTCAAAATTATTTATCTCGTCCTCATCTAACATGCTAAGAAGGTCGTGCGAAAAATACCTAATTAACTCGCTTGGAATTTCATCTGAACTATTATATGTACTAGAAGAACTAGAACCACTGGCATGTGTACTAGAAGTTCACTTCATAGTCATAAGGTAGGAAAGTAAATCACTGTCTTCATTTTGTATCACATTACGGGTGAGAGCAGTTCTTCTAACATTTTTACCTGAATTTTTGGTATTGAGCTCGTACATATGACAAACATTTTTCTAAATCTGTACATATCAAGGGAGTCCCAAAAGTTAATTTTTTTGATATTGCATTTATGGTGTGTTTAGTTCCCTCTAAATTTATTTTAGGGTCCATAATCGTTGATAATGGAAATAAAGTGGGTACATCTTTCCAATATTTCCCATTATCTTCCCAATATTTATTCTAGGGTCCAATATTTTCACGAGTCGAACCGAGCCGAACTCACGAACTCCAAAACTGTCCAGCCCGTTTACCACCCCTATATATATATATATATATATATATTTTATTTTTATAAACGTGTTTTGTTCCTTTTTTATGTTTTTGTTTCTATTTGTAATTTATAAGTACACTTTCATCTCCTAAATATGTTATTTAAATATTAATTTTGTCTTAGTTGTTTTTATTTGCCACTTGTTTATTTGTAAAACTGTTCTCCAAACAAATAGATTATTTTAATATTATTTTTATCTTATTTTTATGGATTAAAATATTTTGAAATAAATTATAGTATAGTAAATAATATTAACAATTATTAATCTATATTTTCTTTGAATTAGTAATTTTGCAATTAAAAAATATTGTTGTTATATAGTTTATAGTTTATATTTTTTGTGTATTGAGCATTTATGTGAAAAACTATATAATGTTCTAAAAATAATTAAATTAAATTAAATTTAAAAATCGAAACGTATTATAACGCCTATTCTTCGCAATGACACGCTTAAACTTGTAATTCTTGATTCAATATTGACATCTCACAACGCATTACGCCTTTTAGAACCTTGTATTTCATACAATGTCAATAGCCCATCAATGTGTCAAATGGGAATTGACAGATACGACTTGCTCCGAATGGATCTCGAAACTGGAATCTAGAACATTTTTGATATGTTGATGCGACTGTGGAATTGCCTTATTTGGGAGTGCTGAATGTAAATATTCCCTCAACATATTCATAAGGTGCAATCAGCGGTCATGGGGAATTATTTCATGACGAACCTGTACCATGCAAAATGATATGCAGTTCCATTCAGTGGTGTGACTCACAATGTGTATGTGTCACGAAATTGAGAATTGATGGGAGTGGTTGATTTATCTATGCACTTCCTAAATAAATTGAAAGAGGGCCATAATATCGCTCAACACTATTTTCCTATAGTGAACATGTTAATATTAGTGATTACTAATTTGATAATTCAACCGTTCCATACGGTTCAAAATTTCCAAGTTATTTGGTTTACAAAAACTTTGTACTCAAGATATTTTTATTATGTAAATAAGATACACATGCATTGAAAATCTACGTATATATTAAATTAGCTTAGCACAAAAAGAGATTCAATCAACTATTGCTGTGTAAAAAATGCACTACAATAAAGTTCACCTTTTACGGCGTGCATTGCAGCCGTAAAACTATATTTACAGTGTGCATCTGCACGCATAAAAGGTCATCTTGTAAATATTTATAGCGTGCATTAGTGCACGCCGTAAAGAATTTTTTTAAAAAAAAAAAAATTCTATATATGATTACCAACAAATATATAATAATTATACAAGAAAATTATGCTCATTAATTCATATAAAATCTTGTTTTACACGATTTTGTTAAATAAAAATATTTATTACGATTCAGTACACAATAATCAAAATATAGATTTCATCTAAATAATTCCAATATCATATATAATGAGATTTATTTCCAGCAACCCATATTGGCCGCGGCATTTCAGATACTGGTGAAGTTCTTTTCCAAAATCTTTCTTCATGGTGGAAGCTGTCTATAGTAGATGGAAAAAAAAATGAAATAGATAAGAGCACATGGCATTGACAAGCAAAGATTTCATATCCCTAATTAATTAAAAATGACCGGACAAGGTGTTTAACCCTATTTTGTTAATGTGATGAATAAATTTATGGTCTCAGAAATATTATGCCAAGATATCCTCTTCCATCCATGAAAACCTGAGACATTAGAAGATCTAGCTTTTGCATTCTAAGATTTTGATTCAGATGACTTGCTCTTCAGTCATGGCTTCAAGAAGTTTTTATAATTTAATTTAATCTTAACAATTTAGAACTGCTTACTGATTTTTGGATCTGGTTAGAATATAGTAATGAATTAGTTTCATTAAGAATCATACATATCTAGACTAGATAGATCCACACATCAATATTGACCACTAAACTGTTTTAATTAAATTTATAAATTTCTTTGCATAACAAATTTCTATTCAAACAATCTAATCAAATTCAAACAACTCTTGCTTCTTCTTAACTGTATATGAATATTTTCAATGGGAAAAACCGTTTCATACAGAGTTTTCTAGGAGAAGGTACCGACACACTCATCATATCACTCCATCGGTGAGGTGACCAAGCTCAATCATCACCAGAAATATTCCAACTATGGGTCTTGCTATACGTACAAACTGGGTTACTCCCCCTCACATGGAGGGGGCCCCACAAAACTGTAGACCCCCCTTTATGTGAGGGGGGAGTAACTCAATTTGTCATCCATAATTTGTACAAGTAGAATTATTCTTCCAACTATAGTTTAACAAAAAACTCATAGCAGTCAAAGATATATTTAGAAAGAAATTCAAACAGGCAAGGTAATAGGAAGCATGCTCAGGTTTCATATCCTAATAAAAACATTAATTTAAAGCAATTCACTAAAAATGCTCAAATCTAAAGCCTCAAATTAGCATATTGGTACATTCATCATGGTAACAACAACCCACGATATATCCCTCGGAAGCGCAAATATGCTGTTGCAACTCTTGCCGATACCATGTCATCACCAGCAAATCTTTAATATATCTTCATCAACATCAAGTTACAAGAAAATAGTAAAATCAAATATATAGATCCTTATAGTTTTAAATCTACAGTTTATGCATTTATGAATTAATTAAACAATGCAATATCAGTAGAGCATCTACTTTCTAAATTATCAGCCATTTATGCAAATCTACTAAAGGATTGCTTCTTGTGCTCATTTTTACCCATAGCAATGGGTGTTGGAAAAACCAAACTGAGAGCCTCACACACAACCACCGAACCACAATGCCACATTACCATCGTATCCAGCCACAAAACTAATTAAGGATAGACGGAAGGCAGTAGAAACTCGAACTCTCCAGACCACCCCTACCGAGTTTTGACCAGCTTGTAAGTGTTGAAACCAGGAAAAACCTAGTATCGAAATGGCATAGAATCTGCCCAAAATGAGAAGATTAAGGAAGCATTTAGGTTGGAGAACAATATTCCAGCCTACAAATGAAGTCTTGACCTCCGATTTTGAAAACCCATCCAGCCATCCTCCGATAAAAACAGAATGAACAGTAGATCTAAATTTCAGCATACTAACACAAGCTTTGTAGACCCAAATTAGTGCTAAAAATGCCTTCATGATGTTGAAACTAGGTAGAAATAGTAGCATTAAATACTCATAACCAAAACCAATCAACATATTGTGTTGGACCAATTTTGATGTTCAAAAGCCTGCACTTACTTTCAGATTTGGACCAATTTACTTAAGCCCAATGAATGGTAGCTGAAGCCCATCCTCCATTTTCGATTTGAGTCCATGTTTCTCTCTTAAATCTGACCATTGGACCATATGTTGGAACCGGGTCAGAGCTCATTTAACATCACCGCCTATCTGAAGCCGTTGGATAAGTTTGGATCAATCCCAGCCATCCACTTGTGATCAAAATGGAGCTGAGTTATCCAAATCGACATTCCTGACTTTTCATTCAGAAAAAACCCTACTTTTTCTCTCTAATAAGGCGATTTTTCGTCTTCATACTGTTCTTCAGATTTTCTTCCAGAAATTCATAGTTTTGCCTTGTTTTTCTTAGTGGTTGTTGTAGATACTGATTTATTGTAGATCAGTATACGTTTGATTGAGTTTTGACAGAGTTTTCTGTAACTCATTTTGTTCTTTGTGGTTTTATGTTGTGCGATTCTGAGTTTCTGGGAAGATTTGTATATTTTTGAGTTTGTATTCTGATTTCTGTACACTTACGTTTATTCTATAAAGGTTTTGATTCTTTGTGTTTAAACGTTGATATTATTCTTTGTGGTGCGATCTTGAGTCTTTAATCCTAACAGTGGTATCAGAGCCTTATGGTTCATCAAAAAACCTGTGGATTAGACTCAGATTTGGTAGATCCAGATTTTTCCTTGTTGGATCTAGGGTTTTCAGGAAACGGATGCGTTTTTCTCAAAACGAATTTTAGGGTTTTTTGATTTGTGAAAAACTTTTAAGAAATAATTACTTTCTTAAGTTGTTTTTAACCCTTACTGAAATCGTTTTGTTTTATGAAAATATTTTTTGAAATTTTTCATATTCAAAATTATTTTTTGAAAATTTTTATATAAAATCTTTTAAACTTTGTGGGTACTGTTCTTTTGAAACCTATTTTAAAATTAGGGTTTCTGATTTTCTTGAGTATCTGGATCTTTTATTCTGAGTCCATATTTTTGGGGATCTTGATGAAACTCGAAATATTTTCTATATAATATTCTGATTTCTGGGAAGGATCCTATATTGTTCTTGGTGGCTGTTCTTCGTGGAGGATACTGGTACTATTACTTTGGGGCCCTGAACTTCTGGGATTCTGATTCTTTGTGGAAGCTGTTGTAGCTTATTAAAAATTGCAATCAGGTGATATCATTTACTGTAATCTTATACTGTAAATTTGTTTTCAAATTTCCTGTTCTCTCCCAAATCTCTCTGTTGAAGCCTATAGCTAGGACCCCATATCTTTCCTTTGTCCAGGATTTCACTGAGAATCCAGGAATCTGAGGGAGTGTGGGAATATCCAGTATAGGTTGAGGGATATACTGGAAGAACAGCTTTTCTCAGTATATTGTTCCGTGTGACTTCTTGATTGTGTAATTAATTCTGTTAATGTGATCACCTTGATTACTCAGTTTCTGATTATTGTGCTCTGAATCTTTGTGAACCTTCTTGAACATAAGTTCTTGACTCTGTTTAACTGTCTTACTTAGAGACTGCGACCTGCATTGTTGTTTTCTGCTTGATTGTTTGTTTTTGAACTATTAAAGCTCCATTACTTGAAAAATTTTCAAAATCTTGGTCATTATTTCAATGGCTACTATTAAGGTAGATGTTGAAATTTGGAATAGCAAAGGGGATTTCAACATCTGGAGCCAAAAAATGCGAGCTTTACTACTTCAAATGAAATGTGCTAAGGTTATAGATAAATCATGGCCCCTTGATACCCCTCAGGACAAACAACTTGAAATGGATGAAATTGCTTGGAGTACTTTGTTTCTGCATGTATCAGATAATGTCATTAGACAAATAGGCAAGAAAAAAACTACTATGGAATTGTGGGATAGATTGGAAGAAATTTATGATACTGTGTCTCTGCCTGATAAGTGTTTTCTGTGGAAACAATACTTCTCTTTTAAATTTGATCCATCTAAGGATGTGGATGAAAATATGAGTAGGTTTACTAAGATCACACAAAGTTTGTTAAATTGTGATGAAAAACTTATTGATGAACAAAAAGTTGTTTACTTACTGAATGCTATGGGGATTGTTGAGTGCATTTTACATGCATATTTCATATATTTTTAGTAATACTTTTTGAGTAATTTGGACAAATACCTACTTAATTGTGCATATTTTGTGGTTAAATAGGTTTAACAATCAACTTCATGGAGAAATCACATGAAAGAAGCTAAATGGATAAATACTTGAAGAAATTGAGGAGAAAATAGTCAAATCCATCATAGAGTCAAAGTTTGGGGACCAAATTGTCATTTTCGAAAAGTTTTGGATCGCATGTACAATTAATCGAAGGACTAAATTGTGATAACCCGTTTTTGTACTAGTCAAAAATCAAGGAATTATTTAGTTCAAGTCAAATATTCAATTGGTTAAATCCAATAGGGACCTAAGTTGAGGAAATGATTTTGTTGGGACTTAAATTGTAATTACGAAAGCTTGAGGGTTAAGATGATAGAAAATAGAAATTTGAATATTTAGTTTGTAATAATTGAAAGTTAATGACCTAGTCTTATGTTATATGGAACTTTGGGGGCTTGGATTGTAATTATTCTATACTTATCCATTATCTAGAGGATATAATCTTATATTCATTCCCTCATTCTGGAAAAAAATAACAGAGGAGGCGAAGAAGCCAAAAACCGATAGAAAGGGAGAAGAAAGAAAGAAAGGAAAAAAAAAAAAAAAAAAGGGGAAAGAAAAAGGGAAAAGAAAAGAAAGGGTTGGCCGATTTTCGTAGAATGAAAGAAGGTACATATTTCTTAAACTTGGATTCTTGAAGATCTTCTCCAATTTCTAGAGGTACGAGAAAATTTATCGTTGATGATTTTTGCTTAAATTTTAGGGTTCGTGATTTTTCATGATTCAAAATTTAAGTGAAGTGAAATAGATGAAAATAGATAGTTGTACATGTTTGTACATGAATTGCAGAGATTTAGATTAGGAATTTGGAAATTAAGGTGCTAATACCCAAGGGAAATATATAATTATGCTTTAGAAGGAAGAGATCGTGGGTGGAATTAATTGTGTAAAATACTTATGGTCTAAAATATAGACCAGTCAGTTTCCATGAAGTAGATTTGTTAGATGAATTGTTTATGTGCAAAAATGCTTAAACTCTAGAAGTGGCAAGATATACAACTAGATATGGATTTTGTCATGTTTTTGAATTGGTATAATGGTTCTGTAGTGTGGAAAAAGAGAAGGGGAGTAAAGGTAATTAAGAATTGAACTTTTGCTTTATGTTTTTATCTTCAGTTAGAAGGAAATAGAAATAGAGTTGGATATGATTTTATTGTTTCTTCCAATCTGCAAATGCAATTAATCAAAGGAGATTGAAATGCCAACCGACCTAGCTGGTTCATTATCGAGAACTTGGTGAGTGGAAAAATTTAATTATTTTCAAATATTAATAATTGCTTATATAATTATGTAAAACGTGATTATCTGATTTATATGTCTAATTATGTGATTATTGTGAAATATTATGAGAATATGAGATTTTTGGAAATGGAAAGATTGTGAAATGGTTATATGTTTGAAGAAATAAGATGTGATTGAAATCAATGAAATGTGATATATATATATATATGTGAAATCGAAATCGGCCAGGAAAGTACCCCTGATTATATACTCGTTCTAGTTCACTGAGGCGGCCTTGGCCGTGTTCTATACTGTATCTGAGTGGTCTTGACCGGGTATGATATAGTTCACTGAGGCGGTCATGGTCGTGTTCTAGAATTGATTATCAGAGGTCTTTGAGACTAGCCTGAGAGGCAGTCTATACATGTGTGACCAGATTACCGATGTTAATCAGATGGTATATTTTTGGTTGATTTGTTATGGTATGACCATACCTAGATATTGCAGACTGTGATGACAGTATTCTAATGATATGATAAGACTGTGATTGATTTGACTAGAAATGATATTTTCAGTATTATTAGAATGTCTTACATTCTGACTATGATTAAATAGTATTACACCGTGAAGTATTATATGATGCAAATTTGATTTTCGATAAAAATGTACAAATGAGAAAGTATGACTATTTTCGAAATTCTCCACTCACTGAGCTATCAACTCATTATTTTCCCACGATTTTCTTAACAGGAAACAAGTGAGTTTTGGAAGCAAGAAGAGCCTGTTGATTTCGAAGCCACATTCGTATGACATGTGTAGGTTACTATTTCATTGAAAGCATTTAAATTCAATTTGGGCCCGCGTTATATTGAAATAAAATTATTTTTCATTATATAGCATATGAATAATAGTAGATCACAGTCAGCCTTGGTGGTGGGTCCGGCGTTTAGCTGGCATCCATCATCGGCGCACACCAGGTCTTGAGTCCAATAGGGTGATTTGGGACGGGTCGTGTCATAAATTGCAAGTTTCCAAAGTTGACGGACTCAAATGCACTTTTGAAAGGGCTCAACTGAAAGAAATCAGAAACTTTGGGGACCAAGTTGATCTACACTGAAAGTTGGAGGACCCAATTGTTAATCATCAAATGATGGAGCTGCCAGGTCAACAACTCGAACGTGTGGTTAAGCACAAGCCGCGTTCACGAATCAAGCTTGAAATCCAACCCGGTAGTTTTCAAAGTCAACCACGCGATCGCGAGTTATTCAACCACGCGGTCGCGTGATCATAAAATGGAGCGATAATCTGGATCGACCCGATTCGGCCCAAAAGCTGTTATACGCGGATCTACGCGAATTTGGGGGTATTTTGAGTGATTTTGGCTATTTTTGAATCATTCTTCCCTCCTTTTCAAGTCAAGAAACCCTAGCTCTCTTTCTCTCTTTGATTTTTCTTGCTTTTGTCTTGTAATTTTGTCTTGTAATTAGTTAGGTTAGTAGATGAATGTTGATTTAGGGGATAAATACCTACAACTTTGTGGAGGAACATTGATATTTTGAAGCACTAACCATTGTTGAAGGGAAGTTTTCTTGGTAATCTTCATATTTCTTTATATATTTTAGTCTATTGTTGAAATGATGTATTTAATTCTTGAATTTTATTGTTATTTCATCATGGGCTAAACTATTTTGTGTTGGGATTATTGATGAAGCTTGACCTAACTTAGTTGATTTTAATGCTTGTATTAAGAATTTAAGCTTTTTATTATCTTGTGCATTTATTGTTGTATTTATTGACTAACATTTATTGTTGCCACATTTATGCTTAGGTTTCATGGGATGTGCAATTATTGAGAAATTGTTGTGTATTCTAGATCAATACAATATTTGCTCTAGGTTCTTGTTTAGGATAGAGATATATCTAAAACCCTAGATGACCAATTGAGCTATTTTCACAAAGGTTTAATGGAATTGATGTGTTTTTAATCGACATAGAGATATAGTAGGTTAATGCCACTAATTAGGGTTGATTTCACTCGAGAGAGGAAATTAGCTAAGTTTGGAAAATCGGGTCTAACATGATTAATGAATTGCATTTCTATTTTCTTGTGATAATTCAATTAGGTAATGGTTAAGTGGAATCAAGAATCCCAGCACTCCTTTATCATCTATTCATCACCATTTTTCTAGTTATTTATTTACAATTGCAACTTTAATTCTAGTACGAGACATTCTCAAACAAATATTTATTGTGTGTGTTCCTTGTTAAAATTAATTATACTAGATTGTAGTTTAAATAGACAATTCTTGTGGGATCGATAAACCAGACTCAATTAGTCCACTATCACTTGTATGCGACTCGTACACTTTCGGTGTGTTTCATAGCGAACAAGTTTTTGGCGCCGTTGTCGGGGATTGTTTTTATTTAAATTACATTTTAGTTGATATTAGTTTTGACTTTTAATTACTTTTATTTCTTGTACAAATTTTCTTTTCTTTTGTTTTGTATAAGAAATCTTCTAATTTCTTGTATTGTTCTAGATTGTTAATTGTGCATGCGTCGAAGTAGAAGTCTTGATCTAGTTGAAATAGATCCGGATATTAAGGGACCTTTTCGACGTAGGTTAATGGAACAACGGGAAGCTAGGAGACAACTTCTTACCGGAATGGAAGGAGAAAGAGTTAACATCGAGCTCAATTCTCCAGCTGCAATTCCTCCAAGGGGTGGAATTCCACCCTATTTTGTTCCTCAAGCGGCTAGAGTTCAAGAGCCCGTTGTTAATGAAGAAGACATGCTTTTTGGAGATTTCATGAATCCTCCTATTGTCGAGAATCAATTAAGCATCGTCTATCCCTCTTACAATCATCCAAATTTTCAACTTCGGCCGGATGTCATCAATTTATTCTCCAACACCATCTCATTCTATGGGAGGACCGATGAAAATCCACATGCCCATGTGGTACGGTTCCTAGAGATTTGTAGCAACTTCAACTATGAGGGTGTGAATGTGGAGGTAATCCGGATGAGGTTATTTGTACATATATTGAAAGGTAAAGGAAGAGAATGGCTTGACACTTTGCCTCCGGGGAGCATCACGACTAGGGTGGAGTTTGTCCAAAGGTTCGCTACAAAATTTTTCCTACCATCTAGAGTTGCTAAACTCAAGCATGATATTACTACATTTCAACATTTCGAGATGGAGAGCTTTCATAAAGCTTGGGAAGTGCCCAAATCATAGTATTACATTGGGGCAACAAGTCAACCACTTCTATGCCAGGTTAACTCCTCCTTGCCGTTCAAATGTGGATTCATCTTCTAATGGGTCCATCAAGACAAAGAGCATTCGGGAGGCTTATGATTTATTTGAGATCATGAGTGAACAAAGTGCAATGTGGCCGGATAGAAGTGCACAAAGGAGTTCTAGTGGTGCACGAGGGGGTGATGATTATGCACTTGTCTTGTCAAAGATTGATTCCTTAGCTAAGAAAGTGGAGGGGTTATCTACTTCAACCTCTCGGCCCGTCAACATGGTTCAAGTCCCTCCGGTATGTGATATATATGGGGCTAATCATCAAAGCTCTATGTGTCCATTGGTGGCAAGTGGTTCTTCATCTATCGAGCAAGTTGCTTATGCTCAAAATTTCCAACGACAAGGATTCAATCCATATGCTCCTACATACAATCCCGGTTGGAGAAATCATCCTAATCTATCTTATCGCAACAATCACAATTTGTTGAATCCAAAGCCACAAGAGAAGAAAGAGGGATGGGAAGAGGCTATCACCAAGCTAGCGAATTATCAATTGCAATATCAAGAACGTAATGATGCCTCTTTGAAAAATTTGGAGAAGCAAGTGGGCCAAATAGCTAAACTTCTCTCGAAAAGGCAACAAGAAGCTTTGCCTAGCAACACCGAGACAAATCCTAGGGAGAATGTTCAAGCTATTACAACAAGGAGCGGGGTACAATTGCCCGAGATCACGGCCCCACAACCAACAACTCAATCAAACAAGGCTCCCATTGAAGAAAATGAGCCTATTCAAGCATCCGAAAAAAATGTTGAAGTGCCAAAGGAAAGTGAGTCGGAAGCATCCACATCAAAGGCCCCAACACCGATCAAGGCTTATGTACCTCCTATTCCCTTTCCTCAAAGGTTGCAAAAGCAAAAGCTCGACAGTCAATTTGGCAAATTTTTGGAAGTGTTCAAGAAGCTACACATTAACATTCATTTCGCCGATGCATTAGCTCAAATGCCAAGCTATACCAAGTTCATGAAGGATATTCTATCCAACAAAAGAAGGTTTGAAGAGCATGAGACGGTGATGCTAACTGAGGAATGTAGTGCCATCATTTAAAACAAGCTTCCTCCAAAAAATAAAGATGCAGGGAGTTTTACTATTTCATGCACTATTGGTGATGTTAATTTTAGTAAAGCTTTATATGTGATCTTGGTGCTAGCATTAATTTGATGTCTTTATCCATTTTCAGGAAATTGGAATTGGGGGAAGCTAAAGCAACCACTGTGTTTCTACAATTGGCGGATAGGTCCATCAAATATTCTTGGGGGATCATTGAGGATGTTCTTGTGAAGGTAGATAAATTCATCTTTCCGGCGGATTTCATTATTCTAGACATGGAGGAAGATTATGACATTCCAATTATATTGGGAATGCCATTTCTAGCAACCGGGAGAGCACTTATTGATGTGCAAGAAGAGCAATTGATTTTGAGGGGGCAAGATGAGCAAGTCACCTTCAATGTGTTGAAGGCCATTAAATATCCTTCGGAGTCAAATTCATGCTTTTGGGTGGATGTAATTGATCATCTAGTGGTAAACTCCTTCAACCGTGGGATTTCTAAGGATCCATTGGAGTTGTGCATCGCCCACTCTTTGACTATTGAGGATGATGGTCATGAAGTCGAACAAATGACTCATTACTTGGAGGCATCATCACAATATCGACACAAAGGGCCCCCTACTTTGAGGAGTTGAAAAAGAGTTCTTCACCACCCCTACCATCTCTCGAGAATGCACCTACCCTCGAGCAAAAGCCTCTTCCTTCTCATTTGAGGTATGCTTACTTGGGGGAATCGTCTACCCTTCCGGTCATTATTTCTAATTTATTGAATGAGGTGGAGGAAGAAAAATTGCTTTGGGTATTGAGGGAGCACAAGGAGGCTATTGGATGGACCATCTCGGATATTCGAGGTATTTGCCCTTCGTTATGCATGCATAAAATTCTTATGGAGGATGATTTCAAACCTTCGGTGGAGCATCAACGTTGGTTAAATTCTAACATGAAGGAAGTGTTAAGAGCCGAAGTGGTGAAGTGGCTTGATGCGGGTATTATCTATCCAATCTCGGATAGTGCATGGGTGAGCCCGATGCAAGTAGTGTTGAAGAAATGAGGTGTCACGGTGGTGGAGAATGAGAATAATGAGCTTATTCCAACAAGGCCAGTGACGGGGTGGAGATATTGCATTGATTATCGCAAGCTCAACAATGCTATTAGGAAGGATCATTTTCTCTTTCCATTCATCGATCAAATGCTTGAGCGATTGACGGGTCACTCTCATTATTGCTTTCTAAATGGGTATTCGGGCTATAATCAAATTCCTATAGCCCCGGAGGATCAAGAGAAGACAACATTCACATGCCCATATGGAACTTTTGCATATAGGAGGATGCCCTTCGGTCTTTGCAATGCCCCCGCCACTTTCCAACGGTGCATGATGGCTATTTTCTCCGACATGGTGGAGAAATTTATTAAGGTATTTATGGATGACTTCTATGTTTTTGGTACTTCATTTGATGATTGTTTGAATAATTTGATAATTGTGCTAAAAAGATGTGAGGACGCCAACTTGGTTTTGAATTGGGAAAAATGCCGTTTCATGGTTCGTGAGGGGATAGTTCTTGGGAACCGAATTTCAAGTGAAGGGATTGAGGTTGATAAGGTAAAAATTCAAGTTATCGAAAAATTACCTCCTCCAACCTCGGTAAAGGGCATAAGAAGCTTCTTGGGGCATGCGGGATTTTATAGGAGGTTCATCAAAGATTTCTCAAAAGTCACGAAACCACTTTGTTCATTACTTGAGAAGAGTGCCACATTTAATTTCTCTAAAGAGTGTCTTCAAGCTTTTAACACTCTTAAAGAGAAACTTATCACTGCACCTATTATTATGGCTCCGGATTGGAGTTTACCTTTTGAGCTTATGTGTGATGCAAGTGACTATGCTGTGGGGGCGCTGTTAGGGCAAAGAAAGGACAAAATCTTGCATGTCATCTACTATGCTAGTAGAACCTTGACCGATGCTCAATTGAATTATGCTACTACCGAGAAGGAAATACTAGCGGTGGTATTTGCCTTTGATAAGTTTTGGTCATATCTTATTGGCTCCAAGGTGATTGTGTATAATGACCACTTGGCCCTCAAGTATTTGTTGGCAAAGAAGGATGCCAATCCGTTGTTAATTAGATGGGTTCTTCTCTTTCAAGAGTTTGATTTGGAGATTCGTGACAAGAAGGGGATGGAGAATCTTGTAGCCGATCACTTATCTAGACTTGAGCAAACCGAGAAAATTTTGGATGAAGAGAAAAGTGAGGTATTCTCGGATGAGCAAATTTTCCAAATCATGGATCTTCTACAAACTGCTAGTGTGCCATGGTATGCAGACCATGTGACTTTTCTTGCAAGTGGCATCACTCCCCCGGACCGCTCTTATCAACAAAGGAAGAAGTTCTTTGCGGATATCTAGCATTATTTTTGGGATGACCCGTTATTGTTCAAAAGAGGTCCGGATCAAATCGTGAGAAGGTGTGTGCTCGAGGAGGAGATTGAGAAGATTCTTGAGTAATGTCACTCTTTGCCTTATGGAGGCCATTTTGGTGCCGTGAAAACCGCATCAAAGGTTCTTCATTCGGGATTTTATTGGCCCACTTTGTTCAAGGATGCTCACACACTTGTGTCCAAATGTGACCGATGCCAACGCCTGTGTAATATCTCTAACCGAAATGGAATGCCGTTAAATTCTATTTTAGAAGTGGAGATATTCGATGTTTGGGGTATTGATTTTATGGGACCTTTTCCATCGTCCTTTTCTAATCAATACATTTTAGTGGCGGTGGACTATGTGTCGAAGTGGGTAGAAGCGGTAGCACTGCCCACAAATAATGCTTGAGTGGTGGTGAATTTTTTAAAGAAAAATATTTTTACTCGTTATGGCACCCCTCGAGCTATCATTAGTGATGGAGGAAAACACTTTTGTAACCGCCTCTTCGAATCACTTTTGACCAAGTATGAAGTCAAACATCGAATATCCACTCCTTATCATCCGCAAACAAGTGGGTAGGTTGAAATTTCAAATACATAGTTGAAAAAGATCCTTGAAGTGACGGTGAATACCTCAAGGAAATATTGGTCCAAGAAATTGGATGATGCATTATGGGCATACCGCACCGCGTTCAAAACCCCTATTGGTATGTCTCCATTTCGCCTTCTATTTGGTAAAGCATGTCATCTCTCGGTTGAGCTTGAGCACCGAGCATATTGGGCAACAAAAGTCTTGAATTTTGATATGGAGTTGGCCGGTGAGAAAAGACAACTCCAACTCAATGAGCTTGATGAATTCCGCCTTGAATCATATGAAAATGCTCGGATTTACAAAGGGAAGACAAAGAGATGGCATGACAAGAACATTGTGAAGCGGGACTTCCAAGTTGGGCAACAAGTACTTCTCTACAACTCAAGACTTCGATTGTTCTCCGGTAAACTCTGCTCTAGATGGTCGGGACCTTTCACCATTGCTCAAATCTTCCCACATGGAGCAGTCGAACTCTATCATGGAAGTAAAGGGAATTTCAAAGTAAATGGGCAACGCTTGATGCCATACTTGGGGGGTAATTATGAAAAGGAAAAGTCATACATCCCTCTTGCGAACCCGGAGTAATTGTATAAAAAATTCAAGCTTACGACTTTAACCAAGCGCTTTTTGGGAGGCAACCCAAATTTCTATTCTTTTAATTACTTGTTGATATTTACTTATTGCATTTTTATTATGTCTAACTTGGTTAATCACCAACTTTTGTAGGTTCGAAACTTTTTGAAATCCTAAGCAATCTTGTCTTCAAAAAGTTTGGGGGAGATTTGCGTATCAAGAGAATCAAAGCTTAGGGAAACTTGGAACATCATACATGCATCAATCCGGGGAAGTTCCATCACCCATTACTTTCTTGTTATTATGCCATTGTTAACATTGAGGACAGTGTTTGATTTAAGTTTGGGGGTGTTGCGATCATGTTGCTTTATGAACAATTTACATTGCCTTGCCGGCCCTTGATGTCTTGATGTTTGAAATTGTTTATTTTATTGAGAATATTGACATGCTAGATAGCCTTGTCGGCTTATAAGACTTTGATGTTTGAAATTCTTGTTAATTCATGAGTTATGACCAAATGTGCTACTTGTGCTACTTTCTTCAAATGCTTATCCATGTAAGATCATATGTATATTGAGCACAATAGTCATGTTTAATTGTCGGTGAGTTTGGGAATTGTTGAAGGGTGAAGAGGTTAAAGGAGTAGATGAACTAGGTTGTGAGATTGTATTGCTTATTTTTATCAACCTATCAAATGTTTCCTAAATCTCTAAATCTCTTGATCCTAATGTAAGATAAGTTTGGGGGTAGTCGACCCGGTAAAGGAGACGACCTAGACGTGTGGTGATTCCATGCGTGTGGAAGTAAATTTTTGTGTGGAGTGTCTTTCGCAAAATATAAGCCAAGTAATGACCATATGCTAGAGTTCTAAGTCCATTTTAATTTTTGCATTGCATTGCCCTATCTCGAAGCCTTTTTGACTCGAGTTATTAAACCCGTAGGAGTATCTTGAAACTTGGTGCCTTAAGTTTGAAACTTGGGAGTCACCGGTCGAAAGCTCGCTACATGGGTCAATTAGAAAGCTTAATGAGTAGTGTACTCACACACACACACACTTGAAAAAAAAATAAGCACATTATCATTGTATTCGCTTAATAAGTCTACCCCACTTCGTAGCCTTTTTGACTCGAGTTAATAAGTCCGTAGGGGTATTTTGAAACCTGGTACCCTTTGATCTAAAAAATCGGGGAGCTGCCGACCTAAAGCTCGCTACATGGGTCAATTAGAAAGCTTAAGGGAGTGGGGAAGTCACGAGCAAACATCATGTTAGTTGTTAAAAATCATGCATTTATACTTGCATAAGGGCATAGATGAATAGTGGGTTTGAATTGCTTGGTATAAACTTGAATGTTGAAGCACTCATTAGTGGAGAGTCACTGCATTTCTAGGTTGTCGAGATTGTCGGTGAAATACACCCATACTAGAGTGGAAAAAGAAAGAGTGATTTGAGAGTACCCTCTAGAATTGTATCTCGAGAGTGGAAAGAAAATTATTCATTGGGGGATGAATGTCACGAGTGAGAAAGGAAAGAATTGACCACTAATGGTGGGATAGTTTTGACTTAAACCTCTTTACTCGTCAACATTCTTGAATCTTATTGACGATTGACAGTGGCTATGCACACACGCACCGATCAAACATCGGATAAGCCAAACTCATTTTTGTAGCATTTTTTGGGAACATAATTGTGAATTAATTATGCAATTTCACACTCATGGAAAATTGCGAGCTATCTAGCATTGTTGATCATATTGTCATTATTTTTTGTAGATGCATGTGAATATTCTTGCTCGGGACGAGCAAGAGTTTAAATTTGGGGGTATTTGTTGAGTGCATTTTACATGCATATTTCATATATTTTTAGTAATATTTTTTGAGTAATTTGGACAAATACTTACTTAATTGTGCATATTTTGTGGTTAAATAAGTTTAACAATCAACTTCATGGAGAAAGCACAAGAAAGAAGCTAAATGGATAAATACTTGAAGAAATTGAGGAGAAAATAGTTAAATCCATCATAGAGTCAAAGTTTGGGGACCAAATTGTCATTTTCGAAAAGTTGTGGATCGCATGTGCAATTGATCGAAGGACTAAATTGCAAGCTTCCAAATTTGACGGACTCAAATGCACTTTTGAAAGGGCTCAACTCAAAGAAATCAGAAATTTTGGGGACCAAGTTGATCTACACTGAAAGTTAGAGGACCCAATTGTTAATCATCAAATGACGGAGCTGTCAGGTCAACCACGCGAACGCGTGGTTAAGCACAAGCCGCGTTCGTGAATCAAGCTTGAAATCCAACCCGGTAGTTTTCAAAGTCAACCACGCGATCGCGAGTTATTCAACCACGCGATCGCGTGGTCATAAAATGGAGCGATAATCTGGGCCGACCTGGTTTGGCTCAAAAGCTGTTATACGCGGATCTACGCGAATTTGGGAGTATTTTGAGTGATTTTGGCTATTTTTGAATCATTCTTCCCTCCTTTTCAAGTCAAGAAACCTTAGCTCTCTTTCTCTCTTTGATTTTTCTTGCTTTTATCTTGTAATTTTCTCTTATAATTAGTTAGGTTAGTAGATGAATGTTGATTTAGGGGAGAAATACCTACAACTTTTTGGAGGAACATTGATGTTTTGAAACACTAACCATTGTTGAAGGGAAGTTTTTTTGGTAATCTTCATATTTCTTTATATATTTTAGTCTATTGTTGAAATGATGTATTTAATTCTTGAATTTTATTGTTATTTCATCATAGGCTAAACTATTTTGTATTGAGATTATTGATGAAGCTTGACCTAACTTAGTTGATTTTAATGCGTGTATTAAGAATTTAAGCTTTTTATTATCTTGTGCATTTATTGTATTTATTGACTAGCATTTATTGTGGTCACATTTATGCTTAGGTTTTATGGGATGTGCAATTATTGAGAAATTGTTGTGTATTCTAGATCAATACAATATTTGCTCTAGGTTCTTGTTTAGGATAGAGATATACCTAAAATTCTAGATGATCATTGAGCTATTTTCACAAAGGTTTAATGCAATTGATGTGTTTTTAATCGACATAGAGATATAGTAGGTTAATGCCACTAATTAGGGTTGATTTCACTCGAGAGAGGAAATTAGCTAAACTTGAAAAATCGGGTCTAACATGATTAATGAATTGCATTTCTATTTTCTTGTGATAATTCAATTAGGTAATGATCAAGTGGAATCAAGAATCCCAACACTCCTTCATCATCTATTCATCACCATTTTTTCTAGTTATTTATTTACAATTGCAACTTTAATTCTAGTACGAGACATTCTCAAACAAATATTTATTGTATGTGTTCCTTGTTAAAATTAATTATACTAGAATGTAGTTTAAATAGACAATCTTTGTGGGATCGATAAATCGGACTCAATTAGTCAACTGTCACTTGTATGCGACTCGTGCACTTGCGTGTGTTTCATAGCGAATAGGGATAAATTTAAGGATTTGAGATATGCCTTAGAGTATGGGGAGCAGAAGTTGACCACTGAAATTTTCCATACATCCCTTAAGAAGAAAGAGTTAGAATTCAAAAATAATTCTAAGGAAGCCTATAATGTGGTAGGAACCTTTAGGAAGAAGAACTCTTTTAGGAAGAATAAGTCTGGAACTAATTCCAATAAAAATTGGAATGTTTCTAGCAGCAATAGGGATTGGAATAATAAGCCTGCAAAGGGAAACTTTCAAAATAAGGGCAATTTCAATAGGTCTAAAGACAATAACTTTAGAGGTTAGTCTGGTTTCAGAAATCAAGATAATAATGCTAGAAATCATAACAATTTCAGAAACCAGAACAATTTTAGAACACAGGATAACAATGCTGGAATTGCAGATGTAGATAAACCTCATAGAATTTACTTCTACTATGACAACCTGGACATCATATTAAATATTGTTTTAAAAGGAAAAATGAACAGGGAATTAGTAATCAAACTGAGGCTGCAGTGCAAGACAATAATAATAATGGGGTGGTTTATGTCACTACTGAATCAGATAATAAGAACGAATGTATTTTAGATTCTGGCTGCACCTTTCATTTGTGTCCTGAAAAGGATATGTTTGTTAATTTCAGTGATAATTGCTTTGGTTCTGTGAAACTTGGCAATAATATTTGTTGTGATGTGAAAGGTATTGGAAATGTTTTGTTACAACTTAATAATAACAAAACTCTTACTTTAAATAAAATCAGATATGTTCCTGATTTGAAAAGGAACCTGATTTCTCTTGGTGTTTTAGATTCTGAATCCTTTGAGATTAGAATGCAAAATGATTATTTGAGTATTTTCAAAAATAACTGTCTGATTGTTAGTACTCCCAAAATTGATGGGATATATATGCTGAATACCTTGCCTGTTTATGCTAAGTCCTTTAATGCTGTTTCTGATTTGAATAAGACTGTGTTATGGCATAAAAGATTAGGACACATAAGTCAAAATAGACTTAAATTACTTGAAACCAAAGGTGTATTTGGTAATGATGTGTTGCATAAACTTGACTTCTGTGAAAAATGTGTGTTAGGTAAACAGAAAAGAAGTTCATTTGGTAAAGGTGTTCATAAATCTTCTAATGTACTTGAATATTTGCATGTTGATTTGTGGGGTCCTGCTCCTGTGAGTTCTGTTTCAGGTTTCAGATACTTTCTGCTTATAGTGGATGACTTTTCTAGTAAAACCTAGGTGCATTACTAAAAACTAAGGATGTAATAGTGTCTGTTTTCAAAAACTGGATCACCTTAGTTCAAAATTTGAAAGGAAAAAGAGTCAAAACTATTAGAACTGATAATGGTTTAGAATTTTGTAACCAAGAGTTTGATTCTTTTTGTAGCACGTTAGGTATTCTTAGGCATATGACTGTTGTCTACAGTCCACAGCAAAATGGGGTTGTAGAAAGGATGAATAGGACACTCCTAGAAAGAACTAGGTGTCTCTTACTTGATTTCAATTTGCCTAAATTTTTTTGGGGTGAAGCAGTCAAAGCTGCCTCTTATCTGATAAATTTTTCTCCCTATAGTGCCATTGATTTTAAAATTCCTGATCAAATCTAGAATAATTATCTTCCTGACTTTTCAAAATTAAAAGTTTTTGGGTGTGTTGCCTACTTACACCAGTCTGAATCTAAACTTGACTCCAGATCTTTAAAATGTGTTTTTCTTGGGTATGGAGAATGGATCAAGGGTTATAGATTATGGGTCAGGGAACAGGGAGGTTACATGGTCATTTTGAGCAGGTCTGTGATTTTTAATGAAAATGTTTTTCCCTGCAAAGATGAAAAATTACTTGATCCTCTTAAAGAAAAGGATTTTATAACTTCTGAGCTGAGTGCAGACCACTTAGGTGATGAAAATGGTCTGCCCAATACTCAGTTTCAGGTGGAGCAACCCCCACAGTCTCCAAATGTCATTTTTGAACCTGAACCTGAACTTGCTGACACTGAGCCACAACCTGGTGATATCTCTGAAGCTGAAACAGACTTAGAAAATTATCAACTAACTAGGGATAGACCTAGAAGAGAGATCAGACCTCCTAGGTTTGAGGATCCTGATTTTGTGTCTGCATTCACTTATTCTGATCATTTTATGTTTGAACCTGAATCTTTTGAAGAAGCTGTTTCTTCTAAAGATTCCAAACTTTGGCTTGCAGCTATGCAAGATGAGATGGACTCACTTTTGAAATATTGTACTTGGATTTTAGTTAATAGACATGTAAATAATAGGATAATTGACTGTAAATGGATTTTTAAATTGAAAGAAAGTGAGTCTAAGGACATGAAACCAAGGTACAAGGCTAGACTTGTAGCCAAAGGTTTTTTTCAAAAGGAACGAATTGATCTTAATGAGATTTTTTCTCCTGTAGTTAAATATACTCCTATCAGAATTCTGTTTGCTTTGGTTGCACAATTTGATTTAGAACTTGAGCAAATGGATGTGAAAACTGCTTTCCTTTATAGTTCCTTGGATAGAACAATTTATATGCATCAACCTAAAGGTTTTGAAAAGGGCAGAAATTTTGATTTGGTTTGTTTATTGAAAAAAATCTTTATATGACTTGAAACAAGGCCCTAGGCAGTAGTATAAAAGATTTGATTTTTATATCCAAAGTCTCAATTTTCATAAAAGTAAATATGATTCCTGTTTTACTTTAAACTTGATAAAACTGATTTTATTTACTTACTTTTATATGTAGATGACATGCTTATTGCTGGGCCTAATATGCATAACATAAATGATCTTAAAGGTAAACTGCATTCTGAGTTTGAGATGAAAGACATAGGAAATGCTAAAAGGATACTTGGCATGGATATTTTTAGAGATAGACAATCTGCAAAATTGTTTTTAAACCAAAAACATTACATTGAAAAGGTTTTAAACAGATTTTGTTTATCTGAATCTAAATATGTGTCTTAGCCTTTGCCTGCACATTTTAAATTGTCTGTTGAACATTGTCCTAAGACTGATGATGAAGTGCTTAGAATGAAAAATGTGCCCTATTCTAATGCAGTTGGATCTGTTATGTATTTGATGGTCTGTTCCAGACCTGATATAACTTTTGCAGTAAGTGTCTTAAGCAGGTTTATGAGCAATCCTGGTGAGTTGCACTGGGAAGCCATGAAATGTCTTCTGAAATATTTGAAAGGTTCTGCTAGACTTAGTCTAGTATTTTCTAAAACCAAAAATGATTTCAAGCTTAAAGATTTTGTAGATTCTGACTTTGCAAGAAATGTTGATAACAGGAAATCAATATCCTCTTACTTTTTTACTTTAAATTCTTCCTGTATTAGCTGAAAATCCCAGTTACAAAAATTGGTTGCCTTATCATCCACTTTAGATGCCACAGATGCTGTTAAGGAATGCATGTGGTTAAAAGGGTTATTATCTGAAATTTGTTGCATAACTGATTCTGAAGTTGAACTATGTACTGATAGTCTGAGTGCATTACATCTGTGCAAAAATCCTGTTTTTCACAATAGGTCTAAACACATTGATGTTAAATTCCATTTCATAAGAGATATTATTGAAAAAGGCATTGTGAAACTTGTTAAAATCCCTACACAGGTTAATCCTGCAGATGCAGGAACAAAGATCATTCATATCAATAAATTTAAAGATGCACTGAGTTTTTTAAACTTAGTTGAATTTTGATACTTCTCTGTTTTTGTTTTACAGGTACTGGAAACAGCCAAATTGAGGTGGAGAATTGTTGGACCAATTTTGCTGTTCAAGCCTGCATTTGCTTTCAGTTTTTGACCAATTTAATTAAGCCCAATGAATGGTAGCTGAAGCCCATCCTCCATTTCCGGTTTGAGCCCATGTTTCTCTCTTAAATCTGACCATTGGACCATATGTTGGAACCGGGTCAGAGTCCATTTAACATCACCGCCTATCTGAAGCCGTTGGATCAGTTTGGATCAATCCCAGCCATCCACTTGTGATCAAAATGGAGCTAAGTTATCCAAATCGACATTCCAGACTTTTCATTCAGAAAAACCCTACTTTTTCTCTCTAATAAGGCGATTCTTCATCTTCATACTGTTCTTCAGATTTTCTTCCAGAAATTCATAGTTTTGCCTTGTTATTCTTAGTGGTTGCTGTAGATATTGATATATTGTAAATCAGTATACATTTGGTTGAGTTTTGACAGAGTTTTTTGTAACTCATTTTGTTCTTTGTGGTTTTATGTTGTGCGATTCTGAGTTTCAGGGAAGATTTGTATATTTTTGAGTTTGTATTCTGATTTCTGTACACTTACGTTTATTCTATAAAGGTTTTGATTCTTTGTGTTTAAACGTTGATATTTTTCTTTGTGGTGCGATCTTGAGCCTTTAATCCTAACAGATTGTGAAGAACATAAAGGGAAAACCGAGAATGTCGAGCACAAATTAGAATGTTAGATTTCTCTCTAACTCGTCATTGGTTCTTACTCCTTACACCTTCTTTATTTTGCTAGGTGAAGAGGAGGAAGATAATGAAAATGAAGTGGGATAAATGACAAAATATTTTTGAAGAAATAGCACCCTAATAAATTAGAGTTTTTACGGCGTGCAATAATGCATGTCGTGAATACTATTGAGAGACCTTTTACGGTGTGCATCTACGCACACTGTAATAATACTTCTTAACTTTTTGCGGCGTGCATATATTCACACCATAAAAGGTCTATTGTTATGGCGTGCGATTGATACATGCCATAAATACTTAACTTTTTATTGCGTGCGCATATGCACGCCGTAAAAAAAAAATCTATTTTTACGGCGTGCGTTATATGCATGACGTAAATGCGTGTCATAAAGGCTAGTATTGTTGCAGTGATGATTTGGTAAGTATAAATCAATTATCTTCGTCGTTTTGACAAACATAAGCAATCATTATGAAAACCATGGAGTTCATCAGGGCATTTACATCATTGATCATGGTCATTGTCATTGAACACAATGACTATTGAGGTGTAAGACGATCCACAATAAAATAAATGAAAAAAGAAACTAATATATTTATTAATAAAAGATGTCATCGTGACATTTATGTTTTACAATGAAAGACAATATGAGAAACTAAATTGAATCGGTTTGAGTATTGTTGAGACAACTTGTCACAACCCGTCCCAAATCACCCTAGTGGCCTCGAGACGTGACGTGTGCCGATGATGGATGCCATCTAGACACCGAATCCACCACGAAAGCAATATAATCTATTTCTGACCATAAGAATTTCTAAAAAAAGTTTGACAGAGTTTCCCTTATACCTTTAATTAAACCAACCTGAAAAGCGACAAACTCCCAAACGAAACATATATATAATATCAATTGGAACCCACTTGTCCCAAAATATGCATAAACAAAATAAACTGTAGTAACCTGATTAGTATCATTTACAAAAATAACCCGAATGCTTATGAACCCAACAAAAGGGTGACAAGCCCATCAACTATGAAATGTCACGTGTGATGCAAAATATATATACAAAATACTCGTCATGTGACCTATGAATAGCAAGAACTTGTATAATGAATGGAATCATACAACTACTTGGTCATGTGGCTCTGGTTCTGTTCACTGCAGTATCTTTCAAAAGGCTGCAATGCGTCCTAAAATAGAAAAATGATAAGATATGAGTTTACAAACTTAGTGAGTGGATAGTTCGAAAATAAGCATACTTTTCTCATTTATACATATTTCCTAAAAATCTTATTTACTCAGTTATAACTTGACAGAAATTTAAATTTTGATATTTACCTTCATTATTGAACGTAGTAGTATCATAAAATCATTCATTCTTGATTCTAAATGATGTAACTTAAGCATAAGGATAATAAATAATCTGATATCAATAAAAATCATAACAACTATTCTGTAAATTAGATAAACTGAATTCTGTTATTTAAAATCTAATAAACTGAAGTCTATTATCTGAAATCTGAATAACTGAAGTAATACTGAAATCACACAAAAATGTACCCAATGAACAGACTCATTCATGTACAGAGTAATCTCATGTACAAGACAAAGCCATTCAAATCTGATAACTAATAAACTGAGTCTGATGATCTGATAATCTGGTCATATACGCGCAGAGCTTCCCAAAGGCTAAGCACTCTAGTATACGGCCCAAAGCTTATATGTGTACGAGGTAGGTCCCAAAGACCTCTGATAATCTGGTCATACACTTGGAAACGAATTCACACTAGTGCAGAGCGGGCAAAATAACATATCTGGTCATACATTGTGGAAACAGATTTACAACCGTGTAGAGCGAGTAAAATCATCATATCTGGTCATACACTGTGGAAACGAATTCACATCAGTGCAGATCTGGTTATACACTTTGGAAACGGATGCACATCAGTGCAGAGTAGGTAAAATCACCTGGGTACTTTCTGATGGTTTTTAAAAATCTTTATACATATAATTGGAATATCTATTACTGATGTAATATTTGCCAAAACATGATTTAACTGAACTGAATTTATATTAAAAATGTCTATTTATGAATATCTATTTACTATAAAGGTCATATTGTATAGCTTAACCAGCTGAAAAAAGTAACTTTGCAATTTATATACTTTATTATAAGAACTACAATAAACAATTATTTTATATAAACTTTGTAACTGAAATAATTAACTAAAATACTTATTTTCTGAAAAATAAAGTTTTCCACTAATAGAGTTAAAAATTGTAGCTAGGTTGGCTAGTAAGCTTTTCCTATTTCAATATCACCTCCTGAAATATGGATGAGAGTTTGTATTAACTTAACTAATCACAATTATAGTGTACATGTCCAAATAAAATAAGATCATATAACATTTTACAAATCTCATATACTTCCAACATTATAGTTAACCAACTTCTCTTTTGTGAAATATAATCTCATTATCGTTAATCTATCCTTCAATTAACCAATTCTTCAAATAAATGTACAATAACACCAAAACCCCTTTCCAAGGAAACTAGTAGTAGACTAAAACTTGAACTTAATTGCATGAATAATTTAGACTCCAAATAAACTTCACCAACTAAGTATTTAAACATGGAATGGGCTCCAAATAATTTAACCATACTCAAATCTTAGATTAATCCACTATTTATGGAAACCCTAGAATGTAACCACAATGTCCTCAACCAAACTTGAATATTTAGTCCAATATCTTTAAATCAACTATAAATCCATCCAAAGATCTAACATTTAACTGAAATAGCAAAACCCAAAAATTAAAATCACATCTCAATATAAATGGGTCTTTGCTTACCTGTTGAAGATGAAGAATACAACAAGAAGAAAATGATGATTGAGTGGAAATCCCCCTTTTTCTATCCTTTTTCCTTCCCTTTTTTTTCCTCTTCTAGAGATGGCAAAAAAATCCGATCCGTCCCGTCGATCCATCGACCCGATCCGATCCGATCCGAAAAAATCCCTATCCGTGGATCGACGGATCGAAATTTATGTGATCCGCCCCGATCCGAAAATTCACGGAGCGAATTTGGATCGGGGCTGATCTGATCCGCCCCGATCCGCGATCCGACATTTTTTTTTTTAATATAATTTTTTTTATCATGTATAAAAATCTAATATGTAAATTTTGTAGCAAACTTTAATTTCTGGGAATATCCTGCAATCTTTGCATTTTAAAGAAAACACATTTTTCATGTTCTTCATTTGAAGAAAGAATTCCAATAAGTAATGGCAAAAAAATTCGATCCGTTGAATCTGCGAATCGGCCTCTATACGTCTTGTTTCAATAAAATAAATAAAATTTAATAAAAAAAATAAATTTTCTAAATTTTTTATAAAAGATTTAATTTAAAATATATTTAAAAAAATTTTAAAAAATTAAAAAAATGAAAAAAAAATAAAAAAATAATCATGGCGGATCGGTCCACGGATCGGTGGACCTATCCGCCCCGACCCGAACCCGATCCGCCCCGAAATTTGACGGATCGCGGGGCGGATCCGGATCGGGTAAAAAAAAATCGGGGCGGGGCGGATCGGGGTCCAATCTGCCCCGTTGCCAATACTATCCTCTTCACTCTCAGTCATGACCTCTCTCTCTCTCTCTCTCTCTCTCTCTCTCAACCTCTATTTGTATTTTGTATGGGTGAGTTGTGTTTGGTTGGTCCAAATATCAAGACAAATAAATGTTAATTCTAATTGCAACTTGGTCCTCACTTATATATCCAATAAATCCACAACTATAAATAAAAATAAGTTAAATCCCCAACTTATAATAAAATGTAAATGATCCCCAAAAATTCTACTCATTTAAATTAGTCCCAACTTGAACAACATTGGTCAAATAAATTTTGTCTTGACTAAATAAATAGTTGACTTGCCATATAAAAATGGGTTGTGACATAATTGATTGCCAATTCATCATTTCCTACCGTACAACTCTAGATGGAGAGAAAAATCTATTGGAGGACATAAAATTAACTCAGAGGAAAAATCGAAATATCATTGAGGATTGTAACTTCGATTCGCTACTATTGCAGGTGGATATCATTGGTTGCTACTCTCCTAGTATCAATGCACCTGGGCCATTATACAAAATAATATCGGGCTCACACATATATTTGTAAAACTGTGTAGCGATGATTGTTCAAGCATGTACCATGTCAAATGGACTTGACATTTCTTTGATAACGCTTTCAATTAATTCCTCGGCATATTTAATAACATATATCCCACAAAGAGTTAACGAACTTTAGAATTTTAACCAGCTTTATTTCAGTCGAATAAAGTATTGGATACTAAATGATGAACTTACCTATTCCTTTGTTGTGGGCAATGGTTAATTAGTCTGCATTCAAGAGGAGCAGAACACAATCATCTATTCCATGAATTCCATTTGCTAGTTACCGAAACTGTTCACCACCAGTTAACCGGTTGATTATTGAACATTTAAAAATTGAACAGATTTGTCAAACTCTCTTAAACTTCGCCCAAAGATTATACTCTCTTCGTTTAATGGTTTGAATTGAAATTTAAATAACTCATTTAAATAGATTTAAAAAATTTATATGTAAAGTAAAAATTTGAAACTCAAGTTTCACACCTTCAAGGTCGACATTCTTGATTTTTACATACCGGCTTTTTTTTGCTTGAAAAAACAAAAAAGAATGAATTGAAATGGAAGGTGAATCAGATCAATGGCGGACCTGTGTAGGGACCAGTGGGTGCAGTCGCACCCACTGGCTCCCATTTTCTTCTTTTTTTTGTTCATTTTTTGGTTTTTTTTTTCTTCAAATTTTTAGCATATTATTGATCGATTCATCCATTTTACAATATCTCGCACCCACTGGACCAAATTCTTGGGTCCGCCCCTGAATCAGATGCTTGATTATGAAAAGGGCTTTTGCAGGGATTGGGACACTAGGATTGATAATCCGCTGTAGATTTCAGAGATACTTACACTTGGTTTGTTGAGTAGCTGAATCAACTTCAGAGCTTAACACAAGCATCTATTATCTGGCATCAATATATCAGTTGTAGAAAATGAACATCATCAGATGATTGGGTTCTTCATAAGCAATTAGATTAACAGAAATTTTATTGAAATGTATAATTAAAATGATTATGGATGGCCTTTTTCGTCTGATTCGGTTATGCGAAAGATGCGATGGGCGATGCATCCCACTAGATTTGAATTTTGAAACTTGATAAGAATATCAATTGGTATCTTTGAGGGATTTCAAGGACCATATTCTGTTAGGTGGAGGTATTTTCTCTTCTCATTTAAATTGATATAAATTAATTATTAATATAAATTTTTATTATATGGAGTAAATATGTGAATTGTATTTGAGTATTAGATAAGAAACAAAATGTTGTAAAACTACCAAAATATTAGAGAGAACAAGACTACCAAAATATTAGAGAGAATATAGTGATAGAGAGAATTCTTTGTATTCCAAATTGTGTGTTAAATGAA
The DNA here is from genome assembly GCA_963555705.1 of Ligustrum vulgare. Taxonomy (NCBI): domain Eukaryota; kingdom Viridiplantae; phylum Streptophyta; class Magnoliopsida; order Lamiales; family Oleaceae; genus Ligustrum; species Ligustrum vulgare. The sequence continues at coordinate 40,854,412 of OY743173.1, read as the reverse complement.
GGAGTGAAGTACCCTATTTATAGGGGTAGATAATTGTACAATTGTAATAATATAAACTTTACAAGGGCATAATGGGTCATTCACACCCAAGATATTTATAACACTCCCCCTTGAATGACCTAATATTCAATGTCTGCCTCGTTAAAAACCTTGCTAAGAATACCCAATGGGATAAAACTTAAGCTAAGGAAAAGAGTACAGTCATTGTGGAGTATAAAAATAAATGCTGCCTCATTAAAACCTTGCTAGGAAAATCCAGTGGGATAAAACCTAAACGAAGGAAAAAGAGTACAGCTACTCCCCCTGATATTAGTCATCGTAAATCGCTGAGCCGACGCATTCCTATCTCATGTATCAATTTCTTGAGTGTAGATGTCGGTAATGCTTTAGTGAATAAGTCTGCCACATTATCACTTGATCGAATTTGTTGAACATCGATATCACCTGCTTTCTGAAGCTCATGTGTATAGAAGAATTTTGGAGAAATGTGCTTTGTTCTATCTCCTTTTATATAACCTCCTTTAAGTTGTGTAATACAAGCTGCATTATCTTCATATAATATCATTTGACTATCTTTTGTCGAAACTAATCCACATGATGATTGGATATGATGAGTCATGTTTCTCAACCATATACATTCTCGACTTGTTTCTTGAATTGCAATAATTTCTGAATGATCTGAAGATGTTGTTGTCAAAGTTTGCTTCACGGATCTCCATGATATAGCCGACCCACCACGTGTAAACACATATCCTGTTTGCAATTTTGCTTGATGTGGGTCAGAGAGATAACCTGCATCTGCATATCCCATTAAAGAAGATCCCAAATTGTGAGAATAAAATAATCCCATATCAACAGTACCTTTTAGGTAACGAGGAATGTGTTTAACACCATTCCAATGCCTTTTAGTTGGTGCAGAACTATATCTTAGGAGTAGATTTACAGAAAAAGCTATATCAGGTCTAGTGAAATTTGCAAGATATGATAAAGCTCCAATTGCACTTAGATATGGTACTTCTGGACCAAGAACATTTTCTCCATCTTCAAGTGGACGAAATGGATCATTTTTTGGATCAAGTGATCGAACGACCATTGGTGATGTTAATGGATGTGTTGTATTCATATAAAATCGCTTTAAAACCTTTTTTGTATATGAAGATTGATGAACAAATAGTCCTTCTGAAAAATGTTCAATTTGCAACCCAAGGAAAAATTTGGTTTTTCCCAAATCTTTCATCTCAAATTCATTTTTCAAGTAATTAGCAGTTTTGTTGAGCTCTTCTAAAGTCCCAATAAGATTTAAATCATCAACATAAACTGCCACTATTGCAAATCCAATATTTGTTTTCTTTATGAAAACACATGGGCATATATCATCATTTTTGTAACCCTCATTCTGCAAGTATTCGCTGAGACGATTATACCACATACGTCTAGATTGTTTCAATCCATATAATGATCTTTGCAATTTGATTGAAAACATACTTTTCAGGTATGTATCATTTATTTCTGACACTTTAAGTCCTTTAGGGACTTTCATGTATATGTCACTATCAAGTGAGCCATATAGCTAGACAGTTACTACATCCATAAGGAATTCTCTAGACTTTCTGACACAGCTAAACTAATTAAAAATCTAAATGTGATGGTGTCCATGACGGGAGAATATGTTTCCTCATAATCAATTCCAGGTCTTTGTGAGAAACCTTGAGCTACAAGCCGGGCTTTGTACCTTGTAACTTCATTATTTTCATTTCTTTTCCTTACAAAGACCCATTTGTATCCTACAGGGATTACATTTTCAGGTGTTCGAACTACTGGTCAGAACACCTTTCGTTTTTCTAAGGAATTCAATTCCGCCTGCATAGCTTCCTTCCATTTTGACCAATTCTCTCTCTGTTGGCATTCTTTAACAGACAGTGGCTCAGGATCATTATTCTGAATTATTTCAAGAGCCATTTGGAAGGCAAAAATATCATCTATAACAACATTCTCCCTTTCCCATAATTTATGAGATAACAAATAATTTATTGAAATCTCATTATTCTAGGACATCTGTGATTCTGCAGGAATCACGTCATCACTATTAGATTGTTTCATTGAAATCTGTGGTTCTGCGGGAACCATGTCACCACTATTAGATTGATCAATCTTTTCTATTATTACTCGTCCAGGAGTCTTTGGTTGGTTTAATTTCCTCTTACGAGGTATGATGTCTTTTGAACCAACTGGTCGACCACGCTTCTGGCATTTTTGAGGTTCACTTACTATAGCAGTTTGTCCTACAGGGACATCAATCTTTGCCTGAGTTTTTTCTGCTGGTATATATGACTTTGTCACTTTTCTTGTGTCAACAAATTCATCAGGTAATTGAATTGTAATTATTTGCAAATTAATAATTTTCTCAACATCTTGCTCACATTGATTACTTTGGGGATCAAAGTGAGATAGAGTTGTTTCATTCCAAGAAGTTTTATGTCGATTTTCAGGATGCAACTTTACTCCTCCTAAAGTTGGGAAGTTCATTTCATCAAAATGACAATCTGCAAAACGTGCAGTAAACAAATCACTCGTTAAGGGTTCAAGGTACCTAATGATGGAAGGTGAATCAAAACCATCATAAATCCCAAGTCTATGTTGGGGACCCATTTTGGTACGTTGTGGGGGAGAGATTGGAACTTGGACAGCACAACCAAAAACCCTTAGGTGAGAAATATTAGGTTCATGACCAGATGCAAGTTGCAGAGGTGAGTATTGATAATAAGCAGTTGGTCTTATGCGAATCAATGATACAGCATGTAATATGGCATGACCCCATTTTTTGGTCTACCAATTTATTGTAGACATTTAATAAATGACTCCGCTAACCCATTTTGTGTATGTACATGAGCAACTGAATGTTCTATTGCAATCTCAATGGACATGCAATATTCATTGAATCTCTGTGATCTAAACTCACCAGCATTATCAAAACGAATTGTCTTGATTGAGTAATCGGGAAATTGAGCTCGTAATTTTATTATTTGAGCAAGTAGCCTAGAAAATGCTATATTTCTTGTGTGTTAGCCCAAGAGTAAACTAACCAAGAGGGGGGTGAATTGGTTTATAAAACTTTTTCGATAAATAATCTCAAACTTAAAAACCAATGAGTACAAGTATGAGCACTTAGTATTGTAAGTAACTTAACTATCAATGTAATGTGCTATGAATGTGTAAACTTAATTGATAAAGTAAATATAGCACTTAGATATAGTGTTGCACAATATAAATTGATAGAATAGAGTAAGTGCAATGTAAGTAAGTAAAGGGATAAGAGAATGCAAACGCGATTTATGGAGGTTCAATCAACCAACGTGATCTACGTCCCCCGTTACCGAGCTCTCCGTCACGAGCAAGGCCAAATCCACTATATTGATAACTTACAACAAGGAGTATCGAATCCTTAGGTGACTTTACAACAAGGAGCACCTATCCTTTACAATCGAGTTTTCACAAGGCTCTCGAAACCAACAATCGAGTTTTCACAAGGCTCTCGAAACCACAAGATATAATGAATTGAATTTACAATTGAAATAACTCTCTTGACAAATGATATACTAAAATTAAGTACCGAGAGAGTTAGGCTAACACTTCAATAGATAGCAATGAATTAAGCTCGAGTGTTAGGGAAAAACTTTGATGCAAATGATAATGAAAAGTTCAATACAATCGAACAAAGTTTTTCAAATAATCTCTTGTTAAAATATTGAATCAAATTAAGTACCAAGAGATGCCACACTTGAATAATTAACAATAAGTTAAGCTCAAAGTGTTTAGGCAATGGAACTTTGATGAATCAAAAGATAATGAAAAATGTAGCACAAAAATCAAAGTTCCTTAATTGGAATTTCTCTCTTTTAAAATATTAAAACAAGTTTAGAACAAAGAGAGACTTACACTTGAATTCCAATATAGTGTGAAGATGTTGAAGAAGTTTGAACAATATAAACCAAGAATCTTCACAAAACTTTCTTCCAAAAACTTTGATGATTTGATAAAACAAAGTTTAGATCAATCAAAGTATTCTAATAAAGATAGATAAATATAAATCAAGTAAGAACAATGAATTTTTCACAAGAAAGCCTTTCTAAAGTCTCTTCTATGTTGTTAAAAATGAATGCAAGAGAGAAGGCTATTTATAGAGCAAATTTCGCACATACTGCTTTTTGCGGTCGACCTATTCAGCCATGTGGTCGACCTCAATATAGCCGTTGCAAGAAAATAGCCGTTGAGTTCAAAAAATGCAGTGCGGTCGACCGGTTGGTGTCATGCGGTCGACCTGTTGGTGCCATGCGGTCGACCTGTAAAAACAGCATTTCAAGATTTTGATTTTTCAAGGTTTTCTGATCAAAGTTGATTTTGAAAAAGATATTTAATGGCTTTAAAAATGTTACTTGAGCTTTATGAAGTGCATTGCCAACTATTGATGCATTAACCTTACATAACATTGAAAAGCAATTTGTAAGATCTCAATTCTTTGTAGGCTTCATTGCTTGGTCATCATGCTTCCCGACTTGAAATTTGATCTCGAATATCTTCGATTCTTTCTTGATCTTCTTTGCGTCTCATGTGCTTGATCTCATATTTTTGATTTATATCTTTGATAGAAGATTTGAACATTGAATGCTTTGAATATTTATCATTATATGAAACACTTGAAGCACACTTGTTAGCAACACAATATATTCTTGTTTGTTATGATCAAAACAATAAGGTTAAGTTAATCATAGGTCAACATTGTGGACAGTAAACATACATGCGACCATCTAATAGAAGAATCTACTAGTACCATAAAATAACGAAACGGTCCACATGGTGGGTGTATCGGCCCACATATATCTCCATGAATCCTTTCTAAGAAAGTTGAAGATTCAACATTGACCTTTGTAGTAGAAGGTCTAATGACCAATTTCCCTTGCGAGCAAGCAACACATGAATAATCATTAGGTGAAAGAATCTTCTGGTTCTTTAAATGATGTCTATGTGAGTTGCTAATTATTCGACGCATCATTATCGCTCCTGGATGTCCAAGTCGATCATGCCAAAGTATAAAACTTCTTAAGTCCACGAACTTCGGGTTCGTGACGTTGTTTGATTCGACTTCTTTTATGGATGTATAATACATTCCAGAAGGAAGTGCCAGAAGTTTTTCTTTTATCTGCTTCTGGCCAGATACAAAAGAAGTAATGCAAAGATATTCAATGTTGTTTTCTTGCATCGTTTCAATGTGATATCCATTGCAGCGGATATCCTTAAAACTGAGCAAATTTCTTCTGGATTTGCTAGAGTATAGTGCATCATTCATACATAGTTGTGTATTGTTTGATAAAATAATACAGGCTTTACCGGAGCCTTCTACGATCTTCGATGTGACGCATATTGTATTAACATTATTTTCCGCTAATGTTAAGTTCAGAAAATACTTTTTCTTCCGGAGAATAGTATGTGTTGTTGCACTATCAACAAGACATGTATTTTGGCAATTCATCTAAAATATAATCAAATAGATATTTTAGAAAAGTGAATTTATGATAAAAAGAAGTTAAACATAATTTAACATCAAACAGACAATACATGTTAAGATTTCAAAATAACAACATCGTGACTTTCTGATAAAACAAACTAATCTATATTTTCCATATCACCAGTATAAAAATCAGAGACATCTAAGTGTGTCCTATTAATTGGACAATCAGCTAAATTTGTCTCTATTTTTTTCTTTTTCTTTAATAGACTATTGGTAAAGGTCCACAAAGTGTTTTTCCGTACGACAGGTACGTGACCAATTCCCTTTCATGCCACATCGGAAGCAACTTTCTTCGTATTGCCGTTTGATTATGTTATTCTCATTTGCCTTGTGCCTTTTAACTATGTGGCCATGTTGTTGATGATTTTGTCCAAAATTTCTTCCACGTCCACGTCCCTGTTCATGTCCGTGTCCACACCTACGTTCGTGCCCACGACCACGTCCACGTTTGTATCCGTGTCTATTTCTTGATATAACATTTGCTTCAGGAAATGCATTACCACTTGCTTCAGGAAATGGTACAGAACCGGTTGGACATGATCCGTGATTTTTCATCAACAACTTATTATTTTGTTCGGCTACCAAAAGGCAAGATATGAGTTCTGAGTACCTTTTAAAATCACGCTCACGATATTTCTGCTGCAGGAGCACATTTGAGGCGTGAAAGATGGAGAATGTTTTTTCTAGCATATCTGCTTCAGTGATATTTTCTCCACATAAATTCAATTTTGAACATATTCTGAATAGTTCAGAATTGTACTCACTCACAGTTTTAAAATCTTGCAAACGAAGATGCATCCATTCATAATGGGCTTTTGGGAGGACTATAGTCCTCTGATGGTCAAATCTGTCTTTTAAGTTTTTGCAGAGTTCTTGTGTATCCTTCACAGTGAGATATTCTATTTTCAATTCATCATGAAGATGGTGACGAAGGTAAATAAGTACTTTTGCACGATCCTGCAGGGATTCTTTGTTTCCTTCTTTGATTGTTTTTCCAAGACCTTTTGAAATAAGATGGATCTCGGCATCTAGGATCCATGATAAATAATTTTTCCCGAATAAATCTAGTGCAATGAACTCGAGTTTTGTGATGTTTGCAATTAGGATAACTATTCAATCAAACATGAGACATAATTAATTCCTTAAAAAATCTCAGTAAAGAATTAATGACATGATTTCTATATCAAGTTTTTATTCTTTTGGAATATTAATTATAATTCTAAGTTGTTGTAGCAATAAAACAAAATTTTGAAATTGCTATGTGCAAATCTAGTTGTGGTATCAATTAATCAAGATAATAATTATCAAGAATAAATTAACAAATGATTAATACGTATAATGAGAGTGACATTAACAAAAGATTTTTCAAAAATTGCATTTCAAGAATTATGTGGTATGTATGTAACCATGTTTCATAAAGTGATGTTTAATCATTACATCTTTTGAAATTGTGATTTTACTTTCAAAAAGAAAAATAACTATTGCTTTTGTAAGTACACTTTATTGGAATGATTAATTGATTATATTATAAATTTATCTTTTTAGAAAATACATAAAATGTGATTTCATTTAAACCGTATATTTAAAGAAACCCAGTAGAACCAACGATAATAAAACTGGTAGAACCAATCATATATGTGGTAGTATGATATACTTAAAAATTGTAAAACCAACCATGTAGGTTGTAGCATGATATAATTAAAACTGGTAAAATCAACCATGTAGGTGGTAGCATAATATAATTAAAACTGGTAAAACCAACCATGTAGGTGGTAGCATGTTAATATAATTAAAACCGGTAAAACCAACAATGTAGGTGGTAGTATGATATAATTAAAACTGATAAAACCAACCATGTAGGTGGTAGCGTAATATATAAAAGATATTTAAAATTATTACCTTCTTGATACAGATTGAACCTTTGTTAATTCAGTTGGCTAGAATCTCGTGCTGATAACGTGTTGTAAAACTACCAAAATATTAGATAGAACAAGACTATCAAAATATTAGAGAGAATATAGAGATAGAGAAAATTCTTTGTATTCCAAATTTTGTGTTAAATGAAGGAGTGAAGTACCCTATTTATAAGGGTAGATAACGATACAATTGTAATAATATAAACTTTATAAGGACATAATGAGTCATTCACACCTAAGATATTTATAACACAAAATATAATATTAAGAAGATATATTTCAAATTGGTAGTATTTATTATGGTAGTAGAACCAATTTTCACAAAAATGAAATAATTTAGGTCCAGTAGGAATTACCCCCATAATATAATAATCAGGTCTTAATTAGTAATTAATAGATATAATTTTATATAATATAAAATTAATTATCAATTATATATTAAATTAAAACTAATATATCATTTAAATAAACAAAGCCATCAAACAACATGGGTCCGTCCATCCCACCCACCAAAATAAAAAATGATTTTTTTCTTCCAGATTTCCCAACTCCCACCCTGACATCTACACCCACCCTAACCCCAAAAAATGAGGTTTTTTCTTCTTTTACTTTAGCCCACCTCGACCTCGACCCCACCCTCACCACCCCTAAAAAATGTGGTCTTTTTTTCCTTTTCTCTCTCGATGTTTCCCATCCCGACCACCCTAACCCCACTCCATCCCACCCCAACCCAAAAAAATTATTTCTTTTCTTCTACATTTCCCAACCCCAACCACCACCCTGATCTCTACCCCACCCACCCAACAAATCGACCCGACCAACCTCCACCCCACCCCCAAAAATGATTTTTTTCTTCTACTTTTCTACACCCCGCCACCCAAGCCATCCTAACCACCACATCTAAAAATGATTTTTTTCTTCTAATTTTACACACCCCACCAACCCCGTCCTGTCTCGACCCTACCCTGTCACCCACGAACCCCACCCCACCCACCAAAAAATGATTTTTTTCTTCTAATTTTTCATACCCCCACCCACCCCACCACCGACCCTTTCCGCCACCCACCCAACAAACCTATCCCCACACACCCTATCCAAAAATGTTTTTTCTTGTACTTTTCAACACACCGCACATACCCTACCTTGCCACCAAAAATGATTTTTTTATTCTAATTTTCTACACCCCACCAACCTCGTCTCGATCCTACCCCTCCACCCACCAACACCACCCTATCCTACCTACTCCACCCCCCACCACCCACCCAACAAACCGACCCCACCCACCCTATCCAAAAATGACTATTTTCTTGTATTTTTTCACACGCCGCCTAGACCCTACCCTCGCCACCCACCCGACCCTAACCACTCCACCTAAAAATGATTTTTTCTTCTAATTTTCCACACCCCACCCCGACCTTACCCTGCCACTGACCCAACCAACTGACCCCACTCACCCCCATCCAAAATTTATTTTTCTTCTACTTTTTCACACCCCACCTATCAAGCCCCGACCCTACCCCGAAACCCCCCCCACACACCCCACCTCACCCATCCATCCCATCTCATCCCGCCAACAAAGTCACAGTTGGACCGTTGGTCACATAAGGTTACAGTTCGTTCGTGGTCACACAAGGTTACAGTTCGTTCACACAACGTCGCAGTTTGGTCATACAAAGTCATAGTTGGTCACACAAGTTTGGTTACACAAGGTCACACTAGGTTACAGTTCGATCACATAAAGTCACAGTTCGATCACACAATGTCACAACTCGGTCACATAAACTTTGTAAGATGTAATTTAATTCAATAGGTCACATCCAATAATTACAAAGTCACAGTTGGTCAAAATATTTCATATAATTGGTCACACTTGTGATTAGAAAAGTCACGTAAAGTCACGGTTGACACAAATCAAACGGTCACATTCTACTCATCCCAAGTCACATAAAATCACAATTAGTCAAAAGGTTAGTCAATATTTTTTTGTTACAATTACCTAATAATTAAAATACTCGTTTTCTTTGTCACGATTAGTCAATAATTTTTTTTACAATTACCTAATAATTAGTCACATAAAGTCACATTTAATTAATATTTTGGTCACAATAACTTAATAATATGTCACAATTACCTATAATTGGTCACAAACATTATGAAGTCACCCGAACCTACCTTGACCCACCCCACCCAACCCTCCACCACACACCCCCAATCCCCAAACGCCTACCCCACCCCACCCCAAGCCACAACCCCTTCCAATACTTTCATCCACTGTCTACCACATTCCTGCAGCAGTCACCGCCACCGCCACTACCACCTCCACCTCCACCTCCACCTCCACCTTTACCTTCACCACCACCACCATCCCCCCCTCACCTTCGTGTTCAAAAACCACCGCTTGAACCCAAACAGCACACATACAAACCCACCTCGTGCATCGCCGCACATCTAATATAATTGGTCACATTTTAGCCTCTGTTCAGATCTATGGGATAGATTATAAACTAGTTTTTTTGGGATCTCGAGGTAAGATGAGTGGTTAAAAATTAGAGAGAGAAAAAACTTGAGGTTAAAAAATGATCTTAAAAATTGTGTAAATTATAAATTGGTTTATAATCTTTTTTTTTTCTTTTCACTAAATCCGAACAAAGGCTTATTTATTTATTGGTTATAACGTACTCATATTTTTAGTAACAATTAGTCTATATTTGTTTTGTCACAATTACCTAATAATTGGTCACATTTCATACTCGTCACAAGTTGCACAAAGTAACATCTAGTCTACATTTTGGTCACAATTACCTAATAATTGATCACAATCACTATTCAAAGTCACAAGTAATCAATATTTTGATTACAATTACCTAATAGTTGGTCATATGTTATTCAAGTCACCCACCCCTTCCAATCTCCAAAATTAATCCCCTTCCTTATAATACCATCGTTATGCCATTGCCGCCGACGCCACCACCACCAGCCACCATCGCCATCACCATCACACCATCACCATCACCATAATCTTCCCCGCCACTACATCCCTCACCACAAGCACCACATGTCTTCACTTAACACAGACCAACAGATCAAAGAAGGAGAGGAGTAGCTCAACCTCATCTCGCTGTAACTACAACAACCAATACACAAATCGAAACCAGCTGCAACCACCACTGCACACAGATCCCACTGAACTATAAACTAAGCACCACTGCTTCACAACCTCACTGCCATTGCAACAACAAACATCAGCCAGCACCACATTGAGCACATATGAGTCTCAAAAGAGAAGAGATTGGAATACGTTTGGACATTACCTAATGAATCAAAAACCTTCGATTTCAGTTTCACAGTGCAATTGCAACCATGTTTTATTTCTATTCACTCAAGTCATATTTCTGTGAACTCAATTGAAGTCGGTACTTCAGATTTCGATCCAGTGGGACTTCAAGCTCAGATTTAGATCCGAATTTCGGAGAGCATCAAGTGCCGCACGCGTGGAGGTGGATTACTGCATGCAACAGTGCTGCTGCTACTGTAATTGTTTTGGGTGCCAAATTGGTCATGGTTGATGAAGTTTTAGGTGACCTAGGTGTCGATAGAGTCGTGGTAGATGGCGATGGCAATGGTGATGTTATTGGGGTAGATGGCACGTTGCCGAGGCTTGCTAGAGAGGGTGATGGACAGATGGCGGCGCCACCAGTTGACAGAGAGGGCGATGGAGAGGTGGTTTCGATTGAAGATGGTAGAGAGGTTTGATTTCTAGGGAGAGTCAGAGAGGTTTAATTTTGATGTCTTAGTGATTATTTAGTTAATAAAGTATTTGATTAATTAATTATCACCTGATTTTTAAAATAATGAACTTCTCCTTATATTTACAATGTGATCTTTAAATGCAAGAGTTCATGTAATTTTCCCTAAATTTATAATACAAAACAAAAGTCAGGCAACGCAACTTGTGGAATTTATTTTCTCTCAATCCGAAATTGCCCTAATCAAAGTTAAACCCCTAAACTTGTAAGTGTAAAACCTAAATATAAAATTTTCATCCCACATTCATAGTAAGGAACACTTGTATATTTTGAGAATGATGTACTTGATAAGATTGACAATGATGTAATCATACAACGTTATCAAAATATGAAAAAATTCATAAGGAACGCTTGTTATAAAGTATCAAGAAACTTCATCATTTTTAAGTTGTTTTAATTTTTTTTGTATGTTAATAGGGGACCCCAACTCAAAATATATGGCTCCTCCCTGATTGTAACCACGACCAAGGGTGGGCCCACATGTGCTCGAGACGATTATCAAAATTTTCTTGTACTTGTTGCTCGCGAATTCATTGGCTTGTGTGCTATTCATGTGTGAAAATGTAACTTTTTTAACAAAAAATAGAAAATTTGACGAGCTACTCGCTAGCTCGATTAAGCTCATCCCATTAGGGACTAGCCGAGCTAACCTAACGATGGAAAACCCAAGTGGCTTGACCCATTAAACACCCCTTTCATCAATCCACCAACTAGCACCACCACACCCACACCCACACCCACACCCACACCTCACACCCACACCCACACCTCACCACACTATTGCCGCCATGACCAAAACCAAGGGGATTTCTTTGCATATGGATAAAAATAAGAGAGAAAATATTTCAATATTTTTACTATGATCATACAATATATATTTTTAAATGTGAAGATCTTAGACTGATATAGTTAAATTTAATAATTAATTTTCTCCAAAAAATGGATAAGGATAAATTAATAAATGTTTATAGAAAAAACAAATTAATTAGTCAAAATAGTGAGCATTGTAGGAGTATATAAAAAACCTTACTTTCTAAATTTTAATATATTCTCTATTATTTATAAGATACTATTTATAGATATCACCCCTATTTGATAGCAAGTTAGCAATTATAATCTAGATTTTTGTTCAAGTCAAAGTTAATAATTAATTTCAATCACATATTTGTTAGACCCCACAACTTTTCAACAATATATCTCATAAGTAACTTTACCAAACCGAGGCCAATTTATGGGATGCAAAACTTGGTCACCAAGTTGCTTTGAGTCCAAACAACTTGAGAATAAATTCCTCAAGTAAAAATGCAAAAAGCACCACCATCTTTGATATTCAAATGCCAAAACTCTTACAAAGAAATGGTTTGATAGCGTTTAATGAGCTAACTTAAATACATTATTTAAGCAAAAAAAAAAAATTGAAATTAATAGTTAAAAAAAACTTGATTTTAACTAAAAAAATACTATCTAGTGATGATAGAATATCAATTTAGATGGTCCATTTAATATATTTAGTTAGATGAATTGATTGTTTAATGTCATGTAATTACCATCTAAATTATTACTTGACACTGATGATAATAAATAATAATTAGTTATAAAAAACTTGTAGATATGAATATCAGTCACTAACTACTAACTCCTTGTATGGAGTTAATTGTTTCACTAGCCACCGAACTTTACTTTATATACTGTTATGATTTAGTCACTCAACTTCAATATATTTTCAAGTGGCCACTGAACTTTGAATTATCTCACCCCTTTGGCTACCAAAATTTATATTCTGTCACGATTTAGCCACTCAACTTCAATAAGCTTCCAAGTGGCCACCGAACTTTGTATTCTATCACGGATTACCTACCTAACTTTAAAATGCTTCCAACCGGTCACTAAAGTTTTAAAATTCTAGTTTTGGAGAGGCATGTTCAAGTTTAATTTCGAGGTACTAAACGAGGTCGAAACATCAAGTTCTTGATACCATTTCGAAGTACTCACAACATACTTTTGCTTGAAATTTACAATAGAAGAAATTGTTAACCGAGGAGGAAGTTATGGCTTGACAAAGTAAGTCACTTTATCAAAAGCTTCAAAAAAGTAGTTTTAAGTTGCTCATTTTGACAAATCATAACTTTCTCATCGGTTAACCATTTATTGTGTGGTAAACTGTATGCAAAAGTATGTTGTCGGTACTTCAAAATGGTACCAAGAACTTGATGTTTCGATCTCGTTTGGTACCTCGAAATTGATCTATGCCTCTCTATAGGGATGGCAAAAAAACCCGTTCATCCCCGAACCTGATGGGTACCCGACCCTAATGGGATAAAAAAAAGTCGTCCCGTGGGTTGATGGAGCGGGTATGAGATTAAAATGAAAAACCCAAAACAGGTATGGACGGGGCAGGTTTTGTTTGACCCGCCCCACTACTTATATTAAAAAAATAATTAATTTTTTTTTACTATATAGTTTGAAAAAATATTTTATATTGTTAGTTGTTGTTTATGATGAGTATTTAAAAATATTGTATGATCTTATTGGAAAAAATGTTGTTTGATATTGTGTTGTTTAAAAAAATTGTTTAATTAGGAGGGATGAAATATAACAATAAAACAAGTGAAAAAATTGTTCAAATAGTTATTTTTTAAAAAGAAAAAAAATAAACGAGGCATTAACGGGATGGGGCGGGTATTGGATGCCCCACCAGAACCCATATTCGTCCCGTCCCGTTATGACTTAGCGGGTCATAGGACGAGTATGTGTTTGAGGTTCTCCTCGTGGGGGCTAGGCACTGAGCGGAGGTACAGGTTTAAATAAGGGTAAGTTGAAACTTCAGTGACCGATTTAAAGCACATTAAAGTTGAGTGGATAATTCGTGACAACATACAATATTTGGTGGTCACTTGAAAGTATATTGAGCTGGGTGGCTTAATCTTGATAGCATGTAAAGTTCGGTGAACACTTGAAAGCATATTGAAATTGGGTGGTTAAACTGTGATAACATATAAAGTTCGGTGGCTACTGAAACAATTAACTCCCTTGTACGAGATCCATTATTTGAAGAAAATGTATTTTATAATAGTAGTTTGGAGAATGTTTGACTAAAAAGTAGATTTTTTTAAAGTTACGTGTAAAATTATTTTATGACAAAGGGTGTGATTGGAAATGAATTTTGAAAAAAAAATATGAGAATTTTAGAAATAAATGTCAAACAGGGCTTAATTAATACTTAATCCATCCCAATTATATAGATTAAATTTTCTTTTTGGTTTATCCCAATTATATAGTTTTATTTCTTAATTGGGAAGTATTTATTTTTTTTGTTTACTAATGTACCTCTATTTAAATTTTGATTTTGATATTGATATTTTTTTACAAAAATTATTTTTTTAATGACATTATTAAGAGCCTGTTTGGTCCATGGAAAGTTTTGATTTTTGTGGTTTTTTTGTATTTTTTTATGGATGTGTGATTTAGATTAATTTGAAAAGTAAAAAATTGTGGACTTGACTAAGGATGAATGATTGAGATTGAGTTTGAAATTTTTTTGATAGAGCAATAAGCTCCAAATATATTTTTTCAATCATAGCGAAAATTCAAATAAATCTATATAATTGGGAGGGACGGTCTAATCGCAATTGGTGTGACAGACCCGCCCAAACAACCGGCTCAACTCAACTGCAAGAATGACCTACAATTGTTTACCAAAGCTTTTAAAGGTTCTCAGAAAAGCCCGCTACTTAGTTGGCGTCGCTACTCTCGCCACCACTCACACCACCATCACATCCGCCACTGCCCTTGCTCCCAAAATCTCCACTATGGAAGCCGACCTAAAGACCTTGAAAACCCGCCTGTGTATTGTCGGAAGCGGCCCTGCTGCCCATACCGCCGCCATTTATGCAGCCCGTGCTGAGCTCAAACCTATTCTCTTTGAGGGTTGGATGGCGAATGGTATCGCCCCCGGCGGGCAGCTTACTACTACCTCCGAAGTTGAAAATTTTCCGGGTTTCCCTGATGGGATCGGCGGTATAGAGCTTATGGATCGCCTTCGTGCTCAATCGGTCCGGTTCAAAACCGAAATCTTCACTGAAACTGTCTCTAAAGTTGACTTTTCGACATCTCCCTTTAAAATTTTTAGTGATGATAGGACTGTTCTTGCTGATTCTGTTATAATTGCTACTGGTGCAGTTGCCAAACGCCTCCAATTCCCTGGTTCTGAGGAGTTCTGGAACCGTGGCATCTCTTCCTGCGCGGTCTGTGACGGTGCCGCTCCTGTCTTCCGTGACAAACCTCTTGCTGTCATTGGTGGCGGGGACTCTGCCATGGAAGAAGCCACCTTTTTGACCAAATATGGTTCTAAGGTTTACATTATCCACCGAAGAGATGCATTTAGGGCTTCAAAGATTATGCAGAACAGAGCTTTGTCAAACCCGAAGATTGAAGTCTTGTGGAATTCTACAGTAACAGAGGCGTACGGGGAGAGGTCTTTGGGGGGTTTGAAGGTGAAGAATGTGGTGAGTGGGGTGGTTACTGATTTGAGCGTCTCTGGTTTGTTTTTTGCGATTGGACATGAACCGGCGACCAAGTTTTTGTGCGGGCAGCTGGAGGTGGATTCTGATGGGTATGTGATCACCAAGCCTGGCACCACTCAGACCAGCATCGAGGGTGTATTTGCTGCTGGTGATGTTCAGGATAAGAAGTACAGGCAGGCTGTTACTGCTGCTGGCTCAGGTTATTTAAAAATGCTTCCAACTTTTGATGGTTTTTAAAATATTTATTACATGGCCATTTGGGTTTCTGTGATGATCTTGAATGATTTGTGATGTTTAGTTTAAGCTGCTGTCATTAGGCATCTTTTATCGTTGTCTACTGTCACACTAGATTGATTTTTAAACTTTAAGCTATGAAAATTTGCAAATTATATAACCATAAGCAACATAGCTTTTTCATCACTAGGGAATATAAAACCTAGAATTTATCGTGTCTGGAAATTACCAATCAAAGGAGCAAATGATGGTCTTGCTTGCTTCCCTGAGCTAAATAACAGAGTTTAGCAGAATTGTCACGTTCGAAACTGGGCACAGTTTGTTGAGAAATAACCAATTTGTGGAAAGATGAGTGGCTAAACTTGCCTATTTGATGCATATACAACTTGATAATAACTCTCACAGACTAGATTTTGGTGTACTTAAACGTTAAAAGTGGGTATAGTTAGGAATTATTTAACGGTTAAGGG
The DNA here is from genome assembly GCA_963555705.1 of Ligustrum vulgare. Classification (NCBI taxonomy): domain Eukaryota; kingdom Viridiplantae; phylum Streptophyta; class Magnoliopsida; order Lamiales; family Oleaceae; genus Ligustrum; species Ligustrum vulgare. Next base: position 40,837,897 of record OY743173.1, on the reverse strand, counting down.
CCAAGATTTCTTGAAGTTGGCAAGCATACTTATGCTCTGTTTGGTAATAATGTAGCAATTATAAATTGACTTATTTATGTTTTCGAGGTGAAATGTGGAGAGAGAATATGTATGTGGTTAAAAAGTGGTTTGAGAAAATTTTGTTGTTTATAAATTGGTTTATAAATTGTAATGATTGCATTAAAGAACAGATGCTTAAAGAGGGAAAAAGGAAACTTGTTGAGGGGCTGTTTACTACCATAAACATGACCCCGTGAGCAGTTGTTTGTCTGTGAAGATATAATAAACTTTTTACTTAGTAGGTTTCTCAAGGAAAGAATAGGGTCCTTCTCAGAATATTGGGCTACCTCCACCATCACAAGGTTCGTCATTTGGTAAAAGTTTTTGTTTATAGACAAAGAATATTAGGTTTTTGAGGTAAAATATGTGTTTGAAAAATTGTTTGGAGAAATACTTGTGGTTAAAAAGTGATATAGGAAAATGTGTCGACTATAAATTTGTTCATAAATAGTTCACCAAACAAAGGCTAAATAACTATTACTATTTTTTAATAGTTATGTTTTATTTTCTCAATAGAAAAACTAAAATTTAGTGAAAATACCATAAACTTTCTTTTGCCCTTGTTTGAGCCCCGTTATAATTTACTACATTTTTCTCTCTTACTTTCAATCACACATTCTCCAATATATTTTTTTCTCTTAATTTTTAACCATACATTCTTCAAAATATTACTATTTCAAAATACACATTCTCAAAAAATTTAGTTATAATGGGGCCCAAACAAGGGATATCTTACTTAGGCAGAGCTTGAGTGTCAAAAATAAAAGCTCAATTGCGTATGTATCCTTTTTTTCTTTGACTTGACTGAAGTTTTTAAAACAGTGAGTGCATTTTGTTTGAACCTTACTTAGATTTGGGTGAAGTTCAGATTACCCTATACCTAATTCATACCTATCTGGCTCAATGATTGCCTACTAGAGGTCCGACCTGTAGCTTATTCTTACAAATCCTTTCCTGATATCGAAACTAGAAAAATGTAGATTTCCTATATTACGAATACAGGCAGTCCATTTCACTTGATATAATTTCTTCTTCATAAATCACTGAACTTGTAATCTAAGGTACTTGCATAATTTCTGACTTTCAGTTGGGGGGCTGTTTCTGTTTCTTTAACTTAGAACTTTATTGTGATTAGGAATGCTGTTTGGCGTCCCAATTTGTTCTGATTTAATTACTATAGAGCTTAGTATCTTATTCCCTATTCTAATTGGAGTGCCCTTTTGGACTTATCATTGTCTGTGGATGGTTCTTTAATTCTTATCTTCCTTTACAAATTTCTAGTTCTTCATCTCATCTCTTATTATAACTACGCGAAACTGCACCAGTTTGCAGAAACAAATTCCTCTGATTTCTAAAGTTCTGATGCTTCAAAATGATTTATTCACAGCACGATCTTTAAACTACACTTGACAATCCAAAAATTAAAGGGGGCTCTGTGCTTAAGCAAAATAATTGGTCTAGGTGTGTTTTTATTTTATTTTAACAAAAATGAGCTCCTAGAGTTCGTAGGTGAACTTTCAAATTGAAAGGCCAAGAAAACAGATTGAGGACTTTTATCTGTTAACGTCATTAGTTAAGCTAATTGTGCTTCTGTACTAAAACTGATAAATTAATTAGCTGCACATCTCATTATTTTTCCCTTCCCCTAAGAGTTGCATCATTCTTATGATTGCTTCTTTTATGTAATAAATAATACAAATGTCATTGTCATGGTCACATTAGGCAGGCTGTTGTCTTCCTGGCTATTCAACTAGGGAGCAACACAAGATCATTTCATTCCATTTTGGTGAAACAGTGAAGGATATTCCATTAGACCAATGTGTGTGTGGGTAAAACTAAACCTTTTACTTTTGTTAGTGTTGATTTTATACATCCCTTGCAGCAACTTCTGTAACAAGAAATAGAATCACCTCCTTGGAGACTGAATGGATTTGATATTCTCAACTTAGTTTTATGTATTGCCATTCTCACTGGATGCCTTTTTCTCAACTTGGGTCTGTACTCTTGTTTTGCAGGATGCATGGCAGCCTTAGATGCAGAACATTACCTGCAAGAAATTGGTGCTCAAGTGGGCAAGAGTGATTGAACATTGAAGCTCTTCTAGTGGAAATAACCTTGAATTATTATCAGCCCCTATAAATAAAATTTATTAATTAATTATAAACACGGGGGAGTGAAAGTGAGTTTTATTTTATTTCCATCTAGTGGTCAACCTTCATGTTTATTGATACCTATGACTGATCAAGAAAGGGAATTGTTTATGACATTCTTTGTTATCCAAAATTGATTGTGAATTGCTCGTGTCTTGACTGTCACATATTCTTCTCAAGTTCGATCTTATCTTAATATATATAATAATAGTATAGCCGTCAAAAAAATCCACACATAATTTCTCGCCATTTTTCCCTGCTATTTTAGGAAACTTTGTAATTTTATTAATTATTTTAATAATTGAATTAGGAAACTTCAATTAATGCAAAATTAATTATAGGTGACATGTAATAAATGACCTATTGATTGTAAAAAATAAAAAATTTATAAAAAGATCAAATTGTATATTATTTTTATTCTTTTGACAATTATTGTAATATTTTGAAGTCAAAAAAATATGCAATATAGGTGTCAAATTCATGATCTTAATGAAAAGTTCAATACAAGTTAACAAATGAGAGCAAACTCTAAATATATCATTCTTAAAATTGCCTCAAATAATAAAGGTAAAAGTTTTACTTATACTTTTTACTTTTTTCAATATTCAAATTCAATCTTTTTAATTTATCTCATCTAAGTCATAAAATGATATTTATCATTTCTTACCTAACTTCAATTTGACATAAATGATTAATTTCAAATCTTTTTTCTTATCAAATTAAAAGAAATAATGATATCCGATCTTTCTAAGTAAATTCAATTAAATCATTTTAATTTCTACAACTTCAGGTTTCGATAAACTCTTTGGTAATTTTGAAATTAATTTTATAAATTTACTCATTTTGTTCATTTATCTATTTTTTAATTTTTATAAATTTAAAATAAAATCAATTTGTAAAATATATACTACAGACTTTAACAATTAATTCATTGAATTCTATAGAAATAAAAATATAAGGTTTTATCAAACTTATTCTATCTAAAAATAAAATATAGTCCATACATTTATTTAACATGCACAAAAAATAGTTTTGTGTGTGTGTGGGTAATATGACCATTTTCAATACTTGGTGAAAAATAAAATGTCACATTGTATTTAAAACCATTGAATATGAGTAAGTTTGATATAAACTATAGATATGATTTTAAATGTGTGATTGAAAGTGAAATAAGGTAGTATAAAAAATAAAATAATTGTCAAATCAATAAATTGAATGGTTAAAAATTGATTTTCTTTTTTTAGAATGTGTGGTTAAAAAGTAGTATGTGCAATTGTGAAAAATTAGTTTTAAAATAATATGTGGTTGTTAATGAACATTAAAAAAAAATTATTTTTGAATAATCAATTTTATATGAATAAATAAACTAAAGAAACTAGATAATGAACAATTAACTGTTAAAAAAATGCAATTCATAACTTTTTTTTTTTGACATTTTGATTGTATATTGAATATACAATTTATGCATTAAAGTAAGAAATCTTATAGGGAGAAATGAAATTACAAATTATTCACAATTTGTGTATACAAGTTATTATTATTATTATTATTATTATTATATTGTATTATTTTTATCGGGTATTGTATTTTTACAACTTATTCAATAAATATTATTTATTCCGTGCATCGCACGGGTGCGATTACTAGTTATTATTAAAACCAAGGGATTACCGACGATGTGATGCAGGGGTGGATCCAAGAAGTTGATCAAGCAAGAGCTCTCACTACAAATTAAGGGGGAAAATTTTTTTAGCACCAAAGTTACAAGATAAAAGGAAAAAATTTGGCGGATCCAGTACGAGCGGTCAAACGTCTTCGATGTTAACTGGATCAGCCCTTGGTGTGATGTCGTATTGTTGCAATGTCGAGCCTTTGGCCCCTGCGTGCAGCTAACTTGTTACCTGATCTTCGTCCCCTTGCTCTGTGCGAATTTCTCGCCATGTCACATGCATGGGATGTGACACGTAGGCTTTTGTCAAGCAGCCTGGTCGGACATGGATGGTATAACACATTTCGACACCTTTATAGTAGCTTAATACAAGTTTGTTACTGAAAAAAGTCGATGGGTTCATGCGTGCTTCATAATGGTGAATTTGACACTTCAACACCTTGATAAAATTATTATGATTGGGTTTAGTAGATTTTGCTAGATGTAAAGTATTTTGCTGCCTGAAATATGTTACAAGTTGAATCCTAGACATTATGTATCAACGTTTTGGTGAGAACCTTCATACTTCATTTACCAATAAAATTTACCAATAAAATTTGGGAATAAAAACAGATACTGCACATAAATAATTGCAACCAAATTAGGTTGTGCAAAGTGACGTATAAAATTTCAATATATGATTATTGAAAATTGCACGTGCCATTATATATACTAGTATTTCACCCGTGCGATGCACGGAAGTTATTAATCGCAATATTTATTTCAATAAGTATTCGTAAAATTTTAGTATTTATACATAGTCAACACATATAAATGCATAAAAAAAGATTTTCTATTGCAATAATTATTAGGATTTTAAAAAATAACATAAAAAATTCAAATTATTAAAAAATTCTTTGAATAGTAAACGTATATTTATATATTAAATAATAAATTACTATTGATTTCAATAATTTTAATGAATTATTAATAACTTCATTGAAAATATAAATTTAGTAGTTTTTTAATAGTATATCACATTTGATATAACATTATGTGCACTTATATTGATGCATGTGAAATATATTAGTATATTTCTCATAACTTTTACATCTGCCTTTTGTATTTAATGTACTTTTTAATTTTCATTTAAAAACATCAATCACAATGATTAAAAAAGAAATAGTCAATAAATTTAAATTTAATCAATAAAACTTTATTTGCAAAAATAAGTAGTCAAAATAATTTTTATCTCGAAAACATCACATTTTTTATTTTCAAACAAAATTTTTTAACTATCATTATTTTTTATATAATTTAACAGTGCTTTTTTTTTTTTTGGGAACAAATGTATGAAGTGCTCAAAAATGTATTTCAAATTTGTAATCATTACACTTTCCAAAATGCAAGCATTTTTTATTTATTTTTTAATTCTTGTATTTTTGTCAAAACATTTCTAAATTTAGTAAGTACATTTTGGAGGGAAAGTGTGTGTGTGTTTTATATATATATATATATATATATATATATATATATATATAGTATGCCTTATTTGAAATGAATACTTTGCGTGTCAAAATTATAAATCATGGAGGACATTTAATCTTTAGCCATTGTTTGATTTTCATTAAAAAAAATTTATTTTTCTACAGTACTCAATTTCAATCATCCATTAAAAGTCAAGTCCACAATATTTAATTTTTCAATTAAATTTTAATCATTCAATCTCCTAAAAGTTATTATTATTAATTTCAAAATAACTCATTTTAACTAAAATCAAACACATAATATTGTGCACCAAATATGCAAACTTGAGGAATAGCCCTTAATAGTATGCAACATATGGTTATGTCTCGCTAATGTCTTTATTTCGTCACCTTCACACAATCCTTTTCGGGAAATGCATGATTTGTCTCGACAATCACTTTCTACAGCCATCTCATTCCTGGACAGTGAGCATGTTTGGACCCCTATTTCTAGGAATTATTTTTATAAAATTACATTAGGACTAGTTTTTCAACTTTTAAAATCAAAATTAGATTTCAAACTAATTAATTCAAAAATCAAGTGATGATAGATTTTTTGTTATTAATAATTGTATTGCAAAGTTAAATGAATGAGGAAATTACACCCTATCCTTTAGTTGAACTATTAATTTCAAAAACCAAAATCTCAAGTATTTATTCAAAAATCAGGTTAATATTAGGATTTCAACCCAACAACCCTAATTCCATCATTTATCTCTCTCTCCCCAACCCACCGACCCAACCACTAGCTGCCACCGACGACATAATACACTACGGCCAGCAACACTACCCCTTCGACGAGTAGCGCCTGCGTGAAGAACGACGGTGCCATGTGTTGATGATTTTGTCTTCCTCGTTGCTGATTTTTGTCCTCCGCCGCTTCTATGGTCAAAGCAAATCTATGTTGTTGAGTGTGCATTGATGTGCAGTGGTGGTGCTGGTGATTTGAAGTTGGTGCGATGGATGTGAGGCGATTGTTGTTGTAGTGCAGGGTTGTTGGTGATTTGAAGGTTCTGCGATTGATGTGAGGTATTGATGGTGTGGTGTTGCTGGTGCTTGGTGGTGGTGATGTTGCGCTTTCTGTAGTAGTGGAGTGTGGTCATGGTGTGGTGGTTATGATATGGTGGTGGCCTGTTGTGTGGGTGGTGTTGTGAGTGCAGGTGTTCGACGTGCGAGGGTGGAGTGCAGTTTTAGTGGTGGTGCTTGTTGTGAGATGACGGTGGTGGTGGAAGGTTGTGGTGGTGAGGTGGGATGGAGCATTGGTGGTGGTGGTGTTTGTGTAGTAGTCGGTGCTGACGGTGGTGGCGTCGACGGCAACGACAGTGGTGGTGGTGACTTTCAATTTGTTAATTTGAGACCAATTTAGATGATTTTGACTCACAATTTGATAAATTGTGACCGAAAAATTAAATTGTGACTAATTTATTTAATAATTTGTGACTTTTCACCATAAATTGTTATAAAATCGAGATTTGTGACTGAGATAAATTGTGACTTACAAAATTCGGAATTTATGATCAATAAATAAGTTGTGACTTAAGATATTTGTAAGTTGTGATAAAAAAATAAGTCATGAGGGAATTTTTCATAATTTGTGACCAAGAAAAACTTCGTGACTAATAAAATTTGTGACTTATGATTGATAAATGAGTTTGACCTATAAGTTCTCAATTTGTGACCGAATAATAAGTCGTAACTAAATGATTTTATAATTTGTAACCAAAAAATTAGTTACGGGTAATAAATTTGTGATTTGTGACCGAAAAATAAATCACGACCTTTAATATTTATGACTTGTGACCTAATATTAAGTTGTGACCGATTAATTTGATAATTTGTGGTTGAAAATAAGTTGTGACCTATAAATTTTTATTTGTGACCTGGAATTAAGTTGTGACCAAATTATTTTATAATGTGTGACCGAGAAATATCATGTGACCAAGAAAATTAGGAATTTATGAAAATTGTGTCCTAAAAAATTTTTGATTTGTATCTGAGAAAAATTGTGACCAATGAAACTTTTGATTTGTGATCAATAAAGAAATTGTGACTCATAATTTGTTAAGTTGTGACCAATTGACTCGAGATTTGCGGTTGAAAAAAATTGTGACCTACGAAATATGAAATTTGTGACAAAAAAATTTGTAACTGTGACTATAAACTTATAACCTGATTTGTGACTTGTGATCTACAAAATTACGACTTGTGACCATAAATAATAAAATATATAATTAATTATGACCTGATTTTTGAAATAAAACCTTAAATTTCTTAATTTTGAAAATGTGTATTTTAAAAACCTTAGCTATGTATTATTTCCTAAATGAATTTATCTACCGGCCTTGCTATTTGCATCCCATCATTGTCCCCATGTTTGACACATCACTCACATGGGTTGTGTGTCAAACATGGGGTAAGAATGGTATGCAAATAGACTTATTCTCTATCTAAAAAAAAATTAAAAAAATCCTCTCTATATAAGGAATTCAAAAGCAACCACCCGCGTCTCCATAACGTAGCTTCAAAGCATTAATGAAATACAAAAAAATGCTTTCATTTTCCCACGTTTAATAAATACTCCCTTCGTCGCATGAAAAATAGACTTTTTCTTTTTCACATAGATTAAAAAATATAATTAATGTAGTAAAAAATATAAATTTTTCTTATACTTTTCTAATATATCCCTACATTAAATAACGATATAAATAAAATTAGTTTGTATTTGTTGATAACAATGTACATTAAATATGATCATATTAGAAAACTTAAAAATATTTATACTTTCAATAAGGTAATTAACCTATAATTTGGGATGGACAAATAAGGAATATAAGTCTATCTTCACGGGACGAATAGAGTATAAATCAAACAAAACCTCACAATTTTTCTATAAATTTCCTCAAAATCAAGTCATCAATTTTTTACCTTTTGATTCTTATTCCATTTCAGTGTGTATGTGGTGGACGAATGTAGAGGAGGTGAGCAACTTTGGTTACTCCTCCTTCATTGTTGGAGTGGTGATTGTGTTTGTGGTGGTAGAATGGTGGCGGTTTGCAAACAGGCCACATGTCACATATCAATGTCCACATGTCACAGATAAAATATAACTAGTCACTGATCCCTGATTTATTCATAGGTCAGAAGTCCCACTTCACATGTCACATGTCACATGTCATATTGTATTGGTCAGATTTCAATGTCAATGGGTCACAAATCAATATAACTTGTCACATATTAGATATCACATGGCTTTGTACCAGTTTACAATTGGACCTTGCTACATGTACTAACAAAATGTACTAACAGTTGTACTAACGGTTAAAAGACAAAAATTTTGAATGTTCAATTACTATGTTATCCTTCTAGTTATAATTCTTTTAGTTTTCTGATGTTATGTCTATATCTCTAAATTTATTGTTTACGTAATATATACTATTATATGTTAAACTCTTTTCTTCAATAATTATATTTAATTCTTCAATTTTTTTCTCTAGATCACTAATTATTCTTCCTATAATTCTAGTAAATTGTGAAAAATCTGTGAATGAGGGTTCTTTTATTGCGTAGTCTAATAAATCATAAAATCTTCCCAAATCTTCTCTTATAATTTCTAATTGTTTCTTCTCTTAAATACTTAAAGTCGTTTACTTTTGAAGGATTTAGTTCTATTAAATGTTCTGAATTCATAAATTATAAAACTATTAAATTTAAGCTATTAATTCAAATCCTCTTCCAATAGTTAATTCTAGGAATAGTAAAAACAAATTTTCAACATATGTAAAAACATGCAAGAGATATCATAAGCAAAATGATAAATTTAAGACTATGATAACAGTACTTGGATAATATCAATAAAAAAGACGATATATAATCCACCATAAATAATCAATAATACTTCTTTCTATCTATGGGTCCATCACGCTTCTTTGTAAATCTGATTTTAAAAGATTTTTGACCAAATACTCTTCAGTTATTTATCTAAGTATTAAACACATCTTCATAGAAGATAGTTGCTGCTCGAAAGACTTACGCATTAAAGGATGCTCGAAAGACTTACTCCAACACTTTCTGTTTAATACTTTAAATAAACACTTCAAAGAAGTTCAGCACAATCCAGTTTCGTTTCCTACCTCTGGATGTACTCTTTTAACAAAAGTTTTATAAAGAATAAACTTATGGACTCATAAATAAATAGAGTATTACTAACTATTTTATGGCTTCATATATATCTATATGAAGTTTAGTTACTCATACCTTCTGCTAACTGTTTCTGGATTGGTTTGATGAAAGAAAATTTTGAACTAGGAATGAAAAGAAAGACAATAGATAGAGAATATAGATTTTTATTGCTGAAAACTCATATGATTTTCGGATGCTTACAATGAGGAGAGACTCCTCCTTTTATAGTTGATAAAAGCAAAGTTGGGAAACAAGATAATATTCCCTATCTTTTACATACTTGGCTAAGATTTAAAGTAGATAAAGTAAAGCTAAAGTTACAATAATTTTTGCTGCTTTTCTAAAGTTTCACATGGGTCTGAACCCCCATGCCTTGAATAATTCGTGTTCAGACAAGGTATGCTTCATCTTCATTATAGTTGAGTAGGTCCCCACAATTATTACATTTGTGACCCGTTTCTACCTCCATTAGGTGATGTAGATATTCATAGGCTCCTTTGCTAAGATCCAAATTGCTGACAAGTATATTCTCAGCATATTCTCTTAATTTCCATAATTGACTATTAACTTGATTAATTCTTGCAATACTGTAGATCAATAATTTGTCATCATTAGATTCATATACCCAAACATTAGTTTGTGTAAGGGTATCCCTTAATTCAGTATACATTACTCTAAATCCCAATGCCCTTTTTTCTGGAATAGCTTGTATCTGTTCCTCTTTGTTAAATGGTTTTATTTCTGGTTCTGAAAGAATAGCTTTGCTAGTTACTCCAAGTTTTACAATATGTTCTGCCCTTAAAAATTCTTCATCAATAAATTCTGGAATGGCTGAGTAAATCCTGACATAGATCTTTTCAGCTTTGGTAATTCCAAAATATGTTTTCACTGCTGCCTTGATAGAATTAGGTAATAATGATATTTCCTTCATATCCTTGCTAGGGTAGATGCACTGAATAAGTCCTTGGTCAAACAGTCCTCTGACTGTTCTTGGTTCTGCTCCTGGAAAAATAATTGCTTTATTGATTTTTTGATGGCTAATTGTCCTTAGCCATTCTCCTTCTTTTGTCCTCTTGTTTAGATACTCCACATACTTCAAGAATGTCTCTAGTTTCTTCATAACTTTCTCCTTTTCTGATAGTTCCTTTGTTACGACTGCTGGTTTCTTCGCAGCTTCTAAAAAAGTTTCTTTAGATGGTTCAATAGTTTTGCTAATGGCTTTGGAAGATGAACTTCCAATAATTGATACATTAGATACTTCTTCCTCAATAGGAAGTCCTACAGATAAATTCTTCACTGGAGAGGATTGGGATCCTCATTTGTACATTTCTTCAAGAGAATTAACCCTAGACTTGTAAAAGGCTAGTTCACTGTTAATTTGTACAATCTGCGCCATGCAAGTATTCACATGGTTGAATAGATTTGAATAGTTGATATTCATTTGACCCATGGCCAAGTTAATTTCTTCTACTTTCTTAAGTATGTCTTCCATGTCTTGATAAATAATCTGCAATAACATTGTCAGTACCCTTAATATGAATAATTTCAAAATCATAATGGCTAAGTTCTACTTGCCATCTAATTAACCTTTTATTTGCAATAGTTGGATCAATTTCTTTAGTTAACCAATATTTAACTTGTGTATTATCTGTTCTAATTTTGAATTTTGTAGTAACAATAAATAATTCAAATTTTTTAATAGCAAATTTTACAGCTAATAATTCTTTTTCATTTATATGATAATTAGTTTGAGTTTGAGTAAAACTGCCACTAGTGTACTGTGCAATCCTTTCCTCATCCTCATTTGGATAAATATATTTAAGTACTGCTTCCCCATGCTATTTCACATGTATCGGTTTCTATAATCCAATTACATTCTTTTTTGGGTAATTCTAATTCTGGTAAATCTTTACAAAGGTCTTTAATTTTTTGTATTTCTTCTTCTTCGTCTTTAGACCATGGTGTCCATCTAGTTTTTCCTTTTAATCTTTTTTGTAATGGGATTAAATGTTTTGCTAGGTTAGGTACATATTTCCTAGTCTGATTTACAAGTCCTAAAAAGCTTTGTAATTGTGTTTTATCTTTTATATGATTGTCAAATTCTTGTATTTTTGTACCAATATGTTTTTGGAGTTTTATTCCTTCTTGGCTTATTATAGATCCCAAAAATTCTACATTTTCTTTAGCTATCTCCATTTTTGTAGCTGATAATATAATTCCATTATTCCTTACAATATCTATAAAAATATTTAGATGTTTTAAGTGGTCTTGTCTGGTTTCAGAGTAAATAAGAACATCATCAATATATACTGTAATAAAATGATAATAATCTTTAAATATTTTATCCATGTACATTTGGAATTCTCCTGAACTATTTTTAAATCCAAAAGGTGATACATTCCATTCATAAAATCCTTGTGGTACCGTAAAAGCTGTTAAATGTCTAGATTCTTCAGTTAACATAATATAATAAAATCCTGATTTGAGATCAAATTGAGAGAAATATTTCTTTCCTCTAATTTGATTAAATAATACCTGTTGGTTTGGTATTGGATATTTTAATTCTTTTGTATAAGTGTTTAACCTTTTATAATTAATTACCATTCTAGATTTTCCTCTTTTTTGTTCTGAATGTTTTATTACAATGAAGGCTGGACTACTATGTTTACTATTAGATTCTCTAATAAATTTCTTTTCTAGCATTTCTTTTACGTGCATTTCAAATTCAGGTAATTCTTTTGGTGTATGTTTAATTGGTTTTACACTAATAATTTTAGTATTATCTTCTAGTATAATTTCTGTCATAGGCTTATTTATGTGCCATTTTTCCAAAGGATTATCTCTTGATAATCTTAATAATTTTTCTGTAATATTTTTTATTACAATTTGATCAAAATGTTCTTGTACTAGATTTATTCTATTTGTATTAGGCATAAATTGTGTTGTTTGTGTTAATATTTGTCTATCCTCACCACGCTGAGCTGCTATATGAGGCATTTTTTCTCTACAGTAAGGGTCATTAATTCTTATTGCTATTGCTATATGGTGGCAAGGGGTAGATAAAAGTATAACTTTTTCATCAATAGTTATTGGATAATATTGTTTTATGAAGTTATTTCCTAATAATATATCCCCTGGCATATCATCAAATTGATATACATAAGGTATTTGTAATTCATATTTTCCTATTTGTATTTTAACATTCCTTGCTACTTTAGTTATTAGGTTTGTGCTTCCATCAAATCCTGCAAGTATTACTCTTTCTTCATTATCTTTTTTATTACTCCACATTTCTGGGGGTAATACATTTTCTTTAAATAAACAGGATGATGCTCCTGTATCAAACAATGCATGATAATTTCTGCTAAGATATTCATTGTAATTCATTTTGGTTAGTATATAAATATGTTCACTTCCTCCTTGTATTTTATTCATAATAACCTTGGTATAACTAGATTTTCATTTTGTATTGTTAATAGCATTCTATCATCTTTTATGTAATATGATTTTACTTGCTCTAAGAAGTCTGTTCCTAATAGTAATTCCGTATTTACCTTTCCTGTATGTTCTACGTACATGTTTATGATTATTTCATTTCTTTTATTTATTCTTATTGGTAATTCTACATAAGTATCCATGGGATGAATATTTCCAAAATAATCTTGTATTTGAATCGAATTATTCGTTACTTTAAGTTCTAAGTCTCCTATTATGTTTTCTTTTATATGAGATACAGTTGCTCCAGTATCTATTAATACTTTCAGCTCTTTCCATTCTCCATTTATTCTAATTTCTATCATAACTTCAAATTGTTTTGTCTCATTTCTTTTAGATAGATTCATTCTTGGTATTTTTCTATGTATTTTTGTCATTATTTGTTTTTCTGAATCATTTCTATTTTCTATTTCAGGTAATGATCTTGTACTAGTATTTCTTCTTAGGCTAATTGATCTTCTTCCAAATTCTATTTGTGGTTTATCCATATTTACTAATCTTCTAGCTTGATTGAAATCTATTTCTATATCTTCTGGTATTGTCATTCTTGGATTTTCTTTAGCTGGTTTGTATTCCAATAAATTTTGAAATATGGGTTCTATTATATGTGTTCTTGTATCATTCTTAATTTTTACTTCATGTTTACTAGTAAAAGCATATATTGTTCTAATAGTTAAACTTATAGTTTTACTTCCTGGTTCCATATCTATCCCTCTTAGCCTGTAATATAATGTTAAGGCTTTATTTTTATTTTGTTCTCCCATACTTATGCTGAAATTTGGTCTTATTGTAAATTTTACTTTTTGGTACATTAAGTTTCCTGTTACAATTCCTATTAGAGCATCTTGTACTGAACTTACAATTCTGTCATCCATAATATAGAATTCTATAGGTGTATCTATTCCTTCTCTAAAATAGGCTTTTGCTATAATTTGTACGGCTCCTAAATATATGTTCTTTATTTTTCCTTTTAGTTCAGGATTCAATAGGTCTATTTCTTGTCTTATAATTTCTTCATTTATTATATGTATTAATGTATTTCCTGTAGTATCTCTTATGTCTATAGGGTGACTATGGTTTCTTGCTACATATGCTATTTCTTTGTTTTTCTACCAAAATACTAAATTAAATATTTCTTTTGGTTCTACATCTAATTTTGATTTTAAGATCTTTTCATACATTTTAGGATTAAATATTAATCTTTCATTTAGTTGTTCTTCATTTTCTTCTAATTGATATTCATATTCTTTACATGTACCTTCTTCACTAATTTGTCTAATCATATTTATATATAAATATTCTTCTTCACTAGATTCATTAGATTCACTTTCTTCTGAAGATTCTAATTCCATTATTGTATTTATTACTTCATGTTCTTCTAATTCATAAATTTCTTCATCTTCAGGAATTTCTTCCCATTCTTCTTCTTGTTCAATAGGTAATAAGTTATAATTTTCTTTTTCTATTAATGAGATATACATCATATTTTTCTTTTTATCTTTCTTAGGACATTCTGGAGATATATGTCATATTTCTCCACATGAATAGCAATTACATTTTCTAGGATTTTTAGGGTATGTTTTAGTTTTGTTTTGTTTTTGCCTTAAATATCTCTTGTATGGTACTCTATACCTTTTAAATGTTTTATTATATGGTTTTTTATATTTATTAAATTTATTTCTAAATTTATTTTTTCTATAATATTTATTTTTCTTATATTTTCTTTCTAGATGACATCCCCATTGTGTTGGTTTATATTGTAATTTATCACAGCATAATGATTTTTTACTTGCTTTATGGAATTTTATCATATTATTTGCTTCCATACATTTTTCTTGTTGTCTCATTTCTATAAATTATATTCTTGCTCCTAAACTATTATTACTTAATGGTATTTCTAATTTTTCCTAGTCCTTAAATAATTCTAAATTCCATGGGTTTGATAATTTAAAGAATATTTGGTTCATAATTTCCATACCATATGTTTCTTGATTATATTTTGCTTTTTCAAAATATTCTCTAAATTCACATGCAAATTGTTTAAAGTAACATATATCACATATTGATAGATTTTCTAATAAATATCTATGTCTTAGTCTTGAGCTAATTTTGGTATCTCTGTCTATTACTAATGTATATTCTCTTTTTAATGCATCTTCATATCTGCTTAAAATAGTTCTTATTTCATCTTGGTCATTTCCTCTAACTTGTCCTATATAAGTTTCTGTTAAATTTTCCCACCATCTTGCAGTGGTTCCTATAAATGTATTTTCTAACATTAATTGTAATTGCTTTCCTGTTAATTCTTTGGTATAGGCCATCATAGCCATAGATTTCATCCATAATTCTAATTCATGATCTACATCTTGCACACATCCTAAATTTATCCATCTTCCTTCTGAACTAATTTGTGTTTCCATACTTCTCCATGGTGTATATTCTATAGGATAATTTTTACTTGGCTTGGTGTAATATTTTTGTTGTCGTATAAAATTATTTGTTTTGAAATTTGTGTTTTGTCTTTGATTCATATAGATTTCTGGTGTATTTTGTGGATTAGTATTACTTGTATTTTCTTTTTTAACTTTGTTAGTTCCTGGTTGTTGTATATATTCTGGTGGATTTTGTCCTGCTGGTATTAAAGCTCTTTGTTGTTCATTCATATTAATTTCTTCTATTTTAAGATTTTTAAATTTTTCTATATAATCTTCTTCTGTTATATAATCTTCTTCACCTTCTTTTTTAGGATTTTCCATAAATTTTTCTATTTGTTCAGTAATCATATTTATTCCTAATCTATTGATGGCTTTAAATTCTTTGTCAGTTATTATTCTTTTGGGTTTTCTTTTTTCCATTTCATCATATATTTTTGTTATATTTTGGTTTATAATTCCAATATTTTGTTGTATATTATCTATTCTTTTATGTAAATCATTTTTCCCTATTTCTTCTTTTTTAATTGTTCTTATCATATTTATTTGTTTTATAATAGTTTTTTGCTCCATAATTTCTATTGGGTTTTCATATACTCCTACCATATTTCCTATTTTATTTATTTTATCAGTTATTTGCTTAATTTGATTTTCTAAGGTTATTAATTATTTTGATAGGTTATTTACATATTGCTTTACTTCTAATATTTGTGTGGGTATATTTTTGTTTATATCCTTATAATCATTAGTTATTTCTATCATTTGTCTTATTTCTAATGGTAAATTATTGATAATTTCTTGAACTTGTTCTGGGTTTTTTGCTTGTTCTAAATTTTGTTCTGTAGTTTTATCTAAACTTATTCCTAATTTATTTAGTAAAAATAAATTTGTCCAGTTTAATTGTTTATATTCTCCAAATCCTCATTCTCCTAATATTATAAATGGTATAAATTTTCCATATGTTTCAGTTATTAATGGCCAATGACTATTATTTGGTAAATCTTTAGATTTATAATTATATACTCTAGGTTCGATTATTGATAATTTTTTAGACATTTTTCTAAATATATTTTTAAGTATAACTACAAGCTCTGATACCACTGTGAGTTGGATCGTCAAAGTGAAATTTTATTTTGCGGAGTTATAATCTTTGTCTAATTCTCCTTAAAAACCTTTCTTCAAATTCATCCATATATCTTATATCTTCTTGTCTAATTAAGTTTTCTTCTTTTAATTTTAAATATTCATTATGTTGTAAAACTAGTCTTTTAATTTCTCTATATTTTTCTATAGCAATAGGATCAGTATTTAGGTCTCTTCCTATTCTTTCCAATTCTAAATATTCTCTATGTAAACTTCTAATTAAGTTTTTTCTTTTTTCGTGAAGTATATGGGGATCATAAACAGGCATAATATTTTTTAATTATGAAATAAGTAATAAAAATTTTAAAGTAATTAAATTTTTAGAATTTATTATGTGTTAAATTTAATAAGATAATATGTGAAATAAGATTTTAATTATATTTTTATCTAAAAGGGTAAAATAGGTATTAATTTATGTTAGTAAGTTGTTAGTATGATTTTGTTAGTAAGTATAGTTTTATCCTTTACAATTTAACTTCACATGTTACATATCATATCTTACAAGTCACATGTAACAATGCATAGGTACATATCATATTGCATAGATAACATATCAATGTCCATAGGTTACAAATCTAAGAAAACTTATCATAAAATATTGAATTAATATCACATGTCATACTGCATAGATCAGACTGATCTAAGAGAACTGTTATAGACCATTGAATAAATATCACAAGTATCAATTTACAGATCACATGTATCAATTCACAAGTCACACGTAGTAGTGCATATGTCACATATCAATATCAACAAGTCACATATCACAAAGCATCGATTACATGAAATTAGATCAATATCTCAAGTAAAAATGGATCTCTTCAATTTTCATCACAACAAATACAGTTTACGGGCCAATGGATCTTTTTAATTTTCATTGCTGTAACTAACGATTGGAGCTTCAACACGATTTTTTCAATCCAAATAATTTTCAATTTGTGACCTCAATAATTCGACGATTTTCAATTTGCTAGATTCCAACGACGAAAATTGAGATTTGTTGCTACAAAGATTTTTTTTTTCTTTTTTCGATCTAAACATTTTTTTTTTTGTGATTTTTCTCTTTGATCGATCTTAACATTTTTTTTAAAAAAATCGGGGAGTCATCTTTTGAATATAAAGATGTCGTAACTGTATGCTTGATCGACCCAACACAAATTCTTGTTAATTTATTAATTGTTCTTATTCTCAACATTGTTAATTTAAATGTGGCTATCGAATGTTGAATTGAAACATTGGACATAATATTATCAAGTACATAAAATTGACTGTTAAAGGTATTTTATCGACATAAAATTCAGCAACCAGAGTTTGGTTGGTAAATGCCTTTCTGCAACCAAATTTTGGTTGTTGGACTATATGAATATTTTTTTTAACATTCACTGACCAATTTTATAGTTGTTGAAGCTTATGAAGAGAATTCTTCAGTGACCAAGACTTGGTCTCAAAAATTATACTTTCGATGACTACGCATTGGTCCAAGGAAGGCGTAAACATTCACAAACATAATAATTTTGGTCCATGTACGGTCCGTTGACTGTAATTATTTGGCCCAAAGTGCCCTTCTCATTCTTTCTATGGCTGTATTGTCATTTGTACATTAGACTTTAATCAATAAATGAGAAACGACTTCTGCACAAGAAGTTCAGCTCTAACAGAAAGTATACAATCAGGCATTTTCTCTTTCTTGTCTTTTATTTCGCCAATCTCTAGAAAAAAAGCATAAATATTTATTCTCTCTCACCCATTTGGAGCTATCCCATATCTAAAACTCCTACCTACGAAAAACTCAACACCCCCATTATCCATCCAAAGAAAACGATCTCAAGTTTAATTTGTTACCTACAATTATCATTTGAATTTATTGATTGATTATGTTATTTCTTAACATAATGTTTTAGTTTGATTTTATGTGGCAGTGGGATAAATTCTAATTCGAAAACTGCACAAATGACCATATTTTTATATTCTATAGAGGCCAAGTTATGGTTATCAATGATTTTCTGGCAGAAAAGGAAATAGATATGGCTAGCATGTCAAGTTCACAAAACCAATCCATCATCACTGCTCCACCAAGTACGGTATGTTCGTTTGAATCCATCGCGAACATCCCGATTGCTTCTCCTTTTTCAGAGGTTGTTCACACTTTGGTCCATTACCCCTCCCCCCTCAACCCTTTCTTGCCTCTGGTAAGCTACTTAAGATACATTTCAGAGGATGTTCCCACTTTATATTTTGTCAAATTAAAGAAAGGTTTTTACTTAATAATTGAATATTTATTTGTGTTTGATTTGTTGAATCTTGAATATTGGAACTAGAAATTAGTGAATTTGAGGTTTGAAAAGCAGAGAGGTAATAAAATTCTGGAACGTTATACAACCTGATAATCATCTACACTGATAAGTGAAAGTAACTTTAGCATTGAGCTTGGATCACTCCAAATCGAGTGTTTTCAATTATTTTTGCTCCGTTGTTTCGTGTTATTTTTATGTTCACGTGATAAGGATGTTTGATCAATTATAATGATACATTACAGAACATGTACTTTTCAATCATTTCATGATTTAATGTATCACATTGGCTTTTTTCCTTTGAAGACTATATAACGTTTATGAAACGGATTGTTTTGATAGGATTGAGACTTTGTCCTCCACTATGACCATTGATTTCATATGAGCATTGTCACTGATACCACGGATGCCGTGATATCCAACATGAAAGCGAAGTTGAAGCTGTTAATAGTCAGAAGGTAGGATCATTACAATGTGTAATATATATATGATTTTGAACATTACAGATCATTACAACTTGTGTAATATGTCTTTTTTTTGAACATTACAAATTAAACTAAGTCATAGGGGTGGGCGTCGGGTGGTTCGGTTCGGGTATCTCAAGAACCTGAACCGAACAATATTTTTCCGGTTCTTGTAAAATGGAACCATTCGGTTTCATTGAATCTCAAGAAACAAACCAGAACCAAACCATTCAGTTTCGGTTCTAATTCGGTTTTACAATAATAATTATTTTTCGAGAGCCTTATCGATGAACATCAGGCCTCGGGAAGTGAGCCAATAACCTGAAATACACTTCTACCGAATATACAAAGATCAAGGATTTTGAAAATCCTTTCACCCCGAAGATAGTATAGGATTCTCTATGAAACAGAAGATATTCATAAACAAAAATAGGAAACAAATGGTCTAGAAGGATTTTCGAGCATTGCAATATAGTAAACTCGTGGGATGAATCATGAGTTTTAAATGCATTATTATTAATTTTTTATATTTGTATTTAAATATTTAATTAACTCCATCGTGGTCATTTACAACTTCGCTTATTAATAAATTAGTCTAATTTGATTTTCATTTACTAAGAATTTCAGTCCAAGTGTGAAGTTAAATGTTACTATGAGGTATAATGAAGTAGAGATGTAACAAATTTTATAAAAAGAAATTAATAATTTTCACTTTACTCAAAAAAATTATAAATTCTTTTGATTTTTTGTTTTAGGACAACCAATTAAGACAAAAAATAAAATAAAAAAATAAACAAGGATCAAACACCGGTTCTAACTTCGGTTTTCGGTTCTAAAAGCGGAACCGAGAACCGATTGAAAACCAATCGGTTCTCGGTTCCAAAACCGATTTCCCATTTTATTCTTTTAAAACCATACAGTTCCGATTTTCTCGATTTGGTCATATCGGTTCCGATTTTTTTGCCCACCCCTACTAAGTCAAGTTGGGGGGAGATGTAATAGAGAAATTGTTGTTGTCTCCCCCTCCCGAAAATTTCAAAACGTTACATTGAGTGCATTAAGTTACTTTCATGTTTACGTCTTCTTTATTGTAATAACAGACGTATTTTTCTTGGAAACATATCATTTATTTGTGGAAGTAATTTTTGTTAACCTTACAAAATACTTACATTGACAAATGTTACAGTAAGTACAGTTTTACAATACTACAACGATTGTAATGTAAGAGTAATTACAATTACACAACATTACACAATATTACAATGACTGTAATACTGCTTTAGATTTTAGTCAACTGATTGTCAATAATACTAATATGAAAAAATAATATTAATGAATATCACACAACTGTTATTTTAAATTACAACATATTACATAACATTAAAGAACGTAATCGCAAGAAAATCTGATGCTGTATTCCTGTTCGCCGAAAAAATGATAGAAGCCATGAACGATCGAAACTAAGGATGTCCAAACCGTGATGTAGGAAAAAAAACTGTTGATTTAGAGTAATTATTAAAGATAACAAATTGTCTAATTTAATTTTCTAAATAAAAGGAAACAACCTAAATGAAAGATTACAATAATTTTATTTTATTTTTTTGAATAAGATTATAATATTTAATGATACTTATCAATTAACACAGAGTAATTTAACCTCATAAATAAATGGTAACTACATCTCTAATTAATAGATGTCATATTTAATTAAGTAATCAAATATTATCAAATTGCCTAATTTAATCCTCTAAAAAAAGGTAACAATGTCCTAAATAAAATATTACAACATTTATTGATCCTTATCAATTAATAGTTTCTCTCACATCAAATTCGGTATTTTTCTAAACTATGGCAACAAAATTGTGTAATATTGAAAATTCGGTATTTTTCAATTTCGATGCAGTACAATCAGGTATTTGCGTAAATTTCCCTTTCGCTACATGGGGGTGTGGAGCCCTTCTATATCGAGATGATTGGACATCATCCCAATAGGGTAGAGTGATTAAAATATTTTGGAGCGAATTCCTTGTAAGCTCTAATTGAGCGACATAGAACATATTGTGGACATGATTGGGGTCGCCCTTGTTATAGTTCATAAATGGATTTTTTATGTACTTTATATCAAGCTTATAACTATAGATGAACTATAAGTTTAACAGGAATAGAAAGCTCCACAGTGTAAAGGTTTTTAATTCACTTTTACTTAGGGTTGTCAAATGGGCCGAGCCGGGCCGGCTCGGCCCGTTTGACGTCGGCCCGTGGCGGTCCACGAGCCGGGTCGAGCCGGATCGTTTCCACACGAAGCCGGCCCAAGTCCGGCTCGGCTCGTCCCCACGAGCTTGACTTGGGCCGGCTCGTGGGCCCTCATTTTTTGTTCAAACGTGTAAGTGGTAACGAGTAACGACTGAAATAATTGAAATTTGAAAATATAAAAAACTTAAATAAATCCTCTTCCTTTAATCCGGGCTTGGGACCGGCTACATTTAATTTCTTGTAGGGGGAGTTAAAATTGTACACGAATAAAATGTTATGTGTACACTTTTTTATTTGAATTTGAAAGAAATAATTCAAAATACAGAAAAAGAAAAATACATATATTATTTATAGCATAATACATAATTGTAAGCAGTAAGCATAATAATTAATCATACAAAATAATTTACTCACCAATACGATTGTTCTCCTAATTTCTCTGCCAGAATTTCACTTATCCTATTTTGTAACATTTTCTCTGCAAATTTCCAATCCTTCAAGCACATTAAGGCCTCTAGTATGTCTTCTTTAAGCCTTTACCTATATTCAGATAACATTCTTCCACCTGCACTAAAAGCAGCCTCCGATGCTACAGTTGATACCGGAGGTGCTAGTAGATCTCGTGCAATCATAGAAACAAGTGGGTATTGACGCTCGTTTAGTCTCCACCACTTAAGAATATCAAAATTATTTCTCTCGTCCTCGTCTAACATACTAAGAAGGTCGTGTGAAAAATACCTAGTTAACTCGCTTGGAGTTTCATCTGAACTATTAAATGTACTAGAAGAACTAGAACCACTGGCATGTGTACTAGAAGTTCCCTTCATAGTCATAAGGTAAGAAAGTAAATCACTGTCTTCATTTTGTATTACATTACTGGTGGGAGTAGTTCTTCTAACATTTTTGCTTGACTTTTCGGCATTGAGTTCGTACATTTTACATAAAGATTTTTCTAAATCTGTACATGTCAATAGAGTATCAAAAATTAATTTATTTGATATTGCATTTATAGTGTGTTTAGTTCCCTCTAAATTTATTCTAGGGTCCATAATCGTTGCTAATGGAAATAAAGTGAGTACATCTTCCCAATATTTTCTAAACTTAGTTTCCATTGATGTAATGATTTGCTTAAAAATATGAAATGTTTTGTACTTGTTAAAATTATTAGCAATGCAATAAAAATGCTTCAACACTAAAGGACTAGTGGAATAATAAACCCCAGATAATTCATTTGTATCATCGTAAAAAGGTTTCAAAAAATTTTTAACATGAAAAACAAGTTCCCAATCATTAGCCCCCAAATCAAAAGTTGGGCCATTTGAGTGCCGACCGTTGTAATATTCACATATTAAATTCTCGTAACCTCGACAATGTTCAATCATTAAATAAATTGAGTTCCATCTATGTCCTACATTTGTAACAAATGATCGTGGTGGCATACCATTTTCTACACAATGTGTATCAAAAGCTTGTTTTCTAGAAGGTGCTGTCATGATGAAATTGCAAGCATACCTAATTTTTTTCAATTGATTTTCTATATGCTTAAGACCATCTTGAACAATTAAATTAAAAATGTGACACACACAACGAACATGGAATAAGACTCCATCAAATTCAGGATTTATGTAGTTAGCTAATCTATCTATCACTGCTTTATTAACAGAAGCATTATCTAGTGTAAAACTACAAGCTTTACTATCACAGCTAAATTCTCTAAGAATTGCAAGTAGTACATTAAAAATATTTGTTGCATTATGTGGGTAATCAATAACTTTAAATGCCATAATTCTTTTGTTCATTAACTAAGTATCATCAATGTAATGACAAGCAACAGCTACATAATCTCTATGATTATTGCCAGTCCACAAGTTCGAAGTAAATGATAAGTTATCATTATATTTATTTAAAACATCTATAAAATTTTGTTTTCTCTCTCAATATTTATTAGTGCAATCAACTCGTAAAGTATTCTAAAAACGAGTTTGTACCTGGGTTGGAGATACTTTTGAATGAATTCCGTGAATTGTGAACTTTCTACAATTGAAAGCGGGAACTCACCACTCGATACGAACATGATCATCCCTTGTTGACGTGCTAGTTCTTGGTTGAAGACTCAATTGGTTAGACTCGATTGACCAAACTGTAGAGTTGATTGGTTTGCTTCAATCGAGCCCGATTTTTGACATGCTTTAGAGTGTCTGTTGCTTCAAGTGGGAACTGTCTCATCCATCTGAGCAGGACAACTGAATGAATGCCGCTGACCAGCGTGATCGGTCGATTAGTGGCCATGTTGAGGTGTGTTGTGCCCCCACCCTTCTTTCAAGAGAAAAGTCCTTCGCAATTTTTACATTGTGCTTTGACTACTGGTTTCCCATTTTCTTCGATGACCGTTGTATTAATCAATTCGAAAAAATTCCAGCAGTCCGATTTTTTTGCCCTTTTTGGATTTCTGCTGGAGCTTTCCGTCGTGCTAGCGGAGCCGGATCCATATGTAACAACAACATTTTCATCAGCAATGTCATCCATATTAAGAGGAGTTCTAGTATCTATATCATCAATCTCATTTTCCAAATCCAACAAATTTTCAGGAATTGGAATTTCGTTGAGACCGGAAATTCATCAACAAATTGGCTAGAAGAATAACCATGAGATTGTGAATGTGCCATTAGAAATAATGAATTTGAAAATTTGAAATTGGAGATCGAAATGAAATATTGAATTTGTGACAATATTGAATATTGTATATGAAAACGAAATATTATAGACTTATAGATTATAGCACTATAAATTAGAATATAACTAAAAAGTGGAAATATAGAAGTAGAATATTGCAATTGAAATTTGAGACTTGAGAGAGTTGAGTTGAAAGAGTTGATGTTGAGTTGAGATAGTTGAGAGAAATTAGGAAATATGTATGTATATTTATAGGTGTTATAAAAAAAAAAAAAAAATATATATATATATATATAAAGAGTATCAAAAAAGGTCACAAATTATGACCGTTTCCCAAACGGTCACAAATGTGACCGTTTGGGATGAGTCGGCCCGTCCTTCTCGTAACAAACGAGCCTAACGTTCAATCCGTTGGATTAGTTTACGATCTTCACGAGTCGAACTCGAACTGTTCAATACCCAAATTTTTTGTCCGGTCCAAGCTCAAGTCCCTTTTTTTACGAGCCGAACCGAACCGAGCCGAACTCCCGAACTGTCCAGCCCGTTTACCACCCCTACTTTTACTGCATATATATATTCTCCTTTGTTAGCTTAGGTCACGTTGAGAGAGAGAGAGAGAGAGAGAGAGAGAGAGAGAGAGAGAGAGAGAGAGAGAGAGAGAGAGAGAGAGAGAGAGAGAGAGAGATTTTCGGGTTTGGAACACAAATGTCACGGAAACTAATCAATTTAGTCTGTTATGGAAACTTTGATACCATACAATCAGACTTTCAGAACAATAATTTGAGTTTGGAA
Source organism: Ligustrum vulgare (assembly GCA_963555705.1). Taxonomy (NCBI): domain Eukaryota; kingdom Viridiplantae; phylum Streptophyta; class Magnoliopsida; order Lamiales; family Oleaceae; genus Ligustrum; species Ligustrum vulgare. The sequence continues at coordinate 40,812,791 of OY743173.1, read as the reverse complement.
CACAAATACAATGGTGTTTTGAACAATTCGATACATATCATTTTCAGTAAAGATATAGATACGAAGGGAACAAACTAATAAACCATAACAAATGTAAAGGTTTACAGAAAACAAGGGGCTCCCAAAAGCTACCAATGTTTAAGGTATATGGAACACAAGAAACTAATTTTGAAGTAACTCTTTATTAGCTTGGCTTGTTCCTTGTCTTCACTTCTCTTCGGTTCCGCCCCTCATTCGCCTTATTTTTTATTCCTTAATTTCAATAGTCTTATTCGACTTGCATTGTTTTACACAAATTTATTTGTTTGATTTGTATATCTAATTTGGGTCTTCCCTTAGGAGGAAACCTTGGTAACATCCTTGCTAGATCTATTGTATTTCATGTGACTCTTTACAAGTTGTCCAGCTGCAATGGCAGACATTAAGGATAGTTCCCCAGCAAGAACAGAACCAGCTACAATTGTTGCCAATAGTCTTGCATTTTCCCCTGCTGACTCTTTGCTTGCACCCTTTACTCCTAGTAAGTTCAAGCAAGCTGATTGAGATGAAAGTTGAGTTCCACCTCCAACTGTGCCCACCTGAATTATATCATACAATAATGCAAAACTTAGTGTGGACCCAAAATCCATACCATATTGTATCCCATTTCTGACTTTTTGGTCTAATTAATATGATGAGATTAAGCCCGATTAAAATTGAATTTTTAGTTGATGAAATCAGTGGTTGAAAAACTGTGAGTTCCATGAGATGTGTGGTTAAAATTAATTGTTGACTCCAAAAAGGGGCTAAATTGTGTTTATGTACCTCAATGGAAGGCATTGTGACTGAAATATGAAGGTCTTTTCCATCGTTTACCGCCTCCATCATAGTGATGCAGTGAGAGCTCTCGATGTTTTGTGCAGGATCCTGGCCAGTTGCTATGTATACTGCAGATACAATGTTACTAGCATGTGCATTGAACCCACCAAGGGCTCCAGCAATGGCTGAACCAGTAAGGTTTTTTAGCATGTTGAGCTCTACTAATGCAGCAACATTGGTCTTCAAAACCTTTGTTACAATCTCTTCTTTTATAATTGCCTCGCAAACGACTGACTTGCCACGCCCTTCGATCCAGTTCACTGCTGCTGGCTTTTTGTCTGAGCAGAAGTTTCCTGAGAAAATTCCAAGTACTTCGATGAGAGAACAGGTCAACCACATATACCAGCAATAATTAAATTAATAGTAAAAGGGAAATCTATCGACTTCAAAGCTCGTGAAGGGTACCACGCCCTGTGGCGGACTTGTACATCCGACGCGTATTAAACGGTTAAAAAGTATGAGTGAAGGTGAAGTTTAGGTGTATACCGGATATCCCAATAACATCCATATCAGGAAAATCATTTCCAAGATAATCAAGAACATTTTGCACTCCTTTGGAAACCATGTTCATCCCCATTGCATCACCAGTGCTGCAGTTAAATCTAATGTACAAGTTCTTCCCTGCCATTGCACATTGAATCCCTTGTAGCTTAGCAAATCTGCTAGATCTGCACATGCCCCGATCAAACATTAACATTAATTCTAACAAAATGCTGCCTCATACGCAGTATATTAAGATATTGAAAAGACTATCAATGTAAACATTAGAAATGATCTGTTGCCCAAATCGAGCACACTACATATCCATATTGTATCCAACATGTGCCTTTAACGCGGGCAACAGATTATTCTAGTGTAAACATATTTATTTTCCAAAAGTATTTACAGTGAATCGTGTTTGAACTGTCAGATCGCACCAACCCCGCCGAAATAGTGGATACATTACATGTAAGCATCAAATACAAGTCAAAGTCTAAAGTAAGAATGGAAAGCAAATTCTTAACACTGTTCTCTTTTGGAATTTTGAAATTTATTTTGAAATTTACTGATCAAAGCACTACCAAGTTTCAAAAGTCTAACCAAAAAGCAATTAGAAAGAAAAGTGACAAGGTGAAAAAAAGAAGTAATTATGTGGTATAAACAAGAAATTAATATGCTATGAGCCTAACATAGTTCAAATGTATCTTTTCATATTATTCAATAACATGAAATGCTGAATATAAGCATCATATTCGTTATTCTAATCGAATGAGAGAGCATGTATTGACTGCGTAGATAAAATTACTAATGGAAGGATATCTATGCTGATTAAACACATGATTAATCGTAATTATTCGAAGGAATTGTGTAATTAACATGTAAACAAGATGGAGTGAAAGAAAATACTCACTTGTTGAAGACAACAGAGAGAGTCATATAATTCACCGGATTCTCCAAGTAAAACTTCAACTCGGCGGCCCTCTTGGCGGTTTCGAACCTCACCACCGGAGCTCTAGTCATCCCATCTTTCAACAAAGTGCCGGTGGCGCCGCCTGATGCATAGATAGCCTTGCAGCCCCTATTGGTGCTAGCCACCAAACAACCCTCCGTCGTTCCCATTGGAACCATGTATTCCTTACCGTTAAGCAATAAAGGCCCAGCTATCCCCACCGGAATCTGCACGTACCCCACTGGCATCTCGCAGCACTGACCGAGAATCGACTCGTAGTCGAATCCCTCAAGAGGCAGTCCCCCCAGTGATTTCCCTGTAATTCTCTGCAATGCCTCTCTACGAATCGAAGCTGCCCTTTTGCAGTCTCCAAGCTTTGATTCCAAAGAGTATGATGGAACCTTCCCTTCCACTACAGAGTTTACAATCTGTTCATCCTCCTCGGATGATTGTGGTGTAATTATAGGTGCAGGCTTTTCAGTCACCGGAACCTTGGTGGTTTGCGGTGGGACCACAGGGACAACCGGGATGGCACAACCGAGAGTAGTTGCCTGGGATGCCCCCATTCGACTGTCTTCCTCGATAATGGATTTATCATTTTCTTCCTCTTCCATGTCCCATGCATCCTCGTTTGATCTGTAAATGACGGACTGAACAAAGTCTATGCCGAAAAATCCTAAGAGATAAATGATAGAGGCCAGTAGAGAAACCAAGGCGGCTAATTCAGATAACGTAACAACGTGGAGAGGAGTGGAGTTACGGATCTTTTCACGCCACCTTGTGAGGAGGAAGTACATGACGGAGAAAAACATGGTGAAGAAGATTCCGTTGGTGAGATAAAGAGGGAGAGGAAAGGCATCAGAGGCTTTAGGGTTGTGTGGTTTCATGGGTGGTTCGCCGGCGGCAAATTTGACCGACTGGGGTATCTTGGCTTGTCTCCGACGAACATCCATTGTTATTAATTAATCTGACTTAAAATTCCAAGCCGAAAATGGCGAGGGAGAGTGGAGGCGGCTCTGGACTGGAGGGTGGCGGCGGAGCAACCGTGATGACAGTGGTGTATTGTGTTGTGAATCTTGTGATAGGGATGAGCGTAGAAGCGAATGCTAAGGAAGTAAATTTATAGACGGGTAGAGCTTGGCGCGCGGGACGTTACGGCCACACTTACCGCGTGGTATTCACATTCGTGTCTAGAAAATTTCAGCAATGTGATAGAGGGCGCTGCTACAATGCCCGCGCAGTGTCCCGCGCGGGCTACCGCCCCCTCACATGAGGGGGCGGTAGCCCGAGGGTGGGACCCACCCCCCATGTGAGGGGTGAGGGTGGGACCCGCCCCCCATGTGAGGGGGCGGTAGCCCGCGAGGGACACCGCGCGGGCGAAGCAGCTTTATTCATGTGATAGCGTTAATTTTGATCTACTCATTAAATTGCATTATATGCCATGACAGAAATTTGATGACTAAGAGCCTATTTAATAATATAAAATTTTTAAATTTTTTAAGTTTTTTTTGATTTTTTTATGGATGTGTGATTTAAAAATGTTTGAAAAGTTAAAATTTGTGGACTTGACTAAGAATTGATGGTTGAGATTGATTTTGAAAAGTTGTGATGAAATTTTTACATTTACCAAACAAACTTTAAATGAGGATCAACATGACCATCACATCAAATTGCATCACATGTTACATCAAATACGAATGTGTTTGACTGATACAATTTAATGACTGAACAAAAATTAACTCGGTTATATGTTATGTTTGAAATTTTCAAGTCACATAGGATGTTTTATAAAAAATTGGAGACTGTTTGATCTTGAGTGATGGACGAGTAACTTCGTAGAAAGTTGGGTGGACATTCAGAAATCTTTTAAAATTGAGTAGTTAAGTAGTAACTTCGTAAAAGTTCAAGGGCCACTAGTTGATTTTACTCGTATTCGCATTCTGGCCAGTTTTCTTGTTTTTTAGCCTCTGTTTGACAAAAGTCTTGAACATATTTTTAAACAATACATTTTTCAAATAACTTTTTAACTACTCACATTTTTTTCTCTACTTTTCAACCATGTTTTTACTCCGAAAACATCATATTTTTTGTTTTTTGTTTTTTTTTTAAATAAAATAAAATAAATAACAAAAAGACCCTTAATGGCTTCAAATATTTGTTTAAATTACTTAATTAAACACAATTTCTTCAAATTAGTCTTTAGGCATATCAAAAATTACGCTAGCGCTCGTCAATGTTTGGTTAATTAAGTACGTGAGTCTCTAATTATCTTTTTATTATCATCTTTTCATCATCATCATCATCATGGCAAGACTTCACATATTTATATTACAAGTGATCACATTTATATGATGTCTTGTTATTTATTTGCTAATAACATGTCAAAATTTTTAGTAGGAAACGACATTGGCTTTAAACTTAAGCATGAAGGAGTTTAGCCCTTGTTTGGGCTCCATTATAATGAAAGTGTTGGGATAATATATATTTTTGAATGGTGATTTTTGGGAGAAAGAGTGTTAATAAATAAGAAAAAAATTCGATTTACATTTAATAATATTTTATAAAATAATTTGTTATTGAAAATGAGTTTTATAAAAATGTACTAAATAATAGAGCCTGAAAAGGGACTTGATGTCTAAAAAAATAATTGATAAGGAATGTCAAACTAAAATTCATAATGCAGTTACCCTTAAGTTATGATGTCTACTTAAACAAAGAATGTTAACGAATTGCTCTGAAATCAATAATTTGTTGTACAAGTAGTTATTGGTGAACAAATAAATCATCAAATCGAATTAAACTGCATCAAATGATTTCAAATCTTATTTCTGATCAATGAGTACCCGATTCAAATTATTGCACTGCAGTTCACACCTTTAATCTTGCAACAATACAAAAGAGACTCGATTCTAAAAAATATCCGTTGAGAATAGGAGTGGGCCAAAAAATCAAAATCAAGGAAGTTGAACTGGAAAAACGAAGCCAGTCGGCTCTTAAAAAAATTAAAAGAACTGAAACAATTAAAAAAATTGAAACTGATCGATTCTCAAAACTAAAATTGAAAGTAAAATCGAATAAATTAATTTGAGTTATTATCTGATTTTTTTCTTTTCATTTTACAAGTAAAAATTTGATGTAAAAGTTTTAAAGCAGTTTTTTTTTTCAGTTTTTTTGCTTTTCTTAATTAATTAATTTTTTTTGGAGAAAAATGCAATTATTCATTCCTAGAATCAGCACTGAGAATATTCCAGATAAACAACGGGGGAGAGTAAGACCACTCAATTACATTAGGGAAGGACCTAACAACTTTGGCTAGTGTATGAGCAACTTGATTTGCTGATCTTCTAATTCAATTGAATTGTAGCCTAGGGAATTCACTAGCTAATCAACGCCAGTCTTCAATAATCAGTACAAAATATGAATTATCAGCTTTTGTTTTAAGTAGAGTATTGCAAATTAGGAGAGCATCCATCTCTATTATTTTGATTTGGGGAAATCAACTCTTCATCCAAGAGAGGGCTTCTCGAACTCCCAATGCTTCACCAAATGATGGATAATTGAAAAAAAAAAAAAAAATTGATGGATAAGTGATGCCTTTTATAGGGACTACCTTTGCTACCACAAAATCACCAGTTTCATCTCAGATCATCAAACCCAAGCCCGTCTTTCCGTCCTTGTCAAAGATGACCGCGTCTATATTAAGCTTCATTGTCCCTACTGATGGTGGTCGCCACTTGTTTGAATTCTGGTCATTCGAAGTTGTAGCTGTCAGTGGCGGAGAGACATGAACTTTGCACCACTGGTGGAGGAAAGAATGGGCAATCATCACTACCTTTGACATAATGAAAGAAGCTGAATTCCATACAACTTCTTTGCAATTCGTCCAGATAACCTAGCATACCATGCTAATTAAGATCTCGATCCACCTGATGATTATTGGAAACAATTCCTATCCACGCTCTAAAGGAGTTCACAGTGGCCTGTGAAGGGATCACTCCCATGGTTGTCCAAACTTCCTTAGCAAATTCACACTGAACTAGGACATGTAAGATTGATTTGACTTCACTCATGAACACTGGGCAAATACTTTCTACCTCCACTCTTCAAGTTCCAATATTATCTCTAGTAGGTAAGACATTCACCAAAGCCCTCCATAAATAATTTCTGACTTTTACTGGGATCTTCAGTTTACGTATGACATTCCATAATTTATCGGCAGCACTATGTGAGTCCAAAAAGGTAGACACCATCAACTGTATATAGTTGCTCTGAACAAAGTAAATGTCATTCTTCTCGTGAAGCCAGAAAACCCGATCCGGCCTTTCATACGAGCTAAGAGGAATATTCATGATCTGGTGTCTATCTTTATCATTGAAGAGGTCGACAAGAACATCATATTCCCATCTACGCTCACCTTCGGTCATGAGTTGGTTCACAGTAGCATCTTCAGTGCCTGGCATGGGATTGGAAGTAATAAAGCCGTTGTTCGGGCTAAGAAGCCACGGATCTTGCCAAGCTGATGTGATCCAAGATAGGAGACCAAAATAGAAATCAAGTTACTATCGATGCAACAGCAATCTAGGTGGGAAAACAAGCAAGTTCCGTGTTGGGCTCGAGTTGAAAATCAAACCAGGTTACGTTGTTTCAAAGGGACAAAGATTGGAGCTACCGGGAAACCCACTCGACCGCGTGGTTAAATGGTGGCGCGATCGCACAAGGACACCAAAAAGAGACCCGAGAGTTTCAGGCATAACCACACGATCGCTCGGTTCAAGTGAAACACAAATTTTGCGTTTTTTATTTAATTTCCGTTTTAATTATCTATGTTTCCTATTTTGAGCCCTAATTACGGCTAGGGCTAGGTTAGACGCGTTTTACATTATATTATCTTTTTTTTCATTATTGAACGGCGGTTTTTGAGATTATTGAATTTGAGTTAAGAGAGTTTTCTCCAATTGAAAGGTTGAGGAGTTCCTTTTGTATTCTTTGAGAACAAATCCAACTTATCAAATATTATGAAATATTTGTGGTGTTTCGAAAACCTTAGATCTCGATTACGCATCGTCAATCTTGCGTCGTGAATCTTGGGTCAAGATCCTATCGTCAATTCTGTCATTTATTTAACGTTTTTATTATTTTTTGAGTCTTGTTTTTGCGTGTTGGACTGAATTTAGACCTTTCCGTTTATTGTTTCGTTTTTTCCGCGTCTTTATCGTGATTTCCGTGTCCCGGGATCACATCACAAACTCTAATAGATGAGTTCCCCACCCTAAATTTGCATCCATTAATTAGATTAGGTTGGGCTGCCAGAATGCTTCTCCAAATATAGCTGGGGTTGTAACCAATTTTGGCATTTAAGAAAGTTGAAGACAGAAAATATCAAGCTTTATAAACCCGAGCTACCAATGTATCTGGTTGAGTAGTCAGCTTCCATCCTAGCTTACCTGAAAGAGCTAGGTTGGTCTCACGAACTTTTTTAAACCCCAATCCTCTATTTTTTGGAAGGCACGGCTTGTCCCAGATGGTCCAATGAATTCCACCTTGATTGTTCTTCCACCAAAATTTGTTCAGTAACCTTTCAATTTCTTTAGTTACATTTGTTGGGATAAGAAACACACTCATAAAGAAATTTGGGACTGCTTGAGCGACAATCTTGATCAAGATCTCCTTCCTTGCTCTAGAAAAGAACCGTTCTTTCCATCCTCGTGTACGTTACCAAACTCGATCCTTTATGAACGGAAATACCTCTCTCTTTTTCCATCCGATGAGGTCCGGTAATCCAAGGTATCTCTCGTGCCCTTGAAGAGCTTGAATACCCAACGATGTTTGAATAGATTGTTGTCTGTTTGAGTCCACATTTCGGCTAAAGAATAAAGAGGACTTGTTGAAATTTATAGACTGCCTCGACTCAACTTCATAGCGGTGTAGTAGTTCTTTTATTTCCTCACATTCTCGGTTATTGGCCCTGAGAAATAAAAGGCTGTCATCCACGAAACAAAGGTGAGTAATTGTTGGAGGGCTTCTCGCAATTCTACGGTTATGAATGAGTCCCAACTCTTCCTTGGACCGGATAATAGATGATAAACTCTTTGGACAAATAATAAACATGTATGGCGACAAAGGGCACCCTTGGCGTAATCCTCGCTCGGGGATGATGGGGCCGATTTTATTCCTCCATGCATCACATTTTAACGAACAATTGAAGTACACAAGGAAATAAGTTATATCCACTTTGTTGGAAACCCATGCGCTTCATGATGTGCCAATCACATCCCAAAACTTTTGATAAAAGGCCGGGTTCATACCATCCGCTCCTGGGGCTTTATAGGGGTGCATATCAAAAATCTCTTTCTTAATCTCTATTGCTGTAAAAGGAGCCATATGCAAGTTATAGTGAGAAGAAGAGATCCAATGGTTCATACCTTCTGCAATAGGGCCCATGATTTTCGTATGAGGGTTGGACGAAAATAATGTCCGAAAATATTCAGACATGATGTTATGCGAAGTAGGCTACTCGGAGACCTAATTTCCATGGCTGTCTTGAAGTCGGTTTATGTAATTCGATTTTCGGCAGCTGAGGCTGATTTATGATAATATTTAGTGTTGGAGTACCCATCCTTAAACCACAATTTTCTTGATCTCTGCTTCTAGTAAATCTCCTTTTGATGCAGGCCTCTAAAGTATTCAGCTTGGGCTTTCTGAAAATCATGAATCCCCTCTAAGTCCAGTCTACCTTGAAGACGACTCATTAATGCACAGTGATGTTTTATCCTCGAGTTCAGTTTTCTTAAAGTCAAACCTCCCTAGCGTAAGAGGTCCTCCCCAAATTGTTTAATATGGCTAAGGAATAGGAAACCCGCTGTGCCATACCAACCAGAATTAACAACTTTCTTACAGTCATCCTCTTCAAGCCATAGATTCTTGAACTGAAATTTCTTCCTAGTTACTTGAGGGATGGGATGCTTGGGGGTGATAAATAGCGGTGCATGATTAGATGAGAAAAATTCCAAGTTATTGGCTTTGGCACTCGGAAAAAGCTCAGACCATTCCAATGAAGCAAAAGCTCGATCCAATCTTTCTTCTACCCATCCAACAGAGCCCCTACTCTTGCACCATGTATATTGATAACCCTCCATTCCTAGATCATATAGGTGACTATCTTCAACTACCTCTTTGAAGCCGAGCCAATTTGGATTCTCATGTTGTTCCACTTTTTCATGTTGGTACAAGAGGTCATTGAAGTCTCCAAGACAAATCCATGGTAAAGAAGATGCAGAGGCAAGAAGTCTCAAATGATTTCAACTAATACGACGTCTGTTGCGGTCTGGAATGCCATAATATCCCGTAAGTCGCCAATTAGGTTTGCCCAGCATAGACACCTCAACATTGATATGAGAACGGGAGTAACTAATGAGAGAAGCCATATCCTGTTGTTTCCATAATAGAGCTAAACCTCAACTATGTCCAATAGAGTCAACAACAATGCAACAATCATAATTTAACTTACTTTTTATTGATAATATTTTTGGTTTACAAACCATAGTCTTAACAAGAAATATAAAGTCAGGCTTATTGCTAGAAACTAGGTCCATAAGAACCTGAACTACTCATGGTTGCCCAGTCTACGGAAGTTCTAGCTGAGGATACTCATATCTCTCGGTGGGCCTACGAAGCAAAACCCACAGTTACAACGCTTTTTGGATCCTCGATCATTGGACCCATCTTACCAATTATAATATTCAAATTAACTTCGAAGTTGGGGCCCACTCTTCTCCTCTTTTGGTCTGAGATAACTAAGCCCAATTTTGTCGTTACCAATCTCATCATGAACCATCCCAGCTTGGTTTTCCTTAAATAGGGGATTTTCTTTCATCATGGGAAATGGGGAAGCCGAATTATCAATGGAAAGAATAATTGAATTGGAGCCTTGATTTATAGCTTTACCTTTTTTAGCCAATGCATGATTGCCACCTTCAAGAATGGAGTTTTCCTCTTCAGCATCCTCATCAACTCCATTACATAATTACAGATTTCATTGTCTGAGTTCCCTTCCCCAAGCCACCTATCACCGATCGAACCTGGTACATTCCGAAGAGGTGCTTGAAGAAAAGTACCATAGGAACGATCGATGTCACCCCCCTGAGCTTCATAGATATTTTTACATGACCAGTCGGCATGACCAATCTTATCGCAAATGAAACAGAACGTCAGGACTTTCTCGTACTTGAATTTGCCCCATATCCAGTCACCTCCTGTATTCTTGAGCTTCATTTTCCTTTTGTGCGGGAGTCGAACATCCATCAAAACTCGCATTCGCAGGAAGGTTTTCCACCCATTCGAGAAGTTCTTCGGGTCAGAGGCAAGGTACTTGCCAATGTAATTACCAATTTTTATGAGAATTCTATCAGATCGGAATCTAGCCAGGACTTCATGGATTTGCACCCAGAAACTTGTTTCGCAAAGGAAAACTGTAACACCCCAAGTTTAAAATCTAAAACCTAGGCGTGTTAACTTCCATTCATATTATATGCGGAAATAATCGTTTATAACATTTAAACTTTTCATTTTCTATTATAAAGTTTTACAAAAATTTCGGCAGAGTCTCCTCTATAACTTGGACATAGCCAACTTGTAGAGGAACATCATACCTACAATACATAAACAATTCTCAACCCATTTAAATCCAACATTCAACATCCAACCAAAATCCCAAAATTTAACTCCAACATTAATTCCCAAACTCCTCAACAATAATACCTTGAAGTAAAAAATTTATAAATTCCTGAAATATAGTATGAACTAATCACGAGAAATACCATACTTATTTTAACTAAGAACCGACAAACTAATTCAACATGATTCATCAATTTAAAAGAATAACCAATAAAATAATTTGTGAAATCCATTGATTCGTTTCTAAAAGGAATGAAATTATGAGTACTGTCCGAGTCAGCCGCCAAATGCTCTCCTTGGATCATCTAACTTTCATCGCCCGAAATGTTGGGGAGGGATTGGGGTGAGCTAAAGCTCAGTAAGTAAACTTTATGCTTGAATTGCATGCTTATGACATGAATGCTTTAAAAATTTCATATATGTATCCCCATTTACTTTACTTTCCAAAACTTTCAAACTTTTCAAACTCTCACTTCATTTCAAAACTTTCACTTCATTTCCATTGTGAGCTCACTTGATGTAACTTCTAGTCAATCAGATAACAGTGGACAATTCTTATTTGGAACCAGATCACATTTACAAGTAAAATCGCAAAGCGGCTAACATTCATTCCACCGCAAAGCGGCTTATTCACTTTATTCCACCGCAAAGCGGTTCATTCACTTCATTCCACCGCAATGCGGCTCATTACATTCGGGTACGCCGGTCCCCCGCGCCCCATTTCTCACTCGCATCTTTCATGAACTAGAAGTACACCAATTCTTTCTTAAAAATTCTTGGGATACATAACTTTTGAACAAAAATACACCTTGACACATTTTTTTTCATTTAAAAACATTTGACTTCCCAAATTTCGATGCCAATGCATGCTTGATGATGCAATAACATGATAACATGCGTGCTTGAACATTCTTCTTAATAACATATACTTTCATCAAGTAAATGAAATTCATCAAAACAAGTTGCAAGACAGTCAGTTACAAATTTCACATTTGCATTCAACTTTGATAAAAATAGGGGGAAGTTTACTTACCTGACGTTCTTAGTATTTACCGTTATCTGGATTTGCAAGTGGAAGAGTCTCAGACGCCCGTGACGTCAATGTACCCAGTAAATCCTAATTATTTCCATTCATTAATCAAATATGCTTTTAGTCCAAAAATCACATTTAACACTCTTAAATGAGGTTGAGACTTCATGTAACTCACAATTCAACCGAATGAGATCTTAAACTATGTCAAATATAGGTAATACTACATTCGGAATAAGAGATTAATTTAAATGGTAAAAAATGAAATCTAATTTTATAAATTACACAAAGGTCAAAGTTATGGGATATTCGTCACAACTTAAGTTTCATGAAGACAAATTTCAATTTATCCCAATATTAAACTAATAGAAAATCAATTAAACTTCTAAGTTTCATAATCTTCGAAAGCTGAGAATTTCATTTAAAGTTCCAATTTAATCTAAATCAAAGAAAATCACTTAAAACATTTAAACTTCCAAATTCTGAAATTTTAAAAAAATTTAATTCAAAATTACCCTAACCGTTAATTAACAAGTGAATTCATACATCCAAAAAATATGAAAATTAACTAGTATAATAAACCATATAATTCAAAACATGAAAATTCCCAAATTCATCAAGTATCAATCTGAAAATTTGAAGTGAATAAGCACAGGCACATACACATATATACCTCTATGCATACATGTATGAACATTACTCAAATCCCAAAATTAGCCTTTAAAATTTGAAATCTACATAAATTGAAATCTGAAAATTTGAAAATCTTAACATATATACATACATTCAATCCATATATACATCAATATATACCTACAATTCCATATATACATACAACCATTCAATGTGTGTGTTGTGAGTGTGGGTTCGACAGTGTGTGCTTGCGGGTGTGTTGTGTGTTGTGTCTTGCGAGTGTGGGGGTTGTGTTCGGTGTGTGCGTAGAAAGAGAAGGGGAAGAGAGGGGCGGGCCTTACCGGTGATGGAGGTGCAAGGTGGTGGTGGTGGTGGTGGTGGCCGGCGGTGCGCGAGGAAGGGACCGAGAGAGAGAGAGAGAGAGAGAGAGAGCGGCGAGAGACAGGGTCGTGAGATGGAGAGAGGGCCGAGAGAGAGAATCGTGAGTGAAGGATAATGAGGTTTGTGTTTAGGTTTAAATTTAATCTTTTGAGATTTACAATTTGGTCCCTCAACTCCCCTCCTTTGCATATTTAAATTCCATAAATTCCATTTATTTCCAATTGTCAACAAAGTTTCAATTTAACATAATAAAATAGAAATTAGCATGCCTAAGCAATAAAATTTAATTAATCACATAAAATTGCACGAGAACCACACGACAAGAATTCAGCCCAACAGAGACGACAAAATTCGTCTCTAAAGGATCTAAAGTCGTCTCTATTGGTTATTAGAGACGACAAAGTCGTCTCAATGAGTCGTCTCTGTAGGTCCGTGACTGGAGATAATTAGAGGCGACTTTGTCGTCTCTGTTTCCTCCGGGGCAATTGAGACGACCTTTAGAGATGACATTGTCGTCTCTCTTTGTGAAAATATTTAATTATTTATTTATTTTGACCCGATTCAATCCTTTTTTAACCCGACCCAAATCTCGATCCGAACCGTCGACCCCCGAAATTTTCTTTAATTTATATGATAATTGTGCATGACAATGATTTGAACTAGGGACCTAAGTGTTGGGTGGTGATGTCCCAACCACTAAGACAATTAAATTCTTGTGTTAAATTTTGTTTTAAATAATATATATTAGTTAACTTAATAATATTTTCTTAACAAATCAACTTTAATATTAATTATATAAATGTAAATAATTAAAAAGGTTAACAAAAAAAATAGCGAAATTTTAAAAAATAAGAACAAAAATATTTAAAAAACAGACTACGTCGTCTCTATTGGTCGATCAATAGAGACGATATTTTTGTCGTATCTATTGATCGACCAATAGAGACGACTTTTTAAGTTGTCAACCAATAGAGACGACATTATGGAGTCGTCTCTGTTGGTATAGAGACAACTTAAAAAGTCGTCTCTATTGGTCGATCAATAGATACGACATTATGGAGTCGTCTATATTGATTGGTAACCAATAGAGACGACTCCATAATGTCGTCTCTATTGGTCGACCAATAGAGACGAATTTTTACTCGTTTCTATTGATCGATCAATAGAGACGATTTTTCGTGTCGTCTCTAATTTTTCGTCTTTTTTGCTCATTTTTCTTGTAGTGCCATTTACAATTTTCTAATCGGCACATTGAGCGAGACGGCGTTCAAATCCTTCCACTGCAAAACAATTCCAATCATTGACATAAAATTAATTTCACAAATTTCAATTACATTAGCATAAATATGACTTGAAATTTTAAAGGGTACGAAAATGAAAGGCGGTATTACGGAAACACTCATAGGGTTTTAGTCCTCCATCAAGTGTTTCAACAGGAGGAGATATTTGTTGAAGGTCCAAGGGCCATTCTCAAGGACGCATTTCATGTCAAGATGGTGGTAGAACTGGAGCACATTAATACCAGATCCCAAATCCTAAATGCATACCCCTTTTTTTGGTCACCAAATTGATGCTATTTCGCCTCTCATGGAAACGAAATGGATAGTACGATCGGTAAGGAATTTGCCAACCAGACAGAAACGGTATTGGCGTTCGGTGGAGCGTCATCACCTTGCAATTCTATTCGTTGTTCCTCGTCTTCAATTGTCATCTTTGCGTACACATCTTCTAGAGCCATTGTCGGCTGAATGGAAAAATGGATTCAGATTAGTAAGAAAAGCTTGTCAAATGACGAGGAAAAAGCTCTTCAAGCAGAACATTTTTTTGCAAGTTTTAATGCATTTTTTAAAATTGACTTGTTGTTCTATATATATATATATATATATATATATATATATATATATATATTGCTTTTCACATTTTGCTCTTTTTTGTTTTTCATTTAACTTTGATTTTTACACACATTTAGGCATTTGCATCAAATTCAAATTTTCTTGATAGGAATCGAACAAAAATTAAAAAATAAATGAAATTGAACTAAAATCGTTCGGCTCTTGAGGTTGATGGAAAATAACCAAAAGTTTCGATTTCATTTCGGTTTTTTCAATAATCGAACCAAATCAATAAATGTTCACACCTAGTTGAGAATAATACTTGCACGGCATTTGAAATTTTTAATATTTCCAAACGTTGGGGGACTTCTATTGGATTATTTCTATTGGCTAAATAAGTGCATATATTTTTCCATTTCTATTTCAACTTAGCATTAATTTCTCATTTATCATCCCCAATATTTTCTTTTTTTCCTCAAAAAAATCAAAGTTCTATTGTCTTTTTCAATTATAGGGACAATTAAAGATTTTTACTAGGTTAATGGAAAAAATATTATATCGAAATTGGTAAAAATAAATCTGAGTTCCACCAATACCAATACGTCCACATTACCAAATGGGTGAATATATAAGTATAACAATAAGATACCTAACTTCTTTAACTTCCAAAATATAATTTCCGTTTAAAACTCGATACATTATAATGAGATACACAATTTTATTATCTAACTTTAGTAATACAGTTGCAACTCAAACTTCATATTTGATAATAACATACAGAATTCTGTAATAATGTAATTTTCTTAGAAAAAAATATTGAAACTTTGAAGAGAACAATAAAGCACGTATTTCTTTATAATTACGTGTATAATTTCCATCCGAAACTCCAAATGATAATTCAAGGGACTTTTATAATTTCGTCTATAAATTTTCAATTGGAAAATATGTGACGGGTTGGTTCATTAAAATAAGCTTACTTGAAAAATTGACCATAATTTACTTATTTTACACAGAAATAAAGAACTTAGATTTGAAAATATTTTTGGAGTATTAGTACTAATATAATAAGTTGAAAAGAGACGGGGACGGTTTTTTGGACTTTTGGTACACGATCTAGACCATGTTTGGTTAACCCTTTATTAAGGGTTAAAATACTAACTTCGTTTTTTAACTTACTTATGTGTAAACTTAATTATAAGGAAATTTTCAAAGCTGAGCCAAACACCCACCTAAAATATTAATAACTCGTCCGTAATCCAGTTTGTTCATTTTTGAAATTAAGATGTTAATTTGTCAATTATTAAATTTGAAACGGTCCCCAAGGCCTAAACATTCATTTATTTTTAATTACAAGTTATCACAAATTATTTATAAGGTAGAATGTTTCTTATAAATTTGTAGTTTTCAACTTATTAAGATAATTCACATTATTGATATAACAATCACATACTAAATATGTTATAAAATAATTGTTGTTTAAAATTTAAAGAAAATATCGGAGATAGTACACTCTTTATTGAATCTTTTCGACTTTTCAACCACTTCGCATCCTCCAGAGAGTTCACATCATCTACACGTTTGAACTTTTGAAGGGTTTAGATGGATACTATTGGTATGTTTAGTCGGGTGGCGACAGTTAGGTCACCTATTTTGAGTTATGGACATGCCTCACATGGGCGGGGGGCAATAAGCTTATTTTACAAATATCAAGACATCCTCACATAAATAAAAAATAAATAAAGAAAATAAATCACTAAACTTCCTTATTTCTAGATTTAAGTATCACATATACATGACCACTTTTTGAGCTACATAAGATTGTTGAAATTGCATAGATACCCCAACTAAGATATTAATTCCAATATTACATTTCTGCAATTTACGTACCAAATATACTAATATTTTACAAGTAAAAAATAAAAAGAGAAATCCAAATCACTATTTTATAATATTTGCATTTTGCTTCCCTATTTTATCTTTCGATTAGTATTGTCAATGAAGATCTCATATGAAATATTATGATAGAAACAAAACAAAATATTCACATAGAATAACAGAGTTTGCAAATTATTAAACATCTCGAGCCCATTAGATTGGACAATTATAGGAGACAATTGAATTAGAAAAAAAAGGATGGATCTGTTGCCCACGGTGGGAAACTTTCATATTATCCATTGGACACAAGGCAACTCGACATTGTAGGATGTCGAGTCACTCATGTGCACAACACGTGGACATCTCGTCATCTTCCAATGCCGAGCTGCCACGTCGATGGTGGGGGCAACATAGCAATTTCGTAGGAAAAAGATACAAAACTAATGATGATAAATAAGAATTCATACTAACTATTTTATTATTGGTAAATATATTCACATAAATATATTCACAATGCAATTTTTGTTAACTACACTATATTTTAACTTTGTTGATGCATGATCTGGCGTGGATTGTAGTCGATGATGTATGAGATGATATGACATATTTGATGATGCACGTCCTGACATATAGTACGAATTTCATGTTGACCTAAACCAACACATATGAGATCATGCAATTCACGACCTGAAGACAATAGAAGATGAACAACCTAAGTATCAAATCGTATCAATTTCCATATAGACTACAATCAGCGAGCAAGGTGCACGACCCGGATGTCAACTCATGCACGACCGACCGCCACTCTTCAAATACTTATTCTGACATTTGGATAGTTGAACAAGTTAAAAGTTAACTGCTTTATACTTTGTAAGAACCCAAGTAGTTTAGTTAGGATGTACTATTACGTGGTTAGATATTGTATTAAGTCAGCTCACCCATTTTTCCCTATAAATATAGGGGAAGGTAGCTCACAAAAAGGTTTTGAACTTTTGGCAATTCTAAGTTAATTCGATTAATACAAGGAATCTTACATAGAGCCTAGTTCAAATACGATCTAGGATCCACTTCTTACAGTCATTATATTTTACTGTATAATTGACACTCACATGTTTCCTTGCTGACTTGGAATATTCATAATTCAACAATCAACAATTGGCGCTAGAAGGAGGGACCGCTTGTAATATAAAGTATTCCATCTAACTAGTTCTTTCAAATCATATCATTCACAATGATCATCAAACAAAATAGATCACGACAGTTCTGGAAGCAATCACAGGAATAAAGAAAATTGTGTTGAACTACCGTCAGGTCTTCCAAGGAAGAAGGACCAACCAGAGCCCAGACCTAGATAAGATCCCTAGACGGGAGAGATTGTGCATCAACCGTAGAACTGACACAAGCGATTGGGAGAATTCAACAACCACCACCCAAAGCATGCCAACAATCGAACCATGGTGAGGAGGTGGAATCTTCCTATCTCATTCTTGATGATGACCATAAGTCCAAAGGAGACTTAGTTATGCACCTGCTAGTAGGGGTGTAAAAGGTTCGGTTTGGATGATTTTTGATAAATTTTCAAACCAAACCATTTAACACAGTTTGACGTTATTCCATCCCAAATCAAACCATTTAATTTCTTAAACCAAACCATTTTGGGCGGGTTGTTGTCGGTTCAAACCACAATTTGCAAACGAAATTAATCAAAAAAACTTTTCAAACCACGACTAGTCATGGGAATCATATAAAATCTTGTTAATTTGTTTTTTATTAGCATAGTAACATATTGTGATAAAACTCAAATATCAAGAAGATTACTGCTGAAAAGAAACTGGGTCTGGATTAACAGAAATATGTGTCAAATTTGGAGTTAGATTTAGTCTTTTTACTAAATCTAGAAAATAGTAGAGTGACAACATCAACATTTTACGCCTTCTAATCAATTCTCTTGGCCCCTCATTTCTATTAAATATTCTTGAGATTATTTAACATTAAAATCGTGTCAACACAAAAAGAAATGCGTATAAGACTCTTTAAAGAAATTTTCCAAGCCAAATGCTACCACACAACTTGACTTTACTAATGAAATAACAAGATATCTTCTCTTGCATCATTCTACAAATTACAAGGGAATATATTTTTCCAAAAAATGCATAACATGAACTGCGGAACATCTTTGGAGCATTTTATGTGAGCCTGTACCACACTACAGCATACCTAGAGTTGAGATACTTTTTGACCACATTCCTAAGTCCTAAAATTTACATATCCAACACTAAACTCCTACTTTAGTGATTGAGAGTAACAACCATAAATGAGTATGAGCAACAATGCAATTAGATGCTCTCTATTAACAACAAGAGGGCTAACTGTTCTCTTTTGTCAAGGACACTAGCAAGGAGATGACAAAGTTAGCAATGCAATTAGATGATCATCCAATACTTTGAACCTCATAAGACGGTTTTCTTCTCACAATCCCTATCAAATACTAAACCAGCACTTTCTTATAATAATAACCAACCTTTATACTCTTCTCTTCACTGATAAAGAAACAGCGATGCTTATATTTATGTCATTGCAAATTTGCAAGGTTGTTTCTCCAATTGTGCAATGTGCAATGCTATAAAATAGTGAAAAGAATAAAATGCCTTGAACTGAAATCACATTCATACGCCTTCATTCAAAATGAAGGCAGGATCAAAATGTTTTAAATGTCCATTGTTCACAGCAATATACATGACGACAGTACTAAAACCTTTTCCCATCAAAATGACAAATCATACAAGAATCAAAATGATAAAATGGGTTTTGCGGGTTGGCGGTTTGGAACGGGTTTTGAAAAGTGAAACCTAAACCAAACCATTTGAAAGTGGTTGGGTTTGGGTCAAAACCAAAATGTTGATGGGTTCGTGTGCACCCGTCAACGGTTTCAAAATTGGGGTTTCAATTCGGTTTAGCTGTTTGGAGCTTTCAATTTATAGCCCTACCTGCTATATCCAAAAGTTCCACTGGAGAGAGCGGACCTTCATGTCCATGGAGGAAGTCACCTAAGAAAACATGTAGTGTCTTCAGTAGGTTGGGTCCGGGGCCATCAGTTCTAGTCCGGAAAGGAGGGATTTCAAAGCCTAACCAATGATGTGATCTAAGGTAGGAACTCAAAGAAAAGATCAGGTTGCTAGGAATCAAAGTTCATACACAAGTTCATCGACTCAAAATAACAAGCAAGACACGATAAAAAAAAGTCCCAAGATTAGTACAAATATGTGGAAGCCAAAATTTAAGTCGAAGACGAAATTTAAAAGACGGAGCCAAGACTTCCTCCACACTACCACGTGGAAGAAAGGAGAAGCGATCATGCGATCAATGATCCAATGGACAGAATGCTACATCGTTATACAGCGAGATCTTGTGGTTCTACGTAACTAGATTTTTGCATTTTTATTTTTAATTACGTTTTAATTAATTATTAATTATGTTTTGAAGCCTATTGCGGCTAGGATAAGTTTATTTCCGTTTTCCATATATTTAAACAATTTCATTCATTGTAAAATACGAACTTTAATTATTATTGAATTGAATTGTGTGTTTTACTCTTAAAAGGTGAGGATTCCCTTTTTCATTGTTCTTCATAGAACATAAAGAACTTATCAAAAGATTCATGATCTTTGTGGCCTTCGTCCCCCGAATTTATCAAGGAATTAGGAAATCCTTGAGGCGTTCAACAATTCTAGTTCTTGCTTCCGCATTGTACGGGTTTAAGATTTCTACATCTTGGGTTCTTGCATCGTGAGGTTTGGGTTAGAATCTCATTGTCTATTTTTAATTGTTTATCTTAATTTAGTTCTTTCTGGTGTTTCAGTTTTTAATTCTACATGCGTTTCCCAATAGGAGTCGCATAAATTGTTACCAGAGCTTGGATCTAAATTCAGGTTCTTGTGTTGTTCTTGATTTTTTGTGCTCTTCACGGTCGTCATTATTTTGAGTTTTAGGTCCATATAAATACTACAAAAAAATTCAAAGATGTTACTTGTGCTCAATTTTCATCCAAATTAATTTTCGTTTGTTTTGCCATACTCGTAGTAGAATTTTTGAGTAAAAAAATATATTTTTATTTTTTAATTTTTATTCCAAAAGTTCACACATAAATTCCTAAAATTGTAGAAAATTCAAAAATTATTTTGAGAAATTACTCAATTTCATTCTTCTTTTTGTCTTCCATTGTCTTGATTCTTGAGTCCTTGATTAGTTCTTTGGGGGAACTTGAAATAGGAACAAAGATTAGTAAATGCACAAATGGTGAGTTCATTATAGAAAAATTCAAATATAGTGATACACGAGCGTAAAAACACGCAAGGAAACTTTATTTATTTTTATTTTTTGATAACTAAACATGTTTGACATGAGGGAGTCGTCATCATCATCGGTGGGTGATAACAAAAGATCTGGAAGCAGAGGATCATCAACGTCATCAGTAGGAGACAACAAGTAACATAAACAATTTAACATGATGGAAGCCCTACATGAAAAATTTGAGAAGGTAATGATGAGGATGGATATGTAGGATGAAAATATTGCTCATTTGCGTAGGGAACAATCTCAAACAGCCCCTAGAGTTAGGAGGGAGAATAGGCAAGAAAACCATCATAGGTATGGATTTGGGATTGATGATGAGGGAGTAGGAAATGAGTGGGACAGTGTTCAATCTTCCTAAACTTGTGCTCATTCCACTTCCACCAGGTTTCAAGCTAACCAAAGACATGAGCTCTCTTTCCCAGACCCAAATATTTACAGGAGGCTTGTTGGTCGTCTTCTTTATTTGAGTTTCACCTGTCCTAACATTACATATGGAGTTTAACAACTCAGTCAATTTGTCTAGACTCCTTGCCAAGCTCATCTGGATGCATCCTTCACGTTCTCAAATATCTCAAGGGTAATCCCTCCAACGGCCTACTTTTCCATTCATCTAACTCTCTCCACCTTCAAGCATATTACAATGCAATTGGGCTTTCTGTGCTAATACTAGACGATCCCTGAATGGATTCTTCATCTTCTTGGGGGGTGAACTTCTCTCTTGGAAAACTAAGAAACAATCAACAGTCTCACGCTCATCGGTAGAAGAAGAATCTAGAAGCATGGCTTCTACTGTATGTGAACTGCAATGATTCCTTATCTACTACATGATTTTGGAATTTTCATCTCCTCACCTATCCCTCTTTGGTGTGACAACCAAGCATCTCTCCACATTGCTACTAATCTAGTATTTAACGAATGAACCAAGCATTTGGAAGTTTGTTATAAGTATGAAGAAGGCTTCACTGCTACTCAGTATAATAAATTCATTTTACATGTAATGCAATTACTACGAACGTAAGATAGAAGCTTGTTGATTCTATATAAATATTGAAAATTAAACTTTGATCGATACATTCATTGATTCAAAAATACGTAGTTGCACTTTGTACTTGTTCTTATTTATACTTTTGTACTTGTTCTTTTTTTCCTAAGTTACATTTTAATCACATTAAGATTTTTAACCTTTCAAATTTTGTCACACCATGTCTCCATCTATTTTTCATTGCTTCCTCATGTTCAATATTCTATTAATTAGCCAATGACGGTTTTCATTCGAAAATTCGATTAGCGTGCTTTAAAATGAGAGAAAATATGTAGCTGCACTTTTGTATTTTATTTTTTTTATATACTTATTTAAAAATGCGAGGGATAAAAGTTGTTTTACGCCCTTTAACAAAATTTTGAACATAAATCGTCATTAATAACAACATAGATAATAATATGACGAAAAAAGTTGAAGATATAAGAAAGGAGCAAAGATCGAGGACTTTCTTGGCAATTAAATGTAATGAATAAATAAAAACTGTTGCATGCATATAATTACCCAAAACTTAATCTTTTAACATACCTAATTGACCCTAATTAAATTTACAATTAAATATCATAAAATAAAAATAATCATAAAACATTATTGTTGTTTATTAAAACAGAAGTCCTCTAGCGAATTCACATTACATCATTCGCGAATTGATGAAGTTTGCTGAAATCTTTTTTCTTGATAAAGTCGAAAAGATCCTTGTGCATTTCAATTTTTAAAATGATCAAGGTGTCAAATGTTATTTTCTAATGCTTCCAAATTAGCATGATTAAAATTCTAATTATCTCCAAAACAATCGTGTAATTTTCACCAACTCGATAGAGAGAAATCGATTTATATAGCTAAGTCTATTAAATTAACTATCAAAGTTAATTAAATTCTACAGTAATTTATTAAATCTCATATATTTCAACAAAAATAAAAAATAAATCTAATAAAGTACATTTGCATCTCACTCATATTATTTCATATTTATGAATATTTTTTCTATTTGAATTATTGATGAGACCAACTGTAAGTCAAACTAATGTGTAATTTGGTACGTAGATATTAATTAGAATTAACAACATAGAATTTGTATGCTAAATCTTCATGGTCTGATCATAAAAGTATCAAAATTGAATATAAATTGGTCAATGTTTTTCATCTTTATTCGATTTGAGATTTTATCCCTTAACATGCCTCTCAAGATGATGACTTGTTTAAACAAATCAATTTTAAAATTCGTGTGCTCAATTTTTGAATATTAATCGGATCGAATTGTTCGTTGGAACTTAATGAGCTTTGATAATATATTAAGATTTGAAGTCCATCTTAAAAAAGTTAACCTTGGTATGAGGAGTAGCACAAACCCTTATGAATTGATCAATATTTTTCATCTTTATTCGATATGTAATTTTATTCCTTAATGTTTAGTATTCAACTATATATGGTCAATTACGAAACTAGGTTGGTCCAACACAAAATTAAATTGGATGTCTGCACACCAATTTATTGGTGGCTGCATATCTAGATTTGACCCGTTTCCATTATTTTCTTATTATTATTTCCATTAAAAAAAATAAAAAATTAAACAACTATTTGTAGAATTATTAGTCATGTCTTACCTAAAAGTCGGATGCTACATTATAGTGAAATAAATCAAACGGCAATTAAATGCCTTTGCTTGGAAGGCTCAACCAATCTCATATCGATATTTTCCCTTCTTATGATGAACATTTGGAAGCTTTTGCACCAATTATCACTTGGTTCTTCGATGATTTTTTACAACATTCAGATATTTAGCATTTCAGTTTCATAGCCTCGAGTCATTAATGGACAAAAAAGGTCCATTTTTTAAAAATTAAAATCTTTTATTCAACGTCTAATAAGTTATAATATGGATAACTATACGTAACTTTTCTATTTTATAGCCCCTCAACTTTGATTTTTTTCTTTTTCGTCGCTTTGACACAGTAGGCCTCTAGTGCGAAGTTTGCTTACTACGTTGCACTGGTGGATTCACGGCATGGCGAGCCGACACGGCCGCCCAAGCTGAATCCACCAATTTAATTTTTTTTTTTCTATCTTGTAATTTGTGTGTCAAATTTTTTTTGCCCCTTTACTCTTGTAGTGACATTCCGTGTTGGATCAAATCGGCTCGTGTTTGATCAGTTTCCTAAATTTACCCCGATTCACAAGAACAGTCAATTTGCCCGTTATTAACATGGCGGCAGATAATGGCACACCTTTGGGTCCTGGCATGAAGATTTGGAAGTATCTCAACATCTACAACTTTGTTTCGCAAAGTCAGTTAATATGTTTATAAGTTGGCAAAGTTACTTGGTAAAAATTCAGAGCAATTAGCAATTAATTGACTTGTACAATTATATCTATATATCTAAAGGCGTAAGTAACTGACCAGGCTTATTTTAGTATGTTTTTGGAAAGTATTTTATTTTATTCTAAGAAATGAAGACTGGGAGTTCCAAAGAATTAACTTATTTATAAATAATATTATAAATTAGTTTGAAAATTCTAGCATTTTGTGGAGGCACGCGGCAAATAATTGATAATTGTTGACCAACCTTTCGGTAACTAGTTTATAAACTAGTTTTTTCTTTTTTTTTTTAATTACAATTTCTAATATAACTTTTTAATCATACATATTTTCTCTCTCCAATTTTTAACCCCCAAATGTCCTTGAGATATGTGCGCTACAGTAAAAAAATCAATTTTTTTCCTTACCTTCCGCCGTCGAACAGTAATTGAACGAATTTCCTTTAGTATTTTGTTTTAACGTTCCCAAGTAAAATCATAGGATGTTACATCACATGTTTATCTACGAAAGACATGTCGCCACGAGCCACCTAGGAAGAAATTTATGACTTACATTGACACAATCAAGAATCAAATAATTTGCAATTTGTCACCTTATAATCCGTATAATAATAACTTGACATAAAATCATACATTATAGCAGCCGCCAGCCGTGACATGACGTTTTGCAAGTCTTTGAAAAATTGCATGCTATTCATGCACAATTTAGCATCTCTTTGTTAACATGTTTACAAAAAATACATTTTTTTCAAATCATTTTTTAACAAAACAAATTTTTTTAAATAGTTTTTTAACAATATATTTTATTTCGAAAAAATTATATTCTTTGTTTATAAAAAAAAAAAAAAAAAAAAAATTACCAAACAAAGACATAATTGTGAATTATATAAAATTTCAAAGATTTACATATAGCAACTAATCCGAATGCTACAAGTTGTGCAATTAAAGCCTCAAACCCAGAAAGATAATACTCGAAGACAAATGCATTTAGATTAAAATTTTCCTACCACAATTTCCTCGTCTGATCAGTATATGTGATTATATATGTCTCCTACTTTTTTCAATTGCATGAATATCGTGCTTTCATTTCCGTTTCTTGACATCCATTAATGTTAGATATATATATATATTATATATATTAATTGAAAGAAATAAATAAATAAATTACATAAAGTACCCAAGTCATGGAAAATTTGAAATTTATGTGGGAGGTCGGTGGTTCGATTCACATTCCACGTGCATATTTAAATAGTTTTTGATTGGGCATTGAGCTTCTTTGATTATTTATTTTTAAATAATTTTCAAATTAATTAAATAAATCATTATTAATTCTGACCGTTGAGGCAGTTTCTTGTGTTTTAATTGAAATAATAAAATCCATAAAGTTTCATTTTTTTTTTTATTAATCCTTGTAGAAGTTATGGGTATATTCTTCACTATAAATACAAATTGTTTTTTCATTAACATACATAAAATACAAGTCCTCAAAAATTCGTTTCTTCTTCTTCTTCTTCTACTATTATTTTATACACTATTCTAAAATAATCTTGAGAGTTCTGAAAATCACTTGTGATTGCTGTACATAGTGATTTGATCGTTTTATCATGGGAGTAATTGTCCAAAGAGGTCGCAGCAATTTACGGCAGACAATTTCACTTTAGGACATCTTGTCAAGGGTCTCAATCGATAAGTTTTTCTTTTCTGTAATTTTATTGTTATAAAAAAAGTGTCCATAACTAATTTTCTCCAATAATTAATACCTTCTTTACAAGTGTATAGGGATGGAGGTGATTGAGGTGGCGTAGGGGGGGACTTTGTTGAACAAATGTTAGTGGTGTGATGACAAAATTTCGTAATAACTTTGAAGATTCAAAGGCACTACACTTGCTTTTCTTTAGACTTTTTTTATCCTACCAAATAGTATGTACGAGGGATCCAAATAAGCCTTAGAGATATAATGGAATCAAAATTTTGTTTGATGACGAACGTGTAATACCCGACAACAAACCCGAACACAAGGATAATATAAACAAACACAATCGAGTCTAGTCTTCAAAGCTGCAGTAAATGAATACTGGCTAAGAGATTTCAATACAAAGAATAATGATTTTTATATGCAAGAAGATAAAAAAAGTAGAGAAGAGGAGAAATTCAAGTGTTTTAAAACAACCAACAATGAATCATTTTTATAGAGTATCAAGAGGTTTATTGTTAATAGATACAGCCTTTGTAAATGATACAACTCTTCATGGTTCCAACTTTCCATGAAAAAAACCATGTAATATATGAAAATGTGTAAGAAAAATCAAGTTCAAAAACCTGTCTAACGGTCCCATACGGCAGCATGGGAAATCCATGCGGCCGCTATATGATTCATTTAGAAAATTCCTCCAACAATCCTCCACCATTTTCAAAATGAACGAGGTTGTGAAAAATCTCTTGTGTAAGTTTTCGAAACTTATGTATAAATGAAGCTGTTTTTAAGACTTGAACCTTCACACAGTGAAAGTCTTATATATGTCAATCAAGGTGGTGTGGTAGACAAGCTCTAAACCAGCGACCCTATGTGACTAACTGAAAACACCTCACGTACTTGTTTGAGAGTCTTTATTATGTTCAATAAACCGACACGTGAACATGCCATGTGTCCCGTATCTTAGTTTTATTTTCATGAATATCTTGAGTAGTTGGCCAAACCACTTTGGAGACGGCCCAATCCCTGATATCCATATAGGTAGAGTTATTGAAAATGTCAATGTATCTAAAATTTTTTGTAGATATCTATATAAGTCTATTAAGAGCATTTTAGCTCAACCTACCCTTAATGATACCTTAATGATACATTTCCAAACATTTCTACCTTTGAGATTAATTTAAACGTTTGCAACCACTCATATAATGTATTTTACTCATGGAACCTAAGAGCTTGATGTTTCAAGTGTTAGGTCGAGGTTACATTATTGATGATTTTGAATCGGCCCCAATCTCAATCACTTTGACGTTTTTTAGACTAAATCCCTTGCAAGGCCTTAGGATCCGCCAAGTTTTGACTTGACTTCACATAATCCACGGTAATGACTCCATTCGAAATTAAATGTCTTATTGAGCTATGTCTTAAACCAATATGTCTAGATTTTCCATTATAAATTTGACTATATGCTCTAGACAATGTAGCCTTACTATCACAATGAATAGATACCGGAGGCATAGATTTAGGCCAAATAAGAATATCAATCAATAAATTTCTTAGCCATTCTGCTTCTTTACTGTACAAAGCTAATGCAATAAATTCTCCAGCCATACTATGCAAGTTCGTTTTTTAGAACCCCATGATATAGCACCTCTAACGAGAGTGAATATCCATCCACTAGTTGATGCATGATCTTCTCGATCGGTAATCCAACTAGCATCAGTAAATCCTTCTAAAACCAAAGGATAGCATGAGTAATAAATACCATAATTCATAGTACATTTAAGATACTTCTATTAATTCCCCGTTAATGCATTTGACTAGGATTACTAGTATATCGACTCATTTTATCAAAGGAAAATGCGATATCCGGTCTTGTAGATATCATTACATACATAAGACATCCAATTACCCCAGCATATTCTAATTGAGAAACTGCTCTACCGGTGTTAGGACGCATCCTAACATTTGAATCAAATTGAGTAAATAACGACTTGCAATTAAAATGATCAAACTTTTTCAACACTTTTTTTTCAATATAATATGATTGATAAGTATGATCCCGATTTCTTTCCTTGTGATTTCAATTCCTAAAATCACATCCGCAAGTCCCATGTCTTTCATATCAAAGTTAGATGACAACAATGAGTCAATGGCTTAGTAGATTTGATTACTTCTAATTCCGTTCCAAATATTAACACGCCATCCACATATAGACAAATAATTACACCTTTTTGTCCATTAAACTATATGTAGACACATTTGTCTAATTCACGAATCTTAAATCCATGGGTAACAATAATTTTATCAAATTTTTTCGTACCATTGCTTAGGTGCTTGTTTAAGTCCAAATAATGACTTAATTAATTTACACACCTTTCTTTCTTATCCTTGTAAGACAAAACCTTCCAGTTGCTCTATATATATTTCTTCATCTAATTCTCCATTTAGGAGTGCGGTTTTAACATCCATTTATTAATTTCACACTTATAGATGGATGCAAAAGCAATTAAGGTTCTAATAGTAGCAATCCTAGCAATCGGTGCATAGGTATCAAAATAATCAAGACCTTTTTGTGTAAAGCCTTTTGCCACTAATCTTACTTTGAATTTGTCTATTGTTGTATCCACTTTCGTCTTCTTCTTGAAAATCCATTTACAACCAATAGGTCTACTACCCGACGGAAGATCTACTAGTTTCCAAATTTTGTTATTCATTATAGATGACATTTCATCATCTATAGCTTCTTTCCAAAACACTGAATCATTAGATTTCATAGCCTCTTCATAAGTGAGAGGATTCAACTCAATAGATCGAGTTACCACGATATGTTTTATTTGTGAATTCCTAGTGCATTCCACTAGATACATAATGAAGTCGGACCCAAAGGTTTTCTCTTTTCTAGCCCTTTTACTCCTTCTAATTTCGAGAAGTTCTTCATCTACTTTTCTCTTGTTATCTTTGATAAACTCCGATTCAATCAAATCCGGATTAGTAGGTCTAGGATTAGTATTGAAGTTTTTTTCCAATAAAATATAGCATCTCTAGATTCTATCACGATATTAACTTCAACCGAGTTATTAGGTTCTATTACTAGAAACCTATAACCTTTACTATGTTCCTTATATCCCAAAAAATATGCATTCTATTCATTTTTCTCCTAACTTTTTAATATTTGGTTTGGGCAACCTAACAATGGCCCTACATCCCCAAATACGCAGATATGATAAGTTAGGTTTTTTATTCTTCCATAATTCATATGGTGTATATTTGTTTCTTTTACTTGGAACTCGATTTAGGATATAACATGTGGTAAGCAAAGCTTCCCCCACAATATCCTTTACTTAAGCCCAAGTTATTCAACATAGAATTAACCATTTCGGTTAATGTCCTATTTTTCCTCTTGGCTACACCATTTTTTTGAGGAGTGTATGCTATATATGTTTCATGAATTATAACAACATCTACACAAAAAGAGGGAAAATTATATTCTCCTCCTCTATCACTTCTAAGGTATTCAATTTTGGTGTTGCACAAGTTTTCAACTTCATTTTTAAAGATTTTAAATTTAGTCAAAACTTCATCCCTATAATGCATTAAGTATACATAACAAAATTTTCACAAATCATCAATGAAAGTCAGCAAGTGAAGTTTTTCTCCTCTACTAGGTGTGCTATGTAAATCACATACATCACTAAGAACAAGTTCAAGTAAAGAACTACTTTTAATTTTGGAAAGGAGTTTTAGTGATTTTAGTAAGAGCACACACTTTACATTTTTCTTCTAAATCATGTTATAATTAGGAATTAAACCAAACATACTCATATTATGTATTTTCCCAATGTTAACATGTCCTAATCATGAATGTCAAATAGATAAGGAATCAATAACAATGTAAATGGATTTTTTTTTAATTCATAATATTGAGTTTAAACATTTCATCATACATGAACCATTTTCCAACAAAGTCTCCTCCTTTAGACAATACAAACTTATTTGACTCAAATACAAATTTGAAACCAAACTTATTAAGAAAACCTCCAGACACAATATTTTTTCGAACATTCGGTACATGATAAATATCCTTCAAAGTGAGAGTTTTCTTGGAAGTAAATTCTAGATCAATGTTTCCTTTTCCAAGAACATTTCCAATGGTAGAGTTACCATGTAGAGAATTTTCCCATCTTCCATAGGCTCATAAGTGGTAAAAGTATTTCGATCCTTACAAACAGGCCTAGTGGCACCGAAATCAATGCACCACTCATTATTTTCCTCCACCATGTTCACTTCACTTATCATAGCAATGAAGTTGGAGTTCCCATCTTTTTTCTTTTTCTTTGCAAGATAATAGTCCCTTTTGAGACGTCTCTTCTTACCACAATTGAAACATGGCCCCTTCTTCTTTTTGATTTTGTCTTTGGAGTCAAATTTCCTCTTTTTGTTTTTCTTTGAGAAGTTATGTTTGTTTTCTTTGTTGGTGTTTTTCCTCTCCTCCACCATATGGACATTAGAAGATTGACCACTATTTTCTTTGGAGTTGTTCACTCTAAAGTCCTCTTCAATACCAAGATGTCGACCCAAATCTTCAAGAGAAATGTTATCCTTTCTATGCTGGAGATTCTTCTTGTAATCTCACCAACTTGGGGGAAGTTTGTCAATAATGAAAGATACAACAAAAGATTCACCCGTATTCATATCATGTTGTTACAATTGGTTATATATATATGAACTATTTCATGGAATTGCTCAATTACCTTCCTATTATCCACCATTCGATATAGATAAAATGTAGAGGCAAGAAATCTCTTATTTGTAGCATTCTCGGATATGTATTTTACTTTTAATGCATCCAAAATTTCTTTTGCACTTATTTTTCCATGATATTGATCAAACAAAACATCCGACACGGCATTGCAAACATGGCCTTTACATATGTAATCACCTTGTTTCCATTTTTGCCTTGCCCTTGTATTTTCCAACCTTTCATCCTCATTTTCTTCCAGTTTTGGAGTAGTAAGAACATAAACCATGTTGAGAGTAGTAAGTAGGAAATGTAACTTGTTTTGCCAATGCTTGAAGTTTGAGCCTTCAAATCTTTCCATTCACTAAATCTATAGCAAGATCACGAAATGAAGAAGTTGTATGAGCCAATACAATAAACACCTAAAAATAAAGTCTAAAGATTGTTGAAATAAATGTTGGTGATGTGATGACAAAACCTCTTAATAACTTTGACGATTTCAAGGCACGACACTTGCTTTTCTATAGACTTTATTTGTCCCACCAAATAGTATGCATGAGAAATCCAAATAAGCTTACAAGATACAATGGAATAAAAATTCTGTATGATGACGAACGTGCAATATCCAGCAACAAACTTGAACACAAGGACAGTATAAACAAACACAAGATAGTCTAGTATTCAAAGTTACAGTAAATGAATACTAGACAAGAGATTTTAATGCAAAGAATAATGGTTTTTATATGCATGAAGATAACAATAGTAGAGAATAAGAGAAACTCAACTTTTTAACACAACCAACAATGAATCCTCTATATAGAGCATCAAGAGGTGCATTTTTAAAATATATAACCTTTACAAATGATACAACTCTTCACGAATCCAACTTTCCATGAAAAACAATGTAATACATGAAAATGTGCAAGAAAAATCAAGTTAAAAAAGTGTCCAACAGTCCCATGCGACAGCATGAGAAATCCATGTTTCAGCATTATCTTGGCATGCGACAGCATGGCTATGGCTTGCCAAAATAACACGATTTTCTTTTTGACCCGATTTTACATTCGATTTTTCTAAATTTTCTTCAATCATTGTATATATGATTAATTTAGAATGAAAATTGCATGCAGAACGGATATCCACGAGAGCCTGCCTTGAATGAAAAACAGGAAGGGGCTGAAACGGATATCCAAGCGACCGTGATCTTTAGCTCCACGCAATTGCATGGTGGTTTGGCTCACAGAAAGCTTCTTTCTTTAACAATTTTTCTTCTAATATTAAACCTATTTCTTGACCATAATCAAGGGAGAGGAAAATTAGACACGGAAAATAGCATGAAATTGGGTACTTATTCTCTCTAAAAAAATATACATGTATTCTTCATTGATCAAGAGGCGAGAAAGAGATTAAAAGGAGAATACAAGGCATGGGATTTGAAGATTGCAAAGGAGAATGATTCTTGGTGCATGATAAGTTTTCTTCATCGTTGATTTGATGAATCCGATCATGTCTTCTTACTTTTGTTGCGATTTATATTTCTTTGTGATGATGAACAACTAATTTCATACTTGGGATGAATGATGTAGCCTAACTTCATTTTATTAATTTCAAACTTCAAGTTTGGCGTATTTTCTGCTATGTGTTGATTTTATTATTGAGTTTAATGCTTGAGTTAATTGGTCTCTAATTCATAGATTTTGGGGGCTATTTCATAATCTGAGAGATGGGTTAACAATCTATACCATGGAATAAAATCTGGTAATTGAATAGAAGGTACAGATACACTTTGGTTATTATTCCGGTTATTATTTGAATTCTTATCTTTTAACTAAGGAGTAATTCTAACCCTCCATAACGATATGTAGTTGACTTAGTTAGGTAGAAATGATTTAAATTCGAGAGAGAGAAATCGATATACATTCATGAATTTGACTGAACACATTTATAGGAATAAAACTTGAGGTTGAATTTAGTATTATTAGCTATGGTGAAATTGTGAGACCCATCACTTTTACATCACCTATAAAATCCAATTCTTTCATCTATGATTTCTGTCATATTTCATTTATTTAGAATAATTTTAGATTTTAGTTTAAATTAAAAAAACGTCATTTGTTTGTTCAAATAGAACTTGGAGCTGACATATTTGGGTACTTAGTTGCAATTCTCATGGGAACGATAATATGAACTTTTTGGTCCACTTTATTATTTGTCTCGATCTGTACACTTGCTATACAATTCGCACATTATGTTTTGAGTAAACAAGTTTTTGGCGTCTTTGTCGATGATTGTTTATATTAATATCGATAACAATTAGTTCTTACTTTAATTTAAATTTATTTCACTTCTTTTTGTTTCAGTTATTATTTTTTTTTTAATTATTAGTTGATGTTAAGAAGATCTCAAAGCTGCGAATTGTTTGCTTTTGACTCAGAAATTGAATGCACCTTCAGAAAGAGGTGTCGACAACAGTTGGAGCATCACATCAACCAGATCTTAAAATGGCAGAAGACGGAGTCTCGAATGCTTCTTTGAATCTAAATAAATGCTTTGGTACTATGCATTGCCAGCCAATTCCATCACATTGTGGACAGTGTTAAGTTAGAAATTTGTAAATAAATTCTTTTCATATGGCCAAATGTCAAAATTCAGGAGAGAAATCTTATCATTCAATCAACACCAAGGAGAATCTATTTTCGAAGCTTGGGAAAGGTTCAGTGAACTAATAAGATAGTGTCCAACTCATGGGGATAGCTGATTGGATATAAGTCCAAACATTCTACAATGGACTAACTTATGACAATAAAAGGCATGCAGATTCAGCGACTAGTGGATCACTTATGGACATGACTTATGAAGAAGCGACTGATTTTTTTTAGAAAATGGCAGCTAATAGATGCCAGTGGTATTTTGATCGTTCAGTACCAAAGACTAGTGGAATTCATGAAGTTGATGCGTCACATCACTAAGTACAAAATTGGATGCAATAGCAAAAAAGTCCGACGATCTAAATAAATATCCAGTACATGCAGTTCTAACAACTTTGGTATGCGACATATCTTTTGAAAACCATGTAGTATTTGATTGTCCTGTGGTACATCAAGTTTAGCCAGATATGGGACATGATAAATTTGTAGGAAATAGTCAAAGGCAATAAGGTGGTCCATATTCTATAATGTACAATTGGAACTGAAAAATCATCCAAATTCTCTTGGTCAAATAATCAAAATAGCCTTCGTCCACAAGGTTTACAACATCAACAACAGGTAAAAATACTTCCAAGGAAGATATGATATAGTAGTTGCTGCAAGGTCAACAAGCATTGGTACAAGTCAAAAAAGCTGAAATAAAGGATCTAAGAAATCAGATGGGATAGTTAACAACTGGAAGATTGAAAAGGCAACAAGGACAATTGTCAAGTAACACTGAAACTAGCACGAGGGAGCAAGTAAATGCAACAAAAATCAGAAGTGGGGTTCAGTTACCAGAATTAAATGTGAAAAGGCCTGAACAGAACAAGGAGCATATGGTCATCAAAGAGCCTGAAATTGAGAATGAAGTAGCATCAGCTTCAAATCTTCAAGAAAATGCTAAGAAATCAATAGATGAAACTCGACCTCTAGTCAAAGTGTATTTGCCACCAATTCCATGTCTATAATGAGTGGAGAAGCACAAGCTGCAATAGCAATTTGGTAAATTTTTAGAAATCTTCAAGAAATTGCACATTAACATACCTTTTGCAGAGGCTTTGGCTTAAACACCCATTTACCTCAAATTCATGAAAAATATATGATATCTAAAAAAATGAAGCTGGAGGAATTTGAGACTGTATTATTAACGTAGGAGTGCAGTGCAATTCTAAAAAATAAACTGCCACCAAAACTAAAAGATTCAGGGAGTTTCTCTATCCCTTGTAATATTGGTAACTTTACTTTTGATAGAGTTTTATGTGATTTAGGGGCAAGTGTTAATTAATGCCTCTTTCTGTATATAAAAAATTAGAAATGGGATAGCCAAAACAAATTGTTGTGAAACCGCAAGTGTACGGATCGCACAAGTAATAAAGTAGACAAAAAGTCCGGATATCGTACCCAATGTATTGAATAAATTGTATTTTAGGTCGAATTCCTTAACCGAAACAAGAAATACGAAAGAGAATTGTATGATTGAATTTAAACTACGAATTAAACTAAGAAAACAATGAAAACTTGATTTAAAATAAATAAAAGCAAGCGTGTTGGAAGTTGAGAATCCACTTTAATTATATCATCTATATTTTGACTTAATTGTTTAACTACAATTCATGGGATTTTGAAAATCCGTGTTCCTAATGTTATTTAAGTCCTTTATCGAGGATGCATTAAAAACTTTTTTCTAAAATGTAATCCGACTATATCTCTATGACGAATTGGACACTAGAAAAGCATTTTAGTTTTTTGAAAACTTTTGAAGGATAACACAAGGCATAGGTAGTTTATTTCTATCCCTTATCGGACCTTGTGGTAATTAAATAAGTCTAACAATTTCCTACTCTCTCGATATACATCCAACACTAAAAATTTAGCCTAGAAACATAATTGAAAATAAATTACAAGATAAATGAAAAGAGGTCACCCCGTTCATCTCCTTGTTCTTATATCTTCAATCTTCTCTTTGGCCTCGCGTGGATCCCTTTACAATTGAGCAGCAATTTTGCATGAAAAACACAAGTTTTGAGAGCAATTGGGAACAATTCAGAACCCCTAATTCATGCATAACAATTGATATTTATAGGCTTAGGTCAAACCCAAGTGAAAAGGTCAAAAGGTGTTGAATTCCGATTAAAAGCCAATTCTTCAGCCCAACTGAAAAGAAGTGCGGCCGCGCAGTTGTAAACCTCTTGGCCGCACAGTTATGCAAAAAATGATTCTGTTAATTTTGATTTCTTCGTGTGGCCATGCAGTATAAGGGATCTTAATTATGTGGTTCACCACTGGAGTGCAATTTTCCACTTTTCATTCTTGTTTAAGTTGGTCATCCTTTATTTGCATCCAAGTCCTCTAACTTCCAATTATGTCATTTTGGCCTCTATAATTTTGATTTCTTCTCTTTTCTTTGTTGTTCTTTTCAGTTGGATCCTTGCACTTCTCCATGTTCACAAATTAGATCCAATGATCATCCAATTTTTCACTATTTGCTTCATTTGCACCCATCACTCAATTTTATGAAATATAAACAAATATAAAACAAATGAATAGCGAATATTCTTAAACAAACATATAAAATCCTACATTTTGGCACATAAATAAGTGTATAAAATACACTTATCACAAACAAACATCACATTGCAGCTAGCTGATATTCAAAGTTGATAACTTGATCTCTCCATCAGACTTTGTGATTCTTGACATCAAAGAGGACACTAGAATGCCCCTCATATTTGGTAGACCTTTCCTTGCCACGTGACGATCTTTAATAGATATTGAAAAAATGAGAAATGTGCTTAAGGGTGCAAGACGAGCAAGTAACTTTAGCATCACTCAACAACTGAATAAGTACTATCAACATGAAAGTTGTTTCAAGTTGGAAGAAGTGGTACATAGGAATGGAAATAATTTAAAGCACGAGAGAGAGCCAGGTGATGCTCAAAGCAACAATAGCAAACTTAAGAAAGTGTGAAAAAAGATTGATAGGTGCAAAGCTAGCAATTGTAAGTAATGAAAAGCATCAAGAGCTTCTTTTGTGCCACCATGATGAACTTTTCCAAAACGTCGGGCTAGAGACTATAAATTAAGAGCTAATTGGGAGGTAACCAAATTTTCTTGTCTTTTATTTATTAAGCTTTCGGTATTTGCTTCACACTTAGATTTTAGGTATATGCATCCTTAGTTTGCAGGTTTAGAATTGTTTTTGCATTTTTTCATTTTTAGTTCATTAAAAATCCATCGTCACCAACAACACAAACGCATGCCTAAAACATGGAAATATAGCTTAGAAGTTAGTGGCAAGCATCATAAAACACATTGGGATTGAACATGATTTTGAAAAGAAAACACAAAAAAAATTTGAAAATGGCATCTACTGGTAAAGGGCGCGATCGCACACTAGACTTGGGCGCTATCGTGCCCTAGTCATAGAATTAAGTTTTGTTTAAAAAATCCTTGCGCATAATCGCACAATTTCACTACGCGATTGCACAGTGTTAATGAAGTCAGATTTTTTGTTTTATGCCAGGAGTTACAATTTTAAAACATAACTTAACACCCATTCTTCTCTCACTCAAAATCACCCCCATAATTGAATTTCACATACAATCCACATCTTCCTCATCACATAGGGTTAGAATCAAGACCTACTACACTTCAAAAACACAATCAAGGTATGAACTTCAAAGAAATTTGAATTTTAATTCAAATTTTAATTTTTTTCCCTAGTTTATGTAAACTCTTGATGATTGATGGAGGTTTGGAGTAAATTAATACTGTGTTTGATGTTCAAATATTTGGATTGATTTATGGTTTGAAGTCTTGTGATTCCTATATAGATTTGTGAATGCATTCAAAGTGTGACAAAATTCCCAAATGAAATTTTTACTCATTTTTGAGAAATTCTTACTCATTCTTACTCATTTTTGAGAAATTCTATTTAGCTTTTATCTTCATGAAATGTTATTAATCGCATATATCTCATTCGTTATGGATTTGGTTCATCTCATTGCATAAAATAAAACTGATCCCTATTGTGACTTGGTGAAGTGCGTGTCTCTTTATCTGACTCTTTGCTCTAGGTTTGTTGTGGTTCGGGCAACCTGGTGGATTGTTTGATTGTGCTTGTTGGTGTTGTAGTTACCTTTTTGGTGCATGGAGAGGACAATAAAACTATGCTCTTTTCTTATATTCACCAAAGTCTCGTTTTTGTACATTGAAAATCCTTGTTAAGTTGATTTTTTAAGGGGATTGAACTGTAAATCCCAACAAGCATGATAGCTTTGAACAATTTAGTCTTTGCGGTAATATAGAAGAGAACAAACAAATAAGTGCCATATGCTTCTCAACTTTATCTTAACTCGCTTAGCAGCATTATTATGGTCTTGCGTTTATCTTATTCATTTGTTTTAAGAGAGAAACTTTAACTCTTTATTGAGGCAGCACTGCCATGAAGTTTACATAAGTGAAATTCTTCTTGTACTTATTACTTTTTAGAGATATTTGTAATCTGTACAGAATTTTGTTAAGAGTTTTATAATCTTAACCCTCCAAGTGTAACAACCAACACTAACTATCAAGAATATGATGTTTTTAATTATAGTACTGAGACGGTCTACTTATGGAATGATTCATTTTTACATTTTGAAAACCATTTTTAGATTGTTAGAAAAAATTGAGAGAAGATGGAGATGGAGATGGAGAAAATTCGAACCAAGTACAAAAGATAAAATAAAGCTCGAAACACGTATATGATACACTTTCATGAAAATGATATTTACCTCCTCTCTAGTTATTTTTTGAATTTTTGGTAAATAGCTTAGCGGATGTAACAAGCCTTTTGATAGAAATGCAAGTGCACAAGTGATTATCTCTATTAACTTGATGAGAGTATAAAGGAGTTTGAAATTAAAGAAATGAACTTTAGATTTCAAAGTGATTTCAATGAAGCATTTTCTTAATGTTTAAAGTTGAAATACTCACATATTTATAGAGTTTCAACAGCAACCACCAGTTGGTACCAACTTTTCAAAAAAAGTTGAGACTTTTCAGGAAAAGTTACAAGAAAACCATATTCGAAAATAGCCTAACTATTTTATTTTTACTTTTGCGATTGTGTGGTAGAACCTATTTGTCCTCGTATTGGCCATAAAGGTCCTTTGTGATCACAAGGCATTTGGATCATGCAATCGCATGGACAAAAATCTTCTCCAAGTTCTCATTCGTTTTGATAGAACAACGATTTTAACTTCATCAAAGTTAATTCCATGTCTAAACTTATTCCAACATAAACATTTTGAACAAAATTATATATCATTAACGATAAGTGTATTTTATACGCTTATTTATATGTCTAAATTAGGATAATATGTTGTCGTTTTAGAATAAATTATGTTTATTTGTTTACATTGCAAAAAATATCCCAAAAATCAAGTCAACAAAGGAATTGAAGCAAAAAAAGGCTAAATGGATGATTATTGGAGCTTAATTGTACACTTTCGAAAAGGCTTGAAAGCAATTGAGGACGAGAGGAAGTCAATTGGAAGAATTTAGAAGTGCGGGGACCTAATTGGAGCAATTGAGAGTTGAAGGACTAGCATACAATAAAACTACAAGGACCTACTTAAATGCACTGGAAAGATGAAATTGCGCTGAAACAGTTGAACGGTATGGCCAAGTCTTCTAGAATTGGTGGTCGCGCGAGAAATCTCAAATATATAGAACCAGTTTTCACATAGCTGTGCGGCCACCACTTTTTGCCTGCGCGGCCCCATAGTTGTCTGGCCCAACGACGAGATTTCGGCCAATGCGCGTTTTAACCTATTTTCTGCCTTATTCAACTAGATTTTCTCCTCTTCTATATATACAACTTCTCATGCATGAATTAGGGAACCTTTGCAGAGCTTAAAAACATCGTTACTCCACGTTCTTAACATCAAATTCTTTGGAGGAAATTGAAGGCAAAAGCTTGGGGATTGAAGATTATCAACGGGGAGTGAAATACTTGGTGCAAGATTTCATTTTCTTTGTTAATTTGATAAACTCAACATGCGTAGTTTTGATTTTTACTGCGTTTTTATCTCTTTATTGATTAACGATTAATTTAATAGCTATGATATTCAATGTAGTTTAGTTATACGCTTTTACTTCTTTAATTCTAATTTTGCACTTTTGTTGCATATGTTGATTTTATTTTGTGTTTAATGCATGAATGAATTGATCACTTATTCATGATATCATGGGTTTTTTCATAATTCGAGAGGTGAGCTAACAACCTAGATCTAGGAATAAAATTCGATAATTCAACAATGATGGAGATAAACGTTTGTTAACGCTGTTATTGCGATAGCTACATGAATTCTTGTGTTCCATGTACCTAGTTATTACAACCTCGTATCTAGAAACACCCCGAGAGGGGAATTTCATATGCATAAGTGATACGTGTCGCGATGCACCAAAATAATAAATAATTCCTTACTCGCTAAATATTAATTAATAATGTAGTAGCAAGAGTAAGGGTAGATCCCACGAGGAACGGTGAACTTATTTAGTTGCTCGATCAATTAGAATAAAATGGGGGGATTTTTTTTATTGAGTTTTACTTAAATGAAAACTATGCATGAAATAAATAAATAAATAAATAAATATGTGAGGAATTGAAATGAGAGGAAATCTTGTTCTCGGGTCGGTTGTACCCTCAATTAATGTTATATCATCCTATGCAAACAAACTTCTATTCCTAATTCAATTTATCAATATTAGGTAATCAACAAACTTTGATTATCTAAATTCTTCCTTATGTAAATTAAATCAAAACAAGCTCTTTGATTCAATTCTAACCAATGGGTAACTCTAAACAAGCTCTTAGAATTTAACTCAAGGCTAGTGTGAAGCGAGAAGAATTAGATTGAATCGGGTTACTAATTTCTTAAACTCGAATTAATAAACCCAAGTCGAATTATTGATAAACTTGTATGAGATTTATTTGCTACCAAAGTCAAGATCCAATGACAATTACAGATCAAAGATCTAAACTTAGCACATACATGAATTCAGATATTCAACAATTTAATTGGCCAAATCAAATTTATAAATCAACTAAATTCAATTAAACATTCAAAACTCAATAATTCAATAATTGAAATAAAGGAATAGATGTACGTTACTAGTTTTTAGGAAGAAAATTACATAATTGAATAACACAACTTCCCCTTTGAACAAGATATGAAATTTAGCCTTGTATGGTTGTGGTAGATTCTTCAAATTGCTTCATGAATTCCATTATTCTTGATATTCTTGTACTTGAAAATCTCTCAAGAATGCTCTACATTTTGCTCTCAATTTTCCTCAATGTCCAGCCTCCTTTTTGTGGTGATTTTGCTCCTTTAATACTCCCAAAATCGTGCATTGCTTTACCCACAAGATATACCAAAGATAGACCTTGAACCAGATTAGGCAATTACTTTGTGAGAAAGTTACGGCTGTAACTTTCATTATTACGTCCGCTGAGAAAGTTACGGCTGTAACTTTCATTATTACGTCCGCAATTGGGTTGCTAAAAATAACTTTCATTATTAAGTGCATCTCTGCCGAGAAGCACTAGTACATAAACAGTCTTTCGTGTCGGTTATTTAAGAGAATAGGCATCAATATTTGAGGCGACGCGTATGAAGCAGACGCGTAAAGTGAAGACTTTACGCGTCGCTTGTAAAACGACGCGTAAAGGCTATCTTTACGCGTCGATTTGTAAACAACCGACGCGTAAAGTTGAAAAAAATAAATAAATAAAATTTTAGGCTTCGGTTTTGGATTACAACCGACGCCTAAAGTTTAAACTTTAGGCGTCGGTTTTACTTAAAACCGACGCGTTTTCAATTTTTTTTTTTTGCACCAAATTCATTTGCCTATAGAGTAAAATACAATGACCTAGGCATGACATGCAATGACCTAGACTTCGCCTGCAATGACCCAGGTCACTGTAGGCCATGGCCTGCATTGGCCTGGACGTCACCTGCAATGACCCAGGCCACTGCAGGTCATGGCCTGCAATGACCTAGATGTCACCTACAATGACCTGGACGTCACCTGCAATGATCCAGATCACTGCAGGTCATGACCTGCAATCACCTAAACGTGGACTGAACATTTTCCACATGCACATCACCAAATATGTATATAATTGACATAATTAAAATAATGTTAAATAAATGAGAAATAATTATATTTACAAGATTGTTAATGTCACATGTAATTGAGTAAACAGAAGTTTGAATACACGTCGATTTACACACACCTATCGACGAAGTATTTAGCCCATAAGTTTTGAATTTCAGCAATTTCCTCCGTTGAGTAATACTCTTTAAATTCCTACAAATAATCAAAATGAATTATCAGTTATTTTGTAATAAAATATGAAGGCATAATTAAAAATTATCATGTTAAATAACTTATACTTTTTCCAACGACGGACGCTGAAAGTGTTCAGTGACTATCTCATACATATTTTTCATGACGTAGTAGCCACACTCAGAACCTCCGGGCTGTTGAGGACACTGAAATTTTCACATTGAAAACTAACATTAATAATCACACTAAATAGAATATGAAAATAATTCAAAGATTTGTAATATATTTTAAATATGTATTTTCATACCTTTATTTTTAGCCACGTTGTATTGGCTCTTGTTCTAATGCCTCATTGTGTCCAATATAGTTTGAAAGCCCTAAAATTGAATTAAATTATTCGAACCAGTTACAAAATAAATAAATGCAAAAACTAAGATTTCTATAAAAAATTTGGTAGAGTCTCCCCTATAAATTGAACTGATTCAACCTGTAAATAGACGCGTTGCTATTGAATCTATCACAACTTCTCAACAATCACAACATATATTCATCAAAGTGAAACCACAACTCCACAATCAATTTCACCACAACTCCACAATTATTTCATGAAAATTATCATAACTTACGTATTCAATAGCGGCTTGATATCTAAGTCACGCTTAAATGCACTAGCTGAATCCAATAAGTACACCGTACTCTTCTGAGGAGAAATCACTAGCAACACCCAGTGGTTCCTACGTATTATGAACATGTAAATACAATTTCAAACATGTGCGATTCAAATTACAAAAAAAAAAAATTAACTGTTAACAAGAGAGAATGGTCTTACTCCTGAAAATACGGTGCTAGAATGAATTTTTTTGTTTGCATTGCCCTCATGGTCTCGTCCATATAATTTACAACACCATTGGCATTTGTTCTTACCGACACCGACGCAATGTGTGACGGAGACATGAATCCAATTGAATCAATACCGTAATCCTGACATAACTCATGAAGGTACCTAATAATAATGACACCAATAAATAGAGATCGAACAATGATTTAAATTGAAGTTGTAATTTGTGATCAGAAGTCTTACAATGCAAATATTTGTAGGATAGATGTATCCAACCATTGCATTTTAAGCAGATCGGTAATGTCTGCGACTGTCACAAAAATACCATCCTCTAACGTACAATTGAAGACGGAGGCATCTACGGGCACTTGATAGAAGTCATCACCAACGGGCAATTGAAGGACCAGGGTGTTTAACATTTTGCATTTATCACCCAGACGTAGTAAAGTCTCATCGTCGACTATCGCAGGTCGCTGGGTAGATGACAATTCAAAACTCTGAGGCCTTTTCCCTTTATTAGATTTTTTTACGATCTTTTTTGGGGCCTCTTCCTGCAATAAGACAATTTTTGTCATTATAACACGTCTGATAAAAATTTAAAAGAAATTAATATTGACATAAAATTTTATATAACTCGATTTTATTACCTCTCCAAAAATCACCAACTCCTTAGGCCATTGGAAAAAACATCCAATAGCTTCCCCCACCGTGGTGTGGTGCTGAGATGGCGCTGGAAGATAGAACGCTTCTGCACCATCTATAACATGGTCAACGGACACCTTCACATGATCAAGCCAGAGTGGTTGATGATGCACCATAGTCTCGGGTCCGGACGGATAAACCATCCCGCTGGCCACTATTTGCTTGTCACCATCAACAAATACGGCGAGACGACAGGGAATCGGCTTCTATTTTTCAACATATATGTCAGGCCTTTCCATTTAAAAAAAAAAAAAAAGCAATACTAAAAAAACTGAATACTTTATGGGTAAGTACCTGAAGACCATCAAATGGGTCTGGATTCACAGAGTGACAACTACTTCGAGTTGGTGGTTGGGGCTGTGCAGTTACCTCCACCTCGGCATCAACATTGAGGCCCAAGCGCTGGAGGATAGCATCATATTTACTCTGCATACTATGGTACGCGCTCTGCATACTGTCAAATTTACTTTGCATCTCCGACATGGTTTGATGCCTGACCCGCTCTGTGATGCTATCCTCCATCTCCTTCCTGATGATATCTTTAATGCCGTCTACTGACACGACCCCACACGATCGTCTAAGGTAATCATCGGGCCGGCCGTAAACATCCCGCGTGGTGACATACACGCCATATCCCCTCACCCTACCAGAGTGATCCTCTTTACCAAGGGCTTCACTCAGAATATCATGTTGTCTACTCGACACAAATGTCCCCTGGGTGGCTTGCTCAGCTTTTTCTACCTATTAAAAAAAAATGAAAACTGAATATAAGAATTGAAGTAAGTTTCAATTGAATATATGAGAAATCGATAAGATATACTTACAACTTTATCAAACACCCCCCTCGTTTTCTCGTTGGGGATGTAATACGTTCCATCTTCTTTCTTCTTCGATCTAGCTCGAACTCAATCTAGGCTGCGATCCTCGCTTACAATTGAGGAGCTAATCATGTCACATGAAGAGCTAGAAGATAGCGGGTCACTTACTAGCCAATGTGGCTTCATCCCCGCATATCCGGCTGAGCCCAAATAATGAGGATGCTCGTTTCGCATTTGACTATCCCTCGCCTTCTTACTTTTCTCCTGAAATAAATCACAAGTTTTTAGTTTTCACTCAACAAGACACATGCTTACATTTAAATATACCTTAAATGTTTTCGTCTGTCTTTCTTTTTTAAACAACTCCCATTGCTCTTCGGTCAAGAAATCATACAGCTGCGTAGGAGA
Organism: Ligustrum vulgare; assembly: GCA_963555705.1. Classification (NCBI taxonomy): domain Eukaryota; kingdom Viridiplantae; phylum Streptophyta; class Magnoliopsida; order Lamiales; family Oleaceae; genus Ligustrum; species Ligustrum vulgare. The sequence goes on along the minus strand of OY743173.1, from coordinate 40,768,145 downwards.
TGTATATTTTAGGTGGTCATGTGTAATGAAATTATGAACCAGCCTTGTCTTGAAATCTTTCCATCTCATCCCCGCAACCCGCATAACACTTTTTTTTGGACGGTCATCGAGAATGTTGAATTCCCTCTGAAAGACAATGATAACATGTGGTGTTATAAAGAAATTACATTCACTTTTCAATTATTTACCATGTATCAAGTGATAGTACCTTTATCTCTTCCCACATCATGTCCTTAAGGCCTTGATCGATTTTGTGCCAATCACTGATGTTTATGTCAACATGAATGCGGGCTAAAGATCCGACAAAATGTTTGAAGTTCTTCGTGCCTAGTCCGATCGGCCTATGTTTGTCATCGAACTCAATAATATTCACTTGTTGGCCCGCTTTCTTCATGTTTTTGTACATAGTTGGTCCTCTTGTCCTTTTTTTTTTGGGCAGTACTATGATAATCTGAAGAATGTGAAGACTCGGCCATTATATTGGGAAAATTGTCTATGTACCTGCACATATAAATAAATGAATATTAACAACGTATAGAGCATATATAAAAAACACAAGAAAGTTATATGCAAGAATATGTAAATGAACTCACACAATTAATATGAACAACGTATAGAGCATATATAAAGAACAAAAGAGAGTTATATGCATGCGAGAATGTATAAATGAACTCACACAATGAATAATCACGAACGATGGTCAATCCATAATCCTTCTTCATGATCCCAACGCATGTAAGTGGATTCAATGTTATCTTCCTCTAAAGTTGCACTTCCTTGTATACTAATAGAAAATGGAGGAGTTTCATCAAAGTGATCATAATCTTCTTCATCTACTACATCACCAATGCCAACAATGCGTCTCTTGCCTTGAAGGACCACTGACCACTTAGTGTCGGCAGGATCAAGAACATAAAATACCTGTTTCGCTTGTGATGCAAGTATGAATGGCTCGTCAAGATAACCCAACCGTCCAAAATCCACCAAAGTGAAACCTAATTCATCCACCCGAACACCCCGTCGATTATCAACCCATTTACATTGGAAGAGAGGAAACTTGAACTCCCTGTAATCAAGTTCCCAAATTTCTTCAATGACACCATAATAGGACATCGAGGCATCTATTGGCATTGTATCTTTAGCACTTGAAAAATCTCTTGATAGTGCTACTTATGTCACTCCACTGTTTTGCACCGCACTCTTATCATCTTGACGTTTAGTGTAAAACGTATACCCATTAATGTCATAAGCTTCATAAGATCTCACAATCGTGCTAGGACCATACGCTAACCATTTTACCGTTTCAACAATGGTATTCGACGTTTGTGACAACTCTTTCATGACTTTATCTTTGAACCATTTTGCAAATAAACGATTTTTCCGACTCTTGCGGTGCTAATTGATCCCGTATCCCCATTTCTACCATGTCCTTCCTGACTTTGATACCATCTTTCGTCTTTCCTTGAACGTTTAACAATGTCCCAATGATGCTATCACAAACATTTTTCTCCACGTGCATTACATCAAGACAATGTCTTACTGATAAATGTTTCCAATAAGGTAGATCCCAGAATATGGACCTCTTCTTCCAAAGACTCTTTTGAGGAGGCTTAAAAGGTTTTCCAAACAAAACATCAATATTTTTAACTCGTTCATATACCTCACCTCCTGTTAACGGCAAGCAAGCTGCTCGATCCTCAATTTTTCCATTGAATGCCTTCTTCTTCTTTCGATAAGGGTGATCAGCGGGGAGAAATCTTCTATGACTCATAAAGACATTTTTCTTACAGTTTTTCAACCAAAGATCAATCGCATCTTCTTCACAAACGGGACATGCTTTAGGTCCTTTGTTCGTATAACTTGAAAAGTTACCATATGCGGGAAAATCATTTACGGTGCAAAATATCATAGCACGTAAGGTGAAATTCATCTGGCTATGTGCATCAAACACCGATACACCTTCATCCCACATCAGTCTTAAATCTTCAATTAGTGGGGCAAGATAAACATCTATGTCATTCCCCGGTTGTTTAGGCCGTGATATTAACAAAGACAACATGATATACTTGCGCTTCATACATAACTAAGGAGGAAGATTGTAAATCGTTAGAAGAACCGGCCAAGTGCTATGTCGACTACTCATGTTACCGTGCGGGTTCATTCCATCTGTACATAGTCCAAGCCTAAGATTCCTATCTTCACCCCCAAAATCCGGAAACAACCTATTAATGTTCCTCCATTGAGGAGAATCGGCCACGTGTCTTAGTTTTCCATCTTGTTTCCTCCCATCAGCATGCCACCGCATGTTCTTCGCATCCTTTGCATTGGAAAACAAACGTTTAAATCTTGGTACTATGGGTAGGTACCACAACATCTTTTCCGGAGGGCTTTTCTTATCCTCAAAATTAGCATTCATGTTCTTTCGCTTATACCGTGATGCCCCACACTTTGGACACAGGCGTAAGTCCTTATACTCATTTCGATACAGTATACAATCATTTGCACATGCATGTATCCTCTCGATCTCCATTCCCATTGGACACAACAATTTCTTTGCTTCGTAAATTGAACTAGGAAGCTCGTTATCCTCCGGAAGCATCTCTCGTAAGAGTTCCAGTAATGCCGTGAAACTCTTGTCACTCCACCTACTATTTGCTTTCAAGTTATACAATTTCAACACAGCAGACAATTTTGTGAATTTTCTACATCCAGGATACAAAGTCTTCTCAGAATCATTGAACAAGCTATCGAACACATGAGGCTTTTCAATGAATTCCCCTTGTATATCACGCATCATTTCGTCTATCATATCATTATTGTCATTTTCCACATCATTCTCATCAATATTGCCTAAATTATTCTCCTGCAGTCCACCTTCATCGTCACTAGTGCATGTCCTAGGAAGCATACTCTCACCATGCCATATCCATCGTTTATAACCTTCTTTAAACCCACGACGAATCAAATGACTCTTCACTTGCTCAAAACTACGAAACTTTCTCAGATTCTTACAATCACAACAAAGACACAAAATCATTGCTTCACCTTTCTCTCTCATGTGTTCGTCCGCACATTTCATAAACTCTTCAACTCCTTTCACATATTCATGTGTATTACGCCTGCCGTACATCCAATCTCGATCCATATCTAATAACCTATATGCGAAGATATAATTAAAAAAATATTACTTTTGAGTGAATATTTGTAATGATAGTTATATACTTGAACCAACTATATATTAATAATTGAAATCACATGCATACGATAATTTATTGCGTTGAATACTTCATAATTTTACTAATATATTTTGTTTAGTTATTTATTTAGTATGGTTAATTCTATGATAGTGAAAATCACCTATAATTACTATTATCTTCATTTTTTATTTGTAAAATCCTACAGTAATTTCGGCAGAGTCTCCCCTATAAGTTGGACTTACCCAACCTGTAGGAGGAATCAAAATGCCAAAATACAACAAAAATGTTCAACCTCCACATATTCACTACTCAAACACAATAAATCAAACTTCAACATCATCAACCACTCCAAAATTAATCCAAAATCAATTCATAATTCCTAAAATGTTCAAAGTATGATTTCATAACCTAACATTCCATGCATAATTTCAATATAATTTCAATAATTCAAATTATATCAATTAACTATTTGCAATACCAAAATTATAACACACACACACACACACACACACACACACATATATATATATATATATATATATATATATATATATATATATATATATATAAACACACATATATACATATATATACACATACTGATATATACATATATATGCACATATACACACATATATATACACACAAACACATATAGATATACTTATATATATATATATATATATATATATATATATATATATATATATATATATATATACACACACACATATATATATACATACACGTACACACACATATAAGAGTAAAGTTCTTACGAGATGGAGGCGGGTTCGTGGTGGCGTCGCGGTGTTGGTGGCGTCGTGGTGTTGGTGGAAGCACGGTGGTGATGGCTTCGCGATGTTGAAGTGTTGAGAGAGAGTGAGAGAGAGATATGTGCGGTCTATTCTGAAATCGCGCGAATTTTTGAAGTCATATATATTAAAGGGTTTAGGCGTCGGTTGTCGAGAACCGACGCCTAAACCTTTTTTTTTTTTGCGTTTTTCTACTAGTGAAGCATATGTGCTCGATGTTTTGGTCATAACTTTCTTTCCCGAAGTCTAATTGTGGTGATTCAAAGTGAGTTGGAAAGAAGACTCAAAGATATACAATTATTTGTGAAATAGATGTTCCCAAATTCGAATTTCTTATATATCAAAATTGAGCTTCAATCTCTGACTTAAATTCTAGATCACAATCTTTTTGAGTTTTTGAATTCCAATTTCACCCCAAATCTTCTATGACCATAATTTTCGCCTCTAATCTTCTTCCCACATGCCATTTTTGATTTGGATTCCTTTGAACACTCCATGATTCACATGCATTAAACACTACTTAAATATGATCAAACTAATAACAAAATAGGATAACAAGTGGACTAAATAAGTGCTAATAAAGCACATATCAATAAGTGAATTCGATCGAGCACATAGATAGTAATAAAACTAGACAATTGGAATTAAAAGTATTGACTATATGAAATCAGATGTCCCAACACTTATAAACATCAATTTAGATTATTTATACGTCTTTTATTTTCTTTCCCTTTTAGTTGCATATTTTAGTTTAATTTAAAAATTCAAATTCTACCATTCAAATAGAACGAGAACTAACACAAATTCGGCACTTAATTACAATCTCTGTGGGACGATGAATCGGACTCAAAAAGTCCACTTTATTACTTGAATGCGATATCGTACACTTGTGATTTAGCACATCAATAACTACATTTTCAATCTTAATTGTTCCAACCTTTTTTTCTCTATTGTTTATAAACAAGCCTAATTCTCGAAAATGGATTGTCACAGTGGTCTAAATTTTCAGTTGTTGGGTCCATAAAGGTTTCAAAATCTAGCGCACAATTACCATTGACAAAGAATATAAGTTGAAGAATATTTTCTTGGTATTGATTCATCATGTTTAAAAATACATGTAATGATCGACATAATTAGCACAAATCTCACTTATCTAATCTAGGTTAAGTATTATATTACAAGAAAATAATAAATAATAAATAAAAAATAGAGCAAACCCCATAACTTCAATTCTTAACCCCAAACGGTTGCTTGGTATAAATCCAGACAATCATTTGGATGAGTGGAAAATCATTCTACTAACCAGGCGAGCCCCTAGACAATCACTTGAGTTTTACACCATGCAATTGCTTGGGGTAATTTTCGGTAATCCTCCCTATTTTTTTCTATTTGCTTCCAAACTCCCCCTCAAGTTGGAGCATTTATGGAGTACATGCCTAACTTTTCTAAGGAATCATCAGAAGCTTTGTTCGATACGACCTTAGTGAGTACATCCGCTAATTGATCTTCTGATTTAACAAATCGAGCAAGTATTTTCACTGAGATAAGAAAATACCATTCTTTGATCGGACCACCTCAATTCACCAAGTTGCTTCATCTCAAGTTCTGAGGTCAAGTATCATTGTAAGATTTCAATTTCACCTTGATCTTCACATGTCAACACCATGTCATCAACATAGATAATCAATGTAGCAAGTTTATACCCTTTTCATGTTTCAAGAACATTGTGGGATCAAAGTTGTTTTTCTTATATCCAAAGCCCTTCATGGACTTGGTGAATCTACCAAACGAAGCCCTAGGAGATTGTTTCAACTAATACAACTCCTTCTTGGATTTGCACACATTTGTAGCGTCGTCCTTCACTATACCTGGAGGAGGGTCATATATTGTTCTTCTACAAGATATCCATGCAAGATTGCATTCTTTATATTGAATCGAACAATTGGTCAATCCCGATTGGTTTCTTAAGATAATAGTACCCTTACCGTATGGAGTTTAGCAACAGGTGCAAAAGTGTCTTGATAATCGATCCCATTAGACTGTATATACCCTTTTACAACTAGATGAGCTTTACACCTCTCAATGGTTCTATCCACCTTATGCTTCACCATAAACACCCATCTACACCTCACATCCTTTTTTTTTTTCTCTTTAGTATATGCACCATCTCGCAAGTGTCATTTTTTACAAGCGCATCCATTTTCTCTGCCATCAGCGGAAGCTTGATTCTATCTACCATCAGCGGAAGCTTGATTCTATCTACCATCAGCGAAAGCTTCTTGCATTTTACTAGGAATAGAAACAGATGACAATTGTATTATATAAGATGCATATGACTTGGACAATCTATGTAAGGTCACATAATTTCTAAAAGGATATCTAGTTTTACAATTAAGGTCAGACTCATATCTAGTAGATGCTATACCATATTTAGAATGTAGTGGGACTTGATAAGAAGGGTATTCAATGTTATCAGTATCATTATCAACAAGAGGAGCAGTAATATCATTATCAACTAGAGGTGCATTATTATAAAAAAACTGTAGGGTTGATTTATAGGATTAAAGGGCACCTCAGAAGAAGATTGGCCCAAAGAAGAAGGGAACATTGTACATGGAGATAGGATACTTTACCATCACCAATAGAAAAAATCATACAATTCTTCATGGTAAATCACTTCTCCTCGGTTCTCTCTTGAAGTGATAAATCAATTGGCAATAGTTTGTAGAAGAGTTATTTTTCACCAAAGCTAACATCCACGAAGATATAAACCTTTTAAGCACAAGATCATAACATTTGTACCCCTTTTGATTGGTCACATATCTTAAAAAAAAAAAAAAAAAAAAAAAAAAAAAACCCTTCATACAAGGTTCAAGTTTTTTTTACGTTGATAGGAGTGCAAGTGGACATAAGCTACACACCCAAAAATTCTAGGAGCCAAAAGAACCACTGATGGAAGACTGCAATTGTCAGATAAAATTTTTAATGGTCTCCAAAAATTAAGGACATTAGATGATGTACTATTTATCATGTAGACCTTTGAGTTCAATTTCTCGTGTCATAGATAAGAAGACATGTTTCCCCAAACAAAAGAGACCTAGTAACTTCCAATAAATGTCTATTTTTTCTTTCTGCTACCCCCATATTGTTGTGGAGAATAAGGACATGAAGTTTGATGAGTAATACCTATCGAATGAAGAACTTTATCAACTCATGCTTAGAGTATTCCTCTCCATTACAAGATTGGATGATTTTTATTATAACACCAAAATGGGATATCACCATTTGATGAAAAAATAAAAAATAAAATGGTAATTACATCACTATTGTGTTTCAATTGGTAAACTTATGTCATTCTCATACAATCATCCACAAAGGTTACAAATCACTTTATCCCATTAAAAGTAGGAATTAGTGAAGGTCCCCAAACATCTGAATGAATTAGTGAGAAAGAAAACAATTATTTATTACCACTCAAATGAAAAGTAGAACGATAAATTTTTTGTCATGACACAAGTTTTGTAAAATTAAATCTTAAAAATTGCATTCACGACATAGAAAGGAAATCTCCTACGATAACCAAAAGAAGGATGCTCTAAACGCCTATTTTGTAGCCAAATTCCCTCATTTTTTTTTATTCACCACACCTTCATTTACCAAGTGAACTTGTCATTTTCTGTTAGATTGTTGAAATTTATCCTCAAAACAGTACAATCATCCACTCTCTTTATCATTTTCAATCTTTTCGTTGATATGAATGTCCTGAAACACATAGTGAGTAGAAAGAACATGTGAACAGAATTATGAGATTTTGTTAATTTGGAAACAAAGAGAATGTTGCAATTTAATGATTGTACAAGCAAGCTGTATTTGATGGTTAAATTATGGGATGATGAGATGTTACCAATACCAATAAATGAAGATGAAACCCCATTATAAATTGGTAACGGTAGTTTTCGAGCAAATTAAAGGATAAAGTACTAAACATGTACTAATCACAAGGCATATGATCCATTTTACCAAATTCAATTATCCATTCTTTGTTTATAGTAGAACACGTACATGACTTAGCGTAGAATCTTGGGGTCGTGGCAAAATTTACAGTTGGATTAACAACATCTTCCTAAACGCTAAAGGAAATTTAGGATGTCTTCTTGGCATTTGGATGCCAATTTGGATATCCATATATTTGGATGCAAGTATCTACGGTACGGCCTGTACCAGTATAATGACTACATTTTCGATCCTTCTTCGAGTTGGCCTTTTCCTAGACGCCATCACAACCGCTTCTCCAATTACTCTTCTAAGCATGACGTCCTCATGATTGGCTTCTGTACAAACCACAACATAAGCAGTTTGTATATTTGGAAATGATTTGGCAGAAAGTATTCGCCCTTTTGCTCCATCCAATTGAAAATCAAGACCCTCCAAAACATATACACCCGTTGAGAGTTAACCTTCATGGCATATTTCTCAATGTCTTTGGCACACTCCATAAAACAACCATTGATATCATCAAGTTACTGTTAGATCTTCTGTAGTTTGCTAAAGTAGGAGATGAAAGATCCCCATTCTAACGAATAGAAATCACCTCGTAGTGTAGTTATTACGCCTTTGATGCGTCTTCTTCAACATAATACGTATGTTTGAAGGCTCCCCATATATATCTTGTTGTAGATAATCGAAGAAAGAAAATCTTTTTTTTATTTACCGCATCAAGGAACCAAGATTTCACAAGGAAATTCTCATATTTCCAAGCCTCGTACTATTCAAACTAAAAAATAATAGATTCAAGTTTGGTCCCTGAAATATAACTCCAATACTTCCTTCCATAGACCTTATTTTGAGCATTCAAAGTCCATTCAACATAGTTGCTGCCATCAAGTCATTCTAAAGTAGTTAATGCAAAAGTTTCTTATGGAGCTCAACCATTGTAGTAGAATTATTCTTCTTTGAAGAATCATCTCCCTTTTCCGTAGCTCATAAGACAACTAAGAAGAATTTCAAACAGACGATAGTGATTAGAAAAAATAAATTGTGAGAAAAAACCAAGCTTCAATTCCTATAACAACTAGTAGGTGATTGAAAGGGCTCTGATATCATGACAAAGAACACAATTTGAAGAATAATTTTTTGGTATTGATTTATTGTGGGTAACAATACATATATACATGTAATGATCAACATAATTACCACGATCTTGCATATTTACTCTAGGTAAATAATAAAAAAAGGAAAAAATAGAGTGAATCTTGGAACTTTCATTGTTAAACCTAAGCGATTGCTTGGTACATATAAATCTAGGAGATCGTGTGGTTAACAAAAAATGGTTTTGCAAACCAGACGAGCCCCCAGACGATCTCTTGGGTTTATTCCCCAAGTGATCACTTGTGATAATATTTGGTACTACTCTCAATTTCTTTCTCTTTACTTTCACAACCGTAGAGCCCTTCCATTATTTGCATATCAACAACTGAAGATGGTACTATGGACAAATCTTGTGCCATCCACTTGGATCCTTCAATGAATGAGAGGGTTTCTATAATGACCCGGGTCCCACTTAATGGGATGTCCCGACCGTTAGATGACGACGTACTGTCCCCACTGTACCATCATAGATCTTTTCAGCATGCTTTGTTCTCATTAGCACGCTCCCCGAGAAAACTTCTCAGGAAGTCACCCATCATAGAATTGCTCAAAGTCAAGCATGCTTAACTGTGGAGTTTGTAACGATGAACTTCCAGAAAAGAAGGTGCACCTTGTTGGTATGAGTAGTACCTATCAAATCTTTTAAGCTTTCTTGATCCGAGTGCTACAATCACCCCATGTTAGACTCACGACGTCCTCGTCGGGCTTAAACCATTGAGGTCTCATTTCCAGACGTTGGGATTCTAGAGGTGGCTCCTACGGGTTCAAAAGGTGGCTTCCACCCTATGGCGTAGCACTTTGTCCCTCATAACACTTAGTTCCTGATTTCCGGCTGACGGTCGGCTCTGATACCATTTGTAACGACTCAGGTCCAACTTAACGGGCTGTTCCAGCCATTAGATGACGACGTACTGTCCTCATTGTATCAACATAGATCTTTTCAGCATGTTTTATCCTTACTCGCACACTCCCTGAGAAAACTTCCTAGTAGGTCAACCATTATAGAATTGCTCCAAGTTAAGCACGCTTAACTGTGGAGTTCTAATGATGGACTTTCGGAAAAGAAAGTAGACCTTATTGGTATGAGTAGTACCTATCAAATTTTTAAGTTTTTTTAGTCTTGTGTTACACTTTCTGACAATAATAGGTTGGCGTGGAAATAGAGTTTTGGGAAAGTGCAACATACAGATGTCTCACTGTAGATGTAGAATTTTACAGCAGGTCGGATGTGATCAAGGTCAAATTCTAATGCAATTTGCACAAAACTTATTATTATTATTATTATTATTATTATTATTATTATTATTATTATTCCAAACAGAGGCTTAAATGTAATTGATGAGCCACCAATTGCAGATGGAGTAATAGAAATCCATAGAAACACTTTTATTTATTTATTTTTAAGTTTTAAACACTCAATTTACTTATTTATTTATGTTATACTAATAGTGAAGCCTAATGCTGTCGATCATCACCACCACAACATGTTTATTTATTTTAAGTTTTGAACATTCAATTTACTAATTTATTTTATGTTATACTAACAGTGAAACCTATTGCTGTCTATCATCGCTACAACAACTGAATCTATAAATATGTTATCAGCTGATGTGCATTGTCGCTATTAATATCGTCACCAGATGTTCGTTCGTTCATTCGTTTTAGTAAATTAAATTTTCAAAAATATCTATTTATTAGTTGTTCACCGATTTTAGTTGTAAACAGCTCAAACGCACTCGAAATTATTGTAATATTTTTATTTACTCGAACTAAATATTTGAGCTAATAAGAGAAGTACAAGATTTCAAACTTTGCTGTAGATTAATTTATAAGTTATTTCCATGTTTATTTTTTTTTAAGAGTAATAACCCTAATATGATATAAACTATCTTGTCTAGTCAATTCTAATGTAGCGTACACAAATACTAATAATATAATGATAAAAAAAAAAAAAAAAAATCGTTAATAAAATCAAGTTTACAATGATAGCCCACCCAAATAGAACATTAATGTTGACTAGTGATGACATGAAAAAGACGATGCTCGAATCAAATTGAATAATTTTTTGTATGCATTGGTGGGTGGAAGACGTGGTCCAGTACGCCAAGTGAGACCAATTGAAAATGAAGGATTTATTAATTGTTGATATTACGTTAATCATGTTCTCGTGTTCCTCAACTTTTATTTGTGGAGGATGTGTTGCACACACTAATAGAAATTGGAGTGATGGTGATGAAAATCAGCAAGGACAACAAAGTTGTCTCTAATACCGAGCATATTGCGAGTCGTTGCAATTTCTGGACCCTATAGCGACGACTCCGAGGATTCGTCGCTATAAGGAATACCTATTGCGACGACTAAAAAATTCGTCATAGCAGGTTCACTTATTACGACGACTTTTCAATCATCGCAAGAACAATAGTGACGACTTTGAAAATTTGTCGCAATAGGCTCTACCTATTGCGACGACTTGCTGAGTCGTCGCAATGGACAATACCTATTGCGATGACTTTTCGGAAAAGTAGCTATTTGTTGGCAATTTTTTTTTTTGTACAAATAATATTAAATATAATTTCGTTAAAAAAAAATTAATTCGATGGGACATATCCATATAATTAGCTAATTAATATATATTAGTTAAAACAAGAATAAACACAACCTCAATTGCCCAAGTGGTTGGGACGCCACTTCTCAACCCTTAGGTCAAGGATTCGAATCCTTACATTGTCCAATTATCATATCATATATATGAATTAAAGAAAGTATATGGGTTGGTGGGTCAAGTTGAAAGTAGTTCAGGTTGGGTCAAATTAATAATTTAATTTAATTAATATTTCACTATTTAGATTAGATAGCAATAGAGAAGACAATATCGTCACTATTGAGCATTAGGCATGAGCCTACAACGAAGTGGGTCGGGTCAAATAAATAATTTACTTAAATATTTTATTATTTAGCTGGCAATAGAGACGACAATGTATTCGCTATTGAACATAAGTCATGGGCCTATATCGACGACTATTTGAGACAAGTTTGTCGTCTCTATTGCTCAATAGCGACGACTTTCGTCATCACTGTTGAGCCATTTTCCCGTAGTGACAATCATTGCTATAATTTTAGAAGTAGTTTTGTTAATTGTGATTTAAGGTGCCGAAACATTGTGTAGTGATTTTAAGATACCACATATTAATTGAAATGTGAATTAAAACTCTATTGAGGGTGTCACAATTGTACAATAGTAGATGTTTAATACATAAAAGTAGATAATATAAGTTATATCTTTTTTGTATTATTATAAGGTCTAATTTAGTAAAATCCAACTAATAGTAATGGATATGAAAAGTTTTTACTTCAAAACTATAAAGAACTTATGATTTTTCACAAACTTGTTTTGTGGCTACAAATAAAGTTAACTGCAATAGAAAAAAAAAAAGAAAAGAAAAGATTTATGTGCCTAAGTGGTTACCAAGCTTGATGTAAAATGAAATGATCTTCATTTGCATAGTTGTCAGATTGATGAGAACTGAACGTGCTCTTGCTGTATAAAACCACAGAAGATATTATCAACTAATTTACTTAAGAAATATTGGCAAATGTAATAAATCATAAGAAGAAATTGTACTATTATTTTGTCCAGAATAATGCTAGTTAGCGTCAAAAACTTATTGCAATATTTTCTTATCACAAGTGTACGAATCGCACAAATAATATAGTGGATTGTTAGTCCAAGTATTGTACCCACAAAAATTGTGAAAACTTATTATTTTAGATTAATTACCTTAATTGGAGCTAAAGAATTTAATGAGAAAAATATGCTAGAATCGAGAATCCATTTTATTTTCCATCATTCATGCTTTGATATAAATGCTTAACTATAATTTATGGAATTTTGAATATCAATACTCCTATCATGTTTAAAAATCCTCTTTCAAACGGTGAATTAAATCCAATTTCTATATGTGACCCGACTATGTTTCTATGATGAATGCAAAGATATAGAAAAGATTTAACATCTTGTGGAACACTTTGAAAGATAACATAAATCATAGTGGTATATTTCTATCTCTTATCGAACTTTATGACAATTAAAACATGTATAACCTGATCCTAATTTTTCGAACTTATGAAAATGCCACAATAATCATATAATTACTGTACACATAGTTAGATACATGAAAGATCGAAATAATTGCTCAAATCCATAAATTGCATTAAATTAAACAAGTATCAAAACATGAAATCCGAAAATTAAAGTTTCATTACGATTCTAACATAAACACCCAGCCTAGAAATATGATCAAAGATAAAATACAAAAGGATGTGGTAGAATTCATGACCCGGTTGGATACATTATTCCTCTTTTTGCATGAAGCTTCAATCTTGTCTTCGTGAGCTAATCGGTCCTCCCAATGGTTTGATAGAGTTTTGATATGAATTATAGAGAGTTGGAAACCCTAGATACATAATTAAATATAAACAACAACAAGTTTTCATGGAATTCATTACTCAAATATAGAAAATCATCTTGTTGTTGAGAAGTTTTCAATCTTGCACCTTGCGCCAATTGGCTCTTCCAAGAATTTGATAGAATCTTGGAATGGAATTATGAGATTGAGAACCATCAAATTCGTGCAATATGTCCCACACATATAGGTGAGGAAGAAATCTACTTCAATTAAGAAAGAAACTAATCAAATCTACTTCAATTGAGAAAGAAATTACTCAAAATGGAATTTTAAGGAGAAAAAACTGCCCAGCTGAACTCGCACGTGCTCGCGTGGTTATAGAGAATTGGCTACTGTTTAACTTTAAAGCGACCGAACAATCGTGTAGTGTCTTGCCGCGTGATAGTGTGGTTATCCGAATTTTCCTTAATCCCCAGCTTTCTGTATCTTTACAAGCTTGTCATTTTCCTTTGAATTCCTCCTCTTCTTATTCGATCAAGTTAGCCCTTATACCTCTGAAAGTCTTCAAACAACACATAAAATCACAATTCAATCAATCCATATCTAACCTAGAAAAGGAAGAGCTCATTGAAATATTTTATCGAACACCTTGTAAATTTTTATGTAGAACTTATAACTTTTGGCACTTGAAATAATCCAAAAAAAAAAAAAAAAATCACATAAAATTATAATTCAATTAATCCATATCTAACCTAGACCCAATCTCCATCGATCCACAATCTTAAAATTCACAAGAATATGAAAAATATCAACCTTTCATGCACAATCTCACAAAGTGTGATAACTCTTACCTTTGATCCAAGTTGTAGGTGACAAGAGATTGGAATTGAACATAGTTTAGTATAAAACCCATGAATTAATTAAAAGTAAAAAAAATCATATTTGCTTGATTTGGGTCGAATGCGGTTGAGTTAGTTATGAAATTTGAAAAGTTTCGAAGTTGCTGTGATTGAGCTGTCCAACCCATGCCCAAATGAGCCACGATATCACACAAGTATACCACGCGTGATTAATATCTATAGCACATTTTAATTTTAATAAAATTCACGCAATAGCATGATATGAAAAGGCGCTATGCGCAAATCAACTAAAAAATTCCAAAATTTTCCTTGTTTCATTCTATATCCATTTTCAACCCCCTTTTGGCTCCTTACGTGTGCCCCTATCACTCCTAACAATGTTTTCGTGTTCTAGGCTTGAACATATGCTCGTGATCATAATGATTGCTATGAAAAATTGGTACTAAAAGCTACTAATGTCGAGTGCACAACATTAAATGCATGCAATCCTAACTCCTAATGTAAAGCAATTAAACAAAGTGATAAATAAAGTACAGTAAGTAAAAGGGTTTGAGAATTGGGTTACCTCCCAATAAAAGCTTAATTTATAGACTAGAGCTAGACTTTTTGGCAAAAGTTGGCAGTGATCGTTCAAGGAACTTTAAAGAAGGCTCTTGATGACTTGCTTAGCTTGTGTTGGTTGAACTTTTTGTACTTTTCGTTTATTCTCCAAAAATTCTTGTTGCCTCTATCCTTAGTATGTATCGTGACTTCCCCACTCGATTCGAAATCAATTATTTCGCAGTCAATGCAGTCAAAGGATTGCGTGGTAAAGGCGACATCAAGCAATGTTTCCTTTTTGGTTTGCTCTATTATGATCAACTCCTCCTTTTTCATATGATCATTTTCTTTATTTAAGCTTCCTCGAGCTCGATGTCCTAATTCAAATTTTTGACGATGAAAAAATGACCTCTTCAATGTAGATATTTTCCTCGTGTTGTGTTTGTTGAAAGCCCAGTGAAGATGATTCCCTTAATATATGCTCATTTATACTTGGTGGAAGAAATACTTGCTCGAGTAAATAACTCACATCAAATTTATTGAGAGAAAATATATATCAGGAAAATTATCTAGGACGACTTCATTGATTTCATATTTGACTTCTAGCTCTTATAGTCGATTCCCTATGATAATATCTCCCACTCCAACATCTTGAGCTATCAATAGTTGTTGCCTTATGAAAAAGTCATGTACACTCATTTAGTTGAAGTCAACCCCAGCCATATCGAATGTAGAGTTCCTAACAAGAAACAATATACATAGTGAAGGAGAAGAAACAAAATTAAAATAAAACAAAATAAAGCAATAAAAGTCTGAATTGGTGAAATTAACCTAAAAAAATATATTTTAAACTACAATCCCCGATAACGGTGCCAAAATTGTTGCACTATTTCCTTACCGCGAGCATATGAATCGCACAAGTAATATATTAGATTGTGAGTCCAAGTATTGTACCCACCAGAATTGAGTAAACTTATTATTTTAGATTAATTACCTTAACCGGAACTAAAGAAGTCAATTAGGTTTGGATATTGAATTAAACTAACAAATAAAAACAAACAAATTTGAAATAATTAAATTAATGAGAAAAATATACTAGAATCGAGAATCCACTTTATTTTCCATCATTCATGCTCTGATATAAATGCTTAACTACGATTTTTGGGATTTTGATAATCAATGTTACTATTATGTTTAAAACCATCTTTTGCTCGGTGAATTGAATCTTATTTCTATTTGTAACCCGATTATATTTCTATGACGAATGCGAACATGTAAAAAAAACATTAACATTTTGTGAACACTTTGAAAGATAACATAAAGTATAGCAATATATTTATATCCCCTCTCGAACTTTATGGAAATTAAAACATGTATAACATGATCCTAATCTTTCGAACTTAAGAAAACGCCACAAAAATCATTTAATTACTGTACACATAATTATAGATACATCAAAGATTGAAATAATTGTTCAAACCTATAAATTACATTAAATTAAACAATTATCAACGCATGAAATCCGAAAATTAAAGATAAAATACAAAAGGATGTGGTAAAATTATGACCATATTAGATAAATTATTCCTTTTGCATGAAGCTTCAATCATGTCCCATATTTATAGGTAAGGAAAAAATCTAATTCAATTAGGAAAGAAATTAACCAAAACCGAATTTGAAGGAGAAAAAATCTCGCCCAACCGGGCGTACATGCTCGTGTGGTTTAAGAGATCACGCTCGTGCGGTTATAGAGAATTGGCTAGTGCTTAACTTTAAAGCAAGCTGCGATCATGTGGTTATCCCAATTTTCCTCGATGCTCTGCTTTCTGTATCTTTACAAGTTCGTCATTTTCCTTATTTGTGCGCGAATTCCTCCTCTTCTTATTCAATTAAGTTAGCCCTTATACTTCTGAATGTCTTCAATTTCTTCGTTCATCTCTCATTTTTTTAAATTAAGCCTTTGATCTTTTGAGTTCTTCCACTTTAACTCCACTTTGATCCTTGATTGTCTTCACAGATTTCCAATGTGCATTATTTAGCCTAAATGTCACTCCAAATTATCCATATTTGTCTCAATTGGTTCATTATCTTGACTTTTGGGATAATTACTGAAATTAACACAAATAATACAAATTCAATAGAAAATATTCTCAAGCAGAATATAATATCCTAATTTTGGCATCTAAATAAGTGTATAAAATATATTTATCAAGCCACCCTCCCTTCCCATCTTTGATGACCAATTTTTTGTGGGTTGTTGTTTTGAAGTTGATGTGATGGGTCAATAAATTGATTGTTGTCATGTGTGGTAAAATTTTGTGTCAAATTTTCAATTTCTATAACAAGATTGGTTTTTTCCATCATCAATTTTTCAGTCGGAAGATGCGGGTATTATCATCCATCTTAACATTGCACTTGCCCTCGGAAAAATCATTTTTACATATATAGTATCATGGACAATTTGAATTTGATAGAAACTAAAGTATACAATAGTATAATACTATATTTTGTGCACTTATCATTACAAGAACTGTTTACTACCTTGGAATGGCCCTTGAGTGCATGTATTTACAGGAATTGCAAAAATACATTTCATTGAGTTGAGCAAAAAACATTCAACAAGTATCACATGCCGTATACCAAAGTGATTTGAGTTCCTCTTTTCAATTCTATGTTGCTTTTTATCCAAAATGGTTTGCTCTACAATAGTTACAAGGAATGTTATTGTTGTTTTCCAACGCAAATAGCTACTTTTCAGAGAGTGGAAAAAAATCTAATGAAAATAAATAATGGTTAAAGTTTAATTTTAATATTTAATCGTAGGTTATTGTTTCAAAATGTCTTTGATGTTATCATCAAATGACAATAAAATCGGTATTAATTATTCACTTTTTAGACTGACGTAGTAGTTATAATCACGAAGCACAAGTCACAATTAACATGTGTACACAGTGAGCCCAATCGTGACCACCAAAAATAAATAACTATACTTGCATAAAAACATATCGAAACTACACACAAACTCTATTTTTAATACAATTTGAAATATGACTATCCATTATTTTTTATACCATAAATACTGCAATTTTTAAAGTAAAAATGATATATGAAAAGTAACTTCACTCCTAAAATTAATTAGGTAACTAGCTAATATCACTCCACATAACAAGCCGTGTCACAATCTTGGATCAAAATCATCAATTATTTCCTAAAATTATTTCAACAGTATCATAATTTTCTATCAAAACGAAATTCACAAGATTGGAAACCAAAAAATTCAAAGGGATCACAGCCACAGGGATAAATCTTCTTCAAATATCAATGTTCCTTAATTTCTTATTCGCATTCAAAAATTATTTTCTACTACAATGTTGAAGTGGATTGATAATGAGAGGCAGGAATGTGGAAATATTTGCTTATGGTCTACCATGTGTCACAGTTAAGATAAATGCTTGGTCGCCCATCGTCATCAATCGGTTTGAGAGCATTGAGCCTTTTGATGTGAAGATTGCTAGTGATATCCCACGAGATGAATATGGTTAAGTATCTCGTTCCACAAGTGTGTGTATATCTTCTTCGTTATATGGGTCTTCAATGAAACTCCACCAGTCATTTGGAAGCATTCTGACGTTATAATTGCATAAAAGTACAACATCGGCTGCAGAGAACATTTAGTTTTTTGTCTGCAAACAACTGATACCAAAACTGAAATGTCCCTCCGATATCTTATTTTTGTTTTTCTGGCAATTAACATTACTTATGTTTCATTCACAAATCATTCTGACATTATAATTGCATAATGTTTTTTTTTTTTTTTTTAACCCAAGTCTTATGAAGCAACTAGAAACAGTATTATTTGTTCTTACGTGGAGCAATTCTAAACCAGATGAAAGGATAAGCAGACCTTAGACATTTGTTATGTGCTCGATGTGTATTCCGGTCTTTGGAGTTGAGATGCTTTCCACACGTAAGTGCAAGCTGCAGTAAGACCTTGCCGCTCGATGGGAATTTTGGTGGTGACGTGATACTGATTTTGTTATAATTAAAATTTAAATTGAAGAATATAAATTTTATTTGAAAATTTAAAGTTGTCTAAATTTTATGTTTAACGATCAAGCTATCAAAGATATGTCTGGACAGTAATGGATTAACAGAGAATCGTTAAGATTTGTTTTAGTGCAATACCAGATGAATCTTGCTAATTCAGATTCGTCTGGATTGTAAAACGGAAATAGACAGAATAAATTATGTAGAATTGTAAGTAGGTAAGAACACAATAATTTGAGCTTAACGTGGAAAAACCCTAATAGGGAAAACCCACGGCCCGCACCCTACGGACAAAAATCAATCACTATATAAGAAAAGAGTTTATACAGGTCAATTTAAACTACGGGATAAATCTACGCCTAGACTTATCAAATATCCAAAAAATAGATCACTCCATAATCCTTCTATGGCATGTAATATGAGCTGGCGTCCCACCACACTTCAGTAATTTTCTTTGAATCTGCAACACTTTTCAGCAACATGAACTCCCATTCGATCTTGATCCAAACCTCCCGTTTGATCTTCAGGCTGAATGACTTTTCTTCTCTCAGTGATTGATAATCTCCTCCCGGAGAATCGAAGTTATAATGATGTAGAAGCCGTGTATAATTAGCACCATACGAAAATTGGCTTCCGAACTTCTTGAAGAAAACCAACCGTTTTCATCAATATAAATACAATTGGATTGCTTGACCATCAAGAATCCTTGTTGCATTCAATCTTGATTTCCTGCAATAAAATCAAGAAAAATATAATTAGGAATAATGGTAGGATAATCATAAATCTTACCATAATTGAAGATAAGGTAAGATATTCTCAATTGATTATGGAATAAAAGATCTTACCAAATGAAGTGATAAACTTGACTTACCAAGAGTCAAGATACTCGGCCATATCAAGAAAGATCTTACCATATCTAAGGATGAGCTTGAATGCCAAGAAACAAATTAATCTCAAATAAATCATCAAGAAATTCACCACAAGTGATCGATGTTTCTTGATTCAAATCACAAGATTTTCTTGATTCAAATCACAAGATTTCGAGATCATGATCCTAAAAGTTCAACATTTCTTGATTCATTATTATCTCCAAAAATAAAATGATTAGCACAAAAATAAGAGATATTATATTCAAGAAATATTTATGTAATTTAATTAAAGTTAATAAATTACTAAATACACTTATTTAGTAATTATATTAATTTTACTTAAATTACATATTTGTAGAAAAAAAGAAAATGCCAACTTATACAAAGTTAACAATCTCCCCCTTTGACTTTTTCTATTTTTCCGAAACCAATCTTTTCACAATCACACGAAATCATTAAGCTCCCCCTATCAAAAATATCCCCCTTAAGTTATACAACATAACAATCAATCAATGCATGTAGAGAGTATCACATAGGGAACATTAAAAAGTACTTCATTAGAAAAATCATACCAAAAAGATGATGAAAAGATGAAAAAGACTACTCCCCCTTTCCGGAACAAAGAGGAGAAGCCATTAGTCTTTTAGAACCTGCACGTAGAAAACTAACGTAGACTAAAGTTGATCACAAAAACAATTGTTTTAAAGCAAAACACAAGAACATTATTTCAAAAACACTGAAAATGATCAGATGGATTTGACAGGGTGGAGATCTGTCCTAGGTCTTCTTTTGGTTCTTTGAGGCAGGGAGTTTCTTGGCTGCAACCTTTCTCTTTTCTTTGGCTTCCACTGGAGCCACATCTTTTGAAGAACAAACAAGCAACTGATCTAGTGTGTCTTCAATTCGTTTGACACGCACCCTGAGGTCAGATACGTCAGCCTTTAACCCGATAATTTTCGCTTCAAGCTGGCCAATTCTGGCATCGTTGCCAGATGAATCCTGTTCTCTAGCAGTGTCACCCAAAACCTGTTTCCTGTGAGAGGTATGTACCTCCAATGTTTTTCTGTATCTGACCATGTTTAACACCTTGGGAGTGATCACCATATCATCCTCTAGCGTCTGAACACCCTGATTACGAAGAAATTGTGAAATAATCCAAGGATAAACCAACAAATAGGTATTACCTTGTCGAGGACCACTCCCCGAGACCCTACCAACAATTGAGTTCCAAATACGTGTAGCAAGGTCAATGTTTCATTTAGTGCCAAGGAGAAACAAAGTTCTAGCAGACTCTCTCTTAAAGCTTGAATCATGGATGAGCTGGTCAAAATTTGCCTTCACAATTTTATGAAGAATTTGGTATTTCTTGGACATCTCCGACCTAGGTAATTGCTTTAACCCTTTCACTGGCCACGTAACCTTTTCCCCTGACAACTCCATCTCAATTTCATCATTTGTGGCTTCCATTAACTCATCTTCTTCAGCCACATCTTCATTCAACCCTACCCACTTTCTAAGTTCCTTTGTAGAAATCTTAATCAATTGTCCTCTAACAAATAAGGAAGTGGTAAACAGGCATTTTTTGGAGTTAAAGTCAATAGGGATATTGGCATAAAACTCTTTAACCAAGGTCTCATTGATCTCCCCCTTACATTCAGTCAATTTTTTCAACCTAAAGTGAGACACTATTTCATCTACCTCAAAATCATCAAACTCTTCTATAGCCACCTAGATTCATAATGCATTCGTTTCCCCAACATATGCTTTTGGAAATCAGAATATGCCTCAGACGACCAAAATTTAAAATTAAACGGAGTGAACATACCTCTTGCCGTCTGCATAGGAGTGCAGATGAATGAAGAAGTATCAAATTTGGATCTCTCTGGATCCGCAGACGTGTCTCCCTTAGAATTTTTCTTCTTCAAACTTACTGTGGCTTCTTCTACCTTCTTCTTTTCCATTATGTCTGGGATAACAGTTTCTTTCTTAATATCATCTGCTGACTGCTCAGATGCATCCGCATCCTCAGACACCTCTGTTTCTTCTGGTTGTTCTTCACCCTCAGACTCTTCTGCTTCCTTATCTTCCTCCTCAGATGTTTCATCCTCGCCAGACACTTCCTGCTCTTCTGATTTTTTTTTCATTACTAGATTCATCGGCACCTTCTTCTTCAGCAATTTTCACATCTTTTACACTTCTCATGGTTGCAAGTTTTCTTGCTCCCTACAATTCACTGCAAATATCCAAGGGGGAAATCTGACTTTGGTCAAGATTACCTGATATGGGTGCCAAGTTTATACCCATGGTATGTGAAATGATCGGGTTGCCCCGGCTCAATCGGGCCATGAGAAGAGCGGGTGTTGGAGTGGTACCGGAGGTAGAGAGCGAAGTCGGGTTAGGGCTACTGCTGGAGGTCGGCATCGTCACAACAGCGCCGACGCTTGAAGTTCCCATCTCCGATGGGTTTGGTTGAGATGATTCTACATTGTTACCGCCTCCTCTAGTGACTCTCCTCCTTCCAGATTGCTTGCTTCTGGCCATACTCAGGATGGGTGTCGGATTTGTGAGGGTAAAGGAAGAAGGAAATTAGGTTTTTTTTTATTATGAGAGGAGATTTAGGATTTTCGGGACATGAGGTTTATGGAGAAGTGTGAGGGTTTTTATGTTAAGAGGGACTCAATTACACATGGAATTAGAGTTCAATATTGTAACTTAGAAGATCTTGAGAGTCCCGATTCCCGCCAACTTCTTTCCTTCAAAAACTAGGATAAATATGGACACAGAATATGTTAAGAATTAGGAAACAAGTAAATTACCAAACTTGGGCCCCACAATCAACTGATTTGTTTTGCAAGATTTGCACATATTAGCTCAAGATATACTGCCTTCAAAATAAAGATTTTCAGAATAATATCTAAAATACGTAAATAAGGAAAAATCTAAATGCTTCTGGATACCTGAGACATGTCTGAGCACTGTTGGCATCTGTTGCGGCAGATACATCTGGCAGTATATAGTTCACCACGTACATGATTAAGTTGATTAATGTGCATGTGTGGTCCAAGCAATCCTTTGTCATCCACATACTGTCAAAAATCATATGATTGCCCTCATTTATTGATTTGTCACTGTCGTGCACAATAAGACCGATCAATATCTATACAAGGTGTATTTTCTCAAATCCGACTTGCTGACTTTTTCAATATTATGGCATTGTCTTTTGGAAGTGGAAATAGCTTCACACAATCCCCAGAAGTTGTCTTACAAGATGTTCCCCTTTAGATTAGAAGAAGGGTATGAACTTGGCTTGGATTGGTAGATTCACACAATCCCCAGAAGTTATCTTACTAGATTTTCCCCTTTCTTCTATGATATTTCCACATTTACCTCAAATTATTGTATTTTGAAGCTAAAGGGTATGAACTTGGCTTGGATAGGTAACCTTCTTTTCCACTAGCCCTGCCTTTGGATAATAAGAAAAATGCATGGAATACTAAAAGCAAGATTTAGATCATAAGTCTACACACAGAATATGAAATCTCATCCAGTAGCAAACCATATGACTAAGACAACAGTGACTTATCCTTAGGATTGTCCAGATTTGAGTACTAGTTAGATTCATCTGGAGACATGTTGACTGCCCTCAGCCAGACGTATCTGTCTCGTTATCAGCCTCAAGCACTCATATATATCTGCAAGCAAAAACATAATCTACTAAGTATAAGAATAGGATAAGTTAACCTAAATGCATGCAATAAAAAATAAATTTTTTTTTTTTTTTAAATATGCATGTTCCTATTCAGGAGGAGGTGATACTCCAATTTGTTTCCTAAGGCTTTCAAATTTGACAGTATCGAGGATCTTAGTGAACAAATCTGCAAGTTGTAGATTAGTCTGTATGTGCTCCAGATTGATAATCTTTTGTTCAACCAATTCTCTGATGAAGTGGTGTCTAATGTCAATGTGTTTTGTTCTGGAGTGCTGGACAGGGTTTTTAGAGATGTTGATGGCACTAGTGTTATCACAGTACATAGTGACTTGTTCTGTAGATATCCCATAATCTTTTAACATTTGTTTCATCCAAAGGAGCTGTGTACAACAACTATCGGCTGCAATATACTCCGCTTCGGCTATGGAAAGGGACACTGAATTTTGCTTTCTGCTTAGCCATGCTACCAGATTGTTTCCAATGTAAAAGCAGCCTCCAGATGTACTCTTCCGATCATCCACATTTCCAGCCCAGTCTGCATCTGAATAACCTGCAAGAAGGGCCGTGGTGTCTCTAGTAAACCAGATTCCATAACTCAAGATACCACTTACATATCTGATGATCCTTTTTACAGCCGCAACATGAGATTCCTTGGGTTTGGCCTGATATCTTGCACATACTTCTACACTGAAGGATATGTCTGTCCTGCTGGCAGTAAGGTACAGAAGACTTCCAATCATGCTTCTATAGAGGGACGGATCTACATCCTTGCCGCTGTCGTCCTTTCAAGGTTTCAATGTAGCTGCCATGGGAGTTCTCATAGCCTTTGCATCTTCAAGTCCAAATTTCTTCACCAGATATTTTGCATATTTTGCTTGAGATATGAATATGTCAGATTCATCCTACTGTACCTGCAAACCAAGGAAAAATGTTAGTTCACCAACCATACTCATTACAAATTCTCTTTTCATTGTATTTATAAATTCATCAATTTTGGACTTAGATGTAGATCCAAATACAATGCCATCAACATATATTTGAGCTACAGTCAGTCGAGGATTCAAATGCTTAATGAAAAGAGTTTTATCAATTCCTCCCCTTTTGTATCCTTTGCTTGGCAAGAATGATGTGAGCCTTTCATACCAATCTCTAGGAGCTTGTTTCAACCCATATAACGCATTTTTGAGTCTAAAGACATAATTCGGGTGAGATGGATCTGTGAAACCTTGGGGCTGCTCCACATAAGCTTCCTCATTGAGTACACCATTTAGGAACACACTTTTAACATCCATCTGGTATAGTCTGAAATTGATGTAGCAGGACACAGCTAGCAACAACCTGATAGATTCCAGTCTAGCTACCGGAGCAAATGTTTCATCAAAGTCTATCCCTTCAATCCGGGTATAGCCTTGAGCAACAAGTCTGGCTTTATTTCTAACCACATTTATTTGTTCATTTGATTTGTTCTTGAAGATCCATTTGGTTTCAATTACATTACCCTCTTTAGAACGTGGTACCAACTCCCAGACATTGTTTCTTTCAAATTGGTTGAGCTCCTCCTGCATAGCCTGTACCCAGTATTCGTTTGTCAAAGCTTCCTTGACATTTTTTGGTTCAATCTGTGACATATGACAGATTTTTTCCATATCGACAACAAATTTTCTTCTAGTCACATTTCTTTTAGACAGATCAGTGAGAATGTTATCAAGTGGATGAGCCTTTTGAATCCTAGCAGGCGGTTGTCTCGATACTTTTGATTTTGCAATATCAGGTGTATTTGGGTAGTCAGATGCGTCTGGATCTGCAGATGTTACTGGGTGCCCAGACTCATCCTGGTTGCATTCTTCAGTATCATTGAGACTTCCAGCTTGGTGCTGTTCTTCTTCTGACTTTTCAGTTCCAAGTTGTTCTTTTGGTGGAATTTCCAGTTGATCAGCATCTGCTTCCTGCAAATCTGAGTTTAAACTATTAGTGTCATCCACTTTCACATTAACTGACTCAAGAACGGTTTGGGTTCTAAGATTGTAAACTCTATAGGCCCTACTATTTTCAGCATAACCCAAAAATATTCCTTCATCGGATTTTGAGTCAAATTTTCCTAGATGTTCTCTATCTTTTAAAATGTAAATGAAAGTGATCAACCCTAGGTTTTCTACCCTTCCAAATTTTATATGCAGTTTGATTTGTTCTCGATCTAAGCATGACTCTATTGATAATATAACAAGCAGTGTTTATGTCTTCTGCCCAAAATTTTGTAGGAAATTTGTTGTTGTTTAGCATGCAACGAGCCATCTCTTGTAGAGTTCTGTTTTTCCTTTCCACCACTCCATTCCGTTGAGGAGTCTTTGGGGATGAGTACTTATGCTCAATTCTATATTGGATACCAAAATTAACAAAGTCAGAGTTTTCAAATTCTCTTCCATGATCACTTCTGATCCTTTTGACTCTTACCTGTTCGTTTGCCTTTTCATTGCTCAATTTTTGAAATAGATTAACAAAATTGTCGAAGGTATCAGATTTATCACGAATGAACGTGACCCAGGTGTATCTGGAGAAATCATCAACACACACATAAATATACCTCTTGCCACCAATACTTTCCTTTTGAATAGGACCCATCAAATCCATGTGAATTAGTTCAAGTACATGAGAGGTATTAATAGATGTACCTATTTTGTGTTGACTTTTGATTTGCTTACCCTTTTGACATTCACTGCAGATTTCATCTGAAATGTTTTTTATGCTAGGAAAGCCTCTCACAGCCTGTAGTCTGGTCAGCTTCATGAGATCAGGGTAGTTTAGATTCCCTAATCTGTTATGCCATAGTTTCTCATTTTTGGTCCTAATAGAATTGCAAGTTATGTGACTTTCAAGTGTATAGCATTTGTCTCTGGATCTAACTCCCTTAAACAACACACTTTTTAACGGATTAGAATTCTTGTCACAACTTAAAACCTTGCAGCAATCTTTAGAAAACATGACAATCAAGTTATCATCACACAATTGTCCTACACTGATCAAATTTGCCTTATGTCCTATAACATATAAGATATTGGTTAATGTAGGCAGTCCCTTGATGTTGATGATACCAGATCCATCTATCTTACCCTTTTGGCCATCACCAAAGGTAACAGCACATGTCTCACCTTTTTCAAAATGTGTTAGTAAAGAGAGATCACCTGTCATGTGTCTAGAACATCCACTATCAAAATACCATGTGTTAGGAATCAAAGCACTTAAAGATAATTGAACTACATAAGCGTTAGTTCTAATTTTCTTTTCTTGCCTAGAAACAAGTCTTCTTTTGTGCGAATTGATTAACTTTAAGTACTCATGACACCTAAATACATCATGACCAGATTTAGCACAAAAATTACAGAATACCTGGAAGACATATGTATCTTGCCTATTCTGACGAGGTTGAAATTTTCTGTCATCCTGACAAACAGACTCATTTTACTTGTACATATTTGGCTAAAATTGTCTTCGTGTATAGTCTGGCTAGATGTGAGTTTTGAGTTCCAGCAGTATTGAATTGATGATGATAGGAAGTGGATGCATCTGTATAATTTCTACTTTGCCCCTTGTATCCGTATCCAAATTCTCTAACTAAGTTTGTTTTATTGCCATGATTTTTACCTTTATCTTCATATCCAAGACATGTTTTCAAGCTGACAGGTCTGCCACTATTCAGGATTTCATCAAACTGGACAGATCCAAGTGTCAGTTTCTTGATTTTGTCTTGTGTTTTAACAACATCTGAGCTTAACCTACTTACCTCATTTTGTTCGACATCTGGGAATGCAGATGCATCCAGAAGTCTTTCCCTGCTGTGTTCAGTGAATGCCTGCAACAGTTGGATCTTTTCTTCTGCATCTTGAAGTTCCTTTCTCAATTTTTTAGTGTTTGGTCCAGATTCATCTGCATAAGATGAGTTACCAGATTCAATACCAGATAACTGTAAAGCAATAAGGGTAGTTACCTGTTTTTCAGAATTACTGTTGTCTGATTCTGATTCCGATTCATCTTTGTCTCCATCGCTCCATGTAACATTCATGGCATTCCTTCCTTTGGTCTTCTTTTGAGTATTAGGATAGTCTGCTGCAATGTGTTCATATCCTTCACATTCTCTGCATTGAATACGACTCTTAGGCTTTCCTTCTAACGAGTTAGCATTATTTTTGGGATAGAAATTGTTTTTCCTCCATTGTTTTTGTGATTTTTTATCCTGGCCTTGAAGATTTGTGGATCTTTCTTTTTGTTTGCCCTTGAGGAACTTTTTAAATTTTCTGGTGAGAAGTATGAAGTTTTCATCTTCATCTGTCTCCCCAGACTCGTCTGGATCTTCACTGCTCGCCTTGAAAGCAATCCCTGATCTTTTGTCTTTCTTTCTTCGGGCCAGATTTAACTCATTGGTCATTAATGACTCTACAAGTTCCTCAACTCTCATGGTTGAAAGATCCTTGCTTTCTTCAATAGCTGTCACTTTTGCATGGAACCTGTCTGGTAGAGATCTCAAGATTTTTTGCACAATTTGCTCATTTGAGTAGGTTTTTCAATTTGGCGTAGAAGCTTTTGAAGTCTTCTTACTCATCCATAGATAGTTGTTCAAATTCTAGAGTGATCATCTGCAGTTTGGAGGTTTTGACAGCATTGGTTCCTTCGTTTACTACCCTCAAGGAATCCCATGCTTCCTGTCATTAAGGAAGAGATCAGCCTGAATTGACCTAGATCAACCAAAGAAACAATAGCATTAAGTGCTCTAGAGTGATTCATCTGCAGTTTATGCACTTCTAGGTACAGCTGTTACAACACCTCCAGCAGTGACAGTGGGTGCTGTGTAACCTTCAAGGATAGATGTCCAACAACGTTCATCAATAGACTGAATAAAAATTTCCATACGAATTTTCCAGTAAGCATAGTTACTACCAGTTAACAAAGGTAGCCTAAGAGATGCAGAATTTTTCATTTTAGACAATCGGATCTAACTTTCTAGAAGTGAACCCGCTTTGATACAATTGAAAATTTAAAGTTGTCTAAATTTTATGTTTAACGATCAGACTATTACAGATA
The DNA here is from genome assembly GCA_963555705.1 of Ligustrum vulgare. NCBI lineage: Eukaryota > Viridiplantae > Streptophyta > Magnoliopsida > Lamiales > Oleaceae > Ligustrum > Ligustrum vulgare. The sequence goes on along the minus strand of OY743173.1, from coordinate 40,739,481 downwards.
TGTCTGGATAGTAACGGATTAACAGAGAATCGTTAAGATTTGTTTTAATGCAATATCATATGAATGTTGCTGATGCAGATTCGTCTGGATTGTAAAACGAAAATAGACAGAATAAATTATGTAGAATTGTAAGTAGACAAGAACACAATAATTTGAGTTTAACGTGGGAAAAACCCTAATAGGGAAAACCCACGACCCGCACCCTGCAGACGAAAAACAATCACTATATAAGAAAAGAGTTTATACAAATCAATCTAAACTACAGGATAAATCTACGCGTAGACTTATCAAACATCCAAGAAATAGATCACCCACTGATCCTTCTATGGCATGTGATACGAGCTGGCATCCCATCACTCTTCAGTAGTTTTCTTTGAATCTGCAACACTCTTCAGCAGCACGAACTCCCGTTCGATCTCGATCCAAACCTCCCTTTTGATCTTCAGGCTGAAGGACTTTTCTTCTCTCAGTGATTGATAATCTCCTCCCGAAGAATCGAAGTTATAATGATGTAGAAGCCGTGTATAATTAGCACCATACGAAAATTGGCTTCCGAACTTCTTGAAGAAAACCAACCGTTTTCATCAATATAAATACAATTGGATTGCTTGACCATCAAGAATCCTTGTTGCATTCAATCTTGATTTCCTGCAATAAAATCAAGAAAAATATAATTAGGAATATTGATAGGATAATCATAAATCTTACCATAATTGAAGATAAGGTAAGGTATTTTCAATTGATTATGGAATAAAAGATCTTACCAAATGAAGTGATAAACTTGACTTACCAAGAGTCAAGATACTCGGTCATATCAAGAAGGATCAAACCATATCTAAGGATGAGCTTGAATGCCAAGAAACAAATTAATCACAAATAAATCATCAAGAAATTCACCATAAGTTATCGATGTTTCTTAATTCAAATCACAAGACTTTCTTGATTCAAATCTCAAGATTTCGAGATCATGATCCTAAAAGTTCAATATTTCTTGATTCATTATTATCTCCAAAAATAAAATTAGCACAAAAATAAGAGATATTATATTCAAGAAATATTTACGTAATTTAATTAAAGTTAATAAATGACTAAATACACATATTTAGTAATTATATTAATTTTACTTAAATTACATATTTGTAGAAAAATAGAAAATGCCAACTTATACAAAGTTAACATTATTGTAATTCATATTTTTTCCAAATGAATGGAAATGAATTACGTTAAGGTGCTAAGCTTTCGAGAGGCTTGCCTCTCTATTAATTGATACCCTACCTTGAAATGAACCTCCTACACCCTATCATTTCCTACGAACATTCTTCATTGGTATTGTGTTGTTGAATTACAAAACACATCAAATTGCATTCCGTTATCATATGAACAATAAAATAAATTCACACAATATTTATAATTCTAAATTCTAATATATTTATGAGTTTGTCAAACAACAGACCAAAAGAATACAATTTGCGGAAAATAAGTTTATCACTTAGATGATGATCTTGAATTTTTGGTTCACTTATAATTGTCGAGGATGATACTGGATAGAATAGAGATGATGACTTCAAGAGTAGGTGGAATTTGAAGATCTCCATAAATTAGTATTGTGGAATTTGAAATTGAAAATCTGTCAAAATTATACATTCACCATAAATGAATCCTTGATGCATGCACTGTCTCTGCTTCAGTTACGGTTGGAGAATGGAAGGTTTAGATGTAGTAATATTGGTATAAATATTGGAGTAACGTATTATTTTATCAATATAATTAAGATAGTAGTATATTATGAAATACTTTTTCTAATGTGGGTATGTGTGAATTTTTCTTAAAAATAAATTAAAAATAGATATCAGATACTAGGATTGTGGCCATAAACTGTAAACCCGTTGATCTGACCTGATGAGATTTGAGACGCGGAAGAAACGCCGGAAAGTTCCGAACCCAGGTTGTGGATGGACGGTGGAATCTTGACCCGATATTCACGACGCGATGGCTCGACGATGTGAAATAAATAGCCATGACTTTCGAAACGCCACAAGGATTTGTCCAATCTCCCTGATAAGTTTCGGGTTTTGAACGCCACAAATATTCTCTCGAATATTTGATAAGTTCGGGATGAACGCCACAAGATGATAATCTTGATAAGTTCTTGGAGAATAAAAGGAATCCACCTTTTAACAAGTAAAACACTCAAAATGTTTATTCAATAATCAAAGTCTGAATTACAATAAATGGAAAAAGTGTATAAATAAGCAAAATAAAACTCTAGTCGCTAATTTACTCAAAATAGAATTCTAATTAGACTAAAATTCTAAAATAGGCAAACAAATAATCAAAAACAAAATTTAACCTAAAAATATGCAAAAACCCTAATTTCCGTCTGCATAATTGACTTGCTGTTTTGAAGCCCCAAATGATAGAATTTGGCCATAAAATCAGTCGGCTCAAGGGCTTCTGCCCATGAGTTTTGCTTAGTGGCACATTTCTACTCGAAAAACACATATTATGCATCTAATTTCGACATGGTTGACTGAATTGCACTTTTATTTGGCTTGAATATTTAACTTTTTCCGTCAAGCCTGCTATGACTCCGATTGTCGAGGGTCCGGAACACATCATACCCTCCTTCTTTAGGATGATTCGTCCCGAATCATAGCTTTGTTCCTATTGTTTCACTTCACCTCCTGGATCAAACAGAAAATTATTGCTTCCATGCCAGAGGGATGAACAATAGTATCCTGTAACTTAGGTTACATGAATAGATTGAAGTAGAAACTCCTGTGGGCATTGGTGGTGGTACCCAAATTTCCAAGTACATTTAACCTGCAAGACAAAATTAAATAAAGCGAGGAGGGAAATGTTAGGTTCATGAGGTACAAGGTATGGATCCTTGTATTCATGAATTATCATCGTCAATTCCACCCTTTGAACCATGAGGCCCTTCTCTTCACCTCGTTCTCCTTTTGCAACTTCTTGCTCACCCCCCTCTATCTCTTTTCTCTCAAGCTCGGTTACTTCCTCTAACTCAAGATTTTCTAGCTCATCCACCTCTTCAAATTTTTTTCTTTCAAATTCAACCACATCTTCTACCTCCACATTCTATCACCATGTTCGCACACTACCTCATCACTATCCAAATGTGGATCTATCAATTCAAAACCAAAATTTTGAACTTCTACCCCAACTTCCAATTCATTCCTCTCATGATCAACAATTTCATTCTTAATCATTTCATCGCTACCCAACTCCACCTTCTCCTCATCAAATTTTGGAGTTTGTTTATTTGTTTTTAATTTCAACTCTCCCTCCTTCTTATCAATATCCTTATCCTCATGATACCTCCTATTACACCACTTTTCACTCTCCTTCCTTACCCTTCGTGAATCTTCTAGTGCTTCTTCTAATGTCAACCCATGCAGTGCGCATGTTTCCCCTTTCTTAAGGAATTTGTATATGTGCATACTCTTATCATAATCAGCCTCCCTCCTACGTCTCCAAGATTTTCCCAATAAAATATGATAAGACTTCAATGGCACTACATCACACCATACATCCTCACTATACCTTCACTGGGTGATAAGCACTAGAACTTGTTTGGTTACTTTGAAATTCCCAAACTCCCTCATCCACGTCATCCTATAAAGTTTATAGTGTGGTTCTAGGGGCAATCCTAATTTTTCAGTCACGGTGCTACTAACGAAATTAGTAAAACACTTTCCATCAATTGCGAAACTGCACCCCTTATGATCCACACAATATCTAGTTTGGAATAAAGAGTCCGGATCATAATTCATTCCTTATGTGGCGTTTCAAAAATTCAAGAATGAAGAGGATTTAGACATCAAATAGCAAGAACGACTTTTATTGACTTGGAAGGAAACGAATATCAAGAATTTAAGGAAATTCAAGAAAGTGGTTCTAGAATCTTGGAATAACATTTTATTTTTTTTTTGAATTTTGGATGAATTTTTGGATTAAATAAATAAAAATAAAAAAAATAATTTTTTTTTTTATAAATCCGAAAAATTCGATACGAACGCAACAAAACAAACGGCACAAGATTTGGATAAGAATTAAATAAAATAAACACTTTTGAATTTTGTTGGAACGATTTTCTGGATTAAAGACTCAACAAACTCAAGAAGAACGCAAAAAAAACTGAAAACAAAACACTCAACAAGATATGGATGATTTTTATGGGACTCGATGATAAACATAAAAACCAAACTGGATAGAAAAACCTGAATTCAGAATCCAGCTCTGATACCAGATGATGAGGTTCGAAGCGCGAAAGAAACGCCGAAAAGTTCCGAACCTAGGTTGTGGATGGACAGTGGAATCTTGACCCGATATTCACGATGCGATGGCTCGACGATGCGAAATAAAGAACAAGGACTTTCGAAACGCCACAAGGATTTGTCCAATCTCCCTGATAAGTTTCTGGTTTTGAACGCCACAAATATTCTCGCGAATATTTGATAAGTTCAGGATGAACGCCACAAGATGATAATCTTGATAAGTTCTTGGAGAATAAAAGGAATCCACCTTTTAACGAGTAAAACACTCAAAATGTTTATTCAATAATCAAAGTCTGAATTACTCAAAATAAAACCCTAGTCGCTAATTTACTCAAAATATAATTCTAATTAGACTAAAATTCTAAAATAGGCAAACAAATAATTAAAAACAAAATTTAACTTAAAAATACGCAAAAACTCTAATTTCCGTCTGCATAATTGACTTGCTGTTTTGAAGCCCCAAATAATAGAATTTAACCATAAAATCAGTCGGCTCAAGGGCTCTTGCCCATGAGTTTTGCTTAGTGGCACATTTCTACTCGAAAAACATATATTATGCATCTAATTCCGACATGGTTGACTGGATTGCACATTTATTTGGCTTGAATATTTAACTTTTTCCGTCAAGCCTGCTATGACTCCGATTGTCGAGGGTCCGGAACACATCATGACCGGACTTCAATCAGGTCTGGTTGGGTTTCAACTTAAAAATGGGTCTAGTTGGGTCGAGATATATGGCTGAACGGAGTTCACATTTTAAATCTTCCGAACTGACCCAAGTAAAACCTTATTTCATCAAATGACAATAAAGTCGGTTATTATTCACTTTTAGACTGGCGAAGTAGTCATAATCATGGAGCACAAGCTACAATTAACATGTATACACGGTGAGCACACATCCTGACCACCAAAATAAATAACTATATGTGCATAAAGATGATAAGCTTCAAAAAATTAAAAAATAAAATTAAAAAATAAAAACAGATATATCAGATACTAAGTACGCGATTTCCATGGTTCAACAAGTTGCTGATAAAGTTTATAATTTAGCCATTGAATTTAAAATTTTCATGCCAATTATCAATGATTACACTAGGGATATTATTAACAAAATTTAAGGCTAGACTTTTGCTTCATTTGTACTCAATTCAAAGTGAGCTTCTCTAGCACTATCAAATACAGTATTAGTGGGTAAATAAATTATGCTATAGGAGTACCAAACTCTTATTTTGGAGAACAAATTGTTTGTTTTTGATATTGCAATTAATGTTGGATCAACAATGTTAGAAAACTTGCAAATTAATCATTAGTATAAAATTGTATAGTCAATTCAAAAATATGCTTTCATATAATGCTACCAAAAAGAAGTTTAGCTTATCCAATATTCGATCTGCGTGTGTTTGTACGCGCGCACGCATTGTCACTTTCAATCATCAATTCAGTTTAAAAACATTTTAGAGAGGAGAAATTTCAATTTGATACTAACCCACGATTCATGAGATTTGAAGCGCGGAAGAAACGCCGGAAAGTTCCGAACTCAGGTTGTGGTTGGACGGATGAATCATGACCCGATATTCATGACGCGATGGCTCGACTATGCAGAATAAAGAACCATGACTTTCAAAACGCTACAAGGATTTGTCCAATCTCCCTGATAAGTTTCTGGTTTTAAACGCCACAAATACTCTCACGAATATTTGATAAGTTCGATTGTCGAACGCCACAAGAATCACTTTTGATAAGTTCTAAATATATAGGAAATTTACCTATAAAATTATTGAATCACTTAATAAACTGTTTATTCAATTCAAAGTCTAATTTTAAAATGAATTGAAAAAGCGTATAAATAAGCAAACAAAAACCTATCAACCCTAACTGGCTCAAAATAGAATTCTAATTAAAGTAAAATAGTAAAATAACTAAATAAAAGAAAAGGAATTAAAAATCTGCAAAATATGAAAAATTCCAAAAATCTGATCCGCCGCTCCTTTACGGTCGTGAAGAATCCAGTTACGGCCGTAAATAATTCTCTGATCCAAAATTGATATTGCATGTTACGGCCGTGATTGAAATTATTACAGCCGTAAGATTTCCTTCCTGTGAATGTTACGGCCGTGATAGTTTGTTTACGGCTGTAAGTGTAAAATTGAAATCTCGCATCTTAACCAGTAACTTGATTACGGTCGTGACCTTCTGGGCGTTACGGGCGTAAGGATCAAACTGGTCCTTTTTGCTCCGGTTTTTGCTCCAATTTGCAATTAACTCCGCTTTGGCTTGAATTACTTGAATTTTTCCGTCAAGTCTGCTATGACTTCGATTGTCGAGGGTCCGGAACACATCATACCCTCCTTCATTAGGATGATTCGTCTCGAATCAAAGCTTTATTCTTGTTGTTTCACTTCACCTCCTGGATCAAACGAAAAATTATTGTTTCCATACCAGAGGGATGACCAATAGTATCCTCTAACTTGGGTTACATGAATGGATTGAAGTAGAAACTCCTATGGGCATTGGTGGTGTTGCCCAAATTTTCAAGCACATTTAACCTGTAAGACAAAATTAAATAAAGCCAGGAGGGAAATATTAGGTTCATGAGGCACAAGGTATGGATCCTTGTATTCATGAATTATCACCGTCAATTCCACCCTTTGAACCACGAGGCCCTTCTCTTCACCTCGTTCTCCTTTTGCAACTTTTTGCTCACCCCCCTCTATCTCTTTTCTCTCAAAGTCGGTTACTTCCTCTAACTCAAGATTTTCTAGCTCATCCACCTCTTCAAATTTTTTTCTTTCAAATTCAACCACATCTTCCACCTCCGCATTCGTATCACCATGTTCGCACACTACCTCATCACTATCCAAATGTGGATCTACCAATTCAAAATCCAAATTTTGAACTTCTACCCCAACTTCCAATTCCTCATCAAATTTTGGAGTTTGATTATCCGTTTTTAATTTAAACTCCCCCTCCTTATTTACAATGTCCTTACCCCCACAACGCCTCTTATTACACCACCTTTCACTCTCCTTCCTTACCATTCGTGAATTTTCTAGTGCATCCTCTAATGTCAACCTATATAGTACGCATGTTTTCCCTTTCTTAAGGCATTTGTATATGTGCATACTCTTGTCATAAACAGCCTCCCTCCTACGTCTCCATGGTTTTCCCAATAAAATATGATAAGATTTTAATGGCACTACATCACACCATACATCCTCACTATACCATCCCTAGGTGATAGGCACTAGAACTTGTTTGGTTACTTTGAAATTCTCAAACTCCCTCATCCACGTCATCCTATAAGGTTTATAGTGTAGTTCTAGGGGTAATCCTAATTTTTCAACCACGGTACTACTAACGAAATTAGTAAAGCACTTTCCATCAATCGCCAAACTGCAGTTCTTATGATCCATATAACATCTAGTTTGGAATAAAGAGTCCGGATCATAATCCATTCCTTTGTGGCGTTTCAACAATTCAAGAATGAAGAGGATTTAGACATCAAACAACAAGAACGAATTTTAATGCTGACTTGGAAGGAAAAGAATATCAAGAATTTAAGGAAATTCAAGAAAGTGGTTCTTGAATCTTGGAATAACTTTTTTTTTTTTTTGAATGAATTTTCGGAATAAATAAATAAAAATAAAAATAATTTTTTTTTATAAATCCGAAAAATTTGATACGAACGCAACAAAACAAATGAGACTTAATTTGGACGAAAAATGAATAAAAAAACACTTTTGAATTTTTGTTGGATTTTAACATGGATCAAAACTAGAAAAATTATGACTGACACGAAGAATACGAAAATTTGAAAACAAAGACTCAACAATAAGATATGGATAATTCTTATGGCAGACTCGATGATAAACATAAGAATTAAACTGGATAGAATAAAAAAAAAATCTAAATTCAGAGTCCAGCTCTGATACCAGATGATGAGATTCGAAGCGCGAAAGAAACGCCGGAAAGTTCCAAACTCAGGTTGTGGTTGGACGGATGAATCATGCCCCGATATTCACGACGCGATGGCTCGACAATGCTAAATAAAGAACCACGAATTTCGAAACGCCACAAGGATTTGTTCAATCTCCCTGATAAGTTTCTGGTTTTGAACGCCACAAATACTCTCACGAATATTTGATAAGTTCGATTGTCTAACGCCACAAGAATCACTCTTGATAAGTTCTAAACATATAGGAAATCCACCTATAAAATTATTGAATCACTTAATAAACTGTTTATTCAATTCAAAGTCTAATTTTAAAATGAATTGAAAAAGCGTATAAATAAGCAAACAAAAACCTATCAACCCTAACTGGCTCAAAATAGAATTCTAATTAAAGTAAAATAGTAAAATAACTAAATAAAAGAAAAGGAATTAAAAATCTGCAAAATATGAAAAATTCCAAAAATCTGATCCGCCGCTCCTTTACGGTCGTGAAGAATCCAGTTACGGCCGTAAATAATTCTCTGATCCAAAATTGATATTGCATGTTACGGCCGTGATTGAAATTATTACAGCCGTAAGATTTCCTTCCTGTGAATGTTACGGCCGTGATAGTTTGTTTACGGCTGTAAGTGTAAAATTGAAATCTCGCATCTTAACCAGTAACTTGATTACGGTCGTGACCTTCTGGGCGTTACGGGCGTAAGGATCAAACTGGTCCTTTTTGCTCCGGTTTTTGCTCCAATTTGCAATTAACTCCGCTTTGGCTTGAATTACTTGAATTTTTCCGTCAAGTCTGCTATGACTTCGATTGTCGAGGGTCCGGAACACATCATACCCTCCTTCATTAGGATGATTCGTCTCGAATCAAAGCTTTATTCTTGTTGTTTCACTTCACCTCCTGGATCAAACGAAAAATTATTGTTTCCATACCAGAGGGATGACCAATAGTATCCTCTAACTTGGGTTACATGAATGGATTGAAGTAGAAACTCCTATGGGCATTGGTGGTGTTGCCCAAATTTTCAAGCACATTTAACCTGTAAGACAAAATTAAATAAAGCCAGGAGGGAAATATTAGGTTCATGAGGCACAAGGTATGGATCCTTGTATTCATGAATTATCACCGTCAATTCCACCCTTTGAACCACGAGGCCCTTCTCTTCACCTCGTTCTCCTTTTGCAACTTTTTGCTCACCCCCCTCTATCTCTTTTCTCTCAAAGTCGGTTACTTCCTCTAACTCAAGATTTTCTAGCTCATCCACCTCTTCAAATTTTTTTCTTTCAAATTCAACCACATCTTCCACCTCCGCATTCGTATCACCATGTTCGCACACTACCTCATCACTATCCAAATGTGGATCTACCAATTCAAAATCCAAATTTTGAACTTCTACCCCAACTTCCAATTCCTCATCAAATTTTGGAGTTTGATTATCCGTTTTTAATTTAAACTCCCCCTCCTTATTTACAATGTCCTTACCCCCACAACGCCTCTTATTACACCACCTTTCACTCTCCTTCCTTACCATTCGTGAATTTTCTAGTGCATCCTCTAATGTCAACCTATATAGTACGCATGTTTTCCCTTTCTTAAGGCATTTGTATATGTGCATACTCTTGTCATAAACAGCCTCCCTCCTACGTCTCCATGGTTTTCCCAATAAAATATGATAAGATTTTAATGGCACTACATCACACCATACATCCTCACTATACCATCCCTAGGTGATAGGCACTAGAACTTGTTTGGTTACTTTGAAATTCTCAAACTCCCTCATCCACGTCATCCTATAAGGTTTATAGTGTAGTTCTAGGGGTAATCCTAATTTTTCAACCACGGTACTACTAACGAAATTAGTAAAGCACTTTCCATCAATCGCCAAACTGCAGTTCTTATGATCCATATAACATCTAGTTTGGAATAAAGAGTCCGGATCATAATCCATTCCTTTGTGGCGTTTCAACAATTCAAGAATGAAGAGGATTTAGACATCAAACAACAAGAACGAATTTTAATGCTGACTTGGAAGGAAAAGAATATCAAGAATTTAAGGAAATTCAAGAAAGTGGTTCTTGAATCTTGGAATAACTTTTTTTTTTTTTTGAATGAATTTTCGGAATAAATAAATAAAAATAAAAATAATTTTTTTTTATAAATCCGAAAAATTTGATACGAACGCAACAAAACAAATGAGACTTAATTTGGACGAAAAATGAATAAAAAAACACTTTTGAATTTTTGTTGGATTTTAACATGGATCAAAACTAGAAAAATTATGACTGACACGAAGAATACGAAAATTTGAAAACAAAGACTCAACAATAAGATATGGATAATTCTTATGGCAGACTCGATGATAAACATAAGAATTAAACTGGATAGAATAAAAAAAAAATCTAAATTCAGAGTCCAGCTCTGATACCAGATGATGAGATTCGAAGCGCGAAAGAAACGCCGGAAAGTTCCAAACTCAGGTTGTGGTTGGACGGATGAATCATGCCCCGATATTCACGACGCGATGGCTCGACAATGCTAAATAAAGAACCACGAATTTCGAAACGCCACAAGGATTTGTTCAATCTCCCTGATAAGTTTCTGGTTTTGAACGCCACAAATACTCTCACGAATATTTGATAAGTTCGATTGTCTAACGCCACAAGAATCACTCTTGATAAGTTCTAAACATATAGGAAATCCACCTATAAAATTATTGAATCACTCAATAAACTGTTTATTCAAAATCAAAGTCTAATTTTACAATGAATCGAAAAAGCGTATAAATAAGCAAAAAAAAACCTATCAACCCTAACTGGCTCAAAATAGAATTCTAATTAAAGTAAAATACTAAAATAACTAAATAAAAGAAAAGGAATTAAAAATCTGCAAAATATGGAAAATCCCAAAAATCTGATCCGCCGCTCCTTTACGGCTGTGAAGAATCCAGTTACGGCCGTAAATGATTCTCTGATCCAAAATTGATATCGCATGTTACGACCGTGATTGAAATTATTATGGCCGTAAGATTTCCTTCCTGTGAATGTTACGACCGTGACAGTTTGTTTACGGTCGTAAGTGCAAAATTAAAATCTCGCATCTTAACCAGTAACCTGATTACGGTCGTGACCTTCTGGGCGTTACGGCCGTAAGGATCAAACTGGTCCTTTTTGCTCCCATTTTTGCTCCAATTTGCAATTAACTCCGCTTTGGCTTGAATTACTTGAATTTTTCCGTCAAGCCTGCTATGACTCCAATTGTCAAGGGTCCGGAACACATCAGTGATCAATTCTTTACTTTCTCGCTTGTGACATTCATCCTCCAAAAACTATTTATTTTCTTTATCGAAATGCAATTCTGGAAGTTACTCTCAAATCACTCATCTCTTTTTCCACTCTAGTTTTGTTAGGTTTTACCAACAATCTCAACAATCCAGATATGCAATGATTTTGTTAAAATTTGAGTGCTCCAATAATCAAGCAAGCACTAAGCAATTCAAACACACTATCAATCTAAACCCTTATATAAGTACAAATGCATGATTTATATCTATAAATGTGATAGTTGCTCAAAACTTCTCCACTCCCTTAATCTTTCTAATTAACCCATGTTGCGAGTTTTAGGTCGATAACTCCCCGATATTTTTAGGATCAAAGGGTATCAGGTTTTGAAATACCCTAACGGACTTAATAACTTGAGTAAAAAAGTTTACAAAGTGAGGTAGATTTATTAAGCGAATGCAATGTTTTTTTCTGTATACCCTACTCATTAAACTTTCTAATTGACCCATATAACAAGTTTTAGGCTGGTGACTCCCAAGTTTAAAACTTAAGGCACCAAGTTTTTAGATACTCAAACAGGCTCAATCACTTGAGTCAAAAAGGCTACGACATAAGGCAACGCGAGAAATTAAAATGGGCTTAGATCTCTAGCATATTATCATTACCTATCTTATACTCTATATCAAAGACATTCCATACAAATTTTATTGATCATGCATGGAATCAATACACATCTAGACCATCTCCCTTACCAGCTCGACCACCCCCAAACTTATCTCACAATAGGATCAAGAGATTTAGAGCATTAGAAAAAAGGGATATGTAGGTAAAAATTTAAAATACAAGCTCACAACCAACTTTTTCTACTTCATAAATATCTCCACCCCTCAACAATTTCCAAACTTCGCCAACAATGAATTATGACTATTTTTCTCAAGATAACTAGGATATTACATGGATAAGAAATTTGTAAAAATAGACTCAAGTAACATATTGATCTTAAATCATGAATCGACAACAATTTTAAACATCAAGTCATCCTAAATCGGAAAAGATATCTAACATGGCAATATAAAATAAAAATCCCCCAAACTAGAAATGCACATTGTTTTCAATGTGTAAAATAAAATCAAAGTAAGAGGGAAAAAGTTACTAGACATCCCAATAAGGGGTAGGGTACTCATTAGTAGTATTAGGCATGTGAAAATCTCATTGTAAGCACCAACAATCCACTCCCAAACTTGAGTTGAAGCAACCAATCGATTGAACACAAATTTCTTCAATGAGGCATTTCACTGAACACCTTATTAGCATCCTATGAAAACATGAGAAAAGTGTACATTTTAAGTGATGAATGAACCAAAAATTTAAATCACATTCAAAAACTCAATTCTAACTCGTAAATCCAATACAATTTGCCTATCCACCTCGACATTAAATCACATTTGAAGATCAAATACAATATGCACCATATGATCTAAATATGAATGTTAAGCAAATATTTGAATTTGAAAGTTTGATATGAGTGTATGCTAGAGTGAAATGAGAATGTATTAGAGCTATTTCACACTACCTAAGTTAGGAAAAATAAATGTGGGAAATAAAGACTTGGGCCTAACCTACTTATTTGAAAGAAAGTAAATTATAAAAAAAAAAGTTATAGCAAGTGAGTGATAGAGAATGGATTGCCTCCCATTAAGCGCTTATTTAAAGTCATTAGCTTTACTCTCCACATAAGCACTTCATGGCACTCTAAATACAGGTTTTGATGCCTTGTCCATTTTTCTTCTTTTGACTTTGCTCCACTCTTCATTGATTCTCCATACTTGCATGTTGCCCCTTCCGATGTCATAGGACTTGCCTATTCCATCCAATTCAAACTCAACTAAAAGACTTGCACCTTTTCAAATGACTTAATCACAAAATCCATTAATATTAGACAATCAATGAAGTTTAGAGAATTTTATTTGATCCCTTCCTCATTAATTGTTACTTCTCCATATGATTCTTGTGTGATTAAATTGTCATTCTCTTTAAGCTCATCTCCATTAGTTGATGTCTCCTCAGATTGAATGACCGATCTAAAATCTGAATCCATGGGCAATGACAAGTTTTACCTATTAGTTTTCAAGAGTGGATTATACCCCCCCACCTTTGAAATCCTTCCCAATACATGACATATCTAATTAGCGTGTCATTTTCATCAAACTTGGCAAGTTCATTATAATAATTTTCAAGTACATTCTCATTCAATAGTGGAGGACCATCTCCCACAATCTCCCAAGAGCATTTAACTACATCTGATTTGTCAATTGCTTGTTTTCAGCATTTCAAATATTATCTAAACCCAATAAGCTTCAAACTGTTACCTGAATACAAGCATTAATGTCCATTACAATGTATCTTATAACAAATTTCACAACTTGGATATTCTCTAAGCATGTCTTCACTATCCATATTGAGATTGTTCATTGCAATTACTTTCCTTTTTTGCAAGTTAGAATCAAATATGCATAGATAGAAAACTAAACAAAAGAACGATTAGAATTGTGGTGGTTAACCAAAAGTAACAAAATGAAACAAAAAATAAAAATAAATAAAAATTGTTAAAACTAAAATTAACTAAAGTAATAATCAAAGTAAAAACATTTCTCGGCAACGGCGTCAAAAACTTTTTCTCTAAAAATATGAATACCGCAAGTATATGGGTCACGTTCAAGTAATAAAGTGAACTTTTTGAGTCCCGATTGGCGATCCTACGAGGAATGCATACTCTATTATACTCTAGTTAATTTAATTTTAACAGAGAAGATGAAGAAGACACACAATAAAAAGTTTGATTTTTATAAATTCAAAACTAAAGAAACTAACTGATGCAAACCACGTAGCAATTGTAGCTACGCAAGCCAAATTTCTGAAAAATCTTGTTTTTGATCCGAGGCTGCGTTACGGCCGTGACAAATATACGTTACGGCCGTAAGTCCAATTTTCTTCAAATCACAGTTTTCAACAGTAGGTTGGTTACGGCTGTGAGCTCCCATATGTTACGGCCGTGACCTTTGAAAAATTGCAATTTTCTTCGTCGGCTTGAATGAGGTTGATCCAATCTTCGTTTTGGCTCGGTCCCAACATGGAACTTGCTTCTTTTGATGACACGAACATTGTTTTGGCCATTGTTTCTTGAACTAACTTGTCCATTGCTTCATTGGCCCTCTTTGCTTGCAATCGAGTCATCGGTCCTCCTTTGATCTTCAACGGATCTTTGTGCGGGCTTGTATCCGTGGTCTGGATCACATCATCCCCTTCCTCTTCGAAAGGATTCGACCTCGAATCTGTACCTGCATCAAACGGAGATAGATCAGAAACATTAAATGACGCCGAAACATTATACTCACCAGGAAGATCGAGTTTATAGGCATTGTTGTTGATCCTTTCGATCACTTGAAATGGCCCATCTCCTCGCGGGTGTAACTTTGACTTGCGTTGTTCTGGAAACCGCTCCTTTCTCAAATGTACCCAAACCCAATCACCGGGTTCAAATATGACGCCCTTTCTTCCTTTGTTAGCCTGCGAAGCATAATGTTCATTTTTCTTTTCAATCGCCAACCTCACCTTATCGTGGAGTGCTTTAACCATCTCAGCCTTTTTCTTTCCATCTAGACTACTACGTTCATTCACAGGTAAAGGAATTAAATCCAATGGTGTTAGCGGATTAAAACCATAAACAATTTCAAATGGTGAATAAGAAGTAGTAGAATGTATAGCCCTATTATATGCAAATTCAATAAATGGTAAACACTCTTCCCAATTTTTAAGAGTTTTATTGATTATCGTGCGCAATAATTGAATCATTGTCCTATTTACTACCTCGGTTTGTCCATCGGTCTGTGGGTAACAAGTTGTAGAGAAAAGTAGTTTTGTACCTAATTTGTTCCACAAGACCCTCCAAAAATGACTAAGGAATTTAACATCCCTATCCGAGACAATACTTTTAGGAACCCCATGTAAGCGTACGACTTCCCGAAAGAAAATTTCAGCTATGTTAGTAGCATCATCAGTTTTGTGGCATGGTATGAAATGTGCCATTTTACTAAAGCGATCTACTACAACAAAAATTGAATCTCTTCCCTTCTTAGTCCTAGGTAATCCCAAAACAAAATCCATAGAGATATTGACCCAAGGTTCACTAGGTACGGGTAAAGGCATATATAATCCATGGGGTTTAATCCTAGATTTAGCCTTCTTACAAGTAATGCACCTATTACAAACCCGAACCACATCAATTTTCATCTTAGGCCAGTAGAAATGTTCACTTAGGATTTCGATGATCTTTTTAATTCCAAAATGACCCATTAGACCTCCACTATGGGCCTCCCTCACAAGTAACTCCCTCATTGAACACCTAGGGACACACAATTTATTTTCTCGGAATAAATAATCATCATGTTTAAAAAATTTATCCACATCCCCTTTACCACATGAATCATAAATACTAGAAAAGTCCGGATCACTAACATACATACCCTTAATGTATTCAAATCCAAGCAACTTAGAATTTAAAGAATTTAAAAGAACGTACCTCCGAGACAATGCATCTGCCACCACATTTTCCTTACCTTGTTTGTATCGGATGACATAGGGAAATGTTTCGATGAATTCTACCCACCTTGCATGTCTCCTACTCAGCTTAGCTTGACCCCTCAAATGCTTCAAGGATTCATGATCAGTGTGTATCATGAACTCCTGTGGCCACAAGTAATGTTGCCATGTCTCCAAAGCGCGCACAAGTGAGTATAACTCCTTGTCATATGTGGGGTAATTAAGTGCAGCCCCTTTTAGTTTTTCACTAAAATAGGCGATTGGCCTTTGATCCTGCATTAAAACAGCTCCAATGCCTAGCCCTAAGGCATCACATTCAATCTCAAAAGCCTTGTCAAAGTTAGGAAGTGATAAAACCGGTGCTTCACACAACATATTTTTGATTGTTTCAAATGCATGTTCCTGTTCTACTCCTCATTTAAAACCTACACTTTTTTTGACAATTTCTGTGAGTGGTGCGGAAATTGTGCTAAAATTTTTAACAAAGCACCTATAAAAACTAGCCAAGCCATGAAAACTCCTAATCTCAGTTATGCTTTTAGGTGTTGGCCATTCTTTAATAGCTTTGATTTTTTCCTCATCTACTTCTATTCCTTTAGCACTAACCACATAGCCAAGAAACACAACTTTTTCCATGCAAAAATCACACTTTTTAAAATTAGCAAAAAGTTGCTCGTCTTAAAACCACAAGCACACACCTAACATGCTTCATATGCTCATTCAAAGTTTTACTATATATCAAGATATAATCGAAGTAAACTACAATGAATTTACCTATAAATGCACGTAAAACATGATTCATTAAACGCATAAATGTGCTAGGTGCATTAGTAAGCCCAAAAGGCATTACTAACCATTCATACAGGCCATACTTAGTTTTAAAAGCAGTTTTCCACTCATCTCTTTCTTTCATTCGAATTTGATGATAAGCACTCTTAAGGTCAATTTTACTAAATATGCTAGAGCCATGCAATTCATCCAACATATCATCTAACCTAAGAATAGGATGACGATACTTTACCGTTATGTTGTTGATGGCCCTACAATCGACACACATTCTCCAAGTCCCTTCCTTTTTGGGCACAAGTAACACGGGAACGGCACAAGGACTCATACTTTCCCTTATATACCCTTTGCTCATCAAGTCCTCCACTTGCCTTTGGAGCTCCTTCGTCTCCTCGGGGTTACTTCGATAAGCGGGGCGGTTCGGAATGACTGCTCCAGGTACAAAATCAATTTGATGTTCAATACCTCGAATGGGTGGTAACCCACTAGGTATGTCATCGAGAAATATATTGTCAAATTCCTGCAATAAAGAAATAGCCAAACTAGGGAGGGATTTGTTAGTTTCATCAAATGCAAGGAATGATTCCTTGTATAGCAAGAGAACCATTGGCTGTTCTTCCATGAATGCCTTTTTGATTTCACTCCTTTTTGCATAGAAACTCATTTTTCTTTCTTTTCTGGCACTCTTCGCTCCCTCTCCTTTTTCTGAGGTATGTACCCCAACACTCCTTTTTTCTCTCGCCTCTCCTTTTTCTGGAGTCGTGGCTCCAACTCTCTTTTCCTCTCCTTTTTCTGAGGTCGTGGCCTCAACTCTCTTTCTCTCATTTTCCTTCACTCTTTTTTCTTCATCATTTTTCAATTTTATTTGATCTTCATACACTTGTGACGGTGTCAATGGTGCAAGTGTAATGGTCTTTCCCCCTTTGGTAAAGCTATACCTATTTTTATACCCATCATGCGTTACCTTCCTATCATATTGCCAAGGTCTCCCCAACAAAATGTGTCCGGCATGCATAGGAACCACATCACACATAACATCATCCACATAGCTACCAATAGAAAAACTCACCAACACCCTCCTATTCACCTTAATTTCTCCACTATCATTTAACCATTGAAGCCTATAAGGTTTAGGATGTTTTAACAAAGGTAATCCTAATTTTTCCACAAGTATAGTACTAGCGACGTTAGTGCAACTACCACCATCAATAATCATACTACATACCTTGTTATTAATGCGACATCGTGTATGGAATATGTTCTCCCGTTGTTGTTCCAAATCATCCGTGTTGACTTGAGCACTAAGAGCTCGCCTTGCCACCAATAACTCGCCATGCTCCCCGGATAACACATCCTCATCATCACATACTTCCTCCAACGCCGGCATATCGCTATAATCCTCTTCCTCACTATCACTCTCCATGGCTCCATCCTTCCTCACAAGTATCACTCGCCTATTAGGACATTGAGATGCCACATGTCCTCTTCCTAAACATTTGAAGCATTGAATGTCTCTACTCCTAGATGGTTGAGGCTCCCCTTTAGGCATAAATTTATTAGCTTGTTCCTCCTTCCCTTTTGGTGCCTCAAATTTCCCCTTTGGTGCTTCAAACTTCCCTTTAGAAATAGTCCCATCTCCTTTACTATCCCACTTCGGCTTCCAAGAAGAATTAGAACCAGATTGATACTTTGCTGTTCCCTTTTTCTTTATTTGCTTCTCCACCTTTATAGCCATGTGCAACATATCTTCCATCTCCAAATAATGTTGCAGTTCAACCACATTAGCTATATCCCTATTCAACCCATTCAAAAATCGAGTCATCGTAGCCTCCCTATCCTCTTCTACATTGGCTCTAATCATCAACATCTCCATCTCCTTATGATAATCCTCCACACTCTTTGATCCTTAGTATAGACTTTGTAATTTTTGATGAAGCTCCCGATGGTAATGACTAGGAACGAACCTCTTTCTCATGATAGCTTTTAACTCATCCCAAGTACTAACGGACCTCTCGCGATTCCTCCTCCTAGAAGTCACCAATTGATCCCACCAAGTAATAGCGTAATCGGAGAATTCAAGTACAGCTACCTTAACCTTTTTCTCTTCCGAATAAGTGTAGCAATTGAAAATTAATTCCATTTTCTTTTCCCATTCTAGGTATGCTTCCGGATCACTCCTACCCTTGAATGACGGAATTGTCATTTTGATGTTGCTCATACTACCATCCATCCTATCACCACCAAGATCTCTATCCCTTCTTCCATGCCTAATTACTCTATCCACAATTACCCCATCGTCAAAATCACTACCTTCTTCATTCTCATCGATCCCCTCTACTCTACGACCTTGCCCACCTTGCCTGCGGGCATTAGGCACTTCCCGAGGTTGCTCAAGCCTTTCTAGCCTACCTATCACATCCCCAAACAACCGCTCAAACCGTTGTACCATCTCTTCCGTCATGTTGACTTGATCGTTGTTTTTTGTAGTAGCAGATTGTTCAGACATCCCAAAACTAAATATTATATGCCTCACGTGTATTTCGCTCGTGTATCACTCAAATTTGGCTTTTACCCTCTATTGATCTCACCTCTCTGCCTTTTTCCACGCAATTGCTTTCACCCCAATTGCTTCAAAGAACGAACCCGAACTCAAACAAGTTTAAGCCCGAATGATTCAAATCGGGTAAAAGTGAGAATTCTATGAACTGTTTGGAAAACTTGAAGAAGACCTTTAGAGAATGGGATTTTGACTTGATATAGAACTTGACACTTTTATGGAAACTAGGATTGAGTCAAGAATATATTTTTTTGGAAATCAAATAACTGCTATTGTAGTTGGACTGAGAATTTTCGTTTTTTTTTTTTAGATTTCTCGAAAATTCAACTTCGAGAAAGACGAAACAAATGAAATTTAATTTGGATAACAAACGAAGGAAATAACGATTATTTAATTTTTTTTTGACACTTTTTGGATTAAAAACTCAAGAACTGGAAGAACACGAAGAACAAAAAAAAAAAGACTCAAGAAAAAGAACAAAGATATAACCTTGATTTTTGGAGCCTAAGCTCTGATACCAAATGATGCAAACCACGTAGCAATTGTAGCTACGCAACCCACAAAATATTGAAATCGACCCAAGAACGCCAAGAACCACGATTTATGGATCCAATTAAAATTAATTGAATCAAGCAACTAATACAATCACTGGGATATATTGACCTCTTGATCACAAGGAATAATAATTCTCACCGAGATTTGAACAAACAAGAATAACTCGCAAGTTCGAATTTTATTCAATAAAGAATAAGGTTTTGAAAGCAAATTGCCTCTCAATAATAATATCAAAGTTGGGTCATGAATAATGAAATTTACATCCCTATAAATAGGGTCAAAACTAGGTTTAAGAGTTCTAATTAAACAAGGAAACAAATAACTAAAATTAAGGAAATAATTAAAAACCCTAATTTACGCGTATGATGAATTACGGCCGTGAATCTTCACTTTACGGCCATAAGGCCCTTTCTATTCCAACATTACGGCCGTGAGACTATTTTTACGGCCGTAAGCCAAATTTCTGAAAAATCTTGTTTTTGATCCGAGGCTGCGTTACGGCCGTGACAAATATACGTTACGGCCGTAAGTCCAATTTTCTTCAAATCACAGTTTTCAACAGTAGGTTGGTTACGGCCGTGAGCTCCCATATGTTACGGCCGTGACCTTTGAAAAATTGCAATTTTCTTCGTCGGCTTGAATGAGGTTGATCCAATCTTCGTTTTGGCTCGGTCCCAACATGGAACTTGCTTCTTTTGATGACACGAACATTGTTTTTGCCATTGTTTCTTGAACTAACTTGTCCATTACTTCATTGGCCCTCTTTGCTTGCAATCGAGTCATCGCTCCTCCTTTGATCTTCAACGGATCTTTGTGCGGGCTTGTATCCGTGGTCTGGATCACATCACTAACACTAAACTAAATTAAAATAAGGTAAATGAAAGATAAGATTAAATAGTTGGGATTCATGATTTTACTTAACTCACATTTAAGTAATTTCTCAACACATACAAATTAATAAATTACCCATTTACAATGTTAGACCCGATTTTTCAATTATAACTAATAAACTCTCTCGAGTGAAATTAGTCTTATTCAATTGGTTTAAGCTTATATATCTCGATATCGATTATTATCCAATCAAAAGTATTAACTCTTTGTGAAGATAGCTCAATGCATCACCTACAGATACGAGTACATCTTTATCTCCGAAATTACAACCAAGGTATTTGTTATTTGGTCTAAAATACACAATATCTCTCAACTATCATACACTTCACAAAGCACATATTTGGTGATCAATCAAATACAAGAAAATAATATTAATAACAAACTCACATGAAATAGGTAATTCACATCAATAAGCAGACATTAAAATTACTTAAACTAAGTTAAGTTATATCAATCATTACAACATTAAACAACTAGCTCATTGTATAAATATTTCACAAAAGATAAGATTTATGCAAATACATCACAAAGTATAGAAATCAAATATTAAAATACAAGATAATGAAATAAAACAATTCTATTGATTTTTGCTCAAAAATCCCAACTTTTGCTTTGTATTTTCACCTCTATCTTCTTGCTTCCTTGTTTCAAGGGAGATTAGCAACTTGGAATCAAAAACTAAAAAATAAAACTAAACTATAAATTAACTAAACTAAAGAAAAGAAAAGAAATAAAAAAAAAGAAGAAAATAAGGAGAGGCTTGGGTTTGGAGAGGGAGAAAAGGGGATGTGAGATCTCTTGTGAAGTGGAGAAGTGGGAGTATATACTCCCCAAAATTTAGACCAAAGAGGTCCCAAAACTGCCCGCAAGCCGAGCCAAACACGTCATTAGGTAAAAAAAAATAAAAACAGAAAAGAATTTCGATCTAGACCGAAATGGCCCACGCGACAGCACTAGCTGAGGAATTTGGCATTGCCCCTTTGCTGGTTCTAGTTGCAACTGCGTGGATGGCCAAACATGCGGTCGATTGTGGTTCCACTTAGCAACCAGATTTTCCAAATTTTGCAATCATGCCCATCAATTTCTAATCTTCTTCAATTTTGTCCCCCACATCTCGACTTTTATTGTAAGTATACCCTCGAAATATTCGCAAGACAGGTCCTCTATCTTTCTACAATATTGCAATTGAGCTCCCAAACTTTTGATTTCTTTCAATGAGGTCCCTATATATCAAATTTGCTCTTATTTAGATCAATCACTCTTTAATCTTGTCTATTTTCTTTCCAACTGAGGTTCTACCTAATTTTACAAGATTAACATAATTTTTATAAGTAGAAATTTCCTCGATTTGTCAATTAAAATGTCAATTTAAGATCAAAATATGTGTGTAAAGCACACTTATCACGAGTATGTTTTCATATGAGTATGCATTTGACCTTGACTACTCACACACACAAATGGAAAGTCGAGCACTAGATAAGTGAAAATAATTTTTATTGTGATGTTCCTCTTTCTTTTCTAAAGCTTAATCTCTGATTAGAAATTGCGGCATGAAGCAAGCGAATTGACAAATTGATAAAAATATTTTTTATTTGAATTTGATTTTCTACTTTGTTTAAAGATGAAAAATAATTTTAGTTTGGGGGTGTTCGAGAAGTGTATTTTATACTCTTATTTACATGCTAAAAATAGGATATATTGTTGTTGTTTCAGAATAAAAGCTATTGATTTAGTTGTTATTTATTTATGTTACAGAAATTATCTCAAAGTCCAGAAAACGATGCAAATGAAGCAAATAAGGAGAAATTGTATTATAAGCGGAGCTAAATTATACACATGAGGAAGTGCATGAAGTCGATTGAGGACAAAAGGAAACTAACTAGAAGAAATCAGAAGTTTATGGACTAAATTGATCTAATTTGAAGCTGACACACTTAAGGTGCGATAAATAAATGAGGACCAACTTGCACATATTTAAAGATGAAAATTGCATTTAGACGATAACACCACGTGATCACGACTCATATCAGCGCTTCATTGCTCGATCAACACAAAAATAAGCAGTTTTGATTGAGCATTACCATGCAATCACCTGAACTTGAACCATGTGGTCGCGCACTTCTCCGACGTGGCCGCAGCTTGGCTTTTAAACACGAATTTCAACATCTTTATCTCCCAATTAACTTAGACTTCGCAAGAACCTATATATACACTCATCATAAGGCACGATTTTGGGGTTTCGAACTCTTCATATTACATACCCAAAAGCTGTCAGATGATCAAGGGACCAATTGACATATGATTTAAGATTGAAGATTTTTCCACAACATGATGAATCGGGTGATGAACTCTAATTACGTATGTTTTGATTTATCTTTTATCATGTATCTAGGCTAGGCATTTTGTGTTAGAATCGTGATGAAGCCTTTATTTTAGGATTTTATGTTTTGATTAATTGTTTTAATGTATATAGTTCATGGGTTTGAACAATTAATTCGCACTTTTATTATTATACAATTCTTTGACCAATTATTGTATGAATTTTGTGACATTTTCTTAAGTTCGAAATATTAGGATTACATTATACATGTTTTAATTGTCATAGAGTCCGAAAGGGGGTAGAAATATACCGCTATGCACTATGTTATCTTCAAAAGTGTTTACAAAACTATTAATTTTTTCTTATATGTTAGTATTCATCGTAGAAATATAGTCGGATCATATATAGGAAAAAGTTTTAATTCACTGTTCGAAAATGGTTTTAATAAAATTAGGAATATGAATTTTCAATTTCTGATGGATTGTAGTTAAACGTTTAAATCAATACATGACTGATGGAAGTAAAGTGAATTCTCGATTCTAGCATGTTTTCTTATTAATTTCATACTTCGCAATTATTTGCTCTTTAGTTGTTAGTTTAGTTCAGATTTCAGACTCAAATCAATTTCTATAGTTTCAGTTAAGGTTTTTAATCTAAAAACATAAGTTTACTCGATCCTTGTGAGTACGATATTTGGACTCAAAATCCATTATATTACTTGCGCGAGCCGTACACTTGCGGTTGGAAACAGCGCAACAGTAATGTACCACAAACACAATCACTGGACAGTAGAGAGGAAAATATTTGAGGCAAAAGCACATATCACTTGATCTTGTTCTATGATAATAATTCCGAGGTCCTCGTGTGTTGGCATTGCTTCAAGAACGTTGAGAACAATCACTCAAAAGAATCTATCGTCTCACCGCTCAATAGGCCATAACCAAGTAAAATTGTCTGATGGTGGTTATTAATTTCAACGAATGGTGCAAGGATTATTCTATACTTATTTGTGTTTTACGTCATGCCAAACACAATGCAGTCATCGAATATAGCATAATTGTTTCACGACTCAGAAACTGCCCAAAAAATTGTCTAAAAACTCTGTCATGAAATGTTTCATGGGAAAAGATAGTTCTAATTTCGACTCTTCTCATTGGCCATGTATTGTAGAAACGTTTCCACATCGTGCCCCATCAATTCCACATGTTGGTCCCTTTGGACATTTCTAATGTCTCACTCGAGGAATCCCATTGATGAAGGTCTGCATGCCTCCACCTCCATGATTCGAATTTGCTGCCACATTGGTACAAACAATGTTACTTCCACTTTACATTTACTTGTTGAATTTTCAAACAATTTTTTTTAAGAAGAAGAAGTAATTCTGTTGATATTGTGGAGAATATGAAAATTTTTAGTGCGAATTTGTATATGTGATGAGATCCGAGAAAGTCAAACCTCAATGCACGTACCAATGGAACTCATGACGAGATCCGATGCCAAAAAGGTTCAAGATTCGAGGCTAAACGAAGTGATTAAATCAAAAGAGGAGCCAAGAATCGAGTTGGAGTAAAAAATCAAGAGTATAGAAAATTACACCATGCGACTGCGCACGCCAATTGAGCGGGGGTTAGGCAGAATGTTGAGGTTACTGTTCAAGTGTGAACCGCGTGACCGCGCGACCTTGAACCACGCGGCCTCGCGGTTATACTGGAGGCGTGTTTTGCGAGATTTCAATTCTAAATCTGACCCATTTTCAATTCTTTCTTCTTGTAATATAAATAATCATTTTGAAATCCTAGAACTAAGCTTGAACATTTGAGGGCTCTTGAGAGCTTTTGGGAAGGTAAAATCCTTTCCTTATCTTGTAACTCTTCTTGAAATTTCTTCAACTTATATTTAAGAATATTATTGTTATGTATTTGCTGTTGATTCCTTAAACATCTTGGAATTTGCTTGATTCTTTCCATTGGGCTAGAGTTTACTTTCCTTAGAATTTTAGTTAGGGTGAGCTTGGGCCAAGATTCATCAATTTCTTATCATTTCTAGCTTTCTTGGGTTAACTTCAAATTGTTGTGAAAATTTTTGGTCCAAACACAAAAGAGGTTCGCATAATTTGGAATCAAAACATGGCACTAAAATTGGTAAACCTATCTTTACATTCTTGTTCTTGTTTTTCTTCATTCTAAAAAAAAAAAATTGGGGAGAATTTCAAGTTGTTGAGCTTTGTTAAATTCTTACATAATGGGTATCTTGTTTGTTGTCACATTTGAGTTATTGAGGTTCTTAAATCTATCCACATTAAATACATTCAAGTTTATTTAGGATTACCCACAAGGTGTTTGATAAATTGTCACAAAGAAAAACACTCTATTAATACCTTGTTGTTCAACACCCATGTCTTGTTGATTACTTGTGATTGCTCATTTCCATTGTTGAAGTTAGTTTCTTGACATAGTATCCTACATACCAATTGTTCCTTTTGGGTATAGCAAGCACATAAACTCCATTTGCTACTGAGTCCACTTGCTTGATTGTGGTATGCCCATGTATATTTCTTGATTCTCACATGTTGGATATTATCATTGTTATCTTATTTGGGAATTGTTGACGTTTACATTAATCAAACACTTGAAATTCTACACTATCCAAAGTTTGCACACAAGGTGTTTGATGACACGTCACAAAGAAAACTCTATTGACATGAGCTATCTTTCCTTACACCAAACTTTTCTCTTGATAGTTACTTGAGTTTTATCAATTCCATTGTAATCTTGTACTCCTAAAGCATTGTCCCGTAAGTCTAATTTTCACTTCTTGTGTTATAGCAAGCAAGGAAATTCCACTTGTCATTGTATCTACTTGTTCTAAATTCCTTCTTGTTGTTTATGGGTTTTAACTTCGTAAGAATTAATTTTCTCGATTTAGTTGATTATCATCCATGGAGAGCTTGAGAAAGGAAATTTTGAGTGGAAAAAGGCAAGAATGGTTAGCTCATTATTGGGTAAAAGGCTAATTGAGTGAAACACGAGTGAAAATATTACTTGTGAAGATACTACCACACTTGCACAACATATCCAAATTCAATACTCAAAGTGGGAAAATTTTCAATGCCCAAACTCAAGACTTGAAGGAGATGTTGGAAAATCTTTCAACCCCCATGACTAGGAAAAATGGAGGAGATTGGGGGAAGGTTGGAAAGGATGGGAACAAAAGGGGAGAGTACATCAACTAGTGGTGATGGAGAAAGAAGGGATAATAGGAGGAGAGTGAGGGATAAATTTTGGAATATTTTTCATAGTGATTGGGGTAGAGAACAAAATGGGAGCATGGATAGGAAAAGAGAAGTGAGGTTTGATAGGAGTAGAGATGGATTGGATGAGAATATTGCTAGTATACAAATGAAGAGTCCATCACTTCATGGGAGAAGTGATATTAAGGGAGTAGTGGTGGAGAGGATTGTGAGTCCACCAAATTCTTTGGAAAATGCTGTAACGCCTCAAATTCTGTTAACTTGGAACGCTACTATAGTCCAAATATCCTGTAAATAAATATTTTCAATAACCACCAAAATGCGTAAGT
This sequence comes from Ligustrum vulgare, assembly GCA_963555705.1. Classification (NCBI taxonomy): domain Eukaryota; kingdom Viridiplantae; phylum Streptophyta; class Magnoliopsida; order Lamiales; family Oleaceae; genus Ligustrum; species Ligustrum vulgare. The sequence goes on along the minus strand of OY743173.1, from coordinate 40,712,668 downwards.
ACTTTTTTTTTCCTACAACTATAGCAAATTAGAAACAAAATACGCAAACATTCTTTAATAATTTATTCACAACCAAGTGTCAACACCAAGTATAAAAAGCAAAGTGTCAAAATTTGCAAAAATACTAAAATTCGAAATTTAATTGACAAAATGGAAACCAACTATTAAAATACTCGTTTTAAAAATTTATAAATTTAACGGTCTATCATTTAATCAAAATTGCCCCGCTCATTACCATGCATTGTTGAACTCTTTAACCTGAAAAATGTGGAAATAGTGGGATAAGTATAATGAATTATACTCAGTGGAGATATGGCAATCAGTCTAGTTAAATCCAAACTTGAAATCAAATTATGAATATAATAACAATACAAAAATTTCTTTTAAAAATGTACTGTGGGACATCCCCAAGGATTCAATTTCGATCCCAGGCCTATTTACAATCCCTGACATGTTATTAGCGCTAAATAAAATTGTGCACTATGGGACAACCCCAAGGATCCAATTTCGATCTCGGACCTATTTACTGGCAACCTTTTTATACATAGAATCATCATATCACAATTAAAATCACACATCAAGAAATAACATGGATAAATAACCACAATTGCTTTAATGCAAACTCCACCTCAAAAGCTTGAAATTTTCTTGGAATTGAATGGATGTGAAACTACCGTGCTTTAAACTTTTCCCACAACGTCGTCTAGCAAGAACAAAACTAATATAATTTAGGATACTAAGTCCAAATTAATATTTTAATAATTTTGGAGACTTATTTGAATTTTTGAAAGTAAATGAAATGAGTAATTTGATAGACCTTTAAATTATTTAGGGTCTAATTGTCAAAATCAGAATGTTTAGGACCAAGATGATGAGATCATAAAGTATTTTAAATTTAATTGATAGAATACTAAAAATTTAGGGATAATGAGAGATTTGAATTAAAAATGAGGACTAACTCAAAATCTTTACAAACTATAGGAATTAATAGTAAATTTTGCCTTCTATAATACAACCCCCACAGCCCCACTCCCATTTTGCAAACAACTTTTCTATACTTACAATGAGTATCACAATGATGATGACAATTTGCCTACGTGGCACAATCCTCTTTTTTCACACATCATATTATATTTTAAATCAACAATAAAAATACTTCCACATCATCAAATTGTCAAAATAATTGTGCAAGTAGATTAATTCTTTTGCAAATATGTTCGACATTTCAAAGAGGAAGGGTTGAGTTCAGCTCCACAGCTTGGGTCTTCTATTTCACCGATTTTCAACAGTTTCCAATTAAAATTTATGGTCGCAGAGAGAGGCGGACGTCCATGAATGTCAAGCGATAGAGATTCTAGGCTAGAAAGAGAGAAATACAGACTAGGTAGTGACTTTTGGGTATAAAAATTTTGATGGTAACGAGGCTGTTTCCATCAAATCTTTGCTGAAAATACATGGGTTTCGAGTTTTAGAGTATTATTACATGGAAGGAAGATATGCCTATTGGTAGTTAAATTGTTGGGTTCGAACCGAGAGATAGAGTAGGACCGAAAATTCAAATTTCCGTTCTCTCTTCTAATTTCTTGGGTCGAGCAGTTCATGTGGAATTGGAGTGAATATGAAATTTACATCATATTGACTTTCTCTCCTAAGCTTAGAAGGGAAAGGTCCAATGTTCAAGTATTCGGGTTTGTCCCGTACCGATGGTGACAAGAAAATTTATAACATGGCAGTGGCGGACGCAGACATTTTGTAGTAGGGGGCACAGTTTGTGGTAGATCTTACGGGCTGCCCGGAAATTTTTTTTTTAGGAAAATGTCGAAAATAATGATAAATTTCAAATTCACAAAAGACAATGTACTAAATAATATGCAATCTCATAAATATACTAAATTATATTCATTAAGATCTATGTTATAATTCAAAAAAAATTGACAGATTATATCGCAGTAAACAATCAATTAACATATTCAAATTCCAATCAATTATATTCCTTTTTAGTGTAGATTAAAATTAGATTTTTCGTAAATTTTGATAAAAGTTGATAAGATGCGTGGTTGAAAAGTTATGGGTCCTATGAAATTTATGGTTGAGATTGATTGTTCACTTTGACCAAGATTAAAATTTAAATTTTAATTGATACCAAAAAGAGGCTATATTTACTGAGTACATGCTACAATCTTTTACATATATTTCATTTAAAACAATCTATTCAATATGTATAAATTTCAATTATTCAAAGTCGAAACTTTACCTTCATTCAACTAAAAAAAAAACAATTATTCAACCATTCAAAGCATCTTTTTTTTTTTTTTTTTTTGAATTTTTCAAAAAAAAATAAAAAATGGGGGGGGGGGTCACGTGACCCCCTAGGACCTCCCTATGTGTCCGCCAATGAACACAAGATTGTAGAATGCAAATGGAAATCTGAAAATTGTTTGAAGAGTTTACCCATTGAGATTGCCAGTGTATCGATACTCAAACTTGGAAGAACTTCGACTGGAAGAAGCATTAATATGCAGTGTTTAACGTAAGTTAGTTGATGCGATAGGATAATGGAAACGAATGATTCAAGAATCAATAAATTTTTACCTAGTCTGCAAAATTTTGAATATCTGTGAAGTTTCTCAGCCGTGAGAGAATGATGGTGGAAAAATCTGAATTTGGTTACTGTTGAAGATCCCTACCACCTATGCACAAAATTTGGGCTGATCATTGGACTTAAACTTGGGCCAAAGAGGAATATTAGAGAAAGAGTAATTTAAACTAGGTGTAACACTCGACCCAAATATAAAATATTGAATTTTTAAGATTAAAAATTGTTTTGAATTCTTATATTAAATGTTTTGCTAGACAACTTGACGGATGTAAAATAAATTCTAAAAATTATAAGGAAATCATAGCGACACAAGTTAATTTATAAAATTGACATTTGAAAATTCAGGTCGCTACAAAGGCTAGTGGGTGGAAAAATATGGAGAAATTAATTTCTATGCTAGGTTCCTTTTGAATGATAAAGCATGTAACTTCATGATAAATGGAGAGAGTTTCACTAATTTGATGAGTGCTAGTAGAGTTTAAAAGTTGGGATTACTGGTAGTGATTCATCCCAATCCTTATTTATTGCAAAAGTTGGGTGACTATGGGAAGGTGAGAGTAAGTAAACAAGTTCTTCTTATCTTCAACATTGGTACCTATAGTGATAAAGTGCTATGTGATGTAGTTCCCATGCACACTACTCACATACTTTTAGGTAGGCCTTGGCAAATTAATAGGAATGTGAAAAATAATACAAAAAAGAATGGGTATAGTTTCCAATTTAATGGGAAAATGTTGTGCTCCTATCTTAGAGTCCGGAAGAGGTATGCAAAGACCAAATGAAGCAAAAGTTGGGTGACTATGGGAAGGTGAGAGTAAGTAAACAAGTTCTTCTTATCTTCAACATTGGTACCTATAGTGATAAAGTGCTATGTGATGTAGTTCCCATGCACACTACTCACATACTTTTAGGTAGGCCTTGGCAAAGTAATAGGAATGTGAAACATAATACAAAAAAGAATCGGTATAGTTTCCAATTTAATGGGAAAATGTTGTGCTCCTATCTTAGAGTCCGGAAGAGGTATGCAAAGACCAAATGAAGCTCAAGAAGGAGTTTGAGGAAGAAAAATAAAAAGAAAAAGAAAAGAAGAAAGTAAAAAAGAATTTGATTGAGAAAATTGAGACAGATAAAAGTGTGAAGAGAAATGAGAGCATGAGAGTTGGGGCTACGACCCTAGAAAAAGGAGAAGAAATGAGGATTAGAGCCACAAATCTAGAAAAAGGAGAGGTGAGAGAAGAACCGAGAGTTGAGATTTCTACCTCAAAAAAGGAGAGGAGGTGAAGAGGGCCACAAAAGAAATTGAGAGGAGATCACACAAAAATGTTCTTTACTCTTGAATACTCTAACAATTTTCTCCCTAATTTGGTTACTTCTTTGTTGCAGGAAATTGTAAGACCGACTTATCAAAGCAACAAGGAACTCCAAAAGCATGACGATTGAAAGAAGTTTATGAAAACATTTTCCTACAACAGCAAGTACAACCAAGGTAAAGAATGTGTGATAACCGATGTAGTATCTCGGAGGTAGGCTCCTAGCACTTCTTTGAATGCAAGGTTATTGTGTTTTGAATATATTAGAGGATTGTTTGACATTAATGTAGACTTGAGAAGTGTAATTTTGAATTGCGAAAATGTTTCATGTGGTAAATTTTATGAGCATGATGGATTCTTATTTTGTGAAAAAAAATTACATGCATAGTTACCCAAATGCCAAATCTTTTTGCTTCGAATTTATTATGGGCTTGCAAGCTAATAATCCAAAATTGTTCAACATTTATGAATCATGTGATGAGCGAGATTTTGATGAATTCTATGAGCATGATGATTATTTGTTTGGAGAAATTGGATTGTTTGTTCCTAAATGTGTCATGCGAGATTTGCTAGTTAGGGAGGAACATGAAGGGTACTTGATGGGGCATTTTGGGATTAAGGGCACCTTAACATTATTGGGTGAATATTCTTATTGGCCTCAAATGAAAATTGATGTTGCACATGTTCATATACATAGTAAACACATTACTTGCAATGGGACCAAATCTGAGGTTTTGTCCCGAGAATTGCACACACCATCTTCCGTCCTTAGTAAACCTTGGGTTAATAGTTCTATGAATTTTATATTGGGTTTACTTGGAACAAAGAAAGAAAATGAAGCTATTTTTGTGATCGTTGGTAGAGGTATTAAAGTGTCACATTTGTTACATGTCATGAAATCAACAATGCTTCCAACATAGCAACTCTATTCTTTAAGGGAGTGAGGCATGAGAGTGACCTGAAAAGTTGGGAAGAAGATCTACCTTTTGTTAAATTTGCTTGCAATAATATTATTCACTCTATTAGAAAATTTTCTCTACTTAGGATTGCTTATGACCTTAACCTACTAACTCCTTTGAACTTGATGTACTTGTTTATTGATGGAAGAGTTAGTTTAGGTGGACATAAAATGAAAAAATTGGTTAAGTCCCTTTGCGGGAAGGACAAACTTCCATTTGAGGTGAGTGGTGAACAATGTACTTCCAACGCCAACCATGGTACAAAGCATATCACATTTGATCCTAGTGGTTGGATTTGTTTCCATTCATAGAAGGAACAACCCCCCAATCAAATAAAACTCAAATTGCTATCCTGGGGTGATGACTCATTTTAAACTCTTGGCGAGATCAAAGACAATGTCTACAAATTGATCTTACCAGGTGAGTACGAAATTTTAGTTACATTTATTGTGTCTGATTTTTCACTTTTTATTGTAGGTATCGATTCGAGGTCGAATCCTTCTCGAGATGGAGGTGATGATGATAGTCGAGAAAGTCCAACTTCATTGCCCGAACCCATGGTCCACAGTACAAGGTCTAAGGTCAAGGAACCTCACGATGATGCATTCAAGCAAGATTTAAGTTCGAATCCTTTTCAAGAGGGTGAAGATGATGAGATCCGAGAAGGTCAAACCTCGATGCACATGTCAGTGGGACTCATGACGAGATTCGATGCCAAAGAGGTTCAAGATTCGAGGCTAAACCAAGTAATTAAACCAAAAGAGGAGCCAAAAATTGAGTTGGAGTAAAAAAATCAAGAGTACTGAAAATTACACCACATGACCTCGTGGTCACACGCTTCAATTGAGCGGGGGTTAGGCAGAATGTTGAGGTTATTGTTCACGCGTGAACCACGCGGCCGCACGGTTATACTGGATGCTAGTTTCGCGATATTTCAATTTTAAATTCGACCCATTTTCACTTCTTTCTTCTTGTAATATAAATAATCATTTTGAAACCCCTAGAACTAAGCTTAGACATTTGAGGCCTCTTTGAGAGCGTTTTGGAAGGTAAAATCCTTTTCCTTATCTTGTAAATCTTCTTGGAATTTCTTCAACTTATATTTGAGAATATTATTCTTGTGTATTTGTTGTTGATTCCTTACACATCTTGGAATTTGCTTTATTCTCTCCATTGGGCTAGGGTTTAGTTTCTTTAGAATTTTTGTTATGGTGAGCTTGGATCAAGATTCATCAATTTCTTACCATTTTTAGCTATCTTGAGTTGAATTCAAATTTTGTGGAAATTTTTGGTCCAAACACCAAAGGGGTTGGTATCAAAATGGTTTGAGTACAAAATGATGATATATATAAAAAAAATTAGCCGTTGGAAGGCAAACCAACAGGTAACTAAAAAAAAAAGGTAAGAAATGACCCTTGGCAAACATTCCAATGGTAAAAAAAAAAAAAAGGTGACTGACATGAGATGATGTACCATCCCGTGGGTTATCACCATTTTAAGTTATTATTTGAACACATCATAATCACATTAAAAGAATTGTGGAACTAGCTATGCAATGATGTCGAAAAAGGTACGGTCCCACCCACTTGTAGGGGTTGGTGGTGTTTGAAAATTCTCCAATCAATACCCACCCACGAAGTAGCGGGTGAGTATGTTATTATACCCACTTGGGTGTATAATAATAATAATAATAATTATTATATATATATATATATATATATATATATATATATATATCCCAAAGATTCCCCACTTTTCTCTCACCTTCACACTATCTTTTAATTACCTCACTTTATCCCCTTCATTCACATACCTCTCAATACATGTATCTTCTTATTCCTTTTTCCATTTATACCTTTGTTAGAAGTTAGAACACAAACAAAAGTACTTTCAAAATTCTATATCTTTTACAACTTCCAAAAAAAAAAAGCCTCTATATCTTTTAGAAGAAAGCACTATTATTATAAAATTTTTGGGTAGTTTCAAGTAATAGGAAAATCAACTTTTTGTGAGCATTTAATTAGGGTTTTCAAAGGTTTAAGGTAGGATTAGGGATGTCAACGGGGCGGGAAATACCCGAACCCGACGAGGACCCGTTCCGAATCAGGCGGGGAATCCCCATCAAAGACGGGGATGGAGATGAAAAAGTATCCCTAAACCGAGAACGGGGAGGGGATGGAGATGACCATCTTATCCCCATTCCCGCCCCGATCCTCGTCCTCAATTAACAATTTCCATTAAAATTTAAAGACACAAACAAAGATGAATAAATATATTTGATTAATATTCAAAGGATTTGTAAAAGTTATTAGATTTAGAAAATGTTAGGATTGTTCCTACATGTTTTCTTATATTGTCTGTACAAAATTATTTTAAAACTTAAAAAAAAAAATTAATAACAAATAGGAATATAAATAAGGACTTGCACATCCCCGCCCTGTCCAGTCCCCAATTAAATGGGGACAGAACAGGGCAAAGATGGGGATGGTAAATCTTTAACGGGGGATTTGTACATCCCTGCCCAACACCTGCCCCGTTACCATTCCTGGGTAGGATAACGAGATACTGTTGTTTTTGTCCCTTTTACCTTATTTTTTTCATGTTGTTTACACTTATGAAAATTAAAGATATATGATGTTTATGATATGATCGTCCGATACCAAAGATATGATATGTATTGAGTTCTTACTGGTTTCTAAAGATATGATAACTGTATGATATTTTTGACAGATGAGTTAAATATTTTTGTTTGGGATTGCACCATTATTTTCGTGTCCTGCTGAGTATTCTCATATACTCTCACCCCTACTCCTTAGATGTTAGAATAAGTCGTTGGCTGATGGTTGATGTGGAGCAGTCGTGATGCTAGGATTTATGGAACTCAATATATTAAATCTGGTGTAATATGTTCGAGTAATTTATTATCTAGCAGTACTTTATTTTATTAATTTATGAAAATCCCCTGTTTTCATTAGAATCAAGAACATGAATGAATTATTTTGACTACGTTTTAGTTATGTGATATTTTCTTGAAAATAATTAATTTTATATTTTATTGTTTATCGTGTTAAATAAAATATACAAAACCATTAATTCAACTGTGAGTATAACGATTGAAATCAGTTTTAATTTAATTAGAGGGGCCCGTATGACTGCATGATATGTGTTGAAATCTCAGTCTTATTGACACTCAATATTAGCCATTATTTTTATTGTTCGAATGGTTTTGTGAGATTTACATAATATACTGGATTATATACAAATTTTCAATAAAGGATAAAGTGGTTTATTAATAGCCAAATTTTATTTGTTAATTTTATGATATAGATTAAATTCAATATTTAATCATCTAAGTGAATCATACATCATTAGTATAATGGTGTTATTAAAGATTTATTTTCACTTATACACTGTGTATTCGCTAGTCTAGTACCTATATTAATATGTGATTTTATATGTATGCCAATTACATCCTAAACTTTTAAATGAATGAAGCTTATGTAACTGTTTGAGTTCAATTAGAACTAGCATTTCACCCGTGCGATGCACGGAAACTATCGCATACAATACATATATGTGTGTAATTCATTTTTATACATGACACTTCATTTAATAATATTTTGATGTATACATCACTTTGCAGTTATTTAGTGACACATACATTTATTAATTTATATATGGTAGTCCATGATTTAATTAATACAATATATACATAAACAATGAAGAAAGAGTATAAATACATACATAAAATAACAAATTTGATGTAGAAATATCATTGATTTGTGAACTAAATAGACATAACAAATTGTTGAAAACTTCCTCATATACTACATTTGTAGTCTTATTTGTCGACGACCATCCTTATCACAAACAAAAATCTTAAGTCCATCTCGGCTCGTCACTTTAGAAATAACAACATATAATTGTCCATCACTAAAAACTGGCCATTTCAAAAACAATCCAACCTGAGTTACTGGGTGCTGTTATTTTCGTGGATTGTAGATTTAGAGGATAGAAGAAATCACGGTGCAATACGATGTACAGATACAGCATGCGCGGGAGGGAAGGATTTTGATTCATATCGGATTGATGATTTCAGAGAGTACAATTATTTGGTCCACAATACATATCTATATCTTTGGTCCATAATAATAAATATATCTCCCTCACAAATTAATAATAAACCTACCATTGGGTTGCCATTTACAAAAAAAATGGTCCACAGTAATTGTAAAAAGTGACACAATGCCTTTTTTTTTAAAAAAAAAAAAAAAAAAAAAAAAAATAATAATAATAATAATAATAATAATAAGTAAAAAAAATATGGGAAAAAATAAAAAAAAAGAAGTCACATTTAAATTATAAAATCACATCTCATCACTTCTTATTTTTAGTAGGGGAAAAAAGTGAAATGGTATCATTTTTTCTATAATTGAACGGCACATTTTCTAATGTTGTAACTCCCATATGTGACTACAGTAACTTAGAAAATTAAAAGTCAACAAACACTGATTAATACATTTAGTATTATTATGTCACTGGTGGAATCGTACTCTTCTTTTTTAACGAATTAAAATGACGATGTTAAAGTTATCACTACTATCTTAATTAGGAAGCAACACATCACCTATTTTCGTATGTTTACTCTCAATGAATACTACTGAGTAAAAAAGTTTCTTCTTGATTGAACTTTTAGTTCTGAACTCCGATAATGCAATTGAATTTTATTATAATTTAATTATATTCTCGTTTTTTAGTCATACTGAATTAATTTTTTCATGATTACAATACATTCGAATAACTATTTATTTATATATTCATAGTAAAATTCCATCATAAAGGGCTGTTTTTTTATGACAATTTTTTTTTTTTTTAAACTTACACATGGTGGAAAAAAATTTACATTAACTTTAAAGTGAGAACTAATAATTTATATGAAAATATTATTAGTTATGTTGTTGGTCATTAAATTAATGATTAAGAGAAATCTCGTGTTTATTAATTTTTACACTTGTCATAATCTTAATGTACTGAATTCAAATGTCTATGACATTATTCAAGAATTAGCATTAAATATCAACAAAAAGTATTTGAATTTTTCGAAAATATCAATAATAGAATAGCAATTCAATTTTAGTGAACCTATTTTATAAATTATGTCTATGAACAAAAAAACCAAACATAAAGGTTATCAAATATATTAATCAAAAAAGGCTGCTTAGTTGAATAAGTTCAATAGTTTCAACCAGAACTAAATATACAACATCATCACATGGTATATCAACTGTTCGACCAACAAAATATTAATAGCTTTGCAAAGTTAATAAGTTGCATAATAACATTCTGAAGCACACCATTAAATGAAAAGTTATTTATGTGTCATCCTCCTCATTCTTAATCACAATGCGCAATTTCTTGTCAGTTGTAGTAGACGAAAGATCACTCAAGAGATTCTTTTTAAAGTGCAAGTAGAATGTCCTTCATTTTCCAGAAATTTGCGATCTGTAGGCCTTATAGGAGTTGAAGCTTCATCACTGAACGTCGAATCTTTTCCACTATCCACGTTAGCCTTGGACATCTTAAAATAAATGTCTGAACCCTAAACATAAGATATTATATAAGTTCATTATTTCATAATGAATTAATAAAGTAATAAGCACCCTATAAATGCTGAAGTGTAGGGATTGCTTAAGTGTTCTAACCTGAGGAGTCTCGAGACATTTTCTATATTTGGATACCAAATCAGTATCTTCTACCAATTGCAAGACAGTATAAGGTCCATTGTTTTTCTTGACATTTTTCGTCTTCACTTGAACCTTAAACAATCTCTCTTTATCTACCAAAGCCTCAAATTCAACTGGGAAGTCTTCTACGTCACACCACTGCATAAAAAAAATAAAGTGGAGTATTGAATGAGTGGAATTTTGAATTGGAACTTAAATAGGTTGATTAAATACAAATAAACACATATCAACCTGCTCAATATCCTCTTTCAACATAGATGCAATTTTCCTGATTAGTTGTACACACTCGCGATCCCACAACAAAAAACTTGTATTATAGGTCCCATCTACCACCCTAACATGAAGTTTGTACCTGTAAACATCACAGTTATATTTAACATAGACTGGCACACAAATAGAATCGAACATATGTATTGAATAATATTTTGCAAGGGATGTTTAGGCCAACCTTGCTTGTGCGGAGTTGTCAAAACGATCGCACTTATCACAATAATAATGCTCTCCAACACTATCCACCTTTTAAAACTCTTCGAACATGCTAGATAAAACCATTTAGATAGACTCTCAACTATAACAATCTAAGCACATACATAGAAACTTCCAACCTAACGAAAAATAAAAACAAATCTAAAAACAAAAAAAATACAAAGTAACAAACACAACAAACCAATTATTCATGTATATTTAAGTTAATGAAGCTAGGATTATAGAGTAGATATGCCACCTCATTGTTCTCACACAATTGAGAGAGATCTCGAAATTCAACCATTCCACTTGCAACCTCACTAGTAACAATTTTCACGGATGTAGAGATTAAACTAATCCTTCTGGATCCTCCATCAGTTTCATCACCAAGTCTACAAAATGTCATTTGAGAAGTTATGTTAAAAGAACATCTAATATACGTACTACTTGCAATTCCAATGCAATGTTAGATTAATATATACCTGGCTTTAAATTCATTGATCTCATTCAGATTCTCATTGACAATAAGCTTTGTCACGTCAAATGTTGTCGAAACTCTTAGACCACTGAAATTGGTCGCACGACAAAACTGGAGTATCATCACAAGTGGCTTTGAATACTCAGACTGAAATATAGCATTCATTTGCTCAGCATACACCCCCTATAATGTACGTGGCATAATATTTTTCCTGCAAAAAAGGTTTGACTTTAAGCAAACTACCATGTAAAAAAAGAAAAGAAAAGGTAAACAGACAAAGAGAAGAAAAAGGAAGCTCACTCAGTATCCTACAACTCAATGTCAAGCATACTCGTCTCCTTTCCCTTTAGTGTCTTAAGTTTCATACCATCATAGCCTACAATCTAACCAATAATGTCTTTTTTGGGGAAAGAAAATAAAAAAGAACAAAATAAAACATTAGCAGAGGCTCCATATATTAAAAATTGAACAACAGAAATTGACACGTACCAAACAATTCATTAGCCTCTCCCTTATTAGGTTCGACTATGTCACTGAAAGCCTTGAACTTGTAGACAAACTTAGGTAAATCGTCTTTCAATGACTCAACCACAATTGTCTTGTGGCAGAAGAAGATTCTTTGCTTGCTATCAGCAATTCTAAATGACATGTTGTTCTTTGCAATAATGAAATTTCGAATAGCATATGTACGTCCTTCTTGTATAGAGTTATTGAACTGCTTGATATTGGCTCGATTAACAGTAGTAGCATGCACTCTATATCCCTTTTTTATATTATTTTTTGAAAAAAAAAAAGATACACAATGATAATAAGTATATATAAAACTTAGGAATAAAGCCTTATCTTTAGTAGTATGCTACAGCTAAAAGATAAAGTTCTTTTGATATTATTATAATATTATTTTGAGTAAAATCCTTTTGATTTGAAAATCAGAGCTAACCTCTAACTGAGAATTAAAAAATAGCTTTATGAAGCTAACTACACAACCAATCTTCACTCTCACTTCACTTCTCATAATATAAAACCTGGTTCATTCACTCCTCTTAGGTATATTATAAGATTATCTTTTATATTATAAGATTACTTTGAGTAAAATTATTTTGATTTGAAAGTCAAAACTAAACCTGAGATAATATCATGTGTTATGCAGGCTGTAAAATCTTTAAAGTTGCGTTGCAAAGCTTTTTGGAAATGCACAATAAATCCATGTAAAACACTCATTGATAAATCAAATAAATTTCATGATGATGTGGCGAAGATACTATTGCAGATTTTGTCAAAGAGGCTTCATCGGAAAGTGCAGTTTTGTTAGATTTACTTAAACAAGGAAGTAACTACAAGATGAATAAAAACATTAGGGAATGACTTGAAAGCTGGTCCATCACTGAAAATTTGGTAGAAACACTTCCAACTCCGGTATCTGATTGTGACTTCGTTTCCACAGGGAAACTTGGAAAATTATTGCAACAGGTTCTCCTTCTACCACCACCACCCCCCCCCCCACCGTATACACACACGTGCAAAAGTTGACACTTGTTTTGACTTGTGTGCCACCTGACATACCGAAAAATCCATCCATCATCTAATGAACGGTTTAATGCATCAGTCATATGCTTGTACAAGTTAACTGAAGATTGAATCTAATGCATTCTGCTTTCTGGTTACGATTTAAGTTTGTTAATGCTAGGTGTAAAAATTAATTTTTGCTTTTTCAATCAGGGATATCAATTTCTGACAAGCAACATTTGGGTGTATCAATTGACTATTGACATAAACTGGGATCTATATTATTTATTTAGTTGTCATTGTGGCAAAGTGGAGGTAGGTTATTGCTCCATTATAAAATTGTTATATGAAAGTCTACAGCCATTCATGTACTGGAATATTTGATATTTTAAATTATCACTTAAGCAGACGATAATAACAACATTCAGGCATGACGTATAGATGACTGTACAGGGTGACATGTTACCATTTTAATCTCAATTGAACAACAAACAAACACTTAAAAGAGAAAATATATTCTGATACATAAACCTAATATTTAAAGAATAAAGAGCCACAATTATGGATGATTTCAAGATGCACATCGTAATCCATGGAAAATGTCAATGCCAAAAACTATAAAACTTGAACCACAAACAAACACTTGAAAATCGAAAGCATGGTCTGAAATGTTCAAAATAAGAAGAAATGCAAAAATAAAAGTAAGAATTAAATAATATATTAAATAAAATTGATTAACTTGTCTGAATTGCAGTGGTCTGCGACGTGGATGCTTTGCATTGGCATTTCACAATCCTAGTTTATGCTTACATTATATGTGCACTATGTAACGTTATATGTACACTATGTACCTAAAAAGCAGAACCTAACTCTGAGGTCTTTATGCATAAAAGGCTAGATGAAAAATGTGAAGCTAACTACACTATCAAACTCCACTCTCACTTCAGTCATCTGAATATAAAACCTGGTTTCTTCACTCATCTTAATATAAAACATGGTTTCTAAGGAAGTCAACTCAAGCACATCAACTTCTGTGTCTAACGTATAGAAATGGCAAAAAATCAAAATAAACAAAATGAGAATATTAACAAAAGGAAGTCACTGAAGTAGATTATAACTGTTTCATATGAACTTAAGTGCAACGAAATTATGAAATGGCGGCTGAATATCTCATATATGTGTACTGTTTGAACACAATGAAGACTTTTACCTGGAGATCATGGAACACATACTCAAGGCTGAATATCTTATTAGGATATTCACGAAGAGTTGTACTGTATGCGCGAACAACATGGACTTTAACATTCCAATCAACCTTGGCCGCAGAAATCTCGCTCAGAGGAATGTACATCTGGTGCATGCTGAATCTTCACAAACCACACAGCATTCCAGAACATAGATAGATTAGATTTGAAACATATGTAATGGAAAAAATTACAAGCAAGAAGAAATACAGCATGGACACTCACCTAAACACCGAAAAGGCAAAATATGGTAAATTTGTGAAATGTAAGCAACAGGAGCACTGATAGTCATACATACAATATATATATATATATATATCAAGAAATGAATCTTTGTTGATGGTAGTAAACAATCTTCACTCAAACACTATGGTACCCAAAAGGATACCATGGGATCTTCAAACTAGAAGACTTGAATGGGATATTGCAGATGCAAATAAACCAATTGAGTCTACTGTTGCCAGGGATACACCTAATCAAATATTAACATTTCCAGATGGAAGCGCAAAGTTGATTTTTGGTGAATCTTCTTCAAATTTCATCTCTGCCTCTCCTACCTGGGTCATCTTATATATATATATATATATATATAAGCATGCTTCTTTTACGTATGGGAAAAATAAAATGTAGGGCAATCATTAATCTGGCAAGAGGCACTATGTAAGAAAAGGCACGAGGATCAGTAATCTGTCACGCCAAACTCACAGAGTCTAGCGACTATTCGGTAGACAATTTTGAAAATTTAAGGTGGCGTTCTGTTTTTATTTTATTTTGTATTTTCATTTTCGAAAATGTTTTGTGTTTCCTGTTTTCATTTTTGTTTTCAAATTTGCTGAAAACGCGTTTGGTTTGTCATTTCTGAAAACTGTTTTTGAAAATGAAAAGTTGGAAAACACGTTCTGTTTGAAATTTTGTAGAATATTGCTTAAACTATTTTTAATTAATTTGCTTGCAGAATACTACTAATTCAAACTCAAATTTCCTTTCACAATACACTAAAAATATGGTTACATGCAACACACTAATGTAAGCATTAAGAGTCTATATTAACACAGCTTGGTCAGGTTCGGGATTTGAAAAAGCTCTATTTCTATTAAAATTCAGAAAATACAAGTTCTTTCAAAATCACCAGAGTCTATTTATCAGTACATTTTTTGAAATATAATAACAAGAATTCTCACTTAATTTTTTTTTTGTAATGTTGATATTGAATTCAATAAAACTTTATTTAAACTTAGTTCCAAGTTAGGATAATTCTTAAAATATATATATATATATATATATATATATATATATATATATATATATATTTATTTATTTATTTATTTATTTAGGCTTAGTTCCAAGTTAGGATAATTCTAAAAAAAGTAATAAATAAATAAAAAAATAAAAACGTTATATTAAGCTTAATTCTAAGTTAAGATAATTCTTTAAAAAAAAAAATTCAAAACGCGTTATCCGCGTTTTGGACATTTTTTGTCGAAATACACACAAAACGCCCAAAACCTCGAAATACATACAAAACGCCCAAAACGAGGTTTTGGGCGTTTTGCGTTTTGTGTACAATTTTTTTTTTTTTTGTTTTCCAAAATGCGTTTTCGAAAATGGTAAAGATAACGCGTTTTTAGCGTTTTCGAAAATAAAAACAGAAAACGACCTCAAAACAGCAAAGAGAATAGGAGCTAAATTTTGTGTTGGATTTATTTGTATTTTTTTAGGGAAGATGTGAGGTTAAAAATTGGAGAGAGAAAATGTGGATGGTTAAAAAGTGGTATGAAAAATTATGTAAATTAAATTTTGTGTCTTTTTTGTCTTGTAGTGAAATAAATGGCAATTTAATTTTTAAAAGAATAGAGAGGGAAAAGTGAATGGGTTGGTAAGATGTCGTTGATATCGGACGTATAATATGACATGCCATTCAAAATTCAAATTCTAGGATATAAACAAATATAAAATATTTTTGAGATTAAATTTATATATATATATAAAAAAAAAAAGTTGAAGTTCAAAAGAACATCAAATGAATCAGTACAGTGAAGCTCAAAACACGATCGAGGTGAAAAAAATTGAACACTCCTTGAACCGGAGACATTCCAAGAGCGATCAAAGCGGGAAAAGCAACCATGGCGCGAGACGGTGGCTGGGCAGATAAGAACTATGGACGACGGGCGTGGCCTGGGCATGGAGTGTGCGACTGATTCGAGCGGAGGACGGAAATACTCAGAAGGCTGAGCAACTGAGTGAGTATCTTCGTTTGAAAGTTGTGTATCTATTTTTATCTTTTTATTTTTTGTACTGTTATCAGATTTGTGAAGCTTTTTTGTCTAGTCTTTTCACCTGGGCAAATGTACATAGGTACTTTGGAAAAGAATTGGAATACACGGAAATGAGCTGTTGACATGATAAAATAAAGTAAATGAAAATAAACCATGTCTCTCCTTTTGTTGTTTGATATAATAATAATAATCTGTGTCAAAAAGCATAAAATAAAAGAATAAAATAAACAAAATATATATAGATACAATGGTCTGACTTTCTTGCAAGTCTACTGAAAAAATCAATCAATATAGACCATCCACTACTACTACTATTATAAACCTTTAATGTTGTTAAAATATGTTAGATATATTAAAACCGTTGAATTATATATTCACCCTTTTATTTTATTTTATCGTTTTTGGATATTATTGTTAAGGTTTGAACAAGATTATGTATGACTGAAAATATTAAAATGGAAGTACTCAGTGGTTCTAACTGCTATATCTAGCTTGTATAATTGGAGTACATTAATATATATATATATATACTAGTTGAGTTTACGTGCGTTGCACGAAAGAATTTATATATGTATTTATTCGCGTGGGATTATTAATTTTAAGAAATCTTATTTTTGAGTATATATTAAGTAACATGAATGTTGAATATAATCTTTAGTTTCGAATTGATGTGAGTTAAAATTGAAAATCAATTACTATTGATTAGTTTTTGCAAGTTGGTTGATTACTTTAATAGCAGGAAATACGTTAAAAAAAGTGAATTGTTATTTGGAATATATTTATATAAGGTTAATTATATAGATTAGAAAAGGATTATTGTGGAGAATCAAGTCTGCATGAATAATGAAATTTCAATTCATTATTCAGTATCATTTATAAAGTTAGTTTAAATGTTCCTGTTGAAGTCTATATCTTATAGTTGATGAGTGGCAATCTGGAAATAAGAATATTTGCATATAACTGTGTCTCATTCATTTCACAGGGGCAGATCCATAGATTTCATAAAGATGCATTTTTAAAGCATTTCTCTGATAGAACAAAAATCAGGATTTGAATCATTCACAATCAACATTTACATAATCATGAGCTGGTCCACTAGAGGAGTAATTCCTAGAGAGATTTACAAAACAGACCTATGGTAAGTAGGGAGATTTTAGGATGGAAACCTGACATAAACATAAAACCAACTCAGAAGTTCGGACTGGTGATTGTTCATCA
This sequence comes from Ligustrum vulgare, assembly GCA_963555705.1. Classification (NCBI taxonomy): domain Eukaryota; kingdom Viridiplantae; phylum Streptophyta; class Magnoliopsida; order Lamiales; family Oleaceae; genus Ligustrum; species Ligustrum vulgare. The sequence continues at coordinate 40,694,869 of OY743173.1, read as the reverse complement.
TCATTTAAAGACAGCACCAGTGGCAATCAAAAGATCAAAAATATATAGTTCACAATACAAAAGAGTGTTGCTAAATAAATTCTAATCAAGTTTATCAGTTGATTTCTTCTTTGTTGGTGACATTTCAACATCAAGTGAAAATAAAGTCCTTTTAGCTGGAGGTGAAGATGAAGAATCAGCAATAGCAATGGCTGCATCAGGTGTGTTTGGAACTACTGAAGAGCTACCACCAGCTGTCAGTAAATGAGATTGCTTGAACTTACTTGGGACATATTCTTCAAGGGAAACAACTTCAAATTTATAAACAGGCTGGGAAGTTGTCAATTGTGCCTTTCCACGATCACCTGGACTATTTGACATCGGAATAGCCTTTATGTAGAAAATGTATTGATCTTCAATGTTCAGCCTTATCTTTCCATCATTGATTCTCTGTAAAAAATGATTTGAAGTCATAAGTGTAAATATTTGTAGACAGTAAGTGATTGTGATCATATAAAAAATGGCATGATCATAAAGAAGGTGCTTATCCCTTTAGAAATTCCCATCAATTTAAAAGCTGAGCATTGTAGATAATCTTCTGCTATTTCTCCCATGACTGAGGCTGGTAAAGTTCCAGTCTCATCCTCTATATGAATTTCAGCTCTTGCTCTAATGAAAAAATAATAAGGATCAAATGAAATGGTAGATGCGTAGTTAAAAAGGAAGAATTTTATTTAAATTATAGGAGGAAAATGGTGACTATATTTAAAATAACAATAGGAGTAGTATCATCTATTTCTACAAGTATATAACTAAGGTTTATGTAAATTGATGAGAGAGAAACCTGGGGATTGCTGTTACATTAGTTGTGTTACAGTAGCGGCAATCATAATTTTCTCCGGCGGTCGTGGCACAAGAAGATCTAAAACAGAGGTTACAACTCATGTACCAAAATGGAGAGGTATTCATGTTCACTGTTGCACAACCTTTAACCCAAAACCGAGTTTGATGAAACTGTAAGAAAATGTATTGATTAATTCATATCATATAATATTATAGATAAATAATGTATTGCTTCAAGAATAAGAACTAATACAGCTATAGTATATAAATATAACTAACTTCAGAGAATTTGAAGAAGTCATTTATGGGGAATCAAAATTTACAGTAGAAGTTCAAATAGCATTAGTAATGACCCAAATATATTATGTGAAATATGTGTTAAGTTGTATACTGATTAGAAAATAATTAAGTTTTTCTTATACTTTAAATATATTTTATTTTTTATATATATAAAATACAATATTTTGTTCTAACAAAAAAAAATGGAAGAAGGGGGGAGGGGTATTAACCTAACATATATATGTAAAAGAAAAAGAAAAAACGAAAAAAAAAAAAAAAAAGTTTTCTTTTTAAATATTTTTTTTCCTAGTGAGAGATTGTATTTAAAACTTTATTAAGTGTTGCTATTATGATAACTTATGTTTGTTTTAAAGAAGTCAGTAATTTCATAAGGAAGAATATGTGAAATGAGATATAGAAACATGTAATAAATTCGAAATTTTTAAAAGAATCTTATATGAAAAATTTGTAGAGTTAACTTTGAAAAAATAATGGTGCATGAATGAAGTGTCAAGATGAAATAGTTATTGTATAAATAAAGTTTAAAGATGGAACACTTACTTTACAGCTTAAAAATAAAAGAGTTATGTTCAGACATAGTTCATTTCATTATATTAAAGATTAAAGATAAAGAAAAAAAAATATGGTATCATATTATAGGTTATATATAGATTAAAAATAGAAGAGTTATGTTTTGAGATGGTTAATTTTTTATTATATTAAAGATAAAGAAAAAAAATGGTACCATGTTATAGGTAAATAGAATTAAAAATAAATGTAATTTAATCGAAACTATAACATGAAATTAATCTAAGCAACTTGTATACAATTTTTAGCACCTATCAATTATCAAAAGGTGCTTGATTAGACAAGAGAATCGGTCATGTGAAATTCAATTTTTAGAAATTATTATTTAGCTATCTGTCTGACATTCAGCAAACATAAAATGCAAGAAGAAATTTATAGACATATCACATATATATAGAAGATAAGAAGAAGAGCAGTGTCATTTTTTTTTACAGGAGTATTATAGTAAGTTTTAAAATCAGAACTTTTACCTTTCCTGTTAATTCATGCACATCTTTCACAGTTGCGATGTCCGTGCTTTCCAACGCAGTCAATTTTTTTGGAGTACAGTATGGTTTCGATGAAGTAATCTCTGCAATCCTATCTGAATTGTCAACAATCCTATAAGAAGGACAACAAAAAAAGATGAAAAATGACATTGTAAATATAGTACATGAGCAAGATATAAACAAAATGAAATAATATGTATTTGTGTACCATTTTTGATACTCTTTAACTTCAGCAAATGGAAAATCTATGTAGAAAAAGGAGTCTGAAGTTGTGGAAAGAGAGAGACCTAACAGATATAATTTGATAAAGACATTAGAAACTATAAGTAATAGCAATAACAGAAGTAAAAATTATTAGAGACATGCAGATTTTATTCATTTGAGTCTAAAAAAAAAATACCATTGAATGAAGTGACGAGAAGTTGTGTTGCAACGATCACAGGTGTTTTAGAGACCAAATGAGTTATATGTTGACACTCATTGTCAACAAAGGAAGACCACATTGTTAAATTAAGAGTATTAAATCTGTGACATAAATAAAAAATGAATAGATTGTACCAAATCCTGTGATGACTTTAAGAGAAAAAATGTAGAAAAAAATTGAATCTATCTTATGTATTATATTATATATTATAATAATAAATATAAAATAGTGTCTGTGTATAAATAAAAATTTATATGTACTTACTCTTTGTCCATCAACACTGTATCTTGCACAGTGGTAAGGTTTCCAGCTTTTGTGTAAAATGGTCTGTTCGGCTTCACATCAAGTACAACTGCAATATAACCTAAAAAAGAAAAAATAATAGAACATTTACTATCAATTAATAATAATGTATTGTGTAGCTATACAAATATGTTCTGGTTTCATAAATATAGAATAATAATAGAATAATATTAACAATAGATGGTAACAGTAGAAGTTAAAATATTAATAAAATAGACAGAAGAATATGGAAAAAGTTTTTAATGAAGCATGTATATATGATGAAAATAGTTTTCTTATCTTATGACATAAAGAGTAGGACATATGTGTCTGCAAAATTGTTAGTTGATTGAATATATATGCATATTAATAAATAAAGTTATGTAAAAAAAAAAAAAAATTACAATTTCAGATATTTGAAATGTATACTGTATACTGATAATTTATGTTGATATAGGATAGAAAACATACTAATTTGTTTATTTTTATCATCCATGTAGCTTCTTAACTCTGGAAAAGAAGACAACTGAAGCTTGCTGAAGATAATATCATGATACAGCTCATCAACAGGTTCAACTTTTGTTATTCCAGATAAGGTCCATTGAAGTTCTCCATCAAACTTCTTGTATTTTTCTGGTGCTAACCTTACCATTGCATTAGAAATGAGATATGTGTTTTCTAGTATGAGAATATTTTCAAATGCTGGGATGTGATGATCCCATATCATTGCTCTGACAGTGTTACCCTAAAAAATAAAAGAATGAGACAATAATTTCACTGTAAATAATGTAATTAGAGATGAAGAACAGTCTATAAATCTAAATAATAAAAGTACAGTAATATTTTCAAATCTCATGATCACTATACTGTATTTGATTTTTACACATATGTATATATACAAATAAATAAATAATTTCTTTTTAAAAGTTTACTTAAAGAGACCTGTAATGTAATCTAATCTAACATAATTTAATCTAACCTAATATAATCTAAATCTAAATCTAAATATAAATATAAAAAAACACAAGTAAATTTTCTGTATTCATCTCATTAAGATAAGAATTATTTTATCATTCAAAAGAAAAGGACAGGAAAGAGAAAAATCAGATAACAGGAGGAAATCATGACTACCGAAGTTGGAATCATTTTTTGTTGGAAATTTTAAAAAAATGCAAAAGAGAAGAAAGATGGGACAATTTCAAATTTTGAAATACATTCTTAACAATAACATACCTCTATGTCCATAAAAAGTAAAGTTTGATACTTCTTTGGGCTGTGGAATGATGTTTTAGGATATGATTTCTCAGCGACAACAATTTTTGAGGTCCATTTTTTATGGACATGAGTAATTTCAGGTATAAGCATTTGGTTTCCAGACATTTTCAGCTTGTTTCACCCGTGTAAAGAGAAAGTTTCTGGTTAAATAATGCATTTTTTAAAGATATATGTATCTATTTCATTTATATATGTGGATATGTGGAAGAGCAAATAGAATACATACCGGTTTAAGTTTTGAAAGAGCAGAATACTGGCAATACAATGGGAGAACAGATGAACTATTCTGTTATCTTTTTGTTCTTTCTTCACTGGCCGTGTTCAATTTTTTTTGTGATGAGATGAGATGAAGCTGTCTGTTTGTAATGTATAATCTAGTAATAAACTATATATATAGACTCTGTATTGTGGACAGAGACATGAATGATGATGTGTGATATACAGCAGAGAGAGAGAGAGAGAGAGGAGAGAGAGAGAGAGAGAGAGAGAGAGAGAGAGAGAGAGAGAGAGAGAGAGAGAGAGAAAATAGAGCAAAAGTTGATATTTGTCTGATGTAGTAGGTATAATGAAGTATGGTTAGAAGATTTGTTTTTACACGGTCACTGTTAAATCACGTGGATGATGATGTGTGATATGCAGGAGAGAGAGAGAGAGAGAGAGAGAAGACAGAGTAAAATTTTATATTTGTCTGATGATGAGATGTAGTAGGTACAATCAAGTATGGTTAGAAGATTATTTTTTCTACAGTAATTTTTAAATCATATAGAGTAATATGGAGTTACATGTCTATATATCTTTGTTGTTGATTGAAAGAAAAGTACAATTTAATGTTTATTATGGTCGTGAAATAACTTTAAAAGATTAAGATTTAAGAGATTAAGAAATTTAATATTCCCTTACAAGTATTATGTACAAATAAACTGAAATACAAATAAACTATATCTACAAAAAGTGTTTGTATAATTACTTGTAAGTATATAAATAATACATGTAAACTATATAAAAAATTTAAAATTTTTACTGTAAAAACATGAAAAACAAAATAAAGCATCATTTCTATTTCTATCTATTTTATTTTATTTTATTATCTATCTATTGTATTGTATTTTTATATTTTTTTATTAAAATAAAATGTAGTTTTGTTGTTCAATTTTGTACTATTATGATTCAAAATCTGAAATTTGAAAGATGTTTGGTGTAAAGTAAGATTATGCACACTGTTCATCACTGTTTGCAGTGAAGTAATCTGGAAAAAGTACATTTAGGCTTGTAAATTCACACTTCTTTTCTGAAAAATAGGTATGGTATGGGGAACAGTTGTAAAGTAAGATTATGCACACTGTTCAATACTGTCTGCAGTAAAAAAATCTGGTAGAGTACGTGTAGGCTTGTAACTTTACACTTCTTTTCTGAAAAAATAGGTATGGTAGCAAGTACTGAATTATTAATAAAATAGAAAAAAAGTGGTACTGTTCTGTCAGACCTGTTTTTGCTACAGTGTGCAGTCTTGAAAAAAAATAAGTAGAGTCACGTGAGGTTGTTCACTTCTCACAGAAATAAGTGGAACAAAAAAATGCTATATAATTGTATGAAATAAAAAAAAATATTTGTTTATTCATATTAATCTAGTTAATTAAAAAAACTATTTATGTATAGTTTAATATATGTATATAATATGATACAATATGAAAAGAAAGAATATTACGCAGCAAAAATGTTTATTAGAATATAATTATTCGGGAAAAGTGTAAATGTATACCTTTAAAATAAAAGTGTGTACCTTTATATAGTAAGAAAAGTTCCTAAAAAAATTTGTAGTGAGTTTTGATGTGAAGAATACTTACTGCACAGGGTAACAGGACCAAATTGATTAATTGGATAGAATAGTAATTGTACCTGTGAAAGTATATGAAACAGAAAGAAGTTAGTAACAAGTAAAAACAAAATTCGAACATCATAATAACAAGAATTGAACTCAATTAAAAATTACTTGTAAAATACACAGAATCCACATCATAAATTAACAAAAGAAGCACAATAAAAGTTCAATTTGTAAAATGCATTAACTTTTGAAAATCTATTGTCTTTGGTGACATGGACCTACTACTTGGTGTGGAATGAAAGAAACAAATACCTCATTTTACTAATATAAACATTTGAAATAGTGGGAAATAGATGTCTCTACTAAATGTTTGAAGTGACAGGAAATAGGTATCTAAAGCTTTAATAAGAACGCTCAATTGAATATCTGTAGAGGCTAAAATAATGCGAAACAGAAGTCTTCACTAAATGTTATAAAAGTTATAAACTGATATCATATTGCAAAATATATATATATATATATATATATATATATATATATATATATATATATAAATGAATTTATTCATTGAATCTATACATTCTTTAACCAAAAAGAATAAAACGGTGTATGTTATATGTGCACATGCAAGTGAGAGGGAGAACTTGGAAAAAGCAGAGCAAATAAAGAACAAAATTATGTTTAACCATTAGCTTATAAATTACATTGTTTACTTTGCACTCAAATTACATAGGCAGATTCCAGTTATACATGCATGTAGTCGAAGACCCCTATGACAGTTTATTAAAAAAAATTACAAAAGTACATAAATTGAGAATCTATTTTACTATAGTAATTTCAATGGAGTACTTGGAGCATGAGGGTATTTCTTTGGGGTGGAACCATCTTTTAGACATATAACTGCTGTTCTTTGGCCACATTTGCTGTGTGATTCGATTGGGATTGAAACAACACGAAATATCAATAAATTTCGCAGGTTATTTCAGCAGTGCAGGCTCTGTGGCTTTGTGTACATTTGAACAAGTCAGGTAGATCTAGGTGCAAACCAAGTCCCTATCTGTAGGAAGCTAACTATGATTAAGTGCAGTTAATGCATTTTAAAGAATCAAATAAGTTATATCAAAACGAAGCTCATTACAGTAAGTGCCTTGGATTTCCTAAATAAGAAAGCTGTAAAATGAAGAAAAATACCTTCATTTTGTTGAGAAAATCATAGCCTATCATTCTTGGTCGCAGGTTATTTCAGCAGTGCGGGCTCTGTGGCTTTGTGTACATTTGAACGAGTCAGGTAGATCTAGGTGCAAACCAAGTCCCTGTCTGTAGGAAGCTAACTGTGATTAAGTGCAGTTAATGCATTTTAAAGAATCAAATAAGTTATATCAAAACGAAGTTCATTACAGTAAATGCCCTAGATTTCCTAAATAAGAAAGCTGTAAAATGAAGAAAAATACCTTCATTTTGTTGAGCAAATCATAGCCTATTATTTTTGGCATACAAGATTTTGTTAATATCTTAAGCTCTAATTAACGAGAACAAAGAGAAAAAAATTTTAAACTTACATGTTCATTAATAAGTATCATTTCTATATCCCTTCTTAACATGAGGATCATAAGTATTCTTGAAAAATTCAAGAAAAACAAGAAGGAAAAATGAAAAGAAGGATTAAGAATTACCTGATTATTTCTGAGAGAAATGGAAGTCTCATTTGACTTGTTTCTATTATCTTCTTCCAAACCAAGAAGTTGTAAAGGTTTGCTATCAGAATTGACTGCAGTAATTGTAATAGAAAATGTAAAATACCGATACAAAAAAAGGTGTGAATGATGAAAAAATACAATAAAAAAATGGGGAAAAATTTCACTTTTTCAGTAATTTATTTCTATCTGTCTACAGTAACGAAGAAAGTTAAGTACCTTGAAAAGAGGAAGTTTTAAGAAGTCTCTCAATAAGTCTTCCGCCAATGAAAATATCATCAACAACAAAAAATGAAACTATGTTTCTTCTTCTTCTGCTATCATGCCCATTGTGAATATGAATATGAAGAATGAAGAAACTGTGAACAAAAAAGGCAGAAATAGTTGTTATTTTAGAGTTGACTTGTTTTCTTGTATGATGAGAGAAAAGAGGAGATGAGCTTTGTATTGAAATTGGACCCATCAAAATCCACAAACCTGCAAATTAAGATCTGCCTTGATTTTTTTGTTCAAGGATCTCTAAATTTCTCAAAATGTTTTTATGTATTTATACTAAGTGACAGTTGAATGTACTAAATCAAGTATTTCTTTGTACACAACATTTTTGGTACAATACTGATGTAACAAATGGGATGTTGAAATATTTGGTTTTAGTAGTACTTGAATATCAGAACTTGATCTACTTCTCGATAATGCAACATAAAGTTGACCATGTGAAAAGACTGGTTCAGGTAAATATAATCCAATGAAATCTAATGTTTGTCCTTGAGCTTTGTTAATTGTCATAGCAAAACATGGACGAATAGGAAATTGAGTTCTCCTAAAAGGAACTGAACCTTTCTCATTTTCTAATGGTATAAAATGAATTCTAGGTAAAAAAAACATGTTTTCCACGATATTCTCCAGTTGCTATTTCAGCATCAATAACATTGCGCTCAAATTGTCTACAAATTAATCTTGTACCATTACATAATCCTTCTGAAGGGTTGATATTTTGAAGCAAAATAACAGGACAATTCTTTTTAAGAACAAGTTCATGAGGAGGAATACCATTAGGTGTTAATGTATTTAAAAAATCTTCATGAAGATTTCCTTCTGTTTTATCAATCACTTCGTCAAAGCTATAGTACACAAATTTATCTCCACGAATTCTATTTAATAATAAGGTATTTATGTGATCAACATTCTCATTTTTTGGAGTTAGAATAACTCTATTGATCATTGTTAAACTACACATATTATAAGATTCAATATTTGGGAACACTAAATCAATAAGATCATTTAATGATTTCATTTCTTCTTCAAATTTAATAGCGATATTGTTTGACAATTCAATCATACCACAAGTGTGAGTTTCAGTGTCACCATTACCAATAGAAAGTAGGTACTCAGAAAAGGGAATGTCAAGATGTGCACGTATATTGCGAGTTAGTGATATTCGTGTAAATGACGGCCATAAATAAGAGAACACAAGACTTGCTTGAATAATATCAGTTTTCGATCCATTCTGAACCACGGGTAAAATTTGTTTAAAATCACCACCAAAAACTACGACTTTTTGACCAAATGGCATTTCAATTTCTGTTATATCTCTTAATAACTTGTCTAAAGCTTCAATAGCTAAACGGTGAACCATAGGAGCTTCATCCCATATAATTAATTTGGTCATTGTTAATAGTGTTGTTAATGCTGATTGTTTACTAACAGAACATGTGAGATTAGAAGATAAATCAAGTGGTATTTTAAACATAGAATGTGCAGTTCGTCCTCCAGGTAATAAAGATGCAGCAACACCTGATGAAGCTGTTGCAATAGCAACCATTTTTTTTTTTGCTCTAATAGATCGTAAAAGTGTTTTGTACAGAAAAGTTTTACCTGTACCACCTGGTCCATCGATGAAAAATAAACCAGGCTTATTATTTAGTATTTTATTGGAGATTTGATCAAATGCATCCCTTTGTTCTTTATTTAAGCTTTCAATCATTGACGATAAAGTTACATTATCGTCATATTCTTTTGTCTCATCAGAAATCATGGTAGTTAATTTATCATGTTCATTAGTAGAGACACAATATGGAACTAAATTATAATCATTTATATTTTTACCTGAAAGTTCAAGTATATTATTTATATTCTCTAAACTTGCATGTTCAGCTGTAGATTTGGAGAATCCTTTTAAAATATAATCTTCTATCATGAATTCTTTGTAACTTACCCATAAAGATTTTGGATCATTAGGTGTGCAAAATAGTAATATTGTTGAGAATAAACGACGTAATGAGCATGGCATTTGATACAATACAGCTTCAGCCATACATAAATTAGAATTTTTATCTTCATTTAAAAGTCCATAGACAGAAGCTGCTTCACGAAATGTATTCATTTGAACATTATTTACCTTTTTCAAATTTTCAAAAGATGTTGCACCTTTAATATGGTTTAATAAAATACGTAAGTAATATCGTTCACCTTCGTTTGGATTTGCTGAAACAATTCTTCCTATAACATTTTTTTGTTTTCTTGGATTCCAAAAATGACCTTGTGTGTTCCAAACAAAATGGATAGGAAAACCTCTATATAGTAAAGTTCTAGATTTTTCATTTGTAAGATTCATTTGGAAATATTCTGTAAGCATTGTACGTTTAAGAAAGTTGTTGTTAACTATGTTAGTTAAATTATCAGTGTCATTAAAAGTAATATTTTGCCGATCTTCAAAATGTAATTGAAGGGAAATGATAGACGGAGAATTTTCACTTAAATTGAAACCGTAAATTCTCCAGATTGCTTCAGGTGCTGATATCCATCGAGCACTTTGGAATTTACTAATTTCATCTACCTCAATGTTTTGTTCGTCATTATTGATAGAAAAATTAATTCGATCATGTCCTTTATACACATATTTGTACAAGTATTTCACAGCTTTTACTGTTGAGCAAACTTCAACGTTAATATGACAGTCAAACTTAGATAACAGATATGGATTATATGGCACAACCCATCTATTATCTAAAAAATGACCTCTAACCTTCACTTTTTCACCATTGTTAGATCAATGATATAGTGTATAAGAATTGTTGTTTAAGGTAGTACTTGAGACAAAGTCTTTAGGATATTTATTTTTACATGTTTGATTGTATTCCATACACACATTTGTTGGATTTAGTTGACCACGTGGTCCATGCATCATATGTTTGATTACTTTTGAACGCAAATAAGAATTGTTAGATTCACATGGAATTTTACATGAAACAATGTTGTCAATTTGTTTTGTCGATGTAATTTTAAAACCATGCTTTAGGATAAGTAAAAAATGAGCGTGAGGTAATCCACGTTTTTGGAATTCAATGACATAAATATAAGCTGCAATTGGACCAAATATATTCCTGTCAAATAAATCGTCCTTTAATTCTTCTAATTTAGCCTTAAAAATACGTGAAATTAAATCTGGACGATTGTGCGTTTGATCATTGTATAATAATTCATTTTTTATTTCAACCCAATTTGGATTACATGTAACTGTAAGGAAAATGTCAGGTTTTCCAAATCGTTGAACTAAAGCCATCGCATCCATGTACTTCTTTGTGTTATCCCTAGGTCCCCCAGTGAATGATGACGGTAAAATAATCCTTTTACCAATCTTATATCCTCTAGTTTCACCTAAGGAAACACTATCAACAATGCCTTGATAAAGGTCTGCTCGTATTTGACGTTGATTTTTTCTAAAGAAGTCTAATCTAGAAGTTTCTATTTTAATATACATATCTACTATATATTGTTGAAGCAATCTACCAGTATGAAGGAGGATGATGTTACCTGGATCTCTAATTTGCAACTTATAGCAGTAATATTCCCTCAAGGAAACTTGAGCTCGTTTACAACGTTTTGTTAGACCTGCAATTAAAAGAAAAAAATAATGTTACTTTATAAAACAATGGTATTTCTAAAAAACATAATAAACTTATAAATGAAAAAAGAAAAGATATTTAAATTCTACTATTTGTATTATTTTTAAATAATTAATAGCTACCTGTTTCTTCTCTTTCAAATAACTCCTCAGGGGTAGTAATGTAATTAAAATCAAGAATAGATGTTTTTTGGAGAAATGGTTGACTTCTACAATGTTTTTTTATTCCTTGATGCCAACCAGGCTCACCATATGGAAAAAGCAAAGGATATTGAAGTGGATCATAACAGCCGTAAAAATAATGAACACGATGTGGAGTCCCATCATGACCAAAAACACGAATATCTCGTCCAGTTACATTTGATGAAGAGTTATCATCAACCCAAATCACAGCAACTTGAGAAATAGAAGGTCTATTATAAATTCTTTGGTCAACAGAAGGGTCAGATTTCAAGATAATATTTAATTATTCAAATGATTTGAGATTATTCAATGAACAAAAAAATTGAGAATATGGATTCACTTTTAAAACTTTCACTATTCTTTTAATTGTAGATTCAATAAACTTGTCTGAAAAATGAAGTCTATTTTCAATTTCATGTTATTTTCAATTTCATGTTCAGTATCGTAAAAATATAGTTGTAAATATGATGGTTCATTATTTGAAGGTAATAAATTATTAACATAATGATACACTTGACCTTGGACTCTGAAAGTATATATTCCTTTACTATTTTTGCACAATTATTTGTCATACTTGACACCAAATGATGTAAAAGCAAAATGGTTGTTGTATGTCCTTGAGAAATTTCTAAAATCAGATGAAGCATCAAAATTGGACAAATAAAGTTCACGCATTTCTGTAGGCATGTAATTTAAACATAACTTCACTTCACCATTTGAACAACAAAATCATTTCGTTTCTTTATAAAAAAATTTAGCATCACAATAAGAACAGAATGTTGGATCAGGTAAAATATACGGCTCAGAAAGAACATTACTACAGATGTTTAAATTGTGAGCTTCTTCATTGTCGATATTTTCAGAATAGTTAAAGTAGTTATTAATTATGTTCGATCTACCCGTTTCATCTTTCCTTATAAATTGAGTATCGTTGTTCCCTGTATATAAAAAAAATGATGAATTGCGTTTAAAGAAGAATTAACATCACATCATACAAAAAAATGAAGGTAACAATAACAATCTATGTATAACAAAAAAAGACATGATAGAGACCTTAAGCCTCTACTTTTACCTTGTATTTCAATATCTTTGTCAATGTCAATAAATCCAGTGGATGATCCTTCCTCTAAAAATAAAAGAATAAATAAATAATATCAAATTAATATAGGTAGGAAAAGCAATTTATTTAACCAAAAAAAAGTAATTCAAAAGAGTTTTTTATTTGATATTCTTGCAGAACTAACCAGAGAAAATATCAGTACGACGCCTATGTCGTACAAACGTATCATTACATGTCTCCTGCTTTCTTTTCTTCTCAGCATATAATTCCCGTCGTCTTCGATTTCGTGCTTCTCTTTTTTTAATATCGGACATATTGATCACTAAAAAACCTTCATTTTACCGTTAATTAGTTATCAATAAGAAAACACAAAAAACATAAGTAAAACACAAAAAAACAAATATACGTAAGTATCAACAGAAAAAGGAAAAAGAAGTATCAATAGAAAAAGGAAATATCAATAGAAAAAGGACAAAGAATAAAACACAAATATATCTAATAGTTGTAAGTAGGCAAGAAAAAAAGCATCAATGATAATAATAAAATGTAGTATTAAAATAATTTCAAATTCACAATTTAGTCCAAATAAAAATATTATCATCAAAAATCATTATGATAATAGATTCTTGATAACTTTACATATAGTAAAATAGAAGCATTACTTAAAAAAATGGTGGAAACAAAAAAAAAACTATAATTTAAAACTCATAATAAGCAAAAAAAACTCTCTCTCTCTGTCTTGAAGACACCTATACACACACAAAAAAAATAAAAATAAAAAATATTATTTACAACTCATATTAGTTAATACACTTTTGATAATATATCTACATGCAAAACAAAAGCTATACTAAAGGAAAAGAACCCAAGATTGATAAATGTGACACACTTTTGTCTACTATACTATGTAGCAAACAACATATACAACTTGTAGAGAGAGAGAGGAAAAAAAAAAAACTCTTGACGAGGTAAAAATGGTGGACAGTATCTGACACGCTAAATCTAACAACAGCAATATACCTTAAAATTAAACTACACACATGTATAAAATAGATTTATTTTAAGTAGACAAAAAAAAAAGTTGAAACTGACATATAGCAAGCATATCTACAACTTCAAGAGATAAGTGGAATAAACCAATAACACTATACAAAATTTTAAACTTGTTTTTCATTTATTAATCACAAAAAACTACCTTTTAAAAATGAGAAGCAATTCATAAAAGCATATATAAAAAACAAGAATTCTTTAACACTAAACACAATTTATTGCAATGTCGAAGATAAACCAACAACATTGGCATCCATTTAAGAAGAAACAATAAAAAAAATAAAGAATCAACACTAATCTACACATTCACACGCAAATAAATTAAAAATGAAGGAGCTTAAGAACATAAGAATGAAGGGAACATGCAAATTGGAAAGGGAGAAACCTTCGATATACGTCAACTTCAAACACATAACTTTCAACTTGCAGTAATAGTAAATAAAATAAACGAAAAATGAAGTTTTATCCAAATGTTTGCATTCCACAGAATTCATAAGACAGCAAAATTAAAAAAAAAATTAATGTATAAATAACAGTATAGAAAATCTGTTTAAGTATATAATAAAGTGTTACCCAAATGTTTGAGTTTTTTGTAGGCGATGTAAAAGTTCCCCAAAAATTTCTTTTCTTGAGTTATATAGCAATGTTGAAATACATAAATGTCCTGTACAAGTTTTTTTCATTTTACAAGATAAGAAAGATACAATAGAATAAACAATATTACACACAAACAAACACAAGTACAGTGGAAAAACGGACTGAACAAAATTTCAACAGAAAGCTAGAGTAAAAAAACGGAAAAAGAAAAAAAAATAAACAGAGAAAGAAAGAAAACAAGAAGCAGAACTACATACATTTCACAAAAAACCCTTTTCATTGAAAAACACATAACGAGAAAAAAAAAAATTACGGGGGAAAAAAAATAACCCCAAAAACCCATGATCAACAAACAACAATTGTCGACGAAAACATAGCATAGAAATCGAAACCCTAAAGCAGGTGAAAAAATATATCTTAACAAAAAAAAAAATTATAATAAATAAATATAGAAAAAAAAAATCCTTACCGTCGACTGCAACAGAAAACACAAAGCAACCTCACACACGAACCACCTGCAATCACAACTACATTAGAATCGGGGGGAGAACTAAGGGAAAATACACAAGTATACACACAAAACGGAAAAAAAAAAACCCACAGATCTACACAGACAACAGAAGACGGGAAAAAAACCAACCTTCGATGGTGCGATTTCACGATCGGCGCAGCAAACCCTTGAGCATAACACTATTCAAGCGTTGAAGAGTCTCGAACATAGAGAGAGAGAGAGAGAGAGAGAGAGAGAGAGAGAGGGGACAACAGAAGACGGGAAAAAAACCAACCTTCGATGGTGCGATTTCACGATCGGCGCAGCAAACCCTTGAGCATAACACTATTCAAGCGTTGAAGAGTCTCGAACATAGAGAGAGAGAGAGAGAGAGAGAGAGAGAGAGAGAGAGAGAGAGAGAGAGAGAGAGAGACACGAAAATGAAATTGACGACGCGTAATAAGGAAAGAAAATACCGAGGAAGGGAAAAAAAGAAGGGGAAAGACGCGTTTCTGCTTGTCATAAGTCGTCATTTCTCGTCCGTGAACAGTAATATTGGAAGTAGATTTTATATATAGTAGGGATATACTGCCCAATCTTGATCAAATAATCTGTGATGGTTTCAATGATTTATGTTGACAGTAAAAATAACTTTTGATTTCTATTAGAAATTATGAGATTTTCATTTCATAATGTATTTCGTATGTACAAAGTGTGAAATGGTTGGTGAATTTTTTCAATGTAGGCAAAATTTACACTGTGTATCAATAAATTGTCTTAAATCAACTGTATGTTTTGGGCGAGATTTTTTGGATGAAATCATAGCTTTCTGCCTTGGGGTTGGGGAGGAGAATGGACCTTCATTGTTGGGTTGGGTGCTTTTTGGTTTGTTTTGGTTAATGCTTGGGTTGAAAATTGGGCCGATAGGTTCGAAGAAGAACTGTATGTGTTCCCTTAAGTGATTTCCAATTTAATTGGGGCTCATAATGAATTACATTGCTTTGTACTACAACGATGTATTATATCCCGATTTGGTTGTTGAAACTATAAGCATCGACGACCATGATGTGGTTGCTGATGCCTATGGTTTTAGCAACCAATTCATATGGTCGCTGAACAATTCCAACCTCACTTGAGTTTCAATAATTATAATGAATATTTTGAACCTTAAGCATCAACGATAACTCTATGGTCGCCGTTATGCTTTCTTTCTGAAACCAATACATTATGATCACTTTAGTTCATAGCTGCAGAAATCGCCCCCCCCCCCCCCCCCCCCCTCCCAAATTTTTATTTATTATTATTATTTTTTTAATTTGGAGTTTTAAAGACCATAAGAAATTTGTTGCTAAACCTATAGGGATCAACGACCAAATATTGGTCGGCAATAGGCTATAACACTTGGCAAGAGAAATTTTACATTTTCATGTAAAATGAGTTTCAGCAACCACAGAATGGTCTCTAATATACTTTCAACCACCAGCATGTTGTGGTCGCTGCTATTTGATGCCAAATATCAATGTTTGGTCAGTGTATGATTTACACTCGTAAGGACCACTATATGGTCGTCGTTGTGCCTTTTGTGGAAACCAATATATTATGGTCGCTGTAGTTCTTAGCAGGAGAAATCCCGCCTTTCAAAAAAAAAAAATTGGAGTTTTAACAACTATAGACAATTGATTGCTAAACTTATAAGCACCAGCAATCAAATATTAGCCGCCAATAGGCTATAACACCTGGTGAGAGAACTTTCACATTTTTCATGTAAAATGGGGTTTCATAGACCACATAATGGTCTCTAATATATTTTTCCAGTCACCATGCAACACGTTGTGGTCGCTGATATTTGATGCCAAAGACAAATGTTTAGTCATGTATGATTTACTCTCACAGTAACCACCTAGATTGCACCGACACTCTGTCGGGAGCCAGCGTATCGTGTCAGACACGTGTTCAATACCGACACTCTCCGGACACTTTCCGGCACGTGTCGGAACTACACCATATACATCTAAATGAAAAAGGAGAAGGAGCGAAATGCATGCAATTAAAAAAATGATAAATTTAACTTACAAGTTTTTTTTATTTGATATCCTCACTTTAATTCAATAAATATACGATGTGTTGTTTGTAAATAAGACTAAAAAAATAATAAATTAAAAAAATTAATTTACGTGTCCCCAATGTGTCGTGTCCTAACTTTTTAAAAAAATCACGTGTCGACGTGTCCGTGTTGTATTATATTCGTGTCGCATGTCGGTGTCCGTGCAACTTAGTTAACCACGATAGTTGGTAGCTGACATTTTTTTTCGAGTTGTGTTGAAGGGTTGGTCGTTGTTGATTGATGCCAACGACTAAGGTGTGGTATATACACTCGTAGCGACCACGATGATTAGTCGCTGACATATTCCCATCAGCTGTTTTCATGACCAATGGAGGATTGGTCGCTGTTAATTGATGCCAACGACCAAGATGTGGTCATTGACATTTTTCGACTAGTTGTTTTCATAACTAATGGAGGGTTGGTCGCTGCTAATTGATGGCCGGGACCACGATGTGATAACTGTATGATTTAAACTTTCAACGATCACAAATATTGGTTGCTCAAACAGCATAAAAATCAAGAAGATTTTCTAGCCAAGTGTTTTTGCAACAAACCTTTGTTGATTGGTTGTTGTAACATACTTTTATGCGTGAAAATTCCCTCCATTTTCCTGCCTAACTTTTTTGCTATTAATAGAATGTATAGTCCCTCATAATATGAATCAAAGACCAAGTGTTGGTTGCAATATAGCACAAAAACATTAGTTCACTATTAACATACCAAAAACTTTAAAAATCATGTTGTGGTCGGTGATAGTATCTTATAGCGACCATTTTTCGACGGTCGCTAAATCGTTAGCCTTTTCTCTTTTTTTTTTTTTTTTTCTTTGTAATGTTAGTATTTTCAAAGGTTGAGATATTGTATTTTGTTTAAATTGATATTAAGAGATCAAGTAAATTCACATGGTCGCTATTGTTAATCATATTATGTTTTAATTGCAATGTAGGTCAACAATATTGGCTCATTTCGTGAATATGTCTTCAATTTTTTGTTACATTTTAATTATCAACCTTCTACTAATTAGGACGTGCCGTTTGTGCCCGTCAAAACAAAGATTAAAAAGACTTATTTTTCTCATATTTTCAAATAAACAAGCAACAAATACCAAAAAAATAACAATGTATTTGCTAATTTCAAAGTATGCTATAAGAATATTTAGACAAAACCAGCACAAAGATAAAATATGCTAATTAAATGAAGGATAAAGATAATAATGAAACGAAAAAAATTGGATACATAATACAAAAACGAGCAAAATTGGAGATTTTTATTATAATTAATAAAAATTATAACACGAAGAATAATTAACCTGTAAAGTTTTCTGTTAAGGGTCTGGAAAGGAAATCGAGTGGCTTATTGAGAAATTTACGAGACCAAAATTATAGGACGAAAATGAAAAATTCACCAAATTATCTATTCACGTAAGAGCATTCAATTAAACCACTATAAATTTACCTATTGACTATAGAGCTGGGATTGGGTATAAATATGATCAAAGGTAGGAATGACAATGGCGAAGAGGACTAAAATCTTCCCACCGTCATTTTATTTATTTATTTATTTATTAATTATATTTTAAGGTAATTGGTGCAAAACGTCCAACCTTGTTTTCTTTGCAATTTCATCCCCACCTTCATCTTTTTTTGAAAAAAAGTCTACCTTCAAAAAATTTAGTTGACTAAGAATTATCCATTGACCATTATTAAAAAAAAAAAAAAAAAAAAAAAAAAAAAAACCTTATACATTGTTTAATTTAAAATTATATAACAAAAACTAAATTAAAGGCTTAATTTCACCAATGATCACCAAAGTTGTAACAATATTTAAAAAGAGTCATCGAAGTTTTAACTTTGGCCCCAAAAATAGTTGCAGGGATGCTCACATCTTCCTCTTTTACAGCCACAGCCTCCGTCGCCGCCACCTCTGCTACCACCTTTCTAACCTCCAGTCCCGACTACTAAAGATTTACAGTTTGGAACAAATTGTTTGGTGGTGTGAAGCAAATTAGATAAATATGAAATTGGAGTCTTAGATGTGAAATTGAGGGCTTACAAGCAACTAGATTTGAGTAGATCGACTGTTATATAAACTTGTAACTTGCAATCCTCAGCTTTTGATCGGTGGTGTGAACAATGTTCCGATGCGTTCTCTATGTGAAGTTGGTTACAGTGATACAGAAATGAGGATTTTGCTTCAAACAAATCCTGCACTATCATTTCAAGATTCAGGGACTGGTAAGGCTCAACGCAGTGATATGCAAGGTTCGAATCCTGAAATATTGAATTTGTGTCATGTCGTCAGCGGGAGTTACCCAAACTTTTTGGCTTACCATCAAGTCCTCCACCCTGACTCTGAGAGGCATAACCTGCGATTAACCTCCTCAACCAATGGCTCAGGGCATGGTCGGTTGGGACCCTCAAGGTGTGGGTTACACCTTTAGGGAAATAAGTCTATGCATTGGTCGGCTAGTTTCTCAAACTGGGCTTTAACATGAATGATGTTTATGCTTTGTTTTGAAGAATCTCTAGATTTTATCATTCAAGCGTGCAAAGAATTTCTCGAAGGCTGTGCATTTTCTCTTTGAGATTCGGATGAAACTGGATAACATTGCTAAGATTGTATCTAGCCACATGAACCTTCTGGCCTTTTGTACTATTTTTGAATCTTTAGCAGCTGGGACTGTAGGCTGGAAAGGTGGTGGTGGTGGTGGCGGTGGCGGTGGGGGCGACTAGAAAGGAGGAGAAAGATGAGAGCGTACCTGCAAATTTTTTTGGGGCCAAAATTAATGCTTCATCGATTGTTTTCAAATATTGTTGCAACTTCGGTGACCATTAGTGAAATTAAGACTTTAATTTTTGTTTTTGTAATATAATCATAAATTAAACAATATAAAAAGACTTTTTTCCCTTCATTATAATGGTTAATTGATGATTTCTTAGTCAACTAACGGATTTTTGGACGATAGGAACATCTATTTCAGAAAAAGGTAAAAGTGAGGATGAAATAGCCAAAAAAATAAAGGCGGAGATGAATTTCACAAGAGAGTCCAAAGGTAGGGATGTTTTGCACCAATTACCCTATATTTTATTATATATTTTTAAATACAGTTTTAATAAACCTATAAAATAAAATAAGATATAAGGTCCCATTTGTTTTTTGTTTAAATTTTCACTTTTGAATTTTGAGTTCATTTTTCAGTTTTCATTGGAGTCTGTTTTTTATATTGTTGAAAATGTATTTGATTTGTTATTTTTAAATAATATTTCTCAAAAAAAGAAAATTAGAAAAAAGCTTGGATTGATATTTTCAAATTTTATTTTATGACGTGTTTATTTAATAAAATTGATCATTCAATAAAATTGAATAAAAAAAATTATATTGTAGTATATATACATTTTAAAGTTGGTGTATCATAATTTGCTACAAAAGTAAAATAAAAACTAAATGATAAATTAAATTCAAAATATAGGAAATAAAAAAAATTACGTGGATTGATAAAAAAAATTAGTTTCTGTTCATTTATATATTCTTTTAGAAATTTTATCTAAATAATGATTAAAAGCTTGTATTATTTTTATTTTTCTAGAAATTTTTAGAATTATATGTTTAAAAAAATTTAGAATTTTTTTTTTTCAAATATTATTTGTTAGAATGTTAAATTTTTCTTTTAAAAATTTCTATTTTTGAAATTTTTATTTAAACAGTTGCTTTTCATTTTTTAGTGCTTTCAGAATTCTCACTAAAACACTCAAAACGTCAAAAATACATTTTTAGTTTTATATTAAAAGTTTAACCTTATGTTTGAAAATACATTTTCAAAAATGGCAGACGAAACACGTTTTCAGTATTTTACAAAATGAAGCGTGTAGTTTAAAAACATATTAAAAGACATGTTTAGATTTGAAAGTACTATAATTTTCATTTTTTAGCCCCTGTTTGGTATTCATAAAAATCATATATTTCTTAGATTTTGATAAAAGTTGATGAGGTGTGTAGTTGAAAAGTTGTGAGTCTTATAAAAAAGTGTGGTTCAAATTAAATGTTAACTTTGAATTAGATTAAAATCTAAAAAAGTAGTGAAACCGAAATAATGTTTTGGATTTTGAATAGTTGGTGTATTTAATAGAGTTCGACATACAACATATGAAAATTGTATCGTCTTAAGCATTCGTTTGGTAAACTTATTTATAAATAAGTTTATAAACTGTATATTTTCCCAAATCACTTTTCAATTGCACACATTTCTCCAAATCATTTTTAATATAATTTTACCTTGAAAACATCATATTCTTTGTTTATAAGCAAAGAACTTTTACCAAATACAAAAAAAATAAGGTTACGTTCTCTTTATGTTTCAGTTTTCTATTTTGATTTTCAAAAATGTTTTTCATTTTCTATTTTGAGTGTTGTTTTCAAAATTGTTGAAAACGATTTGGTTTGTTATTTCTGAAAACTGTTTTCGAAAATGAAAAAATAGAAAACACGTTCTATTTGAAATTTTACAGAAAACTTTTTTGTGTACTTGTAATTATATTGCTTACGAATAAATTTATAGAATGATATTTTGTGGATTCGGATAACCTTCTTGATCACAGAAAATGATATTTTGTTTAGCTATAAATCACTCATCATTCAAATATGATTGGAATAATTTGATAAATAAAATATTGAAATATGTAACTAATTAAATTCTATCATTATAAAGTAAGTATAGAAAATGAGTTTCGATTTTTTAAATTTGAAAAGTCAAATTAATTTTTTATTTTAAAAATATAAAAGAAAGATTCTTTTTTTTTTAATTTATTATTATATAGACTCTTTAAAATAAAATAAAAAACATTTTGTATTTCGAAGATTTTTAAATGAGGAAAATTGTTCTTATTTAGCTAATTTCGAGAGTTTTGTAAAAATAAATTTTAGTTATAAATAATACTAGAAATGATATTAGAAACAATAATTTGTAAAAGCTATGAATAATACTAGAAGTAAATTTTAGCTAAAAATAAATCTAGAAATGATGATTTGTAAATAATGCTAGAAATAAATTTTAGCTAAAAATAATACTAGAAATGATAATTTGTAAATAACACTAGAAATAAATTTTAGTTATAAATAATATTAGAAATGATAATTTGTAAAAGGGGAAAAAAAAAATTGTGTTAGTTGAATTTCAAAAAAAAAAAAGTGAAAAAAATGCATTTTTCTCGCTTTCGAATTTGTAAAGAAAATGCGGAAAACGTCAAAACTGCATTTTCTGTTTTCTTTACAAAATTTGTTTTTTCATTTTTAAAAACAGTACAACAAAATGTGTTTTCTACATTTTCGAAAACGGAAAACAGTTGAAAAAGGCAAAGAGAACTCAGTCTAAAGTATTACATTATGCATCAAAAGAATTGATCGAATCAAAGTTAATTTAACTCAATTTATTTCCACTCAAGATCAACATTGATATTTATTCAACTATTTTTTCAATAGCCACACTATCAAAACAATCAAAAAAGAATATTCATAAATGCCAATTGCTTGTTTCGTAAAGTCAAAAGCTTTACCACAATTTTTCAAACTCAATCTCAACCATTCATTTTTAGTCAAGCCCATAATTTTTGACTTTTCAAACATTTTTAAACCACACATCCATTTAAAAACAAACAAACAAAAAAACATAAAAAATAAAAAATTTCACGTTACCAAACAGGTCAGGAAATTGAATTGTCTGAAAATTATTTTCGTGGAAAATATCAATTGGAAATATTTGATTGGATTTCTTTTCTAGGTGGAAAAAGTTGGAAATTTTTTCAAGTTTTGTTATTTGATTGACATTATTTTACATGGAAAATTTAATAAACTTGAGTTATTTTAGTCAAAAAAAATTAATTTTTTTAGATATTTTTTTGTACAAATCCTATTCCAATTAACACACACGCACGCACGCAAAAAAAAAAAAAAAAAAAAAAAAAAAAAAAAAAGAAAATTGACGTCGAACAAAAAAAATAGGAGCATCCCAAATTTTCCACCTTAGGTGGAAAATCAAAATCCCCCAAAATGGTAGGAAAAGCAATTCCTTGAAAATGTGAAAAATTGCTCACGTAATGCCAAACATGGAAAATGTTTTGCCAGTTAAATTATGCCTATCAAACATGCAAAAGATGAAAAATTGAGTGAAAAATATTGATTTTTCAAGGAAAATCATAGTTATCAAACACAACCTAAGATAATTAGTGTTGAATAATATTCTTGTTGTTTAGATTATTAGTTACGAATAGTTTGGTGATTTACATTATTAGGGTTACTCTAATCTATAGCACATTATTAGAGCATCTTTAATGACACTAGTCTGTCCAAGTTTTTTGCCCATGTGGCAACAATGAAATTATTAAAATATTTAAAGAACAATCACAGGGTCGAGATCATGGTCTCTCTGCAGACCTTGGTAAAGACTTTGTACTTGTTTTTCTTGGTTTTATGTATCTATTGTAAGGATTTTAATTAATCGTGTGGGCTTATATGTGAATTATTGTGTATTGAATAAAAGACTATCAAATTTGGTTAAGCCCATTTAAAGTGATCTAATAAGGATTTTATATATATCAGGCTTTAATACATCTAATTAATGTATGGGCTTTTATGTGTAGATACCAGGCCATTACCTAATTCATGATGGGCCGAATTAGGTTAACAGGCAATTCAGTATATAAACACGGTTATGGTCCCTGAATCATACGTATTGTTCATTCTTTTTGACATCCCATCATCAAAGAGAAAATTAGGACTACGTATTGATTTAGAAGATTCAACAACCGAATCGTTCATCGTGAATCATATTTGATTAAGGTATGCTTCCGCTTCAGTTATTAATTCTTGATAATTCAGCATGATGATTATAGATCATAGATAAATAATTTATCTGTGATAGAATTTTCTAACAAGTGGTATCAGAGCTAATCATCAAGTTGAATTATCAGAACATGTGTACGTGCATACTAATAAAGTAATTTATAATTATTATGCTTACTGCCGGATTCAGAATTAGATTCTAAATTCGGGTTTTGGATGTTGAAGATAAGAATTTCCTGTATATATGCGTATCTTCCAATTTGTCAGTTTTCTCAATATAGATTCAGGAATTTGGTGCTTTGGGTGTTGGGTATGGTTTTCGAATATGATTTGGGATTGTGTTGTATTTGTGGATGAATAATGGTGGCCTGGAGGAGCCACAGCCATGGTCGTCATTGTCGGAAATGGGCGCATGGCGCTGACGGCTGGACTGCGCTGCGCGTGGCACTACAGGCGAGCAGCGCCTGGAATGGCGCTGCTCAATGCAAGCAGCGCCGATGGGCGCAAAGGAGGGTCTCGGGGGTTGCGCCCCAGCCAGATATGGGCGACGGCGATAGAGCTAGGGTTTATAACCCTAGCTATTGTGATTTTAAGGTAGGGGCTTGTCTTGGAAATTAGAAGTATGTAAGGGCTCCTTGGCAATTTTGGATAATTATGCTTATTTGCACCTCCAGTCCTCCATGTTTATTGTGAATAAAGTTCAAACCCTACAGTTATGTTATTTATGACTTAAGCCCCTAAAGTTATAAATCATTTAAGTTGGGATTTTAAAGTTTTGAATTTACAACTTCAGCCCCTGAAGTTATAAATTTATTTAAGTCAGGACCTCTCAAGTTATGGAATTTTATGATTCAGCCCCCGAAGTTTGAAAATTTTCCAATCCAACCCCTAATGTTTGAAAATTTTCAAAATTGGTCATTAAAGTTTGAGAATTTTCTAAATCGATCCGTAAAGCTTGAAAATTCTCTAATTTGGTCCCATAAAGTTTGAAAATTTTTATTTTCAGTCCCTAAAGTTCGAAAATCTTCATTTTCAATCCTTAAAGTTTAATAATTTTCTTAATTCAGTCCCTCAAGTTTGGAAATTTTCAAAATTGGTCCCTAAAGTTTGAAAATGTTCTAATACAGCACCTAAAGTTCTGAAATTCTTTAATATGGTCCTTAAAGTTTGAAAATTTTCTAATTCAGTCACTAAAGTTTGGAAATTTTCAAAATTGGTCCTTAAAGTTTGAATTTTTTTTAAAATTAAGTCCCTAAGTTTGGGAATTTTCTAAATTGACTCCTAAAGTTTGAAAATTTTCAAAATCAACCTTTAAAGATTGAAAATTTCCTATTTTGGCCCTCTAAAGTTTGTTTTTCTTTCAAATTGGGACCTAATGTTTGGAATTTCTCTAAATTTGCCAATAAAGTTTTGGGAAAAATTTTAATTTAAGTCCTCCAAGCTTACAATTTTTCATAATTGGCCACCAAAGGTATAAGAATATTGCAATTGACTCTCTCAACTTAAGGATTGCTTTATTCTAAAGTTTTGAATTCTATAATTAAAATCCTAAAGTCAAAATATATGCAAATCAGTGATTTCAGTTTCAAATCTTGGTACATCGGAATCTTTTGAGAGATATAATATTCGAAAGTAAGTTAGTTGAAGCAACATGTTGTCAAATCAACATCTCTTGTGGATATTAATTAACTTTGAATATTAGAAGGTATTTGTGTGTGTTATTCATTGCGGATATTGATCGGCCCAAAGGAAGGTCAATATTTGGCTCTAATTTCACATGCACCTGTGGTGATAAACACGTGACAATTATTTCGTTTAACGTATGACCAATAAATCGGTCCAAAGAAAGGTTTATTGGTTAACATGTCTTATTGCCAGTGTTTGATCACTATACCAAGGGAAAATTAGGTGTTTGTGTGTTATTTCATGCGGACATTGATCGGCCCAAAGGAAGGTCAATATTTGGCTCAAATTTCGCATGAACTTGTGGTGATAAATACGTGACGATTATTTGGTTTTACGTGTGATCAATAAATCGGTCCAAAGAAAGATTTGTTGGTTGACATGTCTTACTGTCAGTGTTTGATTACTACACCAAGAGTACCACTTACAAGTCAATGTTTCTATCCAAAGACTAAATATTGATGTTGTGCTAGGTATCTTGTGATGGGCCCTACCATTATTTGAAAGTATGATTTGCATAATAAGGTATTTATGTGAGCTATTTTGTTTAAGTGTTCTCTATTCGGTTTCAAATTCTGCTAGTAGTATATCTACAAGCTCAAATTTAATCCATGTATTTATGGAACAAACTTCAAGGATCAAAACAAGAACATTAACTTCTCGTTGGCTGCATGGATCTAGACCGTGTACTAAGGATTGAGCAACATGCTCCTCTTATGGATGAAAGTTCATCTAATCAAATGAGGAACTTTGAGTAGTGGGATTGCTTAAATTACATAAGTCTCATGATCATTAAGTGCAGCATTTCGGAAGCCTTTAGTGGCATAGTATCCGAGGAGGTAAATGATGCCAATGAATTCCTTGCCGAAATTAAGAAACGTTTTGCGAAAAACGATAAGGCTGAAACAAGCACACTTATGCAAAGTTTGATTTCAATAAAGTATAAAGGAAATGGGAAAATAAGGGAGTACATCATGTAGATGTCTCACACTACTTCAAAACTTAAGGAACTAAAACTCGACATGTCTAATGACTTGCTCGTGCATTTGGTATTGATATCGCTTTCTACACAATATAGTTAATTTAAGGTTAGTTATAACTGTTAAAGTAGAAATGGACTCTCAATGAGCTCATTTCATAGTGTGCAAGCTTCTTGCACAATTCAGTCAATTTAAGGTCGTTGTAACTATCAAAGGGAGAAATGAACTCTAAATGAGCTCATTCTATTTTGTGTGCAAGAGGAAGAAAAGTTGAAGCAGGACAGAACTGAAAGTGTTCACTTGACAAACACCTCTAAAGATAAGGGCAATAAAAGAAATAAAGAACATAAAGTTGTTAAGGGTTCAGAACAAAAGAAACCACATAAACACATTAGGGTTGTTTCTTTTGTCAGAAATCTGGACATTTAAAGAAAGATCGTACATAGTACCAACTAAAACTGCTTCTAAAATGCCTTAAGAACTTTTGACTGGCAGAAAACCTAGTCTAAAGTATTTCCATATTTGGGGATCTCCAGCTAAGGTAAGGCCTTATAGGCCACATAAAGAAATTTGACTCCAAAACAATAAGCAGCTACTTTATTAGTTGTTCTGAGTGATCTAGGGGCTATAAAGTTTATGATCCCACACTTTAATCAATTTTGAAATGGGAACTGCAACATTTTTTGAGGGATGTTGAGTTTGGGGGAGAATAAGGTTAGAGATATTGTCTTTAAGGAAGAAGTTGAGGAAGGGTCGGTTTCGATTCCTACTATTGCTTTTGATAATGTGCAAGTTTCTATACATGTCATTGATCAAGAAGTATATTCGGAACCTCAACTAGACAATGTTGAAGAACTCCCATCCAAAATAAGGTAAATTTCAGAAATACAAACTCAACAATCTCAATAACTAAAGCCATTAAGGAGATCAACAAGAGAAAGGAAAAATGTTATTACGGATAATTTTAATAGTATTTCTCCAAGAACATAAGGAAATAATAGAATGGTGGAAGATGGTCCAATCAATTCCATCAAGGCAATGCAGGGTTCTAACTCTCAGAAGTGGATTGATGTTGTAAATAAGGAGTATAAGCATATGCAAGACAATAAAGTTTGGGATCTTTTCCCATTACCAGAAGGTGCGAAGCTCATTGGTCTTAAATGAATTTTTAAACTAAGAGGGATTCAAAAGGTAATGTGGAAAGATATAAAGTTCGTCTTGTATCTAAATTCTTTACATAGAATGATGGCATTGATTATAAAGAGAATTTCCCTTTGGTTTCTACGAAAGACTCTTTCAGGAAAGTCAGGTTGTTGCACATTTTGACCTCGAGTTACATCAAATGGATGTTAAGACGACGTTTCTCAATGGAGACATTGATGAGACGGTTTGCAAATTAAAGAAATTCATTTATGTGCTCAAGCCAGCTTCCCGTTAAGGGTAATACAAATTTCATCAAGTAATTATCTCATTTGGTCTTGAGATTAATGTTGTTGATGGTTGTGTGTATTAAAAGTTCAGTGGGAGTAAGTATATTTTCCTGATTTTGTATGTTGATAACATATTGCTTGCCACTAATGATATGGGCATGTCACATAAAATAATGAGATTTTTTGTCAAGGAATTTTGAGATTAAAAATCTTGGTGACATCTCTTTTGTATTAGGAATTCAAA
This sequence comes from Ligustrum vulgare, assembly GCA_963555705.1. Taxonomy (NCBI): domain Eukaryota; kingdom Viridiplantae; phylum Streptophyta; class Magnoliopsida; order Lamiales; family Oleaceae; genus Ligustrum; species Ligustrum vulgare. The sequence continues at coordinate 40,666,636 of OY743173.1, read as the reverse complement.
TACACCGGGATTGCTGTCGAGGTATTCTTGGATTGTCACAAAAGGGCTATATCGATAAAGTACTTAAGAGGTTTGGCAATAAGACAGTAAATCAGGGGACACCCTTATATCGTTAAGTGAGACAATTTAGTCTCAACTAATGCCCGAAAATTTATCTTGAAGTTAAAGAAATGCAGAGGATCCCATATAGTTAAGCTATAGAAAATCTGATGTATGCTCAAATTTGTATGCGTTCAGATATTGCATACATTATTGGGATACTAATGAGATATTTAAGTAACCCTGGAATGGATCATTTGGAAAGCAACCAAACATGGGTTATAAGGTATTTAAAGAGAACAAAAGAGTACATGCTCACATACAGAAAATCGGATCAGTTGGAGATCATATGGTATTATGATTCCGATTTTTGCTAGATGCCAAAACAGTAGAAGATCCATATCAGGCTACATCTATTTGCTAGTTGGAGGAGCTATTTTCGGAAGGAGTGCTTAACAAACACTTTAGCTTCTTTCACTTGGCAGCACAGTTTGTAGCAATTTTGGGGGCATCTAATTATGGAATATAGCTGCGAAATTTTGTCACTGGGCTGCATATTGTGTACGGTATAGAAAGACCACTAAAGTTATATTGTGACAATAACTCAGCAGATTTATATTCAAGTAACAACAGGAGCTCAACTAAGTCAAAATACATTGACATAAGTTCCTGGCTGTGAAGGATACAGTTCAGAGTGGACACGTGTCAATAAGAGCACATTGGGACAAACTCCATAATTGCGGATCCGCTTACTAAGTTATTACAACCCAAGGTCTTTCATGAGCACAATACTCATATGGGTGTTGTATTTCTTAAGGATATTTGGTTTCAGTAGGAGTTTGTATTTTGGGTGCATTAGACACATTTACTGTCCTTTTGAATACAGTTTAAAGTTAAAGTTATTTACAGCTGTATGGTTTCAGGTTTATTATCTCTGAACTCGTTTGAGGATGATCTCACTAAAGTTGGACCAGTTGGAAATAGGCATGTTAAAGATCACATTACATGTAATTTCCATGGTACAAATCCATACTTGATCCATGTCATTCAGTTATGTCAATATACGTGACCATTGATAGGTTTAGTTACGATTAATGTAGCGAAAGGAGCTTTGATCATATGTTGATATAATTGATGGACCGGATTGTTTGGGGATGCACTCAGTAATGATAGAAAAATTCTGAGTACTCATAAGGTTATGATTGATACATAATTGTAAGGTTACACATATAGCCCAAGTGGGAGATTGTAAGGATTTTAATCAATCGTGTGGGCTTATATGTGAATTATTGTGTATTGAATAAAAGGCTATCAAATAAGTGATCTAATAAGGATTTTATGTATATCGGGCTTTAATGCATCTAATTAATGTATGGGCTTTTATGTGTAGATACCAGGCCATTACCTAATTCATGATGAGCCGAATTAGGTTAACAGAAATTCAGTATATAAACACGGTTATGGTCCCTGAATCATACATATTTTTCATTCTTTTTGACATCACATCATCAGAGAGAAAATTAGGACTACGTATTGATTTAGAAGATCCAACAGCCGAATCGTTCATCGTGAATCATATTTGATTAAGGTACGCTTCCGCTTCAGTTATTAATTCTTGATAATTCAACATGATGATTTTAGATCATAGATAAATAATTTATCTGTGATAGAATTTTCTAACATCTATCTCTTTCCTTCAGGTTATCTCTCTTTCTGGACCTCACTACAACAAAAACAACCTACGGCAACGCGCAAAAAATGTTGCAAAAGACCTTTTGCAACGTTCATGTGCATGTTGAAAATTGCAGTGTTTCCGTAGAGGGAAAGGATACGGCAACGTTCATTGCGTGTTGCGGTAGACATTTGACAACGTTCACTGAGCGTTACGGTAGACCTTTGGCAGCATTTATTGCGCGTTTCCGTTGATACTTTTGGCAACATTCATTACGTGTTGCGGTAGACCATTAGTGACATTCTTTGCATGTTGTGGTAGATACTTTTGGCAACACTCATTGCACGTTGCCGTTGATACTTTTAGCAACACTCGTTGCGCGTTGCCATTGATACTTTTGGCAACACTCATTGCCCGTTGCCATTGATACTTTTAGCAACACTCTTTGGACGTTGTTGTTGATACTTTTGACAACACTCATTGCGCGTTGCCGTTGATCTTTAACAATTTTTTTTAAAATTTTTTTGTAAATCAATATAGATAATTCCACTGATAACCAACAAATTTCTCAAACATATATGTAATATGTAAATTATGAAACACGTGTGCTATAAAAATAAATCAACTATTTAAAATAAAATACAAACATTTTAAAGAAAATTATACCACATATTTTAATACTTAACAAAAATTATGGTACTTTGTTCTCCAACATTAAAACAAAATATGCAATATAGATTTTTCATCTATTCGATTGCACATCTAAAGTTTGACATTTACTATCCCTCTAAATTGCAACAATATCTCTAGCAGACCAGTAGCCATACAAAAAGGAGCTACTATCACCATTTTCAACACGAATCATCATTAAAGATGAGTACTTCCCTGGCTTCTGAAGTTTAGGTTGAACTATGCCCATGATAAACCATCTTGTGAGAGAACTGCAAAATTGGCTTTTACCTGCAAAGACATTATAATAGTTTAATCATCAAGACTACAACTGCACTAAATGCAAAAAATGTAGAAATAAATCATACTAAATATTAAAATTATAATTTTCGATTGTAAAACTTTGCAGAAATTTGGACAGAATCTCATCTATAAATTGGACTTAGCCAACCTGTAGAGGGATATCAAAACCACCATAATACTTTAAAACATCAAACTAAAAACTCATTCATCATCAAACTACAATCAAATCAATCCAAAATTCATCCCCAACTCCACGCCAACAATAATCTAGAATCAATACTCATCACAACCAAATCATTTCAAAACTTAATCCGCAACAATAGAAATTGAAATTCATCTGTAAATAAGTTTTACCTTCATCAAATAAGTCTAATACAGCTTTTAGGCCAAGCAACAGTACTTCCCATGGTTTCACTAAGCAATCGAAATTCATCTGTAGGTCTGTATAAGGCCAAATGACTCATGTACACTTCTTCGACCCAAACCTTCCAACAATCTCGTCCAAGTGGCATGTGATGCACCTTTGCACTTGGGTCTGTTGTTGCAATCTTCCCTTCGGCAACAATTTCTTCCTCATCATACTTGTACCAATGCAAGAGTTCACACTTTGCATTCTCCATATATGTACCTCCTTGAACACCACTTCCTTGATGTAACTACAAATTTACAGTTAAATGAAGAAATTCCTTTTGAAGTTAAGACACTGCAATAATAATTTATATTAAAAATAAACAATTAAAATTTTAAAATACAATAACCAGAGGCGTATACGCATGCGAACCCCTATCTTCAACATTCTGTAAAATGACACAAACATTAAAAAAGTTGTTCACATTAAACATGTTATCATATTAATATAATGTAAATTGTTATACTTGTTGACATAGCCTGATTAATGCTTCAACATTTTCTTCTAGTGATTCCATTTTTTCTGACTGAGTTTGTAATTTTTCTGACTGAGTATGTAGTTCTTCTGACTGAGTCTGTAGTTTTTGTGATTGAGTTTGCAATTAATTCTCAAGTTCTTTCACTCTTCCAGTACTTTGAAATTGTATATCTAATTTTGATGGTGCAACTCCAAATCAAAGTCCCCTAACTCTTCCAAGATTTTCAGGACCTAACACTCGAGCAACATCATCATCTTGGATGGAATCTTCTGCCGGTGTATCAGAAATAGATTGTGCACAATCTTCTATCTTTTTCTGCACTTATGAACCTCATTTTTTATGCTAAAATAATGTAAATTTTTTATTAAAATAATGTACATAGATTTCTAACATACCAGAGTTTCGGAAACTGCTTCATTTATTGGAGTTCCGTCCTTTCTTAGATGTCCTTGAGTCCATACTTTGGTTCTTATCCCTTTTATATTTGGGTTATTTTTCCTCTGCAATAAAAATCCAACAATTATATGTATTAGTATGTGACAATGTGACAATTCAAGTAAAAATTAAAGATATGTTTGTAATTGTACCATTTCATGAGCCACACGTGGATAACCCTTTCGTCCCATAGTGTGGAGAAGCTTTTGATTATTTCTCATTCCGCTGAACTTGGAACTTATTTCCAATTCACAAAATAAAAAGTTATAAACAACAATAATAATTAAATAAAAATGAACATTAGTATGTAAATATTACTTACGTTGAAGTTATTGGAAAGAGTATCTTCAACAAATTTTTCCCATTCTTCTTGAGAGAGAATGTTCTTTGGTCTAAGAAGGTTAGTAGTATGTGTCCTATTCAAAGAAGATTTGACCTGACCTCGAATTTGTTTTCTAAGTCTGTATTTGTATGTCCTCCAATACTTTCTCATACATTGAAATGTCATTTTTTTATGACAATCACCCACATTGAACATTTGCTGTATTTTTACACAAATATAATTTTATAACTTATTTGTATAAAAAATAATCTTAAAATTCAATTAAGAATCATACCTGTACGATACTCCAAAGTTCATTTTTTTTCTTCTCATCCACCGAATGCCAATCTGTAAGTATAACAGGCACATGTTCTCGTACCATAGCTCCAACTATACTAGCAAATTTATCTGAGTTATTGCCAACCACTTCCCCGAATTCATTGAATTCAAGATCCATCTTCTGATAATTATTTCCCGTAATCATTTTCACTTAAGTTGGACCTCTCTTTTTTTTTGGGAACATTTTCAGCAGTTGATGGCGTGCTTTGCTCATTTACTATTGGAGTCGATACAGCATTTTCTTGCTCACTAGAAATTCTTACTCTTTCACTAGTCTCTTGAATTGCTGCTGCAGCAATAGCAGCTCTTCGTCGTTTAGAGATCTTGGAAGCTTGTTTAGTTGACTTTAAGAATGCAATATGAAAACAAAATGCAAATATGTTTATTTTTGAAAATCAACAAATATAAAAGCAAAAGAAAACACAATTACCTCAGCTTTGTCCATCGTATTAAATAATAAGCTTCCTACTCTCAACTAATTCGAAAGTTTGGAATGAAAATCTGCAACATCAAAAGAAATTAAGGTTAAAGATCTTAACAAAATTTAAATATTCAACATTTCATCACGATGTAAAAACTTCCAAATATCAGAATATAAAAATTATATTATGTACAAATATAGGTTAAAAAGATAACTTTTAAAACTATTACCAAATTACTCTATGTGTCACATAATACGCCTTCGACATCTATCCTTGCATAGTTCTCATCATCATCATCATGGTTGTCTTCAAGTTGTGATATATCTAGTGGAACAGTTGGTTCATCAGTATCTTCTTCCACATGTAATGCATACAAGTCTCTTGATGGTGCTTGCAAAACAACATGCCAACTAGAAGTTTCATTCTCCCTAAAATAAAACACTTGTTTCGCTTGTGTTGCTAAAATGAATGGATCATTTTCAAATTGTCTGTGTCCTTCATTAAGGTTAACCAAAGTGAACCCATCTTCCTTTTTTATTCCATTCGTGATATTTGCCCAATCACACTTGAATATTGGAACATGAAATGTATTGTAATCAAGCAATATAACATCGCGCAAAACTCCATAATAATGAACTTTCCCAACTTGAGGTGCATTATCTTTTGCACTCGATCTACAAACGGTTGTTGCTTCAACTAAAATGCCACTATTTTGACGAGATTTTTCAACATCTTTAGTGTGAAAGCAAAAACCATTTATGACAAAACTAGAATATGACATGGATTGGCATCTAGGACCACGTGCAAGCCACTTTAAAGTGTTTGAAACATTGTCAATCAAACACTGAGCTCTAATCTGTTATTATTTTAAACATGTTAAGAAGTAAAATAATAAATAGCACAACTAGACAATAACTTTCTTCATATATGTTGAACCTTATCATCCAACCAGGCAACAAAAGAGTCAATGTGCTTTTTATGTAATAAAACCTCATTTCTTTCCAGTCGTTTGTCAAAACTCTTGAGTTCATCCATATGCATCCTAAGTTAAAAACAATATATCAAATGAATATATGGTCGAATAAGATAAAACTTGTCGAAGTATATCTTTAATAAACATACTTTATGTATGGGTGAACTTCTGCACTGTTTAGCAACACATAACGATGGGCAACTTTCAACATCTCATCAGATAGAACGAGTGATGTCCCTTTAGAAATTGTACGCCCTGCGACTAAGAAATCACTCTCATATTCTTCATTGCGTGCATGCTTGGAACCTATTTTAGATGCTTGTTTTATGTATTTGCTACAGAACATTGCATTTTCTTCAACAATATACCGTTCAGCTATGCACCCTTCAGGTTGTGCACGATTCATAACATACCCTTTTAACACTTTCATATACCTATACGAATGAAAAAATGTAAAAATATTTAAATCCAATTCGATAATGAATTTAAATTTTGAGAATAGCTTAAATAAAGATTACCTCTCAAATGGATACATCCAACGATATTGTACTGGTCCACATATACGTATTTCTCTACCAAGGTGAATTGTCAAATGTACCATTACATCAAAAAATGAAGGCGGAAAATACCTTTCCAACGTGCATAATGTTTCAACAACATCTTCTTCTAATTTTTCGACCTTATTCCTATCAACAACTCATTGGCATATCTCATTGAAAAATGAACACAATTTAAAAATAGAGTTCCTAGGTCCCTTAGGTAAAAGTTCTCTTAAGGCAACTGATAATAATTGTTGCATTAATATATGACAATCATGAGACTTGAGACCACTGATCTTATATTCTTCCACTGAAATGCAATTTCCAATATTTGATCCATAACCATCGGGTAATCTCAAGCTAGCAAGTCTTTTGCAAAAAAATTGTTTTTCTGCTTTTGATAAAGTGTGAGGAGCAGCGGGTAAGTAGAATTTATTTCCTCTACTCTCAGGATATAAAGCATGCCTAATGTTCATAGCTTCCAAGTCCTTACGAGAGTTAATGACATCTTTGGATTTTCCTTTCACATCCAAAAGTGTACTAATAACGCTCTCACAAATATTCTTTTCCACATGCATCACATCCAAATTATGACGTATGAGCAAGGTCTACAAATCAAACATCAATGTTTTAATTATATATTACAAGTAACTAGGAGATTAAAATATGAATGATAGAAATATCAAAGCATTTACCTTCCAATATGGTAGGTTGAAAAATATTGACTTTTTCTTCCAAGTTACATTAGTTTGAGCTATATTCTTATTCCTGTTTCGTTTACCACTTTTTCCCCAATCATTTACAATTTTATCAACTTCAATAAAATCTTCTTCACCACTTTTTATCTTCGACCTAATACCTTTTTCAACATGTCCATTAAACCAACTCTTTTTCATGCGAAATGGATGATCCGAGGCAAGAAATCTTCTATGTCCCATGTATGCAAATTTCCTACCATGTGACAACCATAATGAACATGTATTTTCACGACAAATAGGGCATGCAATTTTTCCCTTCACAGGCCATCCAGATATATTTCCATATGCAGGAAAGTCATGTATTGTCCACATCAAAATAGCTTTTAAACTGAATGTAGACTTTGTAACTGCATCATACATCTCAACTCCATCACTCCATAACAACATTAAGTCATCTACCAGTGGTGCCAAATAAACATCTATATCATTACCTGGTTGTTTTGGCCCCGAGATCAATAAACTCAACATCAAACTTTCCTTTGACATGCATAATGAGGGAGGGAAGTTATATATAGTTAAGATCACTGGCCAAAAATTGTATTTAGAGCTTAAATCTTTGAAAGGATTAAATCCATCAGTAGCAAGACCCAATCTAATATTTCGAGGATTTGATGCAAAATCTGGCCACCTTCTGTTTATCATTTCCCAACCCAATGAATCAACTGGATGCCTCATTTTACCATCTAAACTTTTATTACTTGAGTGCCATCTAAGTTGCGTTGACATCTCATCTATTCCAAACATCCTCCTAAGTCTTGGTATTATAGGAAAATAACGCAAGACTTTTGCTGGAATTTTTTTCTGAATTTTCTTAGTTCGTTGGTTAACTTTCCATCTTGAGCAACCATATTTTGGACATATTATAGCATGCTCAAGCTCTTTCCTATATAGGCAACAATCATTTATGCAAGCATGTATCTTCTCATAGCTATGATCAAATATATTGACAAGTTTTTTCATCTCATAAAGTGATTTAGGAAGTGTATTATTCTCTGGCAGCATGTCTTGAACAAGATTTATAAGATCATCAAAACCACTATCCGATAAACCGTGTGTAGCTTTATTATTAAACATAGCAATCGAAGCTGACATCTTCGTGAACGCCGTACAACCAGGATATAATGGAGTTTCAGCATCATCAACTAAACTTTCAATCTCATCTTCTCTTCCATCAATAGGGTTTTCAGGATCCACATCAAGTTGTGCATAGAAGTCCCTAAACATCATATGCGATTCAGGTATTTCTACATCGACCAAATTTGGTTCACTTGGTTGTTCTCCATGAAATACCCAAACGACATATGTAGGATCCATGCCCTTAATAACCAAATGTTCCTACACCGTATCATAATGGTGATGCTTTAGATTCCTACACTTAATACAAGGGCATACTATCATTTCTGAATTTATATAGTCACGAGCCAGCTCAACAAATTTTTTTGCTCCATCTCTATATTGTTTTGACAATCTACAAGTAAAATTTTCTATGAGTACATATTTTTTTGATTTTTGTAACTAGATTAATAGATAATCTAATTTCAGATGATAACCTTGATAATTGCAGCCATGCTTTGTCTATCATATACAAAGATATTATCCAACACTGAACAACTGAAAGATATTATCCATTCTATGCACATTTAGATTCAAATTAAGAAATAAAATATGAGATATCAGCTCCTAAGAAAGTGTAGATCATAGCCAAATTCAAAATTCAAATGTCACATTTTCAAAAACAAATTCAAATGTCATTATCTAAAACAAATGACGCACTAACCTTGCAAGTCCTTGCAGATTTGTAGTTGCACATTCGTACTGGAGTCTAGGAGTCAAGTTCAACTCAATAATTTATCAAGCTTAAGCTGCCAATTTCGCAAGTTATTCTGACGCAAAATAGAATTTCTAGGTTTACAAACGTAAACCTAATCGATAAAGAATTATAATTCACAAGAAAATAATAGCCTCCAAATTTGAATAATCTTATTTAGAAACAAAACAGCATTTAAATAGTTTTCGAATCCCTAATGTAAGCAAAAAGATCAAATTAGATTGAAATGTAGGGTAAATACACTTCGGTCGTTGCAACCTAAGCCACGTTGACGTAACAATGGTCATGACCAACACTACAACAAAATTAGACTTATCCTACAAAATTTTTGAATACAAAATAAAATTTGTATGCGGAGTCAACTTTTTTTCAATTAGCTTGGATCTAAGTGAGAGTTGCTAAAGTGCATATATAGTCTAGCTTTCAATATTGAGCCTCAAAATTAGTGGCCAAGGATCCTTGTCAAGACATCATGTATTAGGGGAATGTCTAGAAATAAAATAACTATTTTACGAAATGGGGTGAAGGGGTGGTCTATGGATGTTTTGAAAAGAAAATAGGGACACTCAGATATGGATAAAAGAGTATTATGCCTACATTGATTTAATAATTTTTTACATTACTTTGTAAAAGTTTTCAAAAAAACCTCAATGTCTCTCATTTTATCTATTTTTCTCTTTAATCATAAGCAAAGTCTAATTTACTGTTGAAAAATGGGGCTAAAATGTGGCCTAATTTTGTTGAAATTGGCAAGCCACCATTAATAGTCCATGTTCACACCTATTTGGTAAGACACCATTAGCCTACAATCCTCATATGTTCACACCTATTTTATTCCTTCCATTGTTGATTCTTTATCCAAACTTTCCCTATAAATAGAGGGCAAAACCTCAATGAAAAATACACCACCACAACAAAGAGTGATCTTGTGTAGAGAGCAACACAAGAGAGGCATTTCACAAAATAGGAAGAAAAGTGAGTTGGAGAGAATAGCCTTTGCATAGGCAGATAAAAATACAGTGTTGTATTTTGTACTCCTCATTTTCGAGTTAGTGAAATATATTGGTGTGGGTCCGTGGACGTAGACAAATTGCTGAACCACGTAAATCTTTGTGTTTCGTATTTGCATTTTATTTTTGCGTATTTATATTTTCTCAGTCCAATTTATTTGTGTCACATCGATCCTGGGCGGGATTAGTTGCGTCCTAATTCCCAACAATTGGTATCAGAGCTTTGGCTCATTGAGATCTTTTGAAATTCTTAGTATGCTCTGTGGTTGCAGCTTTGACTGATCTTCCACATCAGAAAAGATTTCTTTAGACTGTTTTGTGATTGAGTGTGAACAATGTCGACAGATGAGAAAATATCCAAAATTGACAAATTTGATGGTTCAAATTTTGGATTTTGGAAAATGCAAATGGAGGACTATCTATACCAGAAGGATCTATACAAGCCACTAAAAGAAAAGCCAGAAGATATAAGCCAGGGGGATTGGGAGTTGCTTGATCGAAAAGCACTCGGCACAATCAGGCTGACGTTGTCAAAGTCAGTGGCTTTCAACATAAAAAATGAGAAGACGACAGAGTCTCTCATGGCAGCCCTTTCTAGCATGTATGAACAGCCATCTGCAGCAAATAAAGTCCACTTAATTAAAAAACTGTTCAATATGAAGATGGCCGAAGGCGGAAGATTTGGGGAGCACCTAAATGAATTCAATGAAGTGACGGACCAGCTAAACACAGTCGAAATCACTTTTAGTGATGAAGTTCGAGCTCTGTTAATTCTTGGGCAGTTGCCAGACAGCTGGAATGGTACAGTCACAGCAATTAGTGGCTCTGCCGGAAAGTCAAAATTGAAGTTCGATGATGTCGTAAGCATGATCTTAACGGAGGAGATCAGACGACAGTCAGAAGGTGTCTCAACTTCAGGATCGGCGTTGAACGTGGAAAGCAGAGGCAGGAGTTCCAACAGAGGAAATGGGCGGGGTAACGGCAAATTCAGAAGTGGCAGATCGAGGTCCAGAAATCCAAACAATTCCAACAAGACAAAGGTTGTGGAATGTTGGAAGTGTGGCAAGACCGGTCATTACAAAAATCAGTGCACAGCACCTCCAAAAGAAAAGGAGGACAGGACAGAAGTCAATGTTGTGGAAGAGGAAGCGGACGATGCTTTGATATGCTCTTTGGAGAGAAAAACGGAATACTGGGTGATTGATTCCGGAGCATCTTTTCATGCTACCTCAAACAAGGAGTTTTTTGTAAACTATACGCGGGGTGATTTTGGTAGAGTCTATCTCGGTAATGATCAACCGTGTGACGTGGTCGGAAAGGGTGATGTACAGATCAAGATCAATGGATCTGTGTGGAAGCTGAAGGACGTGAGACATATTCCAGAATTGAGGAAGAACTTGATCTCCGTCAAGCAATTGTCGGGAGAAGGACATGTCACCACCTTCTCGGGTGATAACTGGAAGATCACCAAGGGCGCCATGATTATCGCTCGAGGCAAGGATACTGGCACCCTCTACACAACGGCGGATGCTTGTGTGACAATTGTAGTTGCTAAAAGTAAGGAGGGCCCAAACTTGTGGCACCAGAGACTTGGGCATATGAGTCAGAAGGGACTCAAGTATATGCATGCAAAGGGGAAACTACCAGAGCTTCAGTCTACTGATATAGACTTATGCGAGAGTTGCATCTTTGGGAAGCAAACCAGGGTGAGTTTCAACACTAGTGGTAGAACTCGGAAGCGAGAGAAGCTTGAGTTAGTCCACACAGACGTTTGGGGACCAACCGTAGTTTCATCTATTGGCGGAAAGTCATACTTTGTGACTTTCATTGATGACCACTCGAGAAAAGTGTGGGTTTATTTCTTGAGACACAAGTCCGAAGTATTCGATGTGTTCAAGAAATGGAAAGCCATGGTGGAAAATGAAACAGGATTGCGAGTAAAGAAGCTGAGGTCCGACAACGGAGGAGAATATACAGATATGTCGTTCAAGAAGTTCTGTTACCAGAATGACATCAAAATGAAGAGGACGTTGCCAGGGACTCCACAGCAAAATGGAGTTGCAGAACGTATGAACCGGACATTAACGGAGAGAGCCAGAAGCATGAGGTTACATGCAGGCTTGCCCAAACAGTTTTGGGCAGAAGCAGTCAACACAGCGGTGTACTTGATCAATCGAGGACCCTCGGTACCGTTGGAGTATAGGATACCGGAGGAAGTATGGAGCGGAAAAGAAATAAAACTTTCCCACTTGAAAGTTTTTGGATGTGTCGCATATGCACATATTAGTGATCAGGCAAGGGGCAAGTTAGACCCCAAATCACTAAAGTGCACATTCATTGGATATGGCGGAGATGAGTTCGGCTACCGCTTATGGAATGACCAGAACAGAAAGGTCATTAGAAGCAGGGATGTCATATTCAACGAGAAGGTTATGTACAAGGACAGAAATGCAGTGCAGTCCGATGACACAGTACATGATGATCCAACATATGTTGAGTTGGATGCTCCAGAAAGTAGTACGTCGCAGCAGACAGAGGAGGATCTGCAGTTACAGGAGCCTGTTCTAGAGACTGATGCATCACAGTCTCCAGTTCCTGTTCTTAGAAGGTCAACCAGACCTCATGTTCCAAATAGAAAGTACATGAGCTACATGTTACTTACTGATGCAGGTGAACCTGAATGCTATCATGAGGCATGTCAGGTCGGTGATTCTGGCAAGTGGGAGCTTGCAATGAAAGATGAGATAAAGTCTCTCATCTCTAACCAGACGTGGGAACTAGCCGAGTTACCTACAGGAAAGAGAGCTCTACAAAATAAGTGGGTGTACAGAATCAAGGAGGAACATGATGGATCAAAGAGATACAAGGCGAGGTTGGTGGTCAAAGGTTTCCAGCAGAAAGAAGGAATTGACTACACGGAAATATTTTCGCCAGTTGTGAAGCTGACAACAATCAGATCAGTCTTGAGTATTGTTGCAGCAGAGGGTTTGCACTTGGAGCAGTTAGATGTAAAAACTGCTTTCCTCCATGGTGACCTTGAGGAGGAAATATATATGCAGCAGCCAGAAGGCTTCTCAGTCAAAGGAAAGGAGAAGCTCGTTTGCAAATTGAAGAAGAGCCTGTATGGCTTAAAGCAAGCCCCGAGACAGTGGTACAAGAAGTTCGACGGATTTATGCAGAAAAATGGCTACTTCAAATGTAATGCTGACCATTGTTGCTACTTCAGGAGATTCGAGTCCAGTTATATAATTTTGCTACTTTATGTCGATGATATGTTAGTAGCAGGCTCAGATATGGACGAAATCAAGAAGTTAAAGATGCAGCTGTCAGCAGAATTCGAAATGAAGGACTTGGGTGCAGCGAAGCAGATTCTCGGAATGAGGATTTTCAGAGATAAGCAGAAGGGTATCTTGCAGTTATCTCAGGCCAAGTACATTAGTCAAGTCCTGCAGAGATTTAACATGTGCAGTGCGAAGGCTGTCAGCATGCCACTAGCTAATCACTTCCGTCTATCTAGTGATCAGAGTCCTAAGACAGAGGACGAGATAAACTTCATGGCTAAAATACCATATGCCTCAGCCATTGGAAGTTTGATGTATGCCATGGTTTGTACCAGACCAGATATTGCTCATGCAGTGGGAGTTGTGAGCAGGTTTATGGCAAATCCAGGAAAGCAGCATTGGGAAGCAGTAAAGTGGATATTAAGATTTCTACGGGGAACTACTGATAGATGCTTATGCTTTGGACGAGGCGAGGTGGCTCTACAAGGTTTTGTAGATGCAGATTTTGCTGGCGAGGTAGATCGCAGGAGAAGTACTACTGGTTATGTTTTCACAGTAGGTACTACTGCAGTTAACTGGATTTCGCAGATACAGAAGATTGTTGCTCTATCCACTACAGAAGCAGAGTACGTGGCAGTAACCGAGGCTAGCAAAGAAATGATCTGGTTACAGGGTTTGTTGGCAGAATTGGGATTCAGTCAGGAGAAGAATGTTTTGCACAGTGATAGTCAGAGTGCGATACATCTGGCAAAGAATTCAGCATTTCATTCTAGAACCAAGCACATTGGACTCCGTTATCACTTCATCAGGTCTCTTCTAGAGGATGAAGTATTAACACTAGAGAAGATCCAGGGTAGCAAGAACCCAGCCGACATGATGACCAAGACAGTAACAAAGGAAAAATTGGAGCTGTGCTCAGCTTCAATTGGTCTTCTGAAGTGAAGACAAAGGAAATGACTCACACCATATTTCACAAGGAGTTGCAAGAAGGAGATATCTCAGGGGAAGCCACATTTGTCCCCAAGTGGGAGATTGTTGAAAAATGGGGCTAAAATGTGGCCTAATTTTGTTGAAATTGGCAAGCCACCATTAATAGTCCATGTTCACACCTATTTGGTAAGACACCATTAGCCTACAATCCTCATATGTTCACACCTATTTTATTCCTTCCATTGTTGATTCTTTATCCAAACTTTCCCTATAAATAGAGGGCAAAACCTCAATGAAAAATACACCACCACAACAAAGAGTGATCTTGTGTAGAGAGCAACACAAGAGAGGCATTTCACAAAATAGGAAGAAAAGTGAGTTGGAGAGAATAGCCTTTGCATAGGCAGATAAAAATACAGTGTTGTATTTTGTACTCCTCATTTTCGAGTTAGTGAAATATATTGGTGTGGGTCCGTGGACGTAGGCAAATTGCTGAACCACGTAAATCTTTGTGTTTCGTATTTGCATTTTATTTTTGCGTATTTATATTTTCTCAGTCCAATTTATTTGTGTCACATCGATCCTGGGCGGGATTAGTTGCGTCCTAATTCCCAACATTTACTTCTACCTTTCTTGCAGTCTAGGCAAAGGGCACTGGAAAATTTACATCAAATGCAAACTGTACGTGTGAGAAATATTTTACCGTTTGAACTTACCTATCTTTCATTGTGATTATCGTATTTCGTTTGTTCTTTTCCTTTTTCCTCATTTGTGCGATGTATGAAACTTGTTTATTCAATAGTATCAATATGCTAATTTAGAAGAAACCCTTTTGGTAACTGACATATTCTTCTAATACCTGCCCTGGTTCGGTGTTCATATTGGGTCACATGTAGTGAATCTTACTAATTGTTTGGTTACTCATCACTCTTCTCAACTTATTGTATAATTGTTTTGAATCTTGAATGGTTCAATTATAAAAGCAAGCATTGGTTCACGTCCCATGATTTTTATTCCATATAGATGTTTATGCTTGCTTTTGGTAATTATCAGGGTTACACTTTTCATCTTCCAGCAATTTTTTTATATTTTTTTTCACGTCAAGACTGATTTTCTTAATTAATAGGACTGTTCTCTATATGCATCCTGTCACAGGATCATTACATTATTAAGTTATTCATTACCTTATTATGTAGTTCTGTGATTGATTTTAATTACTTTAGGTATGTTTCTTCCATATTGTTATCTGGTTGCACAGGTTATATTTTTAGATCTTCATGGATTAGACTTCTTATTTCCTTGATTTGCTATAACTATTTAACCCTTGTTTGAGACCCATTATAATTAGATTTTTGGAGGAAATGTATTTTGGAATAATGATTTTTTGAACTAAGAAAGAGAAAAATGTATTGGAGAATGTGAGACTAAAAGTAAGAGAGAGAAAAATGTATTAAATTATAATGAGGCTCGAACAAGGGCTTATTGTCTTTTTGATATCTTTAGTCCAATTTCTTTGCTTATGTGACATTCTGAATTCCAATCTGAAAATATATGACTTGTATCTGAAATCTTAATCGATGTTGGAGACCTTGTGTTTGAGAATGGTGGCTCAGATTGATAGATGACATTTGGGATTCGATAATATTTCTCACAAGACTTTGGACAAGAGCAGTTGGTTTATTCAGTACTTTAAATAATTTTCGGTTTCACTTAGATTCACAAAGTTCATTATGTTAAGTACTCTGGTTCCAAGTAGCTTATAGACCAGTATATAACGGTAGGGATTAAGCAAAGAGTCAAACCGTTGAGATGGACACCTCGCTCGTCCATAATGATTATTGTAATTTCTTGAGTTATTTTCAATAAAATTCTATTTCTTATAAAAAATAAAAAAAAAATGAATGGCGGCTCGGATCTACAAACCTTTATTAGACACAATTACAAGGAAATTTCACTAGGTTTAAAATTAAACAAAGCTACAGTCTGAAAGAATGAAATCTTATCATTACGAGAGAATGATAAATCAGAAGATATAGACTGATCTAAGATGGAGATTTCTAACATTCATTGATGACAAATTAATGCATAGACAGAATTTTTTCTTGGCCTACTGATTTTTTGGTCCTTGGAACTTTTAAAAACCAAGGTTCAACTGAACTGAGAATTGGGAAATCATCCACCTTGATGATCTTCTGAACATTCTCTTCAGAAGCTATTTTCTTCAAGTGTGTACAGGTTCATGGTTTCACCCAAGCATGTACATTGCAACGTCTGTCCTAAAAGAAAGAAAAAAAAAAAAAAAAAAAAAAAAAAAAAAACCCTGAAGATTTATGGAAAAATAGAACAGTGGGGCAATGTTGGAGAATTAAGCCTGACTGAAGGCTTGGGCACTGATGTCTTAGTGAAACGAGCTAGTAATTCATTCTTGTGGGACCTTAATATAGTGAGCAACTGTGAAGTATTCGTATGAAGCCATACAAGCAAACGTAAAGAAAAATACCTTCTTTTGACTTCAATTTTTTGAATGTAAAATGAAAAAGTAAAATTCCCTAATCAGTATATATCTTTAAAGAATCAAAGTTAAGCACTAATAGTTTTGTCAAAATCTTTAACACACACTCTCCCTCCATCCTTAGTGGCCGTAGAGTGGAGTGAGAGTTGAAGAAGTATTTAATATAATATCATTTTTTTTTAATTCTCGAAAGTAATGGAATTTGGTATTCATCTATCACTCCATATATTTTTAGTATCTAATCATAGACAGTCACATGGAGTAATATGATTTCATACCAAAATATACAAAAGGTTTAAAAAATAACATGAATTAAATCAATGCTATTCATCGTACCAAAGGAAATTAAAAACGTGATGATTTATACATTGCACTATAAATAGTGATCCAATACCATTAACTGATCTATAACACACACATATCTTGATACATGTACACGAAACTGTCTTTAAGACATGAAGCTAGATTTAATTTGGGAATAGATGAAGAAAATAGAAATATACTCCATACTGGAAAAAAATAAAAAATAAAAATATGCAGCAATTATCTAAATAGCATAAAAGCAGTAGTAGGAATATTCCTATTGGGATCCTACTTACCAGCAGCCAGGAGCTAGTGCGGTGATATTGGGCTAAAATTTCAGCTTCTATAAAAAATCAATAAATGAAGACGATATCCTCAACGTGAATACTACATTATTTTGATAATTAGCAATATAAACCAGTCTCCTCCTTCTCCTAGTTTCTTTGCTTGGTGACATGCTTCTATATTTCTAGGTAATACAATGGCCAACACAAGAATCTATTTTTCTCTCAAATACTAATCAAATATGCAAATTCCTGTGCTGAAATTATACAATTTTAGTGTCTTTGTTGTATAACTTATCAATATAAGTAGACAACCTTGCACCAGCTATACCACCAGCATATAATGTTTAACAAAGGGGATATAATTATTAATTAGACACGGAAACTTTTGTGCGTATGCTTTTCAGGATTATTTGGTACTTGTGAAAGCAGAAATTGTAATGAATGTTTTTAGAATGTTGAAACTGCAATACAAAGTGTAGACATCTTGATCTTTCTTTGTTCACTTTACATGATGTAGGCTACTATATTGGAAAATTAACAAAGAAATAATGCAATGAAATCGAACTTACAACATGACAAACAGAATTAGTTTCTATCAGTTGACATTTGTAGCGACCAAGAATTTTCGTGATAAATATTTTTATTTTAAAAATGTGTCGCTTCGACTTTGCTCATTCATTCATTTATTTTTTTTAAATGCATGCTCGTCTAGCCAACGAAGTAAAATTTTATTTTAAATTTATCTTAGTCAAATCTTATCAAAAATATTCTAAGATCATTTTTTTTTATTATGTTGTCCAATTTTCAAATTTTATTTGGATTCAAATTATATTAAGTCCAAATTTCAACTGTTTTAGTCCAATCCAACTTATCGAGCCCAAATGTTTTTACCAATCATTCAAACCTATTTAAAAACTCAATAAGTCATCTCCTGACCCAACCAATTCAACGGCTTCTTCCTCTCCAAGTTTTTCCTTACACAACAATATTCACTTCCAAAATTCTCACAATTTTTCCATAAATCAAGATTTTGACCTAAGTTACCATATTCATACCACAATCAGCCATATTAAAATCCTCATTCCTTCTCATCAACAATTCATTCAAATTGTCATCACCTGTTGGTAAGTCTCTGCCTCCTTCCATGAAAAACCAACATCGATTCCCTGCCTTGCCCGACCATCAACTCAGCCTCAACCATTCTGCAGAAATAACCAGCCCAGACATCACAACCATTGCCTAAACGGAACCACAAATTTCTGAAATGAACTCCAGCAACACCGAACCATGACTACCCTGCACCGTCCAACTCCACAATTTGCACAACAAACAGAGCCACCACACAAACCTCCACCTTCGTCCTCCAACTGCCCATTTCAATATCACCCAAAAAAAAAATCGAGCCTACAACACAAACCACAACCAAGAATTTTGTTGACCCGAGATTCTTACCTTCTACCGCCACTTCGGCCGGAGGTTCACCGGAATCTGCAAGCTCCAACCGCCACCTCTCCACTTCAGTTTTTGGCATCAATTTCGCCACCCTATCCACCGCAGTCACCGCCAAGTGATGGCGGCACTACACCCGACATCGCACCGGTGCAAGAGCACCGACAGCCGGAGATTGGCAGACCGCACATCTCTCTCTTCTCTGGTCTGGATCGAAATGGGGGAGAAAAAGAGAGATTGATCCCTATTTTAAAAAAAAAAACTGATTTTTGATAAATTACACCTTAAGCCCTTGATTTTAAAGTTAGTTATTTTCAGTCCTTTGGTTTAAAAACCGTTTAGTTCAGCCCCCTAGTTTTAAAAGTCTTATTTTAGTCCTTTGATTTTAAATTGTTTGATGTAGCCCTGCACTTTTATTTAAAATAAATTAGTCAGCCCCAATGTTTTGGAAATCCTAAGAGTCAGTGCGTTTATTTCTCAAAGTCGGTTATTTTAGTCCCAAATCTTTACACTTTATCAATTTAGTCCCTAATTTCAAATTATTCATTTTAGTCCCTCAACTTTCAAAGTATTCATTTTAGTCCCTCACCTTTCCAAGATATTCATTTTAGTCTCTCAACTTTCAAATCATCAATTTCAGTCCCCAAATTGTAAATTATCATTTTTAAACCGTAAATTTCAAAAGATTAATGTAACTTATTGGCTAGACGAGACGTAAGGAGATTTGAAAGATTTAAGTCATTCCCACTCAACCACACTCGTTAAGGTAGACTCTAATCTACAAATTTACGTTTTTCAAAAGTGCGCATAAATAATTATTTGGATTATAAGTTTAGCATGTATGATTGTGTTCATGAGAATTACTTGCTTTCTAAGCATGAGACTATGTTACGAGAAATTACTTGCTTTCTAAGCATGAGACTATGTTACGAGAATTTACTTGCTTAAATGCATGAGACTTGAACTTGTATGTTATTTACTTGTTCATGAGAATACTGGTGATCGTTAGACACCTGAGACTTGAATATCATGATTATGTGTTTTGATTTATAATGTTAAATGATTATTATGCGCGAGTCTGCTGAGTATTTCTAAGAAATACTCACGTTTTCCAAAACTAAAATTTTGCAGATGACGGAGTTGGCGGCGAGGCATGCGATGGTGGCTATTATTGAGATTTTAGAAATGTTTTATATGAAATTGAAATTTATCTATTTCATATTTATTCCAAGTTTATTTTCAAATTATTTAAATATTTGAATTGTTGACCTTTTGGGTCAAACTTTATAAAATTATATGAAATGAAATTTCAATTATTGTTTTATTTTCCGCTAAATCATTATTTTTAAAGTTAATGGAGACGATGAAGTGGCGTACCCGGGTGTTCAGAACCCGGGGCGTTACAACATTATTGTAGCTTCTACTTCAATTCTTCTTACTCCCCATCCAGCAACACCCAGTCCATCATAATGGTTGTATGAGAATTAGTACCGAAAACACTATCAAGGTACAGAATACCGTCAGTTTTGAAATCAACTCGTTCAAGATATTCTAGAGTCACCAGAGAAGAAAACAGGACAAACATATTACAAAATGTCCAAAAGATAAATGCTACATTACATTAATAATTGTCTCAAACGTATTAATCTTGCAAAGGTCTAAAAGAAAAATTCAGAAACTTAAAAACAAAATGTAGACAGACAATAAAAGTGTCTCATTTGAAGCAAAAAAAACTCATTTAACGTATAGATAAAACTGAGAAAACTGACGAGGAAAAGCTAATAGGAAACAAGATTTGACCATTTCGTTTATTTGGGTGCTGCAGGTGATGAGGTGAACAAAATGATTTGAGAAAAGCTAATAGGAAACAAGAAATGAAAAGCTCAGAAGTATTCTTTCTCGGTGCTTGCTCGATGCCACTGCCTTCGCTCGCTCGCTGCCCTGCCTTCGCTCGCTGGGTCGAAGAGATTGAGAGAGGATTTGTGCGACGATAGGTTTGGGAGCGAAATGTCTGAATCGGGTGGGGGGAAATGAATTCAATTATTTTAATTTTGGTGTGAATTTTGGTGTGAAATAGGGTTATAAGAGAATTGAGATTTGCAATTAAGT
The DNA here is from genome assembly GCA_963555705.1 of Ligustrum vulgare. Taxonomy (NCBI): domain Eukaryota; kingdom Viridiplantae; phylum Streptophyta; class Magnoliopsida; order Lamiales; family Oleaceae; genus Ligustrum; species Ligustrum vulgare. The sequence goes on along the minus strand of OY743173.1, from coordinate 40,645,569 downwards.
CCCAACATTTGGTAAATGTAAAAATTTAGCCCGAAAATTCTATTGCAACGCGCAATACGCGTTGCAAAAGCTTAGGCTTTGGCAACGCACAGTGCGCGTTGCTATAGATACCTATCACAACGCGCACTTGCGATAGGCTAAACTTATTGCAACATTTTTATGAACGTTGTAAAAGCTTATTATTAGCAATACTTATTTGTTGAATGTTGCTAAAACTCGATTTAATGGATCAAATGCAACATGCAACAAGTGAATGTTGCTATAGACCCCTTTTAGCAACATACAATTGACGAATGTTGCCGTTTGCATGTTGCAAAAGAGCTTTTTTGTTGTAGTGCCTTCACTTTCTCTATCCTTCTTCACCTTCTCTCTATTTCAAATGATAACTGTTGCGTCACAAGACCGATCCTTTCCATTAAAGATGCTCTTAGGGTTACTCTAATCTATATGGTTCCTCGATGCAGATCCAACAAATTTCATCATTATACATGTCTCAATCCAATGAAGCGCCTCCACTAAAATGGTAGCACACGCTTCACACTACACTACACTACTCTACACTACACAATATATACATATGTAATTATAATTTTATCGTGTAGCTTTTATAACTTTACCATCTTTAGTATATGCTTTTAGTATAAATCATCTTACGAATTTACTGTAAACAAAATTATGTGAAATAGATAGGGAAAGCATGTAGTTGATCTACGAAATACCTTCATTTTTTTTACCTATATATACTTACAGAGATATTTCCTACATCTGTTTGTCTATTTTTCATCATTTATCCATGATGTTACTTCATCAATTTTGAGACCTGCATATGTCGGACTAAGAGCTCGAAAAATTGGAACATCTTATCTTTATCGGGAAGGGCTTCCCCAATGGAAATGAGGCTATCATTGAAACTTTTGACTTGTTAAAAATTAAATAGTATGGGAAAATATCCCCAATAGTAAATAAAGAAATAATTGTCTATAACATTGGACTCCTAAACAATTGAAAGGGAAAGGGATATGCAAGATCAAGAAAAGAAGACATTAAGGAAAAGCATTGAACAAATTTTACTTCAATGTTTGCTAACAAATTTTACTTCAATGTTTGCTGGTTGTCCCAAGTCTTTGGACCTCAATTTTTTTTTTTTTTAAAAAAAAAAAAAAAAAAAGGAAATTGACATGATTTATATAACTTAGAGAGGAGATTGCTTTCGAGAACGATAACTCAAAAGGATTGAATAAAATCAAGAAGATAAGACCCAAAAGTCAAAAATACAACATTGAACACTATTTACAACTTTTTTAAAAAGTGCAATACTCTATTGCATCAAACATTATCTTCGGGAAACTTTGTGGGATATACTTTATCATCGATAAAAAACAATTCAAATCATTAGTTAAAATCCCCTATACAAGTGCTCATTGATAAAGGAATAAGGACGTAGGACAATAGGGATTTCTAAATATCCAAACGGTTTGTCTAGAAGCACCCACTCTTGAATAGGTGTGAGGAAAAAATGAAAATGTTATTTCTTTAATGTTTTATAATTCAATAGTACTACAAGGGTATTCGTATGAGTGAATAGAAGAATACAAACAGAGAAGCAAACAATAATTGCGCCCCACACCCGTTCTAAATTCTAAATTGAAATTTAATTCCACTAAAATTTAACTAAATTTACTTCTTGTATTTTTCTCTTTGTCAATCACCATTATCGCTGCCTCACTATGCGGTCGCAGCCACCGTGTCAGCCGTGACCGTCACTTCCATCATCCTATGACGATCTTGCACTAGCATAACCGGGAGCCGAAGAAGTTCATGCAAGGTTGATGTGCGCTGCTCCAATATATGAGAAAATGGTAAAATGGGTTGACATAAGTGATCTTACGAATGGTATTACTTAAGTCAAATTGTACTTCAACAAGTATTTTAAAATTTTCAACTTAATATTAATTAATTTACTGATAACTAAATTTCCTAAAGCAGTTGGTTCGAGTCGATTACTACCCAGTGCAACTAAAAAAATGGTTGGGATTAAACATATATTGCTTGATCAACATTTCAACATGCCAAGTAGTTTGACATCCATTATTGGTGTATTTCCTTCAACCATTTCAACATGTAGTGGTGCAACATCAGTTGTTCAGAAACAAATAAATGCTCCAAATGATGGCCAATCTAATACTAACTCATGTGATACAAAAGAGGGCACGGATTACGGTTAGTATTTTCTCATGCATATTAAATTAATCTATCATATTATTTAATCTTTCCAATAGTACCAATCTATTTTTTTTATATAGTTCGATAATTATGCGAATATGTAATGAAATTCCTTTTATTATTTTTTCAGATGAATCGGCTGAAAGTAATTTTGAGATTGATGGTATATAATTTATAGACACATTTTAATTACTATTACTCCACAATAACATGTTCACTTAACTTATTTATTAAATGAACTAATTATTTATACTTGATTTGTTTGACAAGATTCGGAATGCTCTACAAGATATCATAGCCCAGGTATGTTGAGTTGTTTATACTTATACCTTACATAGTATTTTTTAATCATTTTTGGTAGATTCTATTATTATTTATTTCATAAAGTTACTAATATATTTATATATGTTCTAAAATGACATATAACACACTATTATTATTTTTTTCATAATGTTACTAATATATTTATCTTTGTTTTACTTTGGCAAATAACACAATATTATTATTTATTTCATAATGTTACTAATATATTTATCTATGTTCTAATTTGACATATGACATATTATGAAACTCTAAATAACACCCGAGCACATTATTATCCTTTTTTTATAGTTTATTGATGATTTGAGCATTGAAATTATTTTCTAATTGACTTTAAATTATATTCATTTATTGATTCCAGAATCTGCTAATTTCATTTTATATTCTTTTCATCTGTATTCGTTAACAGTAATAACATTAATCAACATCTTCAATATGGCACTTTTATGAATATAATAATAATAATAATAGTTTATGTTTTGGTATGGTGATTCATTTTTTCATACGATGTAGAATATTGGGATATTGGTGACCCAACACATAAATGTGAGTTCTGTGGTGCTATTTTCTGGTATGAGGAGAAAGTAGGGTGCTATTATAATACTTCAAGCCCTAAGTTCTCCATGTGTTGTATGCATGGAAAGATTAAATTGCCGGCGATGCAGCATCCTCCTAATGTGCTTGCTGATTTGCTATATGGAGATAGCAGTAGAAGCAAACATTTTCTCGAGAATATTAGATCATACAATAATATGTTTTGCTTCACATCGATGGGAGGAAAAATTGATGCGAGTTTAAATAAAGGGAGCTCACCACCCGTATTTAGATTGCATGGACAAAACTACCACCTAATAGGTAGTCTTTTGCCACCTGAAGGATCTGTGCCGAAGTTTGCTCAATTGTATATCTATGACACTGAAAATGAAGTGATGAACAGGATGCGATCTGTTAGGTGATTATGAATACTTTTTAGATTTACACATGATTAGTATTTTGTGAGGATTTTCCACTAATACAACTTCGTTTATACTTTATTTCGTTATGATAGGCAAAGGAATGACATCAATAATCTTCATGCGAAAATCATCTCTGATTTGAAGTCAATGCTAGATGAAAGTAATGCGCTGGTTAAGTCATTCAGGATGGTTAGGGATAAAATGCATGAACAAGAAATTTCTAATATAAGGCTCAGATTACTTGGTAGAAGGGATCGCGATGCAAGGACATACAACATGCCAACCGTAAATGAAGTTGCAGCACTTATTGTAGGTGATTTTGATACGGCGATTGGTGAAAGAGATATTTTAGTTGAAACTCAAAGTGGAGAACTGAAATGAATAAATGAGCTCAATGCTTCATATCTAGCACTTCAGTACCCATTGCTTTTGCCTTATGGGGAAGATGGTTACAGAGAGGATATTCAATTAACAAATTTAAATTCAATTGCGTCAGCTCGGAGGAAAAAAGTTAGTATGAGGGAGTACTTCGCCTATAGACTGCAAGAAAGGGACTCTGAATCACCGCATATTCTATACTCCAGGAGACTTTTCCAGCAATTTGTAGTTGATGCCTACACGATGATTGAATCATCACGATTAGCTTATTTACGAAGCCACCAGAAAGAATTGAGGTCAGAACTATACAGCGGTTTGGCAGATGCAGTATTACGAGGAGAGACAGACCCTTCAAGGCAAGGCAAGCGCGTGGTTTTGCCCTCTAATTTCACCGGTGGGGCACGATACATGATACAAAACTATCAGGATGCAATGGCGATATGTACATGGGTTGGTTATCCAGATTTATTTATTACATTTACATGTAATCCAAAGTGGCCAGAGATAGTTCGATTTGTAGAGAGCAGAGGATTGAGACCTGATGATCGGCCTGACATAATTTGTAGAGTATTTAAGATCAAATTGGATCAGTTGATTAAAGATCTTCGTCGTAACAAGATTTTTGGTACAGTGAGGGCAGGTATTGTATCTAAGATCATCAAATAATGCAATTATCATTTTTTTATTATTTATATCCTCACAATCAATTATTCTACCAATGCAGCTATGTATACAGTGGAATTTCAGAAACGTGGACTTCCACATGCTCATATTTTGATATTTTTGTCTAAGGAAGACAAGTATCCAACAGGAGCTGACATTGATCGTATAATATCAGCGGAGATTCCAAACAAAGATTCTGATCCAAGCTACTATTCAGTAGTGCAAGATTTCATGATGCATGGTCCGTGCGGAAAGCTGAGAACCAATTCTCCATGTATGTCAAACGGTCGATGCACAAAACATTTTCCTAAAAAATTTGTGGAATGTACTAATATTGACGATGATGGTTATCCAGTGTATCGGAGAAGGGATGATGGGAAAACCGTGGTGAAAAATGGTGTTCAGCTTGACAATAGATATGTTGTGCCCCATAATCGGTATTTATTGTTGAAATATGGTGCTCATTTGAATGTAGAGTGGTGCAACCAATCTCGATCTATCAAATATTTGTTCAAGTATGTCAATAAAGGACATGATCGAGTTACTGCAACTTTTTACAACGCAAGCGGGGATGATAATGTGGTACGAAATCTTGATGAGATTAATATGTACTATGATTGTAGGTACATTTCACCATGTGAGGCAGCTTGGAGAATTTTTGGGTTTGAGATCCAATACAAAGATCCTCCCGTCGAGCGTCTTAGTTTTCATCTACCAAACGAACAAAGTATTATATTTTCAGATTCTGATTCAATTGATCAAGTGATTCATCGACCTTCTGTTAACCAAAGCATGTTCCTCGCATGGATGGATGCTAATAAAAGATATCCAGAAGCAAGAGAATTGACTTATGCTGAGTTTCCCAACAAGTTTGTTTGGAAGAAATCAATCAGAGAATGGCATCCAAGAAAACGTGGATTTTCTATTGGACGTATGTTCTACGCACCACCAGGTTGTGGAGAAATGTATTATTTGAGAAGCCTCCTAAATATAGTTCGTGGGCCAAGAAGCTTCGATGAATTGAAATGCATTGGAGGTGTTCAATAAAATTGTTATAAAGATGCTTGCTATGCACTTGGATTATTAGATGATGACAAAGAATATGTTGATGGTATTGTCGAGGCAAGTCAATGGGCATCAGCACATAGCTTGAGAAGTCTTTTTGCCAATTTGTTGTCGTCTGATTCTCTATCTCGACCTGAATTTGTGTGGGAAAAATGTTGGCAATACCTATCTGATGACATACTTTACAACAGACGAAACATGTTGCAACATGAAGGTATTTAATTATATTTAATTTTAATAGTTGCTACATGAGTAATTACTTATTTAATCGTATGATGACAACATTTTCAGTATTCCTTTTAATTATTTTCACAACATACAGAATTGGAATTGACTGAAGAAGAAGTAAAAATTTATACTCTTGTGGAGATAGAAAAGATAATGAGAAGCAGTGGTAAGAGCTTGCGGGATGTTCACTCAATGCCGTATCCAGATGCAGAATATTTTTCCAGTTGTAAAAATAGACTTATACAAGATGAATTGCGGTACAATACAACTGTTCTCTCACAAGAGCATACTACATTGCTTTCTAATTTGAATGATGAACAACGACATGTCTATGACACTATAATGGACGCAGTAAAATTGAATAGAGGTGGTATGTTTTTTGTATATGGATATGGAGGAACTGGTAAGACCTTTGTGTGGAAAACTCTATCTGCAGCTCTCATATCTAAGGGGGAAATCGTGTTGAATGTTGCATCAAGTGGCATAGCATCTCTCCTTCTAGACGGCGGTAGGACTGCTCACTCCAGATTTGCAATTCCACTAAATCCAAATGAAGATTCCACCTGTAACATTAAACAGGGAAGTCCACTTGCAGAGTTAATAATCAGAAGCAGTCTTATCATTTGGGATGAGGCTCCTATGATGAATAAATATTGTTTTGAGGCTTTGGACAGAAGCATGCGAGATATTCTAAGATTTAGTAATCCAATGAGTTCAGATATACCATTTGGAGGGAAAGTCGTAGTTCTTGGAGGAGACTTTCGACAAATATTACCTGTAATTCCAAAAGGCACTAGACAAGATATTGTGTTTGCAACTATCAATTCTTCATACCTATGGAGAGATTGTACAGTGTTGAGATTGACAAAGAATATGAGACTCCAACATCTTGAATTTGATAATGATTGGATCAGCTTAAAGTGTTTTTCTGAATGGATAGCAAGCATAGGGGATGGAACAATTGGTGATTCGAATGATGGAAATGCAATTATTGATATACCAGACGACCTATTGTTGGATGCATCAGATGATCCTGTCGCATCAATAGTGAACAGCACATATCCAAGCTTCGGTTCTGATGTGAATGACACTGAATACCTTAAAGGAAGAGCTATACTTGTACCTACTCTTGATGTAGTGGAGATCGTTAATGATTATATGATTTCACTTAATGCTGCTGAATCAAGGACATACTTAAGTTCAGATACAACTTGCAGGTCAGAACGTAATATTGATATTTTACAAGACCTTCACACACCTGAATTTTTAAATGCAATTAGGTGCTCTGGGGTGCCAAATCATGAATTAAAGCTGAAGGTGGGCACACCGGTGATGCTGTTGAGAAACATAGATCATTCTGTGGGGCTATGCAATGGTACCAGGTTGGTCATTACGAAAATTGGAAACCATGTTCTAGAGGCAAAAATTTTGGCAGGAAGTAATGCTGGGCAAAAGGTTCTTATTCCAAGGATGACATTGACCCCATCCGACCCCAGACTGCCTTTTAGACTACAGAGGAGGCAATTCCCTCTAATTGTTTCGTATGCAATGACAATCAATAAAAGTCAAGGTCAATCATTGTCCCACGTTGGGTTATACTTGAAGAAACCAGTTTTCAGTCATGGACAGTTATATGTAGCTTTGTCTAGAGTAACCAATCGCAGAGGACTGAAAATTCTGATTTGTGACAAAAATGGAGAGCAGACAAATTTAACAACAAATGTAGTTTTTAAAGAAGTTTTTCAAAATTTATAACAATTTTCTCAGGATTTATTAACTTCTTAGATAAATATATCGCATTACTATATATTTATTTCTTACATTATCATTATTGTCGAGTTTATTTACACATACACGAAGAATAACTTTGAAGAATTGTCATGCTGCTGAATCCAATTCACATTCGTACTTAATATTCATATACTAATTCCAATTCCGGTTAAAGTGTCGCATACCCGTAAATAAGCATTGTGCACAATTATTGTTGAAAACCATTTTAATATAAAATTAATGTTATTCTCAAAAGAATAAGATTTTTGCCATTGTGAAATTAAATGACGTCTTCGTCTATATCTTAATCTTAACATATATAAAAAATGTATATAAAATTAAATAGACGAGTATGTAGAAATAACGTTTGATTTCGGTTAGTTCAAGTGGGTTCAGGAAAAAAAATTGGATATGACTCTATATCACAAACGATATCTACAATGAACCTAATTTCACTATAGACATTGATTAATCGTTAAATTGCATGATACTATAATAAAACATAATGTTTATGATTACAAATTTCTATAATTAGGATATATATAAATGTAACAAATATTATTCAATAGTTCAAGTAATTAAATTTGAAACGATCAAATCCGTGCATCGCACGGGTGATACACTAGTATATATAATAACAACATAGCCGTCACATAAATTCCCACATAGTTTCCCGCCATTTTTACTTACTATTTTAGGAAATTTGTAATTTTATTAATGATTTTAATAATTGAATTAGGAAACTTCAATTAATGCAAAATTAATTATAGGTGACATGTAATAAATGACTTATCGATTTGTAAAAAATAAAAAATCTATAAAAAAAGGTCAAATTGTATATTATTTTTATTCTTTTGATAATTATTGTAATATTTTGAAGTCAAAAAATATGCAATATAAGTGTCAAATTCAAGATCTTAACGAGAAGTTCAATACACGCTAACAAATTAGAGCAAACTCTAAATATATCATTCATAAAATTATCTCAAATAATAAAGGTAAAAGTTTTACTTATACTTTTTACTTCTTCCAATATCCAATCTTTTTAATTTATTTCATTTAAGACATAGAATGATATCTATCATTTCTTACCTAACTTCAATTTGACATAAATGATTAATTTTAAATCTTTTTTCTTATCAAATTAAAAGAAATAATAGATATCCGATTTTTCTAAGTAAATTCAATTGAATCATTTTAATTTTTACAACTTTAGGTTTTGATAAATTCTTTGGTAATTTTGAAATTAATTTATAAATTTACTCATTTTGTTCATTTATCTATTTTTTAATTTTTATAAATTTAAAATAACATCAATTTGTAAATTATATACTACAGATTTTAACAATTAATTCATTGAATTCTATAGAAAATAAAAATATAAATTTTTATCAAACTTATTCTATTTAAACATAAAATATGATCAATACAGTTATTTAACATGCACAAAAAATAATTTTTTTTGTGTGTCTCTGTCTGTGTGTAACATGACCATTTTTTATATTATACTTGGTGAAAAATAAAATGTCACGTTGTATCTGAAACCATTGAATAGGAGTAAGTTTGATATAGACTATAGAAATAGTTTTAAATGTGTGATTGAAAATGAAATAAGGTAATATAAAAAATAAAATAATTGTCAAATCAATCAATTGAGTGGCTGAAAATTGATTTTCTTTATTTAGAATGTGTGGTTAAAAAGTAATATGTGTAATTGTGAAAAATTAGTTTTTAAATAATATGAGGTTGTGAAAGAACATTAAAAAAAATTATTTTTGAATAATCAATTCTATATGAATAAATAAACTAAGAAAACTAAAGAATGAACGATTAACTGTTAAAAAAAATGCAATTCATAACTTTATTTTATTTTATTTGATATTTTGATTTTATATTGAATTTACAATTTTATAAAGGGATAAATGAAATTACAAATTATTTACAATTTGCGTATGCAAGTTATTATTATTATTATTATTATTATTATTATTATTATCATCGGACATTGTATTTTTACAACTTATTCAATAAATATTATTTATTTCGTGTATCGCACGGGTTCGATTACTAGTATATATATATATATATATATATAATGAGAAAATGGCAAAATGGGTTGACATAAGTGGAGCCAATATTGGGCCAAAATGTCCATTGCCCAGCTTACACAAGGCAACAAACCTCATAATGGACCCAATGAATGAGGTCCTGGAACAGGTGACGGCATGGCATGTGAGGACACCACATGGAAGCGAAACACACTCCATTTTCATGTCCACGGACACCCCAATCCAACTCCCAAAAAACTATCCTTCAAGAAACGGTTATGGCGTGACTTTACCAGCTGGTTCACGGTTGGACTACAGTAATCACACCACGTGGCTTTCATTTATTACTCCACAGATATACAATTTTTTTTCCTCTTTTTTTAATCCTTTGAACTTTAAATTTAAATAATCATTACAATTTTTAATTAATTTATAAACGTAATTTTCAAAAATCACTTTTTAACTACACATATTTTCTCTCTTCACTTTTTAATCACATATTATCTAAAAAAATATAAATAAATTAATTTATAATTATTACAGTATTAGACTCAATTTATGAATTTTAAAATAATTAATGAAAGACACGTTAGGAAATTATTAAAGGAAAAAAGACCTGTTAAAGTATGACAGTGAAACAAAGGACATTACTGTCAATTACATTGATAACGATCACAATATATTAATTAAAAAAGAATACAAAGTGTTATAACTTATAAATAATATATATATGTGAATGACATTACCATTATACCTCTGTAAACTTTACATTATTATGATTGTACTATTGTCCACCCCTATAAATAGAGGCCTAAACTAATTCATTATATACACCAAAAAGAGAATGATTTCTCTTATTTCTCTCTACTTCTCTATTATCTTGTTCTTCTATTTTGATAGTTTTACAACACGTTATCAGCACGAGTTTCTAGTCAATTGAGTAATACGACGGAATTATACTCTACAATTACATCTAAATGATGAAACTCTGTATCAGAAACCTGATTATTATTAATCAATGTTTTCCTTTCTCAAATCAAATACTTTTGATTTTAGAAAATAACCCATATACAGTAGATCTGAACACTTCAATAAAAATGGAAATTTTACACCACTGTATGATCCAAAAAGGATCCATAAGAGGAAAGAAACATTGTCTCGATGTTGTGCAATAAGAAAAAAATTGGAGAAATTGTACAATCCGAAACTTTCAACGTAGATCTACGCCAGACCATACACACAATCGATGATCGGAGACCAAATCTGCAACCATGGTGGCGAGGCGATTCTCCGACACCGGCGCGTGTCGACGGTGACGCATCGGCACGTAGGCGCGTGAGGCCCATGAGCAGACATCGAGGCGGGGCGTGTGGGCGCGTGGAGAAGAATCTGGCGACTGTCGCAACAGACAGTTTGTTCATCTCGACATTTCGAATTTTTCTATGGTCTTACTTTTCTGTTTGATACAGTTTTGGACATTTTCCGGCAATCAAACGTGGCGGTTCCTTAAAAACTATATTTAGAGCACTTCCGACGGAATTTTAAACATCGGACTAAAAGTAAGTTTATTTTAAGTTAAATTTCAAACCTAATGAAGGTTTCGATTTATTCATATGATCAATATATTACAATATGAACGATTCTACCCTTGATAATACGTTAAAGTATATATTAATTGTAATTTAACGTATTAGATCAATCATGATTATTGATCTTATAATTAATATTGACAAAATATTTATTACAAGTGTTTAGCACTATTGTGTGATCAATAACGCACAAGTAATATAATTGTTAGCATGTCGTGATGTATTGAGTTATTGATTAAATATAACTCATTATCGTAACGAACTGAAGTATTATGAATACCTTGACTGGATTTATGACTTGCTCATTTATGAAAGGTAATTATTTCATTATGTTGTTACCACCTATATGGTTAATTTTATCAGTTTTAAATATACATATTACGTTACCGCATATATGGTTGGTTTTATCAATTTTAAATATAAATATTACGTTACCACCAATATGGTTGGTTCGACTGGTTTTAAATATTTCAGCTCATATAAATTTGATATATTATTATTATTTTATATTTCAACAAAATGGTACCAAAAGTTACCATTACCTAAAGATTGTTGGATTTTAATGAAAATATTTTATCAAACGGTACCAGAAATTACCAATATCTGTATTGAAAAGACAGATGAAAATAAATTATCCAACGAGAAAAATGTTGATGTTTGATAAGATAATATCATATCATATGATAGCACGAACATGGCTAATGTGAAAATAATCTCATCAGTATTATGAGATAAATATTATATGATTGAGATAAACAGATTTGATCAAAGTTCTTGCACAAGCACGTATGTACTCCATAAGAAGTACATATTTACACCAAAAGAAGTAAGGATCATCATCTAAACATACTGAAATGATATTATTATTGCTCCTGAAGAAGTACAAAAGATTCATACGGAAACATATCAAGAAAAGGGATATATGCAAAACACAAAAGGGGGAAACATTTAGGGGCCGTTCTCTTTGTGTTTCGATTTTGGACTTTGAATTTTGGATTTGTTTTAAATTTTGGATTTTGGTTGTTTATTTTGGGATTGCAGAAAACATGTTCTCTTTGTAATTTTGGAAAACTGTTTTCAAAAATAAAAAACTGAAAAAATGCGTTTACTTTTTTATTTTTTGATATATTTATTTTGTGATATTTTATATGAAAAAATGGTTGATTTGTTGAATTACATTAATTTTAATGTTAATAAATCAGTTAATTCTCAATTTCAATAAATTCATCATTAATATTGTTTCAACTAAACAAAAATTTAATCTCATACCAACAAAATCTTAACATGGATCTATATATAATGGCAAAATAACATAAGAATTTCAAGTGAATGAATTGTCTCACATTTACAAAAATAATAATAATAATAATAATAAATAAATAAATTACAAAAAAAATAATAATCTTAACATGGATCTATATAATAGAAAAATAACATAAGAACTTCAAGTGAAGGAAGTGTCTCACTTTTACAAAAAAATAAATAAATAATTTACAAAAAAAAAAAAAAAAAAACCTTAAAATGGATCTATATATAATGACAAAATAACATAAGAATTTCAAGTAAACGAAGTGTATCACTTTTACAAAAAAATAAAATAAAAAATAAAATAAAAAATCTTAACATATATCTATATATAATGACAAAATAACATAAGAACTTCAAGTGAAGGAAGTATCGCACTTTTACAAAAAAAAAAATAATAATAATAATTTACAAAAAAAAAAAAAAAAATCTTAATATGGATTTATATATAATAACAAAATAACATAAGAACCTCAAATGAAGGAAGTGTCTCACATTTAAAAAAATAATAATAAAAAATTAAAAAAAAAAAACTTAACATGAATCTATATATAATAGCAAAATAATATAAGAACTTCAAGTGAAGGAAGTGTCTCACATTTACAAAAAAAAAAAAAAAAAATCAAAACGCGCTTTTTGGTCGTTTTGAATTTTTTAACACAAAATATCCAATCCAAAACGCTATAAGCTCGTTTTGATTTTCCTTTATATATTTTTTTTGGTGTTTTGGAAAACGCATTTATGAAAATGGGAAAAGTGAACGCGTTTTCGATATTTCCAAAAATTGAAAATTCAAAACGGGCTGAAAACAGTAAAGAGAACAGGGCCTTATAATTCTCAAATGTAGAGGTGTGTTTAAGAGTAAGAATACTCCGTACTCTACCACCCTTAATCTTTTTTGAGGTTCAAAAGATTAAGTTTAAATATTTATAAAATCCTCAGTATTAGAGGCGTGTCTCAAGAGTAAAAATAATTTGTACTCTACCAAACCCAATAGGTTTATTATGGAGACCTAGCTGGGCCCATGAGGTAATATTAAAGATTTCATCTAAAGTACCAAAACCTCCAAACCTGGCAATGAAGGCATCAGAACCATATAACATGCAAGTTATGCGTTCATGGATAGATAACATCTGTACTTCATGCCCTCGTGTTTTGCCTGCGATATCAGCTAAATGAACATGTATAACACTTATCATTCTCACTTTCTCTGTTTGAACGGATTGAGAAACACATTCTATCAATCCACTGCTGCCTCGTTCATATACTAGATTGATACCTCTCTCTCCCAAATTCTTCCCTAGATGCACTGATGCTTCTAGACACTCAAAGCCTTTTCCGATTTTTGATCCACAAAATACACAGATAATTTTGATCTGTCGAAGTATTGATCCTTCCATCTTTTAAGAGTATAAGAAAGGAAAACTTACAAGAAAATGTTGTTTTGGGATGCATTAAATTGCGAAATTATTTGGCTTTTTAAACTCGAAAATATTCACTATTTACTGCTCATCTTTTGAAAAAGTTGCTATTTACTTTTGACAAAATGACGCCACTTTTGATCATATCTCTGACAGCATATTTTTTTGCTCCATAATGGACACTAATTAGGTGGTCTCTCAGTAACGATCTATTAATACGCGAAAAATGAATATACAAAATATTTTATTAAAATATATATATGTATACATATATACAATATACTGATTTACCTTGTATCAATTCTGAGTAGTCAAAACATCATTGTTTATAACAGCCGGCAAACAGAATCTTTTGCTATTATATTTTTGAGACTATAACGGTCTTTATCATTGTAGCTCACGCTGCACATACCCACAAGAGTGCGTCTCAAGAGTCAATCGAATATCATCCAAAGACTCCTTACTCAGTCCACCCTTAATGAAATCTATTTTGTCATCTCGATTTATAGATGAATACCCTATTGATTTACAACGGGTGTCACATGTCCATCGAGCACATTTATAACAACCTTTCAATGTTTTTGCTCTTCTCTTCTTTGCAAAATTACTCTTACCTAAGCCAGACATGTACTTAGAAAATGAATCTAGTAATTCACCAGATAATCGAACTTTTGCTTCGATCAACCAACGAACATCTTCTGGGATACATTGATTCATCAACAGCCTCAATCTTTCAAGTCGAACTCGGTAAATCTTTTTCAAAATATTTATCGGAAGATTAGAGTAGTATTTGCGAATATTTGATAATATAACATCCATTTTGATGGATCTAATCTTCTTCCCAAATGATATATTTAAATGCATTATTTAACGTGCAAAAGAGCGGTGGCTCCGCGTGTCATTGATTCCACCAAAAAGAGGGAAAAGATTTGTAATCAAAAGGGTGTGGAGAAGGATCATTTTTGAGATTTCGGTCTAATCGCCTTTTTAGATATAATAAATCAAGGTATACTTATTTATAAATTCGAACAAGTAAATATTGTATTGAACCAGAAGTTCATACGTATAAGTGAAATATGTATATAGTATCAAACCAGAAGTTCATAAGTGAAATATACATTGTATTGAACCAGAAGTTCATCGATATTGTATTAAACCAAATATTCATACATATTAGTGAAATAAAACCGTGTTAAACTAGAAGTTCTATAATGAACGGTTAGATAATTCTGATTAAAAGTTTCAAATTATTTTCTATGAGAATAATTTATTTAGAAATTGTTTATCATACAACAATATTCTATATCAAACATGGATTAACTCAAGAAGCTTTATGATTTGTAAAAAGTGCGATATGTATACACTCCACCAAAACATACTTAGATATTTGATTGAGATTATATCCCTAAAAATAAATGATATGTGTTGCGGAATTTTTAGCCGATTGATATAATATAAGATTTGTGAACATTATGAGGAAAACACGCCTGAAGCATAATGACAATTGATTCCAAAAACAAATATCTTTTGAATAATTGAGATGATCCCTTTGAGGCTAAATACTCATGGTGAGTAAAATGGACATAATTAAATGATAAGAGATACATGTACTTGATAATAGAAAATATAAAGAGATCTCTATATGTTATATTGAGATGAAATGGAATCGAATACATACACAACTCTCTTGTGAAAATAAGGTTGATGAAATTATAATACTTTGGCCAAATATAAAAATTCCAATGTAGGGATTATTGTTCAAGGACCTGAAGTCCAAACACTTAAATGTGTAAAGCCAGTAGTTATTTGTACAAAATGAAAAAATTACACAGTCGTAAGAGACGACTCGTTGCGCGTGAAACTTTTCAAATAACTGGCATAATATATGGTGAATGAGACTATAACCGAAATCATTAGCTTGAGATCTTTGATAAACCAATGAGTGAGATCAAAATGTATGATTCTTATCTCGGTACTTTGAGAGTATTTTTTGATGTACCAGTTGATCGCGGTACGTTGAGATTTTGAGTAAAATGATTATAGATTATATGTCGAAATTGATATGATTGATTATACTTATACAAATTAGAAATTGTGGTTTATGAGAGGCAAGAACATACATGCATAATCACTGAAAGATTCAATATACCTAGAGTAGTATCACTATAGAATGATACAAATGACTCCATGATATAATATGTTGAAATTGAAGTGTGTTATTTTTTACATCTGGGAAATTGATTATTCACTAGAAGTAAATTTGAAAACGAATGTTTTATTATTCACCAGAAGTGAATATGGAAATGAATATGTTTAATTATTTACCAGAAGTGAATTCTAGATTTGATTATTCACCAAAAGTGAAAGATGCAATGGGTAAATTAGTAAAACATTGCTTGATATAGCACGTTATGACATCATGAATGAGCTATGAACAATTTATATAAAGCTCATCATAAATGATATGTTTAATGAAAAGATTCGAGATTGCATCAATATACTTGTGATATTCCATGAAAGGAATAAATACACGTTGCACTCTTTTTCCCTTAACTGAGGTTTTTTTCCATAGGGTTTTCCTAGCAAGGTTTTTAATGAGGCTGCAGTTGTGAATTATTAATGAGAATTAGTGGAAATAATGTACTCTTTTTCCATTCGCTAAGGTTTTGTTCCATAGAGATTTCTTAACAAGGTTTTTGAGGCATTATCATAGCTATCTACGAGCTATAATTCAGCAACACATTTTTATACTGGAATGATATCAACAAATGAAAAAAATCATAAACATCTTATGAAGAATATTATAATATCGGCTACACACAAGGAGATATTTTATATATACATATTCCAGACGAAAGATGATATTAATGTTCAAGAAGTTCATGAATCATCGATTGCACACTTCAGGAGGAGAATCAAGCTGTACTCTTTTTCCTTTGTCCAGGTTTTGTCCTACTAGATTTTCCTGACAAGGTTTAACGAGGTAGCACTTCAGAACTTCAAGTTTCAGTACATGATTTGTTCTACTTATCATTGGATGTCATTTCGAACATTAGACTCAATGATTCACGATTGCCAACATCAGGGGGAGCTGCTGTACTCTTTTTCCTTTACTCAAGTTTTATCTCACTGGATTTTCGTAGCAAAATTTTAGCGAGGTAGACAATTGAATAATATGTCATTTAAGGGGGAGTGTTATAAATAATATATATATATATATATGTAAATGACATTACCATTATACCCCAATAAACTTTACATTATTACGATTGTGCCATTATCCACCCCTATAAATAGGGGCCTAAACTAATTCATTATATACACCAAAAAGAGAATGATTTCTCTCATTTCTCTCTACTTTTCTATTATCTTGTTCTTCTAGTTTGATAGTTTTACAACACAAAGAAGTTTATGTCGGTTTGTAAACTTTGTATTATTGGGATGGAAAAAAATTCTTTTATGCTCGATATCCATAGGGGTTCTTCTTGAACGGGCGGGTAATACTCGCCTACTCAGGTATGAGTGGCGGATATGGGAAACATGATCCCAACCAGTTATCCGTCTAATTTAAATTTCATTTTATTATTCAAGTTTTTATCACATAAAAATAAAATAATTATCATTTTTTAGGGGAAATATGAATTTTATACAATTTTAAAAAGTAATAATTTTCACTAATGAAAAATATTAAAAACTAAAAAAAAATTAAAATTAAATTAGAAAGTAAACGTTGCCTGGATGATGGACCTCCCCTGCCCAACTCGGCCATAATCAAATATGGGGATGGGAAAAGAAGATAAAAATACTCGAAGAGGCCAAGGACGGGAATGGCTAACTCGCCCGGTTGCCATCTCTGGGTATTACTATGCTTTTAGAGGAATTAATATCTAATTTGCAAAAATAATAAAATGAGTATTTGAAAATCTTTTGTTTCAAATCAACATTTAAAAGCAAAAGTTATTTAATTTTGTACAAATTATTGTTGTATAATTATTAAATCGAATATTGTCTATAATGATTTAATTTTGTACTAATAAGTAATATTACCAGATATTTTCTACCACATTTTATGTAATTAATTAAATTAAAAAATTAACTCGTATTAAAATATTGAAATTTCAAAATAAAAGCATAGTTCATACTTCGTATACTAGAAAATGAATTAATTTAACTACTTATAATTAAATTATACATGATTAGATAAGCTAAAGTATAATATGAGAAATTATCATTTTGTTGTTTCTCAAAATCTACCACTGATTTACTAAGCCCATCCAATATTCAAATTTTTTTTTTCAAAACTAATTTTAACCACACGTTATATCAATAAAATAATCTATACATATACTCAAAATGATTTCATACTTTTCAAGAAGAGATTCAAAGAGTGTAGTTCAACGGTCAACGCTTCGAGAATTTGGTTTAGTCACCATATCTGGCCATGAATCAAAGATTCCTTCATGACTTGAAACACTTTCTCAGAAAATTTATTATTATAACTCCCATTATTATTTGAATAATGGATCTCAAATGGGTGTTAAGTCTTCTAAAATTACTCTTGCTATATTTACGAAATGTCAAAAATAACTTTTTTAATTGTTTGACAATTAAAACATGAGTTCTTAAATCAATTTCATACTGAACCTAAATTAAATTATTATGATTTATTACTACTAGGACTTTAAATAGAAATACACGTATTTTAAAATTAGATTAGATGAGATGATAATGAATATCTTTTATTAAAAATTATGGTTCTAGCTTAAAATGTTCATCTTATTGATTAATATTTATATTTAATCGATATGAAACTTTACTTTTAATATGTCAAGTCAAATTGTGAAATATATGAACAGATTATTTTGAAATTTAGAGTACTCATTTAAGCTTAACGATCTCTATTTTATTCTTAGCCATTGGTTCACCAATTGCATCCAAAATCTACATATAATTAATTTATTAATTAAACTAAAACACTTATTTTAAACAACTATAAAAGCATTTAAGACTATGACCAAATTGAACTGGGATGGGAACTAACTTTTCTGAGGCTAATTAAATAGGTGAGAAGATTTTTTCTTTTTTTGAGGTAAAATATGTGGTTAAAAATTAGAGAGAAAATGTGTATGGTTAAAAAGTAATTTGAAAAATTGTATAATTTAAATTGCACTTTAAACCATATTTTAAATAAGCCGCTGAACACTGCGTTACATTATAGTTAAACTCAAAACTATAATTTTATTAACGTATCTTTCGTTAAAAACATTGACTAAATCATTATACACAATAAAGAACAATTAATAATGAATTATAACTTCTCATGGGTGGTCGACTTTTTGGAGTAGGTGAACGTGGAATCCTTTGATTACGAGTTTGATTCCTCCTACAACACTTTCTTGGTTGTGTATGTTGAATCGGGCTTGTCTAATGCAGTTTACTTGCCAACGTTGTTTTACAGGCTGTTGCGTCAGCCTGAGGGATTACCCAGTGCTCATTCAGTGGACAACGACTATGGATTCTCTCGTTAATAATAATAATAATAATAAAAATATGTTTTTTTTTGACGGGATAAAAAATTATAATGTTAATAGACTCTTTATATTTAAAGATCATATTCTATATAATAAAGAGCATATTTAAATTTAAAGAACAAATTTTTTAACAAATTCCAACAAATTCTTTATTTTTGGCACTTTATTTTACTTTTTCATAAAAATATTTATTATTTTTCGTTATTTTTATTTAATATTTATTTTTTTAAAAGTGAATGACCAATGATATCGTAATAAAGAAAGCTAATGTAAAAACATTGAAAATCTGGATTTTTTTAATGCATTTAATAATAGAGTGTAAGATGGATAGCCAAAACTCACTCTCTAAATTAAAATGTTAAAGTAGAGAGTCTATTGAATTCAAATTATAAGGAATGACTCTCTAAAATAAAGAGCATCTCAAATAGGTCATCTACTTTAACATTTTAATTTAGAGAGTGAGTTTGACAACTCACTCTTTATTATTAAATACATTCAAAAAGTTCCAATTTTCAATGTCTCAATATTAATTTTTTTTATTATATATTTGATATTATTAATCATTCATTTAAAAAAAAAAACAAATATTGACTTTAACTAAAATAAAGGAAGATAATAAATATTTTTATAAAAAAGTAAAATGAAGAGTAAAAAATAAAGAGTTTGTGGAGCTTATAAAAAATTTTACTTTTTAAATTTAAAATAATCTCCATATAATAGAATATACTCTTTTTATTTATATATAAAAAAATCTATTGAAGATGTTCTAGGAGCTATTGAAATACAAGGGCATTCATGGAAACTAAAAAATGCAATAAGACAAGGAAACGCAGACGCTGCGTATATATCTTTTTTGTACAAATAATATTCTTAGATCAAAATATGGAATTATCCACCAGAATTTGCACTATGAACCCTTTAATCCAGATTGAAAAATT
Source organism: Ligustrum vulgare (assembly GCA_963555705.1). Lineage (NCBI taxonomy): Eukaryota > Viridiplantae > Streptophyta > Magnoliopsida > Lamiales > Oleaceae > Ligustrum > Ligustrum vulgare. The sequence goes on along the minus strand of OY743173.1, from coordinate 40,625,133 downwards.
CCCCAGGATCCAGTGGATAATTCTTTGTTTAGTAGAAAAGTTTCATAAATTATAATCCAATCGTCGAATGTCTTCCCTTTGTCTCTCAGATTTAAAAAATATCAGCAATTGATAGAAACGTTTCTGATTCATAGTAGAAAAGTCCTGTGACTGTGAGTACCATTTTATTCTACTGTTTTGCATATTCTCAGATTTATTTATATGTTCTTTCTTCGTGTCTGAAAACAGTTTATTAATGATATTTTTTTAGTGAAGAAATTGTGATTTAAAGCACATAATGTCGTAATGATTTATAGTAGTTGTTGATTGAAGAATTCCTTGTTGAATTTTTAACTTTAATATTGATGTTCTAAAAGTTGTAAAGAAACAGGGGAAACTCACTTTTGATTCTTGTTTTATTTATCTTTGGCACTTATGATTTTGCTTTTAGAACGGTAGATTTTACTATTTTTTTCTTTCCCTCTGTGTTTTGAAATTTCTTCAAATGCAAATTTAGGCAAAAACAACCTTTTGATTCTGTGGGCAATTCCTACATATGAAAGTATTATAATATTCAATTTATTACTTATACAGTCTGGGTTTATATCAATACTATTGCATTTGAGAGGTTCCAGGAAACAAGAAGAATAATAATGGAGATCTCGGTGATGACAGTAGACGACGTTGTAGAAGAGATAATGAGAATCCATAGATCCTTACCGGGCCGACCCGAAATCGATGAAGTTGAAGCGGCAAAAACCTTAATCCGAAACGTGGAACGGGAAGACCAGTTGAGACTCGAAGCAGTTTCGAGGCAAAGCAAAGGTAAAGATGTACCAGAAGAATTATTCAAGGTGTTGCAAGAGATGCAGAGGAATTTTATCCATTTTCAGAGCGGGGAGCAAAAGAGGGAAGCTCTAAAACTGTTGGATCTTGAAGATGTCCACATACGATTTGACGATTTGATTCAGAGAGCTTCCAAATGCTTGGGTTCTAATTCGGGTTTGAATAATCCACGGTCGAATGATGTTTCCTATAGTTCTTCAAGAAATTCAAGCAGTTTGCCCTTGGCAACTGCGGCTTCCTTCTCGGGCAACAGTTTCAATTCTCCGGCGGCAGAGAAAACTGCAACCACATCATCTTCCCTGTCCAGTTCTTATACTGAAAAGGAGAGAGTTAAGGCATCTGAGTTATTTAGCAAGGACGATAGTTATTTGAAGAAGCCGAAGACAGCTTTACAAGTTGATGGATTCGGGGTTGGAATTCGATCTGGGGATGTTCTAACAGGGCCCCAGATTGTTGATTCCACTCTGAAGCCGGTTATTACTTCGGGTAAGTTTCACTTAATTTGGTACAAGGGGACTAGTGTATGATTATTTTATTGGCAATTCTGATATGTGTTTATATTCATTTAGTGGATTTTCGTTTTAATTTTGATCAATTGGTTTGATTTGTAGGAAAAGACAGTGATAAAATGAGTTTAATAAAGCTTGCTAGTTTGATTGAAGTATCAGCAAAGAAAGGAACTCGGGAACTCATTCTTCAAGGTAAATTGGCTGAACAAATCGAATGGCTTCCTGATTCAATAGGGAAGCTATTTGGTTTGATAAATTTGGATTTGTCAGAGAATCGAATTCTAGTGTTACCCGACACCATAGGACGACTTTCATCCCTGGAAATGTTGGATTTACATGGAAACAAAATAAGCGAATTGCCAGAATCCATTGGGGATTTGCTTAATTTAGTCCGTCTTAACCTGAGTGGAAACCAAATAAAAACACTGCCTCCTACTATTGGTAAGTTAGTTCGGCTTCAGGATCTTGATTTAAGCTCTAACGGGATCATGGTTCTCCCAGAGACTATTGGATCACTTGTCAGTCTCAAGAAATTGAATGTTGAAACTAATGATATTGAGGAAATCCCTCATACTATTGGTCGATGTACTTCACTCCAGGAGCTTCATGCAGACTATAACCGGCTAAAAGCTCTACCTGAAGCTGTAGGAAAAATTGGATCCTTGGAATTACTGACAGTGCGTTACAATAACATCAAACAGTTGCCCACTACAATGGCATCCTTATCAAACTTGAGGGAGCTTGATATTAGTTTCAATGAGCTCGAATCAGTCCCAGAGAGTCTGTGCTTTGCTACAACACTTGTAAAGATGAACATAAGCAACAATTTTGCGGACCTGCAGTCTCTGCCAAGGTCTATTGGGAACCTCGAGAATCTAGAGGAGTTGGATATGAGCAACAATCAAATAAGATCCTTACCAGACTCTTTCAGAATGCTAACACGACTGCGTGTCTTAAATGTTGAAGGAAATCCTCTGGCTGTGCCTCCTAGAAGTATCATTGAGAACGGAGCACAGGTAATCTGTGTTTTGACACGTGTTACTTCAGTGCACCTGCAGCTTATTCTTTATGCTTCTTTCCTTTTTTTTGGCTGAAGTTCTGTTAAGATTAATTGAGGTTATTTCCATTTCAGGCTGTTGTTCAATACATGGATAATCTTGTTGCTCAGAGGGATGTGAAGTCACAACCAGTGAAACAAAAGAAATCTTGGGCTCAAATTTGCTTCTTTTCATCAAGATCCAATAAACGCAAACGCAGTGGCATGGACTATGGAATAGCTTAATATGCTGGAGCTTGGATAAAATATTGACAGTGAATTTCTTTGGGTAAGTTATCTCTTCATTACGACCCAGCTTTTCGTTATTAATTTTCAAATGAATTGTAAATGTCGTGTGATTTGTAAGTTCCTTGCAGAGATATTTCTTAACTCCTAAATTAGATTATTAATGGAATTTTCTTATTATGAATGGTTTAACATCCTATAAGTTTCTCCATTTTATAATAACAATAGCTGAATGTTGGGTTTTGAGGGGAGAGCCTCACATGCTATTTTATTTTATTATACAGGAAACTGAGCTGTGATTGGGTTGGAAGAGCACTTGTGTATGGCCAAATTCATTTGTCTTGACAACGAAATGATCTGTTCAGATATGACTCTGATCTTTACTTCGTGTAATTGTCATTTTTTCTTTTTCTTTTTCATTTTTTGGGTAATTTTTGCTCTCTGCTGTTGTCTTCACCTTCATTTATAATTCTTGATCTAAAATGAGCTGTATGATTCACTTCAACCGGTTAAATTGAGAAGAAAACTAGTTGTATTTACCACTCCTTGCTGATATTGAAGAAAAATTTATTTCATTCAATTCCTTCAAAAGAAAGGGACTAGTATCTGTCAAACAACATATTTTATTTGGAATTTTGTACAAATAGTTAATGTGGAATATTATTAACTTTTCGAAAAGAATCTTGCCATGGGCACTGTTCAAATAGTTAAACGTGAGTCACATTCTTGTGAAGCACAGTGTACTTGTTGATGGCAGGCCTTTTTTTTTTTTTTTTTTTGGTTTGGGGGGGGGGGGGGGGGGGGGTTAAGTTTTTAGATGCATTGTTTTGCTAAGCTGGGCACCCGGCCTTGATATTATCCGGTTAGACAGAGGCAAGAACTCTATATTATGATGGTATATTATCCTTTGTATGGTTCAATAATATTGGAATAACTCTGAATTTCTCCCTCCCCCACCCCCAACTCCATTTTAGAAAAAGAGAATTGATTCTTTTATGAAACATAATAGGCACTGTGGTCTACATGTTGATTCTGCAGGATGCTGGCACAAAAAAAAAAATTACCAACCCGTCTGGCGAGATGATGGATACATATGTATTTAAGTTTGATTAGTTTTATTCAACACTTTTACTTGTGTTTAGTCTGGTTGGTAACACTGTTTGATTTATAAGCTGGTTTATTTATGATTTTGATATAAAAAGTAGTTGAAAATTGGAAAGAGAAAATGTATGTGGTTAAAAAGTGATTTGAAAAATTGTATGATTTATAAACCATTTTTGAATGTCTAGTTGTCTACCAAACACATGTTCATATTAACAGCCTATACTATTTTTATCAATTTTTTATTTATCAAAAATGTATGCATATGCCATTTCTAGCTGTTCAACTGGGCCATATACCTCCTCATTTATTGTTTCATTTTAGGGTATGGGTCATTTTCAGTTTCTTCTCCTTTATTTATAGCTTAGCAAAGAGCTGAAATTTTTATTTTAGCCTATAACCAGCAATGCATCTTCTTTTTAATAATGCCTTCGGCATGGGGTTATAACCAATATTATAACCAATTTTTTTACATAATTTTTTAAACCACTTTTTAACTATACACATTTTCTCTTTCCAATTTTTAATCACACATTGTACCTAAAAAACACAAACTACAAAAAAACCTGAGCCCCATAGGCGTCGAACAAAGTGTAAAACTTGGGTGTAATTGATGATTACAATTATGCCACCAAAACATGACCTATTATTCTGTGTTCGTTTGGCACCAAATTTTCTTACAACTAGAATTATATTAAAATACTTAGCCGGACCAAATTGTATAGCGAACTCAAGCTAGGATGACAATTGACATGTTGGGAAATATCGACGACACATAAAATTTAAATTTTGTTTAGTTCAATAGATATTGTATACACATTATATCCTAAATTTTTGTGAGATTTCTGTAGGACGATTAGACTCTTGTTAATGGTGGCCATTTATGTTTGATTAACTACATCTGTCATTCTCAAGTTTTCACTTGGAGGTCCGTTTGGTCAATAGTTTATAAATCAATTTTTAGATCAAACAATTTTTTAACTAAACACATTCTCTCTCTTCACTTTTCTACAAGACATTTTACATTAAAATCATGAATAAGTCAATTTATAAATCACAACGGTTTTACCAGATGGAGGCATATAGTTGAAATGAAGAGCCTATCCTAGTTTGTAATTTGAATATAGAATTATTCTTATTGTACATATTGATTTGCTTAGAGATTTATCGATTTTTGTGTTGGCACAATCGTGATTGTTGATTTGGAAAAAGATGTGATGAATAAAGTAATAGATGTTTGTCAAGTGTGTTGTATGTAACTCAATCTATAAGTCATTATGTACAAGTAATATGATTGTTTGAATATATAAGGAAGGACGCATACATTTACCATTTATTTAAGTTGTTAAAATGGACCATATACATCATTGATTGCTTTTATTCACACTTTATGGTAAATGTCACTTTTCAATTCTTTCTACTTTATAGAGCTCAAATTTAGACTTTTGGAGCTTCTTTTTTGGAATCTTGGGGCCCATTAATAATTCCTACGAGCAAGTGAATTTGGCACAAAATGAAATAAGAAACTTAATATGTTATGAGTTTGAACAAGTAATGTCTATAACTAAGTGAGTGTCACATGGCATCGGACATGACATGTCGAGGATTATTTCTATTGTAAGAAAAAAGTGTTTGTATTGTTTATACACTTGCTGATCTACAAAAAGTACTAACTATATTGAGCACACGAGCATGACACAACATGCTTGTCAAACATTTGAAAAAAAATATGTTGAAGTTGAGCAGTACTTCTAGGGGAGAAACGAAATGAAAACTTGTGCATTTTATTACATTTATTTATACAATTTGAAAAATTATTGACGATTCACAGGAGTAAAAGCGACAAAGGTGTAGATGAAGACGACATACATCATAAACAGTAACACGTAAAAAGAATTTATAGTGAACAATATGATTAAGATTTTAAACGACATACATCATAAGTTGATCACAACCTTCTTGAAAATGATCAAGGAGTGGATGAAGACGACTTAGAAGGAGACAATTGACACTTTGGGAGAGAAGGCCAATGCACTTGTTGATCATTTATAAATCTTCTTTAAGGTTTTTGAAGGTCTTTCGCAATAAAAGAAAATAAGAATTCAGGAGACGCATTATTAGAACCAAAATTTGATTTCTATTCCTCATTGGAATTTTGATATACTAGAGAAGAATAAATCAAAGCCAGTCCTTTGCAGACTTTTAAAAATAGTAGCAATGGATTTTATTATTATTATTATTATTATTATTATTATTATTATTATTATTATTATTAACACAAATAGCTATTGTTCAAGAAAAATAACCACAATACAAAAACTTTATTCGTGTCCATTCTCCTCAAGTCTCTGTACCCGTCTTAGTGATAGTTGATTCATGCTTATTTACAAATGTTTTGTCATATTAAAAAATACCAATATATATATATTAAATTAAAAGGTACCAATATATTTGTAATCAAAGGAAAGCCAATAAGCCCAATAGCCAAGATTGCTCAATCTTTTCTTATACAAGTTGAAACTTTTGTCTCACACATTTAGAAATAGATATTCAAATAATTCTAGAATTATTTTACCACTTCATAAAGCACATCTAACCTCTCACATATCTTTTGTGCAAATTTCTCATCTTCATCACTAGACAAATTTTTGGAAACTTTTTTCCAACGTATTGTTCAAATATTGATTAATGACAAATAATCCATGAAAAGGATTGAGAAATATCCTGGATCTACAACAACATAGAAACAAATGGAAAAAAAAAAGATTCGGAACATCCTAGATCAAATCGGAGTTGCATAAAACAAAACCCCCAAAGCCACTCAGAAAAAGGCCTGGGCAGTTGCCTGGTTTTTAGCCAGTTGCACACTTGGGGGAATTTAGGTGGTGTGGGCAAATGTGAATGACCATTTGGTTTTTTATTCCATGCACCTTTTAACGCCTTTGAACACTTTTTCACTGGTTTTTTGCACTCATCGAGCATAAGATTTGCAAATCTATATATAGCCTCTGTTTGAAGGACTATAAAACCGCTTTTAACGTGATTTCTCATTTTTGTACAGTAAATAAACCATTTAAATAAATATTCTAATAATACTGTTCCATTGTCAGACTTTAATCAAAAATGATAGAATCACTTCGAGGGTGACCCCCGAAGTGATCGCACCCTCACATGGAGGGTGCGGAACCCACTCTAAAAAATTGGACCCGCACACTCCATGTGAGGGTGCGGTCACTTCGGAAGTCACCCCCGAAGTGATTCCATCATGGTCCGACTTTTATTACATGAGCAAAGGATCGTTGAAAAAATTTATGACAATTCCACCCTTTGCTGTTGTCTAAAATACACTTTACCAATTTTCACCTTCCCCGTCTACATCCCCTTCTTCAACTCTGCAAAGAACTCATCGAAACCACAATTTTCAAAATCACCCATTTTCCCGTGCTCTCGTAAGTTGACGGCAGACACACATGATTGCCAACCTCATAATTGTGTTCGACGTTACTCCTCCTTCTACTTTCCATGTTCGAATTTGTCCATGTTATTCCCAGATTTACAGAATGTTTCGACAACTGATCTTCCATAACCTCCTTCCCACACTGATTAAATCTATATTACATCTCTAACTTCTTTTCTCTGGCAGCGCTTCTCCAATTTTTGCCAATTTTCAATTTTTATTTAAGAACTTGTAACGCTTAGCAACTCAGATCTACCCATAAATGCTTTCGTCGTGGACGTCGAAGCTGTGGAAATTTTTAAAGCAGTGTGAAAATTTTTCATATCAAATTAATACCTTGTTTGAGCCCCATTTTTTAAATTTAAAATTTGGATTTTGGAAATTTAATGGTTAAAAAGTGATTTGAAAAGTAAAAAATTGTGGGCTTGACTTTTTTGAATGATTGAAATTGATTATTATAGCAAAAATTTGTAAAAAAATTGAGAAATAATGAGGGTCAAACAAGGGCTAAATCAGTTCACATTTTACAAAATCAAAGAAAACCATTTGTTGCTTTGCTCATCCCTATTTATCTATAGTTTAATTACAAGATTCAATCTACTGTAGACAGGTAAAGTGGTTCTCTCATATTTGCTCCACTAGTTACGGAATAATGCCACGTGAGCCAATGCTTCAATTTCTTTTCTGATAAAAAATTCAATGATCCTAATTTTGGTGTATTGATATACTCAGTGGTAGAATTGCTGCAACTGAATCACGAAGTGGGAGTTTTAATATAATTAACAGAAGGGGAAAAAAAAAAAAATATATATATATATATATATATAAAAGGTGTTTACTATACACGATTTCAATTCTAAAATACAAGTTAAAAAAAAATAAAAAATCAGATGATTAATAATATATATATTGTTATAAACTAGAGAGAAAAAGAGAGAAAAGTAGAGACACCAATAAACTTGTGTATTTTATTATGAACCAGAGCCCCACATATATAGGGGAAGAAAAGGATATACAAAGTAATTATAACTAGGGTTTTAGGGGTACAACTGTCATTCACTAATACAATATAATATTTACAACACTCCCCTTTAATGACATATGATATTACAAAATATCTGCCTCGTTAAAACCTTGTTTGATAAAACCCAATGGGACAAAAATATCAAACGAAGGAAAAAGAGTACAGTTGTTCTTGGAGTATTAAGATGAATGTTGCCTCGTTAAAACCTCGCCAGGAAAATCCAATGGGACAAAACATTGGTTAAGGAAAAAGAGTACAACTACTCCCCCTTAGTATTGATCATTGTAAATCATCGAGTTGATGTATCACAATCTTGTGAACTGATTTATTGAATGTAGATGTTGATAGTACTTTTGTAGATAAATCGGCTTCATTGTCACTTGAGTGAAATTGTTGAAAATTCTGGAGTCTTTTGATGCTGCCTCGTTAAGACCTTGTCAGAAAAATTAAGTGGGAAAAAACCTGAACGAAGGAAAAAGTGTACAGCTACTCACCCTGATTCAATATGTGTTGAATCATCCATATAGTTACTCCCCCTGATTCAATCTCTATTGAATCATTCATATCTTGATCTCTTCAGGAGTTTCGTATAAGAGAGTATATCAATAGATATTGATGACAACTACCTCATTAAAAACCTTGCCAGGAAAACCCTGTGGGACAAAATCTCGGCTAAGGAAAAAAGAGTGTAGCGTATATTAGCTCCCCCTCATGGGAACATTATAGTTATATTGATACTGCACATAATTATTTCAACTATAAATAGGTACAATATCGAATGTGTTTACCAAGCATTTATAAATAACACATATCTGATATCTGATATTATTTGTTCTTTGAATATATTCAATATTTCTAATCATTTGAACATGCTGCATCAAGCCATATTCTATAATCAATATTATCAATGCATTTAATGCAGTTCTAAAATTTGGAAGTGACTTATTCACTTCACTGAACAATTAACTTATTCACTTCAGGTGAATAATTAACCAAGAATTTGAATTTGAAAATCAATTGCCACGATCTTTATTCACAGTAATGGTACATCTCAATTTCAACACTTTGTCATATAGAGTCATTTGTACCATTCTTCATGTAATCTAATCACATTCCATTGGAAATTGAATCTATTCAAGGCATATTAAATATTCAGATCGCAAAGTATATGTATACTTTGATCAAACAAGTTTCTTAAAAACTTGAATTATATATTTCAAATATATTTAATCCTTCAAGGATTATACTGTATGCTTCAAGCATCGTATATGTTTCACATTGCAATTATCAAATTGCTACCACCAAATTTAAGTCGTGAAACTTTAGATAGGTAACGATTCCTATATTTCAAATAGATTTTCTCTAATTATTTCACCGCAATCCCAAAGTATCAAGGTATTGATTACCCTTTTTAATCTCACTCATTGGTATTTCAAAGAATACTCCCAATGTACCGAGTTGATGATCATACATTTTGATATCAATCATTGGTACATCAAAGAGCGCAATCTAGTAATCAGAGTAAATCATTTTTCATTGTATACATTTCTAATAATCATATATTTATAGGCACTTATTATGCATTTTCAGGCAAATAAAATATTGTATCTATGTCAGATCTTTGAAACATTCGTTGCGCAACAAGTCGTGTATTACGACTATACATATAGGTATTTTACTGGCTTTACACTTTTATGCGTTTGGACTTCAGGTCCCAAAACTTCAGGTTTTGTAATAAGTTTAATTTAGCCTGAATGCATACTTTTGCCAACTATTTTTATGTCGATTTTTTTCGACATATTTTCTTTTAATATCCTCGCTATCATTCAAATTATGATGCGGCTAGCTTCGCAATTTTCTTTTGCATAAGTGCTTTAAAAAGTGTGTCGACACAATTATCATCTCAATTTGATTTCTTTCCCCACAAGATATAACTATAGAGATCTCAATTTTCAATATTTTAAGTACTTGAACCTCTTCTAGAAATTTACAATTAATTATGTCAATAAATACTCTCTCATGAGTATATGCCTCCTCAATAAGACCATTATAATCATTTGCTCTATTTTTATTTATTTGGGGATCTTTATTCGAATCAAATATCGCTACGCTTCATGCGTGCTACATATCAATATAAGATAGAGCATGAGATTTTATTAATCTCTTATGCATCTTGTAATTATGTTATCTTTGAACGTTTCGTTCATATTTTCAATCGAAATTCTGGTTCATATTATTAATCGCGAGGATATATATATAACATAATATGATGCATTTGTTTGATTTTAAGCTATTCCCCCTTAATGTTGAAAAAATTGTCCAATCAAATTGACAATAACTTTTTTTTCTCGACGTTGTAAAATATCACTCATTTGGGATATAAGTTCAAACAACGCATTTTTCTCAACATTCTTTATTTCCCATATCAGTGCATTGTGGTGGATCAATTCCACTATTAAAAAATTATATGGAAAAATTAGGCTCTAACCATAAGCCAATTATAATAGGGAGAACTATGATATTGGCATGATGCGTAATAGAATTCCCTAAACAAAAAGGGAAGTATTTTGTTCTCAATTAAATTAATTGGAGGCGTTTAACAAACAAAAATGTTAAACTATTTATCGACATCCCAACTAACACTTCTTAAAATGTTGAGATTCGTGTCCACTAGCATTATCAAGACACATTTTTTATTAAATAATCTGAAAATTATGCTCATAATTCATAATTTGAGCAATAATTTCGCAAACTTCAGGTTGCGAACACCATTCAATCATCTAGTACATGTATCAAATCTATTAGATACAAATAATATTTAGATGATCAACGTGGAGGATGATGGGTCCCCATTTATCACCCCAATTAATTTTTAGAAATATAGGGAATTTAATCCCTATTTTAGCTAGTGATAATGAAAAATTTCATGAAAGAGAACAAACATCATATATGATTGAATTGAAGAATCTTCTGGTTCTTCATTGAGTATCAATTTTAATTTCGCATCATTATTGATCCAGTGATGGTCCAACTGGTCATGCCAAATAATAAAATTAAATTGAACTTCTGGTTCAATATAAGATATAATCATATATTATTCAAGTAGTCAAACTAATCAATGTCCTTATGACATAAGTTATATGTTTTCCTTTAGGGATAAACATGAACTCAAATAAGATATTTTTCGAAACAATGCTACTTCGAAAGCACGTTTTACCATCTACTGCACGATCGCGCGGTTTTGTACCACGCGATCGTACGCTTTTCTGACTGGTTAGCGGATCAGATTTTTCTCCCGATTTTCAGCCCGTTTAACCTAGGTTTCTCCAACACCTATATATAGAACATAAGAGACACGAATTAGGAACATTTGCCTCTCCAAAGAAAGAGCCATAATAGAGAATTCAACACCAAATTCTTGAGGAATCAAGCATCGCAAAGGGGCTTGAATTGAAGATAATTGAAGAATCAACATTACAAACATTCCTTTCTTAATATTATTTTCAATGAACGTTTATTTTTATTATTTTTGTTCTTTATTAATGATGTATAACTAAACTCCATGTTGGGATGAACGGTGTAGCCTAGTCATATTATTTTACTTCCAAGTTTCATAGTTTTAATGTTTTGTTGCATGTATTGATTTATTATTGTTCTTAATGCTTGAATTGCTTGATCACCAATTAATGATATATTGAGTTATTTCCGTAATCTGATAGGTGAGTTAATAACTTAGAACGTGGTAATAAATCCGATAATTGAACAAGAAATAGAAATATACTTTTGTTATTATTGTGATCGTGTGTAAATTTTTGTGTTTATTGCATCTAGATAAGGAATATTCGGACCCCCTGTAGAAATACATGGTTGACTTATTTAGGTAGAATTGATTTAAACTCAAGAGAGGAATCTAAATATACATCAGTGAATTCGACCGAATGCATATTTAGGAAATAAAACTAGAATTAGAATTGATTTAATTGGCTAGGTGAAATCGTGAATCTCAACTACATTACAATCATCTTTAAAAACAAAAGCAAGCTCGCAATTTTATTTCTTTAATTCAATTCTTTAGTTAGTCTTAAAAATCGCAATTCGTTTATTCATTCAAATAGGGTTAAGAGCTAACATATTTTAGTACTTAATAGCAGTCCTCGTGGGAACGATAATCCGAACTCTAAGGTTCACTTTATTACTTTTATGATTTGTACACTTGTGGAGATATTTCGCATCGCGAGATATTAGTGAACACATCCATATACTATTGCAAAGATGAATACATATTATATTATTATGCAAGTTATGATTTAATATGTACTAATCTTAGCAATACCTTTACAGTGCTTCTTAGTGATGATCCGGTATCAACCGACATGTGCAGCCAAGTTTTAGAATGAATATGAACAATTCCACAAACAAAAGCTGGGCTAATCTCGTTATCGATTGCTCTGGACTTCACCTTATATACACATTTATACACTACTCATTTATTATGTAGACTGTAACCTGATAATACAGACTATGACCGCATTATATTAATGTTATGACTAATCTTGTTCTTGTCATACAAAAAATAAGTGGTCACAAAAATCTTAGATGTTTAGTTAAAATACACGTTCCTTAGCTTGTAAGGAATGACATCAGCTTTATATTGTCCACCCCATTAAAATAGTTTTCGAAGACAATATTCTATGGATCATATTTTGCTCCAACAATAGTTTGATGTCCTTATACATTAACAAATGGAAATTGTATTATCTTTGATGACGTCGGTGCCCTTTCTATAGGCAAACCAGATGAAGCACGAGTAGGGGTAGATCCCTAGTCACACACAAAACATGTTTAACTTAAGGCACAATCAAATTTGGTAACATTTTATCAATTCAATCAAATTCTGATGTACAGTCACATTTAGTCACGCTGTCGAAAGTCGTAAAATATTTTGAAATTCATTCCAATCCAACTCACCTCAGATTTCTGGAGTTCAGTTGACTTCAGAACAGATGTTATAATATCATCAACCTGCTCATGTACTTCTTTAGCCTTTTCTTGTGCTTCAGTGGTGCGTGTAATTGATTGAGTAGATCCAACACCTACATCAAATGAAGGTATTGGACTCAGGTATAAATTTCCGTTGTCATCCGAGGGATCCAATTCCATATGAGCCTTCCCTTTATTGTCTACATCTTGATCAACTTACGTCCCTTCATTCTGAAACAACAACATTCGAACAAATTTGGTCACATTTTGTCAATTTAGTCAAATTTTAATGCACGGTCACATTTAATCACAATTGTCCAAAGTTATAAAAATGTTTTGAAAAAGATTTCAATCCAACTCACCTCAGTTTTTGGAGTTTAGTTTACTTTAGAACACATGCTATAACCTCGTCAATGTGCTCCCGTCCTTCGTTAGCATTCTCTTGTACTTCTGCAGTGTTTGCAATTGTTTGAGTGGATAAAACACCCAGATCAAATGAATGTGCTGGAATGAGGTAGAAATCGTCTTTGTCATCTAAAGGATCAAATTTCATGTGAGCATTCTCTTTTATTATCTATATCTTCATTAACTTTCATCCCTTCATTCTGAAATAACAACATTGAATATCATATAAGAAATCAGGTAACATTCGAATATTAGTTTGTTTTTAGTCCCTTACATCTTGAACTGATGTACTTTTCAATCTTTACTTTGTTTGAACTTCATCCATGAAAGAAGATATCATCTCGGTCACAGACTCTACAAAAACCACCATGTTCAAATTGATATCACTAATCTCCTCTATCAATGCATTTTGGTTATGAACGATGTCATGGAACCTCGTAATGCTATTTGAATTGTGCAATACGTCGTGATTTTCACCCATTCGTGATTTAATCTACACAATCTCCATTTTTAGCCCTCTATTCTCACGTTGAAGATAGGAAATTTCGTCATTAAAATTCTTCTTCAACCAATCACATTCTCGATGAAATATTTGTAGATAGCTTCTTATTCATTTTTATACATATTCTCTTGACCTAAAATACAAGGAATGAAATACATAACTTACTTCAACACTTGAATATTCAGGATCATGTGTGGTCCGAATTCAAGAGCTCTTGTTGATAAATTCTCGAGACAAAAATAAAATAAATGAGATTTATTTATAAAGAAGATGTTTACATAGTACAATTTTGATGAAAAATATACGTACATACTATTTGAACACAAGACAAATTGAGAGTTTGCACGACATCAAAATTAAAATTTTAGCTCTCACTATGTTTCTCCTTATTAATATCATTATTTCTTTCTGGATCCACATAAAGTTAAAAACATCATTAATAAAAACTTCAATCAAATATGTGTGCTTAAAAAAGTGGTTTAGGGAAATGTGTTTATAAACTTGTTACCAAACAACAATAAATGTAACTTTCTTTACATTTTTTCATTTTTTTATTTATAACATAATTAAATAAGTTTCATAACCATTATTTTATTCATAACAAAATTATTTATTGTTGATACTTAGATTTGTATTTTTTTCATTATTTATTAATGAAATTATCATTTATAAATTAGTTTTATGAAAGTGAAAATTCTTTGATATTCACTACAAGAAAAAGGTCTTTTGCAAAATGCAAACAGAAACATTCTTTAATTGCAATTTGTTAAAAGGGGCCAACATCAACATTCAGTGGTTGCATGTTGTCATTGGTTCATTTATTTAATATTTAGCAACATTTAGCTGGTGAATGCTGCTAATTTTAACTTGTTACCACGTTCATTGCGTGTTGTAAAAAGACTTGACTTTTGCAACGTTCATTGCGCGTTAGTACCCTTAGACAACATTCGTTACGTGTTGCAAAAGGGTACCCTTTCGCAATGCATAATAAATGTTGCGAACGGGTACCATATGGAAATGCGTAAGTACCCTTTCACAACACGCAATGAATGTTGTGAAAGGGTGCAACACTCATTGCGCATTGTAAAAGGGTACCCTTTCACAACGTACAATACGAACGCTGCGAAGGGTTCATTCCGCGTTGCGAAAGCGTACCCTTTTGTAACGTGCATTGAAAGTTTCCAAATTTGCAATGTGCATTAAACATTGCCAAATGATACCCTTTCACAACATTCAGGAGAACATTGCGAAAGGGTACCCTTTTGCAACGTTTGTTCTGCGTCGTCAAAGGGTATCCTTTCACAACGTGTAATGAATGTTCCCAAAGGGAATAATTGGGGAAAAAATTCATATACCTAAAATTGTGAGACTAAATTGTAAATTACCAAAATTAAAATATAAACCTAGACTCTCAAATCGACTCTGTAATATCACTTTACATTTTTACATACTAGCTAGTAGTAAGCACGTGCGTTGCACATTTGACGTAAACGATATATGTTAGTTTAATACATGCATGTCTTTTACAATCTTATCGAGCAAAAGCAAGACTTATATAAATGAATTAAAACTTCTCCGGAGTATTTTTTGATTCCATTGTTGCTTTCCTACATCTGTTATTTTCATCATATTGCTAGAAGGAATGTATACAACTTATTTGACTAATGTTATAGTAAGAATATTATAGAAATGTCTGACCTATGTCTATAACTCTCTTTTTTCCTTTGACATTATTGGCAAGATATTTGTGATTAGGCTATTTTTTTAAGAATTATACATCGTACCTTCCCTATTATAATATTTTTCAAATACTAATACATTGAAATATTACCAATCTTCATGCAAAGAGAATAGTTTCGTAATGGTTATATTTTGTATCGTGAGGGATAAAGAGAGGAAAAATCCGAATACCAAATCTAGTGCTCTGTACAGACCCTGGACTAAAATCAATTTGTCACTTATTTATTTAATTTCCCAAGAAATAGGTCTATGCAACTATCCAAGTATTACAGGGCTAGGAAACCCAAGCAATTACAATATCAATATTGTTTATGTACCAGTATTAAAACCACATATACTATGTAGTTTCTAAACTTTTTGTCACTGTTCTAATAGTGTGTTGCTTTAGCATTGGATGATACCATAACCAAATAATAATCAAAATCAACAGCGTGAGCCATAGTTATAATATGTTAACACATGAACCATTGAGAATAATATAAGAGAACAACACCTCTTAAAGCACAAGTAACAACAAAGGCAATAACTATGATTAGTATAATTTCATTGGTTATAATACATTACTACAACAACATATTACAAAACAAAAGCAGCTAATAGAAGTATCCAAATGTACCACAAAATGTTTCCATCTCCTTCAAGGATAAGCTTTCAAAGTTTTAAAAGGACTTATGAAAAGTAAATGTTACTTGCTCGTCCTCATCCTCATCATCATCATCATCATCCATATATCTTTAGCAATTTCGGCATGTGCATGCTCAACAATCTACTTCTTTCATGTTTTACTAACAGAACAACTATCTAAATGTATCATTGTGACTTCATCAAAATTTGTTCTACAAAATATTCTCATATTTTGTTCATTTTCTTTCAATCCTAATCATAAATATATCCGAATTCACAAAAATTAGAAAGACGAAAACATATAATATAGCGTTTGTCTGGGAGGGATTAAAAGGAATAATTAATTTTTTTTCTGCTACTAGGTGTGGGCGTGTTCCATATAGTTCTAGTTCCTATGGAACCGAACCAAGAACCGTTGGTTCTTTTTGCAAGAGAAGAACAAAATTGGAACCGAACCGTTCGGTTATTTTGGTTTTGGTTCTGGTTCCGATTTCCTAAATTAATTTTCAAACTTAAGTGATGAAGCCATGGTAGATTTCGGCTGGTAACAGTTGTAAGACGGTAAGGTCATCGACATTGATCAAAATGCGAATACAACACTCAAAATCCTTGACATCAAAATATTCACTCCCTTCCATACAGTAACGTGTCTCCTCATTCGTGTGTATGTGCTCCTAAAAATTCTTCAATTTCTACTTTTAATTCTCCACCTTTTCAGTGAACAGTCGCACAAGTCCAACAAATCCTTGAAAACAAGATAACAATTAATTGTAAGATGAAGAGTGAATATTTATTACTTGTCAATTCTTGAAGAACTAATGGTTAAATGTTTGAAGCTGAACGACATAACCAGTAAAAGAAAAATGATTTTTGATATATAGTTTTTTGTTTATTACTTATTTTTCTTATAGTTATTGTAAAGTTTAATGAGTTAATAGTTGTTGGGTAATTGATATTGACTAATGGATCAGATAACATGCATTAAGATTAGGAATTGATATTTATTTATTTATTTTTTAAATTTATATTTAAAAACAGAATAAAATCGTGTTTTCTTCTGATTGAGGTTCTGAACCAAGAACATGAACCGGAACTGATGGTTCTTGATTTTTAGAACTAGAACCGTTTAAAATTTTGATAGAACCAAACCGAACCGAACATGAACCGAACCGACTATCTACCACTGTGGGTCCCATTGTCTACCCATTTCTCTTACTTTTGTTGCAATTGTGTCTCTCCAACGAAAAATGTCTATTTTTTCAATCAAAAAATAAATATTTTAATGTTTTTCAACATGTAGCAGCTATTATTGACCAAAATATTAATATTTTAATCTTAAATCTATCAAAATCTGATAGAAAATAGCCCAAAAAGCGCTACCAGATAGGGGCATAGTATATAACATATGCAACAAGAAACCTGAGATTTAGTGATAGGAGTTGAAAAAAAAAAACACAAAATTTTCTTCAATCTAGACTTTTGAATGACAAAAAGAGGCCGTAGCACTAAATCTACAAATCTAAAAAGTCAGAAAACCTGCGATATAAATTGTTGTATTTGCATCTAAAAGACATTACAAGCTAAAAATACATTTTATTTGATTTTACAAAATTACTAATGGCAAAAGAATTTCTACTATAACCTATAAATTTGAAATTAAATTAACATTCCACAAATAAACCTACTACATTTTTGAGAAGTTATAAACAATATATCAATATTATGAATCCAAAATGGCAACAACATACGCTAGTAGTACCCCCACCAACCCAAGAAGATTTCATGAGAATTTGGAAAATAAAATATATTCCAAAAAGGGAAACTTCAGCAGGATCAAACGCGAACATAAAAAGGTATAAAAATCCCAGAAACAAAAATTTATATTGACTGAAATTTAAAAATTTTCAAAAATGACATGAAGGTTGAAATATATAAATAAGCATTGACAAACCTAAGGAATGAGAGGAAATGGAGAGGAATAAGCCATGTACGTTCAATAAAATGGGAAATGAACATTAATTTGTTGATTAATTAACTAATGAAAAAATTTTAATTAAGCGCGTAGGGCATTTTTGGTTTAGAGCAAAAAATGTGTGGGCAAAATTGCGATGTTAAAAATTCTCCTCTATCACACTTTTAAGGTAATGTAGATATCTTTAAATCTCACGTAATGTTTATATTAATGTCATTACACATGATTTATTGGTGTGTATATATGGGATTTTCTTGGGAGGTTTTCACATCATTTTCTTTTAGTTGTGCTCAGCTTGATTTTTTAATGATTGAATCTTGATCATGTTTTCCTTTCTGGTATTTGAGTTGGTTTCAGTTTGATTTTCTTAGTAAACATTATTAGGGGTAGGCTTTACTTGACTGAACCAGTCAAAATCGACACAACGGATCGATTTGGGTTGGGTTTTAAAGAAATTTGGGTTGGATTGAGTTTGATTTATGTATCAATTTTTTAAATCGAGTTGGATCGAGTTGTGGGTTGGGTAAAAAATTCAACCTCACCCTGCCTAACCCAATGAAGAAAAAAGGCCCATTTAAGTTTCAAACGGCCCAGCCAAAAGTTCCCACCCATGACCCAACCCAAAATGATTTAGAAAGTAGAAACCCTAATTTGCAAACAGAGCCTCGCCCATCACTCTCGTCACTCATACTAGTGTATCTTGCCTCACGTTCCTCACTCCGACTGATACACCCAATTGAAAATCGCAATGCCGCCTCAACCCCGGACCATCGACCCATTCCCACATCCAAGTCTAAGAAAACCCCCAACACTGAACCCTAAAATACTCGCATAGTTATCACACCGCCCGTAGACACAGACTTCACCTAATTCGCAAATGAATTTTATTTTAGCTACTGGCAATGATTGGTGGAGAACAATTTGATTGTGGAGATGAAATATGTGGGGTAGTTGTCAACGTTAGAGCTAGGGGAAAAATTGCTATCTGGACCAAGAATGCTACAAAGGAAGCTTCTCAAGTAATTCGGTTGACACAATAGCTAATGGTATATGTAGTGTAACATTAACGTGTCACTAGTTCTACGCTTAATTTCCTATTGTTGCTATTAGAACAACTTCCTTTTGAACTAAAGGTTATACGAATTGGACAGTGGATTTTGAATTTTTCTTTTGTTAGAAAACTTGCTAGTGGATGCGAAGGCATTGAAAATCGAGCGTTGGATTACTTGGACAAGCAGGATTGTTCGAGTTCGAAGTTTTTAAAGAAACGGGCATAGAACTCGTGTGGAGACTCAAATTTTTGCCCATAATATGTTTACTATTTAAACTTATTTGTGTAACAGTTGAAGGTAGTTTTTTTTTGGGCATAAACCTAGTTCTTTCTTGGAGTTTCTCCAATTTAATTAATTCAATTTGATGTTCTTTGGAATCGACGACTTGAATTTGTGTTGTTCTTCATTCATATACTTTTTTGCTTGTATCAGGTTGTATATCAATATCTAATTCAAAAATTTTTGAAGTATAAAAATAGATAGTTTGAAGCTTGGTGGATAAAAATAAGATAATCAATCATATTACTAAATTTAAGAAAAATGGAGCTCTGTAGTTTTGTGGAGAAAAATAAGATAATCGGTCATTATATTGAATTTAAGCCTATTTTATTGGTAGATTTTGAAATATTGGGACTACTTCACATGTGCAAAATTTGGAGCAAGAGTTGAAAGTATAATGAGCGTTCGAAAGGCAGTTGATGCATCTCTAGTGAAGATTGAGGAAAGAATGCAAAATAAGCTGAAGGTTGTTGGACGACAATTTAATTATACACTACAGTCTTTACATCATTCTATGCAACAAATATGTCATAGTGTTCCTGATTTCGTTATACCATCATTTACACTATTTTCAATAGATGATGCTATCAAAGAAAATGATGCATCAAATATGTCACAGGTAATTCCCATTGTTTGCTACCGATGATTGGCTGAATTAGTTTGGATCTTGTAATTACACACGGCTAGATTCTCGTTCCGTAAATGCATCTCATTTCAAGATGCATAGAATGGATATTAGTAATGTTAAAAAATATGACGAGGCTATTAGCTACCATGTTTTAGGGCATGGAAACTTTTTTTTTTTTTTTTTTTTTTGTGATCCTAGTTTCTGACCAAAGTAAAATGTTTTGATCCTCTCAAATGAAAGATTCGTGAATTGTTCACCATGTCCAGAACTTATGTTACATGACACTGCATTATATTTTGTTCAAATGAGAGATTCGAAACATTTTAATTATTCCATTCGTGATTGAAGAGTTGCAGCAACAAAGAGTTCATGATTATAATTTATATCTAGATTAGTAGATATAGAATTTATTTTTAGGTACATATTACTTAATCATTGCTCTATTTGATTCACAGGTTTTGGAGTATTTTTTAGATGCATTGAATTCATTGCAACCAATGAAGAATGAAGTTTTCATGATTATAAGTGCTTGAATTAACATTTGTGATGTCATTGTAAATCAATTTGGAAAAAAAATGTTATTGTAAATCAATTTTGAAAAGCAAAGTATCTTAGTGTTTTTTTTTTTGTATTAAAATATATTTGGTCTAATTTTCTTTAATATGCTTGCATTTTATTTTGAATAGTTGATTTATGTATAGAGCGCGTGTTTTATATTTTACATATTACGTATATGTAAGAGAAATTGTTGATTATTAATGGAATTATCTATTTATTGATTAGTGAAAAATTGAAAAAAAAAATGTAAAAGATCGACTACAACGCGCAATAAGTGTTGCCAAAAGTATCAACCGCAAGCGTAACGAGTGCTGCCAAAAGTATCAACCGCAACGCACAATGAAAGTTGTCAAAAATATCAACCGTAACGCCCAATGAATGTTGCTAAAGGTCTATCGCAACACACTTTGAATGTTGCCAAAATTATTAGCCGCAACACTCAATGAACGTTGCCAAAGATCTATCGCAACTCACAATTTATCTTCTGCAACACGCAATGAACGTTGCTATATTCTTTCCCTATACGACAACATTGAGATTTGCAACATGCACATAAACGTTGTAAAAAGGCCTCTTGCAATATTTTTTTCGTGTTAACGTGGGCTATTTTTGTTATAGTGGTGGTTGAAAACGAGTACAAGGAAAAAGAGTTTTGAGAAAAAATGTTGTTAAATAGGGGCTCATTAAGATAGCTGTTAGAATTACCACTTATTACATAAAACTACATAGACACCGAGGAAGTTTTCCTGCAATATACCAAGTTACCGATGGAATCTTCAGTTGTTAAGATAGAATTTTGTAATTGTTATAACTTTAATGCTGACGAAATTTCTAACAGAAAATTAAATTCCTTAGACATTCATTTTTTAAAATTATAACTTTATAAGTGAAAAATCCAAATGTAATCACGAATTACTCCTTCTAATTCTTTTTTTATTAACAACATAATTTTCTATACGTATTTTTTAATTTTTCTCTACATAAAAAACATCACATATTGTATAATCAATTGGCCCAACTGCATTCCATTTTCTTCAGCCCATATCCGAAATTTGTTAAGCCTAGTTTTCACCTTCAGCAATTGAGCCCATTTTACTTGTATGACCCGCAGCCCATCTCGTGTTTTATCAAAACACACTTTTATCTTAAGCCAACAGAATCTGTTTCAACCGTTGATTCAATCACATGGAATCAGTTGAGGCCGTTGGATCTATATCCTATATCTAGGTCAAGAGAAGTATCTGGAAGAGACGAGATTAGACGCGTGCTTTACTTTCTGATATTTTCTCTCTCTCTCTCTCCTCTCGCTTCCTTCTCTGAGGCAATTCATATCTTTTCTACGCAAACCTTCTGTTTTTGAGAAAATCTTTGATCTTTTTCTTTATCTTGTTAATGGTTTGTGAGTCTTGTTGTAGTACTGTTTGTAAGCACACTTTGCTGAGGATTTGAGAGTTTTTTTTTGTACGCATTTTTGTTTCTGCTATTTTTTGAAATTTCTGTAAATTTGCGATCCTTGAGATTCTTTGTAAAAACTTTACATTAAGTTTTGATCTGAAATTTTTTGTGGTTTGAAATAAAGTTTCTGTGTTTTTGTGTATTCTGAGTTCAAAATCTCTACAGTGGTATCAGAGCCTTAGGGTTTCTGATACAGGAAAATTTTGGAGGTTTTTCATTTGGGTTTTCTGGGATCTTTGTTCATCCTCTTGAAACTTCAAGAATTTTGTGGAAAACCCCAGATCTTACGTACTCAGGATTGATTATTCTGAAACCTTTGAGTTTTTAAGGGATCGCATATTTTGGCTATGGATCTTGTGGTAACTTGACACTTTGGTACTTGATCGTGAAAGATCTGAGGTCAGATCTAACTTTGCTTGAAAGTTTCAAAAGAAATTACGAAAAATCGCAGCAATCAGGTGATATCTTGAAACTCTTTTAGGGTTTTCTTTAATTTCCTTTTTTCTTTCTTTCTTTTTCCTCCGTTGAAGCCCTCTTGGACCCTTTTACTCACCTTTGTCCAGGATTCCCTTTGAGAATGCGGGAATATTAGGGAGTTCTTGGCCGACCCCAGTAGGGTTGAGGGAAAGAAAGCTATCTTTACTGATTCTTGCACATAATTGATCCACTACTGTATAATTTGTTATCTGCAGTATTAATTTGTGCCTTGTGTTGTAAATTGCATGTACTATTTGAAATTTGTAAAACTATGTTTTGCACTTGACTGCATAATTTGCTTGCTTTGTTCCGTTCCTACTCTTAATTGTGCATTCTTTGTCTCCCATAACTGCTTTAAACATGAATACTGCTAAGGTTGAAGTTGAAATATGGAATGGGAAGGGGGATTTTAGTTTATGGAGACAGAAAATTAAAGCCCTCTTACTTCAACTAAAATGTGCTAGAGCTATAGATGAGACCTGGCCGGAAACCATGATTGAGGAAAGAAGAACTGAATTAGATGAACTTGCTTGGAGTACCCTGTTCCTTCACCTATCTGATACAGTGATTAGGAAAGTAGGGGATACCAAAACCTCAGCAGACCTATGGGACAAACTTGAAGAACTTTTTCTTACTGTTTCTTTACCAAACAAGTGTTTTTTATGGAAACAATTTTTTAGCTTCAAGTTTGATCCTACTTTAGGTGTGTTCGCTTCGAATCCCGCAAGTGCACGGGATCGTTGACAAGTAATAATTGTGATGAGTTGAGAGTATCGTTCCCACGAGGAATAATGTTTAGTCTTAATTACTAGTTTATCGTCGACTCAATTAATGAAAACAATTAAAATAAAAAGATGATTTTGTTTGTCTATCTATTCTAAAAAAATGCAATAAATAAAACTTAAATAAAAACAAATGTTTGGGAGTAAAATATAAATGGAGAGCATGTATTGGAATTCGAATCCACTTGTTATCACCTATCTCAATTCAGAAATTCGTAGTTTAAATCATTCATGCGTTTTTTGACAATCGATAATTCACATACAATTAATTTTCTTTTCCAAGACAAACTAAATCTATCCCAAACATGAAACGAATATATTCCTAGTCCGAATACGAATGTTTAGAACGCATTAAATCACACAATTATCAATTAGATTGCACATGTCATAGTGTTATTCCTAACATCTAGTGTTCGTGTGTTGATCATGCAATGTTCCAACTTATTGTGACTTTTCCAAGATTACAACTAGTAACGACATATTTAATTGGTGGCCATTCAATCAAATAATAATAACAATAAAGCATGCAAGATCAATCAAGACAACACAAAAAAATATTAAACTACTACTTATCGAATCAAAATAAATTAATAACAAGTTTCATCTTCATCCAATACATAAATTAAATTAGCCTAACATCTTAATATGTAAATCAAACACAAAGAATTTGAAGAATATCACCCGGTTCATCAAAAAAATTGCCAGCAGCCTGCTTTCTCTATTAATCCCAAGCCAAACAAAGCCAACCATTTTCTCCTCTAATTCCCATAAACTCTGAATGTATATATGTATATCTTCTGCCGACTCTCCTCTCTAAAAAACTGGCAGCCCACTTCTATTTAATGTCTAATATGTATGTATATATATTTTCTCCAAATACTCGGCCCCCTAATTCCCAAGATTCTGTGTTCACTCTCCCCTTCTCTCCTAATATGTGTGTGTATAATATATAATCAAAGAATCCCCCTCTTCCGTGTATAATCTGTGTGTATGTATCTACTGACTTCTCTCCTTTTTTTAATTCACCATCCGAGCACCTTCTTCTAATGTGTATCTCTCCTTTTTCAGCTGCTTTTATTCCCAGGCTGCTCAATCCACACTCCACCGCTGACCACTTTTGATGATGAATGATAATCCCTCAAGAAATCTCCCTCTTAAGCTCACCAGTGGCTCCCTCTCTCGTTTCCAGCAGCCCCCAAGTCGGCTCTCTCTTTTCTGCTCTCTAATGCCGTGTATATATATATATGAACATATATATCAATTAATTCAAGGCCCTATTGCACTAAGTAGGGTTTTGTTTAAAGACTCAATTTCTCAAATAAATCAAATTGGTCCTTGTGTTTTTAATTGTGCAATACATGTCTCGATTTATGTCACTTCGAGTTCTTCAATTTTTGGAAGTTGCACTTGAGTCCCACTTTGTCCCTTTTTTTGTACGGCTTTAGTCCATTTTTTTCCGTTTCGCATCCAAACGCATTCAAAATTTGATTTTTCCTAGAACAAACAAAATAAATATATAATTAACAATATTATATCCTAAAACACTCGTAATTGTCTAAATTTAAAGTCAAGATAAGTACAAAAACCGTACTTATCAAGGTGCTGAAGAAAACATAGACAGGTTTAATAGGATAACTTAGGATCTTCTAAATGCTGAAGAGAAAACCACTAAGGACTAGAGAGTTGTGTACTTGTTAAATGGTATGGGGGATAAGTACAAGGACATTAGGAATGCTCTAGAGTATGGAGGTCAGAAACTGTCTGTAGAAATAATAAATACATCTCTTAAAAATAAGGAATTAGAATCTAAGTCAGAGCACAAAGAGGCCTATAATGTTGAGTCCACATCACATAGGGGCAGAAACTCCTTTAGAGGAAATTTAAGAGGCTGGACCCAAAATAGAAATAATCCTAGACAGGCTAAAGACTATCAAAATAAAAATTTCATACCAAGCAAACCTAGGGATAAGAAATATGACAATAGAAAATATGATCAAAACAGGTTTGAAACTAAAAGGTATGATAATAAAATTGATAGGAAGCCTGATGAAACTAGAAGATGTTTTTATTTTGGTAAGATAGGTCATTTGATTGATAAGAGCTTTAAGAAGTTAAGGGATGATGCTAGAAACAAACTACAGGAACCTGCAGACATTCAAAACAATAGTGGAGTTGTTTATGTTACAACCACTTCAAATATGGAAGATGAATGGATCCTAGACTCAGGCTGTACTTTTCATATGTGCCCTTATAGGGATTTATTTGATACGTTTTCTATCCATACCTCTGGTTCTGTGAAACTAGGGAATGATGTATCCTGTGACATAAAAGGAATTGGTACCGTGACCTTAAAACTTGATGATAATAACAATTTGATTTTAAACCAAACCAGGTATGTCCCTAATTTAAGGAGAAACCTCATCTCATTGGGTATTTTAGATGATGAAGGTTATGAAATCAGACTCAGCAGTGGATACATAAATATTTTGAAAAACAATTTGTTGTTTTTAAGTACAGTCAAGTCTAATGGCATTTATATTTTGTTTGTGCAATATGCTCCTCCTACTTCTCTGACTATTGAAACTGCTGACAATAACTTGTCTGATTTGTGGCATAAAATATTAGGCCATGTAGGAGAAAAAGGACTTAAAAGGTTAGAGAAAAATGGATTTTTTTGAAAAGATGTTTTTTTAGAAACTTAGCCCCTGTTCTCTTTGCTGTTTTGAGGTCGTTTTCTGTTTTTATTTTCGAAAACGTTAAAAACGCATTCTCTTTACCATTTTCGAAAACGCATTTTGGAAAACAAAAAAAAAATTTGTACACAAAACGGAAAACGCCCGAAACATCGTTTTGGGCGTTTTGTGTGTATTTTGACAAAAAATGTCTAAAACGCGTTTTGGGAATATATATATATATATATATATTTTTTTTTTATATTATAGAATTATCTTAATTTAGAACTAAGCTTAATATAAAGTTTTTATTTTTTTTATTTTTTTATTATTTTTTTTAGAATTATCCTAACTTGGAACTAAGCCTAAATAAATAATTTTTTTTTTTAGAATTATCCTAACTTGGAACTTAGTTTAAATAAAGTTTTATTGAATTCAATATCAACATTACAAAAAAAAAATTAAATGAGAATTCTTGTTGTTATATTTCAAAAAATGCAATGATAAATGGACTCTGGTGGTTTTGAAAGAACTTGCATTTTCTGAATTTTAATAGAAGTAGAGCTTTCTCAAGTCCCGAACCTGAACAAGCTGTGTTAATATAGACTCTTAATGCTCACATTAGTGTGTTGCATGTAACCATATTTTTAGTGTATTGTGAAAGGAAATTTGAGTTGGAGTTAGTAGTATTTTGCAAGCAAGTTAATTAAAAATAGTTTAAATAGCGTTTTGCAAAATTTCAAACAGAACGTATTTTCCAGCTTTTCATTTTCAAAAACAGTTTCAGAAATGACAAACCAAACGCGTTTTCAGCAAATTTGAAAACAAAAATGAAAACACAAAATATAAAACATTTTCGAAAATGAAAATACAAAATAAAATACAAACAGAACGCCACCTTAGTTTTTGTGAAGAATGTCTTTTGGGAAAACAAAAAACTTCTTCATTTCGTAAAGCTGTTCATAAATCCAAGGTTATTCTTGAATATTTGCATGCAGACCTCTGGGGTCCTGCTCCTGTTAACACAGTTTCTGGTTTTAGATATTTTTTGTTGATTGTTGATGACTATTTCAGAAAGTCTTGGGTTCATTTGTTGAAATCCAAAGACCAAACTGTTTCTATTTTCAAATATTTTATTACCATGGTTGAAAATTTGAAAAACAAAAAGGTTAAAGTAATCAGAACTGGAAATGGTTTGGAGTTCTGCAATTTTGAATTTGATGATTTTTGTAAACACCAAGGTATACTTAGACATAGGACTGTTGCATACAGTTTACAGCAAAACGGGGTTGCTGAAAGGATGAACATGACCTTGTTAGAAAGAACAAGGTGCATGTTAATCCAATCAAATTTGTCAATTTTTTTTTGGGGGAAGCAGTTAAGACTGCATGTTTTTTAATTAATTTGTGTCCTTCTAGTGCTGTGAACTACAACATTCCAGATCAAATCTGGAATGATGCAGTTCCAGATTATTCTGTTTTAAAGGTTTTTGGCTGTTCTGCCTATGCTCATCAGGTTCAGTCCAAACTTGAACCTAGGTCTTTAAAATGAATTTTTGTTGGATATGGGGAAGGGGTTAAAGGTTAAAGACTTTGGGTTAAAGAACAAAGTGGTTTCAAAGTTATTTTAAGCAGGTCAGTTATTTTTAATGAAAAAGTTTTTCCTTGCAAGTCTGAAAAGAATGAAAATCCACTTTTTGAAAATGATTTTTTTATAACTGAAGTAAGCTTTGATGATTCTTACTTTCAGCTTGAGCAGCCCCAACACTTGCATAATAATGTGCCTGCATCACCTGCACGTACTTCACCCACTCTGTCTGAACATGATAAACCTGCTTTAGATAATTATCAACTGGCTAGAGACAGGACTAGGAGAGAAATTAGACCCCCTGTTAGATTTGATGATTTTGAATCCTATCCTGCTTCTGGTTTGTCTACCTCTTTGGATCCTGAACCTTGCTCATTTGAAGAAGCTATGGGATCAAAAGATAAGAACCTGTGGATTGCAGCCATGCAAGAGGAAATGAATTCCTTGATTAAGAATAAAACTTGGACTTTAGTAGAAAAACCTCCTGATAAGAAACTGATTTACTGCAAGTGGATATTTAAAATAAAATATGGGGATTCTGAAGGGGGCAAACCTAGATATAAGGCTAGGTTTGTTGCAAAAGGGTTTTCACAAAAGGAAGGCATAGACTATACTGAAATATTTTCTCCTGTTGTGAAATTTACTTCTATTAGAATCCTATTTGCTTTAGTTGCTCAAAATGATTTAGAACTTGAGCAAATGGATGTAAAAACTGCATTTTTGTATGGTATACTTGATGAAACCAATTATATGTCTCAACCAAAAGGATTTGAATAGAAAAATAAACCTGATCTAGTGTGTTTGCTTCAGAAATCTCTTTATGGCCTAAAACAAGCACCTAGACAATGGTACAAAAGATTTGATAATTTCATTCAAAGCTTAAAGTTTCAGAAAAGTTCATATGACCCCTGTTTTTACTTTAAAAATGACTCAACTGATCCTATGTAGCTGCTTATGTATGTGGATGACATGCTCATTGTTGGTAAGAACCTGCAAGCCATTTCTAGTCTTAAACAGAATTTGAAAACAGAATTTGAAATGAAAGATCTAGGACCAACTAGGAAAATTTTTGGTATTGATGTATTTAGAAATAAATCTGCAGGGAAAATTTTTCTAAATCAAAAGAGCTACATTGAAAAAGTTTTGAAAAAATTTCTTTATCTGATTCTAAACCTATTTCACTGTCACTGCCTTCTCATTTTAAACTTTCAAGTGATCAGTGTCCTAAAACTGCAGAAGAATTTCATAGAATGAAAAATGTCCCTTATTCAAATGCTGTAGGTTCAGTTATGTATCTAATGGTCTCAACCAGACCAGACATTGCATTCTCTGTCAGTGTTTTGAGCAGGTTTATGAGTAATCTAGGAGAACCTCACTGTGAAGCTCTTAAATCTTTACTAAAATATTTGAAAAGAACTTTGAATTTGAGTCTTATGTTTTCTAAATCCAAAAATGCTTTTGAACTTAAAGGATTTGTTGACTCTAATTTTGCTGGAAATATTGACAACAAGAAGTTTACTTCTGCTTACTTTTTTACCTTAAGTTCCTCCTGCATCAGTTGGAAAGCACAACTACATAAATTAGTTTCCCTTTCTTCAACTGAAGCAGAATACATTTCAGCCACTGATGCAGTTAAAGAATGCATGTGGCTGAGGGGACTGCTTTCTGAAATTGGGCGTTTGAGTAAACCTGAAATTGAGATCTACACTGATAGCCAGAGTGCTTTATATCTTATTAAAAATCCTGTGTTTCATAATAGGTCCAAACACATAGATGTCAAATTTCATTTCACAAGAGACATCACTGAAAAAAGTTTTGTAAAAATGGTTAAGGTTCCTACTGAACTAAATCCAGCAGATGCTGGAACTAAAATCATACCTATTACAAAGTTTAAAGATGCCCTGAAGTTTCTTAATATTCTAGAATTTGATACTGGTTTATTATATCTTTGTAGGGAACAAATTTTTTTTGGGAAAGCAGCTTGAAGATGCTGAAGGCACTCAGAACTAATTACTGAAGCTGAAATGATAAAGCTACAGCCTGTACCAATTGAGGGGGAAGATTTGTAGAATCAATTGGCCCAACTGCAGTCCATTTTCTTCAGCCCATATCCAGAATTATTTAAGCCCAGTTTTCACCTTCAGCAATTGAGCCCATTTTACTTGTATGACCCGCAGCCCATCTTGTGTTTTATCAAAACACGCTTTTATCTTAAGCCAACAGAATCTGTTTCAACCGTTGATTCAACCACATGGAATCAGTTGAGGCCGTTGGATCTATATCCTATATCTAGGTCAAGAGAAGGATCTGGAAGAGACGAGATCAGACGCATACTTTACTTTCTGATATTTTTTCTCTCTCTCCTCTCGCTTCCTTCTCTGAGGCGATTCATACCTTTTCTACGCAAACCTTCTGTTTTTGAGGAAATCTTTGATCTTTTTCTTCATCTTGTTAATGGTTTGTGAGTCTTGTTGTAGTACTGTTTGTAAGCACACTTTGCTGAGGATTTGAGAGTTTTTTTTTGTACGCAGTTTTGTTTCTTTTATTTTTTGAACGTTCTGTAAATTTGCGATCCTTGAGATTCTTTGTAAAAACTTTACATTAAGTTTTGATCTATAATTGTTTGTGGTTTAAAATAAATTTTCTGTGTTTTTGTGTATTCTGAGTTCAAAATCTCTACACATATAAATTAAATTAAATACAATATTTTTTCGATATTATCAACGACGCAAAACATCATTGATCCCAAATTATTATTATTATTATTATTATTATTATTATTATTATTATTATTAAATTAAGATGAACTTTTATATGTAATATTTCTTATTTTTACTTTTAGACTCTATCGGACTGTAGTAAAATAAAATTTATTAAAATATTATTTATTTATTTATTTATTTCCTACAAAAAGTACAAAAATTTAACTAACATTCAATCAGACTTTATTGCTATGAATTGAGGAATTAACAAGGCAAAAAATCAATATAGATGTTTCTAAATTATAAGGGAGCATTGGCAAATTGAGTTGGGGTTGGTCATGTTCTCCATTCTTTATTAAGTTCATGTCTAGTGTAGATTAAAATCAAATTTAGTAGATTTTGATTAAAATTAATAAAATGTGTAGTTAAAAAAAAATTGTGAATCTCATGAAATGTATGATTAAAATTAATTTTTGATTTTGACTTGAAAATTCAATCTGATTATAATCTAGACCAAATAGGGGCTAAGAGTATTAATTAGTTCATTGAGTTTTTTGAATCATACATGTTTATGATAGTTAGATTTGCTTATACGCTTCTTGTATCTCACAAAATAATAAAAATAGATAAAATTTTCTTCTTTATCTACTTGTCACTGAAAAAATAATGTAAATAGCTACATCTGCTATGTAATATGCTACTTGCTCCTATCAAAATAATGATAGATTTGTTTCCTTATACACATACTGTTCACATGTCGCTAACAAAATCCAAAAAAAATGTTAAGATTTTGAAGTCCATCTTAAAATGTTAACATTGTTATGAGGAGTAGCCCAAACTCTTATAAATTAGTCAAAGTTTTCATCTTTATTCGATGTGAGCTTTTATCCCTTAAAATGTCCCTCACGATGGTGGCTCGTTTGAGCAGACCAATCTTAAAATCTGTATACTCATTTTTTGAATCTTAACTGGATTGAATTGTTCATTTGAGTTTAATGAGCTTTGATACCATAATAAGATTTGAGGTCAATCTTAAAATGTCAACCTTGTTAAAAGGAGTAATCCAAACTCTTATAAATTAATCAATATTTTCATCTTTATTTGATGTGAGATTCTATCCATTTACAGAAAATACATTCCAATCCAAAGTTAAACTATGAAAACATAAAAATCTTAGTTTAAGCAAATTATTTATTTGGGGAAAAGAGTTAATAAACAAAGGAAGTGCCAAGAAAAAAGTTGTGTCCATCAAACATATTACAACTATAGCAACATAGGAGATAGTGCAAGTCCACCTTCTGTTCAACCTCGAGGTTGGTTTTGGATGGATGGGAACATGCATACTGGAGAATAGGAAGTAGAAGCTTGATTGAACATTTGATCAATTGCAAGGGATGAGGTCTCCATTGGTGGACACACAGGGTTATATTGGACATTCGTAAAATGATCAAACTCCCCATTGAAATTGGGTTCAAAATTGTTACTGACAATGGGAAGAATGTTTCCAGAGGGCAAAAATTTTGCATCTTCCATTACTGATAGATTGTTAACATAGTTGGTATTCGTCGGAGGCACGGAAACCAAGGTGATCGGATTGACACGCTGAATGTCATGGATGCTTGGTCGACGCTTATCCATTGGAGTCGAACTTTTTTGTCGTCGAAAGTACTTCTGTGCATGACTTGCAACTTGGGTTGGGGTCTTACTAAGGACATAATGCCTTGAGATGCTCCTCCAGTCTCCTCTCCCATATTTGTTCAGTCCCATGAGGAACAGCCTGCAAGAAAAATTAATGAAAAATACGAGTCAAGAAGACTAAAAAAATATGGCAAATTTTCTGATGAAGTGCAACAAGAAATTAAAGTTGAGATCACTAGAAATGAACGTGCTGAAAAATTAGCTTCCATTTAGCAAATTTATATGGTCTATAAATAAGAATAATGCTGTGTCAATGAATAATAGTTATGAATGTATGATTGAAATTAATGTCTGGTTTCAATGAATTTATAAATAAGTTGTGAATTGTAACCAAACATAGGCTTAATATTTTCTGTGCTTGAAGGCACAAACTCTGACGTATATTAATTTGTTTTCTTCTTATGGCTACGAAATAGTTGGTTGGCATTGAGATTCTTGAACTCTTGCATGAAAGAGATTTGATACTGTGGTTACTGTGATATTTAATCATGTAAATTTTAGTGGTTGATCAAATAACAGGTTGAAGATCTATGATAAGGAGGGGCAAAAAAAAAAAAAAAAAAAATTCGAGAAGAAGATCTTACAAATGCACGTATGAAATGGGGAAAAAAAATTAAAATTTGATAAATTTACAATCTATTAAATTCAAATAAAAGAGAGCTAGGTCCAAAAGGTACTTGTGTGATTTGGGGAAAAAAAAGAGAGAACCGTGAGATTAATGCTTAGTGTTTTAACTTGACCTCAAAATCTACTCTACTAGTTTCTGCAGGTCAGGTTGCATGTCTCCTTCTAAAGTTTTGTATTCAGATTTATTACATTTCAGTATGAATGAATATTTTGGCCTCGTCGCACTTTGATTAAAAATGTTAAAATGGGAAAGCAAAGAAATGAGAAAATCCAAATTTTAAAATCTAGCATGTATTCTACACTACAACAAAGTTCACCTTTTACGGCATGCATTGCACGCCATAAAATTAATTTTACGGCGTGCATCTGCACTCCGTAAAAGGCTATGCCGTAAAACTCATATACGGCGTGCATTTTTTCGCGCCGTATATGAGTTTTACGGCTTGCATCCCGCATGCCGTAAATAATTTTTTTTATTTAAAAAAAAATTATTTATATAATTATCAACAAATATATAATAATGAAAAAACATAAAAAAACATAATTATACATATAAATTCATATAAAATCATGTTTTACAAGGTTTTGGTAAACAAAAATATTTATCATGGTTTAGTACACAATAACCGAAGAGTAGATTTCATCTAAATAATTTCAACAAAATAACCCTACTCAAAAAGTTTCTCCAAAACTTTTACTCCCAATTTCGGAAATGGGCTTGTACATCTTTGTCAATAAGCTTTTTCTTAACCTCTCAAGTCTTGGGCTGTAACAAAACACAAAATGGAAAGATGATAGTCATTTTCAGTTCTAGAATATCAAGAAGGTCATAAAACAATGATTGAAACCCAGAGATTAAGATTTCAATTAAGAAAAGCTCTATAGCCCATCGATATTTTTACATGGATATTTTCCTACAATACCTACTAACGGTCATCCATGCGAATCGAAAGCAATTGGTTTTATAAAAGAACCATTAACTGGACTTTTCTTTCAAAAGTAAGGTATCATATCTTTCAAACAATCACTCATATGCTAATAGAGTATGCTTATAAACATTGTTTGCCTGTCAACTATAATCTGGAACATGCAAAGACTAAGGAAGACAGAGAAATCTCTCATTAATCAAACATAAAACGGTGATTTTAAATCATGTTCCAGACCTGCATGTATAACAAGTGTGTTGGATCCAGAGTTTGTATTGGGAAAAATATTTTTTTTTGGGGGGGGGGGGGGGGGGGGGGGCATAATTTCCCAAGAAATTTTCTAAACCTACCAAGTATGAAGAGAATCTATGAAGTACATTGAAGTTTGAAAGCAGAATCCTTCGACAATGCCTCCGCCTCAAAAATGGAGAAGAAAAATGATCTAGCCACTGTAACTTATCTTTAACATCCAGCCACAATAAAGATATGAGGGCTTTATGCACCGCATTAATTTCCACGTTATCTCCTAAAAACATCAAGGACGTAAATGTTATCTAATCAAGTGACTCAAATTATCAAGAATAAAAAAATAGTTATCAAAATTAATCACCTGCTACAAGGAGCTGAACAAGGATGTCAACAATTTTAGCCAAATGTTTCGGAGTATCCTTGCAAAAAAGAGGAATCCCACGTATAGCTTGTACTCGCACCTTTAACAATAAAACAATCAGTAGACTTCCCAAAAGATATTTAAGTTACCATGCGTGAACATGCATCAACACACTTTTCGTGTACCTAGCCCAAAATTATAGACTAATAAATTTCTTTCAAAAACAAAGATGACAGTGAATATTATTACATTCCAGGAAATATCAAATAAATGATGGTTAGAAGAAATCCCATATAGTTGACAGCTAGCTGATTTCGGGATGCTAGTTTAATTTACGGCCACGAAATGCTTGCTTAAGTCAGCAAAGATAGACCATGTGACTTACTTTTCTTGGTTCACTAAATCACACTTAACATTAAACTTCTGCGTGTGTGTGTGTGTGACAAAAGTTATTTTCATTCACAGTCTTCTCTTTTCATTTTCCACTCACAGAGCAGTATCCTTAAGCATAATTGCAAAAGCATTTGGTCTCCTTTTAAGTATTTGTTTTTAAGCGTAGAAGAAATGATTTTATATACAATCCAAATTACATGGCCAAAAAAATTACTTCACTCTCTTATACACAAGTATATATCATTGTCAAAATATGAGAAACAGGGGGTGAGGGGCAATAATGATGTTCCAGCTATATTCAAATATATAAAGATTAAAAGATTGCATGCAACAATAGATAAAGATAATAGCTTCCACTATTAAAAAAAAAGGGATAATAGCTTCCACCCTAAATGTTTCCAGGTATATTTAAATGTCCCATAAGGAAACCAGAGAGTTTGAAGAAGGGGCGGGGGACAATAATGATGGCAACATCATAGCACTTTCTCACTTTGATAAATCTTGATGAACTCACAGAAAATCAAGAAAATCCCAAAATTTAGAGGGTGTGTGCGATGTGTGCGTGATGTGTGTGCATGAAGGACGAGGGAAAGGGGAGGGGAGGTGAGTTTCTTACCGTGGTTAATGGTGGTGGAGGCGACGTTGGCTAGCGGTTGGACGAGAGACGAGAGACGGAGAGATGTCGAGAGGGAGCCGAGGGTGAGGGAGTGAGAGAAATGAGAAGATTTGGGTTCTTGGATTCGGTTTTAGGCAAAGAAGTGGGGGAATTGGCCCTAATATTTGTCTACGCAAAATATTAGAGAAAATCACAGTAATAAATTGAAGTTTTTACGGTGTGCATTTTTGCATGTCGTAAAAGATATTTACGGCGTGCATCTAAGCATGCCGTAAAAACTTATCTCTTTTTATGGCGTTCATTCGAACGCCATTACTATCTTCAATTTATGGCGTGCGATCGAATGCCATTAATTTCCTCTTTTTATGACTTTTTTACAGCATGCTTCTTATGCTCTCCGTTAATAGTGATTTTTTACGGCGTGCAGAAATGCAAGCCGTAAATTGCTTGTTTTTACGACATGCAATTTTTGCACGAAAATTGCACGCAGTAAAAAATCTAATTTTACGGCATGCCTAATTTGTACGCCGTAAATACATGCCGTAAAAGGTCAATTATGTTGTAGTGCTACCCACCGGTTAAATTTTAAAAAACAAAATCTACTAAAATAAGGAAAGTAATTAATTGTTAAATATCGAATTATTAGGTAAAAAATAATGAAATGAAGTTAATTGCATAAGAAAATACTGATGTTCTTCTTCGGTCCATGGAACGCCCCTTCGGCGTTGCTGTCCATTGCATGTCTTTTTTGGCGCCGGCGATGGAGATTCCTTTTCATTTCGAACTTGTGATTCGTCTTGATTGTCCTGATCATCAGTTTCATATATATTTGGGAATTTGGTAAATACCAGACTGAATCATCTCTATATCTTCAACCAAGGCTTGGTAGTGAGATTTGATTTCATCAATTGATTTCCATGGAACCCTATATGCAACATTTTCAAAGAAGGCTGGATTGTCAGGATCAACTTCAGCTAAAGCATTTTCAAACAAAAAGTTCTCTTCAGCTGTCCACTCTGCTGGCTTCTCAGCCTCAAACTGAGGGGGAAACAGATCATCCCAAGAAAGATTATCATTAAAAGGTGAACATTGAAAATCTGGCCATTCCATTGTGTGTGAACTTTGAGAGATTTTGGTTAAAACTTTCACTTCCACACTGAATAAGTGCACTGCTTTACTCTCTTGGGCAACTTTAAGGTAAAATGATTCTTAAGCCTTTGTTCGGCGCCTATTTAAATAGGAGAGAGAAGAATTTTTTGTATTTCTAGGTAAAATGTGGTTAAAAATTGGAGAGAGAGAAAATGTGTGTGGTTAAAAAGTGATTTGGGAAATTGTGTACGCAGTTTAAATGGCTCTTTTAATGAGCCGCCGAACGCGGTTGTATATATAGGAAGGAAAAACTTGATTAAATGACCAAAATGGTCTCCTGTGTAAAAGGGAAAATAAAGTTAATTGATGGAGTTATTACTGCATCATTTACTTGTAAATCTGAGAAAATTCTTCAGGATATTTAATTTGGCTGGACTACAAGAGATATAAACAAATGGTGAACGCCTAGGAAATTAACGTGACACGTAAGAACGTGCGTGTATTGTAACAATTTGAGAAGTGACGCGCGTGTAACATAACAACTTAAGAAGGCGCGTGTAACATAACAACTTAAGAAGACGCGTGTAATATGCAGAGGCAGAACTCACGTGCAACGTAAGAATACTTTTTCTTTATTAAGCGGTTAAAGCGTGTATGAAGGACTACCACATATTCTATTCGATTTTATATTCTAATTATTTTTTTTCTTCCTACTTAATTTTTTTGGTTGAAAATAATTTATCATGATTCTTGTTCTTAGTAGTTTGTCACAAATGCTAATCCTTTTGGTATGGAGGTGGTAACTACTTGGTAATTAGGCAAAAGATTGTGGCATGGTCCTTGGGTGATACAAGAATCCACAATAATTAGCTTCCACCTGAAACCACATCTAAATGTCACCGGATAAATGTTCAGCAAATTTCTTACAAGGAATTGTAAACATAATGTTAAAATAGGTTTTGATTCTGATGCAAATATTTGGGCATATAGATAATCATGTATTGATAACAAGAATGCAAAATGAATGACATTGTTTGACCAATTGTATTGATTTGAAGAGTATCATCATAATATATAACTTGTTCTAATACAATTTATTGAGTAACTAGCTTAATGGCGTGTTCGGCGGCTCATTAAAATGGAGAGAGAAAATGTGTGTGGTTAAAAAGTGGTTTGAGAAATTGTGTAGTTTAAATTGTAGTTTAAACTACAATTTAATGAGGTAGCCGAACACCCGCTAAGTTTTACACACTTGTCTCTTTCAGTGGAAGGATTTTTATGAATATTTGCAACCAAAAAAATTGACAACATGCTGACTCTATTCGGTCAGGAGAAATATAGTTATAAGTTTCGGGTTTTATTGTTTCAGTTATAGGAAATTATATTCAGCCAACCAAACTTTAGAAAGACATGGTAATGTTTTATCAGGTGCCGAGTTGCCACTCAGCACGTTAGAAAGTATGCACTTGATAAATTTCATACAGAAATGCCTTCAACTCAGATATAAAGTTACCTCTAAAAGTTATATACTTCATTCTGATGTTATTGATCTATCTAATATAAAAGGTACACAAATTATGGACAATTTAAGATATTATTGTAATGTCGAATCATTTACTTATGATTTGTGGACTTTGAAAATCATATTATGTTTGTGTCACAGCCTATTTATAAATTGATAAGTTATGGATTATTTATAAAAAAAACATTGCAAAATTTAATGTCCATATAATGCTCAAACATTGCAAAATTTACTATCCATATAATGCTCAAAATATTTTCAATGCTTTTAGTATATGCTTGTGAAGATTAGTTTTACTTTTGATAGTAAGTGCTAGTGAATTTATCACAGAAAAATTGATTAACCAACTTCATCCTCATATTGATGCCAAGTTTTTCCATTTATATTGTGTTTGTAACATTTGTTATTTAAATTTTAACATATTTAGTTTCTAAGAAATGAATATTACAATAATCAGCATTTTTTTACAAATTAAATATGTGAATGAAAAATAAAATAAAATAATGATGATTTGTAATATCTTTTACAAAATTCTACATTTAACTAACACTTATAACATCAATTAGTTTCAATTCAGCCTTAGAGAATTAGAACAGAAATAAGAGCAAATGCTCATCTACATATTGGTTTATTTTATTCCGAAGTGAGGAAAAATTTCTAATACTCCTGAGTCAGGAGTATTAGAAATTTTCCCCCGAAGTGAATGTGTAAAATTAGAGAATCAAGGTGTCATTGATTTTTGAAGACGAATATAATACTTTTGGGCATGACTTGCAACTTGTGTGGGGTTCTTTGTCAATACACAATTTCTAGAAATGCTCTTCCAATTTCCTTTCCCATACTTTTCCAATCCAATAAGAAATTTCCTGCATGAACACAACACAAAAAATACCTAATCAAATACTTATGCAACTGTCAGTAGTTCAAATTATTAGCATTGAAAAAAACCTAAGAAAATTTGCAAGTAATTAATTAATAAAATATTTATGTATATACTCATGTTCTTCATTGGTCCAACGAATGGACCTAGTCTTCTGTTTTTGTATAGACTTTGTTCCGCTTGTCCCAGCTAATTTAGGCTCGCAATTATCAATGTCTATATAGTTGGGTAAAGGAACATGACCCGATTTTATCATGTGAACATCTTCCACCAATGCTTTGTAATGTTCTTTAATTTGTTCAATGGTTTTCCCACGGATGATTGAAGCAATCTTGTTAAATATATGAGGGAACTCAAGATTATGATCTCCAATAGCATTCTCGAATAGATTATCCTCCTCAATGGTCCAATCTTCATTTTTTGGCTCGATTTTTGAGCCAATAAAATATGTTTCATTTTCATTAAAACTATTATTACATGGAAAAAATGAAAAATCCATGGTTACCAGAAAAAAGACAGTCTCCCAAACATATATATGTTCGTGTAACAATTACTCTATATTGTTATATTTGTATTTGTCATGGTAATCTTTACAAGGAATTATGATAAATGGCCCTTCGTTGATAAGGTTTTTAGAATTTATAAAGGTAAATTACTTAAAGGCATTAAATATAAGGGAATGCGGCAATTAATTGCACTTTTAATAGCTTGAGAATTAGGGCAGCATCAATGAGACATTATGATTCGCATCATAAATAAGCTTATGTAACAATACATTTAGGCATTAATTTGTTCCAAGTAACCGTGAAATAATTTCAGCTTTATTTCAATTTTTAAAAACCTCAATTGAGAGGAAAAAAAAATATACCAAAAGAACAAATTTTTAAAAATTTCAAAATAATTGGGGCAAAAGTTAAGTTACCATGTACATATACCGTAAAAGCTATTTTTCATGTAAAATATGGGAGTCAGAGTCACTTTCTTTTTTTAGCTGAATTAATAAATGCTCTAGATAGTAAATGTTTGTTCAAAAATGCTTGAGTAAATTAAATATGCTTATAAATTTTTAGACTTAGGGGAACATAGAAAACTAGTTGTATGCCTTCATTATTAGGCGTCGTAGGTGGCTTAAAAGTTATTGATGTGAAACTACTTGGTTTACTTTAGTTCATCTTGGGTTCAACTTCTAAAACTTACAATGCGTTCGGCAACCTAAGTCGTCATTTTTTGTTTATTTTGGTAATTTTTTAAGTAAATGTGTAGTTGAAAATTGAAAAGAAAAAATATGTGTAATTAAAAAATAAATAATTTGAAAATTATATTATTTAAAATTAATTTATAAATTATAATCGTTGAGTAAAAGAACAGTAGCATACAAACCAAAAAGGACCAAAAAGTTAACATGGGTGCACCGGCTTCTTTAAAAGAAAATTAGTCCAATCACTCCTAGAAACTTGGATTCAACTATGGAAATTTACCTATGGGCATTTTCGTCAATATACGCAAACAATTACTTACAAAATAATTAGGTAGCGTTCTGTTTGTATTTTATTTTGTATTTTCATTTTCGAAAATATTTTATATTTCCTGTTTTTATTTTTATTTTCAAATTTGTTAAGTGTCGTGAGATTAAAGTGTAGAGACGGATACAATGTTTTAAATTGATGATGAGCCAATTTAATAATATTGAAACACGACAACTGCCCTATAGTCATTTATACAGGTCATGGTCCCCAATTGAGAGTGACTTTTCATAATTCTCTACATCCCCATCAACAGAGGAGAAAATAATGAGAAAATCGCGAATCGGTTGGAAGACCTAACCTCGTTAGATCAATTAAAATCATAGATTCAGGTACGCTTCCACTTCAGTCTCAATCTTGATAATTACAACACGATGTTCTTGGGTTTTAGATGAATATTCATCTATATTAAAGTATTTCTAATAAGTGGTATCAGAGCCAACATCGTGTTGAATTATCAGATCTACTTCAAGGGCATATATGTGAAACCAAATCGATATTTTATGTGCGTATGTATATGCAAATAATGGTCTGATTTCGAAAATTGATGAATATGCATATCTGTTGGTTTCATCATGGATTCAGTCGGGTGGTTTTGAAGTTGAGTTCGATGTTTTGAATCTGATTTGTAGTATAATATATATGTTTTTTTTCTTCCGAATTTGGACTTCAATTTTCGCAATATGTAGTTTTGAATATTTCGAATTGGGTTATTGGATATAGCATACAGTTGAATACTTGACTCAAAACTTGTTTTTGAATCTGTTGTGTGGTTAAGATTGGTGTGTGAATCCAGTTGTAGATGGGACACCGCGCGTTGCACGTGACGATGAGTTGCAGCGTCGCGCGCAGCAACGTTGTGTTCTGGGTTGCAGCATCGGAGATGGCGCTGCAAGGGGGTGACGGCACCGGTAATGGTGCCACGTTTTCCAAGCTTGGGCGTAGCAACTAGGGTTTGCAACCCTAGCTGTTGCAATTTTAGTTCAAGAGCCTCATTCGGAAATTTGAAGTTTTGAGGGGCTAATTTGCAATTTACGAAATTTGGTTTATTTAACACCTGATCCTCCAATTTTGTTTTAAATATTATTTAAAACCCTAAGGTTATAAAATCTTTTAAGTTGGCCCTTCAGACTTCCGAATTTACAAAACCAGCCCCTATAGTTATGAAATCATTTAAGTTGGTTTTTTAAAGTTCTGAATTTCATGATTCAGTCCCTAAAGTTTCAAATTTTAATAAATTGGCCACTAAAGTTTGGGAAAATTGTAATTTAGTCCCTTTAAATGTTGATGTTGTGTTTGGTATCTTGTGATGGACTTTACAATTATTTGAAATTATTATTTGCATAATAAAGTAGTAATGTAAGTTATTTTCATCTTCTTCTCTATACAGTTAATTCATATGCTACCACAATATCTGCAAATGTTAATTCAATCCCCATGCTTAATGGGTCAAACTTCAAGGATTGGAAAGAGAACGCTCTTATTGTTCTCGGCTGCATGGATTTCGACCTTGCTCTCAGGGTTGAGCAACTGGCTTCTCTTACAGATGCAAGTTCACCTGATGACAGGAGGAACTTTGAGGAGCAGGAACGCTCAAATCGCATGAGTCTAATGATCATTAAGCGGTGCATTCCGGAAG
The DNA here is from genome assembly GCA_963555705.1 of Ligustrum vulgare. Classification (NCBI taxonomy): domain Eukaryota; kingdom Viridiplantae; phylum Streptophyta; class Magnoliopsida; order Lamiales; family Oleaceae; genus Ligustrum; species Ligustrum vulgare. The sequence continues at coordinate 40,582,997 of OY743173.1, read as the reverse complement.
CCTTTAAGGGCGCAGTATCTGAAGAGGTTACTAATGCCAAGGAATTCCTTGCCGAACTTGAAAAGCGTTTTGCGAAAAATAATAAAGCTGAAACAAGCATGCTTTTGCAAAGCTCGATTTCAATAAAGTATAGAGGCAAGGGGAACATAAGGGAGTACATCGTGCAAATGTGTCATACTGCTTCAAAACTTAAGGCACTAAAGCTCGACTTGTATGATGACCTGCTCGTGCATTTAGTATTGATATCACTTCATGCACATTTCAATCAGTTTAAGGTCAGTTACAACTGCCAAAGGGAGAAATGGACTCTAAATGAGCTCATTTCATATTGTGTGCAAAAGGAAGAAAGGTTGAAGCAGGATAGAACTGAAATTGCTAACTTGACAAGCACCTCTAAAGATAAGGGCAAGAAAAGAAAAACAGAATATGAAACTGCTAAGGGTCCAGATCAAAAGAAGCCACATAAAGACAAAAATGGTTGTTTCTTTTGCCAGAAACCTGGACATTTAAAGAAGGATTGTACCAAATATAACGTTTGGCGTGTACATTTCTTAATTTGGTCTGTTCTGAGATTAATTTAGCTTCAGTACCTAGAAACACTTGGTGCTTAGATTCTGGTGCTACTACTCACATAAGTGTTTCTATGCAGGGTTGCTTGTTCTGCCGAAAGTTAAATGACGCTGAAATATTCATCTTTGTAGGCGATGGAAAATTGGTGGAAGTTGAAGCAATAGGCACTTTTAGGTTATCGTTGGGAACTGGTTTTTATTTGGATTTGAAAGACACTTTTGTTGTACTGTCATTCAAATGGAATTTGGTTTCTATTTCCTTATTGGACAAATTTGGATATTATTTTTCTTTTAGAAATTGTCAGTTTAGTCTTTCTTTAAATTTAAATATTGTTGGTACTAGTTCATTATGTTCATACGATAACTTATATTTGCTTGATACTGTTGCTTCATATAATGAAACCTTGCCTGTGGAATCAAGTGGTACTAAGAAAAAATTAAATAAAGAAAATTCGGCAAAACTATGGCACAAGCGCTTAGGTCACATCTCAAAAATTAGAGTTGAATGATTTGTGTTAGATGGCATTTGGATTCCCTCAACTTTACGGACTTTGATGTTTGTATTGATTGTATCAAGGGAAAACAGACCAAACCAAAAAGGTTAGGTGCCAATAGAACTTCGGACGTCTTAGAATTGATACACACAGATATTTGTGGACCATTCCCTATAGCTTTCTGGAATGGTCAACAATATTTTATATCATTCATAGACGATTACTCACGTTATGGGCATCTATATCTTATTCATGAAAAGTCTGAGTTACTGGACATGTTCAAAGCATTCAAAGCTAAAGTTGAGAATCAACTCAACAAGAGGATTAAAAGCGTTAGGTCTGATCGGGGTGGTGAGTACTACGGCAGATATGACGGTTCAGGTGAACAACGTCAAAAACCATTTGCTAAATTCCAAGAGGAATGTGGAATCGTCCCACAGTACACCATTCCAGGTTCTCCTAGCATGAATTGTGTAACTAAAAGACGAAACAGAACTCTTAAGGATATGGTAAGGAGTATGATTAGTTATTCCACTTTACCAAAATCACTCTGGGGAGAAGCATTAAAGACTGCATCTTATATTCTGAATAGAGTACCAACTAAAGCTGCTGCTAAAACACCTTATGAGCTTTGGACAGGCATAAAACCTAGTCTAAAGCATTTTCACATTTGGGGATGTCCAGCTGAGGCTAGGCCTTATAGGCCACATGAAAATAAACTGGACTCCAAAACTGTAAGCAACTACTTTATTGGTTATTCTGAGCGATCAAGGGGCTACAAATTTTATAATCCCACACTTAAGTCAATTTTTGAAACAGGATTTGCAACATTTTTTGAGGATATTGAGTTTGGGGGAGAAATAAGGTTAGAGACATTGATCAAGAAGTATATCGAGAACCTCAGCATGATAATGTTGAAGAACCTCCCATCCAAAATCCAAAAGTACAAACTCAACAACCAATACCATTAAGGAGATCCACTCGAGAAAGGAAAAATGCTATTTTGGATGATTTTATAGTATTTCTCCAAGAACATGAGGAAAATAATGGAATGGTAGAAGACGATCCAATCAATTTCCATCGGGCCATGAAGGGTTCTAATTCTCAAAAGTTGATTGATGCCATGAATGAGGAGTATAAGTCTATGCAAGACAATAAAGTTTGGGATTTTGTCCCATTACCAGAAGGTGCGAAGCCCATTGGTTGTAAATGAATTTTTAAAGCCAAAAAAGATTCGAAAGGTAATGTGGAAAGATATAAGGTTCGTCTTGTAGCTAAATGCTTTACTCAAAAGGAAGGTATTGACTTCAAAGAGACTTTCTCTCCGGTTTCAATGAAAGACTCTTTCAGGACAGTCATGGAACTTGTTGCACATTTTGACCTTGAGTTACATCAGATGGATGTTAAGACAGCGTTTCTCAATGGAGACATTGATGAGACGATCTATATGGTGCAACCAGAAAACTTCATGTCAGGAGACTCGAAGAATATGGTTTGCAAATTAAAGAAATCTATCTATGGACTCAAGCAAGCTTCCCGTCAGCGGTACTACAAATTTCATCAAGTAATTATCTCGTCTGGTTTTGAGATAAATGTAGTTGATGATTGTGTATATCACAAGTTCAGTGGGAGTAAGCATATTTTCCTGGTTTTATATGTTGGTGATATACTGCTTGCCACTAATGATATAGGCATGTTGCACGAAACCAAGAGTTTTTTGTCAAGGAATTTTGAGATGAAAGATCTTGGGGACGCCACTTTTGTATTAGGGATTCAAATACACTAGGACCACTCTTGGGGTATTCTTGAATTGTCATAGAAAAGCCATATCGATAAAGTTCTTAAAAGGTTGGGCGTGCAGGATAGTAAAGCAGGGGACACCCCTGTTGCTAAGGGAAACAAATTTAGTCTCAATCAGTGCCAGAAAAATAATCTTAAAGTTGAGGAAATGCAAAAGATTCCCTATGCATCAGCTGTTGGGAGTCTAATGTATGCTCAGGTTTGTACACGTCCAGACATAACATTCATCGTTGGAATGCTAGGCAGATATTTAAGTAACCTTGGGATGAATCATTGCAAAGCAGCAAAGAGGGTTATAAGGTACTTGAAGAGAACAAGAGATTGCATGCTTACATACAGAAGATCGGATCAGTTAGAGATCGTAGAGTACTCCGATTCTGATTTTGCAGGATGCCAAGATAGTAGAAGATCCACATCAGGCTACATATACCTGCTAGCTGGAGGAGCCATTTCCTGGAGGAGTGCTAAGTAGACACTCGTAGCTTCTTCCACTATGGCAGCAGCATTTGTAGCTTGTTATGAGGCATCTAATCATGGGATATGACTGCTAAATTTTGTCACTAGGCTGCACATTCTGAATGGAATTGAAAGACCATTAAAGTTATATTGTGACAATAACTCTGCAGTGCTATATTCCAATAACAACAGGAGTTCAACTAAGTCAAAACACATTGACATTAAGTTCCTCGTTGTGAAGGAAAGGGTACAGAGTGGACAGATCTCCATAGAGCATATTGGGACAAACTCCTTGATTACGGATTCGCTTACTAAGGGATTATCACCCAAGGTCTTTCATGAGCACACTGCTCGTATGGGTGTAGTATTTCTTGAGGATATTATGTTTTAGTAGGAATTTGTATTTTGGTTGCTTTATATTTGGTTTTGGACACATTTGTGCATTTGGATAATTGTCTGTACAGAAATAAAGTATTCAGTTCATTACACTTTGTTACATAATGTTTGGTATTGATCTCACCTAAGGAATAAAGTCAGACCAATTGAAAATAGACATGTTTGGATTACATAACATGTAATTTTCATACTACACTCTTATGATTGATCTAAGTCATTTGGTTGTATTGGTATACCTGACCATTGATGGATTTAGTTACGATTAATGTAATGAAAATCGCTTTGATCCTATATTGATATGACTAATGGACGAGATTGTTTGAAAATACCCTTAATAATGATAGCAAATTTTTGAGCTCATAAGGTTGTACACATTTGTGAGGGTACATGTATGGCCCAGTGGGAGATTGTTGGATAAAATTCAACATGTCGGGCCAAACATGTATAAAATAAAATGTAAGGTACTATCTTAAAGTTTTAGTCAATAAAGTGATTCACTAAAGATTATTCAGGACTAATGGGCATTAAGTGTGTCGCGAGATTAAAGTGTAGAGATGGATACAATGTTTTAAATTGATGAGGGGTCAATTTAATAACATAGAAACACGATAACTGCCCTACAGTTATTTATACAGGTCATGGTCCCCAATTGAACGTGACTTTTCATAATTCTCTGCATCCCCATCAACAGAGGAGAAAATAAGGAGAAAATCACGAATCTGTTGGAAGACCATAACCCCGTTCGATCAATCAAAATCATAGATTTAGGTACGCTTCCGCTTTAGTCTCGATCTTGATAATTACAACATGATGTTCTTGGATTTTAGATGAATATTCATCTATATTAAAGTATTTCTAACATACAAAAGATAAAAAATAAAAAATAAAAAGCTCCAAAGGAAATAAACCATCTGTTGGTAAGTACTTTATTTCGTCGATAGAACATTGAAAAATGAAAAATGCTATTATAAAAAACATATAGTTCAGAAAAAATGGAAAATGATAAATAATTCGTGTGAAAATGTTGTGCTTCTTTACTCTTGGATATAATAAATTTTGAGATTATCATTGAATTTCCATTTTATCAATATATTGCTACACCATTTTTCATAATTTTTTATTTTAGAAAGAAAAATTAAGGGCAAGATTTGAGATTTTGGGATGAGGACCATGTTTCAGATCCCCACCCTCATTAATAGGAGTGGGCACGGTTCGGTTCCGAAAGGAACCGTACCAAACCGATTACCAATAGGAATTTAAGTAATGGAACCATTGATTCCATATTTGGCTAGGAACCGAACCAATTGATTATGAGTCGGTCCGATTCGGTCCTTTACATTTGAAAATGTTAAAATAAAATATTCCCTAATAAAGATTACAAATTTCTTTCAACGCTACTTTTTAAAAAAATTCTTTTAACTCTACCGTTTACGCAAATTTGATTTCGAAAATTGGAATTTCATATCAACATCTTTTAGAGTTTTGTTTGTAAAATTACTTAGGATTTAGTTAATGTCGACAGATATAGATTTGGGGTTAGGAATTGGGAGTTAAATTGATTATATAAAGTATAAAATCAAAGAGATTGGGTGGAATTGTAGGAGAATTTTGTTTATGTGGGATATTGGGAATGGAAAGGAATTTAGGTCAAATGGAAACTTGCCTAAATGGTTTCACCTCTTCACGATTTATATTAAAAAAATATATATATAAAAAAAAATTAACATACAAGGAAACCGAAGTACCGTCGGTTCCAATTAATAAGAACCGGGAACCGAACCGGTTCCTGTTCGGTTCTAAATACAAGTACGAAATCGAGAATTTTCCTTGACCGAACCGGATCTAGATCGGCCGATTTTAATCGATTCCTGTCCGGTTCCACCGGTTCCAGGAAAATGTGCCAACTCCTACTCATTACCTAACGATTTGGAATAATGCAGGATGGTGTAAAAGCTGTGTACTTTGTACTCTAGTGTCTAACTACGTTGTCTATGTAAGAATTATTTATTTTAACACACACACACACACACATATACAACTTCTAAAAGTAGCTTAAATGGAAAAACTTTTTTGGGCGTTTCTATCTTTACAACTTTTTTTTATTTTCATATTTACCCTTAGCCTTAATTAAAGAATAAATATTTATAATAATTTTTGTACATTTTATCAATAATGTCATTATTCTCAATACATTTACAATCTGAACTATTTACTTTCTCATTAAAAGTATTTGAAATAAAGCCTAATAAGTTCAATTCTCATTTTTATTTTTATTTTTCATTGTTTATTTCAAATTATTATTTATTCCCACTAAACACAAATACAATTATATTAATACGCTATCATAAAGGAAATAGTGAAAAAAGTCCACAAATACAATTATATTAATACAATTATTTATCCTCAAACTTGGATTTCTAATAAATCGAATGATTTTTTTCACAAATAAAAGAATCAACCATATGTTGCTATAAAATCTGATCGCACATTATGAAGATTGAAGTATAAAGATTTTCAATATATGTAAATATTCCATTAAAACCTATATGTACAATGAAAGTTTTAAAACTTATTTTGAATTTTTTATTAATGAGGGTATGATATTTCCATTATATTTTTTTTATCTTTATTTTAGTAATTTTTTGATATTAAACAAATATGTTATCTTTTTTAATACTTGTAGGGTACCAGATTCTTGCTACACTATTTTGAGCCACAATTAAAAATTTTACTCTCATACTTCAGAAAGAAAAAATATATCGACTTTAATATGAAAAAATTAAACCAGTAATAATCATACATTTCCAAATGTGTATGATGAAATTGAAATCAACTCTTACAAGTATCAAACTTTGTTATAAAGGAAAAATACTTGGTATTAAATCTTCATTTCTTTTTATAATATTTCAAATATTATCGATGTCGTGCTCAACGTGAAGCTCATATTTGCTTTCATCAAATAAGTGAGTTTAACCAACGTTTTGATTGAGAGAGTAAAATATAGTCTTTGAACTTTGTTTAAATGTTAAAAATTATTAGATTTTCTTAATTCTATTTTTCTTGCATGTTTGGTTAATTTTCTTGAGAAAAAACTCTAAATTTTGGCAAACATAATTTTTAAAAATTACTTTATATGGATAATTAACGTGCAAAACACGTTTAGACGATTAATAATTACAAAAGAATCTTATGAATAATATAAAATTTCCAGTATGATAAATTGCTATACATGAAAAGGTGAAATGTATGCATATTTCTAACGAAATTTTAGACAATATTAACTCAATATTTAAAGTTTTCCGATAATTATGAATTAAAATAATTAACATTATCTGTAATAAATTAAGAGGGTATTTGACGACTTTTAGTTTATATAAAACTTGTTTATCAACGAATAATGACAATATCTAATTGGACTTCTTTTGAAAGGTCAAAAACGTCGATTGATCAAAAATTTAGAGGTGTCCAATTGGGACTTTTTACGACTTTCTAGAAGTTTTGGTATTTTTAAAAGCCTCTACAAATCTAGATATATTCAATTAAAACTTTTTAAAACTCTCAAAAATACTCTAAAAAAAGTCACGTGATCAAAATGTTTGTGACCTTAAAAGTCTTTAGGTACAAAAATAGCTTTTCAAAAATTGTCTCTCATGTTATAAAATCATCGAAATCATAAGAACAACATAGAGAGAGAAATGGAGAGAGTTTAGAGGAGAGAATTTCTCTTCAAGAATTGGTGTAATAAATTGGTAAGTATAGGCTCCTATTTATAGGAGTGGACAATGGCACAATCGTAATATTGTAAAGTTTACAGGGATATAATGGTTATGTCATTCACATATATACATTATTTATAACACTCCCCCTTGAATGACATATTACGCAATTGTCTGCCTCGTTAAAACCTTGCTAAGAAAACCCAATGGGATAAAACTTGAGCGAAGGAAAAAGAGTACAGTTGCTCCCCCTGATATTGGCCATCGTCAATCGTTGAGTCTTAATGTTCAAGTAGAACAAATCATGTATTGAATCTTTGAAGTTCTTCAGTGCTTCAGTGCTGCCTCGTTAAAACCTTGTCAGTAAAACCCAATGGGACAAAATCTGAACGAAGGAAAAAGAGTACAGCCGCTGCCTCGTTAAAACCTTGTCAGGAAAACCCTGTGGGACAAAACCTGGACGAAGGAAAAAGAGTACAGCATGACAGCATGATTCTCCCCCTGAAGTGTGCAATCAAGTATTCATGAACCTTTTGAATAATGATATCATCTTTCTTCTGGAATATATATGAAAATCTTCTTGTGTGTAGTCGATATCATAACATTCTTCATAAGATGTGTATGATTTTCTTCATTTGTTGATATCATTCCAGTATAACAATGTGTTGCTGAATTATAGCTTGTTGATAGCTATGATGATGCCTCAAAAACCTTGCTAGGAAAACCCTGTGGGACAAAACCTCAGCGAAGGGAAAAAGAGTGCATTATTCTCATTAATTTTCATCAATACGCCTCAACTGTTGCCTCATTAAAAAACTTGCTATGAAAACCCTGTGGGACAAAACCTCAGCTAAGGGAAAAAGAGTGCAACGCGTATTTATTCCTTTCATGGAATATTACATGTATATTGGTGCAATCACGAATCTTTTCATTGTATTTTTCACTTCTGGTGAATAATCAAATTTAGAATTCACTTCTGGTGAATAATCAAATCTATAATTCACTTTCATAGATTGCATCTTTCACTTCTAGTGAATAATTAAATATTCATTTTAAAATTCACTTCTAGTGAATAATCAATTTCAAATTCACTTCTGGTGAATATTCATTTTCGTATTCACTTCTAGTGAATAATCAATTTCCCAGATGTCATAAATAGTACACTCCAATTTCACTTTCAACATATTATATCATGGAGTCATTTGTATCATTCTATAGTGATACTAATCTGGGCATATTGAATCTTTCAATGATTTATACATGTATGTTCTTACACTTTATAAACTGCAATTTCTAATTTTGCAGGAGCATAATCAATCATTGAAATAGATATCAATTTCGACATATAATCTACAATCATTTTACTTGAAATCCCAACGTACCGCGATCAACTGGTACATCAAAGAATACTCCCAAAGTACCGAGATGAGAATCATACATTTTGATCTCACTCATTGATATATCAAGGAGCTCAAGCTAGTGATTTAGACTATAGTCTATCCACCATATGTCATGCCAGTTCTATGAAAAATTTCGCGCGCAACTAGTCGTCTTTTACGACTGTGAAATATTTTTCATTTGTACATATAATTACTGGCTTTATACATTTAAGCATTTGGACTTCAGGTCCTTGAACAATAATCCCTACATTAGGGTTTCATACTTGGCCAAAGAATTATGATTTCATCAATCTTATTTCATAAGAGGGTATGCAGTCGACTTATTTATCGATTCCATCTCAATATAACGTGGAGAGATCTCTTTATATGTTCTATCATCAGGTACCTGAATATCTCATCATTTGACTATGTCCATTTTACTTACTTTGAGTATTTAGCCTCAAAGGAATCATTTCAATCATTCAAGAGATATTTATTTTTGGAATCGATAGTCATTATGCTTCAGGCATAATTACGCTTCAGGCGTGTTTTCACCATAATGTTCTCAAATATTATCAATCGGCTAAAATGCCATAACACATGTCATTCTTTTAGGGATGTAATTTCAATCATATATCTCAGTGCGCTTTGGTGGAGTGTATGCATATCGCACTTTTACAAATAATAAAGCTTCTTGAGCTATTCCCTGTTTGACATAGAATATTGTTGTATGATAAACAATTTCTGAATAAGTTATTCTCATAGAAAATAATTTGGAACTTTTGATAATCTAACCGTTTATTATAGAACTTCTGGTTCTATACGGTTTTATTTCATTTCTATGTATGAATATTTGATTCAATACAATATCGCTAAACTTCTGGTTCAATACAATGTATATTTCATTTATGAGCTTCTGGTTCATACTATATACATATTTCACTTGTACGTATGAACTTCTGGTTCAATAAGATATTTCACTTGTACATATGTATGAACTTCTGGTTCAATACAACATTTATTTCATCAGTATTCTATATAGTTCAAATCAGTATACCTTTATTACTTTTAGTATACCGAAAAATCAGGTACAATATCCAAGGAAATATCTCATAATCTCAATCTTGTCGCCAAATCTTCCCTTATATCGAAAAAGGTAATGGCATATTATCTCACCTTTTCAATAATTTATTCCATTATTTCTTGATGGAATCCATATCACTGACACGCGGAGCCGTCGCTCTTTTACGCGTTGAATAATGCATTTAAATAGATGATTTGGGAAGAAGGCTAGATCCATCAAAAATGGATATCATACTTTCAAATATTCGCAAATATTATTCCAATCTTCCAGTAAATGATTTGAGAAAAATTTATCGAATTAGGCTCGAAAGATTGAGGTTGCTGATGGATCATGGCATGCCAGAAGATGTTCGTTGGTTGATCGAAGCAAAAGTTCGATTAGCTGGTGAATTACCAGATTCATTTTCTAAGCACAAGCCTGGCTTAGGTAAGAGTACTTTTGCAAAGAAGCGAAGAGCAAAAAGATTAAATAGTTGCTACAAATGTGCTCGATGGACATGTGATACCCGTTGTAAATCAATAGGATATTCATCCATAAATCGAGATGATAAGATAGACTTCATTAAGGGTGGACTGAGTAAGGAGTCATTGGATGATATCCGATTGACTCTTGAGACGCACCCTAGTGGATATGTGCAGCGTGAGCTACTATCTTTATGGGCTAAATTCATCAGCGATAAAGAGAGATATAGTCTCAAAAATATAATAGCAAAAGATCCTGTTTGCCATGCTGTTATAAACAATGATGCTTTGGCTATGCAGCATTAATACAAGGTAAATCATTTGATATATATGCACATATAAAATATTTTTTCTGTTTCCTTTCACGAGTTTTGATAAAGGCTGGTTAAAAATATTAAATCGCCGAAAGGTGAGTAGGATGATTTTGTCAAAAGTAAATCTTCACTTTTTCGAAAAACGACCAGTAAATAGTGAAGTTTTTCGGTTTTAAATAGCCAAACATTTTTCATAGTTCATGCATCCCAAAATAACATTTTCCTTCTTTACTTTCAAAAATGGAAGGACCAAAATTTCGACAGATCAAAACTATCTGTGTATTTTGTGGATCAAAAGTGGGAAAAGGTTTTGGGTATCTAGAAGCAGCCGTGGATTTAGGAAAGAAATTGGGAGAGAAAGGTATCACTCTCGTGTATGGAGGAGGTAGCAGTGGATTGATGGGTTGTGTTTCACAATCCGCTCTAGTAGAGAAAGCAAGAGTGATAGGTGTTATACCTACTCCTTTAGCTGATATTGCAGGCAAAACACGAGGGCATGAAGTACAAACCTTATCTATCCATGAACGCATAACTTGCATGTTATATGGTTCTGATGCCTTCATAGCCCTGCCTGGAGGTTTTGGTACTTTAGAAGAAATCTTTAATATTACTTCATGGGCTCAACTAGATCTCCATACTAAGCCTATAGGGCTTTTAAATGTAAACAATTTCTTTGATGGTTTGCTAACATTTCTTGATTATGCTGTGGAACAGGGATTCATATCTCCATTTTCTAGGAGAATCCTTATTTCTGCTCCTACTATCGAGGAACTGCTGGATAAGTTGCAATCATATATTCCAATACAAGATCCAGCAGGAGTAAAGATAGATTGGTCGCAAGGAAGGGGAATCAAGCGAAAATGGAGTCCGGTTAATGTAAATTTATCTTTGTGAACTCTAGAATAGGTGGTGGTAGAGTACGGAGTATTCTCACTCTTGAGACACACCATAAATTTCTAGGATTTTATCAATGTATTAATCTTGTGTACCTCAAAGATTTAAAGTGGTAGAGTATGGAGTATTTCTTACTCTTGAAACACACTTTTTTCTTTATTTCCTCAAAAGGTCAGAGGTGATAGGATACGGCTACTCCCGAAACACATCTCTAATTTTGAGGATCATAAATGTTTTCCCCTTTTGCGTTTTGCATGTATGTCTCGTTTATGCTTCTTCAGGAGCAATAATAATATCATTTCAGTATGTTTAGATGATAATTTTTACTTCTTCTGGAGTAAATATGTACTTCTTCTGGAATATATAAGTGCTCGTGCAAGAACTTTTCCAGGCACTTATCATCTAACATTCATCTCATAATACTGATGAGATTATTTTCACATTAGCTATATCCGTGCTATCATGTGATATTATCTTATCATACATCAACATTCTCTTGTTGAATAATTTTCATCCACCCATTCAAATTCAGATATTGGTAACTTCTGGTACCATTGGATAAAACATTTTATTAATATTTATCAACCTTTTGGTAATGATAACTTCTGGTATCATTTGATAAAATATTTTCTAACTTTAGTATTGATAACTTCTGGTATCATTTAATGAAGTATCAAATAACAATAATATTGTATATATATATTAACAATAACGATACTGGGGTTATACCACCAAGTATATATGTTGACAACAACCCTCTAATATGTTAGAATTAACCAACAACTGAGGTGTTTATATGTATTCAATTGATATACCGACCATATAGGCGGTGTCAACGTGATGAAATAATTAAACCAGCCATATAGACGGTATCAACGAGATGAAACAATTAAACCGGCCATATAGGCGGAATCGACATAATGAAATAATTAAACCGGGTAAAGCCAACCATGTAGGTGGTAAAACCAACCATGTAGGTGGCAGCATAATATAATTCAATTGATCACATATTAATCGTTAATTTACGATTATTATACTTGTATGTATTATTAAGGGCAAAATCGTCCATATTTTAATATATTGCTCATATGAATAAATTGAAACCGTCAATAGGTTTAAAATTTAATTTAGAACAAACTTACTTTTGGTCCGAAGTTCAAAATCTCGTCAGGATTGCTCCAAAAACAGTTTTTAAGAAAACCGCCATGTTCGACCGCCGGAATATTTTAAAAACTGCACAAAACAGAAAAATAAGATCATAGAAAAATCCAATTCATCAAAACGGACAAACTGCCTTTCGTCATCGCCGGATCCGCCACGCGCCGCCGCCGCCGGCCGCCACGCGCCGGTGATCGGAAAAATTGACCCATCACCATAATATGTGCCTCGGCGTCCTGAACATGCCGGTGGTCTCCGATTTTCCAAAAGATCAACCGTTTGGCCGGAATCATCATTTTTCAGTCCGCCAGCATCTTCTTCTCCGGACAATAACTTCCGTTTTAACCGTTGGATTTGCGCCAAATTTCAGTCGAGTCTTCTCCTAGAAAAACCCGTTGATATGCCGCTGGCCGATCGTCGATCGGAGTTCAGAATCGTCCGGAATAAGCATTTCAATTTTCGGTCAGATATCTGTTTTTGCACAGTTTTTCAGATTTTCTTCTTCGGTCGATATCTTTTGTTTCAGCCGTTGGTTCTGCGCCAAATTTTAGGCGAGTCTTCTCCTTGACAAGCCCGTTCTGATGGCGGTGGCCGATCGTCGATCGGATATCTGGATCGGCCAGAATCATTCTTTTTCAGTTTGAGAGAAAAGGAAACATTGGTTAGTAATAATCAGGTTTCTGATACAGAGGCTCATCATTTAGATGCAACTGTAGAGCATACTCCCGTTATTACTCAATTGGTTAGAGACTCGTGCTGATAACGTGTTATAAAATCATCGAAATCATAAGAACAACATAGAGAGAGAAATGGAGAGAGTTTAGAGGAGAGAATTTCTCTTCAAGAATTGGTGTAATAAATTGGTAAGTATAGGCTCCTATTTATAGGAGTGGACAATGGCACAATCGTAATATTGTAAAGTTTACAGGGATATAATGGTTATGTCATTCACATATATACATTATTTATAACATCTCATTCATATTTCTTCTACCTATTTTATTTGTTCTCTTTTCAGTTTTCTATTTTTTCTCTCTCTGTTTTGTTGTTTCTCTTTATTCTTTATTTCTTCTACCTATTTTATTTATTCTCTTTTCAGTTTTCTATTTTTTCTCTCTCTGTTTTGTTGTTTCTCTTTATTCTTTTATGATAACCAAAAAAAAAAAATGTAATTATCTTATTACAATATTTTGTCATTATATATTTATTATCAATTTGTAATAAAAATTTATATTAAAAATAATATTTGTTGTTAATTATGTTTTGAAAGCTTAACATATTAATATTACTAAACATTAGGATATTTCTTCTTTTTTTGTGGAAAAATACTTTAATTATTATATAAGTATATATTTTGATTATTTATATTAAATTGACTTAATTTTTAATTTTTTTTTTTTTTTAAAAAAAACAAAATCACTACATTATATTGTGTAAGAGGATGAAGATCAATTTTCCACCTTTTATGTGAGAATTCTATTTTAAATAAAAGTTTTCAAAGGTCATATGAATTCCACAAAAGTCTATAAAATTTTAAATAAATGTGTATAAAAGTTTACGAGTGACTTTCACTAATTCTATATATATATATATTTATTTATTTATTTATTTATCTATATAAAAATAAGGAAGGGATTTGGTGTGAACACAATTTTGTTAACTATTTGATTAATTAATGTTTGACTACAATATGATTAATTATTTGATAAATATTTATTTGGTTAATGAATGCTTGACTATTTAAATTTGCATTTTGATTATTTTAAAACCACTACTATATTTACCTAAGTTTATTAAAATTTTAAATTAAATATTTAAAGTAATTTTTGTAGCAACACTTTTTTAGATGTATATTTTTAAAATTCCTTTTTATTTTTGTTAAGTAAAAATTAAAATTAATTTCAAACTTGAAAATGAAAATAAAATAAAATTTGAATTTATGTGTAGAATACTTTAATATTGAAATGTGATTAAAATTGAATACTATAATAAAAATATTTTTTTCTTTTTAATGAATGCCAAACAGGAGCTTATTATGTAATGATTAAATATTTATGTTAACTATATTTGGTTAATAAATATTTGACTATAATATAATTAACTATTTGTTTAATATTTAGTGGTTCAGTACGAACACAGTGTGTTAATACAATGTTGTTAACCATTTGATTAATATTTATTTGGTTAATAAATATTTGATTACAATATGGTTAATTCATGTGTTGACTATTTAAATTTATATTTGGATTATATTCGAACCACAACTATATTTGCCTAGACTTATTAAATTTTTTACTTTTTACTTTTTTTTATTATTTATTTTTTAAATTAAATAGTTAAAGTAATTTTTTTAGCAAAAATTGAATATATATTTTTAAAATTATTTTCCTTTTTTTGTAAGTAAAAACAAAACTTATTATTTAATTATTAAATCTTTATGTTATTTTAATTTATAATTTTTTCACTTAACTTTTTCATATTATTTTTGACCATTAATGTTTGTACTTTGTATCCTTTTGTAATTAGAAATTCTAATTTTGAACGAATTATAAAATCATGTACGACTATTGCATTTGTATATTACATGTTTTTTATACTGTACATTTGACCCCTACTATATTTTTCTTAGTTTATTTAATTTCTTATATTTATTAGTTTTTATTATTAATTTTTTAAATTAAATAGTTTATGTAATTTTTGTTGCAAAAGTTTTTTCCTTTTTGTGAGTACAAACAAAAAATATTTCAAATTTATTATGTAATGATTATATCTTTATATTGTTGCGGAATATTGATCACTTTGTAGAGATATATAATGGTATGAGATTAATTGTTACAAAACTTGAAAAACACGTTATTGAAGCAAAATTTCTTGATAGCAATCTTACAAGGTACAATTTTTTTATTTCGAGAGTGCACTGACATAATTTAGGATGTATTTGATTTACCGTCATTTGCTTGAAAAATGTCAAATCATGGAAAATATTTTCCCCCTTTTGTATTTGTTTTGCATTTGATTGAAAAATTTACCTTGAAAAATATTTTTCAAGGTACAACCAATTAAAGCACACTTAACTCATTTGCTTTGAAAATATTTTCTCACCTATTTCATGAGAAATCATTTTCCTCAAATGGAAAACATATTTTTCGTCATATTTGATTACTATTATCAAGTACAAATGAGTGAAAAATAATAAAAAAAAAATAATTTTTTAATTAAAATAGCTAAATTTTATTTTATTTGTAATGAAAAATAATATCAATCAAACAAGAAATTTAGAAAAATTTCCTACTTTTTCACCCGATACTTCCAATTGACATTTTTTAGAAAAATAATTTTCAGGTAAATCAATTCCTAGAAAATATTTTATTACCCACCATTTTTCATCTTTTCAATCAAATACATGCAAGATTGTCTTTCAAGTTCAAGAGGGGACAATTTCAGTTGGTAACTTCGTATGCTATGAATATCAACATGAGTTAAGGGAAATCACTTTTCAAGGTTGGTTTTTATTTACCGAAATCTGTTTTTAGCCATGGATAGTTGTACTTTGCAGCCTCTAGAGTGACGAATCATAGTGGTTTGAAGATGATAATTTGTGACAAATATAGAAATAGAACAAACTTAACTACGAATGTAGTTTATATAGAAGTTTTTCAAAATTTATTGTGGAAACATTACAACTTTATTAATTACAGTATTATTTTATTATTTTTCTATCTATTTCATTATACACATATTTGACATATAATTAAAAAAAAAATTAGAAAATATTGAAGCTGCAATTATATGTTTCGAGATTATACCGTGCATCGCAAGGGTGAAACACTAATTCTATATAAGACCACTGAATAAATAAAATTCATCACTCAAAAAATGTCCATCAAAGTCTTCAAAAATCTCAAATGGAATACACCCCAAGTTATTTTATAAATCAATTAAATTCATCTTTTTTACTAATTTAATAATTTTGAAGAATAAAAAAAGAAAAATTATACTTAAGCCTATATTTATAAAGGAATTTATATATAAAAAATATTTTTCATTACTACTTTTTAATCACACATATTTTTTAAAATCACTTTTTAACCAAACATTTTACAAAAAATAAATAAATAAGTAATAGAAAAACTGCAACTATAGCAGCCGGACAGATTAAAGTTTAAAAATTCATTTCATTTCCCCATTTTATGAAAGTTTCACATCCCGTTTGAAATTTTTATTGGATAATTATATTGACACCACAACATTGTTAATTACATTACATTTTTATTTTTAATTAATATCCCTAAGCTATTATTATTATTATTTTTACACTTATGCACCCAAATTTTTTATATAAACTTTTTTATCATCAATCATATTAATTTTCATATCTAGTTCATAAAGATGATTTTTGTCCAAAATATTTCTTTTGAGGTTGAAAAAAAATTATTTATCTCTCATATTTTTAAATAATTGAAATAAATAACTTATATAAAAGTCAAAAATAAATATTTCCCGCTTTTTCAATGAACATTAGTAGAATATTTGCATATAAATTGTGTAAAAACAAAATATGTTAATTAATTGAAAGTTAAGAATAATAATGATTTGGAAAAAAATCGATGAGGACATAAAAGCAAAAGTGAGCAAATATTAAAAACATATCTTTTAATATAAATGTGGTATATATACGTATAGAAAATTGTGGTTTGAATCTACCCTTTTTTATTTCTTTCAAAACCGCGCAAACCATTTCTAAATCCCTAACCTCCTCATATACGTGTCAAAGGAAACGATCATCCACATACGATGGGCAAGTGTTAATGTCCCACTGTGTATATGATACTAACTCATGTCCAGTATTTTAAGATTTTTAGACACGTGTCAGCATTACATCAATGTGGGTGCATTAACAATTGCCCATCATGGGTATGTGATACTAATATGTGTCCAGTGTTTTAAAACAGTTTTTTAAAAATGAATAGTTATTTTTAGGAGAATTGATTATTGAAATTTAGTTGAAAAGTTAAATATTGTGGACTTAATTTTTAATATTGAATGGTTGAGATTGAGTAATGTAGAAAAAAAAGAGAAAATCTTAATGAATATCAAACAATGGTTAATTGGGATAAGTGGAATAATGAGGGTTTCATGATTCTTGCTCTAACAGGGCAATTATTATACTCTTAATGGTTCTCAAGTATTCACCACAAGATGGTTCGATGAAATGTCTCACGATTTATACATCATCAGTAATTTTTATTTCCATTTTCATACATATTTGCATGATGATGTATGTAAAATCTTGGTGAAGATATTATTAGACCAACCGTTGGATATTAGTTTAATAAATCGATAAATCAAGAAATTGATTAAGTATTGAAAATTGACTAAAGTGACTTCGTGTTGACTTCGGTCAAACACTCAAACTCGGCGCAATCCATTTAGGCAAAATTGTTTGCGACTTTGCCGTCGCACAAACGGGGATCGACCTTCTCGGTCAGGTCGCGGGGGTCGAGGGGGCAGTGCCCCCCCGTTTGAAGAGTATATTTGGCATTTCAAAAAATCAATATCGGATGAATGAGAAATTACGAAAAAAGATGAAATCGGGTCAAAATATTTGACCTTGCGACCACATGGTTGGGAAACCGTGCAATCACACGTCAAATTTTATTTCCAACTTTTTTCGTAAAGCCATGCGACCGCACGGATTATAACCGTGCGGTAGCACGGTTGTCCGGAGAAAAGACACATTTTCGTAAAGGTGCATGATTTGGAAATGGTGCATGGTTTGACTTTAACCATTTCGTCTACACCCTTTCATGCTCTATATATAGGACCCTTTGGGTGTCCTATTCCTCACAATTTGATATGCATAACATATATCATCCTCTCTTCTCTCCAAAATCAAAATCATTGCATTTGTTTTTTATTTTCTTTCATTTTCATCTTTGGAGTACATACGCTAAATTTTGGTTCGTTGTACTTGTGTTTTAGAGTGTTACAAATACAAGTAAAGTCGTTGTATCTTGGGAGTCGATTGTCGGAATCCTTAGGCATCACTGTGGGGCAAATTCGACTTAAGGATAAAGAGTCCAACTCTTGCCTCGGTTTTGTCCCTACTATTCTTCTCTTTCTTGTTTGTATTTTCTTTTCCGTTACTCTGTCCAAATCACAATGTTAAATGGGTTGGCCGGTCTATAGTAGTTGGTATATTAGTCTCTGTTTGGAAAACTGTTTAAAAATATAATTTTAAACAATCCAATTCTCCAAATCAGCTTTTAACCAAACATATTTTCTCTCTCCACTTTTCAATCACATATTTTAAAAAATCATGATTTTAAACATAAATTTTTTAACAAACAAAGCCTTAATCATATTTATTTTGTCATATGTTCCATTGCATTCAATTTGGTTGATCTTATAAATTTTTTGTATTCAATGCAAGTTAATAATGATCCTTGTCATTTTTGCTGCTTGAACATGTGAAATGAAGCAATAAAATTCAATGTTTTCAGACTCGACCTGATCATCGACTCGATCGAGAGACTGGGTTAAGAGTCAGATGGTCAATCCGGAATCAATTCGAGATAGACCCAAGCATTAAATAATATTTAAAAATTAAAAATAAATTAAAAATAAAAAATATATAAAATCGGGTTTTTCAGGTTTCTCGGGTCGTTGACCGAGTTTGACCCTACTGGGTTTTATATGTGACTCAACCCGATTTTTGGGCCGGGTCGCGACTTTATGGGGCGATTCGACCGGGCCGAGTTTGAAAACGGTGATAAAATCAAGTTTCATTCAATATTACTTGGTATACGTTTGGATTTTTACAGTTTTAATATTTTAATTTACAAGGATAAATAATTAATATAATAAATTTATTTTTTATTGTAAGTTTAATAAAAATTTGCGTCAGAATTTTTTTCTTAGTTAACTTTCATGGAAAATTGGGAAGGGAACATTTCAAGAAAATCACTCAACATGCAACGCCAAAAGTCGTTGCTGAAAGTATAGATGGACGTAGTCCGGTTTGGTTATTCTGGAGAAGAATCAAACAAAACCATGAATCCATGATTTTTTTACTAATAGAACCAAATGGTTTTATAATGATATAGAACCAAACCAGAACTAAATCATTCGATTCTGGTTTGGTTTGATTTGGTTCTAGGACCATTACTTGAATTTTTAATAATAAATGTAAATTAAAATCTGTTTATATCAATTTCTTCATTAGAATCTATCTACATCATTACTAAAAGAAAATGATTTTTTTAGTTAACAAAACAAAAGTTTAGAGAAAGTAATATGTTATTTCAAACCGAAGAAGAAAAAGAAGCTCGCCGACGTCGAAACTTAGAGAATCGAATATAAATGCCGTTTAGACTTATAGTTTTATGTTACAATGAAGGTCTGACTCTACCCACTCTAACGTGACGCCGTGTGAGTTAGAGATGAAGTTTGCAATTTGAGTTAACTTCTGAGAATTGAAGAATTGAGCTAGGGTTTATATATACATAAATTTTAAAAAATAAACATCAATGCCATCGACGGAGATGATGACTAAGCACCACAATGATTGTTGTGTTGTAGAAGTGCAAGTAAAGCAGTGTGAATGCGTGTCTATAATTGAAAAGAAGATAAATGAATTTGAATTAGAATTTACTAGTATTTTCACCCGTGTGATGCACGAGAATATGCTTGTGATAATGATTTCGATCAAAATCTATGAAATTATGTTAATTATACAATTATATCAAATAAAAATATAGTACAATGGCATTTTAATACAAAATATTATCGAAATCAAAACTTTAAAAAAGACAAAACTAATCAAAGTAAGAAATGTAACATATACGAAACTAATCAAAATGAGTAAATGTTGCTTTATTTGTAAATTAACCTTTTTTTTAAGAAAATTTTGTCATCTTTGAAATAATTATTAATTTTTTAATAAAAATCGGTTCAACCCGATCCGACCTTCTGTTCGTTGGCCTATTGCCTTTTTCGAGTAGAACAAATTTCATGTTTTTTTAATACTGAGTATTATTTAATTTAAATGACATAATTTAAAATGAATTAGATATTGAGGAAAACTAAAAAATATAAAGTAAACTTTTACATTTGTTCTTTGAGACGTTTTTGCGGACAAAGTGTTTATAGTTTTCTCTCACTTGTTATTTTGTATTAAACTTCTCGTTGAGATCTTCAATTTGACACCTATATTACAAATTTTTCGACTTTAAAATAATACAATAATTATCAAAAGAATAATAATTATTACAAAAAAAATATTTTATTGATAGTATTATAGAACTTAAATGATATAATTTAAAATGATTGAGATTTTAGAAAAAGTAAAATATGTAAAGTAAAAACTTTTATATTTGATATTTGAGACGATTTTACGGACAATATATTTTCGATTTGCTCTCACTTATTATCTTGTATATTAAATTTCTCTTCGAGATCTTTTAATTTGACACTCATATTACATATTTTTAGATTTTAAAATAATACAATAATTATCAAAAGAATAATAATTAATACAAAAATATATTATAGAAAGTAAT
Source organism: Ligustrum vulgare (assembly GCA_963555705.1). Classification (NCBI taxonomy): domain Eukaryota; kingdom Viridiplantae; phylum Streptophyta; class Magnoliopsida; order Lamiales; family Oleaceae; genus Ligustrum; species Ligustrum vulgare. Next base: position 40,561,715 of record OY743173.1, on the reverse strand, counting down.
ATAAAACTTAAATAAAATAATTTAAAATGAATTAGATATTGAGGAAAAGTAAAAAAATATAAATAATTTTACATTTGATCTTAGAGACAATTTTACGGACAATATGTTTACAGTTTGCTTTCACTTGTTAGCTTGTATTAAATTTCTCATGATATCTTTCGATTTGATACCCTATTACATATTTTCCGACTTCAATATAATACAATAATAACTATTACAAAAATAAAAACTGGTCTATTACATTTTTTTGCATAAATTTCCAAATTTAGAAAGTGATTTTTGGTAGAAAGCTATGTGCGTCTTATTTTTTGCACGTATTTAAAATAGATAGATAACTATTACTGTATTATTATTATTATTATTATTATTATTATTATTATTATTATTATTATTATTATTATTATTATTATTATTATTATTATTATTATTGATTTCCACATTTAGGAAGTGATTTTTGTGGGAAACTTTGTGAGTGTTATTTTTGGCATGCATTTTGTTAATTATATATAGAAGAAAGAATAGATATTTATGATTTAAAATCTTTGTCTAATAGAAAATAAGGTAAAATGTATGGTAAATAACATTTTTGTACATTTCACATTTATAATTTCATATTTGAATTTTTTAGTGAGACGAATACCCATTGATTTGTGTCTATATATATATATAATTTAGTTTTGTTCTTGGTTCTAGTTATAGAATGAGAACCAGAACCTAAACCAAATTATTCTTGATTCTAAGAACCATTTTTTTTTTTTTTTTTTTTTATGTGGAATCGAATAAAATCACTTAGTTTGGTTTGGTCTGATTTGGTTATGTTATTTTGTCCACCACTAGCTGAAAGGCCAAAAGTCGTACAAATCATTGTTGTAGGTTCGGGACTGATTCTCAATAGAGACGACTCTATTAACCCAATTTTGACCAATCCAAATTTCACCCGCCAACCCTTGCATTTTCTTTGATTCAAATGATAATTATGCATTTAGAGGTTCAAACCCTTGATCAAAGGATTAAGTGACATCCTCTCAACCATTAGAGTAATTGGGTTCTTGTGTTTATTTTTATTTTGAGTAATATATATATATATATATATATATATATATATATATATATATATATATATATATATATATATATATATTATTTAGCTAGTTGTATAAATACTTTTCCCAACAAATTAATTTTTTTTTTTAATTTTAATATTATTTGTATAAATATAAATATAAATATAAATATATAAAAAAATTGAAGAAAATTAACGACAAAGTTGTCGCAAATACTAGGTCCTATTGCCACGAGTCGTCACTAATATTTTTGGGATGACTCCAGTGTCGTCGCAACAAGTAAACCTATTGCAATGACTTTTTTAGTTGTCACAATAAGGTTACCCTATAGCGACGAGTCTCTGAAGTTGTCGATGTTGTAGTATTTTTGACGATTTCGTTGTCGTTGCTTCAGTTTCTTGTAGTGAAAAATAGTAATGGAATTAATTTTTAGGAAATATGTAAGAATTTACAAATGGAAATAGCAACAACAATTTTGACGGTAACTTCTACCAAATTAAGTCACCGCTAAAATTGTTGTTAATAGTTGCCATAGAAATTAGTCAATATTTTCAACGAAATTTAATGTGAAGGTAAATCTGTGTGTAATAAGCGATATTGTTATAATTAATGCTACTTGTACATGCAACTTAGCCAAGAAGTTAACGTAAAATGAGGTGGTGACCTTGTGTGTGTATATTTATGAGTTGATGTGATGGATAAAGTGACAGAATTGTGTCATGCATACATTGTGTCAACCTTCTGGTTAAGCTCTTAGTACAAGTAGCATAGCTTGTTTGTTATATTGTCGTCGAAAAATTATCTTCAGGATTTTCACCATTGTATTTGCTGACGCGAAAATTCGGTTGATAAATAGGATTACCCATTGAACATCGGCCTTTAGCAACGAAAATATCCATCGATGAAGTCGCATTTTCTAGTAGTGAATGGATCTATCCAGGGGTGTGTCGTGGCCCACCCATGCCTCCTCCCCTACATACAACAAAATAGATGTCGTTAAGAGAGCTAGGCATTGCAGTTGCATGTGGTTGCAATGAAGACATATTTGTTGTTGAAGTTGATGTCGATAGATTTATCGTTGATTGCGAGGTCCAATAATTTATCATTGTTCCCTAAACCCCCAAAGGCTTTTACAATGGGGAAGCAATCTACAAAGGCAGAGGAGATCCAAAACACTTCATTTCTCGATTGTCATAATTAATCAAAATGTGATCATTAGAGGTTGAGGATGACGAACCGCACATTCTCAAGATCGTGAAGCATACACTTGGACCTATTGCCCAAGTCCTGAATCACACTATACACCAATGAGGTATCTAATCTTTCTCTTCCCATTATTCACACCGGAAGTCACAGAAATCCTTAGGTCCAATGTGCAAATAATTGTTTTCAAGACACATCAGCACATGTGAAAGTCTACTTAAAAAGAGAACCATGCTTCATCCATTGTTATCTGTAAATTCAGATACCTTACTATAGCAGTGAACAATATATATTGCAGATTCCTGCACAAGTGGTTTCCCCTTATATTCTGCCATATTGGACATTTTCATCACAAGGATCTTAAACCTCAAAACTTGATGTTGGATGAAAATGGAAACTTCGGGCAGCGTTTTCTTTGGAATTTTCCAGTCATTTTCGGTTGTTTGTTTTCGAAAACGCGGAAAAAGCTTTCTCTTGCTTCATTTTCGGGAAAAAAATTCGAAAATGTTTCCAAATTTTGTAAAGAAAATGGAAAACGTGATTGACGTTTTCCGCATTTTCCACTCATTATAATCATAATATGAAAACGTGGAAAACACGGTTATGTGTTTTCTAATTAAAAAAATTAAAATAATCAAAAATTTTGAAATTTGTCAAAACTTGTCATTTTTAATTACATTATTGGTCCTTGATTTTCAAATTTGTCATTTTAATTCTCAAAATTTGAAATTTCTTTCGAAAATACCATCATTTATTTGTAATTTAGGTCCCTCAGCTTCATATTTTCTTGCACATTAGTCCACAAATTTTAATTTTCTTTTAATTTAGTCCTTCCCGTATTTGCTTTATAGGTCATTGTCTTCAAACACGTATAATTTTTGATGTACAACTCTGAATTGCATTCCATTTTTTGCATCGAACTCCAAATTCAACAATCTTTCTGATGATGTATCATGTACTTAATTATTAAACATTTTTTTTTACTTTTGTATTGTAAACACTTATGTTGTAAGGGTATCATTGATTAGCGTAAATTGATTTCTGCAAATTTTATTGAAACTTAAATTTTAAACGTTATGAGTGATTACTGGAAGGACGTACATATATGAAGTATTAAAAGGAACGATTACTCTAGAGAGCAAATTGCTATCCAAATTTGGAACGATTACTTTAGAAGGATAATATGAATTTTTGAACTTTTTTGGCATAACCAAATTGTGTGATTGGAACTATTTCATTTATTTTTGTTGCGCAACTCAAACTGAAGTAATACTGAAAATCACACCAAAATGTACCCAATGAATAGTCTCGTTCTTGTACAGAGTAATCTCATGTACAAGACAAAGTCATTCAAATCTGATAACTAATAAACTGAGTCTGATGATCTGATAATCTGGTCATACGCGCGCAGAGCTGCCCGAAGGCTATAAACTAGTCATACACTATGGAAACGCATTCACAATAGTGCAGAGCGGGTAAAATAACATATATGGTCATACACTGTGGAAACAGATTCACGACAGTGCAGAGCGGGTAAAATCACCATATCTGGTCATACACTGTGGAAACGAATTCACATCAGTGCAGAGCGGGTAAAATCACTGTATCTGGTCATACACCGTGGAAACGAATTCACATCAGTGCAGAGCGGGTAAAATCACTTGGGTACTTTCTGGTGGTTTTTAAAATAATTTAAATATACTGGAATATCTAATGCTGATAGAATGTCAATGAAATCCTTTAAATGAACTAATTCTAGCTTTAAAAGAACTGCTTATAATAAACCTCACTTTATTTTTAAAATTTGCTGTAAACTGAATAGTTAAAAATAACCAAGTTCTGCAATTTATATCATTCAATATAAGCACTATAATAAATAAACATTCCGTAAATGTTTTAAAATTAAGATAAATTAAACAAGTGTTTATTTTAAAAAATAAAGTTATCCACTCACAGAGTTAGAAATTGTAGCTAGTTCGGCTGGTAAACTTTTCCTATTTCAATATCACCTCCTGAAATATAGATAAGAGTTTACATTAACTTAACTCATCACAATTATAGTGTTCATGTATAATTAAAATAACATCCTATAACATTTCACAAATCTCATATACTTCCAACATTATAATTAACCAACATCGCTTTCGTGAAATATAATTTCATTATCGTTAATCTATCATTCAATTAACCAATTCTTCAAATAAATGTACAATAACGCCAAAACCCCTTTCCAAAGAAACTAGTTTTGGACTAAATATTTAACTTAATTTCATGGGTAATTTAATCTCCAAATAAACATAACCAAATTAAGCATTTAAGCATGACATAATTTAACATAGGCTCCAATAACTAAATATTGCCCAAATCTTGAATTTAATCCACTATTATTACAAACCCTAGAGTGTAATCACAATGTATTCAACCAAACTTCAATATTTAGCTCAATATCTTCAAATGAACTATAAATCCATCCAAAAATCTAACATTTAACTCAATAAGCAAAACCCTAAAATTAACATCATATCTCAAATAAATGTGTCTTGCCTTACCTCTTGAAGATAAAGATTACAAGTAGAAGAGAATGATGGTTGAGTGAAATCCCCCTTTTTTTTTTCTCCCTTTTTCCTTTTTCCTTTCCTTCCTTTTTTTTTTCCTCCACCATTTATCTCTCGGACACAGCTCTCTCTCTTGGCCTCTGTTTTTTTTATGTGTGAGTGGAATGTGTATTTGGTGGGTTGAATTGTGTTGGTCCCCTAAAGTCAAGACATTTTAAGTTTGAAAGAAAATTGCATGGTTGGTCCTTCAAATATCATTCCAATAAATCCCTAACTCTAGATAATAATAATCTAATCTAAATGATCCTCAAAATTTTTACTAATTTAAATTAAGCCGAACTTAGACAAAATTGGTCAAATAAATGTTGACTTGACTAAATAATTATTTGACTTGTCAAATTAGAAACAGGTTGTAACAATCTTACCTCCTTAAAAGAATTTCGTCCTAAAAATTCAATCCACTACCACCTAAGAAGGTCGGGATACTTGGCTCGGATTTGATCTTCGTTTTCCCAAGTAGCCTCGTCTACTGGATGATTTTTCCAAAGAATTTTGACTAATGAAATAATCTTGTTGTGCTGAATTTCTTATTTCCGTTCAAGTATCCCTTCTGGCTCCTCCTCGTAAGATAGATTCTCCTTAAGTTCAACTGGTTGTGGCTCGAGAATATGAGATGGATCTGGAACGTACTTGCGAAGCATCGAAACGTGGAATACATCATGAATCCTAGATAACTCAGCTGGCAAGGCTAAACGATAAGCCACTGCACCAATTCGTTCAACAATCCCATAAGGGCCAAAATATCTCGGACTCAATTTTCCTCGCTTGCCAAATCTCAGCACACCTTTCCAAGGAGACAATTTAAGGAAAACTCTATCTCCAACAGTAAATTCAAGATCCTTCCTGCGTCTCTGCATAACTTCTTTGCTTGTCTTGTGCTGCTTTTAATTTCTCTTTAATAACCTTTACTTGTTCTGTTGCAATCTGGACAATTTCAGGGCCTACTAATTTTCTCTCACCAACCTCACCCCCAACAAACTGGTGTTCTACATCTTCTACCGTAAAGGGCTTCAAATGGAGCCATCTCTATGCTCGACTGATAACTGTTATTATAGGCAAACTCCATTAAACGTATATGAGCATCCCAACTGCCTTTGAATTCCAGAACACAAGCTCGCAACATATCCTCTAAAGTTTGTATAATTCTCTCTGATTGACCATCTGTCTATGGGTGAAAAGCTGTACTAAAATGAAGCTTAATACCCAGAGCACTCTGTAGGCTAGGCCAAAATCTAGAAGTAAATCTAGGACCCCTATCTGACACAATGGATACTGGAGTCCCGTACATACTGACTATCTCATCCACATATAACTTTGCCAATTTATTTAAGGAAAATGTTGATTTGATTGGCAAAAACCTTGCAGTCTTTGTCAAGCGGTCAACAATCACCCAAACACTATCATGACTACTCTGAGTGCGAGGAAGACCAAATACAAAGTCCATAGTAATATGTTCCCATTTCCACTCTGGAATAGGTAACGGCTGTAGAGGCCCAGTTGTCTTCTGACGAACTGGCTTTACCCGTTGAAAGGCAAGACACTTAGATACAAAATCTGCTCTCTCTCTTTTCATACCAGACCACCAATAATGCTCTTTCAAAGTATGATACATCTTGGTACTTCCCGGGTGCTTAGCATAAGCTGAACTGTGTGCCTCTTCTAAAATCTCTTGCTTCAATTTTGGTATATCAGGGACACACAATCTACTCCCCCTAATTAATACACCATCTTGGATTTCATAGTATGATCGTAAACCAGCATCAACTTCTGCCTTCAAAATCCTCAATGTCAAATCTTGAGATTGAGCTTCTTTAATCTTGTCAATCACGGTAGGCCGTACCTGAAAATGAGCTAGAAGTGCCCCCGTAGTAGTCTTTGACAACTGAGCATGCAAGTTCTTGAACTCGCAAATCAAAGAAGCACATACTGCATTTAGTTGAGACGAAGAATTACTATTCTTTAGGCTGAGAGCGTCTGCAACGACATTAGCCTTCCCTGGATGATAATCAATTTTGCATTCATAATATTTAATCAACTCTAGCCATCTCCTTTGCCTCAGATTCAATTCTTTCTGATCAAAAATATACTTCAAGCTTTTGGATTTGTAAATATCTGACATTTTTCACCATACAAATATTGCCTCCATATCTTCAATGCCAAAACCACTGCAGCCAACTCTAAGTCATGGGTTGGGTAGTTTAATTCATGCTTCTTTAATTGTCTTGAAGCATAAGTTATAACTTTTCCATTCTGCATCAGGACACAACCCAGGCCCTGACGTGAAGCATCACTGTAAATCACGAACTCTTCACCTGGAGATGGAAGAGTAAGTATTGGGGCAGAAACTAATCTATTCTTAAACTCTTGGAAACTCTTCTCACATTCTTCCGTCCACATGAATTTAGAGTTTTTTCGAGTCAGATTGGTCAAAGGAAGAGCAATTTTTTAGAAACCCTCTACAAATCGACGGTAGTAACCTACTAATCCCAGAAAACTCCTTACTTCTGTCACATTTGTAGGCTGGTCCCAATTCATCACTGCTTCGGTCTTGACTGGATCTACATAAATACCCTCGGTCGAGATAACATGACCCAAAAATACCACCTTGTCTAGCCAAAATTCACATTTTCTAAACTTAGCATACAACTGCATATCTCGTAAAATTCGCAAAATGATCTTCAGATGCTTAGCATGCTCTTCATGACTATGAGAATAAATTAATATATCATCAATAAAAAAAATAACAAATCTGTCCAAATATGGTTGAAATACTCTATTCATCAAATCCATAAACGCTGCTGGGGCATTAGTTAACCCAAATGGCATCACAAGAAACTCATAATGGCCATATCGAGACCTGAAAGTAGTCTTCGGCACATCAGAATCCCTGATCTTGAGCTGGTGATACCCCGAACGCAAGTCAATCTTAGAGAATACGGTGGCACCTCGAAATTGATCAAACAAATCATCAATACGGGGCAAAGGATACTTGTTACGGATTGTCACTTTGTTCAACTGTCTATAGTCGATACATAATCTCATCGTGCCATCCTTCTTTTTCACAAATAAGACCGGTGCTCCCCATGGAGATGTACTGGGCCTAATAAGACCCTTATCGATTAATTCTTGCAACTGCACTTTCAACTCTTTCAACTCCACTGGAGCCATTCTGTAAGGTGCCCGCGAGATAGGAGCTGTCCTTGGAATTAAGTCAATAACAAACTCAATATCCCTATCTAGTGGTAGCCCCGGAAGATCTTCTGGAAGCACATCCTGAAATTCTCTTACAACAGAAATATCTTCAAGCCTCAACTTAGTGATTTGAGCATCAATCACATGGGCTAGATATGCATGACACCCTTTTTCTAATAAATCTCCTGGCATCAAGTGCAGATATTACACAAGAAGGAAAAATTCTTCGCTCACCAGAAAGATAAATTTCAGGTTCTCCAGACTTTCTGAATATAACTTCTTTGCGAAAACAATCAAGTGCAGTATGATTTGTAGCTAAGAAATCCATGCCCAAAATAACATCAAAATCATGGATGTCAAGTGGAATTAGATTAGCTTTCAATTCCCGATCATTCACTCTAATCAAAAGTCTCTATATACGCTGTTAGCTAAAAGTGAATCTCCTACTGGGGTCCCCACAACTAAATCACTGTCTAATGGTTCCAATGCACAATCTGCATGAATAGCAAGACCATATGAAATAAATGAATGGGTGGCACCTGAATCAATGAGTGAACGAGCATTTCTACCAAAGATAGATAACATACCCACGACTACATCTGGTGACTCCTCGGCATCCTGCTGAGTCATCGCAAAAACTCTCCCCTGGGACTTGCTCTTCGATCGAGTACCCCCACTACTGGAAGCATTCGTCTGTGCACCACTAGATACACCCGCCTTACTTGTTAAAGAACCCTGATTCTAAATCTGTCTAGTAGCAATAACATTTGATTGTTGTGCAACACTCCCCTGAGATTGATTCGGATAGTCCCTCTTCATATGCCCAACTTGGCCGCAATGGTAACAGACACCAGCTCCTCTAAGGCACTCTCCTGGATGGAATCTTCCACATAACTGACATTATGGAAATCTAGTATGACTGGAACTCCCACTTGGGGTAGAAATAACTGGTCTCTGGGAAGAACTTTGAGTATGAGGGCGATGGCGTGTTGGTTGTTGAACTGAACTCTGGCTGAACCCAGAACCCTGACTCCCTTTAGTTTTACTCTTGAAACTAGCTGCATTGGCCACACCAGGCCACAATCCACGTCTATTTTTCTGAGATGATGTACCTCTAGAAGTCCCTGGCTGTCCACTCGTGTCTCTGACTATAGTCTGATCCCTGTGACCCCTTGATTATGAAATATATTGCTCAACCCTCAACGCAGATTCCACTGGTTTGCCAAAATCCCTATGATCAGAAGATGTCATTGCTGTTTTAATCTCTCTCCTCAAACCACCCTCAAACCTTCTGCATCTGTCCTCTTCATTAGCTATCAAAACTGTAGCATATTTAGATAACTCTACGAACTTTTTCTGATAGTCAGCAACTGTCATATACCCTTGTACTAAAAGTAAAAATTCTTCTTGTTTGGCATTCTTGTAAGCTTGAGGGTAGTAGGATTTATCGAAGGCACTCTTGAAATCTTCCCATGTAATAACACTAGGATCTGTATATCTGCTCTGAATTGTCAACCACCAATCATATGCCCCTTCTTCTAACAGGAAGGTAGCCAAGTGCAATTTCTTTTCATCAGGACACTCCATGACATTGAAAACTCTTTCCAATTTGGTCATCCAGTTATCTGCATCTGCGAGGTCACCCTTACCATTAAACACTTTTGCTCCCAATCTCATTACTCGCTCAATACTATATTTCTCCGTGTCTTGCCGCCTTTGCAATAAGGTATCAAGAGTAGCAACAAATCTCTCAGCATAAGGATCATTCTCAACTTCATTTCTAGGTCCTGGATTCTGAGCAGCTTGATGAATTGGCTCCTCAACTCTACTAGTGTCTCTATTAGGAGCATTATGAGTTTGAGGAACTCTACTTGGAAGTCTACGTGTCTTTCCACCACGAGCCATGACCTATATGAAGTATAACATGATTTATAACAAGTTTATGGTGTATGCAATGCAAGCCTATAGACCTATGACCATGCTCTGATACCAATTGTCACGATCCGTCCCGAATTATCCTAGTGGACCCGAGACGTGAAGTGTGCCGATGATGGAAGCTAGCTAGACACCAGATCCAGCACCAAGGCAATTTGACCTGTTTCTGATCGTAAAAAAATTTTAAAAAAATATTGACATAGTTTCCCTTATAACTTTGACTATACAAACCTGAAAAGCAACAAAACTCCCAAACAAAATGTATGTATATAACATCAATTGGAAGCTATTTGTTCCAAAATATGCATAACAAAATAAAATGCTACAACTTGTTTTGTATCATTTACAAAAATAACCAGAATATGTGTAAACCCCTCCAAAAGGGCGACAAGCCCAACAACAATGAAATTTCACATGTGATGCAAAGTAAAATAGAAAAATAATTAGATATGAGTTTACAAACTCAGTGAGTGGATAGTTCGAAAATATGTATACTTTTCTCATTTATACATATTTTCTGAAAATCTTATTTACTCTGTTATAACTCGACAGAACTTTAAATTTTGATATTTACCTTTATTATTGAACGCACTAGTATCATAAAATCATTCATTCTGGATTCTAAATGATGTACCTTAAGCATAAAGATAATAAGTAATTTGACATCAATAAAAATCATAACAACTGTCATTTCACCATACTATAAGCTGAATTCTTCATTCGGTAAACTGGATAAACTGAAGTAATACTGAAAATCACACCAAAATGTACCCAATGAATAGTCTCGTTCTTGTACAGAGTAATCTCATGTACAAGATAAAGTCATTCAAATCTGATAACTAATAAACTGAGTCTGATGATCTGATAATCTGGTCATACGCGTACAGAGCAGCCCGAAGGCTATAAAATGGTCATACACTATAGAAACGCATTCACAGCAGTGCAGAGCGGGTAAAATAACATATCTGGTCATACACTGTGGAAACAGATTCACGATAGTGCAAAGCGGGTAAAATCACCATATCTGGTCATACACTGTGGAAACGAATTCACATCAGTGCAGAGCAGGTAAAATCACTTGGGTACTTTCTAGTGGTTTTTAAAATAATTTAAATATACTGGAATATCTCATGCTGATAGAATGTCAATGAAATCCTTTAAATGAACTAATTCTAGCTTTAAAAGAACAGCTTATAATAAACCTCACTTTATTCAATATAAGCACTATAATAAATAAATATTCCATAAATATTTTAGAATTAAGATAAATTAAACAAGTACTTATTTTAAAAAATAAAGTTATCTACTCACAAAGTTAGAAATTGTAGCTAATTCGGCTTGTAAGCTTTTCCTATTTCAATATCACCTCCTGAAATATAGATAAGAGTTTGCATTAACTTAACTCATCACAATTATAGTGTTCATGTCCAATTAAAATAACATCCTATAACATTTCACAAATCTCATATACTTCCAACATTATAATTAACCAACATCGCTTTCGTGAAATATAATCTCATTATCGTTAATCTATCCTTCAATTAACCAATTCTTCAAATAAATGTACAATAACGCCAAAACCCCTTTCCAAAGAAACTAGTTTTGAACTAAATCTTCAACTTAATTTCATGGGTAATTTAATCTCCAAATAAACATAATCAAATTAAGCATTTAAGCATGACATAATTTAACATAGGCTCCAATAACTAAATCTTGCCCAAATCTTGAATTTAATCCACTATTATTACAAACCCTAGAGTGGAATCACAATGTATTCAACCAAACTTCAATATTTAGCTCAATATCTTCAAATGAACTATAAATCCATCCAAAAATCTAACATTTAACTCAATAAGCAAAACCCTAAAATTAACATCATATCTCAAATAAATGTGTCTTGCCTTACCTCTTGAAGATAAAGATTACAAGTAGAAGAGAATGATGGTTGATTGAAATCCCCCTTTTTTTCTCCCTTTTTCCTTCTTCCTTTCCTTCCTTTTTTTTTCCTCCACCGTTTATCTCTTGGACACAGCTCTCTCTCTCTCGGCCTCTGTTTGTGTGATGTGTGAGTGGAATGTGTGTTTGGTGGGTTGAATTGTGATGGTCCCCTAAAGTCAAGACATTTAAGTTTGATAGAAAATTGCATGGTTGGTCCTTCAAATATCATTCCAATAAATCCCTAACTCTAGATAATAATAATCTAATCTAAATGATAATCAAAATTTATACTAATTTAAATTAGATCCAACTTGGACAAAATTGGTCAAATAAATGTTGACTTGATTAAATAATTATTTGGTTTGTCAAATTAGAAACGGGTTGTAACAATGTACTCCATTTTGAGTCACGGACCATGTTATCCATGCTTAATTAAGCCCTTAACCTTTCAACAAGTTCGACATATTTGCAACCGACCGACAAGAGTGGTCCAAAGGTGATCTTCATGACTAATGACTCATGAGTATCCTGCAGAAGTTTGCCATATTTATCTAAATCATCTTCGTTTGAGCTTGATTTAGAACTGAACGGAGCTGTAACTTGTTATCCTCTTTATCGGTGCCATTGCAACATCCACAACATATCCTATTTGAGATACAAACCCCTGTTATCCATCCTTATTTCAGCTGCTATCATTCCTACAATTTGGTAGCTGCAACCAACTGGAACTAGCAAACCAAATGTATCCGTTTCCCAGTTTATTAGGACATTCACAACATCCATTGCTCCAGTCAAAACTTATAGATTCAGCCAATTCAGTTATCAGGTAAGGATATGAAATATATTTCGAAAGGCAATGACACAGGGAAGATTTTAGGCCAGCAATCAATTCATTGGGATTGGAACTTGTTACCTTTATCAGGATTGAGATTAATTATCATTAGCTGACCACTGAAATCATAGGGTTTAATTTCATTATGTTGCCTTCACTTGTAACATCACTATTGATTATTTTTAATCAATAGTGATGTTACAAGTGAAGGCAACATAATGAAATTAAACCTATTTGCTCTTCAAAAATTCTTGATAAAAAATCTTAAAAATAAGGTAAAGTTAATCTAGCAATTCATTTTTTATTGTTATTTTGCATCTAAGAAACTAGAATATCGGAGGGAGTTTATTCTAAGATAAAGGAAATAAACCAGAATTCAGGCATGAATTATCAGCTTAATCAAATGGACTGGAACTCAAAGAGTTCCCCCTTTATATAGAATTTAGGTACACTTCATCATTTTTGCAAGAGTAATTTTAGTGAGACTTTTTTTGGAACATTTTTAAGTGATATTATGATATGTCACACATTAATTGGGTGGTGAAAATAATTACTACACCACTTACTTTTTTCACCATTCAATAAATGTGCGTCACATGTCCTAATATCACTTAAAGATTTAGCTATTTAAAAAAAAAAAAAAATTTTTATTTTTTCACTCATTTGTGCTTGATAATATATAATATAAAAAGTTAAGTGAAAAAGTTGTAAATTAAAATAATATAAAAATTTAATCATTATATAATAAGTTTGAAAATAATTATTGTTTTTACTTACAAAAAAAAGTAAAATAATTTAAAAATATACATTTAATTGTTGCTATAAAAATTACTTTAACTATTTAATTTAAAAATAAATAATAAAAAATATATAAAAAATGTAAAAAATTTAATAAACCTAGGTAAATATAGTAGTGGTTCAAATATAATCCAAATTTAAACTTAAATAGTCAAACGTGTATTAATTAATCAAATAATTAATCATATTGTAGTCAAACATCTATTAATTAAACAAATAAATATTAATCAAATATTTAACAACATTGTATTAACACCATGTGTTCATACTAAACTACTAAATATTAATCAAACAGTTAATCGTATTGTAGTCAAATATTTTATTAACCAAATATAGTTTACATATATAAGATTTAATCATTACATAATAAGTTCATATTTGGTATTCACTAAAAAGGAAAAAAAATATTTTTGTTATAATATTCAATTTTAATTACGCATTTCAATATTAAAATATTCTACACATAAATCAAAAACATTTTTTTTTTCATTTTCAATCACAAAATCACATCAATCACTATTCAAAACATCTTTAAATAATGTACATCAAGTTTGAAAATAATTCTTGTTTTTACTTAACAAAAATAAAAGGGAAATTAATTTTAAAAATATACATCTAGAAAAGTGTTACTAAAAAAATTACTTTAACTAGTTAATTTAAAAAATAAAAATAAAAAATTGGTTAAAAAATTTAATAAACCTAAGTAAATATAGTAGTTGTTTGAAAATAATCCGAATGCAAACTTAAATAGTCAAACATGCATTAACCAAATAAATATTTACCAAATTGTTAAGAATAATGCTATGTATCTCAAGATTGAGATAAATCTCAACCTAGTTGGCACTTTCCCATTGAAAATTGAAGAGGTGGCTTGTGCATGTGCACATGGACAACTCCTCATTCTCCAATAAATGATGTGATCCAGACTACGAATACAAGCCCACACAAAGATCCGTTGATGATCAAAGGAGGACCAATGACTCGGTTACAAACGAAAAAGGGTCAACGAAGCAATGGACAAATTAGTGCAAGAAACAATGGTCAAAACAATGTTCGTGTCATCAAAAGAAACAAGTTCCATGTTGAGACCAAGCCAAAACGACAAGTGGATCAACCTCATTCAAGCCGTCGAAGAAAATTGTGAAGTTTCCAAACTTACGGCCATAACCTATAATTCTTACGGCCGTAACCAGTCCACTGCTGAAAACTGAAATTTTGGAAAATTGGACTTACGGCCGTAACTCACATTTGTCACGACCGTAATGAAGTCTCGGGTTAAAATTATGATTTTCAAAATAAAGGACTTATGGCCGTAAAGAATAATGTCACGGCCGTAAATGTCAATACGCGTAATTTTATATTTTTATTTCTTTCCTTATTTTTAGCAATTTCTTTCCTAGTATAATTAAAACTCTTAAGCCAGGTTTTGACTCTATTTATAGGGATGTAATTTTCATTATTAGGGAAGACAACTTTGATATTATTATTGTGAGGCTACATTTCTTTCAACAACCTTTATTTTTAATTGAATAAAATTCGAACTTGCGAGTTATTCTTGTTTGTTCAAATCTCGGTGAGAATTAATATTGCTTGTGATCAAGATATCAATATATCCGTGTGATTGTATTGGTTGCTTGGTTCAATTAATTTTAATTGGATCCATAAATCGTGGTTCTTGACGTTCTTGGGTCGATTTCAATATTTTGTGGGTTGCGTAGATACAATTGCTACGTGGTTTGCATCAATAAATGTGTGTCAATTAAGTTCAGATTAATCTCAACCTTGAGATAAATAACATTACTCAATTGTTAATCATATTGTAGTCAAACATTAATTAACCAAATAGTTAACCACATTATGTTTACACTGAACCACTAAATATTAACCAAATAGTTAAACTACATTGTGTTCACACCATGTTTACACTGAACCACTTCTTACTTTTAAATATATTAGTAGCAAACACATGTTTTGCACGTCTTATGTATATGATGAATTCTAAAGTAACATTTTTAAGTACTAATATGTTTTTTAAAACAACTTTGCTAGAGCCTAGACTCACAATGATTATGAAAATGAGGATGACAATTAGTTTACGTGGCACAATCCTATTTTTTCATACATCACATCATCTTTTAAATCAACAACAACAATACTTCCACATCACCTAATTGTCATCTTCATTGTCAAATTAATTGTGCAAGTAGATTAATTCTTTTTAAAATATTTGACATAATTGATATTGTTAAAGAAAAATTGTAAATGGTAAATTGTCTTCCATTCTAGTACATTAATATTTTACTGAAAACTTTCGTCCAAATCTTCAAAATACATATTTCACAATTATTTAAAATGCCAGCTTAATAAATAAATCGTGTGTTGAAATATTAAGAAGTAATATGATATCATAAAATATTAGGTAAATCAATAATTTCTTTATAAAATATTTATGATAAGTCGGGAAAAAAAATGTGATAAAAACTGTGTATAAATAAATTAAACTAATTTGTGAGCATATTTTTATAATGAAAAAAAGTTTAATATTATGCTATTGTTCGGTGAAATTAAAATAAGATTTTAATTAAAGTTTAAGTCAACAATTATTTTTAATCATACATTTCATCAGACCAACAATTCTTCAACCATATTTTTATTAAATTCTGTCCAAATCTATTAAAAATCTGATTTTAATCATCACCAGTGACTATATAAATTTAAAGTAAAATTTCAGCTTTGATTTTTTTTCTTTTCCTAAGAGGTTTGAAACTATTTATTTTATATTATTAATTAAAAATAATTAAAAAAATATTTTCTGTTTATATAAATTAATTGATGGTTTTGATATGAATTTAAGTGAGTTTAAAAATAAAAAGTTTCACTCTACTTTAGGGGGAAAAAAAGTCTATTTTTATGGTAACTTAAACATAATTCTTGAATTAAAAATATAAAAAAATTAATAAACACAAAAACGCATTATTTGAATTATTCAATGAAATTATCACGGGAAATAAAATTTGATGGGATAATATTCTAAAACTAAATTAAAAAGTAACAACGTTAAATTAATATTAATTGAATAACAAATTTCAATTTAGTCATCTTGGATAAATTAATGTTTTTTGAAATAAGAATTAAAAGAAATATAATATAAGTTTCAATAAATGAACTAAGGATATTATTGAGAAAAAGAAAAGAATGTGAAGATAAAATACGAAATCAAAATATCATCACTTTTTAAGATATATAACGTAATTGCACGTGATATTGTAACGTCGTTGTGACGTTATTATTATTATTATTATTATTATTATTATTATTATTATTATTATTGAAATATATATAGTTTGGATAAATTGGATGAGAATTGTTCAAATTATCCTATACACTATTGATCATTCAAAAGACACAATATACCAAATTAGTTATTGCCCAACTTTTGCTATCAAACTTCATTTGTTCGTAAATTTAATTGATTGAATTATTAAACTACAAACACGATTTAATAAAATTTTCAGTGAAATATATAATTAATGACAAAATTTCATTATTGTTAAAATATAATGGAAACTCTTGACGTTTAACGTATATTTTTCAACAGCGCATTTTTTTCCCCTTAATTACTGTAAATTAATTACTGTAAATCATAAGATATACCAAAATTCATAATAATAATGTAGAAAGTTATGAAATCATGTCACAACTTTTATTGAATTTCGAAAAAAATATTGGTCTGAAATTCGTCTTCTCTCTCTTATTCTAAGCGCTTTAATTGTGTTTCATAAGATGAACTCCAATGATGAAATTCGAGTTCGGTATATACAGACAGAGAGAAGGGTAGAATTTCCTATAGCATTTTAATCCCAACCATTCATTAAAGTTGTAGTAATAGGAAAATCTCCTAATTACCATGTCTCTATTAATTCAACAATTTACCAAATTAAATGAGAACACGTAAATCTCATAATAATAGGATTGACATATCTCAAAGTTTCTAACAAACAGATCAAGCAGCCACCCTTTTTAATTGGTTTTTCGATCCCCAAACCTCTCACAGATTCATATTATTGCTTGCCAGCCAGGTCTCTTTCTGTCTCTATCACTGTTGAATCGGCGTATCAAAACAATAAACAAAAGCTCTATACTGTTCTGCATATATACATTGCGGCATTGTCTGTGTCTTTTCAAATAATGATAATTCAGGAGGACTACTCGAATTCTTGATGTGATTTATTCATCCCTGTATGTATGTATATATGTTGATTAATTTCCTTGGCATTGTTTCTATATTGGGGTGTGGGTTGTGTAACTTGTGTTTGAATTTTTAAAATTACGTTTTGCAATTCAACTTATTTTATTTAATTTAATTTTTGGGGTCTGTATATATGTTAATGCATGTGCATGTCAGCATTGATTATGTTAGGTCTTCTGCGATTAGTTTTGATGGCTAGATCGGAGAACGATTGACTCTGAGTTCTTAAAATCTAAATGAATTTTGCAAAATATATGTGAAGAGTGAATTGATTATTCACTTACAAGTATTTATTGTTATTTGGTTGTAAAATTGAATAAACAGTTATTTGCTATTAGCTTATGTATTGGAACAATTATATCAATATTGATACTTTATTTGAATTTCAAATCATTAAATTTGCTTTTAATTGTTGGATTAGATTTGTAATGCTGATATATTCTTGTTCCTTACAGTTTTTAATAAAATTTTGCCAAACTATAAAAGTAACATTTATTTTTTAAAATTCTTTTGAATCGGGCCACATGCGGTGGGACATCTGTTGAAAAATGGAGCTAAATGTGGAAAATAAAGCCAACTTTGTTGAAATTGGCAAGCCACCATTAATAGTCCATGTTCACACCTATTTGGTAAGACACCATTAGCATACAATCCTCATATGTTCACACCTATTTTATTCCTTCCATTGTTGATTCTTTGTCCAAACTTTCCCTATAAATAGAGGGCAAAACCTCAATGAAAAATGCACCACCAAAAACCACAACAAAGAGTGATCTTGTGTAGAGAGCAACACAAGAGAGGCATTTCACAAAATAGGGAGAAAAGTGAGTTGGAGAGAATAGCCTTTGCATAGGCAGATAAAAATACAGTGTAGTATTTTTGTACTCCTCATTTTTCGAGTTAGTGAAATATATTGGTGTGGGTCCGTGGACGTAGGCAAATTGCTGAACCACGTAAATCTTTGTGTTTCGTATTTGCATTTTATTTTTGCGTATTTATATTTTCTCAATCCAATTTATTTGTGTCACATCGATCCTGGGCGGGATTAGTTGCGTCCTAATTCCCAACAATTGGTATCAGAGCTTTGGCTCATTAAAATCTTTTGAAATTCTTAGTATGCTCTGTGATTGCAGCTTTGACTGATCTTCCACATCAGAAAAGATTTCTTTAGACTGTTTTGTGATCGAGTGGGAGCAATGTCGACAGATGAGAAAATATCCAAAATTGACAAATTTGATGGTTCAAGTTTTGGATTTTGGAAAATGCAAATGGAGGACTATCTGTACCAGAAGGATCTATACAAGCCACTAAAAGAAAAGCCAGAAGATATAAGCCAGGGGGATTGGGAGTTGCTTGATCGAAAAGCACTCGGCACAATCAGGCTGACGTTGTCAAAGTGTAGCGACCAAGAATTTTTACGCGATTAATAATTATTTTAATAGAAAATCGTATCGCTACTATTTCACCCATTTTTATTAAGTTAACGCCACGACGTATTCGTATAGCCAAGTCAAGAAATAATCGAGATCGTTCGATTTTAAATTAAATTCCGAATTTCTAAAAATATCTCCATTCTCTTGATTTAAAGTATATTAAGTCTAAGTACTTAATTCAATGTTATCCCAATATTTATTTGTACAAAAATTACTTTTATTATTTAAATTAAGAAAATATATGCAAGCATGAGAGGTTCCATTATATGTAATCATGAAGAGCATAATATTTGTATAAATATGGAAAAGTATATGAATGATTTATAAGACTCCATTATATGTAATCATGAAGAGCATAATATTTGTATAAATATGGAAAAGTATATGAATGATTTATATACTCCATTATATATAATCATGAAGAGCATAATATTTGTATAAATATGGAAAAGTATATGAATGATTTATATACTCCATTATATATAATCATGAAGAGCATAATATTTGTATAAATATGGAAAAGTATATGAATGATTGATAAGACTCCATTATATATAATCATGAAGAGCATAATATTTGTATAAATATGGAAAAGTATATGAATGATTGATAAGACTCCATTATATATAATCATGAAGAGCATATTATTTGTATAAATATGGAAAAGTATATGAATGGTGCTTTACTTTAAGAAAAGGATGTGTTAAAATTAATAGAATTGAATGATTATGTTTACAATATGCCAACTTTATACATCTATTTAAACCCATCTCTTTTACACACAACTCTACACATATACACTTATTTCCAATCTCTTGACAAAATCCACAAGTAAGAGAAATTCAAGGTGGTCAAGAAAGTTTTGGTCCATTTACTACTACACTTCATTTTAATCTTTTAAAAGGTAAGTATATCTTATGTTTTTATGAAAAGTAAGTATGTTTTTATGAAAGGTAAATACACCTTATGTTTTTATGAAAAGTAAGTATGTTTTTATGACAAGTAAGTATATCTTATGTTTTTATGAAAAGTAAGTATGTTTTTATGAAAGGTAAATACACCTTATGTTTTTATGAAAAGTAAGTATGTTTTTATGACAAGTAAGTATATCTTATGTTTTTATGAAAAGTAAGTATGTTTTTATGAAAGGTAAATACACCTTATGTTTTTATGAAAAGTAAGTATGTTTTTATGACAAGTAAGTATATCTTATGTTTTTATGAAAAGTAAGTATGTTTTTATGAAAGGTAAATACACCTTATGTTTTTATGAAAAGTAAGTATGTTTTTATGACAAGTAAGTATATCTTATGTTTTTATGAAAAGTAAGTATGTTTTTATGAAAGGTAAATACACCTTATGTTTTTATGAAAAGTAAGTATGTTTTTATGACAAGTAAGTATATCTTATGTTTTTATGAAAAGTAAGTATGTTTTTATGAAAGGTAAATACACCTTATGTTTTTATGAAAAGTAAGTATGTTTTTATGACAAGTAAGTATATCTTATGTTTTTATGAAAAGTAAGTATGTTTTTATGAAAAGTAAATACACCTTATGTTTTTATGAAAAGTAAGTATGTTTTTATGACAAGTAAGTATACCTTATGTTTTTATGAAAAGTAAGTATGTTTTTATGACAAGTAAGTATATCTTATGTTTTTATGAAAATGTTTGGATCATTGCTATGAAATCAATCTCACAAGATTGTTATGGGTTCCATATGATATGTTTATGATTATGCTAAGGGGACCGGAGTTTAGTAGCGCTACACATAAGAATTCTTGCCATTTAAGTTCGGTAAAATTCTTGTGTCTCCTTATGTTTATGAGTATTTCGATCCTATCCTATGTTATGATGAAAATGATCCATATGCTTTCAAAAGAAAATTTATGCTTGGTATACTTACTGGGATTTTATAAATCTCACTCCACGATATTTACCATTTTCAGATAATTGAAGGTTCGAGGCGGTCAACATGGAAGTGGCAAAAGTGGTTAAGATTGATGAGATAATTATGTTGAACTTTATGTAAGAAAATTATGTTCTATTTTTATTCACAAATAAAATTATGGGATTCTAATTATTCTTTTGAATAATTTTACATTACTATTTAAGTCTCGATAATATGATATGAGTCACTTTTAGTGGCACTCGAATGGAAGAGAATTCGGGTCGTCACAGTTGGTATCAGAGCAAAGAGTTTTAAAAACGATTCTGTAGATTTTTGAAATTTTATTTCTTTAAAAAAAAAAAAAAAAAAAAAAAAAAAAAAAAAATCACTATTCACGTGAACAGTAAAACGACGTGCTATTCATGATGAACAGTGAACGAAATCACTATTCATTATAAAAAAAAAAAGTTGAATTTTCACATGTCAAGTATGGTTATGATTTTGAAAAGCATGATGAAATTTGATGTGCGAATTTCAAGGACAAAATTCATTTTAAGCAAGGGAGTTTGTAATGTCCTGAAAATTTTATGGAATATAATTAGTTAGTGATATGATGTTTATATTGATGTCTTTGATAAATTTCTAGAAGTTCGGGGACTAAAGGAAAAATAAGATTTGGCGATAAATTTTATTTGGGTTAAGTTATTAATTATTGATGGGGAGATAATTACTATATCGATATTGGATTTGTTTTGAAGACTGTGATTAATTAGGAATTATGATTCAAGAAAATGTTGATTTGGATACAACCACATTAAATTATTGTTGATTAAAGGAAAATAAGATTATATGAAATATTTTAACTCATCACTCTACTATGTCACTCTCCACGTATTGACTCCTCGAACCAGGTATGTTATATGCTTTGCAAGTCATTTACGATTTTATTAAGACATGTTAAGTATGAAATCTTCATATGTTATGAATCTTTATGTGTTACACATAATATACATGTCAAGTATGATATAAATTGATAGAAGACTCAATTTTTTTATTCTTTTCAATGTAGAATCATGAGACAGAGAGGATATTTATATGAATTTTGGTGCATATTAAGCTTAGTAAGATTGACTCAATTAGAAATTAAGTTGGGTTGTAACTTTTGCCCAAAATATATGGAATAATATATTAAACAAACAAAATTGATAATGAATTCGTACAATAATTTATCCCTTTATCACTACCTTTGTGTAAAAACAAGGGAAAAACTGTGGATGGTTATTAGTACTTCCTCTTCAAGTTTCAATTTTCGGTTCAATAATTTATCCCTTTATCACTACCTTTGCTTAAAAGCAAGGAAAAACTGTGGATGATTATTGGTACCACTCTTCAAGTTTCAATTATGAAAAAAAAAAAAAAAATTCAGAAAGAAAAGAAAGAAAGAGAACGGGTGTTGAGCATAATGGGAATAATATGACTTAAGAATGATTTTCAAAATAATTGTTGTCCCCGAGTTTAGAAATGATAAACCTTAAATGGACTTTGCATAATTGATTTTAGACATGGCACTAAGTATAAGAAGTCAACAGAAATGATTAGAAATATGTTCAGATTATCTATCATTTAGATTTAATGAGAAATAGCGAGCCAATTTTATGAAGTTTTATGAGATGTTAAGATTATAAGTGATATGATTTTAATGAGACTTTTATGAGAAGCATTATGAAGTTAGAGATTTAAAGATTTGGTTATTGGGAATTAAGTAATGGCTATTATGTTGAGTAAGTGAATTATGCCTCTATATTGAAGAGAAATTTATTATGAACTTTGGCCTTGTGATTAAATTTTGGGAATATGATTTATGACTTATAAATATAAGTATGAGTAATCTTTTGAGCCAATTAAGGTATTGAAGGAAGTGATATTGTGATATTGACGACTATGATTTGAAATTTCTATGTTGAGGAATTATGAATTGATTTTCTGGAATATTTTTTTTGATGATATTGAAGTGTTGGAATCGTTTTCAATATTTTTAGATCGTTGTGATCAAATGTGGAATTATTTATTATTGTGAGTTATGAAGTATGCTTACGGTTTGAATAAGTCCAAATTTCAAAGGAAACTCTGCTTAGAATTTTATCGTTTGGAATTAAGAGCATAGTATGGTATGCAATCACTAAGAGAATTGAGGTTAGACATGCAAATTCATTTACATCACAAACGAGATTTAGTAGATGATAACAGAGATATTTATTATTTTCTCGTAAGGAGAACACACAAGAGTCACATTGGAAAGAAATACATGAAACACGCAAAAGCAAAAGAAAGCAACATGGGAAATTCCTCAAATTGAGAGATGTGTTTCCGGAGTAGCCGTATCCTACCACCTCTGACCTTTTGAGGAAATAAAGAAACCTTCAAAGAGGTGTGTTTCGAGAGTAAGAATACTCCGTAATCTACCACCTGGAACCTTTGAGGTACACACAAGATTTAAACATTAAGGAAATCCTAGGAAATTAGAGGGGTGTCTCGAGAGTAAGAATACTCCGTACTCTACCCCCACCTATTCTAAGATTCATAAAGTTAAGTTTACATTAACCGGACTCCATTTTCACTTGATTCCCCTTCCTTGCGACCAATCTATCTTAACCCCTGCTGGATCTTGTATTGAGATATATGACTGCAGCTTATCCAGTAGTTCATCAATAGTAGGAACAGAAATAAGGAGCCTTCTGGAAAATGGAGAGATGAATCCCTGTTCCACAGCATAATCAAGAAAGGTTAACAAACCATCAAAGAAATTGTTAACATTCAGAAGCCCAATAGGCTTAGTATGGAGATCTAGTTGAGCCCACGAGGTAATGTTAAAGATTTCTTCTAAGGTACCAAAACCTCCGGGCAGGGCTATAAAGGCATCAGAACCATATAGCATACAAGTTATGCGTTCATGGATGATAAGATTTGAGATATGAAATATTTTTCTTGGATTTTGGGTACTGATATTCTGATATAATAATCAAGGTATAGAAATAATACGGGAATACGTGAAAGAGAAATAAGGACCGTATTGAATCAGAATTCATACGTATATACAAGTGAAAGAAATACTTTGCAGGAAATGTGGTGATATTTAAGTAAAGAATCTTAGTTTGGGAGATATTTGTTTACTGAATTTTGGGTTACAAATATTGGAAAGATAAGTTGATGATATTATGTTGATATGTTATTGGGTATATTACATAGAGAGATTATTCAGGGAATTGTTTTGATTATTTTGAGAATATTCGATGATAAGAAGAAAGGAAAAATTATTATGATATGATATATCAGTAAAGATTTGTTGAAATTTTAGAGATATATACTAATATCTGAGGTCACATGATACGATGATAAATGACAAGTTACATGAATACTACAAGATATGATGAAATATCACATACGATTGGGAATTTTCATTTTGATTCAGAAGAATTTATGAGTAGACATATGTCTATTATTGATAGAAAAGTCCATGTCTTAAGAAAACAAATTGATGCATTTAGTCAAAGTCCAGTGGGTTAAATATGGTTGGGTTAAATATGGCAGCGATGATGCTACATAAGAAGAAGAAGAAGAGATTCTGATTAAGTGTTCAGAAATCATAAGATCAAGTAAGATTAATTTCGAGGACGAAATTATTTTAAGGGGGTAAGTTTGTAGCGACCAAGAATTTTTACGCGATTAATAATTATTTTAATAGAAAATCGTATCGCTACTATTTCACCCATTTTTATTAAGTTAACGCCACGACGTATTCGTATAGCCAAGTCAAGAAATAATCGAGATCGTTCGATTTTAAATTAAATTCCGAATTTCTAAAAATATCTCCATTCTCTTGATTTAAAGTATATTAAGTCTAAGTACTTAATTCAATGTTATCCCAATATTTATTTGTACAAAAATTACTTTTATTATTTAAATTAAGAAAATATATGCAAGCATGAGAGGTTCCATTATATGTAATCATGAAGAGCATAATATTTGTATAAATATGGAAAAGTATATGAATGATTTATAAGACTCCATTATATGTAATCATGAAGAGCATAATATTTGTATAAATATGGAAAAGTATATGAATGATTTATATACTCCATTATATATAATCATGAAGAGCATAATATTTGTATAAATATGGAAAAGTATATGAATGATTTATATACTCCATTATATATAATCATGAAGAGCATAATATTTGTATAAATATGGAAAAGTATATGAATGATTGATAAGACTCCATTATATATAATCATGAAGAGCATAATATTTGTATAAATATGGAAAAGTATATGAATGATTGATAAGACTCCATTATATATAATCATGAAGAGCATATTATTTGTATAAATATGGAAAAGTATATGAATGGTGCTTTACTTTAAGAAAAGGATGTGTTAAAATTAATAGAATTGAATGATTATGTTTACAATATGCCAACTTTATACATCTATTTAAACCCATCTCTTTTACACACAACTCTACACATATACACTTATTTCCAATCTCTTGACAAAATCCACAAGTAAGAGAAATTCAAGGTGGTCAAGAAAGTTTTGGTCCATTTACTACTACACTTCATTTTAATCTTTTAAAAGGTAAGTATATCTTATGTTTTTATGAAAAGTAAGTATGTTTTTATGAAAGGTAAATACACCTTATGTTTTTATGAAAAGTAAGTATGTTTTTATGACAAGTAAGTATATCTTATGTTTTTATGAAAAGTAAGTATGTTTTTATGAAAGGTAAATACACCTTATGTTTTTATGAAAAGTAAGTATGTTTTTATGACAAGTAAGTATATCTTATGTTTTTATGAAAAGTAAGTATGTTTTTATGAAAGGTAAATACACCTTATGTTTTTATGAAAAGTAAGTATGTTTTTATGACAAGTAAGTATATCTTATGTTTTTATGAAAAGTAAGTATGTTTTTATGAAAGGTAAATACACCTTATGTTTTTATGAAAAGTAAGTATGTTTTTATGACAAGTAAGTATATCTTATGTTTTTATGAAAAGTAAGTATGTTTTTATGAAAGGT
The DNA here is from genome assembly GCA_963555705.1 of Ligustrum vulgare. NCBI lineage: Eukaryota > Viridiplantae > Streptophyta > Magnoliopsida > Lamiales > Oleaceae > Ligustrum > Ligustrum vulgare. The sequence continues at coordinate 40,535,486 of OY743173.1, read as the reverse complement.
AAATACACCTTATGTTTTTATGAAAAGTAAGTATGTTTTTATGACAAGTAAGTATATCTTATGTTTTTATGAAAAGTAAGTATGTTTTTATGAAAGGTAAATACACCTTATGTTTTTATGAAAAGTAAGTATGTTTTTATGACAAGTAAGTATATCTTATGTTTTTATGAAAAGTAAGTATGTTTTTATGAAAAGTAAATACACCTTATGTTTTTATGAAAAGTAAGTATGTTTTTATGACAAGTAAGTATACCTTATGTTTTTATGAAAAGTAAGTATGTTTTTATGACAAGTAAGTATATCTTATGTTTTTATGAAAATGTTTGGATCATTGCTATGAAATCAATCTCACAAGATTGTTATGGGTTCCATATGATATGTTTATGATTATGCTAAGGGGACCGGAGTTTAGTAGCGCTACACATAAGAATTCTTGCCATTTAAGTTCGGTAAAATTCTTGTGTCTCCTTATGTTTATGAGTATTTCGATCCTATCCTATGTTATGATGAAAATGATCCATATGCTTTCAAAAGAAAATTTATGCTTGGTATACTTACTGGGATTTTATAAATCTCACTCCACGATATTTACCATTTTCAGATAATTGAAGGTTCGAGGCGGTCAACATGGAAGTGGCAAAAGTGGTTAAGATTGATGAGATAATTATGTTGAACTTTATGTAAGAAAATTATGTTCTATTTTTATTCACAAATAAAATTATGGGATTCTAATTATTCTTTTGAATAATTTTACATTACTATTTAAGTCTCGATAATATGATATGAGTCACTTTTAGTGGCACTCGAATGGAAGAGAATTCGGGTCGTCACACAAAGTCAGTGGCCTTCAACATAAAAAATGAGAAGACGACAGAGTCTCTCATGGCAGCCCTTTCTAGCATGTACGAACAGCCATCTGCAGCAAATAAAGTCCACTTAATTAAAAAGCTGTTCAATATGAAGATGGCCGAAGGCGGAAGATTTGGGGAGCACCTAAATGAATTCAATGAAGTGACGGACCAGCTAAACACAGTCGAAATCACTTTTAGTGATGAAGTTCGAGCTCTGTTAATTCTTGGGCAGTTGCCAGACAGCTGGAATGGTACAGTCACAGCAATTAGTGGCTCTGCCGGAAAGTCAAAATTGAAGTTCGATGATGTCGTAAGCATGATCTTAACGGAGGAGATCAGACGACAGTCAGAAGGTGTCTCAACTTCAGGATCGGCGTTGAACGTGGAAAGCAGAGGCAGGAGTTCCAACAGAGGAAATGGGCGGGGTAACGGCAAATTCAGAAGTGGCAGATCGAGGTCCAGAAATCCAAACAATTCCAACAAGACAAAGGTTGTGGAATGTTGGAAGTGTGGCAAGACCGGTCATTACAAAAATCAGTGCACAGCACCTCCAAAAGAAAAGGAGGACAGGACAGAAGTCAATGTTGTGGAAGAGGAAGCGGACGATGCTTTGATATGCTCTTTGGAGAGAAAAACGGAATACTGGGTGATTGATTCCGGAGCATCTTTTCATGCTACCTCAAACAAGGAGTTTTTTGTAAACTATACGCGGGGTGATTTTGGTAGAGTCTATCTCGGTAATGATCAACCGTGTGACGTGGTCGGAAAGGGTGATGTACAGATCAAGATCAATGGATCTGTGTGGAAGCTGAAGGACGTGAGACATATTCCAGAATTGAGGAAGAACTTGATCTCCGTCAAGCAATTGTCGGGAGAAGGACATGTCACCACCTTCTCGGGTGATAACTGGAAGATCACCAAGGGCGCCATGATTATCGCTCGAGGCAAGGATACTGGCACCCTCTACACAACGGCGGATGCTTGTGTGACAATTGCAGTTGCTAAAAGCAAGGAGGGCCCAAACTTGTGGCACCAGAGACTTGGGCATATGAGTCAGAAGGGACTCAAGTATATGCATGCAAAGGGGAAACTACCAGAGCTTCAGTCTACTGATATAGACTTATGCGAGAGTTGCATCTTTGGGAAGCAAACCAGGGTGAGTTTCAACACTAGTGGTAGAACTCGGAAGCGAGAGAAGCTTGAGTTAGTCCACACAGACGTTTGGGGACCAACCGCAGTTTCATCTATTGGCGGAAAGTCATACTTTGTGACTTTCATTGATGACCACTCGAGAAAAGTGTGGGTTTATTTCTTGAGACACAAGTCCGAAGTATTCGATGTGTTCAAGAAATGGAAAGCCATGGTGGAAAATGAAACAGGATTGCGAGTAAAGAAGCTGAGGTCCGACAACGGAGGAGAATATACAGATATGTCGTTCAAGAAGTTCTGTTACCAGAATGGCATCAAAATGGAGAGGACGTTGCCAGGGACTCCACAGCAAAATGGAGTTGCAGAACGTATGAACCGGACATTAACAGAGAGAGCCAGAAGCATGAGGTTACATGCAGGCTTGCCCAAACAGTTTTGGGCAGAAGCAGTCAACACAGCGGTGTACTTGATCAATCGAGGACCCTCGGTACCGTTGGAGTACAGGATACCGGAGGAAGTATGGAGCAGAAAAGAAATAAAACTTTCCCACTTGAAAGTTTTTGGATGTGTCGCATATGCACATATTAGTGACCAGGCAAGGGGCAAGTTAGACCCCAAATCACTAAAGTGCACATTCATTGGATATGGCGGAGATGAGTTCGGCTACCGCTTATGGGATGACCAGAACAGAAAGGTCATCAGAAGCAGGGATGTCATATTCAACGAGAAGGTTATGTACAAGGACAGAAATGCAGTGCAGTCCGATGACACAGTACATGATGATCCAACATATGTTGAGTTGGATGCTCCAGAAAGTAGTATGTCGCAGCAGACAGAGGAGGATCTGCAGTTACAGGAGCCTGTTCTAGAGACTGATGCATCACAGTCTCCAGTCCCTGTTCTTAGAAGGTCAACCAGACCTCATGTTCCAAATAGAAAGTACATGAGTTACATGTTACTTACTGATGCAGGTGAACCTGAATGCTATCATGAGGCATGTCAGGTCGGTGATTCTGGCAAGTGGGAGCTTGCAATGAAAGATGAGATAAAGTCTCTCATCTCTAACCAGACGTGGGAACTAGCCGAGTTACCTACAGGGAAGAGAGCTCTACACAATAAGTGGGTGTACAGAATCAAGGAGGAACATGATGGATCAAAGAGATACAAGGCGAGGTTAGTGGTCAAAGGTTTCCAGCAGAAAGAAGGAATTGACTACACGGAAATATTTTCGCCAGTTGTGAAGCTGACAACAATCAGATCAGTCTTGAGTATTGTTGCAGCAGAGGGTTTGCACTTGGAGCAGTTAGATGTAAAAACTGCTTTCCTCCATGGTGACCTTGAGGAGGAAATATATATGCAGCAGCCAGAAGGCTTCTCAGTCAAAGGAAAGGAGAAGCTCGTTTGCAAATTGAAGAAGAGCCTGTATGGCTTAAAGCAAGCCCCGAGACAGTGGTACAAGAAGTTCGACGGATTTATGCAGAAAAATGGCTACTTCAAATGTAATGCTGACCATTGTTGCTACTTCAGGAGATTCGAGTCCAGTTATATAATTTTGCTACTTTATGTCGATGATATGTTAGTAGCAGACTCAGATATGGACGAAATCAAGAAGTTAAAGATGCAGCTGTCAGCAGAATTCGAAATGAAGGACTTGGGTGCAGCGAAGCAGATTCTCGGAATGAGGATTTTCAAAGATAAGCAGAAGGGTATCTTGCAGTTATCTCAGGCCAAGTACATTAGTCAAGTTCTGCAGAGATTTAACATGTGCAGTGCGAAGGCTGTTAGCACGCCACTAGCTAATCACTTCCGTCTATCTAGTGATCAGAGTCCTAAGACAGAGGACGAGATAAACTTCATGGCTAAAATACCATATGCCTCAGCCATTGGAAGTTTGATGTATGCCATGGTTTGTACCAGACCAGATATTGCTCATGCAGTGGGAGTTGTGAGCAGGTTTATGGCAAATCCAGGAAAGCAGCATTGGGAAGCAGTAAAGTGGATATTAAGATATCTACGGGGAACTACTGATAGATGCTTATGCTTTGGACGAGGCGAGGTGACTCTACAAGGCTTTGTAGATGCAGATTTTGCTAGCGAAGTAGATCGCAGGAGAAGTACTACTGGTTATGTTTTCACAGTAGGTACTACTGCAGTTAGCTGGATTTCGCAGATACAGAAGATTGTTGCTCTATCCACTACAGAAGCAGAGTACGTGGCAGTAACCGAGGCTAGCAAAGAAATGATCTGGTTACAGGGTTTGTTGGCGGAATTGGGATTCAGTCAGGAGAAGAATGTTTTGCACAGTGATAGTCAGAGTGCGATACATCTGGCAAAGAATTCAGCATTTCATTCTAGAACCAAGCACATTGGACTCCGTTATCACTTCATCAGGTCTCTTCTAGAGGATGAAGTATTAACACTAGAGAAGATCCAGGGTAGCAAGAACCCAGCCGACATGATGACCAAGACAGTAACAAAGGAAAAATTGGAGCTGTGCTCAGCTTCAATTGGTCTTCTGAAGTGAAGACAAAGGAAATGACTCACACCATATTTCACAAAGAGTTGTAAGAAGGAGATATCTCAGGGGAAGCCACATTTATCCCCAAGTGGGAGATTGTTGAAAAATGGAGCTAAATGTGGAAAATAAAGCCAACTTTGTTGAAATTGGCAAGCCACCATTAATAGTCCATGTTCACACCTATTTGGTAAGACACCATTAGCCTACAATCCTCATATGTTCACACCTATTTTATTCCTTCCATTGTTGATTCTTTGTCCAAACTTTCCCTATAAATAGAGGGCAAAACCTCAATGAAAAATGCACCACCAAAAACCACAACAAAGAGTGATCTTGTGTAGAGAGCAACACAAGAGAGGCATTTCACAAAATAGGGAGAAAAGTGAGTTGGAGAGAATAGCCTTTGCATAGGCAGATAAAAATACAGTGTAGTATTTTTGTACTCCTCATTTTTCGAGTTAGTGAAATATATTGGTGTGGGTCCGTGGACGTAGGCAAATTGCTGAACCACGTAAATCTTTGTGTTTCGTATTTGCATTTTATTTTTGCGTATTTATATTTTCTCAGTCCAATTTATTTGTGTCACATCGATCCTGGGCGGGATTAGTTGCGTCCTAATTCCCAACAACATCCGCGATTGTGGCGACTGTGTTTGAGGCAGATTTACAGAGGAAGAACCAAAAAGCAAAAGAACTGAAGAAGGGTTCTTAAGAATCAGAGTCTTTTTTTCGTCTAAATGACAAAGTGAATTTCTTTTTCTGTTGTTTCAAAAAATTGATCTGATTGTGACTGAGCTAGAGGATCCTTGATCTGATTTTAAATACGTCAATATCAATGTGAGGTTTAAAACTATATGAGTGTGTGGTTTCAATAGATGATCCTAAATTTTTTGTCTTGTTTCTCTAGGTACACCCTCTGGACCTCCTGTAGTTCATCTGATATAGGCATTTACCAATAAACGAGCATCGAAGTTAGAGAAAGCTGTTAGAAGATGCGGGCGGTTGTGCTAGTAACCATTTTGGCTGCCATTGGCAACTTGTTGCAAGGATGGGACAATGCAACTATTGCAGGTTTTTCTTTCTATCAAGTACTATGCCCTGGTTTGATTCGCATAGTTTTTGAAAAAGTGGGTTTTGAATAGTAATTTTTGGAAATCGTCTGGTTAAAAAGTGGATTGAAAACTAAAAAATTGTAAGCTCGACTATTTTGTATAGTTGAGATCATTACCGTTGAAAAAAATAGTATTTTTTTATGAAAAAATATGTTTATCAAACAAGGGCATATTTTCAATCATGTTTCTCACTAGAGTATTCCCCCCCCCCCCCCCCCAGGGTATATCGAATCTCCAACCTCTTCAGAAATGAACTTTTCGATTCACACTATTCAAATCCTCGAAGGGCCAGAAGTTGCGATGAATCGAGAATTTTATGAAACTAATTCATTTTATGTCTATTATGCTTAGGAGCCGTGCTTTACATCAAAAGGGAATTTAACTTGCAAAGCCAGCCAACCATAGAAGGGCTAATTGTTGCAATGTCACTTATTGGAGCAACAATTATTACAACATTTTCAGGACCTTTATCCGATTGGCTTGGACGCCGTCCACTGCTAATAATATCATTAGTTCTTTATTTTATCAGTGGAATGGTAATGCTATGGGCTCCAAACGTTTATGCGCTCCTTTTGGCAAGGCTATTGGATGGTTTTGGAATCGGTCTAGCTGTTACTCTTATTCCTGCCTATATATCTGAGATGGCCCCACCGGAAATTAGAGGACTGTTGAATACCCTTCCACAGTTTACTGGTTCTGTTGGCATGTTTCTGTCATATTACATGGTCTTTGGAATGTCGTTAATTGAGTCTCCTAGTTGAAGGTCGATGCTTGGAGTACTCTCAATTCCGTCTATCGTCTATTTCTTACTCACAGTCTTTTTCCTACCTGAATCTCCAAGGTGGCTTGTTAGTAAAGGAAAGATGAAAGAGGCCAGACAAGTTTTACAAAGACTACGTGGAAGAGAAGATGTTTCAAGTTTGATACTTCTGCTAATGGAAAATGTCATTTGTATGATTATTATGTTATCAAAATGAGGATCAAGTCACAATGAGTTCAATTTTGTTAACTTACTCATTTGAGATCTAAAGGTTTTATAGTGAAATTTTGAACTGGTAAAATCTGTGCTGGTGAAACATTATACATAATTTTGTGTGCATCTATGGAGATATTCAAATCTACTTCATGACAAACTAAAATGTTACATTTCATTAAACGATTATTTACAGAAAGAATACTATTTATTGTTTGTTTCAAGAGAATCAGAGCCTATTTGGTGTAGGAGTTTTTGGACGAATTTTGAGTTTTTGGAAGAATGTGTGATAGAAAAGTAATTGAAAAGTGTGAAAAGTGGTTGGTCTCATAGAAATGTAGGGTTGAAAATGAATTTGAGGAAAAATTTGAAAATTTACCTTACCAAACAGGCTCTCAGTGTAGAGTATTTTGGTGGCTGAGGTAGTAGCTTTAGTAAAATTCAGGATGCACCATTCTTTCCCGTGTCCTTAGGTGAAAGATGATTCTTATCCCACTTGTAGACTTTTTTCTGTCAACAGGGGAAATGGCTCTGTTACTTGAAGGTCTGGGTGTTGGAGGTGAAACTTCCATAGAGGAGTACATAATTGGTCCGGGCAATGATCTTACGGATGCCCATGAACACGTTGTGGAGAAAGATCATATAAAACTGTATGGTGCTGAAGAGGGACTTTCATGGATTGCCAAACCTATGGCACGACAAAGTACTCTTGGTCTGGTCTCCCGTCAAGGTAGCATGCCTAACCAGAGTATGCTTCATATGGATCCTATGGTCACTCTTTTCGGAAGTGTGCACAAGAAGCTCCCGGAAATGGGAAGCATGTGAAGTATGCTCTTTTCGAATTTTGGAAGCATGTTTAATGTCATGGATCAACAAGTTAAAAATGAACAGTGGGACGAGGAAAGCCTGCAAAGGGAAGGTGAAAATGCAGACGACGCTTCTGGTGGTGAATCTGATGACAACTTGAGGAGCCCATTGCTCTCACGCCACGAGACAAATGCTGAAAAGGACAATGCCAGTGAACAAGTCGGTAGTATGGGTATTGGTGGTGGTTGGAAACTAGCATATAAGAAAGACGAGAAAAATTCAGCAGCCCTTAAAAGGATCTATCTGCACCATGAGGGTGGCCCCCGATCCAGTCATGGTTCCATTATTTCGCTTTCCGGTGATGTCCCTACTGCTGAAGGTGAATTCGTTCATGCTTCTGCTTTAGTGAGCCAGTCTGTTCTACACCTAGAGGACCTTGCAAGTCAGCATGGAATTGGTGTAGCTATGGACAAGCCAACTAAATCCGCTACTACTAAAGGACCGAGCTGGAGGGAACTTTTCGAACCAGGAGTCAAACATGCTCTGGTTGTTGGTGTAGGAATTCAAATTCTTCAGCAGGTAAATGAAATCGAATCACTTCAGCATTATTGTGGTGAGATTAGCCAAATATAAAGATCATCCTTTTCAAGTTTTCTAACTATAGATGTATTCGTTTATGTGATCCTACTCAGTGCTGATATAAATTGTGATGTGCAGTTTTCTGGCATAAACGGGGTACTCTACTACACTCCTCAAATTCTTGAACAAGCTGGAGTTGGAGTTCTATCAAATATTGGCATTGGTTCAGATTCTGCATCTTTTCTTATAAGTGCTCTCACAACATTGTTGATGCTTCCAAGCATAGGTGTAGCAATGAGACTGATGGATATTGCCGGAAGAAGGTAAAACTTGGATCCTCTGTTTGGTAACATTGTAGTAGTTTATAAACTGGTTTATTTATGATTTTGAGGTAAAATGAGTGGTTGAAAAGTGAAGAGAGAAAATGTGTGTGGTTAAAAAGTTATTTCGGAAAATTCTGTGGTTTATAGGTATATAAACACATCTATAAATCGTTTACCAAACGGATTATTGCAAATAAATGCTAACAGAACTGCATATTTTTCTTCTCCAGGTGGCTTCTGCTATCTACTTTACCCGTCTTACTACTGTCACTCATCTTGCTAGTACTCGGGAATGTCATTGATTTGGGCACTATAGCTCATGCTGTAATCTCGACTGTCAGTGTCATCGTTTACTTTTGCTGCTTTGTTATGGGATTTGGACCAGTCCCCAACATCTTGTGCTCAGAGATATTTCCTACTCGTGTTCGTGGTCTCTGTATTGCTATATGAGCGCTCACTTTCTGGATTGGAGACATCATTGTCACGTATACGCTCCCAGTCATGCTCAACTAGATCGGCCTGGCTGGTGTTTTTGGAATTTATGCCATTGTGTGCACCATAGCATGGTTCTTTGTCTTCCTTAAAGTTCCCGAGACAAAGGGAATGCCACTCGAAGTCATTACAGAATTCTTTGTTCTGGAAGCAAAACAATCTGCAGCTTCAACTGTAAGGAATTGAGTACATCTGAAGTTCAAAGGATTGGTTTATTTTTCGCGAGTCAGCGTGATATCAACAAGTTGACTGTTATCTTCTTTCGTTTTTTCTAATTGTACCATTTGTTTCTGGTTATCGATATTCTTCTGGAAATTATGTCATCTTCTAATCATGTTCTAATTATAAGATGTCGTGAAACCTAATTTATGTTGGTGATTATCGTAGGTATTATCATTGGTGATTCCGACAAGACTATCTACAGTTATTGACAACATTCAGGTAGGAGAATCTCTAATGGGTCAATCCATGGTGGACAGGGTGAGCTCGAGATCAGGGCCGGCCCTGAGATTTTAGATGCCCTGTGCGACAATTTGAAATGATGACTTATAAAAAAAAAAAGAAAAAATTGTACCATATATTCAAAATTTTCTAATAATAATAATAACAACAACAATAATTTGGTGACCCTATAACGTTGAGGTCATGTACGGTCGTACTTCTCGCACACCCTCAAGGTCCCTTTGCTAAAGATCACCAAACCCAAAACATGTTTGAGAAAAATTTTGCAGTCGACCAATTTTATCGAGTTAGTTTTAGGGTCCATTTCGGATTATATTCCTCCGAAGTTGGAAAAGTTCTCAAAACTGTTATGAGGGCACTTCATAGTGTATCTTTGGATTTGCAAAACGTTATACGGTAAGGTAAAAATAACGAGGTAGAAATGGTTGTATGGAATAAGTTTAATAAATCTAATTCATGACCAGTACCATTTTTGGCTTATTTTCGGGCTTTATTTCTCGAAGGTGGGGATAAGTTCTTGGTATCGAAAACTTTTAACCAGTTATGCAATGCATGTAAATCAATAATTTGGTGCTTCAATCATCATAAGACTTTGAAGATCAAAATCTTCAATGGGGGACCTCATGAACCGCTATTTGTACAAATGAGTGCAAAAAGGCTCGTCGGCTCGAGCAGCTCAAGCTCGACCCGTAAAAAGCTTAAGTCAAGCTCAACTCATGGCTTGAAGATCGAGCCAAGGCTAGAGCCGATCATTTGGACTTCTTGTGAAAATAATTTCCAACGTTTAGATTTTGACATTTATACCCTCAAAAAAAAAAAAAAAAAAAAAAAACCAAATGTTGCGCAAATGATTACTATAGTCAGATTTCGTTAGTTCCCACTGTTAAAAACGTGTAAATAGAACAAATGGTCCCTAACTTTTGAGTTTCTTGCGATAATGGTCTCTAACATATTAAACTCATGTTTGATGTATTTAGTTTATAATCTATAAACGTTTGGCGTATTTAGTCCCTAACATATTAAGCCCCGTTTGAGACCAGTTATTTTAAATAATTTGATTTTTAATTATAATTTTTTGAAGAATTTGTGAATAAAAACTATGAATTTTTTTTTTTATATGTAAATTATTTTATTTATCTTAAAGCAAGATTCTGGCAATTGGGAATCAAAACAGAGGAAAGGCATAAATCGTCATTTTGTATTCCAAATCATCATTATCAGTGGACAGTGATGCCTTTTGGACTAAAAACTGCTCTTTCAAAAATCTTTGATCCATTACTGAATACAGCTTTGGTTTACATTGATGATATCTTACTATTTTCTGAAGACAAAGAGTCTCATGTCAACCTACTTTCTAAGTTCACTGATCTTGTCAAGCATTATGGTATTATGCTCTCTCGAAAAAAATGTTCAACAATTTACTACATGGCAGATTTCATCGTCATCTTTCATCCATTATAAGACCATTGCAGCTTATGCTTAAAAAGAATCCTCCTCCTTGGTCATCCACTTAAACTCAAGCATTCAAAACCATCAAACAAAAAGTCAAAGATCTTCCGATCCTACAAATCCCTACGGATGGAAAACATGTCATTCAAATAGATGCAAGTGATTGCTTTTGGGCAACTGTCTTGATTGAAAAAAAAAAGGGAAAGAGAAGAATTTGTGGATACAAAAGTAGATTGTTTACTGAACTAGAAAAATATTACCATTCTACTTTCAAATAAATTCTTGCAGTCGAAAGAGCAATTGAAAAATTCCAATTTCATCTCATTAGGTATAAATTTCTAGTGGAAATGGACATGTCGCTTTTCCAAAAAAGCTCGCCTTTTAAAAGGAAGCAAATCCCGATCTCTCGATTACTTAAATGGGCAAAATGGTTCTCCAACTTTGAATTTGATGTTAAGCATATTAAAGGGAAACAAAACTTATTACCAGACTTCCTCTGCAAACCAAAAGCTTCTTTCATACTTCCTCCTTCAATCATTTCAGTCATATATATGATGAACACAAGAATGAGTTCAGATCAGTATCATTTTAGTGATTCACTCCCCTTTCCTCCTGAACTCTATGAACTCATAAGATCCAAAACTCTCAAATCCAGATCCAAAGAACTCATGTTCAAATACCAGTCCATTGTGATACGACAAACTGGAATTGAAACACTTGTTGATCTTGGATTTCATCTAGATTACCCTTTTTCACACTATTTCGCTTTGATCTAAGGCACTTCATTGAGATTTTCAAAAGAAATTATTTGCTTCTTATGGTATCTTTTGGAAAATTGGCAAATTTGAATTTCATTCAATGTCCAAATTGCACTCGAGTCTTTTTGTCATGCGCGAAAGGAAAAGCATTTCTCTGAAGGAAAAATTGGTTACAGTGATTTTGCACCTTCATACAAAAACCTCTTGCAAAAAGAAAAAGGAAAAGAAAATGCATAATCAAGTAAATCAAGCCAACAATCCAGCCAAACAAACTATGAAGATAGTCTTTTTCAAGACTCACAAAATCCATGAACCCAAATGAATCCCGAATTGGTTGTTGATACAAACATGCTTAAAATAATAAAACATTTAAATGACATAGACCGAGAAAATAAAAATCGTCACAAAAATAACACGGGATGGTTAAATCAGCATGAATCACCTCTAATCCCACAAACTTCAGAAGAATCAAATGAACCAGAAGACTTCATGAAACTTGATGAACCATGACAAGACAACACTCTCATCTACTTTATTAAAGTATGAATCTTTTCTTTTTGAAAGTTGTTTGTCCATTTGTATAATTATTGGTATTATACTATCTGTCAGAAAGAATCTTTCTCTTTAAAAGAAAGATAAGGTCGAGTCAAAAGTTTGTACTGTATCCACAAAATAATGACGTGTGTCCATTGTGTTGGAACCGCGTGAGTCTCGTGTTTGTTTTTTATGTTCCTCTCCCTCTATATAAGGGAAACTCTTTCTCATTGCAGAAGATTCGAAGTTCTGTTAATAATATTCAGTATGTTTTATAAACATCACGTTCTTCTAAATTCCTTTACTTCTTCCTTAGTTTTCAAATGTTCTGAATAACATAAGTTTGAATGATATGGACTAAGATCTAAGTAGAAATCAGTATGTTCTGCAGTTGCACCTTCATGGTGATCTTCTGCATCAGGAAATTCTCTACTGACCATTGATCCGTCCGAAGTTATGATGATATACCACAAGTCCAAAAGTTAGGCCCTTTATTGAGCTTATTGAGAAGTTGTGTGAGCTAAACTACCTTGATTTGTTGTATATTGCTATCATTCCGCTCATTTAAAATTAAACATCCATAACGTAGAACTAAAATTATAAAAATCATTTGAAACATCTAACGGTGATATCAGTATCACATAGTAAAAGAATTTAAAAAGGACTCATCCACAATCAAGAATAAGTTACCTATTGAACAAACAAATTATTACGAAAAGTTAATTAATTACGAGATTTCATTAACCTACATTTCGTTTCAATCCAGGAAAAAGTAGCAAAAGTAATATGTGTGTAACTTTCAGATCTGAAGATTTATGAAGCAAGGCTACTTTAGATTTTAGACTTCAGTCATGGATGGAACAAAAAGATAGATGAACAATTCCATAATCCACTGATCAGCAAATGCTTGAAACACAACAATTTCACTGTACATAACCACTCGCTTCTTCTCAATAATGCCAAATTCCCACAAAGCGGATGGATATATATATATATATTGAAACTGAGAAACTCCTTACTCATACAGTGGAAGAATGGAAAAAAATAAGAACATTTCTCATAAAGCAAAGAGCTCCTGTTTCGTCTTCACTTTGGCGCAGCAGGCTTAGCAAATGAGAACTCATCTTCAGGACTCCTAGTTTCTTCTCCATTGTTTGGTGCACTCGTGTAATTATCTGTATCATCATCACGAGCAACTCTTACAATTAAGCTGGAAGTCGGTCCCAAACGTGATGATGGATTCTCCTCAAGATCAGAAGCTTCGTGGTCATCATATTCAAACTGACGTGTTGAGTGGCCAGTAGTTTTGTAACGATGAAGTGTGGCACTGGTTGAGTAGAACGGTGAGCCCATTGAAGATGTGGGACTTGCATCACCCAGAGTTCGACCTCCCTTCTTCTTCTTCTTCTTCACAGCCATGTGCCACTTCTTAAGGGCTTTCGATGTTTGTTCATCGAAGATAGATTTCTTCATATGTGATCCCATCTGTATTTCCCACATAAAAATTAGAAGTTGTTTCACATTTATCTGCAGTGGGAAATCTAATAGCTCAGAAATATTAATTTTGAAATATTCAGAATACTAGAGCATTGATGTCGGCCCTCGGACCTAAGAGAGCAGGAAAAAGTTTGACATGAAATAATTTATACAAGTCCTTGTATCTGTAAGAAGATGGCCTGAAAATATTATCAGACCTTCTATAGTTCTTTCAATTTGACGCTATATTAATTAGAAGTTCACAAAATTCACGTCTCAAATCAACTTTCTTTTTGTGTCTACCACCCACATAAGCCATGTCTTTTCTGTAGAGCTGGGTAACCGTTCAAAAAAAAAAAAAAAATGCTTATCTTAGTTTGATCTGCAAATTCTTTAAACCTGATGGGGAAGCTCATGACTAGTAGCATTCATGCAATAACCTCGTCAAAAGACAATAAGAAACTTCAAATGAAAAATGAAGCGATAGTTGATGTGATGACGTGGTTTTAGAAGTGACAACATTGTTGATGTGATGGCATGTTTTGAAAGTTTATTGTACCATAAAGGTAGACTTAATGGCTGACACGGTGAAATTGGAGACGGTGACCCCATTTCAGAATGTAAAATGAAATTGGTAAGTTTCACACACATCTTTAGCCCTGACCAATCTAGATGATCAGGAGTAAATCTGGTCGTAGGGTCATACCAAAAGACCCAACTCTAGTCTCCTCTCACTGTGAATGGTCACTCCTTTTGATGTTAAAACTCGCGAGAAATACTTCCTTGAATGATATACGCCATATGGTACTATATTAGTAAACAACTCTTGGTTCAGCTTTTCTACGTAAGTCGCACATAAAGATGCATTTGTGCACTTTGAACCACACATCAAGAGTCCATTAACCAGAATCTAAATATACTTCATCACTTTACTTAAAACTATTTACTTCTTATTATCTATCGAGACATTTTCAATATTTGAAAAAGTACAATTGAAGATATTCTCGTGCAACAAGGATTTTACAATGCTTTGCATGGTAAGAGGTCAGAAGGGATGAAAGATGCAAATTGGGAAGAAATAGAAGCGAAGATAGTCAGTACAATCAAATTGGCTCTTACACCTGAGGTAAAGTATAGTGTTTTGAACGAGAAAACTGCTTCTAGGTTATGGAAAACACTAGAAGATTTATACATGTCTAAGTCCCTAACAAATAGACTTTATTTTAAAAAACAATTACATGAGTTGAAGATGGATGATAATATTGATGTTAGGGACCACTTAAAAAAGTTTAATAAATGCGTGACTGAGTTATTAAATGTAAATGTTAAAATTGAGGATGAAGATTAGGCGATTATTTTATTGTCTTTCTTGCCCAAATCATATGAGACGTTAGTGACCACGTTGTTAGTTGGTAACTCTAATTTGACATTGAACTGGTAATAGGTATGGTAGAGGCAAATCAAGAGGAAGAATTATGGTCAGAGGGATCGTTCTCAATCTCGTTTAAGGAGAGACATGGAGTGCTATTACTGTCACACAAGAAGGGTCGCGTTAGAAGAGATTGTGAAGAATTGACAAAACGTTTGAAAGTGAAGAAGAAAGGTAAAGAAGTTTCAAGAGAATTCAGACTCTACAAATATTGTGGAGGAAAATTATGACGTTGTCAATGTTTTATGTGTTGCTAATGATGGAGTCCAGTTAGTGATTAGTTTCTGGATTCTGGATGCCCTTACCATATGTGTCCAAATAGAGATTAATTTGAGAATTATAAGTCATGTGATTAGCGTCATGTTTTTGTGGCTAATAATCAAAAATTCGAAGTCAAGGGTTCGAGTACTGTGAAAGTGAAGATGTTTGATGGAGTAGTGAGAAGAATAACGTGTTTTGCATATCCCAAGATTGAAGTGAAGTTTAATATCGCTTGGAGCATTGGACACGTTGGGTTACGATGGTGTTCTAAAAAGCGTAAAGATTGACGAAGCGACGAGGTCAAGCTTCAAGCTTAAGTGCGCATTGGAGCGAAAAAGCACGGCAATACGCAAGCGAAGCGTAACGAAGGTTGAAGGTCAAGCTTCGAGCCTAAGCGTAAACGAGATTTTTATCATAGAGGGTTATGAATATTTTGCCAGAGGTGGTGTGATGATTGTGAAAAAAATTATGTGTCAATTATTAGAGGTAAAAAAGGTTGGTAATTTGTACAAACTAATAGGGAAGAAAATTTTAGGTAGAGCTACCAGATTTGAGTCGTACCAAGATAAGTCTTCTACCATTTGCCTTTGTTTGGTAACACTGTTTGATTTATAAACAGTTTTATTTATAATTTTGAGTTAAAAAATAGTTGTTGAAAATTGGAGAGAAAATGTTTGTGATTAAAAAGTGGTTTGAGAAATTGTGTAGTTTAAACCAATTTATTTCATTTACAAAACGGCTGCAGAGTTTGTCAAGTGACCAAGACAGGATCTCTAGCTAATTACGAGAAGATTGAAGAATGTAGTTCAAATATATAATACCAAATAGAAAAGGAAAAGAATATTATCGTTATTATTATATAAGGAAAATAATTGAGAGAATTCAATTATAATTAGGTAAGTTTTAAGCATAATTTATTGTTATATATACCATTGGGCTCAGTAATTGAAGCAATAAGAAAAAAAGAGACATGCGGCAAAAAAGCGGAAAAGAGAGAAAGAGTAGCAGTCCCTAGTTTCAACGGGGCGCCTTTCTTCTTAGCATAGAAAGGGCATCGTGCGGCATTAGTCTGCTCTGCTAGACTACCTTCCACCTTTTCTCGCTTGTTTGAAGACGAAAGAAGATTTGATTACAAATTGAAGAAAACTTTACAAGAGAGAATTTGAATGAATTGAAATTTGATTGTTCATTGATTGCAGAAAGCAGAAAATTACATTGATTGATGAAATCAGTAAATTACAGATGCTGGCGTAGGGGGTGCACATCAAAAGCTTGAAAGTTTTTAAATTCTATTATCCCCTATAATAGCTTAAAAAGGAAAAACCTAAGTTACGGGAATAGACGTTAAAAAGTTGAAGAATCATAATAAACATTTACAATGAAAAGGGAATTACAATAATTGAAATAATATTTACAAAGTGAATCCGAAGTTAGGCAAACTGCGGCTGCGAGTGGGTTAAGGGGCTAAGTAATAGCTGCGGTCCTTGACATTCTCCCCCATTTGTTTTGACAATGTCCTCGGTGCCATCAGTTTACAATATTCTTCAATAAACTGCTTAAAGGCTCCAAGATCTTTTTCTCTTTCCCAAGTATTCTCATCACTGCTGCATCCACTCCATTTGACCAGATACTCTTGATGATCCTTTCTGGAAGCTCGGGTTACTCGGTGATCAAGAATAGCTCCAACAACCATCTTTTCAATTTTCTTCAATTCAAACACAGGTCGTTTGGGCTTTTTTTGGATGTATTCTCTTTGTCTGCAAAATAAGGCTCAAGAACACCGACATGGAGGACCTTGTGAATTTTGCACCATAAAAGGAGTTCTACTCTGCAAGCAATTTTCCAATCCTCTTCACGAGGGGTAATGGCTCTATGTATTTTGGAACCAACCTAGAGTCTTTCCCTCTAGCGAGCTTGTAATAGTTTCTGTCAGGAAGTTTAACCATCACCAAATCTCTCACATTAAATTCAACAAAACGACGCTTCAGATCAGCAGACTTCTTGTATCGTTTCTGAGCTTTCTCAAGATAGCTTCGAGCAATTTCAATATTTCGTATTCATTTCTTGAGAGAAGTTCCTTGCTTGAGGGGAATTGGTACTTGAGTTTAGATCTACAGTATGAGGGAGTAACGGTTGCTGGCCCGTGACAATCTCAAAAGGACTCTTACCAGTAGAAGAGCTCGTTTGGGCATTGAAGCATTCCTGGGCAGCATCTAAGAGTTCCACCCAATTTTTCTGCGAAGTAGAGATGAAGTGCCGAAGATATTCCTCCAGCATAAAGTTGAACCGCTCCGTCTGTCCATCAGTTTGTGTGTGAAAACTAAAACTCATGCTCAAAGTTGAACCAAAAAGTTTGAACAATTTGGTCCAAAATATGCCAGTAAACCGAGGATCCTGATCACTAACAATGTCTTTAGGCAGCCCTCGGTATTTGACAATATGCTTGAAGAAGAGATGAGCTGTCTTTAGGCGCTGCGATGAAAGTTGCATATTTTGATAAACGATCAACCACCACTATAATGGTACTAAAATCTGCAACTTTTGGCAATCCAATTATATAATCCATCGATACACTTTCAAATGCCCTGAATGGGACGAAAAGAGGTTCAAGCAAGCCTGCCTTCTTGTGATGATCTGCCTTATCTTGCGACAAACAAGACAAGTTTTCACATAAGTTGCAATGTCGTCCCGCATTTGCGGCCAATAAAAAACACGTTGTAAAAGCGCACAAGTGCGTTCTTCTCCAGAATGTCCAGCCCAGACGTATCGTGGCATTCTGTTATCAGGGATTTTCTCAAATCTCCTACCTTCGAGACATACATGCGATTCCCTGTAGTCTTCACTAGACCCTTGTCGAACCAGAACTGACGAGTCTTGCCCTGTTTGATGAGGTCGACCTAATATTGTGTAGTCGGGTCCTTCTCCAGAAGTGCCCGTATTCAGTCTCTTATATCTCTAGTAACTTCGCTCCCTGAAAGAGCAACCATTGCACATATTGGAGCTAAGTCAGCTCGACGGCTGAGAGCATCTGAGACATGGTTGATGGATTCGGGACGATACTTAACATGAAGTTGAACTCCGAAAGAAGTTCTTCCCAGCGAGTTTGTTTACTCGAAAGTTTCGGTTGAGACATGAAGTGGCTAACCGCAGTATTATCGGTTTTCACAATAAATGGCAACCCAAGTAGATAGTGACGCCATACTCTGAGGCAATGTACAACCGCCAACAACTCTTTTTCGTGAGCTGAATAATGACGTTCTGCATTATTAAGCTCTCGACTTTCAAAAGCGACCGGATGTCCTTCCTAAATAGGACTCCACCAAGAGCAAAATCTAAAGCATCAGTTTGAACTTCAAATGGTTTCATCACATCCGGTAAGGCTAATACTAGGTTTGTGCACATAGACTTCTTCAACTTCTCAAAAGCCGCTTGGCATTGTGCAGACCAATCCTAAACTTTTTCTTTCTTCGTCAGTTCAGTTAGGGGCAGTGCAATTTCTGAGTATCCCTTCACGAATCTTTAATAATAATTGCATAACCCAAGAAATGAGCGTAGGTCATGTACATTCTTTGGGGGTTGCCAATCCTTGATTGCCCCAACTTTCTTCGAATACATGCAAACATTTCCTTGCTCAATAAAGTGACCCAAGAAGCTGATAGAAGTTAGAGCGAATGAGCATTTAGATGGTTTAGCATAAAGTTCATTCTTTCGGAGTCGACTAAGTACTCTTCTAACATGCTGCACATATTCCTCCAATGTCTCACTGTAAATTACGATGTTATCCAAGTATACGACCACGAAATCATCCAAAAATCCGTAAAGCACCTGATTCATCATCGTGCGAAAGCTCCATATCTGGTTACCACAGTGATCTTTGCCTCATCTCCCTCCTTGATTCGAACTTGCCAGTATCCAGATCTAAAATCAATCTTCGTATAGTATTTCGCCTTGCTTAGTTGATCGAAACAATTTGCTACAAGCGGAATAGGGTAACTGTTTTTCACAGTGATCTTGTTTAGGGCGCGATAATCACAACACATTCTGAGAGAACCATCAGCTTTTTTTGAAATAACACGGGAGCTCCATAGGATGATTTCGCAGATAGGATAGTCGCACTTTCCAACATTTCTCCTAGTTGCTTCCTAAGCTCTTCAGGTTGAGACATCCGATAGAGTGCTCTGGCAGGTTGCTTGAACCCTGGAATAAGTTAAATTTCATAATCAATTGCCCTCCTAGGAGGCAATCTTTTCGATAACTCCAGTATTATATCCTCAAATTCCTGTATAAGCTTTCGGACAGGTTTTAGAATAGGACCAGACGCCTTTTTCAATCTCTTCTAGACGAAGAGTGCACAAAAATGAGAGTTCATTTCTCTTGAAGCCCTTACTGAATTGCATGGCCGAGATGCTCTTCTCGCCAACTTTTCTTGCTAATGTAGGTATGCACATAGCTTAGTACCCATCATCATTAAGGAATCAGAGTGTGGAACACTGCTGTCTTCATATCCCGAAGAAATTCCAATCCCAAAATAGGTTTGAAATCGTCCATCTGAGCA
The DNA here is from genome assembly GCA_963555705.1 of Ligustrum vulgare. Taxonomy (NCBI): domain Eukaryota; kingdom Viridiplantae; phylum Streptophyta; class Magnoliopsida; order Lamiales; family Oleaceae; genus Ligustrum; species Ligustrum vulgare. Next base: position 40,515,759 of record OY743173.1, on the reverse strand, counting down.
ACTAACAAATTAGTCCTTCCATCAAAAGGACCAAACGCCTTTTCAATCTCTTCTAGACGAAGAGTGCACAAAAATTAGAGTTCATTTCTCTTGAAGCCCTTATTGAATTGCATGGCTGAGATGCTCTTTTCACCAACTTTTCCTGCTAATGTAGGTATGACACATGGCTTAGTACCCATCATCATTAAGGAATCAGAGTGTGGAACACTGCTATCTTCATATCCCCAAGAAATTTCAATCCCAAAATAGGTTTGAAATCGTCCATCTGAACAACTGACAAATTAGTCCTTCCATCAAAAGGACCCTCCTTGATTAAAACAGATTTGGCTACCCTGGCAATTGGCTGAGCAGCAGAGTCGATGGCCTTTACTTTCCTATTACCTTTCTCTAGAAACAACCCAAGTCGCCCTACTTTAGTACTTGCAAGGTAGTTATGGGTTGCTCCAGTATCTACCATGGCCCTGATGGGCTTCCTATTGATCTTCACATCAATATACATTAACCCTTTAGCTCGACAAATGAGAGGTTTTGGCTCATCCGGTCTCGCCTCATTCATAGGAACTTTCTCCTTTCAGTGATTCAATTTGATATTGTATTACACCAATGCGAAAATGCACCAACCGCCTCCTTGTCCTCTTCAAAATCAGTCTCTCCATGATTACTAGCAAGGGTGGACAAAAAAAAAAGAACCAAGAGAACCAAACCGGAACCAAACAAAAAAAATCGAAGCCGATCAATTCTTTAGGAGAAAAATGAGAACCGAAATCGAAAAATGGAGAACCGAAAATCAATCGGTTCCTATTTAAAAATCGAAAACCGAACATTTTTAATTTAAAAATTAAGTCCATGAGACACTTTTGACATTTCTGTGTTGCTTTACATGATAGAGTGTACAAATTCAGCTTACTTAGATGTATTATGATAATTGTTGAATTGTTCATATCGTGTTGCATCTTACATGAAATTCTTTGCACCAATTTTAGAAGATTGGATGTCTGGTCTCTCACTCGCATTGGTTCAGTGCATTTTTTTGGTCCAGTATTTACAAATTAAGGCAATAATTGTTGTGTTGATATGTACTAAATTAATTTTAGGAAGGATGTGTGGTTTGACATACATTTTGACTTTTGTGGAGGTTCATTAGTGAATTGTAGTTTTACATTGAAGTCTGAGATAAAAGTTCATTAGAAATCGTTTGTTATCTTCGAAGCATACCTATGTTCAAATGACCTAAACAATTTTATGTTATAGTAAAGGTGTCTATATGCCATCATTATCATTTTTTTTAGTCCGGATGATCCGGACATTCAAGCATAAGCAGTAGATAGAACAACAGAAGATGAAGATCCTACATTTCTAGTTGCTACTAGGAATATACAGAACATTATAATTGTATTTAATATCTTTGAAAATTAAATATATTCAATTTAAATATTTTACCACATGGATGGATTCGATTTGGAAATTTTGACTCAATACTTATTTGTTTTTTGTATACATTTCAAGTTTGCTCAAAGTTGAATTTTTTAATAAAAGAATTGAGCAAAGAACCGAAAAAATAACCGAAGTCGAATCGGAACCGGAATCGTTCGATTCTTGAGTTTTGAGAACCAAAACCGAAACCGAACCGAAATTTTTGGTTCGATTCCGGTTCCTTCAATAATCGAACCGAAAACCGAAATGCCCACCCCTAATAGTGGGCGGAGCATCTTGCTTCGAAGTTGATAGCCCACTTACAATAGGCATTTACCATTCGTTTTTGTAGATAATTAGACACCAAATGAGGTCCTTAACATAAAAAGCATACAATTTTAGGGACAGTACCAGATCTACCCTCTGCTGTCTTTATTCCAATTGCTTTGGTTACTACCCTTATATTTACCTTGACGACTACTTTGATGATAACCTTGAAAGTTGTTCTAACGAAAACCTTGATAGTAACCTCCTCTTTGGTTGGAGTAACGTTCTCCCCCATTTGAACTCGAGCCAGTTCTGAATTGCTTATTTCATCCACCATTAGATTGACTACTCGTGGGAGGTCGATCCTTCTTAGTTACGGTTTGATAGTCCATCAAGCATTCGGTAGCTCCCATTGCCGTGCTCAAGTCTGTAACCTTTTGCCTCTGGAGTTCCATACGTGTCCACTATTTCAAGCCTTCCATGAAAGTGAAAAGCTTGTCCTTTCCGACAAGTCTCAAATATTTAGCATGTGCCCAGAAAAGGCTTTCACGTATTCCTTGATAGAACCCGTATGTTTTAATTCTCGTAGTGCCATACGGGCTTGATATTCCACATTCTCTGGAAAGAACTGGGTTCGAATCGCTTCTTTCAGAATATCCCAAGAATCTATCTCGACCCTGTTGGCCTGAATATCAACATATTTTGTCAACCACCACAATTTTGCATCTCCACCCAGATACATGGTAGCTGTCGTCACCTTTCTTGCTTCATCTCTAATGCCAATAGCGAGAAAGTATTGTTCCATGTCAAATAGGAAGTTGTCAACTTCCTTTGCATCGCGTGCCTCTCCATAGGCGCACGATTTCGGGATTCTGACCCTAGGTGCATACTCTTCTTGTACGGGAGCTTGCTCATTGCCCACCGCACGTTGGAGAATTCGTAGTTGAACTCTCAATGTTTCCATCTCTTCCTGGAGAGAGGGAATGATTGCGATTGCAACAGCTTCAGTCATTGCTACGTAAGCCGCTCGAAATTCATCCAGTTGGATGTGTATTTCTCGAATATACAATTCCGCCATTTCAACATTTTCCTTGAGGCTGTCCACTGCATAGTATAACCTTGTGGTTTGCCCATCAAGCACATCCACGCGCTGTTTAGTACTTTTCTTGGCATCAACCACATCGGTGGTCTATGATGCATTCGGATCCAAAGCCTTTAGATCCATTGCTTTCTTATCGAAGGACGTGAGCCGAGGCTCTGATAAAGCTTTCATGGGGTGTCTTTCTTCTTAGTACAGAAAGGAGCACCATGCGGCAGTAGTCTTGATGGGAGTAGACGTTAAAGTTACGGGAGTAGACGTTAAAAAACTGAATAATCATAATAAACTTTTTCAATTAAAAGGGAATTACAATAATTGAAATAATATTTACAAAGTGCGACCGAAGTTGGACAAATTGCCGCTGCAAGTGGGTCAAGGGGCTAAGTAATAGCTGCGGCCCTTGACACCTAGACGTGAAAAAGAAAGAAGAAAGAGGGGAGAGTGAGAGAAGTATTGTGTGTGTGTGTGAGAAAGATTAGACAAAAAGAAAGAAAACAGTTCGTATTTACATTTGTTGTTCTTTCTTTGCGTATAGAGTTGTTGTGATGGTAAGAAAAATATTTTAACGAGTGATTTATTTTTCTTATCAATAAAAGTTTTCTTCTCCTATGATTGTCAACTGTCAGTTGAGCCACGTTAAATTCTTTGTTTTCTCTTTTATCCAGTTATTTATTTATTTATTTTGTATTTTCACTGCGTTGGTTGATTTGGGGTGGAAAAATGATTTTTCCCAACAATTTGTTCCACCCAGAGCCTTTAATGCAGGACTATAAAATTGACAATGAAATGCTCCAAAAACATCTAGAATGGAGGACAAGAGCACTTATATAAATAGTGAAACATACAATCATAAAACACTAGTTTTGGAGCAAAATGCACAAAATGTGAAGCTTGTATTGTATTTCTGGATAAAATTTTGGGATAGATAGATATGGTACGCAAACTAGTGCCATATGAGGTTGTTGGGCTTCCTCTTGAATAGTAGGGTGAAAATTCCCACGGAAGGGATTACTAAGATTAAGCAAGTCAAGATTAGGCATGTGTTAAATAGCATTTTAACATATAACTAGTGATTACACTGTTACACCATGTAAAGACTTAAAAAGGAAAAAACTCTTCCTACAAGCATGATAGCCACTCTTTCTTCCACCCAGCGTCAAGAACACCAATTAGTACCATTTTCTATTATGTCTACTCCATAGAAAGCACAAGCCTTAAACACTTTATGTCTTCACAAGTGCCAATAAGAAATGCATGGGAGTCTTCGGACAATCATGGGGCAAAGTAGAGACTAACCATTTACTGATTAACAAGCACAATTTTTACAAAAGTTAGAAACCCTAAATGGCCTACACGTGCACGCTGCCATATTGGCCTGTATTGGATCTTTGTGAACATCTCGTGAGCATGATTCTTAAAAGTTTTTGTGAATATTTATGTCAAAGTCATAGAAATATGCACATTTCTTGCATCGAATCTATAACTTATAGTCTAAAGTCTCAACATTGGATCTTCTCCCCCTAAAAAGGAGAGTTTGCTCGTGGCCTAACTAATGACCCTACATTGTAATTTTAGAATTGATTAAAATAAATCTAACAAGTTAACTAAAAAGCCAATATAAAAAAAGGTATACTAAGTTACTATCAAAACTCGGGTTTCTGAAAGTAATGACGGTGGGGCAACAAATTTGGCAGGTTATTCTGGTCTCTGGTTGCAGTTGATAGAATACGCCAGATGGAAATTGAAGTTTTTCTGGTTTTTGGTTGTCGTTGGAGGTGGAAGGGCTATTTAGTTGTGCCAGAGAGAATCAGAGTATCTTCACAGACGGAAGCACCTTCCACAGACTGGTTATCCCATGTGAGAACGATGCCACTTGAGGATTTTGGTCAGTGAAACTTAAAAGCTTCCTAGTGTTAGAGAATTAATTATCATGTACATATCATCTTCCACCCATGCACTCAAAAACTATTTATTCCCCGTTTCTTTTATTTTTCCAGTTGAATACCAATCTGATCCTTTATTATATAAAACAGTTAGGCTAACTTGCTGAAAAATTTTGTAACGTTCATTTTCATCATATTTTAACCATGCTGGATATATTGTTTTCAAAAAATCTAATCTTTAAAGTTCACTAACTGCTAGAATCGTACATGATATTCACAAAGTATAGGTATTCCTAGCAATAACAACATTCACATTGTATTTTTCTCATTAGCATTTGAATATCAACGGTAGTTTAAGAAATATAAGAGCTTTCATGGTACCTGAGCAATAAGGGCATAGAGTGGAAGCGTAATATAGCTGCATAAGAATAGGACCCCCACCCTGAAATATTGCATTAAAAGTTAATTCCACAAGTTCAAGGTATTACTCCAAGCATTTGAGATTGACTCATTAACGGATTATTTTGTGAAGAAATGATGTGGAATAGGCATACCCTAGGCAAGTTTTTGCTATGACAAGCTCGAAATTCTCATGGAAGCAAGACTTGAGACCATATTCATACTGCACAAGAGAAATACTTATTTTTCTTATCAATTTCATAGATAATTTTGTAGTCATACTTTCTGTTTATGGTAGAATCCTTACCCAAATCCACAAAAAATATGTTATCTGAAAAGCATTCTGCGCAGGATATTAAACTGATTAGCACAATCACTTTCATAGAAATTCAAGAAATAGATAAATTTACAATTGAAAACATTTCTCTTTTCATTTCTATATTTCTTATTCCTGTCCTCCTCTATCAAGATACATTTTGGACCACCACTACAAGAGGAGACTCTTCAACTACGATTACTGTTATCTGTTTTTTATTAAGGCTCTAAAATGGGAGTGGCAATTCGTTTCGGTCGAGCATCAAGCATAACAAGAATATGCATGCCTATGCAATGCATATGTGTAATTATGTGTTTTTAGTTTTAATATTATTCTAAATATTCTAAACTAATAAATAAATAAACGATAATGATACTTGTACATAAGGAGTTACATAAAGTTTTACAAATAGATAAGGGGTCAAGAAGAGGGTGGAAAACCTTTTTTTTATTTTTTTAGTTGAAGAAATATTGGTCCAATCATATCTCACCACATCACCGATGATGAATTTTTATATATATCTATTGTCAATTAGAGACTTCACTTGATATTTACTTACTCTTATCTTAACAGACAGATCTAATTACTATTATTATTATTATTATTATTATTATTATTATTATTATTATTAGTTTTCACAGGGACGTTTTGATTGATTATATAAATATTTTTAATTGACATATCCTAGCAGGATAATGTACATTTTTTGTTATTATAATGTTTGATGTTTATGTCATGTCATGCCCCTGTCTATGCTACCTAGTTCTTCCGGCATATATGTAGCTAATTGCCCTTACTATTTCCCAACATAACCTTTTGGACCAGGGAAAATTAAAACATATGTTACTCAAATTCTGTGTTTACTTTTACCAAAAACATAGTTGTTTGATTGTGCGTAACAAAAAATGGCGAACGTATAAGTAAATTTTCAAAATATTGGTTTCTGATTCTTTCCTTTCAAAGCTATTGAGCCATATTTTAACGGGCTTACATGTGTAGAAATATATTTTTCATTATTAATTAATCAATTAAGGTACAGTAGAACTCAATAAAGTTGGAACTACAGGGCAGATAACTTTTCTCTGATTCTAAAAATTGTATTCTATATATGGAACTTCTACCTTCAGACTAGTTGATGCAATACTATGCTTTTCTAATAGCTTTAGGATAATACCTGAAATAGGGCGAAGTGTATTAGGTTAAGTACTAACTGGGGCCGACCAAACCAAAAATACTTATCCGAGCCTTGCACAAGTGGAATGCCTTGGACCACTGCATGTCTTTCCGTAATATCGAGGGCCATCTTCGTCAAAATGGCTTGAAGCTTTGTGCCAACAGCTAAGATTATCTGAGAAACATTATGTGGTCAGTATTTCTTCAGCATTGGCTTGAAATTGAGGTTTTATTAATCACCAATAAGGACACTTACAACTAGTGGAATTAAGGATGCCCAAAACAATGCCTTCCACCCTGACACAGAAAAAAGTTTAAGATAATGACCTCAATGTCACTTTTATAGACAATGTAATATTTAGATCAATGACCTTATTATATAATCAGAGAAGGAAAATGATTAAATATTGACTAACCATTAACATTTAGGAGCAAGAACACCACAAATGACCCCCATAGTACTGGACTGCAACGTAAAAAATAAATAAACAACAACAACAACAACAACAACAACAACAAAAAAAAGGAAAAGTCACAATGATGATATCAAATTTTCATAATAAAATCTTAAAAAACTAAGTTCAACTAAAGATGTTTACCTGACTCCCACGACTTTCTTAAAATCATCCTCCAGTGACCTTTTGATATACTTTTGGAAGTTAAATTTGCTCCCAGGTGCTAAATGAACCTAAACAACCATAAACTATAAGCTCTGAGGGGAATGGGTTACCTATCCAGATAAGTTGTGAAGGATATGCAAGTAGAAAAACTCACAGAGATAAACCCATGACGCAGGGTCATGTAGTCAGATTTGCTAACAGATGTAAAAAATTGCCGAAAAAAGCATCCCTGCATGTAAGAATTTTGATTAGCTGAAAATCATTCGTCTACATGAATTATTAAATTTGAAAATGTCAATTAGCCTCTGTTTGGTAATTTTTATTTTCTTTTATTTTTATTTTTATTTTTTTTAAACAAAGAATGTGATTTTTTTTTAGGTAAAATATGTGGTTGAAAAGTGTTTTAGGGAAATCAGAAATGTGTGGGTTAAAAAGTGGTTTGGGGAAATGGGTTTTTTATAAACTTCTTTATAAACATGTTTACCAAACGGAGGCTAAAAGAAGGTCCCACATTTCACATGGAAATATCATAAAGAAGGAAAAAGATGAAGGTTTATATCTTACAATATAGAAGAACAAAGGAATCCTGGTCCAGAAACTAGTGTGTGCTCTCACAAAAGATGTCTCGTGAGTAAGCCTGAACCTTGACGGATCTGCCAGCTCCACAGTTAAATTTCCAATTATGTGAGAAGCACTTTGCAATTATAAAGAAGTGAATATTGAATGTCATCTAGACAAAAGTCTCATAATAAGCATCTGGTGGTGATATACCATTTGAAAACTCATAATCGTGGGATGAAGTCTCCTCTTCCCATTGCTTCCATCCACGAATCTGAATGTCATAGTTTTAGCAAACGATTATATTACAGTGTAAAATCAAGAATGCTCTAGAAAAGATACTGAAGCTTGGTGAATAAGCATCAAATAAGCGACCAATTTGAGCTCGGTATCCAATTTTGTTATCATATATTTAAGATATAATTTAGGCCATTGGTTAACCTTGAATTTGAAGGTTAGGTCTCCTCTATAATCATAAAAGACGTGATGCAACAGAAGGGTGACAAGGGTCTATTTCTGCTTTCAGAGAATTTGACCAATCATACTGGATGAGTATCTCAAATATGCATGACTTATTGTAGTACTGCTCATGAAACATCTTGTTGGTAGCTATAAACAGAAGACCTATTTTCATTTCCGTATATAGATTTCACAATGACATTTTACACGGTAAAGTATTCTTTGAGAAATATTGTGTTCTTCTTTATCACGTATAGCATTCTTTAGTAAATAGCATTGACAATCAGATATGAATGGACATAGTTGTTTACTGCAATTTAAATTACCTTCAGTCTTCCGAGCGCCATAGTAATAGCGCTGTACATCACATGGAGAACTGCAAGAAAGAAGATAAGGATGTGTATCTGATGCAGTCCATCGACTGCTATAAGCGATACATGGTCCTGTAAGAATTGATCAAAAAGTAAATGATGAGAGAAATTAAGCCAAATGTAGAGAAAAGAAGAGAACAAAGCGGTTTATCATCATCAATTATGAAATCACCCCTCTCGGTTTCAATTGCTGGTTCTTGAAAGAGGCAGATATAGTAGTAATGTATGTACTTGTTTATTATCGATGACTTGGTCTTCTTGACAAATAAAATTATATAGTGACTGATGTTGTCTTAAACTTATTGGAGGGTCAAACTTGTGAATGCCAAAACATGCTGGCTTGATTAGCTAGCTTGACTCTGTTTTTATCGCATCCTTGCTTAGTTTTTAACAAAATAATTTACAAGAAACAATTTCATTTAATCAATGGCAGAACTAGATTCGACAAGGAAACCACATTTACCTCCTTGCACTCGGCTTCTTTACCACCAGCCAAAACCCTTCGCTCATACCATAGAAGTCTACGATGACTACCATCTCCCTTATTATCACTTTTCTCTTCTGCGGCTTTTAAAGGACAAGGCAACATGGTATTCGCAACATGAATAGGTATGCAGATTTTGGCAATATAATATTGACAGAACACGAGAATGAGCGAGATGAAACCGAGTATCATCAACTCTGTCACAGCAGGAAAAGAATAAGTTAGACGGCAAATGCAAATCTCTAGCTCAGGAAGGATGGAAATTATTACCGACCAGCTTTGATCTTCTCCAATGCCTCGTAAAGAGCTTTCTTATGCCTATCCGTTAACCACTGTTACATAACATCAGCAATCTCATGTTAACACGAGGGTCAAAACTCCAAAGTGATCAATTTACAGCAAGAATAGAGCTGAAAAAGGAAATATAAGATTTCTCCGTTGAAGTGAAATTTCAAATCAAATCGACTGAAACAAGTATCCAATCTTGGTTGGCCTTTCACCCCTAGCCCTTTTAAGAAGGTCGACAGCAGATGGCTGGGAACGGATAGAGAGTAAGCGTAAGCTCACCCGTAAGCTCATCGAGCTTCCCTTCATTCGCTTTATATAAACATCAATAATTATATAATTTTGAACTGTGAAACCGTCGAACAACAGATCGTCTCATAATTAAAGTATCATATAACTATTTGATGGCATCCTGAAGCGATAAATTTGAGCAAACAAACAGCTTTAACAAGGGAACAACAATTTCCATTGGAGAAGGATAAGTCCATACATTCAATTGAAGAAACTAGAACTTAATTGAAAATTAAGCTAATAAAACTATAATAATCACAGGTTAACAACTAACTGGAAACATCAGAGATAAAATTACCCATTCCAGCAGTCCATAAATCCTGTGTTTTGATAATGAAAGAACATAAACCCACCAACTAGTATAAAACTTTTGTTTCATACGAAAATCAAGTCAATTTTAAGACCAGATTCTTAACCAGCAGATAATTACTTTTTAAGAATCCAAAAGGTAAAACTCCAAACAACAGTAGAATTCAAATATTCCCAAAGAAAAAACACAAAGATCTGCATAGGATAAATGGTAAAAAAGTAAATTCTATACCTTTCCAACTTTGTGAAGAATCTTTTCCAAGGCAATAGAGATTATTATGATAATTGTGCACACAACAGCCACTGCCCATGTCGCTGTCTGATCAAGCTCCCTTGAAGTACCCCCTTTATCCTCCGCCATAAGATTCCACAGTCGCACTTTTAGCAGAAACTCAGTTTGTAGAGCAGAAATACAGATTCGCCGGCAGAGATTTTCACATGAGGAAGAAAAACAGGTGGTTGTCTTGCTGACTACTGTCCATTGAATTATATCAAGAAATGAAAATATTTCCCCCAAGACTATTTTATATGCAGAACATTATTTTTTGTATTTTGGGTGTCAGAAATACGTATAAACACTGTCTGAAACAAATCGCTAGTGGCTAAAAAAAATGGAGCACACTTCACAAGGAATTAAGAAAGATTATATTCAGCATTATTTAGCCTCTGTTTATTAATTTTTTTTTTTTTTAAAAGCATGTTTTTTTGTATTTTTTAGGTAAAGTATGTCGTTTAAAATTGGAGAGAGAAAATGTGTATAGTTAAAAAGTGATTTGAAAAATTGTATAAAAAAAAACGTGTTTAAAAACATGTTTGACAAAGACGTTGTTAGATTATATTTGGCAACTGCAGAAAATTCACGTGTATTTTTCTATTTTTTGGACAGCGGTTTTATTTTATTTTATTTTTTCTATTTTTTTGACCGCGGCTTTATATTCCACTGTAGCGATTAGGTAAAACTGGTGATCCAGAAGTCCACCTGTCTTATCTATGAAATAAAATGATCACGTCGAATTTGACTGACTCTCATATATAGAAATGATCAGCTATCACGATGATCATCTTTGACATTACACAGCTTTTATTTAATGAAAGATTAAAATTAAAATTTTGATAGATTTTGAAAAAAAAAATTGATGAGATGTGTGGTTAAAAAGTTGTAAAATTGTATTTATAATTATAATTAATTATTGATTTTGATAAAAAATTAATTTTTAATAAAAACCTAACAGGTTGATACTAATTTTTCAGTCATTCGATTTTAAAGTCTAAACAAACGTTATAAATATTTTTATACTTCCACTTTATTTCATCTGTCCAAACATGACGGGGGAAAGTTTTAAAGGTTAAAAGTGTGTATAAAGATAAAAAGAATTGAAAATTGTTGTAAGAATTTTTTTGTTCGGTAGCATAGTTTGATTTTTAAATTGATTTATTTATGATTTTGAAGCAAAAATAGTAGTTAAAAATTAAAGAGAAATGCGTGTGGTTAAAAAGTAGTTTGAGAAATTGTATAACTTATACACTAGTTTATAAACCAAATTATTTTGATTACCGAGACTAGATTCTAGAAAAAGATTTTTATGTTATGTGGAGATGTTTATGTTGGATAAATTCAATAATATGGGGTCAAACATGTATAAAATAAAATGTGTGGTGCTGTCTTGAGGATTTAGTCAATGAAGTGATCCACTAAAGATTATTCGGGACTAATGGGTATTAAGTGTCGTGAGATTAAAGTGTAGAGACGGATTCAATGTTTTAAATTGATGAGGGGCCAATTTAATAACATTGAAACATGATAGTTGCCCTACAACTATTTATACAGGTCATGGTCCCCAATTGAGCGTGGCTTTTCATAATTCTCTGCATCCCCGTCAACAGAGAAGAAACATAAGGAGAAAACCACGAATCAATTGGAAGGCCATAACCCCGTTCAATCAAACACAACAATGAATTCAGGTACGCTTCCGCTTCAGTTTGGATCTTGATAATTACAGCATGATGTTCGTGGATTTTAGATGAACATTCATCTATATCAAAATTAATTTTAACAAGTGGTATCAGAGCCAACATCGTATTGAATTATCAGATCAATTTTACACATATATGTAAAACCTGCGTATGTATACCTCTGAATGCGAAACCCAATTCAACAAATTGATTTCAACGATTTCGAAATATACATACACCACCGATTGCGCAAATTGAACTTATACATTATGCTACAAATCAGATTCGAAATTTTGGAAATATGGATTCTTGTTCCTTTTTTTTTTTTATCCAGCGGGTCGTCTTCTCTGTGAATGTATATATGCGCAAAATCATGGTTTACAAATGGATTCAGTTCTGGTTTTTTGTGTTTTTCGAATTGATTTTTTGTTGTGTATGGATTCAGTATGTGTATTGTGGTTGAGGATGATGAGGGGCTGCAGCGGCGCTGCGCGCGGCGGAATACAACGTCGTCGCGCACGCAGCGACGCAATTTTTGGGCTGCAGCGCCGATGATGGCGCTGCAGGTGATGTGCGGCGCCGGCGATGGCGCCGCGTTCTTGGATGGATGCTGCGGCAGCTAGGGTTTCAAAACCCTAACTGCGAAATTCAGTTTTTTGGGCAGGGGACCTCAAGTGTAAATTTGAAGTGTTGAAGGGCCTGGCTGCAATTCACGAAATTTGCCTTTAATTTCACATTAGGTCCTCATGGTTTGTTTTAAACATGATCTTAAATCCTAAGTTTTTAAAATATTTTAAGTAAGCCCTTCAGACTTCTAAATTTGCAAAACCGGCCCCTGCAGTTAAGAAATCATTTAAGTTGGGTTTTAAGAATTCTGAGTTTTACGATTCAGTCCCTAAAGTTTCTGATTTTAATTTATTGGCCGCTAAAGTTTGGAAAAATTGCAATTTAGTCCTTCAAGTTTAAAAAAATTTCATAATTGGCCAATCAAGCTTAATTAAATTGCAATTTAACTATCCAACTTAATGATTACTTAATCCTAAAGTATTGAATTTCATAATTCAAATCCTAAAGCCTTAAATATATGCAAAACATTCAATTCAAGTTCAAATTTTGGTATGACGGACTCTTTTGAGAAATATAATATTTCGAAGTGAATTAATTGAAGCAACATGTTGCCAAAGCAACATCTTTTGTGGAAATTAATTAACTTAGAATATTAGAAGGTTTTGTGTGTGTGTTGTTCATGCGGATATTGATCGGGCCAAAGGAAGGTCAATGTTTGGCTGGAATTTCACATGTACCTGTGGTGATAAACACGTGACGATTATTTGGTTTAACTTGTGATCAATAAATCGGTCCAAAGAAAGGTTTATTGGTTGACATGTCTTATTGTCAGTGTTTGATTACTACATCGAGGTACCACTTACAAGTTAATATTTCTGTCCAAAGACTAAATATTGATGTTGTGCTAGGTATCTTGTGATGGGCCTTACCATTATTTGAAATTATTATTTGCATAATAAAGTACTAATGTAAGTTATTTCCATCGTCTTCTCTATACAGTTAATTCATCTGCTGCCACAATATCTGCAAATCTTAATTCAATTCTCATGCTTGATGGGTCAAACTTCAAGGATTGGAAAGAGAACGCACTAATTGTTCTCGGCTGCATGGATCTTGACCTTGCTCTCAGGGTTGAGCAACCGGCTTCTCTTACGGATGCAGGTTCACCTGATGACAGGAGGAACTTTGAGAAGTGGGAACGCTCAAATCGCATGAGTCTAATGATCATTAAGCACGGCATTCCGGAAGCCTTTAGGGGCGCAGTATTTGAAGAGGTAACTAATGCCAAGCAATTCCTTGCCGAACTTGAAAAGCGTTTTGCTAAAAACGATAAGGCTGAAACAAGCATGCTTCTGCAAAGCTTGATTTCAATGAAGTATAGAGGTAAGGGGAACATAAGGGAGTACATCATGAAGATGTCTCATACTGCTTCAAAACTTAAGACACTAAAGCTCGACTTGTCTGATGACTTGCTCGTGCATTTAGTATTAATATCGCTTCCTGCACATTTCAGTCAGTTTAAGGTCAGTTACAACTGTCAAAGGGAGAAATGGACTCTAAATGAGCTCATTTCATATTGTGTGCAAGAGGAAGAAAGGTTGAAGCAGGATAGAACTGAAATTGCTAACTTGGCAAGTACCTCTAAGGATAAGGGCAAGAAAATAAAAACAAAATATGAAGCTGCTAAGGGTCCAGATCAAAAGAAACCACATAAGAACAAAGAGGGTTGTTTCTTTTGCCTGAAACCTGGACATTTAAAGAAGGATTGTACCAAATACAACGCTTGGCGTGCAAAGAAAGGTACATTTCTTAATTTGGTCTGTTCTGAGGTTAATTTAGCTTCAGTACCTAAAAACACTTGGTGATTAGATTCTGGTGCTACTACTCACATAAGTGTTTCTATGCAGGGTTGCCTGTTCTGCCGAAAGCCAAATGATGCTGAAAGATTCATCTTTGTGGGTGATGGAAAATCGGTGGAAGTTGAAGCAATAGGCACTTTCAGGTTATTATTGGGAACTGGTTTTTATTTGGATTTGAAAGACACTTTTGTTGTGCCGTCATTTAGACGGAATTTGGTTTCTATTTCCTTATTGGACAAATCAGGATATTATTGTTCTTTTGGAAATTGTCAGTTTAGTCTTTCTTTAAATTCAAATATTGTTGGTACAGGTTCATTATGTTCGTACGATAACCTATATTTGCTTGATACTATTGCATCATATAATGAAACCTTGTATGTAGAATCACGTGGTACTAAGCGAAAATTAAATAAAGAAAATTCGGCAAAACTATGGCACAAGCGCTTAGGTCACATCTCAAAAACTAGAGTTGAACGACTTGTGTCAGATGGTATTTTGGATTCCCTCGACTTTACGGACTTTGATGTTTGTATTGATTGTATCAAGGGAAAACAGACCAAAACGAGAAGGTTAGGTGCTAATAGAACTTCGAACGTCTTAGAATTGATACACACGAATATTTGTGGACCATTCCCTACGGCTTCCTGGAATGGTCAAAAATACTTTATATCATTCATAGACGATTACTCACGTTATGGGCATCTATATCTTATTCATGAAAAGTCTGAGTCACTGGACATGTTCAAAGCTTTCAAAGCTGAAGTTGAGAATCAACTCAACAAGAAAATTAAAAGCATTAGATCTGATCGTGGTGGTGAGTACTACGGCAGATATGACGGTTCAGGTGAACAACGTCCAGGACCATTTGCTAGATTCCTAGAGGAATGTGGAATCGTCCCACAGTACACCATGCCAGGTTCTCCTAGCATGAATGGTGTAGCTGAAAGACGAAACAGGACTCTTAAGGATATGGTAAGGAGTATGATTAGTCATTCTACTTTACCAAAATCACTCTGGGAAGAAGCATTAAAGACTGCAGCTTATATTCTGAATAGAGTACCAACTAAAGCTATTGCTAAAACACCTTATGAGCTTTGGACATGCAGAAAGCCCAGTCTAAAGCATTTCCACATTTGGGGATGTCCAGCTGAGGCAAGGCCTTATAGGCCGCATGAGGATAAATTGGACTCCAAAACAGTTAGCAGCTACTTTATTGGTTATTCTAAGCGATCAAGGGGCTACAAATTTTATAATCCCACGCTTAAGTCAATTTTTGAAACGGGAACTGCAACATTTTTTGAGGATGTTGAGTTTGGGGGGAGAAATAAGGTTAGAGACATTATCTTTGAGGAAGAAGCTGAGGAAGGATCGATTTCGATTCCTACTGTTACTTTTGACAATGTACAGGTTTCTATACCTGTCATTGATCAAGAAGTACATCCGGAAACTCAGCATGATAATGTTGAAGAAACTCCCATCCAAAATCCAGAAATACAAACTCAACAACCTCAACAAACAATACCATTAAGGCGATCCACTCGAGAAAGGAAAAATGCTATTTCGGATGACTATATAGTATTTCTCCAAGAACATGAGGAAAATAATGGAATGATGGAAAATGATCCAATCAATTTTCATCAGGCCATGAAGGGTTCTGACTCTCAAAAGTGGATTGATGCCATGAATGAGGAGTATAAGTCTATGCAAGACAATAAAGTTTGGGATCTTGTCCCATTACCAGAAGGTGCGAAACCCATTGGTTGTAAATGGATTTTTAAAACCAAAAGGGATTCGAAAGATAATGTGGAAAGATATAAGGCTCGTCTTGTAGCTAAAGGCTTTACACAAAAGGAAGGTATTGACTTCAAAGAGACTTTCTCTCCGGTTTCAACGAAAGACTCTTTCAGGACAGTCATGGCACTTGTTGCACATTTTGACCTTGAGTTACATCAGATGGATGTAAAGACGGCGTTTCTCAATGGAGACATTGATGAGACGATTTATATGGTGCAACCAGAAAATTTCGTGTCAGGAGACTCGAAGAATATGGTTTGAAAATTAAAGAAATCCATCTATGGACTCAAGCAAGCTTCCCGTCAGTGGTACTACAAATTTCATCAAGTGATCATCTCGTTTGGTTTTGAGATAAATGTTGTTGATGATTGTGTGTATCACAAGTTCAGTGGGAGTAAGCATATTTTCCTGGTTTTGTATGTCGATGACATACTGCTTGCCACTAATGATATAGGCATGTTGCACGAAACCAAGACCTTTTTGTCAAAGAATTTTGAGATGAAAGATCTTGGGGACACCTCTTTCGTATTAGGAATTCAGATACACCGGGACAGCTCTCGGGGTATTCTTGGATTATCACAAAAGAGCTATATCGATAAAGTTCTTGTAAGGTTTGGCATGCAGGATAGTAAACTAGGGGACACCCCTGTTGCTAAGGGAGACAAATTTAGTCTCAATCAGTGCCCGAAAAATAATCTTGAAGTTAAGGAAATGCAAAAGATTCCCTATGCATCAGCTGTTGGGAGTCTGATGTATGCTCAAGTTTGTACACGTCCAGACATAGCGTTCATTGTTGGAATGCTAGGCAGATATTTAAGTAACCCTGGGATGGATCATTGGAAAGCAGCAAAGAGGGTTATGAGGTACTTAAAGAGAACAAGAGATTGCATGCTTACATACAGCAGATCGGATAAGTTAGAGATCGTAGGATACTCCGATTCTGATTTTCCGGGATGCCAAGATAGTAGAAGATCCACATTAGGCTACATATACCTGCTAGCTGGAGGAGCCATTTCCTGGAGGAGTGCTAAGCAGACACTCGTAGCTTCTTCCACTATGGCAGCAGAATTTGTAGCTTGTTATGAGGCATCTAATCATGGGATATGGCTGCGAAATTTTGTCACCGGGCTGCGCATTCTGAATGGAATTGAAAGACCATTAAAGTTATTTTGTGACAATAACTCTGCAGTGCTATATTCCAATAACAACAGGAGTTCAACTAAGTCAAAGCACATTGACATTAAGTTCCTGGTTGTGAAGGAGAGGGTACAGAGTAGACACATTTCCATAGAGCATATTGGGACAAACTCCATGATTGCGGATCCGCTCACTAAGGGATTAGCACCCAAGGTCTTTCACGAGCACACTGCTCGTATGGGTGTAATATTTCTTGAGGATATCATGATTTAGTGGGAGTTTGTATTTTGGTTGCTTTATGTTTTGGTTTTGGACACATTTGTGTATTTGGATAATTTTCTGTACAGAAATAAAGTATTCAGTTCATTCTACTCTGTTACATTATGTTTGGTATTGATCTCACCTAAGGAATAAAGTCGGACCAATTGAAAATAGGCATGTTTGGATCACATAACATTTAATTTTCATACTACACTCTCATGATTGATCTATGTCATTTGGTTGTATTGGTATACGTGACCATTGATGGATTTAGTTACGATTAATGTAACGACAGTCGCTTTGATCCTATATTGATATGATTGATGGACGAGATTGTTTGGAAATACCCTTAATAATGATAGCACATTTTTGAGCTCATAAGGTTGTACACATTTGTAAGGATACATGTATGGCCCAGTGGGAGATTGTTGGATAAATTCAATAATATGGGGCCAAACATGTATAAAATAAAATGTGTGGTGCTGTCTTGAGGATTTAGTCAATGAAGTGATCCACTAAAGATTATTCGGGACTAATGGGTATTAAGTGTCGTGAGATTAAAGTGTAGAGACGGATTCAATGTTTTAAATTGATGAGGGGCCAATTTAATAACATTGAAACATGATAGTTGCCCTATAACTATTTATACATGTCATGGTCCCCAATTGAGTGTGACTTTTCATAATTCTCTGCATCCCCGTCAACAGAGAAGAAACATAAGGAGAAAACCACAAATCAATTGGAAGGCCATAACCCCGTTCAATCAAACACAACAATGAATTCAGGTACGCTTCCGCTTCAGTTTGGATCTTGATAATTACAGCATGATGTTCGTGAATTTTAGATGAACATTCATCTATATCAAAATTAATTTTAACAGTTTAACGTGAATAAGTGGCAATTAAATTGCATACACACACTTGTTGCAACCTAAGCATTCTGCTTAGCATAAAACAGAGCATGATACTTGAGCAAAGGCGGAGGCCGACTGGGCTCTAGCCCACCTCAATTTAGAAAAATTCTGCAAAAATCCTTCAACAAAAGAAAAGGGAACGAAGGCTGGTTCACCCTCAAAATTTGGAGCTGGCTTCGCCCCTATGCTAGAGATCAAAACTTTGTGTGTGTGTGTGTGTGTGTGTGTGAAGTTTCTTTTAAACTATATAAACCTTCATTTGGTAAATTTATTTATAAATATGTTTTATAAACAATATATTTTTGTAAACAATTTTTTAATCATACAAATTTTTTCAAATCACTTTTCAATCACATATTTATTCCCAAAAACTTCACATTCTTTGTTTAAAAACCAAAAAATAAAAACCTTTACAAAATGGAGGTTTGCCTAAGTTTTCCGGGTGGTTTTTTTTATAAACCAGGACATTTGAGTTGTTTTAGGTAAAATGCATGATTAAAAGTGATTTCTACAAATGTGAGTGATTAAAAGTTTAAAAGTGGTTTGGTGAAATTGTAACATTTATAAACTTGTTTATAAATGAGAAATGTGATATTAGGTAAAATATATAATTAAAAAGTAGTTTGAATAAATGTGTGGGTTAAAAAATGATTTGAGAAAATATATTATTTTCAAACTTGTTTATAAATACGTTTTCCAAATGAAGGCTAAGTTATTACTTTAAGGAAAATGATGTTTGTACATATATTTTTATCCGGATTAGTTTACAAATGATGCATGGATGATTTGTAATTTTTGAATTTAAAGATGGTATGTGTAACTCTATTTGTTAAAAAAAAACTTGTTTAAAAATAAAAAATATAATATTTTGAGGTAAAATATGTAATTGAAAAGTAGAAAGATAAAAATGTGTATAGTTAAAAAATAATTTTAAAAATATACTATTTAAAAATATGTTTAAAAACAATTTGTCAAATAGAGAATAAAAAATGAGTAATTTTAGGAAAACATTATTTAGGGACATTTTTAAGTGATATTATGACATGTCATATATTTATTGAGTGATGAAAATAATTATCACACCATTATATTTTTAAGTGATATTATAATATGTCACATATTAATTGGGTGATGAAAATAATTATCACATTATTTACTTTTTCACGATTCAATAAATATGCATCATGTCACCATATCACTTAAAAATGATTCAAAAAAAATGTTTAAAATTATTGATAAAGAATTATGCGCACTCTTTACTTTAAAGGGGAGGAAAGTCAAAGCAAATAACGGCGGCTGCATATTGCGTCAATCAAGGCATAATTTGGCTGCCAAACTTGTGTACAAACAAATTTTTTACATCACAAATTTTCAAATTACATTTTATTCACAAATATTTTATCTCTTCATTTTTTAACTATATATTTTATCTCAAAAATATAAAAGTTTTAAATACAAAAATTTTAATAAACAGAGTTAACGAGCAACGTTTTTATTACAAAAAGAAATTAATGAATTATGGAAAGCCTCGATTTTAAAGTTCTTGTCGATAACACTATAACAATTATAAGTTAATTTATTTATATTTTTTAGGTGAAATATATTGTTAAAAAGAAGAGAAAAATGTATATGAATAAAAAGTATTTTGAAAAAAATTGTGTTGATTATAAAATATTTATAAATTGTAATGATTACGTTAAAAAATATAGACTTATTTATAAATAGCGATGTGTCGATATTTTGATGGAAGATAACGTCCAATCAAGATAAACCAAGGCTAAATCTAATGTAGAAAGTTGCAAATATAGCACTGTTTGTTAAAAAAAATTTGTTTAAAAATATATATTTTTTATGTTTTCAAGATAAATACATTGTTAAAAAAATAGAAAGGAAAAATATGCATGGTTAAAAAGTAATTTGAAAAATTTTATTTTTTAAAACATATTTTAAAACTATTTGTCAAACAGAGGCAAAATAATTTTTTAGGTTCGATTGATAAAAAAAAAATATTCTAAATTTGCTACTTTTCCTTGAGGGTTAAATAATATTCACAAAACATAATATAGGATTGGTTTTTGAAGTTCTATGATCGAGTGAAGAATTTATTTTTCACATTAGATTGATAAAAATATGTTGACTTTGTTAGGTGTTGTTCTTTTTGTATTTCAGTTTTGAGTTTTGAATTCGTTTTCAACTTTATGTTTTGGGTGCTTGTTTTGAGATTACGAAAAATGCGTTCTTTATATTATTCTGAAAATTGTTTCTGAAAACAGAACTTGAATAGTGTCGACGTAGAGGAAACTAGTGACAGATTGGGCGAAACTAAATGTGGACGTACGGTAGCTGCATGGAAAACCCAGGCACGTGTGGACAGGGGCGGAGCCACCTACAGGCGAGGTAGCGCGGCCGCGCTACCTCGCCGCCGGTGGTCCACCACTGGCGCAGTGGTGCTGCGCAGGCACAGAGATGAATTTTTTTTTTTTTTGCCCAAATCAATACCCAACTCCCAAGCCCAAGCTCAAACCAGAAATACAACATACAAATTGAACTCGATTTGGTCCAATAAGCAAAATCTTAACAAGAAGCAAAAAAAATCCCTAACCTGGCTGTTGATCGTCTCCCCGATTCTCTCTGTCCGTGACCTCGCAGGAGCAGCCGCGCAGCGTTGCTCGCCACCAGGCCCACCAGGGCCACCACTATTGACGGCTCCGCCACTGTGCCATCCAACGTCGTCCAGCTCAGCTCCAGGCTTCCAGCGTGCGTCTCCTTCCTGGCTCCTACTTTGGGCCTGACGGTAAGTAATTGTTTTGTCAATAAATGTTAGTATGTTAAGTAACTTAAGTAGTTAAGTTATGATTATTTTATTTGTTTTGATTGTGCAATTTTCAGATTTTATAAAGTTATTATGTTAATGTTCAAGTTTTAAACATTTTAATAAATATTATTGATGTTTGATTTATTAATTTTTTTGGTGAGGTTAGATGTCATTCCCCAATTTTTTTATCACTTTGTGATTTCTCACTAAGGCTAAACCTTAATTCGTTATAATTGATTTGAGAATTATACATAAATATTACATTTAAGTTTTTGCAAAGTGGTTTAGATTTGTAAATTGTGACTATTGTAAAAATATGATTTGATTTGTGAATTGTTATTATTGATTTGATTCACATTAAATTTATCTCTTTTTTCTACAGTATTCAATCTCAGCCATCAATCAAAAGTTAAGCCCACAATCTTTTACTTTTCAACCGAATTTCAACCATCAATTCTTCTAAAAATCACTATTCATTTCAAAAAAAACTCTTTTTAAACAATACCAAACACACACTAAATTTATAAATTGAGATTATTGGGATGAAAATATGATTTAATTTGTAAATTGTGATTATTGATTTATAGGTTGTGGATAGAGATTTGGTGAATATTTGATTTGATTTGTAATTATTTATTTACAGATTATGGAACGTTTTTTTCCACCTCAACAAAAGTCTCAACCTAAACGGAAGTCTCAATTTCCAGTGTTAACTCAATTTCTCATTGTTTGAATCTCAGGTATGTGAGGCTTGCCTTATTTTAGTTTTGAATTTGAAATGTTATTTGAAAATTTTACGTAAATGTTAAGTTTTTGGAATGTGTTCACTGGTGAACCCATGTTCCCCTTATGTGAAATGAATTATATAGCGAAGTGATTTGTGATTTGGATTTTGGTGAATATTTGACTTCTAAATTGTGATTATGTTTATTGGGATCACAAATTTGTTGAGTATTTGATTTGATTTGATTTGTGAATTATGATCGTTGATTTACAGATAATGGAACTTTTTTTTTTAACCTAAACGGAATTCTCAACCTAGTAATTCTAGTTCTAATGGTCCCGCAAATACTTCATGTATACCACAAGAGTTATTAGACTTTGATAATAAAAACAAAATTTCACACTACATTCAATATGAATGATCTTGTGTCTAATCCAGGAAAAAGACCTCAATCGATTCGTATGATCCTAATATTAGAGATGATGTTAGGATGATATACTTATTGATTAGTTTTTAATATTATTTAATTAAATATTAAATAAAAAATTTAGCTATTGCACCGTCATCGGTCAACGGTCAATGGTCCACGGTCAACCGCTGACCGCTCTACCTGAACTCTAGTCCTAGATCCGCCACTGCGTGTGGAGGCGGTGGTGTAGTGAGGAATGAGCGTGGGGATGTTAATACTACTTTCTCTGCAACATTTGGCACATGTACAAATAATGAAGCGGAAATGAGGGCCATGCATCAAGAATTGGTGGTCTATAAAGAGTTAGGATATGAAATATAGAGATAGAAGCGACTCGTCTTTGGTGGTTCAATGGATCTCATCTCGCACTTGCACTATTTGGTACCCTTGGGATTTTTGGAGATAGTTGTTAGGGAAGCTTAGAGATTTGAAATTCAAAATCTTTCATATTTATCGGAAGGAAAACAAAGTTGTGGAGTACTTAGCTAAACAAGGTGAGGAGGGTTTTAATTGCAATTATGGGGATACAACTTCCTTACCCAACCAGACACTAGTACGGGGCATGATCTGTTTAAATAAAATTGATTTACCTTCTTTAAAAGGTTAGGATGTTAGGGTGTTCTTTCAGCTTTTAGAGGTGAAGTAATTAGTCCCAAGTGGCAGCCAAAGGGATCCAAACCTTGATTCATGGTGGAAGCTTCGACTTTGGACTTTGGAGACATTTACTCCCCATTCCTTCCATATGATGTAGTTAACGATCGATCTCTATCTTTGATATTGTTTAAAAATAATTTTTTTGAAATAAATAGTGATTTTTAGAATAATGAATGGTTGAAATTTGTTTGAAAAATCAAATCAAATATTATGAGATTGACTTTTGATAAATTGTTGAAATTAATAAAAAGTGAAAAAATTAAATGTCATTTATTACTGTCCTTGTCTGGTCATTGTATTCTGAAGTGGACCGTTCAAGACTGAATTCTATAATACAAGTAGAGGATTCTGTTTCGGTAAAACACGCACACACACACACACTATTTGACTATTTGTTTTCTATTGCTGGTATTCTTCCATCGCAGGTGATGGTTTTCAATAAAATGCACAAATTCTTTCTTTCTATCTTTTTTTTAAAAAAAAATGTATTTAAAATTTAAAAAAGAAGTGAAAATTCTAAAACGAACCAATCTTCGTCAAAACACTCACCATCATAACATATTGCAGAGTCAAATCGGTAAATAAAATCGCAACAATAATAATAATATTTTAAAAACTGAGTTTTCACTATTAACAATTTGAAATTAGTGGTAAAATCACGAAAAAGAATCAATATATCTCCAATTACAAGAAAAAAGGCTAGTCAAATATACATTAAAAGAAATCTGAACCTTTTAGTATCAATAATAACAAAATATAAAAATAAGAGAGATCAAAAGTAAGTAAATTTGAATAAATTTATGAATATCTTTCATGTTTACAAAATTAATTTCTCTCAAATTTACATATATTTATTTTTAGTATTAACCAACTAACAAGGTTAAAAATAACAGAGTGTTTGCATGCTCCATTTAAACTAACAATTTAAATTAAACAATTTCTCACATCACTTTTTAACTACATATTTTATCTCTTCAATTTTTAACCACAATTATCTAGAAAATCTAAATAAATCAATTTAAGCAACCGTTTGGTTAAAAAAAAAAAATGTTTATAAATCAGTTTATAAACTACACAATTTCTTAAATCACTTTTTAATTACGCATATTTTTCTCTTCAATTTTCAACCACTACTTTTTACTTAAAAAACATAAATAAACAATTTATAAATCTTACGATATTATCAAATGGAGGCTAAACCAATTTAAATGCCGCCCAAGTGCCCGACACTCCATAAGAGTATATATATATAATATAATTTTCCTTTGAAAAAGTGTGTGCAACTACAAAGTAAGCAACTTGTTTTCATAAATAATATTTAACAAATTAGCAAATGTATGTATTAATTTAAAATGGAACAAGTTTGGTTCTTTTGCATCATTACGTTAAGATTGTTTTTGTCTTTTTTGAAACGTCAAATTTTGTTTTAGGCATATATTATTGAAAACTTAATTTTTTAATTAGAAAGAAACCTGTCCTCCAGCGTCGATGTCGACAACCTTTTCTCATCTCAAAGAATTTGAGAAGCTTATAAGCTGTTTGTTCCATCTAAAATTTTTATCAAAGTTTTTGAAATTTAATCTCAATCATTCATTCTTAGTCATGCTTATAATTTTTTACATTTTAAACTAATCTAAATCATACACACTACCACCCATAAAAAATACAAAAAAATCACAAAAGAAAAAAAAAATCATGGACCAAATGAGAGTTACCGGAGTAGAACAAAAATTTCAGCAACCGAAGGCACTACAAGAATTTTATATTCCGCATACAAAATAAATTTGTAGGGAAATGTTCTTATTCGTGAGCAAAAACCTTTCCAGACAAAGAATTTTTGTAGTGACGTTTGTGTGGCAAACATCGTGGGGAGAAGTATTAGAAGACAAAATTTAAAAATTTGTGGGCTAAAACTTTTCCCTACGAACTCTTCGGAGACAAATATAATTCGTTGTCTAAGTTCTTTCCCAACAAATTTGTTTGTCTACTATTTTGTCCCAATAATGATATAATTTGTAGGGAAAAATTAAATTATTTTTTATTTATATTATATAATTTTTTTACCTTATTCAAAATAAGATGCATAAAGATAATAAATCAAATTCAGACTTTAGTGTCGAACAATATATCATTGAACTCAAAATATAGTAAATAAAAATCATTCACTAGGTGTGATTACATTTAAACTTAAAAAAGTAGAGCAAACATGCTCTCTATCTATTATAATGCATCTAGCAAAAAGAACATAAATATTCATGCTCATTAGATATGCTATTCATCCTCGCAAAAGTTGTTCTCCTCATCAGAGTTGTTCTCTTCACCTCAGTAGCATTATCTTCTTCATTAGCATCGTAGAAACTCTGCAAAGGGACCATGAAACATTTAATATTTCCATAGATTAAAAATTATTATTTTTGGCAATGAATAAGTGTGACAAAAAAAAAAAAAAAAACAGCGTTTAGTGATTATCATAAAACACAACTTAACCAAAATATATGTGTGTGTGTGTGGCCAGCTTACTCGTCTATGATTGAATAGAAGTAAATTTCTCTCTTCTCGAGGACAAGAAAGACATTGGCTCATAAAACTAGTACACTAAGAGCCCGTTTGATAATAATAAAAAATTTATCTCAATTTTTCAAACTCAATCTCAACCATCCATTCTTAGTCAAACCTTCCACTTTTGACTTTTCAAACTTTTTTAAACCATACATCTATCAAAAAAAAAAAAAATCACAAAAATCAAAATTTTTCACATTACCAAACAAGCTCTAATAGTCCAATACAATGTTCCAAGAAAAACTAAATAGAATCATATTCTTATAATGTTATCCAATGACCACAACACAAAGGACCCAAGACCTCATGCAAATGTTGGTTGATCCAATGAACATAAACGGCTTTAGATATATAAGAGACGGGTACCAGTTTGCTGGAAATCAACAAAGTAGACACAAAGAAGACGAGCACCAAATCTAATTCACCCAGTTTTCTAATGACTATATTTGAAGATATAAAAGTCTAAAAGTTTCAAAGCATAGCAACATACTAATAATGAACTAATTACAGGGTGATGAGAAACACTTTATGTTACCATGCCAAACCACCATAAGCAAAGACAGAACTAAATGAAATAATTACCTAAACTATGATTTTACTAAGGATTTAATAAAAAACCTTTTAATTGTGGGATATGGAATAGCTGTACTAAAGATCAAAAGCAAAATGAGAGTATCCTGGATGAGAAGGAAAATACCTAACACAAAACATTTACATATAGTTCATGCAGAAGTTAGAACCATCAACCAAACCAAAATATTTGTCTACTATCCCTTTTGACAACAGGAAGTTAGAACCATCACCAAACCAGAATAGTTCATGCAAAAGCTAGATAATAGTACAAATACGTTACCTTTCACTATAAGGGGGACTGCGTGAACCACTAATGGTCTCCTCATAATTAGGAGGAGCATTAATGTTTTGTTCAGAATATTTATAATCAAAAGGCCTGCCCATAGTATTAAATCCAAAAATAAAGTTTTTGTCAATGAGTAAGTTAGTTAATATATAAAAAATGGCAAAGCATCAACACATAAATGTTGTAAAAATTCCATGACATTTACCTTCCATATTGAGATTGATCATCAGTTTTGGCACCGTTTATTCTGTAATTAAAAATAGTACAATTTAAAAGCCCCTGTTTGGTGAGGATAAAACTAATTAAACACAAGGATGCATATAGATACTATGAAAAAAAAATGAATATGAAACCACCGAGCTTGGGGAATTCCTTAGTACATAATAAAAAAAATTAGTATTGCTAGAATCATGTTCTACCAAAATTAATAAAATTTTCTAGCAGAAATAACTTGCAAATACCCATTTAGATAAAAATTGAAGAAACAGATCTAAAAGCAAATCGCTTCTTTCACAGCAGGACGGGCAGTAATGCAATGCCTTGTGAGTAGTTTCTCTCCCTCAAATTTATTTTATTAGTAACACACGACATTTAGGACATAGTATCACAACCCTAAAACAGATCAAAATATAAAGATATATTAACAGGAAAAAAAAAAGTGTAACACTGAAAAAAAAAGGCCTTCCATTGAAGAAAAGACATAAAATTTCGAAGCCAAATTCAAGAGATTTCATGCTCTTAAATTCAATTAACTGAATTAAAATATAAGACTATCAAAGACTTTAGGGATATATCATAACTGTACAACAGTTCTCGATCATTAATCATCATAAAATCTAAAAAAGTTTCACACTGTCGGTAAAACAACAATAGAACATCACCAATCCAGAGTCAATTCAGACCCATAAATTTCCTAAAATATGAATTATCCAAAAAATCACTATCTTCCATTAAAAATTCCCTTTCAAACTTGTCCAACTTAACAAAATCAGTACTTCTAAACTAAATTAAAAAAATATAAAACTACTTAATTTCAAAAAGATAATAAACCTTCAAAACAAAACTCAAGCTTAATATTTTCATCTACCGGTCGGGGATGAGTCCCTTCGGTGGTGATTACCGACGACAAAATCTACGAAATTGGAGTCCTTCTCTGGGGTTGAAGAGGGTTTTTAAACATTCTACATTCCAGTCAAGATCGCTCACGCTCATTGTTTCAGTACATGAACGAAACTAAGGAGAGAACAGGTAATTCCTTTATTGCAACTAGTCAAAAGAAAATAATTACCAGAAGTTTGAAGCTTCAATCGAAGCAAATTGACCTAACCAACTGCAGATTCAGAATTCGAAGTGAGACATTGGAGGGGAGGAAGAAATGCAGAGTTGGGGGGCGAGAGAGGCTGAAGGCGTTGGAAAAAGCAAACCCTAAAAATTTTATCTGGTCAGACGAAAAAATTAACAGTGAAATACAAAAGGGGCTCTTTTTTATGTTAGGAGTGAAGTAGTGATATGGATCTTTTCTTACCAAACTAAATTCTTTAGGGACCAGTAAGAAAATTAGGAATTTTTCTCAAATTAGCCTACAAATGGGTCAATTTTTTTGCCGGTAAAAGATATATCTTATGCTACGATTTTTTTTGTCTGTAAAAATATACATGTTCGTGGGCACAAGTCCTCTAACTTTACAAATTTTGGAGCCAAGTTTTAGCCCTACAAATTCTCGTTTTTGTGGGAAAAGATGAATTCCTCCTACAAATCTCAATTTGTATGCGAAAATTTTGTAGGATAAGTGTAAATTTCTTGTAGTGAGGTCCCATTATCTTAACGTGGATACAGCTGTGAAAGCAAGTGAGGGAACAAAAAATATATATATATAGCGCTTTTATCTTCACACACACACACAGGTCGGTCTTGTACCTAATTCCTACCATTCTCTCTTGAACCAATATATTTCAGTAGAGTATCTTCTTTTCATCTTTTATCCATCATCATTCTCATTGTTTATGTTCCAACAGATCCGTGATTCGTTCTGATTTTCGTTTTGAATCTTCCATATACCTATTTCAGCTCGCACGTTATTATATGGTTTCCAAATTTTGTATTTGAGCTTCTATTTGGTAACATCGTAGTGATTTATAAATTAATTTATTTATGATTTTAAAATAAAATGTATACTTAAAAGTGTAGAAAATTACATGTGCCTAAAATGTGGTTTGAGAATTGAGTGTCTCCGTTTACCATTTGCTAAACAGAGGCTAAATGGTCTCTTCTTATAATAAATATACTAGCGTTGGGTATTCGATTTTAGTCGGTTTTATTAACGTTGAATA
Organism: Ligustrum vulgare; assembly: GCA_963555705.1. Classification (NCBI taxonomy): domain Eukaryota; kingdom Viridiplantae; phylum Streptophyta; class Magnoliopsida; order Lamiales; family Oleaceae; genus Ligustrum; species Ligustrum vulgare. The sequence goes on along the minus strand of OY743173.1, from coordinate 40,486,938 downwards.
TAAGTTAATTCAAAACCTGAAATATAAGTTAATCTCAACTCAAAGTAATCGTTTGTTAAAATATTTCTATCTCGAGACTAAGCAAAATCATATGAGAATAATAATAAATAATTAAAAAATTTGTCTTTTTTTTTTTTTGTTTGTTCCCCCCCCCCCCCCCCCCCCAAATTTGCTAAAATATTTCTATCTCGTGACTAAGCAAAATCATTTCAATATAATAAAAAAAAATATATGTTTTTTTTTTAACTATTGCCAAATCAGATAAAAAGGAAAATAAATTCTTTTTTTTTTTAAGTTTGTTTATTTTGTTTAACTGCTGCCAAACAAGGTAATTAACTTTAAGGCGTGAAAGCAACCAACAAAAAATGAATAGTAATCTTTGAAGAGACTCTTCTAATATAAGGGTAAAAATAAATAAATCTTAATCTTAATCTTAATTAATATATATAAAAGTAGAATAGTCGTCACCAAAATACACATATAGTTATCCTCCCAAAAAAACTTTTTAAATATGGAATTTTTTTTGCTAAAAATAGTATATTAAATATTTTAGCACTTATTATTTACACTAGTTGTATACCCGTGCGATACATGAAATATATAAATTTTAAATCACAATTTTGAAAATATCTTGATCATACAATAATATTAAATAAAATATAATTCAAATAAAATGTTATTGAATTTGAAACTTTAAAAAAGACAAAATTAATCAAAATAAAAAATGTTATGTCTCCAATAAGTATACCGCGCTACTCAAAATTTGCCACTTATAAATTTTTTATTAACTATATTTTTTAATGTGTTGCTTACATATGAAATCCAATATATTAATTAATATATTTTATTTTTTCTTATTTTTTAAACATGCCAATTTTTGTTAAAATGATGAAATGATTAAGCCTCTATTTAGAAATACTATTTGGTTATAAACTTGTTTATTTATGATTTTGAGGTAAAAAAATAGTGGCTGAAAATTGGAGAGAGAAAATATGTGTGATTAAAAATGTGATAGAAAATAATTAATTATTTTTGTAACATGCGTATTGAAGAGCATACTCATTTATTGACATATTAGGAAGTAAAATTTCAATGATTTTATTTATTTATTTATTTTCAAAATAGATCAATTCAATTTTTTCATTTCTAACTTAACAAATTTATATATATATTAATTCAAATTTTTCATTCTCAATATTACACATTTACATAGATATGATATGACATTTATTTATATTCAAATATATTAATCCAATTTTTTCATTTCCTACATAACACATGTTATTGAGTTTGAAACTTTAAAGAAGACAAAACTAATAAAAATAAAAAAAATTTCATATACACTTAGTGTACCGCGTCACTCAAAGTTTGGCATTTAATTAAATTTTTTATATTAAATTTCTTTTGACTTTTATTTACGTTTTTCTCTGAAAATTTGCCCACTTTATTACCTATTTTCTTTTTAATATTTTATAATTTTTAATTAACTTTATTTTTTAATTTGTTGCTTACATATATTTTATTCGAAATCCAATATGTTAATTAATATTTTTTTTACTTGTTTTTTAAACATTCCAATTTTTGTCAAAATGATAAAATGATTAAATTTCTATCAATTTATCATTGGTGGTAAAAAGTTGATAGCAAATAATTAATTATTTTTGTAATATGCTTATTGAAGAACCTACTCATTTGTCGACATATATTAGGAAGTAAAACTTCCATGATTTTATTTATTATTTTCAAAATATATTAATTCAAAATTTCATTTCTAACTTAACAAATTTATATAACATGTATTTATTTATTTTCAAATATATTAATTCAAAATTTTCATTTTCAATATAACACATTTACATAGATATAACTTTTATTTATGTTTAAATATATTAATACAATTTTTTCATTTCCTACATAAAATGTTATTTTTTCTATTTTATTATTATTCTTTTAATGATTATTGCATTTTTTTGAAATCGAAAAATATGTAATATGAGTGTCAAATTAAAGATCACAGTGAGAAATTTAATTCAAGCAAATAAGTGAAAGCAAATTGTAAATATATTGTCTGTAAAATCATATAAAAAATTAAAGGTAAGGTTTTATTTTATATTTTATATTAAGGGTTTTTTTTATATTTTATATTTTTCCACAATATCTAATTCATTTTAAATTATATCATTTAAGTCCTATAATATTATATATAATTAGTTAAATAAATTCATTTTAATCATAGATGATTAATTTATATTCTGATTTTTTTCTCATCAAATTAAAATAAATAATAACTAAATGAATTTTTATGGCAAATCCAATTAAGTTGGATTAATTTTACAAACTTAATATTTCTTCAATTCATTCATCATTTTCACCTTATTTTTATTTATTTACTGATTATATTCATTTTTCTATTTTTAATTATAAATTTAAATAACTAAAATGTGCAAAAATATATTATAAATTTTAACAATTAGTTCATATAATTTCTATTAAACAATTGATCGATCAGTAATTTTTATTAAAATAATAATGTAATAATATGAATAAAGATATTATTAGTATGAAGACAGAAGAATCAATTAATGTAACAATATTTATTAAAATTAATGATTATTGTTTTAGAAAAATACTTGAAATTAATAACTAATGCTTAAAAAATCAAATTATAACAAAAAAGTTTATCCTAAACCTCTTTTTGGGAAGAATATGATGAAGAATAATATATGAAAAGAAAAACGTCGATCTTAAAGAGAATATGTAAGTTGAGTTTTTGTACATGCATTGTATGAGCCTAATTGTTTATTATGTTTTGTTTATAACAATTTTCTTGTATCACACGGGTGTGAGCAACTACAAATTGTACAAAAATGTATTATTTAAAGAGGTTTTCCAAAATTGATGAGAGTTGTAATTTATTTCAATTTTGAGCATTCGTTGACAATCTGTATCATTAATCAAAGTAAATTATGTGTTCAAATTTGTTTTCTATTTTGTAATGACATTTACAGTAAAATCATTTCATATTGTTCTTCCGTACAACACACATGTGTGATACCAGATAATATAATAGAAATAGAACACTGTTGCAACCCCAACAATACACCAGCCCCTAACATGCTTCTGTAAAGAAGAAATAATCTCATAGGTGGGTCCCCTCCAATCCTATCCATATTTGTTTTTGTTTAGTTGCCATTTATTTCATTTTCCGAGGTAAGATTTCTAGTTAAAAATTGGAGAGAGAAAATGTGTGTAGTTAAAAAGTGGTTTGGAAAATTGTGTTGTTTATAAATTGATTTATAAATTATAGTGATTGCGTAAAAGAACGATGTGTTAGCTTCCCAGATTAAAATAATGAGTTGATTTGTAAGACCGCTTTCCATTTTTCGGGCAATTTTAAATTTCACGTAATATTGTGATGAATGTTATCATAAATTATAAATTTATGATTTTTAATGTCTATAATTGGAATTATTTTGCAGTGGAAGGACTTGGACGCCGTCTCGATCAATGTACCAATTCGAAAGTTTATAAATTGGTTATTTTAATTATTTACATGCAATTCTATGTGATTAATTGTTTTATTGCCTAAGCATGTTATTTTCTATTTTATTATGCCAATTTGAAATTTGGGGGAAAAGTGTAGTGTCAATCGAGATCATTTTTGAAATAGAAATGCCTAGCTTTGATTTGGGAAAATTGATAAGTAAGATTTCAAACTTGTCCTTGAACTTAATGTACTACTTCGAATATGATATTATATGTGGTGTTGAATGTGTTTGTTATATTATGAGTCACATGAAAGTCTTGACCTCATTTAAGAGTGTTGAAGGTAGTTTTCACTAAAAGCCATATTTTTATTAATGGATGGAAAATTAATTAGGAGAAACGGTACATTGACGTCACGGGCAACCAGGACTTCCACCTGCATATTAAGCAAAGTAACTACTGAGGATTTCAGGTAAGTAAACTTCCCCTATTTTCATTGAAGTTAAATGTTTAAGGTGTAATTAATGGGCTTAAATTATATTCTCAAAATTTATTTACTATTGGTGCCTTCTATGAACTTTATACATGTATGTGGTATTAAGTGAAGGTTTAAGCATACATGTTATCATGTCGTTACATCGTCCAGCATGCATTTTCATTGAGTTGGGGAAGTCAAACGATTTTAAATGAAGAATGTGGTAAGTTTAAGTTTTCTCAAAATGCATGTATCCTAAGTTTTAATAATAAATTGATGTACTTCTATGCCATGAAAGGTGTGAGTGGGAAATGGGGCGCGGGAGACTGGCGTACTCGAATTAAATTGATGTAGCAGTGGTGAATATTAAACCGCTTTGCGGTGATGATTGCTAAATCGGTTGACGGTGGCAAATATTAAACCGCTTTGCGGTGACGATTGCTAAACCGCTTGGCGGTGGCAAATATTAAACCGCTTGGCGGTGACGATTGCTAAACCGGCTGACGGTGGCAAATATTAAACCGCTTTGCGGTGACGATTTCTAAACCGTTTGGCGGTGGCAAATATTAAACTGCTTTGCGGTGACGATTTCCCAACCGGTTGACGGTGGCAAATATTAAACCGCTCTGCGGTGACGATTGCTAAACCGGTTGACGGTGGCAAATATTAAACCGCTCTGCGGTGACGATTGCTAAACCGGTTGACGGTGGCAAATATTAAACCGCTATGCGGTGGAAAAATGATATTCTAGTCCTAAATAAGGGATATTGCCCACTGCATTATAATTGGCTAGAAGATACACTAATTGAGTTCACGATAGAAATGAAGTTAAAGGTTTTGGAAACGTCTAAGTGAAAGTCTTGAAACGAAAGTCTTGAAATGAAGTGAAAGTCTTGAAATGAAGTGAAAGTTTTGAAATGAAATGAAAGATTTGAAATGAAAGTCTTGAAATGAAGTTAAAGTTTTTAGAAATGTTTAAGTGAAAGCTTGGAAGGTATGAATGTCTTGAAAAGTGAAGTAAATGAGGGTAATTAATTTGAATGGTTTAAGGAATTTCATATAATGAGCATGCATCACGTGCATAAAGTTTACTTACTGAGCTTTAGCTCACCCCAATCCCTCCCCAACATTTCAGGTGATGAAAGTTAGGTGACCCGAGGAGAGCACACGGCAGCTGACTCAGGCTATCCCTGCTTCCACCCTTTTCAAATAAAGTTAAATTAGAATTTATTTCAATTTCTCATTATTTATTGTTTAATTCACGTATTATTGAGGTTAAATTTCCTCTTATTTCATTTGTTAAAGTTTATTTACTTGGAATTATATTGTTGAGGAGTTTGGGACTTATTGTAAAGGTTTGGATGATGTTTTGGGATTGAATGAGTTGCGATGTGTATTTTAAAAATGGTTTTGATGTCCCTCTACAGGTTGGCTATGTCCAATTTACAGAGGAGACTCTGTCGAAATTTTTGTAAATTTTTATAATAGTAAATGAAAAGTTTAAATGTTTTAAACGATTATTTCCGCATATAATGTGAATGGAAGTTAACACGCCTAGGTTTTAGATTTTAAACTTGGGGTGTTACATGATTACTGTTGTTTCCAATAAAAAAATAATTTTCTTGTTGTACATTTTAGAAATTCATATAGACAAAGGTAACGTGGTTCGACCACACAATATTATAACAAATCTCTACAACTTCTTTCCCAAATGAAATATTTCTACATTCTCCAAAAGTATATGGTTTCGAATTAATCTACTCTCACTCCAAGCTTAACCATCCCTCACATGAGGGTAGGCCACTCACCCTCGATGATAAGTGACCTTACCTCCTATGTGAAGGGGTGATCAAGTTTGGGTGAGAGTAGAGATATCAATGGGCCAGTTTGCCAAACTTATACCCTATCTACTAAATATTTACAACATTCATACCTTACCCATTTAAGAATGACGGGTCGGGTGCTTGTCGGGGGGCGAGTCCGAGATGGGTATGCTTCTATACCCATTTGAAATCCATTACTATTTATTTATTTTATTATTTTTCTTAGGATTATAAATATGTTATAGGTTAGAGGTGCTCTTGATTAATTAATGCGTTGCAAGGCGTCGAGGTCGAGAATCAAGAATCATAAGTTTAGGCGTGTCAATGCGAAGAATAAGCGCCATAATCTATTTCGTATTTTTAATATTATTTTAATTATTTTAAGACATTAAATAAATTTTTATATAAAAAAATAGATTTTTTACCTTAAAAAAATAAAAAAAATAAAGAAACTGAATTAGGCAGGATTAAACGCGCCTAGGTGAAATTAGGCGCGCCTAGGAAAGATTAAACGCGCCCAGGCAGTCAACAAAAAATTTCGACAACATTTTTACACGCATACTACCTATTTGACGCGATTTGGCCGAGCACCCCTCCTAGGCTGTGCATTTTCGCGCATTTTAGAACACTGATTATAACAAATTCCTACAACTTCTCTCCCAAATGAAATATTTCTACATTCTCCAAAAGTATATGGTTTCAAATTAATCTACTCTCACTCCAAGCTTGACCATCCCTCACATGAGGGGAGGCCACTCACCCTCGATGATAAGTGGTCTTACCTCCCATGTGAAGGGGTGATCAAGTTCAGGATCAAGTTTGGGTGAGAGTAGAGATTGCAATGGGTTTGGGTTTGCCAAACTCATACCCAACATCCATACTCTACCCATATACCCATTTAAGAATGATGGGTCGGGTGCTTGTCGGGGGTGAATCGGAGGCGGATATGCTTATATGCCCATTTGAAACCCATTATTATTTATTTATTTATTTTATTATTCTTCTTAGGACTATAAATATGTTATAAGTTAGATGTGCTCTTGATTAACTAATACGTTGCGATGCGTCGAGGTCGAAAATCAAGAATCACAAGTTTAGGCGTGTCAAATTGAAGAATAAGCGTCATAATGCGTTTCGTATTTTTATATTATTTTAAGACATTAAATATATTTTTATATAAAAAATAGATTTTTTACCTTTAAAAAAAATAAATTAGGCGGGATTAAACGCACATAGGCGGTCAACAAAAATTTTGACTACATTTTTACTCGCATACCACCTATTCAACGCATTTTAGCAGCACACCGCGCCTAGGCAACGCATTTTCGCGTATTTTAGAACACTGATTATAACAAATCTCTACAACTTCTCTCCCAAATGAAATATTTCTACATTCTCCAAAAGTATATGGTTTCGAATTAATCTACTCTCACTCCAAGCTTGACCATCCCTCATATGAGGGTAGGCTTACCTCTCAAGTGAAGGGGTGATCAAGTTCATGATCGAGTTTAGGTGAGAGTAGAGATGGTAATGAGTCGAGTTTTTCAAACTCATGCCCTACCATACCCACTAAAAATTTATAACATCCATACCCTACCCATATACACATTTAAAAATGACCAGTCGGGTGCTTATCTGGGGCGAGTCGGAGGCGGGTATGCTTCTATGTCCATTTGAAACTCATTACTATTTATTTATTTTATTATTTTTCTTAGGACTATAAATATGTTATAGGTTAGAGGTGCTCCTGAATCACTTAAATGTTGGCTTTCACATGAATTTGACTTAAAAAAACTTGTTCTCGGTTGAAACTAAACAAACGAATTTGAACAATTTTTTTAGATATTAACAAAGTCAATAGTTTAAACATATTAAGATTTAGATATTAACAATGCCAATAGATATTTGAGTTCTATTTTTTATTTTATTTTATTTTTTTTTACACAATCATTTTTATTTTAAATTCTATAATTTTTTAAGGAAATTAATGGGTATGCGGGTCGGGAATGTGTATTATAGTAAAAGCCATACTCAACCCATATCCATTTCGGGTTTTAAAGTTTACCTCCGTACCCTATTCACAAACTCATTTAGTCGGGTAATTTTCGTCCATTTATGTCGAGCCTCCAACGAGTATCGGGTCCGTGAATATTATTGTCATCCCTAGGTGAGAGTAGCATAGTCCTATGTTTTTTACCCTTTTATTTATAAGTGTTATTTATAAACTTTAAAAGTTTGTTGGAAAAAGAATGTGTTAAGTTATACCATGGGTAATGCAATATTCCAACAGAGTCCTTTTCTAGTGCTAACATTTGGCATTTGTCATGGTATCAACGGAGACACATGCAAGAGCCACTGCATGTATCTCCATTGGCACCATAACAAGTGTCAATGGTTGGCATTAGATCATTTTCATATTCCAGCATTGGCCTTCTCCATCCTATCGAATATTGTTAGGCTTTCCAAGTAAATTTACCCACAGACTCCTTCATTTCACCTTTTATGTAATACTTTTTCCCAAGCCTGCTCTAGTGCACGACGTGGACAACAAGTGTCCCATTAAAAAATTAATTTGACCCTTGACGCATAGCCCACCATGGACAATGGTGCAATTTCATACTTTTTACACCTCCAGCAATTCAATCACCTACAAGATCCACTTTATCCATATCAACCTTGTTAGGGGATATTAGGCTCTATTTGATTGGGACATTTTCCAAAGAAATAGAAAATGTTTTTCATGGATTTTCATCTTTAGTTCGTTTGATTGTATTTTTGTTGGATGGAATAATTTTTTTGTCTTTTCACGTTTTCCTCGTTTTTCTTTGAAAATAAGGAAAATATTTTATTTTGTTTAGTTGGGATTTGAGATTTCATTTTTCACATTTACCACACTTTTAAATATTAATTCCATTTTCAATCAAACAAACCTAAATTCTTTAAATTCATTTTTTTCCACGAAAAATAAGTTCTTAGCAACAATTTCTAGTAACTTATTTTCTGGGTAAATAGCGCAAAACATACCTATCGTTTTCCCTCATTGTGGAAATCATCCATATCGTTTCAAATTTGGCATTTACGTCCCCATTTCAATACTTTCTTGCGGAATTCGTCCTTATCGTCACATTCCGTTAAGTTTTTCCGTCAAATATGTTTAATTTGTGCAAAACGTCCCTATCGTTTACCTTCATTGCATAAATAGTCCCTATCGTTTCAATATTAGCATTTGAACCCTTAATGACATTTCTTTGTGCTAAAGGTCCTTATATTTTATTTTTTCATTAAAATATTGTAAAATGGGTAATTTATCATTCCAAGAAAATAAAATAAAATAAAAAATGAGCAGCAGCAGTAGTAGTAGTAATAATAATAATAGTCAAAGTTTTAAATTTTTTTGAATAGTGCAAAATAGTCACATTTAAATAATTTTTTTGATTTTATTGACATATAATTAAATATGCATTTAATTATATTCAATTAAATGTATCGCATTTTAAAAATTTTAAAAAATTAATTATGAAAGGGTCTTTTGGGTTGAATTTCACTTTCTTGCATCACAAATTTTAAGGTTGATTTTCACTTTCGTACATCGCCAATATTGTTTAATTTCATTAAAATACAGGACCGCATATATTTAAATATAGGTACAGATGTTTTGAGAAAAAGGTTTGAGAAACGGGGGCGTAAAAGGTTTACATGCGAGGGATGTTTTGCGCCAAACGTGTATATATTACCACTCATTTCAGTTACAAATAGACGGGATTTATTTTGATCTTGTCGTGTGACAATTTTACCCCTGGATTCTTAGCCAAAAAATGCCAGCACATCATTTTTTTTTTGGGAGAAGGTTAATTTGTTAATTTAAGTGCGACTATTTTGCACTATTCAAAAAATTTAAAACCTTGATTATTATTATTATTATTATTATTATTATTATTTGATTAGAATGAAAAATTACCTATTTTACAATATTTTAATGAAAAATAACATGTAAGAAGAAATGTCATTGATGGTCCAAATGCTAATATTGAAATGATAGGAAATATTTGTATAATAAAGATAAATGATAGGGACGTTTTGCACAAATTAACTCTATTTGACGGAAAAACTTGACGGAATGTGACGACAACGATGAATTCCGCAAGAAAATGTTGAAATGTGGCCTTAAATGCCAAATTTGAAACAATAGGGATGATTTCTACAATGAGGGCAAACGATAGAGATGTTTTGCGCTATTTACCCCTTATTTTCTTTACACCCAAATTTTATGTTTGCAATCACACGAACCCTTATAGTTTGTTTTACACAAATATAAATTTCAAGATGCCACATGTTGCATATAGTTCAATCAGTCCCGCCCCGATTTTTTTTTCCCGATCCGAGTCCGCCTACCAATCCGTCAATTTTCAATCCCGATCCGGCGGGCATTTTTTTTTATTTTTTTAAAATATATTTTAAATTAAATCTTTAAAAAAATTAAATTTTTATTAAATTTTATTTTTTAATTGAATCGAGGCGGATTGGGGCCAATCCACCCCTCCTGATCGGATCAGTTTTTTTTTGCCATCACTAGTTATGCACCTTTGGAGGGAGCGTGAGGTCCCACTAATTTGACATGTGGCGATGCAAGACCCCGTACAGATTGTGCAGCCATTTTGGTGTTTTTGTGCTTTCTAGTTAAAATAAGTGGTTGAAAATTGGAGAGAAAAAATTTGTGTGGTTAAAAAGTAATTTGGAAAATTGTGTAAAAAAAATTGATTTTATAAACTTGTTTTTCTACTGCTACCAAATGCACGATTAGGGAGATCTTCGATATCATTCCCACAGGCCATGACACACTCGTTAACCTCGTGTGTCTCGCCTAATTTGGCGAACCTCTATCGGTCCAAACCAGAATTACGAACACAATTGCTCCCAGGGCATATCTCCCAGTGGAAAAGGGGAGGGCGGATAGGGCTCAGCGCGGCTGGGTACAGGGTTCGAATCCTGAAATACTGGATTTGTGCCCTGTCGCAAGCGAGAGTTACCACGGTTAATAACCAGACCTATCCATTAGCTCTCCACCCTGACTCCTGGGAAGCACATCCTGCGATTTACCTCCTCCACCAAAGATCCAGGGCAGAGTCGGTGGGGGCCTTCAAGGTTGGGGTTCAAACTTTTTTTTTTCCAGAATTGCGAACACAATTAATCCAAAAACGAGGAGGTTCTGAAAGGTATGAAAAGTGGATGTTGAGATTTTCACGTGAACTTGGAAAATACTTGAGGAATATTTCTTGTAAAATAATCAGTTGAAAGTTATTTTATTGATTAGTTAAGATATTAACATATTTTATGTATTATCATACTATATATATATATTATCACTACTATATATAAATCTCACTTCAAGTTTACTATTCCTGAGGACCAAAAGTAGCACTTTTCTCATAAAGGTGAACACGTTTTATTGATTTCCTGTTGGTTTGTTTTAAAAAGAAAACGCTTTCTTATCTCTTATCTTACTTGAGATATGATATGATATAATATATTATAACATTTTATCACTACTATATATAAATCTCACTTCAAGTTTACTATTCCTAAGGACCAAAAGTAGCACTTTTCTCATAAAGGTGAACACGTTTTATTGATTTCCTTTTGGTTTGTTTTAAAAAGAAAACGCTTTCTTATCTCTTATCTTACTTGAGATATGATATAATATATTATATCATTTTAGGTAAAATAAAAACGAACGGCTCACAGCTTTATGTCTCTCTCGTCGCATCTCGAGAACCTTCTTTCTAGGGTTCCATTTTCTTTTTCGTCGTCGTCGGTAAGTATCTTTTCTTCCCTTTTTTCCTGGTTTTTCTATAGTGTATATCATGTAGAGATCAACGTTTTTTCCTGGGTTTTGCTTCAGGCGTTGAAATCGAACGTCGAACGAGTTTTTCGAATTTATTTTTTCCGTCAGTGAGGTTTTTTCTTCTTCTTTTTTTTGGGAGTTTTGAACTTCGTTCTTCAAGTCAAATATTCTATTTACCTTTCGTCGATGCGTTCCTGTGTGCCCAGATTTGTTGATATGTTTTGTTTTTCTTTTTCATTTAGATCTAAATGTTTACAAGATATATTTTTCTCGATTTGAACGTGAGAAGGGGCTTCTTGAAAGGTATTTTAATTTAACTCAAATTTGTTTCAAATTTACTTTTTCCTTCAGTGTTTTTTTTTCCTTTTTGAACTTCGTTCCTGGAGTCATATATTCAACTGAGAAGATGATTCAAATTGAAACACTAAGGGTGTGTTTGATAAGTTTGGTAGAAAGGGAAAAGGAAAAGATTTTCTATGGAAAATATTTTTCCATCAAATCCATGAAAAATTGTTTTTCTTGATTTCAAGGAAAATCTTCACTTTTTTAACTTGGGAGGAAAATATTTTCCATGTAACATTTTGCAATCAAACACAAAAGGTGGAAAATTTGGGTGGAAAATATTTTCCTTTTCCTTTTCCACCCACCTATCAAACACACCCTAAGTTGAACTGATTACGGGTTTGAAAGCTAATAACTCAGAAAGTGTGGTTGTTTGAGAAGTAAAGATGAGTTGGGTTTTGGGATTGATTAATGATTCTTACGAAAATGAAGTTGATGTTGCTATAATTATTAATCCAAAGTTTTTAATTGTTTGATCATCAAAGGTACACGGTTTAGGGATCTGATTAGAGATTTTATAGTCTCAGATTTATATTATTGAATAGGTGTTAAAAATCAAAAAGGGTGTTTGGAAGGTGGCTTTAGACATAAATTCCACTGCTTATGTCCGCGAAAACTGATTGCAATTCTGTCTAGCTCTGAATTAGGACTTTCAGGTAATATTGAAGAACATTTTTCATATTTTAGGAAGCATCTACAGGAAAAAAGTAAAGAAAAACTGAGATCAATCACCTGTAGTTCTCCAAAACTTTCTAAAATCACATAAAAATGAAACCATTTCACTTATGAAATTCATTAGCATTAGTTTCATTGGGTTTGGTTACTAAACATTCTTCTTTGGTGATATAGGAGCTATATTTTTCTCTTTTTCGTTAGATTATTGCCTCTGCATACTTAAGTATGCATTGTGTAAAATATATAAGAAAAATAATCATTAGCCAAGGAAAACAGATTACGCAAAAATATTATTTTGTTTATTTTGGTAAAGTTAATGTACCATTTGTTTTAATTATTGTTATTTTGCTATACGTGGACTTTCACTGAGAAACTTTTACTAGTGAAGCTATAATTATGATTAACTGGGTTATGTACTTGAGTATATTTGCTAAGTCTAAAGTTACTTTTAGGTAACTATTTATCTGCACGTGTTGAGCTACTTTTTAGTATTATTATTATTATGAATTCCGTCTTTTTTTCTCTACTTATAACTATCTCATTTGTTTTTTTTTTCTTTTTTGTTTTCCAAATATGATATAAAAAAAAAAACTCTATAGTTTTCTTTGTTCTTTCCATTAAATTTTATATAATTTTTTTCTTTGTCCTATATATTATCCCTTTTTATTATTATATTTGGGTACGTACATGAACAAAGTATAGCTATTAATAGTTAATCTCAAATTAAGATTTGATTATTAGATCTTTTTTAAGGGTAATTATTATCAATTTTAATGAATTTATTCCTTTGTAATGATTGTTGAACAGTGATTTTACCAAGCAGTAGCTGTATTTTATGGCATTTCAGTTTTTTTTCCTTAGTAACTAATGAAATTATAATGAAGGTTGTACGATGAATGATATATTTGCTGTTGAAAAGAGGAAAGCACGCAATCGACGGAGGAGAGAATTGTATGCTCAAAAGAAAATGAGAAATGAAGGGTGTAGTAACACGATTGACAGGCGTTCTCGTCATTTTGTTACCACCACTGGTAAGATTTTCAAGTAGAATTAAAAAAAATTATTCTTTATGATATTTAAAATTCATTTTTTCTTCTTATTTCTTTATTTGATAACTGTCTCTTTTGTTATCTTTAGAGCACACATCATTAAATACGTTTAATGTTAGCAATGAAGAAATTGAGATGCAACATAAAAAAAGGTTTGAAGTTTGACTTCTTTTTTTCCCTTTTATTTTATTTGTTCATTTTTTTATTAATTTTAGAAAATTTACCTTTTTTTCCTTGAAAATAATTCACTCTTTATAATATAATATTTAAAGTTTAATTTTAGTTTTAATTTTTTTGGTTTGATGACTGTCTCTTCTTGTATCTTTAGGGTAAGTATCATAAAATATGTTCAATGTTAACAACGAAGAAATTGGGATGCAGCGTGAAAATAAAGGTCGGAGTTTCTCTTGTTTTTTGTGTCCTTTTTTCTATAAATTAATTTTTTCTTTTATTTAGAAATTTTCCTTTTTTTTTTTTTCATTTCTTATTTTTTGTATGATATATTCTTCTTTTAATATATAATGTGATAATGTGATTGTATATTACAGGGACTAATGGTGCATTGTTGGTTAAATGACATGTACTCATTTTTCACATCACAGATTTAATATAATTACTTTAACAATGTGGTCCTCCTTTGCTGACAATAAGTGTCAACATATAGCTCGTTTGGTACCTAAAACACCTGTGATCATTGCAACACAACTTTTGATCACTTCATTCAATGGTAAGTTTTTGTAGTCCCATAAAAGTACAATCTGTACATCTCTTATAATATTTATGTCCATTATTGTTGCTCTGACTCATAATTTTTTTTTTTTTATCAATTATCTCTTTTAGGTCTCTTTTTATCTACAACTTCCGACTCCTTTTTCTACATAAACTTCCCATTCACTGAAGTTAAACCAAAAATGGTAAAAACAATACACATTAACTCTTTTTTTTTTCCTGTTACCTATACAGTAAATAATGTCATTTTTCAGCATTTAATATAATATTGTCCAACTTATAGGATTGTTGACAATTCAAAAATGATTGCTGAGATTACTTCATCAAAGCCGTACTTTACCCAAAAAAAAAAATAACAACTTTGGAAGGCACTCACTTCACAACAGTGTAAGATGTATATGAATTAGCAGGAAATGTATAAATATAACTTCATAAACTTATTATAACACTGCATTGAAAAAAAAAAAAAACTGACACTCGCCTTTTTTTTCTTTTTTTTTTCTATCTCTATAAATTTGTTCTTACATTTATGTTTACAATTTATTTTTCTTAAAATTGAAGTTTACCATCATTCACAGTCCATTCTTAAATTTTTTTTTATATATATTTAATCTTTTCTTGAGATTAACTGATGTTTATATTATTATTATATATTATATTTTTTATATTTGAATATTTCTTACTAGATATATAATTCATATACTCTGTTTAATATTTCACAGTTGATTATTTTCAGAGTATTAATTGGAAATCCATTTGATTACAAATCTATAATAGAAAGTTCTTTAAATGCTATTTCTTAGTCTTGGTATTTAACTACATATATAAATCAATCATAACACCCTTTTCCTTTATTGAAGACTCTTTTCAACTACACTTTAATTTATCTATTTATTTGATTTTTCAAAATTACTGAATAAATATATGTTTCAGATACTCTATTTCATACTTTAATAAATAATTGTATTGTGAAGTATTAACTAAAAATCTATTTGTTTACAAATATGTATGATGGGAGCATTTTTAAGTACTATTTGTTATTCATACTATTTGAACTTTAATAATAAATTCTTATTCTCCATAATTTCCTTCTTAAATTTCTCTGAAATATTCTACATGCCAGAACTATATTATATTTTATTGCTGAGGCACCACATTATTTATAGATCAACCAACATATTCTACTCACTTATTGTCTTCAAAAATTTGCAACAAAGTATTTTCACGTAACCTATTCCCTTTATATAATAACAATCATTTCACAGCTTAAATAAAAAAAAGTTAACATAAATGTATTCTTAAGCAATGAACTAAAGATCTTATTATATAATGCTTCTTTTTTATTCTTAACACGCAGTTTCAACAAATTCAATTTTGGGTTAAAGGTTGTGAAACAGTGAAGATGAATAGCTCTCCATTTTGGTACATAGGCTATAACCTTTGTTTTAGATCTTCTTGTGCCACGATGCGGGAGAAAGCTATGATTGTCGTTATTGTAACACATTAAATGTAACAGTAGTACCCAGGTTTTACTCTCCTCATCTCGATATATATAAACCTTACTTATGTACTCATGGATAATATTCCTATTTCTATTATTCTTAATACAACGACATCTAAATTCTATAAAAACTTAGTAGCATTCTCCCTTTTTCACTAAAAATTTACCATTTACATTGATTTTTATTATTTCTTTTTAGAGCAAGAGCTGACATTCTTATAGAAGACGAAACTGGAAATTTACCACCCTCAGTCATGGGAGAAGCAGCAGAAGATTACCTCCAATTTCGGCTTTTAAATTAATGGGAATTTTTAAAGGGGTCAGTATCTCCTTTATCATCCTGCCATTTTTTCATTCCATCATCACTTACTTGTCTACAAATAATTTGCCTTATCACATTTTTTTTATTAAACAGAGAATCCATGATGGAAACATAAGACTAAACATTGACGATCAGTACATCTTCTATGTGAAAGCAATTCCAATATCACAAAGTACATGTGATCGTGGAAAACACAAACGACAAGTGACAACTTCTTAGTCAGTTTATAAGTTTGAAGTTTTTTCCCTTGAAAAGTATGTGTCAAGTAAGTTCAAGCATCCTCATATAGTGACGACTGTTGATGACTCTTTAGTTATCTCAAATTCATCTGATACGGCCACTACTGTTGGCCATTCATCATCACCACCTCCAGCTAAACGAACTTTATTCCCACCCAATGCTGCTATGTCACCAACAAATAAGAAATTGAATGATAAACTCGACTAGAATTTTCTGGGTAGAACTTTATCATCTATGAACAATGATCTTATGTATTATGAACAATATATTTTTGATCTTTTGATTGACACTTGTGTTGTATTTAAATGTAGAACAATACACCAGTTTGAAAACAGAATTGGCATTATGTTTATGTGAAGTTTTCATTTTATAAATTTGCATGTGTTAGCACACAGTACATTAGAGCACCACCATAATGTTTTGGTTAGTAGACATCCTTGGGAACTGCAATTTAAGTGTAGTTTATCACATACCAACTCATGAATATCAAACCGTTAATTGTGGATGATGCAGGATATATTACATGAGTTAATTAAAACAGGTTCATTTCATGTTTCTTAAAGGAAATCTTCATAATCCATGCTATTGATTTGGAGTTCAATTGCTTCAATACTTGTTCTTTTAAATTATGTTATTTTTTTTGACATATATATATATATATATATATATATATATATATATATATATATATATATATATATATAATGTGTTTAGATTATTTTGAGTTTTAAAGTTTTTATTCTCACTCACTGTGTTGATTAATTACATTATTTTAACCTATGAGTTGAGCATGGAAAATAAGTGCGTTAGAGTATTATTGAATTACTTGAACTACCAAAGGTTTGTACATAGTAGCAAATAATCTATATTATTGACCTTGCAAGTATTTGACATATGATATACTTTTTACTTTTTTATTAAAATTAAAATGTTTGTCGACATTACAATAATCACTGCAAGTTCAACTACTTATCAATTATGATTGATTCTCAATTTTAAATCAGGCCAAATTTATATCATAAGTTGTTTTTCAATGTTATTGTTACCTAATGTGTACTCACATATAGATATTTTTTTCATTACTAATTCCAGGCGAATAAACACAAATATAATACGTTTAGTGCAACGCATGAAAATCCTACTAGCATATATATATATATATATATATATATATATATATATATATATGATAAATACTAAATAATGGTTGATATATTTTAATCAATTTTAATTTTATTACTAACACTAATATTATCAGTATTAAAATTATTATTTTTTATTTATTTGTTTTCCTTAATATTATAAATTCTATTTGTAGCTATCATACTATATATAAAAGTAAGGCACTTCTCAAAAATAATTCTTGACCATTTCTTGCCCATTTTCTATTTCTATAAATAGTAAGCTTCCATAAGTGAATGCAAAGTGGATTAGTGTGAATGCAACATAGATGTATACCAAATGTGTATACAAAATCAGGATATATGTTAATTTTATTACTAGCACTAATATTATCATTATTAAAACTATCATTTAATTATTATTTTATTTATTTTTTTCTTAATATTATAAATTCTATTTGTAGCCATTAATATAAAAATTGTGTTTTAATTATTAATAGTCAAATCATTTGTTATCTTTAATATTAGAAATCACATTTTCTGAAATATATATGTGGTTGAAAAAATTTGATGTTTATAAATAATTTATAGAAAAAGTAATTGAACGAATACTAATATTGAATAATTAAAGTTTTGATTTCTTTTTAGTTAATAATATCAATAGAATGATTAATATTTTTCAATCATTCTTAATTCTAATAAATTTTTAAAGATTATAGGGTATAAGATTTTAGGTATAATTTCATGATATCCAATTTTACTCGTTTGTTGTATCATGATAATTGTGAGATTTTCAAATTATTATTTGACTACTTATTTAAGTAAATAAAGCTTTATTGGTTAAATTCAAATATTTTGTTTACTTATTTTCTAATTATTGTGATTGATGTTTTTCAATAAAATTGAAAAGTATATTAAATTCGAGAGTCAAATGTAGAAGTTATGAGAAATATATTAATACATTTCACATGCACTAATATTCGTATACATAATATTACATCAAACATGATACACCATTAAAAAACTACTAAATTTTTATTTTTAATGAAGTCAATAATAATTTATAAAAATTATTAAAATTAATAGTCATTTATTTAAATATATAAATTCACGTTTATTATTCAAAGAAATTTTTAATAATATGAATTAGTTATGTTATTTTTTAAATTCTAATAATTATTGTAATAGAAAATTAATTTTATACATATGTTGAGTATGTATAAGCATTCAAATTTTACGAATACTTATTGAAATCGATATTTTGGATAAAAATTTTCCTGCATCACACGGGTGAAATACTAACTATATATAAAGGGGAAGTACTTCCCAAAATAGGTCTTTGAACTTTTTGATAGTTCGTATCTATATTTTTTAATTTTTTAAAATTCTGTCATTGATGGTGGTTTCACGTCGTAGACCGATTTATACAGAATTTAACTATTGATTTTGATTTTTTGAGAGTTGTTTTTGTGAAAAAGTGATTTTTTAGAATGTATAGTTAAAAAGTTGTATGAAAAATTGTAAAAAATAATTTTTCAAATAATGTATGGTTGAGAATGAATGTTTAGAAAAATTGATTATTGAAAAATCAATTACATATGGGTGAGTGATAAAGTATTATGTCTTGTGGGTTAAACAATCGAACCGTTTTTAAGAATTGAGATGCATAAATGATTTCTTAGCATATAAAGTTAAATGTATTTGCAATATACATTCATTAAAATTTAATTAAAACTAACATTTCATGTTACTTAATTTGCTACATATCTCTAAATATATGACCACTCCAATTGAATACAGATTTTTAAACAACTGCATTTTTCAGATCCTGAAATTTCTTGGTCCGTCTTCCCTTTTTATTTTTATTTTTTTGGGAATTATACTAACTCGAAAATCCAAGTCTGGGATAAAATGTTATTAATATACAAAATCGATTACAAGAGAGAGACATCAACCTTATATGTCCGTCTTCCCCTTTTGAAAATCAATTACAATTTTTTTAAATTTGTAAAAAAAAAAAAAAAAAAAAAAAAAATTTAAACAACACAATTCCCTAAATTATTTTTTAACCACACATATTTTCTCTTTCCACTTTTCAACCACACATCTTACCTAGAAAACATAAAAAAACATGTTTTTAAACAACAAAATTTTAACAAACAAACACTTAGGGTGTTTGTAATATTTTTTTTTTGTAATTAATTGTCTTCATTTGTTTCTCATTTTTAATTCAATATTCATTTCATATATTAACATATAATTCAATGTATGCGAGTAATAAATGATTGTGCACCGCACGAGTGGAGCACTAGTTACTATCAATGTAAGAGCATCTCCAATGAGACATTGTCTAGGTACAATGTTTACCTATTTTTTTGACAAATGACAATAATTGTTTACGTGGTATAATTAATGCTAGACATTTTAGAACTAGACATTGTGCTAAACAATATCTAGCATTAATTTAATAATTTTTATCCAATTAAAATATTTTTTCTCTTTAATTTTTTCTTGAAAACTAATAATAATTTGTCACGTATGCACAATGAATATCGTTGCATTGGAAATTTTTTTTAATGTTAATGTCAATATTTTTGTCACATATACATAATCGACATTGTCCTATTGGAGATACTCTAAAACCAAAGAATCTGCCTTAAATTAGGGGACCAATGGAATCAGTTATGAAAACCCCCAGAAAAATCCACTATTAATGATAAGGACGTTAGCAACGATGTTATAGATGTTATGAGCCCTTATTCATAAGATAGAATAGATAACAACTTAGAGCATCTCCAATGCACTCTGTGCATTGGGACTGACATAGTAATAAAATAGACGAACTTCTAGAGAGCGTGAATAAATAGGCTGGAAGTAAAAAAATTTACTCTCCAATAGTTCCTTTTACATTTAAATAATATAGATTATGTGACATTTTTTATTTAAATTTAAAATTAATTATTATGCTATATATATATATATCTTTGCTTGGGATTAATGAAGAAGAAAAAGAAATGAAATGAGGATTCAAGAATCATTGTAGAAATTCAAGATTAAAGATTTTTCCATGTTTTTTTTCACAAGATCCTAATTTTCTATGATATTGTATACAATTAATTGTTGTTTTTGTAATCTTATGATATATGGCTTGTTTTTTAGATGATAGAAAAATTTGAACCCAAGTTTATGAAGTTTTGTTACTAATTATATTATTAATAATTAGGGATGGCAATGGATAGAGAATTCTTGAACTCGAAGGAGATCCGCTCCAAACGGGACATGGAATTTTCGACTATGACGGGGATGAAAAAATATCCCTGACTAAGAATGGGTTGGGGATGAAGATTGCTATCAAATCCTCATTCCTGCCTCGAAACCATCCCCGACTAATAAGTTCAATTAAAAAAATCAAATAAATTAAAAGTGTCATTAAACACCCGACGCCCAAATATATAATTTAAAAACCAAGCTCTACATTTCAACCCTATACTATTCTTTATCTCTCACTCTCATGTCTCATCTTATTCTCCAAACATACTTCTTAACATAATTAACTTGTACTACTTTATAAAAACTATTATAATTTTTTTTATTAATGTTAATCATTCTTTAGAGCTATTAACTGAAAATTTTGTAAAATAATCATACTTTAAGAAAAGAATTTGTAGAACTAAGACATTAGATAACCATTATATATAATAATAAACGGGAATGTAAATGGGAATTATGGGCATCCCCACCTCGTCCCATCCCGTCCCCGTTTAAACGGGGATTGGACGAGACGGGGGCGGCGAAGGGGATCAGCATCCCCACCCGAACCCGCCCTACTGCCATTCCTACTAATAATATTAGACAATTGTTTGGTTTGAGAGTTTGAATAATTTTAATGCTTTTAATTAATTGGTGAATAGTTGAATGATTTGTGATTCTTGTAGTTTTCGGGAGAATGATAGGAAATATAGCATGTGAATATGTGATAACGTTCATTTAAAAGTTCAATTGACGTTAGGGATGATTGCCTGATCCAAATAGATGTTCTTGCGTTTGTAATGCTTCTTTGCATATTTTAATGTTAGATAGGAATATTGAAGGGTCATATGTAAGGGTAGGGAGACTATCGAACATGATAATAAACTTCATCTTCATAATATATGATTGTTTTCCAATTGTGGAATAAATATTAAAATGGATGAATGAATGTAGGGGATATGAGTTCCTAGTTTTTTTTAATGTTAATTAAGTAGTAATAAATGTTTCCTTCCACTTAATTAAGTTAGTTAATTATAGACTTAGGTTATGAATGTCATCACCATATTACCTAATTATTTGTTTTTACATTCCATTAAAGTAGCTAGGTTAACTGGAAACTAAGCTAAATACTTATTTTTCGTGGAATTGGTACTTGGGCTCTAGGTCCAATTTATTATTTGTCACCATTTGTACACTTATTATGGGGACATATAGTATCGAGATTCCGATGACTATGTTATTATATATGTTACACATTTGACATCCTTGCCTTGTCCTCTTTTGGTAAATAACAAGTAGAATTTTATGAAATTTTAATGTTTATTGATCATGGTTCATAATTTTCTGCACATTATTAGTAAGCACGTCTTATGTATAGAATGTATGATAACGTATAATTAATGTTTTTGAAGTACTAGTACCATTTTTTAAAGTAATTGGGAGTAAAAATGATATTATCAAAAGATAAATTTTAATTATAAATTGACTACAAAATTTAATAAATTGATGTTTTATTAAAAATCTCACCGGATTCCTCTATTATATATTAGAAACTTGCTTAAAATGCCAATTTGATAAAGAAATCACGTGTTATATATCAAGAAGTAATCTGATATAATGAAATATTGGACAAATAAAAAATTATTTATAAAATATTTATGATAAGCTCTAGAAAAAAATATGAGAAATTTGTGCATAGACAATTCAAATTAATATATGAGCTATTTTTATAATAAAAATGTTTAAGTTTAAGTTTAAACAGAAATTTCAGTTTTGATTTTTTTTTTTTCCAAAAGATTTTTGAAATTATTAAAAGAATCAATATTATGTAAGTTCAAACAAAAATTTCAGTTTTTTTTTTTTTTGTGTTTTTTTTTTTTTTCTAAAATGTTATGAAATTATTTATTTTAAATTCTTAATTAAAATATAATTAAAAAATAACTTTCTTTTTGTAAAATTAATTAATGATTTTAATAAGAACTTAAGAGTGTTATGGACAAAAGAAAAAATATTTAAATATATTGTAGATTAATATTAATATTAAATAATTATGTTGAATAAAAATAAATTAAATGTTAAGGGTAATATTAACAAAAAAATATAACTATTTAAAAGTAAAATGAGAAATTAAAAGTTTCTCACTCTTTTTTTTTTTAATATATCCACAATACACTAATGCAAAACCAATAAGACTAGCTAACATGGTTCAGTCAAGCACGATTACCATATATCCCTACATTTCACGATTATCACATCTCCCTACATTTTCTGTAGCCAATATATTCACTCTTCAAATGGCCTAAACCGCCCAAAATGAAATATTCCTTCATTCTCTTTATATTGGTCTCATTTACAATCAAAAGTAATCATTTCACAGACACACAGTTTGAAGTAGAGATTCAGCATGAAAAAAGAACACTGTTGATCGACCACCATCTTCTATATCATGTTGCTGGATATTGGTTTATATCAAGGCGCATGATGTATGGGAATTGTACTGAACCACAATACAAATGCTCCCCAATTTTGATGCCGCTTGTGACTTGATCTAGATCATGATCATAATAGTGTGCAATTGGCTTTCCATCCAAATCAACGGCAAAAATCCCTCCATTCTTCACGAATCGCGGTGGTCCACCCATGTACTTAGCCATTATTGCCACCACCTTACGGATGAAAGCATACCTTTGTGACAATGTCCAAAAGTATGGGTTTCCCTGTTATTACGCGAATTCACAAGTATTATTTGTAGACTTCAATGAACCATATAAAAAGTTTAGTGGAATAAGTTACTAGTTTGGTAACACTACTTGGTTTATAAACTAATTTATTTGTGATTTTGAGGTAAAAAGTAATGGTTGAAAATTAGAGAGAAAATGTGTGTGATTAAAAAGTTTTTGAAAATTTGTTTAGTTTATAAAGTGGCTTATAAATAAACCAGTTTATTTTGTTTACCAAACACCTGCTAATTTATACCGTGGGTAATGCAATCCAGTATTGGCCTTCCCCATCGTATCGAATATTATCAGGCAATCCAGGCAAATTTTCGATAAATGTATCGAGAGACCCTTTCTTTTCACCTTTTATGCAATACTTTTTACACCTCCTCCTGCAATTCAATCAATTATAACAACAAAATTTTGTTAGGGATATTATAGTATGTTCCATAAGCGTACCAATTATTTGTGTACAAAGAAAAACTTACATGGGAGTCTCGCAAAATATAACGGAATTTTGATCTGGTGAAACTGTTACACCATTTGAAAAATACAAATCACGCAGTAGCACTTTTGTTCGTTTGGTAGACGGATCATAACTCATTAATCTGCCGTGTGGTCTGCCCTCAGTAAAGTCAAAAAAAAACTCGTGGAGAGCGTATTTATAAGAAGCGTCTGTAAAGTAAAGAATTCCATCGATACTGATATCGACAGCATCTGTTAGCTTGAATTTTAGACCTTCAGCCTCATCAGTCAGCAGCTCTATTGTACCATCCCTACTCACATTTAGTAAGCCCTGCAATACCAACAAACATTCCCTATATAATTCTAATGTGACATATCAACGATGTTAATTTTGTCTAATAGGAACAAATCATGTTTCAGAAAGAAAATGGGTCGCCCGTGTGGGTCCACCCGACTTGAATTGTTTGGAAATGAGTTTTGGAGTGAGGAGATGGGGTCATGGAGATGGATACTAAATTTGAAACTTAACCTTTCAAAACCTAATGACTTCTATATACCTCCCATTGTACCAAAAACAGAGAATGCATTCAAAATTCGGGGGAAAAACACGGAGAGAAATACGCAAGGATTGTGACTTGATTTTGCAATATCTACAACTATCAAATTCCTTCCATTATTATCGAGTTCTGATCAAGAAGTGAGTGCAAGGCAGTATGAAAAACAAGCAATCAAATGCAAGTAATTCAACCTCAGTTTTGGGATTTCAAGTAAGTTTAAAGATCCTAAATTCCGTTAGAAGCATCCCATTATTTATGATTTACTGTGTAAATCTTTTTTTTTTTTTTTTGAAACGGAATCCACTTCGATACTGGATGGGAAAAACTCTTGTTTGATAGGTCAAAAATTTTTCATGAAAAAAGAAAACATTTTCCATCTTTTAATTGAAAACAAAAAATTTTCATGAAAAAAGAATACATTTTCCATCTTTTAACAACTTGTAGTGTTTGAAAACAAAATTTGACATGGAAATTATTTTCCAAGCAATGCCATCCGTGCGCCTTTTGCTTCAAAAAGATGGAAAAGATTTGTTTTGGTTTTAGGCAGGAAAAGATTTGGGTGGAAAATGATTTTGCGTTACGTTTGATCAGTTTTGTTGTTCTTAAATGACTTTTTTTTTTCAAAAAATAATATTATTATTAAGTATAAACGTGTTAAAAAATATTGACTAAAATAGCTAAATTTAATATTATTTTCCATGAAAAATAATACCAATAAAACAATAAAACTTGAAAAATTTCTTAATTTTTTCCACCTAGAAAATTAAACCAATCAAACACACTCAAATGATTTTTCACGAAAATAATTTCAAAGCAAAATCTTTTCCTTGAAAATTATTTTATTTCCACCTATTTTTCACCCTCGCAATCAAACGCACCCTTAATAGTTTCATGACGCACCCTTAATTAATAGTTTCCTGGCAATTAATAAACAAACTAGAATTCGATGAGATTCTAGTAACTCGGTGAAAGGTTCGATGACCAATTGAATAATTAACCTTATTTTTAAAGAGGGCCACGAAATTTATTCAACTTTAAATAATTAACCTTATTTAACCTTATTTTCAAAGAAGATCGCGTTATTCAAAGAATTTTACTCTTATCACGTGCAAAGTCAACATCACCCTAAAACAAGGGCCTTTAAGTTTTTCTTTTTATCCATGCAACAAATAATTGAATAAATAAATGGGTTTATACGATGTCATATGCCAGTCTAAAACAATGAGAATATTCAAATATTATTTTGATGTAGAAAGCAACGGCGAGGACTGTCCTGAACGGCCGGGCGATGATCTTTAAAGGATTGACGAATTGAGAGATCAGAGTTTATAATAAATTAGTTTATTACTGACCTTAACAGCATCTGCTATTATGACTTCACCATGATGTCCATGAACGAGTCCAAGCGGTCGGCCGCCGGTGTTGACCCATCTCTCCACCGTAGACTCAGCTGCTGACTCGTTAACCATGACTCGGTTGATCCACCCATCGGTTGTGCCGGTGTATATAATTCCGGTGATGGGATCATAAGCTATATCTTCAGGCCCCAGCAGCTGGCCAGCCCCGATTTTTTCCGAGCCATGAAGCATGTGACTGTTTCGTTTTGGCACAAATAGGGGCTTCTTTGGAGTCAACTCGTGATCGGGATATTGAGCCGGAGCGAAGGTATCGAGTTGGTAGAGAAGGACGGCCATGATAACCGGTAAAGTTGCCAACACTGAGATCAGTGAGATGGTATAGGCCATGGTTCATAAGAAGAT
Source organism: Ligustrum vulgare (assembly GCA_963555705.1). Lineage (NCBI taxonomy): Eukaryota > Viridiplantae > Streptophyta > Magnoliopsida > Lamiales > Oleaceae > Ligustrum > Ligustrum vulgare. The sequence goes on along the minus strand of OY743173.1, from coordinate 40,460,585 downwards.
ATGAAAATGATCGGATATGAGTCTGGCTTGATTATATGCCCCTCGTACATACGATTTATAATCCAGGTTTTATTTAAGGAATTATAACACAGGCTTTAATTAATGTCAAAGTCAATAAATAATATCAATAATATATTTTATGGAACTACATGTTTTCAACTACATATCACTGTTTGTAAAAGTTTTATATTTATAAATAAAAAATGTAATATTTTCGAAGTAAAATACGTGGCTGAAAAGTGGTTTGAAAAAATGTGTATAATTAAAAAGTGATTTAGATAAATGAGTTGTCTTATAAACATGTTTACCAAGCGGAGGCTTAATTAATTTTTATTAATTTTGAAGTGTCAAAATTTAATTTTCGAGACAATTATTATTTAGAAGCCCAAAATAACACCAGTAAATCATTTCATACGGACAATATTACACAGAAAGCATTAAAAAAAAAATCATTAAGGCTCAGTTTGATTATGAAAATGAAAAATAGGTGGAAAGCAAATATTTTTCAGGCAAATTTTTTCCATGAAAATGATTTTCGAGGAAAATATCGATTCGATTTGTTAGATTAATGTAATTTTCTAGGTAAAAAAAATGAAGAATCTTTCAAGTTTTGTTATTTGATTGACATTATTTTTCATGACAAAATAAAGCAAATTAGCTATTTCAATCAATATTTTTTTTAATTTTTTAATATATTTGTATTTAATAATAATAATAATAATAATAATAATAATAATAATAATAATAATAATGCCTTTTTAAAAAAAAAAAAAAAAAAGTCATTTAACAATAATAAAAATGGTCAAACACGATGAAAAGTGTTTTCCAAGTTACATGGAAAACATTTACCTTGAAAAATCCAACCCATCAAACAAACAAAAAAGTTGAAAAAAGGCAAATATTTTCCATTTTCCCAAATAAATAAAGGCGATATAAGTGAATTTGTTTTACACAAGTGCATGAAATACTATTTAATGTTTTTCAACTTAAGAGCATGCTTGGTAATAAAAGAAAAAAATATTTTACAGAATATGTGGTTGACAATAATGAAAAGTGATGAATGCTATGAAAATGTGATTGAAAATAAATTTGAGAAAAAAAATTTGAAAAATTCACAGGAGCAAACATGCCCTAAATAGAATGTTTTGAAATAAGAGATAATTATTTTGTCGCACTTTTATATTTGCATTTTTGCCTTTTAAAAAATATGAGGGTTGAATTGAATAAACTTTTCTATGCCCTCTTAACAGGATCAGATGAATTTAATTTGAAGATGATTACAGACAGTATGCATTAATTAATTGAATGTTAAATGTTAGATATATGAAAAAGTAAAGAAGATAAGTGAAACAAATAAAAATTATGATTTTTATTGTAATTAAAATGTGATGCAATTAAAATATCGTGCCATTTTGTGTTGATAAATAAATCTATAAATTATGATGTAAACGTATCACTGTCACAACGTAATATAAAAATTACGAAAGAAAATTTGTTTAAGCAAGCAAGTGGTTAGCCAAGTGTGGGAGGTGCCACCTTATCAAGCATCATGCCTGGGTTCTAGCCCTTAGGAGGGAAGTGGTTTGGGGGTCTTATTGTAATGCTTTGTAATGATTAAATAAAAAAAAAAGAGATGTCTAAGTACGACTTTGATTTAATTGGGATGTTTGCTTTGAAACATGAATTTTGCTACTTGCATAAGGAAAAAAAAAAAAGGTGTAGCCCACACCTTGAGGGCCCGAATCGACCACGCCCAAGGCCATTGGTTCGGGAAGGTAAATCCAGGTTATGCCTCCAAGGAGCCAGGGTGGAAGGACTTATGGTAAGCATGAGAAACGCTCAATAACTCCCGCTTGCCACAAGGCCAATTCCACCTTGCAGGGAATCGAACCAAGCACACAGCTGCGCTGAGCACTTACCACTCATCCCCTTTGCCACTTGGAGATGTGCCCTGGGGGCATTGCTACTTGCATAAGGAATTTTACAAGGGGTTGACAACCAGCAGCTAAATGACCATATATTCATAACTGAATTTTTCTACTTGTACAATGTATTTGACAATATAGTTGACAATTATGTATGTGTAAGTTTATTGATTGTTGATTTAAAAGTTGATGTGATGGGTGAAAAAATAAAATTATACCACGTAAGCTAATTGTTAATTTTATTGTCAAAATTATTGTACATGTAGCAAAGCTCTTCGTAACTTGAGTGAAAAATTTCCTATCTACCTTTTTCTAGGACAAAGTCAACCCCACCAAAAAATATTTGAGTTTCTTATTCCCGCCATTACAATTTATGGTCTAGCGAAAGCAAGAGAGCAATTTTTTGGTGGAAGGCATCGTCGTCCGTGGCCAGCAGTAACTTTGTTCGATTTATGAACTCTGATAGGGTGCGAAAGCTAAAGCACCCAATTTCATTTGACTTTCTTTAGTAGGTAAAACCAGCTTCCCTTTGCAATGTTGGTTTTTTTTTTTTTTTGGTGACATGCAGCAGAATATTGCAACTGAGTGCCTAACTTTTTTCATAAAATACTTCAAAAGTGACTAAAGAATTTAACATCCCTATCTTAAATAATACTTTTAGGAACCCTATGCAAACTAGGTGGCAAATGGGTCGAGCTGCCCACTGGCTCGTCGGCTCGGCTAGCCAAAATGGCTAGCCAACCCACAAGCCGATCGCGACTAGGGAACCACGAGCCGAGATTCCACGAGCAGCTCGTGGTTACGAGCCACGAGCCTGGGTCGTGGCTCGTTAACCACGAGCTAACGAGCCGGCGAGCAACTTGACTCATCAGCTCGTTAAAAAAAAAAAAAAAAATCTGACCGTTAGTGACCGTTACCTGTTTTTATAATTTTTTTTCCTTCTCCTATAAATACCCACTCACTTCATCAATCAAACCACCACTCCCAACCAAACCAATCTCAATCCTCTCTCAACTCTCAAGCTCTCTTGACTTGTCTTTACATAACACAACACTACATAGTAATACTCATTCGGTCATTCTCTCAATTTGTCATTACATTTATATTTCTAATTCAATTATTATTATTTTATTTATTTATAGTATACAGTTATACACACACAATTTTCAAACCATTCTACTTGACTACTTTTAGTTCTAGTTTACCACTACAAATACAATTACACATATTTCATTTCCCATTTCAAATTTCCAACATATGGATCCCAGTGCCCGAAGATTTGTTAATGAATTGTTCGATGGTCCACCACCTGGATCTGGAGGGCATGACTCTCAGTTCGACAATGAATATTCCGGTCTCAACAACATACCAATTCCTGACAATATTGAAGAAGATGCATTACATCAAACAATCGACTTAGAGGATGTTGAAGATGATGCGGATGTTGAAATCTTACAAAATGATCCCAATATTCCCAACGCAAGAGGGAAACGAAAAGTTAGAAACAGTAAGAAGTCAACTTCAAAGTGTTGGGATCACTTTAAATTGGTCGCAACAGGAAAATAATTGAAGGAACACAAGAGTTCAAAGCTGTGTGGAAATATTGTGCACAACAATTGGCATGAGCAAAGGGCATGGTACTACACACCTCAACCATCACTATCGCAGGTGTCAGACCAAGCACGGGTTCGTTGAATCGAATCAAATTCAACTACAATTTACTTCATCTGCCGCTAGTGGTTCTGCAGCGGGATCTACAACACTTTCAAATTGGATGTATTTCGAAGAAGAGAATCGAACTGGGATGGTTCAATTCGTTGCGGGGGTGGAGTTGCCACTAAGAAAAGTGGACAACGAACACTTTGTTACATACATCAAGTGTTATCTTCAACCTAGGTACGCCGATATTAGTCGAAACATTCTGCGTTCTGATACAATAGAATATTTTCTAAAAACTAAGAAGCAATTAATAGTCGATTTAAATAAATATGGTGGTGTTATTCCTTTTACTTCCGATCTTTGGGAATGTATTAACAAAAAAGGATATATTGTTGCATCTGCATACTACATTGATCTCCTTTGGATTATGCATAAAAAAATTATCGCTTTTAAAATTATAGAATTTCCTCATAACGCAACCAACATATTTAATGCTATACTGCTGATTGTTAGAGAATATGGACTCGAAAGTAAAATTCGATCATTCACTTTCGATAATCCTAGTGTAAATAAGCCTGTAGTAGATAAGTTATGTAGAATTATTAATCTGGATTTTGGTGATTTTTTATTCCATGTTAGATGTGTACGTCATATTTTAAATTTAATTGTTCAAGATGGACTTAAACATATTAAAGATCAAATGGATAAAATTAGGGATGCATTAGTGTACATAACCATATCACTGAGTAGAAAACAATATTTTGAAAAGATGTGTTCCCAATACGGTTTAGATCCTAAGAAATTTATCACCGACGTAGGCCATAGATGGAACTCTACATACTTGTTACTTAAATCATGTGAAGGATATGAACACATAATAATTGAGTATTATAACAGTAGACCACTTAAGAATGACAATGACTCTCTATTAATAGAGTTGGATTGGGAAGCCGCTTTTAAAGTGAAAATTTTTTTGACAAGTTTTTATGATTCAACCAACATATTATCTGGGGTATATTACCCAACTAGTTCAAGAGTTCTTGAACATCTTTATATTATTGCAAGAACTTTTTATAGATATAGACATGACTCATTTTTTGTTGAAATGATAATTGCTATGGAAATGAAATTTAGAAAATATTGGGAAAATTTACCTATGTTATTTCCCTTATCATGCATAATGGACCCGCGTTTCAATTTAAAGGGTACAAAAATTCTTGTTTCAAAAATCAATAGCTCTTTGATTTTGGATAAACCTATCACTTATAATAATTTAGAAAGCATGTTAGTAAACATGTACACCATATATGCAGCACAATTAGGAACTAATGTTACTCATACAAAATCTGCACCATCACGTGACACTACACTTGAAGACGATGAAGTAGAATTATACAATTTAATGGAAGAAATGAGTCAAATACAAGGAACTTCTTCTTACAGTACATCGCCTAGTTGCAACAAATCGAGTTTACTTCAAATACCTGAAGAATTGAAAATTTATTTTGGACAAGATCTAGTTAGAAATGTGGAGGCTGCTAATTCTTTAGAATTTGATGTACTTCATTATTGGCGAACAAACGAACGAAAATATCCGATTGTTTCCGCCATAGCAAAAGATTTACTAACACCTCCGGTTAGCACGGTAGCTTCGTAGTCTGCTTTTACTGTAGGTAAAAGGGTTTTGTCAGAAGTCAGAAGCCGACTCAAAGAAGATATTTTGGAAGCATTAATATGTGTCAAAGATTGACAAGACGGTAATTTATGCATACAAAATAAGTACGCCGAAATTGCATGCAATCAAGTAAATGCACTACTACATATTTGATCAAAAAAATGACAAAAATCGCGTCGCTTTTGGGAACGACAGACGCGTATAAACGGGTGATGGCAATTTTGTAATTAAGTCTAAACTATACGGGTCGGTTGTTTAAGAACAACCGACGTGTAAACTGCTGTCAAAATTAAGGGCGTCATTTTTTTTAAATGAAACCGACGCCTACATATCAGTTAAAGGCATCGGTTTTAATTTAAAAACGATGCTTTTTTCATTTACCCTAAAATCAAAAAACTCTCAACACGCTTGCTCACTCTTTGCCTCTCCCTCTCCCTCTCTCTCATCTCTCGTGTCCTACTCTTCCCGCCGGCTCTTCTCTGTCGACCACTCCCAGCCGCCGGACCATCAACCACCGGTAAGAACTCACCTCCCTCCCCTTTCCCTCGTCCTTCACGCACACACAACACACACTCATCGGTGAGGGTATTTTACTCTACCTAGATTCTGGGTCTTCTTACTTTGAGGGTGAAGGCTTAATTTAGGTGACAATAACTTGTTATTCAACCTAGATTCTATCTGATTCAACTTTTAGTTTCCAATTTGTGCCAAATTTGAGCTTCGAGACGAGTGGGTACTGTTTGTTCGTCTTCTTCGGTTGTTCCACTTTGTGTTTTCGGTGATTATGATTGTGTTTATCTGCTGGAACTTGACATTAATGCTCTTCATATTAAACTTCATATCTGCAGGAACTATGTTAATTTTGTTTTATTTGATGAATATAGCATTTAGATTCCAACTAGAAATCATGATTATTTAAGGAATACTTTTGTTTATTAGTAGTAGAAGGTCAACAAAGTTTGATTTTTTTTTTGTTATTTTTTGTTTTGATGGGTAATGATGTCCAATATAAATGCTAGTGTTGTGTGGGTAAAAGATAGATTGAGTTGGGTAGGTATCTTATGTTGAATTTTAAAATTTCTTAATGAGTTTTGCTTTTGCAATGGCAGCTCCCCAAATGGCAGAGGACTTAATGAAGATGATTTGGATCATTCTACTGCTGAAGAAGCTCTTCTTCGACAGAAATTGGTAAAGATGCTTTATTTTGTTCATCTGCTTTTATGACTTAAGTAAAAATTGTTAGAGAACTTCTCTATATCCTTACATAGATGCTTCATCGGACAAGATTCTTTCATCTGTCTTATATTTGCTTTGCTATATGTATTACTGTATTAGTATATACTAGTTTTAAAATGTTATTACTCTTCTACTATGAGCTATCCTACATTAGTTGTAGTTTTAGTAAATTTGTGAATGAACTTATTTAATTGAAGATATTATCGGTGATTTATTACCAAAGTGGCTTGTAATTGTCTGTTTACTAAAGAATTGAAGTTGGAATTCCATAAGAAAAAGGTGAAAGACTGTATAATTTCTTGATAATTTTTGAAGTTCGAATCATTCATGGGTCGCAGGGCACTTATTCATCTTGATAATATCATCTGTCTTCTTCATCTTGCAAGGTGCACAAGCAGTTGGAATGGGTGTGCAGGCTCAAAAAGTGACTGCTGCAGCTGAGTTATACAAGAGAGCAAATGATATTTTGGGGTAGATTTAATTATGATACATGATTTTGATGGGCTTGCATTATGTTCTGTCATATTCTCATTTGTCCTTCTCTTTATATAAGCTGCCCAATCAATAATTAAATTAATTTGTATCAAAGTTTGACCTTTTGAATGTTTGCATCAATGGGCCAAAAGAAAAGCTTGATTCCTACTTTAAATAGAATTAAGATTAATATTTGTGACCATATTGATCTCTCTGTGGGTTTGATATTTCAGTTGCTTTCTATCTTAATATCCATGTTTGCCTATTTGCTAAGTTCTATGTGATTGTTGTAATTTGAAATATCTTATTTATGGAGGTTGTGAATTTGAGGATTCACTTACAAATTGATTACAAGCCATTCCTGAGTTGTTCTAAGTCCTTATTGCCTTTATTTGTTCCTACTACATGTAAATCGGCATGGGTTAAGTTTCTCAGTGCAAGTTGCTTGTTGTATAATTGCTAAAACCTGTAGTAATTGACTGCAGGATGTCTCAAAAAAGCACAGGTTTTATTCCTTATTTTGTGCATTGCATGGGCCGAAAATGGTTATGGCTGTCTTGTTGCTTCGGTATTAAGTACTGTGATATAACATGATTTTTTGAAAGAATGTGTGATTAAAAAGTGAGGAAAAATTTTGTGTTATGTGTAAATTATTTAGTTGATTAAATGTATCGTTGAAAATGAGTTTGTGAATGGGGTGACATTGGGGAAGATGTTTTCCCCTTTCTTTTTATTTTCATATTTTTTTCAATTATTGTAGACAAAGAATGTAATACTTTTGAGATAAAATATGTAGTTAAATAGTGGTTTGAGAAAAAATATTGATTATAAATGGTTGAAATTTGGTTTATAAACAAGTTACCAAACATAGGCTTAGTTTGAGAAGATTTGAGTTTCCCTTTGCTTTTTTTTTTTTCTAAACTTGTTTATGAAAATTATACGAGTGACAACTAGATTAATGAATGAAGAACTTGTACTAGTAACATCTAATTCTAATTCTAATTCCATTTTACAGAAAATGCATGTGTGGGAGGGAAGGATTGGTACTTTTACACCCAACGTGACCGAAAATATGTGACAAGATTACGAACAAATCGAGCCACAATTTCTGAATATTGGAAGGCCACTGGTAAGGACAGGGCAGTACTTCGAATATATGGTTATGGCTATCTTGTTGCAGATAGTGAGATTTTTATCACGATTTTTTGCATAAGGTGTATTTTTTGTGATATTGGATTAATTTGTTAGGATTATTTTAAGTGAGTTGTTTAACTAATGATTGATGAATGACTAGTTATTTTTCTTGTGATATTGGTGAATTTTTTTTTTAGGCGTCGGTTGTTGACCAACAACCGACGCGTAAAGTCCTAACAACCGACGCCTAAAGTCAATTTTTTTTTGTGACTTTAGGCGTCGGTTTAAAACCGACGTGTAAAGTCAACACTTTTTGCGTCGTCACCATACGCGTCGTCTATACAATCGACGCTTTTTCTCTTCTACAATCGACGCGAATGAGTATTTTTGTACTAGTGATGATATTTAACTTTAAACTTTAATTTATTTATATAAAATAAAATACAATTTTGATTTCAAAACAAAAATTGTACACGTAACAAATTGTTCGTGTACAACTTTAACTCCGCCTACTAAAAATTCAATTATTCAATTTAGCAGTCGGTCCCAAGTCCGGAAAAAGGTGGAGGGTTTTATTTTTTAAACTTTTAAATTTTAATTTATTTACTCAAATTTAGTTTTTGTCTTTTCATAGTTTTTGTCTTTTCATATTATAATTGGATAATTAATTAATTGAATTTTGAACATCTTTTTACTTACATTATAACTTATAAATTATAATTCATTATTTCGACTTTCAATTTAATTCACTTCTAATTCTAACAACTAACAACTAACAAGTAAGTTACAGTAGTCACTAACAAGTAACAAACAAATAACAATCTATAATATCTATTATCTAATCTAACAATTAACATTACTTTTTTACGTATTAAGTTATTAATAATTTATTTATTACATAACTTATAAGTTATAAGTTATAACTAATTACAAATTTATATATTAATTTTCAAGATTTCAAGTATTTTAACTACCAAATTTGGAATACCAACTTAATTAACGTAAAAGAGGGGGAGGGGGGAAAAAAGAGCCGAACAAGCCGAGCTCGGCTCGGCCCATGAGCCGCGAGCTCGTGGACCAAGCCGAGCTCGGCATTGCCCAAACGAGCTAGTGGCTCGGCTCAACAAATTGACGAGCCAACCACAGCGAGCCATGGACCAAGCCGGCTCGACCCATTGCCACCTCTAATGCAAACACACTACTTTCTTAAATAATAGATATGTTTCATTGGTGTCATCATCGATTTTATGACATGGAATAAAATGTGTCATTTTACAAAATCTATCTATCACCACAAATATTGAATATCTTCTTTTCTTAGTCTTAGGTAATTCAAATACAAAATTATTAGAAATATCAATTCAAGGTCCACTAGGGACGAGTAAAGGTGTGTATAATCTTTGAGGTAAAACCTTAGATTTAGCCTTCTTACAAGTGATTCATCTACTATATACCCGATCAACATCAATTTTCATCTTAGGACAATAAAAATGCTCACTTTATATTTCCTAGGTCTTCTTAACCCCCAAAATGTCTCATTAAACCCCCACTATGTGCTTTCCTTACTTACAACTCTCTCATTAAACATTTAGGAATATATAATCTATTTTTTCGAAACAAATAACCATCATGATTAAAGAATTTATCCAAAGCCCCCCTTACCATATGATTCATATATATTAGGAAAATTCGGGTTGCTAGCATACATGTCCTTAAAATATTTAAATCGAAGTAATTTAGCACTTAAGCAAGTTAGAAATACATACCTCGAGACAATGCATCTACTATTATAGTTTCTTTACCTGGCTTATATTGGATGACTATGAGAATGTTTCAATAAATTTCATCCACCTTGCATGCCTCTTATTTAGCTTACGCTGACGCTTTAATTACTCATGGTCAGTGTGGATCACGAAATCCCTTAACTATAAGTAGTGTTGCCATGTCTCCAAAGCTCGAACAAGTGCATACAACTCCTTGTCATATATAGGATAATTGAGAGCTGCCTCTACTTAGCTTTTCACTAAAGAAAGCTATTGATTTTCTATCTTGCATTAAAATAGGTCCAATACCTATTCCTAAGGCACTACATTCAATCTCAAAAGATTTGTCAAAGTTAGGAAGTGATAAAACTGGTGCCTTATACAACATATTTTTAATAGTGTGAAATGCTTGATCTTGTGCAATGCCCTAGTTAAATAGTACGCTTTCCTTTATAACTTCAGTGAGTGGTGCGGCGGTTGTGCTAAAATATTTAACAAAACGTCTATAAAACTAGCAAAGCCATGGAAGCTCTTAACCTCGGTTATGCTTTTAGGTGTTGGAAATTCTTTAATAGATTTGATTTTATCCTCGTCTACTTATATTCCTTTTGCACTTACCACATACCCAATAAATACAACTTTTACATGCAAAATGTACAATTTTTAAAATTGGCATAAAATTGCTTGTCTCAAAGTCACTAGAACACATCTAACATGTTTCATATGCTCATCTAAGTCCTTACTATAAACCAAGATATCATTGAAGTAGACTACTACAAATTTACCTATATATGCACGTAAATCATGATTTATTAGTCGCATAAATGTGCTAGCTGCATTAGTAGATCAAAGGGCATAATCAACCATTCATACAAGCAATATTTAGTTTTAAAAGCGGTTTTTCATTCATCCTAATTTGATGATATCCACTTTTAAGATCAATTTTACTAAGTATGCAAGATTCATGTTCATCCAACATATCATCTAACCTAGGAATATGATGATGATAATTTACCGTTATGTTGTTAATGGCCCTGCAATAAACACAGATTCTCCAAGTCCTATCTTTCTTTGGCACAAGTAACACGGGCACAACACATAGACTCATACTTTCCCTCACATATCCCTTGCTCATCAATTCCTTCACCTGCTTTTGTAGTTCCTTTGTCTCCTTAGGATTACTTCGATAAGTGGGTCGGTTTGGAATGACTTCTTAAGATACAAAGTCAATTTGATGTTCGATGCCTCGTTGCTAACACACTAGGCATGTTCTCCGGGAACACATCTTCAAATCCCTACAATGAAGAAGTAGCCAAGCTAGGAAGGGATATGTTAGAATCCTCAAGATTGATGAATGACTCTTTATAGACCAATAAGATCATTGGTTGGCTCTTGAATATTTCCATCTTCAAATCACTTCCCTTTGCAAAGAAATTTACTTTCGAATTTTGTCTCCTCTCATTTTATTTTCTGGTACTCTTCTCTCCTTTTTCTGAGGTTTAATCCTCGACCCTTTTTTTACACTTCTCTCATTTTTCTAAGATCGTGACTTCAACTCCATTTCTAGCATTTTCTCTTAATCTTTTTTCTTCCTCACTCTTTAATTAATTTTGATCATCATACACTTGGGTCGGTTTGAATGGTGCAAGGATAATAGACTTCCCACCATTGGAAAAGCTACACCTGTTTTTGTATCCATCATATGTCATCTTCCTATCACATTGTCATAATCTTCCCAACAAAATATGCCCAGCATGCATAGGAACTACATCACACATAAATTTTTCATGATAGCTACCAATTGAAAAATTTACCATCACCTTCTTATTCACCTTAATATCCCCACAATAATTCAACCACTGTACACTATATAAGGTTAAGATTTAGGATGTTTTAACAAAGTTAAACCCAATTTCTCAACATGAGTAGTGCTAGCCACATTAGTACAACTACTCCATCAATAATCATACTACATACCTTGCTATTTATGTGTCATTGTGTGTGGAATATGTTCTCCTTTTGTTGCCCCAAGTCATCTGTCTTGATTTGCACACTAAGAGCTCTCCTTGTGACCAATAGCTCTCCACCCACTCCAAATTCTACTTTCTCATCATCACTAGCTTCCTCCAATGCGGGCATGTCGCTATAGTCCTCTTCTTCGCTATCGCTCTCCATTGCTCCATCTTTTCAAAAAAGTATTACCCGCCTATTTGAGACATTGATCAGCCACGTGTCCTCTTCCCAAACACTCAAAGCATTGGATGTCTTTACTTCTAGATGGTTGAGATTCCACTTTAGTGTAAATTTGCTAGCTCTTTCCTCTTCCCCTTTATTGCCTCAATTCTTCCTTTTGAAACAGTCCCATCCCCTTTGTTTTCCCACCTCGGTTTCCAAGGTGGATTAGAACTCAAAGAACCCAATGGATACCTAGTTACCTCATTTCTCTTCTGTAACGTCTCGGGTCCCACTTAACGGGATGTCTCGGCGGTTAAATGACGGCGTAATGTCCCCACTGTACCAACATGAGTCTTTTCAGCATGCTTTGTCCTCACTCGCACGCTCCCCGAGAAACTTTCCAGGAGGTCACCCATCCCAGAATTACTCCAAGCCAAGCACGCTTAACTTTGGAGTTTCTAACGATGGACTTCCGGAAAAGAAGGTGCACCTTGTTGGTATGAGTAGTACCTATCATTTCTTTTAAACTTTCCTGGCCTGGGGTGTTACAATCACCCCCCGTTAGACTCATGACGTCCTCGTCGCGCTTAATCCATCTAAGGATCTGTTTCCAGGCGTTGGGATTCTAAAGGTGGCTCCCGCCCTATGGCGTAGCACTTAGTTCCCAATTTTCCGACTGGCGGCTGACTCTGATACCATTTGTAACGAACCGGGTCCCACTTAACGGGCTGTCCCAGTCGTTAAATGACGGCGTACTGTCCCCACTGTACCAATATGAGTCTTTTCAGCATGCTTTGTCCTCACTCGCACGCTCCCCGAGAAACTTCCCAGGAGGTCACCCATCTCAGAATTACTCCAAGCCAAGCACGCTTAACTTCGGAGTTTCTAACGATGAACTTCCGGGAAAGAAGGTACACCTTGTTGGTATGAGTAGTACCTATCATTTATTTTAAACTTTCTTGGCCTGGGGTGTTACAGCATCTCTTCCAACTCCAAATAATGTTGCAATTCAACTACATTAACTATCTTTCTATTCCATTTCAAAAAAAAAAAAAAAAACTATCTTTCTATTTAAACCATTCAAGAACAGGGTCATAGTGGCCTCTCTATCCTCCTTTATATTTTCCCGAATCACGAACAACTCCATCTCTTTATGATAATCCCTATACTCCTAGACCCTTGGTAGAAATATCCTCCTCGTAATAGCCTTTAATTCATCCCAAGTACTAATATGCCTCTCACGATTCCTCCTCCTAGACATCATCATTTGATCCCACCAAGTAATAGCATAATCAGTGAACACCACAACCTTAACCTTCTTCTCCTTTGAGTAATTGTAGCAATCAAATATCAATTCAATCTTCTTCTCCCACTCAAAGTATGCCTTCGGATAGCTCCATCCCTTAAATGAAGGAATTGACATCTTGATATTATTCATATTACGATAAACTCCATCTCCCACCATATTCCTACCTCTCCTTCCATGTCTAACTCCTCCATCCACATGTATCCCTTCATCAAGATCACTACCCTCTTCATATTCATCATTAACCTCTATCATATGCTCTCGTCTACCTTGCCTCATGGTGTTGGGATCCCCCCTCTTTATTTCTAATCTATCTAACCTATCATTCACATCCGTAAACAATCGCACCATCTTTTGAACAAACTCTTCCGTCATGTTGTCTTTATTGTTGTTCCTACTTATAGCAGAATTTTCTGACATCCTAGAACTAAGTAATATATGCCTTGTGTATTTTCACTCTTGTATCACTCAATTTTTTAATTTTTCCCTCTATTATTCCCACCTCTCTTGATCTTTTCCGCTCAATCGCTTTCGCCCAAGTACTTCAAAGAACAAGTTCGAACTTGACCTAGTCTTATCCTAGAAGAATTCAAACTAGGATTTGAGTGAGAATTTTGGTAACATTAGAAGACTCAAAGAAGCAAAGGAAAGAAAAGAATTGGATGCTTTTTGGAATGGAAATTAAAATTAATTCAAGAAAATGGTTCTTGATTTTTTTTTTACTCAATTCAAAAATTGCTACTACTGGAAATTCTAGATTTTTTTTTTTTTAAGTTCATATTTTTTTGCTCGAAAACTCAACTATGCAAGTAGCAAAATAAACAATAATTAATTTTGAACGATAATTGAATAGAATAACGATTCTTGAATTTTTTTGGATAATTTTATGAATCAAAGACTCAAAAAGACGAATAACACGAAGAATTGAAAACAAAGACTCAACAAAAAAAGGAAAGATATAACCTTGATTTTTGGAGTTCAGACTATGATACCAACTGATGCGAACCCATGTAATAATTATAGTTACGAAACATAGATAAGATTGAAAACGAACCCAAGAAAGCTAATAGATCAAAGTTTAGAGATTGATTCAATGAATCAAGCAACCTATACAATCAATGTGATATGTTGACCTCTTAATCACAAGAATTATAAATATCACCCAATTGTTTAAACGTTATAAGAACTAAACTTGCAAAGTTCGAAATTAGTTCAATGAAGAACAAAGTGCAGAAAGCAAATTTGCCTCTCCCAATTTATTAATCAAAGTTGTGTAATTAAAAGTTACAATGAATAAGCCTTTAAATAGGTTAAGAAATAAAGTCCTATTCTAATTAGAAAACTAAATAAACAACCTAATCTAATTGAAAAAATAATAAAAGATATTTTCTAATCTAATTAGGAATTTAACTTAGATAAACCCTTTTATAAGAATAAGGATAAAAATAAGGAAATTCGGGATTTAATCAAAAGTTACAAAAAACTAGACTTCTATTTTAACTTAAACAAAATTAATTTTGAATTTCACGAAAATCATGTCTTGGTATATGAGCGAGATCGCTTGAGGACATGTAGCGCAATCACGTTGAATCATGTTTTCACTACTTCCTTTTACACTGTTGACAGCACGATCGCCTTTTTTAATGTCACGCGATCGCGTGGTTCTCCTGTCTAATGCCGTCTTCAGTTGCTTGAATGAGGTTGATCCAATTGGATTCTCGGCTCGATTCCAACATGAGATTTGCTTCTTTAGTCACCAAGAAAGTAGTTTTGTCCATCGTTTATTGAACAAGGTTTTCCATTACTTCTTTGACCTTCTTTACTCGAAACTGAGTCATCGGCCTCTCTTCCACAATCATTGGATCCTTGCTCGAACTTGTGTTCAAACTTTGGATCACATCATCTCTACCTCTTTGAAAGGATTCGACCTCAAATCTGTTCCTTCATCAAACAGAGAAAGATCAGAAAAATTAAATGTAGCCAAAACATTATACTCTTCTGGAAGGTCTAGTTTGTTGGCATTATCATTAATATTTTAAAATACTTGAAATGGACCATCTCCTCATGGCTGCAATTTTTTACTTCCCTTGTTCTAGAAAACATTCTTTTCTTAAGTGTACTAGAACCCAATCACCGTGTTCGAACGTAACGTTTTTCCTTCCTTTGTTTGCCTATGATGCATAATGCTCATTTTTCTTTTCAATTTGCATACTTACTATTACGACAAAAAATTCTAGCTATTTTTTTTTTAATTTTTTACAGGAGGCTACCAATAGTATAAAATGAATTGAAAACGTAGCTATAGTAGGCTACTAGTAGCGTATTTTCAAAAACATGGTACATTTGATACATTTGCTAAAATTCTTTATAAAATTGTTTAGAACCAATTTAATTGTTATAAACAATTCAGTATAGCCTGTTAAACTTTTATGATCATCATTCTTACTTTGACTTTAAGATTTTAATATAGATTGAGTCAAAACAATTTCAACACACCATAAGAATGATATTTAAATATTAAGAGGAACTTTAAAATGCAAGGTCCATTTATTTTCACAAAAAAATACTTATACATTTCAAGACTGAGCTCCAAATAGTATTTAACTTTCAAATACTAGAAGAACAATATTTTCATCCCAATATAGCTCTAAGTACAGAAGGGCTTAATCATTCATCTATTTTGGTTACCAATAAGTACTCTTCATTCTCGGTCAGCATCCTCCATAGGGAATCTGCATACACAATAATTAATGATCCATTGCCTATAAAGAAAGTCATGAAACAACTGTGAATCGCGAGGTCCAGTGAATAAAACTTGATACATGTAATAAGAGGTTAATTTCAACATAAAGTGTATGAAATTATATAAGTATCTATCATCTTCGATATTTTCTTGTCAAACTTTAGCATACTTAAACATGAATATAAATCATACACTTTACCTCTCAACATTAACATTATCTCTCAATATAAATGATTAAAATCACAATCAATTTAACATATCATTTGATAATCAATTCATATCCCATTCACAATATTTAATTCCATATAATCACATTCAAATAATAAATGTAGATTATGGTATGAATGTAATTCATGAAGTGATATGCATGAGTGATAATGTTTTTCACTTTCTCATGTCTTTTTTCTTTCTTTCTTTGAAAAGTGACATGCATAAAAATAAGGCGCTTCACTTTTCTCAAACTTTCTTTGTCTTTTACTTTAGGGGCCCTTCCCATATTAAGGTCGTACACTGCGCGCAAAAGTGCTTTCTTTATAGCACAAGGTAGAGTGTTCTTTTACACTCACGAGTACGCTAAATCGATTCTTCTTTAGAGCACTTTGCTCACAAGCATGCTAGCTCGAATGAGACTTTCTCTCAAGGGCATCTAATAGCCCGTGACCTCAAATAGGGATTTTCTCCTAGGTGTACAACCTAAAAATGGACTTCTTAGTTGTTCATGAACATTTCTTGAAAGCATCATTTTTCTCTTTAATGTTTAAATGATCACAAATACTTATGATCTCATGATGCACATAAAACATCAATAATCATGCAAATATTGCTTAAAAGTTCATGCACATAATTATGTCTTCATTTAAGACTTAAAAATTTGCACATAATTATTCATTCAAGTATGACATAACAATTTGCACATGTTAGACACATAACCATAACACCAGTAAATCATGTTTGTCTAATTTTAACATGCTTCTTCTCATATATGTTAAACATATAACATATCTTAAACTTATAACAAAATCTAGTTATCAAGGCCAACATCATTTTGTCTCAAATTCCCTTTTTGAACACATACAAAGGAATATATTTTATTTGAGTAATTTCTAGCAGCTTTTTTACACTACATTTGATGCTTATTAACACACTTCTAATCACGTGTATTAAATATAGAACATCACTTAAGCTAATAAAAAGTTTTAGACATAAAATTCAACATCTTTAAATCTCAAAAGCTAGTTTTGAACACTTTGTCTTTTTCCGGAATTGCAACTACCCACTGCAAAAAATTCGGTTCTAAGTAAATACTCAATACCTTACGAAGTTGATCATGATCCAGTACTTTCTGGGTCGTCTCAGACCTTACGATTGGTATTTATCTCCAAAATATTTGGAGAATACACACAAAAGGTTTACTTGTTAATAATCTAGTCTATAACTTTACGTGAGGATTTCCAATAGATTTTAAATCCATGTTAAATGCCTTTTAACCCACTTTTAATCATGTGTATTGAACATAAAATATAACTTAAGCTTTTAACAAGTTTTAGACATGAAATCCAAAATCACTTGACCTCAAAATCTAGTTTTAAACACTTGCAAAGTGAAATTTTTAATTGAGGATTTCCAATAGATTTTAAAACCATGTTAAATGCCTCTTAACACACTTCTAATCATGTGTATTGAATATAAACCATAACTTAAGCCTTTAACAAGTTTTAGACGTGAAATTCAAAATCAACTAGCATCAAAACTCTAAGCTTCAACACATATAAGCCCCTATTCGGATATAGTGGTTTTTTTGGTTTATAAACCAAATCTTAAACTACACAATTTTTCAAATCAATCTCTAACCATACAAATTTTCTCTCTCTCCACTTTTTAACCATCCATCTACCTAAAAAATCGTGAAAAAACTGATTTTAAATCAAAATAAATATCCAAATAGTGGCTAAAGCAGTCTTTTGAGTGTGGAACTCTTGTAGATTTTTAACTACCTTTGAGGCTTATTAACAGCCTTCTAATTATGTGTATTAAAATTAGAATATAACTTAAACTAATAATAAGTTTTAGCCATAAGGTCCAACAACTTTTAATCTAAAAATCTAGCTTTAAACACTTGCAGAGTAAACTTTTTAAGTAGATAGTTCCAGCATATTTTTAAAGCATGTATATTTTCTTATAACACATTTCAATTCATGTGTAGTGACCATAGAATATAACTTAGGTTAATAACACTTTTTAGACATAAATACTAACATCATTTAACATCAAAACTCTAAGATTCAACACATACAAAGGGGTCTTTCAAGGGTGTAACTCCCTTAGGTTTTTAGAACCCTTTTGAAACTTCTTATATCCCATCTAAATCATATGGTTTAGCAAGAAGACAAGATTTAGCCCAACAATAAGTTTCACATATAAAATCAAAACATCATTAAGTTTCCCAACTTAAATATAAATTCTTTTGCTTGTTACTATGAAACTTCAACTTTATGTCTAACTCCAAAAATTTAGATTTAGATGTAGGTATACCAAACATAATCTAGTATATAAATTCCAATTAAATCAATATTTTCCACAAAAATTCAAATTTAAATACATAATAAATCCAATATGGAACAACCATTTTTAGTTACTTTAAATCTCAATCACCAACTTAGAAGTTCCTACAATTTCTCCTATTTACATATTCATACTCTTTTAAGAAAACTTACAACTTATATATAAGATTTTATAAGTACTTAGGAAAGACATACTTCATTCACACATTTCATCAAACACCTAGAAAGCACTTGCAATTCTAACCTTAATCTTAGCATAATATTCATCCAATCAATACCCATCATCAAAACAAAACAAACTAAAATAGCATAAACTACATCAAGGAGTTTATTACTATATGGGGAATTAATATCAACAATACATAATCAAGTCTTACTCACCTTCTAACCCACAAAAGATGATTTTGGAGCCTTTATTCCCAGAAAATCTGCCATGTTTTTACCCATATACATGCTGAAATTTCATAATAAAAATCAGATTTTCTTCCTTTAAAACAATCATCTAAGTTCCTACAATCAATCGTTTCAATAATCTTCAATTTTTGCCAACTTTAAACTTGAGCAATTAATCCTCACTTCCAACTTTAAATATCAAACATCAAAAGGAAATCACTTGCTTACCTTAAGGAATTGAAGAAGATATCAAAGCCTAAGTCATGCCTCTTTCTTCAACAATAAATCATCAACCTCTCTCTTTTCCTTCTCATTTTTCTTCTTTTTCTTCTCCTCTTCCTTCTCAATTTTCTTCTAGCAGCTCTCTTCCTCTATTTCTCTGTTTTTTCCACCGAAAATGAGGAAGAATGTAGCAAAACTGAGTCCCGAAGCTTCTCTTTTCTATTTTTTTAAACCCCATAACTCTTGATAAGTACTTGCTTCTAACTAAAATAAGTTGATTTTCCAAACATGCCTTTAAGGAAAAATGGTGGGATGACAAGTGTCCCTCCTTCCAATTATTATATTACTAAAAGTTTCAAAATTTCTATTTCACAGTGCAATCTTCGGGTTAATATTTCAAGATCAAAACGAACTCCATTTCAATCACTCTTTATACTATTATAAAGTTCACACTACAACCTTTATAACGGTTACACATGCAAAGAAAATGGATCATTCTACAACCCATACCATTCGTTTAAAAATGACTGCTCTACTGGATTTCCATACTTAGGAAATTTTCAGCACTTTCACGATTTCAAGTTTGCAATTTCAACTCGATATTTGAATCACTTCTCAACCTCAATTGTGCTCAAAGTTAATACCAATACGAACATTTCATTGTGAACTATAAGGTAGTGTAACATGCAAAAACATTGGATTAACGTATTGTTCTTACGATCTTCTCAAACATGGCTGCTCGACCATCACATTACAGTTAGGAAAATTTTGATGAATTTCAGCATTCCAACTATTTCCTATATACAACTTCAACTCTACTTTTGAGGCACTTCTCGAACTCAAATGTATTCAAATTTAATATCAATGTTTAGATCTCATCATGAGCTATAAAATGATATAACATGTAAAGGCTAAAGATCACCACATATTACATAAAATTATCCCAAAGTCATATTCATCATAATGGCAAAACTGTAATTATTAGTTCTTAAAATTTCTAGCTTAGTCTTCAACTATGAAATTCAATCCGATTGAGTTCAAACATCATATATAGCTTTTTTATGTCAATTTAGTCTCCAAAATTACAAATAACGTCAGTTTCTTCCCCTTTTTTTTAATAAATTCTATACTATCTCATCATACAAAATGTGAAATTGGCTATTTTCTAAGAAAATATTTGAATCCAACGTTCTAAATAAATCAACTAAGGTACGAAATTTTTGAGCTGTTACACTTACAATGTCATGGAGTGATTTTACCAATATGGCCTTTTCCTTCACATCTAAACTACCACATTCATCAATAGATAAATGAATTAAACCCAAAGGTGTTAGCGGATTAAAATCATAAACAAATTCAAATGGTGAACAATAAGTAGTAGAATGCGTGGCCTTATTGTATGCGAAACTCAATAAATGGCAAGCACTCTTCACAACTCTTTAAACTTTTATTGATTATAGTGCGGAACAATTGAATCATAGTTCTATTAACTACCTCGGTTAGCCTATCGATTTGTGAGTGACATGTGGTAGAATATTATAACTTAATGCCTAACTTGTTCTACAAAATTCTCCAAAAGCAACTAAGGAATTTAACATCCTTAACCTAGACAATACTTCTAGGAACCTCATACAAACGCACTACTTCCTTAAAGAATAGATCTGCTATATCAGTGGACTCATTGGTTTTATGACATGGAATAAAATGTGTTATTTTACTAAATCTATATGCTACCACAAATATTGAATCTCTTCATTTCTTAGTCCTAGGCAAACCGAATACAAAATTCATAGAAATATCAATCCAAAGTTCACTAAGGACGGATAAAGGTGTGTACAATCCATAGAAATATCAACCAAATTAATTAAATCACTTAATTGGCCCTTTTAAATTACACAGCCCATTATAATTGTAATTTAATTACGTAGTTCACACAAGAAATTAATTCCAATAGGTAATACGGGTAAGTGTTAGGCCTATAAATTAGGAATTATTCATAAGATGAACATGGGAGAAATAAGGACGTCAAGATGGATGTGAAACATGCTAAATGGACAAAGTGAGAAATACTGCAGACCAAATAGTAGAGACGACGTCAATTCAAATTAAATTAAAAATGATGAGTTATGTAGTTGGTGTATATTTTACGTAGTGTTTAAAAATTTCATGACTTCACATTCACAAGTGTAAAATAATTCAGAAGAGGAAGAGATAAACCATAATTAAAGTACACTAATGGATTGCATCATGTGATTTAGATCGAACAAAATGGTGAAAATGCAGTTATCCGACCCAATGTTCATTGGGAATATAGCTTAGCCATGCTGTGGCTCTTGGAATTGATTATATATGAATAATATGCGTCAAGTAATTACATCTACTGTGTATGTTACTTGTTCTATAATATCTATCTGTTTAACATCATATTAATGTTTTCACTCCGGTGAGTAAAAACCTTGAAATAGCACATAAGAAAAAATGACACAGTAAAATAACTATCATGATTTTTCTTTTACTCATCATTTCGACTTTTTACTTCATATTTCAAAGTGAAGCCGATTAGGTTATATTAGAGCAGGTTGTAAAATACCACGACACTGAAATTCGAAAAATCATTGACATATAAATCAAATTGGAAACAATTGATGAATGATTAATCGTAATAAGATTACATGTGGTGCCCACATTGTGTCTCTCCTCATTGATTCCAAGATACAAACACTTAAAATCTTAAACAACATTGACAAGTTGGTGAACCGTAGTAGCTTTCTCACTAAACATTACAACAAATTAGTTCATCAATAGCATTCTAAAAATGCTATCTATTACGTTTCATAGCATTTTTCCGAATGCTATTACTGATGGGGTTATTAGAAGTATGCCCTACATTATAACATTTTTTGAATGCTATTATATAAGAACATCTATAGCATTTTAAGAATGCTACCAATCATGTTCGATAGCATTTTTTTGAATGTTATTACTGATGATGTTATTTAGAAACTAGTCTCAATTATAGCATTTGTTGAATGCACTTATATTAGCTCATTTACATAGCATTTTTTTGAATGCTATACTTACATTCTATAGCATTTTCTTTGTGTTGTGATCTTGTTTTAATAGCATTCTTTATTTGTCATGATTGAGCCTTCGATAACATTCTTTTTCTTTATATTTTTATACTTATAGCATTTAAAGAACATACTATAAACACTTCAAAATCAAGCTTCAATCCCGATTAGCAAATCTATAATACTTCTATTGAATAAACTTGATAATAATTTTTTTTTTCACATCACTTAAGATGGTAACATTTATTCTCAATTAATAGTTCCCATAGACAAGTTAAAATATGTTTGCAATGTCAAAACATTTAAGATAAAAAGCAACACCTAATGACAAAGTCTCACAACCTTCATACAACCATCTAAAAATTAAGTTCATTATGACTGGTTAAAAAAGACAAAATAAATTAATGCGAGTCTTCATGTTAAGTCTTGTACCAAGAACCTGAAAAGAAAGTATAAAACAATTATTTAAATCAGTAAAAAATGTAATATGAAAAGTAAACTCTAGTAAATAAGTAAAACATAACTAGTATACTAAATAAAAGTTACCTTTCCTATTCCGTTACAGTCATGTTAGATGGTTATGCAGCTGTAGTACCAACATCATCTTCAACTTCTCCTGATTCAGCCCAATCTAGCAGTTTACAAATTAGTGTTTGCACTCTTCAAAAACACAATATCAAAAACAAGATCATTGATTAGTTTGAAATTAAGTTCATGTTTGGTTCTGATTAAAATCTGATTTTAATCTCAAGTTAAAATCAACAATTAATTTTAACCACATATTCTATGGGATCAACAACTTTTCAACCACACACCTCATCAATTTTTTATTAAAATTTACTAAAAATTTGATTTAAATCTATACCAAACATGGTCTAAATATAATGAATGAAAATAAAATATAAGTTTTACCGATGAAGGATGTTGCTCCTTATTAGATAATTCCTCATTTAGATTTTCCTGAGGCAACAAATACTGGAAGTCCAGCAACAAATATTGGAAGTCCAAAAACTAGTTGGAGAACCTGCATTTATCTATCAAATAACTGCAATCTATATCATGTAGAAAAAGCATACCTAGAGCAATAGTTTCACAGTGCACCAATAATGATCATGTAATGTTAAACAATTAAAAAAGAATAGTCTTAAAAAAAAAATAAAGCCCAGTGTCTGGTGTTCCATTTATGAACCTTAAATGCTCTTCATGGAAGACCAATATTCATTACCTGGCATGTCATAAATCTACTTGACACTTATGAAATATGCCAAGTCTGGCATAGTACTCATGATTACATACATTATAGAACCAATGGTATTACAGTAAGGAATTGAATCCATTTCAGTCCTTTCTAAGTCATTCTTAGTTCTATGCGATGAACTTCATTCGAATGGACAACTTCATTCCAAATCTTTCAACTAATTTGTTCACATAAGAACTTTGTTTCAAGGCAAGAAAGATTTGAATTAACCCTATTAATTACTAAACCCAGAATTTTACTGGCATTATTCCCATGTTTCTTCATTTATAATTCTTTCATAAGAAGGTACTTCACACTTTTGATTTCCATTTCAATTTCACTTTTACAAGCGTATAATGTAGACAGAGAAGAAAAACCGTGAAAATACAACAGGTGAAATTTTATTTTGCTATACTTAATGGTAGTAAAATTCTCAGACCTGCTTCGGTCTCTCTGAAAATTTATTGTTTCATTAACTTGATACCAATAAATTCCAAACAGAAAATACATCATCACTTACTGCAAAAACAAATAGGATAAATTTCATTCCAAATTAAATTCTGCCCAAAACAGGTATTTTCAAAATAAACTGATTATTAACATTTTTTTAATGACTTTATAGAATGATGATATACCAAATCATCAACATAGAAGCAGTCGCTAGTTTCACAAACAATAACAAGTTCCATATCATATCCTTCTCCTCAAAACAAAAATCAAATAGAACTCTTAAACGAAAAAAAAAAAAAAAACTAACTAGTGCTTCAGTATTTGAAGGAAGCATCAGACATAATTATATCATATCGTAGCTTCCAGATTATCATCAAGTACGAGTCTCAAACTGATTATTAACATCAAAGGAGTGATAAATCTGAAGAATACCTTGAATATGCTTTGAAAAACTTTTAGAGAGAACCGATTGGGGAACAATAAAGGTGTATTAAACCTGGGTATTAGAGGGAACCGATTGGTGAACAAAAGACCTGAGTTCGGTTTGTATTACAGATGAGATTCTGAAGAAGTAAGGATAGAACAATGGAAGCGACCTTGGAATTAGGGCTTGCTAGCGAGGTGAAAATTCGACTTCAAGGAGGGAAAATGAAGACCTGACTTGAAAACGTGCTTCTTAAAATTCTCTTGCTTAAAAACATATTTTTTTATATTTTCTGTGATTGAAAAATAAAGAAAGAAAATATGTGACTAAAAAGTGATTTGAAAAATTATGTAAAAAAAAAAATGTTTAAAAACATATTTGTCAAACACATTTTGAGATGTATATATAATGAAAATGAGTTTTCATTGCTAAATGGGCCTGAGATTCTGTAGAACGCTATGGGTTTAGGTCATGATTTAATTATTTCTTAATTAATAGAAATGTTATTAAGATTGTTATACTTAAGTATTATAAAAAGTCCAAAATGTTGTAGTGAAATTAGCTTACCATGTGTATACATCTATGAAAAAATCGGTTCAACTTCATAACCATGCGATAACTATTTGGCCTCCCACGTGCTTTTGTCAGAATTTCAAACGATGAATCTTTCAAGTAGCTATTACAAAATAAATATTCAACTTGTCAAACATAATAGTAAGAGCAAAAAATTCAAACCTCAGCATCTTCTACTAGTACTAGCAAGGAGTTCTTTATACTTGGTGGTAGAACATATTTGCTCCTACTCTAACCTGTTCAATTTGGATGTAAATGCTTAAATCGCCACTAAAAGGTGAAGTTTTATTTATCCTGAGATTACCATATCATTCTTCTAGCAGTACCAAGTCATCCCTCATAATTAAATGAGAAAGAGCGAGCCTTCCATCCAAATAAGGGATATGAAAAAATTGGAAGTATGCATTATAAAAATCCTGCTTAGATTTTGATTGCTTTTAGGGAGCGAAGAAAGGAAATGAACAATAAGGTATAAGGGAAGTGGAGGAGAACAATGTACCATGCAATATCATTTCTACGATTTATTAAGCTTTCTGTTCAATCCTTTTTTTTTAGTAGCAAAGACATCCACACATCTTTAATGAGTCTTAAGGCTCCACCTAGGAAGATCGATGGGGGGGTCAGGATTCCCCAACCATGTATATATCATAAAAATAAATAATACAAGGAAGGAGAGGGACATAGATCGGACTTCCAAAAGGTTGATAGTGCGACAAGTGGAAAATAAATATATTGAAAGCATTAAATAAGAGAATACTACTCCTCGTACAATAAGAAGAATGTAAATGAAAACTACATTAGAGGCCCCTGAAACTGTGCAGTCCATAACTGCCAATCTGTACAAGCGCCCTAAGTTGAAAAGGTAGATCATGTGGTCCATAATCCTAGTAGCGTCATTGATCCCAACCTCGAATGCAAGTGAGTTAACAACCTATTTACCCTCACAATATATGCGAGAGATAGTGTTTCGATTGAAGTGAAGGATTTCTCTAATTTGACGAAGAATTCCCTAAATTATCCATGGTCTTCCACCTTTAGTGATGCAATGAATACCCATAGTGGAGTCAAACTCGACCCAAATATATGGAATGTCGAGTTGACGGGTGAGAAGTATACCATCAAGAACAACTCGCAACTCAACCTCAAGAATAAGGTAGTTTCCATAAATGAACGAATGCCTTGATAAAGTGTCCTCCATGATCCCTGATGATGCCCCCCGCCACTAGCAGCACCTTCTTTGACACATCCATCAATGCTAATTTTTATGATCCCAATGATTGAGTGTGTCAAAGAACTAAAATAGGAGACAATGGGAGAGGGAGAGAAAGATACGTACCAAACAATAGGATGATAGCAATGTCTCCACTCCAGTGAAGCGATCTGGAGATCCGTCTCATGTAAAGAAATGAGAGCATGCAGTGTACTCTCCAAATGAACCATCATGGCTCAATTTGAATATCCCTATGTTTCGTATCATTCCTCTCTATTCAAAGTAACCAAAATATCAGTATAGAAATGATGGTGTAAATATCACCCTATCAAACATGCTGGGAAGAGTATCTCCATTTCTGGAATTACTGTCTGACTTCTACACCCAGCCTCAAATGTACTTGGATGATTCTACCGAAGTTTCTCTATACCTGATATGATATGTTGCTGACTGTAAAGGTATGTGCAATAGTCTATCTCATAATAGTACTGGCGGCGAGATGCCAAATGGCAGTCAATCCTCCTCTGAATAACCTATTCCACAGGGACAAAACCTTGTCATAACCTCCAAATGAAGAAAAATAATGTGAGAGGCACAGAGTAGTGCTCTACATCAATCAAAAAGAATCCTGTGACTACTGACCTATCAGGACTAACTGCCAGTAGACTTGGCAGCAAAGCTACAACTTGGCATATCCCTCTAAAAAGTATGATCTGGGACGTTAATGCTTAGAGGAATCACTCCAATTTGTTCCTCCGTAGTAGGCAAAAGAGCATGTAGTAATCGACCTATATCCCAATCAGTATCATCGAAAAATCCATATACCCTCTCTTAGGAGTAATGAAAGTGTGGGGATAATTTCGTCAATGTTGTACATCCATCAAACAATTGTGTCAAAATAATATCTGACTAGCTCCCAAATGGCAAGCAATATGCGGTTCAGCTAGAGGCCCAACTTTCAACTTCTTCCAGAAAGGAGAGGCCATGTTGGATCTCAACAAGTTAGGATGTGTCACCCTTCAATCCTTACCCATTAAGAACTAAGCCAAAAACGATCTCTGTTATTGAAATAACCACCAAAGCTTCAATGAGAAATTGTCCAAAGTGTTGATGCAAACCACGTAGCAATTGTAGTTACGCAACCCACAAATTATTGAATCGACCCAAGATCGCCAAATAACCACAATTTATGGATCCAATTAAAATTAATTTAACCCAGCATCCAATACAATCACAGGGATATATTGACATCTTGATCACAAGCAATATTAATTCTCACCGAGATTTGAAAAAACACGATTAACTCGCAAGTTCGAATTGTATTCAATGAAGAATAGAGTTTGAAAGCAATTTGCCTCACAATAATATCAATAATAGTCTCCCTAATAATGAAAATTATATCCCTTTAAATAGGGTCAAATCTGGCTTTAAGAGCCCTAATTCAACTAGGAAGGAAATTGGTCAAATATGAAAAGAAATAAAAATAATAGAAAATTAAGGATTTCACGCGTATTGATAGTTACGGCCGTATTTTCCTTCTTCACGGCCGTAAGTAACTTACTGTTTAATAGTTACGGCCGTGAGACTTAATTTACGGCCGTAAATCATTTTTTTCTGAAAATCTTATACCCGAGGCCACATTACGGCCGTGACACATGTTGAGTTACGGCCGTAAGTCAAACTTTTCGCAATTTCAGTTTTCAGCAGTGGACTCGTTATGGCCGTAAGCATTATAGGGTTACGGTTGTAATTCTGAAACTTCACAA
The DNA here is from genome assembly GCA_963555705.1 of Ligustrum vulgare. Classification (NCBI taxonomy): domain Eukaryota; kingdom Viridiplantae; phylum Streptophyta; class Magnoliopsida; order Lamiales; family Oleaceae; genus Ligustrum; species Ligustrum vulgare. The sequence goes on along the minus strand of OY743173.1, from coordinate 40,432,588 downwards.
CTTCCTCCGACGGCTTGAATGAGGTTGATCCACTCGTTGTCTCAGCTAGTCTCCAACACAGAACTTTCTTCTTTTGCAGCTACGAACATAGTTTTGTCCACCGTTTCTTGTACTAACTTGTCCATTGCTTCGTTGGCCCTCTTCGTTTGCAATCGAGTCATCGGTCCTCCTTTGATCATCAATGGATCTTTGCGCGGGCTTGTATTCGTGGTCTGGATCACATCATCCCCTTCCTCCTTGAAAGGATTCGACCTCGAATCTGTACCTGCATCAAACGGAGATAGATCAGAAATATTAAACGTAGCCGAAACATTATACTCACCAGGAAGATCTAGTTTATAGGCATTTTTGTTGATCCTTTCAGTCACTTGGAATGGACCATCTCCTCATGGTTGTAACTTTGATTTGCGTTGTTCTGGAAACCGCTCCTTCCTCAAATGTACCCAAACCCAATCACTGGGTTCAAAGATGAAGCCTTTTCTTACTTTGTTAGCCTGCGATGCATAATGTTCATTTTTCTTTTCAATTCCCAACATCACCTTGTCGTGGAGTGATTTAACCATCTCAGCCTTTTTCTTTCCATCCAAACTACAACGTTCATTCACATGTAAATGAATTAAATCCAATGGTGTTATTGGATTAAAACTATAAACAATTTAAAATTGTGAACAAGAAGTAGTAGAATGTATAGCCTTATTATATGCAAATTTAATAAATGGTAAACACTCTTCCCAATTTTTCAGATTTTTATTGATTATGGTGCGCAACAATTGAATCATGGTCCTACTTACTACCTCGGTTTGTCCATCGGTCTGTGGGTGACAAGTTGCAGAGAAAAGTAGTTTTGTTCCTAGTTTGTTCTACAAGACTTTCCAAAAATGACTAAGGAACTTAACATCCCTATCCGAGACGATACTTTTAGGAACCCCATGTAAGCTCACGACTTCCCTAAAGAAAATATCAGCTATGTTGGTAGCATCATCAGTTTTGTGGCATGTGATAAGTGTGTTTTACACACTTATTTTGCTTTTAAATCGACAATTTAATTGAGTAATAGAGCGAATTTCTACTTATAAATTGTGTTTATCTTGTACAATTAGGTACAACTTCAATTGGAAAGAAAATAGACAAGATTGGAGAGAAATTGAGCGAAAAGAAGAGCAATTTCGATGTACAAGGACCTAATTGAAAGAAATCAAAAGTTTTGGGAACTCAATTGTAACATCTCAGAAAGATGGAGGACCTACTTTACAAATATTTCAGGGGCATATTTGTAATAAAAGTCAAAATTCGAGGACTAAATTGAAGAAGACCAGAAGTTGGAGGACCTAATTGCAATCATGGAAGGACGTAGCTGCCTGGTGAATCACGCGATCGCGTGTCTCGACCAGGTCGCGTTCGCGAAATCAAGCCAAAAAATCAACCCGAGAGTTTTCAGCCCAACCAAGCGATCGCGTGGTCATAATTTTGAAAAATAATTTGGGCCGACCCGGTGCTACCCGATTCGGCCCAAACGCTGAGAACACAGATCTACGCGAAAATGGGGGTTTTTAGGGCACTGTTTGGCTAGGGTTCATCACTTTTACTCCATTTTTTCATCCAAAAACCTTTTTCTCCACTTTTCTTCTTCTTTTCTTTTCTTTGTTTTTGTTTTGTTTGTAATTTAGTTTGTAATTTATTTTTGATTTCAAGTTGCTAGCACCCATTGGATCAAAGAAGGAAGAAGTCAAGTGGAAATACAAATCAAAGTTCAAGGAATTTTGGGGCAAAAATCAAGGGAAGTGATTTATTTCATTATCTTGTAATTTTAATCTTTGATTTCTATATTTTGTGATATATTTTTGTAACCTCAACTTTTGTGCAATATTTATACAATGGGCTAATTGTTTTATGTTGGGATGATTGATGTAGCTTAACTTAGTTTAAGTAATTTTAATGTTTGTTTATTAATGTTGAGCTTATTTCATGTGTATTTGTTATTGAGATTATTCCATGTGTTTGATTGATCACCAAATATATGTTTTGTGAAGTGTAAATAATCGAGAGATATTATGCATTTTAGACCAAATAACAAATGTTCTAGGTTCTTGTTAAGAATAGAGATATACCTTAAACCCTAGATGATCCATTAAGCTATTTTCACAAAGAGTTAATGCAATTGATTGTGCCTTAATCGACATAAAGATATAGTAGGTTACACCAATTGATTAGGGTTAATTTCACTCGAGAGAGGTAATTAGCTAAACTTGAAAAATCGTGTCTAACATTGTAAATGAGTAATTTATTAATTTGCACGTGTTGAGAAATTACTTAAGCGCGAGTTAAGTAAAATCATAAATCCCAACAATTTTATCTTCAATTTTCCTTATTTTAATTTGGTTTAAAATTATTTTCTTTAATTTAGAATTGTCAAAAATCCATCTTATTAATTGTGTGTTTCTCTTTATTGTTAGAATTAAATTAATTAAAGTTGTATAATCTAAAGTAAACATTCCTCGTGGGATCGATAATTCGGACTCAAAAATTCCACTTTATTATTTGTACCCGACCCATGCGCTTGCGGTACACTATTTTGAGCGAACAAGTTTTTGGCGCCATTGCCGGGGAATGTTTTTACTTTGATTATTACTTTAGTCAGTTTTAGTTTTAACAACTTGTAATTATTTTTCTTTTATGTTTTATTTTGTTACCTTAGGTTAACCACCCTTATTCTAATCTTTCTTGTGTTTGGTTTTCTTTCAATGCATATTTGATTTTAACATTAGCAAAATAGGAAAGCAATTGCATTGAACAATCTCAACATGGGTGATGAATACATACTTGAAGAATATTCAAGTTGTGAAATTTTTACAAGATGCATTGTAATGGACAATGTTTGTTTTCGGAGAATAATTTGATTACGTCGAAACTTATTAAGTTTAGACAATATTTGAAATGTCGAAAACAAGCAAGTGACACTTCGGATGTGAGTTACATGCTCTTGGGAGATTGTGTACCGGATGATTGGGATGAGGACATCACTCTTGTAGGAGATGGTTCTCCACTATTGAATGAGAAGGTACTTGCAAAGTATTACAATGAGCTTGCCAATTTGGATGAAGATGATATGCTTATGGGGGATGCCGTGTATTGGGAATAATTTCGAATGTGGGGGGTATAATCCACTCTTGGGAATTAAAAGGAAAAACTTGTCATTGCCCATTGATTCAAATTTTGGATCGGTCATTCAATCTAAGGAGACATCAACTAATGGAGATGAGCTTGAAGAAAATGATAATTTAATCACAAAAGAATCACTTGGAGAAGTGGCAATTAATGAGGAAGAGATCAAATCAAATTCTCTCAACTTCATTGATTGTCCAATAATAGAATTTGTGATTAAGCCACTTGAGGAGGAGTAAGTCTACATTGTTGAGTTTGAATTGGAAAGAATAGGCAAGTCCCATGACATTGGAAGGGCCAAGGTATAAGTATTTCGAATCAATGAAGAGTGGGGCAAAGCCAAAAGAAGCAAAATGGGGAAGGCATCAAAATCTATGTTTAGAGTGCCATGAAGTGCTTATGCGGAGATTCGAGCTAATGACTTTAAAATAAACACCTAATAGGAGGCAATCCATTCTCTATCATTTACTTGCTTTATTTTTATTTTTTTGCATATTATTTACTTTCTTGCATTTTATTTACTTTTTTGCAAATAAGTTGGTTATGCCAAGTCTCTATCTTCTACATTTATTTTTCCCCAAGTTGGGTAGTGTGAAATAGCTCCAATGCATTCTCATTTGATTCTAGCATGCACTCATATCAAACTTTCAAAGTCAAATATTTGCTTAAAACTCATTTTTAAATCACTTGGTGCATATTGTATTTTATCTTCAAGTGTGATTTAATATTGATGTGGATGGGCAAATTATATTGGATTTTTGAGTTAGAATTGAGACGTTGAATGTAATTTTAATTTTTGGGTCATTCACCACTTAATATCTACTCTTTTCTTGTATTTTCATTGGATGCTCACAAGGTGTTCGACGAAATGCCTTATTGAAGATATTTGTGTTCAATTGATTGGAGGCTTCAACACAAGTTTGGGGGTGGATTGCTGGTGCTTGCAATGAGATTTTCACATTCCCAAGACTACTTATGAGTGTCCCTACCACTTCTTGGGATGTCTAGTAACTTCTTTCCTCTTACTTTAATTTTATTTTACACATTGAGGACAATGTGCATTTCAAATTTGGGGGTGATTGCTTATTGTGTTTCGACATGTTAGATAGCCTTGCCGGCCAGGATTACTTAGATGTTTAAAATTGTTATTGATTCGTGATTTATGACCAATATGCTACTTGTGTCTATTTTTATAAAATGCTAGATCATATTTTTCTTGAGCACAATAGTCATGATCGATTGTTGGTGAAGTTTAGGAATTGTTGAAGGGTGAAGAGGTTAATGGAGTAGAAGAACTAGGTTGTGAGCTTGTATTTTAATTTTTATCAACCTATCCAATATTTCCTAAAACTCTAAATCTCTTGATCCTATTGTAAGACAAGTTTGGGGTTAGTCGACCCGGTGAAGGAGACGGTCTAGACGTGTGGTGATTTCATGCATGTTGGAAATAAATTTTGTGTGGAGTGTATTTCGCCAAGTATAAGCTAAGTAATGACTGTATGCTAAAGTTCTAAGCCCATTTTAATTTTTGCATTGCATTGCCCTATCTCGAAGCCTTTTTGACTCGAGTAATTAAGCCCGTAGGAGTATCTTGAAACTTGGTGCCTTAAGTTTGAAACTTGGGAGTCATCGGCCTAAAGCTCGCTACATGGGTCAATTAGAAAGCTTAATGAGTAGGGTACTCACACACACACTTGAAAAAAAAAAAAAAGCACTTCATTATTACATTTGCTTAATAAGTCTACCTCATTTCGTAGCCTTTTTTACTCGAGTTATTAAGTCTGAAGGGGTATTTTGAAACCTGGTACCCTTTGATCTTAAAATAATCGGGGAGTTGCCAACCTAAAGGTCGCTACATGGGTCAATTAGAAAGCTTAAGGGAGTGGGGAAGGCGCGATCATTCATCACTTTAGTTTTTAGAAATCATGCATTTGTACTTGCATAAGGGCTTTTAGTTTAATAGTGGGTTTGAATTGCTTAGTATAAGCTTGAATGTGGAAGCACTCATTTAGTGGAGAGTCAATGCATTTCTAGATTGTCGAAATTTCCGGTAAAACGCACCCAAACTAGAGTGGAAAAAGAAAAGAGTAATTTGAGAGTACCCTCTAGAATTGCATCCCGTGAGAAGAAAGAAAAATATTTATTGGGGGATGAATGTCACGAGTGGGAAAGAAAAAGAATCGACCACTAATGGTGGGTAGTTTTGACTTGAAACCTCTTTACTCATCAATATTCTCGAAACTTAATTGACAATTGAAAGTGACTATGCACACACACACACACACACACACACACACACACACACCCACCGATCGAACATCGGATTAGCTAAACTTCTTTTTGGTAGCATTGTTTGGAATCATACTTTTGAATTGATTATACAATTTTACACTCATGATTAATTTGTAAGTTATCTAACTTTGTTTATCTATATTCCATGTTACTTGATTGCACTAGTAGATAATTTTGCTCGAGACGAGCAAAAGCTCAAGTTTGGGGGTGTGATAAGTGTGTTTTACACACTTATTTTGCTTTTAAATCGACAATTTAATTGAGTAATTGAGCGAATTTCTACTTATAAATTGTGTTTATCGTGTACAATTAGGTACAACCTCAATTGGAAAGAAAATAGACAAGACTAAAGAGCAATTGAGCGAAAAGAAAAGCAATTTCGATGTTCAAAGACCAAATTGAAAGAAATCAAAAGTTTGGGGGACTCAATTGCAACATCTCAGAAAGATGGAGGACCTACTTTGCAAACATTTAAGGGGCATATTTGTAATAAAAGTAAAAATTCAAGGACTAAATTGAAGAAGACCAGAATTTGGAGGACCCAATTGCAATCATGGAAGGACGGAGTTTCCTGGTGAACCACTCGATCGCGTGTCTCGACCAGGTCGCGTTCGCGAAATCAGGCCAAAAATCAACCCGAGAGTTTTCAGCCCAACCACGCGATCGCGAGGCATTCAGCCACGCGATCACGTGGTCATAATTTTGAAAAATAATTTGGGCCGACCCGGTTCGGCCCAAACGCTGAAAACGCGGATCTACGCGAAAATGGGGGTTTTTAGGGCACTTTTTGGCTAGGGTTCATCACTTTTACTCCATTTTTTCATCCAAAAACCTTTTTCTCCACTTTTCTTTTTCTTTTCTTTTCTTTTCTTTGTTTTTATTTTGTTTGTAATTTAGTTTGTAGTTTATTTTTGATTTCAAGTTGCTAGCACCCATTGGATCAAAGAAGTAAGAAGTCAAGTGGAAATACAAATCAAAGTTCAAGGAATTTTGGGGCAAAAATCAAGGGAAGTGATTTATTTCATTATCTTGTAATTTTAATCTTTGATTTCTATATTTTGTGATGTATTTTTGTAAACCTCAACTTTTGTGCAATATTTATACAATGCGCTAGTTGTTTTATGTTGGGATGATTGATGTAGCTTAACTTAGTTTAAGTAATTTTAATGTTTGTTTATTAATGTTGAGCTTATTTCATGTGTGTTTGTTATTGAGATTATTCCATGTGTTTGATTGATCACCAAATATATGTTTTGTGAAGTGTATGATAATCGAGAGATATTATGCATTTTAGACCAAATAACAAATGTTCTAGGTTCTTGTTAAGGATAGAGATATACCTTAAACCCTAGATGATCCATTGAACTATTTTCACAAAGAGTTAATGCAATTGATTGGGCCTTAATCGACATAGAGATATAGTAGGTTAAACCAATTGATTATGATTAATTTCACTCGAGAGAGGTAATTAGCTAAACTTAGAAAATCGGGTTTAACATTGTAAATGAGTAATTTATTAATTTGCATGTGTTGAGAAATTACTTAAGCGAGAGTTAAGTGAAATAATGAATCCCAACAATTTTATCTTCCATTTTCCTTATTTTAATTTGGTTTAAAATTATTTTCTTTAATTTAGAATTGTAAAAAATCCATATTATTAATTGTGTGTTTCTCTTTGTTGTTAGAATTAAATTAATTAAAGTTGTATAATCTAAAGTAAACATTCCTCGTGGGATCGACAATCCGAACTCAAAAAGTCCACTTTATTACTTGGACGCGACCCCTGTGATTGCGGTACACTATTTTGAGCGAACAACATGGTATGAAATGTGTCATTTTACTAAATCGATCTACTACTACAAAAATCGAATTTCTTCCCTTCTTAGTCCTAGGTAATCCCAAAACAAAATTCATAGAGATATCGACCCAAGGCTCACTAGGGATAGGTAAAGACATATATAATTCATGGGGTTTAATCCTAGATTTTTCCTTCTTCCAAGTAATGCATCTACTACAAACCCGAACAACATCAATCTTCATCTTAGGCCAATAGAAATGTTCACTTAGGATTTCGAATGTCTTTTTAACCCCAAAATGACCTATTAAACTTCCACTATGGGCCTCTCTCACAAGTAACTCTCTCATTGAACACCTAGGGACACACAATAATCATCATATTTAAAGAATCTATCCACAGCCCCCTTACCACATGAATCATAAATACTAGAAAAGTCCGGATCATTAGCATATATGTCCTTAATGTATTCAAACCAAAGCAATTTAGCATTCAAAGAAGTTAAAAGCACATACCTTCGAGACAATGCATCCGCCGCCACATTTTTCTTACCTTGTTTGTACCGGATGATATAGGGAAAGGTTTCGATGAACTCTACCCACCTTGCATGTCTCTTACTCAGCTTAGCTTGACTCCTCAAATGCTTCAAGGACTCATGATCAGTGTGAATCACGAACTCCCGTGGCCACAAGTAATGTTGCCATGTCTCCAAAGCCCGCACAAGTGAGTACAACTCCTTGTCATATGTTGGGTAATTAAGAGCAGCCCCCTTTAGCTTTTCACTAAAATAGGCTATTGGCCTTCGATCCGTTATGTTGTTGATGGCTCTACAATCAACACATATTCTCCAAGTCCCATCTTTCTTTGGCACAAGTAATACGGGTACGGCACATGGACTCATGCTCTCCCTTATGTACCCCTTGCTCATCAATTCCTCCACTTGCCTTTGAAGCCCTTCGTCTCCTCGGGATTACTTCTATAAGCGGGCCAGTTTGGAATGACTGCTCCAGGTACAAAATCAATGTGATGCTCAATACCTCGAATGGGTGGCAACCCACTAGGTATATCCTCCGGAAATACATCGTCAAATTCCTGCAAGAGAGAAATAGCCAAACTAGGGAGGGATATGTTAGTTTCCTCAAGGGCAAGGAATGACTCCTTATACAACAAAAGGACCATTAGTCGATTTTCCACGGAAGCCTTCTTGATTTCACTACTTTTTGCATAGAAACTCACTTTTGATTTTTCTTTTCTGTCACTCTTCGCTCCCTCTCCTTTTTCTGAGGTATGTACCCCAACACTCTTTTTTTCTCTCGCCTCTCCTTTTTCTGGAGTCGTGGCTCCAACCCTCTTTTCCTCTCCTTTTTCTGAGGTCGTGGCTTCAACTCTCTTTTTCTCACCTTTTTCTGAGGTCGTGGCCTCAACTCTCTTTTTCTCAAGTTTTCTCAACCTTTGTTCTTCATCATTTTTCAATTTAACTTGATCCGCATAAACTTGTGATGATGTCAATGGTGTAAGTGTAAGATTTCTCTCATCCTTGGTAAAACTATATCTATTTTTATACCCGTTATGTGTCACCTTCCTATCATATTGCCAAGGTCTACCCAACAAAATGTGCCCAGCTTGCATAGGAACCACATCACACATCACTTCATCCATATAGCTACCAATCGAAAAATTCACTAACACCCTCCTATTCACCTTAATTTCACCACTATCATTTAACCACTGAGGTCTATAAGGTGATGGAGGCTTCAACAATGGTAATCCTAATTTCTCAATTATTGTGGTGCTAGCAACATTCGTACAACTACCACCATCAATAATCATACTACATACCTTGTCTTGGACGCGACACCGTGTATGAAATATGTTCTCCCTCTTTTGCTCCATGTCATCCACATTGACTTGAGCACTAAGGGTTCGCCTCGCTACTAATAACGGTCCATGCTCCCCGGATATCAATTCCTCATTATCACCAGCTTCCTCCAAAGCGGGCATGTCGTTTTAGTCCTCTTCATCGCTGTCACTTTCCCAAGCTCCTTCCGCTCACATGGTAATGACGCGTCTATTAGGGCATTGAGAAGCCACATGCCCTCTTTCCAAGCATTTGAAGCATTGGATATCTCTACTCCTAGATGGCTGAGGTTCCCCTTTGGGTTGAAATTTGTTAACGGACTCCTCCTTTCCCTTTGGTACCTCAATCTTCCCCTTCGAAACAGCCTCAGCTCCTTTATTTTCCCACCTCGGATTCTAAGACGGATTTGAACCCAAAGAACCCGACTGATACTCAGCAGTCCCTTTTCTCTTCAATTGCTTCTCCACTTTCATAGTCATATGCAGCATATCTTCTAGCTCCACATAGTGTTGCAATTTGACCACATTTGCTATTTCTTCATTCATCCCACTCAAGAAACAGGCCATAGTGGCCTCCCCTGTAACGCCCCAGGTTCTAACCACCTGACTTGTCACTTCATCGTCTCGTCAAATGTTTTGAAATAAGATTAAGCGGAAGAAAATAAAAATTTGATTGGCAAGATTTATTTAAATAAATTCAATAATTGACAAACTTTAAATATTCACCAATTTACGAAAATAATATTTGCTAAAACATTTCTAAATTAAGCAACTATTCAAATCTCAAAATTTCGTGAATTAGGAAATTCAACTGAAACAAGAATAAATTTTGATTATTCAATTATTAATGCCAAGCCTGCCCATCATACGTCTCCATCTCCGACATCTGCAATTGTTGTTAAAAATGGGTGAGCATTTCAAAAGAAATACTCAGTAGACTCATCGCCGATTAATAAATTTACATAAAAATTGAACACATAAACATGCAATCATATAGTGACAACTTCATCATAATAATAGGCTTTCGTAACATAGGGTGTGGGTAGTCTCGTCTCATGCAATAAATGCACATAAGTTATGTCAAAGCATAACAAAATCATAATCTCGTCTCGTCTCATGCATTTAAAAATGCATATAATTTATGGCATGCTCATAACATCAAATATTTCATAAGAAATATAAATTCTCGTCTCGTCTTATACAAATAATGCACATAAGTCACATGAAGCATATAGCGTACAATTAAAATGTAAACAAATTAATGGGGGCGAGTCTACCTCTATTCTCTACGAGTGTGGTTGAGCGGGAAAATCTATTTCAGTTCTATAGATCTCCGTACGTCTCGTCTAGCCAAAATAAAATAAAATTTAAATTAGTCTTTTGAAATTTACAGTTTTGAAATAAAACTAAAGTTTGGGATTAAAATAAATAGTTTTAAAAACTTGGGACTAAAATTGAGTTTTTCGAAAATTAAAGGACTCATTTAAAAATGCTGCTTAAGATAATCTGGGACTGAAATAATAAGTTTAAAACTTAAGGCTGGACTATATATATTTAAAACATTTTAGGGACTGAAACAATTAAAACGATAAATATAAGGACTTAAAAGCAAAATTTTAAAAAGACAAAGTTATATAATATATATATATATATATATATATATATATATATATATATATATATATATATATATATATATATATATACTCCTTTCTCTCTCTCTCTATGCAACGACAGAGAGAGAGAGACGGAGAGTAAGGGGAGGGCGGACGCCCTCCTCTCAGGTCGATCACCGGCGATAATACCGCCGGCGCAGAGTAGCGGCAGTGGGGAAACCTGGGTGAGCAAGGAAAAGGAGTTTTGGGCTGTTTATGGGTGCGGTTTTTGAGGCAAATCGAGGGGGAAACCGAGGTTGTTCGTGAGTTTTCTGGCGATGGTTCGACAATAAGACGGCGGTGAGGTAAGAAATTGGTTTTCTGGGTTTATTTCTTGCTCTTCTTGGGTTTCGATTTGAGTTTGGAAGTGGGCTGTCGTATAGTGGCGTGATATTGGTTCCGGTGGTGTTTGATGGCGGAAACAATGTAAGGGTAGTGGAGGCTGGCCATGGTGGTGTTACCTGCTGGAGTGGGTCTAGCTGGTGACTGCAGGTTGTTTGGTTTGGATGTAAGGATTTTAATCAATCATGTGGGCTTATATGTGAATTATTGTGTATTGAATAAAAGGCTATCAATTTGGTTAAGCCCAATTAAAGTGATCTAATAAGGATTTGATATATCGGGCTTTAATGCATCTAATTAAAAGTATGGGCCTTTATGTGTAGATACCAGGCCATTACCTAATTCATGATGGGCCGGATTAGGTTAATTGGAAATTCAGTTTATAAAGTCGGTTATGGTCCCTGAATCCTACGTACTATTCATCTTGTCTGACATCCCATCATCAGAGAGAAAATACGGACTACGTATCGATTTAGAAGATCCAAACGCCGAATCGTTTATTGTTGAATCACGTTTGATTAAGGTACGCTTCCGCTTCAGTTATATAATTCTTGATAATTCCAACATGATGATTATTTAGATTATAGATAAATTATTATCTGTAATAAAATTTTCTAACAAGTGGTATCAGAGCCAACATCGTGTTGAATTATCAGATCAATTTTGAACGCATATATATGTAAAAACCTAAATTCTGTACGTATGTATATACAAAACCAGGCTCGTGATTTCAAAATTGAGATAGATACATACACAGCAAAACTGAAAAATTTGGATACATAGTTTCAGCCAACCGTTTCTCTCTTTGTGCGCGTGTGTATGTATGAATATATGGATGAAATCGATTTTTGAATCTGATAAAAATTAAGGTGTGAATCTGTGAAAATCGAGTTTGGGATGTTGAATTTTTGGGTTTTGGTTTGGTTCGGTTATGTTTGAATCGAATGTGGCCGGTGGATGGAGATCAATTAAGGGTTCGATTTTGGTCGGTTGAAGTCGGATTCCGTTGGTTTTGAGTTGGAGTCGTCGGGCTGAGCGCGCAGAGCCGGAACTTGGCTGCGCGCGGCGTCGCGCGATGGGATTGTGGAGGTTCACAGCGTCGCGCGCCGCGACGCTGTATTTTTGGATGCAGCGCCGTCAATGGCGCTGCAGGCGGTTCCAATCGCCGGTGGCGGTGCCGCGTTTTGAGGGCTGAGGAGCGGCGGCGGCGGCTAGGGTTTAAACCCTAGCTGTCGCGATTTAGAAGAAGGGGTTTCGGTTGGAAATTAGAAGTCTTCAAGGGCTCAGTTGCAATTTTAGAAAATTCTTATTATTTGCACATCAGGTCCCCCCTATTTGTTTTAAACAATGTTTAAAACCTAAAGTTACAAAATCATTTAAGTTGGCCCTTAAAGTTCTGAAATTTATAAATTGAGCCCCTAAAGTTATAATTTAGTTAAGTAAGGACCTTCAAGTTATGGAATTTTATGATTCAGCCCCTGAAGTTTGAAAATTTTCCAATCCAGCCCCTAATGTTTGAGAATTCTCAAATTTGGTCCTCTAAAGTTTGAAAATTTTCATTTTCAGTCCCTTAAGTTTGAAAATTTTCTAATAAAGCACCTAAAGTTCTGAAATTCTCTAATTTGGTCCCCTAAACTTTGAAAATTTTCATTTTCAGTCCCTAAAGTTTGAAAATTTTCTAATTTAGTCACTAAAGTTTGGAAATTTTCAAAATTGATCCTTAAAGTTTGAAATTTTTTTTTTTTAAAATTAAGTCCCTAAAGTTTGGGAATTTGCTAAATTGGATACTAAAGTTTGAAAATTTTCAAAAATCAACTTTTAAAGATTGAAATTTTCATATTTTGGACCTCTAAAGTTTGTTTTTGTTTCAAATTGGGACCTAAAGTTTAGAATTTCTCTAAATTGGCCAATAAAGTTTTAAGAAAATTGTAATTTAAGCCCTTCAAGCTTAAAATTTTACATAATTGGCCACCTAAGGTTTAAGAATATTGCAATTGACTCTCCTAACTTAAGGATTGCTTTATTCTAAAGTTTTGAATTGTATAATTCAAATCCTAAAGTCAAATATAGATGCAAATCAATGAATTTCAGTTTCAAATCTTGGTACATCGGAATCTTTTGAGAGATATAATATTCGAAAGTAAGTTAGTTGAAGCAACATGTTGCCAAAGCAACCTCTCTTGTGGATATTAATTAACTTTGAATATTAGAAGGTATTTGTGTGTGTTATTCATTGCGGATATTGATCGGCCCAAAGGAAGGTCAATATTTGGCTCGAATTTCACATGCACCTGTAGTGATAAACACGTTGCAATTATTTGGCTTAACGTGTGACCAATAAATTGGTCCAAAGAAAGGTTTATTGGTTAACATGTCTTATTGCCAGTGTTTGATCACTGCACTAAGGGAAAATTAGGTGTTTGTGTGTTATCTCATGCGGATATTGATCGGCCCAAAGGAAGGTCAATATTTGGCCCGAATTTCACATGAACTTGTGGTGATAAATACGTGACTGTTATTTGGTTTTACGTGTGATCAATAAATCGGTCCAAAGAAAGGTTTGTTGGTTGACATGTCTTACTGTCAGTGTTTGATTACTACGCCAAGAGTACCACTTACAAGTCAATATTTCTGTCCAAAGACTAAATATTGATGTTGTGCTAGGTATCTTGTGATGGGCCCTACCATTATTTGAAAGTATGATTTGCATAATAAGGTATTTATGTGAGCAATTTTATTTAAGTGTTCTCTATTCGGTTTCAAATTCTGCTAGTAGTAAATCTACAAGCTCAAATTTAATCCATGTATTTATGGAATAAACTTCAAGGATCAAAACAAGAACATTAACTTTTCGTTGGCTGCATCGATCTAGACCCTGTACTAAGGATTGAGTAACCTACTCCTCTTACGGATGAAAGTTCATCTAATCAAATGAGGAACTTTGAGAAGTGGGATTGCTTAAATTACGCGAGTCACATGATCATTAAGTGCGGCATTCCGAAAGCCTTTAGTGGCATAGTATCTAAGGAGGTAAATGATGTCAATGAATTCCTTGCCGAAATTAAGAAACGTTTTGCGAAAAACGATAAGGCTGAAACAAGCACGCTTATGCAAAGCTTGATTTCAATAAAGTATAAAGGCAATAGGTAAATAAGGGAGTACATCATGTAGATGTCTCACACTGCTTCAAAACTTAAGGAACTAAAACTCGACTTGTCTAATGACTTGCTCGTGCATTTGGTATTGATATCACTTCCTGCACAATACAGTTAATTTAAGGTTAGTTATAACTGTCAAAGTAAAAATGGACTCTAAATGAGCTTATTTCATAGTGTGCAAGCTTCTTGCACAATTCAGTCAATTTAAGGTCAGTTGTAACTATCAAAGGTAGAAATGAACTCTAAATGAGCTCATTCTATTTAGTGTGCAAGAGGAAGAAAATTTGAAGCATGACAGAACTGAAAGTGTTCACTTGGCAAACACCTCTAAAGATAAGGGCAAGAAAACAAATAAAGAAAATAAAGTCGTTAAGGGGCTATTAATTTTATAATCTCACACTTGAGTCAATTTTTTGAAACGGGAACTGCAACATTTTTGAGGATGTTGAGTTTGGGGGGAGAAATAAGGTTAGAGATATTGTCTTTAAGGAAGAAGTTGAGGAAGGATCGGTCTCGATTCCTATTGTTGCTTTTGACAATGTGCAAGTTTTATGCATGTCATTGATCAAGAAGCATATCCGGAACCTCAATTAGACAATATTGAAGAACCTCCCATCCAAAATAAAGTAAATTTCAGAAGTACAAACTCAACAACCTCAATAACTAAAGCCATTAAGGAGATTCACGAGAGAAAGGGAAAAATGCTATTCCGGATAATTTAAATAGTATTTTTCCAAGAACATAAGGAAAATAATGGAATGGTGGAAGATGGTCTAATCAATTCCATCAGGACATGCAGGGTTCTAACTCTCTAAGTGGATTGATAAGGAGTATAAGCATATGCAAGACAATAAAGTTTGGGATTTTGTCCCATTACCAAAAGGTATGAAGCCCATTGGTCTTAAATGGATTTTTAAACCAAAGGGGATTTTAAAGGTAATGTGGAAAGATATAAGGTTCGTCTTGTATCTAAGGGCTTTACACAGAATGATGGCATTGATTATAAAGAGACTTTCTCTTCGGTTTCAATGAAAGACTCTTTCAGGAAAGTTAGGTTGCTGCACATTTTGACCTCGAGTTACATCAAATGGATACTAAGGTGGCGTTTCTCAATGGTGACATTGATGGGACGATATGATTTGCAAATTAAAGAAATCCATTTATGTACTCAAGCCAGCTTCTCGTTAAGGGTAATACAAATTTCATCAAGTAATTATCTCATTTGGTCTTGAGATTAATGTTGTTGATGGTTGTATGTATTACAAGTTCAGTGGGAGTAAGTATATTTTCCTGGTTTTATATGTTCATTATTGCTTGCCACTAATGATATAGGTATGTCACATAAAATTATGAGATTTTTGTCAAGGGATTTTGAGATTAAAAATCTTGGTGACGTCTCTTTTGTATTAGGAATTCAGATACACCGGGATTGTTCTCGGGGTATTCTTGAATTGTCACAAAAGGGCTATATCGATAAAGTACTTAAGAGGTTTGGCTTGCAAGACGGTAAATCAGGGGACAGCCCTATCGCTAAGGGAGACAAATTTAGTCTCGACTAAATGCCCGAAAAGTTATCTTGAAATTAAAGAAATGCAGAGGATCTCATATAGTTAAGCTATAGAAAATCTGATGTATGCTCAAATTTGTATGCGTTCGGATATTGCATACATTATTGGGATACTAAGGAAATATTTAAGTAACCCTGGGATGGATCATTTGGAAAGCAGCTAAACATGGGTTATAAAGTATTTAAAGAGAACAAAAGATTACATACTCACATACGGAAAATCGGATCAGTTGGAGATCATATGGTATTATGATTCCGATTTTTACTAGATGCCAAGAAAGTAAAAGATCCACATAAGGCTACATTTATCTGCTGGTTGGAGGAGCTATTTCCGGATGGAGTGCTTAACAGACACTTTAGCTTCTTTCACTTGACAGCGTAGTTGTAGCAATTTTGGGGGCATCTAATTATGGAATATAGCTGCGAAATTTTGTCACAAGGCTGCGTATTCTGTATGGTATAGAAAGACCACTAAAGTTATATTGTGACAATAACTCAGCAGATTTATATTCCAGTAACAACAGGAACTCAACTAAGTCAAAATACATTGACATAAGTTCCTGGTTGTGAAGGATACAGTTCAGAGTGGACATGTGTCAATAAGAGCACATTGGGACAAACTCCATAATTGCGGATCCGCTTACTAAAGTATTACAACCCAAGGTCTTTCATGAGTACATTACTCATATGGGTGTTGTATTTCTTAAGGATATTCAGTTTCAGTGGGAGTTTGTATTTTGGGTGCATTAGACACATTTGTTGTCCTTTCGGATACAGTTTAAAGTTAAAGTTATTTACAGCTGTAAGGTTTCAGGTTTATTATCTCTGAACTCGTTTGAGGATGATCTCACTAAAGTTTGGACCAGTTGGAAATAGGCATGTTGAAGATCACATTACATGTAATTTCCATGCTACACATCCATACTTGATCCATGTCATTCAGTTATGTCGATATACGTGACCATTGAAGGTTTAGTTACGATTAATGTAGCGAAAGCCGCTTTGATCCTATGTTGATATAATTGATGGACTGGATTGTTTGGGGATGCATTCAGTAATGATAGCAAAATTCTGAGTACTCATAAGGTTATGATTGATACACAATTGTAAGGTTACACATATAGCCCAAGTGGGAGATTGTAAGGATTTTAATCAATCATGTGGGCTTATATGTGAATTATTGTGTATTGAATAAAAGGCTATCAATTTGGTTAAGCCCAATTAAAGTGATCTAATAAGGATTTGATATATCGGGCTTTAATGCATCTAATTAAAAGTATGGGCCTTTATGTGTATATACCAGGCCATTACCTAATTCATGATGGGCCGTATTAGGTTAATTGGCAATTCAGTTTATAAAGTCGGTTATGGTCTCTGAATCCTACGTACTGTTCATCTTGTCTGACATCCCATCATCAGAGAGAAAATACGGACTACGTATCGATTTAGAAGATCCAAACGCCGAATCGTTTATTGTTGAATCACGTTTGATTAAGGTACGCTTCCGCTTCAGTTATATAATTCTTGATAATTCCAACATGATGATTATTTAGATTATAGATAAATTATTATCTGTAATAAAATTTTCTAACATTGGATTGCAGTTTGGCCGGGTTTAGTGGTGCGAGGTTGCAGATTGGAAGTTCCGCAGGTAACGGGGGTGTTGCGGCTCATTAGCGTTAGGTGGTGGATGGTAGTGGTATTGGGTCTGGCCGAAGAACACTCTTAGTGCGTGAGTGTCGACTGTGATTGGGAATGGCAGTGACTTGGAGGATGAAAGTTGCAAGGTTCGATTGGAGCTTGTGAAGGGCAGTATTTTGTGGTTGTCGATCTGGGCTTTGTAGTTTGCAGATAGTGTAATGGTCTGATTTAGTCGAGATGATGAATTTGTGTGATGGTGCAGGTTGAGGGATTTTTCATGATCATACCTGAACTGAGAGGTTGAGCCGTGAAGGAGAATCTGAACGTGAAATGGGAATTAAAATGGTTGGATAGATAATCTTTGGTTTGGTTTCAAATTGTAACTGCAGATAGATTTTCGTGATAGAAGTGGTTGATTGAAAGTTGGTTAGGATGGTGATCATGATTTGTAGGGATAAGTGATGAATTTAAAATTTGAATTGTAATTAGGATGATAGACTCAAATTTGAAATAAGATTATCTGGAGATTTTTAATTTGCATAAATAAATAATTAAATAAAAAAAATGAAATTTGGATTTTAAAATAGATTTTGAATTTATTGGACGTAAAATCAAATTGGACCGAAATTTATTATTTCGGCTCAAAATTTAACTTGGCTAAACGACGTACGTGAATTTTTTAATAACAGGTTAAATTATAGCGACACGGTTTTTTAGTAAATAAAATATTTATTTATAATAATTTCATAAATTTCTCGGTCGCTACATCCTCCATCCTCTTTCACATTGGCTCTAAGTATCAACATCTCCATCTCCTTATGATAATCCTCGACACTCTTAGAACCTCGGTAAAGACTTTGTAATTTTTGATGAAGTTCCCTATGGTGATGACTAGGGATAAATATCTTCCTCATGACAACCTTTAATTCACCCCATGTACTAATAGGCCTCTCACGATTTCGCCTCCTAGAAGTTGATAATTGATCCCACCAAGTAAGTGCATAATCAGTGAATTTAAGAACCGCAACCTTAACCTTTTTCTCCTCTATATAGCTGTAGCAATCGAATATCAACTCAATCATTTTCTCCCACTCTAAGTACTATTCTGGATCACTCTGACCCTTAAAGGAAGGAATTGTTGTTTTGATATTATTCATGCCACGATCCGGTCGATCCCCAACAACCTCTCTACCTCATCGTTCATGCCTAACCTCTCTATCTATAAGTGCCCCATCATCAAACCCATCAAATTCATCTTCTTCCTCCGTCTCTATCCTATGACCACGCCCCAATTGTCTCCGCATATTGGGTGCTTCCCTAGGCCGCTCTAACCTTTCAATTCTGCCCGACATATCCCCAAGCATTTTTTCAAAGCGTCGTGCCATCTCTTCCATCATGTTGACTTTATCGCCGTTCTTTGCTGTAGTAGAATTTTCCGACATCCTAAAACTAAGTAATATATTCCTCACGTGTATTTCCCTCGTGTATCACTCAATTCTGACTTTTACCCTATATTAATCTCACCTCTCTCGCATTTTTCCACTCAATAGCTTTCACTCCAATTGCTTCAAAGAACGAATCCGAACTCAAACAATTTTAAACTAGAATGATTCAAACCGAGTAAGAGTGAGAATTTACTAACTTGTTGGAAAACTCGAAGAAGATCTTGAGAGTATGAAATTTTGATTCTATAAAGGACTTGACACTTTTTATGGGAAATAAAATTGATTCAAGAAGACAATTCTTGAAATCAAATAACAATTTTTTTTGACTGCCTTTTTTTTTCGAAAATTCAACTACTAGAATAACGAAACACACGAAATTTTATTTGAATATCAAACGAAGGAAATAACGACTTTTGAATTTTTTTGTGACACTTTTTGGATTAAAGGCTCAAGGACTTGAAGAACATGAAGAACAAGATTAAGAAAACTCAAGAAAATAAAACAAAGATATAACCTTGATTTTTGGAGCCTAAGCTCTGATACCAAATGATGCAAATCACGTAGCAATTGTAGCTACGCAACCCACAAAATATTGAATCGACCCAAGAACGCCAAATAACCACGATTTATAGATCCAATTAAAATTAATTAAACCAAGCAACCAATAAATCACAGGGATATATTGACCTCTTGATCACAAGCAATATTAATTCTCACCGAGATTTGAACAAACAAGTTTAACTCGCAAGTTCAAATTGTATTAAATGAAGAATAAAGTTTGAAAGCAATTTGATGTGATCCAGACCATGAATACAAGCCCGCACAAAGAACCGTTGACGATCAAAGGAGGACCGATGAATAGATTGCAAACGAAGAGGGCCAATGAAGCAATGGACAAGCTAGTACAAGAAACAATGGCCAAAACAATGTTCGTGTTATCTAAAGAAACAAGTTCCATGTTGGGACCGAGCAAAAACGATGAGTAGATCAACCTCATTCAAGCCGTCGAAGAAAATTTGGAAATCTCGAAGCTACGGCCGTAACATATATTTCTTACGGCCGTAACGAGTTCACTGCTGAAATTGATATTGCGAGAAATAAGGTATTACGGCCGTAAGTGCTGAGGGTCACGACCGTAAAGGAGTCACTGCTCAAAAACTGAGGTTTGGAAATTTTGGACTTACGGTCGTAAGTCATGGTGTCAATGCCGTAAGTGTGAACCAGTAACCAAGTTACTGCCGTAAAGGAAGTAGTCACGGCTGTAAATGTCAATACGCGTAATTTTATATTTTTATTTCTTTCCTTATTTTTAGCAATTTCTTTTCTAGTATTAAAACTCTTAAGCCAGGTTTTGACCCTATTTATAGGGATGTAATTTTTATTATTAGGTTAGACAACTTTGATATTATTATTGTGAGGCTACATTGCTTTCAACAACCTTTATTCTTCATTGAATAAAATTCGAACTTGCGAGTTATTCTTGTTTGTTCAAATATCGGTGAGAATTAATATTGTTTGTGATCAAAAGGTCAATATATCCCTGTGATTGTATTGGTTGCTTGGTTCAATTAATTTTAATTGGATCCATAAATCGTGGTTTCTTGGCATTCTTGGGTCGATTCAATATTTTGTGGGTTGCGTAACTACAATTGCTACGTGGTTTGCATCATTTGGTATCAGAGCTTAGGCTTCAAAAAGTCAAGGTTATATCTTTGTTTTGTTTTCTTGAGTTTTCTTAAATCTTGTTCTTCGTGTTCTTCCAGTTCTTGAGTATTTAATCCAAAAAGTATCACAAAAAAAATTCAAAAGTCGTTATTTCGTTCGTTTGATATTCAAATAAAGTTTCATTTGTTTCCTTATTCTCGTAGTTGAATTTTCGAGAAGATTAAAAAAAAAAACCGAAAATTTCATCAAGTCCAAGAAAAAGAGTTGTTATTTGATTTCAAGAATTATCTTCTTTAATCAATCTTAGTTCCCATAAAAGTATCAAGTCCTTTATAGAGTCGAATTCCATTCTCACAAAGTCTTTTTCGAGTTTTCCAACAAGTTCATAAATTCTCACTCATACTCGATTTGAATCATTTGGGTCTAAACTTGATTGAGTTCGGATTCGTTCTTTGAAGCAATTGGGGTGAAAGCCATTGAGTGGAAAAAGGCAGAGAGGTGAGATCAATAGAGGGTAAAAGCCAAAAATTGAGTGATACACGAGCAAAATACATGTGAGGCATATATCACTTAGTTCTAGGATGTCGAAAAATTCTACTACAGCAAAGAACAACGATCAAGTCAACATGGTGGAAGAGTTGGCACAACGCTTTGAGAAAATGCTTGGGGACATGTCGGGCAGGATTGAAGGTTAGAGAGGCCTAGGGAAGCGCCCAATGTGCGAAGACAAGTGGGGCGTGGTTATAGGATAGAGACGGAGGAAGAAGATGAATTTGATGGGTATGATGATGGGGCACTAATGGATAGAGAGATTAGGCATGAACGACGAGGTAGAGAGGTTGTTGGGGATCGACAGGATCGTGCCATGAGTAATATCAAAACAACTATTCCTTCCTTTAAGGGTCGGAGTGATCCGGAACAATATTTAGAGTGGGAGAAAAGGATTGAGTTGATATTCGATTGCTACAGCTATACGGAGGAGAAAAAGGTTAAGGTTGCAGTTCTTGAATTCACTAACTATGCACTTACTTGGTGGGATCAATTACCAACATCTAGGAGGCGAAATCGTGATTGACCTATTAGTACATGGGGTGAATTAAAGGCAGTCATGAGGAAGCGATTTATCCCTAGTCATTACCATAGGGAACTTCATCAAAAACTGCAAAGTCTTTACCAAGGTTCAAAGAGTATCGAGGATTATCATAAGGAGATGGAGATATTGATGCTTAGAGCCAGTGTAGAGGAGGATGAGGAGGCCACTATGGATCGTTTCTTGAATGGTATGAATAAAGAAATAGCAAATGTGGTCAAATTGCAACACTATGTGCAGTTAGAAGATATGCTACATATGGCCATGAAAGTGGAGAAGCAATTGAAGAGAAAAGAGACAGCTAAGTATCAGTCGGGTTCTTCGGGTTCTAATCCGTCTTGAAAGCCGAGGTGGGAAAATAAAGGAGCTGGGGCTGTTTCGAAGGGGAAGATTGAGGTACCCAAGGGAAAGGAGGAGTCCGTTAACAAATTTCCACCCAAAGGGGAGTCTCAACCATCTAGGAGTAGAGATATCCAATGCTTCAAATGCTTGAGAAGAGGACATGTGGCTTCTCAATGCCCTAATAGGCGTGTCATTACCATGCGAGCGGAAGGAGCTTGGGAAAGTGGCAACAATGAAGAGGACTATAGCGACATGCCCGCTTTAGAGGAAGCTAGTGATAATGAGGAATTGTTATCCGGGGAGCATGAGCCGTTATTAGCAGCGAGACGAGCCCTTAGTGTTCAAATCAACTTGGATGACGTGGAGCAGCAGAGGGAAAACATATTTCATACACAGTGTGGCATCCAAGACAAGGTATGTAGTATGATTATTGATGGTGGTAGTTGTACAAATGTTGCTAGCACCACACTAATTGAGAAATTAGGGTTACCATTGTTGAAGTATCCATCACCTTATAGACTTCAGTGGTTAAATGATAGTGGTGAAATTAAGGTGAATAGGAGGGTGTTAATGAACTTTTCGATTGGTAGCTATAAGGATGAAGTGATGTGTGATGTGGTTCCTATCCAAGCCGGGCACATTTTGTTGGGTAGGCCTTGGCAATATGATAGGAAGGTGACACATGACGGGTATAAAAATAGATATAGTTTTATCAAGGATGGGAGAAAGATTACACTTACACCATTGACACCATCACAAGTTTATGCAGATCAAGTTAAATTGAAAAGTGATGAATAACAAAAGGTGAGGAATATTGAGAAAAAGAGAGTTGAGGCCACGACCTCATAGAAAGGAGAGGAAAAGAGGGTTGGAGCCACGACTCCAGAAAAAAGGAGAGGCGAGAGAAAAAAAGAGTGTTGGGGTACATACCTCAGAAAAAGGAGAGGGAGCGAAGAGTGCCAGAGAAGAAAAACCAAGAGTGAGTTTCTATGCCAAAAGTAGTGAAATCAAGAAGGCTTTCGTGAAAAATCGACCAATGGTCCTTTTATTGTACAAGAAGTCATTCCTTGCCCTTGAGGAAACTAACACACCCCTCCCTAGTTTGGCTATTTCTCTCTTGTAGGAATTTGACGATATATTTCCGGAAGATATACCTAGTGGGTTGCCACCCATTCGAGGTATTGAGCATCAGATTGATTTTGTACCTGGAGCAGTCATTCCAAACTGTCCCGCTTATAGGAGTAATCCCGAGGAGACGAAGGAACTTCAAAGGCAAGTGGAGGAATTGATGATCAAGGGGTACATAAGGGAGAGCATGAGTCCATGTGCCGTGCTCGTGTTACTTGTACCAAAGAAGGACGGGACTTGGATAATGTGTGTTGATTGTAGAGCCATCAACAACATTACGGTAAAGTATCATCATCCTATTCCTAGATTAGATGATATGTTGGATGAATTGCATGGCTCTAGCATATTTAGTAAAATTGATCTTAAGAGTGGTTATCATCAAATTCGAATGAAGGAGGGAGATGAGTGGAAAACTGCTTTGAAAACTAAATGTGGCTTGTATGAATGGTTAGTTATGCCGTTTGGACTCACTAATGCACCTAGCACATTTATGCGTTTAATAAATCATGTTTTACGTGCATTTATAACTAAATTCTTTGTATTTTACTTCGATGATATCTTGATATATAGTAAAACTTTGAATGAGCATGTGGAGCATGTTAGGTGTGTGCTTGCGGTTTTGAGACAAGAACAACTTTTTGCTAATTTTAAAAAGTGTAGTTTTTGCATGGAAAAGACTGTGTTTCTTGACTATGTGATTCGTGCTAAAGGGATAGAAGTAGATGAAGAAAAAGTTAAAGCTATTAAAGAATGGTCAGCACCTAAAAGCATAACTGAGGTTAGAAGTTTTCATGGCTTGGCTAGTTTTTATAGGCGCTTTGTTAAAGATTTTAGCACAATTGCCGCACCACTCACAGAAATTGTCAAAAAAAGTGTAGGGTTTAAATGGGGAGTAGAACAGGAGCATGCATTTGAAACAATCAAAAATATATTGTGTAAAGCACCGATTTTATCACTTCCTAACTTTGACAAGGCTTTTGAGATTGAATGTGATGCCTCAGGGCTAGGCATTGGAGCTGTTTTAATGCAGGATCGAAGGCCAGTAGCTTGTTTTAGTGAAAAGCTAAAGGGGGCTGCACTTAATTATCCTATATATCACAAGGAGTTGTACTCACTTGTGCGCGCTTTGGAGACATGGAAACATTACTTGTGGCCACGGGAGTTCGTGATACACACTGATCATGAATCCTTGAACCATTTGAGGGGTCAAGCTAAGCTGAGTAAGAGACATGCAAGGTGGGTAGAGTTCATCGAAACATTTCCCTATGTCATTCGGTACAAACAAGGTAAGGAAAATGTGGTTGTAGATGCATTGTCTCGAAGGTATGTCCTTTTAACTTCTTTGAATGCTAAATTTCTTGGATTTGAATACGTTAAGGACATGTATGCTAATGATCTGGAATTTTCTAGTATTTATGATTAATGTGGTAAGGGGGCTGTTGATAGATTCTTTAAACATGATGACTACTTATTTCGGGAAAATAAAGTGTGTGTCCCTAGGTGTTCAATGAGAGAGTTACTTGTGAGAGAGGCCCATAGTGGAGGTTTAATGGGTCATTTTGGGGTTAAAAAGACCTGTGAAATCTTAAATGAACATTTTTATTGGCCTAAGATGAAGATTGATGTGGTTCGGATTTGTAGTAGATGCATTACTTGCAAGAAGGCAAAATCTAGGATTAAACCCCATGGATTATATATGCCTTTACCCGTCCCTAGTGAACCTTAGGTCGATATCTCTATATATTTTGTTTTGGGATTACCTATGACTAAGAAGGGAAGAGATTCGATTTTTTTGGTAGTAGATCGCTTTAGTAAAATGGCACATTTCATACCATGCCTCAAAACTGATGATGCTACCAACATAGCTAATATTTTCTTTAGGGAAGTCGTGCGCTTATATGGGGTTCCTAAAAGTATAGTCTCAGATAGGGATGTTAAGTTCCTTAGTCATTTTTGGAGAGTCTTGTGGAACAAACTAGGAATAAAACTACTTTTTTCTACAACTTGTCACCCACAGACCGATGGACAAATCGAGGTAGTAAATAGGACCATGATTCAATTATTACACACCATAATCAATAAAAATCTAGAAAATTGGGAAGAGTGTTCACCATTTATTGAATTTGCATATAATAGGGCTGTACATTCTACTACTTCTTGTTCACCATTTGAAATTGTTTATGGTTTTAATCCGCTAACACCGTTGGATTTAATTCTTTTACCTGTGAATGAACATAGTAGTTTAGATGGAAAGAAAAAGCCTGAGATGGTTAAATCACTCCACGACAAGGTGAGGTTGGTGATTGATAAGAAAAATGAACATTATGCATCGCAGGATAACAAAGGAAGAAAATGCGTCATATTTGAACCCGGTGATTGGGTTTGGGTACACTTGAGGAAGGAGCGGTTTCCAGAACAACGCAAATCAAAGTTACAACCGCGAGGAGATGGTCCATTCCAAGTGATTGAAAGGATCAACAACAATGCCTATAAACTAGATCTTCCTGGTGAGTATAATATTTCGGCTACATTTAATGTTTCTGATCTATCTCCGTTTGATGCAGGTACAGATTCGAGATCGAATCCTTTCGAAGAGGGAGGGGATGAGGTGATCCAGACCACGAATACAAGCCCGCACAAAGAGCCGTTGACGATCAAAGGAGGACCGATGACTCGATTACAAACGAAGAGGGCCAATGAAGCAATGGACAAGCTAGTATAAGAAACAATGGCCAAAACAATGTTCGTGTCATCTAAACAAACAAGTTCCATGTTGAGACCGAGCCAAAAAAACGAGTGGATCAATCTCTTCAAGCCGTCGAAGAAAATTTGGAAATTTCCAAGTTACGGCTGTAACATGTATTTCTTACAGCCGTAACGAGTTCACTGCTGAAATTGATATTGCGAGAAATAAGGGATTACGGCCATAAGTGCTGAGGGTCACGACCGTAGAGGAGTCACTGCTCAAAAACTGAGTTTTGGAAATTTTGGACTTACGGCCGTAAGTCATGGTGTCACGGCCGTGAGTGTGAATCAATAACCAAGTTACGGCCATAAAGGAAGTAGTCACGGCCGTAAATGTGAATACGCGTAATTTTATATTTTTATGTTTTTCCTTATTTTTAGCAATTTCTTTCTTAGTATTATTAAAACTCTTAAACCAGGTTTTGACCTTATTTATAGGGATGTAATTTTCATTATTAGGTTAGACAACTTTGATATTATTATTGTGAGGCTACATTGCTTTCAACAACCTTTATTCTTCATTGAATAAAATTTGAACTTGCGAGTTATTCTTTTTTGTTCAAATCTCGGTGAGAATTAATATTGCTTGTGATCAAGAGGTCAATATATCCCTGTGATTGTATTGGTTGCTTGGTTCAATTAATTTTAATTGGATACATAAATCGTGGTTTCTTGACGTTCTTGGGTCGATTCAATAATTTGTGGGTTGCGTAGCTACAATTGCTACGTGGTTTGCATCACAATTTGTCTCACAATAATATCAATAATAGTGTCCCTAATAATGAAAATTACATCCCTTTAAATAGGGTCAAATCTGGCTTTAGGAGCCCTAATTCAATTAGGAAGGAAATTGCCCAAATATGAAAAGAAATAAAAATAATAGAAAATTAAGGATTTCACGCGTATTGATAGTTACGGCCGTAACTTCCTTCTTCACGGCCGTAAGTAGCTTACTGTTTAATAGTTACGACCGTGAGACTTAATTTACGGCCGTAAATCATTTTTTCTGAAAATCTTATTTTCACCGAATGCCACATTACGGTCGTGACACATGTTGAGTTACGGCCGTAAGTCAAACTTTTTGCAATTTCAGTTTTCAGCAGTGGACTCGTTACGGCCGTAATTCTGAAACTTCACAACTTCCTTCGACGGCTTGAATGAGGTTGATGCACTCATCGTCTCGGCTAGTCTTCAACACGGAACTTGCTTATTTTGCAGCCACGAACATAGTTTTGTCCACCATTTCTTGTACTAGCTTGTCCATTGCTTCGTTGGCCCTCTTTGTTTGCAATCGAGTCATTGGTCCTCCTTTGGTCATCAACGGATCTTTGCGCGGGCTTGTATTCGTGATCTGGATCACATCAAGTGTCCTGCAGTTGTCTAAATCCAATGCCACCCTCATTAGTAGAAAGATATACATCCTTCCATATCCTCTAGTGTAATCGATGTGCATGATCCTTGGAATCCCAAGGGAATCGTGCAAATATACTCTCCAAATTCTTCAGTTTAGGCTCAGGAGGCTTCAAGATCAAAAAGGTATAATGGGATAGAGTCAAGGAATGATCTAAGGAAATTAATACATCTTCCTAGAGAGAGCAAACATAATGCCGATCTCGTGATCCTACTCCTGACCTTCTGAATAAGGTCATCATAAAGGAAGGTCTTCTTGACCACCTTATATATGGAGACCCCAAGAAGTAAAATACTGATTCTAATGTTACAATCCTGTCAGGTGTTCAAGACACCTAATCTAACTGATAGATGCCCATTTGGGGGGATAAGACTGCTCTTGTCTGGATTCACCAATTGAGCAAAAATCCCTCGTAGTGCTCCAAACATTCACGTACCCTTCTGAATGATTGTTTTTGATCGTTAGTGAAGATGAACATAGATTAACAAGGAGAACATTCTGGTCATCGAATAGTGATTTTGTAAGTATGACGTCACATTGTCAGACAATGTCTGGATTTGAGTACAAAATCACAACTATGTATAAGAAATGAAAATGGAATCTGAATAACAACACATGTACAAATGTAAGCACATCGCAAGTGCATATATGTGTGCATGCATACATCTACGTGTGTATAGATTTGGAGAGAAGTATGGTGGTAAAATATAAATTACAGTGTCCCACTGGTTTTTCTTACTATTCTTTCGAGAGAAAAAATATTTGAGTACATAAGTAATTCTAATCCCATATTTCCATGTCCTTGAGTATAGTAATCTAGTTTCAAGCCTAATACATGCTTTTCCCCCTTTACACCCATCCATAAAATTCCCACCTACAAAGATGTACAAGTTCACTACAATTATTGCAGTAGTACGACCTCTGAATCCCAAAAAAATGGATTAAAATTTTAAAACATAAAAGGAAAAGAGGAAAAGGAAGGTCTCTCCTCTAGTTCAACTCCACCAAAACCATCAAGTTTTTTCTCAAGGTAAGTTTGCATCGTCTTGCCATATCAGGAACAATTATACTGGTAAGACCGTCGATGGTAATTCCTTTCATAGAATCAGTACAATCAAGAATAGAAGTTCAAGACAACTACAATATATATATATATATATATATATATATATATACTCGGAGACTATAGATGATAAAGTTTAATGTTATAAACAATTTACCATAGTAGCCTCACATCAAGTTTGTTAAAAATCATCTCCTTCACAATTTGTGTCAAATCACATATCACCATCCTAGACCGCAAGGAGTTGTGGCCTTGGTAAGTGGATTCTATACACTTACTAATATGTCCAATTTAAGATAATATGTTGTCATTTTAGAATAAATGTTGTTGATTTGTGTGTTATTTGTTTATATTGCAGAAAATGTCCGAAAGTTGACGGAATGAAGGAATTAAAGTGAATAAAGGCCAAATGGATGGTAAATGAAGCTTAATTGTACACATTGGAGAAGTGCGTGAATCCAATTGAGGAAAGCAAGGAAGAAAAGAGAAGAAATCAGAAGTATAGGGGCCAAAATGTCACAATTGGAAGTTGTAGGACGTGGAAGCAAATAAAGAACGAGAACCAACTTAAACAAGAATCAAAGTTAAAAACTCGTTGAACAAGTTTCTACTACGCGGCCACGAGCCCCAAAGCCACGCGGTGGCACAAAATCCTGAAATTAACAGAACCTGATTTAGGTTAACTGCGCGGCCACCAGGGTTTTGCCTGCGCAGCCCTACCGCTTCAGACCCGGTGTGAATTCAGGTCCATGTGCGATTTCTTGTGTCAAAAGCCTAGGTTTATTCAACAATCTATAAAAAGAGAGCCTTTGGAGACCTTTGCACATCCTACCAACTACACAATTCATTGTTCTATCATTCAATCCTTGGAGGCAAAGATTGTGACAAAGGCGGGGGAATTGAAGATTATAGACAGGGAGCGAAATACTTGGTGCAAGATTTTCTTTCCCTGTTAATTTGATAAACTCTTCATGAGTAGCAATTTATATTATTGCATATTTACTTCTTTATTGATGAATTCTTAATTTCAAATTTGGGATATTCGATGCAGTTAGTTTTACACTTTTAATTCTATTATTCTAGTTTTGTGCTTTTGATTGCATGTGTTGATTTTATCTTTGTGTTTAATGTGTGAATGAATTGATCACTTGTTCATGATATCATGAGTGTTTTCATAATCCGAGAGGTGCGCTAACATTTAGATCTAGGGATAAAATCAGGCAATTGGACGAATGATAGAGATATACATTCGTTATTATTGCGATCGCTACATGAATTATTGTATTCCATGCCCTTAGTCATTACAACCTTCTATTCGTTAACACGGTCGACTAACTAGGTAGAGTTGATTTAAACCCGAGAGAGGAATTTCATGTGCATACGTGAATTCGATTGATCACTATAATAGGAATAAAACTAGATAATGGAATTGAAAGTATTGACTATGTGAAATAAAATGTCCGAACACTTATAAACATCAATTTAGAATCTTTATATGTCTGTTCTTTTATTTTGCCTTTTAGTTTAGTTATATTCAAAAACCCATATTCTATCGTTAAAATAAGGTGAAAACTAACACAATTTCGGTACTTAATTACAATCTCTCTGTGACGATAACTCGGACTCAAAAAGTCCAATTTATTACTTGAATGCGACATCGTACACTTGCGATTGAGCAAATCAAGTTTTTGGCGCCGTTGCTGGGGATTGTTAATTAATATCGATACTAATTAGTTCTTACTTTATTTTTAATTTTTTGAATTTTGAATTTTTATTTTATTTTTATTTTTATTTCTTAGAACATTTAAAAATTTGTGAAATTGTCTCCTTTTCAGGCTTGAACAGATATTCAGATAGTGGAGACAACATAGCAGGATGGCATCGAATGATTATCAATGGTATTCTGATCGACCAACACCTGTGATGGAAAAGATCATAGCACTATATGCCAAACTTGATTGGTGTTTAAATTCTATAACAGAAAAGTAGACAATTTTGGTAAACAGCCAGCGCCTGCAGTGCAGACCCACCAGATTAGTGACTACTGCTTTGAAAATCATGTCATACATGATTGTCCTTTTGCTCATCAGGCCCATCCAGATATGGATCAGGTTAATTATAGAGAGGATTATCAAATACTGTAGAGTGGTTCATATTCTTGAGCTTATAATCTTGACTGGAACGAGCATTAGAATTTCTCATGGTTAAATAATCAGGTTATCCAAATGCAACAATTGCAAAGTGATCGCACTAGTGAATTGCTAACATGGTTGCTGAAAGATTAACAAGAAATGCTGTAAAATCAATAGGAAGATGCGATAGAATAGAGAAATCAGATGGACCAGTTGCCGGAAATTCAGGTGGAAAGATCAGAAGAATCAGAAGACTTGGTTGAACCAGTTGAAGAAAAATAAGAACTTGAAGAAGTGGGTCAACAAGAAGAAAGTAGCTGCCAAGAAGAGGCCATAATCCCATTGTCAATTTCCAAAAATTCGGACATCGAGCTCGAGGAGACTTCAATTGAAGAGGAAGATCAATTTGGGAAAGAGGAGTTAAGCACAGAAAAGCCGACGCTAAAGGGTGCCAACTCTACATTGCAACCCTCTAGCTTCAATGCTTGGGGAACAATTGATTTCATCATTGGTAATGAGGCCATGATTGAAATCTACATATTGAAGATTGAATCGAGTGTAGAAGTTCACATATATGATATGGGCAAGGAACAATTTTGGAGCTTAAATGCAGTTTAGAGCAAATTTGACCGTCACAAATAAAAAAGGTCATCAAAAGCTCTATTTAAAGTTCCTTGAACAATCAGGTAAAAAGTCGGGCTTTAGACTATAAACGGAGCGCTTGTTGGGAGGCAACCCAATTTTCTTTTCCCTTACTTTACTATGCTTAATTCATTGCTTTATGTTTAACTTTAGAATTTATTTGCATGTTTAGTTTCATATTTTACATGATTGAGTTATTACTTTAACATGATACTTGTTGCACCACATTTGGTAGTTGATAATTACTTCATCATTGATAGAGTTTAAGCATCATGATCACTATTAAAATATGGCCTAAAACATGAAAGCATAGGACAGTGCATATTGAGCATTCATAACATGTTCATTCCATTGAAAAGTTGATCTTCATTGCATGCTTAAATTGTAAGTGATAAAACATAAACACAAGCATGACAAGTTTGTTTAAAATATGTACAAATTACAGGTGGTTGAGTGCATGAATCACAACGTATTTAGGGGTTGAAAATCGAGTTTGAAATTTAAAAAGGTCAAAATTTTGTGTTCTGTTCAGGTAACCACGCAGCCACTCCTTATGGACTAAGTGACCAAGTGTATGCAATTTTCAAAGGCAGTTTGCCCAGGTTTGAATTGTGCGGCCACCGGGAGTCCTTTTGCGCGGCCACGCAGTACTTCTCGAGGCAGGCTCGATAGTTTGGAACAGGTTTTTATCAATTTTCATAACATCAAACTCATTTTATCTCCCCCAAATTCACCTCAACCCCTCATGGCATGTAACTTGCATACATTCACATGGATTTGAGCATCAAAGAATTTGCATCACATTACATTCTCCCCAAAAGGTATGATTCTCTTCACTCCTTTGGAAAATTGCAATGTTTGAGAGTTTTCTTACTTTTATGGGAATTTTGATTATGTGTATAATTGAAGCATAAGTTAGGCTAGGTTTTGTTGTGTAATTGATTATGAGAACTAGGTAGAAAGTTTTGGGATAACTTCAAGCTTCCAACTCTAAGATTTCTCTTGGTTTTAACTAGTGCACAAGATGTGTTTGATAAAATGCCACAAAAAGTTTTTCTTTGAGTTTTTGAAAATATTTTTGAATGATCACCTTGAATACATGTTATACATAATTTTTGTATCACTAATACATTGCTTACATTGATCTAAAGCATAAAACTCAAAGTGAACATCGTAGGCATTACAAGGCACCATAGCAAGGTCACTGCAAGGCATTTCACAAATTTTCAGCATGCAGTGACCAATTTGTCATCCCATTTCATGACCCAAATGAACTCCAATTATGCTGAATTGTTGATATGTTCTAGACCACGCTGTGTATTTTCATGTGTCAAAAGATGTCTTGGGGAAATTTTAATTTTTCGAGAAGATGTCAGGGCCTGAATATGGGTGGTCAGTCATATTTGAAAATTTTAGAATTATGCTTTATCTTTAGTTTGAGGGTTGTGGTTGTGTTTTCCTTTAGTTCCTTATGGAATTAATGTGCTCTAATGTTGTTTATATCTTATTTGCGAGGAAGACTCCACTTTAACCACATCAAACCCACCTAGAAATGGGTCGAAATCATCCAATTGATATCAAAGGAAAAGCTTCAAAAGTACATCACGTCTCCAAATCCCAGGAAGTAGATGAATCCTTCTCTTATGTTTTATGTATAATTGTTATATCTATTTGACATACATTGAGGGCAATGTATATTTCTAGTTTGAGGGTGGGATCTCATTCATTCTTTTGCATTCATTCGATTCTTTGGGATACAAAAACAAAACAAAAACAAAAACATTCAAAAAAAAGAAAAAGAATTTTTTTTTTTTTTTGATTTGTTTATTGCTGAGGAAACAATTTGGATCAACCTTGTGCTTTAGCTTGAATAATGGACAACATAGAACTTGTATTTTCTTTACTAGTTATTCATGTTTGACTTCATATTCTTGAGCACATAGTCATGTCAAATAATTACTTGTGTAGGAATTTGCTTGATATTTGTGGGGAACACGTTTGCGAATTGAACATAGAATGGACTAAAAATCCCAAATCATAAGTTGTTAGATTATTATCTTAAATTTAGAACCAAACTACTCAGAAGCAGAAGCAGTTTGGGGGGTGAAAATGTTAGTACATGTATGAATTAATGGATTGAGGGTATGAAGTTCTTGATTTTTGTACTTTTGGTTGAAGAAGTTTTGGTCAACAAGTATAAACCAATACTAGCATAAAAAAGAAAAATGGTGAAGGTCTTATTCCACTCTTAAAAAATCTTTTTGACTCGAGTAATTAAGTCTGTGGGGTTCTTTGAACCTAGTGCCTTAAATTCGTCTGGCTTGAGAGCCACTGACCTAAAGCTCGCTACAGTGGTCAATTATAAAGCAAGTACGGAGAGTGAAATTACACATAAGACGCAAAAACATCTTTAACTTTTCTATTTAAGCCTTTATGACTCGGGTAATTAAGTCTGAGGGGTTCTTTGAACCTGGCGCCCTAAAGTTGTCTGGCTTGGGAGTCACCGACCTAAAGCTCGTTATAGGAGTCATATAGAAAGCAAATATGAGAATTTCTGGACAAAGATGGTAAAAGTCATGGATATAAAAAGAAAAAGTCATCCATTGAGAAAAAATGCTTGTTATAAGTTTGTTGATTGAAATTTTTGAAATTTGAGGTGTGAGAGTGGAGAACTACTTACAATCAATTTGTTGTTCATGCATGTATCTAATTCTAACTATCTTGCGTGGAAAAATGCATTATATAAATCTTTAGAAGCCACAAATTAAGGAACATGGGTTTCGAGAGAAAAGCAATCAGTTTTGATCTTCCATGAGCATTGTAAGAAAAATCATTAGGACTCAGAGGATGATTACATGGGACTTGGGCTTGCTTTTGCATAACAAGCCACACATTGTTAAGTATATTCTTACATAAGCATGCGTTTGACTTTGATTATTCACATACACACTTGAATTCTTGATGTGTTATAACTAGAACTATTTTATCGTATTTTTCAAAGTTTTATCCTTAAGTTTGAAGTTGATCTCGGTTGTTGAGCCACATGGTGAACAAATTTACAAAAACATTTGTTATTTGCATTCTTTACTTGGTAGTTTAGTTTTATTTTGTTCAAGGACGAACAATAATTTTAATTTGAAGGTATTTGATAAGTGTATTTTATATATATACTTACTTATATATCCAATTTAGGATAATATGTCGTAGTTTTAGAATAAATACTAATTATTTGTGTGTTATTCATTTATATCGCAGAAAATGTCCTAAAGTTGAAAGGAATTAAAGTGAATAAAGGCCATATGGAAGGTAAATGAAGCTTAATTGTACAGATTGGAGAAGTGCGTGGAGCCAATTGAGGAAAGCAAGGAACAAAATAGAAGAAATCAGAAGTATAGGAGCCAAAATGTCACAATTAGAAGTTGGAGGATGTGGAAGCAAATAAAGAACGAGAACAAACTTAAACAAGAATCAAAGTTGAAAACGTGCTAAAAAAGTTTCTACTGCACGGCCACGAGTCCCAAAGCCACGCGGCCGCACGATAATCCTGAAATTAATAGAACCTGATTTAGGTTAACTGCGCGGCCACCAAGTCCGGCCCAGCGTGAATTCAGACCCATGAGTGATTTCTTGTGCCAAAAGCCTAGGTTTTTTCAACAATTTATAAATATCACTTCTCATGCACGAAAAAAAGAGCCTTTAGAGACCTTTCCACAACCTGCCAACTACACAATTCATTGTTCTATCATTCAATCATTGGAGGCAAAGATCAAGACAAAGGTGGGGGAATTGAAGAGTATCAACGAGGAGCGAAATACTTGGTGCAAAATTTCCTTTCCTTGTTAATTTGATAAACTCTTCTTGCATAGTAATTTATATTATTGTGTATTTACTTCTTTATTATTGATTAATTCTTAATTTCAAATTTGAGATATTCGATGTAGTTAGTTTTACGTTTTTAATTCTAATATTCTAGTTTTCCGCTTTTGATTGCATGTGTTGATTTTATCTCGTGTTTAATGCGTGAATGAATTGATCACTTGTTCACGATATCATGAGTGTTTTCATAATCTGAGAGGTGAGCTAACACTTAGATCTAGGGATAAAATTCGGTAATTGGATGAACGATAGAGATATACGTTAGTTATTATTGCAATTGCTACATGAGTTCTTATGTTCCATACACTTAGTCATTACGATCTGTTGTTCGTTAACACAGTCGACTAACTAGATAGAGTTGATTTAAAATCGAGAGGGGAATTTCTTGTGCATAAGTGAATTCGATCGATCACTATAATAGGAATAAAACTAGATAATGGAATTAAAAGTATTGACTATGTGAAATCAGATGTCCCAACGCATATAAAAATCAATTTAAAATCTTTAAATGTCTTTTTTTTTATTTTGCCTTTTAGTTTAGTTATATTCAAAAACCCATATTCTACCGTTCAAATAAGGTGAGAACTAAACCAATTTCAGTACTTAATTACAATCTCTGTGGGACGATAACTCGGACTCAAAAAATCCACTTTATTATTTGGATGCGACATCGTACACTTACGATTGAGCACATCAGGCCTCAACCACTCAATAAGCAACATATAATCTAACAATATCAAATGTCTAGAAACATAACCTAATTGATAAATAACATCATTCTCATATAGATTAAGTTCATAATTACAAACATTTAGGTGGCGTTCTGTTTGTATTTTATTTTGTATTTTCATTTTCGAAAATGTTTTGTGTTTTGAGTTTTCATTTTTGTTTTCAAATTTGCTGAAAACGCGTTTGGTTTGTCATTTCTGAAAACTGTTTTTGAAAATGAAAAGCTGGAAAACACGTTCTGTTTGAAATTTTGCAGAACACTATTTAAACTATTTTTAATTAATTTGCTTGCAGAATACTACTAACTCCAACTCAAATTTCATTTCACAATACACTAAAAATATGGTTACATGCAACACACTAATGTGAGCATTAAGAGTCTATATTAACACAGCTTGGTCAGGTTCGGGACTTGAGAAAGCTCTACTTCTATTAAAATCCAGAAAATGCAATTTCTTTCAAAACCACCAGAGTCCATTTATCATTGCATTTTTTGAAATATAACAACAAGAATTCTCATTTAATTTTTTTTTGTAATGTTGCTATTGAATTCAATAAAACTTTATTTAAACTAAGTTCCAAGTTAGGATAATTCTCAAAAAAAAAAAAAAAAATTCTTTATTTAGGTTTAGTTCCAAGGTAGGATAATTCTAAAAAAAATAATAAAAAAATAAAAACTTTATATTAAGCTTAATTCTAAGTTAAGATAATTCTAAAAAAAAAAAAAAAAAAAAAAAAAAAAAAATTTCCCAAAACGCGTTTTCCGCGTTTTGGACATTTTTTGTCGAAATACACACAAAACGCTCAAAACGATGTTTCGGGCGTTTTCCGTTTTATGTACAATTTTTTTTTTTTGTTTTCCAAAATGCGTTTTCGAAAATGATAAAG
This sequence comes from Ligustrum vulgare, assembly GCA_963555705.1. Taxonomy (NCBI): domain Eukaryota; kingdom Viridiplantae; phylum Streptophyta; class Magnoliopsida; order Lamiales; family Oleaceae; genus Ligustrum; species Ligustrum vulgare. Next base: position 40,395,963 of record OY743173.1, on the reverse strand, counting down.
AGAACGCGTTTTTAGCGTTTTCGAAAATAAAAACAGAAAACGACCTCAAAACAGCAAAGAGAACAGGGGCTTATGTTTGTAAATTTTTGTGATCAGATGATTTGTAACTAATTATACAAGTATCAAAATAATTATTAGAATCAGTTTTTTTTTTTTAATTAGAATCGGGTTTTGTAATTGATTGCAATTGTAAATTATGAATTAGTTAAACAATAGTGTAATTAGTAATTTATAATTAGCCACCGCCACAATTGTCATTGTCTGACCGCCGTCGGAAATACATTTGTAACTTCATTTCAGTTTTGTAATTAATTACAATTGTAACCACCAATCACCACCTAAAACCATCACCACCCAATGGAAACTGTCTTTCATTGGGAATTTACACCAGCTGGTTGGTTCACTAGCCTATCAATCTCTCAAGAAGTTATCAGAAAATATGTGCCTATTATGCACCTTCAGGTTGGGGAACTTCAGATAATCGTAATGTCGTTTGTTCGAATTGCAGAAGTAACGCTAAAAACAAATGCCCTCATTTTCTCGGATAGGCCAGAGCTTCTTCTGGCTAAGATTATATTTTACAATTTCTCAGATTTTGGTTCTTCTCCATATGAAGAACACCGGAGGCATTAATTTCTTTTGAAAAAGAAACTACATCATTTGCTAGACTTTTCAATGATGGAGATATATTTCCTTTTCGCAAGTTTTTGGATTCCCTTTTTGGATCAAAGTGAAAATTAGTTAATATGCACAAAAAAATCGATATCATTCTTGAAAACATTATCCGTGAGCTTAATCTCTCCAACAATATCTTCAACCTTACCTTCACCAAAGAGCTCTCCCACTTGAAAAACCTGCAAGGTCTTGACTTTTACAACAATAATACCAACTGAAGTGAGATTTGTCCCAAAGAAATTGGAAATTTGTCTTAGTTAGTAAGATTTGATGCCGCCAACTGTGCACTTTCTAGAGCGATTTCGGCAGAAATTGGGAGGTTACAGAATCTGGACACACTATTCCTACAAGTGAATGTTTTCTTTAGGCCATTGATGTGACGACCCGAATTCTCGACCATTCGAGTGCCACTAAAAGTGACTCATATCATATTATCGAGACTTAAATAGTAATGTAAAATTATTCAAAAGAATAATTAGAATCCCATAATTTTATTTGTGAATAAAAATAGAACATAATTTTCTTACATAAAGTTCAACATAATTATCTCATCAATCTTAACCACTTTTGCCACTTCCATGTTGACCGCCTCGAACCTTCAATTATCTGAAAATGGTAAATATCATGGAGTGAGATTTATAAAATCCCAGTAAGTATACCAAGCATAAATTTTCTTTTGAAAGCATATGGATCATTTTCATCATAACATAGGATAGGATCGAAATACTCATAAACATAGGGAGACACAAGAATTTTACCGAACTTAAATGGCAAGAATTCTTATGTGTAGCGCTACTAAACTCCGGTCCCCTTAGTATAATCATAAACATATCATATGGAACCCATAACAATCTTGTGAGATTGATTTCATAGCAATGATCCAAACATTTTCATAAAAACAGAAGATATACTTACTTGTCATAAAAACATACTTACTTTTCATAAAAACATAAGGTATACTTACTTGTCATAAAAACATACTTACTTTTCATAAAAACATAAGGTGTATTTACCTTTCATAAAAACATACTTACTTTTCATAAAAACATAAGATATACTTACTTGTCATAAAAACATACTTACTTTTCATAAAAACATAAGGTGTATTTACCTTTCATAAAAACATACTTACTTTTCATAAAAACATAAGATATACTTACATTTCATAACAACATACTTAATTTTCATAAAAACATAAGATATACTTACATTTCATAACAACATACTTAATTTTCATAAAAACATAAGATATACTTACATTTCATAACAACATACTTAATTTTCATAAAAACATAAGATATACTTACATTTCATAACAACATACTTAATTTTCATAAAAACATAAGATATACTTACCTTTTAAAAGATTAAAATGAAGTGTAGTAGTAAATGGACCAAAACTTTCTTGACCACCTTGAATTTCTCTTACTTGTGGATTTTGTCAAGAGGTTGGAAATAAGTGTATATGTGTAGAGTTGTGTGTAAAAGAGATGGGTTTAAATAGATGTATAAAGTTGGCATATTGTAAACATAATCATTAAATTCTATTAATTTTAACACATCCTTTTCTTAAAGTAAAGCACCATTCATATACTTTTCCATATTTATACAAATATTATGCTCTTCATGATTACATATAATGGAGTCTTATCAACCATTCATATACTTTTCCATATTTATACAAATATTATGCTCTTCATGATTACATATAATGGAGTCTTATCAACCATTCATATACTTTTCCATATTTATACAAATATTATGCTCTTCATGATTACATATAATGGAATCTTATCAACCATTCATATACTTTTCCATATTTATACAAATATTATGCTCTTCATGATTACATATAATGGAGTCTATAATTCATTCATATACTTTTCCATATTTATACAAATATTATGCTCTTCATGATTACATATAATGGAGTATATAATTCATTCATATACTTTTCCATATTTATACAAATATTATGCTCTTCATGATTACATATAATGGAGTATATAATTCATTCATATACTTTTCCATATTTATTAAATTAAGATTCTCATAATTATTATATATAATGGAACCTCTCATGCTTGCATATATTTTCTTAATTTCAATAATAAAAATAATTTTTGTATAAATAAATATTGGGATAACATTGAATTAAGTACTTGGACTTAATATACTTTAAATCAAGAGAATGGAGATATTTTTAGAAATTCGGAATTTAATTTAAAATCGAACGATCTCGATTATTTCTTGACTTGGCTATACGAATATGTCGTGGCGTTAACTTAAAAAATGGGTGAAATAGTAGCGACACGATTTTCTATTAAAATAATTATTAATCGCGTAAAATTTCTTGGTCGCTACAAACTTACCCCCTTAAAATAATTTCGACCTCGAAATTAATCTTACTTGATCTTATGATTTCTGAACACTTAATCAGAATCTCTTCTTCTTCTTCTTATGTAGCATCATCGCTACCATATTTAACCCAACCATATTTAACCCACTGGACTTTGACTAAATGCATCAATTTGTTTTCTTAAGACATGAACTTTTCTATCAATAATAGACATATGTCTACTCATAAATTCTTCTGAATCAAAATGAAAATTCCCAATCGTATGTGATATTTCATCATATCTTGTAGTACTCATGTAACCTGTCACTTATCATCGTATCATGTAACCTCAAATATTCGTATTAATATCTCTAAAATTTCAATAAATCTTTACTAACATATCATACCATAATAATTTGTCATTTCTTCTTATCACCAAATATCCCAAAATAATTAAAACGATTACCTGAATATTCTCTATGTAATATACCCAAACATGTTATTCACATATCAACATAATCATCAGTTTATCTTTCCAATATTTGTAACCCAAAATTTCTGCAAAATTCAATAAACAAATATCTCCCAAATAATTAAAATTCTTAACTCAAATATCATAACATTTCCCGTAAGGTATTCCTTTCACTTGCACAAACTTATTAATCCTGATTCAATACAGTCCTTATTTCACTTTCACGTATCCCCGTATTATTTCTATACCTTGATTATTATATCAAAATATCAGTACCCAAAATCCAAGAAAATATTCCATATCTCAAATCCCGTCATCATCAAATCTTCCTTTTATCAAGAAAGTAAACGGCGCATAACTCTTGTTCCCTCTTTTCCATTATTCTATTCCGCGCTTTCTTGCTGGAATCAATATCACGCGGATTTCCTCCGATCCTTAATGCTTTTAAATAGTTCATGCTGGGAAGAGGTTAGATCCATCAAAACATGGATATCATTCTTACAAACATTCGCAAGTATTATTCCAGTCTTCCAATGAATGATCTGAGGAAAATTTATCGAATAAGACTCGAAAGATTGAGGTTGCTGATGGCTCATGGTGTTTCAGAAGATGTTCGCTGGTTGATCGAAGCAAAGGTTCGACTATCTGGTGAATTACCTATGACATTTCCAAAGCACATGCCTGGTTTAGGCAAAAGCACCTTCGCAAAGAAACGAAGAGCAAAAAGGCTGAATGGTTGCTACAAATGTGCTCGTTGGAACTGTGATACTCGTTGCAAAACAGTAGGATATTCTTCTACTAATCGGGATGATAAAATCAAATTCATAAAGGGTGGACTGAGTAAGGAGTCTTTGGATGATATTCGACTGACTCTTGAGACGCACCCAAGTGGTTATGTGCAACGTGAACTTTTCTCCTTATACGCTCAGTTTAACGGGGACAAAAATCGTTATAGTCTCCAAAATATAATAGCAAAAGATCCTGTTTGCCAGTCTGTTTTACAAAATGAGGCTTCTGGCAGTTCATCAATGATATAAGGTAAATCTCTTGATACACATTTAAAATATTTTGCTGTTTTCTTTCACGCGTTTTGGAAATAAAATATATTTTCCTTTCTCGAGTTTTGATAAAGCTGGAAATAAATATATTTTCCTTTCTCGAGGTTTGATAAAGCTGGAAATAAATCACCGAAAGGTGATATCTTTGGTAAAACAGTCAAAAGTTGGCCGATTTTGTCAAAAGTAAATCTTTACTTTTTCAGAATCAATGAAAAACAGTAAGTTTTTCCGGCTTTAAATAGCCAAACATATTTCATAGTTCAGGCATCCCAAAATCACATCTTCTTCGTAAGTTTTCTCTTCTATACTATCAAAGATGGAAGCACCAAAACTTCGACAGATCAAAACTATTTGTGTATTTTGTGGATCAAAAGTGGGGAAAGGCTTCAGTTATCTAGAAGCGGCCGTAGATCTTGGAAAGAAACTGGGGGAAAAAGGTATCACTCTTGTGTATGGGGGTGGTAGCAGTGGTCTAATGGGTTGTGTTTCCCAATCTGCTCTTGCAGAGAAATCAAAAGTAATCGGTGTCATACCTGTCCCTTTGGTAGATGTTGCAGGAAAAACACGAGGGCATGAAGTTCAAACCTTATCCATCCATGAACGCATAACTTGTATGCTATATGGTTCTGATGCCTTTATAGCCCTGCCCGGAGGTTTTGGTACCTTAGAAGAAATCTTTAACATTACCTCGTGGGCTCAACTAGATCTCCATACTAAGCCTATTGGGCTTCTGAATGTTAACAATTTCTTTGATGGCTTGTTAACCTTTCTTGATTATGCTGTGGAACAGGGATTCATCTCTCCATTTTCCAGAAGACTCCTTATTTCTGCTCCTACTATTGATGAACTACTGGATAAGCTGCAGTCATATATCTCAATACAAGATCCAGCAGGGGTTAAGATAGATTGGTCGCAAGGAAGGGGAATCAAGCGAAAATGGAGTCCGGTTAATGTAAACTTAACTTTATGAATCTTAGAATAGGTGGGGGTAGAGTACGGAGTATTCTTACTCTCGAGACACCCCTCTAATTTCCTAGGATTTTCCTTAATGTTTAAATCTTGTGTGTACCTCAAAGGTTCCAGGTGGTAGATTACGGAGTATTCTTACTCTCGAAACACACCTTTTTGAAGGTTTCTTTATTTCCTCAAAAGGTCAGAGGTGGTAGGATACGGCTACTCCGGAAACACATCTCTCAATTTGAGGAATTTCCCATGTTGCTTTCTTTTGCTTTTGCGTGTTTTCATGTATTTCCTTTCTAGGGTGACTCTTGTGTGTTCTCCTTATGAGAAAATAATAATATTTCTGTTATCATCTACTAAATCTCGTTTGTGATGTAAATGAACTTGTATGTCTAACTTCAATTCTCTTAGTGATTGCATACCATACTATGCTCTTAACTCCAAACGATAAAATTCTAGGCAGAGTTTTCCTTTGAAATTTGGACTTATCCAAATCGTAAGCATACTTCATAACTCACAATAATAACTAATTGTACATTTGATCACAATTTCATCAAACTTCAATATCATCATAAATATTCCAGAAAATCAATTCATAATTCCTCAACATAGAAATTTCAAATCATAATTTCTAATATCACCATATCAAGTCCTTATTTCTCAATAATTAAGAGCCTAAACTTTAAATCTCCAACTTCATAATTCTTCTCATAAAAATCTCAATAAAATCATATCACTTATAATCTCAACATCTCATCATAACTTCATAAAACTGACTTTCTATTTCTCGTTTAATCTAAACGATGAATAATTCGAAAATATTATCTAGTCCTTTCTGTTGACTTCTCATACTTAGTGCCATGTCTAAAATCAATTATGCAAAGTCCATTTAGGGCTCATCATTTCTAAACTTGACGACAAAGATTATTTTGAAAATCATTCGTAAATCATATTTTTTTTTTTTTTTTCAAAATTGAAACTTGAAGAGTGGTACCAATAATCATCCACAGTTTTTCCTTGCTTTTAAGCAAAGGTAGTGATAAAGGGATAAATTATTGAACCGAAAATTGAAACTTGAAGAGTGGTACCAATAATCATCCACAGTTTTTCCTTGCTTTTAAGCAAAGGTAGTGATAAAGGGATAAATTATTGAACCGAAAATTGAAACTTGAAGAGGAAGTACTAATAACCATCCACAGTTTTTCCCTTGTTTTTACACAAAGGTAGTGATAAAGGGATAAATTATTGTACAATTCATTATCAATTTTGTTTGTTTAATATATTATTCCATATATTTTGGGCCAAAGTTACAACCCAACTTAATTTCTAATCGAGTCAATCTTACTAAGCTTAATATGAACCAAAATTCATATCAATATTCTCTATGTCTCATGATTCTACATTAAAATGAATAAATTAAAATTTAGGCTTCTATCAATTCATATCATACTCAACATGTATATTTCACTTAAAGATTCATAACATATGAATATTTCATACTTAACATGTCTTAATAAAATCGTAAATGACTTGCAAAGCATATAACATACCTGGTTCGAGGAGTCAATACGTGGAGAGTGACATAGTAGAGTGATGAGTTAAAATATTTAAAAAAAAAATTATTATTAATCATTTCGCATCTTTACATAAGATTGGGCCTAATTAACCCAAATAAAAATTTATCGTCAAATCTTATTTTCCTTTAGTCCCCGAACTTCTAGAAATTTATCAAAGACATCAATATAAACATCATATCACTAACTAATTATATTCCATAAAATTTTCAGGACATTACAAACTCCCTTGCTTAAAATGAATTTTGTCCTTGAAATTCGCACATCAAATTTCATCATACTTTTCAAAATCATAACCATACTTGACATGTGAAAATTCAAATTTTTTTTTAAATGAATAGTGATTTCGTTCACTGTTCATCATGAATAGCACGTCGTTTTACTGTTCACGTGAATAGTTTTTTTTTTTTTTTTTTTTTTTTTTTTTTTTTTTTTTTTTTTTTAAGAAATAAAATTTCAAAAATCTACAGAATCGTTTTTAAAACTCTTGGCTCTGATACCAACTGTGACGACCCGAATTCTCGACCATTCGAGTGCCACTAAAAGTGACTCATATCATATTATCGAGACTTAAATAGTAATGTAAAATTATTCAAAAGAATAATTAGAATCCCATAATTTTATTTGTGAATAAAAATAGAACATAATTTTCTTACATAAAGTTCAACATAATTATCTCATCAATCTTAACCACTTTTGCCACTTCCATGTTGACCGCCTCGAACCTTCAATTATCTGAAAATGGTAAATATCATGGAGTGAGATTTATAAAATCCCAGTAAGTATACCAAGCATAAATTTTCTTTTGAAAGCATATGGATCATTTTCATCATAACATAGGATAGGATCGAAATACTCATAAACATAGGGAGACACAAGAATTTTACCGAACTTAAATGGCAAGAATTCTTATGTGTAGCGCTACTAAACTCCGGTCCCCTTAGTATAATCATAAACATATCATATGGAACCCATAACAATCTTGTGAGATTGATTTCATAGCAATGATCCAAACATTTTCATAAAAACAGAAGATATACTTACTTGTCATAAAAACATACTTACTTTTCATAAAAACATAAGGTATACTTACTTGTCATAAAAACATACTTACTTTTCATAAAAACATAAGGTGTATTTACCTTTCATAAAAACATACTTACTTTTCATAAAAACATAAGATATACTTACTTGTCATAAAAACATACTTACTTTTCATAAAAACATAAGGTGTATTTACCTTTCATAAAAACATACTTACTTTTCATAAAAACATAAGATATACTTACATTTCATAACAACATACTTAATTTTCATAAAAACATAAGATATACTTACATTTCATAACAACATACTTAATTTTCATAAAAACATAAGATATACTTACATTTCATAACAACATACTTAATTTTCATAAAAACATAAGATATACTTACATTTCATAACAACATACTTAATTTTCATAAAAACATAAGATATACTTACCTTTTAAAAGATTAAAATGAAGTGTAGTAGTAAATGGACCAAAACTTTCTTGACCACCTTGAATTTCTCTTACTTGTGGATTTTGTCAAGAGGTTGGAAATAAGTGTATATGTGTAGAGTTGTGTGTAAAAGAGATGGGTTTAAATAGATGTATAAAGTTGGCATATTGTAAACATAATCATTAAATTCTATTAATTTTAACACATCCTTTTCTTAAAGTAAAGCACCATTCATATACTTTTCCATATTTATACAAATATTATGCTCTTCATGATTACATATAATGGAGTCTTATCAACCATTCATATACTTTTCCATATTTATACAAATATTATGCTCTTCATGATTACATATAATGGAGTCTTATCAACCATTCATATACTTTTCCATATTTATACAAATATTATGCTCTTCATGATTACATATAATGGAATCTTATCAACCATTCATATACTTTTCCATATTTATACAAATATTATGCTCTTCATGATTACATATAATGGAGTCTATAATTCATTCATATACTTTTCCATATTTATACAAATATTATGCTCTTCATGATTACATATAATGGAGTATATAATTCATTCATATACTTTTCCATATTTATACAAATATTATGCTCTTCATGATTACATATAATGGAGTATATAATTCATTCATATACTTTTCCATATTTATTAAATTAAGATTCTCATAATTATTATATATAATGGAACCTCTCATGCTTGCATATATTTTCTTAATTTCAATAATAAAAATAATTTTTGTATAAATAAATATTGGGATAACATTGAATTAAGTACTTGGACTTAATATACTTTAAATCAAGAGAATGGAGATATTTTTAGAAATTCGGAATTTAATTTAAAATCGAACGATCTCGATTATTTCTTGACTTGGCTATACGAATACGTCGTGGCGTTAACTTAAAAAATGGGTGAAATAGTAGCGACACGATTTTCTATTAAAATAATTATTAATCGCGTAAAATTTCTTGGTCGCTACAATTGACTCCTGAGATTGGGTGTTTGAAGAGCTTGAAATCAATAGACTTGTATATCTTCCGCATTATTGTTTGAATAGGGGGTTGGGCTCAATAGTTTGGGTATGGTAAATTAATACCTGATTTAGTAAATTAGTTTATAATTAATTGATTTTAAAATTTTAAAATTTATAAGTATGATCAAGCCTAATTAACCCTTCTCATATTCAAAAAACCCATAAAATGTAACTTACAATAAATCAGGATAAATAATTTTGCTTCACATCGAGTTAATTTAATCAATGCTCACCATTCTTTTCTCGCATTACAACTTACTCACTCATCTTTAAAATATTATATAATGCTCACTCATCTATTAAGAAGGTTATCCATCCATCACCCATTACAAATCCATTACCCATATAGATGGAAAAAACCATGCGCGAGATGAAAAATGTGGGTTGGCCTATTAGTTAATTAAATTTTGCTAAGTTGGAAAAAAAGCTTAAACCAAAGGTGACCTCCCTTTAAAATAACAGAAAAATGTTTTCATCCAACATCAAAGATAAAATCTATTTTTTCTCCAATCATTTTCATTCTCAATCAGTTTGAAATTCTCCTCAAAAACAAATTTTCAATTGAACCCTAAGAACAAGCCCAAATTTCACCTTGATTGTGAAGGGAAAATGTGATATTATGGAAGACAACACCATTATTGAAGACACATAGTTGGAGTAAGAGGAGCACGGACCACACAAAGGTAACTTGTTTATGTACGCAATGGAATATTCACTTTGGTAAGTGAACAAACCCAAATGCCACCTTCATTATGAAGGAAAAAGGTGACCATTGTTGTTGTGGGTTTTTCAAGTTACTATGGATTTTTTATTTTGGAATATTGGTTTAATTGTATTTTCAATTTGAAGAGTTATTTATAAAAACCATATTTTCTTGTTTCAATGGAACCATCACTGTTTGTATCCTTGCACAAATTAATTGTTGTTGTGGTGAATATAAATGATAATGCACATTTTATATTTGAATATTCGTCTATTTATATGTAGTTGGAAGCTATTTACAAAATCTTCCCCTTAGTTTGTCTATTGCGGTTACTAACATTGAAGAAGAATAATTGGTACCTCCTCAATGTCAATTGAGTGATTCAGACGATGACTTGAATGACAATGATTTTCATTATGACTAGAACGTACCTACGCATGTCATAATTGGATTAAATTATGACCTTACAGTTGAAGCTGAAGATTTTTCGAAATCAGATGGAAAAGATGCATATTATCCATCTTCAGAGGAACTACATACTGATTACTCTTCTAATGAGGAAACTCATTATCATTTCCCATTTTTGATCTTGGAAGTGAGAAGTTGAATCCATATTTACAGGTTGGGAAGGATTTCGAAGAAATTGACCAATTTAAGCAATTTATTGGAAGACATGGGGGTTGTAAGTAGGTGAAATTTGAGTTTAGGCCAAAGGATGATAAAAGGGCTCAGGCAATGTCAAAAAAGGTGTAAATAGAGGATTTGGGCTTCACAAAATAAGAAGGGTTGCATCCAAATAAAGACTTATTTAGAACACACATGCACAAGAAATAGAACAAATAGGCATTGTATTGCAAAGTATATTATTGAGTAGTACTTAGATACCTTCAAAGTTGACCCTTATTAGAGTCAAACTTAATCAGGAAGGCCTTAAAAGATGATTTGAAGTTGACAATTAATAAAGTAATTGCATGGAGAGCCAAGAGACACGCAAGGATTTGATTAAGATATCTAATGAACATCAGTTTGGGATTCTTAGGTCTTTTGCTGCTAAAATTTTGAGAAGTAATTCGGGTTTCACATGTATAGTAGCCATGCATGATTTAATATTTTAGGGGATATATATTTATTTGGAGGTCTACAAGAGATGTTTCTTGGGAGGTTGTAGACATGTTATAGGTATAGACGGGTGTTTTTTGAAATGGATTTCTTGAGGACAAATGCTTGTTGCTATAGTATTGGATTAGAATGACTGTATTTACCCATTAGCATATGGAGAATGCTATTACTTAGAGATGTTTATGAAATATTAGGTGAAGATTTAATGACTGTAAATAGCAGTGAATGGAATTTTATGATTGATAGGCAAAAGGGTTTGCAGAATGTGATAGTTGACTTTTATCTTGAAGTTGAACATTGGTTTTTTTGTTATACAAATTTCTTCCGAACTGATTTTAAGGGATTAACTTTGAGGGACAGCTACAAAGTCCACAAGAATGACATATTAGAATATTTTTTTGGATGAGATCCATAAGGTGAACAATGATGCAGGAGTGGTCAGTGAAAAGGCATCCAAGTGAATGGAGCAAGTCTTACTTTCTCACTAAGGTGAAGATTGATATACTTCTTTACAATTTATGTGAAGCATTTAATAATGTGCGGTTGGAGGATAGGGAGAATCTCATTTTGATTTGTTGATTGATATTCACATCAATTTTATGAAGACGATTCAAGTTAGGAGGGATAAGATGAGAAAAACCATATGACCATTATGTCCTAGGATTCAACAGAAATTAGTGAAGACCATTGAATTAGCTAAGGGGTGTGAAGTGGATTGCTTAAGGGTTCCACAGTCATATGTAAAATCTTCTAGTGGAGAATTTGTTGTAGATATTCCCAACGGGACATGTGCATGCAAGAGATACAATTAGCAAGGATTCTATGTGGGAATGGTGTTGTTGCTATATTTGAGTAAGGATTCATTTAGTCATCTGATACTATTTAAAGCCCCCAAAATTTGCAGACGTGAGCATCATTCTTCAAGTTACACGTTATGTAATGACCAGTTTCTGAATGAAACAAAGCATTCTTATTTTCAATACTCGTCATCCATTTTTTGTTGTCCGGAATGAAAATAGCTTCGTGTTCATTATTCTTTGAATGTAACACTTTTTCGTCTATTCTTTTAGATGCTTGTCCTAAATGACTTCAAGAATTTCTTCAAAAATTACAAAAAGTTTTGCTTGTTGCAGTACCAATACATTAAATTTTCCTTGACAAACAACAAGACTCTTTTGGCAGATATGTCCAAGAGGGCTTTAAGAGCTGCAAAACAAAATGTCTCGGCCGAGATAGGTCAACATATTGTCTCTCTTGTCAACTTATCAACTACAAAGAAGTAGAGTTTTAGCATCATATATTCGATCACAAGTCAATGTAAATATCAGTTGTTTCTAATTCGTAGCTACATTCTTTTGTCGCTTAATCCGATTTAGACATTTTGATAGGTTGGATTGTAATATTGTCCATTATTGTTCATGAGTTGTCTAATTCTTAGTCAGATTTCAATGCAATAAATGCAAGACTTGGGAAAGGTTGTGCTTCTATGTACACGGAGAAAATCATGTACTGGAATAAGATCTTTACTTCTAAATGGCATTTTTCTTGTGAATATGTTCATATAGTGCAAGTAATGTCGCATAACCACTTGATGCTCCGGGACTCGTGTGTTGGATCAAATAACTAACTTACACAAATTAGATTTCAATAAAACAAAATCATTCACCATCACTCTATAGAAATAACTAGCAGGAGAACATCACTTGGAAAATGCTAATATAACAAATTTTAAAGGCAATCTATATTTGAAGTCTCGAAGTGGAATTTCCAAGTCATGAATTATCTAGTTTTCAGTATAATGGATCCTGACCATTAAAACACAAGAAGTTCGGCTTCTCCAACATCCACTTGTAAAGCCGAGTAGAAATGTTTGACTGCACAAAGCGCATTGACAACAGCAGCAGCAATCTTCCACCTTTAAAACTCTGGCAATAGCTTCAGCTGTTTTCAGTGAGATTAACTTCTAAAAGAATTTATGATATGATCCAGACCAGGCATCGAAGGGCAAAGTCGAGCCATCGGGAATATGATAGTGATCTACGTGTAAAACGGAGTAAGTTTCATGTTGGAGTCGAGTCGAGAAGGCGAAAGGATCGATCCGAGTCGAGTCGAGTGATCGATCTTCCCTAGGGTTTTAATTTCGTTATTCCGCGTTGTTCGACGAGATTCCCCGACTGGGATCTCATCAATTTATGTTGCTGATATCATCCACTGTTGTAAGTTAGACAACCATCTAAAGATCCACCTGCTACTTGAAGTATAGAGGATGAAGCAAACTTAGATAAAGCAGGATCAAGGTCTTTTTTCTATTGGTTGCGGCAACAACCACTACTTTCTTCTCCTGTTCAAATCCATCAATCTAAGCAAAAAGTAAATCATACAAAACCATGACAAATTGTTTTCTTCCCCAAAAAAATTATCAGAACTATTTACTATTTGAAAAAGTTGGACCATTTTGGGAATTTAAAAATAAATCATGAAAATAGAAAGAAAATGAACTATGAAAACCATAAGGAATCATTTTCCATTTCTTGGACCTTGGTCCTTGTCTCCTTGATCTATATACCTTTAGGATAAAATTGGTATGCTGAAACTTGTGTTAAAAATCTGCCAATTCAAACCACCACATGAATTGGCACAGAGGCAGTACTAGTCAGCAAACACTCGTGTCTAGTAAAGCATATTGTTATAGATACGAGTTAAATCCTCTCTTCATTGCATATCACAACTTGAAATATTTTTTCAAGTTTCCTACTGACCATGATGTCCCAACAGATTGAGAAAATGAGTCAAAATACATATAGATGATATTGAGAGAAATCACGATGATTAAAAAAGCAACTTCCACCAATGAATGACGTGTCGAGGTAGGATCTCGATACATACTCAAGTATAAATCAACGTGTAAAGATAAGTGTACAAGTAACATTACTTCACAAAAAAATGCTCATCCTACTAATCTAAGTAACAGTTTTTAGCAGGTAAAGTTTAGTAACTATCTTCCTAGATCATGGAGAAGTAAATATACGATATTTAGGATTTGTAAAAGGTTATCACAATAAAGTATTTAATATGAATTTGTCACTTGAATAGTTCAACATATTATTGAAAATAAAAATTCATGTAACATAAGTAAAGGAAAAATATAACAAAATATATTTTATCGGTTTTGTTTTCAATTTTGATTTTAAGAATCGGTCGGTTTTTATTTCGATTTTTTTATTGTTTGTTTTTTTTTTTTTTAAATCAATGGTTTCGGTTTTTCTTTCTTTTCTTTTTTGTGTGCGTGTGTCGTTACTCAATTTTTCATGCTCTTTTATTTGGTTATATTATATGTCCAAAAAGATGAGGATTGATTAATGTATGTGGATAAGAAGATATAAAATGTAGAGTAATAACAAAAAATTTGCCATCAAAATGGTATACACGTAATATAATATACACACACACACACACTAACTTATTAAGAAGAAAATACCAAATGTATTTACGGGATTGTTATGTTAGAATTGGAGCCTATCTAAATACTTCTGACATAAATTATATATACAAAGGATAAATAGACATGACATTTCTCTTTCTTCCTTTCCTTCCTCTCTCTTCTTCATAAAAAAAAAAAAAAAAACACTGATTTTAGTTTTTACAACAAACCATTTCCTCTCATATACATACTCTTATCAGAAAACCCTAATTTCAACACTTCATATCCTCTTTCAAAGATCGGGTATTCGAACCTCACAATTTCAGCTTAATTTATCTGTACCTTGTATCTATGCACAATCAGATTTCCATAATTGGTTTAAATCACGATTAGATTATGTGGATTATGGTTAATTTTGATCACAGTTGTCTTTTATCTGTGCTACAAGTTGGAAAATGTCTGTCTTTTCTTGAATATTTTTTTATTTCAGGGTTTTTGATTTGCTTCTTATGGGTTTGAATTGAATTTTAAATAGCTCCTTATTTTGGATTCAAATTTGTGGGATGATTGAATTCATGTTTGTTTTTGATCAAATTATGCAAAATCTGATGTGAATTTGGGAATTTTTTGATGAATATGGATCTGGGGTTGCTGTAGCTGAGAATAGTGTGCTAAAGGTTTAAATTTCATTGTTGTTTGTAGTGTGAAGGTTTTTGAAGCGATTGGTATGCATATAGATGTAGAAAGCAATGGAGGCAAATGCATGTGATGTCAATCACTTGGATTCTGATGCCCTTTTGCCCCCTCGCAAGCGGCTTCTGGCAGGATTGAAGAGACAGAATTCTGATCTTAACTGCCACACCTCATCCGCTTCTCATAATGCTTGGAATGGATATGATGCTCACCTTAATAATGTATTGAGAACGAACTTGGATAACCCTAATCTTTCGAATGAGGAGCTTGTTGAAGCCTCCAGATTGGCTGCTATAAAAGCGACGAAGGCTGCAGAGGCTGCAAGAGCTATTGCCGAAGAGAAGGCTGCCAAAGCAGCAAAGGCAGTGGCTGCTGCCAAGAGTGCTTTGAATCTTGTTGCTTCTCTTTCAGATGAGAGTGCTAACATAGAAAAAAATCTGAAAAAGAACAAGATGAAGAAGCATGTCCCTGTTCAAACGTTGTACAATAAGCACAAAGGGATTTCAAATTGCAAAACAGATGAAGAATTAGCCCGAAAGCTGCACCGTGTCATAAACAGCTCCCCAAGAATTTCCAAGAACTTGCCATCTTCTGATTTGAAGAATCACAAACGTAAGAGGTTGAAGAGCTCGGCTTCTGGAAGAACTGGTGTTGACAGTGGAGGTTCAGTCTTTGAAAGGAATCAATCTTACACGAGCAATGGGAATGGGGCAGTAGGAAAAATACACCGTGAAGATCTAATAAAGGAGGTAGACAACATTGTGGTAGATCTAAATACATCAAAATATAACAATGATGACCAACAAAAATTGGAAAATAGACAAGGATTACAATATGAATATGATAATTCTGAGCGACTGAAGTTGGAAAATGGGATAACTGGAACACTTCACTCAAAGGAGAAATTTTTGGAATCATTGGATAGTTTTGGTAAAAAGAGAGAAAGGATTAAGCAAAAAAAGTTGCCCTTGAGCATTTGTAGTTACAGAGATCAAACAAGCCCCAAAGTGGATCAGAAATCTGAAGGCATGTTAGAGCACAAGAAAATGCAAGCAAAGCTGCAGTGGGAAATAAGTCACCATTTACTGTAGGGTCTTCTGATGGTAGTTTGGTGCCTGTTGAGAGGACTCCCATGTGGAAGTGTCAGACGTTCAAGACACCTGATTGTGTTAAACAAAATAAAGTCACGCAGTCGTAGTAGTGTCCATAGTTTTATTTGAAAAAATGGGATGCTATCATGATAGGAGTCAATGGCCAATCTCATTTATGCGTTTTTTTCTTTTGACAAGGCATTTTTTGTTCCTGTTTTCTATTTTATTTTTTTTTTTTTTTGCTTGACCGTGGCGCTGGAATGATTTTGAACTTGCTTAAATGTATATTGATCTGTTTGATTGCTTCCATTTTTTTGTGGCACTTTCAAGAATGTTGCCTAACTCTTGGTGGACGGGAAGAAAAGGAAGATACATGTTGCAACATATATTGTTTTCCTTTTCTTGAAATGCCTTTTTCAGGGAATTGTGCTTTAGCAAGTAAATGCCTCCAGAGTTCTACTGGAGTGTGACTACCACTATCTTCTTCCTTTTCCTTGTGGTGAATTTGGCTTCTCTGGCTTTTGCATCCTCTTAAGTAAATAGCTTGTGCTCACATTTACCATCTTTAGAAATATATCTTTTTTCCCAAGAACTATAGAATTTTATGCATCAAATGAGTCATGATCTAGTCAGTAACATCAAAAGTTATATGTTGGTGATTCTCCTCTGCTTTGCTTTTCGTTTATTTTGTTATTCGGTACTTATGTGCAGCCATATAAAACATCCGAACTTTGTTGCTTTGATGGAAGCAGCAGCAGCAGCTTTTGGTTTGTTATTCTACTCATGAGACTGTTTCATAAATTAAGTTGGGGGCAATAAACATCAACCATGTTTCCCTTTCAATCTTCTGTGTTTTGGGGTTGTTTAGTAGGGATAGACATGGTTGTGAGTAACATGATTGCCGTTCCAAGTTGCATTGGTGTCTACTCTACTGTCTCCACTCTGCAGTTGCACAACCCAGCAAGAAATTATGGTCTACTTTCTTGGACTTTGCATGTTTGGCCAAGCTTAAAGTATAATTTAAGCTGATTAAACAAACTTTATTTCCACAGCATTTTATTGTACTCATAACTATTATTCACCTATGACCCATACATCCTGAAAGATTCACGATTTATACTTGTCAATTTCGAAAGGGTTTTAATAGACGAAAAAAAGAATCTACTTCAACCGATATATTTGTAGGCATATACAATATAGATATATACTATTATACCAATCGAGTCACAGGTATTTAATATAATCATACCGAACTATTTTTCACAAAGTGGTGATGAAACTAATAACTTGTACGAATATTTTCAACTTTCAAGTTGATTCAATCAATTCGTTTGTATAAATATTTACTCGATTGCAAACATTCTCAAAGGTTTGATCCTATAGGATTTGATCAATTTTCTCATTGAACAAAGCATACAAGATTTAATTAGATCTTTCATTCACGTTTTTTTTTTCATCAAGAACGTTTCTACGACTTTTTGACCAAGCTCATAACAGAAGAAATGACACAGTCACTAACAAATACTAATCTAATACTATTTGTTTCAATGAGTTATTTCGATCCAAATTCTTAGATAACGGTTGTAAATCTTAGATTTGCTACAACATGGGAGTTGTTTAAAAATGGTCCCTTGAGTGCATCATGATTATGTCCTAATAAATCCGACCATTTGACTCGAATTGACTTTCAAATTCTCATTGCTCTAGTAAATTACTAACAAAATAGATAAATGAGAGATAGAAGAGAATCAAACAAATTATAAAAATAGGTTATCACTTAATTAAGTTAATTTTAGTTTAAGCCCTCCCAAGCTTGATCTTGATTGTCATCCCATTATGATAAGGAATCTTTATTGCTCCAAATGCTTTATGATATATACCAACCTGTGAAAATGGCACTTATGAGGCATTTCCTTGTTCATTTGAAGCAATCAATCTGTTTTTTATTCGTCAAACCCCGATAAGTGTTGTGATTTTACGCTTACCAAATCTCACCAAATCTCATGCAAAGAACAAGTTGCTGGAAGAAGGAAGAATAAAGAACTAAAAAACAAGGGAACCACTTCTATCCGGATAGAATTTGATTGAATGGGGATAGAATAGTGCTTTTGTGGGATTGAATCCGAATAGAATTGGATTGAATGGTGATAGAATAGTGTTAACAAGAAAGAAAAGAAACAAGAAGGCAAGAAACGAAAAATAGGAAGAAATCCTCTTCCCATCCTTTATATACCAAGGCTAAACATGATTTAAAAACTAGAAATCATCAGAAAGATTTTTACCCAGATTTACAAGAGTTTTATCACTCTTCCTAATCTCACTTTCTCTTACTTTCCACTCCCTAGTTCCCCTCTTTCTACAAACCTAATACAAGTATTTATAGGCACAAAAGTGTATAAAAAATGGTTATTAACTACCTAACAAACTAAGGCTCCATATAGTTGAAGATTCCAACCAAAATCAATTGCAAAACAAACCAGAAATGAGACTCCAGTTCAACATCAATTCTGATTTGTTTGAGGAATCAAGAGACAAACTTTAAGGAATCATTTTCTTACGATCTCCACCTTAATTCCTTAAAGGGAATTTACATATGCAGCTGGAACCTTCAATTTCGTTTCCTTGCAAAACATAGATGAGTTGTTGTAGCACTCCTTTCATGACTATCACCGAATTTTCCATCAACTTTAACACTCCACCTTGAGCTTTGTACACACAACCAGATTTGTCAAGTGCTCCCAGTGAGATCAGATTTCTTTCAAGGCACGATACATGCCTCACTCCACCTAGGACCTTTGATGAACCATCCCACAATTTCAGCTTGACAGAACCAACACCAACCACTTCACAGGTGTTATCATTTTCCATCAGCACAATACTCTTAGCAACCGGATTGTACTCCATGAAAATTTCCTTTCTTGGTGTCATATGAAATGAACAACCTGTGTCCATAATCCACACATTAGTCTGGCTTGCACTTGTTACAGTAAGCATTTCAAAAACTTCATAGCCTTCAGACGCATTTGCACACTCTCCATCTTGCTTGTTGTTCCCTTGCTTCATCCTCCTCTTGTTTCTTTGTGGACAATTCTTCTTAAAGTGCCCTTCTTGATGACAAATCAGCACACTTTCTTTTCCTTTCTTCCTTCCATATTCAGCACTTCTCCATTCCTCTTGGAAAGATTTCCATTTAACTTTAAATCCAATTCTTTTGAATAGGCTGTCGCAGCAACTTCTTTAAGGGTCAAGGATTCCTTGCTATATTTGATGGTCTCTCTTAGATGATCATAGGTTGGGGGCAAAGAATTTAACAAGAAAATGGCTTGATCTCCTTCATCAATCTTGATTTCCAGATTCTTCAGATTTGAAACCAGCTTTGTAAACTCATCAATATTCTCATAAATTGATTTTGATTCATCCACCTTGAAGCTGTAGAACTTTTGTTTCAAGTAGATCCAGTTTGGCAAAACTTTGGTCAAGTAGAGCTCTTCTAGTTTGTTCCACATTTCAGAGGACATCTTCTCCTTGATTACCTTCCTTAGATTAGAACTGTATCAGAAAGGCTAAGGATGATGGTATTTCTTGCCTTGTTCAAGGTGTCAGCCTATTTTGAAGCCTCAATTCCATTCAAGGCTTCTTTCGATCCAAGATTACCAAGATGTGCCATCATCTTCTCCCTCCATAGGTTGAAATCATTTTTTCCATTAAATTTCTCCACTTCAAATTTGGATGTTGACATGATGTGATAAAGATTCTGGTCAGAAATCTTTATTTCACAAGAAATATATTCGAGCAAATAAAAGAAAAAAAAATCAAGCTAGGAAATTTCAAGCTCTGATACCAATTGTTGTGATTTTACACTTAACAAATCTTATGCAAAGAACAAGTTGTTGGAAGAAGGAAGCATAAAGAACTAAAATGCAAGAAAACCACTTCTATCCGGATAGAATTTGATTGAATGGGAATAGAATAGTGCTTTTATGGGATTGAATCCGAATAGAATTGGATTGAATGGTGATAGAATAGTGTAAACAAGAAAGAAAAGAAACAGGAAGGCAAGAAATGAAAATAGGAAAAAATCCTCTTCCCAGCCTTTATATACCAAGACTAAACATGATTTACAAATTAGAAATCATCAGAAAGGTTTTTACCCAGAATTACAAGAGTTTTACTACTCTTCCTGATCTCACTTTCTCTTAATTTCCACTCCTGAGTTCCCCTCTTTCTACAAACCTAATACAAGTACTTATAGGCACAACAGGGTATCAAAAATAACTATTAACTACCTAACAAACTAAGGGTCCATATAGTTGAAGATTTCAACCAAAATCAGTTGCGAAACAAACCAGAAATGAGGCTCAAGTTCAACTGCAATTCTGATTTGTTTGAGGAATCAAGAGACAAACTTTAAGGAATCATTTTCTTACAATAAGTAATTGATAAATTTAATCATTGTATGAGTTAGTGAAATATTTTAATGAAAATGTTATTAAATGATAAATATAATGCACCCACTGAGAGTCAAATAAAAAAGTATAACCTAATCATGTATATTTGGAGTATAGTCTTTGATTCTTTGTTATCATACATTTTATTATAGACTCGTTGAAAATTGTTTTGATCTAGTTCATAGAGTATTAGAAGTAGCCTCGCTTTGATGAGATCATCACAAATGGAAAATAAAAAATTTGCAATCAATTTGATAATGATAAGGTGATATTGCTTCTTAGATTTGAACTGAGAAATTTTGTGAGAATTTTAAAAAATGTAATGCTACCAATACTTTGTGATAACAAGATTGAGAACTATTTATTAAAAATATTCACATATGTAAAAAATAAATAAATAATAAATAAAAAGGGTTCCCATAATCCTATACCAATAAAATAAACTAAAAAGTAAAAATTCTATAATGGTACTAGTAATTACCCAATAAATCTCGTAAGGTTGAGAGTTTGAGTTCCTAGGTACACACCTAGCTAAGCCTGAAATAAAACTCCCTCCTAGGGCGGGGGGACAATTCGTGAGTTACGTGACGTCAAAGGGCTACCGTCAACATAAAAATACGTGTTTTTTATGTTAACGGTATTCTTGGGCGTAACGCAACACAAAGATTGTTCTCATGTGAGGGGATTTTTGTCCCAAGCAAGGCTAGGCACATCCTTAGGGAGTCGAACTCTCAACCTTAAGAGGTTTAAAGGCTCAATAAGGGTTTTCATGTTGACGTTAACCGTGTGTTACGTGATGCCATAATGCTACCGTCAACATAAAAATGATTGTAGTATGTGGCATCCCCCAATACATAAATTGTAAGACCGCTTTTCATTTTTACGTGCAATTTTAAATTTTAAGTAATATTCTTGTGATTGTTATTATAAATTATAAATTTATGATCTTTAATGTCTATAATTGGAATTATTTTGCAATGGAAGGACTTGGACGCTGTCTCGATTAATATACCAATTTGAAAGTTTAAAAAAATTGGTTACGCACAAATATTTTTGTGATTATTTTTTCTATTGCCTGAGCATGCTAATTTCTATTTCTATTTTATTAAATTGAAACTTGGGGGAAACTTTAGTGGCATTTGGAAAATAAATGGAACTTAGGGGATTAGTTATGCAAGGGACGAGATTTGAGGGACCAATTCGTAAATTTCAAAAAAGATTAAATCTTAACCCTAACCTAAATTAACCCCACTCTCGATCTCTCTCTTCATTCCCGTCTCTCCCTCTCTTCGCGTCCCCTTCCCGGTGAGACACACACACACACTTTCCCTTTCTTTTTCCCGCTGCACACACAACGCAGGCACCCGCGCACACTGATACACACACACACACACGAACACACTCATATAAATATGGAATTTTATGTATGTGTGATGTTTATTTGTATAAATTTTTACTTTTTTCAGATTCGAATTTGTCTAGATTTCGAATTTTAATTATTAGTTGGAACTTTGGTTAATGATTATATGTATATGTATGTCTCTGTGTATGTATATCTTGATGTATATGCATATTATCCTCACAAATATATATATATATACATAAATTTCAGATTTTTAAAGTTATATGGGTAGATTTCAGATTTCAATATTCGTGAATTTGTTAGTTTAATTGAAATGTTTAGTTGTATTTCGAGTTAGAAATGGTTAATTTCGAAATTTGGGAAATAGCATATAAATGATCACATTGATTCTCAAACTTGGTAGTGATTTTTCATAGTTATGAAATTTTGGATTTAATTGGTTTAATTGACAACTATTTTGAGAGTTTTGTTTTCAGATTTAAAAATGTTGGAAAAATACTTGGTTTAAATTTGAGTTAGTTTAATTGAGTTTGTGTTATTCTGGGTAAATTTGAGGATTTCAAATTTATGAAATTAGATAACTGCTTAAATTTTAACTTTTGGATTGAAATTTGTATTTTTTAGATTTAAGAATTTATTTGAATCTTTAAGTTGGAATTTCAGATTTTGGAAACTATTAAAATGGGTAGTTTTGATTAATATTAGTTAAATTGAGACCTTGATTATAATCTTACATTCTTATGCATTTTAGGGATTTAGAATGTAATGTTTTGGGAATTGGAAGCATGAAACTCTTTCTTGTTTTATGTGCTTTAATCTAAACGTAAGGTCACATTGTGAATTAAAAGTTATACTTATTAATGAATGTGAACAATTAGGATATTTGGTACATTGACGTCACGGGCATCCGAGACTTTTCCACTTGCAAATTCAGAAACGGTAAATTACTAAGGACTGCAAGTAAGTAAACTTCCCCTATGTTCATAGAAGTTAATGTAAATGTGAAATGTGTAAATGACTATTTGCAACTTACTTGCTTTGATGAATTTCATTTACTTTATGAAAGTATACGTCATTGAAAGGAATGTTCAAGCATACACATTATCATGTCATTACATCATCAAGCATGTATTAGCATCGAAATTGGGAAGTCAAATGTTTTTAAAAGAAAGAAATGTGTCAAGGTGCAAGTTTGTTCAAAAGTTATGTATCCCAAGTTTTTAAGGAAGAATAGGTGTACTTCTAGTTCATGAAAGATGCGAGTGGGAAATGGGGCGCGGGGGACCGGCGTACTCGAATTAAGTCGCTTTGCGACGGAATGTTCAACAGTTTTATGTGGACTGTTAAACCGCTTTGCGGTGGGAAAGTGAATGTTAAACCGCTTTGCGGTGGGAAAGTGAATGTTAAACCGCTTTGCGGTGGAAATGTGAATGTTAATCTGGTTCCAAATAAGAATTGCTCACTGTTATCTGATTGATTAGAAGATACACCAAGTGAGCTCACGATGGAATGAAGTAAAAGTTTTGAAATGTTTAAGTGAAAGTTGAAAAGTTAGAAAGTTCTAAAAAGTTAAAGTAAATGGGATACATATTTCGAAATGTTTAAAGCATATCATGTCATGAGCATGCATCACGTGCATAAAGTTTACTTACTGAGTTTTAGCTCACCTCAATCCCTCCCCCATATTTCAGGTGATGAAAAATAGATGATTAAAGGAGAGCACTTGGCGGCAGGCTCAGGCAGTACCTGACTTGAATTATTTAAAATTGAATTTAATGATTTAATTTAATTTTACATTGATTAATTCTTTCTTTGTTTATTCCTTAAACTATTCGTCTAAATTTAACTTTAAGCTATTATATTTCTAGTATCATTTATATCAGCACTTATTTCACTTAATTAAAGTTTATCGATATAGAAATTTTTGTATCGAGGAGTTTGGGATTGAGTTTGGATAAATGTGGTGATGTAGGAGTTAATATTGAATTGTGATTGGATGTTGAATGTGGTTAACTTGTGATTGATGTTTTAAATTGTTAGGTTGGGTATAATGTCCCTCTACATGTTGGTTAAGTCCAAGTTATAGAGGAGACTCTGCCGAAATTTCTATAAATTGGTGTAATAGAAAAATGATATTTTTAATATTTTTAAATGATTTATTTTCGCATAAAATGTGAATGGGAGTTAACACGCCTAGTTTTAAGCATTTAAAATTGGAGTGTTACATAAATTGTCCCTTGAGAATGAGTTTGTCCAAGCTTGGATGTGCACATTCTCTAGTATTCGAATCTTTAACCTTAAGAGGTTTGTTGGGTGATCTCTGTTACTAGTTGTCATAGTGGTATCAGGGATCACCCAACAAATCTCTCAAGGTTGAGGGGTTTGAATTCTTGGGTGCGAGCCCAACCTAACTTGACATAAAAAAATCCTTCTCAGGGGATAATTCGTGTGTTTCCTCTTGGCTAAATACCTTAAACGGGATGATCTTCTCTTGGCTAAATCTTTTAAGCAGGATGACCTCCTCTTAGCTAAATTCCTTAAGCGGGTGACCTCTTCTGACTAAATCCCTTAAGCATAAAGAACTCCTCTTGGCTAGATCCCTTAAGTAGGATGACCTCCTTTAGCTAAGTCCCTTAAGCAGGATTGCCTTCTCTTGGCTAAATATCATAAGTTGGATCTGTGGCGCAATGGTAGTGCATCTAACTCTAGATCAGAAGATTGCGTGTATGATTCATGTTGGGTCCAATCCCTGCTTTAATATGGACCTTTTTGTTATGTTGATGGTAGCCAATGATGTACCGAAACATACGAATTGTCCCCTGAAAAGAGTTTGTTGTATCAGGTTTGGCTGAGCGCGTCCACAAGGATTCAAATCCTCAACCTTATGAGATTTGTTGGGTGATCTCTGATACCACTAGTCTTTATCAGTTGCTCTCCCTTAGTCTATGGATTACTCATCCTTATAACAGTCTAGGAAGCATAGTTCTACACATAGTTAATTAACTCTCATTGACCAACAACTTAGTGACTCCCCCTTGCTAATACAACCAATTATAATTTATCAATTTAAAACACATAGGCCAATCATATTATATCAACATAAACATTAACTACAAATGCTGTAAAAAATCTACGCTCTTCTTTTTGTAACAAGTAAAGTCAAAGACAGAAATAAGAGGAGCATACACACAAAAAATCCAACTAGTGTACTATTTAGTACAATTATCCAATACTATATATCCAAGTACTTTGTGATTAAGAACATTTATCCATCAAATAGTTAGAGGCAAAGAATGTTAGAACCAATTAATATGTAGCAACCAGTGCCTCAAAATCTTCAATACATTTTTGATCCGTGGATCGCCAAAGAAACGAATATCTTTCAGTATTCTTCGTATAGATTTAAATTCATTTGTAAAACTCTGATGAAGAAGGAGAATTTTAGCTCAAAAAAAAAAAAAAAAAAAAAGAACCAAGCATGGATAACAATTTCTATTGCTTTGTTCTTCTTGGACCCTCAAAAATAATTTTTCCAAGAAAACTATCTTCACCACTTTGGTTCTCAACTTGTATAGAATTACTTTGCATTTTGAAATCGGATGCAAGTAAATTATCACTCATTTATGGCTAGTTCTTACATCATGTTAGTGGTCAGGGACGGGGACAAGATTTCAATCTTGCAGGAGCGAAAATATGGGGGGCTCCCAGGGGTTTGGGGGCGGAGCCCACAATTTTTTTTTAAAAACGACGATTTTGAATACCAAAATAAACAAGTTAGATTGATTGACCAAAAAGATAATCAATTTGTCGATACGAAAGAAATATGTCCATCTACGTGTCTAACACTATACAAATTGAAAATAAATACGAATATTAGATGGATATCACAAAGACAAAAAAAACAAACTTTCTATCTATATAACAAATGATAGAGACGGCTTGGACATCTTAAATTTGTCTCTCCTTATCCTTATCTCTTCAAATTCGTCAATAAAAGAACTTAGTGGAAGAGTCTTAACAATATCCTTCTCAATATACACAAGTATGTTATTGGACAAAAAATCATCTTCCATTCTATTTCATAACTTGTCTTAATGACACTCATAGCTGAAAATGCACATTCTGTAGTTGTTGAAATTGGAAGAGTTAAGACAAGACGAATCGATTTATCAGTAAGATTATAACTCATTGATTTTATTGTCAATGCCAACAGTTGGCACATATCGAGAAGTGTTGTCAAATTTTTAAATTAAGAGTTACGTTGAATGAATTTATTGGAATGAATTGAAAATTGAATAATGGGTAGTATTTTTAGTTAAATTTAAGGTTTTTGTATTATTAGACCCAGTGGAAGTTGTTGGGGGGCCCACCCCCCTCTAGCTCCATCACTGTTAGTGGTCACAACACCACTACACAGCTCCTCATCATTGGAGTCCACAACTTCCTCCATACCTAGCCAATCCTTGAGTGCACCTTCAACAGTCTGTCCTATATATGCCCTTGCCACCTAATGGTATTTTCAATTTGTCCAATATTCTTAGGTATGTTGGCCATGAATTTCCTCACAATAGATTCATTAAATTTTCAAGAAAAATTTCAAGCTTATGGATCCCAACAACCTCATCCAACCCCATCCTAAAAAACTCTTGAATTTCCACAATTGATTTTTGGTGTGCAGTGAATGAAACATAAATTCTCATTTCACTCAAAAAAGAAGCAATAGTTGTAGGAACTAACTAAATGTCTTCCTTGAAATGTTTCAAACTCAAAGAGCTCAGGGTTAGAAGTGGGAGTACCCAATACTCAGTAGGTTTCATCAATAATGTAGAAGTCCTATTCTGACAATTTTCTCATTCTTTTTGCTTTCCCTTTTCTGCTCTAGTTGTCTTCTTTCAAGGTAAATGATTCTTCTTTATTGTCACCGGGGGCTTCAAACTCAAAAGCAGAAAGTGGAGACTCTAGTTCATTAGTCTTCTTATCAACATCTTCAAAATATACGATCAAAAAAAAAAGAAAAAAAATTTAAACGTGTTTAGGATTGTCTTGCTAGTCTATAGGTTTTTTGGTTGTTCCTATCTATCACTAGACCTCTTGTTTGATCTATTTCCTCTTTAGTACTTCCCTTAAATAAACCTTTTTTTTTTTTAACTTTTATCATTATTTTCTCCCAACTTGACCTTACGACTTGGGTAAGAGCATCTCCAATGCATTTGGTGAATTGGGGCTAACGTGATAATAAAATTGATGAACATCTGGAGAATGTGGATAAATTGACGGAGATGTATAAAATTTCATCTCCAATGGTTCCGTCTACATTTAAATATTGTTGATTATGTGGCATTTTTTTTTAAATTTAAAAATAATAATAATATATAGAGATAGAAGATGTATGTATATATTTATATATAACATTCTTTTATTTAGCTATTAAAGTTCTTCTAAAATAAAAAGAAATGCTGACTCATCAGGTCAGAGGAGCGTCAAGATGTAGACGGAGCACTCGACGTTGTCAAATTTTTTTCAGCCACGTCAGCTTAACATTGTAATTGAAATTGTGCATTGGAGAGATATTTTTAACACATTCCATCAATTTGCTGACATGTCAGTCATTTTTTCCAATTGATGGTGTGCATTGGAGTTTCTCTAAGAAACTGACTCATTCCTTTCAACCCTCTATGGCAGAATGGATTCTCCTGATGAGTGATGACACGTACTTTTGAGTTTGATTCGGGTTTTTATATGGAACAATGGCCTTGGACTCTCCAACCCCAAATCATACGGCCCCTGAAATAGAATGAGCACCATCGGACACCGCTTCCTGTAGCAGCAACCTTCCTAGATGGTTTTCCTAGCTTCTTGCTCAACTTAGCATTCTTAGTTTTTTCTTTCATTGGAATTCTACAAAAATAAACATAGAGTAGCAGGCAAGTATGCACAGAGTAGTTTTAAGGTAATCAAGTGAAGATAGAATGAATTTAAAACCCTCACTTACAAATTTAAAGAGAATGAACCGATGATCTCAATTAATTGCATAGAAGTTGCTCCTTATGGAAACGTACATAAGGAAGTTTTAAGAAAACTGATTTTGGTAAGTTATAAAATAACTTCTTACTTTCCATAAACCAATTTTTAATTTAAGACAAGAATATCTTAATGCCTATTAGAATTACATGACCCTTCAAAACTTTTTTTTTAAATTCATCTAAGATTTTATTTCCAAAAAGAATTCGTTCTCAATTTTCCTTGTTCAGTCAAGACAAGATTGTACAGCTAGATTTAGACTGTTGATCAGAGAATTTGTGAAAAAGTCCACACAAATCAATCACACACAAAATAATCAGAAATTTTCTAACAAAAACTAACATTATTTCAGGGAAAAGTCGCGTTCCATAAATTCACCTAATTAGTCCAAAGTCCTCAGAATAGTCATGAATCTATCAATAGATGTTTGGACATATTTAGTTTCAATTAATTAGTCAGGTTGTGACGTGAGTGTAAGAGGGAACATGTCAGATTAGTCAATCATAACTCGTCCCCTAACCCAAGTTGAAACTCGTCAAGCGAAGAAGTACACAATTGTATTTCAAACCAACCATCATCTAATATTGTATCTTAAAAATTAAAAATAAAAATTTTTTTGTGTGAGGGTATATTTATATATTTTTTAATTTTTTTTTGTATACTCACATGTTGACTTTTTTCAATTCTTTTTAAAGATAATCAAAGTCTTTTGAGTCTACGGATTTGACTTTCACACAGCTCTAGGGGTAATCATCTTCTCATGACATATTATTTATCAAGGATAACTTTTCACGCCTCTGGTGGTTGTCCACTCCTGCAATGAACCAGAATGCAATCATAAAAAACTATTGCAGTGCCGAGAGAAATAAATACTGAACATATGTCCATAACTAAATATTTTTCCACTAAACATAAAAACTCAAACAGAAATATGACATAATCAACCATTCCAGATGTCTCTGAAGTGTGCTTACCTGATAATAATTAATCATAACATTTTTGAATTGTGTTTGATTCCAGATGTCCACTGGTAAGGTTTTATTTCTAACAAGTGCATTGTATTCTTCCTCCATAGCATTTCTCCATTTTGTGCTTGAAAGTGCCTCTGTCACTTTGGTTGGTTCAGTTTCATCTTCTAATTTCTTTGTGCCATTGTGTTTAGCATAGCCAACATATGCCTTGAGTTTAAAAATTCCAGCTCTAGCTCTTGTCACCATAGGGTGCATGATAATTTGGTTTGCTCCTTCCTTAGTTTCTTGTTCCAGTTCTACTTCACCAACTTCCTAACTTTCTTCATTAATAGGAACATCTTCTGCAGCCAAATTTGATGGTGTATCATCTGTGTTCTAATGAGTGATAGTTGAGGCTCATTTACATTGTCAATTGCTATCAAATCCTCTAAGACTAGTGAAAAAATTCCTGCTATTGGAGTTGCACTAGGATGCTAAATATCAATTGAATTAGGATGCTTGTAATAAAGAAAAGGAAGTTGACAAATGACATTTTATAATTGCTTTGGATTTTAGTGTTTGTTTATGAAGTTTGATTGATAAGGGAATTTGACTCGATGTTAAATCTACCCTCCAAGTATAAAGGGGTCAAGTTATAGCCTAGCAATAATTCAGGGTCATTCTTCCTAGGGATTTTGTTGGTATAATAATATTTGCTAAATTCGAAACTTAAACGATGATTTCAATTGTTTTTAAATGAATAAAAAGATGATAATTAAATTGCAATGAAAGGGAAATTTGAGTGGAGTTATTCTTTCGCTATCAATTGGGCTTTGCAAATAAATTTAGCATGAATTTCTTGAGATCGATAAAATTTGGAAATATTAGTACCAAAATTAATCAATTTATTCTACAGCATTTTTTCGAGCATGTTGTGTGCATATTCAATACATACCACATCAGCGAAAATAATCCAAATAAAATAATTTGAAAACTTAAAACAATTTATAAGCTCTTATCAATAACAACAATTCACCCATAAGAAATTAAAACATGCCCATTGACGCTAAGAATAACTCCCCTAAAAAATAACTTAGCCGGACATAATTAAATTAATCGAAATAAAATTCAACCAAACAAATATCATTACTAGAAAACGAAATTCAAATTTGAAAATGAAAATTCAATAACTAAAAATATCTAAAAAACTAAATCAATGCCAATAATCTGAATTTATAAAACTTAATAATTGAAACAATAAAAACATTCTAAGTAAAAGAGCAATAAAAAATGGAACAAGTCACCCAAAACGCCAATTGCAATGCTCCTCACTCGGCTGCCTCTTGTATTCCACGCAAGGCACTTCCACAATCTGGTGCAATACGTGAGATTAGAGAAGAGGATGCTGCTGGCCGAGAGCTATAGCTGCTGATGGAGGTAGGTTGCTGCTGGTGAGGCTGCTGAGAGAGAAGACAGACAGAGAGACCTGCTGAAAGAAGACATATGGAGAGGGAAGAACAGGGAGGTCTCCTGCTGGTTATTGATGTGCGGTTCAAGGGAGTTGAGAGGGAGATGAGCTGGGCGGCTGTGGTTTTTTTTGTGAGGGAAGGAGGCTGAGGAAGAAGGCTGGCAGAGAACAAGAAGGGAGAGGAAACAGACTGCATGAGGAAAGAGTGAAGAAAGAGAAGGTTGCGGCTGGGACTGATGGCTGAGGGGCTGCTGCTGCTGGAAGAAGGAAGACAAAGGCATGAGGTTAAGGTAGAAAAAGGCTGCTGGTGGGGAGTTCCGGCTGCTGCTGTGTGAGTTCCGTGAGGGAGAAGAGGCTGGCAGCTGTGGGAGTTGAGAGATTTGTTGGCTGCGGCTGGTTTATAGAGGGAAGTTGAGAGAATTGTGGCGGCGGGTTTAGAAGAAGGCTGAGAAGACACAGGCAGAGAAGGCGTGTGAGAGGAGAAGACAGAGGATGGATAGGTGAAATTGGTCCAAGACAGAGAATTGAGAGAAACGGCAG
Organism: Ligustrum vulgare; assembly: GCA_963555705.1. Lineage (NCBI taxonomy): Eukaryota > Viridiplantae > Streptophyta > Magnoliopsida > Lamiales > Oleaceae > Ligustrum > Ligustrum vulgare. The sequence continues at coordinate 40,364,522 of OY743173.1, read as the reverse complement.
ATGCTGAGGTTCTTTTCTGAAGATGGTGCATACAGTGAGTAGTAGGTTTTTGCTGTCAAAAAAATTACAGAGAATAGAGATAGATAGAGAGTGGTATGGCGTGTAGGTTTTTGTGGATGTGTTGGACTTGGAGTATAAGATGGCTTTATGGGCTTTTTCGGTCCATTAAATTATGGATCTTTGGGTTAAATTTGTCCAAAATATACCTGAAATCAAATAAATGAAAATTTTTAGCAATTAAAGTTAATTTAGAGTTAAACAAATAAAATTGAATCTTTAATAAATTTTACTCTAAATGACAAAATTTATATCCCAAAATTGTATATTTTCATTTATTTATTTCTTTAAAATACGTAAAATCGGACAATAATCAGAATTCTTTCTCATCAAAAACAAGTTTGGAAATGTAAACCTTACCAGTAGAGCTAAAGACATTTGTAACCCTTTTGTGAATCACCAACACCTAGTATGTGTTCGGTATTGTTTAAAAAGAGTTTTTTTTTTTTTTTAAAATGAATAGTGATTTTTAAGATAATGGATGTTGAGATTTTATTGAAAAGTCAAATATTGTGAGCTTGATTTTTAATGGATGATTGATTTATATGGAATACTGTAGAAAAAAAAAAGAGAATTTTAAAGAGAGCCAAACAAGGGCCTAAGAAAATGCATTTGGTTGAGTGAAAACCGAATTTGTGATGTTGATACGGTCTGATGCAGGAATAACTTGCACAACCAAATCTTTTGATTAATTTGTAGTAAACAGTTTTATTGTATAGCGCTTGAAATGGTGAGTTCATATCAAGAAAAAATGTAGGCTGTCTATTGATAAGGTACACTAATGTTTTGAAAGCTTCCCACCAAAATGTGAGAGGCATGTTTGATTGTGCTAGGAGTGTAAGGCCAAATTCTGTTAAGTGTCTATGTTTTCTCTCCGCTCTCCCATTTTGGGTTGATGTGTACGGACATAATTGTCTAAGTTGGATCCCACACTTAGTCAAAATGGAGATTTTTCTTTTAATGTATATATCAAGGAATATCTACTATAAAGTCATCTAAGAACAACACATAGTATTTGAACCTTGAATTGGAGATTACTGGTGCTGGTCCCCATAAGTCTGAATGGATCAAATCTAAGGATGATGAGGCATGTGAGTTTGATTGTTTGAAAGGAAGATTATGTGATTTACAATATTGACATGCTTCACGAAATGGTAGAGTTTCATTTGATTTCAAATCTTCATTACATGGTTTTAAGACTTGAGACATAATATTTACAGATAGTTGCCCAAGTCTTTTGTGCCACAAATCTATGACTCAATGATTTTTCTTGACTCAGACTGACACTGGAAACATTATTGATATTTAAGCAAAAGAGGGCGGATCTTTTGATTGACCGTTTGAAGTTGTTTCTTGGTATTTCCAGTTGATACAATGCATCTTTAAGCTTCCCCTCCAGCAGAACTTCTTTCGCTTGTGAGTCCTTGACAAAACAACAATTAGCATGAAACTCCATAAACCCTTTGTTATCCAATGTTAGTCGTGAGATGCTAACCAAGTTTTTTCTTTATCTAAGGTACTTGAAGTAGATTATTTAGAGCTAAAGTGTTATTATTCACACTTGGTAAATGAGTGCTGCCAATATGTTCTACGTGTACTGAGTTTTTGTTTCCTACTGTGAGTTCATCCTTACAATTATACTCACATGCTGTAGTCAGGTTCCCTTTGTTATCAGTGACATGGCTGCTGGCTCTAGTATCAGCAAACCTGGCCGAATCAATAGTGATGGATGGTGATGCAACAAAGGCAAATGGGCCATGCTCAGTATTGTTCTAATAACCTGGTTTAATTCCCATACGCTTTCCTTCAAATCTTTCAAAACATTTATCAGCCAAATGATTAGTGAGTCTTCAAATTTGACATGGGACCCTTTCCTCAAAGTTTCTTCCACCTCTTCCTATGAACCTTCGACATCCTCTGTTACTATATCTTCCATACTTTCCAGATCTAGCACCTCTAGATAATTAGGTTTCTAAACAAAATTTTATGTAGCTTGACTAAGGCTCAATGAGCTCAAGCTTCCTTACTTGATTTAGATGTTCCAGTTTGTTCTCAAATGTCATGAGGATAGATTGCAGTTCATGGAAAGTAATTGTTTTTATGTTGTTGATTTGTACTACTACAGGAGTATATTCCTCATCCAGGCTAGCCAGGACTTGAGTGATTTAATCTTCAGTAGGAATAGGTTTCCCAACAACTTCCAAATTGTCAGCTAACTATTTGATAGTATTCAAATACTGATCAATGGATATAGAACTCTTCCTGATTCTTAGCAGCTCGCCAGTTAGAAAAGTGATTATGGATTTGTTCATGATTCCATAGCTATCCTTTATAGCACTCCAAAGTTCAGCAAATTTCGAACTTCCCATCACTCTCATGGCTATTAGGGGTGGGCATAAACCACCCAAACCCGCCAAAACTGCCCAAACTGACCCCACCCGATTGCTTTGGGTCGGTTTTTCTTGAAAATTGGGTTGAGTTCGGGTTTTTTTTTAATTTTTTAGTCGGGTTGCGGGTTGGGTGAAAAACCCCACCCAACCCAAATAAAAAATCTTTTTTTTTTTAAAATGAAACTTTACTTATTTAAGAATTTTGAACCTATTTTAATTTTATTAGCAAGTGTTCAATTTATTGTATTTGAAATTATTGTAGTGTACATAATTGATTTGGGTTAAAGATTGATTCATGAGTTTTTCTTTTCTTTTTCAATATTTTTTTTATTAATTGGGCCAAAGCCCAACCTGTCCAACCCAACCCAACCCGACCGAAATTTGGTTAGGTTGGGTTGGGTTTGAACTCTTAATTGGGTTGGGTTGGGTTGGGTTGATTTTTTATCAACCCGACTTTAGTGGGTTGGGTTCGGGTTAGGCAAAAAACTGACTCAATCCAACACAAGCCCACCTCTAATGGCTATATTAGGGGTCATGGATGAGTAGATCTAACCCCTCAATAGCTGGTCTACAGACTTTCGTTTGTTATATTCTAGGTGCGGTGTGATTTCTTCTTTGCTGCCTTCATCAGTTGTGACTTCACGTCTTAAGAATTCATGCGAACACTCCTTTGTCCCCAAGACAAATCCCTCCAAATTGTGAACTTTGATAATAGGTAAAGTGAATTTTTTCAGAGAAGAAAACTGTTTCTATCCAACTTCACTGAAAGTGTCTATGTCGTCTTTACTCCAAAAGGGGAGAGATGATTGCCTTCGAATAATGGAGTCATCATTTCTTCGGAATTGTGTTGTGAAGTTTTTGATGGTATATTCAAATATCCCCGCAAGTGTACGGGTCGTGAGGAGTAATAAAGTGGACCTAGGAGTCCGGATTATCGTCCTACGGAGACTGCTATTAAGTATCCAAATATGTTAGTTCTAGACCTTATTTGAACAAACAAGAGAGTTTGAGATTTTAAATTAAAATTAAGAACATAAACTAAAGAAGTAAAATTGCTAAATTGTTTTGTATCTAAAAATGATTGTAAGGTAGTTGGGATTCACGATTTCACCTAGCCAATTATATTAACTCTAATTTCAGTTTTATTTCTTAAATATGTATTCGGTCGAATTCACTAATGTATATTGAAATTCCTCTCTCGAGTTTAAATCAATTCTACCTAAATAAGTTAACGTGTATTTCTACAAAGGGTCCAAATATTTCTTATCTAGATACATAAAACACAAGAATTCACGCACGACCGCAATAACAACAAAAGTATATCATCTCTTTAGGTCGGTGACGTCATAGCCAAACGACTTTAGGACACCAGGTTTGAAAGACCCCTCATACTTAATTACTCAAGTCATAAAGGCTTAAACAGAATAGTTAAAGATATTTTATTGTCTTATGTGTAAGTCCACTCTCCTTGATGCGAACTCCCTTGGTGTTTAAACCAAAAATTCTCACAACAATTTGTATCAACCCAAGAAAGCTAAAAATGGTAATAAATGGATAATCTTGACCCAAGTTTAACCCAACCAAAATTCTAAGGAAGGTGAACCCTAGCCCAATGGAGAGATTAAAACAAATACCAAGATATTGTGAAATAAATAACAACAAATACACAAGACAAATTCTCAATATATAAGTTGAAGAAAATTCCAAGGATAGTTACAAGTAAAGAAAGGATGATTACCTTTCAAAATGCTCTCCAAAGAGTAATCTTAATGCCAAAACTATCTAAGGTTCAAAGACAATTTCTATTTGTAATACAAAAGGTAAAAAGTAAGAAGTTTGGAAAATTGCACAAAAACCCCATTTTTTGAATTCGGGGACTTTCGATCGACCGAAACAATTTCTGTCGATCACAGGGTCGACCGAAATGGTACTTTGGGTCGTACGAGGATCAGTCGAACCTGACTGAGGCTGCCTCTAAAATCCCTACAAAGTTTCGGTCGACCGAGGTGAATTTTGATCGACCGAAATGGCCTGAACTTCCAAAAATAGGCAATTGACCTCGATCTTGCTCTCTTCCACATGGACTTGATTTTGGAGCTTGTAAATGAGTCCCGCCATCGACTCTTGGACCTCTTTGGCCTTGGATCTCATCATAGGCCCCACCGGTATTCTTATCGAGGGTTGACTTGGTTGACTTTGACTTGGTTGACTCGCTTGATTCTCATCATCCCCTCTCTCATTGAAAAGTATTCGACCTCGAATCTTTACCTGCATCAAAAAGGGATAAGTCAAAGACATTAAAAGAAGCTGATACATTATACTCACCTTGGAGGTCAAGCTAGAGGCATTGTCATTAATCTTCTCCATGATTTGAAAGGGGCCATCACCACGTGGTTGCAATTTTGACTTTCTTTGATTCGGAAACCACTCCTTCCTCAAATGTAGCCACACTCAATCACCAGGTTCGAATGACACTTGCTTTCTACCTTTGTTGGCATTGGAGGCATACTGTTCATTCTTCTTCTCGATTTGGAGTTTAACCTTCTTGTGAAGAGATTTGACTGGCTCCGCTTTTCTCTTCCCATCTAAACTACCTCTTTCATCAATAGGCAAAGGAATCAAATCCAAAGGAGTTGATGGGTTAAAGCCATAAACAATCTCAAATGGAGAAAAGAAAGTAGTAAAATGAACACTCCGATTATACGCAAATTCAACAAAAGGAAGACACTCTTCCCAATTCTTTAGATTGCCTTTAAGGATAGCGCGAAGGAGTTGTGTTAATGTTCTATTAACCACTTCAGTTTGGGCATCGATTTGGGGGTGATATGTTGTGGAAAATAAAAGTTTAGTCCCCAATTTTTCCCACAAAACCTTCCAAAATTGGCTAAGAAATTTGACATCCCTATCCAACACAATGCTCCTAGGGACCCCATGGAGTCTCACTACCTCCTTGAAAAATAGGTCGGCTATGTGAGTGACATCATCAGTTTATGACAAGTAAGGAAGTGTGTCATTTTACTAAATCGATCAACTATTCCAAAGATAGAATCGCTCCCCTTTTAGACCTAGGTAGACCTAAAATAAAGTACATAGAGATATCGGTCCACGGTTCACTAGGAACGGGTAGGGGTATATATAACCCATGCATTGCTACCTTGGACTTGGCCTTCCTACAAGTTTTGCACCTAGAACAAATTCTCCCAACATCCCTCCGCATTTTAGGCCAAAAGAAGTGTTCTTGCAGGATTTCCAAGGTCCTTCTCACCCCCAAAGTGACCCATTAAACCTCCCCCATGGGCCTCCCTCACCATCAACTCCCTCAATGAGCAATTGGGCACACAAAGTTTACCTTTACGAAATAAAAACCCTCATGCCTATAATATTTATCACATGCAACCCTTTCACATGAAACATAAAATACTTGCGAAATCCACATCATGCACATACAAGTCTTTAATACTCTCAAAACCCAATAATTTGGCACTCAAAGTAGTAATAAGGGCATACCTTCTAGAGAGGGCGTCGGCTACCACATTTTCCTTACCTTGTTTGTATTTGATGACATAGGAAAATGTTTCCACGTACTCCACCCATTTGGCATGCCTCTTGTTCAACTTCCCTTACCCCTTCAAGTGCTTCAACAATTCATGATTGGTGTGGATGACGAACTCCCTAGGCCACAAGTAGTGGTGTCATGTCTCTAATGCTCTCACCAATGCATAGAGATCCTTTTCATAGGTGGGGTAGTTCAAGGTGACTCCATTGAGCTTCTCACTAAAGTAAGCAACCGCCCTTTTTTCCTGCATCAAAACTGCTCCAATACATATGCTTGAAGCATCACATTCAATCTCAAAAGTTTTGTCAAAGTTAGGCAAGGATAACACCGGGGCGGTGCACAATCTTTCCTTTATTTCATTAAATGCATTTTCTTGTACCTCCCCCCATTTAAAACCAACATGTTTTTTAACAACATCGGTAAGTGGTGAAACTAGTGTGCTAAAATCTTTGACAAAACGGCGATAAAAACTAGCTAAACCATGAAAACTTCTTACCTCGGTGACACTTGTGGGAGTGGGCCATTCCTTAATGGCTTTGATATTCTCCTTATCAACCTCTATCCCCTTAGTACTAACTACAAATCCAAGAAAGACAACACTCTCCATGTAAAAATTACATTTTTTGAGATTTCCATACAGTTTTTCTTCTTTTAAAACCAAAAGTACACTTCTCAAGTGTTCAATATGCTCATTCAAATTCTTGCTATAAATCAAAATATCATCGAAGTAAACTACCACAATTTTTCCAATGAAATGCACGCAAAACATAATTCTTTAATCTCATAAAAGTGCTCGGTGCATTAGTGAGACTAAAGGGCATAACCAACCACTCATATAACCCATATTTAGTTTTAAAAGCGGTTTTTCATTCATCTCCTTCTCTCATCCTAATTTGGTGGTATCCACTCCTCAAATCAATTTTGCTAAAAATGCAAGAACCATGCAATTCATCTAGCATATCATCTAACCTAGGAATGGGGTGTCGATACTTTACCGTTATGTTGTTGATGGCTCCGCAATCGACGCACATTCTATAGGTTCCATCCTTCTTGGGTACTAGTAGTACGGGGGCGGCACAAGGACTCATGCTCTCACGAACATATCTTTTGCTCATCAACTCCTCGACTTGGTTTTGGAGTTCCTTGATCTCTTCCGGGTTGCTTCGGTATGCCGGTCTATTTGGGATGACGGCTCCAGAAATTAAGTCAATTTGATGCTCGATGCCCCTAATGGATGGAAGTCCACTAGGCATCTCTTTCGGGAAGACATCTTCAAACTCTTGCAATAAAGAAGTAGCTAAATTGGGGAGGGAAGTGTGAGGTTCATCAAGTGTAAGGAGACTCCTTATACACCATCAAAAGGATGCGATGCATTTCTTTTAACGCTTTCTCCACATCACCTTTACTAGCATAAAAATTCATTTTTTTCTCAACATATTTTGCTCTCTTTCTTTTCTCTTTCACCCCCTCATTGTTTTCACTACTTTTCTCCCCTTTTTTTCATTCTCTTTTTGTGCCCCCACTAACTCCATCTTTTTTTTCTTCTTTCTTTTTCCTCTTCCTCCTCCCTTTTGAGCTTCAATTGATCTTTATAAACTTCTTTCAGACTCAAAGGTAGTAGTGTTACGGGCTTCCCATTCATTTGGAAGCTATACCTATTTTTCCTTCCATTATGCAATACTCTCCTATCATATTGCCATGGCCTACCCAATAATATATGTGTAGCTTGCATGGGAACCACATCACAAAGTACTTGATCTTCATATGTCCCAATGTTGAAAGTAAGAAGTACTTGCTCACTTACATTCAACTCACCATAATCACTCAACCATTGTAACTTATAAGGACTAGAATGTGGCATTAAGGGTAATTCCAACTTCTCCACCATACTAGTACTAGCCACATTGGTGCAACTTCCTCCATCAATGATGAGACTACAAGCTTTGTCCCTCACAAGACACCTAGTGTGGAAAATATTTTCTCTTTGCTTAGTCGTCTCATCCACCTTGGCTTGGGTGTTGAGAGACCTAATGGTGACCAAGGACTTTGGTGGACTAACAACTCCCTCCACCTCTTCTTCCTCACCATCACTATCATCCCTACCTTGCACTCTCTCTTCATCCCCTTCATCTTCCTAGTACCACTCCCCATTCTTAATGAACATCACCCTATTGTTAGGGCACTCTCGAGAATAATGCCCCCGACCCCTACATTTGAAGCATTCAATATCCTGACTCCTAGAAGCGGTAGAAACAACCTTGGGCTTATCCTTGACGAAGCCTACTTCCTTCCCCTTGGATGTTTCAATTTGGTCCTTAAGTGGCATTTTATCAACCTTATCACTCCCCCACTTAGACTTCCAAGTGGAACTAGGACCCCCCAAAAAAATTTCTTGTCCCTTCTTTTTCAATTGAGCCTCCACTTTGATAGTCATGTGCACCAACTCCTCCATCTTCACATAATGGTGTAACTCCACAACATTGGCTATCTCCCTATTCAACCCACTCATAAATTGAGCCATGGTGGCATTTCTATCTTCCTCTATATTAGCCCTCATCAAGGCCTTCTTCAACCACTTGTAATAATCTTCAACCCCTCTAGATCCTTGAGTAAGAGTTTGTAATCTTTAATAGAGCCCCCTATAATAGTGACTAGGTACAAATCTTCTCCTCATAAGACTCTTCAACTCATCCCAAGTATCCACACTATCCTCTAGATTCCTTCTCCTAGTGAGCAACAAATTCTCCCACCAAGCTAAGGCATAGTCGGCAAACTCCACTACCGCTAACTTAACCTTTTTATCCTCGGAGTACCTATGGCATTCAAAAATCAATTCTATTTTCCTTTCCCACTCTAAGTAGGCATCCGGATCACTCTTCCCATAGAAAGAAGGAATTTTCATCTTTATACTTCTAAGATTACCATCCACTCCATCCCTACCTCTAAGGTTCCTCCCATGACCTCGACCAACTCCCCTCACATTCCTACCTCCTCTATTTCTACCCATGTTCTAATTTTGGTCACTACCCTTTTCACTCTCCAATTCACATCATCAACATCAACATCATCATCCTCATACTCATCTCTAGCCCTTCTCCTATCACCCCTCCTAACATTATCATCCCTAGGGAGTAGAATTTCCCTCCTAGTCTCCAACCTTGCTAACCTCCCCTCCAACCTTCCTCCCATATCCACCATGGTAACCGTGAGAGCTTGTATCATATCCCTTAACTCTTGAGTTTGTGCATTTGAATCTTTTCCACTTGAAGTATGTGTGTTAGCCATGGAGTGCAAGTGTCCTCACAAAATATTTTTGCTCATGTTTCACTCAATTAGGCTTTTACCCTCTAATGAGCTCACAACTCTTGCATTTTACCACTCCAAGTTTTCTTACCCAAACTCTCCAAAGAACGTAATTCAACTAAATTGAAAATTCAATTCTTGTGTAGTACAAATTCCAAAAACAAACAAGGAAGCAAATGAATGATTGAAACACAAGCATGTAGAATTTATTTGCTTGCCATTATACACAAAAGTAAAGGATTGATCTTGATTAACAAGGTTTTTGAAGGTATAGTCACAATAAGCTTGATAAAAGATACAAAGAATCAACTAGGAATGTGTTTGGTAATTGAAAGGTAGGATTCAACATGAAAACACTCTTTGGGACATTTTGTCAAACATTTATGATGCAAACTTGAATAGTTTATGATTTTCAAGTGTTTGTTCAAATGTAACCCCCCAACAACTTCCAAATTAATAACAACAATAATACCCAATATGTAGAAATCAAGAAATGTTCATGGGCTTCGAATTTTTCCCAATTGTTTTTTAAATTTTTTTTTTTTTTTTGGAGAACAACAACAATAATGTAAATGATAGGATTACCAATTTTAGAGCCAAGCTTTGATACCAGATGATGTGAACCTCCTTGATGTTTAAACCAAGGATTCCCAAATCAATTTTGTATCAACCCAAGAAAGCTAAAAATATTTAAAAATGGATAATCTTGATTCTTGACCCAAGTTTAACCCAGCCAAAATTCTATGGAAGATGAACCCTAACTCAGTGGAGAGTTTAAAACAAATACCAAGATAGTGTGGAATAAACAACAACAAATACACAAGACAAATTATCAATATATAAGTTGAAGAAAATTCCAAGGATAGTTACAAGTGAAGAAATGATGATTACCTTTAAAAATGCTCTCCAAGGCAAGGAGTAATCTTAATGCCAAAACTATCTAAGGTTCAAAGACAATTGCTATTTGTAATACAAAAGGTAAAAAGTAAGAAGTTTGAAAAATTGCACAAAAACCCCGTTTTTTGAATCCGGGGACTTTCGGTTGACCGAAACAATTTCGATCGATCACAGGGTTGATCAAAATGGTACTTTCGGTCGTACGAGGATCATCCGATCCAAACTAACGCTGCCTCTGAAATCCCTGCAGAGTTTCGGTCGATCGAGGTGAATTTCGATCGACCGAAATGGCCTGAACTTCCAAAAATAGGCAGTTGACCTCAATCTTGCTCTCTTCCATGTGGACTTGATTTTGAAGCTTGTAAATGAGTCCCGCCATCGAATCTTGGACCTCTTTGACCTTGGATCTCATCATAAGCCCCACCGGTATTCTTATCGAGGGTTGACTTGGTTGACTCCCTTGATTCTCATCACTCCGTACTTACTTTCTAATTGACCCATGTAGGGAGCTTTAGGTCCGTGGCTCCCAAGTTAGACGACTTTAGGACACCAGGTTTGAAAAACTCCTTGGACTTAATTACTCGAGTTAAAAAGGCATTTGATGAGTAGAATAAGACCTTCAGCATTTTTCTGTTTTTATGTTGGCAATGATTTATACCCGTTGACGAAGACCTCTTCAACCAATGACATATTTCAAGAACTGTGGATCCTTAAAAGTTCAAGCCTACCTTCACCACTTCTTACCACCCCCAAACTGCTCTTGAGCAAGTTTAGTTTCTAAGTTTAGGTAAAGGATGTCTAATCATCTAAGTTTAGGATTTATCCAATCATTCTTAAGTTCAAGGTGCATAAAACTTGTTCCACACGTGTTAAATAAATCCATACACAAGTATTTATCCAATAATGGCTATGTGCGCGATATAGATAAAACCTAGCAAGTGATAACTAGTTCATAAAATTCATATTTTTATGTTGTCCAAAATCCAAGCTAAAGCAAGATTTGATTCATATTACATCCTAGTCAATAAACATGTCAACAAAGTTTTCAAATTCCTTTTTTTTTTAACCCCAATAGAAATTGAATGAAAACATAAAATGGATAGCATGAATGGCATGAATATGGAAGTAATGAGATTTTCCACCCCAAAACTAGAAAGAAACATTTCCCTCAATGTTTATCAAAAAGATTCAACAACGTAAAACAGGACGAGGAGAGAGAATGAGAACTTCCCAGGTGCAATGAAGATGCTTTATAGCTTTGAAGCTTCCATTTGAAATGAGTTTGGATGAATTTAACCTCATTCTTACTTTACCCGACTTGGGTCGAGGTGTTTTGATTGGTATGTTCCTAGTAAACAAAGGATAAATATCATTAGAAGTCATAAACACCAATTAGAAATAATTTAAGCTCAAACCAACACCCCCAAACTAAAGATAAGGCAAAACCTTGAATTTTTCAAAGATGGTCGACCACACATGTTCATGCCCCGACATCGCCTAGAAAAACACAAGTTTTCCCAAGTCATCTTTTGATATGTTAAATTTCACAGCATGCTCTACAAAATATTAAAAAATTCAAGTCATTTTGAGTTCAATAGGGTCATGGAATAATGTGGAAAAATAGGTGACATGAGCTATTTTTCAGGTGCAGTGGCCTTGCAATGGGACTGCCATGATGCACAAGTGGTTTTCATGATTTTCATGTGATGTAGTGAACTAACTAATGAACTAAGCACACACAATCATTGATAAACATGTCATGAAGATAAATACTTGGAAGATTTTCTCAAATAAGAACACAAAAGTCTCATTGTGGCATTCCATCAAACACTTAGTGTGCATTATCAAAATCCAAGAATATGCATAGAATTGAAAACGTGGTTTGAACCAATTTTTTTTACCTAATTTAGCACTATTCACAAATCCAATGACTACCCTATGCCCGTTCTCCAATTCTCTTTAATTCAAAAATCAAAAAATTATAGCAAGGTTCACAATTTGGCACAAACTTAGAAAGAGAAGAGGAATTCATACCTGTGGTTTGATTTTGAAGTTAAGTGAGCAATGAATTTGATGCAACACATGTTGATGATTTGCGCAAATGATGATAGATCATACTTAGAGTGATTTGAGAAGAGAAAACGAGTTTGTGAAGTTTAAAAGTGAAATAATGGAATGTAACATTTAAACTGCCGATTCTGGTCCCAGTAGAGCCACGCGATCGCTTGGTTGGAGTGCCCGCGATTGCGTGGTGAAGTTCTGTAGCAAAGGAAAATTTTAAATTAATTTGTATGATCGCTCTGTAGTTTCGGCAGAGTGACAATATTCCTCTTTTTGAAATTCAACCTTGTTTTCAACCCCCTAATTACTTTATGATCTGTACCATGATCCACCAAATATAATCTTCATGTCTTAAACTAGTGTATGTGTGAGTTTGGGATGATGAAGTAAAGCCTAAATAAACAAAACATGCAAAATCTAAACGAACCTAAAAAATGCAAGAATAGTGTTTCAAGCCTAAATATTTTGACATGAAAACATGCAAAACACTTAAACATGTTACCTATCATGCAACTATCTCAAAACAAGTAAATACAATAAGTACTTAAAACTTGATAAATAAAAGGGAAGAAAGGTTGGGTTGCCTCGCAACAAGCACTCCGTTTTAAGTCTTGAGCCTTATTTTTTTATTTTATTTTATTTTTTGCATTTTTATCAGGGAGGCATGAATGATCCTCTTAAAGCTTTACATCGCCTGCAATTCCCTGCCTTGCAATTCTCAATCCGTTTTCTCACTTTTTTGAATTCCAAAGCCTCTTCATTGACTGTTTGATGAGGAATGTTTGGTTTTTCCTTAATCTTGTCCCTCCATCCACTTTTTGCTTGCTTGAACTCAGGTTTTGAGATTGTAGCCTCTTCCAATTTAATTCCACGCTTCAACTTTCCTTATGGTTTCTTGACCACTTCCTCCACTTTGAAACAACTTTCATTTTGAATTTCAAGATCCTGTCATGGCTTGATGTTGAAAGTGACTTGTTCCTTCCCCACCCTAAAAATGATTTCTCCCTTTTCAATGTCGATTAGGGCTCTTCCAGTAGCAAGTAATGGCCTTCCAAAGATGAGAGGCATTTGAGTGTCCTCTTCCATGTCCATGATCACAAAGTCGACTAGGAAGAAGAATTTGTCCACTTTCACAATCACATTTTCAACAATACCATATGGGTACTGAATGGATCTATTGGCCAACTTCAGTGTGATATTAGTTGGTTTAGGCTCCCCCAAACCAAGTTTCCTATAAATAGATAGAGGCATTAGATTAACACTGGCCCCAATATCACAAAAAACATTATCAAAGCTGAAATTACCAATTATACAAGGGATAGAGAAACTCTCTAGATCTTTTAATTTATGGGGGTAACTTCTTTTAAAGAATGGCGTTGTACTCCTCACTTAGTGCTATAGTTTCAAAATCGACCAATTTCCTCTTGTTTGAAAGCATTTCCTTCATGAACTTCAATATGGGGGCATTTGAGCTAAGGCCTCTGCAAATGGGATATTTATGTGCAGTTTCTTGAAAATTTCCAAAAATTTACCAAACTGCTGTTCCATTTGTTGCTTCCTGAATCTTTGTGGATATAGAATGGGAGACACGTATGCTTTAACTGGAGGTTGAACTCGAACTTCTTCTTCAACTTTTTCTTGAACTTTTGGAGTTGACCCCTGCTCTTTTTAACTTTCCTGTTCTTCCATCAAATTTTGTCTCTGATTCTTTTTCTTTTCATAATCTTCCACAATTACTTTAGGTAATTGAACCCACTCCTTGTTGTTACTGCATTCACATGCTCACGAGGGTTCCTTTCAGTTTTACTTGATAACTGTCCTGGCTGCCTGTCTGCTCTACTAGCTGCCAACACTCCCATCATGTTTCTTCAAGTTCTTAATTTCAGCTACTTGATTCATTATTTCACCATTCTGACTTTTGACCATATGAATTAACAATTCCATGTTCTCAACCATTGTTTTTTGAGATTGTTGCTGTTGTTCAAATCTGGGTGGGCCCTGAACATTCTGATTATTAGACCCAGAGAAATTGGGGTAATTCTTCCATTCTGGGTTGTAAGTTTGTAAATAAGGACCATTTTGCTACTTGTTTCACAAAGTTGACTTGTTCTGGACTTTATTGATTCTGCTGCAATAGGCAGAAATTCACAGCGTGATTTTCGAAGCAAAATCACACAAAGCTGTTTGAACTGGATTTACTAGCTACACACCCATACTGTCGATTTTCTTTGTCAAAACATCCAGCTTAGCACTTAATGTTGTAATCTCACTAACTAAAACAATGCCCCCCCCCCAGACTTTGGTGTAGATTGATCATAATGCCACTGGTAACTGTTTACAGCCATCTTCTCAAAAATCTCATAAGCTTCTTCATACGTCATGTCCATAACTAATCCTCCAGCTGCTGAGTCTGCATGCTTCTTATTTTCATTTGTTAAACCATTATAGAATGTTTGAACTAAGATCCAATCAGTCATACCATGTGTATGACACTGTCAGATGAGCTCGTTAAACCTTTTCCACGCCTCAAAAATTGATTCCCCTAACTGCTGACTGAATGACAAGATCTTACTCCTCAGCTTTGACATGCGACCAGGTGAGAAAGATTTATCTACAAATTTCTGTCTCATAGCTTCAAATGTAGTGATTTTATGTAAAGGCAAGGAATAGAACCAGGTTTTTGCTTTGTCAGCCAAGGAAAATGAGAATAACTTCAACTTCAAAGCATCATCTGAAACTCTATTCATGCGCTACATATCACATAATTCCAAAAAAGGTCCGAAGATGCGCATGTGGATCTTCAGATGGCAATCCATGAAAAACGCATGAGTTTTGGATCAAGGAGATCAAGGAAGTCTTGATCTCAAAATTATTTGCTCGGATTGCAGGAGGCACTATACACGTTCCAATGTTTCCCACAGGAGGAACCATGTAGTCTCTCAAAAAGCGCCTCTCATGTTTTTGTTGCTGTCCAATAACAGTTGCTGGTAGATTATTCTGATTTCTGTCATCCGTCGTGGCTAAATCTATTTGTTAATCTGCTTCCAACTGTTGTCTACGCCTCTGTCGAAAGGTGCGTTAAATTTCTGTATCAAAATGAAGCAAATCAAATGACTTAGTCCTTCTTAACATGAATTAATTAAAAAGAATTTTTAAAAAATAAAAAATAAAAGTTCAAAGTAAAGTAAAAATTAATGGGTATTAATATTAATATAAAAACAGTCCCCCAGAACGGTGCCAAAAAACTTATTCACTGATATCTCGCGATGCGAAATATCCTCGCAAGTGTACAGTTCATGATAAGTAATAAAGTGGACCTAGGAGTCCGGATTATCATCTCACGGAGACTGCTATTAAGTATCCAAATATGTTAGTTCTAGACCTTATTTGAACAAAAAAGGAATTTAAGATTTTAAATTAAAAATAAGAACATAAACTAAAGAAGTAAAATTGCTAAATTGTTTTGTTCAAAAAATGATTGTAAGGTAGTTGGAATTCACGATTTCAACTAACCAATTATATTAGCTCCAATTCCAATTTTATTTCCTAAATATGTATTCGATCGAATTCACTAATGCATGTTGAAATTCCTCTCTCGAGTTTAAATCAATTTACCTAAATAAGTCAACCGTGTATCTCTACAGAGGGTCCGAATATTCCTTATCTAGATGCATAAAATACAAGAATTCACACACAACCGCAATAACAACAAAAGTATATCTCTATCTCTTGTTCAATTACCTAATTTATTATCACGTTCTAAATTATTAACTCACCTCTTGAATTATGAAAATAACTCAATATATCATTAATTGGTGATCAAGCAATTCAAGCATTAAGAACAATAATAAATCAATACATGCAACAAAATATTAAAACTACGGAACTTGGAATTAAAATAATATGACTAGGCTACATCGTTCATCCCAACATGGAGTTTAGTTACACATCATTAATAAAGAACAAGAACAATAAAAATAAACGTTCATTGAAAATAATATAAAGAAATAAACTCTTGCACCAAATTTTGATTCTTCAATTCACACCCCTTTGCGATGCTTGATTCCCTAACAATTTGATGTTGAATTCTCAATTATGGCTCGTTCTTTGGAGAAGCAAAGGTCCTAATTTCGTGCCTCATAAGTTGTATATATAGGTATTGGAGAAACTTAGGTGAAAAGAGGAGAAAACAAACCAAAATCCCGCAAAAGCCTAGATTTACGGTCCAATCAGAAGCCTGCGCGGACTCGCAGGAAAAAATCTCACGAGCTAGCAGGCAAAATATTTCGATTCTGACCATTCAACGAGAAGTCGCGCGGGCTTGCAGAAAAAACTCACGTAGGCTCGCAGTACAAACTTTCAGTGCAATTTCAACTTTAATTTTGTATAAGTTGGTCCTTCTTTTTTATTTGCACCTCAAGTCCTCAACTTCCAATTTGAATATTATGGTCTCCAAACTTCTGAATCTTCTCAATTAGCTCATTCCAACTCTCAATTTTTTCAATTAGGTTCTCCAACTCTTGATTTATTCACTTTGGCACCTTTCATGATTTCCGGTTGTTGTCATCACCTCCTCGATTGCTCAAATAAGCTTCAATTAGCATTCAATTGTGCATTTTTTCTACCAATTACTTCATTCTTCATCTTTTGGGATATTTTCTGAAAAGTAAACAAATAACCACAAATTAAATAGCAATTATTCTAAAACAATTATAATTAATTTTAATTTAGACATACAAATAAGTGTATGAAATATACTTATCATGGTACCAGTGGTTGAGCTAGCATTCGCCATTTGGAGAGGCTCTGATACCAAGTTTAAAATCAGAAATCTTTTCAATTCACTCCACTTCTATTGATTCACAAAGTCATACTCTCCTATATATACACAAAAATACTCTGCAATCTAACTACCACTATGAAAGAGGCTCTAACAGCTAATCAATTTATGCAACGTGTCTACACTGAAGTATACATTATCAAAATACATATGGATGGTGTATGAAATACAGTAGAACATTCCTTCTCTCTCTGCAATCTGTTGAATCTGTTAAAGACAACAAAACTGTTAAATTTAACAAAAAGTGGTTTGCCTTCCTTTTGTCACTAATAAAAATGTAAGAGATGATAAAGCGCATTTTGATTGCTAACAGAAGAATAAACCTGGCATTGATAATAACCGAACCAAGAATCACCTGGTGATTATATTTTGATCTTTAACAATAAGAATCTAACAATTCTTCTGTTAATAAAATGACTCACCTCGAGAGGTTGGAGACGAAATCATCGTTTACCGAATGAAGAATCACGAACCAATCACATATTAAACATCCACTTGAAATCTTCAGAATTATGATAGAAGAACACCAAAAATGGAATGAAATGAAAGGCTTAAACATGTAAAAACACGTTGTCCTAAAAGTATATTTGCCCCCTCTCGGTTGAGATGCTAAAGGGTTTGATAGCAAATACCTTTAGCAGATTAATCAAGCCTACAAACCATGTATTCATCTAGCACAAAGAATACATGAAAGAGGAATAAGAACAAAATGAGAAATTGAGTTGAATCTCTTTGATTTTGGATCAACACTTGTTATGAATATGTTATTGAATTGTATTTCTCTTTATCAACACCTCTATTTATAGACATGGAAGTTACATTCATGAATGGGTGCAAAGAACAAGTGTAAAGGTGCCCAACATGTCAAAAGGTGCCAAAAATCAAATAACACAACGGTCAAAAAAACTTAACCGTGCGACCGCGCGGTCGTGCTGTTATAACATTTAATACACGTCAAAATTTGACGTGTGACCGTGTGGTTTTTGTACCGTGCGGTCACGCGGTTTTCCGGTAAGCGTCACCTTTTGATTTTTCACTCGTTTTCATGTTTATATAAATCCAAAATAATTCTTTAATCCATTTATATGGATTTTTTCTTTCATAATCAATATTTGAACAACACATTGGAATTAAAATTCCAACAATCCCCCACTTGTTCAAATATTCGCAAACAACTCAATTTAAAACGGTATTATGCATAAAATAAGGTATCTTTCGATTTGAACCTTACCTTAGTGTAAACATCGCAAAGTATTATCGAAATCCCAGGTAGCTGTAGCTTTGAACTCGTTATTCCATGTGATAATACCGGAAACATCACACACACAATACTCAAGTTCTTTTATTCCACACAAATTTTGCTTTAGCGCGTTAATGACCTTGCGCTCATCCGATTCGTGAACTTTTCGGAATGTAATTCAAACTTTCTTTGAAGCGGCACCACTTCTAAGTTCATATAGGTGAAGTTACTTGTCATACTGAACTTCATTAAGAGTTTTAAAACTCAACCCTCCAACTGTAACAACCAACACGTTTAATCTAGAATGAAGTATGTTTTGATAAAGTGTTGAAACTATCCACTTATTTAATGACTTGTTGTTACCCTTTGAACCCGTGAATTACTCATTTCCTAATGACAGGTAGGGTTGCCTCATTGGCAGATCTTTTATAAAGGAGTTTCACTTCATCCTACTCGATTATGTTCTTATGATTTTACATAAGATATAAAGTCAAGTTTTAACTTAACTTTTCACAAGTCATTGAATCACTCTTTGATTCAATTTTATATGTTTATGTCTAGATTTCCTTTGAATATATATATGTGATCACTTCACAATTTTTGACTACACTAGTCAAATATTTCTCAATGTTTTGTAGTCTATTTTGTGCACCTTATAGACTTCAAAATAATATTACTTTAACTTTATTTAAAGTTTAATCCTACTACCCCACACTTTTAGGGTAGACTCAAAATTATTCTTTCATTTAGTTGGAAGAACATAGCATCTCAATTTTATGAACAAAACTTTGTTCAAGTAATGAATTAATTGTCTCCTCGATGAGTACAATAAATATTCTTCAATTTGTTTGAATATTACCCCCACATTTTTGGATAAATATCAAACCCCTCAATTTTTATTTAAGTGAATGATTTTCCTTTGTGAACCACAATATTCAATAATAATTCATATTCACTTTATGTTTCATAGTATTACTCTCTATTAGTAATAATGTTTTCACTTGATATCAATCATTGATATCTACCATATCATCTCATATACTTCATAAATAATATGAGGATAATAACCACAATTGATTATATACAATGGTTCAATAATTTCTCAATTTCTTTCACTCAATTGAAAGAACACATTCATCTAATTTTAGATGATTGAAAGTGGTCAAACCATATTTTGATTTTATTATCAAAATTATGTAATCATTTCTCATTAATCACTTCTAGTATGACCATTGTAATAATCAACAAGTGTAGAGAGCACATATTTCCAATATCACACAAGTTATTGAACATGTACACTTACATGATTTTATATTTAGAACATCATATCATAAAGTAAAAATGGTATCACCAATAATAAGCATATGTTATATTCACTAGATTTCATGTATTGAACAAAGTTCTAATAGAACTAATCACATTGCATGCCAAAACAATTGCATGATCTCAATTGACAAACCAATTTATTTATTTAAACAATATGAATCTCGACAATGAGAAATCCCCTTGCATTGTAAAGACTTTATGCAAATCTAAGTCATGCATAAAAGGCTTTAATGGTTTCTGGATGAAAATTAATGATTACTCAAGTGCATGATCCAAAATTTCCTACCTGATGAAAAAGGGCACTTTCGGAACTCATGCCTTTTCAAATTCAAAAATAGTATGGCAGTTGGTATTTCAAAAGATGCATTGTTCCAAAGTAACACACTTTCAAAAACATAACTAATTAATGAAAAGACACGTATAATTTCTTTTCATTTTCACACATAATTTTCTCCCATCAGTGAATTATCATAGATGAAAGAAAATAAAATCAAAAAAGTATCTTTCATAATCCGGATGAAGAATGTTGAATATTTTCACAATAAATCTTGGTTTATCAACTTGATTATCATCATGGTTGTGTCTTTGTCCAAATAATTGGGTCTCCATTGAGCAAAAAAATGTACTTTTAGATTATTAATAAAATGACTCACCTCGAGAGGTTGGAGACGAAATCATCGTTTACCGAATGAAGAATCACGAACCAATCACATATTAAACATCCACTTAAAATCTTCAGAATTATGATAGAACACCAAAAATGGAATGAAATGGAAGGCTTAAACATGTGAAAACACGTTCTCCTAAAAGTACATTTAGCCCCTCTCGATCGAGATGCTAAAGGGTTTGATAGCAAATGGCTTTAACGGATTAATCAAGCCTAAAAATCATATATTCATCTAGCACAAAGAATACATGGAAGAGGAATAAGAATAAAATGAGAAATTGAGCGAATCTCTTTAATTTTGGATCAACACTTGTTATGAATATGTTATTGAATTATATTTCTCTTTATCAACACCTCTATTTATAGACATGAAAGTTACATCCATGAATAGGTGCAAAGAACAAGTGAAAAGGTGCCCAAACATGTCAAAAGTTGCCAAAAAATCAAATAACACAATGGTCAAAAAACTTAACCGTGCGACCAGGCGGTCAATCATCGCACGGTTATAACATTTAATACACTTCAAAATTTGACGTGTGATCGTGTGATTTTTGTACCATGCGATCACGCGATTTTCCGGTAGGTGCCACCTTTTATTTTTTCACTCGTTTTCATGTTGATATAGATCCAAAATAATTCTTTAATCCATTTACATGAATTCTTTCTTTCATAATCAATATTTGAACAAAACATTGAAATTAAAATTCCAACATCTTCTGCATTTTCAATATTATACAATTTCAATCAATTTTTCTTTTTGGATACCAGATCTCATGAGCCTCCATTTGAAAACACTGTGTGATTTATAAATTAATTTATTTATATTTTTGAGTTGAAAAGTAATGACTGAAAATTAGAGAGAATATGTGTAATTAAAAAAAAAAATTGAGAAATAGTGTAATAACTTATAAACTAGTGTATAAACCAGTTTATTTGGTCGATTTGTTTATTTCCTACGTGCATAATGAACATAAAATAACAACCCTTCATAAATCTCACAATCATGTAGAAATCTGAACATAAAAAAAAACAAACAAACAAACAAACAAACAAACCAACCAACCATTTATTTAAACATCCAAGTTTAGCACGAAATCAAAATATATCTCTTAATCACAGTCCAGTAATGCTGGAGATCCATCTCTGCACAGACATGGCAAATCTAACTGGGGTTAAAAGAAACATGATATCCATTCACAGATTTGTGGGTGATTAGCATATTCAATGTTCTTTTATTTCGACGGTTAACGCATTGCCTACAGGACATAAAGGCATTAAAATTTTCAATAAACATGAATTTGCACCCTAAAAAGTAGAAAAGAACAAGGAAAATCCACGAAGAAATCTAGAGTCGAAAATTCCAAATACATAATAACCTAATATTTAGCATTATAAATTCTAGGAAACACCAAAATGAATCAGATGTTGTCAACTCTACAGCAAAATTTGAGATGTGAACTATAATCAAACTGTGTTCGCACCATTAGCTGCTGCATCTGCAAAAGGCCACTCAATAGGGACAACTACGCATGAACCTGTTTCTTCAATTGGGTAATAAAATTCCTATATCTTTGAGACACTGCCACTGTGACAAAATTCTTCATAATAATAACAACAAAATAATTCTTGGAATAGCAGCTTGATCACCTACCCATGTTTTTCCATACAAGAGTTTCCAATTCTGTGGCCAAGTGTTGAGATCCTTATCTCAAACGGTCCCCAAAAAGAGAAGGCAATTGCTTCTTGAGCCAAAGGAACTGCTTAATCAATGTCAACATCAATAAAGCAAGCACCCTGAGCATATATATAGTTATATATACAATCTGGCATGCATTTGAGCTTGATAATCAGATTCTCGGTCAGTGTCTTCAAATCGATGTCATTTCCTTGTGCTAAGGATATACTACCATGTTACGTCTTTTAGCTAGTCAAGAATCAAATTCTATGAAGGTTTTGGAAAGATCCGAAAAGTAAACCAGAAGCAAAACTCAAACATGTTGAGAACGTCTTTATTTTCCTATATCACTTACCCACCTTAATTTGAAGATTGGTCATTCCAACATTCATCTTTTCAACACTGGATTCACTCTTTACCTCATCCTCGGTCAGATTTTCTACATTGAGCCATGGATGCTGCAGGCACTGCTGGGCAGTTGGTCGCTTATCTGGCTCAAAATCAAGTAGGGGACAAAGAAACTTAGCAAACTCGTGAGCATCACTGCCAGAAAAGTTAAATTTATCAACAAGAAATCTATCAAGTGGTCGGTACTTCAGCCTTCGAATCCTCTTCAGGTCCCCATATCTGTCGAAGTAATCTTTGGATCGGGCCCCACTTGTGGCAATCTGTAATTTCATTTTTTATTTTTGAAAGAAACAACAGTCAGAAGATGTTCTTGATCAGCCAGAAGAGAAGATAAGACATGTTTACCTTCCGAGGCATCTTTCCAAGGAGCTCCATCATCAAAGCAAGGTGATCCTATAGTCAAAAATAAATGTCCATTAAAGAAATCTAAAAACAAAAATTCCAGACAAGATATTTTAGACTGAAAAGAACGGATGCAGGTAGGATTTATGATTGTTGATGAATATTGATTGGTACCTAAAAGTCAGACTTCGAACTGCACTAAAACTAAGACCAAAGGGGGATAAGCTCAGTCTGGTGTAACGAAATCAGGAACATGAAAAACTTGCTACAGCATAATATTTTTGTATTATTACAGAAAGTAGCAAACTGAACACGGTAATAACCCATCAAATTCAATGTGGCAAAATTTATTTTAGCTCACTCTGGAAGACATGCAAACTTGAGGAATTTAATAGCACATTAAATGATGGATTCGTGATGCAATGAAAACAAAAAAGGCACTAACGACCTTGGTATTAAAGCACTATCTATGCATGTATTTTCAGCCCAGGACACTCGAATCTTTTGCTTCTCAGGTGGTGGCAAACAATGGTGTTATTAATGATTAAACAAACTATTCGCAAATCCTTGTTGAAATCTTATCTCCGACAAATGTCTCCATTTTTTCACTAAACAAAGATAACTTGAAAACTCATACCGAAGAAAGGGAGAAAAGATGGTTAGGGTAATTTCAGACTGCTACAATGCATAAAACTATAATATAATATAATATCACCACGGAGGTATTACCTCATCTTCGCTGAAGCCTTGTCCACTCTTGGGAGTAAACATCATCTCACCAGTGCCAAGTTCAAAGGCAGTACAAGCAAAAGACCACATATCTGCTGGAAAAGAATAACCAGACTGGAGTATAACCTCAGGAGCTCTGTATTGTCTTGTTTGAATTTCTACAGCTAACGGCTTATCAGCCCAGCATGCATTTCCAAAATCCACAACCTTACACCTCAAGTCAATTCCATCCAGGCACCTTGCAAGCTTTGGAGGGGCTCCAAAACCTCCCATAGAAGCTCGTCTTTCTGATATTCTAGCAACTGCTCTCCGTGCCTTTTGCTTTAACTTTTTCTCAATAATATTTATGGTTGCTCCACCATTAGGGTTCCCCTCGGGCCTTTCAAGAATAGGAGTCATCCCAGACCTAGTAGGATCTTTGGTAGGATTAATGGTAGAACATAGAAGGATATTTTCAGGTTTAAGGTCTGTGTGTATTAATCCGAGTTCCCTATGTAGGTAATCCAGACCAGTCAAAATGCATTTGCATATCTCCCTAACTCTATTTAAGTCAAGGCCCTTGTACCGATTATGCTTGATCAGCTGCAGTAAGCTATCACCAAGAAACTCCAGGACCATGCATGGATGCTGCCCATTTGGGCCAGCATGCTTAAAGTGGTCCACTAACTGCACGACACATTTTGCGTTTGAAGGGTCACCATCAGCAATGGCTGAAAGTACCTCAATTTCATGGGCAGCAGCTTGAGTGAATTGTGGAGCACTTTTCTGGATCTTCAGAGCAACGTATCTCTATGAGAAAGACAATACATACCAAGATAAGCAAATATTAGAACAATCACACGTGGATTTTTTGTTTTTTAAACTTTCTGTGAGGAAAAAACAAATATATTATGAAGCTTTATAATTCTCCAACAATTAGTTATGAAAGAAAATCAAGAACATGCAAAGCTCATATTATCACACTAGATATAAAGTTTCCATCAATCATTTTGCACTGACCACCGTGCATATCTCTATCAGAAGTTGATATATTGTGCATAACAGCATAGGATCGTGGAAAGTAAATGGGGACTAAAGAGTTTTATTAGAGATCAATTCAAACAGACAAATTTGAATCAAACAGGTATCACAACAATAGCACACTGCCAAACTATAATGTAGTTCCATATTCTTTTCCGATATTGAGGCACCTAAAGGTGTATTATATATTTATTTATTGACATATAAAGAAATAGTCTACAGTCTTGTTGAGATCATGTAAAGGCTTATACTACCCAAGCAAGTAATCTGACTCAAATGTACTACCCGTTCCCAAAATTGAATAAACAATAATATGTGACAATCATACATAATAAAGAAAATCATAAAGACATAAACCAAAATGAAATGAAACGAAATATACCGCCGTAAGTTAAATCAAATATTCATGAATCATTAAATTAAAATTTAAAATAAACATAAAAATCAAGTGATCTGTAATGAATACAAATAAATAAAAATGCGGAATTGGAAGAAAAAAAGACGCACAGATGATCGAGTGTCGTAGGCAAGCCAGACGGTGGAGAACTGGCCCCAGCCTAGTTTTCGCTGGGCGATGTATAGCCCACCGGCGAACGAATCTCCGACTCGCACGGCGTGGTAGCCTCCTTTTCTGTAGGAATCCATGCCCTCATCCTCATCTTCCGATCCTGATGACGACGATGAGCAAGACATGATGATAACGATATACGAAACGAAACCCTTAATCACAGATTCAATCAGATTAATTTACACAGAAAACATACTGATTTTCTGTATAATTACTGGTATCTAGATTGCGTATAATAGTAGAGAACGGAAGGATGAGAACGGTAGGAAAGTTGCTGGTTGGTGCAACCGAGAAGAGAGAGAGAGAGAGATTGTTTGCATTTATCATTTTGTTTAGAGTTAATTAGTTAAATGTTAATTATTAATAATAGAGAAATGGGGTCATACGTGGCCTTCAACAGAATACTCTCTCCACTTTTTCCTCATGCTTTTAGAGCCTCTCCGATGCGTAATGTTGATTGGGATTAATGTGATGATAAAATAGACGAACTTTTAAAGAACGTGAAAAAATAAATCGAGCAGTTCAAAATTTACTCTTCAATGATATTTTCTACATTTCAATAATATTGATTATGTGATTTTTTTATAATAAAATTAAAATTAAGTACGATATTATCTCTAATTTACTACAGAGTTCAAAAGAAAACTAATTTATACCATACAACTTAATTGGACAACATTCTTATCTACAGTAATTAAATAATTATAAAATAAAATTAATGCTGAGTCAGCATGTCTCACGGAGCATCTAGATGTAGACGGAACACTCCACAATGTCTATTTTTTTTAGCTTTTCGTCAGCCTAACATCCTAATCCACGTTGTGCATTGAAGAGAGATTTTTATCATATTCCATCTATTTACTTAAGGGTCAAGTGTATTTTCTCAATTCACGAAATGTATTGAAGATGCTCTTATTAGAGTGGTATGATATGATATGGTATGGTATGAATCTTTTTTATTTTATATTTTCTAAATTCTATTTTTTTGCTATAAATTCTAATTTAAATTGAGTGAAATTAGGAATGTACTTAAGTACTTATTTAGTTAATTTAAGAGCAAAAAGTCTATATCTCGTTAGTTGAACGATATAAAGTAGTAGACCAACATTTCATATATTTATTTATTTATTTTTGTTATATTCAATTAAACTTTTTGATGACGTATTTAGATGTTAGATTGAATTGAATAAACGAAAGACAAGTATTTCATGTTAGATTGAATAGAATAAACGAAAGACAGGTGTTTCATGTATCTCTCCTCGTAATTGTCGTTAATAGGCTTCAATGTAGTAAATGTTCTTGAACAATTGTACATTAATTTATCCTTAAAGTATGTATGTTAGGTCAAGATTCGAAAGGAAATTGTCTAAAAAGAGATACTTTAGAGTAACGTTAAGTGGTTAATCGTGTTATTTCCTAATTTATCATTGTCTGAATTTGTAAACTAACATGCGTCTATCTTGTCGTAATCTATTTGACCTATTCTATGTCGATTTTACACAAATAAGATCTATTTTATGTAAATTAATTCATCATTTTACAGCAGAGTAAGTAAAAATCCGATCCTACGAGGCATTTATTTCAATAAAATGCTAGCTAGGGTTTGAGCTGGATCTCATCAGAGTGGTGCTATTTAATGTAGGACACATGATGATAAATGGCAAATGTCTTTTGTTGTTGGTGAGATGTAGTCATGCTAGGAATGACTCATAATTTTGCTTTCAATCATAATCCGACTTTGATATATTGTCCACGTTTGGTTTGGTAGTTATTAAATGAGAATTTTAATGTCTTGATAAAAATTAATTAAATATGTGGTTAAAAAATTATACATCAAAAACGAGATTACATAAAGATTGAAAAGATTACATAAAAAAAAATAAAAAAATGACAACTCAATAATAAAAATACATAAAAAAGAAGGAGATAAAGAGGCAAGTCAAGTAAAGAAAAAAAGATTGACGTGACAATTCAATTGAAAAAAAAAATTAGAAAAAGCTGTATAAACAAACTCAATATAGAATATATCAAAAAGGAGATTGAGCCCAACTCATTATAATGAGCTGCCGTCATTTATTTCGGATTTCAAGGTAAATTTTGTGGTTGAAAATTAAAAAGAGAAAATGTTTATGATTAAAAAGTAATTTGAAAAATTGTGTAAATTATAAATTTAAGAATTGGTATTTGTAATGAGTTGCCAAATAGAGGCTGAATGTACAAGTCAAGTAAGGAAGAAAATTGGCATAACAATTTAACTGAAAAAATTACACAAATAAGATTGAGAAGACAACTCTGTATAAAAATTAAAAAATAAAAATAAAAAAATTGAAGAGACAAGTCAAGTAAAGAAACAATTAAGTTGAAAAATATTACAAAAACAGATTGAATAGACAATCCAGCAAACAAATACATTAAAAAAAGATTTAATAAACAAGTCAAGTAAGAAAAAAAAAAGATTGATATAACGGATCAACTGAAAAGATTACACAAAAAAGATTGAAAAGACAACTCAGTAATGAAAATATATCAAAAAGAGATTAGAGAGACAAGTCAAGGAGAAAAATATTGACGCAATAATTCAGCTAAAAAATAATACAAAAACAAATTGATTGACAATTCAAACAACAAATACATCAAAAAGAGATTGAATAGACAAGTTATGTAAGAAAAAAAGATTGACATAACAGTACAACTGAAAAAGATTTCACAAAAAGATTGAAAAGACAACTCAGTAAAAAAACACATCAAAAAGGATTTGCATTTAGTGCTTATTAATATAATTTTCATAAGCATGAAGATAATCGCTAGTTAATATAAAACAAATACTCAAAAAAAGGAAAAAATAAAACAAAAAAAATCATAAAAAAGGAATAAATAAAAATAACGGACATTTCAATAACAGTAAATAAACAAAATTATAAACTATTTTTTTACACAATTTTCCAAATTACTTTTAACCACACACATTTTCTCTCTAATTTTTAACGGCACATTTTACCTAGAAAAAAAATGTAGTGACCACATTGTAAAAGGTGTGGCTGAATCGAGCTAATTGGAACAGCCTCACTCAATTTAAAATGACCAAAAAAATATTAAATTAAATTAAAAAACATCGCATATCTTAAAACCACTTTTTAACTACACACATTTTCTCAAATCACTTTTCAACCATATATTTTACTTCGAAAATATAACAATGTTTGTTTATAAACAAAAAAATTTTAATTATCAGAGACTTTAATTATTTCACAATGATATATGTACACCAAAATTTACAACTTGGATGATACCCATGTGAGACGTCGAGATAATAAAAATCCTAGACTCTGATCATGAAAAGATGATGAAGCCTGTAATGCGAAATATTTCCATGTGCATTCATAAGATCATAAAACTCGTGATATGTCCAAGACTGCACCACAAAGTCAATGCAGCTTAACACACAAAACCTGCACCAACGATTTTATCACATAAAAAAATCCATGCCTAGCATAACTTAAGATGATATTAACAACAACTTGCATGCTTTTATTTACAATTCAAGAGTTCAACCATTAGTACCAAACGCACAGACTATACTAGACTGATGCAATTTTCCCAAGAGTAAGATTAGCAGAAGTCAAACATTGACATAACTCCATAAACATAGCATTCAAGTCTTACCCGGAATTTACTTGGATCACAATAACATAAAAGTATCAATAATTTTAGAAAGACATTTTTAAGTGACATTGTAACACGTCACACTTTCATTGGATGGTGAAAAAGTAAATGGTGAGATAGTTATTTTCACTTACACCGCTCAATGAATGTGTGACATGTCACAATGTCTCCCTAAAATTATTCTAAAAATATATTAAGAAATTAGATTCGATAAAACATTTCTACACTTGATATTAACAACTCTCCTTGATTTGGCTACCTAAAAACTTTCAACTCTTTAGCTATAATTACCACAAGTAACTCCAGCCATTCTTCCGCCATCAAGTGCTAGTAGAATCAAAACATAAAGCAACTACAGAAACGATCATCGTGCTGTATGCATGATGCATCTAGCATTTATAAGCTACAACAATGGAATAAGATGATCTTCAAACACACTGCTTTTGTTACGAAGATAATCTCTATGCTCCTCAATGGCCTTTTTCCTGGTAAAACTAAAAAATTAAAAAAATATACGGGTTAAATGTAAATATTTCTTTCAAAACTAGTTCCACCACCACGACATTTCTCATAGCAAAGTCAGTTGGGGTGACAGCATTGAGGAAATCAGCTTACCTATCATTATTTTCTTTAAAGCATTTCAGCAATCACATTTCTCTGGAGCCATTTGGAGTTTGGCATCAAAAAGTGAAGAAAGTGACATAAATTAAAATACTGTCTAAGAATTGATCCTTCTTGTACTACAAAGCTAACATAATCTGATCTTTGAATCCTCCAGGACAGAGAAGTACAACAAAAAAATTGAAAATCACACATTGGAAACCATACACTCTCTGTATAACCCATGCCACTCAAAATTTTAACTAAATTCCAATCATTTTGAACAGTGAGTGAAACTAATCGAGCTCCTCCTGAACCTTAATCCATGGAATTAGAGGTCCCAATAATGGACTTACAAATGGGCTAAAGGACATGTACTGACAAAAAGGATCACTCTGCTTGATCTTGGCAATCTAATGCACGTGCTTGAGGGGGATAGTGGATGTGTCACGTGACCCAGCCGGCTGATCCCCTTTTTGTCGCCCGCCGCCTTCTTAGGTACCAACTACCACGTGATGGAGGGAGATTCATAATTGAGAGATTGCACAATATAGATAGATAATTTTGACAAAAGAAACTAATATCAAGACGAGAACTCATCATACTATATATCACAACAAAAACCTTCACAATTGAGAGGTTGCACCAATTATCAACAAAATTACCTAGAAAATAGCACCTAGAACCTTCAAATTGTGAAAAGTCAAATCTTAATATTGTCATCTTCAATCTTTTAGTTATAAAAATGATATTTTCATGTCAAATATGATGTCAAAAAGGTAGTAAAAGGTGCGCTACTTGCTTGGTTGCAGCATTTCAAAATCTACGCTAAAATAAATTGGGAGTTTGAACCCCAAAAGGAAAAGATGGGAATGACTAGAGGCTGATAGGGGTTTCTCATTTTGTCAAGTTCTTCAAGATTAAGTTTGTAATAATTTTACCCTCGAGCACATGCCTATCTAATGTCAATTCAAATCGAATCCCTTTAGAAAGACCTCCAGTACCACACTTATAATAGGTGGAGGATGAAGCTACCAAGATTTAAGGGTCCAATTTTCACTTGTTGCAAAAATTAGGGACCCAATGAAATTTTCCATCATCGCATACTGTACAAAATCAAAGGAGAATTTTCAGCCAAGTGAGCAAATGCATTAACATGTGTAAAGAATAAAACAAGGATCCTCAGTCAAAGATCAGGTATTGTAATCCATGACAATAGGTTATATGTTAGTAGGAATTTGATGCAATGGCACTAATTTTCAGAATCAAGCCAGAAACCATTTTTTTTTTTTTTTTTTAATCACACCCAATAGGACAACATCAGAGCATTCATGCTTCTCTAATACATACAGACTGCAGAGTAACCCAAAACAACCATCACAAGCATGCTAATAAATTTTCACCAAAAAATAAATCAAGCAATAAATTCTAAGGAAAAAACTATAAATCTAAACAAGTTAAAAACCTAGAACTCGTGATATTTTAATCGACAACAACCTCATCAATGAGCATACTGCAGTCTAAAGGGGTGCATCACTAGTAAATCTTGAGCAAAATGGTATATCATATCCCATTATACAAAATCCTAGTCTCTGATCATGGAAACATGTAGATTTTTCAATGGATTTTGCTCGATATTACTACAAGTAATCCTTTGCTAACTTGCAATGTCCTGTCTCGATTAATATCAGCAATGCAAGTTAGTACCTGTAATAACTCACATCCAAGATTTAGCAATGTACAAGACACCTATATATGCAGCCTGTCTTCCCTGTACAACCTGTAGAAGAACCAGATGTTTCTATGCGCCTTCACATAATCCGCCCACAGGAGCACAAGATGATCATAAAACTGGTATATACGCCAAATGAACATCACCACAATGTCAATATAGAACAAACTACACCTATAATCTCTTAAGATGGTAGTAATACAAGAGAATACATTCTTTGCCACATAGACATAGATCAAAAAAAATACGTTTGCTTTTATTTACAGTTATGCCTTCAAGTTCAATCAGTTGTATCAAAAACACATTAATCCAGCATATTGCCAATCTGAATGTTGAAGTCACCAAAAATCAATGTATAAACCTTCTATATCATAATGAAGAACTAAAAGAGAAATTATGCAGGCAATAACAGGTAACCACCGCCTCGAGGAATTATCATTGGATAGTGAAAAGTAATCACCACAAAGTAAATTTTTCACTACAATACATATTATTAGACCCTACAAATGGGGAATAAGACAGCTTTTGGGTCAATCCACCAAAATGCATCCAAAGAAGCTTCATACTAATTGAAACTTACAGATACTGAAAATGCACATTCTTGAGCAGGGATAAGATGGGTCTGCATGACAATAAGAACTCACAAGAGGAAATCTGCGGGTGATTCTGACCTCAAAATTCTTCTTGAGAAGGAAAACAGCATCAAAATGAAATCACAAAATTTCTCTATTAATCAAGAAATGTGGTAATGCAGTAGTTTACAAGGCCATGGATATGCTAGATTTGACTGATTTTAAAAATTACCAATGATAATGATGCGCTGCATGTTATTTTCATCTCCATTCTGGTTTGCAATTTCGCATGTTGCTCAACATAAACATAACCACATATTGCACAACATAAACACAAAATAAGTCTTAAATAGGCAAATTGCTTGGATCACAATAGCACAAAGCAAATCAAGAATTCGGATCTGGCAAAACATTTCTGCACCTGCTATATAGAGAGTCCCTATTTTGTTTGATTTGTCTTCCAAAAACTTAATCTCTTGGAAGCCATGACAACCCTAAGGAACTCTGCCATCCATCCCGCAGGTTGCTTGGATGGATAACCTTTATGAAAACAACAAAAATTAAAAAGATCAAATTTCAAATTTTAATTCCTATCTAACATCAATGATCTTTATCAAGAAATAAGAAAGGAAGTAATTTGATCTGATTCATTCTAGCTTTAAGCCCATCAAGTACCATTAGAATCAAAACATAAAGCAACTATTAGAGAGAAACATTGTTTCATGTGCATCTAGCATGTTTACGCTACAATAATGGAATGAGGTGATCGTCAAACACACTACTTTATGACAAAGGTAATCTCTATGGTCATCAATGATGTCAAACACACTACTTTATGACAAAGATAATCTCTATGGTCATCAATGATTTCTTTCCTATTGAAACAATAAAAAAATAAAAAAAATCAAGAGTTAAATGTAAATAGTTCCTTCAATGCTAGTTCCCGCAAGACATTTTCTCTTAGCAAAGAGTCAGTCGGGTGATAGCATAGAGGCAATACGCTATGTTATATTACTATACCTATCATTACTTTCATATAAAGCATTTAAGCTAACATGTTTCTTTGGAGCTACGTTCAATTGATTGTCATTAGGCAGTTGGAATCAAAATATGATGAGAATGTCAATAGAAAGTGACAAAAAATTGAACATGCTGCTCAGGAATTTATCCTTTTTGTACTTAAAACCCTAACCAAATAAGCACATCTGAATCCTCCAGGACAGAGCAGAGTAAAAAAAAAAAAAAAAAACGAAAATCACACAATGAGAACCATACACATTATAATCCACATCTCACTCGAAATGTCTATTAAATTCCATTTTTTCTCAAATTAATCGAGCTCCTTCTGGACCTTGATCCCCATGGAATTAGCGGTCCCAATAATGGACTTACAAATGGACTCCAATGACATGTACTGACAAAAAGGATCACTCTGCTTGATCTTGGCAATCTCGTACACGTGCTTGAGGGTGATAGTGGAGGCTGTCACGTGACCTGGACGGCTACTCCCGTTTTCTATGCCCGCCGCCTTCTTCAGGTACCACGTGACGGAGGGGGACTTCACAATGAACTCAAAAGTGTTGTCCGTGAATGCCGTTATGGTAACCGCCATGGGCGTATCTGGCTTGTATTTCTGGGTCCTCGCGTTGAAGTCCTTGCAGAAGGCCATCAGATTCAGCCTGTACTGACCCAAAGCCGGACCCACAGGAGGCGCCGGCTTCGCCCCTCCTGCCGGAACTGTTAAGCGGATCGTCGCAGCCACCGGCCGCCGGGTGAGTATATCTTTCAGAGTCGCCATGGTTATGTGAGAAACGGCGGCGCATTTGTTTGGTAACCCATTATAATTAAGGAGTCATTTTTAATTAATATTTTTAAATTATATTGTGAAATGTTAAAGATATATTGAATGATGACTTATTTTTTCACTATCTAATGTATGTGCGTTATGTCATAATGATAATTAAAATGTCAATTAAAAATATTTCACTAAAACTATTCATTTATAAATGATTTATTTATGATTTTAAAGTAAAAAATAATTGTTGAAAATTGGAGAGAGGAGATGTGTACTCCCTCTATCCAAAAATATAGTCTTGTATACTATTTTTATCTATTTCAAAAATGATAGACTTCTTGTTATTTTCATATTCAGCATATATTAATTTTTTTTTTATTTTCACGTATATCTTTATTTAATATATATTGGTACAATACACACCAATTATTTAGGTCTTGTTCAGCGACAGCAATTAAGTTAGCTAGAAGACAAAAAAGATCAAAAATTTAATTTACACAATTTTTCATACCAATTTTTAATTATCCACATTTTCTCACTCCAATTTTTAACTGCACACATTACGTAGAAAACACAAATAACACACCGTTCTTTTACGCAATTATTGCAATTTATAAACAAAATTATAAACAACACAATTTCCCAAACTACTTTTTAACCACATACATTTTCTCTCTCCAATTTTGAATCACACATCTACCTAGAAAATACAAAAAACAAAAACAAAACAAAAAAAATCTTAGGTTGGACGCCGAACAATCCGTAAATCAACCAAATAATTTCAATTCTATTTTAAATCTAGCCGAACAGAGGCTTAACTATTACATTTTCAAATTTTTTGTGGGAAATAAAGTGAGTCCACTTAAAACAATAAACAAGGGATAAAGTGTATAAATGAAAGAACATTGATAAAATTTAGTGGAAATTACAGGAAAAACTGTTTTAAATGATTGAAATTCTAATATAAGAACAAAGTCAAATATATTCACATTTCAGGTTATAAATACATATTTAAAAAAATATTAAATTAATACAGTTTTATAATTTAAAATGTATAGCGCCAATTTTGTAACTGACTCCCCCTAAATATCCGCAATTGATATATACACGTTCATCAAATCAAAATTATCCAATTTACTACTCAAATAATCGCTCAATCAGAGGCAACATCCCAAATCCCTAAACCCAAACTCAATCACGAGCAACATTGTCGCAGCCCGAATCTCCAGCATCACTCGCTCGCCGCAACCTCATATTCCCGACAATCATTGAAGAAAAATAGCGGGTTGATAATGGTGAAAGGCAAGAATACTGACCAGAATGAGTCCAGTAGCAATAAAAGGAAAAGAGAATCCGGCAAGGGGAAGACCAAGGCGAATATCACGACTACTTCTGGAACTCGTCAATCATATGATTCGAATCAGGTATTTCGAAATCTTTGGTGGCTGTAACTTATATTTTTTGGAGGAATAAGGTAATGTAGATCATAATTTATTCATTGTGACCTAACTATCACTTGTGACGTAAGGTATTGTATGTGATTTTGGGTATTTAAATATGGGTATATATTCGTTGTGACCTAGGCATCAAATGTGACCTAGGGTATTTGATTGTGAATTTGGGTATTTAACCAGTTTAGAGATGTGACCTGAAACCAAGTTTGGGTATTTGTTTCACTGTTTGGGTACTGATTAATTTGTTGTGACCTAGGTTTCATTTGTGACCTAGAGTTTTGAATGTGAATTTGGAGCTATCATGTGTTACCTAATGTATGTCCCCATAGTTTCAGGACGTGTAATACCCAATGCTATGTAAAGATACTGAAAAAAACAACAGCCAGTGAATTAGGGTATTGATTGTGAATTTGGGTATTTAACCAGTTTAGAGATGTGACCTGAAACCAAGTTTGGGTATTGTTTCACTGTTTGGGTACTGAATTAGTCATTGTGACCTAGGTTTCATTTGTGACCTAGAGTTTTGAATGTGAATTTGGAGCTATCATGTGTTACCTAATGTATGTCCCCATAGTTTCAAGACCTGTAATACCCAATGCTATGTAAAGATATTGAAAAAAATCACAACCAGTGAATACTTTATCTAGAGATAACAAGACTTTAAATTAGCCTCAAATCCAATCTGGCTCAGTGATGCATCATTAACTGTTTCAACTTTGGGTATTGATTCATTATATGTGACCTCTGTATTTCAAATAATTGACGTGAAAGCTTATTGGTATTTAATGGTGGTGACCTTAATCTAATTTTGATGGCAAAGTTTGATTTTGCATTCTAAAGGCATGCTGCAGAGATTTATAATATATAAAACTGCATCTTATAAGACATATTGAATCCCGCAGTGTAGAACTTGGGGGCACATATTGTGTAATACACTGATGTGTGACTTGATGATTGCTTGTGTAATAAAATTTTCTCTATTGATGTACCTTAATGTGACCCTGATTATATTGATTTGGAATGTTCATATACTGGTGGACTAATGTCCTGACTTACACTATTCGAAAACAGAAATGGAAGTACACTATTCCCGAGGGAGAATGGTTTCCAGGCAAAATTACGTCAAATGTCACAAAGAATGCTCTGACCAACTTCAAATCCAAACTAAATGATAGTCAAAAAGAGATACTGGCTAACACATGTTTCTCATATCTTTTCGACTGCCATGAGATAGTGCTCCAGCCACAATTATTACACTTTTTTTTGCTGAGAATGGTTGAACAACTGAACCCGCAGGAGTTGTGGTTCCTTATTGCCGGTAGATATGTTAGATTTGCTCTGCCCGAGTTCACGCTTGTTACAGGTTTAAGATATGAAGGCGTTGACAACCGGAGGACTCTTGAGGATTTACCTTCCAGGTTAAAAGATACATACTTTGGCCATTTGAACACCGTAACGAATGAAGACATCAGAGATGTGTATTTGGGAGTCACAGATGCACCAGATCATGACGTAGTGAGGCTCGGAATTCTGTATTTGATCACATCATATTTTTTGTCTACATCATACAAGAAGGTGGTTGATGATTACCTGTTTCCCCTGGTCGAAGATTTTGATGTAATGAACATGTTTCCATGGGGGAGGGAAATATTTGAAATATCAATTACTTCGTTGAAGGATGCATTGAAGAAGAGGAATTCTCATTACCGACTAGGGGGTTTTTTAGTTGCCTTTCAAGTATGGATCTATGAGACCGTACCAAAATTAAATGGCAGAGTAACCACAAGGATTCGGAGCATGTCACCCCGAATCATTAATTGGCGTGCCGATAAGATACATGTCTACTCCACCATCGAGGACAAGATATTCTCAGAACCAAATGTAAGTTTTTGAAAGTAATTTTAGTTAGCCTCTTAACAGATAAGGCAATTGTTTTTCGAGGTCACATGTGGTGTCAATCAGGTCACAATTCATGCTTCAATTATTGATATAGGAATGTCAAAATGTCATTCAATTAGTTTAACACCCTTAGCACATATTAGGTCAGCAAGGTCACAATGTTGATTTTCTGAGGTCACATTTGTTGCAATTCAGTTCACACTTCATGCTTCAATTAGTGATATAGGAATGTCAAAATGTCTTACTATTTTTTTTCAACACCCTTAGCACATATACTTCACGAGGTCACAGTCTTGGTTTCCACACCAACTTTACAGCCATGTTTATGTAATTATCTGATCCAACACAATTTTGTTTCCTTCATTCTGGATACAGATTGAATTGTGTGACCTTGATCTGGAGATGAAGCAACCATACATGACTGGTGTTCAATACCATAAGCCACGTCAACCGCGTGATGACGTAGGTTCAGCTCAAAAACCTATTGCTGGTCAACTGATGATTACATATCATAAATCAGCCCATAAAGATAAAATAAATGATGATGATGATGACTTTGTCGATCCCCCACCTGCACAGCAAAAGTCATCAGGTGTGTTTGAGTCTCCAACAGATCAAGCTGGGGCAGAATTTGATGAGGATGCTTTCATGGACAGTTCGAGCCCCGCCTTTGAAGATATAATCCTTACCGACGACACGAATTCAGTGGAGGGTCCATCTGATGACGTAATTCATTTTGTTTACACTAACAATTTATTTACCTTTGAAACAAAAACTAATACAAATGTAATCTGGGGTATACAGGTGTTTCAGCGTTGGAAGGCAGAACTGAAAGACGAAATTGCTCAGGTGAAGTCACAGAACAAAGATCTGAGTTTGGCTGTGAATGAACTAAAGTCACAAGTTGCGGTCTTACGTTCAGACAGGAGCCAAGAACTGCAAGAAATTGTTCAGACACAAAATGTACTGAAGAATGAGATGACAGAGTTAAAGACAAATATTACATTCATGTCAGATTCTGTTTCCGCAATGATATCAAGTGCACTTGAGGCATTTAAAGATAAATTGAGTGACATGCACAAGGATCATGATAAGCATGATAGCATGGCGTTCGAGGTAACTTCAAATTCATGCTTCTTTTTTTGTTTATGGGTCTCAACCTCATTCTCAATGTTTAACATGCATGTATATTTATTATCTGAGGTCACATGAACATGAAATAACTTTGTGTTCCAGACATGCATTCCACTATTTCTGAGGATATGTTTTTTTGCAGGGGAAAAACTCAGAACAACAGTCTGATGTCAAAGGGAAGGGAAAGTGTTTCCTTGAAGAACAGATCCCTGAATATTGTCAGTCTCCATCCTTTGATTTAGGGATGGGATTCACCCAAACTCCTGCACCATCTAGTAGACCTGAGTTTGTGGTTCCAAATGACGAAATACAAGGAAATCTGGATAAAATAGTAGCTGCTGTGGTTCAGGAATCCAAAATTGACAATGAACAGGTATACTTAATACACCGAAGTCACAATTTTATATCTCATTTCCATTTTTACCAAGTTTACCAACCTGTGTCACCGTTTTCACTGTTGCATCACATTTCAGATAACACCCACAAGTGCTCCAACGTCAGGGCTTCCTGTTAAGAGGGCAACAAGACCAACTAGAGCATTGCAATCTCCATTTGTCGCTGGTCAAGGAATACACAACAAGCAATCTTCAACTGTAATTGTCTTTGAGAAATGTGACCAGAACGCGGATGATGCAGACATCATGGCATTCAAGAATTGGTTCAATAGAGCCTACAAACCAAAGACAAAGTAAGACATAAATTGTGAAGTACTAGATCCAGTTTTTTAACCATATAAGACAGATCTTATGACCTTATCTTCACTTCATTGGCTTTGTAGGAAGAAATTCAACAAAGAAGATGATGAGATCTCTCCGCCTTTTCAGTTTGGACCAATCATTGTGGGATACAAAATGTGGTGGCATGAACTTATAGATCCAGATTCATCGCTTTGTAGCATGGTTAGAATCTTCGCACCGTTACACAGTTTCATTTTCTCGTGTCACAAAC
This sequence comes from Ligustrum vulgare, assembly GCA_963555705.1. Classification (NCBI taxonomy): domain Eukaryota; kingdom Viridiplantae; phylum Streptophyta; class Magnoliopsida; order Lamiales; family Oleaceae; genus Ligustrum; species Ligustrum vulgare. Next base: position 40,325,646 of record OY743173.1, on the reverse strand, counting down.
CAATCATTGCAAGCGAACATTACATAGTAAGACACTTTGATTCCATTACAATATGTGCATTGTTCCTATGCTACAGCACATGGACGCGTGTTTCTATTACATTCGCCAGGCAGCACGACATGGTCCGAACGTACAGCGTAGATTCACGACAACTGACTCGACTTTCCAGGCATTGATCAAGGATGTGTACCCACTTTTTCTGAAAGACTCATCCACCCTATTGTCCAAGCCCTACCTAACTGACGTTATGAGAGGTGAAAGATTGGACATGAATGCTCCATGGAAAGATGTTGACTTTGTGCTCATGCCGATCTTGCCCACCAACCGTGCACACTGGATGCTCGCAAAGCTCAATATAAGGAAGCATTCGGTATTGATACTTAATTCATGCTCTAGAACCTATAGGCCGAACATGGTGTATGAAGGGATTCAACCTTTCCTGAAGCTCATCCCTGAATTGATGAAACACATTGGCATTTGGAGCAGTGCATCCGACCTGCCTCACAAGGATCTTCTGTGGTTGGAAGCATCTATGGCACAGGATATCCCTCAGCAGCAAAATGGGTATGGACATGAAGTTACATTCCAGATGCTGTAAATTTCTATATAGATCTCTATTGATAACACATGTCTATTTGTTTTTATTTAGGCACGATTGTGGCATTTTTGTGATTAAGTATGCGCAGTATGTGTTACATAACAAGATCAAGTCAATGCCAAAGGATTTTGACGCTGCACGTGCACGGATGGACATAGCCGCAACACTTTACAAGCACAGACAAGTAAAAACTAACACATCACGTCCTACAAGGGGAGGAGACAGCATTGTCATAGAGGATGACTGATTTTCTGTCTAATCAATTGGTGCAACATTGTATATATAGGCAGCCTTTTTTTTCCCTTTTTTGAAATTAACAGATGCAATGTGATGTAATTACTCTGGATGCATTTTAGTTATATTTTGTTATTTTACTTTTTGGGTCATGTACATTTTCGATATGTTTTCAGTATGATTCATTCTCCTTAATGCGTTGTGTTTTATTCATATCAGGTCACAACGTATTCATACTAGGTCACACAGCAATCATATTAGGTCACATGATATTAATACCAGGTTCAGTGTTATTACTACAAAGAAAAGGTTTGGACATCATGTTACATATGATTCATTTTCAGGCCACATGTTATTCACACTAGGTCACATGTTATTCAAACAAGGTCACATGTTATCAAGACTAGGTGACATATCAAGACCAGGTCACATGTTAACAAGACTAGGTCACATGTTATCAAGACTAGGTCACATGTTATTCAAACTGGGTCACATGTTATCAAGACTAGGTGACATATCAAGACCAGGTCACATGTTATCAAGACTAGGTCACATGTTTTCAAGACTAGGTCACATGTTAAGAATAGGTCACATGTTATTCAAACTAGCTCACATGTTATCAAGACTAGGGGACATATCAAGACTAGGTCACATGTTATCAAATCTAGGTCACATGTCTTGAATAGGTCACATGTTTTTCACACTAGGTCACATGTTATTCACACTAGGTCACATGTTATGAAGACTAGGTCACATGTTATCAAATCTAGGTCACATGTTATTCACAGTAGGTCACATGTTATCAGCACTAGGTCACTTTTTATTCACACTAGGTCACATGTTATTAACACTAGGTCACATGTTAAGACTAGGTCACAAGTTATTAAAGCAGGGCAAACATAACTCAATCAAGGGCCTGTTCTTCATAGCAGGTCACATGTTAGTCACACTAGGTCGTATGTTAAGAAACCTAGGACACATGTTGATAAGACTAGGTTACATGTTGTTCACGCCAAATCACATAGCACTCAAATTACCGAACGAGTCAACAACAAAATTTTTAATTATTACAACGCAACATTGTTACATATTACCTAGTCGAGGTCACGTGTGCTTCATACCAGGTCACATGTTATTCACACTATGTTACATGTTATTCACACTAGGTCACATGTTATTAACACTGGGGCACATGTAATTGACGTCAGGTCACATAGTACTCAAATCACTTAAAAATTTCATTATGTAACTCATTGTAAAACCAATGCAAAAATATTGATCCTGCAATTACATCCACAAATGGGAATTACAAATTCTAAAACTATGAAGGTATCAAGTAAATGGGAATTACAGATTCTAAAATTATGAAGGTATAAATTCATTTACTAATGGGAGCAAAGCTTGTGCAAGAACGCCTATTGTGACCTGTGCTTCCACAACGCCCACACTTCATTGATTGCCTCTTTTCCAACACTGATCTTTTTCTCTTCTCAGCTGGTCTTCCCGAGCTTCTTTTTTGGTTCGGAGGTAATACTACAACTTCTTCTAATTCATATGGAACTTTCCATTCATTCGGATTACCAACCGGGAATACAGAATCCTGATATGCGGCCTTATGTGCAACAGTTGTGTAATAGTACGAACAGTATTCGTAAGGATCCCTTTTCGTGAAAGCAATAACAGCTAGTGCATGTGGACACGGTAATAGGTCAACTTGAAACATCCTACATGTACATGTCCTTTGTTCAATGTCAACGGCAAATGACGAGCTTTCATCTATAACAGAAAATAGTGTATGATTTGTTGATGATACCTGCATCAAGTTATCATTACTCAGATTTCAAATAACATTTGAAATTATCAAAGACACGCAAATGGTCAAATATTTATTGCATACCTTTAATCGCCGCACTCCTGCGCTGCATTCCCTCATTAACTTTTCGTACTTGTTCGTTAGCTTTGTGAAAGTTCCATGTGCAATGTCCCTATTCTTGCAGAACCAATCCTGTACTGTTTGCCTCAAAGATTCTAATAATGCCACAATAGGATAGTTCTTAGCTGATTTTGTCACTGCATTAACCGACTCTACAATGTTCGACGTCATTGTCGAAAATCTGTTCGCCGGCATGTGGTATCGTGACCACCTTTCATATCCTACGTCCTTCTAAATAAATAACACAAATAAAAAAACATCAGTGCAATACTCTTGTGACATGATCATGTTCAAATATTTGTACAATGTTTATGGACTTACCAAATAACCCCTTATGTATCTACTAATTGAGTCCAGGTGGAGCATGTGATACTCAAACTCATCTAGGGTGTATGCTCGAACTGCCGAATTGAAAGTTTGTGTGATATTGTGACCTGATTTGCCATAATGTTTCTTCAGGTTCTGCAAGAGGTGATAAGAACATATACCATGACATGTTCCAGGGTAGATCTTTTCAATAGCATTCCTTATACTTTCATGCCGATCTGACACAAAACACAACCCTTCCCTACTGCCGTACGCCCTCTTAAACTGTTCAAAGAACCATCCCCAAGATTTGTAATTCTCATTATCCCCAATACCAAATGCAAGCAAAAAAATTCTATTGTTGGCATCCTGAGTACATGCCGTGAATAGAGTACCCCCATAGTGTCCATTAAGATATGTGCCATCAACAACAACAACTGGCCTACAATTCATCCATCCACGAATTGATGCACCAAATGCCATAAAGCAGTACTCAAATCGATTGTGACTGTCAATCTTCATCCCCGTGACGGAGCCGGGATTAGTAGCTTCCAATACATGCAAAAAACTCGGCACTTGTTGAAACGATTCCTTTGGGTCCCCCCGTAATATCTTCAATGTCTTCTCTCTAGATCTCCAAGCTTTTACGTAATTCAGTGAAACTCCATATGTATGCAACATGTCGTTGCATATGTCATTTGGAGTGTATATAGTTCTTGTGGAGTTATACTTGTACTTTATGCAAGTGGACACAACGGAGCTGGACACTTGCCTGTGTGACCCCAAAACTACATTTGATGGACATGTATGTCCATCATGCATGTATCTAATTTGAAATAAGTCTGTCTTCCCCAACCTAGATGACCTACACAACCAGTTACAGACACTATGCGAACACCTAACAACGTACTCCTTCTTGTCCGACCGAACAACCATGAATTCGAATGTATGTTGTATCGCATAAAATGCCAAGCTCATTTTTAGAGTCTCTTTATTCTTAAAAATCCTTCGCTCTTCAACCTCTCTAGCATCAGCATTCACCACAATTGTGAGCAGATTATCATCCACCTCGCACAATCCCTCCACCGTTGCATTACATATTTCGTTAGCCATCTCTTGTAATGAAAATTGTTCATCATTGAACCTGTGGCCCACTGCAATAGGCTCCATAAAAGGGAAAACATCATTGTTCCGCCCATTTTTCACGTTTGTAACTTCGATCATTATGGGGTACTTGGCAGGGTCGTGATCAATGCATTTCAATGACAGATAAGATATAACATTGTTGTCACTCTTAATTCTAACCGGTTGTATATCACTATTCAATGAATAACTCATTGACACTGCCACCTTCTTACGGTCAAATCCAAATTCTGTCATAGCTGCTTCCAACAATCTCGAATAATCACAGTCTTCATTCACGATCACCAACGCAGAATGTGATCCATACAGCATGCAAATGTGGATGTATCACATGTCTGCACATTATGTTGGACACATTAGTCAATCATATACATAACAATACTAATATTAGTAGTTCATTAGGTCACAAAGTTTTACTCCCACATTTTGAATACTTATTCACATTCGTAGCTTGTCAATGGGAGAATTAAAATGACTCAGGTATCATATAATTACAAAACCATCCACTTCAGCCACAACAATTAAACCTCTGGTCACATGGACCCGTGATAATTACCTCAGGTCACATGATCATAGTTATACACAAATATCGTGACATAATCGAATTAGATTACAAGGACAGATGCAGTTTTATTATGTTGATTCAGGACAATGTGGACCAGATCTGGTTATTGATAACAATTTCAGGTCATGATTTTGTTTAAAAACAATAACAGGTAACTTAATACTTAATTTGTTAAAAGAATTATCCTTAATTTCAATTTATTCGCACTCATATCGAAGAATACATCATATACATTAATGATATACGAGGTCACATATGGTACATCACAAATTATATCATCGTTGTCGAGGAAATTATCGTAAATTACATACTGTCAACAATACATTATCAAATATAAATAAATTACCTCTATAAATTGATCTTCCTTCTTTCTATCAACTTCTCAGATACCATCCAACGATCGATAGCTAATACATGTGGATGATTTTGTGTGACCTCCACAATTTCTTCAGTCGACGACAATGGAAGATTCCGGCGACAGTCGAAGTGATTGTGGCTTTCGTAATTAATTCAGCGACTAGTAAATGAGGAATGAAATTAAAATTGGGAATTGTAAGAGACCTGTGTAATATGGTAAGTTTGTGTAACAGATTCCTTGATTTCAGCGTGAATATTTGAATTGTCGTTTCCATATATATATATATATATATATATATATATATATATGACCTGAAAAATGAAATAATATGAATTGTTTTCTATTTATGATATGGTATACTATAATGGGTTGAGATGTGTATTTTTCCCTAAAATTTAATACCCTAACTATACTAACAACAATTCGTGTGAAAATAACCGTATGACTATCTTTTTGGGATGAGGAAGTATAATTAAAAACTAATTTTGGAAATCGTGTAATTTATAAATTGATTTATAAGCCAAAAAAATAAGAATTACTAAACGGATGTTTTCAACTAGTTCTATCACGGTATTAGATATAAAAAAATAATATTATATTATAATAGCTATTAAAATTTTATAAAGAATATAACTAATTTAACTTATAATAATTTCTTTGAATAGTAAAAGCCAATTTACACATTTAAAATTTACAACAAATTCTCCAAAAAATTACTATTACAAATCACACATATGAATAATATTGAGAACAATAAATAAATAAAACATCAATAATTTTAATAATAATAGTTATAAATATTAATTAAATTCATTCAATATCTATAAAAAAAAATAATCATGATAATAATTATAATATAATTTTATATGTCTAAAAAACAAATAATAATATTTTTTCAAATTAGTTACACTCTCACAATAAGAAAAAAATCACTTTTTAACGGTGATTTTTTCTAACAAACAACACTTTTCAAATTATTTATTTGGATGTGACAACACAATCTGATAACCTTACTCACTTGATCTCATCTTATACTATTAAGCATTATCATATCCTATAAGGGTATAAAAACACATAATAATAATAATAATAATAATAATAATAATAATAATAATAATAATAATAATAATAATAATAATAATAATAATAATAATAATATATTATTTCAGGTGGGATTCTTGGGCGGTACTATCTTTCTTTTATATAGTACTGGTATTTCAACTGTGCAATACACTAAAGTTGTTATTCCCAATATTGATTTTAATACGTATTCATCAAATTTTAGTGTTTATACATAATCACCAAAAATATCAAAGGAAAGGCATGAAAAATGACATTATCTAACAATATTTATTAAAATAAAAAAAATGACTAATTCAAATTATTAAAAACTCATTTGAATAGTAAATATTGATTTACGTATTTAAATAATAAATAACTTTTGATTTCAATACTTTTATGTTTTATTATTAACTTGAAAATGTAAATTTGGTATTTTTTTTAGCCTACGTTAGCATCTCTCATGAAACATTGTCAAGATACAATGTTCATCTATTTTTTTGACAAATGGCATAAAATGCTTCTGTGGCATAATTAATGCTAGACAGTGTCTATCATTAATTTAATAATTTCTATTCAATCAATGTATTTCTCTCTCTTTCATTTTTCTAGAAAATAAATAATAATTTGTTACATTTACATATTGAATATTGTTGCATTGGAGAAGTTTTTTGAAATAATGTCAATGTTTTCGCCACATTTACAAAGTAAACATTGTCCCATTGAAAATGCTCTTATAAGGTTATTTATAAATAGTAACATGTCAATATTTGGTTGGTCTATTTTTTTTTTTTTTTTGAAAAGTAAAAAAATGATGGGCAAGAATTTTCAATCATTCAAAATTGTTGATTTTCCAGAAAAAAATGATCAATGAAATGTTACCATTTGAGTCTTTATAAACAAAATTTATAAACATTTTTTACTAAAGTGATAAATTTTGTATTTACATTTTTCCTATGCTAGTTCGTAGGGGTGAACAAATAAACTTTCAACCCCCTAAATCGAGTCAAACCGTAACAAATGGTTTGATTTGGTTCAATTTTCAAACTAGAATTGGTTTGGTTTGGTTTGGAAAAAATTCAAACCGCTTTAAACAGTTTGATTTAGATTTCAATTGTCGAAACCACAACCCGCTAAGTTTTAAAAAAAATTATAAAAAATGAGTGTAGGAATAACTTATCAAACTCAGATTGTTATTAAAACATTTAAGTCATTTTGAGTGCTGCTTTGATTTCTTTTTTAAGTAGAAATAAGTTATAGAATAACTTTTATCACAATATGGACATGTTCTTGAAAGATTTAGTATCCATCAATTGCAAAAAATGTGAGATTTTTTCAGGAATAAAGTTATGCGCTAGTCTATGTCTGTTTGACCCCTCCTATAAGCAATCCAACCCCATTCCCAACTAGAGCTATTGAATGTTGCGGAAAAGTTAAAATGAAGCATGCAGTTTCCAATGAAGAACTTTATAAACAAATTAGAAGATAATTCATTATATACATATTTATAATGAATAGAAGAAATACTCTTGTAGTAACATAGTATTGTCATTTATTTATGTGAATGGTTCTAAACAAGTAAATCTCATTTGTTGTTACAACCCGCCGAAGTAATCCCCTTACCAATGTAAGTTGCATCTCGAAAAAAATTCAAGAACACCTTTTGACGTAATCTATGTAATGGTCAGTAGGTATTTCTTAGTTATTGACCACAAAGTTGGGATTGAAAGCCTATTACGCATGAATCAATGTAATGGTAAACAACCTTGTTGAATAGAGATCCTAAGATCTTGGATAATGGGACAACTAAAGTTACAAATATTTAATCGAACACTTAGGAGAAAATCTCCTACATATTTCTATGATGAAGAAAAGTGTTTTTCTACAAAACGTACAAGATTAAGTTAAGCTTTTAATGATTCTTATATGTTGAATAAATCAAATAGAGTAAGGCAAAATTCTCTTAATAAGAGATCACTTATGTAAGTGTAAAGTGATGTCGCTTCTATGAGAATGTTTCAAAGTTTAAATTCTTTAAAGCACTTATGAAACCCAAGAGTTGTTCAAGACCAAAATGAACACAACCATGATAACAGAAATTGTTAGGAAAAGTTTTATGTGAGTGTTATTGTCTTGGATTACACCAACGGTTGAACGGTTCAAGACATCATGTTCACTGATTAGCCAAGTAAACTCGATGGTATTTCACTGAGGCAGGTTGTATGCCAGAAGTTACCTCTCCTGATGCAATAAATTTACATTTGTACTCTCTACTATTGTTTGCATTATCATTTACATTTTTGGTAATTTTTATTCATGTGGGGGGTTGTTGGAAATGATATTAAAATGTAACTTTCACTCATTATTCAGGTGAGTCCCAATTTCTGTTTCGTACGAAATTATTCTACTCTGAATGTAGATTATTGTGATGTATTTGAATTCATAAAACCATTTCTGGATGAATGAGAAATTGATGAATAAAGTGAGATGTTGGAATAAGCTTGTTTAAAATAAAGTGGAACTCTGTCCCATATAGGAAAAAGAAGGAAAAATTGACTTATTTATTACCTTCAACTTGGAAACTTAGGCTTAGGCCCCAAGGGATACCAACAAAATTTAAAGGAGGGAAAACTTATATCCTATTGGGCATAGTCCAAAGTCCACACATGTGTCACCGCCGTCGTTTATCCGACTGGCTAGCTCGGCTCAGCTCCGCACAACACGAGCGCGTGTTCAGGTTGGGTTGTGGACGTGGTCGTAAGCCAATTTATCTATACTTCTTTTTAGAGAAATGATGTGTTCTGGACCCTCGACAATCGGAGTCATAGCAGGCTTGACGGGAAAATTCAAGTAATTCAAATCAAAACAAGAATTCAGCAGGTTCGACGAGTTTTGAAGATCAAACTGTGTCAAAAAGAACAAAAAATTATGCAGAAGCAAAGTTACGGCCGTAACAAAATATTCTCACTACAGTAAGTCACTCTTGGATCAAAATAAAGAATTCCAAGTTTTCAAAATTACGGCCGTAAGTATTATAGTCACGGCCGTAATCCTTAAGCGGAAGAATAGTTACGGCCGTAAGTAATGTTGTCACAGCCGTAAGTTAGGATTTTCGCAAATAAGGCGAATTTTTAATTCTTTTTTTGTATTTTTTATTCCTTTTCCAATTTTAGCTATTTTAGGTTAGTTAGAACCATATTTTGAGTCCATTAGAGATTAGGGTTTTATTTTGCTTATTTATATGCTATTTTTCGTTCATTGTAATCAGATTTGATTTGATTAAACAGTTTGAGTTTTTAGATTAATAATATTTGAGAGAGGATTCTCCAAATTGAAAGGTTGAGTTATTCCCTTTTTTATTAAACTTATCAAAGATCCGGTCTTTGTGACGTTCACCCAACGATCTTATCAAGGAATTGACAACCCTTGTGGCGTTCACCAATTTTGGTTCTTCAATCCGCATCGTCATTAATTTCGTCGTGATTGTCGGGTCAAGGTTTTATCGTCAAACTATCTTTAATTCCGTTATTTATTTCTTCATGTTCTTGTTTATTTTGTGTCAAATCTGTTTTAGATCTTTCCTAAGGTTTAAATTTCGTCATTCCGCGTTTTCAAAGAGATTCTCTGATTGGGATCTCATCAAGAAATTTAAAATAAATAATTTAGTTTTATTTAGCTTTATTTTTAATTCAGGAAAAAAATCCAAAAAATAAGCAAACTGCTCGAGCGACCTTCGAGTAGAACTCAAGGGTTTTGGTTATGTTAAAAACGCTCGAGCGGTTCTTTAAAACCGTAAGAGCGGAGTCGAGCGTGACTTTAGTGTCGTCTAGAATAGTGTGTAGTCATGACTGTTCGAATCATTGCTAATTTTTGTAGAGAGTGCAAAACAATCTTTCGAGTTCATTTTTCTTGCAAGTTGATGAGCTTCCATTGTAAGAAGATGTTTGTTATATCTTGGGAAACGATTGTTATTCTCATTCACCATGAGCACTCGAGCGGGACAAATTCATCTTAAAGATAAAAAGTTGAACTCTCGCCTCAACCTACCATTTGAAGTGTTTATTTCTCATTTCTTCATTTCTTTTACTTTGTGATTTCAAGTAAGTATTTTTCGTGATTTACTTGTAATATTTAATTGTTATTTATAGAATATAATTTACAATATACACACTACATACCCCCAAAATATTGTGCAGCATCAGCTCCTTCCTTACAATGGTTACTGCACATTGGCTGCTCATCACAGCCAATTATTATGAACTCGTCTTCCTTTGTTATAACCACCTCTTCCAGCTCAGGTTTAGAGCCTAACGAGCACTTTGAACCTTTAGAGCCCTTCATATGCCACTCACCAAGAGCATGAGCAATAGCCATCATTGATTATCATAGTCCTGAAAATTAACATAGAAATAAACAATCAGTTCAAGTGTAGAATATTGCATAAGGTTACACATGAAGTAAAAAAAAAAAAAAACCACAAATTAATGAAAGAGAATTGCTTTCTCCACATTGGACAAGCTGGTTTTGAGCTTCCTTCATTTTATTCAGTTTATACATAAATACATTTTGAACTAAAGCTTCAACTTCTCAGATCGAAGCAGCAACATAAAGTTGGATAATTATATTTTAGAACAAGGATCCATGAACACAGCACCGGTTACATATTATAGTAGCTCAGTTTATCACCGTTCTAAATTAAGAGCAGTCGTCAGAGCATTAGTACCAGATGAACGATCAAGAAACTTAGCATCGGCCAGAGCATGATCAACTTTAATAATGTATTTCTGACTGCTCTTTTGGGAAATGGGAATCCTCAGTAATGAACTTAAGGATGTTCTTTCTGGTGAATGATGCAGCATCAACCCCACCATGATTGTCATTTATATGCTAGGTGGAATATGGTTAACAAGATAAAATCAGGTATATATGTATGTTAGTCCTCAATTACGTCGAATTTACGCTTAATGAGATCAATAAATATTTTCATTTTCCTTTCCCTTCCCTTCTCAAAACAGCTGCCGGTGCGCAACGTCGGAAAAAATGCAGAATACTCACCTGGAGGAGACTTAAATCTAATAGTTTTGGTTAATCTAAAAAAAGACAAAATAAAAAATATATACATAAATTTAATAAGCCATATTACTAATTAAACAACCAATGTAATAATGAGAAATTTGGACTTTCACATCCAAGTTGTAGATCAGTATGCAAAGAAAATAGCAGTTCAAAATCCATTGAACTTGGAAACAGTACTTATTATCTCGTAAGATGCAAAACAACATAAGTGAAATGTCTACTTGTTTATGTGACACAATTTCCCCCTCAACTACTACTAAAATGAGGCTGTTCAAATTACAAAAGCATTGCAATTCAAGTTAAGTAACAGTATTCAAGCAATCTGTAAGAACTTATTTTTTTTAAACCATAACATGTAGTCTTCCATAGGCTTCTCTAAAAACTATTACCATAGATTGATCAGTTGTGACATATGTTTCATTTTGATGATAAAACGAAATTTTTTTCTTACAATCAACTACAAGACAATGCTACTTGGACAACAATAATGAACAACACACTCACACGGGGGTGGGGTCCTCCACACCTTACAAAATGGTGGACCCCGCCCCATATGAGTGTGTTGTTCAACTATGTTGTCTAAGTATCATTTTCCAAACTACAATATGTTCTTTCTATCTGACCTTGAAGTACAATGCTTGCACTTCCAGAAAAGTTAATTTCTAACTCCCAGTAATTGCTATTATAGATATGAAATTTAGTTACTACAAACTTGATCTAGTGTATCATTCAAATGGTAGAAATCTACATTCGTAGATTGGAAAGTACACGAGGAAATTTATATGTTGAAGATCCCACATCATTTAACCAAGTAAACAATCTCATATCACAAAAAGGAAAACGAGGATTGAAAATTAAAGGAAAATCAGGATTGAAAATTGTAAAGATTCAAGTCAGTCATCAGCAGAACACCACATGAACATGGATTTTAGACTAAAAGCTACAAACAAATGTTTTAATTGATTTATCCAAAAAATTTTAATTAATTTTTTTTTTTTCATCTTTTGTCTAGTCTCAGTTGGATATGTCAGCCATGTATTTAGGAATGGTTAGATGAGATTGAACGTGTGTGATAGGTTGTTATGTTGTGGATTGTGTTTTGCTATTTATTAGGAAGGAGGTTGTAAAGTAAGAGTTATATATTTCCTATTTGTCATGAGAATAAACACTAGAATTTTTACCAAGATTATTCTTCTCATCTTCTTCCATATCCAAACTTAGTAATAGAGCCTCTAATGGCTGACGCCACTAATAGCAATATAGCTAAATCATCAAAGCACATAACCTAGAGAGGCTTATCTTGGGCACAAATATGTTGGAAAAAATTAATTTTTCCATCCCAAATCAACCAAACACAGCAAAACGCAAAAACACAAAATAACTAAACAAAAGAGAAAACGAAGAATTTAACGTGGCTCAGCTGACCGCTGTCAACCACGGAAGAAGAACACTTTTATTGATAAGAAAAATAAATCACTCGTTACAATATTTTTCTCACCTTCACGACTTCTCCCAACACAAAGAAAAGAACAACAAACGTAAAGCACGAACTATTTTCTTTTCTTTCCACATCTGCCCAAACCTTTTTTGCTCTCTCTCACACACAACCACTCTTCTCTCCTTAGAGCGTCTCTAATGGTTTATGGATATTTTGATCTATATGACACTTATGTAGATAATTACCTTACCCATATTGATAAAATAAATAGTGAATTTTAAAGCTTATTCCCAATGGTATTTGTCTACAATTTGTTATGTATACATTGTCTAGCAAGTTATCTACATCTAGATATAGTATAAGATAATGTCTTTGCCACGTCAGCGCCACATAAGCATGCAAATTAATCATTGGAGATTAAATTTTCATATCATATTTATTTTTCCTATGTGGCAACTTTTTCCCCCAATTAATATACCATTAGAGATGCTCTTAGTCACCTCACGGCCGCAATAATTTTTTCTCTCTTTTATCACAATTGCTAACTGCTCACGCATCTCTTCAACCAAACGTCCATGCTTATATATAACAAATTATGCCCAAAACCTTACCTAATTACAATTAGATTCTTTTATATTTTCCTTATATAATAATACCAATAGTATATTATTCATTTTCCAATTCGTATTATATATACAAAGAAAATAATACTAATCTAATTTGACCAATTTATCTTTTCTTGTCAAACAAGAATTCTTTATTCCATAATTTTTTGTCAATCCCAAAAATCTCCACCTTGACCAAAAATTCTAATAAGCATGAACAGTATTCAACGATTCATGAAACGTCACCTTTCGTTTTGATATCTTTAAACTACTTTCTTCAATCTTCTTGTCATTAGTCACATATCCCGTCTTGACCACTTCACAAACTTTAACAGTAGTAGAAGACTCCCCTTGGTACGACTCCAATCTGGCAGCTTCACCTAAAATTGTTTTCCCTATTAGCTTATACAAATTACCAATATTTTCACCTTTAATTATTGGTACATAATTTTTCTTCACAACCATCACACCAGCTGTAGCAGAATATTCATAATCCAACGAGTCTAATGCTTTCAACGATATTAAACTTCGCTTCAATCTTGGAACATGTAAAACACTTGTAATTCTTCTCAGTACTCCATCAAACATTCTCACCTTCACAGTACCTGAACCCTTGACTTCAAGTTTTTCATTATCAGCAACAAAAACATGATGCTCATCACATGACTTATATATCTATTTGGACACATGTGATAAAAAATCCAGAATCTAGAAACCAATTATTAACTAGACTCTCATCATTAGCAACACATAAAATATCTTCATGATCATAATTTTCCTCCACCGCATTTGTAGAATCTAAATTTCCTATGATTTCTTTACCTTTCCTCTTCGATTCAAGATGCTTTGTCAATTCTTCACAATCTCTTCTAACGTGACCCTTCTTGTGACAGTAATAACACTCAACGTCTCTCCTTGAACGAGATTGAGAACGATCCCTTTGACCATAATTTCTTCCTCGCGATTCACCTCTACCATACCTATTATCAAAAGTGGTCAACAAAACCCGATCACCATTCACATTACCACTTGGCTTCTTCAAGTTGGTTGTCTCTAACAAAGCAGTCGAAACCTCGTTCACTGTCAAAGTAGATTTACCAACTAACAACGTGGTCACCAACGTCTCATATGATTCAGGCAAGGATGACAATAAACTAATAGCCTTATCTTCGTCCTCAATTTTAACATCCACATTCAACAAATCAGTCACACACTTATTAAACTTATTCAAGTGGCCCCTAACATCAACATCATCATCCATTTTCAACTCATATAATTGTTTCTTCAAATAAAGTCTATTTGTTAAGGATTTAGACATATATAAATCTTCTAGCGTTTTCCATAACTTAGAAGCAATTTTTTCGTTCAAAACACTATACTTTACATCATGTGCAAGAGCCAATCTGATTCTACTGACTGTCTTCGCTTCTAGTTCTTCCCAATCTGCATCTTTTATCCCTTCTGACATCTTACCTTGCAAAGCTTTGTAAAGTCCATGTTGCACGAGAACATCTTCAACTGTACTTTTCCAAATATTAAAATTATTATTTCCGTCAAATCACTCCACCTCAAACTTGGAACCCATCATCATCTTCGCAATAGTCCCAAAGTTTGAACATTTAGCTTTGATACCACTATTGGGAAAAATCAATTTTTTCACCCCCCAAATCAACCAAACACAGCGAAACACAAAAACAAAAATAACTAAACAAAAGAGAAAACGAAGAATTTAACGTGGCTCAGCTGACCGCCGACAATCACAGAAGAAGAACAATTTTATTGATAAGAAAAATAAATTACTCGTTATAATATTTTTCTCACACTCACGACTTCTCCCAACACAAAAAAAGAACAAATGTAAAGCACGTATTATTATCTTTTCTTTTCACATCTGCCCAAACCTCTCTCTATCTCTCTCTTTCTCACACACACACACACACACAACCACTCTTCTCTCCTTAGTCACCTCACGGTTGCAATAAACTTTTCTCTCTTCTGCTCACGCACCTCTTCAACCGAACCATGCTTATATATAACAAATTATTCCCAAAACCTTACCTAGCTAATTGCAATTAGATTCTTTTATTATTTTTCTTATATAATAATATCAATAGTATTTTATTCCTTTTTCAATTGGTATTATATATATAAAGAAAATAATTCTAATCTAATTTGACCAATTTATCTTTTCTTGTCAAATAAGAATTCTTTATTTCATAATTTTTTGTCAATCCCAACAAATGAATGTCCGTAAGAGTTCTTCGGGAATCAACCAAGATGGAGCTAGAGTTACAACTGAATCTTTCTAAAAATCTTAAGTACAATGAGTGATGTCTATATATCAGTTACTAATGGGTCTCACCTTTTTTTCCCTTGTCTTTTACTAGGGATTACGTTGGGGGGTGAACAAATTATACTGATGATCGAGTCTTGTGCTTAAAATATGTTTAACTTAACTTCTGAGTGATAGTTAAACAAAATCAAATTATCGATTGTCAAGAGAAACAAAACATACTCAATTACACGTGTCAAAAACTGAAAATAAGATAATAATGGTTTCCATTTATGTTCAAATATCTAGTCTATTGACTGCTTCCTCTACATCATGAGAAGAAGGCAAAAAGGGAAGGCGATCGGCTGACTTGCTTGCCTATTTCCTTGTGCTCTACGCTTTAACTGGAAAGTGCTTTTAGAGAAAATTTCAACACACATACTTCATTAAGTTTTTAGATAATTAGTAGAATAAAATATAGTCTTTGTTTGATTCTCGTTAAATTAAATTTCATTTTTTTCATACTTATTTTCAACCACACATTCATATAATAAAATATTATATACAAATTCATAAATTTTTATTACTTTTCAACCACACATTCTTCAAAAAAATTACTATTTAAAACACTATTTTTCTCTTTAAAATGAGCATCAAACATGGGCATAATAATACATTATATCTCTCTTTTATTTACATACATTTGAATCTGATTCCAAACTAATACAATTCACTTTCAAGTTTATTTTTGTGGAATGATACTCTTTACTCATCACATTATTACTTCTCACCAATCTCATAAGCTTCGGGTTCCACACTTGATCGATATAGAAGACAACCTTTTCATTTTTCATTTTTTTTTTTAATTGTTGTTTAACAAAACTAGTATTCGCATGACATATATATTTTATAAAAATTAATGAAATGTGTGATTTAAAAGTGGTGTAATTGTGAAACGTGTTAATTAAAATTACAAATATTAACTATGACATAGATTATAATTTTTATCGTATTTTTATGGGCTTCGTTTATACCCGTTCATGTGGTACACATCTTTCGATAATTTAAAAAAAAAAAAAAAAATGCCCAATTCTTGACTGAAGCAATTCTTTGTTCACCTATTTTGATATTTCAAAATAAACTAATGGAATATTGTCACGTCGCTATTTATAAACAAATTTTTTAAATGAATTATCAAATAGACATTATCAAGAAATGTGTGGTTATAAAAGATTTTTTATGAAAAAATAAACAATAGGAATAAAATGTGTTACAAAAAGTACACTTGGTTAAAAAGTTATTTGAAGAAATGTTAAAATAATTTTCTTTAATAGTATGTAGTGATATTTCAATTTAAAATAATTGATAATATTATCCTAGCCATTTATCGATTTAATCTGAATTAGCAATATAATTTTATTGTAATTTTCTTCATTGACTCGAAACATTGAGAGAATATTTGGTAGATATATTCGGCCTTTTCTTGATCAACATTATTTTTAATGTTATGAAATAGAGAGAAAGAGAGAAGAAAATAAAGAGGCAAATAAACTTGTGTTTCATTAAGAATTAGAGCCCCATATATATAGGGGAAGAAAGGGATATACAAAGTAATTATCCCTAGGGTTACAGGGGTATGAATGTCATTCACTAAATAGTATAATATTTATAACACTCCCCCTTGAATGACATATTACAAAATATATGCCTCGTTAAAACCTTGTTTGATAAAAACCCAATGGGAAAAAAAATCAAACGAAGGAAAAAGAGTACAGTTATTTTGGAGTATTACAATAAATGCTGCCTCGTCAAAACCTTGCCAAGAAAACCCAGTAGGACAAAACTTGAGCGAAAGAAAAAGAGTACAGCTACTCCCCCTGATACTGATCACTGTAAATCTTTGAGTCGACACATTCCAATCTCATGAACCATTTTCTTGAATGTGGATGTTGGCAATGCCTTTGTAAATAAATCAGCTACATTGTCACTCGAGCGAATTTGTTGAATATCGATATCCCCAGTTTTCTGAAGCTCATGCGTGTAGAAGAATTTTGGAGAGATATGCTTTGTTCTATCTCCTTTGATAAAGCCTCCTTTGAGTTGTGCAATACAAGCTGCATTGTCTTCATACAAAATTGTTGGGCTGTCTCTAGTTGAAGTTAATCCGCATGATGCTTGGATATGATGGGTCATGTTCCTCAACCATATACATTCTCGACTTGCCTCGTGGATTGCAATAATTTCTGAATGATTTGAAGATGTTGCTGTCAAGGTTTGTTTCACGGATCTCCATGATATAGCTGTTCCTCCACGTGTAAACACATATCCTGTTTGCGATTTAGTTTTATGTGGATCAGAGAGATAACCTGCATCTGCATATCCCACTAAAGAAGATCCCAATTTTTGAGAATAAAATAATCCCATATCAATAGTACCCTTTAGGTATCGAAAAATGTGTTTAACACCATTCCAATGTCTTTGAGTTGGTGTAGAGCTATATCTTTCAAGGAGATTTACAGAAAAAGCTATGTCAGGTCGAGTACAATTTGCAAGATATGTTAGCGCTCCAATTGCACTAAGATATGGTACTTCAGGACCAAGAATTTTTTCTCCATCTTCAGGTGGACGAAATGGATCTATTTTCACATCAAGTGATCGAACAACCATAGGGGATGTCAATGGATGTGCTTTGTCCATATAAAAACGATTTAAAACTTTTTCTGTATAAGAAGATTGATGAACAAATAATCCTTCTGGGAAATGTTTAATTTGCAACCCAAGACAAAACTTAGTTTTTCCCAAATCTTTCATCTCAAATTCATTCTTTAAATAATCTGCAGTTTTATTGAGCTCTTCAGGAGTTCCAATCAGATTTAAATCATCCACATATATTGCAATAATTGCAAATCCACTATTTGTTTTCTTTATGAAAACACAGGGACAAATGTCACCATTTTTATAATCCTCCTTCAACAAATATTCGCTAAGACGATTATACTACATGCGTCCGGATTGTTTCAATCCATATAATGATCTTTGCAATTTAATAAAGAACATAGTTCTCGGGCATGTATTATTTGCTTCTGGAATTTTGAGTCCTTCAGGGACTTTCATGTATATGTCACTATCAAGTGAACCATATAGATAGACAGTTACTACATCCATAAGGCGCATATCAAGCCTTTGTGACACAGTCAAACTAATTAAGAATCTAAAAGTGATAGTATCCATTACGGGAGAATACGTTTCCTCATAATCAATTCCTGGTCTTTGAGAGAAACCTTGAGCTACAAGTTGAGCTTTGTATCTTGTAATCTCATTATTTTCATTCATTTTCCTTACAAAAACCCATTTGTATCCTACAGGGATTACATTTTCAGGTGTTCGAACTACAGGTCCGAATACTTTTCGTTTCTCTAAGGAATTTAACTCCTCCTGTATGGCTTCTTTCCATTTTGGCCAATCATTTCTATGCTGACATTCTTTCACAGACAGTGGTTCAGGATCCTCATCTTTCATTATTTCAAGAGCCACATTAAAGGCGAAAATGTCATCTATGACAATAGTATTCCTTTCCCATAGTTTATGAGATACTAAATAGTTTATTGAAATCTCATTATTTTCGGAAACTTGTGGTTCTGCAGGAACCATATTCTCAATATCCGATTGATCAATCTTTTCAAATACTACTTCTGCTGAAGTTTTTGGTTGGTTTTTCTCTTGTACTTTTCTTTTTCGAGGTACAGAGTCTTTAGCACCAACTGGTCGACCACGCTTCTGGCGTATTTGAGATTCATTTGCTATAGCAGATTGTCCTTCAGGGACATCAATTTGTGCAGGGATATTTTCTGCTGGTATATGTGACTTTGTCACTTTTCTCGTGTCAACAATTACATCCGGTAATTGATTTGCAACTCTTTGCAAGTGAATGATTTTTCCAACTTCTTGCTCACATTGATTGCTGGGGGGATCAAAGTGAAACAAAGTTGTTTCATTCCATGAAATTTTACCATATTTTTCAGGATGTAATTTTGTTCCTCCCAAGGTTGGGAAAGTCATTTCGTCAAAATGACAATCTGCAAAACGTGCAGTGAATAGATCACCCGTTAAAGGTTCAAGATACCTTATTATTGATGGTGAATCAAAACCAACATAAATTCCAAGTCTTCGTTGGGGACCCATTTTGGTACGTTGTGGGGGTGAAATTGGGACTTGGACGGCACAACCAAAAACTCGTAAGTGAGAAATATGAGGCTCATGACCAATTGCAAGTTGCAAAGGAGAATATTGATAATACGCAGTTGGTCTTAAACGAACCAATGATGCAGCATGTAATATGGCATGACCCCAAACAGAAGTTGGAAGTTTTGTTTTCATGAGTAATGGTCTAGCAATTAATTGTAGACGTTTGATAAACGACTCAGCTAATCCATTTTGTGTATGGACATGAGCAACCGAATGTTCAACCTCAATTCCAATTGACATACAATAATCATTGAATGTCTGTGATCTAAACTCACCAGCATTATCAAGACGAATTTTCTTGATTGAATAATCAGGGAATTGAGCTCGTAATTTTATAATTTGAGCAAGTAGTCTAGCAAAGGCTACATTCCTAGTGGAAAGTAGGAAAACATGGGACCATCTAGTAGATGAATCAATTAAAACCATAAAATACCGAAATGGTCCACATGGTGGGTGTATTGGCCCACATATATCTCCATGAATTCTTTCCAAGAAAGTTGGAGATTCAATGTTGACTTTTGTAGTTGAAGGTCTAATGACCAACTTGCCTTGTGAATAAGCAGCACATGGATAATCATTAGGTAAAAGAATCTTATGGTTCTTTAGGGGGTGTCCACGTGAGTTGTTAATTATTCGGCGCATCATTATTGTTCCTAGATGTCCAAGTCTATCATGCCAAAGTATAAAACTTTTTGGATCAACGAACTTCTGGTTCGTGATAATATTTGATTCAATCATCTTTATAGATGTACAATACATGCCACAAGGGAGTGCCAGAAGTTTTTCTTTTATCTGCTTCTGGCCAGATATAAAAGAAGTTATGCAAAGATATTCTGCATTGTTTTCATGCATCGTCTCAATGTGATATCCATTGCAGCGAATATCTTTAAAACTAAGCAAATTTCTTCTGGATTTGCTAGAATAAAGTGCATCGTCAATATATAATTTTGTATTATTTGATAAAATAATTCAAGCTCTTCCGGAGCCTTCAACGATTTTTGATGCACCTGATATTGTATTAACATTATTCTCTGATAATGTTAAGTTCAAGAAATACTTTTTGTCTTGAAGAATAGTATGTGTAGTTGCACTATCGACTAAACAGATATCCTGATCATTCATCCTGAATTTATAAACAAAACAAAATAAATATTCTAAAACTTTGATTTCATAAAAAGAAATTTAACGACATTTTTAATCAACTAAAAATGCTTAATAATGTAAATGTCTCTAACTTCAAAAAAATAAGTAAAAACATAATTCATACTAACTTTTAAAGAAAAAGAACGATTCAGATACTGAAAATTAAACTAATCAATATTCTCAATTTTTGCCAGATATGTCGAGTGCAACAAACTCGAGTTTAGTGATGTTGGCCATTTGTATAACTACACAATAAATAAATAAAATACAATTAATTTCGAAGAATGTGATTAAACCACATAATAATAAATCAAATCATCAACATCACAAAAGTTGTATGTTTTCCTTCAGGGATAAACATTTTGACATATTCTTCGATATATATGCTACTTCGGGAGCATTTTGTATTTTTCCATTATTTCTTCAATAATAGGTCAAATATTCTTCTGGAATATTGACAATTATAATTTATACTCTTCTGGAGCAAATAATAATATTTCCTGAATATTATAAAATTGTGCTACTTCAGGAGCAACAACAAACTATTCATGATAGTCATATTAATATTCTTCTGGAATATTAATTATATACAGTTGCGCTACTTTAGGAGCAACAACAAATTATTCATGATAGTTGATAAGTGCGTTTTGCGTACTTATTTTGGCTTTAAATTTAGACAATTGTAAGTGTTTTAGAATATGATATTGCTAATTATATATTTATTTTGTTTGTTTTAGGAAAAATCAAAATTTGAATGTGTTTGGATGAGAAACGGAAAAAAATGGACTAAAGCCGTACAAAGTGGGACTCAAGTGCAACTTCCAAAAATTGAAGAACTCGAAGTGACATAAATGGAGACATGTATTGCACAATTAAAAACACAAGGACCAATTTGATTTATTTGAGAAATTTAGTCTTTAAACATAACCCTACTTAATGCAATTGGGCCTTGAATTAATTGGTATATATATATAATATATACACACGGCAAAAAAGGAGGAGCGGCCTATTCTTCTGAAATAAAGTGAGAGCCGCAACTGGAGAGATACACAGAAGAGAGGTCTCGGCTTGGATAGAATTGAAGATATATTTATATACAAAAAGTGGACTGTGCATTAGAGGCTAGTGGAATTCTTTGGGAATTGAAAAGGAGTTGCTGGTTGGATAATTAGAGGCAGCCGAGTGAGAAAAATAAGAGCAGCCCATTCGTGACAGAATTGATACAGCCGCTGTGAGTCTCGATAAAAAGAAAAAGAGGGCAGATTATATTAGCGGCACTTTTGATTGAAAAACACACAAGTTGTAGAGTGAAGACTTTGATAATTCGGAGAAGATTATTGTGGCAATTAAAAAAGAAGTTGGCAGAAAGTTGTTGACTTTGGAGTGAACTTCTTGGTGATTAAAGAGGTGGAGCCGACTGTTGGAGAGAAAAAGCAGAGATACATATATATATATATATATATATATATATATATATATATATATATATATTAGTGGTGGAGTAAAGGCAGAATTTCAGTTCCTTTTGCGCTATCAATCGGGTGATGTTTTTCCAATTAATTGTGTTTGGTTTACATATTAAGATGCTAGGCTAATTTAATTTATGTATTGGATGAAGATGAAATTTGTTATTAATTTATTGTGATTTGATAACTAGTAATTTAATAATTTTTTGTGTTGTCTTGATTGATCTGGCATGCTTTATTTTTATTATTTGATTGATTGACCACCAGTTAAATATATCGTTACTTGTTGTAGTCTTGGAAAAGTCACAATAAGTTGAAACATTGCATGATCAACACATGAACACCAGATGTTAGGAATAACACTATGACATGTGCAATCTAATTGATAATTGTGTGATTTAATGCGTTCTAAACATTCGTATTCGGACTAGGAATAGATTCGTTTCATGTTTGGGATAGATTTAATTTGTCTTGGAAAAGAAAATTAATTGCATGTGAATTATCGATTGTCAAGCAACACATGAATGATTTAAATTACGAATTGTTGAATTGAGATAGGTGATAACAAGTGGATTCGGATTCCAATACATGCTCTCCATTTATATTTTACTCCCAAACATTTGTTTTTATTTAATCTTTATTTATTGCAACTTTTTAGAATAGATAAACAAACAAAATCATCATTTTATTTTAATTGTTTTCATTAATTGAATCGACGATAAACTAGTAATTAGGACTAAACATTATTCCTCGTGGGAACGATACTTTCAACTCATCACAATTATTACTTGTCAACGATCCCGTACACTTGCGGGATTCGAACCGAACAAGTTTTTGGCGCCGTTGCCGGGGAATAACGGATTTAGTATAATTATTAGTTTACCTTTAATTCAATTAAATTTTGATTTTTAGTTTTTAGTTTTCATTATTTTTATTTTTATTGTTACTTTGTTTTGGTTATTCATAATTCCTTATTTTTCTCTTCACATTGGTCATTGAGTAGTATATGCTAGGTTTTAACGAGCCTGAACTATTACCAATAGATCCTGAAATAGAGAGAACCTTTAGACAACGTAGAAGAGAACAAAGAGAAAATAGGGATATGGCAAATAATCAAAATCAAAATCAATTGCCACTTGCTCCTCATGAGCAAGAAGTGCAAATTCAACCAGGAGCAGTTCACGATAATGCTCAAGCGCTGGTTGGGGATTATGTAAATCCCGCACCCGCCCCTGTACAACAAACTATTGTCTATCCACCATTCGGGCAGGCAAATTACCACCTTAGACCTGATGTCATAAACTTATTTCAAAATCATCAAGACATCAAGTTCTTTGGTAAGGCGACTGAAAATCCGCATGAGCACATTCAAGCCTTTTTAATGCTATGCGATGTAATCAGTCACGAAGGGATGTCAGCAGACGCTTTTCGAATGCGTTTGTTTCCCCATACTTTAAAAGATAATGCTAGGGAATGGCTACGCTCATTAGCTCCTGGAAGCATTGTATCTTGGAATGATATGGTGCAAAAATTCACCATGAAATTTTTCCCTCCATCTCGAGTTCTCCAAATCAGAAATGAAGTTCACACTTTCAAACAACGAGACCTTGAGAGTTACCCTGAGGCATGGACGAGATTCAAGGACTATTTTAGAAAGTGTCCAAATTTGGACATACCAAAAAATGCTCAGGTTTACATCTTTTATTTAGGATTGCATCCTGAATACCGCAATATGCTTGATGCTTCGGCAGGGGGATCGGTAATGAGATTAGATATTGACCGAGCACATGAACTATATGAGAGAATTGCGGAGAACCAGGCGATGTGGCCTACTGAAAGGGAAATTCCAAGAAAAGTATCTGGTGTCCACAATGTCGATGCAGTTACACAATTGGCAGCCCAAATGGAAGTGATTTCAAAAAAACTGGACAATTTAACTCGACCTGTGAACATGGTGCAACAACCAACACCAATTTGCGAAGGATGCGGGGCAGATCATGTTACGGCTAGTTGTCCTTTAGCCTCAAGACACCAATTGGGATGTCCCCTTATCGGTTAGTCTTTGGTAAAGCATGTCACTTGCCAGTAGAGCTTGAGCATAAAGCATATTGGGCAACACATTTGCTGAATTTTGATATGAAGTCAGCTGGACAAAAGAGAATCCTACAACTAAATGAGCTCGACGAATTTAGATTGGGGGCATATGAGAATGCCAAGTTGTATAAGGAAAAGACAAAAAAGTGGCACGATAAGCATATCAAAGAAAAAGAGTTTGTGGTTGGTCAACAAGTTTTGATGTTCAATTCTCGCCTCAAGCTCTTTCCAGGAAAGTTAAAATCCAGATGGTCAGGTCCATACACAGTTGTGGCTGTTTATCCTTATGGGACAGTGGAGGTTGTTTCACAGGATCATTTGAGACGGTTCAAGATTAATGGCCAAAGGTTGAAAGCTTATTGGGGGGGTGATTACTCCAATGAGAAGACAATCCTACCACTTGAGAATCCAAATGAAGAGTAGCCAAAATATCAAAGTCAAGCTAATGACTATAAACAAGCGCTTGTTGGGAGGCAACCCAATTTTCTTCTCTTTTATTTATTTAGCTTTATATGCATTAGTTTGATTTATTTATTTATTTGTTTGATTTAATTATTTTTACGTCTTGATCCAATAACACTTCTAATGCCTGAATTTCATTTTTGCCTTGATAGGACTGATTCTGCAACAGGACGATGATCAAGGAACTGTGGGAATGCATATCTCCATCACATTCAGATTGATCAGGGAAGTCTTCTAACCTCTCCTAGTTACACTTTTTATATACTTGATCTGATACATTGAGGACACTGTATATTTTAAGTTTGGGGGTGGTAGTCCATTTTTCTGCTAAAGTTTTCTTTTTATTCAGCATGTATTCAAAAAAAAAAAAAAAAAAGAATGAAAAACTCGTTGACATGTATATTGCCTAGGATATAGTATGGATCAAATTTTGCTTTGGTTTGAATTTTGAACAGCATGAAAACAAGAATTTTATGAACTAGTTACTACTTGCTAGATTTCATCTTCACGCGCACATAGCCATTGTTGGATTATTACTTGTGTAGGATTTTGTTTAATACATGTGGGGCAAATTTATGTAATTTGAACTTAGGAATGACTTGATAATCCCTAAACTTAGATGATGAGACATCCCAACCTTTAAAACTTAGAAACTAAACTTGCTCAAGAGCAGTTTGGGGGTGGAAAGAAGTGGTGAAGGTAGGCTTGAACTTTTAAGGGACTGTAGTTCCTGAAATGTGTCGTTGGTTGAAGAGGTCTTGGTCAACGAGTATAAACCATTGCCGGCATAAAAACAGAAAAATGCTGAAGGTCTTATTCTACTCTTCAAATGCCTTTTTGACTCGAGTAATTAAGTCCGAGGGGTCTTTCAAACCTGGTGCCCTAAAGCCGTCTGGCTTGGGAGCCACCGACCTAAAGCTCGCTAAAGGGGTCAATTAGAAAGCAAGTACGGAGAGTGGACTTACACATAAGACAATAAAACATCTTTAACTTTTTGATGTTGACTGTGTGACTCGAGTAATTAAGTCTGAGGGGTCTTTCAAACCTGGTGCCCTAAAGCCGTCTGGCTTGGGAGCCACCGACCTAAAGCTCGCTACAGGGGTCACATAGAACGCAAATGAGAAAATTATTGCACAAAGATGGTAAAAGACATGGATATAAAAAGAAAAAGTCATTCAAAAAAAAAAAAAAAAAAATATTTGTTTGGTATAAGCTTGTTGATTGAGACTTTGATACTAAAGACATGGATTAGGGAACCGCTTACCATTGATTGTTTGGGCAGACGTAGCTAATTCTGACCACCTGGTGTGGAAAAATGCAAATTTTTGATGTTTAGAAACCACATGAATAGAAGGAACCTTGGGATTCGAGAAAAGCAGTAAGTTGTGATCATCCATGAGCGATGCAAGGAAAATCATTAGATTCATTAGGGTGACCACATGAGATTCGGGCTTGATATTGCATAATAAGCTACACAATGTTAAATATATCATTTACATGAGTAGGAGTTTGACATTGGCTATTCACACACACACTTGAAAATCTGGCATGGGATAACTAGAATTATTTTGCTTTATTTGTTCATAACTCTTGCTGAAGTACAAATTAATCTGGATTATTGAGGCATATGGTATACATGTTGACAATAAAAAAAAAATTATTATTTATTCTTTGCTATTTTGATTCATTAGTTTTATTCTATCTTATTCGAGGACGAACAAGAGTTTAAGTTTGGGGGGTTTGATAAGTGCGTTTTGCGTACTTATTTTGGCTTTAAATTTAGACAATTGTAAGTGTTTTAGAATATGATATTGCTAATTATATATTTATTTTGTTTGTTTTAGGAAAAATCAAAATTTGAATGTGTTTGGATGAGAAACGGAAAAAAATGGACTAAAGCCGTACAAAGTGGGACTCAAGTGCAACTTCCAAAAATTGAAGAACTCGAAGTGACATAAATGGAGACATGTATTGCACAATTAAAAACACAAGGACCAATTTGATTTATTTGAGAAATTTAGTCTTTAAACATAACCCTACTTAATGCAATTGGGCCTTGAATTAATTGGTATATATATATAATATATACACACGGCAAAAAAGGAGGAGCGGCCTATTCTTCTGAAATAAAGTGAGAGCCGCAACTGGAGAGATACACAGAAGAGAGGTCTCGGCTTGGATAGAATTGAAGATATATTTATATACAAAAAGTGGACTGTGCATTAGAGGCTAGTGGAATTCTTTGGGAATTGAAAAGGAGTTGCTGGTTGGATAATTAGAGGCAGCCGAGTGAGAAAAATAAGAGCAGCCCATTCGTGACAGAATTGATACAGCCGCTGTGAGTCTCGATAAAAAGAAAAAGAGGGCAGATTATATTAGCGGCACTTTTGATTGAAAAACACACAAGTTGTAGAGTGAAGACTTTGATAATTCGGAGAAGATTATTGTGGCAATTAAAAAAGAAGTTGGCAGAAAGTTGTTGACTTTGGAGTGAACTTCTTGGTGATTAAAGAGGTGGAGCCGACTGTTGGAGAGAAAAAGCAGAGATACATATATATATATATATATATATATATATATATATATATATATATATATATTAGTGGTGGAGTAAAGGCAGAATTTCAGTTCCTTTTGCGCTATCAATCGGGTGATGTTTTTCCAATTAATTGTGTTTGGTTTACATATTAAGATGCTAGGCTAATTTAATTTATGTATTGGATGAAGATGAAATTTGTTATTAATTTATTGTGATTTGATAACTAGTAATTTAATAATTTTTTGTGTTGTCTTGATTGATCTGGCATGCTTTATTTTTATTATTTGATTGATTGACCACCAGTTAAATATATCGTTACTTGTTGTAGTCTTGGAAAAGTCACAATAAGTTGAAACATTGCATGATCAACACATGAACACCAGATGTTAGGAATAACACTATGACATGTGCAATCTAATTGATAATTGTGTGATTTAATGCGTTCTAAACATTCGTATTCGGACTAGGAATAGATTCGTTTCATGTTTGGGATAGATTTAATTTGTCTTGGAAAAGAAAATTAATTGCATGTGAATTATCGATTGTCAAGCAACACATGAATGATTTAAATTACGAATTGTTGAATTGAGATAGGTGATAACAAGTGGATTCGGATTCCAATACATGCTCTCCATTTATATTTTACTCCCAAACATTTGTTTTTATTTAATCTTTATTTATTGCAACTTTTTAGAATAGATAAACAAACAAAATCATCATTTTATTTTAATTGTTTTCATTAATTGAATCGACGATAAACTAGTAATTAGGACTAAACATTATTCCTCGTGGGAACGATACTTTCAACTCATCACAATTATTACTTGTCAACGATCCCGTACACTTGCGGGATTCGAACCGAACAATAGTCATATTAATATTCTTCTGGAATATTAATTATACAGTTGCGCTACTTTAGGAGCAACAACAAATTATTCATGATAGTCATATTAATATTCTTCTGGAATATTAATTATATACAGTTATGCTACTTCAGGAGCAACAACAAATTATTCATGATAGTCATATTAATATTCTTCTGGAATATTAATTATACAGTTGCGCTACTTCAGGAGCAACAACGTAATGAAAAAAAAATTCAACAATAATAAATTAAATACACATATTAATATTCTTCTGGAATATTAATTATACAGTTGCGCTACTTCAGGAGCAATAACGTAATGAACTACTAATTTAAATGATAAAAAAAAGGCAACAACAATTATAATATATAAATTAAACATAGTCATATTAATATTCTTCTGGAATATTAATTATACACAGTTGTGCTACTTCAGGAGCAACAACAAATTATTCATGATAATCATATTAATATTCTTCTGGAATATTAATTATACAGTTGCGCTACTTCAGGAGCAACAACAAATTATTCATGATAGTCATATTAATATTCTTCTGGAATATTAATTATATAGTTGCGCTACTTCAGGAGCAACAACGTAATTTAAATATAAAAAAATGAAAATTCAACAACAAAGATAATATTATATGCAGATTCGAAATTGAATTGAGGATGGAGTTCATACGAAATTCATATGTGTAACTTGAACAAGATTCGCCATCCTTTTGATACACACATATAAAAAAAATTCACGTGTAACCAAATTAATTTTGGTACACATGACAGATGACTATATAAAAAAAATATTACCTTCTAATAATTTTAGAGAATCGTGCTGATAACGTGTTATGAAATAGAGAGAAAGAGAGAAGAAAATAAAGAGGCAAATAAACTTGTGTTTCATTAAGAATTAGAGCCCCATATATATAGGGGAAGAAAGAGATATACAAAGTAATTATCCCTAGGGTTACAGGGGTATGAATGTCATTCACTAAATAGTATAATATTTATTACACTCCCCCTTGAATGACATATTACAAAATATTTGCCTCGTTAAAACCTTGTTTGATAAAAATCCAATGGGAAAAAAAATCAAACGAAGGAAAAAGAGTACAGTTATTTTGGAGTATTACAATAAATGCTGCCTCGTCAAAACCTTGAC
This sequence comes from Ligustrum vulgare, assembly GCA_963555705.1. NCBI lineage: Eukaryota > Viridiplantae > Streptophyta > Magnoliopsida > Lamiales > Oleaceae > Ligustrum > Ligustrum vulgare. The sequence goes on along the minus strand of OY743173.1, from coordinate 40,296,083 downwards.
AAGAAAACCCAGTGGGACAAAATTTGTTATTATTATTATTATTGGAAAGTAATCATTTTTAACTACCCATTTTATCAATAAAATAATTTACCAAATGATGGCAATAATACATAGGCTCGTTATTTTATTTCAAATTTAGAATTCATTTTTTTATTACTTACGAAACTTTATTAAAATAAAAATTCATTATTTTACCTGAATTCGAAATTTGAAATAAAATAAAATATTGATTATTCAATTTATAGGAATAAATGCTTAACAATATTTATTTTAGGTCACGTTCTTTGTGTTGGAATAGACACTACATGACAATATATCATCTAATATTTTCGATTCTCTTTCATTTTCAATATATAGCATTCATTCGTTCTTTTTACTTTTCTTTCGTTAGTTGATAAGAAACAGATGATGGTGCAAGATGCTTAAAATATGTTTGGATAGTTCATGGTTAATCTTGAGTTTTGTGTTGAGCAAATTTTGAATTTTTCTTTAGCATGTCAAATTTCAAATTTTCGTAATAATAATGAGGTAAAATCATTTTCCAAGTGACCGTTTATATTCTCTAGATAAGAGCAATTTTGAAATTTATATAAATAATCACAATTTTTTTTAATCTCTATAAATCATGAATTTCCATTTTAGGCAAGTGTAAAAAAAGACGGGAAACCGTGTGGTGTTTTATTTGGAAACTTTATTGTTATAATATATACTAGTATTTGCCCCCCGTGCGATGCACGGGACATAAAAAGAATATATAACATAATTATAAATGTGTATTATGTTATATATGCTTTTTAATACTGTTTTATTTTACTAATAAATTCTCTAATAATTGTGTTATCTTCAATACTAATTAATTATTATAGCTTTAGTAAAATATCATACATTTTTAATTACGTTATTTTCAATACTATTTTATTATTAGCATAACATGTATTTAATTAAAACAATATATACACATATTTAGTTATATTCTTTTTTAATTACATAATTAAATTATGTTCTTTTAAATACTGTTTTATTATTACAGCATTATTATTATTAATTAAAACAACATACATTTTTAATTATGTTACTTTTTAATACTATTTTACAAATTTAAATTTTTAATTATATTCATTTCACAACATAATTAAGTTATGTTCTTTTCAATAGTGTTTTAATTATTATAATAACTTTTTTAAAAGCAATACTTTTTTATTTATGTTATTATTATTAATCCATCGTTTAGAAGTGTACGTGGTTTTATTCTTTTATGAATATAATTTTATATTCAAACTCTACATCATAATTCCAAATTATAAACATATATTGAAAATACCAACTAATTAATAGCTGAATATATAACATTACTAATAATGAGATAAAATCATTTTCAAAGTGACTGTTTATATTCTCAAGATAAAAGCAATGTTGAAATGTATATATATAATTACTTTTTTTTAATCTCTATAAACCATGAATTTCTATTTTAGGAAAGTGTAAAAAAGGCGGGAAACTATGTGGTGTTTTATTTGACAACTTTGTTATTATAATATATATATATATATATATATATATATAATAATAATATTATTATTATAATTATAATATAATATAATATAATATAATATAATATATATAAAGATAATAAAGATATAAGCATTTGATGAGTGCCGCCAATTTTGAAAAGTTGAGGACAGGGTTGTCTAAAAGCAGAAGTTATTATGGAATAAATTGAGTGTGTGTTTGGCAAAATAATTTTTAAACATTTTTTTTTTTTTACATAATTTCTCAAATCACTTTTTAATTATATATATTTTCTCTCTCCACTTTTTAACCACACATTTTACCTAGAAAATATAAAAAAATACGTTTTTAAATAAAAACATTTTAACAAACAGAGTATGTTAGATTTTTTATTTCAAAATTGAGGACAGGATTGTCTAAAAACAAAAGTTATATTAGACCTTGTGTGCTAAAAGTTTTATGTTTAAAAATATATTTTTTATATTTTTAATGTAAAATATGTGATTGAAAAGTGAGAAAAAAAATGGGCGTGATTAAAAAGTAATTTGAAGAATTATATTGTTTAGAAATAGGTTTTTAAACATGTTTTCCAAACAGAGGCAGAGTCTCTTTGTTAAAAGTTTTTTTTAAATAAAATTTTAATATTTTAAAGGTAAATTGTGTGGTTAAAAAGTTGAGAGAGAAAATGTATTTAGTTAAAAAATGAATTGTAAAAATGTGTTATATGAAAATGTGTTTAAAAATCGTTTGCCAAACAGAGGTTTAAGTAACCTCATGTCATGGGTCAGGGAGTTTGATTTTTTATTTTAGTAGGGTTTGAAGAGTTTTTGAGGAATTTTGAGACTTTTGGAGAAATTGTGATTGAAAAATGTGAAAATCGATTAGTCTTGTAGAAATGTATAGTTGAAAATGAATTCGAAAGAAAATATAAAAAAAATGGTCGAAAGCCAAATTAGATCTAAATTTAAATTAAAGTCAATAATTAATTTTAATCACATATATTCTAGCTAGAATGTTTATTCTGATTAGATATTAGATAAGATATTAGGCTCTTTGTTAAAAGTTTTATTTTTAAAAACATTTTTATGTTTTCAATGTAAAATATGTGATTGAAAAGTGGAAAGAGAAAATAAGTGTGATTAAAAAGTGATTTAAGAATTATGTTGTTTAAAAACATGTTTTTAAATAAGTTTGCCAAACAGAGTTAAAAGTTTTTATTTAAAAATAAAAAATTTGATATTTTTAAAGTAAATTATGGGGTTGAAAAGTTGAGAGAAAAATGTATATTATTAAAAAGTGATTTGTGAAAATGTATTGTTTAAAAATCGTTTGCCAAACATAGGCTAAGTAACCTCATGGCTCAGGGATGTTTGATTTTTTATTTTAGTAGGATGTGAAGAGTTTTTATGGATTTTTGAGAGTTTTGGAGAAATTATGATTGAAAAATGTGAAAATCGATTAGTCTCGTAGAAATATATAGTTGAAAATGATTTTGAAAGAAAATGGAGAAAAAAGGCCAAGCCAAACAAGACCTAAATTTAAATTAAAGTTAATAATGTTGTAAATATTATATTGTATTGGTGAATGACAGTTGTACCCCTATAACCCTAGATATTATTACTTTGTATATTTCTATTCTCTCATATATATATGGGGTTCTGATTCATAATAAAACACACAAGATTATTGTCATCTTTATTTCTTCTCTCTTTTCTCTCTAATTTATTACACGCTATCAGCATGAGTTCTACCAAATTGAGTTAAAAGGTATTTTTTTTTTCCATGTCAATGCTCGATTCCTTCTTCAGCAAAAGCAAGCAACAAAATGTATGACTCTGCTTAAACTTACAATTTCGCAAATAAAGTTATTGAGGAATCAAAAAGAGATTCAGATACGGCAGGTGCATAAAGAAATATCAAAACTCCTTGAAAATAGTCAAGAAGCCACTGCTAGGATTCAGGTATTTATATGAATCCATTCTTTGTTTGATAAATTGTTAATGATTTTCATTAGTTCATATTAATATATGTATAATTAATATTCCAGAAGAATATTAATTTGACTATCCTAAATAATTTGTGGTTGCTCCTGAAGTAGCATAATTTTTATTATAATAATATTCTTATAAAATATTAATTGCTCTTGAAAAGCATAATTTTGAAAAATTTATTATTCAATTGCTCCAGAAGAGCAAAAATATATAATCTTTAACAATAATTTGTTGTTGCTCCTTAAGTAGCACAACAATATAAATAATATTCCAGTAGAATATTACTTGCTCGTAAAGAGCAATATATTACAATTTCAATATTCTAGAAGAATATTGACTTAATGCTCCTGAAGAAGCATATTTTAAAGTATATTTTAAACAAATATGGTGTTGGTGTTTTCGAATAAACATAATCCACGTTAGATAGATATTTCAGAAGAATATTTTATCGTCACTGATGTAGAGCACAAATATTGTTAGCTAGAAAGGTAGAACGAATCATTAATGTCAATATTTCAAAAGAATATTGGACTTCTTGTTTTTGAAGAAACAATAACAAAATACAATGTGCTTTCGAAGTAGCACATGTTTTGAATAATATATCATTTTGAACTCATCCCTGAAGGAAAACGTACTAATGTCATAAGAACGTTGACTACATGAATGATATATGATGATATAATGTTTAATCATATTATTCAAAATTAGGTAATTGAATTATATCTTATATTGAATCGGAAGTTCAATTTGATTTTATTATTTGGCATGACTAGTTGGACCATTACTGAATCAATAATGATACGAAATTAAAACGGATACTCAATGAAGAACTAGAAGATTCTTCAATTCAATCCTATGTGGTGTTTGTTCTCTTTCATGAAATATTTTTCATTAACCATCACTAGCTAAAATAGGGATTAAGTTTCCTATATTTCTGAAAATTAATTAGAGTGATAAATAGGGTCACATCATTGTCCACGTTGATCATCTAAATATTATATGTATCTAATAGATTTGATACATATACTAAATGAGTGCATAGTATTTCACAACCTGAAGTTTGCGAAATTATTACTTAAATTTTAAATTATGAGCATAATCTTCAAATTATATAATCAAGAATGTGTCTTGATAATGCTAGTGGACATGAATCTCAACATTTTAAAATATGTTAGTTGGAATGTCGATAAATGATTTAGCATTATTGCTTGTTAAATGCCTCCAATTAGTTTAACTGATAACAAAATACTTCTTATTTTTATTTGGGGAATTCTATTACTCATCATTTCAACATCATAATTATAAAATCGCTCTTCATTTTTACGTGCAAATTTAATCATTTTCGAGGACAAAAATTATTATAAAATAATTCTTTAATCAAATTTCTAGTTATTCTCATTATGCTCAACACTTGTTCTTTCTTCTTTCTTTCTATTTCGGATACAAATCTTTCTCTTTCTTCTAAGTCTCATAAATCCTTACAAAATATGTATCCGAAAAATAAAATAACATAAACTAATGAACTTCTTTACCTCGGAGTTGTCGGATCGAATGATGGCAGTTGGCAATTAATAACGTGACTAAATTTTAGAAATTTTCTCTTTTTTGAAAAATTTTACCAGTCTACAGAAACGCAGACTGGCTCTGATACCACGCTGTGACGCCCCGGGTTCTAATCACCCGACTCGTCACTTCATCGTCTCGTCTAATTTTTGAAAATAATATTTTGGGGAATAAAATAATATTTCTAATTGATAAGATTTATTAAATAAATTTTAAATATTATCCAATTTGCGAAAATAATATTTGCTAAAACACTTCAATAAAAGCAAACTGTTCAAAATCTCTAATTTTCTCGAATTAGGAAATTCAACTGAAACAAGAATAAAATTTGATTATTCAATTATTAATGCCACGGCCTGCGCATCAAACGTCTCCATCTCCGACATCTGCAATTATTGTTAAAAAGGGGTGGACATTTCAAAAAGAAATACTCAGTAGACTCATCGCCGATTAATAAATTTACATAGAAATTGAACACATAAACATGCAATCATAAAGTGACAACTTCATCATTATAATAGGCTTCGTAACATAGGGTGTGGGTAGTCTCGTCTCATGCAATAAATGCACATAAGTTATGTCAAAGCATAACAACATCATAATCTCGTCTCATCTCATGCATTTAAAAATGCATATAATTTATGGCATGCTCATAACATCAAATATTTCATAAGAAATATAAATTCTCGTCTCGTCTTATGCAAATAATGAACATAAGTCACATGAAGCATATAACGTGCAATTAAAATGTAAACAAATTAATGGAGGCGAGTCTACCTCAATTCTCTACGAGTGTGGTTGAGCGGGAAAATATAATTCAGTTCTCTAGATCTCCGTACGTCTCGTCTAGCCAAAAATAAAATAAAATTAAAATTAGTTTCTAGAAATTCGAAATAAAAGTTTGGGATTAAAATAAATAGTTTTAAAAACTTGGGACTAAAATGGAGTTTTCCGAAAATTAAAGGACTCATTTAAAATGCTGCTTAAAATAATCAAGGACTGAAATAAATGTTTTGGAACTTAAGGCTGAATTCTAATCACTTAAAACATTTTAGGGACTGAAACAATTTAAAACGACGAATCTAAGGACCTAAAAGCAATTTTTTTAAAAAACAAGAATATATATATATATATATACTCCTTTCTCTTTCTATGCAACGACAGAGAGAGAGACGGAGAGTAAGGGGAGGGCGGACGCCCTCCTCTCAGGTCAATCGCCGGCGCAGAGTAGCGGCAGTGGGGAAACCTGGGTGAGCAAGGAAAAGGAGTTTTGGGCTGTTTATGGGTTGGGTTTTTTAGGCAAACTGAGGGGGAATTCGAGGCTGTTCGTGGGTTTTCCGGCGATGGTTCGGCAATAAGACGACGTTGAGGTAAGAAATTGGTTTTCTGGGTTTATTTCTTGCTCTTCTTGGGTTTTGATTTGAGTTTGGAAGTGGGCTGTCGTATAGTGGCGTGATATTGGTTCCGGTGGTGTTTGATGGCGGAAACAGTGTAAGGGTAGTGGAGGCTGGCCGTGGTGGTGTTACCTGCTGGAGTGGGTCTAGCTGGTGACTGCAGGCTGTTTGGTTTGGATTGCAGTTTGGCCGGGTTTAGTGGTGCGAGGTTGCAGATTGGAAGTGCCGCAGGTAACACGGGTGTTGCGGCTCGTTAGCGTTAGGTGGTGGATGGTAGTGGTATTGGGTCTAGCCGAAGAACACTCTTAGTGCGTGAGTGTCGACTGTGATTGGGAATGGTAGTGACTTGGAGGATGAAAGTTGCAAGGTTCGATTGGAGCTTGTGAAGGGCAGTATTTTGTGGTTGTCGATCTGGGCTCTGTAGTTTGCAGATAGTGTAATGGTCTGATTTAGTCGAGATGATGAATTTGTGTGATGGTGCAGGTTGAGGGATTTTTCATGATCATACCTGAACTGAGAGGTTGAGCCGTGAAGGAGAATCTGAACGTGAAATGGGAATTAAAATGGTTGGATAGATAATCTTTGGTTTGGTTTCGAATTGTAACTGCAAATAGATTTTCGTGATAGAAGTGGTTGATTGAAAGTTGGTTAGGATGGTGATCATGATTTGTAGAGATAAGTGATGAATTTAAAATTTGAATTGTAATTAGGATGATAGACTCAAATTTGAAATAAGATTATCTGGAGATTTTTAATTTGCATAAATAAATAATTAAATAAAAAAAATAAAATTTGGATTTTAAAATAGATTTTGAATTTATTGGACATAAAATCAAATTGAACTGAAATTTATTATTTTCGGCTCAAAATTTAACTTGGCTAAACGACGTACGTGAATTTTTAAATAACGGGTTAAATTATAAGGACACGATTTTTTAGTAAATAAAATATTTATCTATAATAATTTCAGAAATTTCTCGGTCGCTACATAATGTATTGGTCCTAGCGTAAGGACACATTTTGATTTAAAAGTTATTTCTTATTAATGAATGGAAATAATTAGGACATTTGGTACATTGACGTCGCAGGAAGTCAAGACTTCCACCTGCTATTTAAGTAGAATAACTACCAAGGATATCAGGTAAGTAAACTTCTCCTATTTTCATCAAAGTAGAATGTTTAATGTGGAATTAACGTGCTGAAATGATATCCCTGCAAATTACTTGCTTGTGATGAGTTTCATTGACTTCATACATGTTGTATATTTAAGAAAATATTCAAGTATGCACGCTATCATGTCATTGCATCATCAAGTATGCATTGGCATTGAAATTGGAAAGTCAAATGTTTTCAATGAAATGAATGTGTCAAGGTGCAAATTTGTTCAAAATTATGTATCCCAAGTTTTTTTAAAGAATGGGTGTACTTCTAAGTCATGAAAGATGCGAGTGGGAAATGGGGAGCGGGGGACTGGCGTACCCGAATGTAATGAGCCACTTTGCGGTGGAATAAATGTTAACCGCTTTGTGGTTTTACTTGTACATGTGATCTGGTTCCAAATAAGAATTTTCCACTGTTATCTGATTGACTAGAAGTTACATCAAGTGAGCTCACGATGGAAATGAAGTAAAGTTTGGAAACGTTAAATGAAAGTTTGAAAAGTTTGAAAGTTGTGAAAGGTTAAAGTGAATGGGGATACATATTTCAAATTTTTTTGAAGCATTTCATGTCATAATCATGCATCACGTGCATCGGTTTACTTACTGAGTTTTAGCTCACCCCAATCCCTCCCCAATATTTCAGGTGATGAAAGTTAGATGATCTGAGGATAGAGCATTTGGTGGTAGACTCGCACAGTACCACGATTTCTCATTTCAAATAAAGTTTGAATTGAAATTTCATAAATATTTTTAGTTATTTTTATTAGTTCATTCTTTTAATTGTTTATTTGATTTAATTTTGATAAGTTATTTATCTCTTTGGCAGTTTATCAATTCTCCATTTAGATAAATGGAGCTCATGGTTTAAATTTATTTATGTTGAGGAGTTTGGGATTAATTTTTGAATTATTGTAGAAGGTTGGATGTTGAATGAGTAGTGTTTGATGATTTAAATTATTATGAGATTCCTCTACAGGTTGGTTAAGTCCAATTTATAGAGGAGACTCTACCGAAATTTTTGTAGAATTTTATAATAGATAAGTGAAATGTTAATATTTGAAATGTTTAATTTCCATATTTAAAGCGAAAGGATGTTAACATGCCTAGTTTTAAGATTTTAAACTTGGCGTGTTACAATAATTCTCCCCATTATAATTGGTTTACGGTTAGAGCCTAATTTTTCATCTAATTTCTTATTGTGCAGTTGCTCCACTACAATGCACTGAAATGAAAAATAAAGAATGCTGAGAATAAATGAGTGGTTTGAACGTATATCCCAAATGGGTGATATTTTATAACGTCGAAAAAATGATTGTCATTTTTATTGGACATTTTTATCGGTATTAGGGGAGGATTAATAGTTTAAAATCATACAAATGCATTATATTATGTTATATACATATCCTCGCGATTGATAGTACGAACTAGAAGTTCGATTGAAAATATGAACGAAAAGTTAAAAAGATAACATAATTACAAAATGCATAAGAGATTAATAAAATCTCATATACTAGTTACAGATGCTCTATCTTATATTGATATATGGTACGCATGAAGTGTAGCGATATCTGATTCGAACAAAGATTTCCAAATAAATAAAAATATAGCATATGATTATGATGATCTTATAGATGAGGCATATACTCGTGAGAGAGTATATATTGACATAATTAATTGTAAATCTCCAGAAGAGGTTCAAGTACTTTAAATATTAAAAATCGAGATCTCGATAGTCATGTCGTGGGGAAAGAAATAAAATTGTAATGATAATTGTGTCGATACACTTTATAAAGCACTTTTGTAAAAGTAAACTGCGAAACTTGCCGCATCATAATATGAATGATAGCTAGGATAATAAAAGAAAATATGTCGAAGAAAATCGACATAAATATAGTTGGCCAAAATACACATTCAGAGTAAATTGAACTTACTACAAAATCTGAAATTATAGAACCTGAAGTCCGAACACTTAAAAGTGTAAAGCCAGTAAAATACCTATAGGTATTTGCAAAATTGTATAGTCGTAATACATGACTTGTTGCACAACGAATGTTTCAAAGATATGGCCATGTATATGAAAAGATATGAAGTATATGTAATATTTTTATTCGCCTGGAAATGCATAATAAGTGTCAATAATATATGATTATTAGAAATGCATATACTGAAAGATGGTTGACTCTAATTACTAGCTAGCGCTCTTTGATGTACTAATGAGTGATATCAAAATGTATGATCATCAACTCGGTATATTGGGAGTATTCTTGAAATACCAATGAGTGAGATTAAAAAAGTAATCAATAACTCGGTAGTTAAGATTGCAGTGAAATGATTAAAGAATTTTTTTTTGAAATATATGAATCTTTACCTATCTAAAGTTTCACGACTTAAATTTGGTGGTAGCAATTTAAAAATTGTAATGTGAAACATATATGATGCCTAAAGCATATTATATAATCCTTAAAGGATTAAATATATCTGAAATTATAATTCAAGTTCTTAAGAAACTTGTTTGGTCAAAGTATACAGATGTAATATCAATATAATCATAATATTCCCATGAGGGTGAGCTAATATACGTTACATTATTTTTTTCCTTAGCTGAGGTATTGTCCTACAGGGTTTTCATAACAAGATTTTTAATGAGATAGCTTTTATCAGTGTCTATTGATATACTCTCTTATATGAGACTCTTGAAGAAATTAAAATATGGATGATTCAATACAGATTGAATCTGGGAGAATAGCGCTACATGGATAATTCAATACAGATTGAATTAGGGGAAGTAGTTGTACTCTTTTTTCTTCATTTGGATTTGTCTCATTGGGTTTTTCTGACAAGGTTTTAATGAGGCGGTATCAAAATGCTCCGGAATTTTCAACAAATTCACTCAAGTGACATTAATGTAACTGATTTATCCACAAAAGCATTGCCAACATCTACATTCAAGAAATCGGTTCACAAGATTGAGATGCATCGACTCGATGATTTACAGTGATCAACACTAGAGGGAGTAGTTGTACTCTTTTTTCTTAGCCAATGAATTGTCCCATTGAATTTTCCTGGTAAGGTTTTAACAAGACATCATTTATCTTAATACTCCAAGAACAATTGTACTCTTTTTCCTTCGTTTGATATTTTTGTCTCATTGGATTTTATCAAATAAGGTTTTAACGAGGCAGATATTTTGTAATATGTCATTCAAGGGGAGTGTTGTAACAAATTATATTGTATTGATGAATGACAATTTTACCCCGATAACCCTAAACATCAATACTTTGTATATCCCTATTCTACCCTATATATATGGGAACACAAAAGTTTATTGACATCTTTATTTCTTCTATCTTTTTCCTCTATTTTATAACAAATAATTAATTTTAATGACATATTTAATACTAACCAACGGTTCCATTGAAGTTGATAAAATTTAAATAATGTTTTATCATAAGCACTCAAATTGAAATGCAAGATATTCTAGCTAGAATGTTTATCCCGAAAGATAGGATATTGTCAAGAGATTTTATATTTTTGCTGCCTAAGAGTTCGTTTGATAACGGGAAAAATTTCATCTCAATTTTTTAAACTCAATCTCAATTATTTATTTTTAGACAAGTCCACAATTTTCGATTTTTCAACTACACATCCATAAAAAAAAATCACAAAAATCAAAAATTTTCACATTACAAAACAGGCTCTTAGGCCCTGTTTGATAAGACAAATTTTCCAAGGAAAAGGAAAATATTTTCCTACTTTCTACATTATACCTTGTTTGATGGCTAAAATTTTACTTGGAAAATCTTTTCGAATCAACCCACCCACGCGCCTATTTTCATGGTAAATGAGGAAAATCTTTTCTTAGGCTTTATATGGGAAATCACTGAACATTTTCCATCTAACAGATGGAAAATGATTTTTATCTCATTTGATCCGTTTTGTTGTTATTAATTGACTTATTTTTTTTTCAAAAAATAACATTATTATTATCAAGTAGAAATGTGTTTCAAAAAAAATTGATTACAAGAGCTAAATTTTTACTTTATTTTTCATAGAAAATAATATCAATCAAACAATTAAATTTGAAAATTTCCAACTTTTTCACCTAGAAAATTAAATACATCAAACACTTTCAATTATTTTTTTATGAAAATAATTTTTAAGCAAAATCATTTCTTTTTGAAAAATATTTTTTTTGACTTATATTTTACTCTCGTAATCAAACACATCCTTAATTTAAATAAAAAAATAGCAACCAATCGTTCAATTAAAGGTGACGGAGTGTTATCCTTTGCCAAAAACGTGACCTAGAAGCGAGGCCCACTTGCAAAAAATGGACAATTCGCTGGGTGGATCCATGCAAAGGTGGGTAAAGTACCTACTTTGTCTTCTTTCCGTATGCTAGATATTTCCCCTGGTGTGTCCTCGTCTCCCGATATGACTTTCCGAATAAGCACAAATATTTAACTCTACAAGTACAGTGCCGCCTCTGAAAATTTGTGGTCTATAAAAATGCTGATTTTTCAGATCCAACTTGTTTTTTTTATTTTTTTCTGTGGTCCCATTTGTTTCACTTTAAGCAATACCGTTATCGTCTGAATACCGATATTAGACATTTTAAAGTGCTTTTATTCGTTTATATTTCACGCCTTCTAAAAGTGGAAATCCTGCAAATGGCTTGTGAGTCTCAAGTCTTCTCTTCTGGTAAGTGGTAATCTGTAGATTTTTCTTTACCTTTTCATTTTGTTTGGAGTTTGATCATTGGGTAATCTGTGTTCAATTGCACGTGAATTAGTGAGAGAATCTGGGTTCATAATTCATACCCAGGCCCAGCAAATCACGATTCTAATTTTGCAACAGCGCCCATTATAAATTATGCCTGTGCATGTTTACATTTTGCTGTTGCTTTCTTTCAAACTATGTTAATTTTGAATTCCACCGTTATCATCTGTGTCAGTTTGGGTTTCTTCATTTTTTTGCCTTATCGGGAAAGTTGTCAGGCTTTTGGTTTTTTTTTTTGCCTTTCATTTATGGAAGATGGTGACATGCAATCAAAACAACAAAAGATGCTTGCAAGTTTTAGGGAAAAAAAGTGAACATTTATTCCTAAGATATTTCAAGTAATTCCACAAAATATGTTTGTCTTAAACCATGTTTACTAGACTTGTTTAATTATTTGTTTGTATCCATATTTTTATTCTTATTAATCAACTGCATGGTATCTGATTTGTTGGTTAAGTATGTGGATTTTACTAAAAAAAAAAAAAAAAAAAAAAAAAGTTGAACGCCAATCTTAGGTGCCCCATTGTCCTTGTCCTGAGAATTGGTTGATGATGTAAATCGTCCCTTGAGAATTGGTTGATGCTGTAAATCGCAAGTTATGTAACAGGTTGGTCAAGGTCTGGGGGTACCATTGAATTGATAAAATGCCTAACAAATTCGAATCTGTAAGGATTTGAACATGCGACCTCTGCGTTGTCAGCATTTATGGATCTCCAACTTTTGTCAGTTGGGATGGGCAATTATGTGGATTTTACTTATTCTTTACTTCTTAGCCTCATGTCCTATTCCTTTAAAATACTTTGTCGTGTATAGATATAAAGTAGATTTTTCAGAAATTCTTTACTAATTTTTGCTGAGCTTATTTTAACAGAGTTTATAGATTCAACTTACATGAGAGAATTTCTAACAGTATTAATTTAGAAGTTGTTTGTTCCCCCCTCTAACAGGTTGAAATCTGGGGTTGGATTATACAATTTACCATGAAACTCTTTTTTCTTTTGGTCTTACTGACTTTCTACAATTGTTATGGAGTTTCAAAAAGTTTCCCTACAAGGCCTGATGTTGTAAGGATTGGCTCGGTACTTTCTTTTGATTCAGTTATTGGCAATGTTGCAAAAGTTGCTATAGAAGCTGCAGTAGAAGACGTGAATGCTAACTCTGATGTTCTTAGAGGAACCGAGCTCAAATTGTCATTGCATGATACTAATTTCAGTGGATTTTTAGGAATGATGGAGGGTAAATTCTTTATGGCATCTACTGTTTCTGCAATTTGAATTATGTTATTTTATTGTCTGGCCAGAAAAATAATTCTCTTATAATCTTATTTTGACTTGAATCTTTTGTTCATCAAACTGTTTGATGATGACAGTTATCCGCTTAATGGAGATGGGAAATGCGGCCATAATCGGACCACAGTCCTCCGTTACCGCCCATGTTGTGTCCAACTTTGCAAATGAGCTCCATGTCCCATTGTTATCTTTTTCATCAACAGACCCGACCCTATCTGCACTTCAGTTTCCATTTTTTGTGCGGACATCTGTCAACGACCTTTTTCAGATGGCGGCAATTGCTGACATCATTGATTACTATGGATGGAGAGAAGTAATTGCAATATATGTTGACGATGATTATGGAAGGAACGGTATAGCTGCCTTATCCGATCAGTTGTCTGCGAGAAGCTGTAAGATTTCTTATAGAGCACCATTAAGATCTCGAGCGACCATAGATGAAATAAGAGATGTTTTGGTTCATGTGAGTTTAACAGAGTCTCGAATACTTCTTGTTCACACTTATCCTGAGAGGGGTCTAGACATAATGGCTACAGCACAATATTTGGGGATGATGAACGAGGGATACGTGTGGCTTGCTACAAATTGGCTCTCGACTCTCATGGATACTAATTATCCTCTGTCTTCAGAAGCAACCAAGAATATTCAAGGAGTTATCACATTGCGTATATACACTGCAGAATCAAAACCAAAGAAAGACTTCGTATCTAGATGGAAAAATCTGACAAGAAAAGAGGAAACTGATGCCTCTATTGGTTTGAGCACATATGGTCTGTATGCGTACGACACAGTTTGGTTGCTTGCTCATGCCATTGATACGTTCTTTGAGCGAGGGGGAAACATTTCTTTTTCGTCTTATCCAAAGTTAACTGAATTGCTTGGAGGCAATCTACGTTTTAAGGCCATGACCATCTTTAATGGAGGGAACCTGTTGCTTGACAGCATTTTGAAGGTCAATATGACTGGCGTGACAGGACCATTCGGGTTTACTTCAGATAGGAACCTTTTTCTCCCTGCATTTGAAGTTATTAACGTCGTTGGATCAGGATCTAGAAAGGTTGGTTATTGGTCTAATAATTCCGGTTTATCAATGCAGACTCCAGATACACTCCATACCAAGCAACCAGATCGTTCTAGTACTACTAAAAAATTACATCATATAATCTGGCCTGGAGAGAAAACAACGATTCCTCGTGGGTGGGTGTTTCCACATAATGGGAGGCATCTGACAGTTGGGGTTCCAAATCGGGTTGGTTTTACCGAATTTGTTGCTCCAATACCAGGCACTAACATGTTCAAAGGTTACTGCATTGATGTTTTCACTGCTGCTTTAAATTTATTGCCATATGCTGTTCCATACAAAATGATCTCCTATGGGGATGGTCATAGCAACCCAAGTGCCACTGAGCTCATTCGCTTGATTGCCTCCGGGGTATGTGTAAATTCCCAAATATGCCTTTGAATTTTATGGCCTTAACATAAATTTTGTAGTCTTTCTCCTTCCATTCAGGTTTTTGATGCTGCAGTTGGTGACATTGTAATAACCACTAATCGAACTAGGATGGCAGATTTTACCCAACCATTTGTTGAGTCAGGGCTAGTTGTAGTGGCACCTACTAAGAAGGTCCATTCTAGTGCTTGGGCTTTTCTCCAACCATTTTCTCATCAAATGTGGGTTGCCATGGGAATTTTCTTCCTATTCATGGGAGTGGTTGTTTGGATATTGGAGCATAGGATGAATGACGATTTTCGTGGTCCTCCTAGAAAACAATTCGTTACTATTCTATGGTGAGCTTCATTGTATTTCATTTCTTCTCCAAAAGTACTTTTTAAACTCGGCATCGAAAACATTTTTACCTCCAAATATCAGTGAGTACAAACCTATGAATGAATTATAGGAATCGTCTTTCTTCTGCAAGTAGTTTCTGATCACATAATCGAAGATCTCGAGAGGCAAAGTACTGGACAGTCATTTTCCTCCAAGTCATCAATATTTCATCATTTTCTTATCTTTGGGATTTCACCTTGCAGGTTTAGCTTTTCGACTCTCTTTTTTTCCCACAGTAAGTATAACAGTGAAACTATATAAACTTGCTATTAAGTTAACTGACTTGAGTAGAAAAAATATCAGTTTTTGAGATGGTGATCTATGCAGGAGAAAATATTGTCAGCTTTCTTGGACGCTTACTGGTTATCATGTGGCTATTCGTGGTCTTAATAATCAACTCCAGTTACACTGCTAGCCTAACATCAATCCTTACGGTGCAGCAGCTCTCTTCTTCAATAAAAGGAATTGGAAGTCTACTAAATAGCAAAGACCCTATAGGTTACCACCAGGGCTCCTTTGCACGAGATTATCTCATTCATGAACTTGGCATTCATGAGTCTCGACTTGTTCCGCTTAAGCTACAAGAAGATTACGCTAAAGCTTTAAAAGACGGTCCTCAAAATGGTGGTGTAGCCGCGGTGATTGATGAGCGTGCATACGTAGAAGTCTTTCTTTCAACACATTGTGAATATAGTATTGTTGGTAAAGAGTTCACAAAAAATGGATGGGGATTTGTAAGTACATCATCTCAAAACCGCTTCACTCCTCCCCCCCCCAATAATTTGATATTTATCGTGTGTTTTAGTCTCTATGGTTTATAAACCAATTTATTTGATTTACTAAATGGATGCTTATTCAGGCATTTCAACGGGACTCGCAGCTGGCAGTCGACATGTCAACAGCGATTCTGAGGCTGTCGGAGAATGGAGATCTCCAACGAATCCATGACAAGTGGCTGTTAAGCAGTGCTTGCAGTCTACAAGGTGCTAAGTTCGAGGTAGACAGGCTTTCGTTCCGGATCTTTGAAGGCCTATTTTTCATATGTGGGTTAGCATGCCTCTTAGCGCTGGTCGTATATTTCGTACAAATGATACGCAAATTCAGTCAACGTCACTCTGTGACAGAAACCGCCGGTGAAAACTCAGTATCACGGCGATTCAGGACATTCCTTTCATTTGTCGACGAAAAGGAAGAGGAAGTAAACGCTCGCAATATACGGAGACAACAGGAGTGGGCTTCCATTACAAGTCTTGACCAAAATGCATCTTCAGTTAATTCTATGAAGCATTCAGAAATATCTACAAGTAGAACCATTAGCTTTGGAGGTCCATCTTAAATCCCATTACATGTAAATTACCCTTTCTCCCAGTAGGCTTCAAGAAATCATCATACTCTTTAGATCTCGAGATTGCAATTGTGTTTACTATTTTGTGAGATTATGTAACAAAAGATAAATAGAAAAAAATAATAATAAATAAGTGGGAATAGCAAGGCCTGGCATGTATAGTAATAGTATTCTTGTACACAAATGCATAAGCAGGCTGTACACTGACATTTTTTATATAAAAAATGTGGATTCTTAATAACTGTCTTTGTGATGAAGTGCTGCATCTCAACCCCTTTTCATGGATTCATTGTAGCTACGTAAAAATAATATTGCTGCTAATTTTATTTTATTTTTATTTTTATTTCCACCCTCTTTTCTAGATGAAATTCTCCCAATTTTTTTTTTTTTTTTTTTTGTCTAGAACAACACTATCTATTTAAATTGAATCATATTGGAACCTAATCAAATTTGAATTTATGCAACACATATTTGATTTGTATTTATCTAAATTAATGTACTAGTTATGGATCAGTTTGATTGCAAGGGTGGAAAATTGATGGAAATATAAAATATTCTCCAAGAAAATTATTTGCTTGGAAATTATTTTGAAATTATTTTCGTAGAAAATATGAATTGGAAGTGTTTGATTGGTTTAATTTTCTAGGTGGAAAAAGTTGAGAATTTTCCAAGTTTCATTGTTTAATTGATATTATTTTTCATGACAAATAAAGTAAATTTTAGCTATTTTAAACAATTTTTTTTTATTACTTTTTTGACATTTTATACTTGATAATAATAATGTTATTTTTTTTAACAAAAATAAGTCAATTAACAACAACAAAATTGGTCAAACGTAACAAAAAAATTAAACTTTTGAAACATGGAAAACATTTTTTTTGTTTTCAAGGTATAGTCCGTGAAAATGAGGCGCGTGGACTGATGCATGGAAAACATTATTTGCCACCAAATTTTGGCTATCAAACAAGTGCAAAAGAGGGAAAATGGAAAATGTTTTGATTTTCGATGGAAAATTCAAGGCAATCAAACGGGCCTTAAGATTTTTATTTATTTTTAAATAAATATGAGAATTATGGGTTGAAATTTTTAATTCACCTATTACTATCTTATTTCCAACTCTCGAATTATTTAATTTAGTATGATTTGTGTACTATTGACAATCGATAATCCAATTTTATTTACCCATGTATATATCGAGGAAAGTTAAACATATTCTAAGCATGATTCGATCGTATTCCTATTTTGAATTCATATACAAAGTAATGTATTAATTACACGATTATCTAGGTGGTTGCATACGTCATACATGTTATTCCTAACATTAATTGTCCTTATGTTAATCTTGTAAATTTCTAACTTATTATGAGCTTCTCGAATCTATTACAAGTAACAAATTACCTAACTGATGGTCTTTGAATTAAAAATAAGTCTTAATAAGGTTCATTGTTATCCCAACATTAAGAATTAACCTAGCATGTTTCTAGTGTTATTACAAGAATAATGAAAAGATATAACTCGAAAATTATATGATGATGTGATCCATGGCAGGAACTCAAAAAAGAGATCAAGCTATTAGGAACAAAGGGTCAAGAACGACTTCAGTGGCTCCAAAGATCAAGCTTGAAGTGATAAGAGAAGGCTAAAGACTAGCACAAGTGAGGGAAAGCCAAAATTCAGGTCAAAGAAGACTTGGGATGTCATTTAAATCAAAGAAGAATAAAAAAAACTCGTAAGTGTTAGGATTCAAGTTTTTGGCTGAGTTTGAGGCCTCATTCTTTTTTATCGAAAACATTCGAGTTTGGAAATCACTATTTAAAAAGGAATTGTAGATCTTTGAACCTTCTTTCTAACGCTCTTCGAAACACCAATCGAACATCATGAGAGAAAGTTATAGTCAAAATACCATGCAATTGTAAAGAAAGCAACATGTTATACTATGCGATTGCATGGTGTAAAGGACATGCAATCACATCATGTATACGAATGCAAGCAATGCTAAAATGGGTTGCTCTATCCGATCACATAGTGGTCTTTTATAGGGTTTCGTGATTTTTTTATTTTAATTCCGTTTTTAATATTTTATTCCATTTTGAACTCTAATATTTCAGCTAGGTTAGGTTTTAGTCCATTTTTCATTATATTAATTATTTTTTTCATTCATTGTAACATTTTAGACACTGATTATTGAATTAAAGTTGAGTGTTTTAACTCTTTCAAAAGGTTGAAGATTCACTTTTTAATTTTTCTTCAAGAACATCAAGAACTTATCAAAGATTTCAAATCTTTGTGGCGTTCTACCCTAGAACTTATCAAGGAATTAGGCAATCCTTGTGGCATTTGACAATTCCAGTTCTTGCTTTCGCATCACACGGGTTTAATATTTATACATCTTGGGTTCTTGCGTCATGAGGTTTGGGTTGGAATTGATGATGAGGGGATAGAAGTGAGGGAGAAAGTGTTCAATCTTCCATGGCTAGTGTGGGAAGAAGGAGGTATAGAGAAGATAGGTGTGAAAGGGGGCATGTGAGACCGTGGTTTGGGTTGGGATTGATGATGAGGGGATAGGAAGTGAGGGAGAAATTGTTCAATCTTCCATGGCTAGTGTGGGAAGAATGAGGTATAGAGAAGATATGTGTGAAAGGGGGCATGTGAGACATCACGGGGATAGGGATGGAGTAAATGGAAACTTTGGAAATATAAAGATGACCATACTATCTTTTCAAGGGAGGAGTGATCATGAGGTGTATCTATGTTGGGAGAAGAAGGTCGAATTAATGTTTGATTACCACAATTATTCGGAGGAAAAGAAGGTGAAATTAGTGGTGATAGATTTCACTTATTATAACATAATTTGGTGGGATCAATTGGTGACAGGTAGGGGGAGGAATTATGAGAGGCATGTGGAAACTTAGGATGAGTTGAAGGCGATTATGAGGAAAATGTTTATTCTTAATCACTACTATAGGGACATCTACCTAAGACTACAAGGTCTTTCTCATGGTTCTAGGAGTGTAGAGGATTACCATAAGGATATGTAAATCACTATGATTAGGGCCAATGTTGGGAAGGACAGGGAGGCTAGGTTTTTTAGTAGGTTGAATAGGGATATAGCCAATGTGATTGAGCTACAACACTATGTGGATTTGGAGGATATAGTGCATATGACAGTGAAGGTTGAAAGGCAATTGAAGCAAAACGGGATAGCAAGACAATCACCGAGTTCTTATTCTACTTCACAACCAAAACGAGAAGTTAATAGGAGCAGCAATTGGTAAATCGTTGCTCATGTTTACAATTGGTAAGCCATTACCTATTAGAAGTAATTACCCTCTCCCACATGATTTGATTGATATACTTGGCATACTAATTAGTTCATAAGTTCATTCAATGTACCTAATTGTTTGGTCGTATTGTCATAATATTTGTTTCCAGTTTGAGCAAGTTTTTATGTAGCATGAATACTTTGCAAGTTTACCTACTCAACAATGTCTCAAGTGAGTTCTCCCAACAGTGCACGCATGGTATGTGGCTTAACTATGTGATTGATTCATAATGACTTCGTGATCCTTTTATCTTTGGGGTGCTTTGCTGACCTTCAAATTCCTCTATCACAGAAGGAACGCATCGCTGCGTAGCTGGCTCCTTATCAGAATTCTTTTGAGGCATGATCTTTCAAACATTTGTTACACCAAATATCCCACTGGACGTTCCAATTGTTTCATGAGGATTTGTGTTAACAATTAAAAAAGGGATCAGATGAATGTGTAAGAGCCAAATCTCTTTAGACAAAGCATCGACAAGGGGTGTTTTTATTAGAAATATTTAATTTACAAGATGCCTCAAAGGGGTACAAGCATACATATTTAATTAAAGAAACTTTTATAAAATCTAATATAAGAAAATTACATATTCTCATTTTGAGAGTTGATTTCGTGGTTTTCTTCCATTGTAGTTTTCCATCCTTTATAATTTAATGATCTCCACTTATGTAACTTTCGCTCTGTAATTGCTTATAACCGCTCTCTACTTTGCACTAATAACTTCTTTCAGTAACTTCTCACAATGACAAACTTATTTGCCCACTTTTAGTTACCTTCAATAATGGCTCCATTATTGTTGTTTTAGATTGTGAGTTAAGTGAGGAAACTGTTTCTTTAACCATGCATTGCCCAATAGTGCAATCGTCTAGTTACTGCTCCATTCGTCCAGGTACCTTGAACCTTCATTTTCCATGAGCAATTTTCTTGATATTCGCCCAGGTCCTCATACTTGGGTTCATCATTTTTGGGCATTTACGTTGGTCTTTCGAATTGAATATTTTTACATGTCAACAATTATTTTAATCAAAACTAAGAAAAATAGTAGCTCAACTGGGAGAAAAAAAATCAAATTAAAACTAGAATTAACTAAAAACTAACTAAACAACTTGTTGGGCTAAAATCCTACAAGTGGATAGCATTGTAAGAAAATAATAAAGTGGACCCTCGTATATCTCTATGATAGATGCAAGTATTAAATATGCATTAAATTACAAGAAAAATCGAAAGCATCATGCAGTATGGTGTTTGCTCAAAATAGTGTACCGCAAGCGCATGGGTCGCGTACAAGTAATAAAATAGAATTTTTTAATCCGGGTTGTCGATCCCACGAGGAATGTATACTCTATTATACTTTAGTTAATTTAATCTTAACAAATAAAACACACAATTAAAGATGGATTTTAGAAAATAACTAAAAGTCTACTAAAGAGGGAAATATAAAAATTACTTGAAAATATTTGAGGAAAACGTGGTTGGGATTCATGGTTTCATTTAACCGTTGCCTAATTAATTTCTTAACATGCAAATTAACAAATTACTCATTTACAATGTTAGATCCAATTTTCCAAGCTTAGCTAATTACCTCTCTCGAGTGAAATTAACCCTAATTAATTGGTTTAACCTACTATATCTCTATGTCGATTAAAGTCCAATCAATTGCATTAATTCTTTGGGAAAATAGCTCAATGGATCACCTAGGGATAGGAGTATATCTGATGAGTTCCGGAGTGGCTCGACGAACGTTGACCCGTTGCACGTGCCCGTAGGACCAATAACGAGGCAAAGAGCCAAAAGAATCAAGCAGACAATGCAAGGATTCATGCAAGCGTGGATGGATGAGTGTTCGAGTGCAAAGACCTCGTTTACGTTGCATAACAAAGTGGAAGAAGAGCCAAAGTTATTATAATGCATTTGGATCAAAGAAGAACAAGAAAATAAGGTAGAAGTGGAATCACGGCCGTAACACCTCTTTCACGGCCGTAAAATCATCTTGGCTAAATTTTTGCAGAAAGACAGTCACGGCCGTAAACCATGATCTCACGTCCATAACATTATCAAGACAAAATTATGCAGAAGAGGACTCACGGCCGTAAAGAACATCCTCACGGCCGTAAATAAAGTTTAGTAGTTTTTATATTTTTATTCAGAGAGTCGATTACGGCCGTATATAAATTTGTCACGGCCGTAACATATGTTTTGCTTTTTAGTCCGTAAGTCACTTACGACCGTAAACTTAAAAGTTACGGCCGTAAATTAGGCGGCGTATTTTTAACCTATTTTCAGCGTTTAGTTTATTTGCAATTCTAGTTTATTTAGGTTTCTTTATTTTGTTAGCCTATATATATGGTTTTATTCAGCATTGTAAAAGACAGCTATTATTCTTGAGATTAATGATATTGAAGGTGAGATATTCCCTTAATTTCTTCGTGGTCTCGTCGAACAAATTGAACTGATCAAAGGATTTGACAACCTTTGTGGCGTTCCCCCTTTGTGGTTCTTATCTCCGCATCGTAACAAATCTTGGGTTTAATATACCCATAGTTCTTGCGTCTTGAGGTTGGGGTTGCATTGTTACCGTCTACTATCTTGGATTTTAGAGCTTTCCGGCGTTTAATTCCGAGTGTTCTTGGTGATCCCCGTATCGGATCACATCATCTGGTATCAGAGCCTGTCTCTAAATCCAATTATTTAGTATTCCAGTTCTTTTTCATTTATTTCCAGTTATTAATCATTCAAAAAAAAATTCATTCCAATTCTTGTTTCTTGAGATTCGTCAGAAATTCAAGATTTGCCAATTTCTGTTTCTTGTTCTTGATTATTTTTGTTGAGTAGCAAAAAAAAATCCGAAATTTACAAAAAAAAAATAGAAAAGAAGAGTTGTTGATATGAACAAGAAATCAAGAAAATAATCTTTGGAAAATCTTTCCAACAATTTTTGTTTCCATTAAATTCCTTATTCCATAAAACTTCTTCTTGCAAAAAAATTCTTGTTCCCATAATTCCATCTTCAAATTTCCTAATTCCAATTTTTCCATCAACTTTCCTTATTTGCACTTTGGGCTTTATTCCACAAGGACCAAATTCGTGACTAGTTTGGTGGGTTCTTTGAGAACGTGGGAAAAATGGAATAGAGAGGAAAAAGGTAGAGTGGTGAGATTAATAGAGGGAAAAAGCCAAAATCAAGTGATACACGAGTGATAAAACACGTGAGGATCTTTATTTAATTTTTTTTCTCTTTTCTTTATTACTACCCATGTCACAGAAGGAAGTTTCGTCGACGGAAAGGGATCTTCAAGATTTTAAAATGCTTGCAATGGTGGAGGAACGTTTTGCAAAATTGGAGGCGAGGTTGGATGCCAAGTTGGAAGCAAATTTTGGTACACAATCCGGCGTAAATGTGGAAAAACCTAATAATCCGGGGGAGACACGTGGTGCGGGAATTGTTCAACCACGTCAGGAAAAACCGCGCAATTTCCCTAATTTACGGAGGCCACTAAGGTATGACTTCAACCCACAAATTAGAGCTAGGAATGAACGTGTTGAGGTTGTTGATAGTGATGAGGATAGTGGTGAATTGTCTATTACTAGTGTTGGTAGGAGATGAGATCGGGGAGAAAGACGTGATAGGAGATATAGGCGTGATCGTAGGGATGATGTAGATGGACATGTTGGTAACATTAAAATGTCCATTCCCTCGTTTCAGGGTAAGAGTAATCCGGACGTTTATTTTGAATGGGAAAAGAGGGTAGAATTAATTTTTGATTGTCATAATTATTCTGAAGCTAAAAAGGTTAAATTGGCAGTCGTAGAATTTACTGATTATGCTATAGTATGGTGGGATCAATTGGTTACTAGTAAAAGGAGGAATGGGGAGAGGCCTATTGAAACTTGGGATGAGCTGAAGGCCCTTATGAGAAAACGATTTGTGCCTAGACATTACTATAGGGATCTCTACCAAAAACTACAAACCCTTTCCCAAGGTAGTAAGAGTGTGGAGGATTATCATAGGGAGATGGAGGTTGCCATGATTAGGGAAAATATAGAGGAAGACTCGGAGGAAACCATGGCTAGGTTTTTAAATGGTTTAAATCGAGATATTGCTAATGTTATTGAATTGCAGCATTATATCGATTTGGAGGAGATGCTTCACATGGCCATGAAAGTGGAGCGACAATTAAAAAGGAAGGGAACTTCAAAATTCTCTACAAGTTCCAATTCTTTTGGTAAGTCTACATGGAGCGGGACTTCTAAAAATGATGGGGTTGTGCAGAAAAATAAATTTGAGGCACCGAAGGGGAAAATAGAGCCACCCAACAAAGGTAAAATTGCTTTTGATTCTCAAACTCCTAGGACTAGAGATATTCGTTGTTTTAAATGTTCCGGCTTATGACATATTTCTTCACAATGTCCAAATAAACGAATATTGGTTATGCGTGACGGGGTATTAAGTTCGGAGGATGAGAAAGAGGGAGAAGTGGAGGATGAGTATAAGGATATGCCAGCTCTAGAGGATGTTAGTGAAAATGATGATGGGGACTATGCAGTAGCTAAATCACTTGTCACTAGGAGAGCCCTTAGTACTCAAGTTAAGGTGGAAGAGTCGGGTGAGCAGCGAGAAAATATATTTCATACTAGGTGCTTTGTGAATAACAAGGTGTGTAGTTTGATAATAGATGGTGGTAGTTGTGCGAACGTTGCTAGCACTACTCTAGTGGAGAAATTATGCCTACCTATACTAAAACACCCTAGGCCATATAAGCTACAATGGTTAAATGAATCGGGTGAGATTAAGGTGAATAAACAAGTGGTAGTTGATTTGGCAATTGGGAAGTATGAAGATAGCGTGGTTTGTGATGTGGTACTAATGCATGCGGGGCACATCTTGTTGGGCAGGCCATGGCAATTCGATAGGAAGGTTATTCATGATGGTTTTAAAAATAGGTATACCTTCACTAAGGATGGGAAAGATATCAAACTAACGCCTTTGTCACCTCAACAGGTCTATGAAGACTAACTGAAATTAAAAAGTGAGGAAGAGAGAAAGAGGGTCGGGACCACGATCCCGGAAAAAGGAGAGTTGAGTGAACAGAAGAGGGTCGGGACCACGATCCCGGAAAAAGAAGAGTTGTGTGAAAAACCGAGAGTTGGGACCACGATCCCAGAAAAATGAGAGGGTGTGAAGAGTGCCAGTAAAAATAAAAGAGAGAAAACAAAGATGAGCTTCTACGCAAAACAGAGTGATATCACCAAAACTATTTCTACAAATAAACCAGTGATTTTACTCATGTATAAGGAATCTCTCCTTGTACTTGATGAAGCTAACCACTCCCTCCCCAGTTTAGCTGTGTCTCTTTTGCAGGAATTTGCAGATTTATTTCTCGAGGAGATTCCTAGTGGGCTGCCGCCAATTCGTGGGATTGAACACCAGATTGACTTCATGCCGGGAGCAGTCATCCCAAACATGCCAGTTTATAGGAGCAATCCCGAAGAGACCAAAGAGCTACAAAAGCAGGTTGAAGAGCTGTTGAAAAAGGGCTATGTTAGGGAAAGAATGAGCCCATGTGCAGTACCAGTTTTGTTGGTGCCAAAAAAAGATGGGACTTGGAGGATGTGCGTGTATTGTAGAGCAGTCAACAATATTACGGTAAAGTATCACCATCCCATACCTAGACTTGATGACATGCTTGATGAACTATATAGTGCTTGTATGTTTAGCAAAATAGACCTTAAGAGTGGTTATCACCAAATTCGAATGAAAGAAGGTGATGAATGGAAAACCGCCTTCAAAACCAAATATGATTTATATGAATGGATGGTTATGCCATTCGGCCTCTCAAATGCACCTAGCACTTTTATGAGACTAATGAACCATGTTTTACGTGCTTACATTGGTAAATTTGTTGTGGTATACTTTGATGACATTTTGGTATATAGTAAGAACTTAGGTGATCACATTGAGCATTTAAGATCTGTTTTGGAAGTTTTGAAAACTGAAAAACTATATGCTAATTTTAAAAAGTGTACTTTTTGCATGAAAAAGGTAATTTTTCTTGGGTTTGTTGTTAGTGCTAATGGTGTAGAGGTAGATGAGGAGAAAATTCGTGCTATTAAAGAATTGTCAACTCCCAAAAGTATTACGGAGGTTAGGAGCTTCCACGGGTTGGCTGGGTTTTATAGGAGATTTGTTAAAGACTTTAGCACACTTGCAGCACCACTCACAGAAATAGTCAAGAAAAGTGTAGGATTCCATTGGGGGGGAAGCACAAGAAAATGCTTTTAAAGTACTTAAGGATAGGTTATGTTCTGCACCGATTTTGACTTTACCTAACTTTAACCAAACCTTTGAGATTGAATGTGATGCATCAGGAATATGTATTGGAGCCGTTCTTATGCAGGAAAAAAGCCCGCTTGCATTTTTCAGTGAAAAGCTGAGTGGGGCAGTTTTGAATTATCAACCTACGATAAGGAGCTTTATGCTTTTGTTCGTGCCTTGGAGACATGGCAGCACTATCTGTGGCCAAAGAAATTCGTCATACACACTGACCACGAGTCACTGAAATACCTTAAGGGACAAGGTAAGCTAAATAAAAGACACGCCCGTTGGATGGAATTCATTGAGACTTTTCCATACGTCATTCGCTATAAGCAAGGTAAGGAGAATGTGGTAGCAGATGCCCTTTCTCGCAGGTACGTACTTCTAAACTCTTTAAATGCAAAGTTGCTTGGATTTGAATATATAAGAGGTATGTATGCTAATGACCCTGATTTTTCTACCATTTATGCTTCATGTGAAAATGGTGCAATTGATAAATTTTATAGGCATGATGACTATTTATTTAGAGAAAGTAAACTTTACGTGCCTAATTGTTCTATGCGTGAATTGCTAGTGCGTGAGGCTCATGGTGGGGGGTTAATGGGACACTTTGATGTAATTAAGACTTTAGGAACTTTACAAGAGCACTTTTATTGGCCTAAAATGAAAATGAATGTTCACCATATTTGTAAAAGGTGCATAACTTGTAAACAATCTAAGTCTAGGGTCTTACCACAAGGTTTGTATACACCTTTGCCCGTACCTAATGAACATTGGGTAGACATATCTATGGATTTTGTGTTAGGTTTGCCTAGGACAAAAAAAGGTAGAGACTCGATATTTGTGGTGGTAGACATATTTAGCAAAATGGCGCATTTTATTCCTTGTAATAAAACTGATGACGCAACAAACATAGCTGACCTATTCTTTAGGGAGGTTGTGAGACTCCATGGGGTACCTAGGAGTATTGTGTCTGATAGGGATGTTAAGTTCCTAAGCTACTTTTGGAAAGTCTTGTGGGGGAAGATGGGTACTAAATTATTATTTTCTACTACATGTCACCCGCAAACTGATAGCCAAACGGAGGTAGTTAATAAGGCATTAATCCAACTTTTGCGCACTATAATAAATAAGAATTTAAGAAGTTGGGAGGAATGTTTGCCATTTGTGGAATTTGCTTATAATCGATCTGTGCATTCTACTACTTCATGTTCACCTTTTGAAGTTGTTTATGGTTTCAACCCGCTAAATCCTCTTGATTTAATTCCTTTACCTGTAGATGAATGGAGCAGTTTGGACTGGGCGAAAAAAGTTAAGCTTGTGAAAGAGCTTCATGAGAAGGTGAAAGGGAAAATTTAAAAGAAAAATGAGCGTTATGCGACTCATGCCAACAAAGGTAGGAGGCAAGTGACGTTCGAGCCGGGTGATTGGGTGTGGGTGCACTTATGAAAGGAGCGATTTCCAACCCAAAGAAAGTCTAAGTTGCAGCCAAGAGGTGATAGACCTTTTCAGATCCTTGAAAAGATAAATGAGAATGCATATAAGCTCGATCTTCCAGGTGAGTATAACGTGTCTGCTTCTTTTAATGTTGCTGATCTTTCTCTGTTTGATGCAGGTGATGATTCGAGGACGAATCCTTTTCAACAGGGAGGGGATGATGAGTTCCGGAGTGGCTCGACGAACGTTGACCCGTTGCACGTGCCCGTAGGACCAATAACGAGGAAAGAGCCAAAAGAATCAAGCAGACAATGCAAGGATTCATGCAAGCGTGGATGGATGAGTGTTCGAGTGCAAAGACCTCGTTTACGTTGCTTAACAAAGTGGAAGAAGAGCCAAAGTTATTACAATGCATTTGGATCAAAGAAGAACAAGAAAATAAGGCAGAAGTGGAATCACGGCCGTAACACCTCTTTCACGGCCGTAAAATCATCTTGGCTAAATTTTTGCAGAAAGACAGTCACGGCCGTAAACCATAATCTCACGGCCGTAATATTATCAAGACAAAATTATGCAGAAGAGGACTCACGACCGTAAAGGACTTCCTCACGGCCGTAAAT
Source organism: Ligustrum vulgare (assembly GCA_963555705.1). Lineage (NCBI taxonomy): Eukaryota > Viridiplantae > Streptophyta > Magnoliopsida > Lamiales > Oleaceae > Ligustrum > Ligustrum vulgare. The sequence goes on along the minus strand of OY743173.1, from coordinate 40,267,535 downwards.
AAAGTTTAGTAGTTTTTATATTTTTATTCAGAGAGTCGATTACGGCCGTATATAAATTTGTCACGGCCGTAACATATGTTTTGCTTTTTAGTCCGTAAGTCACTTACGGCCGTAAACTTAAAAGTTACGGCCGTAAATTAGGTGGCGTATTTTTAACCTAGTTTCAGCTTTTAGTTTATTTGCAATTCTAGTTTATTTAGGTTTCTTTATTTTGTTAGCTTATATATATGGCTTTATTCAGCATTGTAAAAGACAACTATTATTCTTGAGATTAATGATATTGAAGGTGAAATATTCCCTTAATTTCTTCGTGTTCTCGTCGAACAAATTGAACTTATCAAATGAATTGACAACCTTTGTGGCGTTCCCCCTTTGTGGTTCTTATCTTCGCATCGTAACGGGTTTTGGGTTTAATATACCCATAGTTCTTGAGTCGTGAGGTCGGGGTTGCATTGTTACCGTCTACTATCTTGGATTTTAGAGCTTTCCGGCGTTTAATTCCGCGTGTTCTTGGTGATCCCCGTATCGGATCACATCAATATCTCTATCTCCTAAATTAATACCTAGAGCATTTGTTATTTGATCTAAAATGTACAATATCTTTCGATCATCATATACTTCACAAATCACATATTTGGTGATCAATCAAACACATGGAATAATCTCAATAACAAACACACATGAAATAAGCATTTAGTCATCAAATAGCAAATATTAAAATTAATCCAAGCTATGTTAAATTACTATCATAAATCCCAACACAATAAATTAGCCCATGTTGTATGAATGATATAAAGGAAAATATTTATAACAATACATCACAAATGTGGCAAAATAAATGAGAAAATACAAAGTTATGGATAAAACCTTTTTTTGAAGCTTGGCTATGATCTTCTCAAATATTTCTCCACCTTCAATATATTCTCCTTGTGCTCTTGATTTGTTCTCCAAAAATTATCAAGTAGTTGAAAGAAAAGAAAAATAAAAGAAAAAGGAACGAAAAAAAACAAAAGAAGAAAAGAAGAAAAAAATCGGCATAAGCATTCTAGGCGGAAGGAAGAAGAAGAAGTGTGTCCAGCTGGTTCAAAATCAGATTTTTAACATTAAACATAGGAAATTGTAGCTTTGGCCCTTGCATTTTGGTAGGTGAGTGAAAATGAATCCAAACTCTATTTTTCTCTCAATTTAAGGGCCAAAATTCTCTGTCAACTATCAAAAATCTGATTTTCAATTTTTGTTGCCAAGTCCCTTAGATATTTACATGTCGAGTTCCTCAAATTTGATTTTGCAGCCCAAGTCCTCAACTTTTGGCACTTGTGCACTTTGGTCCCCAACTTCACATTTTTGCATGCTTTCAATCAATTTTCACTCCCTTTTGACGTATTCTCTTTCATTTTGTGATTTTGACCCTGAAATATTTGCAAAGTGGATCGGCCTACCTTTTGAGATGTTGCAATTTAGTCCCCAAACTTTTGATTTCTTTCAATTTGGTCATTGAACATCAAATTTGTTCTTCTTTTAGCTCAATTCATCTTCAATCTTGTCCATTTTCATTCCAATTGAGGTTGTACCTAATTATACAAGATAAACACAATTTATAAGTAGAATTTTGCTTATTTTGTCAATTAAAGTGCTAATTTAGGAACTAAATAAGTGTGAAAAGCACACTTATCATATGACATTATATTTCTAATCCCTTATCTAATTTTATTGTGATCGTTACTACGTGTCAAATTTCTATTATTCTCGAATGTCAATAAAACAATTCAATAAGTGAACAAGTAATTAAAAAGACATGAAATTCCTAAAAATCATTCAAACAAATCAAACATACAATGTCAAAATTCCAATTACATCTTCAAAAAATATAAGATTCAACGTTAACCTAACATCTGTACAATTGGCCAAACATAATATTAATTACAAGAACACAATAGAATTGATACAATATCACCCAAAATTAAAGTTTGGAAAGAAGATGAAAGAAATCTTGAAAGTTTTGAATCTATTTAGTAGCTTATTCATAAGGCAAAAGTCTTGAGTTCGAATTCTATGGACGTGACAAGAGAAACGTGAAGGGTAAGATGAGTCTAAGCTCTCCAAGAATGGACAATAGTTATATGATATAATGACTTGGGTACAAAGTCTGGATCCTTACATTGGGAAATCTCATGATTAGTGATAAGTGTATTTTATACACTTATTTATACGTCTAAATTAGAATAATTTATTTTCGTTTTAGAGTATATGCTATTTAATTTATGTTTATTTGTTTACTTTGTAGAAAATATCCCAAAATGCGAAGAATGAAGTAATTGATGAGAAAAATGCATAATTGGATGCTAATTGGAGCTAAAATGAGCAATTGATAAGTTTGTGACGTCAACCGGAAAGATGCAATGTTCTGAAGTAAAGGAATAAGAAGTTGGAGGATCCAGTTGAAGGAATTGAGAGTTGAAACGAGCGAATTGAGAATATTCCAATTGTTGCAATTGGAAGTTGAAGGACTGAAGAGCAAATTAAACATGAGGGACCAACTTGCAAATATCCAATGATTGATTTGGATAATAAGAAGATACTTTGAGGATTTTTAGGAGTCAATTGGATGCAAGTAGAAGTCAAAAACGAATGGAATATGATAAGAATATTACCATAAAATTGATTCTAATCCTAGAAGATTCTGGACAGAATTCTAGTTGGACTTTGAGACCAAATTTTGGGGCAGTAAACGTTCGAATTAGGAAAATCCTATTTCAAGAAGAATTGTATCCCTTTAAGTTATATTTCTAACGCAATTTAAATTATCTTAATCGGATAAGGAAATAGAAAGATACGGTCGAAATACTGAATGCTGTGCAGATACCAAAAAAGACTCGCGCGTGGATTTGATGAATTTCTTTCCTTCTTCAACTTGATCTCTTCACCAACTATAAATACAACCTCTTTGCACGAAAATCGGACCTTTACCTCTCCAAAGAACGAGCCACAACAGATTTTTTAATTCAAATTCTTGGATATTCAAGCATCGCAGAGGGACGTGAATTGAAGATACTTGAAGAATTGATAATTGGTGCAATCTTTCCATTCTTCGTTGTTATTTTCAATGAACGTCATTATATTTTGTTTTTGCTATTTAAATATGACGAGTAGCTAAATTTGATGTTGGGATGAACGATGTAGCCTAGTTAATTATTTTAATTTCATATTCCGTGTTTTAACGCTTTAATGCATGTGTTGATTTATTATTGCGTTTAATGCGTGAATGAAATGGCCACTTATTCATGATTTTATGTGTTATTTCCATAATCCGAGAGGTGAGTTAATAACTTAGATCTAGGTAATAAATCCGGTAATTGAACGAGAGATAGAGATATACTCTTGTAATTATTGTGGTCGTGTGTGAATTCTTGAATGTAAGGAATTTCAATATAAATTAGTGAATTCGACCGAATACATAATTAGGAAATAAAACATGGAATTGGAGTTAATTTAATTGGTTAGGTAAAATCGTGAATCCCAACTATTTTACAATCGTTTTTAAAAACAAAACAAATTTCGCAATTTAACTCTTTAATTGATTTTTTTTGTTTTAGATTTCAAACATCAAATTATTTTGTTCATTCAAATAAGGTTTAGAACTAACACATTTCGGTAATTAATAGCAATCTCCGTGGGACGATAATCCAGACTCTTAGGTCCACTTTATTACTTCTCCCGACCCGTGTACTTGCGCGGATATCTCGCTTAGCGAGATATCAGTGAACAAGTTTTTGGCGTCGTTGTCGGGGACTGTTTTTATATTAATATCGATACCCATTAGTTCTTATTTTACTTTGAACTTTATTTTGCTTATTTTTATTTTTATTTTTTATATTATTTTTCAGTTTTTGCTTTTAATTGTTGTTTTCTTTAATTTATGTTAAGAAGGACTAAGTCATTTGATTTGCGTCCTTTTGATACAGAAATTGAACGCACTTTTCGACAGAGGCGTAGACAACAGTTGGAAGTAAATCAACAAACAGACTTAGCCATGGCAGATGTTAGAATTCAAGATAATCAGGGAAATCAACAAAATCTGCCAGTAGCTGTAAATGGACAGCAACAAAATCATGGAAGGCGCGTTTTGCGAGACTACATGATTCCTCCTGTGGGGAACATTGGAACATGCATAGTACCTCCTGCAATCAAAGCTAACAATTTTGAGATCAAAACCTCTTTGATTTCACTGATCCAAAACTCATGTGTTTTCCATGGATTGCCGACTGAAGATCCTCATGCACGTCTTCGATCCTTTTTGGAATTGTGTGAAATGCAGGGCATGAATGGAGTTTCAGATGATGCTGTGAAATTGAAGTTATTTTCATTCTCTTTGGTGGACAAAGCTAAAGTTTGGTTCTACACTTTGCCCCTACATACAATCACCACTTTTGAAATCATGAGTCAGAAATTTGTAGATAAATTTTTCCCACCTAGCCGCATGTCAAAGCGAAGGCGTGAGATTTTATCATTCAGTCAACAGCCTGTGGAATCAATTTTTGAGGATTGGGAAAGGTTCAACGAGCTCATCAGACAGTGTCCTACGCATGGAATCGCTGATTGGATACTAGTTCAAACATTCTACAATGGGCTGACAAATGAAAACAAGAAGTACGCCGACTCAGCAGCTGGAGGATCAGTAATGGATATGACATATGAAGAAGCTTCTGAGATTTTTGAGAAGATGGCTGGGAACAGTTACCAGTGGTACTCAGATAGATCTACACCAAAGTCTGGAGGAATTGTTGTAGTTAATGAGATTACAGCATTAAATGCTAAGCTGGATGCTTTAACAAGGAAAATAGACAGTATGGGTGTGCAGCCAGTGAATTCAGTTCATACAACTTTATGTAATTTTTGTTTCGAAAATCACGCGATAAATTTTTGCCCACTTCAACAAAATCAATCAAATCCAGAACAAGTCAATTTTTTGGGCAACAGGGTGGTCCTTATTCACAAACCTACAACCCAGAATGGAAGAACCACCCCAACTTCTCCTGGTCTAATAATCAAAATGTTCAGCATCCGCCTGGATTTCAGCAACAGCAACAGCAACAATCTCAGAAAAACATATCCGAGAACATAGAAGTGTTAATTCAGCTGGTCAAGAGTCAGAATGGTGAAATTATGAATCAAGCAGCTGAGATTAAGAATTTGAAGAGACGAATGGGAGAGCTGGCAGCTAGCAGTTCAACAAGACAGCCTGGACAGTTACCGAGCAATACTGAAACAAACCCTCATGAGCATGTTAATGCAATAACAACAAGGAGCGGGGTTCAGCTATCTGAAGTGACTGTAGAGGATTATGAAAAACAGAAGAACCAGAAGAAAAATGTAGTGGAAGATCATAAAAGTGGAAAGGAGAAGGGATCAACTTCAGAAACTCAAGAAAAAGTGGAAGAAGAAGTTAGACCTCAAGTCAAGGCATATGTACCTCCAGTTCCTTATCCACAACGATTGATAAAGCATAAGTTGGAGCAGCAGTTTGGAAAATTTTTGGAAATATTCAAGAAACTGCACATAAATATCCCATTTGCAGAAGCTCTAGCTCAAATGCCCCTCTACTTAAAGTTTATGAAGGAGATGCTGTCAAACAAAAGAAAGTTGGTTGATTTTGAGACAGTAGCACTGAGTGAGGAGTGCAGCGCCATACTTAAAAAAGAAATTACCACAAAAATTGACCGATCCAGGGAGTTTCTCTATCCCTTGCACTATTGGTAATTTAACTTTTGACAATGTATTGTGTGACTTAGGGGCTAGTGTTAATCTAATGCCTTTGTCCGTATACAGGAAACTAGGTTTGGGGGAGCCTAAACCAACAAATATCACACTAAAGCTTGCGAACAGGTCTATACAATATCCATATGAGATAGTGGAGAACGTGATTGTGAAAGTGGGCAAGTTCTTCTTTCCAGTTGAATTTGTGATCCTTGATATGGAAGAGGACTCTCAGATGCCCCTGATATTTGGAAGACCATTTCTTACTACAGGACGAGCTCTCATAGACATTGAAAAAGGGGAAATCATCTTTAGGGTCGAGAAGGAACAAGTCACTTTCAGTATCAAGCCAAGGCAAGACCTTGAAGTTCTAAAAGAAAGTTGCTTCAAGGTGGAGGGAGTGATCCAGAAACCCGAAGAAAATGTGGAGCAAGGGATAAAACTTGAGAGTGCTTCGATTTTACAAAGAGGGATTTTAGAAGCGAAGCAGGAGAGGAGTAACTTGAAGAAGGAGAAAAAACCAAATTTTAGTCAACAAAATGTGGAAAACGAAGTATTAGACTTCAAGAGAGTGAGGAAAAGGATTGAGAAGTGCAAGGCAGGTAATTGCAAGTTGTGCAGGGGCTCAAGAGGATCATTCAAGCCTCCATGATACAGAAGTGCAAAAAGTCGAGCTTTAGACTTAAAACGGAGCGCTTGTTGGGAGGCAACCCAACCTTTCTTCCCTTTTATTTATTATGCTTTCATAATTTATTTATTTATTTACTGAATTTTAGATAAATGCATGATAGGTATCCTGTTTGAGGGTTTTACATGTTTACATGTTAAAACTCTATTGCTTGTTGCACTGTCTTTGCATATTTAGGTATGTTTTTAATTTTGCATATTTTTGTTAAACTAAGCTTTTAATTGTCATCCCACACATTAAACACACTAGTTTAGATCATGAAGTTAAGGTTTGGAAAATCATTGCATCGATCACGAAGTGATTAGGGGGATAAAAACGATTTTAAAAACCCAAAAATGAAAAAAAAAATTTCATTACTGTCGTAAACTGTGCGATCGCGTGCCACTAGGCTATGGCGATCGCGAGTTTGCATTTAAAAATCAACAGATTCTTAAACCTTGAACCACGCGATCGCTAGCACTCCAGTCAGGCGATCGCGTGGCTGTACTGGGACCAAAATCGGCAGTTTAAGTGTTGTGCCCCATGTTTTCAATTTCAAACATTATAAACTCTTTTTCTCTCCCCTAATCACCTCATATTTGATCTTCCATTTTGTGTGCATGTCATCAACACCTAGTTGCACCAAATTCATTGCTATTTTCACATCCAAATCAATGAAAGGTATGAAATTCTTCACTTAAATCCATGTTTACTCAAAATTTTGGAATTTTCTTTGAGTTCTTGGATTTTGAAATTGTGAATGGTGAAGAATGGGCTTAGGTTAGTGGTTGGAGATTGTGATTTTTGGTTTAGTAGACAAAAATGTTGGGTTCATTCATGCCTCCAACCCTATGCATATCCATTGATTTTTGCAATGCCCATTAAGTGTTTGATGAAATGCCACAAAGACATTCTTGTGCTAATTTTAGAAACATCCTTTCGAGCATTTATCTTCATGATATGTTTCTCATTGATTATATGTGTGTAGTTCATGAATTAGTTCACTTCATTTCAAAAAATTCATGAAAACAAATTTAGCACCATGGCAGCTTCAATGCAAGGCCACTGCAGGCCATTGTACCTGAAAATCTACTCACGTCACCAGCTTTGCCATAGTTTTACATGACCCTATTGAGCTCCAAAAGACCTGAATTTTTAATATGTTGTAGACCATGCTGTGAACTTTAACATATCAAAATATGACTCGGAAAAATTTGTGTTTTTCTAGGCTATATCAAGGCTTAAATATGTGTGGTCTACTATTTTTGAAAATTAAAAATTTTGCTTTAACCTTAGTTTGGGGGCGTGGCTATACTGAACTTCCATTTTTTCTTATTGATGTTTATGACTTCTAATATTACTTATCTCTTATTTGCAAGGTAAACATCAATCAGGACACCTCAAATCAAATCGGGAAAAGCAAGAAAATGGTCGATTCATCCAAGACAGTGCAACAGGAAGCTTCAAGGCTACAAAACATCTCCAATACACTTGGGAAGTTCTCGTTCTCTCTTCGTTGTCTTGTATTACATTTTTAGATCTTTTTGACAAACATTGAGGACAATGTTTCTTTCTAGTTTAGGGGTGGAAAATCTTACACTTTAAAAGAATTGCTTCCATATTCATGATATTCATTCTATGCTTCCATTCGATTTTTTTGGGATAAAAAAAAAAAATTTTAAAATGTGTTAACTTGTTTATTGCCTAGGATATAGTATGAATCAATTTGTGTTTAGGCTTGAAAATTGGACAACATGAAGGCATGAACTTATGTTGAACTAGTTATGTTTTGCTATATTCATATTTATTGCGCACATAGCCCGTGTTGGATAATTGCTTGTGTAAGGGATTTTGTTTAACACATGTGGGGCAAATTTATGCAAGTTGAACTTAGGAGTGACTCGAAAATTCCTGAACTTAGATCATAAGATATCCCATCCCTAAATTAGAACCAATCATGCTAAAAGGCAAGTTTGGAGGTAAAATGGTTGGAATTTGTGTGTATTGACGGGTTGGAGGTCTGTGGTTCTTGGTTTTTCACTTTAGTCATTACAGTTTGGTCAACGGGTATAAACCATTTCCAGTATAAAAACAGAAAAATGCTGAAGATCTTATTCTGCTCTTCAAATGCCTTTTTGACTCGAGTAAGTAAGTCCGAGGGGTCTTTCAAACCTGGTGCCCTAAAGCCAACTGGCTTGGGAGTCATCGACCTAAAGCTCGCTACAGGGGTCAATTAGAAAGCAAGTACGGAGAGTGAACTTACACATAAGACATTATAACATCTTTAACTTTTCTGTTTAAGCCTATATGACTCGGGCAAGTACGTCTGAGGGGTTCTTTGAACCTGGTACCCTAAAGCAGTCTGGTTTGGTAGTTGCCAATCTGAAAGCCCGCTACAGGGGTCATATAGAAAGCCAGTATGAAAAGTTCTGCACAAAGATGGTAAAAGACAAGAACATTAAAAGAAAAGGTCATCCAAAAATATATATATATATATATATATATATATATATATATATATATATATATATATATATATATATATATTGCATGGTATAAGCTTTGTTGACTAAGCTGTGGTGGTTGATGTTGTAGAATTGGGGACTGCTTTCTTTTGATTTATTGTGCATGCATATTTCTGATTCTGACTACCTTATGTGGAAAAAGCAAAGAATATTTTTAGAATCCACATAGATAAAAACCAAGGATGTGAGAGAAAAGCAGAAAGTGGTGATCATCCATGAGCGCTGAAAGGAATTTCATTAGAATTCAATGATTGACCACATGGGATTCGGGCTGGATTATGCATAATAAGCCACACAGTGTTGAGTATATCTTTTGCATGAGTATGCGTTTCACATTGGCTATTCACACACACACACAAGAAACTCTGGAAAGATGTAACTAGAAAATATTTTGTATTGTTGTTCATAATGATTGCTTAAAGCATAGATTAATTTGGACTATGGAGGCATATGGTAAGCATGTTGGCACAACAAAAATATTTTATCTCCTTTCTATTTGATTTTGTAGTTTGTCGTCCATTGTTCGAGGACGAACAATAATTCTAGTTTGGGGGTATTTGATAAGTGTATTTTATACACTTATTTATACGTCTAAATTAGAATAATTTATTTTCGTTTTAGAGTGTATGCTATTTAATTTATGTTTATTTGTTTACTTTGTAGAAAATATCCCAAAATGCGAAGAATGAAGTAATTGATGAGAAAAATGCATAATTGGATGCTAATTGGAGCTAAAATGAGCAATTGATAAGTTTGTGACGTCAACCGGAAAGATGCAATGTGCCGAAGTAAAGGAATAAGAAGTTGGAGGATCCAGTTGAAGGAATTGAGAGTTGAAACGAGCGAATTGAGAATATTTCAATTGTTGCAATTGGAAGTTGAAGGACTGAAGAGCAAATTAAACATGAGGGACCAACTTGCAAATATCCAATGATTGATTTGGATAATAAGAAGATATTTTGAGGATTTTTAGGAGTTAATTGGATGCAAGTAGAAGTCAAAAACGAATGGAATATGATAAGAATATTACCATAAAATTGATTCCAATCCTAGAAGATTCTGGACAGAATTATAGTCGGACTTTGAGACTAAATTTTGGGGCAGTAAACGTTAGAATTAGGAAAATCCTATTTCGTGAAGAATTGTAACCCTTTAAGTTATCTTTCTAACTCAATTTGAATCATCTTAATCGGATAAGGAAAGAGAAAGATATGGTGGAAACACTAAACGCTGTGCAGATACCAAAAAAGACTCGCCCGCGGATTGGATGAATTTCTTTCCTTCTTCAACTTGATCTCTTCACCAACTATAAATACAACCTCTTTGCACGAAAATCAGACCTTTGCCTCTCCAAAGAACGAGCCACAATCGAGAAATCAACATCAAATTCTTGGGGAATCAAGCATCGCAAAGGGGCGTGAATTGAAGATAATTGAAGAATCAAAACTTGGTGCAAGATTTCCATTCTTTATATTATTTTTAATGAACGTTAATTTTTATTGTTATTGTTCTTTATTGATGATGTGTAACTAAATTCTATGTTGGGATGAACGATGTAGTCTAGTCATATTATTTTGATTCCAAATTCCGTTGTTTTAATGTTTTGTTGCATGTATTGATTTATTATTGTTCTTAATGCTTGAATTGCTTGATCACCAGTTCATGATATATTGAATTATTTCCATGATCCGAGAGGTGAGTTAATAATTTAGAACATGGTAATAAATCCGATAATTGAACGAGAGATAGAGATATACTCTTATTATTATTGCGGTCGTGTGTGAATTCTTGTATTTATTGCATCTAGATATGGAATATTCAGACCCGCTGTAGAGATACGTGGTTGACTTATGTAGGTACAATTGATTTAAACTCGAGAGAGGAATTTCAATATAAATTAGTGAATTCGACGGAATACATAATTAGGAAATAAAACATGGAATTGGAGTTAATTTAATTGGTTAGGTGAAATCGTGAATCCCAACTATTTTACAATCGTTTTTAAAAACAAAACAAATTTCGCAATTTAACTCTTTAATTGATTTTTTTTGTTTTAGATTTCAAATATCAAATTATTTTGTTCATTCAAATAAGGTTTAGAACTAACACATTTCGGAAATTAATAGCAGTCTCCGTGGGACGATAATCCGGACTCTTAGGTCCACTTTATTACTTCTCACGATCCGTGCACTTGAGGGGATATCTCGCTTAGCGAGATATCAGTGAACAATTAGACATTAGGTCTAATAAAATCCTTGTTTAGCCACTCCTACAATTGCAATTTCAATTCCTGAAGATCTATTAGTGTCATGCAATAAGAGGCCTTTGAAACAGTTGTAGTACCCAATGCGAGGTCAATAATAAACTCAACCACTTGTTGGAAAATTGGACTACTAAAAGAATTGCCAACATAAGTAGCAACTCTAAAAATATTTCCCCAAACTCCATATGATTAAAATAGGAATTTACAACTCAAACAAGCTAAACCACAAACAATAGAATATCGGAATTATAAAAAACAATTCAATAACACCAACAATTATTTAAAGTCGTAAAATCCTCCAATGAGAAGGGAAAATCGACGGGGCAAATCGACAATTCCACTATTACCAAATAATAGGAATACACCATTATTGTTGTGTAAATGTGTGTAGAGAAAATGGCCAAAGAATCTGATTTTTCTTCCCAGCTGCTGCGTGCGTGAATGTCCCAACAAGTGCACTGCTAGTTTTTGGTCCTAGTAACCTTTTTGCAATTCAATAGGTTAGCTTTTAACTTAATTGATATTGCACTACTTGGTCCTCAAACTTTAATACAAAAGATGACCCAAGTAAAAACTAAATGAGCTCGACCATAATAGCCCAACAATCTCCCCCTCCAACCCATGAGGGAGGTACACCAAAGACTCCAATCACTTAGAATCCATCACGGCCTATTCGGCACAAAACTCAAACTTCCACTTGGTAACAACCTTGGTCAACACATCGGCAATATTCAATCTTTTCCAATTGCACCAATTTCTCATCAATTGCTCCACGAATCCAATGATACCTCACATCAATGTGTTTAGTACGAGCGTGGAAACTAGAATTCTTACTCAGCTCAAGAGCACTCTGACTATCACAATAAATGACGTACTCACCTTGCTTCACATTGTGGTCCTCAAGAAAATTTTTCATCCATACCATCTCTTTACCTGCTTCGGTAACTGCAATATACTCAGCCTCAGTTGTAGACAAAGCTATACATTTTTGCAATCTTGACTATCAAGAAACAGCTCCCCTTACAAAAGTAAACAAGTACCCAGATGTAGACTTTTTGTTGTCAAGATCTCTTACCATATCGGCATCTGTATACGCTGTCAAAACTGACTGAGCTCCCCCAAAACCCAAATACAAAGTAGAAGTTCCCTTGAGATACCGCATAATCCATTCTACTACTTCCCAATGATCTTTGCTCGGATTAGATAGAAATCTGCTTACCACGCCAACTGCATGTGCAATATCTGGACGAGTACATACCATAACATACATCAAACTACCAACTGCTGAAGAATAGGGTACTGCTTCCATCTTGTTCTTCTCTTCACTAGTTGAATGACAAGCTCTTTTGGTAAGTTTGAAATGACCCCCAAGAGGTGAGCTAACTGATTTAGCTCCTTTCATACTGAACCTTTTAAGAACCCGTTCAATATATTTTTCTTGTTGTAACCACAACCTCTTAGATTTTCTGTTTCGAACTATCTCCATGCCCAATATCTGTTTAGCTGGCCTCAAATCTTTCATATCAAATTACTGATGTAAGGCTTCTTTCAGTTTCTTGATCAACCCTACATCCTGGTCAACTATGAGCATATCATCAACATAAAGAAGTAAAATAATAGTCTTGTCGCCTAGAAAAGATTTGATATAAATACAAGAATCTGCAATCATCCTTGTGTATTCTTAACTTGTCATAAAAGTATCAAACATTTTATACCACTGTCTTGGTGCTTGCTTGAGCCCATACAAACTTTTCTTCAATTTGCATACAAGGTGTTCTTTCCCCTTTAGTTCAAAACCTTTTGGTTGAAATATATAAATCTCTTCCTCTAAGTCACTATTTAGGAAGGCAGTCTTCACATCAAGTTGCTCCATTTCTAGGTCTAGACTGCTGCTAACCCTAAAACAACTCTGATAGATGTCATTTTCACAACAAGAGAGAAAATCTCATTAAAATCAACAACACATTTTTTCCCAAAGCCTTTAATAACCAAACGAGCCTTGTACTTCATCAAATCACCATTGTCATCCCGTTTGATTTTATACACCCATTTATTTCTCAACACGTTCTGCCCTTAGGAAGATTCACCAAGTCATAAATATCATTCTTTCATCCACTGAACTTTATCCCTATCAGCCGTGCCTCAGAAAAACTTTCTGGCTCCCCATCTACTGTAAGCAAAATATAGTCAAAAGTAGGATACCTAGTAGATGGCCTATGATCTCTAGTAGACATTCCGACATGGGCTTTTTCATCTTATTTTATGTCAGGTATCGGCTCCCCCTAATTAGCATTCTCATCAGCTAGTATATCATCATGAGTGTTAAGTGCATTTTATACACTTTTTTATGCCCTTAAATTAGCAATTTTTGGAATATCTTGAGCAAATATCTACTAATTTATACATATTTTGTGTTTAAATAGGTTAATATCCAAGTTTGAGACCAAAAATCACAAAAGGAGTGCAAACTATGCTGAAATTCCAAGTTTGGGGACCATCTGGTCACTTTTGAAAAGTTCTGGACGAGCTGCGCAATTGATCGAGGGATCAAATTACAAGATTCCAAAAGTTGAAGGACCAAATGTGCAATTTTAGAAGGACCTATTTGAAAGAAATTGCAAAATTTAGGGACTAAATTGATCGACACTGAAAGATGGAGGATTGCAATTACGAAAAGAACTAAGCTGTAAAATCGTACCCCAGCTGATCCAAGTGTTCGCGTGGCTCAAACGAACACGCAAACGCGAAAAACGGCTTGGAAGTGACCAAAACCATAATGCTGGTCCGAAAGTGTTACCCCGCGATCGCTCAGATTTATCACGCGCAATCACGCAGTGCATCAATCCAAAGAATTTTCTGGGCTGGATCGGGTAACCCGGCCGACCCAATTCGGCCCATTTCACTATTTTACGTGGATTTGAGTGATTTTTGGGGTTTTTAGGTCAATTTTTAGCACATTTAAATAGAAAATCATCCTCACTTTGTTAAGGTTATGTAAGTCTTACCTCCTTTTAATTTTCTCTTGTATTTTTCTCTTAGTTTTTACATTTGAATGCAATGTTTAATTAAAGTTTTTCATTTTTTAGTAGTTTTTCTTCTATTTGAAGCTTATTGTTGTGTTAAAAGTTTTTATTATTGTTGTTTTTCTTAATTTCTCACCTAAAACTTTCATGGCATTTATGGTTTATTTAAAGTTTTCTATGGGGTTGTTGAAGATATTGATAGATAATGGAGAAACTTGATTTAAAGTGAAAAAATCTTGGAGTTTTCACTTCAAGAACTTAACCAAGAAGAGTTTTCTCTATTAACTTGTTTTTAATCTTTTATTTAGCTTGTTGTTGAAATTATTATGTTAGTTATTAAGTGTTATTATTTTATTATGGGCTAAATAGTATTTTGTTAGGATGATTGGTGTTACTTAACTTCACTTAGTTAGTTTAAATTTGTTTATTTATTTTTTGAGTATTTATTTTCGAGCATTTGAATTTATAATTATTGTTTCTTTAATATTGTCTACTTTGATTTATGATTATTGTCTTACATTTATTTATCTTAAGTAGTTAATTTTATTTTAAAAATGTAAATTAATTAAGTATTGTTTAAGCGAAATCATGAATCCCAACTTTTTAAAATTTCATTTTTCTTATTGTTGTTAGAATTTAAAGTTAGTTTGTTTAAATTTTGCATTCACAAACAACCCAAAAATTTATTGTGTGACTTCGTTGTTAAAATTAAATTAACTAATGTGTGTAACTTAAGAATACATTCCTCGTGAGATCGACAACCCGGACTCAAAAAGTCCACTTATTACTTGTACGCGACCCGTGGGCTTGCGGCACACGATTTCAGCGAACAATGAGCAATGGCATCAACATTCTCATCGGTAGGAGGTAAATTCTCTTCAACAATAGGTTATGATGTTAAAGTGCTAGTAGATTCGAGATCAGGAACAACTGCAATCACTCTAGGATGCTCCAATTTATCCAAATCTTCAATGGTTTGGTCTTCATGAAAGACCACATCTCTGCTTCTCACAATCTTCTTTTTCTCTGAATCCCAAAATTTGTACCCAAACTGTTTATCACCATAACTGAGAAATATACAAGGAGTAACTTTGTCATCAAGCTTCGATCTTTGTTCCTTAGTTACGTGCACAAAAGCTTTGCACCCAAACACCTTCAGATGAGAGTAGGAAACATCTTTACCTGTCCAAACTCTTTCTGGAATATCAAAGTCTAAAGGAACAGATGGAGATCTATTGATCAAATAACAAGTAGTTTGAACTGCTTCACCCCAAAATATTTTAGGTAGCTTGGCTGTCTTCAACATGCATCTAACTCTGTCAAAAATGGTATGGTTAATTCTTTCTGCCACATTATTATATGGGGGAGTACCCGCTTCTGTAAACTCATGTTGAATCCCAGATTTTGAGCAATAATCCCTAAATTCATGTGAAGTGTATTTCACACCATTATCTGTTTTGAGACATTTCAAGGGCTTCCCTGTTTCTCGTTCTACCATGGCATGAAACTGGTGAAAACTCTGAAATACCTGATCTTTAGATTTCAACATATAAACCTAAAGCTTCCTAGAAGCATCATCAACAAATGTGAGGAAATACTTATTTCTACCCAAAGAAGCTACATCACTAGGAGAACACACATCAAAATAAACAAGTTCCAAAATATCATATTTTCTTTTAAATGAACCACTAAAAGAAACTCTGTATTGTTTACCATATAAACAATGATTACATTAGTTTAGAGACATACCTTTGGCTAAGGGAATAGATGTCTTCTTAGCTAAAACCTATAAACCTTTTTCACTCATGTGACCAAGTCTCTTGTGCCATAAATTAGGAGAAGTATCTTCAACTACATTCACCTCATTTTTACAAGCTTTTGCATAAGTCTTGTAGAGAGTGCAAAGAGCTTTTCCTTTGGCGAAAATCAAAGTGCCCTTTGGAAATTTCCAATTTAAATCATCGAATCTATTATAATAACTCTGTCTATCAAGAGATATAACTGAAATTAGATTTAAGGCGTATATCAGCAACATGCCTCACATCATTCAGTATCAAGGAGTAACCAAGTTCTGTTTGCAAATAAATATCACCAATCTCAATAATTTTAGATTGACTAGTATTTCTCATCTTTGAAATACTAAAATCACCAGCTGTCTAATTTGTAAACAAGTCCATGTTCAAACAAACATGCTAGGAAATACCACTATCAACAATCCACTCAGTACCAGGATCACCCACGTGCAAGCAATGACCGTCTACACAAGAAAGTACTTCATCACTGATGGACACAACAACTGTAGTGTTCTTTTCATCTTCGTTCTTCTGATTACGACCTTCCCTTTGCTCTCTCAACCAAATTCGACAATTTTTATTAATGTGGCCCACATTACCACAATGATAATAAGCTGAATTTTTGTCTTTTGATTTTGACCGACCTCTTGACTTGCTGTGACCTTTTTGCCATCTATTCCAATTTCTCTCCCTGTTCTCTACAACAAGAGCATGTACATGATTTGGCCATGTATGTACACTTGGGGACTTTCTTCTTGATTCCTCATTCTGCATACTGTCTTTCAAAGACTCAATAGTCAAAACACCATTGGGAGCAGAATTAGTGATAGTCACAACAAGGTCTCCCAACTGTCCGGCAAAGAACTCAAAAGTAACAAAGCCTGTAATTCATCTTCTAGTTTCATACCCATTGTAGACAACTGATTTACAATATTCTGAAAATTGTTCAAGTACTCTGTCACACCCATTCCGTCTCTTTATTTCATATTGACCAAGTCTCTTATTAGAAAAGACTTTCTGGATGCAGTCTTTTTCTCAAACATAGACTCTAATTTTGACCACAATTTCTGTGCGTCAGTCTCTTGTGCAACATGATGAAACACACGGTTATCCACCTACTGTCTTATAGTTCTGATAGTCTTTCTATTCTGTTCGGTCTGCTCTTTTCTGACATATCATTCGTTTAGCCGTGTCACCCTCAATAGGGTCATGTAAATCCTTACAATAAAGGATATCATCCATCCTGGACTTTCAAGTCACCCAATTATGATTAGTGAGTCTAACCATAGCACAACCAACTGGGTTCTCCATGTTAATCCACACGATCCAACCTAAGCTCTGATATCACTGTTGGAGAATTGGACTACTAATAGAATTGCTAACACAAGTAGCAACGCTAAAAATATTTCCCTAAACTTCATGTGATTAAAATAGGAATTCAAAATTCAAACATGCAAAACCAAACAATAGAATATCGGAATTATAAATAACAATGCAATAACACCAATAATTATTTAACGTCGTAAAACCATCCAATGGGAAGGGAAAATCGACGTGGCAAACCGACAATTCCACTATTACCAAATAATAGGAATACAATATTTGTTCTCTAGATTTTTTTCCTAATCAAGAGGTAACTCAATACACACCTTCAAGATACAATCTTGGCAACCATAATGTACATCATCTAATACAATGATGAAAACCAACAACAACAACAATAACAACAACAATATGGAGATTAAAATGGTACTTAAAACATTCTAAGATAAAACTTAGAGAAACAAAACATTGAAGAAGAACCCCCAAATATTCAACACTTTCTTCTCCAAAGTAAATACAAGAAATATAGCACAATTTATTCCATTGTTGCTGTGTAAATGTATGTAAAGAAAATGACCAAAGCATCTGATTTTTCTTCCTAGTCGTTGCGTGCGTGAATGTCCCAGCAAGTGCACTGCCAATTTTTTGTCCCAACAACCTTTTTGCAATTCAATAGGTTAGCTTTTAACTTAATTGATGTTGCACCACTTGGTCCTCAAACTTTAATACAAAAGATTACCCAAGTAAAAACTAAATGGGCTGGACCATAATAGCCCAACACCTCTCGCTCTAGAGGCTTTCCTAGTAAATTATTTGGAAACACCTCCTTTAATTCTTAGGGAAAATACATAAATAAGGGTTTTAAAAGTAAAAGATCCACAAATAAGATCAAACTTGTATAATTTCAAAAACCAGGTTCTAATTAAATTAAGTAGTTAAAAATATTTTATTAATTATATACATTAAGGTCATAAAATTGTAAATTTTCAGGTCACAAATCTTTCAACTCACAAATTGATCTCAAGGTCAAAAATTATTTAAATTTCAAGCTACAATTAGATCATAAAATCACATTTATTTCCAACCACAATCACCATTTTTAAGGTCATAAAAAGAGAACTACCATTATTTCTGGTCACCACCACCACTTTTAAGGTTACAAAGAATAAAATTTGTTAGTCACAGCAACCACCACCTTCTTCGACTACCATCGTTGCCACAACCACAACCAACTCCACTCCCACCACCAAGTCTCGGGTCACAGTTCGGTCATAGAACACCATTATTTCCGATCCCAACCAGTTTTAAGGTCACAAGAACCACCACCAATACATTGGCTCACACCCTATCATCACCGCCTCCAACCACCGCCGCCGCCAACCACCACCACCACCACAGTATCCAACCAAAAAACACCACCACCTACCCCACATCTCATCACCACAAGCTTCACCATTGTTGAAAAAAAATATCGCATACAACCCTTCCATTACCACCGCAATCGCACACCACAACACCATAGCCCACCCATCATCGCAACACCACAGCACCACCACCACCACCACTACCTCCACCAACACATCGCACACAACACAACCGCATCACCACCACCCGTGACCTGAAATATTAAACGTGGCCTAAGAGATTCCCGTCTCCAGATCTAAGAATGTCCGCCAATCATCCCCTGTAAAGTCAAGCTCTAAACCGTGCGTAACATCAAGCGCTACTCCCTGTTGAAGTCAAAGTTGAAACTATGCGCATCAGTAATAATTGCACGCAGCCATCTGTCGTCATGTGTTGCAGTGCCCAATGGTAGCAACGGCGGAGAAAGGAGAATGGCGGCACGGGGTGTGGTCGTGGGTTAGGGCATCGTGCTCCGTTCAACTGAGTGAGAGTGTGTGGCCATGGGGTGAGTTGTTGCCAACACCCGACAGTGTGTGCGTATGGAGAATAGAGAGAGATTATAATATAATTAGGGTTTGAAAATTTAAATTCAAATTATTCTAAATTATTATTTAACATTAAAAAATTTAATTATAACCTGAGATTTGTATTTTTATAGATTTCTACTTATATTTGAATTTGATTCTTTAAAAATAGGGATGAGAGTAATTTCCTCTTAATTCTTTTTCTTCAACCCACACAATACATGCATGAAATTGATAAATGGATGTGTTTGTAATAAAAGGCTTCTTCAAACTTTGAAAGAATATACGTAATTTTCTATATGTAAGCCTCCTTCTTGGCTTTATTTATTATTGGTATGTATATTGTAAACCTTAAAGCCTCCTCTTGTATTGTGGATGGAGACACATATTTATTGGTCCCAAGACCTATCGCCCCATTTTAAATTATTCAAAATTCATTTCCTTACTCTCATTTTCGAACATTTTCTCAAATAAAATAATATTATATGTGAATGAAAATATTTCTTATTTTTTAATCACATATTCTTCAAAAAATTACTGTTTAAAAATACATTTTCCTTAAAATTTAATTTTAATGGATCCCAAACATGGGCTGGTTAAAAAGTTGTGATTTTTAAGTGGATTAATTAAATTCTTCACTAGTTCCTTCAATCCTCTTAAATAAATACATTATTTAGAAACTATTTAGAAAAATACCGAATTCTATGAGAGAGAGCATATTATTTGATTGACCTAATTAATTATGGAACCTGTTATTTAGAGATGTAGTTACCATTTATTTAGGAGATTAAATTAGGGGTGTAATTTCATTTAAAATCAACTAATAATATGAAAATTACAATTATTAAATTAGTTTAATAATATGGGAAGTCATTATCTAGATGGGACGTAATATTATCAGCTATATAATTTAATTAAACCACATGCAATTTAATATACCTCGAACTTGGTGTTACATGAAATGTAATATTACGAACAATCTCAGCACTTGCATGAACTTAGTGTTACATGGAATGTAATATTACGAACAATCTCAGCACTTGTACTATGAATTACATCTGTTGTAATATTACATCCAATAATACTATATAATACTCTATGGATTCATAAGGCAAAATTGCATGCACAGTAGTTCAATGAGTTTAATTTTACTTTATCTAATATTACAAACTCTGTAATTAAAATACCGTCATTTTTTATGTTAGATACACTGTAATGACAACATATATTACAGTATATTACACGACGTGTAATATTAGTAGCAACAATGTAATATTACATAAAAATGGTAGGGATTAATCAGTACACAAATATAGAATGTGCTTAATTTATGCCAAGAAAGGAAACGAGTGGCTAAATTTCTGGATGTTTGAAATTGCATAATTTAATTAGTTAAATAATTGGTAACTTCCCTAAATAAAAGGATTTCTGGTTAATATTGTCGATCAAATATTACATTCTCTTTCTCTTCAAAATTCGGTATTTTTCTAAAGTTATGACAAAAAATCTAGTAATATTATGAATAATTTGAAAATTGGGTATTTTTCAATTATAGTACAGTATATCTAGGTAGTTACGTAATTTTTCCTTTTTAAGTAAAAGTCGAGTCCAAGGAAACAAAATTGCATCTAGCAACTTGAACCATGCAAGCGCACACAGTAAAAGATTTCGAGTGCAGGTGACCTTTGTAGGTGGATATATATATTTTTTCAAGTTCTCCAAAATAAGATTTTGGAAGCGTTGTAATTGCAACACTCTCCGATTACAATCCTTTCACAATGTTCAATTTCGGCGCCCGACTTCCTCCTTTGGTTCAGCTCAAATCCTTCCTATGTGAAATTTTGATCCTTCACCTTTGAATCTTCACATTTCACAATCATCCAAAAATTCAAAATCGATTCAATGCAAGTTCCATAAATTTGTAATTTAGTCCTCATACTTTTCGAATGTTAAATTTAGCTTCTGAAACTTATGATTCTCCTTCAAAAGTTCTCCTAAACCTTCCAATTGATTATGTTCAATCCGCATAATCTATAATTGGTTTCAATCAATCCCAATTAAACTCCAAAATTCTTTTTTCATGTCAATTGCATCCAAGTTGGAGTTAAGCAAGTCTAGAATCATAATAGGCCCTAAAGAGCCTCCATTATTTGGAAACCAAGCCCCACTTTGAGATCCATTATTTTGAAAAAATTATTGTTTGAAATAATATTTATTGGAAGATGTGTGGTTAAAAAATGTTTGAAAAGTAAAAAAAATGGTGGGCTTGACTAAAATAAATGGTTAAGATCGAGTGTTGAATAAATTTGATTTATAAAAAATGGGGGGGAACCAGGGTCAAATTTATTCAACAATCAACATCAATCATTCATCTTAGAGGGGTGTATTCAATTAGGACTTTTAAAGACATTTGGAGATTTTAAAAGTTTAGGTGTATTCAATTGAGACTTTTAAAGATTTTCTAAAAGTTTAGGTATATTCAATTGAGACTTTTAAAAAATCTCTAAAAGTCAAGGTGTATTCAATTGAAACTTTTTAAAATCTTTACAATTTCTATGGTATTCAAATTGAGAGTGACTTTTAGAGACTTCTCTAATGGCTAGACTTTCAAGACTTTTGAATAGAAATTACACATAATTAAATCTAAAAAACAATCTCTCATCCACCTTGAGATTTGTCAAGACTTCAAGATATCACCCCACCCCCCAAAGATCCCATTTTCACCCCACCCTGCCACACCAAATCATGTCAACTAACGTATCTTCTTTCTCTTCAATTTCAACACCACATATTTATGGATTCTAATCCATTCAGCAATTTTTTTAATAAAAAAAACATAAAATAAAATAAAATAATTGGGTTCATTAGATGGAGTTGTCGCTGTTGATTTAGAAGGTTGCCAAGATTTAATAAATAAATAAAAGACAAATGTTGAACCAAAATTATCAGACCATGAAAGTGAATATGAGTTTTTATTATTATAATGTTATTCGATAATCTAACATAAAAATGTTGACTCAAACTTAATAAAATTAAAAATAAAAAATAAAAAAAAAATTGAATCAGACCATGAAAGTGAATAGGAATTTTTATTATTTTTTGTTATTGTAACATAATTGACCTGACATAATTTTTTAAAAATTTTTAAAATAATTTTTATTGATATGAGAAATGTGATTTATTTCGTTATATTCCATGGATAATTTGGATATACAAGAATTTGTTTAAAATATTACATTTTACGTGTTTTTCTTTAACTAATGAAAGTTTTTGAAGTCTCTAAAAGTTTTAAAAATATATATATAGAAGTTTACAGAAATTCAGAAATGACTTTTATTAATTCTTAACAAATCCATAAAAGTTACTAGAAGGTTCATGAAATCCACATAAGTCACTCACTTAAAAAAGTCTCCAAAAGTTTTTAAAAGTTACAATTGAATACACTCCCTTAGCAAGTCCATCATTTTTAACTTTTTTTAACCACACATTTTCTACAAACACTATTCAAAATCATATTATTTGAACACTATTCAAAATCATATTATTTGAAGAAATAATGGGGGCCAAACAGTGGCTAAGTGTCCAAACAAAATGTAGGTAGGTGTATGTATCCATCGATCAGTTAAGACTGAAGAACTTCCTAACGTTGAACTGGTCAGTGGTCCCTCTTCCATGGAAACACAGAGAAAAATTAAAGAGCCCAGTAGACTAAGCTAAAGATACAAGTCTGTTGGCTCCTCAACCATGTAATGCAAGAAAATATCTTCTAATCCAGCATAACTGAATCATTGTGTAATACTGGCAGATTTTGTTTCAATTTTTCTCCTTCGATGTTACACCTACTTTATTTCTTCCATATGGATCTTGTTCGGGTTGCTGCAAGTAGCTTTCGACTTTTCGTTGCTGGTAATTAATCTTCTTATCCTAAAGTAATTTGTAATTTCCCTTATTTGATCATCGTTTCCTAACCAGTTTCAGCCAGTAATATTTATTTCGTTGCATCATGCATGTGAAATAAGGAATCTGAGGTCACCATGCCCTGCAGTTCATAAATCTAATTTTGTGACTTTGCCCATGATAATAATGTCTCTGCATTTAATTACAATTTGATTATTGAATTATTGGCTTCAATCTGAATACCACTGTTTTCGTATATGGACCAAAAGATGCTTGCAAGTACAGGGGAGAACGAGAACATTTATTACTCAAATATTTCAAATCATCAATACAATGTGTATATATATGTATGTGTGCGGTTTGTATCATAATCTCTATCCCATGACGTACTAATTAAATTGACACTTCTTTTCCTAATTCAACGTTATTAGACTTGTTTAATCAGATGTCTTCGCCTATTTTATTTGTTATTAATTTTCTTAAATTTCATGCTATAATGCAGATTTTTCTGAAGTTCTTGACATTTTTTGCTGAGATTTTGCCTGATATTTTTACACTGTTCACTGCTTTTGAGCATTTCTGAGAAATTCTTCCTGCATTACTTTTAGAAGAACAAGTGGTTTGTTCCCTGTCTGGCAGGTTAAATTCTGGGTTTCGATTACCATGAAACTCATTTTGGTGTTGGTCTTACTGGCTCTCTTCCATAGTTATGGAGTTTCTAAAACTTTCTCAACAAGGCCAGAGGTTGTGAGCATTGGTTCTGTTCTTTCATTTGATTCTATTATTGGTAAAGTTGCAAAAGTTGCTGTAGAAGCTGCAGTAGATGACGTGAATGCCAATGCACATGTTCTCGCAGGAACCAAGCTCAAATTGATGTTGCACGATACTAATTTCACTGAATTATTAGAAATTAGAAAGGGTAAATTCTTTATGACAACTGATGCTGTGAACTTTTATTTATCATTTCAAAGTCTCTTTATATTGCGGTGGGAAAGAAAAAATAAATAAAAAATATCTTATAATATATCACATATTGACTTGAATCTTGAGTTTGTCAAGCTGTTTGATGATTACAGTAATCCGCTTCATGGAGACAGAAACTGTAGCCATAATTGGACCCCAATCCTCCGTTACCGCCCATGTTGTGTCCTATTTTGCAAATGAGCTGCAAGTCCCGTTATTATCTTTTTCATCGACAGACCCGACCCTATCTCCACTTCAGTTTCCATTTTTTGTAAGGACATCTCTCAACGATCTCTTTCAGATGTCTGCAATTGCTGACATCATCAATTATTATGGATGGAGAGAAGTAATTGCAATTTATGTTGATGATGATTATGGAAGGAATGGTATAGCTGCCTTATCTGATCAACTGGCTGCCAGGAGCTGTCTGATTTCTTATAAAGCACCTTTAAAATTTAGAGCAAACTTAGATGAGATAAGAGATGCCTTGGTTCAGATGGCTTTAGCAGAGCCCCGTGTTGTTGTTGTTCACACTTATCCGGAGAGTGGTCTAGACATATTTGCTACAGCAAAATATTTGGGGATGATGGATGTGGGATACGTGTGGCTTGCTACAAATTGGCTCTCGACTCTCTTGGATACGTATGGTTACATGTCTTTGGAAGAAACTAAGAATATCCAAGGAGTTATCACATTGCGTATGCACATTGCAGAATCAAAACTAAAGAAAGACTTCATATCACGGTGGAGAAATCTGACTAGAAAAGAGGAAACTCATGCTTCTATTGGATTGAACACGTATGGTCTATATGCATATGACACGGTTTGGTTACTTGCTCAAGCCCTTGATAAATTTTTTGAGCAGGGAGGAAACATTTCTTTTTCTTCTGACCCCAAGTTAAAGGAATTGCTTAGAGGCACACAGAATGTTAATGCTATGAGCATCTTTAAAGGAGGGAATCTGTTGCTTGACAGCATTTTAAAGGTAAATATGACTGGTGTGACAGGAACATTCAGTTTTACTTCAGACAGGAACCCTATTCTCCCTGCATTTGAAGTTATTAATGTCATTGGCTCGGGATCTAGAGTGGTCGGTTATTGGTCTAATTGTTCTGGCTTATCAGTGTGGCCTCCAAATACACTCTATACTAAGCCACCAGATCATTCTAGTTCTAATAAAAAGTTATATCCTATAATTTGGCCGGGGCAAATGACGAAGAAACCTCGTGGATTGGTTATTCCACACAGTGGGAGGCGTCTGAAAATTGGTGTCCCAAATCGAGTTAGTTTCATTGACTTTGCTTCCCATGTACCAGGTACTGATATGTTCTCAGGATACTGCATTGATGTTTTCACTGCTGCAATAAACTTACTGCCATATGCTGTTTCATATGAACTGATCCCCTATGGGGATGGTCATAACAACCCAAGTGGCACTGAGCTTATCCGCTCGATTACCTTAGGGGTACGTGTAAATTCCAAATATGCCTTGGAACTAGCTCCAGAATTAAATGGGGTTAACATAATTTCTTAAGTTTTTCTTCTTTCATTCAGGTTTTCGATGCTGCAGTAGGTGACATTGCAATAACCACTAGTAGAATAAGGTTGGCCGATTTTACCCAACCATTTATCGAGTCTGGGCTAGTTGTAGTGGCACCAATTAAGAAGGTTCATTCTAATGCTTGGGCTTTTCTCCAACCATTTACTTGTATGTTGTGGGTTGTCATAGGAGTTTTCTTCCTATTCATGGGAGTAGTTGTTTGGATATTGGAGCATAGGATAAACGACGATTTCCGTGGACCTCCTAGGACACAGTTCAGTACTATTCTTTGGTGAGATTAAATTTAGTTAATTTCATCTACAAAGAAATTTATATTATATATTTAATATTGTATTCGTGTGAACTTTAATATTCCTCCTATGATTAATATTTCATTCTTCTCCTGTCCTTTCGGGATTTCACCTTCCAGGTTCAGCTTGTCTAATCTCTTTGTTGCCCGCAGTAAGTGATGTGAAACCTTGTGAACTTGCTACCGAATGACTGTGCATGAAAAAAGATGAGTTCTTGACTTCTGTTCCATGCAGGAGGAAGAATTGTCGGCAGTCTTGGACGCTTTGTTGTTATCCTGTTGCTATTTGTGGTTTTAATAATCAAATCCAATTACACTGCTAGCCTATCATCAATCCTTACAGTGCAGAAGCTTTCTTCGCCAATTAAAGGAATTGGAAGTCTGCTAAATAGCAAGGACCTTATTGGTTATCAGCAGGGTTCCTTTGCACGAGATTATCTAGTTGAAGAACTTGGCATTCAAGAGTCTAGACTTGTTCCGCTCAAGTTACCAGAAGATTATGTTAAAGCTTTAAAGGACGGTCCCAAAAATGGCGGCGTAGTTGCTGTAATTGATGAGCGCGCATATGCAGAACTATTTCTTTCCACGCATTGTGAGTTTAGTATTGTGGGTGAGGCGTTCACGAAATATGGATGGGGATTTGTAAGTGTATCCTGTCTAAAATACTTGCCATTTTTGTCCTGATAATCGACTGCTGCATCTTGATCTTTTCAATAATTCTAAATAATTCTAGAGGGACATTCATTTTGAATATTTTAAAGTGATATTGATTTTGTGATGTGTTAATTTCTCATTAGATAATGAAGATGTGCATTAAATAATGAAGTCATCACCAAAAGAATCAACATCCAATAAGAAAGTGACACATCACAATATTACTTTAAAATGTTCAAAATTAATGTCCCTCTAGAATTACTCTGATGTTTTTTTATGTGTTTTAATCAGGCATTTCAACGGAATTCCCACCTGGCAGTCGACATGTCAACAGCAATTATGAAACTGGCGGAGAATGGCGATCTCCAACGAATCCATGACAAGTGGTTGTTAAAAAGTGCCTGCAGTTTAGAAGGTGCAAAACTCAAAAAAGACCAACCTTCGCTCAGGAGCTTTGAAGGCCTCTTTTTGATATGCGGATCAGCATTCTTATTTACTCTGCTCATATATTTCATAAGCATGATACGCCAAATTAACTGGGGAGGGCTTAAGTCGGAAGTGTTATCCAAAATGCGTCGAGTAATTCCATAAAGCAGACGGAAACATCTTCCATAAAGCGTTAGCTCCCAATACACATGTAATGATGTAAATTATACATTTCTCCCAGTAGGCTTCTAGAAATCATCTCTATCTTTAGTTTTGTTCTTGTGATTGCAATTGTTTTTACTATTTTGTAAGGGGGGTTTAATTAATTAGGATTTGGAAGGAAATTTAAAGACTTTGATGGAATTTAAAAATCTAGGGGTATTCAATCTAAACTTTTTTAAATCCATTAAAATCTTGAGTTATTCAATCTAGATTTTAATAGACTCTTAAAATGTCTTTTAAAGTCATGGTGTATTGTATAGAGACTTTTAAAAGTCTTTAAAAGTCCCGTGTTATTCAAATTATCGATGACTTTTAAAGACTCCTACGAAATCCTCTATATACTAACTTCTAAATATAAAGTACAATCACAAAATCTCCTTATTTGTCTCTCATTAACCTTCAAGATTTTGAAAGACTTTTATAAAAAAAAAAATCCTTTTAAATTGTAATTTCATTTATTCTATATTTTTCTTCTTTCATATTATTTTTAGAAACCTTAAATATTTGACTAAACAAATCATTATTTCTCTTCTCTTCAACTTTTTGTATTTTTTTATTTTAAATATTTTTTCTTTATATTTGGACTCTCTTTTTTTCATCCTTTTTTTCTATTTTTTTATGAAAATAAATCTAACTAAAATTCCATAAGATCTTATAGAAAAATAATAAATAAATTGTGTCAAAACAAATAATAATAAGTAAAGTGATTCAAGAATTTTCTCTAGAAATCTTTTTATGAACATAGTACAATTTTTATGTCGATATCAAATGCGATTTTATTTTCCCCCCATTTTTTTATTCACAGATGTTTCTCGGTCTTAAAACTATTTATATTTCTCACGCTTTTTTTTTAAATTCACTTTACATATAATTATTATTAATGATTCATATTCACATCATACGAAAATTAATCTATTAGCGTTTATGTTTTTCAATTAAAAAATAAAAGTCTGTAAAAGTCTTTAAAAGTATTTGAAAGTCTTTTAAATCAATCTATAAAAGTTTTTGAAAGTATATGAAAGTCTTTTAAATAAATGTTCACAAAAATCTTTAAAAGTCTATATAAATCCATAAAAATCAATAAAATTCAATGAAATTCATTAAAAAAAGTCCATCAAAAAAAGTCTTTAAATGTCTTTCGAAATCCCAATTGAATAAGCCCCCCTAAGATTATGTTAAGATTCAAAATAAAAAAGAAGTGATAATAGCAAGGCAGGCTTTTTTCTAATTTTTTTAATTTATATGAAAAAAGATTGTTCTTCATCGCCGACCGACCATACGAAGGTTTTGCCCCATACGAAAGGAACTATAATGTTTGTCTTCCAAATTTCTTCAATTTTTCTACACGTACCTCCACTCAATGCTTTCTATGCCCCTGTTTGGTTTAGAGTTTTTGTGATTTTTTGAAGAATATATGATTTTAAATTGTTTGAAAAGTCAAATATTGTGAGCTTGACTAAGAATGGAAGGTTGAGATTGAGTGTTTGTAATAGTTGTTTTTTCAAAAAAAAAAAAAAAAGGAAAAGGGCTCAAACTAAGGCTATAATCTATTTTCCATCAAAATCCATTCAACAAATAAACAATGGAATCTCAAGAATTTTCGATAGATTTCCCCTACTGTTCAGGCCCATCTCAAACAAGTTCGTCTTATCAATTAATTCTTGAACCTTTTCTTTGTGATTCTTGGGAAATAATATTTAGTTTGAAGTCAAGAAATAAATTTTTTTGCCCTTTTGTTTTTTTACCCTTTTCAGCTTAAATTGTTGGAATATTATGGTGTCCGTGTTTCTGTATTGATATGATGTCTTTATTTGGTTTATTTGTAGATATCTGATCTTATTTCTCCTTCTTCGAACTTACTATGTTTATTTTGTGATATATTGATACTGTACTCAAAATCATTTCTATTTTCTTTTAGAACTTGATTGCTAACAACTTGATTCATTGACTCTTGCAACTTAAGAAGTATGTTCGGAGTCACGTGTATGTGTGACAAAACAAGATTATGAATGCTCTTATTATCTGATGTAATTTGTGGTAATTTGAAAAATTCTTTATTGGATAATTAGTTGGGATGTCCTAGCCTCAATGAACATTTGTCTAACTAACCCTTTGACCAAAATAAGAATATAAAAGAAAAAGAAAAATATATTAAAATATCAAATGACCTTTTTTCCCTTAATGAAAAAAAAAAAGATATCTTTCTTTTTTCTAAAAGTGCAAGATTCGAACCTTGGGCTTGAAGGTAAAAAGTTTGAAGATCGAACCACTTCAACCAATAACATTATATGTATTATATTATCTCTAACAAATATATATTGTATTCTAAAAAATTGTATTTCCCTTTACATAAATATAAGTTGCAAGGAATTGAACCTTGAACATTTTAAGAACTTAACCACTTGAACCAATAACATTTTATGTTATATCTAATAAATATATTGTATTCTAGAAATATTTTAAATTTAATATTCCAAGGAATTGAACCTTTAACATTTAGTAAACATATAAGCAGTGATAGACGCATACAATTAATAATGGTGGGACCGGAGATGGACATATATTTTTCGTGATGAACATTTCTGGGGCTACCCCAGAAATTTTTTTAGGAAGAACCCGAAAATAAAAAATAAAATAAAATTCACACAAAACAAATGTACTAAATAATCTGCAAACTCACCCGCATGTGTAGTTTTTTATTTTAAAAATCAAGCCTTTTTTTGGTAAATAATTTTTGTTTATAAATAAGGAATGTGATAATTTCGAGGTAAAATACGTTGCTGAACAGTGGTTTGAAAAAATGTGGTTAAAAAGTGATTTGAGAAAATGTGTTATTTATTGTTATAGATGAGTTTTTGTCGCTATAGGTACCTTGTAATAGAACTCATAACGACAGGAGAACTATTTCGAGGTCTAAGTCGTTACTTTGTTCACATAACGAATTTAAAATCATTATGGTAAAAAAAAAAAAAAAAAGTAGTAACGAGCTTGAAGTCGTTACTGTGTACACATATCGAGTTTCATATCGTTATAGTTATTGCTTCAGATCTATTTATAATGAGGTAGAAGTCGTTATTTTGTACACATAACGAAGTTTACGTCGTTACGACATATTTACAATAATGCCCTTGTCGTCCATAAATCCAAACAGTCAACAAACTCGCATATATTTTGTCGTAACGATGTTTAAGTCGTTGTAACGATTTCAAAATCGTGATTGTTGACTCCGGGCCCAAAAAGAGGTACAGTGATCCACCAGCGAAGGCCCAATAGTGGCCCAATGGACCTTGACCCACAGCTGAGGCCTGGAATATCACCTTGAGATGAATGCCGAGGTGGTATGTCAAGCAAACCTCTTTAGCCGACCTGGTTAACGCCCAGCCGATGTGCTTTATACTCAGCCGGGGCGCTTTATGGCGTTGACCAGAAGAGAGAGATGGAGTCAGTGATGGGACACTGCCTTTACCCAGACGTGACAGGCGCCCATCCCCTACGAAGTGTAGCAATGATTACGGTTGAAAAGCAAGATTGTCACATCCATAAGCTAGGGTGATGACAAGTGTAAAGTATGCCACGTGTCGTGATCCAAGACAAGAAGTTCCTCTATAAATGAAGCGCAATTGTCTCCAAGTAAGGGGTTAGCAATTTCTCACTCTTAACTCTATATTTCTCTCACTCCCTTTTCTCTCTTTTACACACTTATATTTCCCGCACTCAATATATATATATTCGCCTAAAATGAGTACTGACTTAGGCATCAGAGTGCAAACGGGAGCCACCTCGGCCCCCTTTGCAAGCTGACTGTTTGTCCTAGTGCGCAGGAGATCCCCGTGTCAAAGAGGGAGGAGCTGAGACGTGTTGGTCCAAAGTCCAGCCGGATTTTGTGGTCAACATTTTGGCGCCGTCTGTGGGAAGCCATACTGCTAACCACGAAAATACATGATAAAAAGCCACACATAGAAAAGTAGTCCTGAAAAAAAAATGAATAACCTCTTACAATAGAGCGGATAACTGCAAAGAGCTTTGAAAGATAAGCTAGTGGCCTTGAAAAAGGTAAGAGCTTTGAAAGATAAGCTAGTGGCCTTGAAAAATGTAAGAGCTTTGAAAGATAAGCTAGTGGCCTTGAAAAAGGTAGGAGCTTTGAAAGATAAGCTAGTGGCCTTGAAAAAGGTAGGAGCTTTGAAAAATAAGCTAGTGGCCTTGAAAAAGGTAGGAGCTTTGAAAGATAAGCTAGTGGCCTTGAAAAAGGTAGGAACTTAGAAACATAGGTTTAAACAGCCTTGAAAAAGGTAGGAACTTTGAAACATAAGTTTAAACACCCTTGAAAAAGGTTTGAAGCAGCAAGACAAAGGCCTATCTATCCTTGAAAAGTAAGATAAGACCAGAAATCCTTCTGAGACATGAATGAAAGTGATGGTGATGTTAACCCCCGTAGGGAAAGAAGTGGCCGAAACAACGAGGACGAAGTTCCTCAAGAACTCCATGAAAACGCCAACGAGGAGGCGGCACAACCTAATCCACCTCGTCGGCGCCGAAATCGCCGCATGATACGAGACATGACACTCATGGCGGCCCAAATGCTGGAGATGCAGAGGCAGCAAATAGAACAAACTGCTGCAATGAATGCCTTTATGGCCGGAGGGTATGCTGTGAACGAACCTGCGATGCCCCGGCAATACTCACAGCCACATTATTCACCATCTGAGGCGGCCACTGTATCTTATTATTATCAGGACCCGCAGGCATACGCCGAAGTGGAATCCGAACCCTTCTACGAGCGAGACCCAGAACATGAAACACATGAGGAACAAAACCCACCACCAGCTAGACGCAGGGAGGCTTCTCCCGCAAATTCCGGCAGTGTTTTTAGCCGAATAGGAGGGTTATTCAGGGGACAGCGACGGGGAAAAATGGACCCAGGTCGGCACAATGTCGCAGAGCCTAGAAATAGGCGCGAGCGACGCGCCGAAGAAGCCTTATCGCAGGGTCAAATGCACAGGAACCATCGAGGTATGGGGGGAGAAAGGATGGCGTCAGCACATGAGCCTAGGAATAGGCAAGAAAGAAGAGCCGAAGCAGTTCGGACTAACCCCCGCAATGAGTTACAGAGCCATGAAAGGCCAAACTACGGCCACGTTCAACCACCGCAAGGGCAGGAGTACGCTCCACCGCTCTATGACCAATACCGTGATCCGGAGTATTCCGGTTATGATGAGAACATCGAGCTGCCGTCGTACGAATTGGATGACGAAGAGGAAGTGAGTCCCTTCACAGAGGGCCTCCGTAGATGCCCCGTCCCCCATGACTTTGAAATGCCGGAAATGGCAAAGTATTCTGGCCGAGGTGATCCTGATGATCACCTGTTAAATTACCGCGCCAGCATGGAAATAGCCGGGGCCACCCCGGCACTGAAATGTAAAGCTTTTGCTTTAACCCTCGAGGGAAGTGCTATACGATGGTATAAAAAACTCCCTCCGGCAGCATCCACAGTCGGAGGGATATGAAAACTGCTTTTAAGAATGGCTTTGTTTCTTCCAGGCCTGGTCAACTCCCACTCCAACGCCTTCAGGATCTGAGGCAGGGAAGGGACGAATCTCTGAAAAGTTACCTAGCTAGATTCATTGAAGAAATGCATATCTGCGAAAATATCACAGAAGCGAAGATGTTCTCCGCCCTAAAAGGAGGGCTAGATATGATCAGCATGTTTTGGAGGGATGTCCGGAGCAGGAAACCAAGAGATTACAATACCCTGGTAGACCTGATGAAGGAAGAGATTGTATCAGAGGAAATGGCTAGGGCCAGAGATAATCACCCCCAAGGGAGATACAACCTTGGATATCCCAATGAAGCGGACCACAAAAAGGGAGGAAACAAGGATAGGATTGGCAGTAACCGAGGTGGCGCGCCTCGGCCATTCCCGGGGACGGGATCTAGCTTTGCAGCAGAAATCACGGAGGCTATCCCTCACTTACACTCTAACACCCCTTCTCAAAATCCTCACACGGCTCAAGGGAGAGTGGAAAGCGGCCCAAGTGGAAAACAGCCCATGATTGGGGCTTACTGTGCCTACCACAGATATTACGGTCACGCAACAGAGGATTGCAGAGAAATCCACATGCTAGCCGACCAAAAGGCACAGGGGAGAAGTAGAGGTGACTTTCCCCCTGACACAGGGCGGATACAAAAATCTGGTGGCCAGAAGTTCAACCGAGCTGATAGGAGAGCTCCGTGGAAGAACTCAACTAAGGAAAGAATTGATAATCGTCAAAGAGACAGGAATAAGGGCCAAGACACCGCCTCGGCACATGCCAAAGACACACGGGAACCACCTCTGCCTGTGGCCGACCTCCCCATCCGTGAAATCGACACAATATTGGGAGGCCCCCACCCAGGTGGGAGCATAAGCAACTCCCAAAAGAGGTATATAAGAGAGGCCAAGCAGCCCGCCAACGTGAATTATCATATCCACTCCCATCCTGTGGGGGTGCCTCGGACGGAACCTATCACCTTCACACAAGACGATGCTGTTGGAGTACACTTCCCACACAACGACGCATTGGTTATTAGGGTGGTGGTGGCTCGAAATGGGCTATCACGGATGATGGTGCCTCAGTAAATGTGATTTACGGGGTAACTTTTGATAAGATGGGGATCAGCACCCCCCTCATTCCGGTCCCTGATCCGATATATGGATTCACCGGGGACAACATAACCCCCAGAGGGTCCATAACCCTTATGACTGAAGTAGGGCAAGCCCCTACCCTCTCCAGAATCCCTATGGAATTCTTGGTGGTTGACAAAATCTCCTCCTATCATGGCTCAATTGGGAGGCCTGGTCTCATTGACTTGGGGGCTGTAACGCATACCAAATACATTTGCATGAAGTTCCCTACGGAGCATGGCGTTGCAACTGTGAGGGGAAGCCAAACAGAATCCCGGGCTTGTTACACAAACGCAATCCGGAAGTTTCAAGATCGAAGCTTAAACATGATCAGTGATGTAGCCATGGCCGAGGCTGCTCCATACCCTGAAAGATTGGGTGAAAGGACATCTGGAGACAAGGACGTCACGATGATCCTAGAGGAAGATTTAGCAGATCTAGACCCCAGGATGGCAGGTGACAATTGCCCCCACCCCGGCCGAAAGGTTGGAGTGCTTCGGCGTAGACCCAATCAAGGAATTACAGGTCGGACTGGACTCGCCAACCGAATACAAGAGTCAATTAAAGGACTTCCTACTTCAAAACCTCGATGTATTCGCATGGAAGCATGGCGACATGGTCGGGATTGATCCTAAGGAGGCATGTCACAGACTCCAGTTTGATCTACGAAGCCCTGGGCATAGGCAGAAGAGAAGACCTATGAGTTCAGACAAGTATGAGGCCTTGAAAGACGAGGTCACGAAGCTATTGAAAAATGGCTTCATCAGAGAATCGCGCTATCCGAAGTGGGTATCAAACCCTGTTTTAGTACCAAAACACAATGGGAAGCTTAGAGTATGTATTGATTTTTCGAATTTGAACCAGGCATGTCCAAAAGACAGCTTTCCACTGCCTCAGATCGATCAATTGGTTGACTCTACAGCAGGGCATGAGCTCCTGAGCTTCATGGATGCTTACTCCGGATACAATCAGATCCCCATGTGCGAATCGGACGAAGAACATACCTCGTTTATAACAGATAGAGGACTCTATTGCTACAAAGCAATGCCGTTCGGCTTGAAAAATGCGGGAGCTACCTATCAGAGGCTAGTGAATCGCATGTTTGTAAAACAGTTGGGAAACACCATGGAGATGTATGTTGATGACATGTTGGTCAAAAGTATGGTCGCCGCGGATCATATCCACCATTTGTCAGAGGCCTTTGATGTTTTGAGGAAATATCGGATGAAGCTCAACCCGGCGAAGTATGCATTTGGAGTAGCATCTGGAAAATTTCTTGGGTTCATGGTGAATAAAAGAGGAATCGAAGCTAATCCCGACAAAATCGATGCTTTGTTAAACATGCAATCGCCTCGAAATCCAAAGAAGGTGCAAAGCTTAACGGGAAGAATCGCAGCCCTGAATCGATTTGTCTCCAAATCTACGGACAAATGCTTGCCATTTTTCAAAATTCTAAAAGGGGGGAAATGATTCCAGTGGACACCGGAGTGTGAGCAGGCCTTCGCCGACCTGAGAGCATCCTTGGGACGACCCCCATTGCTATCAAAGCCAAAGGCTGGCGAGCCTCTCTACTTGTATTTGGCTGTGTCCAAAGAGGCTGTTAGCTCCGTGTTGGTCAGAGAAGAGGAGGGGAATCAATTTCCAGTATATTACATGAGTAAAGCCATGCTAGATGCGGAGACACGCTACCCAGATATGGAGAAACTTGCCCTTTCACTACTCACCGCTTCTCGCAAACTTCTCCCCTACTTTCAAGCACACTCCATACACGTGCTCACCGACTTTCCCATGAGACAAGTGTTGCAAAAACCAGATGTATCTGGGAGATTACTGAAATGGGCAATAGAAATAAGCCAGTTTGACATACACTATGCGCCTCGGACTGCGATAAAGGCCCAAGCTTTGGTTGATTTCGTAGTCGAATTCACATACCCGCCGGAGGTCGAAATGACTGATAACACAGAGGTTAGCCAAGAGTGGAAATTATTTGTTGATGGGTCCTCGGCTAAGGAGGGATCCGGTGCGGGCATATTATTAATTAGCCCGGAAGGGTTTAAACTACATAGCTCAATCCACTTCGAGTTCAAAGCCTCGAACAACGTTGCTGAGTACGACGCGTTGTTAGCTGGGTTAAGACTTGCCAAAGCTTTAAGGATCAAGTCCATAGTGGCGAACAGCGATTCGCAGCTCGTTGTAAATCAATTCAATGGGCAATTTTCTGCCAAAGAACCCTCTATGGTTGCTTACTTGAAGAAAGTAAGAGATTTGGCGGTACACTTTGAAGAAATGGAATTGCGGCACATCCCCAGAACAAAAAACTCCAACGCCGATACTCTGTCCAAACTAGCAAGCAGCAGTGATGCGGAGCTATATAATCTGATCCCAGTTGAGCGCATGTTAACCTCCTCTATTGAACCAGGACCAGAGATTTGGATGGTAGAGGAAGAGAGATCCTGGATGAATCCGCTGATTGCATATTTGAGGCACCAGACAGTGCCAAACGAACCTGAAGCAGCTCGGAAATTGCAAAGATATGCTGCCAATTTCGTACTCTTGGATGATCTACTATATAAACGGAGTTTCACCTCCCCGTTGCTAAGATGTGTTGGACCTGAGGAAGGGCGATATGTAATGAGGGAAATCCATGAAGGTATATGTGGCAACCATG
Source organism: Ligustrum vulgare (assembly GCA_963555705.1). NCBI lineage: Eukaryota > Viridiplantae > Streptophyta > Magnoliopsida > Lamiales > Oleaceae > Ligustrum > Ligustrum vulgare. The sequence goes on along the minus strand of OY743173.1, from coordinate 40,230,918 downwards.
CCGGGGCACTATCGCTGGCTCGAAAAGCCCTCAAACAGGGGTATTTCTGGCCCACTATGCGAAAGGACTCTCGTGACTTTGTGCGCAAGTGTGATAAATGCCAAAGACACGCAAACATACTGCACCAGCCACATCACAGGCTAACCGTGGTGACCAGCCCTTGGCCTTTTTCAAAATGGGGGGTTGATATTATAGGTCCTATGTCTAGGGGTGCCGGAAATAATTGCTTTGCTATAGTAGCAATTGACTATTTCACCAAGTGGGTCGAGGCTGAACCACTTATGAGAATCACCGAGGCCAACACCACCAAGTTCATTTGGAAGAATATCATATGTAGGTTCGGGGTACCCCATTCGCTAGTTAGTGACAATGCTAAACAGTTTAAAAACAGAAGCGTGGACGAGTTGTATGATGATTTGGGAATTAGAAAGTTGTTTTCATCTCCACATCACCCGCAGGCCAATGGGCAAGTGGAAGCAGTGAACAAAACCATAAAAAACACCCTGAAAAGGACGCTGGAATTCAGAAAGGGCGCGTGGGTAGACGAGCTACCTCTGGTGTTATGGGCGCTTCGAACCACCTCCCACACCGCTACTGGTGAAACACCCTTCTCATTGGCGTATGGAGCCGAGGCGGTATGTCCCGTTGAAATTGGGATCCCTTCGCTTCGTCAAATCCATTACGACGAAGTGAGAAATGAAGAAGCACAAAGAGTCGGTTTGGATTCCTTATGGAGAAACGGAACGATTCTCAAGTGGTGGTGGCCAGATACCAGGAAAAGATGGCCCGGTACTACAATAAAAGGGTGAAGGAACGACGCTTTAATATTGGGGACCTAGTCCTAAAAAAGGTTCTTCCTTCGACTCAAGAACCGGGAGTAGGGACTTTGGGTCCCAACTGGGAAGGCCCTTACAAGATCACAGCCGAGGTGGTACCTGGTACGTACATAATTGAAGATTTATCCGGGGTACCTGGTACGTACATAATTGAAGATTTATCCGGGGTACCTTATGATGAGGATTGCACCAAATACTAATTGGCCATGTGTATTCGTCATGCATGAAATTCTTAAAAACAAGGGACTCTTATAAAGACCACACGTTGATCACTGTATTATTTCTGAAATCCATGCAAATTCAGACGCAACTGCCTCAGACATTGTCATATGAACCAAAGTTCTAAAAACGATAGATTAGTTCATACATACGGGGTGCTCTTTCGCGCGAGATACTAAATGTTTCCGAAAAATGGTTGATACTTTCATATATACACTTAAGCGAAACACTCACAAGACCTATGCGTACTAAATACTGTGAAAATAGATTGAACATAGGCGCGCGTCGTCAAAATTATAGATTGAAAATAGGCACGCCACAAACAGAAGTTCATGCAAAGTTGCAAGGGGTGTTACTAAATGTAAGTTAAAAATCGTACAAAAGTTAAATCTAAGGGACTAGACATTTACAGACATTTACAAAAGGCACAGGAGCCCCTCCGGCCGAACTAGGTTGTGTCTGTCCGAGGTCCTTCAAATCAAGTGCATTTTACAAATCAAGACATTAGTACATTTTACATCATACAAGACATTTACAATCGCAAAGGCGTCCGCGCTTGGAAGCATTTATGCGTAAACAGTTCGAAATGTTACGTTTACAGGCAAAATATGAATAAGTCATTGCAAATTGAATGAATGTTACATTTACAAATATCCGGTGCCGGAGCACTTACAAAGAAAAAAGAGAAAACAAAAGATCCAACGACAAGATAAATACAAAAGGGCATTATTGGGGAGAAACATCTTCTGAAAAGCCCTTGTTAGATGCATCCAGGGGATCCGCAGGAGCACTCTGAGGCTCAGGGTACAATGCTTCAATGGAGGACAGGTCCAAAGCCGGATAAGCTTCCTTCACGTCCCCCAAAGCCATCCTGGCCCCTAAATTCCCAAAGACCCTTTGCATCGCCTCGTACTCTGGGGTCTCTTCAAAAGTGTCTTTGAAGGTCTGGACAGCCTCAAACACTCGGGTATTTAAAGCATTCTCCACCCGTGTTATGACGGTCTGCTCTAGAACCTCAGTAATCCTGTCTTGCATATGTTTTTCCAAAGAGACAAGATCCTCCTCCGTCTTTGCCTTGGCCTCCCGCTCCCTCCCCAATTCTTCATTCGTTGTTGCCACCTCGGCTTCCAGCCGGGACTTAGCTGCGTTAGCGGCAGCCAGAGCCTCAGAGGCGATGGATTGTGCACGATTAGAATCATCCGGTTTCTTGCACAATGTTGCCACGTCGGACTCAGAGGCCAGGAGGTCGTGTTTTAACTTATCATTATCCTCCTGGAGCCGCTTGGCATTGGTCCTCTCCTCGGAGGAAGACTTCCGGGCTATGGCCAACTGGGTCTTCAAATCATTTATCTCCTTTAGCATGTTGTCCGCATGCCGGAGAGCAGTTTCAGCATTCTTCTTGTCCCGCTGCGCCTCATCCACGGACGATTCCACCTCGTCAATAAGGGACAACGCCCTGGCATTCATGGCCTTGGCGGCAAGCAGCTTCCGGGACGGAATGACACTAGAAGAAAAGGCGGACCAGCCTTTCGTCCAAAATTGTTCGGTTATAAAGGCGGCCCGGGCTAGAGGAGAACTGGGAGAGTCAAACAGCGAAGGGCTGAAGGTGACCTCCCTGGGGAGAATGCTAGTTTTGATGTGCTTGAGCTCCTCTGCTCCCTCCGGTGTCATTTCATAGGCCAAACCAGGAATGGATACAGAGGACTCATCCCCCAGGTCTTCTAACATGGGAGGCGGAGGCGCAGAGGTGGATTCTTTGCCCTTACCTCTTCTGAGTCTCTTCAGAGGGGCAGGCTCCTCTTCAGGTGCAGGCTCAAACGTGTCCTCGGACAAGGGAGGAGGAACCGAGGCACCCTTAGACTCCTTGTCCCTCTTAGATCCGCCCCTATCTGACCTTTTCCCTTTCCCCTTTTGAAGGACTTCCTTAGGATCAGCTCCCTTTTCTGTGCTAGGTTGCTGGGGACCCACAGGAAGCAGGGTAGGCGGTGGCAGTAGAGCTGGTAAAGGCCCCTGAAGTTGGGCCGTAGACGCCTCGGACACCTCTTTTGCCGCCCCAACTTGCAGGTTGGCCAACACCACCTTCTGTTTTCTCTCAATTTCACTGCCATGACGGAGTGCAGGGGGGATCTTCGTAGCCATAAGCCCCTTTAGAGAGATCTTTGGAAAATCCTTGGAACCTAACAAGAAATAAAGAAAAATGAGGCTGCAAGCAGACAAAGCATAAGATAAAATAGCCATGAGGAAACGGGCTTACTCATGGCTCGCATAAGACCGTGTTTAACAAATATCTTGTTTTGCTGAATGACCCCTTGGAAGGTGCCCTTGTAAGCAAACAAACGCCTCACTGCCGCCAGGTCTGCGTCAGGGAGGAGGCGAGCAAAAGTGTCCCCTGCCAGGAACCGGTGACACGTTAGTAAGCAACGGAGAGAGGTATAAAAAAAAAGTGATACAGGACGCTTAAGGACACTAAAGCTAACACAAGACTCACTAGGAGTGGAAAGAGTTCGAGGAACTGAAATTTCTGGACTTGGGTCCACAGGCGAATTCTGCCACTCCCCAGCTACCCAGAACCATTGATTCCTCCAGTTCTTTATAGAAGTAGGTTGGCCAGTAATGACGGGAGGATATGAGCCCCTAGGAGACAAGTAATACCAGTCCTTCACATCTGGTCTAACGTCCCTCTCCCTTCTCACCGATTTCTTCAGAGTGTACAAGGTATGAATAATGTGTAGTGAGATAGGATAATCGGGGTTGACCTCTTGCCACACCAGCCAAGCGCCCACGGCCTGTGTCCAAAAGTTGGGTGCCAATTGGTAGGGGCACAAGTTGTAGCTCCTAAGCAAGGCCCTGAAGAAAGGATGCAGAGGTAACCTCATCCCACAGGATAAAGCGTCGTAACATATAGCTGCTTGGCCTGGAGGAGGACTGCATGGTCGACAAGAAGGTGTAGGATGCACTAAATGGACCCCTTCTGGCATCCTGAACTTCGCCGAGGCACAAGCCAGATCAACTCCTCGAATCTCGGTAGCAATCTCGCTGCTCTCCCACAAATCTGGGTTTGGATCGGGATCAACATGGTAGCCCGAAACTTTGTTGACCTGATCAACCCAATCCTCTACCTGAGCAATCTCCTCCGCAGTCAAACCCAACTCTTCCCTATGCGCCCTAAACGGTGCCCTAACAATCAAGCCGAGGTCCTGGTGACCTGAAGAGGAGCTCGCCGCCTTTTCTTTTCCCAAATCCCTTTCTCGCTTGCTTCGGAGTTCTCTTAGCGTGGATTCCTCCTCGGATGATAGATGAGCCATGTAGTTCTGGTGTTTTTCTTCTTCGCTGTCAGAATCACTCAAATAAATTATGCCACTGTTTTTCCTATTTCTCCTCTTAACCTGCTCCCTAAAGAAACGGGAGCTAAAAACCGATAAAGAGATGGGACAGAAACCTCTGATGGGAACCGCCATCGCTAACATTTCCTGTGAACCCGTTCCCCCAACTCTTTCCATTTTTTTTTCTTTTTGTTTTAAAAAGAGAGTCAGACTCAACAAAAGAAAAACAAAATGCAAAAACAAAGTTCTCAAACCCACAATGAGAAACTAAAAATAAGAAAGTCTTGCATATACAGGGGTCAAGAGATTTACCTTCAAAAGGCGAATGCTTGACACTGTGCACTTGGAATGAAGAGCTCGCCAAGAAAAACTGTGAAACGCTAAGAGTGGATGCTGTGTAGTAAACCCTTGAAGAAAAGACACGAAAATCACAAGGAAGAGAGAAACGGCGCAAGCTTTTGCGAAAGTACTGCTACAAAGATTATGAGAAAATGGTAAAAAGTGAAGTGGTAAAATGAAGAAGGATTTATAGGCATCATAACGGTCTAGATTCCTTGAATTTCGTGAGCCGCGTGATTAATATGGGTAACCCACGCTTCTTGGAAAATGAGCTAATCAAAGCGACAGCCGTCAGAGGGAGGGATAAAAACCGTTCAGCTACCACAGTGCATGCCAAGCGCTGCGAACTGCTGTCTCCCTCCCATTTTATATATATTTCTTGGAAATAAATATCGATAGCTCCTCCGGAGTGAATACGCCGCCTAGGAAATGCGCTGGTATAATCCTGGTCAGCACGGAGAGAAAATCCGAGGCAGAAGGTCGACTATGATATGGATCCGAGCCTTACCTAAGGAATCTCATTATTGAATCCCTAAGAAGTTAATGCTGTAAAATTGTGGCAAATCCAACACGACCATGAATAATCCCTTCGGATTTGAGGGACTAGTGTTGACTCCGGGCCCAAAAAGAGGTACAGTGATCCACCAGCGAAGGCCCAATAGTGGCCCAATGGACCTTGACCCACAGCTGAGGCCTGGAATATCACCTTGAGATGAATGCCGAGGTGGTATGTCAAGCAAACCTCTTTAGCCGACCTGGTTAACGCCCAGCCGATGTGCTTTATACTCAGCCGGGGCGCTTTATGGCGTTGACCAGAAGAGAGAGATGGAGTCAGTGATGGGACACTGCCTTTACCCAGACGTGACAGGCGCCCATCCCCTACGAAGTGTAGCAATGATTACGGTTGAAAAGCAAGATTGTCACATCCATAAGCTAGGGTGATGACAAGTGTAAAGTATGCCACGTGTCGTGATCCAAGACAAGAAGTTCCTCTATAAATGAAGCGCAATTGTCTTCAAGTAAGGGGTTAGCAATTTCTCACTCTTAACTCTATATTTCTCTCACTCCCTTTTCTCTCTTTTACACACTTATATTTCCCGCACTCAATATATATATATTCGCCTAAAATGAGTACTGACTTAGGCATCGGAGTGCAAACGGGAGCCACCTCGGCCCCCTTTGCAAGCTGACTGTTTGTCCTAGTGCGCAGGAGATCCCCGTGTCAAAGAGGGAGGAGCTGAGACGTGTTGGTCCAAAGTCCAGCCGAATTTTGTAGTCAACAGTGATCATTTGATAAATCGTTCCAATGTAATATTATCGATTTTTGAGATCGTTGGAGTTGAAAATAAAATTAAAACGATATATATGTCGTTTCATTTTATATATAAAGAGTTAAATAATGTTCTAATTCACCATCTGAAAATAACATAATGATGACTATGTTGTTTCTGTACAAATTGAAAGACATCAAGATCGTTATAGTTGAAATGTTAACTAAAACAATATTTACATCGTTTCTTTACAAACATAACGACATTAAAATCGTTCTGTCAAAAATCGACTAACCATCATAACGTCTTCCATATCGTTATAGTGTAAGATTAACGAACTACATCTCGTTCCAGTATAAATTATAACTACAACGGCTTAGATATTGTTTCTTCATGTAGAACACAACTTGTGTATCGTTATGGATGAAATCGATGATTTGATCGTTCTTTACCTTCCGAAATGCCTCGGACATACGTAATCGAACATAAATGGATCATAGAAGGTGATTCAAACACTTTGTAAATCAACATAATTAGAAAGATATAATCATTTCTCCCAAGTGTAGAAGTTCCAAGGTAATAGATAACTAAAGGAACTTCATCTCATATTGATCCTATCTTTCTAATCATTAGATTTACAAAGTGTTTGAATCACATTTTATGACCCATTTTTGTTAGATTATGTCTATTGGAGGCACTTCATACGGCAAAAAAATGATTGGATCGACTATTTGAGCCATAACGATATACATGTCGTGTTGCGATTAAAGAAACGATACAGACGAAGTTATAGAAATAATTTACACTGAAACGATATAGAGTTCGTCAAACTTACGAAAGAACGACATTTAACTCGTTATAATATTTATTCGGCTATGAACAGAACGATTCCAATATTGTTTTTTTATCGAAAAAATAACATTGACATCGTTTTGGTAATATAGTACATTGGAACGATCTTAATGTCGTCAAATTTGTAAACAAACGACATAATTATCGTTACGTGACTTTCTAAGCCTGAAAAATAACGATCTCGAACTCGTTCTACTGAAACAGTAACGATCTCCACATCGTTTTAGGCTATTTTCCACACAAATGAGCTCAATGTTGTTACGATTACAATGAAACGATCTTCCAAATGATAACGGATTTGAAGTCGTTACAACGACTTAAACATCGTTTTTGAAAAGTTAGTGCGACTTTGTTAACCGTTGGAAATTTTGGACGATGAGGGCATATCCGTAAATATATGTAACGACATTTATATCGTTATTTTTATGAAGTAACGATTTCAATGTCGTTATGAACAACAGTAAAGTAGTAAGGTATTTTCAATTGTAACGACATTAATATCGTTACGAAAGATTTCGAAGCAGTAACTATAACGACATTTAAGTCGTTACGTGTACACAGTAACGAGTTCAACCTTGTTATAGACAGATATAAAGCAGTAAGATCTTTTCAAAAGGAATGATGTTGAACACGTTATGTTTACGAAGTAACGATTTATACCTCGTTAATACCTTTTTTAGATGGGAACGACTTTAAAGTCGTTATGTGTGTAAAGTAACGATTTAAACCTCTTTATGGTTTAAAATCAAATGAATAATATCCTGCTAAAAATCAATCATTCTTATTCCAACAAAAATTGATAAACATAGTTTCTAATACAAACCAAACAAATAAATAACTACACAAAAAGATTCTTAACTAGACAAACAAAATCCAGATTCATCACTACAAATTAAGGTTCGAAGTTCCATGTAAATAACTCTACGGACAATTTCTTCCTCTACATTGGTACGCATTTCGAGCGTTTGCATTCACGTCCATATTTCTTTGGAGAAATTCAATGTACTTCAAGTTCTTATCAAGTGGAACGATGTTGAACTCTCAAGCAAATCATTCAATAACTCGGTGTTGTACATAACTGCAATTCAACATAACTTTTTTAAGAAAACGAGACAAACTCTAACAGCTAATGAAACACAGATGTAAAGGAAAATGTTCCCAAATGCTGTTGCACTTTAAATATCATGAGAAGCTTGTATATACCAGCATATATGGTACTTTAATTAAACACAGCATGATACATTCATAATTGGAACGTTACAGTTATAATTTAAATTTTGTACATGATCGTTGAACACAAATTCATAACAATATAAATTGAATTTAACATTGTTTCAATACAACAAATACAATAACAAAAGAGCAAATGAAAATGAAATTATAATATCAAAAGATGCTTGTCACTCCACACATTATTGCTAATACGTAGCTTCTAAGCTCGTACAAGTGGACCGATTATTGGAACATGACATGTCATCTCCATTTCATGTAGCCTTGAATCAATGTTCAGCGCCTGTTTCACTTTGTCATGTAATTTCACATATGAAATTGTCCTCGAAACAAGAATAGACAATGTTCTCCCTCTTGCATTCCCCACATATTTCCATATCTACATACCTTCGAGATTCTATTCAAACTCAACTAGTAACGTGTTGATATCCATACCATATCCACATTGCCCATAACTGCAATTAAACATAGCATTTTTAAGTATAACTTGCAATATCTAACTGCTATGAAACACAAATGTAAAGAACATGCTCCAGATATTGTTCCAACTTTAGATATCATGAGAAGTCTGTATTTACCAACATATAAATTACTTCAACTATCACAAATAGTTAAAAACAAGAACAGATTCATAAAAACAATATCAATATATCCAAAACGATTTCGAACTCATTACGCGCGGATTAAGAGCAAATCAGCAAAATTACATCAACATGAATTGATTCAGAAATTGCTTAAATAAAATGGTTAAAAATTGTTTAAATTCAACATTACCTTCTCTTCTTGACGCGATCCCAATCGGGGAATCTCGACAAAAACGCAGAATAATGAAAATAAAACCCTAGGAAAGATCTATGACAGATTAAACACAAGAACAAGAATAATATAATGGAAATTAAAAGATAGATTGACGATAAAACCTTGACCCGACAATCACGATACAATGAATGACGATGCGGATTGAAGAACCAAGATTGGTGAACACCACAAGGGTTGTCAATTCCTTGATAAGTTCATTGGGTGAACGCTACAAAGATCGGATCTTTGATAAGTTCAAGAAAGGGGAAAACTCAACCTTTCACAAAAGAATCATCTCTCAATTTAATTCATAAACTCAAAAACTGTTGTTCAATAATGAAAAACAAGATAATATAATGTAAAACGTGCCTAACCTAGCCCTAGCCGCAATTAGGGTTCAAAACAGAATTAATAATTAATAAAACGGAAATTAAATTAAAAATTCGCGAAAATCTGGTCTGATCATAACCGCGCGATCGCGTGGTTACTCCTAAAACTCTCGGGTCTCTTTTTGGTGTTACTTCGCGATCGCTTTTCCAGTTAACCACGCGCGTGGCCTTCCCGCCAGCTCCAATCTTTGCCCCTTGAAACAATTTGACCCGACTTGATCCTTGATTCGGGCCCAACACGGAACTTGCTTTGTTTCACACATAGATTGTCATGGAATCGCCCGTGCCCTGATTTCTTCCTTGATCTCCTACCACGGATTACATCATTCCCCCTCTCTTGAAAAGGATTCGACCTAGAATCTCGAATTTGTCTAATCCTCCTGCAACTCCGGGGTTTGTTGTCCTTTGTATTACGCTTATGCTTTTTGGGCTGCTCCTTTGTACCAATGAATTTCTTCTTTATTTCAGGATCATGGTTTGATCTTGGCACCTGCAAAATAGATTTTATAGAGCTGGGGAGGGGTTTGTTAGATTGGTTAAGTGTAAGGTAAGGATCCTTGTACATCAACCTTTGTGCAAAAAAATTCATTTTGGGGGTGAACTCTCATTTCTTTTTCTTTTTACACTCTAGCTCTCATTTTTCTGAGGTCGTAGCCTCAACTCTCGTATTTTTCCTCTCAAACTTACTTTTATTTTCTTTTGATCCTCTTGGACCTCCTTAGGTGATAGAGGAGCAAGAGTAACTTTTTTCCCATCTTTCACAAAGGAATATTGATTTTTATACCTATCATGTACCACCCTTCTTTCATGTTTCCAAGGCCTTCCCAATAAAATATGGCCAACATGCATAGGCATGACATCACATATAACTTCATCCTTATAACCCTCGATGGAAAAATTGACCATCGCCTGCTTATTCACCTTAATTTCTCCCGACTCGGTCAGCCATTGCAATTTATAAGGGTTTGGATGTTTTATCAAGCTCAAGCCCAATTTCTCAACCAACATTGTACTAACTACATTAGTACAACTCTCCTTATCAATTACCATTCCACAAACCTTTTTACCCACTAAGCATCTAGTATGAAAGAGATTATCCCTTTGTTCACCGATTTCATCCACCCTGACTCTAGTACTAAGGACGCGCCGATTAACAAGTGAATCTTTAACAGCATAAGTCAACACTTCCTCATCACTACTATTAGCCCCGACATCCTGTAATCTAGGCATCCCCTTAAACTCGTCCTCCGAACTAATGTTATCATTATCACGTAAAAACATTACCCTTTTATTTGGATACTGAGATGCTATATGACCATAACCCAAGCACTTAATATTTCTATCACTAGAAGGTTGAGATTCAGAAATATTTTTACATTTTGTTGTAGGTTCCTCCCTTCCTTTCGGATCATGTTCACCATTGTGTTCCCACTTCGGTTGTGATGTAGGATAAGATCCCGACAAGTGCCTTGCTATCCCTTTTCATTTCAATTGCCTTTCCACCTTCATTGCCATATGTACCATGTCCTCTAGTTCCACGTAATGTTGCAGATCGATGATGTTGGCAATATCTTTATTCAACCCGCTCAAAAACCTAGCCATTGTAGCTTCCCAATCCTCTACCACATTGGCTCGAATCATCGCCACCTCCATATCCTTTTGATAATCCTCTACACTTCTTAACCCCTGAGTCAGACTCTGCAGCCTCTGGTAAATATCTCTATAATAATGAGTTGGTACAAACCGCTTCCTCATTATGGTCTTTAACTCACCCCAAGTCTCCACCGGCTCCTCAAGGTTCCTCCTCCTACCCGTCACTAGCTGATCCCACCAAATATTTGCATAATCTGTGAATTCAATCACTGCTAATTTCACCTTCTTTTTAGTGAATAATTGTGAAAATCAAATAGCCGTTCAACCTTGGTCTCCCAATCCAGGTACACCTCCGGATCACTCCTACCCTGGAACGATGGTATTTTCACTTTAATTTTCCCAAGGTCATCATCAACAACATCTCTACCCCCACGATGCCTCCTAGCATCACGACGCTCCCTATCATACCTCCTCTCATATCTATCTCCTATATCCCTCCTTCACATACTTCCCACCAAAGATATACTTCCACTTTCACTGCCCATGCCCTCATCATCCATACCAACTTCACGCCTATTACCTCTCCTAACTCGAGAACCATCATGAGATTGATCTCGAGGTCTTTGTTCATGTTCTGCACCTTGATTCTCCATCTGAGCCATAAACCTCTCAAATTGTGCCCTCATTGCTGCAATATCATCATTACCCTGTTCATCCTTTCTAATTACACCTCTGAGCTGTTTTCTGTCTCCAACAGAAGATGAAGATGTGGAACCCTCTCTATAAGACATTTTTAATATAAAAAATAAATTTCTCCTCAAGTGTATTTTCACTCGTGTTTCACTCTTCTATCTCTTCAAATTTCACCCAAGAACTAATCAAGGATCAACAATCAAGGAATTTATGGAAGACACGAAAGAGTAGCAAAAATTGAGAAATTCTCGGAGTTTGAGATTTTTTTTTTGAACTATTAGAGAATTTAACTACGAGAAAGGCAGAAAAAAAGAATTGAATTTGGATGAAAAACGAACTCGAAAAACACTTTTGAATTTTTGTAGGATTTTTTTATGGATCTAAAGCTGGAAAAAAAATTACTGGCACGAAGAACACAAGAATCAAGAAAATCAAGAAACGCAAGAATCTGAAATAGATTCAAGCTCTAATACCAGATGACGCGATCCCAATCGGGGAATCTTGACAAAAACGCGGAATAACGAAAATAAAATCCTAGGAAAGATCTACAACAGATTAAACACAAGAACAAGAATAAAATAATGGAAATTAAAAGATAGATTGACGATAAAAACCTTGACCAGACAATCACGACGCAACGAATGACGATGCGGATTGAAGAACCAAGATTGGTGAACGCCACAAGGGTTGTCAATTCCTTGATAAGTTCGTTGGGTGAACGCCACAAAGATCAGATCTTTGATCAGTTCAAGAAAATGGAAAACTCAACCTTTCACAAGAGAATCATTTCTCAATTTAATTCATAAACTCAAAAACTGTTGTTCAATAATAATAAAAAAAGATAATATAATGTAAAACGCGCCTAACCTAGCCCTAGCCGCAATTAGGGTTCAAAACAGAATTAATAATTAATAAAACGGAAATTAAATTAAAAATTCACGAAAATCTGGTCTGATCATAACCGCGCGATCGCTTGAGCGTCATGGTCGCGATCGCGTGATTACTCCTAAAACTCTCAGGTCTCTTTTTGGTGTTACTTCGCAATCACTTTTCCAATTAAACACGCAATTGCATGGCCTTCCCGTCAGCTTCAATCTTTGCCCTCTTGAAACAATTTGACCCGGCTTGATCCTTGATTCGGGCCCAACACGGAACTTGCTTCGTTTCACACGTAGATTGTCATGGAATCGCCCGTGCCCTGATTTCTCCCTTGATCTCCTACCACGGATCACATCATTTCTTCTCCAAATACTCAATATTAATGTTGCAAAATGGATTTTCAATGCACTAAATAAAACGTGGGTTTGGATAAAATGGAGTGCAATATCCATTTTTAGAGAAAAAGAATACGAAGGAACTGATTTTGAAGAAGAAGGAAGAGCACAGAGAAGAAGGGCAGGAACCCGATTGGAGAAGAAGCCACTCTTGGAGAGGAAATCAACTGGGGTAGGCAAACGTGAAATGAACCGGGGAAAAAAAAATTTGTTTTGTTTGGAAAGAATATTTGGGTTATTGTATAAATCATTTTCTTATTTTTCCCAACTAAGATGTTATTGAACTAATAAATTATGAAAGGGGTCTTTTTAAATGAAACTTTTGTTTGACCATGCCTTTTAAACAAAGCAGTCTTGTTTATTTGGATCTTTTGTTGAGTTATGAGTGACTTTAATTGATATTTGATCTTGGTGATAATTTCGACTATTCTGAGTTTAATTGAATTTTGAATCCAGACTTTCAAATTATTCTTAGATTGCTATTTGAACACTTCAGTTTAAGAAATAATTTACTTTAAATTCTTCTCTTACTTCCTCTCATTTTTCAAGTGCGGTGGGCTGAGATGGGGTGGGGTGGGGTGTAGGGATTACATATGTTCTTTCTCTGTTATCAGAAGATTGAGGTTGGCTAACTGATCTTCATTTTTCTATAATTAGATTTAGACATATCTATTTACAGATGCATGTAAAATTGCTAGATGAACTACTATATATTGTATCTAAGGTCATCATGATGTTAAAGTGCATGTTTTTATTTTTGTTTACAACATGAAATTTTGACTGCATCAGTTGAAATATATTTACCAGTCACGCGCGAAAAGTAATTGCTTATCATTATACTTCTAATGTACCTTTTTGTAATGTTAAACTTGCATCAAATTATGGGAATCTCGAAGTGGAGAATTATGAAACTTTCAAAAATATATTCCTTAAAATATTTTTATGGACTACAATGCTTACTTGGTCTCTTCATTTATCTTATATCTTGTAACATGAGGTGTAGGAATCTTGAGAGTTCTGTTGGATATTTCCATTTTGCATTTCAGCTAGCTTGAAATTAACTTTTCAATTTATGTCTCTTGTAAGTGAAATGTTAAGCAAGATACCATATTTCAACATTTTATTTATTTATTTTGCTTTCCATCATCATGATGGTTCCTCCAAGTGAACGAGTTATTATGTTGGAATGATTTCATCAATCCATGGTATGATCATCTTCTTAATGCTGGAAAGAGAGAGCTGGTATAAGATCATTGTTATGGAAGAGAAGTTGTGAAGGTGAATGAATATAAGAATAAAATATATCCTTAATGGATTAGGAATAAAGATATTTTAATTTAGACTAGTTTGTTATAATTTCTAGTTTGACTTCATTATGGTTTATTTCATTAGTTGTTTTCCTACTTAAATTAGGTTTGTTTAAACTCTTTTAAAGAGGTGTTTGCATTATAATCGTTAGATTTGATTATTGTATAAACATATTTCTCCCTCTAATTTCTCGAGTCTCTTCCCTTCTCTCTCTCTCTCTCTCTCTCCCCTTCTCAAGTCTCATTCTTGTTCGTTGCATCCTACACGAGTTGTCTTTAGCATCAAAAAATTTAAGATCATTTATGTTTTTCCGCCTTTGTAGGGATTTTAAGTCACCAGAAATCAACGACAAACCAATATAATCAGAAACAATAATCGCAAGAACACACAGATTTTTACCCAAAGGGTCCGGATGTTCGGCGACCACTTTTAACGCCTACATCCCCCGTTGAGTCTCCACCAAATGTGGATCTGACTCAAGAACTTTTATTGATCTCACCAAAATTACAGATTACAACAACTGCCAAAAATTTCTTCCTCTTTCAACCCTAAATCACGCTATAACAAGATACTTTCAGAACTTGATGACTACACATCACAGTACAACTATCTCACAATAGAGATTCTGAAAGAAAACGAGATTTAATCAAGAAGGGCACCAAAACTGGTTAAAGAGAAGACATAAAACACAAAGACTCGGAGCTTCGGTTCAGAATGCAGAAGACAAAGAAGAAGAGGCGTATCCAAGAGAGAGAATGAAGCCCTAATCAGGATCGGCCTTATATAAGGCTCAGCCAATTAATCCGTTCAGAATGCACCAGGTGGACGGTGCATATGAAGCGAGCCGTTACAAATTGTAAAAAACATGCTTTTGCTCAACTTTAAGTATTGGCACACGACTTCACAATCTCCACGTTGCCAAACTTGAAGTTCACCTTATAGTTCTTGAATCAGCCAGAATCAGTATCATTGACTCCTTTTAGTACCTGCAATGTGCTCATCTGTAACCTAAGGTTGCTCCACCTCAATTTGAGTCTCATTTGGTAAACTAAAATCAGTTTGTACTTCAGAAATAATTTTTCCTTTTTCAAATGTAGTAGTTTTGTTGAGAGGTTTTTGAAGACAAGGCATAATATTTTCATTAAAAATGACATTTCTACTTATTATGACTTAAAACCTTTCATATCAAATAACCAGAGCCTATAACCTTTAGTACCTTCACCATAACCCAGAAAAATACATTTTTGAGCTCTAGGCTCAAGTTTTCCTTCACTTTGATGTGCATAAGCAACACAGCCAAAGATCCTTAGGTGTGAATAACCAGTAGGAAGATTAGACCAAATTGATTTAGGGGTTTTAAAATTTAAAACACTTGAAGGACTTCTATTTATAAGATAGGCAGCAGTTTGACAACTTCTCCCCAGAAAATTTTTGGCAGTCCAGAACTGATTAGCATACATCTCACCTTGTTTAAAATAGTTCTGTTCATCCTTTCAGCCACTCCATTTTGTTGAGGAGTGTAGGTAACAGTTTTATGTTTGAGTATGCCACAGTTCTTACAAAAATTATCAAACTCCAAATTACAGAACTCAAGACCATTATCAGTCCTGAGTATCTTAATCCTTTTGTTTGTTTGATTCTCTATAAAAAATTTCCAAAGTTTAAACTGTTGAAAAGTATCAAATTTAGTTTTTAATAAAACGATCCAAACTTTTCTGGAAAAGTCATCAATAATAGACAAATAATATCTGAAACCACTAAGAGTACAAACAGGGGAGGGTCCCCACAAATCTGAATGTAGATAATCAAGAATTGATTCAGTTTTGTGAGCACCCTTTTCAAAAGAGGATTTACTTTGTTTACCCAACACACATTCTTCACAAAAATCAATATTTTTGATAAGATCTTTACCAAATACTCCTGTATTTTGAAGATGCTGTAGAGATTTTATATTCATATGGCCTAATCTTTTGTGCCATAAAATAGCTTTATCAGAGTCATTATCAGCATGAGCAGCCAAGTTTTTAATAATAGGAGCGGCCTTAAACAGATATAGGCCATTCTATTTTGGTACTTCAAACAAAATGTTTGAATCATGCATAATCCTACAGCAGCTCTTAGCAAACAATATATCATAGACAGAATTCAATTCACCAATAGAAATTAAATTTTTTCTGAGATCAGGAATGTATCTGACACATTTCAAATTGATCACATTATTCTTATTTAGTATGAGATCAATATTACCAATGTCTTTAATATCACAAGACATATTGTTACCAAGATGTACTTTACCTTCATTTATAGAAGTAAAGTCACTGAACCAATTCAGGTTAGGACAAATATGAAAAGAGCAGCCAGAGTCCAATATCCATTCACAAAAAGTATTATCAGAAGTAGTAGCAAACACTAAACCATTTGCATCAGTATTATTGGTCTTGTTTGTTGCTATCATAGCAGCTATTTCATTACTGGATGCCTCTTTCATATCCTTTATTCTTTTGAAACAACTTTTCATTAGGTGACCAGTTTTCTTGCAATAGAAACATTCTTTGGTTTTAGATTTAGATCTCACCTTTCCTCTACCCTTCCATTTTATTTTATCCTTTTCTTTTGGTTTAAAGATATCTCCATTATTACTATACTTAGTGTGTCCTTTCCCTTTAGTAAACAGGCCTACTCCTGACTTAGAATCTCTCATATCAGATATTATTTCCAATTCTCTAGTTCTAAGTGCACTAATAACATTGTCAACAGTAATACTCTCCCTACCATATTCAAGAGCAGTCCTAAGATCTTAATATTTATCCCCAAGAGAGTTTAAAAGAGCAACAACTTGTTGATCTGCAGAGATGGTTTCATCACAGGATTCTAAGTCTTGTACCAGTTTAGTAAATCTATCTATATTCTCTTCTAAACTTAAGGTATTGTCAAATCTAGAATTATAAAAGAGTCTTAGCCAATAGCATTTATTGGGCATGGACACATCTAGGTATAGATTTTCAAGTTTGGTCCATAGTGCAGCAGTAGTGGTAATATCACCTACCTTTCTTATTACACTATCAGATAGATGTAAGAAAATCGAACTCCAAGCATTTCATCAAGTTCAACTCTTCTAAAAGCACTAATTTCTGCAGCATAAGTTTGTGTTATTGCATAAGCACATCTTTGTTGTAAAAGTAAGGCCCTCATTTTCCGGCGCCAGAGACTAGTCTCCAACCCCAGTCCATTGTTCTACCTCAAATTTTTGTGCATTAGACATTTTAAAAAACTATTTAGGCAAACTTTTGGTGCAGAAAGTGGAGCAAACAGAAATAGTACAAGATATCACAAAGATTTCAAGAATGTTCAAGAAATCAAATATACACATATGTGCTCAAAAACAAAGTAGTGAAATACAATATTTGAGAGAATATAACAGAGTATATAATCAAAAGAAAAAAATAAATAAAAATTGCACAAGATTTGTCTAAGGGCTGAAGGGCCTTTTGATCCCTTACCCCTCAGATTCCCGAGTCCTCGCAGGAGACCCTGGACAAAGGAAATAAGGAAGGCCCTATTACCTTAATGACTTAAGAGGAAGGAGTTCCACATAAGAGAAAAGAGTTTTTACCGTATGTGAAACCCTAGGTTTCACAATCTTACCAAAGATGAATATATGTAGTTCCCAACCAAAAGATTTTCAGATCAGTTGAAGAATCACAGATCGTGAATAGAGAACCACCAAACAGTTTCGCGTATCAGTTTGAGGAAGGCTCTGATACCACTTGTAGGGATTTTAAGTCACCAGAAATCTACCACAAACCAATATAATCAGAAACAATAATAGCAAGAACACACAGATTTTTACCCAAAGGGTCTGGAGGTTCGGCGACCACTTTTAATGCCTACATCCCCCGTTGAGTCTCCACCAAATGTGGATCTGACTCTCAAGAACTTTTATTGATCTCACCAAAATTACATATTACAAAAACTGCCAGAAAGTTCTTCCTCTTTCAACCCTAAATCACGCTATAACAAGATACTTTCAGAAATTGATGACTATACATCACAGTACAACTATCTCACAATAGAGATTCTGAAAGAAAACGAGATTTAATCAAGAAGGACACCAAAACTGGTTAAAGAGAAGACAGAAAACATGATGACTCAAATCTTCGGTTCAGAATGCAGAAGACGAAGAAGAAGATGCGTATCCAAGAGAGAGAATGAAGCCCTAATCAGGATCAGGCCTTATATAAGGCTCAACCAATTAATCCGTTCAGATTGCACCACGTGGACGATGCAGATGAAGCAAGTTGTTACAAATTGTAAAAAACACGCTTTTGCTCAACTTTAAGTATTGGCACACGACTTCACAGTCTTAGTGGGGTTATAGCAAATTTTTCGATGATTTACTTATATACTTTTGTTCTACCATAGTTTGTGTGTTCCCCACAGTCGTTTCCAAGGAAACATATGGCAACTCTAAAACAATTATTTCCTTCATTAGCTTCTTGTACTTATAGTAGCAGTAAAAATAGAAGGAAGTGGTATTGTAGCGACATTGAAATACAAAGACTAGTGATTCATTCAATCGACATATTTCTTGATTTTATTTCTACTGTGACATCACATTACCCCCTTGTAAAGGTAAATATCTCATTTCAAGTCTAAGAAGATTGCAATAAATTAAGGTTATATCAAATCTTCTGATTTCATTCTTAAATTGACTTCCAAATCAATAATATTGTAAAGAGATATATATTAAATAATAAATACTTATACCATTATTTAATTAATATTTAGTTTTAACTTTAACTAAAAATAATAATACAGTTTAGGATGATAATAATAGATAATGTTTACTTAATATATAAAACTGAATATATTCGAAAATTAGCATTATAATTATAAAGCTAATTAATTTCTATATAACCAATTATACATTTTTCAAGTTTCTTGACGAAAGAACAAATACGTAATCATTTAGATATTTTAAAGTTGAAATCAATATTTATTATATGCATTGTCATACCTACATTAATACAAAATTATATGAATAGATGCTCAACAAGCAGTGGCGGATCCAACCGAGAAGTCCAGCTATAGCGTTGACCGTTAACCTTGTCGCCGTTGACTGTTGACCGACGAACGTCAATGATCGCAGTAGCTAGATTGTGAATATTATTTAATTAAATAATATTTAAAAATGTATAAAAAGGTATAGAAATAAAATAAAAAATTGTAATAAAATATTATGATATAATTCAATCCATCATCTCTAATGTTAGGGTCATATGACTCGATTGGGGGCCGTTTCCCCGCATCCGGTACAAGTTCATCCATATTGAATTCAGTGCAAAAAAATTTTGTGTTATCAAAGTCTACTAACTCATGTGGTCTACTATAAGCAGTTGCAGAACTACTAGAACTAGAACCACTATGTTGAAATTTTCGTTTAGGTTTGAATTTTTTTTTCATAATCTGTAAATCAATAATCACAAATCAAATCAAATATTCATCAAATCGCAATTTACAACCTATAAATCAATAATCACAATTCACAAATCAAATCATATTTTCATCCCAATAATCACAATTCACAAATCTAACCACATTGCAAAAACTTAAATGTAACATTTATGCATAATTCCCAAATCAATTATAAGGAATCAAAGTTTAGCCTCATTACCTAATAATTGAAATGAGAAATCACAAATGAATCAAAAATTGGGGAATGGCAATGGGCAATTGGTAGTCGAGTAATCTAACCAAAAAATTGAGAAATCAAACATCAATATTACTGATTAAAATGCTTAAAACTTAGACATTCACATTACAAAATCAGAAAATTACAAATCCAAAAAAATAAAAATAAAAATAACAACAACAGACATTCAGAATTTCAGATTCAATGTTTTGCCTTTACATACTGTCGGAGTGGTCGAAACTCGGAAGCAAAAGGAGCACGACCGGTGGCGACAGTGGTGGCGAACTCAAAGGGCTGACCGGTGACTAGTGAATGCTGCTGAGAGTGAGAGAATCAGGAAAGGGGTTAGGGATTTCAAATTTGGCTTGGGACTTGGGTTCAACTCTTGCAATCGCAGATTGGACGACCAAATGGATATTGAGAACGGTTTGTATCTGGTTTGATCTTTTGGGCTTGGGTACTAATTTGGGCCAAAAAATAAAAAATCAAACTTTGCATAGTGGCAGATCACTGGAGGCAAGGTAGCGTTGCCGCGCTACCTCGCATAGAGGTGGATCCGCCACTGTTAACAAGTAACACTATATGCAATCTATGTAGGCGCATGATTCACAATACTTTTTTTCCCATTATGATCTCTTTCTCGAAAATTCATGATTTTCTCACTATCTCAACTTATTCATTTTTAACTCTTTGGGCTTGAATCCCACTATGGTCTACCATATGAAGAAAATTATCAAATGGCTAATACATTCACACCTTCCATTATTGATGGGTCTTTTGTTGTTAATGAGACTTAAGATATTACAGTTTATAAATCCTTGCCCATCGAGATTTAAATTATTGTACTAATATTATAATAAATTAAGGGTTAATTTCAACTACGTCAAAATTTGATGTGGCATCATTAAATTCCAAAATGGCACACGTAATTATAATTACGCCAATTGGACGTGCCTACGTGCATGAGCGGATCTACAGTGCAAGCACAGTGGAATCAACAGCCCCACACTCAATTTCTGTTTTTTTTAGAAACAAATTAAACAATTTTAATTATACGATTTTATCCCCACAATTAAAATTGTTACTTCAATATGCTAGGACCAAGATTAATATAGTGTTTTTTAGAATAAAATGTGGTTTAAGAAACTATTTTATCAACAATGATAATGTTAGGAACACATACCTTAAAAAGATTTTTTTTTTTTTTTTATGTAGACATTAGATTGATCACAATCACTTATTTTTACTCTTTGATCAATTATTAGAAGTCGAATATTTACTAAAGTTGGATTGACATATTGAAGTTGAATATATTTTATGATAATTTTGATCTCCTGCACTTGGACTTGCGCTTTGGAGAACAGGGGCCCACATGAATATGGGGTTGTCAGCCCTTTGGTTGATAGCCCCATATATATTTATTTATTTATTTATTTTAATCATGTGTTTTGACGTCCTTTTTTTTCCTTCTTTCAAAAGTTTTTTTGATTAATTTATTTTTTTATTATACATTAATTGACGATTATTTTGATCTTCGTACTTATGAAAATTAATAAGCACTATTTGAACAAAAAAAAATTAAAATTAAAATAGACTTAACACAAACAATCTTAGTTAGGAAAAATACAATTGAAATAAATACAACAAAAATGCGACTTAATGATAGTCATTATTGTCAAATACTTGGAACTTCCCAGTCATTGCTAGTAATGTCAGTGTATATAATATCTTGATTATCCCTTTAAAAAAAAATCTTGATTATCATTCCATGAGTATTGTGGTTCACATGACTCGTCCACTATTTGTGTCATAATGACATGGATAAAAAATATATTAAACATATGATGGGGAAACAAATTAAAGCTTAGTCATGATATCGTCTATCAACTCACCTCGGTTGTATAGTTGGACAAGTTCTTCTATCATGTCTACCACGATCACATCCACGACAATTTCTGTGTGATGGGGACATGGCTACCTCCTTCAACGACTTCAATCGCTTTCCGCATCCTTTTGTCTTAACCGAAGTAGGATCAACCTCCATGTTGAGTACTTTCTTTACTCTTGTTCTTTATCCTACTCATTTGCATATCACCACCGTCGTTGACGTCCTTAACATGTAATTTCAAGTCCTGAAACTCATCCATTAGACATGTGGTTCGAGCATCTGTCAAGGTTCCCTCGTTGACCAACTCTAATGCAGTTCGCAATAGCATCCCGTGTCGTGAAATTAAAGAATGACTAGTAGATAGATTGACAACTGGTTGAAAAATGGGAACTGCTTTTGTAGTCTGGGTCCATCGACATAAAATATAGTGGTCTGGTAATAACATAACCGGTTTCTTGATCATTAATGAAAGCATGTGACGACACGGATATCCTTCGAACTCAAATGTTCGACAACTGCATGTTATAATATCAGTCATCGTGTGATGGAGAACCTCACGTTGTCGATCATATGTTTTCCCAATCTCAAAATGCATGACGGAATATGTTTTGAGGCCCTCGTATGTTGATCTCTTTGAACAAATATAGTAATTACTCTATGCAAGTTCTATCTGAAAGCGAAGGAAAATTGGTTTTGTGTATACGTTGGCCATCTGAACTTTCATTACAAATGACGTTGTCATCCAAGGCTGCTCGTTCGGGTCAGTGTGATTTGCAACCAATTCGCCCTGTTGTTGGTTAGTCAGGGCATTGGAAAACATTGTGATGAAATCCATCAACGTATTTTTCTTGTCCACGTATGTTTTGAAGAATGCATGGTTGCTTTCTGATCTTTGACTGTTAGACATCTCTATAGAAAATATGTGTATCACGTATGCTGGTATCCAACGAGTTCGTATTTCACACATTGCACAGCCACTCATTATCCCCTAGGGCAATGGTCTCCATCACTTCAGACCTGCTGCATTCGAACTCGTACGATGTCTCATACTCCATAATGATGTTTACCAAATTGTGGTTCAATTCCTTATAAAGTACGAGACCCATCTTCTATGAAAATTTGTTCAATATGTAGAATCTATGTAGTGTGTTGGGGAATACCTGGCCGACCGCTCTCGATATGACACCATCTTTATCGGTGATAATCACGCTAGGATGTTGTTGTGTTGGCATGACTTCCAAAAACTTTAAGAACAACCAAATGAAAGAATCAATTTTTTCATCACTCAGTAGGCCATATCCAAATATGATAGTTTGATGATGGCGGTTGACACCAATAAATGGTGCGAATACCATTGAGTACTTGTTGATATTATAGGTTGTATCAAACACGACAATACCTCCCAAATAGACAAATGACCTCCTGGAATAGGAATCTACCTAAAAACACCTAGCAAAAACTCCATCCTCGTCAGTATCGTATGCATAATAGAAGCTCGAGTCCTTTATTTTCTCCAGTTCGAAGTATTCTATCAGTATTTCTGCATCATGTCCAATGCATTCTCTTCGAAGGTCTCTTTGGTGGTTCCTCAAATCCTACTCAACGAAACCAATCGAAGATGGACCACTAGCATCTATCTCCATAAGTCTAATTTATTGGCAAGTAGGAATATTTGCCTGTGAAAAGTGCTTTCTTCGTGGCCGAAACTTCATGGTGTGACGTAGTAGGTGAAATTTGCTCGGTGTGGAAAGTGAGTGATTATGTGCCTCGGAGAAAAGGCTTACAACCCAAGAATTTTGTGTTTCCTTCTTTAAAACAGTTAACTTGGTGGTACAACCACAACGGGAGTCTCTGCACTGCCTTTCTCTTGAACGGGCCACCAAATTTTTAAATTTCATTTGGTATATCTCATCTTTCTGGCCTTGCTTGGAACAAACATATGACTTTCAGACAACTTCATTTTTTTTTGGATTCTTTCGGCTACTACCAATGCGTGAACCGAACCCAGCTAATTTTGCATACTCATTATAAAAGTTGTATATATCATCTAATGTTTCAAACTCTTGCCCAATTTACGAAATCGTACCTACATTCACTTGCGGTGTAAATACATTATCGCCTCTGCCATTCCTAAAAAGATGTTACTGAAAGAAAAAAAAATTGAAATGAACTTGACATGAAAGAAAGAAATTTGCTGGAGAAAATGTTGTTAGAGGGTGAAATGATTTGGTTGGTGTAATGCCCCGAGTTCTAAGCATCTGAAACACCACGTCACCCTTTCAAACTGGTTTTTGAGAATAATGATTTTGTGGAAAATAACTAAAATTCAATCGCGTTATTTTATAAAAACTACTCCAACGGTCATCACATCAATTTTGAAATAAAAACTGAACGAAAGCAACTAAAAAATTCAACTTCATTTAAAACTCAATGATCAAAAGTCCAACCGTTCAAAAATAACTTAGATAATAATTTGAAATTCGAAACGTCAAAATTATTTCAAAACATATTTAAAAATTCTTCAATAGCCACCATCGCACGCTCCGTCCCCATCTTCTTAATCTGAAAATTTGTAAGTTTAAAGAAAGGGTGAGTATTTCATAGAAATACTAAGTGGGTTCAACGCAAGAGTAAATAAACTATATCATAAATAACACATATAATCATAAAATTTAAGCCATAAATTCTCATAACATCATGCTTAAACAAGCAAGTAATTCTCGTAACATCATACTTAAACAAGCAAGTAATTCTCATGCTCAGAGGTAAGTAGCCTCATGTCCGAAGACAATTAATTCTCATGCCCAGAGGCATGTAGTCTCATGTCCAAAAACAAGTAATTCTCATGCCCGGAGGCAAGTAAACATCATGTCCGAAGACAAGTAATTTCATGCTCGAAAGCAAGTAACAACATGCCCAGAGGCAAGTAACCTCATGTCCGAAGACAAGTAATTCTCATAAATCATATAATAAGATGTTTGAATTTACTGAACCTACTTTGAAAGTATTCTCGAGTTTTTTGAGCGGGAAAAAGGTCAATCTTCTAAACGTCCAAACGCCTTGTCTAGCTAATATATAAAATAAATCTTAAACTAATATTTTGGAATTCAAATGTTTTAAAACGAAAAAGTTTTTAAAAGAAGTAAGCGTTTTAGGGATTTTATATTGAAAATCAAACATAGTTGGAATTTGAAAAGAGTTGGGGACCAAAATAAATTATTTTGAAAGCTATTTGACTGACTCATATGTTTTAAATATCTTGGGGACTAACTAATTTATTTTCAAAACAGTTAGCGCTGAGATAAATGATTTGCAAAAGCTTTAGAGTTGAATAAAATATTTCAGAAACTGCAGGGATTGAATATAAATGTTTTAAAATCAAAAGATCGATGTTCGCTAAAATCGTGTACCGCAAGCGCACGAGTCACGTTCAAGTAATAAAGTTGACTTTTTGAGTCCGGTTTGTCGATCCCACGAGGAATGTATACTCAGTTGCATACTCTAGTTAATTTAATTTTAACAACGAAGTCACACAATAAATTTTTGAATTTTTTAGTGAAAATAAAGCAAAAACAAACTAATTTTAAATTCTAACAACAATAAATAAAATAGAATATTAAAAAGTTGGGATTCATGATTTCACTTAAACAAGACTTAATTAATTTGCAATTTTGTAAATAAAATTAACTACTTAAAAATACAAGACAATAAACATAAATCAAAATACACAATATTAAAAGACAATAATTATAAATTCAAATGCTTGAAAGTAAATAACTCAAAATACATAAACAAACTTAAAATAACTAAGTGAAGTTAAGTAACACCAATCATCCCAACAAAATACTATTTAGCCCGTAATAAAAATTAACTCATAATAAAATCACAACATTTAACTACTAACATAATCATTTCAACAACAAGCTAAACAAAGTGTTAAAACAAGATAATAAAAGAAAATAACTTGTTCTATTTACAAGATAATAAAAGAAAATAACTTGTTCTATTTTCATGAACAACCCAACACAAAACTTTAATTAAACCATAAATAACATGAAAGTTTGAGGAGAAAAGTTAGAAAAAACAATAATGATAAAAATTTCAACAACATTAAGCTTTAATTGAAGGAAAGCAAGTAAAAACACAAAACTTAAAAGATTTATAATGCATTAATTAAGAAAAACTTGAGAGAAAATACAAGAAAAAATGGAAAAGAGGTATAAAACTTACATGATTTTTTGCAAAGTGAGGAAGTTGAGTATTTATATCATCCCAAAATTCAACCAAAAACCCTAAAACATGCAATAATCTGCGTACACAGCGAAATTGGCCGAACTGGGTTGACCCGGGGAGGGAAAAAAAATCTTTTTTTTTTTTTTTTAAATAACCGCGCGATCGCGTGGTGGACTTTCGAGTCAAACCTTGGCCGCGGGTCCGTTTCATTGTCTGAGTCGCGTTCGCGACTTGGTTAGGGTCACGCGTTCGCGTGGCTCAGCTGGGATGGTTCTTTGCAGCTTAGTCCCTTCCGTAATTACAATCTAGTCCTCCATCTTTCAATGCCGATCAATTTAGTCTCCTAGCTTTCAGATTTCTTTCAAATATGTCCTTCTAAAATTGCACTTGAAGTCCTTAGACTTTTGAAATTTTACGATCTGGTCTTTGGGTTAAATTGCACAGCAGGTTTGCAACTTCCTGAAAGTGACAAAATGGTCCCCAAACTTTCAATTTCAGCGTAATTTGCACTTATTTTGTGATTTTTGGCATCAAACTAGGATATTAACCTATTTAAACACAATATATATATATATATATATATATATATATATAAAAAAAAATTAGTAGATATTTGCTCAAGATGTTCCAAAAATACTAATTTAAATGTATAAAAGTGTATAAAAATGCACTTAACAATCGACGTAGGTAGGTAGAGGGGTGGCGGAAGGCGAAGTTTTTGGGCGATTTTGGGTGCGAAAATCAAAGCTGTTGGCTTCAAATTTGGGAGGCTTCTCCGACGGTACTCCGGTTGGAATGGGTCGACGATCGAGGTAAGACAATGGGCTTGTTTCTAATTCGAGTTTTTAGGGTTATTTGATGTTGAATTTTTGGGATTCTTTGATGTGGGAGGTGGCAGTTTGTGGTGGTTCGGTCAGTGAAGGGAGGTAGTGAGGGTGTTCGTTATTCCATTACAGATGTTTATGGCTAGTAGGATGTATGAATTTGGTGATTAAGGTTCGTTTGGTTATGGTTGGAAGGCTCGGCAATGGCTTGATGGGTGTTGGGGTGAGGTGCTCGGTTATGGTGATTTTCTGTCAATTGGAGGTTCGATCCATGGAGGGTGTTTTGGTAGATTTGTGGATTCGAAGAGACTCGACTGTTTGGAGTTTCAACCGTGTCAGTGGTTCTTGCAATTGGAGACATGGAGGTTTGGTTTATGGTGTTGCCTCGACTCGGTGGAATTGGGGATGGCTCGTTTATGGTCTGAGTTTGTGATGTTTGTATTGGCGGTGGAAGGTTTGAAGACAGAAAACTTTAATTGAATTTCGAAAAGTAGTGTTGTGATACTGTGCATGAAATGAAATTGGGGAATATATGTGTATATATAGACTGATATGGGAGGTGTAATAGTTGGAATAAAATATTGAAATATTGGATATGGAAAAAATTTGATTTTGAATAGGATTGTAAAGACTTGTGATACAAGAATATCAACGCGAGTAAAATACCTTATTTAAAAAAAAAAAAAACTGTTTAAAAGATAAAACTTTGAAATTGGGATTTAAAGCAATTTGAGTTTAAAAATAAATAGAATTTTGGAATTAAATCAATTTGGACTTGGACAATATTTAAAAATACGAAATTGGACTAGGAATTGAATTGGACTCAAATTATATTTTAAAGGCTCGAAATAATCAATATGGCTAAACGAACACGCTTTAATTTAAAAATAGGTTAAATTATAGCGACACATTTTTGAGAAATTAAATATTTATTTTATAATCAACTGAAAAATTCTCGATCGCTACATTTGGTATAATGATTAAGAAGAGGAGAATTTATAGAAAAAATACATCAAAAAAGAGATTCGAAGAGACAGTTCATGTAAAATAAATCAAAAGCTAAAATTGAAGTGATAAGTCATGTAAAAAAAAAAAAAACAAAGAAAAAAAGTTGACTTGACAATTCAATTGAAAAATACATCAAAAATCGAGATTGAAGAAAAAAGTCATATAAGGAAAAAAAAATTTCACGACAATTTAGCTGAAAAAGATTCAACAAAAAATTGTTGAAAAGAATTTATAGAAAAATACATAAAAAATCGAGATTGAAGAGACAAGTCATGTAAGGAAAAATATTGACATGACTATTCAACTGAAAAAGATTCAACAAAAAATTGTTGAAAACAATTTATAGAAAAATACATCAAAAACCAAAATTGAATTGACAAGTCATATAAAGAAAAATAAAGAAAAAAAGTTGACATGACAATTCAACTAAAAAAATTCAACAAAAATCGTTGGAAACAATTTATAGAAAAATACATAAAAAATAGAGATTGAAGAGACAAGTCTTGTAAGGAAAAAAATTGACATGACAACTCAACTGAAAAAACTATAAATACAAACAAATAGACAACTCAGAAAAAAATTCCATCACAAACGAGATTGACGAATTAAAAGAAGAATATATATATGTGTGTAAATGTATATGTGTATATGTATATATATGTATGTGTGTGTACTATGAGACTGTCCATTCTAACAAGTGAGTCCTACATCCGCACCCCAAGTGAAAAAGATCAAAAGTGTAGACATATAATCAGTATTCTAAAAAGGGTAAAGTGTGATGAAGCGGTGAGGCCAATCTTCAAGTTTACGCGAGTTAAGCCTTAAAAGTCTAGTAATGAGTGAACGAAGCGCGGTTAAAACGTGATAAAGCGTGAATGTCAAGTTTCAAGTTTAAACGCGCTTAAACGTAAAAGAGCTTGTAATAAGAAAAATTTAGAAAATATTAAAATTGTAATTAATATGTCGTGTATTCCAAGGATGAAACACTAATAAAGGTTTAAGAAGCAAGACGCCACTTTTCTCCTCAAAAAAGAAAAGAAAAGAATAAAATAAAAAGGGACAAAATAAAGTTTTATGTAGCCTCGACATCTTGCACGAATCCGATTTCTGGCAATTTGTTTCCAATAAACAGTTTTTGAAGTTTGAAGGCGAATTTAAAATCATCGAAAACTGACTGTTGATTTAAATAACTCTAAATTTTGCAATCAAAATTCTACCAATAATAATTATTGAAGTTTGAGGATGCTGCAGAGCAAGTCATTCGTCAGGAAAACAAAGCAAGGCAAAGTAATTAAGGTCCTCAGCAAAACCCTAATCTACTTTGTAATTCTATTTTTTTATTTAGTATTTTGAAATATTAGGGTTTAGCTGATAATTGGATTGGCAGGTGGTGAGGGAACACTATTTGAGAGATGATATATACTGTGGAGCTCAATTTTGCAATGTGTGCGATGTTTCAGCAGCGCGGCTGAGCTCCAATGCCTCCACTATTCTCATTGTCGATACTAATGTTGTCCTCCATCAGGTAAAGCCATTATCTTTTTGGAAAACTTGGATGTTTCCTTGTTTAAAAACATTATACTTAGACGTGTGTTATTCTATTAGATTGATTTGTTGGAAAATCCAGCAATAGAGGACGTGGTGGTGCTATCGATAGTGTTGGAGGAGGTCAAGAACAAGAATCTTGCTGTATACAATAGACTTAGAGCCCTTTGCAGCAATCCTCTACGAAGGTTCTTCGTGTTTTCCAACGAATACCACAAGTATGCTCCGTTCTTTTAATTTTATTATGATTATGAATTATGAATATCTGCTGTGTATTTATGATTGTTGTGATTATTATTTGATTATAGGCTTAAGGCTTGTCTCAAATTTTCCTTTTTGTTCTATTTCTGAAGAAAACATACTGTTCTTATTCATGATATTGATAAACTTAAATAGGAGTGGAAGTGTTTTCTTTAATTTTCTTTACCTTTTGTATTTTTTTAATTTTGGTTGGTAAGAGTGGTATTATTAGTGTTGACGGTAAGCCTAGAAGAAAAGAAAGACCAAAAATGTAGGCCTGGTGATTACACTAAACAATCATTTGTGGATTAGGGATGTAACTGCCCTTTGCCAGAGCCAACTCGAACAAGAATCTATTTTTGTGATGAGGCATATTTGAGTTGAGTCTGAAATTAATTTGGCACCTTTTTATCCTCCATTATTTATTATACAATATGTTGTATGAAGTTGAGTAATATGCCTGCTCACTTGAAAATTTTCCTTATTTTAATTGGCTGTCTTTATGTTATTGCACTGTTTTTCCTGTATTGCAATAATAAGTTAGATATCCATATCCCTGTCTATTGTCAGTTTGGTCATGTTAAATCTGATTATTTTACTTTTATGAGAAGAGAAAAGGAAATTTGGTGTATTACTGATAATACAATTGATTTTTTATTGCTTCTGTAGGGATACGTTTGTGAAAATTGAGACAGGTGAAAGTCCAAATGATAGGAATGACAGAGGTCTGTTCTCTGCATTATCATGACAATTTTTATTTGTTTCTTGGGGCCTTTTCCATACTATGAGCATTTTTAGTTGTGATTTGACTGATTGTTTTTGGCAAAACATTAGAATTGCAATCAGAGCTAATTTAATTCATTTATTTGAACTCATCAATCAATACTCTAAACCTATTTTTAACTCTGCTAAATGTGCATTGATAATATTGATGTTAGTGTGTTTTATCTTCGAAAATAGAAAATAAATATTCATGCACAACATTTCTTGCTTGAAGACTGCTTACTTTACAGATTTCTATTGGGTTCATATTTAGATTGATATAAGATAATGCAAGACACTAGTAGTGAGAGTTAAAAAGAAGGGCTTTTTCGGTGTGCAGAAAATGCTGCTCCCTAATTAGACCAAGCCCTTTGTAAGTGCTCTAGTGTACATGTCGTGCTTTATGTAGGCTTGCCAAATTTTAACACGATAACAACCAAAACCCACTGCTCTCATAGGAATATAAGAAAAATAATTGGTTATTTGGTTCATATACGTAGGGAAACTTCAAAATTTTGAGGTAGAAAGAAGGACTTTTATATGGAATGGATAATCAACAAAGGCTCCATTGGAAATTTCATCCTAAATCAATCTCACCAGTATACATTGATGTCTTGAAATTCTTTCACTTCTCTACCCAAAAGGTTAAAATTGATAATTTTCTGGGAATCTTTGTCTTGTATATACGAAAAAGGGAATTTGTTTACTGCAAACATGAACTTTTAACTGTACTATATGGTAGAGTTTAAATATATGAAAGAGTGTTCTGTTATTGAATAAAGGTAATTGGATTTAGGTTCATAACAGAACTTTTGGATTTCTTTTCTTTTGACATTAACATTGATGGTTCAGCTATTCGGGTGGCAAGCCAATGGTATCAGGATCACCTTGGTAGTACAGTGCGAGTCCTCCTTATTACAAATGATAGAGAGAACAAGAAGAAGGCAACCAATGAGGGCATATCTGCAGAGACAGGTAGATAATAATTGTTGGAATTGTTATGACAAAGTCTTGTTTGCTGGGTTCAAGTGTTCATTTTATTTCTAAACGTAAGCGTACATGATTGATAGCTGGCAGGCTGTCTGTACAGCTATTTTTGTTTGCAATACCCCCCCTTCCTTGTGCTACTTCTATCTATACTGCTACTACTTCATGCTTTACAGACGCACTTACCTCTTTAATTATACTGCAGTTGAGTCATATGTAAAATCACTTGGTCAACCATCATTGCTCGACCTGATTGTTCAGCCTCCATCTGAAGATGTTGCCATGGAGGATGTCGAAGATCTCAGGCCCTCAAAGAGAAAAATCATCTATCCCGAGGTATATATAACCACGATCGTGTACCCTAGATGAATACCTGATTGTTGCTTTTAGTTATTTTTTATAATATATTCTTGTGCATTTTAATTAACTCTGCCAGTTACCTGTTTCCCATGCAGCATAAGCCCATGTCAGAAATTACTGCTGGTTTGCATCAAGGAATTTACCACCAAGGGAAACTTCGCGTTAATCGTTTCAATCCTTTTGAAGCATATGTTGGGAGTGAAAGCATTGGTGATGAAATCATTATATGTGGGCGTGCGAACATGAATAGGGCTTTTGATGGTGATGTAGTGGCTGTGGAACTTTTGCCTCGAGAGCAGTGGCAAGAGAAGTCTCTTTTAATAGCTGATGAAGGTTTGTATGAGTTCATGCTTGTGTTTACCTATGGATGGTTGCCAATGACTCATGTATTGGTTTGAATTTTTATGCCCATTTCACTTGATAACGTACTATTGAACGGAAGGAAATATTGGAGATGATTTTAACGTTGCATTAAATTGGCTATATCGGTAGTCACTTTTTATAACTTCCTCAATTTCAAAATGAATGCATAGTTTGATTCGTTTAGCTATAATTCATAGCACATACTATCAATCCGAAGTTTATTGGAATTACAAATTAAGCCTCTGTTTGGCAAACATGTTTTTAAACAACACAATTCTCAAAATCACTTTTTAACCACACACATTTCTCTCTCCACTTTTCAAGCACGTATCTTACCTTGAAAACATAAAAAATATGTTTTTAAACACAGAACTTTTAACAAGAGCCTAAAAAATTACCTTGAAATATATATTTTTTTTAAAAAAAAAAAAAAGAAAAAGAAAAAAAAAGGAAAAAAAAAATACTGTTTGATTGACATGAAACTAGTCAAGCGAACATTCATTTCGATTTACAGGGACTGACTACACAGTTCTCTATTATTGGTGTATACTCTTCTTATTCGTGTGCTAAGTGAAGCATTTTTCACACTATGTGAAAACATTGATGCAGTACATGACTAATTTGATCAAGATTGAATATTAGTTTTCTGTTTTAAGTTTATTTGATTATATCTACTTTAATTATAATAAGTCTTTTATTCTTCTTTATTTAGATTAGGATTTTAGTTTGTTTCCTTATAGTAATAGCATTAGAAAAAAAATAACTATTTTCAATCATCAATTCATTAGTAAATATATAAAGCAAAATTATTCCAATATCATTCTTTATTTTTACATAATTTTTATTACAAAAATATTACAATCACTTCCACACCAAACATAATTGCTACTGATTTTTGGCATATGTCCCTTGATCCATACTGGTTATGGTTTTGTTTTCAAACGGTTCTGCAAAGCAATGCACATAATTTCATGATTATTACCTTTTTAATTGATTATAGCTCTACATTCCGTGTTCGTAATTCACTGCTACAAAATTTTTAAACCAGAGAAATCCATCAAGATAAACTTTCAATCGACCACTGCAATTCAAATCTGTTGTCAATTATACAACAAGTTTTAGCCTCCGTTTGGCAAAACTATTTTTAAACATGTTTTTTTCTACACAATTCCCCAAATTACTTTTTAAACACATATTTTACCTAGAAAACATAAAAAAACATGTTTTTAAACAAAAAACTTTTAACAAACAGAGGCTTATGTTTCTCACTCTCTCTCTTTAAAAGTAATATATAGTTTTTATGTCTAGACTGAAAATGCTTCATCGTATGTCAATTAGGTTTTATAGTTGAAAGTAGGGAAAAACCACATTGTTCAATGAAGTACTAAAGTTAGACATGATTTTAATTTTTAACCCTTTCTAATAGTTTGATTTGATGTCCAGAAAAAAAACTTCGCTGGCCTATTCAGGTTTTTTTGTATCATCATCATACCGTTTCTTTGCATTGTATGGTTGCTGCTCTGTGTTGGGTTTACAGATAGTTTATTTGATGTATTGCAGATGATGAGGAGGAAGATGACGTTCATTTACCTCCAAACAGCACTGATGATGCTCCCAGAGTCACAAATCTGGTGCAGGATACTGCTGATCATGAGAATGCTATGCCAGCTCGTCTCTCTGGACGTGTTGTTGGTATAATAAAACGCAATTGGCACTCGTAAGTAAAATGCTTTTCTCAACTAGTTATTTTTCTTATTGAAACTAGCGGTTGGTTTAGCTACCTGAACATTGACTTGGTTTCTTAATACCCTTGAACACTTGGTAAATTTATTTGTGATAAATAGAATGTGAAAATAGCATTATTTAAGGATTATTAAAGTTCTTTAGCATTTGAGTCACTGTTATCTGACTCCAGTCATTTGATTGGTGTCAGCAGCTCGAGGGAAATTGCGATATGTACAATTGCTCACGTAAAACTTTTCTCTTATTTTAAGAACTACAGATGCTCTTGTGGTCTGTAGTGTCTGTCTTACATGCTCAGCATGCTCTGGACATGCTAGGAAAGGTATCAAACGCGCTGGACACTAAACTAATGCCTAACCTTATCTAATTTTTGACATGCTGGGGATGTACTTAGGATCATGTTAGGGATGCAAAGGGAGACACCCAAGGGCAATTTTGAAATCAAAATCTAATTTCCAGAAATAAAGAGAATGGGTAGAATGATATATTGTGACAACCTCTTGGGGATAAGGAAGTATGAAAGGAAAGGAAATGTGGGGTAGCAAAAAAGAAGCAGTCAAGCGAGCCATTACTCAAGAATTATGCTGTGTAATGAACCCGCTCATATTTTAGCTTGCATTGTTCTTATTCTCATCTTAAAAACAGTGGAACTAACAACTCCAAACTTATATACATATTTATGTATTATCAAGATTGTGCATTATTATGCCTTACATTTTCGAGTTATAAATATATTCTTGGATGATTTTTTATGGATATGAATTTATTTCCATAGCATGTTGTGTCCTTATGTTTTGTAAATTGTTTGTTGGTACTTTTGTGTAATGTCGTCTTGTGTTTGCATCTGATGTTTGCACTTGTGTTTTGTGTCTCTAATCCAATAATAGAGGTGGAATGATGGAGACTTATCCATCATTTGCAGTAGTAGATTCGAAGTTATGGCTTTTGAACTAACTGACAATCTGGATAAGACATTAAACTATCTTCTCGGTTAGATTCTACTGCAAGGATTTAAGTTGAGCCTTTTTTGCTTTTCTTTTGAATAATTTGGGAATTTACAATGTATTTATATGAATTCACAACACTAGATTCTTGGAAGGTTCATTCCATATAGATTGTTTGTTTGTTTGTTTTGACAATTAAACTTCTCTTTTTCTTTCAAGTTTCCATGTCTGGAAGTTATTATGATTTCTCTTTCTTTTATTCTTTTAAGAGTGGTTATATGTAGGTTGCATTAAACTTTGCATCATGTTGAGGTATTTTTTTGGTTGAAAAGGGGAAATTAGGAATGGGCTTCCCAAACTTTCACGTGATGCACTTATGGGTCCCAATATTTAAAAAGGCAGAGATGTATACTAAGACGTTTTCCTTTGTGAGTTGAGATGTAAGACCCACAATAAACCAAGTAATTTAGTAAAAAATATAGAACAAAACAGAGAAGGAAGAATCTGTGAAATTAAAAAAAAAAAAAAAAATTGGGAGTGAGAGGAGACAAATGCCAATAATAATAATAATAAATATCTGTTAAGAGTTATAGAATCACCAATTGCTGCCTTGTAACAATCTTGTAGAAGAAGCTCCTTGAAGAAGTTGTGTGGTGTAGGTAGGATAAGAATTTTATTGTTAAGTCAAAGAATTGCTGGGCCCATTTTATTTTATATTTTAATTTGAAGAACAACATATGCCCAATTAAAAAGTCTCTTTCATTCCAAAGTCACATTTAGACGTAGAAGCAATAAAAATTAAAATGTCTCAGCAAACTTGAGGCGCACACCTCATGCCTATTGAAGCAAAATTAGGTGCTTGCCTCAATAAAATAGTACTAAAATTTGCGCTTGATGCATTGGAAGGGCACCTCAGTCATGCCTTTATAAACCATTGATGGGTCCTTACCCTAACCATGTAACCAAAACCATCATCATGGACTTTGAAATCACTCACAATGGTTACACGATTGAAGTTAAAGAAAAAACTATCAATCAATATATATTTCTCTTCAATCCAGCTGAATTGTGTGCAATTTTAGCGTCAACATTGATCGCGCCAGTCACATGGGGACCTAGTGATGCATGCGAACAATTGAGGAGCATAAGAGAGTGGTGTAAAGAAGAGAAGAATTGATGACAAAGAGAAATCAATGTTTATTCATATAATTATGTTATATATTACAATGAATAATCCATCTATTTATAGGGAAAGAAATTGGAAGAAACTAAAATCAAACGAACTTCTAATACTATAGAATTTTATCAAAATATTCATACTAGTTTAATATGATTTATTTATATCTAAATAACATTAACTAAATAAAACTCTAATTTAACATCCTGTCTAAAACTCTATCTTTATTCTATATTTATCTCTATCTTGATTTTCATCGCCTAGATTCATAGATTTAAATATGTTGCATACCCAAAATCACACCATGTGAAAAAGTTAAGGAGCCTAGTCTTAATTTCTCTTGAAAAACAGTTCATGCTATTAAAAAATTAGAATTGTATTTGTTCACATGATATGATTTCTCTTTTAAGTCACCATCCATGTTTTTGGGCATTTTATCATAATTAGAGAGCTATAACGAATGATCGACTTGTTCGGTCCGCATTAGGAAGTTATTCGTTATGTTATCTTCGATTCAAACTCGAAGAATCTTAAAACTTACAACCACCAAACAAGAATGAATAATATAACAAGTCAGCTAGTGGTTTATCTTAGTGAAAAAATTATTTGTTGGACCAGAGGGACAATTTCTACCTCTTCCTATAGCAGCCTTGGAAGTTAAAAATTTTAAAATCAAGCTCCATCCCAGTGAAGTCTATGAGTGGTTTAATATTTTTACTCCCTCAGTAGTAGGATTTCTTTTGGGATGTATAACGTTTCTTTTTTGCATTGGAACACAGCTTTTGAGGCAGGACAAAACCAAATTTGATTGAGATTAATTTCCTATTTTAGTCTATTAGCTTTTATCTATTTTAGTTGCAATAAGTTTTATTTTTTATTTCTTTATTTAAAATAGAATTTTAGTATGTTTCCTTATTTTCTTTCCTTAAACTAATGGGAATTAGATTGTGATTTTATTTTGTTTCTTTTTTTTTCCGTTTCCTTATATTAGTTGGATTAGGGAATAATTTCGCCTATAAATACAAATGCATTGTACACTTTTTCAATAATCATTCATCAATCAATACAAAGCAAGATTATTCCAAATATCATTCTTATTTTTTCATAATTCTTATTACTAGAATTCCAATTACCGCTTCCGCACCAAATTGGTATTAGAGCAAGGTTTTTCCTTGGTTGACGACTATTTATGATGGTAGTGGTATGCATCTTCACGATGGTAATCAAAGGATTGTAAAACCAACCTTGGTCCATAATTTGAAACGAAGGATGGGTATATTTAAGGATGCACCTGACAAAAATTTGCAGACTTTAACTGCTACGAATGTTGATTACTTCAACAAGCCTAGAACAAAACAATATGTGGCTAGAGAATTTCCTCGAGTCCAAGCTTAGTTTGAACACACGAGTTATAAAGAAATCTATGAGGGTGTATCAAGGAGATATAAAAGAGTCCAATTTGAAGTGCAACAAGATTTTTAGAACATGATGCACCATAATCAACAAAGCATGCAACTTGATAATAAAGCATAAGAGTAATGAGTCCAAAACATGGTAAAAGCTTTAGGTGGCGTTCTGTTTGTATTTTATTTTGTATTTTCATTTTCGAAAATGTTTTGTGTTTTCATTTTTGTTTTCAAATTTGCTGAAAACGCGTTTGGTTTGTCATTTCTGAAAACTGTTTTTGAAAATGAAAAGCTGGAAAACACGTTCTGTTTGAAATTTTGCAGAACACTATTTAAACTATTTTTAATTAATTTGCTTGCAGAATACTACTAACTCCAACTCAAATTTCCTTTCACAATACACTAAAAATATGGTTACATGCAACACACTAATGTGAGCATTAAGAGTCTACATTAACACAGCTTGGTCAGGTTCGGAACTTGAGAAAGCTCTACTTCTATTAAAATCTAGAAAATGCAAGTTCTTTCAAAACCACCAGAGTCCATTTATCATTACATTTTTTGAAATATAACAAGAATTCTCATTTAATTTTTTTTTGTAATTTTGATATTGAATTCAATAAAACTTTATTTAAACTAAGTTCCAAGTTAGGATAATTCTAAAAAAAAAAAAAAAAAAAAAAAATCTTTATTTAGGCTTAGTTCTAAGTTAGGATAATTCTAAAAAAAAATAAAAACTTTATATTAAGTTTAGTTCTAAGTTAAGATAAAAAAAAAAAAAAAAAATCCCAAAACGCGGAAATACACACAAAACGCCCAAAACGATGTTTCGGGCGTTTTCCGTTTTGTGTACAATTTTTTTTTTTGTTTTCGAAAATGGTAAAGAGAACGCGTTTTTAGCGTTTTCGAAAATAAAAACAGAAAACGACCTCAAAACAGCAAAGAGAACAGGGGCTTAAATTTGAAACTAAAAAAATCTCATCTTGCTATCAAGCTTCACAAGTTAATACGGGGCAAAAATTTCAAAATATTGAGGTATTTAAAATTTCACCTTCTCTCGGTAAGACTATAAAGATGAGATTGTGCGTAACGTGGTAGATATTGATAATTGTCATATACTTTGGGCATGGTACTATAATGTCAATGCCACTTACATAGGTCGAGATAGCAGATATGTTTACGTAGTACTGCAAGGGGATTGTTTTGGTGTCACGTGATGAGCAATTTGTGAATACTATTATAAACAAAGAGAAGAAGATTTATAAGGAAGATGAGGTTAAAACAGATGCTAATCAAAATGACCAAAATGTTGTCAACCATTATACGACAACAGAGGTAGAAAAATATTGCATGTTGAAAATCCGAGATTTACTGATCCCTTATATATGAAAATTGCAATTAAAGACCCCAAGATCAAGCCGCACTCTAATTATCAACAAATTAAAGTTCTGAAGTGTCCAACAAGAGAGGAAAGAATAAAACTTTCGAATTATGAAGAAATCAAAGGATCTAGCAATGGAGGATTTACATCATTGCGCATTGCATCCATTAGGACCTCTGATTTTGCAACTTGCATGAAAACTTTTCAAGGAACTGATGGGAAGTCATGTTCTTTTAGTAATAGCGAAGATTCTTCTTTAGATCATCAACAAGTTTTGTAAGATGGTATACATCTTATGAGAAATTCTCCTATAGCTGGCACGGAAATCAGTGATGAGCATATTTTGGAGGAGTAAAATGAAAACATGTTCAAAGTTGGTAGTACAACTGTATGGAAACTTTTTAAAGAGGATAGAATTGATGAAGTTATACATCATATGCTGGTTAGAAGCACACAACTGATATAGTAGAGTTGTTGCTTGCTTTTGAAAACTGCTTGGTTAGGATAAGTTATGCCAATTCACAGGAACTTGGGGGAGTTATCACAAGTCAATGCACTTGAAGTTGTGGACAAATTTCTCATGCTTAATGTTGATAAGCATGATAGAGAATTTGACATTAGAACAGCCTCAAGGAAGAAGTCTGAGGTTGTCTCTAGTGCCAAATGAACTCAACGTCTGGGCACGAGTGTGTCTCACAAGCATGGTTGGAGAGCGTAGTATATATGATCATGATGATTTCAAGTTGAATTTTGACCCAATGATTCATGCAATTGCGGAGAATAAAGAGATGAACATTTGGTCAATATGTGATGTGATAGAAGTTTTTGAGTATATTCCTCCTGATTGATCTATTTTTCTTCTTCAACCAAACTCGAGGAAGAGTTTTTCCAAGAGGGAGAGATCGATGTGGGACAAAACCAATTTTGATTGGGATAAGTTTCCTATTTCGTAAATTTTTGGTTTCCTATTTTAAGTCTATTTGCTTTTATTTATTTTAGTTGTAATATATTTTATCTTTTTATTCTTCTTTACTTAGAATAGAATTTTAGTTTGTTTCCTTAAATTAGTGGGATGAGGGAATAATTAGATTAGGATTTTTTTTTGTTTTATTTTTTTCATTTCCTTATTTTTGCCTATAAATACAAAGGGATTACACTTTTTCAATAATCTATTCATAAATCAATTCAATACAATACAATACAATACAATACAAGAGATTATTGCTAACAAGTTCTTTGTTTTTTAAAGCTTTATTCTTGTTTCAAGAATTCTAATATTGCTTCCACACCAGCTTTTGAAGTGATAAATATACTGGTCAAAGTCTATTTGGCAGAATCCATTTGATTGAAAAAGTGGTTTATGTTGCATAAATTTTATGTGTCTTCTGTTATAATGAGAAGTTATCCGATCGTCTATATTTTAATTGATCTATTTACATTTATCTTGTTGCAGTTATTGTGGATCTTTGGAGCCAATGCGTATGCCAGCGGGCGACGCTAGTGTTGTACATGCTTTATTTGTCTCCAAAGAT
The DNA here is from genome assembly GCA_963555705.1 of Ligustrum vulgare. Lineage (NCBI taxonomy): Eukaryota > Viridiplantae > Streptophyta > Magnoliopsida > Lamiales > Oleaceae > Ligustrum > Ligustrum vulgare. Next base: position 40,190,708 of record OY743173.1, on the reverse strand, counting down.
AGGAGAATACCCAAGATTCGGATTCAAACTCGACAGCTTGGAAATCTACTTGACAAAAGAATCATTGTTGCTGTTGATTCATGGGATTGCTTATCTCGATACCCTTCTGGTCATTACGTGAGAACAATAGGAGCAATAGGTGATCGAGAGACTGAAATTGAGGTGAGTTATAATGATTTCCTCATTTTCTCGTCTTTGAAATCATAAACAAGTTGGTGATAGTTGCACACATTCAGTCAAAGATATCATATTTGTTATCTCTAGCAACTTTACCTAGATTTACGTTCATTCTTCTGAATCTTCATCGTGTTATATGCAAGCCTGTCTTGCTTGAACCAGTATTGTACTTGATCAGTTACTATTTGTTAGTATCAATGTGATAACACTTATTGGATGGGGTAGGTGGTGCTGATAGAGAACGATATAGATGCCAGACCATTCTCTTCTCAAGTTTTGGCATGTTTGCCACCATTACCATGGTCAGTGTCTTCTGAAGATTTAGCTAATCCTGTTAGGCAGGATTTGCGTCATCTACGAGTATTTAGTGTGGATCCTCCAGGTATTTTACCAATATAAACTATTTCTGGATCTAGATCCGTGTTCTCTTTGTTCACTTTTAAAGCCCCATAGACTTCTTATGTCACATAAGCTCAATGGTCCATTTGTGGTATCATACATTGGACAAACAATTGTTTTCCTTTCTGATGCAGGATGCAAGGATATTGATGATGCATTGCATTGTACAACTCTTCCAAATGGGAATTTTGAAGTGGGAGTTCGTATCCTTTTGTAACTATTGATATGAACAACCTTGATGTTGTGCATGAATTTAGACTTTTATAATATACAAATGCTTTTACTGTTAGGAGAAATAGAAAATATTAACAACTGTTTTGTTTAATCTTAATAAAAATATAAAAATAACCGTTTGCAAAAAAAAAAAGTCATAGAGCAAATGCTTAACATTATAATTGAAATCAAATAATCAAAACTAGAGTTCTATGCTACAAAATTTCATGTCTGATATTTGTAGAATAAACTTGATATTTGTAGAATAAACTTTTCTTATTGTCATTCAGTTTGGCAATAGAGCATGTAAATGTTTTGGGGATCAGGTCTAGCCACCAGAGTGTTGAAGATACAGATAAATTGAATTCTCCCCCATGTCAAATGCCTTATCTCATATCTTAAGCTTTTAGATGACAATAACATATTGGATTCATAGCTTTTTTAATATGGATATCTATTATACTGCTAATTGGAAATACCGATTCCAACATCAATCCTTAATGATATGTATCAGATATTGCTGATGTCACTAATTTTGTCCACCCTGAAACTCCCCTTGATGATGAAGCTGCACAAAGGGGTACTTCTGTCTACCTTGTTGATCGACGGATTGACATGCTTCCTAAACCTTTAACAGAAGGTGATATATTATTTTAAAATGTTTGGTCAAATTTTTTGTTACTCTTTTTGCATAGTTATATTGGATTGAATATATGGGGGATAAAAGTTTTAAGATAGCTTATTTTGAAATGCCATCTCTGTTATTTACAGATATTTGTTCACTTCGTGCTGATGTGGAGAGGCTAGCCTTTTCTGTTATTTGGGTACATGCTTTTCTCAGAACTATCATTTCAGTATCTAATCTTCCATTTTCTCTCATTTGGAAGGACTTGTGTGGTTGTTGGATCTTGTGGGACGATACATGTGTATGAATTCCTTTAAGTATTACGAAAATTGCATGCACATTGTGTTTCAAATTCATCAACCTTCAAGGAAGGTGCCATGTTTTGCATTTGCTTCCCAAGGATGAGAATCTTGTCTTTGTCAAGCTTAGTATTCGGTGAATTATTAAAATAATAATAGTTTCTTTCTAATAAACGTGATGCATGAGACAGTAAAATTGCTTTACAAAAACTATGAGTTCGTTGTTTGTAGCCCTCTGCGAGGAAACCCAGAGTTGTTTGTTTTTTAGGTCAAGCTATCGACAGAATGTATCATGAAGAAGCCAACGAAAGGGTCTTCTAATTTAAGATCAAATGTTGAATAATAACTGCCTCTATAATTGTTGACTCTATTTGTTGCTGGAAACACGTGTAGACTTGAGAGTTAAGGCCACTATATTGTGGATTCAGTTTGTGGAAGCATAGGAATTTGATTTAATGAAAGGTGAAAAGTGAAATTTAAATAATTCACTCCTGAGCCTATTTCAATATAATGTCACAAGGCCACTGCTCTACAGCTTGCTTGCACAATAAATTACCTACAAAGTTATGAGCAGACCAGTCTTTTTTTCTCCTTGATGTGCTGTTTCTCGCAAATGGTTAGACCAACCACGTCTTAATATTGCCATATCTTTCTAAATTTGTTTATGTTTCAGGAAATGACCCCTGAAGCAGAGATCATTTCTACGAGATACACGAAGACCATTATTAAATCAAGTGGTGCACTGTCGTATGTTGAGGCTCAGGCAAGAATGGATGACAGGTAGTGCATGCAGATTTGTTTTCTCAACACATTGTAGCGCCTCTTAGATTATTTTATCGTTGCCATTGGGCTAAGCAGAGGAAATTGGTAACTGTTAATTCCTTTTTTTTTTTTTGAAATGATAGCTGTCATGCTCTTGTAAAAGCTTATTAAGGAATTATTTTAAAAATAGAGTCAGGCTATTTTCTAAAACTCCAATAACACACTATGCCCCTGTATGAGACCCATTATTTCAAATAATGTGGTTCGTAATAGTAAATTTTTGGAGAATGCGTGGTTGAAAAGTAGGAAATATTTTTGAATTTATGTATAAATTATTTTATTGGTAGAATGTGTTATCAAAAGAATCATTGCTGAATTGAAGTTTATGCATCTCATATTGATGGGGAAAAAAAAAAGTATGCTCCACTGCATTGTTGATAACTAATATTTGAGGATCTGCAGATGGGATATTTTTGGAGTGTGCCGGTAATTACTCAATGCTGACTTCTATTTGAGCATTTTGTTGCCATCCCATCCCATTCTTTTATTTTATTTTTTTCCACTTTTGAGTTTTCACTCTCTTGCTTTCTCGAATATATGTTGATCGATCTATTGAGAAATATCTTTCCTTAACATTTGACTCCATTATTAGTGACGGCACTCGCAAAATATTCTCTATGGATGGTTATGCATGCACAACAATTTTTTATTCAGAAAAAATGGCATCTTTCCCTGTCATGTATTCTTTGTATAAGGAACCTTGATTCATCCTAGTCTCAGTTATTTTGTTCCTGACACGTGTTTAATTGACAATTGGACTGCTTCGTTTGTTTAAGACGAAACTTAAATTATATATATGTGGCCTTATCTAATTTAAATTATATATACGTGGCCTTATCTAGCACTTTTAGCTTTTTAATTAAGTGGTTTGCATTTATATTAGAACAATAAAGGTCTTGTGCTCAAGTCCTGCCGCCGGCCATTTAATGACATTGTGCACATGTTAGTCTTTGAAAGTGAAAAAATAGCCTACACGTGAGAGGGCGTGTACAAGAAGACAAAATTTAAATGATATACATGTGACCATCTCTAGCAGCTTGCTTATATGTTCAGGTCGAGTGGTTCAATATCTTTTGAGTAGCTACCATGTTCTTTCATGAATTTTTTTTTCTTTTTCTTTTTTTCATATTGCAGTCGGTTGGTGGATCCTTTAACTACAGATTTGCGAAACATGAATGCTTTAGCAAAGGTATTCCCACAAATTCTGTTGGTAAGTATGTAATTATGAAAAGTATCCTCACACCTGCATTGGCAGATAATGAGGCAAAGACGTATTGACAGAGGGGCCATAACTCTTGCTTCTGCTGAAGTCAAATTTCAAATTGATACTGAAACTCATGATCCTCTCGATATTGGTATGTTGATCTTTTTAAGACAGATTAGTAATAATTTTTGAATCGTAATTAATCGTTCTAATCTATTTGACAACCAACACACAAATTGATGGGCCAATCAATCAGTGTCACAAATGCTATGGCTCTGTTTATTTGATGTTGCAGTAATGTTGAAAGGTTTCCTTATTTTGACCAATAGTATTATTGATGATAGAAAAATTACGAATTGTTGCAATTCATTTTTTATTTTTTTGGTGGCGTGGATTAATTTGACTTGCAGTGGTCACTGCTGTATGTGGAAAAGTTTAGAAATTTTGCATTTTAAAATCTTAGATAGATGGCAGATAATTTGGAGCAGATTTTGGTATTTTACTATTAGGTACGGAATCTGTCAAATATTTGTCTCAAATCCGTTTCTGATTTTCCTCACTTTTTTCTCTAATTCTTTTCTTACTTTCCTTAATTTTCTACTTTTTATTTGTATATGATGTGATCCCGTTCACATCAGTATAAGTGGCAATATACTGTAGTATATAAACAATGAAACCTATGGAAATTCCATATAGAATTGTGTTTGTAGTATCAGAAATCAGTTTGTAGCATCAGAGATCAATTCCCTATTGGAATTGATAATATTCTTTATGGCCTAAATAGCTAGAAATAATTCTGTTCTGTCCCTTTTTTATTTTTTCCTGTTAGGCCTAAAAAATGTTCTTCGGGCTTATAATGATGAGAACATGGTAACGGTTTGAAAGGATCCATTGCCATCCACCATAGAAGTATCTGTAGAGGTGTGCACTGAAGAAAGTCAGCACAGTGTGATATGGGTAATTCGATTCCCATTGTTGCTAAAAATTATGCCTTCATTATAAAAGGTTTTTGATATAACCAGTCTGAGCAAGGACTTTTGGGAAAAATACCAAGACACCTCTGTTCGGTGAGAAACAATTGAACTACTGTATAGATTTCTGAATCAATTCCATGCTATGATAAAAACTCAATTCCAAGCACAAGAATTCTTTGAACATATAATGGAAGAGAATAATTCCACTCTTGGAAATTATCTGCTTGCAAATGCATGAGCCACTAACCTTCATATATCTCCACATCCAAATGGGATTGCAGAGAGAAAAATAGACACTGGCACGAAGTAGCACGGTCTCTCTCTCTTTCCCCACCAAGCTTCAAGTCTACACTAGAAGATGAAAATCTCGTAGGTCAGAACATCTTAGTTCTCAAGTCTGCCAAGAGTCTAAACCAGATGATAACACTTTGGAAGGTACAGACACATCTGATCTTAGTCCTGAAAATTACCTTAATCTTCCAATTGCTCATAGGAAGGGAATTAGATCTTGTATCATGCACCCCTTTTAGTTATGTTTCAGATGATGGATTGTCCTCTTCGTTTAAATCTTTTATTTCTAATATGTCAACTGTCGAGGTTCCTATTCCTAAATCTATAGAGGATGCTCTTAAGTGTTCCCAAACGGAGGGGCTGTTCTTGAGGACATAAGGGCACTTGATACAAATGGCTCATCCAAGCTTTTGAATTTTCCAAAGGAAAGAAACCAGTGGGGTTTAAATGGACCTTCACAAATTTATTGCATTGATAATAAAGAGAATTTTTGCCCAGTTGTGACAATAAATATAATAAAGGTCTTATTGTCTCAAGCTGCCAACTTAGATTGGACATTACAATAGTTGGATATAAAAATCTCTTCCTCTATGGTGAACTTGAAGATGAGGTATAATTTACCCCAGGATTTGAGAAGGTTTTTGGAGGTAAGAAGGTTTGTAACTAAGGAGATCAATTTACGGTTCAAAGCAGTCGCTGCAAGCATTAGATAGATTGTAAAGTAAATTAAGATACATGGACATTTTAAGAGTGATCACACTTTGTTTATCTGACAATCCACAGATGGAAAAGCCGATATTCTTAGTGTATGTTGATGACATTATTTTGTAGCAGATATAGAGAATCTTAAAAAATTCTAGCCAGGGAATATGAGATTTAAGAATTTGGGCATGCTAAGATATTTTTAGGTATAGAGGTTGCTAGATCTAAGAAGAGCATATTTGTTTTTCAAAGGAATTATATTTTTGATCTCCACGTTAAGAACATTTTGAGACAGCGTAGCTTGTAATTATGTACCTAAAACGAGCTATAAGAGAAGGATTATACTTTTGAAGGAGAGCATATACATATTAAGGCATTTACCGATGTTGATTAGGATGGTTTAGTTAGTGACACAAGTAGGTGTGGAAGTTTATCGGTTTGATTCGATTATTAAAGGAACCAAAATGGAATCTAAACTTTCGGTTCGGTTCCATTCAATCCCAAGAACCAAATGGCTACAGTTTCAGTTTTTGTTCAGTTCCTATTAAAATAAATTTGAATTTGATACAAATGCCTGAACGTGTGCAAAAAACAATGCTAAATGAAAAAATATTGCACGTAAAAATAATACTAAAGCAATAATTTACTCAAATGTCTTCCTCGATCATGGAGAAGAAAATGCATGGTTTTTTGTATTTATAAAAGGTTATCATAATAAAATATTTAACACGAATTCACCATATGAATAGTTCAATCATATCGAAGGACATAATTCCAGGAAAAGTACAACCCAATATGTTTTATTGGTTTTGCTTTCAATTCTAGTTTTGGTTTAAAGAACCGATCGGTTTCAGTTTTGATTTTTTGGTTCGGTTCTGTTCGGTTCGTTTAGCTCAGTTACCCTTTTTTTGACCACCTCACACAAGATCAACTCCAGGATATTGATCAATTGTTGGGGAAACTTGGTGATTTTGAGGTGTAAAAAGCAGTCAGTAGTAGCAAGAAGCAGTACAGAGCCTGAATTTAGAGTTGTTGCTCAAGGTATTTGGAAGATATGGTTGAAGATGCTTATTGAAGAATTAAAGATTCTGCATATTACTAATATATTGTGACAATAAAGCTGCTATTAATATTGATCATAATTCACTACAACATTATCGTACCAAACATGTTGAATTGGATTATCATTTTATTAAGTAGAAGTTAGAAGAGGAATATTATGTATGCCATTTATTCCTACAGATAAACAATTATCTGGCATTTCTCAAGAAGAGACTTCCTAGACAATCTTTTGGAAATCTTATAGGCAAACTGGGGAAATGATAGACATATTTCAAGTTTCAACTAGCTCAAGGGGGAGTGGGGAAAAATCTAAGAAGATTTGCATTTTATATTCTTAGTAGAAGGCAGATTCTCTTTTTTTCTTATTAAGTAGAAATCTGTCCCAGATTTGTCTCAATCTGTTTCTGATTTTCCTCAATCCTTTTTTCTAATTTCCGTAATACTTCCTTATTTTCCTACTTTATATTTGTATAAATGGCAATGTACTTCAGTGTATAATGAATGAAATATACAGAATTTCCCTTTTGTATTTTGCTCACTCTCGTCTGAATTGTCTAGTTTATGATTATGGTTTTTCTTAGGACTAAAAAGTTCAGAGAAATGTTTCATTTGAACCATTTGTGATGTCATTATGAACATTCGGACATGATACAATATGTTGTGTCTGCAGGAATGTATCAAATTCAAGAAGCAAATCAGATGGTTGAGGAGTTTATGCTTGCTGCTAATGTTTCTGTGGCTGAAAAAATTCTGAAACATTTTCCCCTGTGTTCGTTACTAAGGTATTCTTGTTCTCTCTTTGACAAGAGATATTGAGTTTTCATTTTATAGAATCATCAGTTTTTCTCATAATTCTATGGTGAGTTTCATGTTATACTAAATGCAACCAAGAGTTCCATCCCTCCGTTTACTGTTTTGACATCTTCCCACCCATCGAAGCTGCTCTCACTCTCTAGCCGACACTCACATCTATGTTTTCAATGTCAAGGCATGTGCTCATGAGTTATGATTACTAAACTATCAAACTGAACCTGCAGACTCGAAGGAATTCAGCAATTTGAATAATGAATAACAATATGTAGAATATAATGCTGAGTGCAATAGTCTTGCTTCTCCTCGGTTACTTGCAAAGGAAAAAAATGTTTTCCAGTTGTGACTATGCCTACATTATAAATCTTATGCCAATCTCTTTCATACAGACGACATCCTAGCCCAACCAAAGAGATGCTTGAACCTTTACTTCGAACAGCTGCTGCTGTTGGTTTCTTTTTGGATGTGTCATCTTCAAAAGCATTGGCTGATTCACTAGATCGTGCTGTGGTAAGTTTTCTGTCATGAAGATGTTGATTCGGTCTAGAATTTTATGCATCAGCTCGTAACTTTATTCTGCTTGTCTATGCAAATGGATAAATCATTTTTTGAAGTATCCAATCTATTTCTATTCTTTAGATGTTTAAATTAACTTCTGATTCTTTCTTCTAGACAAATTTTAGACCAAAATTCATTAAGGCACTCCATTTTAGGTAACATGTCTTTTTTTTTTCTTCATTGCATAAATCTTATTAATCATGAAATAAAGATTCACACATCTAGTTAAGAGTTAGTTAGTCCTCTTGCAAATACTAGTTTCTGAAAAAAATAAATGTTAAATCAAGAAAAACTCACATTCTTAGAATCAAGAACATACTAAAAATAAAGGGATATCCTGAACTCCATAGATATATATATAACCTTTAAAGAGGCCAAAAACTTTGTTCTCCCCATAAATAGCCAAGTAGTTTTTCCTTCAAAAAATATAGAGTTCCTTTCTATTCAAACTCCCTAAAACATAACAAAAATACAACTTTGACGTAACGCCGCCAACTTTCCCGAGCTAAAATCAATCAATTTTTCATTATATCTCACCACTCCTTCGAAGAGAAAACCAGAAAAAAATATAGGGAAAATAAAAAATTATTTTGTACTCCATTGGTCAAAATCAGGAGACTGGTATGATGAGGGGCAGTTCATCTATATAAGGTTTAATTGGTTCTGCTGTTTTATTTTGTTAATCTTGCTCTTGAATGATGTGTAGAAAGCGGAGACTGTGAAGTTGACATTAGTTAGGATTCCAGGTAGAATATTCTGAAGCACTAGAATTAAGATGAGTCTCATTTGATGATACCTGGATTTTCTGATGCGAATTACATCTCAGTATGATATGATTGTCAATTGGTCTGAATGCCCATTCTTTAGGGTCTCCTTTCATTATATAGAAGAGAACATACATATACAAGATAAGAATCTACCACCTAATTACATGCAATTTACCATATATACAATTTACCATATATAAAGAATTCCTAAACTATAACAAATCAAATATTACGTATCCTAAATTATCTCTGGTAACATCCCCCCTCAAATTGATGCTGGGAGATCAATAAGCATCAATTTGTCAATCAAGAACTGAAGTCATGCCGAGAAAGAGCTTTTGTGAAAATATCTGCAGTTTGATGTTCGCTAGAAATGTGAGGCAAAGTAATGACATGCTTATCGAAGGCCTCGCGTATGGAGTGACAATCGACTTCGATATGCTTCGTACGCTCATGGTAAACTGGATTAGCAGCTATCTGAATTGCACTAGTGTTATCAGCATGGAGAGGAGTGGAATGCAGCTGAGGAAAGCCAAGTTCACCTAATAACCCACGGAGCCATGTGATCTCAGAGCAAGCAGAAGACATAGCACGATACTCAGATTCAGTGGAGGATTTGGAGACTATGTCTTGTTTCTTGCTTTTCCAAGAGATGAGGGCACTTCCCAAGAACATACACCAACCAGTAACAGAACGACGAGTATCTGGACATCCCGCCCAATCAGCATCACTATATCCCACCAACTGTAAGGAAGATTCCTTAGGGAAGAACAAACCACGTGAAGAAGTGCCCTTCAAATATCTGATAATACGACGAACAACAGCTAGATGGAGATGTCGAGGAGTCTGCAAAAATTGACTGACCTGTTGTACAGCAAAAGAAATGTCGGGCCGAGTAATTTTCAAGTAGTTCAAACTTCCAACCAGCTGTCGGTACAAGGAGGGGTCTGAAAGAAGTTCGCCTTCCTCACGAGAAAGCTTGAGATTTACCTCCAACGGGGTAAGAACAGAGTTATCCGATTGGAGACTAGCCAAAGAAATTACTTCCTGTGTATATTTGTGCTGATGTAACAACATACTAGACGGAGTATTCTGAATCTCAAAGCCGAGAAAGTACTGCAAAGGAAGATCTTTCATACGAAAAGAGTCCTTGAGATGCTGTTGTAATTGCTGTATTAATTCAGTGTTAGATCCTGTAATCACAATATCATCAACATATACAAGGAGTAACACAATTCCTGCAGAAGTCTTGCGAAGAAAAAGTGAGGAATCAAACTGACTTTGAACAAACTGAAAGTCAAGCAAAGTAGAGCGAAATTTATCAAACCATGCGCGCGGAGCCTGTTTCAATCCATATAAGGACTTGCGTAGCCGACAAACAACCGATGAAGGTGTAGAAAACATTCCTGGAGGTGGAGACATATAGATTTCTTCCTTTAGGTCTCCATGTAGAAATGCATTCTTTACATCCATCCGCTTGAGAGACCACCCTTGTGAAGCTGTAAGAGCTAAGACAGTCCTAACAGTAGTCATCTTGGCAACTGGGGCAAATGTTTCTTCATAATCAATACTATATTCTTGGCGATTCCCAAGGGCCATAAGACGAGCCTTGTATCGATAAAGTGAGCCATTAGATCGAAGTTTCACCGAATACACCCATTTACTGCCAATCGGTTTAACACCAGAAGGACAACCAACAATATCCCAAGTGTGATTTTCTTGAAGTGTATGAATCTCCTCTTGCATAGCTTCCTGCCAACATGCTTGAGAAGCTGCCTGAGCATAAGAGTGAGGAACAGAAACAGTATCGAGAGTGGCAGTCAGCGAGGTATGAGAAAAGCCATACCGATCAGGTGGATGTGTAACCCGAGTGGAGCGCCGAGGTATAGGAGTCACAGGATCAGGTATTGGATCAGTATCTTGAAGGGGTGCTGGTCGAAGACGTCGTTGATACACAAGACCTGGTTTAAACCGCTCAATAGGAGAAGACATGTCATCAAAAGCTGGAAGAAGAACAACAGGAGGATCGGGATTAACCTGAGACTGAAAGTAATATTGATTTTCAAAGAAGATCACATTTCGGGAGATGCGAAATTTATTTGCCCGACCATCATAACAAACAAATCCTTTTTGGGTAGGGCTATATCCCATAAAAGCACATGTGACAGACTGGGCAGAAAGTTTGTGACGATCAACAGGGGGTAAGTGAACAAAACAAACACAACCAAAAGTATGAAGGGATTGATACTCGGGAAATTTGCCAAGTAAACGAAAGTAGGGAGAATCAAAATTTAGGGTAGCAGTAGGCAAGCGATTGATCAAATAGACAGCAGTAGATAAAGCTTCGACCCAGAACCTAGATGGTACAGATGAATCAATCAACAAAGTACGAACAACATCTAAGAGGTGACGATTCTTACGTTCAGCGACTCCATTTTGTTGAGGTGTATAGGAACAAGAACGCTGGTGGATGATTCCTTTGTTTTGAAGATATGTCTGGAAAGAATGAGACGTGTACTCTCCCCCTGAGTCGGAACGTAAGATCTTGATATGAGTGCTGAATTGTGTCTCGATAAGTGCAACAAACTTTTGAAAGACAGAAAACACTTCAGCTTTAGAATGAAGGAAATATATCCAAGTGAAGCGACTAAAATCATCGATAAATGTGACAAAGTAACGATATTGCCCATGAGAAACAACAGGACTTATACCCCAAACATCAGTATGTATAATATCAAAACAACTAGAAGCACTACAACCATGCATAGGAAATGGCAAGATTTTACTTTTACCAAGACGACAGATAGCGCAATCAAAAGAAACAGGAGAAGTAAAAGAATTTTTATTGCCCAAAAAACCATGTTTCATAAGATGAGTTAAGACAACAGAATTGGGGTGACCCAACTTTTTATGCCAAACTTCATTATTATTGGCAGTCGCCGTACATGCAAGAGAAATAGTATTTGAAACGGAAAATTGTAAAGGAAATAGACGTCCCACTTTAGGCCCCTTCGCGATCACTGTCCCCGACGCCTGATCCTGCACAAGACAACCACCATGAGAAAAATGAACATCACAGTTATGATCCACGAGTTGTCCAACAGAAATCAAATTCGTAGATAATCCAGGAGAGACAAAAACATTGTGCAATGAAGAGCCCAAACTACCAACAGCAGTAATAGGAAGAGTACTGCCATCAGCAATCTGAATGTTTTGTGTTCCTCCGTACTTACGAACATCATGGAGACCAATTGGACTACCAGTCATATGATTAGAAGCCCCCGAATCAACAATCCAAGAAGATATGAGGTTAGTACCGGTACATTGTAAGCTCAAAGCGGAAAAAGCTGACACAATCATCTGTTGAACCATGGAAGGTGTGAGAACAGAAGAATCAGAGCTTACTGTGGGTGGAGTAGACGAGGGTTGAGCAGCAGCTTGAAATGCATGGGGTTGGTGATTCTGAGGCCGTACTCGACAGTCCTTGATGATATGACCTTTCTTGCAGTAGTTGCAAAACTTCTTAGGGCAGTTGCGAGCAATGCGGCCGAACTCTTTGCAACTGAAGCACTGTACCTTATGCTTTCCTTTCCCTTGCGCCGCATATGCTACATTCACAGTTTCAGAAATGACCTTATGAGGAGTCATACCCATTTGAGTGGATAATCGTTGTTCTTCACGGAGTAACTCTCCCAAGCAAATATCTAGAGATGGAACTGGATTTCGGTTCAATAATCCAGCTCGAACAGGCTCAAATTCAGGTCGAAGTTTCATTAAGAATTGATCACGCTGGCTTTCAGCATGAACCGCCTGAAGAGCTTCGAGTGCCGCAGTCGGAACCTTAGAATGTACTATAGCAGAATACTCGCTCCAAATATTAATAAACTCGGAGTAAAATTGTTCAACAGTCAAATTACCTTGACTGAAATTGTTAATTTCCAATTCTAACTGAAATTTCCGAGCACTGTGATCTTGGTGATAAACCCGCTGTAGGTAGGCCCACATAGCCTGAGCCGTAGTAAAACTCCGAAGATTGGTGATAATATGGGGCTCAATTGTTCCCAATAAGTAAGAAATTACCTTAGCATCCTTAACCTCCCATTGGGTAAGTTCTTTTAAATCAGTAGGAGCAAGAATAGTGCTGTCAATATGATCAGATAATTCTTTCCCTTTTAAGAATATTTTAAATTGAAATTCCCATGTAGGAAAGTTCTTTCCATTAAAACGAACAATTGTATTTTCAAACGACATGGTGAAGATGATAAAAAAAATTAAGTAGTCTCGTCCAAATAAAATAGGGAATCCAAACCACACACTAACCCACATACCCACTAAATCAGGGTCCAACAATATTTAATATTCAAGCCCAATAATAATATTCAAGCCCAATAATAGAAAGCCCAAAGACTATTCTTCAATAACGACACAAAATCTCCTGCCTCTGTAATACTGAGCCCAGTCCGATGATACCTGTGCAAGCAATCGGCGAAGTGAGATTCCAATGTCGAGGTTGCGCTCCACCAACATGCTCGGACTCTTGCGCTCCACCAACGTGCTCGGAATCGACTTCAGAGCCACGCCAGCCCAATACCTGTCCAGGCAGTCGACGAACTGAGATGCTGCTGTCGAGGTCGTGCTCCACAATCGTGCCAAGACTCGACTTCACAGCTACTCCAGAACCGGCCGGTCACCACCCAGGAACACTTGACTGCCACCGAGAAGATTGATGGATACCCACCCACCTACAGCCGACGACGCAGGCTGCAACCTCCAAAATCAGAAGACCCGCAAGAAACAGAAAAGTAATTCTTTTCTCGTATACACGACGGATTGAGACCACGAAGATGGATATCAAAGTAGAGGCTCTGATACCATGTCAATTGGTCTGAATGCCCATTCTTTAGGGTCTCCTTTCATTATATAGAAGAGAACGTACATATACAAGGTAAGAATCTACCACCTAATTACATGCAATTTACCATATATACAATTTACCATATATAAAGAATTCCTAAACTATAACAAATCAAATATTACGTATCCTAAATTATCTCTGGTAACACTGATGAGTACTATACACTGCACTGCAAGTTTAGTTGCCTCACCATAATGACCATTTGGTGTAGAATTTTGTGCATTTTTGGTGAAGAGATGGCATTACCAAGAAGATGGTCAGAAATGATAGGGATAAAATGTTCTTTTGGAGGAAACAACAAGGAAAAAAAGGCGATATGGAAACTGATTTTAATATCATCAGCTTGGACAATATGGACAGAAAGAAACAGAAGGATTTTTGATAATATTGATAGATCGGTGGAGGATATCTGGGATAATATTATTTTCCTTACAGGATTATGGGCCAGAGCTGCTGGAATTTTTAGTGGTCTAGAAAATTTTCTTTTTCGACTGGACCCTAATAGTTCCTTATGTCCCATTGTAATGAATTGTTACTAATCTCGTGGTTAACCTTTTGTTAGTGTCACAAGTATTCTTTGACACTTGTAGTGGATGTCTTGTCCACTATTTTATTTGTAACACCATTCTCAGTTTCTTTAATAAAAGTCTTTTTCTTATCAAAAAAAAAATTATGTAGGTAAAGGGGAGATTTCATAACGTTAGATTTTGTCTTTGGGGATCAGAATGAAGGTAATATTTATTTAGGTTTTGGTAGGAATTAGAATGATTTGACATTGGCTAATGCATACTTCAAAAGGAGACTTGATAAGTTCTAAAAACGCAAAATTATTTTTATGTGACAAAAATTTCATCCTTCAGTCTTAGGTCATTATGCAAGGATTGTGACTTAATGGTGATAGCCTAATATAAACATAGCCTCTGTTTGGTATAGATTAAAATCAGATTATTAGTAGATTTTGATTAAAGTTGATAAGATGTGTTATTGAAAAGCCGTGGATTCCATAAAATTCATGGTTGAAATTAATCGTTGATATTGACTTGAGATTAAAATATGATTTTAATCAAAATCAAATCGGGGCATAGTTTAGTGGTGCTGGGAGTGGATTACAATAGGAGATGGTAGAATGTGTAGGGTGAAAAACAATTTAATTTGATTCATATAGATTGAAAAGGAGGGAATGGGATTAGATAGAAATATTAACATGATTGGAATGAGATTGCTAGCTATATGTGAAACCTATCAAAGGAGGTATTAAAAGAGTCTAAAGATAATAATAATAATAAATAAAAAAGCCCATATGGTAGAAGCTTAGTGATGGAACCAGAAGATTCATATGGCGTTTATTATGGCTAATGTTTCTCTATAGAAACTTATTACAATATAAAATGAGGCTTATAGAAATATAACTTGCCTAAACTAGCCACCAAGAGAGTGATTCGAGGTCTTAGGCAAAAGCATTGTATTTTAACGCCTCACACGAGGTGTATTTTTTATGTTATTTTTCTTTAGCCCCTGTTTGGTATTGATAAAAATCAATTTTTTAGTAAATTTTGATAAAAATTGATGAGATGTGTAGTTGAAAAGTTGTAGGCTCCATAAAAAGTGTGGTTAAGATTATATGTTGACTTTGAATTAAAGAAGGGGAAAGGAAAAATTGGAAGTGGAGGATAGCGATAAAGAATGAGAATAACTGGATAGTGATGAAAAGGATGATAGCTGAACCATGGATATAGACGATTTCCTTTTTAGTTGTAGTGTAGGAGACTTTAGGGTTGTTTCTACTTCTTGCAGTAGATTATAGATTAGTTATGTGATTACTAATTTATGAGTTTATTACAACTCTATTTTATTTTTGTTTGCTAGTTAGACTTTTAGTTATGTTAATTTGTTGTATTATAGATTTTTGAGATGGTTTATAGTTTATTATGAGCATACTTTATGCCCTCAAAATCCCTGAGTGAGCGTACTTTATGCCCTCAAAGTGCCTTGAGGGAGTGAGCGTACTTTATGCCCTCAAAGTGTCTTGAGGCTTACATCTCGCCTTATAAAGGTAAAAGACCTCGATCCCTGTTGAGCATTTTTAAACACTGCTAAGGACTAGAAAGTAGTTTACATGTTATATCAACAAATGGAGAAGCAAAAATGTATTACAGATGGAAACTGACGAGTTCTATTTCATAGGAATGAGATCGTACGAGATTGACAAAGTTATTTTTTGGGTTATTAAATGGTAGGCACTGTATGGATCTTTTGAATTTGTTGAAACTTGAGTGTAGATCGAAATGTTAACTATACTAGAAGAATATGGGTTCTAGAAGTGAGGAAAGCTACGAAGAGGATGAAGAGGAGAAAAACAATTGGGCATGATGAAATTCCAATCAAATTATGCAAGTGTTTGGGCTAGTTGTGTATCTTATGTAGGTAAAACTATTCAAGAAGATCTTAAAGAGAGGATATCAGATGATTGGCAAAAGAGTGTTAAATTGACTATTTACAAGAATAAAAGATTTGTAATTATATAGATTACAGAGGTATAATACTTATGTTACACACTTTGAGATTGTGGGATATTATGATTGACTGTAGATTAATGTGTGATTTGAGACCTGTCTGGTTGAGTTTCAGGTTAACGGAAGGATGACTAGGTTGAGTTTAGTGGTCCTAAAGCTGCTATTCCCAAGGCCAACGCGACCCACCACAAAACAAAAAAATAAAAAAAATAAAAAAAAATGGAAGAGCAAAATGTAGACAAATTCTTCGATTTTATTTTATTTTATTTTTTTGGGCATGGCAAAAAAGGATCCAAAGCAGACTCCAATCTTGGGGGGGAATGAAGTTTAGTGTTATTTTCACTATTGTGAAATTGGCTCCTATTGGGATATAGTATGTGGGAGCATTTCTTTAGAGCTTGTTGAAGTAAATATGCTTGTGGTATGTTGTCCTATAATACTTTCAGTAACTGCTACTCTCTGCTGACTGGTAAACTTGCATGTTTAGTATCTTATCTATTTATAGCATCTTTGTTAACCTGATTTTCCTTTTCTCTGCCCTGTCCCTCTTCTTCCCCCCAAAATTATCAGGGTGATGATCCATACTTCAATAAGCTGATTCGCATTCTGGCAACAAGATGCATGACCCAGGTACTTCCAGATAAATTGATTCAGTTATCCTTTATCCATTTTCATGATTTAGATTCGCAAGTAATTCCTAATGGTATTCATTTGTTTATAACTAAAAATTTCAGGCAGTGTACTTTTGTAGCGGAGATCTCAGCCCTGCAGAGTTTTCTCATTATGGTCTTGCTGCACCTCTGTATACACACTTCACTTCTCCCATAAGAAGATACGCTGGTTAGTTAAATATTTAGTCCTTTTTCTATCAAGTTGTGCTGTGTTATTAACTTTTTGACTTGGTGCTCGTTTTCCTGCAGACGTCATTGTACACCGCTTGCTTGCTGCATCCTTGGGGACAACCAAGCTCCCAGATATATTCCAAAACAGACCTCAGCTTACCAGTACTGCCGACAGTAAGGATTATGTGTACATTGGAAGACTTGTTTTACTCAATTATTTATGTATTCCAGTTCATTGAGTAGAGGTAAAATTTTCAGTTCTCTCTCTACTGTTTATGGAGTCATTTAGGGCACACATTTAAGTTGAAATGGATTCAGTAATATTACTCATTTTTCTGTTTATTCAGGTCTCTTTGGTTCCAGATTTGGTAGTCTGTTTCACTAAATCATGTTCTTAGCGACATCATAGTTTTTCTTAAGGCCACTCTTCTCAGATGTATTTTTATCATCTTAAATGGAGAATGGGCTCTAGGAATTTAGTGGTTTCACAGCTTAATATCTTCTCTTGATTGTCAGGGAAAAATCTTTTTTACTGCTAAAATTTTTCATCTTGGGATTTTTGTTGTATTCTTTGTGTGAGAACAATCTGCCAAGTTTGTGTGTATGGAAATGCTTTCATGTTTTGATCATGTAATGTCATGAGTGCATAATTTCTGCTGCTTTTCATGTCTCATATTTGTTTTCTTGAACAGATTTGAATTATCGTCATAGAAATGCACAAATGGCTAGTCGGGCCTCAGTTGAGCTACATACACTCATTTATTTCAGAAAAATGTATTAACGCTTAACTTTTTTCTCTATATCCTCGACACTTTCCCTCTGCTGCTGTCTTTCTCTTGCTGTCTAACTCGTGTAAACGCTTTTCACATTCTTGTAGGCCCACAGATGCAGAGGCCAGAATAGTGAAACTAAGATCAAATGGTTTCATCGTTTTTGTGCCCAAGTAATGATCACTCTCTTGCGCTGTGAAGTTTTATGCATTCATCAGATGTCATTCACTTTTCCCAATCCTTTTTATCTGAGTTTTGAGGCAAATAATAGAAGTGAAGCGAAAGTCATTTCAAGGACAATTTTCACTGTAAATGAAGCTTAAGCGTGAACATAAATAAATGTAGAACTATTTTCAAATTCTACTCTGATGTTCGGCTTGATTAGATAATAAAGGTATCCCATTCATATAATAATAAAATGAAGCCGGGCCATTCTTTTTAAAAATGGAATATAACTGCACTTTTGTTGTAGATCCATATTTATATTGTGAGGTTAAGTTGATATGTCGTACATCTTGCACAAATGCCTTAATAAAATGCTATGTTAGCTGGAAGTAAGAGCACATCTTGACACTGACACAGCCAAATTGTTTGCCTGTGATCTTAACATCATTTAAATTTCTGTGTGCAGATTTGGTATTGAAGGACCCGTGTATTTGACGCCAGCAGGCGACAAGACCGGAGAATGGTTCGTCGACGAGCAACAGCAAAAGCTTAAAAAAATCGATGGCAGTGTTTCTTATGGTGTTCTACAGACAGTGAGAATTCACATTAATGTCACAACGCCTCAACCTAACAGGGAGAAGCTCCAACTTACCCTTATATGAAGACAGAAGTTGCTGAAAAGCTGAATCCTCTTTGCCAGGCAATGTAGAATAACTTATAAGCATAAAAGCAACTCGCAGATTGTTAAATTATATGTTTTTCTTATTTAAAAGCAATTTATTAATCCTTATTTCCTAGACAGTAGACACCAACGTTGTAGAGTTTGCTGTTTATTCCGGGTAATTAACAGTGTTTAATATTTATTGTCATTCATACAACTCTCAGTTCCTGAAGAATGACCATTGGTTTACATTTTTATTTTAGTAATAATGTTGTGAACATAATTGTCTGGCCGGTACATGCTGGTAAGTCTATTCTCAGAGAGATTTGACCGTTGGAAGAGCGAGTTGTTTTTAAAGATCAAGCAGGAGAAAGAGAATGATAAAACTTAAAAAGCTATACTTATGAAAATATGTGACCATTTTCATATTTTATTATTCATTTTTCTCGCTCGCTTTGTTCTCTGTTACACAGTTCAATAGTCTGGCCAGTACATTCTAATTGATATTGATTTTAAAGAGTTTTTAAATAGTGATTTTTAAGTAGGGAATTCTTTTGAGTTTATGTGTAATATTATTTTATTGATAAATGTGTGGTGGAAAAGAAGAGAATTTTTTTTTTTTTTTTTAGTAGAACAATGCATGTGTGCAATGTAAGTAAGTAAAAGAGATAAGAGAATGCAAACGCGATTTATGGAGGTTCAATCAACCAACGTGATCTACGTCCCCCGTTACCGAGCTCTCCGTCACGAGCAAGATCAAATCCACTATATTGATAACTTACAACAAGGAGTACCAAATCCTTAGACAACTTACAACAAGGAGCACCTATCCTTTACAATCGAGTTTTCACAAGGCTCTCGAAACCAACAATCGAGTTTTCACAAGGCTCTCGAAATCACAAGATATAATGAATTGAATTTACAATTGAAATAACTCTCTTGACAAATGATATACTCAAATTAAGTACCGAGAGAGTTAGACTAACACTTCAATAGATAGCAATGAATTAAACTCGAGTGTTAGAGAAAAACTTTGATGCAAATGATAATGAAAAATTCAATACAATCAAACAAAGTTTTTCAAATGATCTCTTGTTAAAATATTGAATCAAATTAAGTACCAAGAGATGCCACACTTGAGTAATTAACAATAAGTTAAGCTCAAAGTGTTTAGGCAATGGAACTTTGATGAATCAAATGATAATGAAAAATGTAGCACAAATAATCAAAGTTCCTTAATTGGAATTTCTCTCTTTTAAAAGATTAAAAACAAGTTTAGAACAAAGAGAGACTTACACTTTAATTCCAATATAGTGTGAAGATGTTGAAGAAGTTTAAACAATATAAAACCAAGAATCTTCACAAAACTTTCTTCCAAAAACTTTGATGAATTTGATAAAACAAAGTTTAGATCAATCAAAGTTTTATAATAAAAATAGATGAATATAAACCAAGTAAGAACAATGAATTTTCACAAGAAAGTTTGTATAAAATCTTTTCTATGTTGTGTTTTGAATGCTAATGAGATGGCTATTTATAGATCAAGAATTTGAGCTTCAGCCAGTTTCGGTCGACCGATTCACACTTTAGGTCGACCGAAAGTAAAAAAAAAAAAAATAGTCGTTGCATTATAGCCGTTTAAACTTTGGGTTGATCAGATTTTTCAGTCGACCAGAGTTTCGGTCGATCAAGTATATTTCGGTCGACCGAAATATGAAAATTTTGAATTTTTGTTTTTATGTCAAAAAGTTTATTTTTCCAAAAACTATTTCATGTTATGATTTAAGATCAAATAGCTTTTAAAAATATTTTATACAAGTGATGAATTTTCAAGTAAGTTTCTTGATGCATAAAAATCATTTTCGAGCTCGTTGAATTTCATCGCTAAAGATTGAGAGTGTTATACCTTTACATAGGTTAAATCAACTCTTGAACTTGAGCTCTAATCTTGTATGCTTGAATTCTTGATCTTCATGTCATGCTTTTCAACTTCAATTTTGATCTTCGAATATCTTCAATTCTTTCATGATCTTCTTTGCGTCTAATGTGCTTGATCACATAGTTTTGATTTATATCTTTGAGAGACGATTTGAACATAGAGTGCTTTGAATATTTATCATTACATGAAACACTTGAAGCACACTTGTTAATAACACAATATGTTCTTGTTTGTTATGATCAAAACAATAAGGTTAAGTTAACCATAGGTCAACAATTATTCCCCACCTCATGATCTACCCAATATCTCACTACACACATTGGTTAGGAAGAAGATTTTCAAACTTTCGTTGTGGTGAAGTAGAATGTGTTTGTGTGCGCCTGTAATTTTGTTTAAATGTACTTAAAAGAATTTGAACTACATTTGTAAGACTCTCTTGACACATTTTTAATATTACAGGTATGATTGCGGTGTATTTGTGATTAAATATGCAGAGTGCCTGATCAATGGAAAGTTCAGGGATTTTCCAATGCGATTTCCGGTGCTCGAGGCAAGATTGATCTTGGCCACTCAATTATTTAAGTATGATAGATACAGGGAGCAGGGGGCGTGTATACAAGCGTCGGAGAACGAGGGGTGGATGCTAGAAAAAGATAGAAAATATTAGTTTTTTTTGATTATGTAATGGAGTAAATTACTTTTTGCATAACTCTTGACCAAAATATTACTCGATTCAATGTTGATAATATAAATTGATTTTCCAATTTTAATTTGTTGGTTGGTTGGTGACGTTTTGATGTTTACTATTTATGTTTGTGGTACCATTAGATAGGTGCTGATTTCTAAGTGTTTGAGCTATTAGGTGTTTTTAGATGTTATTAAGCTGTTTCTTATAGAATATTACATGCTAATATACCAATACATTTTCAGATTACATGACATTACAGCGTTTCAATTCAGGGATTTTGGATTACGTTTCTTGCAATCCATTACACATATGCATTATATAATTTCATGACATAAAAGCGATTCATTGGAGATAAGTTGTATTACATTACAAGACATTACATTACATTACATGACAATACATTTCACCTTACCTAACGTTACATGATATTGCAGGCAACTACATAACATTATATGTAGAAAATACATAATATTACAGTGAACTTGTACTACATTAATCACACAATTCATTAACCTTTTTGCTGGGAAAGATACATTTTTATTGTGCTTGGCAATAAGTCCTACAGAACATTAAACGACATTACATGAAATTACATGATACATTACATTACACATAATTAATGAACACGCTGATTGAATCCATACTTGAAAAATGAGAAGAATGTTAGTGTGAGTTAGGGTAACATAAAAATTGCATGATTGATATTTTTTAATAATTACTCCAAGTATTACAGGCGTTGTATTAAGAACGAATTAAGGAAGTGTAATGTTTACTCCCCTCGAATCCCAAGCTAAATGTATTTCTTACACAGGCTGTAATAAATACATGTCATTACATTATAATATTTGTCCAACATAAAAAAATCTTACAAAACATTACACATATATGGAATGCATGCAATTTCATAGCAACATTACAAAGTGGTTGAATCTATTATGACATGAAACATTACGTTATAAACTTTTATCACATGCATTGTAATATTCATTTTTGAACGAAGATACACGTGTACCGTTTCCTTCCCCCGAATACTAAATGAAACCTAATTATTACACACAATGTAACAATACATTATCAACATTACAAGACGTTACATCGGCCGTAATAATATACAACACAGTAGTTCTCACCCATTTTATGTGATGTTTTTTGCGAAAGTGCGTGAAGTAAATCTAGTTCAATTTTCGTTCTTTCCACTCCCACAGGAATTACAGTTCGTTATAATATTATATCTATTTAACATTACAACATATTACACATCATTACGAAGTCGGAACTGTGTAATATGTCACCTGACTTACAATCCAAAAGCCGGAGTGATGCAAACCACGTAGCAATTGTAGCTACGCAACCCACAAATTATTGGAATCGACCCAAGAACGCCAAAGAACCACGATTTAGAGATTGATTCAAATTAATTGAACCAAGCAACCAACACAATCAATTGATATGTTGACCTCTTGATCACAATAAAAGTAAACCTCACCCATGATTTGAACAAACAAGATGAACTCGCAAGTTCGGATTTTATTCAATGAAGAATAAAAGGTTGTGAAAGCAATTTAGCCTCTCAATTATAATATCAAAGTTGTGTAATGAATAATGAAAATTACATCCCTATAAATAGGGTCAAAAACTAGGTTAAAGAGTCCTAATTAAACAAGGAAACAACTACCTAAAAATAAGGAAATAATTAAAACCCTAAAATTACGCGTATATGTTTTTACGGCCGTGACTGATTTTCTTACGGCCGTAACCTTGTTACTGAACCATATTTACGGCCGTGACATATTTCCTTACGGCCGTAAGTCAAAACAATTCAAATTCCGATTTTTGTGCAGTGACTCTTTTACGGCCGTGAACCTTAACTTTTACGGCCGTGATCCTTTGTTTCTCGAATTATCAATTTTAACAGTGAGCTAGTTACAGCCGTGAGGAATTACTTGTTACGGCCGTAACATTGAATTTTCTTTAATTTTCTTCGATTGTTTGAATGAGGTTGATCCACTCGTCGTCTCGACTAGCTTCCAGCATGGAAATTGTTCATTTTCCTATGTCGAATGTTGTTGCGTCGTCCGTGATTTGACTTCTCCTTTGAGCTTCTATCCCGGATCACATCATTCTCCCCTTCTTTAAGATGATTCGTCCCAAATCATAGCTTGGTTCATGGTATTTCAGCGCACCGCCTGGATCAAAAGGAAAATTTTTTCCTCCATTACATAGGATCAACCAATAGTCGAATACTTGGATTGGAAGGACGAGTCGAAATAAGAACTTCCTTGGCCAAATGTGGTGTGACTCAAACCTCGAAGTATATTCAACCTGCAAGAAAGATTTAAGCAAAATAGGGTGGGAAATGTTAGTTTCACAAAGTACAAGATATGGATCATTGTACTCATGGTATATCATCTCCAAATCCTCTTCCCTAACAACGAGGTCCTTCTCTTCACTTCCTTCTTTTGTTGTAACTTCTTGCTCAATCTCTTCTATTTCTTTTCTCTCAAGCTCGTCCACCTCTTCTAACTCCACATTTTCAAGCTTAACCACCTCTTCTAAATTTTTGGCCTCAACCAATTCTTTCATGTTTTCATTCTCTACCCCGTCAACTTTCAATTCATGCATATCCTCATCAATAATTTTAACATCTTGTTCATCCACCTCTTTATTACCCAATTCCACATCTCCTACATTAAATTTTGGAGTTTGATCAACCGTTTCTAGTTTCAGCTTCCCCTCCTTCTTCTCAACATCCCTATCTCGAGGTTCCTCTTGCAATCTCACAACTTTCCTCTCACTCCCTTTTTTTACCTTCCTCGAATCGTCTAGTGCTTCCTCGAGTGTTAATCCATACAGTGTGAATGTTTTCCCTCTCGTAAGAATCCTGTATATGTGCATACTCTTATAATAAATTTCTTCCCTCATACGACTCCATGATTTTCCCAATAAAACATGACAAGACTTTAAAGGCACTACATCACAAAATACGTCATCAATATATTTTCCACGGGTGATAGTCACTAGCACTTGCTTGGTTACATGGAACTCTCCAAATTCCCTCATCCACGTCACACAATAAGGTCTACTGTGCGGTATTAGAGATAATCCCAATTTTTCAACCATGTTGATATTAGCAAAATTAGTGAAGCACTCTCTATCAATTGCCAAACTGCACACCTTTTGTCCCACATAACATCTAGTTTGGAACAAAGAATCCGGATCATAATCCATCCCTTATGATGTAGCTTTCAAAAAATTTTAGAGACTCAAAATAAGATGGTCCAGATATTGAAAAATATCAAGAAGGAATTTAATGTTGACTCGAAAAGGAAAAACAATATTAAGAATTTTAAAGAAATTCAAGAAAGTGGTTCTTGAATTTTGACTAGAAAGGAAAGAATATCAAGAATTTTAATTTGACTTGGAAGACAAAGATTTATCAAGAATTTAAGGAAATTCAAAAAAGTGGTTCTTGAATGGAAATAATTTTTTTTTTTTTTTTTGAATTTTGGGTGAATTTTCGGAATAAAAAAAATAAAAAAAGTCTTTTTTTTTTTATATTCTCGAAAATTCAACTACGAGAAAGACGCAACAAACGAAATTTAATTTGGATAACAAACGAAGGAAATAACAACTATTGAATTTTTTTGTGACACTTTTCTTGTTTAAAGACTCAAAAATTGGAAGAACACGAAGAACAAGAATAAGAAACTCAAGAAAACAAAAACAAAGATATAACCTTGATTTTTGGAGCCTAAGCTCTGATACCAGATGATGCAAACCACGTAGCAATTGTAGCTACGCAACCCACAAATTATTGGAATCGACCCAAGAACGCCAAAGAACCACGATTTAGAGATTGATTCAAATTAATTGAACCAAGCAACCAACACAATCAATTGATATGTTGACCTCTTGATCACAATAAAAGTAAACCTCACCCATGATTTGAACAAACAAGATGAACTCGCAAGTTCGGATTTTATTCAATGAAGAATAAAAGGTTGTGAAAGCAATTTAGCCTCTCAATTATAATATCAAAGTTGTGTAATGAATAATGAAAATTACATCCCTATAAATAGGGTCAAAAACTAGGTTAAAGAGTCCTAATTAAACAAGGAAACAACTACCTAAAAATAAGGAAATAATTAAAACCCTAAAATTACGCGTATATGTTTTTACGGCCGTGACTGATTTTCTTACGGCCGTAACCTTGTTACTGAACCATATTTACGGCCATGACATATTTCCTTACGGCCGTAAGTCAAAACAATTCAAATTCTGATTTTTGTGCAGTGACTCTTTTACGGTCGTGAACCTTAACTTTTACGGCCGTGATCCTTTGTTTCTCGAATTATCAATTTTAACAGTGAGCTAGTTACGGCCGTGAGGAATTACTTGTTACGGCCGTAACATTGAATTTTCTTTAATTTTCTTCGATTGTTTGAATGAGGTTGATCTACTCGTCGTCTCGACTAGCTTCCAGCATGGAAATTGTTCATTTTCCTATGTCGAATGTTGTTGCGTCGTCCGTGATTTGACTTCTCCTTTGAGCTTCTATCCCGGATCACATCACGGAGATCACAGTTCAAAAAGGAAATTATAGAGGAAAATCAGATGAAATGATTTAATTATCGAAACTATTACTGGAGACAAATTGATGAGAACGAAATTGGACGGGATTGATGATGTCAACACTGTGGGGATGACCAAAAATATGTAGAACAGATCAACATTGGCCGGAATTGATGATGTCACTGCCGTGGAAGACGTGCAAGAGAAATTGGAGAAGAAAGGCCGCTGGTCCTGTTATGGGAGAAGATAGAATTTGCCTATTTTGATTTTCCTAAATTATAGGCAACGTGATTCTAACTAAAAGATTACCATATTTAATTACAATTATCTATTAATACATTACTTTTACCAATTCCGGTATGTTTCTAAACTTTTCAAACGAAATCGTGTAATATTACGAATAATATGAAATCCCGGTATTTTTCAATTACGACACATTACAACAAGGTAATTGCACAATTTTCCCACTTTAAAATGGGCAAATCATGTTTTCATACTTGTCTCATCTACTGATTATGTGGGGAATATTCGCCACATTTGGAGTTGACCCCCGGGTATCAAGTATAATGTGTTTTTTTACCATTCCTACACAAAAGGTGTAGCCCACACTTGAGGGCCCCAACCGATCCTACCCTGAGCCATTGGTTGAGGAGATTAATCGCAGGTTATGCCTCCCGGAGCCAGGGTGGAGGACTTGATGGTAAGCCCAAAATTTGGGTAACTCCCGCTTGCAACAAGACACAAATTCAATATTTCAGGATTTGAACCCTACACACTGCTGCGCTGAGCCTTACCAGTCCTCCCCTTTACCACTGAGAGATGTGACATGGAGGCTTTACCATTCCTAGACAAGATTACTCGTAAAGTAGTCCATGAACTAACAACTTGCTTTTCCTCTCCCAATTTATTTCATTGATCATAATATTCATTTTTGGTATCATTAAAAATTTGATTAAAATATGAGTCAAAGTCAAATAATTAATTTTATCATACATTTTATAGGGTCTATAACTTTTCAGTCACATATTTCATCAACTTTTTTCAAAATTTACTAAAAGTTTGATATATAATTTTTTTTTTTTTTTTTGGAGGCTAATTGCGGTTTAGTTCTTCTTAGTGCATATTCCTTTTCAAATTCATTTTTAATCACATATTTTTCAATAAAATGATTTGCACTTATTCTCTATTTTTAATCACATTTTCTTAAAAATAACTTTTCACAAATTTTATTTTAAAAATGAGGATTTGGGTTGTGCTCGAACGATTATGTTATCAGTGTCTCACACCCTAAGTCTAGGATTCGAATCTTCATCTCTCCTCCCCTACTTTCCCTCCCCTCCCCACTTCAAAATTAATTAATTAATTTTAAAAAAATATTATAACAAACATGTCATTACCATCCTCAAGCTTCACCACTTGTCCTACTTTCCTTTTAGCTCCCTCCCTACATCGATTAATCTCCATTGTCCTATGATTCTCTCCATTCTTCCATTTTCTTATTCTAGAATATTCAACACTCACGCGAGAGAAGGATGGAGAGAGAGGGAGTAATGAAGGAGATACAAGATTACGGTGAAGAAGTGGACAAGAAGAGTATACATGAATTTGTTAGTTTTCGTTTTTCAAGTTTGTTTCTGGCTTCATAGTCTTTTTCCTTTGAGTAATGTTACTTTACCATCCAAATTTTACCATACTAAGTGTCATTCCTTTACATGGGATGTGTGGGGCCGCTCTCATAATGAGCGACCCCACCCCCATGTGAGGGGATGACATCGGGTGTGTTAGGGTAGCATTATTCTTTTCCTTTTGGGTATCACTAGTTCTTACCCGTGCGATGCACGGCAACTGTAATTTCTATGAATGATTCCAAAAGAAAACATCATGACGTGCCAATAAATAATTCATAAATAATTTCATACAATATTAATAATGTCTATTCAATTTTGAAAGTTCGAAAAAATTGAATATAAGTGAAGTTCAGACAATAGAAATAGAACGCAAAAAATAAAATGTAAAATGTTAGATTAAAGCATTGGTGATAGATCCGTACATATTAGTGAAGTTCGGACAATGTTAGTGAAATTTACCATAGCCATTCAAACCCTATTAATCGTCCATGAAAATCTCATTACCATGATAAGTCTTGAGGAATCAGAACCAAAGTGCTTTTCAATTTCTTCAGTCGTTCCAGCTGGCTTCTTAACCCCTAGATTGGATAAATGGTCAAAGCAAACACAAACAATATTAATGAATACTATCCCAATGTCAAGATGTGCTTATTACCCTAAAATCTTGATTGATATATATAACAGTCCACCAAATCAAATGCATACTCAAAATACAATAAATTCGAAAATAATACAGTTAAATGACAACTTTTTAGTTGATGAACAAATCGAAACTTACTATGGGCGGCGGCAGTCGCCGGAGACCGGAAAATGCCAAAAAACACAGGAAGCTTCTCCTCCTCGTCACGAACCCAACGGTGGTGACCGTTTCGCGATTGGAGCTCCCGTTTGGCCGGAATCGCGATTTTTCAGTCCGCCAGCAATATCTTCTCCGGTGAATAACTTCTGTTTCAACCGTCGGATCGCCCCAAAATTTTAGGCGAGTCTTCTCCTTGAAGAGCCCGTTCTGATGGCGGTGGCCGATCGTAGATCGGAGTTCTGGATCGGCCGAAATGTCACTTTTTCAGTCCGGTCAGAAAATGGAAAAACTGGCTTCTTTTCAGATTCTGTAACTTTTCAGATTTTGTGATTTTCAAATTTTGAATTTTAGTCAAACACAAACAATATTAATGAATACTATCCCAATGTCAAGATTTGCTTATTACCCTAAAATCTTGCTTGATATATATAACAGTCCACCAAATCAAATGCATACTCAAAATACAATAAATTCGAAAATAATACAGTTAAATGACAGCTTTTTAGTTAATGAACAAATCGAAACTTACTATGGGTAGCGGCAAGTCAATTGGTCGGATTCGTCATGGATGTGGGCGGCGATATGTTAGCTTTTGCAAAATGGACTTCGGAAATGGGATGAGCAGGTCGGGCTGAAGATTCTGTCCGGAAACGCCTCACCGGACCGCCGCCGTCGCCGGAAACCGCCCCAGTCGCCGGAGACCGGAAAATGCCAAAAAACACAGGAAGCTTCTCCTCCTCGTCACGAACCCAACGGTGGTGACCGTTTCGCGATTGGAGCTCCCGTTTGGCCGGAATCGCGATTTTTCAGTCCGCCAACAATATCTTCTCCGGTGAATAACTTCTGTTTCAACCGTCGGATCGCCCCAAAAATTTAGGAGAGTCTTCTCCTTGAAGAGCCCGTTCTGATGGCGGTGGCCGATCGTAGATCGGAGTTCTGGATCGGCCGGAATGTCACTTTTTCAGTCCGGTCAGAAAATGGAAAAACTGGCTTCTTTTCAGATTCTGTAACTTTTCAGATTTTGTGATTTTCAAATTTTGAATTTTAGTCAAACACAAACAATATTAATGAATACTATCCTAATGTCAAGATTTGCTTATTACCCTAAAATCTTGATTGATATATATAACAGTCCACCAAATCAAATGCATACTCAAAATACAATAAATTCGAAAATAATACAGTTAAATGACAGATTTTTAGTTAATGAACAAATCGAAACTTACTATGGGTAGGCGCAAGTCAATTGGTCGGATTCGTCATGGATGTGGGCGGCGATATGTTAGCTTTTGCAAAATGGACTTCGGAAATGGGATGAGCAGGTCGGGCTGAAAATTCTGTCCGGAAACGCCTCGTCGGACCGCCGCCGTCGCCGGAAATCGCCCCAGTCGCCGGAGATCGGAAAATGCCAAAAAACACAGGAAGCTTCTCCTCCTCGTCACGAACCCAACGGTGGTGACCGATTCGCGATTGGAGCTCCCGTTTGGCCGGAATCGCGATTTTTCAGTCCGCCAGCAATATCTTCTCCGGTGAATAACTTCTGTTTCAACCGTCGGATCGCCCCAAAATTTTAGGCGAGTCTTCTCCTTGAAGAGCCCGTTCTGATGTCGGTGGCCGATCGTAGATCGGAGTTCTGGATCGGCCGGAATGTCACTTTTTCAGTCCGGTCAGAAAATGGAAAAACTGGTTTCTTTTCAGATTCTGTAACTTTTCAGATTTTGTGATTTTCAAATTTTGAATTTTAGTCAAATTTGATATTTGAAGTGGACCTACTTTATTAGTCTTCCCCAGCAAGTTTGATATTTGAAGTGGACCTACTTTATTAGTCTTCCCCAGCAAGCTTCACATGGGCGGGAATTTAAGCCAAACTTTGAGCGGGGATTTTTGCTGGACTTAGCTCCTTTTATATAATAATATATATATATATATATGTCTTTCCTTTAGATTGCTTCCACAAAGTAGTTCACACTGCCTCCAAGAGCCACAAGCACATTCGGAGAACGAGCCTTTCTTTGATTTTTTCGAACTCTGTTGATAAATTGCTTTATCTTTTACACAAAAAAATAGAAATAGAAATAAAAAAATGAATACACCAATGCTTAATTCCTAATTAATTTCTGCCGGGCGTATACATACACACATGGCTTCTCTATCTGTTTCTTGATATCAGTCCCTCCAACTTCTGTTTTAGGACAAAATCCACATGAAGACAGTTGACCAGACAGTGAGTGCAAGAGCTGCAACCAGGTACGTCCAAAGTAACAGCAATGAACACTCCTCTTGAGCCACATCAAACAGCTGTGTCATGGTACCTGCATTGTCATTTGAAAGAAATCAGCTTAATAGAAAATAATTTGTTTTTCAATTAAAATGTAAGAGAAATGAGTTTTTTTTTTTTTTTTTGGAAGTGCATGCATGATTCAATATGAATAAAACACAAGTCGATCGTCAGAAATTAAAATATGTTACCAACCAATATTCATGGCGGGTGGCACTGTGAATTGAAGCATGAGCACGAAATGATAAAGAGGATCTGATGGAAGAAACCCTAAATGTGAAGCTGCTTTTACAACGCCAATCCCAGCTACAGGAAGTAGAATATATCTCACGCATATTACTGCAATTATGATCACTGGCTTCAATCTTGCCTTTCGAAACCCTGTTCGTTCAGTTCAGTTCATAACCACCCTGTTAATAATCCAATCTGCTACCTCTTTTCTACAGTTAATTAATTACTCAAGATTTTGCAAATTTTGCTGTTTTTTTTTTCATACCTTGTGTTAGGTTACCTCCCAGTATAAGAGTGATGCAAGGAATAGTTCCATCCCTGCAAAATAAAATAAATGAACCAGCTGCATGCCATAAGTTGACAGAAATTTGTTTTTCTATTGATTGTCATAATTTACACTTTGTTTGCAAAGTTTGTCTGAAACTAGATTTTACCTACCCAAGTAATGTAATAGAATCCTGAATTACTCTGAGTGGAGCATTGTCACCAATGATGAGGTGTCTGAGCCATGTAACTGCTCCAAATATAAATCCAAGAATCTAAAAGTTTTTTAAGATTAGAATTAATACAGTAATGAAGGAAATGGTGAATGAATAGTCAGGTTATTAGTACAAAGAACTCACAGCACCAATGGTTGGAGGAGCCAGTAGCTCTTCAAGAATCTTATGGAATAATCCCAAAACTTGTTTCCAGATTTGTTCTTCCTTCTTAGCTTCAATCTACAGATAAAATGATTTGGAAATTTCAGATAATGTTAGATTACAACAAATTACGCTGCATATTTTTGAAGTTGATATACAATCAGGAACGGATCAAGGAAAAAATAATTGTATTTTTCGCCCAAAAAAAACTAACAAATTTTTTTGCCCGACGGAACCAGCACGTCGGGTTGTGGATCCGTCCCTGTATACAACACAAAGAAGGGGGCTTACAGTTGGTGCTTTTGTATCATGTTCAATTGTTCCATCAAGAAGCTGAGTCTTCTCATTTGCCTCTAAATCCTTGTTGGGTTCCTTTAAGGACTCCTCGACTGCGAGCATTTCCTTATATTTTGCGGCCGAGCTCCTGATTAAGTGGTAACTGTAAGTCCATATGTAGAACCCACCAAGCTGCAGTTGAATTAAAGTGATAACTGATAAGTCCTAATTTGAATTTTATAAGCCTCTGTTTGGTAAAATTTTCAAGGAAAAGAGTGAAATGTGAATTCAAGTGATTTGTATTAGGATAAAAGGCTGGGATGTGACTTCATCAATGGAAGGCTTTAAAGTCATGAGGGAACAAGATAGAACACTTACTGCCATAGAGAAAGAAACATATGAAAGTCCAACTGTAGAACAACTTTCCCCGAATGGATTACCATCCTGTTTACAGATCGCAGGGACGATTATCAACATAATGTTTCCCAAGTTTCCTATTTAAGACGAATTAGGTGCTTCCGATTAGAAACAAACAAGAATTCGACTTCTCATCATAGCAAATCAAGCACCATGCATGCTGCATTTACAAACAGGTTTACTAACCCTCACACGGAAGAGGAGGGCCCACACACGACACAATAAATATATTCGTGGGCCCCCCTCCATGTACAAAATTGTTTGTATAATCGGGCAAGGCAAGCAAATATACCTGATGCACAAATGCTAATAATAAGGCCTTCTAGATGTGGCTTTGGTTTTAACAATTTAACTGCTAACCATCCAATAGTCCCTCCAATTAGAAACGTGATGCCAACATTAACAACCATAAACCACCTGAAAAAATGTGAAGTTAAACACACTGTGGATCTTATAATCAGGAGGGAGGAGTATTTATTTAATGTTGGAGGAAATATACCATGAGACTATGTCTTCAAGGGTAACAGTCTCTGCAAGATTTGAAAACATGAGTGCAGGTGTGAAGACCATGAACACAATCTGCAATGCCATAATATTTCAAAACTATATTAACATATCAGAACAAAAAGGACAATGGTATCCCATTCCGGTTTCAAGTTTAACTTACTTTGTTCAAAGAACTTCGAGCATCCGCCGGCAGAAGTTTGAGATAATCAGTAGCCATAAAAGCTCCTAATGAACTTATTAATAGAACCTGCAATATTGGCATCGACGCCACCTCAAATAATGTCCAGAATCCCATTTTTTTTTTCTTCAAAATATGTTATTGAAATGTGAAGTAGCCTTCTTTTCTTCAACTAATAGGATCAGTTCTCAGTTCCAAGAACCTGCTAATTTCCACAGCTGCTGCAGGATAATGAAAGAAGGAAGTAAATCAATTCTCGAGTTAAACTGTTATGTAATTTTATTTCTACCGAAATTGATCCGTTGCCCATGAGATACGTGTCAGCTCGACTTTGGAGATGCCGATCGAGCTGCCCCACGAATACATGATGTGATATGATGGATATATAAATTTTAGTATATATGAATATGGATTTAGGAATATTGCATCCAGTTCTTATGCAAAGGCTTCGATGGATATAAGTGACTTGACATGAAATAATTTATTGTGGAATCCTTTAAAAATACGTATAACCATTTGCTACGTACTCGACCCGCGGACTACTTGACACATCTCATGTAACAGACCACAAAATCCAGTTAGGTTAGTATAATTAGATAAAAGATTATATTAAATTAAGTGTTTAATATAATCCTACAAGGAATAATTAATATCCTCATATATTGTGTGGCTGTGCTTACTAGGAAGCGAA
This sequence comes from Ligustrum vulgare, assembly GCA_963555705.1. Taxonomy (NCBI): domain Eukaryota; kingdom Viridiplantae; phylum Streptophyta; class Magnoliopsida; order Lamiales; family Oleaceae; genus Ligustrum; species Ligustrum vulgare. The sequence continues at coordinate 40,157,094 of OY743173.1, read as the reverse complement.
AAAGTAATAAATATTAATTATAAATTTAAATTAAACATGAAAAAGACAACTGTGAAATATTGAAGAATGATAATAATCAGAAAAAGCTAACGTCGGCACTTTGCTGGCTATGCTGTCGTGCATATCCAACCAAACCATGCACGTATATCATGGAAAAAATACCCAGAAAAAGGAGGATTGGGATTCATTCTTTAACAAATATTCAAAATTAAATAAATAAATCAATCAATCCGAAAAATAATTTATATACATATATATTATATATTCGTTCTCTTTTTTTCCCTTGGACGAGAAAGAGATCATAAATGACAATTTTATGTATGATTTTGCTAAGCTAAAAGATGCAAATTAACGGCGTAGAAAAAGAAAGAAAGAAAGAAAGAAAAAAATGAAATAAAGAGATACGAATAAGAAAATGGTGGCGATATATCGAGATTGAGAAAAACGAACCTGAATTAAGATTATCGTCCCGATGACAAAACAATGAGACTTGGAAGAAAGAGGAGAGGAAGAAGTTGAATGAACTCCTAGTGTTGTGGATCTCTCTGAATTTTTAAATATATATATAGAGAGAGAGGAATTGTAATAATACTAATTTGTATCTGTGATATAAATGATTATAGACATATATAAATGATTATAGACATATATAAATAAATTAATGGGGTGATGTAAGCAGTGAGGCCGCGTACGAATACGAATTCAATTAGGTTAAGAACTCACCTCCCCAGCAATTGGACAAATCATACGTTTTTTTGCATGTGGTCAAAAATCGTTGGCACCTCAATCTTCCATCTGAAATTCATTCAAATAACAAGGCGCTGTTTGGACATGAAAATATCTTCGAATTATAATTGTATATATCCTCCTCATCAAAAATAAAAATTGGACAACTACTTTGGACGACCAGATTCTTCATTCAAACAATTTTTATGGATATGGTTTGATGAGTATAAATACCCGAGCATTTACAAAAGCCTCAAGCCCGAGCTTTTTGACAAAGTATAGTCTCCTAATCAAATGTGTAACCCCGAGGACCACCATGAACCCGAGGAGGACCTCAACCCCGACCACATGAATATCATCCTATAATATATTTTCTATCCCCGAGGAAGACCTCAACATCGACCACCATAAATTCGAGGATGACCTCGACCCCGAACACATGAATATTATCCCATATTACACCTTGATACTCCCGAGGAGGATTTCAACCCCGACAATCATTTATATCCCGAGCATATCCTTTGTCCTCATCCCCGAGCAACATATGAACCTCGAGGTCGAGCACTTAAACATTACACACCATATTGAGAACCCCGAGGACTTGAACAACCCCGAGGAGAATATAACCCCCTATCACACTTAAAATGTCCGTGGCAAAGACATTGCCCCGACCACTCATAATACCCCCGAGGATAGAATACCCCGAGTACATATATCTCACCAAAAAGGTGCATGATGTGCTCGAGGCACATAATGCTCGGGTCAATTCTCTCATTGAACAGGCATGACTTGATTTGATACGTGGAGTCTACAACCTCCTAATTCCAATAGAACTCATCTTCCAACAAAATCCTATTTGGGTTTTACAACCTCATCCCTAAAAAATAGGAGGATGATTCCTAACATGACTCATGCAATGCAGGTATTTCAATCCTATCATAATTCGCCATATATCACTATAAATACATGGCACTCAATCATAATTCAGGTACACAATTATCTCTACAATTTATAGCGTCTTGCATAAATTTTCTCCTTCCTCTTTACTGACTTAAGTATCGGAGGGGCGACGAGGACACACCTCCTCGCCTTTATTGCAGGTATTCGGAGATCCAGTTCGTGCTAGTTTATTGCTCAAGCTCGGAATATTTCAGGTGCGATTTTTAGCATCATCATGGTTCGTATTAATTTTTTTTTAAAAAAAAAAAGGATGTTACTTTTCTTTCCTCGGTGTCTTATTATTTTGTGAAAAATAATCTGTGAATGCACCGACCAAACAGCACTTGAGATGGGTAGGCTTTAAGTTTGAAGTTATTAGTGTTCATCTTGCACAGGGTTACGTATACTCTAATAATTATTAGCCAGGACTTTCTATTTTATTACATATATAATATAATAAGAATAAGAATAAGAATACCAGATTGATTACTAGGATTTAGCTGGTCACAATTTGTCCGCTATACATTGAATTTGGCGGCTTTACCGGCAAGTGTTCAATCAAACTTTCCTGTCCTCACATAGACTTTTCTCTTATATTTCTCTTTCATATATCTACACTAATTTAATAATAAAAAATAACAATATAAAAATAGAATTTATTATTTAAATTTAATTGAAGAAATAAGTAAATAACTAATAAAAATGAAAATATGTGGAATTATATGTATTTTTATTTAAGCCTCTGCTTGGTAAAAAAAAAAAAAAAAAGAAATTGTTCATAAAATATATATTTATAAAAAATTGTCTGAAAAATGTATTGCTTGTAAACTGTATGCCAAACGGAGGCTTTAATGTGAAGAGTCTCCCATACTTGACGCCTGAATAAAACCAACGGTTGAAAAGTGTTGGACATTCTTCTTAACCACCATTTCGAGTCAACAATATTATAATTTCAGCCTTGTCATGGTCACCATAAAGTAGCTGGCAAATCTTTACAATCAATACCCATTTAAACAATTGTTTATAAATTTTATTTATAAAAAATAACATGATAATATTTCATTAATCTCTTTTTTGAAAATTAAAAAATTGCCTGGTTCTTTTTATGAAATTATTAACTTTTAAAAAAAAATTATCCAATACGATGTCATGTGACTTTTAAAAAAAATTTAAATAAAATCTTTCCAAACAAATTTTTCTTTAATGTTGGCTAATGTCCATTTTGAGGTCTTGAAAAAAAAAAAAAAAAAATCACTGAAAAATACTTCAATTTTTTTTTACTGAAAAATACGTTCTTTATTACAAATATCATATTATGAAACTTATGGTACTTTTAAAGTATCATAACATGATATTTATGATACTTTCAAATTTTAATATCATAACCTGAAATTTTTTCAAATTTTTATGGTACTAAGAGCAGAATTTTAGTATCACACCTTGAAAGTTTCAAACTTTTTATGATACTTTCATTATATTGGGTCAGACATTTCATCAAATACATTGTAGAATTGATAAAAACTTGATGAAAACTCAATTGTGACGTTTTTCAAACAACACATCAAGCCTCGTCTGAGAAAAAGGAGGTGACACGACGATGGTGACGCGTTGTTGATGAGAATATTGTATGTTTTTTAAGAGGAAAAAAAAAAAGAAAAGTAAGTAAAAATCAATTAAAATACTAGTGTAAGTAAAATTTCAATAAAAGATAAAAAGGTAATATAGAGTGCAAGTATCCGCTATTACTCTCTATAATTCATTTTCCCATCATATGCATCATGCATATATAGCATCACTGGGATATAGCTAATACTTCAGTGCAAAACACGCCATTAGAGCGTAGACTGTTAAAGAAGAAGTCACCACATTCCTCTCCAAAATGATACACAGCTTATAAAGAATTACGGAAAAGCCCCTTGTATAGGGGCCTGCACAGGCCCCCTGTACAAATAACACGCCTCAAAGAATTATATATTTTTCAAAGTTGTATCAATTGATTCTTGTCATATTGGCTGTGCCCTTTTCACATAAATATCTGATTTTAGCATTAGTTATAATTATAATTAATTGCAAAATTAAAATAAATTTATAATTGTAATTAATTGTAAAATGTAATTCATTATAATTTATAATTAATTTAATTAATTCTAAAGAAGAAAAAAAATCAATTTCGAGTATCTTATAATATATACAATTAAATTACAATTTGTAACTGGTTGAATTAATTTTAAAATAAAAGTGAAATTTCGAGTGACTTCTAATATACAATTAAGTTGCAATTGTAATTAATTACAGTTTGTAAGTAATTCAATTAATTTTAGCAATTAAACTTGTCTTATTTTTATAAATTCATTAGTTACAATTGTAATTTGTAAATAATTAAATTAATTTTAAAATTTAAATGAAATAAAGTTACAGAAGAATGGAGAGTTAGAAATAAAAGGGTGCTAGTTAAATTTGTAATTAATTACAAATTAAAATAAAGTTACAATTGTAATAACTTTAAGATGTAATTGATTACATTGTGTAATTGCAATTGTAATTAAGGTGAATGTAACTAATTTAATTAATTTTAGCAAAAAAGTTTTGTCATGTTTTACAAATTCATTAGCTACAATTGTAATTAATTGCAAAATTGAAATAAAGTTGGAATTGTAAATTATTACAAATTGTAATTCATTACAACTTGTAACTAATTTAATTAATTATAAAATAAAAAAATGAGATTTCGAGTGACTTGTAATATACAATTAAGTTACAATAGTAATTAATTAATTAAATTTGTAATTGATTACAAAACTGAAATAAACTAAAATTGTAATTCATTACAAAATGTAATTAAATTACAATTGTATTTAATTATAATTTGTAAGTAATTCAATTAATATTAAAAGAAAAACGAAACTTCGAGTGAATTGTAATATACAATTAGGTTACAATTAAGGTGCAATTATAATTAATTGCAATTTGTTACTAATTCAATTAAATTCAGCAATTAGACTTGTCATTTTTTTTATTTTTTGCAAGTTCATTAGTTACAATTGTAATTAATTGAGAATTTGAGATTAAATTACAATTATAATTAATTATAATTTGTAACTAATTCAATTAATTTTAAAAGTAAAGTTTAATTAATCTATATATTATATAAAAGGAGCTAAGTCCAGCAAAAATTCCCGCTCAAAGTTTGGCTTAAATTCCCGCCCATGTGAAGCTTGCTGGGAAAGACTAATAAAGTAGGTCCACTTCAAATATCAAATTTGCTGGGGAAGACTAATAAAGTAGGTCCACTTCAAATATCAAATTTGACTAAAATTCAAAATTTGAAAATCACAAAATCTGAAAAGTTACAGAATCTGAAAAGAAGCCAGTTTTTCCATTTTCTGACCGGACTGAAAAAGTGACATTCCGGCCGATCCAGAACTCCGATCTACGATCGGCCACCGCCATCAGAACGGGCTCTTCAAGGAGAAGACTCGCCTAAAATTTTGGGGCGATCCGACGGTTGAAACAGAAGTTATTCACCGGAGAAGATATTACTGGCGGACTGAAAAATCGCGATTCCGGCCAAACGGGAGCTCCAATCGCGAAACGGTCACCACCGTTGGGTTCGTGACGAGGAGGAGAAGCTTCCTGTATTTTTTGGCATTTTCCGATCTCCGGCGACTGGGGCGGTTTCCGGCGGCGGTCCGGCGAGGCGTATCCTGACAGAATCTTCAGCCCGACCTGCTCATCCCATTTTCGAAGTCCATTTTGCAAAAGCTAACATATCGCCGCCACATCCATGACGAATCCGACCAATTGACTTGCCGCTACCCATAGTAAGTTTCGATTTGTTCATTAACTAAAAAGCTGTCATTTAACTGTATTATTTTCGAATTTATTGTATTTTGAGTATGCATTTGATTTGGTGGACTGTTATATATATCAATCAAGATTTTAGGGTAATAAGCAAATCTTGACATTGGGATAGTATTCATTAATATTGTTTGTGTTTGACTAAAATTCAAAATTTGAAAATCACAAAATCTGAAAAGTTACAGAATCTGAAAAGAAGCCAAATTTTCCATTTTCTGACCGGACTGAAAAAGTGACATTCCGGCCGATCCAGAACTCCGATCTACGATTGGCCACCGCCATCAGAACGGGCTCTTCAAGGAGAAGACTCGCCTAAAATTTTGGGACGATCCGACGGTTGAAACAGAAGTTATTCACCGGAGAAGATATTGCTGGCGGACTGAAAAATCGCGATTCCGGCCAAACGGGAGCTCCAATCGCGAAACGGTCACCACCATTGGGTTCGTGACGAGGAGGAGAAGCTTCTTATGTTTTTTGGAATTTTCCGGTCTCCGGCGACTGGGGCGGTTTCCGGCGGCGGCGGCGGCGGTCCGGCGAGGCATTTCCAGACAGAATCTTCAGCCCGACCTACTCATCCCATTTCCGAAGTCCATTTTGCAAAAGCTAACATATCGCCGCCCACATCCATGATGAATCCGACCAATTGACTTGCCGCTACCCATAGTAAGTTTCGATTTGTTCATTAACTAAAAAGCTGTCATTTAACTGTATTATTTTCGAATTTATTGTATTTTGAGTATGCATTTGATTTGGTGGACTGTTATATATATCAATCAAGATTTTAGGGTAATAAGCAAATCTTGACATTGGGATAGTATTCATTAATATTGTTTGTGTTTGACTAAAATTCAAAATTTGAAAATCACAAAATCTGAAAAGTTACAGAATCTGAAAAGAAGCCAGTTTTTCCATTTTCTGACCGGACTGAAAAAGTGACATTCCGGCCGATCCAGAACTCCGATCTACGATCGGCCACCGCCATCAGAACGGGCTCTTCAAGGAGAAGACTCGCCTAAAATTTTGGGGCGATCCGACGGTTGAAACAGAAGTTATTCACCGGAGAAGATATTACTGGCGGACTGAAAAATCGCGATTCCGGCCAAACGGGAGCTCCAATCGCGAAACGGTCACCACCGTTGGGTTCGTGACGAGGAGGAGAAGCTTCCTGTATTTTTTGGCATTTTCCGATCTCCGGCGACTGGGGCGGTTTCCGGCGGCGGTCCGGCGAGGCGTATCCTGACAGAATCTTCAGCCCGACCTGCTCATCCCATTTTCGAAGTCCATTTTGCAAAAGCTAACATATCGCCGCCACATCCATGACGAATCCGACCAATTGACTTGCCGCTACCCATAGTAAGTTTCGATTTGTTCATTAACTAAAAAGCTGTCATTTAACTGTATTATTTTCGAATTTATTGTATTTTGAGTATGCATTTGATTTGGTGGACTGTTATATATATCAATCAAGATTTTAGGGTAATAAGCAAATCTTGACATTGGAATAGTATTCATTAATATTGTTTGTGTTTGCTTTGACTATTTATCCAATCTAGGGGTTAAGAAGCTAGCTGGAACGACTGAAGAAATTGAAAAGCACTTTGGTTCTGATTCCTCAAGACTTATCATGGTAATGAGATTTTCATGGACGATTAATAGGGTTTGAATGGCTATGGTAAATTTCACTAACATTGTCCGAACTTCACTAATATGTACGGATCTATCACCAATGCTATCTAACATTTTACATTTTATTTTTTGCGTTCTATTTCTATTGTCTGAACTTCACTTATATTCAATTTTTTTGAACTTTCAAAATTGAATAGACATTATTAATATTGTATGAAATTATTTATGAATTATTTATTGGCACATCATGATGTTTTCTTTTGGAATCATTCATAGAAATTACAGTTGCCGTGCATCGCACGGGTAAGAACTATTTAAGTTACAAAAGAAGAAGTGAGAGGTAGAAAGAGAGGGGAGAACCCAACAGAAGAAATTGGAGAAGAAAGTCATCAAGAATCCAACTTTTTATAGGATATGTGCTCAATATGATTATATGATCATTGCCTGATTACTTGATTTTAATAATATATCTTATCTTTTAAAATAATAGATTTTTTAAGCCCCTTAATTAAAGTTTTGTATATGTATATTTAACCTTTTTTTTTTTTTTTTTTTTGAAAAGTCAAAAGGAGTTTTTGAAGTCTAAAAGCTACTTTTGGACCTTGTTATTCTATGAAGCGCTTCCTCTAATTGAAAATGTTTTTAGAGGAAGTTTAGTCTCAATATGATGTTCTCTAAAAGCACTTTCAAAATAAAAATCTATTTTAAAAATTAGTTTTCAAATAAAAATGAAAGTAAATTTTTTTCAAAAAAAAAAAAAAAAAAACTCCTCTACGAAAAATAAAAACAAGTCATGCCAAATAAGCCCTTATTTTACTTAATCAGAAAATAAAAAGTATTAAAAATATTTTATATGCCTTTATTATGTCCCATTGTGACGCCAAAACATGCCAGCGGCCACGAGTCAGGTTATAATGGCTGCAATTGTAGCTAGGTGTACGTTATTCCTCGTGCTTCATGTTATTTGAAAAAATAAGGATTAATAGTACAAAACGTCTCAACGTTTGATATGTATTGTGCAAAACGTCTCAACATTTTGATTTTTGACGCTAAACATCCCAACCTTTACAATTTTTGGTAGAAGACATCATTTCTGTCAATTTTAACCCAATTTCACAAATTGAACAGTAAATGTCAAGGGCATTTTCGTCCAAAAAAAAAGCAGCTCATTCATACTTGAGTAATTTGCACAAAACGTCCCTACGTTTGACACTTATTGTGGAAAAACGTCCCTACGTTTATTTTTTTGGCGAATAATGTCCCTACCTTTATTTTTTTGGCGAATAACGTCCCTACCTTTAAATTTTCTTGTTCATTAGTCCCCAAATTTTACTTTTCTTTCAATTTAGTCATTCTGTATTTTATTTAAAGGTAATTGTCTTCAAACGTGTATAACTTTTGATCTACAACTCCGAATTGCACTCCGTTTTTTGCGTTGAACTCCAAATTCAACCATCTTTCTTATGATGTATCATGTGCTTATTTATTAAACATTTCGTTTTGACTTTTGTATAGTAGATACTTATTTTGTTATGGCATAATTGATTGACGTAAATTGATTTCTGTAAATTTTATTGAAACGGTGAAATTTTAATTTTAGTGTGTGTTCGGCGGCCAGCGGAATTTATAAATTGGATTTATTTGACTTTGTAATATTTTTAAAGTAAAATATTTGGTTAAAAATTGGTATGTTTAGCCCCTGTTTGAGCTATGTTATAATCTCTAATAACTTTCTGAACAACACACATTCTCTCTCTTTCTCCAATTTTTAAAAAGTGATTTGAAGAGAGAGAATGTGTGTTGTTCAGAAAGTTATTAGAGATTATAACATGGCTCAAACATGGGCTAAACATACCAATTTTTAACTAAATATTTTACCTTAAAAAGATTACAAAGTCAAATAAATCCAATTTATAAATTCCGCTGGCCGCCGAACACACACTAAAATTAAAATTTCACTGTTTCAATAAAATTTACAAAAATCAATTTACGTCAATCAATTATGCTCTAACAAAATAAGTATCTACTATATAAAAGTCAAAACGAAATGTTTAATAAATGAGCACATGATACATCATAAGAAAGATGGTTGAATTTGGAGTTCAACGCAAAAAAACGGAGTGCAATTCGGAGTTGTAGATCAAAAGTTATACACGTTTGAAGACAATTACCTTTAAATAAAATACGGAATGACTAAATTGAAAGAAAAATAAAATTTGGGGACTAATGAACAAGAAAATTTAAAGGTATGGACGTTATTCGCCAAAAAAATAAAGGTAGGGACGTTATTCGCCAAAAAAATAAACGTATGGACGTTTTTCCACAATAAGTGTCAAACGTATGGACGTTTTGTGCCAATTACCCAAGTATGAATGGGCTGCTTTTTTTTGGACGAAAATGCCCTTGACATTTACTGTTCAATTTGTGAAATTGGGTTAAAATTGACAGAAAGGATGTCTTCTACCAAAAATTGTAAAGGTTGGGATGTTTAACTTCAAAAATCAAAACGTTGGGACATTTTGCACAATACTTGTCAAACGTTGGGACGTTTTGTGCTATTAACCCAAAAAATAAATATCAAGTTTTGGCATATTATCTTATGCCAAGTGGTTTAGTAAGAATCGCATAAACTGATAAACATGGGTCACGAAGGGAGATCTCAACAAAGACTCCGTTTATGCCATGTGGTTGGATGCTGGCTTTATGAAAACCTTGTCATCCATGCTCTTCTTTTTTATGTACTAAATAACTTAATTGTGACCTTGCATTACAACCCTTTTAAGAATTCAAGCAATAATGTGAATAAAAATTTGAAGGTTAAAATCAGTCAAAGAAAGCACGTTGTTTTTGCTACTAAAATTTTGTTGGAATATTTTGTATATAGTAACGTTAAAGAAATAGAATAATTATATGAAATTCAGTCCGATAAATGGACAAAATAACAGCAACTAAACAAGAACAAGAAAAGAGAAATAGATGCAAAGTCGAGGTATATGTTGAACCAAACTTAATATATATATATATATATATATATATATATATATATATATATATATTACAAATTAGTCGATATTCATCTCACCAAAAAATTCAAATCTGAAATTATAAATGTGAAATGTACAAAAATGTTATTTACCACACATTTTATCTCATTTTATATTAGGCAAACATTTTAAATCATAAATCTAAATTCTAATTCTAACTCATTTTTCTTCTTTTCAATTACAGACAAACATTCACACTGGTTTACTTGCACTCCTATAATACAGCAATCGTTGCACTCCTTAGTCACCATTGACGTCATTGATGTTTATTTTTTAAAATTTATGCATATTTAAACATCGACCCAATTCGTTAATTCTCAAGAGTTACCCCAAACTCAAATTGTAAATTTCATCCTTAACTCACATGGCACCACGGTAGAAGGGACTCAGAATTTCATCGTAACCTATAACTATAAGTCTAAATGGTCTTTATATTCGATTCTCTAAGTTTCAACTGGTCGGCGAGCTTCCTTCATGTGAGTTCTTCTTCTTTGACTTATAATAACATGTTACTTTTTCTAAATTTTTATTTTGTTAACTAAAAATTTCATTTTCTATTTAGTAATGATTTAGATGGATTCTAATGAAGAAGAGGACATAAACAGACTTTAATTTACAATTATTATTTAAAAAATCAAGAATGGTCCTAGAACCGAACCAAACCAAACCAGAACTGATTGGTTTGGTTACAGTTTGGTTTCATATCTTTAAAAAAATCAATTTGTTCCATTAATAAAAAATCATCGGTTTATGGTTTCGTTTGGTTCTTCTAGAACCAGAACCAAACCGAATCACGTCCACCCCTACTTATGGTTTATGGCAATCAACTCCCAAGATACAATAACTGTCACTTGTGTTTGTAGCACTCCAAAATATAAGCACAAACCAAAATATAGATTTGTACTCCAAAATGAAAATGTAAAAGAAGGACCAAAATTATGCAATAAGAATACAAGAATTTTGTTTAAAAAAAGAAGAGGTAATGATATTATGTTTGCATATCATTGATGTGAGGAATGGGACATCCAGGGACGAATCTAGGGTCTTGGTTGAGCTAGAGCGAAGTTTGACTGTTAACCATTGACTTGATCGTTGACTCGCGACCTTCACGGATTCGACAATTCCAATAACGAAATATATTATTTAATTAAAATATATTAGAAATTATATGAACAACATATAAATGCTAATAAAACATAGTTGTCATTTAATTTATGAAAATAGTCTTACACAAACAAAAATAATAGGAAAAATACATGACATAACCCTACTTTGTAGCTGTAAGCTCGAACAACTGCATTCTTCGTGGTCTTATACTTTGAAGGCGTTGCAAAATTGCTTCATTCTTAACTAGTTTAAAAATCTTACGCTCCGTGTAAACCACCAAACTGTCATTCAACCAATCATATCCCATTTTGTTGTGCAAGTCACTCTTGATTAGATTCATAGCAGAAAATGCTCTCTCAACACTTGCAGTTGCCACATATAATATCAATGTCAATGTGATTAGCCTATAAACCAACGGGAAATAACAAGAGTTTCCCGTTTCAACCAACTTCTGAGCTAAGTGAGACATACTGTTGAGGTTAAAGAAATTTTTATCCCTTGTCACAAGAATAAGAAATTTATCAAGTTGAGGTTTATGTAATACGAGGTCTTCACCGGTGAAGTCCAAAGGATAAAACTGTGCAAGACGAAGTAATTTAGCCCTATCAAAAGCTGGAAATGATGCTTTTGGACTCAAACATGAAATGCAAAGAAGGAGCTCAGTGATCGTCTCTGGAAAACAATCATTCAACTCTTGTAAAATTGAGTCTATCACATGGCAGTACAAATCAACAAAGAAACGATGATAATAAGTTACCTGTTGAGCTCCACACCTAGTTCGACCTCTCATTACAACAATATCCTCATTTTGTTGTCTCTACGGCGCAACATTTAATCAAGTCCTTCTGGATGCTTGATGAAATCATTTGGTCATTTCCTGGCGCATTAGTTAACACTGCATTTGACACTTCCTCACAATGAGCTGCATACCATTCTAGTAGCTCAATTAGATTTCCCCTATTAACTGACTCCTTTGTCTCATCATTACAACGGAATGTCAAACCTTGCAATAAGAGGAATCTAGTACAATCTAGGATCGCAGTCATCTTGTCATATAACTTCGTTGTTGAGTATTACGTTGGCTAGAAAATGCAAAAGAAATAGTTTGCTTTTTATTCATCAACATTGTACACTTATTAAAAGCTTGATTATGAACATTATCAATAAGTCCAACGTGATCTCTCAAAGTTTTTTTATTCCTCCAATCCCTAAACCCAGTCTTAGTGAATACGTATCCATTCCCTTGACCTCCTTTATCAGGTTTGAATAACTAGCAATACAAGCAGTAAGCGGCGTCTTTTTCAATACTATACTCCAACCAATAAAATTCAGAAAATCACTCTTTCCTAAAACACCTGTTATCATTTCCCATCAGTCTTCTGGAAAATTCATGCCCGTGAGGTTGACAAGGTCCTTTCTCTTAGTATGTCATCCTAACATCATACCTAATATTAGGATCATATGACTCAATAGGTGGACGTTTTCATGGGTCAAGCACAAGATCATCCAGGTTAAATTGACTCTGATTCTTCTCTATGTTAACATCGCCTACCAATTCATTTGCTTGGCTAGAATTAGTGTCAGGTGACTCAAGTGTAGAACTAGATGAACTAGGTCGTGAATTCCGTTTCAATTGAAAATAGCATTCCATATGATATAATTGCTAATCATCACTCAGAAGATTGCATTAATTCAAAATTCACATGTATTCAAATTTATGTAACAAATCATTCGCCAATTGGGAATTAATGTCATATAATTCAGAATTTAGCAATTTGTAAGCTAAATCATCAAAAATTCCCAAATACATTATAATTTGTACATAGTGATGGTGTCAACCAAAAATTATCAAATAATTGTAAAAATGTGAAAGTGAAACTAGAATCAAGTCAAATAGTCAATCAACAACACAAAATGCTTACAAATATAAAAAAGGGAACTGAAATTAAGTTTCACAAAACACAATCTAAATTCTAGGGTTCGAAGTTTGAAGCAACACTAACCTACCTGTCGGTCGTCGGAGGAGTTGGAGTGAGCAGCGGGCAGCGACGGACTGAGTGGAAACGGAGGATCAGAGGGACGAAAATGGTCATTCGAAATCGCCTAGGAAGGCTGAAGAGTGAAGATGCGACGCGAGGGCGAGGGTAAACCACCGTAAATGAAGAATTGGTCTCGTGTCTGGATCTGGAAGACTGGGAAATAAGAGAAATCAGACCAAATTGTTGTCACTGACGGTTCCCGACTTTCTCCGCTTTCCGCAACCGTAACCATTTGTCATTCCGATTACTTCATCCATAAACCTTTTTTTATTATTATTATTTCAAAATAGTAAAGGTGAGAGTCTTCTTATTTCCACTTTAGTCGATCAACTCTTGAGAAAAGAGCGGCGGTGGTTTATGTTTGGTCCTTTCGGGTCGCCTGACCTGGGCGGATGGTGCTTCGTAACGGCTTGTCTGATTGCATGAACTCTGCAGAAAAAAAAAAAGAATGAATCGGGGCATCCATCAGGTCATCAGGAGATAGCTGAATCCTTATGAATAGGTTTGATTAGATGGACTGGGGATGCTTTGCCCAGTGGAGAAGGAAGCCAAAATGGGCTAATAAATTAGATAATCTGGTTCACTCTCTCACTATCTTAACTTTAAGGTTAGGTTTGTGTTCCGCAAACTCAATAACTTTCTTGTACCTAACAAATCTAAAGGAACCAAATAAACTATGACTATGAATTGCTACTTGAGGATCCGGTCGACCTGCATCCGTATTGGGTTGGGACACTTGGGTATTAGTTGGGTCTTTTTGGGCTACAAATATAATTTTTTTTTGGCCCATTTTGAAAATATGGTTGAAATTTTCTTGGATGTGGTCTACTGGAGTACCCGACTGATATATATAATAAAAAAGAAAATCTGAAAATTCGACGGAATCCATCACGAGCGATCGTCCGAGCTCACCTAATGCTACATTTGTCCCTAAGGACATCCCAAGGGTCATATTTATAGATGATGAAGGGTTGAGAACGAAGTGGTGTGAAGCCAAACTATATAACACTTCGAAAAGACAGACTTTTCGTACTATCATGTGATCGCATGGTTATAAGCCGTGCTCTCGCATGGCTTTGAGTGAAAAAAAAAAAATTAGAAATTGTTTAACGTGTGATCACATGTTTTTATACCATGGTCAAAATTTTGACTAAATTTTTTCCCTTCTTAGTAATTTCTCATTCATCCGATATTGATTTCGAGACGTCGGATATATCTTTCAACACATGCAGAGAAATTTGAATTCTCTTTTGAGGGCGTACCCCTAGCCCCTACGAGGGGCACTACCCCCCGACCTGACCGGACAGGTTGATCTCCGTTTCTGCGCCCCGATAAAGTGGCAAACTAATTTGCCTAAACATAATTGGTCAGGTTTGGATATTTAGCAGAAATTAACACGAAGTCACTTTAGTCGTTTTTCAAAACTTAACCAATTTCTCGAATTATTAAATCAATTTCCAACAAATTTGTACCTTGCCCAATCGGGTGGAGATAGCTATAAGCAAATGCTTCCTTCACGTGAGATGACCTGAAAATGATCGAGGTGGATACTTCAAGGAATATCACGAGTTGCTTTTCAAAACCTGCAAGAAGGGACGATGTTGGATCTTGTGGCTTCTCCTAGGATGAGATAAATCAAGTATACAAATAGCTATTAAAGTGCAAAATGAGAAGGGAATGCAATAATTAACAAAGATTATATGGCGGACACAATGTGATTAGGACTCCTTAAAGGTGTGATACGTGCATTTTGTACACTTATTTTGGTTTTAAAACTAAACTTTTATTTTGTTGTTTGTCTATTTTCTCCTTAATTTAGTGCAATCTCTCTTTATTTCAGTTTTGGATCATTTAGAACTAAACTAAAAGAAAGAAATGAAAACAGCTGAAAATGGAAGAAATCCAAAGTTTGAGGACCAAATTGTAAATAATTATTAGTTGATTCAGACCACAAGATAATGATTAAAGATCATATAAAATCAATTGAATGATATTGGATGCCAAAGAATTAAGTGGCAATTGAAAAATGACTTCAAACAAAAACGAAATAGCACAAGTTATGTTAGGTTTTTAGTTAGATATTGAGACCCATTTTTCATGCAGTAAACATTCGAATTAAAAAAAAAAAAAGAAAAATACTTCATAAATAATTGAAACTCTTTTGAGACTTAATTTGGACGTGATTCTCAATCTAATTCCTTGGGATGGCCAAAAAAAAAAAAACTCGATGAATCTGAAACCCGCGAGGACCCAATCTCATTAGGGTTACCACGGGGCGAGTTCTCCGCCACACGACCCAAATTTTTTTTTTTCTTTTAAAATTCTTTCCCTATTGAAAAAATATAAAAAAAAAAAGTAAAAAATTCATTAAAAAATATAAATGGGACAATAAATGGGTTGGAATGGTTGCCCCGAGACCTGCGGGGAACTCCCGAACCCGACCCATTACCATCCCTACTAATTCCACCTCATATAATAGAAGACACGGGTAGCCATTAGGGGAATGAATGAGGGATCATTGAAGAGTTCATCCAGGTTGAATATCAAGCATGAAGACAGAGTTATATTATTTAATTTTATTCTTCTCCGAGTTACGAATTCTAACTTTTGTATTAATTTTGTCTCATGCTAGCCTAGATTAATTTTGTACTAGATTTTCGATAAATCTTGTATTATGAAACTTAAATTCTTGATTATTGTTTTTGACATTAAGATATGTTTTGATTTTGAATGATTATTATGAGCTTTCTTTTATTTATGATTATTTGGCCAATAAATATACAATCTATTGTGACTGTTTTAGAATCGATAGATCGAAAATAAGTTGCACATGGTAATAATTATCGTAAAGTCCGATATGGGGTAGAATTATACCACTGTGCTTTACGTGATCTTTAAATATTCACATTTCTTTATTGCATTATTGCTTGTTCGCGTCCGCGTCCATCATAGAGATATAGTCGAGTCACATATAGGAATACGTTTAATTCTACTCGAGAGATATTGATAAACAATTTAGGGATATATCTTTATAATTCATCATCTCTTGGAGCAAAAACTAGGGTTATGATTGGAGCACGAAGACGTAGTTATATCTTAATTTTCTTCTTCTCCAACTTTGTATTAATTTTTGTCTATTTATCATGCTAGACTAGATTAATTTTGTGTTTGATTTTCGATGAATCTTGTATTATGAAACTTTATTTCTTGATTATTGTTTTTGATATTAAGACATGTTTTGATTTTGAATGATTATTATGAGTTTACTTTTATCTATGATTATTTGGTCATAATTGTATATCAATACTATGGAAACTGAATAAAGTGGAATCCTTGTTATTTACAGCAGATTACATTCAATTGATTGCAGAATTAAATAATAACAGTTATTTATTCCTAACGAAAGTTACTCTTCTTAGTCTCTGTTTAACTGCCATTAGGGGTAGGTATCGGGTGATTCGATTCGAGTATTTTAAGAATCGAAATCGAATCATACTTTTTCGGTTCTTGTAAAATGGAACCACTCGGTTCCATTGAATCGCAAGAACCAAACCATTCGATTTTTGTTCGGTTTCGGTTCTAATTTGGTTCTACAATAATAATTATTTTTCGAGAGCTTTATCGAGGAACATCAAGCCTCGGGAAGTGAGTCAATAACCTGAAATAAACTTCTACCGAATATACCAAAATCAAGAATTTCGAAAATCCTTTGACTCCGAAAAAAGTATAATTCTCCATGAAACTAAAGATATTCATAAACAAATGGTCTAAAAGGTTTTTCGAGCATTTCAATATAGTAAACTTGTGGGATGAATCATGAGTTTTAAATGCATTATTATTAATATTTTTATATTTGTATTTAAATATTTAATTAAGTCAATCGTAGTCATTTACAACTTCGCTTATTAATAAGTTAGTCTCATTCGATTTTCATTTACTAAGAATTTCAGTGCAAGTGTGAAGTTAAATGTTACAATGAGGTAAAGACATAACAAATTTCATAAAAAGAAATTAATCATTTTCACTTTACCCAAAAAAATTACAAATTCTTTTGATTTTTAATTTTAGGACAACCAATTAAGACTATAAAAAAATAAACAAAGATCAAAAACCGGTTCTAACTTCGATTTTTCGGTTCTAGAAGCGAAACCAAAAATCGTTTTCGGTTCGGTTCTCGGTTCCAAAACCGATTTCCTATTTAATTTTTTTAAAACTATACGGTTCCGATTTTTTCGGTTCGATTTCGATTTCGATTTCGGTTCGGTCATATCGATTCTGGTTTTTTTTCCCACCCCTACTGTCATTATTTGGCAAAAAAATGTTTTTGAATAGTATTTGATAGGGTATTGACACGATCTTTCCCGAATTACCCTAATAGATCCTGGGTGATGTGTGCTGATGATGGATGCCAGTTAGACACCAGACCCACCACCAAGACTAAGTGTAAAATAATATCAATCATATGCTAAATAATAAAAGACAACTCATTTGTGTCAAAAGAATGTTGGCTCAAAAATGATATTTAAATGCTTACTTTAAATGAAACAATAACCTACAGATGTGATACTAGTGTGACTCCAAAATCAAATGGCTCTTCAAGCTTTCAAAATTCAATTGTTACCTATTAAGAAAAGACATGGGAAAATAATGAGTTGATAGCTCAATTAGTAAAGAATTTCGAAAATAATTACAGTTTCTCATTTATATGAACTTATCGAAAATCCAGTTCATTGTGTAATAATATCTTATAATCGTAGTCGAAAAGAGAGACATGCTCTAATGCTAAAAAATATCATCATCTAGAATCAGTGATATAATCACATCATATTTATACTATCATCACAGTCTGTAATCTAACATCATCAATAGTATACTGTCAGCACAGTTTGTAATTTCTAGGTATGGCCATACCAGAACAAATCTTACAAAAATGTACCCACTAAATATAATATGTACTCTAGTCATATGCTAATAGACTGCCTCTCGAACTAGTTTCAAAGAGTTCTGATAATTAATTCAAGAACACGGTTAAGACCCCCTCAGTGAACTATATCATAGACGGTCAAGACATCCTCAAGGTATTATCATATCTGATCAAAGACCCCTCAATATAGTATAGAATACGGTCAAAGTCCCCTCAGTGAACTAGAAGAAGTATATAATTACGAGTACTTTTTGGTGGATTTTAATATTATATGTCTCATATTTCTTTTAACATTCTGATTCCAAAATTTTCATATTCTCATAACATTTAATAATAATCACGTAATTTAACAGTTAAATCACATAATTACATTTAACGTAGTCGTATAAATGATTTATCAATATTTAAAAAGAATTTATATTTTCCACTCATCAAGTTCTCAGCAATGAAGTATCTAGGATCGCTTTCCCCACTTTTGCATCCACCTCATAAATTAATGTATAATTGCTCAAATAAAAATTCACTCATGTTACACAAGTAGTTATCTAATGTAATTCCTCATTTAAACTCTTTTCCACTAAATTGGTTCACTAAAACCCACTAATCAATTATTTTCTTGTTTCAACTCACATTTCTCTTCTTTCCTCACTTTACTATCCGGAAAGGAAAGACTCCATCATTTATTCAACTTGCAATTCCCTGTCATTAATCTTAATTTTTGTTCAAAAAGTGTTTATTCACATTGTTGACTAGAAGAAAGCCTTTATAAATAAACAGCTATTAAAATGTTTATGCTATTGGAAGAAAAGATAAAATAATCCACCATTAAGACCATTTTTGGTACTTAACCGAGGTACCAAAATTGTTTTCATTTTCTTTACTGAATCACATCCCAAACCATTCATTTTTCTTTCTGAATTTCGCTTATGCCTATTTCCAATATTAAATATATACACTCGTGTACATGTATATTATGCCAAACCCATTTCAATTCCATTTTCTTTCCTTTTTCACCTCTATTTTTAGTTCCCGGACACTCACTGTCGGTTTGTTATCCAAGAATGAGAGATAGATACTTATCCTCTAAATGAATAGATAACCATTTCAACTTAAGACCCCAAACTTTCATATAATATAATACTAGTGAATCATCCCGTGCAATGCACGTGAAGAAACGTCTAAATAAAAATAATCATATTCAAAATTAAATAAATCCTTAAACAAAATAAGTAACATTCACAAATAAGAGATAAGTTCATCATTTATTAGTTTCATGTATAAACATCAACCTTTTATGGAGAAATCATACATGCGAAAGTGATTGTGTCTGACTCTTATTGATAGTCATGGCATATGACACCATCAATGAAAATTATTTTTTTTGAAATCTAATAAGTATCCTAAAATTCGAATGGCTCAACGATATCCTTGGAATAAAGAACTCGTGTCTTGCATTACTGTCAATCACATCTATAACTCCACATACATTACGCAATAATAAGATTCATATATAGTGGTAATTTGAATAAGAATTGCAATGAAACTAAGCATAACCATCATACCAAATAATTCAGTGTTATCAAAATCGGACATGTTTAAGATTTCCCGGAAAGGTTTGAAGACGTAAATTTCTTTTGGGAATGTATGGTCCTCAACTTCAACAATTCTTGTCCTTGTTAATAGCTCAATCCTATAATCACATTTAACTGCCTTGTACTTAAGCTTATTCTCCTCGACCAAAAAATGTCTTATAGCGTACAGACCACCTTCACGTAACTGAGGCTTGAACACACGGATCAAGTTACGCTTAGCTGAAGCCTGAATCCTTCCACCCTACAAAGAATAGAGAAGCCCACTGTAGCATGAAACCATGTAGTGCCATGAACAATTTTAAGGAACAAAAAATAGTGTACTGTTTGCAATAGATAGAACTATTTAAATAGATTCAAATTAGTGACTAAAAACATAAATAAATTCCAAAAAAAAAAAAAAAAAAAATTGCTGCACAATCTTTATATACCAAATATGTTTCAGAAACAACAATATCTTTATATATAGACATAATTGTATACATTGCAATGATGTGTTAAGAAATAACAGTATACTGATAAAAAAAAAGTTATATTTTTCTATTCTTCTTCTTCTTCTTCTTTTTTATTTGTTTAATTTTTTTTATTTGAGGGAGCAATAATTACTATTCTAATTAGTCACAGTTCCACAAATATTTTAATAGTGGGAAAATCATACATAATCTGAATGAATTAATAGCTAATAGTTTAATTCCATGATCAAATGCACCCATTAGTTTATTGTAACAGTTTCTCTTTTACATATACCCAAGTCAACAAATCTTTTAATAGTGGGGAAATCATAGATCATCTTATGCATTACCAGCTAATTACTTCCATTCAAAAGTAAAAAGTATATGTTAAAAAGTTGAAACAAATTTAAAAATAAACGTCATATCATAAAATAATAATAATAATAATAATAATAAATTTAAAATACACGTCAAGAAATATGTAACAACAAAAATATAATTGACTAATGAAGTTGGAAAAAAAAATTATAAGATTTACGACGAATAAAATCGTAAATATTACCAGCTAACTACCTCCAAAATTAAAAAATAATGGTAAAACAGTTGTAACAAATACACCTCATTTATATAAATTTACAACGAATAAAACTCTAAATATTATTGTGGTTCGAACATAAATTGTTTGAAAACTTAAATAAACTACTAAAAATTATTGTATGTAAAATATTCATGTGGTGCGAACGTAAATAGCAAATTGTTTGTAAATTTTATCGTATCTAAGTGTACAACCAACCTTTTTGTCCACGAAGACGACGTCAAAACTGAAAATATCCCTCGGATTGTTGTAGCTTGGAGTATCCCATGCACGCACAACACGAACCTTCATGCTCCATTCGGTCTTCCTGACATTGAGCTCATCAACGAAGCTGTAGAGACCACACATCCTTCAAGAGCAGAAGATGGTAGAAGTTAGATGGAGTAAGAAAAGATCAATCGATGTTCTGCTCATAGTAGTTGAACTCACCTTGCAAGTACTCAGATATATTGGTAGATAGACCAGAGATGCAGAATTGCCAATGTTGTACCGGAAATAAGAGAACAGGTGTATTGTAAATCAATGCAATTCTGTATTATGTGTATAATCCAAGCGACTATTCATATTAATTGTAAGCTCAGGAATCAGAGTGACTGTACGCATTCCAATAAATCGCTACTGCATGCGTGCATTACACAGTTGAAAATATAAGGGGAAAAAAAAAGCGGTTCTCCTTCCAGGTTTTTTTTTTTTTTACTGGGACTTGCAAATTAATCAAACGTTTTAAACATACTCACGTGCACAGAAAACCGCCTTATTAGTTATCTCACTAATTAATCCAATAATTAACAAAATAAATGAATATATATTAACCAAAATTTTAAATTTTTAAATAGATTCACGTGCACAGTAAACCACATTATTAGTTAACCCACTAATTAATCCAATAATAACTAACGAAATAAATAAGTATATATTAACAAAAAAGTTTAAATTTTTAATGCATTGACTGACACATGTCTTAACACCAAACCACCTTCTCACAAAATGTTTTCACACCAAACCACTTCTTTACTTTTATATATATATATATATATATATATATATAGACCTTAACTTCCAACAATTGCAAAATAAATATTTAAATTTTTATTTTCTATCATCTTAACCCTCAAACTTTTGTAATTACAATTTAAGTCACGGTAAAATTATTTGTTCAACTTAAGTCCTTTTTTTTTTTTTTTTTTACTTTAACCACTTGAAAAGTTGACTTTGACTAAATAATTTCTTGATTTTTAACTACCGCAAAATGGGTTATAACAAAAATTGTGTTTAAAATGAGGGAACAGTTCTAGTTTTACGTGCAGAATATTTTATTATTAAAATATAGTTAAAATTGAGTAATATAGCAAAATGAGTTAAAAATAATGGGTTCTCAAACATAGGCTTAATAAAGTTAAGTTTTAAGATAAAACTCAAAGTGTAAATATTTATAATAGTAGGTATTTGGAAAATTTTGATGAATTGATAAATTTTGAAAGAAGATTTGTTGAATTTGCCAGGAGGTCTATCTTTATATCATCGTTTTGAAACAGGATACACTACCATCAATAGAGCACAAACACCCCTCCCCAATTTATCACTTCAACCCCCACCATTGTTAAACTTAAAAGAAAATCCACCCTAAACCAAATCCTAGCCTACCGACATAGTTTTTTCCTACTCAAGAGCAAATAATTTTTTATTTGGATTATTTAGAAGTTGAAAATATGTAAGTTCCTAAATATATAACAATAGGTATTTGGAAATTTTGATTAAACAGAATTGAAAAACGATCCATTACAATCTTGCTAGGATACCTTCCATGGTAATGCTTTTGTCACATTAAAATAATAATTTTTTGGTCAATAATATCATAAAATATTCATATTTTTATGCTAATTGTGGGGGGGGGGGGGGGGGGGGGGAAATTAAATTGTTCATATTTTTGTTCAGGTTTAGCAGCAATGGCAGACAGGGATCCACGATTTGCAGCAAAAAAATCGATTCTTGACCGCAAAATAATTGCGCCCAATAAAAAAAAACTTTCATCAAACAGATGCTTTCGAGTTGAAACAATATAAAGTTTCAGTCATGAAGCAAAATATTACAAGAGAAGAAATAAGAAACCTCCAAGAGATGCAAACCAGCGCAAATTGATTTACATTTTGTGGGTTGAATTTTTGTGCAACTTTCTCATCATTACTGGTATCTACCACAATTCAACTGAACTCTGAATCATATTGCAAAATAAACTCTAAACTAGAGTATCCAAATAAATAAGGTATAAAAAAATGTTCAGTAAGCAAATAGACCTAATCCTACAAGATTCATCCTGCAATCTTAGGAACTCTCCAACAATCTTAGCAAGTGTTTGGTAAACAAATTAAACTGGTTTATAGACTAAGCAATTTTCTAAAATCACTTTTACCTCGAAATCATAAATAAACTAGTTTATAAACCACACAGTTTTACCATTATTCATGCTAACCAGTATCCGTACTGACCTGTACTGATATAACCCACCAGCAACTGAACTCAGTTAATGCTACTGACTCAGATGATGCGAACTCCCCCTCTGTACTTCCCAACTGAAGCTGCCATGGCAGAAGAAAATGTAACCAACTTTGCAAATAATATTAATTGGATCAAAGGACCCAAAACAAGGATGATCATGACCAGATAGGAGCAGTCTGCAAGCTAAGCAGGGAAAATTTTCAAACCACCCAGACTACCTCATCCTACAAACTGTTCTTATTTAAGCCCCAAGTCATGTTCTATTGCGAGTAACAGTATTCTTGACTGCAGCCTCGCGAAAATCATATTTAGCCTCTGCCACTGACCTTACAGACATGAACTAGAAGTAACAGATATTTTTATCATTCTTATCTCAATTTTGTTTATCTGAACTGTACTGATTTTATCAATTATTATGGATAGAGAGAAACTCCTCCTGTAAATTTTGCAAGAGTATCAAACATGAAGTATGATGATTTTGAAAGAGCATAATCAGAAACATTGAAGGTTTTTATTTTATTTTATTTTTTCCCAGCTTGTAACATATCAAGCAATGAAATTCACCAAAAATCCCTGCAAGAACAGGCTCCATTGACAAACTTGTGGAACCGAATCCGGTCCCTAACAATGATCTCTCTATTGTACAATCTACTTATTATCTTTGTCACTTCATGACAATCTGCACAGACTCTGAGATTCTTTACAATTCTAATCACTTCAGGCGCTTCAGTCTTCAATAGACCATAAGCAATGGCTAGCCTTTCGCTATGCTCATAAAGAGCATCACGTTTTTCTCCATCACCCACCTTAGACAAAATTGATGCAATCCAAGGCTCATGCCCAGAACCAAGAACCCTGACAGAGATATCACTTAGAATTTCTTTTATCTCCTTTGCTTCAGGGTGAGACCAATCACCCATTACAAACCCGTGCACAAAACCATTAATTTCAATTGAGCTGCAACCTGGTACAGCCTTGATGCCTCTATCTTTCATCTGCTTTCTTACGCGGCTCATTTTCACCCAATCTGATCCTGCTGCATACAAACTCGAGAGTAAAATATAGTTTTCTGCATTGAATGGCTCTAATTTAAGAAGCTGCTCCGCTACAATTTCACCTTTCGCTAACATCTTGTTTTTCTTGCAACTCCCAAGCAATGTTCGCCATATTGCCGAACTGGGGGCAATTGGCATGCTCTCAACAAATCTATAAGCCTCATCAATCAGGTTTGTACGACAAAATAAATCAACCATGCAGCCATAATGCTCCATAGTTGGCTCAATTCCAGACTCAAGCATGCATGACCAATACTTCTTCCCCTCAGAAGCCAGACCAGCATGGGCACATGCCAATAGCACACCAATAAGTGTCACGTTATTAGGATCAATCTTAGCTTCTTCCATTCTTGCAAAAGTTTCCAAGGCCTCTTCTGCAAGCCCATGGATGGCAAACCCAACAATCATAGAGCTCCAAGCTTTGGTATCCTTAACTGGCATTGCCTTGAAAATTTCCTTCGCCTTCTCAATGCACCCGCACTTAGCATACATATTAACAAGCGCAGTACTAACTTCAAGGTCATTCTTTATTGCCTTCTTGTCAATATAAGCATGCAGCCACTTCCCCAAATCCAATGTCCCATTCAAAGCGCAAGCAGAAATCACGCTCACCATCGTCATCTCATCAGGCTCCACCTTGGCCCTCTGCATATCCCTAAATAATACAAAAGCTTCATTCACCATTCCAACCCTTGAGTACCCTCCAATTATGGCGCTCCACGCCACCACATTCTTGTCAGTAATTTCATCAAACACTTTCCTTCCCAGAGCAACCTCCTCACATTTCACATAAAAGTTTAGCAACGAGGTCTGTACAAACAAATTCGAACCAAAACCTGATGATACTACATGCCTATGAATCTGTTGGCCTTCTTTGGAAGCCGCTAAAATTGAACAAGACTTCAATACAAACGAAAGAGTAAAGGTGTTTGCTTTAGGGAATTTTTCCTGGAGCAATTTTCTAAACAAGAAAATCGGTTCTTGACATGGGTTTTGTGAGAGAATGCCTCTAATGAGAGTGTTGTAGGAGAATATAGTAGGGTTTGGGATCTGGGATAGGAGCCTTTTCGCGTAAGGAACATTTCTGTAAGCCACGAAGCAGAGGATTTTGGATAGAATGAAGGAGAAAGTGGAGGGTGGACGGTGTGGATGAGTGAGAATGTGTGCGTGGATTTGGTGGAGGGCTCTCATGTCGGGGCATTTTTGGATCAATGATGCTAGTTTTTCTTCTTCTTCAGCCAGCTCTACCAGTTTGTTCTGTTACTCCGTTTTCAGTTTCTTGTACTCTTTTTCTTCCAAAAAGTTCCTAGTATAGCCTCTCATCTCCAATTTCTTGAAAAGTTATTAATAATTTTATTTTTTATTCCTTCAAAGTCAAATATACATTCTTAAAATTCACTACTATTTTTTGATGAACATAAGCAAAATCTCGCTTTAACTACTGAGATGCAGGACACAGCCAGATCATTTTCTTCCGTTGCCAAACAAACAAGTGCTGCGATTACCTGAATCTGGGAAAAAATGGCTCCTGATTATTAGTTTGGACATGTATGCTGTACATTCCTTTCTACAAAAATGTAGCCTGTTTGCTAAGGAAGAAAAAAAAATGTTTTGGAAAATATGTTATTGAAAAGTGGTTGAAAAAGATGAATTCCGTAGAAATGTACAACTGAAAATGAATTAGAGAAAAATGTTTAAAATATCTATAACTACAAACACGTTTGTACTCATGCGCGTGCTGACTGTGAAATGTTATGAACAGCTAGGAGGGTCATACGGGTAATTCAAATACTCCAATTGATGATTTTACAGGTCTAGTTTCCAAAACAATCAGCTTTGCTAAGCGTAGAAATTGGCCGGCTCGACCTACCCATTACCAACCCTAATGTATAAGCATGTATATAGTTAACATGTGCTTATGCACTCAGTATTCATGTTCACCTTTCATCCATGTTTGGTATTCATTATTCAAAATCTCATTTTCTTCAAAACTTATTTTCAACCATATTCTACCAATAAAAATAATTTACACATAAATCCAAAAAGATTCATTACTTTTTAACCACTTATTCTCCAAAAAAATTACTTTTACAAAATACATTATTTCAAGTCATTGTTCTAAAAAGTATGACGAAGCGTGAAACTCGAGTGTTAAGCTTTTCAAGCTTAAGCGGGAGTATGCGTTAAAAAGTGCGTTTCAATTTCTAAATACTAGATTTAAATTTTACATATATTTTAACCCCTAAAAAAAAAATATAAGCACGCTTACTCGCGCTTCCACGTTCCAAAGCACGCTTATTCACGCATTAAGCTCACTTACTCACGCATTAAGCACATTTTTTTCATGTTTTTTAGATAAAGAAAAATTTCAGACATTTTTTCCACGCTTTTCATTGTTTTAACTTTTAACGCGTTGGAGGCACGAAAACTGTTCTAAATAATGGATCTTAAACAAAGGCGGTGCGGTTTGTACTTACTTCAAGAATTTCTATAATTTCCTTTCCTTCTCTTATTTGGAACATCAATTGATGTAAGTCCTAAGATATGATGTAAACATAGGAAAGAAAAAAGATTATACAATTAGGCTGTGTTTGATACAGCTATATTTGTCAGAAAAATATCAAATCATGAAAAATATTTTTCACCTTTTGCATTTGTTGTGTGTTTGGTTGAAAAAATTTACCTTGAAAAATATTTTCTTAAGTACAGTCATTTAAAGCACAACTACCTCATTTACCTTGAAAATATTTTCTTACCTATTTGTTGAGAAAATATTTTCTAGCTAAGGTGGAAAATTCTTTTGCGTCACGTTTGATCATTTTTATTATTGTTAATTGACTTATTTTTTTCCAGAAATTAACATTATTATTATCAAGTACAAATGAGTGGAAAAAAAAAATTTATTATAATAGTTAAATTTTAATTATTTGCCACGAAAAATAATATCAATCAAACAACAAAATTAGGAAAATTTCTTACTTTTTCACCTGAAAAATTAATCTAATCAAACACTTCCAATTAACATTTTCCAGAAAAATAATTTCCAGCCAAATCAATTCCTAAAAAATATTTTCCTACCATCTATTTTCCATCTTTTCTATCAAACACAACCTTACTATCTGAAGGCAGTAAAATGTGAACACTTGATTTTAGCCTGCCAGTCAACAACCAAACTCAAGAAGTAAAATTGTACATCTTCTGGAAAATATGACTCAACTGAAACGCTGGAAAGAAGTCACTGTATCTAGTATAGCAAAATGTTCCCCAAAGGAAAATGGCAAGATCTATAGTAAAATTGTACATCTTCTCGCTGATTCGACAGCTTAAGCTCGACCATCATACTTTGACAAGATTTAATGATTTTGTAGTAGGTCTATCAAATGGGAATAAATTTGCTCCTTCATAGCATCCCGGTTATCTCTGTTCAATGTATAAAGGGTAGCCCCTGGATGGTTTTTTAACCTTGCAACTGCACAAATACAGATTCGAAGTTGCATCATGATCAAGTTTTAGAGTCAAAAATATTTGATAGCTAGTATACATAAATTCAGTCATGAAGGTAATGTTACAATAGAAGATATCAGAAAATTCGGAAACATGCGAATAAGCTTATGTAAAAGCAAATTGATTTAAATTTGTAAAAGCAACAATGTTATGAATTTTCTTGCTATACTAGATCATCTGCCACAATTCAAACTGAACTCATAGTGTCTTACAAAAACTCCAAACTAGAGTATCAAGAAAAATTATCTATAAAAAGTTGGAGCCCAATCAAACTGAGTTAGTTTAAAGAGGATGCATAATGCACTTCCAACTCAACTTTGAGTTTTGCACAAAGGCTTGTATGGAAGAGCTTTGTGCCAGAATGTTAGTTGATCTTACACCTTACATTATATAAATGGTGATTTTTATATTGGCTCTTGATGGATACATGTCCTATGCTATAGTGGCTAACTGTCTAAAATATAAATTGCACGTTATAGAAGTCTGTAAACAACGTACCTCCAGGTATATCTCTGCCTGACTTTGGGATGGGGACAGTAGCCAATAGTGGTATATTTGATTCAAGAACTCTTAATACAGCAGGGAAGAATGATGAACTGAATAGCTCCATCTTACCAACTTCATCAATGATAAACAGATCAGTGTCTTCCTTAACCTGGTAAAAGGACCATTCAACTACCTTTATTCAAGAACCATAAAGTTACAGCATTCATCCAGAAAGTTCATTATCAGCTCACATATGGATTATATATACTGTATTCAATTAGGAGAATTCCCCTTGTACAGGGGAATTCTTACAGGGGGCCTGTAAGGCTCCCTGTACAAAATCCCCTGTACAGGGAGCACGGCTCATTCAATTAACAGACCTGTAATTCAGGTAGTGCTAATGATTCAAACGATGCAATGTCAACTTTGTACCTCCCCACTGTGGGCCACCTATGAGATTCTGGGCTGCCATTTAAGAAAAAAATGTAACCGAAGTTGCAAAAAAATTGTCAACTAGAGCAAAGGATTACAAACAAGGATAACAGAGTATGTTGTCATTAAACTGGAGCAGTCTGCAAGCTCAGCAGGGCAAAATTTCAAACTGCACAGACTCCCTCCTCTTGCAAACTATTTTTATTTTAATTTAAGCTCCCCGTCATGTTCTATTGCGAGTTAAGGGTATTCTAGACCAATGAATTGTGAAACCTAACCTTCTGCCTCTGCCTCTGCCACTGACTCTACAGACAAGAAATAGAAGTGTTCCATTCATAGGAGAGGAATATACCATAGTAATGTCTGCCTAGATTGCATATGTTCACACCATAAAGATAAAATATAAAGGCTAGCATAATCATCAAAAACCACACTTCTTATGCAGTGGAGCATTGGGATACCGACATCTCTTGGAATTTTATTTTTTAATTATATAATTTTCCGAATGCGTCAGGAACATAGCCTCGACACTACACAGGTTCAACAAGCCCCAATTCATAATTTTGACACACATGTAGAATTTGGACAAAGTTTTACTTTATTAAAATATTAGGGAAGAAGGGTCAAAATAAAGAATCATAAATCTTTGAAAAAAAATTGCTGATACATCTTCCATCTTTGGGGTGATTATTGTGTATAAGAATTTCCCCCCTGCTCTAATTTCATCTTTTCTCTTTCTTGACTGGATTTTTCCTTTTATTCTTGTTGTTGCTACTTTATCATTTAACCCTTGAGCTACAAATTGCTGGAGTCAAATTTCGTTTC
The DNA here is from genome assembly GCA_963555705.1 of Ligustrum vulgare. NCBI lineage: Eukaryota > Viridiplantae > Streptophyta > Magnoliopsida > Lamiales > Oleaceae > Ligustrum > Ligustrum vulgare. Next base: position 40,127,397 of record OY743173.1, on the reverse strand, counting down.
TCCTGTAATATACATATAAATATAAATATAAGGTAACAAGAAAGGGAAATTTTTCAAAATAGCTCACTCTTGTCATGGTCAATGTGAAAAATGTCCACAGTTAAATTTGGCTGTTTAAAACCCCTTTTTTTGTGGATCGACCTTTTTAAGAATGACCTTCACCACATCATCCCCTTCTTACTCACCCTTACTCTCATTCCCCACCCCTTGCACTCTCAACACCTCTATTTACATATCTCCATTTCTATCCTTTTTCCCTTCCTCTCTCCTTCCCCCTATTGTGAGCTCGAGAGACTTCTGAGCTCTCAAAAGCAGAAACTTGAGAAAATCAGGAGACTTCTGAGTAGTAACTTGGGATTCCCTCAAGCTCTCAAGGTGGGAGAAATGGAGAGATTAAGGAGGAAAAAGGTGGGTAGACATGGGAGAGCAAAGGGAAAGGTAGGGCTAGGGTAGCAGGGTGAAGAAGAGGATAGAAATGGGTGAGAAAGAAAATAAATGAAGGTGTCCTAAAAATATCAACTAAAAAGAGGTCATTCTACAAATAATTAATTGTAACTTTTACTATTTTTCATCTCTCTCGAACTTGATCCTCCTTAAATGAATTTCTGAAAAAAAGAAATTAACAGAGAAATCATATATCTCCCCTGATAAATCTTCGAGTACTCACAATGTGAATGGTCTATGAATCCTTTTCACAAACAAGGAAAAGAAGAAAAAAAAAAAAACTATAGAGTTCCTCCATTAATAGGTGATTTTTCAAGGTTATACCAAAATGGCAAAATCAATTTAAGTCAGATAAATACTAAACAGAGAATTTCAAGACACTTCCACAAACTCAAGTCATAAGACTCCGCAAGGCTTCATCATGTTTCGATTCTCAACAATCATTTATTTCAACAAGCAGCATAATGCGAGCTACAGGATCAGTGGTAGCAAATAATAGGATAAAGTGCACTTATAGAAAGGACAAGGTGCACTTATAGTAAATTTTGACACGCATTATGTGAATTCAAACCTAAAAATCCCTCTACTCAGCTTAAGAAATAAAGAAGCTTCCCAAATCCCGGCAAACCAGTCAACTATGTTAACTAATTAACTATAGAACTCAATAAAACTCATAGAAATCTATTAGTGCAAAGATAAATAAAAAATAAATGGTAAAGAACTTCTGAAATAAAGAGGTTGGGGGAGGAGAACAAGGAAATACCTAGAAATTTTGGTGGAAGAAAGAACACCTCTACGACCATCGAGAGTAACAACTTCAAAGCCTACCCTTTCTGCGCCTTCTCTCACCTCACCTATCAAGTCAATTCAATTCAATTCAATAGAAAATTCACATTCACTAATAACTCAATATGTACTAGAGGAAGAAAGTGTATCCGTACGAGTGTAGAAGCCTTGGACCTTTAAGCTGGGATTAAATTGCTTGAGGCTCTCCAGCACTCGGATTATCAAAGTTGTTTTGCCCACCCCCTGCAAAACAAATACAGTGTTGATTCGCCTTCAAAATTAATGAATAAAAATGTGTGCGTGTAGCCGTGTATGTTTGTACAGACATACAGGAGGACCAGAGACGAGAAAGCATTTTGCTGGAGCAGCCATCTCTGTCTTTCTTGTGCACTCTCAAAACTCTCCTCCAGGAATATGACTTATAAAATTTGCAGCATTAGTCCTTAACCATAACGTTTTCAATAATTTGATATTAATTTATTAAAGCTCTTAAACTTCAATTTAGTTACAATGGCCATTCCTAATGGACGGTATTGTGTCCAATTTTATGTTAGAAATTCAATGTTAAAGATGGTTATACCTTCATTTTTAATTATCAAAATGGATAAGAAAAAGAAATCATCTTACTTACTGCACTTCCGATTCCCTGTCGTCTATACTAGCTTTGTCGACGTAAGCCCACTCCCAAACTCAATCCATGTACACGAGTTGTGCATACCACTTATTCACCACTCAAGTCTTTTATTTATACTAGTTTTGACGCACGTGCAATGCATGTGTCGTATATTAGCTAAGTATGTATTAGCGTGTAATAATGTCATGTAGGTGTATATGTGATTGAATAGGAATGACATGTAGTTAAGACTGTCTAATGGCTATATAGTCCTTTTGTATTAAATAGTATTTCCTGTGAGTACAATGGAAAGAACGAAAAAAAAGATGAGAAATGGTATTGAAGTAGAAATTCAAACTACACATATGTGTATATGGAAAGTGTGTTGCACGTGGTTGTAAATTAAGTAAAAAAAACCAGAACATAATAACTTATATTATAACCTGAATTAAGTCTGGACGTTGTCATTCACAAGAGAAAACAATATGAAACATAAGATTCCCTTCATTTACATCACTTGGAATATAAAGTTCATTAAGGAGATGTAACCTATAAAAGTGAAGGAAGAACCATAGGGATAGAGAAGGAACATAAACAGAGCTAATCAAGGCTACAAGCCAAAACACAAACAAAAATTTATCCTTATAGCATTATTTACAACAGGACAAAGTTTTTCTTAACAGACTTTTAGTTTGTAGGCTATAGTTTCGATATTTTATGAACACGGAAAGCTACACTACTCAAGCTTTCTTTTACCCATGGTCCATTCAGTGGAGGAGCTCATAAGAGGATGCTATGTCTCAGATTTAACAGTTTGTTGTTGTGTATCGGTTGATGGCTGAAACAATGCTCTTTCGGCAGATGGAGGCTGGATTTCGTCTGTGTCTTTGTTTCATCTACACAAAGAATTTTTTTGGGGCTTCCAATATGTTCTGGAGATGTTCCTCCAATTGATGGGATAGCATCGAGGACAAATACGACTTCGTACTTGTATTGAGCAGTGTTCGATTCAAGCTGTGTCACCTTTAGATAGAAGACATGTTCCTCGTCATTATGGTAGGCCTCCAATAATTCTAGAGTGTTCCAAATTAGTTAGATATGGGTAAAAAGGGATAATGGAATTATAGAATATGTGTATAAATATGATGGGAGAACTAAAGGGAGATTCATGGGATAGTTTAGAAAAATAGTTGGGAGAAATCAAGGCCTCTCGAATGCCTTGGAATTGTTCTGTCAACATTTGTTTTCATTGCATTCATTCAAAAAACAATTGTTCTCAGTCTTCAATTCAATATAGAGTTACACTTTATAAACATCTCCAATTTACATCCTTCTAATACAAAAATATTGCCTAACAAATTCTATTGATCAGCTTATTCACAAGTCTAAAGCAACGTCAACACTGGGAATTTCCACCATTTGAGCAGTAACCGCATGGGATTCTATCAATTGGTGTCAGAACATCTAACCTGGGGAAAATGACAACTGATTTTAGTAGTGAAGTGAAGAAGAGCATGATCGGATTATGGAAATATGGGACCAAATGAGGAATGATATTAGGGAAATTATTAAAACTCACGAGCAAAAGGATAGATCATTAGAGACCAAAATCTCACCGAAAGCAATGGCAAATGTGGAAGAATTCGACAAAGATGATGATTTCGGATTGGATTGGGTTGGCCGACTCAAAATATCGATATTCTACAGTGAGAACACAGAAGGGTGGGTGTCGATTACAGGTAGAATTTTCTCCAGAAATCAGCTAACGGAGGCAGCGAAGGTGGAAGCTGCTACGGCTTGTTTTGACGAAGAAGCTTGGGAGTGGTTTGAATGGATAGATCGAGATCTGTTTGTTTGGGCTGAAGTAGGAGGAGAACGAGGAGCAATTATTATCTTGGTATGAGAGTGGGCCAACAAGTGCTTTCATTTAATAAAGCCCAAGAAGAAATGGCCCTCAATCAAGTGAAGGAATCCATGTATGATTATAGTCCAGACTTCAATTTTCAACTCCTCCTTTCAACCACGAAAGACATTCCTACCCTTGAGTTTAACCTAGTTTTCAATAAAAGTCCACTAAATGGATTTAATTGCAATCAGCCCCATCTCATTTGCTTTGTCACCAAAGACTCCTCGTCTCCTCCTAAAAGAAAAGCAATAAAATCCAAATCCACATTTGCAATCAAGATACTTGCTGACTCAGAAACTCAGCTAAAGATGGAGAACGACTTGAGTTACCGTTGTGATAAAAATTACAACACAAGTCACTTGTATCGTAATGAGGAGCTGCAAGGAAAATTACTATACCGTAAGTGGCGGGAGAAGCGAGTTGAGCTTCCACCTTGAGGACAAGGTGGATTTCGAGGTAACGAGTAATGATAGGCCTCCAATAATTTTAGAGTGATCCAAATTAGTTATATAGCGGCAAAAAGGGATAATGGAATTATAGAATATGTCTATAAATATGATGGGAGAAACAGGGCCGACCCTGAGAATATAGTGGTCCAAGGCAACGAACTATGTTGAGGCCTTAAAATATATATATATATATATATAAATGTAGCAATACTTAAATATTTAAATAAATAATACACATGTAATTAAAAGAAGACTTTATATAATTCAAAAGATGTAATTACAAATTCCAAAATCTCTCACAACCAAGAGTTCATTTGAGCATAACATTTAGCCTTCTCACATTTTGAGATGCAAAATTAGTAATCAAACTACTTAAATCAAGGTGTTTCAACATATTTTGTTTGATAGAAATCATAGCTAATTCATTCAATATCTCTTGTGACATGATTGATCAAAGATAAGACTTAATCAACTTCAACTTTGAAAAACTTCTTTCAGTAGAGGCAACTGTGACAGGAATAGTCAATAATATTCTATAAGCAACCAAAGCATGTGCAAAACAACAATTCATTCTTTTAATGTAATTTACACGTCAATTGCTCCAATAGTTTCTGTGGGTATTGCTTTCCTTATAATTTCAACTCACAAAATAATTCTACCCCATCAATGTCAGAAATCATGTTATGCTTCAAATAATTGTCAAGGTTAATGCAAGAACACTTCAAACTATCATCATCAATAGATCTAAGCTTTTCCAAATCAAACAAAAATCCAAAAATATCATCATATTTCTGAAATTGTTCAAATCTATTTTGAAGTGATGAAAGAACTTGATTGACTATGTATATGAAATAATTGATCTTGAAAGATTCTTCAGTTGTTTATGTTATCTCTTCACAAGATATCTCATCAAATTGCTTTTTTCTACGTACAACCCTTTTTTCAAGAAATACAGGATCAAATTCTAATGTACTTGCAATCTCTTTAGCATCAATCATCACCAATTCAAATCCAATTTCTCTATAGTTTTTGAAAAATGAAATGAGTCCTTTCAAATGGTCTATAGCAACATCAATATGCATGTCTTCTGTTTGCAAATGTTTATTTACTCTGTTAACATTATTCAATACTTCATACCAAATAACCATCACAAGTAAGAATTCAAAATTCTCAAATTCATATGTTGCTAAAGACTCTGCCTCACTTTTTGTTTTAGGATCATCATCATTTTCCAGTTTAAGTAGAGAATTTTTTATATGTGGAGCTTGAAATCTTATCACTCTAACACTTTCAACATGGCTTTCCCAACGAGTGTGTGACAATGGCTTAAGGGTAAGGCCATTTACATTATCTTTGAAAAAATTTCACCGTTTAGTAGATGATGAAACCAAAGTGTATATACGTTGAACCACTCCAAAGAAAGATTTAGCCTTTGAACAACAATTGGCCATATCACAAAGTGCAAGATTAAGACTAAGACACCCACAAGGAGTAAAGAATGCTCTAGAATTTACTTGTAGTAGTCTATTCTGCACCCCTTTATGTTTTCCTTTTATGTTAGTACCATTATCATAACCTTGACCGCTTACATCATCAATATCAAGTTCTAGATTATTCAAGGCATCCACAAGTTCATCAAAAAGTCCCTTTTCAGATGTATCATCTACCAATAAAAATCCTAGGAAGAATTCTTCTACCTTCACTGGACTTGCTAAAATATCTACGCATCTCAATACTATAGACATTTGTTCTTCATGACTCGAATATGGAGTGCAATCAAGTATAACAGAAAAATACTTAGAATTTTTTAGTTTCTCAATGATTATTTTCTTGATCTCACCAGTTAACATAAGTATCAACTCATTCTGAATTTTGTGTCCAAGATAATGATAATGGATTTCTTTATTTTGGATTCGACGAATGTGATCTTTCATTACAGGATCAAACTCAGCAATCATTTGAATTAGATGTAAGAAGATACCATTATTTTCTTGGTATATCTTCTCATTATCTCCACGAAATGCTAAATTATTTTCAGCAAGAGTTCTCACCACAGATATTATTCGCAGTAATACTTGTCTCCAATGTTCTTTATCTCTATTGATTTGATCTTTATCAATTGCTTTACCCTTTTCAAGTCTTATTTCCAACATGCATTTTAAGTTTGTCACCAACATTTTTTCAATCATTCACACCGTCATGTGCCAAATGAGTTCTACCATCATTCTTGAATAGCTTACAACAAAAGCAAAATACTTTGTTCAAACTTCTTGAATATATCAACCAATTTTTGTCATGCTTCTCTCCATTGGGTAATTGACGAATAAAACGTGTATAAGAGAAGTGACGATTTAATACATCATTTGGGAAAATCATGTCACTTTATCTTATACGACCTTTCATTACAATTAAATCTCAAGTTATTATTCATATTTCCCCAATTCACTGGATCACTAATGTTGATGGAAAACGATTCATTTAGGAGTGGGCAAAACCCAACCCAAATCACTCAAACCTGCCAAACCGAACGGGTTGGGTTGTTTTTTCATGAGAATTTGACTGGGTTCGGATTTTTTCTATAGAAGTCGGGTCGGATTGGGTCGGGTTGCGGGTTATCACTTGAAACCCGGTTAACCCGACCCAACCCGTTTTTTAGGGGAAAAAAAGCGTAAGTTTATTCAAAAAAAATAATTCAGATTCATTTCAAATCAATACAAACCCTAACCTTTTCGCACACACTCAACACTCTCGCTCATTCTCTTCCGCCGCTAATCCACCTGACCTCCACGCCTCCGCGGGACTTCAAAGCCGTCGCTGCTTGCTCCACGCTTCTTCCGCCGTCCTTCACCTTGTTCTGCCTTAGCCGATGTCCAGACTTGTTTTCATAGCAAACTGATAGCCTCCCTTTTTTATCTGTTGCTGTTTTTTTATCCAACATTTAGTGATTAATTAGTTAGTGGTGAATTAGTTTGTTAATGTTTCTTGTCAGTTTAGTATCCACCCCCACCCCTAGGTGAAAAAATTTATACTGCAATCGTTCATTAAAAAAGAATAAGTTCTTGACTATATACCTTATATAGTTTTTTTCTGTCTAGTTTGTATATGTAAATTGTGGTTAATCTAAATTATGGTGTAAGTTCTGTCAATTTTATGAAACTAAATTTCTTTCAAATTTTATTTTCAACAATTTTCAGAATACTAAGTGTTCCTCTTGCCACAAACTCAAGGCTTTCGCCTCTTCCTCCAGACCTGCTGATTTCTACAATCCTACAGCCTCAGTTGATATTCCTCTCGATAGCACTTCGGTACTCACATATTTTCATCTATTTTTCATGTCATGCATAAGTCTACTTTACTAATGACAATAAATTCCATGTAGGATTTGAAAAAAAAAAGGGAGAGAACTGCGGGCAAAGGAAGCTGAATTGAGAAAAAGAGAACAAGCAAAGGATTTGATGGGCTATTTTTTTACATTTTGTCAATTTGAGCTTAAGCCCAACCCACCCGATACTTGATTGGGTTGGATTTGGTTGAAATGTGCAATTGGGTTGGGTTGATTTTACATCAACCCGACCAAGTTGGGTTGGGTTCGGGTTAGACCAAAACCCGACCTAACCCAACCCACGCCCACCCCTAGATTCATTATCCTTTTCATTATTTTTTTCATCGTTCACAATATCATCCTCAATAGATTGCTCTTCATTCACCAAACGGGGTTGTTCTTAAGTTGCATTGCCCATATGAATATTATCATTCTCATTAAGCTCTTTTTCAATGTTTATGTCTTCATTACATGTTTGCTCATTGCTATTAAAAAACTTATCAAGTGCTTCTTCTTGAGATTTGATTAATTGTTCAACCCTTTGTTTTCGTTTTCTTTTGGCACATCCCGATTCAAATTTTCTAGTAGACAAAATTATAAACAATAGCCAATAAGCAAGGAGAGATAGAACCTGATTGAGAGTCTGACTATCTGAATAAAGAATTTTCCAAGCTCTCCAAGTAAAAGGGCTCAACAATCAAGTAGAAGAAATCAATGACAGGATTCAGGAATCAGATAATTTCATAATTTATACTTAATACTTCAAACTTCAATTTTATCATTTCAAATATCAATCACAGAAATGATAAATAAACAGGCCGAACACAAAACAGTCAAAAAGGGAATTATGGCCATTTTCTTCAAAGTTCAATCATTATCATTTATTTCATTGTCACAGTCCACAGAAATGAGAAATCAAAATTCAAATGCTATTGGCTATTGCTATTTTGGCTAAAAGTGTAGCGACCAAGAATTTTCAAGCATTTAAATAATTATTTTAAATTATGGAAAATCGTACCGCTGCGATCTCACCCATTTTTAAGTGAACGTCGCGACGTATTCGTCTAGTCAAGTCGAGAAATATCGAGTTAATTCAATTTTAAATTAAATTTCGAATTTTTAAAATTTTATTACTTTATTTATTTATTTAAATTATTATTTTCAAAATCATTTTAAATCCCAAATTACGTCAAGTTCATTTTATCAGATTCACTCTTCAATTCAATTGAATTCACGTACGACTTTCCTCGAATTGCGTGCGTTGCTTGTAAAGGTCTCATACTACCAACCCCCATCTATCACATCAATCACATCCAATTCCATACCCTAGCCCTCACTTCACTTCACCCCAACTCATTCCATTATACATCATCAAGCTTCCTCACTCTCAACACAACCCCAATTCTAATTTCTAGCAACCATCCAGCCTCCACTCCATTCTGTCGACACAGCCCACAACTCTGTTCTAGAAGCTACCACCCTCACCACCATATTCAACCAGCATCACCTTCATCCACCACAAGAAAAACCGGCCACTGCCTTCCACAATAATCATCATCATCAACAATCACCATCCAACCGAATCACCATGAACCATCTACTGCAAACCAACTCCAAATCCAAACCATCTTCATTACAGTCCTCAACCCAACTCTCAGCATCATCTCACCACTCAAACCGTCCCAGCCTCACCAAGTCACGACATTGGAGGCTCAGCATTTCTTCCAGCTCCATTTGCAGACTCCAATTTCAGCCCCCTCTCTCTCTCACGACAATCCACTGCTCAGCAACACAGCACCACCTTCATCCAACCTCACTCTGATTTCAGGCTCCCTTTCACGACATTGAACTCCAGCAAGGTAAGAATTATTTCCCCAACCTCTCGCAGCCATTTCAACAACTCATCGCGCCACCACCACACGCAGCAACCACCACCTCCATCAAGCCATAACCAACCTCAAACTACCTGCAGCACCAACCACCCAAATTGCACCAATAAACCACCCGGCCAAAACCGTCACCACCACCACCTCCAACTTGCCTCCACCATCACCGCCACCACACCTCCACAAATTGCCCCCACCAACACAACCGCAACCGCCACTATCATCAAGCCACAATCGGACCATCACCCACACCGAACCCACTGCACAACAGTCCCAAAATCAAACCCAAAACCCAAACATAACGTACCCAAGCTACTCACCTTCGATCGTCGCTTCTTCGACCAGAGTTTCACTGGAAATCGAACTCCCAAAAATTGCGAACTCAGCCACGGTTTCGCACCCATTTCTCGCACCAAAACTGCACAAAATCCACAAAAATCTAGCCTACAGCACCCCTCGCCGCACCCTACGCTGGCTGGAGACCCTTTTTCCTCCAATTGCGCCGCGCCTCTGCCATCTCTTCCTCTCTGATCGGGTTATGAGGGAGAGAGAAATAAGATTTGATTTTAATATTTTGATTTTTAGAAATTACAGCTTGGTCCCCAAGTTTTAAAATATTTCAAAATCAGTCCTTTTAGTTTTAAATTAATCATTTCAGCCCTTAAGTTTTTTAAATGATTTAATCAGTCACTTCATTTTTAAAAATCAATTATTTCAGCCCTATGGTTTAATATTCGTTTTGAGCTTCAACTCAAAATTTGAAAATTTACATTTTAGTCCCTCAACTTTCAAAGTATTCATTTCAGTCCCCCAACTTTCAAAGTACTCATTTTAGTCCATCAACTTTCAAATCATCAATTTCAGTCCTCAAATTGTAATTTATCATTTTTAAACTATAAATTTCAAAAGACTAATTCAACTTATTTTTCTAATTGTCTAGACGAAGCGTATAGAGATCTAAAAGATTGAAGTCATTCCCGCTCAACCACACTCGTTAAGTTTAAGGTAGACTAACCCCTATTAATTGACTTAAATTATGATTGCATGTGTATGTTATGTGACTTATGTGAAAGTCATTTTTTTATGAAAAGAGATGAGAATGCATTTTTTCGGAAATATTTATGTTGAGATGAAAATATATTTCTTATGAAATATTTATGTTGTTATGCTTGTCATAACTTATGTGCTTTTATGCATGAGAAATAAAGAAGAGAATATCTTGCAAGATAAATGATGATGTTATGCATAACTTACGTGCCTTAAGTGCACGAGACGAGACTACCCACATCCGATGATTTTAAAGAGCCTATGATTTTTCAAAGAGAAGCCACGTGTTTTAATGCACGAGAAGAGACTACCCACACCCGATGATTTTAAAGAGCCTATGATTTTTCAAAGAGAAGTCACGTGCTTTAATGCACAAGAAGAGACTACTCACACCCTATGTTTTTAAAGAGTCTGCATTTATGTGTTCAATTATATTGTAGATTAATTAATTGGTGAATAGTCTACTGAGTATTTCTATGAAATGCTCATGTCTATTTTAACAATATTTGCAGATTTCGGAGAGGGTGGCAAGTGATGGATGATTGTGACAATAGTCGTTAAATGGTTGAAAATCTTATTTTAATGATTTCCGTATTTCCAAACATTGGATAATTTTAAGAATTTCAGTTATTTGAGAAATTATGACATTGTCAATTGCTTTACAATATTAATAGCTCGATTTATTATTTCGAATTGTTTCATAAATGTTTTCAATTGTATCGATCATTACAGTTTATTTAATGTTGCCAAAAATGAATTTCAGATATTTCTTCCGCTAAAATATTATTTTAAAGTTTAGACCAGAAGATGACGTGGTGAACTGGGTATTTAGAACTCGGGGCGCTACAAAAAGAATTGAAGTTTCAAATTTGAAATTTCAATCAAATTCATTTCATCATTTATTATTTTATTTTAAGTGCTTAAAACTCAAAAGTTACAAATTTAGACTTACAAGAACACTAGAGGTAGAGACTGACAGTGAGCGGCAGCTGGCAGCACAAGGAACTGAGGCACCACAGACGACGAGACTCGAGAGCAGTCGGCGACCCACACCTAGCAGCGCAGTCCACAGCAAAAGAGGTAGAACCGCAACTTTTGTTTTGATTTGAACTAGAGTAGGTTTAACTTTGAAGTCGTGAGAGTGAAGTGAAGTCTGAAGAACTTTGGTCTCGTAATAACAATTGGCCAAGATTGACTGTGCATTATATGGTTTTATAACAATAGGGTACAAAAAATGTTATTCTTGTCTGGAATTTCACAACCAACAATTCTATCAGTCATATCCACAGAGTTAACTTTTTATCCAGATTTAAAGATAAGTAAAAATGAGCATGTGGAAGACCCCTTATTTGAAATTCAATAACATAAATATATGCAACAACGGGCTCGAAAATTTGTCTTTTAAATAGATCTACTTTCAACTCTTCTAATCTAGCGTTGAAAACACGTGTGATCAAATATGGTCTATTTTGCTTCTCATCATTTTGTTTAGCTCAGATGTAATTTTTGGCAAGTTTGTTACAAAGTTCAAATGAACCAGTACTTCCCAGCATTGAAGCTAAAAGAGGTGGTTGCAGCCAACTCCTTAACTGATTGTGCCACTGGAAAAGGAAAACTTGATTGATGATGCTTAATTTATTTTGAAAAAAAAAAAAAAAGTCAATGTTGTAATCTAAAAGTTTGTTTTGCAAAATCTCACGAAACCTGTCAACTTTGTTTTACCTTGTAGAATTGGTTTCCTAAGTGTATGCTGCTTTTGTTTGATGCTTAGTTTGTTCCTTCACTTTTGAACTTACATCTCGACTTGACTTTGTATTAGCAGTGATGTAAATGAAGGTGAATTTTACTCCCAGATTATGTAATTTCCTAGATGGAAATACGTAAACTCATGAGTAATTCACGTATTTTTTTGTCAATATCGAACATTGTTTTCTTCCTTTCACAATAGAGCTTGTCTTATGCCTCATCTTCTCTGCATTCAAACTGCAATCATCAGCTAATCGTATCGGCATGTGCTAAATGTTACACAAACTTCATATCTTTATATAATTAAAACAAAAGTGTAAGTATTGAGATCACTCAAATAAGAATGAAGACATTTGGAGGACCAACCAACAAAAAATTAACTCTTAAAATAAATAATATAATTTCTTTCATTCTACTTTAAGCATTGAATTTCCCTTCTTCTTTTTTCTGTAATTGTGGATTTGCTTCACTTGGAGACAATGACTCTCTCAATTGCACCATTATTTATTTATTTATTTTTTGGAATTTTGTCTTGCAAGGTTTGTTTTTGCACGAATCGTCTGAGTTTTCTACTTCATTATTTCGCTCGAAAACATGCATGAACACATCCAAACACTCAAAGTTGAAATTTGGCAGAAAATATTAATATGAAAATGAAGGTCTATGAAAAATTGAAGAAGACATAATCTGTCCAGCCCCCTGTCCAAAATCATATTTTAATCACTTAAAACCTAAAAAATTGCAACCATGGTCCTTAACTTTTGGGAGTCGATTAAAATGGTTTCAAACTCTATTTTTCTCTCAATTTAAGGGCTCAAATTCTTTTATTCAAAAAACCAAAATCTGTTTTTCAATTTTTTGTAGCCAAGTCCCTTAGATATTTACATGTCTAGTCCCTCAACTTTTATTTTGCAGCCCAAGTCCTCAACTTTTGGTACTTGTGCACTTTGGTTCCCAACTTCATTTTTTATATTCTTTTGGGCTCTTTTCACTCCCTTTTGACAAATTCTCTTTCATTTTGTGATTTTGACCCTGAAATTTTTTCACAGTGGATCCTCCAACCTTTTGAGATGTTGCAATTGAGCTCCCAAACTTTTGATTTCTTTCAATTAGGTCATTGGAAATCAAATTTGTTATTCTTTTAGCTCAATTGCTCCTCAATCTTGTCCACTTTCTTTCCAATTGAGTTTGTACCTAATTGTACAGGATAAACACAATATATATGTAGAAATTTGCTCAATTGTCAACTAAAATGCTAATTTAGGAAGTAAATAAGTGTGAAAGCACATTTATCACACCCCCAAATTTGAGCTTTTGCTTGTCTCGAGCAAAATTATCTACTAGTGCAATCAAGTAACATGGAATATAGATCAACAAAGTTAGATAACTTGAAAATTACTCATGAGTATAAAATTGTATAATAAATTCAAAAATATGCTTCCAAATATTGCTACCAAAAAGAAGTTTGGCTTATCTGATGTTCGATCTGTGTTTGTGTGCATAATCACTTTCAATTATCAATTAAGTTTCGAGAATATTGATGAGTAAAGAGGTTTCAAGTCAAAACTAATTCACCATTAGTGGTCAATTCTTTTCCTTTCCCACTCGTGACATTCATCCCCCAATAAATATTTCTTTTATTTCCTGAGATACAATTCTATAAAAATATTTAATAATTTAATATTGTAGAGAAAGCTTCGAAAAAAAATATAGAATGCAAAATTATTTTGGACTAATAATGGATCTACAAGATAATTGTTAAGGGATTTTCTAGAAAAACACAGATTTCTTCCTCATCACAACAACGATACACTGGAATATGAGGATTTGTTAATAGTCTATTTATATTATGTTATAGATTTCCCTGTTAGGTCTGTAATGTGTTAACTAATGTTGGGCTATTTAGCATAGTTTTGGATTGGATATATATGTTAATGGTTTCGGCCGTTGAGTGAAGAAAAATCATATTATTCATAAGTCAGTATATATATTTGATGAAATTGTTTATCACATTGTATAAAAAATAATAAAATTAAGAAACTAGAATTATTTTTTTTTTAAAATTTGCTTTTACCGAGAAGTTGTTTTTTTCTATTTTTTATGATATAAAAACGATAATTTGTTTGGTTTTACTTATTTATATTTGACTTTTTTGTTTTGAAACATCTCTTTTCATAAAAAAAATGCGTTCTTTTAATATTTTCAATCTTACAAATAAATATTTGTGTTCAGTTATAAAAATTCAAAGTAAAATTTTCAGTTAAAAATTATGTCGAAATTTTATTACTAGATAATATTCTATCCGTCCTACAAAGATAGTCCATTATTTCTTTTTCGTCCGTCCCAAAAAGATAGTCCACCTTATTTTTTGAGAGTGAAATTAATATTTTATATTCCATTTTGTCATTAATATGTGTGAAAATGAGTAGAGGACTATCTATATGGGACGGAGGGAGTACTAAATTATAAATCACATTATACGTATAGTTTTTTTTTTATTTTATAAATAATCTTATTTTTTGTTATTTAGTATATCTAAAAATTGGAACTCTTTTTATAGCGTATTATTAAATATTTTTATAGATAATTACATTTAATACGTAATTAATTTTTTAATAATAATTGTGATATTTTATTGGTCTTAATTTTATGGATAAATATTTGGTTCATTCATACAAATCCAATGTCAAATTCTCAATTAAAATTATATCGAAAATTTATAAACATTAGTATTTTTATAAATCACGTTGTATTGAAATTTTTATTTATAAGTAAATCCTATTTTTTAGTTATTTGTTACATATACATGTTAAAGTTCTTTCCTATATCGCATTATTTATTAAAATTATTTCAATGACAATTACATTTAATTCTTAATTAATTTTCTTATTCCAAAAAGTCTCATATCATATTTTTTTTTTAACATTAATGGTTAACAAATTTATTTATATTGTTTGAAATGATATAGTTATTAGTGGTTTTGTCCTAACTGTTAATTTTAAAATTTTAAAAAGTAATTAACCATGCCAGGATATTCTTTGTTATACTTTAATTCAAGTTTTATGATATTTTTGTCTCCTAATTTACTTAACTAAAAATTGAGATGATCAATATTAAATTATAATTTCAATCAGAAAATAATTACGTTGTATAAATATTGAAAACCTAAAATATCATAAATTTGATGCAATATCTTTGTCAACCTCGCAATTTTTTTTATTTATTATTATACATGTTGTTTCCATTGTCAATGGTCAAAATATTGAATTTTATCTTTTATATGCATGGTCTCTATTATTAACTTATTTATCTATTGTTTGAATATTCAGAGTACATGAATATTGGAGATCATACATTTAAGTGTTCATTTTGTAAGACAAATTTTTGGTTCGAGGAGAGGGTGAATAATCGTTGCAAAACTTGACGATCATATTCTATAAGGTCAAATTATATGTGAGAGTAATGCAGGAAACAAGTTCTTTATTTGAAGGATATCGTTGAGTCATTCGAATTATAAGATACCTCCTAGATTTCAAAAAAGACAATTTTCATTGATGGTATCATATGCCATGACTATCAATAAGAGTCAGAGACAATCATTTTCGCACGTATAACTTCTCCCTAAAAGGTTGATGTTTCTACATGAAACTAATAAATGATGAACTTATCTCTTATTTGTGAATATTATTTATTTTGTTTAAGGATTTATTTAATTTCGAATAAGATTATTTTTATTTAGACGTTTTTTTTCTTGCATCGTACGAGATAATTCACTAGTAATAATTAATAAAAGGTAAGGGATAATTCACTAGTAATATAATTAATAAAAGGAAACAACATAAGCCGAAAGGGCCGGAACATGTGTAATTACATAACAAGCCTTACAGCTCACAAGGCATATCTCAATCATTCAATGATTTATCGTGATTAGTTTAATAAAGGAATACAGCGAATATGCTTATGCCCAAAACCATCATAATACATAGGGTAAATTAGTCATTCCAGTTCACGTGTAGGTCAATAACTCAAACCCATCGATTCCACCACGTGTCTTAACTGTTCCGCCAGCAAGCCATCCAACGGCCCAGAAGGGTCCCTAAACAAACACAGAGAAAACACAAAGCCAAGAGAGGGGAGGTAAAAGTCAGTGGGAATGGATTCTCGGCCAATGAATCACGATCACAGAGATCGATGACGTGGCAAAGGGAATTTGAAATCCCGCCTAAACCCGGACTTCAATTTTTTGTGTGATTCAATTTTTAAGCTCTTTCAATACAAACAACTATCTTCTTATTTTTGTTCCACTCCCTTTCACACCTATAGATACATTTTACTTGCATACAGCACCGTGTAACGAAGCAAAGCGTATCTCTTTGTTTTCGGGCAATTATTATATCTCCCTAGACGAGGCGAGTTGTTATAACTCGGAACTTCAACGATTCACCACCTATTAGCACCGATCCTTACCGATTCTTGCTAATTTTTTACAGGTTTCGCCATGAAAGGGGGTAGATCCAAGGCTGATACCAAGAAGGCAGACAGCAAGTACGATTTTTATCGTTTAACTCTATTTTCTTCAGATCTGTGATCCACTGATTTTTTATTTTTTTTTCGTTTAATTCTCTAACAAATGGATTGGTTATATCCTATAGGTTATCTGTGAAAAAAGGCGTAGCAGCTGCAAAAAAGCCGGCACCGAAGGGGAAGCCTGCCAAGGACCCAAACAAGCCAAAGAGGCCCGCTAGTGCCTTCTTTGTTTTCATGTATGACCTCTTATTACAACGCTACAGTCGTGAATCTAGAATCTATTTATATACTCTTCTTAATCAAAATTTTTTTCGATGAATAAAGGGAAGACTTCAGGAAACAGTACAAAGAAAAGCACCCCAACAACAAATCATTGGCCGCTGTAAGTAATTTTACATATACTCAAATCCAAAAGTTCAGATCACATCGTTTCCTCGTTTGAATTTTTCCGAATTATCAAATATAAATTTTCCTTTTTTTTGTTCATAATAAAATTATATAGGTGGGAAAAGCTGGAGGTGACAAATGGAAATCCTTGTCAGATGCGGTAAGCATATTCTCTTTCGTTATTTCTTTCAAATTCGAAATTATTTCAGTTTTTATGTTTCGAGAACTATTTTTGAATTCATTGAAAATTTATAGGAAAAAGCTCCCTATGTCGCTAAGGCCGAGAAAAGGAAGGTTGAATACGAAAAAACCCTTCAGGATTACAATAAAAAATTGGTAATTCTCTTGTAATTTAAAATACGAATTCTATAATTTGAGTTTCAAAATTTTAAATATAATTTTAATAAAACTCCATATTAGGCTGAAGGAGCTGATGCTGAAGAAGACGAATCTGACAAGTCGAAGTCCGAAGTGAATGATGACGACGAAGAAGGAAGTGGAGATGTATGTAATTGATCAATTAATTTTTTCATTTTAAAATCCTTAATTTTTATTATTATTTATTCGGAGAATTTTTTGAAATACAGGACGAAGACGATGATGACGACGACGAGTAGAGAGATGATTGATTAATTGTAGTAGTAGTTCACCAGAAATTACCATGTTTTTACTTGATAAATAGCAGCCCTCTTTTTTATTTCTTTTTAATCACGGAAGTTATCGAATTAAATTCGGCTATGTATCTGTCAATTATGACACACTGCTTTAATGATAATCACGTTGGTTAGGTTTTCTTTTGGGTTTTTCATTTCATGTTAAAATATTCTTGTTCATTATTGTTGTGGGTTATTCTTTTTCTTATCGTTTCGAGTAGAGAATTTGTGTTCGCACGAAATATCCTTGCTTTCATAACCACGTGTAATATGATTTGAAACAAAATATTCCTTTTTTTTTTTAAGTTGACTAGTATATTCTTGTAGTCATAGTTATTATGACATTGTATATATATATATTTTTTTAAAAACTATTTCCTATAAGTATGGAGTTTTGATTCTCAATAAAATATAAAAAATTATCGACAAGTTTATTTTCATTTCCTCTATTTTACAACATGATATATAATTTCAAACTATAATATTTAGTATTTACTCGATCATTTTTTATTTTTATTTTTATTATTATTATTATTCTTTTTACGAAATTTACTCGATGATTATTGAATAGCTCTAAAAAAGTATAAAGCCGAAAAAACAGGTCTACTATGATGGGGAAGACATTGTCCCATGGGCCATAAATTGGGGGCCATTGGCGCAATTTCTCCTTCAAATTTTCTCCTTTATATATCGACGAGAAACGAGCACATATGGATTAGGGGATAGGGTTTTGTGGAGGTTGAAGATTTCGGTTCTATTTTATTCTCAGCTGAATTGACAAGAACCTGTGCGGAAGTAACAGTCGACAGAATCACTTGAATTGATCAATCGGTGAGTTCAATTTTCTCCCCTATATTATCAATTATGCGAACCATGTTCATTTCGAATTCTTTTATAAGAAACATATTTCGGATAATACATAGGCATCAGGAAGATTCTTGTTCCTGATGGCACATTGTTGTCGAGGAAATTGAAAGAAATATTAAATTTTTTTAGAAAATTTGTGAGGGAAATTTGGTACGAAAGAGGGACCAAGACAAGAAGAAATCTTGTTCTCGAGTTTGGTTGTGTTCTTAAATAATGTTATATTTTTTCTTGTAACGTGTTTATATTCCTATTCAATTATGAATCATAAATAATCAGTAAGTTCTGATTATTTAAATTTTTTCTTATGTGTATTGATTCAAAAACAAGTTTTTCGAATCAATTCTAGTCACGGACAAATTCTAAACAAACTCTTAGGATTTAACGTACGACTAGTATGAAAATTTAGAAGAATAGATTGAATTGGATTGTTAATTACACGAGCTTGAATTAATCAATTCAAGTCGAATTATTATTAAAAATCTAAACGAGATTTATTTGTTACTAAAGTAAAGATTCAATGATAATTACGAATCAAGAATTTAAATATAGCATATTCATGAATCTAAAGATTAATAATGCAATTGGCCAAATAAAACTATTAATGAAATAAACTCAATTGAACATTCAAAACATAATAATCTAACAATTGAAATAAAAGAATAAATTCACGCTACTAATTTGTAGGAAAAGAAAATAATATAATCAAGTTAGCATAACTTCCCATTTGAACAAGATATGGAATTTAGCCTAACATGGTTATAGTAGATTCTTCAAGTTTGTTCATGAATTCCATTGTTATTGATATTCTTGCGTTTGAAAATTTTCCAAAAATGCTCTTTATTTTGCTCTCAATTTTCATCAATGTCCAGCCTCCTTTTTGTGGTGATTTTGCTCCTTTAATATTTCCAAAATCGTGCCATAACTTTACTCACAAGATATACCAAAGATAGATCTTGAACCAGATTAGGAAATTACTTCGCGAGAAAGTTACGGCCGTAACTTTGTTATTTACGGCCGTAAGTGAGCTAAAGAAAATTTTCGGAATTTGGAAGTTACGGCCGTAACTTTGTCATTTACGGCCGTAAGTGAATCTCTGCCGAGAAGCGTCTGTGCTCGATACTTTGGTCATAACTTTCTCTCCCAAAGTTCGAATGTGGTGATTCAATTTGCGTTAGAAAGAAACTCAAATATCTACAATTCTTTGTGAAATAACTTCTCCCAAACTCGAAAGTCTTCTATGACCAAATTGAGATTCAATCTATGACTAAAATCCATGATCACATCCTTGCGGGTTTTTGATTTCCAACTTCACCCCAAACCTTCCTTGACCATAATTTTTGCATCTAATCTTCTTCCACATGTCATTATTGATTTGGAGCTCTTTGAATATGCCCTTGAACCTCAATTCTTGATTTTTTGTATTCCTTTGGTCCTGTTCCCTTTCTTTTTCTTCTTTTTGACCTTACATAGTACAATAAGTAAAAATGTATTAAACGATACTTCAATAGGATCAAACAAAATAAGATAATAAGTGAGTTAAATACGTGCTAATAAACCACTTATCACTTTGCCCATATTCTGAAATGAAACTCGAAACGAGTTTATTGCGTTTTGAATATTTTGTATTAAAAAGTCCAAAACCCCCAAACCGTGCGTTTTGGACTTCTTTTTTTAATGTGAGACACCACCTTTACTTGAAGTTCTTATGTTATTTTGTCATTATATATAGATCTATGTTAAGATTTTTTTTTTTAATTTGTAATTTTTTCTTTTTTGGTAAATGTGATACATTTCCTTCACTTGAAATTCTTATATTATTTTTCCATTAGATATAGATCCATGTTAAGATTTTTTTTTTTTTTAATTTTTGTAATTTTTTTATTTTTATATATATTATTTTTTAAATGTAAGACGCTTCATTCACTTGAAATTCTTATATTATTTTGTCTTTATATATAGTTTCATATTAAGATTTTGTTGTTATATGTTGGATTTTTGTTTAGCTGAAATAATAATAATGATGAATTTATTGACATAGAGAACTAACAGATTTATTGACATTAAAATTAATTTAATTCAAAAAATCAACCATTTTTTACATTTAAAATATCACAAAATAAATATATCATAAAATTACAATGTAAACGCATTTTTCAGTTTTCTTTTTTTGAAAACAGTTTTTCAAAATTACAAGGAGACATGTTTTTAGCAATCTTAAAACAAACAACCAAAATCCAAAATTCAAAACAAAATCTAAAACTCAAAATTCAAAACGAAACACAAAAAGAATGGCCCCTAAATTTTATGTTGGATATATTTGTATTTTTTAGGTATGATGTGTGGTTAAAAATTAGTTTGGAAAATTGTGTAATTGAAGAGAAAAAATATAGATGGTTAAAAATTGATTTGAAAAATTGTGTAAATTAAATTTGTTGTATTTTTTGTGTTTTAGCCAATTAATTTGGCAAATTAATTGCCAACCGAGCGGTGCCTAAATCGAAGGGGT
Source organism: Ligustrum vulgare (assembly GCA_963555705.1). Classification (NCBI taxonomy): domain Eukaryota; kingdom Viridiplantae; phylum Streptophyta; class Magnoliopsida; order Lamiales; family Oleaceae; genus Ligustrum; species Ligustrum vulgare. The sequence continues at coordinate 40,106,258 of OY743173.1, read as the reverse complement.
TTTTTGAGTTGGCGGTTTAATCACCTAAAATCGATTTCAATGACCTGACCCGACCATTTTATCCTTAAAATCTGAAAATTAGGCCTCAAATGCCAAAACCACAATCCACAGTTGTTTCCTCTCCAGAACTCCTTCCTCACACGGTTTCTTCCAAAAACTTGCAAGTCGTCGATGCTGTTCACCTTTGTTCTATTACACATAGTGCTAGCAATGAATATGCAAGTAGGACTACGGATCAAGACACAAGCGGGAAGATTTTTCATCTGATTTCTGCATATAGTCCAAACCCAATCTGCGTTGACGCCCACCCCTAAACAAATCAATATCATTTTTATGATTTTGAAATAAAAAATAGTGGTTGAAAATTGGAGAAAGAAAATGTGATTAAAAAATGATTTAACAACTTCTTTAGTTTATAAACTAATTTATTTTGTTTATTAAATAGATTTTGAGTTATTGTTTCGTCTTTTTATATAATTTTACTTAGGGTGCGTTTGATAGCGATTGTGGAATTTGGGTGTAAAGAAAATGAATTTTAGGGAATTGAATTCCTGGGAATTAGAAGTTTAATGTGTTTGATTGGTTTAATTTTCTAGGTGGAAAAAGTAGGAAATTTTCCAACTCTTGTTGTTTGATTGACATTATTTTTCATGGAAAATAAAGTAAAATTGATCTATTTTAATAAAAAAATATATATATTTTTAATTTTTTCACACATTTGTACTTGATAATAATAATGTTAATTTTTAGAAAAAAAATAAATCAATTAACAATAACAAAAATGATCAAACGTAACGAAAATGGTATAAGATTTTTCATGGAAAATAAAACATCATCCCCCCTTGGAAAATGAATTCATTCAAAATAAGGAAAATACCGAATTTCGAGGCAAGTGGAAAAATGAATTCATTGAAAAATTTAGGCAACCAAACAGCGCAAAGTTGAAAATTCACACGGAAAATCATATTTTCCATGGAATATAAAACGAATCAAACGCACCCTTGATTCATTGTAAAATGTATATATTTTACACATAAGACATTATAACATCTTTAACTTTTCTGTTTAAGCCTTTATGACTCGGGCAAGTACGTCTGAAGGGTTCTTTGAACCTGGTACTCTAAAGCCAACTGGTTTGGAAGTTTCTGATCTGAAAGCCCGCTACAGGGGTCATATAGAAAGCAAGTATGAAAAGTTCTGCACAAAGATGGTAAAAGACAAACATTAAAAGAAAAAGTCGTCCAATAAAAAATAAAAATAAAAAAATTATTATTGCATGGTATAAGCTTTGTTGACTGAGCTGTGGTGGTTGATGTTGTAGAATTGGGGACTGCTTTCTTTTGATTTGTTGTTGACACTTATTTCTGATTCTGACTACCTTGTGAGGAAAGAGCAAAGAATATTTTTAGAACCCACATGGATAAAAACCCGGGATGTGAGAGAAAAATAGAAAGTGGTAATCATCCATGAGCATTGAAAGGGATTTCATAGATTGATCAAATGAGATTCGGGCTTGATTGTACATAATGAGCCACAAAGTGTTGAGCACATCTTTTGCATAAGTATGCATTTGACATTGACTATTCACATACACATTTAAAAATCTAGCAGATATAACTACAAATTATTTTGCATTGTAGTTCATGATTCTTGCTTAAAGCTTAAATTAGTTTGGACTATGGAGGCATATGGTAAACATATTGACACAACAAAAATATTTGTTCTCATATTTCTTTAAATTTTGTAGTTTATTTTCCATCATTCGAGGACGAACAATAATTCTAGTTTGGGGGTATTTGATAAGTGTGTTTTATACACTTATCTGTAAATCTAAATTAGAATAAATTATAATCGTTTTAGAACATATGCTATTTAATTTGTACTTATTTGTTTACTTTGCAGAAAATATCCCAAAAGATGAAGCATGAAGTAGTTGAAGAGAAAAATGCATAATTGGATGTTGATTGGAGCTAAAACGAGTAATTGATAAGTTTGTGACGTCAACCGGAAAGATGCAATGTGCCAAAATCAACGAATCAGAGGTTGGAGGACCTAATTGAATGAATTAAGAGCTTGAATGAGCAAATTGAGAAGAAGATAAAGTTTGGGGACTAAATTGCAATAATTGAAAGTTGAGGATTGAAGGTGCAATTAAAAGTCAGGGACCAACTTATACAGTCGAAAGAAAGATGAAGTCGCGATCACTGGATATGTACCAAGCGATCGCGAGATAGTGCAAAATCTTAACCCGAGAGTAAAAGGGTCTTCCACGCGATCGCCAGCCATAAGCCTGCGCGATCGCGCACTTGTCCGATTGGATCGCATATCAGATTTCTTTCGCGATTTTTAACAGGCTTTGGGATTTTTGACCTAGGTTTTATCCAAAACCTATATATACAACATAAGAGGCACGAGATCGAGACCTTTGCCTCTCCATAGAACGAGCCACAACAGATATTTTAATTCAAATTCTTTGAGATTCAAGCATCGCAGAGGGGCGTGAATTGAAGATACTTGAAGAATTGATAATTAGTGCAATCTTTCCATTCTTCGTTATTATTTTCAATGAACGTCATTATATTATATTTTTTCTATTTAAATATGATGTGTAGCTAAATTTGATGTTGGGATAAACGATGTAACCCAGTTAATTATTTTAATTCCATATTCCTTATTTTAACGTTTTAATGCATGTGTTGATTTATTATTGCGTTTAATGCGTGAATGAACTGGCCACTTATTTATGATTTTATGTGTTATTTTCATAATCCGAGAGGTGAGTTAATAACATAGATTTAGGTAATGAATCCGATAATTGAACGAGAGATAGATATATACTCTTGTTATTACTGCGGTCGTGTGAGAATTCTTGTTTGTAATGCATCTAGATAAGGAATATTCGGACCCACTGTAGAGATACAAGGTTGACTTATTTAGGTAGGATTGATTTAAGCTCGAGAGAGGAATCTCAATTTGAATTAGTGAATTCGATCGAATACATATTTAGAAAATAAAATCTGGAATTGGAATTGATTTAATTAGATAGGTGAATTCGTGAATCCCAACTACTTTACAATCGTATTTGAAAACAAAACAATTCTCCAATTTTAAATTCTTCAGTTTAATTCTTTAGTTTTAGTTTAAAATCTCAAATTATTTCGTCTGTTCAAATAAAATGTAGAACTAAAATATTTCGGTAATTAATAGCAGTTTTCGTGGGACGATAATCCGGATTCCTAAGTCTACTTTATTACTTCTCACTATCCGTGTACTTGCGGGGATATCTCGCATCGCGAGATATAAGTGAACACATAGCAATAACAAATTGATTACTTTAGGGTAATATGAAGGTGCAGAATTATTGACGATATAATCAAGTGATTGCCTTGGTTAAACCAAAGCAATCACTTGTGTAAAATGAGGACTAAAAATTATTTCCTTTTTGAACTTGACTTCTACTAGATTTTGCGTTTTGACTCAATTTCTTTGATAACACATGAAGGACGAAAATAGAAGGTTTTGGATTAAGAAAAGAAAAACACTGCAATTCATGCCAAGAATTCATTCAACGAAGATTCGAATTGTATTTCTGCGAATATATATTCAACAACATTTTTATTATTTTCTTTAAATGAACGTGTTACGCTAATTTCTCAATTGTGCTAATATATAGATGAAGTTTTTATTTTAGAATTTTAACGAGTTTCGTACCCGTGCGATGCACAAACATATTTCATTGATAAATGTATATGTTTCTCACTAATATGCATCAAATTGAAAAAGCTCAAATGGTATTTTAAAACATGATGAATGCGATGCATTTCCAACTACGATTCCAAATTAATGATCTTTGTAGAATTTAAAGTTGTAGGGACATATAGTTTCTTTTAAGTTGTCAAGGTCTTGATCCAGTAAGTGCACACCTACATCCTTGTGTGAAATTCCTTTGAGCCTATTTCAAAATATAACAACAAATCAACACCACATGAAGGAAAAGTCCCGAAAACAAAACATGACTCCCAATATGCTCATGTTTGGTACAAATTAAAGTTTAATTTTAATTTAAGTTAAAAGTTAACAATCAATTCACTATTTTAAAAGTGTAGATGAGTGAGAATCTTTTGATTTCCCAAATTAATTATCTTTGTAGAATTTAAAGTTGTAGGGACATATAATTTCTTTTAAGTTGTCAAGGTCTTAATCCAGTAAGTGCACGCCTACATCCTTGTGTGAAATTCCTTTGAGCCTATTTCAAAATATAACAACAAATCAACACCACATGAAGGAAAAGTCCTGAAAACAAAACATGACTCCCAATAAGCTCATGTTTGGTACAAATTAAAGTTTAATTTTAATTTAAGTTAAAAGTTAACAATCAATTTCAATCATATATTTTATGAGATTCACAACTTTTCAACCATACATTTCATCAACTTTTATTGGAACTAGTATTAAGCTCGTGCTTCGCACGTCTTATATATATGATGAATGTTAAAGTAACGTTTTTTAAGTACTAATACTCTTTTTGAAAATAATTTAAATAATTGATATTGTTAGAAGAAAATTGTAAATGAATTTCAATTCTTAATATATTAATATTTTATTAAAAAATTTCGTCTAGTTCTTCAAAATATATATCAAACAATTATTTAAAATATCTACTTAATAAATAAATCGCGTGTAATATATTAAGAAGTAATATGATATCATAAAATATTAGGCAAATCAATAATTTTTTTATAAAATATTAATGGTAAGTCACGAAAAATGTGAAAAAACTGTGTAAGGATAAACTGAATTAATTTGTGAACATATTTTATAAGGAAAATCTTTTAATATTATGCTCTCATTTGAAAGAAATTAAAATAAGATTTTAATCTAAGTCAAAGTCAACAATTAATTTTAACCATACATTTCATTGGACATACAATTTTTCAACCACATTTTATTAATTTCGATTTAGTCAACGTGGATAATTAATGTTTTGAAATAAAAATAAAAATAAATAAGTTTCAATGAATGAACTAAGGGTATTATTGGAAAAAGAAAAGAATGTGGGGATAAAATGGGAAATCAAAAGATTCTCACTCATCCACACTTTTAAAATATTGTAGATAGATGTAGATATACTAAAAATCTAATTTAAATCTCAACCAAACATGGGCTAAACTAACATATCAAAATGAAAAAAGTGTCCCTTTATATATTTTTTTTCGTAAATGTAAAAATTTAATAGATCAAAATGATGTACAAAATCTCCGGGCATACCCGGGAAAAGACAAAAGGCTACTTGCTAAAAGTTCCTAGCAAGCTATACAACCTTGGACAAACTAAAGTAGTATCAATTACAAAAAAAAAAAAAAAAAAAAATACGGGCATACCCGGTAAAAACAAAGAAGTCCAGAGATGTATCTAAGAGGGAAACAAATACTCCGGGCATACCGGGGAAAATGATGAAAAAAAAACTACAACTCAAGCAAGATTCAACCATCAACCGCAAGAGATACAAAGAGATTCAAAACATGTGGATACAAATCAAAGATTGCTTTGTATACATGTGTTTTGATTCTTCTAATAATGCTATCTTCATTCGATTTTATATCTTCAAAACAAAGTTTGTTGCGTGCAATCCAAATATGATAATCAGTGGCTGCAAGAGCAGTGTGCTTGGATTTAGCATGGCAAGTGTTCCTCTCACTTCCTTCTTAATCCATTTAACTGCACTTAGGACAGTACTCATAGTGCGTGTAATGCCTAGCCACGATTTGATTCTATCCCAAATTCTGGCCGGTAAAGAGTACTGGAAGTAGAGATGTTGCTTATTTTCAATCGGATGGTGACAAAACTCGCACTCCATGTCTATGTCAAGGTAACCCAACTTGTCTTTGGTGAGGAGTTTTTCCAATACTGAAAGCCATTTTGGGATTAATGCAGCCACGCCAAACTGTGTCTGCCTGTGGTTTGAACGTCACATGTACTCTGAAGTAATCATAGGCAACATCATTATTAAATCTGCCCCCAATATTCCAGCCTGCCAGTTTGTATGCAGCGTTATCAGTGCTGTCGTCCGAGCGGATAACTGTGTCCCTAAGATTTAATAATCTTTTGAAGAGTGCCAAATCATCCTTTCTAACTTTGGTATACCAGATGGAGGAGCCCTTAAGATATACATGATGAATCCATCGGATCCAAATTGAGTCATTTTTATCATGAAAATTCCAAAGGACATTTGCAAGGAGTGATGCATTCCATCCCTTAAGGTCTTTGAACCCAAGTCTTCCCTCAGATTTGGGGAGACAATTGTCTCTCCATGCAACCAATGGTTTGCCCCCATTCCATATAAAGTTTCTGCAAAGCTTAGTGACTTTGTCTAACACCGTAGCCGGAATTGGAAGGATAGAAAGTCAAAAACTTTCAATTCCTTGAACTACACTTCGAATTAATTCAGCACGACCCGCATGAGAAAGGGAGTGCCTCGGTTTCACGGATCGCAGGTTCAGCTCCCGAGGTTTCTCCCCTCTAGGTAGCTTACCTCTCATTCATTGGCCGGCAAGGCAGAACAACTGGTACACACGCACGCTGATGAGTAGGATGTAAGGGAAATACCTGCAATATGATCATATCATTAGAGAACTTCATGGTAAAATAGGCCAACCGCCTAGCTGTTGCCGACTTTCCGAACCGAATGGGGAGATAAGCATTTTCACTGCGTGACATTCTCCCCCATTCGAATCTGCTTACGTCCTCGTAGCGGGAAGTGAGCTTCGCATCAACACGCACTCCTCAATTCCAGAATTAAACGGCACCATCCCCTCATGGACGAGCATTCACACGGTGGTACTCCCACACTTGCCCGCCGTACCTTGTACATACCGCCTCCGACACCAACCTTCACCATCTGCCCCAATAAGCAGTAGTTCTTCGGTGGACGGCCTCCAGCCGCAGCGCCTCCAGCACATGTCGAAGCACATACCCACTACATTCTCCTAGGGCCTGCAAAATGCGCTCCTCAAAACTCCTTCAAAAGCAATCGCGCAACGCTGCCCAGCACACCCATCTTCCCCAACAGCTACCTTCTTCATGTTCCGCAAGTTTGCCGACACGATCCGTGGCCCAAAATCTTTTCTCCGCGAGAATTCATGTCATTGATCTCCACAAGACCAACAACGCATTCAAGCGGGACCGCTCTGATACCAACTTTCACGGATCGCAGGTTCAGCTCCCGAGGTTTCTCGCCTCTAGGTAGCTTACCTCTCATTCATTGGCCGGCAAGGCAGAACAACTGGCACACACGCACGCTGATAAGTAGAATGTAAGGGAAATACCTGCAATATGATCATATCATTAGAGCACTTCATGGTAAAATAGGACAACCGCCTAGCTGTTGCCGACTTGCCGAACTGAATGGGGAGATAAGCATTTTCACTGCGTGACACTCGGCCATGCTCGAATAGTATCAGCTATTTCGTCCATGAAGGGGGCATAATGAATGACTATAAGTCTCTTAGCAATAAGAGGAATCCAAGATATCGAAAAGGCATAATGCCTTTTGGAATGCTCGAAAGAGATAAGATGTCTAGCAACGTGTCCTCATCAATCCCTGCCGCATAAATAGATGACTTCAAAACATTCATTTTCAGGCCAGAAACCTCCCAAAACTTATCAAGGAAAAGAAGAAGGGTCTCAACTGAGGTAACATCTCCCTTGCCAAAAGTAATAGATCATTCGCAAAGGCAAGTTGCGTTATCTTAAGCTGACCACATTTGGGGTGGAAATTAAATTCAGAATCTGTTGTGGCAATATTCAAAAGCCTTGAAAGATATTCAAGACAGAGCACAAAGAGGAATGGTTAGAGTGGAACTATTGGCTCTAGTTATGCTTAAGGTTCAATATTTTTTCTTCAAATATATTATAAAGTGTAATTTTTCTTTTGTGGCTATATTTTGAATGATGAATCTCTTATTTATTTTGAAACTAGGTATGTCAACGAGCCGAGCCGGCTTGCAAGCCGAACATCAAGGCTCGAGCTTTTTATGACCAGAGCCGAGCCAAAGCTAGGCCAAAATTTTGAGGCTCGGCTCGGGCTTTCAGCTCGAGCTTCTTCGAGCCAAGCTAGCCCAAGACGGGCAGACCCCTTTTTTTTTCCACGAGTCAAACGCGACGAATGAATTGTAACTACTCAAACATATGATATAATTATCTACATAGTAAATGTAATTAAAATATCAAACATAAGATTCAATAAAAATTTAAATGTAGATTTCGTAAAGTCTATATAAATTACTAATTGTTTATATATATATATATATATATATATATATATATTCAATAAATGTTACAAGTTACATTGTTACAACCCTCCTCCTTTTTCAGGGTTTGGGATCGGCTACGATCAACATAGGCGGAGTTAAAAATTGTACACGAATAAAAAATTTCGTGTACAATTTTTTTAAAAACATAATAATTTAAATTATACAAAATGATTTTTAAAAATTTACAATTTCTTCTATCTTAAATATTGCTCCAAGTCCTCGGCCATGTTGCTGTCAACTTTATCTTGAAGTCGTAAATCTGCACTTTCCCAATCCTTCAACCATACAAGAGCTTCTAATATGTCTTCCTTCAGTCTTGATCGTTCGTCTGATAAAATCCTATCACTTAAACTAAATGCAGTCTCCGATGCGATGGTGGACACAGGAGGTGTTAGTAAATTACGTGCAATTTTTGCTACAATTGGATCTACCTTTCATTACACGCCCACCAAGTTAGAATATCAAAATTCTCTATTTTTTGTGGTGCTAAAATAATGCGAACGTCCACACATGTACCTTGCTAACTCGGATGGAATTTCAACCTTTGTACCACCTATTGATCTAGATGTGTTTCCATTGGAACTAATTGAGGGAGCACTTGCATTTGTGTTAATAAAGTCCCATAAAGAATTAGAATGCATTGGAGTACTTTGGGAAACATTAGTTTGGGAACTAGAACTGCTTTGATCTTTTTTTTTGCAGTATAATAATTGTACATTTCACATAATAAAGATTTCGTAGTAACATGTGATAATTCTATATTTAAATTTTGTGAAATTCCCTTTATAGCCTTAGTGCTCATTAAATTTAGTCAAGGATCCATCACTGAGGCTAAAACAAATAAAGAAGGTAATTCTTCCCTGTATTTGCAAAATTTTATCTCCATGGAGCTGACTACATCATTAAAAATTGGCAAATTCCTATATTGATTGAATGTTTGTGCAATATGAAAAAAGTGTTGTAAAACTAGTGAAGATGTTTGGTAATAAACACCACTGCATACATTTGTGGCATCATAAAAGGCTTTTAAAAACCTTTTTACACAAAATGCAATTTCCCATTCCCAATCTTCTAAATTATGGTCAAATCCATACGTATGTCTATCATTATAATACATTGAAATAATTTTATCATAATTTTCACATGAATGTAACATAAGGTATGTAGAGTTCCATCTATGTGATACATCTGTAGCAAATGATTGTTCTTCTAAACTATATTCCGCACACAAACTATTAAATGCTTGTTTTCTTGATGGTGACACATTTATGAAATTTATTGCTTGTATAATTTTATCTAAGAATTTTCAATATATTTTAAACCACTTTTAACAATTATGTTGATAATGTGACAAATACAACGTTGCTGAAAAAATAAACTATCAAATGCAGGGTTAAAATCAGAAACAAATTTATCAATAACCTTATTAACGCTAGCATTATCAAAAGTAAACCTATGAATCATATATTGCATACTGAATTCTTGTATAATCCCTTTTAAAACTAAATATATGTTATCGGCATTATGAGGATATTCCAGTAATCTAAATGCAATAGTTTTTTTTGTGTAAAATCCAAAGATTGTCAATGTAATGAGTTGTGGCAGCAATATAACATTTTTTGTTACCACCGGTCCATAAATCAAATGTAAACGAAATAACAGTATCATATGTTTTTAAAGTTTGTTTTAATGGTAGTTTCTTTCCTTTTATTATATAATTTTACGGTGTCTGCACGAAGTGTATTTCTACAGTAAGGAGTATACCTGTATTGAAGATAATTCTGCACAAGTCGGGTGAAGTGAACAGAGTCAATTAAGGAAAGTGGCATCTCAGCGGCTACCACATATGCAGCTATACCTTCGCGAAATCTTTTTTGCGAATACACAAATGTTGAAAGATTAGAACCAGAAGTTCCAGAACCACCAAAATCAAGCTGGGACTGTGTTGAGTCAGCAATCGGTTTCGCTTTACATGTCCTTACTATGTGCCGGTTCAAATGTGACGTGCTTGACCCAGGATTCCAGCTCATTTCCTTACCACATTAATTGTAGCACGCTTTCCATATAACAACTCCATTTTCAACACCAATTTTTTTTCTTTTCATATGTTGTCAACAATCCGATGACTCTTTTTTAGCTCGCTTGATTTCAATAACTTCCTCCTCTTGAATATCATTCAAGTCAATGTGAGTATTTTCGGATGCATCGATATGAGAAGGAGTGCTGGAGCTACCCCTGAATTGGTTAACTTCATCGCTGTTAAAATTCATATGTAGTGTAGACTGTACTTTCAAATTTGAAAGTTGAAACCGAAAGAAATATTATCACAAGAATGAAGAATAGAGAATTGAATAGAAATTATAGCAAACAAATTAATATTATGACAAAAAAATTGTAATTTGTAACTTGTAAGTGGATTAACTTGTGAATTTACAAACAAAATACAATCTATTTATAGACAAAAAAAGTTGGAAAATTGAAAATTTCAAATTTTGAAAAAAAAAATCTGTATTGTATAATATATAGATCGTTGCAGGTAGCCTAGCTGCCTGCAACGCGTGTTGCAAGCTGCCTGCAACACGGGCAGCTACTATAGCTGCTTACAATTTGCAGCCGGACACGGGCCAATTTGTCCCGTATGGTTCGGCTGGCCACACGGGCCGGGCTTGAGCCCACTGAGCATTTTCGGGCTCGGCTCGAGCTTTGGCTCGATCCTTCGAGCCTCGAGCCGGGCTTAACCCGAGCTTTTAAAGAGTCGAGCCTTAGATGCCCGAGCCGTTTTGACACCCCTAAACGAATTTATATAAAATTAAGATTTAAATGAGAAATTATAAAAATATAACCCTGAAATTGAAAAAAAAAAACTCAATATGTTTCCTTCTCATCTTTACCCTAACAATTGAATGGAATTTGAGAATGTCTTTTGGTTTTAATGTATTTGAAAAATCGTGAAAATCACTAACATTACGTGTCAGAATTGGTGCTTAGGATGAGGGCTGCAAAATTTGTTAGTGTAAAGTTAACATGTCGTTAAATTTGTTATGTATGTCCAGCAATATCAAGAAATAATGTTTTGATAGTTAGAATTATTGTATACTTAACACAGTTGAGAATTATATAATTGTATTAAGAATAATTGAGATTGATATTAAATTAAATATAATCATGAAAAATAATTTAAAGAATCAAACTCACTCTCTACATCAAAATTGTCTCTCTAAAATATATATAATAGATCGCATTAGAGAGCATCTTAGGGGGTTTATTCAATTGGAATTTTGAAAAACATTTAAAGACTTTTTTTAATGTACTTTTTGTAATGAATTTCATTAACTTTTATGGATTTGTATAGACTTTTAATGACTTTTTGCGAACATTTATTTAAAAGACTTTCATGAACTTTCATAAACTTTTGTAGATATATTGATTTGAAATATTCTCATAGACTTTCAATGACTATTAGGTAGTGTTAGATAGGAAAATGTGGAAAAGAAATCAAATTTTATCTTAGTGGGAAAACAAAAATCACCTCTCCCCAAATAATTGATTTCCATGGTATTTGTTAATTTTGTGCTTGAAATGATTGTACCTTAGAATTCGAATTCGAATTCCATCTCCAATTAAACACCTATGTAGGAAAATTTTGATGAAAAATGAATTCATTTCCACCAAACTCCAAGTTATCAAACGACCCTTAATGACTTTTATTTTTGACACTGTGTGGTTTATAAACTTGTTTGTTTATGATTTTGAAGTAAAAAGTAGTGGTTAAAAATTGGATAAAGAAAATGTGCAGTTAAAAAGTGGTTTGAGAAATTGTATAATTTATAAATTAGTTTATTTTGTTTACCAAACACTTGCTTAATTGAAAAACTTGAACATCAATAAATTAATTTTCATACTGTGTGAATGTGAATCGTTTATAATAATTATATGTCAAGTGAATTATAAAAAAAAAAAAAAATACACCATGAGAGAAATAGTTTTAGGACAGAGAAACGTTTGTGATTAAAAAAAGGGAAAATAAATTCACGTTTGATATCGACATAAAAATTATACCGTGTTCATAAGATTTTTTTGAATATACAAATTATTTTAGATTTCGATTGAATTTTAATTAATATTTCTGAATATACAAATCTCTCTGGATAAAATTCTCGAATCACTTTGTTTAGTTATTATTTGTTTTGAAAAAATTTAATTATTATTTTTCTATAAAATCTTATAAAATTTTAGTGGGATTTATTTTCATAGAAAAAATTGAAAAAACGATGAAAAAGAAGAGCGCCAAAATATAAAGAAAGAACATTAAAAAGAAAAAAATATAATAAGTTGAAGAGAAGAAAAATAATTATTTGTTTAATAGTAAGTTTTTTTAAAAAGTAAATCATAAGTTTAAGATTTTTAAAAATAACATGAGAGAAGAGGGAAAATATAGAAGAAACAAAATTATTCTATGAAAGTTTTTTTTTTTTTTTTTTAAAGTCTTTCGAAAATAAGAAATTTTGTGATTATACTTTTTGTTTAGAAATTAGTACATAGAAGATTTCATAAAAGTAGAGCTGCACAAAAAATCTCAAACGAACTTGTTGGTTTGAGACCGCATGGACCCGTGATTTTTTTCCTCTTAAACCGAACAAAACAGTTTTAATGGTTAGGTTTTGGTTTTAATTTTCAAAAACCGCAAAAACCAAACAAAACTACTTTTAATTTTTTTAATTAAAAATTAGTTTTCTTCCTAAAAAAAGTCAAATTTAACTATTAAAATAAAATTCTCGTTTATATATTTTATAGTTTATATCTTTTTTCATTTTATTGCATTGTGATGATCCTTGAAATATTGTACAAAAATTTTCTAACTTGCAATTTGGGCCATGCATGCACTGTAGGTAAAAGAAAATTGTGCTAAGTAAGAAAATTGAACAAGATAATATAACAATAAACTATAAATACAATGAAGTATTGAAAATGAAGAGGAATGCAAATCCTTTATTAGAGTTATCGAATCATCAAATGATGTTTAGTGTATATCAATAATTGACATTTTGAAAATCATGCTCCCACATTTTAATGAAATTATTCACTCATCATAATATTTTTATTGTCAATCCAATGCTAGAATAACAAGATAACGAATGAATCAAAGAATGTTGACATACTTTAGCTTATATTAACTTATACATTTGCTTTATATATTAAAAAATAAGAATTACAGTTTGACATCTAAAATATGTTATATTATGTCGATAAGTAAACCGTTGATTAAAATCGAATCAAACAGCAAAAAATGGTTTGGTTTGGTTTGTAAAATGAAATAGTTTGATTTGGTTTGAAAAAATGTCACACCGCTTAAAATGGCTGAAAATATGTCTCAAGCCGCCCAAATCGAACCGTGTTCACCCTTAGGTTGTAGTCTTTAAAAATTAATGACATTTTGAATAACACAGGACTTTTAATTAATTTTAAAAGTCTTTATATTTATATAATAGTATCTCCAATGCACACCATCATTTGAAAAAAAGACTTGACACGTCAGTAAATTTATGTAATGAGTTAAAAATATCTCTTCAATGCATAATGTCAATTACAATATTAAGCTGGTGTGGCTGAAAAAAATTTGAGAATGTCAAGTGCTTAGTCTACATCTGCACCCATCTGACCTGATGAGTCAGCATTTATTTTTAATTTATAATTAATTTAACTACTAAATAAATAAATGTTACAGATATTTTATACATACATCTTCTCTCTTTGTATATATCATTATTTTTATATTAAAAAAACCACATAATTAACAATATTTAAATATTGATAGAACCATTAGAAAGTAAATTTTACACTTCTTCGTCAATTTATCCACGTTCTATAGATGTTTGTTAATTTTATTGACACGTCAACCCCAATCTACTAAGTGCATTAAAGATGCTCTAATACTACTTGACTTTTATGAACTTTTAGAATGTCTATTAAAATCTATATTAAATACCTCAAGATTTTTATGGAGTCTCTAAAGTCTAAATGAATATATCTAAAATTTTCAAATCCTTTAAAATGTTTTTCAAAATCCACATTTGAGGATGGCAATTTAAACCACCAGAATAGAAAACCGCGATGAATCGAACCGAATTGTGCGAAAAAAAAATCGAACCGATGGGGGTGGTGGGGCGGGTATGATAATTGTGTCGGTGCCCTAAATGGAACCGAATATCCGATTAAAAAAATTGATTTTGAACTATATTTAAAACTTAAAATGATCAAAATTAGATTTTCTATTTAAAAGACAATTAACCAAACTCACATGACCAAAGCTCAATCCAAATCCATTAATCCTAGGTCTATAGTCATTAGAATATCTTATTCATTCATCTCCACTCCCTCAGTCAATCTCTATTTCGATAGACGACAATTCTCCACAGATTGTACATTTAGAATATTGTTGGTGGGTGTTAGTGTATTTTTGTCAGATAATAGGTTACTTCTTGGAAATGCTTAGGTGAATTGTGTTAAAAGGGAACTTTGTATGTGAAGAGTTATACTAGTCATTATGCTCTCAAATTGACTTTAACATAAGAGTACTTATTTGAGTAACTTGGTTCTCCTATGGTTGTTCAACTTGCTTTATTATCAAGTTCTCTCAGCTAATATGTTCTTAGAAATATTTAGGTTACAGTCGAAGTTATCCTTTTTTACTGTTCTTCAATGAATAGTTTGAAATCCATAAAAACTTATACTAATATTGTTATACTCGTAATATTATTTGATAAATTCGAATTTTGAATTTGAGAATTTGGATATTGTTTCCATTTAGCATTTGAATTTGAGATATTATTTGGGAAATATGCTTAGTATTGCCATGTTGTTTTTTTTTTTATAAACGACATTTTCAGTTGGATTTGCAAAAATTGATTTGTATACAAGTGATTATTAACTGCACCGAATTGAGACACGAACCGAAACCGAACCGACCCGACTTAGGCGGTTATGAGGTGATTATGGTATGAGAAAAAAAAAATTGGTGGTTTTGTTAGGTTTTGAACAAATCAACCCCGAACCGAACTGTTTCCATCACTGACTACATTGAATAAACTCCCTTACAGATGCTCTAATTATGTAATGTTAATGTTAATTTACTGATTTTTGGATACAATCAAAAAGTTTGGGATTGTGCTACACTTTTGTGAAAGGTTAGGGACTCAGCTGAAATTTGCTCACTATAAATATAGTCAATTGCCAACCTCCGATGTTAAAAGTTTCCGTCACTACTGTACAATTTCGGTTTTAGGGTTTTTTTTGACTTAATATCTGGGGCAGAGGCTATTTCTGATCAGGGGTTTCAATTTCAATTTTCGTTTCGAAGGGTCCAATCGCCATGTTCGGTCACAGAGGGTAAGTTCAATAAGCCTGGTCCTTGTAGATAAATTTTTTCCTCTTGTTTGATTTATTCAACTGTTCATATACCCTACGTGTTTGATTGGTGATTTGTTTCGTTATGTTTCCGCATCAATTTAAGTGAACTTGCATCGGAATTAATATTTTAATCTTTGATATGCATTTATTTTCTGAATTCAATATTTTCTTGTAAATGTTTATACGTTACAGGTTAATGCCTCTTTCTTGACCTCAAAAAAAGGACGAATTCTATCTGTACGTATTTTTGTGTACTAGACTAGAGGAGCATAAAATTAACAATTTGTTTTGTTTTTCTTATTTTGTGATTGAGTTAGTCTAGTTGGGATTTCTACTTGAAGTTGTTATTTTGTCACTGTTTCTTTCCGATTTTTCCCCCTCTTTTACAAATGCCGTTGAGTTGAAATCTAATGAAGTATTGGGCTTAAAATCCAGAAGTTTTTGAGATCAAAGCAATTTCTTGTTTTCCAGTAGCTCAAAGAAAAACAAATGGGTATTTTGCAAAGAAGGTCCAGAACCTTACCCTCTAACATGCAGTTCTCATATTGCCATATGTTTTAAAATGTAAACGTCATGTTGCGAGACCAGAATTCGGTGAGGTTAACTTATCCTGTCAATTACGACTTGCGAGAAATTATATTCTTATCTAAGAGTGAGTTGGTGCCCTACTAATGTCTAAATAGAATAGATGACATCCTACTCAAATTTAACTAAAAAAATGAAAGAAATAAGTGAGATAGGTAGAGGATTTTTTTTTTTTTTGGTGGGGGGGGGGGGGTGGAACGCTTATCGTAGAAAAGTGGGAAGGGGTCCATATGTCTTCCCTAGTACAAACTTCAGGAAAAACGATATGGAAACCTTTAAACAGCTGGAAACTTAGGAATACATCTGATAGTCTTCTAATGAGCTGAACTACCTACAGAGCAAGCAGAGTGGAGTGAAAGATGAAGTTGTACTTGTACCAAAATTGAAAAGAAGAAAGAATTAGAAGAAGTGGAAGCTGAGGAAGGACAAGCATGGAAATGGATGATGACCTTAGCTCTCTGTGTTAAAATCTGAGAAGGATGCAATCCAGTATTTTTAAGTGTGAGTAGGTTATAATCAACTTCTTTAATCTGGTTAGGATACCACGTAACCGTGGGAATAGGCTGACATCACAACTTAAGTACAGTAATCGATCTGCAAAAACTAAAAGCATGTGTATTTCAACTGTAGAAAGGTTGAATCTGTGAGTTTTCTTATTAAATTTTCCAAT
Organism: Ligustrum vulgare; assembly: GCA_963555705.1. Lineage (NCBI taxonomy): Eukaryota > Viridiplantae > Streptophyta > Magnoliopsida > Lamiales > Oleaceae > Ligustrum > Ligustrum vulgare. Next base: position 40,089,284 of record OY743173.1, on the reverse strand, counting down.
AGTAAAATTTACGGACATGTATAAGTTTAACTTGTTGGATCCTGGTTAAAAGTATAATATACTGCTGATGAATGATTCTTCTCTTTACTTTGAGTTCTAGGCCACTTAAATGGTATCTTCTCATCAACTATATTCAATGTACCATATAAAGTGAGAAAATGAAAAGTGTATGAACTGGCTCTGTGCTCAAAAAAATCTTCTAGAGCTGCTTATAACTAGTTTACTTATTTAACTATGAATTATTCATATTTAAATTGTATTTCAAGGGCTCTCTCACTAATCTAGAATGTGGATTTTGTCCTTAGAGATGACTGCAGAAAATTCTATATAGCTTTTTCTTCAATCATGAATTAAAATAGACCATCGTGGTTCTGAATAGTAGACATTTTAAACACATGATGCTGTCCAAAATTCAAATAGTTGTTTTCCTTCTGCATGACATTTTAAAACTAATTTGGGGATCTTTTAAGCAACTCATTCAGCTAAGTGATTGTATTTCATTTATTCGATCAAAATATGTGTTGTTTCTTGATATGTTTGCACCTTTCATTTTGCTTTACTTCCATTGATGTGCTATTATTTGTAGTTGGGTTCATAAAATTTGATAAATGCATAAGATAGGATTAAATACTAGATTTTAGGGAAAAAAATGGGTTGGGATTGGCTTTATTAACAAAGTTGAGTGGGGGATTTTCTTTTGTTTGGGTATGAATCATTGAAGGGCTATGTTTGGGAGCGGGGGGGTTTCGGACGGGTACGAGATCGGCTCAAAGAGACCAAGAATGATGGAATCAAATCCCTACTTCGCAGTGAGCAGTGGTTCAAGTGGCTACCAACCTTATGGCCGTGGCAGTAGATATCAGCCTTCTGCCTTTCCTGTGGTTCGTTTAAGAGGTCTCCCTTTCAATTGCTCAGATACCGACATTTTCAAGTTTTTTGCTGGCCTGGACATTGTTGACGTCTTCTTGGTGAACAAGGATGGGCGATTCTCTGGAGAAGCTTTTGTGGTCTTTGCAGGCCCTATGCAGGCAGATCTTGCTCTTCAGAGAGATCGTCAAAACATGGGAAGGAGATATGTTGAAGTTTTTAGGTGCAAAAAGCAGGAGTATTACCATGCCATAGCTGCTGATGTGAATGAAGGATGTTATGGCAACATTGACCACCGTGGAACCTCACCACCAGCTCGACGAAAGAGGTCTCCGGACAAAGATAACATGGAGTATACAGAGTTCTTGAAGTTGCGTGGCCTCCCTTACTCTGTTAAAAAATCAGACATTGTGAAATTTTTTGGTGAATTTAATGTGAAGGATGACAAGATCAGCATCGCATGCCGGTCTGATGGGAAAGCTACGGGAGATGCATATGTAGAGTTTGCCTCAGCTGAAGATGCTAAGAAAGCCATGTGCAAGGACAAGATGTTGATCGGATCTCGGTATGTGGAACTCTTTCCTTCCACACCAGATGAAGCAAGAACAGCTGCATCAAGATCACGTCATTAGTGAGGCGTTACTTTGATGGAAGGAGTTTCTATCTAATATTCCTTACCCCCTCTTCCCAGCAAGATACAAGTCTTTTAACTCTCTCTGAATTTGCATCTATAGTATATGCCTTTGGTGCAACGTTCAGAGGGTGGGATTGGGAAATGTGAACTTAATTTTCCTTCTGCAACTTCTTTTGAGGTATTATTGTGGTGTTAAATGTTATGCTGAAGTCTGTTTCTTGGTTTAGGAAGTGTAGTTCGATGCATTCGATTTATCCATTGTTCTCCATTTACCTTTCCTTCTTAATTCATATTGTTCTGTGTTTGGTTAACCTGGTTCCAATTTAATGATAATGAGCATGTTATACTCGCTTAGTTATTATTTGAAACTCTTAGAAGGTACAAAACAACAGTTGTAGGTTGAGCTTCGTTGTATTCTAGGAAGTGATTTGGGAAGTGTTCGGACACTTGGTTTCTTTTTTGTTTATAAACAAGTTTTTATACACAATTTCTCAAATCACTTTTAAACCATACACATTTTCTTTCTCCAGTTTTTAACCACACATTTTACTTTGGAAACGGAAAAAAACCAAAAAAAAAAAAAAAATTGTTGCTCCGGGCTTTTATATACAAGCTTGTTTGACCCAGATTTGTTGAAGTGTAATATATATATTTTCCCTTTTAAGGATGTGTGCTTGAAAATGATTTATTACAAAAATAATTTTGGAAAAATGTGCCAAACATGCCTCGTGCTCTATAATTTTTGATTTGTGGAGTTAAGTAGAAAGAAGGTGACGGTTTAGCATAATTTAGACGTGAATTCATCATCATCTTGAAGGTTAATATAAGTTTACTAGGCCAGATTTCATGATATGTAATGTGTATTTTGTGGGAGTAGAGTTAAGAATTTTCAGATAAAAATGGGGTCTTATTAATTATTTTTTTCTCCTCACAAATCGAAAAGAAACAGGGGAAATTAGTTGCAACTAAATTTAGACAAACGAGTTTCATTTACAAAATCGTTTTACCGCACAAGCTTGAATTAAGTACTAATTCACTTTTAAGTTGATGGTTGATTAAAATCAAGAAAGAATGTCGTCAATGCCACATTACATTTTTCGATAAGTACAAGAAACGTTGTCTATTCAAATTATAGAGAATAGTGTGCACCATAAATTTCAAACACCCGTTGTGACGAGTGGAGATTGGCTTATGGATTGGTGGACTCACAAGTAGGTTTGTTACTTGCTTGTCCCTATGTATATATCCTCCTACAATAAAAGAGTTGCTTTTATAGATTTACTGTTCAACTTTGATATGTTGGTTTCACACTATGAAGTCAACAATCATCCACGTGTACACCATTTCATCTACATCCACCTGTATTATTTGCTTTGCTTCACCGAACTTTTTATTTTTATTTATTTATTATATATATATATACATATATATTATATTTTATTTATCCCCCTATATTAAAAGGGTTGATTTCCCCCTTCTACTATTCATTTTATGTAGGTTCATTTCACACTGGTACTATTCATTAACTGGTTTACAAAATATCGAAAACAAGAGATGAGATGTATTACCTATATTCATTTTTGGTTGGTAGTGTTCACATACTATTCATTATTATCTGGTTTCTACAAAATATCTTACATATATTTACTACAAAGTCGATTTTTGATTTCTACATAATATCTTACAGCCCGTTCAGTATGGTAACAGTTTTTACACAATTTTTTCAAACTATTTTTAAACCACACACATTTTATTTCTCCAATTTTCAACCACATATTTTACCTAGAAAACACAAAAAAATGTGAAGGAGCCGCCTAACACTTCCTTCAGTTACGACTCGAAACTGTGAAATGTTAAAAAAAATTCTCAAAGTTATAACACTTATAATTCAAAATTATTTTTTAATCACGCTAAAAAAATCAATTGAAAAACATTTCTCGCACGAAGTACGAGTTGGCACTAGTATATATTAAAAGAGTTGGTTTCAATTTCATTATTCATAAGTCATCAAGTCAATTTAAAGTCATATAAACTGCTTTGAGCCATATAAGTCATTTGAGCTATTTTTTTCTTTCAATTGGTTATTTCAATTTTTTCATTTTTTTTTCTTTTGCACTCTGATTTTAATATGTATGTGTATATCAAGCATATTTCGGTTTGATTTGAAATGCAAGTTTCTTATTATTTGACATTCGATTCAATTTCTAATCCTCCAGAATATTCGTATTTTTTTTTCACTTTTTTGCACCCTGATTTTAACATGTATGTGTATTCAGTATATTTTACTTTGATTTAAAATACAAGTTTTTTATTATATGACATTCGATTCAATTTCTCATCTTCTAGAATATTGAATCGACTTTTATACCATGTTATTAATTATACTGTTAAAATAATGCACGTGCCTTACACGCGTGTCTTACTAGTGTTTTTTACTATTATTAGTAGAAAGAAGAGGTTTTTAGTTAAATGAGTTTGGTAGAGAGTAACTTTAGTAAAATAGAACTTTCTATCAAAATGTCAAAATTACCCTTAATGAAAATGATTGTTTATTTTGCAAGATGTGTCCCTAAACTTAGTCAGGTTGATTTAATTCAATGCTTCTAGTTATATTTATATTTTTTAATCTTTTAAATTCTTCTAAAAATGTTCTATATTGTGATAATTTTTCAAAAGATTTGGGATGATCTTTTTTAGTTATATATCCTAACGTTATTTCTTCCAAAACTTCTTTTTCTATATCTTCGTATTCTTCTATAATTTTATGAACTGTATTTATGTTTTTTGCTATTTCAACAGAATTAAATTCTATTTGATTTAGGATAGCATAGTCAATATCTTCGTATATCTCTTTTAGTTTAGATTGTCTAACAGAATGTATATTTTTAGATTTTCGATAATAGCTGATAAAAATGAAATTTCTTTGTTTTCTAAATATAGTTTATGGTCACAGTTATTAGAAGTTGATGCTTCTGAAGTATTTATTAATTATCAGCTTGATTATACAATTTTTTTTTTTGGATATAAGTCAATTCTTTGATCTAGTAAAATACAATAATTTGCAATGTATTGTTCGTATTTTCCTAAAAGTTTATTATATTCTTTAGAAGATATGTTTTCATTTTCAATTTGATGTTTAATATCTTTCATTTTATCTTTCAATTTTTCTAAAAGGTTATATAGTCCTTCGATTGTATATCCTGGTATTAGGTTTGGACTGTATTTGTCATAATTTTATTTTCTAAATCTATTTTAAGCTGTAATATATCAGAATAATCTATAATGTATTGATCGTGATTTTCTGAAAGTATATAATATTATTCAGATGATTCATCTATATCTATTAATTGAGATATAATTTTTTTTTTCATTATTCTTTCTAATAAATTGTCTAATCCTTCAATATTATATCCAGGCATTATAAAAACACAAAAGTATAAAGTAGTTATAAAGTTTCAAGTAGTTTTTCAAATTCTATCAGTGTTTGAGAATTGATAATATCTATGTCAGCCATAATATCTATGCTTGGTTCAAATGGTATATTATATTTCGAAATATTTTTCTTTTCTAATTTATCAATTATATTTTGAATATCTTGTATCGTTATAAATCTTACAGTACCTATAGCAAAGTTTTTTATTAAATTTTCTTTAAAACTTTTTAATATCTCTTGTGATGTATAGAGTTACTCTTGGTATCCTATCTTATCAATTTCATTCTCATATTCAATACATTTTTTACTTTTGATATTCTTTTTAACTTTATATGGACCTCTCTTAGTTGTGGGTTTTTTCATGATATAATTGCTTTCATTCATGATATTAAGATTTTCAAAAAATTAAGATTTTCAAAAACTGATAAAGAATGATTCATCTCTTTCATCACTGTCATAATCTATTATAGGATCATAATCATTATCGCTACTAAACACATATCCTAAATATAATTCATTATTTATTTCAGTATTATCACTATCAAGCCAAAAGTAAATGATTGATTTTGTAATTTCTATTCCTAATAATTCTTTTAATTTAGGAAAAATAGCTAACAAACATGGTATATAGACATGATATAACTTTTTTATTTCATTATTGGATCTAGTAAACTGTTTATACACGAATAAAGGTTTAGTTATGCTATGATATTCATCATTATAAGGACTGTTTTGATAATTAAATTTAACAATTCTGAATTCTGTCATGCTAAAAACTCTTCTTCCTCCTAATTCCGTAAAGATAGATATATTAAGAATACTAACATCTTTTCCTGTTCTCAGTACCTTTGTATTTTTCTTCTATTGTTAGTGACCTTCAGGCTTACAGGTTTCTGCTCCACACCCTTCAATGGTCTCCTGCCTTCACGGGTTATTAGCTAAACAAGGATATATGGCTTCACTGTATAACCTTTTAGATGGAAAATATTCTAGGACAAAGTGTAGGGAGTTTTCTTAATAATAAATCTTCTTTTTGGAAATATGATTTAGAATATAAGAATTTAGAATCTCGTCATAATTTGATAAATAGATTGAGATTTTATTGATAATATGAAGATTGAAACAAGATTGGTAAGAGAATTTTTCAAAGATAGAAGATTTTTGGCTTTCTCACAAACTGAGTGCTCTGGTGAGTTGTATATTTCAACTAGCCCGGAGGCCTCTATTTATGATATTACATTGGACACAATTACATCATTGCTTACATCATCGACCTAACAATTTTACTGTTTTTCATTACATAAGGATACACCTATCTACTTTTATTTATTACAAGGACACATAATGTCCTCTATGACCCTTACATTATAGGGACACATATCCCTCTATTTTTTAGTCTTTTCATGGCCCCTACATTGTTCTGTCTTGTTGCATTAAAGTAGATTTATCAAACAGCTTCCACTTGTCCATCAATTATGTTTGTATGTGAGGCAGATTTATTAAGTAGCTTCCACCTCTCCATCAGTTCTGTTGGTATGTGGGGGCAATTCCTGACTATACAGTATACACGCTTCTTGATGGGTGTCAAACTTGTTGATGTATTCTTTCAAAATTGTTGACTTTTCTTTTCCTCCATTAGTGAGGAGGGTCCATCCACTATACTGGCATATGCATTTGAATTTTTTATCATACAAGTTTTTGACAATGTTGTAAAGAACCTTAATTCTCAACACCATTCGAGATCTAAACTATAACCTTGTAATATTTGGTACTGGCTTGGTATTTTTTTCAACTTCAATTTGAAAATTTCGAGCAACATATTCAATCGTGATAATATGCTCAGCAGGATAATATATCATTCCATCAATTTCAGGACTGATCGAATAAAATTTTAAATATATGAGTCTTCCTTGGGCAAACTTTGAAATTTCTCCATTTAGTAAATCATCAAAATTTTCAATTTCTTTCAAATCTTTCCCTGGGTAGATAAGATTCAAAAATCCATAATCTGCTGCCATTTTTGTCATCACGGGTAGTGTTGGCAACGGGGCGGATCGGACCCCGATCCGCCCCGCCCCGAATTTCTTCGATCCGATCCGGATCCGCCCCACGATCCGTCAAATTTCGGGTCGGAGCGGATCGGGTTGGGTCGGGGCGGATCGGTCCACCGATCCGCCAAATTATTTTTTTATTTTTTTTATTTTTTTTTTAATTTTTAAAAATTTTTTTAAATATATTTTAAATTAAATCCTTTAAAAAAAATTAGAAAAATTATTTATTTTATTTATTTTATTGAAACGAGACGTATAGAGGCCGATTCAACGGATCGAGTTTTTTTGCCATCACTTATTGGAATTCTTTCTTCAAATGAAGAACATGAAAATGTGTTTTTTTTTTAAATACAAAGATTGCAGGTTATTCCCAAAAATTAAAGTTTGCTACAAAATTTACATATTAGATTTTTATACATGATAAAAAAATTATATTAAAAAAAATGTCGGATCGCGGATCGGGGCGGATCGGATCAGCCCCGATCCAAATCCGCTCCGTGAATTTTCGGATCGGGGCAGATCACATAAATTTCGATCCGTCGATCCACGTATCGGGATTTTTTCGGATCGGATCGGATCGAGTCGACGGATCGACGGGGTGGATCGAATTTTTTTGCCATCTCTAATCACGGGATCTCCTCCCTGAGTAACGATCAATCGTGGGTATACATGATCTCCAGATGAAATGTAATATCACATTCTTGGAGTTTATATATAACTTTGACAATAGTTTTATATTCCTCTTCTTTTGGTAAAAAGGGGGAATCATCTTCTTCCTCAGCACGAATTTTGATTACCCTTGTATGTTCATCTTTGATTGTCACTTTTCGAGGACTGGCTTCATTTATGGTTACTTTCTTTGGACTTGGTTCATCTCTTTTAATCGTTGGTCCACCACTACTTCCATAAGATGTACCTGTTTGTATTTTTGATATAACATGTTTGGTATCACCCTGTTTGGTAATTAATGATTCAAACTGAGATTCAATATCAATTATATTATCACTCAATTCTTTTGTATAATTGTAATGAAATTTCGAGATTTCCATCAATTGCTTGAAACTTTCCTGTAGAGTTTCTGTTAATTGGTCAATTTCAAGTTTTATATCTTCAGCTTCCTTTGTGAGGAAGTTCATTCGCTGTTTGACTATAAAGGATTTTTTAATATTATCCATCTACAAATTCAATATTCCTGCTTAAAAAGTATGCAAGATAATTATTGACACCTTTAATGTGAACTATATCAAAATTATAAAATACCAAATAGGCTTGCCATTTATGAAGCCTTTTATATTGAGGTTCTGATGGTAACTTATTTTTTACTAAGTCTGCAACTTGAGAATTATCATTTTCAACAATGAATTTTTTGGATAATAAAATTAATGAAAACTTTTTTATTCTTCTAATAATTGCTAACAATTCTTTCTCATGAGTAGTATAATTTATTTTTGCTTGATTAAACGTTCCACTAGAATATCTCCAAATTTCATTAAGATCTGTTTTTAATATTGCTGCTCAATATTTATCTGAGGCATTAGTATTAACAATTAGATTATCTTTTTCATCTGGTAATCTTAATTTTGGTAAATTTTTCCATTCTTTCTTAAGTGATTTAACAATTTCTGTATGCTCATTACTCCATATTTTAGTATTTGTTTTTCTAAGTAAAATCTGAATTTTATGTCTCTTTTTTTAAAGATTTTCAATAAATCCTTCTGCATAGTTTAAACATCCTAAAAAATTTTGTATTTGTTCTTTAGATTCTAATTTATCTGAAAAACTTTCTATCTTTTTAGATATATGAGTTTGTAATTTTATTCTTCTTTTATTTATTGATAATCCAAGAATATCAAATTCTTGTTTTTCTATTGTAACTTTATTTTTTGAAAGAACAATTCCTTCTTTTTTGCATTTATTTATAAATTTTATCAAATAATTTCTATGTTCTTCTCTATTATTAGAACATATCAATATATCATCACCATAGACAATTAAGAATTCATTAAATTTTCTAAATATGTTATCCATTCTTCTTTAATATATTTGCGGTGCATTTTTTAAACCAAATGGCATAACCATTCATTCATACTTACCTTGGTATGTACTAAATGCGGTATGTTGAATGCTATCTTCTTCTTCAATTTTTACTTGTCAAAATCCTGATTTACAGTCAAATTTAGAATAATATTGTTTTCCTTTTGCAAGATTTATTAGCACATCTTTATTTGGTAAAAGTATCCATCAAATTTGGTATATTTGTTTAATTCTTTATAATTTATCACCATTCTAGTTTTTCCTCTTTTTTTGTTCAGAATGTTTCATTACCATGAAAGCTAGACTACCATGAGGTCAATTACATGGTCTGATTAATTTATGGTTAAGTAATTCTTTTATTTGATATTTAAATTCTTGTGTATCTTGTATAATATACATTATTGGCCTAATTCTTATAATAACATTTTCTGTTAATTCTATTTTACCTTTTAGATGATGTGGTTTCCAAAATAATAATGGATTTTCTCCACAATTTTTTTCTAATTGTTCTATGATTTTTTCCATGTTTATTTGTATATTTGTTTTCAAGACTTTTTTTTATACATTATTCTTTTATTTTTTTATTTCATTTTGTGTAATTGGTATTTTCTCCCATTTATCACCACGCTATTTTGGCTGAACTCGTAAGGTCTAAATTCTCTTGATATTTTTAGTAAATGTCTGCAAAGTGTTTGGAACATTATCATGAAATTATTTTGTTTGTAATATTGAAATTGTTGTATAAAATCATTTCCTAGTAATATATCACATTTTAATTTATTGTAATTATATATTTTATTTACAACGATTTGTTTACTTCCAAGTATTATATTAATTTTATCAGCATTATTAATTATCTAAGTACTTTCTCCTGTTCCTCCTGTAATTTTTATCTTTCCATTAGTATTTCATGATTTTATTAAGTAATTTTTGAATATCGTTATATCACTTCTTATGTCTATTAATGCACATGTTGTTATATTTATTTCAACAATAGTAACTTAAATATAAACAGGTAATGAAAAACTTATTTGATTATTCATTTATTCAGTTTTTCTACATTGTATAGTTTGACCATTATGAGTTATATATAATTCTTCACGTTTTATACTCTAATCTTCTAGTCCGTTTAGGAAGCTCATTCCTAATAATACATGAGGATTTATTATACTGTTATCTACATGACATGGTACTAAGAGATTTATTCCTCCTATTTTTATTGGTACTTTAACTTCAAGTTCAATCATATGTATTTGTCCATCAAAATTTATATATCTATACGGATCAATTCTATGAGATATTAGTCATTTGTTCATGTTTGAAGCTATATGACATTCACTAGCTCCTGTATCAATTAATATATTTGATCATTTTATATGTTTTTTTCTATTGAAATATTCACCTTCTATTTTCATATTTCCAGTATTTCTCTGAAGTTTCATTTCATTTCTCTTTTATTACTAGTTTCTCCTAATTGTTTTCCATTGGCTACACTTGTTGATTTTCTAATTAATCTGCCATCTTCAAATGTTATGTTATTATTAGTATATTCTTCTTCTCTCAACTCTATAATTTCTGTTTTTTTTACAGTAAGTTCATGGTTTCTTGGGACTAAATTTATTTGTTTATCTGGTTCCACAGCTTTACCAAAGTCTTTGCATTCTTTATGAATTTCAATATATGTTTTTTAGAAAAAATGTTTCCATAATTAGAATTAGTAAATGTGTATAATGCTCTATATTTTATAGTCATAATTTTATCTCCTGGTTCCATTATATCTTCTTTATGTAATTTGAAATATAGTCCTAAAACTTCATTAAAATTTCCGTCTTTAAATGATATACAATATTTTGGGTAACATGTAAATATTAATTTCTTATATGCTAGATTTCCTTCATCTGTTCCTAAATGCATATCTTTTAAATTTATTATTCTTCCATCATATAAACTTATAGTCAAAGGTGAATCTAATCCTTCTCTAAACAAGGATTTAAATATTATTTGGATACCTGCTAAATAAATATATTGAATCTTTTCACTTTGTTATCTATTAATCTTTGTTAATAATTCTGTAATCGTATTTTTTGTTAAAAGATTTAATTTGTATGTTCTTTGAGTAATTCTAACATCTATTGCCCTTTCAATTTTATGATATTCATTTATTGCTACTCTTTCTCTTTTCCATATTCTGTCTAAAATTTCCCATTTTCCTATTTTCAAATCTAAAGATAACTTCTGTATTCTTCTGAACTTATTATTGTCAAAAGTTACTTTTAATTCATAACCTTCTATCCCTTCATATTCTTGTTTATCTATGTTCTTACTATTTTCTATTTCTCTATTCTGATTCTGATTCATTACTTTCTGAATCTGTTTCACTCATATAGACTTCTTGATAATAATATTCTTCAATGTCAGATATTTCACTTAGTTCACTTCTATTTCTAGAGATTATTTTTTTAATATTTTAACCTTCCGTTTTGTTAGAGTCAGGGTTTATATGTCTTATTTCTCCACAATTTCAACATTTGCATTGACTTTTGTTTTTTTATAAGTTTTATTTTTTTGTTTTTTATTTGGGTTATATCTTCTTTTATAATATCTTCTCTTAGATTTTATATATCTTTTCCTAAAGTTTCTGAACTTTTTAAATTTTTTATTTTTATATTTCCTTTTATTATTTTTTCTTCTTTCAGAATTACATCCCCATTGGGTAGGTTTTTTCATATTTTCACAACATATTCCAGTTAATTTTCCTGATTTCTTTAATAATTGTCTTTGCTGACTTGTATATCTAATCTTTTAAATAGGAATTTTATCCTTGATCCTAATGTTCTAGGTGTTCCAGGGTTGTCTCTGATAAATTTTTCAAATTCTATTTTAAAATATATTTCCCATGAACATGATAATTTATTGTAGTACATATCTCTATATACTTCTTGATTTTCATTACTATAGAACTGGACATAATAATATTCTTTGAATTCATAAGTGTATTCTTTGATTTTACACATATCACATATTGTTAAATTTATTAATCTAACTCTTGCATTATCTTTTTTTCTAATTGTTTCTGTTTCAGCATTGCTTACCCAATTTTCTCCTAAAAATTCATCCGCAATATAATCTCCTAACTTTTCTATACATTTTCTATCTGATTTTATGAGTTCTGTTTGTACATTTCATCTTATTAATGTTTTCACATCACTACTTATTTCTTTCCACCAATTCCTAACATGTCCCTCAAAAGATGATGTTAAAAAGTCTATCATTCTTTCAGTATTTTCCCATGTGTCATCTTTATTGTATAAAAAGAATAGTATCATCGAATTCGCTCAAGTTAATAGGGCTTTTTTAGTATCCATTTTACAATCTAAATCTAGTTTTGTTCCTCCATGATTAATAGGTTTATCGTAATTATTATTTGGTTCAAATCTATCTTTATATTTATTCCCTTTAGGTGGTATTCTATCTCTGATTCTATCATAATATTGTCGGAGTGGTTTACTATATAAGGGTACATAACTTTCATCCGAATTTGGCAATTCTTGTTTGGAAGTTCCTATTGGAGCTGGGTTATGTGCTCATCCAGTATTCATTAAAACTTGGTATTCATTAAAATTTTCGAGGCTTAATTGATCAAAATTTTCTATAAGCAAATCTAATTCTTCATTCATTTTTATCTTGTTCTTCTTCATATTTTCATCAGCTTTTAGTTTTCCTAAAAATTTTTCTATGTATTTTTGTAATTCTAACTCTTCTTCTAATATTTTTGGTAATATATTTTTTCTTAATTCATCATCCATACTTCCTGCTTCTATTATAATTTTTTCTTGTTCATAGTGTTTCTTTCCGATTCTAAGTATTTTTTTCTATGAGTTTTTTGTTTATTTTCTTATCTTTGCTTTTATTATTATCTTTGAATTCTCTAACTTCTAGTTTTAGTATATTTATATCATTTCTTACTTCTTTTAATTCATTTTTTACTTCTTAAACATCACTTATTAATGATTTTATTAATATTTTTAAATCTTTAATATATTCACTTATTGACATTTTATACTCTTGGTTTAATAGTTTGAGTTTTTTATACCTTAAATAGTCTGTCATACATGTAAATAAAACGGGTCAGATCTGACCAAATATGATCACTTTCTTCTATTTATATGATTCTTTCATTTTTCCTTATTTTCTCATTTTGCTTATCTATTTTTTCTATAATTGTTTCAATTTTATCTTGGTTAATTAATTCTCCTAATTTTCTTTGGAATTCTTTTAAAATTTCTTCATCTATATTTTTAATTTCTCCTATCATATCTTTTAATTCTTTAAATTTTATTGTTAGTTTATTTTGAATATTTTTGTAATTTTTCTTTGATATTCATATCTTGTATATTTAACTGTTGTAATTCTTCAATAGCCAATTTATCTTGTAAATTTATATTTTTATATGTTTGTCATAAAAAGACACTTATCCAATTTAATTGCATATTGAGAAATTCATTGGATTCTCCCCATGAGCTTAATGGTTGAAACATAATTGTATTAGCTCATTTTATTTGATAAGATTCAACTGAAAGTCTTAGGCTGCGTTCTCTTTGGCGTGTTCCGTTTTTCATTTTCGAAAACGTGGAAAACGCGTTCTTTTGTGTCATTTTTGGGAAAAAAATTTTGAAAACGTTTTCAAAATTTATAAAGGAAATGGAAAACGTGAAAATCACGTTTTTCTCGTTTTCCGAAATTTTTGCCTTGTATGTGGAAAACGCGCGTTTTCCACTTTTTAAAAAAAAAAATTTAAATAATCAAAAAAATTTGAAAATTGTCAAAATTTATCATTTTTAATTACATTATTGGTTCCTGATTTTCAAAACTTGTCATTTTAATCCTCAAATTTTGAAATTTCTTTCGAAAATATCCTAATTTATTTGCAACTTAAGTCCCTCAACTTCAGATTTTGTTGCACATTAGTTCACAAATTTTACTTTTCTTTCAATTTAGTCCTTTTCATATTTGCTTTATAGGTCATTGTCTTCAAACATGTATAACTTTTGATGTACAACTCTGAATTGCACTCTGTTTTTTGCGTAGAACTCCAAATTCAACCATCTTTCTGATGATGTATCATGTGCTTAATTATTAAACATTTCTTTTTTACTTTTGTATTGTGACACTTATTTTGTAAGCGCATAATTAGTTAACGTAAATTGATTTTTGCAAATTTTATTGAAACTTAAATTTTAAACGTTATGAGTGCTTACTAGAAGGATGTATCTATATAAAGTATTAAATGGAACGATTACTTTAGAAGGGAAAATTACTACTCAAATGTTGAACGATTACTTTAGAAGAGCAACATGAATTTTTGAACTTTTTTGGTATAACCAAATTGTGTGATAGGGGTTATTTCATTTATTTTTGTTATGTAACTCAAAATATGATATCTGTTGATTTCAGGCCCAAAGAAGGGTACAATGACCCACCAGCGAAGGCCCAATAGGACCCTGACCCACCGTTAAAGGACTAAAGTATCACCTGGGATGATTGCCGAGGTGGTACGCCAAGCAAACCTCTTTAGCCGACCTGGTTAACGCACCAGCCGATGTGCTTTATATTCAGCCGGGGCGCTTTATGGCGTTGGCCAGAAGAGAGATGGAGTCAGTGATGGGACACTGCCTTTACCAAGACATGACAGTCGCCCATCCCCTACGAAATGTAGCAATGATTACGGTTGAAAAGCAAGGTTGTCACTTCCATGAGCTAGGGAGATGACAAGTGTAAATTATGCCACGTGTCGCAATCCGAGACAAGAAGTTCCACTATAAATGAAGCACAATTGTCTCCAAGGAGGGGGTTAGCAATTTCTCACTCTAAACGATACATTTCTCTCACTCCCTTTTCTCTCTTTTATACATTTATATTTCCCGCACCCAATATATATATTTGCCTAAAATGAGCACTAACTTAGGCATCAGAGTGCAAACGGGAGCCACCTCTATGATTGCTTACTTGAAGAAAGTAAGAGATTTGGCGATACACTTTGAGGAAATGGAATTGCAGCACATCCCCAGGACAAAAAATTTCAATGCTGACACTCTGTCCAAACTAGCAAGCACCAGTGATGCGGAGCTATATAATCTGATCCCGGTTGAGCGCATGTTGACCTCCTCTATTGAGCCAGGACCAGAGATTTTGACAGTAGAGGAAGAGAGATCCTTGATGAATCCGCTGATTGTATATTTGAGGCACCAGACAGTTCCAAACAAGCTCGAGGCAGCTCGAAAATTGCAAAGGTATGCTGCAAATTTCGTACTCTTGGATGACCTACTCTATAAACGGAGCTTCACCTTCCCGTTGCTAAGATTTGTTGGGCTTGAGGAAGGGCGATATGTAATGAGAGAAATCCATGAAGGCATATGTGGCAACCATGCCGGGGGACTATCGCTAGCTCGGAAAGCCCTCAAACAGGGGTATTTTTGGCCCACTATGCGAAAGGACTCTCATGACTTCGTGCGCAAGTGCGATAAATGCCAAAGACACGCAACCATACTGCATCAGCCACATCACAGACTAACCGTGGTGACCAGCCCTTGGCCTTTTTCAAAATGGGGGGTTGATATTATAGGTCCTATGCCTAGGGATGCCGGAAATAATTGCTTTGCTATAGTAGCAATTGACTACTTCACCAAGTGGGTCGAGGCTGAACCACTTATGAGGATCACCGAGGCCAACACCACCAAGTTCATTTGGAATAATATCATATGCCGGTTTGGGATACCCCATTCGCTGGTTAGTGACAATGCTAAATAGTTTAAAAACAGAAACGTAGACGAGTTGTGCGAGGATTTGGGAATTAGAAAGCTGTTTTCATCTCCACATCACCCGCAGGCCAACGGGCAAGTGGAAGCAGTGAACAAGACCATAAAAAATACCCTAAAAAGGAAGTTGGAGTCCAAAAAGGGCGCATGGGTAGATGAGCTCCCACAAGTGCTATGGGCGCTTCGCACCACTTCTCACACCGCAACTGGTGAAACACCGTTCTCATGGCATATAGCGCCGAGGCGGTATGTCCCGTCGAAATTGGGGTACCTTCACTTCGACAAACTAATTAAGACAAAGTGAGAAACGAAGAAGCACAAAGGGCCGGTTTGGATTTCCTCATGGAGAAACGGAACGATTCTCAAGTGGTGATGGCCAGATACCAGGAAAATATGGCTCGATACTACAATAAAAGGGTGAAAGGGTGACGCTTTAATATTTGGGACCTAGTCCTAAAAAAGGTTCTTCCTTCAACTCAAGAACCAGGAGTAGGGACTTTGGGTCCTAACTGGGAAGGCCCTTACAGGATCACGGCCGAGGTGGTACCTGGTACCTACATAATTGAAGATTTATCCGGGGTACCTTTGTGTAACCCTTGGAACACAGATCACCTTCGTCGCTATTTTCAATAAGTCAAATTCCACTTCAATGAGGCACAGTGTTGCCGCATGATTGTATGAAATCGCTAGTTAATTATGATGAGGATTGCACCAAATACTAATTAGCCATGCGTATTCGTCATGCATGAAGTTTATTACAAACAAGGGACTCTTATAAGCCTACACTACGGCCGTTGCGTAAGAAATTGAATGCATTAGCACCGCAAAGATCTTAGTACAACCAAAACTGCATACACAGACTTTACAAAGTGTGGCTTATGTATGTTTAAATGTTTGTCAAAATCAGATCTCATTGGTAAATATAAATGTCTCGAACCACTCAGATCTGAGGGACTATACCCATTAAAATGCAATACGTTAAACATGCAATACGCGATACGTGCGAGAGGCATTTTCTAAAGGCATTTACATTTTGGAAACACTCGAATTCAACCAAGTGTCGTCATATATATATAAAAAAAAAATCCAACCAGCAAGCGTGAACGCATTAAGCTCGCTAGATCTGAGGGACTACACATCTACAAACACTTATAATTTCCCACATTATCATCATACAATCACGAAGCATTCACTTAAACAGTTTTGAAACGTTACTGCGGCAAAATCATAGCAAACTATTCCATTCATAAGAATGAGACATTTACAAATCAAGTAAAAGTTGCATTTACAGTATCAAGTGCCGGGGCACTTACAAAAACTAAAAACTAAACTAACTAAAAGCAAGGCAAAAATGGAAGAAGATCATTGGGGGGGGGGGACGCCTTCCGGAGAGCCCTTGCTGGATGCACCTAAAGGATCTGCAGGAGCATCTTGGGGCTCAGGGTAGAATGCTTTAATGGAGGACAAGTCTAAGGTAGGAAAAGCTTCCTTTATGTCCCCTAAGGCCATCCTGGCCCCTAAGTTCCCAAACACCCACTGCATAGCCTCGTACTCCGGGGTCTCCTCAAAAGTATCCTTGAAGTTCTGAACTGCTTTCGACACTTCTATATCCAGAACCTCCTTCACCCTGGCCTCTATGGTACGCTCCAAAGCCTCTGAAACTCTGGAGTCAATATGCTTCTCCAGGGAAGTGTAATCTTCCTCAACCTTCTTCCTAGCCTCCAGCTCCCTTTTCAGTTTCTCATTGACTGCCGCCACCTCAGTTTCCAGCTTCAACTTGGCTGCGTTAGCGATGACCAGAGCCTCAGAGGCGATAGATTGTGCGCGGTTGGAGTCGTCCAGTTTCTTGCACAAGACCGTCACGTCTGACTCGGAGGCCCGGAGGTCATGCTTCAACTTATCATTGTCCTCCTGGAGGCGCTTCGCATTAACCCTTTCCTCTGAAGAAGATTTACGAGTTATGGATAGCTGGTCCTTGAGGTCGTTGATCTCCTTGAGCATATTGTCCACGTACCGGAGAGAAGTCTCGGCATTCTTTTTGTCCCTCTGCGCCTCATCCACGGACGACTCCACCTTGTCAATAAGGGCCAATGCCCTGGCGTTCATGGCCTTGGCGGCGAGCAACTTCCGGGACGGACTAACGCTGAAGGAGAAAGCAGACCAGCCCTCTGTCCAAAACTGTTCAGTAATAAAGGCGGCCCGGGCTGGAGGGGAGCTGGGAGAGTCAAATAGTGAAGGGATGAAGGTGACATCCCTGGGGAGAATGCTGGTTTTGATGTGCTTGAGCTCCTCTGCTCCCTCCGGTGTCATTTCATAGGCCAAGCCCGGAATGGACACAGAGGGCTCATCCTCCAGGTCTTCAATCATGGGAGGCGGAGGTGCAGAGGTGGATTCCTTGCCCTTACCTCTTCTAAGTCTCTTCAGGGGGGCAGGCTCCTCCTCAGGGACATGTTCAAGTATGTCCTCAGATGAAGGAGGCGGCACAGAGACATCCTTAGCCCCTCTGTCTCTTTTGGATCCGCCCCTGTCAGACCTTTTCCCTTTCCCCCTTGGAAGGACTCCCTTAGGGTCGGCCTCCTTTTCTGTGTCAGGCTTCTGAGGGCCCACAGGAAGCAGAGTAGGCGGTGGCATTAGGGCTGGAAGAGGGCCCTGAAGTTGAGCAGCAGACCTCTCAAACGTCTCCTTCGCCACCCCAACTTGCAAGTTGGCCAGGACCGCTTTCTGTTTTCTCTCGATTTCACTGCCGTGGCGAAGAGCAGGGGGAATCTTAGTAGCCATGAGACCCTTCAGAGAGATCTTTGGAAAATCCTTAGAACCTAGCAAGAAAGATAGGAAAATAAAGCTGCAAGCAGAGAAAAGGGGCGTAGGATGAAACAGTAATAATGAAGCGAACTTACTCATAGCTCGCATAAGACCGTGCTTCAAGAACAGCTTGTTTTGCTGAATGACCCCTTGGAAGGTGCCCTTATAAGTGAACAAGTGCCTCACTGCCGCTAGGTCAGCGTCAGGGAGGAGGTGAGCAAAAGTATCCCCTGTCACGAATCGCAAACATGTTAAAAAAAAAAAAAAAACCAGCAAAGAAAAGTGACTTGAAAATAAAAACAAGTGAAACATGACATTTAAGGACACTAGAGCAAACACACGACTCACTAGGAATGGAAAAAGTTCGGGGAACTAAAATTTCTGGACAAGGGTCCACAAGAGAACTCTGCCACTCTCCAGTTACCCAGAACCATTGATTCCTCCAGTTCTTTATAGAGGTCGGCTGGCCAGTGATGGCAGGAGGAAAGGAGCCCCTAGGGGACAAATAATACCAGTCTTTCACATCGGCTCTCACGTCCCTCTCCCTTCACACTGACTTCTTCAGGGTATACAAAGTATGTATAATGTATAGGGAGATAGGATGGTCGGGGTTGACCTCCTGCCACGCTAGCCAAGTGCCCACGGCCTGGGTCCAGAAGTTAGGTGCCAACTGGTAGGGACACAAGTTGTAGCTCCTTAGCAGGGCCCTGAAGAAGGGGTGCAGGGGCAACCTCATACCGCAGGACAAAGCATCGTAGCAGATGGCCGCTTGGCCTGAAGGAGGACTGCATGGTTGGCAAGAAGGCGTAGGACGCACCAAATGGATCCCTTATGGCATTCGGAATTTCGCCGAGGCCCCAGCTAAATCGACTCCTCGGATTTCAGTAGTAACCTCACTGCTCTCCCACAAATCTGAGTTTGGGTCAGGATCCACATGATATCCTGATGTTTTGTTTACCAGGTTCACCCAACCTTCGACCTAGGCTATCTCTTCCTCTGAGAGCCCCAACTCCTCTCTATGCGCCCGGAAAGGGGCCCTGGTGCCCAAACCAAGATTCTGTGGGCCAGAAGAAGAACCCGTTGCTCCCTCTCTCTCCCTGTCTCTGTCACGCTTGCTTCGGAGTTCTCTTAGCGCGGATTCCTCCTCGGATGACAGGTGAGCCATGTAGTTCTGGTGTTTTTCTTCTTCCCTGTCAGAATCACTCAAATAAATTATGCCACTGGTTTTCCTATTTCTCCTCTTAACCTGCTCTCTAAAGAAACGGGAACTAAAAACCGATAAAGAGATGGGGCAAAAACCTCTGACGGGAATCGCCATTGCTAACATTTCCTGTGAACCCGTTCCCCCAACTCTTTCCATTTTTTTTCTTTTTGTTTTAAAGGTGGATCAGACTCAACGAAAGAGAAACAAGGTGCAAAAACAAAATTTTCAAACCCACAATGAGAAACTGAAAATTAAAAAGTTTCGCATGTCCAGAGACCAAGAGGTTTACCTTCAGGTGACAAATGCGTGAAATTGTGCACTGGAAATGGAGAACTCGCCGATGAAGAAACTGTGGAACAGTAAAGGCGGACGCTGGGTAGAAAGCCCTTGAGGAAAAGACTTGAAACTTGTAGGAAAGAAAGAAACGGAACAAGCTTTCGCCAAGGTATTGTTGCAAAAGACTCTTAGAAAATGGTAAAAGGGGGAAATAACGAAATGAAGAAGGATTTATAGGAATCCCAATAATATAAATTCCTTGATTTTTGTAAACCGCATGATTAATATGGGTAACCCATGCTTCTTGGAAAATGGGCTAATCAAAGCGCCAGCCGTCAAAGGGAGAGACAAAACTGTTCAGCTGCCACGGTGAATGCCACGCGCCGTGAAATGCTACCCCCCTCCCATTTCATGCATATATTCCTTGGAAATAAATACCAATAGCCCATCCGAATTGAATGCACCGCCTAGGAAACGCGCTGGCACGATCCTAGCCATCAGGGAGCGGAAATTCGAGGTGGAAGGTCGGCTATAAAATCATAGCAAATCCTACACAACCATGAATGATCCCTTTGGATTTGAGGGACTAGTGTTGATTTCGGGCCCAAAGAAGGGTACAGTGGCCCACCAGCGAAGGCCCAATAGGACCCTGACCCACCGTTAAAGGACTAAAGTATCACCTGGGATGATTGCCGAGGTGGTACGCCAAGCAAACCTCTTTAGCCGACCTGGTTAACGCACCAGCCGATGTGCTTTATATTCAGCCGGGGCGCTTTATGGCGTTGGCCAGAAGAGAGATGGAGTCAGTGATGGGACACTGCCTTTACCAAGACGTGACAGGTGCCCATCCCCTACGAAATGTAGTAATGATTACGGTTGAAAAGTAAGGTTGTCACTTCCATGAGCTAGGGAGATGACAAGTGTAAAGTATGCCACGTGTCACAATCAGAGACAAGAAGTTCCACTATAAATGAAGCACAATTGTCTCCAAGGAGGGGGTTAGGAATTTCTCACTCTAAACGATACATTTCTCTCACTCCCTTTTCTCTCTTTTACACATTTATATTTCCCGCACCCAATATATATTTGCCTAAAATGAGCACTGACTTGGGCATCGGAGCGCAAACGGGAGCCACCTCGGCCCCCTTTGCAAGCTGATTGTTTGTCTTAGTGCGCAGGAGATCCACGTGTTCAAGAGAGAGGAGCTGAGACGTGTTTGTCCAATGTCCAGCTGGATTTTGTGGTCAACAATATCTTTATTTCATTTATATTCACAAACAATATGAAATAATTTTCTTCAAAATTTTAAACAGAATGCGTTTTCCAGCTTTTCATTTTCGAAAACAGTTTTCAGAAATAACAAACCAAACGCGTTTTCAGCAATTTCGAAAAAAGTCACAGAAAATGGAAAACAGAAAATATTTTCTAAAATGAAAACAGGAAACTGAAACACAAAGAGAACGCAGCCTTATATTCTCTATTATTTGTTTTTCAAATTTTATTTCTGAAAATTCTATTATTAATTTCTTCCTTTGATATGTTCGATTTCTAGAATAAGTCCCGTTTCATATTTTGCTTCTTTATAATTCATTATTTGATATTCACAATATTATTCTATTGATCTAAGCATTAATTTTCTATGATATATTCTATAATATTTTAGATAGTATTCCAATGTTTTTGTTTCATCATACTTTTCTTTTCTAGTTTTCTCTTTATCTTCTAAAATCATTTGTATTTTTGGTAATTGCTTAAAAATTATATTAAAATATTATTTCTTTTCCTCTAATAATTTCAATCTTAATTTTTCTTGTCGTTTTATATTTCTTTCTTCTCTTATTTGATCCATTAAATTTATTCTTTGTTCTATTATTAAATCTAATTTTTCATTTGTTTCTATGTCTAGATATCTAATTAATTGAGGATATGCTCTATGATAATCCATTTCCATAAT
Source organism: Ligustrum vulgare (assembly GCA_963555705.1). NCBI lineage: Eukaryota > Viridiplantae > Streptophyta > Magnoliopsida > Lamiales > Oleaceae > Ligustrum > Ligustrum vulgare. The sequence goes on along the minus strand of OY743173.1, from coordinate 40,067,214 downwards.
CTTTATATAATTCTTCTAGTATATCTTTGTGAATTAAATCTAATATTTCGTTTATGATAAAATCTTCGTTTATTAAATCGAAATTTATTAGATTATAAATATCTCTTCTTATCTCTTTGTCTAAATCTTTTAGAGTTCTCAAAATTTCTATTTTATAATTATTGGGGTAGTAGTAATGTATGCATAATTATAAATCTTGATGTATATATTATATATTTATTTTTATTTTTTATCATATAATATTTATATTTTAAATTTTTCATATGACTCTGATACCAATTCAGGGGTGCTACTATGAGCGAACAAAAATCATATAAACAAAAATAAATTAAAACAAAATTATCTAAAGACTTAAATGAAGTTTTTCTATACTTTAATGGCTTATATTGTAAATCCTATGTATGAGGGTATTTTAGTAAGTTTGAAGAGTCAAAGTCTATTTTCACAATATTATGGTTTTAAAGTCTATTTTACAAAATATTATAGTTGTTGGATCTATTTATGGTTATTTCTCTAGAAAGAAAGGAGAAGAGAAAACAATAGACTGTCTGTATTTAGTAGGAACAAAATTCATATATATATATATATATATATATATATATATGGAAGAATTAAATATACAATGGTAATCATAACTAGGACTGCAGAGGTAAAAATGACATTCACAAATAACATATTATTTACAACACTCCCTTGAATGATACATTATAAAATATGTGTCTCGTTAAAACCTTATTTGACAAAAATTCAATGGGACAAAAATATCAAACAAAGGAAAACGAGTAATGTTATTCTGGATTATTAAAATAAATAATGTTTCATTAAAACCTTGTCAGGAAAACTCATTAGGACAAAACCTAAATGAAGGAAAAAAAAGATTACCCTCCTCTATGTTGATAACCATAAAAAATTGAGTCAAAGCATTCCAATCTCATGAATCAATTTCTTGATTGTAGATATTGACAATATTTTTGTGAATAAATCAATCTTATTGTTACGTGAGCGAATTTGTTAAATGTTATATCGATATTATCAATCTTCTGAAATATGTTTATGTATTAAATTCATTCTTCATCAATACATTATAGCAGTTACCTCATTAAAAATCTTGTTAGGAAAATCACGTGGGATAAAACATTAGCCAAAGGAAAAAAGGTGCAGTGCGTATTAACTCTCCTCATGGAAACATTATAATTATATTGATATTGTATATCATTATTTCAACTATTAATCAATGCAATATCAAATCTGTTTCAACGAGCATAAATAAATGGTCCATATCTCATATTATTTATTCTTCAAATATAAATTTAATTCTTCCTTTGAATTTGAAGAAATATATCATATTTTCAATCACTTGAACATAATGTTTCGAGTTATGTTCTATAATCAATATTCATCAATGCAGTTCTCAAATCTGGAAGCGACTTATCCATTTCAGGTGAACAATTAACTTATTCACTTCAGGTGAATAATTAACCATGTACTTGCATCTTGAAACCCAACTAACAGAATTTTCAAATATAATTAAAAATAATGGTACACTCTAATTTACATTTTTAAACATATTATCTTATAGGGTTATTTGCACCATTCTTCACGTGGTTTTATTTTATAAGTCTGATCACATTCTATTTCAAAGTGATTCTATTTTAAGCATATTAAATATTTAATGATTATACTTGTATATTCATGTTTTATATTGCATTTGCCAATAAACTGGAATATAATCAATGTAACGTCCCGAGTTCTAAACACCTGGAACGTCACTTCATCGTCTCAAATTAACTTTGAAAATAATAATTTAGCGGAAAAATAAATTTAATAACTGAAATCTCAATTCACATAACTTTATAAACTTGACTCAAAAGGTTAAAAAGTTTGAACATAAATTAAACATGAACATAATAAAATAAATTTATAATTTGAAATAGAACATTTTAAAGACTTATTAATAGCCACCATCGTACGTCTCGTCACCAACTCCATCATCTGCAAAATTGGTTTTTGGAAAACGTGAGTATTTCAAAGAAATACTCAGTAATTCTCATGAACACAATCACCAGTATTCTCATGAACAAGTAAATAAATACAAGTTCAAGTCTCATACATTTAAGTAAGTAAATTCTCATAACATAGTCTCATGCTTAGAAAGCAAGTAATTCTCATGAACACAATCATACATACTAAATTATAATCTAAATAATCATTGATGCGCACTTTTGAAAACGTAAATTTGTAAATAAGAGTCTATCTTATTTCTCGAGTATTGAGCAAACGGGAATAATACTTCTAATTCTTTCACGCCTCGTCTAGTCCTATAAAATAGATTTAAATAATTAAAATTAGACTCTTGAATAATCGAGTTTTAAATGATGAATTTGTGTAATAATAGGGTTTTTGAAAGTATTTAGGGATTAAATAAAATAATTGTAAGAAATCAAGGGTTGGTTCTTGTAAATAATGAACGTTGGGACTGATTCATAACTTTTCAGAAATACAGGGATTGACTAAAATATTTTAGAACTGCAGGGCCTTAAAATAATAATTTTTAAAACATAGGACTGAAATTAAATAATTTTAAAACTAAAGGGACTAAAAGAAACTCTTTTAAAACTATGGCTGAACTTAAATAAAATTTAAAACGAGGGGCTAAAATAGATGTATTTGAAGTTGGGGCTAAAAGGATAAATTATCAAAATCATTTACTTTAAAAATATAATTCTCTCATTTCTCTCTAAAAAAATGACAGAGAGAGGGAGAGGAGGCTGGCGACAAAAGCGTCACCTTCTGGCCACCGGTCACCGGTGATAGTGCCGCAGGCATGTGGCGGTGGTAGAGGTGGAAGGAAAAATGGCGGAAGGGAGATGATTTGGGCAGAATTGAAGGGATTTGGGCTGATTGAGGGAACTGAGGGAGATGTTAAAGGGATCAGATCAATTATGACATGTGAGGGGGAAAGAAATTTGGGAATGATAGTCAACCATGAATGGACAAAGCTTGAAATCTGGAAAAAGAAGATTTCTAGGAAGAAAGAAAGAAAAACATGGAAAAACTTGTAGTCTAATATTTTGGGCCTAAAAGTTGGACTGGGTTGAAATAATCTGGACTCAAAATAGTTCGAATTTGGATTTAAGGTAATTAAAACTTGGACAAAATTTAAATTTTGATCTTGGAAACACTTTTGATAAAATTTGGAATTTGACTAACATAAATTTAATTTCACTTAAAATAGCTAGATGAAAATGTTTTTAAAAATAAATGGGCAAAATCGTAGTAACGCATTTTAAATAATATTTAAATAAGTCACGGAAAATTCTCGATCGTTACAATCAATTGTTAAAATACATATTTTCAAATATAATCTATAATCATTTTGTTTGAAATCACAACATATCGTGATCAATTGATAAATCAAAGAATACTCCCAAAATACCAAAATGAGAATCGGCAATATTGATCTCATTCATTGGTATATCAATAGTTTAAGCTAATGATTAGATTATAATTTCATCTACCATATATCATGTCAGTAATTTGAAAATTTTTGTGTGCAACAAGTCACATTTAATGATTATATAATATTTTTTCATTTGCAATAATACTTACTCAATTTACACTTTTAAGTATTTTGGACTAGAAGTCCTATGACAATAATCATATACTAGGATTTTCATCTTTGCCTAGTTTTTTATGGATTAGTCATTCACATTTCATAATAGAGCTCTGCCTCTGTATTATATATTGTCGACTTTTATTTCTTGATTCCATATATATCATCAGACACCTGGTATTTCGTAATTTAGCCTCCATAAGATTATCACAATTATTTTAGAGATTTGTTTTGGAATCGATTACCATCAAGCTTTAGTCATGTTATAATTTTATCAATTTAACTACTTAATTTCTCTCCCTAATGCTGAGGGATCTTATATTATAAAATCGACAACCATGACGTAACAACTCATCTTTCATGAATAATTATAATTAGTGATTCAAATCCAACCACTTATTCTCAGAATTCACTTATTTCCATCTCAATTCATTATGGGGGAAATACATTGCACTTTTCAAATTTTAGATGAAAATAATATGGTTTCACAAGTCAATTGTGGGTTATCATTTTGGTATGTTTATATACAAAATATTGTCGCACGTGAAACAACATTTTCACTCAAATTGTTCTCGTCGAATACTATAGCAAATAACTAGAGAGTGGAGTCATTTAATTTTGCTAAACAATTGATAATATAATGTACTATTATTATTCAAATCAATACATAAAATCATTTAATGATTTTGGAATATGAACTCACCAGCATATATCACTTTGCTCATAATAATATAACCTGAGCAAATAATAACTTATACCCTGTGTATAAGTTTTCAATCACACATATATAACTATTTATTGTATCCAATTTTCAAAATTTCAATATGGTATACATGGAAGGTGAGTTAGCCCACAAAATTCACCCTTCAATTATTCTAGAATCGGGAACTCAGTTTCTTATTTAGCTAGTGAGATAAGTAGTTTGCCTTTAAGAACAAGTAGTACATGAGACTTTATAACCTGAAGAATCTTATGGTTCTTCAATGAATGTCATTTGAATTTTAAATAATTCTCATTATTGAACTGTAATAATTCAATTGGTCAAGCCAAATTTTATTACAATTATGCCCCTAAAATATTTGCATATTTAGTCCTCCAACTTTTTGAGATGTTGCAATTGAGTTCTCAAACTTTTGATTTCTTTCAATTAGGTCATTGGACATAAAATTTGCTCCTCTTTTAGCTCAATTGCACTCAAATCTTGTCCATTTTCTTTCCAATTGAGGTTATACCTAATTGTACAAGATAAACACAAATTATAAGTAGAAATTCGCTCAATTTGTCAATTAAATTGTCGATTTAAAAGCAAAATAAGTGTGTAACGCACACTTATCATATCCAATTTTCAAAATTTCAATATGGTATACATGGAAGGTGGCTAGCCCACAAAATTCACCCTTCGATTATTCCAGAATCGGGAACTCAGTTTCTTATTTAGCTAGTAAGATAAGTAGTTTGCCTTTAAGAACAAGCAGTACATGAGACTTTATAACCTAAAGAATCTTATGGTTCTTCAATGAATGTCATTTGAATTCTAAATAACTCTCATTATTGAACTGTAATAATTTAATTGGTCAAGAAAAATTTAAAAATATTAAAGTTATCAAAATTTTGACTCAATACAATGTTTGTTTCAATTGAACTAATACTAGTACAACCTACCACTTAAACAACACTATTAGAAACTTTGTAGGTTTCTCTTTTATTAATAATTGTCTGAAAAATTGAAAGTTATAAAGTTATGCTCTGTGGGAATAATAACAAAATATTATTGTAGGATATCAAATTTTTGGGAACATAATATAATATTTTTCAATAATATTAATATGATATGTTTTTCTTCTAAAATATTGAAAATTATAATTCATGATCTTCATGAGCGAGTAATATTCTTTTGAAATATTAATAATTTTTGCTGTTGAATTGTTTAATTCCTGCTTCTTCATGAATACAAATAGATATAATATTCTTCTGAAATATTGATCGAATACAACGTCACATCTCCTCTGGAGAAATGAAAAAATAATTAATGATTGTACGAAATTTAAACAAGTTTAAGTATTCTAAAAAACGTATGAAGAGTTCGTTCTAAAAATTCACAATCTTCCAACTAATTAAAAAATTTCTATTGTTCGCATAGATATTTTTCAGAAATGAACCGTTAGATATTGATTTTTACCGTTAGATATGAAGAAAAAATGACTTATGAAAATCCAGCAAATTTAATGACAATCAGACCATGAGTCATCGAGATATTAATGTTTGATCATAACTGTTGCAAGCTGTCCAGAATCCAGTGAATTTTTGCACCATTGATTCCGATATAATAATACAACTCTTCATAGTATAAAAAATCAATTTTTTTTTCACGAATATCAATTGAAAATTCTTATGGAATATTGATATGTATAAATTCACAATCTTATCTAGGAAGCAACAACATAATATTCTTCAGAATTTCAAGAGTATAAAGTTTATACTTCTTAAGGAGTATTAATATAATATTTTTCTTGTAGATCCAATTTTGTCAGCCCATTCTTTAACCCAGAATGTTGCAGCCCAAATCTGACTCATATGTTGTGTATTGGACCGGAACAGATCACAGCCCAAGTATCTGTATTACTTTTGGACCGGAAAATGAAAGAAGCCCAATATTTTGAAGCCAGAGCCCAAATGCTTGTGACCCGGATCATTAGCCCATTATCTTCACCGCCTCATTTCATACCGTTGGATAATCTGAATTCATCCTAGCCGTCCACATGTTGATAAGGCTTTCTGATGACTTTTCATTCACTCACTTTCTCCACCCGATATCTCAACTTCGTCTCTCTCATTCTCATAGAAAACCCTAATATTGTTTCTGATTTCTCGCATATCTGTGTGGTTCTTTTACCGATTCTTAGTGTAAAATCAGTGTAACTGTGTGGTTTGTATACAGATTGTTATTCTGTATAGAATTCTTTGTGGTTTTGCGAGTTTGTTGTTAGTTTTTCTGCTTTCTTTTGTATAAGAGACGCGATATGTGTATTTGATGTTTCAACTCTTTGTGGTTTGAAGTTTATAAAAGTTTTTGAAGTTTTTGTTTGAAATATTGTTCGTATATGCTTTGTGGTTATTTCTGGGTATCAATCTCTTAAAAGTGGTATCAGAGCCTTAGGGTTCATGTTATAAACGCTGATTTTTGACTCAGATTTGTTAGATCCAGGATTTTTCTGTACAGATCTGTGTTTTCTGAAAATTTCTGTGTGGTTTCTGTTTATAAAGATTTAGGGTTCTTCAGTTCTTGGTGGTGATCTTTGAGAAAATATTTTTCCTTAAAGTTTCTTGAAAAACCTTTGTAAACAAGTTTATGATTCTGAGATTTTATCAGTTCTTGAAACTGTTTGAAAATTTTTTCAAACCTTCTTCGTGGTTCAGAAATTTACTTTGTGGTATTATTGTTTAAAACCTATTTTGAAATTAGGTTTTTCTCAAGATTTTGGATTTTTTTCTGAGTCATATATAATTTTTGGGGATCTTTATTTTGTTTTTAGATTTTCAGTATATTTACTTAATAAAAATACTGAATCATACATAATAGATCCTACATTTTTCTTTGTTGGCTGATCTTCGAAACATTTCTGGAACTTGGTGGTATTGAACCTGTGGATTCTGAATCTTTGTGGAAAAATAATCTTTGTGCTGTTGAGCTCATATAATTTTGCATCAGGTGATCTCCTTCCAATTTATTGCAATTCATACTGATTAGTTTTCAAATTCTTGGTTCTTTCCAAAATTCCTCCGTTGAAGCCTATTCTTGGACCCTAATTCTTACCTTTGTCCAGGATTCCTTGAGAATCCGGGAATCTGAGGGAGGTCGGGCTGACCCATAAATAGGTTGAGGGATATACTGGGAGAACCTGTTTCTATACATTAGCATTGTGTAGTTATTTGATTAGCCTGATTAGTATTTGAATTGTAATCATCTTGATTGCCTTGCTATTTCATAAATTGTTTGAAACTATATTCTTATATCTTGATCTTTGTGGAATATTTACTGATAATACTTGGGTTTTTAGTGTTTATATTTTGTACTTCAATCTGTCTGATCATTCTTTTGGAATAACAAAGCCTTCAATTTAAAATAATCTTCTAAAATCATTTAGTCATTACTTCAATGGCTATTGTAAAAGTAGATGTTGAAGTATGGAATGGCAAAGGAGACTTTAATCTCTGGAGCCAGAAAATGAAGGCTTTATTATTTCAAATGAAATGTGCTAAGGCTATAGATAGGTCCTGGCCTCTTGATACCCCTCAGGATAGACAGCTTGAAATGGATGAAATTGCACGAAGTACTCTGTTCTTACACTTATCTGATAATGTCATTAGACAAGTAGGCAAGACTAAAACTACTATGGAATTATGGGATAAACTGGAAGAAGTTTTTGATACTGTGTCTTTGCCTGATAAGTGCTTTCTGTGGAAACAATATTTCTCTTTTAAATTTGATCCATCAAAGGATGTAGATGAGAACATGAGTAGGTTTACCAAAATTACTCAGAGTCTGTTAAATTGTGATGAAAAATTAACTGATGAACAAAAGGTTGTGTGTTTACTTAATGCTATGGGTGATAAGTTCAAAGAGCTTAGAAATGCTCTTGAATATGGAGGACAAAAATTGACTACTGAAATTGTTCACACTTCACTTAAAAATAAAGAACTTGAGTTCAAGAACAATCCTAAAGATGCTTATAATGTGATAGGATCCTCTAAGAAGAAGACTCCCTTTAGGAATAATAAGCCAGTGAGTAATTTCAATAAAAATTGGAATACCTCTAGCAATAATAGAACCTGGAATAATGTGAATAATAAGCCTGCAAGAGGGAATTTCCAAAATAGAGCCAATTTCAATAGGTCAAATGACAGCACCTATAGATGACTCAATAATTCTAGAAGTCAGACCAATTTTAGAGGTTATGATGACTCTAGAAATCAAGACAATCATAGAAGTCAGAATAATGTCAGGGGGCAAGATAATTCTGGGGGACTTGATAACATTAATAGACCCAGACTTTGTTATTATTGTGGCCAACCTGGACATCATATCAAAAATTGTTTCAAAAGGAAATATGAAATAGGAACCAGCAATCAAACAGAGGCTGCAGTCCAAGACAATAATGGAGTGGTTTATGTTACCACTGAATCTGAAAACAAACATGAATGGATACTTGATTCTGGTTGCACTTTTCATATGTGTCCTGAAAGAAATTTATTTTCTGACTTCTGTTCTGATCATTTTGGTTCTGTGAAACTTGGTAACAATGTTACATGTGATGTGAAAGGAACTTAGAAGGTTTTGTTAAAACTTGAAAATGACAAAACTCTTATTTTAAACCAAACAAGATATGTTCCTGATTTAAAAAGAAATCTAATCTCTCTTGGAGTACTTGATTCTGAATCTTATGAGATTAGAATGTTTAATGGTTACTTGAGTATTTTCAAAAGTAACTTTATGATTTTCTCTACTCCCAAAATTAATGGGATTTATATGTTGAATACCTTACCTGTTTTTGCAAGATCTTTTAATGCTGTGTCTGATATGGATAAAACTGTTTTATGCCATAAAAGATTGGGATACTTAGGTGAAAAAGGTCTTAAGTTACTTGAAAATAAAGGTGTTTTTGGTAATGATGTGCTGCATAAACTTGATTTTTGTGAGAAATGTGTGTTAGGAAAACAGAAAATGACTTCTTTTGGTAAAGGTATTCATAAATCTATTGATGTTCTTGAATATTTACATGCTGACTTATGGGGTCCAGCTCCTGTTAGTTCTGTCTCAGGTTTTAGGTATTTTCTTCTTATTGTAGATGACTTTTCTAGGAAAACTTGGTTTCATTTGTTGAAAACTAAGGATGCTACAGTGTCTGTTTTTAAAAACTGGATTACCTTAGTCCAAAATTTGAAGGATAAGAAGGTAAAAATAATTAGGACAGACAATGGATTAGGATTTTGTAACCAAGACTTTGATTCTTTCTGTAGCAACTTAGGAATCCTTAGACATAGGACTGTTGCATACAGTCCACAGCAAAATGTGGTTGCTGAAAGGATGAACAGAATTCTCTTAGAAAGAACTAGGTGTCTTCTACTTGATTCTAACTTGCAAAATTTTTTTGGGGAGAAGCTGTTAAAACTGCTTCTTATTTGATCAATCTTTCTCTCTGCAGTGCAATTAATTTCAAAATACCTGATCAGATTTGGAATAATTTTCTTCCAGATTTTTCAAAATTGAAAATTTTTGGGTGTGATGTCAACTCACACCAAACTGAAACTAAACTTGACTCCAGATCTCTGAAATGTGTGTTTTTAGGATATGGAGAAGGGGTCAAGGGCTATAGACTTTGGGTTAGGGAGCAGAGAGGTTACAGGGTTATTTTAAGTAGGTCTGTCATTTTTAATGAAACAGTTTTTCCTTGTAAATATGAAAAATTAGATGATCCTGTAAATGATAAAGATTTCCTTACCACTGAGCTGAGTGCAGACCATTTAGGTGATGAAAATGGCCTGCCCCATACTCAGTTTCAGGTGGAGCAACCCCCACATTTTCAAAATGACAATCCAGAACCTGAACTGACTGAGACTTCACCATTGCATGGTAACTTTCTTGAAGCTGAAACAGACCTTGATAATTATCAACTAGCTAGGGATAGACCTAGAAGGGAGATAAGACCTCCTCCTAAGTTTCAGGATCCTGATTTTGTGTCTGCTTATACTTATTCTGATCATCTTGTTTTTGAACCTGAATCATTTGAAGAAGTTGTTTCTTCAAAAGAATCAAATTTATGGTTGGCTGCCATGCAGGAAGAGATGGATTCTCTTCTGAAAAATGGCACTTGGATTTTGGTTAATAGACCCTATAATAAAAGGGTCATTGACTGCAAATGGATTTTTAAAATAAAGGAAAGTGATTCAAAAGATGTTAAACCTAGGTACAAGGCTAGACTTGTGGCTAAAGGTTTCTCTCAAAAGGAAGGAATTGATTACAATGAAATTTTTTCTCAATGAAATTTTTTCTCCTGTGGTTAAATATACTTCAATCAGAATACTATTTGCTCTTGTTGCACATTTTAATTTAGAACTTGAACAAATGGATGTTAAAACTGCTTTTCTTTATGGCTCTTTAGATGAAACTGTATATATGAATCAGCCTAAAGGTTTTGAAAAAGGGGGAAAATCTGATTTAGTTTGTTTATTGAAAAAATCCCTATATGACTTGAAACAAGCACCTAGACAGTGGTATAAGAGGTTTGATTCTTATATCCAAAGCCTAAATTTTAAAAAGAGCCAATATGATTCTTGTTTTTATTTCAAGACTGATAATTCTGATTTCATGTATTTGTTGTTATATGTTGATGATATGTTAATTGCTTGACCTAATATGCATGAAATTAACCTGTTGAAAAACAAACTGCATTCTGAATTTGAAATGAAAGATTTAGGGCATGCTAAAAGGATTTTAGGTATGGACATATTTAGAGATAAACAATCTGGGAATCTATTTTTAAATCAAAAGCATTATATTGAAAAAGTTTTGACCAGATTTAATTTGATTGATTCTAAACCTGTGTCTCTACCTTTGCCTGCTCATTTCAAATTATCTTCTGATCATTGTCCTAGAACTGCAGAAGAAGAACGTAGGATGAAAAATGTACCATATTCAAATGCTATAGGATCTGTTATGTACCTTATGGTGTGTACTAGACCTGATATTTCCTTTGTTGTGAGTGTGCTTAGTAGGTTTATGAGTAACCCTGGTGAATTATACTGGGAAGCTGTAAAATCATTTTTAAAATACCTGAAAGACACTGCAAATCTGAGTTTAGCATTTTTTAGAACCAAAAATGATTTCAAGTTAAATGGCTTTGTAGACTCAGATTTTTCAGGTAATATTGACAATAGGAAGTTTACTTCTGCATATTTCTTTACTTTAAATGGTACATGTATTAGTTGGAAATCACAATTACAGAAACTTGTGGCACTGTCCTCAACTGAGGCAGAATATATTGCTGCCACTGATGCTGTAAAAGAATGTATCTGGTTAAAAGGTTTGTTGTCTGAAATCTTCTGTATTGATGATTCTGCTATTGAACTTAGTACAGATAGTTTAAGTGCTTTACACCTGTGTAAGAATCCTGTTTTTCATAATAGATCCAAACACATTGATGTTAAATTTCACTTCATTAGGGATATAACTGAAAAATGTGTTATTAAACTTGTTAAAATCCCAACTCAGTTGAATCCTGCAGATGCAGGAACTAAAATAATACCTATAAATAAATTTAAAGATGCTTTAATTTCTCTTAACTTGTTAGAATTTTGATGCTGTTTTGAATTCTGATATTTACAGGTGAGCTGATCCAAAATTGAGGTGGAGCATGTAGATCCAATTTTGTCAGCCCATTCTTTAACCCAGAATGTTGCAGCCTAAATCTGACTCATATGTTGTGTATTGGACCGGAACAGATCACAGCCCAAGTATCTGTATTACTTTTGGACCGGAAAATGAAAGAAGCCTAATATTTTGAAGCCAGAGCCCAAATGCTTGTGACCCGGATCATTAGCCCATTATCTTCACCGCCTCATTTCATACCGTTGGATATTCTGAATTCATCCTAGCCGTCCACATGTTGATAAGGCTTTCTGATGACTTTTCATTCACTCACTTTCTCCAGAAGCATCCACCTGATCTCTCAACTTCGTCTCTCTCATTCTCACAGAAAACCCTAATATTGTTTCTGATTTCTCGCATATCTGTGTGGTTCTTTTACCGATTCTTAGTGTAAAATCAGTGTAACTGTGTGGTTTGTATACAGATTGTTATTCTGTATAGAATTCTTTGTGGTTTTGCGAGTTTGTTGTTAGTTTTTCTGATTTCTTTTGTATAAGAGACGCGATCTGTGTATTTGATGTTTCAACTCTTTGTGGTTTGAAGTTTATAAAAGTTTTTGAAGTTTTTGTTTGAAATATTGTTCGTATATGCTTTATGGTTATTTCTGGGTATCAATCTCTTAACATTTCTCAAATATTTTTTAAATAAAGTCATGTTTTACAAGAACACCGACGTGAAATTTGTCTATAATATGAATACTCACATATTATAATTTTTAAAAAGTAATAATATAATATTATTTTCAAATATCATTGTGTGAACTTGTTTTTCTTCTAGAGTAACAAATAATTCAAATATAATATACCATTTTCAAACAACGTTACAATATTCTTCTATAATATTAATATAGATTTTTTCTTTTTTCAAGAACTAAAATGCATTATTCTTCTAGAATATTGATTTTCATTGTTTCCTTTTTCAAGAAATATAATACAATGTTCTTTTGAAATATTGATTTAGATTATTTCTCTTTTAAGAATTATAATAGAATATTCTTTGTAAAATATTGATTTGGAATGTTTCTTTTTCTGGAATTATAATACAATATTCTTATGAAATATTGATTTGGATTATTTTCTTTTCAATTATACTAAAGCGAATATTATTTATCATAATTTGGTATAATAAAAAACAATATGATCAAATTGAATACTATACCGTTTTATTATGTAATTCATGTTAAGAGAACACAAATATTTTTATTTTGAACAAGAAGTGAGAATTTCTATATCAATTCAATTGATTAGAGCTTTGAAAAATCAATTTGCTTGTACTCAATTGATTAGAACTTCATGTTGATAACATATAATAAACTAGAGAGAAAATGAGAAAAGAATAAAGAAGTCAATAGACTTTTGTGTATTTATTAAGAACCAGAACTCAAATATATAAAGAAAGAATTATGGATATAATGGTAATAAAAAATATGACTATAGGGGTATCATTTACTAATAACATATTATTTAAAACACTTTTGTTTTTATTAGGACTACTTATTGAATAATTAGTTTTAATTTAATAATTAATTTTAATGTACCTCGTATTTGAAGTTATATTAACTAACCAATGAATATATTCTTTTAATCTTTCAAAGGATTATCATTTTAGCGAAAATCGCTCATAGGACTTGAGACAACACAACAAGAACATTGGTATCGAGAAGAAAATTGAAGCAATCCAGAGCCAACTGCTGTACCATTGACAAGTGCAAGGCCTTCCTTAGGCTCTAGTATTCTTAGTTAATCCATTCATTCATAAAACTTCTGTTGAAAATTAGATTTCACCGATTTCATTTCTCTCATGTTTAGTTAATTGAAAAATTGTTGATTTAATTCAAATACATTTAATTAAATTTCATTTCTTATTTTTGAACGGATTTAAAGGTCTGAAAATACAATAAGCGGCCATGTTTTAGATTGGAAAAGAAAGAGAAAATAAGAAATTATTTAAGAGATTGTGGTGAGTCGAAAAACGAAAGACAGGGAAAGAAAATACTTGCTGCTGATCCGACTATGCAGCTATTGGCCATGGAAATGGCAAAATTATGTCCGAAGTTATTACAAATCAACTTGAAGGTTCCCTTCTGTTACTGACAATAGTTCTTTGAGATGTAGAGCTTCTTAAGAGGGTTCCTGGGATGGCCCGTCAGTGAAGAACTTAAACTCCAAAAAAAAAAAAGAGATTGTGATGTACAAAAATCTATACTATATATAATAATGGGAAAGTTCCCGTCCAAAACTCCTCATTTTTTATTTTTTTAAAAAAAAATTACAAAGCACATGGGAAAATGGAAAGAAATTAATGTTGGTTGTCTGCCGTTGACTACATTTTGAATTTTTTTTTTCGTTTCGCCATTTGGCAAAAGTATTTTTATATTTTTTTTTACACAATTTCCCAAATCACTTTTTAATCACACATATTTTCTATCTCCACTATTCAATCACATATTTTACTTAGAAAACATGTTTTAAATACAAAAATTTAACAAACAGAGCCAATATATTTTTTTTATCTTGCTATGTATATTTTTGTAATTTGATTCACAAATCACTTTTTAACCATGCATATTTTCTATCTCTACTTTTCAACAACATATTTTACCTAGAAAACATAAAAAAATGTTTTTAAACACAAAAATTTAACAAACAGAGCCAATTCTTTTTTTTTTATCTTGCTATGTATATTTTTGTGATCTGGTCTTTTGTAATATGCCATTCTCATCTTTTATTTTGTCATAATATTAATTTTTAATACACATAAGAGTATGAAATTTCGATCACACATTCTACAAAAATTTTACAAATCACATTGTTTGAAATAGTAAATTTTTCAGAACGTAAGGTTAAAAGTATTTGTAATTTTTTTTTTAAAATTTGTGTGTACATTATTTTATTGGTAAAATGTGGCAGAAAATGAGTTTTGAAAAAAAGTAATATTTGGAATAAGTGGAGAGAAAATGTGTGATTACAAAGTGGAGAGAAAATGTATGTGGTTAAAAAGTAATTTGAGAAATTATGTTGCTTATAAATTGATTTATAAATTGTAATGATTACATTAAAAACAAAAGTTTATATTTATTTAATTTATGCAATGTCTAATTCATCTTGATATTCATTATTCAAAATATCATTTACCACACATTCTAATAAAATTTTACAAACCATATTATTTGAAATGATGAATATCAAACATGGGCTAATAATAACACGATACATTATTTCAAATAATGAAGTTTGAAATAGTAAATTTTTTTAGAATGTAAAGTTAAAGTAGATTTTTTTTTAGTTTATTTGTAAATTATTTTATTGGTAAAATGTAGTAGAAAAAGAGTTTAAAAAAATAATGTTTTAAATAAGTGAGTGGGGATAAAATGTGTGTGGTTAAAAAGTAGTTTGAGAAATTATATTATTTATAAATTGATTTATAAATTGTAATAACTGTGTTAAAAAATAGAAGCTTATATTTATCAAATTTATTTATGCAATATTTATTTCATCTTGATATTCATTATTCAAAATATCTTTTTTTAGAAAAATCATTTATTTCATCTTTATATTCATTATTCAAACTATCTAATTTATGCAATGTCTATTTTATCTTGATATTCATTATTCAAAATATCATTTACTACACATTCTATAAAAATTTTACAAACCACATTATTTGAAATGACGGATATTAAGCACGGTGCTAATAATTAATAACAAGACACATTATTTCAAATAATGAATTTTGAAATAGTAAATTTTTTTCAGAATGTAAGTTTAAAGTATAATTTTTTTTTTAAAATTTATTTGAAAATTATTTTATTGATTAAATGTAGTAGAAAATTAGTTTTGAAAAAAAAAATGATGTTTTGAATAAGTGGAGAGAGCATGGTTAAAAAGTGGAGAGAAAATGTGTGTGGTTAAAAAGTAATTTGAGAAATTATGTTATTTATAAATTGTAATGATTGCATGAAAGTATAGTAGCTTATAATTATATAATTTATGCAATGTTTATTTCATCTTGATCTTCATTATTCAAAATATCACTTTTTTTAAAAAAATTATTTTCTACTCATTTTACACTAATAAAATAATCTACATATAAATTAAAAATAATTCTCTACTTTTTTTTTTTTGAGAATTTATATGTTTTTTATACTATGGAAA
This sequence comes from Ligustrum vulgare, assembly GCA_963555705.1. Lineage (NCBI taxonomy): Eukaryota > Viridiplantae > Streptophyta > Magnoliopsida > Lamiales > Oleaceae > Ligustrum > Ligustrum vulgare. The sequence goes on along the minus strand of OY743173.1, from coordinate 40,051,022 downwards.
GCGAAAAATTGTTCGATTAAAAAATAGAAGCTTATATTTATTTAATTTATGCAATATTTATTTCATCTTGATATTCATTATTCAAAATATCTTTTTTTTTTTAAAAAAAAATCATTTTCTACTCATTTTAAATTTGCACCAATAAAATAATCTACACAGAAACTAAAAATAATTCTCTACTTTTTTTTTTTTGGAGAATTTATATGTTTTTTATACTATGTAAAGTTAAGAATTGTTCGATTAAAATTTTTATATAAATTTATTATTTTTATATTTGTAAATTATTGTTCTCTTAAAATTTATAATTTTCTATTATGTTATCAATATTTTTTTTGAATAAAAAGTGGAAAAACTTAAATACGAGAGGTGAATACAGAAATCGTGAAAAATATATAGATGTTTTCCACAAAATTAAAATTGTACCATAATATTATATCAAACATGATATATTATTAAATATACTACTAAATTTGTATTTTCTTTAAAATTAATAATAACTCATAAAAATGATTGAAACTAACAATCATGTATTCCTTAAATGCATAAAATTGACTTACTATTCAAAGAAGCTATTATAATTTGAATTAGTTACATTATTTATTAAATTTTAATAGTTATTCTGATATAATATTATTTTTAATGCATTTTGAATTTGTGTTAATTATGTATAAACATTAAAGTTTTACAATTACTTATGGAAATTGATATTTTTGAATAACTTCCGTGCATCGCACGGGAGAAATATTAATTAGTAATAAAAATTAGAAAGTTATTTGTGTAATTTTATTTATGTAAATGAATAAAATATTTAATATTATGGTGAAGAAAATAATTTTTGTGATGACAATTTGGTATTGATCAAAATTTAGATTTTAATCAAAGTCAAAGTCAATAATCAATCTCAACTATATATTTCATGGGTCTCACAATTTTTCAATTACACATCTCATCAACTTTTATCAAAATTTACTAAAAACTAATTTTAATCACCACCAAACTGGGGCCAAAGTCAAAGTGTCAAACTACCTTCAAAATAGGCTGCACAAAAAAATCGTAAAATCGCAAATTGAATCGAAACAGTTGGTTCGGTTCCACGTGGACCCGCCAATATATTCAAACCAAACTGTTCCAAAATGGTTTGGTTTATGTTTCAATGTTTAAAAACAGTTTAAACCAAACCAAACCGCTAATTTTTAATTAAAAAATTAATTTTTATTCATTTAAATTTAGAGTTTTTTCCCAAAAAAAATTCAAATTTATCTAATGAATAAAAATTCTCGTCTAGTTTTTTTTTTTTTTTTTTTAAAAAGTTCTCATTTATTGTCTAATCACAAAAATCCATTAAACTTTAACTTATACCACATTTTAACAACATACTCCAATCCTAAAACCCCCCATTAATATATAACTTACACCATCCTTAAACCACATGCTCCAACCCCAAAAGTCTATTTAATTGAGATTCAAACTTAAAACGTTTCCACTTCCTAATTCTATCGATCATTTTCCGTTTTCGTTCGTCTTCCTCGCATTCTTCCAATTTTCAAGTTCTTCTTCATTACTGTCAATTAGATTCTTAGAATAATAGACAGAGGCGATACGTATACTTCCAATTTCTTCATACATTTGATTTTATTTTGGAGAGTCATGGAAGATTTTTCGATCTATATCATAAGGTTCAAATTAGGGTAAGAATTTGATTATCATATGTTTAAGTTTCTTCGCAAGCAGTATCATTCAATTATTTTATTTTGGTTTTTAGAATTTATTCCTTACTGAATTCTGAAATCTGGATAATAAATGTAAGCCATCAAGAAGAGAGCCAAGACAAAATGTAATTACTGTAAAAATTGTATAAGCATCATATTAATAATTGAATCATGTCACATATTTATGCAAGAAAAGTATCCGTATATAGTTTCAAATAAAAAGCAAAAAAGAATGAAAAGCTATGGCATATGTCTAAGAGTAGTGATTTTTCTAAGAATTTTGATGACGATGATCTGTCATATTTTTTCGGAAAGAAGTTATAGAATAAATACAATGCAATTACAAATTTACAATTGTTTTTTAACTTCATGTTTTTGTTTTGAATTGAAAACAAATTCGAATGAATTTAACTTATAACATTATTAATTTTCGTATTAGCTTATATATTAGCTTATTTTATCTTTATATATTAAATTATACGAATTAATTTAACATCTAAAATATATTATATTATGTTGATAGATAAAAATTACGGATTCAAATCGAACAAAATCGCAAAAAATGATTTGATTTGTAAAATAAAAAAATTTAGTTTAATTTGAGAAAATGTTAAATCACTTGAAATAGTTTAATTTAAAAATATGTTAAAAATCGTTAATATTAAATCGCGTTCACCCCTACTTCAAAAGACCAGGTTAACCATTGAGAACAAGGTGAAACCTTGAGCCTTGTTCTCATGTTTGGTAAAGAAGGTAAATCGTGATATTTCTCTCAATTGGTAAGAGATTGAATCAGGACCAAAGCATTGCAACTAGGTCTTCCCACCCAGTGCGAGTTTTTGACATTATGCCTTTTTGAGCTGCGCTCCCGGGGCAACCATTTGAGTCATTTACACAATTCTGACTGAAGTCGCCTGAAAAAATTATCGCTGTCCGACCAGGGACTGTCCCTCCCCGATGGAAGAAACGACTGCGCATCCACAAATTGAACCCTCGAATTTTGACCTTATCATCATAGGCACAGGCCTGCCGGAATCCATCCTCGCCGCTGCTTCCTCCGCCATCGGTAAAACCGTGCTCCAACTCGATTCCAACCAGTTGTACGGATCTCACTATGCCTCTCTTCCCCTACAAGATTTCATATCCTTCATCGAATCGCAGCAGCTCCAATCTGAACCGTCTTCCAATCCCAAAGTTCCTCGGACTGATGACGACTCCGGAAATCACGTTCGTGTCCCTCTTATTACTCGCCCCCTCTACTCGTCACTGGAAATCAACTCCTACTCCTCCAAGCCCCTCGATAATTCCAGAAAATTTTGCCTCGATTTGACGGGACCTCGGGTCCTGCTCTGCTCCGACACTATGATTGATATGATCCTCAAAACGGGTATAAATCAGTATATGGAATTTAAGAGCGTGGATGCTAGCTTCATGAGTGATGCGGAGGGAAAGTTGGTTACCGTGCCTGACTCCCGGAGTGCCATATTTAAGGATCGAAGTTTGTCGTTCACTGAGAAGAATCAGTTGATGAGGTTTTTTAAGATGGTACAGGGGCATTTCCTGAGTGAGAGCAAGAGTGAAGGGAGTGATCTAATTTCTGAGGAGGATTTGGAGAGTCCCTTTGTGGAGTTTTTGAACAAATTGGGGCTGCCACAGAAGCTAAAATCGTACAGATCGATTCTTGGCCTTTTCTCTCTCTGTTAGTGAGAGTTCTTGTTTTCCTATCTCTTTTTAGTCCTAAAATAATTTTAACTGAATTTCTCTGATCATTCTAGTTCTGGCATACTTTTAGTCTGGACTTTCAGAATTTAATATCTTGCATTATTATTCTGGTGTGATTGTCTTGACAGTTCTCATCCTTAATTTGATATGATAGTCCTATTGACAAGCGTTAGCTATACGGATGAATGGGGATCATTAGTTAACCCAAATGTTTGCAGTGTTTGCTTATAGTTTCTTTTCCTGAACTCCAATTAATCATTTACTTTTGTAAGCTTGTTTTGAATATTTTAACTTGGACCATAAGCTTTTGATTTGATTGATTTGGGGAACAAGCAGTGAAGATGATGATTTAAATCCCACTTAGTATTTTGCCTCCTGTTTGATTATTTTGGGTGCAAGTATTAGTTAATGGGTTTAATCATCTTCAGGAAGGATGAGGCTCTAAGATATTAATCCCAATGAAAGCCTTTTTGTTCCTGTCTTCGTCTCTCATTTAATTGTTATACGAATTTGTGTAACGAGGTTCTTATAATTTATTAGGTTAATGTAATATCTCACAACACTCAGCATGATGATATCTAAGCTGTTTGTGTGCATCTTGGATAGTTTCTCCGGGTTAAATTTATATGCCATTGACTTAAATGACTTCTCCCATGCAGGATTATTTTGTACGCAATAGTGATGGCTAATTATGATCAAGACAATATGGAGGTCTGTAAGGATGTTATCAAAACAAAAGATGGGATAAATTATTTAACAGTTTACCACTCGTCGGTTGGAAGGTCAATTCCTTTCTGATTCATATTTGAATATATTTCTTGCCACTGTAGAAGAATTATTGGCGTTGCTTGAACTGTAGGCATCTGTTTGAGACCCATTATTTCGAAAAAAATGAGTTTTGTAATAGTGATTTTTAGGAGAATGTGTGATTAAAAAGTAAGAACATTTTTTTTTGATTTGCGTGTAATATTATTTTATGGGAGAATGTGTGGTTGAAAATGAGTTTTTGAAAAATGAGTTTTGAAAAAAATGGGTACCAAACAAGGGCTAGATGTTATGATATTAATAATATATGAACCTTTTGTTATTATGGAGGGAAAAAAATTATTAATAAGTTGAAAGAAATAAAGGAACCTCATTAACTTGTAGATTAAACTTTATGCACGCTTGAAAATAGTATATTTTGTATACAGGTAATAAATCATGGTATACAAAAGATTATACGCAACAAAAATTTGACCTTTTGTTTTTTAGGTTATTCAGATTAATAGATATTTGAATTTAACATTTTTAAGTGGAAATTAATTCAGCCTCCTTTTGGGAAGAATTTATAATGGATTTATTTATAAATAGATAGAAATGAGTGGTGGAAAAGATTTGTACTCCCAAGAGAGCTAAAACCAAACCAAGGTTTTCGAGTCGATTTGAACAAGAAGTGCTTATTCCATTCCAAACAAGCGCCAAAGAAATGACTCTGTGACGCATTGGAATGTGTGGTGAATATGAAATTTGACCATGTATAAATGATTTATAAATTTTTCCAAATGGAGGCTAATATGTGAAATTCAGTTAAATGGAGGCCAAATTAAGAAATATATAGTATTGAGACTAAACGCCACACTTGTATTAATCTTTTTTTTTTGTGTATGTGTATCTATGGTGGACATTTATTTTAATCTCTATTTTGATATTAATGCGACCTTGTGTCTTTCTGCATCTTCTTTCCAGTTAAAGTACAGTTAGGTTTAGTTATGTGCACGAAGTAGATCACCCTGCAATATATATTAATTGAAACTTCAATTTTGATTTGATTTTATTTTGGTTGGATAATGTGATCTATAAGATCAATTTACGGGAAAATCCTTATAGTATCTGGTTTTCACTGTTAACTATCTGTTTTTCAATATTAACTGCAATTTTTTTTTTTTTTTTAAATAAAATTCAAAGGGTAAATAGTGCAAATGTTCAAAACCTTGTGAGGAATAGCAAAGGTCATTCTCCATAGAAGCTGTCTGAGGCTTACACCTTGAGACCTGTCTTATGTTAGGCTTTCACAAATGCCTAAAAAATTACTTCATAAGTGCCATTTGTTGATTCTTAGGTCTTGATTTACTAAGGCTCAAGGCTAAGCCTCAGGGTGAATGAGGCGTGACCTCCTTTGTCTAGATTTTTTGAGCTTTTTATTACTGTCCTCAACATTTGGGCTACTTTTTGTATCCTAGAACGTTTTACCGATTCTTCTGTTTTCTTTATTCTGACTCGTTCGCGTATTAGACTTTTAGTTTTGTTGAATTTTTTGGTTATGGATTTTCAATATAATTTTGCATTAGCATACTTTTACATTTATATTCTTTTAATGCTTTTATTGGTTTATCTTGAGTCTTACGCCTCCAAAGGCCTTGAGGCCATTGCCTCACAAAAATGTGGAAGTTAAGAAGAGTTGTGGACATATATTGATGCGTGCTTCAGAATCAACAGAACACACGAAAAGGACATCTAATTTTAGACATGGGAAGTATGGGGAGAATAGATGAACCAACTAACTTTATATAAAAAACGTAATTTCTTGGGAACCATTAATTTCGGAATGATTTAATTTTAGAATTTTGACAACTGCTGACTGAGGCTAGATTGAATACAATTATGAATTTGAAAATTACAGTGTCGCCATCAAAAGGTCTAAATGTTTACACAATTGGGTCAAGATTTTGGAGGCTTTTGAGCATACTTACTGAGCTATAGACTACAGAAGATAAAACAGATGTATCTAGTCAATTTGTCCTTTATAGCTTTTATACTTGAACTTCATATAACTGAGGAAGAAACGGATTAAAGATGCATGTCTCTAACTTCGGGAATTTCATTTTGCCTTTCAGTATGCATTAGGTTATTTCTTATCTTAACTAATAAATAATTGCTATTGCTTTATGTAAAATCTTCATTCCTTTTACATGATTTGCACATGATGAGCTTATGCATATTATTTTTGCACAACTCTTTTCTGAACAATGTGGATGCTTTCTAACAATGAGTGTTTAATATGGAAATTGGAAAAAAAGTAAAAAAATTCTCTGGACGCTCTAAATTCTGTGCATAGTGAATTCAGACATTTCTTTTTCTTTCTATTTTTTGGTACTTTTTTGTTGATTTTTGACAAACCAATACCTGTAGTCCTTAATTTACTTTCTTAACATTTTAAGGTTTCCTAATGCAAATGGTGCTATGATTTATCCCCTATATGGCCAAGGGGAGCTTCCACAAGCCTTTTGCCGTCGTGCAGCTGTCAAAGGGTGTATTCATGTAAGGATAGTTATTATATTCTATTACTTAGAAGACTGGTTATAAATTAGTACAAGTGTACCTAGCTTTATATATATATATATATATATATATATATATATATATATATATATATATATATATATATATATATATTATTTCTTGTTACGTGTAACTGTGGTTTTATTACATGCTCTTGATTGTGCAGTGCAACACTCGATAGTTCGTAGTCCCTTTCATGTGTTCAGGTTCTTACTTTGTTTTGAAGTTGTGAGTCTGTAGAATTTTCTTTTTAGTTTTAGAAGTTATTTGAATTCTAAAATGAATATTCCTAATACAATACCAATTTAAAATGGGGAAGGGCAGCAAAATAAATCCTTTGATTCCATCCATTGTTATCTTGGTAAAACTGGATGCAGTCACGGCTCAAAAAGCCATGATAATGCTAGTTATGGGTCCCCTTAATTTTTACTACGGATGTGCCTCCCACCAACTCATTAGTCCCCTTATTTTTTACTACAGATGTGCCGCCCACAAACTCATTAGGCCATGATCTGTTTTAAGACCTGTAGAAGTATAGCAACAGTTTTGAAGAGCTCTGCTGGTTCTTCCATATAAAACCGAGATAGTATTCTCAAATTGGTGATTTGCATTAACTTTTTGATTAATGAGCTCATGCTGTTTCCCTTATGTTTTGTATTTCCCACCACCTGCGAGTTTGTGTCACTTTTAGTGTTTTAAAAGCCATTTTGCGTTGGTGAGGGCCACAATGCGAGGTAAAGATAAATTCCAAGTGTTGAGCAAAGCCTTCTAGGAATTTAGCTTTTTTATAGTTACTCACAAAGTTGAATTTCATTATGTCTAGGGTTGGTTATGGAGTTTGTAACTGTTGAACTTGAAACATATAATTTTATTTTTTTTAAGTCACAATTTCAGAAAGTAGGAAAAAAGTGTAGAAAGAAAAAACTACTTGAAAATTATGTTAGTGCACAACCCTACATGAATAAACAATACACTCTAAAGTCTCACCTGTCTGAAGTGGCACAGCTTCACTTTACATTTCAAATCCTTCTTCAGACCTTCATATCCAGTTTGATCTCATATCTTCACATTTCTAGTTAACACTTAACAGAATAACCATGGAAAGAGAAACAGAGCTCAAAATAAATAAAGATGAAAACGGAACTCCTGTATTTATATACTGTAAACAGTTTTAGCCCTAAAAGAAACGAGAAAAACAAAAATAGTTCTCAAGGAGAGAACAAACCAACTAATCATATGGGAAAAAGAACTAAAGCTTGTTGAAAAAAAAAAAAAAAGGCTGATTTACTCACTCTTAGAAGAAGCATTGGTCAAGAGAAAAGAAGAGGGAAAAGAGTGAAATTTGAAAATGAGAAGAGAGAGTTTGACATGGGAGAGAAAAAGAGAGCAGAAAACTTCATCTCTCTTGACCAGATAAAACAACTTTAAAAACAATCTTAGTGGGCCGGGCCTAGGGCAAGTATGTATCAGTTTTAAATTAAATAAAAGTTGACATTTAAAAATATGATACCATGTGACTTATCAACAAATTGTTAAAAGGAGTGCTTCCTTTTCCTGTCACATGCCTCGTTTATAATGTGAAGGCCTTCTAATACATTTGCCAACCTGATTTCCCTGAGGCACTTTCTTTTAATTTCATTCTGAGGCACTTCCCAAAGTTGCCTTTGGAAAGATCAGACATTTGACATTTTAAAATACGATATCTTTCTATCAGTGAAGTGTTAAAAAGAGTGTCCTCTGTCTGGTGAATACGTCGTATTTAAAGGTCAATGCATTGTCAACCTGATTTCCCAGAGGTAGTTCTTTTGCCTCGCTCTGAGGCACATCCCGAAGATGCCTTTGAAAAGATTGGTTATTAGAGATGTCATTCAGATTGAATGCATCATTTACAAGTCATTTTTTAAGTTCAGTTTACTTGTAAACTACAGTATACTGTTCTCATTTTCTGATTGAAAGAGACTGGAAATTATCTCAAAATACAATGGCAAATGTTGTTTATCTTTTCTTGTTTTCCTTGATTCCTGGCTATCTTTCTATTTATCATTGATGAATGATATAGAGGCCTTACAAGATCTTTAATGGTTATTTTCATCATACACTTCTTATACAGGTTTTGCGAATGCCGGTAATTTCCCTACTCATGGATAAGGTTCGAAACGATATTTTTAGTTTTTGTTGTACTCTTTAGAGGATAAGTGTGAGGCGCTCCTTGGGCTATGTGAGTGCATGAACTTGATGTCCTTGATTATCATGCAAGTTCATGATCATATTTGTGCGGGCTTTATGGCACGTGGATCGCAGGCAGTTTGTTCATGCACTTACCACTCATTTGACATATCTAATATCTAAAATACTGAAAGGACATTATTAGCTGATTGTAATATCTTAGATCATTTTTTATATGATAGTTTGGAACTTTTGCAGGATAGTAAGACTTATAAAGGCGTCAAGTTAGTTTCTGGTCAAGAGTTATTCAGCTCTCAGTTGGTTCTTGCTCCGTCTTTTACGATTACATCATCATTAGCTCCTTTTTCCTCACATGAACTGAGCTCCAATGATTTGGCCCTCCAAGATGTCAAAGAGAAGGTTGTCCGGGGAATATGCATTACGAGGAATTCCTTAAAACCAGATGTAGCTAATTGTTTGGTGTTATTTCCTCCTGGATGTAAGCCCAATATTTCATTTTTATTTTCTGACATATTCATATTACAGTGCTTTATTTTCCGTCTTTCGCTTTCTCTAGCTTTGTCCTCAGATCAGACGATATCTGTCCGTGTTTTACAGTTGAGTAGCAATGTGGCTGTCTGCCCATCTGGCATGTAAGTCGCTTGTTTCATTTGCCTTTATTGTTTTTGAAGTTTGAACTATTAAATGCTCATTCTTCAACTAAGTACTTAACCTGAAGTGACAAGTACTCAAAATCTTGTGGACATAAAATTTAGGCCTGTCTTATATATGTAACTTTCTGGGGTTGAATTTACTTGGGTAAGAATGGAGAGAAGGTTTTATCACCTTGGACGAGCTTGTCCTCTGTACAACTTTGCTGGATGGGATATGTATTTGCTATATTTTTAATTTCTTGGGAGGTAAAAATTTGCCTATTTTAAGTTGGTGCCAGTTGGAATCTCAGTCAATGTTGTATTCTCCACTCTGTTCAGGTTTGTGACTTATCTTTCTGCACTGTGTCACAATGCCGTTGAAGGGAAGAAATTACTACATTCAGCCATAAATGCTCTGTTTTCAGTGTCTATTTCTGGTAAATCTGAAAAAAGTAACAATGATGACCAAAGTGAAAATACTGAAGTAAAACCTAGCCTACTTTGGAGTGCCTTGTATCTGCAAGAGTTGACTAAGGTTTGTTTATTGTCCTTACTATTTTGTTTCCTTCAGGAGATTAGTGTTGTTCTGGTTTTTATTGAATTTGACTTTATGTATTGTGTATGTTTGTCAACGGTTTTATCTCTAGCTTCAGGGGTTGGTAAAATATTAAGAGTAGAACTGGCTTTACTGGATTTTATATGATTGTCTACTTGTGGAAGAAACACTTTCATTGCATGTAAGGCATTCACTAAAAATGCATCCAGTTGAGATATTCTCTATTTCGACTTCACTGTGAAACCTTCTTTTGTGGGATTTTTTTTTACCTTTACAGCAACGCAGTAATGATTCTTGTATCATGTGCTTATAAATATACATTTGCATGTTCCCTTTTCGTCTACATGATAACAGTAATTAAAATGTTTTTGATGTAAGATCAAGTTTAATGAGCTCTCCTGAACAAAGAATAATGTTGTTATTCCTTAACAATTTATATTTGGTAACTTATCCACACCTGTTGAGATTCAACTAGGAATCAACTGTTTGTAGAACCTACATCCACCAACCTGGCACCACAATGTTTTCGTGAGATCATTAATAAATAAAATGCTGCTATCCTTTTTCTTTTGAAATTGAATTAAAAGAATGACTTCATCGACATTATAAAATATTCTGCTTGAAGAAGATGGAAAAGTAGTTAGAAATATTTAGGGACCGATAAAATTGAGATAATAAGGTCCCGTTCTCTTTGCTGTTTTCAGTCCGTTTTGAGTTTTTCGATTTTTGGAAATATCGAAAACGCGTTCACTTTGCCCATTTTCAGAAACGCGTTTTCCAAAACACAAAAAAAAAAAAAAAAAAAAAACAAAGGAAACTCAAAATGAGTTTATTGTGTTTTGGATATTTTGTGTTAAAAAGTCCAAAACGACCAAAACGCGTGTTTTGGATATTTTTTTTTAATAATAAATGTGAGATACTTCCTTCACGTGAAGTTCTTATATTATTTTGACATTATATGGAGATCCACGTTAAGATTTTTTTTTTCGTAATTTATTTATTATTATTATTATTATTATTATTATTATTATTATTATTATTATTTTTTTTTTAAATGTGAGACACTTCCTGCACTAGAAGTTCTTATATTATTTTATCATTATATATAGATTCATGTTAAGATTTTTTTTTTGTAAATTATTATTATTATTTTTTTTTTGTAAATTATTATTATTATTATTATTATTTTTTTGTAAAAGTGAGACACTTCCTTCACTTGAAATTCTTATATATATATATATATATATATATATATTCATGTTAAGATTTTTTTTTTTTTGTAATTTTTTTTTTAATAAAAGTGAGACACTTCATTCACTTGAAATTCTTATATTATTTTGTCATTATATATAGATCCATTTTAAGATTATTATTATTATTTTTTGTAATTTTTTATTATTATTATTATTATTATTTTTTTTTGTAAAAGTGAGACACTTCCTTTACTTGAAGTTCTTATGTTATTTTGCCATTATATAGATCCATGTTAAGATTTTTTTTTTTTTTTTTTGTAATTATTTATTTATTATTAATATTATTATTTATTTTGGTAAATGTGAGACACTTCATTCACTTAAAATTCTTATGTTATTTTGCCATTATATATAAATTCATGTTATGATTTTGTTGGTATGAGGTTAAATTTTTGTTTAGTTGAAATAATATTAATGATGAATTTATTGACATAAAGAACTAACTGATTTATTAATATTAAAATTAATGTAATTCAACAAATCAACTATTTTTTACATAGAAAATATCACAAAATAAATATATCAAAAAATTACAAAGTAAACGCATTTTTCAGTTTTCTATTTTTGAAAACAGTTTTCCAAAATCACAAAGAGAACATATTTTCAACAATTCCAAAACAAACAACCAAAATCCAAAATTCAAAACAAAACCCAAAACTCAAAATCCAAAATCGAAACACAAAGAGAACGGTCCCTAATTCTCCCTTCCCTAAACAACCTGCTTGAGTATATATAACAAAGGGCTTGGGACTTTGGCAAACAATATTTGCTTGGTAAAACTTAATTCTTAATAATCAATAAACTTGTTAGTTTCATAAAGCCTTTTCCACTGCCTATCTCTACTACGACTTGGAAAGACATCCAACTTTGACAACCACTCAAGGCCATGTTAATTCTGGCCTACTTTTCCCACTTCTAACACGTTCTACTATCATTACATCATTTTTTTGTAAATTTGAGTCTTTTGTTTCATTTACAACACGTTCTAGCCAATAAGTGACAGTACTCATAAGTTACTTCTTGGCTTATATCTTCATTTCTCATTTTATCCATTATACTGTGGCCACACATCCATTTTAAAGTTCTTATTATGATATGTTTATTCAAAATGTCATTCTCTTTGAATAGCCCAACTCTGTACTATAACATTTCATTGATCTAATAATCATTCTACGGGACTTACCTTCTAAAAATAGGCATATTTTCATCACATGTTATCCTGTTAGCTTCTCTATTTTGACTAAGTTTCTATAATATGATGCATTGCATCGTGTTGAAGCCCTTATTCTTTATTAGTAATCAGACTTAAAGATCTTAGCGATTGATCTTTGGGACATCATAATCCTTAGTTTTAACTTTAGTGCAATCTTTTTTCCTATGTTTTACATTTTGGCGAGAGCATTGACTTGGAAAAAGTAAAGGGTCAAGCAGTCATGGGTCAAAAGGTTGAATGGAGTTGCACTGGATGAAGAAAATATTTAGGGACTGTTCGGCGGCTATTTAAACCAATTTAAATTAATTATTTTGTTTTTCTAAGTGGTTAAAAATTTGAGAGAGAAAATGTGTGTGGTTAGAAAGTGATTTGGGAAATTATAAATCCATATCGTGTTGAAGAAAAGGTTTGGCCCATGTTTGGGCTCCATTTTTCAAAAATGCATTTTCATCAAAATACATTTTCAACAACACATTCTTTCATAAAATAATAGTACATGTAAACTTAAAATTATTCCTTATTTTTTAACTGCACATTATCCTTTAAAATCACTATTCCAAAGTACATTTTGTCCCAAAATCACATTTTAATGGAGCCCAAACAGGGCTTAAATAATATTAATTTAATTATGTAAATGTATATATTTTTTTTTCTCTAGCAATATCCATAGCACTTTACTAGGTGCCCTATTTTCGTTTTTTTTCTGAATCAATAGAGCTCATATGCAAGTCCTGCCTTTTATTCTATATTCCATCGTATATGAAAATGAATAGAAATCCGAGGCATACATTAGATTGGTTCTCAAATATCTTTTGTTTACACCTTAACTTATGTTCAATCCCCCCTAATTTATAGTATGCCCATGTTTGGTATCGATTAAAATTCAGATTTTAATTTAAGTCAAAGTCAACAATCATTTACAACTATATATTTCATGGAATCCACACATTTTCAATCACATATTTCATCAACTTTTATCAAAATCTACTAAAAATCTAATTTTAATTTCCACCAAACAGGGGCTATGATTAATGAGCTCCTTTGCTCTTATAGATTGGTATTACGTCTTTTTTCTTTTTCTTTTCATTAGGTGCCTCTTTGGTCTTTATATTGTTTCATTTGTCACTGTCAATTTCAGGGTGAATTGGAATCCATTAACTATATGACAATGCCAGATGAGCATCTGCACTACAATAGTCTTCTAGATACAACAGCAAAGGTAGCTTATAACCTAAGTTTCTTTGTCTAACAAGAAGATTCTGCTATGTTTCTAATTATGCTCTCACCTTACTGCTTGAATTCCAATGTTTTAAGCTCATTAGCGAAGCTGAGATGTCACTCTCCTTTCTGTTATAGTGAAAAATGCTGACTGGGCTAATGTCCATTTATCTGTACGCTATTGCAGCTATTCCAAAAAATGTATCCTGGTGAAGAATTCTTCCCTATGACAAATCCATCTGATGAGTTTGCAGATGATGCTGGTTTGGAGTTGGAAACCTAGAGAAATACCATGTGGTTTCAATTTGCTGGTCGAATATATTTTATGTTGCCCCATGGTAAGAGCAGCAGTGTTATGAATGTAGTAGCACTAAATTTAAGGTGAAAGATGAACTTGCTAGCTTTATCTTGCATAGATTGGCTCTGGGTACAGTCCTAGAACTGAAATATTTTGTGTTATCAGGATGGGGAATTGAATCTATCAGTTTCTATCACCTGTGATTTTTATCTAGCATGGGATTTTCTTATCTTTTGTTGTTATCGATCCTTCTTATACTTGAAGTGCTTTGTAAACCATAATATTGTTGGCTATTCCTAGATAAACTCGAAGCTCTTTATAATCAGAGACAGGGTCGACCAACCGATAATTTTTGCTAGTCAAAGTTTTGTTCACTTAAAGAGTGGGGGACGGACTGGTTAGCATGCATCTTTTCTTTTCATCACAAAAAGAGCTTAAATTCATTTGATTTCTTCCCCTGCGAGCCAAAATTTGAAGCATGTTTACTTGTTTTACGTGTTACTTTGGTCAATACAACCCACCTTTTATCAAATTTAATCTAGAAATGTTGCATGCGTCGATCCTAAAAATTCTTATTTTTCGGTAGACACTGCAATGCTTGTAAAAGGTAGCTTATGGTACTCAATGTTAATCATATTTTAACAATAAAATATTATACACAAATTCAAAATTTTTATTTATTTTCAATCATACAATATCATATCAATTATCATTTAAAAATCTTTTTTTGTCAAATAATGACAAATCAAATAGAGGCCAAGACAAAATCATATATGTTACATACAATTACGCTTGATTTTATCATGGGATCTTCAATCGGCACTACGTGCACATGCATTATAATCTCTTGTCATATCCATCAAGGTTTGGTAAAAGTTTGTTTTTTTTAAACAAAGATTATAATATTTTCGAGGTAAAATACGTAATTGAAAAGTGATTTGAAAAATGTGATTAAAAAGCAATTTAGGATGCGTTCAGTTTGTGGGTTATAACCCATAATATAACTAATTTTTTTTTACACAATTTTTCGAATCACTTTATAATCATATATTTTCTCTCTCTAATTTTTAATCACTTTATAATCACTATTCTCTCACACTGTAACCAGCTAGATCTGATAGGACTTTCCTTACTGAATATGGAATCGGACAGAGACTATCCATTTTGGCATACGATGAACTCTTAACAGAAGTCGATTTGTCTTGGGGCCGGCCATGGGCAAGATAAAATAATTCTAACTGTTTGTTTTCATATTCTTAGTAGATTCATTCAACTCAACTGTTTCTTTTCATCTGTACTAACTCGAATCTGATGCTGACTATAATCTTTTAAGACGAGAGACCATGTCTTACATTAACCAGCTGCTTCCCAGATTCTTCTTTCCTCCAGCATTCACCAATTTTTACCTCAGCTTAGAAGCTTTTTCCGGTTGGGCACAAGAACCTTTGAAGAATGATCCAAGTTGTCTCACATTCGTGGGATTTTCTGCTCTTGTAAATGATGACTGTCACGCGCAATTTTTTTAATTAATTTAAGAGCATAATTTTTTAGTAAAAAAAACTTAAGTTTAAACCAAAATTTAGTTTTGAGATTATTTATTTATATTTTTAATTAGAATATAATTAATTTTTTTTTATGAATTAATTAATGATTTTAATAAAAATTTAAGAGTGTTGTTGACAAAACATAAAAATATCCAAGTGCTTGTCAGGAATTGATTATTTTCTTGGTTTGTATCAGATTCTGATAAAATAGTTCTGCTAAAGCCTTATAATATTCATTTAAATGAAGCAACCTCAGACTCACTGAGCCTTTGTCAATGTGACCGTTTTCGAAAATGTCATTCCTATCTATCTATTACTGTTGGAAATTCAATATGAAATTATATTATAATTTTGTAAATTGCTATATAATAAATGTAATAAATTATTTAATATTATTAAATAAAGGGATAAATATAAAATGTGTATATAAATAAATATATGAGAGTAAAATAGGAGTTCAAAAGCTTCTTCTCCATTCATCCTTTTTATAGATTGTAGATGTACACAATACGACAAGCAAGTTTAGACGTGTTTTTAGACCTAAAACGAACAGTGTATTCGAGAAAAAATGAGACTCTCACGTTCACGGCCGATCTATTTTTTTTTTTTATAGGAAAAGATAAAAAATAACAATAAAATTCAAATTCATAAAAGAAAAATATATAATATATAAACTCCATAAAATTGCAAAAATGTACAAAAATTCAAAAAGAAAAAAAAATGTTTTTTGGACCCCTAAAAAAATTAATTCTGTTATATGTACTTATAATTTGACATACAGGTTGACATATTGCATGATTGACACAATTTTAATAATTCACACATCACATCAACGTTCACAAACTTGTCAGCTTATTTTTTGGTAATATTCTTTGTCATTTTCTAAGAACAACTAGTATTTTTGTAACAAAATTAGGGCCCATGGCTTGAAGCGGTGGCCACGAGACAGGTCTGGCCTTGTCAACAAGTCAAAACACTTGCCGTCATTTTCTATGACGCAATATGCCTCTTCTAGGCACCCATCACGGCCAAGTACATCAACCAAGCAGGAATAGTGATCGGGTTCTAGTTTAATATTATACTTTTGACACGTGACACTAAGGGTATCTCTCATGGAAACACCAAATTTGGTTTAAAAAATTCATAGGCGTAGTTTCATAAAAAAAAAAAAAAGGGTGTAGCCCACACCCTGAGGGCCCGAACCGACCACGCTCAAGGCCATTGGTTCGGGAAGGTAAATCCAGGTTATGCCTCCAAGGAGCCAGGGTGGAAGGGCTTATGGTAAGCATGAGAAACGCTCAATAACTCCCGCTTGCCACAAGGCCAATTCCACCTTGCGGGGAATCGAACCAAGCACACAGCTGCGCTGAGCACTTACCACCCATCCCCTTTGCCACTTGGAGATGTGCCCTGGGGGCTAGGCGTAGTTTCATAGTTAGGCAATGGATTTGAATACCTACTGGTAAATATAAGAAACTCCGATGCTACGTTATGAGAGTCAAAGGTTGCAAGCTCTTTGTTGGATATGTAGTCCAACAATCCAAGCCCAAGAGATATGTTCCAAGGGAAAATTATATATGTCAGGTTGTTATATATTAACATTTCATAATTGAAAAATAACTATAATTCTTTCATTTATCAGGTTCTATATATATATAATTACAGCAATATCATAAATTATGATCCTAGAATCACGCTTTCAGTTATCCAACGTTTCCATATCAACCCAATCATTCCAATTAAGCTTTTAGTGAGTGGGATCTAGAATCTATTAATCACACAATCCAATCGGAGAATACAGCTAACATCCCCCAACGCCGAGTTCATAGCATTTCGATATAGAAGGCAGATCCGGTCACAAAATGTCCCCTGACGCCACTATCTCTGACGAATCATTACCACCACTACAATCTCTGGAGCACCATCACCATCATAACCAAGATCTTTGAAGCACAACCACCACCACCACAGTCACCACCACGAAGTATTACATGTGTCTTACGAACTATTATATGTGATATGAGAATGTAAAAATGTGACTTGAAAAATTGAACGTGTGATCTGAGAAAATTAAATTTGTGATTTGATGAATATGATTTGAGAAAATTAAACGTGTCACTCAATGAATGTGACATGAGAAATTAAACGTGTGACTAGATAAATGTGTGACCTGAGAAAATTAAACGTGTGACTCAAGAAAATTAAACGTGTGATCTGAGCGCTGAACATGTGACTTGAGAAAATTAAACATGTGAATGTGACCGGAGACCGCACATTTCCTGACCACCATTTCCATCGCTGCCGCTGCTACCACTGTAGCGCCCCGAGTTCTAAATACCCAGTTCACCACGTCATCGTCTGATCTAACTTTTAAAATAATATTTTAGCGGAAAAAATGACTGAAATTCATTTTGACAACATTAAATAAACTGTAATTGTTGATAAAATTGAACACATTTATGAAACAATTCGAAATAATAAATCGAGTCATTAATATTGTAAAGCAATTGACAATGTCATAATTTCTCAAATAACTGAAATTTTCAAAATTATCCAATGTTTGGAAATACGGAAATCATTAAAATAAGACTTTCAACCATTTAACGACTATTGCCACAATCATCCATCACTTGCCACCCTCTCCGAAATCTGCAAATGTTGTTAAAATAGACATGAGCATTTCATAAAAATACTCAGTAGACTCATCGCCCATTAATTAATCTACAATATAATTGAACACATAAATGCAGACTCTTTAGAAACATAAGGTGTGGGTAGTCTCTTCTTGTGCATTAAAGTACGAGGCTTCTCTTTGAAAAATCATAGGCTCTTTAAAATCATCGGCTGTGGGTAGTCTCGTCCCGTGCACTTAAGGCACGTATGTTATGCATAACATCATCATTTATCTTGCAAGATATTCTCTTCTTTCTTTCTTTCTCATGCATAAAGCAAGTAAGTTATGACAAGCATAACAACATAATTATTTTCGAAGAAATACATTCTCGTATCTTTTCATAAAATTGACTTTCACATAAGTCACATAACATACACATTCACATGCAATCATAATTTAAATCAATTAATAGGGGTGAGTCTACCTTAAACTTAACGAGTGTAGTTGATCGGGAATGACTTCAATCTTTCAAATCTCCGCACGCCTCGTCTAGCAAATTAGAAAAATAAGTTAAATTAGTATTTTGAAATTTATAGTTTAAAAATGATAAAGTATAATTTAGGGACTGAAATCGCTGATTTTGAAATTTGAGGGACTAAAATGAATACCTTGAAAGTTGAGGGACTAAAATGGATACTTTGAAAGTTGAGGGACTAAAATGAGTAATTTGAAAGTTGAGGGATTAAAATGAATACTTTGAAAGTTGAGTTGAAACTCAAAATGGATATCAAATTATAGGGCTGAAATAATAAATTCTAAAAATGAAGTGGCTTATTGAAAACCATTTAAAAACTTAAGGGCTGAAATGATTAATTTTTAAAACATAGGGACTGATTTGAAACATTTTGAAACTTGGGGACCAAGCTGCAATTTTCGAAAATCAAAATTTATTAAAAACCAATTCATTCTCTCCCAAATCATTTCAGACGGAAGAGAGGGAGAAGAGGCACGACTGGGAGGGCTTCGCGCAAACAAGTCTCTAGCCGGCGGTTTCACCGGAGAAATCGCCGGCGCAGGGTGCGGCGAGCGGCGCACAAGGGAAGGTTCAGATTTTGAGAGGTTTGGTACGAGTTTAGGTGCGAAAATGGGTGCAAAACCAAGGTGCAACCGGGGCTTGAATCGCGATTTTCGACGATAAATCCGGCGGTTGAGGTAGGTAAGTGTTTGGGTATTTGTTTCTTGGGTTTGGGTTTGATTTGGGGTTGGCTTGCGACTGGGCTGTTGTCTGGTGGTGATGATGGTGGTGCCGGTGGGTTGTGGTTGGGCAGTGGTGATTGAGGTGGCGGGAGATGGTGGTGGTGATGATGATGATGATGAAGGTGGCCGTGGTTGCAGGTGGGTTGGTCTTGGCCGTGGTGGTGATGATGAGGGTTGTGCGATGAGTGGGTTGAGGACTGTAATGAAGATGGTTTGGATTTGGAGTTGGTTTGCAGTGGATGGTTCATGGTGATTCGGTTGGATGGTGATTGCGGATGATGAGGTGATGCTGGTTGAATATGGTGGTGGGGGTGGGGGTGGTGGCTGCTAGAACTTGTGGGCTGTGTCGCCAGAATGGAGTGGAGGCTGGTGATGGTTGCAGTGGGGGTGATGGTGAAGTGGTTGTGAGGTAGTGGGGAAGGGATTGTATAGGAAGTGGGTTGAGAAATGTGAGTAATAGGGTATGGGTTTTGGATGGGATTGATGTGATAGATGGGAGTTGGTAGTGTGAAAATCAAGACAAGCATTGCACGTAGTTCGAAGTAAATTTGCACGCGGATTCAACTGGGTCGGAAGAATGAAACTGATAAAATAAGATTGATGAAATTTGGAATTTAAAATGATTTTGAAAATAATAATTTAAATAAATAATTAAAATAATAAAATTTGAGAAATTCGGAATTTAATTTAAAATCGAACGAACTCGATATTTCTCGACTTGGCTAGACGAATGCGTCGTGACGTTAACTTCAAAATGGGTGAGATCGCAGCGGCACGATTTTCGAAACTTTGAAATAATTATTAAATTGCGTAAAATTTTTCGGTCGCTACAACCACCACCTCCATATCCACCAAATCGAACTGCAACAACCACGATATTAACTACAACCGCTACAAACTACGCAACCCAAATCTACATATTTCTTCTTCTCCTCCGGCGGCCCTAATACCCAACTAGTGCGTTTCAACCAAATACATAAGGATTAATTACCAGATAATAAATTCAGTCAAAAGATGTCGGCACGCCCATAACCTTCCAACCATATTCACCACTTAGCATCTCATTGGTTAGTGGTTAGGATAATTGAGTGGAGAGGCAAGGAAGTAATCATCAATCCCAAGTCTCAGCTGGGCAGATCTTGAGTGGAGCAAGTAATTTTGTTTTGATTAAGTTAAGTTTTGTGTTTGTTATGTGGGGTTGGGTTCAGGTAGGGTGGTTTTTTTTTTTTTTTTTTTTTTTTTTTTTTTCAGAATTATTTTTTTTATAATATTATTAAAATTACATTACCGCCTGATTTTGGTATAAATTACACTTACAACTGGTTTCTGAAATTGGAAATTTAAAAACCTGTCAGGGTTTAATTTCCTCATGTTCCAATACTCTTGATTCCTGAAGCCCAAATGTAATGTATCCAACCCAAATTCTATAGGCTGCCTTATTTTGCATTTTTTGGTCTGGCAACTTTGCCTTAGTGCTGAGATGCCCCAGGATGGTGACACATGGACGTTCCGTAGTTGTTGATTGAGCTAACACGTACTACCAATAAATGTTTCACTTGCCTCAATTTTTTGCGCAACCTCTCTCTAAATAAAACCTAATTTTTTGGCTCTTCTCTTTATCATGAACCACTCTTTGATCCTTTTTTCCTTTCTTCTATGTTTTGGATACACTGTGTAATAGACAAGAGATAGACTTGTTTGGCTGTTCTTCTGTGAACAGTAATTTGTGGTTTTGGGTTTGGTTATGTTTTCGGAGATTCATAATGAAACTCTGATTGATTCTGATAGCGATAGTGATGTGATCCGGACCAGGCATCGAAGGGTGAAGTCGAGCCATCAGCAATATGATAGTGATCTACGTGCAAAACGGAGCAAGTTCCGTGTTGGGGTCGAGCCGAGAAGAGGAAAGGATCGAGTCGAGACAGGAAATCAAACAATAAAGCAGCACGTGATTCACGGGCGTAACCACCATTCTTACGGCCTTAACACCCTTAAGGCAGAAACAGGCAGAACGTTGATTACGGCCGTAAGATATTCCTCACGGCCGTAAAAATGAAATTGAAAGCATTTACGGCCGTAACATGTTGATCACGGCCGTAACATCTGATTGAAATCTGAGACAGAATGTTCGTTACGACCGTAAGCTAGTTATTCACGGCCGTAATTCAAGATTTCCCAGATTTTCCGGATTTCTCAATTAATTTATTTCCTTTTATTATTCTAGGTTATTTTCCTATTTTAGAATTTTAGCATAATTAGAATTCTATTTTGAGTAAATTAGATGCTAGGTTTTCTTGCTTATTTATATTTCTTTTCATCATTGTAAACATTAGACAAGTTTGAGTTGATTAATAAAATTTGTGAGAGAATTCTCCAAAATTGAGAGGTTGAGTTTATTCCCTTTTCTTGAACTTATCAAAGATCCGATCTTTGTGGCGTTCTTCCAGCAAACTTATCAAATAATCGCAAGAATATTTGTGGCGTTTCCAAATTCGATACTTATCAAGGAAATTGACAAGTCCTTGTGGCGTTCACCAATCTTGGTTCTTCAATCCGCATCGTCATAAATTACGTCGTGATTGTCGGGTCAAGGCTTTACCGTCATTCTATCCTTATTTTTCGTTGTTTATCTTGTGTCGATCTGATTTAGATATTTTCTAGGGTTTCATTGTCGTTATTCCGCGTGTTCGACGAGATTCCCCGACCGGGATCGCGTCACCTGGTATCAGAGCTTGGTTCTATTTCAGATTCTTGCGTTCTTGATTTTTTTTTCGTGTTCTTCGCGTTCTTCGTGTCAGTCATATATTTTTTTCCAGTTTGATCCATAAGAGTCAGTCCCAAAAATTCAAAAGTGTTTTTCTTGTTCGTTTTTCGTCCAAATTCAGTTCCGTTTTTTCTGCCATACTCGTAGTCAAATTCTCTGACAGATTATAAAAAAAAAAATCCGAAAATTCCAAATATTTCCCAAATATTCCAAATTTCCTTGTTTGTGTCTAAAAAAAGATGTCTGATAGAGAGTTTTCCACATCTTCATCTTCCATTGGAAACAGAAAACAACACAGGGGTGTGAACAGAAGGAATGAACAGGGTAACAATGATATGGCAGCAATGAGGGCTTAGTTTGAGAGGCTTATGGCACAGATGGAAAATCGGGGTACCGAGCGGGATCAATCTCATGATGGTTCTCGGGTTAGGAGAAATAATAGGCGTGAGGTTGATATGGATGATGAAGGCATGGGTAGTGAAAGTGGAAGTGTATCGTTGGGAAGCATGCGAAGGAGGGATAGAGGAGATAGGCACGAAAGAAGGCATGATAGGGAGCGTCGGGATGCTAGGAGGCATCGTGGGGGTAGAGGTGATGTTGATGACGACCTTGGGAAAATTAAAGTGAAAATACCAACGTTCCAGGGTAGGAGTGATCCGGAGGCATACTTGGATTGGGAGACAAAGGTCGAACGGCTTTTTGATTGTAATTATTATTCGGAAAAGAAGAAGGTGAAATTAGCCGTGATTGAATTCATCGACTACGCAAATATTTGGTGGGATCAACTAGTTACGGGTAGGAGGAGGAACCTTGAGGAGCCGGTGGAGACTTGGGGTGAGTTAAAAACTATAATGAGGAAGCGGTTTGTGCCGACTCATTATTATAGGGATATTTACCATAGGCTGCAGGGTATGACTCAGGGATCGAGGAGTGTAGAGGATTATCACAAGGTTATGGAGGAAGCGATGATTAGGGCTAATGTGGTGGAGGATCGGGAAGCTACGATGGCTAGGTTTTTAAGTGGGCTAAATCGAGATATAGCCAATGTCATTGAGCTGCAACATTATGTGGAACTAGAGGATATGGTGCATATGACCATGAAGGTGGAAAGACAGCTAAGGCGAAAGGGGACATCAAGACACTCACCATCTTATCCTGCATCACAACCTAAGCAGGAATCCAATGATGAACATAACCCGAAAGGAAAGGAGGAGCCTACAACGAAAGGTAAAAATATTTCTGATTCTCAAACTACTCGGGATAGAAATGTTAAATGCTTTAAGTGCTTGGGTAGGGGTCATATAACATCCCAGTGTCCAAATAGGAAACTAATCTTACGTGATAATGGTGAAATTAGTTCCGAGGATGAATTTAAGGGAATGCCTAAGTTAGTGAATGTTGGAGCTAGTAGTAGTGATGAGGAAGGATTGACCTATCCTGAAAAAGAAACACTTGTTAATCGGCGTGTCCTTAGTGCTAGGGCTCGGGTAGATGAAATTGGCGAGCAAAGGGATAATCTTTTTCATACTCGGTGCTTGGTGGGCAAAAAGGCTTGTAGTATGGTGATTGACGGGGGAAGTTGTACTAATGTGGTTAGTACAATTTTGATTAATAAATTGGGCTTTAGCTTGATGAAACACCCAAACCCTTATAAATTGCAATGGCTGACCGAGTCGGGGGAAATTAAGGTAAATAAGCAGGCTAGGGTCAATTTTGCCATCGGGGGTTATAAGGATGAGGTGGTCTGTGACGTGGTACCTATGCATGTTGGTCATATATTGTTGGGGCGACCCTGGCAACATGATAGGAGGGTAGTGCATGATGGGTTTAAGAATCAATATTCATTTGCGAAGGGTGGGAAGAAATTTACACTTGTTCCGTTATCTCCAAGAGAAGCTCAAAATGATCAATTGAAAATCAAAAGTGAGTTTGAAAAAAGAAATAAGAGTGTTGAGGCCACGACCTCAGAAAAAGGAGAGGGTGTGAAAGTTGAAAACAAGAGAGTTGAGGCCACGACCTCAGAAAAAGGAGAGAATGAGTGTAAAAAGAAAAGAGAGTCCACCCCCAAATTGAGTTTATTTGCACATAGGTTGATGTACAGGGATCCATGCCTTGTACTTAACCGAGCTAACAATCCCCTCCCCAGTTCTTTAAAATCTGTTTTGCAGGGACATAAATCAAGCAATGGGTTTAAGACGAGGCAGAAATTTATTGGCCAGAATAAGCAGCACAAAAGTTTAAGGGATCGCACAGAGCTTAAACATGATCATCGAGCTCAGAAAAGTAGAAGGAGTTTGAAAAGCCGACTAAAAATGGATTCGAGGTCGAATCCTTTTCAAGAGAGGGAGTATGATGTGATCCGGACCAGGCATTGAAGGGCGAAGTCGAGCCATCGGCAATATGATAGTGATCTACGTGCAAAACGGAGCAAGTTCCATGTTGGGGTCGAGCCGAGAAGAGGAAAGGATCGAGCCGAGAAAGGAAATCAAACAATAAAGCAGCACGTGATTCACGGCCGTAACCACCATTCTTACTGCCGTAACACCCTTAAGGCAGAAACAGGCAGAACGTTGATTACGGCCGTAAAAATGAAACTGAAAGCATTTACGGCCGTAACATGTTGATCACGGCCGTAACATCTGATTGAAATCTGAGACAGAATGTTCGTTACCACCGTAAGCTAGTTATTCACGGCCGTAATTCAAGATTTCCCAGATTTTCCGGATTTCTCAATTAATTTATTTCCTTTTATTATTCTAGGTTATTTTCCTATTTTAGAATTTTAGCATAATTAGAATTCTATTTTGAGTAAATTAGATGCTAGGTTTTCTTGCTTATTTATATTTCTTTTCATCATTGTAAACATTAGACAAGTTTGAGTTGATTAATAAAATTTGTGAGAGAATTCTCCAAAATTGAGAGGTTGAGTTTATTCCCTTTTCTTGAACTTATCAAAGATCCGATCTCTGTGGCGTTCTTCCAGCAAACTTATCAAATAATCGTAAGAATATTTGTGGCGTTTCCAAATTCGATACTTATCAAGGAAATTGACAAGTCCTTGTGGCGTTCACCAATCTTGGTTCTTCAATCCGCATCGTCATAAATTGCGTCGTGATTGTCGGGTCAAGGCTTTACCATCATTCTATCCTTATTTTTCGTTGTTTATCTTGTGTCGATCTGATTTAGATCTTTCCTAGGGTTTCATTGTCGTTATTCCGCGTGTTCGACGAGATTTCCCGACCGGGATCGCGTCAGATAGTGAGATTATTTGCTTAAGGTTTGTAATCACCAAAAACTTGTAATTCTAGTTTTGCTAGTAAAGATTATGAGAGCTCGTGGCACTCAAAAGTGGATGCTCAATAGTCTCTTGCAAAAGAGCTGAAGATCCAGGCCTAACGGCTAAACAAATATGTAGAGGTGGCAATGGACCGAGTTGAGCCAGAATGGCCCTTGGCTTGGTCTGCTCGGATTGATAAATGGACGAGTGACGAGGGGCGGGCTCTGCTTGGCCTACAAGCTCGGGGCTCGTGGGATGAGCCGAGCTTCAATGCGTGGGCTCGCCTGTTTCCCTTTTTTTTTTTAAGTTAAGTTGAGTTAAAATCTTGATTAATATTAATTATATAATGATATATTATATATAAACTTATAATTAGTTATGTATTAAATAAATTAATAAGTAATATTAGTGAATGAATGGATGAATTATAAGCTCAATTGTTCAAATCTCCAATTATAATTTGAAAAGACAAACTAGAATTGAGTAAATAAATTAAAATTTAAAAGTTTAAAAATTAAAACCATCCTAATTTTTTTTCGGGTTTGAGACCGGTTACTAACTTGAATAATTGAATTCCAGTAGGCGAAGTTAAAATTGTACACGAATAACTTGTTACGTGTACAACTTTTGTTTTGAAATCAATATTGTATTTTATATAAAGAAAGTAAAAGTTTAAAGCTAAGTATCATTTACCTGACTGTAGGCAATTTCAGCATACTTATTTGTATGCGAAAATGAGCGTCTTGCCAATCTTTGACACACATTAACACTTTCAAAATATCTTCTTTGAGTCGGCTCCTGACTTTTGGAAAAACCCTTTAACCTGACTTAAAAGCAGACTTCGAAGCTACCTTGCTAACTAGAGGTGTTAGTAGATCTTTTTCTATGGTTAAAATAATTGAATATCTTCGTTCGTTTGTTCTCCAATATCTAAGTAAATCAGATTCTAAAGAATTAGTATGCTTCACATTTCTAAGTAAATCTTGTTGAAAATAATTTTTCGATTCTTCAGGTATTATAAGTGGACCTGATTCGTTACAAATAGGAGACATACTGTACTAAGAAGTTCCTTGTGTTCGACTAATTTCTTCCATTAGATCTAATAATTTTGCTTCGTTGTCCTTAAGTGTAGTAGCACGTGATAGTGCAGATTGTGTATGACTGAAATTAGTTCCTAATCATGCTGCATATGCGTTATACATGCTTACTAACGTGCTTTCTAAATTATTATAAGTAATAGGGGCTGCCAAAATCAACGCGCTACTTATTTTTGAAACAAGAAGTTTCGTACCCTTTAAATTGTAACGCGGGTTCATTACGGATCCTAAGGTATCAACAAAAAATGTGTCATCTCTATATCTATAAAAAGTTCTTGCAATAACATAAAGACGTTCAAGAACTCTTGAATTAGTTGGGTAATACACCCCAAATAATATGTTGGTTGAATCGTAAACACTTGTCCAAAATCTTTTGACTTTAAAAGTAATTTCTCAATCCTATTCTATTAACAAATTCATTTTCATTTCTAAGTGTTCTATTGTTATAATATTCAATTATTATGTGTTCATAACTTCCACATGATTTAAGTAACAAATATGCAGAGTTCTACCTATGGCCTACGTCGGTGATAAATTTTGTTGACCATCTAAAATTGAGGTGCTTAATTTGGCCCATATTATTTGATGACCAACTTTAAGCTCCAAGTCAACAAAATAAAGATTAGAGGTCATCATGAGGAATGCTAACAAGCTAAGACCTCACCATAACATTTAGGACTTGAAAAACTCAACCAAGCACCTTAGAAGAGGTCAAGAAGTCGGCAGGTCTTCTCCGAAAAACCTGGCGGATGACCTTCGACCTGAAGAACTCGCCAGGTCTTCCACTAGTGACCTCCGACCTGAAGACTCGGAAGACGTTAGAGCTCAGAGGACCATGGAGATAAGAAGACCTGGAAGTGCCTTGGAGGAATTAGAAGTCTAAATTAAGATCTTGGGAAAGTCTAATATTAGGCGTTGAAGTGAAGATCATTATATTGAGCTTAGAACACGAGATATAGCTCTCCGCCTACCTTAGAGATAGAATATTTATCCAACCAAGCATTAAAGTGTCAAGTGGATCAACTTGCCCACTTGCTTATATATCTTTTATCTTTCACAACATCAATTATATTCCTTTAACTTATTCCAAGAGCTATATATAAATTGCGGCTAGGTCACATCCAACTCAGAGAAGGTCCCACCAAGGTCACTTTCAACAGCCAAGAAGTACAACAAGTTGATAAGAATCATCATTACATTTGACAAAGCGTTAGCAGCTTGTTAATGTAATTATTACATTTTTGCCTATATGGCCAAGTATTATAAAGAAGAAGGATGGATGTTTTCCCCACAGAAGGAGAAGGAAAACTGTAGCGACCAAAAAATTTTCACGTATTAAATAATTATTTTAAACTATGAAAACGTGCTGCTGCGATCTCACTCATTTTTAATTTAAAGTCACGACGTATTCGTCTAGCCGAGTCGAGAAATATTGAGTCCAATTCGATTTTAAATAAATTTCAAATTCCAAAAATTATATTATTTTATTTATTTATTTAAATTATTCTTTTCAAAATCGTTTTTAAATTTCAAATTTCGTTAAGCTAATTTTATCAGACTCATTTTCGACCCAGTTGAATTCGCGTATTATTTTCTCAAATTTCGTGCATTGCTTGTCAAGATTCCTATAATCCTAATTGACCCTATCTCCAACATCACCCCATACCTCCACCAAACTTTCCCCACACTCCCTATACATCTCTCTCAACACAACCACAATTCTGTCCAGCAACCAGCTCATTTCCTCTCAACCAGCTGCAAACACTGATTTCGAGCCAGGTAACCTCCTCCGCTTGAACTCCATTTAAAACTCCAAGCTGCCAATGACCAAGTAGCCACAACTGCTACCAAACTACCACCCAAACCGTCACCACCGCCACCTCCTTCATCATCCTCATCATCACCACCACATTGAACCGCCTGCACCAACACATCAAAATCGAGCACCACCTCTCTGCTAAGACTCCAAGGTCACAGCCAGCCTCCACTGCTAGCACCACCGAAGCCAATATCACAATCCCAACCTAGCACCACCTATATCATCATCATCACCTACCACCCTTCACCCCATCAATAGCCAGTCAACCCAACCAAGAACCACCATTAACCACCTGCAGCACCACCAAAATCGCGGCCAACCCAAATCCAAACTCAACCCAATCAAACCCAAAATCAAGAACTAGGTTAACCCAACACTTACCTCATCCCTAGTCACCTTCTACCGGAGTTGCGCCAGAATACATAGATATTCAAGCCTCGTTTTGCCTCGGTTTTTGCACCAATCTAGTACCAAAACTCCCACGAACCTGTACCTCTTCTTGGCCGCCGCTCGTCGTCGATCGTCGCGACATTTCGTATGCTGAAGACCGGCTTGCGCAGAGGGCGATTTCCGGTCGTACCTCCCCACTCTCTCCTCTCTGCTGAAAATGGGAAAGAGAGTAAAGATTTCTTTTAATATTTTGATTTTCGAAAATTGCAGCTTAGTCCCCAAGTTTTAAAATTATTCAAATCAGTCCTTATAGTTTAAACTAATCATTTCAGCCCCTTAAGTTTTTAAATGATTTTAATCAGTCCCTTCATTTTAAAAATCTGTCATTTCAGCCTGAAAATATTAATAGCATTTTTAAATGAGTCCTTAAACTTTCGAAAAACTCTATTTTAGTCCCCCAAGTTTAAAAGTGTTCATTTTAGTCCCCCAACTTTCAAATCATCAATTTCAGTCCCTAAATTTTAATTTATCATTTTCAAAGCATAAATTTCAAAAGAATAATTTAACTTATTTTTCTAATTGGATAGACGAGGCGTACGAAGATTTAAAGGATTGAAGTAATTTCCCGCTCGACTTTGTACTCGTTGAATTTAAGGTAGACTCGTCCCTATTAATTGATTTAAATTATGATTGCATGTGAATTTAAGGTAGACTCGTCCCAAATGTTTTTACCAATCATTCAAGCCCATTTAAAAACCCAATAAGTCATCTCTTGGCCCAACCAATTCAACAGCTTCTTCCTCCCCAAGTTTTTCGTTACACGATCGATACTCATTTCCAAAATTCTTACAATTTTCCATAAATCAAGATTTAACCTAAACTACCATGTTTAACACCTAAATCATCTATTAAATAGATCCCTCACCTCATTGCCCACAACACACGCACTGAACTTTCAGCAAGGTATTCCCCTCTCAACCTTGATCCAACACAGGCATGCTAGAACCAATTCCAGCTACCGTCAAGTGAAAATTCAGAGCACAACACCATACCCAAACCTTAAACTGCACACACACGAGTTCAACCTCGCAGCACTGCCAAACCCAAAGCACCACCAGTAGCCATCTTCACCACACGGACTACAAACCACCTTCAAGCCCAAACACATGTTCCCACAACCAGCACCAACATGCAATCACTGAGCTACAAACTCAAAACACCATCGACTGCACCATTGGAACCACTACAAACTGACCGAGCCAATTTCACAACCACAACTCCATTGACATCACAGACTCAACCATGAACAACACCAAAGCCGCTGCCAAACGAAACCACCACCGAGCCACCCACAATCCCAGCAGCCACACCACATATCACCAACATCAATTCCACAGCAAACATAACCACACAACCCGAGCTCCACTGCAACCAGCCACGGCCTCAATCAATTTCTTAACCAAAGTCGCTGCCTCCACCACCGTTATCACCAACACTGCCGCCACTACATTAAGCCAAACCACCTCCATGATTGAGCACCACCACCTGCAGCACCACCGACTGCCCAATTTCAAACCCCACCAAATCAACCTCCAATCAAACCCAAGAATCAAACTCAAAACCCACAACAAACCCAGAAACCCAATACTTACCTCGACTGTCGCTTTTTTGCCAAACCAACGTCGGAACACACCTCCCCTTTGACATACCAGAGCCTCAATCATCATAGCAGGCTAAACTAATCACTAGCCTCAACCTCAAACACTACACCCGTTCGAACACCACCATCATCATCCAACCATCTATGAACTGCAATTTCAATAACCACAATCTGCCCAGTTCTCCAACAGCCCAATTCATCGAACCACCACCCTAATTCGGAGCAACCACACATCACCATCTGCAAACCAGAACCAGCTCGAAACTCCATGGCTGGATTGAACTTTTTAACGCCCCAACCACCACCGCCACAATCAGCCTCGAACTACGAACAACACCACAGCCGCTGCCAAACCACCCCCTCAAGGCACCTCATAATGCCATAACCACCACCATTCGAAACCCGTCACTGACAAATCGACACCCAAAATACCCAAGATCGATAAACAAACAGAACCCAAATATTCACCTTTACCGCCTTCGCTGCGCCACTCAAGCCGCCACCACAAATTCGAGAAAATCACCACTGCTGCCCACTTCCAAATCAACCACCAAATCAAACCCAAATTAAAACTCAACACAAAATACCCAACCTACCACTTACCTTGAAGCCTCGGCCAGAGTTTAACCAGAAATCACAGCCAAAATTCAACCCTCGAGCCTCGGTGTTCATCCACCAACCAGCCCCAAAACTTTGCCCTTTTCTACCATATTTTTACCCCTTGTAGTACCACTCGACCCCCGGCATTAACGCCGGCAGATCGCCGGCGATTGCCTTCGCACCGAGAGGACCAGCGTCCTCTCTCGTGTCCTCTCCCTCTCTCTGTTTACGAAAATGGGGGGAGAGAGAGAGAGAGAGAGAGAGAGAGAGAGAGAGTTGTTTTGTTGTTATTGTTTTGAATTTTTGAGACTTGCATTTTAGTCCCCAGCCTTTGTAAAGTCTTTTAATTTAGTCCTTACAGTTTTTAAAATGTTTTATTTCAGTCCTTTAGTGTTAAAATATTTATCTTTAGTCCCAAATCTTCAATTGAGTCTATTTTACCCAAAGTTTCTACTGAAATCTAATTTTGACCAGAAACTTTCTGAGTTATCAATTCAGTTCCTAATTTAAATTAATTTCACAAATTAGTCCCCAAGTCTTCAATTGAGTATAATATGACCCTGAGTTTTGACTAAAATAAAATTTGGTCAGGAACTTTTCGAGTTTATCGATTTAGTCCCTAATTTCAATTATTTACACAAGGTCCCAAATCTTTACACGTTATCATTTTAGTCCGAGCTTTACACTTTTAAATTCTTTCAATTCAACCCTCAAGTTTACTTTCATTTACAAAACTTTAATTTAAAGTTTCTAATAAAAAAATTATTTATTTTAGGGCTAGACGAGGCGCGGGATTTTCAAGAAAGCTAGAATCATTTTTTAAGCAAGCTCAGAAATATCTTAAGGTAGGTTCATTACTTCAAAAACCTTTTATCTTATATGCGCAATATTAAGTAAACCCGTATTGTAAATTTATGCATGTGATTACGTAATTTATGAGAATTAGTTGCCTTCGGGCCCAGATCCACATGCTTTCGGGTATGGACCAATTGCCTTCGGGCCCAGATCAACATGCTTTCGGGTATGGACCAATTGCCTTCGGGCCCAGATCCACATGTCTTCGGGCATGGACCAATTGCCTTCGGGACTAGATCCACATGTCTTCGAGCATGGATCAGTTGCCTTTGGGCCCAGATCCACATGTCTTCGGGCATGAAAATTTATGATGTATGAGATCCAATTGCTTATTGCACGAGAATGAGAATTTATGAATTAAGTTGCATGATTATATGTGTTATTTACCATACAATTTATTTAATTTGCGCTGAACCTACTGGGTATTTCTATGAAATACTCACCCCTATTTTTAAACTTACAAATTGCAGATTTCGGAGATGGTGGCGAATGAAAGGGCAGTGATGGCAAATAATAATGAAGCTATATTTTTAAAGTCACGATTCATGAATAGTGTCAATTTATTTATATGTCGTTATTTTAAATATGATATTTAAAGTCATGAACATCTTCAATTTAATTATTTGTCGTTACTTTCTTTGAAAG
This sequence comes from Ligustrum vulgare, assembly GCA_963555705.1. Taxonomy (NCBI): domain Eukaryota; kingdom Viridiplantae; phylum Streptophyta; class Magnoliopsida; order Lamiales; family Oleaceae; genus Ligustrum; species Ligustrum vulgare. The sequence continues at coordinate 40,018,391 of OY743173.1, read as the reverse complement.
TTAAGATTTCAACGTTTTTACGCATTCATCAAATTTACTTTATTTACTGTTGAAAATTTTCATATAAATATGATGTTTAGAATTTAATTATTTTCCGCAATAAAATTAGATTTAAAGGAGAAGTGACGTCCCGAGCTTCACGGAATTTGGGGCGTTACATATATAATGTACTAATTGTTTTATATTGGGATGATTGATGTAGCTTAACTTAGTTTAAGTAATTTTAATGTTTGTTTATTAATTTTGAGCTTATTTCATGTGTGTTTGTTGTTAAGATTATTCCATGTGTTTGATTGATCATCAAATATATGTTTTGTAAAGTGTATGATAATCGAGAGATATTGTGCATTTTGGACTAAATAACAAACGCTCTAGATTCTTGTTAAGGATAAAGATATACCTTAAACCCTAGATGATCCATTGAGCTATTTTCACAAAGAGTTAATGCAATTGATTGGACTTTAATCGACATAGAAGTATAACAAGTTAAACCAATTGATTATGGTTAATTTCACTCGAGAGAGGTAATTAGCTAAACTTGAAAAATTGGGTCTAACATTGTAAATGAGTAATTTATTAATTTACATGTGTTAAGAAATTACTTAAATAAGAGTTAAGTGAAATCATGAATCCCAACTATTTTATCTCCCATTTTCCTTATTTTAATTTGGTTTAAAGTTAGTTTCTTTAATTTAGAATTTTCCAAAATCAACTTTTAATTGTGTGTTTATTTTTATTGTTATAATTAAATTAATTAAAGTTTTATTATCTAAAGCAAACATTTCTCGTGGGATCAACAATCCGAACTCAAAAAGTCCACTTTATTAATTGTACGCGACCCGTGTGCTTGCGGTACACTATTTTGAGCGAACAGAAGTAACCGGTCCAGTTTTACAGATTTTGAAACCAAACCGTTTAAATTGGTTTGAGAAAAAATCAAACCTAAACCAAACCATTTAAAACGGTTTGAGAATAGTTTGAGAAAAACTCAAACCTAAACCTAAATGTTTGGTCCGGTTTTAAACAACCTATTTTTCATATATATTTTTGGATAATTCTATTTTCACAATCACACCCAAAATGTGGGTGACAATCCACTCACATTGGGGTGGTGGCCACAAAATTATTGTCACCTACATTGTGAGTGTGATTGTGATTGTAGAAAAATCCTATATTTTTTATGTATCCACTTTTATGCCACTAGATTATTGATTTTGATATATTTGTATACTTTATTAACAATAATTCTAAACAAACTAAATAAATGTACTATAAATTAAAATACTAACTAAATCAACACGAAATCACGATAAAATTACAATACAGTTATTTTGTCGATCTTTTTAAACTAAGATGTTACAAATAAAAGTTAAATCAACGTTACAAATTTACAATACAAGTCTATAAGGACAACAAAAACAACATGATGCCTAATAGGACCTCTGTGATCATCATATCTAAAAAAAAGAGGTTTATTGATTAGATAGAGAGTATAACCCGTCATAATAAAAAAATATTTATTGATTAGATAGAGAGTACATAATCAATATCAATATAACAATTATATAAACTTATTGTTCTATGTTATTACGAACTCAGACCATTCATAAAATATTTAGATGGAGATTATTGGTTTATTTAAATTTTGAAGTATGGTAATTGTCTAGTTGAGTAATAAATGTAATAGAAATTAACAAAATATCCATTTAACTATTGAATTTGAGATATTGGCCGAATTCTTGAAAATTTTCCTTTTTTTATTTATTATTTTTATATATTTTTTCTCCGATCCGGTTTAGTTTCAAACCGCAATTCAAAATTTCAAACCTAAGCCAAACCATTCTTGACCGGTTTGGTTTGGTTCAAAACCATTTCATTGAAGGGTCCGCGAGGAACCAATCCGACGATTTGTAAAATGCGGTTTCGGTTCGATTTTCCCGTTTGACGATTTTTGCTTACAGCCCTACTGCCAATTGGTTAACCACTAACTTAGAATCTCCTTTTACAATTGCACTTTTGACTCCCAATTATATTATAGTAGTAATCTTAGGTCTATGATGAGTGCTTCGTACTCAGCCTAATTATTAGTGCATAGACCATTTAAATTGAAGAAGAACTTATAACTCATTCCGAATGGGTTTATTAAAACTACACCAACTCGTGGACTTTTAATTATTTTTGAACCATCAAAGTATAATGTCCAAGGTTTCATTTTGCACAGGTCAGTTTCCAACTCTATTTCCTTTGGAATATTAACACATGGATGATCGGCCAAGAAATCGACCAGTGCTTGATTTTTAGTGATTTTTTGTGGCATATATTGTATTTTAAATTCAGATAAAGCTATAATCTAAAGACCATTTCTTTAATGGAAAATAGGGCGGGAAAATATGTACTTGATTAAATTTACTTTGGATGCTAACTACACATAAATAGACCGAAGATAGGCCCTCAGTTTCATACCTGTAAAATAAAGAGCTAAGCATAATTTTTCTATAGCTATACATTCACATTTAATCAATTGTTTACTAAGATAGTAAATTGCTCTTTATTTTTATCAAGCTCAATTCCCCTTTTATACACTAAAAAATCGAGAAAGTTTCCTACATTTACACCAAAAACCCTTTTACACAGGAAATATTGTTTTACCCTTAATCTGTTCAAAGTTTGGAAATTTATACTCATCACCCAGTTTTATCTGATTAATTTATATAGCTGATCAATTATTATATCACCTTTTGTTATATCAAATGAGAATGCTCTAATCTTTTTATTTTCTTCTTTTTCCAGCTCATTATTAATTGACACTTCTAATTTGGTTAATATAGGAAATTCATGAGTGTCCCCTTTCACTGATTCGTTCAAATATACTTCAACCTCATCTTGGCTACTGTCAATGGCATGTATGTCAAAGTTAGTGTCTCTATAATAAGTCCCTTCATTAGATCTCTTCATTTGTTCTCCTTCTCTCAGCAATCACTCATATCTAATGACATTAGAGCTAAGTTGAAAGAGACCAGGAAATTCCCCGTCTTAAAATTTCTTTTTCGATTCAAAGCTGAAACAACTTTGAGCGATTTTAACAAATTATTTTTCATGTAAAGGAACAAACACATGATCTTGACCATTTTAAATCTTTGAAGAAATGATCCATCCAATTCATTTGACATTTGACGCAAATTTTCTAAAGTGATTTCTGATTCTGTTTTGTAAAACTAGGCGTAAAACAACTATTTTAACTATTACCAAGTTAGAACATAATTTGCAGGATAGTTAATGAACCATAAGAAAGCAACCTAGTTAGTGAATTTTGGAACAGTCTCATTTTGTGGTAGTAAGTAATTTCGCCACACTGTAAAGTAAAATGCCCAATATGGTCTAAAGTAGAAACCTCTCCTACACCAGTAAACAAAGATAATTCGGGCACTCTATACCCTCTAGGCCAATGATATGCTTGATCTATCTAGTCTGGATAAAGTTTTTATATGTTGGACGAATTACTAGCCGAATTTCAAAGGCCAATTGATCTTGTAGGATTTTTGTTATTCATTCCATCAACATGGCGTTGGATTCAAATGAAACTCCTATTCGTTGTGGCACATAAGGCATAGCTTGAGGCCTAATATGATTAGTACCTGTATTAGCCATGAACGCACCATTAATTGGTTAATTGTTACCATTAAAGAGTGAATTTACTCATTCGTTAGTACGTGTAACATTTGGTCCTATGTTTTGGACATTCTTCCTCATATTAAGAGTACCCCCTTTAGGTGTTCCAACACCTCCCGCTTTGGAAGGTCTAAGACCCCCTATATTGAATGGTCCAATATGTGGTGCTTCTAGACCTTGGCTCTTGTTTATAGTTGGTGAACCATTGTTGCTTTTGAAGTTGGCGAGCCATTGCCTATTAGACTCCTAGTTTAGAAGAAATTACCTCATCCCATAGGATTTGACTAACATATTTGGCCTACCAATTTGTTCATGAGTTCATTCAAGTTGCTTAATTATTTGGCCATGTTGTCATAGTGTATATTTTCATTTTGAGCAAGTTTTTCAACATTATGAATATTTTATAAGTGTAACTGCTCAATGATGTCTTGCGTGAGTTTTCCCATCAGTGCACGTATGGTACATGGGCTTAACTCCGTCACTTGTTCATAACGACTACGACCAGATCTTTTTATCTCTGGGTACTTTGCTGACCCTCTTGTTCAATCATAGAAGGAAAATATTGTGGAATTGTAGGCTCTTTATCAGAATTTTTAAGAAGGATGATGTTTCAAGTCCTTCTTACGCTAAGATGTCCCACTGGGTGTGCCAAATCATTTTGTGTGATTTCGTTTTTGCAAACAATTAAAAGGATTCAGACGATATGTAAGGAACAAACCTCTTAAGACAAAACCTCAACAAAGGATGTTCTATTATATAGATTTAATTTACAATATGCCTTCAAGGAACGGAAGTACAAAAAGTATAACTAGGAAATTATTAAAAATCTAAGACAAGAAAAACTTAGGTGGCGTTCTATTTGTATTTTATTTTGTATTTTCATTTTCGAAAATGTTTTGTGTTTCCTGTTTTTATTTTTATTTTCAAATTTGCTGAAAACACGTTTGGTTTGTCATTTCTGAAAACTGTTTTTGAAAATGAAAAGTTGGAAAACACGTTCTGTTTGAAATTTTGCAGAATACTACTTAAATTATTTTTAATTAATTTGCTTGCAGAATATTACTGACTCAAACTTAAATTTCCTTTCACAATACACTGAAAACATGGTTACATACAACACACTAATGTGAGCATTAAGAGTCTATATTAACACAGCTTGATCATGTTCGGGATTTGAGGAAGCTTTAATTCTATTAAAATCCAGAAAATGCAAGTTCTTTCAAAACCATCAGAGTGCATTTATCAAGGCATTTTTTGAAATATAACAACAAGAATTTTCATTTAATTTTTTTTTTTGTAATGTTGATATTGAATTCAATAAAACTTTATTTAAACTTAGTTCTAAGTTAAGATAATTCTAAAAAATAAATAAATCTTTATTTAGGCTTAATTCTAAGGTAGGATAATTCTTAAAAAATAAAATAAAATAAAAATAAAAAAAATTATATTAAGCTTAGTTCTAAGTTAGGATAATTCAAAAAAAAAAATCCCGAAACTCATTTTTAGGGTTTTGAACAATTTTTGCTGAAATACACACAAAATGCCCAAACAAGGTTTTGGGCGTTTTGCATTTTGTGTACAATTTTTTTTTTTGTTTTCCAAAATGCGTTTTCGAAAATGGTAAAGAGAACACGTTTTTAGTGTTTTCGAAAATGAAAACAAAAAACGACCTCAAAACAGCAAAGAGAACAGGGCCTTAGTCTCTGTTTGAGAGTTGATTCATTTCGTCTTCTTCCATGTTGTTTTTCGTCCTTTATACTTTGATGGTCTCCACTTGCATAACTTTCGATCTACAACCACCCTTAAGCATCCACTATTTTTGCATTAATAACTTCTTTCAGTGTCTTCCAATTATAGCAGTTCTCATTACCCACCTCTGCTTTTTTAACTATGTATCGCCCAACGCTCCTATTGTATCAATAATGGCCTGCTCGTCCAATTATTGCCCTGCTCACTAAATCACCCAAACTCTCTGTCATTCGCCTTGATATTCATATTTGAGTTCCTTATTTCCGGACTTTTATATTGGACATTTGAATTTGACATTGCATTGATCCAATCGGGAGCTCTTAGTTGTTGGCTTGGGGTGGTTGGTGCCACGTGATGGCATAGAAATCTATATATATATATATATATATATATATATATATATATATATATATATATATATATATATATATAAAAGTATCTGAATTTTGACGAAAAAACTCATCCTTTATTGTGTTCAGTTTGCTGCTACTTTGACCAATGATGGAATGACTTAATTATAGAGAATTTTTGTGGAGAATTATTTTACTTATTTATATTTGATTATTTATGTTTAAACCCCTCTTTTCATAAAATTATTTTGATCTTTTAATGTTTTGAATCTTACAAATAAGTATTTGTGTTCGGTCATACAAATTCAATGTAATTATGCAAATAATTTTTTATAATTATTGTAATATTTTATTGACTTTAATCTTAAGGATAAATAATTTTATTCAATCATACAAATTCAATGTCGAAATTTCATTTACTTTTATATCGAATATTTAATCAAATTGTATTAAATTTTGTTTTAAATAATCATACTTTTAAGTTCTTTATTACATATACACAATAACGTTCTTATCTATATTACATTATTTATCAAAATAATTTTATTTACAATTACATTTAATTATTATTTAATTTTTTATTCCAGAAAGTCTCATATCACATTTTTTTAACATTAACGATTAACAAATTTATTTATATTGTTTTGAAATGATATAGTTACTAATGATTTTTTGTCCTAATAGTTAATTCTAAGTTTTAAAAAATAATTAACTATGCCATGATATTAATTGTTATATTTTAATTCAATATTTATGATTCTTAAATTTCTACAATAATAAGTAAATTGTCTCTCAATTTACTTAACTGGAAATTGAGATGATCAATGTCATATTATAATTTCCATCAAAAAATAATTATGTCGTATAAATATTGAAAACCTATAATACCATGAATTTGATGCATCTTTGTTAATCTCACAATTTTTTTTTCCGATTTCGTTTCTTATCCATGTTGTTTTCTATTGTTAATGGCCAAAACATTGAATCTTATCTTTTATATGCATGGTCTATATTATTAACTTTTTGTCTATTGTTTGATTGTTCAGAGTACATGGACATTGAAAATCCTACATTTAAGTGTTCATTTTGCAAGGAAAATTTTTGGTTCGAGGAGAGAGTGTATAAGCGTTATAAAACATGTTGTAATCCGAAGTTCTTACTTTGTTGTAGGAGTAAACATTGTTTCTTTTGGGCAGTTTGTAGTAATATTTCAAACTAAACCATTTAAAACGGTTTTGAATTTTTCCAAACCATTTCTTTTTCTAAACAAAACAAAAGCAAACCATTTTTTGTGGTTTAGTGAGGTTTGACACTGCAGATTGCCAACAAATGAATTAGTATATTCCTATTCATCTAAAATTTCTAGTTGAAACTAGCCCAATAATAGTATTCAGTTTCTAATTGAGTGCTTTATTGTGAATAAATTCATGTTGATAAACAAATTAATTATATAGAAACAACCATTTAAATTTTTTCTTAAATAAATTGTAGTTAGTTCTTACATTAAAAATTTTATTTTAAGAAAATGTCTTGGATGATGATTATGAACTGTATGAGCTAGAGTTATTTCCAAATGGTTGTGGATTTGAACAAATTAATCTTTGATTCCTTAATTTTGATTTGTTGACAATAAAAAGTGTGTTGTGTTTTTTATTAAAAAATTGAACGTTTATCTTTATTTTTATTTTTTAATTTTTAAAAATTTGGTGGGTTGGCTGTTTGAAACTGCGATTTTGATAATTGAAACCTAAACCAAATCGTTTAAGGCGGTTTGAAAATTTTCTAAATCGAACCCAACAATTTCACATATGAAACCGAACCAAATCAAACCATACCATTTGTTGCAATGTAGTTCGATTTGCTGTTTAATTGTTCACCCCTACTTTGTTTTATGCAAGAAAAATGGAAGATTCCTCTTATGGAAGATCATCGTCTTATTTTGAAAGATTTGTTATATGACAGGGACGACATGATTAAGAATTTCATTGAAGACTGATGTGAACCCCTTCGGTGTTTGAACCAAAAATTCCCACAACAATTTTGTACCAACCCAAGAAAGCTAAAAAAGGTAATAAATGAGGAATCTTGACCCAAGTTTAACCCAACCAAAATTCTAAGGAAAGTTAACCCTAGCCCAATGGAGAGATTAAGACAAATATCAAGACTTGTGGAATAAACATCAACAAATACACAAGAACAAATCCTCAATATATAAGTTGAATAAAATTCCAAGAAAATAGTTACAAGATAAAGAAAGGATTATACCTCTCCAAAACTCTCAAGGAGTGTTCTTCAATGGACAAAAACTAACTAGGGTTTGGAAAGCTTTACAAGTATATACAAAAAAGTGAAAGATAAAAAGTTTGAGAAATTGCACAAAAAACCCCGCTATTAAATTCGGGAAACTTTCGGTCGACCGAAACTATTTCGGTCGAACACCTGGTCGACCGAAATGGCATTTTCGGTCGTACGAAGGTCATCCAAACCCGCCTGAAGCTACGTCTCAAAATCCTCCAGAGTTTCGGTCGAACGGATGGACTTTCGATCGACCGAAATGTCCTGAGCTTCCAAACTTAGGCAATTGACCTCGATCTTGATCTCCTCCATGTGGACTTGATTTCGAAGCTTGAAAATGAGTCCCGCCATCGACTCTTGGACCTCTTTAGCCTTGGATCTTGTCATGGGCCCCACCGGTATTCTGATAGAGAGTTGACCTGTTTGACTTTGACTCGATTGACTCCCTGGATTCTCATCATCCCCTCCCTCTTGAAAAGGATTCGACCTCGAATCTTCACCTGCATCAAAAGGGGATAAGTCAGAGACGTTGAAAGAAGCCGATACATTGTACTCACCAGGAAGGTCAAGCTTGTAGGCATTGTCATTGATTTTCTCTAGGATTTGGAAGGCCCATCACCACGTGATTGTAATTTTGATTTTCTTTGAGTCGGGAACCGCTCCTTCCTCAAATGAAACCATACCCAATCACCGACCTCAAATGTCATTCGTTTTCTACCTTTGTTGGCACTGGAGGCATATTGTTCATTCTTCTTGTCGATTTGGAGTTTGACTTTCTCGTGGAGAGATTTTACCAACTCCACCTTTCTCTTCCCATCTAAACTACCTCTTTCATCAATAGGTAACATAATCAAATCCAAAGGAGTTAAAGGGTTAAAACCATAAACAATCTCGAATGGAGAAAAAGAAGTAGTAGAATGAACACTTTGATTGTATGCAAATTCAACAAAAAGGTAAACACTCTTCCCAATTCTTTAGGTTGCCCTTAAGGATGGTACGAAGAAGTTGTGTTAAAGTTCTATTAACAACCTCAGTTTGGCCATCGGTTTGGGGATGACAAGTTGTTGAAAATAAAAGTTTAGTTCCCAATTTCCCCCACAAGACCTTCCAAAAGTGGTTAAGGAATTTAACGTCCCTATCCGACATAATGCTCCTAGGAACCCCATGGAGTCGCACTATTTCCCTAAAGAATAGGTCGGCTATATGAATGGCATCATCAGTTTTATGACAAGCAAGGAAATGCGCCATTTTACTAAACCTATCTACAACCATGAAAATGGAATCACTACCTCTTTTTGACCTAGGCAATCCCAAAATGAAGTCCATAGAAATTTTCGTCCAAGGTTCACTAGGGACAGGTAGGGGTGTATATAATCCATGTGGTTCTACCTTGGACTTGACCTTCCTACAAGTTATGCACCTAGAACAAATTCTCCCAACATCTATACTCATTTTAGGCCAAAAGAAATGTTCTTGTAAGATTTCCAAGGTTCTCCTTACCCCAAAGTGACCCATTAATCCCCCGCCATGGGCCTCCCTTACCATCAACTCTCTCAATGAGCAATTTGGCACACAAAGTTTACCTTCTCGAAACAAAAACCCCTCATGCCTATAATACTTACCAAATCCAACCCTCTCACATGATATAAATATACTAGCAAAATCAGCATCATGCACATACAAATCCTTAATGCTCTCAAAACCCAACAATTTAGCACTCAAGGTAGTAATAAGAGCATATCTTCGAGAAAGGGCGTCGGCGACCACATTCTCCTTACCTTGTTTGTATTTGATGACATAGGGAAAAGTTTCTACGTACTCCACCCATTTGGCATGCCTCTTGCTCAACTTCCCTTGCCCTTTCAAGTGCTTCAATGACTCATGGTCGGTGTGGATGACGAACTCTCTAGGCCACAAGTAGTGGTGCCATGTCTCTAACGATCTCACCAACGCATAGAGCTCCTTGTCATAGGTGGGGTATTTTAGGGCGGCTCCACTGAGCTTCTCGCTAAAGTAGGCAATCGGCCTTTTCTCCTGCATCAAAACTGCTCCAATACCTGTGCCTGAAGCATCACATTCAATCTCAAAAGTTTTATCAAAATTAGGCAAGGATAAAACCGGGGCGGTGCACAATTTGTTCTTTATTTCTTTAAAGGCCTTTTCTTGCGCCTCCCCCCATTTAAACCCAACATGCTTTTTGAAAACCTCGGTAAGTGGTGAAGCTAGTGTGCTGAAATCCTTGACAAAACGAAGGTAAAAACTAGCTAACCCGTGGAAGCTTCTTACCTCGGTGACATTTGTGGGAGTGGGCCATTCCTTAATGGCTTTGATCTTCTCCTCATCGACCTCTATCCCCTTAGTACTAACTACAAATCCAAGAAAGACCACACTCTTCATGCAAAAATTACACTTGTTGAGGTTAGCATACAATTGTTCTTCTTTCAAAACCAAAAGTACACTTCTCAAGTGTTCAATATGCTCATTCAAATTTTTACTATAAATCAAAATATCATCGAAGTAAACTACCACAAATTTCCCAATGAAGGCACGCAAAACATGGTTCATTAATCTCATAAAAGTGCTCGGTGCATTAGTGAGAGCGAAGGGCATAACCAACCACTCATATAAACCATATTTAGTTTTAAAAGCGGTTTTCCATTCATCTCCTTCTCTCATCCTAATTTGGTGGTATCCACTTCTCAAGTCGATTTTACTAAAAATGCAAGAACCATGCAACTCATCTAGCATATCATTTAACCTAGGAATGGAGTGTCGATACTTTACCGTTATGTTGTTAATGGCTCGGAAATCGACGCACATTCTAAAGGTTCCATCCTTCTTGGGAACTAGTAGCACGGGAACGACACAAGGACTCATGCTCTCACGAACATATCCTTTACTCCTCAACTCCTCAACTTGTTTTTGGAGTTCCTTGGTCTCCTCCGGATTGTTTCGGTATGCTGGTCTATTTGGAATGACGGCTCCGGGGATGAAATCAATTTGATGCTCGATGCCTCTAATGGGTGGGAGCCCACTAGGCATCTCCGCCGGGAAGACATCCTCGAACTCCTGCAACAAAGAAGTAGCTAAAGTGGGGAGGGAAGTGTGAGAGTTGTCAAGTGTAAGGAGGGACTCCTTATACACCATCAAAAGAATAGAATGATTTTCTTTTAAAGCTCTCTCCACATCACCTTTGCTCGCATAAAAATTCATTCTTTTCTCAATTTCTTTTGCTCTCTTTCTTTTTTCTTGCATCCCCTCATTTTTTTCTCACTATTTTTTCCCCTCTTTTTTTTTTTCACTTTCTTTTTGTCCCCCACTCAACTCCAACTTTTTTCTTCTTCTTTCTTTCTCCTCCTCCTCCTCCCTCTTGAGTTTCAATTGATCCTTGTAAACTTCTTCCGGACTCAAAGGTAGGAGTGTTACGGGTTTTCCATTCATTTGGAAGCTATACCTATTTTTCCTACCATCATGCAATACCCTCCTATCATATTTCCATGGCCTCCCCAATAATATATGTGTAGCTTGCATGGGCACCACATCACAAAGGACTTGATCCTCATAGGTCCCTATGTTGAAAGTAAGTAATACTTGTTTGCTTACCTTCAACTCACCATAATCACTCAACCATTGTAACTTATAAGGACTAGGATGTGGCATTAAAGGTAATCTCAACCTCTTTACCATACTAGTGCTAACTACATTGGTGCAACTTCCCCCATCAATGATGAGACTACACGCTTTGTCCTTCACAAGACACCTAGTATGGAAGATATTCTCCCTTTGCCTAGCCGCCTCATCCACCTTGGCTTGGGTGTTGAGAGACCTAATGGTGACTAAAGACTTGGGTGGACTAACAATTCCCTCCACCTCTTCTTCCTCGCCATCACTATCTCCTCTACAAGGCATCCCCTCTTCGTCCTCTTCATCTTCCGGGTACCACTCCCCATTTTTAATAATCATCACCCTATTGTTAGGGCACTCTCGAGCATAATGCCCCTGTCCTCTACACTTGAAGCATTCTATATCCCGACTCCTAGAAGTGGTAGGAACAACCTTTGGTTTATCAATTGACGAAGCTAACTTCCTTTCCCTTGGAGGTTTCAATATTGTCCTTAAGTGGTGCCTTATCAACCTTTTCACTCCCCCACTTAGACTTCCAATTGAAACTAGGACCTCCCACAAATTTTTCTTGTCCCTTTCTTTTAAATTGCTCCTTCTTCTTCAATTGAGCCTCCACTTTAATAGCCATGTGTACCAATTCCTCCATCTCAACATAATGGTGTAATTCAACCACATTGGCTATCTCCCTATTCAACCCACTCATAAATCGAGCCATAGTGGCTTCTCTATCCTCCTCTATGTCGGCCCTCATCAAAGCTTTCTCCAACTTCTTGTAATAATCTTCAACCCCTTTTGTTCCTTGAGTAAGAGTTTGTAGTCTTTGATAGAGCCCCCTATAGTAGTGACTTGGTACAAATCTTTTCCTCATAAGGCTCTTCAATTCATCCCAAGTATCCACACTACCCTCTAAATTCCTTCTCTAGCGAGTAATAAATTATTCCACCAAGCTAAGACATAGTCGGTAAACTCCACTACCGCTAACTTAACCTTTTTATCCTCGGAATACCTATGACATTCAAAAATCAACTCCATCTTCCTCTCCCACTCTAAATAGGCATCCGGATCACTCTTCCCATGGAAAGAAGGAATTTTCATCTTGATACTACCAAGATTACCATCCACTCCATCCCTACCCCTAGGGTTCCTCCCATGACCTCGACCAACCCCCCTCACATTCCTTCCTCCTCTATTCCTACCCATGTTCCAATTTTGGTCACTACCTCCTTCACTCTCCAATTCATCATCATCCTCATACTCATCTCTAGGCCTTCTCCTATCACCCCTCCTAACATTATCATCCCTTGGGGGTGGAGCTTCCCTCCTAGTTTCCAACCTTGCTAACCTCCCCTCCAATCTTCCCCCCATATCCACCATGGTAACCATGAGAGCTTGTATCATATCCCTCAACTCTTGAGTTTTTGCATTAGAATCTTGTCAACTCGAAGTATGTGTATTAGCCATGGAGTGTAAGTGTGCAAGTGCCCTCACAAATTATGTTTGCTCGTGTTTCACTCAATTAGGCTTTTTCCCTCTAATGAGCTCACCACTCTTGCCTTTTACCACTCCTCACTTTCTTACCCAAACTTTCCAAGGAACGTAATTCAACTAAATTGAGAATTCAATTCTTGTGTAGCACAAATTCCACAAACAACAAAGGAAGCAAAGGAAGGATTGACACAATAGCGAGTAGAATTTAGTTGCTTGCTATTATACAAGGACGTAAGGAATTGAACTTGACCAATAAGATTTTCAAGGATATAGTCACAATAACTTGATGTAAGACACAAGGAATTCAATTAGGAATGTGTTTGGTAGTTGAATGGTAGGTTTCAATATGAAAACACTCTTTGAAACATTTTATCAAACACTTAGGATGCAAACTTGAATAATTTGGGATTTTCAAGTGTTTGTTCAAATGTATCCCCAACAAACTTTCAAATTGATGATAACAACAATTCCCAATATGTAGGAATCATGAAATATTCATGGGCAACTAATTTCCCCCAATTTTTGTAATTTTCGTTTTTTTTGACTATCGAGAACAACAACAATAAATGTAAAGATAGGACTACCGATTTTAGAGCCAAGCTTTGATACCAAATGATGCGAACGCCTTCGGTGTTTGAACCAAAAATTCCCACAACAATTTTGTACTAACACAAGAAAGCTAAAAAAGGTAATAAATGAGGAAACTTGACCCAAGTTTAACCCAACCAAAATTATAAGGAAAGTTAACCCTAGCCCAATGGAGAGATTAAGACAAATACCAAGACTTGTGGAATAAATATCAACAAATACACAAGAACAAATCCTCAATATATAAGTTGAATAAAATTCCAAGAAAATAATTACAAGATAAAGAAATGATTATACCTCTCCAAAACTCTCAAGGAGTGTTCTTCAATGACCAAAAACTAATTAGGGTTTGGAAAGCTTTACAAGTATATACAAAAAAGTGAAAGATAAAAAGTTTGAGAAATTGCACAAAAAACCCCGCTATTACATTCAGGAAACTTTCGGTCGACCGAAACTATTTTGGTCGAACACCTGGTCGACTGAAATGGCATATTTGGTCGTACGAAGGTCAGCCGAACCCGCCTGAAGCTACGTCTCAAAATCCTACAGAGTTTTGGTCGAACGGATGGACTTTCGATCGACCGAAATGTCCTGAGCTTCCAAACTTAGGCAATTGAACTCGATCTTGCTCTCCTCCATGTGGACTTGATTTCGAAGCTTGAAAATGAGTCCCGCCATCGACTCTTGGACATATTTAGCCTTGGATCTTGTCATGGGCCCCACCAGTATTCTGATAGAGAGTTGACCTGTTTGACTTTGACTCGATTGACTCCCTGGATTCTCATCAAAGACATTCGAACATATAATATGATGTTTTCATTCACTTCTATGGGGGGAATAGATAATAGGCTAAATGCTGGTAGAGGACCTCACATCTTCAGATTACACGGTCAAAATTGCCATAAGGTTGAGAGTCTGTTGCCTAATGATTGTTCAGCTCCGCAATTTGCTCAGCTTTACATTGTTGACAATGTGAATGAGGTTGAAAGCAAAAAAAGGGTCATTGGGTACGTATTATGTATTTATTTTTTATATATTTATATTGTTTATGGATAATTTTTTTGTGATAGTCTAAAATATAATTTATGTCTTTTAATGTCACTTGGTAGGAGTGAATCATGCGATTCAATGTTGCATGATTGTATAGTTTCTGATTTGAAGGATATGCTAGACAAATACAACAAATTGAAAAGACAGTTTAGGTTGGTTAGAGAAAATATGATTGAGTAAAACACTTCAAATGTAAGACTTATACTTATTGGTCGGTGGGCGACCGATAGGCAATATGATTTGCCTGTTTTCGATGAAATTGCCGAATTAATTGTCGATAGATTTTGATACACAACCTGGACACAGGGATATCATTATTGCGTCACGTGGTGGACCATTGCAGCGGATAAGTGAAGTGCATCCTCTTTATTTGCCTTTACAATATCCATTGCTCTTTTTGAGAAATATTGATCATACACAGGGATTGTGCAATGCAACAAGATTGACAATTACAAAACTTGACGACCATGATCTAGAAGGTCAAATTCTTTCTGCCAGCAATGCAGGGCACAAGTTCTTTATTCCAAGGACGTTGTTGAACACTTTTGATTCTAGGATACCCATTAGATTTCCAAGAAGACAATTTCCATTGATGGTGTCCTATGCCATGACTATCAATAAGAGTCAAGGAAGATCACTCTCGCATGTGAGACTTCTTCTTAAACGGATGGTGTTTACATATGGACAATTTCTAGGGTAATAAATCGTTCAGGATTAAAGATGATTTGTGGTAAGAATGGAAGACCAACAAAATCGAAAAACAATGTTGTATACAAAGAAGTATTCCAAAATTTGTACTCATATAAAACCAATAAATGATGATCGTATTTCTTTTTGCGAAATTTATTTATTTTATCTAAATGATTTACCTAATTTCACATTGAATTATCTTTATTCACACGTTTCTTCCCGTGCATAATTCACTAGTTAGAATGAATGAGGGCTGTGGGTTTGAGTTTTGGTAGAAGAAAAGTTAGTTTTCCATCTTTTTTGGATTTCTTGTATTTTTTGTCAATTTTAAACTAGAGGTAAACTTTTCGTATGCCAATTTAACTAAACCGATTAAAAAGTTACATTAATTAATGAAACGTTAAGGTCAAGAATACGAAAAATTGCTGGAAAAAAATGGTGAAAATGGCGAGTGCAATTTATTTAAGTTCGGTGAGGATTTTTGAAGGTAAGACAAGATTGAAGATCATTGTGAAATAATATGAAAAATTCAACGACTTTAAGTGTTTTAAACCCCCCCCCCCCGTTTTTTTTCCAGAATTGTTCGTAATTGTTTACATGAAAAACCATGGTAACTCGAACTGCACTTACATGATGGGTTATGAAGTGGTGGATCTACATACTAGTTCCAGCTAATGGCGTTCACTCGAGTGTCTATTTACATTAATTAGAAATTTAAGAATGATTGTACATTCCATTTATCGATATACTTGAAAACTTATTATGCTTTAGAATATATATATTTTGTACCATCCTAACTAGTTATCTTAGTGTTGACGCCCAAAAATACCCAAAAGTCATGGTAACTCGAACTGCACTTACATGATGGGTTATGAAGTGGTGGATCTACATACTAGTTCCAGCTAATGGCGTTCACTCGAGTGTCTATTTACATTAATTAGAAATTTAAGAATGATTGTACATTCCATTTATCGATATACTTGAAAACTTATTATGCTTTAGAATATATATATATTTTGTACCATCCTAACTAGTTATCTCAGTGTTGACGCCCAAAAATACCCAAAAGTATAAGAGGTCTAAATCTTGGTCCAAATCGAAAGAGGCCTAACGCTAAAGACTCATTATAGGCAAAAGGTTGGACGACTGGGCGATTGTGCGGCAACTAGGATATTTGGGCGACAGGGCGAGCGATAAAGCCGTTGGGCGACTGAGCAAGTGGAAGTAAGTTCTAACACTTGTCTTATGAGCACATGGCCAGTTGTTAACGAAGATGGCAGTTGCGGTGTTGAATCGTGGAAGTTACTTAAAGAAACATGGCAAGTGGACGTTACAAGGACGTGAGCAACAGTTATGCAACGTGAAGGAAACAAGTTAATCCATGCAAGTGTTACAAAACAAGGCGGCAAACCAAATGTTCAAATATTGACAGCAGTTGAAGGAAATTCGTACATTTGTATATATTTTAAAAACTTAGTCATTTAGAAGGACCAATCAATCAAATCTCAACAAGAGAAAATTTAATTTCCTTTATTTTTACTTTTATCGTCAAACTCCTAATATAATTTGTATGCTTGCGCCCCTTAGAGGCGTTTTGTTTTCACCGTAATCTTCATCAATATAGCACCCCTCGTTGAGATTTAGTCTCGAGAGGTTTGTTCCTTACACATTCGTTTGATCCCCCTTTTGGTAATTGTTAGCGAGGTGACCTCCGCGCGAAACAGTTTGGCACGTCCAGTTGGACAATTTGGTGTGTTTTTGAAGATACGAAGTGAATCATTATGCTTCACAAGAATTCCGATAAGGAAACAACAAGTCATCATCACCCATCTATAATTGAAAGATATGAGGAGGAACAAAGCCCTCCAGGAACAGAGGGAGATAGTCATAGCCGTTATGAACCCATGACGGATTTGAATCCTTGAACCATGTGCGCGCTGTTTGGAGAACTCGCTCAAGACGTGGTCGAGCAGGTAAATCTACAATATGTCCATAATATGGAAAATTTTATTCAGAGAGTGAAAGAACAATTTGATAATATGGCCAAACAACTAAAAGTATTGCATGATAATATGAATAAGTTGACAGGCCAAGTTGTTCAATCAACATTTCCAAATATAGGACATCATTTTCAGTCCAGGACGATTGTAGGATATAGTTCCCCAACCTCAAGTCCAAATCAAGGGACGGAATGGCCTTTCGGACTGTCCACTTCAAACGTGGGGGGGGGGGGAATCCAATGCCAAACCTGGGGGGTAACCCAACTTCAAACTTGGGGGGAAATCCAGTGCCAAACCTGGGGGGTAGCCTAACTTCGAATATGGGGGGTAACCCAGTGCCAAACTTGGGGGGTGACCCAGTTCCAAACTTGGAGAGTAACCCAGTAATTAGGAATAATGTCCAAAATAATGGACAAAATGTTCCACATCTTAACGATGGAGGGAACAGTAACCACATTGGGCCGAATAATGGCAACTTCACCAATTGTAATTTTGCTCCAACTCCTTTACCAAATCCTGTGCCAAATGTTAGGCCACAAGCACCACCAGGGGGAAATCAACCTATAGGACTCCCTTATGATCCCAATGCCTTGTTAAGGGATCAAGTCGCTGAGATGGTACGAGATCAAATGGCAGTGGGGGTGCATCCTTATGTTAGATCGACTTACACTAAGCCATACCCAGATTTGGTGGATCAAGCTTATTCGTGGCCTAGGGGTTACAAAGTGCCAGAATTCTCTCTATTCACTGGTTTGGAGGAGGTCTCCACGCTAGAGCACATAGGGCGATTCACATTGCAGTGTGGAGAGGTGACCGACTATCATAAGATGAGGCTTTTCTCAAGTTCCTTAATAGGGATGTCTTTCTCTTGGTTCATTAACTTGCCAGCGAATTCTGTACAAACATGGCAGCAATTAGAACAACTGTTCCACGCCCAGTTCTATAAAACGGACTCCGAGGTAACTCTGGCCGATTTGGCCAATCTAAGGGAAATGCCCACCGAGTGGGCCGAAAGCTTCCTCCAACGATTCAAAACGGCTAGAAGTAAATGCTTTGTACCTCTGCTGGAAAAAGAATTCGTTAGAATCGCTCATAGTTGCCTGAGTTTTGACCTCAAGAAGAAATTCCAGGATAGGGAGTTCCCTGATTTATTTCAGTTGAGCGCCAACGTAATACGATATGAACGTTTGCTGAGAGAAGAAGAGCAAATGAAAAATTCTATTAAAGGGACTTTTTATAGAGACCCAAATTTTGACATACACACGGTAGGTGACGGATATGTCGACCAGACCGAAGTATGCTTGGTCGAACTAGTAAAAGGGGACCCATATGCTTGTCCCTTGGCAGCAAAATCTAGCGCGATAATAAAAAACGAGCCTGTAGAAGAGAAAAATAAGAAGGCTAAGATATTTTCATTCGACATTAATAAGGCCGACCTTATATTCGAAAAGTTATATAAGGATAAGCACATCAAATTGAGCGATAAGCATAAGTTGCCAAACTCTGAACAAACTAAGGGTAAAAAATACTGTAAATGGCATAATGCATGGTCCCATATGACTAACAATTGTTTGGTTTTTCGGTACGTCTTGCAGGAAGCCATCGAGTTAGGAAGGATCACGCTTGAGCCTAAGAAAAAGATGGAGGTAGACGAGAACCCCTTCCCACAATCACTTGGAGTGAACATGATGGCAACTGATTTCACCCAGAAATTGCCAAAGTCTTAACTGGTGATTGATGATGGAATAGAAAATGAACAGAAACGCTCCAAAGTGTTCGAACGACTCAAGGGAAAAGAATACCCAGGAGATGGGAGCGTCTTATGTGATAGGTGCAAAGAAGAAGTTGGTAAGTCTGTAGAAGGAACCAAAGTACAAGGGTTTCACGCTCATCCCAGAATTATGTCGAGTTTCCAGCCCGATAGAGGACGAGGCCCCGATACACGTGGAACACCGTCTCAAGAAAGGCAGTTATGGCCAACAAATCACAGGAAAACATTTAGGCCGCGGCCACTCCAATCAAATGTTTGGCATTCATTCCAGTACAATACTGGGCGAGTCGTGCCCTTCAACGAAATGACAAGGACATAGCAAAGGTGTTTTTAGAGGAACTACGGCAAAATGATGAGGCGACGACAGGGAATGCTGCCTCTAGACGCGCCAAGGATAACTCGAGAAGCTGACCAAAGTGAATTTGATAGCGACAAAGGAAACAACACAGAGGGATCGGTGAAGAAAGCATTTGGAAGTCCCACTAGGAAATCGAAGTTCGAGCGTAGCAAAGAAGAAGGAGATGAAGAAGAACCAGAGTGAGCCACCACCATTCAGTTCGGGACATTACCCCCAGTTATGGCCAACAACTATATACTGGTCAATGAGTTTAGGAACGAAGAGGATATAGAAGAAGAGGGTGGAGAAAATGAAGAAACAGCTTGCGAATTGATATGTGAAGAGGGCCAAACGTCCCAGGAGGTAGATTATGAAGAAGATGACGATGGCATGACAGACATTGAAGAAGAAATCGATTTGGAGGTGGAAGCTAGGAAAAGAGGGGTGTCACGCAATGTTCTGTTAAAACAGTTGTATCAAGAGGGCGTGCGTGAAGTAGATTTATTGGGCGAGCCCTCTGGGCGAGCGTTTGATTTTTATGTACTATACGGAACGCCCAAGAAGAAAACAAATGTACCACGGGCTGAAAAGTATGGGTCTCCCCCCAGGATACTTCCTCCTCCTACTGGATGGTTCACGAATGGAGAGTTGGGAGACTAGTGTTAAGGGCAAGAAGTGTTGCAAGCCGAAGTAAAGAAAATAATCTAAATGAAGGAGGACGGTCAGGAATTAGAGATCGATGCAGCAGAAAATTTTATCTTTAGGAAACCTTCCACTAAACTAACCAGGCATCTGAGGCCATTATATATGAAGGCCTAGATTAATGGAATTCCAGTGTCAAAGGTTCTTATAGACAACGGGGGGGGGGGGGGGGTGACCTCGGCTAAATGGGTGATGCCATTGGACATTACTGTGGGGAACACAACAAGGATCACAGTTTTCTTTGTGATAGACGGTCCTACCAGCTATAATGTACTTTTAGGGAGAGATTGGATCCATGGGAGCCGGTGCATACCTTCCTCGCTCCACCAATTCTTAGTATTCTGGAATGATAAAGGAGAAGCAGTAGTGATACAGGAAGATCATAGACCATTCATAGCGGAAGCGAACTCTATAGAAAGATTCATGTATGAGGGGAATTATAGGTCTGTTAGAGTAGTGCAAGAGGAAGAAGAAACTCAAGTCGTCGCGCTAAGCGAAGAACCATTCTCGGTTGACGCCCTAACAGAGATGTTCAACCAGATGAGACCAAATATAGTGGCCCTCGAGAAGCCAGTCATTGACATAAAAGTGATCGAGGAATCATGACAAGCAATCAGCAAAAAGGAAATGTGGCCGATATTTGGGCCTCAAAAGCCAGACCAATGGCTTTCAATGACAAGTTTGAAGAAAACGCGAAAAAGATGAAAGAGGCAAAAGCATTCGCAACACTCAAGTGCAAGTTGGCCATTTTTTAGTTGGAACAGGATGCTAGCGGAAAGAGCTACAAGGTAGATTGTTTGGAGGAAGAGTTGCTCGTAAAAAGCCTGGACGATAGAGCAATAGGGGTATCTAAACAGGGGCACGCTCAAACACAAGACCCTCTAGTAAAAGTGAACATTGGCGACAAAGGGGAAGAACGCCCAACGTTCATCAGCCAAACGCTCAGTAGAGAGGTAAGTTATGAATTGATTACTTTGTTAAAAGAATACAGAGATTGTTTTGCTTGGGAATATGAACACATGCCTGGTTTAGATAGGAATTTGGTGGAACACAGATTGCCAACTAAGCATAATTTTAAGCCACATAAGCAGCCACCTAGGCGTTTTGCCCATAGTGTATTACCTGAAGTAAAAAAGGAAATATAATGTCTTTTAAAGGTCGGATTTATTAGGACGACCAGTTATGTCGAATGGTTATCTAATATTGTGCCCAACGAAGACGTGCATAAAACAGCCTTTAGATGTCTAGGGGCCTTGGGATGTTTTGAGTGGGTGGTCATGCCCTTCGGCCTAAAAAATTTCGGGGCCACTTATCAAAGGGCAATGACTCTAATCTTTCATGACATGATCGGAGAATTTGTTGAAGTATATGTAGATGATATCGTAGTAAAGTCAATGAAGGAAAAAAACCATTTTCAACAACTAAGACGTTCATTTGAACGAATGAGGCAGTATAAGCTGAAGCTAAACCCTTTGAAATGTGCGTTTGGTGTTAATTCAGGAGACTTCCTTGGTTTTCTGGTACACCAAAGGGGGATCGAACTTGACAAAAATAAAGCTAGAGCCATTCTAGAAGTAAAATCGCCTGCCAATAAAAAGGAATTGCAAAAATTCCTAGGTCAAGTAAATTTCCTAAGGCGTTTTATTTCCAATTGTGCAGGGCGAACGAAAGTTTTTTCGCCTCTCTTAAAGTTGAAAAATCAAGACGAATTTGTCGGTGGGAAGAACACCAAAAGGCTTTCGAAAGCCTAAAGGTATACTTATCAAATCCTCCTGTGCTGGTGTCACCAATACATGGGAAGCCAATAAGAGTTTATATATCGGCGGAGCAAGGATCTATAGTCGGAATGGTCGCGCAGGAAGACCAATTGGGCGAGGAAAGAGCTATTTACTATTTAAGTAGCCAGTTGACAAAGTGTGAATGTAATTATTCAGCTATAGAAAAACTATGTCTTGCTCTATATTTCACGTGTACTAAATTAAGGGTCTATTTATGGCCTGTAACTGTGTATTTGATTTCTAAGATAAATATAGTCAAGTATTTGTTTTCCGCCCTGTTTTACATCAGAGAATTGGCCTTTGGACATTGGCTCTTTCTGAATTTGAAATACAACACGTACCTCAAAGGGCAATTAAAAATCAAGCTTTAGCCAACTTTTTGGCTGACCATCCCTGCCTGGACATGCCCAAGGAGGTTAGTTTAGAAGTGGATTCGCTCAAAACGAAGCCTTGGGTTTTATATTTCGATGGATCAAAAACTTGCCAGGGCGCGGGAGTTGGTATAGTTTTAATAAATCTCCTGGGAGTCTGTTACAAATATGCTCTCACCTTGGAAGGGACATTTACCAACAATCAAGCCGAGTATGAAGCATTCATCACAGGGCTAGAACTACTAGTAGAGCTGAAAGTGAAGAATGTGAGTATCTGGGGGATTCCCAGATGGTAATATACCAACTAACAGGTGACTTCAAGTGCCAGAGCGATTCTGTGATAAAACAATACCAGCTAGCCCAAGAAATTTTAGAGGAATTTGATCAAGTGAAGCTTCAATACATAAGCAGGATTTACAACGGTATAGCAAACGAATTAGCCCAAGTCGCTTCAGGGTATTCAAAGGTGATGAATGCAACAACAACTTGTGAGTACAGAATAATCTTGCCTGCCATACAAAGGAGGATAAAGGAAAACAACATTCATTGTATACAAACCGGGGAAGCAACGGATTGGAGAGAAGAAGTAAATAAATTTTTGGCAGAACCCGGTAGAACAAATGACAGGAAAATGAAGTTGCGCGCATTGAATTATGTCCTCATAGACGAACAAATATACAAGAAACGCTCAGACGGGGTGCTATTAAAATGCATAAGTTTGAGCGAAGCTAAGGTCATTATGGCGAAAGTCCATGAGGGGATAAGTGGGGCCCATCAAGCAGGACAAAAAATGAGATGGTTAATTATTAGGAATGGATATTTTTGGCCCAAAATGGGATAATCGTGTTTCCTAGCATGTCAGAGGCACGGGCCAATCCAAAGGGCGCCAACTAGAGAAATGTCGCCTATTATTAAACATTGGCCGTTTAAAGGATGGGCCATTGATTTAATATGGAAAATTTACCCCCCATCATCCAAACAACACACGTTCATCATTGTGGCAATGGAATTCTTTACTAAGTGGGTAGAGGCTGTCCCTTTAAAAGAGATTTCCCAAAAAAATGTCATAGAATTCATTCGCGATTACATTATTTATAGGTTCGGGGTGCCACAAACCATAATGGTAGATCATGGAATCTCGTTGAATGAGAATCTAGTAAAAGAGTTCTTGGAAGAATTTGGCATCAAACTAGTTAACTCTATGCCTTATTATGCTCAGTCTAACGGGCAAACAGAGTTGTCCAATAAAACCTTGACGAGCATTGTACGAAAAATGCTGGGTGAAAATGCCAGGAATTGGCACGAATGCTCGAACAATGCCTTATGGGCTTACATGACGTCTCAACGAACGAGTACAGGTGTAACTCCATTTCATCTAACTTATGGACAAGAAGCAGTACTACCTATGGAGATCAACGTGCAATCAATTCGAATAAGTCTACAGAGCCATCTGTGTGAAGACGACTATGCAGAATTAATGGTTCAGAATCTTTTAGAACTGGACGAATTAAAGTTGGACGTCCTTGATAGATTGCAAGTTCAGAAGCAAAAAGTGGCTAAATATTACAACAACAGAGTGATAGCCAAATTATTTAGTGTGGGCGATTTGGTTTGGAAAACCATACTCCCGTTAGAAAGTAAAAATCCCAGATATGGGAAATGGTCACCTAATTAGGAAGGTCCGTTTAGGGTAAGTAGTGTGTTTCCAAACGGAGCTTATCATCTGGAAGATCTAGATAACATAAAACACATAAGATCCATCAATGGAAAATACTTGAAGAAATATGTTCCTTCCATATGGGGTGATGAACAAATATAAGCACATTGTATTTCGCCAAGAAAGGCACGTAATTATCATACAAACAAGAAGATATAGAGAAAAGATGTGCCTAAACAGATACTACGGATATGTGTAGGAAAGCAAGCCAATCATATTTCATTACTGAAATGGAGTGTCGGTACACTATTATGGCTATAAAAGTAAAAGGCAACATTGTTCCAAAAGGAGTCTGCTATAACTTTCCCCAAAGAGAACGTGCCTGCTCTCTGAGTGCTTGCCACTCCTCGCCCTAGTCCTTCGAAACAGAGGCTAACTCGTCCATGCGTCCTTCATCAACGGTAATATTTGAAAGACATCGAAAGACTGACTTGGCACGTTCCAGCTCCGAAGAAGCATTTCTCTTTTTAGCGGCCAGATGATCCCTGCAATCATCCATTTTCGCCTGAATTTCCTTCAGCTTTATAGTTAGGGACGCCATTAGAGAGTTTTCCAAGACGACTTCAGAGGAAATTTCATCAAGGACGACTTTGCTTTTCTCGAATTCAGCACTGAGGGACTCTTTCTCATCTAATGCACAAATGAATTGAATGTTTTGCTCCTTCAGCTCTACGTTCCTAGCCAACAAGGAGTTTAATTCCTCAAATCTGTCCCGCTGATTGGAACCCTCGGCCGCAGTAATGTCCAAATCCAAGAAGGAAGTAAAGTCAAGGATTGACTGCTTAAAAATCTTTCTACTTTCTTCTGAAGGCGTGACGGACAGGGGAGGAGAGTGAGGTATGGGAGCATTAGGAAGAACTGCTTGCGCGATACTGATCCCAAGCGGCAAACAAATCCTGGATGGAGTGCAAAACAACATCAGCGCCCTGTAAAAGAAAAATGTATCATTGAACATTTCTTCTACTGATAATAAAAAGCAAAGTAGTACGAATGGACAATTGCCTCATCTATCATTTTGGGGGAAGATGAAGGAGGTGAGACCTTAAGGGACCCAATCGTATTGGGGGACCCAATCGTACTGGCGGCTTTACCCTTGGTTGGACGATGGACGCCCATGGCAGCAGACAAATCCGCGGATGTCCCTATAAAGAAATATGAATAGCGGATAAGATGCAACAACAGGGCATATGGAGAATGTTGATACACAATAATTACCTTCTGGCACCGCACGTGGAGGATCAACGCCTTGAAGGGCCGGAATTTCTCAGGTAAGATGAGTAGTCAAGGGTCTCAGGTCCTTTGACACCTTCTCTGACGAAGGTCCTTAACTAACCTTGCCTTTCTGAGATTCCAAGTGGAACTATAAGTGCAATGAAGTCACTTTATGAGTAAATGATTACGATAAAAGGCCAGAGGTTACCTTTCTGGTAAAAGGGACATCCTCATCATCTTCATCCTCGGACGAACTTGTAAGCACGACGGTAGGCCTTTTAGGCTGGAAGCATCGATCATCGTTGATTGCTTCCTACGAACAGATGGAGATGGCTGCTTGATAGATAGAGGGGCAACTGCAATCGGGGAGCCAGAAGAGGAAACGCCCCTGCCCTCCAACGAATGAAAAGCACGATGAACATCATTCGCGAAGAGCCTGCGTTTGATGGATGGCCAAAACTGATCAAAGAGAGGATGTGCAACTGAAGAAGGATTGAAGGGTACCAAAGCGAATCCATCAGCTAAGAAATTATTCTGGATCTCAATAGCCCCAACCTCTGTTCTACTGATGGTGTGAAACCGCTCTAATAGGCTCCTAGAAAAGCATGGAGGTACAGGCCATGACTGCTCAAAGCCAAGCTGGCGGGCAAAGAATTGGGGAGCATAGAGTTCAACTCCCGCTTTAGCATTGGTACCGGTACGATGTCATGAAACAAGTCTTTACCAGTCAAATACTGGACCTAAATGGGCAAGGAAGTACGTGCATTATCCAGTGTGGCGGGGGGCTGTACATAAGAAGGGTCTTGATGGACAGAGAAGGAAAGAAAGTAGGGACTGAATGCAAATTATAGAAGAAAGTAAATACATCCCTATTGGATGATTTTATAACATCCAACTGGTGAATAAGTAGCCCGTAGCAAGAAGCGGAAAGAGGAGAAACTGATGAGGTATGAAATTGTGGGAAGTACGCTCTCAACACAATTGAGCGAACCAAAGGGGTCCACTCCCAGTGGGAGACGCTCCGTTCCTCAGTTGGTGTTGGAGGGAAGCCATACCTCTATAAAAGGCGGACGGGAAGAAAGAGCAAAGATTTAAAGACCTACCATGTGCTAGCTCATTCGCTATAGGCAAAGATGACATGGAGGGTTTAAGACTTGGGACGCAAAGAACATACTTGCATAGCCATACTTGGAGAAAAGCTACGCGCTCAGTATGATTGGGTTCTACCAGAGGGTTATTGTTGTAAATCTCTTGCATACCCGAATAAGAATCAGTATATTTCTTGTCAAATTTCGGGGCAGTGGCCGATACTGAAATGGCGGGGGAAATCATGTCGCCTAGAGGCGGGAGGTTCACTAAAGCACCAACATCCCTCAAAGTATCAGACATCAGGCCAAGGGGGAAGATAAATGTGTTATATTCAGAAGACCAAAAACTCAGTGCCATGGGGAAAAGGACGGGGTCGTAAACAGGAGGGCGTAAAGTGATTTCCATCAAATCAGAAAATTTGGCCTGGTCAAAAATCTCCTTTGTGGGACCATGACCCACCATGCGTGTGTGCCACTGGAGAAACGTGGTGTCAGCCTTCGGCCAAGTGCGTATACCCTTCTCCCGGATTGGCTTTAGCGGAAGAGGGTTTAAGAAGGGTGGGTCTTGAGTACAAGGAAATAACTGACCCACAGCCACTCGCCCAACTGAGTCAGCATCATTAAAAGATGGGCCCAAGAAAAAGTCATTCTTGTCAAGATTGGCCAGAGAAAGAGGAGCCGGGTTCACGTATGGTTTAGTGAGGAGTGTCTTGAAGTCGTCGAAAGAAAGGAAACTTTCGGGTTGCTTCCCTGAAGATGACATTGTTAGCAGAATGCGTGCAAAGTATGAAGGTCGAGGTGAAGTGGTGGACGGTGACCTTTATAGAAGGAAGAACAAGGCGGTGACGGCAAACGTAGATGAAATTGGAAGAAAATGTGAACGTGGGAGAAGCGACGTGATGAAGTGGCGCACCCTTTGAAAAAACGAGGGTTATGAAGCGTCAAATCCTTCGCAGAATGCGGAGAGGCACCGTTGGGAAACGTAGAAGCGGGTTTCCTAATATCAGAATATGGCTTATAATTAATAAAATTGATATTAATTCCGCCATATTGGTGGGTAATTGTTGACGCCCAAAAATACCCAAAAGTATAAGAGGCTTAAATCTTGGCCCAAATCGAAAGATGCCCAACGTTAAAGACTCATTATAGGCAAAAGGTTGGACGATTGGGCGATTGTGCGGAAACTAGGATATTTGGGCGACATGGCAGGCGATATAGCCGTTGGGCGACTGAGCAAGCGGAAGTAAGTTCTGACACTTGTCTTATGAGCACATGGCCAGTTGTTAACGAAAATGACAGTTGAAGTGTTGAATCGTGGAAGTTACTTAAAGCAACGTGGCAAGTGGACGTTACAAGGACGTGGGCAACAGTTATGCAACGTGAAGGAAACAAGTTAATCCATGCAAGTGTTACAAAACAAGGCGGCAAACCAAATGTTCAAATATTGGCAGCAGTTGAAGGAAGTTCGTACATTTGTATATATTGTGAAAACTTAGTCATTTAGAATGACCAATCAATCAAATTTCAATAAGAAAATATGTAATTTCCTTTATTTTTACTTTTATCATCAAACTCCTAGTATAATTTGTGTGCTTGAGCCCCTTGGGGGCGTTTTGTTTTCACTGTAATCTTCATCAATATAGCATCCCTCGTTGAGACTTTGTCTCGAGAGGTTTGTTCTTTACACATTTGTCTGATCCCCTTTTGGTAATTGTTAGCGAGGTGACCTTCGCGCGAAACACTTAGATAATGAATGAAGATGTGGTCCATATCACAGGATGGAACCGTTGCTTTGAGGAAATTTATATGTAATTAACTGAGAAAGTAAACGATCTAGTAAGCACAACCCCTACAAGATTAAAACCTGATTATTATTATTATTATTATTATTATTATTATTATTATTATTTATTTATTTATTTTTAAAAAAAGATTATTGATCAAACTTTGAAAGGGAAACAGAAGTTTTTCTACAGACATTTTCATTTAGAAAACGTACCTTTTGGTCTCATTCGACTTATTGAATGAAGACCTTGATCAGAATTGTAATTTTGATTCTTTAGTGGACAATCTTATTTGAAGACTAGACTTACTTTCGACGAGTTAATTATCAAGATTGAACTATGCCCCTGTTTGATAGACATTAAAATCAGATTTTTAGCAAAATTTGATAAAAATTGATGAGCGAAGTTTGATAAAAATTGATGAGACGTGTGTTTAAAAAGTTGTAAGACCTATGAAATATGTAGTTGTAATTAATTGTTGACTTTGATTTTGATAAAAAATTGATTTTTAATCAAGAACAACCAATTAGAAGACATAATGTGAACCATCCTTAGAAGAGCCACTATATAGCATTACTCAAAATGATACATCAACATGTAGAAAGGTCTAATAAAATTAGTGAATCCTCTCAATCAGACTACTTCAAAGTGAAAGGATATCAATGTGGCTCCAAGTAAATCAAATCGAACCTCAGAACCCACCATTAGATCATTGAACATGAATTTCTTATTTGCACAATATAAACATGTAATTATAAAATATCTCTTAGCGTGCTATGTAATTTCATCGTCTTAATTATAGAGATTTAAACCTCTTTTTCCAAAGGGCTTTAATATTTCCAATGCACTATATTTTGTTTGGGTGAAGCTTCTTGTACAACGACATTTCATTGTTCATGTTACGGTGATGAGCCTTTACTGTTCATGTAGCATGTTTCATTTTATTTACATTAGCTGGACTATGAAGTTTGAATGTTCTCCTTTTCAAAAAAAAAAAAAAAAAAAAAAAAGTTAGAACTTTCTAATGTGGAATCCACCTGTTCTCGAGGGCTGAAGAATCATTATCCTCATCTCTCCCTCTCAAGCGCACAATCTATTGAAAACCCTATTCAATCTTTGACCGAGTCATAGTCCAATACAATATAGACCTTTGTTGAAGTCTTCCAAGAAACAACAAATGACTAGGAGGGCACAGCCGCACATGTGAATGAAAGACGAAAACGGAGTAGTGGACAAAAAGAAAGAAGCCCACATAATTGCTTTCGTTTTCAATTTTTTTCCATCTCTTCTAGGACAAATCTTTTAGTATGATGTTTAAGTTTCACCTAAAACTCAGCCCGCCATTCACGAACATATGTTGACGCGTTAACCCCAATCTTCCGGCACTAGTTACACACATATCTGCACATGATTTTTCTCTATATAAAATCGAACTCATCCAAGCTTTACTTAATCAACCATGGCTCTCTCACAGCTCTACTTGAGTTTTATTCTTCTGGTTCTCCCTTACAAGGCCATTTCCACTTCAAGTCACCATACCAATGGACTCAAATCCCTTCACTTCGCACTATTTCAACATGAAACCATTAACAAAACTGGCTATATCATAGTGAATGGTGTGGCAGGGCCAGGGGTATCCCAAACCACCACGCCTTTCGGCACCCTGTTTGCATTCCAAGATCCCTTGACTCTTACACCCAGTTTGACTTCACAGGTGGTTGGAACAGCAGAAGGAACCTCCATTACGTCTGGACTGGATGGACTTCAGAGCATTTCCATTGCTAAGATAACTTTGAATATGAAACGCCACAAAGGATCCATCTCGGTAGTTGGAGGCACACACAACATAAAGCCTTCTAATCATCCCGTTGTGGGTGGCACAGAAGATTTTCTGTTTGTTCAAGGTTACGTGACATCATCTCCGGTGAATCTGACAGGGCTGACAGTCACCTACAGAATCGAGTTTCACCTTTTTTGGCCTCCATATGCAAATTTTAGATAAACATTCCCAGTTCACAGAGGTATGAGCTAGGTATCATTTAAATATAGAAGATAGTCTGGGATGTCAAATAACACTCAAAATATTATCATTTAGATTATCAGATGCTTGAGACGTGTTGTAAACTGAATAGTTCAGCAAGAAGAATCGAAATTACAATAATTGATGATTAGTGATTACTTCATCATCCTGGGAGCAGTGCCAAACATGAATTTCTTGAGGTGAAATTCAGTAGAAAAGAAAAGAAAATTACCTACATAATAAGTCTGGACTTGTGATATAAAAATTTACTACTATAAAAAGAACTGTGATATAACAATTCACATGAGAAAAATATAAAGATCGGAAAAATGAAATCAATAAGCAGCATAGTGAAGTAGAAACTGACGTAAGCCTTGAATTCCTAATCAAGGCCGAGGTTGGTGCAGGCGAGGACGATTACAAAAAGCCCGACCATTGGCTTTTACAAATGCCGCTATAGCCAAGCTCATGCTTGCCCACATGATTGAAAATAATAAATTCCAGAGGTCATGCCGAACTGTACATGAATACATGGAAAAACAAGTGGCACGAATCAGTATAAACGGGCTAAAAAGATGAAGTGCATGAATGTCTCAGAACTTAATTAATGTCAATGCAAATGTAAAATGGCCCCAAGGGACTGGTGACAAGGCTAGGGTTTAGGAAGCAAGCCTTCAAATCCTTGATGTAAGTCATTGTAACAATTTTGGAGAAGCTTTTACAACTGCCCTTTCCCCCAGTTCCAGTCCGTTTTTTTTTTTTGGTCGAGTTATTATGGCTATATGTTATTTCTTTGGCACGAATGATATCCTCACGCCCAAGTAAAACCACAGTATATAATTGAAAGGAATCAAAATTTTGAACAATCAAGCACTGAGAAATTACATCCATGTATGCATTACAAAATTTCAATTATGTTTTCATAATGCTTTACAAAATCTTGTATCATAAACCATGATGTTACTCCAAAATAATGTTGCCTGAACAAAGTGAGAACTGCAAATAGTGGCCACTCTTCATGGTGCGTTGTTTGAACAAGTGATGAAAACAAAGGCTGGGAAGATTATAATTTGCCAAGTTGGTTAAGTGGACAGAACTTTATTGCTTTCCCGTACCTCAAGTAGGGGAGCCTACCAATATAAATTATATATGGTCCACCCTGCTCACCCCAAAAATGTAGGTGAAGGCTAATATATTTGAATTAAAAGAGGATTTTCAAAAATGTATACGTAGAGTGTTATCAGCAGGGCACAAAGCGTAAGCACTTGAGACAGTTTAGCAAGAAAGTACTGCTCTAATTTCCATAAACTAAGGGCAAGCATCCTATCTCAACATATTCATATACAGTGGATTGAGTCTTCCCACATATTTGAGGCTTTGTGAGCAATTGAATCTTCATTAGGCACTTAACATCTGGCAAAAGCTATAAGCTTGGAGTGTGCATCTATGTTGTTTATTTTCCTTTGAGATAGATGCCCAAATTTCCCAAACTATATCTGGCTTAGTTTAGTTCAAAGCACGGTACAGAATATTCTTCTTCTTCTTCTTCTTCTTCTGATTATTATTTTATTTTATTTTATATTTTTAATTTGGAATATATTCCAAAGGATGATCATCTCTTAATTCTCAACTTTGGAAGGGCCACCTGATCCAGAACACCCAAGATAGCTTCAAAAAATCAGTACATTTATTAAACTAAAACCACACAAGGGAATTACCAACTCAAACCGGTACAACAAACTGTAGGTACCGAATGAACATTATAAGAAACTATCATTATTGCCATCTCACCTCGTCCTAAAGACATTGTTGCAAAGAAGAACCCAGTCAGAATCAGTAACAAAGCCAGTGGAAAGGACTGTAAAAACAAATGTAAGAGTATAAGATAACAGTCAGGTGAAAAACAATATGGATAAACTATAGCAGATCATGCATGATAATTTCAAATGCAAGTCAATCAATCTTATCTATAAAACAGAAAAAAACTTCAATCTTGAGGAAAAATGAAGTCTAACTAAATTAAAAAAGAGAATGGTCGTCAGACTTGAGTTACAATGAAACTGGACGACCAAGCAAATGAAGAGGCAAATAAAATGGTACACACCTTATCCAGAGACAGCTTCCCACAACCATGATAAATTTAACTATGGTAAGGAATAGCTACAACTATGGGCAGACTAAGAATATTTTGTTTTTATATATTATTCTAGTGATCTGCAGCATAAAACGACACAAAAATGCAAATCAAACTGCGTCAGAAGATCAAATTGTTACACTGTCACCTTGGATTCGATCTCTGATCCTACTTGTTGATTAAATAAATATATTATAAATTAGTTCCTCCCTTCACTAATAGCCTAAGCTTTCAGACGGTGTAGTTCAACAATCCATATTATAATGGCTGTTAGCTCTATTAAGTTCAACAGTTCAGTCGTGACCCAGTTCAAAGAGCTTTAAGATTCCTTCAGTTGCATTACAGTCTGTCCTATCTTATAATGGATTTAAGAGTAGCCATGACTTTTTTGTTAAATCACACGGACTATTGTCCATGCTCTGACTCTGACCTTCCAAAATCAACAGTAGCTACATGGAAAATTTCAATCTAGAAGTGTTAATTCAATTAAATTCCATCTTGAATCTTTGTGAAAAGTAAGACAATCCTGTTATGGCATCAATACATACAATTTGGTCAATAAAGGTGACTTTTTTCTAGTTTTGCCGACAAATTATCTGTACATAAATTGGACATACAAAATTATCATCACTATACATAAGTACCAATTCCATCTAGCTGATTCAGTATGCATAAATCCTTTTTACTTCAGAGTCCCATAGTATGTGTAACTTTCTCATTTCCAGACTTGAACCAGGCAGACGGTAGTAAGCTCTAAATAAGATTAAAAGAATATATTTGACCAACTATTAATTCATTTTAAATCGAAATAAAATAAGAATAAAATTTCTTTCTGAGAACTATTCAAATGTAAATAGCAGTCAAATTGGGAACGTGTACAACTCAATAAGATATTCACATCAAGATTTTACTCACTGCTATTGCCTCAATTCCTCCCTGTGATGTAGGAGTCATACTTCGGGAGACAGAAAGAATGTAATGTCCTTGAATTAGATCAATTGCATCCTTTAGGTAAAAGGAAGAAGGAAAAATTGTCAGCATTTCGATAAGATTCCAAAATAATATAAGAATGAAGTTGTAGTATGATTAAGTGTATGCATTTTGGATTGTCTGTAACTGATTATAAATGTCAAGCCAAATCTTATGAAAAATGCATATATGGCAGAAAGGGAATGCATAAATCAAGGAGGCATAAGAAATTGTATACTCAGATATAAGTTCTCTCACACATACTCAGATAGGATCACAGGAAATAAAAGATACATTGAAACAAACAACCCTGATGCATGCCAGTTAGCAGTCACCACCGAACTGGCAGATGACATTAGCAACTTCAAGAAGCTATTATATACCGCATGGAAGAATTTGGTGCAACTTTATGGAATCTTCCATTCAGTAAAACCTTGTGTATGGAAAAAGGTGAGCTTATGAACCTGCTTTGTACCATCACGGAAGTTGTTTAAGTAGTACCGCATGAGAGCATTCCGGCCATCATTTAGAATTCCTTGGATAGTCCTCTTGCCATACCTGTTATTTAAGCAAACAAATTTTAAAAAAATAATAATAAAATAAAGAAATTAAGACATTCCATAAATAGTGTTTGGTATAAAAACCTTAATTCGAGTAATAAGGAATGTTAAACCACTTGATTTAAAAGCTTAAATTATTAAAGAGGGTCACATGTATATCATTTAAATCTTGTCTGCAAACACGCTCACATGTAAGGGGAAAAAGAGCTATATTATTGTGTTTGGTCCCAGGTCTTGGAATTGCATATTACTGGCAGGAAAAAAAAGGCTTTATTACTGGACAAAAGAAGATATCTACAGCAGACGATCCAAATTACGATAAATGGGAAACTGAGGATGCTGAAGTCAAGTCTTGACTTATCAATTCTATGACAGTAATCTCATATCACATTTTATTCAGTTTGGAATGGCCAATGAAATTTGGGACACAGTTAAAAGCAGCTATTTGGATGTTTTAGACTTATCACAACTCATGAAGAAGTCATTTCAACTTCGTCAAGGGGGATGCTCTGTTACAGGGTACTATAATGAAATGAATTTATCTTTTCATGAAACTTGATTATCGTCGGCCAAACAGTATGAAGTGTAATAGAGACGTTGAAATCGAAGAAGCTTACAGCAGAAGACCGGGTTTATATTTTCCTTGCCGGTCTTGATCATGACTTGGATCAAGTGAGTAGTAGCATATAAGCGACTTCATCTCCCCAATCTAGTGAAAATCTTCTCTATGGTAACCGTAGGAGCAGAGGCTGCTAAACGTGGGGCGGAAATACACTCTGAGTCTTCTACATTGGCTACAAAAAGGACAAGCTCCCATCCAATGACTTCTATCCAACCTATTAAGTTATGTTTTTTCTGTCATAGCACCCGATACACTGTTGATAAGTGTTAGAAGAAACATGGATATCCGGAGTGGTACAAACTCAAGCAATCCGAGAAGAGAAATAGGAAACCCATCGAGACTGCTCTCACTTGCACCTCTCAGTCATCTGCTTCGCATGTAGCTCGAGTGCCACTTTGAAGGTATTTTTTGTCTAGCATTATCTTCTGATAAGGTTATTGATTTTGGAGCTACTGATCACTTCACATGTACTTCTTCCACACTTGATTCTCTAACTATTCCACATGTCAAGTCTATTCAGGCTGTTAATGGAACTTCAATATCAATTATTGGGGCTGAAAATGCCCTAGTGTCACCAAAACTATCCCTATCTTCTATTTCACTAGCACCCACCATTTCTGCTAATCTTCTCTCTATCAAAAATTATAAAACATCTTGACTGTTCAGCAATTTTTTCGTCCTCTCATTGTATATTTCAGGACAATCTAATGAAGATGACGATTGAGAGTGGTAGAGAAAAATGAGGTCTCTATTTTTTGGAGGTTAGAGTTTTGGAACGCATGTGTTTTCAAGTAGTTTAAAAATATCTCTAGTGCTAGTATACGATGTGAACAATGTATTTTTGCTAAGAATCATTGTGTACCATTTAAAACTAGGTTTAATAGAAGATTTGTTCCTTTTGCTTGTGTTCATACTGATTTTTGGGTCCTTTTCTTTTCCATGTGTTTCTGACCATAGATATTTTGTTTCTTTTATGGATGACTGTGGTAGCATGTTGGATTTATTTCCTAAAGCCCAAGTGTGATGCGTTTTTGATTCCCCAATTCGATAAAAAATGGTTGCCACCTAGTTTCATATACAAGTTCAGAGGTTTCAATTTGACAACGATCGTGAGTTCGTGAATCACTCTTAAAATTTTTTTCACTTCTCAATGTTCTCATGGTATTCTTCATCAGACAATGAGTGCATGTACGCCACAACAAAACGACTTAGCAGAGAGAAAAAATCGGCATATCTTTGAGATAGCTAGGTACTATGCTTTGCTATGCATGTTCCGAAACGTTTCTTGGCTAAATCTATTTCGACTGTTGTCTTATAAATTGGTCTGACCCCTTTTGACGATGTTATTATTTTTTCACTCTATTTCTTCTGCATTAAATATCTACCCTAATGTCTTTGGTTGTGTGTACTATGTTCATGTTTATTCTCACCTTAGGAATAAACTTGATCCATGTGCCCTCAAATGTGTCTTTCTTGGTTACCCCAACTCTCAAAAGGACTACAAGTGCTTTCATCTTCCCACATGTTCATTGGTTCTTCTTTAGGGGAAGATTATAGTAAGGAAGAGGAACGAGTATAGTTTGAAGAAAAGAGGTTACGGATTTCAAGAAGGAAGGGGAAGCACAAAGGAAAGTTTGAAACTAAGGAAACTAAATATGATAGATCACCTAGATCGTTCTAAAGATTCTATACTAGGAAAGATAAGGGTACCTCTATTCCTCCATCTGATGACAATGTCAGGCCTCCTCCAAACCTAGATACACCTTACAATGACTATACTGCGCCATCGAATGACTCTTCAGAGATTGAAAACGAGGTACACAAAATCCCAGTCTATTCCTTCAAGTTCTAATTCTAATTCTAACTATGAAACTTCAGATAATGCTATCCTCAATCCTCTAGGTTAAAATGAGGGTAGGAGATACCCCCTGCATGATCTTAAAGGACCAGATAGGTTAGGTTTCACAAAATCCTCTTCTAATGTTGCATATCATATATTTGATTATACATCTTATCATCACTTATCCAAGAATTACTTTGCTTTTTCCCTACAATTTGTCTTCTGTGTTCATTCCTAGTCATGTAAAGTGTCATATATTTTCACAACTAGAATTTATTTTCTTTATATGCTATATTTCATATACCTTGAAGGTTAGGGACTAAAGTCATAAAATATTAAATTTCAATTTTATTTGTCAAATATTTAGATTTTTATTTGGCCAAGATAAATATATCAATATTGTTCTCTTTTTGTAGCTCGTAATTAATCATGTATATCAGACTCGAGAAAAAGTGGATTCAGATAAGTGAAGCCTAAATTATTGAGGTTTAAAGAAGTTATATTTTTATCGCTGTTCTTAGAAGAAAGCAGTATTATTTTCAAGTTTTGAAACAGATTCAAGAAGTATGAAACAGCAACTTTTTGTGTGTATCAAATCAAGTTTTTCAAAGGTTTAAGGTAGGATATCAAGGTGTTTTTGTCCCGTTTAAATTATTTTCCATGTTGTCGAATTATCATGCTTATGAAAGTTAAAAATATGATATGATATGATATAATGTTTTATGGCCATCTGGTACCAAAGATATGAAATGATTGAGCTCTTACCGATTTTCTAAAGATATGATGATGGTATGATATTTTTGGCACATGTGCTAAATATTTTTATTTGGGATTGCACCATAATTCTCATGTCCTATTGAATGTTTCCATATACTCACCCCTACTATTTAACAGATTAGAACGGGTCGTTGGTTGGCGGTTGATGCGGTGCAGTCGTGATGCCAAGATGTATGGAAATCAATAAATTTGTCCAGTGTAATTTATTTGATTGAATAATTTTATTTTCAGCAGTGTTTCATTTTGTTAAATTATGAACATCTTGTTTGTTTCTCAATTTGGAACAAAAGTTAATCTCTATGTTGTTCCTTAAACGTTCCTTTATGAACATATGTTGCGTGATTATTACGTGCCCGTCTTTTAAGCTAATGTTTATTTGACCCTTTATTATTTAAATATTTTCTTCCACTCACGGTTGACATGAATTTACGCATAGGATAATAAATATTTCCTAGTAGAGCTCTTTTTCCAAAGTCTCTGAATTTGTGTAGAATAATTAGGATGTATTCACTGGAATGACTATTATACATAACCATGCAACTATTATTTTATTTATTGTTATGTGGTAATGATGTCTATCTATTTATCTCTAAAAAAATAAAATAAAAGGTGAAACGTGTATACATACGTTTTAGTGGATTGATAATTGGATTTTGACATGAAATTGAATGCTTTTGCCCTACGCTTTTGGGGCTATGGGCAGGCTTCGATCGGTCCAGCCATGAAGAGCTTGGAAATAGATCCTTTAGGTCTTTTTCCAGTCTTCTTTCTAACTAAGGCGAGCTCCTTATCGCTAGGACTCCTTACCTAAGGAGTCTACGCTTGCTTGTTTGAGGGTATTTTTAGTTTAACCGCTAATTCGTTTCCAGTATTCCATTGGCTTTCCCTCTTATCTATTCAGATCTATTAGTCTTAGTTGCTTGATAGATAATAATCTCTTCCTTCGCTTCTTGTCTGCTTGAATCTTGCTTCTTGTCTACGTGAAAGAGGTGTCATTACCGGTGGATTCGCGTTCCCTTTTATGACTTACCTACAGATATGAGAGGTTTTCGGTCAACCAAAGTCCGAATACATACAGCCAGTAGAACGGCATCATTATGTATATTAAAAACACTTTTAGTGATTGCAATTTCAATTATATGATTTTTCTGGATTTTTGTCAAAATGGATCTAAATCGTTGATTGAAATTCTTAAGAAAAGTATATTTTTTTATAAATGAGAATTTCGTAACGGGTCGAATTCTATTAGAATTTGGGTCGTTAGTAGTCATGATCAGGAAGCTCTTTGAATATTCTGAGTGGAAGTATGCTATGGTAAAAGAAATGAATGTTACCAAATGAATTGTACTTAGGAGATAGTCGAGTTACCTAAAGAGAATAAATCTGTATGTTGTAAGTGGGTGTTTTTATTTTAGTACAAGTCAGATGGGATTGTGGAAAGATACAAGGCTAAATTGGTTGCTAAGTGCTACACAGATTTATGAGATTGACTATCATGAAATTTTTCATGAGTGGCAAAAATGAATACTAGAGTCATATTATCTTTAGCAACTAGTCTAGATTTTCGTTGAGGCAGTTCGATGTTATGAATGCATTTCTCCATGTAAGATAGAAAATGTTTATGGATCCGCCTCTGAGATTTGCACATATAGAAGGAAAACATGTAAGTGAAAAAGGTCATGTATGGTATGAAGTAGTTGCCGAGGGTTTGGTTTGGTAGGTTTAGTTATTCAATGAAGAGGTATGGTTTGAAACATGTCTGGACAGATCACAATTTGTTTACAAGAAAGATGGTAAGGATATCACGCTACATATTGTATATGTTGATGATATGATTGCTACATGTAGTAACCTCACAGAAATTGAGAAGCTTCAGGACTTTCTAGTTAAGGAATTTTAAATGAAGGATTTGGGTACTTCAAAGTACTTCTTGGGTATTGAGGTATCTCGCTCCAAGCAAGACGTCTCTCTCTCAACGGAAATATTTACTAGATCTTTTAGCTAAAATTGGGATGCTTGCTTGTGAGCCTGTAAACACACCTATTTGAGGTGAGCCATGTACCATCTATTTACCCTGTTTAGAACCCCACAAAGAGAGATATCAAAGATCAATGTGAAAATTGATTTATCTTATAACTCAATTTATCATATGTTGTGGGTGTTGTGAGTTAGTTTATGAACAATCCGAGTGACCAACATATGGACTTAGTAAATCATATCTTGGCATATTCAAAATACTCTCCATGCAAGGTATCTTGTTCTCTAAGCATGGACATCTTTACATTGTAGGTTACACATATTCTAACTTCACCGGATCACGTTGGATAGGAAATCTATGTCAAGATATGTATCACTGGCTGGAGGAAATTTGGTTACTCGGAGGAGTAAGAAACAAAAGGTGGTATCTCTATCTAGTGTTATAGCAGAAATACAACCACTGAACTTGGATTTGGACAGAACAAACCCATTTTACCTTTTTTTTTTTTTTTTTTGTGATAATACATCTGCTATTGAAATAGCAAATGATAACGTTAAAATCAGATTGTATATACTTCCTATTTATCTAATGTATACAAAAGGTAGTATAAATAGAACTACAACTTATACATAGAAGCAAACTAGTCCCTAACTATTCTAGACTATTACAATGGTATATACATTACAACACTCCCCCTCAAGTTGGAGCATAGATGTTAATCATGCCCAACTTGTCACAAATATAATTGATCCGGACCCCATTAAGAGCTTTTGTAAAGATATCTCCTAATTGTTCTCCAGTCTTCACATATCTTGTAGATATCAAATTTTGTTGAACTTTCTCACGGACAAAATGACAGTCAATCTCAATATGCTTGGTTCGTTCATGAAACACGGGATTAGATGCAATGTGAAGAGCAGCTTGGTTATCACACCATAATGTTGCTGGTATTGGTACCTCAAACCCAACTTCACATAAGAGCTGATGTATCCACGTTATTTCACATACTGATTGTGCCATAGCACTATATTCAGATTTTGCGCTTGAGCGGGACACAACATTCTGCTTCTTACTTTTCCATGAAATCAAATTTCCTCCAACAAAAACAAGTAACCTATAGTGGATCTTCTATCTATTTTGGAACCCGCCCAATCTGCATCTGAGAAACACTCGATGTGATTATGCCCATGGTTTTCATACAATATACCCCGTCCAGGGGCTCCTTTCAAATAACACAGAATTTGCTCTAAAACTGCCCAATGATGAATTGTTGGGGAGGACATGAATTGACTTACAATACTAACAGAATTTGCAATATCAGGACGAGTTACAGTGAGATAGTTTAACTTCCCAACCAATCTTCTATATTTTTCAGGGTCTTCAAATAAGTCACCATCTTTTGTAAGTTGAGAATTAGGAATCATTGGTGTGCTGCAAGGCTTAGCCCCCGATTTTCCTGTCTCAGTCAATAAGTCAAGCACATATTTTCTCTGGGACAAAAAAATGCCTTTCTTGTTCCTTGTTACTTCCACTCCCAAGAAATACTTCAATAACCCCAAGTCTTTTGTGTGAAATTGAGTATGAAGGAAGGACTTAAGAGATGAAATACCAATAATATCGTTCCCTGTAATCACAATGTCATCAACATACACAACTAGGAGAATAATGCCAGATTCAGACTTTCTATAAAATACCGAATGATCAGATTTGCTCTTTTCCAACTCAAACTTTTCAACTGCTTGACTAAACTTTCCAAACCAAGCACGAGGGCTCTGTTTCAACCCATATAGTGACTTGCGAAGATAACAGACCTTATCAGACTCCCCCTGAGCAACAAAACCAGGTGGTTGCTCCATATAAACCTCCTCCTGTAGATCGCCATGGAGGAATGCATTTTTGATGTCTAATTGATGGACAGACCAATCATAAGTAGCTGCCAAAGATAAGAACAAGCGAACAAATGTCAGTTTAGCAACAGGAGAAAACGTGTCCGAGTAATCCACTCCATAAGTTTGAGCATATCCTTTAGCCACAAGACGGGCCTTAAGTCTAGCCACAGATCCATCAGGATGGACTTTAACAACAAATACCCATTTACAACCAATAGTCTTTTTACCTACTGGGAGATGCACTAAGTCCCAAGTATTATTAGCATCCAAGGCATTCATCTCTTCTATCATTGCAACACGCCAATCAGGATGAGACAAGGCATCATGAACAGACTTTGGAAGGGATATGGAGTCAAGGGATGCAATAAAAGAGCAAGTAGCAGAAGACAATTGGTCATAAGAGACAAAAGATGTAATAGGATAGGAGCATTGTCATTTACCTTTCCTAAGAGCAATAGGGAGATCAAGATTACTTGAGACTGGATCCGGTGACGGAGAAGATACTGGCGCAGGACATGTAGCAGGAGGTTCACGCCGTCTGGAATAGACATGTTGAATAGGAGGTCGTGGCGAATCGGCAGGGGTGGGCAGACTAGGTGATGGATACGTAACAGTATAAATTAACAAATCATCCTCCTCCTCCTGAAGAGAAGAAGTAGAGGATGGGGAAAAGAATGGAGTGTTTTCTAAGAATGTAACATCAGAAGACACAAGGTACTTGTGAAGGCTTGGGCAATAACATCTATATCCTTTTTGAAAACGAGAGTACCCCAGAAAGACGCATTTGAGAGATTTTGGGTCTAATTTGGTAATATGTGGACGGACATCACGAGCAAAACATGTACTACCAAATATGCGGGGTTCAAGAGGAAACAAGGTTTTGTTAGGAAAAATGATACGATAAGGAATCTCACCATGAAGGATAGATGAAGGCATACGATTAATCAGAAAACAAGCCGTGGATACTTCATCAGCCCAAAATGGTTTAGGGACTTGCATTTGGAACAAAAGTGCTCTCGCTGTCTCAAGGAGATGTCTATTCTTTCTTTCAGCCACCCCATTTTGAGAGGGTGTATCAACACATGAGGATTGATGAAGAATCCCATTTTGTCCTTCTCTTGTCTCGTCTCATATATCATAATAAACTACAAACTGGGTTGCAAATTCAAAAATTAATAGGCTAAAAGAATTTGCTAATATCTAAAATTTCAAAATCACCAGGGTCAAGTATCGTAGAGTAAAATCTGATGTATTCCAAAGAGGTTAAGAGGTTTACTAAGAGTTTGAACCAAACAATACCTATAGCAGCATTTAACAACATTAACAAGTAAGCAAACCAGAAGAGGAGGGTAGAGGTAGAGGCAGGGGCAGGGGCAGGGGCAGGGGCAGGGGCAGGGGCAGGGGCAGGGTAGCTGTAGTTAGCAACTTGTAACAAAAATATGGAACACAAACTTGCCTTAATTTATTGAAAAAAATGAACTAATTCAAGTTTCATACTTCAAGTTGCGGCTCATCAAACATATGTTGCTATTTCACTAGCTACTAATTAAAGCTTAAAAAGTCAAAGTACTAGGGATAAATATTGAGGAAACAAAGTGATTTTACAATATTTATGTTCAGGGAAGTTCCCTATATCCGAAAATTGTGGCGCAGTATATAAGTTGGCTGTGGTTTCAAGAAAATGTCAGTGCTTGTCCACAATAAAGCCAGCAGTTGTGATAAGTTAAATAATGTTGGTGATTTCATTAAGCAAACAAGAAACATCATCACGTTTAATTTCCTTTATAAAAAATAATGGAATATAGCAAAGTTGCTATATTTATTAACAAATAAAACCAGCTGGTGAGATAAGTTAAAAAATGTCGGTGATTTCATTAAGAAAATAAGAAAACTCATCACTTTGAATTTCCATTATTAGAAAGAACAGAACATAGCAGAGTAGCTATATTAGCAAATATTCATAAAGGGATACCTGACAAAATCTCCTTTCAAAGCAGGAGTACCAGAATACTGGATGCTCACGTCATCTCCATGGTTAGCCCACACTGAATGAATTTTGGAACAGTAAAAAGATGAGAAAAGCATAAGGTGACAAAAGACTCCAAATCATCAAATTCTTTAGGAAACAGTTATTTATAGCAAGATATGCAACATATACTAACAAACTTTAAAGCTTTCATCAAAATTGGGGTGTGAGCTGATCGTTTCCTCGGCATCAAAAACGCCAAGTCTTCGAAGTTGAAACTCCAACATTTTACGACCAATCATGCTCTGCAACCAGAGCCGTTTCATCAGAACGAAGAATAAATATAACTGAAAATACTTTCCCTCTAAATACTTGATGTTCTAGTCATCACTACAAGTCAGAATAGAGATACTATGAGATCAGATGGATGCTAGAATCATGATATCTACAATGGGAGAAGTTCTAATTGAACATAACTATATCATTGTTTCTGCAGGTTGATGTTATATATCCACACAATACAGAGAACACATAAATAATGAGCTTACTACCAGGTAGAGCTGACATCATCAAGAATAAACAGTGAAAATAACTGAAGATAGCTCCATCGAGATAAGAACAAAGAAGTATGTTGTTTTTCCCTCAAGAGTTGTACATAAACAAGTGCAACACAGAGATATGCATATAAGATGCTTGAAATAATAATAATAATAATAATAATAATAATAATAATAAGACCAAGGGGATGCCCCAGTGGGGAGGGAACCCCTTACCGAGTCTTAGACCCGGGTTCGAGTCTCATGGGGAGGGTTGGGAGGGGATTTTATTGTAGTTGTAATAGTTTGATAAAATAATAATAATAATAATAATTTCAGAGTATTACATCAACTGCAGATTACTAAACAAAAAAGTACCTGTGTGACATTTGTACGGTCTAGGCAATCAATGCAATTGTTCCGCACAACTCCTAGTTGCCCCTCCACTTTCTCACCCTTCTCATTTAACAAAAGGTACCTAAGATTCACAGTACATCCATAAAGAATCTGATCAATGATTCCAGATAGAAGCTTTGAGCAAATGTCAAACAATGATTAAACAATTTATTGGAAAACAGCTCTATTTAGTATCATTCACATCTGAAAATTCCAAGAATTTGAGAACATAACCTATCAGCCAGCACAGTAAATAAAGTTTCTACTTGACCTTCTTTACCATATTCATTAGACAGGTCCTTCAGCAGAACAAGTTGATCATCTTAAAACTTGACCAGAACGTGGCTCACTTTTCATATCTGAAGGATAGTGTCACCTATAAGGCTTTCTATCTCCTTCAGCTGTTTCTTACAAATGTTTTCGTTTTCTATCTCCTCCAGCTGTTTTTTACAACTGTTTTCTATGGACTGGAGATCCAAATAATAGTAGGAAGTTTCCGATGTATACACAATAATGAAACATATTCAGTAATTTACTCTTAGAGAGAACTACATTGTACATATGTAGGAAAAATCGTTTTAGAAGAATTAGGACTGTATTGCTTTCATAAAGATTTTATCAACATGATCTGATCTGTCTCACACACTTGCTTTCAACCCACATGCTCATACCCTGAACTTTAACATAAACTATTCA
This sequence comes from Ligustrum vulgare, assembly GCA_963555705.1. Lineage (NCBI taxonomy): Eukaryota > Viridiplantae > Streptophyta > Magnoliopsida > Lamiales > Oleaceae > Ligustrum > Ligustrum vulgare. The sequence continues at coordinate 39,973,745 of OY743173.1, read as the reverse complement.
ACCCAACTAATCAAACTTCATCCTAACTACTCCAGGTTTGACCAGAATAATCAGGTATAGCAATTGATTATTTTCCTATTCCCAGCCATTACTAATCCCAGTGTTACCAGTATTGGCAATCCAAAACATGGCTTCTTTTACCACTTCGGGGATTTATTGATGTTCAATCACGTATATCTTTGTAAAGTACTACATTATGACTAAAATCATACATAAGAATGTTTTCATGATCCAAAATTCCAACCACGAAGCACACTAGTCGAAATTAATGATCCAAAACATTCAAGCCATAAATGCAAATATTGCTCCTCATAGATCAAATAATTCAAGCCATAATTGCAGATATTTCTCCTCATAGAAGTCCCACTGAGAAAAAAATGATTGATCTAATGCCATGGGTGATTTTGCAGTTCCATAAAATTGCTTTCACTTCACATTATTTTCTTCAATAATCTTTAATCACTAATTTCATGTGTTGACATGCTTGTTATGTATAAAAACTCAAGATTTTCTAATTTTTCCCTTTCTGTTGGAAATACTTAATATAATATGGAATTCCAACGTATATCCTATCACTTAACTTTGTAGAAAGACTTCATTAGGACATGATACCTTTGAAAATATAGTGTTTAAGTTCCAAACACTGTAGTATATAGCAATATAAAGGACAGACTTTGGTGGTACGGTGTTACATTTTGATCTGGTAGGACGTAGGAGTTGAAAAAACCTTGCTTCTTGCCCGGTTAACCCTCCCCAGATCCCACAATGGTGAGAACCTCAAGCAATTACACCCTTCTCCAGAACTTGACAAGAGTCACATCATAAATGTTTCAGAACTCATTACAGTTATGATGCCAGTGATCAGATTTATTCCTTTGAAATCAGTACTCTATATACACAACAAATGTAGTTGCATAAAAAAAACCAAAAGATATTTAATAGTAATGAAACGAGTCTCAAGAGAATAAAAAATAATATTTGCTCTTACAGAAAAAAACTTTACCTATTTTTAATGAGAAAATCCTCAATTTGATCATAAAGAATGGAAAGGCGTTCAAAATGAACATGTCCACATATCCTATGAAAATCAAAGTGCAAATATCTGCACAATTTTGTAATGGTTAGCATCAATTTGGAAAATTTACATGAGCATTGAATGGTAAAAGATGACCAGATTGAGAGGGAATCTACCTCACATCATCACTGGCAATATGTTGCATTGCATCGCCAAACTTTTCGCATAATTGCCCCTCACCTCCATGCTGTTAGGAAGTTTAGGAAACAATGGGAAAAGGAAGTCCAAGAACAATTATTGCATAAGGATTCACAAAGTCCAATGGATAAAGGTGTCAATCAACCCAAATGTAGAAGAAAGAAACACACCGACTTTGACGTACCTGTGAACCTCCCACCAGCATAAGACAAACTACGTGTTTGAATATAAACTAACCACTTACTTTTAATTGTTTATCTTAATAATTTCTTATTAAACCAAACAAAGAAATTCATTTTTGATTGTGCGTCTCTATAGTATGAACGTCTTGAATTGTATGTAGACAACAATTGTAATGATAAAAAAGGAAATGATGCAGTTTCATTGCTTTCTAAAAGGAAATGAAGAGTTAGGTGAGTTATAACCTTTTTTCGAATCAGGAAAATCTCGGTTGTAGTCTTTCTTAGAGCATTTCTTATGCTAATATGGATTGCACTAAAAAGGTTGCCACATTAGTTAAAATAGACAATCTTTACAAAAGTTTATCTCCAATACAACATGTCTAAGACTGTCTAGCTGACATGGAAAAAAAAGTAGAAATTGTTAAGAGGACCACCTAATATAGAGTATCTTCTCACCACAATAAATATTCGGGTTAATTGCAGATTAGGTCCCCAACCTTTTGATTATTAGCACCATAGGTCCCATTTAACATTTACCATCTCATTTTCTGTGAAATCAGTGTGTGCATTTCACGTGATATAATTTTGGAGGGAAATAGCAAAGGCCTTTTTGGTATAACACACATAAATAATATCTCTTACAATACAAAGGAACCTGTTTCGGTACAACAGATCCACCTCTCTTATGCACTAGAAATTCTTCCAACCAAAACGAAAGCTCCTCCCTAAACAATGATACCTCTTCGAAACGAAGCTCCTCCCGAAAATGAAGCATCTCTAGGAGAAGTTAACTCCGGCCATGAACAAGGTATTTTTGGACAATTTCCCTTCACTAAAAGTTCATTTTTCCTCCAGATTCCCTTCACCGACAGTAACGCACAATGAAATTTAATTTCCTTTCACCGATTTTTTTTTTTTTTTATTTGTGTCTTCCAAGCTGAGCAATGTTTTCTATTGTCTACAGGTCCAATTATTGAAGAAGTGGAGGAGAATGACGTTTTTTCAACTCACTTCAGCGCTCTTGAAAGCCAACCATTGTCAGGTTCTCAACCTCCTTTTGTGTCACAAGGAAACCATACATGGAAGGAAGCTGTTAGGGAGTGGGAAGACATACTTCGATATGATGGAGATTTGAATGTGCAGTTTGAGGGAATGATCGTGGTTGGTGGACACATAACTGAAACTGGTTATGAGAACATTGGCACTGCAACTGGTGAATGGGGTGATGACAATGCAACTGGAGAGTTATCCGAGAATGAGGTTGATGATAGTGCGGACAGACTAGTAGATTCTGAATATGAAGAGGGGGTTCCAAACTTTTATGATGAGACAAATTTCATGAACTATTATCAAGACTCTATCCTACCATTTGTAGAAGAAGACTATGAAAATGATGACTCGGATGAGTTGGAAAGCTTGGACAGTGATGACAATGGAGGGAGCAGGAAAGATAGGTCAATGTGTCCTGTATATATAGAGAAAATCCAAATGATGATGATCCACAACTTAGGGAAGGTATGCAGTAGTTGACTATAGTTCCCCAACTTTTTTTTTTTTTTTTATATATTTTAACTTGTGCATCAACCGTTAACTAACATTTTATGTCACAGGTATGAGTTTTGTTGACAAGAAAGTGCTCAACATTCTGTGAAGCATGCAAGAGAGATTAAGTACAAGAAAGATGACAAGTTGAGAATCAGAGCTGTTTGCAATACAGAAGGCTGTCAATGGATGGTGTATGCAAGGTATCATAAAAGGACATTTAGAATTAACAAATTGCAACTTGATCACAGATGTGCAATGACATTCAATAACAGAATGGCTAATGCTGGTTATTTTTCACACAAATACACGAATACTTTTAGGACCAATCCTAGGTGGAACCTGGCTGGTTTTGTGAATACTATTAAAAAAGAATGTGCCATGACTGCTTCCAAATGGGCATTTTATAGGACACGTTCTAAATGTTTGGAGACAATTAAAGGGAGTAACGAGAATCAGTTTAGGATAGTTACTGATTATTGTGACCAACTAAAAAGAAGCAATCCTGGTAGTACTGTGGTTTTGAAGACTGAAATGGTTGGGGAAGTTAGGGTGTTTAGAAGGTTGTATATATGTCTAGCTACTTGTGAAAAAGGCTTTACAGAAGGTTGTAGAAGGGTTATAGGGGTTAGATGGATGTTTTCTGAAGGGAGACTTTGGAGGACATATGCTAACTGTTGTTGGGTAGATGGTGAGAACTCAATGTACCCTATTGCTTATGCAGTGGTTGAGTCAGAATGTAAGAGCAGCCGGAACTGGTTCCTCGAAATATTGGTTGATGATGTTGGAGTTGTTAACACTTATGGGTGGACTTTTATGAGCGACAAGCAAAAGGGCTTGAGAGATGCATTACAGAAATGGACTCCAAATGCAGAACATAAGTGTTGTGTTAGACACTTGCATAACTTCAAGCTAACGCATAGTGGTGTCATCTTGAAGAACTTACTATAGGCAGCTGTTAGGGAAACACATGAGGTTGAGTGGGCTGAAGTAATGGAGAAAATGAAATCTATAGATCCAAAGGCATATGAGTGGCTATCAAAGAGACCAAGCAAACAATGGAGCAGGGCATTCTTCAGGGATACCACCAAGTGTGACATGTTACTCAATAACCTATGTGAGTCCTTTAATGTTGCAATAAAGCATGCAAAAGATAAGCCAATTATATGTCTGCTTGAGAAGATCAGATGCTACCTCATGACAAGGATGTCGTCCAAAAGAGAGTCCGTGGGCAAGTGGTAGGGACATTTCGCACCAAAAATATGTAAAATCATTGAAAAAAATACCAAGGAAGCTAGGACCTACCAACCAACTTATGCAGGGGATATGCAGATGCAAGTTGTGCAATATTTCTCAAAGACTTATGTGGTTGATTTCAGGGAGAGGACGTGTACTTGCAAGAGCTTCCAATTAGTTGGAATCCCTTGTTGCCATGCTATCAGTGGTATCCATGCTAGGAACTTGATAGTGAATACTTATGTAGATGAATGGTACAACAAGGACATGTATTTGAAAGTGTATAGCCCTGTTGTTCATCCAATGGAAGGCGCTGAATTTTGTATCAACAAAGGTAAAAATCCTATAGCTCCACTACCACACAAGACTCAACCAGGGAGGCCAAAGAAAGTAAGGAGAAGGGAAAGTGATGAACCACCAAAAACCAACAACAAGAGAGGAAGACAAGGAATGGATATGAGTTGTAGCAACTAGCAAGTGTGGAGGCTTTGTGGGTCCTTTTGTACTTAAGCTACAAGTGCTTTTGATTTTATGCAAGGTATATAAATTGCATTTTGTATATTGATGTTCATGCAATGTATTGACTGAGGTGCTTCAATGTGTTTCAACTATCCTGTGCTGAGGTAATTGTAGCAATTTGTTGAATTGCTGATTTTCACAAACTTGATGAATGGGGAAGAGAAGTAAGATGGGACTCTATTGCTATTTTTTTGTCTTAAAATTTAATTATGCTATGTTGTATTCTTCAGGTCATAAAATTATGTACTGTGATTTGAATTACCTTAACTGGCTTTATAACTGTTAGTTTATTTTAGAAGGGAAGATCATCACTCCTCTGTTTATATTAATTTATCAACATGCTGCCTTCATGAAATACCCAAGGAGCATGAATATGTTGGGAGGCAAACAATCAAGTATCAGTGGTATAGCAGGAGATGATTTGATACTAGAGGGATCTGCTGGTCTCTCAATGTGGGAGGTTCTTATAATGATAAACTGATCAATTAATAATTTCCTGATTAGAAGTTATTATGATGTGTGGTTAATTGATTTTACTTCTAACAGTGGAAGCTGGACTGTAAGAATGCAAATTATGTGAAAAAAATTCAGATTCAGTTCTTGTGATTTAGAAATACAAATAATCTTTAGTTGTTATTCATGTTAGTGTTTTAACAGGATTTATATGTTCAGAAATCCTCCCTCCCTCCCTACCCGTTAGTGGCTGTGAGAGGCCTGTGGCTGATGATTTAGATAAAATTGCTTCATGCATTGAATGGGCTGGGACAAAATAAATTGAACTTTGTTGTCAAATCCTCTTATACAGAAACTATTGACTTGAATGTTTGTGTTTACAATTCCATGTGAAGGGAACTTGGCATCCCACAATGTGGCAACTTACTCCAGTTTTTTGGGACATAGATGTGCCTTGATTTACCTTTTTGCCCTTCATTTTGGAATGCACAGAATGATTTCACAGAAAATGAAACCGTAAATGTTAAAGGGGACCTGTGGTGCTAATAATCAAAAGATTAGGGACCTGTGGTGCCAAAAAAAAAAGGTTTGGATGTTTTTGCAACTAAAATGAAAGGTAGGGGGCCTAATCCGCAATTAACCCTAAATATTCATCTCTCTTTCTCTCTCCCCCTTTTATTTTTTCCCCTTCCATTAATTATTGTCTCTCTCCTATTAAAAATACATTAGTGAATTTTGAATTAGAGGCGGGATCCATTGGTGATGAAATATTAACTAGGCCATCTATTCATTAGACATCAATACAATTTAGATCGAAAACCTTTGTATTTAGATGCCACCTAGATTGCAATTCATGAAATGCATTGGAGATGCTTGTAACATATAATGTCAAGAGGACAAGGCTCCTGGAATTGGGAGGGAAAGGGAGTGGCGTGGAGGGCTTCTTTCACATTATGGTAGTTGTTCTCTTTTATTTTCTTTGTTTGTTATTCAAAATTGGCGTTCAAATCAAATAACAGGTAATGGCATTAGTCTTTGATGCTCTTACTTATATTCCATATACAGCTAGGGGTACCACAAGTTTAGCTGGAAAACAAAGATAATATGACTTAGGAATTTTAACCCTGTTTCTCAATCCCCTGATGCGTCTCACAGATCTATCTTTGGAAGAAATGGGAAATTGCCCTCTGACAGGGACGGCATTCCAAATTACCCCTGATACTAATACCAGTGATCACTCCAAAATTGATGTAACTACTAAGTATCAATGTGAAACATTAAAAAGATCCATATTAGATATATATTTAGCATCCATATTCATTATTCAATTTCCTCAAGGTTCTTTCTTATTATTTTGTCTTTTATTGGTAGAAATGATGACATCTTCCATGTCACTGGTAAATTTGCGAAATGCCAAAATTACATTCTACAGGAATCTGTCAAGATAACTCTGGTGACGGGAAAAAAAAATTAGAAGGTTCACATAAGATTTAACCCAGTGATTGTTACAAGAATTATCATAAGCGAAACTACAACAGCGAAAGTCTGCCGAAGTTTACAAGATGTCAGAGAATTGATACCTTGTTGATGAGGTCAACTGCAAAAACATTTCCATATTTTTTTCTTAGGTCCAAAAAGTGCCGGTCAACTACTCGTGGCTGCAGAAATGTCAGAGAGAGAAGAATTCAGGAAACAGGTATTGGTATATACATATTACCTGATATTTTTTGGTACATATTTCAAAGACATAATTGTGCTACTCACTGCTTCTTCAAGTCTAATGATTTCAAATTTCGGCTTGTATGTCAAATCAACAATCTGATCCCAAAGTAATGGAATTGATCCTCGAACCTAGAAGAAAAAATAAATAACAATTCAAATTTGTATATACGTTAATATGTTCAGAAAAATGATTTCACACAGGCACAAGTTTAACATATGTTAATTAAAAAGTTAGCATTTCAATTACATATTATGATGTTTGTTCCCTTTTGACTATAAGAAGGTTGCCAGCATTTACATGCAAATTCACCAGTCCAGGTAATTGACCTACTAAATTGATCATCTCAATGAAGAAGATATTTAATGTGCCGCATCATGGCTAAGCTAGTAGAAATGTAGTTGAAATTAATTATTAGATATGTTCTCAAAATGGTTAGGGTAACATTGGATGGGAATGATGACATTTGAAATTAAAAACTTTAACCAATATGTTTTAGGCTGTGTTCGGTAAGTTTTATAAATTCAAATTATAATGGACATAATTTCCCAAACCACTTTTTAACTTCACACATTTTCTCTCTCCAATTTTTAACCACACGTCTTACCTAGAAAATCCAAATAATACACATTATAAATCAAATTCCATTTATTTCAGCCACCAAACAGACCCTTAATTTCAAGAAAATTAATAGAAAAATTATTTATTTATGGATCCTAAATCAACTATATTGACATGGTAAAGACACCTCTTTAAAAGAGCACGTGGAAACCAATTATTTACCTGAGTAAATGCTGTGAAACATAGAACAGGGTATTAAAAGTGCAAGGAAACAAGGAACCCCAAAAAAGTATAATAGTATTAGTAATGACTTAGGTGAACAATGTTTTACACCAAATGTTCCTTCTGGACTAGTCTTTATTTCTTTTTTTAAAGAAAAAAGTGTTGAAGATAATCGGGGTCTGACCTGACTCGAACAAATGGAAATTGATTAATCATAAAATTGAACTGTAATTATTCGTAACTGTATCAATTCACTCACCTTGGGTATATAGAGACCTCTAGAATTAATTTGCAGCAATAGGAATAATTGATAGGTAAATCAAACTAAACCATAATAACCAAATCAAGATCCAATCCTGACAATTTAAAAAAATGAACAGCTCGAAAAGTCTTAAAATGGAAGATCAAGCAATAAAACAGTACTTTACATGATCTGTCCTACTCCTTTTTTTCTTTTTCACCTACAAACTATAATAAAATACTTTGGTTCAAAATATGGAGCAATATGATCTGCCTTGAAAACAGCAAAAATAACTAGAATATTCATCCTTTCGCGATGGACTCTTCAAGTTATATATACGTGCCTAATGATCTATATTGATCAAAGGGTATGTGACTAAAGTCCTACATACACAGGTAAACAATAGAGTAATTTTTCTCATTGTTCAACTACTTAGAAATATTATTTTTTCCATTCTAAGAACTCTCCACCATCCTATATAAATATCACATAAAGTTGCCAAGTTGGAAAGGACCAAATATAAACATAGTGCCATGTCAGTGTATCCAAATTTGATATTTTAACGAATACCACACCACAACCTAAACTGACTCCATTAGTCTGCCTCAGGTTGTGATAACAGATAAGGTAATTCACGCTAAACCCAATCAGCTATAGTCATGAAAAATAAATAAGATATGCTACTGTGGCCAAGATATATATATATATATATATATATATTTTTTTTATTATTTTTTTTATTTTTTTTTATTTTTTGGGTTGCAAGGCTTACCATTCCAGGGAAGTGCTTGAAGTAAATCATCTTTGTCTAAGATTCATTGCACATAACAAGTTATTTGAAATAAAAAAGCATTCACTGAAAGCTATCTTTCCAATTGATAAGGATCCCACCTGCAGTCCAACTCTTCTCAGTAGAAAACACTAACTACAACATTATTTAACATATTCCCTTATTTATACAAACAACAGCAAACTAAGTCATACTCCCGACAAAATATTCCCTTAAGATTTCTCCATTGTGACTCATTCTGGTTTTTCTTTATTTATTTATGTTTATTTATTTTTGAAATAAAAATAAACTTTTTCTTAATTATGTTGTTGGTGACCAAGGATTAATTCATCAGTAAAGAAAAAAAGGGAAAGATATTGTAGTATTTTGCAACATCACAAGATCAAGTTGGGACATCCCATTATTGTAGAACAAAGGTACAATCTCATGACAGTGTTTTAGGCAGGAGACATTGATGCAACAAATTATAAAACATTACTAAACATATCATATGGAGGTTTACCTGAACAAATGATGCAGTGTGGCCATTCAATTGTACAATTTGTTCAGTTTCCACGAAATTTGCAACGTAACCATCAGAATCAGCTCCTCTTCTCCACATCCGGGTGCCTTCAAAAAGTTACAGCAATACAACCAACTAGACTAATAAGATAAATCAAATGATAAATAGTATACATTTTATGAGAGTATTCAATATTTTCCGATGTATACGCCAAAAGCACCATTTTTATTCATCAAGGTCTCAATTAATTCATCCTCAATTCTCTTACATATAGTTGGTGGCATTGTAATTAATTAGGCAGCACAAAATACATTTAAGAAAAACCCGAGATATAAGAAAAGTGTGTGAGCAAGCATTCATCATGGAATCAATTGGAAACGAATGTGTTACTCAACCAACCATCAGAAGCGCTGACGGATATCTTTTATATATGCTAAGTGGGATATCTCTTTTAGCTACCCTGAAAAGTGTGGCTTGGCTGACACATAGGCTGACAACGAAAAGCATGTGGCAGGAACTAAACATAAATGAATATATATTAAACAAACCAAATGGAAAGATACTTCGTATAAACTCAAATACCTTACTACACTTCCATACTAATTTTAATAGAAATAGGCAAAGCAGCCCATGTGTTTTGTAATGCACCCTGACATCTCTCCAGAGTTACCATAATTTTCGTTGATAAAGCATTAAAACATGTCAAGTGATGATATTCATTTAAAACATAAATGAATATATTAAATAAACCAAATGGAAAGATACTTCGTATAAACTCAAATACCTTATTACACATCCATACTAATTTTAACAGAAATAGACAAAGTAGCTCGCACGTTTTGTAATGCACCCTGACATCTCTCCAGAGTTACCATAATGGGATAATTTTCACTAAAGCATTTTCCTTGATAAAGCATTAAAACAAGTCAAGTGATGATGTGCAGGTGTTCAAAGTGATTCTTAAAATACTTAGCAATACAATTAAATAAGTGGTGGGTAAGGGGTCAGACAAAGATTCGCAACATCCAAATCTTCAATTTCAAATAAGCCAAATAAACCAATTCATTCCTAGCTCAAATGGCAGAGACTCAGCAACAGAGAAAAGTAGCAAGAACAACCCTGGCCCACTTTATGGTACTTGGTGCAGTTTGTAGCTTTGGCTTTTCATTTTTGTATAGTTGGTAAAGTATCTGTTTGCAATCATGGGGAAAAAGGAAGGGTGGAGCAAGATATAAAAGGTACAGGTTCTCAATACCAGTTCTCCTAGTGCATCTTCGTGCAATCAACATAACATCGAGTATGTCTTTACCAATGGCAGCCTGAAAGTTCTGAAAACCTGATGACCAGTTAAGGATTAACTTTAAATGCAATTACATATGATATCTATTCTTGTTTAGCATTACAGCATCAGCTGCAAGTAAATCAGCTAAATTTGGAGCACAATAGTTTTGGAAATGAGAAAAGGATACTCCCTTGAACAACAGGAAGTAAGTATGGCTCAAGCTGCATACATAAGACACCATATTTAGTAAGTTTCATATGTAGGAGCTCTGAAGAAAAAGAATGTGTCATTCCAATGATTTGGGAACCTTGTTATCTATGAGCACTTCCATCATATAGTTGTTCCATAGAAACCGAGGGTCTGCCTGCAAAAAATAAAAAAAAAAAAATAATTAGCCTCTGTTTGGTAAAATCTTTTGGATTATAAACAAAGAATGTGATGTTTTCGAGGTAAAATACGTGGTTGAAAACTGATTTTGGGAGATGTGTTGTTTATAAACAAGTTACTTAATGGAGGCTTAGTCCTCAAAGATGGCATGTATGTCAAGGTGAGAGTCTGATGAAAAATTTAGCTATCATAATAACAGATATCTTGGACAAATGTTCTTAGCTTTGCCAACCAACAATAAAAGCTACGTCAGGGATAGCACATATGGTGTCTACTGTACATAATTTGGACATACTCTATGGAACACAAATACATAAGATCAAGAAAACATACTTGTCTCCAGAGTGGAAGCAACTTTGATTCATCACCCAGATCATGCAGCCGTTGAGCACTATAAGAAAAACCTTAAATTCTCACGGAACTGACCGTGCCAATATTCAATATTGTAATAGACGTGTTGTACAAATGTTTTTTAGTGCCAAAGACGGTGCTTATTTTTGGAGAAATTATAGTGAGATTATAATGAAAAGGAGAAGGATAGTCTCATGAAATGTGTGGATAATAAGTGGTTAGTAGTTGTGTGTCCTGATTTAAATTAAAGTTTGACTTTGACCTTCAAATTATAATGGGATTATAATTTTATCCAAACAAGCACATAATTTCCAAAATGAATCAGAATTTTCAGTGTCATACGAAATACTTACAGCGAATAACCATAAACAACTGAATGGTATAAGTCTATGAGGGTTCAGGCACTAAAAGATACAACTCTAATAAGTTAAATTTTCAAAGAGATACCTCCTTTGACAACAGTTACAACAAGATGACAAACAAATAAGCCAAGAAATGATAACTTAATTTTGGAGAAACAATTTACCTTAAAGTTATATTCACGTCATACGAGAAATACAGACCAGGAGTTCTCTCTGCAACATTTAGCAGGCGATAAAACTCAGTCTCCATTTTTTTCTGCAAAAGGACACAATATAGTGCATCAGAAACAAACAGTTACACATGATCCAAATAGAAAGGAGAAAAAATAGAAGGAAAAACAAACCTGTTCTTCAGAAGAATTTTTAAGAGATTGATCACAAGGAAAAACCTTCATGGATGAGATTTTGAAGATAGGGTGTCCCAGATAGGATCCAACACATTCACGTTCCGTTATAACTAATAAATATGATCCTAAAGGAAAGATATATAAAAAAAAAATGTTAAATGTCGATTAACTAAACGATTAAATAAAACCTAATTGACCAAGGATGGCTATATTCTACGCTGATAACATTCTTTTTTACTCTAAGATGTTGAACAAAATTTAGAGCCTTATTTATTTTCATTTTATTTGTTGTTAGAAAAGCTCAAAACAATCATATATATTTCAATACATCAGTAAACCTGTTGAGGCAATGATTCAATATAATGCCATATTCAATATCTTATCCGTTAAGTTAATAAGTAAGCATATCAAAGTTCCAATCACATCTCATATCCATTTTGAAGTTCTTTATTTTCAAATACAGTGTATATTCATTGCAATAAAAAATATTGGAAGGAGAATTCAGATCTCACATTGGGAACCTCACCTTGATGATGGGTGGCCTAACTAAAAAATCTTGTGAGAGCATTTACTTTGAGGAGTAAGGCTATGCATAAGTGTTGTGTAGTCAGTACCTTCGCAATTTGTACTTTATTTTTCTATTTTTCTCCTTTCTTTGTAAGTTGAAGTTCATTAGACTAACAAGCTAGTAAAGTTTTAATATTAGAGTGTAACAATTAATTAAACCAGTGTTCCCTGAGTAAAAAAATATGCTGCATGAGCTACACTAGATGGACATGTTTTTTGTGTTTTATTTCCTTCTCTTGGATTCTTTTCTGTTAGGTTTGAACTTCAAATTATTCTGTAAAAATGTTTCCTCATTTTACTATTATATCGAAAAACTCGTTCTTCTGAAAATTAAAACTATGCTTGTTTTCATAAAATTCTAGCAAATCTTACACCTTTACCTTTTCAAACATTGGTTTCGACTTGCATAATATGCAATACTAGGGATGCAGAAAGTTATATATCTTGTACCCAGAGTTTTTATTGTTAAAAAGATGTTAGATGTAGTATTGTACAGTCTTTCTCCAAAGAGTTTCCCGACAAAAAAAACTAATGTTTTGATCCCAAACAAAATAAACTGGCACTCCAGTAAACCAGGCTAAGATATATTATATAGAAGTGTAAGAAAAATCTGAGTAAGAGATACTTCTCACGGATTTTAAACCTCAAAATTTGATGCACATCGTATCTATGAAAACAATCTCAGACAAACAATTGCAAGTGCAAGAACTACTCAACATTACTTTAGGATTGGGAAACAGCAACCTGTTTAAGATTCCATATAACAAGAACCTCTAGGGTTTAACCTTTCGCTAAGCACTAAAATCGAAAATTTAAAGTAGCATGAGGTTGCATAAAACAAGGATAACAGATTAACAGCATCTGTACAGCAACAGCAAGATTCTAAGTTCAAATTCTCGCTAAAAAAGAACATATACAGCAATGAATCACATTTTTTAAATTGTATTGGTTTATGAGTTTACTATTCACGCAGAAATGGTGAATCATTAACCAACTGATTAATAAATATGTTGCAGGGCTGACAAAAAACTCTTGTCATTAATGGTGGCACTATATATATATATATATCTGATGGATCTACACATATAAAGAGAGTAACTAACCTGCTAACAGCTTGAGCATGCCAACCACACCAAAGATTGTCCGAATTTTAGGAACGCGAAGGGAGCTACAATGTGGTATCTCATCTGAACAGTGAAGGAAAAAGATAATTAAGGCAGGTAAGAAAACAACTATCATAAACCAATACATATTAAATGAACTAGGAGATGATAACCAATAAGATTGATGGAGGCATCGACGCGACTAATAGCCAAAAAGGAACCGGAAGATCCATCTGTGGGCTCCATGACATATTGATCGGGGAATTCCCATAGCCGCATTCTGTTGTACAGCTTCTGTGCAGGATCCGCCTTCTCCATCATTGTTGTCGTTGTTGGATATTATGAATGGAATAGAATTGAATTCAATCAGTGGGATCTGATCAAATTTTCATCAGTTTTTCCGCATCAGAAATGCAACATATTTATGAAATGAAGAGAGAGAAGATATTTACCGGTTTTACAAGTGGAGTAGAAGAAATTCGAGGAATTTAGGAACCAAATCCAATCGGAAAATAGCACGAAATTTGGAAAGGAAAGGGTCAAATCAGGACGAGAATTTTGGGGGCAGACTCCGAAACCGGAAAAAAATTATATGAGCCATAATTTAAAAAAAAAAATAAAATAAATAAAATGAACTTAAAAAGGGTATTGTTTCACTTGGAGGCTCCCAAAACGGAATTAACAGAATCCCATACAATTTGCGCTATTCCAAGATCAATATGAACAGGAGCATGCTATTTTGTGTTACTCTTTGATTTACACACATTCACTTGGGATGTGACCTACAAAATATTAAAATATTTGTGAGTTCCATCTCATGTGAACGGCGTGTAAGCCAATGTATAATATTTGTATGTACAAATGAAATTTTCATATGAACATGTCATATAATATCATGTTGAATTAATTAATTAAACTAATCTTTGGAGAGGTATAGTATTGTTCTTTTATGGGCAACAATATTGAATGTAACTCAAACCTCCTTTACATCCTTTGAACAAAAATTAAATAGTCAGCGTCATTAAAATAGTACATGTTTATTTAGAATGACATTTATTATGGTAGATTGTAGTCACAAGAGAACGACATTCGGAAGTTGTAGAGGAAGGTGGTTGCATTGAGCAAATCGCATACTTTCATGAGGGCTAGACATTCAACATTAGACACAAATAGAGAACCATCTACCCGTTTGAGCATAACAATAATTTCTCTCCTTATCCAATGTTCAAAAACTTGTCCCTTCCTCACCTCGACATCGATATTTAACTTGAACTGCAAAACCTATTGTGGGACTGTGGCTTCCAAAATCTCTCCCCTCATCCCACCCCCCTCCCCCACTTCCTTTAGCTTGCCTCTACCTCCTCACATTTCCTCACCTTTCAGACCAACTTGTCTATTAGCTTACTAATGACCTCTGCCCAACACCCCTCTCACGTGGAGTTCCACGTCTCTCTCACCACAAAGAGCCCACATCACACACCCATGGATCCCTAGCTTTTCTACCATTACATTCCTCAACCAGTTAGAAAGTTCATCATGTCCTCCAACCCTAAAAGAATTTTGTAGACTTTAAACTTAAGGAGGGTGTATTCAATTGAGAATTTTGAAGAATATTGCAAACTTTAAACTTGAGGGTGTATTCGATTGAGAGTTTTGAAGAATTTTGTAGACTTTTTTAAGTGACGACTTTTGTGTGAATTTCATGGGCTTTTTATAGATTTGCATATCGTCAATAGTGGTATAATATTTTAAGCTTTATTTTGATTTAGTATGTCTTAGTTTTCATATTGGTTTAGAAGGTCTGGTAATTCTAGAAATAGGCCGGTGATTTGTCAAGTAATTTTCAAGGAGATGAAAAAATTAATTAAAAAAATTGATACTTCTTTGAATGATTTCAATTCAAGTGAATTTCAAATTCCTCAAATTGAACATAGGTTACATAATTGGGATATTCAAAAAGTAGATGATAAATGTACTTTATATTCCTAATCATACCTTTAAATTAGTATTTTTAGTAGTAACTTGGGTAAATATCTGCTAATTTGTACATATTTTGTGTTCATATAGGTTAACTAGGTAAAAATCACAAAAGAAAGCAAAATGATTGCATTATTGATGATTTTGAATGAAAGAGGACAAAAGCATGAAAAGCTAGGAATTTTAGGATCGAATTGTCACTTTCCAGAAGTTCAGGACCGGTTATGCAATTTTAAAGGGACCAACATGCACATTTTAAATTGTTGAAGGACCTCGATTGCAATTTATAGGGACCAAATTGAAAGGATTATAAAAGTTTGAGGACCACAATGATTGTTCCAGAAAGTTGAGGACTTGATTGCAAATCATGATGGTTGGTTGGCAGACCAACAAACCATGCGATCGCATGGTGATACATTGGCGCGGTCACAGTGGCACCTCAAATATAGGCATTGCTGAATTAGCCTTGACCATGCAATCGCATGACTTTAAAATTTACAAAAAAAAAATACTGACCCTGTAAGGTCCAAACTTTGATTCTCACGCGTTTAGCCAATTTTTGGGCATTTTAACGGTTTTTTAGGCAAAATTGGGGGAAAATATAAGGAGGCATCCCTCTCATTTAATAGAGTTACATTTGATTTGGCCTCTTTTTGCTCTATCTAGTATTCTTATTTTTCCTTTGATGTTTAGTTAGGTTTTATCATTAATTTTTGTATTTGGTGGTTAGAACATTGATTGAAAAGGGAGAAACGGGTCTAACATTTTTAATGAGTAATCTATCAATTTGTATGTTGAGAAGTTAGTTAGGTGAATGTCAAGTGAAATCAAGAATCTCAACTCTCTTTAACCATCAATTTATCATCCATTATCTAATCATTTATTTACCTTATTTTGCATTTAATTCGAAGTTTTAATTTGAGTACTTAAACATTTCAAAAATAAAACTCTATTATTTGTGTTTACTGTTGGAATTAATCAAATTAGAGTGTAATTAGAGTATACAATCCTTATGAGACCGATAATTAGGACTTATTAGCCTACTATTACTTGTATGCGACACGTACACTTGCGGTACACATTTATAGCGAACAAGTTTTTGACGCCGTTGCTGGAGATTATTTTTATTTTAATTACATTTTAGTTAATATTAGTTTTAAAAATTAGTTACCTTTGTTTCTTGTACAAACTTTCTTTTATTTTGTGAAGTTAAATTTTCTAATTTCTCTTGTTATCCTAAGTCACCTTTAGTGCATGCATTGATCAAGAAGTCTTAATCTATTTGCTTTAGACCCGGACATCGAAGGAACCTTTTGTAGGTGACTAAGGGAGCAACGAGAAGTTAAGAGGAAACTTCTTATTGTGATGGAACAACATAGAGGGAACCAAGATCCTAATGCTCAACCCGATAATGACCCAAGGGGTGGAATCCGACTCAATTTTGATCAACAAGCAGGTGGAGTTTAAGAGCCCGTAGTTAATGAAGAAGACATGTTATTTCGTGACTTCATGAACCCTCCCATTGTTGAGAACCAATCAAGCATCATTTATCTATCCTATTGATGAGATTCGAAGCGCGGAAGAAACACCGGAAAGTTCCAAACTCAGGTTGTGGTTGGACGGATGAATCATGACCCGATATTTACGACGCGATGGCTCGACGATGCGGAATAAAGAACCACGACTTTCGAAACGCCACAAGGATTTGCCCAATCTCCTTGATAAGTCTCTAATTTTGAACGCCACAAATATTCTAGCAAATATTTGATAAGTTCGATATTTGAACGCCACAAGAAATATTCTTGATAAGTTCGGAAAACATAGGAATCCACCTATAACTTTTATTGAATCCTCAATAAAAACTGTTTATATCAAAATCAAATCTCAAGTCTGAATTACAATGAATCTAAAAAGCGTATAAATAAGCAAAATAAAACCCTAGTCGCTAATTTACTCAAAATTGAATTCTAATTAGACTAAAATTCTAAAATAGACAAACAAATAATTAAAAACAAAATTTAACCTAAAAATACGCAAAAATCCTAATTTTCGTCTGCATAATTGACTTACTGTTTTGAAGCCCCAAATGATGGAATTTGGCCATAAAATCAGTCGGCTCAAGGGCTTTAGCCCATGAGTTTTGCTTAGTGGCCCATTTCTACTCGAAAAACACATATTATGCATCTAATTCTGACATGGTTGACTGGATTGCACTTTTATTTGGCTTGAATATTTAACTTTTTCCGTCAAGCCTGCTATGACTCCGATTGTCGAGGGTCCGGAACACATCATACCCTCCTTCTTTAGGATGATTCGTCCCGAATCATAGCTTTGTTCCTGTTGTTTCACTTCACCTCCTGGATCAAACGGAAAATTATTGCTTCCATCCCAGATGGATGACCAATAGTATCCTGTAACTTGGGTTACATGAATGGATTGAAGTAGAAACTCCTGTGGACATTGGTGGTATTGCCCAAATTTTCAAGTACATTTAACCTGCAAGACAAAATTAAATAAAGCGGGGAGGGGAATGTTAGTTTCATGAGGTATAAGGTATGGATCCTTGTATCCATGATTAATCACCATCTCCAATTATTCTTTAAGAACCACGAGGCCCTCCTCTTCACCTCGTTCTTCCTTTGCATCTCCAACCACCTTTTCAAAAATTTTACTCTCAAATTTAACCACATCTCCTATCTCCAATTTCACAATTTCTTGTTTAACCACCACTTCTAATTCTTCATTCTCATCTTCAACAATTGCATTCTCAATCACTTTCTCGCTACCCAACTCTTTTTCCTCATCAAATTTTGGAATTTGTTTAGTTGTTTTTAATTTCAACTCTCCCTCTTTCTTATCAATATCCTTATCCCCATGATGCTTCCTATTACACTATTTTTCACTCTCCTTCCTTACCCTCCGTGAATCTTCTAGTGCTTCCTCTAATGTCAACCCATATAGTACGCATGTTTTCCCTTTCTTAAGGAATTTGTATATGTGCATACTCTTATCATAAACATCCTCCCTCCTATGTCTCCAATATTTTCCCAATAAAATATGATAAGATTTCAATGGCACCACATCACACCATACATCCTCACTATACCTTCCCTGGGTGATAGGCACTAGAACTTGTTTGGTTACTTTGAAATTCCCAAACTCCCTCATCCACGTCATCCTATAAGGTTTATAGTGTGGTTCTAGGGGCAATCCTAATTTTTCAACTGTGGTGCTACTAACAAAATTAGTAAATCACTTTCCATCAATCGTCAAACTGCACCCCTTATGATCCACATAACATCTAGTTTGGAATAAACAGCCCGGATCATAATCCATCCCTTATGTGACGTTAAAAAATTTCAAGAATGAAGAGAATTTAGATATCAAATAGCAAGAACGACTTTTATTGACTTGGAAGGGAATGCATATCAAGAATTTTAAAGAAACTCAAGAAAGTGGTTCTTGAATTTGGAATAACTCTTTTTTTTTTTTTTTTAAATAATGGATGAATTTTCGGAATAAATAAAATAATAAATTTTTTTTTTTATAAAATCCGAAAATTCGACAACGAACACGACAGAACAAACGGAATAGGATTTGGATAAGAATCGAATAAAACAAACACTTTTGAATTTTTGTTGGATTTTTATATGGATCAAAAACTGAAAAATCTTACTGACACGAAGAACAAGAAAACTCAAAAAATTGAAAACAAAACACTCAACAAGATATGAATGATTTTTATGGGACTCAATGATAAACATAAAAATCAAACTGGATAGAAAAACCTGAATTCAGAGTCCAGCTCTGATACCAGATGATGAGATTCGAAGCGCGGAAGAAACGCCGAAAAGTTCCGAACTCAGGTTGTGGTTGGACGGATGAATCATGACCCGATATTCACGATGCGATGGCTCGACAATGCGGAATAAAGAACCACGACTTTCGAAACGCCACAAGGATTTGCCCAATCTCCTTGATAAGTCTCTGATTTTGAACGCCACAAATATTCTAGCAAATATTTGATAAGTTCGATATTTGAACGCCACAAGAAATATTCTTGATAAGTTCGAAAAACATAGGAATCCACCTATAACTTTTATTGAATTCTCAATAAAAACTGTTTATATCAAAATCAAATCTCAAGTCTGAATTACAATGAATGGAAAAAGCGTATAAATAAGCAAAATAAAACCCTAGTCGCTAATTTACTCAAAATAGAATTCTAATTAGACTAAAATTCTAAAATAGGTAAACAAATAATTAAAAACAAAATTTAACCTAAAAATACGAAAAAATTAATTTCCGTCTGCATAATTGACTTACTATTTTGAAGCCCCAAATGATGGAATTTGGCCATAAAATCAGTCGGTTCAAGGGCTTTAGCCTGTGAGTTTTGCTTAGTGGCCCATTTCTACTCGAAAAACACATATTATGCATCTAATTCTGACGTGGTTGACTGGATTGCCCTTTTATTTGACTTGAATATTTAATTTTTTCCATCAAGCCTGCTATGACTCCGATTGTCGAGGGTCCGGAACACATCACCTATGATCATCCCAACTTTCAACTTTGGCTGGATGTGATTAATCAATTCTCCAACACTACATTCTATGGGAGGATCGATGAAAATCCACATTCTTATGTTGCTCACTTCATAGAAATTTGTAGCAACTTCAAATATAAGGGCATAAGGGTGGAGGCAATCTAAATGAGGTTGTTTGTTCATACATTGAAGGACAAGGCAAGGGAATGGCTTGACACTTTACCTTTGAGGAGCATCACTAGTTCGGCGGAATTTGTTTAAAGATTCACTACAAAATTCTTCCTGCCCGCTAGAGTTGTTAAACTCAAGCATGACATTACCACATTTCAACAATTTGAATTGGAAAGTTTCCATGAGGCTTGGGAGAGATTTAAATACATGCTTAGTAAGTGCCCAAATCATGAAATCACATTGGGGCAACAAGTCAACTACTTCTATGCCAGTTTGACTCCTCTTTGTCGTTTAAATATGGATTCATCCTCTAATGGGTCCATAAAAACAAAGAGAATTCTAGAAGGTAACTTTCTTGAAATCATGAGCGAGAAAAGTGTAAAGTGGCTAGATAGAGGTACACAAAGAAGCTCTAGTGGGGCACGTGTGGGTGATGACTATGCACTTGTCTTGTCAAAAATAGACTCATTGGCCAAGAACCTGTCAATATGGTTCAAACCCCTCCGATATGTATGACACGTGGAGCAAATCATCAAAGCTCAATGTGTCCATTGATGGAAATTTTTTCTTCATCTACCGAGCAAGTTGCATATGCTCAAAACTTTCAATGTCAAGGTTTCAATACTTATGCCCCTACTTATAATCCTAGTTGTAGGAGTCATCCCAATCTATCTTTTGGCAACAACCAAAACGTGATAAATCTAAAGCCGCAATATAAGAAAGAGGGATGGGAAGAGGCTATCACCAAGTTAGCAAATCATTAATTGCAATATCAAGAATGTAATGATGCCTCTTTGAAAATTTTGGAGAAACAAGTTGGCCAAATAGTTAAACTTCTCTTGGAAAGGCAACAAGGAACCTTTCCTAGTAACACCGAAACTAATACAAGAGAGAATGTTCAAGCTATTACAACAAGTAGTGGGGTCAAATTACTCGAGATCATAGTACCACAACCAATTACTCAATCAAGCAAGGCTCCCATTGAAGAAGATGAACTTATACAAAAACCCAAATAAGTTGTTGAAGTGACCAATGAAAATGCATCGGAACCATCAACACCAAAGCCTCCAACACCAATTAAGGCTTACGTGCCTCCTATTCCCTTTCCTAAATGGTTGCAAAAGCAAAAGCTTGATAATCAATTTTACAGTTTTTTGGAAGTGTTTAAGAAGATACACTTCAACGTCCCATTCACTGATGCCTTGGCTTTAATGTCAAATTTATGAAGGATATTATGTCCAACAAAAGAAATTTCGAAGAGCATGAGATGGTGATGTTAGTGGAGGAGTGTAGTGCAATCATACAAAACAAGCATCCTCCAAAAATCAAAGATCCAGGGAGTTTTACTATTCCATGCACTATTGATGATGTAAATTTTAGTAAAACTTTATGGGATCTTGGAAGAAGCCAAAGCAACCACCGTGTCTCTACAAGTCGTGAAGTGGCTTGATACGGGCATTATTCATCCAATCTCGGATAGTGCATGTGTAATCCACATAAAAGTGGTGCCCAAGAAAGGAGGTGTCACGGTAGTGGAAAATGAAAATAATGAACTTATTCCCAAAAGGCTGATAACTGGGTGGAGAGTATGTATTGACTATCGCAAACTCGACAATGACACTAAGAAGGATCACTTTCCCCTCCATTCATTGATTAAATGCTCGAGCGATTGGCTGGTCACTCTCACTATTGCTTCCTAGATTGGTATTCAGGCCATAATCAAATTTCAATAGCTTCGGAGGATTAAGAGAAAACTACTTTCACATGTTCATATGGTACTTTTGCATATACAAGGACACCCTTTAATATTTGCAATGCACCCGCCAATTTTCAGCGATGCATGATGGCTATTTTCTCATACATGGTGGAGAAATTTATTGAGAAATTTATGGATGATTTTTACGTGTTTGGCACTTCATTTGATGATTACTTGAAAAATCTGAATATAGTGTTAAAGAGATGTAAAGATACCAGTTTGGTGTTGAATTGGGGAAAATGTCAAAATGTCATTTCATGGTTCAAGAAGGCATAGTTCTTGGGTACCGGATTTCAAACGAGGGGATTGAGATCGATAAGGCAAAAATCCAAGTTATTGAGAAATATCTCCCCCAACCTTGGTGAAGGGTATAAGAAGCTTCTTGGGGCATGCGAGATTCTATAGGCGGTTCATCGAGGACTTTTCAAAAATCACCAAGCCACTTTGTTCATTACTTGAGAAGAGTACCACTTTTGATTTCTCTATAGAGTGTCTCCATGCTTTCATCACTCTTAAGGAGAAGCTCATCACGATACCTATTATTGTGGCTCCGGATTGGAATTTTCCCTTCAAGCTTATGTGTGATGCAGGTGACTATGCAGTTGAGGCAGTATTGGGGCAAATAAAAGACAAGATCTTGCATGTGATCTACTATGCTAGTAGAACCTTGACCGATGCCCAATTGAATTATGCTACTACCAAGAAGGAGATGCTAGTGGTGGTATTTTCTTTTGATAAGTTTCAATCTTATCTTATTGGCTCCAAGATGACTGTCTATACTGGCCATTCGGCCCTGGAAATTTTTTTAGCAAAGAAAGATGCCAAACCAAAGTTGATTAGATGGGTTCTTCTACAACAATTTGACTTGGAGATTCATGACAAAAAGGGAACTGAGAATTTCATGGCCAATAATTTATCTAGACTCGAGCAACTCGATGATGAAAATCATGAAGAGATAAGTGAAGTATTCCCAGATGAGCAACTTTTTCAAATCATAGACTTCTACAAGCTTCTAGTGTCCCATGGTATATGAATCATGTGAATTTTCTAGCAAGTGGTATCACTCCTCGGACCACTCCTATCAACAAAGGAAGAAGTTCTTCTTGAATATCAAGTTTTGGATGACCCCTTGTTGTTCAAAAGGGGTCCAGATTCATTCGAAAGTGTTTACCCGTGGATGAAATAGAGAAAATTCTTAAACAATTTCACTCATCACCTTCTGGAGGTCATTTTGTTGCCACAAAAACTGCATCAAAGGTTCTTCAATTGAAATTTTATTGGCCCACCTTGTTCAAAGATGCCCGCACACTTGTGTCTGATGCCAACTGTAACGCCCCGAATTCTAATAACCCGGGACGCCACTTCTCCTTTAAACGGAAAATAATTGAATTATAAACATCATATTTATTTGAAAAATTTCAACAGTAAATAAATTAAATTTGATAAATTCATACAAACATTTAAATCTTAATTTTCAAAGAAAATAACAATGAAATAATTAAATTTGACGATGTTCATAAAACTTTAAATCTCATATTTAAAATAACGACAATAAATAAATTGACAATATTCGTGAATCGTGGCTTTAAAAAAATTTAGCTTCATTATTATTTGCCACCATTGTCCTTTCATTCGCCACCATCTCCAAAATCTGCAAAAGCTGTTAAAAATAGAGTGAGCATTTCGAAAGAAATACTCAGTAGGTTCAGAGGAAATTAAATAAACTGTACAGTAAATAACACATATAATCATGCAATTTAAGTCATAAATTCTCATTCTCATGCAATAAGTTAGTGGATCTCATAAATCATAAATTTTCATGCCCGAAGACATTTGGATCTGGGCCCGAAGGAAATTGGTCCGTTCCCGAAGACGTGTGGATCTGGGCTCGGAGGCAATTGGTCCATGCCCGAAGACATGTGGATCTGAGCCCGGAGGTAATTGGTCCATGCCCTAAGACATGTAGATCTGGACCTGAAGACAACTAGTTCTCATAAATTTACATAATCACATGCATAAATTTACAATATGGATTTACTTAATATTGCGCATTTAAGATAAAAGATTTTTTGAAGTAATGAACCTACCTTAAGATATTTCTGAATTTTCTTGAAAAAAAATGATTCTAGTTTTCTTGAAAATCCCGCACCTCGTCTAGCCTCAAACAGTTTGATTTGCTGGACAGTTCCTTACTATCGAAGTGTGTACGTGAGGGATCTACTTAATGGTTAATTTAGGTGTTAAACATGGTAGTTTAGGGTAAATCTTGATTTATCGTAAATTTGTGAAATTTTTGGAAGTGAGTATCCGTTGTGTAAGGATAGACTGGGGAAAGAAGTAGATGTTGATTTAGTTGGATCAAGAATTTATTGATTTGGGTTTTAAAAGTGCTTAGATGATTAGTATAGACATTTGGGCTTATAGAGTTGGACTTAAAATAAATAAAAACTTGGACTCAAAATAATTTGAATTTTCATAATTAAAGTTTGGACTTCAAATAAATTGTGACATTAGAATACTTTTGATAAAGTTTGGAATTTGACTAAGATTTTAAATAAATTTAATTTCACTTAATTGTCTAGACGAGCACACGTTTAAAAATAAATAAATAAATGAATAAATGGGCAATTTCGAAGCGACACGTTTTTAAAATAAATATATTTATTTGAATAAATCACGAAAATTCTCGATCGCTACACCAACGCTTTGGAACTATCTCCAGTAGAAATGAAATGAAATGACCTTAATTTTAATTTGGAGATGGAAATATTTGATGTGTGGGAAATTGAATTCATGGGAATTTTGGTGGCAGTTGATTATGTGTCAAAGTGGATAGAAGCGGTGACCTTACCTGCTAATGATGCTCGGGTGAACTTTTTTCATTTTCTCTCGTTATGGCACACCCTCAATCTTTCATTAGTGATGGAGGAAAAAACTTTTGTAATCGCCTCTTCGACTTACCTTTGACTAAGTATGGAGTCAAACACTGAGTATCTACTCCTTATCATCCACAAACCAGCGGGAAAGTGGAGATTTCAAATAAGGAGTTGAAGAAAATCCTTGAAGTGAAGGTGAATGCCTCGAGGAAAGATTGGTCCAAGAAATTGGATGATGCATTATGGGCATACCAAACCGCATTCAAAATGCCTATTGGTATGTCTCCATTTTGCCTTTTTTTGGTAAGGCATGCCACCTTCCGATTGAACTAGAGCACCAAGATTTTTGGGCAATGAGGACTTTGAGTTGTGATATGGAATTGGTCGGTGAGAAAAGATTAGTCCAACTCAATGAACTTGATGAGATTCTCCTTGATTCATATGAGAATTCCCAAATTTATAAAGAGAAGACAAAGAAGTGGCATGATAAAAACATTGTGAAGCGAGAATTCAACGTTGGGAAACAAGTTCTTCTTTACAACTCTAGACTTCGATTGTTCCCCTGTAAACTCCGCTTTAGATGGTCGGGACCTTTCACTATTGCTAAAATCTTCCCACATGGAGTGGTTGAACTATATCATGAAGGAAAAATGAACTTCAAAGTTAATGGGTAGCGTTTGAAAGCATAAATAGGAGGTGATTTTGCAAAAGAGAAGCCATCCATTCTTATTGCAAATCCGGAGAAATTGCATCATAGAGTCGAGCTTATGACTTTAACCTAGAGTTTTTTGAGAGGCAATCCAAATTTCTACTCTTTTTGCTTACTTGTTCATATTTACTTATTTCTATTTTTTACTTCCGTTTTGATTAATTATAAGTTTTGTAGGTTACAATGTTGAAATCCTAAGTGGCTTTGTCCTAAACAACTTTGGGGGAGAATTGCTTACCAAGAGAATCAAAAGTTTAGGTCAATCTTGAACATCACATTCAAGCATCAAACCAGGGAAATTTCATTAACCCTTCTCTTATTTAGACCGTGTTCTTTTTTCTACATTGAGGACAATGTTTAATTCAAGTTTGGGGTGATGGTTTCATTTTTTTTAGTTTTAACCAATGTTCTAAAATGCGTAATGCGTTGCGATGCGTCGAGGTCGAGAATCAAGAATCACAAGTTTAGGTGTGTCAATGCGAAGAATAAGCATCATAATGCGTTTCATATTTTTAATATTATTTTAATTATTTTAAGACATTAAATATATTTTTATATAAAAAAAATAGATTTTTTACCCTTAAAAAAACGCAGATTAGGCGCGCCTAGGCGGGATTAATCCCGCCTAGGCGCGCCTAATCCCGCCTAGGCGCACCTAGGTGGTCAAAAAAAACCGTTGACCGCATTTTTACGCGCATACCACTTATTCGACGCGTTTTGGTCACGCATCGCGCCTAGGCGGCGCATTTTCGCGCATTTTAGAACACTGGTTTTAACATATTACATAGCCTTGCAGGCTTGAAATATTTTGATGTTTGAAATTTCTCATTTTGTTTTGAATATTAACATGCTTGATTGCCTTGCCGGCTTAAGATATTTTAATGTTTGAAATTGTTGTTAAATCATAAGTTATGACTAAATATGCTACTTGTGCTCTTTTCTATAAATTGCGTATCCATGTAAGATACTATTTATTTTGAGCACAATAGTCATTATTAACTGTTGGTGAAGTTTGGAAATTGTTGAAGGGTGAAGAGATGGATGAAGTAGAAGAACTAGGTTGTGAGCTTATATATATTTTTTTATCAACCTATCAGTTTTTTTTATAATGCTCTAAATCTCTTGTTCCTATTGTGAGGCAAGTATGGGGTGGTCGAGCCTGTAAAAAAGATAGTCTAGATGTATTGTGATTCCATGCATGATTGATATAATATGTGTGGGGTGTCTTTGATATCAAGTTTAAACTAGGCGATGACCCTATGATAGAGATCTAAGCCCATTTTAATTCACGCATTACCTTATCTCGTGGCCTTTTTGACTCGAGTGATTAAGCTCGTTGGAGTATTTCAAAACTTGGTGCCTTAAGTCTTAAACCTGGGAGTCATCGACCTAAAACTCTCTACATGGGTCAAATGGAAAGCTTAATGAGTAGGAAAAAAATTGCATTTGCTTGATAAGTCTACCTCATTTTGTTGCATTTTTTTACTCGAGTTAGTAAGTCCATTAGGGTATTTCAAAACCAGGTACCCTTTGATCTTAAAAACATCAGGGGAGTTATCAACATAAAGCTCACTATGTGGGTTAATTAGAAAGCTTAAGGTAGTGGAGAATTCATGAGCAACAGTCAGATATTTGGATAGAAATCATACATATGTACTTTACATATGGGCTTAGATTGATAGTGGGTTTGAATTTCTTAGCGGCGACTTGATTATTGAAACACTTGAAACTTTAAGAGAATCACTATATATCTAAATTGTTGAGATTGTCGATAAAATCCAACTAGACTAGAGTGGAAAAATAAACGAGTGATTTGAGAGTAACCTCTAGAATTACATCCCGGGAAAGAAAAGAAATAATTTTGGGGGACGAATGTCACTAATGGGAAAGAAAAAAATTAACCACAGTTGGTGGGTTAGTATCAAATTGAAATTTCTTTGCTCTACAATGTTCCAAACCTAAGCGATGATTGAAAGTGACTCTGCACACACATACATTGATTGAACAATAGATAAGCTAAACTTTTTTTTGGTAGCATTATTTGGAAACAAACTTTTGAATTAAGTATGCAATTTTACACTCATTGAGAGATTGTAAGTTATCTACTATTGTTGTTCATTTTGTCATTTCACTTGTTTATGCACGTAGATATTCGTGCTCGAGACTAGCAAGAGTTTAAGTTTAGGGGGTATTTGATAAGTGTATTTTATATGCCTAATAATAACTTTAAATTAGTATTTCTTTAGTAACTTAGGTAATATCTACTAATTTGTGCATATTTTGTATTCATATAAGTTAACTACTCAATTTTGAGGTAAAAGTCACAAAAGAAAGCAAAACGATTGCTTAATTAATTATTTTGAATGAAAGAGGGCCAAAGCATGAAAAGCTAGGAATTCCAGGGGTCAAATTGTCACTCTCCAGAAGTTCGGGACCAGTTATTTTAAAGGGATCAACTTGCACATTCTCAAATGTTGAAGGACCTTGATTGCAATTTTATAGGGACTAAATCGAAAGGAATCTAAAAGTTTGAGGATCACAATGATCGTTCAAAAAAGTTGAGGACTTAATTGCAAATCAAGATGATTGGGTGGTAGACTGGAGAATTATGCGATCGCATGGTGATACTTTAAATTTTTTTAAAAAAAAAAAAATTAGGTTTTACCGGGGTAAGTCCCAAATGCTAATTCTCGTAGGTTTAGCCAATTTTTAGGCATTTTGAGATTTTTTAGGCAAAATTGGGGGAAAATATAAAGAGCCATCCCTCTCATTTGCTAGGTTTACATTGTATTTGGCCTCTTTTTGCTCTTATTCTCTAGTTTTCTTATTTCTCCTTTGAAATATAGTTAGGTTTTATCATTAATTTTTGTATTTGGTAGTTAGAATATTGATTGAAGAGGGAGAAATCTATAACGAGGAAGAATTTTGTAGCCAAAATCTTGTTGGCGGGAAGGTTTCATCATTTTGCACTTTATTTAATCTTGTAATTTACTCCATATTTGAAAGATGCATTTAAACATTGAGTTTATTTGTAATTTCATTATGGGCTAATTTATATTGTGTTGAGATGATTGAGCAAACTTGACCAGTCTAGTTGATTTTAATTTTTAAATTTTGACTTCAAGTTATTTATTATCTTGTATATGTATTGTTGTATTTAATATCTTGCATTTAGTTTGGCCAATTAATGCTTGAGTTTTGTGGAATCTGCAATCGTCGAGAGATTGTTGTATATTTTAGACTAATACAATTTTGTTCTAGGTTATTGTTAAGGATAGAGATATACCTTAAACCCTAGATGATTGAGTTATTTTCTCTAATGTTAATGCAATTGGTTGTACTTTAATTACATAGAGATATAATAGACTAATCCAACCAATTAGGATTCATTTCAATCGAGAGAGGCCATTAGTTGAAATAGGAAAATCGGGGCTAACATGTTTAATGAGTAATCTATCAATTTATATGTTGAGAAGTTAATTAGGTGAAGGTCAAGTGAAATCACGAATCCCAACTCTCTTTAATCATCAATTTATCATCCATTATCTACTCATTTATTTACCTTATTTTGTATTTAATTCAAAGTTTTAATTTGAGTACTTGAACATTTCCAAAATCAAATTCTATTGTGTGTGTTCATTGTTGGAATTAATCAAATTAGAGTGTAATTAGAATAAACAATCATTGTGAGATTGATAATTCGGACTCATTAGTCCACTATTACTTGTATGCGGCATGTGCACTCGCGGTAAACATTTATAGTGAACAGTAGATAAGAAATCTATTTATAAAATATGACGGTTTGATTTTATTAAAGATTATGTTATCAAAACTGTTGGACAAACACTTGCTATCAAAAATCAAACAACTCAAATCCCTTTATTTCTAAAAAGCACTATTCAAGTACACAGAAAGAAATTTAGATTTTTGCATGTTGGTCTTGTTCAAATTTTTGTTAAGCCATTGTTTAGACTTGGTTTAGGTTCCTATCTGATGGCGTGCAAGATCAGGCCCTGGCGTTCTTGGACCGTTGGGATCGACAAACGTGATGTCTTGGGCTTGGTAACTTCAAATGGTCATAAAATTGTCATACGATGTCCGTTTTGGGCCCATAAGTACTTTTCGGAAAGGTCTCAACGAGTTGAACAAGACTCGTGGATTTTCCATGACGTACGATGGATTTTGATCATTTGAGTTCGTTTAGAGTGTCAAAACTGCAAGTTTCTATTTTTAGTTGTTAATTTTGTGTTTTCGTTTATTGTCGTTTTAAGCTTGGGGAATTTAGGGACCCCTAGCCCAGTAGGGTTTATTATGTAAGACTGTCTTATTCCAGTTGTGAGGGAATTTTTGACTTCAAATAAAAAGTGTATTTTCTTTGAGAGTTGAAATCCGTGTTATATTTGAGTAATTTGTAGGTGCGCCTACATCACTATCCTTCTAACTCTTCAAGATAAAAGACATCAAAAATTTGAAAATTCAATATTAAGGTGTCACTTCAAAGATCTTTTTCTTCCAAATCTTATCAAAGATCTGAACCTCCTTTTCAACCTGCAAGATTCTCAACTTCGTCTAAAAAAACTCAAGGGAATTGATTTTACTCCTACAATTCCAAAAACTCAATATACTGATGATGATGATAAAAAATCAAACCCGATTCTCCAAAAGTATCAAATATGTTACCTCCTAGTCCATCAGAAAGGTTGGTGAACAAATAAATGCTATTTCTTCAATTATTTACAGGAAAAAATTTAAAACCTATCAAACTCCTTCTGTCAAAGCTTTTAGAAAAATTCTTCGTCAAATATTATCAAAAGAAGAACTTGAATCTTATAGGGAAGAATTTTATAATTATCTTGAAGATTTAAGTTTTTATGAATGGATAGATATCAAAGTTTTTGGCAAAAAGATTTCTATATCTAAATCCATTCAAATTACTCGTACTTCAAAAAGATTAAGAAAACTCCTTCTCATGAAGTATTTCAATCAGAACACCCTCTGATGCAAGAAGTAAAAGTTCCTAGTGGAAATATTGAAATAATTGCATGTCCTCTCAAATAGATTCCTGTTGATAAACTAGAAGATTCTAGTACTATAGCTAAAGATATAAAAAAAATACTCAAGCTTAGAACAACTATACTAACATTGTTCTATAATTTATACGTTCTCAATTATCAAAAATTGAATTCAATTCTGTATCTGAAACCCTTTCAAAAGTTGAAGGAACATTTAGTATTCAAACTTCTCGAGTCAGGTATTTCTCCTAAGCTAGAAAGAAATTCTAGATGTAATTTTGAATTCGATCAAATATTACTTTAGAAAGAAAACATGAGATAAAAAATTGAATATGAAAACTAGGATGAAATCGTGAATCTCAACACTTTTAATTCATAAAAACAAAAAATAAATCTTTATTTGCTTTATTTAGTTTATTTTGATATTTAATTGCTTCCACTAGTTTAGTAGTTTAAAAATCAATCTTTGCATTTATTTGTAGTTTACGATTTGATTAATATAAGCTAATAATGGATAAGTTAGTCCTCGTGGAATCTACAACTTGGACTCATAAAGTCCATTTTTATGAACCCGTGTTACCAACATGACAGGTGGGAATACTCACCACTCTACTCCAAATTAAAACATAAACACATGAGAATTGAAATTGAACTAAACGAATATTACATTGTTCGCCCCAAAAAATAGATCTAGTTGCACATAATTAAAGAAAAACAAGAAGAATGTATAATGAAGAACATCACCAAATTCTAGAAATAAGTTTGAAAAGATGAATGGAATTCATGCACCAAGATCCAATCTTCAACCCAAGTTCTTGATATCTTCTTTGGTTTCTTGGTATTTCTCCTTGATTTCTTTTAAATGTAGATCAATAATGAATTGGGGAAGCCTTTTCTAGGTCTAGGATAGGTCTTTATATAGTTTAGAGGTAAAGAAAGCAGTTTAATTTTAGTTGGGCTCGAAAACAATTAGAAAAAATATAGAAAAACTAAAACAATTGGTAAAAACCCTTCAGGCGGGCCGCGGGTTTCAAACCATCGGTCTGATCACAAAAAACACGTGAAAAAGTAGGTCACGGGTTGGCCGCTGTTTGCAGTTGACCCGCTGTTGAAATTTTTGTTCCATCAGCCGAACTTCAAACATACATAACTTTTTATCTACTACTCTAATTGTGCTCCTTTTTTTAGTTAAAGTGTTGAACTCTAAATTCAATTATATTTCCAATAATATATTATGGGCTTCATGGAGATATCTGTACTAAAAGTTGGGCACTGATTTCTTCACGTACTCTGTACATGACTTTCTCGTTTTGATCCCGACGCATCCAAATTCGAGTTTTTCCTAAAACAATTAAAATAAATAAACAGTTAAGCAATTTCTAACTCTAAAATACTTACTAATCATCTAAACTTGATATCAAAATAATTACAAAAATTACACATATCATTCAGCATAACCAAGGCTATATTAAAGCGTATATTTCCTAAAGATTCAAGAACTATCTTGAAGCATACATACTCACGTGGATCCATTCCTACTGCTCCAGGTCCTCCAACACCTACTCCTGAATCTCCCACATCTCCAAAAATAGCTTCTGCTCCTACTGCTGTAGGTGCTTTAGGAATTTCAAAGCCTATTCCTGCTGTAACACCTCCATATCTAGCTACATGTCATGCCCTGCAAGCCATGGACAATTTTTATCCATGCCAATGACATTATTTTTTAGTACATGAAAAATGTAAGTAATGTCCTAAACATTGACAGAAGATTCTAGACATATCTAGCCTCAACTGTCTCTAGGAAACTCTAGATAACACTAGGCCATTCTTGTAAATAATGTTGTAGGACTTTGAAGAGAATTCTAGACATAGATACCTAGAGAATCCATCTAGGCCGTTGGATGTAATTAATCATATTCGTCCACTGATTGAGGCCTTTCCTATAAATAGATAGCTATGGTCCATTGTAGTGTTCAGAAGAGAGTGATCTCAATCATAAAGTTTTGTAAAGAGTGTTCTTGAAATAATATAAATCTTTCATTTTTAAAGCTCTTGTGCTCTTGTTTTTCCTTCTTGCCTAAGTTCTAATTTCCATCATTAAAGGGTGACCCCATGACAAAATAACTCTTTAGGAAGACAAACAAAATAGTATCTCAACTTATCAAAACAAATTATAATGCCTGAGTTACTCAATTTATCAATCTTAAAGACATAACGATAAATTCTTTTGAAGTTTTTGATGAAGCAGAGCATGGAAAAGGGAAAAAATATACTTATGATTAGAAGGCATCATTGTAGAATTATTAAATTGATGGAAATGCTATCAAATAAAGATCAACGTAGGGCTACTCAACATGAGCAAATATGAACCAAAGTCAGAGCATCAACTACATCAATACTTAGGAAGTAAAAATTTAGTCAACCAATTAGATACAAACTTGTAGGAATTAATGATATTTGTTCAAAATTACACTCCACATCAAGTTCATTATAAGACATCTACAAAGAAAGTATTGGCATCATCATTTGCACAAAAAATGAGATTTGAAATTGCATCTACATTTTTGGCTAAGCAAAAAGAACTCCATCTTTGTATCAAGAAAAAGGCTCTGTCATTCGCTCTATATCATTTCTATCAAAAAGATATTCACATAGCCGTACAATTGGATCTTCCTTTGACCTTCAAAGTGCGAATACAATTCCTTTGTAACTTCAAAGTTTTTTTCTATTTCAGATTTAAGAACTGTCTTCAAGCATATATACTCACGTGGATCTGCTCCAAGTCCTCCAGCGCCTACTCCTGTAGCTTATCCATCTCCAATAGCATCTTCTACTCCTAATACTGTAGCTACTCTAGGTCCAATCAAACACTAAATTTGTTAGGAAGCCCAATACTATATTTTTTAGGTAGAAGACCTTAAGTTACAAAAAATGAAAAATAGAATTTTCAAATTACTAAAATTTCCTTAAATGAAAAAAAGACTTTACTGCCCTTATTTTCATTTCAATTTTCACTAATTGAATTTTGACTCTCCTTTCTTCCACAATTGACAGTTGATTTCTCCATGCAAGATCTCCTTTCATTTTCTTATCATCATCTTCTCTACTTATAGCAACATGCCAAGATGCAAATTTTCAAATTTCTTCACTCAGATGGGAATAGTTGATTCAGATGGTTAATAAAAAGTAATATAGATGAGCTTGTGATTATTTTTGACCATGCAACATGCATTAAAAATGGATTTAGAAATATATTTCAATTTGGTCACCATGGAAATTGCACACATCACTTGTAAAAGAACTTAAAGACCAATTTTTCATAGAGTGATCTTGCAACTTTATTTAGGGTAGCATCAGAAGATTATATTATTGTGACAGAATTTGAGTCCAACATGGCAGCTTTATGTAGTAAAAAGAAGGGAGTCAAAGAATATCCATTGGAAGAAGATTTCCACTATTGAGCTAGAGAACATTTTACCAAAATACGTTACAATATCCTGACTATGAACAATGCAGAGTTGCTAAATGGTTTGTTGAAGATCGCTCGTAAATTTTCCGTAGTTTGCTTTCCCTAGAGAGTATTAACACAACTTATATGAACCAAGCAGCTAGTAGTGAAACTTAAGGTTGTAATAATGTTGTAACTTGTAGTTTCATTATTGTGAACTTATTGGAAGCAAAAAAAATTGTTGTATTTTGTAGTAAATGGGCTATCATTACTTTTGTGCTACTGGAACGACATTAAATTCAATACAGGTTATTGCCTTCATTTCGTGTTCAAGTAGTCATTTTAATATAAAACGATATTGATCTCATTCCAGTTCGAAACCTCCATTGATTCTTCACATCTGTTCATAACAACAGTGGTATCATTAATGGGATACAAAACAATATTAATGTCGTTCTGATTCTAAAATTTTCCGTATTATATCTTTTTACTGGGACACAAAACGAGACTATTGTTGTTCTAGCAAAAAAATATTATTACTTTAAATTTATTCGTAATGACATTGAAGCTGCTATAGAGACTCGGAAAGGTTGTTCTAGTTCGGAAACATTACTGCTTTATATGTATTCATAACGACATTGACATCATTATGAATACACATAAAAGGAATAGAAATTGTTACCAACATAATTACAATGATATTCCTGAAGTATATAAATCCTAACAATCAACGAACTCAAACTAAGTTTCACGTAACGATGTTTATATCATTGTGAAAATAATAACGACATTAAATTCGATATTATATAATAAATCATTTCGGTAGAATAATAAAGACATTGAGATAGTTTGAGTTGAAGCTAAGGGTAAAACAATTTACGTATCATTTCATTTCATTTGAGAGATAACAACTTCTATATCGTTCTTCAAGCGTACAAAATAATATAACGACATCCATATCGTTTTTGTACAACTTTGAAGGCATTAAATCATTCCAGTTGAGATTATAACTACAACTAAATTTTATCGTTTCTTCTCTCATACATAACGATATTTATATGTAACGATCCCACTAAACAATATAATGAGTTTATGAAGAATTGCTAATGCATTCTTGCATTTTTTTAACTTATGAAACTGTCCTTAAATCTGTTCATTCACTTATATGAAAGAAACATTCTTGGCCATTGCAGCTCTCAAATTCAAATCTTCTCAATATTCATCACTCTTACTCGGTTCAATATCTTTATCAGGACTATGGGTTGGTTTTCCCTTCAAAGCTTTGTGTAGTCCCACCCAAATCAATACATCCTTCACTTGTACTTGTCACAAGCCAAAATTGATCTTTCCAACAAACTTCTCCACGTTGTACTTGACATACATATATTCTTTTCTCTAATCCTTTGAATCACCTGATACTTTGATACCACTTGTTGGGAATTTATCCCCAATTCCCTTTCTACTTAACCCGCATGAATTTTTTATTTTCAAGAAATAATTGATCAAACAAGAAGATAAAAAACAACACAGAATTTGGACTATCAAAGCCTTTTCCACTATATAATAAATTATTATAATTATATAGTCTTACACTCATCAACACAATCCCACAAACTATAGAGAAAATACTAAAAATGAGCTTCTATCACACACAAGTTTCTACCATTTGATTTACTCCACAAAGAGTTGCTTAAAACTGCAAAAGATATAAAACCTAACAATTTTCTCTCTTTAGTCACATATATTGATCACACATATTTTGGTGACTTAACACACATATTTATAGGTAAAAAAAATCCTAGAAAATGTGCAAAATTCGTGCCCAAGAATTTTTCCTTATTGAAGTAAAATCCCATAAATAAGGAAAGAAATTAGCTAAAAGTCTCACTAGTATTTCTCCTAGGTGATCATTTGGGCTTCACACATTGGCCTTTGTTTCACGAAATCATAAGTGCATGATCACCCTTCACAGAAGAGGTGATCGCTTGGTAGGTCAATGAAACACCTCTTCCCTACCTTCCACACGGCTTCAACTCCAAAAAACCTTGATGATTTTAACCAAAGCCCTAATGAGCCAATTCCACCATGACCCCAAACCCCATAATTTGGTTCAAACCCAACACATTTGTCACCAATAAATAGAAAAAAGTCAATTTGTTACCCATCAAATTGAGAACATTAGAATAATAGAAGTAAAGGGAATGGAACTTAAGTTTGTTTAGTAATGAAGCAAATACATTAACTAGCAATATATTTGATTATAGAAGGCATCACTCCTCAAACAAGTTGCTTGAATCTTTAGAAGTGAATATGTTAAACTTCGAATATAAGAGAGCAAGTCAAGAACTCGGGTAGGAATTTATCCAAAATCACACTAAGCTCCTATTTGGTTTAGATAAAATCAAATTAAAAAAAATAAAATTGATGGATTACATGTTTGAAAATTTATCGGTCTTATAAAATGTACATGTAAAAAGAAATTGTTGACTTTGACTTAAATTTAATTCAAATTTTGTATTTGAGCTAAACATGCATGGTACAATTGAATTAGAACATGGCCAAAATATAGTATTCAGCTCAATTCCAGTTCAAGTTTAAATCGAAAGTACATTATTATTTGTTTTTCTGTCAATGACGATCAGATGGATATGATAGGCTTGTGCCTACAAGTGAATATAAGTTGAATTTGAGATGGATATTGTAGTTAGATACCACAAGGTACATAATATTGAGATTATATTCAATTTTGTTAAAAAGTATAGATTAAATCATCACATGTTACTTTAATCTATATTCAAGGGAGAATTTTAAATTAATATGCTCCACAAGATGGTGATTCATTCCAAAACTTCATTTTAGAATTGGTTGCTTATTTGAATTTTAAAAAGTTTGATTTTGTAATACCCCAACCAGGAAAGCTTAAAATCTTTGATAGGTACTACTCATACTAATAAAGTGCACCTTCTTTTCTGAAAGTCCATCATTAGAAACTCCACAGTTAAGCGTGCTTGACTTGGAGCAATTCTATGATGGGTGACCCTCTGGAAAGTTTTCTCAGGGAGTGTGCGAGTGAGGACAAAGTAGCTGAAAAGACTCATGTTGGTATAGTGGAGATAGTATGTTGTCGATCTAACGGTTGAGACAACTCGTTAAGTGGGACCCGAGTCGTTACAAATGATATCAGAGCCGATCGCTAGCCGAAATTCTGGAACTAAGTGCTATACGGGACAAAGTGCTTCACCGTCTGAGGATCCACCTCTTGAACACATAGGAGCCACCTCTAGAATCCCAAAGCCTGACAACGGATCCTCAGAAGGTTTAAGCATGATCTGGAAGTCGTGAGTCTAACGGGGGTGATTGTAATACCCCGACTAGGAAAGCTTAAAATATTTGATAGTTACTACTCATACCAACAAGGTACACCTTTTTTTTTCTGAAAGTCCATAATTAGAAAATCCACAGTTAAGTGTGCTTGACTTGGAGCAATTCTATGATGGGTGATCCTCTGGTAAATTTTCTCAGGGAGTGTGCAAGTGAGGACAAAGTATGCTAAAAAGACTCATATTGGTACAGTAGAGATGATAGTATGTCGTCGATCTAACAATTGGAACAACCTGTTAAGTAGGACCCGAGTCATTACAGATTTTCTCGTCTAAATTAATGGACTTAGATAGGAATTAAGTCTTGAGGTCTACCTTAAAAAGTCATTATATGTTCGTTATAGTTTCGAGATTTAATTGATATGAGATTTTAATCATGAATTGGTAGTAAAATTGGCTTGAAATATCTTTTCCATTCTAATTTCTTGGCTGCTAGGATTTAGAAGGAGAGAAATTTTCACCAAATTGGACTTCCTTGATGTGGAGAAGAAGGTGTTGACTTTTTCGTTGTAGAGAATCATCATATGTATGGGAGATGCAGCTGCTGCACAAGGGTTTGTGATGGCAGATGGGAAGTTGATATATGATCAGAGTGTTGATATGCTTAACAGATTAAACGTCAAGTCGAAGCCCAATTAAATAAAGTCCATGCTGCTCCAAGCAAAGGGATTTGACATTGGAGTTACAGTGACCATTGACCTCAATAAAGATTAAAGGGCTGACCAAAAAATACCCTAATTTTGAGGGTCAAACTGAAATTTACTTAAACTTCATAAAATTGGAATATTACTTATAATAAAGTCATAAAAAAGTGATAAATACTCTATAATAACCAATTAACCTATCTTACTTGCCAATTCCCATATTTTCACGCCACAGAGACTTTGACTTCATCTTAAAAAATCCACTTCACACCACACAAACTTCAACTTCAAAATTCCACTTCGACTTCGACTTCGACTTCCGATTACAACAAAAGCAATTGAATGGTGGTTCAAATATAGAGATTCAAAAATTCAATTGTTTTCATGAACAAAGGTAATCTCAGTAAACATTGTTTCTCGTTGATTTGAAAATCGATCTTCTTTACTTTTAGTTACTTTTGATTTCGATTTCGGCAAACATTGATTCTCACTAATATATAGATTCAAAATTCAATTATGTTTTTTGAGTTTTTAATTGTTTGTGATAATATTTGGATTTTAAAAGTAACACATTTTGATGTTTGATGAAGTATCATACCCCTGTTCTGATGTATCAGACTCTGATACTTTGTCATAAAAAGCATACATATGTTTTTTCCTTATTCAAAAGGAATAATCAAAATTTGTTTACAATTGTTGAACTACAGGCTTAAGTTGATTTCCACATAAACTTTCAATCAAGTTTTTGTCACAAGAATAAAACATGGTGAATTATATGTTGTGACATTGTTGATGTGTTTGGGATATTTTCCAATGTTGATATGTTCTAAAGTATCATACCCTGTTCTGCAGTATGAAACTCTGATACTTTGTCATTTAAAGCTTAGATATTATATGTTTATTATTTAATTATAAAGAACGGTCGAATTTTGTTTACAATTTCTGAACTGTTGGCTTAATGCATGAATAAATTATAAGTATCACATTCTGTTACTTTTATTTGATATGATTTGTTAAGCTTAAAATATTCTAACATATACTATTTTTATGAAGGAATGGATACAACTCTTGTCATCTTACATCATAGAGGTAAATGGGTGCAAGACAAAGTGTACATTGATTATGAAGTAGTTGGGATATCGGTTCCACGTGGATGCACAAACACTAGAATTCAAGATATTGTATTCTCCGCATTGGACTTGGATACAACAAAGGTAGCACTGAAAATGCAATATGAACTCAAGAAAGGCTTGCCATTGGTAAAATTTTGAATAACAACTTAGTTACATTTTATTTGGAGCTGAAGAAAATCAACAAGGACATTGGAAGTTTTCCCATGATAATTGATACTACCCCAGTTTCAGAAAGTATCACATGTGATACTTCTCAATGCATCCAACTTCAGCACACTGACACTATTCAACATGATGATAGGCTACAA
Source organism: Ligustrum vulgare (assembly GCA_963555705.1). NCBI lineage: Eukaryota > Viridiplantae > Streptophyta > Magnoliopsida > Lamiales > Oleaceae > Ligustrum > Ligustrum vulgare. The sequence continues at coordinate 39,934,205 of OY743173.1, read as the reverse complement.
CTACAGCTAGTTGAAATTAAGAATTTAACAACAAAAGCTGTAAAATCAATTGAAGAAATTGCTTCTGAATTGTATGAGTTCACAGAACAAAAGAAACAAGTGGACATTGAAGTGGATAATGAGGTACAGTCTATTATAGTATCAGAAACAACTATTGCCACAATTACAAAAAATCAGCTATTTGAAGATAAAGAAGTATTGAAGGTGTCTATTACAAAGTATGTAATGCGTAACATGTTTCAATTCAAGGTTAAGAAATCTGACTCAAAAGAATATGTGTTGAAATGCATTGATAAAAACTGTCAATGGACTTTCAGGGCTTCAAAGGTTGGGAAAACTAGTATGTTTAAGTTATGTTACATAAAGAATGATCACACGTGTACAACAAACACCTTAATGGGGGATCATCGACAAGATTCAAGTTTAATCGTATCCCTCTTCATTAAGCACAAATACACATCCACCAACAAAATCTATACTCCAAATGATATTATGAACGACATGTTAAATGACTATGGAGTGTCGATGAGCTACGAAAAATCTTGGAGAGCTCGAGTGCATTGTTGATGGGAGATCCTCAAGAATCATATCAAAGGCTACAAACATACCTACATATGCTAGAATTAGCAAATCCTGGATCCAAAACAAAAATTGAGACAGATTCAAGCAATAGATTCAAATATTTGTTCATGGCATTGGGAATTTGGGAGCATCCATACAAGGTTGGGAAATCTTTAGGCCTATGATAGTAGTTTATGGAACACATCTAAAGGGACCTTATGGTGGTTCGTTATTCACAACATGCACTCAAGATGCTAATGACAATATTTTTATACTTGGCTTCAGGATAGGTGACTCGAAAAATAATGATTCTTGGGAATGGTTCATGAATAGGATTAGGGAAACATATGGTGAGAGAGAAGGTTCGTGTATTATTTTAGATAGGCATCCAAGCAATGAAGTAGTGGTAGAGAAAATATAACCGAATGTGTTGCATGGTGCATGTTTAGTGCATTTTTTGAAGAATTTGAAATCAACTTATGAAAAATGCAAAGAATGTAATACAACCATTCAATGCAGCTGTTAGAGCTTACACAAAAGAGGGATTTGAGTATCAAATGTCTCAAAAGGATAAAATAAATGGAAAAATTCGTGGATATTTGGTAAGTATTAGATTCTGATATTTAGTATCATAACATGATACCTTCTGGGAATAGATAATGAATATTAATATTTTTTATCATCATTTTTCAGGAGAAGCGGGATATGATAAGTGGTCAAGAGCATATATGACGACTAATAGATATTCAATCATGACTACAAACATCTCTGAGTCAGTGAATGCAGTAGTAAAGGCTACAAAAAAGAAACTTGTAGAAGCTTTGATGGAATGCTTGAGATATGTGTTGCAGAACTGGTTTTCCAAGAATCAAGAAAATGCAATGGCTACATTCACAATACTTGCTGCTAAACAAGATAAAATATTGAGGGAAAGGATAATGGAGTCAACAAAAATGAAGGTAAATGCAAATGTTTAATACACTTACATCATGCACATAACAAAGTACCATAATATGATGCTTTATTCTAAAAAATATCATTGTGAATTCCATTAATCCTAGCATTTTTCCAACAGACAATTCCTTCAACTCTAGTTATATATGAAGTTAAAAGCACAAATAGATCAAATTTGGTGAATATACAAGAAAGGACATGCACTTGTCACAAATTTCAAATAGATTATTCGTACAAAATACTTCAGTGCCTATGATTATTGTTCTACATACTACAAAAAGTTGTCATATGTTGACACATACAAAGGTACTATTTTTCCACTTGGAGATCGTAGTGATTGGATTGTACCAATGGATGTCTTATCTAGAGAGGTGTTACCACCTATTCCAACAAAGAAGGTTGGGAGACCTAAAGAGAAACGAATTTCATCAAAAGGTGAGCACAAAGTCATGATTAAGTACAAAAGATGCCTAACCACGGGCATGATCGAAGGAAATGCAACTACTCAATACCCTTGAAGAAGAAGAAGATAAACGATCAATGTTGAAATTCATTGAAATGTTACAATATTTGATACTTTCATAGCCAAATATGTGATATGACTATATTATGGAGTTATGTTTAGAACATATTTTCCTTTATTATAGCTGACATGGTATTAATAAATGATGGGATATTTGCTTTGCTTTACTTTATGTTCTATCGCATTTGATAATTGTTCAATATCAGTTTGGCTCGTATTTTTTGGTTAAGATCATTAGATATATTTTAGTGATTATTAGATATTTCTAAAATAGCTGTAACCCCTATAATCTTTCCGATTTGCATTGTATAAATCAGTGAATCGAAAATATGATTCACTACTAAATCCCGTTCATTGAATAGATCTACTAGTGAATGCAAGAAGAAATTCAATTCTTAGGAGTTAGTCACTATCGGCTATGTGAGTTTTGACATGTCCTAAGATGATATTACCACCTTTAGACTTACAGTAAACATATTTCTTAACAAAATATTCATACTCTGGATTTATTAGTATAATGATATTTGGCTTTTCTCAACAGCATTTTAATGTGCCTTTGGATTCAATCAGTGTTCAACAACGTTACATAGGTAACATTCTGTGATACCTGTATGGGAAGGTAACCCAATATGCTATTTAACAAAAAACTAACTTCCAAGACTAAAAAGTTATCACAAAAATCCAAATAATACTTGAATTAAATTTCAAGCACGATAACAGAAATTGTTGTATACTGAGCACAATAATCAATTACGTAAAGAATAAAACCTGCACCACATGATATAGGTAACATTGTATGATAAGGTAACCTAATGTGTTACTTCTTAAGAAAATCTAACTTCTCAATAGTCAAAGCCATCGCAAAAATCACAAAAAATTCCAATAGTCAGTTGATCATCCATTGCCCTTCTTTGACTTGATCATTCATCATCAGTTATGCATTGTTCTTCTTCTTTCCACTTTGCATAGCGGAATAGCTGTGTAGCAAGAGTAGCACGAAACTTAGATGAATCAAAACACTCATCCATCTCATTCATATTATCTTGAACTAGAAATTGGGCATATCCAATAACAAAACACCACAATCCACACTTCTGCCAGAAAAAATAAAATATTTCAAAAAGGTATCATTATCGATACTCATAATGAAACTACAAAATTTAAACAAACTCTTACGCAAGAAAAAAAAGGAGAAATAACAACAGTATATATAAAGAACAAATATTAAAGAGGGCCCGCTTTCCTATTAAGGAATGTTGTGCACAATGTTAATTAATAATGGATCAAGAATATCACGACCACGTACACTGGGATCAAAATAGACACTTGGCTTCCCATCCTAATAACCATATTTTTCCTAGAGAAAAGGAATAATGTGAGCAAATGGACGAACTGATTCAATCACTTTTTGATCATAAAAAACTTTAGCATAAGAATTATAAACATCCAAACAACGTCGCTTCATGTCAAAATGAACAAGCATCCAGTTATTTCTAGTCTTTGCCATGATCGGCAAGAGCACATGATCAACTTCAATCTAGGGTGTATTGCACCTCATTGATTCCCCAATCAGATATTCTAAAAGAGTTGATTGTTCAAAATTTACAACAACATCGACCAGAAATTTATCAAAAATACCAACTATCTTGCTTTGAAAATTACAATTTGATGTTGTCCAATTTTTTACCCTCATGTTGAACCTCATCATCTTTTTCAAACAAAATAAGAAAACATCTATGTGCTGCAAAAATAACAACATAAAAAGTAAAAAATTGCAATATAGAAAATAAAAGCAAGGAAAACCAAATGATGAAAAATATGAGACTTATAAAACTTATCGTTTCTTCCTATTGACCATCTTTTGAAAATACATAATACCACCAAATCTTTTTTGTTACAATCAAAATGCCGAAGTCACGTGAAGGATGAATTTTCAGTCCTGGCCTCCCAAATTTGAAACCCTAACAAATAAAATAGGTATCATAATATGCAACTTCAAAACAGACCACTATGACAAAAAGCATCATACTATGAAAATTTATATAATATCAGTAACTGAAGCAACCTACAAGTTCTTAATCACTAGGACAACTGTGACCAAAAGTATGGTATTATGAAACTTTAGATAAAGGCAATCAGAAAACTTAAGTTTTAATCTCTAAGACAACTATGACAAAAGTATCATAATATGAAACTTCAAAAAATATCAATAACTAAAGTCAAGTTATTATATATAAGACAACTCTGACCTAAGTATCCTAGTATGAAACTTTAGAAACTATTAAAAACAACAATATTAGAATACTTACAAGTTCTAAGTACCATGTTAAAAATTCTCCAAAATCATCATCAGATGGTGATAACATTTCATCCTTGAAAGCGGATGAACCCTTCACAACTCGGGCAAGAGTAGATTTAGAGTCTTGCAAAATAAATTTACTTCTTGATTGAGTAGATGGACTATTGTCCTCAATATCAATGTGTTCAACGTCCTTAAATGAAAATAAAAGGAATTAACAAAATTCTTGGAAATGTATAACTTGAACCAATAAATTTAAAAGTTTACCTCCTCATTATCATCTTCAACAACTTTGGATGGATTAAAACAAGAATTAGTTATTATTTTATCCTATTGTGACTCAGCTGTGAATCTTCTAGTAGGGTAAAAGTAGGCATATCAAGATTCACATATAAATATGCACTAATTGAATCTGAATCCTTAATTTCAACCCTTGTCACAACCTTACAAAGACCCAAACCATCATTCAATTGTTTATCCTCTTCCTTTGGAACGTCATCACACACATTCTTCAAATCTACGTCATTCTTACTGTTATCCTCTTTACTTAACACTCCTTGGAGACAATATCAAGATTCTTATTCATCACATCAATCTTACTATCAAAGTCATCAATAAACTTCGATAACATCCCACGAAAGTCCTCTCTCAAGCCATCCATTTGACAAAGAAAATGATTTCTCAAATCAATTTGCTGAGCAGAAATCTGTTATTGTTTTAACTTAATGTCTAAAAGATGGTCCTCAATTTCTTTAGAACAATAAAAGCTTCCCTACAATGTCAAAAGAAAAATCTATATTAAATATGATAAATTATAGCATAAACTAATAAGAAGAATAAAATAAACAATGAAATATACCTCTTTTTCTTTGCTTTTCTTTTCACGTGAGTTCATAGCATGATGTGATGACATTGGTAGACATGGAGGGATGTCTACTAGAGAATAACTAAATAATCCAAATACATATGGCTGTTGTTTTTCTTCCTCTATTGGTTCAATAATATTTAGTTCAACCTTAAAAAAAAAGAAATACAAACGAATGTTGAATTATTGATATATAAGTAATTACATAAAAACAATTAAGAAAACAAAATACTTACAACAGGACCATCAAAAACTATCTTTTCAAATTGAGTAGACATCATACGCTTCTCAGATTTCCATCTTAGAATTTGGGAGTAAGAAGTATTCACACTTTTACATACATTTCCCTCTAAATCTAGAATACTTTCATAAGCCCATATCTGAAACCCTAATGGAAAATCATTCAACCTATACGAATATGATGCAATTTTTTATTTAGGCTCAATTGGTGGTTTTCTATCTCTAAGAGCACCTTTAAGACCCTTTAATGTTTTCTTAAAACATACTTTCCCCATGGAAAACGTCTCCCAAATCAACATCAACAATATTGAAAATAATTTTCTCAACCAACTTCTTGTAACTTTCCCTATACAAAAATGATGTCACTAGATAGACAATTGCAATCTTAATAGCATCATCATAATTTACATAGGAGGCAGAAGCTTAAAGACATCTTCAACTTATTTTTCTGTCACTCATTTGTATTGAATTCAGACCAGTCATCATCCCTAGTTTCTTTAAGACCAGTCACTAAACAGAATTCCTCCTCCGAAAATCGAATAAACTTGTGACCAGCTTTGAACCACATCTGAGTCTTTTTTGCCTCTAACAAAAATCTCTCTCAAAAGTAAACAATGAATCAATAGGAGTTGTAAGCACAATTCGTAAAGCTCAAGATATGAACCAAAGCAAGTGCTCTTGAACATCTGCAACTGAGAAGGCAGAAGCTTGTCTTTTATATTCTCCACCACATAGGCTTCAAATTTGACAATTGGTTTTTCATTCAGCCACTTTTCAATAGGCAACAAGTATTCCCTATCCTGCAAAATAATAAAAGAATCAATGTTAATAATATAAAGGTCATGCAAAAAAAAAAAGATAAGAGTAAGTATGAACTAAATAAATAAAAAGTAACCAATTATGACACTTTATCATGTAATATGGTACTTTTCAAAAATAATGTTAATCATAGAACATGCTAAATAGACATATAAAATAACACAATGGATGAGCAGGAATCCACGCGAAGTAAGACAAAAATATGCAAACAAAAATCAGTAAGTGATTTCCCATGTCATAAAAAAATTGATCAGAAATAATGTAAACTACATATTTAACAAGGTAACATATTATGATACTTTATTATAAAAGAAGAAGATGATACTTTTTAAATTGATATCAATCACAAAATACACATAAAAATGGCCCAAAATAGAAATATTACGTGGACAACAAAGATATACCAATATATGCACATCTTTGGTAGCAATATAATATGAAAATGTATGCGAAAGAGTATAAACTTTATTTATAAAAAGTAACACATTATGGTACTTTATTATATAACATGATACTTTCAAAGATAATGTCTACCACAAAGGCACATTACACAGAGATACAAAAAGACTCACAATATACATATTGCATGGACAAAGAAAAAAGATACCAATATAGACATGTACATATATTGGAAAACAGGTTACAAAGTACAATCAAACAAAATATTTTGATACTTTTAAAACTCATATGAAACTTAGTATGATACTTTATTAAAACATAACCTAGTATGATACTTTTAAAACTTAAATGAAACTTATAAAAGAAAACCTAACATGATATTTTCTAAACACATATACATGCAAAAAATATTCTTACATTAGGAATATACACTTCTTCTCTATCCTCAACTCATCATTATCCTCATCATTTTGTACTGGCACATCCTCATCCGCCTCATCCTTTACTTGCTAATCAACCAAAGTTCTTCCCTTTCGCTTTTTGCTTACCACAGTTCCTTGTCGCTTCTTCCTCTTCTTCAATGATGAATTCTCCCATTGATATGTAACAAATCATTTTGTCATCAAATTTAAATTTGAACAAACAAACAAAATTATCAACGAAGAATGAATCATTTAAACAAACAACCTCCTTCTATCTTGCTCAATCAGCACAACAAGAAAAATAAAAAACTCCTATTATATTCCTCTCCCTTACAGCACTCTCTGGACTCTCTAAAATATTGACACACCTATATAATGCACAGGTTGACTTCACTAGGCAAGCACTTAAAACATAAATAATAGTAGTTTAAGATCATCTATAGTATATTAAACATTTTACTCATTAATGACGGTATATATTACACCTATCGTCAGACCAAATTTCAAAGTATTTAAAATTGCGAGTTAACAATTAAATAAATTTTGAGCATATAACCTAACTAAAACTGCGAGAAATAAAGGAATAACTACTTTGAGAGTTCCATATCATAACAATTAAAAAAAAAACTAAAAAAAAAAACTGTAAACACGTGAAGGATAATTTAAAACAAAACTTTCCTATAACGACCCCAAAATTCTGTCTAATTTTTTTTTTTCAAGTCTGCTGATGGCTACTAGTAGCCTTTCTTTGAACTGAAAACGTAGCTATAGGCGGCTACTAGTAACTTGTTTTCTGAAGCAGGGCAGCTTTAATACCTTTATTAAAAATTCTTTCTAGACTTGTTTAGAATCCTTTAATTGTTCTAAACAATAAATTTACCCTGTTAAACATTTAGGATCATCGTCCTTACTTTGAATTTAACATTTTAATAACAATAAAGTAAAAATAATTTCAATACTTTATAAGAATGATAATTAAACAATAAGCGGAAACTTTAAAATACAAGGCCCATTTCTTTTCATAAAAATCTATTTATATATCTCAAAATCAAGCCCCAAATAGTATTTATCTTTTAAATAGTAGAAGAATAAAATTTCATTCCAAAATAATTTTAAATACAAAAGGGCTTAATCTTCCCTCTCTTTTGATTACCAATAAGTACTCTTCATTCTCGGCCGCATTCTCCATAAGGAATTCACAAGTCCACTAAATATATGCTTCATTGCCTATAAAAAGAATTATGAAATAACTATGAACCACATGGTTCAGTAAATAAAACTTGATAAATGTAATAAGAGGTTAATTTCAACATAAAGCGTATGAAGTCATAAAACCTCCTTTCATTCTAAATCTTTCTCATCAAACCTTAACTTGATCATAATTCATAAACTTTATATCTTAACTTTGACATTATAATACATGTAAGCGAATGAAATCACAATCATATTAACATATCATTTGATAATCCACTCATATCGCATTCACAACCTTTAGTTCCATATTATTACATTCAGATAAACAATATCATATTTATGATATGAATGTGATGCATGGTGTGATATGCATAAATAATATGAAAATCAGTTTTTTCATTCTTTTCTTTCTTTCTCTTTTTCTTTCTTTGAAAAATGACATAGATGAGAAATACAATATTTTTTCTTTTCAAAAGATCTTTTCTCTTTTCTCTTTAGGGGTCATTCCCATATTAGGGTCGTACACCGTGCGTAAAAGTGTTTTCTATAGCACAAGGTCACAAGAGTATTCTTTTACACTCACAAGTTTGCTAACTTGATTCTTCTTCTTCTTTTCTAGATCACTTGGCTCACGAGCATGCTAGCTTGAATGGGACTTACTCCCATTACAGACACCCATACTTTTGACTTAGCGTCCATGTCAAACAGGTGCCCATACACCCTAAGTGTAACCAAGACCGAAAGTCATATTTTCTGCTTTAAATAAATCTTTCTTTCTTTCTTTCTAAGGGTGTCTAATAGGCCGTGACCTCAAATAGGGACTTTCTCCCTAGGTGTACAACCTAAATAGGGATTCTTTAAAGTTTCAAAATCATTTCTTGAAAACATCATTTGAAAGATCTTATATATTATCATTTCTTCACATTTTGAAAACATATAATTTGCTCTTTTGTGTGAAATGATCATGCATGCTTGTGATGTTGAGATGAAATGCTATTCATCAAATATCATATGAAAGACTTTACATAATAATATTCAATCACATATTGAAACATAATATCTTATCCTTAGTTTAACACATAAAGGATCAAGATCAAGTCTTTCACTATAGAATAAAGTTTCCTGGGTTTAATACATAGAATCTCAACCTTTGAGTTGCACTCTATAAGCTGAATTTAATCCTTAGCTTCATCAAAATCTTGATTCTAACTTGTAGGTGATCACAACTTAAGAAAGTGACCCAAGTAGGTTTTTACATCACTTATGTCACATTTTCCTACACTTCTCCAACGTGTAATGACATAAAATATAATCCAAACCTATAACCCAAGTGTTTCCATAAGTTTGTTATCATAAATTTTCCAAAATCCAATTCTAAACATCTTTATGGTTATAATTAAAACAATTCAACCCAAGCATATTTTTAATCCATACATATGCATGTTTGAACACCTTAAATCGTATGGATTGATTCTAACATATATATAACTTACAAGCTTTAGATATAACATCAAGTCATAAATTGTTCCTCAAAACTTCAACAACAAACATCTAATAATAATTTTATAAATTTAGATTCTTACTTCATGAATAATCATCTCCAAATCTGAATTTCTTATACATACATACTCAAAAGTGTGTTTAGACAATAAAGTATCAATATCATATGTCCAAGACTTCAAAATCAGATTCTTACTTCAACAATAATCATTTCAAAATCTGAATTTTCTTAAATGCAACTTCTAAAGCATGTTAAAACTATGACATATCAAGATCTAATGTTTCAAAACTTCAATTATTTCATGTACCATGACATTTGATCAAAATAAATAACTCAAAACTGCATGCTCATTCCCATCATTACGTCTTCACATTCTTTAAATCAAACGTCCAACTTATAGATAAGATTCCATGAAAACTTGTTAAGGCATACTTCATTTACACATTTCATCAAACCACCTAGAAAGCACTTGCAATTCTAACCTTAGTCTTGGCATAATATTTAATCAATCAATACACATCATCACAACCAACCAAAAATAGTGTAAACTACGTCAAAAGTTCATCATCAAGCCTAAGTCAACATCCCAACTTAAAATCAACTTTAAGGTATGAATAACTCTAATTTAAAGTGGTATTTTAGGCTCATTTATCTTAAAGATAGCAACTTAGTTTCAACCAAACTTTGAAATAAGTCTTTAAAACATATCTTCTTTACTCTTAACTTTCACACAATGCCATCAACATTAAAATTAAATATCCCCATTCAAAAAGCTGATTTATAACATCAATAACTCCCATATAAACATGTAATTACCTTCATTTAAGTTTCAAAATCAGCACTTAAACTTTTGTTCAATTTCAACTTCTAATGCTTCTTAACATTCATCCAAGTATTCCTCCACTTATAATCATACTCATAAATATAACTATTGGTTGTTATCATCCTTAGATATTCTTAAACATAATCCCCAACATCTAAAATATAGCACAACATCAACATAACTCAACAAAACCTTTGTTGTTTTACTCAAACAATTCATCTAAGACTTAGAGGGCAATTATGTTCTTAACTTTCAATATTAAACATAATTTATCAAATCAATCATAATCAATAAGAACCATATTAGAATTTGAAATTTAAAGATAATACTTCAACACAATATGAAAAACATAACACAATATTACACAAATCAAGTTTCACTCACCTTTAACTTAGATAAGATGATTTTGATTCATAACACCTACAATTATTTAACCAAGTGTTAGAGTAACTTCAATAGACTAAAATCTTACTTCTCAATCCACATTTTACCTAGACTAAAATGAAGGAGAAATGGGGTTAAATCATTCCTAGAATCAATTGTTTCAATCATCTTCAACTTTACTAACTCTAAACTTGCTAAATCAATTCAAAACCCAAATTTAAACCTTAAACATGAAGGAGAGATAACTTCTTACCTTAAGAATTGAAATAGGGATTCAAAACACAAGCTTGAAACCTTTCTTCCACAACAATCAATTGATGACAATCCCTCTCTCTTTCTCTTCCTTTTTCCCTCGGTTTCTCTCTATCTCCTCTTGGTTTTCTCTCTGTTTTTGGGCAGCAAAATGAAGAGGAGAAGGCTTGAAAATTTAAAGTTGTCTAAATTTTATAAACAGACTATCACATATTAGTCTGGACAGTAACCAGTTAACAATAAAACTTTAAGATATGTTTTAGCGCAATCCCACATGAATCTTGCTATTGCAGATTCGTCTGGATAGTAAAATGTAAATGGACAGAATAAATTGTGCAGAATTGTAAATTGACAAGAACACAATAATTTGAGCTTAACGTTGGAAAAACCCTAATAGGGAAAATCCACGGCCAGCATCCTGCAGACAAAAACCATTCACTATATAAGGAATGAGTTTATACAGATCAATCAAAACTACAGGATAAATCTACGCATCGACTTTATCAAACATCTAAGAAATAGATCACTCACTGATCCTTCTATGGCATGTAATATGAGCTGACGTCCCACCACTCTTCTGTATCTTTCTTTGAATCTGCAACAATCTTTAGCAACACGAACTCCCGTTCGATTTTGATCCAAACCCCGCGTTTGATCTTCACGCTGAAATTCTCTCCTTCTCTAAGTGATTGAATTCTCCTCCCGGAGAACCGAAGTCACAACACAATTGAAGCCTTTAATGTTCTTGCGCCAGACAAAAAATTAGCTTCAAGACTTATTAATGAAGTGGATGTGTATATTGTGAAGCACCACACGGATTTTATGATTCTATACGTCTTAAGAAAAACATCCCGTTTTTCTTCTATTTAATATGCAATTAGGTTACTTGACTTCCAAGTTTCCTTATTGCAAAATATCTCTAATACCTGCAAAATATAATAGAGATAATTAGAGAAAGATAAGATAATTATTCTTTAATAAATCTTACCATAAAATAAGATAATGATAAATCTTGAAAGATCTTACCATTTACCAATCAAGTGATAAACTTTGATACCAATCATCCATATTTTCGGCCCTATCAAGATTCTTCATAATCAAGATTTTCGACCAAATAATCTTACCATATGCAAAGATAAGATTGAAATATTCTCGACCATATCAAGAAGAAACTTACCATATCTAAGGATAAGCTTGAGTGCCAAGAATAATCATAAAATAGATCATCATCAAATTTACCAAAATCACAAGATAAAAAGATCAAGATTTCGAGATTATGATCCTAATCAAATCACTAATTCTTGATCATTATCTTTCCAACAATAACATGATTTTCTCAAAAAGTAAGAGATATATTTTTCTTCAAGAAAATATTTGCATAATTTAATTAAACTTAATAAATTACTAAATACACGTATTTAGAAATTAAGTTTTCTTAAATTACACATTTGTGGAAAAATAGGAAATGCCAATCATATAAAATTAACAATCTCTCCCTTTGGCTTTTTCTATTTTTCCGAAACCAAATCATCTTTTTATAATCATAAGAAATCAATTAGCTCCCCCTCAAGTTATGCATCATAATGAACGCAATCAACTAATGCATGTAAAGGAAATCAACACATTCAACACATAGAGAGCATTAATCAAAAAAGATGATATGACATGCAAAATGCTACTCTCCCTTTTCAGAGAAAGAGGAGAAGCCAATTAGTTCACAGACCTGCACGTAAATTCCAAACACAAACTAAAGTTGATCACAAAACATGAGAACAACGTTTCAAATTCACTAAAAATAAATAGATGGAAATGGCAGGGTGGAGATCAGGCTCAGGTCTTCTTTTGCTTCTTTGAGACAGGGAGCTTTTTGGGAGCAACCGTCCTCTTTTCCTTGGCTTCCACTAGAGCCACATCTTTCGAAGACCCTCCAAGTAGCTAATCTAGCGTGTCTTCAAGACGTTTGACACGCACACTGAGGTCAGATATGTCAGCCTTCAACCCAACATTCTTCGCTTCCAGCTAGTCTATCCTGGCATCCTTACCACCTGAATCCTGATTCTCAGCAGTCTCATCCACAACCTGTTTCTTGTGATCCGTTTGCACTTCCAGAGTATTTCTGCATCTGGCCCTATTTAGCACTTTGGGAGTGATCACCAGATCATCCTCTAGCGTCTGCACACCCTGATCACTAAGAAACTGTGAAATGATCCAAGGATAAACCAGTAAATAAGTATTCCCCTGTCGATGGCCACTCCTCGAGACCCTACCAATGATTGATTTCCAGATTCGTGCAGCAAGGTCAATGTTTCGTTTAGTCCCAAGGAGAAACAAGGTTTTGGTAGACTCTCTCTTAAAACTTGAGTCATGGATGAGTTGGTCAAAATTTGTCTTCACAATTTTGTGAAGAACTTGGTATTTCTTGGACATCTCCGACCTAGGTAATTGTTTTAACCCCTTCACTGGCCACGTGATATTACCCCTTGACAACTTCATTGCAATCTCATCATTAGTGGATGCCATAGACTCATCCTCGTCAGCCACATCCTCATTCAATCCTAACCACTTTCTAAGTTCCTTTGCAGAAATCTTAATCAATTGTCCCCTAAAAAATAGTGAAGTGGTAAACAGACATTTTTCAGAGTTAAAGTCAATAGGGATATTTGCATAAAATTCTTTAACCAAGGTCTCATTGATCTCCCCCTTACAATCAGTCAATTTCTTCAACCCAAAGTGTGACACAATATCATCTATCTCAAAATCATCAAATTCTCCTACAACCACCCTAGACTCATAATGCAGTCGTTTACCCAATCTATGCTTTTGGAAATCAAAGTATGCCTCAGTCGACCAAAATTTAAAATTAAATGGGGTAAACATCTGCATGGGGGTGCAGACGAATGAAGATACATCAAATTTGGATCTCACCGGACCCACAGTTGTGTTACCCTTTTTCTTCTTTGAACTTGCAGTGGCTTCTGCCTTCTATTTCCTCTTTCTATCTGGGATTACAACCTCTTTTTTAGTCTCCTCTTCTGACTGCTCAGACTCGTCTATATTCTCAGATTCCTTTGACTCTTCTGGTGATGCTTCACCCCCAGATTCTTCTGCTTCCTTGTCTTCAGATTTTTCATCCTCCTCAAACTCTTCCTGCTCTTCTGGTTTTTCCTTTTCATCACCAGATTCAGTTTCACCAGATTCGTCGCCGCCTTCTTCTTCCACACTTTTCGTATCCTTTGCCCTTTTCTTAGTTGCATGTTTACTTGCTTCCTGCACCTCACTACGAATATCCAAGGGAGAAAGATGACTTTGGCCAAGGTTACCTGATATGGGTGCCAAATTTATGGCCATGGATTGTGGAATGATTGGCGTACCCCGGCTCAATTGGGCCATAAGGAGAGTAGGCGTGGGAGTAGTACTGGCGGTAGAGAGTGAGGTCGGTGTTGGGCTGGTGCCGGAGGACGGTGCAGGAACATGGCACCGGCCCATGGAGTTCCCGTCTCAGATGGGTTTGGTTGAGATGATGCTACATTGCTGCTGCCGCCTCTGGTGACCCTCCTTCTTCCGGTTTGCTTGCTTCTAGCCATATCTGGAATGGGTTTAGAATTTGAGAGAGAGAAAGACGGAAGTTAGGGTTTTGATGAGAGAGTTTGGGGTTTTGGAACTTGGGACGTGAGGTTTTATGAAGAAGTGTGAGATTTTTTGGATTTAAGAGGGATTCTCCTATAAAAGGAATTGGAGTATATCATGGTAACTGGAGAATCCTGATTCCTGCCAACTTCTTTCCTTAAAAATAGATAAACATAGAAACAGAATATGTTGAAAATTAGGAAACAATTAAATTACCAAAATTGGGCTCCACAATCAACTGACATATTCTGCAAGATTTTTACATATTAGCATACGATATACTTCCTTAAAAATAAAGATTTCCAAAATAAAATCTAAAATCCGTGAATAAGGAAAATCTAAATGCATCTGGATACCTGAGACACGTCTGAGCACTTGTTGGCATCCGTTGAGTCAGATACATTTGGCAGTATACAATCCTCCACGTACATAAATAAGTTGATTGATGTGCGTGTATGATCCGAGCAACCCTTAGTCATCCACATACTGTCAAAAATCATATGATTGCCCTGATTTATTGATTTGTCACCGTAATGCACAATAAGACCGATCATAATATATAAGAATTGCATTTTCTCAAATCTGGCTTTCCGACTTTTTCTATATTGTGGCAATGTCTTTTAGAGGTGGAAACAGCTTCACACAATCCCCAGAAGTTATTTTACAGTATGTTCTCCTTTAGATTAGAAGAAAGGTATGAACTTAGCTTGGATTGGTAGATTCACACAATCCCCAGAAGTTATCTTACTAGGTTTTCCCCTTACTTCTGTAATATTTCCATATTTACCTCAATTCATCACATTTTGACGCTAAAGGGTATAATCTTGGCTTGGATATGTAGCCTTCTTTTCCACTAGCCCTGCCCTTGGATAATAAGAATATGCGTGCAATGCTATAAGCAAGATTCAGATCATAGGTCTACACACAGAATATGAAATCTCATCCAGTAACAACCATATGACTTAGACATCAGTGACTTATCCTTTGGATTGTCCAGAATTGAGTACTAGTTAGATTCATCCGGAGACATGTTGACTTCTTTCAGCCAGATGCATCTGTCTCCTTATCTGCTACAAGCACTCAGATATATCTGTAAGCAAAAAAATGATCTACTTAGAATAGGATAAATGCAATAAAAAGAAAAGAAGAAAAAAAAATGCAATTTTTCTCTTTTTGAAAAATGCATGTTCCTATTCAGGAGGAGATGATACTCCAATTTGTTTCCTAAGGCTTTCAAATTTGACAGTATCGAGGGCCTAGGTAAACAAATCTGCAAGCTGTAGATCAGTCTGTATGTGCTCCAGATTGATAATCTTTTGTTCCACCAATTCCCTGATGAAGTGGTGTCTGATGTCAATATGTTTTGTTCTGGAGTGCTGGACAGGATTTTTTGAGATATTAATGGCACTGGTGTTATCACAATACATGGTGGCTTGTTCTGTAGAGATCCCATAGTCTTCCAACATTTGTTTCATCCAAAGGAGTTGTGTACAGCAACTGCCAGCTGCAATATGCTCAGCTTCGGCTGTGGAAAGTGATATTGAATTTTGTTTTCTACTTAGCCAAGCCACCAAATTGTTCCCAATGTAGAAACATCCTCCGGATGTACTCTTTTGATCATCCACATTCCCAGCCCAGTTTGCATCTGAAAAACCTGCAAGATGGGCAGTGATATCTCTTGTAAACCAAATTTCGTAATTCACTGTACCACTTACATATCTGATGATTCTTTTCATAGCAGCAACATGAGTTTCCTTAGGTTTGGCTTGATATCTTGCACAAACTCCAACACTGAAGGATATATCTGACCTACTGGCAGTAAGGTACAGAAGACTTCTAATCATGCTTCTGTAGAGGGATGGATCTACATCATTGCCACTGTTATCCTTTGAAAGTTTTAAATTAGCTGCCATGGGAGTTCTCATTTCCTTTGCATCTTCAAGTCCAAATTTCTTCACCAGATTTTTAGCATATTTTGCTTGAGATATGAATATGCCAGATTCATCCTGATGTACCTGCAAACTAATAAAAAATGTTAGTTCACCAACCATACTCATTTCAAATTCTCTTTTCATTGCATTTATAAATTCATCAATTTTGGACTTAGATGTAGACCCAAATACTATGTCATCAACATATATCTGAGCGACAGTTAGTCCAGGATTTAGATGCTTAATGAAAAGAGTTTTATCAGTTCCTCCCCTTTTGTATCTGTTGCTTAGCAAGAATGATGTGAGCCTTTCATACCAAGCTCTAGGGGCTTGTTTCAACTGATATAACGCCTTTTTGAGTCTAAAGACATAGTCCGGGTGAGATGGATCTGTGAATCCTTGGGGCTTCTCCACATAAACTTCCTCATTAAGCACTCCATTCAGAAAGGTACTTTTGACATCCATCTGAAATAGTCTGAAATTAATGTAGCAGGACACAGCTAGCAACAGCCTGATGGATTCCAGTCTGGCTACTGGAGCAAATGTTTCGTCAAAGTCTATCCTTTCAATCTGGGTATAGCCCTGAGCAACAAGTCTGGCTTTATTTCGTTTGCCTTTTCATTGCTCAATTTCTGAAAAAGATTAGCAAAATTGTCGAAGGTATCAGATTTATCATGAATAAACATGACCCAGGTGTATCTGGAGAAATCATCAACACACACATAAATATACCTCTTGCCACCAATACTTTCCTTTTGGATAGGACCCATCAAATCCATGTGAATTAGTTCAAGTATATGAGAGGTATTAATAGATGTACCTGATTTGTGTTGACTTTTGATTTGCTTACCCTTTTGACAGTCACCGCAGATTTCATTTGGAATGTTTTTTATGCTAGGCAAGCCTCTCACATCCTGTAGTCTGGTCAGTTTCATGAGATCATGGTAGTTTAGATGCCCTGATCTGTTATGCCATAGTTTCTCATTTTTGGTTCTAACAGAATTTTAATTTATGTGACTTTCAAGTGTATAGCATTTATCTCTAGATCTAACTCCCTTAAACAAAACACTTTTTAACGGATTAGACTTCTTGTCACAACTTAAAACCTTGCAATATTCTTTTGAAAACATGACAAGCAAGTTATCATCACACAATTGTCCTACACTGATCAAATTAGCCTTAAGTCCTATAACATATAAGAAATTTGTTAATGTAGGCAATCCCTTGATGTTGATGATACCAGATCCATCTATCTTACTCTTTTGGTCATCACCAAATGTAACAGCACCTGCTTCGCCTTTTTCGAAACGTGTTAGTAGAAAGAGATCACCTGTCATGTGTCTAGAACGTCCACTATCAAAATACCAAGCGTTAAGAATCAAGGCACTTAAAAGACAATTGAACTACATAAGCATTAGTTCGAATTTTCTTTTCTTGTCTAGAAACAAGTCTTTTTTTGTGTGAATTGATTAGCTTCAAGTACTCATGATACCTAAATACATCATGACCAGATTTGGCACAAAAATTACAGAATACCTGGAAAATAGATGTATCCTACCGACTCTGTCGAGGTTGAAATTTCTTGTCGTTCTGATGGACAGATTCATCTAGCTTGTATAGATTCAACTGAACTGGTCTTCTTGTGTAGTTCCTGGCTGGGTATGAGTTTTGAGTTTCAGCAGCATTGTATTGTTGAAGATGAGAGGTAGATGCATCTGTATAATTTCTACTTTGTTCCTTGCATCTATATCCAGATTCTCTTACAAAGTTTATTTTATGGTCATGATTTTTACCTTTACCTTCATATCCAAGACCTGTTTTTAAGCTGACAGGTCTGCCACTGTTCAGGATTTCATCAAGCTGGACAGATCCAAGTGCTAGCTTCTTGATTTTGTCTTGTGCTTTAGCAAGTTCTAAACTTAGCCTGCTTACCTCATTTTGTTCAACATCTGAGAATGCAGATGCATCCAGATGTTGTTCCCTGCTGTGTTCAGCGAAGGCCTACAACAGTTGGATCTTCTCTTCTGCATCTTGAAGTTCCTTTCTCAAGTTTTCAGAGTTTGGTCCAGATTCATCTGCATAAGAAAAGTTACCAGATTCAGTACTAGATAGCTGTAAAACAGTAAGGGTAGTTACCTATTTTTCAGAATTGCTACTATTTGATTCTGATTCAGATTCATCCGAGTCTACGTCGCTCCATGTAACATTCATGGCCTTCCTTCCTTGGACTTCTTTTGAGTATTAGGACAATCTGCTGCAATGTGTCCATATCCTTCACATTCTCTGCATTGAGTTCAACTCTTAGTCTTTCCTTCAGACGAGTTAGCATTAATTTTTGGATATAAATTATTTTTCCTCCATTGTTTTTGTGTTTTTTAATTCTGGCCTTGAAGCTTTGTGGGTCTTTCTTTTTGTTTGCCCTTGTCTGGTGAGAAGTATGAAGTTTTCGTCTTCATCTGTCTCGCTAGATTCGTCTGAATTGTCATTGTTTGTTTTGAAAGCAATCCCTGGAGTTTTGTCTTTCTTTCTTCGGGCCAGATTTAACTCATAGGTCATAAATGACCCTACAAGTTCCTCAACACGCATGGTTGAAAGATCCTTGCTTTCTTCAATTGCTGTCACTTTTGCATGGAACCTGTCAGGTAAAGATCTAAGGATTTTTTGTACAATCTACTCATTTGAGTATGTTTTCCCAAGAGCTTCAGCTTAGTTGGTGGGATCACTCAATCTGGCGTAGAAGCTTTTGAAGTCTTCTTTCTCATCCATAGATAGTTGTTCAAACTCTAGAGTGATCATCTACAGCTTGGAGGTTTTGAAAGCATTGGTTCCTTCGTTTGCTACCCTCAAAGCATCCCATGCTTCCTTGGCAGTTCTTAAGGAGGAGATGAGTCTGAATTGACCTGGATCAACCAAGGAAACAATAGCGTTAAGTGCCTTAGAATTCCAATTTGCATTAGGTAATTCATCTGCAGTATAAGCACTTCTAGCTACAGCTGTAACAACACCTCCAGCAGTGACAGTGGGTGCTATGTAACCTTCAAGGACAGATGTTCAACAACGTTCATCAATAGATTGAATAAGAATTTCCATGCGGATTTTCTAATATGCATAGTTACTACCAGTTAACAGAGGTGGCCTAAGAGATGCAGAATTTTCCATTTAGACAACCAGATCTCACTTTCTAGAAGTGAACCCGCTCTGATACCAATTGAAAATTTAAAGTTTTCTAAATTTTATAAACAAACTGTCACAGATAAGTCTGGATAGTAACCAGTTAACAGTAAAACTTTAAGATATGTTTTAGCGCAATCCCAGATGAATCTTGCTATTGCAGATTCGTCTGGATAGTAAAACGTAAATGGACAGAATAAATTGTACAGAATTGTAAATTGACAAAAACACAATAATTTGAGCTTAACGTGGGAAAAATCCTAACAGGGAAAACCCACATCCTGCATCCTGCAAACAAAAACCAATCACTATATAAGGAATGAGTTTATACAGATCAATCTAAACTACAGGATAAATCTATGCATAGACTTTATCAAACATCCAAGAAATAGATCAGTCTCTGATTCTTCTATGACATGTAATATGAGCTGGCGTCCCACCACTCTTCTGTAGCTTTCTTTGAATCTGCAACAATCTTCAGCAACAAGAACTCCCGTTCGATTTTGATCCAAACCCCCAGTTATATCTTCACGTTGAAATTCTCTCCTTCTCTAATTGATTGAATTCTCCTCCCCAAGAACCGAAGTCACAACACAATTGAAGCCTTTAATGTTCTTGCGCCACACAAAAAATTAGCTTCAAGACTTATTAATGAAGTGGACGTGTATATTGTGAAGCACCACACGGATTTTATGATTCTACACGTCTTAAGAAAAACATCCTGTTTTTCTTCTATTTAATATGCAATTAGGTTACTTGACTTCCAAGTTTCCTTATTGCAAAAGATCTCTAATACCTGCAAAATACAGTAGAGATAATTAGAAAAAGGTAAGATAATTATTCTTTAATAAATCTTACCATAAAATAAGATAATGATAAATCTTGAAAAATCTTACCATTTACCAATCAAGTGATAAACTTTGATACCAATCATCCATATTTTCGGCCCTATCAAGATTCTTCATAATCAAGATTTTTGACCAAATAATCTTACCATATGCAAAGTTAAGATTGAAATATTCTCAACCATATCAAGAAGAAACTTACCATATCTAAGGATAAGCTTGAGTGCCAAGAATAATTATAAAATAGATCATCACCAAATTTACCAAAATCACAAGATAACAAAATCAAGATTTCAAGATTATGATCCTAATCAAATCACTATTTCTTGATCATTATCTTTCCAACAATAACATGATTTTCTCGAAAATAAGAGATATATTTTTCTTCAAGAAAATATTTGCATAATTTAATTAAACTTAATAAATTACTAAATACACGTATTTAGTAATTAAGTTTTCTTAAATTACACATTTGTGGAAAAATAGGAAATGCCAATCATATAAAATTAACAAGGCTGAATTTCGTTCTCTCTCTATATATATATATATGAAAATCTTACATAATAGTCCTATACTTTCAAGTTTGTACAAGTTGGTCCTTATGTAATTGCAAACTAAGTCCTTGAAGCTTTCTTTTTTATCATCCAAGCCCTATAACTTATGATAAATAATTACTTATAACCAAAATAAGTTCATAAACCAAACACACCCCTAAGGTATGATGACAAGTGTCCCTCACTTGTATTATTTTAATACAAAAATTCCAAATTTTCCCTTTGTAAGGTGCCACCTTCGGGTTAATATTTGACAGTCAAGACGAGCTCCGTTTTGTCCAATCTATACCGTTGTAAGGTTTACACTTCAAGCTTCGCAACGGTTACACATGCAAAGAAAATGGATCATTATACCACCCGTACCGTTCGTCCAAAAATGGCTACTCGACTGGATTTCCATACTTTTCCAAATTTCGTGATTTTCTCAGCACGTTTATCATTTCAAGTATGCAATTTCAACTCGATATTTGAAGCACTTCCCGACCTCAATTGTGCTCAAATCTGATACCAACACGTATATCTCATTGTGTACTATAAGGAAGTATAACATGCAATGACATCGGATTACCATGTTGATCGTACCATCCTCTCAAACATGGCCACTCGACCACAATTTAACACTTATAATTATTTTGAAGATTTTCAGCATTCCAACTATTCTTCTAATGCAACTTTAGCTCCATTTTTTTAAACACTTCTCGACCTTAATTGTGATCAAACTTGATACCGATACTTAGATCTCATCATGAAATATAAAATGATATAACTTGCGATGGCCAAAGATCACTATATAATCCACAAAATGATCCCAAAGTCGTGTTCATCACAGTGGCAAAACTGTAATTAATAGGACTCTCTAAAATTTTCAGCTTAGTCATCAACTATAAAATTCCAGCTGATTGAGTTCAAATATCATATACAACTTTCTTTTATACCAATTTAGTCTCCAAAATTACCAATAACGTCAATTTCTTCCATTTTCTTATAAATTCTATATTATCTCGTCATACAACAAGTGAAATTGTCTCTTTTCTAAGAAAAACTTGATTCTAGCTTTCTAAATAAAATATCTAGAGTACGAAATTTTCGGGTTGTAACATTACCTCTGGAGCATTCTTCTTCCTCTTCATATTTCCACCTTGAACACCAACTTAATCTTTCTTATTCCGCTTCATCAGTAACAATGTTGACAATTTAGTGGAATCCGAAATCGAATTTTTTAAATCCACTTTAGAACTACGAGTACATACCATTCTAGATATGCGTATGAGATGGAGACTAGAATTTACTTGTACTTACAGATTTGCAATGGAGATTTACCGGATGAAATGGGAGATGATAAGCCCTAATCTGTTATATACTCTACCGAAACAAAATAAGAGAGAATGGTTTCTGTGACGTGCTTTTGCTTTGTTTTGGGTTCAAAGTTATGGGCCTAATTGTATCATCCAAAGGCCCAATAGTCGGTCCAAGTATTTTTCAAAAAATATTTGGGGGAGTAAATATCATATTTGGTTTCTTAATGAAGTACACTGTGCAATTAACCCAATATTTTAATTGGGAAAGTAATTTAAAAGGCCCAATCAAAAAATAAACTTGTTTTGACTGCCTATGAGTATCCGTAATGGATGGCTAAATTTAGCTAGCCACATATGCAATAAATTAGATGTTAAATGACACATCACATTTTCAACATAAAAATGCTACATCAGCAGTTAAATTGCTAGCGAAATTTAACAACATTGTTAACTTGTGGCTGAAAAAATCTTTTAACTTGTGTTTCAACATATTCATTGTAGACATTAATTCAACTCCTTGCTAACTTATTCTACTAACATGTGCTTTGACTCATCTAATGCAGATGCTCTAAGAACTATATTTTTTTAAGTAAAAGACCTTAAGTTACAAATAAATGAAAAATAGAATTTACAAAATACTAAAATGTTCTTCAATAAAAAAAATAGTTTACTGCCCTAATTATCATTTTAATTCTCAATTTTCCCTAATTGAATTTTGTCTCCCCTTTCTTTCACAATTGACAGTCAATTTCTCCATGCAAGACCTCCTTTCATTTTTCTTATCATCATCTTCTCCACTTAATGAAACCATGAAATCTACATTGTCACTCCTTGAAGTACACATTTGGTTGAAATGAGTAATCAAAGTGTAGAACATTCTTATTGGGTATTTGGAGAAGAAGAGAAGGTAATGTTAATTTTCAATATTTTGGTTACTTTTTCTCTCCATTATCAATAATCATTTCTTCATGTTGTTCTATGTGGGTTTATGATGTACATTTGTCAATAATGACTTTATTTTATCAATTTATTAGAGCTTTGATATAGGTTGCTTCCAAAAAGAAGACGTGCAAGTCAAGCAGTTTTTTCAAAGCAATAATATCAAAATTACATTTGCTGACTATGAACATTCATGTTGCTCCAGGTCCTCCAACACCTACTCTTGCAGCTCATCCATCTACAACAGTAGCTTCTGCTCCTACTGCTGTAGGTGCTCTAAGTCTTCCAAAGCCTATTCCTACTGTAACACCTCCATCTTCATCTACATGTCATGCCCCGCAAGCCATGGACATTTTTTTTATCTAGGGCAACGACTTTATTTTTTAGTGCATGGAAAATGGAAGTAATGTCCTAAACAGTGACAGAAGGTTTCAGACATGTCTATCCTCAACTATCTCTAGGAGATTCTATATAACACTAGGCCATTCTTGTAAATAATGTTGTAGGACTTTGTAGAGAATTCTAGTTATAGATACCTAGAGAATCAACCTAGGACTTTGAATGTAAGTAATCATATTCGTCCATTGATTGAGGTCTTCCTATAATAGATAGCAGTGGTCATTTGTAGGGTTCAAAAGAGAATGGTCTCAATCACAAAGTCTTGTAAAGAGTGTTCTTAAAATAATAAAAAGCTTTCATTTTTAAATCCATTGTGCTCTTATTTTTCCTTCTTGCCTAAGTTCTCATTCCCATCACAAAAGGGTTACCCATGATAAATTAACTCTTTTAGGGAGATTAACAAACCAGTATCCCAACTTATCAAAAAAAATTATAATGCCTGAAATACTCAATTTATCAATCTTAACAATATGACTATAGATTCTTTTGAAGTCTTTGATGAAGTGAAGCATGGAAAAGGGGAAAAAATACCACCAATGATTAAAAGGTATCATTGTTGAATTATAAAATTGATGAAAATGATATCAAATAAAGATCAATGTGGGGCTACTCAATACGAGTAAATATGAAATTGAATTAGAGTATCAACTGCATATCAATACTTAAGAAATAAAAATTTAGTCAACCAATTAGATAGAAAATTGTAGGAATTAATGATATTTGTTCAAAAGTACACATCCACATCAAATTCATGATAAGACATCCACAAAGAAGATATTGACATCATCAATTGCACAAAACTTGATATTTGAACCTACTTCTACATTTTTTGCTTAGCAAAAAGAAATCCATCTGATTAAAAGATACTACCAATGATTAAAAGGCATCATTGTAGAATTATAAAATTGATGAAAATGATATCAAATAAAGATTAATGTTGGGCTACTCAACACGAGTAAATATGAAATTGAATCCAAGTATTAATTGCATATCAATACTTAAGAGGTAAAAATTTAGTCAATCAATTTGACAAAAAATTGTAGGAATTGATGATATTTATTCAAAAGTACACATCCACATCAAATTCATGATAAGACATCCACAAAGAAGATATTGACATCATCATTTGTACAAAACTTGATATTTGAACCTACTTCTACATTTTTGGCTAAGCAAAAAGACCACCATCTAAGCATTAGGAAAAATGCTCTTTGATTCACTCTCTATCTAATGTCTATCAAAAAGGTATTCACATTGTCACACAATTAGATCTACCTCTAACCCTCAAAGAGCGAATACAGTTCCTTTAGAATTTTAAAGTTTTTTCTATTTCAAATTTAAGAACAAAGCATATATACTTGCGTGGATCTATTCATGTTGTTACTGATCCTCCAGTGCCTACTCCTGTAGCTCATCCATCTCCAACAGCAGCTACTCTAGGCCCAATCAAACAATAAACTTGTTAGAAAGCCTAAGAGCTATAGTTTTAGGTAGAAGACCTTAAGTTACAAAAAAATGAAAAATAGAGTTTACAAATTACTAAAATGTCCTTCAATGAAAAAAGGCTTTATTTCCCTAATTATCATTCAATTCTCAATTTTCACTAGTTTAATTTTGGCTCTCATTTCTTCCGTAATTGACAGTCGATTTCTCCATGTAAGATCTCCTTTCATTTTTCTTATCACCATCTTCTCTACTTGTAGCAACATGCCAAGATGTAAATTATTTTCACTCACGTGGAGAGTAGTTGATTCAGAGAATGATGGATCATGGACTTGATTCTTTTAGAAGTTAAGCTTAATAGAAAGTAATGTAGACGGGCTTGTGATTATTTTTACCGTTCAACGTGCATTAAGAATGGTGTTAGAAATATATTTCAATTTGCTCATCATGGAAATTGCACATATCACTTGTGAAAGAACTTAAAGACCAATTTTTCATAGAGTGATCTTGCAACTTTATTCAGGGCATCATCAGAAGCTTATTCTGTAACAGAATCTTGAGTCTATCATGGTAGCTCTATGTAGTAAAAAGAAGTGCATCTCTATTGAAAGAAGACTTACACTATTAGGATAGAGCACATTTTACCAAAGCACATTACAATATCATGACTATGAATAATGTGGAGTCACTACATGGTTTGTTAAAGATAGCTCGTAAATTCTCCATAGCAGGTCGGTGAAATTTAGAACGTCACTTTTTGAACTTGGAGAAAAGGACATGTACATGTAGGAAATTGATTTAGACAATTTCTTATGCGTGAATCAATCGCTGCCGCAAGATTTAAAGAAGGATGGATAAAACCTATGTATTCCATTTTATAGTAATTCTTGTCGGAAACAAGCATATTCTGAGTTCGTGTACCCTTTTCCATATGAGATTGAATGGAAAATTCTCGAGCATGTGATGGCTAGATAGCATTACCAACATTGAAATGAAAACATGTCGGACGATCATCCAAAAAAAGAAAAGATTAGCTGGAGATACGTGCATCTCCAAGTACGGTAAGTGCAAGAAAATTGGTCTTGTGCTATCCACTTGCATGGACCAAGCAGTTAGTAGTGAAACTTAAGGTTGTAATAACGTCGTGACTTTTAATTTCATTATTTTGTACTTATTGGAAGCTAAAAAGCTTTTATTATATTTTGTACTAAATGTGCTATCATTGATTTTGTTCTATTGGAACGACATTAGATTCAGTACAGGTTGTTGTCTTCATTCTGTGTTCAAGTATTCATTTCAATATAAAAACAATATTGATCTCGTTCCAATTATAAACCTCCCATCGATTCTTCACATTTGTTCATAACAACATAGATGCCATTATTGGGATACAATACGATATTAATGTCGTTTTGATTCTAAAAACTTATGACATTAGATCTGTTTACTGGGCACAAAACAAAATTAATCTTGTTCTAGTTAAAAATATTATTACTTTAAATTTATTCGTAATGACATTGAAGTCGCTACAAAGACTCAAAATGATATTAAAGGTCATTCTAGTTTGGAAACATTACTGCTTTACATGTATTCATAACGACATTAACATCGTTATGAATACACGTAAAATGAATAGAAATATTTACCAACATAATTACAATGATGTCCTCGACGTCCATAAATCCTAACACTCAACGAACTCGAACTAAGTTTCATGTAACGATGTCTATGTCATTATGAAAATAATAATGACATTAAAGTAGCATTATATAATAAATCGTTTCGGTAGAATAATAAAGACATTGAGATAGTTCGAGTTGAAGTCAAATGTAAAATGACTTACATAAATTTTCATTTTGTTTGAGAGATAACAACTTCTATATCATTCTTCAAACATGAAAAATACTATAATAACATCCATATCGTTTTTGTACAACTTTGAAGGCATTGGATTCGTTCCAATTGAAATTATAACTACAACGAAATTGATATCGTTTCTTCTCTACATAACGATATTTATATCATTTTCAGAACCCACTAAAAAACTTAACGAGTTCCATATTGTTCCAATGTAATTTTACGGATTTCCATATCATTCCAGTGCAAATAATGATTATAACGAAGTAGATGTCATTTTTTTGGAACACGACAAATATATCGTTTTGGATCAAATCGATGACTCGATTGTTATATACGTTAATGTCTCTCCTCTTTATCGGGTGTGTCAAGGGAGAACATAGAAAGTGTGTTTTTCTTCATCTGATACCTTTGTCCTTCCTGTGAGTCACATCATACTCCTAGGTTTGTACATTGTCACCTACAAGTTGTAATAAAAAAAATTCAAGTACATAATTGCTTGAAGTTGGATGTACAAGAAGGATAAAAAATGGCTTATTACTTTACATACCTCCACTGGATTAGGCAGCATCCTCCTCAGGGTTTCTCCGGCATAAAAAAAATTAGTGCGCTCATCTTTCTCCATGCATTTGATCTCATTGCCATTATTTTTATCGTCTCCATATTTTTTTCCCTGCCATTGTATCTTCTGTAGAATACTCTTTTGTCATTATTTCATTTACATGCTCTTCCATTGCATCACCAACTCTAGTCTCAGTTTCTTTCCTATCGTCATTCTCTTTTCCCCTCTACTCTCCTAACTCTGATTCTTTCTCAGGCTCATCCATCACATCCTCAACTTCAACCTCTATTTGTATTCTTTTCCCAATCTCTTCTCCAAATTCATCTTCCACATTTTTCATTCTTTCTCCCTCTCTTCTTCTAAATTTAGTCTTTCCCATGCTCATCCACCACATCCTTAACTTCAACCTTCATTTGTGTCCTTTCCTTCTTTGTTCTCTAGATCTCTCTTTCACCTTTTCAAATCTAATATTATGAACTCCAACCTCATTTTTAACCTGTCATCCGATCCATCTTTCGATACACAAGCTGTGATACTAGTGGCACCATCAAATGCACTAGTACGTCCTATAGGCTACAGAGGAGAACATATACATTGATTTATGATGGTTCGACATGGTGGATGATCTCGGAAGGTTCGAGAAGTATCCATGGGTACAATATATTTTGAATACACAATTAATGTATTAAGTATTCCTTACACGACTTTTCCTAGCAATACTTGTATGAACAAACTATACGCTTGACTTTGTATTTTTTTTTTTTTTTTTTTGTCTATAAATTTGTTTCTTGAGATTATAATGTTTGTTTTACAACATATTTGGGAATTTGAAGCAATTCCAAGTTTGAGAATCAAGTTTTCCAAGAAATATATATATGCAATTCCAAGAATGGTCACTTGGAAAATGTCAAAAAGGCTGACATCTATTGGTATTGAGAAAGTGATGAAATCAAGAGAGGTAAACTGTCTTTTTTTAAAATAAAATAAAAAACTTAATAGACTATTTTGCGAACTTTGCTTAGTTTAATGCCTAATTATTTGTTTAATTTAATATTTGCAAGAGGTTAATTCTACATTGCTTCCCAATGAAGACAAACTCGAGGAGATTTACTTGAAAGACTTGACTTGGATGCGGAAGAAGATGAAAAGCTTCACATTATCCAGAAGGAGATGCGGCTGAGCAAAATGATGAGCAACATCATTCCTTTCACCAACAATCACCTCAAGTATCTCAACCATAGTCGGTATCTCATGAACTGAACATATCATATTTAGTAAGAACGAAAATGAAAAAACTTGAGGGACTATTGATAATTTGGTTGAATTGGCCGTGGTAGGTCTATTTCATTCACGGGCAATCTTAACTTTAATTTGCTAATCTTTTTTTTTTTTTTTTTTTTTTGCAACATACAAATGCATTGTACACATCCCTTAGTAAATTTTTCCCTACTTTTCTTAAAGTATTCCTTTACAATTTGATATTCTACCCCAATGTCTTATCTACTCCTAAAGAATTACTTGCATTCAAGTCGATCACTAATACAAATCCCTCGATCCAAAATCTTTCACGTTTCTTTCCAATCTTAAACTATACTTTTTTTGTGGTCTTCTTCACTCGCAATATTAAATATGAACAATATGTGATGACATTCTTATCTTGATGATATCCTTGGGCATCCCACAACACATGAATTATCCCCCAAGAAGGGATTTTTGTCTCAAGCTTGACTGGGTAAATCCCTAGGGATCCAAACCCTCACCTCAAGAGGTTTGTTAGGTGATCTTGGTACAACTAGGGAAACTTTCTCTAATATTACCATGAATCACCCAACAAAAATCTTGAGGTTGAGGGATCGAATCTCTGGGGACGTACCCAATCAACTGGGACAAAACCCTTCACAGGGAACAATCTGTGTGTAATGGGGTATGCTCACATCCATAAAATTTTCAAATTATTGAATATTTCACCTAGAATTAATCATCTGAGATCATTTTAGACTTTTATTTTGACCTATTAGTGTTTATGTACTAATTATCTTTGGACAATTCACCCTTTTTTCTATCAATAGATGACTTTTGAAGTACTTGATATTAAGTCAAACAATTGACGAGAAGAATAACTCAAATGAACATAATTCCATATGATAATTTATACATTTGTTTTGGGTAGTTGCTCTTGTTATCAGTAGACTAACATGGTGCTTTCAAGCTGGCATACAATATACCCCTGTTTGGTATAGATTAAAACTAGTTTTTTAATAGATTTTTATAAAAGTGATAAGATGCGTGGTTGAAAAATTGTAGGTCTAATAAAATGTGAGGTTAAGATTAATTATTGACTTTGATTTGAAATTAAAATTTGATTTTAATTGGTACCAACATATAGTTTAGTTCAAAGAAAAAAAGTTTAGACTTTATTTTGACCTACAAATGTCTTTGGACAATTCACCATTTTATCTACCAATAGATGACTTTTGAAGTACTTGATATCAAGTCAAACAACTGATTAACTTAATTGAACATAATTCCAGATGATAATTTATACATTTGTTTTGGGCAATTGCTCTTCGTTATCGGTAGACTAACACAATCCTTTCAAGCTCGCATACAATATATAGTTTAGTTCCCAGAATATCAGAGAAAATATAAACACACACACACACACACACAAGAAGAAGAAGAAGAAGATTCAAATACCATCTCCATTCAACTGATATATGGAAGATATTTTATTTAGTCCAGAAAATGAAGTTTTTGGAATTGAAATAACATGTCAATACACACTAGATGATCATCTACGACTAGAGAAACAACTCAACAACAATCATCAAATAGCAACACTAACGTGACTTCTTGCCCTTCCCAAAAAAATTTCTCAAATATAACAAAGAAATAGATAAGTAAAGAAAAATAAGCAATATGCATTTACTCAAATCGAGAGATTTGATTTGTAGCCTAAATTGAAACCAATCAGAAATTTGAAATAAAGACAACATAAATTGAAACATGGAGAAAACTAGGACGTGATTTTCTAATCAATTGGAGACTAGTGAGTAACTGAACGGCTATAGGCGATCAATGTGATGATTGGAAAATGGGATCGATATGGGCGCGTTTATATTGAGTTGATTGACGGAGTTGAAGTTTAGAGAGACTAGGAATTAGACTTGCTTTCTGCTTGCTGAACGATTGGAATAATCGGGTTTATTTCGAGGAGAATTTTCTAAATGCCTAAGTCAAACAATGGATAAGTCAAAATACCCAACTTTTTAAAAACTAACCAAAATACCCTTTTTTATATATAAAAAGACTTGAATGCCCTTAATAACCATATTTCTCTTATACCCTTCCTCTATTTCATATATTAATATTAATGTTAAAACAAAAACTAAACAACTCTCACTTTTCATTATTCTCTCTTTTTTTTTTTCATCTGCTTGTGCTCAATACACAGATAAATTATTCTCTCATTTTTCATCCGCTTGTGTTCAAAAAATCGGCCAAAAAAAAAAAAAAAATACAACGCTCAACTGAAAGATTTCATCTGCTACTTCTTATCAGTAAGTTGATTTAGAAATATTTATTATACTGTATTTAATTCGTTCTCGTTATGTAAAACTTATTCAACAGATCTACAATTTGATTAACCATAAATTATCGAAAAAATTCATTTAATGTTAATTTTTAGTTAATAATTACAGATTTTTCAATAGATTTATAATTATGTAGACTGAACAATGAAAAATTAATATGGCAAAATATGATTTTTTTTCCAGTTTAGTAAACAAAATCGGAAGAAAGAATTGGACATCCGACAGGACCAAAAGTGTCGGTCATGGTCCAACCGGACCAAGGCATGGTCGGTCCGGCCGGACCAAGGCATGGTCGGTCCGGCCGGACCGACCATGGTTCAGCCGGACCATGCCATTGTCCAGTCGGAACGGCCATGGTCCTGTCGGACCGACTATTTTTTTAAAATTATTTTTTATTACAGTTACTCTCATTCTCCCTAACTTGTTGTTTTGAAAATTTATTATTTTTAATTAATGCAGATATGGCTTTCATCCCAATTTCTTATTTTGGTGAATTCGTAGTTGACGAAAAATCTGCAATGGTCATGAAAATATACGAGTAATCAAAACATTTATGTAATTTTGTTGACACCAGGTATGTCATTTACAGAGTTGTACAGCAAACTACAAGATCAACTCGAAGTTGATCCATCTGAATATGATATGAAATTTGGATTTCTATATAACTCGAATTCTACAGTTGTATTGTCACCCTTGTTTGTTACTTCTGATGTGCAAATTATATGGTTAATTGAGGCGAACAAAAAAGAAACTATTCCTCTTTGTGTAACTTTAGTACGGAAGAATACCCCCAATAATCAGAATGAAGAATTCGATTGTGGGGATCAGAATGAGAATGATATTTGGGACACATTAGAAATAGCTCGTGAGGATGACGATGTTATTCCTAATGCAGTTGCTATATGCCATGATCCTCTTGTCACCCATAGAGATCACGATGTAGTCAAAGACAATCAGGAGGACATTCCATTTACAGACAATGATCTGATTGATTTATCCAAACATCGACATGAGCACTTCGAGAACTCACAGACTGGGCCAAGTTCACGATCAACTAATTGTTCATGTTTGGTTCCAGATGATGAAGATTTGGAAGTCCAGTAATTATTTAATACTAAGCAAGATCCAAGAAGCAGGGCACGGTATTGCACTTAAGCACAATTTCGAGTTTAAAGTGAAGAAGTCAGACCAGAGTACCTACACAATTGTCTATGTAGACGACAATTGTATTTGGAGTCTACGAGCAACGAGGATGGACACAAATCAATTCTTTGTAGTTCGCAAGTATGCACAAGAACATACTTTTCAAGTGGGCATTCGTCAAAATGATCACAGACAAGCACGTTCTTGGTTTATAGGACGACAGATAATGCATAAGTTTGATGACCCAAGGATTATTTACAGACCTAGAGACATCATTAACGATGTGCAGATAGATTTTGGGGTGACCATGAGCTACCAGAAGGCCTGGAAGGCTAGAGAATGTACGTTAGAGGATTTAATGGGTTCACCCGAGGAAAGTTATGCGAAATTGACCAGGTATTGTCATAACATGTCGAGAACTAATCCTGGTTCGACATTCTTTATTGAGGCTGACAACGACAATCGCTTCAAGTATTTTTTCATGGCTCTTGGACAATGCATAAATGGATTTAGAAGATCGAAGCGACCTCAAATTCTAGTAGATGGTACAACATTGAAAGCTAGATATGAAGGCAAGTTGATTATTGCTACATGTCAAGATGCCAACATTCAAATATACCCTCTTGCATTCGGCATAGTAGATAGCGAAAATTATCTAGCGATGAATTGGTTTTCTCAAAGTTGAGGGAAGTAATTGGAGATGTCGATGACCTTGCTTTTATAACTGATCGGGGAAATTCTATCATATATGGTATCGCTGAAGTTTTTCCCGAGGCACACCATGGTTATTGCATGTACCATATACAAGGCAATTTGAAGACGACGTACCTTGGTAGTGGGATCGTTTCCTTGTTTAAGAGAGAGGCAGAGGCTTACACTTTTGAAGATTATAATAAGTTTATGATCGAAATAGATAACAAGAGTAAGGATGCCTCAGGGTACTTAATAGATAAACTGGGAATTCAACATTGGGCACGGTGTTAATTTCCAGGACGTTGATACAATATGATGCGTCAAATAACGTGGAGTCATTGAATGCATTATTTAAGAAGGATCGAGAATTACCAATTCTGGCAATGATTGAGAACATTAGGGAGAAGTTAAAGGTTTGGTTTCACGATAGACGCGAGGAATCTCAATCATGTACATCTTATCTCACCCCTGCCATGGAAACCAAACTCTTTAAGACATTAGACCTGGCTAGAAGGTTGGCCGTGGAGCCAATGGATCAGTTTTGATTCAACGTTGTATGCGAACGTAATATTGGTAATGTTGTGGACTTGAATAGCAACATGTGCACGTGAAGACAGTTTCTTCTTGAGAGCTTTCCATACGCTCATACAGTTGCAGTTGATAGACATCGAGGCTTTTCACCATATTCATTATCAACTGAATACTACACGACTGCTTTTTGGAGAGAAGCGTATGCTGAAACTATATTTCCTCTACCAAATGAGGCTAAGTGGGAACTTCCCGAACACTTGCACCCGCTTGATAATTTACTGCCGCCGAATGTCCTCTGACGTACTCCTAGATGTGTACGTACATCTAGAATACCATCTACTGGAGAGTTTCCCATACCGCGAAAGTGCGGCAGGAACGGCACAATCGGTCATACTCGCCAAACTTGTATGAGTCAGATTCCTTTGAAAAATTAATTTTATCACTATTAAAACTATTATTGGAATTGCAGTGTTGGTTGATAATTAATTTTATCACTATTAAAACATTATTATTTTGTGAATTTTATTGGAATTTTATCCTATTCCTCGGTAAGATAAGCAATTCATGAACATTTCGCCATCGCGGGATTACTTTCACAGAAGTTGTTAAGGCATATGCTGCATAGATTACTTGAATCCTTTTTCAACTTTCAGCGATCTCCACCTTTACGACTTCATTCCTCAGAATCAAACGCTAAAACGGAAAATTAATCTGCTGAGGTCATTAGTAATTTAGTTTTCTATTTTAGTGTTTAATTCTGCTAAAGTGAAGTTGTAAATGTGGAGAATCAGACAAAGATAATGATTTTTGATTATCCGTGTGGCACGTTCTTGTACAATTTTGTGAAAGCAATCTTGAGAAGGTGAAATGAATAATTTTTTTTCAGAATTATTTAATAATAATCACACATTTAGGATAACCTAAGATATCCTTTTTTCCCAAAAATATTTACCTTATAGATTGTGCGGCAATTCACACAATTTACTCTAAATTAACAATTATTTCATAACTTAAAACCTAAATCCAAACCCCATCAGCCGGACCAAGCAGTCGGTCTGGCAGGACCACCAACTTGACATTACCGGCCAGACCAATCATGTAGAGCCGGCCGGACCTACCGTGGTCCGGCCGGACATATCGTGATCCGGCTACCGGCCCCACTATCCGGCTGGACCGGCCACATGGTCCGATCGGACTGACAATTTTTCAATTTTTTGTAATCAACACGAACTAACTCATACCAACCGAGATTTAATTTAATAATGTGCAATAGTAATTTTAATAGTAATAAAAAAATTGGCAATTAAATAAATATTTATTACAAATAAAAAATTACAATTTTACATTTCAAATTATTATGAATCACAATTGTACATATATAAATTAGCAGCTAATTTAATCCTCCATTTCTGTATATGTTCTTGATTGATCATCCTGACATCTCGTTTGATGCTCAAGAACTCAATATACTTTATTGCAAAAATGTCACAATCGCCACTGTAAGTTAAAAAAAAGTTAGTGAAATAAATAAATATAGTTAAGAATTTAATTAAATACTAGAATACGATTGTAAGAAAAAATTTACCTGACACCTTGTTTGGAAGTCCCCTTGATCCTCTCTATGACTAGTATATCATCAACAGTAATTCCAGCATGCTTAGCCATAAGGGAAACGATGACTGCCAACGATAGTAGAGCTTCTTGCAGCTGGGACATTGCGAGACAACCATGATCGGAGTCGTAGACATACATTTTCGATTGAGCAAACACGATCTCAATAGAAATAATGCGTGAGTTGGTGATCACCAATACATAAAGGTGTATACAACCCGTCCACGACTGGCCACACACCGGATCTACCCCTACCACGTATTCCAACATATATTCTGGCAAAATGTACGATGCAGGGTTGTTGTCGTAATTTACATACTCGATGTCGACAACATTCTTGAAGCCGCAGCACATGATAACTTGCTCAGGAAGCCGAATGATTTCGGGTACCTCCTTGCCCTATCGCGCAGCAACTCCATCGCAAGATCAACATGATACAACATAAAACATAATCGAATTAAGTATTATCAAATAAACAAATAATATAGTGAGTTCACATAATTACGATCATGCACTCACATCGTCGGCAAGCCAAGCTCCGCTCTTGAGGACTATTCTGAACTAATCTTTGGAATCAAATATGGTTGTCTTCCTAATGGCGAAGCGAAACCTGCAGCGTCGTGCGGCCGCAACATTTTGAACCGTGTGGTCGCACGGTTATCCGATTGGGCTTTTTGCGCGGAATTCAGCAGTTTTTCTCCTCAATTAACCTATGCTTCGTGAAAATCTATAAATACATGACTTGGGGCACGAAATTAGGGGTTCCCAATTCATTGAAGAGAGGCCAAAACGCTGTCGGATTGTGGAGGGATCCACTCCAAGCCAAGACACAATTGAAGAACGAAGATCAAGGGCATGAATAGGGTGACATCTATCCATTCCTTTTGTGATTTTATTCAATTATGTATCTAGGCTAGGTTCTTAAATGTTAGAATTGTTATGAAGCATTTATTTCCGGATTTTATGTATTGATTATCACTTAATTTCATAATTCATGAGTTTGAGCAATTGATTTGTACTTTTTTTATCATGAAATTACTTGATCACTAGTTGTATGATTTTAGGTTGTGATTTCTTAAGTTCGAAAGATTGAGATTTCATTAGACTTGTGTCAATTGCCACAAAGTTCGATAGGGGATAGAAATATACTCCTATGCTTTGTGTTATCTGCTATAGTATTCACAAAACTTGTTATGCTTTTCTATACATTTAGATTCGTTATAGAAATATAGTCGAATTGTGTAGAAATAGGTGTTGATTCTTGTCCGAAAGGGAGTCTTGACAATATTAGGAATATGGATTTTCAAAAAAAATCAGAAAAATCAAAAAATTCAAATGGCAAACAATATGGCTTTACCTGGAGTTGAGCTAGAAGATGAGGGGAATAGACTTGTAGGAGATTTCATGACTCCACAAATTGTCCAAAACCAATCAAGCATAATTTATCCACCTTTTGGTCTTGCAAACTTCCAATTAAAGACCAATGTGATAAATATGTTTCAAAATGGACATCAATTCTATGGCAAACCCGATGAGAATCCACATGCACATGTGTCTAAATTTTTAGACGTGTGAACATTTTAAATATCAGGGTGTGTCAGATGATGCCATAAGGCTTAGGTTGTTTCCATACACCTTACGAGATAGGGAAATAGATTGGTTAGACTCCCATCCTCCTGCAAGTATAACAACTTGGAATGACTTGGCCCAAAAATTTTGCACAAAATTCATGCCCCAGCTAAAGTTGCTAAACTCAGACATGAGATAACAATTTTTCAACAACAAGAGTCTGAGTCATTTGATGAAGCATGGAATAGGTTTAAAAGCATGCTTAGGAAGTGCCCTCAACATGGATTACCTAAAAATGAGCAGGTAAGGTACTTTTACATTGGCTTGCTCCCTCAATACAAGAGTCTTGTTGATTTGTCATCAAATGGATCAATAACTACCCAAACTCTGGATGGAGCACTTGAACTGTTTGAAAGAATAGCCAATACCAACGTAAAGTGGGCGTCTGAGAGGACCATTCAAAATAAACCTGCAGGAGTTTATGCAGTGGATGATGTTTCGGCATTGTCTGCTAAAATAGACTCTTCGATGAATTTCATACAAACCAACCATTCAGTGAAAAGTGTAGTAACTGGATGCGAGGAATGTGGGGCCAATCATAATACCTCGGATTGTCCAATTTTGGCAACTCAAGCTGAGCAGGTCAGCTTTGTACAAGGGGGACATCGCCAAAATAATTCATACTCCAACACTTATAATCCTGGTTGGCGAAATCACCGTAACTTTTCATGGAGGGATAATCAAAATGGAACTGGCTAGCAAGCCCCTCCACAGCAGGTAGTGGAGAAGAAACCTCAACTTGAAGAGATGGTTGTGAAATTGATGGAGAAGACTGACTAGTTCATGAGCCAAACCAATCTTTTTATGGCTAAAACTGATCAGTTCATGACAAAAACTGACCAATTCATGAGGATGACTGAAACTACACTGCGAAATCATCATGCTTCAATCAAAAACTTGGAAACCCAAGTTGGTCAGATAGCTCAGGCTTTAGCAAACAGAGCCCCAAGTACACTGCCTGGTAACACTGAGGTTAATCCTAGGGAGCAAGTGATGGCAATAAAAACTGTTGAAAGAGAGGTAGATTTTGTGCCAGGAAGGATCACTTTCGCTCCATGTGACAAAGTTTATGAACCTCCCACTCCTTTTCCCCAAAGACTGAAAGGTTGGAAAGAGAAACAAGGAGTAAATGCAATTACCACACGCAGTGGAGTGAAATTACCTAAGATTCATGGTCAAAAGCCAGATGAAGAAAAAGGGAAAACATGTTGAGGCACCTGAAAAGCAATCTACTGAGAAGAAAGAGGAGAATGAGGTAAAATTGACAATTAAACGTCATGAGTCCCCTATCCCATTCCCGCAAAGATTACAAAATCCTGAGGAGGATCAGCAGTTCAATAAATTTCTCAACATGCTCAGAAAGTTGTACATTAACATTCCTTTCCTAGAAGCCATTACCCAAATCCCCAGCTATACCAAGTTCCTGAAAAAAAATGATGTCAAGTAAGAGAAAACTTGAGGAACTTGAATAGGTGTCACTGAATGAAGAGTGCAGCACCATCTTACAACAAAAGCTGCCACCCAAGCTGAGAGATCCAAGAAGTCTTTCAATTCCTTGCATCATTGGTAATTTAACAAAGTTTTATGTGACCTTGGTGCAAGCATTAATTTGATACCTCTTTCAGTCTATATGAAGCTATGATTAGGGGACCCAAAGCCAAGCCCAATCATCTTGCAGTTAGCTGATCATTCCATTCGATACCCATATGGAGTCATTGAGGATGTACTGGTTAAAGTGGACAAATTCATATTCCCTACAAACTTCGTGATTCTAGATATGGAGGAAGATAGTAAGGTGCCACTGATTTTAGGTCGACCCTTTCTGGCTACTACTAGAGCCTTGGTTGATGTGGAAAATGGGGAGGTCTTGCTTCCTGTAGAGGAGGAGAAAGTAACATTTGACATGGTTCAACTAGTGAGTCAAAATCCACTACATGAAAATTGATCAAAAATTGAAGTGGCACAGCATCTTCATCTTTGGGAACAAGTTGAGTATGGGGTCAAGACAAATGATAGGGCCTCAACATCATGTTTCATGCTACCTTGAGAAAAAGTTTGCCAAAAAGTCTAGCTCTAGACTTTAAATGAAGAGCTTGTTGGGAGGCAACCCAACTTCTCAAACCCTTTTTCTTTATTTGTTTTATCTATTTTCTTTATAGTTGTTTTGATGTTATACACTGCATTTTAGGATCACTAGCATGCTTAGAATTCATATTTTGACATGTTAGTGGCATTGAAAACTTCATTGCTCATATTCTTGCATGTTTTAGCATCTTTAGGATTTATTTGTTTTATATTTGTTTTGTTGCTTTTTATCATAATCTTCCACTTGATCACCTAGCTTAGGACATGAACATATTGGTTAGAAGTTGGTTGCATGCATTTGAAAGAATTTAGGGGTCCAAAACGGGGTCCAAAACTCAAAAAATGAAAAACTCACAGGTCTCTGCCAAAAGCTACTGTGCGGTCCCACAGTAGTATAACCGTGCGGTCGCACAGTTATAAACTGGGCAGAATCGGAAGATTCTTTAATATGCATTCTTCTTTCATTTTAACCACTTTAAACCCGATTTTCTTCCCTCAAATCATCACGCATCGAGTCCAAAATCATTCCCCATTATTTGCACATCATTTTAACTCAAAGTCATGCCTTACATTGCATTCAAAACATTAAAAGGTATGAACTTTTTACATAATTTCACAAAATCATGCATATACTTCTTGTTCTTCATTCTTTTTGTGATTTGTGAATTTTGGATGAGTGGTGATGGGTTTAGGATAGGATTTGAGATATTTTATTATGAGTTGTTAGGTGAAAATTTTTGGTTTGATTCAAGTCTTCAATTCTATGATTTTCATTGATTTCTTCATATGCATGCTAGGTGCTCAATAAAATGCTACAATGAATGTTCTGTTGAGTTTTTACACTTCTTTTTTGATGATCACCTTCATAAAATGTTATACATCATTTGTGTATCATTCAATCACTATTTATACTCATTTAAGGCATGAAACTCAACATGAACATTTTTGCACTTCAATGCACCTCATTGCAAGGCATCACGCACCACTGCACCAATTTCAGCTTCATGTCACCTACTTTGTCACATCCTTCCATGACCCAAATGAACTCCAAATTTGCTGAATTTTTGATATGTTGTAGACCAAATTATGTACTTTCATATGCCCTGGACATGTCTTGGGAAATTTTCACATTTTCGAGGCGATGTCAAGGGTTGAAAATCAGTGGTCGACCACTTTTCAAAATTTTCAAAATTTTTCTAAGTCCTAGTTTAGGTGTGTTATGTTGATTTTTTTTAGTTCCTGTGAGATAATTATGCTTCTAATGATCATTAATGTTTATTTGCAAGGAACATATCATCATGGGACAATTCACGCCAAACATGGAAAAGGATGTAAAGGGTCATTTCATCCAACAAAACATTCAAGTCAAAGTTTCAAAAAATGGCGACACCAACTCCCCAAACTCCGGAAGTACATTAACACTCTTTGTTATTTCTGTGTTTATTGCCTTTATCTGTTTTGAATACATTGAGGACAATGTATGATTCTAGTTTGGGGGTGAGAATCTCATTCATGTGCTTTCATATATACATTCATTCGATTTTGGGTAGAAAATTCGTAAAAATTTGAAAAATTTAAAAAAATCATAAAAAGTGAAAATTTTGAAAACTTTTGTTGATTTATTTATTGCTTATGACATGATTTGAATTGAATTTTGTGCTTTTGTTAGAAAATTGGGCAACATGCGTACTAAATTTTTCTCAATATTCATCCATGTAAGACTTAAATCAAACTTGAGCACATAGCCACTTTCGAATAAAAACTTGTGTAGGGAGATGCTTGATACTTGTGGGATAAACTTGTGCACTTTGAACATAGAACTGAATATAAAATCTCAAACCTTAGAAACTTAGATCCATACCTGAAATGTAGAACCAAACTACTCAAGATGCAGTTTGTAGGTGGGAAGGTTAGTATGAGTATGCATTGATGGATTTAAGATTTGAAGTTTTTATTTGTACATCTTTAGTGTAAGGGGTTTCAATCAACGGGTATAAACCATAATAACCAGCATAAAAACAGAAAAATGCTGAAGGTCTTATTCTACTCTTCAAATGCCTTTTTGACTCGAGCAAGTAAGTCTGAGGGATTCTCTAAATCTGGTACCCTAAGCTCAACTGAGTTGGGAGTTGCCGACCTAAAGCTCGCTACAGGGGTTAACTAGAAAGCAAGTACGGAGAGTGGACTTACACATAAGACGTTAAAACATCTTTAACTTTTCTGTTTAAGTCTTTATGACTCGGGTAATTAAGTCTGAGGGGTTCTCTGAACCTGGTACCCTAAACTCAACTGAGTTGGGAGCTGCCGACCTAAAGCTCGCTATAGGGGTCATATAGAAAGCAAGTATGAAAAGTATTGCACAAAGATGGTAAAAGACAAGGACATTAAAAGAAAAAGTAGTCCATATGAAAAAAATGGAATTAAATGGTATAAGATTTGTTGATTGAAATTCCTAACACTTTGTTAATTATTTTGGATTGACGTGCATATTTGTCTAGTCCTAACTGCCTTGTGTGGAAAAATACAATTTATACGTGTTTAGAAACCACATCAATAGAAAAGACCTCGGGATATAAGAGAACAGCAGTAAGGTTGTGATCATCCATGAGAGGGTAAGGAAAATCAAAAGAAAATCATTGTTGACCACATAGGATTCGGGCTTACTCTTGCATAAAAATTCACATATTATCAAGATTATTTTTGCATAAGTTTGTAGTTGATTTTGGCTATTCACACACACACAAAATGAAGTTAAGCATCGGATGAATGAAAATATTTTATGTTGTTCATATTTCTTTTTCTAAAGTGAATCGTCATTTGGATTGTTGAAGCGCATGGTAAATAATTTGACAAAAGCAAAAACATATTTTTTATTTATTTATTTAATTTGCCTTTTTACATTTATAGTTTAGTTTTATTTTGTTCGAGAACGAACAATAGTTCTAGTTTGGGGGTGTTGATAAGTGTATTTTATACACTTATTTCTATCCTGAAAGTAGGATTTTAATTTTTTATTCAAGAATATTTGTTATTTATTCTATGTCATTTGTTTATATTTCAGGAGTAACCCAAAAGTCGTGAAAACAATGGAATTGAAGTCAAAATCGAGCAATTGGATGTAAAAAGTGTCAAAGTAAACAAATCAAGAATTGATGCAGTCAA
The DNA here is from genome assembly GCA_963555705.1 of Ligustrum vulgare. Classification (NCBI taxonomy): domain Eukaryota; kingdom Viridiplantae; phylum Streptophyta; class Magnoliopsida; order Lamiales; family Oleaceae; genus Ligustrum; species Ligustrum vulgare. Next base: position 39,891,896 of record OY743173.1, on the reverse strand, counting down.
TCAAATGGCCAATTTGAAGAAGAAATCGAATTTGGAAGAAATCAAAAATTCAGGGGCTAAATTGCAACAATCGAAAGTTGGAGGACTTGCTGTACAATTAAAAGACAGGGACCAACTTGTAGCATTTAAAAGATGGAAATTACATTTCAAGACTGAACCGTGCGGTGGCATGATGCTATAACCGTGCGGTCGTACGGTCAGAAAAATTCCCGACTGAAACAGACCTGCAGCGTCGTGCGGCCGCAACATTTTGAACCGTGTGGTCGCACGGTTATCTGACTGGGCTTTTTGTGAGGAATTCAGTAGTTTTTCTCCTCAATTAACCTAGGCTTCGTGAAAATCTATAAATACATGGCTTGGGGCACGTAATTAGGGGTTCCCAATTCATTGAAGAGAGGCCAAAACGCTGTCGGATTGTGGAGGGATCCACTCCAAGTCAAGACACAATTGAAGAACGAAGATCAAGGGCATGAATAGGGTGACATCTATCCATTCCTTTTGTGATTTATTTTCAATTATGTATCTAGTCTAGGTTCTTAAATGTTAGAATTGTGATGAAGCATTTATTTCCGGATTTTATGTATTGATTATCATTTAATTTCATAATTCATGAGTTTGAGCAATTGATTTATACTTTTTTTTATCATGCAATTACTTAATCACTAGTTGTATGATTTTAGGTTGTGATTTCTAAAGTTCGAAAGATTGAGATTTCATTAGACTTGTGTCAATTGCCACAAAGTCCGATAGGCGATAGAAATATACCCATATGCTTTGTGTTATCTGCTATTCACAAAACTTGTTATGCTTTTCTATACATTTAGATTCGTCATAGAAATATAGTCGGATTGTGTATAGAAATAGGTATTGATTCTTGTCCGAAAGGGAGTCTTGACAATATTAGGAATATGGATTTTCAAAACCTCGTGAATTATTGTTAGATGTTTAATTTAATGCATAATTAATGGAATAAATGTGGATTCTCAATTCTAGCATGTTTTTCTCATATTTTCTCTAAATCAAATTTCCTCGTTCTTTCTAGTTTAATTTTAATTCAAAATTCTCAAATTCAAACAATTTCTCATTCTGGATAAGGAATTGTAGTCTAAAATATAATTTAAAACAATCTCTATGGGATCGATACTTGGACTCACGTCCACTTTATTATTTGCGCGACCCATGCACTTGCGGAGCGTAACAAGTACCACATATGGAACACCTTTCTCTTTTCCGGATCAACTTCACGGAATAAGTTGACATAAGTGCCGTCCACAAATGTTCTCTTCTTCGCCTCGGCCTTGAAGGGAGAAAGAACATGCCGTGAGGATTGTCTTGTCCTCTTACTAATAATCTTCTACTTCACCTCGACAGTACGTTTCCTTCCCCTCTTCTCGACCATCTTAGTCGACTCGTCCTCCGACACCTCCGACACTTGAGGCACCTCCTCCAACTCTACCTCCACTCGAGGCATCTCCTCCTCCACTCCCATCGATGCACGCGACGCCTCACCATCTACCCCCACTGGTACCCCCTCAGTCACATCCCTAGTCACCCATGTCGGTACCCTGCTCCGTCATCCAAGCTATCATATCATCCAGCTCATCATGCTCTTGCATCATTTCTGATACTCCATGCCCACCTCGGAGCTCATCCCTAAGGGCGTCGACCTTACCTCCAAGGGCGTCGACCTTCACTTCGAGGGCGTCAACCTTACCTTCGAGCTCATCTCGAAGGGCATACATCTCATCAAGAATGACCCCCGCCAGACGCTCAAAGAAATCATCAATGTGAGGTACTAGGCGCTGAAAACAAAAATGAAAATTGATTATTTAACTCAAATATTATAACATGTAAATGTAATCATTAAAATACTATAGTTTATTAAAAAATAAAACCATGAACATTCCAGGGGAGTTGAGCAGTGTAAAGGTACGCGAGATGTCCACGGTAAATGAGATCTCATGAGCGGCGGTGACATGTCTCGTACTGGACTGCGGTGATCCTAGATAAAACAAAAGTGGATATTAAATGTCAAATATTGTTCATTTAAGATTCTACAAAATTCTCGACAGACTCTCGCCTTAAAATTGGACTTAGCCACTCTGTAAAGGGACATCAAAATGTCATAATAAACAGAAAACATTCAAACACTCAACCACGACAATTCAAAACATCAACCACAACTCAATAAGACTCTCATATCACCAACTACTCCAAAAATAATTCTCAACTCATAAACTTATCAAATTCAAATTATAAACTCCAACTAATATAATAGGAAATAAACTAACCCCTAGTAAAATATTATAGCTTATTAAAAACTGAATCCATGAACATACCGGGGGAGTGGGGGGCTTAAAGGTACGCGAGATGTCCCCGGTGAATGAGATCTCATGAGCGGCAGGGACATGTCTCGTACTGGACTGACGTGATTCTAAATAAATAAATAGAAATGAAAATTAATTATTTAACCCAAAAGGTAAATAACAATCTAAAATTATATTACATACCGGGGGAAGGGGGAGCGTAAAGGTACGCGAGATGTTCCCGGTGAATTAGATCTGATGAGCAGTGGGGACATGTCTCGTACTGGACTGCGGTGATCCTAGATAAAAAAATAAATATGAAAATTAATTATTTAACCCAAAAGGTAAATAACAATCTAAAATTACATTATATACCAGTCCACGTATCGAAGTCGTCAACTCGTGAAGGACTTCGAGCTAATATATTAACATTCGAACAATTTATAAATCATGTGTCAAGCCATATATTATATTAATAATAATTTCTAAATGCTCACCTGAGGATCATCGAGGATAACCGAAAGATCCTTAGCGCTTGGCGTCTCCGTTGCTCTCCAATGTAGCATCCGAGGAAATCACGTCTCCATCCTAACTGCCCACCTGTCACCTAAGGCGGGAATAACCTCGTATCCCCATACCTTTGAAACTTAGAATTATTAGGACGATGAAAAACATAACAAACTAATTCAAAATGAAAAGTTTAAAATTATTACCTGCAAAGCCAAAGGGAAGCCGTACGCATCATACTTCCGTGGGGCCTTCTCTACACTGGGCATCGAATGCTTTTTCATAAATATATTGACGGTATCGACATAAATTCTAGACCCCCATGGATAGTTGTTGAAGGCTTCAATATCATCAACAACGTCCAAAGCATATAAGTCGATACCATTCTTTGATTGCTTGCACTTCACGAAGCTCTCAAGAATATAGACCATGTTTAATTTCACTTTGTCCAACATATCGGGACAGGTCAGTAAAGTTTTCTCGAGCTCCCCCCTTGTAACGGTCCTTTTACCTTCAAAGTATTTGAGATGAAGCCTGGATTTTGAGCATTTTTGGGGCTTTGGGGCCCTTTGGCCACCACACTTTAATCCCGTGATGAGGGAAAACTCAAAAGTGGAAAACGTGACTATCTTCCTATCCCCGAAGCAAAAACTGAAGACACCACCGCCGACTGACTTTAGAAATCGAAGTACCAGAGAATCTATAATCTGCGGTGCAAACTGCATCTTGATCAATTCTTCGAATCACCATAGGAAAGATCGCTTCAAGATATCTTGATGATACTCATCAAGACTCTTTAGAACTGTGGCGAAGCAGTTATAGTTCCTGTACTGGGAAACTTTAGTTGGAAGCTCTCTCAGTTCAAGATCAATCACATACTCCATCCTGCAATAATTTCAAATGTTAAAATCATAGTTCAAAAAAGTATGCCGCAACATCCATAAATTTAACCATTTTAAATTGTAGACTACCACACGTAAATGAACAAGTAGGAAAATTAAACATTAAAGGGAAAACTTTATTATTATTATTATTATTATTATTATTATTATTATTATTATTATTATTATTATTATTATTATTATTATTATTATTATTGTATTATATTTTTTTATTAAAGTTGTGAAATCATAATTATAATTATTAACGTTATGAAACTATTAAATATATTTTTACATTTATGAAATTATAGTTCATATTTATTATTTCTAATTATTATAAAAAATATTAATAAATTTTTATCAACATTATTTAATTATAATTACATTTATTAACGTTATGAATTTATTATATATTTTGATACAATTATGAAGTTATAATTACATTTATTTTGATATTATTAATAAAAAAATTATTAATTGTTATGAAATTATTAATAACATTATATAATTATTATTATGAAATTATTAATACATTTTTTATTAGCAATTTATAAAATTATAATTATAATTATATTTTTTATTTCTAATTGTAATGAAATTATTAATAACATTATATTATTATTATTATTATTATTATGAAATTATTTATTAGAAAAATTATGAAATTATAATTATATTTTCGTCAAAATTAGTATATTTTTTGTTACAATTATGAAATTATAATTACATTTATTAATCCTAGTTAAATTTATTATCATTAGTAATGAAAATATTTATCCCTTTTACATTATAAATTATAAAATTCTAATTAATTTTGTTAATTTTTAGCATTATTTATCATTTATTACAAAAATAATTTCGATAATATTTATTTTAGTATCATAATATTAACAAAAAAAAAAATTAGAAAAAAATGGTCCTCCTGGACCAAACCGGTCCGTCCGTACTGTCTGTCCGGCCGAACAAGCCCAAGAATTATTTGTTGGTCCGGCCAGAACAAAAAGTTGGTCCAACCGGACCAACTTTAAATAGGTCCATCGACCGGACCTCTTCTTCAAAAGGCTGGGCGTTGCCCAGCCACAAAAGGAAGGCAGAGCTCGCCATTTCCGTCAAGCTCCGTCAATAAAATCATCAAAATACCATTCTAAACTCCATGAAATTTATGAAAACTTCCAATCAAAACACCCAAGTTGTAAATCTGAAAATCAAAACTAAAAATGTAAACTAATCTTGTATTAGTTTGAAGATGATGATGTATTGATCTTCTTCTTTCCAAACCAAGTTTTGTTTTGAGAGAGAGAACCCTTCTTCGACGGACCGAAAGAAATGAGAGAGTTTTGAACGGACCGAGTGTTTAGACGGAATGGAAGAAGACGGACCAAGAATGTTGGAATAATTGGAAGGGTATCTTAGTCTTTGTGAGTAATAAACTTCATTTTCGTTTTTTTTTTTTTTTAACTTATATTGGGTCAATCGGCATTTTGAAAATCGGGTTGAATAACCCGGCTATTAAGACGTATTTCCTCGTTTATTTCGTTTCATTTCCTTTTCACCTGAATTAAATGGTCGGTCAAGTGGGTTTCACTGGTCCAATTTGGACCCTTCTTCGACAGACCGAAAGAAATGAGAGAGTTTTGAACGGACCGAGTGTTTGGACGGAATGGAAGAAGACGGACCAAGAATGTTGGAATAATTGGAAGGGTATCTTAGTCTTTGTGAGTAATAAACTTTATTTTCGTTTTTTTTTTAACTTATATTGGGTCAATCGGCATTTTGAAAATCGGGTTGAATAACCCAGCTATTAAGACATATTTCCTCGTTTATTTCGTTTCATTTCCTTTTCACCTGAATTAAATGGTCGGTCAAGTAGGTTTCAGTTTCACTGGTCCAATTTGGATCCACATTGAGGAAAATGGTAAGGTTAACATTGCCTTTTAAAATTGGGAAAAGTACATAACTATACAACTAAAACTTTCACTTTTTAAACATAACAAACTTAAGATTTTTTTTAAAAAATCAGGTGCTAATTAGTTAATTAATTAATACAATATTATAATAATTATAATGAGTTGCCAAACAAAGGCTAATATTAAATAATAAAATCAAAACAATACATAATCCACAACAACTTTATCCCAACCCAACCCCGTACTCACCCCACCCACCCCGACACCCACCCACTCCACCACCCCACCCACCCAGTCCCCGCCCCACCCCATAAAAAAAAATTTCCTTCTACTTTTTCACACTCACCCCCACCCCCAACACCACCTTACCCACCCCACCACCCACTCCTCCCCAACCCAACCCCACCCACCCACCCAACCACCCCGCCACCACTTACCCACCACAAGAATGATTTTAATTCTATTTTTTTCTCATCTCACCCACCCACTCCACCCCAACCCAACCATACCCCTCCCACCCAATCACCCACCCACTAGTCCCATCTCATCACACCTACCCACCCACCCCACTCCAAAAATAAGTTTTTTTTTTTTAAATATTTTTTCACCCTTCCCCACCCCACCCGACCATACCCTACCCCACCCCACCTCACCAACAATGATTTTTTTTCTACTACCTTTCTACAACTCGCCCAGACCCTACCCTATCTTACCCCGCCACCTACCCCAACCCCACCCCACCCCACCAAAAATTAATTTTTTTCTTCTAATTTTCAACTCCCCCACTAGCTTCGCCCCAGACTCTAACCCAACCCACCTCATCCAAAATGATTTTTTTTACTACTTTTTCACGACTCGCCAAGATCTTGCCACGCCACCCATCCCCAACCCCACCCACTCCACCTAAAATTAATTTTTTTCTCCTAATTTTCCACACCCCTACCCACCCTCTCCGACCCTACCTCGCCACCCACCCACCCTCACCCCCACCCCCATCCTACCCCACCCAAATATGATTTTTCTTCTATATTTTCACACCCACCCTAACAACCCCACTACACCCCACCCTAGCAACCCCATCACAACCCACCTCACCCAAAAATGATTTTTCTTCTATTTTTTAACACTTCACCTCAATCGCCCCATCCTATCCCACCACACCCTACCCCCATCCAAAAATGATTTTTCTTCTATTTTTTACACCCCACCCCCACCCAAAAATGATTTTTCTTCTATTTTTTCACACTTCCCCCAACCGCCCCTCCCCATCCCACCGCACCGCACCCCGCCACCCACCATTCCCCATCAAAAAATTATTTTTCTTCTATTTTTTCACACTTCACACCAACCACCTCATCTCACCCCACCCCACCCCACACACCCAAAAAATAATTTTTTCTTCTACTTTTTCCAATCCCTAACTCGACCCCACCCTACCCACCACCCACCCCACTCCAAAAAATTATTTTTTTCTTCTACTTTTCCCCACCCCGACCCTACCTCACCACAAAAAATGATTTCTTCTACTTTTTCTAGCCCCACCCAACCTCTACCCCACTATCCCAACCCCAAAATCACAATCAGTCACGTAAGTTGACATGAGATCGCAGTTAAGGCACACAAGGTCACACGAGTCACAATTACAAATTTAGTTGTAAAACCCCACCCCTCCAAAGTCACAGTTGGTCACACAAGGTCAAAGTTCGGTCACACAAAGTCGCAGTTTGGTCAAACGAGGTCACAGTTAGGTCACAGGAGGTCACTATTAGGTCAAACGAGGTCATGGTTAGATCACACGAGGTCACAAGTCGATCACATAAAGTCACGCTTCGTTCTTACAAAGTCACAGTTCGGTCACACATAGTTATATTTGACACAATTGTAGATCACATCACGTCCTCGTCCAATGGTCACACCAAGTCACAGTTGGTCACAATCTATATAATTGGTCACAATGATCCATAATTGATTACATATTATTTATTTATTGGTCATAGTTGCCTAATAATTGGTCATAATCATCAATAATTGATCACAATTTATTTATTGATTGATCAAAACTTACTTGTTTTCTTGATCACATTCGCACTTATCATAAGTCTCACAAACTCACAATTAGTCAATATTTTGATCACATTTACCTATAATTGATCAAAATTATCATATAATTGGTACATATTATTTATTTATTGGTCATTATTTACACGTTTCCTCAATCACAATTAGTTAACATTTTTGTTACAATTACCTAATATTTGGTCACATTCCGTAATCTTAGTTTTCTTGGTCACATCCCCCATTTCTCACAAGTCACAATTAGCAAATATTTTGGTCACATTTACCTAATAATTGGTCACATCCCGTACTTGATCACACAAAGTCACGATTTGAACATACAAGGTCACATTTCGATCAAAAAAAATCTCAATTCGGTCATACAAGGTCATAGTTCAATCACACGATGTCATAGTTCGGTCACATGTGTTACCAAACTATGACCTTATGTGATCGAACCGTGCCTTCGTGTGACCAACTGTGACTTTATGTGATCGAATTGTGACTTTGTGTGACCAAATTTTGCAACTAAACCAATTATGATCTAACTCTGACCTCGTGTGACCAAACTATGACCTTGTGTGATCAAACTATGACCTTGTGTGATCAACTGTGACTTTAGGAATGTGTGGGTAGGTGGGTGAGGTTTTTCAACTAAATTTGTAATGTGACATTGTGTGACCAATTGTGTTACATGTTGTGACTTTGCATGTGGGGGTGGGGTAGGGTTGGGGTGGGGTGGGGTGATCGAATGACTAGGTAAGTGTAACCAAAATGTCAACTAAATGTGACTTTGTGTGACTTATGAAGAGTAGAGAATGTGACCAATTATTAGGTAATTATGACAAAAAATATTAAATAATCATGAAAAAAACGAGTAAGTTGTGACCAATAAATAAATAATATGTTACCAACTATAAATGACTGTGACCAATTATATTAAAAGTTGTGACCATCTATAACTTTTTGTGATTATTGGACGAGCAAAAGTATAAGAAAAAAATAATTTTTGGGTGGGGTCGGTTTGTTGGGTGGGTGGCGGGGTAGGGACGAGGTATGAAAAATTAGAAGAAGAAAAATCATTTTTGGGTAGAGGTGGGGTTGGTGGGTGACGGCTATAGGGTTGAGACGGGGTGTGGAAAAGAAAAAAATTATTTTTGGGTGGGGTGGGTAGTGGTGGGGTTGTTGGTGACGATCGTAGGGTCGGGATGGAGTGTGAAAATGTAGGAAAAAAATCATTTTTGGGTGGGGTCAGTTGGTTGGGTGGGTGGAGGAGTAGGGTCTGGACCGAGGTGGGTGGGGGTGTGAAAAATTGAAGAAAAAATCATTTTTGGGGGGGTGGGTAGGAATGGGATGGGTGGGTATGGTGGGGTGGTTGCAAGGTAAGGTCTTGGTGGGGTGTGAAAAAGTGGAAGAAAAAAATCATTTTTGGGTGGGGTGAGGTCGATTGCTTGGGTGGGTAGCTGGTAGGGGCGGGGTGGGTGTGGAAAATTAGAAGAAAAAATTCATTTTTAGGTGGGGATGGGTGGCAGGGTAGGGTGGAAAAACATGGAGGGATAAAAAAAATTCATTTTGTGGGGTGGGGTGGGCAGGGTGGTGTTGGGGTGGGGGTGGTGGGGGCATGAAAAAGTAGAAGGAAAAAAATCATTTTTGGGGTGGGGTGGGGTGGGATCGATAGGGTGGTGTCGGGCTGGGTGGTGGTAGGTGGAAAAGTAGAAGGAAAAAAATCGTTTTTGCGGTGAGGTGGGGTAGGGTGGGTGGCAAGGCGGGCAGGGTGTGTCGTGGTTTGTGGCTAGGATAAGATCAATTTGTCACTTTTCGATGAGGTGGGGTAGAGTCGAGTGGAGTGGGGTTGGGTTGGGGTGGGGAAGTGTAGGAAAACATCGAGATAATATAAAAATAAACTTATTTTTTGGGTGGGGTAGGATATGGGTGGTGATGTGGGGTTGGTGGGTGGGGTCGGGGGATGTGGCTAGGGTGAGATCAATTTGTCACTTTGCGATGAGGTGGGGTAGGATAAGGTCAAGTGGGGATAGGTTGGGTTGGGGTGGGATGGGATGGGGTGGGGTGGGGTGGGTTGAGGAAATGTAGGAAAACATCGAGAGAAAATAAAAATAAACTTATTTTTGGGGTGGGTAGGATTGGGTGGTGAGGCGGGGTGGGTGGTGGGGTCGGAGGATGTGGTTAGGGTGAGATCAATTTGTCACTTTAAAATGAGGTGGGGTGGGTGGGTGGGGAATGATAGGAAAATATCGAATGGATAAAAATAAAAATTATTTTTCCTGTGGGATTGGGTGGGGTGGGGTGGGGTGGTGATCTGTGACTGGGATAAGATCATTTGTCACTTTACGATGAGGTAGGGTAGGGTAGGGTCGAGTGGAGTGGAGTGGAGTGGAGTGGAGTGGGGTTGGGGTGGGATGGGGAAGTGTAGGAAAATATCGGGAAAAAATAAAAATAAACTTATTTTTAGGGTGGGGTAGGATATGGGAGGTGAGATGGTATAGGTGGGCAGGGTGGGTGGGGTCTGGGAATGTGGCGAGGGTGAGATTAATTTGTCACTTTGCGATGCGGTGGGGTGGGGTGGGGTCGAGTAGGGTTGGGTTGGGGTGGGGTGGAGTGGGATGAGGAAGTGTAAGAAAACATCGAGAGAAAATAAAAATAAACTTATTTTTTGGGTGGGCAGGATATGGGTGGGTGGGTGGGTGGGTGGGTGGGGTCGGGGGATGTGGTTAGGGTGATATCAATTTGTCACTTTGTAATGAGGCGGAGTAAGGTTAGGGTTGGGGTTGGGATGGGATGGGGGTGAGATGGGGAATGATAGGAAAACATCGAAAGGGAAAAAATAAAAATTATTTTTGGGGTGGGGTGGGGGTGGGGTGGGTGGGTGGGTGGGGTGGGGTGGCGTGGTGGTAGGTTGTGACGTCAAAATTTGAAATTTTGATTTAATATTATATTAGTTTTAATATAATGTATAATAGATAATTATGTTTATCTTATATATATCATTATATTTATTTTTAATTATTAAATACCTAACTAAATGAATTAACACCTGAATTTTAAAAAAAAAGATTTCATTCACATAATTTTTGAATTGCATCTTTGAAATACAAGATTTTATGTAATTTTCCCTTTAAAATTTTTAATACGTACATTTCAATTTCATTAGGAGAATGTGGCAAGGGCCTATTGGACAAACAATAGTGATCAACCACGGGATATCACGTGGCTTAACCCACGGGATATCCACGAGGTTGATCACCACATTTAATCTTTTTTTTTTTCCTTTGTTCTTTATTTTCATTCTTTTTTGTTCTTTTTTTTAATTAAACCTATTTGTGGACTTAATTAAATACTTTTTTATTTAATTTTACTAAATTGGTTGTGGTTTGATCATTATTTTGTTGTCGTAAATTACAAATAATGAATGGCATGATTTAACAGACGAAATTTCACTTGAACTGAGACAAGTTTACATTAGAACATTGCGAATTAAAACAATGCAAGTAAAGTTCAATGATTCATTCTCATGGTCCATATACATCATAGTCGAAGAAGTTGGAAGGCCGGTAGGCATCCGTCTGACATGGGTGAAAGGATTCTGCCTAAAATAAATTCTATGAATAGGATTGTGTATAGTATGCTCATGCCTCCTTTGATTCCTGTGAGTATAGATGGGGATGCTTGGCATTTGTTTGTTGGACGAGGGTGGTGTCTCGAAAATTAGACTCGATTTTACATCATTTGTCCACATGTGATTGATAAAAAAATGGCAGCAATTTATAGACATTTTTGTGCGTGAAATACCTCAATATATGGCAGCACGGGATGCCCTCATTCAGAATAGCATACATGTACACATTGTGATGTCACCATCTATGTAGTAATCAACCTTCATCTTTGACCATGGTCATCCCCCTCTCTCCGGCGTTCGAATTCAAACGTCTTAAAACCACTCAAACTAATTAAAAAGCATAACTCGTACGATGTACTTTGAGCAAGCTCCTCCTGAAATAATAAAAAAATTTCTTTCATGTACACCTTTGATATCTGCTCTTCCATCATGAAATGCGTCGTCAATCGAGGACCCTGACTTGAATCATTGTGGTTTTCATACTATTCCTCATGCCTGTCGTGCACAATAGCACTGCCAAATCTTGTTATGGAATCAGTCAATGAGTGTTGTCTATTCACATACTGCTTTATGAAGGAATTGTAATGCCCCGAGTTCCCCGAGACGCCACTTCGTCCTTCAAAAGCTAACTTTACTGCGGAAAATAACTAAATTTGTAAACATCACCTTTGTTATATGAAAACAATAGCAGAAACTAAATCACATGAATTCTAAAACATTAATAAAACTTTAAATCTCAATTTTTTGAAGGAAAGTAACGATAAATAATTTAATTAACAATATTATAAATCGTGACTTTCAAAAAAATATAGCTTCATCATTAATTTGTCATCGCTGCCCTTCATTCGCCACCATCTCTGAAATCTGCAAAAGCTGTTAAAAGCGGAGTGAGCATTTCAAAGAAATACTCAGTAAACTCATCGTCAATAATTAATTTACAGAATAATTACTTATGCAACTAATACAGTGACCACACCATCATAATCATAGGCTCTTTAAAAAAAATATAGGGTGTGTGTAGTCTCTTCTCAGGCATTTAAGCATTTAAGTTATGCATAACCACATCATTATCCCATGCATTAAAGCATTTAAGTCATCCATAACCACATCATTATCTCATGCATTAAAGCATTTAAGTCATGCATAACCACATTCTGATTCTTTATCCCATCAGAGATATTCTTGTCTTGTCTCATGCATCAAAGCATTTAAATTACGTAAAGTTCACATAATACATTCAATTATAATTTAAACTAATTAATGGGGGCAAGTCTACCTTAATTCACGAGTTTGAAAAATAGAGCTTAATATCACATCAATCTTCTAAATCACCGAGTATTTCGTCTAGCCAAAAGAAAAATTAAACTAATATAGTACTTCTGAGATTTAAGGATTAAAGTGACAAAATAGAGTTTAGGGACTAAATTGAAATTTTAAAAATGCTAGAATTTTAAAAGTGTAGGGGCTGAAATGGACTCTTCGAAAATAGTTGGCTAACTGAAGATATACTGAAACTTTTGTAAATGAATTTAAAACTGAAAGGACAAAGATTAAACAATTTTCAAACTTGGGGCCTAAAAGGTAATTTATAAAAATCAAAACAAATCTCTCTCTCGCTCCATTATTCCAATCGGCAGAGAGTGAGGGGGGCGACGAAGACGTTACCCTTCTCCGATTCCACGTCGTCGGGCGAAAATTCGACTATGGTACCGCCATCAAGTGGCGGGGGTAAAGAGGTGAGTGTGGGTGAGTGAAAAAGGAGGAAGTTTTTGGAAGTTTGGGGTGCAAAAAACCGAGGCTCAAGGTTGCGATTTGGGTAGTTTTTTGGCGGCATACGGGCTTCGAGATAAGTAGTTGGGTTAACATTATATTTTTGGTTTTGGGTATGTTGGGTTGAAGTTGAGGATTTTGCACATGGGCAAGGGGCAGTTCCTAATTCGGTTTGGGTGTGGTGGTGCTGATTTTGATGTGGTGGTGGCGGAGGAGGTCAGTTTCGGGTGTGTATTGTGTGATGGTGGAACAACTGTTGCTGGCTGTGGTTCGATTTACGGTGTCATTGGGAGTGATAGAGGTGGCGGATTCGGTGGTCTCCAATGTGGGTGGTTGTGAGATTGGGTTTAGCTCATGGTGAGTTTCGAAATCAACAATTGGGGATTTGAGATGGCTTTTTAGTTCAAAGGCAGTGTGATTGAACTTTGCAGATTGTGTATAGTTTCTCTCGTCTCCTCCAATTCATTATTTGAATTTGGTAAATTATTAACATGTAGGTTGTGCTTCGATTTGGTAAATGCATGATTGTTGATGGATGAGTGAGTACGTGGATAAATGTGAAAAAAGAAGAATTTCCAATGCAAACTTAAGATTGTGATAAATCTCAAATCTAGTGAAATGTCAATAACATACATCAGCCAGCTAGAGAAAAAGGAGGAATCTTTTGATATTGAATCAATGTTTTTAAAATAATTCTGAGAAGACATTTTTTGTGAACATTTTTAAATGACATTGTGACATGACGTACATTTATTGAATGGTGAAAAAAGTAATTGGTGGGGTAGTTATTTTTACCATCCAATGAATTGTGACATATCACAATATCACTTAAAAATGTCCCAAAATAATTTTTCATAGAATTACTCATGTTTTTATCAATATCAATCAATTAAACATCCACTCTAAAGATAAAAATAAAATAAAATAAACAATAATGCTACAAGTACCGCGAATTGTACCGCATACTCACACATGAAGGGAAGGGTGAACTAGTCATTTCACTTTCATGTGTCTGTGCGGTACTCTTTGCGGTACGTTTTCGTGGTAACTTTAGCATTTTTCTAAAATAAATACTTTCTTAACAGTTATCTATTAAAAAAAAAAAAAAACGTGTAGCTGATATCTTTTAAAAAAAATCCAATCAACTAAATTAATTACTAATTAAAAGGTAATATCTTCTAATTATAATATCTTGAGCATAACTTACCTGAATAAATATTTGATCGAGTCGAATACTCCTAATTAGTTATGGCAACGGAACGGGTACCCCCAACCTGTGTCCCACCCCACGAGTAATTTTTTTCCTCAAACCCATACTCGTCCTGCGAATTTCGGGGTAGGTCAACCCTGTCGCCCCGTTTACTTTTTTTATTTTTATTTTTAATTTTTTAAGTATTTTTAATGTTTTATTAATTAATTTATTCGGGTCGGGACGACCAAACCCGACCCCACTTGGGGAGGTAAGGTTGGGGAAACCGCCCCGCCGACTTGCGGGGCGAGTTTTTTTCGCCTCATTCGGGGCGGGTTCGGATAGAATACCCGTCAGGTCAGATTTTTTTGTCATCTACACTCCTAATTAATTACGATCTACAAAACGAGTATAATATCGATATGCAATTACCTCACTATTAATAATTAACATATTGGACCCAAAATAAATTTGTCGTCAAAACATAAAACACTCTGATCCTTTGACTTTTCAAAATTGTTAAAAGACATCTATAATAAAATTGTTAAATAATTCTCTTCTTTAAATTTTTTGGGGTGTTACAATTAAAATCAATTATTCATCATGTTGATTATTTTAATCCGTCTATACTATTTCTTTTGTGAGATTCTCTTAATCCGGCTATAATAGTGTCAAAATCTCTTAAAGGATAAGAATTATACATTTATATTTAAATGAGTTATTGAGTAAATAACAGCAACAAAAAAAAAAAAAAAAAATTGAAGTTAGATAGTCTAAGAATATAAATTTTCAATGCCAAATTCTCATTACAAAAGTTATAGTTTGCTCTTAAATATGATTAATAGTACACATTTGAGTTGATTTAATGTCATAATGATTCAATTTGAAAATTTTTATAAACATATGTGTTGAATTCAATGTTTTCAGACCTGGCCGAGAGACTGGGTCAAGGATCAGAGGGTCAACTCGGAGTCTACTAGTGATCAATCCGGGCATTAATTAATATTAAAAAAAATAAAATATATATAAAACCTCGGTCAAACCCGGGTCTGGGTCAGTCGGGTTTCCCGGGTCGTTGATCGGGTTTGACCCGACTGAGTTTTTAATGTGACCCGACCCGATTTTTGGGCTTGGTCGCGGGTTTCCGGGTTGACCCGATCGAGCCGAGCCGAATTTGACAACATTAGTTGAATATAATGTAGTAAAATATTGAAAAGGTTATCAATAAATGTAGTTATAAGTTATATGCATCGAATATAAAGACCTTATATTGGAAGCTTAATTTATTGATTAATTAAATAAAGTCTTTTAAAAAGTCACTCAACATTTATTTATATGAGTTCTCTTTTAAATTATGGTTTATTATAGACAAAAGAAAAATAAACATACATGCTGAATTAGAATGTGGTAGAATATTGAAAAATTTATCAGTAAACGTATTTATAAGTTATATGCATTAAATATAAGGACCTTATATTAGAAGTTTAATTTATTAAATCAAAGTCATTTAAAAAGTCACTTAACATTTATTTATATGGATTCCCTTTTGAATTATGGGTATTATAGAGGAAAGAAAAAATAAATATTGGAACATTATTGTCAATTAAAAGTTTTCTCTATGTCCACATTTTATTGGATGAATTTTTGAATAGTGACGTCAAAATAAGTAAAATGATAGTTTGTAAATTCGTGTCGAAAATTGGATAGAATAACGGTAAGGAAAATACAAATAAGAAGAAGAAGAAGAAAAGTAGGGACAAAGCCGAGGTAAGAGTTGAACTCTTTGTCCTTAATTCGAATTTGCCCCGCAATGGTGCCTACGGATTCCGGAAATCGACTCCCAAGATGCAACGGCTTCACTTGTGTTTGGAGCACTCCAAAACACAAGTACAACGAACCAAAATTTGGTGTATGTACTACAAAGATGAAATGAAAGAAAATCAAAAAACAACAAATGCTATGATTTTGATTTTGGAGAGAAGAGATGATGATATATGTTTTGCATATAAATTTGTGAGGAATAGGACACCCAAAGGGTTCTATTTATAGACCATGAAAGGATGTGGACGAAATGATTGAGACCAAACCATGCGTCATTTCTAAACCATGCACCTTTTATGAAAATGTTTCTTTTCACCGGACAACCGTGCGGCCACACGTTTATAATCCATGCGGTTGCATGGCTTTACGCAAAAAGCCAGAAATGAATTTGACGTGTGATCGCACGGTTTCCTAACCATGCTGTCGCACAGTCAAATATTTTGACCTGATTTCGTCCTTTTTTCGTAATTTCTCATTCATCTGATATTGGTTTTCGAAATGTCAAATATATCATTCAATACATGCAGAGAAATTAAAATTCTCTTTCGGGGGCGTTGCCCCCTCTACTCCTGCGACGTGACCGGGCGATCCCTGTTTGTGCATTTCGAAGTGGCAAATAATTTTGTCTAAACGGATTGAGTCAAGAATATTTGGCCGAAGTCGTCACGAAGTCGTTTTAGTCAGTTTTTCGATATTTAATTAATTTCTTGATTTATAGATTTATTAATCAATATTCAATAAGTGATAGTGAAGTGATAGTGATAATAGAAAATAATCAATTATGTAGACAATCGTATAACGCTGACAAAATTTTAAATTTGTTTGTTATCAATTCTTGGAGCATACAAAACTACATGCGAGCTTCCAACTTCTTCTGCACTTTGGATACAGAGCGTAGATAATTCAATTAAGATTCCAATAAAAAATTCAAATATAAAATATATAAAGGGTCTAGGCAGTTACACTTTTTCCTCTTCTTTTTTGTCAGCAACTTCTATTTTATGTTGATTTATGAAGGTCAAATGTTATGAAAGGTTAATGATAAGTGTATTTTATAGACTTATTTATATTTTAAATGTAGGATTTTTTTATGTTCGTTTGAGAATATTTGCTATTCATTTTGTTATTATTTGTTTATATTTCATAAATATCCCAAAGTCGAGAAAACAATGGAATTGAAGTCAAAATCAAAAAATTGGATGATAAAAGTGTCGAAATGTGCAAATGAAGAATTGATGAAGTGAATTAAGAGACCAATTGAAAGAAAATTCAAAGAAGAAATCAAATTTCAAATAAATCAAAAGTTTAGGGGCTCAATAGCAAAAATGGAAGTTGGAGGACCTAGGATGCAAATAAACTTTGTGGACCAACTTAAAACTAAAGCAAAAGATGACAATTGCATTAAATAGGAATACGCGCGCAGGCGCACACAGCAAAGTCGTGCGGTCGCATGCTTCAACCTGTAGAAAACTGAAGCTACCAGTGCAATACTGTGGGGCTGCATGGATTCGTAACGTGCGACCGCGCGGGTATATTTTAGGCCGTCTGGTGGGCTTTTTGCACGATTTTCAGCATTCTTTTCCCCCAGGAACCTAATTTTTGAGCATATCTATATATAGCAGACTTGGGAAACGAAATTGAGGGTTCTCAACTTGCTTAATTCATGTCAAAACGTTGTCAAACTGGTAGGGGATCCATGCCACGTCAAGAGCACAATTGAGGACCAAAGAACAAAAATATGAACGGGGTGACATCCTTTTATTTTTCTTGTAATTTTTATTCAATTATGTTTCTAGACTAGGTTCGTAGTGTTAGAATTGTGATGAAGTTTTGATTTCTTGAATCCATGTTTTAATCCATTAATTATTTCATGCAATTTATGGTTTTGAACAATTGATTCGTGCTTTTATTATCATATGATTTTCTGGCCAACTATTATATTATTGATGTGATGATTTCTTAAGTTTGAAGTATTAGGATTTTGTTAGACAAGTTTCAATTGCCACAAAATCCGATAGGGGATAGAAATATACCCATATACTTTGTATTATCTGCAAAAGTATTCACAAATTTTGTAATGCTTTTCTATGCATTCAGATTCGTCATAGAATATAATCAGGTTGTGTTTAGGAAAAGATGTTTATTCTTGTCCGAAAGGAAGTTGTAACAATATTTGGAATATGGATTTTCAAAACCCATGAATTGTATTTAAATGATTTGGTTAAAATATGGATGATATAGTCATAATGGATTCATAATTCTAACACATCTGTTTTTCATAGTTTTAAATCAAATTTTATCGTCAATTTTAGTTTAATCGTTAATTTAGTTTTAATCCGAAATTCTCAAAATCCAAGCTTTCTTAGTTCCGGTTAAGGAATAGTAGTCTAAAATACAATTTGCACAATCCCTGTGAGAACGATATTCCGACTCACGTTCATTATATTACTTGTGCAATCCGTACACTTGCGATCAACGAACAAGTTTTTGGCGCCATTACCGGGGATTGTAGTTTAAATTTATTTTTAGATTGCTTTCACTAATTTGTACTTTTTACTTGCTTTAGTTTTATATTTTTACCTTTATTTTTATTTTAGGATTTTTATTTTTGTTTTAGTTTAGTTACTAGTTTCTTTACTTTTCTTGTAGTTGTCTATGCTACGTTCGGAAAATGGGGATCTTTTTTAAGTCGGCCTGGAAATAGAACATACGTTGCACCATAGCTTGAGAGAAGTTAGGGAGCTAGATAAATCCAAAAATCAAATGGAAAACAATATCAATCTTTTACTCCCTGCTGATCCAATCGATGAAGATGACCTACTAGTTGGTTACTTCATGACACCTTAGGTGATTCAAAGTCAATCCAACATTGTCTATCCATCATTTGGACATTCAAACTTCTAGTTGAAGACCAATGTCATTAACATGTTCTAGAATGGACAACAATTCTATGGGAGACCTGATGAAAACTCACGCACATGTTTCTAAATTTTTAGACATGTGTCAACACTTTCAATACCAGGGTGTGTCTGACGACGTGATCAGATTAGTTCATGTCTAAAACAGATTAGTTTATAATAAAAACTAAAATCAGAATCCAAAATCAGCAGACATCAATCAAAAACAAGTGGGGCAAATTGCACAGCTTATCACAAGCAGAGCCCCGGGTACATTACCTGCAAACACTGAGATAAATACAAGGGAACAACTCATGGCTATAAATGTGGTACAAAATGAGATAAATGCAATCACTACAAGTAGTGGTGTGCAACTTCTTGAGATTCAAGTTAAAAAGCCAATTGGAGTTCCTGAAAAGAGTCTGGAGGTTGGAGAAAAAAGGGCTGAAAGGGAAGATGACCGTGAAGTGAAATCAATAATTAAGCCTCATGAGTCCCATATTCCATTCCCAAAAAGGCTGAAGAAAACAAAAGAGGATAAGCAGTTCAACAAATTTTTCAATATGCTTAGAAAACTGCACATAAATATCCCTTTCTTGAAAGTCATTACACAGATTCCAAGTTATTCCAAGCTTCTAAAAAAATGAAGAACTTGAGGAGGTGACTTTAAGTGAGGAATGTAGTGCAATCTTGCAAAATAAGCTGCCACCTAAGCTCAAACATTTAGGGAGCTTTTCTATACCTTGCATCATAGGAGATTTACAGTTCAACAAGGTCTTATGTGATCTAGGTGCAAGTATAAATTTGATGCCCTTGTTTGTGTACAAAAAGCTGGGATTGGGTGACCTAAAGGTAGCTGTTGAGTGCATTTTACATGCACATTTCATATATTTTTTGTGGCACTTTTTGAGTTATTTGGACAAATATCTATTTAATTGTGCATATTTTGTGTGTAAATAGGTTCAACAATCAACTTCATGGAGAAAGCAAGAGAAATGAGCTAAATGAATGAATAGTTGAAGAAATTGAAGATAAAAGAGTCAAATCCTTCAAAGAGTCAAAGTTTGGGGACCAAATTGTTACTTCCGAAAAGTGGTGGATCGCATGTACAATTGATCAAAGGACTAAATTGCAAGTTTCCAAAGTTGACGGACTCAAAGGCACCTTTGAAATGGCTCAACTGAAAGAGATCAGAAACTTTGGGGATCAAGTTGGTCTACACTGAAAGTTGGAGGACCCAATTGTTGATCATTGAAAGACGGAGCCACCAGATTAACCACGCGATCGCGTGGCTCTTAAAAGTAGCATTCGCGAAGTCAGTCATAAACTCAACCTGAGAGTTTCTACTTGGAACGATAATCTGGGCCGACCCGGTTCGGCCCAAAAGCTGTAATGCGCTGATCTACGCTATTTGGGGGGTATTTTGAAATATTTTGGTCACTTTTGAACCACTCTTTTCCTTTTTGCAAGTCAAGAAACCCTAGGCTCTCTCTTTCTCTATTTTTATCTCATTTTCCTCTTGTAGTTTCTCTTGATTCTGTATAGTATAGTTGATGAATATTGATTAAGGGGAGAAATACCAACATTATTGTGGAAGAATATTGATATTTTGAAGCAAGAATCATTGGTGAAGGGAAGTGTTTTTGCTTAATCTTCATATTTCTCTATTTATTTTATTTCATAGTTGAAATGATGTATTTAATTCTTGAATTTTATTGTTATTTCACTATGGACTAAACTATTTTGTGTTGGGATGTTGATGAAGCTTGAACTAGCTTAGTTGATTTTAATGCTTGTATTAAGAATTTAAGTTTTTTATTATCTTGTGCATTTATTGTTGTATTTATTGACTAGCATTTATTGTGGCCACATTTATGCTTAGGTTTCATTGGATGTGCAATTATTGAGAAATTGTTGTGTATTCTAGATCAATACAATATTTGCTCTAGGTTCTTGTTTAGGATAGAGATATACCTAAAACCCTAGATGACCCATTGAGCTATTTTCACTTAGGTTTAATGCAATTGGTGTGTTTTTAATCGACATAGAGATATAGTAGGTTAATGCCACTAATTAGGGTTGATTTCACTCGAGAGCGGTAATTGGCTAAGCTTGGAAAATCGGGTCTAACATGATTAATGAATTGTATTTCATTTGCTTGTTGTGAATTCAATTAGGTAATGGTCAAGTGGAATCAAGAATCCCAACACTCCTTTATCATCTATTCATCACTATTTTTCTATTTATTTATTTATAATTGCAACTTTAATTTTAGTACGAGAACTTTCCCAAAACAAATATTTATTGTGTGTGTTTCTTGTTAAAATTAATTATATTAGAGTGTAGTTGAAATAGATAATCCTTGTAGGATCGATAGACCGGACTCAATTAGTCCACTATCACTTGTATGCGACTCGTGCACGTGCGGTGTGTTTCTAGCGAACAGTAGCAATATCATATTGTAACTGATTGATCGATCAATTTGTTACCCTTATGGAGTTGTAGAGGATGTGTTAGTTAAAGCTGGTAAATTCATATTTCATGCTGATTTTATCATTTTAAACATGGAGGAAGATGAAAAAGTCCCTTTGATCCTTGGTAGACCATATTTAGCCACTACACGAGCACTGATTGATGTAGAGAAGGGAGATGTAGTGCTAAGTGATGAAAATCAGGAGGTGACCTTCATAATGATGAAATTTAACACCCAAGATCCATAGCTTGAAAACTTTTCCAGGATCGATGTTGACATGGCCATTATATGTTGTGAGAGGTATGAGTACAGGGTGAAAGGAGATGGAGAGGCTTCACCATTCAATCTAAAATCACCTCGAAAATTTTACCAAAAATTCTAGCTCTAGACTTTAAATGAAACGCTTGGGAGGCAACCCAGCTTTTCAAACATTTTTCTTTATTTTTTTATTGCTTGTGAGTTATTTATTTACTTTATAGTTGTTAGCCGCTTGACATTGCATTTTAGGATTACTAGTATATTTAGAATGCATGCATTGAGTTGTTATGTGTTTTAAGTAATTCTAGTATACTATTTTGCATGTTTGAGAATTAGGAGTTGTTTTTAGGTTTCATTTCATTCCTAGTCATTTTGATGCTCTACATTGCATTTTAGGATCACTAGCATGCTTAGAATTCGTATTTTGACATGTTAGTTGCATTGAAAACTTCATTACACCTATTTTTGCATGTTTTAGAATTTTAGGATTTACTTACTTACTTTCTATATATTTAGTTTCTTATCATCACAATTTTCAACTTGATCACCTAGCTTAGGACATGTATATATAGTTTAGAAGTTGGCTACATTCACTAGAAGGCATTTAGGGGTCGAAAACGAGATCAAAAACTCAAAAAGTGAAAATAGTGGTGCCATTGTTCAGTAACACCGTGCTGTCACACAGTGATTTAACCTTGCGGCTACACGGTTAAACCGTGGACAGTTTCGACAGAATGTTTTATATGTCGCGAACTTTCAACCTCTTTTTCTTCACCCAAATCATCCAACATTGAGTCTCCAACTATTCCACTATTTTTGCATATCATTTTAAGTACATTTCATGCCTTGCTTTGCATCAAAATCATTCAAAGGTATGGATTTATTCATAATTTCCCAAAATCATGCATAATCTTAGTATTCTTCATAATTTATGTAATTTGTGAATTGTGGATAAATGAAGATGGTCTTAGGTTAGTTGATTGAACTATTGAATTATGTTTATTAGATGAAATATTTTGGCTCAATTCAAGTCTCCAAATCTATGTTTTTTTTTGAAATTCTTCAAATGCATACAAGGTGTTCGATAAAATGTTTCAATGAGTTCTTTGTTGAGTTTTTGCAATTCTTTTTGAATGATCACCTTCACCACATGTTATACATCATTTGTGCATCATTCAATCATTGTTTACACTGATTTAAGGCATGAAACTTAACTTGAACATCATTGCATCCCATTGCACCTCATTGCAAGGTCACTGCAGGCACTATTGCATCACAGTCCCTGTTTTCAACTTCACTGCACATGTTTCACCTTCCCTTATCATGACCCAAATGAACTCCAAATATGATGAATTTTTGATATGTTATAGACCAAGTTGTGTACTTTCATATACCCGTGACATGTCTATGGAAATTCTCACTTTTTCAAGGAGATGTTAAGGGCTAAAAGTAAATGTCGACCATTTTTCAAAAATTTCAAAATGTTTTTAAGTCATAGTTTGGGTGTGTTGTGTTGATTTGTTTTGGTTGTCATGCAATATTTATGCGTTCTAATGTTGTTCATCTCTCTTTTGTATGGAACATAATGAGGAAAACACCCTAGACCAAACATGGAAAAGCTAGAAAATGATCAAATCATCCAAGCTACATGAAGATCAAAGCTTCAAAATGGGAATATCACCTCTCCAAACCTGGGAAGTACTTTAATCATCTCTGTTATTTTGTGTTTATTTACTTTGAATACATTGAGCACAATGCATATTTCAAGTTTGGGGTGAGAATCTCATTCATGCTCTTTGATTTACACATTCATTTGATTTAATTTAGGGGTAGAAAAATCAAGAAAATTTGAAAAATTTGAAAAAAAATGGAAAAATTAGAAAAAACTTGTTGATTTATTTATTGTTTATGATATAATTTGAAGTGATGTTTGTGCTTTAGTTAGAAAATTGGGCAACATGTGAACTTAATTTTTCTTAACATTCATCCATGTAAGACTTTGTTAAAACTTGAGTGAGCACATAGTCATTGTCAAATAATAACTTTTGTAGGAGATGCTTGATACATGTGCGGATCACTTATGCAATTTGAACATAGAATTGTTTGAAAAATCCAAAACCTTAAAAATTTAGATCCCGACCTACAATGTATGAGTAGACATTGATGGATTGAGGGTCTGAAATTCTTTATTTTGCATCTTTGGTTGAGGAGGTTTTAATCAATACGCATAAACCGACAATAACATAAAAATAGAAAAATGCTAATAGACTTATTCTACTCTTCAAATGCCTTTTTGAATCTGACAATTAAGTCTGAGGGGTTCTCTGAACTTAGTACCCTAAGCTCAATTGAGTTGAGAGTTATTGACATAAATCTCGCTATATGGGTCAATTAGAAAGCAAGTACGGAAAGGAACTTACACATAATACGCTAAAACGTCTTTAACTTTATTGTTACGCCTTAATGATTTGGGTAATTAAATTTGAGGGGTTCTTTGAACCTGGTGCTCTAAAGTCGTTTGGATTGGGAGTCATCGACCTAAAGCTTGCTACAGGGGTCATATAGAAAGTAATAATGAAAAATTCTACACAAAGATGGTAAAAGATATGGACATATAAAAATAAAAATTCATCCAATTAAAAGAAGAAAAAAATGGAATAAAATGCATGATATAAGCCTGTTTGATCGGGATTTCTAACATTGGAGTGTGAGATTGGGGATGTATTACTTTTGGTCTGTTGTGCATATTAATCAAATCCTTACTGCCTTGTGTGGAAAAATGCAATATATAAATGTTTAGAAATCACATAAATAGCAAAAACCTTGGGACATGAGAGAAAAGTAGTAAGGTTGTGATCATCCATGGAGATGTAAGAAAAATCAAAAGAAAATCATTATTTGACCACATGGGATTTGGGCTTATTTATACAAAATCCACAACACAATGTTAAATATATTTTTACATGAGGTTGCATTTGATTTTTGGCTATTCACACACACACACACACAATGAAGTCGAGCGGCGGATGAATGAAAAATATTTTTTTTTTGTTCATATTTCTTCTCTAAATGAATTGTCAATTTGAATTGTTGAAGAACATAGTAAATAAGTTGACAAAAACAAAAATATTTTGTTAATTGCATTTTTACTTTATAGTATAATTTTGTTTTGTTCAGGACGTACAATAGTTCTAGTTTGGGGGTATTGATAAGTGTATTTTATACACTTATTTATATCATTGTTCGAGGATTTTATATGTTCGTTTGAGAATATTTGCTATTTATTTTGTTATTATTTGTTTATATTTCAGAAATATCTCAAAGTCGAGAAAACAATGAAGTTAAAGTCAAAATCAAGAAATTGGATGATAAAAATGTCAAAGTGTGCAAATGAAGAGTTGGTGAAATGAATCAAGAGCCCAATTGGAAGGAAATTGAAAGAAGAAATCAAATTTGGAAGAAATCAGAAGTTGGGGCTCAATTGCAATAATCGAAAGTTGGAGGACCAGAACTTTGAGGACCAACTTAAATCGAAAGGAAAAGATGACAATTGCATTAAACCGAAATACCGCGCTATCGTACACATCAATGTCGTGTGGTGGCATGCCTCAACCTGTAGAAAACTGAAGCTAATAGTGCAATACTATACGGCCGCAAAGATTTGTACCGTGTGACCGCACAGGTATATTATGGGTCGTTTGGTGGGCTTTTTGCACGGTTTTCAGCATTCTTTTCCCCCAAGTAACCTAAACTTCGAGCACATCTATAAATACCAGATTTGGGTTACGAAATTGAAGGTTCTCAACTTGCTTAATTCATGCCAAAACGCTGTCAAATTGCTAAAGAATCCATGCCACGTCAAGAGCACGATTGAAGACCAAAGAACAAGAAGATGAATGGGGTGACATCCTTTTATTTTCTTGTGATTTCTATTTAATTATATTTCAAGGCTAGGTTTATAGTGTTAGAATTGTGATGAAGTTTTGATTTCTTGAATCCATGTTTTAATCAATTATTTATTTCATGTAATTTATGGTTTTCAGGTTTTGAGCAATTAATTCGTGCTTTTATTATGATATGATTTTCTAGCAAACTATTATATAATTGATGTGATGATTTCTTAAGTTCGAAAGATTAGGATTTCATTAGACATGTTTGAACTGCCACAAAGTTCGATAGTGATAAAAATATACCTCTATGTTTTGTATTATCTGCAAAAGTATTCACAAATCTTCTAATGTTTTGCTATACATTTGGATTTGTCATAAAAATATAGTCCGTTCGTGTATAGGAAAAGGTATCAATTCTTATCCGAAATGGAGTTTTAACAATATTTGAAATATGGATTTTCAAAACCCGTGAATTGTATTTAAATGATTTGGTTAAAATATGGATGATAGAGTCAAAACAGATTTATAATTCAAACGAGTTTGTTTTTCATAATTTTAAATCAGATTTTCTTGTCAATTTTAGTTTAATCGTTAATTTAGTTTAATCCAAAATTATCAAAATCCAAGCTTTCTTAGTTTAGGTTAAAGAGTAGTAGTCTAAAATACAATTTGTACAATCCCTGTAAGAACAATATTCGGACTCACGTCCATTATATTACTTAAGCGATTCGTACACTTACGATCTGCGGACAGTTAAGATTCAAGATCTTGACCTGATGTCTTTATATGGATTGAACACAAGAAATTAGTACATTATCCAAAAAAATCTCAAAAATCAACCATAGATCGAGATAGAAAAACAAAAAACAAAAAAAATGGATAAATAAATCTTTATAGCCGTTCTCATTTGGTGAAGTGAGAAAAATAAGAAAAGGTTCCCCGAAGTCGGTCACGAATCTAAAGAGCAAGATGAAGAATATTTTTTGTTAAACAAAAAAGCAAGACAATTCCTCAAAATCAACTATTGATCAAAAGAGCAATATAGAGATTTTCTATGAAGTGAAACAGGTAAGAAATGACTCTCCCAGATCAACCACAAATTGAAAGAGCAAGATGAAGATTTATTTGGTATAGAGAGTTCTATATACGTTCTAAAAGCAAGAACGATTTATGCGTTTTTTGAGTAAAAAATTTGGGGTCAAACGTTTCTGTCTTTCTTTTGTGTTATTAAAAGAACGACGCTGTTTACAATCAAGAGTTCAAGAAAAAAAAAAAGGAAAAAAGAAAGAGGAAAACTGAAATATCCACACTATAGTTTGACAAGTTACGTAAAGAAACAATACTAAATTTTAAACTCTTTATTATGGGTTGAAAAAAAAAAAAACATTGGAGGAAAAATTGAAAGACAACCTCACCATAGTTTTAAAAAAATTGAGGGTGACAGAAGGAGGTGCTGACATGTGGCAATTTGAAGATTGATTTGGGCACTTAAAGATCATTTAGGATTGCAATAAATTAATTAAAGAGTGTTGGAACAATTGCATGAAATATATTAATCTAGGGGGACAAAAATTCACAATTGGGAAGTTCGTGGAATAAATTGCAAATTTGAGGAAATTAGGAAGGATCAAATCGTTATAAATTTGAAAGGACAATAACCAAATTGTATCTTGCAATACTGGAAGGATGAAAGAGAAATAATAGAAGGAAAAATGTGAAATGAAATAAGATAACTTGAGGACAAAAGTGAAAGTTTTAAGAAGTTGGAAGAAAAAACAATGACAATTACATCAAGTCGATATGAGGTGACTCAACCATGATTCTTTTATTATAGGTAGATATTTATAGAATAATGCTAGACTTACTAACATATCTTACTAATAGGATTACTAACATAAATTAATACCTATTTTACCCTTTTAGCTAAAAATATAATTAATATCTTATTTCACATATTATCTTATTAAATTTAACACATAATAAATTCTAAAAATTTAATAAAAATTTAATTAAAATTTTTAATTTTATTTCATAATTAAAAAAATATTATGCCTGTTTATGATCCCCATATACTTCACGAAAAAAGAAAAAATTTAATTAGAAGTTTACATAGAGAATATTTAGAATTAGAAAGATTAGGAAGAAACTTAAATACTGATCATATTGCTATAGAAAAATATAAAGAAATTAAAAGGCTAGTTTTACAACATAATGAATATTTAAGATTAAAAGAAGAAAATTTGATAAGACAAGAAGATATTAGATATATGGATGAATTTGAAGAAAGATTTTTAAGAAGAGTAAGACAAAGATTATAATTCCGCAAAATAAAATATCACGATCCAAGTAAAGGTGGTATCAGAGTCAGTAGTTATACTTAAAAATATATTTAGAAAAATGTCTAAAAAATTACCAATAATTGAACCTAGAGTATATAATTACAAATCTAAAGATTTACCAAATAATAGTCATTGGCCATTAATAACTGAAACATATGGAAAATTTATACCATTTATACTATTAGGAGAAGGAGGATTTGGAGAACATAAACAATTAAACTGGACAAATTTATTTTTACTAAATCAATTAGGAATAAGTTTAGATAAAACAACAGAACAAAATTTAGAACAAGCAAAAAATCCAGAACAAGTTCAAGAAATTATCAATAATTTACTATTAGAAATAAGACAAATGATAGAAATAACTAATGATTATAAGGATATAAACAAAAATATACCCACACAAATATTAGAAGTAAAGCAATATGTTAATAACCTATCAAAACAATTAATAACCTTAGAAAACCAAATTAAGCAAATAACAGATAAAATAAATAAAATAGGAAATATGGTAGGAGTATATGAAAACCCAATAGAAATTACAGAGCAAAAAACTATTATAAAACAAATAAATATGATAAGAACAATTAAAGAAGAAGAAATAGGGAAAAATGATTTACATAAAAGATTAGATAATATACAACAAAATATTGGAATTATAAACCAAGATATAACAAAAATATATGATGAAATGGAAAAAAGAAAACCTAAAAGAATAATAACTGATAAAGAATTTAAAGTCATCAATAGATTAGGAATAAATATGATTACTGAACAAATAGAAAAATTTATGGAAAATCCTAAAGAAGAAGGTGAAGCAGATTACATAACAGAAGAAGATTATATAGAAAAATTTAAAAAACTTAAAATAGAAGAAATTAATATGAATGAACAACAAAGAGCTTTAATACCAGCAGGACAAAATCCACCAAAGTATATACAGCAACCAGGAACTAACCAAGTTAAAAAAGAAAATACAAGTAATACTAATCCACAAAATACACCAGAAATCTATATGAATCAAAGACAAAACACAAATTTTAAAACAAATAATTTTATACCACAACAAAAATATTACACCAAGCCAAACAAAAATTATCCTATAGAATATACACCATGGAGAAGTATGGAAACACAAATTAGTTCAGAAGGAAGATGGATAGATTTAGAATGTGTGCAAGATGTAGATCATGAATTAGAATTATGGATGAAATCTATGGCTATGATGGCCTATACCAAAGAATTAACAGGAAAGCAATTACAATTAATGTTAGAAAATACATTTATAGGAACCACTACAAGATGGTGGGGAAATTTAACAGAAACTTATATAGGACAGATTAGAGGAAATGACCAAGATGAAATATGAACTATTTTAAGCAGATATGAAGATGCATTAAAAAGAGAATATACATTAGTAATAGACAGAGATACCAAAATTAGCTCAAGACTAAGAAATAGATATTTATTAGAAAATCTATCAATATGTGATATATGTTACTTTAAACAATTTGCATGTGAATTTAGAGAATATTTTGAAAAAGCAGAATATAATCAAGAAACATATGGTATAGAAATTATGAACCAAATATTCTTTAAATTACCAAACCCATGGAATTTAGAATTATTTAAGGACTGAGAAAAATTAGAAATACCATTAAGTAATAATAGTCTAGGAGCAAGAATACAATTTATAGAAATGGGACAACAAGAAAAATGTATGGAAGCAAATAATATGATAAAATTCCATAAAGCAAGTAAAAAATCATTATGCTGTGATAAATGACAATATAAACCAACACAATGAGGATGTCATCTAGAAAGAAAATATAAGAAAAAGAAATATTATAGAAAAGATAAATTTAGAAACAAATTTAATAAATTTAATAAATACAAAAAGCCATATAATAAAATATTTAAAAGGTATAGAGTACCATATAAGAGATATTTAAGACAAAAACAAAACAAAACTAAAACATACCCTAAAAATCCTAGAAAATGTAAATGCTATTCATGTGGAGAAATAGGACATATATCTCCAGAATGTCCTAAGAAAGATAAAAAGAAAAATATGATGTATATCTCATTAATAGAAAAAGAAAATTACAACTTATTACCTATTGAACAAGAAGAAGAATGGGAAGAAATTCCTGAAGATGAAGGAATTTATGAATTAGAAGAACATGAAGTAATAAATACAATAATGGAATTAGAATCTTCAGAAGAAAGTGAATCTAATGAATCTAGTGAAGAAGAAAATTTATATATAAATATGATTAGACAAATTAGTGAAGAAGGTACATCTAAAGAATATGAATACCAATTAAAAGAAAATGAAGAACAACTAAATGAAAGATTAATATTTAATCCTAAAATGTATGAAAAGATCTTAAAATCAAAATTAGATGTAGAACCAAAAGAAATATTTAATTTACCATTTTGGCAGAAAAACAAAGAAATAGCATATGTAGCAAGAAACCATAGTCACCCTATAGACATAAGAGATACTACAGGAAATACATTAATACCTATAATAAATGAAGAAATTATAAGACAAGAAATAAACCTATTGAATCCTGAATTAAAAGGAAAAATAAAGAATATATATTTAGGAGCCGTACAAATTATAGCAAAAGCCTATTTTAGAGAAGGAATAGATACACCTATAGAATTCTATATTATGGATGATAGAATTGTAAGTTCAGTACAAGATGCTCTAATAGGAATTATAACAGGAAACTTAATGTACCAAAAAGTAAAATTTACAATAAGACCAAATTTTAGCATAAGTATGGGAGAACAAAATAAAAATAAAGCCTTAACATTATATTACAGGTTAAGAGGGATAGATATGGAACCAGGAAGTAAAACTATAAGTTTAACTATTAGAACAATATATACTTTTACTAGTAAACATGAAGTAAAAATTAAGAATGCTACAAGAACACATATAATAGAACCCATATTCCAGAATTTATTGGAATACAAACCAGCTAAAGAAAATCCAAGAATGACAATACCAGAAGTTATAGAAATAGATTTCAATCAAGCTAAAAGATTAGTAAATATGGATAAACCACAAATAGAATTTGGAAGAAGATCAATTAGCCTAAGAAGAAATACTAGTACAAGATCATTACCTGAAATAGAAAATAGAAATGATTCAGAAAAACAAATAATGACAAAAATACATAGAAAAATACCAAGAATGAATCTATCTAAAAGAAATGAGACAAAACAATTTGAAGTTATGATAGAAATTAGAATAAATGGAGAATGGAAATAGCAGAAAGTATTAATAGATACTAGAGCAACTGTATCTCATATAAAAGAAAACATAATAGGAGACTTAGAACTTAAAGTAACGAATAATTCAATTCAAATACAAGATTATTTTGGAAATATTCATCCCATGGATACTTATGTAGAATTACCAATAAGAATAAATAAAAGAAATGAAATAATCATAAACATGTACGTAGAACATACAGGAAAGGTAAATACGGAATTACTATTAGGAACAGACTTCTTAGAGTAAGTAAAACCATATTACATAAAAGATGATAGAATGCTATTAACAATACAAAATGAGAATCTAGTTATACCAAGGTTATTATGAATAAAATACAAGGAGGAAGAGAATATATTTATATACTAACCAAAATGAATTACAATGGATATCTTAGCAGAAATTATCATGCATTGTTTGATACAGGAGCATCATCATGTTTATTTAAAGAAAATGTATTACCCCCAGAAATGTGGAGTAATAAAAAAGATAATGAAGAAAGAGTAATACTTGCAGGATTTGATGGAAGCACAAACCTAATAACTAAAGTAGCAAGGAATGTTAAAATACAAATAGGAAAATATGAATTACAAATACCTTATGTATATCAATTTGATGATATGCCAGGGGATATATTATTAGGAAATAACTTCATAAAACAATATTATCCAATAACTATTGATGAAAAAGTTATACTTTTATCTACCCCTTGTCACCATATAGCAATTGTAATAAGAATTAATGATCCTTACTGTAGAGAAAAAATGCCTCATATTGCAGCTCAGAGTGGTGAGGATAGACAAAAATTAACACAAACAACACAATTTATGCCTAATAAAAATAGAATAAATCTAGTACAAGAACATTTTGATCAAATTGTAATAAAAAATATTACAGAAAAATTATTAAAATTATCAGGAGATAATCCTTTGAAAAAATGACACATAAATAAGCCTATGGCAAAAATTATACTAGAAGATGACACTAAGATTATTAGTGTAAAACCAATTAAACATACACCAAAAGAATTACCTGAATTTGAAATGCACATAAAAGAAATGCTAGAAAAGAAATTTATTAGAGAATCTAATAGCAAACATAGTAGTCCAGCCTTCATTGTAATAAAACATTCAGAACAAAAAAGGGGAAAATCTAGAATGGTAATTAATTATAAAAGGTTAAACACTTATACAAAAGAATTAAAATATCCAATACCAAACCAACATGTATTATTTAACCAAATTAGAGGAAAGAAATATTTCTCTAAATTTGATCTCAAATCAGGATTTTATCATATTATGTTAACTGAAGAATCTAGACATTTAACATATTTTACGGTACCACAAGGATTTTATGAATGGAATGTATTACCTTTTGGATTTAAAAATAGTCCAGGAGAATTCCAAAGGTACATGGATAAAATATTTAAAGATTATTATCATTTTATTACAGTATATATTGATGATGTTCTTATTTACTCTGAAACCAGACAAGACCATTTAAAACATTTAAATATTTTTATAGTTATTGTAAGGAATAATGGAATTATATTATCAGCTACAAAAATGGAGATAGCTAAAGAAAAGGTAGAATTTTTGGGATCTATAATAAGCCAAGAAGGAATAAAACTCCAAAAACATATAGGTACAAAGATTCAAGAATTTGACAATCATATAAAAGATAAAACACAATTACAAAGCTTTTTAGGACTTGTAAATCAGACTAGGAAATATGTACCTAACTTAGCAAAACATTTAATCCCATTACAAAAAAGATTAAAAGGAAAAACTAGATGGACACCATGGTCTAAAGATGAAGAAGAAGAAGTACAAAAAATTAAAGACATTTGTAAAAATTTACCAGAATTAGAATTACCCAAAAAAGAATGTGATTGGATTATAGAACCCGATGCATGCGAAACAGCATGGGGAGTAGTACTTAAATATATTTATCCAAACGAGGATGAGGAAAGAATTGCACAGTACACTAGTGGCAGTTTTACTCAAACTCAAACTAATTATCATATAAATGAAAAAGAATTATTAGCTGTAAAATTTGCTATTAAAAAGTTTGAATTATTTATTGTTACTACAAAATTCAAAATTAGAACAGATAATACACAAGTCAAATATTGGTTAACTAAAGAAATTGATCCAACTATTGCAAATAAAAGGTTAATTAGATGGCAAGTAGAACTTAGTCATTATGATTTTGAAATTATTCATATTAAGGGTACTGACAATGTTATTGCAGATTATTTATCAAGACATGGAAGACATACTTAAGAAAGTAGAAGAAATTAACTTGGCCATGGGTCAAATGAATATCAACTATTCAAATCTATTCAACCATGTGAATACTTGCATGGCGCAGATTGTACAAATTAACAGTGAACTAGCCTTTTACAAGTCAATGGTTAATTCTCTTGAGGAAATGTACAAGGGAGGATCCCAATCCTCTCCATTGAAGAATTTATCTGTAGGACTTCCTATTGAGGAAGAAGTATCTAATGTATCAATTATTGGAAGTTCATCTTCCAAAGCCATTAGCAAAACTATTGAACCATATAAAGAAACTTTTTTAGAAGCTGCGAAGAAACCAGCAGTCATAACAAAGGAACTATCAGAAAAGGAGAAAGTTATGAAGAAACTAGAGACATTCTTGAAGTATGTGGAGTATCTAAACAAGAGGACAAAAGAAGGAGAATGGCTAAGGACAATTAGCCATCAAAAAATCAATAAAGCAATTATTTTTCTAGGAGCAGAACCAAGAACAGTCAGGGGACTGTTTGACCAAGGACTTATTCAGTGCATCTACCCTAGCAAGGATATGAAGGAAATATCATTATTACCTAATTCTATCAAGGCAGCAGTGAAAACATATTTTGGAATTACCAAAGCTGAAAAAATCTATGTCAGGATTTACTCAGCCATTCCAGAATTTATTGACGAAGAATTTCTAAGGGCAGAACATATTGTAAAACTTGGAGTAACTAGCAAAGCTATTCTTTCAGAACCAGAAATAAAACCATTTAACAAAGAGGAAGAGATACAAGCTATTCCAGAAAAAAAGGGCATTGGAATTTAGAGTAATGTATACCGAATTAAGGGATACCCTTACACAAACTAATGTTTGGGTATATGAATCTAATGATGACAAATTATTGATCTACAGCATTGCAAGAATTAATCAAGTTAATTGTCAATTATGGAAATTAAGAGAATATGCTGAGAATATACTTGTCAACAATTTGGATCTTAGCAAAGGAGCCTATGAATATCTACATCACCTAATGGAGGTAGAAACGGGTCACAAATGTAATAATTGTGGGGACCTACTCAACTATAATGAAGATGAAGCATACCTTGTCTGAATACGAATTATTCAAGGCATGGGGTTCAGACCCATGTGAAACTTTAGAAAAGCAGCAAAAATTATTGTAACTTTAGCTTTACTTTATCTACTTTAAATCTTAGCCAAGTATGTAAAAGATAGGGAATATTATCTTGTTCCCCAACTTTGCTTTTACCAACTATAAAAGGAGGAGTCTCTCCTCATTGTTAGCATCCGAAAAATCATATGAGTTTTCAGCAATAAAAATCTATATTCTCTATCTATTGTCTTTCTTTTCATTCCTAGTTCAAAATTTTCTTTCATCAAACCAATCCAGAAACAGTTAGCAGAAGGTATGAGTAACTAAACTTCACATAGATATATATGAAGCTATAAAATAGTTAGTAATACTCTATTTATTTATGAGTTCATAAGTTTATTCTTTATAAAACTTTTGTTAAAAGAGTACATCCAGAGGTAGGAAACGAAACTGGATTGTGCTGAACCTCTTTGAAGTGTTTGTTTAAGTATTAAACAGAAAGTGTTGGAGTAAGTCTTTCGAGCATCCTTTAATGCGTAAGTCTTTTGAGCAGCAACGATCTTCTATGAAGATATGTTTAATACTTAGATAAATAACTGAAGAGTATTTGGTCAAAAATCTTTTAAAATCAGATTTACAAAGAAGCGTGATGGACCCATAGATAGAAAGAAGTATTATTGATTATTTATGGTGGATTATATATCGTCTTTTTATTGATATTATTCAAGTACTGTTATCATAGTCTTAAATTTATCATTTTGCTTATGATATCTCTTGCATGTTTTTACATATGTTGAAAAAAAAAAATTTACTATTCCTAAAATTAACTATTGGAAGAGGATTTGAATTAATAGCTTAAATTTAAATAGTTTTATAATTTATGAATTCAGAACATTTAATAGAACTAAATCCTTCAGAAGTAAACGACTTTAAGTATTTAAGAGAAGAAACAATTAAACAATTAGAAATTATAAGAGAAGATTTAGGAAGATTTTATGATTTATTAGACTACGCAATAAAAGAACCCTCATTCACAGATTTTTCACAATTTACTAGAATTATAGTAAATAGAGGAAGAATAATTAATGATCTAGAGAAAAAAATTGAAGAATTAAATATAATTATTGAAGAAAAGAGTTTAACATATAATAGTAAATATTACGCATTTTATGTAAACAATAAATTTAGAGATATAGACATAATATCAGAAAATTAAACGAATTATAACTAGAAGGATAACATAGTAATTAAACATTCAAAAATTTTGTCTTTTAGCCGTTAGTACAACTGTTAGTACAGTTTGTTAGTAATTGTAGCAAGATCCATATTTATATTCTCGAAAGTGGTAGGTGTCATTCATTTGAATTTGCATTGTCCATCGAATTGGATCAAAGTGAACGGTTGGCTATCAAAATCATCCTTGAAACTTTTGGATTTAAGAATAATCTCTACCATCCATAATTCCCACTCTTTACCCCTTGCATCCTATTATTTCTTGCAGTTTGATAGGGAATAAATTTTCTTAAAACTTTTTTTGGAATTATTAATCATGTCTATATTGTTCATTCATGTGACTGCAGTTTTATTTTTGTCGCATTAGCATGCTCCCTTTAGAGTCTATACTTCAATTATTAATTTATAAATTTTTATATATTTTTAAGCAATAATTCTTTCTTAAATTAAACTCGACTCCTTGTTAATAATGTGGATTTAAAAAAATAATAATAAAAAAAAAAATCACGTCTATTGAACTAGTACAAAGGCGGTTAGGGACTTATTGGAGGGACAAGGCATGATGAGGGGTGAGTCAGGTGGCTTGGGAAGCCGTGGTATCCATCGAGAAGGGGTATAAATGAAAATATTAGTGCTATTGAAGAGGGAAAAGCGGTTCAGAATCATGAGGGTACAGTTGTTGCGATTTTTCTATAAAATTATGATACTCTCTTTTAAGGGTGTTGAGATGATAAACTCAGAGGGACTTCGCCTCGCATATAAATTTAGCCGGTAACTTTGATTTTTTTTAGTTTATATTCGCGAAAAAAACCAAAAAGATTTTTTCCGCCTACGAAGAGTCGCTTGGTTACAATCTAGCAATGATGGAATGTGATGCAATTTGCATCGTACAAAATCTTTCTTCTAACTTTTCACAAAATGCAGACATTCTAATGTCTCATTATTGCTACAATTAATTGAAGATGATCTTAATTGCCATATCTATATATCTATTATCTATTATTATATTTATATATATTAAACTTGTTGAGCTTGTGTGGGTCCCAATTCATATTTTCCCGCTTAAACTCATATCTAATTGTGTACCTACACTAAAGCTATATATATTTAGTAATAATAAATAACAATGAATGCAATTCCTAGATAACAACGAATGCAATTCCATGCGAGGCCCAATTCTTGGTGTACTCTACAACTGTTAATTATTATACTTATTGACTTCTACCTAAGTTTATTTTTATAAATAAAAAATTATACTTTGATTATTTATACTATGAAAAATTACTAACAAAAAAATATTTTTAATTCTAATTCTAATAACTTCAAATCACGTTTTGTATTATGAAAAAATAAAAATTAAAAGACGTTTTTCATTTATTATAATACAATTAAAATTCTTTGTAAATTTCAATGTTAATTAATCTTGTTGAGCTTGTGTGGGTCCCAATTCACATTTTCTCGCCTAAACTCATATCTAATTGTGTACCTACACTAAAGCTATATATATTTAGTAATAATAAATAACAATGGTCAATGAATGCAATTCCTAGATAACAACGAATGCAATTCCATGCGAGACCCAATTCTTGGTGTACTCTACAACTGTTAATTATTATACTTATTGACTTATTGACTTCTACCTAAGTTTATTTTTATAAATAAAAAATTATACTTTGATTATTTATACTATGAAAAATTACTAACAAAAAAATATTTTTAATTCTAATTCTAATAACTTCAAATCACGTTTTGTATTATGAAAAAATAAAAATTAAAAGACGTTTTTCATTTATTATAATACAATTAAAATTCTTTGTAAATTTCAATGTTAATTAATCTTGCAAAAACTGATTTTTTAAATGCTTTTTTAGTGTGTTTACTAAATGTATTTCGTAACAAATATTACAGTTTCAATTGAAACTAACCATACAGAGTTTAAATGGACCATCAAAAGTTTAAATAATTAGATGTTTGATTTTGCAAATTTATTCAAATATCAAATAAATTTAAACAAAACAAAAATTTTTAATTCTAATTCTAATAACTTCAATTCACGTTTTGAAAATCTTTGTATTTTTTGATGTTAATTAATTTGCAAAAACTGAATATTTTAAAATGTTTTTTTTTGTTTTTGTTTTTAATTTATAATAGCTAAGCAAGTCTTATACTATGAAAAATTACTAACAAAAAATTGTTTTTAATCTATATTTATATCTATATTCTATATAATATATAAAAACAGCTCAGTTTTGGTGAGAAAACTCAACTTTTATTGTATTCACACTCCAAAATCAGATTTTATTGTGTTCACACTGTTACTTCCACTTAAGTATTTTTATGGAGAATTTTTTTCTGCTTATTTGTATTTGGTTATTTGTATTTAAACCTTTATTTTCAAAAAATTATTCTGATCTTTTAATGATTTGAATCTTAAGAATAAGCATTTGCGTTCAGTCATACAAATTTAATGTAAAATTTTCTTCAAAATTATATTGAAGTTGTATTACGCATCTAATACTAAATAAACCTTATTGTATAAAACTTTTTATAAATAATCTTATTTTTTTATTTAGTTAGTACATCTAAAATTTCGAGCTCATTTGTATTGCGTTCTATTAAATTAATTAAATTAATTAATATTTTTATAGAAAGTTATACTTAATACGTAAATAAACTTTTACAATAATTTTGATATTTTATTGATCTAAATCTTATGGATGAATAATGTCGTTCGGTCATACAAATCTAATGTCTAATTTTCATTTTCATTTACATTTATATTTGAATATTTAATCAAATTGTATTAAATTTTGTTATAAATAATCATACTTCTAAGTTCTTTGTTACATATACATAATAACATTCTTTTCTATATCAGATTATTTATCAAAATAATTTTATTTACAATTACATTTAATTATTAATTAATTTTTTATTCCAGAAAGTCTCAGATCACATTTTTTAACATTATTGATTAACAAATTTATTTATATTGCTTTGAAATTATATAGTTATTAATGGTTTTTGTCGTAATTGTTAAGTCTAGATTTTAAAACATAATTAACTATGATATGATATTAATTGTTATATTTTAATTTAATATTTATGATTCTTAAATTTCTACAATAATAAGTAAATTGTCTCACAATTAACTTAACTGAAAATTGAGATGATCAATGTTATATTATAATTTCCATCAGAAAATAATTACGTTGTATAAATATTGAAAAAACCTATAATCTCATGAATTTGATGCATCTTTGTCAATCTCACAATTTTAGTTTTTTTATTTTTTATTTTTTTATGATTATCGAATTCTTTTTTTATACGTGTTATTTTTTATTGTCAATGGTCAAAACAGTAAATATTATCTTTTATACGTATGATCTATATTATTAATTGTTTTATCTATTGTTTGATTGTTCATAGTGCATGGATATTGGAGATCCTACATTTAAGTGTTTATTTTTCAAGGCAAATTTTTTGGTGCGAGGAGAAAGTAGATAAGCGTTATAAAACATGTCATAATTCGAAGTTCTCACTTTGTTGTGGGGTGAACACGATTTGGTTTGGGCGATTTGTAGTAATATTTTAAACCAAACCATTTAAAACGGTGTGGAATTTTTTCAAACCAAACCAAACCATTTCATTTTCTAAACAAAGCCAAATCACACTATTTTTTTGCGATTTGATGCGATTTGAAACCGCTGATTGCCAACGAATGAATTAGTATATTTCAAAGCGAGCTCAAAGATACATATTCGTCTAAAATTTTGAGTTGAAACTAGCTCAAGAATAGTATTAAGTTTCTAATTGAGTGCTATATTGTGAATCAATTCGTGTTGACAAACAAACTGTAATTAGCTCTTATATTAAAAATTTTATTTTAAGAAAATATCTTGGATGATGATTATGAATTGTACGAGAAAGAATTATTTCTAAATGGTTGTGGATTTGAACAAATTAATATTTGATTCCTTAATTTTGATTTGTTAACAATAAAAAGTGTGTTGCGTTTTTTTTTTAAATTGAACGTTTGCCTTTATTTTTATTTTAGTTTTTTTTTTTTTTTAAATTTGGCGGGTTGGCTATTTGAAACCGCGATTTGGACAATTGAAACATAAACCAAATCATTTAAGGCGGTTTGAAATTTTTCCAAACCGAACCAATCCAAGCTATTTGTTGCGGTTTAGTTCGATTTCGCGGTTTATTTGTTCACCCATACTTTGTTGTATGCAAGAGAAAGTAAAGATTCATTTTATGTAAGATCATCATCTTATTTTGAAAGATTTATTATATGAAAGGGACGACATGATTAAGAATTTCGTTGAGAACATTCGGACATATAATATGATGTTTTCGTTCATTTCTATGGGGAAATAGATAATGGGCTAAATGATGGTAGAGGGCATCCCATCTTCAGATTAAAAGGTCAAAATTGTCCTAAGATTGGGAGTTTGTTGCCTGATGACAGTTCAGTTTTGCAATTTGCTCGCTTTACATTGTTGACAATGTGAATGAGGTTGAAAGCAGAAAAGGGTTGTGGAGTACATATTTTGTATTTATTGTTTTTATATTTATATTTGTTTACGAATAATTTTGTTGTAATAGTCTAAAATTTAATTTATATATTTTAATGTCCCCCAGTAGGAGTGAATCATGCAATTCAATGTTGCATGATTGTATAGTTTTTAATTTGAAGGATATGCTAGACAAATACAACAAATTGTTAAGAGAGTTTAGGTAGGTTTGAGAAATGATGATTGGGGAAAACACTTCAAATGTAAGACTTATACTTATTGGTTGGTGGACGATCAATAATAACCAATATGATTTTCTTATTGACGATGAAATTGCCGAATTGATTGTCGGTGGATTTTGATACACGACTTGAACACTTGGATATCATTATTGCGTCACATGGTGGACCGTTACAGCGGATAAGTGAAGGACACAAGTTCTTTCTGAGAAATATTAATCATACACATGGATTATGCAATGGAACAATATTGATAGTTACAAAATTTGGCGACCATGTTCTAGAAGATCAAATTCTTTATGTCATCAATACAGGATACAAGTTCTTTATTCCAATGATATTATTGAGCATTTTTTATTCTAGGATACCTACTAGATTTCAAAGAAGACAATTTTCATTGATGGTGTCTTATACCATGACTATCAATAAGAGTCATGGACAATCATTCTCGCATGTGGGACTTCTTCTTAAACGGCTGGTGTTTATACATGAACAACTTCATGTTGCGATTTCTAAGGTGACAAATCGTTTTGGATTAAAGATGTTGATTTGTAATAAGAATAGAAGACCAACAAAATCAACAAATAATGTTGTGTACAAAGAAGTATTCTAGAATTTGTAGTCATATGAAACCAATAAATGATTATTTTATCTCTTACTTATGAAATTTATTTATTTTATCTAAATGATTCATCTAATTTCACATTGAATTATATTTATCCAGACGTTTCTTCCCGTGCATCGCACGGGTGATTCACTAGTATATATAAAAACAGAAGTGCCGTCAAAATTTTTTCCCGCCCATTTACAGTTTCTATTTTTGGAATTTTTTTTTTTTTCAATTGAATTTTCGAAATTGGGAAATGAGTTGTTGACAATTAATGAGACATTTAATGAGGGAAATTGTGTAATGCATTGTAAATATGCACTTGACTACATGTATTAAATGTTAATAATTTGTCTATTCGTATTATATATATATATATATATTTCCTGCAATTTTTATGGATCCTACAAGAAATAATTGTTGACATAACATTTATTTATATTCCAATTCATTCACTTCACTCATTAATCCATCGAAATTTGTAATTGTTTTAACATCGATAAATCATTTCATTGTACGTGTTTTTCATATTTTGAAAATCAAGCTAATTATATTTAGGTAACAATATTCATACAACACATTTTTTTAAATTTACACCATAGTTTAATTGCAAGATAGATCTTCGGTGTTTGTTTAGTTTTGCTTTTATATCCTTAACTTTTTTTAATCGCATTGTTATTTATAACATTCAATTAATTAATAAATTTTATTTCTAATCACAAATTCTATTCAAATATTCTGCTAATTTGCATTGAAAGGATGTGCAAATATTTTTTTTTAACTTTTGTATTAATTATTTATTTTAATTATTTAAAAATATGAGAGATAAATAAGTGTTTTTCGCCAACAAAACAAATATATTGAATGAAAATCGTCTCAAAAGACAAGATGTGAAAATTAATAAAGAGTTGATGATAAAAAAATTACAAAAAATTTTAATATAAATATTATAATTTGAAGTAGTTTTATTGTTTGTTCTTTTTTGTTTAGTTAAAAATATTAGTAACAAATAAGTTTGTTTGCATTAATATTCATCATTAATTGCTTTATGAAAAATAAATTTTATAAAGAAATTAATACATTTGGAAAACTACACATTAAGTTTGAAAAACAAAAATAGCTTTACTTTTTCGTGCATTATTTGTGCATTAATTAGATTAATATTTTATTAAACTTTAATATTTGTTCTTTTTTGTTTATTTAAAAATATTAGTGACAAATAAGTTTGTTTACACTTCTTAATAGATTTTTTTTTCCAGAAAACGGTATTTTTTTTTTTTTTTTAAGAAAACGGTGACTATTCATTTTTTTTAATTATTTGAATTAAACTTGCTAAATCAACGTAAAAGGTACTGATGATAATTAATAATTTATTGAAACTAAAACTAATTATTATGTCATCACATTAATAAAATTTGAATGGTATTATGG
This sequence comes from Ligustrum vulgare, assembly GCA_963555705.1. Lineage (NCBI taxonomy): Eukaryota > Viridiplantae > Streptophyta > Magnoliopsida > Lamiales > Oleaceae > Ligustrum > Ligustrum vulgare. Next base: position 39,849,277 of record OY743173.1, on the reverse strand, counting down.
AAATCATTTTACGTAGTGAAATTAATTACTATGTTATGGATGACGTATTGACTGTATTTGACCCCTGTTGGAGACCCATTATTTGGAATAATGTGGTTTGAAATAGTAAATTTTTTGGAGATGTGTAGTTAAAAATTGGAGAATAGTTTTGGACTTATGTGTAGATTATTTTATTAGTATAATGTGTGGTTGAAAATGAGTTTTAAAAAAATGAGATTTAAAAATAATAGGTACCAAACAAGGGCTTGATGATGTGTTTAGTGCAATGGGAAATGAAATTGAAATTATTAAGGATGTTCATTTTAATACTTAACAACGCAACTCCAAACAATATGCAAATATCTGTTATTTTCGATAAAAAAATAATATCAATTTTTTCTTGAACAACAACTTCAATTTTATTTATTTATTTATTTTTTTTGTGAAAAAATGTGGAAAACTTAATAATCATTTACTACTTAAATATATAAATTGATTTTTATTACTCAGAGAAGCAATTATAATTTGAAGTAGTTTTATTGTTTGTAAAATTTTATTAATTATTTTAATATATTATTTTTTATGCATTTTGTGTACGGGAGAAATCTTATCTTCTTCTTCTTCTTCTTCTTCTTCTTCTTATTATTATTATTATTATTATTATTATTATTATTATTATTATAACATGATAGTTGACCCATGTTTTTCCTCCTAAACTGCTCTCCATTTTTTTTTTAGAAAACGGTGACTATTCAGATAGTGACAAATTATTTGTGATAATTTAGAAATTATATTTTGAAAAGATTAATTACATTAATAATCATTAAAATTGAATAGTTATGCATAGGAAAAAAAACGGTCCTTATAATTTACATATAATTTTTTTAAAAAAAATCATAGTTTTTAACAGCTCATTGTACCAAACAGGTGCTTAATATTCTCCACAAAATCATTATTATTAAACTCATTTTGTAGATAATGGGGACTCAAACAAGGAGTAAATATGCTCACGAAAGAAAAACGTAATATATAAAGAGAGAGAACTTCCCAAAAACATGTATTGGCCAATTTTTCTGTCTAAAACACATTTTCTAAAATGGTAATTAGTAGTATTAATTCACTATTTATTTTTCATTTTGGACAAAATTCAGATTTAAATTAATCCAATTGAATGCAGATTTTTAAATAGGTGCAGTTTTCAGGTTCCGAGGTTTATTGGTCCGCCTTCTCCTCTTGAAAATCAATTACATTTTTTTTAAAATTTGCCAATATCACCTAAATGTTTTTATTTAAAAATAGAAAATGAAAGAGAATGAAATAAGAACGTTCATCATTTTATTTTTATTTTTCTTTTCATTTTCATTTTAATAAAATTCTAAGATTATATAACAGATATATCTATTTTTTCTACTTATTACAAATTCTAGTTAAATATAATTTTTCTATTCCATTTGAATTTTTAAATCAATTCAAATTACAATATTTAAAGAAATTTCTGAAACGATAAATATACGATCAATAAAAAAAATTAAAAAATAATTAAAGTATGAGTAATGTACCTTTGTAATTAATTGTCTTCATTCCTTTATCATTTTTAATTAAATATTCATTTCATATGTTAAAATATAAATTTGATATATGTAGGTAACAAATGATCGTGCATCGTACGAGTGTAACACTAGTTCCTAAGACTGTAAGAGCAATATAGTGGCCACAAATCGACTTCTTATATTTTTACGGTTAGTAGTTTATTTGATTCGACAATTTATTGATTGATGAAACTATTTGTTGTTTCCAAATTATGCTCACCTTTGCTCGTTAAAGTTATTAGGTGTAGTCTCCTCAATTAATTAAAACAATTAGTAAAACCCTAATAGGCAGAGTGGGCGAGAGCGCCTCTCACTCTCAGCCACCTAAAAATTGTGCAAACCCCAAGCAATTATTTTGAAAGCAACGTCTCAAATGCCACGTGGCAGATGCCAGCCCAGGTTACCGTTGTAACCCGACCATAAAGTCAATGATCCAAAGGACAGATTCTACTAGCCGTTTGATTTGAAAGAAAAAACTCATTCCCCATGTTTTCACTGGACAAATACCCTTAAATTTCTCTTATCTTTCAGTCCTCATTCTTTATACTCTTCCTCTTCTTCTTGTGTTTCTTTTCTCTCTAGATGCTTTCATTCAGCATTTTGGGGTCGTATAAATTGTGGGTCTGGTGAAGGAGATCGTATTTTCGTTCATTTATTCAGGGGTTTTGTGATTGAGCTTTCGGATATCACGAGAATCATAATGGTTATATCTGATGAGAACGGTTCTAACCAGATAATTCCCACAAATGCACAAGGTTCTGTTCAGCAAGATCTTCCTCGTGTTTACCAATTTTTTATGGTTTTTGAGTTTGCAGTCAGTTTTCAAACTTGATGTTCTTATTTTTTATTATTTTTATTTATTGGATTTTAATAATAAAAGGAGGGGCAGTAATCACTGGCAGAAAGTTTGGAATGGAGGTGAGACCCAATAGAAGAGCTCTGAGCGCAATTAATCAGAATTTAGTGGGAGCTCATCCTCGTCCATATCCCTGTGTCATTAACAAGAGAGGTTTATCGGAGTAAATCTCGACTCTTTCACCTAAAATCCTTCATACTTGTTTTTTATTTCTTCCGAATTTTTCTAAGAGGAAAATAATTGAGTCATATTTCTTGTTACTCAGAACAAATGGGATTTGCGATAAGAACCCTCCAATTCAAGCACATAGGCCAATCACAAGGTCTGATTTGTGAAATAATTTACTTCATACACTCCTACTTTCTGTTTTCGCTAACAAGAATTATTTGATTTATAAAGGAAATATTCTGCACAAATGTCAAACTTGCAGCAACCCTGCCCAGAGGTATTTGCTCTCTTTCTCCAGGTCATTTGAAAATCTGTGTGGAGAAACTTTTCCTATGAATGAATTTTGGGTTAATACTTTTTTTTTTAATCGAAATCTAACAGGAAGTAAAGAAGCTGAAAACATCAGTAAATGAGTTTACTGTATTGGAGGATACTCCTCTGGCAGATGTAAAGGATAATGGGGCAGTCAAAGACCAACCTGTACCCATGTCTTTGGAACAAACAGGAATAGAAATCAGTGAAAACATTCAAATGGTATGAACTATTTGACCCTTGATTGTTTTGGATTAAATTGAACAAAGAAACTTACTTGATTAATTAATTAACTTGTAGAAGGAGGTTGAAATGGCAGACATATTCGAAGAGCCCATTACGGATATCGATGTTGACGATGAAAGGAATCCACTTGCAGTTGTCGACTATGTCGAAGATCTATATGCATACTACAAGAAAATGGAGGTAAGAATTTATGATAATTATCTTTAGCTTATTTTTAAGTACATTAACAAAATGTACTTAAAATTGTCTTAATTTTCATTAAAAACTGAGAGTTTATTGAATCTTAAATGTGGTTGAAGATTTTTAAGTAGAAAATTCCAATGATGAAAGCCTTAGAACAATGTTGCTCATAAATAGGACACCTTTAATGTGTACAATCAGAGTTTCAGCAAAGTTCTATTGTTAAGAATTAAAGTTTGGAATAGTGAAAGTACAACCTCATGCGCATTTTGAATTTTGAAATCTTAAGTCAAATGTTTTTTATAGAATCTTCAAGAAGGTTGAACTTAATTAGCCTCATTTTCACCATTATTTATACGGTGAAAATTTGAATGCAGTTTGCTACTGGTAAATGGAATTAACACGAACAAAGTAGAAAATCATGTCCTGTAAGGCATTCATTTAAAGTAAGATGTCGAAAGGGGGCAGGCATTATTATCCATTATTTATTGGGACCCATCATAAGGGATGATTTATAAGGAAAGCACATTAGATAGATACATACATATACATAGTGATTATGTAAATGTCGTCAATCTTCGTGATTAGAAGTATCGTGATGCATTCATGAAAATTACCACCTAATGCTACTGCTTTTGATGTCTAAAACATGTGCTTGATGCAGAGTTGTAGCTGTGTTTCACCAGGATATATGGCACAACAACTTGACATCAATGAGAGGATGAGGGCCATTCTTGTGGACTGGCTCATAGAGGTATACAAAATTTTTACTTTTATAAATATATAGATCGTCTTATCGCCGAACATTCAATGACTACAAACTTAAAAATTCTATATCAGATTAATTGTTATCTTTTTTTTTTTTCTATGATATGAACAGGTACATCACAAATTTGAACTTAGAGAAGAAACATTGTTTCTGACTGTAAATCTGATTGATCGATTTTTAGCAAAGCAAACTGTGGTAAGAAAGAAGCTGCAGCTAGTTGGTCTTGTTGCCATGCTATTGGCATGCAAATACGAGGAAGTTTCAGTTCCAGTTGTAGATGATCTGATTTTAATTTCGGACAAAGCTTACACAAGAAAAGAAGTCCTTGAAATGGTAGCCTAAGCGATCTCATTTGTATCAAACAACGTGGTTTTCGTTTGTTCATATTATTGCACGTTGAATCTAAGACTGCTCTTTTGTGCAGGAGAAGTTGATGCTTAACACTCTGCAGTTCAATATTTCTGTTCCAACTGCATATGTTTATATTAGAAGATTTCTCAAGGCTGCTCGGTCTGATAGAAAGGTTGGTAGTTGAAGTTTAAGCTTTACGTTTTCGTTACTGCATATTTTCTTGGATAAAATACTTAAAAAGAATTGGTTTTCGTGAAACAACAACAGCTTGAGCAACTCTCATTCTTCTTGATTGAGCTATGCTTAGTGGAGTATGAAATGCTGAAGTATCCACCTTCCTTTATGGCTGCTGCTGCTATATATACAGCTCAGTGTACACTTTTTGGCGGTGGGAGTTGGAGTAAGACCTGCGAGCGGCATACCACCTATTCAGCAGATCAACTACTGGAATGCTCTAGACAGATTGTGGGCTTCCACCAAAACTCAGCAACAGGCAAACTCACTGGGGTTCACAGGAAGTACAACATCTCAAAGTTTGGATATGCAGCAAAATCGGAACCCGCACATTTTCTTGTACAAACCCCACCAAAATAGACAGAGAACCATGTACAGTTACTAACTCTTTAAGTAACTACTGTAATTCATTCTTCTGTTGATTATTTTCTGGAAGAGGGTGGGATTAGAAAAATAACAAGTAGCAACTTGTGTTGCCCCCATGGAATTTCATTGTTATTTCAGCTGTTTTAGGACTGAACACAATTTAACTGTACTTCAGTTTTATTCAATGAATAATCAAAGTTTCGACTCATTCAGGTCTTCTGTTTAAATGGCTTAAATTAAAGTTTTCCTTTAATATATGTGAAGATGTTAGGATAGTCAGTTGATATCAGAATGTATAGAACATTAGGTTGTTACTCATCTGATTCACAGGAAAATTAAAGTGATTGTGCAGTGCTCGCGGCACAAGCTTTTATGCGTTATTTTCATGTCCATATGCTACATCTGGAAGGCTGAGTGGTCTTGGGGAATAGTAAAAGAATGTTTGGGGTGAGGATTGGAGGACACCAACAGTTGAAGGGGTTATTCAGTGCTCGCGGCACAAGCTTATTATGGTGTTGGCAATTTGTTGGAAGAACGATGGCAGTCATTTGGGACCAAGCTCGAGAAGAAGGCCTACAGGAGCGTTCTTGTCTGTTCCACACTATTAAGGCACCGTTTGACAACTCATTATCACGAGCAATTATTACAAGTTATAATTTACATAATTTCTCAAATTACTTTTTAACCATATACATTTTCTCTCTTCAATTTTCAATCACAAAATTTACCTTGAAATTCAAAAAAAATAACAGCTACTCATAATAATGAGCAATCGAAATTCGAACAGTCACTAAAATTTAACTTTTCTATCACCCAAGACCATAATTAATCTTAGGGACATTTGCATGTGTGACAACAAAATGCATAATACAAAAAAAATTGACAACTCTATAAAAGGTCCTAAAAATGACTAACGGACTGTTCAGCGTCTCCCATGTCAGATTTTTTTTACTTTTTGGTGTTTTCTAGGTAAGATGTATGATTAAAAATTGAAGAGAGAAAATGTGTGTGGTTAAAAAGTAGTTTAGGAAATTGTGTTGTTTATAAGTTTGTTTATAAATTGTAATCATTACGTAAAAGAACTGTATGTAATTTTGCCAATGAATTGCCCACTATGCCCCTAACACCACTACAAGACAAAATTTGTATTAAGAATGTGAAATCAAGAAATGATTGATGTGATGTACATCAAATCTCATAAGTACCCAATGGACAAAGGTCTTAGCCAATGGATAAAAGTTTTAGTAAAAAAACATTAATTTTGTTGAAAATTCTTAGCAAAAAACTTAGGTGGCGTTCTGTTTGTATTTTATTTTGTATTCTCATTTTCGAAAATGTTTTATGTTTCTTTTTTTCATTTTTGTTCTCAAATTTAATGAAAACGCGTTTGGTTTGTCATTTCTGAAAACTGTTTTTGAAAATGAAAAGCTGGAAAACACGTTTTGTTTGAATTTTTGCAGAATACTACTTAAATTATTTTTAATTAATTTGCTTGTAGAATACTTCTGACTCAAACACAAATTTCCTTTCACAATACACTGAAAACATGGTTACATGCAATACAGTAATATGAGCATTAAGAGTCTATATTAACACAGTTGGTCAGGTTCGGGATTTGAGAAAACTCTATTCTATTAAAATCCAGAAAATGCAAGTTCTTTCAAAACTATCAGAGTCCATTTATCAGTGCATTTTTGAAATATAACAACAAGAATTCTCACTTAATTTTATTTATTTATTTATTTATTTATTTATTTATTTTGTAATATTGATATTGAATTCAATAAAATTTTATTTAAGCTTAGTTCCAAATTAGGATAATTGTTAAAAAAAACCTTTATTTAGACTTAGTTCCAAGTTAGGATAATTATAAAAAAAATAATAAAAAAATAAAAAATTTATATTAAGTTTAGTTCCAAGTTAAGATAATTATTTAAAAAAAAAAATTTCCAAAACTCGTTTTCCGCGTTTTTGGACATTTTTTGTCAAAATGAGATTTTGAGCGTTTTGCATTTTGTGTACAATTTTTTTTCCCAAAATGCATTTTGTAAAATGGTAAAGAGAATGCGTTTTTAGCGTTTTCGAAAATAAAAACAGAAAACGACCTCAAAACAGTAAAGAGAACATGACCCTAGTTTTTGAATTTCAGTCGCACAGTACTGACTGTAGTTTTCGACGAGTCTTCTGTATTTCCCGACAGTTTTGAAATGTCGAACCCGACATTTTAATTGTCGAATATGCCAGTTCAAGATCAATAACATGAACAAACGAATGCGAGGGTGTCTCATGATGAATTCGAAGATGTGCAATGCTTGAATTTTTTATGTATATATACCATTGTTTCAAGAATGAGTGATAATTTGCGATTCATCATATCGTATGATGAAGATTTCGTGAACATAGATGATGAATGGAAATGGCGTGGGAACAAAACTATGTCTATTGTAGTGCCTAATGATATCACGGTGGAAAGACTAATTCAACGGTTGAACATGAAACTTCCTTCCACATAGTGAGATCTCATCACAATTCAAGGTGCCTAACATGAACATACCCCTGACCGAAATTCAGGAAGATGAAGATTTGAATTGGTATATATCCATTCACAAAGAAATGACTCTACGTGTTACTGTTGTCGAAACACCCGCTCGTATAGTAAATGTAGCTATGGACATTAGTTGCGAAGAAACTGAGTTACATGCTCAAGTTGAATTCAGACCCACGGAGAAAACCATAGTGGAGCACATAGTTCCCATGACGAATAAGAATGCAACGGCCAATGTTGTGTTTGATACGGTGGAGGACACTAGGCAAGATAATGTAGATATTCCTTTGATGGGGTCAGAAAATGCGGATAATGATTTAGTCAGTAAGTATTCTCTATCACCACCTTACTCCACAAATGGGGATATGTACGAAGGGGTAGAGCATGTAGACACTTTCGACATTTCATCAAATCAAATTTTCATGAACAAGACCGAGTTGTAAAAAAACTGCGAGTTCTTGTGTTGAGGGAAAAAGTTCAGTTTCGGGTACAGAGATCTTGGAGGAATGTTTTACGTGTTATTTGTGTCGACAGTAACTGACAGTTTTAATAGCCGCGTATGTTACATTGTCAACCTTCAAGATTTTGGAATGGCAGTGTCCACGCAAAAATTTAAAAGGATTCTACTATAGTATATGAACATAACCTAAAAGATTTTTTTTATTACAGGAAAAGCTTGAAAACTCATTCAATTATCATCAACAACGGACTCATCACTTGCATTTCCTTGATTAACTTCATCATCCGAACTAATAACAATAACTTCTTGCGGTGGGTATGCTGGTGCCTCTTCCAAACTCTCCACTTCATCGACGTACGGAACCATGTAGTTAAAGACCTCCTCTACTTTCTCTCCATATGTAGGTGAGACCGAGCTCACAACTTCATCCAAGTTGGGAAAGGGAATAGCATGTATACTTGATCGAGAAATCACAATAGAGACATCCTCGTCGTCGGACTCTATGTGATATACGAATGGTAAATTCATCTGCGAAGCAAAACAATGAAGAGGTCACTTTAAAAAAAAAAAGTTATATGCACATCAAAAAGAAGATAAGCATAGAATTCATTTGTCGAGAATAACAGAAACGTGGACAACTGTCGGGAAATGTGAAATGCCTAATGAATGGAAGAAACATGATCATCTGTCGAGATTAACAAAATTTTCTCGACAGACGCTACAGAATATTGATAAACAATTCCCCATCCGTCGAGAAACACATATTCCACATTTTAATGACATCAAGGACATCAATCCAATTCACATTCTAGAAATCGAAACATATATTATATATTGTACCAACATCAAGTGGAAAAACCAACTTCCATATTAACAAAACCGAATCTCATTCTACAATGTAACAACATCATGGGGGAAACTCACTTCCAAATTAGGAACGTCCGAACACATATTCAACATTATAACAACATCGAGGAGAAAAATCAACTTCCACATTCAAAAAACCTTCGAAGTAAACAATGCACCAAGTTATCAAAATCGAATCTTGAGCTAATTTAGAACAAAAGGAAGTGGACTGATGTAGATTAAAGGTAGATAATAACAAATCTAACCTTTAAATCCAACGAAACAAAGCCAGAATTAATGAATCCGTGAAGACCCAGACCAAAGCCACGAGCGATATGAATAGCAGCATGACTCCCCAATAAACTTTCCAAATCGATGAGGAGCGCGATAAATGAGTAAATAATTCCAGAATAATGATAGGTAAGAATGGGAGATGCAGCTAATAACAAATCTAACCTTTAAATCCAACGAAACGAAGCCAGAATTAATGAATCCGTGAAGACCTAGACCAAATCCACGAGCGATATGAATAGCAACATGACTCCCCAATAAACTTTCCAAATCGATGAGGAGCGTGATAAATGAGTAAATAATTCCAGAATAATGATGGGTAAGAATGGAAGATGCAGCATCAAGCTCTCAAATCCAACACTACGCATCAAAAATGAAGAATTAGAGGAACCTCAATCATGTAGAGAACCAGAAGAGAATTTTCTCACACTAGACTTCTTTGACAAGTTTCATAGAGAATTGTGGGTGCACTGTAGTTTATGAATTTGATCCACTTTTTGCTAGGTCAAGTCAAATCATCAAAAGTGGTACGTATGAGGAATTATAATTTCTTTAAAGGGCAAAAAAGTCATAAAATGTTAGATTTCTCAAAATTATTAAAATGTGTTATTTTTGTTGATGTAAACTCTAAAAGTGTTATATGATGCAATTTCCTGTTAATCTTTTACATTTGCATCAGTGTCCCTCCAACACAAACACTTTGACAGATCAAATGGAAAAAATGTGACGAAAAAGACTACTTTCATGGGAGTAAAAAAAAAAAAAAACAAGAAGCTGTACAAGGAGTGTAAATGATATCACGTTCGGCAAAACTTTTTATCCTCTTCCAAGACAATCACCATGGGAAGCAACATTAAATGATAAGACGAATAAAGTTATATTAATACATTTAGTTGATCTTATCATTTCGCATAAATTGAGGATTATGTGGACATAATTATCACGTTCGTATCCTATTTTAAAGAATAATCTTATTTGTAATCATTAAAGATCTATGTAACACTAACTACCACATTTTCCAATACCATTGAAATGCACTTTAACTACTCCCATGGGGTGGTCAAGTTTGAAATCGAGCGCATAGGTCTTTGTTCACAAGTTCAATTCTTCCTATTAACATCACATCGAGCTTGCCTAGTACAGTTTACTTGACTGACGTGATTTACATACTATTGTATCAGACTAAGGATTTACCTAATACGCATCTAGTGAGTAATGATAAGGAGTTTCCTCGTAAATAATAAAAAATAAAAATAAAAATCACCGAACTGAACTGAACTGATTAATTGTGACATTAAATGATATTGTATAAGGATTCGCTTGGCGTCTCAAATAAATGGAATTTGAATTATAATATGTATTATTTAGGTTTTTTAAGATAAAATGTGTGATTAGAATTTAGAGAGAAAAGATGTGTAAAGTTAAAAAGTGATTTGAAAAATTATGTCCATTATAATTTGAAAAATTAAACTTTTGTTATAAAATCATCGAAATCATAAGAACAACATAGAGAGAGAAATGGAGAGAGTTTAGAGGAGAGAATTTCTCTTCAAGAATTGGTGTAATAAATTGGTAAGTATAGGCTCCTATTTATAGGAGTGGACAATGGCACAATCGTAATATTGTAAAGTTTACAGGGATATAATGGTAATGTCATTCACATATATACATTATTTATAACACTCCCCCTTGAATGACATATTACGCAATTGTCTGCCTCGTTAAAACCTTGCTAAGAAAACCCAATGGGATAAAACTTGAGCGAAGGAAAAAGAGTACAGTTGCTCCCCCTGATATTGGCCATCGTCAATCGTTGAGTCTTAATGTTCAAGTAGAACAAATCATGTATTGAATCTTTGAAGTTCTTCAGTGCTTCAGTGCTGCCTCGTTAAAACCTTGTCAGTAAAACCCAATGGGACAAAATCTGAACGAAGGAAAAAGAGTACAGCCGCTGCCTCGTTAAAACCTTGTCAGGAAAACCCTGTGGGACAAAACCTGGACGAAGGAAAAAGAGTACAGCATGACAGCATGATTCTCCCCCTGAAGTGTGCAATCAAGTATTCATGAACCTTTTGAATAATGATATCATCTTTCTTCTGGAATATATATGAAAATCTTCTTGTGTGTAGTCGATATCATAACATTCTTCATAAGATGTGTATGATTTTCTTCATTTGTTGATATCATTCCAGTATAACAATGTGTTGCTGAATTATAGCTTGTTGATAGCTATGATGATGCCTCAAAAACCTTGCTAGGAAAACCCTGTGGGACAAAACCTCAGCGAAGGGAAAAAGAGTGCATTATTCTCATTAATTTTCATCAATACGCCTCAACTGTTGCCTCATTAAAAAACTTGCTATGAAAACCCTGTGGGACAAAACCTCAGCTAAGGGAAAAAGAGTGCAACGCGTATTTATTCCTTTCATGGAATATTACATGTATATTGGTGCAATCACGAATCTTTTCATTGTATTTTTCACTTCTGGTGAATAATCAAATTTAGAATTCACTTCTGGTGAATAATCAAATCTATAATTCACTTTCATAGATTGCATCTTTCACTTCTAGTGAATAATTAAATATTCATTTTCAAATTCACTTCTAGTGAATAATCAATTTCAAATTCACTTCTGGTGAATATTCATTTTCGTATTCACTTCTAGTGAATAATCAATTTCCCAGATGTCATAAATAGTACACTCCAATTTCACTTTCAACATATTATATCATGGAGTCATTTGTATCATTCTATAGTGATACTAATCTGGGCATATTGAATCTTTCAATGATTTATACATGTATGTTCTTGCACTTTATAAACTGCAATTTCTAATTTTGCAGGAGCATAATCAATCATTGAAATAGATATCAATTTCGACATATAATCTACAATCATTTTACTTGAAATCCCAACGTACCGCGATCAACTGGTACATCAAAGAATACTCCCAAAGTACCGAGATGAGAATCATACATTTTGATCTCACTCATTGGTATATCAAGGAGCTCAAGCTAGTGATTTAGACTATAGTCTATCCACCATATGTCATGCCAGTTCTATGAAAAATTTCGCGCGCAACTAGTCGTCTTTTACGACTGTGAAATATTTTTCATTTGTACATATAATTACTGGCTTTACACATTTAAGCATTTGGACTTCAGGTCCTTGAACAATAATCCCTACATTAGGGTTTCATACTTGGCCAAAGAATTATGATTTCATCAATCTTATTTCATAAGAGGGTATGCAGTCGACTTATTTATCGATTCCATCTCAATATAACGTGGAGAGATCTCTTTATATGTTCTATCATCAGGTACCTGAATATCTCATCATTTGACTATGTCCCTTTTACTTACTTTGAGTATTTAGCCTCAAAGGAATCATTTCAATCATTCAAGAGATATTTATTTTTGGAATCGATAGTCATTATGCTTCAGGCATAATTACGCTTCAGGCGTGTTTTCACCATAATGTTCTCAAATATTATCAATCGGCTAAAATGCCATAACACATGTCATTCTTTTAGGGATGTAATTTCAATCATATATCTCAGTGCGCTTTGGTGGAGTGTATGCATATCGCACTTTTACAAATAATAAAGCTTCTTGAGCTATTCCCTGTTTGACATAGAATATTGTTGTATGATAAACAATTTCTGAATAAGTTATTCTCATAGAAAATAATTTGGAACTTTTGATAATCTAACCGTTTATTATAGAACTTCTGGTTCTATACGGTTTTATTTCATTTCTATGTATGAATATTTGATTCAATACAATATCGCTAAACTTCTGGTTCAATACAATGTATATTTCATTTATGAGCTTCTGGTTCATACTATATACATATTTCACTTGTACGTATGAACTTCTGGTTCAATAAGATATTTCACTTGTACATATGTATGAACTTCTGGTTCAATACAACATTTATTTCATCAGTATTCTATATAGTTCAAATCAGTATACCTTTATTACTTTTAGTATACCGAAAAATCAGGTACAATATCCAAGGAAATATCTCATAATCTCAATCTTGTCGCCAAATCTTCCCTTATATCGAAAAAGGTAATGGCATATTATCTCACCTTTTCAATAATTTATTCCATTATTTCTTTATGGAATCCATATCACTGACACGCGGAGCCGCCGCTCTTTTACGCGTTGAATAATGCATTTAAATAGATGATTTGGGAAGAAGGCTAGATCCATCAAAAATGGATATCATACTTTTAAATATTCGCAAATATTATTCCAATCTTCCAGTAAATGATTTGAGAAAAATTTATCGAATTAGGCTCGAAAGATTGAGGTTGCTGATGGATCATGGCATGCCAGAAGATGTTCGCTGGTTGATCGAAGCAAAAGTTCGATTAGCTGGTGAATTACCAGATTCATTTTCTAAGCACAAGCCTGGCTTAGGTAAGAGTACTTTTGCAAAGAAGCGAAGAGCAAAAAGATTAAATAGTTGCTACAAATGTGCTCGATGGACATGTGATACCCGTTGTAAATCAATAGGATATTCATCCATAAATCGAGATGATAAGATAGACTTCATTAAGGGTGGACTGAGTAAGGAGTCATTGGATGATATCCGATTGACTCTTGAGACGCACCCTAGTGGATATGTGCAGCGTGAGCTACTATCTTTATGGGCTAAATTCATCAGCGATAAATAGAGATATAGTCTCAAAAATATAATAGCAAAAGATCCTGTTTGCCATGCTGTTATAAACAATGATGCTTTGGCTATGCAGCATTAATACAAGGTAAATCATTTGATATATATGCACATATAAAATATTTTTTCTGTTTCCTTTCACGAGTTTTGATAAAGGCTGGTTAAAAATATTAAATCGCCGAAAGGTGAGTAGGATGATTTTGTCAAAAGTAAATCTTCACTTTTTCGAAAAACGACCAGTAAATAGTGAAGTTTTTCGGTTTTAAATAGCCAAACATTTTTCATAGTTCATGCATCCCAAAATAACATTTTCCTTCTTTACTTTCAAAAATGGAAGGACCAAAATTTCGACAGATCAAAACTATTTGTGTATTTTGTGGATCAAAAGTGGGAAAAGGTTTTGGGTATCTAGAAGCAGCCGTGGATTTAGGAAAGAAATTGGGAGAGAAAGGTATCACTCTCGTGTATGGAGGAGGTAGCAGTGGATTGATGGGTTGTGTTTCACAATCCGCTCTAGTAGAGAAAGCAAGAGTGATAGGTGTTATACCTACTCCTTTAGCTGATATTGCAGGCAAAACACGAGGGCATGAAGTACAAACCTTATCTATCCATGAACGCATAACTTGCATGTTATATGGTTCTGATGCCTTCATAGCCCTGCCTGGAGGTTTTGGTACTTTAGAAGAAATCTTTAATATTACTTCATGGGCTCAACTAGATCTCCATACTAAGCCTATAGGGCTTTTAAATGTAAACAATTTCTTTGATGGTTTGCTAACATTTCTTGATTATGCTGTGGAACAGGGATTCATATCTCCATTTTCTAGGAGAATCCTTATTTCTGCTCCTACTATCGAGGAACTGCTGGATAAGTTGCAATCATATATTCCAATACAAGATCCAGCAGGAGTAAAGATAGATTGGTCGCAAGGAAGGGGAATCAAGCGAAAATGGAGTCCGGTTAATGTAAATTTATCTTTGTGAACTCTAGAATAGGTGGTGGTAGAGTACGGAGTATTCTCACTCTTGAGACACACCATAAATTTCTAGGATTTTATCAATGTATTAATCTTGTGTACCTCAAAGATTTAAAGTGGTAGAGTATGGAGTATTTCTTACTCTTGAAACACACTTTTTTCTTTATTTCCTCAAAAGGTCAGAGGTGGTAGGATACGGCTACTCCCGAAACACATCTCTAATTTTGAGGATCATAAATGTTTTCCCCTTTTGCATTTTGCATGTATGTCTCGTTTATGCTTCTTCAGGAGCAATAATAATATCATTTCAGTATGTTTAGATGATAATTTTTACTTCTTCTGGAGTAAATATGTACTTCTTCTGGAATATATAAGTGCTCGTGCAAGAACTTTTCCAGGCACTTATCATCTAACATTCATCTCATAATACTGATGAGATTATTTTCACATTAGCTATATCCGTGCTATCATGTGATATTATCTTATCATACATCAACATTCTCTTGTTGAATAATTTTCATCCACCCATTCAAATTCAGATATTGGTAACTTCTGGTACCATTGGATAAAACATTTTATTAATATTTATCAACCTTTTGGTAATGATAACTTCTGGTATCATTTGATAAAATATTTTCTAACTTTAGTATTGATAACTTCTGGTATCATTTAATGAAGTATCAAATAACAATAATATTGTATATATATATTAACAATAACGATACTGGGGTTATACCACCAAGTATATATGTTGACAACAACCCTCTAATATGTTAGAATTAACCAACAACTGAGGTGTTTATATGTATTCAATTGATATACCGACCATATAGGCGGTGTCAACGTGATGAAATAATTAAACCAGCCATATAGACGGTATCAACGAGATGAAACAATTAAACCGGCCATATAGGCGGAATCGACATAATGAAATAATTAAACCGGGTAAAGCCAACCATGTAGGTGGTAAAACCAACCATGTAGGTGGCAGCATAATATAATTCAATTGATCACATATTAATCGTTAATTTACGATTATTATACTTGTATGTATTATTAAGGGCAAAATCGTCCATATTTTAATATATTGCTCATATGAATAAATTGAAACCGTCAATAGGTTTAAAATTTAATTTAGAACAAACTTACTTTTGGTCCGAAGTTCAAAATCTCGTCAGGATTGCTCCAAAAACAGTTTTTAAGAAAACCGCCATGTTCGACCGCCGGAATATTTTAAAAACTGCACAAAACAGAAAAATAAGATCATAGAAAAATCCAATTCATCAAAACGGACAAACTGCCTTTCGTCATCGCCGGATCCGCCACGCGCCGCCGCCGCCGGCCGCCAAGCGCCGGTGATCGGAAAAATTAACCCATCACCATAATATGTGCCTCGGCGTCCTGAACATGCCGGTGGTCTCCGATTTTCCAAAAGATCAACCGTTTGGCCGGAATCATCATTTTTCAGTCCGCCAGCATCTTCTTCTCCGGACAATAACTTCCGTTTTAACCGTTGGATTTGCGTCAAATTTCAGTCGAGTCTTCTCCTAGAAAAACCCGTTGATATGCCGCTGGCCGATCGTCGATCGGAGTTCAGAATCGTCGGGAATAAGCATTTCAATTTTCGGTCAGATATCTGTTTTTGCACAGTTTTTCAGATTTTCTTCTTCGGTCGATATCTTTTGTTTCAGCCGTTGGTTCTGCGCCAAATTTTAGGCGAGTCTTCTCCTTGACAAGCCCGTTCTGATGGCGGTGGCCGATCGTCGATCGGATATCTGGATCGGCCAGAATCATTCTTTTTCAGTTTGAGAGAAAAGGAAACATTGGTTAGTAATAATCAGGTTTCTGATACAGAGGCTCATCATTTAGATGCAACTGTAGAGCATACTCCCGTTATTACTCAATTGGTTAGAGACTCGTGCTGATAACGTGTTATAAAATCATCGAAATCATAAGAACAACATAGAGAGAGAAATGGAGAGAGTTTAGAGGAGAGAATTTCTCTTCAAGAATTGGTGTAATAAATTGGTAAGTATAGGCTCCTATTTATAGGAGTGGACAATGGCACAATCGTAATATTGTAAAGTTTACAGGGATATAATGGTAATGTCATTCACATATATACATTATTTATAACAACTTTAACCAACACTAATCATTTGTAACACTCGTGCTAATTTTAGCATTATTCATTTCATGCGGCCGCGTAGCATTATTCAGTAAATCGTCAATTGGCACGCTGTATAATCGCACTTCATGTTGAACTCCTAAATTTTAAAGGCGATAAAAAATGTGCAAGGCAGCAAATCATCTTCTTCAGTTGCATATACCTCCGCCGCTGTTTCGTGAGCTGGAAGCAATCTATTGCTTCAGCCTCGATGCTTTCAGTTTGCTTGCGGTGAAAATTCCGATTGCAATTACAGGATTTTGCCAGAGGGCAAAATTGGGGCTGTAGTACAGAGAGCAGACCAAGATGCCACCGGAAGCACCACCAGCAGCAACGAGCCTTCATTTCTTATTAGCGCCAGTCAAAATTTGATTCCGGAAAATAGCAAAATGTTCTTCAGAAGTTTACAATCAACCTCTGTAAGATACATATCACTGTACCCTTACTCTCCGATTTCTGCGTTTCCATTTTCAACCCTAGAAATTCCGTCACATTACATTTCAAACCAATCATCAGAAACCCATGTAAAAAATCCCATTAATATCGATGAATCCTGTGTACTGAACCAGCTCTCAGATATTTTACCAATCAACCGAGATCCATCAATTTTCCAGCCAATTACGGGAAGTTTACCGGACAAACATTTAGAAATTAAGGACGTGGATGAATTTTTAGCTCCCGAAGAGAAATTGCGTGGAATTTTTCTGCAGAGACTTCGAGGTAAGACTGCAATTAGACACGCATTAAGCAGTGTTGGCGTGGAAGTAAACGTGGACATTTTCTCTAAAGTAATGAATCGAGGGAATTTGTGTGGTGAGGCGATGGTCATGTTCTTTGATTGGGCTATTGAGCAGCCTAATATGCATAATGATATTTTAACCTACCATATAATTCTTAAAGCATTAGGCAGGAGAAAATTTTATACTTATATGATGGAAATATTAAATGATATGAGAGCTAAAGATGTGAACCCTAATCCTGAAACCCTTTTCATTGTTATGGATAGTTATATTCGTGCTGGACAAGTTTCTAAAGCCATTAAATTTTTTGGGGAATTGGAGAAATACAGGTTAAAAGTGAATGTGGAGACGATGAATGTTCTTTTGCAGTGCTTGTGTCATCGATCATATGTGGGCACTGCAAGTTCATTATTTAACAGAATGAAAGACAGAGTACGACCTGATATTGAGACTTATAATATCATCATAGGTGGGTGGTCCAAGTTTGGCAGAGTAGAGGAAGTTGAGAAATTCTTGGAAGTTATGGTGAACAATGTAGTTGAGCATGATTGTGTAACTTATAGATATATTCTTGAGGGCATGGGTAGAGCTGGTCGTGTTGATAACTCTGTTAAGATCTTTGAGTACTTAGAGGAGAAACGAACTGTGCTAAGTACTGAGGTTTATAATGCAATGGTTTTTAATTTTATTGCTGTTGGAGATATTGATGAAGGCTTGAAATATTATGAGCGGATGTTGAGCAATAATTACGAGCCAAATATGGATACTTATGCTAGAATAATTTCTGCATTTCTTAAAGTTCGAAGAGTTTCAGACGCTATTGCACTGTTTGATGAAATGCTGGCTCGAGGGATCAGTCCTACTTCAGGTACTCTCACCACATTTATTAAACCTTTGTGTAGCTATGGTCCGCCTCATGCTGCCTTGATGATATATAAGAAAGCAAGAAAAGTTGGATGCAAAATATCAGTGAATGCCTATAAGCTGTTGCTTATGCGGTTATCTAGGTTTGGGAAATGTGGGATGCTGCTCAATATATGGGAGGAGATGCAAGAAAGTGGCTATTCTTGTGATATGCAGGCTTATGAGTATGTTATCAATGGCCTCTGTAACACTGGGCAGCTTGAAACTGCTGTCCTAGTCATGGAGGAATCTCTGCACAAGGGGTTTTTTCCTAGCAAGTTTATTTGTAGCAAACTAAATAATAAACTGCTGGATTCAAATAAAGTAGAAATAGCATATAAGCTTTTCTTGAAGTTAAAGAATGCCCGTGTCGATGAAAATGCACAAAGATATTGGCGAGCTAAAGGGTGGCATTTTTAATCTTTCGCATCTGTAGGTTGGTGATAGCAGTTGTTTTAGTTTATATTTATCTGGATTCTTATTGAATATAAGAAGAATCAACTTTCTTTGTGTTCTATGGTCCACCTGGAAGCTTAGATATAACTGTGAACAAATGCAAATGCTTTTATCAAATAAACACATTCAATTTAAACTTGAAAGTAATTTTTCAGATAGAAATATACCCATTTGATTCTGGTGCTATGCAAGACTCTATTGAACTAATGGACTTCACTAGTCTCAGACTCTCAGGTTCATAACTTTCAGCTTCATGGCATGAAGAGAGATGCTGAGGTTTCATTTTCCTTAAACTGACTGGTATGAATTTTGTGGGTTCGATTCAGATGGGTAAAGGTTTGTAAACACGTTTACAACCATTACCTGATGGGCCAACATTAGTTTCCATGGTCTATGGTCTAAATGACTAAATGATGACAGTCTTGAGAAGTCATCTGGTTATATTACTAGTACTATGGTTATGAGAGGATAAATGGCTGTAGAGAATATATCCCTTGTCACTCTTATGTTCAATCACATCGAGAGGAAATGCATGCCACATTGTGCAACGCTGACATCCAAAACTATAACATGCTCAAATGGACAGAGTAGACATCAAAATAAAATGCAATTTGCGATAACAAAAGTTTTGGTGCTTCGAAGTTCAGATTTGAGCAACTAGGATCTCGAAAGCACAAAATTATATGGGAAATTAGGCCTTAATTCTCTTTGAAGATTTCATGCCATTTTTTGTTTTCATTTTTTAAAACACCAAAAATGTGTTCTCCTCCCATTTTTAAAAATGAGTTTTTGAAAATAAGAAAAATATTTGTACACAAAACTCAAAACGAGGAAAACATCATTTTGAGCGTTTTTAGTACAAAACTCTATTAAAATTGAAAACGTCGAAAATGCATTTTGGGGCCTTTCTTTACTTCTTTACTTTCTAAAGTTGTTAAATTAATAAAATTGTTTAATTTTGCAATTCAATATTCTTTTTTATTGACGTATTTGTTTAATTTTGATAGATAGTTAATAGCAGGACAAACTTGAATTAGTGAAAGTTATTATGTTTGATGAATTGGACTCAGATATGTTTTATACATTGGAAGAACTAAATTGTGTCCAATTCTAATTTCTTATAATATTTTTGGAACTTGAACATTAATGACTTTATTAATTTTTGTAATATTTTTCTAACTATTATCAAATTAGTGTAACTAAAGTTAGATAAACTAATTTCTTATTATATAGAGTAAATCTTCAAAATCATAGAAATTTTATAATTTAATTTACAAGTAAATTAATTAAAAATACTCTAAATAGTATTTTGAAAAATTTCTAGCAGAATGTGTTTTTCAATTTTTTATTTTTAGAAACAATTTTAAAAAATGATAAATCAAACGTATTTTCAACAAATTTGAAAATAGAAAATGAAATATATATATATACACACGCGCACACAAAAAAAAATAGAATGCAACCTTAGGCGGTTAGGCCTTAAACTACTGCTTGTAACTCCTCCCTCCCTCTCGAAAATCCAACCCATTCCTTATCCATCCCCCAAAATCATATAAAACCTGGCCTAAATCGAAAACAAAATTCTTCATAGGTTGTTGCACCTCATAATTTGGGTCAAGGTCAAAGGTCGTCCGATCAATAATCGACAAGCTTTTCTGTCAAATCCCACCTCAAACTAAAAATCAAGACTACTTAAGATAAACTCAATGAGTCATTATGATAATTATATGGAAATATGGGTAAAATTGTCCATAAACTATTAGAGATTGACCATATATGTAATTATTAGATGAAAGATTAAATACGTAAATATGTCCACCCCATTTTGCTTATAAATAGGGGAATTTAATGACTATTTAAGGGGGATTTATTATGCAAATGTTTCTAACTCTAAATAGCTTGTGGAGCTGAATATCAGACCATAAACAATGCAGACTTGAATCTCAAGTCATACACGATGCAGACTTGAATATCAAGTCATACACAAGACAGACCTGAATCTTAGGTCTTACACATGCAGGTCTTCGTTGGTGATCTGAGCTCCACCTTGCATAAATCCATCTACTATGTAGAATTCAATTCGTATAATTTCACCAAGATATTACTTGGTTTCGTGGTCAAAATTTCATTATGTTATTAAAAACCCAAAATATCTAAATTCCAATCTGAATTCCAAATGACCCATTTCTCCACGTGTAAAATAATGTCAACAAATCCGTCACCCCCTATTTTCATTCTTTGTTGGCTAGAAATACATGTTTTGACGTCAACATAGGTCATCCAAGATTTCAAGTTTTGAAACCCAAAATTTGAAGCCGACATTGTGGCATTTGCAATCAAATCCTAAAAATACAAGTATGGTATTCGGAACGAACTCATTTCAAAATTACGTTCTTATCAACATTGAAATCCAAACACATGCTTAAATCGGGGAATGACACGGTTGTAGAGAATTCGTTGTCTGAAGTTTCAAGTGCTGGGAAGAGGAGTGGGCAGAAAATAAGGGTTTGTTGAGCAAGAAGAAGATGAAATCCATCCCAATCATTGTTCAAAGGGTATGTTGTCTTGAAATAATCATTTATCAATTTTTTTTTAGAAAGTTGACATAAGTTATCTTGTCGTGAATTTATATAAAAGCACTTGCTTTTTTGGACAATATGCAACCTGTAGTATGACAATTCTAAATGTTCTGTGCGTTCATGATTTTGTACTTATGGTCTACTAAATAATATTAAGCCACTGTTCGGCGACTTGCAATGGATTAAAATCAGTTTTTTTTTTTTTTTTTGGTTTTTTAGGTATATGAATGGTTGAAAAATGAAGAGAGAAAATATATATGATTAAAGATTGATTTGGGAAATTGTGTAATTTAAAAATTGATTTAAAAATCAAAAAACAGTACATTACCGAACAGAGGCTTAGCTTTTTATTGAAGAGGCACCACCTCGAAGTTCATATAGGTAAAGTTCATGCAGTGTCCTTGTCACTTTTAGAGACACTTGATCCAACGATCTAAACTTTATTAAGAGTTATGTAAACTCATCTCTCCTATCGTGACAACCAACACTTACAACCTAGGATAGAGTTTTATATAAAGTATAAGTGTTGAACCAATCCACTTATCGAATGACTTGTTGTTACCGTATGAACCCGAGGTATACTTGTTAGTATAGTGAGGTAGGTTTGCGGTATTGATCGAGAATTTTTAAATAATATAAAATCATTTTTTCTCAAAAAAAGAGTCGCTAAATTTTAACCTCAATTTTATTTTTAAAATGAAAGCATGTTCGTCTAACCATTATTAAATGAATTTAAATCTATTCCAAATCGAGTCTAATCTCGAATAATTTAAAGTGTCAAATTCTTTATCAATTTTAAATTCAAATTTTAATAATTTTAAGTTCAATTCATTTAAGTCCAATATTTTAATATTTTGGATCCAAAAATTTTATTGTCCAAATTATGCTTTATTTTCAGTCCAATCAAGAAAATCCTTACCGGCCCAATTTTTAGCCTACTTACCCACCTAGAAAGTTGTGTCCTAAACATTACTGTTCAGATCACTCAATTCTCTCCCTCACAACTCAACGTAGCAGCCAAGACAGAAATTCTGGGTAAGAAATTTTCTCCTCCGCCATGGCTACTCCTCTGTTGAGCTTCACCTTCACACAAACTTAGCTTCAAGCACCAAATCAATACCTCAACTGCAATCTACTGCAACACCAAGCATTACCATTTTGCCAAACCCAAACCATCACGCTATTCGCTAACTCCAACCGCTCACCATCACCTCAAAGCACCACCACCGCAGCACGCCACCAAAATGTCAAACCAACACCACCACGCAATCACAGGCAACCAACTCCAGCCGCTCCAAGCCACCTCAGCACCACTGCGACTGCTACCTCCAAGAAAGGGCACCAAACCAATGAAACACTCAGTACCAAAAATCAGAACCACCACCTATACTCCAAACTGCCATAACACCGCCATACCCATAACCTTCCAACATCGTCACCACCACTGCAGCCGCCGCATGCAGCTCACAGCTAGACCACCAGTCACCACCAACCGTTACCTCCAAGAATCATCAACAGACCTTCTACAAAAATTTCCCCAAATCAAACCCAAAACCCAGGAATAGAAGGAGCCCAGAACCTTACCTCAACCTCGACCCAAATTATGGCCAAATCCCCGCCGGCGAAACTCCAAAATCGCAACCTCCATCCTCGGTTCCCTTCGATTGTCTGCACCCATATATGCCCAAAATCACTCCACCCCGCTTCGGCGCCACCACCCAACGGTGGCGCTATCGCCAGCCCTCCGGTTGGCGGTGGAAACCGGAGTTGAGGGCAGTGACGGATCCAGGACTTCCACCCAGCGCGGTCAACGATTGTTGACCGTTGACTTTTGACATTCAACGAACACAATACGAGATTGTTTTTTATTATTATCATCATCTAAAATTAGTCAAATTAATTAATTAATTATTATATTTATTAATAAAGGGGTATTCAAATTAACAAATTTATTTTAATTCTCCAAATTATAGTTGAACTCTCATTTTGAGTATTAAATATTATAGGAACCAAATTGAAATCTATATAAAGTAAAAGTAAAAGTGAGAATTTAATTCAATAAAAAAAATTCAACTTATTCAGAATCCAAATTTTATGTCAAAACATTTTAAACAAAGTTGAAAATTGGACCAGATTTAAATTTCCAAAGATTTACCAATTTTTGTAAGAATTAAAATTGCAACTAAGATCTACAGTAACTCTTTTAAAAAGTTTGGGTCCCTTATGTTCAAGTTTAAATTTGAGGTGGCAACTCAAAGGGAACTTCAATCCAATTCCTAAATTGCACATATACCTCAAAACCACTTAAAAAATAGAAAGGCCTTGCTGTGCAATTTTTAAAATTGCACTGGTGACCCTCTTCTCCAAAACGGTTGTAACTAAAATTCCAGTCTTCCAGATCAAATCCATTCTTGGATTTAGACTTTCAAGCTCCATGTCCATCACCTTCCTCACATTGGCGCGGGCTTCATCTTTGAAGGAAGTAGATCCTCCCATGGAGATGGAGCCTCGAAGTCAGAAAAACTGGAGAGAAAAAAAACAGCAACTCAAACTGATCAGCCGGAGATCCAGGTAGGGCGGCCGCGCTACCTCGACACCAAATGGATTCGTCACTGGTTGAGGGGCGAAGCCCTTCCCTTCTCTGCTCTGGTCTGCTCTCTCTCTCTTTCTATACCGATTGTATAGAGAGAGATATATATTATATGTATATATTGTTTTTAAATTTTTAAAATTATTCTTCTAGTCCCAGATTTTTAAAGGTTATTTATTTCAATCCCTAATTTTTTTACACGCCTTCATAAGTCCCTGCAGTTTCAAATATATATTTGGGAAGTCCCCAAATGTTTTAATTCCACTAAATCAGCCCCGTTGTTTTCAAAAAAAAAAAAAATCTATTTCAGTCCTAAACTTTAAATTTCAGTTTTAATAAAATTCTAATTGAGTTCCTAAATTTTACTTTATGATTTTAAAACCTTAAAATTTTGAATTACTAATTCAAGGCTTTATTTCATATTTTGGCTAGACGAAACGTGTGGACGATTGAGACTACATCCCGCTCCACTTTTTACGTGATTCGAGATAAATTAAGGTAGACTCGTCCCCACTAATTGATTTATATTATAATTGCATGTGTTATGTGGATTTATGTGATTTATATGTTTAATTGCATGAGACAAGAATAGAAAATCTCTTACGAGATAAGAAGAGAAATTATGTTATGCATGTCATAATTTATATGCTTTATTTGCATAAGATAAGACAAGAATATGTTCAAATTGCACTCACTACGTGATGCTTATGACTAAGAAGAGAATGTCACTATATTATTTGCATAATTACTTGTCTAATTATCTTGTAAATTAATTATTGGTGATGAGTCTACTGAGTATTTCTTTTGAAATACTCACTCCATTTTCAACAACATTTGCAAAGTTTGGAGGAGGTGGCGAATGAGGGGCAATTATGGCAAACATTTATTTTAAGTTATTTTGAAAGTCAAGATTATTGGAACTTGTTAATTCTACTTGTTGAAATTTGAAATTTTATGGAATGTTTTCAAGTGGATTTATTTAAATTGATATACTGTCGCTAATTTTCCAAATGAATATGATGATTAAAATTTTAGTTTATTTCCTCAATATTTTATTAAATAGCTAGTTTTAAAGAGACGACGTGGCGACTCTGGTTTTACGGAACTCGAGGCGCTACAGTTGCCATCATCAGGGGATTTTAATTATGGAGTCTCAACTCCATCCTACTAGTTTTTGTCCATACTAAATCGCTCTTTAGTTGGTGGATCATACAAGTTTTCATATGTTTTCACTTAGGTGAGTGAAAATATTCCATCTTTAACTAATTTCCTCACATAGCCATGTCTTAGATTAATATGTCTAGACTTTCCATTATACACTTCATTATATGCTTTTGCTAAAGTTTCTTGACTATCACACAAGAAAGATATTGAAGAATTATTCTTCTCTCCCCAAGAAATTTCATACATTAAATCTCTAAGCCATTCAGTTTCTTTTTCGGCTTCTTCTAATGCCAAAAATTCGGATTCCATAGTTGAATGTGTAATACATGTTTGTTTCTTGGATTTTCTAAGAAATTACACCTCATCCAAGAGTAAATACCCAACCTGAGGTGGATTTATTTTCATCTGCACTTGATATCCAACTAGAATCGGTGAATCCTTCTAGGATTTTCAGAAACTTAGAATATTGTAGACATAGGTTCTTAGTTCTTTTTAAATAACCAAGAACCCTACCAATAGCCTTCCAATATTCTTCACTTGGACTGTTAGTAAATCTACTGAGTTTACTAATTGCAAATGGTATGTTGGTCTTGTGCAGCACATTATGTTGTATTGCATTGCATACATAAAACTCTCAATAGTACTTACATACGCAAGTTGTGTTATTGTTCTTCCATCATTTTTAACAAGTTTTAAACTTTCATCAAATGGGGTATTAGCCTCTTTTATGTTCAAGTATTTGAACTCATCAATCACATTTTGTATATAATGTGATTGACTTAATGCAAAACCCCCACTTGTCTTGGTAACTTTGATACCCAAAATAGTATCTACTTGTCTAAAATCCTTCATTTTAAATGTGGAAGATAGAAACCTATTTGTTCCTTTTATACCTTACATTTGATTACTTATAATCATCATGTCATCCACGTATAAACAAATAAGCACAATTTGACTATCATTCATTTTTGAATATAAATATTTATCAACATTATTATACTTAAATCCAAAAGACATGATTGTTAAGTCAAACTTTTCATGTATTTTTTTGGTGCTTGTTTTAATCCAAATAAGATTTCACCAACTTGCATACTTTATGCTCAATCTCAAGGACAACAAAATCTTCCGGTTGTTCCATGTAAACCTCCTCAACAAGATCCCCATTTAAATACATTGTTTTAACACCCATTTGATGTATTTGCAAATCATGAATTGAAGCTATGACAAATAAGATTCTTGTTGAAGTTATTCATGCAACTATTTCATATGTGTCAAAGTAATCTATTCCTTCCTTTTGTCGAAACACTTTGGATACTAGTCTTGCTTTAAAGGTATTAAGAGTACCACCATCTGCATTTTACGTCCTTTTTAAATACTCATTTACAGCCTACAGGTCTAGAGACGGATGGTAGATCGACTATTTCCCAAGTGTTATTAGACTTTATTGAATCCATTTCATCACTAATAGCATCTTTCCAAAGTATGTTATCTATAGATGCTATTGCTTCTTGATAAGATTTAAGGCCAGATTCCACTTGAAGAACATATGGAGTAGTTCTTATTACACTCTTATCATTACCCTCAACTAAATAGAAGGAAATGAGTTGAGAGTCAATCTCATCCTAGTACTTTATCCTTTTGAGCTCTTTTGCTTCTACAAAGTTCACTTGTATCACCATCCTCAAAAGATGTTTCTACTTGTGATCTTGTAGAAATATGAATCTCCACTCGAGGTTCCCTTAAATAATTATCCAAGGATAATAATTTTTCAAAGAACTCTATATCTCGGGATTCAATAATAACATTGGTTTCCATGTTTAACAATCTATATGCCTTAATATTTCGAGCATATCCTACAAAGGCACATTTGATTCCTCTAGATTCTTAACTTGGTCCTTTTAGGATCAACATTCTTGCAATAAGTAAGACATCCTTGCACTTTGAAATAACCAATGTTCAATTTCTTTCCTTTCCACAATTCATAAGGAGAAATCTTAAGTCTTTCAGAAGAAATTCTAATAACTATGTGACAGATAACATCTCTAAGAGTGGGAGCGTAAAACAAATTATTAAATTCTTGTATTCACAGTTGATAGGCTTCCATTCGAGTAGTTCTCAATGTTCAAACAAGCTTATTTGTCCTGTGCATTTACATTGGAAAATGTGGATGTTTTCCAATCTTGGAAAATGAGTGCCATGATTCTGTGCAAATATATATATATAATAATTTGTTTCAAGCGTATTACGTTTTTCTTTCCATATATTGCCACTTGTCATTGTTTTATGATTTGCTCATTGATCAATGCAATCGTAAACTATGTAGATATCTCGTAAATGAACCCATCATATCAAAACATTAATGTTTCTGGGTTTCAATTTTTTTCTATTAAATGCATTTAATGAAGGGTGCTGATTTTTTTTCCTTCACTTCCTTCATTAATTGTCATGTTTCAACTTTTCTAGACATAAAACCATCACCATTAAATGATTTCATTAGTCATAAAATCATGTCAGTTGTGTTTCACTTCACTTACAGTGAAGCATAAGAATTACCTGAAGTTGAAGCAAAATTGGTTTGTTTCTTTTATTATTTTAATTTAGGGTTTTCTTCATTTACTTTGAGTTTGCTGATTTCATCTTTTTGGCATTAATAGGGAGGTGATATAAAAAGTAATGGTGAATCATCCAAAGAAAACAATGAGGTATGTCATACATCTTTGGCTCTATTTCTTGGTTAAGTTCATTGACTTATGAGCTCTCCACTACTTCACTTGCTCAAAGGGTGAGTCGCCTATTGGCTCTTGGGTGACACTGCATAGGGAATACGCTTACCATGAGTAGGATCTAAGTATCTGTTTGGCAAATATAAAAAAATAAGTTTTTAAACAATACAATTCCCCAAATCATTTTTTAACCACACATATTTTCTCTCTCCTCTTTTCAACCACACATCTTACCTCGAAAATATAAAAAAAAACATATTTTTAAACAAAAAAATTTTAACAAACAGAGGCATTTAACCAATAAGATTTCCCTTGTGATCACAACATATCATTCTATTTCTTTCATGAAATATCACAAGTATATTGGTGCAATCACGAATCTTTTCATCAAACATATAAT
The DNA here is from genome assembly GCA_963555705.1 of Ligustrum vulgare. Taxonomy (NCBI): domain Eukaryota; kingdom Viridiplantae; phylum Streptophyta; class Magnoliopsida; order Lamiales; family Oleaceae; genus Ligustrum; species Ligustrum vulgare. The sequence continues at coordinate 39,820,699 of OY743173.1, read as the reverse complement.
TTATGATGAGCTTTATATAAATCGTTCATAGCTCATGATGTCATAACATGCTATATTAAGCAATGTTGTACTAATTTATCGATTGCATCTTTCACTTCTGGTGAATAATCAAATTTAGAATTCACTTCTGGTGAATAATCAAATCTAGAATTCACTTCTGGTGAATAATTAAACATATTCATTTTCATATTCACTTCTAGTAAATAATCAATTTCCCAGATGTCATAAATAGTACACTCCAATTTCACTTTCAACATATTATATCATGGAGTCATTTGTATCATCTTATAATGATACTAATCTGGGTATATTGAATCTTTCATTGATTATACATGTATGTTCTTGCATCTCATAAACCACAATTTCTGATTTGTATAATCAATCATTGAAATATATATCAATTTCGACATATAATCTACAATCATTTTACTTGAAATCCCAACGTACCGCGATCAACTGGTACATCAAAGAATACTCTCAAAGTACCGAGATGAGAATCATACATTTTGATCTCACTCATTGGTATATCAAAGAGCTTAAGCTAGTGATTTAGACTATAGTCTATCCACCATATGTCATGCCAGTTCTATGAAAAATTTTGCGCGCAACGAGTCGTCTTTTACGACTGTGTAATATTTTTAATTTATACATATAATTACTGGCTTTACACATTTAAGCATTTGGACTTTAGGTCCTTGAACAATAATCCCTACATTGGGGTTATATACTTGGCCAAAGTATTATAATTTCATCAACATCATTTTCATAAAAGGGTTGTTTATGTATGCAGTCGACTTATATAAGATTTCATTTCAACTCAGTATAACATAGAGAGATCTCTTTATATGTTCTATTATCAGGTACATGAGTCTCTTACATTTAATTATGTCCCTTTTACTCACCATGAGTATTTAGCCTCAAATGGATCATCTCAATCATTCAAGAGATATTTATTTTTGGAATCGATAGTCATTATGCTTCAGGCATAATTACGCTTCAGGCGAGTTTTCCCCATAATGTTCACAAATATTATCAATCGGCTAAAATGCCATAACACATGTCATCCTTTTAGGGATATAATCTCAATCATATATCTAAGTGCGCTTTGGTAGATTGTATACATATCGCACTTTTACAAATCATAAAGCTTCACAAGCAAATCTTTATTTCATAGTATTGACATGTTTGTATGTAAAATATTGCTATATGAGAAATATTTATATTCAAATTGTTCTCATAGCAAATAACTTGAGGCTTTTAATCTGCTAAATCATTAGCAATATAATATTCTATTATCTCAACTAATTCGTAAAATCATTAATGACTTTAAGATATATTCATGCTAGCATTTATCACTTTGCTCGTAATATCATTACTTGAGCAAATAATCAGTCATTCATTTTCTTAGTGAGATAATTAATTTGCTTTTGAGAACAAGCAGCAATGATAACTTATTAACCTGAACAATCTTTTGGTTCTTTAATGAATGTCATTTTGCATTCTTAATAAATCTCATTATTGAATTGGAATATAACCAATCATTATAGAACTTCAGGTTCAGCAAGATATTTCACTTGTACATATGTATGAACTTCTGGTTCAATACAGTAATCATTTCATCAGTACGTATTTTTGTATAGTACAAATCAGTATACCTTTATTAGTGTACCGAAGAAAAATCAGGTACAATATCCAAGAAAATATCTCATGTTCTCAATATTGTCGCCAAATCTTCCCTTATATCGAAAAAGGTAATGATGCATTATCTCATTGTTCCCACCTTTTCAATAATTTATTCCATTATTCTTGATGGAATCGATATCACTGACACGCGGAGTGTAGCGCCCCGAGTTCCGTATACCCGATTCACTACGTCATTTTCTGTCTAAATTTTTTTTCGAATAATATTTTTGCGGAAGAAATAATTGAAATTCATTTTTGGCAACATTAAATAACTGTAATGGCTGATAAAATTGAAACATTTATGAAACCATTTGAAATAGTAAATCGAACCATTAATTTTGTAAAGAAATTGACAATGTCATAATTTCTCAAATAAATGAACTTCTCTAAATTATTCGATTGTTTGGAAAAATACGGAAATCATTAACATCAAACTTTCAACCGTTTAACGATTATTGCCACCATCATTCATCGCTCGCCACCGTCTCCGAAATCTGCAAAACTGTTAAAAAGTAGGGTGGGTATTTCATGGGGGAAATACTCAGTAGACTCATCGCAAATTAATTTAATTTATAAGATGATTAAACACATAAATCCCGGCTCTTTATAAAACGGGCATTGATAGAGCTTCTTTATAAAACGGCTCTTGATAAAACTCATATTGTGCATTACAGCACGGGACATATTTTGCAAATCATAGGCTCTTTGAAAATAGCTCTTTGAAAACAGCTCTTTGAAAACCATATACTTATAAAAACATTTTAATTATGCCAAGCATAATTTCTTTTGAAAGCATAACATAAGATAGGATTGAAATCCTCATAAACATAGGGAGACACAAGAACTTTACCGAACTTAGGTGGCAAGAATTCTTATGCAGTAAAATCATAATAACAATAAGTATACCAAAACATAATTCTTGAAATTCATAGGGATCATTTCCATCATAACATAAGATAAGATCGAAATCCTCATAAACATAAGAATTTTACCGAACTTCGGTGGCAAGAATTCTTATGTAGTAAGTATACCAAGCATAATTTTTGAAATTCATAGGGATCAATTGCATCATAACATAAGATAGGATCGAAATCCTCATAAACATATGCGACAGGAATTTTACCGAACTTAGGTGGCAAATCCTCATAAACATATGGAAACATAGGAATTTTACCGAACTTCGTGGCAAATCCTCATAAACATAGGAGACACAAGAATGTTACCGAACTTCGTGGCAATAATTCTTATGTGTAGCGCTACTAAAACTCCGGTCCCCTTAACATATCATAACTTATCATATGGGACCCATAACAATCTTGGTAGATTGATTTCATAGCAATGATCCAAAAAAACATTTTCGTGAAGCATAGGGTATACTTACTTTTCGTAAAAACATAAAGTATATTTTCTTTTCATAAAAACATACTTACTCTTCATAAAAACATAAGGTATATTTACCTTTCATAAAAACATACTTGCTTTTCTTAAAAATTGACTTTCACAAGTCACATGACATTCATATGAAATCATAATTTAAATCAATTAATAAGTGCGAGTCTACACATTGTTCTTTCCATGAAAATACATTTTCATTTCCTTTCATAAAAATAACTCTTCACAAGTCACATGACATTTATATGAAATCATAATTTAAATCAATTAATAAGTGCGAGTCTACCTTAAATCCGACGAGTGCAAAGTTGAGCGGGAATGACTTCAATTTCTTTAAATTCTCCGTACGCTTCGTCTTAGCCAATAAGTCACTTTAGTCTATCGAATATATAGTTCAAAATGATAAATTATAATTTGAGGACTAAAATTGATGTTTTGAAAGTTGAGGGACTAAAATGAATAGTTTTGATAGTTGAGGGACTAAAATGAATACTTTTGAAAGTTGAGTCGGAAACTCAAAACAATAGGGTTGAAATAATATATATTTTAAAACAATAGGGGCTGATTAAAACTCATTAAAACTTAAGGGCTGAAATTGATAAGTTTAAAAGCTGAAAGGACTGATTTGAAAACCTTTTTAAAAGAATTGGAAGGACTGAATTAAAACATTTCAAAATAGAGGGACTAAACTGAAATTTCTGAAAATTCAAATATATATCCTCAGATTCTGTTTTCTCTCACTTTCCCATTTCGTTAACAGAAAGAGAGAATACGCGAGAGAGACAGAGGAAGAACTAGGGAGTAAATCCGTCCTTCGACGGGAGATTCTGCCGGCGTAACACCGGAGTAAGGTGGCGGTGAGCGACGGGGCTGAAGTAGGTTAGGTTTGATGCGAGAAACAGAAAGGAAACCGCGGCTTAGATCGCGATTTGAGTTGGGTCTTAACTACGAAATCCGGTGGTCGTGCCGGTAAATCAGTCGGCGATCGAAGGTAAGTCTTGGGCTTGGTTTATTTCTTGTTTTGGGTTTCAATTGTTTGTCAAAACTGAAGTGGGCAGTGGGTTATGTGTTGGATTGTCCGGCTATTGAGGTGGTGAATGGCGGTCGGTGATGATGATTCAACAATGGTGGTGATTCTTGGGCTGGTGGACTGAAGGCAGTCTGTTTGTAACGACCCAAAATTATAGAACTTGACCGGTCGTGCAAGCTTTATTTCCTTTATAGTTTATAATTTTATAAAGGATCTTGTTAGTTAAAAAAATCGAAGCAAACCATATGAATGAAATTTTTATCATTCAAACTCAATTTAAAATATTTCATTGAGACTAATATAATACCAAACTCTATTTTAAAAGAAATCGGATCAGTTAGAGCATTTACGTATAGCATGTCCTACACTTGCCTGCTTGTAGAATTTGGAACAATTCACAAATTTGATTTAAATACTAGTCCTAATGAAAATACAATTGATAGAGACGGAACATTATTCTAATAATGTCTACTAGAATGCACCATCATTGTCAAAAGAACTAGGTGTCAGGCTAAAGTTTAAAATTTCCATAGGGGATAGATACGTACCAATTCATGAAGTTGGTCAAAACAATAAATGCGTAAATATCATACGTTCATGTAGAACAGCGTAGAAAACTTTCTTAAATCCAAAATCAGAAACGGAACAATAGAAATATCCGTAAATTAACAAAATGAAATACTACTAGTAATAAAGTTATTTAATAAAAATTACGCCAGATTTAATTATTGAAATCCTTAGATCCTGGCATCTCGACACCACTGCATCAACCTCCAATCAACGATTCGTTCTAATCTGTAAAATAGTAGGGGTGAGTATATGGAATACTCAGTAGGACACGAAAATTATGGTGCTATCCCGAATAAAATATCAAACGCATGTGCCAAGAATATCATACCGTCATCATATCTTTAGAAAACCGGTAAGAGCTCAATCATATCATATCTTTGGTACCGGATGGCCATAAACATCATATCATATCATATCATTTACTTTCATAAGCATGATAAATTAACAACATGGAAAAATAATTTAAACAGGATAAAATCAACTGCACCTCGTTATCCTACCTTAAGTCTTTGAAAAACTTGATTTGCTGCTCACAAAATAAATTTTGTACTCCTTAAAACTGCTCAAGACTTGATAATATATTTCTTTCTTCGTAGACTATGAAGATTTTGGATGAATTCTATTTGCGTTTGCAAATAAAAATATACTTAAAGAGATATATATACACGTAAAGGAAGAGTGGTGATACTTGAATAGGATTGTGTAAAATATCCTCACGTCTCTATCATCATGAAATATGAAATATCTTATAAAATATACTTGATGGGACACATCATCATGAAATGTGAAATATCTTATAAAATATACTTGATGGGACACATCATCATGAAAGGAAGAGACCATTTCTATCCTACCTATCTAATCTAAAACCACTAAAATCCAAGAAACCTCATATTCTCTCTAAAATCTAAACGGCCATAACTTAACCATTATAACTCAAACACAAATAGTAAAATAACATTTATTGATAACTTCCTTAATCTTAAATAAATTAGGCTTCATTAATCCGAATCAAACTTTCTCGAGCCTATCATACATGATTAATTACAAGCTATCCAACGAGTCCAATATTGATATATTTATCAATATCTCATAAAAACTTATATATATATGGGGTAAATTGAAAGAAATTTTGTATATTTACCACTTAACCCCTAACCTTCAAAGCATGTATAATAGCATATAAAGAAAATAAATTTTGCTTTATGAAAATATTTGGGACCTTACAATCTCCCTTACTTAAAATATTTTCGTCCTCGAAAATTACCTTGGCTAAACAAAGAGTTCCGGATGCTGGGATTTAAGCTCATCTTCCTTCTCCCAAGTAGCTTCGTCGACACCATGATTACTCCATTGAACTTTGACCAATGGAATCTCTCTGTTCCTCAAAATGTGCACCTTTCTATCTAAGATCTTTGTTGGAGCTTCATCATATGACAAGTCCTTTTGTACATCCAATGTCTGATAACTCACTACATGATTAGGATCATGAACATACTTTCTGAGCATCGAAACATGGAATACATTATGCACTGCAGCTAATTCTGGCGGTAGGGCAAGTCGATAAGCCAAACCACCAATCCTTTCAAGAATTTCGAAAGGACCAATGAACCGCGGTCTCAACTTCCCTTTCTGTCCAAATCTCAATACACCCTTCATTGGTGCAACTTTCAAGAAGACTTTGTCCCCCACTTGAAATTCCAATTCCTTTCTTCTACCATCTGCGTAACTCTTCTGTCGATCTTGTGCTGTCTTTATTCTTGCTCTAATTTTATCAACTGCCTCTACTGTTTGTTCAATGATTTCTGGACCCAAAACTCTTTTCTCTCCAACCTCATCCCAATGGACAGGAGATCTGCACTTTCTACCATAAAGGGCTTCATATGGGGCCATACCTATAGTGGCCTGAAAGCTATTATTGTAAGCGAACTCCACTAACGGTAGATATGTCTCCCAATTACCTCCAAGATCCAAAACACATGACCTCAACATGTCTTCTAGAATCTGAATGGTTCTTTCTGACTGTCCATCCGTCTGAGGATGATAAGCAGTGCTAAACTTCAATTTCGTTCCCATAGCGCCTTGCAAACTCCTCCAAAATTTTGATGTGAATCTTGGATCCCTATCAGAAATAATGGTAACTGGAACTCCATGTAATCTGACTATCTCTCTGACGTATAACTGTGCGAGCTGTTCCATACTGAAATTGATTTTGATTGGTAGAAAATGGGCTGACTTTGTCAAACGGTCAACCACTACCCAAATAGCATTGTGACCTCTAACTGATCTTGGAAATCCAATCACAAAGTCCATCGCTATGTGTTCCCATTTCCATTCTGGAATATCCAACGGTTTCAAAAGCCCTGATGGCCTTTGATGTTCTGCCTTGACCTGCTGACAGACAAGACATTTTTCTACAAACAAACCAATACCTCTCTTCATGTTCCTCCACCAGAATGTATCTCGTAGATCTCGATACATTTTTTGTACCTCCTGGATGTGCAGCATACGGAGCAAAATGAGCTTCTTCCATTATCTCATTTCTTATATTTTCATCCTTAGGTACACACAACCTTCCTTTAAAAGTCAGTGCATTATCTGCAGATATTTCAAATCCACTTCGTTTTCCTGTACCAACCTCAGTCTTAATCTTTTGCAAAAAAAGGTCCATATTCTGTGCTTCCTTGATTCGATCCCTCAGTGTGGGTCGAATCATTAAAGATTCTATTCTTGCTGAAGTCTGTGTCGGTGGTATGATGACTTCTAACCTCAATTTCTCAAAGTCTTCTATCAAGTGTTCCTGTACTGTGGGTAAAACAGCTAAATGTGATCCTGTCTTCCTGCTTAAGGCATCTGCAACTACGTTAGCCTTACCCGGGTGGTAAAGGATTGTACAATCGTAATCCTTTACTAATTCCAACCACCTCCTTTATCTCATATTCAATTCCTTCTGTGTGAAGAAATATTTGAGACTTTTATGGTCAGTGTAGATTTCACACTTCCCACCATAAAGATAATGACGCCATATTTTTAAAGCGTGAACTACAGCTGCAAGCTCTAAGTCATGCGTTGGATAGTTCTGTTCATACTGCTTCAACTGTCTCGAGGCATATGCAATGACCTTTCCATGTTGCATCAACACACAACCTAAGCCCTGTTTAGAAGCATCACTATAAATGACAAACCCATCTGAACCTTCAGGTACTGTCAAAACAGGAGCTGAGACCAATCTCTGCTTAAGTTCCTGAAAACATTTTTCACATTTTTCTGTCCATTGGGACTTCACACCCTTTCTAGTCAACTGAGTCATCGGTCCTGAAATCTTTGAGAAACCCTCAATAAATCTCCTATAATAGCCAGCCAGTCCCAAGAAACTACGAACTTCACCTACACTGGTTGGTCTAGGCCAATATGTTACTGCTTCTACTTTAACCGGATCTACTTCAATCCCGTGGGCCGTAACCACATGACCAAGAAAACCAACGCGATCAAGCCAAAATTCGCACTTCTTGAATTTCGCATATAATTTCTCCTTCCTTAAAGTTTCCAAAACTATACCGAGTTGTTTCTTGTGTTGCTCCTTATTCTTTGAGTACACAAGTATGTCGTCAATAAACACTATGACAAATTGGTCCAGGTACTGATGGAACACTCGATTCATAAGGTCCATAAATACAGCTGGAGCATTGGTCAAACCAAAAGGCATGTCGGTGAACTCATAGTGTCCATAACGAGTCCTGAAAGCAGTCTTTAGTATGTCACTTGCCTTGATTTTCAATTGATGATACCCCGACCTCAAGTCAATCTTCGAAAACACTGTTGCACCTCTTAGCTGGTCGAATAAGTCTTCTATCCTTGGTAGCGGGTATCTATTTTTGATAGTCAAACGATTTAACTCTCGATAGTCAATGCACATTCTCATACTCCCATCTTTCTTCTTTACAAAAAGTACTGGAGCACCCCAAGGTGATACACTTGGTCGAATGAAACCCTTTTCCAACAACTCTTCCAATTGTAATTTTAATTCTTGAAGTTCTTTTGGTGCCATTCTGTATGGGGCCTTAGAGGCTGGTGCTGCTCCGGGAACCAAGTCAATAGTAAATTCCACCTGTCTATTTTGTGGAATGCCAGGGAGATCTTCCGGAAATACATCTGAGTAGTCCCGCACAATGTTAATATCATGTATGGTCATTTCTGAATGTTTAGACCCAATGACATTAACTAGGAATCCTTGACATGACTCCTTCCTCAACATTTTCTCTGCTTGTAAAGCCGATACAAGACGAGGTAGAGACTTATACTTTGTCCCAAAGAAACGAAATTCTTCCCCTCCAGGCTGCTGAAATAATACTTCTTTCTCACGACATCGGATGGTTGCATGATTTAGTCCCAACCAGTCCATGCCTAATATAACATCAAAGTCCTTCATCTCCAAAAGATATAAATCAGCCTCTAATATTTTCCGTCAATCTCTAATTTCAAAGCTTTAGTCATCTGATTTGTGCAAAGGGTTATTCCTGAGGGGATACTAACCTCTAATTCAATACCCGTTTCAACACAAGTAAAGTTAGACCTAGCGACGAAGGATGCAGATATAAAAGAATTTGTAGCCCCAGAGTCAAAAAGTACATAAGCAGGTACATCAGATAATAATAGCATGCCTGTGTTCATAACTATAGAATTAGACTTGGGGAAATTAACGCCATTTAAAGAACATAAATAGGTACTCAATTAAAATACCTGCTATTACGTTCGGATCCTGTTCTGCCTCGTGTTGATTTAGTGCAAAAACTCGGGCCTTGCCTTTCTTGTTATTGTCCTGATCTTCATCCCTCTTCTTCGGAGGCTCCATACAGTTATACGCAATGTGTCCCGGTTTACCACACCGAAAACAAATGTTTTTCCCAAATAAACATTCACCCTTGTGGACTTTATCACACTTAGGACAAGGTGTAATATTCCCACTCATCCCACCAGTATGAACTCCTGTGTTGGGTCTTTTGTTTTGCCAATTACGTTTGTCCCTGTCGTGGTTGTTCCACTTTCTTTTTCCTCCCGATTCCTTGCTCTGTTGGGCATACTGTTCGAATGTAGTCCTCTGATATGAAATAGCATGGGCCCTTTCCAACATTTCACGATATGAAGTAAAACGATGGGACATGATGATCATGCCAATCTCCAGGCGTAATCCATTTTCAAACCTCCTGATCTTCTTAACTTCTGTGTCCACCAGGTGCGGAGCATACCTTGAGAGCTGATCAAACTGCCTCTCGTAATCAGTAAGCGACATGTTTCCTTGCCTGAGTTGCAAAAATTCCGATTCTTTGAAGTCCCTCAGGGCCTGAGGAAAATATTTTGACAGCACGTCATCCTTAAACTGCTCCCAAGTCAAGTTATGTTGTTCCTGTTCAGTCCTAGTACGCGAGATAGACTCCCACCAGTGACTAGCTGCTCCAACAAACATGAATTCTGCGCATAGTACCTTCTGTGCATCCGAACAAGCAATGTGTCGAAATATGCACTCCAGGCTCCTTATCCACTCCTCAACAACCAATGGATCAGAACCACCGTCAAAAGTAGGGGGCTTGTACCTTCGAAACTGCTCAACCACTGAGACAACTCCGGGAACATTCTGAGGTGCATTCTGTTGGGGCGATGGTGGATTCTGCCTACTCAACTCTTGTACCGCTTGCAATAAATCACGCATCAAATTCGTGTGGGTAGGGGGAGCCATTTCCTAGAATTTAATATCAAGTAGCTCATCATATCGAAACCTAATATGTTATGCTTACACTCTTATAATTATGTCACATCCTATTTCCTGCTTGCCTATACACCTATTTAAAATCATGGATAACATGCTTCACTTGAAATATAAGACTTAAACGTGTAGATAAAACTTACATATCATATAATTTAGGCAATAAGAAAACTTTCAAAAATTTGAGCAATAGGTTGAACTAAACATATCTTTTCTTACCCCTTTACGTACCCTATGATCGTCGAATGATGGTCGATTGGTGGTCGTTGAGTGCCAAGGATCATATATTTATCTTACTCTTCTATTCTTCCAAAATATATAATGCATATGTATAACATCACATATTAAATATCCTTCAATTTTGAAAAATAAAATTGCATTTCTAATTCACACTTCAGTTTCACATATAATCAAATAAAATTTAATCGAAACCCATAACATACAATATTCACTTATTTAAGGTAAAAAAAAAATTAATGCATAAACCATTAAAATCAAATTGTGATTTTTTTTTTTTTTTTTATAAATCCACTGTTCACGACGTGAACAGTGACACGTACTGTTCACCGTGAACAGTGACGTAACTTTTTTTTTTTTTTTTTGCATAGGTCTACAGAAAAATGAACCTTGTGCTCTGATACCAAACTGTAACGACCCAAAATTATAGAACTTGACCGGTCGTGCAAGCTTTATTTCCTTTATAGTTTATAATTTTATAAAGGATCTTGTTAGTTAAAAAAATCGAAGCAAACCATATGAATGAAATTTTTATCATTCAAACTCAATTTAAAATATTTCATTGAGACTAATATAATACCAAACTCTATTTTAAAAGAAATCGGATCAGTTAGAGCATTTACGTATAGCATGTCCTACACTTGCCTGCTTGTAGAATTTGGAACAATTCACAAATTTGATTTAAATACTAGTCCTAATGAAAATACAATTGATAGAGACGGAACATTATTCTAATAATGTCTACTAGAATGCACCATCATTGTCAAAAGAACTAGGTGTCAGGCTAAAGTTTAAAATTTCCATAGGGGATAGATACGTACCAATTCATGAAGTTGGTCAAAACAATAAATGCGTAAATATCATACGTTCATGTAGAACAGCGTAGAAAACATTCTTAAATCCAAAATCAGAAACGGAACAATAGAAATATCCGTAAATTAACAAAATGAAATACTACTAGTAATAAAGTTATTTAATAAAAATTACGCCAGATTTAATTATTGAAATCCTTAGATCCTGGCATCTCGACACCACTGCATCAACCTCCAATCAACGATTCGTTCTAATCTGTAAAATAGTAGGGGTGAGTATATGGAATACTCAGTAGGACACGAAAATTATGGTGCTATCCCGAATAAAATATCAAACGCATGTGCCAAGAATATCATACCGTCATCATATCTTTAGAAAACCGGTAAGAGCTCAATCATATCATATCTTTGGTACCGGATGGCCATAAACATCATATCATATCATATCATTTACTTTCATAAGCATGATAAATTAACAACATGGAAAAATAATTTAAACAGGATAAAATCAACTGCACCTCGTTATCCTACCTTAAGTCTTTGAAAAACTTGATTTGCTGCTCACAAAATAAATTTTGTACTCCTTAAAACTGCTCAAGACTTGATAATATATTTCTTTCTTCGTAGACTATGAAGATTTTGGATGAATTCTATTTGCGTTTGCAAATAAAAATATACTTAAAGAGATATATATACACGTGAAGGAAGAGTGGTGATACTTGAATAGGATTGTGTAAAATATCCTCACGTCTCTATCATCATGAAATATGAAATATCTTATAAAATATACTTGATGGGACACATCATCATGAAATGTGAAATATCTTATAAAATATACTTGATGGGACACATCATCATGAAAGGAAGAGACCATTTCTATCCTACCTATCTAATCTAAAACCACTAAAATCCAAGAAACCTCATATTCTCTCTAAAATCTAAACGGCCATAACTTAACCATTATAACTCAAACACAAATAGTAAAATAACATTTATTGATAACTTCCTTAATCTTAAATAAATTAGGCTTCATTAATCCGAATCAAACTTTCTCGAGCCTATCATACATGATTAATTACAAGCTATCCAACGAGTCCAATATTGATATATTTATCAATATCTCATAAAAACTTATATATATATGGGGTAAATTGAAAGAAATTTTGTATATTTACCACTTAACCCCTAACCTTCAAAGCATGTATAATAGCATATAAAGAAAATAAATTTTGCTTTATGAAAATATTTGGGACCTTACACTGTTGGTTTGAGTTGTGGATGGTGCTGATGTTGATGATACACGGAGGTGGTGTTCTGAGTGACGTGGAGATGATTTCTTGAATTCATGATAATGGATTGGTCTGATATGTATAAAGAGAAGGCATCTTTCTTGCTGGAAAGATGGTTTTGTAAAAAAAATAACATGGTGGAGAATATCATGATTTGGAGGAATACTGTGATAGATTAATTGAGTGTAAATTATCATAATTTGGAGGGGTGGTGATGATAATGATGATGCTTGTATAATGTGATGGAAAGGAGTATAAAGAGAAAGCAAAACGTGTGAAATAAATTTTGATTATGATAAGAATTGGACTAACTTTGATTCGGAATTGTATTAAAAACTGATATATTTTGAACTGAAAATATGATTTTGAAATAATACTTTGAATAAATAATTAAAGTAATATAATTTTAGAAATTCGAACATTTAATTTAAAATCGAACAAATTCGATATTTCTTGACTTAGCTAGACGAACACGTCGCGGCGTTAACTTCAAAACAATGGGTGAAATAGTAGCGACACAGTTTTCTAAATATTAAAATAATTATTAATTTGCGTAAAAATTCTGGATCGCTACACGGAGTCACCGCTCTTTTACGCGTTGAATAATGCATTTAAATAGATCACTTGGGAAGAGATTAGATCCATAAAAAAATGGATGTTATATTATCAAATATCTGCAAATACTACTCAAATCCTCCGATAAATGTTTTGAAAAAGATTTACCGCTTTCGACTCGAAAGATTGAGGCTGCTGATGGATCAAGGTATCCCAGAAGATGTTCATTGGTTGATCGAAGCAAAAGTTCGATTAGCTGTTGAATTACCAGATTCATTTTCTAAGCACAAGTCTGGCTTAGGTAAGGGTACTTTTGCAAAGAAGTGAAGAGCAAAAAGATTAAATAGTTGCTACAAATGTGCTCGATGGACATGTGATACCCGTTGTAAATCAATAGGATATTCATCCATAAATCGAGATGATAAGATAGACTTTATTAAGGGTGGACTGAGTAAGGAGTCATTGGATGATATCCGATTGACTCTTGAGATGCACCCTAGTGGGTATGTGCAGCGTGAGCTACTATCTTTATGGGCTAAATTTATCAGCGATAAAGAGCGTTATACTCTCAAAAATATAATAGCAAAAGATCTTGTTTGCCAGGCTGTTATAAACAATGATGTTTTAGCTATTCAGCATTGATACAAGGTAAATCAGTATATTGTGTGTATATATATTTGCACATTTATTTATAAAATATTTTCATGTTTCATTTCTCGAGCATTGATAAAGTGTATTGAAAAATCACCGAAAGGTAAGCTTTATCAAAAGTAGTGTAATTTAGTTAGAAGTAGGTTTTCACTTTTTCAAAAGACGAGCAGTAGATAGTGAAGTTTTTTAAGTTTAAAAAGCCAATGATTTTCACAGTTTCATGCATCCCAAAATATCATTTTCTCATAAGTTTTTCCTTCTTTATACTCTCAAAGATGGAAGGACCAAAACTTCGACAGATCAAAACTATCTGTGTATTTTGTGGATCAAAAGTAGGGAAAGGTTTTGGGTATCTAGAAGCAGCAGTGGATTTAAGAAAGAAATTGGGGGAGAAAGGTATCACTCTCGTGTATGGGGGTGGTAGTTTGATGGGTTGTGTTTCCCAATCTACTCTCACAGAGCGAGTAAAAGTGATTGGTGTTATACCTACTCCTTTGGTAGATATTGCAGGCAAAACATGAGGGCATGAAGTACAAACCTTATCTATCCATGAACGCATAACTTGCATGCTATATCCTTTATAACCCTGCCCGGAGGTTTTGGTACTTTAAAAGAAATCTTTAATATTACCTCATGGGCTCAACTGGATCTTCATACTAAGCATATTGGGCTTTTAAATGTTAACAATTTCTTTGATGGTTTGCTAACATTTCTTGATTATGCTGTGGAACAGGGATTCATCTCTCCATTTTTTAGGAGAATCCTTATTTCTGCTCCTACTATCGAGGAACTGTTGGATAAGTTGCAATCATATATTCCAATACAAGATCCAGCAGGAGTTAAGATAGATTGGTCGCAAGGAAGGGGAATCAAGCGAAAATGGAGTCCGGTTAATGTAAACTTAACTTTGTGAACCCTAGAATAGGTGGTGGTAGAGTACGGAGTATTCTCACTCTTGAGACACACCATAAATTTCTAGGATTTTATCAATGTTTAATCTTGTGTACCTCAAAGATTTAAGGTGGTAGAGTATGGAGTATTCTAACTCTTGAAACACACATTTTCTTTATTTCCTCAAAAGATCAGAGGTGGTAGGATACGGCTACTCCCGAAACACATCTCTAATTTTGAGGATCATAAATGTTTCCCCCTTTTGTATTTTGCATGTATGACTCGTTTATACTTCTTCAAGAGCAATAATAATATCATTTCAGTATGATAATCTTTACTTCTTCTGAAGTAAATATGTACTTCTTCTGGAGTACATAAGTTCTTGTGCAAGAACTTTGATCAAATCTGCTTATCATAATCATATAACATTTATCTCATAATACTGATGATATTATTTTCACATTAGCCATATCCGTGCTATCATGTGATATCATCTTATCATACGTCAAAATTTTCTTGTTGAATAATTTATTTTCATCCACCCTTTCAACTACAGATATTGGTAACTTCTGGTACCAAATGATAAAATATTTTTATTAAGATTCAACAATCTTTTGGTAATGGTAACTTCTGGTACCATTTGTTGAAATATCAAATAATAACAATATTATCAAATTTATATAAGTAGAGATATTTAAAATCAGTAGAACAAACCATATAGGTGGTAACAATATAAAGAAATAATTATATTTCATAAATGAGCAAGTCATATCTCCAAATCCAGTCAAGGTATTTATAATAGTCCAATTCGTTACGATAATGAGTTATACTCAATACATCACGACATGGCAACTATTATGTTACTTTTAAATCTTTCAATTTATCATATTGATCACATAATAGTGTTAAATAATTTAGAATATATATATTCTATTAACACTTATCATCAGATCATTAATAATGATTAATCAAATTCGTTAAATCACGATTAATATACTTTAACGTATCATCAAGGATAAAATCGTCCATATTTTAATATATTGATCATATGCATAAATCGAAACCGTCAATAGGTTTGAAATTAAATTTAGAACAAACTTACTTTTGGTCCGAAGTTCAAAATCCCGTCGGAACTGCTCCAAAAACAGTTTTTAAGAAAACCGCCACGTTTGACCGCCGGAAAATTTCAAAAGTCATCGCCGTAATCCGCCACGCGCCGCCACGCGCCGGTGGTCAGAAAAATCAAGTCATCACTATAATGTGTGCCTCGACATCCTAAACATGCACATGGTCTCCGTTTCTCCAAAAGACCAACCATTTGGCCGGAATCAACATTTTTCAGTCTGTCAGCATCTTCTTCTCCGGCCAATAACTTCCGTTTTAACCGTCGGATCGGCGCCAAATTTTAGTCGAGTCTTCTCCTAGAAAAACCCGTTGACATACCATTGGCCGATCGTCGATCGGAGTTCAGGATCGTCCGGGATCAGTGTTTCAATTTCCGGTCAGATTTTGTTTTTTGCACAGTTTTTCAGCCTTTCTTCTCCGGTCGATATCTTCAGTTTCAGCCGTTGGATCATCCCCAAATTTCAGCTGAGTCTTCTCCTCGACAAGCCCGTTCTGATGGCGGTGGACGATCGTCGATTGGATATCTGGATCGGCCGGAATCCTTCTTTTTCAGTTCGACCAAATTTTTTGAAAAATTGGATAAATTTTCAGATGTACAATATATGAGTTATTTTCTAAAGCCAAAAGTGTTTGGTTTGAGAAAATGAAACATTGATTAGTAATAATCAGGTTTCTGATACAGAGGTTCATCATTTAGATGCAACTGTAGAGCATACTCCCGTTATATTACTCAATTGGCTAGAGACTCGTGCTGATAACGTGTTGTAAAACTATTATGAAAACAATAGAGAATATAGAGAGAGATATGAGAGAATTCTTCTCTTATTGAATTCATATGAATGAATGAAATAAGGCTCCTATTTATAGGAGTGAACAATGGCACAATCGTAATATGTAAAGTTTACAGAGGTATAATGGTAATTGGTCATTCACTTATTTTATAATATTTATAACATTATTAATAATTTTAGATAAAAGAAAGTGTTAACACTATACAAAATGACTTGCTCAGTTTAGAACATGTTTCCACAAAAGAAAATCATTATACATATAGAAGAAAATTTGACTTGAAGTGCAGAAATATGGTAGCTAGAACTAAAAACAGATTCAACGAAACACTAGTACTCTATCAAGATGGTAGACTGGGCCATGCAAGTGATATTAGCGGTGAAGAAGATGATTTTGTGGACCCTCCTCCATCAAGCCACAAACATGGTGATCAGTTTGATGACATGACATACCAGGAGAGGCTAACATTAGATGAAGCAGACTTCCTACATTCAACGAAACCCGACTACATTCCTACAATGGATAAGGATGAGTCACGGTAAGAAGAGGCTCCTGCAACCAACACTATATATTTTTTATTAGTCACTACCCAAAAAAAATAATTGCACCTATCAACAATGTAATTTTTTGCATTTTCTGTGTGATGCAGGACTTTGAAAGGTGGAAGAATGAGGTTAAGGAGCAAATTGCTGAGGTGCAACTGCAGAACATTAGGCTTAATGTGGAGGTGAATGATCTGAAGTCACAAGTACTCATCCTAAAGTCTGACAGGACACAACAACTTAATGCAGTTATGAGGTCACAAGATGTGATTAAGAATGAGCCGACGGAATTGAGGTTTGAATTCATATTCTTGTCCGATGCAGTATCTACGATGATATCAAGTACATTAGAATCTTTCCAAAACAAATTCAAGGACAAGTCGCAGCCTCGTGAAGATCATGTTCCAGTTGAGGTACAGCTTTTTGTGCGGTAATGTGTTTCATTTTGTTTTGTACGAATTTATATGATGTCATTAACACGTTCAATTGAAAATGTTGTATAGGAATCGAAGTCATGTCAACATTCTGATGTGAAGGGAAAGGGAAAGCTGTACCCAGAGGATGATGTCCCTAACCCAGTTTCATTTCAAAGCCCTTCTTTCAATCTAGGCATGGGTTTTACATAGTCTCCGGCACATATTACTACACTTAGGGATATGGCAACACATGGAGATTCTCATGGGAATTTAGACAAAATATTTGCCGCCATTGTGCAGGAAGTTGAAGAAATCAAATAGCAGGTCTGGACACAAAACTTATCATTTCGTTGTTCACATTACACAATACCTTACATAAATGTATTAAAATCATTGCACTCGCAGCAATGCTATCTAAATGATATACTGAGGCCAAATAACGGATGATTTATCAAATACATATCTTCACTGAATAGATTATGTAGTATTGTTCCAGGTCACATTCCACTTTCCAGTTATTTTCATATTATTGACAAATGTGACCACTTACCTTCGTAACAATTGCAGTCCACGACACCAGGACTACAAGTGAAGAGAAAAACAAGACTACCTCATTCGTTGAGGTTGCCTTTTGTTGCTGGTGAAGAGAAACACATCAAGCCACGTGAAAATATTCTAGTCTTTGATAAGTATGACCAGCATGCAGATGATGCCAACATAAAGACCTTCAACAACTAGTTTAACAGGGGATATAAGTCAAATAACAAGTAAGAATTGCAATTTGATTTACAGTTGTAAATGATTAAATATTTATATATATAATTGTGACCACGCATCATATTTTGTGGATAGGAAAAAATTCAGCGATGAAGATGATTTGATTAAACCCCCGTTTCAAATTGGACCTATCCCAGTCGGTTTAAAAACATGGTGGCATGACCTTACCAACCTCAACTCTTCGCTATGTAGCACGGTTAAATTATATTATACCCACACATAATCTAGTACTTTGAACACGTCACATTGTATGTGTACAGATTCAATGTTGTATCTGCAGTACAAGTGAATAACATTGAAATTTTCAATATTGCAGCATATTGATGCGTGCTTCCATTTCATAAGGCATCTAGCAAAGTATGATACTAACATATGGTGAAGGTTCACCACAACGGACTCATCATTTCAAGGATTAATGAAACCCTTGTTTATACAGTTCATGAAAGACCCGTCCGTGCTATCTTTCGCTACTTACTTCAAAGAGGTCATGGCGGGTGGACGTTTGGAATTGAATTCCCCATGGGCTGACGTAGATTATGTCCTTATTCCAATCTTGCCAACTAATAAGGCACACTAGATGCTTGCATTGCTTAACATAAAAAATCATAGGATGACAATCTTCAACTCCTGCTCTAGGACGTATAGAAGAACATGGTCCTTGAGGGGGTTCAACCCTTGAAAGAAATTGGTATTTGGAGCAAAGCATCCAACCTGCCTAATAAAAATCAGTCGGGTCTTAGGTTGGACATGGCAGAGGGCATTCCTCAACAGCAAAATGGGTACGTACGTGACATTTGTTAACTTAGGCAAGTTTATTTCATTTATACCTTTTAATTAACGTATACTTATTCAATGTGCCCAGGCATGACTATGGTATGTTTGTGATTGAATATGCACTCTACCTATTACATCGGAACATGAAGGCAATGATCATGGATTTCAATGCCAAAGCTGCAGGGCTATATATTGCTGCTAACCTGTTCAAGCATCGTCAAATTAGGAGAAACACAAATCGCACAACACCCAATGTTGACAGCATTGTAATAGAAGACGACTGATTTTTGAAATGCTTTCTACATATTTTCCTATTTTGTTATAGTAGAATCTCTCTGACTTTAGTAGTTTTTTAGTTAAATGTAGTTACCCAAGTTCTATTTCTTCTTATCACGGTAATGCAGTGGCTGTAAACAATGATTTTATATTTTTAATATCAATTTCAAATTTGGCCATTGACTCAGTGTATGTTTATCATTTTTCGTTCCAAGTCACGCAATATATCATTGACTTAGAGGATTTGGTGTTCTCCATATTAGGTCACATTCGCAATTATTTAGGTCACATTCTGTAATACCACGACCTCAAGACCCTTTCTTTTCTCACATTCATTTACATAGCACTAACATATTGAGGTCTCACATACATATATTTCATATCACATCTCATTATATTCATATCCTCATACAGGTCACGGTTACTATTATAGGATTCATTACATTTGTCATGTCACAGTTATTATATGCCAATATAAATACCACTAGTCAACAAGTCTAGCCGTTTTTATAATTTTGAATTGCATATTTGGCTAAGCATCTATTTCGTTACGAGCAAAGAAAAAAATTTCAAAAAAATTATTGTTTGTATGAGCTTATGTACAGCTTATGTACAACTAGGTTACACTTGGAATCAACAAGGTCGCAAATGTAGATACCAAGGTATTACTAGGCACCACTAAGTAAATTCAAGAACACATTTTTTTCATGACAGTGATTCAAAAAGGACTAGTATCATGAGGTCACATATACATATTTCCAACACTACTGATACATCTAAATTGATAATAGAAATATCACTTGTCATCATTTCTGGTCCTATTCAACTTTTTCGTATGCATGTTAGGCTAAGCATGTAAGTTTTAAGCTAGTACAATCAATTAGGCTTTTAAATATCTAGGTTATATTCGAGATCATCCATGTCACTGTCGCAGCATACTAGGTCACATTAAGAGTGATGACAATAACTAGTCCTTTTTCATCCACGCTTTCAAATACAGATCACTATGCTAGGAGTATGAAACATTCTGGACGCAACTTAATATGTTCATGTATTATCATTACGTTACTGATGTGCATGTTCTACCAGGTCACATGTTATCATAATGTAAATCTGACCAATAGCACATCTACTGTACAGCGAACTCATTTCAATATGGACTCACATAACAATCATCAAACAACAATTCCATATTAGAAAAATTCTCATACATTTCATTAATTATAAAAATTCCAAAATTATTGAACTTGAAGTACCCAACTGACAACATCATAACTAAATAATTACCCAGCAAATGCAAATACAAATAAAATTTCATTTCATCTTGCTTCCAGCACTGTTTTGACTAATTGGAAATAAACTTGTACAAGACCGGCGGTTGTGGCCCCATCCACCACAATGCCCACATTTCATCTTTGATTTTCCTTCACTTGATGATCTTTTCCTCTTCTCTGATGGTCTCCATGTACTCCTATTCTGATTTGGAGGTAATACAACAAGTTCAGTTACTTCGTTGGGCAATTTCCATTCATTAGGATTGCCAAGTGGGAAAACACTGTCTTGAAAGGTAGACTTCTAAGCATTGCATCTGTAATAGTAAGAATAATGTTCATAGGGATCCCTCTTCGTGAAATCTATGACAGCCAGAGCATTTGGACATGTTATCTGGTCAACCTGAATAATTCTACAAGTACATTTACGCTTCTTTATATCGACCACAAATGATGTGATTTCATGTTGAACAGAATACGTTGTATGATTCGATGGAGACACCTATACCGAATTCCACCAAATCATAATTATAATGGTATATTAACACAACACACATTAAAATAAGGATACAAAATCTTTGATTACCCTTAGGCTCCTTAGTTCCATGCTACTTTCTCTCAACAACTTCTCATACTTGCTATACATGAAGAAGAAAGATGGTTTTATGAGACTTTGCATAATTGATTTTAGACATGGCAAAACCAGTTTTATGAAGTTGTGATGAGATGTTGAGATTATGAGTGATATGATTTTATTGAGACTTCTATGAGAAAAATTATGAAATTTGAGATTTAAAGATTTGATTCTTAATTATTGGGAATTAAGGAATGGATATTGTGTTTGAGTAAGTGAATTATTCCTCTATTTTGAGAGAAATTTATAGTGTTGTTTGGTCTTGTAACTAAGAAATTTTGGAAACTATGATTTGAAATTGTTATGTTGAGGAATTAAGAATTGCTTTTCTGGGATATCAAGGTATACATGAAGTTATGTGATGACTTGATGCGTTTATTGGGAAATGTCAAGTCATATTTTGAAAAGATGAGTGAAGACAAATGTTATGGCATTATTGGAAAGAATTTTTAATTATTCTTAGGAACTTATTGATTATTAGTGAGAAATGATTACTTATATTGGAGAATATTATAAATTATGATGGTAAGTGATAATACTGTTGATTTATTTTGGAAGTTGATTGGTAGATGATGTGTTAAAGATTTGGTTATTTACATGCAATATGATTATTTGAGAAAGTCAGTTATCATTATTGGGAGATATTGAAAGTATTTTATAGTGAGATGCCTTAAAGGAGTAACCATTTATTCGAAATGAGAATTTGGGGGCATATGATTGAAGGTTTGGGATTATGTGAGATAATAATGATTGTCATAAGGTCATTTGAATATAAAGGTACAAGAGATAATTATAAGGAATAATGCGATTGCTCTTATGGTGAGAACTGAAGGTGACGATGTATTGAAATTATGAAATAAGTTGACTTTCCATGAATAAGTTATGCTATATTTAGTTTTAAGTGGAATTCGAAGAAAGATGAATCTCAGTCATGGAAAATAAATTAGGTTTCATCGTAATTTGAATGATTCACTGAGGTACGTTAAGTTTTCATTGATGATACTAAAATATTATATGAGAGATTGTTGGATGAAATTGATGAAAGAAACTTTACCAGGTCCTAGATTTGTACAAGTATTGCAGAAGTAACGCATCTGATCGGAGGAAAGTTTATGAAAGTACATATCATGAAATTGTGGAGATTATTATTGATGGTATCTTGATTCAAAAGTAAGAAATGAAATTTTAGGCAATTGTCCTTGTGGATAGGATTTGTGGAAAATGAGGATAAGACTTCACAATGATTATTTATTATGAAGTAGTGTGCAGAAAGAGTGACAATGGCAGAGTCCAAGATTTATGGAGTTTGAGAGATTGATATAAAATTTTATTGAGTATATTGACGTAAAAGGTTCGTGTGAAGGATATGATGGTTATTATGTTGTAATCTCAG
Organism: Ligustrum vulgare; assembly: GCA_963555705.1. Classification (NCBI taxonomy): domain Eukaryota; kingdom Viridiplantae; phylum Streptophyta; class Magnoliopsida; order Lamiales; family Oleaceae; genus Ligustrum; species Ligustrum vulgare. The sequence continues at coordinate 39,797,831 of OY743173.1, read as the reverse complement.
AGAGATTGATATGATTATTTGAGGTCAGCTGTGTGACTTTTACTTATAATGGGATTGTATCTTTGGGTTAAGTAAACTTGATGAGGAATCCTATATGAATCACAAAAGGTCTTATTCATTGGGATAAGTCAATGGTTTATTTATGAAATACTTGGTTAGAGTATTATTCTTATGATAATTTTGAAAGCATGGATTTTTTTTAGTTAGTACCTTGGCTTTAGTTTAAGATGAGTGTATGATGCTGAATACTTGATTACAATATATAAGTATGGATTACAGGATTTAAGTTTGATCCTCCGATTTTAAAAGTAATGTCAGCATGTTCAGAAAGGATTTCGTTTGTAAATCTTTCCAAAAAGATTCTGTCAAAGTTTTAGTATTTCTACTGTATATTTTGGTATGGACGTCAAGTTTCACTAATTCAGGATTATAAAGTCTTATTTTGGTCAATCTTCTTGATTTTAGTTTTAAGAATGTGATCAATCAATATATATATTAAGGTTTAGACGTTAGAATAGATCCTATGAAAGGCTGGAAATGAAAAATTGGTGAATGGATTCATAAGTGGGATAATGTCGGGTGATGGTCTCTTACAACAAGAACTATCAAACTTCGATCCATATTGAGTACTATACGATAGGAAATGTAGATTTCCAGTTCATTGGGATGAAGTTGGAGAAAGAAGATTGTTGGGTCCAGAAATAGTACAGCAGACAACTGAAGTTGTTGAAAAGAGTCGTCAGTGGATGAAAATTGCACAAAGTAGACAAAAAGGGCTATACGGACAAAAGAAGAGAATCTTTGGAATTCGCCGTAGGCGATATGATCTTTTTGAAGGTAACTCCAATGAAATGAATTGTGAGGTTCGGGAAGAAAAGAAAGTTAAGCCTATGTTGTGTCGGTCCCTTTGGAAATTCTTGAAAGGGGTGGGTGATCTAGCTTATCGGGTTGCATTGTCACCAGCGCTATCGGGTGTGCACAATGTTTTTCATGCATCAATGTTGATGAAGTATAGTTCGGATTCCTCCCATAGCCTCAGTTAGGAGTCATTAGATCTTTGTGAGGATCTGACTTATGAGGAGTCACTTGTGAAAATCCTAATGAAAGTAAATAAGGAACTTAGAAGAAGGAAGGTCACGTTAGTTAAGGTTCTTTGGAGGAATCATGCAGTAGAAGGGGCTACTTGGGAACGCGAAGAGGAAATGTGTGCCAAGTATCCACACCTTTTTGGGTAAGTTTTAATTTCGAGGACGAAATTTCTTTAAGGGGGTAAGGAACTGTAATACCGCTTTTCATTTTCGTGCCCTTTAAGATTTCACGTAATATTTATGTTAATGTTATTTGAAATTTGAAATTTAATGAATCTTACGTAAATGTTTTGAATGAAATTGCAGTGGAAGGACTTGGACGCCGTCACGATCAATGTGCCAATTAAAATGTTGATAAATTTGTTTATGTACAATTCTATGTCTAATTGTTATTTTGATTGTTACTTGCCATTTTATTTTAATTGAGTAGTAAGTTGCCTAAATTGCATTAAATTGAAGTTGGGAAAAGTTTGGTGACACTTTGGAATTTTATTTGAAGGTCATGGACTTAAATTACCAATTTATGAGAGTTGAGGGACTGAATTGCAATTTACCAAAAGTTAAACGTTTAAACCTAACCCTCACTCTCGCAATCGACATCTCATTCTCACCCTCTCACCCAACGCCTCTCTGTCTCGACTCCCTCTCGTCTCTCTCTCGGTCTCACCTGCCTCTCTCGCCTCACGCCGAACCAGAGCCGGCGACCCGAATCAGCGCCGGCGATCTCTACCACCACCTACCGGTGAGACACACACACACACACACACACTTTCCCTTTCTTATTCCCGCAGCAACACGCACACACGGACGCTCACAATTTCATGGTTTCACACACGAAATCACTATGTATATGTATGTGTGTGTATATATTGTGAGTGTATGTAAATATGTGTTATTTCTCATATTTTCAGATTTAAGTTAGTAGATTTCGAATTATACTGTAAAATTGGAAGATTTGGGTAATGTTCATATATGTATATATGTAATTGTGTATATGTATATATTGATGTATATGTATATGTAAACTCCGTATATGGGAATTTCAGATTTTGGGGAAGTGTAAATCTGAATCTAAATTTCGAATTTTGAAATGTAAGAATTTAATTATTTCTTAATTGTTTAAGTTTGATTTTAGGTTGAAAACCAAATTCAGATTTGGGGCAATGTGTATACATGTGTATTCCAAATTTTATAATAAAGTTTAGATTTGAAGAAAGATTTTATTTAAATGTATGCATTTTCAGATTATGGAATTTAAAGGATTCAATTAGCTCAATTGTCTAGTGTGAACGTGAGTTATAATTGAAATGTTTAGATTTGGGAACATTTCAAGAATGGTTAGAGTTGTTATTTGATCATTTTGTTAATTTTGGTTTAAGTCAAATATATTTACTTGAGGTTAAATTAATGGGTAAGAAGATTTTTCTAATTCGCAATGAAATTGGATTTTTTGTTTAGAATATGGCATGCTAGGGTTTGACATAACTTTAAACCTCGTTTGAGTTAAATTGTAGATCACGTTGAAGTTTTAACCTCGGTCAGGATTTTGGTTTACGATTGAAAAGTATTGTGATTATGTGTATACTAAATTAGAATTTCAAGTAATGAGGTGGTTTTTAATTCAATTTTTAGTGTATATATTTGACTTATAGTTACAATTCTCAGAATTTCGAAATTTATGAAATTTGTAGTTAAATCAACTGTTCTAGTAAAGTTAAATAAATGGTGATTGCCAAATTTACGAATAGTTAGAATTCTTATTGGAATTGTCTCTGTAAAATTTAAGTTGTAATGAATATTCCATAACTTTGACCCCTTTGTGTAAATTGATAAGTTAGATTTCAATTATTGCTATTGAAGTAAATCTCTTATTTTGAATGTAGTGTGATTTGTATTTGACATGGCTTAAGATTCCATTTGATTTGAATTGAGAATTGGTACATTGACGTCATGGGAATCTGAGACTCTTCCACTTGCAAGTCAAGATAACGGTAAATACTAAGGATGTCAAGTAAGTAAACTTCCCCTATTTTCATGAAAGTAGAAAGTTAATGTGAAATTAATGTGCGTGAGTGATTTCGTGTTAATTACTTAATGTTGATGTATTTGAATTGCCATATGCAAGTATGTGTATTTAAGGAAATGTTCAAACATGCACATTATCATGTCATTGCATCATTGAGCATGCATTGGCATCAAAATGAGAAAGTCAAATGTTTTAATGAAAGGAATGTGTCAAAGTGCAATTTTTGTCAAAAATTATGTATCCCAAGTTTTTGAAAGAATGGGTGTACTTCTATGTCATGAAAGATCCGAGTGGGAAATGAGGCGCGGGGGACCGGCGTACCCGAATGTAATGAGCCGCTTTGCGGTGGAATGAATGTAATGAGCCGCTTTGCGGTGGAATGAATGAATGAACCGCCTTGCGGTGGGAAAGTGAATGTTAAACCGCTTTGCGGTGGAAATGCGCATGTTAATCTGGTTCCAAATAAGAACTGCCCACTGTTATCTGATTGACTAGAAGTTACATCAAGTGAGCTCACGATGGAAATGAAGTGAAAGTTTTGAAATGTTAAACGAAAGTTTGAAAAGTTTGAATTTTCTGGAAAGTAAAGAGAAAGGGATACATATATGAAATTTTTTTAAAGCATTCATGCATAAAGTTTACTTACTGAGCTTTAGCTCACCCCAATCCCTCCCCAACATTTCAGGTGATGAAAGTTAGGTGATCCGAGGAGAACATTTGGCGACTGACTTAGACAGTACCCACTGTCGACATTATTTAATAAAGTTAAATTTATTAAAGTTATCATTTGAATTTATTCCTTAATTCATTATTATTGAGAATTGTTTGGTTGAAGTTAGTTTTGATTAAGTATGGGCGACGTATTATGAGTTAAGTTTCCTCTTATTTCATTTGTCAATACTTGTTGATATTTTGGAAAAAATCTTATGATTGAGGAGTTTGGGAAATGCATGAATTGGTTTTGGCGATGATGAATGTGATTGAGATGTGATGGATGTTTTAAATTTTTAAAATGATTTTTGATGTCCCTCTACAGGTTGGCTATGTCCAATTTATAGAGGAGACTCTGCCGAAATTTCAGTAAAATTTTATAGTAGATAAATGAACATTTTAGTTGTGTAAATGATTTAAATTCCGCGTTAAAAGAAAAAGGGAAGTTAACACCTAGGTTTAAGATTCTTGAACTTGGGGTGTTACAACTGTCCACTTGGTCATCTGATATTCTCAGTGGCTCATCAGTTAAAGGACATTTGTCTGATGCAATTTCATAGATTGAATATTGTTCTTCATTGCCGCCCTCAGTTACTTCAACTGGATCCATAAAGTTAAAACTCTCTGATTGCTGCGTCCTTTCCAATAATGTGACCTCAACTGTCAAAGCATATTTTGATGGTGTTAGCCCAAGATAAACTAACCAAGAGGGGGGTGAATTGGTTTATAAAACTTTTTCGCTAAATAATCTTAAACTTAAAAACCAATGGGTATAAGTATGAGCACTTAGTATTGCAAGTAACTTAACTATCAATGTAGTGTGCTATAAATGTATGAACTTAATTGATAAAGCAAGTATAGCACTTAGATATAGTGTTGCACAATATAAATTGATAGAATAGAGTAAGTACAATGCAAGTAAGTAAGTAAAAGAGATAAGAGATTGCAAACGCGATTTAGGGAGGTTCAATCAACCAACGTGATCTACGTCCTCCATTACCAAGCTCTCCGTCACGAGCAAGTCAAATCCACTAAATTGATAACTTACAACAAGGAGTATTGAATCCTTAGGTGACTTTACAACAAGGAGCACCTATCCTTTACAGTCGAGTTTTCACAAGGATCTCGAAACCATAAGCGAAATACAAATGAGAATTTTACAATTGAATAAACTCTCTTAACAAATGATATGCTCAAGTCAAGTATCTTGAGAGTTTTAGGATAACACTTCAATAGATAGCAAATATTTAAAGCTCAAGTGTTTATGAAAACTTTGAAAAATGATATGAGATAGTTTTGCTTGAATCAAAGTTTTTCAACCAATGATCTCTCTTTCCAAATAATACTTAGTTAAGTATGAAAAGAGATTTTCACTTCAATAAGTGTTTGGTGATGATGAACTCAATCAATGATCAATAATGAAGTAAGAGTATTGAGTTTTCTAAAAAAGAATTCTTGATAAAGATATGAAATAGTTTTGATCAATCAAGAAATTATTTGCAATAAATGATATAGATTGTAAAACAAAGTAAGCTCAATGATTTTCTCAATGATTTTCTCTCTTAAATGCTCTTGTAAGTTTGTAGTATTGAATGCAAAAGAGAGAGCTATTCATAGAGCAAATTTCGCATGTACTGACTCTTGCGGTCGACCTATTCAGCCATGCGGTCGACCTCAATATAGCTGTTGCAAGAAAATAGCCGTTTGAGTTCAAAAATATGCAGTGCGGTCGACCTGAAAAAATTTGCGGTCGACCTGAAAAATCAGGATTTCAAGATTTTGATTTTTCAAGGTTTTCTAATCAAAGTTGACTTTGAAAAAGATATTTTAATGACTTTAAAAATGTTTCTTGAGCTTTATGAAATGCATTGCTAACTTATTGATGCATTAATCTTACATAAGATTGAAAAATAATTTGTAAGCGCTCAATTCTTTGTAGGCTTCATTCCTCGATCTTCATACTATTGCATCTTGTGTTTTTGATCTTTTATCTTTGAGAGATGATTTGTACTTTGAATGCTTTGAAGATTATCATTACATGAAACATTGAAGCACACTTGTTAATAAAACAATATAATCTTGTTTATTATTATCAAAACAATAAGGTTTAGGTCAACAGATGGATCCTTATTCATATTCTTCAATGTGAGATACGACATTAAACTTGTATTATTTTTAATTCTGATTGGGTGTATGTCCCGACTCAATTCATAACTAATTGAAACTGCGACCTTGTTGTCATCTAGCCCAAACTCCACCATCATTGTGTCCACGAGGTTCGAATAGTCGCATTCTTCATCAATCATTAACAAGTCAGACTGTGACCCAGAAGTCACACATACATGTATGTATCCCATATATGCATATTAATGTTAATGGCGTTAGTACAGGAATAACTCAGTTTAACAAGATTTGGGTCACACGGGGTGAATCTCTCGGTGTATTACTTCTACTGCAGGATATAATAATAGGATTTAGTTGAGATCAATGTTGGATGTCATTATCATCAAATTAATCAATTATAACATGCAATTTTACTTTGACTTGTTGTATGTGACCTCAATGGCTTTCAATCCTTTTACGTGCACACAGTCTGACATTCGTTTACACTCATTTTGATAAACAAAATCATATTGCACAACATTCAATACATATTCTAATTTTACACCACAATCAATTCGTAATATACTGTAATCTCACGTGAATATAACAAATATGCACTTTCTATACTACGGGGCCACATCAATCAACGTATATAAAATGTGACCTCAAGTTGAAGATCATAAGGCCTTCGAAATCTTACCCAACTTCGATGGTGCGTTCTCGATGTATAGTCAATAATGGTGATGAATTTTATTTCCAGACAGTTTGCTTAGAAATAATGGTTTACCCATTTGTGACCTCGTATTTACAATCTTCTTAGTCGCTGCATATCACGCTATCGTCCATGATTGTTGTAAATACCTATTATGAAGAAGGTGTTCTCGCCAAAACGTTTTTTCTTTATGTAGCGGATCATTATGGAAAGATCATTCATAACTATTTCTGTGATTTTTGGGATGCATCTTTCCATGATTTCCGTTACTACACACACACACACACACACACACACACACACACACACACACACACACACACCTGATTATAGAATGAATTTAGGTTATACCTTATTTTTTATATGTGTATTTATAACGACCTGAAAAACGTGTTTTTCCCTTCTTTAAATTTAGTTGATTTAGACTACGTTTTATATTTTTTAGAACCATATAAATAAAGGGTTAAATCATAATTTTCATCTTTCAATTAAAAAAACTAAAGTTTATCTCTCATTCCTCGTGGATTCCAGATGTCATGTTTCTTTTAAGGTTTTTCACTTGAATTTATATTTTCACGTTTTGTCAAGTGGTATCAGATAAGACTTTCCCATCTCTATATTCTTGAGTTATATCCATGGTGACATACAAATTACTAGAGCAGATTTGGACAATCAAAATTGGCGAGTTCACTAACTTACTACTCAATTTAGAGAGATTAGTCAATTGTGTTACGAGTTATTTGCAAAAATAGTGGAAACAACTGGCATAAAGATCAATAGGAAAATAGAGAAACTGATGGTGATCGAGTTACTGAGCCAATAATTTGAAAGGGAAATAACAAGAGGCCTACAGTAGTAAGAAAGTGACTCTAATTTAGAAGCGGATTTTGAAGAACCATCGCGAAATTCTAATGATCAAAATTGAAATATCTTTGATGATTATCAAATTAAAGCACATATCCCTCATTTCTTTGGTAATATGAAAATTGAGGATTTTCTAGATTAGTTGGTGGAGGTTGAGTGATTTTTCGAGATTATGGATGTTTCGAAGGACAAGATGGTTAATATAGAGGAGTTCCATTTGAAATTCGCAGAAGTAATATGGTAGGATCAGTTGCAGGATACTCAGAGGAGAAAGGGAATAGTCATATTTTCAAACTTGGAGAAAGATGAAGCAGTCTATGATGGTTTGATTTCTACCTACAGATTATGAACAAATTCTATATCGCATGTTCTTGGGATGGACACAAGGAAGTCGCACAATATCAGACTACACCTACAAATTTATGCGATTTTGACAGAGTGAAACAATTTGTTGTAGTTTGAAAATCAAAAGGTAGCCAGATATACCAGTGGTTGAAGGTTGTTGTACAAGATATAATTAGTTTACAAAATATTTGGATGTTTCAGGATGCCATTAACATGAATATGAAGACTGAGATGACGGAGTCTGATAAGAGGACGACCTCTTATAGGAAAGTTCATTCACCCGTTGAGCCATCATTTCCAGTTCCTCGAAAATAGTTTTTTAATATTTTAGTGTTATTTATGTCATTTAGTTTATTTTGAATTCTTTCAATTTAGTTGATTTAGACGAGGTTTTTATACTTTAATAGTTGATTTAGAGTGAGTTTTATGTTTTAGAACCATATAAATAAAGGGTTAAATACTTGTTTTTCATATCTTAAATTAATAAAACTTTGAGTTTATCTCTCATTCCTCGTAAATTTCTTATTTTGTGTTTATTTTAAGGTTTTCTCTTGAATTCCTTATTTCATGTTGCGTCAACTGGTACCAGAGCAAGCTTTTATCATCTCCATATTCTTGAGTTATATCCATTGGTGATGTACTAATTACTAGAGCAGATATGGATGTTCAAAATTGGCGAATTCATGAACTTACTACACAATTTGAAGAGATTTGTCAATTGATGTTATGAGTTATTCACAACAATTGTGGAAATAATGGGTAGAATGATCAACATGAAAATAAAGAAATTAACGGTGTTCGAGTTTCTGAGCCAACGATTCGAAAGGGGAATAGTAGAAGACTTGTAGTAGAAGAAAGTGATTTTGAACCAAAAGAGGATTTTGAAGAACCACCGCGAAATCCTAATCATCAAAATTTCGGTGGTTATCGAATTAAAGTATATATCCCTCCTTTCTTTGGTAATACGAAGATTGAGGGTTTTCTGGATTGATTGGATGAGGAATAAATTTTCAAGATTATTGATGTTTCGGAGGATGAGATGTTTAAGATGGTGGCATTTTGTTAGAAATTTGCAATAGCAATATGGCAGGATCAGTTGTAGAATACTCTGAGGTAACAGGTAAAGAGTCGGATTCGGAATTTGAGAAATGAAGAAGTCTATGATGGGTCAATTTCTACCTACAAATTATTAACAAATTTTATATCGCATGTACCTAGAATGCACGCTGGGTATTTGCACAATATCGGAATACACAATTGAATTTATGCAATTAGCATAGCAAAAAAATATGTTGTATTCTGAAAATCAAAGGTTAACTAGATATATGAGTGGTTCGAAGGTCGTTATATAATATATAATTGGTTTACAGAATATTTGGACGTTGCAGGAAGCCATTAAAATGGCTATGAAGACTGAAATGATGGAATCTGATAAAAAGACGACCTCTTATAGGAGAGTTCCTCCAGCTTCCGAACCATCATCTTCTATTCCTCAAAAATGGGTTTTTAATAGTTTAGTGTTATTTCTATCATTTATTTTATTTAATATTATTTCAATTTAGTTAATTTAGACTAGGTTTTATATTGTATTAGTTGATTTAGAAAGGGGTTTATGTTTTAGAACCCTATAAACAAAGGTTAAATCTTTGTTTTTCATATCTTTCAATTAATAAAACTTTTATTTTTATCTTTTATTCCTCATGGATTCCAGGTTTCATGTCTCTTCTAAGGCTTTTCACTTTCTTGTTTTGCACTGCATCAAATGATATCAGAGTAGGCTTTTCCGTCTCGATATTCTTGATTTATATCCATGGATGGTATACCAATTACTAGAGAAGATTTGGACACTTAAAATTGACGAATTGAAGAACTTACTACTCAATTTGGAGAGACTCGTCAATTGATGTTATGAGTTATTGGAAACAATGGTAGTAACAATGGGCAGAGTGATCAATAGGAATTGGTTTAAAGGTGGTTATACAAGATAGAATTGGTTTACAGAATACTTGGACGTTGGATGAAGTCATACACATGTCTATTAGGGCTGAGATGATGGAGTCTAATAAGAGGTCATAGATGATGGAGTCTAATAAGAGGATGACCTCTTATAAGGTAGTCTCTCCACCTGCCAAACCATCATCGCCTATTCCTTTGGACAAAGGGAAAGCCCCACAACAAACTCTAGTCAACTCTAACATAGTAAATATTGACAATAGTAGTTGGTTTGGAAACATAGATCAAACTCGAGGCGCATTTAAGAATGAAAATTTGTATGCTAGGCCTACAAGAGATATTTTTTATAGACGCCACAAGCCTAGGCATCATTCCAATGCCTGTCTAAAAAGAAAAATAAAAATGATAATTTGATGGAGCATGAGATAATGGCGAGAAAGAATAAACTGATGCGGAAGATGAGTACTCAGGTGTAGTTTGTTATTGAGGAAGGTGTGCAAAGACTCACTTTAGTACTATAGCGGGTCCTTTTGTCTCCTAAGGAGTAGGGGGCAGCGTCACGACATCTTCCGATGGCTTTGTTCTATCAAAAATAAGGTGTGTGAGGTTGTTGTTGTTGTTGAAAATGAAAGCTGTGAGAACTTTGTATCAAAGATGTTGGTGAATTTGTTGAAATTATCAATTGAGAAGTATCTTAATTCTTATTCTCTTGGTTGGATGAAGAGAGGTCGAGAGTTGCAAGGTACTTGTTTCTTTGGATAATCATTATAAGGATAAAATCGTGTGTGATGTCATAGACATTGATGCTTGTCATATCCTATTAGGCCGCCCATGAAAGTCTGATGTGGACTCTACTTTCAAGGAACGTGATAATACAATACTTTTCACATGGTGCAGTCATAAAATTGTTATGGCCCCTCTCAAGCAGTCTAGAAAGTCCACCTAACAATGACTGAGTGCTTTCTTAACGTTACAAGCAATGGAAGGAGATTGTAGATTTTATAAAATAATTTGATTGCTTTTATTTGGTGTAGTTTATTTCAAATTCTTTCAATTTAGTTGATTTAGACTGATTTTATGTTTTAGAACCTTATAAATAAATGGTTTAATTAAAACTTTGAGTTTACCTCTTATTATCGGTGGATTTCGAATTTCGTGTTTCTTTTAAGGTTTTTGCTTGAATTGCTTGTTTTGCGTTGTGTCACCATAAGGCAAGGTCAATAAATAGGACAGAAAATCATGGTCCCTACCCGAATTCCCCGAACTTATTCTTAACAATTTTTTTTACAATTACAATAAAAATAATAACATCAGAAATGTAACGCCCCTGATTCCGTAAACTCGAGACGCCACGTCATCCTTTAGAACTAACTTTTGAACAAACATTTTACGGAAATAAACTAAATTGTAAACATCATATTTATTTGAAAACCAGCAACGGAAATTTAAATCAAACAATTTATTTAAAATGATTCATAAAACTCTAAATTTCAATTCTTAAGTATTGTAACAATAAATTAAATCATCAAAACTCATAATCGTGTATTTCAAAAATTTGCTTCATTTATTGATTTGCCATCACTGCCCTTCATTCGCCACCGTCTCCGAAATCTGCAAGTGTTGTTAAAAACGGGATGAGCATTTCGAAGAAATACTTAGTACACTCATCGCCAATAATTGAATACGTAGTTATGCAAATAATACAATGACATTCTCTTTATAATCATAAGCATCACATAGTGAGTGCAAAAAAACATATTTTTGTCTTGTCTTATGCGATAAAGCATATAAGTTATGCTATGCATAACAACATCAATTTCTCATTTTATCTTATAAGAGATATTCTTGTTTTGTCTTAAGCAATTAAGCATATAAATCAAGTAAATTCACATAATACATGCAATTATAATTTAAACTAATTAGTAGGGACGAATCTATCTCAAACTTTATGAGTTCAAAAAGGTGGAGCGGGAATAGCACATCAATCTCTTAATTCACAAAATGCTTCGTCTAGCCAAAAGAAAATTAATTAAATTAGTACTTTCAAAATTTAGTGGTTGACGTGACCAAAAATAAAGTTTAGGGATTGAAATGAAATTTTAAGGAAACTAGAATTTAAAGTTTAGAGACTGAAATAGACTTTTTTGAAAGTAGTGGGTCTAGATGTAGGAGTTAAGGATTCCAATGACTGATCTGTTAAGTACTAAAACCTTTGAAACTGAACTAAAATGTTTTAAACTAAAAGAAATAAAATTAAATGCTTTTCAATCTTTGGGCTAAAAGGTAAATTTTTCAAAACTTAAAAATATAAAAATATATATACATCTCATTTCTCTCTTTCTCTCTCTAAAACCGATAGAGAGAAGAGAGGGGGGGACGAGACCCCTTCCTTTGATCTGACCGCCGGCCAAAAACTCGGCAACAGGGCCACTGTCGTGTGGTGGCGCCGATTAGTGATTGGAGGTGTGTGAAAGGGGAAGATTTTGGGCTCGGGTTTTTGGTACGAAAATCAAGGCTCAAGGTCGTGATTTGAGTAGTTTTTCCGGCAACACTCCGATCAAAATGGGTTGGCTATTGAGGTAAGTATTTGGGTTTGTTTAATTTTGGGTTTCTTGGTTGTTTTGGTTTCGATGATATGAAATTGAAGTTAGTGTAGTGGCGGTCGAGTTGTAGTGATTGTAAGATTGGGTGGTGTTATGATTGTGGGATTGATTTTGAAATTTGTGGTTGAAAACGTGGTTTGGCAGCGTGGTGATGGAGTTTGCTGAGTGGGCAAGAGAGAGGTCTTCAAGGTGAGGCTTGGTTTGTGATGTGGTGGTTTTCCGAGGTTGGTTTTGAGATTGGCTGATGGCTACTTTGGTGGTCTTTTTGGTTGGAAGGGTTGAGACAGGCAGTGGTTACCGATTATGGGAGGTTCGGCAATGGCTCGAAGATGGAGTTTTGAGTTTGGTTTCATGTGTTGATTGGTTGCTTGCAATTGAATGTGTGTGAATGGTGAAGAGGAAGGGGAAAATTCATACAAAGAAGTGGAGTTGCTGGAACAATTTTGTGTGTCGTGAGTTGTGATGGGATGAAAGGAGAATATGTATTGATCGTGATTTATTTTTGGTAGTTAAGGGCGAACATGTGATGGAGGAAATCAATGGGAATTCCTATGGAAATCTGAGTCGATTGTGGGAGGAAAAGTGTGTGTGTGAAGATTAGAAATAACTATGGAAGAATTTTAAATATTGATTTGTCCTCAAAATGGTAAGTTACGATGAGCTTTGATTGAGGGAACTGGGGGAAAAACTAAGGAATGCAAATCAGTTTTGGACATGTGAGGGGGGAAGGATTTTTGGAAATAAGAATCAGTAATGAATGGACAGAACTTGGGCCAAGGAAATAATTTAATTGGCTTGAAGTAAATTGCTCAAAAATAAAAACTGAGATTTGGAGTTTGGACTTAAAAGTTCGGATTTAAAACTTGGACTTAAAAATAATTGGTGAACTTTGAATACTTTTAATAAAAATTGGCACTTGACAAAGATTCTTAAATAAATTGAATTCCACTTAATATTGGCTTGACGAATAAGTTTTAAAAATAAATGGAAGAAGTCATAGGACATGTCTTTAAGAATTCTTTTTAAAAAATATTTTATTTTAAAAAAATAACGGAGAATTCCCGGTCGCTACAAAAAATAAATTAATTAAACGAGCATGGTACGTGGAGATTAACCTCATCCCGTCTTGTCCCGTCACATCCCGTTTCTCGAAAATTCTCGACGACATAGAGATGGCAATGGTCATTATCTGTGGAGTCAACACTGAGTTTGCTAATTACCATCCCTATTCGAGGGAAACAAAAAAATGGGTCCGATGTTTGATCTCTTTTTTTCAAAACTGTTTTTTCTTAATTTCAATCGCATCTTTCTAATAAAATAATTTTGTGCGCAAACTTCCTACATTTTAATCACATTAAAAAAAAAAAAATCATTTTCCACAAATCATCTATAGCGATAGCAACATGGCGGATCAGTGCTAATCCAAATCCACTCTGCGGGATTTCGGATCAGGTCAGGTCGAGTTCAATTCGGATTGGATATAAATAAATATTAAGAAATTTTTATTATCTATTTCAGTTAACGACAAATAAGTCAATGCACAATTCATAAAGCAACTAATATAATGTCTAATTCACACAACAAAGCAATATATACATAGAAAATTACAGATTTTGTGTCAAATTCAATAAAAGATTATATTTTTAGATTTATTAAATTTTTTACATAGATTTTAATTTTTTTAAAAATAAACTAGATCGGGAATCGGATCGGATCACCCCCGATCCAAATCCGATCCGTCAATCCATGGATCAAGAGTTTTTTAGATCTGATAAGATTGATGAATCGGATCGAATTCTATTTTGCCATCTCTAATCCAGTGAACTCCATTTTTTACACATTTTTATTAATTTTTATCAAAATTTACTAAAAAATTGTGCTCTGTTTGGTAAAATATTTTTTGTTCATAAATAGAGAATATTTTGCTTTCGAGATAAATTATGTGATTGAAAAATTATTATTTGAAAAAATGTATGTGATGATTGAAAAATAATTTGAAAAAATGTAGTGTTTATCAACTTATTTATAAATCATTTACAAAATTGAGGCTGCACCAAAACAAAAACAACAAATTGTGCCTTTTGATTCAAGACTTTTCAACCTTCATTCAGTTACGAACTCGGGGCAAAAAATCATATGGATAAAATCGACATTTAACACGCGTCAGTCGAATACAGGCGTTCCATCGCTGAGCCAAATTCGTTCGTTTAAACTATGAAACCGCTTAAGCGGAGCACACCCACTCACCCACGCCCCTTTCTCTCTCTCAGGCATTTACATTTGTCTTTCCACACTGTTAATCGATATTTTCCTCCTTGAAAACTAAAGGAAACCCTAGGATCTGCCATTACTGAGATAAGCTCCACCGTTCAAAGCCCGAATCTGGCCGCTGCTGCTGCGTGTCTTTTCTGGGTAAGGCTTTCGCGCATCTCCGCGTGATTTTTCCGTTTTTATTTTAATTTCCGTCTTGATGCAACGTGAGAGAGGAAAAAAAAATGGATCAACGTAATTTTTTTTTGTAATTTTTTATTTTGATATTCCCATGCATAATCGAAATTTTCTTGAAGAGTGTTATTGTTTGTGGATGATAGAACTCATGGTCAATTCCTTATAAAAAAATTCGTTTTCAGATTATTTTGTATACATGCATGGTGGTTTTGATTCTGTTATTTACTAATTGAATTGTAATACTTCATGACAATGATGAGTGTGATATAATATCTATGACTAGATCTCAGAATGGATAAAAGTGTTGTAGAGATGGACGAAGTCAAAATGCACATCCAAGGTTCAGTGAATAATGAACTCGAGACCGAGAATAAACTTCCTGACGCAAAAGTTGAATGCAGAGAAGGAGAATTTCTTACTAAAGCTGTCATTGATGATGTAAACGCTGGTACAAATTTGGCAGAGGACCTAAAAATTACTGGAGGCAAAGCAGAAGATTATAGGAATGAGGCAGAATATCAAATCAACATAAGCAGCGTGACCAAAGACCCAATCAAGGGTATGAGTGACACTGTGGACCCAATCAACAGTGAGGGTGGAGCTGACAGTCCAATCAATAGTAATAGTGTGACAGAGGACCAAATTGGTGCCAAATATGAAGTGCATGAACAGAATATTATTGGTAGTGGAGTGGAAGAAGAAAAAAACTCAATGGAGAACAGCATAGAGGGTGCCAATTCGGTTGCAAACATGATGGATGAAGATAAACTTACTGGAAATGTAGCAAATGAGAAAACCTCCGTTGAGAATAGCAAAGGGGAAGGACATCATGTTGAAGTTGTTGGAGTGGAAGACAAACCAGCAGAAAATGCTGCCATGGAGAAAACATCTATCAAAGTAAACCAACTTCCAACTGAACTATCCGTGAACGAGGCTCCTCAAAATGAGGTTGATTTGGTAGATGACATGCCATGGGTTAAGAATGAAGAAGTGATAGATATGGTTCATGAGAACGAGAGGAAATCGGTTAAAGATGAGCTGAAAGAATCATTTAATGAAGTTGTTCCTGCTACTGCTCTAATCAATGGGAATACCATGTCAGGAGAAAATGCAGCCAAACATGAATTTGGCGATGCATCAATTCCAAGCCAGAAACAATCTGACACGCCCAACTCCCTTGTTAAATGTTTACCTTCAAATGCTGCAGATCGTAGTGGGGAAATGGTTAAGACCGTTTTTAGTCAAGCAAAGGTAATTTTGTTATTTACGATAGAAGTGACAAAAGTTACACAGTTCAATTATATAACTGGGAATAGAAGACGAAGCCTCCAATTACCCAGATCAGTTTCAAACTATTCCCTTTTCTTTCTGGCTCCGATTTTTTGTCAAGGGTAGACACGGAGTAGCAATTACTGTACGTTTTTAATCCGTCATTTATTTATTTATTTATTTATTTATTTCTTTTGAGTGATAGATGGCTGAGGGTGATGATGGAACACCAGAAGATCAAACAATATTCATGAAGGCACTGGAATGTTTTCATAGGGAGAAGGGAATGGATTTTAAACCACCCAAATTTTACGGGCACCCGCTAAATTGCCTGAAGTGAGTTTGGTTGTGATTTTGTTATTAGGCATGCTTGGGTAAAGACTAATTTCTTAACTTCTTGGGTTGCTAGGTTATGGAGAGCCGTGATTCAATTGGGTGGCTATGATCGGGTATGCAGTCCCCTATATTATATTCCTTAAATTTCTCTATTTTGTGCTGCAGTTATTATTTCTGGGCGTTACATGAGAAAGATTTGATGCTATCATGCTGATGCATATAGAAGCAAGGTTGTTTGTGAAAATTTTAGATGGATACAAAGGACAATAATTTTTACTTCATAAGCAAGTTGCATGATGATAAAAAAAAACTCAGATCTCATGAGACTTGGAATGAATCATTACAATTTTTGAATAACAAAATTTGGATACGTGCAGGTTTACATCCAAATAAGAAAATAAGTTGTACATAAAAGTCCAAAAAACTGCATGCTACTATTAAATCCTTCTCTTTTTAATATCCCTTGCTTGCATTATCTTTTCTACACACAACTAGAAACAATAGAACTTATTGCTTAAACAATTTATTATGTGATTTTATCATTTTATTTTTGTTTGCACAACAAAAGAAAAAATTTCGTCTAGCATGATCATATGGTATATATTGTTTTCTTTATTTCCTTCTCACATGGATAAGCATGTGAAAATGTTATGATACCATCTCCATGTGACACGGCCCAACTGTTTTGAGTCTCGCAGCGGAGCTATTTTTTTCATCCGCAAGTTAGCAGTCTCACCCCTTTCGATTACCTTAAGCCTACTTCCATCGCGAGACTAGATATAACCTGTTGTGTATTTCGCCTACAAGACTTATTGTGTAATGATCCAAATTCTAATAGAATTTGACCTGTTACGAAAGCTTCATTTATAAAAATAATAATACATTTCTTAAGAATTTCAATCAGCTATTAAATCCAGTTTCGACTAAAATCAAGAAAAATCATATAATTGAAATTGCTATTACTTAAAGTATTTTAATATACATAATGATCAATTTCGTGTCAAAATACAATGTGAATAAAATTCAATCCACATAAGAAATCATGTAACGTCACTTGTTATTTTACAATTTGTTTTTCAAGAAAAGTCATAAACACATCACTCCGCGTAAGATTTGCAGTTACTATAGAAACAATCAATGCATGGGTGTATATGTATATGTAATAAAGTCAGAGAGGTTATAGAGTAAAGGGAAATAGGGTTTTGCCAACAATTTTTTATTTTCTGTAATTTACTTTATGCGTGATGTCATCAAATGGTCCTCTCTAAATTAATAGGCAGGAACAATTAATAGGTGTTAAAAGAAAAGAAACTATTCAATGCAATTCACGTCTAACCCTATAAAATCAACTGAACAGATGCTTAAATGGTAAATATTGAACGTAATCATGATTTTTTTTATTTCAATGTTAATGAACTAGGGAATAAATAATTAAATCTTGTTCCAAATTCATAAACAAAAAGGAAAGAGATACATAGATTGAATAAAATAAAGTACTACAGTAAATAAAATTGTTCAATCAAATTACACCGGATTTTATTATTGAATTCCATAGATCCTGGCAACACGATTGTACCGCATCAACCGCCAACCAACGACCCGATCTAACATGTGAATGGTAGGGGTGAGTATATGAAAACTCGGTAGGACACAAAATTAATGGTGCAATCCCGAATAAAATATACAAAGCACTTGTCAAAAAATCATACCGTCATCATATCATTAGGAACCTGTAAGAGCTTAATTCATATCATATCTTTGGTACTCGATGTCCATATAAACATCATATCATTTCACATCTTTAACTTTCTTAAGTATAACAATTTAACATGTAAAAATAATTTAAACGGGATAAAATCACTGCACCTCGTCATCCTACCTTAAACCTTTGAAAAACTTGATTTGATGTTCCCAAAAGCTGATTTTTGTACTCTTAAATTGCCCAAGAGTTGATAATATTTCTCTCTTCGTAGAATATGAGAATTTTGGAAATATTCTTACTTGTGCTTGTAAAGAAAAAGATATGCTTAGAGATCGATACATATGTGTGATTGGCTAACGTGGGTAATTAGAAGATAGTGGGAAGGTGAAAGAAAATGGGGGAATCTTTGGGATAAAGTTGTTTTTTTTTTTTAGAATAGATACACTTTAACTAGCCCAATATTGATGTATTTATCTATGCCTCATAAAAATCTATATATTTGATAAATCAAATGAAATTTATTACATTACCACTTTAGTCCATAACTTTCAATGTATAGGAAATATTATATAGCATATAAAGAAACAAATTATATTTTATGAAAAAATTTGGGACTTTACATATTGATGAAGGACGTCAACATGAATAATAATAAATTGATCTTAGTAACACACGAATTGTGTTGATCGAATTTCGCCTAACGGGTGTGAGAAATATTGTAATACACCAATTAATAGGAAAACTGAAATGTTATTAATCAATAAATGTCTTCAAGGTTTTCAAACCCTTAACATGTACTTAAAGAGTTAAAACGAACTCTAATCAAAATGAATCATAATTAAAACTAAAAAAAACCCAAATAAATTACGAAACTAGAAAGAAAAATAAAAAAAAAACTATTAAAATAACAAATTACCTCTAAACTGATCCAAAATAGAAAAACTTTAAAACGGGCCCCTAGATTATGAAATTTGGTCCTGAAAGTTTGATGATGCACTTTCAAAAGTTCTGCATAATCAAAAGACGCTTCCAAATTGTACTTGCTCGAATAAATAGACACACTAAGCTAAAATTTAGCCTCTGTTTGGTAAAAACATATTTTTGGTTTATAAACTACACAGTTTCCCAAATAATTTTTTAACCACACATTTTCTCTCTCCATTTTTCAACCATACATCTTACCTCGAAAACATAAATAAACCAATTTATAAACTATATTCTTTTACCAAACAGAGGCTTGTTAGCGTCTACATAGATCTTTCTTATTTCTTTTCCTTTTCAATTGGTTTATGATAGTCTCTTCTAGCTACTCCACATCATTTACTACCGTGTAATCACCCAAATGCTTCCATGTACTTTACTGCACTTGGTGTTTAGGTGCTCATCTATTCTCAATGCATGTCTTCTACCTTGTTTCCGTGATCGTGCACAAATACAAAACATTCTCATTGCAAAGGAGCTTTCATAGCTCCTTTTGAACAATTGAGGGTCAACCGCATGCCCCTCAATGCGATCCTTGTACGTTGTCACTTTCTACGGGTTTCTTATATTAATCCTTGTACCCTTCATTAGTTGCCTAGCCCAAGTAGGGTCATTCGTAATCCATAGCTAATTAGAAGTGCCTTCATAACATACTTTTTCCCATACTATCAACATCTTGTTATATTCGTCCAACTAGTGGTGTCGCCCCACGATTGTATTTCTTGTTAAAGAATATTGCGGCAAGGTCAAAACTGTAACGATCTGGGTCCACTTAACGGGCTATTCCGGCTATTAGATCGACGATGTACTGTTCCCACTGTACCAACATGGGTTTTTTCAACATGCTTTGTCCTTACTCGCATGCTCCTCGAGAAAACTTCTCAGGGGGTCACCCATCATAGAATTGTTCCGAGCCAAGCACGCTTAACTGTGGAGTTTCAAACGATGAACTTACGGAAAAGAAGGTGCACTTTGTTGGTATGAGTAGTATCTATAAAATCTTTTAAGCTTTCCTGGCCTGGGTGTTACAATCACCCCCCCCCACCCCCAATTAGACTCACGATGTCCTCGTCGCGCTTAAACCATTTGAGGATTCATTGCCAGGCGTTAGAATTCTAGAGGTGACTCATACGGGTTCAAGAGGTGGTTCCCACCCTATGGTGTAGCACTTTATCCTGCATAGTACTTAGTTCCCAATATTTGGCTTGCGACCAGCTCTGATACCATTTGTAACGACCCGGGTCCTACTTAACGGGTTGTCTTCGCCGTTAGATCAATGACGTACTGTTCCCACTGTACCAACATCGGTCTAATTCCATTATTACACTCTGCCCCACATCTAAGGTACGAGCTGTTATTCTAATGTTATCTTTCCATAGTACCTTGCTGAATCGGAAATCTCCACCGCCCAACTCTTGGATTGTGTTGTTCCTATATTCATGCAACACCTGCATTATGAACTGAGTTACTCTTCTACAAACAACTCAGGTGTTATATAATGAATTCTTTATTAAGTTTATTTGCCAATTGGCCTTTGAGGTAAGAAAAAAATGTACAGAATTTTTTTTGAAACTGCAACTGCAAATGAAAGATAACACTTAGTTGTCAAGAAATCCTGTTGAGTGTAAAATGTTCATGTAGAGACGGCAAAAAAAAAAATCCAATTCGATCTATTGATCCGACCCGATACGATCCGAACCCAAAAACCCCGATTCGTGGATTGACGGATCGGGGATGATCCGATCCAACCCGATCCGTAATCCGATTTATTTTTACAAAAATTAAAAAAAAATGTAAAAAAAAATTAATTATTAAATCTAAAATATATAATCCTTTATTGAATTGGTACAAAATCTTTAATTCTCTATATATGTAATGTTTTGTTGTATGAATTAGATATTATATTTGTTGTTTTATGAATTATGTTTTGATTTGTTTGTCGTTGACGAAAATATATAACGAAAATTTCTTAATGTTTGTTATGATCCGATCCGACCCAATCTAAACCCAATACGATCCGAGATTTTTACTGTTTGGTCCGATCCAATTCGATCCGAAATTTCGTGGAGTGGATTTAAATCGGCACAGATCCGCCCCATTGTCATCACTATGTTGCTAGCTGCATGAGGACATATTGCTAATCATCTTTTGACTTTAGATATTGACAATGGCATATGTTAGAATTTAGATATCACGTGTAGCTTTTGGTTTTGATGTATTTAGATATCACGTGTAACTTTTGGTTTTGATGTACTTTATGTGGTTCCATATGATAAAGACTATTTAAACAAGTTAGCTTGAATTTAAATATTGTCCTTCCAAGTTGCGTCAGAACTTGAAGCATGTTTATAGTAATTAAATGAAAGCTTCACAATCTTGTATCACCCCTGCTGTATGCTGTCATCTGAGTTATCGTACTATTTCTTATTTTAGAATTTTAAATAGTGAATCAATGTTTCAGATGGTAGTATTGTCAAAAAAAATTTCATTGTTAATAATTTAAGGAATTGCTGATATAGGTAACTGGATCCAAGTTGTGGCGGCAAGTGGGAGAGTCATTTCATCCTCCAAAGTATGGTAATTTGGTTATTTTTTTATTTGTAATCATTAGAACTATTTTGGTTAGCTGCCAATGATGGGCATTAATTTAGAATGGACATGTACAACTGTTGTGACAACTTTTTTCAAGCAATGCTAAATAATTGTTTTCATGAAACTAGAAGAGAATTTTTTGTGTACTTCAAATTTTGTGTTTCTGGCTTTATTTGGCTTGCATAAAGAAAAAAGTAAGTTTTGAGGGATGATTCAATGACCCCTCTTTTTTTTCTATTGCAGGACTTGCACAACTGTTTCTTGGACGTTCCGCATTTTCTATGAGAAGGCAACCCTCCAAATTTCACTTCCCATTTTATGCTTCTTGTAATATCCACACAATTTTTACCCATAGCTCGCAGTTGCATAAATTCTACTGCACGAGCGTGATATGTCTTTAGGCTATCCAAAACTTGGTTTAACTGCATACTTTTTGTTATTACTAAAACAATAAAATGAGCAATACTTCTTTGTGCAACTTCTAGCCTCTAGGATTCCTGTCTCCTAGATTTTATGTTCTTATTCCTTTTGTTTCATGTATAAATTGTATGTTATAGTTATCTTCTGCATTTTATGTTTATTAGGAAAATCTAACTCAAATAAACGAATGACTCGTCCTTTTAGATATTGTAAAAGAAGAGGGCTTCTTTATATTGATTACTCTGTGTAGTCCATGGGTCATCTTGTTTATTTATACCTATTATCCTTGGGTATCATTATTTTTATTGGATTCTATTACTGATCATTTCTTTCTCTTTATGTATATCATATGTGTTAGACCCTTTTGGAATTTGAAAGGAATAAGATACAAAGCGGCGAGCTTCAACTTCCAGTTGCTACTCTTCCTGAAGTTTCTGGTGCTGACAATGAGGTGGGTTAGAATTTAATTTTTCTTATTATGTACTCCTTGCTAACTTAATTTAGCGATCACCATTTGATTTTTATTGGTATTTATTTTCTTGTTATATATATTTTTAAAGTAGGGATAAAGGTTTGCATGTATTCAAATTCAAAATTAAAAAAATTTCCTGCCAATAATATTTGATATGGCATTTGTAGATGGGCTTTGAAGTGCACATTCTTTATTTCATATAGAACTTTTACAAGAAAGGCAACTTTCCCGATTATATTCTTGATCAGTCCTGTTTAAAGAATCCATCCCTGTTAAAGCAAAGAATATCTTTGCACATAGCTTTGCTGTTATAGTCAAATTTTATTTCTTTTACACATCCTTTGGGCAGAAAGGAATGTTGTGTCACCTTAGTGCCTGTCTTTTCTTCTGCATAATGGAGAATATATACGAAGAGCAAGATATGACGGTTTTGAATTTATGCAAGAAAACAGTGTAAAATCAGAAGCCAAAAACTGAATAAAGTGAAGATGTGGTACTGTTGCATCTAGAAGTATCAGTAAACCTACAAATCCTTAACTAAATCATTTTTTGGTGGATGGATTTTATTTTTAATTCATTTAGTTTTCTTTTGATGATCTCAAATAGCCATCTGATAGCAGTTTAAAAACTTCGCATGGCGTTTTCACATTTTACTAAAAAAAATATTAGTTTTATTTTTATTTTCTTATATTGCGGTTCTGATAGAGCAAATTATGCTATATATGATTGTTGTTTCAGGGTTCACGTGATTTTCAACATGCAATGAGCTCTGCAAGCTTGTCTATAATAAGCATACATATATCTGTGTGTCTATGTATGAATGTATTGACATGTTCTAGAGTGCAGTTCTTTCAAGATTCACCTGTCTATAGTTTATCATTTGAATATTCTATGCTAATTGAACAGGGTAGTGGTCAAGTATCAGGCAGGGCTCGGAGAGATGCTGCCGCTCGTGCTATGCAGGGATGGCACACCCAACGTCTTTTTGGTTCTGGTGTGGTTGACGAACCAGTTCTAAAGGTCTGTGGAGATAAATATTTTTATCCTTTTCTTGGGAGTCATATCTAGATCAACGCAATGAGTGTCTCATTTAAGATTTAAATAATTATTTTGTAAATTATTTTTTGATAGGACAAGAATCTGAGCACTTCGGCAAAGCATGAGAAAACTCTCAAAGGCATTGGTAAGCTTGATTCAGTTCAAATTTTTCTAACATACTAACTCTTCTTTAGTAAACTTGTTTGCAATAACAGAATACTGGATGATATGAGTTGTTTCATTCCGAAAATAAGATATTTGTTTATGCTCTGCCCATTATCAGTTTCTTTTATCGTCTTTGTAAGTGAGAAAAATAGACAAATGACATATAGATCTGGTATGTGGATTTAGGCCCACTTAAACAGAAGAGACTGAATGAAGTGGAGCTTCCGGTGAAAGCAGCACGAACTGAGACATCTAAGCAGTTAAGTCGTGCTTTATCTTGATTAACGATCTTCTTTTTTGGCATGCTTGTTGGAATTACTTTGATCTATTTAATGAGAGGACAGCATGCTCAGTTTAAGGCTGAAAATTTTCCTCTTTATCCGGAAGTGAAGTTGACCCCATCATTGTAAAGGTAGAGTTCATCTCCTCCACCTTAAAGCTTAAACAGGTCTCGATTTCCAAATCTTGGAGATGAACTTTAGACAATGAAAATCATCATTGTTTCATGCTACATTGAGCTCTTCTTCTTTCACCAGATTGGAATTCATACCTGTTCTAGTTTTTCACTTTTGCCATGTACAAATGCTATCATGCCTCCAATTTCTTGCAGGTAGATGGTTGGGGTTTTGATGTTTGTACTCTGCATTATGTAAACTTGTAATCATAAGTTGATGCTTTTTTATTTCCCTGAATCGATAAGATGTAACTAAATCATCTCAATTTTATGAAACCATTGGAGAATAATTGTGTTTGGTGGAAACCTTGGGCTTCTAAAACCTCTTACCAAGGATTTTCATTTTATCAAACATTGAATTAGTAGGAAGCAGTGTGTAAGTCTTTGTAATTGTACAATAAGAGTGTGTTTGATACAAGACCTTTTCCATGGAAAATGTCCCATCATTACCATTTTCTTTTCTTTGTGGTGTTTAATGGTAACATTTGCCTTGGAAAACATTTTCTAGCTTAGGTAAAAAGGTGTTGATTTGCCTTGAAATCAAGGAAAATCAATTCCTGAGGCAGGTGTGAGAAAATGTTTGTCATGGAATTACAATTCATTTTCCTTTTCCATCTATGCAATCAAACACGCCCTAAGGTTTGGAGCATGTAATAATGGATGTTGACCAAAAGTGTGTTCAATGATGAATAGGTGAGTTTTGGTTTTTAAGGTTGTGCATTGTGCAGATTGGGTTGGGTTGGTCATCCCCCCCCCCCCCCCCCCCCCAAAAAAAAAAAAAAAAATCATTTTCAACCTCACAATTTTCATTAAAAATTCAAATTTCCACCAGAATCTACTACACCAAACGGGCTCCAAGTATACCAACGGGCTTGGTTTAGATGACCTTAGAGAAATTTTAGGGAAGTTAGAGGCTCTAATGAACAGGCACTTCAACTAAGGTAGTATGTCCGTGTCCGACACGTGTCGAATATCGAAACTTATCGGTCACTCTACCATGATCTTTATCAGAAATATTATATATTTTTATTTCAAAGTCATTAAATATCAAATAGGTACTCATATTAAAAGATTTTAACAAGAACTAATAACAAGTATAAAATTAAATTTATATTATATAATGAAGAATTTTTGAATTATTTAATCAAAATGTTGCCAACGTATCATGATAGTATTTTTTTGGAAAATTGCATATCAATGTGCACGACACGACATGATACGTGTCCCTGTCGGTGCATCATAAGTAAGAGGTAAACTTAAGAGATTATTGGGACACAAATGGGTGTTAGAATTTGTTATTGAGATGAGAGGTTAAGGCTTTTAGCTTGGGAATTATGACATAGTAGATATTCAAGGGGTACTGAAGATAATACCCATGGGATGCTTGGGAAAGTGGATGGAAGTTCTCCAGTGAGATGAGAAAGTGATTTTTAATGGAATTAGGTTTGGAAATTGAACACTTGATGTATGTTTGCTTGAATGGAAACTGTAGGTATGAATGAACTCAAGCCCCGTAAATAGTTAGTTTTTATGTTGATTTACCCTTTACCATTGGCACTGGGTTTTTGATAAGAGCCTGGAAATACAGAGTGAATTTTGATACAAATTGCTTGTATTGAAGATCTTAAAATTGCAAAAAGTAGCACAACTATATTTAAATGTATTTCTTTGTATTTTCTGTTTCAATAGGATGAATTACAATCCTGGAAAAAAAAATCGATAGATTGCCAACTTTCGAGTTTCAGAGGTTGGCTCTCTCCCATTCTTCCTCACAATTATCTGAATGAATCCCCATTTCACCACCCAACCTCTTTATTGGTAGCGCTCAATTTATTCCAGATGTTTCACTAACTACTGCTGCTGCTACTACTACTGTTACAACTAAGTGACTGGTGTAAGGGAGGTAATCCCTTGCTATGTGCCCGCTGATACCCCATTATTCACCTTTTCCTCAAGGTGGAAGTGTGGTTCGACTACAAAATCTGGAACTGCATACAGCTGAACCGTTTCTTTGGCAAGAATCCTCGCCAAGGAAAATGCAGAATAAGGAAATTTCAGTCCATGGGACTAGTCCGACTGAAGGACTGCTAGTAGTATAGTGCCCAAGAAAACTCTATAACATGTTGTACCCACCTAAAAAACTTGTCGGTCAGAATAAATTTGAGGATAGCCCCACCCTCCAGCATCACAACAATTTCTGGGTGCTATTTCACCTTCCCCTTTCATCATTTCTGGGGCAATCAGACCTACAGAATTTAGAAAAAAATCCAGCCGCATCACCGATTCTGACAGCCCCCTCGCCATCGGCATCATTTCCAACTTCATTTCCTTCAATTTCAATAACCTATTTTCCAATTACAGGGACCTTCAGTCCCTTCTTCTTGCAGCAATAGCCAGTGAAGAAATTTTCCTCACCTACCGAACTTATCCCTTTTTTAATGGCATCTAGTGGACATGATTGCAATGTAATCCAGTTAGTAGGCCTTTTCCTTGATTTGAGCTCAATTCACTTTGGGCATGTACTAGTAATTGGTTCCTATCATACATTCTTTGGGCCTTTTCCATCATGCATCCCAGTCCATCATCTTTTAACGTGCCATTTTCAAATTTTGATTGGAGTGTATTTATGAAGTGGCCCTCCACAGACTGCTCAAACTTCAACGGTGATGCTAACACCTTGAAGAGATGCCGACATTCCTCCTTCCTTCCCCATTCCCTATCTTCATCATCAGATTAACTTCTCCATCATCCATGACATCTTCTTCTTCTTACAACTCTAACCCTAACTGCAATTCAATTTGGATCTCCTCCATCCTTTCTTCCACCTTTCCCTATTGACTTGTAATCGCTTTTCTTCATCAACTGTAATGTCTCATAATGGTTGTTTTGATACCATTAGATAAGAACCTGAAAATACAGAGGGAATTTTGGCTCAAATTGCTCTTGATGAATATCTCAAAATTGAATTAACTCAAGTAAAAAGTAGTAAAACTAAATGTGTTTCTTTGTAATTTCTATTTCAATTGGATGAATTACAATCTGAAAGAAAAGAAAAAATAATAGATTGCCAACCTTGAAGAGGTTCTCTCTCTCTCCCATTCTTCCTCACAATTTTTTGAATGAAATCCCCAATTCACCACCGACCTCTTTTTATTATTGGCACTTAACTTATTCCAGAACCTTCCCTAACTACTACTACTGTTAACTAAGGGAGTTAATCCCCTGCTCTGCGCCCACTGATACTTTATTTGCAATTGGCTGCGCACCTTGGGAGCCTATCAATTGTGAAAGTGTACATGTTGAAAATTTGATATCAGGATTCTCTATTCTTCACTTGGGAGCAACATTTGGGTACATTTAGTGAGACCATTAAACTCACCATGCAACTGGATGCTTAAAAGCTCTGTGTGATGATGGGTTGTTTGTATATCAGACAATTAGTTAGAGCATGTAATGCATGCTCGGCCTTGATGATGCTTCACAGATGAATTCTGGAAGGCTTTGAAATAGCTCGTGCTAATTATGAAGCCTGAAGTGGCAAATTGACCAATAGCTGGCATTTGAAGAGGGATTGCTTCATTTGCAAGAGTCTCTGATTTATTATTGCTAGGAGTAAAATGTTGGGGAATAGTTTTCTAAATATGTGCCTACCCCTGCTCTTTTTCTTGTCTGACATATATAGTTAATCCTTTCATTATTATTGTGCCCTTTTGTTTATTCACTATAGCTATCGACATTTTTCCAACTCAACACGTCTTTAATCTGTTGGCCAGACTGGTCACAACTGTTGTTGATGTCGGCCCCCCAGCAGATTGGGTGAAAATCAACATACTTGAAACTGTAAGTTTATTTTGATAGGACTAGCTCTCTCTCTCTCTCTCACACACACACAACAGGCATACTCAAAGCAGATTTTGACTGTGACTGTTACTGTATGTGCAGAAAGATTGTTTTGAGGTTTATGCCTTAGTGCCTGGGCTTCTGCGTGAAGAGGTGTGTATTTGCAGTTATTGGTTTGTTGTACTGAGTTTGAACTTAAAACGTGTTCTTCACTTCAGATTGTTGGGATATGCATTCTTATTTTGGTTTTTGTATTTGGCTGTTCCTTCAGTGTTTTACCTAATACGTACATGTATCAGTTATGCGATTGCTGTTGGTATTCTCTGGTTCAGATTGCATATGAAATTTGGACCACCAATATTGAATCTACTTCTGGTGGAATTTGTTTTGCTTTATTTTCTGTCCCCCTACTGTTAGGAATTTAATATATTCTTGGGTGGTTATGTGTGTTCTCAAAGTGAGACTGAACTAAAATAATGGCTTCATAATGATGCCCTTATTGATGGCTTAGGTGCGAGTTCAATCAGATCCTGCTGGACGATTAGTTATAACAGGTCAGCCTGAGCAACTTGACAATCCCTGGGGTGTTACACCATTCAGAAAGGTACGAGTTTTGATATTTTTAGTTTTGACAGACTTTTTCGAAGCTTACCATGTACAGTTAACATTCCAGCAAAGCATGCTATAAATATTGTGAACCTAATTGTCAATTCTCTCTCCATATACAATGAGCAGCTTCCATATTCGGTAGTGAATTGAATCTGTAATGAATGCTTAGCAAATTAAAGAGAGAAAATTTTAAGCCCAGTTTGGATTTTCTTAAACCTGATGAAAGACTACATATGATGCCAAGTTATTAATTATTTGTAATTTCAGTTCCGAAGTTTCTCCCTTGTATTTTTTTTCCAGCTAACAATTTGAAGGCGTGTCAATTGCATATCAGCAATGGATATTTTAATTTAAAGGGTAATAATGGCTCAGAATTAACAGGTACTGTGTGGTTTTCAGGTGGTGAGCTTACCTGTAAGAATTGATCCAGTTCACACTTCTGCCGTTGTTAGCCTGCATGGACGTTTATTTATTCGTGTTCCTTTTGAGCAGTCAACGACATAAATATCATGGCTTATTACCATTTTGCAGAATAGTTTCTTTTAGCAGCAATCTATTCTTGCAGCACTCAGCAGCTCAAGTTGCTGACTTGTCTCGAGGTTTCTTATTTTTTAGTAGACGTAATTTTATCCGATTGCACTAGCAGATTAGTGTATAGATGTTTTTTTGGATCAGTAGCTTGCATTATTTCCCTGTAAGACAAATGAATAACAAGTTTTCGTTTCATTTACAAGACGTAAACTAGTACATCTTTCATTTTAGCTTCCCGTCCCTCCCTCTTCATAACAGGGTGAATAACTCGTGCTTCTAATGGCCCTGGCCTTATGTAGCTCATGTAATCACATAGGACCTCAAAGATGTGAAGGCCCCCAAAAGTATGTAAGGTTCTACAGTTTAGTCTAGTAGATAACTTAAGTTTAAAATGTCCAATTAATATAGTTGTTAATTTTTTCATCTAAAAGTACTAGAAGAGTAAATTTAATTTAAACTCCTAAGGTTATACATTATTATTGTTGTAATTTTGAATAATTTTATTAAGTAATTTTTTTTATTTTATTTTTTTATTATCAAGGTCCCATTTAAAATTTCGCATAAAGACCTTCAACAAATGACTTCCTAAGGCCAGTCCTGAAAAAAACAACACGAACAGAGACATGGTAGATGGGAAATGATTGCCCATTTTGAATATTTCGCATCAAGAGCGGCAAATCTCATTAAAGCAAAACCATCTCTTGCCTTCTTCTGATCTAGAATATATAAATCTTCTCAATTTCCCTTCAAGTTACATCGTTAGTAATATTTTTCTCTCGAAAATCCAAAGCTGGAATTAGCATTGTCTTAAATTGTGGAAAGCGAATTTTAACTGGGCAAATCTTTTTCTTTGTTGATTCAGGGGCTATCTTCAGTGCTTCTTTTCGAACAACCATATCCATGTAGGGACAGAGCTAAGGGGAGGCCTTACCAGTTACCACTCCTGTTTCAAAAAAAGGCCTGAATCTCTTTTTTTTTAATTTTTTTTAAATGTGAAAATTACACGATAGCCTGTTTTTAAACTTTGCATTGCATTACTTAAATCAAGTTTTAAGTTTTTTATTTCAAAGTTCAGGTTATAATTAATATTATATAAATATATTACTAATTACTTAACCAAACAAACCCCAAAACCTACGCAGCCTACCCTATTTCCCTCTCCCAGACACAGGCGCCCAAACCTAATAGATTCATTTCTCATATACATCTTTCTTCACCCACATTATTCCCACCCCCAAACCAGCCATCCCCACAATCGGCGGCGAACGACAGCGCTCAACCGTAGCTACACAGGCGAACACCAACGGACACGGGGAAAAAGTGACACAGAACGATGATGGTGGTGCGGAGAAAATATAGCTCTGCGACCATAGTCTATGCATCGCCTCTACTCAAGGTCGGTGTTATTTCTTGGGGTGGCTATGGAGATGAGAGCTGTGTTCTGCATTTGGTGGTGGCTGTGGAGATGGGGTGGTGTTGGTGATGGCTCTAGAGTTGTGGTGGTGACTGGAGACGGTGGTGGTGGTGTTAGTGTTTTTTGGTGGCTGTTGGTAGTGGTTGTGAAGTGGTGGCCGTCTGTGGAGATAATAGTGGTGGCTGTGAAGATGGTGGTCGTGGTGGTTTTTTGTTGGGACTGTGGAAATGGTGGTGCTCAGCGGTAGCGGTGGTCGGCGGGGCGGGATGGAAGAATAAAAATTTATTAATAAGAAAAAAAAAAAAGTATTAGTTACAACAGCCATGATCGTAACTGAAATCCAATCATTAATTCAAAAAATGTCAACTTGGAGATATGAATACCGAAATTTTAGACCAGACACTTGCGCATAACACTGAATAAAAAATTCAGTAAATGAACACAGTCTACAAAATATCAAATTCAGTCTACATGTAAATTGTATCCTGGCGATTTCATCCATGTAAGAATAAGTAAATTAGTACTAGAAAATCGCTTCTGATTCATATAAGACTCTACAAAGCAATCGCCAAGGAGCAGCACCATCAGAATGAATCGTTCCCTGGTTGATAATTCATACCACAGTATCATAAATAATTATCAGATAACAAGCTTTCATCATTCATTTTTCGTGATGTGTTCTTTTCCCCTCGCGCAATTTTACAGCTTAATGGCTCAACCACGCTGCCATAACAGAGTGTGGTTGAAACATTTCGATATCAGAATATGAATAATAATCTTGTTATTGAACGTCCAATGCGAATATATGTTTTGTAGACAAAAAGTGGAGAGACCATTCCAACCTTTAGAATGTGTAGGCATTGTTATCGAGTACAAATATATAATAGTCTATTTTATCGTTGAGCATCAGGAGCAGATGAAATAATTTTCAGTTGATAGATATAAAATTCAATTACGCTACACTCCCAGCGGGCTTAACCGCAAGACCCACCTCAGCATTTTGTCGTGATTAAGTGACGATATATCGAGCAAGCGATAAATTGAAAATTGGAATCAAAATTGGAGTGAATACATCGTTCTTCATTTCCAACTCCCACTGAAAATTTCAAAGCTTCAGCTGCTCCCTCCCACTGAAAATTCATCTGAACCAGCCCGGTTTTGCATTGTGCCGTCGTCCTCCCTTCTGGCGCCGTCGATTCCGCTGGGAGCATCATTTCCAGTCGCAGATTTTAATGGAATCAGGTGAGTTTTGTGTGGGTTTCTTCCTACTTAACTAACATGTGATTAAAGATTAACCCATTTGCTAAATACACTTAGAAAAATGTTGGGTTTAGATTAGTGAAGTTCGGTTAGCACTGATTAAAGTTTTTAGTTCATCAGTTTACATAATCTGTGACCCAAATACAGCTAAAATATTGATTTGCTCGAACAATGAAGTCTGGTTTTAAGGTTTGTACCATTTTTAGTTCTTCAGTTATTCTGAGTGCGCAACATTCGGTTACATCATTAATTTGGGTATGATAATCTATTGGAAGCAGAAATTCTGTTGATCGATTTTGACTTTGTCGAAAAAATTGATGTTCATTTCATATTTTGTCAGTGTCCCAATTAGCATCTTTGGTTTATTGTTCTCGTTTTTCAATTTTTATTATTGAGTTGGCATTGATTTTAGGCCCTATAATTGCAACAGAAACTCGGTTTCCGTACTCGGATGAAGACATATTAAACACAAATCTAGTGATTGATGATGATGTGAGTTCACATGATAATGAAGAAGGGACGAGAGATGATCGTGGGTTGAATGAGGATGTGGATAGTGAGGTTGTGCCTGCGGTTGGAATGAAATTTAAGGACGTCGAAGAATTGTATGAATTTTATGCAAAGTACGCGTATCGTGTGGGATTTCCAGTTAGAAAAAGAAATTCGAGGAAGGGTGAGGATGGGTTATTACGAAATGTGGCACTTGCATGTTCACGAGAAGGGGAAAAAATGTGTACTACTAGCAATTCTTTGAAGCCGCAACCAACCATGCAAACGGGTGTAAAGCTAAGTTGACAGCTTCTTCAGACATTAATGGAATATGGCGAATTACGAAGGTTCATCTAGAGCATAATCATTTATGTAGTCCTACAAAGTCTAGATCGTTTCGATGTAATCGAAGGCTTAGTGCAAGCGTGAAACGACAACTTGAAGTGAATGATATTGCTGGAATACCCTTGCATAAAACTTTTAACTCCACTGTTGTTGAGGCTGGTGGATATGAGCAAGTGACATTTAACGAAAGGGATTGCAGAAACTACATTGAGAAGGCAATGCGTTTAAGACTTGGGGATGGAGATGCCGTAGCTATTCAAGCCTACTTTTGTAAAATGCAAGCGGCTTGCCCGGGATTCTATTTTTCACTGGATTTGGATGACAAGGGTCGGTTGAGGAATGTTTTTTGGGCCAATAACAGATGTAGAGAAGCGTATAAGGAATTCGGCGATGTCATCACGTTTGATACTACATACTTGACTAACAAGTACGAAATGCCATTTGCCCCGTTTGTAGGCGTGAATCACCACGGACATTCAACATTATTGGGTTGTGGTTTGGTTTATAGCGAGGACACAGACACTTTTGTTTGGTTTTTTAGCACTTGGCTTCAGTGTATGGATGGACAAGCTCCAAGCGGGATAGTAACAGACCAAGATAGAGCTATGCAGAATGCAATTGGAATAGTGTTCCCTGGCACGAGGCATAGGTGGTGTCTTTGGCATATACTGAAGAAGTTGCCTGAAAAGTTTGGGTATCACAATCACAAAGCATCGATAATGTCAACGATACATGAGTTGGTTTACGAATCGCAACATGATTCTGAATTTGAAGAGGGGTAGACTAGGATGCTTGATGAGTATATACTACATGAGAATGATTGGTTATACGGACTGTACAGAGAAAGAAGGCGTTGGGTACCTTGTTACCTGAGAACAAGCTTCTGGGCAGGGATGTCAACGACGCAAAGAAGTGAGAGCGTTAATGCTTTTTTCGATGGTTATGTAAAATCAAAAACATCATTAAAGCAGTTTGTAGAACAGTACGAGCGAGCATTGAGGAGTAAAGCTGAGAAAGAATTTCAAGCAGATTGTAAGTGCTTCACACAAGCTGTCCCATGTGCTACAAGGTATGAACTGGAAAAACAGTTTCAGTTGGTCTACACAATAGCAAAATTTAAAGAATTTCAGGAAGAGTTTACAGGAATGGTGTACTGTCAGGTTGTAGGTACATCTAGTAATGGTATGGGAAATATATATGTTGTACAGGAAGACCATTTCTATGATGGAGGTTCAAAGATGAAGAAATTCATAGTGTCATTTAAGGCGGTACTATGTGAAATTGGTTGCAGTTGTCACTTATTTGAATTTAAAGGAATTCTTTGTAGACACACACTGCTTGTGTTCAAGTTAAATGGTGTGACTTCAGTTCCGGATAGGTACATCTTGCGGAGATGGAGGAAAGATGTGAGCAGATTGTACCAACGGGTTAAGGTAAATTATGCTGGTTGGAAAAGCACACCGGCCCAGTTAAGATATGATCAAGTTAAATGGCTGTTGATGAAGAAAAGCAAACTAATGAGCTTCTTGCCTGGTTGGAAGAGAAATTCAATTATCTGACATTATCGAAAATAGGGCAAAGTACGCTGGGAAAAAACCTTGTCCATGATACTACGGAAAAATGTATGGATACGACAATGATTTTAGATCCAGAATTCACAAAATCTAAAGGCGCTCCAAAAAAGATTCGGAAGAAAGGCCCATTAGAATGTACTTCGAATAAGTCGCGAGTAAGTATCATATAACTTGCATCTTACTTTGTATTAATATTCCAATTGTTAAAATGATCTGTCATTTCAATGTTCATCTTCGTATATACTGTTTCAGGTACGATCCACATCATTCAGAAGCAAGACCATCTTACAAGCTACACCAAATCCTGTTCATACAGTAGGTCAAGCATCAGGGGAACCGCATTACGTCTTGATCAATCCACTCTCATACACGCAACAGTTAATGGTGATAAGTGTGTTTTACACACTTATTTAGTTCCTAAATTAGCACTTTAATTGATAAATTGAGCGAATTTCTACTTATAAATTGTGTTTATCTTGTACAATTAGGTACAAACTCAATTGAAAAGAACATGGATAAGAGTGGAGAGCAATTGAGCGTAAAGAGGAGCAAATTTGACGTTTAAGGACCAAATTGAAAGGAACCAAAAGTTTGGGGACTATTTTGCTCAACTTCCAAAACCTCAAGGACCAAGGGTGTAATTTTCGGAATTTCCACTTAATAAAACCTAAATTGCACAGCAGCTGGGCATATTCTTTCTTCTTCTTCATTTTTTTGGAGCAGCTGCGTTTTCTTCTCTTCTTTTTTCTTTTCTTTTCTTTGTCTTTTCTTTTTCTTTTCTTTCAACTACTTCATAAATCTTGGGGAACAAATCAAGAGCAAGGAAAATACATATAAAGTGGTGAAATATTTGGGGTTGCTGAAAATCTGCTGGTTGCTTGCTGTTGCTGATTTGCTGGACTTGCTGGAATTGCTGAATTTCTGTGCTGCTGGAGAAGGGGCTGCTGCACAAGTTGCTGGGAAGCTGCTGAAAGCTGGAAGACT
Source organism: Ligustrum vulgare (assembly GCA_963555705.1). Lineage (NCBI taxonomy): Eukaryota > Viridiplantae > Streptophyta > Magnoliopsida > Lamiales > Oleaceae > Ligustrum > Ligustrum vulgare. The sequence continues at coordinate 39,762,503 of OY743173.1, read as the reverse complement.
GCACAGGTTGCTGGAGCTGCTGCCTGAATAGCTGGAAACCTGCTGTGCTGGAAATCTGAGCTGCTGGAAGGCTGTTGGTGCTGCTGGAGCTGCTGGAAGATTGCTGGTGCTGCTGGAAATCTGCTGGAAATTTGCTGGAGGTGCTGGACTGAATTGCTGGTTCAAACTGATGCAGGGACTGAAATGCAACAGCTTGATAGTTGGAGGACCTTGAAGCAATTTCCATAATTTTCTAATTCCGGGTTTTATTTTACTGCTTTATGTTATTTTTAATTTTCGAACACATGTTTAGCTAAATTTAAAGTGTTGGGATTATTGATGAAGCTTGACCTAGCTTAGTTGATTTTAATGCTTGTATTAAGAATTTAAGCTTTTTATTATCTTGTACATTTATTGTTGTATTTATTGACTAGCATTTATTGTGACCACATTTATGCTTAGGTTTCATGGGATGTGCAATTATTGAGAAATTATTGTGTATTCTAGATCAATACAATATTTGCTCTAGGTTCTTGTTTAGGATAGAGATATACCTAAAACCCTAGATGACCCATTGAGCTATTTTCACAAAGGTTTAATGCAATTGGTGTGTTTTTAATCGACATAGAGATATAGTAGATTAATGCCACTAATTAGGGTTGATTTCACTCGAGAGAGGTAATTGGCTAAGCTTGGAAAATCGGGTCTAACATGATTAATGAATTGCATTTCTATCTGCTTGTTGATAATTCAATTAGGTAATGGTCAAGTGGAATCAAGAATCCCAACACTCCTTTATCATCTATTCATCACCATTTTTCTAGTTATTTATTTACAATTGCAACTTTAATTCTAGTACGAGAACATTCCCAAACAAATCTTTATTGTGTGTGTTTCTTGTTAAAATTAATTATACTAGAGTGTAGTTGAAATAGACAATCCTTGTGGGATCGATAAACCGGACTCAATTAGTCCACTATCACTTGTATGCGACTCGTGCACTTGCGGTGTGTTTGTAGCGAACAAGTTTTTGGCGCCGTTGCCGGGGATTGTTTCTATTTAAATTACATTTTAGTTGATATTAGTTTTAACTATTGGTTACTTTTATTTCTTGTACAAATTTTCTTTTGTTGTGTTTTGTGAAAGAAATCTTCTAATTTCTTGTGTTGTTCTAGGTTGTTAATTGTACATGCGTCGAAGTAGAAGTCTTGATCTAGTTGAAATAGATCCGGATATCGAGGGGACTTTTCGACGTAGATTAAGGGAACAACGGGAAGCTAGGAGACAACTTCTTGCTGGGATGGAAGGAGAAAGAGTTAACATCGAGCTTAATGCTCCAGCTGCAATTCCTCCAAGGGGTGGAATCCCACCCGGTTTTGTTCCTCAAGCGGCTAGAGCTCAAGAGCCCGTTGTTAATGAAGAAGACATGCTTTTTGGAGATTTCATGAATCCTCCTATTTTCGAGAATCAATCAAGCATTGTCTATCCCTCCTACAATCATCCAAATTTTCAACTTCGGCCGGATGTCATCAATTTATTCTCCAACACCATCTCATTCTATGGGAGGACCGATGAAAATCCACATGCCCATGTGGTACGGTTCCTAGATATTTGTAGCAACTTCAACTATGAGGGTGTGAATGTGGAGGCAATCCGGATGAGGTTATTTGTACATACATTGAAAGATAAAGTAAGAGAATGGCTTGAGACTTTGCCTCCGGGGAGCATCACGACTTGGGTGGAGTTTGTCCAAAGGTTCACTACAAAATTTTTCCCACCATCTAGAGTTGCTAAACTCAAGCATGATATTACTACATTCCAACAATTCGAGATGGAGAGCTTTCATGAAGCTTGGGAGAGATTCAAGGATATGCTTAGGAAGTGCCCAAATCATGGAATTATATTGGGGCAACAAGTCAACCACTTCTATGCCGGGCTAACTCCTCCTTGCCGTTCAAATGTGGACTCATCCTCTAATGGGTCCATCAAAACAAAGAGCATTCGGGAAGCTTATGATTTGTTTGAGATCATGAGTGAACAAAGTGCAATGTGGCCGGATAGAAGTGCACCAAGGAGTTCTAGTGGTGCACGAGGGGGTGATGATTATGCACTTGTCTTGTCAAAGATTGATTCCTTAGCCAAGAAAGTGGAAGGGTTATCTACTTCAACCTCTCGGCCCATCAATATGGTTCAAGCCCCTCCGGTATGTGATATATGTGGGGCTAATCATCAAAGCTCTATGTGTCCATTGGTGGCAAGTGGTTCTTCATCTACCGAGCAAGTTGCTTATGCTCAAAATTTCCAACGCCAAGGATTCAATCCATATACTCCTACATACAATCTCGGTTGGAGAAATCATCATAATCTATCTTATGGTAACAATCACAATGTGTTGAATCCAAAGCCACAAGAGAAGAAAGAGGGATGGGAAGAGGCTATCACTGAGCTAGCAAATCATCAATTGCAATATCAAGAACGCAATGATGCCTCTTTGAAAAACTTGGAGAAGCAAGTGGGCCAAATAGCTAAACTTCTCTCGGAAAGGCAACAAGGAGCTTTGTCTAGCAACACCGAGACAAATTCTAGGGAGAATGTTCAAGCTATTACAACAAGGAGCGGGGTGCAATTGCCTGAGATCACGGCCCCACAACCAACAACTCAATCAAACAAGGCTCCCATTGAAGAAAATGAGCCTATTCTAGCATTCGAAAAAACTGTTGAAGTGCCAAAGGAAAGTGAGCCGGAAGCATCCACATCAAAGGCTCCAACACCGATCAAGGCTTATGTGCCCCCTATCCCTTTTCCTCAAAGGTTGCAAAAGCAAAAGCTCGACAGTCAATTTGGCAAATTTTTGGAAGTGTTCAAGAAGCTACACATCAACATTCCTTTCGCCGATGCATTAGCTCAAATGCCAAGCTATGCCAAGTTCATGAAGGATATTCTATCCAACAAAAGAAGGCTTGAAGAGCATGAGACGGTGATGCTAACTGAGGAATGTAGTGCCATCATTCAAAACAAGCTTCCTCCAAAAATTAAAGACCCAGGGAGTTTTACTATTCCATGCACTATTGGTGATATTAATTTTAGTAAAGCTTTATGTGATCTTGGTGCTAGCATTAATTTGATGCCTTTGTCCATTTTCAGGAAATTGGAATTGGGAGAAGCTAAAGCAACCACCGTGTCTCTACAATTGGCGGATAGGTCTATCAAATATCCTCGGGGAATCATTGAGGATGTTCTTGTGAAGGTAGATAAATTCATCTTCCCTGCGGATTTCATTATTCTAGACATGGAGGAAGATCATGACATTCCAATCATATTGGGAAGACCATTTCTAGCAACCGGGAGAGCTCTTATTGATGTGAAAGAGGGGCAATTAATTTTGAGGGTGCAAGATGAGGAAGTCACCTTCAATGTGTTGAAGACCATTAAATATCCCTCGGAATCCAACTCATGCTTTCGGGTGGATGTAATTGATCATCTAGTGGTAAATTCCTTCAACCGTGGGATTTCTAAAGATCCATTGGAGTCTTGCATCGCCCACTCTTTGACTATTGAGGATGATGATCATGAGGTCGAACAAATGGCTCATTACTTGGAGGCATCACCACAATATCAACACAAGAGGACCCCCTACTTTGAGGAGTTGAAAAAGAGTTCTTCACCACCCCTACCATCTCTCGAGAAGGCACCTACCCTCGAGCAAAAGCCTCTTCCTTCTCATTTAAGGTATGCTTATTTGGGGGAATCTTCTACCCTTCCGGTCATTATTTCTAATTTATTGAATGAGGTGGAGGAAGACAAATTGCTTCGGGTATTAAGGGAGCACAAGGAGGCTATTGGATGGACCATCTCGGATATTCGAGGTATTTGCCCTTCATTATGCATGCACAAAATTCTTATGGAAGATGATTTTAAACCTTCGGTGGAGCATCAACGTCGGTTAAATCCCAACATGAAAGAAGTAGTAAGAACCGAATTGGTGAAGTGGCTTGATGCAGGTATTATCTATTCAATCTCGGATAGTGCATGGGTGAGCCCGGTACAGGTAGTGCCAAAGAAAGGAGGTGTTACCGTGGTGGAAAACGAACATAATGAGCTTATTCCAACAAGGCCAGTGACGGGGTGGAGAGTTTGCATTGATTATCGCAAACTCAACAATGCTACTAGGAAAGATCATTTTCCCCTTCCATTCATCGATCAAATGCTTGAACGATTGGCGGGTCACTCTCATTATTGCTTCCTAGATGGGTATTCGGGCTATAATCAAATTCCTATAGCCCCGGAGGATCAAGAGAAGACGACATTCACATGCCCATATGGAACCTTTGCATATAGGAGGATGCCCTTCGGTCTCTGCAATGCCCCCGCCACTTTCCAAAGGTGCATGATGGCTATTTTCTCCGACATGGTGGAGAAATTTATTGAGGTATTTATGGATGACTTCTCAGTTTTTGGTACTTCATTTGATGATTGTTTGAATAAATTGAGGATGGTACTAAAAAGATGTGAGGACACCAACTTGGTTTTAAATTGGGAAAAATGCCATTTTATGGTTCGTGAGGGGATAGTTCTTGGGCACCGAATTTCAAGTGAGGGGATTGAGGTTGATAAGGCAAAAATTCAAGTTATTGAAAAACTACCTCCCCCAACCTCGGTAAAGGGCATAAGAAACTTCTTGGGGCATGCGGGATTTTATAGGAGGTTTATCAAAGATTTCTCAAAAATCACGAAGCCACTGTGTTCATTACTTGAGAAGAGTGCAACATATGATTTCTCTAAAGAGGGTCTTCAAGCTTTTAACACTCTCAAAGAGAAACTCATCACGGCACCAATTATTGTGGCTCGGGATTGGAGTTTTCCCTTTGAGCTTATGTGTGATGCAAGTGATTATGCCGTGGGGGCGGTATTGGGGCAAAGGAAAGACAAACTATTGCATGTCATCTACTATGCTAGTAGAACCTTGACCGATGCTCAATTGAATTATGCTACTAACGAGAAGGAAATGCTAGCGGTGGTCTTTGCCTTTGATAAGTTTCGGTCATATCTTATTGGCTCCAAGGTGATTGTGTATACCGACCACTCGGCCCTCAAGTATTTGTTGGCAAAGAAGGATGCCAAGTCGCGGTTAATTAGATGGGTTCTTCTCCTCCAAGAGTTTGATTTGGAGATTCGTGACAAGAAGGGGACGGAGAACATTGTGAAGCGGGACTTCCAAGTTGGGCAACAAGTACTTCTCTACAACTCAAGACTTCGATTGTTCCCCGGTAAACTCCGCTCTAGATGGTTCGGACATTTCACCATTGCTCAAATCTTCCCACATGAAGCGGTCGAACTTTATCATGGAAGTAAAGGGAACTTCAAAGTAAATGGACAACGCTTGAAGCCATACTTGGGGGGTCATTATGAAAAGGAGAAGTCATCCATCCCTATTGCAAACCAGGAGTAATTGTATAAAAAAGTCGAGCTTACGACTTTAACCAAGCGCTTTTTGGGAGGCAACCCAAATTTCTACTCTTTTAATTACTTGTTGATATTTACTTATTGCATTTTTATTATGGCTAACTTGGTTAATCACCAACTTTTGTAGGGTCGAAATTTTTTTTTTTTTTTTTTTTGAAATCCTAAGCAACCTTGTCCTCAACAAGTTTGGGGGAGATTGACGCATCAAGAGAATCAAAGCTTAGGTCAATTTGGAATATCATACACGCATCAATCCAGGGAAGTTCCATCACCCATCCCTTTCTTGTTATTATGCCATTGTCAACATTGAGGACAATGTTTGATTTAAGTTTGGGGGTGTTGAGATCATGTTGCTTTATGAACATTTTACATTGCCTTGATGTCTTGATGGTTGAAATTGTTTATTTTGCTGAGAATATTGACATGCTAGATAGCCTTGCCGGCTTATAAGACTTTGATGTTTGAAATTGTTGTTAATTCATGAGTTATGACCAAATGTGTTACTTGTGCTACTTTCTTTAAATGCTTATCCATGTAAGATCATATGTACATTGAGCACAATAGTCATGTTCAATTGTCGGTGAGTTCGGGAATTGTTGAAGGGCGAAGAGGTTAATGGAGTAGATGAACTAGGTTGTGAGCTTGTATTGTTTATTTGTATCAACCTATCAAATGTTTCCTAATGCTCTAAATCTCTTGATCCTAATGTAAGACAAGTTTGGGGGTGGTCGACCCGGTAAAGGAGACGGCCTAGACGTGTGGTGATTCCATGCATGTGGAAGTAAATTTTTGTGTGGAGTGTCTTTCGTCAAGTATAAGCCAAGTAATGACCATATGCTAGAGTTCTAAGCCCATTTTAATTTTTGCATTGCATTGCCCTATCTCGAAGCCTTTTTGACTCGAGTAATTAAGCCCGTAGGAGTATCTTGAAACTTGGTGCCTTAAGTTTGAAACTTGGGAGTCACCGGCCTAAAGCTCGCTACATGGGTCAATTAGAAAGCTTAATGAGTAGAGTACTCACAAGCACACACTCAAAAAAAAAAAAAAAAAAAAATCATTATTGTATTTGCTTAATAAGTCTACCTCACTTCGTAGCCTTTTTGACTCGAGTTATTAAGTCCGTAGGGGTATTTTGAAACCTGGTACCCTTTGATCTTAAAACAATCGTGGAGTTACCGATCTAAAGCTCGCTACATGGGTCAATTAGAAAGCTTAAGGGAGTGGGGAAGTCACGAGCAAACATCATGTTAGTTGTTAGAAATCATGCATTTGTACTTGCATAAGGGCTTAGATGAATAGTGGGTTTGAATTGCTTAGTATAAACTTGAATGTCGAAGCACTCATTAGTGGAGAGTCACTGCATTTCTAGGTTGTCGAGATTGTCGGTAAAACACACCCGTGCTTTAGTGGAAAAAGAAAGAGTGATTTGAGAAGTACCCTCTAGAATTACATCCTGGGAGTGGAAAGAAAATTATTCATTGGGGGATGAATGTCACGAGTGGGAAAGGAAAGAATTGACCACCAATGGTGGGATAGTTTTGACTTGAAACCTCTTTACTCATCAATATTCTTGAATCTTATTGACGATTGACAGTGGCTATGCACACACACACCAATCGAACATTAGATAAGCTAAACTTCTTTTTGGTAGCATTATTTGGAAACATACTTTTGAATTGGTTATACAATTTTACACTCATAAATAATTTGCAAGTTATCTAATATTGTTGATCTATATTTCATGTTACTTGATTGCACTAGTAGATAATTTTGCTCGAGACGAGCAAAAGCTCAAGTTTGGGGGTGTGATAAGTGTGTTTTACACACTTATTTAGTTCCTAAATTAGCACTTTAATTGATAAATTGAGCGAATTTCTACTTATAAATTGTGTTTATCTTGTACAATTAGGTACAAACTCAATTGAAAAGAACATGGATAAGAGTGGAGAGCAATTGAGCGTAAAGAGGAGCAAATTTGACGTTTAAGGACCAAATTGAAAGGAACCAAAAGTTTGGGGACTATTTTGCTCAACTTCCAAAACCTCAAGGACCAAGGGTGTAATTTTCGGAATTTCCACTTAATAAAACCTAAATTGCACAGCAGCTGGGCATATTCTTTCTTCTTCTTCATTTTTTTGGAGCAGCTGCGTTTTCTTCTCTTCTTTTTTCTTTTCTTTTCTTTGTCTTTTCTTTTTCTTTTCTTTCAACTACTTCATAAATCTTGGGGAACAAATCAAGAGCAAGGAAAATACATATAAAGTGGTGAAATATTTGGGGTTGCTGAAAATCTGCTGGTTGCTTGCTGTTGCTGATTTGCTGGACTTGCTGGAATTGCTGAATTTCTGTGCTGCTGGAGAAGGGGCTGCTGCACAAGTTGCTGGGAAGCTGCTGAAAGCTGGAAGACTGCACAGGTTGCTGGAGCTGCTGCCTGAATAGCTGGAAACCTGCTGTGCTGGAAATCTGAGCTGCTGGAAGGCTGTTGGTGCTGCTGGAGCTGCTGGAAGATTGCTGGTGCTGCTGGAAATCTGCTGGAAATTTGCTGGAGGTGCTGGACTGAATTGCTGGTTCAAACTGATGCAGGGACTGAAATGCAACAGCTTGATAGTTGGAGGACCTTGAAGCAATTTCCATAATTTTCTAATTCCGGGTTTTATTTTACTGCTTTATGTTATTTTTAATTTTCGAACACATGTTTAGCTAAATTTAAAGTGTTGGGATTATTGATGAAGCTTGACCTAGCTTAGTTGATTTTAATGCTTGTATTAAGAATTTAAGCTTTTTATTATCTTGTACATTTATTGTTGTATTTATTGACTAGCATTTATTGTGACCACATTTATGCTTAGGTTTCATGGGATGTGCAATTATTGAGAAATTATTGTGTATTCTAGATCAATACAATATTTGCTCTAGGTTCTTGTTTAGGATAGAGATATACCTAAAACCCTAGATGACCCATTGAGCTATTTTCACAAAGGTTTAATGCAATTGGTGTGTTTTTAATCGACATAGAGATATAGTAGATTAATGCCACTAATTAGGGTTGATTTCACTCGAGAGAGGTAATTGGCTAAGCTTGGAAAATCGGGTCTAACATGATTAATGAATTGCATTTCTATCTGCTTGTTGATAATTCAATTAGGTAATGGTCAAGTGGAATCAAGAATCCCAACACTCCTTTATCATCTATTCATCACCATTTTTCTAGTTATTTATTTACAATTGCAACTTTAATTCTAGTACGAGAACATTCCCAAACAAATCTTTATTGTGTGTGTTTCTTGTTAAAATTAATTATACTAGAGTGTAGTTGAAATAGACAATCCTTGTGGGATCGATAAACCGGACTCAATTAGTCCACTATCACTTGTATGCGACTCGTGCACTTGCGGTGTGTTTGTAGCGAACAAGTTTTTGGCGCCGTTGCCGGGGATTGTTTCTATTTAAATTACATTTTAGTTGATATTAGTTTTAACTATTGGTTACTTTTATTTCTTGTACAAATTTTCTTTTGTTGTGTTTTGTGAAAGAAATCTTCTAATTTCTTGTGTTGTTCTAGGTTGTTAATTGTACATGCGTCGAAGTAGAAGTCTTGATCTAGTTGAAATAGATCCGGATATCGAGGGGACTTTTCGACGTAGATTAAGGGAACAACGGGAAGCTAGGAGACAACTTCTTGCTGGGATGGAAGGAGAAAGAGTTAACATCGAGCTTAATGCTCCAGCTGCAATTCCTCCAAGGGGTGGAATCCCACCCGGTTTTGTTCCTCAAGCGGCTAGAGCTCAAGAGCCCGTTGTTAATGAAGAAGACATGCTTTTTGGAGATTTCATGAATCCTCCTATTTTCGAGAATCAATCAAGCATTGTCTATCCCTCCTACAATCATCCAAATTTTCAACTTCGGCCGGATGTCATCAATTTATTCTCCAACACCATCTCATTCTATGGGAGGACCGATGAAAATCCACATGCCCATGTGGTACGGTTCCTAGATATTTGTAGCAACTTCAACTATGAGGGTGTGAATGTGGAGGCAATCCGGATGAGGTTATTTGTACATACATTGAAAGATAAAGTAAGAGAATGGCTTGAGACTTTGCCTCCGGGGAGCATCACGACTTGGGTGGAGTTTGTCCAAAGGTTCACTACAAAATTTTTCCCACCATCTAGAGTTGCTAAACTCAAGCATGATATTACTACATTCCAACAATTCGAGATGGAGAGCTTTCATGAAGCTTGGGAGAGATTCAAGGATATGCTTAGGAAGTGCCCAAATCATGGAATTATATTGGGGCAACAAGTCAACCACTTCTATGCCGGGCTAACTCCTCCTTGCCGTTCAAATGTGGACTCATCCTCTAATGGGTCCATCAAAACAAAGAGCATTCGGGAAGCTTATGATTTGTTTGAGATCATGAGTGAACAAAGTGCAATGTGGCCGGATAGAAGTGCACCAAGGAGTTCTAGTGGTGCACGAGGGGGTGATGATTATGCACTTGTCTTGTCAAAGATTGATTCCTTAGCCAAGAAAGTGGAAGGGTTATCTACTTCAACCTCTCGGCCCATCAATATGGTTCAAGCCCCTCCGGTATGTGATATATGTGGGGCTAATCATCAAAGCTCTATGTGTCCATTGGTGGCAAGTGGTTCTTCATCTACCGAGCAAGTTGCTTATGCTCAAAATTTCCAACGCCAAGGATTCAATCCATATACTCCTACATACAATCTCGGTTGGAGAAATCATCATAATCTATCTTATGGTAACAATCACAATGTGTTGAATCCAAAGCCACAAGAGAAGAAAGAGGGATGGGAAGAGGCTATCACTGAGCTAGCAAATCATCAATTGCAATATCAAGAACGCAATGATGCCTCTTTGAAAAACTTGGAGAAGCAAGTGGGCCAAATAGCTAAACTTCTCTCGGAAAGGCAACAAGGAGCTTTGTCTAGCAACACCGAGACAAATTCTAGGGAGAATGTTCAAGCTATTACAACAAGGAGCGGGGTGCAATTGCCTGAGATCACGGCCCCACAACCAACAACTCAATCAAACAAGGCTCCCATTGAAGAAAATGAGCCTATTCTAGCATTCGAAAAAACTGTTGAAGTGCCAAAGGAAAGTGAGCCGGAAGCATCCACATCAAAGGCTCCAACACCGATCAAGGCTTATGTGCCCCCTATCCCTTTTCCTCAAAGGTTGCAAAAGCAAAAGCTCGACAGTCAATTTGGCAAATTTTTGGAAGTGTTCAAGAAGCTACACATCAACATTCCTTTCGCCGATGCATTAGCTCAAATGCCAAGCTATGCCAAGTTCATGAAGGATATTCTATCCAACAAAAGAAGGCTTGAAGAGCATGAGACGGTGATGCTAACTGAGGAATGTAGTGCCATCATTCAAAACAAGCTTCCTCCAAAAATTAAAGACCCAGGGAGTTTTACTATTCCATGCACTATTGGTGATATTAATTTTAGTAAAGCTTTATGTGATCTTGGTGCTAGCATTAATTTGATGCCTTTGTCCATTTTCAGGAAATTGGAATTGGGAGAAGCTAAAGCAACCACCGTGTCTCTACAATTGGCGGATAGGTCTATCAAATATCCTCGGGGAATCATTGAGGATGTTCTTGTGAAGGTAGATAAATTCATCTTCCCTGCGGATTTCATTATTCTAGACATGGAGGAAGATCATGACATTCCAATCATATTGGGAAGACCATTTCTAGCAACCGGGAGAGCTCTTATTGATGTGAAAGAGGGGCAATTAATTTTGAGGGTGCAAGATGAGGAAGTCACCTTCAATGTGTTGAAGACCATTAAATATCCCTCGGAATCCAACTCATGCTTTCGGGTGGATGTAATTGATCATCTAGTGGTAAATTCCTTCAACCGTGGGATTTCTAAAGATCCATTGGAGTCTTGCATCGCCCACTCTTTGACTATTGAGGATGATGATCATGAGGTCGAACAAATGGCTCATTACTTGGAGGCATCACCACAATATCAACACAAGAGGACCCCCTACTTTGAGGAGTTGAAAAAGAGTTCTTCACCACCCCTACCATCTCTCGAGAAGGCACCTACCCTCGAGCAAAAGCCTCTTCCTTCTCATTTAAGGTATGCTTATTTGGGGGAATCTTCTACCCTTCCGGTCATTATTTCTAATTTATTGAATGAGGTGGAGGAAGACAAATTGCTTCGGGTATTAAGGGAGCACAAGGAGGCTATTGGATGGACCATCTCGGATATTCGAGGTATTTGCCCTTCATTATGCATGCACAAAATTCTTATGGAAGATGATTTTAAACCTTCGGTGGAGCATCAACGTCGGTTAAATCCCAACATGAAAGAAGTAGTAAGAACCGAATTGGTGAAGTGGCTTGATGCAGGTATTATCTATTCAATCTCGGATAGTGCATGGGTGAGCCCGGTACAGGTAGTGCCAAAGAAAGGAGGTGTTACCGTGGTGGAAAACGAACATAATGAGCTTATTCCAACAAGGCCAGTGACGGGGTGGAGAGTTTGCATTGATTATCGCAAACTCAACAATGCTACTAGGAAAGATCATTTTCCCCTTCCATTCATCGATCAAATGCTTGAACGATTGGCGGGTCACTCTCATTATTGCTTCCTAGATGGGTATTCGGGCTATAATCAAATTCCTATAGCCCCGGAGGATCAAGAGAAGACGACATTCACATGCCCATATGGAACCTTTGCATATAGGAGGATGCCCTTCGGTCTCTGCAATGCCCCCGCCACTTTCCAAAGGTGCATGATGGCTATTTTCTCCGACATGGTGGAGAAATTTATTGAGGTATTTATGGATGACTTCTCAGTTTTTGGTACTTCATTTGATGATTGTTTGAATAAATTGAGGATGGTACTAAAAAGATGTGAGGACACCAACTTGGTTTTAAATTGGGAAAAATGCCATTTTATGGTTCGTGAGGGGATAGTTCTTGGGCACCGAATTTCAAGTGAGGGGATTGAGGTTGATAAGGCAAAAATTCAAGTTATTGAAAAACTACCTCCCCCAACCTCGGTAAAGGGCATAAGAAACTTCTTGGGGCATGCGGGATTTTATAGGAGGTTTATCAAAGATTTCTCAAAAATCACGAAGCCACTGTGTTCATTACTTGAGAAGAGTGCAACATATGATTTCTCTAAAGAGGGTCTTCAAGCTTTTAACACTCTCAAAGAGAAACTCATCACGGCACCAATTATTGTGGCTCGGGATTGGAGTTTTCCCTTTGAGCTTATGTGTGATGCAAGTGATTATGCCGTGGGGGCGGTATTGGGGCAAAGGAAAGACAAACTATTGCATGTCATCTACTATGCTAGTAGAACCTTGACCGATGCTCAATTGAATTATGCTACTAACGAGAAGGAAATGCTAGCGGTGGTCTTTGCCTTTGATAAGTTTCGGTCATATCTTATTGGCTCCAAGGTGATTGTGTATACCGACCACTCGGCCCTCAAGTATTTGTTGGCAAAGAAGGATGCCAAGTCGCGGTTAATTAGATGGGTTCTTCTCCTCCAAGAGTTTGATTTGGAGATTCGTGACAAGAAGGGGACGGAGAACATTGTGAAGCGGGACTTCCAAGTTGGGCAACAAGTACTTCTCTACAACTCAAGACTTCGATTGTTCCCCGGTAAACTCCGCTCTAGATGGTTCGGACATTTCACCATTGCTCAAATCTTCCCACATGAAGCGGTCGAACTTTATCATGGAAGTAAAGGGAACTTCAAAGTAAATGGACAACGCTTGAAGCCATACTTGGGGGGTCATTATGAAAAGGAGAAGTCATCCATCCCTATTGCAAACCAGGAGTAATTGTATAAAAAAGTCGAGCTTACGACTTTAACCAAGCGCTTTTTGGGAGGCAACCCAAATTTCTACTCTTTTAATTACTTGTTGATATTTACTTATTGCATTTTTATTATGGCTAACTTGGTTAATCACCAACTTTTGTAGGGTCGAAATTTTTTTTTTTTTTTTTTTTTTGAAATCCTAAGCAACCTTGTCCTCAACAAGTTTGGGGGAGATTGACGCATCAAGAGAATCAAAGCTTAGGTCAATTTGGAATATCATACACGCATCAATCCAGGGAAGTTCCATCACCCATCCCTTTCTTGTTATTATGCCATTGTCAACATTGAGGACAATGTTTGATTTAAGTTTGGGGGTGTTGAGATCATGTTGCTTTATGAACATTTTACATTGCCTTGATGTCTTGATGGTTGAAATTGTTTATTTTGCTGAGAATATTGACATGCTAGATAGCCTTGCCGGCTTATAAGACTTTGATGTTTGAAATTGTTGTTAATTCATGAGTTATGACCAAATGTGTTACTTGTGCTACTTTCTTTAAATGCTTATCCATGTAAGATCATATGTACATTGAGCACAATAGTCATGTTCAATTGTCGGTGAGTTCGGGAATTGTTGAAGGGCGAAGAGGTTAATGGAGTAGATGAACTAGGTTGTGAGCTTGTATTGTTTATTTGTATCAACCTATCAAATGTTTCCTAATGCTCTAAATCTCTTGATCCTAATGTAAGACAAGTTTGGGGGTGGTCGACCCGGTAAAGGAGACGGCCTAGACGTGTGGTGATTCCATGCATGTGGAAGTAAATTTTTGTGTGGAGTGTCTTTCGTCAAGTATAAGCCAAGTAATGACCATATGCTAGAGTTCTAAGCCCATTTTAATTTTTGCATTGCATTGCCCTATCTCGAAGCCTTTTTGACTCGAGTAATTAAGCCCGTAGGAGTATCTTGAAACTTGGTGCCTTAAGTTTGAAACTTGGGAGTCACCGGCCTAAAGCTCGCTACATGGGTCAATTAGAAAGCTTAATGAGTAGAGTACTCACAAGCACACACTCAAAAAAAAAAAAAAAAAAAAAAATCATTATTGTATTTGCTTAATAAGTCTACCTCACTTCGTAGCCTTTTTGACTCGAGTTATTAAGTCCGTAGGGGTATTTTGAAACCTGGTACCCTTTGATCTTAAAACAATCGTGGAGTTACCGATCTAAAGCTCGCTACATGGGTCAATTAGAAAGCTTAAGGGAGTGGGGAAGTCACGAGCAAACATCATGTTAGTTGTTAGAAATCATGCATTTGTACTTGCATAAGGGCTTAGATGAATAGTGGGTTTGAATTGCTTAGTATAAACTTGAATGTCGAAGCACTCATTAGTGGAGAGTCACTGCATTTCTAGGTTGTCGAGATTGTCGGTAAAACACACCCGTGCTTTAGTGGAAAAAGAAAGAGTGATTTGAGAAGTACCCTCTAGAATTACATCCCGGGAGTGGAAAGAAAATTATTCATTGGGGGATGAATGTCACGAGTGGGAAAGGAAAGAATTGACCACCAATGGTGGGATAGTTTTGACTTGAAACCTCTTTACTCATCAATATTCTTGAATCTTATTGACGATTGACAGTGGCTATGCACACACACACCAATCGAACATTAGATAAGCTAAACTTCTTTTTGGTAGCATTATTTGGAAACATACTTTTGAATTGGTTATACAATTTTACACTCATAAATAATTTGCAAGTTATCTAATATTGTTGATCTATATTTCATGTTACTTGATTGCACTAGTAGATAATTTTGCTCGAGACGAGCAAAAGCTCAAGTTTGGGGGTGTGATAAGTGTGTTTTACACACTTATTTAGTTCCTAAATTAGCACTTTAATTGATAAATTGAGCGAATTTCTACTTATAAATTGTGTTTATCTTGTACAATTAGGTACAAACTCAATTGAAAAGAACATGGATAAGAGTGGAGAGCAATTGAGCGTAAAGAGGAGCAAATTTGACGTTTAAGGACCAAATTGAAAGGAACCAAAAGTTTGGGGACTATTTTGCTCAACTTCCAAAACCTCAAGGACCAAGGGTGTAATTTTCGGAATTTCCACTTAATAAAACCTAAATTGCACAGCAGCTGGGCATATTCTTTCTTCTTCTTCATTTTTTTGGAGCAGCTGCGTTTTCTTCTCTTCTTTTTTCTTTTCTTTTCTTTGTCTTTTCTTTTTCTTTTCTTTCAACTACTTCATAAATCTTGGGGAACAAATCAAGAGCAAGGAAAATACATATAAAGTGGTGAAATATTTGGGGTTGCTGAAAATCTGCTGGTTGCTTGCTGTTGCTGATTTGCTGGACTTGCTGGAATTGCTGAATTTCTGTGCTGCTGGAGAAGGGGCTGCTGCACAAGTTGCTGGGAAGCTGCTGAAAGCTGGAAGACTGCACAGGTTGCTGGAGCTGCTGCCTGAATAGCTGGAAACCTGCTGTGCTGGAAATCTGAGCTGCTGGAAGGCTGTTGGTGCTGCTGGAGCTGCTGGAAGATTGCTGGTGCTGCTGGAAATCTGCTGGAAATTTGCTGGAGGTGCTGGACTGAATTGCTGGTTCAAACTGATGCAGGGACTGAAATGCAACAGCTTGATAGTTGGAGGACCTTGAAGCAATTTCCATAATTTTCTAATTCCGGGTTTTATTTTACTGCTTTATGTTATTTTTAATTTTCGAACACATGTTTAGCTAAATTTAAAGTGTTGGGATTATTGATGAAGCTTGACCTAGCTTAGTTGATTTTAATGCTTGTATTAAGAATTTAAGCTTTTTATTATCTTGTACATTTATTGTTGTATTTATTGACTAGCATTTATTGTGACCACATTTATGCTTAGGTTTCATGGGATGTGCAATTATTGAGAAATTATTGTGTATTCTAGATCAATACAATATTTGCTCTAGGTTCTTGTTTAGGATAGAGATATACCTAAAACCCTAGATGACCCATTGAGCTATTTTCACAAAGGTTTAATGCAATTGGTGTGTTTTTAATCGACATAGAGATATAGTAGATTAATGCCACTAATTAGGGTTGATTTCACTCGAGAGAGGTAATTGGCTAAGCTTGGAAAATCGGGTCTAACATGATTAATGAATTGCATTTCTATCTGCTTGTTGATAATTCAATTAGGTAATGGTCAAGTGGAATCAAGAATCCCAACACTCCTTTATCATCTATTCATCACCATTTTTCTAGTTATTTATTTACAATTGCAACTTTAATTCTAGTACGAGAACATTCCCAAACAAATCTTTATTGTGTGTGTTTCTTGTTAAAATTAATTATACTAGAGTGTAGTTGAAATAGACAATCCTTGTGGGATCGATAAACCGGACTCAATTAGTCCACTATCACTTGTATGCGACTCGTGCACTTGCGGTGTGTTTGTAGCGAACAAGTTTTTGGCGCCGTTGCCGGGGATTGTTTCTATTTAAATTACATTTTAGTTGATATTAGTTTTAACTATTGGTTACTTTTATTTCTTGTACAAATTTTCTTTTGTTGTGTTTTGTGAAAGAAATCTTCTAATTTCTTGTGTTGTTCTAGGTTGTTAATTGTACATGCGTCGAAGTAGAAGTCTTGATCTAGTTGAAATAGATCCGGATATCGAGGGGACTTTTCGACGTAGATTAAGGGAACAACGGGAAGCTAGGAGACAACTTCTTGCTGGGATGGAAGGAGAAAGAGTTAACATCGAGCTTAATGCTCCAGCTGCAATTCCTCCAAGGGGTGGAATCCCACCCGGTTTTGTTCCTCAAGCGGCTAGAGCTCAAGAGCCCGTTGTTAATGAAGAAGACATGCTTTTTGGAGATTTCATGAATCCTCCTATTTTCGAGAATCAATCAAGCATTGTCTATCCCTCCTACAATCATCCAAATTTTCAACTTCGGCCGGATGTCATCAATTTATTCTCCAACACCATCTCATTCTATGGGAGGACCGATGAAAATCCACATGCCCATGTGGTACGGTTCCTAGATATTTGTAGCAACTTCAACTATGAGGGTGTGAATGTGGAGGCAATCCGGATGAGGTTATTTGTACATACATTGAAAGATAAAGTAAGAGAATGGCTTGAGACTTTGCCTCCGGGGAGCATCACGACTTGGGTGGAGTTTGTCCAAAGGTTCACTACAAAATTTTTCCCACCATCTAGAGTTGCTAAACTCAAGCATGATATTACTACATTCCAACAATTCGAGATGGAGAGCTTTCATGAAGCTTGGGAGAGATTCAAGGATATGCTTAGGAAGTGCCCAAATCATGGAATTATATTGGGGCAACAAGTCAACCACTTCTATGCCGGGCTAACTCCTCCTTGCCGTTCAAATGTGGACTCATCCTCTAATGGGTCCATCAAAACAAAGAGCATTCGGGAAGCTTATGATTTGTTTGAGATCATGAGTGAACAAAGTGCAATGTGGCCGGATAGAAGTGCACCAAGGAGTTCTAGTGGTGCACGAGGGGGTGATGATTATGCACTTGTCTTGTCAAAGATTGATTCCTTAGCCAAGAAAGTGGAAGGGTTATCTACTTCAACCTCTCGGCCCATCAATATGGTTCAAGCCCCTCCGGTATGTGATATATGTGGGGCTAATCATCAAAGCTCTATGTGTCCATTGGTGGCAAGTGGTTCTTCATCTACCGAGCAAGTTGCTTATGCTCAAAATTTCCAACGCCAAGGATTCAATCCATATACTCCTACATACAATCTCGGTTGGAGAAATCATCATAATCTATCTTATGGTAACAATCACAATGTGTTGAATCCAAAGCCACAAGAGAAGAAAGAGGGATGGGAAGAGGCTATCACTGAGCTAGCAAATCATCAATTGCAATATCAAGAACGCAATGATGCCTCTTTGAAAAACTTGGAGAAGCAAGTGGGCCAAATAGCTAAACTTCTCTCGGAAAGGCAACAAGGAGCTTTGTCTAGCAACACCGAGACAAATTCTAGGGAGAATGTTCAAGCTATTACAACAAGGAGCGGGGTGCAATTGCCTGAGATCACGGCCCCACAACCAACAACTCAATCAAACAAGGCTCCCATTGAAGAAAATGAGCCTATTCTAGCATTCGAAAAAACTGTTGAAGTGCCAAAGGAAAGTGAGCCGGAAGCATCCACATCAAAGGCTCCAACACCGATCAAGGCTTATGTGCCCCCTATCCCTTTTCCTCAAAGGTTGCAAAAGCAAAAGCTCGACAGTCAATTTGGCAAATTTTTGGAAGTGTTCAAGAAGCTACACATCAACATTCCTTTCGCCGATGCATTAGCTCAAATGCCAAGCTATGCCAAGTTCATGAAGGATATTCTATCCAACAAAAGAAGGCTTGAAGAGCATGAGACGGTGATGCTAACTGAGGAATGTAGTGCCATCATTCAAAACAAGCTTCCTCCAAAAATTAAAGACCCAGGGAGTTTTACTATTCCATGCACTATTGGTGATATTAATTTTAGTAAAGCTTTATGTGATCTTGGTGCTAGCATTAATTTGATGCCTTTGTCCATTTTCAGGAAATTGGAATTGGGAGAAGCTAAAGCAACCACCGTGTCTCTACAATTGGCGGATAGGTCTATCAAATATCCTCGGGGAATCATTGAGGATGTTCTTGTGAAGGTAGATAAATTCATCTTCCCTGCGGATTTCATTATTCTAGACATGGAGGAAGATCATGACATTCCAATCATATTGGGAAGACCATTTCTAGCAACCGGGAGAGCTCTTATTGATGTGAAAGAGGGGCAATTAATTTTGAGGGTGCAAGATGAGGAAGTCACCTTCAATGTGTTGAAGACCATTAAATATCCCTCGGAATCCAACTCATGCTTTCGGGTGGATGTAATTGATCATCTAGTGGTAAATTCCTTCAACCGTGGGATTTCTAAAGATCCATTGGAGTCTTGCATCGCCCACTCTTTGACTATTGAGGATGATGATCATGAGGTCGAACAAATGGCTCATTACTTGGAGGCATCACCACAATATCAACACAAGAGGACCCCCTACTTTGAGGAGTTGAAAAAGAGTTCTTCACCACCCCTACCATCTCTCGAGAAGGCACCTACCCTCGAGCAAAAGCCTCTTCCTTCTCATTTAAGGTATGCTTATTTGGGGGAATCTTCTACCCTTCCGGTCATTATTTCTAATTTATTGAATGAGGTGGAGGAAGACAAATTGCTTCGGGTATTAAGGGAGCACAAGGAGGCTATTGGATGGACCATCTCGGATATTCGAGGTATTTGCCCTTCATTATGCATGCACAAAATTCTTATGGAAGATGATTTTAAACCTTCGGTGGAGCATCAACGTCGGTTAAATCCCAACATGAAAGAAGTAGTAAGAACCGAATTGGTGAAGTGGCTTGATGCAGGTATTATCTATTCAATCTCGGATAGTGCATGGGTGAGCCCGGTACAGGTAGTGCCAAAGAAAGGAGGTGTTACCGTGGTGGAAAACGAACATAATGAGCTTATTCCAACAAGGCCAGTGACGGGGTGGAGAGTTTGCATTGATTATCGCAAACTCAACAATGCTACTAGGAAAGATCATTTTCCCCTTCCATTCATCGATCAAATGCTTGAACGATTGGCGGGTCACTCTCATTATTGCTTCCTAGATGGGTATTCGGGCTATAATCAAATTCCTATAGCCCCGGAGGATCAAGAGAAGACGACATTCACATGCCCATATGGAACCTTTGCATATAGGAGGATGCCCTTCGGTCTCTGCAATGCCCCCGCCACTTTCCAAAGGTGCATGATGGCTATTTTCTCCGACATGGTGGAGAAATTTATTGAGGTATTTATGGATGACTTCTCAGTTTTTGGTACTTCATTTGATGATTGTTTGAATAAATTGAGGATGGTACTAAAAAGATGTGAGGACACCAACTTGGTTTTAAATTGGGAAAAATGCCATTTTATGGTTCGTGAGGGGATAGTTCTTGGGCACCGAATTTCAAGTGAGGGGATTGAGGTTGATAAGGCAAAAATTCAAGTTATTGAAAAACTACCTCCCCCAACCTCGGTAAAGGGCATAAGAAACTTCTTGGGGCATGCGGGATTTTATAGGAGGTTTATCAAAGATTTCTCAAAAATCACGAAGCCACTGTGTTCATTACTTGAGAAGAGTGCAACATATGATTTCTCTAAAGAGGGTCTTCAAGCTTTTAACACTCTCAAAGAGAAACTCATCACGGCACCAATTATTGTGGCTCGGGATTGGAGTTTTCCCTTTGAGCTTATGTGTGATGCAAGTGATTATGCCGTGGGGGCGGTATTGGGGCAAAGGAAAGACAAACTATTGCATGTCATCTACTATGCTAGTAGAACCTTGACCGATGCTCAATTGAATTATGCTACTAACGAGAAGGAAATGCTAGCGGTGGTCTTTGCCTTTGATAAGTTTCGGTCATATCTTATTGGCTCCAAGGTGATTGTGTATACCGACCACTCGGCCCTCAAGTATTTGTTGGCAAAGAAGGATGCCAAGTCGCGGTTAATTAGATGGGTTCTTCTCCTCCAAGAGTTTGATTTGGAGATTCGTGACAAGAAGGGGACGGAGAACATTGTGAAGCGGGACTTCCAAGTTGGGCAACAAGTACTTCTCTACAACTCAAGACTTCGATTGTTCCCCGGTAAACTCCGCTCTAGATGGTTCGGACATTTCACCATTGCTCAAATCTTCCCACATGAAGCGGTCGAACTTTATCATGGAAGTAAAGGGAACTTCAAAGTAAATGGACAACGCTTGAAGCCATACTTGGGGGGTCATTATGAAAAGGAGAAGTCATCCATCCCTATTGCAAACCAGGAGTAATTGTATAAAAAAGTCGAGCTTACGACTTTAACCAAGCGCTTTTTGGGAGGCAACCCAAATTTCTACTCTTTTAATTACTTGTTGATATTTACTTATTGCATTTTTATTATGGCTAACTTGGTTAATCACCAACTTTTGTAGGGTCGAAATTTTTTTTTTTTTTTTTTTTTGAAATCCTAAGCAACCTTGTCCTCAACAAGTTTGGGGGAGATTGACGCATCAAGAGAATCAAAGCTTAGGTCAATTTGGAATATCATACACGCATCAATCCAGGGAAGTTCCATCACCCATCCCTTTCTTGTTATTATGCCATTGTCAACATTGAGGACAATGTTTGATTTAAGTTTGGGGGTGTTGAGATCATGTTGCTTTATGAACATTTTACATTGCCTTGATGTCTTGATGGTTGAAATTGTTTATTTTGCTGAGAATATTGACATGCTAG
This sequence comes from Ligustrum vulgare, assembly GCA_963555705.1. Classification (NCBI taxonomy): domain Eukaryota; kingdom Viridiplantae; phylum Streptophyta; class Magnoliopsida; order Lamiales; family Oleaceae; genus Ligustrum; species Ligustrum vulgare. The sequence goes on along the minus strand of OY743173.1, from coordinate 39,740,932 downwards.
ATAGCCTTGCCGGCTTATAAGACTTTGATGTTTGAAATTGTTGTTAATTCATGAGTTATGACCAAATGTGTTACTTGTGCTACTTTCTTTAAATGCTTATCCATGTAAGATCATATGTACATTGAGCACAATAGTCATGTTCAATTGTCGGTGAGTTCGGGAATTGTTGAAGGGCGAAGAGGTTAATGGAGTAGATGAACTAGGTTGTGAGCTTGTATTGTTTATTTGTATCAACCTATCAAATGTTTCCTAATGCTCTAAATCTCTTGATCCTAATGTAAGACAAGTTTGGGGGTGGTCGACCCGGTAAAGGAGACGGCCTAGACGTGTGGTGATTCCATGCATGTGGAAGTAAATTTTTGTGTGGAGTGTCTTTCGTCAAGTATAAGCCAAGTAATGACCATATGCTAGAGTTCTAAGCCCATTTTAATTTTTGCATTGCATTGCCCTATCTCGAAGCCTTTTTGACTCGAGTAATTAAGCCCGTAGGAGTATCTTGAAACTTGGTGCCTTAAGTTTGAAACTTGGGAGTCACCGGCCTAAAGCTCGCTACATGGGTCAATTAGAAAGCTTAATGAGTAGAGTACTCACAAGCACACACTCAAAAAAAAAAAAATAAAAAAAATCATTATTGTATTTGCTTAATAAGTCTACCTCACTTCGTAGCCTTTTTGACTCGAGTTATTAAGTCCGTAGGGGTATTTTGAAACCTGGTACCCTTTGATCTTAAAACAATCGTGGAGTTACCGATCTAAAGCTCGCTACATGGGTCAATTAGAAAGCTTAAGGGAGTGGGGAAGTCACGAGCAAACATCATGTTAGTTGTTAGAAATCATGCATTTGTACTTGCATAAGGGCTTAGATGAATAGTGGGTTTGAATTGCTTAGTATAAACTTGAATGTCGAAGCACTCATTAGTGGAGAGTCACTGCATTTCTAGGTTGTCGAGATTGTCGGTAAAACACACCCGTGCTTTAGTGGAAAAAGAAAGAGTGATTTGAGAAGTACCCTCTAGAATTACATCCCGGGAGTGGAAAGAAAATTATTCATTGGGGGATGAATGTCACGAGTGGGAAAGGAAAGAATTGACCACCAATGGTGGGATAGTTTTGACTTGAAACCTCTTTACTCATCAATATTCTTGAATCTTATTGACGATTGACAGTGGCTATGCACACACACACCAATCGAACATTAGATAAGCTAAACTTCTTTTTGGTAGCATTATTTGGAAACATACTTTTGAATTGGTTATACAATTTTACACTCATAAATAATTTGCAAGTTATCTAATATTGTTGATCTATATTTCATGTTACTTGATTGCACTAGTAGATAATTTTGCTCGAGACGAGCAAAAGCTCAAGTTTGGGGGTGTGATAAGTGTGTTTTACACACTTATTTAGTTCCTAAATTAGCACTTTAATTGATAAATTGAGCGAATTTCTATTTATAAATTGTGTTTATCTTGTACAATTAGGTACAAACTCAATTGAAAAGAACATGGATAAGAGTGGAGAGCAATTGAGCGTAAAGAGGAGCAAATTTGACGTTTAAGGACCAAATTGAAAGGAACCAAAAGTTTGGGGACTATTTTGCTCAACTTCCAAAACCTCAAGGACCAAGGGTGTAATTTTCGGAATTTCCACTTAATAAAACCTAAATTGCACAGCAGCTGGGCATATTCTTTCTTCTTCTTCATTTTTTTGGAGCAGCTGCGTTTTCTTCTCTTCTTTTTTCTTTTCTTTTCTTTGTCTTTTCTTTTTCTTTTCTTTCAACTACTTCATAAATCTTGGGGAACAAATCAAGAGCAAGGAAAATACATATAAAGTGGTGAAATATTTGGGGTTGCTGAAAATCTGCTGGTTGCTTGCTGTTGCTGATTTGCTGGACTTGCTGGAATTGCTGAATTTCTGTGCTGCTGGAGAAGGGGCTGCTGCACAAGTTGCTGGGAAGCTGCTGAAAGCTGGAAGACTGCACAGGTTGCTGGAGCTGCTGCCTGAATAGCTGGAAACCTGCTGTGCTGGAAATCTGAGCTGCTGGAAGGCTGTTGGTGCTGCTGGAGCTGCTGGAAGATTGCTGGTGCTGCTGGAAATCTGCTGGAAATTTGCTGGAGGTGCTGGACTGAATTGCTGGTTCAAACTGATGCAGGGACTGAAATGCAACAGCTTGATAGTTGGAGGACCTTGAAGCAATTTCCATAATTTTCTAATTCCGGGTTTTATTTTACTGCTTTATGTTATTTTTAATTTTCGAACACATGTTTAGCTAAATTTAAAGTGTTGGGATTATTGATGAAGCTTGACCTAGCTTAGTTGATTTTAATGCTTGTATTAAGAATTTAAGCTTTTTATTATCTTGTACATTTATTGTTGTATTTATTGACTAGCATTTATTGTGACCACATTTATGCTTAGGTTTCATGGGATGTGCAATTATTGAGAAATTATTGTGTATTCTAGATCAATACAATATTTGCTCTAGGTTCTTGTTTAGGATAGAGATATACCTAAAACCCTAGATGACCCATTGAGCTATTTTCACAAAGGTTTAATGCAATTGGTGTGTTTTTAATCGACATAGAGATATAGTAGATTAATGCCACTAATTAGGGTTGATTTCACTCGAGAGAGGTAATTGGCTAAGCTTGGAAAATCGGGTCTAACATGATTAATGAATTGCATTTCTATCTGCTTGTTGATAATTCAATTAGGTAATGGTCAAGTGGAATCAAGAATCCCAACACTCCTTTATCATCTATTCATCACCATTTTTCTAGTTATTTATTTACAATTGCAACTTTAATTCTAGTACGAGAACATTCCCAAACAAATCTTTATTGTGTGTGTTTCTTGTTAAAATTAATTATACTAGAGTGTAGTTGAAATAGACAATCCTTGTGGGATCGATAAACCGGACTCAATTAGTCCACTATCACTTGTATGCGACTCGTGCACTTGCGGTGTGTTTGTAGCGAACAAATGGTAAGATTAGGGTACTACAAATAGATGGTTTTCTGGTAATCGGGATTCAATATGCTGATATGTGTCATTGCCTCACTCTGTAAATTGCAGGGTGCTCAAACGCAGCCCTAGTATCCATCAGGTGGAGGGTATTCCTTGCCCACGATTGATATGGGGAATTCATGGAGCTCAATCTTTCAACCGCAGGTTCGACCATTTGAAGATGAGTACGTTGGATCATCTGGTGGAACGGAAAATACTGACAGAGTTGAATGAATGTTATTCCTTAAACTTTGTACATTGTCTCTAGTGTGGATTATCATGTTAGGGAATGAAGCCAATGGTTTTATGTTGTTTCTCATGTTGAATGAATTAAAGACGGAGTTGAATGAATGTTATTCTGTTTATTTGTTTATTGTCTCTAGTGTGGATTATCATGTTAATGTTAAAAACCACCAATGATTCACCTGTTCAATGAGAGCACATTGCCTATTCAAGCTATTAAATGTTTACAAATCGTTTCAATTTTCAATTTTTTCAATTTCTATTACAAGATTTTACAAAAACTTCGGCAGAGTCTCCTCTATAAATTGGACATAGCCAACCTGTAGAGAAAATTCAAAACCATTTTCAAACACAAATATCAACTCATTCAATCCCAAACATCATCAAAACCAATGCAATAACTCTCAAACTCCTCAACAATATAATTCAAAGTAATAAACTTTAACAAATACAACAAGATGTAATTACATACGCTAATTGCAATTGAAATAAATACATTAGCTTCTACAAAAGGAGAACTAATTATTTTTTTCCCTTGCTAAATTCCACAGTCATTGATATGTTAACATTTCTCTGCTCCGCTAAACGCGCAAAAAGTGAAAACGTGCGGGCTAGAGCTTCACTTTCCTCTTCAGCCAAGGAGTCTTCACCTGCATCGTGGGCCGTAGTCGAACTACCTGCATCATGGACGGTACTCGAACTGCCTGCATCATGGCGCGCGCTCGAACTCCCTTCATCCCATTCGTAGAATGTACACCCATTGGTAGTACAATTGAAAAACAGCTTCCCTTTGGATTTCTTTGCAGGATCTTCCACCCTTAGCCATCTCACGTATCCGCGGTGACAAATTGGGAAACGTCGCTTCATATCGCAATCTTTCATCCAATGCCCGGGCTTTCTATAGCTATGGCTCACTTCATTATTCTTTAACAACATTTCGAATCCCTACTGCATAATAGGATGAAGTTTCAGGTTAGTGACAATCCAAAATTAACTATATCCAAAATTATCAATAACAATGAGGTAACAATTATCAACAACAATAAGCTAAAAATTAACGAGTAGCATGTTAAAAATTTACTTGATGTGATATTGTGTGGTTGCAAATGAAAGAAAAGTTTTGAATTTATGTGTAGAATATTTTATTGTTAAAATGTATGGCTAAATTGAGTACCATAGAAGAACGAGTTATTTATAACGAGAATCAAACAGGCACTTAGGATTACAGGTGTATTGATTTTCTTATCTTAACATGAATGAGTAAGATTTTATCTCCATAATTTAAGTACTTACATAACGACTTTTCAGCTTGGGGAAATCTATCCACATTGGCATCTTTAATTCATAATGTGCCTGTCAATGAAAATTTATAGTACAATAACTCCGAGTTATCAAACCACATGCACTTAATTTACATGGTCCTTGCTACCAAAATTTTGAAACGCAAATCCAGAACACCCTGCAAAATGGTTTTAAAGCTAATTACAAGCTTTATGCATTCAACAGACTATATCAAAACTGATATAGTTTGTGAAACCTTATGTTCCTTTATTTTAATGTTATTATTGTTTATATGAATTGGTCTTTTGAATTGAGTATCACTGCCAGAAATAGCTTATGTTATTCTGCTGTTCTATAAAGTTGACAACTTTGATCTCTTCATGACTGAGCATGTTTGGCAATGGACCTACAAAATCTTATTGGTTTAAATAAGCCACATAAGTAGGGTTTACCTTATTTTTTACTTTGTGCAGGACCATTCCCCATACAATTTATCCCAACATTTGTGGGGCTACATCAATCATAAGAATTACATTTTCATCCAAATTCTATGTATTAGAATAAATTAGATAAGGAGTTGGATGAAACCTTTCCATTCCAACCACAGCTCATCACGTTTAGCAATCTTATGGTAATCTCCAATCTCTCGATGAAATTGAGGTTCACACTCTAATGCTAAAGGTTCAGACACTCTAATGACTACATCTTAACACACAAATAATCAGACTAAAGTCTTAGCTCAAAACGAAAAAATAAGATATGGAAATGAGATTCGAAGGAAATAAATAGATTCCAAGAAACCTAATAAAACACCAATTGGAAAAGTAGTTGTTTTTCCGGAAATCACATTCCAATCTCTAAATTTTCTGCAGTGACAATTGCACTGAATGGTACACCAAATGGGTGAGGTTCTGGCAGTAAGCTTCTAGCACTACAAAAACATGCCACATTCAAACAAAATGGTAGAATTGAAACTGTCAAATTCCCATTTTATTTCATAAAGTAAGAAAACCATAAAATATAACAAAAACCACTCCATTATGCAACATTTATCATTCTATTCAAATTCCAGATAGGCTAGAAAAGGTTAGGTGGCGTTCTGTTTGTATTTTATTTTGTATTTTCATTTTCGAAATGTTTTGTGTTTTGTGTTTTCATTTTTGTTTTCAAATTTGCTGAAAACGCGTTTGGTTTGTCATTTTTGAAAACTGTTTTTGAAAATGAAAAGCTGGAAAACACGTTCTGTTTGAAATTTTGCAAAACACTATTTAAACTATTTTTAATTAATTTGCTTGCAGAATATTACTAACTCCAACTCAAATTTCCTTTCACAATACACTAAAAATATGGTTACATGCAACACACTAATGTGAGCATTAAGAGTCTATATTAACACAGCTTGGTCAGGTTCGGAACTTGAGAAAGCTCCACTTCTATTAAAATCCAGAAAATGCAAGTTCTTTCAAAACCACCAGAGTCCATTTATCATTACATTTTTTGAAATATAACAACAAGAATTCTCATTTAATTTTTTTTTTTGTAATGTTGATATTGAATTCAATAAAACTTTATTTAAACTAAATTTCAAGTTAGGATAATTTTCAAAAAAAAAAAAAAAATTCTTTATTTAGGCTTAGTTCCAAGTTAGGATAATTCTAAAAAAAATAATAAAAAAATAAAAACTTTATATTAAACTTAGTTCTAAGTTAAGATAATTCTCTAAAAAAAAAAAAATCCGAAAATGCGTTTTCCGCGTTTTGGACATTTTTCGTCGAAATACACACAAAACGCCCAAAACGATGTTTCGGGCGTTTTCCGTTTTGTGTACAAATTTTTTTTTTGTTTTCCAAAATGCGTTTTCGAAAATGATAAAGAGAACGCGTTTTTAACGTTTTCGAAAATAAAAACAGAAAACGACCTCAAAACAGCAAAGAGAAGAGGGGCTTAGCATCTCAGGGCATTTCATCTACATTTTTGGCTGAAAATGAAGTAATCACAACTTACCCAGTGTTTCTGAAATTGTAACAATATTGAAGACAATTGTGCTGAAATTGAAGGAATCTCATCTTACCCAAAATCATTTCTAAATTGATGAATACCAAACTACACAAAATCATTTCTAAACACTGATGCTACACTTCACTCCAATTCACAAATATTAACGCATATACTCAGGGTCGGGGGGGGGGGTACAATAATCGCAAATTTGTCCACATACGAAGGTTGCAAAATATTGTCTGCATCACATGTAATCAGAACAATGGTAACCGCAACTTCATCAGAAACCCAGTTAAAAGACGAACACGGAACGAAATCGAAATATTACTTACCCGGTTGGAAATCGTGCGCAAAGAAGATCTGAGTCTGGTTAGCTGGTCAGATGCGTTCCGCTTGCTCCGGCTCGAATCAGCATCAACAGGAAGTTGGAGATGGCGGAAAAGTATTTTGCGCAAGAAATGAAGATGATGAAGTCGTGGGTCCGTAAATGCTGTGGTTGGAACCATCTTCTCCAACTCCCATTGAGGTTGAGGAAGGGAAATGGTAACCAGAGAACTGCAGATTAGATTTTGAAAATTTTCATTGTTCGAGTCGAACGAAAATGCTTTGCATACTTCAGGTTAAGTCAAGGGCTTTTTTGTCTTTATCTTACTGGGGGTGGGTCTTGCGGTGATACATGCTGGGAGTGTAGCATTATTCTATAAAATTTATCATCCTTGTATATAGGATGTCATAAAAATTTAATTTCCCTTAGTCGAGCATTGGACTGAATGATGATATAATTAACGCTGACTGATTTCCCTATAAATTTGCAATTGTACTCCAGCGAAAATAGATCACATTTGAAGATTTCGTGAATTCGTTCTTCAATCCTCCTTGGGTTCCTTCTTATTCGACTTGTCCATTTTGGCCTTGATGTAGCAGAAACATGAGCAGGAGGGTAACTGCAACAAGAACTTCATCTCTTTTCTCTGTTATTATGACATTTGTGCTGACACGAGGACGAAAGCCTTGGTGTTTTTGCGCATTAGTGTTACTGTATTTTGATTATTTTCCTAAGAAGATGCTTAATTCTCCAGCCTTGAGTCTCGATAGTTCGTTTCTACTCCTTAAAAACCATACCAAATGGGCCCGATAATAAATGACGTTAAAATTTTGTCCATCATCACGAAAGTTGGCTATAATTACTACTGCATCTGCTTCAGCTGCGTTTTATAGTTTCATAGAGAAAAATAGAGTAGTCGCTATTGTATACTTTCACTGATAAAAAAATGAAAAAGGCAGAGAAAAGTCAATAATGTTGCACACCAAATATGTAGCGATCGAGAATTTTTACGCAATTTAATAATTATTTCAAAGTTTCGAAAAGCGTGCCGCTGCGATCTCGCCCATTTTTACGTTAACGTCGCAACGAGTTCGTCTAGCCAAGTCGGGAAATATCGAGTTAATTCAATATTAAATAAATTCCGAATTTCTAAAATTATATCATTTTATTTATTTATTTATTCTATTTCTTTCAAAAACGTTTTAAAGTCCAACTTGTGTTAAGATAATTTTATCAGATCCATTTTCCAACTCAGTTGAATTCACACGTATTATTTCTCGATTTCCGTTTCTTGTGTATCAAAACCCATGAAATTCCCAAAATATTCTACTTCAACCCATACTTCCACTACATCAAATTTCACACTACACAACCCATACCCTGCCAAGATTCCCTCACATTACCCAACCCACTCCATTATACATGATCAAACCCCACAATTCTGTCCAGCGACCAGCTTCAATTCCATTCCTCACCTCACAGCTTTCAAGCAGCCAAGGTAATGTTTTCCCCTCTCAACCCAGCCGGTCGGCCAACCTCCAGCAAACCAACCTATCTCAGCATCATCGTCCCAGTGCAAGCTCCTTTGCAGCCAGTCATCACCATCACGCCACAAACCAGTCATCACCCCCTCTGCAGTACCACCACCGTGCAACACCACCGCCACCTCCAACTCACCTTCATCCCCATTGCACAACACCAACCCAGCCACCACCAATACAGCACACCCACGAAACCATCACCCCTCGGCCACAACCTCCCCAAAACCGTCTATCATCATCACCACCAATGAACCACAACCAAACCACCACTGCCCCAAATCAATCCCAATCCACCAACCTCATGCAACCACCACCCAAACTTTCTGCCGCTCCACGCCAGTCGAACCACCTGCAGCACCGCCTCAATCACCACTGCCCCCCCAACACCACCATCACCGCAGACCACAACCAACTGCAAACCACCTCCAGCACCGCCACCAACTCGAACCAACCACCCCCACCGCCCTTTCCAACCCTCACCAAATAAGCCAAAATCGAAAATCAAAACCAAGAAGAGAAGAACCCATAGCCCTAGAAACCCAAAACCTACCTCAATCGCCGATTTCCTCGTCGAAAAATCGTGTTTTGAGTCTCGTTTCCAGTCTCGGTTTTACCCAAAAATCAGCACCAAACTTTGTTTCTTTTACTACCATCCTTCCTCTTTGTCACCGCCACACGACGACGGCGGTGGTGACGCTGTGAAGTCGCCGGCGAAATGGCGTCGGCAATACCTACGGATTTCATCTCTCCCTCGCACGCCATCCCTCATTTTTTCTCTGGTCAAATGAATTAGGAGGGAGGGAGAGAGAGAGAGAGAGAGAGAGAGAGAGAGAGAGAGAGAGAGAGAGAGAGAGAGAGAGAGAGAGAGAGAGAGAGAGAGAGAGAGAGAGAGAGAGAGAGAGAGAGAGTAAAATTGTTTTATATTTTGATTTGTTTTGAAAAATTGCACCTTGGTCCCTTTAATTCTTGAAGCTATTAAATTCAATCCCTTTTGTTTTGAAACTAATCATTTCATTCCATTCATTTTTAAAATTACTTATTTCAAGCCCTACAATTTAATGTTCATTTTTGAGCTTTGACCTAACTTTTAAAAATTTACATTTTAATCCCTCAACTTTCAAAGTATCCATTTTAGTCCCTCAACTTTCAAAATCAGCAATTTCAATCCCTAAATTTTAAGTAATCATTTTTAAACTATAAATTTCAAAAGACTAATTCGACGTAATCTTCTGTTTGGCTAGACGAAGCGTACGGAGAATTAAAGAATTGAAGTCGTTTCCCGCTCAACTTTGCACTCGTCAAGTTTAAGGTAGACTCGCCCCTATTAATTGATTTAAATTATGATTGCATGTGAATGTGTATGTTATGTGACTTATGTGAAAGTCATTTTTATGAAAAGAAACGAGAATGTATTTCTTCGGAAATAATTATGTTGTTATGCTTGTCATAACTTACTTGCTTAAATACATGAGAAAGAAAGAAGAGAATATCTTACAAGATAAATGATGATGTTATGCATAACATACGTGTCTTAAGTGCACGAGACGAGACTACCCACACCCTATGATTTTAAAGAGCCTATGATTTTCAAAGAGAAGCCCCGTGCTTTAATGCACAAGAAGAGACTACCCACACCCTATATTTTTAAAGAACCTGCATTTATGTGTTCAATTATATTGTAAATTAATTAATGGGGTATGAGTCTACTGAGTATTTCTATGAAATGCTCATGTCTATTTTAACAACAATTGCAGATCTCGGAGAGGGTAGCAAGTGATGGATGATTGTGGCAATAGAAATTAAATGGTTGAAAACCTTATTTTAATGATTTCCGTATTTCCAAACATTGGGTAATTTTGAGAATTTCAGTTATTTGAGAAATTATGACATTATCAATTGCTTTACAATATTAAAGGCTCGATTTATTATTTCGAATGGTTTCATAAATGTTTTCAATTTCATCGACCATTACAGTTTATTTAATGTTGCCAAAAATAAATTTCAGTTATTTCTTCCGCTAAAATATTATTTGAAAAGTTAGATCAGATGATGACGTGGTGAACCGAGTATTTAGAACTCGGGACACTACAAAATATGACAGTCTTTCATTGTGCTTCACAATGTTCAAGCAGTGTCAAGTGGAATTATTGTGCTAAGCGATTCATACTACCTGGTGATTGCAACATCAACGACAAATAAAACTTTGGTTTTGAAATATGGAAAGACACAACTTGTGCCCACACCTCACAGTGAATGATAACATTTGTGGCACAAAGAAATAAATTTTAGTTAACCTTAGGCCACAATTTCAAATGTGTACTGGAATTCGAAACTGAACGGTGGCTCCCAAAATGGGAAAAAGAAAAATATTATAATCCTCCGTCTCTGTTGAATACCATCAGGATCTCCTGTTTGGACTACAAAGTCATCCACTGCAGAAGAAACAACAGGAATATCTATCAGTTTCAAAGAAAATATAACAACCCTCCTTTAACTTCAGATATGTACATGTCAAAATAATAAGCATGTTCTAGAGGGTATATACAAAATCACATTCTACTAAAGTAATCAAATGATAAGATCAGAATTTTACATTGATTTGGATTCGAGTCACCTCAGGGCTCAACTACTAAACTATCTCTGATTTTGCTAGCATCAATTCCAGTATCACGTGAATTCAGTATCACGTGATAAGATCAGAATTTTACATTGATTTGGATTCGAGTATCAATTCCAGTATCACGTGAATTCAGTATCAAGGATTTACTATAGAGGTGAGCAAAAGTCCAGTATATGATATTAAACCATATTTTCGGATATCACGTGAATTCAGTCAAAATAGAGGTCATAGGTTTGGAAACCTTAGTCAATTCCAACAGCTTCCATACTGTAGCAAGTAGAATGGTATTTGTCACCTACCGTGAAGTGAATACAGTCAAAATAGAGGTTGCATACCTTAATCAATTCCAACAGCTTCTCTACTGCGGCAAGTAGAATGGTGTTTGTCACCTATTGTGAAATGCAGAATGTTGGTTGTAACTAAAAAGATATGAAGAGCCATGGTTTATTCTTTCCTTATTTTCATAGATATTCAAATATTTAAAATGAGGATGACATTATCTATGACACATTTTTGGGAAAGAATATAACGAGTGAAATTAATAATCATTTACAGATCACATTTTTATCTTATATAAATAAATTATTATCTATTATTTAGATAAACTCAAATTGTATAAGTTAAAATTACGATTATAAAACAATTATCCAAATATGATACCAGAATCTGGTAACTCAAATTCATCACTGATCCTGCAACCTAAGCCAGTCTTTGGTTATAAGGTTGTACTTCTTATGCTAACATGCAATTCTTTCATTAGAAATTAGAACAAAAAAAATTCAATTTGTAAACATATAAAGAAAAAATTAGCTCTCTCTATATATAAATGGATTTATATGTTTCTGATTCCTAAAGATCAACCGATCGATTAGTAGGTTTCCTAAATCTTCGATGGAGTGGAAAATAGGTCGAATGTATAGGAAATCAGATTTTTAATTCTCTAAGTAGCCTTACATCTTTGAATCTTCATGTCATTGTAGAAATGTCTTTCCACTAAAGCGAAAAATATTCCAGCGGTTACAGGGGCATTGTAACCATCCGAAATGGGGCATTGTAACCATCCAAAACAATATGGAATACACATTCATTCAGGTTAGGATTTTCTTTCACCTTAAGCTTCATATCCACTATTGTTTTTCCCTTCAGCAGTGACACATTTCTATATTCTTCTAGAACTTCATCGGAAAGCCATCCACGATATCCTCTAAAATACTGCAGAAATCCAATATCCCAGGAAGATCTCAGCTGCAATCAATGACCAGGATTTAAATGAGACAAGCCTACAACTTTTTCAAGTTCTTCTCATTTTCTAGGCCTCAAGGAAAATTTAGTAGAAATCATGCAAGACTTTTGTTGTTAGTATCCAAAAGGACAAGAAGCTGATACTTTTGAAACCGTGTAATCGTCATAGAAGATTTCCCATACCCTCAAAGGAACGAAATCCCAAAATATTACAAATTAAAGCAAGTTACACAAGAAATGATTTGAAATATGTGGCATAGATAGCAGATTAAGAACCACATTGAACATGTTAACCTACATCCACATGAATTTCATTTGCTTTCAGATTAATCACATTATACGAAAAAACCACTTCAACTCTTTAGGATGAAACTAAGCAGATATTTTGACAACATGAACACGAATGATTAAAAAAAATAACAATTTGTTGCACTCACCCTCCCACATAATTAAGCAATTCTTTCTTCTTAGGTGCAACATCGATTCTTATCTTCAACAATTTTTTGAAGTTCATTTAATCCGATTCCAGTTTGTTAAGCAATTCAGTTCCATCCTCAACCGTCGGCTTTGCCAAACTTACAACAATCAAGGTTCTACCTTGTTTGAGAGCCATTGATGTCTGTCTAACATCCTATAGTTGCGGGAATGAAAATACAAACCAATCAACATATTGTAAAATCCCTTGAACACACAAATAAAAAAGTTTATGCTTGATTTTAAAGGCACGAATTTATACTAAAAATAAGAGTAGTGGTTTACCCTTTCGATAGAATCAAGAGCCTTCACATTAGCAACCTTGAGACTTTCGGTAACAATATTCGAGCGGCCATATGTTCGAGTAGGTGGCACACTTCTTTGAAAGTGAAAATGGGCCAGGACTTTCCGATCGGATAATGGCCTCAATAGTAGTCCTTCTATAATAAAATTTCAGATGAAATTGCAAGACGCTGGTAAAAAAGGTTCCTCGATTTTTTTTTACGAAATCAGGCATTTAGCCCAGAAAGCGAAAGAAAACAGCTTGAAACCAGACGATTATGAGGTAAAGGATTTGAATGCAGAAATTAGTATTAAAAACAACAGGAAAATGGATTCTCAGTTATCCATTTGATGGGTCTCTTTCAAATGATTTTTTCGCTGTTGATTCACAATCATAAATGTCGATGGTAGTGGCACAGAAACATCTCACAGTCCACCATGAGCTCTAATCATAGATTGGGAAAGTATTGGAAGGGGATTTTACAATGATACCCGTAAACCCATCCGTGAAACAAGATCTAGAAATTTGAGAAGTGAAGAATCCTGTGGTTTTGAGATTTATTAAGCTTATCCATCAGTGAACCCAGATCTGAAAATGATCTGGTAAACAAAATTTGATGATGAAATCTTGCTTCGTTAAGATCGTGAGAGAAATCTGGAGATACTCCAGCACGCGATTTTCTGTGTGTTTTATTTAAAATCCAGAATTTTTTTATCATAAAATTTGTTAGGTGATAATTTATTTTATAGAATAATAAGTTTCTTTTGAGTGGCATAATTCAGTTAATAATATTATGGGCGGCAAAACTCATAAAACCAGTTTTAATAAGGTGGGTTGAGAGCCAATTTCCACAATTCTTTACTTGTGTATTTTCCCCAAAAAAATTTCTTAAGTCAGGCCAACCCAAAATTGAAGACTGCCCCAGCCCATACATATGGGTTGGCTCCGCCCATGGATGGAACAACCTCAACCAATTCCATCCTAGGTACTATAGTGCCAGACTTTTTTGAGTCGCATTGCAAAATGAGTAAAGAATAGTTTGTTTGAAGAGATGGATCAATAAAAGAAGCAAAAGAGACCATTACAATACAGGAAAATCTCTCCACGGAATAGATCAAGTTAAATTTCTTTCAAATGTTTCAACTCTTCAACACTCAAAACTTTCCCCAACAAAAGCAAAAAAGGGTTTTGGCCCAATTTTTAGGGATGACAACGGGGTTGGAAATCCCCGACAAAGACGGGGACTGGACAGGGCGGGGATGGGGATGAAAAGCATTCACGAATCGGGGACAGGGCGTAGACGGGGATGACCGTCTTATCCTCATTCCCGCCCCTAATCAACAAGTTGCATTAAAATTTAAAAAGCCAAAAAAAAAAAAAAAAAATCCTATATTATCTTTACAAAAGTCATATGATGTCAAAATTTCTTACATCAAAAATTTATTACTTATCAAGTCATAACTTTAAATACTTATTTTGAAAAAGTTACTGATTATTAGTTATTAAGCTTATCGAGTTGTATTTTCTCATCTAATCAAATATTAAATAAAGACACAAGCAAAGATGAATATATATTCGATTAATATCCAAATAATGTGTAAAAATTATTAGATTTAGAAAATGTTAGAGTTGTTCTTGCATATTTCCTTATATTATCTGCATAAAATTATTTAAAAAAAGAAACAAATAGAGATGTAAACGAGAATTTTCTCATCCCCGCCCCACCCCACCCCATCCCCAATTAAATGGAGACGGGCGGGGATAATAAATCATTAATGGGGCGGAGACGGGGTAAGGCATCCCCGCCCCGTTACCATTCCTACCAATTTTAGGGGGCCAATTTCTTGTCATATGAGAAAGAGTTTGTGCTTTTGAAATTTCCAACCCAATTTTCTACAAGATCATAAATGTGGTGATCATTTGCTCATCCAATAACAAGACTATTTGGCCGCTTCTTTGATTGAGAACTAAACTGCAAAAAGAGAACGTGGAGAATTTGTGAAAATAAAATAGGCAATATTTTTCTAAGAAGTTAGAAAATATATCTATTTTTCACCTTTTGGTGTATTTAGTGGCGGACCCAGACATTTTATATTAGTGGACAGAAGAACATGTATTTTTTGTGACGAATTTTACGGGGGTTGCACTCGCCCCCAAATCTTTTTTAAGGAAAAAAAATTCAAATTCATACAAGATAAATATACTAAATATTCAACAAATACCAGTTCATAAATCATACTACAAATACACAAATTGGTTTGGAATCGCAATTATAAGCAAATATTCAACAAACCAACTCTCTAACTACTGCAAATACACAAATATTTAACAAGTCACCACATTATATACTTCATAAATTCTAAATAATTCAAAATTCAGCATTCATAACCATAAATCATTAGTTCATTGGTTGATTCAGTATTTCAATTGATTTATAAAATCATAAATATTCAATAAAGTCACCAAGAAATGAATTAAGAAATAGGAATCTAACATTTTACAAACTAGTTCACTATTTTCATATGACTTTCCAACCAAAAAAAAAAAAAATAGGTTAGAAGTTTAGTGAGTCACATGCCCCCACTAGGACTCACTGTGGATCCTCCAATGAGTATGTTTGATAGGCTTTTTTATCATGAAATTTATTTTTCATCTAACCATGTTTCACATGGCATTTTCCATGCAATAAAGGAAAACGAGGAAAGTGTTTTCCACATTGCATGGAAAATCATTTTTGCATCGTTTGACCAATTTTGTTGTTGATAATTGACTTAATTTTTTTAAATTAATATTATTATTAATAAGTACAAATGTGTGAAAAATAAAAATAAGTTTCGTTAATTAAAATAGCTCAATTTTGAAAACTTTTCCATGTAAAATAATGTCAATCAAATAACAAAATTTAAAAAATTTCCTGCTTTTTCCACCTATAAATATAATTCAATCAAATATATTAAACTTCTAATTCTCAAGAAAATAAGTTCCTGTGAATTTAGTTTACTGGAATTCGCTTTCTTTCCATTCAAATATCATATTCGCTACTAAACTGGATTAATGTTACATGTATTTAGAGGTTAACAAGAAGCTTGACCAAAAATGAGGTGGCACAACTGTGATGATTGATTGGGTTGATGTGATGTGTGAGTTATTAAGATTATGTCACCTGTTGATGCATTTTTTTCCCAGCTTTGAAGAAAAGTTCCAGCAACTCCAAGAAATCCCAGCAGCATGTTCCTTGTTTGAGCTCAATTTTATGATCACTTAAACACCCCGGAACATGGCACTGTCATCCTCGAGAAATGGCAACCGGATTTAGGCTCGCCAGAGGTAGCAAGATTTCACTGAGATATTGGTCATCTCCCACTTCTACCTCTCCACCTTACCTTTTCCAAAATCTAATGAACCAAGAAGAGTTTCCCCCTCTTATTCAAATTCAAATCCCATAGGTAAGTGAAGTGCCAACCATAAGATGCCATGTAGATTAAGTGAACCACCATTATATTCCACAAATCTTCACCTTAGGTCACCTTAACCCATTACCAATTTCCTCGGTTAAAGTGCTATCCATGTGTGTGTGGTCTATAAATCATCATCGCTCACTCCAGCCAAGTACCCGCAAAAAAACTAGCCATTATCAATAGCAAGAATTGATAAACACTTGTTGAATTTACCTGCCGCAAGTACTTTTGTCCCAACATTTGCAGGATTATCATTAGTTGCAATTTTAAGCAGTTCAAACTCACCTGAAAATAACTTCTTCATAATGAAATGATACTTTACCTCAATGTTCTTAAACCTTTCATGATAAATAGGATTTTTACACAACATTAACACACTTTGACTATTAGTAAATATCATAACAATTTCATGCAAGAAGTTCCATTTACACAATAAGCCTTTTAACCACATGCATTATTTTACATCTTCAGTGAGTGCAACATACTCAGGCTTTAGTGCTGGAAAGTGTAACAATTAATTGCAATTGTGATTTCCTTGTGATACAATTATCACCAAAATAGAATAAGTAAAAAATGGTAGATTTCCTCTGATTTTTATCCCCTACAAAGTCAAAATCTACACATCCCTTAAGCTCTACCTTATCACTTCTCCTTTCAAATGCTAACCCCCTTTCAACAAATCTTGCTAGATGTCCTAATAGCCATTTTAATGCACCTCAATAAGATTTACCTGGTTTAGACATAAACCTACCCAAGAAACTATTCCATATGCAAGGTCATGTCTAGTGATAATCATAGAATACATCATAAAACCAATGGCATTAGCATAGAGGACATTACTTATTTCACGCTTTTTATCTTCATTCAATTCTCCATGAAGAAACTCATTCTTAATAACTAGTTGCTCTAACTCCCAATCATATTGGACAACTAATGCTAAGACTAACCTGATAGTTTTATACTTAATGACAGGTGAAAACACCTTATTATAGTCTATCCCCTCTCTTTGAGTAAATCTCATAGCTACCAATCTAACTTTGTATCTTAATTAAAGGGTCATTAGCTTTCACTCCTTCTTTCAACTTGTAGACCCATTTACAATGGACTACCTTTTGATTCCTTGGTTTTTCAACCAGCTTCCAAGACTCATTTTTTCTCAGAAACTGGATCTCCTCCTTCATAACTTTTTTCCAATTTTCAGACTTTTCACAATTGATAGCTTCTCAAATAAAGCAGATTCAATTGAATCTAAGGCTTCACCTGAAACTAAGACATAGTCAATCAAAATAGAAGAGATGTACTTCATATTTGGTCTAACTTGTCTCCTCTCCCTATCTCTCACTATTGGTAGTTCTCCAAATTAGTACCTGCAGATGTTTCTTGATTAGGGACGTCAGTTTTAGGAATCTCAGGAATTTCTAGTTCAGGTTGCTCTACCATGACTTCTTGGTCCACTTCTACATGAGGTTGGGTTTCACTTCCCTCTGGATTATCTTCACCTAATGTAATGCCCAGAATTCCGTAAACTCGAGACGTCACTTCATCATTTAAAACTGACTTTCAAATAATAATTTATGTGGAAAAATAACTGAAATTCAATTTAAATAGTTTCATTCAAGAATTTAATAAATTCAAAGTTTAACATAAATTGGATAGAGTAAATAAGTTCTCAAAATTCTAAACAAAAGCATGTTTTAAAACTTGTTCAGTGGCCACCACTGCAAGCTCCATCATCAACTTTGAAATCTGCAATTTGTAAGTTTAAAAATAGGGGTGAGCATTTCGTAGAAATCCTCAGTAGGTTCAGCGCAATTTAAATAAATTATACCATAAATAACATATATAATCATACAATTTAAGTCATAAATTCTCATTCTCATGCAATAAGCAAGTGGATCTCATGCCTGAAGGCAAGTGGGCATGCCCGAAGACATGTAGATTTAGGCCCGAAGGCAAGTGGTCCATGCCCGAAGGCAATTGGATCTGGGGCCGAAGGGAATTGGTCCATGCTCGAAGACATGTGGATCTGAGCCCAAAGGCAGTTCTCATAAATTACGTAATCACATGCTTAAATTTACAATACGGGTTTGCTTAATATTGCACATTTAAGATAAAAGATTTTTGAAGTAATGAACCTACCTTAAGATGTTCCTGAATTTGTTGAAAAAATGATTCTAGCTTTCTTGAAAATACCGCAGCTCGTCTAGCCCAAAGATTATTCTTGTGTTATTGAGATTTCTCTGTAAGTGTCGTGAATGAGGTGAATGTGAGATGATATATGTGTTGATTTGAAGTTGATAATGGTAAATTTAGGGTAGATGGAAGATTGAGGGAAAAGATTGTGCTGGAATTATTATGGGAATTATAATCACTCCTATAAGGAAATCCCATTAATAAGAATCTGTTGAATATAGGGGTAGGGATTAGGAATTAGGTTAAATATTGTAAGGAAGGATGTGGGATTGGAAGTTGCCAAAATTGGGATAAGGAATGATTTAAAATAGATTTATTTAAAAATTAAAAAGATATTAATATTTGACGTTTGAACTTAAAATAATTTGGACCCAAAATAATTTAAATTTGGACTTAAAATGATAAATTAATAACTAGTGAAGTTGGAACATTGTTAATAAGAACTAGATTGGACTAAGATTTTAAATAGATTTACAAATTTACCTAGTTTAAATTAAATTAGTATGGCCAGAAGAGTGCGATAATTTCTAAAAATGGTAACCGTCAAAATTAGAGGTCGTAGCGACAAGTTCGTTAAAGTGAATTTTTTTAAAATTTGAAAATTTCTCGATCGCTACACCTAATCTCTTCACCTCAAAATCAATCTTCTTCTTAGTAGAAGATTCCCCCTTCTCAGTTTGTCTATCTATGATCTTAAGACAATGCATATCAAGTTCATTAAACTTCACATCTCAACTGTTAATAACTCTCATGCCCTTACCATCTAAAACCTATAATCTGTAACCTTTCACTCCCTCAAGATAACCTAACATGACACACCTAGTAGCCCTAGGGTCTAAACATACCCTCAACCTGATGCACATAGGTAGCACAACCAAATGCTTTAAGGTGCTACAAATCTGGAGGTTTCCTAGTCCACAATTCTTGAGGAGTCTTAAAGTCAACAATACTAGATCGTGATGTGTTGTAGGCACCGTATCACCGGCTGCTCAAGCAACATATCCGTATCCTAACAACCAATTATAATTGAGATATTCCGTAGGTATTGTATCACCGATGACCTGTACGTAATAGATATTTTCCAATATTGATAACTGCATACGATACTGTAATGCATGACATGAACCACTACAGGTGCTCATCTCGTACCCCAACGCTCAAACATAACATATCATAATTGGTCAGAACCAATAACTTCCATCATACAAGTCCCACATGTGATCTCACATATTTACACATCAAAATACCACCATGCCTTATCATTAGGCATCTCAAAGTATATGATAACTTATCCAGAATCACGAGCGGGGTACATTGGAGTAACCGTAGTCCAGTATACAAGTGATGAATGCTTTCAAAAAGATGAATCATATATCTTCAATTTCTCATTCCATCACATTTATTCAAAACTTATTCCCGTATAACTTAAGTGACCATAGTAATCTAAAGACTCAAATAACCATATTAGTCAAATAACTCAAGTAAACATAATCAACTCACTTGCAATGAATCATAATTCATATAAACATATTCAAATCTAATAACCAAATAACATATCCACTCACATCATTAATCAACTATTTCAAATATACATAATCTACTCACGTATTCAAGTAACATATACAAATCATATTTAACTAATTCAAGTAAACATATCCGACTCATATTTTGTTTGGATGAATATATCCATAACGGTTCCTAAAATAATTTCTCTTGGAATGGAAGCCTTCCTCGGCACGGAGTAGGTGGAGGAGTAAGAATATAACTTCTAGCACATAAGTCTCCACGAGTTGTATAATATATCATTGGAAAGCTTATTGTTGGAGTTCCACGGACTTTATGGTTCACAAATCGGAGTTATAGATCAAAAGTTATGGCAGAACGAAGTTATGTCGCCGGGAAGTCCGTTTGGTGTCGACGCCAACTGATTTTGGTGTTGACACTAAAGTGTCAGAATGCCATTTTTAAGCTCAGATGAACATGGTGTCGACACAAAACCAATAGGTGTCGACACTAAATGTATTTCCAGAATCTGAAAGTCGGTTTCCTTGATTTCTTTAATCTAAAATCATTTGTTTTGATAAAAGGCTTTGAGAAAACATGTTTGCCAATAAAAATGATGGATTATAACATATTGAAATATGATTTTGGCATGAAATCAATACTTAGGGTTTGAAAGATGGAAGAACGATTCCACAGTGTTTTGGATCTGATTTTGATGTATTACCTCATTCAAAAACCATCCCTATTTATAGGGATAGAAGGCTGCACAGATTGAAGGTGAGAAAATGAGTGTAGATGATTAATCCTTTTCCTTCATGGTTAAGAAATCTTATTTTAATGTCAAGCTTGAGGTGTCACTCTTTTTTCATGCAGATGGAGGTGGCTATGAGCTGACTCATGCAAGCTATGGATGAAGATAAGGTTGTAGAGAGCCACCTCATGCTTATATTTTTCAAATTTCCCAGTTTCAAGTGACTGTTTTGAGCTCAGATTTGAGGTGGCAACCGAATTCCAAATTGGCAGTTCTTAGTCTCATTTCAAAGTACTCGTGGAGTGCTTTCACATGGAATTGTTTCACAAGATTTGGTTAACCGAGGTGATATTTATGGCGTCTCAAAGTTAGCCCTTCGAAATTGCCTTTCCGGGTCATACGATTGCAACACCAACTTTGAAAATTCGTCACGAACTGTACATTAATCGTAATGATGAATGGATTTTAGATTCTCGAAGTTCACTTCGAGTACTTATTCGTACATATAAATTATGCATTTATCAGAGGTTGGAAGTGGTCAAACTAATCTTCTAAAGAGAGGCGTTTAAATACATTTTCGCAACATTTCATTTAATTAAAAATTCCGATTTTATTTCTTTAACTTCCAAAACAATTAAATAATTCTAAAACACTTTTATTACATCATAATGGGCAACTAAGCACGTCATAATTTTTCGGGTCATTACAGCACCACTACTATGAGTTAATTAAAGATTAGACTGAATATTTCCTTCATCCTTTCCCGAACTGAAGGGTGGTATCTCTATACCAAAAGACTGTAAGTCTACATTTCTCGTCATGACTATTTTATTCTTAGTGCTTCTCAAGTACTCAATAATACAAAAGGTGTCGTACATAGCGTCGTGTTTAAGAAGATCTTATTGTCAAACAATCAAGTATCTTCTCTACATCATTCTCTCAATATGTGTTCTAAACATCATTTAGAGAAGATTAATCACGTGACTCTTGGGATCGAATCCTACATTGGATCCTTTTATGCTAACCACATTAGTATAATATCTATGTATATGGATTGAGAAATCAAAACAACCTTCCAGATCTATCTCTATAGATTCTGGTTCTCAAATTGAAGGTTTTATTTCTCATCCATCATGGAGAAATTTAAATAATTGCACTTCCACTTTCAAGGTTAGAGATTCAATTTCTGATCAATAATATGTCATCTACATATAGTATCAGAAATATTGAACACTCCTACTAACCTTTTACGTACACACATGATTCATCTACAATTTTTGATAAAATCAAGTATTTTGATTATCTCATCAAAATTAAGATTCTAGCTCCGTGGGGCTTGCTTTAATCCATAATTATATCTTTGTAGCAAGTATACTATGTTTGGATATTTAAGGAATCAAAACATTCGAATTGTGTCATACACAAATCTCTTGTCAAGACTCCCTTCAAGGAATACGATTTAATATCCATTTCGAAATCCCATAATCACAGCATGTTGCTATCGCAAGCAGAATCTGAATTGATTCAGAGTAAACACATTTAAAGTCAATGGGTTTTACCCATTTTGGGCGGATCAAACAAGTTCCAAAACTTGTTTTTACCTCAAATTCCATGACTTCCTGCCTTCTCATTAAGTCAACACTTGACTTAACTTCCATGTAAATATAAACTCATTATCCTTATGATGACTAATACAATATTAGCAATCAAGGATGTGTAACTTAATGGAGTATACATGATCCTAATATCTTTATATGGAGTTAGTGTGTTCTCAATCATCACTATGTTCTGAATAGCATGCGTGTTCAAAGCATTAATCCATGCCTCATCCAATGCAAGCGCAGATTCTAGCTAAACTAATTGATTAAATATATATGTGATATAATGAACTATTTCATGTTCTACTTTTACTCTCATTGTCTCTCTTAGATGAACTATTTCTCCAAGATGTTAACAAAATTCTAGATAAAATTTCTTTCTCGACAGGAATGTAGAAATAATATCCAACCATCTTTTGGATATCCCACAAATATATATATATATATATATATATATATATATATTGGACTAAGGATATTGCTTATCCAGATTTGATATATTTCTGATAAGTATTGAGATCTTAAATCTTAACGCGATGAAGATTAGACCTCTGAAATCCATATCTTATATGGACCTTCATCAACCGATTATCATGGGACATGAAAAAGTGTGTAACATATAGTGTTATGTGCAAATTCTCCAACAATTTTTTTGGAGATTTTGCTTGGTTTCATCAATAATTGCATCAACTGCAATCTTTGTCCTTTCAGATTCACCATTGTGTCGAGGCGTATGCGAAAGATTTATCTATTCGAAAATTTTGTTCTCATAACATAATCTTGAAGTCAATCAATTTAAAATATTTTTCACCTTGATCAGATCTAAGTGCTTAGAATATTTTTCTCATTTTGGCCTTCTAATTTATATCTGTATTACATGAACTTTTCAAACTCCCAGATTTAAATTTCATTATAAATAACAATGACTATCATGGTTATCTAATCACTAAAGACCACTCTTATATATGCCCACTTACATTGGAATGTAATAGACTCAATGGATCAACCATCCCACTTTTCCTTTTTCCAAAAAAAATTGTCTTGTCAATTTACCTCCAAGGTGAGAATAATATCTCTATTAATTGAACTAGTCAAGTGTGAGATTAAGTATGACTTCTTCTTTGCATTAATAATATTTAGAATGTAGATTATTTGTTATTTATCTCACTTCCATAGTATCTCATATAAGTTAACGAAATAACTGTTATTCTTAATTAAAAAGGATAATCACTTCATGTCTAAACATGAAGTGAAAGTGTCGTTCTTCATAAGAACTGTAATTAACAATTGTCTAATTTTAAATTGAATGAGACGACAAAGATAAGTGATAGCTTCTTAAGCTTTTCAAGCAACATATGCTTTATTACCTACAATTAGGTATATCACCATTTTTCGCAATTATTCTACTTTTAGCCATTGTATATTATCGATATTTAATACTCAATTGGCTAACTAGATTATTTAACCTCTATCAAATAGAAAACTGAAGTAGAAGATTCACCAAATTTCTCACTTCTTCAGTTCGGTTAAGGAAGCCTCTCAATTATAAATTTAATGTACTTTTATTGGCATGTTCAAGAAGAGTATTCTCGATCATATCGTGTTTGAGTTCAGGTCTTAAAGGACGACACCAATTCAAGGATTGTCATTCCAATGAACTTGCTCAATATCAATTATATTGTTCAAGTAATAACTCAAATTTTAAAACTCATACAACAAAAATAATAATAAATTAAAAATAGAATCACGTATTATCATGCATAAATCACTTTAATAAGGTCTTTTATTAAATCGATTACTCCCAATGTTTTACTGGAATTAATGACCCTCAACATTAATCTCATGGAATCCGTTAGATTCACAGTGGGCTAGGATCCGTTTTGCTCTATTAAAATATTGATTGACTTAACAAGCCCTAATAAAACATCCAGGTAGATACTCCCATCAATCACATCTCTTTATGACTCCTAGTTCATCAAGTAGACAACTCTTTGTCACGTACATCTTATGTATTTACTTGAATGTGAGTCCAAAATCTCATCTCCTTGAGTGACTCAACAAAAGATATATTTCAGTTAAATTCTACCCATGGTTCAGAAACATCTTATGTTTCATAGTAATAAACACACCTTCCCACTCGCATTCTTTAGTGACTCAACAAACCTCATCGAGGGCGGATTCTGGTTTTTCACTATAACAATGGAAGGCACTTTGTATTAACCAATTACTACGAATTTAATAAATTGCTTTCGAAATTATATCCCTTTTGATTTACTCAAGAAAAGATGTAGTTTCAGTTAAGTCCGACCCATTGTTCAGAAGTATCTGATACTTCATAATGAAAAAACATATCTACCAACGATTAGCCTTGAGTAACTCAACAAGCGACATCGATAGTAAACTTTGGTTTTTCATTATAACAATGGAAAACATATGACTTAATATAATTTTAAGTGAGGGGTTTGTCTCATCATTCCTATATATATTAACTAACATCAACCATGCAATTAATCATACATATTACCCTTTTTTGATTCCCATTATAATCAAGTTATTTGGAAAAATGTATTTTGGAATAGTGATTTTTGGGAAAATGTGTGGTTTAAAATAAGAAAGAGAAAAATATAATATTATTTTCTTAGATAATGTGTGGTTAAAAGTAAGAGAGAGAAAAATGTAGTAAATTTTGATGGGTCTCAAACAAGGGCATAATATTATTGTGGATGATTATGGATAATATCTATCTAGTCTTCTCGATCCATGAAGAAGACTAGTTGGTCAATTCCTAGGGGATATCGAATTCGATCATCAAATGCTAAATGCAATGATCTCCATATGCTGCTGCAACTTGTATCATATACTAGTTGTTTTCTTTTGGACAACTCCAACCTATATCCTATACTAGTTGGCATGCAAGCCTGTATCAAAGGACACGCGGGTCCATATCTACAAATTAGAGCTCATAGGCCCAAATAAATTAAATTAAATAATAGGCACGCATGCCCAATTAAATAATAATAGGCTCGCATGCCCAACCAACACTACAACAAAATTTACTTTTTACGATGTGCAATGCATCCCGTAAAAAGTATTTTATGGTGTACACATGCATGCCGTAAAAAGTGACATACTTTTTACGGCGTACAATGCATGCCGCTAAAGCATGCCATAAATAACATTTCACGGCTTGCATCCGCCTGTCGTAAAAGGCAGATTTTACGGTGTGCGATATGCACGCCGTAATAAACCCAGACGGCGTGCTATGTGCACACCGTAATTGATATGGTTTCGCGACGTGCAAACACGCGTCGTAAAAAGTAAGCAGCTTTTACGGCATGCTTCTGCATGCCGTATACATTGTTAATGGCGTTCAAATGCCCGCCGTAAGTGTAAATTTTATTTTTTTAATAATTATTTATTTCATTACAATCAACCTATAATAATTACGAAGCAAAAAAAAATTATAATAAATTCGAAACCAATAAAAACGCAACAAAAATATAATATTAATCCATATGTAAAGTTTTACATGGATTCAATAGCAACATATCAGAGTATAGAATTTGCTTCTAAAAAACTGATTAAAATGTTTCAAAATATTCAATCCATATCGAAGTTTTAACTTCCTAAAACTATAATCCAGCTATCCCCAAAATAATTAACTCCCTGCACATAACAAAAATAACAAGATGTAAGTAATAAACTTAGAGCAACATACAAATCAGAAGTACATCAAAAAATATACTCTACTATTTGTTTCCATTTGCATGAAAGAGAAATGGAATAACATGACTTGGTAATAAAACTGGAATGAGCAAGGATTTGAAGGAAGGGATAAGAAAAAACAAACTATAGACATCTTGATTTTAAAGATAACCTGATGCTCAATGCAGCTTGAATGAAAATGGAAATGAAAGTGGAAATAAAATAAAAATAGAAATGAAGATTACCTTTGTTGTGATTACATCTAATCAATCCACTTCAATGTACCTAATTGGCCATACAATTGTACTTCCTAATGCATCTTCAAGAAGAAAAAGCTCACGCGTAGGGCGATATAAGCTAACATTATCAATCATTTCAGTAACCCAAACTCTCCAACATTCATTACCAAGTGGTACATGATGCACTAGATCACTTGCACTTCTTGTTCTTAATATTATGAAAAAGATAATGATTTTTTCGGAAGAAAATGTGATACAACAAAAAGTAAACACACGTGTCAATTTAAAGGTGAATCCCTGTCCCTATGAGTAATAAAGATAATGCTATTTATCACCATTTTAGGTGGATGGCTTCTCTATTGATAATAAATTAAGAGGTCTATTATCACCTAAACTGAGGAAAAATCCCACGACTCGGGAGGGAGGGGGCATTGAAAAATGAAAAGTTTATAAAAGATAGAAGTTGAGTCACAGTTTAAATCAAAGTGAAAACAATACCCACCACAAATCTCAATGTGCAATCAACCAACCAAGTACCTTTACTCCATTAGCACCCTCTCCTAGGCATGTTAATAAAGTCAGTTCTTTCTTTTCCCTGCTATAATGCATTCATTACAGGATAAGCCCACAAAAGTCACCAATACCTTTCTTCCACTTTTCCCTATCAAAATATAGACCTTTTAACAATTCTCATAAATTTATAATTCCTATATTTACACACCACTTCTTTAATGTAGAACCCTACTTCAAGAGCCTTACTCTTTGATGTAGGCGCACCTACAAGTTATTCACAAACAATCGCTTTCACAAATAATATGGATTTCAACTCTCGAAGAAAGCACACAATTTTATTCCAAAGTCGAAATCCCTGATAACTGGAACAAGATAGTTTTAAATAAAGAAAACCTAATGGGCCATGAGTCCCTAAACGGGCCAGTCTTACGACGACAATAAATAAAAACACAAAATCAGCAAATAAAGATAGAAAATTGCATTTTTGACGCTCTAAACAACCTCAAATGGCCAAAATCCAGCATATGTCATGGAAAAGCAATGAGTCTTGTCCGTCTCGTCGAGACCTTTCCGAAAAGTACTTATGGGCCCAAAACGGACACCGTATGACAAAGTTGTGACAATCTAAAATTACTGAGCCCAACATCTCACAAATTTCTGAAGGTGTTTAGGACTCTTTTTTTTTCACACACTGACTTATAGTTTTAAATAAGTCTCTCAGTCATGAAAAAAAAAAAGCGAAATGGAAAAAAAAGAAAAGAAACTGATATATGGACAGAAGTCCATATTTACATCCCTATCCATATTTACAAAAGATAGGCAGTGCATTGCCAACACTGCCAAGATCCAGAGATGCAATGAGTGGTGGTGGTGGCCATATGCAGGTCAACATCATATAGTATTGCATTTGAAGGCCTTCATAGCTGCCTCAGCAAAACACTTGGCAGCTTCTGCCCCGGCGACCCATGCAGGTTTTATAAAAAACTAAAAAATTCCTATGCCATACATACTTCTGCTAGTGGTGAACCATTTTTTCCTCCCCTAACCATCATCACAAAGGATACACCCTAGATTTAATGACCAGTTGATTAAACTTATAATAGATGTATTTTCAAAAGTTCCCATAGAAATTTCAGTTCATAAAGCAGGAGATTGAAACCTAAAAGTAGCTATTATTACTCTAGTGATCCAATACCTTATGAATGTCAACCACTAAAACATGAATTCCAATTAAAAACAATATATACTAATCACTGTAACATTTCCTAATTCCTACTACTAATCTGTTCGAGCTAATCCTGGTATTGAAGAAAAACTCTACAGAATATCAAAATCAAAAGCAAATAGAATCCGCCAAATAGAGAGTGAGAGAGGGAATACTGGTCGACACTAACAAAATCAAATTATTATATAAAAAATCCCAAATCACATAACATTATTCAAAATCACAAAAAAGGGAACAATTTTCATGAACAAAAAATAAAAAAAGAACGAGAAACTGACCTTCAGTTTTGAGAAGCAGTCACACACTTAAACGGTCACTCTAATCTCCGCCTCTCACCGCTCCCTGGTGGACTATGGAAGGTTGAGAAGAAGAAGAAATCTTGTATGTTGAGTTGTGAAATTAGGACTAGGGGAAGAAGTAGTCGCAGCAGGGAAGAGGAGAGAATCGGTGAGCAGGGGAAGAAGTCGCGCCCTAATTTAGCTTTGCGCGGGTTAAGTATATGGGTTAAGGCCCGCTTAATTTTCTCGTTATTTTTTACGGCTTGCACTTGCATGCTGTATATGCTATGTTTTTCCCTCAATTTTCACGGGTTGCACTTGCACGCCGTATATGTTCATTTTTGAATTTTTTACGGCGTACTAATTTTGTCCGCTGTGAAATTCCTACTATTATGACACACTATTTTTGCATGCTGCAAATAATCTAAGTTTACGGCATGCCTTATATGTACGTCGTAAATAAATGTCGTAAAAAGTCACTTTTGTTGTAGTGCAACAAAGGTAGTAAATTAACCACGCATTCAACCAATCATATGGGTCGAGTCCATAACCATCCACTAAATACACGTTCATCATAATAATGCATTATAATATAATATTTAATATTATATAAACAAATTTCAAGTTTCTAGCAATCTAGGTCATCTAAACTAAGCTTCTGTTTAGCAACTCATTATAATGAGCAGTCGTCATTTTTTTTGAATTTTGAGGTAAATTTTGTGGTTAAAAATTGGAGAGAGAAAATATGTATGGTTAAAAAGTAATTTGGAAAAAAGTGTAAATTATAATGAGTAATAATTACTCATTGTAATGAGTTGCCAAACAGAGGCTTATTTACATCAAACGGATCGGAACAATAACTAATTAATCTAATTAATTAATTCAAATAAATTAGCCGGTCTTATTTAATTAAAATCATATTTTATCAAATACCAAATTATAGTCCAACTCTAAATCCAAAAAGAGGAAAATTGAATTAACATATTAATTTAGCATAAAACTCCTAAAATAAAATAAAATTCAATTTAGTAATTAATTAATTAAACAATTACTTTAATTAACATGTTTATTTAATTAAAATCAAATTTTAATTAAATACTAGATTAGAGTCCAACTCCAACTTTAAGATTTTAGAGCTAATTGAATTTATGATCAAATCCTAAATAAGATTCAATTAATAGAATTAACTAATTATTAAATCAAATTTAATTAAAATCAAATTTTAATTAAACACCAAATTAGTGTCCAAACTCTAATTCTAAAATCAGGGCAAATTGAATTAACATTTTAATTTAAGATGAAACTCCTAAATAAAATAAAATTCAATTTAGGGTCAAAATTACATATTTTGTTAAAATCCAATTTTAACAATAAGTTGAAAGTAATGAATTTTAAAATAAATTTTAAAATTGAGTCAAAACTAAATTTCTGGTCAAAGTCTTAGATTGAGTCAAACCCAATAAAAATCATATTTTAAACCCTTTTAAAATCGCAACTTGACCTCATAATTCAAAATTACAACATAAATTGTTGTCAGGGGCTTGCATTTTCGAAAATTGGATGCCCCACCCTTTTTTAAAACCCTAAAAAAAAAATTGTAAGCGAGTCCCTACAATTTCCAAAATTGCAGATGAGTCCCCGCCTCCAACTCTCTCTAAACCAAATTTCTCTCCCTCTTGGCTGGGCGGTGCCACTACGCATGCTGTCAGAGCCGCCGCTCTTCCGCTGCAGTAGCAGCACAAAGGTGCTGCTGTGTAGCTGTCCCGCTGCAACAACGTGACCTTTGCACTACAACCATGCTGGCAGCAGTGGCATAACCTGCTGCTACAGCGACAACAGGTGCTGCTGCGGCTTGCAACGATACCTGCTGGAATGCTGCTACTAGCAACCAGCGCGATAGCTTTTTGTAGCCATGCTGCAGCATCGCTGCCTCCTTCGGCGGTGGTTGCCACCTGCTTCTCCCAATTCGTTTCTTGATCCATTTTTCGACCCAAGAAATTAGTTTTCTTCTCCAAATCAGATTTAGAACAAGAGTAGTAATTTTCTTAAAAGCTAGAAATCATATTGAATTCATCAAAGCATTAACAAACTCTAACAAGTAACAAGGCAGGCTCTGATACCACCGTAATGTTTCGAGTCATACATGGACAGCTGAAATTAAAAGAAACTCGAAACCATAGACCGGATCAACATTTCATTTAGATAAAATATGTGATAAAGATGATATCTTTGATGAATGCTGTGAATCTGAAACATGAGGTACAATCTTGTCACCACTAGCTGTCTAATTGTTCACCTCTAACAGAAATCTACACAGCGATTTGAATCTGAAACTCCATCAATCTCCAACATTTGGAACGTGTTTGAGATAATTGGTTTTTCTTCTTATACTAGCAAGAGAAAAACCCTACGCTAGAGAAATGCGACTCAATCTATTCTCTTGCAACTAAACCTAGTTCTTGTAGGTTTAAGTAATGTCCTAATTAGGGTTAAGATAACGGGCTTGAACCATTCTTGTCCAACAAGTAACCCAAGTCCGACCCAACCAATTGGGTTTGAACATTATTTCAAGGGAAAATTAGGCCAATTCATATATTTAATCTTTAAATTTTTAAAATCAGGTAATTTTAAACTAATTTACTAAATCAGATATATAAATTTAAACCAAACCCTAATCATTCACCTCTCTCTCTCTCTCTCGCTCGAAAAATCCATGGCGAGTCATAGAATTGAATCAGATTTAGGCCGTATTCCTTATCCAGTTCCTCATATGATTCATCATCCTCCCACAACCTTCATGTATTTCTCATAACATAAAAGTTAAAACTCAATTTATTTCTGTTTCTTCTGTCTTATTCACTGACTCCACTCTAAATCTTTGTGTTCTTTTTCGTTTTTTAGTTCTGTTTATTATCATTCTGCTTTTGTAAGAAGGAATCTGGACATAAGGTTTGATATGTTTTCTCTCTTTAGCAATCAAGAAGGACCTGTTTTTCAGCAAATCAAAGTCACAAAACTGTGTTGATCGTAGAGAGAACAATGGCAGAGGAAAACAAAGCACTCAACAATTTGAATGCAAAGCTGGACGCGTATATTGATTTGGGAGTTCGTCGCGTTGTTTACTCTTCCTTAACCGATGCCCTTGCCGACCTTATTCTCTTTCAGAGTCCCACAACACGTTGTCCATTTGTAGCTTTTGGTGCTAGAGTTGCTATTGGGTCTACATACACAGAATGATATCTCGATTTTGATCACTCTACATCAAAATTGACTCCGTGCCCAGTACCCCTGTTCTGAAGGAAGGATTGGACTGAAGACAACATTTGAAACTTGAAAGCAAATTTTTCATAGCTACCATTTCCTTTTCTACTCCAATGGCTTGTTTTTAACGTTATAATCATTAACAACAATATTATCCTTTTTTGTAACTCTGTAACCAAGTGGAGTAAGTATACAATGTAATTGATTTTATTACTGGGTAATGGCTGGCATGTAGAGGTGGCAATGGGCCGAGCCGAGCCGGCTCGGCCCATGGCTCGTCAAACGGACGAGCCGAGCAACGAGCTCGGGTCAAATGAGCCGAGCTTAGGCTCGGCTCGTTTGACCCTGGCCGAGCTCGGCTTGGCCCACAAGCCGCGAGCTCGTGGGCCGAGCCGAGCTCGGCTCGTTTAGCTCGTTTTTTTTTTTTTTTTTAAATAAGTCTTACCATTTATTTATTTTTTTTAACCCTCTTGTGAGTCTTGTCTTACGAGTTACGACTCTTACCGTCTTAACTTATGATCTTATATTGATTTAGATTTAGATTTAGATTTAGTCGACAATCTAATCGATATCTAAAATATTTGAAATCTTAAATATTAATATATTTAATATTATTGATAAAAATTCTTAATTAGTTATAACTTATAAGTTATAAATATAAGTATATATAATATTAATAACTAATAAGTAATAAGTTATGTATTAAATAAATTATTAATAACTTCATAAGTAAAAAAACAATGTTTGTTAGTTATTAATATTATTAGAGAATTAAATT
The DNA here is from genome assembly GCA_963555705.1 of Ligustrum vulgare. Lineage (NCBI taxonomy): Eukaryota > Viridiplantae > Streptophyta > Magnoliopsida > Lamiales > Oleaceae > Ligustrum > Ligustrum vulgare. The sequence goes on along the minus strand of OY743173.1, from coordinate 39,708,418 downwards.
GAAAGTCGAAATGATTAATTATAATTTATAAGTTTATAAATTATAAGTTATAACGTAAATAAAAACTTCTTCAAATAATCAAATATCCAATTATAATTTGAAAAGACAAAAACGAAAATGAAGTAAATAAATTAAAATTTAAAAGGTTAAAAAATAAAATTAAATCCTCCTCCTTTTTTCCGGGCTTGGGACCGGCTACTAAATAGTCTTATTTGAATAATTGAATATTCAGTATTCTAGTAGGCGGAGTTAAAATTGTACACGAACAATTTGTTACGTGTACAATTTTTGTTTTGAAATCAAAATTATATTTTATTTTATATGTATAATAAAGAAATTGAAAATGTAAAGTTAAATATCATTTACCTGACTGCATGCAATTTCGGCATACTTATGTTGTACGCGTAAATCATCGTCTTGCCAATCTTTAACACACATCAACGCTTCCAAAATATCTTCTTTGAGTCGGCTCCTGACTTCTGACAAAACCCTTGTACCTGCACCAAAAGCAGACTCCGAAGCTACCGTGCTAACCAGAGGTGTTAGCAGATCTTTTGCAATGGCGGAAATAATCGGATATTTTCGTTCGTTTGTTCGCCAATAATGAAGTAAATCAAATTCTAAAGAATTAGTAGACTCCACATTTCTAAGTAGTTCTTGTCCAAAATAAATTTTCAATTCTTCAGGTATTTGAAGTGAACCTGATTCGTTGATACTAGAACTAGAAGACATACTGTAAGAAGAAGTTCCTTGTACTTGAGTCATTTCTTCCATTAAATTGTATAATTCAACTTCATCGTCTCCAAGTGTAGTGTCATGTGATGGTGCAGATTGTGTATGACTAATAGTAGTTCCTAATCGTGCAGCATATACAGTATACATGTTTACTAACGTGCTCTCTAAATTATTATAAGTGATAGGTTTATCCAAAATCAATGAGCTATTGATTTTTGAAACAAGAATTTTCGTACCCTTTAAATTAAAACGTGGGTCCATTATGCATGCTAAGGGAAATAACATGGGTAAATCTTCCCAATATTTTTTAAATTTTATTTCCATAGCAATTATCATTTCAGTAAATGATGACTCGTATCTATATCTATAAAAAGTTCTTGCAATAATATAAAGACGTTCAAGAACTCTTGAACTAGTTGGGTAATATACCCCGGATAATATATTGGTTGAATCGTAAAAACTTGTTAAAAACTTTTTCACTTTAAAAGCAGCTTCCCAATCCGATTCTATTAATAGAGGATCATCGTCTTTTTTAAGTGTTCTACTGTTATAATATTCCATTATTATGTGTTCATAACCTTCGCATGATTTAAGTAACAAGTATGTGGAGTTCCACCTATGGCCTACGTTGGTGATAAATTTTTTAGAATCTAAATTGTATTGTGAACACATTGTTTCAAAATATTGTTTTCTACTCGGTGAAATAGTTATGTATACTATAGCATCTCGAATTTTATCCATTTCATCTTTAATATGTTTCAAGCCATCTTGAACAATTAAATTTAAAATATGACATACACATCTAACATGGAATAAGAAATCACCAAAATCCGGATTAAGAATTCTACATAATTTATCTACTACAGATTTATTTACACTAGCATTATCGAAAGTAAATGATCGAATTTTATTTTCAAAGCCATATTCTCTAACAATCTCAAGTATAGCATTAAATATGTTGGTTGCGTTATGAGGAAATTCTAAAATTTTAAAAGCAATAATTTTTTTATGCATAACCCAAAGTGGATCAATGTAGTGTGCAGTTGCAGCAATATAACCTTTTTTGTTAATTCCTTCCCAAAGATCGGAAGTAAAAGAAATAACACCACCGTAGTTATTTAAATCGACTATTAATTGTTTCTTAGTTTTAAGATAATATTGTATTGTATCAGAACGTAGAGTATTTCGAGTAATACCTTGGTACTTGGGTTGAAGATAACGCTTGATGTATGTAACAAAGTGCTCATTGTCCACTATGCTTAGTGGCAACTCCGCCCCCGCAACGAATTGAACCAACCCAGTTCGATTCTCTGCTTCGAAATACATCCAATTTGATAGTGTTGTAGATCCCACTCCAGAAGCACTAGCGGCCAATGAACCAAATTGTAGTTGACTTTGATTCGATTCAACGAAGCCGTGTTTGGGCTGACACTTGCGATAGTGACGGTTCAGGTGTGTAGTACCAATTCCCTTTGACCAGGCTAATTGTTGTGCACAATATTTGCACACAGCTTTGAATTCAGCTTCTCCTTCAATTATTTTCCCTGTTTTGGCTAATTTAAAGTGATCCCAACACTTTGAAGTAGGCTTCTTACCTTTTCTGACTTTTCTTTTTCCTCTTGCGTCGGGAATATCGGGATCATCTTGTAAGATTTGAACATTCGCATCTTCTTCAATATCGTCTAAATCGATTCGCTGATTTAATGGATCTTCTTCAATGTTGTCGGGAATTGGTACGTCGTTGAGACCGGAAAATTGATCGTCGAAATGAACGTGAGATTGTGGTGTTGAATCATCATGATGCCCCCCCAAATCCAGGTGGACCATCGAACAATTCATTAATAAATCTTCGGTTGCTGGGATCCATTTTTTTGTATGTGATGTGGTGTGGAAAAATTGAAATATAAAATAGAATACGTGTAATTGAGAGATGTAATGATAAATTGAGATATTGAAACTGAAATATGAAATATATTATAACTAAGAGAATCAGAGATATTTAAATTGAAATATCAAACTTGTGGTATATTTGTAATGTAGAATTAGAAATTATAATTGTAGAAAATAGAATAAAAATGTTGGTAGAGTAGAAGAAGAGAAGAGAGTGTGTAGTAGACTTGAAGATTTGTAATGTAGAATAAGAATTAGATTTGAGAATTGTAGTAGATGTAGTGTAATAGAATTGTAGAAAAAAATTTGAAATAAGTGTAGTATTTATAGAAAAAAATGTAGGAAGAAAAAAAAAAATTAGGTGACCAGAACAGTCACTTTGTAAATTTTTTTGTGTAATTGTAAATTTGTAATATATTATATATTAATATTGTATTGTTTTTTTTTTTTTTTTTTTTTGAACGGTAAAACTTAAAAGTAAAAAACACGATTTTTTTTTTTTTTTTTTAATATACACGAGCCGGCGAGCCGCTCGGCTCGTTGAGCTCGTCGGCACGAGCTCGTGGCTCGTGCCGACGAGCTGCTCGTTTTCAACCGGAGTGATTGGCTCGTCCACGAGCCCGATTTTTTGACGAGCCGAGCCGAGCCGCCCTTGGCTCGTATTTTCGTGAGCCGAGTCGACGAGCGGCTCGGTCCGTTTGCCACCTCTACTGGCATGTATGCTCAGGAAAAAAAGGACGTGCTTTTGATTTCGGAGAGATGGAGGAGGCTATTGTGTTGCAAGCAGTTAATTATATAACATGAGTCCAACTTTTGGGAAGACAAAAGTAGAGGGTAGCACTTGCTCCAAAAATTCTTTAGAATCCTTCAATCCTGCTCTCGGATGAAGCAACCAGTGTTTGTCTATGAACATTGTCCAAGAAGCATTGGAAACAGTGATAGTTGGTAGGACTTGCGTAATTGTAGCTCAATCGTTTATCAACAATACAGAAGGCAGATTGCATCATGGTGATTACAAATTGAAATAAATTTACAATTGTAATTAATTACAAATTATTACGTATTACAATAATGCTTTACTATTTCATAAGTTACAATTGTAGTTAATTACAAAATTGAAAATAAAGTTACAATTGTATTTTCGACGGTGGTTGTGGCGGTGACTGATTACAAAATTGGTGGTGATCGGTGGTGGTGGTGGTGGTGATTAATTGCAATTGTAGTTAAATTTATAATTGTAATTAATTACAAATTGAAATAAATTTCTAATTCATAAGTTACAATTGTAATTAATTACAAAATTGAAATAAATTACAATTGTATTTTCGACGGGTGGTTGTGGCGGTGGGTGATGAGGCTGTGATCGGTGGTGGTAATTAGTTGCAATTGTAGTTAAATTTACAATTGTAACTAATTACAAATTGAAATAAAGTCATAATTCATAAGTTACAATTGTAATTAATTGCAAAATTGAAATAAGTTACAATTGTATTTCCGACGGTGGTTGTGGCGGTGGCTGATTACAAATTAGGCGGTGATCGGTGGTGGTGGTGGTGGTGGTAGTGATGGTAATAAATTGCAATTGTAGTTAAATTTACCATTGTAACTAATTACAAATTGAAATAAATTTACAATTGTAATTAATTACAAGACTTAATTCTGAATTTTAAAAAATACCTGATTTTGAAAATTATTTTGATACTTTTGTAATTAGTTACAAAATATCTGATTACAAATTTTTTTCAATCTAGATGTTTGTAATTATGTAGTTAACCCAATATTTCAACATCTTTGTTGTTAAATATATTACTGTAAAATATAACCAAGTCAACCCGTTACTGTGCTTATAAGATTGTAGTCGTTTAGGAAAATTGAGTCATACCATCTATGATTATGTGACCCCAATACAATATAATTTTGTGTAGGAAAATGTTAGTTAGGGGGTGTTGTTATTTATTTATTATATTAGAAAAGATATGAATAATGAAGAGTTGATTGATTCCACAGTATATTTACAGATGAAATGTGGCTGGAGTTGTTTCATATCATTTGGTCCCATCAGTTTACAGCATATAATATTGCCCAATCACTCGTGTGTTGGGACCTCACACAGATTCAGCCAAGGTCCCCTGTTGAATTGACCATTTTGGCTTTTTATCGAGTAACCTGAATGTTTGGTTAAAGTCTTATCATTTTAATGATATCATTATAATTTATAAATTAATCTATGAACAATATTTTTTTAAACCACTTTTTATATACACACATTTTCTCCTTTCACTTTTTAACCACACATTTTATTTAAAAATATAAATAAATCAATTTACAATTACAACAGTGATCGACACGTTTTTGTTATTATTTGCTAGGAATAAGAGAAGTTTTTCTACAAGATTGCTTAGATAGTGGCAACTGACTGAGATAGAATTGGAGTCTACAAATTTACGTATACTACCTTAAAAGTATGGATATGAGAGAACTTTTAAATCGCGATTTTGTCCACACACTTTTTGCTCTTAACCAACCATATCTTCCTTCATTGCCCATTAAGTAATTAATTAAGTTAAAATATTTCTAAGTCATTTCTCTCACCTTGCTTCATCACTGATGAATATTTCTCTCTTTATTGTCATTGTAGAAATTCTTTAAATTATTATTGTCAATTTCTACATCTATCTACATTTTACCTTAAAAGCAATAGAGGAGAATCTTTTATATCACGATTTTTTCCTTACATTTTTTTGCTCTAAACCAATTATACCCTCATTTATTGTCTATTAAGTAATTAATTAAGTTAAAATATTTCTAGGTCATTTCTCTCACCTTACTTCGTCACTGGTAAAATATTTCTCTCTTTATTGTCATTGTAAAAATTCTTCAAATTATTATTGTTTGGGTTATCAATTGTACTAGAATAATGACAATAGTGTAATAGACTAAATAAGTAATTTTTAATATATCTATGAAATTTTTTATATTAAATATTCTATAATTGATGTGATCCCGGGAGGAGGTCACGAAGAACACGCGGAAATAACGTCGGTAAAGTTCCGAATTCAGGTTGACGCGGACGGTAACACTACGACCCGAGCCACACGACGCAAGAACCAGGTGTATATTAAACCCGAGACCCGTTACGATGCGGAAACAAGAACCATAATGGGGGAACGCCACAAATGTTGTCCACGCCTATGATAAGTTCAATTTGTTGAACGCCACAAATATTACACACTATTTGATAAGTTCGAGTTAAAGGGAATCCTCACCTTTAGAGAGTAAAAACACTCAATATATTTCATTCAATAATCAAAGTCTGTCCTTGTATTACAATGAAGACGCCTTTATATAGGCGAATAAAAAATCCTAGTCTACTAGGAAACTAAATAAAATCTAATCTAATTAGGGAATAGATAAAATCTATCAAAATAGAGTCCTAATTTAATTGGAAACAATAACAAAAACAAAGTAAATCTAATCCTATAATTAAGGAAATAAAAATCCGCAAATCTTGGAATTACGGCCGTGACAACATTCCTTACGGCCATAACTGTACTTCTGCTTAAGGATTACGGCCGTGACCATAAACTTACGGCCGTAACTTTGAAAACCTGAAATTCTTCATTTTAATCCGAGAGTGACTTACGGCCGTGACAAGCTAGCTTACGGCCGTAAATATGGTTCTGACCCATTTTGACCTGTTTTGATCTTTGAAGCTCTCCGAACCTGTTTGAATTCTTGTTTTGGCTTGAATTGTAGTTCTTTCCGTCAAGCCCGCCATGATTCTCATTAATAATCATTTTCTTTATAAGGTCTGAAGATGAGTATTTGAAGTAATTGAAAGGGAAAATTGACTAAAATGTGTGGTAAAGAAGTTTTTAGTTACATTTTAGTTCATTGAAATGTTGTAAATATTGTTTAAAAAATTGTTACATTTTAGTTCATTGAAACATTGCAAATATTGTTCAAAAATTGTTTATTACTACAAAAAATTGCACAAATTATTCATCGTTTACATAAGATGTGTAATGTACAAAAAAAACTGTTATTGTTGTCAAACCATTACATTTCAATTTATTCAACATTTTCATATTATATATATAAATTAAAAAAAATCATATATAACATTTCAACAATTTCAATTTTTTTTCTTTTAATAATATCTTTTACCTCAACTTTCAAAAAATATTAGTTCTATGAAGACATTGCGCATCTCATTCATCCTATAGTAAGACGTGCAATGCACGTGCTTACTACTACTTGATTAAAAGTGAAGACAAAAATATTAAGGGATAATTGCATCTGAAGTCCCATACGCTTCATATTTCCAGGATTTATCCAAATCTTTGTTTTGTTATAACTATTACACCAAACTTTTCAACTTATTGCGACAGAGATCCAAATGGATGAAATTCGTCTAATTTGCCGTCAGTTGACCAAGAAAATAGTTTTGATCACATTATTAATTAATTTAATAAGGGTAAAATGATAACTTTATATATTATTATACAATAACATCGACTATGGCCTTGAGAGCACCAAGTATCGAGCCCAGAACTCCAGATTCAGGTTTTGTACCACCCCTTTTATATGCTGTTCTTGGAAGCTCAAGGGATCTTTCAGTAGGTCCAGTTTCCATTTTCTTTCTAACTGTGGGATCAATGTTGAGAAGAAGTTTCACAGAAAAAGATCCCATTTTGTTTCCTCAACTGGCATTTTTCTTTAACATTTTTTATTGGTCTTTTTCAAGCTTCTCTTGGATTTTTAAGGTTGTTTATTGACCATTAATGGCATTAATTCCTAAAAGTTGGAGACGGAAAAAAGCTTAACTGATTATTGATCATCAATGGCATTATTGGATTGTGGGGGTGGAAGAAGACATCAGCCTTTTCATTTTAATTTTTTTAATGTGGTAAATATAAAATTATTACTTTTTGTAAAGAATGTATGATTAAAGATATTCGGCCCTTGTTTGAGATCCATTATTTCAAATAATGTAATTTGTAATAGCAATTTTTGTAAAGAATGTGTGATTAAAAAGTAAGATTTTTTTGAATTTACGTGTAGATTATTTTATTGGTAAAATGTGTTTATGGTACATTCCATTGTCACGATGATGACTGCCATTAAACCATGTTGTACTCATTCATATTATATTTTAAGCAAATTGATTTAATTTATACAGTGTCTATTTCAATTTTGTATCCATTATTTTTTTAATATTCATTTTCTGTCACATTTTACCAATAAAATAATTCATATTAATTAAAAAAAATCTCTACTTTTAATAACACATTCTGAAAAATTACTATTACAAACCACATTATTTGAAATACTATGCAGTTTTGTTATTAGCCAATGTTTGAGACTTGTTCGTAATTGTAAATTATTAGAGAATGTGTGATTAAAAAGTAGAAATATTTTTGAGTTTATGTGTAGATTATTTTATTGGTAGATTATGTGGTTTAAAATAGTTTTCAAAAAAAATGAAATTTTAAATAATGGGTATCAAGCATCGACTTAATATTAAACGAAATTTAATATAAGGGAATATATTAAAAATTATTACGGCAAAATAAAAGATAAAAACAATATATTACAAAAAGATCAAATTACAAAAATATATAAAGCAAGACAAAAAGACATAAAATAAAATAAAGAACAAGAACCAAAAAAAAAAAAAAAAAAAATGGTTGTCAATCGAAAACTGACAAGGCGCAGTGCATTAGAACGGGATTGTGCATTAAGTTAATGGTAATGTTTAAAGCAAAAAAATTAAGTATCTGTTTGGAAAATTTGTTTATAACAATATATTTTTTCAAATCACCTCTTAACTACGCATATTATATCTCGAAAACAATAAATTATTTGTATATAAACAAAGAAAAATTACCAAGCAGAGGCTAAATAGTGAGATTCCTATTTTGAGACCCATTTTTACCCCAAAAAAAAAAAAAATTGTGGCTCAAAAGTGAGAAAATTTTGGATCTACTTGTAAATTATTTTATTATTGAAATATGGTTGAAAATGATTTTGAAAAAATAAATTTGAGTTTTGAATAATAGATTTCCAACAAGGGGATAGTAGTCTGACTAGTCTCTAATCTCCGCATGAAGCAAAATATAATTTTATGAAAATTAGGGTTGAGCTCCTCAACAATTTTTTAAAGTGATGTTTTGGGTCCCATAATCTATTTGAATATACGAATATGAATTTTTACTGAATGATGTTAAAATCACACCCAATTTTCACGAGACATAAATTAAGAATATAATTTTGGGCTCTGTTTGTTAAAACTTTTTTTGTTAAATTTTTTTTTTTTTTTTAAATATGTCATTGACAAGTAGGAAGAGAGAATGTGTGTAGTTAAAAAGTGATTTAATGATTTGTATTGTAAAAAACATGTTTATCAAATAGAGACTTAAGTACCATAATATTGCCTTTCATTTTAAAACACGTGAAACCAATTTACAATTTTACTCCATATTTAGTCCCTCTTTCTAATTCCCCCCCCCCCCCCCCCCCCCCTCCGAAATTCATTCTAAACTACACATTTTATGATATTCACAAATTTTGTTATCTTTTTAACCACAAATTTTTCAAACTTTTGTTTATTAAAAAACCCATTCTTTATCCAAATGAAAAAGGGGTAATGTCCATAGCAATTGTTTACAAATTTATGTAAGTTTGGATTCAAAACTTCACTTTTGAATGTTAAGAAATATAGTCATTGTTGACTCTTAATCTCGAATTCTAATGACTGAATTGGAGCAAGGGAGGAGTCCGACGAGATGATTATTGAAGAGAATTGTATTTTCCATATTCATTTGTTATGGGTAGGGCTATTTATAGTTTTTCATTGAAGTTTTAGGGATATTTGAGTTATTTATTAGTGACAATAGTATAACGGAAGATGTCTAACTGATTCTGTTAGGCATTTTACATGATGCTTAATGACGTATGTGTCATATTTTGGGTCTTTGCTCGCATGTTCAGGTAATAGTTTGTGAATGAGTTCGCATTATGCTGCTAACCGTTATTCATAATGTTTAAGATTATCGAGCTCGCTTAAGATTCATTGTGTCAATTTTTCTTGGTTAACAATCACATCATGTGAAATGTTGAAGAGTGTAATTCTCATCTCATATATATATATATATATGAAAAAGTTATAATTATTATCAATTGGAAGGTTGAAGATTATATTTTTTTAGAAATATTATTCAATATTAATTTGTGAATTTTAAAGAAAAGATCCGAAAGAAAAAATAGAAAGAAATAAATACTTTGAGTGAGTGTTTTAAAGCGGCCAAGAAATACCACGTCCTGAATGGACGCCAAGTCTGAAACCATTTTCATATAGCCAGTGTTTCGTACTTGTCTTCTTTCCTTTCCTTGTCCCTGTCCCCTCTTCCCGTGTGAAAAATCATCATGCCTCTGTTTCATTTTATCTCTCTCCATGATCACCACCACCCTCTCCCTTCTCAAATCTCAAACCTAATCCCTCAAAGTTTTCTTTCTTAACCACACTAATTACTCCCTTTTTTAATCTCTTTTCATACACATGTAAATAAATACAAATTGTTATTGTTAATCCTTTTGTTGTCTCAAAGTGAAACTGTTTTCTACCGTGATTTACCTTTTCCCTGTCACCACCTCGTAATCTGTATGTACATATATGTATATGTGCATATTCTGCTCCCAACCCCACTTCATCATTTTTACTCCTACTTTTCTATTCCACCTTAATTCTAGGGTTTTCTTTTATCTTCTTTTTCCTTAAATTTTGTTTTTGTTTTCTTGATCTTTGTGCTCTTTGATCTCTCATTCTTTTTCTTGCTTTCTCAATTCAAATTCGAAATCCGTATTCTCTGTTTATTCCATTTCCCGTGTATAAAAATTTATCCAAAATCAATTGGCTTTTCAGTCTCTTTCAGCCTTTCTTGGGGGTTTTTTTCTTTTAAAAAATGTTAATTTGTCTTCATTTGATCAATTTTAGTATCATTTAGGATAGCTGCTCCATTCGCAATTATTTAAATTCCCTTCTTGCAGATTCTTCTTTTTCTTTTTTCTCGAAACTTTTCTTCCTTGTTTCTTTTTGACTGAAAAGTCGAAGTAGCTTGGCTGATCATATGGCTAATCAGCCTCCACCAGCGATTCCTGCTCCAAGCTCCGGTTCGGGTCCAGGCGGGTTTCACTATATGAATTCTCCATTTGGGGACACCACCTTCACTAAAGTCTTCGTTGGTGGCCTGGCTTGGGAAACTCAAAGTGAGACCCTGAGGCGATATTTTGAGGAGTTTGGTGAAATTCTCGAGGCAGTTGTCATCACGGATAAAAACACCGGGCGATCCAAAGGATACGGTTTTGTGAGTGTTTCATTGTTACTTTTCAAATTCTAACTTTCACTATCGTGTATTCTGATTACTAATTAAGCAGACTTGGTACTCAAATTTGAAATTTAAAAATCTGGGAATTGTTTGATTCCTTAATTTTGAAATGTATTTACTATCAAAAAGGGATTTCTGTCATTAATTTATTACAATTGCATATGAATTCAAATGTGGTCGATGGAATGACTTACTTTAAATTGGTATTTGTACGGAGGGTTTAGGTGACTTTCCGGCATCCAGAGTCCGCTAGGAGAGCATGTGTTGACCCGAGTCCAATTATTGATGGGAGAAGGGCGAATTGTAATTTGGCTTCACTTGGACGCCCTCGTCCCGCACTGCCCTTTGGTAACCTACCTCATCTGACTATAACTATCACACTTTTGCATAGTCAATTGTTCTTGAAGGAGTGTCATCTTTAGTGAAATTGCTCAAATTTGATGATTTAAATCTTTTAAAAAGTTTTGATTTTAGTTATGCTGCTCTAATAGGCATTCATAAGAATAGTATTATACTGAAGTTTCTTAAGACCAATGATGTTGGACAGCAGAGTGTCAGCTGAGTTCACACTGATGTTGTGGGCCGAAAATAAATGACAGCTCTCTCTTCTGCTTTCAAATGTAACCACAATTGTGAATGCATGTGTATACAATTAAATATTCGATCATGTTGACGAATTTATACCAAATATATTGAAGAATGATTAAATAAGTAATTATTGATCACATGTTATTTCATATTTGACCTCATCAGCAAAATATTTGCAATCCATTGCATCCAAATAATTGCCCCATTCCATCAATTTTTAATAATGTTACTGGGGTTATTTCATGCAAAAAAATGATTTGAAAACAAAAGTCTGGATTGAGGTGTTTCATATTATATATACAAGGAGGATTGTATGCTCTGTTAATTTAATTTTTTATGGTTTGGGTACAAAAGTGCTATAAAATTTCGTCAGCACAGAGAAATTGCGTGTAAAAAGTAGCCAAAATATCCATAGAAGATAATCCACATTTTGATTGTCATGATCCAAGTTCTCCTTCTATCTCAACACATTTTGGTTAGCTTCACGGACCGGAAGAGAAGGGAAACGTTTTCAACCCCAAGAAGGTTGCTAAAACCATTCTGGGGAGTAATTCTGCCACTCGGATCTATCTATAAACCCTTAGTTATCGTCTTTTGGAATTTCAAAAGCTTTACAACATGTATGTATGATAAACTTTGAGCATGCTTTTATTGCTTGTAGGACGCCTTAGATCTCCAGCACCTTACCTTGGAGGGCTACCAGCTGCCAGGGGTCCTTATGTTGGAAGTTATGGCCATCAGCAATCACTTGCCTATGGTTACCAGCAGGGCTTGATGTATTCTCCGTATGGGTGAGCTATGTACTATAAAAATAATGAGTCTAGACTTCTAGTATTCGAAGATGACTTTTTTTAAAGACTGGAACAGGGTTAGTTGGCTCTGTATATTGGTGATTTGGGAGGATCGTCCCCTTCTCCTAACTGGTTTTGCTTGCACTCCTAATTTGTGACATTTTTTATAAATGAACAGAAAGAAAGAACAAGTGTGAAAATGATGCTTATGTGAAATTTTGTGTTCTTTGTCCTACTGAATGCTTTATAATCATTCATTGCACTATATAGTCTTTGTTCTCCGGTGCTCTGTTTTCCCAATGATTTATCAATAATTGGGAGAACGAAAAAAAAGGTTAGAAAGTTCTTGGGGTGTCTTCTTGTCAAGAGGAAGGTAGAACTAGGATTTTTGCTTAGACGTCCAGAGGACATTGGATGAGGTCTTTGAAACACAGACAAGAAGAGGGGGATGTGATGAAGTAAGAGCTTGAAACTTAAAGTGCTGGGGAGATTGATAGATACATATGATGGAAAAAGGAACTGGCAAGTAGGTAAAGAATTATGGGATTGCAATGTGCTATCAAAGGTAGATTTTTGTCATTTTTTGGCATAAGATTTCAGTATTATTATCAATGTGTTACGAAGATAATGCATATGGTCACCAATTATCACTTCTTATTATTTTTTTTCCCAGGCATGCGCCCCCTCTATTGCTCATGTAAAAAATAATCTTGCATGTAAAAATTTGTATAATATCAATTATTTATCTAAATCCTTGCTCCAAATGGCGTATCATGTGACAATTCTTTTACAATTCACGATGTCTCTGGAATATGAGCTCGTACTTTAGAAGCTTGTTAGCAATTCATTTCATCTTTTCTATTGTTGCAGGTATGCTGCATACAATCCAGAATATGCCCATCCACAGGTCACTAGCATGACACCTACTGTTGCTTTGGTAATTTCATGATGCCAAATTGGCTTTTGACACCTATTATTGTTGTTGTCTTGTCTTGTCTTGTCATATAGGGATTGTATAATCCTTACGGAGGTCAGCAATACCTTCAAATTTATGGTGTTCCTGGAGCTGTAAACACAACTATGTATCCTTTCAGCTCTTTGAGCCAAGCTGTTCCAGGAAGTCATGGTTTTACGACATTGCAGGGATATGCAATGTCTGGTCATCCGATAGTACAGTTTGGTGGGCCAAGTGTCACTGCAATGGCAACTTCATCCATTCCAGCACCATTCCCTGCGGGTAAATTTCCATCTCTTGGAAATATTTTTGGTCATTTACAAGAAAAATATGTCATATGGGTCCAATTTTTGTATGTACTCATTGCAAGTCCTACTTGTGTGTACTTGGCATCATTTTAGTTCCCTATAATCTGTAACAAGGCTATGCCCTGTTGTTTTTTTAAATCAGAAGAAACAATGTCGGAGTTGACCTATTTGTTAGGAAATACAGGTTTCTAATGCTTTTGATAAGAAAATTGAATGAAAACCCAAGTGCCCATTGACCCAAAGAATTGGGATTGTATCTTTACTACTTTTCTATATTTGAATAGTCTTGTTTTTCTCTTTCTATGGATCTTCTGTCAAGTGGGGCCTTCCGATTTGTGTTTGTTAAGTCGAAGGCATATCATTTACAGAATGAAGGTGGTGGTCAATGTTACATCTGTTGGGTTCTCCTTGAAATTGTATGTTGTGATTTTATGATTTTGATTAGGCAGATCTGAGTTAAGCGTTTTGGTGGTATCAGGTGCTGCAGCACCTATGACCGCGCAGCCACAATTCATACTATCTGCTCATTCTCCTCAATTCATGCAAGGTAGCAGTTCTGACCAAAACGCTGGGTGAAGGGTTGATCAAGGTAATTGTTGGTTATTTGCTCCTGCTTTTTGTAGATATTATATGATTTTCTTGCTAGATATAACTTTGATGTTATTTTGCAGATACCTTAGATTGCAGCAGGACTAAGAACAGCAGTACTGCTACTTGAGTGGCGGGCCTCAAATCTAGCCTTGCAAATTATCCATTTTGCATTCTAGAGGTATATTTTCTTTGCAAACAATTTATTATACTTCTTTGTTTGATAAAAAATAAAAAATAAAAAATAAAAAATAAAAAATAAAAAAATAAAAATTGCGAATTATAAATCCGTGATCAGTGTGTGACACGCAAAGTTTAGTTCCCTTTTTTGTGACCTTTTAGTTGACATTCATACATAATATTAAATCTATGCCTAGTTCTACAACTATAATACACTTACAGCTTGTTTGGCAACTGTTATAAATAATAATGATAGATGTTATTTGTGTTTTTTAGGTAAGATGTGTGGTTAAAAATTGGAAAGAAAAAAGACGTTAAAATTTTGTATTGAAAATTGTGTTTATTATAAATAAAGTTTCCCGAACGCACACTTAATTATGTCACCCAATTCTACAATTTTAGAATGCTCATCCTAATCCTCTATGATGCACGGATATTTCAATTAGGGTAGTGTAGGGATGGCAAAATAACTCGCCGAATTGAGTCGCTCAGACTCGGTTCGGAAAAATCTTGGGCTTAGCTCGGCTCGTGATTCGAGATTTTGAGCTAAAGCTCGAGCTGATCTTTTTTTAAGGGACGAGCTTTGACTCGACTTAGCTTGAACTATAAAAAAGCTTGCCCAAAATGCATGAGTCTTGAAATTCGATCGTGAGCTCGGCTCAACTCGGTGCATATATACATTTTCAATAACGAAGCGATGGATTTTTGTTATAAAATAAAATTTAAAAGCTCGGCCCGGCTCAACTCGTCAAGCCTTATTTTTTTGGGGATGAGTTTTGGCTTAACTCGACTCGAGCCAAAAAAGCCCGCTCTTTAAAGGCTCGAGCCTGAAACCTCGGTTCGTCTCGTTGACATCCCTAGGGTAGTGTATCTATGTCCTACACGTATCAGTACATATTGGATTCGACGCTCCTTGGACACTCTCCATATATTTTTCTTTGTTTATAAAAATTATATTATTAACGCAAAGTTATTTTTGAAAAACAAATGAGTACAAATATTTAACAAAAAAATTAATAACAAGTATAAAAAAAAATATACTATAAAAATGAAGAATTCTAAAGAATTTAATCAATGTGTTGTGTAGGAACTTTTTTTGAAAAATTGCTTATAGAAATCTGACACGTATAGTGTTAAATACATGTTCGTATCGATGCAATCGTAGCTAATCCTAAACTAAAAGATAACAATTGAAAATGTTCTCCTCCCAAAAATTAAGAATGAATGAACGCACGATGAAGATTGTTGACTGCGATTGTTACGTTTGCTTACCTTGAACAAGAACACTGCCCCCTCCAAGTTCTGATTATTTTGGGGTAAGTGATGGAACTGAAGGTCTGCTAATCTTTTAAGTGGCAACCAAGGCTTGATCCTTACACATCTTTCTCTTATCCATGATCTCAAATTTCATATTAGCTACCAGTTGGTCTTAACGTCATCATTTCATGCTTAATATAAAGAAGGTTAAGTGAACAAAAATAGAAATAGAGATAGATGTGTGTATCATGTCCAGTTGATTAATATCTTATTTCCAATTTTGTCCTGGTTTCACTGGGCGCCTTTCTTCTTAGCACAGAAAAAGGGCACCGTACGGCAGTAGTATGCTCCGCTAGACTACCTTCCGCCTTTTCTCGCTTTTCTCGGGACGAAAGAAGATTTGATTACAAATTGAAATAAACTTTACAAAAGAAAACTTGAATGCATTGAAACATGATTGTTCATTGATTGCAGAAAGTAGTAAATTACATTGATTGATGAAAGCAGTAACTTATAAATGTTGGTGTAGAGGGTGGACACCAAAAGTTTGAAAGTTTTAAATTCTAATACCTTCTATAATAGACTTCTGAGAAAAAATCCTAGTACCAGGAGTAGACATAAAAAAGCTGAAGAATCATAATAAACTTTTACAATTAAAAGGGAATTACAATAATTACAACAATATTTACAAAGTGCCAACAAAGTTGGGCAAACTGTGGCTGCGAGTGGGTCAAGGGGCTAAGCAATAGTTGTGGTCCTTGACACCTGGGTTAGGAAGCCTTAGCTTCAGAAGACATATATGAAGTTTTACCTAAAGATATACTTGAAGAACAAATATACCTTCATTTTGGGGGGTTTTGAATGTAGTTTAGCGTTGGGAGGCTGAATGTAGTTTAGTGTTGGGAGGGTAAGTAGCACCTTGTAGTATGCAATTAAACTAAGCCCCTGTTTGAGCCCCATTATTTGGGAAATATTGTGGTTTTGAATAGTATTCTGGGGAGAATGTGTGGTTAAAATTTGTTTGAAAAGTCAAATATTGTGGGCTTAACTAAAATGGATGGCTGAGATTGAGTATTTAAAAAACTTGGTTTTCAAATAATGAGACTCAAACAGGGGTTAAATTTGGTATTATATTTCAATAACAAAACTAATTGTGGAAATTCAGCATGTGTTGATGTGCAAAATCGCCCAAAATAGATAATGGTAATGAAGATAACTGGACATCAAAGTAATCAACATTGGGTGATATGCCACATTAGGGTGAATATGTTGAAGCAGAATTTGCCCAACTAGGGCAAGGAAAGCTAAAGGAAACATGCATCTTCGGTGAAATTTCATTAGAACGTATCCCAGAAGAAAAGAAAAATGTGAAGCGTGATCATCATATCTACTAGAGCAATATAACAAAGCCTTTGGGCAGTTATCATGATTGCCAATTAATTGCCTATGATCTGGTATTTACTAGCAAAGAAAGTTATCAATTGGATTTTGGGAAGCAGTTATAGAGGAAATGCGAGTAATGAGATCAATAAAGCAGAACGTGGAAGTTACAAAATCAAGAAGCAGTTTTAGATGGGCATTTATGAAGTTGTATTAAAAGCAAGAAATCAAGACATTAGAAGGACAAAAATCAACTCACAAATAGAGAATGTAATTTCCTTTTAAAGTATCATATTATGATACTTTTTCCGATTTTTTATGATACTTAGAGCTTTGGAACTTATGATACTTATAACGTAAATTTTAGTAACGAAAAGAAAATGTTGTAAATTTCAGTAAAACTTTGCAAGGAGTATATTTTAGTTCAAGTAGAAAAGGGTGCAGAGTGTAATTACTCCTATAACAAATTAATTTTTTTTATATTTGATTATAATCTACATTAACAACAAAAAATAATGACATCAAACAAACATGCATCACATTCTTCCTAAAAATCATAAATTTACATTAACAGCAAAAAATTTAAAACTTGCAGCCAAATATTTTCGTGCAGCAAAAAATATAGTAAAAAAAAAATATCATGTTGATTCATTGTTAATGTAGATTTTTTTTTTTGAATGGATGTGTTGGTTTGTTGTTATTATTTTCTTGCTATTGTATATTATAGATCAAATATGAAAATAATTTATTTATTATATGTAACTCATAATTTGGAACAACATTTCTAAAATAATTGATTTATTATTCTCGACAATTTTAAAGTTTAGTGAGCAATACAAAATGTATTTAAAACTTTAATAAGCAATCGAAGACGCTTTGAAAGTTTAGTGACCCATCGAAGACATTTTTAAAATTTTCTTACATGACAATTTTATGTCCAGTGATTGGTTGTTTAAAGGTAACGTGATGCCACATGTGTACTCCGTCATTCATGTTATCAATTCCATTAAGAAAGTTAAGTGAGTGACTATAATGTTCAACATTTTGATAAATTTAGTGGCACAAACTCGACACTTTAAATTTCAGTGATCATTCGAAGACATATATATAAGTTCAGTGACTATTAGGACAATGAACTCAACATCCTGTATATAGAGGATGGAAAGGTATTAGATTCGAGAGAAGATTAAAGACTCAGAAAAAAATCCAATAGCAACTCAGAAAGAAAGCTAAAATTACGTGTCTTGAATTTTGTATTATTAGACGATATACCATATAAAAAACGTTGAGATGGCTACTCTTAAAGTGTATTAGTTTGTTTGAAGTTGAAGTTATCATGGCTGAAGTACATGAAGGTTTATGAGGAGCGTATCAAGCTGGAAATAAGATGAGATGATTGATAATCATAATCGACTATTTTTGGTTGAAAATGGGTGAGACACACTCAATATGCAAAAAGCTATATAGCATGCAAAAAGTACAAGCTAATTCAAAGAGCTTCAGGAAGGAACATGAAGTCATTGTGAAAGTACAAAATGTGTAGGATGAAAACGTCCTATCGAAGGACTCCTCGCCATCAGACAACCTTTCTAGCAGAGTACACATAGATACTCTTGTTATCCACCGTTCTTTCGCCTAGCTGGGCCTCATCAGTAGTGAAGGCAATGGGACGGTTCAGGGTCGGGTTAGGGTGGATCACTCTGCCACCCCGTTTAAGAGAAAGGGGAAAGGGGGGGGGGGGGGGGGGGGCGCAAAACCCATCCCGGGACCTGCTCGGGTCGCTCAACCGTGTCTCGCCAACTCGCGAGGCGGTTTTTTCCCCATTCGGCAGGTATTCGTCTATTTCGGGCCGGGTCAATTTTTTTCCCATATCTAGTCTACAGATGTTAGCCATAACTACATCAACACCAACTTGATTAAACTATTCTTAACATTGACTCGCACAACCTCTTGAGCAGCATTATGAGTCTTTGCACCCTTGCGCACCTTGCGTTCTTCAAATTTCCTGTAAAGCTCGTGCATATGTGCCTCAATGCCCATTTAAAATGGAATCTTCAGTCAGGAATTCATTGGTCAAATCACTCAAGGAAGACTTAACAGATTCTATCTCAAGGCGCAACCATATTTTTCGTCATATTCGATTAAAGGCTATTCTTTCGCATCTTCAGATATTTGAACCTCGATATGATTAGGGTCACTTCATTTTTGACATCTTTAAGCACATACTTGTTACTAGTTGGGATTTGCCGAATGAGCGAATACAAGAATTGAGTGTGGCTGGCCGAAGGACTGTTCAATTTCTCCATATTTTCTGGTAGAACAGTTTGGTACACACTTCCAAGTCAATAAATGATATGTACACAAGTACGATATCCTTCAGTGCAGATATATAACATGCAATTATCCTTCTATCACCCTGATGATGCAATCTTTTACTTATCATGTTTCAATCTTGAAGCGTTACGTATTCGGCCATTAGAAACTGGGGTATATCCCGTCTTATTCAAGTGACCTAGAAAATCTGAATATAGAAAGAGGAGGAAAATGGAAGATTAATATATTTATGCATGTACACCTTAGTGTAGTGCCTGTTTGTCTCCCATTAAAAGGGAAAAAAGAGTTTTGAATAGTGATTTTTTGAAAAATGTGTAGTGTATAAGTTTTGGGTTTATTTGAAATATTTTATCGTGATAATTTGTGGTTAAAAATAAGTTTGAGAAAAAGAAAAAAAGAGTTGTGTAATAATGGTAGACAAACAAAGGATTATTGTCAGTTCTCTGTTTAATCTTATGTCTACATTTATGCAGGTGTTACATTTTCGCGCTCACCAAAGAAGTCAATATCCGGGTTGCTCCTATGGAGGAGAGGAAAATTGGAAATGTGCGGATTGCACTTCCTTCAATCATCATGTATATAGACTCCCGAGTGATCGGCTGGAATTGGGTTCCGGCTCCCATTCTCATGTCATGCTTGTAAAAATGACAAGTCATGGTTAGAATCAACATATGATTCTTTTACAGTAGAGTCCATCCAAGCATTCTGGATGTGTAGATGGTCTCTGGTGTCTGTGTTTGGTGTATTCAAAAGTTGGGTCTGCATTGCATCTTGTGCATAACTACAGTTGTTAGGCTTTTCACAATTCATTCTGTATTCTGGAATATTGCTGAACTTTAAAATACGAAACAATGTCGGTTCGATTTTAATTTAATTGAAAAAACTGCATGTTTCACAAGCTTGTCTGGTAGGTATCAGTAATGTTTGTTGAATACAAAATATGTTTGATTAAAATATTTATAACTTAAATACTTTCCCAGGAATATGAAGGTATTTTAAATAATTTCTTAAATAAAATTTATAAATACACTCGGACCTTTCAAGTTCTGCAAATCAAAATATAATTATGGTCATCACTTGAACTGATGACTAAATAAAGAAAAAAGTGTGCAGCACATCGAATTCAACCCTTGTTTGGTAGCAATCTCAATTCAAATTTTAATATATAAGTCAAAAATTAATTTCAATTACATATTTCATGAAATTCATAATTTTTTAACCAAATATTTCATCAATTTTTATCAAAATTTATTAAAAACTAGATTTTATTCTCTATGAAACAGGGGAATGTACACCTCTTTTCTTTTAACTGCAGAAATATAAAATTATTATCAATTGCAAACCATTTTCTTTTAACTGCAGAATTATAAAATTATTATCAATTTCAAACCATTTTCTTCTCCAATCGCAATTGCACTACATTTTTTCCATGATTATCTGTCGTTTCAAAAATTCTATATATAACGGCAACTTTTTTCTTTCCTTCTATTTTCAGGTTATTTTTGTATTTTTGTTGGAAATTTGAAGATTATTTTATTAACTGTTAATTTTTGAAAAGTCAGATTTCAAATAAAACTAGGAATTGCATAGAGCTGAAAATTATCTTTTCTCACAAAGTGGCTGTGGGATGTCAAGGTATCTCCTGCTCTGCTGGGGATATTAAAACAATAAATAATAATAAAAAAATTACTATGTCAAAATAAAAAAAAAAAAAATACACCAATAAAGTAGAGTTCCTCGTTACTCCTCCGTTTGGTAATACTGTTTGATTTATAAACTGGTTTATTTATGATTTTGAGGTAAAAAGTAATGGCTGAAAATTGGAGAGAGAAAAAAGTGTAGTTAAAAAGTAGTTTGGAAAATTGTGTGATTTATAAATTGATTTATAAATAAAAAAAAAAAAGACGGTTACCAAACGGTGATGGTCATCTCGAACTATTCGTTACCACTCTCAAAATTTAGAAAAATGGTAGAAGTACTTCGAGGTTTACCCTCCGAGATGACCTCTCCTTACATGGAGGGGGTGTAACCCACTTGTTATGGATGGTCACCTAGAACTCTTCATTACCGTAATCCTGTTGTCCTTCACGAATTTTCAAAGCTGAACTTTCCACTTTTCTGCCACAAGCATCTACCTCAATCTTTTGTAGTGTTGGAATGTTGCTGAAGTCGGAAGGAATCATCTCCAAATTATTACAATATCTCAACCACAATTGTTCAAGTACAGGAAAATGATCGTACGAGGAATTCCATTTTCTAACATTTAAGCTACCTAATTTAAGGAATTTGAGTTTTTGGAACTCCTCGTCATTTGTGTTCCAGATGAATCTCCAGATTGGGCAATGTTCCAATTAATGATATATTCCCCCAAGAAAAACCGATTTTAGCAAGAGTAAGCTTTTTGATATTCGTGGGGAAATTCACCACTGAGCAATCACCTCTGAATCTACTTTCATAAACTATTTTTAGTGATTCAAGCTGAGAAAGAAAGTTGAGACGAATATAGCTATGGTCTGAAAACTTGCATTTAAGCCTACGAAGATTCGGTGAAAGTCTCAAGATTTCTTCATCTTCATCTTCCGAACCGTCAATCTTCACGTAACAAAGGGTTTGTAGGTTATTTATTCGGGAGCTATCACAATTCTTACAGAACCTCGCGCCCATAAACTGGTTTCTCACACAGAGACGTCTCAAAGTTAAGCATATTGAGAAGGTACATTGGTATTTCATCTGCCCACACATCAAGAAACTCCAGGTTCTGGAGTCTGCATATTGATGAATCTAATGATCCAATTTTCAAGTACCTCATGTCAGGCATAATTTTGATTCCCAGTATAGCATTTTTTTCATAAACTGAATCCAAGATCCTAATCTTTTCCGAATTGTAAAGAATGGATAAGGCCTCGGAAGGATCACGAGACTGATCCGCAAACAAGCTATGACGATGCTTAGATACCAAGAATTGACTGAAGAAGTTGAATAAAGAACATGGAGGATCATCATAAGTTTAACTAGCATCGGCAACAGCAGCAGCATAATTGTCATAATAATCACCACCACAAATTAGTAGGCTAAATTAAATTGGAAAAGAAAAGTAAAACAAGTAGGAATTAGAAAGAAAGAATGAAAGAATTAAGTTACTGTTGAAAGAGAATTTTCATCTTCTAAAGCTATTTTGCCACACATATCAAGTAGTAGATCGTGAAGACTACATGCTTTTACTCCATTGTCAGATCTTCTTTTGGAAACTTGCAGCAGGCTCGTGTTAATCAGCTCCATCAGATACTCCTCTGCTAGATCTTGTATGCTCTTGTCCTCCTTTTCCTCCACGAGCCCTTCGGCTATCCATAGTAATAAGAGCTTCCTTACTGAAATTTCCTCTTCTTCCTTGAATGCGCTAAGATAGAGGAAACATGGCTTCAAGTGATTTGGTAAATGTACGTAACTAAGTTTCAACGAGGGTATGTAGTCGTCGGCTTTTTGGGAAATGTAACAACTTAAACTATTTTCAACTTGTTGCCATAAGCTTTCCCTCTTTTCCATTGTTGAAAGGACTCCAGCTATTGTGACGATTGAAAGCGGGAGTCCATGACAATTTCTTGCAATTTGCTTCCCAATATCTTGCAATTCTTCAGGGCAGGGTTCTTTCTTGAACACATTTTGCTTTAATAGATTCCAACTTTCACGTGATGATAGGGGACGAGGTTCAAAGATAACACGTGAAATTTCCAATCCATATTTTTCAGCCGACTGGTGAATAATACTCCACTTCCATTTCTCTCCTCTGGAAATAACCTTTTCAAGTCATCCCATACTTGTTTGTCCCATAGGTCGTCCACAACAATGAAGTATCTTCTGCCCTTTAAATTCTTGTAAAGACATACGGCTAATGCTTCATCTTCCATTTTGGACATTTTGTCTCTGTCTAGGTCACGTGCAGAGCTCAAAATGTCAATCAATAGCTTTCTCTTTTTATAAATTTGAGAAACAGCACACCAAGAAAGCTTGTCAAAATAGTACCGAACATTGGGATCATTGTATATTTTCCTCGCCAACGTTGTCTTGCCAAGTCCACCCATTCCTATGATGGAAATTATCTGGCGGTAGTTTGGTCCTTCAAGAAGCTTGCGTACGATTTGTGCTGTCATGTCCTAGAAGCCCACAATCATCTCTTCTACCATGGGAATGCTATTATCTCGGGATGAGGATACAGATACTTGGGTGGGACTTTCTGCAACTTGTAGGCTTCCAGTTCCACAATTCAGCATCACTGAGACTGCAATGCAGTAATCTTTGATCTTAACTTTCACATTCTCAATCCTTTCTAGCAGAACAGAAATGGCCAGATCCATTTTGGCTGCAGTAACGAGGTCTGTGATGAAAAAGAATGAATGCAAGAACGGTCCTGCTCCGTTAGATACAGCTTCAATTTCAGTCAATATCTTCTCTTCATATATATTCTCGATCTCTACTTTCTTGGATACATATCTAATTGTTGGAAAATATATTTTGGCAATTGATTTTCACTTGTGTGAATGTGAAATTGATCCCACATTGATTGAAAATTGGGATTTGAAGAAGAGCCTTAAAAGGGATTACAATCCCACATTGATTAGAAATGGAAATGTGGGAATAAGTGGAGGCTATAAATAATAGTTCCATCCCACATTGGAAAAAGGAAAAAGAGTGAAAATGTTGGGAATGCTTAAATAGTTATCCCACATAGGATAGAAAAGAGTTTGTGGACCAATTTATATATGGTTAACAATTTGTAAGGTGTAACCATTTGTTGCATAGAGACTCCTCCATGGCCTACGCGCCCGCAGGGGGGTACAAATCTTGGACCGACTTGGTCTTCGAGCCTTGAACTTGTGTGCGTACACGAATGTCGGACCGAACGAGTCAAAAATTGGCCACAAAGTGCAAGCCACGTTTTGCAATTTTGTTTTGATTTTTCATTTAAAACATAACTCCAAACTGATTTCCATTTAACCTGTAACTCCAAAAACGTCTGGAGTAAGTGTAGAATTCATGCAAAATTCAAATGCAGTTGTAACTCCAAAACGTCTGGAGTAAATACAGAATTCAACTGCAGTACTAAATACCGTTGTATCCTGGGAAGCAAGCGCTCGAGTTACTTCAGTGTGAGGGCGAATATTGCTTTAAGGACACTGTGTTGAACATGGGCCCCGGCTCCAGCAATCATTTTAATTCCTGCTCCACATCATTTTGTTTATTGCTTCTTGTAAATTTTATTTTTCTTAGTAAACTGCTTTACTTACTTTCTGCAAATTATTTGTTTAGTTAGTAAACTGTTTAACAAGTTATCTTACAAACTTAAAGCAATATTTTTTTTTGTTAAACAGTTTACAAAAACGTTTTCATACTGATATTCTGATTGTGTTTCAGAAATAGAAAATACATCTACCAATAATGTTGTGGCATCCGTAAATGAAGCAGTTCCTCCAATGGCTATGCCAACTTCTGAGGTGGCTCAAGTAGCAGCTCCCGTAACACAGGCAGTGGTTAATGTGCCAAGTCTAGCTGCTGGCCCGAGTGGAACTAAGACTGTGGCTCACATGCCAAGTCTGGCTACTGGTCCAACTGTGACAGTCCCGGTTAATCACGGGGAAAAGCCGGAGAAATTCAGTGGTTCGAATTTCAAAAGGTGGCAACAAAAAATGTTATTTTACCTCACGACCTTGAATCTTCCGAGATTCTTGACTGAGAATGCTCCAGTGCTCAAAGAGGGTGAAGGAGACATTCAAGCAATCAGTGCAGTGGATGCTTGGAAGCATTCTGACTTCCTATGCCATAATTACGTTATGAACAGCTTGGCTGATTCATTATATAACGTGTATTGCACTATTAAAACGGCTAAGGAATTGTGGGAGTCTTTGGACAAAAAGTATAAAACCGAGGATGCCGGAGCCAAGAAATTTCTTGTTGGCCGCTTTCTGGAATACAAAATGGTGGACTCCAAATCTGTAATCAGTCAAGTACAAGAACTACAAGTAATCTTGCATGAAATTCATTCCGAGGGAATGGTTGTGAGTGAATCTTTCCAAGTGGCTTGCATGATTGAGAAGCTACCTCCTGCATGGAAGGATTTCAAAAATTACCTAAAACACAAGCGAAAGGAAATGAGCGTTGAGGACCTAATTGTAAGACTTCGAATTGAAGAAGACAAAAAAAGTTCTGAAAAAGGGTTCAATCCGGTTGTGGCCAAAGCCAACGTTGTGGAGCATGGTCAAAGCTTCAAAATTAACAAAAACAAGTCTGGGCCATCAATTGGAAAATGGCCCAAGTTGGGGCCAAAAGGTGGAGTTTCCAAGAAGAAGTTTCAAGGCAAATGCTTCAACTGTGACAAGATTGGTCACAAATCTACGGAGTGCCGCCTGCCGAAGAAGAAAAAGGAAGCAAACATGGTTGAAGATGCATCTGACATCATCCTTGCAGCTGTCATTTCTGAAGTGAACCTGGTGGGTTCAAATCCAAGAGAATGGTGGATAGACACCGGTGCCACCCGACATGTTTGCTCCGACAAGGAGTTGTTTAGTGGTTTTGAAGCAGCGGATGGGGAGAAGCTGTACATGGGAAATTCAGCGACTTCTAAAATCAAGGGCCATGGAAAGGTGGTTCTAAAGATGACGTCTGGGAAAGAGCTGACTCTAAACAACGTGCTCTATGTGCCGGAGATTTGCAAGAATTTGGTATCCGGCTCGCTGTTGAACAAACATGGCTTCCGCATGGTGTTTGAGTCAGACAAGGTTATTTTGTCTAAGTCTGGAATGTTTGTAGGAAAGGGTTATGTTAGTGATGGGCCTTTTAAGCTTAATGTAATGGCTATTAAGCCAAAAATTAATAAAATGAATAACTCTTCCGTTTACTTGCTTGAGTCTTCCAATTTGTGGCATGGTAGACTAGGACATGTTAATTACGACACTTTGCGTAGACTAATTAACTTGAATTGCATACCTACATTCCAAATTGATAATAAACATAAGTGTGAAACTTGTGTTGAGGCAAAATTGACAAGGTCATCATTTCAATCCGTTGAAAGAAAAACTAAACCGCTTGATTTAATTCACACCGATGTATGTGATTTAAAATCTATACAAACAAGGGGAGGCAACAAATATTTTATTACTTTTATTGACGATAGTACAAAATATTGTTTTGTGTATTTGCTTAAAAGTAAAGATGAAACGATAGAGAAATTTGTTCTCTATAAAAATGAAATTGAAAATCAACTCAACAAGAAGATCAAAGTGTTGAGAAGTGATAGAGGTGGTGAATATGAATCACCATTTGCTGAATTCTGTGCACAACATAGAATTAAACATGAAACAACAGCACCTTATTCACCTCAACAAAATTGTGTTGCTGAACGGAAAAATAGAACATTGAAAGAAATGATGAATGTAATGTTGTTGAGTTCTGGGTTACCTCAAAACATGTGGGGAGAAGCTGTGTTATCAGCTAATTATCTTTTAAATAAGGTGCCCCGAAAGAAAGAAGATAAGAGCCCCTACGAGTTATTGAAAGGAAGAAAGCCTTCCTACAAATATTTACGAGTGTGGGGGTGTCTTGCCAAAGTGGCTGTACCTGCACCAAAAAAGGTGAAAATAGGACCAAAAACTGTTGATTGATGCACATAGCAGTAGTGCCTATTGGTTTCTTGTGTTTGATTCTAAAATTTCTGATATACACAAAAACACGATAATGGAAATGCATCATTCTTTGAACATGTATTTCCATATAAGTCCAATGAAGAAGCAAGCTCTTCTAAACGGACATATGAGACTATGATTAAGAATAGTCAAGACCAAGACGTAGAAGAGGAAGTTGAGGTTGAACCAAGACGTAGCAAACGAGAAAGGATAGAAAAGTCTTATGGTTCTGATTTTCTGACATATATGCTAGAAACTGAACCTCAAAGCTTCAAAGAAGCAGTAAACTTTTCTGAAGGACCTCAATGGAAAGAGGCAATTAAAAGTGAAATAGATTCCATTCTGCAAAACCATACATGGGAGCTGGTTGATCTTCCCCCGGGAAGCAAACCACTAGGCTACAAATGGATTTTCAAAAGGAAAATGAAAGCAGATGGAACTATTGATAAGTATAAGGCAAGACTTGTAATTAAAGGTTATAGGCAACGAGAAGGCCTTGACTACTTTGACACTTATTCTCCGGTAACGAGAATAACTTCCATTCGATTGATACTATCGATTGCATCTTTGTATAAAATTAATTGCATACTTTCATTAATGATATAAATATGACACAATACTTAGGCTTTTATCATCCATCAGAATATCGGAATAGAGAGAAAAGAGAGAGGTTAGAGAAGATGGGTTTGCATTTTCTCCTTCTAAACATTCATTTTCAGTATAGTGAATTCCTACAGCAGCAGAAAATGACGTAGTCTCAAATTGAGATGAACCTCTTTTAATTTTGTGTTTCTTGATTGATTTTTCTTTCTTGAAATTAATTGCTCTCGACATTAGAATTAGGGTCCCTCCTAATTCACAACAAATTGCCCTTAATAGAATTGAAGCTAGAAATAGTTAAACCAATGGTTAGATAGTAGTTCTCGGAGAATCGACATATATATTACTTATTCAAGATATCTTACAATTGTAACAAAAAATATTCACAACACCTGCCCTTCTGGATTGTAGAAGTACAAAATGAATGACATGCTAGGTTCAACTTATGTAATAAAGTCGATTGTTGAAGTAGAAGTTTCTTTAGAGAAATGGAAATTTACATTATATAAAGTTTCATATTTACTTTCGGTTGTTATCGATTTTGCTACATTGTGTTGATTAATAAAAACGATCCGTTGGTTCATAATCCCATATTAGCTTGTCAACCTTTGCAGAACCTAATGCATAAAACCTCACTAAATCTACCAAGAAAGCAAACTTACCCACAAAAATAACATGGTAGATTATTACCAGCACAAGCTGTAGATTAGCTGAATGATTAAAGTTTCCACGTCTTTAACAAACATGAAAAATCAACAAAAATCACAACTTGTTGTTCCAAATATCAAGGTAGTTTGACTAAACACAGTCCAAAAAATATTTTTTTCATCATAAAGGGACAAGGGATGCATCGAATGAAAAAAAGCTTAATTCTCTATTTTATCTGTGGGGGTAGAGGGGGTAAGGCTTTTGCCTCAATTTTTGTGCAATTGAGAACTTGTAAAAGCTTTACTTAGAGAACTTACTAAAGCTTTGCATAATGAACCTATGCTTTCAGTATGATAGTAACGGCATTTTAACTTATCAAAACAGTTCCTCCAGGCTCCTGCTACCGTAATAGACTTAACTCTACCATGGGTTGAGTTGTCTTGCATCCTATCTGGTCTAGTCTGTTTGGATGGTAACAGCATGACGCTAATTCTGTAGACGTTGCAGTTCCATGATACTCAAGATTATTGCATGTAAAACAAAATCTAGCTGAATTCAGTCCTTTTGGCGCATATAGATCCTAAGAAAGTGGTGTCTGTGACCAAAAAAAAAACAATTTTTTCCAATAAAAATTCAAGCAGAAACTCTAGAAACACGAGAGGTGAATCATGACAATGAATAATGTCCGGTTTCTTGCCAACTTGTAGAATTAGCTCAAGTATAATCCTGTTGAAAATTGAAAATTGAAAAATGAGAGTTGCTTAAAATCATCGTGCCTGTAGAAAATGTGATACTCACTTTCAAGGGTCAAAATACGTTTTTAGCTATTGGGCCTAAAATGGCATTTGACCCACATAACTTTGCCATTTCTCTATATATACACTCCTTGCATTTGGTATTCGAGGGAAAAGATGATAGAATTGATGGGACACAAGAAAATGTGAAGGAGGCATCCCATTTTCTCTCCAACACAATAGAATCGGACTCTCCTCTCCGGACTCTAAATTCAAATCGCGAGGCTCTGATACCACTACTTATGTGATTAGAGATATTGATTCCTTTTTTTCTTTTACTAACATAAATGACATGCTTCGTGGTGATGAAAGGACTGTTATTGAAGACTGTGTGTCATATGTACCTTTCTGTTATAAATGCAGATTATATGTAGACTCTGTGTCTTATATGCATTTATGTGGTCATTGTGTGTTTGGTAAGTTTCATAGAAGGCATGATTGGAAAAGACTATATGTCTAATGTGGTTTTATGTGATTTTAGTGTACTTTATAAGCAACGTCGTGTTTTATTTTACTTCAGGTATTTGTGATACTACTCATGATAGACTACATGATAATTGTGTTGATCATTTTATGCTTAGACTTTTGGTTGCGCTTTAGAATCCAAAAGGGCGGTTAGATCATGGAGTAGTGTGATCACGGTTAATGGGGCTGATAAGTCATGTTTTGGACATGGTTTTTGTTTCAATAAAGAGAAAAACAACAAGGTATGCTAGTTATCAGTTGCAGGTGGAGTTGGATCTAGTGAGAGTACTATACTTAGGCCTAGGATACCTTGAGTGAGGTGGAGACTCCATATTCAGCGTCCTGAAGTTAAAGATAGTGGTGAGAGAGTGGCAGGAATACACCTGTTATATCTTATTCTTGAGTTGACTATTGGTTGACTAGTGAGGAAACTGTGTGAGGATGAACAATCGATAGAGTGGATAGGCAATAATAGGATGTGTTGACATCTCTTTTTATCAACAAATAAAGAAAGTGGAATTCCTATTACTTCCAGGTGAATGATCAATTTGAGGATAATTTAGTTAAGTAAGCAGCTCAGCCCCTCTATTTCCAATGTTAAGGAAAAATATTGATAGTGGTTGATATGAAAATATTTACAGATCAAAAGCGAACAGGAATTTTAACAGCGTAAACTCACGTCCAGTTCGATACTGATCTGACACCCAGGTCGAATTAACGTATTCAAATAACAAGAGTTTTGAGAGGTTTTTCTATATCTTCCCCTTTTCAAAGAGCATTTATGTCTCCTATTTATAGTAAGATAGGAGATAAGACACAATTATTACAACATATCACGTCTGCAGCATGTGATTGACATTGACAAATGACATTGCTGACAGCTTGACAGTAAATGATTATACTGACACATTACAGATAATTATGATTACTGACACATAATGCGGATGATTTAACCATCCTGCAGCGCCTCCATTTTCACCTTGGTCATAGATCACCTCGGAGTATGTCACCTCGGTCATATATCATCTCGGTCTCACCAAATCACCTCTCTCATCAAGTCAAGGTCGTTTATATAAATCATCTCGGTCTCACCAAATCACCTCTCTCATCAAGTCAAGGTCAGTCATATTTATCACCTCGGTCGTCTAGATTTCCTTGGTCTAACTTGTGGTTGTCAATGCTGGTCGGATATTTAGCTTACTTTGGAATTTAAAGTTGAGAGATGGATCGTTGACCCTTTTAATCTTGGACCTATTTTCCACCTTAGCATGATGCAGAACAAATGTCCCCTCGAGATCGGTTCGAAAAAGGATTTAAGGACGGATCTTGAAATCTACCTCGTTGTCGCTGGCTTCCGATTGGCACTTGCTTCCTCAAATTTTACAACTTCCCTTGCCAGGTGTCCTCACCCGATTGGCGGGTCAGTTCTTGGATTGGGTGTCGCTGCCTCTTAATGACAACGCGTCTTGTCATTATGACTGATGTGTTGCATTCTCTCTCCTCCTCTTATAAATAGGATTATCCTTCGCTTCATTCGCCTACTAAATCTTCTAAATTCTCTCTTTCTATTCCGGGTCACTTTATTTCACGACCCATATCTCACATCGTTAACCGATCAGACTAGATTAGGAGACACGTCAGGTGAGGGCATTTTGATAATTCTGCTTCATTTCCCTTTGTTTTGACCTTAGTTATTTCCAAAAACAATTTCTAAGTACCCAGCTCACAGCGATCATGATTAAGAATGAGCGATAGTTCCAGTTTTGGGGAGAGTGGAGTGAGGTCGGGAAATAGAGGTGGAGAGGCCGAGCTAACTGTGTCATGGGAAGAAAGTAGGGAAACGCAGTGCCTTTTTCGAAACGAAGAGGAGGTGGATGAGATTCCACAACCTCACCCTCTAGCTATAGTACCTCCATCTCGTACTATTTCAGCAAACTCATTTTGATACCCTTCATCTGCCTCTTTCCAACGACCTGATCCCTGTTCTAGTTATAGTTCTGATTTTGGTTGCAAACATTTTCTTTTCGAAGCCATTGAGGACGAACTGATCACATGGAAAAAAAAAATAGAATTCCTGGTTATGTTCACTTTTTTCTTCCTGAAAGGTTTGAACGAGCTGACAAACCACCTAACAGCTGTGTTGCTGTCAATTACCAAATTCTTGAGGCAGGCCTACGATTTCTCCTTCCTTTCATAGTAACGGACTTCCTCCGTTCTTGGGGGGTTGCCCCAACCCAAATTCATCCTGACGTTTGGAAGTACATCCTAGGATTTATTTCCCTTTATAACCGTATGGGATATGATGACCCCACCGTAGATGAGTTCAATTTCACTTATCAGTTTCGGGTTGATGGCAAGAAAACGGGGTGGTTTTATGCTATGTAGAGGTCGGTCTTTGAGGGTCAAAAATTACTGATTGATCAGCCCGAGTCAGTCCGTTGATGGAAAGAAAAATGGTTTTATGTCGGGGGAAATTGGATGAGCCCTTATCGAAGTGACAGAGTCAGCTCCACTGTCCCTGTTCACTATAGGGAAAAATTCAGTAAGTTTTGACTTTGTGATATTTTCGAGCTAAATTGTTCTAATATTAATCATCTCGTTTTTTTACAGAGGTGAGAGAGTCAGAGTTGGACCCGAAGGTCGTCAAATTTTTTTTTTTTGACTTAAAGGATCAGCCGGACTGGTTCAGATCGGTTAAGGAGATGTTGACCGAAGAGCGTCTGTTCGAGTCAACCCTTACTTTCATAGACCCCTCTGATTACTGCCCACCACCTCGTAAGTGTAAGTATTCACTCGACACAACTTTAGTTCACCGCCTTCCCCATCAGAGGTGTATACTTAGCAAAATCTCTCTAATTTATATAATGTCGGCTTGAAAAGGCAAGAAGAAAACTGAGTCCATGAAGGCCAAGAAGATTGCAAATGCCAAAGCCGAAGCTCGTGAGAGAGCGGCTCAAAAACAAGAAATGAAAAGCTCATTTCCTCCTAGAGAGGATCAAATTCTCCCTCCACCTCAGAAAAGATCAAAACAGGCCGAGGTCACTAAAGAGCAGCCAGGCATTTCAATCCCGCCTCCACATATCCCCGGGGACAAGGCTGGCTCTTCTCAATCAGTCCTCCAGACGGAGGGTTCATATTTTGGAGTTAACCTAATCAAAGCTGCCAAGCTTGCTGAAAGGATCTCGCCCCTAAATCTATAGGGAGTATGTTGTTTCGGCTAACTTGACCTCTGTGGGCTTAATGAGAGTTCCCCTGCAGACCAAGAGGGCAATGGACATTCCGGCCAAAACGTGGGCACCTCGGCACGAAAAATTTTGTGAAGACATGACTCTGGACGACCTATTGGCTATGGGCACAGATCACATCGGCCAGGCCTTAAATTACCTTAGCCGGGCTCAAACCAGAATGAGCGAAGCGACCTCTGACTCCATAAAATTCAAAAAGCTAGCTGAGGACGCCAAGAAAATGTTCGAGATGGAGGTGAAAGCCAAATAAGAGGCAGAGGCCCAACTGAGAGAGGCCTTAGATGAGTTGGTTAAACTGAAGGAGGCCAACCTCGAACTATCCAAGTTCAAGGACGAGGTGGTTCCATTGAGGGAAGAGGTGGCCTCTCTAAAAGACGAGGTGACTCAGCTGTGGAGGGCAAAGGAGAGGCTTCTGAAAGAATTGGATGAGGCTAACCGTATAGAGGCTAGCTTGAAAAGGGAAAAAACGGAGTTGGAGGTCGCTGTTCAAGGCTCTACAAAGAGGCCATCAAAAAATTTAAAGATTCTGTGGAGTATGAGCATGATGTGGACGAGACTTACTATCTCACATTTAAAGAGATAGTGAAGGAACTGGAATCCAAGCGACTCGAGGTGGACATAACCTTTTTGAAAGAAAAGCTCGATGAAGTCTATAAAAAATATCTTGAGCTGATGCCCGATGAGGTCGGTGAAGAAGAATCCCTCCTCTCGCCACTCCACGAGTCCCAAACAGATCTGCCTGAGAAAGCAGCTAGCATTGAAGATTAGTTATAAGCTTTTTATCAGAGCTGTCGTGTACTATTCACTTCCATTTTCAAATGAAAAAGTTTTATTCTCGTGACAAACATTTGAGACCCAAACGAACTGAAGCAAGCAGAGACGAAAAATATTATCACGAATTCACTTCAAATAATAAACAGAGGTGAATATTTTAATGAAATGAACACTTAGACAATTTATCAATCGCTAATTCACTTCAAATAGCTTCAATCGCTAATTCACTTCAAATAGCAAACATGGGTGAATATATCAACAAAGTGAACCCTTAGACAATTTTCAATCACTAATTCATGTCAAATAGCAAATAGGGGTGAATATATCAACGAATTGAACACTTAGGAAATTTTCAATCGCTAATTCACTTCAAATAGCAAACAGGGGTGAATATATCGACGAAGTGAACACTTAGACAATTTTCAATCGCTAATTAACTTCAAATAGAAAACAGGGGTGAATATATCAACGAAATGAACACTTAGACCATTTTCAGTCCCTAATTCACTTCAAATAGCAAACAGGGGTGAATATATCAACGAAGTGAACCTTAGACAATTTTCAATCGCTAATTCACTTCAAATAGAAAACAGGGGTGAATATATCAACGAAGTGAACACTTAAACAATTTTCAATCGCTAATTAACTTCAAATAGCGAACATGGGTGAATATATCAACGAAGTGAACACTTAGACCATTTTCAATCGCTAATTCACTTCAAATAGAAAATAGGGGTGAATATATCAACGAAGTGAACACTTAGACAATTTTCAATCGCTAATTAACTTCAAATAGAAAACAGGGGTGAATATATCAACAAAGTGAACACTTAGACAGAGTGATCATTAAATAATGGATGAGGCTCGATGTCACCTCAATCTTTCACCTCGATTTTTCACCAATCATCTCGTTTACGAAGTTGAGGTTGGGATACCCTCACCTCGGTCATTTCACTAAAACATCTCGTTCACAAAGTTGAGGTCGGAATTCCTTCACCTCGGTTTTATCACCAATACACCTTGTTTGTGAAGTTGAGGTCGGAATTCCTTCACCTCATTTTTGTCACCAATCATCTTGTTTGCAAAGTTGAGGTTGGCATACTGTTATCTCGATTGATGGTGATGGTTCCTTTTCATCCAGGGCTTCTGTTCGCCTAATGAGAAGGTCCTTCTCCCCTTTGGGATGGCTTGCCTCGCATTGTCGATGACGATATTAAACCCTCAAGGTACGTGAGGGTCACCAACTAAGGTTTTGTTTGTTCGCCTCTCAAGGAGGTCTTTCTCGTCTTTGAGACGGATTGCCTTGTGATATTGATGATATCCTGCCTTAAAGGTTCTTATGGATAATCAACTAAGGTTTTTGTTTGCCTTTCAAGGAGGTCTTTCTCATCTTTGAGACGGATTGTCTTGTGATGTTGACGGTATCCTGCCTTAAAGGTATTTATGGATCATCAACTAAAGTCTGGTTCGCTTCTCAAGGAGGTCTTTCTCATCTTTGAGACGAATTACCTTGTGATGTTGATGATATCCTGCCTTAAAAATCCATTCCGATTCGCACACTTTTGAATACTAAGCTTTTCATTCATCTAGTTACATATCTTACTTGACATCAAAAGTATTTACATTAAGTTTCATATCTTATCCTACTAGAAGTATTTCTTCAAGTGTTCTGCATTCCAAGGATGCTGAAGCTGAACTCCATCAAGTGATTCTAGCTCATATGATCCATTGCTTAAGACCTTCTTGATCCTCTATGGGCCTTCCCAATTAGGTCCCAAAGGTTCATGCGTGGTAATCATCTTTCTCAACACTAAATCCCCACTTTGGAACTTTCTTGTTTTCACTTTTGCATTATTGTACCTTGCATTTCTTTGTTTGTACACGGCATTCCTGATTTGTGCTTGTAGTCGCTTCTCCTCCGTGAGGTCTAATTCAACAGTGAGTGCATCATTGTTACATTGTTAATTGAAATGAGTAACTCGAAATGATGACAGTTTCACCTCAATTGGAATCACAGCTTTTGTTCCGAAAGCCAGGGTAAAGGGGGTCTCTTTGGTTGATGTTCTGTGGGTTGTCCGGTAGGACCACAACACTCTTGGTAGTTCTTCTGCCCATGACCCTTTCAGGGTCTCCTGACTGGTTTTCAGATTGTGCTTGATAATCTTGTTCACAACTTCAACTTGTCCATTGGATTGAGGGTGGTTTGGAGTGGAGAAATGCTTCCTGATTCCCAGACTTTCAGAGAAAGATCCGAATCTTTCATTGTCGAAATGCTTCCCGTTGTCCGTTACAATGGATTGTGGGATTTCAAACCTACATATGATTGACTTCCATACAAAGTCTATAGTCTTTTGCTCAGTAATTTTGACCAACGGTTCAGCTCCTGCCCATTTTGTGAAGTAATCCACTGCCACTATAGCAAACCTGTTTCCTCCATTTGCCATTGGCAGGGGTCCGATCATATCTATTTCCCATTTGGCGAACGACCACTGACTCATGATGGTTGTGAGTGATTCAGGAGCATTCCTCATCATGGGAGCGAATCTTTGACACTTATCACATCTTTTTACAAAATTGATCGCATCCCTCTTGAGCATGGGCCAAAAGTACCCCTGCCTTATAACTTTAAAGGCTAAAGCTTGTCCCCCTGTGTGGTTTCCAAAAATGCCTTCATGAACCTCCTTCATTACATACTCTGCTTCTTCATCATTTAGACACTTTAATAAAGGTAGGGAAAATCCTCGTTTGTATAGATCATCCCCGATCAGAGTATATCATGTAGCCTTGATCCTCAAACTTCTTGCTTCCACTTGATCCGATGGAATCACCCCTTCACGTAAGTATTGAATAATCTCGTCTTTCCATGTCCTTTTTGAAGAATTCTGCAAGACTGCTAAGATTGGTGAATGCAGAGCTGATTGTATGATTGTCTCAATGGATATGCTCCGTAATTCAGACGTTCCTTCACTTGTTGCCAAGCAAGACAACACGCCAGCCTGACCGTTCTTAGATCTAGGGATTTGAATAATCTCGACATACTTGAACTTCTTCATCTCCTCCGAAACTCTCGCACGATAGGCCGCCATCCTTTCTCCCTTGGCTCCGTATGTTCCCCAAATTTGGTTCACCACTAGCTGAGAGTCACTGTGTACGATCATACTATTGATGCCCATTGCTTGAGCCATGTTCAATCCTATGATCAAGGCCTCATATTCGACATCATTGTTTGTTGCTTCAAAAACAAAAGTGGTAAGTATTGTAGAAAAACTGATTATATGGACAGATAAGAACAACTCCAGCTCCAGCCCTCTGTCCTGTTGTTGAACCATCAACATACAATAGCCAAGTGGGGTGTACTTCTATACAGTAGATCTGCGTTATGGGGTGAATTCCCCTATGAAGACAACCAAAGCTTGTCCCTTAATAGCCACTCTTAGCTTGTACAGTAGGTCAAATTGTCCCCACTCCACGACCCACTTCAACAGTCGTCCAGACATTTCTGGTTTGTGTAACACTTGCCTCAAAGGATGATTGGTTAACACTTCCACTTGATGTTCCAAAAAATAAGGTCTCAACTTTCGGGTTGACATTATTAGAGCATAAGCCAACTTCTCCATTTTAGAATATCGGAGTTCGGCATCATGAAGGGCTTGACTGACGTAATAGACCGGACGTTGCACTCCCTACTCAGTTCTTACAAGGACTACATTCATTGCTATCTCTGAAACGACTAAATATAAGGATAGCACCTCCCCCGAAAAAGGTTTTGAAAGAATAGGAGATGACGCCAAATGTCTCTTCAGCTCTTCAAGGGCCACCTGACATTCCTTGGTCCATTCGAAATCTTTATTCTTCTTGATAAAATCGAAGAAAGGCCGGCATTTATCTGTTGATCGCAACACAAAACGACTCAAAGTTGCTATCCATCTGGTCAAGCTCTATACCTCCTTCACCTTCTCGGTTCCCTCATTTTCATCAGTGCTTGTATCTTGACAGGATTGACCTCAATTCCCCTTTGGTTTACTAGGTAACCGAGGAATTTACCTGATCCCACTCTGAAGGAGCATTTCTTTAGGTTCAACTTCATCCGATAAGCTCTCAATATTTGGACCATCTCGTCTAGGTGTTGGATATGATCTCCGGCTTGAACACTCTTTACAAGCATATCGTCGACATAGACCTCCATCGTTTTCCCGATTTGATCCTTAAACATCGCATTTACCAACCGTTGGTACGTCGCTCCTGCGTTCTTCAGACCAAATGGCATCATCTTATAGTAATACAGCCCCTATCGATCATGAACGAGGTATGCTCTTCATCCACTTTGTTCATCGGGATTTGATTATATCCCGAGTAAGCATCCATGAAGGTGAGGAGCTGATGTCCTACCCTGGCATCCACCATTTGATCTATTCTCGGGAGCGGAAAAATATCCTTGGGGCAGGCTTTGTTCAGATCCAAAAAGTCCATACATAGTCTCCATGTCCTGTTACTCTTTTTTAGCAACACGGGATTTGCAATCCAGACAGGATAAAATGATTCCCTGATGAACCCATTACTAAGTAACTTCACCACCTCTCGAGCCAACGCTTCATATCATTCAGGATTGAGAGATCTTCTTTTTTGTATTTTTGGTTCGAAATCAGGGCTTACATGTAGATGATGGCAAGTACGCTTAGGATCGATCCCTTCCATATCTGAATGAGTCCATGCAAACACATCGGGGTTATCTCTCAAAAAACTAATGAGGTCGGACCTTATCAGTTTGGCTAGTTTGCGTCCTATCCTGAACTCTCTTTCCATCATCAACTTTCACAATATCTAGTTCTTCCACTGGTCTAGATTGACTGCTGTCCTGATTTCCTCTTTGATCCAAAGTTTGTAGTTCCGTTATCAGCTCATCCTCTTCATTTGGTTTTGAAATAGATTCTCCTTTCTTCACCATTTGAATGTTGTTGGAAGCAAAGCCTAAATTGCACTCCCGAGCAGCTCTCCGATCCTCCCATATGGTGGCTACTCCGTTTGATGTGGGAAATTTCATGCAATAATGATAAATAGATGATGCCGCTTTCAATTTGTGGAGGATTGGCCTCCCTAAGACTGCATTGTAGTCTGTCATGAAATCAACCACTACAAAATCAGCTATGACACTCCTTTGACAAGATCCTGTCCCCAGTTCCACTAGTAAGGATATTTCACCTCTCAGGCAGATGTAATCACCTGTGAAGCCTTGAATCCTTGTCTTTCTTGGTCGTAAGTTGTGTGGGTCAATTCTCACTTTTTCAAAGGTTCTCCAATATAATACATTCACTGCGCCGTCGTCATCCACCAACGTTCTGTGGATTATTATTCCACTTACGGGCGTCATGATTATCAAAGCATCTGAATGCTGTTGGAGTACACCTCTTGCATCTTCCTCGCAGAAATTGAAAGACTCTGAATTGTCTGGAGTGATTATGTGGCTACATATTTGGTCTCTATTTCGCGCTTCTCGGGTAAACTCTCACCTTTTTCTTTTTGATCTGACTTGAACCTGATTTCCACCCACAATTGTATGAATTTCATCAGGTCGGTCTGCGCCATGGGGCTTTACTTCATGATGGACAACATACTTCTCTTGTTGTGTAGATTGCTTCCCCAAGTCTCGTGGTTCAATGGTATATTCTTGCAGGCTTCCCCTTTTTATCAATTTTTCAATTTCATACCTCAAATTTCGATATTCGTCCATTGTGTGTCCTACTGACCTGTAGTATTTGCAGTATCGAGATGGATCCAAATTGCTTGTGTTCTACTTTATTGGCCTCGCCAGCGGAATTCCTTTGTCCTTTACATTCATGAAAATGACCTCCATCGATGCATTTAACGGGGTGAGTTCGCCTTTCTGCTCTGAAATGTAGGGACGGAATCGATCTACTGGTTTATAATCTTGCTTCTTCCCAAAGGTATTTCTTTTAAACTCCTTATTTTCCTCTTTATATTCCTTCTTGTTTGATCCCCTGATCGAATTACGGTGATTACCTTTATGCCCTGAGGCTTCCTCGGCATTGATAAACTTCTCCACCCCATTTAAAAACTCCTGGTACGTTCGAGGCCCGTCCTCATGTACTGACCACAAAAAACTAGTCTATGTTTGGAAACCTGACAAAACGGCCATCAACACCACGTCATCGGATATTTTTTCCATTCCAATGATCTGTCTCTTGTCTGATAGTTACCAAACTTTCTTTCGGTGTGGTCAAAATTTTCAATCCCATTAATTGTTTCAAGAACCGACCACTTAGTTGAGACCAACTAGAGATTGAATGTTAAGATATATTTCGGAACCACCGTTGAGCTCTATCTCCGAGAGTTAAAGGAAATGCCCTGCATGTTATTGCATCGCTTGCTCCTTGAAGTTCCATCTAGGACGTATATTGGTCCAGGTGCGACACCAGGTCAGTTTCACCATTGTACCTGGCGAGATGTGGCATCTTCATTTTACCCGGTAAAGGTTGTGACAATATAACCTCCGTAAAAGGCGACGTCCTCTTGGTAGACGGTTCTGTTGATCCCAAACCTTCCTGTTTTGCTTCTTGGTCGAACAGTCTTTTCTTTAACTGCTCAACTCAAGTTTGATCTGGTTTGCTTGACGGAGGAGTTGGTGGTTGATTTAAGTGGAGAGTTGAACTATCAGCTGGCTGGTTCTCCAAGTTTACTTTCTTCATTGAGGACCTGTCCCCGTTTCCCTTTGTCCGGGCAACTTTACTCTCCCCTTCTCTTTCAATCCTTTTTTTCTGGATTCATTCCCATTCTATTATATTCACTCCTCTCTGACCGTCCCCTCCAACCGGACGATCTTCAACCTCATAGATGAGGTGTGCTTTCGCCTACTGCACTCCTCATGTAGTCCGAATATTCAGTTTGTTGTTCCTCATAACGGGAAGGCCCATTAGATCTTTGTAGTTGATATGAAAATATTTACAGATCAAAAGTGAACTGGAATTATAACAGCCTAAACTCACGTCCAGTTCGATACTGATTTGACAGCCATGTCGGATTAATGTATTCAAATAACGAGAGTTTTGAGAGGCTTTTCTATATCTTCCCCTTTTCAAATAGCATTTATGTCTCCTATTTATAGTAAGATAGGAGATAAGACACAATTATTACAACATATCACGTCTACAGCATGTCATTGACATTGACAAATGACATTGCTGACAGCTTGACAATAAATGATTATACTGACACATTACAGATAATTATGATTACTGACACATAATGCGGATGATTTAACCATCCTGCAGCGCCTCCATTTTCACCTTGGTCATAGATCACCTCGGAGTATGTTCACCTCGGTCATATATCATCTTGGTTTCACCAAATCACCCCTCTCATCAAGTCAAGGTCGTTCATATAAATCACCTCGGTCTCACCAAATCACCTCTCTCATCAAGTCAAGGTCGGTCATATATATCACCTCGTCGTCTAGATTTTCTTGATCTAACCTGTGGTTGTCAATGCTAGTCAGATATTTAGCTTACTTCGTAATTTAAAGTTGAGAGATGGACCGTTGACCCTTTGAATTTTGGACCTATTATCCACCTCAGCATGATGTGCAACAAGATGCATGAGTTGTCTTGTTATGAATCAAAAGAGGATATCACTAGGAATGAACTTTTTAGATTACTAGATACATGGGTACACACATAAGAGGTGTTGGTTATATGAAAACTTTTGTTGGTTGTTAGTTAGTCATAATAACTTGAACAACCAAATGTGAAATTACATTTTTTATAAAAGTTTTATGTTTTCAACCTCTTGTTTTTAACCTGTGCATGTGTGTCTTTTATCTTAAAAGGTTCTTAAATGGCTTAAAATTTGCCTTTGCTGTGGTATAAATGATTTGATTTGTTTGTTCTTGTTAGTGTATATTGATGATATTAAATCGATTGTTCAAATTCACTATTGGTGCACTTAAGTTCGTAACAAGGTGGAAAATGTTGAAAATGTGATACTCACTTTCAAGGGCCAAAATAGGTTTTTAGCTATTGGGCTGAAAATAGCATTTGACTCACATAACTTGGCCATTTCTCTATATATACACCCCTTGCATTTGGTATTCAAGGGAAAAGATGAAAGAATTGATGGAACACAAAATGTGAAGGAGGCATCCTATTTTCTCTCCAACACAATAGAATCGGACTCTCCTCTTATTTGCTCTCATTTTGGTGGGGGTCAATTTTAGGTTAAGGGTTTGAACAAGACTTCTTGGTGTGGTCTAGTTGTCGTTCTTCCTTTGTTATCTCTTTTTTTGGTGATTAGAACAGTTTTACAATAGGTGTAAAGCATAGAAAATGTAGTTTATTCTTGGTGAAATCCGATTGATTGATTGGTGGGGTGTAGGATTCGCTTTTAGATATATTTTAGGTGTTCTTGCATTTACATTTTGATTATTTCGTTTTATTGTTCAAACTGATCCAACAGTGCTCTCCATAAAATTACCTCACCACAGTGTTTAGAAAATCGAAAATCGGTTCGAACCGAAAAAAGGCAACGGGTCAAGGATCAGAAGGTCCAACTGGCCCGAATCGATTTCAATTAAAACATCAATAATTATTCCAAAAATCACAAAATTTTCTAAAAAACAAATTATTTTACAAGTAAACTAATATTTACTCATTTAAACAAATAAAAGTATATACAAAAGTAGCTTAAAACAATTAGAGAAAAATAAAAATGAAAAACCAAAAAACCCGATCAAAAAACCGACTGGTTTCCGATTGAACTGGTCAAAAACCGGGTCAACCGGCAGATTTTGGTGTGAACCAGACCGATTTTTTGGCCGGTTCCTAATTTTTCCTGTCGAACCGGCCAGTCCGGTTAGATTTTCTAAACACTGCCTCCCTAGAAGAAATTACCTGGAAGTTGAGGCTCAATGAAATAAATAGGTAGGCCTAAACAATAGTAAATTCATGGTCAAATACAAAATTTATCCGGAACAACAATCAAATGAAGCATCTGAGAAAGTATAGATACAAGTAAAAACATTTTTAACTGATTTTATTTTTGTATAATTGGCCATCAAAGTACGATTCCACTGGTACATCTAAGGCCTGCATTGCAGGCCATAATGATGCAATAAATTAGAACATCCAGCATAAGATTATGCCAGACCAATTTTCAAGTACCTTTAAATATCGAACAAACTCATAATGCTTGTAGTCATATTTTGGCAGCACAATTTCCACAAGGCGTCCTTGCTTCTACAATGCTTTACTTAGACCAGTCACAACATCACCTAAACCATCAACCTTTAACACAAACTAGGAAACTCTTTGATAATTAAAGATAACCCAGATATATCCTTGCAATGTGAATAAGAATGCTAGTTAAATGGACCCTTGGGACTTAAGGATAAAAGATTTACGGAAATAGATACGGGCCTGGAAGAGATATACATGCATACCATACCTTATTCCACAAATCTTGCAGATTCCTTCAAGACCAAATTGCAAACAATCAACTCCACCCCCAGATGCCCACACGCACACAAAAAAATAAAAATTAAATAAATAAATATAAGAAAGAGAAGAAAGAAGATGGAAAATTGATGGAAGACATGTTATTTTGTTGGTGGAATTCTTTATGAAGTCTCAAAATCATTGAAGACGTTTTGAATTGAAAAAGATTAACCACCCCATTTTACTCCATTTCCATTCTTCGATATTATTCCACAGTTAGATG
This sequence comes from Ligustrum vulgare, assembly GCA_963555705.1. Classification (NCBI taxonomy): domain Eukaryota; kingdom Viridiplantae; phylum Streptophyta; class Magnoliopsida; order Lamiales; family Oleaceae; genus Ligustrum; species Ligustrum vulgare. Next base: position 39,665,100 of record OY743173.1, on the reverse strand, counting down.
TATAATTTTTGTACCAAACGCTTAATGACCTTTAAAGAAAGAAATGTTTCTTATCGTTCAAAACCTTTTTCCCTTTCAACTTACACTTATCCTAATATATTACCTAATTAGTAATCATACTCGTGCGATGCACGAAAAATATAATTGACATTTATTTATTGAATAAGTTGTAAAAATATAATGTCCGATGTAAATTGTACATTTATATATAATGAAAAATACTCAAAAAAAGTAAAACATAAAATTGCGAATTGCATATTTCTTTTAACAGATAATTATTCATTCTCTAGTTTTCTTAGTCTATTTAAGCGAAGTAATGTATGAACATGTGACTTATTCTGCACTTTACCATTTTGATTTGATGACTGAATTTGAGTTTATGATTTTTTTATTTCTAACATTGAAATGTTTACAATTTTCAAATCGTAAAATGAAATAAAGAGACTAATATACATTTGCAGAATTTATCGACTTCTCGTATAGCACTATAAGATTTTGTACTAACTATCTTAATTCAATAATTGATATTTAAATATATTAAACAAATATTTCATTTTATTACAAGTAAAAAAAGCAAATACATTACGAACAAAATTGAACCAATGAGTTTATCGGAACCTAAAGCTGTAAAGAATTAAATGATTTAATTGAATTTATTTAGAAAGATCAAATATCTATTATTTCTTTCAATTTGATAAGAAAAATATTCAAAACTAATCATTTAGGTCAAATTGAATTTAGGTAAGAAATGATAGGTATCATTTTAGGACTTAAATGAGATAAATTAAAAAGATTGTATGTTGGAAAAAGTAAAAAGTATAAGTAAAATTTGTACATTTAGTATTTAAAACGAATTTACGAATGATATATTTAGAATTTGCTCTCATTTCTTAGTTTGTATTAAACTTTTCGTTGAGAACTTGGATTTAACACCCATATTGCTTATTTTTTGACTTCAAAATAATGCAATAATTATTAAAAGTAAAAAAAATCTATAATTTGACTTTTTATAGATTTTTTTTTTTACAAATCCATAAATCATTTATTACGTGCAATAATCGAACTTTCCTAATTCATTTATTAAAATAAATTGATATAAATAAGAAATTTGCTAAAATGACAAGTGAAAATGACGTGAAATTATGTGCGTAAAATGATGACGGTTATCATGTTATTATATATGTATAGATTTAGGCGGTATTACCACCTTCATGAACATCATCCAGCACCTCACCATCATCGTGTTTACTCAACATTTCTTGTTTCTTGTTTATGATGTAATAAAAAAAGGAACCACAAAAATAACGAGAAACAAGCATTTTCCACAGTGATATAAACTTTATTCCACATGAAGAAATATATGACCAACTGAAAAACAAACTCAAGAATGAATTGCAAGACAAAATTAAACAATAAACCAAATGGAATTTGTGGCATAAATTAGATAAATAGGCGAGTAAAATTGCACAAATATGGGCGACAATTATCGCAAGAATTGTGTGAAGTATAAAATGGACTCACTAAGGGTTGGCTGTCGGGTTTGAATTGGAAATGTAGACTCACAGAATCTAAGTTCCCTATCCAATAAATTGGGACCTAGGGCGGCGGATTAATTGGTTTTTCTTTGGTATTTTAATCTTTTTCTGCAAAAAAATGAACAAGAATTTCAAAAACCAAATAATGCCCAGTAGATAGGGCAGCAAATTTTATAAGCGGGGAGAGAGAGAGAGAGAGAGAGAGAGAGAGAGAGAGAGAGAGAGAGAGAGAGAGAGAGAGAGAGAGAGAGAGAGTGTTGTAATTTGAAGGCGAGAATTGGGATTTTCCGGTTTGGGTATTGAAGGAAGCCTAGGAAGCGGCATCAGAGCCTGTAACCTAGACGGTGAAGGCTCTGAAAGGAAGCATGAAGAAATTTTTTGGAAGCAGGGCTAATTATATCAATGGTCGCTGAACTTCACATTTCGTTACTACTTAATTACTGATCTTCCAAATGTAACTCAATCATCATCGAACTTTCAAAAGTTTTTCCCATACATCACTACAGTGAACGACGTTTACACACCTAGAAGATTATTGCCACCCATCTAACGTTTTTCCTACGTGGCACTTAGATGGACAAATCAAACTCAATCACCTAGCCAAACACACTCTTCCCAATTTTAATTACAAAACCATCAGATTATAGATATAATCCCTAATTCTCTGAACTACCCTTGCTTTCGATCCAGAAACTCCACTTGCCATCACCAATCCGTAAGCACCATCGCTTATCGAGACCTCCCGGAGATCCGACCTTCGACAGCAGCAAAATGATCCACAGGTAAAATGACATACATTTTCCATACTTTGTTGAATGATACCGTAGTTCATGGGTGACATTTGAATTCGAATCTTGCTTCCTTCAGTCTTCTTCTTCTACCTTTTTTTCCCCTAAAAAATTAACATTGGCTCGAGCTTTTTGACTTTATCTTGCTAGGCGCGGACTATACAAGGTCTCGTCTTTGCACCGTGGGTTACCCATCTTACTCCTCTATATCAGTTGTTAAGGTAGATGGACACAAAACTATCAGAGCAGCCCTTCCATTTAGAAACTAGATTCGAAGTACAGTATATATAACAAGTAGGTGTAAGTGTAGCGATCTAGTATTATGACCATCAGTTGAAGAATCATCAAATGTTGTTTGTTATTGTTGACCATGAATGTACTAATTCCTGATTAAACCATTGGATTCATAGGTTTTGGTGGCAGCAGGAGCAGATGCATCATTTGGAACAATGGAGTGGGCATTGTCCCCTTTATTGAGCAATTCAGAAGTCTTGAAGAAGGCACAAACTGAAATCAGATGACAAATAAATGTTCATAAGTTAGGTTAAGTCCACATGTTCATTTTTGTTTAAAAAATTGTAAAAGTAGACGAAATATCAAAAAGAAAAAAAAAATGAATTGAAGAAAAGAAAATGCATTATAAAAACCAAATACACAATGTTCCAGCATAAAAATGACTAGCATCTTTCATGTCATTCTGGAATTTGGATTACAAAAAGGAACTAAATACATAATTTGGATTACATGAAACCAAATACATCATGTTCTAGCAACAATAGAACTCTGATTTTAGGCTGCCATTCTGGATTATATTTACAAAAAATGGAACATTATGTTTCAGCAAAAGCATGGTGCCAATCTGGAATTTTTTTACAAAAAAGGAACATTATGTTACATCAAAAACAGCAGCCACCCAAAAAATTCTACCCTCAATATTGTGGATTCATCTTACTACATATGTTCCCTGAAGTTGGCATGAAATTGAACTATGATATTGAGGCAGGAATAGGGATTGAATATCTTATCACAATGTTGGCTTTTTGAGGAACAAGTTTCACCTAACATATGTAAGAAAATAAGTCAATAAGCCAAACGTTAAACAAGATTATATGTACAATACATAACTCAATCAGATTAAAATTTACCTTCATGTTCGTATTTTTAGAACACATATATGGATGTATGATGGGACAGTCCACAGGTTGTTCAAACCATTCCTAAGATTCAACAACATACTAGTTAGAATTGAGATTATGTAAAATATGAAATAACTATAAGCTATGCCATAAACATATACCGAGTCAGGAGCATCCTTCCTAGAATGGTATCGCTTATTATGTCCAGTTAACCCACAAACACTGCAAGTCATCTGAACTGAACATTTTTTCTTCATTTTTGAAGTGACACTATTGTGAGATAAAACATCTTCTTCAGCATGTCTTCTCCTCTCTTCGGTACAGTCCAGTTCAGAGGCTTGATAGTTGGAGTATCTATCATAGGCTTCAGTTTCTTCCCGTTAATGGGACTGACAAGATTATCATAGCAAATCAGATACGTATGCATCTTGTAACGGTCATGTACATAGTCTTGTGGATTGTTCAAAAGAAGTTTTGATATTAGTGTGTTTGGTATTGTTGAAAATGAGTTTTTTGAAATGAATAGTAATTTGTAGGAGAATGGATGATTGAAATTTGATTGAAATGTCAAATATTGTGGACTTGACTTTTAATGAATGATTGAGATTGAGTACTGTAGAAAAAAGAAAAAAATTTAATGAATACCAAACAAGGTCTATTTTTACTTATAATGTGTGTGTGTGTGTGTCTATATATATATATATATATATATTTCCACTTAGTATAATTAGGCATTTGCACCAGATTTCAATAAGAACTGGACAAAAATTGAAAAATAATTGAAACCGAAATTGTACAATTTTTGGGTTGAACCGAATAGAATAGATAAATGCCTACGGCTACTTTAAAATGGGAGGATGATTTTGATATGTCTTAGGTTTTATCCATTGCTGTTTTGATTGGGCGATTTTGTACTTTAAATTTGGATTTTTTGTAGAGCATTGCTATTCATCCCAAGCAGTGACGGATGTAGAGGTTTTGTAATATGGGGGCACAGAGATATATTTCTGTGTTTTTGCGTTGAACATTACGGGGGTTCGGGGGTAGCGCCCGCGAATTTTTTTTTTTTTTTTTTTTTTTGAGGAAGAGATCAAAACTCCATCCATTTCTTCACCAAGTTCAGCCATTTCTTCTCTATCTCCATTTTCATTATGTTGATCATCACACAAGGAAACGTGGATTTACGCTTAAAATATTTATCTATAACTAACACTAGTACATAAAGTCTTATTCGCGTCGGTTGTAAAAGATAATACGCGTCGATTGTAAAGGTGACATATATGGCGCAAACGTGTAAAATATTGACTTTACGCATCGATTGTAATTAAACCGTCGCCTAAAGTTCGAATTTAAGCGTCGGTTGTAATTAAACCGACACCTAAAGCTGAACTTTAGGCATCGGTTGTAACTTCAAAACCGACACCTAAAGTCGGTTTTTTTTAACCCACTAAATTTAGATAATAAAAGTCATATACTATATTTAGAAACATATGCTGCTAATCAAATCTAAATTTCAATAAATAAAAAAACTCAGAAATATACATTCAAAATTCAACTGAAATATTAATATTAATACCTTAGGGCCATTATTTTCAGAATTCAAAAACGCATAATCTCATATCAACATTCAGAATTCAAATTGTAGTACATTGGAATACATAAACATTAGGTTGGAAACTCAAGTTCCGATAATCTTTAGCCGAACTTCAGTCTTTTTGAATTTTAACCTGGAAAAACAATTGAGTGTCAAGGTGGATTAATAAACAGAGATCACTCCATTATACATAACAATGAGTTTTAAGACAAATGAAGGCATTGTAATACAGTCTATTCTCCAAATTACAAACTAAACCGATTTAAATTACCTTCTCTTTCAAAAGCCTCTCATTTCCTTCTTCTAGTCTCACGACCAATGACTCCAATTCAACAGAAGCTGTACACACGGAAGCTGTTTCCATAACGCGGTCTGTTTCCATGTCAATGCATTTGAGAGTTCCATTATGGCTGCACAACCAGCACTTATAAACAGTTCTCCATTTATTAACTTAGAATATCTTAACCAGCACTTAAACAATTTTCACCACTTGCATTAGTATAACCACAAGTAAATGTGGTCATGCGTTTATGAATATGAGTATATTATAACAATTATCGGTAGGGTAATTTTTCTTGCTTTATCCATTATGCATACATCAAATCTCTTGTTAGAGCAAAGGGTTGTTTATCCGCAAAAAATTGACAGCAACAACTTTGACTTGATCTATCTTCAGCTTAATCTCTTGAGTGCTATCCATCTTCATAGCTGGAACCACAGAGTTTTAAACCTGTTGATTATAAGCTATGAATTCATCCTGATATGCAATTCCCTTTAAATTTCGTGTGCACACCTGTTTACTATAGGCAAAAAATTCAAATACATTTTTGAACAGGAATATCAATCTAGAAGGGACATGTATAAACCTCCAAAAGATAGGTGATTTCAAATCCAGTCAAATCATTGAGGAAGAAAAACCTAGAAACGACATGATATAAATTGCTGTTAGCTTAAGTATTCCATTCTCCCAACATAAGAACATATAAGGTCCCCAATCCTGTGGCATACTAAAAAGGAGGTCTAACCAACAATGTCACAAGAGATATTTTTTTATAGAATAACATCAGTGCATGCTTTTGTTTTGATATTAGCTTTATTAAAGATACACCATTTATATTTTAGCCCTTGTTTGGTATGGAAAGGACAAATAATAAGCTAAAAACTTACATTTTTGCAGCAAACCGAACTTCTTTGCAAGCACCTTTCTTAAGTTCAAACTGCAGTAACAACAAGTCAAACAAATTAGATACTCAATACAAGTAATGACTTCAAACACCACAATTTTCCTCCATAAAACCAAGTGTCTCTCACTGTTAATTATTAGAAATACTTATCCCTTATTGCCAATGCCAATTTCATCAAACAAAATGGTGAAATCATCACTCCATGAAAATGCTGCTGTTAATCTTTTGTAGTTTTTTTGTGGCTCTAGTGTTGGAATTTACTGCTACCCTTCGTTTACTACTACTTCACATAACCTAGCAAAAATGCAAATTTCACAAGCATAACGAAAAAAATTAAAATACGTAGTCACCAAAAATTTAAACAAAAAAATAAATAAATAGTGGTTCCTCAGAATACTCTCCAATCTTCTTCTTCTTCTATCCAGTTTCTTAGATTCTAACACATCCCTCAAGAATTTCTTTCTTGCAAAAAAACCCCCATAAAAATAGAACAGCAACAAAACCTCAAAATTCAATATTTAGCTGCTCTCTTCCACCAATTTATTGAAAGCCCAAATAAACACATCTAAATTCTCAACCTAACATACAACAATCAACAATGGAACATGAGCTAGAACAACCAAATCATTGTTAAAGATTAATGTAGAAACTACTTTATGTTGAATAATGATTTAGTCCTTTGTATTTGCTATGTTTTAGCAGTCATATCTGAAGAGTTTGGTACTAGAATCTCTCACAGTTAGTTATGCTTTTTTTGTTATTTTAGTGCTGGTCATGCAGTGAATAAGAATAGGCCATTTTTGCTAATTTCTTTGTCTTGTTACGTTGCTTTCTTTTATAGTGTTAACCACATTTCCTTATCATCTGGTATCAGATCCAAATCAATCCAAATGGCCAATAATCACATTGGAGTAAACCCATCACAACCTTCAATTCCGATTTTCCAAGGGAGTAATTATGATGTGTGGAGTACCAAGATGAAGACATTGTTTTTGTCTCAAGACCTATGGGACTTAGTGGAGAATGGCTATACTGAAGACAGAATGGCAGCTGATACTCTTAGAGACCTCCGAAAGAAAGATTCCAAAGCTTTATTCTTCATCCAACAAGCTGTGGATGACGTGATTTTTTGACACATAGCTGCCGCAACAAAGTCCAAAGAAGCCTGGGATGGATTGTATACAGCATATCAAGGCACTGCAAAAGTGGTAACTGTTAAACTTCAAACTCTTCGTAGAAAATTTGAAAGTTTGCTTATGAAAGATGGTGATGTTTTGTCTGATTATATTTCCAACCTGATTGATGTTGTGAATCAAATTAGAAAGTATGGTGAAGATTTGAGTAAACAAAAAGTGGTTGAGAAAATTCTTAGGAGTTTACCTAAGAAATATGATCATGTTGTGGCTGCAATAGAAGAATCAAAAGACTTGAGTGTGTTAACTCTTGATGAGTTACAGGGTTCTCTATTTTCTCATGAAGATAGAATGAAGAGATATGATGATGTTTCTATTGAGAATGCTTTTTACAGTAAGATGCAACTCTCACAAGGTGAACTAAGAAGTCAAAGCAACTACAAGTCGCGTGATGGTTCCTCGTCATGTGGAAGAAGAGGAGGCAGAAGTAGTGGTCGTTTCAATGAGTATGATCAAAGTTCAAGAAACTGTGATAAAGGTGAGAATCGAAGTCCAAAACAATGTTACTACTGTAAAAGATTTGGACACATTGAGAAATTTTGCTGGCTTAAGGAGCAGCACGCTAAAATAGCTCGGGAGAAAGGGGAAGATGATACTAAAAGTCTTGTTCCTTGCATGTTTTTCTACCAAAGAATCTTTTTCAAAATCTTGGTACATCGACAGTCGATGCAGCAATCACATGACAAGTGATTTGCATCTTTTCATCAATTTAGATGAATCTGTGATTAGTCAGATCACAATGGGTGATGGAACGGTACGTGAGGCACAAGGAAAAGGTACTGTGATGTTCAACTCTCTTGGATTGAAATGCATTCAAAATGTTTTGTATGTTCCTCATCTGAATTCAAATTTGTTGAGTGTTGGGAAATTTGTGTTGGATGGGTATTCTCTTGTCTTTGAAGATTCCATTTGTTCTGTGTATAAAGACAAGTCGAAAATGCAGTTGATAGTTGAAGTACCCATGTCAAAAAACAAATTTTTCCCTACACTCTCACCTCTACCGATCAACATGCCTTGAAAGCAACTGTAAGTGATGACACCTGGGTTTGGCATTATAGATATGGGCACCGTACTATCAGAAGTTTGTCTCTTATGTATGAACAGAACTTTGTTGATGGTTTTCCTGCAATTAAAAATGTTGATGATGTTTGTGAGAGTTGTGTAATTAGAAAGCAGCATCGTGATTCTTTCCCGACAGGCAAAGCAAGGAGATCTTCCAAACCTGCAGAACTTATTCATGCGGATATTTGTGGACCCATGACAACATATTCCCTCAACAAAAGTTTGTATTTTCTAGTCTTCGTTGATGATTTTAGCCGAATGACGTGGGTATATTTTTTGAAAGAAAAATCAGAAGCTTTTTCGGTGTTCAAGAAGTTTAAAGCTTTTATCGAAAAGAAAAGTGAGCAGCAACTAAAAGTCTTGAGGACAGATCGTGGTGGAGAGTTTTTATCAGGAGAATTTGATAGTTTCTGTGAAGAGTTCGGCATCGAGAGACAATTAACAGCTAGTTACACTCCACAGCAAAATGAAGTGGCTGAGCGGAATAATCGGAGTCTTGTAGAAATGGAAAAAAGTATGTTGAAAGCTAAAAGTCTTCCAAAATATTTTTGGGCAGAAGCAATCCAAACAACAGCCTACCTTCTCAATAGATCTTTAACAGGAGCTTTGAGTCAAAAGACACCATTTGAAGCATGGCACGGGTGGAAGCCTAAGGTAATTCATCTCAGAATCTTTGGATGTATTGCACATATGCACGTTCCATTTCAAAAGAGAAGGAAGTTAGATGACAACAGTGTTAAGTGCATATTTGTTGGTTATAGTACTGAAAATAAAGGGTATCGTCTCTATGATCCTGTCACAAAAAAGTTACTAATTAGTCGTGATGTTGTATTTGATGAAAAGAGTGCATGGAATTGGGAAATTGTGCAATCGGGTTCAACATTCAATGGCAAGTTCCTTAACTCTTCTACAATGCAAGAAGATGAGAAAGGTGATTCTGGTCCCTCTACACCAGCAAATAGTCAATCACCCTCTACACCAGCAAACAGTCAATCACCGGTCTCAAGCTCGTCCTCATCAGAGACACCTCCAAGAAAATGGAGATCATTGCAAGAAATTTATGACAACACAGAGCAATGTCAAATTGCTAAGATTGAAGAACGAATTGTCTTTGAAGATGCCATCAAGTCCAGAGAATGGCGTATAGCAATAGATGAGGAAATGAAAGCCTTAGAAAGAAACAAGACATGGGAGCTACTTGACATTCCAGATGGACAAGAAGTAGTTGGACTGAAATGGATCTATAAGATCAAGTATCAGGCTGATGGTTCTATTCAAAAGTACAAGGCAAGGATTGTTGCACTCGGGTACATGCAGCGAGAGGGGATAGACTTCGAAGAAACCTTCTCTCCGGTAGCAAGGTTTGATACTATACGAACTATTTTCTCTATTGCTGCTCATTTCCACTTGAAAGTTTATCAGTTTGATGTGAAGTCGGCATTCTTAAATGGAATCTTAGAAGAAGAAGTGTACGTTCGACAACCGAAAGGCTATGAGATTGCAGGCCATGAAGATAAAGTGTACCGTTTGAGAAAAGCCCTCTACGGTTTAAAACAAGCACCACGTGCTTGGTATGGGAGAATTGATGGACATTTCAGTAAGAATGGATTTCAAAGAAGCCCAAGTGAACCAACCTTGTATGTCAAAGCCAAAGGTACATGTGATACTCTCATTGTTTGTCTCTATGTTGATGACCTGATTTATACAAGCAATTGTGATGCATTATTGAATGAGTCTAAGCAACTGATGATAGAAGAGTTTGATATGACTGATTTGGGAGTAATGAATTTCTTTTTGGGGTTGGAAATTAAGCAATGTGATAATGGGATTTTTATGACACAAGAAAAATATGTCAATGATCTTACAAAGTTTAGCTTAAGAAATTGCAATCCTGTGAATACTCCAATGTGCACTAATCAAAAGTTTAGCTTGGATGATGGTGGAGAAAAAGCCGATGGTCAGCTCTATCGAAGTCTTGTTGGCAATCTATTATATCTCACGAATAGTAGGCCGGATATTTTGCAAGCAACAAGTCTCTTGTCCAAGTTTATGTAATGTCCAAGCAAGTATCACTTGGGGGCTTCCAAACGAATTCTCAGATTCTTGAAAGGGATAAGTTCTTTTGGAATATAGTACAAGCACAATAACAACTTCAAGCTGTATGGTTTTTCTGATAGTGATTGGGGAGGCCGCATTGATGATCGAAAGATTACAACAGGTTATGTTTTCACTATGGGCAACGGAGCTATTTCTTGGAGCTCAAAGAAACAACTATCTACAGGTTTATCATCCTCAGAAGCTGAATATATGGCAGTAACATCAGCAGCTTGTCAAGGAGTTTGGTTGCAAAGAATTCTAGATGATATGAAGCAAACTCAAGTGTAGGGGACTTCTATTTATTGTGATAATCAATCCACAATTGCTATGACAAAGAATCTAGTCTATCATAGTAGGACAAGGCATATTGAGACACGTCATCATTTCATAAGAGAGCTAGTTGCAAAAGGAGATATCAAGATGGAATATTGCAGTACCTAATAGGGCGCATATTTGCTATTTAAATTGTGATATTTTATCTAACTCCATTGATTTTAAATGCTTAAATTATGGGTATTAATCATATTTTATGTTTTGTGGATTAGATGGAGGAGTTGGAACAAAATGGACTCAATATCACAAATTAAAAGAACAAGTTTGGAACTCAAAAAGTTTACAATTAGATCAGGACTTTACATAAAGCGTCGGCACGCCTTATTTCGGACAGACATCAACCTCAGCAAAAATTCATGGGCCATCATAATAAAAAGAGTTCAAGGTCCAGACAGTACTTAGATCGTCAATCCCCATGCAGCTAGGTCTCGATTGGAATTGGATGGGCCGAGGAATGACAATTGAGGAAGGCCTTATTTAAAAAAAAAAAAAAAGAAGAAGAACTTTAGCCGCAAGAAAGGGGGGAGAGATTCTGGGAACCAAGAAAGGAAGAAAAAGATTCTTAGAAGCTAAAATTAAAAAAAAAAAAGAAAAAAAGAAAAAAGGGAATAAAAGAGGAGGGACCAGGACGTTTATTTTGGTGGTTGAGAGAAGGAAGACTTCTTGGAGAATTGGGACTCTCATGACTTATCCCAACAATTGATTGGAGTTGCTTTTCTCAAGGGGAAAAAATTGGACTCTTGGCTGCCAACAAAATTAAGAAAAAGGCAGGAAGATTGCTGGAGGGGAGTTCACGTGGAAAAAGAAAGAAAAGAAGAAAAAAAAAAAAAAGGGAGAGGAAGGAGGAGGCTGCAACACGTTTCTCGATTTTTAGAGTTTGATATCAATTTTTATTATTTTTTCTTTTAGTTTTATTTTCGAAATGTTTAAGGATAGCTAAACTTATTTTTCCAGTTTAAGGATATTCGAAGTTTTGATTTACCAAGAATTGTGAGATCTAATTAAATTTAATTGTTCATTTGATTGTTTTTTATTTATATATCTTTTGGTTTGCATCAAAGTTGTTGTTTTGATTTATTAATGCAAAGTGCACGTTGTTTTAATTGTCAAAACGATGCTTAGCCAATTAGGAATCTAAATCCTTAATTATTTAGGTTTTCTAATACAGGTGGCAAATAACATAGTTAATTATAGACTGATTTTTGACTCATGTTATGAAGATATATAACCTAGCTTAAATAAATCACGCGTGTGAATTTGTTGGTTAGAATTGGTCGTCTCTCTAGAAATTAATGCTATTGGTAAATTAAATCCTACGATCGTATCTAGGGTTGTTTATTGATTAGGGAAATAATCAACGAGCGTCTCTTGATTATTGATAAAGTAAGGAGAGATAGGTTGTTAGATCGTATCAATAACCATAACCAATTTAGAGAATGAGTAAAGGATTTTATTTTTGCATCTATGATCAATTCCGTGAATCATTACTGAGATTATACCTTGGGCTGAATATTTATTTAATTTGATATTTTCAACAATTTTAATTTCGCACTCGTTTATTTACAAATTGATTTCACATTCAAAATTCAAAAACCCCCCTTATTTTCAATTCATTGCTTTTAATTTTTCCGAAGAATTAAATCAAACCAGTCCCTGTGGATTCGACCTTGCTCACCACTATTGCAATTTATTTTTACAAGAGCAAGAAAACATTATTATTTGTTGGATTCGACACCCATCAAATTTTTGGCGCCGTTGCCGGGGACTGGTGTTAATCAGATTTAATTTTTCATTTATTGTTATCTATTTATTTGTTTGTTTATTTTTATATCTTTTACTAATTTCTTTATTTCTTTTATGAACCGTTGTTCTCGTACAGGTGAGTTGCAATACGACCTTGAAATTGAGAAGACAGCTCGAAATTGAGGAAGGAAGCCAAGTTGCGCAAACAAACTAGATCGAATTTAGTAGCTGACCCGACAGATTCAACAACTGATTCTACTAGTGGTTCTGAATTTGAGCAAGAGAAAGCAATGGCCAATGAAGAACGAACTTTAAGGAAATTGGCTGCACCAAATGAAAATCAACAGCCACTTTGCATTCAGTATCCAGTCCTAGATGTGGGATTTGAATTGAAATCTGGATTGATCCATTTGCTACCCAAATTCTACGGGCTCGAGAATGAAGATCCCCACAAGCATCTAAAGGAATTCCACATGGTATGTTCAAGTATGAAACCACAAGGAGTGACTGAAGAACAAATCAAGCTGTGGGCTTTTTCATTCTCACTAGCTGACAAAGCAAAAGATTGGCTGTTCTATCTACCGCCAGGTTCTGTAGCTACATGGACAGGAATGGTCAGATTATTTCTTGATAAATTTTTCCCAACTTCAAGAGCTGCAAATATCAGGAGAGAAATTTGTGGAATCAAACAGAGTGATACTGAAACACTTCATGAATATTGGGAAAGATTTAAGAAGCTATGTGCAAGTTGTCCTCAGCACGGGATTTCAGAACAATTACTCATTCAATACTTCTATGAGGGATTGTTACCAATGGAGAGGAAGATGATGGATGCAGCTAGCGGAGGAGCTATAGTGAATAAAACCCCAACTGCCGCTAGGGATTTGATTTCTATCATGGCTGCTAACACACAGCAGTTTGGATTCAGACAAGACACTCCTGTAAAAAGGGTGAATGAGGTAAATGTATCTTCTCTTGAAAATCAAATAGCAAATCTAACATCTCTTGTTCAACAAATGGCTGCAGGAAATATACAACAGGTTAAAGCTTGTGGAATTTGTGCTGCTACTGCTCATCCAACTGATAAGTGTCCTACTCTTCAAGATGATTCTTTTGAACAGGCTAATGCAGTTGGAAGATTTCTAGGCCCACCTCAAGCGAATTATGATCCTTATTCAAATACTTATAACCCAGGATGAAGGGATCATCCCAACTTTAGTTATCAAACCAGGCCACAATTCCAACAATTCCAGCCTAGACAACCTACTCCTCAACCACAACAACCCTCCTCAAGTTCAGGTATGTCTCTAGAAGAAATTGTTAAATCACTTGCAATTAATACACAACAATTTCAACAGGAGACGAGGATAGGCATTAAGAACTTGGAGAATCAAATGAGTCAATTGGCATCAACTGTGAGCAGATTGGAATCTCAAGGTAAATTGCCTTCCCAAACTATTGTCAACCCAAAACAAAATGTTAGTGCAATTACCTTGAGAAGTGGGAAGGAATTGAAAGAATCTAGAAAGATGAAGCAAGGCAATTCAGGGGAAGGATATGAAAAGGAAGTTATCCCACAACATCAATCGGAAAGCCTCAATAGAGAACCACCGAAATTTTATGTGACAACCCCTCCGTTCCCTACAAGATTGATTATATCTAAGAAGGAGGAAGACGAGAAGGAAATCCTAGAAACTTTTCGCAAAATTGAGGTAAATATTCCCTTACTTGATGCAATTAAACAAGTACCTCGTTATGCTAAGTTTCTCAAGGAGTTTTGTACCAACAAGAGGAAGTTGAAAGGCAATGAAAAAGTAAGTATGGGAGAAAATGTTTCGGCTGTCCTCCAAAAGAAACTGCCTCCAAAATGCAAGGACCCAGGTATGTTCACTATCCCTTGCAAAATAGGTAAATTAAGGATTGAGAAAGCAATGTTAGATCTAGGAGCTTCAATAAATATCATGCCCGTGTCGGTTTATTCATCTTTGAATATTGGTCCATTAAAAGAAACGGGTGTGATTTTACAACTTGCTGATAGGTCTAATGTTTATCCCGAAGGAGTTTTAGAAGATATTTTAGTACAAGTAAATGATTTGGTTTTTCCTGCTGATTTTTATGTACTTAATATGGATGAAGACTCTTCTTTTAATTCTACACCAATTCTTCTAGGAAGACCATTTTTGAAAACATCTAGGACAAAAATTGATGTGCATGATGGTACACTCACAATGGAGTTTGATGGTACAATTATTAAGTTCAATATTTATGATGCCATAAATTGTCCTAATGGTGCTAATTCTGTCAATTTTATTGATGTTGTTGATAGTTTAGAACAGAAAGTTTTCAAAGGTAGTGGAAAAGGTGGCTTGAGAATTGCCAATGGTAAGCATCACAAGGCGGATGATCATGGATATAAACCTTTCTATGAAGGTCTCCAAATGGAGAATGTGACGAAATTGAGCGTTGGGAATCCAATTGATCATGGTTGAAGAAAGAAAAAAATGAGTCTAGCCAAAGACGTAAAAGAAAGGCGCTTCCGGGAGGCAACCCGAGTTTTCTTTAGTTTGAGCAATAAATTTTATTTTTATTTTTAATTTTGTTTTCACTTATTTACTATTATTTGTTTCATGATATCCATATTTTTTTTAAAAGTGAAATTGACCTTATTTTGATTTTTGGGCAGATATGAATCTTCATTAGGACGTGGGCACGCTCTATGAAGAATATTGAAATAAGGCGTGCCCACGCCTTACCCAAAGAACATCTCGGATTACAAGGTCATTGTTCACAACTTGGAATAAGGCGTGCCCACGCCTTTTTCAAAGTGCATCTCGGGTTCAAAACAAGGGTTCAAAAAAAAAAAAATTTATTCAGACTCAAATCAACACTCGCCTCCCTCCACTTTCTTCTTCTTCAGCCCCCACCATCTCCACCTCCCACAACTCACAAACCACCCAACCCCAGAAACACACTCGCCTACCCATTTTCCCCTCAACTCCAATTCTCTTTCTTTTTCTTCCACTCACATGAATTCAAGCATCAACCACCATCAGTTTTGCATCATGGGCAAATAAATATGGTCTCAAATCAGTCGTGGAAGCACAAGATAATCTGTACAACAGGCTCGCAGTGATGAAACCCGAACAACTCTGGATGATATTCAGTCACCTACACGCAAAAGAGAACCAGGCAGATTTCAGGGGAGTCCTTTATTCTTTTTATTTATAGTTTTTACTTTTTACATTGAGGACAATGTATGGGTTAAGTGTGGGGGAAGGTTTTGAATGTGCTTTGCTTAGTTTTTAAACATTGATTCATTTTAGTGCACCTCAATTTCTATTATATTCCATGTTTGCCCTATTTTTCAAAGAAATTTTTGAAAATTCTCATCCCCAATTTGTCATTATACGGATACTTGTCCTTTATGATTTGAATTATTGTGCATTATTGAGATGAATTGAGGCATAGTAGGGAATTGCATGAGTAGTTGAATTTTCATTTACTACACAGTAATTGATTGCTCTTCATGGTGGATTGAATGAGGGTGTGTGGGATTTGATGCGCATTAACCCTATTTTGTGAGATTTTGAGCCTCTTGAGCATTAATATATATACGCTACGATATGTTCTATTCCTTTGATTGTGTGATTGTCAAGTGTAGTTGATTTCTTCTAGAACTTGCTCTGTTATGCATGTTGAGATGCCTATTGGTAATTGAATACACTAAATAAGTATGGGCGCTTAGGTGAAGCTAAATTTAGCTTTCTCAAAATGTCTACCTTGAAATATGCCACTAGAAAGCCACTTTTGAGCCATAGTCTTTTTGTTGAAAATCAACCACAATACAAGCCATGAGAACTCCTATTCCTTGCTAATATTCCATTCTCTTGAACCTTGCATTGAAGGGATATATAGGCTTATTCACTTGAGCTTCAAATTATTTTGGTTGAGAATGAAAAACATTGAAAATCAAAGACCTATGATGTGAAAGAAATGTTAGGGAATAAAGTAGTCGAGTTGCAATATATACCTAATTGAGTCAAACCAAAGTTGATGTGTTGTAACACCACTCCGATTGACCTAACTCCACACTTTTTAGCATTAATCTGAGTTTGAAACCAGGACCAAGCAATGACCTTTATCTCATAAATGGATGGGATCAACACATATAAACCGTAATTCGTGAGCTTTTGAGCCTATGAGCTATTTTTATCTTTCTATTAAGCTCTTATTCTTTGATGTGTGTCCTGCATGGTTTGTTTGTTCTTGGAAGTGCTCTCTTGTACATGCCGTTGTAGTTTCTTGACTCAAGTGCAAAATATAGTAAAGGCATTAGGTGAAACCCAATTTGGCCTTCTTAAAATGCCTACCATGATACATATACCAATAGAAGCCTCTTTGAGCTTTAGCCTGTCTTTGGAATTTTGTAGCCACGTTACAAGCCATGGATTCCCGTTCTTTCATGTTACCTCTATCTTGAACCCACAAGAGAGGAATTTCACAAGCTTGTATTGATTGAGAAGTATGAGACAGTCTTAGCTTCAGAAAAATGGGAGTTTTCATTTGGTTCTATTCAATGTTTAAATGATGATGGGGTCAAAAAGAAATCAAGTTGGAAAAAGAAATCATGTGAAGAGAATAAACCCCACGTGCATAATAAGAGTCAAGGGCTGAATCGATTGGATGCTAGGAAATTATGAAAAAGTCATATTGAAAGGTGGAGGAAGAGATATCGTTTTGAATTGAATCAGCTTGTGAACATTCCTCTCAACTTAGCCTAAATATTTTCCTTTTATCCTACCTAACCTGAAGCCCCGTTACAACCAAATAAAGACATTTACTTTGCACTTGTGTTATTGTTAGCTCCGGTCATGACATCTGAGCAGTCTGTGGCAATGAATCCTCCATGCAGTAAGTTGAGTGAAAATTATCACCCTTATACACTTGGTGCGAAGAGAGAAATACCTTGTGAGGGTGTTTACTCCCATTACATGTGCTTATGAGTGGTTTGAATTGCTTGGTCTATATTTCGTGCCTTCAAGTTGATTGAAATTAACACCCATGTTGTAATTCATTGATAGTTGTTGAGGGGATACTCACGAGAGGTGAAAGAATAATAACTACACTGGGGAATGGAGTGATTTGATTGAAGTACATGAATTTTAAGTGAGCTCTTATGAAGAATTTCATATTATTATTTCGATGAAAATAGCCAAAAATATATCCTTTTTAACCTACCTTACCCAAGCCCCATTACAACCGGTGTTAAGACCCTCACTTAGCATTCAGAACCATTGGTGGCTCCAATGTGATATATTAGCAAGCCTATGGTAAGAATTTTCTATACTTTGACTTGAGAGTACATATATACTATACACCCTAAGCACTTTGAGCGTATTGTGTGAATCTAATATGAGGTGTTAAATCTCACCACATGTGGATTTTGAAGAATTTTTTTTTTTTTTTGAAGGTACTAGCATTGTGTTGAATTGTGGAGATAGAAGAATGAATGATGATGAGAACAATTCATAAACTTGAGCTAGTTCATGCTTGAGGACAAGCATTGTCTAAGTGTGGGGGAATTTGATAGGGCGCATATTCGCTATTTAAATTGTGATATTTTATCTTACTCCATTGATTTTAAATGCTTAAATTATGGATATTAATCATATTTTATGTTTTGTGGATTAGATGGAGGAGTTGGAACAAAATGGACTCAATATCACAAATTAAAAGAACAAGTTTGGAACTCAAAAAGTTTACAATAAGATCAGGACTTTACATAAAGCGTGGGCACGCCTTATTTCGGACAGACATCAACCTCAGCAAAAATTCATGGGCCATCATAATAAAAAGAGTTCAAGGTCCAGACAGCACTTAGATCGTCAATCCCCATGCAACTAGGTCTCGATTGGAATTGGATGGGCCGAGGAATGACAATTGAGGAAGGCCTTATTTAAAAAAAAAAAAAAAAAAAGAAGAACTTTAGCCGCAAAAAAAGGGGGGAGAGATTCTGAGAACCAAGAAAGGAAGAAAAAGATTCTTGGAAGCTGAAATTAAAAAAGAAAAAAAAAGAAAAAAAAAAGAAAAAAGGGAATAAAAGAGGAGGGACCAGGACGTTTATTTTGGTGGTTGAGAGAAGGAAGACTTCTTGGAGAATTGGGACTCTCATGACTTATCCCAACAATTGATTGGAGTTGCTTTTCTCAAGGGGAAAAAATTGGACTCTTGGCTGCCAACAAAATTAAGAAAAAGGCAGGAAGATTGCTGGAGGGGAGTTCACGTGGAAAAAGAAAGAAAAGAAGAAAAAAAAAAGAAAGGGAGAGGAAGGAGGAGGCTGCAACACGTTTCTCGATTTTTAGAGTTTGATATCAATTTTTATTATTTTTTCTTTTAGTTTTATTTTCGAAATGTTTATGGATAGCTAAACTTATTTTTCCAGTTCAAGGATATTCGAAGTTTTGATTTACCAAGAATTGTGAGATCTAATTAAATTTAATTGTTTCTTTGATTGTTTTTTATTTATATATCTTTTGGTTTGCATCAAAGTTGTTGTTTTGATTTATTAATGCAAAGTGCACGTTGTTTTAATTGTCAAAACGATGCTTAGCCAATTAGGAATCTAAATCCTTAATTGTTTAGGTTTTCTAATACATGTGGCAAATAACATAGTTAATTATAGACTGATTTTTGACTCATGTTATGAAGATATATAACCTAGCTTAAATAAATCACGCGTGTGAATTTGTTGGTTAGAATTGGTCGTCTCTCTAGAAATTAATGCTATTGGTAAATTAAATCCTACGATCGTATCTAGGGTTGTTTATTGATTAGGGAAATAATCAACGAGCGTCTCTTGATTATCGATAAAGTAAGGAGAGACAGGTTGTTAGATCGTATCAATGACCATAACCAATTTAGAGAATGAGTAAAGGATTTTATTTTTGCATCTATGATCAATTCCGTGAATCATTACTGAGATTATACCTTGGGCTGAATATTTATTTAATTTGATATTTTCAACAATTTTAATTTCGCACTCGTTTATTTACAAATTGATTTCACATTCAAAATTCAAAAACCCCCCTTATTTTCAATTCATTGCTTTTAATTTTTTCGAAGAATTAAATCAAACCAGTCGCTGTGGATTCGACATTGCTCACCACTATTGCAATTTATTTTTACAAGAGCAAGAAAACATTATTATTTGTTGGATTCGACACCCATCAGTACCAATGATCAAGTTGCAGATATATTCACCAAGCCACTTCCACAAAAGAAATTCATGGATTTAAGAGATCTTTTAGGTGTTGTTAAATTTCTACATTAAGGGAGGGTGTTAAAGATTAATGTAGAAACTACTTTCTGTTGAATAATGATTTAGTCCTTTGTATTTGCTATGTTTTAGCAGTCATATCTGGAGAGTCTGGTACTAGAATCTCTCACAGTTAGTTATGCTTTTTTTGCTATTTAAGTGCTGGTCATGCAGTGAATAAGAATAGGCCATTTTTGCTAATTTCTTTGTCTTGTTACGTTGCTTTCTTTTATAGTGTTAACCACCTTTCCTTATCAATAATGTCCCCTAACACGTAAAATATTCCACACAACAACCATAAAAAATATAGTAAAAATGGAAGCTTATTTGAATGGAAATCAGTTTTTCTCACCAAGAATGGAAGCTTACTGAGCTTAAAGTCAGTATTGAGCACCCAGCAACACTTAGCCAATGTTTGTGGTGTCAAATTCAAGCTACTATACGTGATACTTTCTGCAGCCTTAATGACAATGCTATATTTCAAGAAAACCTATAACATCATTAAAAAGAAAACCCATAACATCATTAACAAGAAAACCCACAACATCATTAAATCTGAAACCCCCAAAGAACAAAAAGGGAGTGTGTGCTTGTATTCGTGAGTTCTCGACCGTGTGTGCGTGTGGTCGTGAGTGTGCGCGCACGGGTTTGTGCAGTCCGTGTATTTGCACAATCGGGGAGGGGAGAGAAAGGGAGGACCTTACCATGGTGGCACGATGGTGCAGTGGCCGACTGGTGAGAGAGGGGTGGCAGCTTTGAGGAGAATCGAGAGCCGACGGGAAGTGTGTTGTGTGTGCATGAAGGCCGAGGGAATGGGGAGGGAGGTGAGTTCTTACCAGTGGTTGATAGTGCCGACAGTAGGGAGTGGTCGACGTAGGAGAGCTGGCGGGAAGAGTTGCGAGCGGGGAGATGAGAGCGAAGGAGAGGTAGAGGCAAAGAGTGAGTGAGCGTGGTGAGAGATTTGTTATTTAGGGTAAATGGGAAAGGCGTCTTTTTAAATTGAAACCGACGCTTTTAACTGATATATAGGCGTCGATTTCATTTAAAAAACGACTCCTTTAGTTTTGATTGAGGTTTACGCATCGGTTGCTCTTAAGCAACCGACGCATATAGTCTAGACTTAATTACAAAATATGCCACAGTCCTTTTATGCTCGTCTATTGTTCCCAAAAGTGACGCATTTTTTGTCATTTTTTTGATCAAATCTGTACTAGTGTTATACAAACAAACAAATAAACAATTGTAAAAATATATTCAATCCCCAAATGTAAATTTCAAAAGAGATCAATAGCACAAAATATTAATTTGAAAGTATAAACTCCAAACAAAAGTACATAATTTAACATTTGCTTGACAAACTTAAAAAAAACATATTTTTAAACAATATAATTTCTCAAACTACTTTTTAATTTCACTAATTTTCTCTCTCCACTTTTCAACCACACATTACAAGAAAAAGGAGCCGAAAGACGAAAAATTAGAGACGACACGAAAAGTTGTATCTATTGGTCGATCAACATAGACGACATTGTAATGTTGTCTCTATTGGTTGACAACCAATAGAGACAACATTACAATAGAGACAACCAATAGAGACAACATTACAATGTCGTCTCTGTTGATCGACCAATAGAGACGACTTTACAATGTCGTCTCTATTAATTGGCACCCATTTCAATGTCGTCTCTATTAATTGGCACCCAATAGAGTCGTCTCTATTGATCGACCAATATAGACGACATCTGTTTTTAAATTTTTCTTATTCTTATTTTTAAAAATTTCTCTATTTTTTTGTTGACCTTTTTAATTATTTACATTTATATAATTAATATTAAAGTTAATTTTTTAAGAAAATATTATTAAGTTAACTAATATATATTATTTAAAACAAAATTTAACACAAGAATTCAATTGCCTTAGTGGTTGGGACATCACCACCCAACACTTAGGTTCCGAGTTCGAATCCTTGTCAAGCACAATTATTATATGAATTAAAAAAAAAATCGCGGGTCGACGGTTCGGATCGAGATTTGGGTCCGGTTAAAAAGGGATTGAATCGGGTCAAAATAAATAAATAAAAAATTAATTAAATAATTTCACAAATAGAGACGACACTGTCGTCTCAATTGCCCCGGATGAAACAGAGACGACAGAATCGTCTCTATTTATCTTCAACCTCGTACCTACAGAGACGACTCATTTAGACGACTTAGTCGTCTCTAATAACCAATAAAGACGACTTTAAATCATTTAGAGACGACTTTTGTCATATTTGTTGGGCCGAATTCTCGTAGTGATATATGTTCCATTGAAAACATAAAAAAAATGTTTTTAAACACA
This sequence comes from Ligustrum vulgare, assembly GCA_963555705.1. Classification (NCBI taxonomy): domain Eukaryota; kingdom Viridiplantae; phylum Streptophyta; class Magnoliopsida; order Lamiales; family Oleaceae; genus Ligustrum; species Ligustrum vulgare. The sequence goes on along the minus strand of OY743173.1, from coordinate 39,642,780 downwards.
AAATTTTTAACAAACTAAAATCTCAAATTCTAGTTTCTTTATTAAAAAAAAAAATCAAATTTTTAGTGGGGGACATGCCCCTCAAGGACCCACTGTAGGTCCGCCCGTGATCCCAAGTGGAGATGAGCCCCAGTGCCAAGGTGGCAGCTCGACATTGGCCGTTGCACCATGACCCATATTATCACATGAGTCATGGTATAACAGTCAATGCTGAATTGTCACCACGGATTGGGGTTCATCCCGCGAAGATGAAAAGCATTTCTCTTTTTTTTTTTTTTTAAAATCCCAAATGAACAAATTAACGACATAAATATGCAACATTATCTTTTTGTTTTTGTCAATTATGGTTAACGGATTTGAAAAAGCAGCGATGAATGCATAAACGTTTGAATAAATGAGTAACCGTGGGAAATTTTTTTGTTCAATAAGCAAATAGAAACCCAGGATATAAAATTGAAATAATTAACTCTCTGACGTGTTCATGTCTGATGACGGGGTCTTGTTATTTGGAAGCAAGAATCACAACCAACTACTTAGAGAACTTGGATATAGTTCGTCAACTTGTTGATGAAAAGACGAAAAGTAACAAGGTTAAAGACGCTAAGAATTCATTCATGGGGTCGATCAGATCCCATCATTTATTTACTACCCTTCTCTTCCGTCCAGTAATTCTCTCAGTCTTTTGGTTGATCCAGCCATGGGCATTAATTAATAGCATTAAATTGAACCGTGGTATTTACTGTTACAAATGACCCTTGCATGAAGCTAAAAGCCTGTTGGATGGAGACTAAAATCCAATTTTTATCGGATTTTGACAAAAATTGGTAAGATGTGTGGTTAAAAAGTCGTGAGACCCATAAAATATATGGTTCTAGATTAAAATTTAGACCAACAATATCAATATGCATACGGACACGAGTAGTTCATGGTTTCGCTTGTATATATTAAAATGGTTTGAAGTTTCATTATCCAAATTAAGCTTCCGTTGGCTTTTCTTGAAGGGATTAGCCTTTGCAAAATTATTCTATGCACTAAATTCCCATTACTTGAACTGGAAGCAATCTCTTTAATCTTTCCCCATCCAAAACCTCAAAATGAAAATCATATCTGATATCCTTTTTAGACCAAAAAATAATCAAGAAACTGATAAATTTAAGGAGACCCTTTTCTTGAAAATAAGGATCTTCCCTTCCCCTTTCTCTCTATCACAATCCCAGCTAGAAGAAATTGATGTTGTTGAATCTTAAGCTTCCATAGGCATATGCATTAAGGAGATCATTTTGTGGAGACCAGAAGTCTGCTTTGAGACCACCTCTTCTTACTGCTTTTAGTATTTTGTTTCTATGTGCATACCCTGTCACAACTACTTTCTGACTATTGCCATCTACTTCTACTTTTTCTATCCCTGAAACAAAAATGGAATGAATCAGCATTATAACAGAGGCGAATCTAGGAATCGGACTGAGCACGAGCGGATTTGATCCAGTATGAGTGGTCACTATAACGATAAGGAGAAAAAAAAAATATGACACCAAATTTATAAGGTAAAACAAATTGGCGGATCCAGTACAAGCGGCCGAACGGGATCGCATCACGTCGGATTCACCCCTGACTATATATGCCTTTATTTGGCAACCCATTTATAATTTATTTTTCTGAAAAGTAAAAATTGATGGATATAGCATACAGGGTGTTTAATCTATCGAAATTATTGACTTTTAAAAAACTGGACACCTGTCATTTATCTGCCCACGATGGACTTTTTAAAACCTGCCCATCATGGGCTGGTGAACATTTCTGTATATATATATATATATATATATACACACACACATGTGGGCAGGCTCTCATGTACCTTTCAATTTTGACAGGCACTTCCTCAATCTTCTCTCGTGTATGCCAACCATCTCCACCTTGAGTTCAACCGTCTGCGAAAGAGAATTATAACATGAGTTGGAATACAAGTAGAAATGATTGATAGGGCAGAGAAAAATGGCTATACCTCCATGATGATGAAGGAATGATGAACTTGATGACAAAAGTCTAAAACAGAGGCTAGAGAATATAGAATGAGGGAAAACAAATAATGGATGAAGCAGATTGGAATTTTAAGGTTATATATACGAGTGCAAAGGTGGACAAAGTGAATCTTGATTATTGGTTCTACTGCAAAATTAAGTTAAGCAGATCATGAATTGCTTTTTCTAAAGGGGAACAAGAAACATATGGAAGGAAGTTCTAAAATCGAAAAGCATTTAGTATATCGAGATTGAGGATTGAGGGATTGAACAACTTTAAGGTTCTCCTATGCCCAAAGCAATCTCTGTCTGAATCATTTCAAATGATTGACTGGCTTTGACGGGTCAAGATTTAGGCACTTTTACTTTTTTCTAGCAACTTGCCTCCGTTCGGATAATGCACCGCCGTTTTTTTAACTTGTTATTTATATTTTCTAGATAGAATTTGTGAGTAAAAAATTGTTTTGAGGAATGTATGTGATCAATAAAAAGAAATATTGAAAATTACATTCATTATAATTAGGTGTTATAACACCTTTCTCGAAGAGAGGCTTAATTTTATCCATTTATTTATACAGTCCAATTAGGGTGTCCCACCGTAATTACTACCCACTTGTCAAATGGTAAATTGTGGGTGGACATTGGCTGTCGGTGGAGTTCAATAGACCTCACTTAACACCCTCTCCCAATATGAGGACACTTGATCAAATGAAAATTTTAAGGTGTCCACGTTTACTTAAATTTACAACACAAGAATGTTATGTTACAAAATAAGCTGATCTGGGAATTTGTAAACGTAGACAACAAGTTTGGTATTTATTTATTTTTATTTTTTTTTGGGTTTTGTTGCTTGCTTAGCCACCAAGGTATATATTCATTTTCGTTTATTCTATTTGTCTCTCTTCTTTTGAGATGCTAGATCATGTCCAGAAATTTGATTAGCATGTCACTTCTGCCTACCACTTAAAACTGTTGGGTGGATTTGTGAATAGTGATGCCAAATAATGAAAGTTTGTAAATTCGAGCCGAAATTTGGACAGAGTAACGGCAATGAAAGTACAAACAATGAAGAAGAAGAAAAGAAGGAAAAAGCCGAGGCAAGAGTTGAACTCTTTGTCCTTAAGTCGAATTTGTCCCGTAACGGTGCCTACGGATAACGGCAATCAACTCCCAAGATACAACGACTTCACTTGTGTTTGTAGCACTTCAAAACACAAGTACAACGAACCAAATATAGGCTTATGTACTCCAAATGATGCAATGAAGGAAAATCAAAATAAATAAAATGATTTTGATTTAGGAGACAAGTGAGAATGAGAAATGTTTTTGCATATCGAATTGTGAGGAATACGACACCCAAATGGTCCTATATATAGATTATCAAAGGGGATGGACGAAGTGGTTGAGGCCCAAATCATGCACCCTTTCCAAACAATGCACCTTTATGAAAAGGTGTCATTTGGCCGGACAACCGTGCGGCCGCACGGTTATAGACCGTGCGGTCGCACGGTTTTACTCAAAAAACCGGATATTAATTTGACGTGTGATCGCGCGGTTTACTAACCGTGCGGTTGCACAGTCAAACATTTTGACCTGATTTTCGTCATTTTTCGTAATTTCTCATTCATCCGATATTGGTTTTCGAAATGCCAAATATACCCTTCGATCCCCGTTTGTGCTCCCCGAAGCGGCGAAGTGGCAAACAATTTTTCCTAAACGGATTGAGTCGAGCTTTTGAGTATTTGGCCGAAGTCGACATGAAGTCACTTTAATCGATTTTCAATTCTCGATTTATTAACAAATATCCAACAAAAGCATGATCATCACAACTGTTCAATGATCGAGTTGGTATAATACTAGACACTATTAAGGATGGGGAAAAAAATCTTGTTTACTGTATATTCTTATGTATAATAATCATGTATTTCTTCAAGTTATATTGTAAAAGGGATTTAGCTCTTGTTTGTTACCAATTAAAACTTGGATTTTAATTTAAGTCAAAGTCATACAATTAATTTTAACTATACATTTCATAAGACACACAACTTTTCAATAATATATACATTTCATCAATTTCTAACAAAATCTACTAGAAAATTGATTTTAATCTCTACCAAACAGGGGCTCAATGTTAAGATTCAATCAACATGAGATAACACACTTTCAGAAAACTTGTCTAGCTTAGACAACATTTGCAAAATGTATTTATACATTGTTCTCGACTCCTATTTAACTCATCAACACAACATCTATACTTCAATCAACTCATAAGTGAAAGCGAAGGAAATCATAAATTTGTGAAATACCATCGAGTCATAGATATTTCTTATAACTATAATAGTTTAATCAGAGTTGAGTAGCCTTGTTCGATATGTTTCACTGTGCCTTTAACTTTTTAAAGGGACTTAAAAAAATTACGTCATCCAAATTGTCTTACAATACAGGTGGGCCCCACACCCTCACAACCGGGATTCCCGATTCGGGGACCTGAAAATTTCAATCAGATTGTTTCAAAGGATCTTCTTGAGCCCTTTAGAGGGGTTTACAAGTTCATGCAAACACTTCCGGCTCAGACATTTATGGAATTTGATAATGTCCTTTTTCAATTCATTTCATAAACACAGCTAATGGAGAGAGTTGGATAGGCAGAGTTCAAAGTGTCGAGTTTTCCAAGGTAAGAACTATGGAATCAGCAAGAGGAGAGCTGACAAAAGGTGTGAATGTTGGGAATCTCCCTCATCCCTTTCACAAAATAGTGTCAGCTCCAGTTGGTCAAATCTCCCCATCTTTTTTCTGTAAATCTTTGTTCATACATATGATTCAAATGCCAAAACGTAAATATGCATGCATGCATGCATGCATGCATATATGGCATTTCATCTAGACAATATTAGCCCAGTTTGGTATCGATTAGATTTTAATTTAAGTTAAAGTCGACAATCAATTTCAATCATATATTTTATGGGCCACAATTTTTCAACCACACATATCTTCAATTTTTATCAAAACCTACTAAAAATTTGATTAATCTCACTACAACAAAAGTAACCTTTTACAGCATGCATTTACGGCGTGAAATTTAGGCATGCCGTAAAATTAGATTATTTACGTCGTGCAGCGGCGTGCAAAAACTGCACACCGTAACAACAAGTGATTTACTGCTTGCATTTCAAGTACGATATAAAATATCACGGATTGCCATCTTTTACTACGTGTAAAAGCAAAACACAATAAAATTTCAAAAATATATAAATTAAACAGAGTGCAATTTTGCACGCCGTAAAATATGGTAGCAAACACGGCGGGCATCAGCACCCTGTAGAAAAATAGAGGAAAAACACGACGTGCATAAGCACGCCGTGCAAAATGCTAAAATTATTTCTTGCGCCACACATAATTCCTTCTTCCTGCATTCAACCTTCAGCAGCCCAATAACTCTCGATCCCCACCTTCCATTCTTTAGCGGCGAGAGTAGAGAGGTAGGTGGTAATTGAGGCCGGGACTTCTCTTCTTCCATTCTTTTTCTTCTTCCTCCTGCTTTCTTCCTTGTTTTCTTCTTCAATCTCCAGTAGCCAAATACCTATTTCCCAAAACCTAGTTCCACCGCGCGCGAGAGCAGACATGCGATTAAGGCTGGAATTCTATTTACCAAATCATTACACAGCAGTGACACTAGAGAGCAGATTAAGGGTTGCTTTGAGGTCAGTTCATTATTCTTCCCTTCTTCTGATTATGAAAAATTGATACATCTTGTTTCATTTCTGAATGCTCTTATTTTTCATTATTATTCCTATGTAGTCCTGTGTTGGTCATTGGTGATCTATTGTTATCCCAATTTTTGGTTCACATATAAGATAAAATTGTTATATTCATTTTTTCTAATTTGTATTGTTGCTTGCTATTTTTGTTTGTTCTGGAGTTAAGGCTCATACTTATCTGAAGTTTGTAGCTCTTTCCTATGCTATATCATTTTTTCTTTCGTTGGAGATCTCCACCAAACAGGGGCTTAATATTAAATTCAATTGCGCTTTTTCCTAACGCAAGTGTACGGATCGCACAAGTAATAAAGTGAAACTAAAAAAATCAATTTGGTTTGGAATTGAAATTAAACTAACAGATAAAAATAAACAATTTTAAATAATAAAATATATGAGAAAACATGGTAGAATCGAGAATTTACTTTACTTCCACCATTCATGCTTTGATTTATATGCTTAACTACAATTCATGAGATTTTGAATACCAAGGTTCCTAATTTATTTAAAATACTCTTTCGAACGGTGAATCAAATTTTATTTCTATATGTGACCCAACTATATTTCTATGATAAATGCGAGCATATAGAAAATCATTAACGTTTTCTAAACACTTTGAAAGATAACATAAAGCACAACGGTATATTTCTATACCTTGTCGAACTTTATGGCAATTAAAACATGTATCACGTAATCCTAATCTTTCGAACTTAAGAATACGCTATAACAATCATATCATTATTGTACACATAATTATAGATGTATGAAAATCAGAATTATTTACTCAAACTCATAAATTGCAATAAATTAAACCAAAAAAACAAAACATAGAATTCGGATATTAAAGTTTCATTACGATTCTAATATAAACGCCTAGTCTAGAAACATGATTAAAGATAAAATATACAAGAATGTGATAGAATTCATGACCCAATTGGGAAATTATTCCTCCTTTTGCATGAACCTTCAATCTTGACTTTGTGTGCCAATTGGTTCTCCCTACAATTTGATAGAGTTTTGGTGTGGACGTGATCTAGGTTGATTAGGAGATAATATTGTCAAAATCCGCGTTAAAATCCCATAATATGGTCCACTCAAACAGGCATGCGATCGCATGGTATAAGCAGTGTTTAGAAAATGGGAAACTGGTTGGAACCGAAAAATGCAACGGGTCAAGGGACAAAAGGTCCGACCGTGTTGAACCGGTTTCAATTAAAACATAAAAAAGTATTCCAAAATCACAATATTTCCTAAAAAATAAGTTATTTTACAAATAAACTAATATTTACTCATTTAGAAAATAAAATTATATATAAAAGTAGCTTAAAACAAGGAGAAAAACAAAACAACCAAAAAAAAGTAAACCCCCCCCCCGGGAAATCGGGTTGAAAAACTGACCGGTTCCAGTTGAACCGATTGAATTCCGCGTTTTTCGACCAATTTTTTAGGTGAACCGAATCGATTTTCCGGCTGGTTCCCTATTTTCCCAATCGAACTGGCCAGTCCGGTCCGATTTTCTAAACATTGGGTATAAGCAGTCGCGATGGCGTGGTTGTATGAAAAACGAACGTTTGCGCAATCACACGCGAATACGGGGCGCAATAACGTGGTTACAGCGTTTGTCTGCAATTTTCATCTTTCAATCTTGTCAAGTGGGTCCTCATTCTTTTATTTCACATCAAATCCTTCATCTTTCAATTAGATCAATTTAGTCCCCAAATTTCTGATTTCTTCCAATTAACTCCGTTTCGACCTCAACTAGCTTCATCAACTTCTTCATCTGTACAACTTAGCTCCATTTATCATCCATTTGCTCTTTATTCGTCTTAATTGCTTTATTCTTTCGACTTTGAAATCATTTCTGAAATAATAACAAATTAGGTAGCTTTTATTCCTAAACAACAATATAATATACTAGATTTAGCATGTAAATAAGTGTATAAAATAAACTTATCAAATTTAGTGTATCTAAGCATCTAAAATTCTTATGAGCCTATATATGTTAATGTTGAGAAAATTAATTTTTAGCAGTAATTTTATTGTTCAAATTTGATTTTTTTTTTTTTTTTAAATTTATTGATTTATTTAGTTCTATATATGTTAATGTTGAGAAAATTAATTTTTAGCAGTAATTTTATTGTTCAAATTTGATTTTTTTTTTTTTTAAATTTATTGATTTATTTAGTTTGAATTAGTCCAAATGTTAATTAAAGAATCATATCCATACATTTTACTAATTATTTGACATTACGTGTTAGTGAGCTATTTTTTAGGGGACTTTATTTTGAAGAGAAAAAATCAATGAAGAATTTATTGATGCATTATTTCTACAAAATAGCAGTAGCCCTTACGACACATGGGATGTGAAAATAATTGTGTACATAATAGCGTTATATTGTTGTTTTGCATTTTGATCTTGTCAACTAACTTGTTTAATCTTACTATTTGAGATTATTTGACAACATGAACGATTGTTTAACTATGTTAATGAGAGAATTTTATAGTTTTGAATGCTTAAAGAGAGAATAAGTAGAGTATATGATCATTAAACTTTCCTCAATCAGAAATCAAACTCATATTATAAGCTTTGTAGCTTGATGATTTACTATAGTACCGAAGTTTCTTTAGATGTGAAATATTTGCTCACAGGTACAACAAATTAGTTTCCAAATTAGGAGCTAAAAGACCAATTGTTTGATTTTAGTAATATTAACACATAAAAATACTCAAATCAAAGGCCCAACATAAAAGCTCAATACGGAAGCCCAAGAATCAGGGTGATGTTAAGGAGCTCTGGGATTGAGTGATTTAGCATTGTCTGGGTGATTAGAGCGTTGGATGAGATACAAGTAAAAGGGGCAGTTCCCACGAATCAACCTACGATCTAAAGCAACTCATCAAAGTCATTGACAAGCAGTTACCACAACATAAACAGTTGAAGAGAACTTATGCAAGGAAGTGGACAACAGTTACTCCAAGCTAGTTATGAAGCAGTAGAGGGAGTAGTTAATAGTAGATTTTATATATCGTAGAAAGTTAGACGTTTAGAAGAATCAACAAATCAAAAACTCTCAAACAGAGATATAATTTTTTTATCTTAGATTTTACTAGAACTTCCTTAGTTTAATTTGCGTGTTTGCGCCCCTTTGAGATATCTTGTAACTTAAGTTTTTCTAATGCAAAACACCCACTTTTAGGACTTAGTCTCAAGAGGTTTGTTTCTTATACTTTCGTCTGATCCCTTTTTAATTATTAGAATGAGCGAAACAACACATGCGCAAAACAATTTGACACACCTAGTGAGATCATTGATGTAGGAAAAGTCTGAAGCATCATGTCACATAAAAAATTGACGAGGAGTCGGTTACAATGTGATATGTTCCGTTTGTGATTGAGCAATTTGAGGGTTAGCAAAGTACCCAAAGACAAAAAGATCTCGTGGTCGTTATGAACTAACAATGGAATTGAACCTATGTACCATGCGTGCACTACTGGGAGAGCTCACTCAGGACATCTTTGAGCAGGTAAACTTACAAAGCATTCATAATGTAGAAAGACATTCTCAAAATGAAAAACAGGCATTATGATAATATGCAGTTGTGTACATTAAATAAACTTATGAACAAACTGGTATGCCAAATATGTTAAACAAATCCTATGGGAGGGAAAAATTACTTCCAAACTAGAAGCCTAATAGGTAATAACTCACCAAACACAAATGCAAACACTAGTCTACCAACTGTGAACATGAGTCAGGGCGTAGAGGTATACATATTAGTCCATCCAACATGGGGGGGGGTCTCAGACCTTCTAACCATGAACATGAGTCATGGCTAACGTTGGAGTTCATCATGTTAGACTACCATTAGTAAATTATGTACCATAGCCAGTATGAGCTCCATTTGATTACAACACCATGTTGAGGGAGAAAATAATGAAAATCCTACAAGATCAAATGGCCTTTGGAACTCGTCCAGAAATTCACCAAGTATCTAGAAAACCTTATTCAGAATGGGTAGATCAAGCATACCCTTGGTCAAGAGGGTTTAAGGTGCCTGAATTTTTTTTGTTCACTGGTTTTAGAGAAGTCCCCACTTTGGAACACACAAGACATTTTACATTACAATGTGGTGAAGTTACTGATTACCAAAAGATGAGATTATTCCCAAGTTCATTAACTGGGGTTGCTTTCTCATGGTTCATTAACTTTCTAGCAAATTGTGTTCAAACATGGCAGTAGTTAGAACAATTATTTCATACTCAATTGTACAGAACTGAATTAGAAGTTACTTTGGCAGATTTAGTAAACTTGCATCAACTTTTAAATGAATGTGTTGAGTATTTTCTTCAAAAATTTAAAACAGCTAGGAGTAAATATTTTGTTCTCTTTCCTGAGAAATAAATCGTCAAGACCACCCAAAGCTGCTTCAGTTTTAAATTGATAAAGAAGTTCCAAGACAGAGTTTCTTGATCTTTTTCAACTTAGCGCTAATGTCGTTACATATGAGTGATTGTTAAAAGATGAGGAACAAATGAGGAACTCTAGTAAATGAACTTATTATAGAGATCTCAATTTTGATGTCATGCCATAGATACTGGTCAAGATGATTTTGAAGTGTGTTTGGCCGAATTGGTTAAAGAAGATACTTATGCTTGTTCCAAATTAACAAAGCTAGAAATATCAAATAAAGTTGAACTAGCAAAAAAAGAAAATAAAAAGACTAGAGTGTTTTCATTTGATGTCACAAAAGTTGATACAATATTTGATCATTTACATAAAGAAAAGCAAATAAAGTTGAGTGACAAGCATAAACTATCAAACCTGAACTTATTAATGGTAAAAAAATATTGTAACTGGCATAATGCATGGTCTTATATGACTAATAATTGCTTGGTTTTCCCAATATATTACGGGATGCTATTGAAACATGGAGAATTACCTTTGAATTAAAGAAGAAGATGATAGTGGATAAAGATCCATTCTCACAGCCAGTTGATGTTGACATAGTTATTCTAAAGTTCAACAAACATGATCTACCAAAGTTCAAGTTAATGGCAGATGAAGGGGAGGATGAACATCGTTCAAGTGCTTTTCAAAGATTAAAAGGAAAAGCTATTGATGAAGGAAATATAAATCTATGTGTTAGATGTTAAAAGGAAATTAGCAAAGCAGCAGATAAAAAGAGGGCATAAAGACAGCTAGCTAATGCTACGGAACCACTACTGTTTAGAGAACAAATGAGGCCACCTCCAGAAAGATCATATAGCTGGTGTTTATTTGCTAAGACTTTTGGGAGATCATCTAATATATCACAGAATATTAAAATATTCAGACCACAACCATATCACTCAAATGTGTGGCATGTATACAGTCCTAGAGTAGGGAATGTGATCCCGTTCGATGAGATGACAAGGACGCATTAGAGATGCTATCAAAGGAATTACGGGCTAATGATGAGATAGCAACAAGGTATGGAATAGTCTAAGCTTACAAATTTCATTCGGGTAGAGAATCAAAACACTCTTACTGTTAAGGAAAGTGGAGGTGTACATAAGCCAATAGAAAATGCATCATCAAGTAAACACGTTGGGAAATCAAAGTTTGAGCACATACAGAAAAAATGAAGATGATGCTGAACAGCCAAGTAGCATCCAATTTGCCACCTTACATCCAATTGTGGTCAGTAATTACATATTGGCCAACGAATTCAAGCATAAGAGAAACAATGAAGTTGTTATAGAAGAATCAGAAGAAGCAGCCTTCACGTTAGAATATGAGGATAATACTTTTGTTGAGGTAGTCCTACAAGTTTATCAAACACATGACTTGCATGATGATGGAATGACTAATATAGAAGAAGAACTGGACTTAAAGGTAGAGTGTAGAATGAGGAGAATATCACATGTCAAGCTTCTAAAGCAACTCTACCAAGAAGGCAATCTAGCTGTAGGAATGTTGGGCATGACATTTGGATGATCATTCAGTTAACTTGTACTTTATAGAACACCTGAAAGAAAAAAAAAGGGTATCTCATGTTGAAAAGTATGGGGCCACCCCCAAAAGATGTTTCCTCCACCTATTGGTTGGGGAGAACCGTTAGTAAGTTCCATGGAATTGGGAAGAGTTAAGGAAATTCATACTGAGGAAATGATGCATGTGGTTATATTCACCAAAAATGAAATGGAAAAGAGTAAGCAAAAGGTAGAGGTTGAGTCAACAGAGAAAGTCATGTTCAGGAAACCTTCTTTGAGCCTAACTAAACATTTGAGACCATTGTATATAAAGGTCTTAATTGATGGTATTCATGTATCCAAGGTGCTCATTGATAATGGGGCAGCCATAAACACTATCCCACATAGAATAAGAAGGAAATTTGTCAAGTCTAAAGAAGATATCATCTCGACAGAAGTAGTGTTGACCAGCTTCAATGGTGGGGGCAACTCCAACCAAAGGGGTGATGTCTTTAGTGATAACAGTGGGGAGTACAATAGATACCATTGTCTTCTTCATAATAGATGGACCCACCATCTACAATGTATTATTAGGAAGGGATTGGATACATGGTAGTCAATGCATTCCATCATCACTCCATCAGTTTTTAGTATTCTTGAACGATGAAGGCGAAGCTAAAGTTGTGCAAGCTGATCAAAGACCTTTTGTAGCAGAAGCTAACTCAGTAGTAGTATCACGAAGTGAAGATCCATACTCAGTGGAAGCTCTTATTGAACTGTTTATTCAAATGAGGCCAAACATAGTGGCCTTTGAAGAGTCAATTTGGCAAGAAAATAATCAAAGAAGTGTAATGCAGAACCAATTACAAAGTTTTCTGGCCAAAATTACAGTCCTTAAAGCCAAATTAATGGTTTATGGAAAATATTTCGAAGAAAAAATAAAATGACAAGAAGTGTTAGAATTACTAAAAAACAAAATGGACGTATTCGGCTTGGAACACAATCTACAAAACAAAACCAACAAGGTGGACTGCTTGGAAGAAGGAACCCTACAAACTTGGGGGATAATTCGATGAGGATTACGAAGTTAGGATATCCTCAAGTACAAGGTTCATTGGTGAAGGTAAACATTGGTAATAAAGGAGAAGATCACCGAACTTTCATTAGCCAATTACTCGATGAAGAGGTTAGTACCGAGTTAATTTCTTTGTTAAACGAATATAAATATTGTTTTGCTTGGGAATATGAACAAATACTTGGTTTAGATAGGAATTTGGTAGAGTATAGATTAACCATTAAACCTAACTTCAAGCGTCATTAAAAACCACCTAGACATTTTGCACCCAATATATTTTCCTAAGTAAACAAAGAAATAGAGCGATTGCAAAAATCAGGTTTTATTAAAAATACCAGATAAGTAGAATGATTATCTAACATTATACCTGATATTGCTAAATCGCAAGTGTACGATATCATATCCAAGTAATAAATTGGACAAAGAGTCCAAGTTATCGTCCGATAGAGATTCTGATTAATTGTCGAAATTTTTTTAATCCTATCTTTATTTGAAAAGTTGAAAAGTGAGATTTTTGTCTAACCTTAATGATTGGTTAAAGACAATAAAATAGATTGCAAATTGTATTTTAGTAATTTATGAATGAAAAGTTGGGATTCACGATTTCACATAGTCAATATCTTTAATTTCACCATTCAAGTTTTAATCCTAATAATGTGATCGATCGTGTTCATTAATGCATGTGAAATTCCTCTCTCAAATTTAAATATCAACTCTACCTAATTAGTCAACCGTGTTTCTAGACACTAGGTTATAATGATTAGGTGCATTAAACAACAAGAACGCAAAAATAGATTGTGATAACAATAAACGTGTATCTCTATCATTCATTCAATTACTGAGTTTTATTCCAATATCTAGTTCGTTAGCTCACCTCTCGGATTATGAACACAAACCATAAAACAATGAATTAGTAACTAGTTAATTCATGCATTACTTACAAAATAAAACCAACACGTGCAATCATTATGTAAAACTAGAACAATGTAATTAAAGGCGTAAAAATATGCTACATCGTTATTCCCAACGAGAAGTTTAGTTGCTCATTATCAAATAAGTAAAAACACAATAATTAAGGGGAATACACATCATGAGTTTATCAAATTCAACAAGTAAAATAAATCTTACACCAAGATAAAGCTTCCACGTGTTGTTCTTCAATCCTCAAGCATTTGCTTCCAATTAGCCTTCAAGTCCATGATGAGAAAATGAAGAATTTTGCCTCTTGAATATTTATGCAAAGGTCCCTTCTTCATGCATGAACAATTGAATATATAGATTCCTAAGAAACCTAGGTAAAATAAGACAAGAAATCTGCACATGGGCCTGAACTCCCATTAGGCCGGATAACCAAGCGGTTGCACAATTATAGGTGGCTGGGCAGGCGAACCTAAACCGGATCCATTGGTTTGATGCCTGAACGTGCGGCCACCGGGTAGGGTTGGCTTGGCTTGGCCACGCACTTAAATTCTTCGTCGTGATTTTTCATCTTTTAAATATATTTAAGTAGATCCCTTTTTTAATTTCTTATGAGTCCTTCATCTTTTGATTGCAACTCTTTAATCATCATACTTCAAAATCTCTTCAATTCTTCTTCCAAACTTCAATTCAATTTCAATTAAGTCCTCGATCATTTATATTTTGCACTTTGCTCTTCTTTTCTTTCCCGGTTGAGTCATCAACATCCATTTTGTCCAGTTTTAACTCCAAATGTCGTTCAAAAGCTTATATTCTTCATTAATTGCCTCATTCACAAGATTCTGGGATAGTTTCTAAAATATGAACAAATAATAAACAATTAAGTAGAATTTATTCAAAAATGACAATATAATATTCTAATTTAGACATATAGATAAGTATATAAATGCACTTATCAATACTTGTCTTGAAAAGAATGGTAAAATAAGTGTGCGCAGAGATTTTAGAAATTTAAATCTTACTATGGATTTAAATCTTCCACCTAAAAAATGTTGGGGCTACTTATCAAAATACAATGATTTCAATCGTTCATGACATGATTGATGATTTTATTGAGGTTTATGTAGATGATATAATAGTTAAATCACTCCAAAATTAAAAAAATGCATATATCTCTTTCTTGGAAAGTGTATCTATCATACAGGAACATCAATCCTATTATCAAGTAAGTAAACATCAAGGGTAGATAGTAGCTAACTGCATTCCCACCAGATAAAGAGAAATAGATTCAAAATGGGTATACAAGGTAAAATTGAATTCTAATGATATATGGAAAGATTAAAAGCCAGACTTGTGGCTAAGGGATATCACCAATTACCAAGAATTGATTATAATGATAGCTTTTCTCATGTGGCAAAGATAGTTTGAGTCAAACTTTTCTTGGCAATAGCTACTGAAAAATCATGGCCGCTACATCAACTGGACACAAACAATACATTTCTACATGGACATCTTGATGAGGAAGTATATATGCTTCCTCCATAAGGATACAAAAGGCTAAACCAAATCGGATTTGCAAGCTAAAAAGAAACTTATATGGTCTCAAGCAGGCTTCTAGACAATAGAACAATGAATTTTGTACTAAACTTTAGGTTTTTGGGTTTGTTCAATCATATCATAATCATTGGATGTTTGTTAAGCATACCTCTAACTCATTTTTGGCCATCTTAGTGTATGTGGAAGACATCTTAATAACTGGTACTGATGAAGCAAGTATCATAGACGTCAAACACTATTTACACAAATAACTCACAATCAAAGACCTTGAATATGCAAAATATTGTTTAGTTCTCGTGATTGGAAAGAATGAAATTCGTACTTATGTTAACCAAAGGAAGGATACTCTAGATATACTTCAAGAAGTTGACCTAACTAGAGCAAAACCTTTTTCCACTCCTTTTCCAAATGGGATTAAGTTCACTGAAAATGCTGGGGAACTTTTGAATGAATAAGAGAAATATAGATGGCTTGTTGGTAGATTGTTATATCTCAATCTAACTCATCCAAACATAACCTTCTTTGTCCAACAACTCAGTCAATTTATCAATCTCCTTTTCATGATCACTAGGAGGCAGCTATTCATTTACTGAAATACCTCAAAGGTTAACCCTTTAAGGGACTTTTCTTTCCATTTTAAAAATGACTTCAAGCTACCAGGATTTTGTGATGCTGACTAGGCTTCATGCCTTCTACAAGAAAATCAATTACTGGCTATTGTGTATTCATTGGTAACGCCCTGGTGTCCTGGAAAACAAAGAAGTGAACCACAATCTCTCGTTCCTTTGCTGAGGCACAATATAGAAGCCTTGCTACAACTGTTTGTAGCTGAAATGGATGACCTATGTGCTTCTTGATTTGAATAAATTCCTTTATCATTTCATATTCCTCTTTGGAGTGACAACCAAGTGGCTCTTCACATTGTAGGTAATCATTTGTTCCATGAACGGACCAAACATTTAGAGATTGACTGTCATTTGGTTCGAAACAAATCCGAGGGTTTTTTAATCCCCCAATTTAAACCATCCAAGCAACAACTCACAAACTTGTTCACAAAGGCTCTACCTGCTCCTCAATTTACCTTCCTACAATATGAGTTAGGCTTGGTTGATTTACAGCAAGCTCCAACTTGAGGGGTATGTACAAATATAGTTGTTAGTAGTAGCTTAATCATTTTTTAGCTCATTTCCAGCTACTAGTATAGCTTTATTTTTTGTTATGAGGTATGAGATGTGAACTTGTTATCGGATGCTCACTTTACCATTTCCAGATTTCTTGTGTTTACATATATGCATTGTATTTTAATTTCAGTAGATATATGAAATAATAAAAGAAGATCTTTTGGTCAAAACTCCTTCACTCTAGATCTCTGATTCTAAAATTAAATGTGCTAAATAGGCATACTTGAGTGACAAGCAAATTTTTCAATAAGATACGTGTTATATTGAAAAGTTTAAGACATTTTAGTTATCATAGTGTCAAAAGGTAAAAAACAGTACATTTAGTGCCTGTTTGCTAACAGGAAAACTTTGCACATTTGGAAAACTTTTATATGGTAGTGGGACCGGGATCCATCATTTATACATGAATAAAAAGTGCTGACACACTCTGTACCTTGCTTAGTGTAGGGAATATGGCTATAGTGCACTTCTATTTATTGCCAAAAATGCCCACATCTCTCCTTTGTACAACCCTTTCCACAAATTGTGTTGTTTGACTAAACCATAACTTTTTGTTGATGTCCACATAGAGTTCGGGCCTGAGTTTTTGGTTTTCAACGAGCTATCACTTTAGCATCGGAATATATTTCTACAATAATTACAATTTGACCCAACCTACTACACAATTGTTGTCAACGTGAAATAGATACCAATATAACCCAAGGATTACCAATGCATATTATTTGTGGTACTCATAATCATTTTGCAAGTTAACTAGTAATACGAAATGAAATTTCATCGAGATTGTTGGGCCATGTGTTCCCTTAGCGCGTCCCATTCCGTATCGCCATGCCTCTCAGTTTCTTGCTCCGCCATATCCTATTCATCTTGTCCTGGAAGATCAATTTCTACAGCGTCATCAACCTGGTCATCTGATTGAAAACCTTGATCAATATGACCCGAATGACGAAGCACGTTTTGTATAGTCATCGTTACAACAACTGTCATTTGAATCTCAAACGGATAATGCGGCATCCTATCCAGAGCTTTCCATCTTTCCTTATGTACACCGAAAGACCTCTCAATAACGTTCCTGCATGAAGAATGGTAAAAATTAAAGCGTTCATGGTAGTTCCTAAATCTTCGTCCACATGAGCTGGATGCAGAACGAAACTCTTGGAAATGATATCTCACACCAGGGCCTTTGAAAGGAGACATGTACCCGCATTTGTGCGAGAAACCAAATTCCACTAAATAGTACTTATCCAGGCCTAGCTAGGGAAAATGTATATCTGGATCGTGTATTTCCCTCACTAGAATATAATTGTCATGCATTTTTCCGGATGTGCCAGTCAGGACAAAGGTGAAACAAAGATTGAAATCAAACGTAGTGAGTACATTCTGAGTCGGATACCCTTTCCTTCCTATAAAGTTCAGTTTCTCTTTTTCAGGAAGTACTGCCTTAATATGTATTCCATCAATTTCCCCAATGCAGTCCTGCAAAGAAATTTTCTAAAGATAAGTGGACAAATTTTGGTTTTCTCAAAAGTTCGATATGTAATTGTTCGCTAGAAACACACCGCAAGTGCACGTATCGCATACAAGTGATAGTGGACTAAATGAATCCGGTTTATCAATCTCACAATGATTGTCTATTTCAATTACACTCTAGTTTAATCAATTTAAACAAAAAAACACACGCAATAAGGCCTTATTCTCTTTGCTGTTTTGAGGTCGTTTTATGTTTTTATTTTCGAAAACACTAAAAACGTGTTCTCTTTACCATTTTCGAAAACGCATTTTGGAAAAAAAAAATTGTACGCAAAACGCCCAAAACCTCGTTTTGAGCGTTTTGTGTGTAATTCAGCAAAAAATGTTCAAAACGCTGAAAACGTGTTTTGAGATTTTATTTATTTATTTATTTATTTTTATCCTAACTTAGAACGAAGCTTAATATGATTTTTTTTTTTTTTTAAAGAATTATTCTACCTTATAACTAAGCCTAAATAAAGATTTTTTTTTTTAAAGAATTATTCTACCTTAGGATTATTTAATAAAAATCGTCAATTGAGAAAATATAACTACCCAAAAAAAAAAAAATTATGCTGCAGTTTTATAACGGGGTGGTTTTCGAAAATATAACTGACCAGTGACCATAAAAAAAAGACAGATTATTTTTCCCCAAAACCATATTTTTCTCACAGTACAGATTCTATTCAAATTACAAATTCTGCTCTAAATTGAAAATTTCCCAGAATCTCTTCTGTTTTTATTAATATATATTGTTATAAACTAGAGAAAAAAAAAAAAAAAGAGAAAAGTAGAGACACCAATAAACTTGTGTATTCTATTATGAACCAGAGCCCCATATATATAGGGGAAGAAAGGGATATACAAAGTAATTATAACTAGGGTTAGAGGGGTACAATTGTCATTCACTAATACAATACAATATTTACAACACTCCCTCTTGAATGACATATTACAAAATATCTGTCTCATTAAAACCTTGTTTGATAAAAACCCAATGGGACAAAAATATTAAAAGGAGGAAAAAGAGTACAGTTGTTCTTGGAGTATTAAGATGAATGCTGCATCGTTAAAACCTCGCCAGGAAAACCCAACGGGACAAAACATTGGCTAAGGAAAAAGAGTACAGCTACTCCCCCTAGTGTTGATCGTTGTAAATCATCGAGTTGATGTATCCCAATCTTGTGAACTGGTTTCTTGAATGTAGATGTTGATGGTGCTTTTGTAGATAAATCAGCTTCATTATCACTTGATTAGATTTGTTGAAATTCTGGAGTATTTTGATGCTGCCTCGTTAAAACCTTGTCAGAAAAACCCAGTGGGAAAAAACCTGAACGAAGGAAAAAGAGTACAGCTACTCCCCTGATTCAATATGTATTGAATCATCCATATAGTTACTCCCCCTGATTCAATCTCTATTGAATCATTCATATCTTGATCTCTTCAGGAGTTTCGTATAGGAGAGTGTATCAATAGATATTGATTACAGCTACCTCATTAAAAACCTTGCCAGGAAAACCTCGTGGGATAAAACCTCAGCTAAGGAAAAAAGAGTGTAGCGATATTAGCTCCCCCTCATTGGAACATTACAATTATATTGATACTGCATTTATTTATTTCAACTGTAAATCGGTGCAATATCGAATATGTTTACCAAACATATATAAATGGTGCATATCTTGTATTATTTGTTCTTTGAATATAAATTCAATTATTCATTTGAACTTGAAGAACTATAAAATATTTCCAATTATTTGAACATGCTACATCGAATCATGTTCTATAATCAATATTCATCAATGCATTTAATGCAGTTCTCAAATCTAGAAGTGACTTATTCACTTCAATGAACAATTAACTTATTCACTTCAGGTGAATAATTAACCATGAATTTGTATCTTGAAAATCAATTTCCACGATTTTTATTCATAGTAATGGTACATCTCAATTTCAACACTTTGTTATATAGAGTCATTTGTACCATTATTCATGTAATCTAATTTCATATTATCAATCACATTCCATTGAAAATTGAATCTATTAAAGGCATATGATATATTCAGATAGCAAAGTATCTTTATACTTTGATCAAACAAGTTTCTTAAAAACTTGAACTATATATTTCAAATATATTTAATCCTTCAAGGATTATACTGTATGCTTCAAGCATCGTATATGTTTCACATTGCAATTGTCAAATTGCTACCACCAAATTTAAGTCGTGAAACTTTAGATAGATAACAATTCCTATATTTCAAATGGATTTTCTCTAATTATTTCACTGCAATCCCAAAGTACCGAGGTATTGATTACCCTTTTTAATCTCACTCATTGGTACTTCAAAGAATACTCCCAACGTACCGAGTTGATGATCATACATTTTGATATCACTCATTGGTACATCAAAGAGCGCAAGCTAGTAATCAGAGTAAATCATTTTTCATTATATACATTTCTAATAATCATATATTTATAGGCACTTATTATGCATTTTCAGGCAAATAAAATATTGTATCTATGCCAGATCTTTCAAACATTCGTTGCGCAACAAGTCGTGTATTACGACTATACCTATAGGTATTTTACTGTCTTTACACTTCTATGCGTTTGGACTTCAGGTCCCAAAACTTCAGGTTTTGTAATAAGTTTAATTTAGCCTGAATGCATACTTTTGCCAACTATTTTTATGTCGATTTTCTTCGATATATTTTCTTTTATTATCCTCACTATCATTCAAATTATGATGCGGCTAGTTTCTCAATTTGCTTTTGCATAAGTGCTTTAAAAAGTGTGTCGACACAATTATCATCTCAATTTGATTTCTTTCCCCCACAAGACATAACTATAGATATCTCAATTTTCAATATTTCAAGTACTTGAACCTCTTCTGGAGATTTACAATTAATTATGTCAATAAATACTCTCTCACGAGTATATGCCTCCTCAATAAGACCATTATAATCATTTGCTCTATTTTTATTTGTTTGGGGATCTTTATTTGAATCAAATATCGCTACGCTTCAGGCGTGCTACATATCAATATAAGATAGAGCATGAGATTTTATTAATCTCTTATGCATCTTGTAATTATGTTATCTTTGAACGTTTCGTTCATATTTTCAATCGAACTTCTGGTTCGTATTATTAATCGCGAGGATATATATAAGATAAAATGATGCATTTGTTTGATTTTAAGCTATTCCCCCCTAATGTTGAGAAAATTGTCCAATCAAGTTAACAATAACTTTTTTTTTCGACGTTGTAAAATATCACCCATTTGGGATATATGTTCAAACAACGCATTTTTCTCAACATTCTTTATTTCCCATATCAGTGCATTGTGGTGGATCAATTGCACTATTAAAAAAATTATATGAAAAAATTAGGCTCTAACCATAAGCCAATTATAATAGGAAGAACTATGATATTGGCATGATTCGTAATAGAATTTCCTAAACAAAAAGGGAAGTATTTTGTTCTCAATTAAATTAATTGGAGGCGTTTAACAAACAAAAATGTTAAACCATTTATCGATATCCCAATTAACACCTATCAAAATGTTGAGATTCGTGTCCACTAGCATTATCAAGACACGTTCTTGATTATATAATCTGAAATTATGCTCATAATTCATAATTTGAGCAATAATTTCGCAAACTTCAGGTTGTGAACACCATGCAATCATCTAGTACATGTATCAAATCTATTAGATACAAATAATATTTAGATGATCAACGTGGAGGATGATGGGCCCCCATTTATCACCCTAATTAATTTTCAGAAATATAAGGAATTTAATCCCTATTTTAGCTAGTGATAATGAAAAATTTCATGAATGAGAACAAACATCATATATGATTGAATTGAAGAATCTTCTGGTTCTTCATTGAGTATCAATTTTAATTTCGCATCATTATTGATCCAGTGATGGTCCAACTGGTCATGCCAAATAATAAAATCAAATTGAACTTCTGGTTCAATATAAGATATAATTCAATGATTAAATTATATATTATTCAAGTAGTCAAACTAATCAATGTCCTTATAACATAAGTTATATGTTTTCCTTCAGGGATAAACATGAACTCAAATAAGATATTTTTCGAAACATATGCTACTTCGAAAAGCACGTTTTATTACTCATTCAAAAATCAATATGTCAATATTCTTCCGGAATATTGTAATATCAAATTAATAACATATTTCATAATATTGGGCTCTTCGAGAGCAAATTATATTCCAATATTATATTTCATATGAGATAAAATTATGATTCTTCAGGAATCATCACAACTATATATTAGACTACATCATAATAATCTTCTGGATTATTAATAAATTCGAATTTCTTTGCGAAAAAGAATGCAGTATTTATCACTTGAGCAATAAAATAATATTCTTCTAGAATATTGAAATGTAGCAATAACGCAATATCCTTCTGGAATATTGATTCGAATCTCATTCAATTATAACAATAATTGATATCTATTGTGCAATTTAAGAGCAAAATAACGAATTATTCTTCTGGAATAATTATATTGCTAAAATTGCAATTCTTCAAGAATAATAAGTCAATATTCTTCTGGAATATTGATATTAATTATTCATTCTTCCTTTCAAGCCAACAATATTTGTGCTCTACACGAGTGACGTTAAAATATTCTTCTAGAATATTTATCTAACGTGGGTTGTGTTTATTCGAGAACACCAACACCGTATTCGTTTAAAACATATTTTAAATTATGCTTCTTCAAGAGCATTGGATCAATATTCTTCTAAAATATTGAAATTGTAATATACTGCTCGTCACAAGCAAGTAATATTCTTCTAGAATACTACTATTGTTGTCGTACTTCGTGAGCAACAATATGATACATTATTAAATCAGAATTTATGAATGAACATCGACAAATATTTAATCATCTTAAAGAATATTAATTACCATATAAACATAGTATGAATTTATATATAAAAATGAATTACCAAACATATATCAGGAAAAAGAATCTCCATATATAGAAGTTAACAAAATTGACTAAATCTTTTATTGGCTAAATCTTTTACCAATATGCAAAAGATACTAAACATGCACGTGAATTCCATATATAAAAATTAGATATATAACTAATATATAGTAGAATCAAATCTAATAATGTATTTGAGAATTCAAAATAACGTAGTGATTTTCAATGACAAAATTGAAAGAGCAAAAAATAATAACAATAATAATTTGCTGGAACAATGTATACTTTAACGAATTTATTTCGATTCTTCCAAAAGAAATAATAAATCAATATTCTTCTAGAATATTGAAAATCATAATTCATGCTCTTCAGGAGCAAATAACATCATTTTAGGATATTAATTATAATGTTGTACTACTTCGGGAGTAACAACAAATTATGTATAATAGACAAATTTACAATTAATATTTTCTTGAAATATTAATCATCCGTTATGCTACTTCAGGAGTAACAACATAATGAATTATAAATTTAAATCAATAATAACAATAATGTTGTAATCGATAGATCTATAATTAATATTCTTCTGAAATATTAATATATATACTATTGTGCTACTTCAGGAGCAAGAACAAATTATTGTTAAAGATTTTAGATATTTGCTCTTCTGGAGCAATTGAATAATAAATCTTTCAAAATTATGCTCTTCAGGAGCAATTAATATTCTTCACGAATATTATTATAATAAAAATTGTGCTACTTCAGGAGCAACCACAAATTATTCTTCTAGAATAATTATAGTTCTAAAATTTCGATTATGAATAATAAATCAATATTCTTATGGAATATTGAAAATTTAATTTATGCTCTTCGGGAGCAAATAATAATATTTCTTGAACATTATAAAGTTGTGCTACTTCAGGAGTAACAACAAACTATTCATGATAGTCATATTAATATTCTTCTGAAATATTAATTATATACAGTTGCGCTACTTCAGGAGCAACAACAAATTATTTATGATAGTCATATTAATATTCTTCTGGAATATTAATTATACAGTTGCGCTACTTTAGGAGCAACAACGTAATGAAAAAAATTCAACAATAACATATAAATTAAACACCCATATTAATATTCTTCTGAAATATTAATTATACAATTGCGCTACTTCAGGAGTAACAACGTAATTCATTAAACACGCATAATATGTAAATTACATATGTGAATAACGCATCAACTAAACATTAAAATATTGCACAAAATTTATGTAATTCGGAAACATTAATTGAATTTGGAAAAAAATAGAAGAATCAATTGGAAAATATGGACGCAATTCAACAATTAACAAAACAATCACGCAACCCAATGAATGATTGTGATTTGGAATGAATTGAATTCAGATTTTTAATTGAATTGGATTCGGATTATGCAGGAACTGATTTGGAATTGTAATGATTTGGACTAAAAAAAATCAAGCTCCATGAATCAGATTCGCATTGATGCAGTTAAAAAAATTCATGTGTTATCAAATTAATTTTGATACACATGACAGATGATTATAGCTAAAAAAAATTACCTTCTAATAATTTTAGAGAATTGTACTGATAACGTGTTATAAACTAGAGAGAAAAGTAGAGACACCAATAAACTTGTGTATTCTATTATGATCCAGAGCCCCATATATATAGGGGAAGAAAAGGATATACAAAGTAATTATAATTAGGGTTAGAGGGGTACAATTGTCATTCACTAATACAATACAATATTTACAACATATATATATATATATATATATATATATATATATATATATATATATATATATATATATATATATATATATATAGATTAATTTTTAATAACATGTCTTTAAAAAATAGAAATTCTTTTAATCAATTTTAAGATTTTTATTTCCATATATACTTCATTTTTTACATTTAAAACCCACGACATTAAGAGCCATTGTTTGATATTCATTAAAATTTAATACATTTTTCTTTTTCTTACTTTTGATAACATATTCTTCAATAAAATAATATTGTAATTTTCTTTCTTACTTTAAATTACACATTCTCTCCAAAATCACTATTTCAATATATATTTTTCAAATAATTTGATTATAACGAGGCTAAAAAAGAACTCAGTATGCAGTGTAGCGTTTGGTCGGGGAGATATATGAAACTATACTATGTTGTCTGAATTTTGAATGTTTCTTATATTTATATACGTATAGATTTGGTCAAACACATTGGAAAACAGAAAACTAGAAAGAGCTTCAATTTCAAATATAACATTCGTCTCACTCTTTGCCTGTCGTCTTTACGACTCCCAATAAATCTCAGTTTCTTCTTCTTTATTTCTACCCTCTCTTAAAAATTGGCCACTTTTTGTGCCAATTTACATACGCATATAGCACAAAGCAGTGATGATGAATTCTGAGGTTTGAAACGGATAATCGGTAAATCCCGTGACTCTGAAAAAAAAAATGCATATCAATTTCTGTAATTTCATCTTAATCATTTTACTATTTCAATGAATTAGATTGTGGGCTTTTGTAGATTTGGTTCGTTTTTGGGTTTCACTTTTGAAGAGGTCGAAGTGTGTTTATTAGATCAATAACTTTCTTGATTATTCAGGCAAGGAAATCTAGGTAAAGTTCTCTCTTTTCCAATTCTTGAATTTGATATTTATGTGCATTTCCTTTTTGGGTTCTAGACTTGTGTGTATATTTACTTAAAATCGGAAATTTTAGGATTTACTTTTTTTGGTGTTATGTGGATGTATGAATCTGTTTGTTCTAAATTTGTGTATAGCTGTTTGCTTTTGATATTTATTGTGCAAAGTTTCGGCCTTTGAATATGAGGACAAGTGAAGGAACTAGTTTATCACGGTTTAGCTTAACTCCCATATATCCATGGAGAGTAACCATTAATTCCCATGATATATATATATATATATACACACACACATACATATATACATACAACACTTGATATGTGCCCAAACCCTAACCCGTTGTACATATTTACTTAACTCGCTATAGAGCACTCTCGAGCTGTTTGTATGCATCGCATTGTGTTGTTCTCAAGCACCCTACTCAAGTCTTTTGAAATCACATAATTTGGATGAAGTAATAATTACTTTGTAGTAGCACACTGGGTTGCCTCAAAGTTAAAACAAAAATCTCTTCCTCAGAATCTAGGTTTGTTTGTATTCGAAGACACCTAGCTTGCACGATGCACCTGAAATACAAAAAATATGAAAGATGTTTTTCCTTGCACAATCAATGATAAGTTTTGTCCTTCATCTTGGTTGCATTTATTATTGCTTTTTAGACAAGAATGATGATTTATTTGCTTTATATCTGCGATCTCTCTGCTGTAGAGCTTAGTAGTCAGCAGGCCTTCATAAGATTCAGGACGAGGTAAGAATACAAAGGCCTTCTCCTCTTTCGTTATATTAAAATGCAATCCATCATGTTCTTGTCTGCCTTGATCTTCAATCTGTTCAGTTCCCGGTTCCTGTGCAATTCTTACCTACACCTCCAGTTTTTTCACAGTCCCGGTGTTGAATCTTTGACTTTGACA
Source organism: Ligustrum vulgare (assembly GCA_963555705.1). Taxonomy (NCBI): domain Eukaryota; kingdom Viridiplantae; phylum Streptophyta; class Magnoliopsida; order Lamiales; family Oleaceae; genus Ligustrum; species Ligustrum vulgare. Next base: position 39,616,261 of record OY743173.1, on the reverse strand, counting down.
TATCGTCACTAACCATTCATTAATGTGAGACTTGGAACACTAAAATTTAATGTGGTTTGGCAAGATTTTTCTGCGACAAGATTTGTCTACATCCCAGGAGAGTAACAACTGACCCAAGTGCTTGTACACATTCTGTTAACTCACCACCTGACACTTCCAATCCTTTGTGTACCTTTGTTAATGTCCTTCACATTGCTCTTATCCTGTATGGAACAGCCACCAAATTACTGAAGAATTACCGACTTGTTTATCTAACTTGGTTTCCACTTGTCAAAGCTAGCTGCATACACGAAAAAACTGAGTTTCCTCCACAACCTTGGTTGGTTCGGTTTACATAAAGTTTGCAAGTTATTGAATTTGTTTAAATCTTGAAAAATCCAGTTACTGGAATTGGATTTTTAGAGAAGTCTTCTCAATGTCTTTACTCTTTTAGCCATAAATACACAACTAAGAAGAGTACGTGGAAGTAGGAGTGTCCTCATGTGGGTCCTCATAAAGTTGGTGAGAGCGGAAGTAGGTGCAAGTGGAACCAAGAAGCTAAGTATGAGCTTTTTAGGAAAAAGTTTTGAAATAAGAGCGTGGAAAATATTGTTCTTAAGTAGATATTTTCTTGAAACATCTTAAAAGAGAGCTTAAAAATCAAAAAAATAAAAATAAAAGTATGGAGCAAGTATTTTTCAACCTTAATTTTATGGTTTAGTAATGTCCAGTGTATCCTAAACCGTTCAAAATGGGCATGCAACTTGATTTCAAATGTATGGAACAAACCAAACATCGTTTGATGGACATTTTACAAGTGTATTATCATTTCAAAATGTTGTTCAATATTATTATCCAAATGTCAGGTGTCTGAGCACTTGATGAATTCAGAAGAGCTAAAATAACATTGTGATTAAGTCATTGTTCATTTGAGTCAAAGCCTTCCAGATTAAAACCATTTGTTAGTAATCTAATTTCATTTTTTGTCTTTAATACTATTGTGTTTTATGATTTTATCCATCAAGTTTTTTTGAAAAGTTTTAAGTTAAAATTATCCCCTGAAATGGAAGGTTACCGTTCCCACGGCTTTGGCTATTTCTCTTTTCAAGGGAAAAAATAAGGCGGCCTTCAATGCAAATTTTCTTTGTTATTAGGCTTAAATAAATGGTATGAGTGTAATTGGGTGTGATTTTGTGTCTGCCCTTTCTTAAGGTTAAGTCAGTATTTTGGTTTTGATATGTTTCCGTTATGGTGGGATTCTGCAGTATTACGTCTCTTCCCCAGTTTAGAAGGTAAAGCAAAAGTCTGATAATGGCTATGTTGGCTACCATCATATAAATTTTAGTACTCTGTATTGGAAAAATATATATCAGGTAATAAAGTAGTCATATTCAGAGTGGGGCCATCCATTATCCTGAGTATTATGGACCTCAAATATCAACATAAATTGCATTTTTCTAATAAACATTCAAATAAACATTCAAATTGTTAAATATCACGTTGAAGTGAGCCTTGATGCTGCCCACGGGGGTGTGAATTCCCTTTGAATGGTGCATGGACTGATACAAGGTTCTTATATTGACACATTACCTGAAGTATATGGAGTAAAATATTTGGTTTCATCACCCATATGATTTGCGGGGATAATTCAAATTTTCAATTCTCTCATTAACACTGGAAAACATTCGACACTGTTCTAATGATTGAGCAAGAGACTCGGGAAATCAACTTGTCAAGTTCCAGACCCATGAATGGCAACAAATATAGCGAAGTTGATTTGCGAAAATGAGTAAATAAAAATATGCATGATTAGATTAGGGAATGAAGGATTTTTGTGAATGTTGCTACAAAGCTTAATACTGGAAAAGATTCCAGCTGACACAGCATCAAGAAGGAGCAGAATCTGCACCTAGGATGGAGAGGACCCACCCATTTCCCAAATATTTTTTAAAATGTTAGCCTTCTAGAAATCTAGTACTTACCACTGCTGTGATGACATGTTTCTTTTTTTGACGTGACGCAAATACACTGCTGTGATGACATGTTTCTTTTTTTGATGTGACAGTAAATACACTGCTGTGATATCATATCTTTGTTTATATATGCGCGCCGCCAAGGTGTTCAAAAAGTTTGTCATTATTCGGTCCAGATAGCATCTTATTGTGCTAATTTCTTGAGCTTTGATGCTGACATAAGGATTGCAGAACTTTTAATTTTATTGCTATCTCACGAGTAGTAAAATCTCACTTACTTGTACTCTTCCACGAGAAAAACTTTTGTTGGGTATTCACTGTTTTTTAATCTGCGTGAAGGGATTTGTCACGACTAATTAGTTGCATTTTTCAAAATATTTTCTTTTATCAATGACGCTAGTGCTGACTTTCCTTCTTCGTCTATGGAGAAGTTTGTGGCCTAAAACTTGCCAAAGTGTCGGGGATACTTCTCCCCATGGCTACTGGGTGCGAGAGGAAGTATGGGAGAAAAAGAATACACTTGAAGAATATACGTATCTCATGAATGAATGTAAAATATTTCCCCATTAAGTTGGATATTCACCTTCGTTATATAGAGGTAGGGCGTGATGATATGACTTTACAGCTGGTGGGTGAATGCTTATGCTTCCCTGAAATCATGGCGCAATATTAGTTACTTTTCTTTCCCAATCATAATTAGTTAGTTATAATCAATGTACTAGATTCATCTAGCTAGAATATTTGAACAAGATATTTTAGATGAACTAGTTGTTGTGCATTTAGTCAAATGTTAGTGATAATGGAGAGACAAATGATGAGTGGAAGTGGGAAATAATGTACTCAACCTTCTTCGCCTCAACCAATTAAATTAACCTTTCCTTCAAGATAAAGCGGGGATCGTTCGGTCATCTATCTGCTTTGACTAGGGTGGTTGACCGAGTCTGACAATGCAAGGAAGAAATGTTGGTGGCTATAATAATATGAGCATGAAAATCTGCACTTTATTTTAGGATAACTAATTAAAACTAAAGCATGACAAGTGTGAAGCTACAGCTTAGGTAATTTTAGTAACATTTCCCCCTTGACTGATTACATGTTGATGATATAGCTCCTGTTTGAGCCCCATTTTAATTTAATACGTTTTTCTCAGTAACATATTCTCCGATAACATAACATTACACATAAACTAAAAAATTTCTTCATTTTTTAACCACACATTATCCAAAAAATCACTATTTCATAATGGGTCTCAAACAGGGGCATAGTTTCCAATATATCATCAATTCATCATGTTTTTCTGAAGTTCTTATGGATGTAAGCATTTTTCAAATAAACGAGGAAGCATAGCCCATTTCTACTCCTTGTCCATATGTAACCATCATTCTCATGTAATGTGCAGTAAGCCAGCATTTATTGGTCAATAATAATTCCATTTCCGGAAGCATGTATCCAGAACAGAACACAGCATCTCCAAAATTGAAACTGGCTGTAACTTTGAATGGAACTGCTAAAGAAGGTGCAATTGGACCACCTCTCGGTCTCATTGACATTGGGGAAAGTGAAGGTGGCTACCTTTTCCGCGTTGCCCTTCCCGGTGTTAAGAGTAGTAACAGTAAGTTTCTAATTTCTTTCTCACGTGTCGCACGTGCAGCTGAACAAATTTTAATACTATATTTTTCATATCAGGTAATCTGAAGTGTGACATACATTCGGATGGAAGTGTGCGCATAGAGGGAGTGGTAGCAGATGCTCAAATTTTGAAAAATGAATCTGAGGAATTCGAATTGAAACTGCATCAGCTCTGCCCAGCAGGTCCCTTCACCATATCTTTCAATTTGCCTGGACCAGTGGATCCCAGATTATTTTCGCCAAGTTTTCGACCAGATGGTATACTAGAGGTTGTGGTTCTAAAAACAAGAGCTCCTCGTGTTTCTATCGAAGGTGCTTGAAAATTGGTATGACGGCTTGTGCTGTGCCTACATTCATAAATTTGCCAAGATTGCTTAATTTATTTTTCTGTAGCAAACTATAAGCCTTGCAGTTTCATTCCGCATTTCTTTAGGAGTTTGAGTTGAATCATACACAAATAATGCTGATTGTGTTTAAGCGCTTCGTTGTTGACATCTTCAATCTGAGTTTGGAGTCGTGTCTAATTTATTTGTACTTGAGATTGGTGGTTTATTATGTTTAGAAGTTTAAACCCATCTACAGTAAGATTTATCTGCTCTCATTTCTTAATATAATCAAATTACAAATGAAAAACAATATGGGAATTAGAGAATAGACCGGGGAGCTCACGGGGCATAGTTCAGTTGGTTGAGAGGTAAGAGTGAGAAATTTCAACTGAGATGACAACTGCAAGGTAGGAGTTCGAGTTATACATTTTGTATGGATAAGACTTCTTGCAAGTGCAGTTAAAAAGTAAGCTCTCAATCTTGTTCCATCGAGGCATATCTCGTAATTTATACATCATCTACAAATTCTCAGGGCAGGGACTGTAGGGACTTCTAAGATTGGAGTTCAACATTTTATTTATTTATTTTTGTGAGAATAGTCTGGAAGGAAAAAAGGAAAGAGTGAATAAAGTCACTTAGCATGTGTCGGTAAACACAATATTTTGTTTTATAAACTACAAAATTGTTCAAATTACTTTTTAATTATACATATTATCTCTCTTTAATTTTCAAACACTATTTTTTACCTCAAAATTATAAATAAACTAGTTTATAAATCAAACAGTGTTACAAAACAAAAATAATTGAAAAAGAGGCTTTTGCTGATGCAACAAAGCCCTACAGACGTCCCAGTGTCTCTCTTCATCCTTATGTACCAGCTTTCCCCATTTCTGCCCCCATGAGTTCTTTACTAAAATGTATTCCAAACCATTTGTTGTTCCATATCCAACGGCCTTCACTCCGTCATCGAGCTTGAGTTCCACAGTGCCCGTCAAATACACCCCCTTTTGTAAAATTGGAAATCTCTATCAGAAGCCTCAATGGCCATACTCAGGCTGGTTTGCAAGTGCTTTCGACAGACTTTGTTCATATTCCTGGGCACATCATGGTAACCACTAATTGTGACCACCTCGGATACATCCTGAAATCAGTTGTTCAAAGATTATTGTGTTGGACTATGTGGAGCCAAATAATTTTCTTCATTCCCCCCCCCCCCCCCCCCCCCCATATTTTAGGGGTGTGTTGGTCATTCTTGTGTTGTGTAAGGTAACCATAGTTTCATATGTTACATAGATGAATCTGAGAGGACCATTCTTCATTACTTTGAGGCAATGAATCAGCCTTGAGTCCGAGATAGAGTTCTCTTGAACTCTTCTTGACTCAAATTTTTAAACTCGTTCAAACCGAGCCAGTAGTTATGGATATTCTTTTTCCTCTCATCGATGTGTTTAAGGTTGTCTTTAAAGACCTCAAACCTATGCAACTTCTCTTCAATGCTTTAATACTTGCTGTGTTTTTAAATCCACGATTCAAAGAGATAAAAGAGACTATCAATGCTCGTTAAATCAACTGAAGAATAACCCACAATTGAGAAATTGCGAGAAGATGCTTTGCGTGTAGAGAATAGCATGAAAAATGCAAGAAACAACATCGTGAAATGAAGAGAGCATTTTTTATTTTTTATTTTTGTAGAAATCAAAGGAAAGAAAAAATTATAGATGAAGATGCAAAACAAGGAAGCCAATGGGGGGTTCAGTGTTCTATAAGGTAGCATAATGCGCCGCGTAGGTGCGAGTTGTAGTCGAAATACCTTGCATTCGAGGTATGCGTGTAAAAATGTGGTCAATTTTTTTGTTGACCGCCTAGGTGCGCGTTTAATTCCGCCTAAGCTCGTTTAATCTCTTTAATCCCGCTTAATCATGTTTTTTATTTTAAATTTTAGGTAAAAAATCTATTTTTTTATGATACAGTAAAAAATCTAATTTTTTTATATAAAATATATTTAATGTCTTAAAAATAATTAAAATAATATTAAAAATACAAAACGCATTATGATGCCTATTTTTCGCATTGAAACGCCTAAATTTATGATTCTTGATTCTCGACCTCGACGCCTCGTAATACATTATGCCTTTTAAAACATTGATTTATATAGGTTCTCTATGGCAATTTTTATTTTTTATTTGTCCAACTAATCCTGGGAAGGGTGGGTTTATTCCCTAGTTGTCTATGGCATGTTGCTTATAAGTAAAGTTGGTGAAGGAAATGTATGTTAAATTCTATATTGAAACTTTAAGAGTGCTTCCTTTGTTACCCTTCATATCAAAACATGTCCCCCAGGCCCCAGAGAGAGAGAGAGAGAGAGAGAGAGAGAGAGAGAGAGAGAGAGAGAATTTGTCATTTGTGTGATAAATTATAGGTTGTTTTCTAAAATCTTTACAATAAACTTATTAATGAATAGTAGGGTGACTGGAGTATGTAGAGTCTAATTGATTCTTGTGGAAATTATACCTAGGCCTGTTATTTAGGAATCAATTTCAAATATAAGATCAAACCTAAATATTTTCAAACATCTTGTCATTATTACAAATTTTAATTTTAATAAATAATTATAAATTTTAGAAATTGTTAAATTAAATTATCCTAACCCTATTTCAGCATCAATCCCTCACGTCTCTCTTTCACGCCGCAACGCTATCTGCTCCTTCTCTTCCACATCTCTTCAGGCGTGTAGTGGAAGCAACCCCAACTTCAGCAACACCATTTCTTTTCATGACTCCACGTTGTCACCACTATCGCGCTGGAGAGACGGTCATTGTTGCGCCTCCCTCGTAGCAGCACCTTATTGTGGTTGATTCGAATTGGTGGTGGTAGATCTGTGATGGTGGTGATGTGATGATGAACCTATGGTGGTGGGAGTAGGCGGGTGCGATGGGTGGGTAGGTAGTACTGGGAGCAGATTTGAGTGAGGTTTTAGTAATACAGGTGTTTGGTGGTTTTGGTGACGGTGTTGGCCAACCGATGGTGGTGCTTGCAGCGTCACTATATCGGTGTTTGCGACGATCAGATTTTTTAGCCTCTATCCACAAGCTACCTTGAATTGCTCTCGTTAATTTTAACCAATGTAGAGGCTCTAGTTTCTGGAGATTGTGTGGGGTTACTGGTAGCGGCGAAGGCCGCGCCAGCGGTGGGGATATTTAGGGACACCGTTGTAGTGGTAGTGAGATGGTGGTGGCAGATGTCGTTATGGTCTTGTGACCTACAATTTTACATTATATTAAGTCTTGTGACCTTAGAATAATTGAGATGTGATTGTGCCGTGGCGGCAGTGGTTATGGTCTTTGTAATCGGAGGATGTTGTGGTTGTAACCTTAAAATAAAAATGTGACCTATAATTTTTTTCTTTGTGACATTAAAATTAATCTTGTGACCTTGAAAAGTGATGATTGTGACCTTAAAAATGGTGGTTTGTAGGTTGTGATCGGAAAAAATGATAATTGTGACTCGTTATCCTAAATGATCGTGACCTAACTGTGATCTTAGATATGTGACTGAAAAGATTTGTACTTTGTGATCTAAGAGTTTACAATATTGTTACCTTAATATTTGTAATTAATAAAATATTGATAATTATTTAATTTAATTAATTAATCTTAATTAAAACTTGATTTTTGAAATTATATAAGTTTCACCTTAATTTTGAAATTTATATTTATAATCACCTTATTTATGTATTTTTCTTTGATTCTTCATGGTTCAAGTCTTCTCCTGTGTTGGCCCTATAACGAAATTTAGCTATACTTTTGCGAGCAAATAAGCCGAAACTTTGAGTAGGAAAGTTTGCGTCACCACAATTTCTTCTTGTATATCCCTCACCCTAAAAGAAAAGATTTATAGGTGTTTCAACCGAGATTTTATTGAATTTTAACAACTTTCTAAATTTAGGTTTAATTTCTCCATAATTCTTTGATTTATAAAAATTTCATTCATAAAGGAATTTTAAAAGATTTAGATGTTTTTCGAGTTTAAAAAATATGCATAAATTTTTTTAAAAAAAAAAAATCACAATTTTTAATAAGATTGGAAACCCATTCAAATCCACAAGATCATTAGAACTTACTATCTTTTGAAATTCATTAAAATCTCAGTTGATGACACTCATTTTAGCATTGTTTTCCTTAGAAGTATGCTCAACTTTTTAAATAAGTGAAACTCAAACCATATACCTCCTCCTTTAAAAAATTAAATATACCTTAATTTCATATTTAATCATAACTATCCTTTTAATTAAACGTTTGATGATATGTACCCTATTTTAATTTAACTACACTCATAAACATCCAAAGTTTTTCTCACCAATACAAACAACATTAATAATAATCACCATACTCTTAAATATTTCCCTCTTACATAAACCACCTCCATCTTTGTTGTTGTCTAGTTCACAGAACACAATTCAATTTCGCCCATTTCATTTTGGGTCTACTATTTTTAGTTGCTGACAATCGATGCGATAGGACTTTCATCATCTTCGTACATTGAACCTATGCAATCACCATCATCATCCGATCACAAAATTAAAGTCAAATAAAAATATATTTCTAAATTTAAATTTCCAAATTTAGATCCTCACATTGAGGATCTAAATTTCGATCCTCACATTGAATTGCTAATTCTCATCCTTTCTTCTATCCTTTCTTATAAAACTAATGGAACAAAAGGGAAATATAAGAGAGAAAATAGAGAGTTTAAACTCAAGTGCATATTATTGACAACTAAAACCTCATATTTATAGGGTTCGAAACAAGATTTGCAATCGTAGTAGAACATACTCTTCTACAGCAGATAAGACTTATCTAAAAATTTGATAATAGTAAATAGATATCAACAATTATCTCATAATTTTATAACACCCCCTTTGATATCTATTTGTACAATAATTGTCATTAAAAATCTTGTTTGTTAAAAATTCAGTGGGAAAAAGAATTAAACAAAGTGAAAAAAATCATGCAAGTGATTATAACAAAATTAGAGTACCAATGTGTTGCGTCGTTAAAACCATGTCTAGAAAACTCGATAGGACAAAACTTAAGCGAAGAAAAAAGAGTACAGCTACTCCCCTAATTTTAACTAACACTTGTATCAAACTATATATGTCTTGTACATCAAAGTCTTCAATATCACATTTATGATAAAGTATGTTCTATGTTGTCTGGTCATAGCCTTCAAACAATATCGTCTTTATCCAATATATTTACTAAACCTCATTGACTTTAGTCAATAAGATGTTTCGTTGAAAACATATCTTATTGTTGTTCTCTTCAGGAGTCTCGTACATAATTTATAACATATATTAGCTATTTTGAGGATGAATGTCAGGTAGGTTTTAGATATTCATTACACAAAGAATATGCCTCATTAAAATCTTGTTAGGAAACAATTTAAGGAAAAATTCTAATGAAAGAAATAGAGTACACTATGCCTTTGCGTATGCTATAAAAGTTGCCTCAACCTTGATAGGAAAACTTAGTAAGAAAAACCACAACTAAGGGAAAAAGAATGCAATGTATATTAGCTCCCCTCATGGGAACATGACAATTATATTAATATTGCAGATCATTATTTCAATTGTTAATCGATATAATCTTTAATATGGTCACCAAGTATATATAAATAGCTCATATATCATATTGTTTTCTCTTTAATTTAAATTCAATTCTTCCTTTGAACTCGAAGAACTATATCATACTTCCAATCATTTTAAACAAATGACATCGAGCTAGTTCTATAATTAATATTCGTCAGTAATTTTAATGCATTTCTTAAATCTGGAAGTGAGTTATTCACTTCAATTAACTTATTCAATTCAGGTGAATAAGTAACCATGAATTTGCATCTCAAAAAACAATTGTCATATTTTTAAATATATAAATTGATTCTAATAACTCTGCAACTTTCTTCTGGAATATTTAAATATCTAGATCATGTTTAATTCCAGAAAAGAATTAATTATTCTTCTAGTATATTATAGAAGTATGATTATTTTGGAGCAGTAGATCAATATTCTTTTAAAATGTTGATTAACATCCCATTCTTCAAGAGCAGGTAATATTCTTTCATAATAGTATAATGCGCGTTTCTTTGGAATCAATAATCATATCATAAAATATACATGATTATTTAGGAGCATTAGTTAAATCGAAAAATTGAACCGATCTAAAACTTCACAAATAATAAATATATAAAAGAATACAAAGACTTTAAATAATAAACTTTCTTGGATTTCCAAATTTTAGAAAATCTTGAATGGTGACAAATCTCATACTCTTCAAAGATGTAAAATTTCAAAATTTTATAGTAAAACTTGATATCGTTCGCATAGCTATTTATCACAAATAAATCGTTGGATTTTGATTTTAACTGTTGGATATGAAGTACAATGAGTTGTGAATGTTCTAGCCAAATTTCATGATGATCGGACCATGAGTTGTTGAGATATCAATGTTTGATAGCAGTTGTTGCAAGCTGTCATGATAACTCTAAACTAAAAATCTCGAATTTTCAAAAGCGTGTCATTTTAAAATTACTTCTTCAAGAAAATTATGCCAATTTTCTTCTGAAATGTTGAAAATAATAATCCATGCTCTTTTCGAGCAAGTGATATTATTCTAGAATATTAATTATAGTGTATAACATGTAAAGGGAACACCCACGAGAAGACAAAGTGTCGAACAAAATTTTTATTTTACTTCAATTTAGTTCATATGATACTTTGTCCCTGTTCAGTGGCGAACGCAGACTTTTTGAGTTAGAGGACAAAATTCTTGTATATATATGTGGTCATGAGTTGATTTTTGTACTTCCAAATATAAAATATTTACACTTTGAATTTTTTGTGTTTTTACTAAGCCTAATTTGATTTATATGAAATTTAATGTAACTACACGAAAAAAATGAAAAATAAAAATAAAAAATTGATGTCATGTGTAATGACCAAATGTATATATATATATTGATGTCATACCCGATGTAAAATTTCCTAAAATGTAAAAATTATATTGAGGAAATTGTCACATGAAAATAATTAACGTCAATGAAATAATTTTTAAAAATTATAAAGAAAAGACAAGGTATTTGTTCATATTCAAGACTCAAATTCAACTATTTTCGATATCCATTTGGATCATTGAATATGTTTACGATGTAGTTCTAGAAATGAACTTCGAGATGGCATAGGCGGTACAAGAATTCGACTAGCATACATTACTTGACGAATTTGTTAAAATTAACTCTCATCGTAATTCTCGAAACTCTATATTAGAATGACTTACTTTGATGTCTTACGATGCTACAGACTAGGTCATGAACATTTCAAAATATTTTTAGTTCACGTCATTTCTTAACTAGTGTAAGTATGTACAACACAAAACGGGCGCACCTAACAAAAATATTGCAAAGATGACTAACAAAGTGTTGAGCGTAGCTAATGGAAGCATACAACACAAAATAGCACACCCTAGGAATGACTAACAAATTGGCAAGTATGATTCATATTTTACTTCTTTTAGTTCAAATGATACCCTAGTCAATGAGAAGTCTTAAGCATGATCATATTTTACTTCTTCTACTTCAGATGATACCTTGCTAATGAAAGCATGAATAGCACGAAAAAGCAAGTGGATCAGTGTGTCTTCATCATTGAAGTGCAAGCTTTTCGAACCTTCTCCAATGACAAGAAGCATGAGTTCAAAATAATCTAAATAGATAAGCCTCAATGCGACAAGACAGGAGACCCAACAAGATTGTAACAAGATAAATGAAGTGTCAAGAACAACTATATTTTAGCCTCTATTTAGTAGCAGTGCATAATTTATAAACTGGTTTATTTATAATTTTGAGGTAAAAAGTAGTGATTAAAATTGAAGAGTTAAAATATGTGTTCAAAATATTATTTGAATTTAACCTACTTATGATAAAAATTAATTGACAAGCTTTAAACCTTAATTAACGGAATCACATATTGTAATTTACCTCCTCTATAAGATTACAAGAACGAGGCAATGGGACCGTTAAGATTCTTGTTCAACCTTTTTTCAAAGAGGCACACTAAAGAAGATTGCAAGGATGACTAACAAAGTGTCATGCATGATCTGTATTTTTACGTCTTTTAATGCACATGATATCCTAGTCCTAGCTAATGAAAAGAATCAAGCATTATCATATTTTACCTCTTTTAAAATATGTACTACAAGAAAAGGGATCAAAATATCCTATCAATAAAGTGAAGGCTTTGCAAATCTTCTCAAGTTCTAGTTCAAATGGATAAGCTTCAATGTGCCAAGTTAGGGACCAACAAGATTCAACAAGATTAATAAGCTTCCATTTTATAAACAATACATTTTTTTAAACCACATTTTACTTTAAATATTTTTTAAAATCAATTTTCAATCACATATTTTACCTCAAAAATATCACATTTTTTTATTTATGGATAAAAAAAGTTTTACCAAATAGAGGCTAAATTGTTAAACACGAACTATATTTTATTTGTTTTAATAATTTTTTAATTTTATTTTTTTACACATTTGTACTTGATAATATAATGTTGCTTTTTAAAAAAAATTAATTAATTAAAAACAAAAAAGATTAAACGTGACGAAAATGAAATAAGATTTTACATGAAAAATAAAACCTCCTCCATCCCTTTGAAAAGAATTCATCTAAAATAAGGAAAATATCGAATTTCGAGACAAGTAGGAAAACGAATTCCATGAAAAACTTAGACAACCAAAAAGTGCAAAGTTAAAAAATCACGTGAAAAATTATATTTTCCATGAAAAACATTGCATATCAAACGCAGCCTTAGAAAAAGTCTTTACATCAACTTTCTTTTAAAACTCTTCAAGCTAGAAGCTAGATGATAGCTCCCAGGGCACATCTCCCAGTAACAAAGGGGAGGGTAGGAAAAGTGTTCAGAGCAATCGGGTGCAGGGTTCGAATCTTGAAATAATGGATTTGTGCCATGTGGCAAGCGGGAGTTATAACTTATCACACCTTCACCCTGACTCTGGGAGGCATAACTTGCGATTTACCTCCTTAACCAATGGCCCAGGACAGGATCAATTAGGGCTCTCAAGATGTGGACTACATTTTTTTTCCTTCAAGCTAGATGATGCATTTCACACAACTAGCCAAAAGAATTCAAAAGAATTTCAAAAGTACTGGCTCTAAATTTTTAAAAAATTGTCATAGTTACTGGTAGGTAGAAATGACAATGTGTAGGGTATGAGACGGATTTGAAAAATTCATATCCTACCCACTATATAGATTTATAATATTCATACCCTACTCATATACCCACTTAAGAGTTGCGGGTCGGATGCGAGTAGGGTGCGGGTATACTTTTATAGCCATTTAAAACTCGTTACATATTTTAATTTTAATTTTAATATTTATTTTAATATTTATTTTTTTGGCATTGATAATAAAGTAAAAATATAACAACATCCATTGTCCAAAAATAAATAGACTCCAATTGTCCAAAAATAAGTAAATATTAAATAGTCTACTTGTCCAAAATTATATACTGTTAAAATTTAAATACAATAATTTTTTGAAAAAAAATTAATGGGTATATGGGTTGGATATGAGTTTTTCTATAATATTCATATCCTACCCATACACATGTCGAGTTTTTAAATATATACTCATACCCTACTCAAAACTCATTGGGTAGGGTAATTTCTGTCTATTTGTGTCGGGTACCCAACGAATTTGTGTACGTGAATATTATTGCCATCCTACTGGTCGGAGGAAGAAGTTAGAGTTTGTGGGGTCCTCATAATTGAAGGATCTGGTAGCTTTTGATTCTGTAACTCAATCCCTTGATAGTAATTGATCATACATAAGTCTTGAACTTTAAAATTAAATTGCGTACCGAGTCTCTTTCTCGTTTTCTTTTTTTGATCTAAAAGATTTATAAAGATATTTATTATAGGGGTGAGCGTCGGGTGGTTCGGTTCGAGTATCTCAAGAATCGGAGTCGAACCATACTTTTTCGGTTCTTGTAAAATGGAACCATTCGGTTCCATTAAATCATAAGAACCAAAGCAGAACCAAACCATTCGGTTTCGGTTCTAATTCAGTTTTACAATAATAATTATTTTTCGAGAGCCTTACCGAAGAGCATCAGGCCTCAGGAAGTGAGCCAATAACCTGAAATAAACTTCTACCGAATATACCAAGATCAAGAATTTTGAAAATCATTTCATCCCAAATAAAGTATAGGATTCTTCATGAAATGGAAGATATATTCATAAATAAAAATAGGAAACAAATGACCTAAAAGGTTTTTCGAACATGACAATATAGTAAACTTATGGGATGAATCATGAGTTTTAAATGCATTATTATTAATTATTTTATATTTGTATTTAAATTTTTAATTAACTCCATCGTGGTCATTACAACTTCGCTTATTAATAAGTTAGTCTCATTCGATTTTCATTTATTAAGAATTTCAATCCAAGTGTGAAGTTAAAGGTTACAATGAGGTAGAGACGTAGCAAATTTCATAAAAAGAAATTAACCATTTTCACTTTACCCAAAAAAAAATTACAAATTCTTTTGATTTTTAGTTTTAGGACAATCAATTAAGACCATAAAAAATAATAAATAAGGATCAAAGACCGGTTCTAATTTCGATTTTCAGTTCTAAAGGCGGAACCGAGAACCGAATCAAAAACCAATCGGTTCTCGATTACAAAACCGATTTCCTATTTTATTTTTTTAAAACCATACGGTTCCGATTTTTTCGGTTCGGTCATATCGGTTCCGGTTATTTTGCCAACTCCTAAATTTTATTAGATCCTAATTAATTCAAGATTGACATCGATAAGTCTATGTTTGGTACAAATTTGTTTATAAACGATGACGTCTCAACATTTAATTGATTCATTTTGTTGAAAAGTCAAAAGTGATATACTAAAATCTTTAGAGCTTGTTTGGTAATGGCAAAACGTTTACCACAACTTTTCAAACTCAGTCTCAATCATCCATTCTTAATCAAACCCACCTTTTTGACTTTTCAAACATTTTAAAATCACACATCCATATAAAAAAAAAAAATTAAAATTAAAAATTTTCACATTACCAAACAGGCTGTTAATGAATCAAAATTGAAAATCAACAAAACAAGTGAATCCAATAGATACAAGTAGAGGTGGCAAACGGGTCGAGCCGCTCGTCGGCTCGGCTCGTCAAACGGACGAACTCGTGGACGAGCCAAACAATTTAGTTGAACCACGAGTCGAGCTCGACTCGTGGTTCAACGAGCGGCTCGTTGGCATGAGCCACGAGCTCGTGCCAATGACCTCAGCGAGCCGCTCGGCTCGCCGGCTCATGAAAAAAATAATAATAATAATTTTAAACGTCGTTTTTTCACGTTGAAAACTAAAAAAAAAAAACTTATTACTTATTAGTTATTAATATTATACTTATATTTATACTTATTAGTATTCAAGATTTCAAATATTTTAGCTATCGATTAGATTGTCGACTAAATAAACTTAAGACGGTAAGACAAGAGGGGTTTTAAAAAAAAACGGTAAGAGGGATTTTTAAAAAAAAAATACACGAGCAAACGAGCCGAGCTCGGCTCGGCCCGGGTCAAACTAAGCTCGGCTCGTTTGAGCTGAGCTCGTTGCTCGGCTCGGCTTGGTCCATTGCCACCTCTAGATACAAGACATGTACATTATATGTGTATATTCAACGTGTTTTAATATATAAAAGCACGTGTTTTATTTATAGAAAAAAAAAATTCCCCTTCTTTCAAGTTAAGTGTTGTTTGAAAAAGTTTAAAACATTGAGGTTATACTTTTTACTATTATTTTTTTATTAATATCTACTAATTTTTTTTATTAAAAACTTGTCAAACATCCATAACGTTTTGTTACAATTTACAAATCGGTAGTTGTTGAATTTAACAGTTTGGTAACACTTTAATAATTATAAGTTGATTTATTTATGTTTTCGAGATAAAAAATATGATTGAAAGGTGGAAACAGAAAATGTGTATAATTAAAAAGTAATTTTAAAAATTATATTGTCTATAATAAATTGTAATAATTGAGTTAAAGAACAAATGTTTATATTCAAATATTTTTAAATCTGTTTTGCTATAAGTACAAATATTTGTACATGTAGATCACTCAAGGTAGACGTCTCTACCGTCTATTCACCTACACATCTGTAAGTACATTTATCCGTAGATTAATTCTTTTTAAATGGATAAGATCCGAGAAGATCCCAGAATCTAGCACGAAGATATGAGGATAGTTTCCTTTAGCTGTTGCATTTTGGCCCAATATTTTTGTCTGCACCGAAGAGAAAGAAAAGTTTATTCGAAGGCTCACTGTCACCAAAATTACCATCTATGTGAAATAGTATTATTCAATTCATATTACATATGATTACGTGATAAATGATGTTTATTTATAAACGGACGTATGATAAAATTTTATTGGATCATTTATTTGAAAAGTCAACAATTTTAACTAGTTAAAGATTCTCCCGCCACCATTTTTTTCTTTCAAAAAATTGGATTAATAAAATATTTACCTATCGTTATTTATAAACAAAATTTATAACAACTTTTTTGTCAAACATAGGCTAATCTAAAATTTATTAATGAAATTAAAGTTACTTGTTAAATATTTCTCTATTATTTTATTCAATATATTTGTATAAAATATCTCGGGGTAATTGGCGCAAAACGTCCCTATCTTTGGACTCTCTTGCTAAATTCATCCCTACCTTTATTTTTTAGCAATTTCTTCCTCACCTTCACACTTTCTTGCTGAATTGGTCCCTGTCGTCCAAAAATCTGTTAGTTGGCTGTTAAATCATCTATTGACCATTTTTTTATGAAAGGTAAAAAAGTCTTTGTATATTCTTTAATTGAGTAATTGGTGCAATTGGTTCCTGCCTTTCACACTTATTGTGAAATTCGTCCCAACGTTTGATTTTTTGACAAATTCACCCTTACCTTCACCTTTTCTTGCTAAATACGTCATTACCGTCTAATTTCATCCAAAAATTCGTTAGTTGACCCAAAAATCACCTATTGACTATTTTTTTTTTATAATCTTATTGACTATTTTAATGAAGGACAAACAAGTCATTTCCTATTATTTAATTTAAAATGATGTAAAAGAAAGAATAAAATAAAAACAAACAAAAACAAAAAAAATATTTGTTACTGTTTGTCTTATTCCCAACCCAATTCCCACTCGTTTAGTTCAATTACTCTCTTTATTTTTTTTCAATTGTTGTAACTGTGCCCGAGGCATCCGGATGTAAATCATAGATGGAACCCTAATCGTCTCCCTCGAACCTGTCATTTTCTTTACGTCAATTTCAGACCTAAACATGTGAAACCCTAAATTTCCACCATCTCTACCAATAAATTAAATGCACAAAAATGGTTGTTTTTTACCATATCAGTCTGAATCCTTTTCTGTCTTAACACCAAAAAGATGCCCCGGGGGCAATTACAGCAATTGGAAAAAAAAAATAAAGATGATTTAATTGAACTGAACGAGTGAAAATTGGCTTGGGAAAAAGATGAACAGTAACAAATATTTTTTTTGTTTTTGTTTATTTTATTATTTCTTTTACATCATTTTAAATTAAATATTAGGAAATGACTTGTTTGCCCTTCATTAAAATAGTCAATAAGATTACAAAAAAAAAAAAAAATAGTCAATAGGTGATTTTTGGGTTAATTAACGAATTTTTGGATGAAATTAGACGGTAATGACGTTTTTAGTAAGAAAAGGTGAAGGTAAGGGTGAATTTGTCAAAAAAAAAACGTTGGGACGAATTTCACAAGAAGTGTGAAAGGTAGGGATCAATTGCGCCAATTACCCAATTAAAGAATATACAAAGACTTTTTTGCCCTTCATAAAAAATGGTCAATAGATGATTTAACAGTCAACTAACATATTTTTGGAAGACAGAGACCAATTCAGCAAGAAAGTGTGAAGGTGAGGATGAAATTGTCAAAAAATCAAAAATAGGGATGAATTTAGTAAGAGATTCCAAAGATAGAGACGTTTTGCGCCAATTACCCAATATCTCGTAATGTATGTTTCCACGTTTGCAAGCACACACCTCAAGTTTTTTAGGTTGATTATGTCTTTAATACGTCTACTTAAATGCAAGTTAAATTAATTTTTCAACAAATGTACATACGGTATAACGTGCAAATAATTTTCAAATGTAATAACGCTTTTTTACCTACCCGAGTAATTGCATCATACCTGCTTTTGCAAATAAAATTTTCGTTGGTAACTTTTAGGCCTCTTGAAATGTTCATTAGATTCGAACACTTTCTGCTAGTGTATGATGACCATTGTGGCAGATTTTTGTTTGCAGTGCTAATTTCACCTTGATCTTGATATTTGTAATTTTCATTCTTTTCATTGTAAAATTAAAGGAAATTGCACCCATAACACATTTTGACTTTACATCAATAAAAATAATACATTTTAATAATTTTGACAAATATAATATTTTATGACTTATATGCTCTTTAAAGAAATTTTTATTTCATATATATATCCTACTTACATTAATTTGATTTGTGTTGAAAAGTTGTATCAAAAATTAGATAAAATCTTTTAAAAAATACCCATAATGGGGTCAAGACTTGTTTCACAAGTCTTTTTTTAAGACTTGTGAAACCAAAAAGAAAAAGGAAAAAAGAAGCCCTAGAAGTATAATTTTTACATTTCTATATTAAAAACAAAACACATACACACCATTTATTTTTCTCTTTCATCCAGGACTTCGTGTATTGAAAGTCATTAGAGACCATTAATTCAAGATTTGTAGCCTTCAATGACCTTTGTTATTTGTATACTTAGATAATTTTCAATTTATAAAGATCTCAATTTTTTCTATTTTTATTTACTTTTCTGGAGTACATGAAGGTAAAGGTAAAGGTAAAGGTAAACATGATTTTATTGAAATTTATTAAAGGCTTTTTCATTTGGGTCTCTGATGCTTGATATTAATTGATTTGTATAAATTGGCAAAAATTTTACTCATGTATTGACCCGTGTGATTTCAACTTTTGTTTGTGGGTTTTCCATTCCGCTAGAATTTATGCAAGTTGCTTTAAATCATCGGAGTCTTTTCCTGCTGGCCCAGTATTTTCAATTAGCAATTCGCACTATTTTTCGTTTTCAATCGAAGACATTCTTTTCTAAAAATCTTGTCTTTTGGCATTTTTATTGGCTTGCAATTCTTGAGATTTTGTCATTAATATACTGTCTGTTCTTTTAGTCTCCTGGTTTGAAGATTGTATTGGAGGACAAAGATTTGAGACTTGATTAGAAAATTATTTCTACTTGTCCAAATAGTCAAAGGGAATTGCTTCTTCGTTAAGGTCTATTGCCAATGGCATAATCTGGTACTTTATTAACTTTATATTATGGTACATACTCTGATTATTTTGATTGGAACCCACATTCTGTTTATTCAGTAAACCAAATTGCACTAACCTTCTACTTGCCCGAATTGTTCAAGAAAATTGCTCCTTCATTAATATAGTTGTTTAATTAATTTTCACTTTCACTTCACAGTCCAATGTTTTTTATCCAGCGTCGGCCCTGTACGAATATTAAAAGAGTGCCCCCAATTCTTTAATTATAAAACATGCGTATTAAAAATTTAAAAAAAAAAACTATTCACATAAACTCATTGTACATAAAACTGCCACATCACAAAAACATCATTTTCAATGTTCTTCTCAAATGGTTTTCACATCATAATAAAATGTACAACTAAAAAACTAAATTTATACCTTGTAGACCCTTCAAAAATCCAAAAGCTCGTATTTTCATAAGAACGTATCATCCAAATCACTAATATTTTTGACAATCAATATGAGTTGATCTGAAACTGAAAAAGACATAAAATAACTCAAACAATATCATATGTAAGCCTTGAAATGCAAATCATTTAAAATTAGTTCTTCTTGCATTTTTTTAAGCAAAATCACTAATGAACTTTTTGTAATTAATACATTCTAGCAAATCATATTCAATAGATATCAAAGCAAGTACATTCAATCTTTCTTGTGACATAGTTGATCGCATGTAAGATTTCAATAATTTCAACATTGTAAAACTTTTTTCAACAAATGCAATTGTAACAGGTATTGTCAATAAAATTCTATAAGCAATAAATTTATTTGGAAAGCGGTTCAACATTTTCAAATAAGCCAGTATGTCAATATTTAGCCTTCATAAATCACCAGTTCAAGATTCAACCTTCATAAATCATGAAATGGGAAACAAGAAAGTAGAAACTTTACCAAGGCTGAAAGAAATCTAACATTTTACCTGCATAGTGAATCGAACAAGGGAGCTGCAATCAAGCGATGTAGGGTTTTGGAAGATAGTAAGATGGAGTGATGACTGATGAAGACAGTGAGACAGACTCACGGACAATGATCGGCTGCGATTGCGGGGTCTGCAACTAAGGATTGATGGGGGGTTTTTCATTTTTCACTTTCCTTGTTTCTGAAATCTAGCTTCTCTTCTCTCGATTGTGAGTTTAGATTTACAAAGGTAAAGAAGGTTTTGGAAGATGGGGGAGTCTGGGAGTTCCATTTACAAAGGGGTTGTTGGATTTTTTGAAGTTGGAACGATTTTGAGTAAGAGAAGAAAGAAAAATAATTTTTTTTTATTAAAAAATATAATTTTGGGCAAAATTAGAATTGGTCTCTCCGCCCCTGAAGTCCGTCCAGCTGTATAAAATAAAAATATATTTTTTTTTAAATTATAAAAATAATATGTCCTAATATATTTTTTATTTTTGGTGCACCCAAAAATTATGATGCCCTGTTCGTCGCACCTCTCGCACGGCCTCAGGACCGCCTATGTTTTTATCCAATGTTATGTGTGGACCCTGGAAATGATGGTTTCAATTTTGTAATTGCGTTGAAGATGACATTTTGTTGCTTGGTTTCATCATGTTCAATTTAGATTCCTTTGTTGTCCAACCGTCGAGGAAAATCGTCTATCTCGATAGTTAGATAAACATAAATCAATGTCAATATTAATTTACATTTTTAGACTACTTAATTTGTTTTGATGTCTTGAAACTAACCTAATTTTATGACTTCATTTATTTGGAAACTTGAATTTGGATGTGATCGTGTATTAGATTACCTTCACTCAGGAATCATCATATACGATTATTATATGGTCGTTTAAAAATGATGAACTTTGTGTTATGTGTTTTTCTATTCTTGAGCATGCATTTGTCTTCCTAGATTACTTGTACATAGGGGTGGCAAACGAGCCAGTCAGTTAGTGAGTTCGTGGGTTCGGCACAGTTCGATTCGTGAAAAAATGGGCTTGGTCTTGGACCTAAAAAAAAATTTGGGTGTTGGACAATTCGGGATCGGCTCGTAAAGTTTGTGAACCGACTCGTGGACAAGCCCAACAAACTGTGAAACGGGTCGGCTAGCGAGTTGGCCTGTTCAAGCTCGTGAGAAGCCCGTTCAAGCTCGTGAGATTTATTTTAATATTAAAAAGTTAGAATACAAAAATAAAATAAAATTAAAATTGATGAGCCCACTAGCCCATAAGCCGATCTTGGGCCGGTTGTGTGGGAGACGAGTTCGCACAGCTCAACTCATCTCCCACACGAGCATTGGCTGGTCCGGGCTCGTGGGCCGGACCAATCTCATCCTTCATGGGTTGAGCGTGGCCCGGTTCGGCTCGTCTGACATCCCTACTTGCACTAGAGTATCATCTATCAATATACGTACGCCTTACATGAAGACTAGAAAAAAGCATTTTAAGAAATGAATGTCCATGCCCGACAATAAATTGGAAGTTTATGTTGGTTATTTTATTTTTTTCATTTAAGTGGTTAGTTCAAGGGGTTCAGAAACAACAATTGACCTTTCAATATTTTTGCTGATATGTTTGTGATATCAAATTCTGTAATAGAAAATAATGTCTATGATAGTTGCATGTTATGAAAAAAAAATGCATTATTTTTTGTTGAAGATATATACTATTTTTTGTAGCATATAGGCCTGGAAAAAATAATCGGAACCAGTGGTTCGGTTCGGTTTGATTTTTTAAATATCTTAAACGGTTCTAATTCTAAAAATCAAGAAACATTCGATTCTGATTCCAATTTCGGTTTCGGTTCTAGGTTCGGAACCGAAACCAAAACCAAAACCAATTTTTTTTTAAAAAAAAAAATTTACAAAAGAAACAATCATTTTAAAAAATTTATCCCTTATAAAAATTTTACTTACATTAATATTTTAATTGATTTTTACTTACTTTTCTTTTTTCTTTTCAAACCTTACAATATTCTCACCAACATCGCCTCACCACCTCCGTGCCACCTCCCTTTTCATCGACGCGGCTCCAACGATACTTTTAAATAATGTAGGTTTCAATTATGATATGAAAAGTTGGATATTTGTCTAAAATGTTAAGTTTTTCATGCTTCAATTTTTCAATATTCATTTTTCATTCTTTCGAACTTTTGTACTCACGTCTTCATCGCCGCTACTCCATCTTCAGCTTAAAAAGAAATTTTTCAAGCTTCCAAGGTATTATTTCCTGAAATAGCCAGTTATTGCTTCGGATTAGTTTCATGGAATGTGTTCTTCTTCAATAATATTTTCCTTTCATATAATATTTTGTGGTTAACTGAAATTTTGTAATGTAGGTAGATGGATACTGATCCAGATGCAGTAGAACTTGTAGAAGAAGTGAAATTGGAACTAGAATCAAAATCAGAACCAAAAGAACCGAACGGATCGATTCCTATTCGGTTCTTCTGTTACAAAAAGAACCATCGGTTCTTGGTTCAATTCGATTCTCTGGGAACCAGAACCATATGAGACCGAGACCACGCCCACGCCTAGTAGTATATATTGGTGCTTTACTAATTTTTTGTATTTTCAACCAACATGTACAGTTATTCTCATGTAAAGCACTTCAATTATTTAAATGCCAACTTGGCAGGATTGTGGTTTAGGACAGTGATATTTATGCTCTAGTTTTGTGCAAGTGAGATTTGAGAAATAAATCACCACCACCACCACCACCACCAACAACAACAACAACAACAACAATAATAATAATAACAAAAATAATAATAATAATAATAAAAAGCGACATGTCCAATGTTATGATAATTGAATGGGGTGACTATTTCATTAGGATTATGTTGAACTTATTTAAGTTATTATCTTTATGTAATGTAGAACTAGGAAATTCTCATTGTGCGGACGTTGTTGACCATTTTGTTCATAACTAATGTCCATTATTATGTTGACACTATGATGTTCTATTGGAAGAACAGAAATACATATTGCTCTTTCTTTGTGCATGGATATGTTCCAATTTAAATCTTTCTCTTTACGAATTTCAATCTTTGAAATGAAATAGGGTATCATTAACTGAACCACTAATTGAAAGGTTCACATTCAATCGTTGAATTAGTCATTCAACTATGATATCGTTAGGCACTACAATAGACGTTTTATTTCATCGTTGCTTCTATTCATCATCTAAGTACACAAAGTGACTGTCATACGAGACAATGAATCTCAAATTATCACTCATTCTTGAAAATTTGTTATAGGTACGTCAACGAATCACACATTTCAAATGCTTAACTATCATAACATAAACTAGACAACTACGCATATGTTCATCCATAATAGTGCATGTTGTACCGTGTTAACCGAAACTGCCATGTCAACATTTGAATTATCGAGTTGGATAGATAACTCGTCGAAATCGACAATTGCACTATGCGACTGGACTTTAAATGTAAGTGTTGTTATCAAATTCTTCATCAACAATTAATGTTGTTCATCAATATTTAACTATCAAATGACAAAATATGAAATGAATGATTTATGATATGAAGAATATTACAATCATGGAGGGTCTTCGTGCATTTATAGGAAATATAGATTGTCATCCTATTCCAAATCAATATTCTTAAAAAATTCAATTAGTTAGAAATAAATTATTTAACAACTTCAAAATAGTTAATGCAACATAAAGAGATATAACAAATTGAAAATGCTCAACTCTCCAAATGGAATGTAGAGCCTCTAATTTTATCTTTTTCAAGTGTCACTGGAGATGGAGGAAAAATAATAAAAGTGTTGAGTAGAAATTACTAAGTATTAAAATAACAACTTTTTATTATTGCATTTTTAATTTTTTTTTAGAATTGATTTTTATCTAATAGTATTATCCATTGTTTAAATTTTTATTTATTGATTTCTTGTGTGATGTGATGTGATATACATCTAATCAATCATTAAGGTGGCGTTCTGTTTGTATTTTATTTTGTATTTTCATTTTCGAAAATGTTTTGTGTTTCCTGTTTTCATTTTTTTTTTTCAAATTTGCTGAAAACGCGTTTGGTTTGTCATTTCTGAAAACTGTTTTTGAAAATGAAAAAGTGAAAAACATGTTCTGTTTGAAATTTTGCAGAATACTATTTAAACTAATTTTAATTAATTTACTTGCAGAATACTACTGATTCAAACTCAAATTTCCTTTCACAATACACTGAAAATACGGTTACATGCAACACACTAATGTGAACATTAAGAGTCTATATTAACACAGCTTAGTCAGGTTCGGGATTTGAAAAAGCTCTAGTTCTATTAAAATCCAGAAAATGCAAGTTCTTTCAAAATCATCAGAATCCATTTATCAGTGCATTTTTTGAAATATAACAACAAGAATTCTCACTTAATTTTTTTTTTTTGTAATGATGATATTGAATTTAATAAAACTTTATTTAAGCTTAGTTCCAAGTTAGGATAATTTTATATATATATATATATATATATATATATATATATATATATATATATATATATATATATATATATTCTTTATTTAGACTTAGTTCCAAACTAGGATAATTCTAAAAAAAATAATAAAAAATAAAAACTTTATATTAAGTTTAGTTCCAAGTTAAGATAATTCTTAAAAAAAAAAAAAAAAAAAAAACTTTCCCAAAACGCGTTTTCCGTATTTTGGATTTTTTTTTGTCGAAATACACACAAAACGTCCAAAACGAGGTTTTGGACGTTTTGTGTACAAATTTTTTTTTTTTGTTTTTCAAAATACGTTTTCGAAAATGGTAAGACAACGCATTTTTAGCGTTTTCGAAAATAAGAACAGAAAACGACATCAAAACAGTAAAGAGAACATGACCTAATTGTTTCATCAATACAATCATAAAGTTCCTCGAAAGTGAAATCAGGGGTAAGTTGGACATTTCAAGATCAAAATTAATCATTTTTTAGCACATTTTGAGGAAGTGTCAAATTTTGTATATATTATGCATTTTAGTATTATCTATGCAAAATCCCCAAGGCAAGCTGTGAGCCTGTGAGGGATTTAGGATTTTTTTGCTTTCATTTCTGTTCATTTCCTTGAATATTGTCACCCAAATTTGGCCATTTTAGGGTTTATGTGCACAGATTGAAGATGAAAGTTAAGAGATTGGTAGGGCCCAATGAAAATTATTGAAATTTAGAATTTCACCTTGAAGGAAAAAGAGAGAAGATAAAATGAAAAACGGGTTTCCATATTTGATATTGACCTTATCACAAAACAGATAACAATAATAATAATAATACGTATATAATGACAAAAGACTGGTAATTCATAGCGTTTAAAGTTTTTTTTTTTTTTTTTTTATCACCTTATTAGAGTATAAATATTACACTTGAAATATTTAATTTTAGAAATTGTATAATTACCCCCACAATTTTGTTATATATATATAAGTATCAAAATTTGATAGTTAGCTAAACAGTTATTCAGTACTAATTTAAAACTAAAGATTTGGACAGTATAAAAACACTTTTCCAGTTTCACATTTAGCGGAACTGTACATAAACACACAGCGCAAAAGCCAATTCTCTTTATCTCTCTTCCATGACTCTCCGGTCACGTTTTCTTGGCGGCTTAAATCCACCGCTGTTGCCTACGCCGTCACAGCCACCGCTGGGGAAGGAGTCACCTCCAGTACAGAACCAACCGCTCGACTCAGATTTTATAGTGATACTAGCGGCGCTTCTCTGCGCTCTAATCTGCGTTCTGGGACTTGTCGCAGTCGCCCGTTGCGCTTGGATCCGCCGCATTTCCGGTAGAAACCCGGCCGTTCCTCCATCTCAGGCTGCGGCCAACACGGGCCTGAAGAAGAAGGTCCTGAAATCGCTCCCGAAGCTGACCTACACTGCTAATGACGACAAGATCGGAAAGTTATCGGACTGCGCAATTTGCTTGTCAGATTTTTCCGCCGGGGACGAGGTCCGAGTGCTTCCTCAGTGCGGCCATGGATTCCACGTTGCTTGCATTGACACGTGGCTTGGATCTCACTCCTCCTGCCCCTCTTGCCGCAAGATTTTGGTGGTCACGCGGTGTCAGAAGTGCGGTAGCTTACCAGAAGCCAGCTCTTCGTCATCCTCCGCCGCTGCCACTCGCACGGGAGCTGAGTCTGAACCAAGCTACAGGCAAAGAGAAGATCTCATCAACAGGTTTTTGCCTTAAATTACTATAATCAGCTCAGTCCCCGTCTACAATTCCGAATTGGGGTTCTAATTGTGAAGCCATTACTTATCAGGATTAGCAGAAGAAGAAAATTCAGTGTTTTTTCTGTATGTATATTGTAGTGTGTGAGAAAATACCAATTACATTATCTTTAATACTTCCATTTCCCTTCCTTTTAGCCCTTCAAATACTAATTAATTGGTAATTGCTCCCAAAAATATAATTGTGTAAATACCTTTTCTTTTGATTTGTAGGGCACAAATCGACCAGAAAAACTAACCAATGGAAATTGTTAGCTGGCTGTTTAATGAATTAATGGTAGTGGTGGTGGTGTTGGAAAAGGTGATTGAACCAAGAAATTGTCTTCCTTTTGAAATGAAAAAGAAGGAAGATAATATGTTTATTTCAAATGCAAGTTTAGGACAGTAGATCCTAATATGAATTCTTTAAGATGTGATCAGAAACAACCAAGGTCGTCAAAGGTTCAAGGATTGGTGTCTCCCATTCCCTCCCTTCCATCTCAAAATAATAAAAAGAATGATCATCTCTATGGAATGTCCTTTATCAGAGGAAAATCAATTGTGTTTTGTTAACAGGACTCATAGTTTATGATCTCAAACCATGTCATTTCTCTCTATTAAGATCTGAATCTTCAGATTTGTATTGAAGCATATGCATGTGAAATCCTTTATTTCCCTTGGCAACTGAGAATTATCGAATGTTTGGGTTCTTATGTATGTTTGCGAGAAAGAGACAACGGAAGAGAGGGAGATACACAATTTGGCAAAGTGAATTCAGCGCAATTTTGAGATCTTGGCTAAATTCCGTAAGTGAATGGATGCCAACTCTTTTTATGAATGTATATGTACTTTCATGGTTTTTTGTTGGAAGTTCAGAATCAACGGCCAATGGTTAAGTTATTCTCTATAAATGCACATGAACCATTTTTGTTAAATCAGGTTAATTAAATATGTACACTCAGTTTTCCTCCTTTCTTGAATGTTTTCAATCCATTTGGCGAATATCTCTGCTGACTCATAATAGCATGTGAATGGAATCTAGAAATCAAACTTTGGTTTCAAAGAGAGAGAGAGAGAGATGGAAAACTTTCAGAAATATACTTTACGAATTCGTCGGATTCCCAAAATTGAAATCCAAAGAAAAACCTAGTAGAGTGTTTAATAGTTGAAGGGCTTTCGAAAGGCATGAAATTAGATTTCCAGGAAAGCCATGAAATTTTTTTTTATTTTTTTAACTTCAGGCATGTGCACGAGTCTGCATGAAAGAGTCAAGTGAAAATATTTGACATTTTGTGGACCCTAGAGATTTTGGCATGCTTATTTCCATTGCTTATTTTATCATGAAATTGCACTAGAGTCTTGCATAATGAGATGAATTTGTTTACCGATTATATATTGTGCTCATCCATGCCTGTTACTGTATATTTGGAGGATATATCTATTAGCAACTGATCAGCACTTGCACCAAGTTAGAACTAGATAAAATTTGGAGGATAATCTATTGACAATTGATTGACTCTTGCAACCAAGTATGAACTGGATAAATTTTATGCATTGAAATAGACTAGTTTATATCACATGAATAACAGGAGCTATCGTTTAGCTGTGCTTAAAAGCAGATTGTACTTTGAGAGAAGCAGCTAAAAAAGTTGCGTTTAAGCACAAGCAAAAATGCTTATTGGTAAGCTTATAATTGTATTCCGATTTTGTTGATCAACAGATCTGTGGCTTGTCTCTGATCTCTTTGAACCAGTTTCATTTCTATTGCGAGTGTGAATTGCGCTTTGAGGTCATAGATTTTGATGTGTTTGAAACCGGGGTTTCCTTTATTTTCGGGAGTTTGTTCTTAGCCTAAATCTTCAATTTTTGTTTGTTGACGCGTTGGAAGGTTTCTTGTTTTCTCTTGTGGGCTCCTTGAGAATTCCCTGATGGATTGCTTATTATCCTCCAGTCATATACAATGTGATTTTCATCAAACAGAACAATTGTCAGAGGATATTTTAGCACAAACACGAAGATTATTGCGTGCTCTGGATAATATATGCCCAATTTGATGGAATTTTATAAAATCTAGAGTCTTATTTTTAACTAATGATATTCCATCTCAAAGCGTTTGATTTTTTAGTCTGGAAAATTGAAGCTATATTTTTGCGTTTTCAATAAAAGTTACAGTAAATTTAGCTTCTTTTTTTGGTACTTTCAAGCACATCCAACCATTCCTGAATTCATCTTTTCGTGCTTTGTCAACTTCTCTAGATATATTTGGTTCTCTGTTCTTTTGGAATTTTTGTCACATTTACCAGTCAACTTTAATTCTATGCGTTATTCTATTCTTCAATGATTTAAAAACTTGAAATTAAACCTAAATCGACGACTCTTAAGGTTACGACGAACATTTATATTTACTTCACTATGAATGTCCAATTCTTGTGTTCATGCTCTATTATTGTAGTCTCTCTTTTTTGAGCATTTGAGTTGATTTCAATTTATGTATATAATTCCGTGTACGTAAGGCCTTGTGGTCATCTTTTTCATAATTCTCAATATATTTTGTGTAAGTTTGAGATCCATTATAATTAAATTATTTTAGATAATGTATTTTAGAATAGTGATTTTTTTATTTTTTTTAAAAATTTGATTAAAAATTGAGAGAGAAATATGTTGAAGAATGTGTGATTAAAAGTAAGTGAAAAAACGTATGAACTTAAAATGGGACTCAAACAAGGGCAAAAAATTTGAGCCGGGTCATTGCACTTGTCTCCATCACACTTTTTTACTTTGTAATATATGAGAACTGATATATATGCGGAAATGTCTGTTTTTACAGATGCTTTGTACAGACAGAGAGCCAGATGCATGTTGTGACATGCATCTGGCCATTGCTTAGGATTTTTAAAATTTAGAGCAATGGCCAGATGCATGCCATGTCATGCATCTGGCT
Organism: Ligustrum vulgare; assembly: GCA_963555705.1. Taxonomy (NCBI): domain Eukaryota; kingdom Viridiplantae; phylum Streptophyta; class Magnoliopsida; order Lamiales; family Oleaceae; genus Ligustrum; species Ligustrum vulgare. Next base: position 39,586,756 of record OY743173.1, on the reverse strand, counting down.
GCCTGTCTGTATGTGCATTTGTACAGATAGCACGAATGTATATACACATCTGAGTGTACCACATCTCTGTGGGCGGAACCCATGCGATACACCTAGGTGTAAATGTAACTTTTCTCATGTAATATTCTCAATATGAATATACTCGTAGTGATCAATGATACATTCAAGTTGAGACAAATAGGGAATCTTAAACTTGTCAAAATAAATGTGTTTAATGGTTTTTTATTTTTTATTTTTGGAAGAAAAATGTGTTTAAAGTTGATACTTTTTTTGCAAAAAATGTCTAAATTTATGTGTAAAAATTGACTATCATACATTTAATGAACACTAAAAAAAAAATTATTTATCTAAATAGTTTCATTCCCCATGATCATGATTTAATACTTGACAAATTACATAAACACAAGTCACTACCCATTTGTTTCAAACTTGGAATTATCTATATGGTAATATCCACTTGATTTTTGAGAAAAACTTGTCTAACTTGAACTATGATTTTACATTTCAAGTTCTAAACAGTGAGGAAGGAAAATACTTGATTTAATTTTAAGAAAAAGTTTACAAACAAATTGTGGAATCGATTTGGTTAACAACAAATTCCGGAAGAATGTAATATTTTTTAAAATTTTGTTTGCGTTGGGAACTTGTTTGTAGTTGTTATGCATTTTCATAAAAATGGAGAGAAACATCCTAAATAATTAGTTCAACTAATTTTTAAAATTATCAAAGTATTGGAGAAAATTTCACATCAAAGTATTGAAGAAGATGATAAATGCAAGTGTTGAGGAAATCTCGATACGGCATTCTAGATTTTATAAATATTGAGATTGACATTTAGAATGTTGTTTTAGACCATTTCAAAATGTCGAGATTATCAGTAATGAACTAGCAATGATTGAGAACATCCGTTTATCATTTCAAACGCCTTTTTGTAAATAGCATGGTTATGTTGGCTTATCTCATGTAAGTTCACCCTAGTATTGTTGCTGACAACTAGGTATGAGAGATTTGATGAGGCTCGTTGTTTCGCACGGTGATACTTTTCTCACATGGATGACGATTGGAAGTAGCTTGGCAATCGGACAACATCAATTGTTATATGAAGTGACATTAGATACGAAGAGCTTCTCAACTTACTGTTTGAGAAACTCAATGTTGTAGGACTGAAATTTTGAATCTAGTTAAAAAGTTTCAAATGGAATGGGGTGAACACTCGCCCTACGACGGTCGATAAATGGAACAATTCATCTTTGGAGTCGATGATGATTGAATTGTCAACCAAGAACCGGGTGGAGAGTTGTACAATGTGTTATTCATGTTGTCATTAGGTTGAAGAGTTTGTTTGAGATTCGGTTTGGCTTCAACTTCGGTTGTATTTTGAGTAGGAGGTGTTGAGTTGCTCATATTGATATCACTATCTTTCACACTAAGACTAATTTGCTGTTAATTTTTTTGCAACAAATCTTAGAGACCATATCATTACTTATAGAGGGACATCGTCACTATTCAATGTTCACCCCCAATTATTTATTCAATGTATTTTATTTTGATTGACATATGATTTACACTCTAGACTTACTAAATACCTACTTTTTGGTCATATGTACTATATGGAAGGGAAAATTAACTATTTAAATTTAGATGATCAATTATGCCCTTGTTTGGTATTGATAATAATCAGATTTTTAGTAGATTTTGATAAAAGTTGATCAGATGTGTGGTTGAAAAGTTGTGGATCACATAAAAGTTGTGGTTAAGATTAAATGTTAACTTTGAATTAGATTAAAATGTGCTACCAACATGGCATATATGTTTGATATAACAATATCTGTTTGATATAACAATATTAGTTACACTTGCATGTGTTGTTTGGGTCGCTTAATTTGCTATCTCATTTTCGGCCCAATTATCAAACATAATATTGCAACAATAATGAATTGTAAAGGCGTCATTTGTGTCTAAGAAAATCAATTTAGAACTAAAATTAATTTGACATAAATGTAGGAAAGTCAACTTGATATAGAACTAGACATAATAATTGGTTAGAACTAAAATCTCGACATTTTGCACTTGAAAATTCAACATTCATGACATTTCTCGACATTTTTATATGTCGTTCTCGACATATGAGACTTGTTTTTCTATACACTTGACATATTGATAAGTGTGTTTTACACACTTATTTTGGTCTTAAATTGATATTTTAATTAACAAATTGAGCGAATTTCTACTTATAAATCATATTTATCTTGTACAATTAGGTACACCTCAATTGGAAAGTAATTGAGCTAAAAAAAGAAGAAGAGCAAATTGGATGTCCAGTGACCTAATTGAAAGAAATCAAAAGTTTGGGGACTCAATTTAAACATCTCAGAAAGATGGAGGACTAGAAGTGCAAATATTCCAAGGGCATTTTTGTGATAAAAGTCAAAATGCAGGGACTAAATGGAAGAAGTGTAAAAGATGTAGGACTTGATTTGCAAATTGTTAAAAGAAAAAGAAAAAATCGAGTTAATAGAAACTAGCAGGGTAAGCCATGGCCGCATGACTTGCCATTTTCTGCCAAGTCCGAGCATGTTTGACTCGGACTTTGGACATTTTGGAGACCATTTTAGGTCATATTTTTTGGAGTATAAATACTCCCAACTTCCCTCCTAAAAAAAAAAAATAATAATCCTAATCCAAAACCCTAGCCTTTTTTCTCTCTTTTCTTCTTCTTTTGTTTTTCTTTCTTTGTTTTGCTTAGTTTTAATTTAGTTGTTAGTTGTTAGTTTTTTATTTCAAAGTTCTAGTCACTATTGAAGCAAGGAAGCAAGAAGTGAGGTGAAAATTTAAAGCATTGTTGAAGGAATTTTGGAGTAAAAATCAAGATAAGTGATTTATTTCATTTTCTTGTATTTTAATCTTTGATATCTATATTTTTGAGATGTATTTTTATAAATCTCATCTTTTGTGCAATATTGATATAATGAGCTAGTTGTTTTATATTAGGATGATTGATGTAACTTAACTTAGTTTTAGTAATTTTAATGTCTGTTTATTAATTTTGAGCTTATTTCATTTGTATTTGTTATTAAAATTATTTCATGTATTTTATTGATCACCAAATATATGTTTTGTGAAGTGTATAATAATCGAGAGACATTGTACACTTTAGACCAAGTAACAAATTCTCTAGGTTCTTGTTAATGATAGATATATATATATCTTAAACCCTATCTGATCCATTGAACTATTTTCACAAAGAGTTAATGCAATTAATTGGGTTTTAATCGACATAGATAAATAGTAGGTTAAATCAATTGGTTAGTGTTAATTTCACTCGAGAGAGGTAATTAGCTAAATTTGAAAAATCGGGTCTAACATTGTAAATGGGTAATTTATTGATTTGCATGTTTTGAGAAATTATATAAGCGAGAGTTAAGTGAAACCGTGAATCTCAACTATTTTATCGTTCATTTTCCTTATTTTAATTTAGTTTAAAGTTAGTTTCTTTAATTTAGAATTTCCAAAATCAATCTTTTTACTGTGTATTTCATTTATTAAAATTAAATTAATTAGAGTGTAATTGAATATAAATGCTTTGCGGGATCGACAATCCGGATTCAAAAGTCCACTTTATTACTTGTACGCGACCCATAAACCTGGGGTACACAATTTTAGCTAACACATACAATGTATCAAGATTGGCATAATATGTCCTACATCCCGAGTTTAAACCAAAATACAAAAGAAATACATCCAATTAGTCTATTTCAAAATGACATATGCCCGTGACAAGTCCCTACCAGATCGCAAAAGATAATGCAAAACCTCATTACAGAATATGTTAAACCAACATAATAAGATAATTGTTTTTCAATTCTTCTCCTTTTCATCATTCTTTACCCTCCTCTTTTCGTTGCGTTTGTAAGGCGTCTTCGTTGTAGCACTCGCAACCTTCAACTGACTTTGATATATTTCGTGTTACTGACTTGTGATACTTTGTGCTATGACACACTCTTCTTCATGAATTGCGTATCTGTAGGAGATCATCATTTACAAAGACAAGTTTCACAAAGTTAAATTATCTATATATCCGATATGAAAATAAACATAAGATTTCTAAATGGTGTGCGTACATTTATTCCGTTCTCTACATTTCATACATTTTTGTACACTTGGAAAAATATTTCTTGACATTTGAAACATCATTCTTAACATTTGAAACATTTGCAAATGACCAATAGTTATCATGGAAAAATCGTGCATGAACTTGCCTGCAGTCATTATGTTGTTGCTTCACATTTAAGCATTTTGAATTACAATGCAACGTACTAATTTATTTATTTATTTTTAATATTTCTTATGCACACACATCATCTATAAAGTGAATTGTGTCTAACTGTACTAAAAAAATAGAACTTATTAGTTGATTCCATTCCATGTACCCTAAACTTTTAGAAGCATTGACTTCCTGTTGGTAGGGGTAGGTGTGGGTTGATTCGATTTTTTGTTCAACCAGAACCCAACTCACTATGAACAGGTTAATAAAAACCCAATCAACCTAATCCAACTCGACCCAATCAAGAGTTTAAACCCAACACAACCAAGTTTCGACGGTTTGGGCTTTGGACCCAATTGACAAAAAATCCTAAATATTAAAAAAATAAGTCCATAAATCAATTATGGTACAATACAATAAGTCTAAATATAATAAATTGAATACTTGATAATAAAACTTTAATCTGTTCGATCTATAATTAAATAAGTTAAGTTTCATTCAAAAAACACATTCCAACAATAATTCCAAAATAAAAATAAAAATAAAAAATACTACTGTTACTATTGCCAAAAAAAATGATTAATACATATGTTTAAATTCTGAGATAAAATTAACACACAAATAAATAAATAAATACATACTTCATACTACAATCATCCAAATGACCAAATCTGAGATCAATAAATACATGCTACAGTCATCCAAAAAAGTAAAATAAAACCACTTCTAAATATTACAATCATCATAATATCCAACAATAAGGTTGTGTTTGGAAGCACTTTCTTTTCCCAAGAAAATCCACTTTCCACCCATATTTTTCAATTATTGGTGTTTGATTATCCAAAATTTTCTTGGCAAATGGTTTCCACCCATGCGCCTCAATTCTTGGAATTTAAGGACAACGTTTTCTAACCTATATAGGATAACCAATTTTCTTGGCAATTGAACAGTTAATATTGCACCGTGTTTGATCATTTTTGTTGTTGTTAATTGATTTATTTTTTTTCAAAAATTAACATTATTATTATCAAGTGTAAATGTGTTAATAAAAAAAAAATTGGTTAAAATAACTACATTTTGCTTTATTTGCCATGAAAAATAATGTCAATCAAACAACAAAATTGAAAAATTTTCACTTTTTTCACCTAAAAAATTAAATCAATTAAACACATTAAACTTCTAATTCCCAAGAATTTAATTCCCTATAATTCATTTTCTTTCCACCCAAATTCCACCCTTACTATCAAACGTAGCCTAATTAAATTTTTTTTCCAAATATTTGTCATCAATTTTGTGAAAAAGCCGGTACAAATAGATGAGGAAAAGAGGTGGCTAGTGTTGAACGCCTTCAAGATGTCGCCACTTTCGACGATTTCGAGTCTTTCTTCCAAAACCCCTTTATTGATTTTAACTTCTTGCTGCTAGTGAATACTGAAAAATTGCCAATTTTGTCTTGGTCCTGCATTCAATGGACTTGAAGTTGTTGGGCGTTCACCAATCGCTCAAATGTTTCCCACAACGGAAACAATATATTTCCTTAAGCTATTTTCATTAGCCCCTAGTCATTCTAGCGTAAGGACGTGTTCGACATCACCTTACAAGGCTGGTATAAACGCATTATCGCCCATGGTCCTACAAAGGCACTTTTTGCTAAAGCTCAAAATTTGGACATGTTAGAGCTTACTCTAAACATTCTAATTTACGATCCTACTCTGTTTTCTATCGCTTTGCATTTGTGTCTGACTTCAATACTATCGCCTTTCCAGGTCTGTTATCTATTACTCTTAGGGACATTAGTGCTTTAACAAACCTTCCTCCATTGGGTGCCACTATTTCACCTACCATGGAAATCACTAAATCACCTTTTGCAATGTATATATGCAATTTTTAACTCGTATAAACAACTTATAGATCTTCGTAGCAAGAATGTTAATGACCCTTCCCTTTATGAAAGAGTTGATTTCATTCATTGTTGGCTATGTAAATTCATCGTTTGTGTTCCCAGCAATAAGCCATCGGTTGGATCTCATGGGACGCCACCGAACCTTTATTCATTTACACTGGTTGTTCTTTATAGAGGTATATGGTCATTCTTCAACTCCAACTTAAATCTTCTGCCACACCTAATGGTTCAGGTCCTTTTTGGCTTGTACAATTCTGACTTAGAGCTTATTTTCCTTTCTTTGGGATTCCTCCACTAATTGCTCGCCCACATAACTGTTATGGGTTAGTAATTAATTATCTCGGTCCCATGAAGCAATCTCCAAGGGCCATTTTTAACTATATTTATACACTTGATTTTTTGAATTCTTGTTTTTCTTTTGCTCTTAATCAAGCCCCTTCGTATGTTCATCTTCCTCATACTTCTAGGGAAATAGGAGATGTTTCACCCCTTCGAGTTCAATTTTTTGTTGGGCAAGAACTCTTCCATGAATTCATTATTGGCACTAATGGTAAGGTAGGAGTTGAAATCTATGCTGCCCAACTCTTTGCTTGCAAATTTGAGCGTGGTCAAACTTGGCCAGTTCTCCTCTATTACTCAAAAAACCTTAAGGAACGTTTCCACACCATCTTTTCGGCTAACATAACAATCATTAAGAACTAGAAGAATTCTTTATTAACTGGCTTTTCCTTACTTCTATTCAATCTAATTACTGTTAATCATCCTATATTTGAACATCTCTGGGAAATGTCAACAAGAAGCTTTTTTTTCGCTTATGCGAATCAAGTTTTCCACTCTCTTAACTTTGATCCTATATTATCCTCCAAATCTCCTATATCTACTCCCACTGTCATAATAAAAGATGTAAAATCACCCATGAAGTCCCACGCCACTCTTTCAAAATCAAAAGGGGCTTCTTCTTAATATTCTAACAAGATATGGCCAATTAGAATTTTTGCTAATGATTCGGATGAGGAAGATATTGATAAGAGTTTTGCCCCTGTTGTTAAGAAGAAGGTATTCCTACTTTTTTTTATGTAATAATATCCTTTGGTACAGTTACCTGACATACTGACGTGTTTTACCATTTCAAAAGTCTTCTTTCACTCTTGTCTCTTCTGTAAGCCACTCGAATCTTTTCATTTTTGAGATTTAGATTCTTCCTCCAATAAAATATCTCAAGTCCCTTAATCTTCAATTGTTCCAATAATTGAAGAACAATTCTCTCAAGGTGAAAGCTTGACATTGGTGGCTTATAATCCTCAGATCCAACGTTCTCATCCAATAGTATTGGAGTCAGATCTTTCAATGTACATCATTTCTATTGATACTTCGGTCCCATTCCATGTGTGAGTTTTGCTCTTTACCGCATCTCCTAATGAAGTGTCTTATATTGCAGGACTTCCTCGCCTAGACATCAAGGGAAAAGCTTTTGTTGAAGTGCATTCCGCCACATAGCTCTTCGCTCAGGTGTTAAGGGGAAAGCTTCTACAAATTTTGAAACCCCCATTCAGATTGCCACTCCCCCTTCTTTGCCCAAGGATGTTGCTCCTTCACACAAGGTTGCTGATAAGGTATGTTCTACTTCTTCCTTTTTTCTTTCTTTATCTTCTTTCTCCATATTGACTATGCTTTGATGCTTTATGTTTTCTTTGCTAGATGTTGATGACGTCTTGTGTTCCATCTTGGACTTATTTTCTTCTTGGCAACAATCCAAGACTAATTCTAGGCAATACCCTACAATTCGTTCTTTCTCTTCCTCCATACTCTACTCAAAAGACATGACTATCTTGAAGGAAGCTACGTTGGCTTACAACTCTTTCATGGATTTGGTGTATCTAGGGCGAGCATGCCTGATCATGAGGAGGAACTCGCTCATATTAGTGAAGATCTAGCTATTCTCTTGAACTCCCATCCATTGTGCTTCTAGCTGATATTAGATTAGTTTTACGAGGGATCCATTAAGAATTCAAACTTTCACTATATAAAGCAAGGATCTGAGTAAAAATAAAAGGTTTAGGCAAGCTATAGCAAAAAATAAGTCTCTGAATCTCGAAATTGGTAAGGTTCAATCCACTTTAAATGAACTCCCCACCGAAGTTATGACTGAAGACTCTTTGCTGATGAACCTTAAAGCCAAATTGAGGGAGCTCCAAGCCAAAATAAGCGAGTGCGAGATGAGTTTGGCTGCAAAGAAGCGTAATGCTATACAGGGGACCAAATCCAATCTATTGTGGATATGATAGGTTAGGGTAGGGAAATATCATCCTATGGTTTTATAAGAGGGATTTAGAATAATACGATAATATTCTAGTTTGTAAGCACCTTCTTCTTATTAATGGAAGTACTTATTTCAATTGTTTAACACTGTGCTTATTTGTTTACTCTCCCATACGGAAGGAACATATTTTTTCTAGTATTATCCATTAATAGACCTCAAATGTTTTGTTTCATCTAAATCTTCAAAGTTGTAGGCTCCATTAAGTAACACACTTTTGACCCTATATGGACATTTCCAATTTGGGGACTACTTTTCATACTTTGGATCCTTGTTTTTCAAAGGGAGTACTGTCTATCAAATTAATCCATCTAAAGTAAAAGAGTTGGCTATAAACTTTCTTTTATAATACTTAGCCATTTTTGCTTCTAAACTTGCAATTTATCCAGGACATCCAATTTTAATTCGTCTAATTGTAACAAATTTTGAGCCATGGTTTCTGCATATTTTTCACTGGCTAATTTTTTTTGTAAAGCCACCCTAATTGATTGCATGTTGATATCCATAGGTAATACCAATGTTTTCAGAACCGGACCGGACATCGACCCGGCCAAGAGACTGGATCAAGGTTTGGAGGGTCAACTCGGAGTAGACTCGAGGTCGACCCGGACATTAATTAATATTAAAAAAATATTTAAAAAATCAAAAAAATAAAAAAAAAAATAAAAAATATATAAAATCCGGGTCAACCCGGGTCGTTGAACGGATTTGACCAAATCGGGTTTTTAATGTGACCCGACCCGATTTTTGGGCCGGGTCGCGGGTTTCCGAGTCAACCCGGTCGGGCCGGGCCGGGCCGGGTTTGACAACATTGGGTAATACTGCCTCTTTCATGTAAGTGAGTTGTAATGAATAATTTTTATACTTGAATGTGGAGATGTTTAGCCCATAAGGCTTTGATCAAACATTCATGCTAATTTCTGACATTTTCATCTATTATCTTCCTTATGATATTTTTAAGAATTTTATTTGAAGATTCAATTTGGCCATTTGATTGGGCATAATGAGGTGTTACGTCTATTAACTTAATATCAAACTCACTCAAGAATTATTTGACTTGATCTCCATTCAAAGAAGTACTAAGATCCACCATCAAAGTTTGTGGTATTCCAAACCTATAGATTATGTGATCTTCGATGAATCTTATAACACTTCATTGAGAGATTCATTTTAGAGGAATGGTCTCGACCCATTTGGTAAAGAAGTTTGTGGCTACCACGATAAATATGTATTGCTTGGAAGAGGGAGGATATATTTTGTAACACTCCAAGTTCTAAACACCCAGAATGCCACGTCATCCTTTCAACTAACTTTCAAAAATAATGATTGAGTGGAAAATAATTGAAATTCAATCGCATTATTTTACAAAAATGACACAAACGAGCAACATTTCAAAATTGAAATAAAAATTGGGCGGAAGTAATTTAAAAATTCAATTTTATTTAAAAACTCAATGAACAATAATTCCAATGTTCAAAAATAACTTTGAAAATAATAATAAATTCAAAATCTCAAAATTAAACTTGTTCAATTTATTATCTCAAAGCATAATTAATAATTTTTCAATAGCCACCATCACACACTCCTTTGCCAACTCCGTAATCTAAAAATTTGTAAGTTTAAAGAAAGGGGGAGCATTTCATAGGAATACTCAGTAGGTTCAACGCAAGATTAAATAAACTATATCATAAATAACACATATAATCATGCAACTTAAGTTCTAAGTTCTCATGCATTAAGCAAGTAAAGTCTCATGCATATTCACAAGTAATCTCATGCTTGAAAGCAAGTACTCTCCCTGAGGCAAGTAGTCTTATGTCCGAAAACAAGTAATTTTCATGCTCAGAGGCAAGTAGTTTCATATCCGAATAAAGATGGAAAAAAAATCCAATCCGCTCCATCAATCAGTCAATTCGATCCAAAAAAATCTCGATCCACGGATCTGTGGGCTAGATCGGAGCGAGGCAGGACAGATCGACGAGTCGGGATGGATCGGCACCGATCTGCTCCGATCGAAGCGATTTGCTGTCAAGGTGAGTTTATGGATTAATTTATTCTTGGGCTCTTACGATTTTTTGGGTGAATTTTGGAAGTGAGACAGTAGGCATTTTTGGTGTGGTTGGTGACGGTGATTCAGGCGGTGAAGAGGCAGTGAGCTCAGTTCATAGACGGTGGTTGGATGTGTTCTCAGTGACGGTGGTTGTGAAAATTGCATTTTTGGTTGTGTGATTGAGGCTTGGGATTGTATGGTTGATCGGTGGGCAATGGCGTTGGTAGCTGGTTCGATGAATGAAGTGGCTATTGAATCTACCATTAAAGATTGTGGTTGTGGTGTGCGTGAGGCTCGACTAGGTTGTTGAGGTTTGGGAGAAGTCTGTGATTTGGTTGTTTGGCTTGTGTATGTTTCGGTGATGGGAAGTAGACTGTGTAATGTTGAATTCGGTTATGCCAGATTGGGGGGTTCAACTTGGTTCTCATGGAAGCCTTGGTGGATTGAAGGCTGTGATTTTGTGCGTGAATTGGACTGGAGGAAAACATGTGTATATATAGATTGGTTTGGGGAGTATTGTAGTTAAAATAAAGTTGTGAAAGAGTTGGACATTGAAAGAAATAACTATGCAAGTAGAATACACCTAATAAAATGTGATTAGTTAAAAGATAGAATTTGGATAATAATAATAATAATAATAAATGGAATTTGGATTTAAATCATTTTATTGATTCAAAAATAATATTTGACAAGGCTAGACGAATACGTTTTAATTTAAGAATGGGTGAAATCGTAGCAACATGTTTTTAAGGAATTAAATAATTAGTTAAAAATTAATTGAAAAATTCTTGGTCACTACATATTTTCCCTATCAAATCTATTGCCATCTTCTAAACGGTCAAGGCTTAATGATAAGAGTAATTCATTTGCGTGTTTTCTTTGGATTGGTTCATGTTTTGACATGTTAAATAACTTTTAGCATATTGCACACATAATTTGCCCATTTTTGGCCAGAAATATTCACTCAATGATTACTACCTCATCTTTTGACCTGCTTGGTGAGCTTCACATATTCCCTTATGCAATTCTACAACAATCGTCTTAGCATCAGACAAATATTTTAGCATGATTCCATCCACACATTTCTTATATAATTCTCCATCTATTAAAGTGTAGGGGCGTGAAATTTTATTTTTCTTCCACCATTTTCTTCAAGCTTTTCTAAAAACCTTTTGATTTCTTCACTTCAATCTACTATATCTTCAGTCTATAAACAATTGATCTCTTTCTCCCTACGTTGTATTACGGGCATTATTTTTCCATATTCACATATGGAGGCTAATTTATTATTTTAGAATAACCTAAGGCCATTTGCGCCAATTCATTTTCCAAGTCATTATCTATCATATTCATATATTGAAGTTCTACTTGGTCAAATTCTTCTAATAACTCTTGGACGACCTCGTACAAACCTATTATGGAACCACTTTCGCATTTGAATGTTCCATCTAATTGATGAATTACTAACTAAGATTCGTCTTTAACAATCACATTTTTGACTCTCATTTCTAGTAATGATTCCAAGCCTACAATAAAAGGTTCATATTCGACTTGGTTGTTGATGCATAGATCGTCCAAAGTAAAGATGAATTGATGATTTACCTCCAAATACATTGATATTTCGTACTTATCTAGGCCTTAAATTGGGATAATTGTAAGTGTTTTAGGATATGATATTGCTAATTATGTGTTAATTTTTATTCATTTTAGGGGAAAAAAACTCGATTTTGGATGCGTTTGGAGACTAAACGGAGAGAATGAACTAAAATGGTGCAAAAGAGCAAGATGGAGGACCAATATGCAAATAAAAGAAAAAGAATATCTATATATCTATATACAATATATAAACGGAGAACAGTGGATTAGTGTGAATGCAAAGTGGATTAATGTGAATGCAAAGTGGATTAATGTGAATGCATTTATTGCCTTTCACTCACACACACACACAAAGTGGATTAGCGTGAATGCAAAATTTGGATGGATGTGAATGCATTTATTGTCTTTTACATATACATATACACTAAACAATGGTTAATATTTTTTTAAGAGTTTTTTATTTTAATAATTGTGCAAAGATTATGTGAAATAATAATTTCTTAATCTTCATTGTTCTTCAATTTTCGTATATTTGATGAGTTAAGATTAAACACATATTTATAGTTTATTGTGATTTCTGAACGAAAATTGAGAAAACATTAAATATGTGGGTAAATGCAGAAATTATACTAAATATATTTATATCTTGAACAAACATCAACATTTGTACTCATAATATTACATCTAATATGATATATAATTAAAAAACAACAGAATTTGCATTTATAATTCAATAAAGTTTTCGATAATTTGGATTATTTATGTTGTTTTTAAATTTTAATAATTGTTGAAAATTATTTTTGTATCTTTTGTATTTATGTTGATTATGTATAATCATTAAATTTTATGAATTCTTATCTATATTACGGATAGCAATTTCAATTCATCGCACTGGTGAAAATTTGTACTATATATAAAAGTAGGATAGTTTGGCATAATTTAATTCTTAAATTCTTATGTTTTAAGTATTATAGTAAATAATTAATATGATGTTATTGTTATTTGTATATTTTAGTTATAGTTATTGTTATTTGTATATTTTAGTTATAATTATTATTATTATTATAATTAACATTAATATTGAATGAATTCAATCAATATTTTTATTTATCAGTATTAAAATTATTATTTAATTTTTTTTTTTATTGATTTGTCGTCCTTAATATTATAAATCTTGTGTGTAGCCATCAATAATTAAATTGTATTTTAATTATTAATGGTCAAATCATTTGTTATCTTTAATATTACAAATCATATTTTCTAAATATATATTATATATATTATTATTAAATATTTTAATAAATTAAGCCTCTGTTTAGCAGTTATTTCGAGGTAAATTGTGTAGTTGAAAAATAGTTTTGAAAAAATATATGGTTAAAAAATGGATTGAAAAAATGTGCTGCTTATAAATAATTTATAGAAAAAGTTATTGAACGAAGGTTAATATTGAAGAGATAATGCTTTGAATTTTTTTAGTTAATAATATTAATAGAATGATTAATATTTTTTAATCATTCTTAATTTTAATAAATTTTTAAAGATTATAGGGTATAATTTTCGGTATAATTTCATAATGTCCGACTTTACTCGGTTGTCGTATCATGATAATCGCGTGATTTTCAAAATAATTGTTTTGACTACTTATTTTTGTAAATAAAATTTTATTTGTTAAATTCAAATATTTTGACTATTTCTTTTTTAATTATTGTGATTGATTTTTTTAAATGAAAACTAAAAAGTACGTTAAATACAAGAGACAAATGTAGAAGTTTTGAGAAATATGCTAATATTTTTTACATGCATCAATATTCGTGCACATAATATTACATCAAATATGATATACCATTAAAAACTACTAAATTTACATTTTCAATGAAGTTATTAATAATTCATAAAAATTATTGAAATCAATAATAATTTATTATTTAAATATATAAATTGACGTTTACTATTCAAAGAATTTTTTAATAATTTAAATTACTTATGTTATTTTTTAAATTCTAATAATTATTGTAATATAGAATTATTTTTTATTCATTTATATATGTGTTGATTATGTATAAGCACTAAAATTTTACGAATACTTATTGAAATCGATATTGTGGATAATAACATTTGTGCATCGAAAGGGTGAAATACTAGTAAAATTCATAAGGAAAAATTACATAGAACCTTTTATTTCAAAGATGCAATTCAAAAATCAAGTAAATGAAGTCTTTTTTTTTAAAATTTCAGGTGCTAATTCATTTAATTAGATGTTTAATAATTAAAAATAAATATAATAATATATATAACACAAACATAATTATCTACTATATATTATATTAAAACTAATATAATATTAAATCAAAAACTCAAATTTTGACGTCAAAACATCTCACCACCCGGCCCATGCCCCGCCCACCCCATCCACCCACCCCACCCCAAAAATAATTTTTATTTTTTTTCCTTTCGATTTTTCCTATCATTCACCATCTCACCCCCACCCCAACCCCACTCGACCCTACCCCACCTCATCGCAAAGTGACAAATTGATCTCACCCTAGCCACACCTCCGACCCCACACACACACCCACCCTGCCCGCCCACCCTACATCACCACCCATATCCTACTCCACCCCCAAAAATAAGTTTATTTTTATTTTCTCTCGATGTATTCCTACACTTCACCATCCCACCCCACCGCAACCCCACTCGACCGTACCCCACCTCATCGCAAAGTGACAAATTGATTTCACCCTAGCCACATCCCCCGACCACACCAACCCACCGTGCCCACCCAACCCACCACAAAAATAAGTTTATTTTTACTTTCTCTCGATGTTTTCCTACACTTCCCCATCCTACCCCAATCCAACCCAACCCCACTAGAACTTACGCCACCCCACCCCACCTCATTGCAAAGTGACAAATTTATCTCACCTTAGCCACATCCCCAGATCCCACCCACCCACCCTGCCCACCCACACCATCTCACCACCCACATCTTACACCACCCCAAAAATAAATTTATTTTTATTTTCTCCCGATGTTTTCATACACTTCCCCATCCCACCCCACTCAATTCGACCATGTCCCACATCATCGTAAAGTGACAAATTGATCTTATTCCAGCCACAGACCACCACCCCACACCCACCCACCCTACACCAAAAATAATTTTTATTTTTTTCCTTTCGATATTTTCCTATCATTCCCCACCCCACCTCATCTCAAAGTGACAAATTGATCTCACCATAGCCACATCCCCTGACCCCACCCACCCACCCACCCCATATACTACCCCACCCCAAAAATAAGTTTATTTTTATTTTCTCTCAATGTTTTCCTACACTTCCTCATCCCACTCCACTCCACTCCACCCCAACCCAACCTAACCCCACTCGACCCTACCCTATCCCACCTCATCGCAAAGTAACAAATTGATCTCACCCTAGCCACATCCCCCACCCACCCCACCTCACCTCACCTCACCACCCATATCCTACCCACCCCAAAAATA
This sequence comes from Ligustrum vulgare, assembly GCA_963555705.1. Classification (NCBI taxonomy): domain Eukaryota; kingdom Viridiplantae; phylum Streptophyta; class Magnoliopsida; order Lamiales; family Oleaceae; genus Ligustrum; species Ligustrum vulgare. Next base: position 39,571,124 of record OY743173.1, on the reverse strand, counting down.
AGTTTATTTTTATATTCTCCTGATGTTTTCCTACACTTCCCCACCCCAAACCCCACTCCACTTGAGCCTACACCACCTCATCGCAAATTGACAAATTGATCTTATCCCAGCCACATAACCTGACACACCCGACCACCCCCACCCTACCCCACCCCACCCCATCGCAAAAACCTTTTTTTTCCCTTATACTTACCCCCACCCAACCCGACACATCCTACCGATCCCATCCCACCCCAAAAATGATTTTTTTCCTTCTACTTTTTCAAGCCCCCACCCCAACACCACCCTGCCCACCCCACAAAATGAGTTATTTTTATCTCTCCATATTTTCCCACCCTACCCCCCACCCCACCCCACCCAAAAATGATTTTTTTCTTCTAATTTTCCACATCACCCGACCCTACCAGCTATCCACCCAACCAATCGACCCCACCCCACCCCACCCCACCCCACCCAAAAATGATTTTTTCTTCCACTTTTTCATACACCCCCAACCCTACCCTTGCACTCACCCCACTCCACCATACTCACCCAACCCATTCCCACCCACCCCCCAAAAATGATTTTTTTTCTTCAATTTTTCACACCCCCACCCACCTCGCTCCAGACCTTACCCCGCCACCCACCCAACCAACTGACCCCACCCAAAAATGATTTTTTCCTAATTTTCCACACCCCGACCCTACGCCCGTCACCCAACAACCCCACCACTATCCACCCCACCCAAAAATGATTTTTTTCTTTTCCACACTCCGTCTCGACCCTACACCGGTCAGCCACCAACCCCACCCCTACCCAAAAATGATTTTTCTTCTTCTAATTTTTCACACCCTGTCCCTACCCGTCACCCACCCAACAAACTGACCCTACCCAAAAATGATTTTTTTCTTATACTTTTCCTCGTCCAATGATAACAAAAAGTTATAGATGATCACAATATTTAATATAATTGGTCACAATCATTTATAGTTGGTCGCATATTATTTATTTATTGGTCACAACTTACTCATTTTTTTCATGATTAGTTAATATTTTTTTTCACAATTACCTAATAATTGGTCACATTCCCTACTCGTCATAAGTCATACAAAGTCACATTTAGTCGACATTTTGGTTACACTTACCTAATAATTCGATCACCCCACCCTACCCCACCCCCAATGCAAAGTCACAACATGTCACACAATGTCACAATTGGTCACACATGTCACATTACAAATTTAGTTGAAAAACCTTACCCACATATCCACACATTCCTAAAGTCACAGTTAGTCACACAAGGTCATAGTTTGATCACACGAGGTCACAGTTAGATCACAATTGGTCTAGTTGCAAAATTCGATCACATAAAGTCACAATTCAATCACATAAAATCACAGTCGATCACACGAAGGCACAGTTCAATCACACAAGGTCATATTTTGGTAACACATGTGACCGAACTATGACATCATGTGATTGAACTGTGACCTTGTAAGACCAAATTGAGACTCTGTGTGATCAAACTGTGACCTTGTATGTTCAAATCGTGACTTTGCGTGATCGAGTACCGGATGTGACGAATTGTTAGGTAAATGTGACCAAAATATTTACTAATTGTGACTTGTGAGAAATGGGGGATGTGACCAAGAAAACTAAGAATACGGAATGTGACCAAATATTAGGTAATTGTAACAAAAATGTTAACTAATTGTGATTGAGGAAATGAGTAAATTTTGACCAATAAATAAATAATATGTACCAATTATATGATAATTTTGATCAATTATAGGTAAATGTGATCAAAATATTGACTAATTGTGAGTTTGTGCGACTTAAGATAAGTGCGAATGTGATAAAAAAAAAACAAGTAAGTTTTGATCAATAAATAAATAAATTGTGATCAATTATTGATGACTATGACCAATTATTAGGTAACTATGACCAATAAATAAATAATATGTGATCAATTATGGATGATTGTGACCAACTGTGACTTGGTGTGACCATTGGACGAGGATGTGATGTGACCTACAATTGTGTCAAATATAACTATGTGTGACCGAAGTGTGACTTTGTAAGAACGAAGTGTGACTTTATGTAATCTAACCGGTGACCTCGTGTGATCTAACCGTGACCTCGTTTGACCTAATTGTGACCTCCTGTGACCTCGTTTGACCAAACTGCGACGTTGTGTGATCGAACTTTGACCTTGTGTGATCAACTGTGAATTTGGAGGGGTGGAATTTTACAACTAAATTTGTAATTGTGACCTTGTGTGACTTAAATGCGATCTCGTATCAACTTGCGTGACTGACCGTGACTTTGGGGGTAGGGATGGTGGGGTAGAGGTCAAGTTGGGATAGAAAAAGCAGAAGAAATCAATTTTTGTGGTGAGGTAGGGTCTGGGTGGGTGGGGTGAGGTGGGGTGGGATGGGGTGGGGTTGGGGTTGGAAAAGTAGAAGAAAAAAATCATTTTTTGGAGTGGGGTGAGTAGGTAGGGTGGGGTCGAGGTCGGTTTGGGGGTTGAAAAAGTAGAAGAAAAAAATTATTTTTGGGTGGGTGGGGTGGGGTAGGGTGGGTTGAGATGTGGTGGTTGGGGTGGTGTGTAAAAAATAGAAGAAAAATAATTTTTTGATGAGGTATGGTGGGTGGCAAAGTGGGGTGGGGCGGTTGGGGGAAGAATGAAAAAATAGAAGAAAAATCATTTTTTGATGGGGGTGGGGTGCGATGGGTAGGGTGGGTGGGTGGGGGTGCGGTGGGATATGATGGACGGTTGAGGTGAAGTGTGAAAAAATAGAAGAAAAATCATTTTTAGGTGGGGTGGATTGTGGTGGGGTTGGTGGGGTGCGGTTTGAAAATATAGAAGAAAAATCATATTTTGGTGGGGTGGGTGGGTGGGTGGCGAGGTAGGGTCGGGGAGGGGTCGGTGGGGGTGTAGAAAATTAGGAGAAAAAAATTAATTTTGGGTGGTGTGAGGTGGGGTTGGGGATGGGTGACGGGGTAGGGTCGGGCGAGTCGTGGAAAAAAATCATTTTGGATGAGGTGAATTGGGGTAGGGTCTGAGGCGAGGTTGGTGGGAGGGGGGGTCGAAAATTAGAAGAAAAAAATTAATTTTGGGGATGGGTGGGGTTGGGGTAGGTGGGGGGTAGGGTAGGGTAGGGTCTTGACGAGTTGTGGAAAAGTAGTAGAAAAAAATCTCAAAAAAAACTTATTTTTGAGGTGGGGTGAGGTGGGTGGGTGAGATGAGAAAAAAAATAAAAGTAAAATCATTTTTGTGGTGTGGTTGGGTGGTTGGGGTGGGGTTGGGTTTGGTTGGGGAGGAGTGGGGGTAGGGTGGCTAAGGTGGTGTCCATGGTGGGGGTGAGTATGGAAAAGTATAAGGATAAAAGTCATTTTTTGATGTGAGGTGGGGTGGGGTGGGTTTTCGGGGTGGGGTGGGTTGGGTTGGGATGGAGTGGTTGTGAATTAGGTATTGTTTTGATTTTATTATTTAGTATTATATAAGTTTTAATTTAATATATAAATGATAATTATTATTATTATAATATTATATTAATTAATTAGCTAATTAACACTTGATTTTTTTTTTTTTTAAAAAAAAGCTTGAGTTTGTTATGTTTAAAAAATGAAAGTTTTAGTTGTATAGTTATGTACTTTTCTCAATTCATAATGAAGGGAATTGGACGCAATTTGTCTATTGTTCTTTTCCTAATTTTTTAAATCCTAAGAATGGGCTTGGACCATGATTACACCCAAGACCAAAATTAGTGGCTTTTATATTGGAGAATCCCTAATTAACAAAAATGGACCCGACTTCTGTAGCATATATATGGAAATATAAATTGAAGAAGGGGGTCGGGGGTTGGTAGATGAGAGTAGAAGTGTAGTCGGCAGCTTTGGGTGAATTAGAGAAAAGAAAAGAGCCTCGGCTGATCAGATCAAAAGAGGGTTGATTTTTGGGAATAGTACATAAATAAGGTGTTTTTAAATGTCAATTTCAAAATTAAGGTGAAACTTGTAAAAATTCAAAAATCAAGTTATATTTAGAATCAATTAATTAAATTAAATAATTAAAATATTTTATTAATTATATGTATTAAGGTCACAATACTATATATTTGAAGTCACAAAACACAAATTTTTTAGGTCACTAATGATTTCATGGTCACAAATTATTGAAATATTAGGTCACAAATTGAATTTATTTTTAGGCCACAATCTACAAACGACTATTTTTAAGGTCACAATTATTCATTTTCAAGGTTACAAGAAAAAATTGTAGGTCACAACCATCATTTTTTTCGATCACAGCCTACCAACCACCATTTTTAAGGTCACAATTATTCATTTTCGAGGTCACAAGAAAAAAATTGTAGGTCACAACCATCATTTTTTTCGATCACAACTTACCACCCCATTTTCAAGGTCACAATTATATATTTTCGAGGTCACACCACCGATGCAACCTGTGACGACCACCACCGCAATCTCAGACCACCACCACCACCACCACCAAACCACCATTTTCACCCACAGTCACCACCAATATGAAAAAAATACTCCAAAACCTGGTTAAAAATATAGGAGCCGTGAAGACCGGACCACCACCAACCACCATCATCACAAACAGACCCAGCACCGCCACACACTCAGTCAACACCATAACAGACCACCACCACCATCACACACACACACCCAGCACCACCACAATAAACATACAAAATGCACCTCTGGCCGCCTATCGCCTCTACGTACAATTGCACCACCACCGACACTACATACCTGCACCACCACCTGGCTCTGATGCCTGAGTTAGGGAACTTACGGTACCTTCTTAGCACCTGATGAAGGCTGAAGCCAATCGATTGTCTTGTCGTAGTTGGTGGTTTGGGGTTGGAGAAGCAGCGGCGCCACCATTGCTGCTTCCATCTAGTCTAGTCGGTAATGAAGAAATGGTGGAGTTTAGGCGAGATGAGGGAGGAACTGATTGAAGTTTTTTTTATCTTAGAAGTTAGGGCTTGTTTTTTATTTAGGGGTAAAATATGACCTGATTTTTGTATGAATAACACTTTCACCTGATTTTTGAAATTGGAACTTAAAACACCTTAGATGGTGTAATTTCCTCTTGATTTTTTAAGAAGGGAGGAAGCTCATCTTGGATCCGGAATGTAAGGCGTTAATTGAAGATTTGTGATTATCTTCATAATTTGATGATCCGGGTGATGAATTTCTTTTGTATTTCTTACATTAATATTTAGGCTAGATTTCTCTTATGTATTGGATGAGATGAACCATATGTTTTATTTATTTTAAATTCAAGATTTATAATTTACTATTTTCTTGTGTTTCTTTGTTTATTCTTGCATTCCCATTGAATTATTTAATTCCTTGATCACCAATTGAATACTTAGTTGCTTGTTCTAGGCTTGAAAAAGTCATAATAGGTTTAGAACGCGGCAAAATAAACACAAGAACACTATATATTAGGAATAACAATATGACGTGTGCAATCTAGTTGATAAATTATTGATTCATGCATCATGAACATTCTCATTCGGACTAGGAATAGATTCGGGTCGTGTTTGTAGTAGATTTAATTTATCTTGAAAAAAAATTTAAATATATTAATTTTATCGATTGTCACGAATGCATAGATGAACTAAATTAGAAAATTGTTGAATTAAAATAGATATCACTAGGTGTATTTGAATTCCAATACATTCTCGCCATATAATTACAAATCTCACTTTATTTATTTTGCAATTTTAGTCTCAATCAAATAAATCAAAATCACTTCTTTTATATTTCTTATTTCTAATTGTTAATTTAGATTTTCTCCTTTCGATTAATGTTAGTAATCTAAAACGTAATTTATCTCAATTATCGTGGGAACGATACACTGACTCGTTATCCACTTTATTACTTGTGCAACCCGTACACTTGCGGGATTTTAGCGCAACAAGTTTTTGGCGCCGTTTCCAATGATTATTTTTTATTATATTTTTTAGATTACTTTCACTAATTCGAACTTTTATTTTTTTTATTTTTTTTTGTTTTGTCTTGTTTTCCAATTTACTACACTAGTTTTATTATTATTATTATTATTATTATTATTATTATTATTATTATTATTATTATTATTATTATTATTATTATTATTATTATTATTATCCTCAGGAACATTTAAGTGAAGTTAAATATGTTTGGAGTTGGCTTTCACAAAATGTCTGTACGTGATTTCTTCATAAGGCAACAATATTTGATAGGTCTAGGAAATGAAGATAGACATATTGTACTGGGAGATTATGTCATAGGACAACTACTAAGAGACATAGAAGTTGAATATGAAATTGATGAAGCTGCCTTGGATGACTTACCTTCTGCATTGTTTTTCTCACCGGAATTTGATGTGCATAACTTACCTGTGAAAATAATCCTTCCACTGAGAGTAAATGGGCATGAAGTAAGGGAATCACCTCCACTAGACTTTCAACAAATACAATATGAGGAAAATATTTGTCAAGAATATGTCATTGTCTCATCTTCAACAATTCAAGATCCGAACATCGAGCTCGACGAAACTTCAATTAAAGAAGATGATAAAGTGGAGAAGGAGGAGTTGATCACAGTAGGCAAACTAAAAAGGCGACAGTGAGTTATGTTGACCTTACCACACAATCCTATGATTCCATTGGCTGCATAATAATTGATTTCGTCATTAACACCGACAAGATGATTGAAGTTTATTTATTGAAGTTCAAATCAAATGGAGAAGTCAGGATATACTTTAAGGACAGAGGCAACGTGAACTGCTGGAGAATAAATGACGAATGGTAAAAATTCCACTGACACAAGCAAATCAAGTCATCAAAAGCTTTCTTTAAAGTTTCATGAACGATCCCATCAAAAGTCGAGCTTTAGACTATAAACGGAGCGCTTATTGGGAGGCAACCCAATTTTCTTTCCCTTTTATTTATTTACTTAAGTTTTATTGCTTTTAGTTATGTTGCTTTCTAGAATATAGGGCTTAGTAATTTTATTGATTTGATTTTATTGGGTATCATAATCCAATTATGTTTCTCCCTTAGGCCATTGATTTATTGTTGGTTATTTTGATTGTTTGAGCTAAGTAACACATGTTCTAGGTTAAGTGATATTTAATGTTTAATTTGATTTCTATATGTAGGAACATAACATCGTACAACATTCAAACCAGCATCAATTAAAAGAAGAGCATGAAAAAAAAAAAAAAAGATTGTCTAGCCATCACCCATGATGCCTCACACATTTCACACGAAAAATCGGGAAGTACCTTCTTCCTTTCTTCCCCACCCCCTTATATTCTTACTTTTGCTTTCAGGCATTGAGGACAAAGTCGATTTTAAGTTTGGGGGTGTGTGCAAAAATTCGAATAGTTCTTCAAAAAAAAATAATCTTTAGACTCTTTTGCATAATAGCGTGTTTGGTTAAATATCCTTGTCAACTCTTGATTGCTATTAATTGAAACAACATGATTAGGGGTGGGCATAGCCCACCCAACCCGCTAAAACCGTCCAACCCAACTCGATCGATTTGAGTCGATTTTTGATGAAAATCGGGTTGGGTTCTACAAAAAAAAAAAAAAAAAATTGTTCGGGTTCGGTTGGGTTGTGGGTTGAGTGAAAAACCCAACCCAAGCCGACCCAAATCTTTTTTTAAAAAAAATATGACCATTTAAATTTCAAGAATCTCAAGCACATTTTATAATTTGGATGAAATTCAAATATGGTTTGAACATATTTTAGTTTTATTAGCAAATATTCAATTTATTATATTTGAGCTTATTGTATTATACATAATTGATTTAAGTTAATAGTTGATTTATGGGCTTAACTTTTTAAATTTCAAGATTTTTTGCTAATTGGATCAAAGCCCAAACCATCCAACCCAACTGAAACTTGATTGTGTTGGGTTGGGTTTGAACTCATACTTGGGTTGGGTTGGATTGGATTGATTTTTTATCAATCCGACCATAGTGGGTTGGGTTCAGATTGGGCAAAAAACCAACCCAACCCAACCCACGCCCACCCTTAAGCATGATTTATGAATTGTAGACAGGGATGTTATGCTTTTACTAATTTTATTCATGCTAGATTAATTATTGAGTGCATGGTCAACTTGATTATTGCGCATATAGGTGGCACATGAATAGAAAAATAGGTTGTTAGTATGGAACTAATAATACACACCCAAACAAAAATACTACTCAATCACTTGTCATATTAGGTAGATAAGTTTGGGGGAGTAGAACCAATAGTAGTTATTATTTGGGGACATGTTGATTCCATGTGTGCAAAAACTATGTGTGGAGTGATCTTGATTGACAGGTGAAAACTAGGTAATGACCAAATGCTAGCAGTCTAATCCCCATATTTTTTAAATTATTGCATAAGTAGGAACATGCATGCATACTTTACCTCTCTTTATAGCCTTTTTGACTCGAGTGATTAAGTCCGTAGGGGTATTTCTATACGTGGTGCCCTAAAGTCAACTGACTTGGGAGCCACCGGCCTAAAGCTTGTTATAGGAGTCATCTAGAAAGCTTAAGAGAGAGGGGTAATTCATTTAGATTTGTTTTATTTTAAAAAAAAAGAAATAAAATTTTTTTGTTAGGATATTGTATACATTTGACACCTTTCTTCGATGTCCAGTTGACTCGAGTCATTAAGTTCATAGGGGTATTTCTATACCTGGTGCCCTAAAGTCATCTGACTTGGGAGCCACCGGCCTAAATCTCGTTACAGCGTCTTCTAAAGACTTAATGGAGAAAAGTATTGCATAATTTAGAATTTAGTTGATAGGTTTCATAAGGAGATTGAGATGGCTAGTGGGTTTGAATTACCTAGTGAATATTTGAAGGTTGGGGCACTCAAAATAAAGGAGAATCGTCACAAACCTAGATAGTGGCTATTATTGGTTAAACATGCCCAAACTTGAGCGGGAAAGGAGTTGGGGATTTAGAAAAAAACCTTAGAAATAAAACCCCAAGTTAGAGAGAAAATAATAAGTTTGGGGGATGTGCATCCCACGAGAGAGAAAGCGAAAAATTTGACTACTTAGGCCAAGGAGATCACCTATTTAGAGTACTAAAATGACTGGGTTGACTAAACACACACACACACACACACACACATGAATTGAATAAAAATTTGTATAACATTGTTTGTAGATTGTTCAGGGATTATTAACGGTTTTAAATACTAAAACATATACGACAGGTTATTTAACATGTGTGAGTGTGAAGAATCTTCTTTAATTTTGTGTGTTATGTTTACTTGATTGTATTACTTTAGCTTATTTGGGGACGAACAAGAGTTTAAGTTTGAGGGGTTTGATAAGTACGATTTTCGTACTTATCTAGGCCTTAAATTTGGACAATTGTAAGTATTCTAGGATATGATATTGCTAATTATGTGTTGAATTTTATTTGTTTTAGTAAAAACTCGATTTTGGATGTGTTTGGAGACTAAAAGGAGAAAATGGACTAAAATGGTGCAACAGAGCAAGATGGATGACCAATCTGCAAATTAGTAGTATATAAAAGGGAGGAAATGGGCAGCAACAGTGCCAATTTCGTCCCAATTTCGGGCAGCTGCCCGCCCGAATTTATTTTTTTACCAAAATAGAAAAATTCAATAATTTCCAAATTTCACGCAACGATGTTCTATATGCATTCTATTTGCACCATATACGCAACGCGTGCTCAACACACTAGTAAAAGAAAACGAAGGAATCTAGGCACAAATTGTCTATTGTTCTTTTCCTAATTTTTCTAAGTCCTAACAATGTGCTTGACCATGATTACACCCTACAGTGGCGGATCTATTGTCCGGCGAGCCTGGCCGTCGATGGATCACTGGATGCCGCTGTGAAGAAGGTGACTGCAAGTTTCAATATTTTTTTTTTTACCTGACCATCACCCAACTGCTGTCTATGAAAGTGAACCCAAGCCCAAGCCTCGACGACGACGACAAGCCCATAATCCCCAAACCCAATACCCAACCCAAATCCCAGTCTCACTGTCTCAACCTCTCCTGATTTTCTGATTCAAAAAACAACCATTGCTTCAGCTTGCCTTCTCCCCTTCGATCCATCATCTGCGGCGCCACTCTGAGCCTCCAACCAAGTTGACGACGGTGCTGCCAGCTTCCCCTGTCGTTGGTCTCCAGGCTCCAGCTGCTTCGCCACTTCGGACCTGACTGCTAGTGCTAGTAGCTCGCCCGACGAGGAGGAGCTTGCCTCATCTTCTTCTCGGTGAATTTTTTGTTTTTGGTTGTATTGTTTTCAGATTTTGTAATGTTATTAAATAACTAATGTTATAAGTTTTAATAAATAATATTGATTTTTAATTTTTGATTTCTTAATTTTTTTGTTAGATTATTCCATTGTGCTTCCAGTTCCAGTTCCAAACCAGTCAGAGTCACTGACCGATTTTTGATCCATTTGTGATTTATCATTTGCATTATTAGGTAATGAGGCTAAAAATTGATTCATTATAATTGATTTGGGAATTATGAATAAATCTTACATTTAAATTTTTGTAATGTGGTTTGATTTGTGAATTGTGATTATTGGTGAAAATATGATTTGTTTTGTGAATTGCGATTATTGATTTAAAGGTTATGAATTGAGATTTGGTGAATATTTGATTTGATTTGTGATTATTGATTTACATATTATGAAACCTTTTTTCAAACTAAACAAAAGTCTCAACCTAGTGGTTCTAATTCTAGTGGTCCTACAACTGCTTCTAGTAGACCAAATAAGTTAGTAGGCGTGATAACGCTAAGAAATTTCTATACTTATTTATTTATTCATTTTTAAATATTATTTCATTAAATAATATTCACAATCTCGTTACTGCGATCGTTGATGTTCATCGGTCAACGGTCAACGACTGACGGGTCAATGGTCAACGCTCTATCTGAAGTTCTCGGCTGGATCCGCCACTGACACCCTAAGACAAAAATTATTAGCTTTTATATTGGAGAATCCCTAATTAACAAAAGAGGACCAGACTTGTGGAGCATATATATATGGAAATATAAATTGAAGAAGGGGGTGGGGGGTTGACAGACGAGAGTAGAAGTGTAGTCGGCAGCTTTAGGCGAATTAGATTAGAGAAAAGAAAAGAGCCTCGGCTGGTCAGATCAAAAGCGGGCTGATTTTTTAAGAAATGAATCACCAGGAAGAAGAAGGAGTTGCTCATCTTGGATCCAGAATTCAAGGCCTTAATTGAAGATTTGAGATTATGTTCATAATTTGATGATCTGGGTGATAGATTTCTTTTATTTTTCTTGTATTTCTTACATTAATATGTCAGGCTAGATTTCTCTTATGTATTGGATAAGATGAACTCTCTATGTTTTATTTATTTTAAATTCAAGATTTATAATTTAGTAATTTTTTGCGTTTCTTGGTTTATTCTTGCATTCCCATTGGATTATTTAATTGCTTGATCACCAATTGGATAATTAGTTGTAGGGGTGGGCGTCGGGTGGTTCGGTTCAAATATCTCAAGAATCGAAACCGAACCATAATTTTCGGTTCTTGTAAAATGGAGTCATTCGGTATGAGGTCTCGGGAAGCGAGCCAATAACCTAAAATAAACTTCTACCGAATATATGAAGATCAAGAATTTTGAAAATCATTTCACCTCGAAAAAAAGTATAGGATTCTCCATGAAATAGAAGATATTCATAAACCAAAATAAGAAATAAATGGCCTAGAAGGTTTTTCGAGCATGGCAAGAAGCCATACAAATAAATCCATACAAATAAATTTGTATAGTAAACTTGTGGGATGAATCATGAATTTTAAATGCATTATTAATAATTGTTTTATATTTGTATTTAAATATTTAATTAACTTCATCGTGGTCATTTACAACTTCGCATATTAATAAGTTAGTCTCATTCTATTTTCATTTACTAAGAATTTCAGTCCAAGTGTGAAGTTAAAAGTTACAATGAGGTAGAGATAGGTATGTCAACAAGCCGAACCGAGCCGAGCCGCAAGCGGAACATCAAGGCTCGAGCTTAACTCGAACTTTTTAGGGTCGATCTTTTTTTGGCCCGAGCCGAGCCAAAGCTTGACCAAAATTTTGAGGCTGGGCTCGAGCTTCTTCGAGCCGAGCCGAGCCGAGCCGGCCCCTTTTTTTTTCACGAGTCAAACGCGACGAATGAATTGTAATTACTTAAACATATAATATAATATAATTATGTACACAATAAATGTAGTTAAAATATTAAACATAAGATTTAATAAAAATTTAAATGTAGATTTCGTAAAGTCTATCTATAATAAATTACTAATTGTTTGTTATATATTCAATAAATGTTACAAGTTACATTGTTACAAGTTACAACCCTCCTCCTTTTTCCGGGCTTGGGACCGACTACAATCAACATAGGCGGAGTTAAAAATTGTACACGAATAAAAAATTTCGTGTACAATTTTTTTAAAAACATAATAATTTAAATTACACAAAATGATTTTTAAAAACTTACAATTTCTTCTATCTTAAATATTGCTCCAAGTCCTCGGCCATGATCCTGTCAACTTTATCTTGAAGTCGTAAATCTGCACATTCCCAATCCTTCAAGCATACAAGAGCTTTTAATATGTCTTCCTTCAGTCTTGATCGTTCGTCTGACAAAATCCTACCACTTAAACTAAATGCAGCCTCTGATGTCACGATGGACATCGGAGGTGTTAGTAAATCACGTGCAATTTTTGCTACAATTGGATATTGCCTTTCATTACACATCCACCAAGTTAGAACATCAAAATTCTCTAATTCTCTTGGTGTTAAAACACTGCGAACGTCCACACACATGTACCTGGCTAACTCAGATGGAATTTCAACGTTTGTACCACCTATCAATCTAGATATGTTTCCACTGGAACTAATTGAGGGAGCACTTGTATTTGTGTTAATAAAGTCCCATAAAGAATTAGAATGCATTGGAGTACTTTGAGAAACATTAGTTTGGGAACTAGAACTGCATTGATCTTTTTTTGCAGTATAATAATTGTACATTTCACATAATAAAGATTCCGTATTAACATGTGATAATTCTATATTTAGATTTTGTGAAACTCCCTTTATAATAGACTTAATGCCCATTAAATTTAGTCGAGGATCCAACACCGAGGCTAAAACAAATAAAGAAGGTAATTCTTCCCAATATTTGCAAAATTTTGTCTCCATGGAGCTGACTACATCATTAAAAATTGGAAAATTCCTATATTGATTGAATGTTTGTGCAATATGAAAAAAGTGTTGTAAAACAAGTGAAGATGTTGGATAATAAACACCACTGCATGCATTTGTGGCATCATAAAAGGCTTTTAAAAATCTTTTTATACAGAATGCAATTTCCTATTCCCAATCTTCTAAATTATGGTCAGATCCATATGTATGTCTACCATTATAATGTATTGAAATAATTTTATCATAATTTTCACATGAGTATAACATAAGGTATGTAGAGTTCCATCTATGTGATACATCTGTAGCAAATGAATGTTCTTCTAAACTATACTCCGCACACAAACTATTAAATTCTTGTTTTCTTGATGGTGATATATTTATGAAATTTATTGCTTGTCTAATTTTATCTAAGGATTTTTCAATATGTTTTAAACCACTTTTAACAATTAAGTTGATAATGTGACAAACACAACGTTGGTGATAAAATAAACTATCAAATGTAGGGTTAAAATTAGAAATAAATTTATCAATAACAACCATATTAACGCTAGAATTATCAAAAGTAAAACGACAAATCATAGCTTACATACTAAATTCTTGTATAATCCCTTTTAAAATTAAATATATGTTAGCGGCATTATGAGGATATTCCACTAATCTAAATGCAATAATTTTTTTGTGTAAAATCCAACGATTGTCAATGTAATGAGCTATGGCAGCAATATAACCTTTTTTGTTACCTCCGGTCCATAAATCAAATGTAAACGAAATAAAAGTATCATATGTTTTTAAGGCTTTAATGGTAGTTTCTTTCCTTTTGTTATATAATTTTACGGTGTCTGCACGAAGTGTATTTCTACAGTAAGGAGTATACCTGGATTGAAGATAATTCTGCACAAGTCTGGTGAAGTGAACAGAGTCAATTAAAGGAAGTGGCATCTCAGCGGCTGCCACATATGCAGCCATACCTTCGCGAAATCTTTCTTGCGAATACACAAAGGTTGAAAGATTAGAGCCAGAAGGTCCAGAACCACCAAACACAAGCTGGGACTGCGTTGTGTCAGCAACCGGTTTCGCTTTACACGTCCTTGCTATGTGCCGGTTCAAATGTGACGTGTTTGACCTGGGCTTCCAGCTCATTTCCTTACCACAGTAATTGCAGCACGCTTTCCATATATCAACTCCACTTTCAACACCAATTTTTTCTTGTCATATGTTGCTAGCAATCTGATAACTTTTTTTTAGCTCGCTTGATTTCAACAACTTCCTCGTTTTGGATATCATCCAAGTCAATGGGAGCATTTTCGGAGGCATCGATATGAGAGGGAGTGCTAGAACTACTCCTGAATTGGTTAACTTCATCACTGTTAAACTTCATATGTAGGTAGACTTTAGTTTCAAAATTGAAAGTTGAAACCAAGAAAAATATTATCACAAGAATTGAAGAATATAGAAAAATAGAGAATTGAATATAAATTATAGCAAACAAATGAGGATTATGACAAAATGAAAAAACTTGTAACTTGTAAGCGAACTGTGAATTGACTTGTGAATTTACAAACAAAACACAACCTATTTATAGAAAAAAAAGTGGGAAAACCAAAAAATTTCAAATTTTGGAAAAAAAAATGTATCGTACAAATACAGATCAATATACAATACATAGTCACAACGTTGCAAGTAGCTAGGCTTCCTGCAACGCGGTTGCGTGTTGCAGGCAGCTACTACCTGCAATTTGCAGGCAGACACACGGGCCACATTGGCTCGTGTTATCGGGCCAAATTGGCCCGCCACACGGGCCGGCCCCGGTACGAGCCCACTGAGCATTTTTGAGCTCGGATCGAGCTTTAGCTCGGTCCTACAAGCTTTGAGTCGAGCTTAGCCCGAGTTTTAATGAGCCGAGTCCGAGCTACCCGAGCCGAAGAGCCGTTTTGACACGCCTAGGTAGAGACGTAACAAATTTCATAAAAAAAAATTAATCATTTTCACTTTACCCAAAAAAATTACAAATTCTTTTGATTTTTAGTTTTATGACAACCAATTAAGACCATAAAAAAATAAACGAGGATCAAAGACCGGTTCTAACTTCGGTTTTTCAGTTCTAAAAGTGGAACCGAGAACCGAACCGGTTCTCGGTTCCAAAATCGATTTCCTATTTTATTTTTTGAAAATCATACGATTCCGATTTTTTCAGTTCGGTTCGATTCCAATTCAGTCATATCAGTTATGATTTTTTTGGACACCTCTAATTAGTAGCTTATTGTAGGCTTGAGAAAGTCACAATAGGTTTAGAACGCGACAAGATAAATACATGAACACTATATGTTAGGAATAAATATATGACTTGTGCAATCTAGTTGACACATTGTTGATTAATGTATCATGAACATTCACATTTAGAATATAAATAGATTCGGGTCGTCTTTATGGTAGATTTTATTTATCTTGGAAAAGAAAGTTAAATATATTAATTTTATCGATTGTCACGAACGCATAGATGAGCTAAATTAGAAAATTGTTGAATTAAAATAGATATCACTAGGTGGATTCGAATCCCAATACATTCCCGCCGTATAATTACAAATCTTACTTTATATATTTTGCAATTTTAGTCTCATTCAAACAAAATAAAACAAAATCACTTCTTTTATATTTCTTATTTCTAATTGTTAATTTAGATTTTCCACTTTCGATTAATGTTAGTAATCTAAAATGTAATTTATCTCAATCCACGTGGGAATGATACATGGACTCGTTATCCACTTTATTACTTGTGCGACCCATACACTTGCGAAATTTTAGCGCAACATCTATTAATACTACACCAACCCCTGCACCTTTGGCAATTTTTGAACCATCAAAGTATAATATTTAAGGCTTCATTTCACATAAGTTGATCTCCAGTTCAATTTTCTTTGGAACATTAACACATAGATGATTAGCCAAGAAATCTTTTAGTGCTTGATTTTTTTATGGATTTTTGTAGTACATTTTGCCTTTTAGACTTAGATAAAGCCAAAGTCTACAATTCGATTCTTTGATGCAAAATAGGGCGAGAAAATATGTACTTAATTAAAATCATTTTTTATACTAAATATACCATAATGGGTCAAAGATAGACCCTTAATTTTGTATATGTAAAATAAAGAGTCAGGAATAATTTTTCTATGGTCGAATAATTACATTCACATTTATTCAATTGCCACTAAGATAATAAATTGCTCTTTCTTCACCCAATTGGTCTTCATGAGTGATCATTCTTGTTATGGAGTCTTGTTTTATTGATGTGTATACCTTTACTAGTCATCCTTGAATGGGTGAGACCAACACAAGTGGACCTGATAAGTATATCTTCAGACTATTAAAAAATTTTTGATGCTCTTCTTTCTACAAGAATTCGTCTGGACCTTTGAGCTTTAAAAGAGGTGAAAAAGCTTCTGTTTGCCCTATACACTTGAAAATAAAACACCTTAAGAAATTATCTTAACCAAAAAAACGCTATAACTCTTTTTTATTGCTAGGTTGTTTGGCCTTTAATATGACTTTTGCTTTATTTTTATCCAACTCAATTCCCCTGTTACGTACTTGGAACCTTGGAAGTTTCCTGAATTTACACCAAATGCACACTTCAAAGGATTCCATTTCAATTTTTATTGTCTCATTCGTTCAAATGAACAGTTAATGGCCTTCTTTTTTGAACGATTCGACCCCCATATCATCTATATATACTTCAATAAATTCACCAATCACATCATGAAAGGTCAAATTCATTGCCCTTTTATATAAGTGGCCCCAGCATTTTTTAGGACGAATGTCATAACTACCTATTCATAACATCCTAATGCACTTGGGCATCTAAAATTAGTATTATGCATGTGATGCGAACCCCTTTGGTGTTTGGACTAAAAATTCCCACAACAATTTAATACCAACTCAAGAAATCTAAAATGGTAAAATAAACATAAACCCAAGTTTACTCCAACCAAAATTCCAAGGAATAATCCTTAACTCAATGGAGAGAAATAAACAAGTTCATAGATTTCTTCCAACAAGCACATGAAATAAAATACTCCAAGTGAAGTCGAGAACATTACCTCAAAGAGGCTTGATGAAAGGAGGATTTACCTCACAAATGTCTTCACACATGAAGAGAGAAAATGAACTACCAAGTTATTCACTAGGGTTTTGAAAGTGGGTATTTATAGTACAAGGAAACATAGAATTAAAAGGGTCGGATTTTAAGTTCAAGATTTGTGAATTTGGGTCTCAGATTGCCGCATGCAGCCCTCGTGGTTCCACCTCATGTGGTCATGCCGTTATCGTGTGAACAGTAACATTGACACACTACCTTTCCTCGTTCAAATGGCGAGCGCGGTCACTTGGTCTTCCTTGCCCGCGACCGCATGGGGTAAAATCCAGTAAACATGATTTTTTACTCTAACCTGATTCTTGACTACTCTTTTGACTTAATCACTTTGTTTAACCTCGAATCTTGAAACTCCTTTGCATCGGATCTCGTCATGGGTCCCACCGGCACGTGCATCAATGTTTGACTTTCTTGGATCTCATCATCCCCTCCCTCTTGAAAAGGATTCGACCTCGAATCTTGCTTGACTGCATTGTCGTGGGATTCCTTGATCTTTGATCTTGCATTGTGGACCAGGGGTTCGTGTAATGCATTTGGATTTTCTTGATTCTCTTCATCACCTTCCTCTCGAGAAGGATTTGACCCCGAATCAGTATCTACAATAAAAAGAGAGAAATCAAACACAATAAATGTAACTGAAATTTCATACTCACCTATTAAGATCAATTTGTAGGCATTGTCTTTGGTCTTGCCAAGAGCTTGAAATGAACCATCACTGTAGGTTAGCAATTTAGGTTTTATTTGATTGGGTTTTACTCCTTCCATGAATGAAAGCACATCCAACCACCAGATCAAATGTGATATGCTTCCTACCATGGTCTGTGTGGGAAGTACATTGTTCACCACTCCCCTCAAATGGAAGCTCGTTCTTCCCGCAAAGGGGCTTAACCAATTTTGCCTTTTTTTGTCCACCTAAACTAACTCTTCCATCAATAAATAAGTGCATCAAGTTCAAAGGAGTTAGTAGGTTAAGGTCATAAGCAATCCTAAGAGGGGAAAATTTGCTAATAGGATGAAAATTTTTATTACAAGCAAACAACCACAAGGTTAGCATCAATTTCATGCAAATACACTACTTCCCAAAAGAAAAAAATTGCTACGTTGAAAGCATTGTTGGTTTCATGACATGTAATGAAATGTGACATTCTAAAAATCCTACCAAAAATCACAAAAATAGCATCATTTCCTTTCTTTGATCTAAGTAAACCCATTATAAAATTCAGAGAATTATTTAACATAAGGTTTACTAGGAACGTGCAAATGTGTGTATGAGCCTTGAGGCAGAACCTTAGATTCGACCTCGTTGCAAGTGATGTGTCTGCTACAAATATAAAAATATATATCAACTTCCATTTTAGGCCAATGAGAATGCTCACTTAAGATCTCTAAGGCCCCTTTGATTCCAAATTGTCCTATCAAGCACCCAACATGTGCCTCTCTTAATAGCAACTCCCGCATGGCACACTTAGGAACAAACAATATAATTTTTCAAAACAAATAATTATCATGCTCATAGAATTCAGTAAAATTCTGCTCACCACATGATTCATAAATGTTAATCAATTTTGGATTATTAGCTTGCAAACCCATAGTAACTTCAAAACAAAATATTTCGCATTTAGGGAGGTTAGAAGCAAAGTCCCTGTTGACCACAAAATTCGTCTGGACCTTGGACCAACACACTCAGCTCCTCCCTCTTGAACATGTGGATCTCCTGCACACTGTGACAAACAATCAGTTTGCAAAGGGGGCCGAGATGACTCCCGTTTACACTCCGATGGCAAAGTCAGTGCTCATTTCAAGCAAATATAAATTGAGTGCGGAAAATGTAAGTGTGTAAAAGAGAGAAAGGGGAGTGAGAGTAAAGTATTCAGTTAAGAGAGTGAAAATGCTAACCTTTTCCTTGGAGGCAAGTGTGCTCTATTTATAGAATGAATAATTCTCTTAGATTGTGACACGTGTTATACTTTACACATGACAAGATCCTAACTATTCATGTGGTAAACCATTTCTTTTGCTTTAATCATTACTACATGTCATAGGGATAAAGAACCTATCAAATCCCTTTAAAGATGTTGTCACATCAACCTATCTTGTCACCTTTCTAGTGTACTCACTTCGGCTTAGGAGTACCTTGGCATAAGGGTACCTCGACATAACATCACCCCGGCATAGGGGTACCTAGGCATAGCATCACCCCGGCATAAGGCTACCTCGACATGTAAGAGTCCAGCAAGTTTGGTATCTATAGTTTGGCATGTGGGTCATGATTAGGTGAATGGATGTTTTGTGGATCCCCTGTTAGGCCCATATGAATGACTTGTCATATAAAATTAGTCATGGTCGTAACACTAGTCCCTCAAGTCTGGTTGGTTCATTTATGTGCGAACCGGACTTGAAAATATAAGGGATTGAAGATGATGGAATGTGTATATACTCGAAGAAATAACCAAAATAGGAAATATATGAAAAATCATTCTTGCAAGACACCATCAGAATGGAAAAAATAGAATATATTTTGCATGGTAAAGTGTCGCCGAAGAGGAATAACATAGGCACTTGGGCCCATGCTTTAATATAGTTTGAACACTTGGGTCCTTATTTGAACACCTGAAAATCCTTTCACGTAGACTTTTCTTAGTTATATTAAAAGAGTATTGGGCTGCTTTATTCAAAATTTGAAAGTGTATCTCTTCTCCAAACAAAAAAGAATACTCGAGAATGCTTCGAACTTACGAAGACATATAGGCGCATAGAGATATCCCGAGCATGCCTCAAATAGGAGGGGAATTACAAGGTTTCCTTCGATAATGTTGAAGATCTTACGCCTAGATGTACGAGGGCTAATAGCCTTTCTGCATAACATAGAGAATATGCTCAATTCAAGCAGCTGGAGGGCTTACAAGTCTGCCTCGTTTTGAGATGTGCATCTTTGGATAATATGAAACAATGTATGTATACGTTGTTTCTTGTGTCGACATGCGTGTATATGCTCTAGTCCCTTAAATTTGGAAGTCCCGGGCCTTCACAGCTGAGGTTCGAATTTATAGCTTTTGGATGTTTTGTCTAGAATGGAATTGACCAATGATAAAGTCCTTTGTAAAAGATGTTAGTTGAAGAAGTCCACTCTTGGGTGGAGTCAATTGCAAAAGTCCCTCATGAAAGGCCAAGAGAAGGAATCATTTGGAAGAGGTCCCTCCGGATATCATGTGGATCCACAACCTAATCCAGAATCATGGGCGTCGAATGAGATAGCAACTGAAATTCGAGCCAATGGCATGGCAGAAGTTTCTTCAACTTACCGAATTCCGAGGGAGATTAGGGTTACACATATGAGCCCATCATGTAGACCTTGTCGCCCCTAAAGGTCAAGTTGCGGTGCTCCTTGATGCGTTTCAATGTGGGATGCGCTTGCCTCTTCACCCTTTCTTCAGGGCTCTCCTCCAGAGTTACAACCTTTGTCTATATCAGGTGGCTCCAAACTTCTGGACCCAGGTTGTGGGAACCTGGCTAGTATGGCAGGAAGTCAGCCCGGACTTTTCCATCTCACCTTACATCACCCTTTATATACTGAAAAAGGTAGCTCGGAGGGATAAGGTTGATATTCTGGACTGGTACTACATTACCACCAGGGGACAACATTCTCCCTTTATTACGGGAGATCCGACCTCAATGAAACATTGGAGAACACAATGGTTCTGGGTAGCGGCGAATGACAGTGCTCCCCTCCGGATTCGGTTCCTGAAATTACTATTCTTCGGACTCTCTCTCGCCCTCGTGAGTCTTTTGTATTCTCAGTGTGAATGTAAGTATGATGTAGGCTGTTTTGAGTTTCAACGATAACCTTCTGTGTTATCTTTGCAGGTCAGCAATACGCGCATCTTCTCCCTAAGGAGGACTTGTCCATGGTGAAAAAGCTCTTTGCATACTGTGCCACTTTCCCAGAGGTGATATTGAAGAAAATTTTTTTATTAAGCACGGGCTTATGCGAGACATGGGTAAGTTCTATAATCCTTGTGTTAATTGTGTCGTTGTCCGAAGCGCCTTTGACTGACAATTTCATTTTGATGAATAGGTTCTAAAGAACTTCCCCAAGGTTTCCCTCAAAGGCCTGATGGCGAAGAAGATTCCACTTCCGTTGAGGCCCAGGAGTGACGAGGAGCTTAAGTAGAAGTCTTTGCTCAGCAGTTTCAATGTGGAAGTTGCAAAGAACACAGCTGATGCCTTAGCTGCAAAGCTCATAAATGTTCTTTTGGTGCTGCTCCCTCCACGGGTCTTGTTGTCTAAGGGTCAGCAATGATTAGAAGTGAAGGAGGAATTCGGAGGCAAACATGAGGCTCTAAAGAGAGAGCGAAAATCGAAGCAAAAGGAAGAGAAAAAGTCTGAAAGAGCATTGGTTGACGATCCTTCTGATGAGGATGTTGTGGAGGTAATGGGGCATGAGTTTCCTCCACAGAAGAGGCTAAAGAAAAGTAAAGGCATATTTGGTTCTTCCGAGGTGGATGTAGCTGATTTACCTCCACCAGTTGATCCTATCAGAGGCAAAGGGGATGTCTCCAACTCAGATTTCTTTTCCCAGGCTCCGAATCCCCCTGGCCATGATGAAGGTTTGATTACTGTTCCGGGGGGTGGACCAGGAGGTGACCCCAGAAATTGATGCTGAGCTTAGCCACATAAAAGCTGTCCTGTGAGCTAAGGGAAGCACCTTAAATACCACCCTCTTAGATTCTCCGAATTCTCCTCCTGTCGGGGCTGCTTTGGCAATGGAGCACTTCTGGACTGAAGGTTGGGAAATATACTCCTCCAACATGTCACAAGCTCAGAAGCTGCATGCTTCCGGGGCCATGAATGTTAGGGAATTCGCCTTGATAGATGGGGCTGAGTCCGCCGTTAAGGATTTAGAATTGAAGAATAAGAGCGTTGAGACAGCTCTTCAAAATAGTGACAACATGGTGGTCCAGATTACAACTCTCTGAGACTCCGTGACGTCAATTGGAAATATCTTCACGAGGAGAAGATGATCTCAAAGCACTTGAAGGAGGACAATGATAGGCTAAAACTGAACCTAGAGGCTACTGATGCCGAAGTGGCCAGTTTTTCCAAGAGATTCGATGATGCAGTTCAGTCCCAGGCCATAACTGTCGAGGCCCTATGAAAGACAACCACAGAGTAGAGGAGCCTGGTGGATAAGGCGGCTGGACTAACTCATGAGTTGGAGAAGGAAAAGGAGGCCAAATTGGCAAGAGAAGAGGCCTTCTTGCCGAGGGCATAAGAAAGACTTTCTTACTTAGAGTGGGATATTGAGACTAAGGTGATTAATGACATCCATCATTTCAAGGATACATTTGAAGAGATCCTAGAATATGAAGCTATGCAGCCGTTCTTTGCCAACGCTGGGGCACGAATGGCTTCCCAGATCTGAATCTTTTGAAGATTGAGGCCTTCTATCCAAAGTCCCAAGATGTTAGTGAGGAAAGTCCCCTTGAAGACGTCACTGGTGGCCCTTCTTCTAAAGATGCCGCCCTTCTCGCGCTCCTGCTTAGGATGCCTATTTTTGTCATTGTGTTTTGTGAATCTTCATCTACTCCACTTTTGATCTTTATATGTGAATTTCGCATATTGCTCTGCTATAGAGAAGTAGTTTGTTTCATAAGATGATCATCATTTAATATGAGATGGTCCATCATAGGATGAACATAGTTTAATATACAGTGGCGGACGCAGACCATTTACGCTACTGGGGCACAAATTAATTTACGTTTTTTGCGATGGCCTTTATGGGGGTTAGGGGGCAGCGCCCCCGAAAATTTTTTTTTGCTAGAAAAAGACCAAAAAATGAAAAAGTACTTGAAATTTTATTACAATTGTTCCCTACGCGTTTTCATATTTTGATAATGTTTCATAATTACATCATTTTCGATATTATCAAGTACATCCTTCTCTATATATGCAATTAAACTATCATTCAACAACTGATCTCCGAGGCGATTACGTAGACGATTCTTAACATAAGTCATTGCATAAAATGATCTGTCGACTGTAGCAGTAGCCACGGGAAGAATTAAACTCAATGTCACAAGCTTGTACACTAATGGATGCACTTCATGTTTATTTTTTGCAACCAACTTATTTGCAAGATCACCAAGGCCATTTAATCCTCCAAAATCTTCATCAGTGCGCATGTCAAGAATATATGTATCAAGCTGATCATCAAGTTCCAAAATATCTGTGGCATCAGATTCTATCAGATAATACTCACATAGTTGAAGCAATTTGTTCTTATCAAAAGCAGCAAATGAATTATTTGGAGACAAACATGCAACACAAAGAAGTAAGTTACTATTTACTTCAGAAAAACGATCATTCAGCTCTTGAAGTTGCATATCAATGATGGCATAAAACATTTCCACGCGGAAGTGATGCAAATTTGTCACCGTGTCACGCCTTGAACGGCCCAAAGCTATGAACATATTATAAACATATATTGGCCTTGAAATCTCAAATTCTCAACACTCAAACAAAAATTCAAACATAACAATAATTCAAATTTCAAATCCAAACTCCAAACTCCGAATCTTAATTTCACAGACAACAACCAAGTAAATTAACAATGATACCAATTACCAAAATAAATCAAGTAATCTGTAAATCAACTAATCAAATTCAAGGTAGACCAAAGTTCTGAATCGGCACTGCAGGTAAATAGGTAATCTGATATTCTGATTCCCATTGGCCATTTCTCAATGCAATAGTAATAACTAATAACTAATAAATCAAAAAAAAAATTATACACACACACACGTACCAGGAGTCCAGGAGACCAGGACCACCACCGGTCCACCACCAGACGACACCAGCAGCAGAAGCGCTGCAGGCTGCAGCAGACCAGACCAGACAGTCAGTGCGTGTGCCGGTGTGCGGTTGCGTGACTCAAGGTCGGGAAGGTCAGTTTGATAGCTCTCGCCTCTCGATCTCGATCACTATTTTGGAAGTTTGGTGGGTGCAGGTGCAGCGCTGCTGCGCTGGTGAATCGCATTCAGTGGGTCACCGGAAGTCGGAAGAAGTTGGTGTCCTTCGAAATGCTGCGGCGGCCTGGCTACGCCTGAGAGCTGAGAGGGAGAGCTGGGAAATGGGTTGAGACGTTGAGTTAGACTGTGTGAGCTGAGAGGGAGAGCTGGAACTGGACGGGAGAGGAGAGCAGAGTGCTGGCTTGCTGGGAGTAGGAAATGATGGGTTGAGTGTATGATAAGTCACCTGGATGGTTTTGAACTTATTTAAAAAAAAAATACTGAATTTTTTCAATTTTTTCTGGGGCACGTGACTAAGCGTGCCCCAGTGTGGGTCCGCCCCTGTTAATATAGGATAGTCCGAAACATGTACAAGTCCTTGGAGTCACTTGCATGTGCAAGTCCTTGGAGTCACTTATGGATGTGATAGTCCCTCAAATCGAAGCGCTTAAGACATTTATGTCCATCGCTTAGATTTGACTGAATTGGTCTCAACTCGTACTTCCCTGTGAGTCCCTTGTTTACGTCCTGGGTGATTACATTGGAGCCATTTTTGGTTAAAAAATCTAACATGAGGCAATATGCCTTTAAATGGTAAAGATTTCTTTTGAACAAATCGTAAGATTTATTCTCAAGATTGATCAACATATTTCAAAGGTAGCACTTCGCCGGGGTACTAATCATCAAGTGACGGAGTCCCTTGCATGAATGTATCTTGTGCTCCAAGCTATGTTTTGTCATTCTATCAAGGGGTTCGTCGGATCAAGGCATTGCGATAATCATGGACAACTTCGACCATCTTCATTTCGGTTCAAGTTTAGTCAATCCTTAATAATCGTAACTTGGGACCAATCCTTTTTTATGTTCTATTTGTTTGCATAGTTTTACGTTTTCCAACACAACTTCGCAATTTGTTCAATGAAAAGCGTGCATGAAGGAATCATTTCACCTCATGAGTTTAAGAAATCCAATTTACGCGGAACACGCATAAGACAATTTGTTTATCGATACTAGTGGTGGAGGTGATCCACGCTTTATGGATTGAGTAAGGATTTTCCAGAGAGATTCTCTACTCCGTAAGTCCCTGGTGTAGCTTCATAGTTGACTTGATGAGGTCCCCCTAACTATGCCCTGGGGTCTTTATTTCGGCCTTTTGAGTTAGGACGAGGGGTTTCCTTAAAATTGGACCTTTAATTTTAGAAGTATTATACCATCTTTTCTCGATATTGAGTCGACGACCTGTGAATCACCCCTTCTTTTGAGGAGGAAAGAAGCTCTGGGTGAAAACACTCCAATTTGTACTAGACATACTGCCTCTGACCCATGAGCCAGTGAGAATGGAGTTTCTCCCGTGGCAGTGTGCAAGGTAATTCTGATTCCCCGTAGGGCTCATGGATGTTCATTTTCCCAAGTTTCTTCTTCAGGCTGTTTTATAGATTTATCAACCAAGTATGCTTCACCCTCATCTAACAGAATATTTGCTCCGGAGTTAATGGAGGACATCCACTTGGGAATCCCATGTATTCATGTCTTATAGCCTGGTTTGTACGTATTCAGTTTGTTAGTCCGGGGTGGATTCCATTGAGTGGCGAAATCCCTTGTTTGTGGGGGGGGGGGGGGGTTTGCTAAGCTATTCATGTTTACTTGTAATTAATTATGCTTGTTAGCAGTCCCTAGTGAGAGCTTAGATCAATGATCTTATTCTTTTGTTAACTTGTAACGGTGTTACTTCGGCACATCATGTTCAGGCTAAATCACGTATGCATATTACTTCGTCCATTTTTTATCCGGTGTGAATTTAGAAAAAACTTCTGAGGTCATGCCATTCTAGAGACGAGTGGATAGGGCTCCTATAGCCGTGTCATTTCGGAGACACTTAAGCTGAGGCTTAAGAATATAAGGTCTCTGAGACCGTGTGTCGTGGAGACACTTAAGCCGAACTTCATAATATAGGGTCTTTGAGACCGTGTGTCGTGGAGACACTTAAGCCGAGCTTAATAATATATTGTTGTTTGAGTCCTGCCATGTTGGCACAATAAAGGTGGGCTACTTCGAACAGTTCCGCTTCGGCAATAAGCAGAGCTTTTATTGTTTCATGAGTCTGCATTGCCGCAGCATTTAAATCAGACATGACGTCTTTTGACACTGTGTTGCTGCGACATTTATGAGACGTTCGCTCCTCTTTTATGGGGGAATTTTCCATAGGTGTTCATTTTCAGGATCTCCCCCCCCCTTTTTTTAAGGTTCTCTTCTTCATGAGTCCCTTGTTCAGGGTTTCCCTTTTCAGGGTGTTCTTCTTCAGAAATCCCTTGTTCAGGGGTCTCCCTTTTCAGGGTGTCAATTGACGTAGTTCTTCTCTTGGAAGAAGTCCCTTGTGGGAGTCCTTTGGAAGGGGTCCATGGAAGACGTCTTTCGGAAGAGGTGCTTCGGAAGGGGTCCATGGAAGATGTCATTCGAAAGAGGTGCTTCAGAAGGGGTCCATGGAAGACGTCCCTCGGAAGAGGTGCTTCGGAAGGGGTCCATGGAAGACGTCCTTCGGAAGAGGAGGTGCTTCGGAAGGGGTCCATAGAAGACGTTCTTCGGAAGAGGTGCTTCGGAAGGGGTCCATGGAAGATGTCCTTCGGAAGAGGAGGTGCTTCGGAAGGGGTCCATGGAAGACGTCCTTCGGAAGAGGTGCTTCGAAAGGGAAGAGGTATGAGCCATGTCGCTTAGGCAATAAGGTGGGCTTCTTGAGCCATGCCACTTAGGAAATATGGGGGCCTATGCCACTTAGGAAATGTGAGGGCTTCTTGAGCCATGCCACTTAGGGAAATAAGATGGGCTTCTTGAGCTATGCCACTTAGGGCAATAAGACGAGCCATGCCACTTAGGCAATAAGAGGATCCATGCCACTTAGGCAATAAGAGGAGCCATGCCACTTAGGTCAATAAGAGGAGCCATGCCACTTAGGCAATGTGAGGGCTTCTTGAGCCATGCCACTTAGGGTAATAAGAGGAGCCATGCCACTTAGACAATGTGAGGGCTTCTTGAGCCATGCCACATAGGGCAATAAGATGGGCTTCTTGAGTCATGCCACTTAGGCAATAAGACGAGCCATGCCACTTAGGGAAATAAGAGGAGCCATGCCACTTAGGCAATGTGAGGGCTTCTTGAGCCATGCCACGTAGGCAATAAGAGGAGCCATGCCACTTAGGGCAATAAGAAGGAGAGTCCCTCTTTCGGGGAGGCATTTCTTCAAGACATTTGTTACCAATCTTTCTTAAAAGGTTTCCTTCCTTTTTCAAGGTTTTTGTAGTATTTCTCTTCTCTTTTTCAAGAGGTTCTTCACCTTTTTTTCAAGGTTATGTGGTTCTTCACTCTTTTCCAAGAGGTTATCAACCATTTTTCAAGGTTTCGTGTAGTATTTCTCCTCTCTTTTTCAAGAGGTTCTTCACCTTTTTTTCAAGGTTTTGTGGTTCTTCACTCTTTTCCAAGAGGTTATCAACCATTTTTCAAGGTTTTGTGTAGCTTTTTACCACGTGATTTCGTCGTTAGAAGTGTGGTTTCCCACAGACGGTGCCAAAATGTTGACCACAAAATCTGGCTGGACCTTGGACCAACACGTCTCAGCTCCTATCTCTTAAACACGTGGATCTTCTGCGCACTGTGACAAACTATCAGTTTGCAAAGGGGGCCAAAGTGGCTCCTGTTTGCACTCCGATGCCAAATTCAGTACTCATTTCAAGCAAATATAAATTGAGTGCGGAAAATATAAGTATGTAAAAGAGAGAAAGGGGAGTGAGAGTAAAATATTCAGTTAAAAGAGTGAAAATGCTAACATTTTCCTTGGAGGCAAGTGTGCTCTATTTATAGAATGAGTAATTCTCTTAGATTGTGACACGTGTTATGCTTTACACATGGCAAGATCCTAACCATTCATGAGGTAAATCATTTCTTTGGCTTTAATCATTACTACATGTCATAGGGATAAAGCAACCATCAAATCCCTTTAAAGATGTTGTCACATCAACCTATCTTGTCACCTTTCCAGTGTACTCACTTCGGCTTAGGAGCACCTCGGCATAAGAGTACCTTGACATAACATCACCCCGGCATAGGGGTACCTAGGCATAGCATCACCCCGGCATAAGGGTACCTCGACATGTAAGAGTCCAGCAAGTTTGGTATCTACAGTTTGGCCTGTGGGTCATGATTAGGTGAATGGATGTTTTGTGGATTCCCTGTTGGGCCCATATGAATGACGTGTCATGTAAAATTAGTCATGGTCGTAACAGTCCCTTTTACATCAAAATATTCGATTAAAACTATATTATGGATTCTTCTAACTAGCAATTCTCTCATATGACAATTAGGCACATAAAACTTGTTTCCATAAAATAAGAATTCATCATGCCCATAAAATTTACCACGTGAAACATTTTCAGAAGTCAAAATCACACTTGTCAAATCTACATCAATATCATACAATCCTCTAATATATTTAAAATATAATAACCTTGCACGCAAAGAAATGTTAGGAGTATACCTCCTAAATATTGCATCGGTTATCACATTTTCTTTACCTCGGTTGTACTTATTGTTGTAGGAAAGTGTTTCCATGAAGTTCTTCCACTCGATATGCTTTCGAAGTTCCTTGTTGCTTTGATAAATTGGCCTCTCAATTTCCTGCAACAAAGAAATAACCAAACTAGGGAAAACATTGTTAGAATATTCAAGTGAAAAGAACATTTTTGTTTTATCTTTTCTCTCAATTTCTTTTGTGGTACTCTTCACTCTCTCTCTCTCTCACTCCTTTTTTTGAGGTAGGAACCTCAACCCTCATTGCTTCTCTCACCTCAACTTTTTCTGGAGTCGGGGCTCCAACTCTCATTTCCTCTCCTTTTTCTAGGGACATGACCCCAACTCTCAGGCTCTCATTTTTCCTCACACTTTTTTCTCCATCAATTTTCTCAATCAAATTTTCTTTTTCTTTCTTATTTTCATTTTCTTCCTCCAACTCCTTTTTGAGCTTCATTTGGTCTTTGTGCACTTCTGCCAAACTCAAAGGTAGGAGCACCACCTTTTTCCCACTCAATTGGAAGTTATACCGGTTCTTCCTCTTATCATGTTTCACACTCCTATCACTTTGTCAAGGTCTCCCCAAAATTATGTGAGTAGTGTGCATGTGAATTACATCACATAACACTTGGTCACTATAGGTTCCAATGTTGAAGGTAGAAAGAACTTGTTCACTCACTCTCACTTCTCCATAGTCACCCAACCTTTGCAATAGATAAGGATTATGATGCATCATTACCCGTAACCCCAACTTTTCAACTCTACTAGAACTCACCAAATTTGTGCAACTCTCCCCATATATAATGAGACTACATACCCTATCCCTCACAAGGAACCTAGTGTAGAAAGTATTTTCTTCATGCTTCTCCCTCTCATTAGCATGGGCTAAAGATGTTGGTGGCCTAACATTCTTCTACAACTCTCCCTTCTCACTATCTCCCCTCCTATGGAATGATGGAATCTTCATTTTTGTACTATCAATATTCTCATCAATTGCATATCTACCTCGATGATCCCTTAAGTGACCTCGATCAAATCCCCTATCATGCCATTCTTCTCCATTCCTATTCATATCTCAATTTTGTTCACCAACCCCATCACTATCTAAAACATCTCCAAATTTATATCTCACTCTCCTTCTATTATCCCTTCTTTCTCCATCACCCCTAGTCGATATACTCTTTGTTCGTCATAAATCTCAAGTGCACGATATCGTTAACAAGTAGTAGATTGAACTTTTGAGCCCGGATTGTCGATCCCACGAGGACTATTTATTCGTTATAAATGTACTTTGATCAAGAAAAATCCTAAAATAAAGCAAAAACTAACTAAGAAAATAAAATTGCAAGAAAATCCAAAAACGACAAATAATTGAAAATCAATTAAATAAACAATTCAATTCAATTAAAATTAAAATCTAAAAGCAACTAAAAAAGCAAGAAATAAAATGGTGGAGTTTCTAACAATTAAACGAATATCTTAAGTAACAATTTCGAAGTAATGTTCTAGCTTAATTTCGCATCTCAAGTTGTTTTCTAGAATTGTATTTGGTCGAATTCATGCATGTATCTAATTTACCTCTCTCAAGTTCAAATTAGGCCTATTTAACTAAGTCAACCATGTATCTTTATAACGGTTCAGAGTTATCCTTAACTAAGTGCATTAAATTACCTAGGAATTCATAAGTGATCACAAGCAACCACAAATTCATATCTTTATCTTTTTGTTGAAATTGCCGAATTTTACTACATGATCTAATTGTTAATTAACAACTCGGATTATGAAATAATCATTAAATCATGAATTAATGATCAAACAACTCAAGCATTAAAAGCAATAATAAAATCAATATATAAACATCAAAACACCAACTTGAGAATTAAAATCAAACTAAAAACATTAAATACATATTTCGTCAATCCCGATTATCAAAATTAGTTACTCATGTTCTTGGGAGAAAAAAACAATAAATAATGAAAGTAAAACCCGAAGTTAGAAGAATTTAAGAATTAACATCGTCTTACACCACCAATTCAATCCCAGTTCTGCCCTTTTCTTTCAATTGCACCTGCTTTCTTTCACGCCAACCCAATTATTGCACTAGCAGCTTCTCCCTTAATTCCTCTCAATTGCTCCCTCTTTTTTGTATCCAGTTGGCTGCTTCTTTTATGTGCATATGTGAATACACACACACACACACTAGCAACCCCGCAAAAACCCACGGTAGGAAACCCCAAATTAAATAGAACAAGGACTCTTAATTCCCCTAAACAGCCCTCTCAATTCTCTCCCAATTCCACTCGGCTGCCCCCTCTAATAATCTGCCTAATTATCCTCCATATCCGACTAATCTAAGACAAATTCTCCTCCATCCGTGTGTTTCCTTGGGCCAAAGGAGTCCACTTTGCACTTGGTTTTAAGGCCCACTTATATTTAAGTAGATTTTACTTTAAGCCTAAATTTTTTCGAATAATTCAAGTTGGTCCCTTGTCTTCGTTTTATCTCCAATTGCATCAAAAATTGAGTTTTTTCATCCAATTGTTGAGTAATTGCTTCAATTCCTTATTTTTTTTTGATTTTGGGATCAAACCTGAAATAATAAATAATAACAATTGGGTAGAATTTATTCAAGAAAAACAAAATAATATCATAATTTTGACAGATAAATAAGTGTATAAAATACACTTATCACTCTCCCCTCTTTTTCCTAACCTTTCCAACCTTCCCCCAATCTCCATTTTCCTAGTCATGGTGATTGAAAGAGTTTGTAACAATTCTCGCAAGTCTTGAGTTTGAGCTTCGGAATTGGACATGTTGTGCAAGTTTAAAAGTGTTCTCACAAGAATATTTCCACTCATGTTTTACTCAAGTTAGGCTTTTACCCGATAATGAGCTCACCACTCTTGTCTTTTTCCACTCAAAGTTTCATTTCTCAAGCTCTCCAAGGAAGATAATCAACTAAACCAAAAGTATAATTCTTGTGAAGCCAAAAGAAATCACAAACAAATAAGAGATATAAGAATAAATGAACACAATAACAAGTGGAATTTCTTTGCTTGCTATACTCAAGATGAACAAGTGATATGTGGGATAAGATGTTAAGAACACAGTTTCAACAATCAGATTGAACAACCAAAAGTATTTGACAAGGCATGGATGTAGAGCAAATAGGCACAAGTAGTGTAGTTTTCACTGAGACAATTTATCAAACACTTTATACCAATCTTTTAAATGGCCTTAAACGTGTATATTGTGGATAGATTAAAAACCCCCAACAAGAGATGAAATTGGAATTGTATGACAATGATTTATGAGTACAAGATCAACAATAGATTGGACAAAACACAAGCAACTATCAAGGGAAATGTTTAGTGTAGAGAATAGTAGTTTACACTAGTGTAGTTTTCTTTTGAGAAATTTCATCAAACACCTTGTGTGGAAACACTGAATAGCATAGAAATGGTAATGTATGGCTATTTTGATATCTCCAACAAACTCAAATATGACAATAACCATAGGCCCAATATGTGGAAGTCAACAGATGATCAAGAACATGAAGTCCCCCCCCCCCCTTTTATTTTCGTTCCTTTTAATGAAGAACAACAAGAAATTTAAAAGATAGATTTACCAATTTTAGAGTCAAGCTCTGAAACCAAATGATGCAAACCCCTTTGGTGTTTGGACTAAAAATTTCCACAACAATTTAATATCAACCCAAGAAAGCTAAAATTGTAAAATAAACCTAAACCCAAATTTACTCTAACCAAAATTTCAAGGAATAATCCTTAACCCAATGAAGAGAAATAAACAAGTTCATAGATTTCTTCCAACAATTAGAAGAAATAAAATATTCCAAGTGAAGTCGAGAACATTACCTCAAAGAGGCTTGATGAAAGGAGGATTTACCTCAAAAATGTCTTCACACATGAAGAGAGCAAATGAACTACCAAGTTATTCACTAGGGTTTTGAAAGTGGGCATTTATAGTACAAGGAAATAATGAATTAAAAGGATCGGATTTTAAGTTCAAAATTCGCGAAATGGGGTCTTAGATTGCCTGCGCGGCCACGTGGTTCCACCTCGAACGGTCGCACGGTTATCATGTGAATAGTACATTGACACTCTGGCTTTCCTCGTTCATGTGGCACGTGCGGTCACGCGGTCTTCCTTGCGTGCAACCGCATGGGGTAAAATCCATCAAACATGATTTTTTACTCCAACTTGATTATTGGCTCCTCTTTTGACTTAATCACTTTTTTTAGCCTTGAATCTTGAACCTCCTTGGCATCAGATCTCGTCATGGGTCCCACCGGAACTTGCATCAAGGTTTGACTTTCTTGAATCTCATCAGTATGTCTTCCTCAGCTATATAAATTTGATTACACCCAGAATAACCATCCATTAAAGAGTATATGGTGTGCCCAGAAGTAAAGTCAACTCAAGATTCTACCATTGGCATTTGCTACTTATATTTGGTGTGGTCAGATTTAGATTTCTAAAGTCTATACACTCTCATTTTACCATTCCTTTTAAGACATGTATAATATTAGACAACCATTCAACGTATCTGACTGTTCCAACAAAACCTGCTTTCAGTAATAACTCAATTTCTTTCTTTATTTCAGGCAATATTTTATGTGCAAAATGTCTAGGTAGTTGTTTCTGATGTTTAAAATTTGGTTTTATGGACAACCTATGCTCTACTAAATTTCTATCCAAATCAAACATTTGTTCATATTCCCAAGCCAAGCAAAAAAATCTCTATATTCTTTTAATAAAGAAATTAACTTGTTACTTACCTCTTCACTAAGCAACTGACTAATAAAAGTTGGACAATCTTCTCCTCCATCACCAATGTTCACCTTGATTAGAGGATCCTGTGCTTGAGCATACCCTAGCTTGGCAATCCTTATCACATTATCCCTCAAGTTTGTTGAAGCTTCATCTTCCAAACAATCCACCTTGTTGACTACGCTTTGTAAGTTATATTCCAGGCCGAACACGTCCATCATGTCTTTCAGCAATACCAATGCTTTTTCTCCTCTTGTTTTTTCTTCAAATTCTCTTTTATAAACCATTAATTTGGCTTTAAGAGACCTAACTTCGGCCATAATATTTGGAGACTGGTTTTGTGTCATACTTCCTTGATTATCTTTTTTCCAATTAATGGCTCTTCAAAGGCCATTATGTTTGGCCTCATTTGAGTAAATACTTAGCAAGAGCTTCTACAAAATATGGCTCTTCAATTTGTACTACTACTTGTGGTTTTCTTCTCTTTTGACCACCTTGTCTGGTCTATAATTTCTTTCGTACAGGAATCATTATGTCTAGTTCGTTTCCGGACATAAAGGGCAACAGCCTACACAACTTCAGTCTCACCTTTATTGTTCTAGAATACTAAACACCGATGGAGCGATGAAGGGATATAGTAACTTTCATGTATCCAATCTCTTAATACCAGTACATTTTAACTTGTGGATCTATCTATTATGAAGAAGAACAGTGGTTTTTGTCATACTCCCTATTGTTGCCTCTAAAGGCATCACCCCCTTAGTTGAAGTTACTCCTCCATCAAAACTAGTCAACACTACTTCTGTTAGGATTACGTCATTATCAGATTTGGCAAACTTCCTATCATTCTGTACGGAATAGTATTTATAGCTGCACTATTGTTGATGGACACTTTGGGTACAGGAATGCCGTCAATTAAACCTTTTTATACAAGGACCTTAAATACTTGGTGAAACTTAATGAAAGCTCCCTTTACATAACATTCTCTGTTTATTCTACTCAACCTATACTCTTTTCCATTTCAATTTTGTTGAACACATATACTTGCATTATTTCCTTGCTTTGGACTTCCTTAACTTTTTACACTTAATTGAAACTCTCTAATAACTCTCCCCAACCTATAGGTGGAGGAAATATCTATGAGGGAGACCCATATTTTTTAGCGCAAGGTACTCTTTTCTTTGTCTTTTCCTTGGACATTCCATATAGGACGAGATAATCAAATGAGCGACTAGATGGGTAGCCCAACAAGCCCACTGCTAGATTACTTTCTTAATACAATTTCTTGAGGAGTTTGCTACGTGAAACTCTCCTTCTTCTGCATTTTGCATCCAAATCTTACTCTTCTTCTATGTTTGTCACCACATCATCCTCTAATTCATATACTTCCCCAACTTGTGCAATTGCCTTATTAGAAGTGTTTCCTTCACATTTTAATATGCGTGCTAAATCTTCTAGTTCTTCTATAACTACGTCACTGCTTTTCGTGTTTTTGAACTCATTTGTCAATATGTAGTTTGTTCACTGATATCTCGCGATATCCCCGCAAGTATACGGGTCGTGAGAAGTAATATAGTGGACCTAAGAGTCTGCAGTATCATTCTCACAGAGACTGCTACTAAGTACCGAAATGTGTTAGTTCCTAACTCTATTTGAACAGACAAATAGAATTTGGGATTTTAAATTAAAACTAAGAACATAAACTAAAGAATTAAAATGAAACAAGATTGTTTTGTTTTTAAAGATGATTGTAATGTAGTTGGGAATCCTGATTTCACCTAGCCAATTATATTAACTCCAATTCCCGTTTTATTTCCTAATTATGTACTCGGTCGAATTCACAAATTTATATTGAAATTCCTCTCTCGAGTTTAAATCAATTCTACCTAAATAAGTCAACCATGTATCTCTATAGCGGGTTTGAATATTCCTTATCTAGATGCAATAAATACAAGAATTCACACACGACCGCAACAATAACAAGAGTATATCTCTATCTCTGGTTCAATTACCGGGTTTATTACCACGTTCTAAATCATTAACTCACCTCTCGGATAATGGAAATAATTCAATATATATCATGAATTGGTGATCAAGCAATTCAAGTATTAAGAACAATAATAAATCAATACATGCAACAAAACATTAAAACTATGGAATTTGGAATTAAAATAATATAACTAGGCTACATCGTTCATCCCAACATTAAATTTAGTTACACATCATTAATAAAGAACAATAACAATAAAAATTAACGTTCATTAAAGATAATATAAAGAATGGAAATCTTGCACCAAGTTTTGATTATTCAATTATCTTCAATTCACTCTTCTTTGCAATGCTTGATTCTCCAAGAATTTGATATTGAATTCTCTATTGTGGCTCATTCTATGGAGAGGCAAAGGTCCCCGATTTCGTGTCTCATAAATTGTATTTATAGGTTAGGGAGAAACCTAGGTCAAAAATCCCAAAGCCTGTTAAAAATAGAGAGAAAAATCTAATCTACGGCTCAGACGTATAACCACACGACCATGTGGTTAAACATCGTCGATCGCGCGGTTCAGGATAAAAGTCTCGGGTGAAGAATTTGAGGCATTGCGCGATTGCTCAGTAGAAATCAGGCGCTCACGTGACGTGTAATTTCCATCTTTTCCTGGTTGTTTAAGTTAGTCCCTCACTTTTAATTGTACCTTCAGTCTTCAACTTCTAATTGTTGCGATTGAGTCCCTAAACTTTATATTTATCTCGACTTGCTCATTTCAGCTCTCAATTCCTTCAATTGGGTCCTCCAACCTTTGATTCATTAACTTTGGCACCATGTACATTTCTCGGTTGACGTCACAAACTTCTCAATTGCTCATTTTTGCTCCAATTATGCATTTTTCACATTGTTTGCTTTATTCTTCGCCTTTTTGGGATATTTTCTACAAAGTATCCAATAAATACAAATTAAATAGCATATATTCTAAAAAGAGAATAAATTATTCTAATTTAGACATATAAATAAGTGTATAAAATACACTTATCATAGTTGTTGTCCATGGTTGGGGGTGATAGGTG
This sequence comes from Ligustrum vulgare, assembly GCA_963555705.1. Taxonomy (NCBI): domain Eukaryota; kingdom Viridiplantae; phylum Streptophyta; class Magnoliopsida; order Lamiales; family Oleaceae; genus Ligustrum; species Ligustrum vulgare. Next base: position 39,534,326 of record OY743173.1, on the reverse strand, counting down.
TATTTTATACACTTGGGGATATGCCAAAATGAGAATTTATTATTTTGATTTGTGAATTTATTCTACTTAAAGTGTATTTAATTGTTGTTATTTCAAATTTTAGTCAAAAAGAGGAACAAGGAAGCAATTACAGGAAATAAAGGTCAAAAGTAGGAAAATTGAAGAGAAACAGAAGTTCTGGGTCAAATTGATCAAATCAATAGTTGGAGATACACTTCGCAAATAAAACTAGAGGACTGACTTGAAAGCCAAGAGAAAGATGGTGAATCGCGTAATAAAACTCCAGGTCGCGATCGCTGATTCTCCATGTCAGTGATCGCGACATGGCGACAAATTTCATGCAGAACGAAATAAGGTACACCCACGCGATCGCGGGCACCCAAACCACGCGATCGCGCAGGTGTCCGACTGGGCCTGTATTGGACTTTTGTGCGCGATTTTAAGAAAGAAGACTCGGGGAAATTAACCTAAGTCGAACAGAGCGCGAGAGGCAAGAAAGGGAGCACGTTTTGCAGAGCTGAATATTGGAGAATTCTTAGCAATTCAACGTCCAATTGACGTGGACACTCAAGCATGGAAAAGCACGGGAATTTAGGAGCTTAACAAGGGAACTCGATTCTTGGTGCAAGACTTCTTTTCTTATTGTTGAATTCATAAATTCCAATATGTTTAAGTTTGATTTAGATTGTTTTTATTATTCCTTCATTATGAGTAACTAATTTTAACGTTGGGAATCACGATGTAGCTTAGTCAATTACTTTAATTCCATGTTCCTTGTTTTAACGCCGTAGTGCATGTGTTGGTTTATTATTGTGTGTAATGCATGAATGAATTGGCCACTTATTCATGATTTTATGTGTTATTTCCATAATCCGAGAGGTGAGTTAATAACATAGATCTAGGTAATAAATCCATTAATTGAACGAGAGATAGAGTTATACTTTCGTGATTAGTGCGATCATGTGTGAGTTCTTGCATGTAATGCTTTTAGATGAGGAATATTCGGACCCGCTGTAGAGATACATGGTTGACTTATCTAGGTAGAGTTGATTTAAACTCGAGAGAGGAATCTCAACCTAATTTAGTGAACTTGATCGATCACATATTTAGAAAATAAAATCTGGAATAGGAATTGATTTAATTGGTTAGGTGAACTCGTGAATCCCAACTATTTTCAATTATACTGAAAAACAATCAGAAATTGTGAAACCTCAATCTTGTGCAAAGTTTTAATCTGTTAGTCATAGTTATAAACATTAGTTTCCAAACAATCAAAAATTCATTTCTTTGTTCAAATAAAGATAAGAATTTACACATTTCGGTACTTAGTAAACGGTCCTTGTGGGAACGATAATCCGGACTCTTAGGTCCATTTTAACTACTCTTCACGACCCGTTCACTTGCGGGGATATTTCGCATCGCGAGATATCAGTGAACAGGGGGTAAGGTACCAAATTGGATGGTGGTATTTCGTCCAACATCATCCTCATCTTCGTCCAACATCATCCTCATCTTTGTTCCTCTTCTCTTAACAATTGCTCATATCTAATGACATTCGCACTAAGTTGAAAGAGATAAGGAAATTCCATGTTTTGAAACTTATTTATTAATTCAAAACTGAAATAGCTTTGGACGATTTTGCCAAACTCTATTTTAGGCAAGGGAGCAAAACACTCGCTCCTAGCCATTTTAAATCTTTGAAGGAAATATTCAGCCTATTCATTAGGAAATTGATGTAAATTCGTCAAATCTGCCAAAGTGACGTCTGATTCAGTTTTATAAAATTGAGGATGGAACAATTGTTCCTACTACTGGAAAGTTTGAATAGAGTTTGCTGACAAATTAATGAACCACGAGAAAGCAACCACAATGAGTAAATTTGGGAACAATCTCATTTTATGGTAGTCAGTAACTTCACCACATTGTAAGGTAAAATGCCCATGTGTTATAAAGTAAACGCTTCCCCTAAACCAGTAAACAAAAAGAATCAGGTGCTCTAAACCCTCTTGGCCAATTATGTGTTTGATCTACACAATCCGTATAAGATTTTTTTATACGTTGGACGAATTACTGGCCGAATTCCGATGGCCAATTTATATTGTAGGATTTCTATTATTTGCTCCCTTAACATGGCGTTGGTATCAAAAGGAACTCCTACTGACTCTGGTATATAAGGTACTGCTAGTGGTCTAACAGGATTAACCCCTATATTAGCCATGAACGGACCATTATGTGGTTCATTGTTACCATTAGAAGGTGGATTCACTCCTTCGTTATTACGTGTAACATTTGATCCGATGTTCTGGAAATTCTCCTCAGATTAAGGATACCCCCATATTAAATATTCCAACACCTCCCGTATTACAAGGTCCAAGACCCCATGTTGGATGGTCCAATATGTGCTGTTTCTAGACCTTGTCTCAACTTCATGGTTGACGAACCAGTGTTTGTGTTTGCAATTGGCAAGCCATTACCTATTAAACTCCTAATCTGGAAATAGTTTCCCCCATGGGATTTGATTGACATATTTGACTTAATAATTTATTCATGAGTTCATATAATGTACCTAGTTGTTTAGCCATATTGTCATAATGCATGTTTCCATTTTGGGCAAATCTTTCTAGAGTATGAATACTTTGCTAGTTTACCTGCTCAAAATGACCGCAAGATCCTTTTACCTCTGAGGTGCTTTTCTAACCCTCTCGATCATAGAAGGAACATATAGCTGTGTTACTGACTCTTTGTTAGAATTCTTATGAGACATGATGCTTCACACTTTTCTTGCACCAAGTGTTCCACTAGGCGAGCCAAATTGTTTTTGCGACAATCACGTAGCTAAGAATTAAAAAGGGATTAGATGATGTTTAATGGACAAAAATCTTGAGAAAACACCTCAACAAAGAGTGTTTCTATTAGAAAAGCCTAATTTACAAGATGCATCCAAGGAACGCAAATACAGAAATTTAAATAAGGAAATTCTAATAAAATCTAAGATAGGAAACTTAAATATTCTCAGTTTGAGAATTTTTTTTATTTCGTGGTCCTCTAATTAACTTTTTACAATAAATAAAACTATTTCCTTGAATCTTCTAAAACTGCTTAGTCTATTTCGTAACTAATTTGGAATGTAAAACTTGTAACTGCTGTCCACTTGCTTGTTAATTAACTTCCTCTAACAACTTCCATGATGATAAAACTTAAATTACCCACTTTCTTCACTAATTGCTAGCAACGTAATAACTGCCCATGTTCTTAATAACTGTTCATGTTATGATAACTGTCACAATGGCTCTGTTGGATAGTGGGTTGAATTGTAGAACTACTTCTCGTGTATCGCTCAACATTCCTTCGCCCAAATACTGCTATACTCGTCCAATCCCTTAACTCCTCCTTATCACCCTAATATTAGTAACTTGAGTTCTTATGTATTGGGCCTCCATGTTAATCCTATTGACTTGAGTATTTTTTTAGGTGTCAACAGTCCCTAATAATTACTAATTAGAGCTTTGTCACAGACTCACATGTACAAAAAGGTTGACAAAATGCATTAGTGGCAAGATCTTATTATTTCACACGTCACATCATCATCAAAGTCAAAACTTACAATTTTGCACATCAATTTTTATTAATCTAGGCTGTGTTTGATTTCACTACATTTACCTAGAAAATGTCAAATCATGAAAAATATTTTTCATATTTTGTATTTGGTTGGTGTTTGATTGGAAAATTTAAATTAAAAAGTATTTTCTATGGTACAACCAATTAAAGCACACTTAGCCCATTTACATTGAAAATATTTTCTTACCTATTTGGTGAAAAAATATTTTCTACCTTAGGTGGAAAAGTCTTTTGCGTCACGTTTGATCATTTTTGTTGTTATTAATTGGCTTTTTTTTTCTCTAGAAATTAATATTATTATTATCTCTCAAGTACAAATGAGTGAAAAAGAATTTGCCATAAAATTATTGTCAATCAAACAACAAAATTAAGAAAATTTTTCACTTCTTTCACCTAGAAAATTAATCTAATCAAACATTCCAATTGACATTTTCCATAATAATTTCCAGTCAAACCGATTCTTTGAAAATATTTTCTTATCATCCATATTCCATCTTTTCAATCAAACACAACCTTATTGTCAACGAGATTGTACAAGAGGCATTAACCTTCGTTTGGCGGTTGTCAAATCAAGGAATTTGATTTATAATGTGATTTATTTGGATTTAGTAAGATGCGTAACTAAAAATTGGAGAGAAAATGTGTGGGAGTACATAATTCCTAGATATTAAGTTAACTTTTAAAAACTAACAAACTTAAGTTGTTTTTTATTATTATTATTTTTTTCAATTCTTATATATTAATTACTCATTCCATTCCACAAAGATAGTCCACTATTCTGTTCCACAAAGATAGTTCACTTTCTTTTTTAATAGTGAAGTTAATATTTTATATCCCATTTTGTCCTTATTTAATGTATTTTTAATTAGTCTAAATAAATTTATAGTTTTACAATTTAATGGGAAACTACATAAATTTATTAGGGATATATTAGGAAAAATGATTATAAAATTTATTTTTTCAACAACAATAATTGACATTTCTTAATCTGTGTGAAAATGGATACAGAACTATCTTTATGGAATGAATGGAATATTAAATATCATATTAAATATAATATATTATAATTCTCACTTATATATAATATATTATAATTCTCAGTTATATATAATAATACTAGTGAAAAGTCGTACTCCGTTTGAGAAATGTGTAGTTGTCGTATTATTTAGCATCATTGAATTAACGGAATCCTAATATAATCATATCATGTTTTTTCTATAAAGAGTTATTAGCTGAAGAGACACAGTAAATCATAGAAGGCTGTATGGTATCATATAACAATTAATTAATACTACATAAAAGTTACAATTTTGTAGCTTTATCATCCACTTCTTAACTTTTTGAATCAACATAGTTGTTACAATTACTATTCTAGCTTCCATTAAACCATCCTAAGATTGCTGTTTATGTACATAAATCTCCCTTAATAGCAGATAGTTCTGGACTGAACAATATTAAGGAAGAATATACTGAAAGTTCTATTTGGTCGATTACCAAACTCGCAAAGAGAAGATAAATAAAAATGTTATCATCATACGATAAAATCAAGTTACTGGTACTACATTATTTTTGTAAATAAGGTAATTGCTCATTATGGTCCAGTTCCAAATTACACACAAGATACATAATGAACAAAATACAATCAGGTCACATACCAACAGGTTTGGCAGGAAATGATTATGGTGATGCTGATTTATTAGGTCTATCACTTGCACCATTTCGCCTTGAAGATCAGTAGCATGCAATAATTCCGCTTCCTGCTCTAATTTTATCTGGAGCATCATCTCTTTTGCATTTTAAAACATTCTTGACCTTAAGTGGAATTACCAAATGATAAGCTGGTTTTATGTCTGTTGTTCATTACATTACAGTCTCGTGTTTTCCCCGTAAAACAATGAAAGTTCACTATGTTGAAATTAATATATTATGTTTGATTTACTTCTTATTCATCAGATAATTGAAGTTATAAAAAGTGTAAACAAAATGTTAATTAATAACAGGATATCATTATCGGATAAAGCAAAGTAAAATCTCCACCAGAAAATGTATAAGTGCGAAGACTTTATAACATTTTTGTTTTTGGAATGGAAGGCCATAAATAATAATTTGAGTCGATACTAAGAATTATTATAAAAACATATTCATCAGTCATTGTCGATTCACTTGAACAGTTCAAACAGTAGACCCAGTATATGTCAGATAGCCTCTCCATTGTATAACTTTTAACAGAGCTGGATACATGCAGAAAATAGTTATCATAATGCTAATGGAGGATGTGCTGAATATAAAAAACATACAAGGTGCACAGGCAGAGATGGCTATACTTACAGATTTGTCTCGCATGCTTTCAGATATTAGCTTGATAGTTCCAAGAGGCATGGATGTGAGGGCATGACATGCTGCATCAGAAAGCACACAAACAACTTGTTTGCGGATGACATCATTGTAGCCCAGCAGCTGGTCACAAAGTGCAGATAGAAAATTTGTAGAGAACTTTATATGAAAAGTAACAATCTATAAAGTCTTTACATGTCATTTGAGGAGCTTCAGCTCTGAAAGGATCTGCCACAAGACAAATTTTCATGCGCTCAAGAAAAGACATTCTAACCTCCATTGCTGTATCAGTTAATCTTTTTAAAAACTCTAAAAAGATCAGCTGGAATGATTCAGAGATATCAGATCCCGACATAGCAAAAAGGTCTCCCGCTAAGCTCACCATTTTTAAACATACGTCCAACTGATGAGTCTGTCAATACCAAAATTTGTAACTGAGCAACATTCCAACAAATGACAAATCCAAATATGATATGGTTGACAATTACATTCTTGTGCTTGCATTGCAAAATCAATTTTTTTTTAAATCAACAATTTGTCCACACAGGAAGAAGTGGAATGCTGAACATGGCAAAAAAGGAACTCTCAAAGCAGTTATAACATGGCTTCTATATTGTAACCCTCAAATAAATAAATTGTGGTTCTCAAGTTTTAATGTTTATGAAACTATTTCTTGCCCTAAAATAACATGATTTGCTATGTCTTATTAGAAAATAGGAACATCTGTTGATACTTCTAAATCTAGGACAAGACATATAAATGATTCAAAAGCAACATCATAGAACTTCCATCTGGGATATGAATCTAAACAGGGAAAAAAAAGAATTAATCCTAGAAAAATAAATTACACTCGTGGTAGTGAATAAATAACTGCAAGTCTGGAATTTACCTCTAATTTTCACAAGTTGTATGTCATTCTTGAATTCTATATTCCATATTTACCGCGATCTCTCATTGCTACACATTAAATGATAAAGGACAAATTATTACTGCAGAGGTATGACTAAGAAAATATTAAAATTAGAATATGCTCCCATTCCAAACTTAAAAAGCATGATGATAAAACATATCATCAGTTCAACCACCACAACAATATATTTGAATAAATAATTGAGTAAGTTCTAATAATATGAATTAAGTAAGAGATGAAGAATCTTCTCCTTTATTTGGATGTGAGAGATGAAATTTACCTCTAGAACATGGATGACAACCAGGTGAATGATCTACGGGCCTCATGATTAGGTTTTGGAGGCGAGTCAACTATAGATAGAATAATAAGGTGCTCAACGCTCTCATGTGTTCGGAACAATATTTTTCTCTGGCATCATGGTAGACAACAAATGTGAATTAAGATGAAGTTAGATATTGTTACTACAACAACCTAACATCTGAAAAATACACATCAAATATAAAGAAAATGAGATAACATACAGCTCATAGCTCCATTGTGATACAACCAACACTCTTATAATTCCACCCAAGTCTTGTTAAGGCAAAAGTAAAAGAAATTAGTTTGAACCTACATCATTGAATAATAGGAGCATGAAAAATCTCAGTTACATAAATAATATTTGGACCAAATGAAAATTAAATGCGGCATTGACGTGTTTTATTATGATTTTGACCCTGTGAAGATATACCATCTTCCACAATGTCAAGGTTCGTTGAACATGTAGAAGTTGCGTTCATTTCAGAAGAAATAACAAAGATGTTATCATTGCCTACAGGAATAGGAAAATTTCATTACAAATAAATATATCTTGGAAATAGAAATAAATTTCATAATTTGAACATGAAGGCCACTAAGGAAAAGGAATATTACAAAAATGTAATGTAATTACCTGATGAATTGATGCCGCACTGGAGTTTCTTAACAGGATCTAAATTACTTGTTCTGCATTGCGCTCGATACTCCCTTTTTTTTTTTACTCAGTTGTTTAAGATGTTGCGCATATGTTTCAGCAACATCGAGATCTTTTTTATTTTGAGATGAAAATAACTGTTCACCTTCCTCATTGGATGAAGAATTCTCAGCTTAGGAAAAAGGAGAGGAGAAATTAATGTTGGAATGGGAATGAAAAACATAAGATTTGAAGTTAAAATTTATGAAGAATTTATTTAATGTGAAAGAAAAAATAAGTTTTTCTAAGGAAAAACGTAAATAAACATAGAAATTAAATATATATTAATTAAAAGAAAATAACTTTGATTGATAGTGCAAAATAACACCTTCAAAGCTATTTGACGACATACAGATTTCTTATGAGCAAATGAGACGCATAGGGTGTACGGTGGGAAAAAATAACAAGGAAATTAAATATTATATCTAATCCGTTGATCTACCAGATTTAAACCTGCACAAAATTAAAAGAAAAGAATGAGAAGCAGATTAGGGAATAAGAAAGTAAAGTTATAGAGAATTATTCTGATGCACACAAGATACAATTTCTACATTTGGCAAACTCATCAGAAGGTTAAAAGAAAGTTATATTGGATCACTGGTATTATTTCTCTGGAGGATAAAGCAGTAGAAATTGACTAACACCTTATTTGGCAAAAGCAGACACAATTCTTGTTTGAACCACCTAAAAGAAAGAACATCTTAACTGGGAAAAGCTACGAGAACTCTTGTTCTTATTTATTAAAGGAGGCATGTCTGTTCAAAATCATACACGTGAAAAAAAAATGGAGAAAAGTAATAAAGATCTCTATTCCTCAATAAATTATAATAGTTAATTTACTTTCTCTAGAGGATAAGGCAGTAGAAATCGACTAATTTATTGTCGAACTGAGGAAAAAATGAAAATATAAGTCAAATCTTGTACGTATCTTGCAAAACAAAGTCTAAGCCCTCACCTAAAATCCTGATTTTCCTTATAAATTGAAAATAAAAGTAAAATTTCTCTCAATATGAGATAAGAAATAACACCTTACTTAGCAATATCAGATAGAATTCTTGTTTGAACCTCCCAAAAGAAAAAACACCTTAACTGGTGAAAGGAAAGCTTTTATTGAGTTCACAACTATCTTAAAATGTTCAAGTTAGTCATTTTTAACAAGTGGTCGAGGTTTTTAAAATAAATATAATGAAAGAATATTATTCTTTGAGCATTTTTAAAATTTTTATTCCTCAATATATCCCTGTTTTAAAAGAGTTTATAACTTCGTAATCTTATGTATCTCTGGTCCACTGCAATCCTCGGGTCAAATGGTAAATTTCATGTATATGTGCTTGTTCTTGTTGATATTTTCTGGTGATTTAATTTTGAGGTTGTTTATTATTTCCACAAAATACCTTGTTTGTTTCTGTGACGTCCCTTCTTTAACGTGCTTGAAATGTCATATGATATTTCTTGAGTGATTTATTAAATGTAAGAATAATATCTATTTCAGGTGGAGACCATTTTAGATAAAGAAAATTTTACATTGGAGGAACTTCTGACGAGGATGAAATAATTCAAGAATGCGGATCTCTTATTGGAAGACTTATTAATTTGTAAGCTCCTAATTCTCTTATCATGCAGAAACCTTATAATAACTGCTTTTGATTCTATATTTATATTCCTTAAAAAAGGAAAAATAAAACTGAACATGTGTATATCGTCGTCATTTTTCAGTTTTTAGAACATTTCAAGAAATAATAAATTAAAATAGACAATTCATAGAAAAATAATTTTTTTTAGGAAACTATAAAAAAAAAATTAAATGACCGAACTTTTAACTTCTTTATCTTTAACAGAAACATTCATAGACAAATAATTTTTTTTTAAGTAATCTATAAGAAATAATTAAATAACCAAACTTTTAACTTCTTTGGCAGAATACTGAACATGGGTATCATTGTCATGTTTCAATCTTTCAAATTTCAAGAAATAATAAATTAACATAGGCAAAAATATAAGTGGGTCTCGTTTGGGAGGAAAAAACTTCACATATTTCTATTTTTTGCCAAACACCTCATACAGAATCATATAAAACATACCTACAAATATGAAGCTATTGTAATCAACTGGGTGATTTCTGGGTAACGAATTTCAAAATCGCTGAGTGTTCCAGCGTTGTCTGAGCAAACGAATTCTGCACGGTCAGGAGGGCGATGCAAATGAGTGTTCAAACGATGCCACAATTTGGGTATGAGATGACGGATAATAAACCAGAGGAAGAGAGAGGGGAGATATTTGTAGATTTTAATTGTAGTAAATATCTTTATTTCCTTGTGCAGCAAGTGGGTGGAGAGAGAGAGAGAGAGAGACAGAGAGAGAGAGAGAGAGATCCATGATGCAGATAATTAGTTGATTGGATAATTGTTTGAATCAACTGTTGCATAATCGGATGTCAAATAAATGTAAGGTCTCATGGTGTGAAAATGAATGAGACATATTTTGTGAACAGTAAGTTTATCAGCTCTTTTATGTAGAGGGGATATAAATTAAAATTAATATATTATTAAATTAAAAAAATCCAAACAATACTTAAAGTCACGTTCTACACCACCCACAATGTCACGGTTTTTTTTTTAAGAAAAAAATACAAATTTTGTCGCAAATTTCACCCCACCCACCTACCTACCCACCCACTCACCTATCCACCTACCCACAAAGTTACAGTCGGTCACACAAAAGTTACATTTCAATCACAATTACAAATTTAGTTACAAATTTTACAACAACCCTAACCCACCCATAAAGTCACAGTTGGTCACAAAAAGTCACAATTCGATCACAATTACAAATTTTGTCACAAATTTTACCCTACCCATACCATCCACCCCACCCTGCAAAAGTCATAATTTGTCACACAAAGTTAAAGTTCAATCACAAATTTAAATTTTGTTGCACACAAAGTCACAGCTTCGTGCAATATCACCTTCACACAAAGTCAAATTTACAAATTTAGTAGCAAATTTCACCCAACCCTATCGCCCACCCTACCCCATGAGCAAAGTCACAGTTGGTCATACAAAGTCACAGTTCAGTCATAATTACAAATTTAGATGCTAAATTCACCACACAACACTCGCAAAGTCATAGTTGGTCACACAAAGACACAGTTCGATCATATAAAGTCGCAGTTCGGCCACACGAGATCATAGTTCGGTCATACGAGATTACAGTCTGGTCACACAAGATTACATTCCTATAATGCCCCAGATTTTTCATAAATAAATTCCGGAGTGTTACTTAAATAACTTGACATAAATGCGGAAGCATAAATAAGATAATTCTCTACTTTTAAAATAAATCGTGTTCATAATCTTGTCAAACATTAAATTGAAAGATTTGCCAATTAAATCATAATAATCGAACTTTAAAAAAAATAAACATCTCTTAACAATAAATACTCTGATATAGAAAACTTAATGCTTTTGAGTTCTTTCAAATCCCTTGGAAATCAACATCATTATTCCACCACAGATCCAATCAACCCGAACTAGCTTGTAAAATTTTAAAGTAAAAGTGAGTATTTAAAAATAACCAGTAAGATACCTGCAAATTCCAATTTAACAAAACATATATATAATGTACATTCAATTTAAAACATTTTCCTCATTTAGAGCAGCTGACCGCGATAACAACTAACTTAAGGAATTACTTAAGAATCCCCACATCGATTCTCGAAAGATTTAACCTCGATCCCGAAAGATTTAACATAGCATCCCGAAGGATTTAAATTTTGAAATCGACCCGAAGGCCTAAAGCATTAAAAGAAGCAATATATCAACATCATGAAGAATTTAGAATTTAATAACTGTCATATAATGTATCTTACCTTGATCAAATAATTTCTGAAAAATCAACTGCACTCAAATTATTATTTTTCTGAAACTTTTACATCGAGAAAGTATATTTTGTCTGGTAATCCATCTGACCATATGACAGTATTTACAGATGCAAAATATGGTACAAGAATGAGTTCCAGTACGATTAAAACTGAAAGATCGTATATAATAAACAGGATAATTGTGAAATTTTCAAAGTGAAATAGAATTGTGATATCTCAAAACCAATCGAATTGCTAAACGTGGGAGGTTATAAAATAAAAGAAATGGGTTTGCACTAAATTTAATTCAATATATCTATTTTAAGTCCTAATCCTAATAAAAATAAGATGTTATAAAAGCAATAAATCTGGTAATCTATAGAAACATGTATAACTTGGAAAAGTAGAAATCAAAACTAACTCAATTAATTATTAATAAAAGATAACGCCTTCTCAATACAATATCTTGAACATAACATATTAGAATTAACTTTTGATAGAGTCTAATACTTCTAATTAATTACACTCTACAAAATGAATATAATATCGATATACTAATTATCTTTCTATCAATAATTAATTATTTGGACCAAAATAAATTTTGTCGTCAAAACATAAAACATTTAGGGGCCGTTCTCTTTGTGTTTCGATTTTGAATTTTGAATTTTGGATTTTGTTTTGAATTTTGGATTTTGATTGTTTGTTTTGGGATTGCTGAAAACATATTCTCTTTGTAATTTTGGAAAACTGTTTTCAAAAATAGAAAACTGAAAAATGCGTTTACTTTATAATTTTTTGATATATTTATTTTGTGATATTTTACATGTAAAAAATGGTTGATTTGTTGAATTAAATTAATTTTTATATTAATAAATCAATTAGTTCTCTATGTCAATAAATTCATCATTAATATTGATTCAGCTAAACAAAAATTTATTTCATACCAACAAAATCTTAACATGGATCTATATATAATGGCAAAATAACATAAGAATTTCAAATGAAAGAAGTGTCTCACATTTACAAAAAAAAATAATAATAATAATAATAATAAAAAATAAAAAATTACAAAAAAAAAAAAAATCTTAACATGGATCTATATAATGGCAAAATAATATAAGAACTTCAAGTGAAGGAAGTGTCTCACTTTTAAAAAAAAATTAAAAAAATAATAATAATAAAAAAAAAATTACAAAAAAAAAAAAAAAAATCTTAAAATAGATTTATATATGATGGAAAAATAACATAAGAATTTCAAGTGAATGAAGTGTCTCACTTTTTAAAAAAAAATAAATTACAAAAAATTACAAAAAAAAAAATAAAATAAAATTCTTAACATATTCATAATGACAAAATAATATAAGAATTTCAAGTGAAAGAAGAGTCTCACTTTTACAATAATAATAATAATAATAATAATAATAATAATAATAATAATAATAATTTAAAAAAAAATCTTAATATGGATCTATATATAATGAAAAAATAACATAAGAATTTCAAGTGAATGAAGTGTCTCATATTTAAAATAATAATAATAATAATAAATAAATAAATAAATTATCAAAAAAAAAATTAACATGGATCTATATATAATAGCAAAATAATATAAGAACTTCAAGTGAAGGAACTGTCTCATATTTACAAAAATAAAATAAAATAATTCCAAAACGCGCGTTTTGGTCATTTTGGATTTTTTAACACAAAATATCCAAAACGCAATAAACTCGTTTTGAATTTCTTTTGTATTTTTTTGGTGTTTTGGAAAACGCGTTTCTGAAAATGGGCAAAGTGAACTCAATTTCGATATTTCCAAAAATCGAAAACTCAAAACAGCAAAGAGAACGGGGCCTTATAGTTTTTCGATTTTTAAAAATTATTAAAGGGCATTAGGATAAAATTGTTAAACAATTTTATTATTTAAAAAAATCAGGACGTTACATTCCGGTCACATAAAGTCACAGTACGATCACACAAGGTCACAACTCGATCACAATTGTATGTCACATCACGTTCTCATCCAATGATCACACAAAGTCACAGTTAGTCACAATCTCTAATATAATTGGTCACAATCATCCATAATTGTTCACATATTATTTATTTATTAGTCAAAATTTAATCGTTTTCTTGGTTATGATTAATCAAATTTTTTTGTCACAATTATATAATAATTAATCACATTTTGTACTTGTTATAATTCGCACAAAGTCACAGTTACCTAAATAATTGGTCACAATTACCTATATAATTGGTCAAAAGCATTGTCAAGTCACCTGAACCCACCCCCATCACCCACCCCTCTACCACACATCCACCCCACCCCCACCCCACCCCACCCCCACCCCACCTACAACTCTTTCCAATACTTTCCACCACTGTCTACCACTGTCTTGCAGCAGTCGCCTCAGTCGACTGTCGTGGTCACCTCCACCTTAACCTTCACCACCACCATCCCCCCTTGGCCCCCTCGTGCTCCAAAACTACTGCCTGCACCCAAATCATCACACATATAAACCACGAGCACCACCGCACACCCAAACACTGCACATCAAAACCAAACCTCCGATTGCTCATCAAAATCATACAATCCCTTCACTAGAGTACTGTCACCGTCAACCACCATTGTCACCCCTTACCAAACCACATACAACAACTCGGTACACATACAAAGGGGAATGAATGGTGCAAATTCGAGCAAAAAATGTGGAAGAAAACCCAGCCATAAATCGCTGCAATCGCTGGAGGCTTTGTGGGGGTGGGGGAGCAGAGGCGAAGAACGTAATCAACGGCTGCTTCGCTGCAGCGGTGCCGTTGCTCAGATGTAGTAGTGGCAAGAGGTCGGGGGAGTGTGCTCCGGCGATGATCTGTGTGGGAAAGTTGGTAGCTGGTCGCTTGAGAGAGGGAGAGAGAGAGAGACCTTGTGGGTGAGGTTGATTAATTATAAAGTTTTTAATTAATTGTGTTTAATTAGTTAATTAAACGAATTAGCACTTGAAATTTAGAAGAAAAAATTGTACCTTGAAAGGTTTTTGAATTGTATTTTTGAAATACTAGCATCAATGCAATTTTCCCTTAAATTTTTGTTTTAAATGAATTATCGAACGACCCTTAATTAGGGGTGGACGTGGTTCGATTTGATTCTGGTTCTAGAAGAACTAAACCAAACCGTAAATCGATGATTTTTTACTAATGGAACCAATTGGTTTTTTCAAAGATATGGAACCAAACCGGAACCAAACCGCTCGGTTCTGGTTTGGTCTGGTTTAGTTCTGAGATCATTACTTGAATTTTTAAATAATAAATGTAAATTAAAACTTCTTTATATTCACTTCTTCATTAGAATCCATCTACATCATTACTAAATAGAAAATGAAATTTTTAGTTAACAAAACAAAGATTTAGAAAAAGTAACATGTTATTCTAAGTCAAAGAAGAAGAAACTAGCCTGAAGGAAGCTCGTCGACATGTTGAAATTTAGAGAATCGAACATAAAGACAGTTTAGACTTATAGTTACAGGTTACAATGAAGTTTTGAGTCCCATTCTACCGTGGTGCCGTGTGAGTTAGGGATGGAATTTGCAATTTGAGTTTGAGTTAACTCTTAAGAATTGATGAATTGGGTCGAGATTTATATATACATAAATTTTAAAAAATAAACATCATTGTCGTCGATGGTAACTAAGAAGTGTAACGACTGTTGTGTTATAGGAGTGCAAGTAAAGCAGTGTGAATGCGTATTTATAATTGAAAAGAAGAAAAACGAATTAGAATTAGAATTTAGATTTATAATTTAAAATATTTGTCTAATATGAAATGAGATAAAATGTATGTTAAATAATATTTTTGTACATTTCACATTTATAATTTTAGATTTTAATTTTTTGGTGAGATGAATATCCACTAATTTGTAAAAAATATATATATAGTTTGGTTCTTGGTTCTGGTTCTGGTTCTAGAAAGGGAATCAGAACCAAAATCAAAATCGAATGGTTCTTGATTCTAAGAACCAAACCATTATTTTTTTTATGTAGAACCGAACCAAACCGCTTGCTTTGGTTTGGTTCTGATTTGGTTTGGTCTGGTTCGATTATTTTGTCCACCCCTACCCTTAATTAAATTGGATTGGACTCTATCACATCACATCATCACAAAAAGAAAAGTCGTACATAGGAAAGCGATTTAGAAAGCGTTAGGCGTTAAATCGTTTTTCACCAAGCGACTTTTGTATACTGCACAACAACTTATCATACTTCACGTTCGCCCTCCCAAATCTTAGGTTTCTTCTGCTTCACTTAGCATCTAGGGTTTATGTATGCTTGAAAAAGCCCAATTTCCTAGGGTTTCTGATTTCGCTATTACTCTTTTACGTATTATACATCACTACACATATCATGTATCTTTACAGTCTAACTCTTCAACAAGCTACCGGAATCCTATGTGCCATCAATGGCAGTTTCTCCGGCGGCAAAGCCCAGGAAATCGTCGTAGCACGAGGCAAAGTTCTTGACCTTATCCGCCCTGACGACAACGGTAAGCTCCAAACCCTCCTCTCCGTCGATATTTTCGGCGCCATTCGCTCCTTAGCTCAATTCCGCCTTACCGGCGCCCAAAAAGATTACATTGTGGTCGGCTCGGACTCTGGTCGCATCGTAATACTCGAATATAATAAGGAAAAGAACACCTTCGAAAAAATCCACCAGGAAACTTTTGGCAAATCGGGATGTCGCAGAATTGTTCCGGGACAATACTTGGCCATTGACCCGAAAGGTCGAGCTGTCATGATTGCGGCATGCGAAAAGCAGAAACTTGTATATGTTTTGAATAGAGATACTGCAGCTAGGTTAACTATTTCTTCACCTTTAGAGGCGCACAAGAGTCATACGATAGTTTACTCGATTTGTGGGGTGGATTGTGGGTTTGATAACCCAATTTTTGCTGCGATTGAGTTGGATTATTCTGAGGCAGACCAGGATCCCACTGGCCAGGCTGCCAATGAGGCGCAGAAACATCTGACGTTTTATGAGTTGGATTTAGGGCTTAATCACGTTTCAAGGAAATGGTCAGAGCAAGTTGATAATGGAGCTAATTTACTTGTGACTGTACCTGGTGGTGGGGATGGTCCAAGCGGGGTTCTTGTTTGTGCGGAAAATTTTGTTATATATAAGAATCAAGGCCATCCAGATATCCGGGCCGTGATACCTAGGCGTGAGGACTTGCCAGCTGAGCGTGGAGTTCTGATTGTCTCAGCTGCTATGCATAAGCAAAAATCAATGTTTTTCTTCCTTTTGCAGACTGAATATGGGGATATATTTAAGGTGACTTTGGACCATGACAATGATAGGGTGAAGGAATTGAAGATCAAATATTTTGATACGATTCCAGTAACGTCATCGCTGTGTGTCTTGAAGTCTGGGTTCCTGTTTGCTGCGTCAGAGTTTGGGAACCATGCCTTGTATCAGTTTCAGGCAATAGGAGATGATCCGGATGTAGAGGCCTCATCAGCTACATTGATGGAAACAGAAGAAGGATTTCAACCTGTATTTTTCCAGCCTAGGAAGCTGAAAAATCTAGTTAGGATTGATCAAGTTGAGAGTTTGATGCCAGTAATGGATATGAAAGTCATTAATCTCTTTGAGGAAGAAACCCCTCAAATATTTTCTCTTTGTGGGCGAGGTCCTCGTTCATCTCTGCGGATATTGAAACCGGGTTTGGCTATCAGTGAAATGGCCGTATCACAGCTACCAGGTGTTCCAAGTGCAGTGTGGACTGTAAAAAAGAACGTTAATGATGAATTCGATGCTTACATTGTTGTTTCATTTGCAAATGCCACTCTTGTGCTATCCATTGGTGAGACTGTTGAAGAAGTTAGCGATAGTGGGTTTCTTGATACGACCCCCTCACTTGCTGTTTCTTTGATTGGTGATGACTCTTTGATGCAAGTCCATCCCAGTGGTATTAGGCATATTAGAGAAGATGGTCGTGTTAATGAGTGGAGAACACCAGGGAAGAGAACAATTGTTAAGGTTGGGTCTAATAGGCTTCAGGTCGTCATTGCCCTCAGTGGGGGGGAGCTTATATATTTTGAAGTGGATATGACTGGGCAACTTATGGAGGTTGAGAAGCATGAAATGTCAGGAGATGTTGCTTGTCTGGATATTGCTCCTGTTCCTGAAGGAAGACGAAGATCACGTTTCCTTGCGGTTGGATCATATGACAATACAATTCGTATCCTATCTTTAGATCCTGATGACTGTATGCAGATTTTAAGTTTGCAAAGTGTTTCATCACCTCCTGAGTCTCTCCTCTTTCTTGAAGTTCAGGCTTCTACTGGTGGTGAGGATGGTGCAGATCACCCTGCAAGCCTCTTTCTGAATGCTGGTCTACAAAATGGAGTTTTGTTCAGGACAGTAGTGGATATGGTGACAGGCCAGCTCTCAGATGCCCGCTCTCGGTTCTTAGGACTGAGAGCACCGAAGCTCTTTTCTGTTATAGTGAGAGGGAAAAGGGCTATGCTTTGCTTGTCAAGTAGACCTTGGCTTGGTTATATACACCAAGGACATTTCCTCCTTACACCCTTGTCATACGAGACTCTTGAGTATGCAGCATCTTTTTCATCAGATCAGTGTGCAGAAGGTGTGGTTGCTGTTGCGGGTGATGCATTAAGGGTTTTTACCATTGAGAGATTGGGAGAAACCTTTAATGAAACTACTATACCTTTGAGGTACACCCCTAGAAAGTTTGTGCTTCATCCCAAGCGGAAGCTTTTGGTAATAATAGAAAGTGATCAGGGAGCATTTACTGCAGAAGAGCGTGAAGCAGCAAAAAAGGAATGCTTTGATGCTGCTGGAATGGGGGAAAATGGAAATGCTGATCAAATGGAGAATGGCGGTGATGAGGAGGAAGATCCTCTTTCTGATGAGCAGTATGGTTATCCAAAGGCAGAAGCTGAGAAGTGGGTTTCTTGCATCAGGGTTCTTGATCCAAGGACAACACAAACAACCTGTCTGCTGGAGCTTCAGGATAATGAATCTGCATTTAGCATATGCACTGTGAACTTCCACGACAAGGAGTATGGAACTCTCTTGGCTGTGGGCACGGCAAAGGGCCTACAATTTTGGCCCAAAAGATCTTTTGAGGCTGGATATATTCATATATATAGGTTTAAGGAAGATGGAAAGGTCCTTGAACTTTTGCATAAAACCCAAGTGGAAGGAGTCCCTCTTGCATTGTGTCAATTCCAAGGAAGATTGCTAGCTGGGATAGGACCTGTACTTAGATTGTACGATTTGGGGAAAAAGAGATTGCTCAGGAAATGTGAGAATAAGTTGTTCCCTAATACGATCACATCCATTCAAACATATCGGGATAGGATTTATGTTGGTGACATGCAGGAGGTATGCATTCTAATTATCTAGCTTATATTTATAACGCAGAGTTGATTATTTTTTAGAATTTGATTTGGAGAGCGCAAGGCTTATGTTTTCATATTGCATGTTTGATAAGCTATTTAAGAATTTGCATCTGTTTATTTTGGAAACTTCCGCTACTAGGTGTCAGTGGAAGCGGTTGATGTTTGATGTTGTCGTGGTGCCATCGCATGATTCAAAGTTCTGGCAAATATGTCATTTTTGGTACATGTAGGGCTTGGTTATCAAAATTAAATGCTACTTTCTAGTTTATGTCCATGTTATGATATATATATTTCAATCATTTGTCTTTGGAAGCGAGTGTACCTCGACTCTGCCATGTTTAAGCAAATGAGTTTCCAGACAGAAGCTTTTGGTTGTGCATTTTATTTTATTTTTTGGTTCTCCACTCAAATAAGCTTCCATACAGAAATATTTCGTTCTTTGTCCCAGTGGTTTAAGCTTAGTAGGAACCAGGAGTCCGTGATTGACTTTTGAGGTTCACAATGCAGTATTTGAAGTAAAATTGGCCTTGAATAACATTTTTTTTAATATAAATATATGTTTTTTGAGTCCTCCAAAGTTCCAAGCATGAGTTATTTTATCTGGTGAATTATGATGATTTCAAATATGATTATTAGGTACTCCAATTTGCAAGTAATATTTTGCTCGTACTCTTTTCTGCTAAGAGTTCTTCACCAGTGGTGTAAACTTTTTTGCAGTCTTTCCACTATTGCAAGTATAGGCGTGATGAAAATCAGCTATATATTTTTGCTGATGACACTGTTCCCAGATGGCTTACTGCAGCACACCATGTAGACTTCGACACCGTGGCTGGGGCAGACAAATTTGGGAATGTTTACTTTGTGCGGTTACCCCAGGATGTGTCGGATGAGATAGAAGAAGATCCAACTGGTGGGAAGATAAAATGGGAACAGGGAAAGCTGAATGGCGCTCCCAACAAAGTTGAGGAAATAGTCCAATTTCACATTGGTGATGTGGTTACTTGCTTGCACAAGGCATCGCTGATTCCAGGAGGTGGAGAGTGCATTATTTATGGGACTGTAATGGGTAGCTTAGGCGCATTGCTTCCCTTCACATCTCGTGATGATGTTGACTTCTTCTCCCATTTGGAGATGCACATGCGGCAGGAGCACCCACCTCTGTGTGGCAGAGACCACATGGCATACAGATCTGCCTACTTCCCGGTCAAGGTAATTCAGTTACTTATCTTCTCCTTGCTATGTGATAAACTTTAGTACTTGCCTCGAAGCACCACTTTTAAGTAGTTGTTCAAAACTGGGAGAAAACTTGATCCGGCATTGCATAGAGTTAGTGCACTTGGTACCGTGTTTTTTTATTTTTATATTTACCTTTCTTCTATTTTTTATTTTTTGGTGCTATGAGCCGATGAGGTGGAGTGGTTGGTTATGGATACAAATCTTATTAGGTTGAGAAGAGAGAGTTGATTCTGACATCTAAGTTGATACTATTTTGATGGTCCAATTTGTCTTGCTTAGAGGGGGCTGATATTTTGGTTAAAAGAAACATGGAATACAATAAGTTTGAATGTCATCTGTAAAAGCTCTTACAGATGTCATTGTGATAGGATAGAAAGGGACCTTGATTGTGCTTGCCAATTATCTCTGACGTGGTTCCATTCTTAAATCTCATAATTTTTTATGATTCATTTTATCTTTCTTGGGTGTCTCGTGCCAAAATTCAATTATGATGGAGATGTGTTGCATCTATGAGTCATTGTCAATTCACATAGTTTCCAGCTGAAAGAAATAGATTCAAAAGTTATGTGCATAGGTTGGGTAGCCTATTTATGGCATCAAGCCGTGCATAGTTTGATGAGAAAACTAAACCTGGATGGCAGATGTTTTAATTGATGGCTAATGTCCGTTGCTTAATACAGAGCAACTGCAAATTTGTGACGATACATTTTACATCAAAATATCTGCAATTTGCATCCTTTATCATACTAGATGCAATTTTTGAAGCCATTTTGTCCATGATACCTATTAGTTTGTGATTTTTCCTTCGCAATAAATTTTCAGGACGTTATTGATGGAGATTTGTGCGAGCAGTTCCCAACTTTACCCATGGATCTGCAGCGTAAAATTGCTGATGAATTGGATAGAACTCCAGGGGAGATTTTGAAAAAATTGGAAGAAATAAGGAATAAAATCATTTGAGATCATGCTCATGAAAGGTATATGTGTCACTAATCAATTTCATCAGCATGCTTTTTGCCTTTATATATTTATATCAGTATATTGTATGTATATTTCATACTTGTTCACTAGGTTATTTGATCTATAGATGATGAGGTGCTTGTAATTATCTGTGGTTCGAATCTCATTTTTGCAGTCAGTTTCTATGTTTTTTAGTAAGATATACCTGGTTGGAATATATTCTGTTTACGTTGTCTTGCTTTTGCCTCTGGTTCATTATCTGATTGAGGAAACGTTTATTCTTTAATTGGTGACTTGTATAATTTTTTTGGGATAAATATTTAATCAAAATGAACATTTGTGTCTGTTACCGACACTCCACAGGGACTCCATGACATATATACTATCCTCATGTCCTGTAAGGATTATAATCTAAATTTTAATGCAAGTCAAAGTCAACAATTAATATCGACAACATACTTTATGAGACCAACAATTTTTTAATCATACATTGCATCAACTTCTATCATAATCATATGTATATTTCCTTCCTAATTAGTCTAATTAGATTTAGGCTCTGTTCGGTAGACCAAAATCAGAAATTTAAATTTTGTGTTGGATTTATTTGTGTTTTCTAGGTACAATGTGGGGTTAAAAATTGGAGAGAGAAAATTTGGATGGTTAAAAAGTGGTATGGAAAATTGTCTAAATTAAATTTGTTGTCTCTTTTGTTTTTTAGCCAATTAATTTAGCAAATTAAATTTTGCTGAACAGGGCCTTAGCATAATGTTATTTTAATATGACAAATAGCTACTCAATCAATTTAAAAGATTCCATAGATGAAAAACAAAGAAACGACAGGATGGGATACATATAATAAACATTTTAAAAGAAATTAAATTAACTTGTCCCTGGCATGTCCGAGTTCATGGCTGTGCCCTACGTTTTTTAAAAATCGCCTATCTGTGTCATGTCGTTGGATGGGTTTGAAGGAGAAGAGTGAATCAGACAGCAGAGTCAGATCTGCCTCAACTGTGTGAGTTGTGACAGGTTAGGTTAAAATTGTTTCAGTGAGTCTAAACTGCGAAAAATTGAGGGGTAAGGACTAAGGACCTCTTCTAGCACAAGGGCATGAAAAAGTTTGCTTGATTTTGTTGCTGGATATGGAGTATCTAGAATTATTCGACCAAGATGGTACCTGTAGAGTTATCGGACAAAATAGTAGGGATCATCCATCTGTCATTTACATGCTTTTAGACTTTGGTTTTTTCATACTTTTAGTTTTGTTTAACATAACATCTAGTAAAGGGGCGGTGTTATCTATCTATTTATGCCCTGTGTGAGAAGGAACTATGTATACGGCAGTGAATGTGATTGGCTTGTTTTTAAAATGCTCGTTTAATTACTAATAAAGGAGTTAATGTGCGCAGGTGTGGACAACGACCTTAATTTAATGGAAGATTTGCCTTGTTGATGCTTAGGATGGTTGTTACAAGACAAAAGCACATTCAGAAAAATAATGACATGGTTGAAGAATGAAATGTGGCAGTCATATAGAAGTGATGATCTTCAAGAAGCAAAAACTCTTATTTTGTTTCTTCATCTTGCTGCACTCTTTTTTCCCCCTGTTGTAATTGTTTTTGTAGATTTATAACTTGGTTTGATAATTTGAGGTATCTAGACATATCCCACATGTTTATTCCCCCTACTCCTGTAATCAAGTGAAGCAATACATTGGGACAAATCACTTGTACCGGTCTTGATTTGCAGAATTAGAACATGTGAAATTGTGTGGAGTCTCTGTTTAGTCGGTAGCAGCGTAAACTCGTACGAGTTCAACCAAATCTTGGAACCTAGTATAGTTTATACAGCGTAAAATCAATTGGCCGCCACTGAAATTTGACCAGATTTTTACTTAAGCCTATTGGTAATGTGATTTATTTTATTTTGGTTTTTGTGGTTTCTTTTTTAGTTTTTTGGTTGATATGTGGTTTTAAAATGTTTGAAAAGTAAAAAAATTGTGGGCTTAACTAAAAATTGATGATTGAAAATGAGTTTGAAAAGTTGTGAAATTTTTGGCATTACCAAACAAACTCTTAATCAATCAATTATGAAGGTTTTTGAACGTTCACCCATTTTTTCATGAAGTTATCCATCCATTAAATATGTGAAAATATGTGAAGACGGGTGGGTTGATTAGACCTGTGTAAATTGACTTAGGACTATTGGTCAACCAGTGACTTGAGTGAGCAGATCACTGGTAAAGAAAGTGAATTGCGAGTTTCGTGGGTCACGCCTTTTCGAGCCACAGTTAACCCACTTGTGCGTGAAAAAATAAAATACAAAATGAGAAATTTAAAAAAATAAAAATCATAAGTCGTTGAATCACAGTTAAGTAGGTGTAAACCTAGTTGAGATGTACTTAAGTTATAAATATTTGACAGTAGTAATTAAAAATATTTTTAGTTGTTACTTGTTAATGTTGAATTTAACTTCACAAAGTTAGAAGTAATTCATGTAACATAGGATAAAAAATTTGAATTTTATGTAAATATTTCTTGATATAAATGCAAGTATCATTTTGCACATTTTGTATTTAACAATTTAACAGAAATAACATTTTTTGCTATAAATATGAAAAATCTTATATTTTTATTTATATGGACCAAATCGAAATGAACGACATGTATTGTTCAAATCGACTCATAAACTGGTAACAGTTGCACTTTTTTCAAGCGAACCGTTACCAAACTCATACGTTGGCAGGCCTACCCGGCCTGGACCACCCGAATTGATCCCTCCACCGCCCATCCCCCAACATCCAACAGTTCTGCAATTCTTAATAGAACATGACTCACTAAAAAATTTCAATCATGACATGTAATAGAGTTGATTTTTCGTTTAGTTATTAAATTACATCATATGTCATAGCTGAAATTTGATAATTGAACGAGAATTAACATCGTCACATATCACATTTAAAATTTTCAAGTCATGTAGAACTTTCCGTCAAGAATTATAATTTATTAGACATTGATTGATAGACTGAATAGGTATGAGTTCAGAAACTTCTTAAAATTAGATGATTAAGTAATAACATAGTCAAAGTTTAAAATTAGGTGATTAAGTAATAACATAGTCAAAGTTCAGTCGCCGCTAGTTTACTTTACTCGTTAAACTTTACTCGTTTATACATGGGTGACCTGACTTGAGTAAATATCATGGCTGCTTTGTCATCTAGACGTGGGAAAAATTAGGCAACTTGGTTTGCCTCCATATTACCGTATTGAATACACGCTTTATCTTCAATCCGAGAGACAAAATCTTCATATTTAGCATTAAACGAAAAGGGATTTGAAGAAGAATTTAAAAATAATACAATGCTGGCTAAAATGATACCCATCATTACATTACATTCTACTAAAACATGCATGTAATTATAAAAATATTGATACAATTCTTATCTGTTCATCAGAAAACAATGGCATCAGATTCAGAGTGCATAAAATTTGCAATCATACAACATCCCAGTGACTAGTATCAATATAATGGAAATCCTAGTTGCTGCTACTGACATTCTAGCTAGTTAAATAATTTTCTTCTCTCACAAGTCATATCTCACATTCCATTTGCCTTTACTGTCAGCATTGAACGTCCAGTTATTTTCCCTAATCTGAAAGTACGGAATCTGAAATAACAATAGAAGCAATGAGCTAATAAAAATATAACAGTGAATATCAAAGGACAATGTGCAGATATTACACAATACATAATACATGGAAATAAAGCATATATTATTAAGAAGAGGTTGAACGCCAACCTTAATCGCCCCAACCAGCCCTACCCTGGAAATTGATGGAGGATGTAAATTGCAAATTATGCCCCAAGCTGGCTAAGGTCTAGGTACCATCCACTGGACTGACAAAGTGCCTAACAAATTCGAACCTGCGACCTTTGTACTGCCAGCGTTTGTGGATCCCCAACCTTTGTCAGTTGGGATGTGCCCTGGGGGCAAGCATATATATTAAGGCTACTATGGAGAGTGATCAGTTTCATGATCAAAAACAAATTTGATAATTTAAAATTTGGAAGATTAAATAAATTGGCTTATTTTTGTGAAGATGTTGCTGTCCGTGGCTAAGAAACATTAAAAAAGTACCATGGACTAACAAGACTAAACTTGGTAACTGAGATCTTTTCCCTCCTGTTTGATCAATATTTCCTAACCGGTTGTCGAACTAAGCTAATAGAAGCAAAGGAAATTTTAATCTAGGAAGACAGAGATCGCACAAGCACACCGATTGGCTTATTTTAGTGAAGAAGATGTTGCTGTCTGAGGGTAAGAAACTTCAGAAAGTACCATGAACTAACACGTCTAAAGGTGGTAACTGGGATCTTTTTCCTCCTGATGATCAATATTTCCTAATCGATTGTCCAACTAAGCTAATAGAAGCAACGGGAAAGGACCCCAATTTAAATCTTCAGTGTTCCTCAAGGAAACAGTAGAATGGCTCCAAAAGGGATATTATTGTGCCAGTATAATGTGATTACATATTACGACCTCTAGAATCTTTCGAGTAGAATGCACTTATCCTTGAGAGAGTTTTGTAGATAATTAGGCACCTCAAGTTCGACCCATTTAAGTTTAATCCCTTTTCCCTCTGAATATACTCTTCATGCCAAAGTAAAAAACACATAAGGCAAGCTGCAGTTTAAATCCCCCCTGAATTTATTGGATTTAAGAGATTTAGGATAAGAAAGGAATTTTACTTCTTTTTGATAACATTGTATCGGTTTATAAACAAATTTATTTATGATTTTGAGGTAAAATGTGAGGGTTAAAAAGTGGAGAGTGAAAATGTTGGTGGTTAAAAAGTGATTTTGAAAATTGCGTGGTTTATAAATCAGTTTATTTGGTTTGCCAAATGGTTTCCTAGGAAGACAAAAATCGCACAAGCACACCGTTTCTCAATGAACTTTTAAATTCAAGATCAGTATCAATTTGCATCAATCACTAAATAATGAAACCCGACGCTGACCAAAATGGCCAACACTGCATCAATTTAAGTTCCAGAATCCTTAGTGTTCAAGAAATATACCTTGTCAACAACTTCATAGCCAACTTTCAACCTCAAATCTTGGTCTTTTTTAAAATTATAGACGATCCAAGTAAATTCAACTGCTCCTTGGGACTCCATCTGCAAATCATTCAGATGTGCAAATCACTCATGTATAACTTAAAAAATGAAGGTCCTAGTGCTTGTGTGAAAAACTGTGATCATCTATAGTCTCACATATGGGCACAAATTGCAGAAGGAAAGACCAACCTCTTTAAATTCCTTGTCGATAGTCATTCGACCCTTTATATTAAAGTTTATCAACCCATCTTCGGTCACCGGAAATGTCTTCTTCCCACAAACACTGTACCTCAACTTTTCGTGCCTAGTATATTGAATACCTGAGCCAATGCTGGCTGATACCTATAAGTTATCATCACATATTATCAATCTAATATCATTCAGCAACAATATTTATCCAGTCCTTATTATTCTTTCTTGTTTCCCCCTTTCTCTATATCGGAATGGAGAACGGGGCAGGATAGAAGAACCCTTCAATTTAGTAAAAGAAAGAACAAAGAAAAGAAAATATTTACTTCAGGATAGAAATGCCTTATCATCGCGCTTAGATAAGATGGAGCTCCAATCCTTGTATCCAGCTCTCCATGAAGCTGCCAATTTGAGTTAACATGCTCATTAGGGAAGATAGTCGAAACTCGAGAGGTTAAAAATAAAGATCAAGCTATACTAGTAACCAGTAGCAAATATCTAAATAATTATTCTCTTTATTGATATACAATGTACAATAGTAGTTCAAAGTCAGTCAAACAGACACAAAATACCGTCGGAAACTTAGTTTGTCCTCAGCAACATTTCCTGAGCCTGAGGGTGAAATAAAATGAAATTCAAAGAAATAAGATCACATAATGGGTCATGCTGATGGTGCACATTATATAATATATACCTTCGTTTTTCCCCTCCTTCCCCTTTTTGGAATAATAACATCCTCCCTCTTAACTAATGGCAATTTCATATTCCAATATGCATCTACATTCCACATGCTCACTTAAGTATGCATTTTAATTTAACACCATGTTTTTTCAATTAAATAAAAATAATAAATCTACTTTGAGACGAAGCAAATTACCAAACCAGAAGTGAAACCAGTTGGTGATTACAGCAGGTATAGCTAAGCTCAAAAAAACTACCCTTAGAAAAATAAATAAGCCTCAAAACAGTTGTTTTTAATTAATGCTTTAAAGAGCTCCATTTTTTCAACACACATTTTTAATTACACATTCTCCTAAAAAATAAAATTACAAAATCCATTTACAAAAAGAAAAAAGAGGCTCAAACAGGGGCTATATGTAATGTATGTAATACTAATGATGGACCTGCAATTGAGTATTGGAGTTGTTGGCGATGGGGTACTTTTCCTTAGCATGGATTCGAAGGGATTTGGAGTCTCCGCCATATCTAATTGAGCTCTCCATTATCAGCTACCTCAAACCCTTATCCACTTGGCAAAACCCTAATCAAATAAGTAGTTATTTTATTTATTTATTTATTTATTTTTAATTTACCTGATAAGAGTTCCCTTTACACACTGACGGTCATATATGATAATAATACTCACGTACCTAATATTCATTGAAGACCCAACATAAACGGGTGAAAATTACTCGATTAAATAAATTTGTGAGTTGGATATGGAGGTAAATTTTAAAACTCGACATAAATATGAGTTAGGTGTGAGTTTTACTACAAGACTCATATCCTACCAGCATACCCATTAATTTCCTTAAAAATTTATAGAATTAAAAATAAAGTGATTGTGTAAGAAAAATAATAGAACCCAAATATCAATTTACATTGTTAACGTCTAAAAAAATTGTTTAAATTCTCTTCTTTATCAGCCTAAAACTAGAACAAGCTTTTTTTCAAGCTCAAATCAAGTGAAGCCAACATTTAACTAATACAAGTTAATTCGGAGCATCTCTAACCTATAACATATTTACAGCTCTTAAAAATAAATAATAGGTAATGTATTTCAAATAGGTATAGAACCCATCTCCGATTCGTCAATCTTAAATGGGTATATGGGTAGGGCATGAAGACTGTAAATTTATAGTGGGTAGGGTATGGGTTTGATAAACTCGACTCATACTCGACTCATTGTCTGTCATCCATACTCATGGTTACTATCAAAGGCTAAAGTGACTTAAAGTATGCATTAATGACACAGTCACAAGTTGGGGGGGGGGGCATGAATCTTGTTTGACCTCGTTGTAGTGGAAATCAATTGGTAAGCTTCAGACCCTGACTAATTGAGGTACATCCCAAGATTTACCTCATTCACAAGGCTTTAGTGGTAGGGCAATGAGAACCATCAAGGTTGTAGTTCAACCTTTAAAAATGTATTTTCTCTTACTTAAAATAAAAAGTAAGCCCATGTAATTAAAATAGGGTAAATTTAAAGAAGGGGTGTTTACAAAAATACCCTTTTTTTGGATTACTCACAAAAATACATTTCAGAAATTTTTTAAATGTAAAAACACTATATAAATTTTGAGTGCCATTTTTTTAATGTTTTTGTCACTTTTTTAAAAAAAGCGACACAATCTATATTATACTTTAAAATGGGAAAGTCTGACTAATACATTGACATCCATTTTCCCGCCCAAATCAATTACTCATTTTATGTATTTGAAAAAAAAAATGCAAAACGTAAACTATACATTTTCACATAAGTGTATCTTCGGTTCACACTACACGTTAAAGATAAAATTACTGACCTCCCTTTTCTTGCCTAGCTGAACGTTCGACTGTATCTTTTTGGCAAAATGTTAAAAAAAAGACCCAATAAAATTGTGTTACTGCAATGTGTTTTTCCCAAGAGTGTCTCTTCGACTTCGGGTGAACAGCTAAAAAGATATAATTGTTTATGTCTCCGATTTTACACACGTCTATTGGTCTTTTGCTATATTATCTCTATTTCTACATTTTGGGTTCACACCATTATTTTGTAGAATCTTTTAGCTTGCTTTCTTGCATTGATGTAAGTCTTGAATTCTATTGATACATT
This sequence comes from Ligustrum vulgare, assembly GCA_963555705.1. NCBI lineage: Eukaryota > Viridiplantae > Streptophyta > Magnoliopsida > Lamiales > Oleaceae > Ligustrum > Ligustrum vulgare. The sequence continues at coordinate 39,504,883 of OY743173.1, read as the reverse complement.
ATTGGTTATATTCTTAAAATCGTTTGTTTTCCATTATTTGGTATTCTTACTTTTTACATTTCTTTTCAATGTTTCTAGCATGGCAGAGCTTTACACTCCACTAAGCGAGATTACCACATTTAAAATTGATTGGAATGTTAAGGTTCGTGTGGTTCGCACATGCCATACTACTATGCGTGAATATCCTATTGATACGTAACGTATTTTATCGAGTTTTTGCATGATTTATGTGTTCCGATTTTTTTTATGTACTCTTTTTTGTTGGATGAAGACTTTTTATGTACCTTATCTTATTTATATCCATGATTGAACATCAAAGCCTTCATCTGAGGTTTAACAGCAAGTCCAAATGAGTGTGTTACTAGTTCCTATGTTTTGAAGATTTTTTTTTTTTTTTTCTTTAGAGCATGTCCAGTAAAGAGTGTGTGCTTGTAATATTAGTCTTAAGATTCTTAAGAGCATGTCCAGCAATCTTGCTGTTATGGAAGAGCATATCCGATAATCTTGCTGCTATGGAAATTAAATGAAAGCAGGATATCAAACACTTTGATAATTGAAAATCATCAAGGCATATAAAATGGCTAGACAATTAAGACGTTCTGAAGGAAACATTTATGGGATAATGACGAGTTATTTTGAAATAAAAAATTCAAAAGTAAAAAGTAAAAATGATAGTGAGTGAAACACACAATTATCATTGATCTATAAGGGGTGAGAATATTATTTTCAGCAAATGTGTATAGATTGCCACGTTCTTTCTTTTTAAGTTGAATCATATCGTGAACAATACATGAAAAATGATTAGCTTCTAGACATATTTGCTGCAAAAAATCTGACTGCTTAAATATAAGTGAGCAAGTAGGTTTCCAGAACTATAAATTACAAATACCCCAAGTGTAAGCATGAATGTTCCTACTTTATTTCCTGATATTATGATTTGATTCTAAGATTTTATTTATTTTTTAACAGGGAAATATAGTGCATGCTATTGTAAATCGAGCCAGTGTTAAGAAGTTCAAAGATTCTATGAAAGAAGGACGTGCATATGCTATTCGAAATTTTATTGTTTCTAAGAACAATATGTCATTCAAAACAACCAATAGCGGCTCAAGATTTTCTTTTACTACAGGACAATTGTTGTTGAGTCATTGAAGGACAATTTGCCTAAGTTCATCTACAAGTTCAGGAATTTCAATGACATCGTGTGATGTGATCCAAGAAATAAAATCGAGATACAAGGAACCAAACGACAAACTCAAACTCGGGAGCTCAAAATTAGAGGTGGCAAAAAAAGGGAATCAATATGACCGAACCTGAACCGAACCGAAAAAATTGGAACCAGGAATCGGTTCCACTTTTAGAACCAAAAAACCGAAGTTAGAATCAAATTTTTAATCCTTGTTTATTTTTTTGATAGTTTTAATTGGTTGTCCTAAAACTAAAAATCAAAAGAATTTGTAATTTTTTTGGGTAAAGTGAAAATTACTAAGTTCTTTTTATGTAATTTGTTAAGTCTCTACCTCATTATAACCTTTAACTTCACACTTGAACTGAAATTCTTAGTAAATGAAAATAGAATGAGACTAATTAATAAGTGAAGTTGTAAATGACAACGATGAAGTTAATTAAATATTTAAATACAAATATAAAATAATAAATAATAATCGATTTAAAACTCATGATTCATCCCACGAGTTTACTATCAATTTGTATGGCTTCTTGCCATGCTCGAAAAACCTTCCAGGTAATTTGTTTTTCATTTTGGTTCATAAATATCTCTTGTTTCATGGAGTATCCTATGTTTTATTTGGGGGTGAAAGGATTTTCGAAATCCTTGATCTTGATATTTTCGGTAGAAGTTTATTTCAGGTTATTGGCTTACTTCTCGAGACCTAATACTCCTTGATAAGGCCCCCAAAAAATTATTATTATTATAGAATCGAATTAGAACCAAAATCGAATGGTTTGGTTCTGACGATTCAATGAAACCGAATGGTTCTATTTTACAAGAACTGAAAAGTATGGTTCGGTTCTGGTTCTTGAGATACCCGAACCGAACCACCTAACATTCGCCCCTACTCAAAACGATGTCCCAAGACTACCCCGAATGGTTGGAAGCCAGAATTCAAGTCAAATGACCAAAAAGGGACTCAGCGGGGGTGTTGTGGACATGAAAGAATTCACTTACGGCCGTGAAAGAATTTCTGTGTCAAAGTTACGGCCGTAACAAACACCACTTAAGGCCGTAAGTCAAGTTCTGCCCGTGCAACTCTACCATGTCCGAATTTTGCGAATTTTTAGTTATTTCGTTTTAATTAATTATTGCCATAATTAAAAATCGTATTGCGGCTAGGGCTAGGTTAGATATATTATTTTCATTATATTATTATGTTCTATTTTCATTATTTTAATACAACTTTGATATTATTTTGAATTAATTGAGAGTTTTCTATAAGAAAAGTGAGGATTCCTTTTCTTGTTCTTCAAGAACAACCAATTGAACTTCAAAAATTCTTGAGTCTTTGTGACATTCCAATCCGAACTTATCAAGGAATTGGACAATCCTTGTGGCATTCAACAACATTGGTTCTTATTCCACATCGTTAATCTTGCGTCGTGAATATTGGGTCAAGGTCCCATTGTTTACTTTATCTTTTCTTTCCATTATTTTTAATTTAGTTCTTGTTAGTTGCTGAATTTAGATCTTTTCTATCGTTTGTTGTTTATTCCACTTTTTCGTCGGGTTTCCAAAAAGGAACCTCATCAGTTTATTTTATAATGAATTTGGTTACTGAAAGATTTAATGCAAGTGACTCTCTCTACTTCTAGTTTGTTTGTAATGAACTGGATAATCGAAAATTTAGTGCAAGATTTGTTTACTGCAATGGATGATTTACCTTTTATTATGTTTGTATTTGCAAAACGTAATTTAAACAACCCAAATAATTCAACTATAACCATCGTTGCATTAAACATCACAACAACATCATGTACTAAACATATATTACTACAGCAGCTTCCACTTGACATTGCATTACTACACCTGAACACTACCTAACAAACAACACCTGCGGCTTCCAATCCATTCAGCCATCTGCTGCTTCCAAAACCATCATCCTAGCAAAATAAATCACCACCTAACAAACTTCCTACTCAATTAGAACAAGGGTTTCAGTAGTATTCCTGTCACAGTGAACAACAATAATAAATCTATGGTATATCTGTCTTTGCAATCACTCTACTTCAACATTTCGATTGGCATTTCGCAGTAGACCGTTGATTGGCATTCCGAAATAATCGCACGAACCTGGACGATCGTAGAAATTACATCCCAAGAATCTCCTACCCAGATTGTTTTCCGTCCAAGCAATCCTCGTAGCAGCAAGCTTTTCGTACATTCACACTGTTCATTCATCAACTTAGATAGCATCATTATTTTCTGTAGACAAATTTTCAGGACATCATTATTTTGCTCATCATACAAGGTATAAAACGACTTTTGGATGAAAATGTATCTTAGGTGGATTGAGGATTAGAAAGAACAGATAAGGTGTAAAAATGGACTCCTCAAAGCCAGTCGCTGTTAGCCACGTTGGCCTTTGCCGTTAATCAATATCTAGAAACGGGGTGAAATGGATGGTGAATGAGGGAAGTACTAAATTAGTTTAGTGAGTAAGTGGTAACACTCAAAGTTCACTTAGTGGTTTCGATTTTGAAGTTCAATGAGCAGTTATTAAATCAATCCATTAAAATAATATTTTTAGTAGATTTTGATAGAATTTGATAAAATATGTTGTTAAAAAGTCGTAGATCCTATAAAATATGTAATTAATATTAATTATTAACTTAGCCTTACCGAACATGGGCTAATTTTTTTTTAAAAAAAACTTACAATGCATTATACTAGGTTTTAATTGATATTACAATTATAATTGCACATTTCGCTACCACGATATTATTGTTAGGTGAATATGATTAAGAATGTAATTTGTTAAAAATATTACAAAAAAAATTAGAATAGATATGGTCTCAACTCTTCCATAAGAGCATCTTCAATAGATTTTTTATATTTAAAGAGCATATATTCTACATAATAGAGATTATCTTTAAATTTAAAGAGTAAAATCTTTTACAAGCTCCAACAAACTCTTTATTTTACTTTTTCATAAAAATAATTATTGTCTTTCTTTATTTTTAGTTAATATTTATTTTTTAAAAACAAATGACCAATGATATCAAATATGTGATAAAGAAAGCTAATGTAGGAATCTTGAAAATATGAAATTTTTGAATGCATTTAATAATAGAGAATGAGTTTGGCTCTCCAAATTTTAAGGACGTTTGCAAAATACCCCAACTTTTGGTATCATAATTGAAACTTACTTCATTTTCAAGAATCACTTAAGAATACTTTAATGTTTTTTTTTTTTTTACTAAAAAATACCGTTTTCACACAAGTATCATGTTACTTATGATACTTTCAAATTTAAGGTATCATAACATGATACTTTCAAATTTTTGGTATCATAACTTGAAACTTTATCAAGTTTTTATGATACTTTGGACAAAATTGTATCCTAGCTTGAAACTTTACAAAGTTATTATAATACTTTGTATCAAACATAAAATCAAATACTTTCCTTTTTCTTCACATGAGCCTCTTCTTTGATGGGTTCAGGCGGTGGTGGAACTTCAGCAGGAGCCTCTTCACAAGTTTATTCTTTTTCCTCTTTAGATCATTCATCTCAGCCTTAGAGAAAGTCCATCCAAGCCTCATTTCATCGAAAGGGTTGAAAGACTGCACTATATCTCTCAGTCCACCAACTGCATGAACGACTGGAATTGTCCCATAACACATTGATACAACTAGTTCAATCCACAAGGCTCAAATCTTGATGGTATTAGAAGTATGTTAGCATCAACAGAGATCCGGTGAGCAAGTCACACGAGTGGATTGAAAGAAAAAATCAAGAGCAGCGTGGGATTGGGAGGTTTTCGGTTGCGCCTAGTCTGGATGACCATGAAGTGCAACGAGTTAATGATGCTACGAATGAGGAACAAGCCAATTTTCTTGATAATAATAATCAGGTGGAAGTTATGGGAAGCGAAGGTGTAGTAGATGGGAACCACAGCTTCAAGGTGTTGCCGGGGGGGGGGGGGCTTTTGGTGATAGAACAATTAAAAGGAAGAAGACAAGAGCTGAGGATTATCAGTGAAAAATGCTTGGGCCAATACAACGGCCCTAAGCTACGTTGGCCTGTTCCTCGAGTGTGGGTATTCCGTATTCGGATCTTTCTCCTGGCTCTAGTTTAAGGTCCGTTTAGTACTTCTCGCTTTAAAGGAGAAGAGATGGATCGCTTACAGCAAACGGGGGCAACAAGCGAGAAAACGGAGGGCACGCTTCACGGAGTTAGTGAGGCGACTGAACGAACAGAAAGCGGGGAAGCGGCTACAGTACTTAAGACCCTAAAACACAACTATCGACTGAACGAAGGGTTCAGGAAGTATCTCCCACTGACTAACGGCACTCAACTAAGGTCGGGCCAGAAGAAAAAAATGTTAACTGACAGGACTAAGGGACGAGACGAAATAGATCTATCTTTGGCTTTCGAGTATTCACCTCCTTCCTTTGTCAGGCCTTTTCGTCGAGATAGTCCGGTGTTATTCGAGTTCCTGTTGTAAGCCTAAGCCTAATAAGGTTCTTTATTCCTCTTCATTTTCCCTCAAGTCTCGTGATCCTAACCCTTTATATTCCTTATACCCGGGAATCCCTTTTTTTCCTCTCTTTTTAGACTGGCTATAAGATTTATACCCCCAAGAAACCTAATCGCTTGCTTCCAGCCGCCTACCTATCTATCTCTTGGAAAGTGTTAGTGGTTGGCTAGACAGAGATTTGGGATAGCTCAAGCTCGGTAGAGGAATAGAATGGTTGGCACTTTTTCCTTAAGATCTTTCACCGGACCCTTACTGATTAGGGCAGACTTCCCTTAGCGACTAGAGAAAGAGCTCCTAACCCAGACTAGATTGTGTAATAGCTTCGTGCTTAGGTACCTACTTTAACTTAGCCTAGTTAGTGAGTTTCCTGCCCTCAGGCTAAACTGCTGACTGACGAAATGACTTATGAAGTTAGAAATAACCTAGAAATCCCTCCAATACCAGCTTCTTCAACACGACTGGGGAAGAGCATATCCGTAACTGGGGCTATCAAAGGTCCCCCTATTCAAGTTCTACAAGGTCTAAGGTTTGGAGATACAGGAATGAAAGAAAGAAAACTAAGTCAAACTCAACCCCTAACTCTGTCATTGTACTGAATAAGAGTGGCAAACGGGCTAGATAGTTCGGGAGTTTGTGAGTTCAACTCGGTTGGGCTCGGTTCGTTAAAATTTCGGTTCGGATCGTGAAAAAAGGGACTTGAGCTTGGACCGGACAGAAAATCTAGATGTTGGACAATTCTGGTTCGGCTCGTGAAGTTGTTGGACTAGTCCAACAAACAGCAAAATGAGCCGAAAATGGGTTGGATCACAGCTCGTGGAAGCTCGTTCTCACGAGCCAAACGGTCTTGTGACCGTTTCAGGGCCAAAATATTTTTAAATTTTTTTTTTCTTTTTTTACCTATAAATACCCCTTTTTGTCTTGATTTTTTTCACAATCTCAACTCTCTCAACTCTCAAATCTTAATTGCAATCTTCTACTTTTTGTTATATTCTAATTTCTAGTGTTATAATATTTCACAGATAATATTGTCTCAAATTTCATATTTCATTTCCAGCTCCAAATCTATTATTTCTAATGGCACACTCACAATCTTATGGTTATTCTTCTAACTAATTTGTTGATGAATTTTCCGGTCTCAACAATATTCCAATTCTTGAAAACTTGGTGGATTTGGAAAATGAGATCGAAGTATAGATACTAGAACTCCTCTTAATCTCGATAACATTGTTGATGAAGATGTCGCTACTGCATATGGATCTGGCTCCACTAGCATGACTGCAGGCTCCAACAAAAATCCAAAAAGGACGAAAAAATTGAACTGCTGGAATTTTTTCGATTTGATTGAAACAGCGGCTAAAGATGCTGATGGGAACCTAGTATTTAAAGCACAATGTAAAAATTGTGGCAGACTTTTCTCTTGGAAGAAGGGTGGGGTCACAACACACCTCAACAGACACTGTTAAGGATGTCGAAAACCTGGCTCGGTTGAAGCAAACCAATCAATTCTACAGGTTGGTCAATCGAGTCTAACCAATTGAATTTTCAACCAAGATCTAGTGTTTCAGGAAGGGATGGTCATGTTTGTATCGAGTGTTGAGTTCCCGCTTTCAATTGTAGAAAGTTCACAATTTACGGATTTCATTCAAAAGTATCTCCAACCCAGGTACAAACCCGTTTTTAGAAATATTTTACGAGCTGATTGCATTACTAAATATTTTGAGAGAAAACAAAGTTTTATAGATGCTTTAAATAAATATAATGGCAACTTATCATTTACTTCGGACTTATGAACTGGCAATAATCATAAAGGTTATGTAGCTGTTACTTGTTAGTACATTGATGATACTTGGTTAATAAACAAAAGAATTATGGAATTTAAATTTATTGATTACCCACATAATGCAACAAATATTTTCAGTGCACTACTTGCAATTCTTAGAGAATTTAACTGTAATAGTAAAGTTCGTAATTTTACACTAGATAATGCTTCTGTTAATCTAGTGGTGATAGATAGATTAGCTAACCACATGAATCCTGAATTTGATGGAGTCTTATTTCATGTTCGTTGTGTGTGTCACATTTTTAATTTAATAGTTCAAGATGGTCTTAAGCTTATAGAAAATCAATTGGAAAAATTAAGTGTATTTGCAATTTCATTATGATAGCACCTTCTAGAAAACAAGCTTTTGATGCACATTGTGCAGAAAATGCTATGACAGCATGATTATTTGTTACAAATGTAGGACATAGATGAAACTCAATTTATTTAATGATTGAACATTGTCAAGGTTACGATAATTTAATATATGAATATTACAAGGGTCGGCACTCACATTGCCCAAGTTTTGATTTGGGCGCTAATTATTGAGAACTTGTATTTCATGTTAAAACTTTTTTTGAAACCCTTTTATGATGTTACAAACGAATTATCCGGTGTTTATTATCCAACTAGTCTTTTAGTGTTGAAGCATTTTTATTATATTGTTAATAATTTTAACAAGTACAAAATATTTCCTATCTTTGATGAAATCATTGTAGCAATGGGGACTAAGTTTAGAAAATATTGGGAAGATGTATCCACTTTGTTTCCATTAACAACGATTATGGACCCTAGAATAAATTAGAGGGAACTAAACACACCATAAATGCAATATCAAAGAAATTAGGTGGCGTTCTGTTTGTATTTTATTTTGTATTTTCATTTTCGAAAATGTTTTGTGTTTTGTGTTTTCATTTTTGTTTTCAAATTTGCTGAAAACGCGTTTGGTTTGTCATTTCTGAAAACTGTTTTTGAAAATGAAAAGATGGAAAACACGTTCTGTTTGAAATTTTGCAGAACACTATTTAAACTATTTTTAATTAATTTGCTTGCAGAATACTACTAACTCCAACTCAAATTTCCTTTCACAATACACTAAAAATATGGTTACATGCAACACACTAATGTGAGCATTAAGAGTCTATATTAACACAGCTTGGTCAGGTTCGGGACTTGAGAAAGCTCTACTTCTATTAAAATCCAGAAAATACAAGTTCTTTCAAAACCACCAGAGTCCATTTATCATTGCATTTTTTGAAATATAACAACAAGAATTCTCATTTAATTTTTTTTGTAATGTTGATATTGAATTCAATAAAACTTTATTTAAACTAAGTTCCAAGTTAGGATAATTCTCAAAAAAAAAAAAAAAAAAATTCTTTATTTAGGCTTAGTTCCAAGTTAGGATAATTCTAAAAAAATAAAAATAAATAAAAACTTTATATTAAGCTTAGTTCTAAGTTAAGATAATCCTATAAAAAAAAAATCCCAAAACGCGTTTTTCGCGTTTTTGACATTTTTCGTCGAAATACACACAAAACGCCCAAAACGATGTTTCCGGCGTTTTCCGTTTTGTGTACAAAATTTTTTTTTTGTTTTCCAAAATGCGTTTTCGAAAATGGTAAAGAGAACGCGTTTTTAGCGTTTTCGAAAATAAAAACAGAAAACGATCTCAAAATAGCAAAGAGAACAGGGGCTTAACTTTTGGGACTCCCTTGACATATACAGATTTAGAAAAATGTTTATATCAAATGTACGAGATCAATGCCAAAAGGTTAGGCAAAAATGTTAGAAGAACTGCTCCCACCCTAATGTAATACAAAATCAAGACATTAATTTACTTTCCTATCTTATGACTATGAAGGGAACTTCTAGTACACATCCCAGTGGTTCTAGTTCTTCTAGTACATATAATAGTTTAGATGAAATTCTGAGCGAGTTAACTAGGTATTTTTCACACGACCTTCTTAGTATGTTAGACGAGGATGAGAGAAATAATTTTGACATTCTTAAGTGGTGTAGACTAAATGAGTATCAATACCCAGTTGTTTCTATAATTGCACGAGATTTACTAGCATCTCTGATATCTACTGTAGCATCAGAGGCTGCTTTTAGTGCAGGTGGTAGAGTGTTATTTGAATATAGGTCCAGACTTAGAGAAGACGTACTGGAGGCCTTAATGTATTTGAAGGATTGACAGTTTGCGGAGAAAATGTTACAAAACATGATAAGTGAAATTGTGAAATTCTGTCCGAGGAATTCGGAAAACAATCGTATTGGTGAGTAAATTATTTTGTAATATTAATTATTATCCTTACAATTATGCTATAAATAATATATGCATTTTTCTTTTTCTTTATTTTTAATTCTTTCTTTCAAATAAAAAAATTGTACACGTAACATTTTGTTCGTGTACAATTTTAATTCTGATTACATGAAATTAAATGTAGTCGGTCCCAAGCCCGAATTAAAGGAGGGAGATTTAAGTTTTTATATTTTCAGTTATTTTAGAATTAGTAGTCCAGAATAGCCGTTACCAGTCTGAAGAAAAAAAATAGAGCCGACTAACCGGCCCGTCCTGCTCGTATGGTCACGAGGCCACAAGCCAGACTTGGGCCGGCTCTGTGGGAGACAAGCCGACTCAACCCGGCTTGTTTCCCACACGAGCTGGCCCAATTCCGACTTGTGGACCGGGCCAAGCCATGAATTCACGGGATGAGCCGGCCCGACTCATTTGACAACCCTAATACTAAGCCTCAAACTGCCTAACCTTCTGTTCAATATCGCGCCTACCAGTGCCCAACATGACAACTGTACATCTTCTGCCGCCGGCTTCTTAACCTTCTACGCCTCAGGTTCCGGGTGCAGTGGTGCTTCTCTACAACTGCAGGCGTGGGTGTCTCTAGGGGTGGGCATTGTGTTGGGTCGGATCCAAACCCGACCCAAAAGTTTCATATTTTTTATTGAATAAAAACGACCCGACCCGCTACTATATGGGTCCTGTCGGGTCATTTTTTTTTGAAAAATAAAAATCCAATCAACTTTAAGTAGGCGAAGTATACAGATCCACAATAAAAATCCAAACCAGAAAATGCAAAAATCTCACCTCATTCTCTAAACATCTGGGAAATTCATATGCCCCACACATCCCACTGCACAAAACAATACTTTTTTTTTTTTTTCCAGTGAACAAAATCAAATATAATTACTTTTAGTCTTTTATATTCAAACCTACACAAATTAAGTAAACTACCATATAACTTTGGCTTCTTGCCTGCACATCCAATGGTTCTCGAATTTCAGGGAATCTCAAACTCAAAACACGTCTAGGTTTAATGAATATGATAATTTTCCTCTATTCAAACCACTTTCTCTTGAATCGAACGTAACAGAAGACTAGACATTAATACTTTGTGGGATATGAGTCTATTTTATTCTCTCCCTTCAACGAGCCTTGTCTTCCTCTATTGAATGAGCTATAGTGGTTTGTGCTTCTGAGAAGAAAAAACGATAGAGGCTGAGGTGAAAGGGTAGGGCACTATAAGAGAATCTCCATATGTTCTATATTTTGGAGGAACAATGCTCCTTGTACAATTTTCCTTGACAAGTCTGTTGACAATTCCGGATGAAATGTCCAAAATATCCCTTAACTTAACCATTATTTTCACTGAAACCAGCATCTCCCCAAATTGAAAGCCCGTAAACCCTCATTCAGTCCTTCAAAGAAAATCCCCGGTTGAGTCCCTCTTTGCCCAAAAACTGAAATGTAATCCTATGCTCCCATGCATGCTCCCATACATGACGAAATCGAAGCAAGCAAAGAAGGGGTAAATGTGTGGTGTGATTTCATACATCTACTGGTCCGCTGCGACGAAGACGAAGATTGACTAAGCTGTGCAATTTTTTGAGGAACCCGTAGGCCTGTAGCAATTGAGTCGCGAGAAACAGGTTAGGAACTCCGTTGACCATCTAGTGTGCTTTTCTGGTTTTGATTTCTAACCGAACATAGGTATGGTAGTTGACAAAAGCCCGAACTTCATTTGTCCATGATTTGTTGGTATAATATTTTCAATAATGCTCCTTGTTGATCCTATGGTTATGGCCTTTTGCTTTGTTGTTGATTTGTAATGCTTGATAACTGAGATCATGTAGTTGGGTGAGGGTCTATGTTCTGAAAGCTTCATGTTTATGAAGCTGTAATAAATGGACGAACACATTTGGAAGAACACTGAAATGTAGCCTGTGAATATGTTTATGAAGCTGTAATAAATGGAAGAACACATTTGGAAGAACATTTGGTTCATGTAGCCTGTGAAAATATTTTTCTAATTCTAAACCCATGGGAGAACCCTGAAATGAACTAGTGCTTTATAGGCTCCAAAATTTTATAATCATTTTCCCAGCATAGGTACTTGATATCAGCATTATGAATATATTTATATATATGCATGTGGGATTTTGATATCAGCATTATGAATATATATGTCTCGTACTCTGTTTAATTTAAATTGAAGAATATGGTTGTGAGATTTTGGTAGACATGGTAACTAGCATAGATTCAGGTTTGGGGTTTTAAAAGACTCGATGCAGTTGTTTGAAAAATTGGAACTTCCTTCATACGAGTTCTTTAAATTTTTAATGTTACAGTCAAAAAATGCCAGGAAGGAACGCAGGTGTTTATCATAGTTGCAGAGCGACTGATCAGTACTTCACAGAATGTCCAAGAAAGCGTCGTTGCCCATTGTGCGGTCGCGGCTACTTAAAAAGTTTTGTGGTTGAGAAGGAGTCTTCTAAATACAAAGGGAAGATGTTTAGCAGCTGTACTATGACGAACCTGACTTTGTAAGCATATTGCATGTAACATTTGAATGCCTCATCATATGACGAAAATTTCATCCCAACCTCCAGCTCAATCCAACTAGCCTCATCTGCAATATCTTCATTCACTCCAACCCAATTATCCGGCGTTATCTCTTCTACTTCCAACCCATCATCAGTTGCAACTAAGGCATTTACATCAACCAATGGAGAATCATTTCCTAATAAACATCCTCAAGTTTTAGAGAAACTAAAACAAAATTTCATCCACGCACAATTTTACATTTCACAATAGGAGACATTCCGGACAATGGATTTGTAGACCAAGCATACTCATATTAAATTTGTAAACCATCAATTCACGATTTCAGCTTCTATATGGAAGCCAAATTTTGATGGAATACACTACAACAGTATGAAATATTATTTATTACATTACTTTTTTCAAGCACATATGGTTCATTCAATAATGGTTTTACTATGATTCAACAAAAATTTGGAACAATCAGTCTTGATCACATACGTACTGCAATGAATAGGATAAAGTGTGTTATGTTAAAGCCATTACCAAAGAACCACAGTTGAACAAATATAAATACGAGATTATGTTCATCTTGGATCCCTTGGCAGCAATAACCGGTGCTAAGAATCAAGTCAAAGACAAAGGAAAGACTCATATTTCCACTGATCAATCCTCGTCCTTTGGAAATGTAGATCCCTTTCTCCAACCAACAGCAAAAACAGCCATCTTCCAATTACCAGAGCCACCGGCTCCAAATGAAGAGGAAAATTGATAAGGATGATGATGGAAACACGAATAAGGAATATAGATACCGAGTGATGGACATTTCAAATTTTGAAGATCAGCTTGATCGATGAATTCCAATTTCCCAGTCACAATCTTTTGATGAACCTATATTACTCAACCAGACTCATCAATCTTAAGTAATGTATTTGAAATGTCCAACCTCTGTTTTACTTAATTAAACACGCATCCTGTAAATATCTATGAAGTCTTAATTCATACTAATATCAAATATTAGCTTATGCAATTTTTAATAGTTGAAGTAGATCAAAAATCACATGAATGACATGAAATTTTGCTCAATCCTACTTTCAATTTATTTCCCATCACTAATTTACAGCAACCAAACGACGGAACCGGTTTAGGAGTGAAAGGCCTCGGTCTCGACTTCGTGGAAGATAAATGTGTAGACCTATTATTGCTGAAATTAAATGTGTAGACCTATTATTGCTGAAATTAAATGTGTAAACTGATGATAAACTTACCAATGAAGACATTGCTGGATTCCGGCTGGTGGTCGTTCGATATAGAGAAGCAACAACACAGAAAATACGAAATGTCGTGCTCCTATTCGTCGGTTTCTAAGATCTGACTATCTCCGGTGAACCAACGATAGCTCCGACGGGGTGGGTCGACGGCGATGACGGAATCGGCAGAGGTTTGGGTGGTGGCGGGCACAGCTTCTACTGGAACAAGAAAGCCCGCCCTCTGATTTTGGAAAGCATACTGAAATAATTTGATTTTTATGTTAATAAAATATCGCGATATTTTTGCCCAAAATCTCGTGAGAACCTCCGGAATTGTCAACAGACTTGTCAAAGCAAGTTGTACAAGGAGCATTATTAATTTTGAAGTGTCAATCCTTAAAATTTCACTTCAATAGAGTGAGTTTGACTTTTCAAAAGTCGCTCTCTATTATTAAATGCATTAAAAAAGTTTCACTTTTTAATATTCCTACATTATTTTTCTTTATTAAATATTTGATATCATTAATTATTCAGTTTTAAAAAATAAATATTAACTAAAAATAAAGAAAGACAATAAATTTTTTTATGAAAAAGTCAAAAATAAAGATTTTGTTGGAACTTGTGAAATATTTATTCTTCAAATTTAAAGATACTCTCTATTATGTAAAATGTATTCTTTAAATATAAAGAGTCTATTAGAGAAAGAAAGAGAAATAAGTTTTGACTTTTTTTTATCAATTTGGAGATTTTTTAAAATAACTATTGCATCGGGTTTCTAAAATCGACCCAACCCAAATTTTCTTTAAACCGGCCCGAACCAACCCAAATTGGTTTGGGTCGAGTCAACGGGTTGCAAGCCCAGTCCTAGGTGTCTCCATCACCTAAACATGAGATACCACAACCTCTTCAGCAATCAGAGAAGAACATATTTTTCATTTTCCTTTTGGAGTAGTAAAAATCAATTTATTGTTTTTTTTTACAATATACAATGCAATTTTCCCTCAAAATAAAAAGCATCTCATATTTGGAGAATCTATTAAAAATGTTCTAAATAGTAAACACCTATTAAATTTTCACGATTCTATTTTTTGTAAAAGAATCTTCGAAGAAAACTAACTTGTGTAAATTTCATCTAAAAAACTCTTTTCCTGCTATAAATATTTTCAAATACATTCAAAAGTAACTCCTTGGTACTTTTCAAAAGCATGATCAAACAGGCCCCTAGAGATTTCAAAATAATTCAATATTATATATATACATGTAATAAAAGTATTACTAGAGCCAATTAATTTGAATTGAATTAGTTGAAGTTGGAACTGTTGAAGTGCTGTGGCAACATTTTCATGAAGGTAATTCTCATACGCTAACATCTTGTCTCAATTGGCCGATGATGTTGCACAACCTTGTATACTCAAAATACAGACAGATGTCCCTAAAGAAATATCACCAAGTTTTTTGAGCGGACTGAATCTCTAATTTATGGTGTTGAAGTCGCAACAAAATTTTGTCCCAACAAATACATAGAAAAATAATGGATGAAACTTGTGTTAAACACTACGGTAACCGTTTCATCCTTCCCTCGATTAGATCTCATCAATTATTTCGAAAAGATCATCAACTTCCTGCCTCAACAGTGCAATTTTCTGCTGAACTGAAGAAATACGATTCTCAGTTTCTCGTCCCCCCAATTTCTTTTCGTAACAGTCTACCACCGTGGAGTGTTTCAACATTAACTTCTCTTGCAGTTCCTTCTCCTTGGCAATCAGCTCCTCCACCTACATATGAGACCAATAAAGCTGTAACACCACAAAATGTAGAAATCACCATTACTCTTTTCCGGTCACACAAGCATGCCGTTCATGTTTGATACGTACTTGGACAATATTTGATATTATAATGAAAAGACTCTTTTTATTCTTCAATTAATACTATTAGGTAATATATGATCATCTACCAAACATGTGACTGTAGTTATAGCCTAGGATACGACCAGTGTTAATGATAAGAAAATCAAATAGAAAGAACATGAAGACCTTGGGTAAAATTTGAACAGCTTGCGAGGAAGATTGCAAGAATGACAACAAGGGTTTCAACTCTTTGGACAGATCCTTAAGCGAACTGTCAGAAGCTTTGCGTGCTGCTTTGCAAGCTTGCACATCACCTGTCCTAGAAAGATCTCGTAATGATGCTTCTATCTTGTCATGGACTGCCATACAGCGGTACATGATATTTTGAAACTGCTGAATTGCAGTTTGTACCTGAAAATGAATCACCCAGTCTATGATTTCCCTTAACTTGAAAGGTTGATTATTTTCTGTCAATCTGGTACAAACAATGACACAGTATAAACTCACCTCATCCCACTGTAGTTTAGCCATATAAGAAGCAGAGGATTTGGAAATTGTCAAGTCCGCATGCATATAAACTATGCATGCAACAAATAAGAAGAAAAAACCAGAAATCAACATCAATGGCTCCCTAAGCAAAGAAAGGCTGTTGAACTTGTAATAGACCTGTGGCATAATAATATATATCAGCTTCCAGCAGTTCCAAAAGCAAATCCACTGCAAAGCATAGCAGCAAATGGAATGCCATCATGACAGGACTCAAGCAAATTGGATACACAGACAAGAAAAGGGCCTTAGCATTTAGAGGCAACCAAAATACACATATGCAGAACCTGCCATACTGCTCCAAATGGAACCCATTCTCATACAACAAAAATAGAAAGAAAGCATATCAGTCTACAGGTGAATCCCAATGAGAGAATATTTCTGAAAATGTTGTTTTGGCACTTCACCACTCATACCACGATTTACCATGTTTTTATGAAGACTCGAAGAGGTAGGCAAAATAAGAAGAAAATAATTAATTTAGTTCACAGGAGATAGAGATTGCCCAAAAATATAAGTGCAACAGCCAGCAAAGGCATCTGAGAGAGTAGAAATGTTTTTGCATCACAGAAATAGAAAATGGATGGGTGATGATGCTGGCAAGTCTTCTACTTCAGACTCTTTTGTGAGTTGAAGGGTTCCCAGAACTAGAAAATTGGTGGATAACACAACCTGGGTTTCACACATGGATCCAAGTATTTTCATAAATTGGCAACATGCTACTTTTAAAGTGCCATATGCAAATGGCCAATATCAAGGAATATGTCAAAAACAGATAACTCCACCAAAAAGAATGAAATTAAGGGAGAAAATACATGAAGAGAAATGCTGCGGAATCAAATGCTTAAAGTTCTAAGCTAATTACTTGCGCTCAAGGAAAAAAGAGGAATTATCAATCATTGACATTTTCCAGAAATCATGAAAAGTACAAAATTTATCATGCTTGATAACCAGACAACATCCTGGAAAAACAGGGTTAAAAAACCTTTTGAACTTATTTGGTGCCTTTCTTCTCAAGTTTTACAACATAATATCCCATTAGCATGAACATAGCATTTAGCATTTTTGGTTTTCTTCATTCCATTTTCTCACTTGGAAATCATCATTTTCTTATCCAAGTGAAGATTAATGCCAAATTGTTACTTCTCACTGTAACATTTGACTTTGAATGTAAAAACCTAATTCATATATGCAAATTCAATAGGTCATTACAGGGTTAAAAATATATTATATCAATAGAGTAAGGAGTGACTGGATGCAAATTTAGGCAATTGAACCATTTAGAATTCCATAAACTAGAAATTTTCAAAGCATTCCATTTCACTGGAATTCAAAAATGTAAAAAAATCTCTTACCCGATAATATTATTAAATAAGCATATTGATGATAAATGCAGTATACTAAGAAGGCTACTGCATTTGTGTTATCAAATAGCATCTTTAATTTCTACATCACCTGAAAATATTGATTATGCTCAGGCACAACATTTGTCTTCTCCAGTACAGTTACTGGTCGGCCAACCATATCCAAATGGGAAATTTTTGCCTGCAATGAACCCCAAAGCAAAAATTATATCAGAGGGGCAGTTCCTGGTGCATCAAGGAAAGAATATCTCTAAAAAACTTGTTCAACCACACCTCTTCCGACTGGTTGACAGGAAATGGAACAGAAACGGAAATATCCTTAGACCCCTCTGGCAAAACAACCTGAAGTCCAAGGAGCCACATAATATCAATTAATTGTACTTTTACACGTCTTATCGTTGCTAAAGGTGACTGATTCAACAACTTTATCAAATAATGATACTCAGCATTATAAAACAACATAAAAGAAAAATAATCATGACGAAATATCATTGATAGAAAGATAACCTGTTACTAGTTACTACTATCACCCCCACCCCCACCCCCACCCCCACCCCAAAAAATAAAAAAATTATATATATTAATTTTCCACATAACATGGTAATGAATGGAGGAGTTGTTCCATGAACAGTTCTATAAGGCTAGTTTGAAGGTCATATCTTCTAAAAAATTATTCGAAATTTCGAATTACTGAGAGACACGGAAATACTAATTTTGCTGTTAATTGCAGAAAACTACTCTGATGTGCTGGACTCTTCCTGTGATCTGTAAAAGAATCTGATGAAAGATGATCCAAATGGAAACATAAATTAAATATCTGGATAATAGAGAAGGACTCTTACATGAGATACTGTTGAATCTAAAATAAATAAATGCAAATGATGCCATGAACTCCACCCACACAGGTGGTGATGAAATAGTTCAAATACCAGAGAAAGGCAAAGCTGTAAAAATTCCAAGATCTTTATTTATCAGGTATTAACATGGTCTTTTGTGATTGCAATATAGTTGATTTGATTAAACCTTCTGTACATATAACATTGGATCGATTGGAATGGAAAAAATGATTCTAAATGACTCGTAGTAAAATTTAGTTTACTGTTCTTGTTATCAGGGATTATTCATATGAAACTCATAATTCTGAAATTTAAGTCACATTTGAGCTATATATAAACTGAGTTGAGCAAAATATATACAGATTTTTGTCATTTTTTTTTTTCTGTAGGACCAAAAATAGACAACAATAAAAATAATGATCCAAGTAGAAGGCCAGAATAAAATGACTGGAAACGAACTTTAAACAGTTTAAGATTTCTTCCTAAGTCCTAACATAGTTAAAAGTGATGCAGACATTAGGCACAAGCACTTATATACATCCAAAGTAAATCATTGTCTATCGCAATGAATTCATGAATAGACAAATGTTTAATGTATAAAACAGATAATGGAAAAATAGTTATATTGTAGCTAAATTTAACTACAATGATCAAAAAATGACTGTCTAATTGTAGGATTTTCCCAGGCTCAACTGAACCTGCGGAAAAATGATGCAGGATCTAACATCCTTACAACCGGTATCTGAGTAAAGACACATTACCTTCACTATTAGATTTTCAATGACCACCTCATCCATTGGGCAACCAAATGAGATATTAAGAAAACGTTTTCCTTGTGACTGAAACAAGAAATCTTGAAGTGGCAAACCATATCCAATGGTAAACGAAGTTCTCCATCCACCAAACATGGGATACCGAGGTTCTATTTCCAGCAAAGTCTGAAATTAAAGAAAATGCTTTCACAATCAGAAATAAATGCAACAATACGTTACCTTGAATAAATTGACTCTCACCTTTGCTGAATCTCCCCATAAATTAGAAGTTGAAATATTTCCTATCTCATCCCTATAATAAATCGAATGAGCTCTTGGTGGCAATTTAGCAAGAAGATTCCTGAATGCCGATGCACCTCTAACATGGGGCCGAGCTTGATAGTCTAGCCTGCAATTATTTGAGAAATTTAAAAATAGTGCACATAATATAAAGTCATGCAGAGACTTGTTGAAATAAGATTTATCAATACCTAGAGAACTCCCCAGTAATTAGCGCTCCTGCATGATAAATGTCATAATTTTCTGTCACTTGCACATTCCCCCAATGGGAAATTTCTATTTCTCGTAACAACTCTCGAGCAACAGTAAATGGTTTATTGTTCAGAAAGTGCACTACAATAGGAGTATATGAGAAAGAAGGAACATCCTCGTAGGGACCATATTTAATCTCTGAGCCAGAAAACTTGGTATTATCTAGTTTAGTATAAGATTCAACTTTTGGCTCAGGTAGTTTAACTGTGAGTGTCTGGACCTTGACCATATAAGGAGATAGATAATATGCACCATCCTGGAAGGCGAGAAGCTGAATGTCAGCTTGAGTTATCTTTTCAGGGAAGGGCTTCAATATATGAGTAAATACTGCCTTGACATCCAAACTAATACTTTCTCCTTTTCCCAATTCCTTGGGTAGAGAGACAGCATACCAAGACAATGCAGGGGGCATTCCTTCAGGATTAACATCTCTGATAGGAAGACTACCAGAAGAACCCTTTGCTTTTCCTTTCCCTTCACTAATCGTCACCATCAGATATGACAAGTTCTTTGCCTGATGATCAGGGAAGGGAAGCAGAATGTCTGACACAGTGTCAATGCCATTATTACCCACCTGGAAGGAAGATGAGAAAAAATATCAAATATAATCTATCACAATGTGTTTAAACTCACCAATTATAATTGGCAAGCCATTTATATATTTGTCCAAGTAGTACTTATCTACTTAAGCAGTAAAAAGAAACTCAAAAATTAACCCACCTTCAGTGATGTAGTGGTGCGCACTATCTGTGATGTTAAATCAATCTGCACCAGACCGTAAGTATATAGGTCAGCAATCCGACAAACCACAAACCGATTAACAAAACAATGTACATCGTGATGATAAGGAACAACTCAAGTGTTCCAACTGAATTAAAATCATTCTCCATATACTCGGTAAATGTCGAGCATCATTTTCTCTCGTCTATTGTCTACAATTTTATGTATTACTTAAAGAATTAATCCTTCCTGTTTCCATCCAACAAAATTAACTAAAATCTTAGACCCTAGGTACCTTAACTAAAATCTCTAATAAGGAAAATGATATTGTAAATTAA
This sequence comes from Ligustrum vulgare, assembly GCA_963555705.1. NCBI lineage: Eukaryota > Viridiplantae > Streptophyta > Magnoliopsida > Lamiales > Oleaceae > Ligustrum > Ligustrum vulgare. The sequence goes on along the minus strand of OY743173.1, from coordinate 39,484,304 downwards.
AAAAAAAAAAAAAATCGAATGCAATGAATGAAAACAACATATGTCAGCAAATACACAGCGCAACACACCCACATAGAGACTTACGCGTCGATCGAGCTTATAGATGACTAGATCGGAGAGGGCAGGTGAGAAAAGCACATAAAACGCAATAAATAGGAGCAACAGATTGAATCGAATTTTCATCATCTTCCGAGAGGGCGATCAGCCGCCGTCAATTGAGTTATTGTGATAGCCTCTGCGTTGCAGACGCACGAGGATGCTTGTATACGCTTTCTCCTGTAATCCTACTCAAGGACATAAGTCGCTTGGACGTGCTAAACGCGACTTTAGATCTGCCCGTGTGCGGTTTTCACATTATGTGGTTTTGCTTTTAGCGAATTTTCTTAAGGCTCTGTTTTTTTCTATGGAAAATGGAAAATGTTTTTCAATTCCCACTTTTGGTTTGTTTGTTTGACAAAATTTTTCATGTAAAACTTTTTTCGCGGACCCCACTTTTTCTTCCATTTTCCTTGATTTGGTGGAAAAGATTTTCTTTGGGTTTTGGTGAAAAAATGTTTTCCATGGTAGATGGAAAATGATTTTGGACACGTTTAATCAATTTTGTTGTTGTTAATTGACTTATTTTCTTTCCAAAAAATAACATTATCATCATCAAGTACAAATATATTCAAAAAGTAAAAAAAAAAAAAAATTTTGATTAAAATAGCAAAAAATTACTTTATTTTCCATGGAAAATAATGTCAATCAAACAACAAAAGTTGGAAAATTCCCTACTTTTTCCACCTAGAAAATTAAACCAATCAAACACATTAAACTTCTAATTCCCAGTAATTCAATTACCTAGAATTCAATTCCCTGGAATTCATTTTCTTTCCACCCAAATTCCACCCTTACTTTCAAACGACCCTAATGGTTTTACTACTATTGTTGGCGGAATTTGTATGATACATACCACTTCAAATCAAGAAAGATCTTTGAAGAGCAGTTGAGGTCTTGATACAAGATAGTTTTTTGCATTTTCTAAGTTAGGGTTTAGAGAAGATTTGAATTGAAAATTTGTAATTGATTAATATGATATATTTTAATATGTGCATTATGTAAATGATAGGTCATTGTTGTGAATGAATAATAGAAGTTATAAAATGTGTAGTGACCGTTTACAAAAAGCTCTATGTTATTTAATTACTATTCAATATTCTTGATTAGTTAGTTAAATTATTATTCCTTATTTCTAAATTACTTAATTATCAAGTTGTAATTGGTCTACAAATAGTTATTAGCAATTATTGAATAAGCATCATCAATTACAACAAATTGTCTTATTTTAATGTCTATTCTCTTTCTCATTTCCTACGTATATAAAATTCCCTATTATTGGTATCAAAGCACAGTTTTGACCATGGACACTGTTAGAATTTTAATTCCAATGTGTTGTTCAAATATTGATTATGAAAGAAATAATTCATGTAAATGGATTAAAAAATTATTTTGGATCTATATCAACATGAAAATAAGTGAAAAAATAAAAGGTGGCGCTTACCGCAAAATCACGAGACCGCATGGTACAAAAACCACGCGATCACACGTCAAATTTTGACGTATATTAAATGTTATAACCATGCGACCGCGTGATGATTGAACCGCGCGGTCGCACGGTTAAGTTTTTTGACCGTTGTATTGTTTGGTTTTTGACACCTTTTGGCATGTTTGGACACATTTTCACTTGTTCTTTGCACCCATTCATGGATGAAACTTCCAAGTCTATAAATAGAGATGTTGATAAAGAGAAATACAATTCAATAAAATATTCATAACAAGTGTTGATTCAAAATCAAAGAGATTCAACTCAATTTCTTATTTGTTCTTATTCCTCTTACATGTATTCTTTGTGCTAGATGAATACATGGTTTGTAGGCTTGATTAATCCACTAAAGCCATTTGCTATCAAACCCTTTAGCATCTCGATCAAGGCCTCAAGGGGGGCAAATGTACTTTTAGGATAACGTGTTGTCACGTGTTTAAGCCTATTATTTTATTCTACTATTCGGTGTTCATACATTCATCTCCAAGATTTCAAGTGGATATTTCAATGTGATTGGTTCGTGATTCTTTATTCGGTAAACGATGATTTCGTCTCCAATCTCTCGAGGTAAGTCAATTTATTAACAACCTAAAAGTACAATTTGTGCCAGTGGAGTTGAAATTGTGGATATGGTTGAAAATCTTTTATTCTCATAAACCACACATGAGAAATGATCACCAGAAAGGATAGTACCTAATTCATAGTACTCATACTGGGAACGTAATCCATTTTGCATAATTTTCATCAAGATCTATGCATAATATGTGTAATCATATTTTTTTCAAATGATTATGGTGATTAGTGGAAACGTTTGCCTTAATTACAAAAGGTTGTGCCTATTCATGGAGTCAATGCACTATTACGTACAGTTAATTTGTGTCCTTTCCTTTTCACATTGATTCCAACGGTTATTTGTCAATATTTATTTTATTTGAGTTCAAGAATTTGAAAGTATACACCCTTTCATTAATCTTGTTTTTATAAATAAATGTTGATTCATTTGATTAAAAATATATTTTCTCTTTTATGTTATGCAAGTACGTTGACGTATGGATTAATTGAACTCATGTTATTTTCCTGAGATTTTATAAACATATGCTTATTATTGGTGATACCATTTTTTACTTATGGTATGATGTTCTAAATATAAAAGCATGTAAGTGTACATGTTGTATAACTTGCTTGTGAAGAAAATATTATTTCTAGAAGACATTCTTAATTGCATAGAGATGCATAAAATATGTGAATTCTCATGTAATTGTGAAAACATGAGATTGAGTTTCTCTACACTTGTTGGATTATTACAATGATCATGCTAGAAGTGGTCAATGAGAAATGATTACATAATTTTGATAAGAAAATCAAAATATGGTTTGACCACTTTCAACCATCTAAAATTAGATGAATGCATTCTTTCAATTGAGTGAAAGAAATTGAGAAATTATTGAACAATTGTATGTAATCAATTGTGGTTATTATCCTCATATTATTTATGAAGTATATGAGATGATATGGTAGATATCAATGATTGATATAATGTGTGAAAAACATTGATAAGTGTATTTTACACACTTATTTTGCTTTTAAATTGACAATTTAATTGACAAATTGAGCGAATTTATACTTATAAATTGTGTTTATCTTGTACAATTAGGTACAACCTCAATTGAATAGAAAATGGACAAGATTGGAGTGTAATTGAGCTAAAAGAGGAGCAAATTTGATGTTCAAGGACCTAATTGAAAGAAATCAAATGTTCGGAGACTCAATTGCAACATCTCAGAAAGTTGGAGGACTAAAGATGCAAATATTACAGGGGCATAGTTGTAATAAAAGTCAAAATTTGAGGACTAAATTGAAGAAGACCAGAAGTTGGAGGACTCAATTGCAAATCATGGAAGGACGGAGCTGCCAGGTGAACCACGCGATCGCGTGTCTCGACCAGGCCGCGTTCGCAAAATCAGGCCAAAAATCAACCCGAGAGTTTTCAGTCTAACCACGTGATCGCGAGGCATTCAGCCACGTGATCGCGTGGTCATAATTTTGAAAAATAATTTGGGTCGACCCGGTGCGACCCGATTCGGCCCAAATGCTGAGAACGCGGATCTACGCGAAAAAGGGGGGTTTTTAGGGAACTTTTTGGCTAGGGTTCAACACTTTTTACTCCATTTTTTCATCCAAACCATAGCCCCTCTTCTCCCCTTTTCTTCTTCTTTTCTTTTCTTTTCTTTGTTTTTGCTTTATTTGTAATTTAGTTTGTAGTTTATTTTTTATTTCAACCCATTGGATCAAAGAAACAAGAATTCAAGTGGAAATACAAATCAAAGTTCAAGAAATTTTAGGGAAAAAATCAAGGGAAGTGATTTATTTCATTATCTTGTATTTTTAATCTTTGATTTCTATATTTTGTGATGTATTTTTGTAAACCTCAACTTTTGTGCAATATTTATACAATGGGCTAATTGTTTTATGTTGGGATGATTGATGTAGCTTAACTTAGTTTAAGTAATTTTATTGTTTGTTTATTAATGTTGAGCTTATTTCATGTGTGTTTATTATTGAGATTATTCCATGTGTTTGATTGATCACAAAATATATGTTTTGTGAAGTATATGATAATCGAGAGATATTGTGTATTTTAGACCAAATAATAAATGCTCTAGATTCTTGTTAAGGATAGGATATACCTGAAACCCTAGATGATCCATTGAGCTATTTTCACAAAGAGTTAATGCAATTGATTGGTCTTTAATCGACATAGAGATATAGTAGATTAAACCAATTGATTATGGTTAATTTCACTCGAGAGAGGTAATTAGCTAAACTTGGAAAATCGGGTCTAACATTGTAAATGAGCAATTTATTAATTTGCATGTGTTGAGAAATTACTTAAGCGAGAGTTAAGTGAAATTATGAATCCCAACTATTTTATCTTTCATTTTCCTTATTTTAATTTGGTTTACAATTAGTTTCGTTAATTTAGAATTGTCAAAAATCCATCTTTTAATTGTGGGTTTCATTTGTTAAGATTAAATTAACTAGAGTATAATAGAGTATACATTCCTCGTGGGATCGATAGCCCAGACTCAAAAAGTTCACTTTATTACTTGTACGCGACTCATGCGCTTGCGGTACACTATTTTGAGCGAACAAACATTATTACTAATAGAGAGTAATAATATGAAACATAAAGTGAATATGATTTATTATTGAACATTGTGGTTCACAAAGGAGAATCAATTACTTAAATAAAAATTGAGAGGTTTGACATTTATCCAAAAATGTGGGGGTAATATTCAAACAAATTGAAGAATATTTATTGTACTCATTGAGGAGACAATTAATTCATTACTTGAATAAAGTTTTGTTCATAAAATTGAGATGCTATGCTCTTTCAACTAAATGAAAGAATAATTTTTTTAGTCTACCCTAAAATTGTTGGGGTAGTAGGATTAAACTTTAAATAAAGTTTAAGTAATATTATTTTGAAGTCTATAAGGTGCACAAAATAGACTACAAAATATTGCGAAATATTTGACAAGTGTTGTCAAATAATTGTAAAGTGATCACATACATATTCAAAGGAAATCTAGACATAAACATATAAAATTGAATCAAAGAGTGATTCAATGACTTGTGAAAAGTTAAGCTAAAACTTGATTTTATATCTTATGTAAAATCATAAGAACATAATCGAGTAAGATGAGGTGAAACTCATTTATAAAAGATCCGCCAATGACGATAACCCTACATGTCATTACGAAATGAGTAATTCACGGGGTTCAAAGGGTAACAACAAGTCATTCGATAAGTTGATAGTTTCAACACTTTATCAAAACATACCTCATTCTAGATTAAAAGTGTTGGTTGTAACAGTTGGAGGGTTGAGTTTTTAAAACTCTTAATGAAGTTCGGTATTACAAGTATCTCTAAATATAACAAAAATACTGGAATAATTTCACCTATATGAACTTAGAACTGGTGCCGCTTCAAGGAAAGTTTGGAGTTATTTTCTGAAAAATTCACGAATCGGATGAGCGCAAGGCCATTAACGCGCTAAAGCAAAATTTGTGAGGAATAAAAGAACTTGAGTATTGTGTGTGTGATGTTTCCGGTATTGTCACATGAAATAATGGGTTCAAAGCTATAGCTACTCGGGATTTCGATAATACTTTGTGATGTTTACACTAAGGTATGATTCAAATCGAAAGATACCTTATTTTATGCATAATACCATTTAAATTGAGTTGTTTGCGAATATTTGAACAAGTAGGGGATTGTTGGAATTTTAATTCCAATGTGTTGTTCAAATATTGATTATGAAAGAAAGAATCCATGTAAATGGATTAAAGAGTTATTTTTGATCTGTATCAACATGAAAATAAGTGAAAAAATAAAAGGTGGAGCCTACCGGAAACTGCTCGACCGCACGGTACGAAAACCATGCAGTCACATGTCAAATTTTGACGTGTATTAAATGTTATAATGGCGCGACCGCGCGATGATTGAACAACGCGGTCACACAGTTAAGTTTTTTGATCATTGTGTTGTTTGATTTTTGGCACCTTTTGGCATGTTTGGGCACCTTTTCACTTGTTCTTTGTACCCATTCATGGATGGAACTTCCAAGTCTATAAATAGAGATGTTGATAAAGAGAAATACAATTTAATAACAAATTCAAAACAAGTGTTGATCCAAAATCAAAGAGATTCAACTCAATTTCTTATTTGTTCTTATTCCTCTTCCATGTATTCTTTGTGCTAGATGAATATATGGTTTGCAGGCTTGATTAATCCGCTAAAGCCTTTTGCTATCAAACCCTTTAGCATCTTGATCGAGAGGGGGCAAATGTACTTTTAGGACAACGTGTTGTCATGTGTTTAAGCCAATCATTTTATTCTACTATTCGGTGTTCATATGTTCATCTCCAAGATTTCAAGTGGATATTTCAATGTGATTGGTTCGTGATTCTTCATTCGGTAAATAATGATTTTGTCTCCAACCTCTCAAGGTAAGTCAATTTATTAACAGACATTTGCTAAAAAAAGAGCTCGGAAATGAAGTTCATGAAATATTAGGATGTCATGAATCCTGTATTGGTGAAATCAAGGCAGCACTACAAACTTAAAAGAATTGCAATCCCTATAAGCATCACAAATTCCTCATGCTCATAACCCAGACACAAGCTCGTTTACTCAAACCTAATTACCCCATCAATTTAACCAACCTTCCTTCGACAACTCTCAACCTTCTTCAGACTATAACAATCATCTTAAATTCTACCTTCCCAAAATTTGATGGTGAAAACCCAATTGCATAGGTCTACAAAGCCGAACAGTACTTCAACTTCCAGAAAGTTGCTCCTAATCAACGAGTCTTATGTGTCTCCTTTTCACCTCAAGGGAATTGCTCTCCAATGGCATCGATGGTTCTCCAAATATAGAGCACCAGTGACTCAGACCAACAGATTATGAGGGGGCCTCGAAGCACTCACTCAACTCACGCAAACAACCACGGCCATAGCTTACCAATAAACTTTCGAGGAACTATCCCATCGAGTTGATGGTCTACTGTAATCCTTTCTTGTTGGTTGCTTCATAACCGGATTAAGTGACGAGATAAAACTCGACATAAAAATAAAAAAAAACCTCAAACACTCTCGGATGCCATTGGCATTGCCAGATTAAATAAAGAACTAAACATTTTAGGTAGAGAAGCAATTAGGCTGCGTTCTCTTTGTGTTTCAGTTTCCTGTTTTCATTTTCGAAAATGTTTTCTATTTTCCATTTTCTGTGACCTTTTTCGAAATTGCTGAAAACGCGTTTTGTTTGTTATTTCTGAAAATTGTCTTCGAAAATGAAAAGCTGGAAAACGCGTACTGTTTAAAATTTTGAAGAAAACTATTTCTGTATACTTGTAATTATATTGTTTGTGAATATAAATGATATAAAGATATCATATTTGAGTTGCACAGCAAAAATAAATGAAATAACCACTATCACACAATTTGGTTATACAAAAAAAGTTCAAAAAATCATGTTGTCCTTCTAAAGTAATCGTTCCACATTTGGGTAGTAATTTTCTCTTATAAAGTAATCGTTTCATTTAATATTTTATATAGATACATCCTTCTAGTAAGCACTCATAACGTTTAAAATTTAAGTTTCAATAAAATTTGCAAAAATCAATTTACGTTAATTAATGATGTCTTTACAAAATAAGTGTCTAGAATACAAAAATAAATGTTTAATAATTAAGCACATGATACATCATCAGAAAGATGGTTGAATTTTGGAGTTCGACGCAAAAAATATAGTGCAATTCGGAGTTGTACATCAAAAGTTATAGATATTTGAAGACACTGACCTATAAAGCAAATATGAGAATGACTAAATTGAAAGAAAGGTAAAATTTGTGAACTAATGTGCAACAAAATCTGAAGTTGAGGGACCTAAGTTGCAAATAAATTAGGGTATTTTCGAAAGAAATTTCAAAATTTAAAGATTAAAATGACAAGTTTTGAAAATTAGGGACCAATAATATAATTAAAAATGACAAATTTTGACAAATTTCAAATTTTTTTGATTATTTTAATTTTAATTTTTTTTAAAGTGGAAAATGTGCGTTTTCCACTTAATAGGTATAAATTTCGGAAAACGCGGAAAACGTAATTTTCACGTTTTCCATTTCCTTTACAAATTTTGAAAACGTTTTCGAAATTTTTTCCCGAAAACGGCGCAAGAGAACGCATTTTCCGCGTTTTCGAAAATGGAAAACGGAAAACGACTGGAAAACGTCAAAGAGAACACAGCCTTAGTTTCTCTCGTCTTCCTACACCAGACCATCAACCAAAATTAGGGCCTAGTAATTCAGCTGGGGGTTCTGGGTCTTCCACCAGTGCTCAAGGAAGGAAGCAGTGCCAACAATATTAATAGCCACGTAAAAAGAATCACAAGCAAAAGTTGGAGAGTGTAGGGAAAATAGCGTTGGGAAAAATAATTTTCCCATCACAAATCAACCAAACGCAGCAAAAACAAAAACACAAAATAATTGAAAAAACAAAGAGGAAACAAAGAATTTAACATGTCTCAGTTGACCGCCGACAACCACAGGTGAAGAACACTTTTATTGGCAAGAAAAATAAATCGCTCGTTACAATATTTTTCTCACCCTCACAACTTCTCATAACAGAAAGAAAGAACAACAAACGTGTTTTTTTCTAAACCCACTCATCAATTTTTTCTCTTTTTCTCACTCACACACAACACACAATGCTTTATTTTTTCTCTTCACGTTGATCATAAGCTTACATCTTTAATCTGTCAACGTGTCTACATATAATAAAATAATGCCAAAAATCTTACCTAATTGTATTTGGATTCTCTTATTATTTTCCTTATATAATAATACCAAAAATATTTTATTCTCTTTCAAATTGGTATTATATATATAAAGAAAATAATCTCAATCTAATTTAACCATTTTTTCTTTTCTTGTTAAACAAAAATTCTTTATTCCATAATTTTTGGTCAATCCCAACAGTCTCCGCCTTGACAAAAAATTCTTATAAGCATGAACAGTATTCAAATATTCATGAAACGTCACCTTTCGTTTTGACATCTTTGAACTACTTTCTTCAATCTTCTTGTCATTAGTCACATGTCTCGTCTTGACAACTTCACAAACTTTAGCAGTAGTAGACGACTCCCCTTGGTCTGACTCCAATCTGGCAGCTCCACCTAAAATCGTCTTTCCTAATAGCTTATACAAATTACCAACTTTTTTACCTCTAATTATTGGCACATAATTTTTCTTCACAATCATCACACCACATTTGACAGAATATTCATAACTCAACGTATTCAATGCTCCCAACGATATTAAACTTCGCTTCAATCTTGGGACATGCAAAACACCTGTTATTTGTCTTACAACTCCATCAAACATTTTTATCTTTACAGTACTCGAACCCTTAACTTCAAGTTTTTGATTATCAGTCACAAAAATATGATGTTCATCACATGACTTATAATTATCAAACCAATCTCTATTTGAAAACATATGGTAAAAGCATCTAGAATCCAAAAACCAATCACTAACTGGATTATCATAATCAGCAACACACAAAACATCGTCAGCATCATAATTTTCCTCCACCACATTTGTAGAATCTGAATTCTCTAAGATTTCTTTACCTTTCCTTCTAGACTCAAGATGTTTTGTCAATTCTTCACAATCTCTTCTAACGTGACCTTTCTTGTGACAGTAATAACACTCCACGTCTCTCCTTGAACGAGATTGATAACGATCTCTCTGACCATAGTCCCTTCCTCGCGATTCACCTCTACTATACCTATTATCGGAAGTAGTCAATAGAACTCGATCACCATTCACATTACCACTTGACTTCTTCATGTTGGTTGTCTTTAATAAAGCAGTCGAAACCTCGTTCACCGTCAAAGTAGATTTACCAACTAACAACGTGGCCACCAATGTCTCATATGATTTGGACAAGGAAGATAATAAAATAATGGCCTTATCTTCATCCTCAATTTTTACATCCACATTCAACAACTCAGTCACGCACTTATTAAACTTATTCAAGTGGTCCCTAACATCAATATCATCATCCATCTTCAACTCATATAATTGTTTCTTCAAATAAAGTCTATTAGTTAGGGACTTGGACATATATAAATCTTCTAGTGTTTTCCATAACCTAGAAGCAGTTTTTTCGGTTCAAAACACTATATTTTACCTCAAGTGCAAGAGCCAATCTGATTGTACTAACTGTCTTTACTTCCAGTTTTTCCCAATCTGCATCTTTCATCCCTTCTGGCCTCTTACCCTACAAAGCCTTGTAGAGTCCTTATTGCACGAGAATATCTTCAACTGTACTTTTCCAAATATTGAAATTAATTTTCTCGTCAAATCGCTCCACCTCAAACTTGGAACTTATCATCATCTTCACAATAGTCCCAGAGTTTGAACATTTAGCTTTGATACCACTATTGGGAAAAATAATTTTCCCACCCCAAATCAACCAAACGCAGCAAAAACAAAAACACAAAATAATTGAAAAAAAAAGAGAAAACAAAGAATTTAACGTGGTTCAACTGATCACCGACAACCACGAGAGAAGAACACTTTTATTGGCAAGAAAAATAAATCACTCGTTACAATATTTTTCTTACCCTCACAACTTCTCCTAACACAAAGAAAGAACAACAAACGTGTTTTCTTTCTAAACCCACTCACCAATATTTTCTCTTTTTCTCACTTACACACGGCACACAATGCTTTATTTTTTCTTTTCACGTTGATCATAAGCCTACATCTTTAATCTGTCAACGTGTCTACATATAATAAAATAATGCCAAAAATCTTACCTAATTGCATTTGGATTCTCTTATTATTTTTCTTATATAATAATAATAAAAATATTTTATTCCCTTTCCAATTGATATTATATATATAAAGAAAATAATCTCAATCTAATTTGACCACCTTTCTTTTCTTGTCAAACAAGAATTCTTTATTCCATAATTTTTGGTCAATCCCAACAAATGAGAGTTAATTGTTTCACTGGCCACCGAACTTTATATACTGTCATGATTTAGCCACTCAACTTCAATATGCTTCCAAGTGGCTACTGAACTTCGAATTGTCTCACCCCGCTGGCCACCGAACTTTATATTCTGTTATAATTTAGTCACTCAACTTCAATAAGCTTCCAAGTGGCCATCGAACTTTGTATTCTATCACGGATTACCCACCCAACTTTAATATGCTTCCAATTGGCCACTGAAGTTTCAAAATTCTAGTTTTGGAGAGACATTTTCAAGTTTAATTTCGAGGTACTAAAACGGGTAGAAACATCAAGTTCTTAATACCATTTTGAAGTACTCACAACATACTTTTGCGAACAATTTACAACATAAGAAATGGTTAACCGAGGGGAAAGTTACTTTGTCAGGCCATAACTTTCCCCTCGGTTAATCATTTCTTATGTTGTAAATTGTTTGCAAAAGTATGCTGTGAGTACTTCGAAATGGTACCAAGAACTTAATGTTTCGACCTCGTTTGTTACCTCGAAATTAAACTTGAATATGCCTCTCCAAAAATAGAATTTGAAACTTCTGTGGCCGATTAAAAGCATATTAAATTTGAATGAGTAATTCATGACAACATACAAAGTTTGATGGCTACTTGAAAGCATATTGAAGTTGGGTGGCTAAACCATGACAGCGTGTAAAGTTCGGTGGGCACTTGAAAGCATATTGAAGTTGAGTGGCTAAACCGTGACAGCATATAAAGTTTGGTGGCCACTGAAACAATTAACTCGGGAAATGGTCCATGCTATTATTGTGATGAAAAATTCCTTCCCAGACATCAGTATCAACTACCTGAGCTATTCATGATTGAAAACATAATAGATCTTGACTTCATCCTTGCGGACAAGGATACTCTGGTGAGGAGTCATTGTTGTGGATGAATAAAAGAAATTATGATATGTGTAGTAGTTGTTTAAAAATAGCTCCATGTTATTTATTTAATTATTGTTTCATGTTATTGATTAGTTAGTTAAATTATTATTCCTTATTCTTAGATTAATGGGTTGAATTACTTGTTATGAAATTATAATTGATCTATAAATATTCATTAGCAACTATTAAATAAACATCTTTAATTATTATTGTTTTATTTTTGTGTCTCTTCTCTTTCTCCTTTCCTACGCATAAAAATTTCATTTTCATTTTTTTTCTTTGTGTGAGACAAAAGGAGAGAGGGTACGCTGACAGGAAGAGAGAGGAGAGGAGGTGATGGTGAAAAAATTCTAGTTATCCCTGTAAAAAATGAAAATAGAACATGAGGACGGACGAACAAGTTTTTTTTTTGGTCACTGTAAGGAAGAAATCCTCCTTCACGATGGGTGATTAAATAGTTGGTTGCTAGTTTTACTAATTTATAATATACTATTTCATGCACGTGCATTGCTTTTAATACATGCAGATTAGCATTAGGTCTTTTTAATTTTTTGTTTTTTGTTTTATCCTTGTAAACATATAAGGAGAGATATGTTTGGTGGAGATTAAAATTAGATTTTTAGTAAATTTTGATAAAAGTTGATAAGATGTGTGGTTGAAAAGTTGTAGGCCCCACGAAATCTGTGGTTTAGATTGATTGTTGACTTTGACTTAAATTAAAATCTAGATTTTAATTTCTACCAAACAGGGGCTTAAGTCTTATTGTAAATAAACCAAGCAGATTATCTCATTTAAGTATGTTCTATTTCAATTTTGTAAGATCGTCTCCACCATATTCTTTATATTTAGAGAGCATTTTTCACAATTTAGAGAGAATCTATAAATTTAGAGAGCTATTTTTTTAAATTACTCTAACAGCCTCTTTATCTTTTCCTCTATATTTTTCTTTTTCCAAAGATCATTAATTTTTTTTCCTCAAATTTTGTTATTCCTCTAGTTCTAAATAAACCTCTTCCCTGTCAAGTATTCTCATTTGAGCTATTGTACTGATTTTCATCCATATCAATTACAAAATTCACGTTGCTGGTTTCTCAAAAAAAATAAAATAAAAAAATTTCATGTTGAAGAAAAATTGCAAACACAGAGAACAAATATACACACATATGAATATAGCGTGGACGGTGGATACAAGTGTAGTTGAAAATGGAGTCGATAATTGTGCATGATATTTAATAAAGAAAGAGGAAGGATATTGAAAAGTGAAATATTCCAATATATTTAATAATAGAGAGTGAGTTTGGCTCTTGGAGAGCCAAACCCACTCTCTAAATTTAAAAGTTAATTTAAAGAGACTGCTGAAGTATTATTTTAGGACCTTACTCTTTAAATTAAAAAGAATTTTGAGTTTAAAGAGTCTGTTGGAGATGCTCTAAGATCACTAGTATCCCAAATTATAAGAGCATCGTCTGAATTATGGCCGGGCAATTTAATAATAAAGTTTCATTTCGAAAAGTAATGAAAAAAACTATTGAATAAACTAAACAAGCAAATATAAAAGGAATTTGAGTACAAATTGCAGGACGTATCGATGGAAAAGAAATTACGCAGGTAAAATAGAGAGTCGCTTGTTTGTAAGTCCAAAGATGTAACATCCCACTTCATGGTAATTAACCCCCACTCATGGGCTCCTCAACTTCATATCTTTCGTTATTTTCATAAATGTGGGAAGATGGACGGTTTACTCTAATTTGTTGATATATTAGGACATCCAAAGAGAAGAAACGACACACAAAAAGAGAAGAAGAATTTCTTACTAATTTTTTTTTTTTTCATTCACTATCAATTATATTGCTAGAATTTTATCAACCATGTTGCTAATTATATTGTCAGAGGGAAAACAGGGAGAATTTCACCCTCTTTTTCAGATAAATGGAGCGAAAGATCAATCTTTGGTAACCTTCTGACAACTGAAATTTAAGTCTTCATCAATTGACTCCGTATGTGAAAAAATTAAACGAAAAAATGTTGCTTTGATATCATTTTCAAAAGAAATCAAAAGACCAAAAAGGAAGAAAAATGTTGCAATAAAGTGATGGTTCTAGATTTGGAAAGAGAAAATTATCATGCCACAAAGAATGCAAATAGAAACGAAAGAGGTAAATGAAAACAGAGAAGTCCAATGAAGTTCTCGATTAGTGTGGTTCGGTGATCGACAAAAGCATCAATTGAAGTGAAAAACTAGGAGATATCAGAAAATTTTCATAGCCAACCTAGGCATAATGTGGTTTTGAATATTATTTTTGAGAGAATGTGTGGTTAAAAAATATTTGAAAAGTCAAAAATTGTGAATTTGACCAAGATAGATGATTGAGAATAAGTAATTAAGTATTGAATAAATTTGGTTTTCAAAAAATAGGGTCAAACAGGGCATAACCTCTCTAATGGTAATCATTGAGACAGTGAAATGAGAAAAATAAAGGTAATCAATTGATTACCATAGATTCTCATCTCCTGAAACGAACTCGTAATGGTGATCTTCACTGGAAAATTGTGTTAGTTTAAATCAATCAAACAGGTCAGGTAATCATCTTTGCTGCATTATCACACTGACATTCTGATTTCGAAAATATCTAATCAACATGTTGGAAATGCAATCAAGTTAAAAATCCAAATGGTAGAAAAAACATGACTTAAACAGTTTTCGATTTGCAAACTACATTAAAAAAATGGAGGATGCACACCAACTGCTTGATAAAATTGTTTAGCTGGAAGCTCTGTTTCCAATTCCTACCATGAAGGTTTACATATTTGGTGATCCAAACCTTAGAACTATGGTTTCATGCCCAAAAGATCGCTGCGAGGCTACCATAGCTCCCGTTGACATTGTCGAGTGTTAGAAAAAGTGCTACAATAGAATGCTGACTGGATGCTTTATCTGTTGATTAAGCTGCACAGTAGGATGAAATTGTGTTCTGAACCTTGCCTGTGAAATTGGCTTATAAACATGTTATGAAAACACGTCTTTGCTAGTGATGGATTGGCTAACCTTCTGGCGCCTTCTAAGACTTTACTTGTAACGACCCGGTTTATATTAGTCAAAAGTCAAGGAATTATTTAGTCAAAGTCAATAGTCAAGTTAAATTAGGACCAAATAATATTATTTTATTTGTTGGGATTATTTTCTAAATCTAAAATTTATATAAGTTGAGGATTATATTAAATCATGGAAAAAAATGTGGGGACCTTCTTGGCAATATTTAGGGACTTTACATATTATAATACCTATATAACAACAAATTGCCAAACAAAAGGGGGCCAAGAGAAGCTGGACGCGGGAAACGACCAGGAAGAAAGAAAGAGAAAGAAAAGAAAAAGAAAGGAAAGAAAGAAGAAAAGGAAAAAGGAGAAAAAGAAGAGGTATGGATAAATCCTTATTATTTTGGGCTCTTAATTTATCATTATTTCCAAGAGGTATGTTAATTTAATTTCTAGGGTTTATGGATTATTAGCTTAAATTTGAAGTTTAGCTAGTATTAAGCTTTATTGACATGGATATGAGGTAATAAGCTAAATAGATTGCAAGGAAATTGTGTATGTGGATTTTGATGGTTAAAGTGATTTATTTATGGAATGGATTTTTAAACTAGTGACTTGATCTTTGATTTTGGTATGATTATGTAATTCAAAACACTTGATTTGATATATATATATATATATATATACATATATATATATATATATATATATATATATATAAGTGTGGATTAAGTATTAAGATTAAAAAAGAAGGAAAGGGGTCGTGGTAGGAAATGTCATTGTATGATAATTGTGCCTAATCTCATGCTTTTGGTTATGGAAATGGGTCATTAATCTATGGAAACAAATGAGTACATTTTCAAATGATATAATCTTTTATGTGTGCCAATCGTGAAGTAGGTTGAGAATTTAATAAGTAAGAGCACGTGATTGGATGAAAAATGGGGAATATGGACTTAAAGAGAGTTTGGTTGGATTTTATAATTATTATTTGGGAATTATGAATTTTGATACAAAAGAATTATATTTTTATTTCAGGAAGGATGTGGAAATTTGACAAGCTTATCAAAACAGGCAGATTTCAGTCAAGAGCTCCGTGAGTGGAAAATACTTTTCTTAAGAAAATAAGTATTTGTTTAATGTATATTAATTCTAAAAGCATTATTAAATATTTATTTATTATAGTGCTTGTACATAATTATATAAATTGCAGAACTTGATTATTTTCAAGTGTTAAGTTTACAGCATGATTTTTAGAATAAAGTGAAGCTTTATTAATAAGCAACTTTCTTTTTAAAGTTAGATTCAATTTAGTTAAATCACGTTTTGAGAAATATTACATCAGTAGTAGTTAAATCACGTTTTGAAGTTCATTTATATCATTTTTTTGGTCAAACATACTAATAATGAGTTTGTTTGATGTTGTTTAAAAATAGTTTTTGTGGTTTTGAATAGTGATTTTTAGGAGAATGTGTTGTTAAAAAGTAAGGAATTTTTTTTGAATTTTTGTGTAATATTATTTTATTGATAAATGTATAATTGAAAAGAAGAGAGAGAAAACATTTGTTTTGTTTTAATGAAAAGCAAACAGGGACAATATGTGCATTAATAGCAATATTAGTATCAAAGCGATTTTGCGGTGGTGTTTGATTGTTGATATTGTAGATCTTAGACTTTTGATAGCAAATCTAGTAGGTCGACATTATTTCTTGAAATTGTAATAAAGGGATATAGTGATATCTTTCTAGTTGCTTATTTAATGTATTGTTGAATGTTCTTGACCTTATGACATCGTTCTAAGAATAAAACTTTAGATCTATGACTCCCTTGGATATTCCATTGTCCAAAAAGGAATCCATGGGCTACCTTGACTTCAGTCAAGATTTTGGAAGTATCATTTTAAGATACTTGCTTACTGAGAATATTGGCACGGGTTGACAATAGTCTTTGAAATACTTGTTGATTAGCATATTAGCATGTGATTCTGTGATATTTTTTTTATTACATTACAATTCTAAAATTGTCTAATAGTATATCTCGCGTCAAGATATTTCATTTTATAAGTTGTAATTGCTTTGTTTTTCTTGTGATGTCTCTTATCTAAAATTGCATGAACTACTCTTCCTTATTTGAAAAACATGACTTGTGCAAAATTTAAGTTAGATGTTTTTAATGCTAAATGAGACTTTAGTCTCTGGCGCAAGAAAATGGAAGTTGTTTTGTTACATAAAAAATGTGCAAAGGCTATTGATGACTCATGATGTTCACTTTATTTTGCGATGCAAAATATATCCGCAAGTGTACAGATCGTGAAAAGTAATAGAGTGGACCAAGGAGTTCGGATTATCGTTCCCACGCGGACTGGTATTAAGTATCGAAATATTTTAGTTCCTATCCTTATTTGAACAGAAGAAATTGTTGGATGTTTTAAACTAATAACTAAGAAAAATTAACTAAAGAATTAAAATTGCAAGATTGCTTTACTATAAAAAACGATTGTATAGTAGTTGTGATTCACGATTTCACCTAGCCTATTAAATTAACTTCAATTCCAGTTTTATTTCCTAAATATGCATTCAATCAAATTCACTAATGTATATTGAAATTCCTTTTCGAGTTTAAATCAAATTTATCTAAATAAGTCAACCATATATCTCTACAGAGGGTCAGAATATTCCTCATCTAGAAGCACAGAACACAAGAATTCACACACGGCCACAATAATAACAGAAATATATCTCTATCTCTTGTCCAATTATCAGATTTATTACCTAGATTTAAGTTATTAACTTACCTCTCGGATTATGAAAATAAATCAATAAATCATGAAGTTAATTAAACACAATAATAAATCAATACATGCAACGAATCATTAAAACAACGTTAAAATAATATAACTAGGCTACATCATTCATCTCAACTTGGAGTTTAGTTACACATCATGAATAGATAATAAAAAAATAAAATATAGCGTTCATTAAAAATAACATAAGAGAATGGAAACCTTGCACCAAGTATCGATTCTCTACGTGATCTTCAACTCGCGCTCCTTTGCTATACTTGATCTCCCAAGATTTGAATATGAAAATCTCAATTGTGGCTCGTTCTTAGGTGAGGCGAAGGTCTCAATTTCGTGACTCATAAGTTGTATTTATAAGTATTGGAGAAACCTAGGTGAAAGAATGAGATAGAGCTGTTGAATTCGTGCGATCGCATGGTGAAACACTGCGTGATCGGGCGGTAATGTAAAAAAGTCTCAGGTTGATTTTTTTTACCCTTGCACGATCGCATGCCTTGCTGAGGCACAATTGCATGGTTTAGCTGTTTGGTGCAATTTCCATCTTTTCTCGATTGTATAAGTTAGTCCCTACCTTTTAATTGCAACATCGATCTTCCACTTTCAATTGAAGCAACTTAGTCCCATACTTTGGAATCAACTTAGTCCCATACTTTGGAATCTTCTCGATTGGATCGTTTCAGCTCTCAACTCATTCAATTGGGTCCTCCAACTCATGATTTCTTCACTTTGGCACCATGCATCATTCTCAGTTGACGTCATTAACTCCTCAATTGCTAAATGTAGCTCCAAAAGTGATCCAATTGTGCATTATTTCCATCAATTTCTTCATTCTTCATCTTTTTAAGATATTTTCTGAAATGTAAAGAAATAAACACAATTAAATAGCATTTATTCTAAAACGACAATAAAATAGTCTAATTTTAACATATAAATAAATGTATAAAATACACATATCAATTACCCCCAAACCAGAATTAATGCTCGTCCTCGAACAATGTAGAATAAAACTAATGAATAAAAATAACAAAGTACAAATATTTTTTTCATGTCAACATGTTTACCATATGCCTCAATAACCCAAATCAATTTGTACTTTAGCAAGAGTTATGCACAACAAAAGTAAAATAAGTCTAGTTGTCTCGTGCCAAATTTTTAAGTGTGTGTGTGATTAGCCAATGTCAAATCCCTACTAATGCAAAGATATACTTAAAACTGCGTAATCATTATGCAAAATCAAGCCCAAATCCTATGTGGTCAACCCTATTTACCTAATTATTTTTCTTTCAAAGCTCATGGATGATCACAACTTACTGCTTTTCTTTCACATCTCTAAATTTTATTTGTGTGGTTTCTCAATATTTCTTTACTTTTTCCACGCAAGATAGTTAGAATTAAAAATATTCATGCACATCAAGTCAAAAGTAAGCAATCCCCAATTTTACACCTTTTATCTCCATAGTTTCAGTCAACAAAGCTTATACTAAGCAATTTTTTCTTTTATGGACAACTTTTTCTTTTCTTTTTCTTTCATGTCCTTGTCTCTTTCCATTTTTGTACAATACTTTTCTCATTTGCTTTCTATGTGCTCTCTTTAGCGAGTTTTGGGTTGATGACTCCCCAGCCAGAAGACGTTAGGGCACCAGGTTCAAAGAGCCCCTCAGACTTAATTACCCGAGTCACAAAGGTGACAAAAAAAAGTTAATTTTTTTTGATTTTCTTATGTGTAAGTCCACTCTCTCACTTTCTTTCTAGTTGACCCTTGTAACGAGTTTTGGGCTAATAGCTCCTAACTCGATTGAATTTAGGGTACCAGGTTTCAACACCCTTACAAGCTTACTTGCTCGAGTAAAAAAGGCTTCGAAGAGTAGAATAAGACCTTTATCATTTTTTTGTTTTGTTTTTATACTAGTTATGGTTTATACCCGTTGACTAAACGGTTTTAACTTAAGTGCAAAATCAAAAATCAAAAACCATAGACCTCCAACCCATCAATATATACACATTCTAATCATTCCACCCAAACTTGCTTTTTGAGATGTGTTTGGTTCTAGTTTAGGGACGGGATGTCTAATGATCTAAGTTTAGGGATTATCAAGTCATTACTAAGTTTAAGTTACAAAAATTTGCCCCATATGTATTAAAAAAATCCCTACACAAGTAATAATCCAACAATGACTATGTGCGCATGAAGATGAAACCTGGCAAGTCATAATTATTTCAAAAAATTCATGTTTTCATGTTATCCAATATTCAAGCCAAAGCAAAATTTGATCCATACTATATCCTGGCAATAAACATGTCAATAAAAATTTCAATTTTTTTTATTATAATTTTTTTTTATCCCAATAAATATCGAATAAATGCCAATGAAAAGAATGAATATGGCATGAATGAGATTTTCACCCCCAAACTAGAAAGAAAATTTGCCCTCAATGTTTTGTCAAATAGATGTAAACTTGTAAAATAAGACAAAAGAGAGATAACAAGAACTTCCCAGGTATAGAGGAGGTGTTTTATTAATTTGAAGCTTTCATTTGATTGCACTTGGATGAATTTGACCATTTCTTTGCATTTTCCAACTTGGTTCGAGGTGTTTTGATTAATGTTTTCCTTGCAAACAAAATATAAGTAATATTAGAAGTCACAAACACCAATAAGGAACAATGAAAGTTCAACACCAACACCCCAAACTAAAGAAAAAGCAAATTTATGAATTTTCAAACATGGTCGACCACACATATTCAAGCCCCGATATCACCAAGAAAAACAATAATTTTTCCTATCCATCTTTTAATATGTTAAAGCTCAGATAATTTGAAGTTCAATAGTCATAAAACATTATGGATAAGTAGGTGACGTGAGCTAATTTTCAAGTACAGTGGCCTTGCAATGGGTGTTGCAATGGTGTAAACTTGGTTTACATGAATTTCATGCAATGTAATGATCCAAACCATGAACTAATCACACAAAATCAATGATAAACATCTGATGAACATATATGCTCAAAAGAATTTATGAAATTTGAACAAAAAATGTCTTTGTGGCATTCAATCGAACACTTTGTGTGCATTGTCAAAATCAATGAATATGCATAAATTTTGAGACATGGATGAACCCAAAATTTTTACCTAATTAAGCAAAAACCACATACTCCATAGACTAACCTAAGCCCATACTTCAATTGTCATAAATTCAAGTTTTACAAAATTCATAGAAAAGTTCCAAACTTGAATAATCTATAAATGGAGTGAAGAATTATACCTTTGATTGGACTTTGAAGTGATAAGAGCAAAGAAATTGATGCAACTAAGTGTTGATGACATGCACAAAAGATGAAAGATCAATTTTGGAGTGATTTTGGGGAGAGAAAACGAGTTTGTTATGTTTAAAATTTGAAAGAATGAAGATATATGTAAACACTGCCGAATTCGTTCCAGGATAGCCGCGCGATTGTGTGATGTTATCACCACGAATCCCCAAGGAAAAATCGGTAGAAAATAGTTTCAATAAATGTAACAGCAATCGAATGGTATTATTACCGCGCGATCGCATGGTCATTCTGGTAGAGCACAATTTTCCCCCTTTTTTGAATTTCAACCTCGTTTTTAACCCCTTAATCATTTCATGATCTATGCAATGATCTAACAAACATCATCTTCATGACCTCAACTAGTGTGTTTGTGTGTGTGTGTGTGTGTTTTTTTTTTTTTTTTTTGGATGACGATAAAATCCTTGTTTAATAAAAACATATATAAACATGCAAAATAGTGCAACAAGCAAAATTGTCTTAACATGCAAAACACTTAAACATGGCACCTATCATGTATATATCTAAAAATAGTAATGAAATAAATACTTAAAGTACAATAAATAAAAGGGAAGAAAATTGGGTTGTCTCCCAATGAGAGCTTCGTTTATAGTCTAAAGCTCGACTTTTTGTGTTGTTCATCATGGAGGCATGAATTATCCTCTTGAACCCTTTCACATCTTGCAATTTCCCGCTTTGCACTCCTCTATCCTTTTTCTCACTTCCTTGAATTCTTGAGTTTTAATTTCCAGCTTTATGTAGAGGAATGTTAGGCTTTTCTTCCTTTTTGTCCCTCCATTTTCCTTGTTTATGCACAACTGTTTCCACTTTGCTGCAGCTTTCATTTTGAACTTTAGGATCCTTTCTTTGTGTGATGCTATAAGTTACTTGCTCGTTATCACCCTGAATATGATTTCTTCTTTTTCAATGTCTATCAGTGCTCGTCCAGTAGTAAGAAATGGCCTTCCAAAGATAAGAGGCATCTGAGTATCTTCCTCCATGTCCAGTATTACAAATTCAGTCGGGAAGAAGAATTTGTCTACTTTCACTATCACATTTTTAACAATCCCATATAGATACTGAATTGATTTGTTGGCCAGCTTTAGTGTGATATTTGTTGGTTTAGGTTCCCCAAAATCAAGTTTCCTGTACACAAAGAGGCATTAAATTAACACAGGCCCCTAAATCACATAAGACATTATCAAAACTAAAGTTACCAATTGTACAAGGGATAGAGAAACTCATTGGATCTTTTAGCTTTTGTGGTAATTTGTTTTGAAGAATGACGCTGCATTCCTCGCTCAATGCTACATTTTCAAAGTCTATCAACTTCCTTTTGTTTGACAACATCTCTTTCATAAACTTCATGTAGAAAGGCATTGAGCTAGAGTTTCAGCAAATGGGATGTTTATGTGAAGTTGTTTGAAAATTTCTAAGAATTTCACAAATTGCTGGTCCAACTTGTGCTTTACCACCCTTTGAGGATATGTAATTGATGGAATATATGCTTTAACTAGAGATCAAACTCGAACTTCTTCTTCAACTTTTTCTTGAACTTTTGTAGAAGACCCCTGTTCTTCCTCAAATCTCTGCTCTTTCTCCACATGTTGCCTCTTCTTCTTCTTCTTCTTCTTCTCCTCATACTCCTTAACGCTTATTTAAAGTATCTAAACCCCATTCCTTTTAGTTAACATGCTCACAAGGGTTAGTTCAATGTTACTTGGTAGCTATCCGGCTGCCTTTCTACTCTACTTGTTGCTAATTGCCCCATCCGATTCTTCAAATTCTTTATTTTAGCTTGTTGACTCTGTAATACATCCTGTTGACTTTTAACCAGGTGAATTAACATGTCCAAGTTTTCCTTCATGGTAGTCTGAGCTTGCTATTGCTGTTGAAAACCTAGTGGGCGCTGAACATTTTGATTGTTTGACCACGAGAAATTTGGATGGTTCTTCCATTCTGGGTTGTATATCTGTGAATATGGACCACCCTATTGCCTGTTTTCCACAAAATTTGCCTACTCTGGACTTGCTTGATTTTGATGAGTCATGGAACAATTATTTAGAGCATGATTTTCAAACTAGTAATCACAAAGAGCTATCTGCATTACATGAACTGACTGTGCATTCAAACTGTCAAACTTCTTTGTCAAAGCATCTAACTTCGCATTGAGAGCCATAATTTCATTAACTGCCACCATTCCCCCAGATTTTGATGTAGATTGATCTAAATATCATTGGTAACTATTTGCAGTCATTTTCTCAAATATTTCAAAAGCTTCTTCATAAGTCATGTCCATAACCGATCCCCCAGTTGCTGAATCTGCATGCTTCTTGTTTTCATTTGTCAAACCATTGTAGAAAGTTGGTACCAAAATCCATTCAGCTATTCCATGTGTAGGACATAGTCTAATAAGCTCATTGAATCTTTCCCAAGCTTAAAAAATGGACTCCCTAGCTGTTGACTGAAAGATAATATTTCACGCCTAAGCTTCGACATCCAGCCAAGTGGGAAGAATTTATCAACAAACTTCTGATTGAGAATTTCCCATGTAGTGATGGTGTGTAAAGGCAAGGAATAAAACCAAGTCTTCGCTTTGTCAACCAGAGAGAATGAGAACAACTTTAGTTTCATGGCATCCTCTAAGACTCCGTTAATGCGCTGCATATCACATAATTCTTGAAAATCCGAAAGATCTGCATGTGGATCTATAGATGGCAACCTATGAAAAATAGCCAAATTTTGGATCAAGGAGATCAAGGAAGTCTTGATCTCATAATTATTGGCTGGAATTGCAGGAGGTACTATGCAAGTTCCAATGTTTCCCATAGGAGGATGCATGTAATTTCTCAAAGCATGCCTTCCCTGATTTGGTTGTTGTTTAATAACAACCTCTAGCAGATAATTCTGATTTCCCTGATTATGTTGAATTTTGTTGTCTGTCATGTCTAGATCTGTTTGTTGAGCTGCTTCCAACTGTCGTCTGCACCTTTGTCAAAAGGTGCGTTCAATTTCTGTATCAACAGAAAATAATTCACAAGTTTTAGACCTTCTTAACACAAATTAAATTAAGCAAAAAAATAAAAATAAAACAAAAATAAAAGTTCAAAGTAAAGTAAGAACTAATGGATATCAATATTAACATAAAAATAGTCTCTGGAAACGGCGTCAAAAACTTGTTCACTTTATTTTGCGATGCAAAATATACCCACAAGTGTATGGGTCGTGAAATGTAATAGTGTGGACCAAGGAATCCGAATTATCGTTCCCACGATGACTGATATTAAATATAGAAATGTTTTAGTTCCTATCCTTATTTGAATAGGAAATTGTTTGATGCTTTAAACTGAAAATTAAGAAAAATTAACTAAAGAATTAAAATTACAAGATTGCTTTGTTTTCAAAAATAATTGTAAAGTAGTTGGGATTCACGATCTCACCTAGCCAAATAAATTAACTCCAATTCCAATTTTTTTTCCTAAATATGCATTCTATCAAATCCACTAATGTATATTGAAATTCCTCTCTCTAGCTGAATTCAATTCTGCCTAAATAAGTCAACCATGTATCTCAGAGGATCCGAATATTCCTTAGCTAGATACATAGAACACAAGAATTCACACACGACCGCTATAATAACAAAAGTATATTTCTATCTCTTGTCTAATTACCAAATTTATTACCTAGATCTAAATTATTAACTCACCTCTTGAATTATGAAAATAAATCAATAAATCATGAATTAGTGGTCAATTAACTCAATACATGCAATGAATCATTAAAACAACAAAATTTTAAATTAAAATAATATAACTAGGCTACATCGTTCATCCCAACATGGAGTTTAATTACACATCATGAATAAACAAAATAAAATAAAATATAGCATTCATTGAATATAACATAAGAGAACAGAAAGTTTGCACCAAGTATCGATTCTCCACGTAATCTTCAACTCACATCCCTTTGCTATGCTTGATCTCCCAAGAGTTGACTGTCAAAGTCTCAATTGTGGCTCATTCTTAGGTGAGGAAAAGGTTCCAATTTTGTGCCTCATAAGTTGTATTTTATAGGTATTGGAGAATCCTAGGTGAAAGAATTAGAAAAAGCTATTGAATTCGTGCAAAAAGCCCAAAAACTGGCGGTAATGTAAAAAGGTCTTAAGATGATTTTTTGACCCTCATGCGATCGCATGCCTTGTTGAGGTTCAATCGTGTGGTTTAGCTGTTTGCTACAATTTCCAGCTTTTCTTGGTTGTATAAGTTAGTCCTTGCCTGTTAATTGCAACGTCGGTCCTCCACTTTTAATTGAAGCAATTTAGTCCTCATACTTTAGAATCTTCTCGATTAGCTCGTTTCAGCTATCAACTCCTTCAATTGGGTCCTCCAACTCTTGATTTCTTCATTTTTGCACCATGCATCTTTCTCGATTGATGTCATTAAGTTCTCAATTGCTCAATTTAGCTCCAAAAGTGATCCAATTGTGCATTCTTTCCATCAATTTCTTCATTCTTCATCTTTTTGGAATATTTTTTGAAATGTAAACAAATAAATACAATTAAATAGCATTTATTCTAAAACGACAATAAAATAGTCTAAAATTAGCATATAAATAAGTGTATAAAATACACTTATCATATGACATGGAGATCTTGAACAAACTGACAAGACTGAACTAAATGAAACTACATGGAGTTTGATATTTTTACACTTGTCTGTTAATATGTTAAGAGAATTTGTTGAAACAAAAACTGCTGCTGAAATGTAGAAAAGTTAGAAACCATATACTTGAATAAAATTATTCCCAATAAAGTTCATCTTATTAAATAATTCTATGGATTTAAGATAGACCTCGATCTTGAAGTACGTCTTGACAAATAAAAATAAGCCATCTTGTAACATTGCCAACTGTGATGATAAACTCTCAAAAGATCAATTGGTTGTGGTCTTAGTAAATTCAATTGGTGATAGAGACAAGGATGTTAAAAATGCAATTGAATATGGTAGAGATACTTTAACTACTGGTTTATAATCAGTTCTTTAAGGAAAGAGGAGTTACAATTAAAATCATATAGTAAGGAGTCTACTAGTGGTGTAAATTTAATGGCTAAATTCAAGAATAATTTCAGAACTAGAAATGTGAATAAAAAAATTTATATAAGAATAATGGAAACTTTAAAGATAAAATGAAAGGTAAAGAAAAAGGAAAGGAAATAAATGGCTGTACCAAGGAAATTTTATTGAAGACTGCCACGAAAGACTTAATGATATGAAAAATAAGTCTAAAATTGAGGGAGGGGCGGCCTTAGCCTACAAAGAAGAAGACAACATTGATGAGGTCTATGTTGTTGTAAACCATAAACCTTGCAGGAATTGATTCTTGACTCTGGATATACCTTTCATATGCGTCCTTACAGAAAATGGTTTACTGATTTTGAAAATGTAAATGAAAGCCCAAGTTTTTATGGGAAATCATATATGTCAAGTCAAATTACATTAGTTGGAAGAACTACACTTAGTATGGGAAATAATAATAATCTAGTACTTGTAAAAACCATGTATGTCCCTGATCTTCAGAGATATCTCATCTCTTTAGGAGTTTTAGATGATCTAGACTAAGATATTCAGATGAATAAGGGATACATTAGAATCTTGAGAGATTCACAATTATTTGTGAAAACTCATAAGAGACATGAACTATACAATTTAAAAACAGATGAATTATTAGAAGCCACTTCAGTAGCAATCTTTCTTTGTAATGATAAGTCATTAATATGGCACAATAGGTTCGGTCATATTAGTGATAAAAGGTTACAAATCTTGAAAAAACAAAGTGCTTTTGGAAATGATTACATAGAAAAACTTAGTTTTTGTGATCATTGCATCTTAGGAAAACATAATAGGCTACCTTTTCTACCTAGATTGCATAAAGTTGTGTCTGTACTTGAATATTTGTATGTTGATCTATGGTGACCAGCTTTTGTATCCACTTATACTGGTTTAAATACTTCATTTTGATCATCGATGGTCTTTTTAGAAAAAAATGGATTTTTCTTTTTAAATCAAAATATAATACTTTCAATGTTTTCAAAGAGTGAAGAATTTAATTGAAAATTGAATTCCATTTTTCTTTTTAAATCAAAATATAATACTTTCAATGTTTTCAAAGAGTGAAGAATTTAATTGAAAATTGAATTGATAAAAAGATTAAAGTATTGAGTAATTGAGAACTGATGATGGATTAGAATTTTGCAGTGCTGAGTTTTATGAATTGTATGGTATACTAAGATATGGAACTGTTACACAAACTCCACAACAAAATGGCTTAGTTGAAAGAATGAATAGGACTCTTTTTGAAAAAATGAGACGTATACTTTTGAGTTTTGGCCTCCCAAAGACATTTTAAGGAGAGGCTGCTAAAACTGCTAGCTACCTAATAAATAGAAGTCCCATTAGTTCTATTCACTTCAAGACCTTTGAAGAAAAATGGAGTGAAAAAGCCTGTAGACCTAAATAGCTTAAGAATATTAGTATGTGTTGCATTTGCACATCAATATGAAGGCAAATTAGAACCTAGAGCACTAAAGTGTATTTTCTTAGGTTATGGTGAAGGGGTAGAGACTGTAGGTACGGGAAGGTGAAAGTTTTAAAGTCATTATTAGCAGAAATGTTGTTTTCAATGAAGATTACTTTCCTTGTCTTAAAAACAAAACAAATTGTGACTAAAACTTAGACTAAAACAGAACGAGGAAATATTGATATTGAGGTAGAGAAGTCTGGTTATTAAAATGATGAGTTTAATCATCATACATATACTGAAAAATGATGAAACTCCAACAAGGGGAGCTTCATGTGTTGATGAATTTGAATTTGAAATTGATTTGCAAGTAAAACCAACTTTAAATGATTATCATCTGGCTAGAGACAGACATGGAAGGATCATCAGACCTCCTATGAGGTTTGATGATAATGTTTCTTGTTAACCTTCCAAAACTTAGTTGAAAATGAACATGATTCTTTTGAAGAAGCAAATATTCTAGGCATTGGCTTGCAGCAAAGCAAGAAGAAGTGCAATCTCTTAAAAAGAATAAAACATGGATTCTAATAAAGAAACATGAGGGTAAAAGGTTTGTTGATTGTAATGGATTTACAAAATCAAAAGAGGAGAACAAAATGAAAATGACATAAGATATAAAGTTAGACTTGTTGCTAAGGACGTTACTAAAAAAAGGAGTATATTTCAATGAAATATTCTCCCCTATTGTAAAATTTACAACAGTCAGGGTGATCTTAGCCTTAGCAACACAGTTTAATTGGGAAGTAGATCAATTAGATGTCAAAACTTCATTCTTAAATGGTGACCTTGATGAAACCATTCACATGATGTAACGTAAAAGTTTTGAGGAAAGGAATAAATCAGAATTACTATGTCTTCTTAAGAAATCCTTTTATAGATTAAAACAAGCTCCAAAACAATGGTACAAGAGAATTGATACCTTTTCTCTTGGACTTGGCTTTAAGAGGAGTAATATTGACACTTGACTTTATTATAGAGGTAATGGTGAAAAAGATTCATTATACTTTCTTCTTTGTGTAGATGACATGCTATTAGCAATTCGTGAGATAAAAGAAATTGAATTAGTAAAAGACATTTAAAAATCTGAATTTTAAATGAAGGACTTATAGAGGGGATGGTGCTTTGAGTCTAAGTCAGAAAACTTATATTATGAAACTGTTAGACAAATTTGCAATGTCTGATGCCAAAATTGTGAGTTTGTCTCTCGCAAATCATTTCAAATTGTCTTCTAATTTATATCCTAAATCTGAAGAAGAAATTGAAAGAATGGCAAGAGTGTCATATTCTAATGTATTTGGGTCTGTTATGTATCTCATGGTCTATTCCATACCTGATTTGGCATATTCTATAAGTGTTCTAGATAGATAAATGTTAAATCCTTGTGAGATACATTAGGAAGTTATGAAATGGCTTCTTAGATATATTAAGGGCACTTCTGACTTAGGAATACAATTTAAATTGCAAACCGATGACTTGTGTTGAGAAGATATACTAATTCTGACTATGCTGGTAACAGAGATAATAGAAGATCCACTTTTGCCTATTTTTATACTTTGTGTGGTTCTTGTATAAGCTAGTAATCATAGCTTCAGAAATTTGTAACTTTGTCTTCTACTTAAGCAGAATATATAGTTGTTGTTGATGTTATAAAAGAGGATAATTGGCTGAAAGATTTACTGCATGAATTTGGCTTTATAGATAAAGAACTTGTACTCTATTCTGATAGTGAATTTGTCATACATTTGAGTAGAAATCCTATTCTGGATAATAGATCTAAATATGTTGATGTTAGATTTCATTTTATTAGAGATGTTATTTCAAAAGGAGTTGTGAAACTTGAAAAGATTTATACTCATTTTAATCTTGTTGATGTAGGAACAAAAATATTGCCTTTAAAAAATAAGTTTAATGACTCTTTAAGTCAACTTAACATTAACTTTTACTGATTTGTGTTTCAGGTAAGTGGGCAAATGATGTCATGCCTTGAAGGAATCACTGTATAGGATTGGAACCATTGTACGAAGGTGGACATTGTTAGAAAAAGTGCTATAATGGAATGATGACTGGATGCTTTGACTGTTAACTAAGCTGCACAATAGGATGGAATCGTGTTCTCATGGTTGTGAAATATTTGCTTATAAATGTGCTATGAAAACACGCATTTTCTAGTAGAGTTCTTGAACCAGATGATGACATGTGTCAACCCCCATTACTGTTGGATTTACTAACCTCCTGATACCTTTTGAGAGTCTACTTATACCTGTTTGCTTAGTTATTCACTCTAGACGGTTCTCCTTCTTTAAGACGTTTTCGACTCTCTCTCACTCTCTATTTAGGGTTTCTGTACTTTGAGGATTCTTTCATCCTCGATCTTTCTGATTTCGGTTGATCTTGTGTGATCTTCTTACTACTACATTTGGTAGGTTCCCGAGTAAACTTTAATGTGGGGGTTGAAGAGATATAGAGGAAATCTTGTATAATCTTGGGGTGATTTTGGTTTTGGTTCTATGATGTTGTACATTGGACGATCTGATTCCATTCTAATACGGTACTCTGTTAGAGTCAGTGTGCCAATTCCCTAAACCGAACCTAAAAATCTTGACTAGAGGATTTGCTCTTGTACTGTAGGTTAGACAATGAATTGGGCATTAAGTGAGGAAAGAATAGCATATGAATATAAGAGGAGTGTTGTTATGGATAACTGTATTAGAATGCAAAAGAACATTCTAACAACTTAGTTGTTCAAATCCAATAATGCTTTTTGGTATGCCGCTTCGCGAGCAGAGCGAATGAATATTAATCAACATATGAATAAATATATGAGAAGAAGCCTTTTGAACCACATTATACTTATTGTTCTCTCCCCTCTTTCCTCTGTTGTGACAAGGGGGTGTGGTTATGATTCTACATTTTATACTCTATGAAGATGAAGTAAGGCGCTTCTTTTTCTCTCGAGACAGGCTTCTCCAAAATAATTCATGAAGAAAGAAGTCAAGCCCAAGCTCTCGGAAGATATATATGATTCTGCCGACCACGACCCATGCACATGGCGTCAAATGGTGCTAACATTCCTCTTCCATTGCACAACCCCTGGGCTTCCTCAATTGAGTATCCCATTACTTGCATCATTCGAAGAGCTTTGGCATCGTATACCTTAAGCTTAACTATTAGTAAAGCTCCTTTGTGTCAACAACTTCCCATCTCCTTTAGCTGTTCCCGTGATGGAAGATCAAAAGAGGATTAGGAGCTTTGCTCTGAAACTCTTGCCTTAGGGCAAAAATCTTGTATTCTTTGTTCCATTTTATTTTTGTTGTTCAAGTTCATTTATCTCAGTTTTTGTTCAAACATACTAATAATCGATGGACTAATTGCAACATCAAAGTAGATGCAAATATTGATGATCTTTTGCAAGAACTTCGATTTATTAGCAGAACTTGAAGTGCATTTTCTGCACACACACGTTAAACTCATATGGTGAGGAAGGGAACTATTCCATTAAATGATCAATAATTCAATTGTCATTTGAAATTTCCTTACGACCATAATATTTGCATATATCTTTGAATTTTTCATTCCAAAATTAAGGTGGATGAGCTAATTTTCTTAGATTAAGCAGTGAGCTGCCATGATTTTGAATTTTGGGGTTATGTATATGCCAAAAATTATATTTTGTTATGATACTTATTACTACCTATGTGCTAAATTGCCCGAACTAGTTTCACACGGTTCCAATGCATCAAGTGTGATTTGCAGGCTTTCAATTAATTATCTATTGCATATGGACTTCAGTTTGATGGAATATGGTGTTCAAGCTGAATCAATGGTGAAAGAGGCAATACGAATCACTTTTATGCGAAGCTACTACAAGTAACGATTAATTTTTTGCTTAGACTGCTTTTCCTAATTATAATAGTTGTGCTTGACTTCCCTTAATGCAACTCTGAATCAAGGTAGAGGCAAGATATCACGAATTGATTTCACATGAGGTGAACAAGTTTTTAATCACGTCTATTCAACAGGTGGTATAATTCTACATCAATGATATGGAAACCTTAATAGTTATACGTATGGTATTTTTATAAAACTAATAAAATCAGATTTTCAAAATCAAATGAAGTGGTAGGGTTTCTTGGTGAAACATTTATGCTGGGCAAAACAAGACTTGTTAAGAAACAAGGTACTCGCATTACAAACACTGTTGATTATGCTTATATTCTTATGCTTCAAAAGTTATTGCTAGAAGCATAGTATTGCTCCGGGGTTCCTTTTTGTGTTGAGCAATGCATATATTTTATCACGTGTCCATTGTATGAAAAATTCAGCATCTTTGACCTTATTAAGCTTTTGGGATGACATATTTCGTTTTACAAAACATAAATGTCAAAACCCTTGATCTTATTTTAGCATATTTCATGATATTATATAACTAGTATACCGCTTATCCATAGTGGGATCTGACCATAGGGCAAAGCGTAAAAGTAGATTTCAATTAAGTAATATAGAATATTATTGGGCTGCAAAACAATATGTACATAGCAATTAATAAGAGTAAAGGTACTCGTCACATAAATAATGAAATCAAGAAATTAACGTTAATCAAGAAATGCAAAACGTGAAGTGCAAAAAGAGTTTAATACCTTAGTAATCATGAGTTTGACATCATGTTACCTATACGGGACAAATATAAAACAACAATTATCAGTGAGCGATGTATTTTGACAAAAATAAACAAATATCAGAAGATATTACGTACACAAGAATTTATATTGAACAACTACCAATTTCTATTGTACGCAAACGTTCCTCCTATGACGCTATCCCAATCGAGAATCTGGACGAAAAACGCGGAATAACACAATTAAAAACCTAGGAAAGATCTAAATCAGATTAAACTAAGAAACAATAAATAAATTAGACGATAGGATTTCAATCCAAACCTCACGACGCAAGAAATTGACGATGCAAAGGAAAGAACTGGAATTTTTGAACGCTACAAGGATTGCGTAATTCCTTGATAAGTTCGGGGTGAACACCACAAAGATTTAATCTTTGATAAGTTCGAAACAAAGGGAATAACTCAACTTTTCAATTTGGAGAATCCTTTCTCAAACAATATTAATAATCTCAAAACTGTCTTTTACAATGAATGATAATGATAATATAAAGAGAATTTGACCTAAAACTAGGTTTAGCCGCTAATTGGGCCCAAAACATGGAAATTAATAATAAAAAAATGGAAAAATAACAAAATACGCGAAAATCTGGAAATTTAGGGTTACGGCCGTGGAGAACTCATTTACGGCCGTAAATGACCTTCTGTTTAAGACTTACGGCCGTGACAACAGAATTTACGACCGTAAGTAAGGATTTGCTGAAAATCTTCGTTTGAACCCGAGAACAAGTTACGGCCGTGAGAGTCATGAGTTACGGCCGTAATGGTGATTTTGTTCTTTGAACTTTGATTCCTTGATTCTGTTTGATCCGACCCTCTTCTCAGCTCGACCCAAACATGGAACCTGCTCCGTTTTTCACGTAGATCACTGTCGTATTACTGGTAGCTCGACTTCTCATTTTGACGCCTACTTTGGATCACATCATCCCCCCTCTCTTGGAAATGATTCGACCTCGAATCAAAGTTTGTCCTGCTTTTCAAATTATTCCTTTTTTTTGTAGGCTTGCTAATCATGCTTATGCCTCGTGCGATCCTTTAAACTTTTGGGCTGCTCATTTTTACTAATGAATTTCTTTCCCACCTCAAGATCATGGTTTGATTCTGGTACCTGCAAAATAGATTTAATAGAACTGGGGAGAGATTTGTTAGACTGGTTAACTGCAAGCCATGGATCCTTGTACATCAACCTTTGTGCAAAAAAATTCATTTTGGGGGTGGACTCTCTTTTCTTTTTCTTTTTGCTCTCAAGCTCTTCTTTTTCTGAGGTCGTGGCCTCAACACTCTTATTTTTTTCTCGAACTCACTTTTTATTTTTAATTGATCATCTCGGACCTCTTTAGGAGATAAAGGTACAAGAGTAATTTTCCTCCCACCTTTTACAAACGAATATTGGTTCTTGAAACCATCGTGCACCACCCTTCTATCATGTTTCCATGGTCTTCCCAACAAAATATGGCCAACATGCATAGGCACTACATCGCAAACGACTTTATCCTTGTAACCCCCAATGCTAAATTTGACCTCTACCTGCCGGTTCACCTTGATTTCCCCCGACTTAGTCAACCACTGTTGTTTATAAGGGCTCGGATGTTTTAACTTTGACAACCCCAACTTCTCAACCAACAATGTAATAACTACATTAGTACAACTACCCCCATCAATCACCATTCCACATACTTTTTCACCCACTAAGCACCTAGTGTGAAACAGATTGTCCCGTTGCTCATCAATTTCACCTATTTTAACTCGAGAACTAAGGACACGTCTATTAACTGTGACCCCTTCACCGCATAAGTTAGCCCCTCTTCATCGCTACTACTAGCCCCAACATCCTGTAATATAGGCATTCCTTTAAATTCATCCTCTGAACTAATATTCCCATTTTCACGCAAAATCATAACCCGCTTATTAGGACAGTTTGAAGCAATGTGCCCTAAACTTAAGCATTTAAAACACTTGATATTCCTATCCCTAGTAGTTTGGGGTTCAGCAATATTTTTACCTTTTGCTGTCGGCTCCTCCTTTGCCTTTCAGGACAGGATCATTGTTGACTTCCCATTTTGGATACAAACTCGAAAGTTGCCTTGCTGCCCCCTTCCTCCTCAGCTGTCTTTCCACTTTCAAGGCCATGTGTACCATTTCATGTAGTTCCACATAGTGTTGCAGCTCGATGATGTTGGCAATTCCCTGTTCACCCCTCCCAGAAACCTTGCCATTATAGCCTCCCGATCTTCCACCACGTTGGCCCTAGTCATTGCCACTTCCATATCCTTGTGATAGTCTTCCACACTCCTCGTCCCCTGAGTCAAACCTTGCACCTCTGATATATATCCCTATAATAATGAGTTGGCACAAATCGCTTCCTCATTATAGTTTTTAGTTCTCCCCAAGTCTCCACCGGATCCTCAAGATTCCTCCTCCTACTTGTCACCAATTGGTCCCACCAGCTGATTGCATAATCCGTGAATTCAACCACCGCCAATTTCACCTTATTCTTTTCGGAATAATGATGATAATCGAAAAGTAGCTCCACTTTAGTCTCCCAATCCAAATAGGCTTCCGGATCACTCCTACCTTGGAACGCTGGTATTTTCATTTTGATGTTCCCAAGGTCTCCGTCCTCAACATCCCTATCCTCTTGCCTCCTTCTATGCCCTCTTTCACGCCTAGCACCTCGCTCTCTTCTCCTACCTAAGCTGGCCATAGACACATTCCCGCTATCACCATCACTATCAACCCTTCCGACATCAAAACCATATCCGACCAGATGATTATCTTCCCTCCTATGCTCCCTCTCTTCGCCCTTCCGATCCCTATGAGTTTGCTCCCCTACACAATTGGTTAATAGTCTCCTCCTGCCTATCCATTCTAGTCATCAACTACTCAAAGTGCTCATTTAAAGTAGCCATTACCTCGACATCATTCTCACCCACCTTATTCATACCTCTGGGTGGTTTTTTATGGCTCATTGTTGAAGCTGCTGGCTCCCTCCATTCCCTTCTCTTCACTTGTTGTCACCAACAGATGAAGAAGATGATCCTCAACTTCCAGACATTGTTATAGATCAAGACAAAAATGGCATAACCTCATGTGTTAGATTTCACTCGTGTATATCACTCAATTCCCTTTTCAATAACACCCAAGAACTAATCAAGGAACAATAAGTAAGGAATTTACGGAAGACACGAAGAAAACTGAGATTGAGAATTTTCCAGGAATTTACCGAATTTTCCAGCAATTTTCGATTTTTTCTTATAATCTGCCAGAAAATTTGACTACGAGTATGGCAGAAAAAAGGGAATTGGATTTGGACGAAAAACGAACAAGAAAAATACTTTTGAAATTTTTGGACTGATACTTATGGATCAAAACTGGAAAAATGATGACTGACACGAAGAACACAAAGAAATCAAGAAAATCAAGAAAAGGCAAGAATCTGAAATAGATCCAAGTTCTGATACTAGATGACGCGATCCCAATCGGGAATCTCGATGAAAAACGTGGAATAACACAATTAAAAACCTAGGAAAGATCTAAATAAGATTTAACTAAGAAATAATAAATAAATTAGACAATAGGATTCCAACACAAACCTCATGACGCAAGAAATTGACGATGCGAAGGAAAGAATTGAAATTTTTGAACGCCACAAAGATTGCCTAATTCCTTGATAAGTTCGGGGTGAATGCCACAAAGATTTAATCTTTGATAAGTTTGAAACAAAGGGAATAGCTCAACCTTTCAATTTGGAGAATCCTTTCTCAAACAATATTAATAATCTCAAAACTTTCGTTTACAATGAATGATAATGATAATGTAAAGAGAATTTGACCTAAAACTAGGTTTAGCCACTAATTGGGCCCAAAACATGGAAATAAATAATAAAAAATGGAGAAAAAAATACGCGAAAATCTGGAAATTTAAGTTACGGCCGTGACGAACTCATTTACAGCTGTAAATGACCTTCTGTTTAAGACTTACGGTCGTGACGACATAATTTACGGTCGTAAGTAAGGATTTGCTGAAAATCTTCGTTTGAACCCGAGAACAAGTTACGGCCGTGAGAGTCATGAGTTACGGCCGTAATGGTGATTCTGTTCTTTGAACTTCGATTCCTTGATTCGGCTTGATCCGACCCTCTTCACGGCTCGACCCAAACATGGAACCTGCTCCGTTTTTCACGTAGATCACTGTCGTATTGCCAGTAGCTCAACTTCTCATTTTGACGCCTACTTTGGATCACATCATCCTCCTTTCGTCTCCATTTTAGACCCTAGCATTTACGCAATTTTTGCAATCTTTAATGCGTAAACATTGGATTGAATACAAGATCTTGCAATCGTCTTGTTCTTGATAGTTCCACAAAAGTTAGACCAAGACTTTCTTTCTCACCAATATCTATCACCGCTTTATCTAGAGTTAGTCCCTGACTTTTGTGTATTGTAATTGCCCAACACAAAACAATTGGTAGTTGAGTTTGTTGACAAGAGGTATGTCACTCCCCAAATTCACTTCAAAATTTTTATTCATTTATTTATTTTCTTGCCATATTTTGAATTTTCAAACGAATAAAATAGTATTTTATCCACCCGCTCTAAATATAAAATTGAACTTTTATTTTTAAAGCATAATTGGACATTATTAAAAATAAGTATTATTTTCTGAAATATCGTTCGTAATTTAATTTAGAAGAAAACAAAATAAACTTACTATAGTATAAAAACTTTATAGTTAGTTGTTGATATAAAAATATATGTTTAAAACAGGAAACAGAAAGCGGATAGCGGAAGATCGCCGGGATTTTGCTATTAAAATATTTAACTATTTTGGAAAAAAATAAAATTATTTAAAAGTAGTTGGACCTTTTTGGGGTTTCCCTGGTGAGAGGCCCATGAACCACGGTCAGGTACCCAGTACACAATGGTCCTGTCATTTGAGAATTCGCACCAGCCTCCAATCCATGCATTGTCGTACCAACAATGAAAAACTAAATAAGCTAACGCCCGGCAAGTAACATATGCATGATCATGCGCATGAGTTTCGATTCACTTTCTCAAAATTATCTCATTATCAGGCTTCGTGCCTTCTCGTCATCTTAATTTATCCACATTTCCTACTTGGGCCCGAATCTCACTATGTTGTACTGTATGAACTCAAATATCAACATGGCCAATACCATGAGCCTTCCAGTGCCTGTGGTCCGTCATCGTCCACCGAGACTCAAGACTCCACAATTTGTATCCATCTTCGCCCACCGAGACTTAAGATACTGCACCGGGAATTATATTATATCAATCTGGCCTATTATATACGGCGCTGGCGGTCCGACGCGTGCCGACATCACCTGTATACCGGCGTCGAACCGCCAACACCCCATCATCGACTACCCTTAATGACCTCGGGAGTCTCAAGCGAGTGTATATATCCGAATGCGAAGTAAAGTACGGTACACTCGTAGGACGATTCTACTATCATCCACTTCATTATCTCTCCATATATTTTCATACGCTCTTTATCTATTTCTTTATCATTTATGAGGGACTTCTTCTAAGTCCACAAAATGCACATGAATGCCAACATATATTTTGTGCACCAGTTCATGTCATATAACCACATCATATGGAATTCCAATGATATTCATGTGCATTAATAACATATCATATCATCAAATCATGTCTCGCATGCTTTCACCATATACAGATAATTGTCACATCATATTTCACGTATATTGCACCCATAATATACTTCACATAATCACATAAGAGCACATAATAATATATATATATATATATATATATATATATATATATATATATATATATATATATATTATGTTTTGCATTGTAGTTGAAAATGTTACTTACCTCACTCCTTGAGTATTCTAGAATTCCCGACTTTATTCCTCAATATTTGGTACCACTAATCCGTTTGGAGTCAAATCACTCCTTGCCTGTCATATATATAAACTATAATTTAATTACGTGATACCATATTATATTTCAATTACTAAATATAAATTAGGATCCAACAAAATTAAAGTAAACTACTTCCCCCCACAAAATAAACAATTATTGGATCGCCCAAGTAAAAAGGGGGTTGATTTGCTTTATTATACCTCATAGCTATATTTTCTAATTTTTCCATTTAAATTAATAATTATAATCATAATAATATTATAAACCATATAATAATAATAATAATAATAATAATAATAATAATAATAATAATAACAAAAAAATACTAAAAACTTGTTAAATGTGGGGTATATATATATATATATATAATAATAATAATAATAATAATAATAATAATAATAATAATAATAATAAAAACTTACTTGTTAAATGTGGGGGGGGGGGGGGGGGGGGGGGTCGACCCCCCATAAAAAAAGGGGTGGGTCGACCCCCCTCTTTCTCTCTCTCCGTCTCTTCCGTTTTTTTCAAATGCCGAATGACCTTATTTATAGTTTTTATCAGGGACTAAGCTGCAATTATTTCATTTGCTCTTTTAGTCCCAAAAAATATAAGATTTATATTTTAATCCCCATAATTACTATAAACTACCAAAATGACCCAAAAAATTATAGGGTCATATGAAGTCGAAATAGAAAATTCTTGGGGTCAATATGAAGTTCTCAAGTAATACATTCCAACGATATTTTCAGATCATAAAATCGATAATCGAGGTAAAAGTTATCGCTCGTCAGAGTTAGGTACTGAAACTATTTTATTTCGATTTCTTTTCAAGTAGCTACTTTCGTTTTAATTTTCGGTACTCTTATTGTCATCAAAATTGAACTTTCAATATACCATTCTAAAATACTCACGATTTAATTTCTCGTATCCTTGCCGAAACGCAATAAGGCCAACTATAGTAAAAGTTGCGGCTTGTCAAAATAAGTTATTTAAAACTAACATTTTGAATGCCAACATTCTTTATTAAAATATTCGAGACACGTACGTCAACCGAATACGTGTCTACAATATGCCATTTTGAAAGTCATTCAATGCTCTACGTCATGGTATACTTGAATAGTCAAGACCGATAACAAAACTATGAATTTACGCGATCCGAAACTATACGTGTTATTCGTCATTAATAAATAATATAATAATATATATTTATATATAGTCATTGTTACGTCCAACATTTTTATATATATTACTATATTATTTTAATCAGAAGTTTACGGTTTAATTTTGGTCTATTATTTTTCAACGTTAGAATCAATTCTTAGTTCCACTTTGAAGTACATTCCATACACTTCAATCCATATCTTTCCAATTATGGAATCGATATTCGGTTTATGTAATCGATAAAATTACTTAAAGTAACATTTAATATTCTTATTTATTTTTCGTTGATAATATGTTAACTAAATTTAAAGTATGATTTAATATCGAATACGCCCTTTAAATAAGTCAAATAAATTAAAATTTCTATTTGACTTTCGAGTGGGTCCCGTTAAATGTTAATAATTTAATATAATAATCAGATGAATTTTTAGGTTGTTAGTACCACTCGACA
This sequence comes from Ligustrum vulgare, assembly GCA_963555705.1. NCBI lineage: Eukaryota > Viridiplantae > Streptophyta > Magnoliopsida > Lamiales > Oleaceae > Ligustrum > Ligustrum vulgare. The sequence continues at coordinate 39,444,316 of OY743173.1, read as the reverse complement.
TCGTCCAATTTGACGTTATTGGTGGAATAGGTATTAAGTTGCTGCCGGCACGAAAGCTAGTGCCACGATAACTATCAAAGTTGACCATAACGGCAAGAGGTAAATCATATTGAGACTTACAATTATGTGAATAAACAATGTCCACATTGTATCCATTGCTCCATTAACAAGTCCACATTGTGTGGCAAGATTAGCATGAAGCATGACACGAGCTCCAACGTCTATACAAAGTATGTTCTCCAAACCTTTTTCTTGATCTGACTCAGCTTTCGTGGCTGCTTCACAATTATTTTTAGATACTATCCGTGCAATTGGTCTTCCAAGTGCAATCAGCCTTTCCCGATTATATTCGTTAGTTGACTTTATCGTAGGAAACAAACGAAGAGCATATCTAAAATTATTAACCTCTTCAATAGTTAAAGTCGAATAATCTCGTGTCTTGAACATATGCCAATCCTCAATGGTAGATGTTCCATCACTAAATCTGTTTAAAGCTTCTCTGAAAGATCTCTGCTCTTCACCTGCTTGTCTAAATATGTATGATAGTTGTATGCATTTATCAAAAATAGAGTAAGCAAGTGTACCACATTGTTGCATATAACTTCCTTTAATCGAATACAATGGACAAATATCTATTTAATGGTGCACATTTTGTGATTAAATAGGTTCAACATTCAACAACATGGAGAAAACACAAGAAAGGAGATAAATGGATGAATAATTGAAGAAATTGAGGAGAAAATAGTCAAATCCTTCAAAGAGTCAAAGTTTGGGGACCAAATTGTCACTTGTTGAAGGTTTTGGATCGCATGTGCAATTGATCGAAGGACTAAATTGCAAGTTCCCAAAGTTGACGGACTCATATGCACTTTTGGAAGGGCTCAATTGAAAGAAATCGGAAACTTTGGGGACCAAGTTGATCTACATTGAAAGTTGGAGGACCCCAATTGCAAATCATTGAAGGATGGAGCTGCAAAATCGTGCCCAGGTGAACCATGCGATCGCGTGGCTCTAACAGGTCGCGTTCGTGAATCAGGCCAAAAATCTAACATGAGACTCACAAGGTCAACCAAGCGATCGCGAGTCCTTCAGGCGCGCGATCGCGTGTTCATAATTTTGAAAAATATTTTGGGCCGACCCGGTGTGACCCAGTTTGAGCATTTTAGGGGCAATTTGGCTAGGATTTTCCTCATTCTTCTTCCTCTTTCAAGTCAAGAAATCCTAGTTCTCTCTTTCTCTTTCATTTTTATCTCATTTCATCTTATAATTTCTCTTGTAAGTTGTATAGTTTTGTTGATGATTATTGATTTGGGGAGAAATACGAATATTATTGTGGAAGAATAGTGATATTTTGAAGCAAGAATCATTGGTGAAGGGAAGTGTTTTTGCTTAATCTTCATATTTCTCTATTTATTTTACTTCATAGTTGAAATGATGTTTTTAATTCTTGAATATTATTGTTATTTTACTATGAGCTAAGTTATTTAGTGTTGGGATGATTGATGAAGTTTGACCTAACTTAGTTAATTTTAATGCTTGTATTAAGAATTTAGGTTATTTATTATCTTGTACTTATTGTTGTATTTATTGGCTTGCATTTATTGTGGCCACATTTATGCTTAGATTTCATGGGATGTGCAATTATTGAGAAATTATCGTGTATTCTAGATCAATACAATATTTGCTCTAGGTTCTTGTTTATGATAGAGATATACCTAAAACCCTAGATGACCCATTGAGCTATTTTCACAAAGGTTTAATGCAATTGGTGTGTTTTTAATCGACATAGAGATATAGTAGGTTAATTTTATTAATTAGGATTGATTTCACTCGAGAGAGGTAATTGGCTAAACTTGGAAAATCGGGTCTAACATGCTTAGTAAGTTACATTTTAGTTGATATTAGTTTGACTATTAGTTACTTTTATTTCTTGTACAAATTTTCTTTTGTTTTGCTTTGTGTAAGAAATCTTCTAATTTCTTGTGTTATTCTAGGTTGTTAATTGTGCATGCGTCGAAGTAGAAGTCTTGATCTAGTTGAAATAGATCTGGATATCGAGGAAACTTTTCGACGTATGTTAAGGGAACAACGGGAAGCTATGAGACAAATTCTTACTGGGATGGAAGGAGAAAGAGTTAACATCGAGCTTAATGCTCCAGCTGCAATTCCTCCAAGGGGTGGAATCACACCTGGTTTTGACTCTCAAACAGATAGAGTTCAAGAGCCCGTTGTTAATGAAGAAGACATGCTTTTTGGAGACTTCATGAATCCTCCTATTGTCGAGAATCAATCAAGCATTGTCTATCCCTCCTACAATCATCCAAATTTTCAACTTCAGCCGGATGTCATCAATTTATTCACCAATACTATCTCATTCTATGGGAGGACCGATGAAAATCCACATGCCCATGTGGTACGTTTCCTAGAGATTTGTAACAACTTCAACTATGAGGGTGTGAATGTGGAGGCAATCCGGATGAGGTTATTTGTACTTACTTTGAAAGACAAAGTAAGAGAATGGCTTGATACTTTTCCTCCGGGAAGCATCACTACTTGGGTAGAGTTTGTCCAAAAATTCACTACAAAATTTTTCTCACCATCTAGAGTTTCTAAACTCAAGCATGATATTACTACATTTCAACAATTCGAGATGGAGAGATTTCATGAAACTTGGGAGAGATTCAAGGATATGCTTAGGAAGTGCCCGAATCATGAGATTACATAGGGGCAACAAGTCAACCACTTCTATGCCGGGTTAACTCCTCCTTTCCGTTCAAATGTGGATTCATCTTCTAATGGGTCCATCAAAACAAAGAGCATTCGGGAGGCTTATGACTTGTTTGAGATCATGAGTGAACAAAGTGCAATGTGGCCGGATAGAAGTGCACCAAGGAGTTCTAGTGGTGCATGTGGGGGTGATGATTATGCACTTGTCTTGTCAAAGATTGATTCCTTAGCCAAGAAAGTGGAAGGGTTATCTACTTCAACCTCTTGGCCCGTCAACATGGTTCAAGTCCCTCCGGTATGTGTTATATGTGGGGCTAATCATCAAAACTCTATATGTCCATTGGTGGAAAGTGGTTCTTCATCTACCGAGCAAGTTGCTTATGCTCAAAATTTTCAACACCAAGGATTCAATCCATATGCTCCTACATACAATCCAGGTTGGAGAAATCATCTTATTCTATCTTATGGCAACAATCAAAATATTTTGGATTCAAAGCTACAAGAAAAGAAAGAGGGATGGGAAGAGGCTATCACAAAGCTAGCAAATCATCAATTGCAATATCAAGAACGCAATGATGCCTCTTTGAAAAATTTGGAGAAGGAAGTAGGCCAAATAGCTAAACTTCTCTTGGAAAGGCAACAAGGAGCTTTGCCTAGCAACACCAAGACAAATCATAGGGAGAATGTTCAAGCTATTACAACAAGGAGTGGGGTACAATTGCTCGAGATCTCGGCCCCACAACCAACAATTCAATCAAACAAGGATCCCATTGAAGATAATGAGCATATTCAAGCACCCAAAAAGGTTTTTGAAATGCCCAAAGAGGTTGAGCCTGAATCATCCACATCAAAGGCTCCAACACCGATCAAAGCTTATGTGCCTCACATCCCCTTTCCTTAAAGGTTGCAAAAGCAAAAGCTTGACAGTCAATTTTGCAAATTTTTGGAAGTGTTCAAGAAGCTACACATCAACATTCCTTTTTCCGATGCATTAGCTCAAATGCCAAGCTATGCCAAGTTCATGAAAGATATTCTATCCAACAAAAGAAGGCTTGAAGAGCATGAGACGGTGATGCTAACTGAGGAATGTAGTACAATCATTCAAAACAAGCTTCCTCCAAAAATTAAAGATCCAGGGAGTTTTACAATTCCATGTACTATTGGTGATGTTAATTTTTGTAAAGCTTTATGCGATCTTGGTGCTAGCATTAATTTGATGCATTTGTCCATTTTCAGGAAATTGGAATTGGGGGAAGTTAAAGCAACTACCGTGTCTCTACAATTGGCGGATAGGTCCATCAAATATCCTTGAGGTATCATTGAGGATGTTCTTGTGAAGGTGGATAAATTTATCTTCCTGGCGGATTTCATTATTCTTGACATGGAGGAAGATCATGAAATTCCAATCATTTTGGGAAGGCCATTTCTAGCAACCGGGAGAGCGCTTATTGATGTGCAAGAAGGGAAATTGATTTTGAGGGTGCAAGATGAGCAAGTCACCTTCAATGTGTTGAAGGCCATTAAATATCCCTCGGAGTCAAATTCATGCTTTCAGGTGGATGTAATTGATCATCTAGTGGTAAACTCCTTTAATCGTGGGCTTTCAAAGGATCCATTGGAGTCTTGCATTGCCCACTCTTTGACTATTGAGGATAATGATTATATAGTTGAACAAATGGCTCACTACTTGGAGGCATCACCACAATATCAACATAAGAGGGCCCCATACTTTGAGGAGTTGAAAAAGAGTTCTTCGGTGGAGCATCAACGTCGGTTAAATCCTAGCATGAAGGAAGTGGTAAGAGCTGAAGTGGTGAAGTGGCTTGATGCGGGTATTATCTATCCAATCTCGGATAGTGCATGGGTGAGGCCGGTGCAAGTAGTGCCAAATAAAGGAGGTGTTACCGTGGTGGAGAATGCAAATTATGAGTTTATTCCAACAAGGCCAGTGATGGGGTGGAGAGTTTGTATTGACTATTGAAAGCTCAACAATGCTACTAGGAAGGATCATTTTCCCCTTCCATTCATCAATCAAATGCTTGAGCGATTGGCGGGTCACTCTCATTATTGCTTCCTAGATGGTTATTCGGGCTATAATCAAATTCATATAGCCTCGGAGGATCAAGAGAAGACAACATTCACATGCCCATATGGAACTTTTGAATATAGGAGGATGCCCTTCGGTCTTTGTAATGCTCCCTCCACTTTCCAACGATGCATGATGGCTATCTTCTCCGACATGGTGGAGAAATTTATTGAGGTATTTATGGATGACTTCTTGGTTTTTGGCACTTCATTTGATGGTTGCTTAAATAATTTGAATATGGTACTTAAAAGATGTGAGGATACCAACTTGGTTTTGAATTGGGAAAAATGTCATTTCATGGTTCGAGAGGAGATAGTTCTTGGACACCGGATTTCAAGTAAGGGGATTGAGGTTGATAAGGCAAAAATTCCAAGTTATTGAAAAATTACCTCCCCCAACCTCGGTAAAGGGTATAAGAAGCTTCTTGGGGCATGCGAGATTTTATAGGAGATTCATCAAGAACTTCTCAAAAATCACAAAGCCACTTTGTTCTTTGCTTGAGAAGAGTGCCACATTTGATTTCTCTAAAGAGTGTCTCCAAGCTTTTAACACTCTTAAAGAGAAACTCATTACTACACCTATTATTGTGGCCCCGGATTAGAGTTTGCCCTTTGAGCTCATGTGTGATGCAAGTGATTATGCCGTGGGGGGCGGTGTTGGGGCAAAGGAAGGACAAAATCTTACATGTCATCTATTATACTAGTAGAACATTGATCGATGCTCAATTGAATTATGCTACTATCGAGAAGGAAATGCTAGCGGTGGTCTTTGCCTTTGATAAGTTTTGGTCATATCTTATTGGTTCCAAGGTGATTGTATATATTGGCCACTCGAACTTCAAGTATTTATTGGCAAAGAAAGATGCCAAGTCGAGGTTAATTAGATGGGTTCTTCTTCTCCAAGAGTTTGATTTGGAGATTCGTGACAAGAAGGGGACCGAAAACCTTGTAGCCGATCACTTATCTAGACTTGAGCAAACCGAGGAAGTTATTGATGAAGAGATAAGTGAGGTATTCCCGGATGAGCAACTTTTCCAAATCATGGATCTTCTACAAGCTTCTAGTGTACCATGGTATGCAGACCATGTGAATTTTCTTGCGAGTGGTGTCACTCCCCCAGACCGCTCTTATCAACAAAAGAAGAAGTTCTTTGTGGATATCAAGCACTATTTTTTGGATGACCCGTTGTTGTTCAAAAGGGGTCCGGATCAAATCATGAGAAGGTGTGTGCCCGAGGAGGAGATGGAGAAGACTCTTGAGCAATATCACTCTTCATCTTATGGAGGTCATATTGGTGCAGTGAAAACCGCATCAAAGGTTCTTCAGTCGGGATTTTATTGGCCCACCTTGTTCAAGGATGCTCACACACTTGTGTCCAAATGTGATCGATGCCAACTCTGAGGTAATATCTCTAATTGAAATGAAATGCCTTTGAATTCTATTTTAGAAGTTGAAATATTCAATGTTTGGGGTATTGATTTCATGGGACCTTTCCCATCGTCTTTTTCAAATCAATACATGTTAGTTGCGGTGGACTATGTGTCAAAGTGGGTAGAAGCGGTAGCACTCCCCACCAATGATGCTCGAGTGGTGGTGAACTTTTTTAAGAAAAATATTTTTACTCGTTATGGCACCCCTCGAGCTATCATTAGTGGAGGAAAACACTTTTGTAACCGCCTCTTCGACTCACTTTTGACCAAGTATGGAGTCAAACATCGAATATCCACTCCTTATCATCCACAAACAAGTGGGCAGGTTGAAATTTCAAATAGAGAGTTGAAAAAGATCCTTGAAGTGATGGTGAATGCCTCGAGGAAAGATTGGTCCAAGAAATTGGATGATGCATTATGGGCATACCGCACCGCTTTCAAAACCCCCATTGGTATGTCTCCATTTCGCCTTCTATTTGGAAAAGCATGTCATCTCCCGGTTGAGCTTGAGCACCGAGCCTATTGGGCAACAAAAGTCTTGAATTTTGATATGAAGTCGGCCGGTGAGAAAAGACTACTCCAACTCAATGAACTGGATGAGTTGTGCTTTGAGTCATATGAGAATGTTCGGATTTACAAAGAAAAAACAAAGAAGTGGCATGACAAGAACATCATGAAGCGGGACTTCCAAGTCGGGCAACAAATACTTCTTTAAAACTCAAGACTTAGATTGTTTCCAGGTAAACTCCGCTCTAGATGGTCGGGACCTTTCACAATTGCTCAAATCTTCCCACATGTAGCGGTTGAACTTTATCATGGAAGCAAAGGGAACTTCAAAGTCAATGGAAAACGCTTGAAGCCATACTTGGGTGGTGATTATGAAAATAATAAGTCATCCATCCCTCTTGCAAATTCGGAGTGATTGTATCCTAAAGTCGAGCTAACGACTCTAACCAAGCACTTTTTGGGAGGCAACCCAAATTTCTACTCTTTTAATTACTTGTTGCATTTTTATTATGTCTAACTTGGTTAATCACCAACTTTTGTAGGTTCAAGATTTTTGAAATCCTATGCAACCTCGTCCTCAACAAGTTTGGGGGAGATTGCGTATCAAGAGAATCAAAGCCCAGGTCAATTTGGAGCATCATTCACGCATCAATCCGGGGAAGTTCCATCACCCATTCCTTTCTTTTTATTATGCTATTGTCAACATTGAGGACAATGTTTGATTTAAGTTTGGGGGTGTTGGGATCATGTTGCTATGTGAACATTTTAGATTGTCTTGCCGGCCCTTGGTGTTTTGATGTTTGAAATTGTTTATTTTGTTTAGAATATTGACATGCTAGATAGCCTTGCCGGCTTATAAGATTTTGATGTTTGAAATTGTTGTTAATTCATGAGTTATGACCAAATGTGCTACTTGTGCTACTTTCTATAAAATGCTTATCCATGTAAGATCCTATGTACATTGAGCACAATAGTCATGTTTAATTGTCGCTGAGTTTGAGAATTGTTAAAGGGAGAAGAGGTTAAAGGAGTAGATGAACTAGGTTGTGAGCTTGTATTTTTCATTTTTATCAACCTATCAAATATTTCCCAATACTCTAAATCTCTTGATCCTAATGTAAGATAAGTTTGGGGGTGGTCGACTCGGTGAAGGAGATGGTCTAGACGTGTGGTGATTCCATGCATGTGGAAGTAAATTTTTGTGTGGAGTGTCTTTCGCCTAGTATAAGCTAAGTAATGACCATATGCTAGAGTTCTAAGTCCATTTTAATTTTTGCATTGCATTGCATTGCCCTATCTCGAAACCTTTTTTACTCGAGTTATTAAGCCCGTAGGAGTATCTTGAAACTTGGTTCCATAAGTTTGAAACTTGGGAGTCACCGGCCGAAAGCTCGCTACATGGGTCAATTAGAAAGCTTAATGAGTAGGGTATTCACCCACACACTTGAAAAAAAAGGGCACATTATCATTGCATTCGCTTAATAAGTCTACCCCACTTCGTAGCCTTTTTGATTCGAGTTAATAAGTCCGTAGGGGTATTTTGAAACCTGGTACCTTTTGATCTAAAAAATCGGGGAGCTGCTGACCTAAAGCTCGCTACATGGGTCAATTAGAAAGCTTAAGGGAGTGGGGAAGTCACGAGCGAACATCATGTTAGTTGTTAGAAATCATGCATTTGTACTTGTATAAGGGCCTAGATGAATAGTGGATTTGAATTGCTTAGTATAAACTTGAATGTCGAAGCACTCATTAGTGGAGAGTCACTGCATTTCTAGGTTGTCGAGATTTTCGGTAAAATACACCCAAACTAGAGTGGAAAAAGAAAAGAGCGATTTGAGAGTACCATCTAGAATTGCATCCCGGGAGAGGAAAGAAAAATATTTATTGGGAGATGAATGTCACGAGTGAGAAACGAAAGAATTGACAATAATGGTGGGTTAGTTTTGACTTGAAACCTCTCTACTCATCAACATTCTTGAATCTCATTGAAGATTGAAAGGGACTATGCACACACACACACACTGATCGAACATTGGATAAGCCAAACTCATTTTCGTAGCATTATTTGGGAACAAAATTGTGAATTAATTATGCAATTTCACACACATGGAAGATTGCAAGTTATCTAGCATTGTTGATCATTATGTCATTATCTTTTTAGATGCATGTAAATATTCTTGCTCTGAACGAGCAAGAGTTTAAGTTTGGGGGTATTTGTTGAGTGCATTTTACATGCATATTTCATATATTTTTGGTGATACTTTTTGAGCTTGGAAAAATATTTATTTAATTGTGTACATTTTGTGATTAAATAGGTTCAACATTCAACTACATGGAGAAAATACAAGAAAGGAGATAAATGGATGAATAATTGAAGAAATTGAGGAGAAAATAGTCAAATTCTTCAAATAGTCAAAGTTTGGGGACCAAATTGTCACTTTCGGAAGGTTGTGGATTGCATGTGCAATTGATCGAATGACTAAATTGCAAGTTTCCAAAGTTGACGGACTCATATGCACTTTTGGAAGGGCTCAATTGAAAGAAATCGGAAACTTTGGGGACCAAGTTGATCTACATTGAAAGTTGGAGGACCCCAATTGAAAATCATTGAAGGACGGAGCTGTAAAATCGCGCCCAGGTGAACCACGCGATCGCGTGGCTCTAACAGGTTGCGTTCGCGAATCAGGAAAAAAATCCAACCCCAGACTCACAAGGTCAACCATGCGATCGCGAGTTCTTCAGGCGCGCGATCGCGTGGTCATAATTTTGAAAAATATTTTGGGCCGACCCGGTGTGACCCGGTTGGGTCTAAAAGCTGTTGAACGCGAATCTATGTGTTTTTGAGCATTTTAGGGGCAATTTGGCTAGGATTTTCCTCATTCTTCTTCCTCTTTCAAGTCAAGAAACCCTAGTTCTCTCTTTCTCTTTCATTTTTATCTCATTTCATCTTGTAATTTCTCTTGTAAGATGTATAGTTTTGTTGATGAATATTGATTTGGGGAGAAATACCAACATCATTGTGGAAGAATAGTGATATTTTGAAGCAAGAATCATTGGTGAAGGGAAGTGTTTTTGCTTAATCTTCATATTTCTCTATTTATTTTAATTCATAGTTGAAATGATGTATTTAATTCTTGAATTTTATTGTTATTTCACTATGGGCTAAGTTATTTAGTGTTGGGATGATTGATGAAGCTTGACCTAGCTTGTTAATTTTAATGCTTGTATTAAGAATTTAGGATATTTATTATCTTGTGCATTTATTGTTTTATTTATTGACTTGCATTTATTGTGGCCACATTAATTGATGAGAACCGAGAAAGTCAAACCTCGATGCGCGAGCCTGTGGGACCCATGAGGAGATCCTATGCCAAGGAGGTTCAAGATATGAGGCTAAATAATGTGAATAAGTCGAGAAAAGAAGCCAAGAATCAAGTTGGAGCCAAAAAGTAGAAGAAATTGGACTTAGCCAATTTCGGTCGACCGAAAGCCATTCCGGTCGACCGAAACTCTGCAGATGATTTTGAAGGCAACCTCATTCGCGTTCGGCTGAGGCTTGGTGGACCGAAAGTCCCATTTCGGTCGACCATGTAATCGACCGAAATAATTTCGATCGACCAGTTCGGTCGACCGAAACACTCCGTTTCACAAAAACGGGGTTTTTCTTGCAAATCCCAAATTTGCATCTTTTGCCCAATTTTGTACATTTTATACACATTTTTTTTCATTTAAAAAAAAACTTGGTTGTTCATATGAAATGCTCTTGAGAGCTTAGTCTTGAAGACTCCTTTTGAAATAAGGTTAAACCTCCTTGATCTTGTATTATTCTTGGAAGTTAATCAACTTTGCTTGAGTATTATTATTCTTGTGTTGTTTTTTTATTTCTACCACCTTGGAATTTGTTTAGTTGATACCCATTGGGATATGGTTAGTTTAATCCTTGAATTTTGGGTTAAATTTAAATTTGGGTTAAGGTGTTTATCCTTTATTTTACCATTTTAGCTTTCTTGGGTTTTGTATTAAATTGTTGTGGAAATTTTCGATCAATATACCGAAGGGGTTCGCATCATTTGGTATCAGAGCTTGACTCTAATTTGGTAAACCTATCTTTACTTCCTTGTTGTTGTTCTTGTTATCCAAAAAAAAAAAAAAAAAATGAAAATTGAAAGAAAATTGGGGAAAATTTATATGCCCATGTGTATTTGTTGATTCCATGTATTGGGTATATTGATTGTGAGTTTGTTGGGGGAATCTCATTCTTCATTCACTACAAAACCTACACTTTCCAATTGTGTACTCAAAGTGTTTGATAAATTGTCCCAAAGAAAATACTCCATTAGTGCTTTGTTGTCCAATGTCCATATATTGCTAATTACTTGGGGCTATTCAATTCTCATTATTGAGAGTGTCATCAACATTTTATTCCATATACCACTTGCTCCATACATTGGGAAATTGTTGATCATTCATTTCTTGCCACATTTGTCTTGTTGGGGGTTTTCACATATCCACATCATACCCATTCAAGGCCACTTAAAGATTGAGTACAAGGTATTTGATAAATTTCCTAATTGAAAAATTTACACTCATTGTGTTTATTGCTCTACATCTATGCCTTGTCAAATATTTGTGGTTTGTCAATCCCATTGCTAAAATTGTATTCCTAGCACCTTATTCCATATAACAATTGTTCCTTTTGAGTATAGCAAGCACATAAATTCCACTTGCTATTGTGTCTACTTGTTATAAATTCCTTCCTCTTTGTTTGTGATTTTTTTGACTTCACAAGAATTATGTTTTTTGGTTTAGTTGATTACCTTCCTTGGAGAACTTGAGAAAGGAAATTTTGAGTGGAAAAAGGCAAGAGTGGTGAGTTCATTAGAGGGTAAAAGCCTAAATTGAGTGAAACACGAGTGAAAAATATTCTTGTGAGAACACTTTCACACTTGCACACCATGTCAAATTTCAATGCTCAAACTCAAGATTTGTAGTACTTGTTACAAAATCTTTCAACCACCATGGCTAGACAAATGGAGAAGATTGGGGGTGGGTTGGAAAGTTTGGGAACAAGAGAGGGAAGTACATCAACTAATAGAGAGGAAGAAAGAAGGGATAATCAAAGAAGAGTGAGGAATAATTTTGGGAACATTATGTATAGAGATGGGAGTATGGATCAAAATGGGAGTATGAATAGGAAATTTAGAAGAGATGTTTGGGATAATGAAAAGGAGAGTGAACAAAATGAGAGCATGTATAGGAAAAAAGGAGAATGGGTAGATAGGAGTGGAGATGGAATTGATGATAATATTGATAGAACAAAAATAAAGAGTCCCTCATTCCATAGGAGAGATGATAATGAAGGGGAAGTTGAAGGAGGTTGGAGAATGCGTAGAAGAAGAAGAAGAATAGAATGGGTAGATAGGAGTGGAGATGGGATGGATGAGAAGGTTAATATTGAGCAAAGGAAGACTTCATCATTCCATAGGAGGGACGGTAGTGGAAGTAGAGAAGTAGCGAAGGAGATGAATGCTAGGCTACCAAAATTTTTTGCCCATGATAATGAGAGGGAGAAGCATGGAGGAAATACTTTCTACACTAGATGCCTAGTGGGGGATAGGGCATGTAGTCTCATTATAGATGGAGAGAGTGACATGAATTTGATGAGTCCTAGTAGAGTAGAGAAATTGGGGTTACCAGTTATGAGACATCCTAATCCTTATGTATTGCGAGGGTTGGGTGACGATGGGGAAGTGAGAGTGAGTGAAAAAGTTCTTCTTACTTTCAACATTGGAACCTATAGTGACCAAGTGATATGTGATGTAGTTCCAATACACAATACTCACATAATTTTGGGAAAACCTTGGCAATGTAAGCGAAATGCGAATCTTGATAGGAGGAGGAACCGGTGTAGCTTCAAAATGAATGTAAAAAAGGTTGTGATCCTATCTTCGAGCCAGGAAGAAGTATGCAAAGACCAAATGAAGCTCAAGAAGGAATTCGAGGAAGAAAAAGAGAAGGAGAAAGAAAAAGAAAAAGAAAAGGAAAAGGAAAAAGAAGAAAAAGAAAAAGAAAGGGAGAATAGGAAAATAAAAGAGAATTCAATTGAGCAAATTGAAGAAAGCAAAAATGATAGCATGATTGTTGGGGCCGTGTCCCTAGAAAAAGGAGAGGCAATGAGGGTTGGAGCCACGACTCCAGAAAAAGGAGAGGTAAGAGAAGAACCGAGAGTTGAGGTTCTTACCTCAGAAAAATGTGAGGAAGTGATGAGTACCACCAAGAAAATTGAGAGAAAAGATCACCCCAAAATGTTCTTTACTCTTGAATATTCTAACACTTCTCTCCCTAGCTTGGTTACTTCTTTGTTGCAGGGGATCGTTAAGCATACTTATCAAAGCAACAAGGAGCTCCAAAGGCATGCCGTGTGGAAGAAATTCATGAAAACTTTTTCCTACAACAACGAGTACAACCAAGGTAAAGAAAATGGGATAACCAATGCAACATCTAGGAGGTATGCTTCTAACATTTCTTTGAATGCAAGGTTATTGTGTTTTGGATACATTAAAGGGTTGTATGATCTTGATGTAGATTTGACAAGTGTGTTGTTGACTTGTGAAAATGTAACATGTGGTAAGGATCATTGTCATGATAAGTGCTTAATTTGTAAATGAAACTTTTTGCATGTGCCCAATTGCATAAGTCCCAAATTCTTTTGTGAAAATGTTGCATATAGTACATTTCATGGGTATGTTGAATTCTTATTTTGCGAAAATATGCTTGACGTGCATATTGGCTCTCTAAAGGAATTGTTAGTTAGGGGAGTCCATGGAATAGATTTATTGGGATGTCTTGATGATAAAAGGACTTCGCTTCTAACATTTCTAGATGCTCCCCCATTCCGTGTTGAACATATTAAGAGCATGCATGTTAAATATCCAAATTTGTTAAACATTTATGAATCATGTTGTGAGAAATATTTTGATGGATTTTATGGGCATGATGATTATTTGTTTTGAAAAATTGGATTGTTTCTTTGTAAATGTGCCATGCGTGAATTGCTAGTGGAAGGAGCACATCATGGTTGTTTGATGAGGCGATTTAAAATCAACGGGGTCTTAGGGGTATTATGCGATCAATTTTATGGGCCTAATTTGAAGATTGGTGTTGAACATGTTTGCACTTGTTGTAAATGTTTAACTTGCAAAATGGCTAAACTCAAGTTTTTGCCCCAAGCATTTCATACATGTTGGCCCATCATGAGTAAACCTTGGATTACTAATTCTATGAACTTTATGTTGGGTTTACTTAGGTCCAAGAAAGGGAATGAAACTAATTTTGTGAATGTTGGTAGGATTATTAGAATGCTACATTTTGCTACATTTCATGAATCCAGTTATGCTACCAACGTAACAATTCTTCTCTTTAAGGAGGTAGTGCATTTACATGTTGTCCATATGGGAATGTTGTTGAGTATAATTGCACATTTTATTAATCACTTTTTTGGGGGATTTGTGGGGGAGATTTAGAACCAAATTTCTAGCTTTAACCATTTCTTCTTACCAAACCACGTTCCAAACCAAGATGGTTAATGAAGTTTTAACACAATTCCTTTGCACTAACCTTATGATTGGCCTAAAGAGTGGGAAACAAGGTCAATCTTTTGTTGGATTTGCTTATAATCAAAGTGTTCATTCTACTACTGCATTTTCTCCTTTTTGAAATTCTTCATGATTTTAACTTGTTAGTTCTTTTGCATTTGATGCGTTTGTTTAATGATGAAAGAGGTAACTTGGGTAGGAAGAAAAGTGAGGAAGAGGTTAAGTCACCTCATGAGTGGAACAAGTCTCAAATTGAGAGGGAGGATGAGCACTACAATTCAAACACCAATAATGGTAGGAGGCGATTCATATTTGATCCGGGTGGTTTGATATAGTTCCTTTCAAGGAAAGAACGGGTTTCCGATCGAATAAAAATCCAAATTGCTACGCTGCGAAAAATGGAAAGAGAGGGATGGGGTTTCTCTCGCTTTTGGCATAGCGGGCCCCCAGTGGGAGGCTCGCACGACGGGCTATTAGCTCAGTGGTTGGCATCTTTCAAACTCTTGGCAACACCTACAATTCGATTTTGCACGGTAAGTATAAAATTTCAGTTATATTTATGGTGTCTGAATTTTCTATTTTTATTGTAGATGTCGAATCGTGGTTGAATCTCTTTCGAGATGGAAGGGATGATGAGAATCGCGAAGGTCCAACTTCATTGCACGAACCTGTGATCCACAATGTTACAAGATCAAAGTTCAAGGAGTCTCAAACAGTGCACTCAAGCAAGATTCGAGGTCGAATCCTTTTCAAGAGGGAGGGGATGATGAGATCCGAGAAAGTCAAACTTCGATGCAAGAGCCTGTGGGACCCATGAGGAGATCCGATGCCAATATTAAATGCAGAAACTTAAGTTGGAGCCATTATCCTAACTGCTTTGTTGGAATGAAACAAATTAAATGCGGAGTGAACAATTGAATTTATGAGCATAGATTTTTCGGTGCCTGCTCCACCAGTAATAACCATATTGATAGTTATTTGTTTGCGAAGAGATGCCAATACAAAATCATGAGCAGTTCGTTGTTGATTGGATAAATCAGTGAGTGGAACATTAATTGTGTTGCATACCAGCTTGATATTAGAGTCCACTCCAACACCTAAATGATTATGAATAAATTTTCTTTCTACATCTATGTTCGGATACCGAACTAAACCTTTTCCCTAATTATGAGATATGTCAAAGTCTTTCAATCCCAATTCAACATCTACACCTGAGTCAAACATTGGGCCCATTGATGCTACAAGCATCCATTCTTCATGACGAATCTCTTCATCAACATCTATATATTCATCTTCTTCAAGATCCTGACTAGACAGATTATTATTATTATTATTACTATCATTAACAATATCAGTAATCCCTATACCTAAGTCAACATATCGTGTTGCCCATGTCTCGTCTCACCCTTAGCCTCGGCTAAACTGCGACAGTGGTGATGAAGCAACACTTGATGGAAACAATATGATTCATAATTTTCATTATTTACATCGAGTTGAACGTTGTCAAGATCTGGAATGATACATACAATTGATTCTAGTTTATATTTGTGCCATCTTTGTTTGCTGAAATAGTATTTATTTACCATTTGAAGGAGGGACAAATTATCATAATCAGGAGGGCGGGTCATGTAACGAATAACAAAACAATGATTTTTTCCCACTACGTCTTCACCATGTTCTCCATAACTTCGCCTTACAGTTGATGACATCATACTTTTCTTTCTAATATTTAAAAGTATGAACTTATGTGATGACTTCGAAAGAGGGTAACCCATAAGCAAGTGACAAACTTCTTGAGCAGATACATCTCTTTCAGAAATCGTTTTTATCAATAATCGTTTGACTGTGGATCTCGCCATTGTACATGGTCAACGAAGATCATCTATTATATGTTGCAAAGTCTTAATGAATGTTTTTCATGGAGGTTCGGCCTTAGAAGCATATTTAGCAATGTAATGTATTATTGATTGAACTGAGAGTACAGGTGACCAATCCATATTTGCTCGCCAAGTCTGAAGAATCTTCTTATTATGAGAACATACCAATGGATCATTTCAATGCCCTAAAAACCGAAAGATTTTACTATAAGAAGGATCTTCAACAATTGAAGATTCTTCAAGAACATCAAAGGGATACCTAAAACGACAAATCATCAATTTTGTTGTCTTGTGCAAGCGCAAACAATAACTTCCACATTTAGAATGTCTCATTTCCCAGTTAACTAATGATGAATAATCATTGTCATCCATGTCGAGATTCATGTCTTAGTGGTCGTTGAATGGATAACATCTGGAGCATCTTTAAGCCACAAAAATCCATGAACATGTCGACTTCCTCGATGTTTCCATTCGAACCGATACCAAAAGTCAATAACCTGGAACTCCTTAATTAAGAATTCTTTAAGGAATATACCAATTCTTTCCTGAAAGAACCATGCAACGACACATGAGTAATCATTAAGCAACTTCGCTCGTTCTTTCCTTAAATCAATACCCGACAAACTATTCTGATTAATTGAAGGATCTAAAAGGTCATACAATTCTGGCCATTGTAAGTCAGCTGCACTCAATGTGAAGAAGATCATCGGTGCCCCTAGTTGTTTAACCATGTCTGTTAACTCTTTCAGTCTTGTGAACCAGTAAGCACGTGTCCCCCGTATTGACTTTGAGTAATAAGAAATGCGGGTAGCAAGTTGTTTGTCACCAGAAGAAACTATAGTCTTGATATCTTATATATACAACTCATCATCTGTTGGGGTTTTCTTCACATATATATCAACTAAAAATAATGCATGCCACCTTGAGATAGAATTCCAAGCGAAATATCGAAAACTTGAATCTTTAGGGAAATGACCGTTAAAATATTTCATCAAATACTGAAAGTACTCTAAAGGGCTCAATTTTCTAGGATGAGCTTGTCTTAAATCTGCATTTCCATGAGAAAATAAGGATGGGAAAACCTTTGAAATATAACCTGGAGTGGAGAACTCGTCAATGACATCATTTGTTATATACATGTGAGCACGGGTATGGTCAACATCGGTAACATGAAGTGCCCTTTTTATACATGATTGTTGATTTGGTTGAGGCAATAAGGCAATCGTCCCTGCAAACTCGTCAATGTGAACGTTTTGATTAACAATTTCAGATGGGGCCGTCTATCTCATCTTCCACAACATATGTATGTTGTTCATTTGGAACATGTTCATTATCTTCATTGGCATAAGGAATATCTGCAAGTATGCCATCGTCTGGTAATGTTCCCAAGGAACTCTCATTAATAATTATATCGCGATAATAAATATGATTTTGTTTTAGCCAAACCAAAGCTTGTCAAACATACTCACGATGGATGCGAAATTATTTAATAGCATTTGCCCCCGTTCTATTGACGATCAATAGCGCAGATAAATCTCCCAGCTTAAATGGCAAAACAGTAGCTATAGAGTTTACGTCTTGCGCAAAGTTAATCACATTACCGCTGTATTTATATTGTTGGCCTTTGATACAATATACAGACATCATCGGGTGGATGTGAGCAATTAGAATCTGCTCTAAAGTGGCGAGTCGCGATAATTCAATGGGAATAATACCTGGATCCATTAGATTTTCTGCACTAAACTTGAGTGGGTTCACTCCAGGTTGGATCTCTCTTGAATAATGTGCATAGGTATCTGAGTTTTTAGTACCTAGAAAAGATGTGTTACATGTTGCACAACTCACCCAAATAAGATCGCGAAAAGATTTTGAAAAACTTGTGCATTAGATGGTGTTGATGGATGAGCATAGTATTAGCATCAGTGGCAGTAGAATTTAAACATCCTTCCAGTGGTCTTTGCTCACGAATACGCCCTTCACATAATTTTCTACAACGTAGATTAAATTTACATATAGCATATGCTCGTTCATGACTCGTTTGAGCACCACGTGATTTTCTTCGACGAGCACTATCCAAAGCTCTGATAAATGCTCGTTGTGTACATGTTTGTTCTGCACGTGATTTACGACGTCGCTCAGTATCACTTGCTTGTCTTGCAAGTCTTTTACGAATTTGGCTTGTAATATGCATAGTAAAATAAGAGACAGAATTACGTCGTGAACGGGATGACCTCATTCGTCTGTGTACATGTGTTGCATGTAGTGAAGGGTATGGATTTTTGTTCCTATGACTCCGAATGTCACGAAACAGTAGGAAGGGAGAATTAAATAATGTACGTCTTCAACAAATTGAACGTCTTGACCCTCCAACATCGATTGATGTTGGAGCTACTACAATCACGTTCGGATTGGGAATTATTTTTTTCCGTCGTATATAGAACTTGCCAATGTGGGTGCATGAAGGACCTACATGATATAAGTAGTACAAAAAATGAAATTCTAAAATGTAATGCATCGATTGTTGCAAACATAAGATAGAAATGAGAAACTTGTATGATACCAAAGTGTTGACAACGAGTATTAGCATGCTCATTTGTTTCTGGAGTCCGCTTCACGACATGTATACACATTGGAAAAGTGAGTTACCATATTTGAACTAATGATTCCACGAAGAGTAACTGTAATAAGTTGAAGAAGATATTATAGGAAAAATGTTAGAAGTTTCATTACATGTATCAAATTTTTAAAATGAAATCAGAATAGTCCAATGTTTTGCAAGGTTTGATAAGAGTGCCTTTTATAATAGTTGTTTGAGTACACGACCTGGATAATTAATCTATCAAAATGGGCAATGAAAATTAGGAGTTTGATCATTCTATATTGTGGGGTTTTCCTGTGAATGTACAACAAGTAATCCAAATAAAAACATCATTAAATGAGAATGAGATAAAAAGCAACTTTACTAACTAACCCGCAGAATATAAATCTTAACATGTTATCTGCAATATATTTTATTTAAATATTTAATCTATTACAATTTATCAAAATTTATAGATTGATGAACCAAAACAAGGTAAAAATCCAGTGGAAGATTACTAACCTCGTTGATCTTTTTATTTAGTTTGAACTTTAAAGTTTATTTTAGCTATCATAAAATCTTTTGAAATTCAAAACTATCTTGGTCATTAAATACGTAAAATCATGTTTACAGTGGTTATTGGTTTATGTGAATAATTTTGAAAAAAACACTATAAGTGTGAATAACTTTAAGAGCAAAGACAGGCAAATGTGTCAAAAGCTAGTGTGGAACTATTTTCACTAAACCCTAAACCCATTGATAAAATAACGATCAAGTTTATAACATCATGGCAGACAATAACCGAATATTAACTTAATCATCAACAGATAGCATCAAGACCGCAAAAACAATACTACATTATGTATTAAAAGGGGGTTGAATATATGCTCACAATTGGCTTAACTATAAGTAACTGCTAACAAATTGAGAAAAAAGAAAATTGGAATATATGATTAGAATAGTGTAACATTAAAAATATCTAAGATCATTTTTTACCTAAGCTTTAAAAGTTTACTTTTCAATGTACTTATAAGTAAAAGAATAATTTTTTTTGGGAAAAAGAAAGAAAGAAAAAGAGTTATAGGTCAAAATTGGAAATAAATAGGTTACTTTTGTACTTATTTTTTTAAATCTAGTAGGTTACTTATTTTGAGTGTCATTTAAGGTTAGTGTCAAAATAAGAAACTTTTTTCACTTAGGAGTAAGAAAAAAGTTACATATTATTAAAACATATGGAAACAAAAATGTTGATTGAGGCTAATTACTTATTTGAAGCTTATCCAAAGTGTCTCTATTAGGACAACCTATTTAAAAGCAATATGTGAAAATACATATAATATGTACATATCAGCTAGCATATATAAGGGGAGCCTGACATGAGAATGGAGTAATAAAAGTCAAGTTAAAACTACCACATAGAAATTATGTAAATAGATGAGTTATCATAAGCATATTTTTTAGTTATAATGTGACTTTTCTATGAAATGTTTATATAAAAGAAACCTAATAAAAAGAGTATAGAAATTCACCAAAAAATCGACAATGAAATCTACTGGGAAAAGTTCAACGTCAAATTAAGGGGAAAAGCTCTTTTTAAGCCTTGCATTTAGTATCCATTCTATATGGGAATTCCATTAACATTTCCATTAACATGAGGTTCCCTATACTTTCAATCAACAAAAAATCTAAGCCCAGGGATAGAAGGATTTCAAAATATAACTTGCAATAAGTGGTATTCTATATGGGAATTCCATTAACATGATTATTGTGCCCAATCAAAAATCTAAGCCCAGGTATAGAAGGATTTCAAAATATAACTTGCAATAATGATGCCAACATGCTCACAGCATAAAAAAAAAAAAAAAATTAAAATGCCAAGCATCCAGTGCCAAAGTACAATTTTGATACAAAAATCTGGGATTCCATAATGTAGTACGACTATGTAAGAAAAAAACAAATTGAGGGACGGATTCAAATGTCCTCTTCAAAATGGGCAATACTAGGGTAGAAGACAAATTATTTTCATAACACTATGCCATCTTATGAACATGGTGATATATAAAAACAACATATTCCCGCAACTTTGCATAATTAAAATAAAATATGCTGTAACCAAATAACTCTCCAATGTCGAGGATAAGCAAACAAAGGGGAAAAACATCTAACGGTAAAATTTAGGCTCAAAGAGAGCAACTAACCTTCTTTTGATTGATAATAATTAGCCTCAAAGAGAGCAACTTCAACTTCAAAGTTAAAGGAGAATCGTTGCAGGTCGTTCAAGTCCCACAAATTGGTTAAGATTAAGCTGTACCATATATTAATTAATCACCCACTATTGATAATTGAATATATTCACTCTGTAATTTACCCAAATTAAAACAAATGTACAGTAACTGAAGTACGGTGTACAGGGAAAAAAACATCTGTGTTGTTAGAATAAATTTCCAGGGAGATTAATGAAAAATGTCAAACCTCTCAGTTGCCGGTTGATGATTGAGGCAGATGCAGTGGCTAGGATACACAGTTGAGCGATGGATCCATAGTCGGAGACGGAGACAGTTGTGGGTAAGGTGGTTTGAGCTGGTGAAATAAATGATTGTGGTGGTATGGGCGGCGATGACTGGCTTCGGATCCACAGTTGGTAGCGAGAAAGGGTTCTAGGTAGGTGGATCGAGCAGTTGGAAAAATCAATTGTGGCGGTATGGGCGGTTATGAATCCAGGAAGCAGCAAATTTGGAACCAATAATGTTGATGAAGAGGTGTTTGCGATTGAGAGCGAGTGTCGGTGAATAACACATTATATAAGGACAGGTGTGGAACATTTCTTCAAGAAATTGTTCTGGGATATCTTTCAGGCCCAAGATGTTGCTGTCGGTGAAGATTTTCAAGAAGTGATTTGCAGTAGATTTTGTAGGCAAAGGAAGAATCAGATGCGTAAAAAATGGGGAAGTCGACTCCATGATTCAATTTCTGAGTGAATTATGGGAGTGGGTGAATTATGGGAGTGGGAATCTGCATCCGTTGAGATATTGACGGGAAAGAGTCTGGGTTGTTGAGTAGTAGGCGGTAGTAGTGAATTCATGGAGAGAAATTGCTGGAAAATGTGGAAGGATGACATCGGTTTGGAAAATGAAAACTGATGCAGATAGAAATCCATACCTTTTTTGTGCCATAGGGGAGAATGACCTCCCCATGGTCGGTGATAACACTTTGGCAAATTTTCAATCACTCGTACCAGGTATAAACATATAGAGGTTGTGAAAACAACAAGGCAATGGGCCCCAACTAAAAAATAAGAAGACCTCAAAATACCATAAAATAATATAGAAGAATGAATCGATAAAGAAGACCCAAAATACCATAAATTAGTATAGGGTAAATTGACAAATAAGACCTCAAAATGTTAAATATTGATAGAGAATGAATCGACAAAGAAGACTTCAAAATACCATAAATTGATAGATGATAAACCAACAAAGACGACCTCAAAATACCATAAATTGGTAGTGGATAGACCAACAAAGAATCTCAAAACATCATAAATTTTTAGAGGATGAATCGATAAAGTAGACCTCAAAATACCATAAATTGGTAAATGTTGAATCTCCAAATCATCCCTACTGGCTTGGCGAAAGCTTTAAAAGCCAAAATTAAGATAACAGGATAACAAAAGCATGGGAGCTTGAGGTAGGTGTGAAATAGGTTATTGCAAAATTATTACCCATATTAAAGAATAGTATTGCTACTCCTCAACAATAAATCTCTAAGGTGTCCTAATGATAGTGGTAGGGAAAATTAAGGGCCACTTGTTTATAATTGAGAAGATGTAACATCTCACTTCATTGCTGGAAGATGGATGGTTTCCTCTAACTTGCTTATATTTTGAGACATTGGAAGAGAAAAAAAGGACACACAAAAAGACAGGGAGAAGAATAATATCTTACTATTTTTCTCATTTTATTATACATTCACTTATATTGATAGTTTTTTTATAAACTCCATTATGAGAAAATGGGGAGAATTCTCGCACTCTTTTTCAAGTAAATGGACCGGGGAACAATCTCTCGCGACCTTTGATGATTGAACTTTTCAATCTTCATCATTGTTTAATACAGAATAGATAATTATCTTTAGATAGCAAGAAGCAAATAAGCGTATAAAAACTGGAAACTATGTTACCCTTATTATCAAATAGGGGTAATATGTGTTCATAACCTTCACATGATTTAAATAACAAATATTATTCAGATTGTTGTAAATATTTGATATACTATATTTTAGCAAAAAATTTCCAAATTTTGAATTTTTTTTTTTTTTTGGAGGAAACTGTGTGTATATTTTGGTGACTGTTATTCTACTTTTATATATATTAAAATTAAGATTAAGATAAGATATTAAGATTAAGATGTGTGGTTAAAAAATATTTGATAAGTGAATAATAGTAGAGTTGACATGAATGATTAAGATTGAATATTGAATAAATTTAATTTTAAAAAAATTAGGGCCAAACAAACAGGGGCTAGAGAGCATGTATGTATATAGATGATAGTAGACTGTAGTGCATATAGAGGTTGCGTTACCCTTGAGTAGAAGATTAATTTCTGTTCTGATTTTTTCTCATCAAATTAAAATAAATAATAACTATACGAATTTTTAAGGCAAATCCAATTAAATTGGGTTAATTTTACAAAATTAGGATTTCGTCCATTCATTCATTATTTTCACATTATTTTTATTTATTTACTGATTCTGTCCATTTTTCTATTTTTCATTATAAATTTAAATAACTAAAATACGCAATGGGCCTCAAATAAAAACTAAGAAGACCTCAAGATACCATAAAATAATATAGAATGAATCGATAAAGAAGACCCCAAATACCATAAATTAGCAGAGGGTAAATTGACAAATAAGACCTCAAAATGTTATAAATTGATAGAGAATGAATCGACACAGAAAACACTACAAGAATCGATGCATGTAGTGGCGACATAACAAGGGCGACATCTATGTCGCCCCTATAGAGCATCAACCTATAGGGGAGACATATTTTGTCGCCCCTATAGAGTA
Organism: Ligustrum vulgare; assembly: GCA_963555705.1. Lineage (NCBI taxonomy): Eukaryota > Viridiplantae > Streptophyta > Magnoliopsida > Lamiales > Oleaceae > Ligustrum > Ligustrum vulgare. Next base: position 39,420,447 of record OY743173.1, on the reverse strand, counting down.
GATATTCTATAGGGACGACTTTGTCGTCCCTATATTATAATATGTCACTCCTATAGAGTATCTATATGGGCGACAAAAGTCGCCCCTGTAGGAAAGGATTTTTCACGTCGACTTTTGGCGCGATTATTGGCACCTTTTTTTTCCTTCTATATAGAGATGACTATGTTCGTGCCAATAGATGGTGTCGTCCCTATAGATCCTATAGAATATAGGGGCGACAAATGTCGTCCCTGTAGGTTCAAGGTATTACGCGGGAACAAGATCGTCGAAGACCGAAGATTAAAGTTTTAGAAGATTTATGTTGAAAAATTTCAACTCATTTGTAAAGGTTCGACTCATCAATTTTTAGCTAGTCTATAAAGCTCAAAATTATTTCTAGAAATTATTAATTGCATAAAAATGATTTTTCAACTTTCGAATTCATCGATTACTTGTTTCTCTGCCCTCTCAGGTCTTTTTACATGTATCTCAGGCAATTGAACCCCACTACGTGTGGTGATTGCTTGCACATGCTCCCTAGGATTTTTAATAGTGTTGCTTGGTAAAGTCCCAGGTGCTCGCTCAGACAATTGTTGAGCGATTTGACTGATTTAAGTTTCAAGCTTTTTGATTGATGCAGACTGACTTTGCAAAGATGTTTGAGGCATTTCGAACATCTTGTCATTCTTTTGCATATGTTGCTGAAACATCTCCCCCAAAATATCCAACAGCTAAATTGGGAATTGGCAAAAGAAATAAGTGATAAATTGGAGTTATTTTTTGAGACGACTGAATTGTTTTCTGGAACAAAATATCCAACAGCTAATGTATTCTTTCCAAATGTTTGTGAAATCAAGTTTTCATTGTATGAATGGCTTGAATCTCCTTGTGAGGTGATTCAAATGATGGCTAATAGTATGATTAATAAGTTCAACAACTATTGGAGTGAGATTCATGGAATTTTGGCATTAGCAATAGTGTTGGATCCCAGATATAAGATGAAGTTAGTTGAGTATTATTACCCTCTGATTTTTAAAGAAAATTCATCTTTCGAGGTCGAGAAACTTTGTCAAATTTGTCGAAAGTTGGTACAAGAGTATGACACAAAGCAAGATTCAAGTACCATGGTATCTCAGTTTTCTAGTCATTGTCGGTCTGGGGTTGTCATCAAGTAAGAAAGCAAATCGATTGGCGGGATTTTATGAATTTGTGTCCAGTTCCTCTAGTGCTTGCAATGTGAAAACTAAACTTGATATATTCTTGGATGAGCCTATATTGCCTAGATCAGATGATTTTGACATTTTGAATTGGTGGAAAGTAAATGTAATCAAATATCCAATTCTATCGAAAGTTGCACGAGATGTGTTGGCCATTCCGGTGTCTACTGTGGCATCTGAGTCTGCTTTCAGTACTAGTGGCAGATTTGTGAGTCCACACCGAAATAGGCTTCATCCCAAAACCTTGGAGGCGTTGATGTGTGCCCAAGATTGGTTATGGGCCGAAATTCACAGTAAGAGACATTTCATTTTGATTTATATGGCATCTTATGTTAATGTATGTTACAGTTAATAAGTTTATGTTTTTTTTTATAGAGAATTCAACCCCTTTCACATACTCCGGATGTTGTACAAGGTTCAGTGACGAGGAAATCGAGGAGGTAAATTTAATGTTTCTTTCATTTAAAAATCAATTTATATAGTGTGATAAATATTTATTTTCTTATTTCAGGAATTGTCCTGCCTTTCTAGCTCTAACATGGACCCTCTTGATTCTTGATTTTTGATAGGTGAAATTAGGTAGATGCATAACTACGTAATCTTTTCTTATAGTAATACATTAGCTTACTTTTATACAAGAGACAATTAATTTCGATGTATTGCTTGTTTTGTAGGCAATGGCAATGCTGAACAACTGAAGCAGGGATATTTTGAAGAATTAAAACTCTATATTGATGTTTTGAGTTTGATTACACAATGCATCTTATTTCTTAGTTTTTAATTTGGAATTCAGTTGGCATGTAATTATAATTTTCTTTTGCATTTTGTCAAAATTATTTAAGTGTCTTTTGGCATTTGTGTGAATTGTGATCAAGGTTCCATTGGCTATTAACATCATAGTATGGTTGTTAATATGTATAATGTATTGCATGAGGGTTGATTGAAAATTTGGAATATTGCTTCTTAATTCATAATCATGAATAAATAATCATGCTAATGCTATTTAGGTTCAAAATTACAATTTTATTTACAAATGTTATGTAGATGAGAGATAACTTTAGTTTTTAACATATTTTACATTTTAGTTCATATTCTGATTTCTTGCCGTTTTAGGGGAAGTGAAGTGAAGTATTTATATATTAAAAACAAAAAAAAAATGGCGGATCAGGTGGCGGATCAGTAGGCTGATCCGCCCCGAATATTGGCGGATCATGGGGCGAATTTAGAGCGACTTAAATGTGTGCGGGGCGGATACAGATCGGCTCCGATCCGCCCCGTTGCCATTGCTAGCTCCAACTGCGTAATCACTAGCATCACACATTAACTCAAAAAGCAGGGTCCAATTAGGTGCTACAAGCACATGTGCAGTGATCAACTTCTCTTTCAATGTATTGAAAGAGGTCAAACATTCCTCAATGAATTTAAACACAGTGTCCTTCTCCAACAAGTGACACAAAGGTTTGGTTATTTTGGAGAAGTCTTTTATGAACCTCCTGTAGAACCCTGCATGTCCTAGGAAACTTCTGATTCCTTTTACTGAGGTAGGTGGTTGCAAATTTTCAATTACTTGCACTTTAGCTCTATCCACCTCTATCCCTTTATTTGAAATGCGATGTCCCAACACAATCCCTTCACTAACCATGTCATGACATTTCTCCCAATTTAGTACAAGGTTTGTGTCTTCACATCGCTTCAAGACTTGGGATAAATGTTTTAAACATTCATCAAAAGAGTCCCCAAAAACAGAGAAGTCGTCCATAAAAACTTCAATGGAATTGATGCGAACCCCTTCGGTGCGTTGACCGAAAATTCCCACAACAATTTTAATACCAACCCAAGAAAGCTAAAGTGGTAAATAAATGGATAAACACCTTAACCCAAGTTTAAATCTAACCCAAAATTCAAGGATTAAACTAACCCTAACCCAATGGAGAGAATTAAACAAATTCCAAGGTGGTGGAAATAAACAACAACACAAGAATAATAATACTCAAGATAAAGTTGATTAATTTCCTAAGAGATACAAGATCAAAGAGGTTTAACCTTACCTCAAGAAGGGGGTCTTCAAGACCTAGCTCTCAAGAGCAATTTTCTTAACATCCAAAGTTATCTTACAAAATGAACAAGAAATGTGAATATAATGTACAAAATGGGAAAAATGTGCAATTTCGGTATTTACAAGAAAAACCCCGTTTTTGTGGAAATTGCAAGAAAACCTCGTTTTTTTGAAAAATGAGGTGTTTCGGTCGACCGAAATTATTTCGGTCGATCTCTGGGTCGACCGAAACTGGACTTTCGGTCGACCAGCACTCATCCAAAAGTGACTGAGGCTGGATCAAAATTTCTCTGCAGAGTTTCGGTCGACCGGAATGATTTTTGATCGACCGAAATTGGCTGATTCCAATTTCTTCTTCTTTTTGGCTCAAACTTTATTCTCGACTTGCTTTTCTTGATTTATTCACATTGTTTAGCCTTGAATCTTGAACCTCTTCAACTTTGGATCTCGTCATGGGTCCCACGGGCACGTACATCGAGGTTTGATTTTCTCAATTCTCATCATCCCCTCCCTCTTGAAAAGGATTCGACCTCGAATCTTGCTTGAATGCACTGTCGTGAAACTCCTTGAACTTTGATCTTGCAACATTGTGGATCACAGGTTCGTGCAATGAAGTTGGACCCTCATGATTCTCATCATCTCCTCCATCTCGAAAGAGATTCGACCACGAATCGACACCTACAATAAAAATAGAAAATTCAGACACAATAAATGTAACTGAAATTTCATACTCACCGTGTAAAATCAATTTGTAGGCGTTGCGAAGAACTCGAGAGGTGCCAACATCGCAGGGTAGCATTTTGGATTTTATTCGATCGGGAACCCGTTCTTCCCTTGAAAAGAACAATTTCCAACCACCCGGATCAAATACGAATCGCCTCCTACCATTGTTGGTGTTTGAATTGTAGTGCTCATCCTCCCTCTCAATTGGAGACCTGTTCCACTCATGAGGCGACTTAACCTCTTCTTCACTTTTCTTCCCACCCAAGTTACCTCTTTCATCATTAAACAAACACATCAAGTTCAAAAGAGCTAACGAGTTAAATTCATGAAGAATTTCAAAAGGAGAAAATGCAGTAGTAGAATGAACACTTTGATTATAAGCAAATCGAACAAAAGATTGACCTTGCTTCCCACTCTTTAGGCCAATCACAAGGATAGTGCAAAGGAATTGTGTTAAAACTTCATTAACCATCTTGGTTTGGAACGTGGTTTGGTAAGAAGGAATGGTTAAAACTGGAAATTTGGTTCTAAACCTCCCCCAAAAATCCCCCAAAATGTGATTAATAAAATGTGCAATTATACTCAACAACATTCCCCTATGGATAACATGTAAATGCACTACCTCCTTAAAGAGAAGAATTGTTAAGTTGGTAGCATCACTGGATTCATGAAATGTAGCAAGATGTAGTATTCTAATAATTCTACCAACATTCACAAAATTAGCTTCATTCCCTTTCTTTGACCTAAGTAAACCCAATATAAAATTCATAGCATTAGTAATCCAAGGTTTACTCATGATGAGCAAATATGTATGGAATTCTTGAGGTAAAAACTTGAGTTTAGCCATTTTGCAAGTTCGGCATTTACTACAAGTGTTAACATATTCAACACCAATCTTCAAATTAGGCTCCTAAAGCTGTTCACATAATACCCCTAAAACCCCGTTGATTTTAAATCGCCCCATCAAACGACCATCATGTGCCTCTCCCATTAGCAATTCGCATATGACACTTTTAAAAACAAACAAACTAATTTCCCAAGACAAATAATCATCATGTTCACAGAATCTAGCAAAATCTCGCCTACCACATGAGTCATAGAAGTTAAACAATTGTGGGTTTTTAGTATGCATGCTATTGACATGTTCAAGACAAGAAGAGTTGGTTAAGGAGGTTAGAAGGAAAATCATTTCCAAGCCAAAATGTTTGGTTAGATCTCCCTTATAGACTTCTCAAACTAGCAATTCCCCTATAAGACAAGTAGGCACATTGAGCTTGTTTTCACAAAATAGGAAGTCATTCTTGCTTTCGCAAAACAGGAAGCCACCATGCACATGAAGGCTATCAAGTATAACATTTTCACACTCCAACAAAATATTTATAAGCTTCCATCGATGTCATACAATCCTCTAATGTATTCAAAACATAATAACCTTGCATTTAAAGAATTGTTAGGAGCATACCTCCTTGATGTGACGTCGGTTATTTCATTTTGTTTACCTCGGTTGTACTTGTCGTGGTAGGAAAATGTTTCCAAGAACTTCTTCCATAAGGCATGCTTTTGGAGTTCTTTGTTGCTTTGATAAGTTGGCCTCACAATTTCCTGCAACAAAGACATGACAAAACTAGGGAGGGAAGTGTTAGAGTATTCAAGAGTAAAGAACATTTTGAAGTGATCTCTTCTCTCAATTTCTTTGGTGGCACTCATCACTTCCTCACCTTTTTCTGAGTTAGAATCCTCAACCATCGGTTCTTCTCTCACCTCTCCTTTCTCTGGAGTCATGGCTCCAACCCTCATTTCCTCTCCTTTTTCTAGGGACGTGGCCCCAACTCTCTTTTTTTCACTTGGTCTCACTTTTGTGTTGACATCAATTTCCTCAAGTGATTTTTCTTTTGATTTCCTATTTTCCCTTTCTTTTCTTCCTTCCTCAAATTCCTTCTTGAGCTTCATTTGGTCTTTGCATACTTCTTCCGGGCTCAAAGATAGGATCACAACCTTTTTTCCATCCATTTGGAAGCTACACCGGTTCCTCTTCCTATCATGATTCACATTTCGCTCACATTGCCAAGGCCTCCCCAAAATTATGTGAGTAGTGTGTATGGGAACCACATCACATAATATTTGATCACTATAAGTACCAATGTGAAAAGTAATAAGAACTTGTTCACTTACCCTCACCTCCCCATAGTCATTCAACATTTGCAATTTATAAGGACTAGGATGCTTCATAACCGGTAACCCCAATTTATCCACCCTACTAGCACTCACCAAATTAGTACCAATCTCCCCATCTATCATGAGACTACATGGTTTATCACTCACTAGGCACCTAGTGTAGAAATTATATTCTCCATGTGTTTCCCTCTCATTATCATGGTCCAAAAATTTTGGTAGTCTAGCATTCATCCCCTTCACTACTTCTCTACTTCCACTTCCGTCCCTCCTATGGAGTGATGAACTCTTCATTTGCACACTATCAATATTTTCATCAACTCCATTCCTATCTACCCACTCTCTTCCTCTACCCATTCTCCATTCTTCTTCAACTTCCCCTTCATTATCATCCATCCTATGGAATGATGGACTCTTCATTTTTGTTATACCAATATTATCATCAATTCCATCTCCACTCCTATCTACCCATTCTCCTCTTTTCCTATACATGCTCCCATTTTGTTCACTATCCCCTTCATCATCCCAAACATTCATTCTAATTTTCCTATTCAACTTCCCATTTGGTTTTCTATTTCCATCCCTATACACAATATTCCCAAATTTATCCCTCACCATTCTTCTACTACACATCATTTCTTCATCTCCCCTATTTGATGTACTCTTCCCTCTTATTCCTAAATTTTCCAACAATTATTTCAAATCTTGAGTTTGAGAATTGAAAATGGACATGGTGTGCAAGTGTGAAAGTGTTCTCACAAGAAAATATTTCTCTCGTGTTTCACTCAAATTTGGCTTTTACCCTCTATTGAGCTCACCACTCTTGCCTTTTTCCACTCAAAATCTCCTTTCTCAAGTTCTCCAAGGAAGGTAATCAACTAAACCACAAAGTATAATTCTTGTGGAGTTAAAGAAATCACTAACAAGGAAGAATGAATTTTAAAACAAGTAGACACAAATAGCAAGTAGAATTTATGTGCTTGCTATACTCAAAAGGAACAATATGTATGTGGGATAAGATGCTAGGATCACAATTTAGTAATGGGATTGACAAACCACGATTAATAGACAAGGTATAGATGTAGAACAATAAGCACAAAGAGTGTAAATTTTGAATGAGGCAATTTATCAAACACCTTGTACTCAATCTTTAAATGACCTTGAATGGATAAAATGTGGATATATGATAAATCCCCAACAACCCAAATGTGACAAGAAATGAATGATCAACAATTACCTAATGTATGAAGCAAGTAATATATGGGATACAATGTTGATAACACAATTTCAATGATGGGAATTGGATAGCCCCAAGTAATTAACAAGTTATTGGCATTGAATAATAAGACATGAATGGGGTATTTTTCTTTGGGACAATTTATCAAGCACTTTGGATAATGTAGGAAAGTAAGTGTTTGGCTAATAGAAACCCCCAACAAATTCAACAATCAATATACCCAATACATGAAATCAACAATACACATGGGCATATAAATTTCCACAATTTTTTTTCTCAATTTTCGGAATTGTTTTTTTTTTTTTTTTTGAATAACAACAACAATAATGTAAAGGATATGTTTACCAAATTAGAGTCAAGCTCTGATACCAAATGATGCGAACCCCTTCGGTGCATTGACCGAAAATTCCCACAATAATTTTAATACCAACCCAAGAAAGCTAGAGTGGTAAATAAATGGATAAACACCTTAACCCAAGTTTAAATCTAACCCAAAATTCAAGGATTAAACTAACCCTAGCCCAATGGAGAGAATTAAACAAATTCCAAGGTGGCGGAAATAAACAACAACACAAGAATAATAATACTCAAGATAAAGTTGATTAATTTCCTAAGAGATACAAGATCAAAGAGGTTTAACCTTACCTCAAGAGGGGGTCTTCAAGACCTAGCTCTCAAGAGCAATTTTCTTAACATCCAAAGTTATCTTACAAAATGAACAAGAAATGTGAATATAATGTACAAAATGGGAAAAATGTGCAATTTCGGTATTTACAAGAAAAACCCCGTTTGTGTGAAAATTGCAAGAAAACCCCGTTTTTTTGAAAAATGAGGTGTTTCGGTCGATCTCTGGGTCGACCGAAAGTGACTGAGGCTGGATCAAAATTTCTCTGCAGAGTTTCGGTCGACCGGTATGATTTTTGGTCGACCGAAATTGGCTGATTCCAATTTCTTCTTCTTTTTGGCTCCAACTTTATTCTCGACTTGCTTTTCTTGATTTATTCACATTGTTTAGCCTCGAATCTTGAACCTCTTCAACTTTGGATCTCGTCATGGGTCCCACGGGCACGTACATCAAGGTTTGACTTTCCCAATTCTCATCAGGAATATTCCACCATATCAGAGAAGATTGCCATCATGCAATGTTGGAATGTAGCAGGGGCGTTGAATAGTCCAAAAGGCATTCTTCGGAAGGAAAAAGTACCATAAGGACAAGTGAAAGTTGTTTTCTCTTGGTCCTCAGGTGCTATTGGGATTTGCTTATATCCAGAATAACCATCCAAGAAACAGTAGTGAGAGTGACCAGCCAATCTTTCTAACATTTGATCTATGAAAGGCAGTGGGAAGTGGTCTTTCCTAGTTGCTAAATTGAGCTTTCTATAATCAATTCAAACTCGCCATCCTGTGACAAGCCTAGTAGGTATAAGCTCACTGTTTTCATTCTTCTGGACAGTGATTCCTCCCTTTTTAGGCACGATGTGCACTGGACTCACCCAAGAAATGTCTGATATTGGATAGATTATCCCAGCATCTAATAATTTAAGCACCTCCTGTTGACCTATGACTATTCACGTATATATTGTTTTGATTATAACAAACAAGATCTCATGTATTATTAATGGTTTCAATTCTTGAGTTTTATCATAAATGTGTCATTTGGATACTCCGAGATCAAAATCGTCATCCATTGAAGTACAAAGTAATCATAAAAGATATTTGAAGTGAACAAGATCGTCGAAAACCGAAGATTAAAGCTTTAGAAGATTTATGTTGAAAAATTTAAACTCATTTGTAAAGGTTCGACTCATCAATTTTTAGCAAGTCTATAAAGCTCAAAATTATTTCTAGAAATTATTAATTGCATAAAAATGATTTTTCAAAATCATAACATGAAATAGTTTTTTTTTTTTTTTTTGGAAAAATAAACTTTTTGATAGAAAATAAAAATTCCAAAATTTCCTTTTTCGATCGACCGAAACACACCTGATCGACCGAAACTCTGATCAACCGAAAATGTTCGCTCAACCGAAAGTCTAACGGCTAGTTTTTAACTTTCGGTCGACCGAAAGTGTAGAAATGGTCGACCGAAACTTCCTGAAGCTCATTTTCTTGATCTATAAATAGCCACTTCTCTTGCATTCATTTCTACCAACTTACAAGAGCATTTAAGAGAGAAAATCATTGAACTTACTTTGTTTTACAATCTATATCATTTATTGCAAAGAATTTCTTGATTGATCAAAACTATTTCATATCTTTATCAAGAATTCTATTTTGTAGAAAATTCAATACTCTTACTTCATTATTGATCATTGATTGAGTTCATCATCAACAAACACTTATTGAAGTGTAAATCTCTCTTCATACTTAACTAAGTATTATTTGGAAAGAGAGATCATTGGTTGAAAAACTTTGATTCAAGCAAAACTATCTCATATCATTTTTCAAAGTTTTCATAAACACTTGAGCTTTAAATATTTGCTATCTATTGAAGTGTTATCCTAAAACTCTCAAGATACTTGACTTGATCATATCATTTGTCAAGAGAGTTTATTCGATTGTAAAATTCTCATTTGTATTTCGCTTATGGTTTCGAGATCCTTGTGAAAACTCGATTGTAAAGGATAGGTGCTCCTTATTGTAAAGTCTCCTAAGGATTCGATACTCCTTGTTGTAAGTTATCAATATTGTGGATTTGGCCTTGCTCGTGACGGAGAGCTCGGTAACGGAGGACATAGATCACGTTGGTTGATTGAACCTCCCTAAATCGCGTTTGCAATCTCTTATCCCTTTTACTTACTTGCATTGCACTTACTCTATTCTATCAATTTATATTGTGCAACATTATATCTAAGTGCTCTACTTTCTTTATCAATTAAGTTCATACATTTATAGCACACTACATTGATAGTTAAGTTACTTGCAATACTAAGTGCTCTTACTTATACCCATTAGTTTTTAAGTTTAAGATTATTTATCGAAAAAGTTTTATAAACCAATTCACCCCCCTCTTGGTTAGTTTATCTTGGGCTAACACCTCCTTCCTCACAACTTCTTGTAGAGTCGGATTTAGCCTTCTTTGACTATCTATAGAAGGTTTGCAATCATCCTCCATCAAAATTTTGTGCATGCACATGTGAGGACTAATTCCTTTTATATCAGCTATGGTCCAACCAATAGCCATTTTATGCTCCCTCAACACTCTGATTAATCTTTCCTCGTCCAACTCAGACAAATCATTTGCAATGATGACAAGAAGAGTATCTGACTCGCCAAGGTAAGCATATCTCAAATGTGCTGGCAGTGATTTTAGTTCTAAATCAGGAGCTTTTTCAATTGATGGAATCGGCTTTGATGTACTCTCACCAAGTGGAGCGAAGTACCTAGCCCTGTTATATGATATGGGAGGTGATTCTTCAAACTGCATCGCTCTCATCTTGAGAGCGTGATGATTCGTTTTTACAGTTTTTGATTCCATTATACAAATTGCAAGATCAACAGTTAATTGTTCATTACGAATTACTTCACTGACCAACTGGTCAGTTACTTCAACTCTAAAGCAAGAGTATTCAGTGTGGGGAAATTTCATTGCTTTGAACACATCGAATTGAACTTGTTCATTGTTGACCCTTAGTGTCATTTTCCCTGCACCCACATCAATCAGTGCTCTGCCTGTGGCGAGAAATGGCCTCCCGAGTATTATTGGGATATTGCTATCTTCTTCCATATCAAGGATGATAAAATCAGCTGGAAATATGAATTTATCAACCTTAACCAAAACATCTTCAATAATCCCTCTTGGGTGCTTAATGGATCGATCAGCCAAAAGTAGTGAGACAGTGGTTGGTTGAGCTTCTCCCAACCCCAATTTAGTGTACACTGATAAAGGCATTAAATTTATGCTTGCGCCAAGATCACACAAAGAATTTTTGAAAGAATTTGTGTCTATGGTACAAGGTATAGTAAAATTCCCAGAATCTTTCAATTTAGGTGGAAGCTTTTTTTGTAAAATAGCACTACACTCTTCTGTTAAGCACACAGTCTCATAGCTTTCTAGCTTGCGTTTGTTAGCCAAAATCTCTTTCAAGAATTTGGCGTAACTAGGCATTTGTGCAATTGCATCTGCAAATGGGATATTAATATGCAGTTTTCTGAATACTTCCATGAATTTTTCAAACTGCTTATCCATTTTGTGATTTTGCAGACGTTGAGGAAATGGAATAGGTGGGACATATTTCTTAACAGGAGTAGGTGCTTTTTCTTTTGATGCTTCATTTTGAGTTTCGGGTCGGGTTAACTGATAAAACCCCTCAGTCTCACTTTCGACTTCATCGATTACTTGTTTCTCTGCCCTCTCAGGTCTTTTTACATGTATCTCAGGCAATTGAACCCCACTACGTGTGGTGATTGCTTGCACAAGCTCCCTAGGATTTTTAATAGTGTTGCTTGGTAAAATCCCGGGTGAAACTCAGACAATTGTTGAGCGATTTGACTGATTTGAGTTTCAAGCTTTTTGATTGATGCAGACTGACTTTGCAAAGATGTTTGATGCATTTCGAACATCTTGTCAGTCTTTTGCATATGTTGCTGAAACATTTCCCCCAAACTTGGCCTTCTATCCGGTTGTTGATTAGACTCATTTTGATTGTTTGACCATTTAAAGTTCGGGTGTTGCCTCCAACCAGGATTGTAGGTGGGGGCATATGGACTGTTTTGCACAAAATTGACTTGCTCATCTGTTGAAACCAACAACATACAATTCTCTGTTGAGTGGTTAGTGCTACAATTCTCACAGATTACCTGTGATTGAATAGCGTTAACTCCTTGTGATGTAAGCAACAAATCAACCTTTTTTGTCAGTGCAGCTATTTGTGCGTTTGTACTAGTAAGTGCATCTATATCATGCATTCCAGTAGCTCTTCTTTGTACTACTCTTTCAGATGGGAACATGGTATGTGTTTTTGCAATGAGTTCTACCAGATCCCAAGCTTGGTTGATACTTTTATTTGTGATAGACCCACCAGCTGATGAGTCCACTATTGATTTGTATTGTGGTGACAACCCAGAGTAAAAGTATTGAACTTGAAGGCCTTTGTTATATCCATGATAAGGGCATTTTCTAAGAAGATCCTTAAATCTACCCCAAGACTCATAAAAACTCTCACCGTCTAGTTGTTGAAACATAGATATCTCCAATCTCAGTTTAGCGATTTTAGCAGGTGAGAAATATTTGTTACAAAATTTTCGAGCTATGTCATCCCATGTGGTTATGCTAAATTCATGTTCAGAATCAAGCCACTCCAATGCACTATCTCTTAAAGTGTAAGGAAATAGTCGCAAACGAATGGCGTCATCGTTTATGCCTTGAAATTGAAAATTTTGGCACATTCTCCCAAATCTTGCAACATGTGCGTTGGGGTCCTCGTGTTCCTTTCCAAAAAATTGGAGATTATTACTGAAAAAGTTTATTAAATCTGCTATCAATTGAAAGTCATTCCTTCCAAAAGTCGGATATAATATGCTAGAACGGTTTGCAGTAGCAACAGGAGTCAAGAATTGACCCATAGGAAGATCTCCTACATTGTCATCTTGAAGATTAGGTTCATGGACTTGATTGTTTTGTAGTGCTGCATTAGGAGCAAGAGCTCTTGCAGCGGCATTTAGCTCAAGTTCAAAGTTTTCGTTTGGATTAATAGGATTAGCTATTTGGTTCAAATTTTGTTGCTCCCTACGTCGTTCTCTAAAGAATTTTTCAATTTCAGGTTCAAATGGTAGAAGATTTCCTTTTTGAGAACGGAGCATAAGAGGAAAAGAATAGAAATTTAAAAGTTTTTGTTTTTGTTTTTTATTTTATTTTTTATTATGAATCAAAATGCTAAAAACTAAAGGTAAACTAAATCTAAAAGCTAAGAATGCTAAATATCAAAATAAATAAATAACAAATTAAAATAGTCCCCGGCAACGGCGCTAAAAACTCGCTGGTGTAAAATATCGCAAGTGCACGATATCGCTACAAGTAATAAAAGTGGACTTTTGAGTCCGCGTTGTCAATCTCACGAGGACTATTTATTTGTTATCGCTTTACTTTGATTCAATAGAATTCCTAAATTAAAACAAAAACTAACTAAGAAAATAAAATACCAACCAATCCAAAAACGACAATAAAATTGAGAATAAATGAAATAGACAATGCAAATAAAATGAAAATAGAAAATTAAAAAAAAAACAATTAATAAAAGCATGAAACAAAGTGGTGGGATTTCTAGCAATTGAATGAATATCGGGACTAACGATTTCGAAATAACGTTCTAGCTTGATTTCTCATCTCAAGTTGTTTTCTAAAATTGTATTTGGTCGAATTCACGCATATATCTAATTTACCTCTTTCGAGTTCAAATTAGACCTATTTAACTAAGTCAATCATGTATCTCTACAGCGGGTCAGAGTTCTCCTTAGATAAATGCATTAAATTTCCTAAGAATTCATAATTGACCACATGCAACCACAAATTCATATCTCTATCTTTTTGTTGAAATTGTCGGATTTTATTACGTGATCTAATTGTTAACTCACCTCTCGAATTATGAAAACAGCCATTAAATCATGAATTGGTGATCAAGCAACTCAAGCATTAAACGCAATAATAAAATCAATACATGAATATCAAAGCACCACCTTGAGAATTAAAATCAAACTAAAAACATTAAATCTAGATCGTCAATCCCGATTATAAAATTTAGCTACGCATGTTTTTGGAAGAAAAAGAGATAAATAATTCGAACAAAACCCGGAGTTTGAAGAGTTGAAAAGTTATCATCTCCTCCTTTCCTTGTTGCACACCAGTAGGCTTCCTCCTCTGTTTGACAGTCGCACGCACCAATTGCACAACCACACTCTCCAGCCTCTCTTTTGCAGCACCCGTATATATATCATCTAAAGATTACTCCTCTTTAAACCCACTGATTGCTTCTATGTATATATTCTCTCAAATAATTCTCTCTTATCTCACTAGGCAGCCGGCCAACCTATAATGTAACCTCAATTTTTTGTCCCCCCAATCGCCACCAATTTTTGTGTATATATATGTATATAACCAGCCAACAACCTCTTCTCCCAAATTATCAAGAATAATCCTCTCGGCTGCCTCTTTTTTTTTCTTTTCTCCCCGGCTCTTTCACAGCCTCCCCTCTTTTCTCAGCAAATATGTATATATAAATATATACACAATCCAACCCTAAGGCCCAAATAAAATAAATTATCATTTAAGCATCTCAATTCTTTTAAATAAAATTAGTTGGTCATTGAGTATTCAATTGTGCAATTAAGTCCTTGAGTTTCAAAACGTCTTCAATTAGCTCCACTTTTCATCCAATTATTATGTATTTGCTTCAATACCTTTCTTTTCTTGATTTTGGGATAAAACCTGAAATAATAGTAAATAATAACAATTACGTAGAATTTATTCAAGAAAAAATATTATAATATCCTAATTTCGATAAATAAATAAGTGTATAAAATACACTTATCAATTAGTAATGTATATGAAGGCACATTGATAATCATATTTTTGTTTTACAGCGATCACAAGCAAGAGCTCAGGCTTCATGGTTGCCCCAATGTAAACCAGGTGCACATAAGAGACTTTCATGGTTGGTTTTACAATAAGGTAATTGAATTGTAGTAAGTTCTTTTCACTTGGTTTTTCGTGTTAATCTTGTTCTTAAACAAATTTATAATAATTATCTTATGTTATTTAGGTGTATTCCATGCACCAAAGGAACTCACCCGAAGTCACTAATGAGTTGTTTGCATTGGCAACTGGGTTTCATATGAATGTACAATCGTACACAGCTTGCATCGTTAATGGAGTTCGTTTCTTAACTAGTAATCGTGATGATCGACGAGGAACCCAGAATAGTGGTGTGTCTGTTCCAGGAATAAGCGGGGAAATTTACTATGGAGTGTTACAGGATATACTAGAGTTTCAGTTTGGTTCGGATCTATCAGTTGTTGTATTCCGATGTAAATGGTTTAGGTGTGATGAAAGATGTATGATAATAGAGAATAACATCACGAGTATTGACGTGAGTGTAGAGGCGTACAAGGATGGTCAGTCATTCTTCCTACCCAGGCAAAACAAGTCTTTTAATGACTCGGGTTGAATATTCAATGTGAACACATAGTATGAACAAAATTTGGTTAATAAATATTTGATTACAATATAATTAACTATTTGGTTAATATTTAGTAGTTCAGCACGAACACAGTGTGAAATAATGTTGTCTACTATTTGATTTATATTTATTTGATTAATAAATGTGTGATTATAATATGGTTAACTATTTGGTTAATTCATGTGTTGACAATTTAAGTTTAAATTTGGATTATATTCAAACAACTACTATATTTACCTAGACTTATTAAATTTTTTACTTTTTCAAATATTTTTTATTATTTATTTTTAAATTAAATTACATAGTTAAAGTAATTTTTGTAGCAATAATTGAATATATATTACTTGTTGTTTATACTGTACATTCGACCCTCTAATATATTTTCCAAGGTTTATTAATTTCAGTTCATTCAATTTTTGTTACAAAAGTTTTGTCAGTTTTTGTTAGTACAAACAAAAAATATTTTCAAATTGAGGCTTCCTTATATTAATTTATAAAAAAATAAGTCGCCCTCACAGAGTTATAGGGGCGACACTTTCGTCCCTAGAGCTAAAAAGCTTCGCGCTCCATTTCACGCCCTATTCCTGGTACACACTGTTTTACTTCTCTGCCCTGCTCTCTGCTCAGCTCCATCGCCTCTCCTCTCCTCTCTTCTCAGCTCCATCTCCATTTCCCTCAACCTCTGTTTTGCTCGAAGCTCCGCAACTCTATAGCGCCACTCCCTTCTTCTCCATCTCCATTTCCCTCAACCTCTGTTTTGCTCGAAGCTCCGCAACTCTATAGCGCCACTCCCTTCTTCTCCATCTCTTCCTCTTTTGTTTCAAGGTATGTATAATGTTAGCTTTTAAGTTTCTTTGACTTTGTCTCTCCTGTGAAGATTTGTATGGCTTTTATTGGGTCTTTTATGTGTATATTTTACATAATGCACTTGGGTTTTTACATGTATCTTTTACACTAGGCAGAGGCGCGAAAACCTTATGCAGGAATTGATTATTTTTCAATTTTCTTTTTCTTTTGGGATGATTGGGTAAACATTCCAGTTTCCTTAAAGATAAATATACTTACAAGGCTATTTAATGTGTTTAATTTGAACACGCAAAAGCTCCTCATCTCAAAAGATTTTTATTCCAGAACATTGAAAGGGAACTGTTTGTACCCCTTTTAACTGTTGAATGCTGATGGTTCTGTCTTTCTGAGGTATTTTATCTTGAAGATTTTGGACGGTTCAATAAAGTACATCAAACAACATGTTAGGGATTATTGGACTAGACTTTAATTATTTTTGAAACGAGTTTTAATCATTTCATCAAAATATTAGTTCGTGTCTCCCTTTATTTTTAGTGTTCACCACATTCATTTGAGTTATTCAATATTTCCTGGGCTTAAGAGTATTTTTAGTGTTCACCACATTCAATGCTCGAGTTCATTAACCTAACTGATCTATTACCACCCACTCTTATAATTTAAGAGTGATTTTATTTTCCCCCTCCAAGAATTGTATTTTAAGAGCTACAAAAATGGAGTAAATGAAAAAGTGTGTAGTCACATGCTATTGAAATAATCACAATTTGGCTTCATTTTATATTTCAATTTTTTGGTTGACTGAAAAGAATGGTGCTCTTAGGCTTGGCCTTAAATTGAATTATGATCTTGAATAATGCATAAATTACAATGATGGCTGAAGGACAGAGGCTGCTTTTATGAAAACACTAGAATAATTTTGATAAAACTATTGTTGTATAATTACTTATACAAGGATTCTTAATATTGCAATAGTCCTATTCTTTTGTTTGGGAGATTTACTTGAATCATTTTTTTTAGCATATTGAATTTCATTATTTATTCCGAATTTGGAATCTTCCATTAAGCATTCATATTGTTTAATTACCCACACCCTTCCCTTTTGCTAGTTTAACGTGCATTCTGGTGCATTCCCTTAAATGGCTGATTATTTTTTATGTACTTAAATAATTAATGGTTAATTTATGGCATCTTTTAATGTATGCACTTACTTCGGTATCAATCAAAATACATTAGGATGATAACAATTGAAAGCAAAATGTTTGAAATGTGAAGGCAGAATCATTTCTTGATGCTATGAATAATTACAATAATGCAAGCTTGAGATGCTTTTCTTCCCTAAACTATTAGTTTACAGCGATTTTAGTTTTAATTTATTTGTCTTGAAGCTGTTGTTGCCAATGATCTCAATAATATGTCTCATAAGATAGTTGAAGTCCTTTGAGTTACATGATGGCTAATGAAATATGTCTCAGGGTATTTCTTTTATTTAGTTTTAAGTCTTGCTGTTTGTAGGGGTTGGCTTTGTTGGTTAAAATTGTAGTAGAAATGGCTGATATCATGTCTCATGGTGGGGACGGTGCCGGTGATCCTCCCCGTGGGCCGGCCCACACACTGCAGGGATCGTGCGAGACTGGTAATACTTTTTTAAAACCATTTTTAGGTTTCATCCTGTTGTACCATTTTTTTAATATCTCTCTCTTTTTTTTCCTCAGCCCCGCCTGCAAAGAGGAGAAGTATCTCCAGAAGTCAAAATTTGGAGAAGAAATGGCGAGAAAACGGAAAGAAACCCCTTTTAATTGACTTCGACTACATCAACGGGACGTGGCAACCAGTGGGGCCTAATCAAAAGTATTGCACACGTTTAATAGGGAATCAGGTGAGGTTCAACGTGGTCCCTTGCTATAGAGATTGGACAAAGGTCCCTAAAGAGGATCGGGATCGAGTAAGAGCGATTGTTGAAGTAAGTAATTAAAATTCATTTACGTATATTTAAATTTATACTTATTTTCAATAATTAATACATGGTTCAAAATTTCTTGACTTGTAGACTTATTTTGACGTTCGGGGAGAACGATCTGATGTTGAATGCGGGTTGGCAATAGGCGCTCTCGATTGCTTGGCAGGCGATTGTTATCGGGTATACAAAATCGATGCACATAAGCATTATAAGGTGTATGGCCCAAGTCGTCCCTTCGGCCAACTTTCTGTCGAGCAGTGGCAGAGGTGTATTGACTTGTTCACAAGTCCAGCTTATATTGTAAGTATAATATGTTTTCAAAAGTCAAGTTAATATTCGTAGTATATTATGTTTACATAACTTTCAATTTCTATGTTCAATTATAGGCTCGATCTTAAAAAAATATAATAAATCGAAGCCATGCCAAATACCCTAGTGTGCAAGGCTCGAAGTGCTTTTCCGCCACGCGTTACAAAAAGGTAATATTATTTTCTATTGTAATTATGTATTTTATAAAATATTTTATTAACTTGTGCATTTTAAATCCTTGTAGATTGACTCGCAGGCTAAAGAATTGCCGAGCCCAATTGATTGTTTTAAAGAATTTCACACATTCAATTATGGCAATTGGGTGAACACAAATGCAGCGATTGACTACGTAAGTAAAAACAAATAAATTTCACACTTGCCTAACTTTTTCTGTTCAGTTAGTACATTTCAATAATTTATTTTCTCCTTGATCACAGGATAACCTTTGCGAGGTGCGAGAAACTCAGCAGACTCAGTGCTACCCCTCTTCCATTGACGAGCATGCAATAATTATGGAGGTCCTTGGGACATGACGTAGACATGAACGTGGCATTGGACAGATCCCTAAGGGCATTACTACATCTGTAGACTCTACTGTCGGAACATCATCGCATGCCCAACGAGGATCTACTAGTACAGATGATTCTCGATTTGCAGCATATGATGTCAGGATTCGTCGGTTAGAGATGACTATCGCTCGAATGACCCAAAATGCTGAAGAGGTAGATAATGTGCCTAACGACGATGATGACGAGGATGGCCTCGATGGTTTAGGAGATTAGTAGCACTATTTTAAGTTATTATTCATTGTAAAATACCTTTTAAATTATGCTTTGCAAAAAAAATTATGCTTTGTAAAAAGACGTTTTCAATTTTTTTTTTTTTAAAAAAGAAATTGTATATCTATAGGGCGACATAGGTTGCCCCTATAGGTATATGCAATTTTTTAAAATATATCTATAGGCGCGACATAGGTCGCCCCAATACGTTTTTTGAAAATAGCGGCGACATTACTGGAGCAATAATGTCGCTTCTATAAATCAAAAAAATCGAAAAACAAGACAAGTCATTAGGGACGACATTGTCGTCCCTATAGGTATTACAGTCTATAGGGGTGACATTTGTCGCCCCTATAGATCAACAGCCACGAGGGTATTGAGGCGACATATTAGAGGTGACATTGTCGCCCCCTATAGATATATAGGGGCGACATTTGGACCTATAGAGGCGACAAATGTCGCCCCTGTTGTTTTCGATTCTTGTTGTGAGACTTCAAAATACCATAAATTGATAGATAATAAATAGACAAAGATGACCTCAAAATACCATAAATTGGTAGTGGATAAACCAACAAAGAAAATCTCAAAATATCATAAATTGTTAGAGGATTGATCAATAAAGAAGACCTCAAAATACCATAAATTGGTAAATGTTGAATCTCCAAATCATCCCTACTGACTTGGCGAAAGCTTTAAAAACCAAAATTAAGATAACAGGATAACAAAAGCATGGGAGCTTGATGTAGGGGTGAAATAGGTCATTGCAAAATTATTACCCATATTAAAGAATAGTATTGCTACTCCTCAACAATAAATTGCTAAGGAGTCCTTATGATAGTGGTAGGGAAAATGGAGGACCTCTTGTTTATAATTGAGAAGATGTAACATCTCACTTCATTGTTGGAAGATGGATGGTTTCCTCTAATTTGCTTATATTTTGAGAAATTGGAAGAGAAAAAACGACACACAAAAAGACAGAGAGAAGAATAATATCTTACTATTTTTCTCATTTTATTATACATTCACTAGAATTATATTGCTAGTTTTTTATATACACCATTATTAATTCTAAAGCCGGAGGGAAAATGGAGGAGAATACTCGCACTCTTTGTCAGGTAAATGGATCGGGGAGCAATCTCTCGTGACCTTTGATGATCGAACTTTTCAGTCTTCATCATTGTCTAATACAGAATAGATAATTATCTTCAGATAGCAAGAAGCAAATAAGCGTATAAAAAGTTCCACAAAGACTCTAAGTTGGAAATTATTTTAACCAATTCTTGCAATTTTAAAAAGAAAACACAAGTAACTGATAATTATTTTATACTAATTCTAGGGAGATATTTTTTAGAGACATTTTTAAATAACATTGTGACATGTCACACATCATTGGGTGGTGAAAATATAAGTGGTTGGGAAGTTCATCACCCAATGAATGGTGATATGTCACAATGTCACTTAAAAATGTCTACAAAGAATGTTTCTCTAGAATTACTCTTATTTTTATCTCACGGAGTGGTGTAACAACAAGAATTGTATCATCCTTTACAGAAATCCCTTTTATTTTCATTTGAGGGAGGGCATGACAAACACCTTCAGAATGCTCCATCTCATTCCCATCAGTACTGAAGTCATGGGAAGTATTATCACCATCCAAAGTATAAAAATCTAATGACCTCTTTGCATTTGATTGCCAAATGTGCATTTTGGTTTGTTGTAGTCTTGCACTCATCCTCACATGTAACCACTGATCTAGTTTGTGAAATTGATATCATTGGAGTAGATTATATAGATGTTTCAACAATTAGATTGTCACTTTCAGGAGAAGCTAGCTTCATAGTAGTATTTTCAAATGTGTTAGAGCTAACATAATGTGAACCCTGAGTCACTTGGAGTGTGTTTGTAGATTCAAAGAAGAGTCCCAAATTGTTCTTGGTTCCTTCAATTTCTTGATTAGCCACACAAGAAGATTTTATAGATTAAATGGCTCCAGAAGAAACAGATTCACGAATATCCAAATCCTACATCCGAGAGACAAAACTATACAGAAGGTAAATATATTCAAGCAAATCTTAAAAAAAAAAAAAATCTATCATCACAACCTTTGAATACAATTGCATGCTATAAAAGTCCCCATCATGGGATGACAAGCTCAGATAAGAACCAAATATTGAAAATCTCATGCTCCATATATTTAAATATTATCGCAACTGAGCAAGAAATGACTAAAGTGATGGATGTTGTTTGGTTTTATTTGTAATCTATTGGAGTTCATCAATATAAGACAAATTCGATTTAACAAGTTAGCTTCAACTCCATATTAAAGAAGTATAAGTTTGGTTATGGTTCCAGGTGAGATTTCCCTAATTGTGAAAATAAGAGAGCACTACGAAATAAGTATAAGTTTGGTTTTGATTTCGGGTGAGATTCCCAACTGTGAAAATAAGAGAGCACTAAGAAATCCTTTTTTTTTTTTTTTACTGAATGCTACTAACTTACCACATCCTTTGTTAAGTTTTGGACCATAATTATTTGTCTAGCCTAATTATTGTCACTTTGTGGATTTTTCTCTTTTCAATCTTATAAACATGGCGCAATACTTAAGCTCTTATCATCCATCGAAATAAAGAAAAAAAGATAGGTTAAAGAAGATAGGTATGCATTTCTCTTGTAAATTTTTTTTTTTTCAATTATAGGAAATTCCTACAGCGACAGAAGATGGCATAGTCTCACATTAAGGCGAACCTCTATAAATATTGTGTTCTTGATTGGTTTTTCTTTCTTTTTCGCCATGTTGTGACCAATGTTCTTTGATAGTTTCAATCGAACAATGCCCAATGCTTGACGATCAAGGAGTATCCAATCCTGGTCACTCATTTCAATAGGTTTTTCTTCCATAAGTGGTCGGTGCAGTCTCTTACTATATAGATAATCCTCGATTTGCTTCTTCCAAAATACAAAATCGATACCATCAAACTTGCAGATCACTAGCGACCCTCCTTCATCTCCAGTCATTACTCTCAATCAAGAATCGAAGTTCTGATACACGTTGTAAATTAAGAACCCTAATCCTATTATATTGAGAGCTTTAATTTGAAGATATATGAAGGTACTCCAGCAGCAGATGAATACAATTATCAATCATTTGGTCTCAGTCGAGATTAAATTTGAAGATGAAGTTCACGCCCTAATCCTATTGGCATCACCATCGAATAGTTGGGAGTCTATGAGAGCCACTGTCAGTAATTTTATAGGAAATGTGAAATTAAAATTCAGTGATGTTCATGATATATTCTTGTCGAGGAAGTCCATAGAAGAGATTCTAGAGAAGTCTCAACATCGAATTTTGCTCTAAATGTCAAGAATAGAGGCCGGAGTTTAGAAAATGGTAAAAGCAAGTCCAGGTCTGGAAAGAAAGTGAATGCTAGAACTGTAGCAAGATTGGCCACACAATGAACAATAGAAGAGAACCAAAGAAGAAGGAAGGAAGGAATAATGACAATACTAATGTCATTACTGAAGATGTACGTAATGATTTACTCTTGTCGATTGATAGTCTTATTGATTCTTGTGGGATGGACTCAAGAGCTTCTTTTCATACAACTGCAAATCGCGAGATTATGAAAAACTATGTTGCTAAAAATTATAGAAAGGTATACATTACTGATGGAGAACCTATGGATATTCTTGGTATTGGTGATGTCGGTTTGAAATATCAAAAGTATTTGTATGGAGAATTCATAAGTTGAAGTATGTACCTAAACTGATGCATAACCGTATCTGAATTGGACAACTTGATGATGAAGGTCATATTGTGACGTTTGGTGCTGGTTTTCTGATAGTTGTTGCTTAAGAAAATAAATTTGGAACTCTTTACATCACTTCCAATTGTAGATACATGGTCGCAGTTTCTGATTCAGCTATCAATTCTAATTTGTGGCATTGCATGATGGAACATATGAGTGAAAGTGGAATGAAAGTGCTTAAGTCAAAAGGGAAGCTAACGGGCTTGAAATATGTTGAACGTGGGTTGTATGAAGGCTAGATTTTTGGTAAGTAAAAAATAGTTAGTTTCTCTAATATCAAAAGGGAGCCAAAAGCTACAAAATTGGAGTTGATTCGGATAGATGTGTGGGGACCCTCAAATATTACTTCCCTTGGAGGTCCAAGTTATCATGTGACATTATTGATGACTCAAGTAGGAAGGTATGTGTCTATTTCTTGGAGAATAAATATGATGTAATTGATACATTCAAAAGATGAAAATCGATGATCGAAAACGAGACACATTTAAAGGTGAAGTGTTTGCAGTCACATAATGGTAGAAATTATGTAATCAATACATTAAAAAATAAACTTAATCAAAAATTAAAATATATTAAAAAGAAAATTGGTGATAAATACAAATAAAATTAAAACAAATTCAATACAAAAAATATAATTAATCGCCAAATTTTAAGATGCGTCTGCATTTTTTTCCTACGTTGATTAGTGTTGTCTTTTTTAAAATTTCAAATTCGATAATATTTTCTAGTAAAATATTATTTTTACTATATTTTTTATTTGATATGATTGTATAACCAACAAATTTTCATGAATTCCAAAAAAATGAAATATCTTGAGCACCATGCAAGACATTATCATTTCTTTAATATGCACATGTATGTGACTGTGTATGTGTGTGTGTGTGTACGCTCGTGCGTGTGCATGCCCGTGTGTGTGTTTATTGAAATTTTTATAAAATATATGTAATCAATACGTTAAAAAATAAACTTAATCAAAAATTAAAATACATTAAAAAGAAAATTGATGATAAATACAAAAAAAATTTAAAAAAAAAAATTTAATACAAAAAATTTAATTAAGCCCAAATTTTAAGATGCGTCTGTATTTTTTTCCTACGTTGATTAGTGTTGTCTTTTTTTAAATTTCGAATTTGATAATATTTTGTAGTAAAATATTATTTTTACTCTATTTTTTATTTGATATGATTGTGTAATCAACAAATTTTCATGAATTCCAAAAAAAGAAAATGTCTTGAGCATTGTGTAAAACATTATCATTTATTTAATATGCATATGTATGAGAGAGAGAGAGAGAGAGAGAGAGAGAGAGAGAGAGAGAGAGAGTGTGTGTGTGTGTGTGTGTATTGAGATTTTTATAAAATATATGTAATCTATACATTAAAAATTAAACTTAATAAAAATTAAAATACATTAAAAAGAAAATTGGTGATGAATACAAATAAAATTAAAATAGATTTATTACAAAAATTTAATTAAGGGTCAAATTTTAAGACGCGTGGGTATTTTTTTCTTATTTTGATTAGTGTCGTATTTTTAAAATTTTCGAATTCGATAATATTTTGTAATAAAATATTATTTGTACTATATTTTCTATTAAATACGTGTGTGCGCGTGTGTGTATTGAAGTTTTTATAAAATATATGTAATCAATACATTAAAAATTAAACTCAATCAAAAGTTAAAATATATTAAAAAGAAAATTGATGATAAATACAAATAAAATTAAAACAAATTTAATACAAAAAATTTAATTAAGCGCCAAATTTTAATACACCTGGGTATATTTTTTTCTTATTTTGATTAGTGTTGTCTTTTTTAAAATTTAATACTTTGTATTAAAATATTATTTGTACTATATTTTTTATTTGATATAATTGTATAATCAACATATTTTAATGAATTCCAAAAAAAAGAAATGTCTTGAGTACCGTGTAAGACATTATCATTTCTTTAATATGTGTGTGTGTGTGTGTGTGTGTGTGTGTGTGTGTTTAGAGGTATTATAAAATATATGTAATCAATACATTAAAAATTAAACTTAATAAAAAATTAAAATACGTTAAAAAAAATTGGTGATGAATGCAAATAAAATTAAAACAAATTTAATTAAGCAACAAATTTTAAGACGTTTGGTTATTTTCTTCTATTTTGATTAGTGTTATCTTTTCTAAAATTTAGAATTCGATAATTTATTGTAATAAAATATTTTTTGTACAATATTTTTTATTTGATATGATTGTATAATCAACACTTTTCATGAATTCTAATCATAATCATAGATAGAAATCCCGTATATCACACGGGTATAACACTAGTACATACATATATAAAAGTAGAAATGATGAGAGAGAAGCATTAAATGCAATTTTTTCTCCAAAATGCATTTACATTATTTTGAAAAAGTAAAATAAAATAAAATAAAATAAAAATCTGCATAGATTAATATCATATTTAAATTCATATTGGTTAATGTAATTTTCATTTGAATTAATGTTGTATTTAAATTCATGTAGATATACATGGATGAAAAATGTGTTGTTTATAGATAAATTTATAGAAAATAATTAAAGCTCCATTCGAAAACTATGTTTTTGTTTTTAAACAAAACTATTGTTGTTTTGTTTTCAAGATGCGTGATTAAAAAGTGGTTTTGAAAAATGTATATAGTTAAAAAGTTGTTTCGAAACATGTTTATAGTTAAAACGTTGGTGAAAAATGTATTGTTTGTAAATAAATTTAAAGATAAAATTACCGAACGGATGCTAATATTTTTAATCATTCTTAATTTTAATAATTGTGTAAAGATTATATGGTATAAGATTTTCTATATAACTTTTTTTATCTTCCACGTTGTCCGATTATCGTATCTTGATGATTGAAGATTTTCCTAATTATTATTTTAACTAATTGATTTTGTAAATAAAAGTATAATTTTATTGGTAAAATATAAATATTTTGTGGGTCGAGATCAAACACACATTTATAATTCTTGTAATAGATCTTTTGAATGAAAATTGAAAAAAAAATGTTAAATACAAGAATCAAATGTAGAAATTATGTAAATTTACATTTTTAATAAAGTTAACAATAACGCATAATAATTATTGAAATCTACGATCGTTTTTTATGTAAATTTATAAATTGGCATTTATTAACCAAATAAATTTTTAATAATGTGGATTAATTATGTTACTTTTTAAAATTTAATAATTTTTATAATAGAATATTATTATTTGTATGTATTTCATATTTGTGCTGATTAAAATCATTGAAATTTTACGAATACTTATGTAATAAATATTACGGAAAGTAACTTCCGTGTATCGCAGGAGGTAAATACTATTAATCCCCAAAAACGCATAACCACTCATATTCAGAACCTCGAAACCATTAAATTTCCCATTATTCATAAGAACTTCATTTGGAAATTTATTATTACTCATATTCATATTACTAAAACTGCAAAGCCTGATCAAGTCAACTAGCACATTGCCAATCAACGTGTTATCACTCATATCAAACAATTCAAGCCCGTAATGCCTTATTAAACTTGTCAGAACCAAACCACTAAATGAATTCCCCCCTAAAAAAAAAATTCAAGTTCTCCATATCCCATAAAAATTTCAGAACCAAACTAGAAAACCAATTACCTCTAATCTTAAAACTACATTTCTTCACTATCACAGGAATTTCACCCATGTTAGGATTATTCCACACTATGAATTCCTCCAAATTCATCAAGCTTCCAAGATTATTTAGCAAATACTCACGTCAGAGGTGGTGGTCTTTAGGTGGTGATGAATGTGGTGGAGTATGGTATGTTGGGGTTAGGTGGAGAGGCGAAGTAATTGGTCACAAATAGTCATAGTTCCACATATGCAAACATAATTAATGCATTACGATTCACAAACAGTCACAACTTTCACAGACCTGGTCAGTACAGTCACAACTCATATAAACTTTATCACACTCAATATGAAATTGGTCACGAATAGTCACAATTCATATAAAAGTGGTAATAGTTAATGCATTACAATCATAGTTTAATTGTATTTGTTGTTGGAGGTGGTTGTGCATCGGAGGTGGTGCTGGTGTTTTAGTTGTGCTGGTTTTGGTAGAGTACGGTATGGTAGGGTTTGTGGTGGAAATGAAGTAGTTGATCATAAATAGTCACAATTCACACAATTTTTGTCACAATCAATGCATTACGAGTCAGGGCAGTCACAATTTTTATATATCTTGTCACAAATAGTCACAATTCAGATCCACCAATTCACCATCACCTTACTACCACTATTACGACCAGGAAATGCTACCACCACCGCTCACACAATAGATCACCATCACCATCACCTGAACCAATCCCACTTTATAGCAACAACCTCCATCTGGCCATCGATTGTAGCAACCTCCTTGCCGGAGGCTGGGTATCGAGGACGAAATGTCGACGTGTTCTGATAAGGTTTTGATTTTGTTGTCTGAGGTTGGATGATATGGATACATTCATGTGATTTTGTTGGTTGGGGTCAGATGATGTAGGGGAGTAGAGTTGTGGGTTATGTTTTTAATATAACTAGTATTTTCACCGTGAGATACACGGGATCTCTACTTGTAATAGTAATTTCGATAAAGAATTATGAAAATGTGTTAATTATAAAATCATATCAAATAAAAATATAGTAAAGTAACTTTTTAATACAAAATATTATCAAACTCCAAATTAAAAAAAAAAATAAAAAATAAAACAAAACTAATCAAAATAGGAAATGTAACATATACAAATCTAATTAAAATTAGGAAATCCTATTCTTTATAGGATTTTTATTTTCTTTTCTTTTTAAATAGTTTTGTTCTTTTAAAAAAAAATATTTGTTATTTATTTGTTTGTTAAATTTTCTTCTTTTAAATAAGTTATTTTTATTTTATTTTTTATATGTTAAAATATTTTGAAATAAAATAAAATATTATAAATAAAATTAACAACCATAAATCTATATTTGCTTTGAATTGGTAAAGAATACTATTGTTATATTTTTTGTTTATTTAATTTTATTTCCAAAAGAGTAAATGTTGCTTCATTTGTAAAATAAGTTGTTCTTTTAAAAAAAAATTGTGATCTTTGAAATAATTATTAAATTTTTAATTAAAGTCAATTTGACATCGGTTCAACCTGGTTCGATCTTCTGACCATTGACATATTGCCTTTTCGAGTCGAACTGATTTTAGGTTTTTTGAACACTGAGTATTATATAATTTAAATGATATAATTCAAAATGAATGAGATATTGAGGAAAAGTAAAAAAGATATATATATATATATATATATATATATATATATATATATATATATATATATATAGTAAAAACTTTTACATTCGATATTTAAAACGATTTTACGAAAAATATATGTTCAATTTGCTCTTATTCATTATTTTGTTTTAAACTTTTGGTTAAAATCTTCGATTTCACACACCTTTTACATATCTTTCGACTTCAATATAATACAATAATTATCAAAAGAATAATAATTATTACAAAATAAAAAGTAGTTTATACATTAAAATAAAATCTTGATGTCATTAATAGCATAATATGGATTCTATTTCATTAGTGCCACATGTACCATAACAATTGCTGAAACGTTTAATACATTATTATTATTATTATTATTATGCAGTATTTTCCGACTTTAAAATAATATAATAATTATAAAAAAAAATATTATTACAAAAAAATAATTTATAGATAGTATTATAGAACTTAAATGATATAAGTTAAAATGCGTCGAAAGGAGAAGTCGAGCTATCGACAGTACGACATTGATATATGCGAGAAACGAAGCAAGTTCCGTGTTAGAGACGAGCCGAGAAGACGAACGGATCAAGCCGAGTCGAAATCTCATTATTTGGTGACCAGAAACCTCATTACGGCCGTAAAGAATAATCCTCACTACCATAACTCCTTCTCGGGAAGAAAAGCAGAATTTCAGCAAATCCTAGCTTACGGCCGTAAGCTTCTCCGTTACGGCTGTAACCAGCGCACAAATCATACTTACGGCCATAAGTAAGTCTTTTACGGCTGTAATTGACTATCCGGCCAGAATCTCCCGATTTTTATTTAATTCCGTTTTTAATTATTTATTTCCATGTTTTGGGCCCAATTAGAGGCTAAACCTAGTTCAGGTCAGTTTTACATTATATTGCTTTGTTTTTCATTATTGAACATGAACTTTGATATTATTGAATGAAATTGAGAGTGCTCTCTTTGAAAGGTTGATGATTCCCTTTTGTGTTCTTCAAGAACAACCAATCAAACTTATCAAATATTGTGAGATATTTGTGACGTTCCCATTAGAAACTTATCAAGGAAATTGACAAGTCCTTGTGGTGCTTCGAAAACTTTGGATCTTCAATCTGCATCGTCGAATCTTCGCGTCGTGATTATCGGTCAAAGTCCTATTGTCAATTTTATCTTTTTCAGTTAATTTATTTTCTTGTTTCTTGTATTTGTTACTGAGTCTAGTTTAGATCTTTCCCAGATTATTATTTTCGTTATTCCGCGTTATCGTCGAGATTCCCGATTGGAATCGTGTCATCTGGTATCAAAGCTTGGATTTAGATTCAGTTCTTGGTAATTTTTGATTTTTTCTTGATTTTTTTCTTGAGTCTTTTTGTTCTTCGTGCCAGTAAAAAAAATTCATTATATGATCCATACAAAAATTCAAATCTTGTTTATTTTAGTCAATTCTTATCCAAATTCAATTTCGTTTGTTACGCTGCACTCGTAGTTGAATTTCAGATTCAATCTCTTGTTCTTATTGGTGTCTTATCTTTACCTACCATTACTTGAAGTTCTTGGTTGTCCTTGAAGTGCTTGGAGGGGGATTTTGAGCGATACACGAGTGATAAATTTTGTGAGAAAATTTTATTTCTTTTTCTTGTTCTTAACTATGTCTCGCAGGAAAAATCATCATCAATGGGTGACAAGAAACGACCCGAAAGTGGGGATAGGATATTTAAGCAGGGTGTTGAACTATTGGCAGCGATGTGGGCAAAATTTAAGAAGATAATGGCTAGGATGGATGAAAGAGATGCCATCATTGCCCAATTGAAAAGGGAGCGACCTCAATCGGATTCTAAAACTAGAAGGGATAGGAGGCGTGAATCCCATACTAGGGGTGGCAATGGGATTGATGAAATGTCATTAAGGCGAAAGGAGGAAACAAGGTCATATCCGTATTCTTATCCTACATCTCGTTCAAAACGGAAGAGTGGGGACCACAGTCCAAAAAGAAGGGAGGAACCAACACCGAAAGGTAAATATCACTCTGAATCAAAGCCTCTTAAGGATAAAAATGTTAAGTGTTTTAAATGTTTGGAATGGGGTCACATTGCACTTGATTGTCCATGTAAAAAGGTTAGGCGTGATAGTGAAAAGTTGAAAATGTTGTGGTGGATGAGTCATTTATTGATCGGCATGCTTGTAGCATTAGGCGTAAGGTGAATGTTTTGGATAATGTGGATGGCCAGAGGGATAATATTTTTCACACTAGATACATAGAGCATGATAAAGTGTGTAGCATGGTGATTGATGGGGGAAGTTGTACTAATGTAGTTAGTACAATGTTTGTGGAAAAATTAGGTTTACCTTTAACGAAACATCCAACGCCTTATAAATTAAAATGGTTGACTGAGTCAGGGGAAGTTAAGGTGAAGAGACAGACATTGGTGTCATTGTTTTTTTTTTTTTTTTTGGTGGATATTTGAATGAGGTAATTTGTGACGTGGTTCCTATGCAAATTAGTCACATATTGTTGGGGAGGCCTTGGCAACATGAAAGAGTTGTGCTACATGATGGATATACGAATAGATATAGCCTGGAAAAAGGGGGAAAAAGTTTACTCTAATGCCACTATCTCCAACTGAAGCCTCGAAAGATCAATTGAAAGTAAAAAGTGAGTTTGAGGGGAAAAACAAGAGAGTTGAGGCCAAGACTTCAGAAGAATGAGAGGAAGTGAAAATTGAAATAAAGAGAGTTGAGGCCACAACCTCAGAAAAAGGAGAGGAAGTGGAAATTAAAGAAAAGAGAGTTGAGTTCCAAACCTCAGAAAAAGGAGAGATTGAGTGCAGAAAGCAAGAGAAAAGAGAGACCACCATAAAATTAAGTTTATTTGCACTCACTCACGCTAACAAACCCCTCCCCAGTTCTATTAAATCTGTTTTGCGGGTACCTAAGTCAAACTATGAGCTTAAAACAGGAAAGAAACTTGTTGACACAAATGAGCATCCCAAAAGGCCGAAAAAGTTGACTAGAAATAAGAGGCAGTACAAAAGGTTGAAAGAAAGCACGAGGCCCAAGCATGAACATCAATCCCGCAAAAGCAAAAGTAGGCATGAACCAAGAGCTAATAAACACAGAGGTTGCAAGAGGATTGGACCATTCTAGATTTGAGGTCGAATCCTTTTCAAGAGAGGGGGGATGATGTGATCCAGAAAAAGCGTCGAAAGGAGAAGTCGAGCTATCGGTAGTACAACAGTGATATACATGAGAAACGAAGCAAATCTTGTGTTGGAGACGAGCCGAGAAGACGAACGGATCAAGTCAAGTCGAAATCTCATTATTTGGTGACCAGAAGCCTCATTAATACCGTAAAGAATAATCCTCACGGCCATAACTCCTTCTCGGAAAGAAAAGCAGAATTTCAGCAAATCCTACCTTACGGCTGTAAGTTTCTCCGTTACGACCGTAACCAGCGCACAAATAACACTTACAACCATAAGTAAGTCTTTTACGGCCGTAATTGACTATCAGGCCAGAATCTCGTGATTTTTATTTAATTCTTTATTTAATTATTTATTTCCATGTTTTGGGGCCAATTAGTGGCTAAACCTAGTTTTACATTATATTGCTTTGTTTTTCATTATTGAACATGAATTTTGATATTATTGAATGAAATTGAGAGTGTTCTCTTTGAAAGGTTGAGGATCCCTTTTGTGTTCTTCAAGAACAACCAATCGAACTTATCAAATATTGTGAGATATTTGTGGTGTTTCCATTAGAAATTTATCAAGGAAATTGACAAGTCCTTGTGGTGCTTCGAAAACCTTGGATCTTCAATCCACATCGTCGAATCTTCGCGACATGATTGTCGGTCAAGGTCCTATCGTCAATTTTATATTTTTCAGTTAATTTATTTTCTTGTTTCTTGTGTTTGTTGCTGAGTCTAGATCTTTCCTAGGTTATTATTTTCGTTATTCCGCGTTATCGTCGAGATTCCCAATTGGGATCGCGTCATTGAAGAAAAGTAAAAAATATATATATATATATATATATATAGTTGAACTTTACATTTTATATTTGAGACAATTTTATGGACAATGTATTTATAGTTTGCTCCAACTTGTTAGCTTATATTAAATTTCTCGCTGAGATTTTCGATTTGACACATATATTACATATTTTTCGACTTCAAAATAATACAATAATTATCAAAAGAATAATAATTATTAAAAAATAGTAATTTATAGATAGTATTATAAAACTTAAATGATATAATTTAAAATGAATAGGATATTGAGAAAAATTAAAAAAATATAAAGTAAAATTTTTACATTTGATCTTGAAGACAATTTTAGTGACAATATATTTTCAGTTTGTTCTCACTTGTTAGTTTATGTTAAACTTCTCGTTGAGATCTTTAATTTGACACTCATATTACATATTTTTCGACTTTAATACAATACAATAATTATCGAAAGAGTAATAACTATTACAAAACAAAAAATAGTTTATACATTAAAATAAAATAAAATTCTGATGTCATTAATAGTGTAACACGAATTTTATTGTCATTAATGGCGCATGTACCATAATAATTGCATAAGCACTTGTTACATTTTTTTGCAACAATTTCCATATTTGTGAAGTCATTTTGGCAGGAAACTTATTATATAATATTATTAATTAGTCCTTGAATTTTAAAAATATTTTTTAAGTTTGTTAGTTATAAAAAGTGATTTTTACAACGTAATAAATTTTTAATTTTACCAAGAAATAATAATAACCTAACCCCAATCATTTTATAAGCTAGAATTCCAAATCTAGTCCTCATATTCATATATAAAATTATAATTAGGTCTTCTTTAATGCAATCATTATAATTTATAAATTATTTTTATACACAACACAATTCTACAAATATTTTAGAGTTATACACATTTTTTCTCTCCACTTTCTAACCAAACATTTATCTAAAAACGTAAACAAATCAATTTAGATTTGCTACACCGATCGTAGAAGTTGACTGGATTCTTTACATTCGTAACTCTTTTATGACCATCCAATTCGATTCCAACATTTCATATCTAGCCCCACAATTTAGATGGACACAAACTCTTAGGTGATGTTCTATTTGTATTTTATTTTGTATTTTTATTTTCGAAAATATTTTATGTTTCCTGTTTTTATTTTTATTTTCAAATTTGCTGAAATCGCGTTTGATTTGTCATTTCTGAAAACTGTTTTTGAAAATAAAAAGCTGAAAAACACGTTCTGTTTGAAATTTTTCATGCTACTATTTAAACTATTTTTAATTAATTTGCTTGCAGAATATTACTGGCTCAAAATCAAATTTCCTTTAACAATACACTAAAAATATGGTTACCTACAACACACTAATGTGAGTACTAAAAGTCTTTATTAACACAGTTTTGTCTGGTTTGGGATTTGAAGAAGCTCTGGTTCTATTAAAATCCTGAAAATGTAAGTTTTTTCAAAACCACCAGAGTCTATTTGTCAAGTCATTTTTTGAAATATAACAATAAAAATTCCCACTTAATTTTTTTTGTAATGTTGATATTGAATTCAATAAAACTTTATTTTAGACGTAGTTTCAAATTAGGATAATTCTCCAATAAAAAAAAAAAAAAAAAATCAACTAGATTTTAAGCTTAGTTCCAAGCTATATTTTAACCACGTTATTTTTAGTTAAAATACACTTAAAATGCTCAAATCGAGGTTTTGGGTGTTTTGCGTTTTGTGTACAAATTATTTTATTGTTTTTCAAAATACGTTTTCGAAAATGGTAAAAAAAAATGCGTTTTTAATATTTTCGAAAATAAAAATAGAAAACGACCTCAAAACAGTAAAGAGAACAAGGCCTTACCTTTGCTAATAAAAGCACAGACTCAATCAATGCTCACATGCCATGTATAAATCAATGATTCTCAACCATTGTCAACGGACCAACCCCTCCCTAATAGATAGAGCAAACAATTATTGCCACTATCAGAGCATCTTCAATACATTATGTGAATTGAGGTTGACGTGATAATAAAATAGACGGATTTCTAGAGAACATTGATAATTAGACATATATTACTCTTCAATGATTCTTCCGACATTTTAAATAATGTTAAATATGTGTCATTTTATTAAATTTAAAATTAATAACTATAATTAATAAATTTTGCCAAGCCCCACCACAACAAAACATTTATCTGCATACATATGGGAGAGAATGTATGTATCACTTTATCAGTTTATCTATAGTAACAATTGAAAATAGAATTTCCTTTATTTGCTGTTAAAATAATTACAAAAATAAAATATATTACTGACTTATCACGTCTTATGGAGCGTCTAGATGTAGATGAAGCATCTCACGTTATTTATTTTTTAAGCCACGTCAACTTAACATTGTAATACGTGGAGTGCATTGGAGAATCGTTTTTAATCAATTTCGTCTAGGGCTACAAGTTGGATTGAAAAATTCGATTCCGACTGGTCCGAAATTCAAAACTTTCGAATTTCGAAAATTTTCGAAAAAATTGGAAAGTGTTTCAAAATTCCAAAAATTTCAAAATTCTGAAGTATTTCGTACATATTCCGATCCGAAATTTCTAATTTTTTTCCGAATAAGTCTCGAAATTTTTTGTATTATCATTACAATTAATAATATAAAGTCTAAAAAATGAATAATATTATTAACATAAGATTTAACATATAACTAACGGGTAATAATTTCATTTAGTTAAAGAGAGACAGAATATCACTTCAATTTTAGCATAGATTTAAATTCGATAAATCAGTGATGAAAAAATATTTTACACATCAAATATAATAAACAAGTTCAGATTAAATCAAAAGTTCAAAATGTATTTTCAGTTGTTAATAATAATGTTAATATTTTGAAAGACAAAAAAAGTCAATTCATAACAATAAAAAAAAGATCAAACATAACGAAAATAATTTGTCACCCAAGGTGGCAAATCAATTCTCACCAAAGTGTAGAGAATTGTTTTGCCTTAAAAATCAAGAAATTCACAATTCCCAACCAAATGTGGCAAATGAATTCTTAGAAAAAATATACAATTAAATAACCAAAAAGATGGAAAATGGAAAAATTTTCCTACTTCCTAGGCAAAGTCTTGTCAATCAAACACTACCTTATGTTAATTCTATTTATAAATGTTATTTTGTTATCCTTTGTGATTTAAAATTTTAATTATAGTTTTTGACTAATTGAAATTTCAAAATCATTTAATTTCAAACATTCAATTCATCAAATTTCCTTTTTCATATAATTAAAATTATTATAAATCTTGATAAAATATATAACATTGGAAATTTTCGAATTTCGCTGTGGAATGAAGTTTGTGTATTCCGAAAATTTCGGAACGAAATTTATAACAACATTTTGATTCCGAAACTTTTTGGAACGGAACTTGGAACAACTATTTTCATTCCGTCCAAAAAACACCCCTAATTTCTTCTATAAACTTTAAATTATCTGAGAGTTATTAGTTCTATTTAAAAAAATAATAATTAATGGGAAGTAAAGAGTATAAATTGTAAATATTTGAAAAATATTTTTTTTTATCGACAATGCAAGTATAAAATAAAATAAAATGTTAAAAATTTGTACATTAATTAAAATTAACAGTAAATTTGATATTATTAAAAGTTTGGGTAAAATAATAAATAAAAAAATCTTCATTTAAGGCCTTTTAGAAGTAGTTTTTTTTTTTTTTAATTATTATATGCATGTAAAAATTTTAATTCTAAAAGTACACATTTTTTTCTTTTCTAATATTAATTGAAGGATGTATTAGAAACTATAAATTATATAATAGTTATTAGTTTTATTTAATAGATTTTTAGTGGGAACGTGAAGAGTTTAGATTGTAAATGTATGAAAAATATTTTTATTGACAATACGAAAATAAAAGGAAATAAAATATTAAAAAATATACATTAATTAAAATTGATGGTGAATATAAAATTATTAAAAACATGTGAGATGAAAATAGTCTAAAAAAGTTTCTCCATTAACGTGTTTTTTTTTTAAAAAAAAAAAAAAGTAGAACTCCAACCTTAGGAGTTCCTACAACCTCTGTCTTGGGAATTTGTAAATAATGTAAATCGCGGGATGTGCGTTAGTGGAGTAGGGTTGAGAGTTTGTTGTTTAATTACACTTGCAAGGATTTCATCCATATCAAAGGTAGGATTCGAACTATCACCTTGCAGTTGCCAATTCAGCTGAAATTTCTTACTATTACCTTTCAACCAACTGAATTATACCTCGGGAGCAAGGTAGTTTTAACAGTACGGTTCTCCTGCGCTTCAAGCGTAAGAGAACCTTGGCAAAGCTCATTTGACTTTTCAATGAGTTGTCGGTTGCAATTTTGCAACTGACAACCTTTTAAATAATGTTTTATTTTGTTTAAAATATTGTCTTATTATTATTTTTATCTTATAATTTGTTTATTTAAACTTTCAAAAAAAAAAAATGTAATTGGTTGTTTTAATGTTTTGTTTGTTTAATTTTTTATTCTACTTTTTTTTAAAAATAATTTTTTATTATTTATCTTATAATTTGGTCTTTTTGTAATGCATTATTTTGTCTTTTATTTTGTCATAATAAATTCTAAGAGACGTACATGCATTGAATTTCATTTGTTATTCACAGTAACTGGTAGACCTCCAAGGAATCTTTCTATAAGCACTACAACACTAGTCTCACCCTCAGATTTGGTAAGTAAACTATTTACACTTAATAAACTTCAATCTCTTCTTGTTCCATTAATCAAATTCAAAATTCCATGTTTGCTAGTATGTAGTTGTTTATTGCTGTTAGATATTTGTCCCTTTTAGTGCTTGCTGGTCCTGTTGTATAATCATGTAATTTCTCATACATTCTTAACTTCTACGATATTCTATTGTCGAAATTCATTTTTTGAAAAGTTTTCAATATTAGCAATAGCTGTTTTCAGTTGCCAATTTGCTTCATTAGGGATGTCAGCTTGGTTATATCATACACACTATCACATCGAAACTTTATCTTTCTTGTTTGTGTGTTTGTGTGTGTGGTGCTGGCTTGTTCTCTATCGCCGCAAGGAGTGCTAGCTTTGTCCTGTATTTAAGTTCCCCCCCCTCTTTTCTGGATGTCTTATGATAATGGAGGGATTCCAATCGTCATTTTTTGGTTTCCTTTCCTCAGTTATTCAGACTTTAATCAAGCTAAGAATAATTGAAGTTGCCCTAAAGAAAGATTGTGTTCAGCTCTTTTCCTAGATAGAGAAAAATTGAAAGTAGGAATAGAAGTGGTGTCCTTGTTGAATATGTTTTCCGGATTGTAGTATGGAATTAGAGTTTATCTGTTTCTTGCTACCCCTTTTTGTTTGATACACTACTAATATCCGGCTATTGTTTTGACTCATATTGGTTAGGATTCTAATCTTGAGGTGATTGTAACCAAGTCACCTTCAGATGTAAAGTCAAGCTTTTTACCAATTTTTCGATCTGGAAGCTGTGCTGAGAAAGGACCAAAACCATACATGGAGGATGACCACATATGCATAGATAACATTTAGGCGAGATTGCAGGTTTCCCTCCCCTTGGAGCTTTCTATGGGATGTGTAAGTCAAATTCTACTAACGTGTAGCAAATATAATCCAAATTTATTATATATAACCTGCTATTACAACTTTGTTCTGTTGAAGAGGTGCGCATTTTCCAATTCATAAATTACCTGTAACCTTATTTACCGACCTATTTGTTTGATCAGTGCTTATTCCTGGGTAATTAAGGCATGTAGTTGCAAATCAAGACGAAATTTACAATTCCATTTTTTCTCTGGATGATATTCATAATTATCTAGTTCACAAACAATGAAGAACGAGCACATGTCATGTTTTGGAAGTTGGACTTTTGCGTCATATTATATGGTTGTGGTGTTACAACAGATTCAGAATTGGAATTACCAGATAATTTCCATTTAGGTTCTTATTATTGCATGTACTTTCCACAGTCATGTTTTCTCTTTAGTTATTGAACGGTCATAAAAGCTCGTAAAACTTTTATCTTGCTTCTGGTTCTCAAAGTTTACCCTAATTGCCATCACCTCACTTTTCATTACTTGACACACTATATTGGCAGGTGTTTGATGGTCATGGAGGTACAGATGCAGCATCATTCGTTAGGAATAACATTCTCTAGTTTATAGTCGAGGATTCGTACGTGTTTCCTGCTTGTATGGAAAAGGCAATTAAGAATGCGTTTCTGAAAGTAGATTATGCATTTGCTGACGATAGTTTCCTCGACATATCTTCTGGCACCACGGCCCGTACTGCACTCATATCTGGAAGGTAAGATTTAGAAATATTTTTCTTATGTTAATGCCTTACCTGTGAAATATCAAAAAATGCCTCAACTTGGAATATGAGATTGTTGTGCATGTTGAATCATCAAGACTCAAACAAGGCATGTCACCAATCCTGCTGAGAAAAGCATTCATTCTTCAGTCCCTATTTACAAAATAATTTTGTTTCATGTTCGATTTTTCCAATTATAGCCCCTCTGGGATGTAAAATATATTGTAGTTGAAGGACGGTATCTTGTTATCTTCTTAGTATATGGTTTAACTCATTGACCCGTTTAAAGTTTATAAGATTCATATCATTTTTGAAGGTCCAAACATGTAATAGTATCAATTTTTACAAGAATGATGTGGTAACTTTGTATAGTTAGTGTTGAAAAATGGAGCTAAATGTGGAAAATAAAGCCAACTTTGTTGAAATTGGCAAGCCACCATTAATAGTCCATGTTCACACCTATTTGGTAAGACACCATTAGCCTACAATCCTCATATGTTCACACCTATTTTATTCCTTCCATTGTTGATTCTTTGTCCAAACTTTCCCTATAAATAGAGGGCAAAACCTCAATGAAAAATACACCACCACAACAAAGAGTGATCTTGTGTAGAGAGCAACACAAGAGAGGCATTTCACAAAATAGGGAGAAAAGTGAGTTGGAGAGAATAGCCTTTGCATAGGCAGATAAAAATACAGTGTAGTATTTTTGTACTCCTCATATTTCGAGTTAGTGAAATATATTGGTGTGGG
Source organism: Ligustrum vulgare (assembly GCA_963555705.1). Taxonomy (NCBI): domain Eukaryota; kingdom Viridiplantae; phylum Streptophyta; class Magnoliopsida; order Lamiales; family Oleaceae; genus Ligustrum; species Ligustrum vulgare. Next base: position 39,380,828 of record OY743173.1, on the reverse strand, counting down.
TCCGTGGACGTAGGCAAATTGCTGAACCACGTAAATCTTTGTGTTTCGTATTTGCATTTTATTTTTGCGTATTTATATTTTCTCAGTCCAATTTATTTGTGTCACATCGATCCTGGGCGGGATTAGTTGCGTCCTAATTCCCAACAATTGGTATCAGAGCTTTGGCTCATTAAAATCTTTTGAAATTCTTAGTATGCTCTGTGGTTGCAGCTTTGACTGATCTTCCACATCAGAAAAGATTTCTTTAGACTGTTTTGTGATCGAGTGGGAGCAATGTCGACAGATGAGAAAATATCCAAAATTGACAAATTTGATGGTTCAAATTTTGGATTTTGGAAAATGCAAATGGAGGACTATCTGTACCAGAAGGATCTATACAAGCCACTAAAAGAAAAGCCAGAAGATATAAGCCAGGGGGATTGGGAGTTGCTCGATCGAAAAGCACTCGGCACAATCAGGCTGACGTTGTCAAAGTCAGTGGCCTTCAACATAAAAAATGAGAAGACGACAGAGTCTCTCATGGCAGCCCTTTCTAGTATGTACGAACAGCCATCTGCAGCAAATAAAGTCCACTTAATTAAAAAGCTGTTCAATATGAAGATGGCCGAAGGCGGAAGATTTGGGGAGCACCTAAATGAATTCAATGAAGTGACGGACCAGCTAAACACAGTCGAAATCACTTTTAGTGATGAAGTTCGAGCTTTGTTAATTCTTGGGCAGTTGCCAGACAGCTGGAATGGTACAGTCACAGCAATTAGTGGCTCTGCCGGAAAGTCAAAATTGAAGTTCGATGATGTCGTAAGCATGATCTTAACGGAGGAGATCAGACGACAATCAGAAGGTGCCTCAACTTCAGGATCGGCATTGAACGTGGAAAGCAGAGGCAAAAATTCTAACAGAGGAAATGGGCGGGGTAATGGCAAATTCAGAAGTGGAAGATCAAGATCCAGAAATCCAAACAATTCCAACAAAACTAAGGTTGTGGAATGTTGGAAGTGTGGGAAGACCGGTCATTACAAAAACCAGTGTCCAACACCTCCAAAAGAAAAGGAGGACAGGACAGAAGTCAATGTTGTGGAAGAGGAAGCGGACGATGCTTTGATATGCTCTTTGGAGAGAAAAACGGAATACTGGGTGATTGATTCCGGAGCATCTTTTCATGCTACCTCAAATAAGGAGTTTTTTGTAAACTATACGCGGGGTGATTTTGGTAGAGTCTATCTCGGTAATGATCAACCGTGTGACGTGGTTGGAAAGGGTGATGTACAGATCAAGATCAATGGATCTGTGTGGAAGCTGAAGGACGTGAGACATATTCCAGAATTGAGGAAGAACTTGATCTCCGTCAAGCAATTGTCGGGAGAAGGACATGTCACCACCTTCTCTGGTGATAACTGGAAGATCACCAAGGGCGCCATGATTATCGCTCGAGGCAAGGATACTGGCACCCTCTACACAACGACGGATGCTTGTGTGACAATTGCAGTTGCTGAAAGCAAGGAGGGCCCAAACTTGTGGCACCAGAGACTTGGGCATATGAGTCAGAAGGGACTCAAGTATATGCATGCAAAGGGGAAACTACCAGAGCTTCAGTCTACTGATATAGACTTATGCGAGAGTTGCATCTTTGGGAAGCAGACCAAGGTGAGTTTCAACACTAGTGGCAGAACTCGGAAGCAAGAGAAACTTGAGTTAGTCCACACAGACGTCTGGGGACCAACCGCAGTTTCATCTATTGGCGGAAAGTCATACTTTGTGACTTTCATTGATGACCACTCGAGAAAAGTGTGGGTTTATTTCTTGAGACACAAGTCCGAAGTATTCGATGTGTTCAAGAAGTGGAAATCCATGGTGGAAAATGAAACAGGATTGCGAGTAAAGAAGCTGAGGTCCGACAACGGAGGAGAATATACGGATATGGCGTTCAAGAAGTTCTGTTACCAGAATGGCATCAAAATGGAGAGGACGTTGCCAGGGACTCCACAGCAAAATGGAGTTGCAGAACGTATGAACCGGACATTAACGGAGAGAGCCAGAAGCATGAGGTTACATGCAGGCTTGCCCAAACAGTTTTGGGCAGAAGTAGTCAACACAGCGGTGTACTTGATCAATCGAGGACCCTCGGTACCGTTGGAGTACAGGATACCGGAGGAAGTATGGAGCAGAAAAGAAATAAAACTTTCCCACTTGAAAGTTTTTGGATGTGTCGCATATGCACATATTAGTGACCAGGCAAGGGGCAAGTTAGACCCCAAATCACTAAAGTGCACATTCATTGGATATGGCGGAGATGAGTTCGGCTACCGCTTATGGGATGACCAGAACAGAAAGGTCATCAGAAGCAGGGATGTCATATTCAACGAGAAGGTTATGTACAAGGACAGAAATGAAGTGCAGTCCGATGACACAGTACATGATGATCCAACATATGTTGAGTTGGATGCTCCAGAAAGTAGTACGTCGCAGCAGACAGAGGAGGATCTGCAGTTACAGGAGCCTGTTCTAGAGACTGATGCATCACAGTCTCCAGTTCCTGTTCTTAGAAGGTCAACCAGACCTCATGTTCCAAATAGAAAGTACATGAGCTACATGTTACTTACTGATGCAGGTGAACCTGAATGCTATCATGAGGCATGTCAGGTCGGTGATTCTGGCAAGTGGGAGCTTGCAATGAAAGATGAGATAAAGTCTCTCATCTCTAACCAGACGTGGGAACTAGCCGAGTTACCTACAGGAAAGAGAGCTCTACACAATAAGTGGGTGTACAGAATCAAGGAGGAACATGATGGATCAAAGAGATACAAGGCGAGGTTGGTGGTCAAAGGTTTCCAGCAGAAAGAAGGAATTGACTACACGGAAATATTTTCGCCAGTTGTGAAGCTGACAACAATCAGATCAGTCTTGAGTATTGTTGCAGCAGAGGGTTTGCACTTGGAGCAGTTAGATGTAAAAACTGCTTTCCTCCATGGTGACCTTGAGGAGGAAATATATATGCAGCAGCCAGAAGGCTTCTCAGTCAAAGGAAAGGAGAAGCTCGTTTGCAAATTGAAGAAGAGCCTGTATGGCTTAAAGCAAGCCCCGAGACAGTGGTACAAAAAGTTCGACGGATTTATGCAGAAAAATGGTTACTTCAAATGTAATGCTGACCATTGTTGCTACTTCAGGAGATTCGAGTCCAGTTATATAATTTTGCTACTTTATGTCGATGATATGTTAGTAGCAGGCTCAGATATGGACGAAATCAAGAAGTTAAAGATGCAACTGTCAGCAGAATTCGAAATGAAGGACTTGGGTGCAGCAAAGCAGATTCTCGGAATGAGGATTTTCAGAGATAAGCAGAAGGGTATCTTGCAGTTATCTCAGGCCAAGTACATTAGTCAAGTCCTGCAGAGATTTAACATGTGCAGTGCGAAGGCTGTCAGCACGCCACTAGCTAATCACTTCCGTCTATCTAGTGATCAGAGTCCTAAGACAGAGGACGAGATAAACTTCATGGCTAAAATACCATATGCCTCAGCCATTGGAAGTTTGATGTATGCCATGGTTTGTACCAGACCAGATATTGCTCATGCAGTGGGAGTTGTGAGCAGGTTTATGGCAAATCCAGGAAAGCAGCATTGGGAAGCAGTAAAGTGGATATTAAGATATCTACGGGGAACTACTGATAGATGCTTATGCTTTGGACGAGGCGAGGTGGCTCTACAAGGTTTTGTAGATGCAGATTTTGCTGGTGAGGTAGATCACAGAAGGAGCACTACTGGTTATGTTTTCACAGTAGGTACTACTGCAGTTAGCTGGATTTCGCAGATACAGAAGATTGTTGCTCTATCCACTACAGAAGCAGAGTACGTGGCAGTAACCGAGGCTAGCAAAGAAATGATCTGGTTACAGGGTTTGTTGGCAGAATTGGGATTCAGTCAGGAGAAGAATGTTTTGCACAGTGATAGTCAGAGTGCGATACATCTGGCAAAGAATTCAGCATTTCATTCTAGAACCAAGCACATTGGACTCCGTTATCACTTCATCAGGTCTCTTCTAGAGGATGAAGTATTAACACTAGAGAAGATCCAGGGTAGCAAGAACCCAGCCGACATGATGACCAAGACAGTAACAAAGGAAAAATTGGAGCTGTGCTCAGCTTCAATTGGTCTTCTGAAGTGAAGACAAAGGAAATGACTCACACCATATTTCACAAAGAGTTGTAAGAAGGAGATATCTCAGGGGAAGCCACATTTATCCCCAAGTGGGAGATTGTTGAAAAATGGAGCTAAATGTGGAAAATAAAGCCAACTTTGTTGAAATTGGCAAGCCACCATTAATAGTCCATGTTCACACCTATTTGGTAAGACACCATTAGCCTACAATCCTCATATGTTCACACCTATTTTATTCCTTCCATTGTTGATTCTTTGTCCAAACTTTCCCTATAAATAGAGGGCAAAACCTCAATGAAAAATACACCACCACAACAAAGAGTGATCTTGTGTAGAGAGCAACACAAGAGAGGCATTTCACAAAATAGGGAGAAAAGTGAGTTGGAGAGAATAGCCTTTGCATAGGCAGATAAAAATACAGTGTAGTATTTTTGTACTCCTCATATTTCGAGTTAGTGAAATATATTGGTGTGGGTCCGTGGACGTAGGCAAATTGCTGAACCACGTAAATCTTTGTGTTTCGTATTTGCATTTTATTTTTGCGTATTTATATTTTCTCAGTCCAATTTATTTGTGTCACATCGATCCTGGGCGGGATTAGTTGCGTCCTAATTCTCAACAGTTAGAACCTTAACTGTGGCTCAGTGGAGCGTCTACTTCGTCTGATGTGTCTTTTGAAAGAACTCATGCTGGATTATGTATAACATAATTTTACGTTCTGCAGAACAATTGTAGTGGCCAATGCAAGTGACTGTTGAGCTGTGCTAGGGAAAAAGGGTAGAGCAATCGAGCTGTCTAAAGATCACATGCTTAACTGCATGTCTGAAAGATTTCGAATAGGAAAACTTGGAGGAGCTATATACGATGGTTACCTTAACGGCCAACTGTCTGTAGCACGCGCCCTTGGAGACTGGCACATGAAGGGCCCGAAAGGTTCTGCTTGCCCTCTAAGCTTTGAGCCCGAGTTGCAAGAAACGCTATTGACCGAGGATGATGAGTTCTTGATTGTGGGCCGTGACGGGCTTTGGGATGTCATGAGCAGTCAGTTTGTTGTTACAATGGCTAGGAAAGAATTGATGTTGCACAATGATCCAGAAAGAAGCTCAAGAGAGTTGGTTCCGGAAGCGTTGAAGCGTAACCCATGTGACAAAAATTAACTGATTTGTTTCTCCCCAGATCCTCCACCACGTATAAAGATAACGCAGAGTCGAGTAAGGAGGAGTATATCGGCTGAAGGGTTGAATCTTCTTAAAGGTGCACTTGAAAGTAACTCATGAGAAGATAGAAAATGATACTTTGTAATATGTAATGTGCATCTTTTGAATCATGTATATTTGAGAGAGGTGGTATTGGATGAACAAAATATTTAGGTCTTGAGCTAATGTAGAATGTATTCTACTGATGAGAAATGATATGTTGCCCATAGTGGGGAACATATCATTTCCATTCTACTGATGCATATAATTTCAGAACCATTTCACATCTTAACAATTACTTTTGACCTGTTTGGCATGATTTTTGCTCTAGCTTCTTGTTGAAGAACTTTCGAAAAAGAATAATTCTACTCAGCCCGAATTCAGTGACCGAATAGTTGCTCGAAATGTTGTAGACCATTGATTTCGTTGTTGATGTGATGAGTAAAAAATTAGATTGTTGACAAGTGTGAAGGTGTGAAATTTCAGTCAAAAAATGGGTTCCCCGTAGCAAGATTGATCGAAAAACCTATCATATTTTTTTGTTTGGAAACTAATTTTTAAAACACTTCCTACTTTAAAAGTGTGTTTAAAGAAAGTAAGAATGAACCAACTTTCGTTAAAAACTTTTAAACTCAGAACCACTTTTAAAAAATTTGACAAATGGGTAAAATAACTCTAAGATTTCAGAAATAGAAAGATTTTTCAAAAGTCATCCCAAATATGTTATTAATTTCAAATTGAGCAAGATAAATCCCATTCCACAACGAAAAGAGCCAAGCCAATTTGGAAAAATGGCACGTTAAGAACCTAAGCTCTACGTAAATGAGTATAAAGATTCTTTAATCAAGATTTCTGGGATTAATTTTCCCAGCAATGACCAGGGACGGATCCAACTGCAGGCGAGCTCTCGCGACCGTGCTAGCTTGATCCGCCAACAATCTGGGTTTTGATTTTTTTTTTTTTTAACTGAAATTTTGGCATTTGATTTTCAACCCAAACTTCTATTCTCAAATGTTTTTTTGCAGTGGGATTGTCAGAGTCTTCAAGAGTTCCATCCATTTCAGCTACTCATTTCAGAAGTGGCAGTCGGCGGAGCAACACAGGTTGAACCGGTGAAGAAGGTGGTTCATTTCTTTCTTCCTTATTTTTTTTCAATTAATAAATAAAACCCAAATACCAATAACTAAAGCCCAAATAAAGTCCAAATGCACCCAGTAAAGAAAATCTTATAATGCCCCCCAAAAAGTGACTTTGGATTCATAGAATTGTACATTTAATCAATAATTCGTTCTTGAATAGAATTTTATTGGGGATAAGGCCAAAAATGAGTTTCAGAAAAGATGTTGAAGATGGAAGGGGGGATTTGAAGAAGCCATTTTTGCACACTAGAAGTTGGTATATGATGGGTTCAAGGCAATCTAGTTTGATGGGTTCTGCTCAAGCAATAATAAGGTTGAGTAATTAGTGTTAATTGTTGATTATATGAGTTGCTTGATTTCATAAATTGATATGACATAATTTTCCTTTCGCTGGAATGTTATTTTTGGTACATTGAATCTGTAGGTTGAAAAATGTTACATCTTTGGAAGAAATTAAAATTAAATATTACAAGTAATGATGTGATTAATCAAAGAAAAATGGTGAAAAGTGATTGTAGTAATTTATTTAACTTATCTTACATGTCTATAGTAATATGTCACTTGACTAATTGCTAATGGAATTGTCTAGTTGGATTGTGATTATTGTGATTTGGTAGATATTGGATTTGTGAATTGCGATTATTGAGATTTGGTGAATATTGATTTGTGAATTGTGATTATTGATGTACATGGTACATGAATATGGAAGTTTTTTTACGACTTTTAAATGTATTTTTATATTGATTGATTTTTAATATTATTTAATTAAATAATAATAAAAACTTTCACTATCACGATCGTCGTCGGTCAACGGTCCACGGTCAACGACAGTTGCTCTAACTGAACTTGGACCCTGGATCCGTCCTGGCAATGATTATACTTTCACAAGAATTTTAATTGGATCCATATTCTTCAAATTTTACCAAATACATCATTATACTTTAATTTTGTTTTCATTTGTTCACTCCATCCAATTATATAAGATTGAGTAAATGTGAAATGCTATGCGGGAGTTAAGAGAATTAATTAACTTATAATTTTAGTCTATCTCCTCGAGTAACTATTTTTCCAAAATTTTTATTAATAAATTTTTTGAGACACTTAAAATTTGACAATTCATTTTCTTGTAATGTATCTCTTATTCAACCCATGTTTGATTTCCAATAAAATTTTACCAAATTTTACTAATCTCCTTTTCAATCATATATTTTCATAAAATAATATTATACGTCAATTAAAAATATTTCTTTACTTTTTAATCATGCATTTTTCAAAAAATATGGTGTTCTCTTTACTGTTTTGAGGCCGTTTTCTGTTTTTATTTTTTAAAACACTAAAAACGCGTTCTCTTTACCATTTTCAAAAACTTGTTTTAGAAAAAAAATTCGTTTTCGACTTTTTTAAGTGTATTTCAACAATAAAATTTCAAAAGGCGAAAAACGAATTTTTTTTTTTTAAGAATTATCTTAACCTAAAACTAAGTCTTGAATAAAGTTTTATTAAATTCAATATCAACATTAAAAAAAACATTCAGTGAGAATTCTTGTTATTATGCTGGGAAAAAACATTATGTTGGCCAAAAAATTAAAAAAAAACATAGAATCCTCAACATTATAAACACGAGTTATTTTGTTTCTATGTATGAGGCTGAATTAGTAAACTCTACATTTAAGGTAATAATTCAAAAAATACCTTGAATATGGACTTTATGTGTGATTATTTTGATTCAGGACCAATTGCATCTATTTTGTTGAGTCAAACTCTTTGTGTGATTATTTCATTTACATAAACTCATGTTTAATTGTGACTTGAACATGAATGTAGCAACAATTATTAGATAAACTAATTTCTTATAATATTTTTGAGACTTCATCATTAATGAATTTATTTATCTATTTTTATAATATTTTCTAGTCATTAGTAAATCAGTCTAATAAAAATTAGATAAGCTAATTTCTTATAATAGAAAATAAATCTTCAAAAGGCAATTTTTTTTATATAATTTAACCTACAAGCAAATTAATTACAAATAACTTAATTAGCATCCTGCAAAATTTCAAAACAGAACAAGTTTTTCAGTTTTTTTTCATTTTTAGAAACAATTTTCAGAATATTTAAAAACAGGAAATGAAAACAAAAAACAAAAAAAGTTTTCAAAAAAAAAAAAATAGAAAATGAAATATAAACAGAACTGTTTCGCGCGGAAGTCACCTCGCTAACTATTACCAAAAGGGGGATCCGACGAATGTGTAAGGAACAAACCTCTCGAGACAAAGTCCCAACGAGAGGTGCTATATTTATGAAGATTACAGAGAAAACAAAACACCTCCAAGGGGCGCAAGCACACAAATTACACTAAGAGTTTGACGATAAAAGTAAAGATAAAGGAAATTACATATTCTCTTGTTGAGATTTGATTGATTGGTCATTCTAAATGACTATTTTTTTACAATATATACAAATGCATGAACTTCCTTCAACTTCTGTCAATATTTGAATTTTTGGTTTGCCACCTTAATTTGTAACACTTGCATGGATTAATTTGCTTCCTCCACGTTGCATAATCGTCGCCCACGTCCTTGTAACATCCGATTGCCACGTCGCTCTAAGTAACCTCCACAGTTCATCATTTCAACTACCACCTTCATCAACAACTGGCTACGTGATCATAAGACAAGTGTCAAAACTGCTTCTACTTGCTTTAGTCGCCCAACTGCTTCATCGCTCGCCCTGTCGCCCAAATATCCTAGTTGCCGCACAATCGCCCAGTCGTCCAGCTTCTTGCCTTTAATGAGTCTTTAATGTTGGGCCTCTTTTGGTTTGGGCCAAGGTTTAGGCCTCTTATATTTTTGGGTATTTTTTGGGCGTCAATAATTACCCACCAATATGGTGGAATTAATGTTCATCAATTAATTTTATGCCATATTAATCATTTCGATGTGTCCCTTTTTCTAGAAACTCTCAGCATTCCAATCTTCTTCCATCTTTTCCAACATAGACCGTTCAGATTCTTCCTTTCTGCCTTCTTTTTCTCACATAAAGAGGTGGATCATTTCCCTATAAAAAGAGGATTTGGTTGCAGATACGTCTTCTTATCCCTTTCTTCCAGTCTTGTACACCACTGCTATTATGTATATTCCCCCATATTTGAAGCATCTAACTTTCATTTCCCATGATCTTCTCTAAACATACATTTGGTATGGGAGATATAGGAAATTGTTTCTTGGCCGCGGAGGCTCCTTTCAGCGTCTCTCTCCCTTGTGATCCCTTTACAAGGTCATCAGATGTAATGGAACTGCCCGTAGGGAGGGGTCGCCGGGAATCTCTCACTCCATGATCGGCCAATGGCTTGCGCTTCTCAGGCCGTTCGCCTGTTGTGATTGCTTCCAGCGGATGCATCCGAGAAGACGAGGATGGAAGCTTCACAAAGGTTGAGATGGAGGAAGGGGGAAGACCTACCAGGCGGGTCATCCTTGTTCACACGCATGTCTCCATTGTTGGGGTGACGAAGATCGGTTTGTAATAGGGACGTCCTCTGTAATAGTCTATAGGCAGTCTTCATTCTGTAGTAGTTGGTAGGCATTATTCGTTTCCCTATTGTTGCTGAGTGAGGTCCTGCTGGCTCCTCTTGTATTACAAAATGTATATAACTTTTTTGAATAAAAGAAACATTTTTTTGTTATGGGCGCATCTCATTTTTATTTTTCCTTTTTCTTGCTTGTGCGATAATAACGCGCCTTTCCCACCAAAATACAATGTATTTATATTTGTTCGTCCTCCCATATGGAAGGGACATATTTTTTCAAGTATTTGCCGTTGATGGATCTTATGTATTTCGTGTTATCTAGATCCTCCAAATGATAAGCTCCGTTGGACAACATACTGCTTACCCTGAACGGTCCTTCCCAATTAGGCGACCATTTCCCATATTTGGGATTTTTACTTTCTAATGGGAGTATGGTTTTCCAGACCAAATCGCCCGCGCTAAATAATTTGGCCATCACTCTGTTGTTGTAATATTTAGCCACTTTTTGCTTCTGAACTTGCAATCTATCAAGGACGTCCAACTTCAATTCGTCCAGTTCTAAAAGATTCTGAACCATCAATTCTGCATAATCGCTTTCGCATAGATGGTTATGTAAACTTGTTCGAATTGACTGCACATTGATCTCCATAGGTAGTACTGCTTCTTGTCCATAAGCTAGCTGAAACGGATTTACACCTGTACTCGTTCGTGGAGACGTCCTGTAAGCCCACAATGCATTGTTCAAACATTCGTGCCAATTCCTGGCATTTTTGCCCAACATTTTTCGTACAATGCTCTTTAGGGTTTTGTTGGACGACTCTGCTTGCCCATTAGACTAAGCGTAATAAGGCGTAGAGTTAACTAGCTTGATGCCAAATTCGTCCAAGAACTCCTATACTAGATTTCCATTCAACGAGGTTCCATGGTCTACCATTATGTTTTGTGGCACCCCGAACCTATAAATAATGTGGTTGCGAATGAATTCCATGACGTTCTTTTGGGAAATCTCTTTCAAAGGGACAGCCTCTACCCATTTAGTAAAGAAGTACGTTGCTACAATAATGAACGTGTGTTGTTTGGACGATGGGGGATAAATCTTCCCTATTAAATCAATAGCCCAACCTTTAAACGGCCAAGGTTTAATAATAGGCGCCATTTCCCTGGCTGGCGCTCTTTGGATTGGTCCGTGCCTCTGACATGCTAAGCAACTTTTTGCATACTGTATGCACGTTTCTCCCATTTTGGGCCAAAAGTATCCACTCCTAATAATCAACCATCTCATTTTTGGCCAGCTTGATGGGCCCCACATGGACTTCATAGACTTTTGCCATAATGGTCTTAGCCTCGCTCAAACTTATGCACTTTAATAGCACCTCATCTGGACGCTTCTTGTATACTTGTTCATCTATGAGGACATAATTCAATGCACAGAGTTTCATTTTTCTGTCGTTTCTTCCAACAGCTTCTTCCAAAAATTTCTTTAGTTCTTCTCTCCAATCCATCGCATCCCCGGTTTGTATACAATGAATACTGCTTTCCTTTATCCTCCTTTGTGCGGAGGGCAGGATTATTCTGTACTCACAAGTTGTTGTTGCATTTATCACCTTTGAATAACTCGAAGCGACTTGGGCTAATTCGTTCGCTACATCCTTGTAAATCCTGCTTATGTACTAAAGCTCCACTTGATCAAATTCCTCCAAAAGCTCTTGGGTGAGCTGGTGTTGCTTTACCATAAAATCGCTCTGGCACTTGAAATCACCCATTAATTGGTATATTACCAACTGAGAATCTCCCCGGATAATCACATTCTTCACTTTCAGCTCTACTAACAGTTCTAACCTATGATCAATGCTTCATACTCGGCTTGATTGTTAGTACATGCTCTTTCCAAGGTGGGAGCATACTTGTAACAGACTCCCAGAGGATTCATTAAAACTATACCAACCCCCGCCCTGGTAAGTTTTTGATCCATCAAAATATAAAACTCAAGGCTTTGTTTTGAGCGAATCCACTTCTAAATTAACCTCCTTAGGCATGTCCAAACATGGATGATCAGCCAAGAAGTTGGCTAAAGCTTGATTTTTAATTGCCTTTTGAGGTATGTGTTGTATTTCAAATTCAGAAAGGGCCAATGCCCAAAGGCCAATTCTCTGATGTAAAACAGGGCGAGAAAACAAGTACCTGACTATATTTACTTTGGATATCAAATACACGGTTACAGGCCGTAAATAGGCCCTTAGTTTAGTACATGTGAAATTTAGAGCGAGACAAAGTTTTTCTGTAGCTGAATAATTACATTCACACTTCGTCAACTGTCTGCTTAAGTAGTAAATCGCTCTCTCCTCGCCCAGTTGGTCTTCTTGCGCGACCATTCCGGCTATAGATCCTTGCTCCGCCGATAAATAGACTTTCATTGGCTTCCAATGGATTGGTGACACCAACACAGGCGGATTCGATAAGTATACCTTTAGGCTGTCGAAAGCCTTTTAGTGTTCTTCCCGCTAGACAAATTCGTCTTTTTTTCAACTTTAAAAGAGGCGAAAAAACTTTCATTCGCTCTGCATAATTAGAAATAAAACGCCTTAAGAAATTTATTTGACTTAGGAACCTTTGCAATTCCTTTTTATTAGTAGGCGGTTTTGCTTCTAAAATGGCTCTTGCTTTATTTTTGTCAAGTTCGATCCCCCTTTGGTGTACCAGAAAACCAAGGAAGTTTCATGAATTAACACCAAACGCACATTTCAAAGGGTTTAACTTCAACTTGTACTGCCTCATTCGTCTAAATGAACGCCTTAGTTATTGAAAACAGTCTTTTTCTTTCACGTATACTTCAATAAATTCCCCAATCATGTCATGAAAGATTAAATTCATTGTCCTTTGATAAGTGGCCCCAGCATTTTTTAGGCCAAAGGACATGGCACCCACTCAAAACATCCCAAGGCCCCTGGGCATCTAAAGGCCGTTTTATGCACGTCTTCGTCATCTATGTAAATTTGGTTGTATCCAGAATACCCATCCATGAATGAATACATGACATGCCATGCATTTGAATCTACTAAAGAATCCACCGTTGGCATAGGATACTCATCTTTAGGCGTGGCAAAATTTAGATTCCTGAAATCTATGCACACCCTAATGCTACCGTTCTTTTTAGACACGGGCACAATATTAGATAACCATTCTACATATCTGGCCGTCCTAATAAAACCAGCCTTTAGAAGACGTTCTATTTCCCTTTTTACTTCAGGTAATACATTAGGGGCAAAACGCCTAGGTGGCTGTTTATGTGGCTTAAAATTATATTTAGTTGGCAATTTGTGTTCCACCAAATTCCTATCTAAACCAGTCATGTGTTCATATTCCCAAGCAAAATAATCTTTGTATTCTCTTAATAAGGCAATCAATTCATCACTTACCTCCCTTCTGAGTGTTTGGTTGATGAATGTTGGGCGTTCTTCCCCTTCGTCGCCGATGTTCACTTTTACAAGAGGGTCTTGAGCTTGAGCGTGTCCCTGTTTGGATATCCCTATTGCTTCATCGTCCAGGCTTTTTTTGAGCAACTCTTCCTCCAAACAATCCACCTTGTAGATCTTTCCATCAACATTCTGCTCCAACTCAAAAACGGCCAACTTGCACCTGAACCTTGCCAATGCTGCTGCCTCTTTTGTCTTTTTTGCATTTTCTTCAGACTTATTATTGAAAGCCATTGGTCTGGCTTTTGAGGCCCGAATATCGGCCACATTCCCTCTTTATTGATTGCTTGTCATGATTCCTCGATCACTTTTATGCCAATGACTGGCTTCTCAAGGGCCACTATATTTGACCTCATATGGTTGAACATCTCTGTGAGGGCGTCAACTGAGAATGGTTCTTCGCTTAGCGTGACGAATTGAGTTTCTTCACCCTCTTGCACTACTCTAACAGGCCCATAATTCCCCTCGTACATAAATCTTTCTATAGAGTTCGCTTCCATCATGAATGGTCTATGATCTGCCTGTATCACTTCTACTTCTCTTTTATCATTCCAGAATACTAAACACTGGTGGAGCGATGAAGGTATGTACCGGCTCCCATGGATCCAATCTCTCCCAAAAAGTACGTTATAGCTGGTAGGACCATCTATCACGAAGAAAACTGTGGTCCTTGTGGTAGTCCCCACAGTGACGTCCAACGGCATCACTCCTTTGGCCGACGTCACCCCCCTCCCCCGTTGAAGCTTGTGAGGATAACTTCTATAGGGATCATATCATCCTCCTTTTTCGCAAGTCTTCTCTTCATTTTGGATGGAATAGTATTTATAGCGGCCCCGTTGTCTGTAAGAACCTTTAACACTGGAATCCCATTAATCTGGGCCTTCACATACAGTGGTCTAAGATGCCTGGTTTGTTTGGTGGAGGGTTTCTGATGTGTTCCGGACCCTCGACAATCGGAGTCATAGCAGGCTTGACGGAAAAAGTTAAATATTCAAGTCAAATAAAAGTGCAATCCAGTCAAACATGTCGGAATTAGATGCATAATATGTATTTTTCGAGTAGAAATGAGCCACTAAGAAAAACTCATGAGCTAAAGCCCTTGAGCCGACTGATTTTATGGTCAAATTCCATCATTTGGGGCTTCAAAACAGCAAGTCAATTATGCAGACGTAAATTAGGGTTTTTGCGTATTTTTAGGTTAAATTTTGTTTTTAATTATTTGTTTGCCTATTTTATAATTTTAGTCTAATTATAATTCTATTTTGAGTCAATTAGCGGCTAGGTTATTTTACTTATTTATATTCCATTCCATTCATTGTAATTCAGACTTGATTTTGATATAAACAGTTTTTATTGAGGATTCAATAAAAGTTATAGGCGGATTCCTATGTTTTTTTCGAACTTATCAAGAATATTTCTTGTGGCGTTCAAATATTGAACTTATCAAATATTTCTTGAGAATATTTGTGGCGTTCAAATCAGAGACTTATCAGGGAGATTGGGCGATTACTTGTGGCGTTTCAAAAGTCGTGGTTCTTTATTCCGCATCGTCGAGCCATCGCGTCGTGAATATTGGGTCATGATTCCACCGTTCATCCACAACCTGGGTTCAGAACTTTCCGGCGTTTCTTCTGCGCTTCGAATCTCATCATCTGGTATTAGAGCTGGACTCTGAATTCAGGTTTTTTTTATTCTATCCAGTTTAATTCTTATGTTTATCATCGAGTCTGCCATAAGAATTATCCATATCTTATTGTTGAGTCTTTCTTTTCTTGAGTATTCTTCGTGCCAGTAATTTTTTTCTAGTTTTGATTCATATAAAAATTCAACAAAATTCAAAAGTGTTTATTTTATTTAATTCTTATCCAAATCTTGTGTCGTTTGTTTTGTTACGTTCGTGTCGAATTTTCGGATTTATATATATAAAAAAAATATTTTTTTAATTTATTTTTTTCGAAAATTCATCCGTTATTCAAAAAAAAAAAAAAAGTTGTTCCAAAATTTAAGAACCACTTTCTTGAATTTCCTTAAATTCTTGATATTCTTTTCCTTTCAAGTCAGCAATAAAATTCGTTCTTACTATTTGATGTCTAAATCCTCTTCGTTCTTGAATTTTTGAAACGCCAAATAAGGAATGGATTATGATCCGGGCTGTTTATTCCAAACTAGATGTTATGTGGATCATAAGGGGTGCAGTTTGGCGATTGATGGAAAGTGCTTTACTAATTTCGTTAGTAGCACCGTGATTGAAAAATTAGGATTGCCCCTAGAACCACACTATAAACCTTATAGGATGACGTAGATGAGGGGGTTTGGGAATTTCAAAGTAACCAAACAAGTTCTAATGCCTATCACCTAGGGAAGGTATAGTGATGATGTATGGTGTGATGTAGTGCCATTGAAATCTTATCTTATTTTATTGGGAAAACATCGGAGACATAGGAGGGATGCTGTTTATGATAAGAGTATGCACATATACCAATTCCTTAAGAAAGGGAAAACATGCGTACTATATGGGTTGACATTAGAGGATGCACTAGAAGATTCACGAATGGTAAGGAAGGAGAGTGAAAGGTGGTGTAATAGGAGGCATCGTGGGGGTAAGGACATTGAAAAGAAGGAGGGGGAGTTTAAATTAAAAATGGATAATCAAACTCCAAAATTTGATGAGGAAAATGTGGAGTTGGGTAGCGAGGAAGTGATTAAGAATGAAATTGTTGATAATGAGAGGAATGAATTGGGGGTTGAGGTAGAAATTCAACATTTGAACTTTGAATTGAAAAATCCACATTTGGGTAGGGATGAGGTAGTTTACGAGCATGGTGATAAAAATGTGGAGTTAGGAGATGTGGTTGAGTTTGAAGAAGAAAAATTTGAACGAGAAGTTGCAAAAGAAAAAAGAGGCGAAGAGAAAAGCCTCATGGTTCAAGAAGTGGAGTTGGTGGTGGTTTATCATGAATACAATGATCCATACTTTGTACCTCATTAAGCTAACATGTCCCTCCCCATTTTGTTCAAATCTTTTTTGCAGGTTAATTACGTTTGGAAGCTTCAACCACACTACGTATGGCAAAGAGATTTCAAGTTCCATCTCTTCCATGTTTTCCAATCAAAGGAGCATAATTTACTGAACTCATGGCATGGAAGCAATAATTTTCCATTTGATCTAGGATGTGAAGTGAAACAATAGAAACAAAGCTATGATTCGGGACGAATCATCCTAAAGAAGGAGGGTATGATGTGTTCCGGACCCTCGACAATCAGAGTCATAGCAGGCTTGAAGGAAAAAGTTAAATATTCAAGCCAAATAAAAGCGCAATCCAGTCAACCATGTCGGAATTAGATGCATAATATGTGTTTTTGAGTAGAAATGGGCCACTAAGCAAAACTCATGGGCTAAAGCCCTTGAGCCGACTGATTTTATTTCCAAATTCCATCATTTGGGGCTTCAAAACAGCAAGTCAATTATGCAGACGAAAATTAGGGTTTTTGCGTATTTTTAGGTTAAATTTTGTTTTTAATTATTTGTTTGCCTATTTTAGAATTTTAGTCTAATTAGAATTATATTTTGAGTCAATTAGCGGCTAGGTTATTTTACTTATTTATATTCCTTTCCATTCATTGTAATTCAGACTTGATTTTGATATAAACAGTTTTTATTGAGGATTCAATAAAAGTTATAGGTGGATTCCTATGTTTTTTTCGAACTTTTCAAGAATATTTCTTGTGGCGTTCAAATATCGAACTTATCAAATATTTCTTGAGAATATTTGTGGCGTTCAAATCAGAGACTTATCAGGGAGATTGGGCGATTCCTTGTGGCGTTTCGAAAGTCGTGGTTCTTTATTTCGCATTGTCGAGCCATCGGGTCGTAAATATTGGGTCATGGTTCACACATGGAACTTTCCGGAATTTCTTCCGCTCTTCGAATCTCATCAGTTTCCTAAAGATAACTTTTTCCGCTGCATCGATCTCTACCTCCTGGCCGTCTTCCTTTATTTCGACTCTTTTCGTTACTTCGGCTTGCAATACTTCTTTCCCCCCACTCTGATCTCTTAACTCTCAACTCTCCATGTGTGAACCATCCAGTAGGAGGAGGAAGTATCCTAGGAGGGAACCCATACTTCTCAACCTGTGGCACTCTCGTTTTCCTTTTGGGCATTCCGTACAGTACGTAAAAATCGAACGCTCGCCCAGAGGGCTCGTCCAATAGATCCACTTCGCACACACCTTCGTGATATAACTACTTTAGCAACACATTCATCAAGAACTGGCTATCAAGCCATCGTCTTCTTCTACCTTCCAACTCCAAATCAATTTCTTCCTCGATGTCTATCATGCCATCATTTTCTTCTTCATAATCTACCTCTTGGGATGTTTGGCCCTCTTCACATATCAACTCGCAGGCTGCTCCTTCATTTTCTCCACCTTCTTCTCCTATATCCTCTTTGTTCCAAAACTCATTGGCCAGTATATAGTTGTTGGCCATAACTGGGGGTAATGTCCCGAACTGAATGGTGGTTGCTCGCTCTGGTTCCTCTTCGTCTCTTTCTTCTTTGCTGCGCTCGAACTTCGATTTCCCTGTGGGACTTCCAGACGCTTTTTTCACCGATCTCTCTGTGTTGTTTCCTTTGTCACTATCAAATTTACTTTGGTCAGCTTCCTGAGTTAGCCTGACGCGTCTAGAGGCAACATTCCCTGTCGTCGCCTCATCATTCTGCCGTAGTTCCTCTGAAAACGCCTTTGCTGTGTCCTTATCATCTCATTGAAGGGCACGACTCGTCTCGCGTTGTGCTGGAATGAATGTCAAACATTTGATAGTCGTGACTGCGGCCTAAATGTTTTCATGTGATTTGTTAGCCATAGTTGCCCCTCTTGATACGGTTTTCCATGTGTATCTAGGCCTCGCCCCCTATCGGGTTGGAAACTTGGCGTAACTCTGGGATAAGTGTGAAAACTTTGCACTTTGTTTCCTTCCACAGATTTACTTACTTCTTCCTTGCACCTATCACATAAGACACCCCTGTCTCCTTGGTGTTCTTTTCCCTTTAGTAGTTCAAACACTTTGGGACGTTATTGTTCATCTTCTATTCCATCATCAATCACCAGTTTGAACTTTGGCAATTTCTGGGCAAAATCAGTTTCCATCATGTTCACTCCAAGCGGTTATGGGAAGGGGCTCTCATCCACCTCCATCTTTTTCTTAAGCTCAAGCGTAATCCTTCCCGACTCAATAGCTTCATGCAACACATACCGGAAAACCAAACAGTTGTTAGTCGTATGAGACCATGCATTATGCCATTTATAGTATTTTTTTACCTTAGTTTGTTCAGGGTTTAGCAACGTATGTTTATCGCTTAACTTGATTTGCTTGTCCTTATATAACTTGTCGAATATAAGGTCCCCCTTACTAACGTCGAACGAAAATATTTCAGTCTTCTTATTTTTCTCTTCTACATGCTCGTCTTTTATTATCATGCCAGATTTTGCTGCCAGGGGACAGGCATATGGGTCCCCTTTGACTAGCTCGGCCAAGCATACTTCGGCCTGGTCAACATATCCGTCACCCACTGTGTGTATGTCAAAATTTGGATCCTTATAAAAAGTCTCTTTACTAGAATTTTTCATTTGCTCTTCTTCTCTCAGCAGACATTCATATCTTATTACATTAGCGCTGAATTGAAATAGGTCAGGGAACTTCCTATCCTGGAATTTTTTCTTTAGGTCAAAACTCAGGCAACTCTGGGCGATTCTAATGAATTATTTTTCCGGCAGGGGTACAAAGCATTTACTCCTGGCCGTTTTGAACTGTTGGAGAAAACTTTCAGCCCATTCAGCGGGCATTTGCCTTAGATTGGCCAGATCGGTCAGAGTCACCTCGAATTTCATTTTATAGATCTGGGCGTGGAACAGTTGTTCTAATTGTTACCACGTTTGCACAAAATTCGCTGGCAGATTAATGAACCAAGAGAAAGCCATCCCTGTTAAGGAAATCGGGAAAAAGCCTCATTTTATGATAATCGGTCACCTCACCACACTGCAACGTGAATCGCCCTATGTGTGCTAACGTGGAGACTTCCCCAAACCAGTGAATAAAGAGAATTCTGGCACCTTGTAACCAACCCCTAGGCCACGGATAAGCTTGATCCACCCAATCTTGGTATGACTTAGTGTAAGTCGGCCTAACATAAGGACGCATCCCCACTGTCATTTGATCTCGCACCATCTCAGCGACTTGATCCCTTAACAAGGCATTGGGATCATAAGGGAATCCTATAGGTTGATTTTTCCCTGGTGGTGCTTGTGGTCTGACGTTTGGCACAGGATTTGGTAAAGGAGTTGGAGCGCAATTACCATTGGTAAAGTTGTTGTTATTGTCCCTCCATCGTTAAAATGTGGAAAATTTTGTCCATTATTTTGGACACTATTTCGAGGTACTGGGTTATTCCCCAAGTTCGGAACTGGGTCACCCCCTAAGTTCGAAGTTGGATTTCCCCCCAAGTTCGGCATTGGGTTACCCCCCAAATTCGAAGTAGGGTTACCCCCCAAGTTTGGAATTGGATTACTCCCCAAGTTTGAAGTTGGGTTACCCCCCAAGTTTGAAGTTGAATTACCCCCAAGTTTGGCACTGGATTATTTCCCAATATTGAAGTTGGGTTACCCCCCAGGTTTGGCACTGGATTCCCCCCCCCCCCCAGTTTGAAGTGGACGGCCCAAAAGGCCATTCTATCCCCTGATTTGGACTTGAGGTTGGGGAATTATGTCTTGCAATCATCTTGGATTGAAAATGATGTCCTATATTTGGGAAGGTTGATTGAACAACTTGGCCTGTCAACTTATTCATATTATCATGCAACATTTTTAGTTGTTTGGCCATATTATCGAATTGTTCCTTCTCTCTTAGAACAAAATTTTCCATATTATGGACATATTGCAGATTTACCTGTTCAACCACGTCTTGAGCGAGTTCACCGAACAGCACGCACATGGTTTGAGGATTCAAATCCGTCATGGGTTCATAACGGCTATGACTCTCTCCCTCTGTTCCTGGAGGAGTTTGTTCCTCCTCATATCTTTCAATTATAGACGGGAGATGATGGCTTGTTGTTTCCTTGTCGGAATTCTTGTGAGGCATGATGGTTCACTTCGTATCTTCAAAAACACACCAAATTGTCCCACCAGGCGTGCCAAACTGTTTCGCGCGGAAGTCACCTCACTAACAATTACCAAAAGGGGGATCAGACGAATGTGTAAGGAACAAACCTCTCGATACAAAGTCCCAATGAGGGGTGCTATATTTATGAAAATTACAATGAAGACAAAACACCTCCAAGGGGCGCAAGCACACAAATTACACTAAGAGTTTGACGATAAAAGTAAAGATAAAGGAAATTACGTATTCTCTTGATGAGATTTGATTGATTGGTCCTTCTAAATGACTAATTTTTTACAATATATACAAATGCACGAACTTCCTTCAACCGCTGCCAATATTTGAATCTTCGGTTTGTCGCCTTAATTTGTAACAATTGCATGGATTAATTTGCTTCCTCCACGTTGCATAACCGTTTCCCATGTCCTTGTAACATCTGCTTGCCACGTTGCTCTAAGTAACTACCACAATTCGTCATTTCAACTGCCACATTCATCAACAACTAGCTACGTGATCATAAGACAAGTGTCAAAACTGCTTCTACTTGCTTTAGTCGCCTAACTGCTTCATCGCTCGCCCTGTCGCCCAAATATCCTAGTTGCCGCACAATCGCCCAGTCGTCCAACTTCTTGCCTATAATAAGTCTTTAACGTTGTGCTTCTTTTGGTTTAGGCCAAGATTTAGGCCTCTTGTATTTTTGGGTATTTTTTGGGCGTCAACAAGAACACCGCCTAACTATTTCAAAATAAGTTTTTCACATAAACCTAATCATAATGGATCTCAAATAGGGAATCAATATGAAAATCCAATATCACATACACACATGCTAAGGGACGGAGCCAGGATTTCAAGTCAGCGTGGGCGGAAATTAAATGAGGTGGGAGGGGGGACGGGGGTGCTGCCCCCGAAAAAAATTTTCCCTAGAAAAATTAAACCAAATAGAGAAAGATTCACCTCCTCCTTGATTACCATGACTTGATTTGAAAAGATAACAGTACAAATAATAAACAGCATCTTTTGCTATACTGTACTCCAACCAACTACCGAATTCATTAAACCAAGACAATTGGAATCGTCTAAAATGGGATGCTCCGAACTGGCGTCTTGGGAATACATGATCTAAAGGTTGACAAGCACCCTTTTGCAAATATGCTCTTCGAACTTGATCACGGATATTAATATTGTAATTTGAAATTGGGGTTCTTAATCCAGGGTCGATGGGAAGTTGTGCAAGATTAACATCCATTCTATTTTCATGATCAACGAGAAGTTGTGTAACATCAACATCCATTCTAATTGAAGTCCCCTCATCAATATTTCCTTCTACTGGACATTTTCTTTTAAAAAATATATCTAAGGTGGGCATGATTTTTTCCTACTACAATAAACAAGTTATAATTAGAAACTCATAAATAAACTTCAAAAACTAGAAACCACAAATCTCAAATTAAACAAACTCAACAAATACCAATTACAAATCACAAATCTCAAATAACAAAAATTAAAACCAAGCTAATTAAATATATTAAAAATACCCCAAAATGCCAAATCAATATTATTTTCACAAAACTAATTACTAGTATCAATATAAGATAGGCATAAAATCGGCACAAATAAAATAGGCATAAAGTTAAATATGTGCAACAAATAACAATTGGAGAAAACAAAAGAACACATTACGATTTACACAACACAGTGATAAAATGAATGAAATAATTAGTGTCTTCAATCTTTATCTTCTGTCTTCATCTCCATTTTTCAGATAAAAAAAACTTACTGTCCGTGCCAGCCTGCCAGGCGCCAGCGGAGCTGCGAAGGAGGAAGCAGGCCCAGGCCAGCAGCTGAAGTTTCGAGTTCTGCTGGACCGCTGGTTGGAGTCGGAGCAAGCACTCGGCGACGGCAGTGACGAGCCTGACGGCGACGGGACCGGTGGTTTGAGTATGAGGCTTTTTGAAGAACTTGAGAAAGGTAAAAGGTTCAATGATTCACAGATTCAGAACCTGAGGGCTGAGAATGATCCGTTTTGATTGATTCTTCTGTTTTACTTTTTTTTTTTTTTTTTTTACATGGGCTAACTTGGGGCAGCCCAAAAGTTCAGCGCAGTCCATGGACCGCGATGGACATGGGCTGCCTCTGCCCCTGCACATGCTACTTCTTAAAAATATTAAATCAAACATATAATGAATTAAATTGGAGGTAGTTGGAATAACTTTTAATCAATTACAGTATTGAGTCCATTGACTATAAGAAAGAACCAAGGTTCTAAAAGGCGTAATGCGTTGTGAATTGACGGGGTCGAGAATCAAGAATTACAAATTTAGGCGTACCATTGCGAAGAATAGACGTCACAATGCTTTTTGTATTATTAATATTATTTTAATTATTTCAAGATATTAAATAGATTTTTTTCACATAAAAACTATTAAATTTCAAAATTTTTAATTAGATTATTTTATACAAATATTTGGAGATTTGAATAAATAAAAGAGAATGTGAAGAAAAATAATTTTTAAAATAGAGGGACTTTTTTGAAAAAAAGAAAAACAATACAAATAATGAAATAATATACTAAAAATGTTAAAACCCCCAAATTGGCACCTTGGAGGCTCGAACCAGCATCTCATAATTAGCAAAAAGGCACTATTTCCAATTGGGCTAGCCATCATTTGTTGTCTTCAATCAAGCTGTTATTTTAAAATAGAGAAACAATGAAAGAATGCAATTACAATCCCACATCGAACAAAAACGCTGAATGGAGACCCAATGCCTTATATATAATTTGGACCAATTTTTTATGGTTAAACCGGTTTTTATAGTTTTGGACCGGGTTTTTATGGGTTTAAACCGGTTTTTTGCCGATTTTTCTTTTTCAAACGCTTTTTTCCTTGCATGAGGCTTTGCGACGCGTTTTCCAAACTCGTCATCTCTAGGCGCGTCTAGACCACTCATTTTTGCACCTATTAGAACATTGATAAGAACACGTTAGGGTCCGTCCATCTTTAGTCCACCAAATTCACCAATATTCATTACATTATATTGTATGGGGTACCCTACACGTGGATGCTAGCTGTTGGTAATTAAAGCCACCATACTCTAATTAACTTTCCAACACCTTATTAAATTGACCTAATGTTAAGGAAAGAAAAAAAAAACAGTGCTCGGCGCTTTCTCACTTTTTTTCCTTTTATTTATAATATATATGTACAATCAATAGTTGCTTTATCAATAACGGAGTAAAAATTACACATATTATTATTGGTTAGCAAT
This sequence comes from Ligustrum vulgare, assembly GCA_963555705.1. Lineage (NCBI taxonomy): Eukaryota > Viridiplantae > Streptophyta > Magnoliopsida > Lamiales > Oleaceae > Ligustrum > Ligustrum vulgare. The sequence continues at coordinate 39,356,920 of OY743173.1, read as the reverse complement.
AATTTTAAAGAGACATTATTTATAAACATTTTTAAGAGACGTTATGATGCGACATTTATTTATTGATTGATGAAAATAATTGCTCAATCACTTATTTTTTTCATCAATCAATAAATGTGTATCACATAAAATGTTCCCTAAAAATATTCATAAATAATGTCTCCATAAAATTACTGATTAGTTAGACACTGCACTTATCGATGAAAATTCCATCTCAATTAGTAGTTTCTTTCTTTTGTCGGCATCAGAAATTACCAATTACCAATTTATGATAATAGTAATCAAGTAGTAGTATTATTTTATTTAATTTAATAAATATGGTCAAAAAGGAATAATATTAACTTTCTTTTTCTAAAAATAAAAACCCTAAAAGTTTCTTGCAATTCCTAAGTTAATTTCTCACTATAATATCAGTTTTTTAAAAAAAATTGTATCGAGCCCATAAATTGACACCTGAAAAAATGCCTAAAGATGTGGGGAAAGGTTGATCCATTGTGTGTAAAACAACATGAAAAACTATGCTGTAATGATGAAACCACCCCTATTTGGTAAAACTTATTCGTTTATAGAAAAATTATTTACTAATTCGATGTAAAATATGTTGTTATAAAGTGATTTAAAAAATGTGTATAATTAAAATGTGATTTGAAAAAAATGTGTTTATAGATTTGTTACCAAACCAGCGAAGGTAAAAAAAAAAAAAAAAAAAAAAAGCAAATATGACAAAAACAAAAATCAAAATCCTACTGGAATGAGTTGTAGATGTTGATGTTTGAGCTCTGAAGGGCGTTTCCTAATTGGGAAAGTTTCATCTGAAGTCATCTAACTTGCAGGGTCGTTTCATATAATTCAACTAATTTTTGATTTGTTTTACGGTTTTACCTCGATAGTCCAACTTATATTTTTATAAGTCAATATTTTGAAAATCGATTTGAGCATCAACTCGGAAAAAAGGTTGACCATAAAATCGTTGAATTGAGTATAAAAAACGTCTATGTTGTAAAAAATTGACTACATAAAAATAAGAGTAATGCTAGGAAAATATTTTTTAAGGACATTTTTAAGTGACATTGTGACATGTTACATATTCATGGGTGGTAAAAATAACTATCTTATCACTTACTTTTTCACCATCCAATAAACATACGTCATGTCATAATGTCACTTAAAAATGTTCACAAAAAATTTCTCCCTAAAATTATTGTAAAAATAATGTATGTGATGATGCAATTCACAAGATGTGAACATGTCACATGAAAGTAGGCCTGGACATTTTAATTGAAACTGAATCTCCCGAATCGAAATCGATCTGAAATCGGAGGTCCTAGTCCCATATATATATATATATATATATATTAGGAATCAGAACGAGAACCGAAAACCAACTGAGTTCGGATAAGTTACTAGTTCTTGAAGCAGAACTGTGGGTACAAGAATGAAATCAATTTTCATATAATTTTTTTTTTTCCACTGAGTACGCTGAGCAAAAAAAATATAAAACTTAAAAAATCTAATTTATGTAGTAATTTTTCTATGACTCTAGACTATAGCACTAAGAAATCAAGACTTGCTCATACTCTTTTACCTCTCATATCACATAAGAAATGAGTTAGTTTAATAGTCTTTGCAATTTGAGTTTTCTATGAATCCAAAAGTTTAAGCTAGAGTTGTGATTTAAGTTGATGAATTAAAATTTTCATTCTTTGCAATTCATGTTTTTTATTTTCTTACATTGTTTACAAACTTACGCGTTTTTAAAAAAAAAATTATAATATAATTGAATTTGATATATTCATAATTGGAACTGTAACGTACTATTTTTGTTATCTCAAGTTCATAACTCTCTATATAAAATATAATTAGGTTTCACTGTTGAGTCAAGTAGTTGGTTTCTTAGCTGAATTTTCTCCCTTGCACAAATATTGTTGATTAGTATCGTGTTAGGTATACATATCAAAAGGGATTATATGAAAATATTTATTAAATGTTTAAATAAGGAAAATATTATTGGCAAAACCAAAGCCGAAGTGGAACCGAATGTTCAGGTTTGAGTTTGGTTCCAATATTTACAAGAATCCGAATGGTTCCATTTTTTTATGTACCCAAAGTATAATGGGTGGTTCCAAATATTGAAATACCAAGACTAATCCACCCGACGCCCAGGCCTATATGAAAAGGAAGAGTTCAATTTGGATTTGAACTCCGACAACTAAGCGTAAGTTGTCAATGACGGTGGAAGCTTTCCATGTCTATAAATAGAGGAGTTGTACAATTACAAAAAATGTTTTGAGAGTTAAAACCAAATTTGAGAGAATTCTAACATTGCATTAGGCCGGGGCAAAAGAACTAGAACTAGGAGTTCAGTTCTTTCAAACTTTTAAACGGTTGTGGTTCTAAAAATCAAGTACTATTCAATTCCGGTTCCAAATCTAGGTTCAAAACCAGAACCAATAGAACAAAACATGATTTTTTTTATTTTCTTTAAAATATAAATGTAAAAAAATAAAATAAAAAATCTTAATGCATGTTATCTGGTCCATTAGTCATTATCAATTACTCAAAAACTATTAACTCATTCAACATTACAATAACCATAAGCAAAATAAGTAATAAACAAAAAATCATAGATCAAAAATCATTTATCTTTCACTGGTTCTTTCATTTAGCTTCAATCATTCAGCCGTCAAGCCTTCAACCTTCCGTTCTTCAAGAATCAACAAAAAATAAATCTTCAGTCTCCATCTTACAATCAGTTGTTATCTTATTTTCAAGGATTTGTTGGACTTGTACAACTTTTCCCTGAAAAGGTGGAGAATAAGAACTGAAATTGAGGAATTTTACAAGGAGTTCATACACGCGGATGAGGAGATACGTTACTGTCTGGAAGAAGGTGAATATTTTGATGTCAATGACAAATATAACTATTGTATTCGTATCTTGATTAAGGCCGATGACCTTCGCGTCTTACAACGCTTACCGGGCAGAATCTACCATCGCTTCATCGATTAAGTTTGAAAGTTTTATTTCAGGAAATTGGAACCAGAACCAAAACCAAAAAAATCGAACGATTCGGTTCTGGTTCGGTTCTTCTCTTAAAAAAGGAACATAACGATTGGTTTGATTCGATTCTCTGGGAACCAGAACTATAATGAATCACGCTCGCACCTAATTAGCATTCAAGTATTCTCTTTGAGGTTTATCAAAGAGGAGGTTAGCTTGAGTGTGATAAAGCCTAGTGGGTGTTGTTGAGAATATAATTAGGGGTTAGTTTGAGTGAGAGTCTATATGATTGTAACAATTTTTCATATAGTGGAATATCTTTCTTTGACGGACTGTGGTTTTTCTTTGATTTTGGAGTTTTCTACGTAAATCTTGTGTCCTTATTCCTTTTAATTTTATTTCTTCTTTTACTTAATATTTCTCAACACGAAGTTAAGGTCTTGAGATAAATCTGAAATATAATTTGAGTTGATTTTCAACAAGTGGCATCAGAGTAAGGTTCTTTAGTGCAGTGGAGTTTGGTGTTTAGGTTGACCAAACTAAGTTTGTGGAGTAGAGATGTCAAATTCCAAGTTAGATGCAGAGAAGTTTGATGGCGGAATCAATTTTGTCTTGTGACAAGTACAATTTAAGAATATTTTTATTCAAGCTAGAATGCACAAGGTTTTGAAAGGAAAACCAAATGCTACTAGAGTTGTTATTGGTGATGATGGAAAAACAATTGATGGTTCTGACAATTTCAAAAAGGACAAGGATTGGGAAGATTTATATTTGAGAGCTGCAAGTATGATTCATCTCTGTTTTGCCAAAATTTTCCTTGCCAATGTACATGGAATATCGTTCGCAGAGGAGTTTTGGGAGAAACTTGAAGAGCTATATCAAAAAAAGAGCCTCTCAATTGGTTGTACCTAAATGAGCATTTTCATTATTTACGAATGGATGCAGGTAATAAAATTTCAGATTATTTAAGTGTTCTCAACGGGATCTTCTCTGAGTTGGAGGCTATTGGATTTAAAGTTGACGATGAGGATAAAGTATTAAAACTCCTGTGGTCTCCTCCATCTTTCTATGAACACATCAAATCAAGTTGATGTATGTGAATGAGATAGTGATTTTTTCAGAAGTCATAAGCAAACTTATTTCTGAGGAAAGGAGTCTGAATGATGGAAAATCTATTCCATCTGAGAATTCAGTACTTGTAGCTGCAAGTTAGAAGAGAAATAACTCCAAGAAGAACCAATCGGTTTGTTAGGGGGTGTGGTCAATCAGGACACCTCAAAACGAATTATTCGAAAAGCAGAGCAGGTTCGACTAGTAGAAATGCTGACGGTGACGTTAACATTATGTCTCTCTCGGTGGGAGACAATGATGTTCTTTATTCGAGTTGATTTTTGACATTTGTTTGGTAAATCGTTTATAAATGGTTGTTTATAACTATTGTTTATAAATAGTGACATGTCAACATTTCGTTAACTATTTTATCAAAAGTAAGAAATGGTGAACATGAATATTTGATCAGTCGAAATTGTTGACTTTTAAAAAAAAATGAAATGTTATCATGTCATTATTTATAAATAAAATTTATGAACGTTTTTTTTCCAAAAAGGGTACTAAAGTCAGAAAGGAAAGACAATTTTGATTGAACCAGTCTATCCATTGAGTAAGACATTGGTAATCACTTAATGGAATCATACGACTTATATTTTATGCGCCTGTTTGTTAAATTTGTCTATAGACATTTCTTTCTTCTTTTTTTAATTATTACAAAAAAAAAATCACACTTAAAAAAATAATAATAAAAAAAAACTTTGTTTATAATCACTTCGTCCCATCGTTAGCAAAATTGATAGAATTCAAGATATTGTTATAAATAATGTATATATGTGAATGACATTACCATTATATCCCTGTAAACTTTACAATATTACGATTGTGCCATTGTCCACTCCTATAAATAGGAGCCTATACTTACCAATTTATTACACCAATTCTTGAAGAGAAATTCTCTCCTCTAAACTCTCTCCATTTCTCTCTCTATGTTGTTCTTATGATTTCGATGATTTTATAACACGTTATCAGCACGAGTCTCTAACCAATTGAGTAATAACGGGAGTATGCTCTACAGTTGCATCTAAATGATGAGCCTCTGTATCAGAAACCTGATTATTACTAACAAATGTTTCCTTTTCTCTCAAACTGAAAAAGAATGATTCTGGCCGATCCAGATATCCGATCGACGATCGGCCACCGCCATCAGAACGGGCTTGTCAAGGAGAAGACTCGCCTAAAATTTGGCGCAGAACCAACGGCTGAAACAAAAGATATCGACCGAAGAAGAAAATCTGAAAAACTGTGCAAAAACAGATATCTGACCGAAAATTGAAATGCTTATTCCGGACGATTCTGAACTCCGATCGACGATCGGCCAGCGGCATATCAACGGGTTTTTTTAGGAGAAGACTCGACTGAAATTTGGCGCAAATCCAACGGTTAAAACGGAAGTTATTGTCCGGAGAAGAAGATGCTGGCGGACTGAAAAATGATGATTCCGGCCAAACGGTTGATCTTTTGGAAAATCGGAGACCACCGGCATGTTCAGGACGCCGAGGCACATATTATGGTGATGGGTTAATTTTTCCGATCACCGGCGCGTGGCGGCCGGCGGCGGCGACACGTGGCGGATCCGGCGATGACGAAAGGCAGTTTGTCCGTTTTGATGAATTGGATTTTTCTATGATCTTATTTTTCTGTTTTGTGCAGTTTTTAAAATATTCCGGCGGTCGAACATGGCGGTTTTCTTAAAAACTGTTTTTGGAGCAATCCTGACGAGATTTTGAACTTCGGACCAAAAGTAAGTTTGTTCTAAATTAAATTTTAAACCTATTGACGGTTTCAATTTATTCATATGAGCAATATATTAAAATATGGACGATTTTGCCCTTAATAATACATACAAGTATAATAATCGTAAATTAACGATTAATATGTGATCAATTGAATTATATTATGCTGCCACCTACATGGTTGGTTTTACCACCTACATGGTTGGCTTTACCCGGTTTAATTATTTCATTATGTCGATTCCGCCTATATGGCCGGTTTAATTGTTTCATCTCGTTGATACCGTCTATATGGCTGGTTTAATTATTTCATCACGTTGACACCGCCTATATGGTCGGTATATCAATTGAATACATATAAACACCTCAGTTGTTGGTTAATTCTAACATATTAGAGGGTTGTTGTCAACATATATACTTGGTGGTATAACCCCAGTATCGTTATTGTTAATATATATATACAATATTATTGTTATTTGATACTTCATTAAATGATACCAGAAGTTATCAATACTAAAGTTAGAAAATATTTTATCAAATGATACCAGAAGTTATCATTACCAAAAGGTTGATAAATATTAATAAAATGTTTTATCCAATGGTACCAGAAGTTACCAATATCTGAATTTGAAGGGGTGGATGAAAATTATTCAACAAGAGAATGTTGATGTATGATAAGATAATATCACATGATAGCACGGATATAGCTAATGTGAAAATAATCTCATCAGTATTATGAGATGAATGTTAGATGATAAGTGCCTGGAAAAGTTCTTGCACGAGCACTTATATATTCCAGAAGAAGTACATATTTACTCCAGAAGAAGTAAAAATTATCATCTAAACATACTGAAATGATATTATTATTGCTCCTGAAGAAGCATAAACGAGACATACATGCAAAATGCAAAAGGGGAAAACATTTATGATCCTCAAAATTAGAGATGTGTTTCGGGAGTAGCCGTATCCTACCACCTCTGACCTTTTGAGGAAATAAAGAAAAAAGTGTGTTTCTAGAGTAAGAAATACTCCATACTCTACCACTTTAAATCTTTGAGGTACACAAGATTAATACATTGATAAAATCCTAGAAATTTATGGTGTGTCTCAAGAGTGAGAATACTCCGTACTCTACCACCACCTATTCTAGAGTTCACAAAGATAAATTTACATTAACCGGACTCCATTTTCGCTTGATTCCCCTTCCTTGCGACCAATCTATCTTTACTCCTGCTGGATCTTGTATTGGAATATATGATTGCAACTTATCCAGCAGTTCCTCGATAGTAGGAGCATAAATAAGGATTCTCCTAGAAAATGGAGATATGAATCCCTGTTCCACAGCATAATCAAGAAATGTTAGCAAACCATCAAAGAAATTGTTTACATTTAAAAGCCCTATAGGCTTAGTATGGAGATCTAGTTGAGCCCATGAAGTAATATTAAAGATTTCTTCTAAAGTACCAAAACCTCCAGGCAGGGCTATGAAGGCATCAGAACCATATAACATGCAAGTTATGCGTTCATGGATAGATAATGTTTGTACTTCATGCCCTCGTGTTTTGCCTGCAATATCAGCTAAAGGAGTAGGTATAACACCTATCACTCTTGCTTTCTCTACTAGAGCGGATTGTGAAACACAACCCATCAATCCACTGCTACCTCCTCCATACACGAGAGTGATACCTTTCTCTCCCAATTTCTTTCCTAAATCCACGGCTGCTTCTAGATACCCAAAACCTTTTCCCACTTTTGATCCACAAAATACACAGATAGTTTTGATCTGTCGAAATTTTGGTCCTTCCATTTTTGAAAGTAAAGAAGGAAAATGTTATTTTGGGATGCATGAACTATGAAAAATGTTTGGCTATTTAAAACCGAAAAACTTCACTATTTACTGGTCGTTTTTCGAAAAAGTGAAGATTTACTTTTGACAAAATCATCCTACTCACCTTTCGGCGATTTAATATTTTTAACCAGCCTTTATCAAAACTCGTGAAAGGAAACAGAAAAAATATTTTATATGTGCATATATATCAAATGATTTACCTTGTATTAATGCTGCATAGCCAAAGCATCATTGTTTATAACAGCATGGCAAACAGGATCTTTTGCTATTATATTTTTGAGACTATATCTCTCTTTATCGCTGATGAATTTAGCCCATAAAGATAGTAGCTCACGCTGCACATATCCACTAGGGTGCGTCTCAAGAGTCAATCGGATATCATCCAATGACTCCTTACTCAGTCCACCCTTAATGAAGTCTATCTTATCATCTCGATTTATGGATGAATATCCTATTGATTTACAACGGGTATCACATGTCCATCGAGCACATTTGTAGCAACTATTTAATCTTTTTGCTCTTCGCTTCTTTGCAAAAGTACTCTTACCTAAGCCAGGCTTGTGCTTAGAAAATGAATCTGGTAATTCACCAGCTAATCGAACTTTTGCTTCGATCAACCAGCGAACATCTTCTGGCATGCCATGATCCATCAGCAACCTCAATCTTTCGAGCCTAATTCGATAAATTTTTCTCAAATCATTTACTGGAAGATTGGAATAATATTTGCGAATATTTGAAAGTATGATATCCATTTTTGATGGATCTAGCCTTCTTCCCAAATCATCTATTTAAATGCATTATTCAACGCGTAAAAGAGCGGCGGCTCCGCGTGTCAGTGATATGGATTCCATCAAGAAATAATGGAATAAATTATTGAAAAGGTGAGATAATATGCCATTACCTTTTTCGATATAAGTGAAGATTTGGCGACAAGATTGAGATTATGAGATATTTCCTTGGATATTGTACCTGATTTTTCGGTATACTAAAAGTAATAAAGGTATACTGATTTGAACTATATAGAATACTGATGAAATAAATGTTGTATTGAACCAGAAGTTCATACATATGTACAAGTGAAATATCTTATTGAACCAGAAGTTCATACGTACAAGTGAAATATGTATATAGTATGAACCAGAAGCTCATAAATGAAATATACATTGTATTGAACCAGAAGTTTAGCGATATTGTATTGAATCAAATATTCATACATAGAAATGAAATAAAACCGTATAGAACCAGAAGTTCTATAATAAACGGTTAGATTATCAAAAGTTCCAAATTATTTTCTATGAGAATAACTTATTCAGAAATTGTTTATCATACAACAATATTCTATGTCAAACAGGGAATAGCTCAAGAAGCTTTATTATTTGTAAAAGTGCGATATGCATACACTCCACCAAAGCGCACTGAGATATATGATTGAAATTACATCCCTAAAAGAATGACATGTGTTATGGCATTTTAGCCGATTGATAATATTTGAGAACATTATGGTGAAAACACGCCTGAAGCGTAATTATGCCTGAAGCATAATGACTATCGATTCCAAAAATAAATATCTCTTGAATGATTGAAATGATTCCTTTGAGGCTAAATACTCAAAGTAAGTAAAAGGGACATAGTCAAATGATGAGATATTCAGGTACCTGATGATAGAACATATAAAGAGATCTCTCCACGTTATATTGAGATGGAATCGATAAATAAGTCAACTGCATACCCTCTTATGAAATAAGATTGATGAAATCATAATTCTTTGGCCAAGTATGAAACCCTAATGTAGGGATTATTGTTCAAGGACCTGAAGTCCAAATGCTTAAATGTGTAAAGCCAGTAATTATATGTACAAATGAAAAATATTTCACAGTCGTAAAAGACGACTAGTTGCGCGCGAAATTTTTCATAGAACTGGCATGACATATGGTGGATAGACTATAGTCTAAATCACTAGCTTGAGCTCCTTGATATACCAATGAGTGAGATCAAAATGTATGATTCTCATCTCGGTACTTTGGGAGTATTCTTTGATGTACCAGTTGATCGCGGTACGTTGGGATTTCAAGTAAAATGATTGTAGATTATATATCGAAATTGATATCTATTTCAATGATTGATTATGCTCCTGCAAAATTAGAAATTGCAGTTTATAAAGTGCAAGAACATACATGTATAAATCATTGAAAGATTCAATATGCCCAGATTAGTATCACTATAGAATGATACAAATGACTCCATGATATAATATGTTGAAAGTGAAATTGGAGTGTACTATTTATGACATCTGGGAAATTGATTATTCACTAGAAGTGAATACGAAAATGAATATTCACCAGAAGTGAATTTGAAATTGATTATTCACTAGAAGTGAATTTGAAAATGAATATTTAATTATTCACTAGAAGTGAAAGATGCAATCTATGAAAGTGAATTATAGATTTGATTATTCACCAGAAGTGAATTCTAAATTTGATTATTCACCAGAAGTGAAGAATACAATGAAAAGATTCGTGATTGCACCAATATACATGTAATATTCCATGAAAGGAATAAATACGCGTTGCACTCTTTTTCCCTTAGCTGAGGTTTTGTCCCACAGGGTTTTCATAGCAAGTTTTTTAATGAGGCAACAGTTGAGGCGTATTGATGAAAATTAATGAGAATAATGCACTCTTTTTCTTCGCTGAGGTTTTGTCCCACAGGGTTTTCCTAGCAAGGTTTTTGAGGCATCATCATAGCTATCAACAAGCTATAATTCAGCAACACATTGTTATACTGGAATGATATCAACAAATGAAGAAAATCATACACATCTTATGAAGAATGTTATGATATCGACTACACACAAGAAGATTTTCATATATATTCCAGAAGAAAGATGATATCATTATTCAAAAGGTTCATGAATACTTGATTGCACACTTCAGGGGGAGAATCATGCTGTCATGCTGTACTCTTTTTCCTTCGTCCAGGTTTTGTCCCACAGGGTTTTCCTGACAAGGTTTTAACGAGGCAGCGGCTGTACTCTTTTTCCTTCGTTCAGATTTTGTCCCATTGGGTTTTACTGACAAGGTTTTAACGAGGCAGCACTGAAGCACTGAAGAACTTCAAAGATTCAATACATGATTTGTTCTACTTGAACATTAAGACTCAACGATTGACGATGGCCAATATCAGGGGGAGCAACTGTACTATTTTTCCTTCGCTCAAGTTTTATCCCATTGGGTTTTCTTAGCAAGGTTTTAACGAGGCAGACAATTGCGTAATATGTCATTCAAGGGGGAGTGTTATAAATAATGTATATATGTGAATGACATTACCATTATATCCCTGTAAACTTTACAATATTACGATTGTGCCATTGTCCACTCCTATAAATAGGAGCCTATACTTACCAATTTATTACACCAATTCTTGAAGAGAAATTCTCTCCTCTAAACTCTCTCCATTTCTCTCTCTATGTTGTTCTTATGATTTCGATGATTTTATAACAGATATGACCAATTATTGTAGCTTGATTAAGAATTTTGGAGACATGACTGGCAGAATTGATGCAATGCATGTCATTCGGTACTGTAATAAACTCATTATTTTAAAATAAAAACATGAAATTTAGAAATACTTTTTTTTTCGAGTTAAATGTTTCAACTTTCAACATTCACCGACTTTCGGGTGTCGTCAAGTATTACTCATCGGATTTCAAATTGTTTCTCATTGATCACTTAACCTGAAGGACAATTCTATTTGAACAACATAGTTGAACAACATTGTGGACAACAAACTCACATGGAGTGAGGTCCATAATTGTGGACCCATAATTATGTGAGTGTGTTGTCATCACTCCATTTGAGTTTGTTGTCCACAATATTGTTCATTTTTGTTGTCCAAATAGTATTTTCCTAACCTGAAAGAGTTGCACTTTATCACACACCCAACTTTTGGATGTTATCACGAGTTACCCACCGAACTTTAGAATATTTTTCACTAATTACTCAACTGTAGAGCGTGCACTTCATCGTCCCACCCAATTTTGGGTATTGTCATGAATTATTCATAACACTTTAAAATACTTATTTTATTTAATAACATAATTCATCTTTACAAATCAAAATTATTAAACAATTCGTATACGATTGTATTACTGGAGAAAAAAATTAAGATAGATTACTCTTTTCACATTCTTATAATATGATGCTCAATTCATTATTATATATTCCAAATCGTTTAATCCCGACTATGAGTGATCTTTTTGTTATTTATCAAGTTGAAAATTTTAATTTAAAATTTATCTTCTATGTGGTTTTGTCCGATTTTAGTAATAATGGATAGTTATATTCAAAATAAAATTATATCGTATCAACTAGTTTAAAAAAAAAATTCACATATGTACAGCCTTATAAATTGTAATATTTTTGTTTTTCTTTTCTATCATTTTAACCATTTTCTTTTATATAATCATGTTTTCATAATCTTGTTTAGCTTGTGTTTGCAACTAGTATAACCAATAATTATAATAATTACAATTCTCAATACCACTTTTTAATCACACACATTTTTTGAAATCACTTTTCAATAACAAATTATACCTAAAAAGTAGAAAACTCCAAAATTCATAAAAGGAACAGAGGCTTAATTAATTTTTGAATCATCACGGCTTTAAAATTGAATAACAAATGGATAGCATTCTAAATTTCGGTGAGTAATTCGTGATCACATCCAAAGTTGAGTTAGTATTGAAGTACAACGTCCTAAAGTTGAGTGATTAATGAGAAACATTTTAAAATTTGGTGAGTAATTAGTGACAATACTCAAAGTGCAAAGGGTGATGGAATGCAATGTTATAAGGTTAAGTGATCGATGATAAGCATTTCAAAGTTGGTAAATCGTGACGACAATCAAAGTTGGCGATTGTTGAAACATTTAACTCGTTTGTGTGACGTTTAAAGATAGAACAGAGGGGATATGGTGCCTCATTGGGCACCAGAATCATATGATAAGTAAAACTAAAGTCGAGTGACTAGCATGAAACAGCATATAAGGTAGGATGCAATGCTATAAGGCTAAGTGATCGATGATAAGCATTTCAAAGTTGGTAAATCGTGACGACAATCAAAGTTGGTGATCGTTGAAACATTTAACTCGTTTGTGTGACTTTTAAAGATAGAACAGAGGGGATATGGTGCTTCATTGGGCACCAGAATCATATGATAAGTAAAATTAAAGTCGAGTGACTAACATGAAACAGCCTATAAGGTAGGTGACCTCTAATGAAATTCCTTCTTAAGTTATTTAATCCGGTTGGTGGTGACACTTTACTAAATTAATTCCCCACAGTGCCAAACAATGTATAAAGGAAAGAAAGAATAGAAAATTGTCAGCCCATTAATGTTCATCAATAAAGACTCGATTTAATTGACTTTTCATGCTGATTGGATCTCGTATGACAGTTCCAATTCTTCTTTCTCTGGAAATTGATCTTTGGTTGGAGATGGGGGAATTTTGAAAACGAATTTGCCTCCAAGGTTTGTCTTTCTTTGTTTCTTGTTATTTTTTGAACTGCTCTGGTTTTCAATGGTTATCTAGATCTTCGATTCCATTTCTTTTTCACGTTGATGTGTGAGTTCCTTTATAGTTACAAATTATATTTTATTTTAGTTGTTCTAATAGAGGCCTATGATTTTATGTTAACATGCCCCGAGCTTTGATTGAGCACAGTAAGATAGTAATTCTAGGATTTCATTTGATATTAGAAGCATCTAATTGCTCCTTTTAAGCTTTTGGGCTCTAATTCCATACAGATCCCTTGAAATTTTTGATGGGATTTTACATGTTTGTTGATTACCTGCTCTTAGTTATTTTTCTTTTTCTTATTTAGCTCTGTTACCATACTCAGTGGAATAGTACCAGCCCTTGTAGGTTGATTGTTGAAATATGTAGTCCTTAAACTCTCTTTTGTGTTCCGTGTAGGAGAATGACGAGCATAAGGATAGCAGCACCTGGAATTTGCCTAGGAAGTTTATATCTCCTTATATAGTATGTTTTTGAAAAATAATGATACAAGATGAAGGATTAAAGGTTGACAGAGAAGAACCTGTTTGTTGGGATTTTGAGTCTTTGAGCATGTGAAATGTCCGGTCAGGATTATGAGTCAAAAGCCGAAAAAGAAGAATTACAAAAATGAAGGTGATGATGAGGATGATACTGATGGAATGTCTTTAAATTGTCTTACTCTTTATGGTAGAGTTGGAGGTTGCAAAGTAAGTGCTGACATGAGTGAAGTGTTTGGGGATCCATGCATTAGAAGACGGTCGAGCACAATCAAGGAAGTGAAAAGATGTGCAACCATATGTGGAACGGCGGAAGCAACTATAGATTGCTTTTCCTATGGGATGAAGGAGAAATTTTGGAAGAGGAACAGCAGAAAGCTTTTAGAATATCAAGAAAAACAACAAAATAGTAGCATGAATGTGCATCTTCCGGATGATATTCTAGAAATGTGCTTGGCGAGACTACCATTTGGAAGTCTCATGAATGCTCGCCTTGTTTGTAGGAAATGGAAGAACTTGACCACAACCCCTCGGTTTATGCAGATGAGAATAGAAGGTTTATTCAGGAGTCCATGGTTGTTTCTCTTTGGTGTTGTTAAAAATGGTTATTGTTCAGGGGAAATACATGCATTGGATGTTTCCCTTAAGCAATGGCACAAAATAGATTCTCAAATTCTCGAGGGAAGGTTTTTATTCTCTGTTGCTAGCATACAGGATGATGTTTACATAGTTGGAGGTCGTTCTAGCTTGACTACTTTTGGAAAGGTGGATAGGAGCTCATTCAAGACACACAGAGGAGTTTTGGTCTTTAGCCCCTCAACTACATCATGGAGGAAAGCTGCATCCATGAAGTACGCCAGATCATCGCCTATTTTAGGATTTTCCGAGATTGGTCCTGATTGTTCAATCATCAGAAATCAGCAAACTCGATCAGACAGACATTTGAACAGGTCAAGGGTTGGTGGCGTATCAGATGTCTATGAGGATCCTCACAGACTTTCACTTAGACGCCAATCTAGGCACCCTTTAGATGAAAATGACATACCACCGTTGCCCGATATCAAGCCAAGGCAAAAAAATGAGAAGTCATGCACCAAAGACGGTAGAAAGTTTGTATTGATTGTTGTGGGAGGCCTTGGATCTTGGGACGAGCCATTAGATTCTGGGGAAATATATGATTCTGTATCAAATAAATGGATCGAAATTCAGAGGCTACCTCTTGACTTTGGGGTGACTTGCACTGGTGTTGTTTGTGATGGGACGTTCTACGTTTACTCGGAGAGCGACAAGCTCGTTGGATATGACATAGAAAGGGGTTACTGGGTTAGAATTCAAACGACTCCATGTCCACCTCGAGTTCACGAGTACTATCCAAAACTTATATCCTGTAACAGTCGGCTATTCGTGCTTTCTGTCTCGTGGTGTGAGGGAGACGGTCGTATAGGCAGGAGAAACAAAGCAGTTAGAAAGCTGTGGGAGCTCGATCTTATGTATCTTACATGGACTGAAGTGTCGAAACATCCAGATGCCCCAATGGACTGGAATGCTGCATTTGTTACTGATGAAAACCTTATATTTGGGGTCGAGATGTTCAAAATATTCGGACAGGTTATGGATTTTGTGACTATGTTTGACGTGTCCGACATAGGAACAACCTGGAGTCATATTTCGAGGGATCATGTTGCACGTGAGCTCGACACTTCATCTTGCATGACAAAGTCAATGGCAGCGCTGCGTTTGTAACTAAGACTTCCAACATCTGCAGCATCACGGCAAGACCTTACTTGAATTCTTTATGTAGAGTTTGTAACATGCGGTGTTTGGTTTTCCTTTTGATTCTTGTATTAAGGATGTTTATTTGGTCCTACTGTAATTCTTTTCGCGGGAATAGAAATACTTGATGGATTTGACAGTGTGCGGATTCTTATGCTTGCATTAATTGTGTTGTTTAATCTTTCTTTAGTTGAAACTCTTTCTAATCAGATTGTGACGTGCCATTATTTTCATTTTTATTTTATTTTTTCCCCTGGTATGTTTGGTCCAACAACTTGATCACAGGCATAGCCGCATAAGAATAAGTTATTCTTGCCAAATGACTTAAAATGAGCAGATTTCAAAATGAATTGCATGTGGTGATTCGTCGCTCTCTCTTGCAGGGTAGTTTTCCTGTTGGGATCATTTTTAATTTCCAACCTTGGGCTAGCATTTTAACGTCCCAAGTTCCTTAAAACCCAAGTCGCCACTTCGTCTTTTTGAAACTAACTATTTAACAAATATAACGGAAATATACTAAATTTTAAAACATCACATTCATTTGAAAAAATTAGCAACGGAACTCAAATTTAAATAAATTCCCTTGAAAAACACTCCATAAAATTTCAATCTCAAAGTAGAATTAACAAGCTTCAATAATCTTGACTTTCAAAAGTAACTTAAAATTCATGTTTGCTATAGATGTCCCTCATTCACCACCACCTTCGAATTCTGCAAATGTTGTTAAAAACGGAATGAACATTTCAAAAGAAATACTCAGTAAACTCATTGTCAATAATTAATTTATAAGATAATTGAACAAGTAATTATGCAAATAATATAGTGACATTCTCTTCTTAGTCATAAGCATCACGTACTGAGTGCAATATGAACATATTCTTGTCTTGTCTTATGCAAATAAAGCATATAAGTTATGACATGCATAAAATAAATTCTTTTCTTATCTCATAAGAGATTTTCTATTCTTGTCTCATGCAATTAAGCATATAAATCACATAAATCCACAACACGTGCAATTATAATATAAATCAATTAGTGAGGACTAGTCTACCTTAATTTATCTCGAATCACGTAAAAGTGGAGCGAGAAGTAGCCTCAATCTCTTAATCATCCGCACACTTCGTCTAGCCAAAATAGGAAGTAAGCCTTAAATTAGTAATTCGAAATTTTAAGGTTTTAAAATGATAAAGTAAAATTTAGGGACTCAATTGGAAATTTATTAAAACTAAAATTTGAAAAGTTTAAGGACTGAAATAGATTTTCTCGAAATTAGTGAGCTGGCTGTGGGGAAACAAGAACTCCAGGGGCTGATTTAGTGGAATTAAAACATTTAGGGACTGCCCAAAAATATATTTGAAACTGCAGGGACTTATGAAGGCATTTTAAAAACTCAGGGATTGAAATAGATAACCTTTAAAAATATGGGACTAGAAGAATAATTTTTGAAAAATTAAAAACAATATCTACACTATATTATAAGAGTCTAAAGGGACCCACTCACAACATTTTCGACCAACACGACAGCGTTTTGATCTCCTCTCTCTTTTCTTTTTTTTTTCTTTCTTTTTTTTGAACCCTTTGAAAACGCAGAAACGGTACCTTCAAGTCCTCAACGCAGATTTATCCATTTCTACACTCAACAGCCCAAGTCTATGTTCTCTCCTCTTTCACAGCCATACTTTGAGTCTTGTCCCAATCTTTCTTCCCAGAATTTGTTATTCATTTCCAAATCTCAGTCTCGTTGTTTTTCACATCTTCACCAAGAACCATTTTCAATTCCTTTTCACCTCTTCCTTCCTCTTGAGGAATTCCCTTTTATCTCCACTTTCATGGGTCTTGGTTCCACTTTCATGGATCTTGGTTATGTCAATGCGAGGCTTCAAAGGTTCGTCTTTCCTCTGCACTTTCTGTCCGCAAGTTTTTATTTTGGTTTTAATTTATTACTGTTCTTTCTTCCCATTTTGTTGCAGTTTTCCTCCTTGATACATACCATACATGTGTTCTTCGCTGCAGGTAGTATATTTACACGATTTGAGGTATTCGATTTTTTTCAAGGTTGCATCTAAGTGATTACTGTGGTCTGAAAAATACTATATTTTATTGATATTTTGAGTGGGCTTCGAAGAAGTTTATCAGTGGGGTCGTGAGCACTGTTGTCATTCTATTGATCTGTTATACGCTCTTGAACTTGAGATATAATTATGGCTATTGATTTATTCATCCATCTGCACTGATTATGTACAAATTTGGTTTTAATTCTTATTAGTTTCTCATTTTTTTGAGTAATAATAAAGCGGAATCACTTAACATGGACATCCATTCACGTACATTTTTTATATTGATAAATTGGAAAGACTCAGCAAACTTTAAGAATTACAGTAAAGACGATTTCATCAAATCTGTATATAGACAAATCTATAACGAGTTTTGGAGGTTGATGTATAAGGAAATAAGAATTATCATTGTACAACTATATTGTGAAGATGTAGAGTGAACTTAAATAAGCTTTTACTTTCTTTTAACTCTATATTTTTTTTTTTATCTGCCTATTTTTTTTTGATAAAATAGAGGGGGGGGGGGGGTTATATCCTTCGTATTTTTATGAGTTGAAATCTTGAGGCTTTATTTTCAAGTTACATATATAATTAAATGGTAAAATAGTCAATTTTGATGCGTGAAACTATGAAAGTATCGAAATGGAGATTTCGTTTTGAAGAAGTCATTGCAAATGTAGTAAACATAAATTAATAAATATGGTTATAGTTTCATGTACGAGATATCACATTATATTTTGTCGGAGTTATTGTTGGGCATTATGCTTGAATCTAAATTCGTCATTGTTATCTAAAAAGGGATTACCACTCCCACATTTAGCAATGGATCTAATGAAACTTCTCAAGCTGGAGCATGTGGAATTACAGAGAAATTCAAAAAAAATGTTGGTCAGGTTACTTTTGAAACTGTCATATTTGTGAATTCTCCTTATAGTTTGTTGATTGTTGTGTGTAATCTTTATGACAAAAGTTTTGTTCAACAATTATATTTCTCATGTCTGTCTGCTAACATTTGCTCATACTCATTGATGTAGGTCTAGGACTTATTGTTTCTATTACATTTATTTTCTTGGTTGGATCACAAATGTTTTTTCACTATACGATGTAGTTGAAACATTTACTATGGTTATAAAGGATGTTTTATTACTCATTAGATTGTACACTAGGACATACTTAATTCTGAACGCTGTTTCAATTAACAAAAACTCCAAATGGTGCAGCATTTCCAATCTCTTGTCCATTGATTATCTTTAAAAATAAACAAACTTGAGATAAATGCAGTTTGATATATATCACACGTGCTTTAAGGTTCATTTTTATTTACTCTGCATAAGTAAGTAGTTCTCATAGTTTTTGTGTGTGTGTGTTGTTTTGACTGGAAAAAAAAAAAACATCATTCAGTCTTGTTTGCTTTTTCACAGACCCGGGAGAAATGTGGGTGTCAAGAGTCAAGACGACCCAATGAGATAACCAAACATTTTCGGAGTAGAGTGAAGAGGGAAATAATTTTAGACGTTTAGTTGGCAGATACATTGGAGGGTTATGTTGGATTTCATGGAGTACCGATATATGTTTTTTGACTTTTTCCCAAAAAAATAATAATAATAATAATAATAATAATAAAGTTCTGATAAGATTTTCATATATGTCACAACTGCCACTTTGCAAGAGAGAGAAGTGGGTGGAGACAGTGACCCATCCAGAAAAGTGATCCAGCACAAGCGAATTTTATCTAGCACGAGCGGTCTCTATAAGATTTAGAAAAATAATGATGTCAATTTTTTATTTTTTTTTCAAATCCAGCATGAGCGACTTGCCGAGCTCGCAACCCCCTCCATCCGTCCATGGGTGAGATGAAAAGGGGTTTCTTCGTTGCGGTGTACCATAATGTTTAGTTTCATTTTATTTACCGAAGGGTATACTTAGGAACGTGGTGTAATTATAAAATTTATGTTTTAATAAATGAGTGTACATAATGTGGCGTGGTTAACAAAATAAGTGGTATAGATATAATTACCCTAACTACATTTTTTAAATCTATGCGGGAAAAAAAAAATCTTCACGGGACGGAGGGAGTAATAATTTGCTACATTTGCACAATGAACATTGTTGCATTGAAGAAGTTTTTTTGATATAATGTCAATATTTTTTGCGAACTCGTTGAGATGGCAATGAGTCGGATTTGTCAAAACTATACCCTACCTACTAAAGATTTACAACTTTCATAACCTACACATATACTCATTTAAGAATAGCGGGTCGGGTGCGGATCTAAAACGGGTATGCTTCCATACCCATTTGAAACTCATTACTAATTATTTATTTATTTAATTATTTTTTTAGGACTGTAAATAGGTTATATGTTAGAGGTGATCTGAATTAATTTGAATTAATTAAATGTTGGGTTTCACTGAAATTTGACTTGAAAAAAACTTATTCTAAGTTGAAACTAAACAAGAAAATTTGAACATTTTTTTTAAACATTAATAAAGTCAATAATTTAAACATATTAAAGTTTAGACGTTAACAATATCAATAAATATTTGGGTTCTATTATTTATTTATTTTACACAATCACTTTTATTTTAAATTCTATAATTTTCTAAAAAAATTAATGAATATGCAGGTCGAGTATGAGTATTGTAGTAAAACTCACACCCGACCCATACTCATGTCGAGTTTTAAAGTTTACCTCAATACTCTATCCACGAACCCATTTAATCGGATAATCCCCGTCCATTTATATCGAATCTTCAACGAGTATCAAGTCCATGTATATTATTGACATTCCTCACACGAACAAAGTAGATTATAGGTGTCAAATGTTTCTTATTATTGCATAGAAAGAACTTATCTAAATCCAACAAACTTCTAAACTATAAATAATATAGAGGTGATCACTAGATATAACACCTACTCGATAAAATCTGTTGGATATGGTGTGTGGGCCCACTGCTAACCCACCCATGGAGGGTTAGGTATGGCCTACAAATGGACACTAGATCTTTTGTGATAAATAATAAACTGTGCAATGAGTATAAAATGTTTTGTCCTTAAATAAAAAAAGAACAAAAAAAAAAAAAAAATGGCCACTTGACAGGAAAACCAACTAATAAATATAATGGTTATAGAATCCAAAACAATACAAACCAGATAATTAAATGTTGGGTGGAAGCCAAAAGAATGTGACCTCGAGCTAAGGTCATTTAACTTTGAAAGTCTAATATAGTACCTGAAAATAACCTCATCCACGAAAAGGTTTAATTTTCTCCATAGCCAAATTCTACTCTTCATGTCCTCAATCTAGGCAACTTTTTCCAGCTAGCCGTGGGATTTCTTTTGATAACTTAAATGGGTCGTGTGTGTCGCCTACTTGCCCGGCCACAGAGAAGTGCATTCTTGGGAATGGGGAACTCATCCCTCAATGAATTTGAGTCAGTATACACCCTAAAATAGAGCTGTTGTCCGAGGTACTGTCTACCCCAAAACTCTGATCTTAGGTTCCACATTCCCACATTGTCAAGAGCGACATAAATTGCAGTCCACGACTTGGGATACACCTGCAAATACCAACCACACAAAATTTTTCATTATCGTTTTTTCGAATTATTCTATTTTAACAGAGCTTTTGACAAAGAGCTTGACAAAAACTCTCATGTGTGATGTGTGATCAAGAGCAATGATTACCGGCCCCACCTCCTATGTAAGAGCTTTTGAACTTTGTTAATGTACCAAGGTTGTTTCTTTTCAGTGAATATTTGTCCTTTAATTTTGTATAGTACTGTATGTTCCCCTTTATCAAACAAGCCAAGACAGTATATTGCTAGCAGATTATGAGATTCGATCAATTTCCATCTCACCTGAGTAGTGCAACGCGATACCGCATCACGGAGATTGTACTGCTTCCTACTAGCGGGAGTCCATTGTCCTCCATCCATTCTGGGTTCGGGATATAATGAAATTACTATACATGTGTATAGAAGAAATGAAAGATAACTATCTCAAATGAATGCATACGAGTTTATTTCCCGGTGCTTACCCAACTACAAAGAAGGAGTAGCCATTGAGGTGATAGCTCTGTATAATGTCCTCCTTGTTTTCAAAAACAATTTCAATGAATGCTCTGTAATTAGCACCCAGTACGGACGTGTCAAGGTACATTCCTCTACCAGTCGGAGCATCAGAGATACTCCCAACACGAAAAACTCCACCAATTTTGAAGTAGTCGGCAAGCTTTAGGGGAGTGTCAGCCGGCACAAAGGATACACTGTTGATCGCATATCTCTGTTTGCCGTTAACTTGGCCAGCAGAACTCGAGAGCCTAATAGTTTTTGTAGTGTTTATCATGCCATAATGGTATGAACCTTGTGGATTTGGTCTTGGTCCACTTGCTGTAAGGTTAGTCCTAAAGTAGAAACAATCCACATACAATAATCACTTACTGAGTAATCAAAAAAGGGACCAGAATAATGAAGCACTGATATTACCTGATCGAACGAGCCTGGTTTAGCGACCAATCAACTTGAGTCGTTGGTCCACCGGGTGGTGGGCCAGAGACTCGAGTATTTGAATTCGCGTAATGAAGAACTCCGCTCGTAGTAAGAATCTTACTGGTGAAACGGGAGGACACAACAATGTAGTGGTCTTTAGGTTCTTGATTTGCCGTTATAAGCACGGAGTATGATTGACCAACGTGAACATCGAGGGACGAATATGTAGTTTGAAGAGTATGCGTTCCTTCCACTTCGACCAGTGTCATCTTGTGTCCTTCGATGCGGAAGTTGAGCGAATGTTGTAGTCCAACATTCGATATCCTGAGCCGGTAAGTTTTTCCTGTTGTACATAAGCATTAATTTTGATGAATTTAAGTTGCTTAACAAATGCACGAATTTATAGATGATGATGACAAACCTTGTTCGACGGTTAAAGAGATGCCATTGGGACCACGTCCGTTAATGAGAATTCCATCTGGGAAAGGCAACTTCCTGCCCCGGTCGAGGATTGCCTTCAAGTCCTATACAAACGAAGATCAAAGCACACATTGATCAGCTAATGACACCGTTTCCAAAAGCAAAATCGACTGACTTAATTTCAATTTGCTTCAAATTCGGTTAGACCAAGAAATTAAGTAGAAGTTACTTATTTACTGATTTTGGTCAGTGAGCAGCAAGCACGAAGGAAAGGTGAAAGAAGAATTGGAAAAAGATTACCGTATGATTTTTCTTGTACCAATCTCCGATCAAGAGAGTGTGATCGCCGGCAGGATCCGAGAAAGGAACCGGAATTCTGGGTCGGCTGAGGATTCTGATGCCTCCAAAACCACCGGCGGCCTTGTGGAATGAGAGCGACGGGAAATAGTAAAAGCTTCCGATTTGATCCTTCACCTGTAGAATGTATGTGAAATTTTTCCTTGGAGGAATTGGACATGTTGTTCCATATACTCCATCTTCAAATGAATTCCTCCTGTTTTGGATTCCATTCCTGCATTTTCCCCCAACCAAATTCGTTAAAAAATCATCCAAAAAACATAGGAAATTTTGTTCTAATCAACCGGGGCTAATTAAAATGAATAATTCTAGAGCACATTTTTTTTTTTTTTTTACATTTTTAAGTGACGTTATGATATGTCATACATTCATTGGGGTGAAAATAACTACCCCACCACTTACTTTTTCATAACTCAATGAATGTGCGACATGTCACAATATCACTTAAAAATGTCTTCTTAAAATTATTAAATTAAAATAGATCAGCAAATCAAATACGTATTTGTCAAAATTGAACCACATCATCGTGAGCGAGTGAGTGAACTGCCACCCGCGCAAGTAATTCACATTCAGAACATGGATTGCTTTATGGCCATTGATTAACAAATATACCATCTGTATATACTATTTAGAACGTACCAACTTATACTGCTGCACATGTCATTTTGGACTATGTTTGTTTGGTAAATCAAATAAACTACTTTATAAATTAATTTATAAATTATACAATTTCTCAAATACTTAAACGTAAATCAAATAAACTACTTTATAAATTAATTTAGAAATTATACAATTTCTCAAACACTTTTTAACCACAGATATTTTTCTCTTTAATTTTCAATCACTATTTTTTACATCGAAAACATAAATAAACTACTTTATATATTAAACAATGTTACCAAAAATGTACTAATAGATCTAACAGGATAAATAACAGCATGTGTTTGGTAAACTTTAGCATTTGTTTGATTATCATTTTTAACAAAATTCATTTATTCAAACACACATTACCCTATAAAATAATATTACACGTCAACATGTAAACCACACATTCTCCTACAAAACACTATTGCAAAATCCATTTTCCCCAGAATAATGAATGTATAGGACATAGGAGCTTATTCATAACCATGTTTTTCTTCGCCCATGTTCGATGTTGATTGTAAAGAGATTATTTGAATAATAAATTTTTGAATAGTGATTTTTAGGAGAACGTGTTATTAACCACCTGTTCGGCGGCTAAAAGTTAAAAAAATTATTATTTTTTTTTTTTTTTTTTAGGTAGATAGATGGTTAAAAATTGGAAAACGAAAATATGTAAGGTTAGAGATTGATTTGGGAAATTGTGTAGTTTAAAAATTGGTTTAAAAATTAAAAAAACCAAAAAAAACTGTTATCTGAACGGAGGCTAATTTGTTTGGTAAATTTTTTTGTTTATAAACAAATAATGTAATTTTTTTCGAGGTAAAATGTGATTAAAAAGTAATTTGAAAAAATGTGTGTGGTTAAAAGTAGTTTGGAGAAATATGTTGTTTATAAACACATTACCAAACAGAGAAAGTAAGGAATTTTTTTACAAATTTATATGTAATATTGTTTTATTGATAAATATGTTATTGGAAAAAAGAGAGAAAAATATGTTTTTTTTTTTATAATGGAGTTGGTGGCCAAACAGATAATTCATTATTTTACGTTGACAAAACGCATAAATAAAGATTGTGCGGCCGAACTTAACCCACTACAGAGCTCCATGGAAAACTATACTTGTTTTGCAAAACTAGCAATGGTTTGAGATCTCGATGAAAAGACCGAAATACAGTATAGCAAACAGTAGCGATGATGTAACAGACTGAGATACATATAAGAGTCCCTGAAGGGCAGTATTGTCATTTTACAAAAGCATTGAAATCATAAAAAGACAATATAAAACTAGCAGCCACCTGAGTGACGTGTCTCTGTTGGTTAAAAAAAAATTGTGTTTAAAAACATTTTTTGAGTTAAAATATGTGGTTAAAAAGTTAAGAGAAAAAAAATGTGAATTGTGTGAGATTTAAAAAAAAAAAGGTTGTTTAAAAACACGTGTTTAAACGATTTGGCAAAATGAGGGTATATACGAGTAGAAACAAGTACAGCATTGTCATTTTCCAAAATCAGCTAGGAATTTACCAACACATCCCTCACTTGGCATTGGAAAAACTGGCAATAGTATGCGATGCGCGGGGACAATTAAAGGGCAGCATTGTAAGTAGTGAGATGAGATCCAGTGCATATGATCTTTAATGTAAACAAAAACGAGTGCGTGATCGATCTTACCAGGAAATGAGAAATGGCTCATCTAAGCTGTTAAACACATTGATAATGAGATTGTCATTTGTAACAGAGTAGATATCAGGTCCAGGAAATTGCCCATTGATCAAAATGCCCTAAAAACAGATTAACAAACAGATCTTACACATTTTTATCTGTATTTATTTAATATAAATAAGTAAATAACAAAGAATTAAACAAACCCTTTGGCGAACTCCAAGAGGATAAATGTCACCGTATGAAACATTCCATGTAAAAAATCTGTAAGGGTCTTCAGCTCCAGCAATGGCCAAAAGCACGAACAAAACAGCCAATTTTAGCAGCATTTCCTTTTCTTCTGTTTAATTTAATTTAAAGAATATGGTTGTTTGAACAAGGGTTTGGGTTTGGATTTATTTGTTTTTTGGAGCTGTAGTCATTAAGGAGGAAAGTGAATGATGAGGCATGGCATATTTGAAGTGCGGTACAGATATTATATACCAATACCCAAAAAAAAAAACAAAAGTCAAGAAAGAGTAAATAGCCGTAAAAGAAAGAGAGGGAAATTATTTGTTTTTCAATAAAATGAATTGTCGGTGTCAATGTGACTGGGGCCCACACGCTCTCTCTTTTTTCCATACTATACACCCTTGATTTTCTTTAAATTTTATCCTTTTTTTTTTTTTAATATATAGTATTCAATCTTAATCATTCATTAAAAGTCAAGTATAAAATATTTGACCTTTGAACTAAATTTTAACCATCGATTCTTCTAAAAATTACTATTTATTTCAAAAAAATAAAATTCAACAATATCAAACACACACTATGAGCATGTTTAGTAATGTGAAAATTTTTTATTTTTATGTTTTTTTATGAATGTGTGGTTTAAAAATATTTTAAAAATCAAAAATAATTAACTTGATTAAAAATGTATGATTGAGTTTGAAAAATTGAGGTGAAAATTTTCTTATTATCAAACAGGCTCTATAACGTGTAGGATGGGAGTGTGAATTCACCCTTAAAAAAGGTTTATGTCAATCTTTTATGTGAAGGTAAATAAATGTATTTATAAAAATTTAAAATTTTTCAAGTTTTATTATGCTATACATTGAGAGATTCTATATGAATATAGCATTACTATATAACTTGTGTTATTTTAAAGGTTATTTATTATTAGTGATAAACTACTTAATATCTTTAAAATAACTTTTAAAATAATAAAAAATTATATATCAAAATTATATTATACTCAATTATATCGAAGCTCACGATGAATAAAATAATATGGACAAAAAAGGTCTCAAATTTATCAATTTTATACACATATTTTGCCGTCACAAAAAAAAGGATTACCATAACATCTTTTGTGAAGTCGAACAAATTCGGATGGGGGTACCTCTAGGATGGTGATTTTCAGAAAATTGTAATATTAGTCCCCAGTCTATTTTCTGAACAGAAGGTTGATCCTTAAATTAAAAATAATGAGCAAGTTTGTCATCAATATTTTATGTTAGTTTGCATAGTTGGTCTTCTATAATCGAAGGTGGCCACATACCTATTCTCTATTTGTCCTTATTAAGAATTTAAGAATTTTTATTTTCATAAACATAACAACCAAAAGTTCAACAATCAATACCTAACATCTTACATTCTTCTATAAAAAAAACAAAAAAAATCGTTGCCCACACGGAAAATATTTTCACTTGCAAATTCTTTTCACCGAGAAATATCCTAGTTTTTTTTCTATGAGGATAAACATATAGATGTCAAGTGATTACCGCTACGATGAAATATGCAACTACAATAGTACTTTAAGGACCAATTTACTTATTTCAAAAGTTAACAGCCAAAATATAAATAATAATAAGTTGAGAACTAAGCACGGATGTCTTGAGGGAAGCCAGGTCACCCCCAACACAACACATGACTACTGTGTATTTGACTACCGGTTACGGCCTACGGGTGGAATGTCCATGTGCCGTGTTTAACACCGAAAGGTGGGACCTACCTCCCTCATAAACCGTTTTCCATGTCCTTTCCCACTTTCCCCCACCACCACAGTCACCACTACAATTTTCCATCTTCAATCAATAATCAATAGCCATCATCCTTGATCTATGTTTGATAGCACCAAATTTACCTAGAAAAATGGAAATTTTTTTCCTTCTCTTCACTTCTTGATTGTTTGATGGGTAAAATTTTGCTAAGAAAATATTTTATATCTTTTGTCTATTTTCCTTGGATTCCAGCAAATATTTTCTCATGATTTGGAAGGTAAAATATTTTCTTTTTAAGTTGGAAAATCCTTGTTGTTGCGTTTTATCATTTTTATTTTTGTTAATTATTTTTTTTTAGAAATTAACATTATTATAATCAAACACAAATATATGAAAAAAGTTAATTTTTTTTTACCTAAAATAGCAAAATTTTCCTTTATTTACCACGGAGAACAATGTCAATCAAACAACAAACTTGAAGTTCACCTAGAAAATTAAACCAATCAAATACATTCAATTGATATTTTCCACGTAAATCATTTCCATGAAAATCTTTTCCTAAAAATATTTTCTCACCATCCATTTTTCCATCTTTGCTTTTTCCATGAAGTTCACACATTTTTCATTTTTTTTTGTGGTTGATTGCACTTTTTTTCATGTAAAATGTTTTTCATGATCAGTGTATTTTCTTGCTTTTCATTGAATTTGAATTCCTACAAATATGGTAGGAATTTGTTTTCCACCTAATGTGAAAAATCATTTTGGACTCGTTCATGTTCTTTTTGTTGTTGTTAATTGACTTATTTTTTTCAGAAATTAACATTATTATTATCAAGTACAAATGTGTGGAAAAAAATAAATTTCTTTTTTATTAAAACAGTAAAATTTTGTTTTATTTTCATCGAAAATAATTTCAATCAAATAATCAAATTTGAAAAATTCTCTACTTTTTCCTCCTAAAAAATTAAACCAATCAAATATATTACACTTTCAATTTTCAAGAAAATAAGTTTCTAGAAATTCATTTTATTTCCACCCAAATTCCACCTTCTCATGAAACGGAACCTAAGGGTCCGTTTGATTACACAAAATTTTCCATGGAAAATGGAATATGTTTTCTAATTTCCACTTTTGGTTTGTTTGTTTGACAAAATTTTCCATGTAAAACTTTTTCCGTGGACCCCACTTTTTCTTCCATTTTTCTTGATTTGGTGGAAAAGATTTTCTTTGGGTTTTGGTGGAAAAATGTTTTTCATGATAGATGGAAAATGATTTTGGACACGTTTAATCAATTTTGTTGTTGTTAATTGACTTATTTTCTTTTCAAAAAATAACATTATCATCATCAAGTACAAATATATTTAAAAAGTAAAAAAAACATTTTTTGATTAAAATAGCAAAAAATTACTTTATTTTCCATGGAAAATAATGTCAATCAAACAACAAAAGTTGGAAAATTCCCTACTTTTTCCACCTAGAAAATTAAAACAATCAAACACATTAAACTTCTAATTCCCAGTAATTCAATTACCTAGAATTCAATTCCCTGGAATTCATTTTCTTTCCACCCAAATTCCACCCTCGCTATCAAACGGACCCTAACTTCTTGTCCATTTTTTTTATTATTATTATTGTCTTTTCAATTATTTTAATAGCATAATTGGTTGATATTGAAGTTGATTTTTTTAAATGTGTACTCCAATTTTAAAATTTACCTTTGATAATGGTATTAGGGTTTTTTTTTAAAAAATATTTTGAATTAGTTGTATGACGAAGGAATATCGACGTGTTTTATTTTTGCGTAGACTATATGGAGTGTAAAACGCGTGTCTGTATTGTCAAATTAGTTTTATTTTATTTTTAAAAAGTAGCTTGGTGATAAAAGTCTAAGGTTATACAATGATATTTTTGTTGTTGGTTGGACTTGCAAGGATGTTAGCTTCGTAGAAAGTCATTTAAAAATGTATTTCAATATACATGTAAAAATTGTTAAATTGGTGACTTATTGAACTACTTTATGTGGTAAGTTATGTTGGTCGTTGTGATTTTATTGATAACTTACAGATGTTCGGCTAGAGTAAAGAAATTGGTTTATAAATTTATAAATTATACAGATTTTTCAAACCACTTTTTAATTACATATATTTTCCCTCTTCAATTTTAAACCACACATTTTACCTAAAAAAAAAAAAGCATCGTTAACCGCCGATCAGTCAGTTAGCATCCGTTCTTTAACGCAATTATTACAATTTATAAATTAATTTATAAATAACATAATTTCTCAAATCACTTTTTAACCATACACATTCTCTTTTCACTTTTTAACCATATATTTTACTTCAGAATTATAATTAAACCAATTTATAATTGTTACGGTATTGCCTAACATAGCCTTAGTTGGTGATTTTTATAAATAAAAGATTAGTATTGATTTTTTCTTTTTAAGTAGTTAGAAACTTTGAATTTATTTCCAATGCTCTATTGTTGGACAAGCATGAACAATAACCCTATCGAGACGGTCCTCAAAGTGATTTTTTTATTTTTTATTTATTTTCCTTTATTTTATTTTATTTGCAACAATCATGTGAAACATAACACAAAATAAATAGTAAAACCTCACATAATCTCTCTCTCTCTTTTTTTTTTTTTTTTAAGAAATTTGTCAATTGCATTCACAAACAAAACGAAACAGATTCACTCTCTAGCCAAAGGCCCCGAGAAAATGACCCTAGGAATACAATCGTCACAAAGTTGATTACAAGTAGTACAAGCACCATGTTGTGCAAGCTTGTGGGCTACCAGATTCCTCTCTCGATGGACAAAGTAACATGAACCACAATTACTACGAATCAAAATATCACAAATGTCACCAAAAGTACCAGCATTCGGATCACAACTATCACAAGAGATTAAACGTTGAATAACACAAAGTGCATCACTCTCAATAGCTTTGATGGGAATCTGTCTATCCATGGCCAGAAGGATGCCTTCCTTAATTGCCAGAGCTTCAGCAAGCATCGCATTACCAAAGCTTCGGACATGGTGCGCAAAAGCCAAATGAACCACACCAAAATCGTCCCTAAACCACATAATCTCTCTTAATAAAGTTCTTTTGTGTAAAAAGAATAGTGTGAAAACATAATAAAGAATGACTTATATAGTTTTGATCTAGTACCAACCAATGACACATACTATTTTGTCAACCAAGACAAAAACACTGGGCTACCAAGAATATGTGTCATTGGTTGACATTAGATCAATTTTGATGACTTTTAACCCTCTCATTTAATAACATTGATTTTTTGTACAAAATTAGCGTGAAACCATAATAGAAAATGAATAATAACATCACATCCTCTCTTTTGATATAGTGAAATATTTACGACTTGTTTGACACAATTTTTTTTAGAATAAATTTTGTCAATAGTGAACTTTTGAAAAATCTAGTTATAAATGTGAAAAAAATTATAAATCCATGTAGATAAATATTTTAGTGAGAAAATGTATAATTAAAAATGAATTTTGTTAAAAAATTAAATAAAATAATTATACCGAGCATGAGCTTAGTACATGAATAGCACATGTTTTGTGGTGTGTGAATCCAAGGAATTTGAATTTTCTACTCTTAGGTCTATAATAATAATAGGATCAGGATACCTAAGTAACATAGAATTGTTAGTTTGAATAATTAATATTCATATTATCCCCTTCACGTGTTGGTAACTGGTAAGTACTAAAAATGCACATGAAAGGGATTTGATTTGTCTTCCCTTGCAGCCAGTGAATAAGTAGAAAGCTAAAATACAGTTGGGGCATTTATTTAAATAATAATTGTAATATGACTTCCACGTTAACAAAAAGGGTTAAATACATAAGGAGTTTAAAAGATTGAATTTAAAATTTAAGAAATTTGTGATTTTAATATAAAAGTGAAGTCTTTAATTAAAAAATATATGTAATTAAATAGGTTGATGTCACAATTATACAATTTATGGTCACAAACATAAATTAAAAATTTTATAGATATAAATTATGAAATTTCTCGATCACAAATTATAAAATTGTTTGGTCACGATTTAATTCCCAGTCACAAATAATATATTTATAGGTTACGACTTATTTTCGATCACAAATTATCAAATTAATAGGTTACAAATTACAAATATTAAAGGTCACAAGTTATTCTTCGGTCACAAATATGGTTCACAATTAATTTCTCGGTCACAAATATTTGGTCACAACTTATTTTTCGTTTACAAATTAAAAATTTATAAGTCATAACTTATTTCCCAATCACAAATTTCGAATTTTCTACGTCACGATTTTTTCTCGATCACAAATCTCGTGTTAATTGATCACAATTTAATAAATTATGAGTCACAATTTCTTTAATGATCACAAATCACAATTTATCAAATTGTTTTGCCACACTCATTTTTTGGTTATAAATTATCGATTTAATTAATTACAAAAATTGTTCACAGTAATTAATTGATCACAACTTTTTTTTGAGTCACAATTATCTAATTATTAGATCGGATACTATTTACTAGACACAAATTACATATTATTGGTCACACACCATCACCACCACAGACCGCCAAATACCGTCACCATTGACAACACCCACAACTGCCACACTTAACTTCACCACCAAACAACACCACCCCCACCACTTCCACCACCAAACCAGCCACCACTTCCACATGAACTACACTACCCTACCCACACTCCTCCTCCTCCTCCACCTCCACCACCACCACCACCACCCGAGGGTACCCCAGCTACGACAACCACAACCAATCTATAATCACCTCACCATTATAGCTACCCGCCACCGTCATCTTCAATCACATCCACCACCACTACAGCCACCTCACCACCTCCAAATTGCCCACCATCATCTCACTGCCACTGCCACACTTCACCGTCACCGAGCGCCATCGTCAAAATATATCACCAAACCACCATGCCACCATCACACACCACTGTGCCACCAACGCACACCACCATCACCACCACTCAACCAAAGCAAAAAAATAAAAATAAAAGAAGAAGAAAGTAGTGGGGCCACTGCTTCGCGATATGCAGTGGCGAAGGCGCTGCTTCGACACCGCTGTTATATATCAAAGCAACACCTAAGCTCCATGGAAGTCACGACACAACTGATTGTGGTGAAAAATGAATTCATGCAAATGATTTCAAATTTATTCAAACTCAGATTTAGCCTCGTTTGGACTCATTTTTAGAAAAATAAATTTATTCAACACTCAATTTCAATTATATATCTTAGTCAAGTCTATCATTTTTTACTTTTCAAACTTTCTTTTTAACCATACATTTTCTCAAAAATACTATTCAAAACCACATTATTTACAGTTTTTTAATACTTTTTTTCCCATAATATGTCAAAATTACTCCAATAAGTATAGACTACGTTTGATTTTGCTAAAAATTATACTTTTTGTAGTTCTTGATAAAAGTTAATAATTGTGATTGAAAAGTTGATACAAAAAAATGTGGATAACATGAAATATATTGCTGAAATTAGTTCCTGATTGGTATAGATTTGTTTAGAATAGATTTTGTTGAAAATTATTTTTTTAGGGAATTTGTAGTTTGAAAATTGGATTTTTTATTTTTTGACCTTGTGGCAAAATTGTTTTATTGCAAATATGTTTAATTGAAAAATGAGCTTGGAGAAAAATAAATATTAAAATTGGAGGCGAAACCAAGCACATGCTTAATATAATGTTAATAGCGTGTTTGATAATTTGTTTATAAACATATTTATAAACAATATATTTTTTAAATTACTTTTTAACCATACAAAAGTAATTAAAAATTGAAAATCGATTTTGATCAAGCAATGCTTTCTTCAAATTGACTATTGATAGATCCAAATTGAAAATCAGTAACTAAATGCTTTCACCTCTTGTAATAAATCCATTAGTCTACTTTTCTTTTCTTGAGACAATCCGATCATCCTTTTAATCATTTTTCTGCACGTTCATTTTCAATAATAATACTCTCAAAAAGAAAGATTATATTTTAAAATTATTTTTCCTACTTTTTCATCTCATTCTTCATCACTTATCAAAAAAAAATTAGTCTATGTTTGGTAACATTATTTGATTTATAT
Source organism: Ligustrum vulgare (assembly GCA_963555705.1). Lineage (NCBI taxonomy): Eukaryota > Viridiplantae > Streptophyta > Magnoliopsida > Lamiales > Oleaceae > Ligustrum > Ligustrum vulgare. The sequence goes on along the minus strand of OY743173.1, from coordinate 39,323,656 downwards.
ACTTATTTATTTATGATTTTGAGGTAGAAATTAGTGATAAAAAATTAAAGAAAAAAAATATGTGTAATTAAAAAGTAATTTATGAAATTGTATAATTTATAAATTGGTTTATAAATAAAAAAAACACGGTTACCAGTCAACGCAAACACTGAATAGCCACTAGCGGGAAAACTAAATAAACATCATAATTAAGGTAACATTTAAGTACGTCGAAAGATTGGATAAAGATAATTTGACTAAAGATTTAAACCATGCAATAGCTGTAAAGTATGCATTCAAGTGGATTGGGGTTAGTCAATGCTGAGTAAATTCGATCACCATGATTAGAATGAGAATTCAAGTCATTAGTATCTAGATAGATCGATACATTTTGATTATCATAGATAATCTCAAATATATCGTTATCAAGTTTTTATATTTAATTTTCAAAATAATTTAAAATTTATACATCTATTATGATAATAATAAGTAGTTAACTTTAATATGCATACGTGTCATTTAGCTTCTAATTTTTTGCCTATGTGGCTGGTTAGCTAAATTTAACACACTAAATGCGGATGCTCTAAGAGTATATTTAATAATTTATGAATTGTGAAAAAAAATCATTGCCACATAAGAAAACCAAATAATGAATTAAAAATTTTATTTCCAATAATTAGTTTTCATCCCTATATGATGTTGATGTGAGATGAATATTATCTGGTACTATATTCAGGTATAAATAATGAGCTACATAAAGTGACTAGCTAAATATTAAATTTTCATTTATTTAATCTAAGTTTGTTATTTGATATGATGTTAATTTGAAGACACATGTGTACATAAAAAAATTGTAGACAAAAATTATTGGGGATAAACTTTAAATTTCATTATCTATTTTATCAATATGAGTGAGATATTTATCTATTTAACTGCTACATAGATCAAAATATGCATAAACAATTATAGATGCACTAAGACTATAACATATTCACATTTTTCATATATTGCAACACGAATAACAATATTTTCGACGCTCAATTATCAGAAGGGCAGATAATAATTTATAAGTAGGCATTGCTTATTTAAAAGCATAAAATGTAACTGGCCGTGGACCGTGTTATATATACTTGAATTTGTGTGGACGTAAAGGTTACGTTATTGAACCAGTGACCCATCCACCATCATTATTTTGCATCGCATCTGCCGTGATTGCAGCCATAATTGCACGAGATTTCAACGCGGGTCCATTTTTAAATATTCAAAACTATGGAGAGATTGGATATCCAGGCTTGTGAACGCGGCTTGGCACCTAATTGAATCTCCTTTGGAATTTAAAAGTTGAAGAAATCATTTTACTTAAATAGGTTTTATTACGAACTCCACGTTCGATGACGGGAAATTTGCTTATAAACAATTCTTTTATATTTATGAGGTAAAATATGGAGTTAAAAAGTAATTTGAAAAAATGTGAGTGATTAAAAACTAATTTTGAGAAATACGATATTTATATATATGTTTATAAATAAGTTACCAAATACATGAGAAATTATGCTAACATTATTCATAAGTTTTGAGAACACGCAATGCGAGAGTATATAAGGTAATAATGAAGACGTCTACCAAATACAAATGAGCTAGTAGTATATTATTATTATTATTATTATTATTATTTCCTTCTTTTCTATTTCTTTATTTAATTAATTAATCAGGATGATAAATTAGTCATTTTATAATATTTTAAATAAAAAAGTAGACGGTGAGGAGCTTTTGAGCTAAGAAAGGTCGTTAAGAGTCCAAATCCTAAAATTAAAATGATATGGACGATTGTGCAATGAAGGCAGACGTTAGGGATGGATTATGCCAATTATCCATATTTGACGGAAAGATTGACGAAATAAGAGGGAAATGACCTACTCCACAAGAAAAAAAAATGTGAAATGATGGTGTAAATGTCAAATTTGAAACAATATGAATGATTTACACAACAAATAACTTGATGCTGAAATACCAGACTAGGGGTGGACAAAATAATCGAATCAGACCAGACCAAACCAGAATCAAATCAAACCAAGCGGTTTAGTTCTGTTCTACATAAAAAATAATAATGGTTTGGTTCTTAGAATCAAGAACCATTTGGTTTTTGTTCTCTTTCCAGAACCAGAACTAGAACCAAGAACCAAACTCAATATATATATATATATATATATATATATATATATATATATATATATATATATATATATATATACAAATTAGTGGATATTCATCTCACCGATATCTCATTTCCTATTAGACAAATATTTTAAATCATAAATCTAAATTCTAATTCTAATTCATTTTTTTCTTTTCAATTATAGACAGGCATTCACACTGCTTTACTCATACTCCTATAATACAGCAATCGTTGCACTCCTTAGTCGCTATCGACGACATTGATGTTTATAATTATTTTTCAAAATTCACGTATATATAAACATCGGTCCAATTCGTCAATTATCAAGAGTTAACCCAAACTCAAATTACAAATTTCATCCCTAACTCAAACGGCACCACGGTAAAATGAGACTCGGAACTTCATCGTAACTTATAACTATAAGTCTAAACGACATTTATGTTCGATTCTCTAAGTTTCAACAGGTCGCGAGTTTCTTCTTTTTTGACTTAGAATAACATGTTACTTTTTCTAAATTTTTGTTTTGTTAACTAAAAATTTTATTTTCTATTTAGTAATGATGTAGATGGATTCTAATGAAGAAGCGGATATAAGCATGTTTTAATTTGCATTTATTATTTAAAATTCAAGTAATGGTCTCAGAACCAAACCAGAATCGAGCGGTTTGGTTCCATATCTTTAAAAAAATCAATTGGTTTCATTAGTAAAAAATTATCGGTTTATGATTTGGTTTGATTCTTCTAGAACCAGAACCAAAACGAACCACGTCCACCCTATACCAGACCACATAATCCAAATCTTAAATTATACAGTATAATGAAATTAAGATTTATAATTATAAGATTAAACAAACTGATCTGTATGACTGTATTTACACTGGCACAAATCGATGCCAAGATAGAGAGATCAGTTTGGGTTTGTCCGAAGGAACTAAAAGTCATTATGATTGGATGTAGCCAAACAAGTAGGGCCTAATAAATCTTAATTAGTGCGCATAACACATGTTAGTCCAAAACTTCACATCAAATAATAATAATAATAAATTCAAGACAGCTAATCAAAAGGGAAAGAAAGTTGTTCACACGGTAGACGAATATTGTATACTTGATAAAATAGGAAAAAGTGTATTGCAATAACGCGGGAAAACTAAATTTAAACTTCGTTTGATAAACAATTTATAAATTATAGTTTATAAATAGTATTGTCATATGAAATATTGACACGCTGTCTTTATAACCAAAATTCTAAACAAATTTTACCAAACGGGGACTAAAAGTCTGTTCGGTTGATTATTTTGAATTTATAAATATTTTTTTGTTATTTTTGAAGAAAATGTATGTGGTTAAAAAGTAATTTCGAAAAATATGTGCCATTAAAAAACCAGTTAAAAAAATTATATTATTTATAAATTGATTTATAAATGAATTTAATAATTGTATTACATAACGGAGCTTAATTATAATGGATATACATATATTTTTTTTCACTATAGAAGGAAAAACTATAATGTGAATTCTTCAAGCAGTGCTAGAGCTGTCAAGATAGACGGCCTGACAAGACCCGTGAAAATCGGTTTGTATCAACCCGGGACAGCGGGCTGACCCGTGACCCGTGCAAGCGGTTCACATGTCAAAAATGTGTGAACAGAGCTTAATTATAATATATATATATATATATATATATATATTTTTTTTCACTATAGAAGGAAAAAACGGTAGTCTGAATTCTTCAAGTGGAACTAGAGGTGTCAAGACGAACAGGCTGACAAGACCCGTGAAAATCGGCATGTATCAACCCGGGACCGCGGGCAGACCCATGCAAGCGATTCACAAGTCAAAAAGGTGTGAACCGCGAGTTTCGCGGGTGAAACATTCGCAAGCCCCAGTTAACCGCTAGCCTGAAGGAAAAAAAAACTGTTTTTATTAAATATGAAAACATTGAAAATCTCCATTCCTCTACAAACTCTAATACAACTTCTAAAACTAAATCTTATTTTTTTTCCCTAAAAGCTAAGAAACGTAATGTTCTTTGATAATAATAATTAGAAATGTATTTAGCATTTAGTTGTTATTTGTTTATGTTTTATTTAAATTTACAAATTTAGAAATAATTCCTGTAACATAAAATATAAATTTTAATTCTATGTAAATATTTTATGGTATAAATATGAATTTATCATTTTGTTCATCATTTTGTTCATTTCGTATTTAGAAATTTACAAAAAAAAAAAAAAAAAAAATTGCTATAAATATGAGAAATTCTATGTTTTTATTCATATGGGCCAAATAAGAACAAACCGCGACCCGCAACCCAGATGGGCCAACGAGCAGGCCTGAGTTGTAGTTCAAAATTTGTGGGCCGACCTGAAACCAGCCCGAAACCCGCATTTGGTGGGCTTTTTTTCACGTGGCCGTTACCGAGCTCGCATGATGGCAGGTTGACTTGGCCCTAACCACTCGAATTGACACCTCTAAGTGGAGCTGCTCTCATACGTGTTGCGTCCTCATTAAATTCCATTTAACAATTTTTATTCATTGACTTAGCCAACCTTTTAAAACAAACTCGACGGTATGACTTTGTTGATGCAAACATTCGCTCTGCTTGTTAAAATTTGTGTGCTTAAAAATACATTTTTATATGTTTTCGAGGTAAATATGTAGTTGAAAAGCTAAGAAAGAAAATGTGTAGTTAAAAAGTGATTTGGGAGAATTGTGTTACTTAAAAATATGTTTTTAAACATGTCATCTTGCGGTAGCCTCGGGGTGAGGGCGGTGCGACACAGTGATGGTGGTGGCATTGATGGTGAGGTGTTGTGGTGAGTTGCTTTTACTGTGGTGATGGTTATATGTTTGTTTTTTTTGTTGTGGTTGTTGGTTCAAAAGTGGTGGTGGTGGTGATGCTGATGGAGTAATAGTGTTTCAATGGTGATGGTGTTGGAAAGTGGTTGTGGTGGTGATGATGATTAGGGTTATCAATGGATCGAATTTTAATTGGAACCTGATCCGAAATTCAATGAAATTAATGGGAGATGGATTTAAGATCTCAATCCGATAACCTGATAAGGATTTGAATCCAATAATCCATTAACTAAATAAAACAAATATGGATATAAGTCAATCCGATCCAGTTTTTTATAATATTATAATATATTTTAAATATTATTATGTAATTTTATTCCATATAATTTTTTTTAAAATCTTGTAATGTATTTTATTAAGTATAATTTTAATATAATATTATTATATATTATAATTTTCATTTTAAAACTTGTATTATATAAATATTGTTATAATTTTTTGAGATATTATGATTTTATTTTTTTATGAATGATATGAAATTATAATTAATTATTTGAGTAAATTTTTACTCATTAATATGTAAACATTTAAAAAAATTATGTTAAAAATAATTTCGGATCGAATATCTAATAAGGTAGTAAATCGGATATGGATTTTAACTGTCAAATATCAGTCGGATTATCAAATCGGATCGAATTTACGAATTATTCTTATCGAATCAGATAAAGGCAGATCCGATCTATATCCGATCCGTTTACACCCCTACTGAAGATGCCTGAGGTGTAGTTGTCATGATTAATTTTGTTCTCTTTTGGATGTGGAGATAATGTTTGTGGTGATTGGAGGCAACGAGGATGAATTTTGTGGTCTTTGTCGGAGGTGGAGATAATGGTGAGGCAGGTTATGGTTGGGTGGTGGTGGTGGTGGTGCTTGGCAGTGGCGACAACAACGTCCTGTTAAAAGAAAGGTTTGGGATGGGGATGGGGATGGGGATGGGGATGGGGATGGGGTGGCGTGGGGTGTCGTGGGGGTGAGTGATTGTCACCAATTATGGAAAAATATATAAATTGTGATCAATGAATAATATGTGATGAATAAATATATAAGTTGTGATTAATAAAATATAAGTTTAACCAAATAAATAATATGTGATCTAAACTATTTGAATTGTGACCTATAATTTACGTTAACTGTGACTTTGTGCGACTTTTGACGAGTACGGGATGTGACCCATTATTAAGAAAATGTGACTAAAATGTTGACTAATTGTGAGTTTATGGGACTTATGATAATTGTGGGATGTGACCAAGAAACGAGTAAGTTGTGACAAATAAATAATATGTGACCAATTATATTAGAGTCTCTGACCAACTATGACTTTGTGTAACCTACATTTGTTTCAACTTTAACTATGTGTGACCAAACTGTAATCTTGTGTGACCGAACTACAACTTTGTTCGACCAACTGTGACTTTGTTAGTGAGGTAGGGGTAGGGTAGATTTTGTGACTAAATTTATAATTGTGACTGAAATGTGAATTTGTGTAAACAACTATGACTTTACGGTTGGGTCAGGTCAAGTTGGGTGGAGTGGAGTGGAGTGAAATTTGCAAATAAATTTGTAATTATGATCGAATTAAGACTTTGCGTGACCAACTGTGAGGTGGGGGTGAAATTTGCAATTAAATTTGTGATTATGACTGAAATTGTGATTTTGTATGACCAACTATGACTTTGCAGGTCGAGTAGGATGGGATGAGATGGAGTGAAATTTGTAACTAAATTTATAATTGTGACCAACTGTGACTTTGCGGGGTGAGGTTGGTGGGGGTATGGTGGGTGGGTGGGTGGGTTGGAGTGGGTGGGGGTGGGGGTGGGGTGACTTTTGCAACTAAATTTGTAATTGAGACTAAACTTTGACTTTGTGTGTCCAAGTGTGACTTGCTGATGTGTGGGGTGGGGTTGCGGTGAAATTTGTGCTAAATTTTTAATAACTGAAATGTGACTTTGTGTCATCAACTATGACTTTGTAGGTGGCGTGGGTTCGTAGGTGGGGTGATTTTTGTGACTAAAATTGTAATTGTGACCAAACTATAATTTTATGTGACCACTTGTGACTTTTTGGGGTGGGTGGGTGGGTGGGTGGGTGGGGTGGAGTAGGGCTGATGGACATATAGATTGCGTGATTAGGGATTGTTAGGGGTTTTATCATTATAACTATATTAGTTTTAATTTAATATATAAGAAATAATTATTTTTACATTATATATAATATTATATTTATTATTATTATTAAGCACTTGATTTTTTTTTAAATTAAGTTTTTTAATTTTAAAAAGTGATAGTTACAGTGTTTTATATGTGCACTTTTCCCATTTTTTTATTCCTTCAAAATTAAATATTAATTTTAATCAGCCACGGATTGAGGGGGCCTTTAGGGATGGGGAATCCCCGAACTCGAAGGAGACCCGCCATGAACGGGGCAGGGAATCCCCAATAATGATGGGGATGAGGATTGCCCCCCCCCCCCCCAAAAAAAAAAAACCCTCCTCGATTTTCAGATAAAAAAACCCAAATAAATTAAAAGTGTCCTAAATCACTCGATGCCCATATATAATTTCTAAATCAAGCCCTACATGTCAACTCTATACTATTCTACATCTCTCACTCTCAAGTCCCATCTCATTTTCTCCAAACATACTTCTTAACAAAATTAAATTTATACTGCTCTATAAAAGTTATTATGAGTTTTTTTTATTAATGTTAATCATTTTCTAGAGTAAATGGGATTTTTGTAAAATAATCATACTTTAAAAAAAGAATATGTATAACTAAGTATTGCTCAAAAACATTAATGTTCATAGAAAATGAAATAATCACTTTTATATCATTTTCTTTAAGTTGTGATTATATATCAAATTGAAAATTTAGTTGTTCTCTTATGCATTATCATCATTTGAAAACCATAAATATCTTTACTAATCTGCTTGGTCATACTTTTATGTTGCGCCTGCAAACTTTTGGATCTAGCCGAGAAGTAATGTACAATAGTATATACTAAGAGAAATTTCACTAAATAATCATTATAAAAAAGACATTAATGGATAAAAAATATATTTAATAATAAACGGGGATGTAAATGAGGATTATGACATCCCCGTCCTGTCCCCGTCTAAATGGGGATGGAGATGGGGATGGTAAATCTCCGACGTGACAAGGAAAAGAATTCCCCCCCCCCCCCCCCCCCCGAACACACCTTGTTGTCATCCCTAGGGGGCCAAGCCCACCATATTTTTGTAGGCATTTTTTTAATCCCTCTTGGCTCCAAATTTTACCCCTCACATTTATAATTGCTATACATTTATTATTCAAATGGGCTGGGTGTTCGATTTTCGGTTTGGTTCTGGGTCCGGCTCTTAAAATTCAAGAATCGAACGATTCTGGTTCCAAAATGTGTGAAAAAATAAATAAGTGTTGAGTCAAAATTTCCCAAATAAAATCATCCATACGGTAAAATATCCAAATTGAATATATTCGGGTTCTAAAGAGACTAAGGACAGTTATAATATTCTTTATATTCATACTAGCAACTATAAATGTAGAATCTCCATCTTCCATTTTTTTTTTATCTACTACTTATGCTGGAATGCCCCGATCATCCTGACTAAAAAAAATGATATTGATGGCATATGACATTTACCATAGTATAAAATCATTTAGGTCATTTGAACCTAGATATACTTCAAAGATAAAAATAATTTCTAATGAACTCTTATATTAGACTTCAATGTCAAATCACAATTCACTAATGCACATCCAGAAAAGTCACATACATGTAAAACCATACACATTCCTTAAAATAGTTCAGTACATATCAAGACAATAGTTATTATTGTCTTAATTTGTAAGTATTGCACCAAAAAATGCACTGAACAAGAGCGAGTGAGAGACGGACATCCAATCTTTTAAAATTGGTGCACAAAATTTCATGTAAGATGCATCATGATATGAACAATTCAACAATTTTTATAGTACATCTAAGTAAGCTAAAATTATACACTCTGTCATGTAAAGCAATACAGAAAGTTTCATGTGGACTTAATTTTTAAATTAAGAATGTTTGATTTTGGGTTCGATTTTCAAATAGGAACCGACTGATTTTCGATTCTCCACTTTTCGATTTTGATTCTCAATTTTCTCCTAAAGAACCAACCAGTTTTGATTTTTCTTGTTCGGTTCCGATTCGATTATCTCGGTTCCGATTTTTTTGTGCACCCATAATTCACATATATTTTTATAAGACACAATAGAATAACCTCTATTTGGTGGAAATTAAAATAATTTTTTTAGTATATTTTAATAGAAATTGATGAATGTGTGATTGAAAAGTTGATGATCATATAAAATGTGTTATTAAAATTAATTGTTGATTTTAACTTAAATTAAAATTAAAATTAAAATTAAATTTTTTTATGAAGTATTTCCGTTTTAAAATCCAGGCTTGAGATACATTTATTAAAATTGACAAGAAATTTACAAACAACAAACCTTAAAAAAGAATTACAAATCAACTTAAACTAACTTCACCAAAACTTAAAATAGGAATTAAGCCTTTGATCAAAAAAATAAAATAAAATAAAATAGGAATTAAGCCATGCTAAAAGCTATCACAGACCAAAAGCATAACTACAACCAAAACAATGAAGTGTCAGTCTTCATCTTCAGCCTCATTTCAGTATGATGTTGCACACTCCAGGTTTTTCAAGACGAGCTTCAACTTTCCTTGACCCCGTGAACTCCTCTGTAGTTAAAATTTTGAAGCACTTCTCTTTGAACCCAGTATTCGCGAGCCAATCCGCAACTTTATTACCCTCACTCCAAATGTGTGTGAAGATGATGTTGTTAACAAGCTTATGATATAAATTCAAGAATGTGTTATATCTTCCAAGGTTCCCTGCCATCTTATTTATGATCTCAACTCCAGCCTTCAAGTCAAATTCCACCATGCTATTGGTGTAACTTATCTCCTTGCAAATTTGCAAGCCTTTATCAATAGCTTTCAGCTCAGTCTCCATTATAGTTGTTGAGGTCACTTTTTGTCACAAAGACAGTCAACAAATAAATGGTATTTATCTTTGACTTCTTACGTAGGGGTACTTCAATCTTGTGCTTATTTGGTTAAGTATACAGATCCTTAGTTAGAAATGAAGGATTAAAGGTAATAAAGTGAAGATGTAAAATGAACAATAGATCAGATCAATAGCGAACTAAAAAGATAACACAATAAAATCATGTCTAGTTCGGTACTGATCTGATGGCCAGATCGGAGTACAGTATTCAAATGCTAGAGTTGGGAGGATTTTTCTGTATTAATTGCCTTTCAATGAGCATTTATGTCTCCTATTTATAGTAACTTAAGATGTGAAACATAATTATTACAATACATCACGTCTGTAGGATGTGATTGACATCATCGATTGACATTTTTGACAAACTAACATCAAATGATTACACTGACACATTATAGATAATGATGACTACTGGCACATAATGCGGTTGATTTAATCATTTTGCATGGCCTCCATAATCACCTCGTTTTGGTTTGTCAGTCGGCTCGAACTTCATCACCTCGGTAACGCGAAATCACCTTTCCAATGAAGATCACCTCTGCATTGTAAATCACCTCGGTCATCATGATCACCTTGGTTCAACTTGGGACTATGGCCATTGTGTACTTATTCGAGTTGCCTTAAAACATCACAGGCCATCTCACTGATTGGGGTTGTGTTCTGACCATTGATTCTTTGACCATTGAATTTACTTTCCACCTCAGCTTGGCATACAACAAATGTCCCTTCGAGATCGATTTGAAATCCTTGAGGACGGATCTCGAAATAGCTTTGTTGTTGACAATTTAATTTTGACACTAGTCGCCTTAAATTCTGAAAGAATTCTTGCCAAGTGTCTTCATCTGATTGGCAGATCAGACCTTGGATCAGGTGCAACTCCAATCGTAATGATAACGCATCTTGTCATTATGACATATTGGCGTTTCTTCTCTCTCTCTCTTCATTTTTTCACAAAATCTCCCAAATTCTCTCAAATTGCTACCAGCTCGATTTTTTGTACGACCTGAACTTGTGCTCGTCAACTGATCAGACTTGTTGTGTATTGGTAAGGTGAGGGTATTTTAATAACTTGACCTCATTTTTTATTTCTCCTTGTAAACTTGGGGAATTTTTTCTAGGTATTTATCTCTTGATTTTAGCAACTGAAAATGTGTGGGAGTTTAGGCATTAGTGAAAGTGTTGTTAGGTGTAACTCCGGAGAAGGAAGTTCCGAACCGAGTGTGGCCTGGAACGAAAGTGAGGAAACCCAACAAGTTTTTAGGGATGAGACGGAGGAAATGGGATCCCACCCTATTCTTTTAACTGTTGTCCCTTCTACTCGTTCCATCCCTGCCAGTTTACTTCAATTTTCTTCATTTGCTGGACCTTTTGTTCGACCACCCCTTACACTAATTACAGCTCTGACTTCGCTTGTAAACATTTTAGATCTGAGGTCACAGAAGACGAGCTGATTGTGTGGAAAAATAAGTATAGGATTCTAGGCTACACCCACTTCTTCCTACCAGAAAACTTCGAACCAACCGCCTCATGGTTGCGTTGCCATTAATTTCAAGATCCTAGAAGCAGGTCTTCGATTCCCCCCTTCCATACATAATTACGGACCGACTTATATCTTTGGAAGTGGCTCTGACCCAGATTCACCATAACAGGTGGAGGTATATTCTAGGCTTCTTATCCCTCTTCAATGGGATAGGTTATGAAGACCTGACCACAGATGAGTTTAATTTTTCTTACCAGTTTAAAGCTGATAGTAAGAATTCGAGGTGGTTTTATGCCATGACAAGGTCGGTTTATTAGGGGAAACTGATAATAGACCTTCCTGAATCGATACGTTGGTGAAAAGAGAAATGGTTCTTTGTGGGCGAAAATTGGATGAGTCCGCTTGGAGATAACGACCTCAACTATGCGATCCCAGTTCATTACAAGGCTAAATTCTGTAAGTATTTACCTTGAAATACATTCGAGTTGAAAAAGTATAATATTAATCATTTCATTTTTTGCAAGGGATAGGTAACCGTCATTGAACAAAGAAACCATCGCAAAAATCCTAGCATTAAAAGATTAATCGGAGTGGTTCAGATATGTCAAAGAGTTGTTAACTGAAGAACGAATTTTCGAGTCGGGCCTAACTTTTATCGATCCTTTCGATTACTACCCTCCACTTCCTAAAGGTAGGTCCTTCTTAATGCGAACCGAATTCAATAACGTACTGAATTGACCTGAATACTTAATTAATTCTTTTTAATGAATCCTCTTCAACTTGAGAAGGAAAAAGAAAGATGCAGTCCATGAAGGAGAAAAAGAGATCCAATGATTAGGTCAAGGTTCATAAAAGAGCGATCTAAAAACAGTCTGCAAAAAAGTCACCTCCTCGTAAGGATGCTCAAGTTCCTCCTCCGCCTCCTCAGAAAAAGTTGAGGCGAAGTTTCAAGTTTGCCCACGAAGGATCTGTCAGACTCTTCCATTCCTCCTTCGCCTCCTAAGAATGTTGGTCAAGCCGAATCGTCTAAGGTGACCCTCCCCACTGAAGGTTCATATCGGGGAGTGAACAAAGTTCGTGCTGACCTGGTTAGTTCGTTGAAAGGACACCGCCCCAAGATTTACAGAGAGTTTATTTCTTCCACCAATCCAACTTTTGTTGGATATGCGAGACTTCCTGGACCGACCAAAAAGGCGATGGGCTCCTCGGCACAAAAAATTCTATGAGGACATGCCAGTTTATGACCTTATGGCCACAGGTATAGCCCATCTGGGTTAGGCCCTTAACTATTTCTGCCAAACTTAATCCAGAATGAGCGAGGTGGCCTCAGACACCGTGAAATTCAAAAAATTGGTTGACGATGCCAAAGCCATGTTCGAGGTGGAGGTGAAGGCAAAAAATGAGGCCAAGGCCAAATTGAAGGATGCTCTTGACGAGCTGGCCATGGTATGGGCTACCAACCAAGAGCTGGGGAATTTAAGGATGAGGCGATCCTTTTGAAAGAGGAGGTGACTCAACTGAAGGAGTCAAACAAAAGCTGTTCTACGACCTTGGGGAGGTCAAAGGAAAGGAGGTAGAGTTGACAAAGGAGAAGGCAGAGCTGGAGGTAGCAGCCAATATGGCCTATAAGGAGGCCATAGAAAAATTCAAAGACTCTCCAGAATACGAGCATGATGTCAATGAGACCTACTATCTCAACTTTAAGGAGATAGTGGAAGAACTTGAAGAAAAATGGCCCGAAGTAGACATCTCTTTCTTTAAGGAAAAACTCGAGATGATCTACAAAAAGTATCAAGAGTCTTTTCCTGCTTAGATCGACAATCAGGTCGACTTACTCCTTTCACCTCTTCATGACTCTCAAACTGATCTCGTCGACAAAATTATTGAAGTAGAAGAGTAATGGTCGCGTCGTGTAGTTTTTTACTTTTATTTTCGAGCTTCACCCTTAATGTATTTTCTCTTTTATGAATGAATGATTAGAAATTTCCTTCATACTCAAATTGTATACTTGTCATCGTGCTTTGACAAAGCATGTAAAATGCATTTTAATAAAAACAGAGGTGAAAACTAAACGAAGCTAACACTTGTAATAATTTTCAATTTGCAAATCAATTTTGATAACGAACAGAGGTGAACACTTAACAAAGTGAACACTTGTAATACTTTGCAATTTGCAAATTCATTTTGATAACGGACATAGGTGAACACTTGTAATAATTTATGATTTGCAAATTCATTTTGATAACGAACAAAGGTGAACACTTAACGAAGTGAACACTTGTAATAATTTATAATTTGTAGATTCATTTTTTATAACGAACAGAGGTGAACACTTGTAACAATTTATAATTTGCAAATTCATTTTGATAACGAGCAGAGGTGAACCGTTAACGAAGTGAACACTTGTAATAATTTATAATTTGCAAATTCATTTTGATAACGAACAGAGGTGAACACTTAACGAAGTGAACACTTGTAATAATTTATAATTTGCAAATTCATTTTGATAACAAACAGAGGTGAACACTTAACGAAGTAAACACTTGTAATAATTTATAATTTGCAAGTCCAGTTTGATAACGAACATAGGTGAACACTTAACGAAGTGAACACCTGTAATAATTTATAATTTACAAATTCATTTTGATAACGAATAGAGGTGAACAACTTCACCTCGATATTTGTTAAATGTTTCTCACTTGAGGAGTTCACCTCGGATAAATTGTTCACCTCGGTGTGATAAGCGCCTCGTCTATTAGGTTTTTTTTGTCTTAAGGATGGCCTGCCTCATTGTGTTGATGGCATCCTGCCCTTGGGGTGCTTATGAGCCATCAACTGAGGTCTTTAAGTACCTCGCGAGGAGGTCTTTCTCGTCTTTGAGACGACCTGCCTCATTGCGTTGATGGCATCCTACCCTTGGGGTGCTTACGAGCCATCAATTGAGGTCTTTGAGTGCCTCACGAGGATGTCTTTCTCGTCTTTGAGACGGCCTGCCTCATTGTGTTGATTGCATCCTGCCCTTCGGGTGCTTACGGGCCTTCAACTGAGGTCTTTGCATGGGATTAATCCATTTGGTGGGAAGATCCCCTCTGATGTATGCCTGTTCAAATACTGAACTTTCATTCATTTCAATTACATGCTAAACTTGATATAAAAGTATTTCCATTCGTTCTTGTTTCATTTCTAATTGGAAATATATTTTTTCAAGTGTTCCGCATTCTAGGGGTGCTGAAGTTGAACACCATCTAATGATTCTAACTCATAAGCTCCATTACTTAGGGTCCTTTTGACTCGGTAGGGGCCTCCCCAATTTGGTCCCAATGGCCCTTGGGCTACAGATATCTTTTTCAGCACTAAGTCTCCATCTTGGAATTTTCTCGTCTTTACCCTCGAATTATAATACCTTGCATTCCTTTTTTTGTAAATGGCATTCCTGATCTGCGTCTGCAATCTCTTTTCTTCAGTTAGATCTAAATCCGCGACTAGTGCTTGATCATTTCACTATTCATTAAAATGGGAAACTCGAAAAGATGGCACTCCAACCTCAATCGGGATTACTACTTATGTTCCAAATGCAAGGGTAATGGAGTTTCCTTGGTGGTTGTCCTATATGTCGTCCAGTATGACCATAGTACTCCCGGTAACTCTTCAGCCCATGACTTTTATAAAGTCTCAAGTCTGGTCTTCAGATTACGCTTGATAATTTTGTTAACCGCTTCAACTTGCCCATTGGATTGGGGATGATTCGGAGTGAAAAAGTGCTTCTTGATTCCCGGGCCTTCACAAAAAGACCAAAACCGTTCATTGTCAAACTATTTTCCATTGTCCGTTACAATGGAGTGGGGATCCCAAATCGACATATGTTGACTTCCAAACAAAATCTGTAGTTCTTTGTTCTGTGATCTTAGCTAATGGCTCCGCTTCAGCCCATTTGGTAAAGTAGTCCACTGCAACAATAACAAACTTGTTTCCTCCCTTTGTAGTCGGGAATGGCCCAATCAGATCTATTCCCCATTTAGCAAACGGCCACGGACTTACGACGGTACTCAATTCTTCAGGCGGGTTTCTCAAAACAGGGGCAAATCTTTGACACTTATCACATCTTCTTGCAAAGTCAATCGCGTCTTTCTTCAACATAGGCCAAAAATTACCTTGCCGTAGGATTTTGAAAGCTAAGGCCTGTGCCCAGTATGGTTCCCACAAATACCTTCATAGACATCTCGCATCACATATTCAACTTCTTCCTCGTCTAAGCACTTTAACAGTGGTAATGAGAATCCCTATTTGTACAGATCATCTCCAATCAGAGTGTACATCGCAGATCTGATCCCCAAGCTCCTTTATTCCATTTGGTCTGACGACATCGGTCCCTCGCGAAGATATTGAATAATGTCATCTTTCCACGTCTTCCTGGAACAAGTTTGTAGAACACCCGATATTTCAGCGTCCAATGTTGAGTGTGAAAATTTGAGATTGTCTAAATTTTCTAAACAGACTGTCACAGATGAGTCTGGACAGTAACCAGTTAACAGTAAATTGTTAAGTTTTGTTTAGCGCAGTACCAGATGAATCTTGCTAATGCAGATTTGTCTGAATAGTAAAACGTAAACAACCAGAATAAATTGTGCGGAATAGTAAATGGACAAGAACACAATAATTTGAGCTTAACATGGGAAAAACCCTAACATGGAAAACCCACGACCCGCTTCCTGCAGACAAAAACCAATCACTATATAAGGAAAAGTTTATACAGATCAATCTAAACTAAAAGATAAATTTACGCATAGACTTTATCAAACATCCAAGAAATAGATCACTCTCTGATCCTTAGGTGGCATGTAATGTGAGTTGGCGTCCCACCGCTCTTCAGTAGTTTTCTTTGAATCTGCAACACTTTTCAGCAACACGAACTCCCGTTCGATCTTGATCCAACCTCCCATTTGATCTTCACGCTGAAATTCTTTCTTTCTCTAAGTGATTGAATCCCCCTCCCGGAGTACCGAAATCACAAAACAATTGAAGCTTTAATTATTTTTGCACAACGCGAAAATAAAACTTCAAGACTTCTTAATGAAGTGGACATGAATGTCTCTAGACCACACGATTTTTGTATTTTCACATCTCTAACAAAACATCCCGTTTTTCTCCTCTTTATAGTGCAATTCGATTTACTTAACTCCCAAGTTTCGTTATTGCACGAGATCTCTAATACCTGCAAAATACAGTAGAGATAATTAGTAAAAGGTAAAATAATTACCCTTAAATAAATCTTACCATAAACAATGATAATGATAAATCTTAAAAGATCTTACCATAAAATAGGATCTCAAATATTAGCACCATATTTTCGACCTACACAAGAATTTTCACAATCAAGATTTTCGTCCAACAAATCTTTCCATGTGTAGATAAGCTCGACCTTATCAAGATGATGATATTATCATATGCAAAGATAAGATTGAAATATTCTTGACCATATCAAGAAGACACTTACCATATCTTGGATAAGCTTGAGTGTCAAGAATAATCACAATATATTATCAAAATAACAAGATCAAGATTTCGAAATCAATATCAATATTTTCGAGATTATGATCAAATCAATATCAATATTTCTTGATCATTATCTTTCCAACAATAAAATGTTTTTCTCGAAAATAAGAAATATTTTTCTTCAATAAATATTTGCATAATTTAATTAAACTTAATAAATTACTAAATACACGTATTTAGTAATTAAATCAAGTTTTCTTAAATTACACATTCGTGAAAAATAGGGAATGCTAATAATATAAAATTAACAATCTCCTCATTTGGCTTTTTCTATTTTTCCGAAACCAATCATCTTTTTATGATCACAAGAAATCAATTAGCTCCCCCTATCACAAATCTCCCCCTCAAAATATGCATCATAATCAACTAATGCATGTAAAGGAAATCAACACATAGAGAGCATAAATAAAAAGGATGATATGACATACCTACTCCCCCTTTTCGGTGAAAGAGGAGAAGCCATAAGGTTCATGAAACCTGCATGCAAAATTCACAACCTAAAGTTGATCAAGAGAACATTAGTGTTAAGTCAAAACATAATAACAATGTTTTTAAATCACTGAAAATAAATAGATGAAACTAGCAGGGTTGAGATCAGTCTTGGGTCTTCTTTTGCTTCTTCCAGAGAGGGAGCTTTTTGGCTGCAACCTTTCTCTTTTCCTTGGCTTCGACTGGAGCCACGTCTTTCGAAGACCCTCCAAGCAGCTGATCTAGCGTGGCTTCAAGATGTTTAACACGCACACTGAGTTCAGATATGTCAGCTTTCATCCCAGCATTCTCTGCTTCCAGCTGACCAAGCATGGCATCTTTATCAGCTGAATCCTGATTCCCACTAGTCTCATCCACAACCTACTTCTTGTGACCCGTCCGCATCTCCAGAGTTTTTCTGCATCTGACCCTGTTTAACACTTTGGGGGTGATCACCAGATCATCTTCCAGTGTTTGGATACCTTGATCGCTCAAAAACTGTGAAATAATCCAAGGGTAAACCAACAGATAAGTATTCCCTTGTCTATGACCACTTCCCGAGACCCTACCAATGATAGAATCCCAGATTCATGCAGCAAGGTCAATATTACGTTTAGTCCCTAGGTGAAACAAGGTTCTGGTAGACTCTCTCTTAAAGCTTGAGTCATGGATGAATTGGTCAAAATTTTCCTTGCCTTTAAACTTTTGTGAAGAATTTGATATTTCTTTGACATTTCTGACCTAGGCAATTGTTTTGACCCCTTCACTGGCCACGTGATCATTCCCCCTAACAACTCCATAGCAATTTCATCATCAGTGGCTTCCATAGACTCATCCTCATCAGCCACATCGTCATTCAGTCCTAGCCACTTTCTAAGTTCTTTTGCAGATCTCTTAATTAACTGTCCCCTAACAAAAAGTGAAGTGGTAAAAGGACATTTTTTGGAGTTATAGTCAATAGGGATATTTACATAAAATTCCTTGACCAGGGTCTCATTGATCTCCCCCTTACAATCAGTCAATTTCTTCAACCCAAAGTGTGACACAATATCATCAATCTCAAAGTCATCAAATTCTCCTGTAGTCACTCTAGATTCATAATGCAACCGTTTACCCAAAATATGTTTTTGGAAATCAGTGTATGCCTCAGACGACCAAAATTTGAAATTGAATGGGGTAAACATACCTCTTGCTGTCTGCATGGGGGTGAAGACGAATAAAGATATATCAAACTTGGATCTCACTGGACCAGAAACTGTGTCACCTTTTTTCTTCTTCGAACTCGCAGTGGCTTCTGCTTTTTGTTTTCCCTTTCTGTATGGGATTACAACCTCCTTTTCAGTCTCTTCTTCCGACTGCTCAGTCTCGTCTTGATCCTCAGATTCCTCTGGCTCTTCTGGTGGTGCCTCATCCTCAGATTCTTCTGCTTCCTTATCTTCCTCAGATTTTTCATCCTCCCCAGATTCTTCCTACTCCTCTGGTTTTTCCTTTTCATTACCAGATTCTGTTTCACCCGATTCATCTCCACCTTCTTCATTCCCAATTTTCGCATCTCTTGCACTTCTCATGGTAGCAAGTTTTCGTGCTCCTTGGAGTTCACTACGAATATCTAAGGGAGAGATATGGCTGGACCCAAGATTACCTAATATGGGTGCCAAATTTACGCCCATTTTAATAGTCGACTTGACATCTCTGGTTTCTGCAGTACTTTCCTTAAAGTATAGAGAGCTTGGCTAACGTAATAGACGGGGTTTTGGACTCTTTATTCGATCCTCTCAAGAACTGCACTCATGGTTGATTCTGATATGGCCAGGTATATAGATAGGATCTCTCCAGATAGCGATTTCGAAAGGATCGGAGGTGACGCCAACTGCTTCTTTATCTCTTCGAATGCGACCCAGCACTCTTGGGTCCACTCGAAATCCTTATTCTTCTTGATCACTTCAAAGATAGGTCGGCACATATCCGTTGACTGTGATACGAAGCGGCTCAGAGCTGCGATTCTCCCGGTCAGGCTTTATACCTCCTTCACCTTCCTCGGTTCTCTCATTCTCATTAATGCCTGAATCTTGTCTGGATTGGCCTCAATCCCTCTCTGATTCATCATGAACCCCAAGAACTTTCCGGATCTTATGCCAAACGAGCATTTTTTGGGGTTCGGCTTCATTCGATAATTTCTCAAAACTAGGAACATTTCATCCAAATGTTGAATATGGTCTTGTACTTCAATGCTCTTAACCAGCATGTCATCAACATATACCTCCATCGTCTTTCCGATCTGATCTCTGAACATTGAATTATCCAACCTTTGATAAGTTGCTCCGCAATTTTGAGTGCATCATCTTGTAGCAATAAAGTCCCCTATCAATCATGAAAGAGGTGTTCTTCGTCTGCTTCGTTCATTGAGTTTTGGTTATATCCCGAATATGCGTCCATGAAGCTCAAGAGTTGATGACGTGCCATGGCATCCACCATCTGATCAATTCGTGGGAGCGGAAAACTTTGCTTGGGACAAGCATTGTTCAGGTCTGAAAAATCTATACACGACTGCCAAGTCCCATTACTCTTTTTCACCAATACTGGATCCGAGATCCAAACAGGATAGAATGATTCACGAATAAACCCGTTGATGAGTAATTTAACCACCTCCCTCGCCAAAGCCTTATATCACTCCGGATTAAGAGACCTCCTTTTTTGCACTTTTGGTTTGAGGTCAGGGTTGATGTGAAGGTGATGGCATGCATCCTTCGGGTCAATTCCCTCCCTATCTGAGTGGGTCTATGCGAACACATCTGAATTTCCCTTCAGGAAATTGATGAGGTCAGACCTGATGGGTTCAGTCAGCTCGCATCCTATTCTGAATCCAACTTCGGGCCTCTCATCATCAACTTTCACGAAATCTAATTCCTCCACCGGTCCAGATTGGCTGTTATCCTGGGTTCCCCTTGGGTCCAATGTTTGTAGCTCCGTTATTGGCTCATCCTCCTCATCCGGTTTTGTGATAGAATCCCCTTTCTTCGCCATTTGGATACCATTTGAAGCAAAACTCAAATTGCACTCTAGCGCAGCCCTTTGGTCTCCTCTCATGGTAGCAACTCCATGAGATGTAGGAAACTTCATGCAGTAATGATAGATGGATGCCCCCGCCTTCAATTCATAGAGGATTAGCCTCCCAAAGATAGCATTATAATTTGACATGACGTCAACCACCACGAAGTCGGCTATGATGTACCTTTGGCATGGCTCTGTCCCCAGTTCAACTAGTAGAGATATTTCACCTTTCGGACTGACATAGTCACCGATGAAACCTTGAATCCTTGCTCTCCTCGGTAGCAAGTTTCGTGGGTCAATTCCCATTCTTTTGAAAGTTTTCCAATACAATATGTTCACAACGCTTCCATCATCTACCAAAGTTCTGTGAATTTTTATTCCGCTTACGGGCATTATGATGATCAGAGCGTCTAAATGCGGCTGGAGTACACCCCTTGCGTCTTCCTCGCTAAAATCGAATGACTCTGAATTGTCTGGGATGAATGAGTTATTGCATACTTGGTAGCTATTCCTCACTTCCCGAATGGATTCCCTTCTTTTCCTCTTTGATCCGACCTGAACTTGGTTGCCACTCACCAAAGTGTGAATTTCGTCAGGTCGATTCCCACCAATTGTGTATGTATGCCAGTTGTGGTACGTTTGAAATGATGATGGTGGAGGTGAATAGCTTTGTTGTACTGTAGGATGTGCTTATTGAAGATAGCGGTTCGTTGGAGGCATCGGAGGTGATGGTCGTCCAGGTGGGCCAAAGGGGGTGGTGGCATTTTGGGTGGTCCATGCAATAATGGGTGGGGGACGGTGTTCTTTGACGGTGGAGGTGGGTTGTGGGTGGTGGTGGTCATCGTTGGTGGTGGTGTGGTGCGATAGTGGTGTGTGGTGTACGATAGAATGAAATTATGACCAATACTGAGATTGTGATTAATTAATTTGTTATTGTGACTTATAATTTTAACTTGAAAAGAATAATTTCTATACGGGAATTTAACTCGACCTTTGATTGAGATTCTAAATCATATTCCTTCCGGGTTCTTATTTTTCTTTGACTTCTAATTGCATCTCAAGTCTTCTTGATCACTAATTTTAACTTCTTGATCCCAAATACTTAATAACTCAACTACAACACTTTGACTCTAATTTTTACTTTATAAACAAGTCCTTTTGTTTACATAATTGTCAATTACATGAAAACCTAATGCCTTGTTCTCTTTACTGTTTTGATGTCGTTTTCTGTTTTTATTTTCGAAAACACTAAAAACGTTCTCTTTACCATTTTCGAAAAAGTATTTTGGAAAAAACAAATTGTACACAAAATGCTCAAAATCTCGTTTTGGGCGTTTTAAAGTGTGTTTCAATAAAAAAATATTCAAACCATGGAAAACGCGTTTTGAGGTTTTTTTTTTTTTTCAAGAATTATCCTAGCTTGGATCTAAGTTTAAAATAAAGTTGATTTTTTTTTTTCCGAAGAATTATCCTAGTTTAGAATTAAGCCTAAATAAAAGTAGTTTTTTTTTTTTTAAATTATCCTAACTTAGAACTAAATCTAAAATAAAATTTTATTGAATTAAATATCAACATTACAAAAAAAATTAAGTGGGAATTCTTGTTGTTATATTTCAAAAAATGCCTTGATAAATGGACTCTGATAGTTTTGGAAGAACTTGCATTTTCTGGATTTTAATAGACATAGAGCTTCCTTAAATCACAAACCTGACCCAGCTGTGTTAATATAGACTCTTAGTGCTCACATTAGTGTGTTGCAGGTAACCATGTTTTCAGTGTATTATAAAAGGAAATTGAGTTTGAGCTAGTAGTATTCTGCAAGGAAATCAATTAAAAATAGTTTAAGTAGTATCTGCAAAATTTCAAACAAAACGTGTTTTTCAGCTTTTTATTTTCAAAAATAATTTTCAGAAATGACAAATCAAACGCGTTTTCAGCAAATTTGAAAAAATAAAATAAAAACAGGAAATAATTAATATAAAACATTTTCGAAAATGAAAATATAAAATAAAATACAAACAGAACGCTACCTAATACTTTTGAAATTGACAAAAAACATTAGCCTTCAGAATCTTGATGTAGGCATTCATTTCACTGAATGAAGGGCTTTTTTTTACATTGGAGATGAACAATTGGCGGTCCAAATGATGGTCATGCAACCATTGAAAAATATCAAATGATCATTTGATAAAGGATTCAAAAAGTTTAATTGCAACAATTGTAGATTGCACATATCCTTCTTTCTCGGAGAATGTTAATACCCTACATATTTGCAAGAAAGAGCAATCCTTGCTCCAGCTCTTCAGGTTGTTGAATAAGTTAATGAACACATGACCTTCCTTAGTCAAAATGTGGGAAAGCCATTTAAGTTCTAATGTCGCTTTGGGGTCATATTACAATATTGATTTATTGGAGGATCTTCACACTCTAGAGTTTCTGAATGGAATCAAATGCTTTGGGATGCCTAATCATGAGCTTAAGTTGAAGGTTGAATTCCTATTAGGCTGTGTAATGAGATAAGATTGATGATTATAATACTTAGAAATCATGTTCAGAAAGTCGTGATTATTTAGGGAAGCAATGCTGGGCATAAAGTTTTCATTTCAAGAATGACTTTATATCCATCAGACCCGAGATTACCTTTTAAGTCTCAATGAAGGCAATATCCATTGATTATATCATATGCTATGACTATTAACAAGAGTTGATCAATTTCTTTCGCATGTCGAACTTTAACTGAAAAAGACCAATATTCATTTATTGACAACTCTATGTTGCATTATCTAGAGTTACAAATTAATCTTGCTAGATTAAAAATATTAATTTGTGATATAGATGGAGAACTAGCAGATTCAATCGCGAATGTGGTCTTCGAAGAAGTTTTCTAAAATTTGTATTAGTTATGTTGTTTTTAAAAGTTTCATTAAGAAATCTCTAACAGAATGTTATTTATTTTATTTTATGCTTTTATATTTGATTCAATAATTATAACCAATTAACTTTTATATATTTTTATCTAAATAACTTTCTCGGACATAAATGTCTTGCATTGCCACGTGTAAAACACTAGTATGAGTAAAATTCCGTAATTTTTAGTAAGAGTAAAAATCAGCAATTTTTATTATACTCGCTATCCTTTAATACCAAACAAATATAAGCACAAATATTTTACGCACAAATATAAGAACCCAAAGAAAAATACGAAAAAAGATAAATCAACCAAAGAAGAAATCATGGACAATCAAAAGAGAAAATTATAACATTTGCTTTCTTAGTGGCATGCACCCTCTTTTTCTTTCTCCTTCTCTTTTCCTTCCTCCGTCTTGGAGTGGTAACCAGGGAGCTTCTCCTTGATCTTCTCCAAGAACCCCTTCTTCTCCTTTGCCTCACCGTCAGGACTGGCGCACTCGGTGGCCTGATGTGATGGGGGTGGTGCAGCCACTTCCTCAGCCTTCTTGTGCCCGCCGGGAAGCTTCTCCTTGATCTTATTTAAAAACCCTTTTTTCTCTTCTGATTCTCCACATTTTTCTACCGGAACAGAAATTTCCTCAGCCTTGTGTTCTATCTTGTTTTCTCCAGAAATCTTCTCTTTCAGACCTTTCTTTTTCTTCTTCTTGATCTTCTCTCCTCCCTCTTCCACTTCTTCCTCATCACTTGACTGCATAATCATCAAGAAAATACAAAATATGGTCAGCACCTATTGGGCCGTATTTGTAATAATTTAAACTTTCCTATAATCCGATATATATAACATGGAAAGAACAAAAACTTACTGAACTACTAGAGCTGTTAGTTCTGTGAATCTTTTCTAGTATACTCTCATGTTTCTTCTCTTCTTCTTCCTTGTGCTCCGGTTCACAGACCTGCACCTTCTGTTCAAACTCAGTCACAATCACTTCCTCTTCGACCTTCTTCTCTTCCTCTTTCTTCCCCATGAAATTAAACAACCCACGGTCCTTAGCCTCCACACCTCCCTCCTCTGCCAAGTTGACGGATGTTTCGCCCTGAAAACACGGCTCATCAACGTGTTGCTGGTATTGTTTCACCTCCTCCGCCATATTTCCCGAACAATCTTATTTGGCAAGGAACAATATTTGTTTGAAGAAAATATGTGGAATGATGATTAGTGTGAGACTTTAGAATGAATGGTTTGGGAATGCAAAGTGATGAGAGGTTTTTATAGCAACAATCGGGACACGGAAGAGACGCGATTAAGATAATTTATTTCCAAAGCAGTCCAAAAGACTTTTGGCTTATCAACTTCTTTGAATGGGAACCTGCGCCTCCATTATTTAATTTATTTATTTTCCATATAGATAGAAGGATATAAAAGAGATTATCAAAAGATTGTATGAGAATACACACCCATTGGTTTGGACAAGTTTTCATTAGATAAGGATGTTGAATATTAAGGTGGCGTTCTGTTTGTATTTTATTTTGTATTTTCATTTTCGAAAACGTTTTGTATTTTGTATTTTCATTTTTGTTTTCAAATTTGCTGAAAACGCGTTTGGTTTGTCATTTCTGAAAACTGTTTTTGAAAATGAAAAGCTGGAAAACACGTTCTGTTTGAAATTTTGCAGAACACTATTTAAATTATTTTTAATTAATTTGTTTGCAGAATACTACTAACTCCAACTCAAATTTCCTTTCACAATACACTAAAAATATGGTTACATGCAACACACTAATGTGAGCATTAAGAGTCTATATTAACAGAGCTTGGTCAGGTTCGGGACTTGAGAAAGCTCTACTTCTATTAAAATCCAGAAAATGCAAGTTCTTTCAAAACCATCAGAGTCCATTTATCATTGCATTTTTTGAAATATAACAACAAGAATTCTCATTTAATTTTATTTTGTAATGTTGATATTGAATTCAATAAAACTTTATTTAAACTAAGTTCCAAGTTAGGATAATTCTAAAAAAAAAATCTTTATTTAGGCTTAGTTCCAAGCTAGGATAATTCTAAAAAAAATAATAAAAAAATAAAAACTTTATATTAAGCTTAATTCTAAGTTAAGATAATTCTAAAAAAAAAAATAATAATAATAATTCCCAAAACGCGTTTTGGACATTTTTTGTCGAAATACACACAAAACGCCCAAAACGATGTTTCGGGCGTTTTCCGTTTTGTGTACAATTTTTTTTTTTTTGTTTTCCAAAATGCGTTTTCGAAAATGGTAAAGAAAACGCGTTTTTAACGTTTTCGAAAATAAAAATAGAAAACGACCTCAAAACAGCAAAGAGAACAGGGGCTAATTTTTTGGTATCGTTAACTTACTGAAGAAGTCACAAAGATTTTAACATTTTATAGGTTAACTAGTGCATCACCCGTGCGATGCACGGATATTGTATCGTACAAAATATATTGTAAAATTAGTGAATAATTTTGGTATATTGAAAAGAGTAATCCAATAGGTACAGGCCCTGTACGAATGCAATTTTCCAATTGAAAATACAAATTTGATTTGTAATAAAATATGTCAACACTTTTCTTTTAAGTTTAGTATAAGCATTATAAATTCAATACTACACCATTTTAATCCATAAATAAAAATAAGTGAGATATTGAGGATGCTATGTTTGTCGGATACTTTAGTATTTTACTTAATACATTGGTAAATAATACTAAAGTATTCGCCAAATATAAATATATTGTGGAATGTATCAATTATTTCTCATGATTTATGCCTCTCGTATTTATGTTTTTCCAATTTTGATTCAAAAATATAAATTACAATAATTATAAATGTGTGCTTAATCTTAAACCCACAAATATTTGTATTTAACCAATAAAAATATATTTTTAATTATAAAATCAAGTAGTCAAAATAATAATTACATAAATTTAGCAATTATCATGATATGACAAAATGCTACGTTGGTGACAAAAAAATTATAACGAAAATGGTATACCATATAATCTTCAAACAACTATTAAAATTAAGAATGATTAAAAGAATATTATTCGCTTTTAACCACAATTTTTGCAATTTCCTCACGTATTTAACATTTTATCTAAATTTCTTTCAGAAACATCAATCACAGTAATTATAAGCTTTTGTTTAATCTTAAGAGCAAATATTTGTATTTGACCAATAAAAATGATTATTAATTTCAATAATTTTTATGAGTAATTGTCAACTTCAAAGAAAATCCAAATTTAGTAGTTTATTTAATGGTGTATCATGTTTTTTATTTAATATTATGGATACAATATTGATTGTGTGGAATGTATTAGTATATTTCTAATGGTTTATGCATTCTCCTCTCATATTCAAGTTGATAATTAATGTTAAACAATTGTATCGAAAATCAGGAAAAAAAAACACAAGAAAACAGAAGGTTTCCAAAAAAAAATAAGTGACAGTGGGTGGGAATTTTTTTTTACGGCTGTTGTGGTTTAATATATAATATAGATATATATAATAATAATAATAATAATAATAATAATAAGATTTCTCCCGTACACAAAATGCATAAAAAATAATATATTAAAATAATTAATAAAATTTTACAAACAATAAAACTACTTCAAATTATAATAGCTTCTTTGAGTAATAAAAATCAATTTATATATTTAAGTAGTAAATGGTTATTAAGTTTTCCACATTTTTTCACAAAAAAAAAAAAATGAAGTTGTTGTTCGATAAAAAATTGATATTATTTTTTATCGAAAATAACAGATATTTGCACATTGTTTGGAGTTGCGTTTTTAAGTATTAAAATGAACATCCTTAATAATTTCAATTTCATTTCCCATTGCACTAAACGCATTATCAAGCCCCTGTTTGGTACCTATTATTTTTAAATCTCATTTTTTAAAAACTCATTTTCAACCACACATTATACCAATAAAATAATCTACACATAAATTCAAAAATATTCTCCAATTTTTAACTACACATTCTCTAAAAAAATTACTATTCCAAATCACATTATTCCAAATAATGGGTCTCAAACAGGGACCAAATGCAGTCAACGCGTTATCCATAACATAGTAATTAATTTCATTATGTAAAATGATTTCCATAATATCATTCAAATGTATATCAATGTGATGACATAATATTTAGTTTTAGTTTCAATAAATTATTAATTATCATCAGTACCTCTTACGTTGATGCAAGCAAGTTTAATTCAAATAATTAAAAAAACGAATAGTCACCGTTTTCTAAAAAAAAATTACTGCTTTCTAGAAAAAAAATATATTAAGAAGTGTAAACAAACTTATTTGTCACTAATATTTTTAACTAAACAAAAAAGAACAAATATTAAAGTTTAATAAAATATTAATCTAATTAATGCACAAATAATGTAAGAAAAAGTAAAACTATTTTTGTTTTTCAAAGTTAATGTGTAGTTTTTCAAATGTATTAATTTCTTTATAAAATTTATTTTTTATAAAGAAATTAATGATGAATATTAATGCATTTCAATTTTTGGAAAGTATTTTAGACTGGAAAACAAAAATGATGTACGGAAGTTGCAATTTAATAATATGAATTTTGATAAGTGCTTGTTAATTTTTAATACTTATACATAATTTATCCAGTATACAAAATGCATAAAAAATAATATTATATTAAAATAATTATTAAAATTTTACAAAAAATAAAACTACTTCAAATTATAATAGTTATATTAAAAAATTTTATAATTTTTTTATCATCAACTCTTTATTAATTTCTACATCTTGTCTTTTGAGACGATTTTTGTTCAATATATTTGTTTTGTTGGCGAAAAACACTTATTTATTTCTCATATTTTTAAATAATCAAAATAAATAATTAATACAAAAGTTAAAAAAAATATTTGCACATCCTTTCAATGCAAATTAGCAGAATATTTGAATAGAAATTGCGATTAGAAATAAAATTTATTAATTAATTGAATGTTATAAATAACAATGCGATTAAAAAAAGTTAAGGATATAAAAGCAAAACTAAACAAACACCGAATATCTATCTTGCAATTAAACTATGGTGTAAATTTTAAAAAATGTGTTGTATGAATATAGTTCCCTAAAATAATATGTTATATTATATATATATATATATAGACAACCTATTAGCATTCAATACATGTAATCAAGTGCCTATTTACAATGCATTACACACTTTCCCACATTAAATGTCTCATTAATTGTCAACAACTCATTTCCCAATTCCGAAAATTCAATTGAAAAAAAAAACACTTATTTATCTCTCATATTTTTAAATAATCAAAATAAATAATTAATACAAAAGTTAAAAAAATATTTGCACATCCTTTCAATGCAAATTAGCAGAATATTTGAATAGAAATTGCGATTAGAAATAAAATTTATTAATTAATTGAATGTTATAAATAACAATGCGATTAAAAAAAGTTAAGGATATAAAAGCAAAACTAAACAAACACCGAATATCTATCTTGCAATTAAACTATGGTGTAAATTTTAAAAAATGTGTTGTATGAATATAGTTCCCTAAAATAATATGTTATATTATATATATATATATATATATATATAGACAACCTATTAGCATTCAATACATGTAATCAAGTGCCTATTTACAATGCATTACACACTTTCCCACATTAAATATCTCATTAATTGTCAACAACTCATTTCCCAATTCCGAAAATTCAATTGAAAAAAAAAACACTTATTTATCTCTCATATTTTTAAATAATCAAAATAAATAATTAATACAAAAGTTAAAAAAATATTTGCACATCCTTTCAATGCAAATTAGCAGAATATTTGAATAGAAATTGCGATTAGAAATAAAATTTATTAATTAATTGAATGTTATAAATAACAATGCGATTAAAAAAAATTAAGGATATAAAAGCAAAACTAAACAAACAACAAAGATCTATCTCGCAATTAAACTATGGTGTAAATTTTAAAAAATGTGTTGTATGAATATAGTTCCCTAAAATAATATATATATATAGACAAACTATTAGCATTCAATACATGTAGTCAATGCCTATTTACAATGCATTACACACTTTCCCACATTAAATGTCTCATTAATTGTCAACAACTCATTTTCCAATTCCGGAAATTCAATTGAAAAAAAAAAATATCCAAAAATAGAAACTGAAAATGGGCGGGAAAAATTTTGACGGCTGTTCTGCTTTAATATATAATATAGAAGCCTAAAGGATAAGTAATGATTCAGAATTGCAAAACTTTTGTTTTTCCATACAAGGAGTTAAATGCCTCCACTGTAGCTGCAGTATTAAATGTTTTCCAAATGTCATTGAATTTTAAATTGTCTCTGTTGTGCCATTGAACTTTAAAATTAAAACTCTCATTATTATTATACTATTTTAAGGGTTCCTTAAATGTCATTAAACTTTAAATGACATGTAGTGTGTCATTAAACTATTAAAAGAGTGTCTCATTTGTCATTCTCTTCAAAAAGTTAAAATTGTTGTATTAATTATTTTTTTTTTACTTGTTTGATTATTGTAAATGAATTTTTTCATTTTTTTTTAAAGAAAAAATTATCTTCATTGTGAGAATATTAATGATGGATAAAAATATGTTTATGTGGCTTTGTAATGATTTTTTTTTTAAATTTTTTATATAGAAACATGGCTGTCCATATTAATCTAGCATTTCTTCTTGAAAAATGTTTTCTTCTATCATTAATCTTTTATGAAAAAGAAAATTATTTACAATAAAAATAATTAGAGTTAATCTTTTGGACATTATTGTAAATGAATTTATTGCATTTCTTCTTTGATCAGAAATGTATCAATTCAAATATAATTCTAAAAGTCATTTTAAATTGATTTATTGTCTGAAACAATACTCGATTAATCTGAACATAACAAATTTCTATAAAAAATAATCATTTAAAGAGTCTACACAAATATATTTTTAGACGTCATGAATATTCTTATAATGAAGAGAAATTTATTTCTTAAATGAAAAAAATAAAAATTATGAATAAATCCATTGTGTTAATGGATTTATATAATTTTTATATATAAAATTTTCTATAAAAAAAATAAGAACTCGTTATGTTGTTTTAATTTCATTATTGTAAACGGATTTAAATTTTTTTATCGATTAATACGGACAACACGTTTCTATAAAAAAAATCATTGAAAGATTCCACATAAATATATTTTTATCTATTATTAATATTCCCATAATGAAAAGAAAATTCTTTTTTAAACAAACAAAAAAATTATGAATAAATCTTTTTACATGAATCAAACAAAAAAAAATTAATAAAAGAATTTGAAAAGAATGGCAAATGAGGCACATTTTCAATAGTTCAATGGCATACCAAATGATATTTAAAGTTCGATGACATTTCGGATACCTTTTAAATAGTATAGTGACAATGGAAGTTTAAACTTTGAAGTTCAATGGTATACCACAAACAATTTAAAGTTTAATGACATTTGAAGTGCATTTATAATAGTTTAGTGGCAATGGAGGTGTTTAACTCTTTATACAACGGTTACAACTTATTTTTCAATTGCTTACTCCAAATCAAAGTTGAATATTTCATCCGTTCTAGATCAAACAAATAAATTGTTTTTCACATATTTATTAATACATGACTAAAGGTATAAGAATACGTTCTCGTCACACTAGCAATCAGTTTTTGTAGATATCGATAAAAATGGATGAAAAGGCTGCAAATATTAAAATATCTATATGTGATTTTTTTTTAAAAAAATTAAAATTAAAAAAATTAGAGCCGAACATGAGCATTAAAAGTTAGTGTTTTCTGATGGGATGACAACTGGGCTGATACTCCCACCCCATGCCTCCAGGGACGGAGGCAAGCAAGGAACAGTGAGGGTTCACGCCTCCACTGATTTTTTATTTATTTTATTTTTTTTAAGAAAGAAATTTATAATTTCTGCCACGTGTTGATTTCTCCACGTTTAGGATTCATCGTGATGATGATCGGACCATACAAATCTTGATATCAAGACAGTATCTTCAGGGTTTTAGTGATGAATTTCTTGAAAAGTTGTTCAATCACACGTTTAGATGATATATAATTGTTTGATCTAAGGGTAAATTACAATGTAAGTATAATTTTGCACAAAGTGTAGAATAAAAACGTGTTTTTTGGTCGAAGTTAAGCTCTGTTAAATGAGCTATATATATATTTTTGGCCCAGGTCCTTTACTTAATAATTGTACACTGGGTCGATCTCTATTAGTTGTGAGCAATTTCTCTTGATCTTTAAATTTGACAATGGAAACAGAAGTGTACAAAATCGTTATTTATGAATTATGCTGTTAAATTTGAAGAATTCATTTTTTTTAAGTATCATTATTTATAATCATCCTTATATTCGATTTGATACTCAAAATAATTGTTTCAACCATTTTGGTCAAAAAAAAGAATCTTCCGATCATTTAAAAATTTTGGCCCCACTCCCTCCAAATTTGAGCTCCCCTGCACGCCTCGCCTAGTGAATTTAGGGGCAAGACAATCTTGCCATCACGAAATGTGAATTTTTTCGGAGGGGATTTGTGCATTTAGTAAGGAATTCAGAATGAGATTCTGCACAATAATCTCGGATAAGTGTTTCATATTTTCCTGTCAAAATTTTTACTTCAATCATAGGTACTGATATGGATGAAAAGGCTGTATTAACAAGTTGCACGTTTATTTTTTATTTTTCTTTTTTAATTAATAATTCAGAGTGGGTTGCTAAAACCCACCTATCCCTAAGACACAAAAATAAACTAGAGAATGGCAAGACTGTTCAACATCATAACAGCGAATGAAAACACACCACGTGGAGAACGTGGAATCATGTTCTTGTGGGCTAGCATTGTCGGGTTGATTGCATTTGGATATCACTATTCGGACAGATTATAAACCCATTTTTGGTTTTTTTTTTTTTTTTTGAGGTTCGAAGTAGATGTAAGGTTAAAAATTAAATAAAAAAAATATGTAATTAAAAAATTGTATTAAAATTTGGGGAGATTATAAACCCAAAAAATTCAAGAGGCAAAAGGAACGCCACGTAGCATAATACTAGTTGTTAACATGTCGAGATCCACAAATAATGTAAAATCAGAGTGCATTACGCCTTTCCAAGTGGGATAAAACTCCATTCATGGATCCAGGTCGGTTTTCTATGATTGGGCCCCATTGACAGGTAAGTCGGTTCCTTTCCTGACTTTCTGTTCCCTAGCGCACGTGTGGGGGTCTACTAGCACGTGATCTTTCTGTATTTGAGGAATTCGACCACTGACAGGTAGTCGGTTCCTTTCCTGACTTGAACTCGTTTTTAGCAACTTACTGGAAAAATTCTTAAGGAATGATAGAAAATTATTTTCCAATTTACATGAAATTCATTATTATTATTATTATTATTATTATTATTATTATTATTATTATATATTTTTTTTTACTAGAGTAATCAAACACACCATAATATATAAGTCCCAGAATTTCTTTAGTAGGTTTACAATATATTGGTAATGTTAGTAAAAACTCTTAAAAGCGCAAAAAGCATTTGAGATGCAATTGCTATATTGTTGAAAAATTCAAGTTGATCGATTAAAAAGTCAATAAATGTTAGTATGTTATTGTTATGAAATATAAGTAAAAAGTTATTTATGTTCGTATTTTAAATTATGTATATATCCAACTATTCAAACAATGTTGGTAGTTCTTACTTAAATTTATTTGCATTGAGAAAAAATCAAATAATTCATTCAATAGAAGCAGGGGCGGAGCCAGGGGTGGGCCAACTGGGCCCTGGCCCAAAAATTCCTTTGAGGAAAAAAAAAAAAAATCCTTAGGCAAAGCCCAGCCCAAACAAATGGGCTGGCTCCGCCCCTGAATAGAAGTGAAAAGATTGGTGTTTTGTTAAAAGGTTAATCCGATAAAATTTAGTAATTCGATATTTAATATGGTAAAAGTAACATAAAATTTTTGCATATGAAATAATTAATTAAAAATTATTTTTCATAATATTGAATAATTCATTAATCATACTCTCATTTTCATATGAAATTAGGCATCCAACTATAAACACTTGTTTTTAATTTTGAATTGTTCAAATATTTTTGCTTTGACAACATTGGCATTTTCTTATTGACTAGTTGTCTAAACGTGTTTTGCACGTTAATTGTCCATATGAAGTAATATTTAAAAAAATTTCCTGGCAAAAATTTTGAATTCTTTTAAAGAAATTTAGCAAAAAAATGCAAGACAAATTGAATTAACAAAATCGAATAATTTTTAACATTTACACAAATTTTCTGAGACCATATTTTACTATGTCAATTAAAATCTTGGCTAGACTCACTTATTTCATAAAACCAAATATGAGCTTCAAGTTGAGAATAACATTGATAATATTTTGGAAAAAATTTATAGGTTTTATTTTTATAATATTTTAACTATTATAAAAAGAACAAAAAAAAATGTCAATTAAAATTTAATAGCAAGTGTTTTTCCTTTATAATAAAGTTTGGGACTTGTGAGAATTTAATAATGCATAAATTTGATAAATTCGTTGAGATCTCATCTTCAGTCTCTTCAATTTTGTTATTTGTTGTAAAGTTGATTTCAATTTCAGTGTGCACATTTGAAAATGTATAATTACTAATTTCTAATATTTTTTTTTGATAAAGTCGATATATTTTACCTTTCTAAAGCATGGGAGTGAAATTTTCAATTGTGGCCCAAAATAGTGTACAAAAATTTGGTGCCTAGTAAGTATTAAAAAGATAACATATTTATTTAATATCAAGAATTTAGTAAAATAAAGATAGACAAATATAATGAGAATAATTACATCTTCATTAATAAAAATTCAAAATAAGTTTTGAAACTTCTATATGTAAATATATGTTTCAATATATAGATATTAGAAATTTTTATACTTCAATCTTTGCCATATACGATCAAATTTCATAGTAACATGTGATTTATACTTTAATTTATGGAAAAAACCATTCGATTTATTAAAAAATAAAATTTGAGAGAAATGATATCTCAAAAATGTTCAGCAAAATATTAGGTTAGACTTTTAACACTTTTTGAATTTATAATGGGCTATATTTGATTGTAGCATATGTTGTATTGAATTCATTTTAGTGTAAAAACATACATGAATATTAAGGATTGTTGGAATCATAAACATGTTAATGAAAATTAGTAATTGAGAGTTATATATAATAACTATGTAAATGTATTACATTGAAAGTTATAATCCATGTGATTTTTGTTATAGAATGAGGGTCATAGAGATTCTTATTGAATTAATGACATTGTTGACAAATGAAAAAATAATTGAATACTAAAAATATAATTCAAAAAATATATTAATATTCATATTTCTCACAACTTCCTTAATAATGAAAATATATTAAAGGAGAATTTCAGTTACATGAAAAAAATTATAAACGGACTTTTTTTTATTATTTCCTTTATGATAACGTATTAATATAATCGTATTTGTGTTCAGTGAGAATAAATAATAATTTGAAATAAATCAACGAAAAATAAAAATAGAAAGTTTTAGAATTAAAGAGTTTAGATTGTTAGTGTTTTGAAATTAATGAAATTGTTGATAAAATGAAAGAAAAATAATATTAAAATAATTAAAATTATTATTCATTAATTAACATTAAGGGAAAATATGAAATTATAAAAAAGTTGCGAGAGTAGAAACGTTCAAAAAAGTTTCTCCCTTCAAGCCACTTTTAGAAGTGGTATAGATAGATTAACACGACTACTTAATGGGGTTATTCAATGTAAATTTTGAAAGATATTTAAATTTTTTTAAGACGACGAACTTTCTTCTATCTTGTCCTCTATAGCTCATGGGCTATTTGTATGTCATTAACTTACGTAATGTCCATTTCGGAAGAGCCTAAGCTCATCTTACCCCTCATGACTTTCTAGATGCGTCTCCAGACTCGAACTCAAGACCTCTGTCATAGACTTTGCTCAAATGGTATCAGTATTGAACTTGTTGTCCAATTGGTCCCAAAATTGAACTTAACTCTCTTATAAGGCAGGAGTCTTAAGTTCGAATCGTGGGACGCATCTAAAAAGTCATGAGGGGCAAGATGAGTTTAAACTCTCCAAAATGGACATAACATAATCTAATGGCACACGAAATAACACATGAGCCGTAGAAGTCAAGATGGAAGAGAGTCCGTAATAGTTACAAAAAAAATGTGCATTTTTTGTAACGCAGTGAACTTTCTCTCATCCTACCCTTTATGACACAGTGGCTATTCTGTGCACTATTAACTTACTTACTGTCCACTTTGGGAGAACCTAAAACCATCCTACTCCTCATGGATTTTTGGACTAGTACCCAGGATTCGAGCCCAAGTCATCTGCCTTACGAGAGAGACTTAAGTTCAATCCTGATACCAATTTCTAAATACCCGGAATAACTCGTCATCCTCTTCAACTAACTTTTGAAATAAACATTTTAGATACAAATAACTGAATTTCAAACTCAACGATCTTAATTAAAATTTCAAACGATTGATAAAATTCAAACTTTTGAAATACTTAGACAAAATAATAAATCAAGCCGTTAATTGTTCTCTAACGAGGAAAAAATTTAACAATGTCATAAACTTTCAAACATTTGAAAACAAAAAATTCCAAAGTTATTCGATTGTAAGAAAAATAATAATTTAAATGTATCGTAAATAAATAGAAGTTTTCTATTATTTAATTATTAAATGGCACCATTGCTTGTCATTCATCACCAACTCCAAAATCTACAATTGTTATTAAATTAAGGGTTTAGTAGACTCATCAAGAATTAATTAACTCATGCTATAAGAAAACACATAAATGTCATGTTCAACGTTCCTCGACATAACATTATATCATATAAACACATAAGTGAATAAAAGTAGCATCGTTCGTCTCATCATGCAATAATGCATGTAAGTAATAGTGCGCATAAGATCATAAACTTAATATTTCATTTCATGAACATAGTGTTGTCTCGTCTCACATCATCATAATAAGTCACATAATCACATTTTCATGTGCAAGTCGTAACTAAATCAATTAACAATGTGTTCGTTAAACTTTGTTTATAATAAACACAATTTTCAATATAATTTTTCAACCACACATATTTTCTCTCTCCAATTTTTAACCACACATCTTATCTAGAAAACACAAATAACATCAATCATGACTATTTATAACATTTGCCGAACAGGTCCTAATAAGGATGAGTGTACCTCAAATTTAAAAAGTTCGAGTAGAGCGAGAATAACGTCAATCCTCTAAATGTCTGAATGCCTCGTCTAACTAATAAGTAAATAAATTTAAATTATTTTATTGAAAATTAAAAGTTAATGGATTAAATTGAAAGTCTAACATAGTTGAATTCGGAAAGATTCGATCCTAGACTAAAAATTTTAGAATAAAAGGGTTAACTCATGGGGTCTCTAAACATTTGGGCTTACCAATAAATAGAGGAAAAACCAGGGGTTGAGATAAAATAAATTTTTAAAACTAAAGGACTGAATCAATAGACTTTTAGAAGGACTTTGGACAAAATGGTGATTTTTTTTTTTTAAAAAAATCAATTTTAAAATATCACAATCTCTCTTCTCTCTCCATTTCGAGACACATAAGTGATATCGCAGCGGGGGCCCACCCCATTTCCGATTCAAGGACAGTGGCGTCCAGCTAGTGAATGTGCCACAGCCGCGAGGAAGCAGCAAGGTCGGTGTGGGCGTGTATGTGAAAGGAAAAAGATAGGGTCGAATTATTTTGTAGGAAATCGAGACCCTGAGGCTTGGAGTTGGGGGGTTTTCAGCAATAAATTTAGGGGTGAACACGGTTTGGTTTGGGTGGTTTGTAACAGAATTTCAAACCAAACCG
Source organism: Ligustrum vulgare (assembly GCA_963555705.1). Lineage (NCBI taxonomy): Eukaryota > Viridiplantae > Streptophyta > Magnoliopsida > Lamiales > Oleaceae > Ligustrum > Ligustrum vulgare. The sequence goes on along the minus strand of OY743173.1, from coordinate 39,286,150 downwards.
TTTAAAACAGTTTGAAGATTTTACAAGCCAATTTGTAGCTGAATTTCAAACCAAACCGTTTAAAATAGTTTGAAAATTTTACAAACCAAGCCAAACCATTTCATTTCCTAAATCAAACCAAACAAAACCATGTTTTGCGGTTTAAAACCACGATTTGTAATCAAATAAATTAGTAGATCCTAACCAATGCACATTCTTGTACGATAATGCAAGAATGAATGAATGATTAATCTACCAGTAGTAATTATCATAGATTTCGCAATTGATACATAGCATTGAGTAAATGATCAATACCAACTTTATGGTCGATAACTAAGAAATACCAATTGACCATTACGTAGATTACGTCAAATTGTGTTCTTGATTTTTTTTTCGTGATACAACTCACATTGGTAAGGGGATTACTCTGGCAAATTGCAACTACAATGAGATTTATTTATTCAAAATCATTCACATAAATAAAAGATAACATATTATGTTACTGCAAGAGTATCTTCTATTTAGTTTACTATAAATATGTGTCCTAATGAATTCTCTTCTAATTTGTTTATAAAGTTCTTCAATGGAAACTGCAAGCCTCATTTTAACTTTTTTGCGGCATTCAATAGTTATACTTGGGAATAAAGTTGGATTGTTTTTAGGAGGGATCAAACATGCATAGATTAGAACATAACTTTATTCTTAAAAAAAATTCACATTTTTTTGCAATTGACAGATGCTAGAAATCTTTCAAGAATACGTCCAAATTTTGATAAAAGTTATTCTATAATTCATTTCTACAAGAAAAGAAATCAAAATAGCACTCAAAATGACTTAAAGATTTCAATAACAATTTGAATTTGATAAGCTATTTCTGCACTCATTTTTTTTATAATTTGTTTAAAACTTAGCGGGTTGCGATTTGAAACCAAGGTTTCGACAATTGAAACATAAACCAAACCATTTAAAGCCGTTTGAAATTTTCCAAACCAAACTATTTCACGTTTGAAACCGAACCAAACCAAATCATTTGTTGAGGTTTGATTCGGTTTAGCGGGTATGCGATTTATTTGTTCATCCCTAGGTAAAGCCATCCAATCACAACTGGCAGTCGAGGTATGTAGTTTGCCTTGGTGTATTACTTGGTTTTTTTCTTTTTTTTTTTTTTGGTATTGATTGTGTGTGCGAAATTCGATGTTGCAGATTGTGGGTGGTTTGATGTCGAATTTAGTTGGCTATGGAGGTTGGAGGTTGTGTGGATTGGTGTGAAGTTTTGTGTATGAAGCTCGGTTTGTCTATGTGTGTGTATGGAATTGCTCATGCATTGATGACTGGAAATCCACGTTCTTGCATCAACATGAATTCTTATTATTGTGGACATATAGTTGACTTAATCATATAGTTTTGATTATAACAAACAAGTTTATCTTATGTTCTAATGAATGTCTCATGTGTAAGTTATCTTCATAAGCTTCACAAGTACAAATCGTTCCACGCAAATGAAGAAAGGGTCGAGCTCAAGAAATACCACATAAAGCATGATGGCAAGAAGACCAAGTTAAAGCATACAAAGAATTGAGCATTTAAAATTGCTTTTCAAACAAATGTAAGGTTAACACATCAATGTTTGGCAATGCACTTCAAAATCTCGAGTAAAACATTTAAAATTTTTTAAACACTCTTTCATAAGGTTTTCAAACTTAGCAAAATTAACTTTGATCAAAACCTTTGAAAAACTAAGTTTGAAGTCATGTCGACGAGGTCGACCGCATGACCAATGAGGTCGACCACATGAACTCAATTTTAAACTCCAATGGCTATTTTCCATAAAAGCTACTTCAAGGTCAACCGCATCAAATGATGTCGACCCAAGAGTCAGAATATGCGAAATTTGTTCTATAAATAGTCTTCTCTTTTGCATTTAGTTTCACCAATTTACAAGAGCATTTAAAAGAGAAAATCACTGAGTCTGCATTGTATTAGATAAAATTGTGAATTTGATTAAACGCTATTTTAGAAAAAGAATTTGAGATGAGAAATTGAATAGGATAACAAGGTTGCTGTCGTGAGTCCCAACACTTTTAATTCATTAAAAAAAAATCAAATCTTTACTTTCTTTGTTGGTATAATTGATATTTAATTGTTTTCAGTAGTTAGTAGTTTAAAATCCCCAAATCTTTAATTTATTTGTGGTTTAGGATTTGATTAATCGAAGCTAATTGTATATAAATTAGTCCTCGTGGGATCGATATTCCGGACTCAAAAAGTCCACTTTACTAATTGTTTGTGATATTGTGTACTTGTAATAAATTTCACATGTTTTTGGCACTATTGTCGGTAAGTAATTTTTATTTATTTATTATTAGTTTAGATTGGTCTCTTTTATTTTCTATTTTTATTTTCTTATTAAGTATTGATACTCATCATTCAAGATGGATGCGGTTGACTTAAACAAAATGCTTATACGTGACTTCTTCTTAAGGCAACAACAATTGATAGCTTAATGAGTTGAAGAAAAATATATTCTTAGGGGAGATTGTATCATAGAGGTAAAATCCAAATGTAGAATAAATGAAACTGTCCTTGATGACTTACCTGTTGTATTATTTCTCTCACCTAACTATGAGTGATTTACCCTTTGAAATATTTTTTTAACCAAGCTTTCATTGACATTAATTAAGAGAATCTCCCCCCACTGAGTTTTCAACAAATAGAACAAGAAGAAAAGAATTCCATGAAAATGTCATTGTCTCTTTGTCAACAATGTTGAGTCCGAACATCGAGCCTGAGAAGAAGGACAAACAAGTGGATATTAATGAAGAAGAAGTTAAGGAACAACCTGCACTATCAAAATAGGAAGAAGAGCATGTTGAGAATGAGGACTTGATTTTAACATCGAACATAACAGCCGATGAGGGTGGCACTACCAACCAATCCTTGGACTCAATTGATTCTCTGAAAATTTATTTTGTACTAGGGTCCGAAGAAGATGTTGGAATTTATGTAGTTGAGTTCAAGATGAATGATAAAATTACCTCTGATTTTGAACAGGGCAACATAGAAATTTGGAGCAAAAGTATGATTGGGTGGAAAGGCAACTTCAGCAAATATAATAGATTTTCAAAAGCCTTATTTAGAGTGCCTTGAAGCATTGTTCAACAATCAAGTTTAAGACTATAAATCAAGAACTAAAGGGTTGTAACCCGACTTCTAAACCCTAAACTTTTGTTCTTTAATTTTGATATCATATAATTTACATTAGGATTTGCATTAGAATTTAAGACACGTTTCCCACAATTTTTGTGAGGTTTTTATTTCTTTGAATAAAATTTTGTCATCGTTGCCCCATCACTAATAAATTTTTACATAAAAAAATAAAAAATAAAAAATAAAAAATAAAAATTGGTCCAAATAGGATTTGATAAACACTTTTAAAGTTGCACTTAGATCTTCGATTTTCAAAACAATTTGTAATTATCTTTTCCTATTTATAGGATTTTTGCAGAAATGTATACTATGTTAAAATAATTTTTATAAAAGTTAGAGATTGCAAATTTCCTTAATGTGGATTCATTGCTAATTTTTAAACCTTATATGTTATCACTAATGTCTATTTAGAATTCTTACAAGGAAAGTCCTAGTCTACCAATGAGGAAGCAAGAAGGATGTCTTGACATCCAACAAACTGAATTATCAAATGGTCTTCCTCAACTCCAAACCATATCCCAGGGGAGTACACTATTCCTTTTTGTGTTTTTTATTTTCTAGTGTTTTTTTTTTTTTTTTACACATTGAGGACAATGTGATGCTTAAGTTTGGGGGTGTGCACAAAAGATTCGAGTTAAATTTTCACTTATATATGTGTATATATATATATATATATATATATATAGAGAGAGAGAGAGAGAGAGAGAGAGAGAGAGAGAGAGAGAGAGAGAGAGAGAGAGAGAGAGAGAGAGAGAGAGACTACTTAAAAAAAGAAGATGAAATCTTGGCTGGAAAAGTACAAGACTAAAAAAAAAAAAAAAAAAATTCCAGGAAAACAGATGCCTAGTTCAAGTAAACCATAACGAACATTACCTTCAGGAAGAGCAATAGTTCATGTAGTCATTGAACAACCAATTTATCCACTTCACTTTGGTCTCATGCATCTTCGCGGCTTGAAATCCCGTCCTGTTGTCAACCTTGGTGTGGAAAGACAAGGCAAACATGTGAACATCGCATCCTTCTTCAATCTGCCCCATTGCCATTAACTCTTCGATGCATTGTTCAACGGTGACTGTGTACTTCAATCTATTCCAGGACAATGAAATGGATTCGAGAATGGTACCCGTGCTTGCCAGTGTCTCAACTGATGTGGATAATTCTCTTGCACTGAATCATTTCTTCTTTTCTTTTCCCTTCCCCTTCCCCCTTGAATTAGTACCTTTACGCTTATCTCCACTTCGCGGTAAAGAAACGTCCATGGATGAGTTAAATTTATCTTTGTTTGTTGGTCCATTGCTAGAGTCTATGCCTTCATCATTAACAAGAATTGTGTCCTCTGGAGACTCTATGTCGCTATTTGGCCCAAATCGAAACCACGTTGCGACAGTTTTGTGGGTGTCATCGCATACTGGGACGGAGGCCATATAGGCTCAGTGGGGGCATGGCCCCCACTGAAAAAAAAAATTTGAGTCCAAAAGAAAAAAAGAAAGAATTGGCATCTTGAATTTATTTCCTTTGATTTTAATTCTCTCTCTGCAATCATTATGTTTATGCAAGAAGTAAATACAATATTTATTACTAGTATCTCTCACATTGAAAGTTTACATTTACTTTTCAGTTATAGGTATTTTCTTTTGTAAATTATTTCAGTTATAGGTATTTTCTTTTGTAAATTACTAGTTTACACTAATTAGTTTTTACTTGTTAGTTAACTTAGTTTAGCTTTTGGTTTGTTGCTTCATAATGTCAATCATTTTGGTTCAAGAATCCTAGCTCCGTCCCTAATTGCATATAGCATGGAATTACAAGTGTCACCAAATAAACATCCATACGTCTTGTAATATTCACTGTAGTTCTGGTCCCTGAATTGTTTGTATTTTGGATTATCCTACGGATCATATACACTGGTTAACATTCATGACTATATCCAAATCATATGCACTAACTCAACATTCATTAACACTAAACATTTGCTGAATTTCATGGTGAAGGAGTACCTTGATTTTATTCTCCCACCAAGTGTCGGAAGCATGGATTCTGCTCAACACCTGTGCAACATATCAACTCCTTAAAGAGCTTGTGATCGTTACGCATCACCTGTTAATGATTCTTCAGCTGGTTGATGCTCCAATTATGACCCCGTTTCCATATTGAAAATGAACCTGATCCTTTCCCAGCCTTCTCCAGTGAAGCATTTACATCTACGCTAACCTTCAGCAACCACGACATCAACTGCGGACATAAAAAAATGTATGTTCAAGTTTGTTCCACCTATCAATTTTTCAGACGACTATGTCACCTGGAATTTGATTGGGAAGGATAACATGCAAAGCATCTGGAATTCTTGTGGTGTGTGCCTGCATGGAACACGTGTGCATGTTTAGAACCCCAAACCAAAACGAACATATTAAGGATTGGCTCTAATTTATTTTATGCTTCGTTTTTAGTACTAAATAGTTAACTAATTAATTAAAAGTAGTCGAAAACAATAAGACATTAATATGCAATATAAGGTGCTCTGAAGAAAAATAGCTATTGAGGATATTTAAACAAGATTGATGTCTGTAATTATATTATAGAATTGTGATTTCATGTGATTAATATAACTAATTATGTTTTGTCTGTTTGATCTGGTTTGAAGGAATAATTAAGAAAAGTTAAAGACAATGAGGATAGTCATCCCGAAGCCTTGAAATGTACAAATAATTCTCATGTAAACACATTTCTTAAATTGGGTGTATTCATCACACTTGCAAATTTAAAGATTAGAATAAATAATAAACCAACTGACAAACTATGCATCATTCATATGGAGGAAAATAAATTAACAACACAATCCGTGTTGTGATTGACAGTTTACAAAGAAATTAAAGATGCTTATGACATGTATCAAATGAAAAATCATCACCTACACTTATAGTATTTATAAAATCCAAAAAATCTCAGTTTCCACGACGAATATGGTTAAACCTAATATCAACAAGTAGATGGAATATATACAGAAATAGGTAAGCATGAAGTAGTAGAGTCTCTAATAAAATGTCAAAATGAGAATTCAGAAATTATTTGATATTGTCACTCACCATTACTTTGGGGGTAATGACTCGGGTAGCCTCCGTAGAGATCCATGGAAAAGACTAATAGGAATCTTTATGTTGCTCAATTCCAATTACAGTACCTAAAAAGTGCAAGAGAAATAACAACTTGGTGGTTGATGGCGGTAGACGGAATCCTAACTTTGTCTTCGTTAAGGGTGCATGAAATATAGAAAAAAATGAACTCTACTAGTATTCGAAATCATTCTCAACTTCATTTAATTGTTAAAATCATTGTTTGTGTCACTTACTAGGCAACTGAGAGGATCCATAGAGATATGGAGAAGGGACAAAGGGATATTTTGAGCCGAACTCGTTTTCAACTTCGTGTAATTGTTAGAATGTGGTTGGATTTGTGTCTTCACCTGTTGGAACCACACAGATCTAGAGAAGGAGGGTAGAGAGATTGGTAAAGTAGGAGGGTAAATTTGTCTTCAATACTTCCAATGGAAACCTGCTATCTGATTTAATGTTTTGACATAGTTCTATAAAATTCTATTTTTATGATAGATGAAACACTTTTTAAAAATGAGGAACCTCTTTAAAAAGAGTTTTTAAAGTGCAACAAACATGGGATAAGTAAGTTCACAACACCATAATGACAATCTTGATGTGTGCGCGCGCATATATATATATATAAACACTTTCAATTAATCTTATCTTATATTCTTATTCTTATTAATATATAAAAGGAGGATAGTAGGAAAATGTTTTCCCTCCAAATATTTCCCCCCAAATATATAGCCATGCATGCAAGCAAGTGGTCCCATAGCCAAAGATAAATGGGAGGCAATTGGCATTTCAATTTCAAATGTAATGGAAAATGATTTGTGGGCCCCACCATGAAGTCATGTTTAGTCTTTTTTTTTGTGTAAAATTATCATGTAAATAATTTGAAAGTTATTATTAAAAACTCTTCAAAAATATAAAATTATATTATAAATGTATTGAAAAATATTTGATTAATTCTGTTTAACCGTTTATTATAATATGTGATTCAATAAAATTATTTTGTTCGGAGACAATATTAATTAGGAAGCATAAGAATTTATATATATAGTTCAAATAAAATATATGTAAGCAATACATTAAAAAATAAACTTAATTAAAAGTCAAAATATTTTATGTTCAAAATCATATTAATTTTTTTATTTATTTATTTTTGACATTAAAAATTTCATTTGATTAGGTCACATGACATGACAATTAACAAGAGTCAACATCATTTGTTCTCGCATGTTCGATTGTATTTGAAAAAATCATACTTGTAACTATAAGTATTAAAATTATGTTTTAGTTATTAATAGTTAAAATCATTTATTATCCTTAATATTATAAATTATATTTGTCTGAAATATATTTTATTATTATTAACTATTTTAATAAATTAAGTCTACGTTTGGCAGCTATATTTTTGTGAAAGTTTTTTATTTATTTTAGTAAGAGTTGAAATAAATATATTTTATATTAATGTATAACGTTAGAAATGAAAAGATATGGATTAATATTTTATGAAAATAAATAAATAATAATTGAAGTTTTACATCCTAATATGTCAATTAAATAAGTATGTTCTTCAATGTATATATTACAAGTCATTAATTTGTTGATATCAACTTTTTTATACCAATGCATAAATTAAATAAAATTTAATCATTTATTTAATTTTGACAAAAACTTAATATATTTTAAAAAATGATGAAAGAAGAAGAAATATTAATTAATATATGTAAACATACATTAAAAAATAATTATTATTCTTTTGATAAAACGTATAAAAATTTATTTTATATTTTTTACTTTTCCTCAAAATCCCGTTCATTTTAAATTATATCATTTATTTAAGTTCCATACTACTATCTACAGACTACTTATTGGAATAATTATTATTCGTTTGTTAATTATTGTATTATTTTGAAGTCGAGAAACATGTAATATATGTGTCAAATCGAAAATTTCAACGAGAAGTTTAATACGAGATAATAAGTGAAAGCAACGTATAAATATTTTGTCTAAAAATGCCTCAAAGATCAAATGTAAAAGTTTATTTTATATTTTTTAATTTCCTAAATATATTCATTTTAATTATATAATTTAAGTTATATAATACTCAGTATTTAGAAAACATGAAACCAGTTCAACCCAAAAAAACAACAAGTCAAGGTCAAAAGACCAGACCAAGTTGAATAGGGTTCGAACCATTGTAAATGAAAATTAATAATTATTCCAAATATCATAAATTTTTCTAAGAAAAAATATGTTATTTTACAAATAAGACAACATTTTACATGTTTGAAGATAAAATTAAATACACAAAAAATATAACAACAATATTCTTTGATTTCAAAATTACAAATTCAAAACAAATATAGATTTATGCTTGTTAATTTTATTTATAATATTATATTTTATTTCACAAAATATTTTAAAATGTAATAAAATTAACTTATTTAGAAGAAGAAAGTTCAACAAACAAACAAATAATAAATAAAAATATTTTTTTAAAGAGAAAAAGAATTTTAAAAAGAAAAATCCTATAAAGATCTGAATTTTCTAATTTTGATTAGTTTTATACATATTGCATTTCCTATTTTAATTAGTTTTGTCTTTTTAAAGTTTTGAATTCGATAATATTTTGTATTAAAATATTATTGTACTATGATTTTATTTGATATATATGATTGTATAATTAACACATTTTCATAAATTTTGAACGAAATCACTATCACAAACATATTCCCATTGTTCATCTTATCTTACAATGCAAAATATACCCTTAAGTGTATAGATCTTGAAAAAATATAGTGGACCTAAGAATTCGAATTATCGTTCCCATGTGGACTATTATTAATTATCGAAATATTTTAGTTCATAACTCTATTTGAACAATGAAAAGTTGTTTGGCATTTTAAACTAAAATAAGAAAATAAACAAAGTAAATCAATCATGAGTTTGTTTCGTTTTTAAAACGATTGTAAAGTAGTTGAGAATCACAATTTCATCGATTCAATTAAATTAACTCAAACTCCTATTTTATTTCATAATAATGCATCACTCGAATTCATTCATGTATATTGAAATTTCTCTCTCGAATTTAAATATATCCTACCTAAATAAGTCAACCGTGTATATCTACAGAGGATCTGAATTATTCCTTATCATATAACACAAAAATTTACATACGACCGCAATAATAACAAAAGTATATCTCTATCTCTTGTCTAATTACCGAATTTTATTCCTAAGTCTTGTTTGTTATCTCACCTCTTGGATTATAAAACAAACCATGAAATCATGAATTAGTAGTCAATTAACTTATGCATTAAACTCAAAATAAAATCAATACATGCAAAGAATCCTTAAAACAAAGGAATTTGGAATTAAAATAATAAAACTAGGTTAAATCGTTCATCCCAACATTAGAATTTAGTTATACATCATAATTAAATAACAAAAAAAAAAAAAAAGTAGGAATTCATTGAAAATAATATAAAGAAATGAAAGCTTGCACAAATAATCAATCCTTCATATAATCTTCAAGTCTCGCCTCTTTGCTTTGCTCCAATCTCCCAAGAATTTGACGTAAAAATCTGAGTTTTATGATGTTCTTAGATGAGGTAAAGGTCCCTAATTCGTGCCTCTAATGTTGTATATATAGGTTTTGGAGAAACCTAACCGATCAAGGGAAAAACCTGTTGAAAATCACACAAAAGTCCAAAACACAGCCCAGCAGGAAAGCTGCGCGGCTGCACAGGCTTAAAGCATGCGACCGCGCAATTATATGAAAACTCGTTCTGACCATTTAACTGTTGTGCGTGCGGCCGTGCCCTAATTCTTAGTGAGGCCGCGCAGTTGTGGTTTCTTTTGAAATTTTCGACTTTGAAATCCGTTTAAGTAGGCCCCTGACTTTTATTTGCAACTCTAGTCCTCCACTTTCAATTGAAGCATTTTGATCCTCATGCTTTAGAATCTTCTCAATTAACTCGTTTCAACTCTCAACTTCTTCAATTAAGTCCTTCAAATCTTAATTTCTTCACTTTAGCACCACACATGTTTCCTGATTGATCTCAACAACTTTCAAAATTGTCCAATTTAGCTCTATATGTCATCTAATTGTGCATTATTTCCATCAATTGCTTCCCTCACAAGATTTTGGGATATTTCCTGAAAAGTAAACAGATAAATAAAAATTAAGTAGAATTTATTCTAAAACAACAAAATAATATTCTAATTTTAACATGAAGAACACTTATCATCCCTGCATCGCATAGGTGAAAAAACTAGTATCTTATCAATCACGTTGCAACATGAAGAGCACTTCATGTGGCACAAGCAATTAAAGATCACGTAATAAAGTCGATTTAAAGAATTTTGTGAAAGTAACAATCAAATCAATAGACAACGGCTATATGTAATAAAAGAAAAGTCCAGTGCTCTTAATTGGTACGCCTTGTATATGTTACAAATTATTTAGAATTGCAATTTAAGATAGACTCACCTATAACAACACAATACATGCTAAAAGACCAAAAAGCTTATAGGCTTCAGAAATATATAAATACTCGAAAAATGGAAATTTAAAAGATAATCGTAATAAGAAATCCCAGCCAAATTCTTACTCTTTGAATCCTTTTTATTGTTGTAGTTGTCACTCCTGGAACTTCGGCAACTGAAAGGGGTTTGAGAAAGTGATTAGACAAGTGACAAGTGACTTATTGGCTTCAACCTTTTAGGATCAACATGAAATATGTACATTATTTTCTTTTTTACCATACAAATGTCACATATCTATTTTTATGTCACAGGTTGAATGATAAAAAATGCATGTTGTGCATTTAATTATCGCAGTGTTACTTTGTGTAGTAAATCATTTATAAATAGTTGTTTATAAATAGCGACGTATCAGATCAGTCGAAATTATTTAAGTTGCAAAAAAATTGTCCAATGAGATGCTGATACGTGATCATTTATTAACAAAATTTATACACAAATTTTACCAAACATAAGCTTAATAATAATTCATGCCAATTGAAACCTATAATAAATGCAGGAAAAAATTACTTGCAAACAAATTCAACCAATGTGACCTATAATATATTGATCAAATAATAAATATCCATTAGTAAACAATAGAATTTAATATAACCTCAAAAAGGAAACAGTGCTTCCGTAAAAAAAAAGTGCACAACTCAAAAAAAGCACAGGTACGGGTATGGGATTGGGGCTTATGTCTCTTTTTCAAGATAAATGATAATGGCAAAGGAACAAAATAAATTTATTTTCCTATTCCTGTTACTATGTGTCACAACCCAAGCTTTCACTGTAAGTCTTACTTTGTTCTAGTAATAACTCTTTGGGTTAATTCTACAAGTGCACGTCTTGATTCCTGAACACTATCATCATCATTCTTGGGAAGTGAATCAATTGCAAATGAGGCAAGGTTAGCATGTTTCATTGCTAGCTCCCTTGTTCTCTGTATCCCGCGACTCTTTCCCAGGTATTCCAGTGCATGTATATTCAGTTTTCAATCACTTTAAAAATGAAGACACCATTTGCCTTGTGCCTACGGTCAAAGAAGGGGAGGAAACGAGAAATCCCCATGTCCAACTACAGTTAAAAATGAAGACACCATTTGCCTTGTGGCCACAATTCATTCTTATTCACCAACTTAAGAATTCTCAATGCTAGACCATTGATGAGTTGGCTAGATATTTGCATTTCCCTCATCAAATAGAATTTTCGAAAACAAGATCAACGAAAATTTATTCGATGCTCTTCATCCAATGTGTTGTATACCTCATCTATGGCATTTAAGTTACACAGGTTCATACATTTTCCATTAAATTGATCATCAACGTCTCTTTGAAACTCTATCTTGCATAATATAAGACAATTTTAGTTAAATGAGTGTCCTAAAAGATATAAGCATGCAACTGAAAAAATATTTCCTTATAAAAATTACAAAGCCGAAGAAAACACAACTTTTCAATACTAAGATAATCGCCAAAACTAAAAGGCAATTTTAGTTAAATGAGTATGCTAAAAGAGATAAGCATGCAACTGAAAAAATATGTCCTTAAAAAACCTCTAATGGAACAGACCAAAAGGCGGTTAACTAACTCTGGTGGTAGGTCAACCAACCATTTGAGCAGAAAATCTACTTATGTTGTTATATACCTAGTTCAGATATACCTAGTTTCCAGGACATAATTTACTTAAATAAAATAAATGATTCTGAAAAAGAAAAGCAACTTTAATAAATAAAAAAAATCAGCTAGTAACAATCTTTTTCTTTTTTCCTTTTCAAGTTTAGTAGGAGGGAGAAAGTGAGTAATTCTGTCACCAATTGCAGCTATATGTGTTTCACCTCAACTTGGTTCGCACTAAGGATACTACACATACGAAGCTAGTATATAAGCATCAAATTGTTTCTCCATTTCTTAGAGCCAAAAAGATCACATCTAAATAATTTCTTTGGTATGTACTATCACTCTCAAGCCAAAAGTGAAGCAAGAAAAAAAAATTACAAAAGAGTAAGGAAATAAGACATGAGCAGAACTCCATTTTTCTTTAGCATATAAGCAGTGCAAATCATACCAATCATTGTGACATATTGTACTTGTCCATTTTCATTAGCCATGGAACCTTAAAGATGCAAAAACAGTAAACAAAAAGGAAAAGTCTTAAAAGTCCATCTTTACAGAAACTTTTATCTTGCCAAAAGAATTTCACGAATAATAAGAACATAATAAATAACAAAAGGAAAAGTCTTAAAAGTCAATCTTTACATTTGAGGTTCGACATCCTTATTCTGTAGCAAACAAAAATGCAAGCCAGATAATTTGGTGGAAACAATTATTTTGTTCAAGAAGGAATAACGTGTTACGGTGTGCGACAAAATAAAAATTGGCTGCAGTCATATTTTCGTATTTGAGCAATAAATAGTTTTATCCAGAGCAGATAGCTGTAAAACAAACTTCATATACAAGAATAAGCAGGTGAAGATGACATTATCTGCCAACAAACTCAGCTTTATACTACAAGATGCCTGATAAATAATAATTCGCCCATTGTAATTACATGTTGAATTAGAACTTAGGCTTTACAGTTACGACCATGCCTAGCAGGTTCAGAATCCTAAATTTTTTAAAATTTATAATTTACATTTTACTCAATTGATTCCTGGCTAAACTAAAGCACATTATCATATAGATACATACCATACATATAGTTTTAGGCCCAATCTGAAAGGTACATGCACATTGATTATATTTTGAGGAAAATGAATAATAATAATAACAGCTGCTACAAGTTCTTAAATGTCAATTAAAGTCGGCTTAGCATTCAACCAAATCACAACTAACTATCTAGGTAATATGCAAAATTGGGTACTTTTTCCATTTAGTAATGAGAAATATATATATATATATTTCTCAATAAATCAATAAAAAAATTTCAAGCTAGCTTGAAAGCACAATCTTTTCTTCTAATATGATTAACTTACTAAGCTTTATCAAGTAATTTAAAATAGGCGTGGATGATCATTTGATCAAAATTGAATCAAAAGCTTGTAGCCCTAAACCTCATTCGTAATTGACACATAGTTGCGTTCTTTTTGGACAAAATGAAAAATAAAAAAAACGATACCGTTAAATACAGAAAATAATCAAATTTGAAGAAAAGACCATTATTTGCATAAAAGAGGAAAAATCTTGAAATCATACCTCGGTGGTGAAATCAGGTCAGATTCTTCTTGAAGTTACTCAATAATTGAAGCCAAATTTGAACTTTTCGAAGTCCTTTTAAAATTGGCAACGGCAGGTGAAGGATCGACAGCCGGGTCAATTGGAACTGAATATTGCGTTATTTGAATAAGTGTTCGGAGATTAAACGACGGTGAAAATACCGGCACCGAAGTTGCACGAGTGGGAGTTAAAGGTTTAAGGGGGATATGAGTTAATTGTTTCCCGGCCACAGAACTTTATAGTTTATATAGATGGCCAGAACTTCATATACTATTACGATTTAATCAATCGACTTCAATATACTTTCAAATGATCATAAAACTTTGAATTATCTTATCCCGTTGGCCACCGAACTTTATATTCTATCACGATTTAGCTACTCAACTTCAATAAGCTTCCAAGTGACCACCGAACTTTGTATTCTACTACGAATTACTTAGAGGTGTCAAGACGGACGGGCCGATCAGACCCGTGAAAATCGGCCCGGATTGACCTGGGACTGCGGGCCGACCCGTGCGGGCGGTTCACGGGTCAAGAAGTTGTGAACCCGCTGGCCCGTAAAAAAAATAAAAATAAAAATAAGTTGTTTTATTAAATATGGTAACATTGAAAATCTCTATTCTTCTAGAAACTCTAATACAACTTTTAAAGTAAAATCTTATTTTTGTCTCCCTAATAGCTAAAAAAGTAATGTTTTTGATAATAGTAACTAAAAATACATTTATCACTTAATTGTTATTTGTTTATATTTTATTTAAATTTGCAAATTTAGAAGTAATTCATATAACATAAAATATAATTTTAAATTCTATGTAAATATTTTATGGTATAAATATGAATTTATCATTTTAATCATTTTGTATTTAGAAATTTGACAAAAAATTTGCTATAAATATGAAAAAATCTATATTTTTATTTATACGAGCCAAATCAGAACAAACCGCGACCCGTATGGGCTCGACCCGGATGGGCCAGCGGGGCGGGCCTGGGTTGTAGTTCAAAATTTGCGGGCTGACCCGTAACCGGCCCGTAACCCGTAGCGGGCGGGCTTTTTTTCAAGCGGGCCATTACCGGGCTTTTTATTGGCGGGCTGACCCGGCCCGGACCACCCGGATTGACACCCGATTACCTACCCAAGTTTAATATGCTTTCAATCGGTCATTAAAGTTTCAAAATTCTAGTTTTGGATAGGCATGTTCAAATTTAATTTCAAGGTACTAAACGAGGTTGAAACATAAAGTTCTTGATACTACTTCGAAGTATTCACAACATACTTTTGCGTACAATTTACAACACAAGAAATGGTTAACCGCTGAGGAAGTTACGGCTTGATAAAGTAAGTCACTTTACCGAAAGTTTCAAAAAAAATAGTTTTAAGTTGTTTATTTTGTCAAGCCATAACTTTCTCCTTATTTAACTATTTATTGTGTGATAAATTGTACGCAAAAGTATGCTGTGAGTACTTCGAAATGGTACCAAGAACTTGATGTTTCAACCTTATTTGGTACCTCGAAATTAAACTTGAACATGCTTATACGAAACTAGAATTTGAAAGCACATTGACCGGTTGAAAGCATATTAAAATTGAGTGGGTAATTTGTGACAACATACAATGTTTCGTGGCCAATTGAAAGTATATTGAAGTTGAGTGGCTAAGTCGTGATAACAAGTAAAGTTCGGTGGGCACTTGAAAGCATATTGAAGTTGGATGGCCAAACCGTGACAACATATAAAATTCGGTGGTCACTAAAACAATTAACTCAAGGGGTATGGTTGTCATTGTAACTTCTCAAAAATGTGGGTGGGTTAGGGTCAATTTTTTGAGCTTTTGAAAGGGGAAAGTTGTCTTTGAAATGAAGGTTATATTTGGAATCAACAAAATTAAATTTTATTAATATTTTTTTAAAAGAAAACGTTGATCAAAGGCCATTTTGATGAAATGACAAATTGGGGAAGCCATTTACCCATATTAGTATATTACTATTGCAGATTCGTTCTCCTGCGCGTCGCGGATAGGAACACACAGGAGAACGGATACACTTTGCCTTTCTCACGTAAGGTCTGAATCTAATGTTGTCAATTTAAGTAATTTAATTTAATTTTTTTTTTTTTTTGTCTTTTTTCTTTTTCTTGGCCTATAAATTTGCAGTTTCATATCATACTTCATCAGTTCCATTCTCCTTCGAATTATATACACTTCGTAATTAATTTTTGAGTCTTGTTTATATATTTCTGTTGAATTTTCTAGGAAGTGTTTTTCTCTTATTTTCTCATAAATGTGTTGTGTTATATATAAATGTACATTTTTAATTTGTTTAATTTGGTAACATGGTTTTAATTTTATTTTTGTTACATTTATAATAAGTTTTAAACATGTCATTGTTTAAATTATTTCACAAACTAAACAATTTTTCATATTAAGTTTAGGAATGGAAGTGGATGACAATGTATTTATTCCACAAGTGAATACTAGTGCGATTCCGACATTCGGGCAAGAATTTCAAAGGCTTGATGATGTATATAACTTTTACAATGAGTATGCGAAATTAGCTGATTTTAGCATACGTACTGGTAGTAATCGAAAGAATCCACAGACAAATGAACTTGTCTGAAAGTAGTATGTTTGCTATAAACGAGGCAAAAAAGATGAGTCTTATCAGATGAAACTCAAAAATTTGGTGGCCCGTTCTGATGAACGAAAGCGTAAGAACCCACGTTGTGGATGTGACGCAAAGTTAACAGTTGTAAAACATCATACAACTTCTATGTAGGTTGTAAGTCATTTTGTCGAGGGGCACAATCATGCATTATCTACACCAAGAAAAATGCACATACTACGCTCGCATCAACATGTGTTTGCAACCAAAAAGGCGCTTGTTGATCAATTTTCACAGGCCAATATTCCTAGCTGTCAACAAATCAGACTTATGGAGATAGATGCTGGTGGGCCTTCTTCATTGAGTTGTAATGAGCAAGTTATCAGGAACCATCGACGAGATGGGCGACGAGAAGCCATTGGACGCAATGCAGAAACATTGATTGCACATTTCGAGTTGGAAAAAAGGAGTCCTAACTTCTACTGCGCATATGAGACTGACGAGGATGGTGTGTTTGCTCGTTGTTTCTAGGCTGATGCAGAGTCCATGAGTTCTTATGTTTACTTCGGAGATGCTGTCGTTTTCGACATAACACAAACAAGTATTCGATGGTGTTCGCACCATTCGTTGGAGTAAATCACCATTGGAAAACTATTGTTTTCGGATGTGGCTTATTGAGTGATGAAAAGATCGATTCATTTATTTGGTTGTTTTTGAAGTTTGTCGAAGCAATGCCCACCTAACGGGTCCCCGGTCAAGACGCCGCCATTGCTAGAGCAGTTGGTGAGGTTTTTCCTAACACAATTCATAGATTCTATCTGTGGCATATTCTAAACAAGTTCTCAAAGAATATGAGTCTTGTGCTGTACAAGGAACTATAGCACGCCCTGGTGAGTATCATTAAGCAGTCAGAGTCCCCAGAGGAGTTCAATCACGTTGGGCTCATGTGATGGAAACTACTGATCTTGGTGATAGTGAGTAGCTTGATGCGTGTCGCAATGCACCAAAATAATAAATAATTCCTTACTCGCTAAATATTAATTAATAATGTAGTAGTGAGAGTAAGGGTCGATCCCACAAGGAACGGAAACTAATTTTAGTTGTTCAATCAATAAAAATGGAATGAGGGATTTGTTGTTTGAAATTACTTAAATAAAAGATATGCATAAAAATAAACAATTAAATATGACTAGAGAAGTAATATAAGAAGAAATCTTGTTCTCGGGTTCGGTTGTACCCTTAATTAATGTTATACTTTTCCTTGTAACGTGTTTATATCCCTATTCAATTATCAATCATAAATAATCAACAAGCTCTGATTATCTAAATTCTTCCTTATGTATTTTGATTCAAAACATGTTCTTCGAACCAATTCTAGTCACGGACAATCCTAAACAAGCTCTTAGGATTTAATACACGACCAGTATGAAAATCTAGAAGAATAGATTGAATTGGATCGTTAATTTCACAAGCTCGAATTAATCAATCCAAGTTGAATTATTACTAAACCTGCACGAGATTTATTTGCTACTAAAGTAAAGATTCAATGACAATTACGAATCAAGAATCTAAGTATAGCATATTCATGAATCCAAAGATCAATAATCCAATTGGCCAAATTAAACTATTAATCAAATAAACTCAATTGAAAATTCAAAACATAATAATCCAACAATTGAAATAAAGGAATAAATTCACGCTACTAATTTGTAGGAAAAGAAAATAACATAATTAAATTGACACAACTCCCCCTTTGAACAAGATATGGAATTTAGCCTAGCATGGTTGTGGTAGATTCTTCAAGTTGCTTCATGAATTTCATTGTTGTTGATATTCTTGCGCTTGAAAATCTCCCAAGAATGCTCTATATTTTTCTATCAATTTTCCTCAATGTTCAGTCTCCTTTTTGTGATGATTTTGCTCCTTTAATACTCTCAAAATCGTGCCCTAACTTTACCCCAAAGATATACCAAAGATAGATCTTGAATCAGATAAGGAAATTTCTTCGCGAGAAAGTTACGGCCGTAAATTTCCTTATTATGGCCGTAAGTAAGCTACTGAAAATTTTCGAAATTTGGAATTTACGGCCGTAAGTGCATTTCTGCTGAGAAGCACATATGTTCGATGTTTTGGTCATAACTTTCTCTCCCAAAGTCTGATTGCGGTGATTCAAGTTTTATTAGAAAGAAAACTCAAATATCTACAATTCTTTATGAAATAGATCTTCCCAAATTCGAAAGTATTATATGAAAAAATTGAGCTTCAATCTCTGACTTAAATTCTAGATCACAATCTTTTTGGGTTTTTGATTTCCAACTTCACCCAAACCTTATTTGACCATAATTTTTGCATCTAATCTTCTTCCCACATGCGATTATTGATTTGGAGCCCTTTGATTATGTTCTTGAAGTTTACTTCTTGATTTTTGGTATTTCTTTGGTCCTGTTTCCTTCCTTTTTGTTCCTTGCGATCATGTATAACACAATAAATGAAAATGCATTAAACGATACTTCAATAGGATCAAACTAATAACAAAATAAGATACTAAGTGAATTAAATATATGCTAATAAAACACTTATCAAACCTCCCCACACTTAAGCCATTGTTCGTCCTCGAATAATGATGTGAAAGGAAAGAAACATAACTCAAATAAAAAGATAGACTTACAATCGGAAAGTCAAGGTTACAGTCCACTTCTCTTTTAGCATGAAAATTCAATTGCATAACCGGAGTGTGTTAGTGTATGCAAGAGATGCATCATCCAATATCCTCTAAACAGAAATGAAAATCAATACCCCCGGCCCAATTCATTTCCCAATGTGGCTTGTATCCTCCCACTTCTCGTGAGTTCTCTCTTAACCTCTATCAATGATTTACTACATGGGTGTTAGTTTTTTTTTTTTTTCCAACTTGAAAGCACAGAATATAGATCAAGCAATTCAAACCACTCATAAGCATATGTAATGGGAGTTAAAACCCTCACTAGATATTTCTCTCTTCGCACAAAGTGTATAAGGGTGAGAATTTTCACTCAACTCACTGCATGGAGAATCTATTACCACAGACTGCTCAAATGTTATAACCGAAGCCAACAATAACACAAGTGCAAAGTAAAGGTCTTTATTTGGTTGTAACGGGGCTTCGGGTCAGGTAGGATAAAATGATATATTTAGGCTGAGTCGAGAAGGAATTTTGCAAGTTAAGTCAATTCAAAATGACATTACTTCCTTCACTCTCAATATGAATTTCATTGTTTCCTGCTACCCAACTTAGTTCACACTTAAATCTCTTCCTTTTTTTTCACAAGTTGAGTGTTTGACATCCTCAACTACTAATTTTCATGACTAAACTTCCTTTTTATTGCTTTTTCTCTTTCTCTTTTTTTTTAAGTATAGACTGCAACTTTTTCTCTTTTATTCAAATCATTATGCAGTCACCAATTGGCACAAGATAGAATTACATTTCCCTGAATTCAGTCCATTACACAACCATCGTCCAACACAAGATAACCATTGCAACTTCTTAGACTTAGACTACATCACGATCCTTAATCAACAAAAGCTTGCGAATCCCTTCTCTATGTGTTCAAAACAGAGACAATGTGAAAGAAAGGGTATTCGTGGCTTGTAGAGTGGCATAAAAAATTCAAAGAAAGGCTAAGGTTCAAAAGGGCTTCTAATGGTACATGTATCATGGTAGGCCCTTTTAGCAGGTCAAATTTGGTTTAACCTAATGCCTCTACTATATTTTGCACTTGAGCCAAGAAGCTACAACGGCATGTACAGAAAAGCAAATCCAAGAACAAACCAATCATACATGACACACATCAAAAAATAGAGCTTAATATAAAGAGTAAAAGAAGCTCATAGGCACAAAAAACTCACAAATTATGGTTTATATGTGTTCCTCCCATCCAATTATGAGTATAGGTCATTGCTCAATCTTCATTCTGAACTCAAAATCTAGGGGATAAGGATAGAATGAAGTTACTCGGGGCGGTATTTTATCATATCTATTTTGGTTTGACTCAATTAGGTTGCAGAAATTTTTCAGTTTGTCCCCATTTTCAAACTAATTCAAAAATTATTGAAAAACTCATTTCTATGTGCTCATTATTTGTCTGATTATGCAATTTAGGAAGTTGGTGGTTCAAAAGTAATCATAAGTGAGGCCGCTTCCTATTATACCAAAATGTGGGTCTAAGCACAATTAAAAAAAAAACTAACAAAAAATTTGAAAGAAGACGAATAAAACAGGGATAACAAAAAATAATAGATAATCATTCCTCTCACACTTGAATTCCACATTGTCCTCAATGTGGAACGTGACACTATCAAACAAAAGATGTTATGTGTATAAAATCAAAGGAGGGGACATTTTTTTTTTTTTTTGTGAATGAAATTAACTAATAAGAAAAATGACAAAAATGACAATAAAAAAATAACAATTTGAGAGAGTAAAGAAACTCCCCTCTCGGGTTGCCTCCCGAGCAGCGCCTTTGTTTACTGACTTTGGCTAGACTTGTTGTTTCCTCCTTCAACCGGGATTAGGTGGATTTCCAAAGCTCAACTTCTTTTTCATATTTTTCATTAGGGCCTGTAAGACAGGGGCAAAAGCATGTCATCAGAAGTTGACAATGTAATACACGAGATTTTACCGGCTTTTCACCATTTCCACCAAGTTTGAAAGTTTCCTGTACTGAAGAATCAATAACATTAACAGAATGAACATGATTATCATCATCAAGGTAGTTCACAGAATCATAAATATTAAACTGAATCATTTCACCATCAAATTCCATGGCGAGTGTGCCACTACTGACATCTATCTTAGTCTTAGATGTCTTTAGAAATGGTCTACCTAACAAAATAGGAGTGGAGTTGGGAGAGTGATCATTATTCATGTCTAACACATAAAAGTCAGCTGGGAACACTAACCCTCATACTTGCACTAGCACATCCTCAACTACCCCATCTGGATAGGCGTTAGAGCGATCAGCCAATTGAATTATGACATTCGTTTCAGTTAAATTGGCCAGTTTTAAAGAAGCATATGTGGACCTAGGCATTACATTAATTAACGCTCCCAAATCTATCAAGGCCTTCTCAAATTTAGTTTCACCCATTATACAAGGGATTGTAAACATACCGGATCCTTGCATTTTGGAGGTAATTTCCTTTAAAATAATGCAGAGATATTTTCTCCCATCATCACCTTCTCATTCCCCTTCAATTTCCGTTTGTTGGTGCACAGCTCCTTCAAAAACTTTGCGTATCGGGGTACTTGCTTGATTGCATCCAATAGTGGAATGTTGACTTCCACTTTCCTAAACAACTCCAGGATTTCTTTCTCCTTGCTTTCCTTGTTCGCCTTTGATAGCCTATTAGAAAAATGATGTGGAGTCAATTTAACATTTAAAGTGGAATCTGTTTTTACCTGTGAGCCTTTTGAGGTGTCGTCGTTCTTCCCGACTTCCCTTCCCTCAACTTCCTTCTCTTCGATTGTGGTAGGTTTCAGTTGCGGTTCTTCAAGCTCCTTTCCAACTCGGAGAGTAATTGCACTCACATTCTTTGGATTTACCTCATGCTGAGATGGTAGTTTACCTCCGAATTGTGCTTCCAACCTGTTGATGGCGGTGGCCATTTAGCTCATCTGGTTCTCCAAATTTTGAATGCTAGACTTTGCATCCTGTTAAAATTGTAATGTGTTAGTTGCTAGTGTTTTTACCATGTCTTCAAGAGACATACCTGAGCCTTGAGGTTTTTGCTGATACTGCCCCTGTTGTTGGAAGGTTCCTTGTTGTTGAAATTTCCCTTGAGGTTTGTTTGAAATGAAACCTGGGGGCTTTTTAATTCCGTAGCTTAGGTTGGGGTGATCCCTCCATCCTGGATTGTAGGTATTAGAGTACGGATTGTATTGTTGTCTTTGGAACGAAAAACCCTCTGCAGCACTTACTTGTTCACCATTTTCCTCTTGCAACACCGGACAAGTATCTGTTGGATGTCCGAAGTTTGAACATATCCCACAAGCTTTGACCTGTTTTGCCTTCCCTACAGCAAGTTGTTTAACGAGATTTGATAGTTCAAACAATTGACTTTCAATATTGGAGCTACTTACCTCATTCACGCGCCGAACTTGCATATCCCTGTTGGAGTTGAACTGCTGCGTGTTCTCAGCCATATTGGAGATTAAAGCTCGTACTTGTTCCGGTGTCTTGTCCATCAATGCACCTCCGCTTGTGGCATCTATCATGCTTCTATCCATCGGTGCCAGACCTTCATAAAAATATTGCACCAAGAGTTGCTCACTGATTTGATGATGGGGGCAACTCGAGATGAGCTTTTTAAAGCGCTCCCAATACTCATATAATGATTCACCATTGTTTTGGCGCACCCCACATATTTCCTTTCTGATCGTTCCAGCTCTCGATGCAGGAAAGTACTTTTCTAGGAATAGCCTCTTCATGTCGTTCCAGGTGGTGACTGATCCAAATGGTAGACAGTATAACCAGTCAGTAGCAGCATCCTTCAGCGAGAATGGAAAGGCCCTCATCTTGATTTGTTCCTCAATAATACCCGTGGGTCTCATGCTATCACAAATGACATGGAACTCCTTCAGATGTCTGTATGGGTCCTCACCGGGATGTCCTCTGAAAGTTGGCAGAAGATGGATCAGTCCGGATTTTAGCTCAAAAGTTCTGCCTTCTTCCACTGTCGGAAAAGTGATGCATAGTGGTTGTTGAGCAACATCCGGGGTAGCTAGTTGCTTGAGAGTCAGATTATTGTTAGCTACTGTCATTGGTTGTGCAGCTCTTCTTTGCTATTGAAAAGTTCTCTCGATTTCTGGGTCAAAATAAAAAAATTCAAAATTAGTTGATCGAGTTTTACGCATATAAGCAAAGAAGTAGACAGGCAATTTTTTTTTTTTTGAAAAATTATAGAAATAACGTGAAAAATAAATTAAAATGCAGAAAAAAAGAAAATTCTAATTGATTAAATACTAAATTGGTTAACCGTTCCCCGAAAACGGCGTCAAAAATTTGATGCGTGTCGCAATGCACCAAAAAAATAAATAATTCCTTACTCGCTAAATATTAATTAATAATGTAGTAGTGAGAGTAAGGGTCGATCCCACAAGGAACGGAAACTAATTTTAGTTGTTCGATCAATTAAAATGGAATGAGGGGTTTGTTTGTTTGAAATTGCTTGAATAAAAAATATGCATAAAAATAAACAATTAAATATGACTAGAGAAATAATATAAGAAGAAATCTTGTTCTCGGGTTTGGTTGTACCCTTAATTAATGTTATACTTTTCCTTGTAACGTGTTTATATCCCTATTCAATTATCAATCATAAATAATCAACAAGCTCTGATTATCTAAATTCTTCCTTATGTATATTGATTCAAAACATGTTCTTCGAACCAATTCTAGCCACGGACAATCCTAAACAAGCTCTTAGGATTTAATACACGACTAGTATGAAAATCTAGAAGAATAGATTGAATTAGATCGTTAATTTCACAAGCTCAAATTAATCAATCCAAGTTGAATTATTACTAAACTTGTACGAGATTTATTTGCTACTAAAGTAAAGATTCAATGACAATTACGGATCAAGAATCTAAGCATAGCATATTCACGAATCTACAGATCAATAATCCAATTAGTCAAATTAAACTATTAATCAAATAAACTCAATTGAAAATTCAAAACATAATAATCCAACAATTGAAATAAAGGAATAAATTCACGCTACTAATTTGTAGGAAAAGAAAATAACATAATTAAATTGAAACAACTTCCCATTTGAACAAGATGTGAAATTTAGCCTAGCATGGTTGTGGTAGATTCTTCAAGTTGCTTCATGAATTTCATTGTTGTTGATATTCTTGCGCTTAAAAATCTCCCAAAAATGCTCTATATTTTTCTCTCAATTTTCCTCAATGTTCAGCCTCCTTTTTGTGATGATTTTGCTCATTTAATACTCTCAAAATCGTGCCCTAGCTTTACCCAAAAGATATACCAAAGATAGACCTTGAATCAGATAAGGAAATTTCTTCGCGAGAAAGTTACGGCCGTAAATTTCCTTATTACGGCCGTAAGTAAGCTACTGAAAATTTTCGAAATTTGGAAGTTACGGTCGTAAGTGCATTTCTGCCGAGAAGCGCCTGTGTTCGATGTTTTGGTCATAACTTTCTCTTCCGAAGTCCGATTGTGGTTATTCAAGTTGCTTTAGAAAGAAAACTCAATATCTACAATTCTTTGTGAAATATCTCTTCCCAAATTCAAAAGTCCTATATGACAAAATTGAGCTTCAATCTCTGACTTAAATTCTAGATCACAATCTTTTTGGGTTTTTGATTTCCAACTTCACCCCAAATCTTATTTGACCATAATTTTTGCATCTAATCTTCTTCCCACATGTGATTATTGATTTGGAGCCCTTTGATTATGTCCTATAAGTTTACTTCTTGATTTTTGGTATTTCTTTGGTCATGTTTCCTTCCTTTTTGTTCTTTGCGATCCTGTATAACAAAATAAATGAAAATGCATTAAATGATACTTCCATAGGATCAAACTAATAACAAAATAAGTTAATAAGTGAATTAAATATATGCTAATAAAGCACTTATCATAGCTCGCCAATATGTATGAAATACGAAGTCGTTAGGTACCTGCGTACATGAAGCATATATTCTCTGCTAAGATGTCAAGTAATCAGCACTCAGAAAGCAACCACGCGTTCTTCAAAAAATATGTCAATAAGACGGATACATTAATGGATTTTATTACATAATTTAGCAGTGTTTTGACTCACCAGCGACATAGTGAATTGGTTGCCATCCACACTAACTTCAACGAGGTGCCTAGTACGATAAAAACATTTGCCATGGAAACTCAAATGACATGTATTTATACAAGAGGAATTAGCTCAGAGTAGCTGCTATGTTTTCTCAAGGGAATTAGCATACAAGGGTGTCAAAACGTATATTGTAAAGCGTTTTGATACTGGAAAAACCTATCATCACCAACCTGAGCTGACCTACTTTAGGGCCTTTGACTTCATAGCATGCACCTACAAAACATTTGAGTTTGAAGGATATCCATGTCGTCACATGCTCGCATTTATGCTTAGGAAACAAGTGATGTTATTACCAGATTAGTACATTTTAGGTCAGTGGACGCAAAATGCAAAAGAAACTCCAGTCTTCGAACCAACGTTGACCTCAATGGGTGGTCAATCATTGATTTCTCGACATGGGATGTTGGCGCACACAGTAGTAGAGTTGGTGGACGAAGATGCTTTGACTGACGCTTGTATGACATTCATAACGGATGGATTTCAAAACTTGAAAATACAGGTAAATGCTATGGATAGTAGAGGAGATGTGGGAATGAGTAGGGTTATCAGCTAGAGCAGCAAAGGTGCTCAACTCGTGATTGATCCTACTCCGATTAGAACAAAAGGGGAAGAGATAGAAGTCATCTAAAGAAATATTCATGTCTCGGTCAAAGAGAAATTGTCGTGTTTGTAGTCGCAGTGGACATGACAAAAGAACTTGTCCGACATTACAGTCGAGGTTAGTTGAGGGATTAATATTAACTGTTGCGATTATTTTGTTTTATTTTCTACTATGCTTACATTTCAATTTATTTTTCCACGCCTTTAGGATTCAGTTGGTGGACGAACCGTATCATCCAGAGTACTCTTGGGATGACACTCAAGAAGATAGATACATTGGTATTGCTAGCAGTGATTATTGTGCATTCCATAGGTTTGACGATGATGACAACCATTAAACCACTCATTGTTGTACTTGTTCGACGTAATTTGAATTAAATTTGAAGAAAACTGAACTAATTTATGCAATGTCTAAGTTTGTCTAAATGTGTTGCAATGTTAGTATAAATATCATATGAAATTTGCGGTGTTATTATTAATATAAAAAAATGTAATATACATATATTAAAAATTATTAAGACAAAATAAAAGATAAAAATAATACATTAAAAAAAAGACCAAATTAAAAAAAAAAATACAAAACAAAAGAATTAATATACCCCAAAAAAAACCAAAGCAACAAAGGACAATATATATATATATATATATAAAGGTTGTCAACGATAATATTACGACTGACAACCACAATAAAGCAAGGCCTACGCCTTACTTTATTTAAAAGCTCTGCCTTGCATGATAATCCCATGCAAGGCAAAGCTTATATCCCTTCTCCTGCGCGTGGCGCGCATGAGAATGAGACTAATTACCACCATTGTTGGCTATAATAAACAATTTTGTCCAACTAAACATCAAACACAAGGTAGCAACAATCTGCGTTTTTTCCATTTAAAGGATGACAGCAAGTCCAAAAAAATGACACAACAAACATAAATTTAGAAATGAACACCAGATGTTGTTAATTTTTTTTTGTTTAAAAACATATTTTTTTATATTTTCTAAGTAAAATGTGTTGTTGAAAAGAGGAGAGAGAAAATGTGTGTGATTAAAAAGTGATTTGAGGAAATGTGTTGTTAAAAACATGTTTGCCAAACAAAGGCTTAATAAGTACATAGAATAAATTCTTAACATACTCATAAGCCAAAATTGAAACTTCCGCTATTTGCCAGGCAAGAAGAGCAATTGCCTTCAGTGGTGGACGCAAACATTATAAGTTTGGGGCCCACACATTGATGAAGCTAGGAATGTAATATTGTTGGAGCTTTGTTTGCGACAAACCTTACAGGGGTTTGAATCTTTTTTTTATAAAAAAGATCACCAAAAATAACGATAAAATTTAAATCCAAACAAGACGAATGTATTAAATAATATGCAAACATGAATAAACTTATTTCTCGATAGCTAATAAATACATTAAAGTAAAACAATCAATTATATATACTGATTATATACTACAATCTTTTACATATATTTCATCCAAAACAATCTATTCAATACGCATAAATTTCAATTATTCAAAGTTCAAACATTACCTCAATTCAATACAAAAAAATTCAGTTATTCAACCATTTAAAGCATTTTTTTTGGATTTTTCAAAAAAAAAAAGACAGATTTTTCAATTGGGGGGTCTCGTGACCACCCACGAACCCCCTGTGTCCGCCCCTGATTGCCCTACAACTATTTGAAATCAATGGCACGATTTTGTAGTATGTATTTTGCATATAGTACTCCATGCTGCAAAAAGAAACGACAAAAAGAATTTTGCAAGAAGAAGATTGAGACGAAAGAAAAAACAAAAACAAAAAATAGTCCATAACAACATGTAACTAATTGCATTACACAATATATGCATGATCCGTTGGAAAATCTTACTATCCTTTTTTAATAAACTTTGAAAATTTATATGCTAACTTCACAAAATGATATGAACAAAGGAGCTTCTGAATCATACCCACGATAAAAGCGCATAAATGTACAGACATTTCACACATTTAAAGCCAAATTCAAGAAAATAGAAAAGGTAGAATGCCCTCGGCTGAAGTTCATCGAGAATTGAGGGTTGAATATTATAAAATTAAATTTTCACATGTATCATAAAGAATATGAAATGATGAATCACGAAGTTTATGTTAAAGATAGCAGTACTGGAGCAGCATACCTATAACGTTGATCAACTGCAGTAGTCATTTGCATGGTCTCACTGTTAACAAGATGATGAACAACTGTTGCCATGAGGGTGATAACCTACAAAGATACATCAGAAGCATTGGGAAGAGGACATAGTGTTACATTGAGCTATCAAATTGTGAAGCAGAGGATATGGACTATGATACCATCACCGTGGGGTCCCCTACGATGATTGTATCATTTACCAGAGGATATATAGGTAATAACTCATACTATATTAAAGGATGATAGTTGCGAAGGATTTGCCGCACAAAAATCACTTTAGAAGTCCCTCCCAAAACATAGTCATCTTCAGATACTACTAGGTGGTCCCACAGCTAAAAATTCTGACAAAAAAATTCCCAAAATCCCGTCCAGGTAAAAATAATAAAAATGAGGACAAAATGACAAATGTGTGAAATTGTCAAATTATGTTGTCACATCACATCCAAGTCAGGATTTGTGGTATGTAACGGTAAAATATTTTGAAAAAATCGAGAACAACATTACCGAACAGAGGAAATAATGTGAAAATATTGTTCATTTAGTTTCTGTTTGTTAATTTTTTTTTAAAAAAAGCAAAGAATATGATGTTTTCAAAGTAAAATATGTGGTTGAAAAATGAAGAGAAAATGTGTGTAGTTAAAAAGTGATTTGAGGAAATGTTTTGTTTAAATATATATTTAAAAAATTATTCTAAAGGACTAATTGGAAAAGTGTTGTTGGAAAACGTGTTATGAAAGTGATTGGGACAATTTTACCAATTATAAATTAATTTATTTATGTTTTTTAGGTGAAAT
Organism: Ligustrum vulgare; assembly: GCA_963555705.1. Lineage (NCBI taxonomy): Eukaryota > Viridiplantae > Streptophyta > Magnoliopsida > Lamiales > Oleaceae > Ligustrum > Ligustrum vulgare. The sequence continues at coordinate 39,257,096 of OY743173.1, read as the reverse complement.
ATGTTGTTAAATAATGAAGAGAGAACATGTGTGGTTAAAAAGTTGTTTAGAAAATTGTGTTATTTATAAATTGTAATGATTGCGTTATAGAACGAAGGCTTAATTAAAGTAATTACGCGAATATAAATATTTGAGTAAACTTTCTAAATATAGATTTACAATAAAATGAGTTCTACTAAGCCATACTTGTTTCGGAACTCCTTAACTTCCTCAACTTCAGCATTCACAGTAACTTTTGTAACATGATACGTGTTACATACTCTTACTTCATCTACAGTAGTATATACAATTTAATATCCAAAAATACAAAAATGAGCAAGGTTGTTTAGTGTGTCAAATAACATTATAAAGTAACCTCTAAATTTTTTAGCCTGACACATCTGAAGCAATATAATTGCTGGATCTGGACTATCTGATTCAAGGATTGTGCCAACTTCGTCAGCGTAATCACTCTACAAGGTACATGACAACCGATTGTGCCTTTTACAAAAAGGATAACTTTATTTCTTGATCTAAAACAGGCTCAAGTATTCCAAAATTACATTACCAAATAAACACATGAGTATGGGTAAACGTACTCCAAATCTTCTAGCACAATTTCAATCATTCTAGTAGTTCTCCCAGATATATCCTTTGTTCTAACTCGGTCCTTCACAACAATCTCTCCAATTATATTTGAGCAATAATGTTATCAAAAATGTAATTTCATCATAAGTTAAAACTCAAAGAATGCAAGAAAATTGAAAGAATAATACATATTAAACAAAAAAATTCGCAGTAAGGAATGCAAATAGAAAATTACCAAATAGCCTATCCTCATCAGTTTCAGGATCGGAAAGTAATTCATCAAACAGCCTGAATTCATAAATCTGTGATGGGAAGGTGTTATCAACAACTTCCCTTACCTCTGTCTTCATCATAAAATTTAGCTTAAATTTGTGATCCGTAGCCTTGTACTCAGAATTGTTGTGACTGATGACAAAATGGCGCATCAAATATAAGACCTCCTCACAAATATGAGGCTTGAATGCCCCAATCAGGTTTCGTTTCACTGTAGCATAAATTCGTGTACCCTAATAGATACATGAACACTCTACATTAGTTAAGGTTTAGTCACTAACTATAGAAAAATGCTACATATCAATAGCCTGCTTAGCATAATAGACATCTTCCACTTTGAATTTTTTTGTTTTTTGTTTTAATACTTCCATTAAGCACATACTAGTATGTCTTGCATAACAATCTTATTAAGCTATCATATATATTGTAGTCAGGGAGTTACATATCAAACGATTGCTTAGTTTAGCACTTAACATATCAATGTCTGATTTGCTATCAAATTGAAAAAACAATTTGTAACACACTGCACTCTTACATGTAGTTTTACTGGTTTACTAATGTTTGATATTGTGCACACATTAAAATGTAAGTACACTGTGTATCACTTATATTGCTCTGTCATTGACCATAAATAATTTGCTTAGAGATATTATACCTTCAATGTGTAATGTTTATACTTCATTAAGATGATGGACATGATTCACTCACTCCCCTTAAAATATACTGTTTGATATTCCTCAAATATTTTAAACTAAAACTACATTGTGTATGACTTATTGGTCTAAAATAGACTATAAATCATTTGCTTAGACTCTTTTTACCTTGACAGTGTAATGTTTATACTTCATTATGCTCATGGACATGCTTGCATAACTCTTACAATTTGACATTTTTACATACACACACTACTTATTAATCTATCAGATATTTTGTAGTCAAGGAGTTAAAATATCAATAGATTGCTTAGTATAGCACTTAACATATCAATGTTTGAATTGCTATCAAATTGAAAAAACAAATTGTAACACACTGCACTCTTACATTTAGTTTTACTGGTTTACTTATGTTTGATATTGTGCACAAAAATTGTAACACACTGCACTTTTACATTTAGTTTTACTGTTTGATAGTACCAAAATATTTTAAACTGAAATTACATTCTTTATGACTTATTGGTGTAAAATAGACTATAAAATTATAATTTGCTTAGACTTTTTTTTACCTTCATAGTGTAATGTTTATACTTATTCTGCTTGTGGACATGCTTGCATAACTCTTACAATTTGATTGTTTAATATTCTGCACTTGTTAAACTGTAAGTACATTTTGTATGAGTTATTGTTCCAAAACAAACTATAACTAATTTGCTTAGACTATCAAGTTTCACTTATTATACCAACTATCATCTTAGGACAACATATATCAGTCTTTGATTTACGGTTGACTCATTACATTCCAATTAGATTCTATATGATTTCCTGCCTCAAATATATCATCAAGTACTTTAATGTCATGTTTCTATAAAAAAAATTGCAAATTGAAAATGCAAAGTATCAAGTATTTCAATGTTTGATGTTCGGTCGACTTATTACATTGTCACTAACTGCATTGAAAGTATTGTAATGTTATGTTTGTGTTACCAATTTCTCGGATACAAAAATGCAAACTATCAAGTTTATCACATATAAGGTCTTTTACGTGCTTCAAGCTCATAATACTTTAGTAAACCTAACATTTCAACTTAAGATTCATCTTCATGAGGCTTATAATAAGAAAATATTTTTCGACCAATATAAGGCTGTTTTTATAAACCTTTCTCTCCACCAAAATCATCTCCAAACTGTAAATGTTCTCATTATGTCCGAAACTCGGATTCTCCTATAGTCGTACAACGCGAACCTTGAAAGCCCATTGTGTCTTCGTTGGGTCGATGTCCGCTGGCATGTCAATGATGGGAGCCATTTCGTTGCAACAATGAAAAAGATAAAAAAAACATCAAAATTTGCAAATAAGCACTGTGCGTATGTAATAATGATAGAGTATTGGCATTACCTTTCCTACGTTTTTACGGATGAGGGTGAAAAATTAAAGAGATGCTGATTCTTTTCTTAAATAGACAAAGGCAATTTGTTTATTGCTTAGGGATGAATCACCAATGGAGGGAAGAGATACGAAAATGTGATGTGTTAATCATCATTTCACACCACCACTTTAAAATAAAGCTGTGCTCATTTAATGCAGAATTCAAAAACGACACTGCACACATTTATTTTTATATTTAAAATTTTTAAAGAATTTAATAATCACGTCAGAGGATCCCAATTCATACTTCTGGGTAGAGATGGCAATGAGTTGGGTTTGCCAAACTCAAGCCCTACCGACTAAAGATTTACAACCTTCATACCCAACTCATATACTCATTTAAGAATTGCATGTCGGGGGCAGGTTTACTTCTATACCCATTTTAAACCCATTACTAATTATTTATTTTTTTATTATTTTTTTTAGGATATAAATAGGTGATAGGTGCTCCGGATTAATTTGAATCGGTTAAATGTTGAGCTTCACTTGAATTTGACTTGAAAAAAACTTATTATATGTTGAAACTAAACAAGCGAATTTGAACAATTTTTTTAGACGTTAACAAAGTCAATGGTTTAAATATATTAATGTTTAGACGTTAACAATGTCAATAGATATTTTGGTTCTATTTTTTTTATTTATTTTTTTTATTTTTTTTAAACAATCACTTTAGTATTAAATTCTATAATTTTTAAAGAAAATTAATGGGTATGCGGGTTGGGTATGGATATTGTAGTAAAACTCACACCCGACACATACCCACATCGAGTTTTAAAGTTTACCACCATACCCTACCCATGAACCCATTTAGTCGGGTAATCCCCGCCCATTTATATCGGGACTCAAACGGATATCAGGTCCGTGGATATTATTGTCATCCCTATGCTGAGAGAAGCAACCAGGGGGAGTGGGAACTTTTGGAGGGATTTTTTGGAGGCAAAATCAAAGAAACTATCTTTCTTTATAATAATAATCAATGTTTTTAAAACCGACCCGATCATCGACCCGTTCATTAAAATAATAATAAAAATATTTTAAAAAATAAAAAAACTGTAAATTTAAAATAAATTAAAAAAATAAAAACCCGGGTCAACCCGAGTCTTTGATCGGGATCAAAACATGTTTTTGAGGTCACTCGACCCGAGTTTTGGCCCGGGTTGACCCGGCCGGACCGGGCAGAGTTTGACAACATTGATAATAATGAGATAAGGCTTTGAAAATAAATAAATAAATAAAATCATTGAAGTTTTACTTCCTAATATGTCAATTAAATGAGTATATTATTCAAAATGCATATTATAAGAATCATTAATTTGTAGATATCAACTTTTTGTTACCAATGCATAAATTAAATAAAATTGAATCATTTCTTTAATTTTGACAAAAAATTAAAATATTAAAAAAAACATGAAAAATAAAAATTATTAATTAATAATAACAGCTTAATCAAAAGTTAAAATATATTGTGTTCAAAATCGAATTAACTATTTTTTTTGTTTGTCATTAAGAAATTTGCTTTAATTGCATCATATCCCATGATCATTAACAAAAGTTAGGGACAATCACTATTGGATGTGATCTGTATTTAAAAAAATCATATGTGTAACTATCAATATTAAATCATGTTTTAATTATTAATGATAAGTGTATTTTATACACTTATTTATATGTCAAAATTCGAATATTATAGTGTCTTTTTGAAATAAATACTATTTAATTTTTGTTATTTGTTTACATTTTAGAAAATATCCCAAAAGATGAAGAATGAAGAAATTGATGGAAGTAATGCACAATTGGATGACATAAGGAGCTAAATTGAACAATTGAGAGATCAATGACGTCAATCAGGAAAAATGCATGGTGCCAAAGTGAAGAAATCGGGAGTTGGAGGACCCAATTGAAGAGTTGAGTATTGAAACGAGCAAATCGAGAAAATTCGAAAATTTGAGGACTAAATTGCTTAAATTGAAAGTGGAGGAGGAAAGCTGTAATAAAAAGTCAAGGACCTACTTATATTGATCTGCAAGTTGAAAATTGCATAGAAGGTCAAAGCCACGTGATCATGGCACAAAGGCGCTCGATCGCGCAAAGCACCTAAAATTCCACCCGAGGGTTTTTCACTTAACTGCATGATCACAGGTTCATCTCTGGGCCACGGGTTGGGCTTTTTTCGCGGTTTTCAACAGTTTTTCTCCTTTCACCTAGGTTTCCTTGACCTATAAATACAACATATGAGGCACGACTTTGTAACCTTTGCCTCACCTAAGAACATCATAAAATTGAGCTTTTCATGTCAAATTCTTGGGAGATCGAAGTATAGCAAAAGGGCGAGAGTTGAAGATCACGTGGAGAATCGATATTTGGTGCAAGCTTTCTATTCTCTTATGTTATTTTCAATGAATGCTATTATATTATTTTTGGTCTTTAAACATGATGCGTAACTAAATTTTAATGTTGGGATGAACGATGTAGCTTAGCTTTATTATTTTAATTCCATATTCTGTTGTTTTAACGATTCATTAATGTATTTTTTTTTATTATTGTGTTTAATCCATGAGTTAATTGATCAGTAATTCATGATTTAATGAGTTATTTTCATAATTCGAGAGGTGGGTTAATAACTTATATAAAAGTAATGAATCCAATAATTGGACAAGAGATAGAAATATTCTTTTATTATTATCACGGTCGTGTGTGAATTCTTATATTCTATGCATCTAGATAAGGAATATTTGGACCATCTGTAGAGATACGTGGTTGACTTATTTAGATATAATTGATTTAAACTCGAGAGAAGAATTTCAATATACATTAGTGAACTCAACCCAATGCATATTTAGGAAATAAAACTGAAATTTGAATTAATTTAATTAGTTATGTGAAATTATGAATCCTAACTACTTTAAAGAATTTTGTAATTTATTTCTATGATTAATTTTCTTAGTTTAGTATAAAACATCAAACTTTTAGTCTATTCAAATAAGGATAGGTACTAAAACATTTTGGTACTTAATAAACAGTTTTCGTGGGAATGATAATTTGGACTCGTTTGTCCACTTTATTACTTTTCACGATCCATACATTGTGAGTATATTTTGCATCACAAAATAAAGTGAACAAAGTTTTGACACCGTTACCGAGGAATGTTTTTATTAATATCAATATTAATTAGTTCTTACTTTACTTTGAATTTTTATTTGCTTTATTTTTATTTTTAATTTGTGTTTTATTTATTTATGTTAAAAAAGATCTAATTCTTATGAATTGCTTCATCTTGATACAGAAATCGAAAGCACCTTTCAACAAAGGCATAAATAACAGTTGGAAGTAGCTCAACAAATAGATTTGGACATGACAGATAATCGAGTTCAACATAATCAGGTAAATCAGAATAACCTGCCAGCAGCTGTAATTGACCAATACCAAATCAAGGGGGACGCACTTTAAGTGAGTATATGATTCCTTCAGTGGCGAACATTGGAACTTGCATAGTGCCTCCTACCATACCAGCCAATAATTATGAGACTTCATTGATATCCTTGATCCAAAATTTAGCTGTATTTCACGGGTTTCCATTTGAAGATCCACGTGCACACATTCGAACTTTTCAAATAATATGCGACATGTAACGCATGAATGGAGTCCCAGCTGATGCAATAAAATTGAAGTTGTTCTCATTTTCACTGGTTGACAAAGCAAAAGTTTGGTTCTACTCCTTGCCTCTATGCACGATCACTTCATGAGAAATTCTTAGTCAAATGTTTGTAGACAAATTCTTCCCACCTGACCAGATGTCAAAGTTCAGGCGTGAAATCCTTTCATTCAGTCAACAGCCAGGGGAGTCCATTTTTTAGGGGTAAAAAATATTTAATGAGCTTATTAGACAGTGTCCTACAAATGGTATAGTTGACCGGATCTTGGTGTAGACATTCTATAATGGCTTGACAAATGACAACAAGAAGCGTGCAGATTCAGTAGCTTGGGGATCGATTATGGACATGGCATATGAAGAAGCTTTTGAGATTTTTGAGAAAATGGCTGCAAATAGCTACCAGTGGTATTTAGAGCATTCTACACAAAATCTAGGGTGATGATAGCGGTTAATGAAATTACAGCACTGAATGCGAAGTTGGATGCTTTGATAATAAAGAAATTTGACAGTTTGAGTTCACATCCAGTTCATGCAGTGCAAACAGCTCTTTGTGATTTCTTCTTTGAACATCACGCTTTGAATTAGTGCCCTTTAGCTCATCAAAGTCAACCAAACCCAGAGCAAGTACATTTTGTAGGAAACAGGCAACATGGTGGTCCTTATTCACAAACTTACAGCCCAGAATGGAAAAACCACCCATATTTCCGTGGTACAACAATCAGAATGGTCAACACCCACTAGGTTTCCAACAACAGCAACAAGCCCAAACTACCATGAAGGAAAACTTGGATATGATAATTCAACTAGTTAAGAGTCAACAGGATATGTTACAGAGTCAATCAGCTGAAATAAAGAATCTGAAGAATCAGAAAGGACAGTTAGCAGCAAACATATTTGAAAGGTAGCCTGGACAGTTACCAAGCAACACTAAAATTAACCCTCGTGAGCATGTGAATGCAATAATAACTAAGAGTGAGATTCAATTACCAGAAATATCTGTTCAAGAGTATGAAGAAAAAAGGAGGCAGAATGTGGTGAAAGAACAAAAATGTAAGAAAAACAGGGTTCAACTCCAAAAGTGCAAGAAAATGTTGAAGAAGTAATTCAAGTTCGACCTCCAGTAAAGTCTTATGTTCTACCAATCCCTTACCCATAGAGAGTGATAAAGCACAAGTTAGAGCGGCAATTTGGGAAATTTCTGAAAATTTTCAAACTTCACATCAACATCTCATTTGCCGAGGCTCTAGCCCAAATGCCTCTTTATATGAAGTTCATGAAAGAGATGCTGTTAAATAAAAGGAAGCTTGTGGACTTTGAGACAGTAGCATTGAGTGAAGAATGCGGTGCCATCTTACAAAACAAGTTGCCAAAGAAGTTGAAAGATTCAAGGAGTTTCTCTATCCTTTGTACAATTGGTAACTTCAGTTTTGATAATGTTTTATATGATTTAGAGGCGAGTGTTAATTTAAGGCTTATTTCTGTGTATAGAAAACTTAGTTTGAGGGATCCTAAACCAACAAATATAACTCTGAAGCTAGCCAACAGATCAATTCCATATCCATATGGGATTGTTGAAAATGTCATTGTAAAAGTGGATAAATTCTTCTTCCCAGCTGATTTCGTGATCTTGGACATAGAAGAGGACAACCAGATGCCCCTCATCTTTGGAAGACAATTCCTAGCTACTAGACGTAATAAACATTGAAAAAAGAGAATTCATCTTCATGGTGAAAAATGAGCAAGTCACTTTCAGCACTCCATGATGTGATCCTAAATTTCAAGCTGAAAGTTCTTGCAAGGTAGAGATAGTTGTGCAAGAAAAATGATGGAATCTCAAAAAGGAAGAAAAGCCTAACATCCATTTACACAAAGATGAAAATGAGACCATGGAGTTCAAGAAACTGAGAAAAAGGGTCGAGAAGTGCAAAACAGGCAATTGAAAGCAATGGAAGGCTTCACGAGGATCATTCATGCTTCCATGATGAAAAATGCAAAAAGTCAGATTTTAGACTATAAACGAAGCGCTTATTAGGAGGTAAGCCAATTTTTTTCCCTTTTATTTACTATGCTTTCATTTGTTATTTCATAGTTGATTTTTAGATACATGCATGATAATTACATGTTAAGTTGTTGTGCATGTTTGCATGTCAGGACAATTTTACTTTTTTTTGGATTTTGCAAGTTTTGTTTAGTAAGCTAGGCTTTTATCGTCATATCACACACACGCGCTCACACACACACACTAGTTTAGGTCATGAAGATATTGTTTGGCAGATCACATCATAGATCATGAAGTGATTAGGAGGTTAAAATTGAAGTTTAAATTTTTAAAAAAAAATGAAAATTTTGGTTATTGTTCAGAATACCAAGCGATCACGCGGTAGAAATGTCGCGCAATCACGCGAGTGCTTTTAGTGTTTTCCTGAGCGATCGCGCATGAATAGAGGAGACAAACTCAGCGGTGTTTAAGTATTTACCTTCATTCACTAATTTTCAACTCTAAAAACTCGTTTTCTCTCCCAAAATCACTCCAAATATGATCTTTCATATTTTACGCATGTCATCAACACTTTGTTGCATCAATTTCCTTTCTTATTTCACTTTCAAATCAAATGTATGAATTCTTCACTTAATTTATGGTTTACCTAAGTTTGTGAAATTTTATTTGAGTTCATGAAATTTGAGATTGTGAGTTGTGAAAAATGGGCTTAGATTAGTCAATGGATTTCGTGGATTATGCTTACTTAGGTACAAAATTTTGAATTCATCTATGTCTCCAAATTTATGCATAGTCTTTAACTTTTGTAATGCATACCAAGTATTTGATGGAATGCCACAAAGAGATTTTTGTTCAAATTTGAGAAATTCTTCTTAGCATATATCTTCATCACATGTTTATCTTTGTATGTTTCTGATTAGTTTATGGTTTGGATCATTATATTGCATAAAAATCAAATATGCACCATTGCAGCCATATTGCAAGGTCACTGCACTTGAAAATAGTTTCACGTCACCTACTTCTCTTCCATGTTTCATGACCCTATTGAACTCTAAAAGACCTAAATTTTTGATATGTTGTAAACCATGCTGTGAACTTTAACATATCAAAAGATGGCTCGAAGAATTTTTAATTTTTCTAGGCGATGTTAGAGCTTGAATATGTGTGGTCGACTATGTTTGAAAATTTAGGAGTTTGCTTGATCTTTAGCTTGAATATGTGTGGTCAACCATGTTTGAATATGTGTGATCGACCATGTTTCTTATTGATGTTTGTGACTTCTAATGATATTTATTTTCCTGGTGCAAGGAATACACCAAACATCACACCTCTAACCAAGCTTGGAAATGCAAGGAAAGGGTCAAATTCATCCAAGTGCAGTCAAATGAAAGTTTCAAAGCAAGAAACACATCCTTCGCACCTGGAAAGTACTACTACCCTATCTATTGTGTTTGTTTTACATGCTTACATTTATTGGACAAACACTGAGGGCTATGTCTCTTTCTAGTTTGGGGTGAAAAATCTCATTCATATGATTTGTTTCATATTTATTCTAAGCATTCATTCGATTTTTATTGTGATACAAAAATAAAAAAATAAAATTTGTTTTGAAAATTTTGAAAATGTTGTTGACATGTTTATTGCCATGTTATTGTATGGATCAAATTGCGCTTTGGATTGAATAAAAAAGACAACAACAAAATATGAATTTAATTGACTAGTTATGACTTGCTTGATTTCATCTTCATGCGCACATAGCCTTTGTTGAATTACTTGTGTAGAAATGTGTTTCATACACGTTAGACAAAATTTGTGCAACTTGAGCTTAGAAATAACTTGTTGATATCTAAATTTAGAACTTTAGACATCTCGTCCCTAAAATAGAACGAGACATGCTCAAAAAGCAAGTTTGGGGATGGAATGGTTAAAACGTGCATACATTGACGAGTTGAAGGTTTGTAGTTCTTGATTTTTCACATTAGTTAAAAAATTTTGGTCAACATGTATAAATCAAAACTAGTATTAAAACATAAAAATGCTAAAGGTATTCTACTTTTTGTAGCCTTTTTTATTTGAGTAAGTAAGCAAGCTTGTAATGGTGTTGAAACTTGGTACCCTAAATTAGATTGAATTGTGAGTTATCAGCTCAAAGCTCGTTACATGAGTCAATTAGAAAGTTTAAGGGAGAGTGGACTTACACATAAGACATAAAACATTTTTAATTTTTCTTTATCACCTTTGTGACTTGGGTAATTAAGTCTGAAAGGTTCTCTAAATCTGGTGCCCTAAAGTTGTCTGGCTTAGGAGTCTTGACCCAAAACTTGTTAAAGGGGTCACTTAGAAAGTAAATGAGAAAGGTATTGCACAAGATGATAAAAGACAGGGAAAAGAAAAAGAAAAAGTCTTCCATAAAAAAAAGAAACAAATGCATGATATAAGCTTTGTTGACTGAAATTGTATAAATTAAGGGTGTAAAATTGGAGATTACTTACCACTGATATGTTATGCATGCGTTTTTCTAATTGTGACTATCTTGTCTGAAAAATGCAATGAAAAATGTTTAGAAACCACTATAGATGAAAACCAAGGAGACGAGAGAAAAACAGTAAGTTGTGATCATCCATAAGCGATGAAAGGAAAATCATTAGATTCTATGAGATTGATCATATATGATTCAGGCTTGATTATGCATAATGAGCTACACTGTGTTAATTATATCTTTGCATAAATATGCCTTTAACTTTGGCTATTCACACACAATTGAAAATCTAGCACGAGATAATTAGAATTATATTTTTCTTTGTGTTCAAAATTCGATGCTAAAGTATGTCGTGAACTGGATTATTGAGGCATATGGTAAACATTTTAACATGACATAAATATTTGCTTCTTTGCTGTTTTGATTCATTAGTTCAATTTTACATTGTTCGAGGATGAATAATAATTTTAGTTTGGGGGTATTTGATAAGTGTATTTTATACACTTATTTATATGTCAAAATTAGAATAATATGTTGTCGTTTTAGAATAAATACTATGTAATTTGTGTTTATTTGTTTACATTTCAGAAAATATCTCAAAAAGCTGAAGAATGAAGAAATTGATGGAAGTAATGCACAATTGGATGACATTTGAAGCTAAATTGGAAAATTGAGAGGTCAATAACGTCAACCGGTAAATATGCATGGTGCCAAAGTGAAGAAATCAGGAGTTGAAGAACCCAATTGAAGAAGTTGAGGGTTGAAACGAGCTAATCGAGAACATAGAGTAATTTGAGGACTAAATTGCTTCAATTGAAAGTGGAGGACTGAAACTGCAATTAAAAGTCGGGGACCTATTTATAATGATTTGAAAGTTGAAAATTGCACAAAAGGTCAAAGCCACGCGATCAAGGCATCAAAGGTGCGCGATTGCGTGAAGCACCTAAAATTCCACCCGAGGGTTTTTCACTTAACCGCACAATCGCACTGTTCATCTTTGGACTGTGGGTTGGGCTTTTTCCGAGATTTTCTACAGTTTTTCTCCTTCTTTCACCTAAGTTTTTCCAAGACCTATAAATACAACATATGAGGCACGACTTTGTAACCTTTGACTCATTTAAGAACATCACACAATTGAACTTTTCACGTCAAATTCTTGGGAGATCGAAGTATAGTAAAGGGCACGAGAGTTGAAGATCACGTGGAGAATAGATACTCGATGCAAGCTTTCCATTCTCTTATGTTATTTTCAATAAACGATATTATTTATTGTTTTTGTTCTTTAAACATTATGTGTAATTAATTTTCAATGTTGGGATGAACGATGTAACCTAACTTTATTATTTTAATGATTTGTTACATGTATTGATTTATTATTGCTTTTAATGATTGAGTTGCTTGATCTCCAATTCATGATATAATAAGTTATTTTCATAATTCGAGAGGTGAGTTGATAACTTAGATCAAGATAATAAATCCAGTAACTGGACAAGAGATAGAGATATACTCTTGTTATATTACAGTCGTTATGAGAATTCTTGTGTTTCATATACTTAGTTAAGGAATAATTCAGATCTGCTATAGAGATACATGGTTGACTTAATTAGGCAGAGTTGATTTAAACTTGAGAGAGGAATTTCATATGCATTGGTGAATTCGACATAATACATTATTAGGAAATAAAATTGGGATTAGAGTTAATTTAATTGTCTAGGTAAAATCAGGATTCCCAACTACTTTACAATCATTTTTAAAAACAAAAGCAAACTCACAATTTTAATTCTTTAGATTAAAATTTCTTAGTTTAAAAATCTCAAACTATTTCATCCGTTTAAATAGGGTTTAGAACTAACATATTTCAGTAATTAATATCAATCTTCATGGAACGATAATTTGGACTTTTAGGTTCACTTTATTACTTTTCACGACTCGTACACTTGTGGAGATATTTCGCATCGCGAAATATTAGTGAACAAAGTCCAATAGTATATGAGAGCACAAATTTTAAACTTTCTTACTCTTTAGTCTTGATCCTATCTCTTAGCAACTAAATAGCTGAATATATATGAAATAAAAAGAAAAAGTCGTGATTTCTTGGAAATAATCTCATACAATTAAGAAATACTTTTATAACAACTTTTGGGAGTTCTAATTCTCCACCATCAAAACTAGAAGTGTTTCTTGATTGCTCTACCATTCCTTTTTATATTGTTGGTTTTGGATTCTATAAGATGTCGACACTGAACTATTTGAGGAGAAGCTCTTCGACAATTTTGGTGTCATAGAGGTTTTGAGAAGGTGACGAGAGGCTTATCACATGCAGTCTATATTTCATTTAACTGGAAAGTGGAAATCAATGAATGTGAAAACCGAACTTAGTTGAAATAGAAAGTTTTATATTTTTTATCTTTAAAAATAAGGGCGGATTTATTGTGGGGGCAACAGGGTTAGGTGCCCCCATTGCCCACAATATTTTTTTAATATATATAATATTTATTGTTGAGTTTTTAACGTTTGCCCACATAAAAAATTGACTGTCTGAAAAATATACTTCTGGAACGTGAAAACAGCCGCAATAATTTATTTTTATTTTTTTTAATAAATATAAACAGCCACAACTATTAACAAAATGATGGATGGTCCACCATAATTTCCAATGGTACATTTTTCCAAACTAAGCTGAATTTTAGTTTATTGATTGTTTATTAGAAGTAATAATTATTTTATATTTATTTTAGTTTATAAATTGTTTTTTTATTTTATGGAAGTAGAAGTAATAACTATCGGTGCGAAATTGTTATCCATGATATCGATTTCTAATACATAATCAACACAAATACAAAAGACATGTAAAAAATAATAATCTAAGATGTTATTTGTCAGGAATGGTTTATAAATTTTTTTGAACAAGGATTGGTCTATAAATTCAACTTGTTTATTTTAGTACTCAAAATTGTCGATTTTAATTATCTTGGTTCAAAATTTTTTTGGGAGCTCCGCCTCCAAACCCCCGATAGGGGGACCTCCCCCTCCACCCCAAAACTTTCTGCCCCCATTGTGTGAAATTCCTAGCTCCCCCCCGAATAAATATTGCTTGCTTTGGGAAGTCATATTTCATCTTACCCATAATTAACTTTTATTAAATGCTCAAAGATTTGATCTTAGTAGTCTTCTACACAATTTGATGCTAGTCAAATAGGTCAAATGACACAAGTCTGAGATGAGATATTTACGCAAATGTGGAATGAGTATTCCAGTAGACGCATTTAATTGCATTAAAATAATTTGTTTATTGAATTAACTTTTTTGTATAAAAGATGAACTGTGCTTATTTTACCCATTCATAGTGGCTCGATCTTGTTACAATTGAACTACTATCCAATATATGAACTAATATATATTAATTACTTTAGATTTCGAGTTTTACTTGTTGCTAGAGTAACCAAATGTTTGTTGAATAGAGAACTGATTGATTTATTGACATTAAAATTAATGTAATTCAACAAATAAACCATTTTTTTCATATAAAATATCACAAAATAAATATATCAGAAAATTACAAAGTAAACGCATTTTCCAGTTTTCTATTTTTGAAAATAGTTTTCCAAAATTACAAAGAGAACATGTTTTTAGCAATCCCAAAACAACAACCAAATTTCAAAATTCAAAACAAAATCCAAAATTCAAAATTGAAACATAAAGAGAACAGCCTCTTAATATCTAAATAAAAAAAAAAAGAAAAAAATTAAAATGATGCCCGTCAGAGGACAGCCGCTTTTCAAAAAAAATTAAATAAAATAATTAACGTCAGTCGACAAATTTTTTTTTTTTTTTTTTTGGCACAATGGAACAATAAATTGCTTGGGCTGGAATTCTGGTCAATATTTGGTCAACGCTTTCTTATTTTAAAATATAGTATAAATAAACTGGCGTACATAATTTTATGTGTGTTCAGATACAATTTATAATTTATGATTCAAATTATAATGGACAAAATTTTCGTACTACTTTTAAATCACACACATTTTTTCTGTTAAATTTTTAATCACACTTCTTACTAGAATACTCAAATAATACACATCATAATTCAAATTTTATTTATTTAAGCGGTCAAATGAAGCCTAAATAACACTCCTCAAAAACATCACGAATTTCTAGAATTGATTGTAGTAAAAGACAATCCTCATTTTTATCATCATCATCGTGAGAATCAAAAAGTCAAGACAGCTCAAAATGTTCAGATACAAAAATCTTATAGCATTAAATATTGCAGGGAATGATTGTAGATACATTTTTATAAGGGCGGAGCTAGGAGTTTCAAACGACACATTATTTTTCTTTTAAAATTTAAAATTTTCTATTATATTATCAATATTTTCTTGAATATAAATAATATTTCGATTTAAGTATATTAATTAGATTTAAGTATAAAAAACATATAACTAAATACATGTGTATAATTATTGTGATTAATGTTTTTGAAAGAAATTTCGAGAAAATGTTAAATACAAGAGATAAACGTAAAAAATGTGAATACTATGGTTAATAATTAATTATATTTTTTTTAATCATTCTTGATTTTAATAGTTGCGTAAATGTTATATGGTGTACGATTTTCAATATAATTTTTTACTCCAACATTACATGTTGTCATATCATGATAATTGTTAGATTTACGTAATTATTATTTTTGACAATTTGATTTTAATATTTTATAAGTAAAAAAATAATTTTATTGGTTAAATACAAATATTCATTGGTTCAAGTTAATTATGCATTTATAATATTGTAATTGATATTTTTGAATGAAAATTTGAAAAACTTAAATACAAGAGGAGAATGTAGAAATCGTGAGAAATATATTGATATATTTCAAAAAATTAATATTGTGCTCATAATATTACATCAAACATGATATACAATTAGGATTGGACATTTAGATGGGTCGGGTTAGTTTTGGCCCAAAATTGACCCGACCCGAATTGAAAAATTCGGGTTTCTTCTTTTCTGAAACTGACCCGAATCAGGTCTATTCGGGTCCAATAATTTTTTTATTGGACTTATGGTATTTAAAAACACAAACTTTGACATATACCTCCTGCTTGCAAAACCCTCCTCAGGTAATACTTCAAAAAATACAATATTGAACCAAAATTGAGTAAACAAATAGAAAAGTGTTGAAAGTACCTGGTTGAGAATTGGAAAATCGAATCTAGTTGGGATTCTACATTTTCTGTGTAGAAATTTGTGTTAAAATAAACGTAGTCTTTTATGGGTTGTGGGTTTCACAAACATAGCTAGAAAATTGGGCAGATTCCGGCATTTGGTGACTGAGATAAGGCGAATGATCTTCCAATTACTCAATTTTTTGAGTGTGCAGGTGGGACTGAAGCGGTGCAGTTGTTTTGTGGAATGCATTTCGTATGGTGGTTCTTGAAGGAAGATGTTGTGGTTATGAAGACGAGACAACGACGACAGGTGATGTTGAAAAAGTTACATCCCACTGCTCACAAGAAATGATAATGGAAAAATAGGGTTTACATTTTCTAAAAAATTAACTGGTTGACTCGAGGAACCAACTTGACCCGACCCAATTTCAAAACTAAACCGACACGACACGACACGACCCGACCCGTTTGGTTAGGATCGATTACTCGGGTAGCTATTTTTGGGCCCAGGCCTATATACAATTAAATAAATTACAAAATTTGTATTTTTTTTGAAATTAATAATATTTCATAAAAATTAGTGAAATTAACAGTCATGTATTATTTAAATATAAAAATTGACTTACTATTCATAAAAACTATTATAATTTGAATTAATTATATTATTTATTAAATTTTATTAGTTATTGTTATATAGTATTATTTTTCATACATTTTGAATTTGTTTTAATTATGTATAAATATTAAAGTTTTACAAATAATTATCGAAATCAATATTTTTAAATAACTTTCGTATGTATTTATATTGTATATAAATAAAAAAAATAAGAACACCGCACGTGCGATGCGATTGCTATTTTAAAATGAGGTTCATGTCGTCGGTATGTGAACGTTAATGCCACCCCTTCTCCTCTTTCCCGTCTAATCACCCGTTCAAAATCGTCGCCGACGCCGTCAGTTCTCAGCCACCGCCGCGACCTGTATAGAACACATATAGATATTTAGAGAGAAAGGAAAAAATATAGAGAGGGAGGGGGCCGGTGCGTGGGGACAGAGATTGAAAGGATGATAACGCGGTCAAATTTGGCGGAGCAGCTTAGAGAATATCAAATTCGATCAAAACACGGCTGGGCTTCGGTCTCTTTCTTCTCGTCCACCTCTAATCTTGCCTCCTCTAGGTATTTATTTCCATTTATTTAATACTTCCCGTTTTAATTATTTCATTTCCCTTTCATCAATTGTTCTTTTTTCTCCCTGTCTACGTATTTAGGGTTTCGTAAATCCAAATTTTGGTGATTTCATGCTTAAATTTCATTTTCTCTTCATCTCTTCTGCTGAATTTGGGTTTCTGGGATTTTTATGTTAGAATAAGATCAAATTGGATTTGCATTTATAGAAAATTTTGACTGAACAAGTGGAGCAATGCATTTTGGGGCGAAGATATTCATTAGGGAGTTATGTTATTTGGAATAGAAATTAATCGACATCACTGGTTTCTGGAAATTCTATCGTGTGGGGATTAAATCACAACTAATTTTACACCAGTAATACCAATTTTAACTATAATCAGCTGAAATTGAAGGATTCAACTGTGATATATTGATAACTAACAGAAAATTACAGAATGGAGGGGAAAAACAGAGAACACTACGCCCTTGTTTAATTTTCATTATTTCAAAACCATGGATCTCTCAACCATACATTTATCAATAAAATAATATTACAACCACACATTCTCCTAAAAATCATTATTCTAAACTACAAAAACTCTTTTTAAATAACATCAATAGATAGTATTTTAGGGGGAGAGGGAATCAAAATCACAATCCAATTCCTAACTAATTGTCTCCCCATCATCTGGTATTTAACGGAACTCACTAAAGGAGACACTAACATGGCAAAGTTGCGATTGGAATTGAAAAAAAAGGTTGAATTGATTACAAATTCTGCATCTAAATGTGACGACAATGTATTGGAAACCCAATAAAAGACGCCTTCTAAGGATTCGACTGTTGCAATTGATTTTCTTCTTCTTCCTTCCTCTGTTCATTTTGTTTGTTTGTTTCATTCGTCTTCTTCTTCATACTTCATTGAGCTATAGTCTGTTTTCCCCCTTCATGCACAACCCTTGTAAGGTCCCAGATTCTTTTTAACCCGATGCCTTATCGAACATGTACTCGTTAGCGTTAATTGTTTAAAAGCATGAAATTTAGTAAATTGAATTAATTAACTAATATTTCAAAATCGTAAAAATCTTATTCATGTGGACTTAGAAAATATGGATGTTGCGTGATTTATGTACAGCAAGTGTACAATATTGAACAAGTAATAAAATGGATTTGAGTCTGAATATCGTTCTCACATAGATTGAACGAATTTATTATCATAGATTATTAACCTTAATCGAAACAAATAAAAGCAAATTATTTGTGGAATTACCTAATTGATTAAACAAAATTATCAAATAAATTTAAAATTATCGAACTGAAACAAACTAAGTAAGATGCAGGATTTGTGTAACAAATGTATATGAATGAAGTGCTAGGATCTAGAATCCATCTTATTCTCAATATTTCAAACTATGATTTGAATAATTCATGATAAGGTATATTTATGAAGATCAATGTTCCTATGATGTTTAAAACTCTCTTTTGAACAAGAATTAAACATTTTCCTATATACAATCCTCCTGTATTTCTATGATGAATGCAAATACGTAGGAAAACATTTAACATTCATGAACATTATAAGATCACACAAGGCATAATGATATATTTCTATCCTTATCGAACCTTATGGTAATTAATTCAAGTATAGTAAATTTCTACTCTTTTGAACATAGAAAAATACCACATTCATCATATAATCCATGCGTCCATATTTATAGATGTAAAATAGGTACACAATCAATTGCTCAAAATACTAATTCTCATTAAATTAATCAAACCAAAGCATAAATTAAGAGTTTAAAACTTCATCATGATCCCAACACTATAAAAACTTAGCCTAGATACATTGTCAATAACAAATGACAAATATAAATAAACCCCATCACCTAGAATTAGAAGAAATCTTGATATTGATGAAGAATTTCCAATGAATTATGTGCTCCAAGCTTGTATGTGATTTTTAGTCTATAGGTCCAGAGAAATTCGTGCAACATAAGCCTATTTATATGTATCCACCTAGGGGTGTAAACGGATCGGATATGGATCAGTTTTGTCTTTATCCGATCCGATAAGAATAATTCGTAGATCCGATCTGATAATCAAACGGATATTTGATAGTTAAATCCATATCCGATTTGCTACCTTATCAAATATCCGATTCGATTATCTGATCCGAAATTATTTTTAGCATTATTTTTTAAAAATGTTTACATATTAATGAGTAAAAATTTACTCATATAATTAATTATAATTTCATATCATTCATAAAAAATAAAATTATAATATCTCAAAAAATTATAACAATATTTATATCTTACAAGTTTTAAAATGAATATTATAATATATAATAATATTATATTAAAATTATATATACTTTATAAAATACATTACAAGATTAAAATAAAAAAAAATTATATAATAAAATATAAAATATATTATATTATTATAAAAAAATTGAATTAGATTGTTATCGGATCAGATTGACTTATATCTATATTTGTTTTATTTAGTTAACGGATTATTGGATTCGGATCTTTATCGGGTTATCGGATTGAAACCTTAAATCCATCTCCCGTTAATTTCATCGGATTTCGGATTAAAATTCGATCCATTGACAGCCCTATATCCACCAGACCTAGGCTAGAAGGGGCTAAAATCTATAAAAAAAGTGTGAAAAGCCCACCAGTCAGCCCAATTGAATAACCCTGCGACCGCACGGTCACAAGTCTTGCGGCCGCGGCCATGCGGTTTCATAGCTCTCGACTCTGTCTATTTCTGTTGTGGTCATACGATCGCATGCATATAATCCGTGCGATCGCATGGTCGTTGCGTCACTTTGCAATTCCCAACTTTCAATCTCTGCAACTTGGTCCTCTTCTTTTTATTGCACCTCAATTCCTCCATCTTTTGATTAGAGCTATTTAGTCTTTACACTTCTGAAACTCTTCAATTTCGTCTTTTCTTCTTTTGATTTCTTCAATTCCTCATTTGATCCTTGAATTTTTCTCAATTAAACTCCTCCTTGATCGATGTTTTGCATCCATTACTCTTGCTTTCCTTACTTTGGCCCAAAATTTCTACCTTTTTGCCCATTATTTGCCCCAATTGCTTCTTTTTTTCAATTTTGGGATAAAATTGAAATATATACAAATAATAGATAAATCAGTAGAATTTATTCTCAAATGACCATAAAAAATTCTAATTTAAGCATATAAATAAGTGCATAAAATACACTTATCAAACACCCCCAAACTAGAATAATTGTTCATCCTCGAACAAATAAAACTAAATTATGACTCCAAGAAAATCAATACTGACTCAAAAGTTGATTTCCTGACTTATTTACCTCAAGTTTGACTTAAAATATACATTTCAAAAGTAATATCAGACAACACATTAGAATATTTGTTACTTATTCTATGCTCAACTTTCCATGCGTGTGTGTGAATAGTCAAAATCAAACCCATACCTATATGAAAATATACTCAATACAGCGTGGCATAATATGCATAAACTTAATTCCCATGTGGTCAAACATTGCATAAATATAAATTCCTTGCATCTCTCATGTATGATCACATCTTATGCTTTTCTCTCACTTCCCGATGTTCCTTCTACGTATGTGGTTTTTAAATAATCAAAATTTTGCATTTTTTCACACAACCAGTCAAAGCTAGATAGGGTTGCATAAAAGATAAATAGTAATCAGTTCCCTAGTCCATATTCTCAGTCTCTAAAGTTTTAGTTTCAAAGTTCATACCAACCACTTAATTTCTCTTTCTGTTTTTTTTTCTCTTCTCATCTTTTGCACTACTTTTTTTATTTGCTTTCTAAGTGATCCCTATAGCGAGCTTTGGGTTGGTGGTTCCTAAATCAGATGACTTTAGGGCACAAGGTTCTGAAAACCATTAAAGACTTAATTACTCGAGTCACCAAGGCTACAAAGAATAGTAAAAGATGATTTTTGTGTCTTATGTGTAAGTCTTCTCTCCTTAAATTTTCTAATTGACACTGTAACGAGCATTGGGCTTGGGATGATAACTCCCAACTCAGATAAATTTAGGTACCAGGTTTTAACACCCTTAAAAGCTTAATCGCTCGAGTAAAAAATGCTATGAAGAGAAGAATAAAGCTTTTTTTTTTTTGCAAATTTTAATGTAGCAATTGAGGCGCTAGATACGGAGCATCAATACCAAACTTAGGTTAAGGGCAGATGGATCAGTTTCTCATCAGAGGTCATTGAGTGGGATCATGCTAGTGCAGATTGATATAGATTTGGACTTGATCACTCAGTTCCTTTATGGTGGGGCAGAAGCAGTACTCGAGAGACCGGGTGTTTTGAGCACAACAAGCTGACTGACAGCCTAAAGATCTTATACATTTTTATCACTCATAATGTTGATCCTACTTTACATAGGACAACATTTAATGAGGATAGTGCTCGATTGATCCACCACTTGGTAAGGGCAGAAAGCTAGATGGAAACTACATGGGGCATACTCTTCTTTAGTTTGATCAGCACCATTTGTTTAGATGAGAGAGTGGAGTTACTTCCTCACGATGAGTCAAATCCATTACAGGCAACCATTAGCAGGAGGATTATGGAGAGCCCACGAGGACCCAGAGCACCCGGAGCTCCACCTCTAGCTCCAGTAGTTATACCAGGGCCTGATATGGAAGAGCCAACACAACCAGTCCCACCAGCACCTCCAGCAGACGACAGGCTCTTGAGGCAGAGACAGACTCTTGGACACACAACTATTATGGAGACGCTCGCTAGGATAAGAGGATGGATAGACTAGAGGTCCAGATCTAAGACTTGGTTTGGGCTGATATTCCTATAGAGCAGATGTTGACACGATGCACATGGGTAGAGGTCTGCAGTCAGCTAATGCGTATCATGTCTGCGTCACAAGCAGCAAACAAATCAACAAAAACGATTTTTTTCTCGAGACAATAATAATAATCCTAAATCAAAAAAATTGAGCATTCTTATAAGATTGGCAAACAAGATTTCAAAATGTGTTATCGCAGTTTCAGACCAGATGTGTCAGTTAAACAGGCCAAATTTATGAAGTGAACCCGAATACATCACTCTCAAATGAAATAGTACATTGCTCTCATTGTAAGCATAAAAACAATAAAATATGAGGCAAAGTACAAGCAAAAAGATCAAAACACTTCCTCGGGGTATGTAGGCTGCTACTGGTGCGATGGTTTGGCTGAAGGGTCTCTGGATTGTGCTTCTGTCTGCGCTCAAGTGTCTTGAGCCTGTGCTCCATGGATGTAAGGAGAGTCATGATACGAGTTAGCTGACTATGCTGGCTCTCTGATATCTGGCCTTGGTATATCTGTTGGAGTTGGAGCTTGGGGTGCTTTAGGTCCTCGTGTGCTCTCCAAAGTCCTCTTGCTAATGGTCGCCTGTAACGGACCTGACTCCTCGTAAGGAAGTAGCTCCACTCCTTCAGCTAAACAAATGACATTGATCAGACTCGGGAAGAGTATGCCCCATGTGGTGTCCATCTGAGAGGCGAGAGTAGTGATGAAGTTGAAGATGTGACATCCCAAGTCTAGCTTTCTGACTAGCCAAGTGGTGGATCAATCGAGCCCTATCCTCATTAAATGTTGTCCTATGTGAAGTAGGATCAACTTTTTGACTTATAAAATGTGTAAGATCTTCAGGCTGTCAGTCAGTTTGTTGTGCTCAAAATGCTCCAGTCTCTCTATTACTATATTTGCCCGATCATAAAAGGAACTGGGTGATCAAGTCCAAATCTGTATCAATCTGCACTGGCTCGATCCCCTCCCTAGTTTGCGCTCAATGACCTCGGGTGAGAAACTGATCCATCTGCCGCTAACCCAAGTCTGGTATTGATGCTCCGTATCTAGCTCCTCAATTGCAGCATTAAAATTTGTAAAGAACTCCTTCACAAGGAGTTGGTATGATCAGTGTGGAGTGGGTGGCAATTTCTGCCACCCTGCAGTCTCTATCAGGTAGACCAGCTCAGTATGTGGGAAGTCTGTAAGGATCAATGTGGGAAGTCTGTCAGGATTACTTCCCATTCCCCAAAATCCTCTTTTTCGAGTGATGCAGTAGGTTTGTAAAAAGTATTTAACGTAGCAAATGTTGTAGAACAATTATGAAAATTTAATAACATAAGACTCGTATATGTATAATCATGGTTTAAAAAAAAAGTTCCGCCTTAGGCCCTTCTTAGGCTGAGGTACTAAAAAAAGCCTCAATACCCTTTTTCTTAAGGGTTGAGTGAGGCTTACACCTCATTATTTAAGAGGCGTGCGCCTCACAAATGTTTGGCCCTCCACTTTTTAAAATAAAAAATTCACATAATATTCATATCTAATTTAGTCAACTTTTTATATTGAAACCTAAAAAATGCCCTCCACTTTTTAAAATAAAAAATTCACATAATATTCATATCTAATTTAGTCAACTTTTTATATTGAAACCTAAATTTTTTATTTATTTTGCTATAAATAAAAGTAAAAAAATTTAAACTAATCATAAAAAGGGGAAAAAATGTATAGATACTTTGTTTGACTTGAATTGCTACTTCTCTTTAAGATACTTAGAGCCCCTGTCTGGTCTCAGAATTTTTTTACAACTTTACTTAAAACTCATTTTCGACTACACATTTTTATAGTACTCACACTTTTCAACCTCTTTTTAACCACATATTCTCCAAAAAATCTAAATTTCCTCCAAAATATCTCACACCAAGTGGGCTCTTAATAATTTGTTGTTTTAAAGATTTTTACAATTTTTTATGTTATTGAATGTTTATTTTTATATATTTCTATATTTTTATTAAGTTTTTTGGTTCACGATGAGGCTTACGCCTCAAAGCGCCTCGAGACTTACGCATTGTCTCACGAAAGAAAAACGCCTTAGTACTCGTTTATGCTTTTTTAAACTATGTGTACAATATATAAAACTTTGAGGTCTCGACGACCACGTTTGGGGTATAAAATTTATCCTCCATTTGTAGCTATACTTCAAATCACATCATTTAAAACGGTTTGAAAATTTTCTAAATTAAACCATTTCAATTTCTAAAGCAGACTTTAACCAAACCATTTTTGCAGATTGGTGTGGTTTGCGAAAAAATGAATTAGTAGATTTCAAAGTGAGCTCAAAAACACATTCGTCTAAAATTTCTAGTAGAAACAAGCTCAATAATAATATTTAGTTTATAATTGAGTCAATTGCTATGAATCAATTCATGTTGATAAACAAACTAATTATATAGAAACAAACTTTTAAAATTTTCTTAAATAAACTAAAGTTAGTTATTACATTAAAATTTTATTTTAAGAAAATGTCTTGGATGATGATTATGAATATAGGAGCAAGAATTATTTTCTTATGGTTGTGGACTTGAACAAATTAATCTTTGACTCCTTAATTTTGATTTGTTGAAAATAAAAAATGTGTTGCATTTTTTTTTTTTTTAAATTGAATGTATGCCTTTATTTTTTATTTTTAATTTTTTAAAATTTGGCAGGTTGGCAGTTTGAAATCGTGATTTTCACAATTAAATTCTAAATCAAACCGTTTAAGGCGATTTGGAATTGTTCCAAAATCAAACCATTTGTTGCAGTTTGACGGTTTATTTGTTGACTCCTACCTCTTGACATCACACCGTGTCAAGCTCTCCCATCTATAAAGTATTTTAAATAATGAGCATTTCGAAGAAATAATAACTAGAATGTACAGACCAATGATATAATATATATATATATATATATATATATATATATATATATATATATATATATATATATATATATATATATATAAATACTTAAATAAGTGTCAAACCCAACCGTCTTTCTTAGGAAAACATTTAAACTTGCCCGGTTTAATAATTTTACTGTGATTACCTTCAATCACAATGTACTGGATGGTTACCTTCAATCACCAAATACATTTCTAATATACAGTCATAGCATGCCAACGATTAATTTAACATAGATTAAACAAGTCGTTTCATATAAACAAAGCTAAATAACATATAACTTCAAGCTAGCATATAATTAACTAAAAAGCGTAACAAGATGTGTACGGGAGATGATATTACCTTAAACTTTTTCAAAAATTGTTGAGTTGTATGGGAAGTTCCTATGCGAAATCATAAAAAACCAATAGCTTGCCAAAATATATTAAATAATATCAATGTGCAGTGGGTGTGACAAAAGGGGAAAAAAATATTGAACTTGCTGATGAAATAGTTGTGACGGTGGGTGTGACTATGTGAGAGGCTGATTGGAATATAAAGTATATGGATTAAAATATATTATGTGCATGCAATAGTAAGTAAGTGGGTAGAGAAATGGGTGGGGAAGTGAGTTGAAGTTGGCTAAAGTCAAGGGAAGATAACATGAAGGGATGGCGTGAAACTGGCAATATATATTGACTTAAATTGGCATGATTTGACACCTCAATTGATTAAATATTATAAAAAACAAAACACTCATATATCTTTCAGTGAAAACAAATTAGATCGGCATCTACCAAAGTTACTTTTTCTTAAGCCTGATTTACATTATTTAATGTAAGCTACAAAATGAAACCAATGTTGATATGCTTTTATCCACTTTAAAATAAGTATGAATTCAAAACATATAATATGATAAATTATTTCTTACAACTAGATTACAACTAGACGGGGCTAAAAATAATTAAGTCACCATTGAAACAAAATAGTTGCTAGACAAGTGCACACAACATCACACTGTAACCAATAATTAACTTAGAACATTTGGAAGCATCATAGCGACGTGGCAAACCAAATTAAATTACTTTTTTGAAATTGTAACATAAAAATTCCTCTTTAGACTTAAAATTTCTGGTTGCTACATCTCTCCCCCTTAAACAAAGTCTGCCCCCATGGTTTAAACTCAGGAGATTCTCTCTGAATTACAGCAGCATCTTCCCAAGTTGCTTCCTCGGTACCCGGGTCCTCCACTGAATTAGCCATTGCGAGGTAGAATGTCTTCTCGTTTTTGCTACACGCAATGACAGAAATTTGTGTGGATGCTTAACTTTATGGTAGGTCTTTTTCTTTGGTAACTCTGAATGGTGACATCTTGATCCCCAACTTTCTTCTTTAATAATGATACGTGAAAAACTGGGTGTATTTGAGCATTTCCGAGTAATTCTAATTTGTAAGCAACTTCCCCAATCTTCTGCACCTTCTTGTAGGGACCATAGTACCTTGCTGCCATTTTTTTTATTTGTCCTCCTAACCACTTACTGCTGAGCATATGGATGTACCTTAAGGTATACTCAATCTCCCAACTGAAATTCCCTTTCACTTCTGGTTTTATTTGCATAATGTTTCATACGAGCTTGCTTGTGCCAAGTTTTCTTTTAAATTCGATCCATAATGTGTGTTTCTTGAACTAATTCCTCCACTGCAGCAATATTTGTGTGTTGATATGGACCAAAAGCTAGGTGTGGACGTATAATACCATATAGGCTTCAAAGGAGTTATCTTAATAGTTGTATGTAGAGCAGTGTTATACGACCTCTCAACTAAGCTGACCTATTTAACCCACTTCTTAGGATGTTTGTAGACCATGCACCTGTTTTACATTCCAGACACTGTCAAGGCTAAGAAGGAATGAGACATGGTGATGAAATGTCCATAATTGGTAAGTTTATCGACCACTACCAAAATGGCATCTTTTGTCCCAGTCTTGTCAATCTCTGAACAAATTCCATAGTAATGTGGCTCCAAGAGTACTATGGATCTAGGAGAGGTTGTAAAAGTCCTGGGTAGGGCGTGTGCTTGCCCTTACACCTCTGGTAAGTATCCATTGCAGTACTGCTTGCTTAATAGCTTACACCATTCCTGGCCAATAGAAATGTTGTTTAGCCCTATGTAGACTGGCTTGTATCCCTGAATTTCCTCCTTCCTGTGATTAGTGAATAGCTTGGATTAATTTATCTGCGATCTCACCTCCCCTGCCCACATACAATCTAGATTTATACCTGAGCAAGCCATTGATATACTGAAGTTGAGGTTCATTTGGATTCATCAGTACTGCTGTATTCTTAGCACTAGCCTCTTCATCCCCTTGATAACTGCTAATCACATTTTGCATGCAACACGGGGTTACATTTGTCATGGCCAAGCACTGTGGTTCTAGTCCTTCACTCCTTGATAAATAACCTGCTACCAAGTTTTCAGCTCCCTTTTTATTTTATATATCTCATAACTAAGACCTAGGATTTTAGTTAACCATTTTTATTGCAATGGGGTAGTCACTCTTTGCTCCAGTGGATATTTTTGACTGATTGGTGATCAGACCTTATGATAAAGTGATGCCCTTCAGGATAGTGTCCATTTCCCAATTGCAGTGATCAAGGCTATCAATTCTTTCTCATAGATTGACACACCTTTATTCTTTTTGCTAATGCCTTTGCTCAAATATGCTATTGCCCTTTTGTTCTGTATTAGTACAACCTCCATTCCATCATAGCAGGCATTTGTCTCAATCACAAAAGGTATTGAAAAATCAAGTAAGGCCAATATTGGTGTAGTGCTCATTGCTATTTTAAGCTTTTGAAAGCCAGCTGCATTAGACCATTCAAAACTATCCTTCTTCAATAGATTAATCAGGGGTCTAGCTTGTGCTCCATATCCCTCCACAAACTTGCGGCTATAACAAGTCAATCCAAGGAACCCTCTCAATTGCTTGGTTTAAGCCAATTCACCATAACCTCTATTTTAGTTGTATCAATTGCTAGCTACTCCTTCAACTGAAATGATATGGCCCAAATACTCCACTCTTGTTTGTCCGAAAGAGCACTTATTGTCCTTGTCATATAGATTCTTAGGAAGTTGAGAACCGTGGTTAGGTGTTTGCAATGTGAGTCCAAATCAGGACCATACAACAAAATATCATCAAAGAATACCGACATAAATTTCCTTAAATAATCTTTAAACAATTCATTCATTAAGCATTAAAAGGTTACTGGGGGCATTTGTAAGTCAAATGACATTACCCTGAACTCATATTGAGGATTGTTTTGTACACATCCTTTTCGTCTACCCTGATTTTATGATATCTCGCCCTTAGGTCTATCTTGGAAAACCATTTGGGACCGTTCAATTCATCATTTAAGGGCGTAGGGTACTTATCTTTGATGGTGAGATTGTTTAACTACTTATAGTCCACGCAAAAACTCCACTTGCCATCCTTCTTTTCGACCAATAGAAAAGGAGATGTGAAAGGACTATTGCTGGGTTGTATCATTCCATTTTCACTCATTTCTGCCACCATTTTCTCCACTTTTGACTTCTAGGTAAATGAGCATCTATAAGGTCTCATTTTAAAAGGTTGTGCCCCATCCTTAGTGGAATGTGATCATCATTAAACCAGTAAGAGGGAAGTCCTTTAGGCTTTACAAACAACTCAAACTACTCACAAAAGGTACTCCCCAATCACTGCTCTTCCTTGGGAATTTCTCCTTTGCTCTCCTCAGTATTTGAGTTCAATTGTGCTAAAACACCATATGGATGTTTCTAGAGCTAATGCCTCAACTCAGAGTTCCCCATTATTTTAAATCATTTCTGAATGTTCTCACTTATTAAAAAAAAGCCCACACCTTAGGCCCCCCCCCCCCCTCAACCTGTCTTGCCCAGGGCTTTGATAAAAAAGATAAATCGCAAGTTATGCCTCCAAGGGTGCAGGGTGAAAGGCATGTTCTCACTTATTAACTCTATGGGCCTGTTTGTCTTTGATTAAAAATTAGATTTTCAGAGTCAAAGTCAACAATTAATTACAATAATATATTTCATGAGTCCCACAACTTTTTAACCACACATCTTATCAATTTTTATCAAAATTCTCAAAAAATCTGATTTTAATCTCTATTAAACAGGGGCTACATCTTCTCCTCCATGTATAAATTTGATCCTTCCCTTTCCAAAGTGCAATAGAATTGGATTTAATTGGCTTAACCCAAGTACCATATCACTGCCTCCTACTCCTAGCCTCAACATCCTCATCTGATATTGAAATTCCAACTTCTGCATCTTCCAAATGAGTGGACTGCAAATGGAACTACTAGTCAGTTTCTCCCCTCCAGCTACCCGAACTCATACCGGTTCAATGTTCTCCATTTTGTTGTTTAATAAAGCGTGAGCCAATTGTTCATCCATAAAACTACGAGTGCTCCCACTATCAACCAATATAGATACCTCTCTCCTCTTGACGAGACATGGAATCATGATGTTTCTAGTCACAGCATTATCTGCAGGGAAATCTCCATCATTTCTTGCACATCACTCTCGAGTTGTTTCCCTTATTCTCTTAAGTACTTGATCCACCTCATCTGGGGTCTTTTGAATTGGATCCAGAGGTTTTGGGTTTTGATTAGAGTAAAGACCATTTGGAGGGTGTAAAATTTTTATGAGTATAGTGTTTTTGGTAATTGCTGCTATGGTACTCTCTTGAGTAAGGTCACTTCAAAAGCCTTTGATAAGGATGTTGGTATGATAATCTTCACCATGTATTTAATTTCATCCACGAGCCCTCTATTGAAGATAGAGATGTAATAGGATTCTGGTAGGTGAGGTAAAGACAAACATCACCTGTGATTTCAGTTATTCAAACTGCTCTTGATATTCAGCAATGTTTTCTTTCTGTCTTAGTTTGTTGAAAGTCTCAATCACTTCCTCAGCTGTGTTCTCAGTTAATTCTGTAGAAAACAATCTCCAATCTGCCTTTGGATTGCTAGTTATAAATCCATGGAATCAAATATCCTCCTTCCCCTTTAACTACATCTTTTCTATACTCGCTCTCATTCCATTTGTGACTTATGTATTTGGAAGTATTTTTTAGCCTTCCTCAACCACTCTCTAGGGCTCTCACCATCAAAATGGGGAAAATCGATCTTAGGGATTTTATTACTCAACCCATTTTCACCCTTTTCATAAGCTTGCTAAGAAGTCTTACCTGATTTGTAGCTCATCACTCCACTCCCCAAAAGTGATGTGTCTGTCGTATTTGCATTAATCTAAGCCAACAAAGCTACCACAACTTCATATTTATGGTTCATATCTATCAATATATGTTCCGTGTTATCTTGTATGGAGCATACCATCTCCAAAGTTCGATTGGATGTCTGAAAAGCCAAACTAAATCAGTCACTTTTTTGTTCAGATTCTTGAGGCGTTCTTCATTGAATTTACTGCGGGTCTCACCCATACCCAAATTCATTGCTGCTCTGATGTTAAATGTAATGGTTGGGGATTAAATCACAACTACTTTAGCACTAGTAATACCAATTTTAAAGATAATCGGCTGAAATTGATGGATTCAACTGTAATATGTTAATAACTAACAGAAAAAAATACAGAAATGGGCCCCCCCGGGGGGCACAGAAAAACTACAAAGAGTTTTAGTGGGGAGTGAGTGAGAATCAACATCACAATCCAATTTCTAACTAATTCTTTCCCCAACGGAACTCATTAAAGTAGATGCTGACATGGCAAAGTTGTGTTTTGGAAATGGAAAAAATGTAAATTGATTACAAGTTCTGCAATTAAATGGGATGACATCATATTGGAAACCCGTTAAACGATGCTATCTAAAGATTCGACCGTTGCAATTGATTTTCTTCTTCTTCCTTTGATCATTTTGCCTGTTTCTTTCATTCCTCTTCTTCTTCATACATATCTCACTGAGCTATAGTCTGTTTCTCCCCTTTAATGACATATCATGTTTTGAGTCATTAAAGATTCCATAATTACTGTTTAAGAGTCTTAGTTCTAGGTATGTCTGTCGCAGGATGTTTCTTTTAGCAATGATAGGAAGGAAACGGATGTTCTTGAAGCACACAAGCAAATAGACCAGTAAGCACCCAAGATATAGAATTCAGTCAATGGCACAGTAACACCTTCTATCCAAAACTCTAGAGAATAGTTGCAATATGGTTTCCATTCATTTTGTTAAAATTCTTCTTTGTACACACTTGAAAATTTTGAACATCATAAATTTCTGCTTTAGACGCCACGTAAATGGAGATGTTATTGTATACAGTGACCAATATCAGTATAATTTCCTGATTAATAGGGAAAACCAAGAACTTACTTTTTAAGTGTGCTGAGTGATGCAAAAACTATATGGACCATCATTGATACAGCTTATGTTCAATTGAAAGTAGATGAACTCTGTAAGGGCTATCAGACGTGGGTAAGTATTAAGTTCAGAAAAGAAAACTACAGTTTTATGCTTAAAGAGAGAGGATTATATGCCCCAACCTGCATAGAGATACCTGAGTTATAGAAGAGACCAAGTTGCAAAATTGAATCTATTTTGAGACCTACAGATCAATGGTTTCGGAGAAACATTCTCTAAGATTAACCCCAATCTCAATAAAATAAAAAGTAAACTAGCTAGACGTATTAACCCAATAAAACACAGCCACCTGCATTGCCCATGGTTACCACCAGAACTTTTTTTCTTCCACGCACCATCAAGTTTTCACATTCACCCTCTGATTAATACTCACCTTTTCAGAGCCTCGATCATTGGCTGCAGCTCATTAAGGTTGCTTTTGGCCATCCTAGATCACCACAAATAAATAGTTCTCCAGTCAAAGCGTGATTGTTCATTAATTAGACAATAATAAAGCTCAATTCTATAAATTATGTTGATGATCCTAAAAGGCAGACAAAACTCTTTTAAGTTTATAATTAGATTATGACCTCCTCTTCCCAGTACTCTTTTTACCTATCTATTTCTAGTCTTATTTATCTCAAATCTCATCTCTTTCACAGACTTCAGTTTAAACATTTCAATCTAAAACTTTATTTATTATTTTAGCCTTTGGTGAAGATGGGATTGTCAAGTTCTAGGGGCAGATAGTGACAGAGTAGAGTTGTCATGGTTACAGAGGCTGAAAATGGAAGGTGAATCGGGGTGGCTGGTGGTAGATGAAATGGTTTTTGAGTGGGGTTTTTTAATAATATATAATAACAAGGGAAGTGACACACAGGAGTGTGTGTACTCGTGGAAGGTAATTGATGGAAATGGCTTCCTTCCTTACAGGCCTACACTAACACCTTGAGCATTTATGTATATACTTCCATGCGGACAATCTGATTAAGATATGATGATCAGTTGGCTAATGTAATACACTGCCTTACCGTACGCACTTTACCTAAATAATTTTAACGCAATCTTCCATCAAAGTGTGTGCCGTAAAAAAGAAAATTTGTTATAAATTTTACTACTTTGTGACTGAATTGAAACCTGAAGGCCTAATGTATCAATATTTAAATGTCTTAGACTTAAAGGCCTATTTTCCTGAACTTATGAGACTTTTAGGATTAAAGAACATAATCTTGAATGTTTTTTTTATTATCTTTGACCCCGTCCAAATATAACAATAAATATAGTACACCAGTTTCTTATTAAAATCAAATCTGGCTTTAGAATCTAACAGAAACAAAGCATGTACTAATTTGTTGTTTTTTGCCTTTCATGTGGGCTCCCTTTTCTCCAGCTTCATATTCGGAATCCAGTATCCTTTCACCCCATCTAATCTGACGTGCGTGCAAAAGAAAGTGATAATTAAAGCATATGCACCAATCACCCTTCCATTAATCAATGAGTGAAAATCAATTCTATAACTTAATTCAACCAAATATTACATGAAATCATTTGAAAGGGTCATGTGATTCATCCTTGATATTTATCGCCGAAAGAAGTGTCATATATAGAACATATATAGGATTAACCATTATAATTCACCATGTTAGTGCAAATAGCAAGTGGTGATATCCCTTGACAAAGAAATCATATATGATTAAAGGTCAAGACAAATGCTGAACGATGATGTCCCCAGTGTAATCTGCAACACTCATCTTTCATTTGGTACAGAAGATTTAGATGGATAAATAAACCCAGAATGAAGAAGAAATAAAATAAGATATATGGGATTCAATTTGTATAAGCCTATAGTCTATTCCCAGTGGAAGATGGTGCACTTAAAAGAAATAAACTAAGGTGCCCTGCCACGGTTGGACAGAAAGTTTGCAGGCACAGTGTTCACTGGAAAATTGAAATGAATATTGAAGGTAATTAAATTTTGAATGGTGGGTTTATTTGGGGTAGAAGTTGAACTCATTTATCAATTAAAATTCAGGGTCGGTGGTACTTGGGATTGAAAATTGGAATGTTTGGTCAGAAAAGGTGCAAGACTCGAAGTCCTATTGTAAGTGGATCATTCATAACACAAGAAACACATGTTCCAATATATTTTATCATTGAATTTTGATGAGGCGCAAATACACCCCCATCCCCACCCACTTATATCCCACCCACCCACCCACCCACCAAACAGTTGCCATTTGCATTAGTTGCCTCCATTTGGTGAACTTGTTTATAAACGATACATTTTCTTAAACCTTTAATCACACGGCGCCAAACCACTTTTCAACCACATATTTTATCTCGAAAACATCACATTCTTTTGTTCACAAACAAAAACTTTTACTAAACAGATGCCATGTTATTGGATCCATAAGCTTATATTATGGACTAATCACTTCCAAGATGGGCTTTTATGCATGTCATAGACTCATGTGTACTACCCATCTGGTGATTGTATTGTTCTCTTTCTGTTCAGATGTAGAAATTTGATGTTGAATGTGATATGTGTTCTAATCTCTATGTTTCCTTGGTGGAATTGATAGCTTAAGACCTGCTAATGTGTTTTCTTTTCATTGCACAAGTTTTGTTTTCGAGTTTCTAAGATATTTTCAGAATTGAAATTCTGATTGGTTGGTCTCCTCTCTTGCAAGTTCTTGGACTTGTATTTGCGTTACATTTGTAAGAAATTTTGTTTGTTATCTACACGAAATCTGTTGTTACTTTTCATATTTTCGATACATATTTTTATTTCCCTTTTCTAACAAGTTTATCATTGGTTTTTATGCATCTCCGAGACTTTCCATTTCTCATATACTGTGTTTCCTGGATGTAGGGTGGATGTTGCGATCTTTGTGATATGGGAACTCATCATTTTAGCATTCCTCGTTTTCTCT
Source organism: Ligustrum vulgare (assembly GCA_963555705.1). Taxonomy (NCBI): domain Eukaryota; kingdom Viridiplantae; phylum Streptophyta; class Magnoliopsida; order Lamiales; family Oleaceae; genus Ligustrum; species Ligustrum vulgare. The sequence goes on along the minus strand of OY743173.1, from coordinate 39,222,623 downwards.
GCCGTTTCTTTATATTTTAGACATTTGAGGCTTGCTGTTATTTTGGTATTTATTACAATGCTAATGCTTTTATGCATGAAAATTACAAAGCAAGTAAGATTGGCCCGCAAAAAGAAGCGAAGAATGCTTCTTCCATTATCTATGTAGAACTCAATGAAGTAAAAACTCTCTAGCTATCATTTAGCTCGTGCAAATCCTAGGCCATTGCTTTTGGTCATCTTTCCATTTCCTTCCTTTTATTTTTTTTCTTTTTCCTCCTCATTATATGTAATTGCACTGAAAGGCTAGTTGATTTGAAGAATATAATTGATGTGATTAGTTCTTTATGAAATGATAAGGTGGCGGTTTTAGTCTGAACAGTTTTTGACATTTTGCTCGGAATTTGGCTGCGTTAACTTTCGTTTTTTTAATCTCTTGATGGATTTATCTGTTGGGAACTGTAGATTTTGTACATTGTCCTAAATCCGAATTATGCCTTTACCGCAAAAACTCAATAGGGCATGACCTTCCATTTACTTTGTTGTTAATGAACAGACTATCGGTGCATCCCTTCAATTGTATACAATTTTCCGTTGTCTTGATTTCACATACAATAGAGCATGACCTTCCATCTACGTTGTGAATTTGATAAGTGGCTTATATCAGAGAACTCTCGACAGCCTCTGTTTGTTAAAAGTTTTTTGTTTAAAAATATTTTTTTTATGTTTTCTAGGTAAAATGTGTGATTGAAAAATTGAGAGAGAAAATGTGTGATTAAAAAGTGATTTGAAGAATTATTTAGGAAAAAATATGTTTGCCAAATGGAAGCTAAATTAGTGAGTCGTATCTTTTTACCTTGTCGGGCAGAACCAGCTATGGGCTTCAGGGACTGAAGCCCACTAAGCTTTTTTCAGATTTTTCAAGTTGAGTTAATGGCGCCCTTTCAATTGATCAGTTTCCAAGCAAAGCTTACTACAAGTAGAATCTAGGGATGGTAAAAAAACTTCAAGGACCCGAAATTCGAAGGACATGAAATGACCTGTCTCGAAAATTATCCGTCCCATCGAGTCCGCGGGGCTCGTTTTCCGCCCCACGAAGTATTTCGGTATGACCCGAGTTTTTAATTTTTTGAAATGAGAAATTAAAATAAGTTTAATGAATTCTAGAAGATTTGAACTTTGGTGGAATTTAGGAGTATGAGAATATAAAGCTACTATACCATTATGTTATTTATTGAATTTTTTTCCTTCAAATATATACATTTTATCTTTAAAATTCAAACTTAAAAATTCTAACTAATTCGACGTCTAAATTTTTCACTTAAAATTTCATTATCAATTTTTGAAAAAAAAAAATAAAAATATTTTCAGGTCATTAGCGTGGCAGGTAGGTCGCCCCGCGACCCGCCCAATGACTGTTTGCAGTGCGGGGTGGGACGAGATTAGGAGTTTTCGAGTTCGGGGCGATCCCATCGGTCATTCCTAGTAGAATCCTCCAACTCAATAAGGCTTGTCCAAACCACAAATGATTCCCAATTCCAAATCAGAGACTGAGAGTGAGAGAAACGCACGCACGCTATGCCTGAAGTGCCGCTTTGCAGACTCAACTTCTCCTACTGCCTCCGTGAAGGCTTTCGCCAAGTTTCCTGACCAACGAGATGATCTTTTCCTTTTAAGTGTTCAGCTCCTCATGTGTTGTAGCCGGTTCCGTCCCTGCTCGACTGTTCTCAACTCAAGTTCTGTCTTGGTAATTAATCAGAAATTGTTACTTTTTTTTTTTTTATTATTTCTTAATTTGATAGTTTAATTATTGCTTATTAATTGTTTTAAGAGTTGAATTTGTTGATTAATTTATTTAAGCTAGGGTTTATTTAGAATTAGGGTTTTTATTCTGCTCAATGTTATCTGCTATGTGAAATTAGGGATGGATGGATTTTTGCTATAATATGTATTCTGACTCTAAAGAAGCCACTTATAAATAATTTGGCATGCATTATAATACTTTTAAAATTAAGGATGGATTTCCACTGCCACATATGACATTACTCTTTTTTTTGTTATTTTTTAATCTGATAGTTTAATTATTGCTTATTAATTATTTTTTGAGTGTTGAATCTGTTTATTAATTTATTTTAATATTTGATTTTTGTGATGAGAATTTGTTGATTGAATTTTGGACAATACATATTATTGTAGATTGATTAGAATTCTAAAAAAAATATATATTTCATTACTTTAATAAGAAAGTTTATGTTGGATTATCAAGTACTCCAAATGTTCCATAACAAACTCTTATTTCAAACAAAAAATTAATGCTTTGTAGTGCTTTTTTATCTATGAAATATTGTCATTTAAGTAAAAATATTGTTATGTTTATGAATTTGAAGTCTGGATTATTATTATTTTTGGCTTGGAAAAAAAAAAAAATCGGGGGCAGACCCCGAGAGGTGGGGGGCCTCCACCCACATATTTTTTCTAGCTTACTATGTTTATATATCCTGGTTCCGCTCCTGCATGTTGTCATAGTCAACCTACTCACTGGGGCTTGAAGAAATGGACTTCTATTCCGTGTGTAACTATGTTCCAAATTGCGCCTAATACTAGTAGAATGCTCAATATCATTCCTAGAGATCCAAGTGACCAATTGAGATACCACATTGCACTGTACTTTTCTGGCTTCTTGATCATAATCCACATCAAGCAAGGATATGCTAAAGTCACTGGCAATGCAATTCCTCCAATCAATCCAGCCAAACTTGGCAAGAATGGGATTGCTATGGCTACGAAGAGTGCCAGGCATCCGAAGAACACGCGCAGTGCCATCCGAACCCACCATGGACATGGTCTGTTCTGATTGCTAGTGTACTTGAACTCAAAATTGTCGAAAACTGGCATTGCGTATACTTGGAAAGAGGTGAGGCTGTTGATCAAGACCAAGAGGCATGATATCCCCAAAATCACCCTACTCGTGTCATGCCCATGATACTTGTCCAATGCACCCAAAATCCCGGCATTTGTAGGCATCTGTTCAAAAGGTGTATTGTCATCAGAATGGAGAACTAAGAAATTCCCATATGCCCAATAGCCTCCTATTGCCAGTGGAAACAAACAGCAGGAGATGATTAGATTTGAAAACTTCACCCCTCTCCACATTGGTAGATGCGATGGGTGCTTTAGACTAGAAGGCATCGTTCCCTGCAAAATTAACTCCAATGTAAATAAAAAGTAGCCAATCATTATTTTAATAAATTAATTTTTTTTAAGCTTTAGCCAAACGCGCTCAAGTACTGGGCCTACAAATGTACTAATGAAAAATGTTACATGTACACATTGGATAACACATTAGCTTACTCCCCTCTCATATGAAGGGAGCCTACACACAATAAAATATTTTCTTGACAAACATATTTTCTTTTGCTTCAATAAAATCTTCGAACCACCTGACGTTCTGATACCACTTGTTTGAAATTACACGTTGATTCTCCATTCTTTAATCCATAAGATCTTTTTGATGTTCAAGAAATAATTGAGTAACAAGAAAATAAATAACAACGCAAAATTTTTCGGATCGTCAAAGTCTTTCACTATATAATAAATTATTACAATTATATAAAATTTTACTCTCCAACCCAATCTCATAGACTACAGAGAAAATATTAATAATGAACTTTTATCTAACTCAAATTTCTACCCTTTGAATTATCCCACAAAGAGTTCACAAGAAATTATAAAGATAAAATTCTCCAATTCTCTCTAATTAGTCTCACATAAGATTCAAAATATTATGACTCTCTAAGACATATATTTATAGGTAAAAATAACCCACAGAATATGTAGAATTCGTGTTCAAGTAAGTTTCCTTATTGAAGTAGAATATCAAAATAAAGTCTTTGTGTACAAGTAGGATAATCCATGTACTAATATGCATTAACGGATTTGAAGGATCTTTTAGATTAAAGAAGAGGTAAAATTACAAACCTGTATTTCCAAGACAAGATTGTGTCCTCTGAAAGCAAATGCAATGATTCCAAGTGCATTAAGAATGCTGCAAATTTTAGCAATATCAGATTTGTTCTCTAAGGGTTCATAGGATATGCCATTTGGCCTTTTTTTGGTGACAGACAAAACCCATGTTAGAGTACAATAGGTGACGGCCGTGGCGGCGCCGATCAGGGATATTCCGGCGATAGAGTTCAAGTTGGGAAGTTGAGCCAAGATGACAGCGGAGCAAGTGAAAACAATGTACCACTCGACGGTGGTTATTGAATTTGCATTGCATGTGGATGTGGGGTTGCTACACACAATTCGGAAGAAGATTTTCAAGGTGGCTCCGCCGATCATTATTAGGGTTATGCAAGTGCCGCTGGAGAGATACATAGTTGGAAGAAGCGCCATTAGCTTTCCCAGCTTATTACCTGAAACAATATCCTCTAGGTGTTTTAGTGGCTGGAATTCTTATCATAGAAAAGAATAAAATATAAGAGAATGCATAATTTTATTAATGCTTTTTGACAAATATATATAGTACAAGAGTTTTGAATGCAAAGGAAACTAAATCAATCTAATATAAATTATCTAAATATAATCAAGTACAATCTTGACTTAATCAATCTAAATTAACTAATATAAAATCTTTAATGATAAGATCTATATGGTATAACAACATATTTCCGTGTTGATCTAATTCCTTAACATGCCCTCACAAGATTAAGTTTTCGTTGAAAACTGCAATCTTGGAATGAAAATAAATTGATGGAGCGGTAGATATAATATAGTAGTGAAGAGGCTGAAAGAATTTGTTGAAGATAATAAACAATGAAGGTAAAGGGAAGAACATTGGGAGAGGAAAGACTAAAAATTCATGAGGCGGTGAAGGAAGAAAAGCAAAGAAATCGGAGAATTTTACACACACACACACATATATATATATATATATATATATATATATATATATATAGAGAGAGAGAGAGAGAGAGAGAGAGAGAGAGAGAGAGAGAGAGAGAGAGAGAGAGAGAGAGGAGGGCGGGGGGGGGGGGGGAGGTGAGGTGGCCTAGTAGGGGCCAAAATCGAGCAGCAGCAGGTGGCACATAGATGGTCGGAGGAGCAATGGGTCGACACCAACAAAAAAAGTGAAGCAGTCGGAACCATAGATAACTGAATAGAAGATTTGAAGAGGCTGGTGGAGATTTGTGAAAGAAAAAAATCTAGGAAGAGTTCGAAAGAGTTGGGGGGAAAAGGTGTGAGGAAGAAAATAAGGAAAAAAAAAGAAGAATTGACAATAGCCAGTCAAGGAGAAGAAAATAAATATTAGGGAGGAGGTCAAGTGGTGCATGTGAAAAACGGCTAAGGAAGAAGAGAAGTAAGAAAAGTCTAGGGTTGCTCGTGAGAGTCTTACACTAGTTCTGATATCATATAGAAAATAATAGAATATAAGAGAATACACAATTTTATTAATACTTTTTGGCAAATATATATAGTACAAGAGTTTTGAATGCAAATGAAACTAAATCAATCTACTATAAATCATCTAAATATAATCCAATAGAATCATGACTAAATCAATCTAAATCAACTAATATAAAATCTTTAATAATAAAAATATATAATATAACAATATATTTTCATATCGATCTAATTCCTTAACACTTATATAACATTAAAGACCACCAGTAGTAAAAATTATTTATTTGAAGAAACAATGAATAAAAATGGAAGTCATTAATTACCAAAAGCAGCCATTGAGAGCAAGAGGTATCGGCTTTGGCGAGTTCCAGGGACTGATTCATGGAGTTGTATTAGTAACCATAACGTGTACAATTGCCATGCAAATGCCAATGATAAGCATATAATTCCCCATGTCCTGCAATTAATTAATCAGATTTAAAAATTCATCCACATTTCATCTTTCACTGTTTAAACTTTTAGATAAACATGAAAGAAAGGAAAAGGCTTTAAAATAAGATCTTGACACTAAAATTTTGATCTATTATCCACTGTGGGCAACATAAAAATTGATCATGGCCAGTGAAAAACTACAAAGTGTCTAATATTTAAAATTTTGGACACTTGACAATTTTTTACTAATTAGACAAATCTTATATTCTCCACGGCAGATCAAACCTCCTTGACACTACTACCATAGATATGAAAGCTGTGTGCGCTATATATATATATATATATGAATTTGTTTCTCTTAAATCGTTGAATGTCAAGTCGTATGTGTCTTCAAGAGAGTTAATTATTTTTTTATGAGCCTTCGTTTGGTAGAGATTTAAATCAGATTTTTAGTTTTTTGATAAAAGTTGATGAGATGTGTGCTTTAAAAATTGTTGATCTCATGAAATATGTGATTGTAATTAATTGTTGACTTTGTTTAAATTAAAATCTAAATTTTAATAAGTACCAAACAGGGCGTACATTTATCGAGTATTCACGTGGAGGTCTTTCTAAAGAAAAAATATTTATAATCTTTGATATTATAAATAAGCAGATTACTATTTATTTATTTAAAAAAAAAATAACATTATTTTCTATTAGAAGTAATTTCCCACTCCATAGAAAAAAAAATAATTATAAACTTACCAACCAAGGGCAGTAAAAGCAAGTGGAAGAACAAGGGCTTGAATTCCAATCCCAGAACTTAGGGTATGAAATGCAGCATAATACGCATTCCCATTTCTTGATTCAGTAATGGGAAGCCAATCTTCTCGTGGATCAAGCTTCGTGAGATGACCAATTTCTTCAAGGTAATTTTGCATGCTTTTCATGGCCTTTTTCATCGGACTCGCTAAAGGTGTAATCACAGTTAATGGGCTCTTAAGGTTCGTCTGATTAACTGAATCAAGAATCAACGGTGGTGCTGAGATCACCGGAACTGGAGATTCTGACCCAGATGGGTTTTTGATGAACATTATTGGGCTTGAACTTACTTCCACAACCTCATTCATCATCTTCTAATGATTAGAGTTGAGGTTGTGTGTGTAAAATGATGAATGATTCGAATGTATATATAGAATGGTCCCTATTATCAGTCAAATTCTTACAAACTTCTGATGATATGAATTAAAATCGGTTTTTTCTTCCTCTTTTTGTTGTTGATTATCTTGCTAACGAAGAATTTGAATTTTGTAAATGTAGTCGAAATTTCTCATAGTGCTTTGCCCACTATTTTTATGTCCTTCCAATTTCATCTCTTTCTAGGAAAGTACAAACCGACTTTCACACCTTTCTTTGTAGGGTACAACAATAATAATGCATTGTTCGGCGGCCGAACATAGATTATAAATTAGTTTATTTGTGTTTTTTAGGTAAAATATGTGACTGAAAAATGAAAAGAGAAAATATATTTTGTTAAAATTAGTTTGGAAAATTGTGTATATTATAAATTGATTTTTAATCATTTTACCGAACATAAGCTAAATTGTTGAAAGCTCTATTAATCGTTCGTACATAGCTTTCTTAAAACTCCTAATGATAAATCAAATTCTCCCTTGTCGTGAGTGTGTTTGACAAAAAATGGAAAATGAGAAGTTACGTCCAAATTTCCTCACCTCAACTCATGAGAAAATATTTTCTTGAAAATTGATCAAAAAAAGATTTAAATGGTTGTACTTAAAAAATATTTTCCATGGCAAATTTGTCCATCAAATACCAAAGAAGAAAATTATTTTCCTTGAGATGATATTTTTCATGGAAAGTGTTCTCAATCAAACACACCATAAGTAGCATTTGCTAGACACATCCAATAAATTTGTTTCAAATTGAAAGTAATAACTAATTCTACTTAAAGAAAGAAAGAAAAAATCCAAATAATTATCAATGCATATAATGTTAGAATGGACAAAGGAAAAGTGGATGGAATTGTCGTTTTGATTTGATGACAAAGAAAACGTTTCAACAGTGGATGACTTCAAGTAAGAAATGGATTTTCTTTGCCTATGTATGCTCTACGTGCTTTCAGTGATGCAATATCATGACGAAAATTACTGCATTCATTTTCATGATTATTATTATTACATATCATCCTACAGAGCATTGATCCAGTACTCGTCGACAGGCACCATATCGTGCCTATGACAGGCACTGGTGTGACCCCCATGTTGGGAAATTGGACTATAAAATAGAATTGTCAACACAAGTAGCAACGCTAAAGATATTTTCCCAAACTCCGTGTGATTAAAATAGAAAATCAACTGCTCAAACAAGTCAATTCAAAAGCAATAGAATATCGAACTATAAATATCAAAAGCGATAACACCATAAATTATTTAACGTCGTAAAACCCTCCAATGAGAAAGGAAAAGCGACGGGGTAAACCGACAATTCCGCTATTACAAAATAATAGGAATACAATATTTTCTTCCCTAATTTTTTGCCCTAAATCTAGAAGTAATCAATACACACCTTCAAGAATCAATTTTGACACCCAAAATATACATCATCTAAATACAATAGATGAAACCCAATAACAACAATATAATAGAGATTAAATAGCACCTAAAAAAATCATTCTAAAATAATACTTAGAGCAACCAAGTTGATGAGGAAGAAACTCAATCAAAACTTTTCTTCCAACATTATGTAGGCTGCCATTTGTTTCTCTCTCTATCTACTGTGCGTGCATGTATTCAAACAAAAATGGGAAGTCGCTGACCTTAATTTTTCTCCAGGCAACCGCGTTCACCAGACCAAGCCTCTATTTGCGTAAAAATGACCTAGCTTCTGTTCTCCCTTTTGTCCCCCAGCAAGCATTTAAATCAATTAATTAGGTTGTGCAAGTTCTTTAAAAATTGCAACCAAAGTCCTTGAGCTTTAATTGATGTATGACCCAAGTCTAATAAAACATGGACTGCACCCAAAACATTTAATTAAGATGGGCACAAATGGTATTTTAAGCCCTACACCCCCACATACAGGTGGGGGCCACATCTTGTACCCACGACAGGCAGTAGATCATTAACGTCATCGGATATTTGGTAATAATAAGATAGAAAGTCGAGTTGTAATATAAAATTTCGTTATTTTCGTATGTATGAAAGTCATGAGTAGCTCCCTCCATAATGTTAGCTAACTAACATAAATGATGAAAAATTGTGTAGATTTAACCCGAAGCAAATAGAGTAAGAATTTACTTTATTATTATGAATCATGCCATAAAATTTTCATATAGACCCCTTTTAATTTAAAATATCTAATTATAAACTGAAATTCCCTCTCCGGTTAGTTACAAAAGCTTTTTGAGAAGCACTTGTCGCAAAAACTTGTGTGAACCAATACCCAATTTGATTAATCAAATTGTACCTAACATCTGACCCTTTCTTTTTTTTTTTTTAGTAAACATTTTTTTTTAATGGACAGTGCTTATTGTTAATTAATTCATCCTTCTCGTGGGGAAGGTTAGATCATCTCTAATGGTTTATAAATTGTGGAAAAAAATCACTACCACATAAAAAAAACAATCAATGATTTAAAATTTTCATCTTCAATGATTAGTTTTCATGCTTATATGATGTTGATGTGAAAGATATATTATCTGATGCTATATTCAGGTATATAAAATGTGCTAGATAAAATGACTAGACAAATATTAATTTTTCATTTATTTAATCTAAGAAAATGATGCTAACTTGAAGACACATGTATACATAAAAAACTATAAACAAAGACCATATTGGGAAGAAACTTCAAATTCCATTATCTATTTTATTAACATGAGTGACATATTTATTTATTTAACTGTCACATAGATCAAAATATGTATAAATCATTAGAGATACTTTTACAAAAGGAAAATGAATTTGATATTCTGAAACTTATGTCATAATTAATAATTATTTTTTTTTAACCAGAATATCAGTTAATTTGTTACTTGAAATTCTGGGCTCTTTTCCTGATCACAAATGAAAGGAATAATTTTTTGGCTAATGATTTAAAAGTAAATAAATAAATTATTTAACTGTTAGTTAATAATGTAGTACACAAATATAATTTCTTTAACTTTGGAAAAAGTTTTATTTGGTGACTATAAACTAAAGCTAAAGCTAAAGTGAAGACTTTTAACACTTCGGGAAAAGACAGAAGTGTGGATAATTTTTTTTTTATATAAATCATGTGGAGGTTTCTAACCTTTTTTTTTATTTCATCTTCCTTTTGTGTGGTCAAAAGAAGGAACCCAGATGTAAAATTGTGCCAAGTATTTGAGGTGAGGTCGACTAGATTTACTTTACACTTCATGAGGAAAATTAGTATAAAAACAAACACAGGCAGGGTGGAACTTGGACATATTAATGTAGTGGATTAGGAAATTGTATGGAAAATAATAAATTTCTAAAGCAATATATATATATATATATTCAAACTTTAAATAAATAAATATAATACAATATTTTTACTTAAAAGATGATATCTAAAAGATAAAAAACTTCAACAAATGTTCAATACAAATATCATGATGTGTTGATTAACAAAATCTTGACTTTAAGTCCAATATCATGATGTGTTTGTCGCCTGTAAATCTAGTTGGCGGGATCTAGTCAAACGTCCAGTGACTTGCATGTGTGGTGTCGGAGTTGGAGTTCTGATTTCTCATTCTCTGCAAGATTTTCTTGGTATTCTTGATTCCTTGCTAAAGGGGTTTTCTCGTTATATTTCAATTCCCCATCAATATTCATGGCGAACCTTGATTTTTCAGTGCGAGGCTTTACGTACGTTTGTCTGAGGAAGAAGGCCCCATACACTGCATCCAGGATGAACTTCTCATTGAAGGGAAAACAAGAATTGACCGGTGCTTATTCGAAATTTTGCTTATTCTGAGGAAGAAGGCCCCATACACTGCATCCAGGATGAACTTCACAACGTGCTTCGGCTCATTTGGTGTACCGAACACCAGTTTCCCATGGAGCAGCATGAGGGATTCAATACTTTCATTTTCATGTTTGGGTCTCCATCTAATCACAAACGGGTTTATGCGGGTGGTCCTTGATCTTTCAATAAAAACCTAATTCTTGCAAAATCGGCTGGACTTGGGGATGTGGTATCCACCTATTTTTGCTTTGCCTCATTCTAGATTCAAGTGAAGAATGTCTGCTTGCATTGGCAACAGAACAATGTGTACGATAATGGGGATGATCTCTCGGAGTTGTGGAGGCAGTTGATCTTGCGGGACCGGGTATTAGACTTCGGGTAAGTATTGGCATTACAAAACCTCTTAGGAGAGCCATTCGAGCAAGAGCGGGTGCTCCCCCATCTGTTTTTTTTCCAATATGAATGACTTCCAAATTTTTATTTTTGGTGTGGGATTCTTGGATATAAGGATATTGAGTGTGAAACGATTATCCCTGAGACTGTTTGTGGAGGAGGAGATGTGTATGAAAATAGTTATGGTGCTTTATTGTGTGCCCCTCCCCCTTTGATGAGAGGTCGTGTGGGTGTAGGGAGTGGTTTTGGTGGGGAAAGTTTGGGAGGGGGAGGGGGAATGGAGAAGAAATTGATAGGGGGATGGTAAAGGCCGTTGGGAACAGGGACGGAGTTAGGATTTTAATTGAGTGGGGGCCAAAATTTTCAAATGGTGGGAGGTGGAGGCCTCCTCCCGGGGATTCGAAAATTTTTTTGAACCAAAATGATTGACATTATGAAATAACAAACCAAAAGCTAAATTAAGTTAACTAATAAGTAACAACTAACTAGTGTAAACTAGTAATTTACAAAAGAAAATACATATAACTGAAAAGTAAATGTAAACTTTCAATGTGAGAGATACTAGTAATAAATATTGTATTTACATTACTGAAAAAAGGCTTATAGCGACGACAAATGTCGTTGTTGAAACTGGAAAAGTCGTCACAATTAGTCTATTGCGAGGACAAAGTTGTCACTAAAAGTCCTTGTAGTAGGTTCGTGCCTATTGCACTATTACGACGACAAATGAGTCCTCGCTCTTGATATCACTACAGCGACGACAATTATCGTCGTTATAGATCTCAACAATAGCGACGACAAACGTCGTCTCTGTTGATAACGTCTATAGCGACGACAATGTCCTCTCTGTTGAACTGATCAATAGTGACGAAAATGTCCTCTCTGTTGACCTCATCAACAGTGATGACATTTGTTACTGTTAGAGATTAAATATAATTTTTTTTCTAAAAATAGATAATTTGTTTATAAAATGACGAAAATATTTTTTTAAATTAATTAAATTACATAAATAAAATAATAACATAATTTTCGAGCATAGCATTAAAGTCATTTAAGTCAAAAGTACTTTACAAGTACCCAAAAAGAAACCCTAAGGATCCTTTAAATCAAAGTTACTTTACAAATACCCAAAAAGAAACCCTAAGGATCCTTTAAATCAAAGTTACTTTACAAATACCCAAAAAGATAGCCTAAGGATCCTTTAAATCATCAAAGCTACTTTACAAATACCCAAAAAGAGAGCCTAATGATCTTTTAAATCAAAATTACTTCACAAATACCCAAAAAGAGACCCTAAGGATCGCCTAAGAACTCATCTAAATCATCGCCTATAGGAGGCTGATCCTCCACTCGAGGCTGATCTCGAGGTTGATCCTCCACTCGAGGCTGATCTCGATCAACATGAGGCTGATCTCGAGGTTGATCCTCCACTCGAGACTGATCTCGAGGTTGATCCTCCACCCGAGGCTGGGGTCGCATCTGAAATCCAGGTACGAAGTTTGAGAGCTCAGCAAACATGGCATTGAAATTATCAATCGTTGCTAAAGCTGTGGCTAGCTGAGAACCCAGAGTTGTTACAGTATTCCGCAACTCTGCAACCTCGGTGGTAGACTGATCAAATCTATGTCCAGCTGCTGAATTGGAAAAGCCCGGAGATTTGGAAACTCCTCTTACTTTTCGACCAATTCCGCAAAAATGGCCCCGCCGCTCTCCGAGCACCTCGCGTATCACATCATGCTCGTCGACCATTGTCCCGCTACCACTTGCCTGTTGTGTTTGTGTCTCCTTTTCGTTTACCATTGCAACCTGAATAATTAAATAAGAATAGTTATAGTTAAAAAAAAAAATCAAACATCAAAATAAAATGAATATTTGTTGAAAATTAATAGTTAACTTACGTAATCTTGCTCTGCGTCTGGACTAACCCATTCCTCACCCCTTTCAGTCATTCGGGTGTGCATGGACTTCCATGTATGGATCACTCCTGGCCATTCCTCAGTCATAGGGTCCCTCTTATAAATAGATGGCACCAACGTTAGTTAAAAATACAAAAATAGTAGACCCAATTTGGAAAAAAAAAAAACTAATCAAATTGAGCACTTACGTTAGCATGTCGGGTTGCCACGATACTTTTCGATCCTTGGAGACTCTAGTATTTTTGTCGAGATCTATTGACCTTATTTCTTGCCGACCTTGCCTAAATAACATGATGTACAATTGTTATTATAAAATAGCTAGTATATACCTAAAAGTAACATCAATTACATAAAAATTAAATGAGATTTTTATACTTACAAGGAACATCGGACTCCGGAACAACTCATCACACTTGGCCCATTTAGTCATTGAGATATCTCGATACGGGACATTAATGCCGTTCTTCCTATAGTGTTTGTAGGCACTACTCTTGTACTCGCTATATCGATCTGCAGCATCCCTATCGATTCCTCGATCAATCCAAGGGTGCTTCTCTACCGGAACATCAGTCTTCAAGTCGAAATAATGCTATAAGAAAAGATTTAAACAATGAAATGATGTCATTTGATAAAATATCAATGAAATATATTAAATACGTGTAATGCCACCTACATCGACTTGTTGCCAAACTCGATGCTTTAGTTCTACTGGAACCGATCGCCAATCCTTGTAGCATGGTGTAATATGCAACCTGACCGCGGTCCCCACTAAACGACTGAATGTTGCCACGTTACCTCCCAGGGGCCGTATTGTCATTTCATTTTGATGATCGAATTGAATGGGAAGTTTTTTTCCCGCAGCGACAAATTGTTTATCTAGGTTCATGCTCCTGTTGTTGCCTCTGCTTTTTTTTGGAGGTGCTAAGTTGTAAAAGAAAAATCAAACACATATTAATATGATCAAACATCAATAGTCAATTAATATCAAAAATATATTATATATAAAAAAAATTAACCTATCTCGCACTCAGGTGCAACGCGATGTCCGCCGCGGTGTGGATCCTCGCCTGAACCATCACCTCCATGATACATGACGTCGGCCATGTCTATTATTTTTGCTACAGAATAATGCATTACTTAATTGTACTTGGAAAAATGTGATTAAATATGGAATTTTCTCACTTGTTCACAATAGTTATAGAAGAATAATGAATTACGAGGTGTGATCTAAATTCCATTTGTTTAAATAAATTTTCCAAAGATGCAATTGTTCCAATGTTTAACCACGTTATATTCCTTAAGGCTTGAGGTTTTTTTCAGATTATTATTCTAACCACTGGATCATTGATGTAGGGGCATCCAAGAATAAGACTATGGCCACATTTGAAGTAATGAAATGCTATTCCCATTGGAAGTTATTCTTATCTTCAATTTTCTTGCTTGGGTACTCTAAGTTCTTGCTTGGGAGTTGAACTTGTGAGTTCACCATGTGATAAACTGAACCCATTTTCCCTCAACGTTTAGAGGTAGGATGTTACAATCATAGTGCCCCATGTTAAGAAGACTAATAGGTGACATGTGACGATGGCTGAGCATCAGAAGAACCACAATATGAACTAAAAAACACACCATTTTACCAAAGTGTTAAGACTCAATATTTTCCACCTTATCCAAATAAAATTACGTGTACAAATTCACACAGTAGCTTCGTAAAGGACCAGACATACAACATTAGGTGGTCTCTTGTATAAGTAAATGTGCAAAAGCTCTATTTGCCTCTACCATTTTATGAGTCTCTTTTTGCCAAATTGAAGCTATAGAAATGTACAGACCTTATACTTCGCTGGAACAAAGCAATACTGCTGCTTAAGCATATCAACAGTGGAATATTTGGTTGCAGCTTCAATCTGTAGTAAAACTTAAACAAATGAGACAATATTCAATGATTTAAAAAAAATAAAATGAGAAGCAAGAACATGCACGGTATACCTTTACAGGATTTTTTAGACAAGCTCTTTGGAGCTTCTTCACCTGTCATTAATTATGAGTTATACATAGAGCACAAAGAAACAGGACTCGATAGCCACAACAAATGAGCATAAAGGAAAATTTATTATTTATCTAGGTCAGTTAAGGCCTATCTAAGAAAATATGACTATAATAAATGGATTAGGCTTTTGGGATTGGACTTTTGGTCCACTGTACAATTCAAATTCAGTAACTGAATGTGGATCAATGAATTCTGAACTCCAAAAAATATAGTCAAGTCCTACAAAATTTGGTTAAGCAAAAAAATTCACTTACAAACTGTTGGAAAGAAATAAAAAATAATACATTTTATTCACTTAGAAAAACATAAGGAAATTAGCAAACAGTAAAAACTAGCCATCAATTTTCTCACTCGGGCACATCATTGCTTACGAGACTTGTGAATTCAAACTAACAGATCATGCATTTATTTAGCATAGGAAAATTATCCACAGCAACTTAAGGCCACAAGAAAATAAATGAATGGTCCAAAGCTCTGCTATCCACTTCCAGCTCTGGTTAGATCATGAAAATAATACAAAGGGGAAAAAAACTCATAATTAATAACAATATTATTGATACCTTCAGATTACCTTGTGTGCATCATATACATATATGAATCCTGTATGAAACCACATTAAACTCAAAAATTTCAACTCAAAAATTTCAAATTAAACTTCCATATGAAACCACATTTACAAAATGGCATAAAACATAGTTGTAACCAAGAAACCATGATATTGTATGATAAAAATCAGATGCACGAATCAGCAGCCCATCAATGAAATCATAAAAGGACTTAAATCTTAATTTTAATGAGAACCCATAACCATGAAAGTCCCATAGTAGAATGCACATCATGCAGAATCCCAAGTCACGGCCACAAAAAAACAGCAGACAGTCACTTCCCAATTACTATGTCATAATTTCCAAAATTGTTGTTTCCCCAATAAGTAAAACTAATTAAAACAGCATGGTGATACTGTCAATCTTATTGTGGCACCATTCTTTTACAATTCCATTTACTGTTCTATTTTTCGGTAATTTTGTAGCCTTTTTGTGGCTCTAGTGTTGGAATTTACTACTACCCTTCTTTTACTACTACTTCACATAACCCAGCAAAAATTTAAATTTCACAAGAAACCCCCATCAAACAGCACAACAACAAAACCTCAAAATCCAATCTTTAGCTGCTCTCTTCCACCCATTTATTGAAAGCCCAAATAAACACATTTCAATTCTCAACCCAACAGACAACAATGAACGATGAAAGAGGAACTAGAACTCCCCTAACACGTAAAAGATTCCACACGAAAACCATAAAAACTAAACCCAAACCATTACCTTCCATATTTCAATATTTGAGGCAGGGGTAGCGTATGATTTAGAGTAATTTGTACGGAGAAATCGAAAAAATTGTGGGTAAATTTTCACAATTGGAGAGACAGAGCTTGAATGTGAGGGGGAGAGAGACGGACGTCCACCCGTTTTGGGTTTTAACCCCTAAATCTGATGCCTCATTTGCTAAAAGAAAGAAGACGCCATTTTTTTGGCATTTTTTTGTCAATTGGCGCTTAATTCATTAAATTGTTTTGATTTTTTTTCAATACTAATACTAGTATTTACTTCGTGCGATGCACGAAAGTTGTTTTCCACAATATTTATTTTGATAAGTATACATATAATGTTAATACTTTTACATGATCAAAACAAATATAAAATGCATAAAATAATAATATTTTATTACAATAATTATTAAAATTTAATAAACAATGCTCATGTTTGGTAGGGAATAAAATTAGATTTTTAGTATATTTTGATAAAATATGATGAAATGTGTGGTTGAAATGATTAAGCATGCCAATTTTTAAGCATGCCAATGTTTTTTTTAAATGATGAAATGATTAAGCCTCCGTTTGGTAATAATGTTTGATTTATAAACTTGTTCATTTATGATTTTGGGGTAAAAAGTATTGAATGAAAATTATAGAGAGAAAATATGTGTGGTTAAAAAGTTGATAGAAAATAATTAATTATTTTTTGTAACAATGTCAATATATATTTGGATTCTACTTTTTATTTATTTATTTATTTATTATTATTTTTACACAATCACTTTTGTTTTAAATTGTATAATTTTTTTAGGAAATTAATGGGTATTGTAGTAAAACCTATACCCGACCCATACCCATGTCGGGTTTTAAAGTTTACCCCCATACCCTACTGATGGCGTACAGGACCAGGCCCACGCATTTATGGATCGTTGGGATCGTCAAACGTGAGGTGTTGGGCTTCGCAACTTTAAATGGCCATAACTTTGTCATACGGTGTCCGTTTTGGGCCCATAAGTACTTTCCGGAATCGTCTCGACGAGCCCTACAAGACTCATCGCTAAGCCATGAAGACGATGGATTTTAGCTGTTTGAAGTCGTTTACTAAGTGAAAAACTGCGTTTTGTCATTTTTATCATTATTTTATTCGTTTTACTTGTTTTTCGGCGAGTCCAGTCAATTGTTGGATAAAGCCCGTTAGGTTTTCTCTATTTATACATTTCCTTCATTGTTCTAGGTTTTTTGGTTGAATTCAAATAAAAGTTTGGGATTTTTATGAATTGCAATCCTTTTCTTGAGAAATTGGCGATTGTTTGAATTGTGAAAATTATCGTAGGCGAGCCTACATCACCTACTCACGACGTACAACAAATAAAATCGTTCACATCAAATAAAAAAATAATACATATGATATCTTGGAGCCGACTAGTACAATATATTACTAGAAGATCTACTCTGAATCAATATCATATTCCATGGGATCCAAATCGTGATCAGTCTCTTCATCAATACTATCAGAACTTAGTTCTTCTTCACTAGCATAGGTGGAATCAGTGTAATCAGACACCTCTTCATCATTGATGAATGATACATCAACTGTTGCTTGATGGGGGCGACGAGTGTGGGCCAACCGAGTTTGTCACTGGAACGTCAACACCAGTATTCCATCGCAAATTAATATGTTCGACAGTTCCTAAATCAACAAATAGCTCCAAGTTAGTTGAGTTGTTGGTGTGCACTAAATCAATCTCAGTAACTGTCGGATCTGGTACATCCCAAACTCTACGGTGGGTAACCTCTTGGACAACCCTCCAGTTTCGACCACGTGATGGATCTTCAATGTAGAAAACTTGCATCGCTTGAGAAGCAAGTATGAATTGATCATCTTTGTATGCCTCAGCACTAATATCGATACTTGTAATGTTGTTGTCCACTACTATGCATTTTCCATCACACCTAAACCATTTGCACCTAAATAGCACAACAGAAAAACCACCCACATACGACAGCTCCAGTATCTGTTGTAACTGGCCATAGAAAATTTCTCCCGCGGGGCCTGGCACACTAACTCCACTGTTCTGAGTTGTCCTTCTGATATCACGATCAAATGTTAAAAATCGAACTCCATTCACAATACATGCAGGGTATGATTTGACGGTATGATGTGAACAAGATGCAATTGCAAGTAACTCCGGAGTAACTTCTGGTGAGTTTTTTTGGTGCAGGTTATACATCTGTCAGAATTAAATACAATGCAATGTAATAACGAAATTAGTGATAAGCATTATTTTTTTAGCATAATTTTTTGTTCTATACAACAGTAAATTTCTAACCTTCATGTGAAACCATGCTGCAAACTCCTGCCTATGCAATTGATCAACATTTTGGACTCCTGCGGACATCACCTCTTGCTTATGTTCGCTATGAAACCAGAAAAAACAATTTAGTTTAATATTAATGTGACTATCTAGATTTGAATAGTAAAATTTCACCTACATCATGTACACTTCAATTTCATGGCAATTGTTTAAGATGTAGAACTCAGCCTGATCTCTTACAGTATGTTCAAGCACTATCAAGGTTGTCTTTCCAATTGGTCGACACTGTGATTTGAAAACCGACAACTGCTTGCTTGGAATGTCAACATCTTCATTCCTCTCTGGTCGATTAAATCGAGTCTCGACGTCATCGAAATACCTAGAGCAAAATGTCAATGACTCTTCAACAACATACCCTTCTGCTATAGAACCCTCAGGCTTCGACTGATTTCTGACATAGTCCTTCAGTTTCTTGAGATATCTCTCAAACGGGTACATCCATCGCATGTAAACTGGCCCACCAAGAAATGCCTCTTCAGGAAGATGAATCACTAGGTGAATCATGATATCAAAAAATGCTGGAGGGAAGATTCGCTCAAGCTTGCAAAGGATAAGAATGAGCTGCTGCTGTGCATTAACCATGTCACTAATCTTTATGGACCTCGCACACAATTTTCTGAAGAACATGCACAATTCAGTTATTGTGGATGAAATAGTTCTGTTCATATAGGCTCGGCATCCAACAGCCAACAAGCGCTGCATGATGATGTGACAATCATGAGATTTTAGACCCGTAATACGAGTGCCATTCGGATCAATGTTCTTCTTTAAATTAGAAGCAAAGCCATCTGGAAATTCCACAGATCTGATAAAATTGCAAAATCTCTGGCGGTCTGGAGTGGTCATGGTGTATTCCGCAGCAAGCTTCATCCACCGATTACCATCTTTATACAAATGCAACTCTGGTTTGATACCTAATTTCATCAAATCTTGTCTTGCACTGTCAGTATCCTTCGACTTATGCTGATCACCAAGCAACGTGCCAAGCAAACTGTTGCAAACATTCTTCTCAATGTGCATCACATCAAGGTTATGCTTCAACTCAATAGTGGACCAGTACGGTAGCTCATAAAAAATACTCATCTTTCTCCAGTTGATTTTACTCGCATCCCTCTTCCTTTTACGACCTCCAAACATAGGGTGCTTTCCGGGTATTCCATTGCTCACACCACTCAACTGCCTCATTATGTCTGCATATGTAAAACGACGGGGAGGAGGCTTATTCTCGACTTGTCCATTGAAATCACAGCTCTTTCGCCAAGTATGATTACTAGGCAAAAAACGTCGATGCCCTACATACGCAGTTTTTTCGATTACACGTTCTGATGGTGTATCTTCATTGCAAGCTGGACATGACTCATATCCTTGACCACTCCACCCTGAAAGACTACTTCTTGTGGGAAAATCACTGATGGTCCATAACAATGCTGCACGCATTCTAAATACACTCTTATTGACTGCTGCATCACAAGTATCGACACCAATTTCCCATAACTCCTTCAACTCATCTACTAATGGTCGAAGAAAAACATCCATATCCTTACCTGGTGAATGAGGTCCAGGGATCAGTAAAGTGAGCATTAAATTTTCTTCCTTCATGCACAACCATGGAGGTAAGTTATACGCTGTTAGAACCACTGGCCACATGTTGTAGGACTGACTGATGTTTCCGAATGGATTAAAGCCGTCAGCAGCCAAACCTAGTCGGACATTACGTATTTCACATGCGAAATCTGGATGTCTTTTATCAAAGTCCTGCCACGGTGCTCCATCTACGGGATGCCCAATTTGATCATCATCCTTCGATCTACCAGTATTGTGCTACCTCATCAATTTCGCAGTATGCATTGTAAGTTGTAACAAACATTCGTTTTAGTCTGGGAGTCAATGGAAAATAACGTAACACTTTATGTGGAACATTCTTCTCTGATACCTTTGTAGCTACCTTAGTCCACCGACTTTCAGAACAAATTGGACAAGTTTGTTTCGATGCATTCTCCTTCCAAAACAAAGCGCAATCATTCTTACAAACGTGAATTGACTCGTACCCTAAACCCAACTTCCTCATGTGCTTCTCAGGTTCATAATGAGTCCCCACAATATTCATTTTTGGGAATGCCATCTTCAGTAATTTCAACAACTCGTCTATAGATTTATTTGTCCACTTATTCAGCACTTTCAGATGCATCAATTTGGCCAAAAAGTTAAGCGACGAGTATGACGAAACTCCAGGATATAGATCTGTCTGCATTGCCTCAAACAACTCATCGTACAGGAGATCAGAATCCGTATCGCCCATCTCATCCCCCCCAACTATGTCATTCAAAATGTCAGCCATCTCATCCTCACCAACTATCACTTCATCTGTAGGCTGTATGTGCACAGGCACATTATCGTCTTCTCCGTGATACTTGCAATCTCCAATGGCAGGCATTTTTTCCTAAAGCACAAACTGAGCATATCGATTTTGGTAATTCTGACCATTGTCCTATTTTATGTCGACTTAGTGGGCCTCAGGCGAGGGACAGGGTACCAAGAGGATAGATAACTTTCAAATTTGAACCATTCTGGATGAAGGAGGAAGGTTATGATAAGGTGGTTAAGGAGGCTTGGGAGAATGTGGGGCTTCTTGAAGTGATGCAACTTACTCTTGATCGTATGAGGGGATGTTTGGGGGCTTGTGCTCAAACCTTCGACCAGTGGAGCTCATCAATTTTTGGCGACTGGAAAAGACAATTGAGAACTAAACAGAAAGAGGTGGCGACATTATATAATCATTCAAACAGTTCAGACAATATGGAAGAGATCATCCAGTTAGAGGTGGATATTAATACTCTGTTGGCACGTGAAGAAATATTTTGGAAGCAACGGTCCAGATCTGATTGGTTGAGAGAGGGCGATTAAAACACAAAGTACTTTCAGGCCAAAGTATCGAGTAGAAGAAAAAAGTATTCCATTGATCGTATCCGAAATAGCATGGGACAATGGGTATCCGAACCAGAACAGGTGGTTGAAGTAGTAGAAGACTATTTCACAAATCTATTCACTAGTACTAACCCGAAGATGGCTAGCTTAGAGGAGGGTGTGATGGGGGTGACATCTTCTCTTACCATGGTTGATCAGGAGCTCCTCGATGGCCCTTTTACAGGAGATGAAGTTGCTAATGCTCCGAAGATGACGGGGCCTTTGAAAGCGCTAAGCACCAGATGGGTTTCATGCCTCTTTTTCCAAAGATATTGGGATGTTATGGCTAGTCCGATGACTTAATTATGTCTGGACGTACTAAATAATGGGCGTTCTCTCAGTACTATCAATGATGCCAACATTGTTCTGATCCCCCAAAAGTCAGCTCTCGAATGCATGCAGAATTTACGGCCAGTAAGTCTTTGTAATGTCATTCATAAATTGATTGCTAAAACGGCAGCCAACAGGTTAAAGTTAGTATTGCCTAATTTAATTTTCGAGTTTCAGAGTGCATTTGTGCCAGGTCGGCTCATTACTAACAATGCTATTATTTCTTTTGAATGTGTGCGTTCAATGGAAAAAAAGAAGTTTGGACGCAGAGGTAGTCTTGCACTTAAATTTGATATGAGTAAGGCCTATGATCGAGTTGAATGGAGGTTTATTATGGCTATTATGTCCAAAATGGGATTTTCGATGAGATGGAAGGATCTTATTTTCCAGTGTATGAGTACTTCAGGCTTCTCTTTTATTATTAATGGACAGATACAAGGCCGAGTAGTCCCCTCTCATGGTCTTCGACAAGGCTGCCCACTTTCACCGTATATCTTTTTTGAGTGCTGAAGCATTTTCTAGACTTCTATTGAAGGCAAAAAGAGATAACAGAATTCGTGGTTTTCAGTGCTCTCGGGGGGCTCGCGTATCAGTCATCTTTTCTTTACTGATGACTCGTTGATTTTTCTTAGAGCACGCCTCTTTGACTGTGAAGCTTTGATGAATATTTTGGCTATATTTGAAAGTACTTTGGGGCAAAAAATTAACTTCGAGAAAACATCAATTTCTTTTACTCCAAACGTTAGCTCATCAGAGAAGGAGGCAATTAAATCTTTACTGGAGTGGAGAGGGTGGGACTCCAGAATGCTTATTTGGGCATTCCTATCGCAATAGGGCGAAACAAATTCCAAGCTTTCATGTCAATCAAAGAAAGGGTTTGGAAGAGGGTGAGGGGTTGAAAACCAGGTATTTTTTTTTTCAGCAGGTGGAAAAGAAGTGTTGATCAAATCGGTGTTGCAAGCTATACCAACCTATTTGATGGGCTTATTTAAATTGTCAGAATCTCTTTTCCATGATTTAACGTCCTTAATCCGCGAGTTTTGGTGGGGAGGAGGTCCTGGAAAGAGGAGAATACCCTAGTTACAGTAGCAGAAGATTTGCATGTCAAAGTTTAGTGGTGGACTTGTCTTTTGGGATTTTAAAGCTTTTAATATGGCGCTTGTGGCTAAACAGGCATGGCGGGTGTCTTAGTCTACAGACTCACTTATGGCCCAACTATTAAAGAGTAAATATTTTCGCCACGAGAATTTTTTGGAGGCTCATCTGTCCAGTGGTTGCTTTGCTATTTGGTGAAGCATTATTTGGGGACAAGAGCCACTTGGATCCGATCTACGATGGAGGGTAGTGAGAGGGAATTCCATCTGTATATATCATGATCCTCGGTTTCCCTGACCACCATCGTTCTCACCTCTTTCTTAACCTCTACCAGGTATCCACACTGTTGATAATCTCCTAAGTGTGCCTGGCGCTTGGAATGTTGATATGATTCGTAGCATTTTTTGGCATATTGACTATGAGCAAATTCTTTCCATTCCGCTGGGAAAATTGGGACATGAGGGGATAGATTGATTTGGCATTATGAAACAAACGGACAATATTCAGTGCGTAGTGGATACAGGTTGTTGCAACAGGGCAAGATTCCAAAAGAAGGGCAGTTTGGCCAAGAGGCATGGTGGAATGGCATGTGGAAAATCAATGCTCCTCCTAAGGTAAAATTTTTTCTATGGCATTTATTTCATAATATTTTACCGACGGGCTCCAATCTAGTTCGTCGAAATATTATCCAAGATATTCAGGCGCATTGTTGGTATTGTGGTGGGGTGGAGTCAATTTTGCATGCTATTTTTTCATGTGAATGGGCTAAGGGGGTGTGGAAGGAAGCGGGCTGGTGAAAGATGATCAAGAGGTTGTTGGGACCTATGGAGGGGAAGACATTACTTCATGAATTATGTAGAATGTATACGGTTGATCTTGGATGGCTAGGAGGATTAATGTGGGTGATTTGGGAGAAGCAAAACAGAGCATACCATGGTGGTGTTTGACGGGATTTCTCGGTGGTGGTGGAGGTGGCTAGGCGTTTGTGGAAATGGAGCTCTCAAGGGGTAGGGGCTGGTTGACGTTCAGGAGGAGCAAGGTTAATCAGTAATATGGACCAATTGGGGTGGAGGTTGCCACCATCTGGGAGGCTTAAGATGAATACTGATGCAGCAGTTCGTGTAGAGCCAGGCTTTGACTCAATGAGAGCTGTGATTCGAGATGATAGAGGATTGATCTTAGGGGCACAAACAAGAAGTTTTCGAGGAGTACCGAATGTGGCTGATGTTGAAGCAATGGCTGTGTTTGAAGGAATTCGGTTTACGCAATATTGTGGTTTGTCCCCCAACATAGTGGAAACGAACTCTATTAGGGTGGTTCAAGAGCTTGCCTTAGATTTTTCTTGTGCTTCTAATGCACACATTTTATAGGAAATTCATTCATTTTTGCTTTCTGTTCATGGTAGATGTTGCCATGTTTCTAGGGACAATAATAACGTTCGTTTGGGGGCAGCTATTGGTGTTGATTTTGTTCCGTCCAATTGTATCCCTCGTTTTATATCAGACTTGGTCCGATTGGATTTGA
The DNA here is from genome assembly GCA_963555705.1 of Ligustrum vulgare. Taxonomy (NCBI): domain Eukaryota; kingdom Viridiplantae; phylum Streptophyta; class Magnoliopsida; order Lamiales; family Oleaceae; genus Ligustrum; species Ligustrum vulgare. Next base: position 39,197,883 of record OY743173.1, on the reverse strand, counting down.
TTTAATGAAGTTGGCTTTCTTTTAAAATAAAATATCGTGTTGTGTTACTCCTGACGCATGTTCTACTCTCTACACGATAAAACTTATCAATGGCAACCTCCATATCAATTTCAAGAGCCCTCTCAATATAGGTGATCTTGGAATTTGATAGAAATTCATTCTCCATTTGATACTTACTTTGAAATATCCCCAATTAGTAGAAAAGAATAAGAAGTGGTGATAAATTAAAGTTTGCAACTAAATTTTTCTAAACAAGCGTACATGTGTAGATGTACAAATACTTAGCACGAAAAAATTACTTTTAGCACTGAACCTAGCTAAATCTTGTTAACTAGATTGCAAAGGATTAACCAATTTGAAGTGTTTTGTTTGGAGCTTAGACTGATTATCTAAAACCTAGTGGGCTAGGAGAAAAATCTAAAACCTAGTGGGTTAGGAGAAAAAATGAAGGGAAAATTAAATAGAGACTTGTATTTCAAATATGCAATTCAAAAATCTTGTGAGGTAATTTTTTTTCTTCTAAATTTAAGGTGCTAATTCATTTAATTAGGTGTTTAATAATTAAAAATAAATATAATATTATATATAAGATAAACATAATTATCTATTATATATTATATTAAAATTAGTATAATATTAAATCAAAAACTCAAATTTTGACGTCACAACCTCCCTCACCCCTGCCCTTGCCCCGCCCACCCACCCACCCGACACCAAAAATAATTTTTTTTTTCGATGTTTTCCTATCATTCCCCACCCACCCCATCGCAAAGTGAAAAATTGATCTCACCCTAGCCACAGCGCCGACCCCACCCCGCCCACCCAACCTCACCACCCGTATCCAACTCCACTCCAAAAATAAGTTTTTTTTTTGTTCTCTTAATGCTTTCCTACACTTCCCCATGCCACCCCACCCCACCCCACCACAACCAAACCCAACCCTACCCCACCTCATAGCAAAGTGACAAATTGACTTACCCCAACCACGGACCACGAAAACACCCCGCCACCCGCCTCGCCTCGCCCCCACCCCACCCCACCCCACCGCACCGTAAAAATGATTTTTTTCCTTCTACTTTTCCACTCTCCCGCCCAGCCCGACACCACCCTACCCTACCCATCCCACCCAACCCCAAAAATTATTTTTTTCCTTCTACTTTTCCATACTCCCACTAACCCCACCCCGACACCACCCTGCCCACCCACCCACTCACAAAAATAAGGTTTTTTTTATCTCTACATGTTTACCCACCTTACCCCGCCACCCACCCCATCCGGATCCTACCCCCACCCCAACCCGCCCTTGCCCCGCAAAACAAACCCCACCCCACCCACCATACCCTACCCACTCTACACCAAAAATAAATTTTTTTTTCCGATGTTTTTCTATTTTTCCCTATCCCACCCCAATCCCACTCGATTCTACCCCAGGTCATCGCAAAGTGACAAATTGATCTCACCCTAGCTAAAGCCCCGACCCCACCCCACCTCACCACCCATATCCTACCCCACCCCAAAAATAAGTTTTATTTTTATTTTTTTTCCTCTCGATGTTTTCCTACACTTCCCCATCCCACCCCACCCCACCCCACTCGACCCTACCCCATCTCATCGCAAAGTGATAAATTGATCTTCCCCAAACCACACACAACGACACACCCTGCCCACCTTGCCCCCACCCTACCCCACCCCACCTCACAGCACCGCACCGCAAAAATGATTTTTTTCCTTATACTTTTCCACCTACCCCCATCCACCCCGACACCAACCTACCTATCCCACCCCACCCTCAAACTGATTTTTTTTCCTTCTATTTTTTCACACCCCCACCAACCCCACCCCGACACCACCCTGCCCACCCCACCCACCCCACAAAAATGAGGTTTTTTTTTTTTTTTTAAATTTTATTATCTCTCCTTGTTTTCCCACCCTATCCCGCCACCACCCCATCCAGACCCTACCCCCCAGCCAAAAATGATTTTTTTTTCTTCTAATTTTCAACACCCACTCCGCCCCTGACCCTACCTGCCACCCACCCACCCAATCGACCTCACCCCACCCAAAAATGAAATTTTTTCTTCCACTTTTCCACACCCCCCCAGACCCTACCCTTGCACCCACCCCACCATACCCACCCATCCCATTCTTACCCACCCCCTAAAAATGATTTTTTTTTTTTTTTCAATTTTTCACACCCCCACCCACCTCGCTCCTGACCTTACCCCGCAACCCACCTAATCAACCGACTCCACCCAAAAATGATTTTTTTTCTACTTTTCCACACCCCATCCCGGCCCTACGCCGGTCACCGAGTAACCCCACCACTTCTCACCCCACCCAAAAATGATTTTTTTCTTTTCCAGAACCCTGCTCGACCCTACACCCGTCACCCACCAACCCCACCCCTACCCAAAAATTATTATTTTTCTTTTAATTTTCCACACCCCGTCCCTACCCCGCCACCCACCGAACAAACCGATCCCACCCAAAAATGATTTTTTTTCTTCTACTTTTCCTTGTCCAATGGTCACACAAAGTTATAGATTGTCACAACCTCTAATATAATTGGTCACAATCATGTATAGTTGGACACATATTATTTATTTATTGGTCACATATTACTCATTTTTTTTCACGATTAGTTAATATTTTTTGTCACAATTTCCTAATAATTGGTCACATTCCGTACTCGTCACAAGTCACACAAAGTCACATTTAGTCGGCATTTTGGTTACACTTACCTAATAATTCGATCACCCTACCCCACCCCACATGCAAAGTCACAACAGGTCACACAATGTCACAATTGGTCACATAATGTCACAATCACAAATTTAGTTAAAAACCCCCCACACACCTACCCACTCATTCCTAAAGTCACAGTTGGTCACACAAGGTCATATTTTGATCACACAAAGTCGCAATTAGGTCACACGAGGTCACAGTTGGATCACAATTGGTTTAGTTGCAAAATTCGATTACACAAAATCATAATTCGATCACATAAAGTCACATTCGGTCACACGAAGTCACGGTTCGATCACACAAGGTCACAGTTTGGTAACACATGTGACCGAACTATGACATCGTGTGATTGAACTGTGACCTTGTGTGACCGAACTGAGACTTTGTGTGACCGAACTGTGACCTTGTGTGTTCAAATCGTAACTTTGTGTGATCAAGTACAGGATGTGACCAATTATTAGGTAAATGTGACCAAAATATTTACTAATTGTGACATGTGAGAAATGGGGGATGTGACCAAGAAAACTAAGAATACGGAATGTGGCCAAATATTAGGTAATTGTGACAAAAATATTAACTAATTGTGATTGAGAAAATGAGTAAATTATGACCAATAAATAAATAATATGTACGCATTATATGATAATTTTGATCAATTATAGGTAAATGTGATCAAAATATTGACTAATTGTGAGTTTGTGCGACTTATGATAAGTGCGGAATGTGATCAAGAAAACAAGTAAGTTGTGATCAAGCAATAAATAAATTGTGATCAATTATTGATGACTATGACAAATTATTAGGTAATTATGACCAATAAATAAATAATATGTGATCAATTATGGATGATTGTGACCAACTGTGACTTGGTGTGATCACTGGATGAGGACGTGATGTGACCTACAATTGTGTCAAATATGACTATGTGTAACCGAACCGTGACTTTGTGAGAATGAAGTGTGACTTTATGTGATTGACCTGTGACCTTGTGTAGTCTAACCTTGACCTCGTTTGACCTAACTATGACCTCCTTTGACCTAACTGCGACTTTGTGTGACCGAACTTTGACCTTCTATGATCAACTGTGACTTTGGAGGGGTGGAATTTTACAACTAAATTTGTAATTGTGACTCTGTGTGACCTTGTGTGATTTAACTGCGATCTCGTGTGACCTTACGTGACTGACTGTGACTCTGGGGTGGGGTGGGTGGGGTAGAGGAAATGTGGGGCTAGAAAAAGTAGAAAAAATCATTTTTTGTGGTGAGATGGGGTCGGAAAAGTAGAAGAAAAAATATCATTTTTTTAGGTGGGTGGGTGGGGGTAGGATAGGGTGGGGTGGGGAAAAGTAGAAGAAAAAAATATTTTTTAGAGTGGGGTGGGTGGATAGGGTGGGGTTGAGGTTTGGTTGGGGGTTGGAAAAGTAGAAGAAAAAAATTATTTTCTGGGTGGGTGGGTGGGTGTGGGGTAGGTTAGGTTAGGGAAGGGTGGGGATGGAGATGGGGTGGTTGGGGGCGAAGTGTGAAAAAATAGAAAAATCATTTTTGGATGGGGTTTGGTGGGTGGCGGGGTACAGTGGAATGGGATGGGATGGTGTGGGTCGGTTGGGGGAAGTGTGAAAAAATAGAAGAAAAATCATTTTTGGGTGGGGTTGGGTGGGGTGGGATGGGGTGTGAAAAAATAGACGAAAAATCATTTTTGGATGAGTGTGGGTGGGTGGCGGGGTGTGGTGGGATGGGATGGGATGGGGCGGTTGAGGTGAAAGTGTAAAAAAATAGAAGAAAAATCATTTTTGGGTGGGGTGGGGTTGAAAATATAGAAGAAAAATTAATTTTGGGTGGGGTAGGGCGGGGAGGGGTGGGGTCTGGTCGAGGTCGAGGTCTGTGACTAGATGAGATCAATTTGTCACTTTGCGGTGAGGTGGGGGTCAGGGTCAGGGTTAGGGTTAGGGTAGGGTGGGGTGGGGTTGGGTAGGGTAGGGTGGGATGGGGTGGGGTGGGAAAACATCGAGAGGGAAAAAAAAACTTTTTGGGGGTACAGTAGGGTAGGGTGGGGTGGGAGGGGTGGGTTGGGTGATGGGTGGGGATGGGGCGGGGGCGGGGGTGAGGGAGGTTATCACGTCAAAATTTGAGTTTTTGATTTAATATTATACTGGTTTCAATGTAATAAATAATTAGATAATTATGTTTATTTTAGATATAATATTATATTTATTTTAAATTTTTAAGCACCTGATTTTAATTTTTTTAATTTTTTTTTTTTTTTTTAAGTTTGTTAGTTTTAAAAAGTGAAATTCAAATCGTTGTATTTATGTAACTTTTCCCAAAAATGAATTGTTTTTGAGCTTGAAAAAATGCGCCTCTTGAATTTATTTGGGTTATGATTACAAACATTTAGCTATTAAATGCTTGTAATAAGATGAATTGTAATTTATTATAAAAGTGTCAAAAGTAATTATCAAATCAGATTTTGTAATTAATTACAATTGTAACTTTATTTCATTTTTACAATAAATTACAATTTTAACTAATGAATTTGTAAAATACGTGATGTGATCCGGACCCTCGACAATTGGAGTCATAGCAGGCTTGACAGGAAAATTTAAATATTCAAGCAAAAACAAGAATTCAACAGGATCGACGAGCTTTGAAGATCAAACGGTGTCGAAAAATAATCAAGAAATTGTGCAGAAAGTGATTCACGGCCGTAAAAAGGGAATTGAAATTGATCACGGCCGTAACCTCCATTCTTACGGCCGTAACACCAAGTTGAAATTCTGGACAGAATATTCATTACGGCCGTAATCAATATATTCACGGCCGTAATTTCGGATTTCCGGATTTTCCGAAATTTTCAATTAATTTATTTCCTTTTATTATTTTTGGTTATTTTCCTAAGTTTAGAATTTTAGCATAATTAGAATTCTATTTTGAGTAAATTAGATGCTAGGTTTTCTTGCTTATTTATACGCTTTTTTGATTCATTGTAAAATAAGACTTTGATGATTAAATAAAAGAGATTGAATGTATTTCAATTGTTTAATGTGTGGATTCACATTACAAATCAAAACTTATCAAGATTGATTATCTTGTGGCGTTCATCCCGAATTTATCAAATATTCGTGAGAATATTTGTGGCGTTCAAATCAGAGACTTATCAAGGAGATTGGGCAAATCCTTGTGGTGTTTCGAAAGTCGCGGTTCTTTATTCCGCATCGTCGAGCCATCGCGTCGTGAATATCGGGTAATGATTCATCCGTCCGACCACAACCTGAGTTCGGAACTTTCCGGCGTTTATTCCGCGCTTCGAATCCCGTCATTTGGTATCAGAGCCGGACTCTGAATTCAGGTTCTTGTGTTTTTCTATCCAGTTTGATTTTTATGTCTATCATCGAGTCCCATAAAAATCATCCATATCTTGTTGTTGAGTCTTTCTTTTCTTTCTTCTCTTGTTCTTCGTGCCAGTAAATTTTTCTTTGTTTGATCCATATAAAAATTCAACAAAAATTCAAAAGTGTTTGTTTTGCTTAATTATTATCCGAATTAAGTTCCGTTTGTTTTGTTGTGTTCGTTGTTGAATTTTCGGATTTATAAAAAAAATAAAAAAAAATTATTATTTTTTTATTATTTTATTTATTCCGAAAATTCATCCTAAAATTCAAAAAAAAAAAAAAAAAAAAAAAAAAGTCCATTCAAGAATCACTTTCTTGAATTTCTTGATCCTTTGTTTTCATTATTCTTTTTCTGTGTCCTTCCACAAATTTTTTTTTCACAATGTCCAATTCCCATGAAAACGCCAAAGATCGTATGTGGAGATTTTTGAATGAAGCTTTGGTTATGTTGGATAAATTAGATGAAAGGGAAGAGAAATTGAAAAAGGGGCGATCTCAAGCAAATCGTAGTGATTATAGGCGTGATCCTAAACCTAGGGATGGAATCGGGGTTAAGAGAGGAGCTGAGATTGATCCAAAAGCAATTTTGAAATTTCAAAAAGAAATTTATGAGGAAAAATTGAGGTGTGAACGGGAGGCAGAAAAAAAATATTTGGCTAAATTGCGAAAAAAGGAGGAGAAACGAAAGGCGGTAATTAGATGGTTAGAAGAGAGTGAAAATCATGTTGAGCCTCGGGATATGAAAGTTGAAAAGAAGGAGGGAGGCTTGAGGCATGAATTAGTTGAAGAGACCCCGAACTTTGTGGTAGGTGTTGATAACGTGGAGTTAGGTGAACAAACTCCAAAATTTGATGAGGAATTAGAAGTTGGGGTAGAAGTTCAAAATTTGGGTTTTGAATTGGTAGATCCACATTTGGATAGTGATGAGGTAGTGTGCGAACATGGTGATACAATTGTGGAGATCGGAGATGTGGTTGAGTTTGAAGATAAAAAAATTGAACAAGAAATTGCAAAGGAGGAAAGAGGCGAAGAGAAGATCCTCGTGGTTCAAGAAGTGGAGTTGGTGGTGGTTTGTCATGAATACAAGGATCCATACCTTGTACCTCATGAAGCTAACATGTCCCTCCCCATTTTGTTTAAATCCTTTTTGCAGGTTAATTATGTTTGGAAGCTTCAACCACACCGCAAATGGCAAAGGAAGTTCAAGCTCCATGTCTTCCATGTTTGCCAATCAAAGGATTCCAATTTATTGAACTCATGGCATGAAAGCAGAAATTTTCCGTTTGATCCAGGAGGTGAAGTGGAACACCAGAAACAAAGCTATGATTCGGGACGAATCATCCTAAAGAAGGAAGGTATGATGTGATCCGGACCCTCGACAATTGGAGTCATAGCAGGCTTGACAGGAAAATTTAAATATTCAAGCCAAAACAAGAATTCAACAGGATCGACGAGCTTTGAAGATCAAACGGTGTCGAAAAATAATCAAGAAATTGTGCAGAAAGTGATTCACGGCCGTAAAGATATTCCTCACGGCCGTAAAAATGGAATTGAAATTGATCACGGCCGTAACCTCCATTCTTACGGCCGTAACACCAAGTTGAAATTCTGGACAGAATATTCATTACGGCCGTAATCAATATATTCACGGCCGTAATTTCAGATTTCCGGATTTTTCGAAATTTTCAATTAATTTATTTCCTTTTATTATTTTTGGTTATTTTCCTAAGTTTAGAATTTTAGCATAATTAGAATTCTATTTTGAGTAAATTAGATGCTAGGTTTTCTTGCTTATTTATACGCTTTTTTGATTCATTGTAAAATAAGACTTTGATGATTAAATAAAAGAGATTGAATGTATTTCAATTGTTTAATGTGTGGATTCACATTACAAATCAAAACTTATCAAGATTGATTATCTTGTGGCGTTCATCCCGAATTTATCAAATATTCGCGAGAATATTTATGGCGTTCAAATAAGAAACTTATCAAAGAGATTGGGCAAATCCTTGTGGTGTTTCGAAAGTCGTGGTTCTTTATTCCGCATCGTCGAGCCATCGCGTCGTGAATATCGGGTCATGATTCATCCGTCCGACCACAACCTGAGTTCGGAACTTTCCGGCGTTTATTCCGCGCTTCGAATCCCGTCAATACGACAGATTTTTTTTTTTTTTTTGTCAAGATTAATTGAATTAATTACATTCAACTGAACTAAAAGTGCAATTACAACTTAATTACATTTTGTAATCAATTACACTATACAATTAATTACAATTGTAACTTTATTTCAATTTTGTAATTAATGAATTTGTAAAACATAACATATATTTTTTTTTACTAAAATTAATTAAATTAATTACATTCATCTTAATTACAAGTGCAATTAAAACTTAGTTACATTTTGTAATCAATTACAGTATACAATTAACTACAATGGTAATTTTATTTCAATGTTGTAATAATTGTAACTTTATTTCAATTTTGTAGTTAATTACAACCGTAGCTATAATGAATTCTTAAAAACATTAGTGTAATTCATAATAAATTATTGTCTCACCACCATCACATCCATCTCAAGATTCTCGAATGCAACACCACCGCAACAAATACATTAACTAAAGAAAAATGGTGTGAAACACAACATTAAACCTTATTAAAACTCGAACCTCTAGAACATGCACTAGTCGAATTGAAACCGACAATGAATTCAACGACTTAGATTCAAACACTTTTCTTCATTGACGGAAAAATTGGAGAGATCTTGGAGTACACAAATACTTATTGGCGGCAACAATACATGTCAGATCTTGTAATTGGTGAAGGAGAAGAGTGGATTTGGTGATTGGCGAAGGAGAAGGAGAAGAGAGCGACATAGAGATTGCAAATTGCATTTTTAGAGGAATTGATAGAAATTTGTTATGATAGTGTGTTCTGGATTTGTTTTATAAGAGGGAAAGAGAAGGGCCTGCTAAACAAACACATGATCCTAGAAAATGGCATGAGACTTTCGGGGAGGCAAGCTATGGCAGAAAAGTAGAAATTTTCATGATACCTGATTTTCAGAATTATTTCTCAAACACCTGATTTTAAAATTTTTAAATATAAAGGTACTAGTGGGCATAATTTGCCTAATTTTTTGGGGGCTAATTAGTAGGTTTATATTTAAAAATTTTAAAATCAGTTATTTTGATACTATTTTATTAAATCCGATCGGTAGGTTTTCCTTGATCACTCTTAGACTCAGTAGAAGAAGCTGACACAGATGAAGAACGAGGTGGTAAAAAGTTGCTTGATTCTGCTGTTTGGCTGCTCTTTTGAAAGGCAACGCTTTTCTCCGTCGAGCTTCCGGCTGGCTTCGGTATCTGCAACGTGCCCCAAAACCAAATCGCCCCAACCTTTTATCTATTTCCACTTCTTCTGGTGGGAGAATCTGAGACCAACTTGAGTGAAGAAGAGGAAAATAAAGTAGAGAAGTTACAGTAGGTCAGAGTGAGATATTTTAGGCTTGTTCATAGATTAGGCCTTTCTCCAAAAAGAATCCATGATTTTGAAAATTATTTTGATACTTGTGTAATTAATTACAAATCACCTTATTACAAAAATTTCCATAACTAAATGTGTGTAATTATGTACTTAACTTTTTTTTTTTTTTTTAGTGGGCTAAGGCGAAGCAAAGCCCAAGAATAGATATGCAATCTTTAGTAGAGATAGTAAAAAAACCCGATCTGCCTCGAACCCGCTCAGAATAATTATTAAAAAATATTTATATAGAACAAAAAATGTAGAAAAAAAAAAAAAAAAATTAAACATGGTGGAAAAGTTGACTCGCCACAACCCTCTCCAAAATTTGTAGTACACAGGGCGGGTTTGAGATTAAAAACTTTTCGTGAGACGAGTGTATCCAACCTAAACTAGTCTCGTTGTCATTAGTAATCTTTAGCTTTGTTGATGGGAATATAGGCATGGTTTGCAATATATATATAAAGCTAAAAGAATACATTATTTTATTTATTTATTCGTTTGTAAGGTTGAAAGTAGAAATATGCATAATTATGGGTCCTATGAAATCTATGGTTGAGATTGATTTTGGACTTTGACAAATATTAAAATTTAGATTTTAATTGATACCAAAAAGAGGCTATATTTACTTAATATATGTTACAATCTTTTACATATATTTCATCTAAAAGAATCTATTCAATATGCATAAATTTTAATTATTCAAAGTCGAAACTTTACCTTCATTCAACTAAAAAAAAACAATTATTCAACCATTCAAATCATCTTTTTTGATTTTTGATTTTTGAACTTTTCAAAAAAAAAAAAAAAAAATCAAAATCAAAATGGAGGGGGTCACGTACCCCCCTAGGACCCCCCTATGGGTCCGCCACTGTATATGGTCACACATTATGCATTTTAGAAGGTTAAATGTGGATAAAAATCTTGTGTGGTTAAAAACGAAGCTACACTATTTTGACAAACTATTTAGCAAAAGGTGCTATACCAAACAAGTGCTTAGTTTAAATCTTGTTTCTGAATTTTTTGAAGTATTAAAAATATGATGAAAAATAAGTCTATATTCAATCTTAACGAAATATTTGGATAGAAGAGGCCATCATCATGGAAACTTGTATTAATTAGAGAATAAAAACGTGATGAAAATAGGATTATGAAAGTGTGTTAGTTTGGAGAAGTGCTTCAACTTCCAAATGCATGATTTTCTCCCCATTACTTTAAAGAATCTTGAAAAATGAATTTACTTGGTTTCTCCCGAAACGGAAACCAGAAACAGTTTTAATGGCAAGTTTTTCATGAATGCATATGTGAGGTTTACTTCAATAGTCACTTAAGATATTTAAATACATGCATTATAGATTCGATATGTTTATTTTGTGGAAAGAAAACAGACATTTTTTCAGATTTGTAGTTGATACAGCTTTCGCATGGAAAGCCCTTGTCGAAAATCATTGGAGAAAGAAGTTTCCGGTAATGATGTGTGACAAATTTCTTGATTGTGGGCGACATCATTGTGAAAGGTTATGCCATGTATGTGACGTCCCCGGATTCTAATCACCCGACTCGTCACGTCTAATTGTTGAAATAATATTAAGCGGAAGAAAAATAACATTTCTAATTAGCAAGATTTATTAAATAAATTCAAAAATTGACAAATTTTAAATATTATCCAATTTGCGGAAATAATATTTTCCGAAACATTTCAAATAAAGCAAACTGTTCAAAATCTCTAATTTTATCGAATTAGGAAATTCAACTGAAACAAGAATAAAATTTGATTATTCAATCATTAATGCCACGGCCTGCCCATCATACGCCTCCACCTCCGACATCTGTAATTGTTGTTAAAGAGGGGTGAGCATTTCAATGAAATACTCAGTAAACTCATCGCCGATTAATAAATTTACATAGAAATTGAACACATAAACATGAAATCATAAAGTGACAACTTCATCATTATAATAGGCTTCGTAACATACGGTGTGGGTAGTTTCGTCTCATGCAATAAATGCACATAAGTTATGTCAAAGCATAACAACATCATAATCTCGTCTCGTCTCATGCATTTAAAAATGCATATAATTTATGGCATGCTCATAACATCAATTATTTCATAAGAAATATAAATTCTCGTCTCATCTTATGCAAATAATGCACATAAGTCACATGAAGCATATAATGTGCAATTAAAATGTAAGCAAATTAATGGGGGCGAGTCTACCTCAATTCTCTACAAGTGTGGTTGAGCGGGAAAATATAATTCAATTCTCTAGGTCTCCGTACGCCTCGTCTAGCCAAAATAAAATAAAATTTAAATTAGTCTCTTGAAATTTACAGTTTTGAAATAAAACTAAAGTTTGAGATTAAAATAAATAGTTTTAAAAACTTGGGACTAAAATGGAGTTTTTCGAAAATTAAAGGACTCATTTAAAATGCTGCTTAAAATAATCAGGGACTGAAATAAATGTTTTGGAACTTAAGGCTGAACTATATATTTAAAACATTTTAGGGACTGAAACAATTAAAACGAAAATCTGAGGACCTAAAAGCAAATTTTTAAAAGACAAGATTATATAAAATTATATATACACACTCTCTTTCTTCTCTCTCTGGTCGATCGCCGGCTGAAATGCCGGCGATAACACCGCCGGCGCAGAGCAGCGACAGTGGGGAACTCAGGTGAGCAAGGAAAAATGGAGTTTTGGCTGATTTTTGGGTGCGAATCCGAGGGAGACTGAGGCGATGCTCGAGGGTTCTCCGGCGAAAAATTTATGATTGAGGTATGTAATGGGCTGCTGGGATTGTGGGTTTGTATGTTTGTGCCTCTAATTTGAGTTTTGGGTTGTTTTGGTGTGGTTTGGTGCGAAAAATCGAGGCTGGGTTCATGATTTTTCGGCGGTGAAGGTAAGGGATGGGTTTACTTCTTGATCTTCTTGGGTTTTGATTTGATTTTTGGGGCTAAACTCGAATTTTGGAGATGGGCAGTGTGCGTGGTCGGGGTTCATGTGTGGAGGTTGCGATGGTCGATTGTGGTCGGAGGTGATTTTGTTTCCGGTTGCAGATTGTGGGTGAAATGAGCTTGTAGTGATTTCACGGTGATGCATCAGTGAAGGGTTGGTTGTGGTGGTAACGCTGAGTAATGGCAGTGGTGTTGGGCAATAGTGTGTGAGGCTTGAGTTCGGTTGCTACAGACGGTGATGATAATGAAGAAACAAAAATTATCGATGAAGATACCTGAACTCAGGGGTTGAGCCGTGAAGAACAGTCTGGACGTGAAATGTGAATTAAAATGGTTGGATGGATAATCTTTGGTATGGTTTCGAATTGTAACTGCAGATAAATTTTCGTGATAGAAGTGGTTGATTGAAAGTTAGTTAGGATGGTGATCATGATTTGTAGAGATAAGTGATGAATTTAAAATTTGAATTGTAATTAGGATGATAGACTCAAATTTGAAATAAGATTATTTGGAGATTTTATTTGAATAAATAAATAATTAAATAAATAAATAAATGAAATTTGGATTTTAAAAATATATTTTGAATTTATTGGACGTAAAATCAAATTGGACTAAAATTTATTATTTTCAGCTCCAAATTTATAATTTGGCTAAACGACGTACGTAAATTTTAAATAACGGGTTAAATTATAGCGACACGATTTTTAGTAAATAAAATATTTATTTTAAAAATAAATTCCGAAATTTCACGGTCACTACAATGTAGATCCTTGATATCCATGTCAAGTACTTCTTAATACTTCTTGTTTCTGCAATACGAAGATCAATCAACGTTTGTTCTTGTGAAGGGAGAAAGAAGAAACTTAACCATGAAAACCATATATCCTTGAAAAACGCCACCTTAGCCCATGTGAGGACTCTGAATTATTGACAAAAAAGATCGAGTAGGATCATGAATTAACATCGACATTTATTTTGTAAAACGAATTTGTTCACACCTCTAGAAACAAATTCTTTCAATGAGTGAAAAAACTATAAATCCATTTCTTTTAAAAAATTGAGTAAAAGAATTAAGAAATTTTTGCTTATTCCAAATATACGGGCAAAGGGTCATAACAAAAGAAAATTTTATTGGGTTTATAGTAGAGACAATAATCTTCTATAATAAAAACACTAATAAAATAATGAGGAAATTGCACTCCATAACACATTTTGGTTTTGCATCAATAAAAATGACGCATTTTAATAATTTTGATAAATATGAAAATTTGTGACTTTTTCTCCATTCAAAGAAATTTTAATTCCATATGAATCCTACTTACCATTGATTTGACTTGTCTTAAAAAATTGTACCAAAAACTACATAAAATCTCCTAAAAATCTCCCAACCGTCACCCACATCAAGACTTGTGAAAATAAAAGGAAGGCTAAAAGTTGAAATCGTCTTTCATTTTCCTAGAAGTCATCTTCCAACCCAAAAACCCTTCATCTCAAAATTCATGTCCCGTCAAAAATCTTAGGTGGCGTTCTGTTTGTATTTTATTTTTATTTTCATTTTCGAAAATGTTTTGTATTTCCTGTTTTCATTTTGTTTTCAAATTTGCTGAAAACGCGTTTGGTTTGTCATTTCTGAAAACTGTTTTTGAAAATGAAAAGCCGGAAAACACGTTCTGTTTGAAATTTTGCAGAATACTACTTAAACTATTTTTAATTAATTTGCTTGCAGAATACTACTGACGCAAACTCAAATTTCCTTTCACAATATACTGAAAACATGGTTACATGCAATACACTAATGTGAGCATTAAGAGTCTATATTAATACAGCTTGGTCAGGTTCGGGATTTGAGAAAGCTCTAATTCTATTAAAATCCAGAAAATGCAAGCTCTTTCAAAACCACCAAAGTCCATTTATCAAGGCATTTTTTGAAATACAACAACAAGAATTCTCACTTAATTTTTTTTTTAATGTTGATATTGAATTCAATAAAAATTTATTTAAATTTAGTTCCAAGTTAGGATCATTCTTAAAAAAAAAAAAAATCTTTATATTAAGCTTAGTTCCAACTTAAGGTAATTCTTTATAATAAAAAAAAAAAGAAATTCCCTTCGCGTTTTGGACATTTTTTGTCGAAAATACACACAAAACGCCCAAAACGAGGTTTTGGGCGTTTTGTGTACAATTTTTTTTTTGTTTTCCAAAATGCATTTTCGAAAATGGTAAAGAGAAAGCGTTTTAGCGTTTTCAAAAATAAAAACCGAAAACGACCTCAAAACAGCAAAGAGAACAGAACCTTAAGTTTTGGATATTGACCGATGTGAATAGCTTACCGCTCGACGAAAACCAGGCAGAGCTGAATGTTTAAAGCATCCTTCAATCTTCAACAAAAGAAATCAGAGTATAAGCAAAGACTGAAAAAGAAGCACCAAGAACACCAGGTGAAGGCTCTCGTTTTTTCTAACGTTTGAATTTCTTGGAAAAATCAAAGTGAGTTGTTTTGTAAATGCCTGTTTGTCGATCTATCTATGTTCTTACTCATTTTTGTTGGGAAAGAAAATTGTCACTAAAAACTCTAAAAATCACTCAGGAATTTTTTTTAAAAGTTTATGAAAATGTTTATTAAAAAGGGTAAAATGGATGCCAAATTAAGAATGTATTCATACTGAACTTTAAACGAGTAGAGTTAGCAGTGTTTAGACTTTAGAGACAAAGAAGTGGAGAAAATGGAAATGAGATAGGGTGGAGATATGCTTTTGTTAATAGATAAAGATATGCTTATGTATGTGCTGTTACTTTTTCTGAATGATGGAGAAAAAATGGTAGAAGATTAGTATTCAACACATCATTTAGTTTTGTGAAAATTGGTTGAATAATTTATTTTCACTTTGATTTCACTTTCTTTAGTTTCAATCCAATGTATGTGTAGACCATGAAATAGATTATTTCAATTTTGTAATGGTATTGAAGATTTTTTTTTTCTGGTTGGGATTCATCATTTTCAATTTAGATCCGTCCATTGATCGATTGTCTAGAAAAATCGTCTATCTTGACAATTAGACAAACATATGTTAGTGCAACATCAATTTGCATTTGTGGAATACTTGAAGTTTTTGAAAATGATGAAATTTTTGTTTTATTTTTGTTTTTTATATTCTCGAGCATGCATTGATCTACTTAATTACTTTCCCAATAGTTTCTCAATCTGTCGAGAAGAAATTGTCATTCTTGACAAATGAGTTTTGAAATTCTCGACAGTTATTCATGTGTCCTTCACCCGTTAGATATTTAGCACTTGTACATGACTGCAAAATGTCATCCTTATGAAGTGCAGATAATTCGTTGTTTTTTGAATCTTGCCTCCTCAATGTTGTGTTCCATAGATGAGTTTACCATTCGTGTTGAGTAATGAAGAGTGACTTCACACACACATTTCCAATGTAGTCAACTGAAGTATATTAAATTGGTGTTGGATAAATTGGATGCTGCGAAAAAACAAGAACTTCGGAATTCATGTTTCGAGTATTCGTTGAATTTGGCAGAGCTGCAATTCTTCGCCAAATTATTAATCACCAGCAAGCCCACTGGTACGTCTCTAACCCAAAAATGTTTGTGGTTCATGAAAATATTGGCTCCAGTTTTATAAAAAAAATTGTACATGTGAGGGTCTAATTTAGAAGTTCGTCATAGGCCCTCACCACCACAAGTACGACCTATTGAAATGTATATGTAAGAGAGTTTCATTTGTACATGTAGAGAGAGAGAGAGAGAGAGAGAGAGAGAGAGAGAGAGAGAGAGAGAGAGAGTTTTTGCAATAGTAATGTAGTGAGTGGGATGCATAAGTACTCATTTTATGCTACACGGAGTTTTTATAGGGATTGATCTAAGAGGAAATTACAGGTTTTTTAAGAATGCATTTCATTTATCAAAGTATAATGGTATTATTCCACAAATCAGGCTGTAATTGTTTATCTTAATATTTATTCATTACTAACATAATTACAATAATTATACCCTCAATTCAATTTCATTTAGGCTTGGGCAAAAGAACCGAAACCAGCAGTTCGATTCGGATCGGTTCCGGTTTGGTCCCGATTCGGTTCTATCAAAATTTTAAACGGTTCTGGTTCTAAAAATCAAGAACCATCGATTTAGGTTCCTTTTCTGGTTCTTGGTTTAAAACTAGAACCAAGAACCAGAACAAAACACGATTTTTATTTTTTTAAATATAAATTTTAAAAAAATAAAAAAAATCATCAATTCCTAATCTTAATGCATGTTATCCAATCCATTAGTCAATATCAATTACCCAACAACTATTAACTCATTAAACATTACAATAACTAAAAACAAAACAAGTAAGAAACAAAAAATCATAGATCAAAAATCATTTTTATTTTATTGGTTCTGTCGTTCAGCTTCAAACTTCAGCCGCTAAGCCTTCAGCCGTCAATTTTTCAAGAATCAACAAACAATAAATCTTCACTCTTCATCTTACAATTAATTTTTATCCTATTTTTAAGGATTTGCTGGATTTTTGCGACTGTCCGTGAAAAGGTGGAGAATTTTGAGTAGAAATTGATGAATTTTCAGAAGGAGCACATATATGCGGATGAAGAGATACGTTACTGTTTGGAAGGGAGTGAATATTTTGATGTCAAGGATTTTAAGTGTTGTATTCGCATTTTGATCAAAGTCGATGACATTACCGTCTTACTACTCTTACCTCCGGAATCTACCATGACTTCATCGTTTAAGTTTAGAAATTTTAATTTAGGAAATTGGAACCATAATCAAAAGAATCGAACGGTTCGGTTCTTTTCTTCCAAAAGTTCTTGGTTCGGTTCGGTTCCCTAGGAACCAGAACTATATGGAACCACGCCCACACCTAATTTCATTATCTCTCCATCGTCACATTCATCTCTCTCTTCTCTCTCATCCCACTTCAAGCATCCCACCCCATTTCTCTCATCTACAAATCTCTCTTTCCCACCTACTCACCCACCCCACCTCACCTCACCTCACCTCACCTCATCCCACCGTACCATCTCCCTCTCCTTTATAGCCACAACACCGTTACTAATTTAGGCCTAAGAACTGGCGGTTGGTTGAGGCTATGATGTATATGGTGGTGGCGGTGGTGGTGATGAAGGTTGAGGCTATGGTGGTTGACGGTTGATGGTGGTGACGATGAAGACAACTTGGTCTATGGGTGTGTTAGTGGTGGTGATGATATGGTGAGAGTAGTGGCGACAGTGATAGTGGCGCGCGATGAAGTTTATTGCGTTGAGTAAGTTTTCAGATTTGGATGGTTAGTTCTCAGGTCACATGTTAATGTTTTTAGGTCATATGTTCATATTCTCAGGTCACACATTCAATTTTTCAAGTCACGTGTTATATATTCATATGTTCAAGTCACATGTCACATGTTATATGTCTCTCCAAATCTCTATATTTGTGTAGTAGTAAAGCGGTGATTATAATTGTGGTGGTGCGTCGAAGATAGTGTGCTGGTGCATCGGAGATGTTGATGGTAATTAGTCACGGTGGTGGTGCATTGGAGGTTATGGTGATGGTGTTGGTGGTGGTGAGGCATCGATCGAGTTTTGGGTGACAGCTACTCTGTAGATTTGGGTTGGATTTAGGGGGTGGGGTGGAAGCGAGATTACAGGGATAATTGAAGGAATGTAAGTTGAATTCTAATTATGAACTATTACTTTCACTCGTGCACGGTAATATGTTTGTGATATTAATTTCGATCAAAATTTATGAAAATATGTTAATTATACAATCATATCAAATAAAACATAGTCCAATAAAATTTTAATGCAAAATATTATCAAACTCACAACTTTAAAAAAAAAAAAAAAAAAAAAAAAAAAAAAAAAAGCTAATCAAAATAGGAAATACAACACGTACAAAACTAATCAAAATTGGAAATCCTGTTCTTTATAGGATTTTTCTTTTTCTTTTTTTTTTAATTATTTTTCTCTTTTAAAAAATATTTTTATTTATTTGTTTATTGAGCTTTCTTCTTCTAAATAAGTTATTTTAATATTTTTATAGTAAAAAAAAAAAAAAGTTATTTTGATATTTTTTTTATATGTTAAAATATTTTGAAATAAAATATAATATAATAAATAAAATAAAATTAACAACCATAAATCTATATTTGAATTGAATTGGTAATTTTGAAATTAAAGAATATCGTTGTTATATTTTTTGGGTATTTAGTTTTTATATCTCCAAATGAGTAATAGTTGCTTTATTTGTAAAATATTTTTTTTAAAGAAAATTTTGTGATTTTTTAAATAATTATTAATTTTTTAATTAAAAATGGTTTGACCTGATCCGACTTTTTGACCTTTGACTTGTTGCCTTTTTTTCATGTCGTACCATTTCATATTTTTTGAATATTGAGTATTATATAACTTAAATTATATAATTTAAAATGAATGAGATATTAAGAAAAATTAAAAAATATATAAAATAAACTTTTACATTTGATCTTCAGGACGCTTTTACGGACAAAGTGTTTATAGGTTGCTCTCACTTGTTATCATGTATATATTAAACTTCTCGTTGAGATCTTTAGTTTGACACCTGTATTACATATTTCTCGACTTCAAAATAATGCAATAATTATCAGAAGAATAATAATTAACACAAAAAATAGATTATAGATAGTCTGTATCATGGAACTTAAATGATATAATTTAAAATGAATGATATATTGATGAAAATTAAAAAAATATATTTATATAAAACACTTTTACATTTGATTTTTTCGACGATTTTACGAACAATATGTTTACATTTTGCTCTCCCTTGTTAGCTTGTATTGAACTTCTTGGTGAGATCTTCTATTTGAAACCTATATTATATTTTTTCAACTTCAATATAATACAATAATTATCAAAATAATAATAACCATTGCAAAATAAAAAAATAATTAATACATTAAAATAAATTAAAGTCTTGATGTAATTAATAGCGTGGGACGAATTCTAATGTCATTAATGACATATGTACCATAATAATTACTGAAATATTTATTACATTTTTTTGTATAGATTTTTAGATTTAGAAAGTCGTTTTGAGTAGGAAACTATGTGCATGTTATATTTTTGGCATGAACTCCATTATTATATATAGATAGATAGATTGTGATTCTATAACAGCCTGATATATGAATTGTTCTCTTGACCTAATGAGCATGAGTACTTATTTTATGCTAATTATTTGTGATATTTCATACCAATTCATTGAAGAAAAACTATTAAGATTATTAAGATTTGACTTTTGAAATTGAAACTTTATTAGATGTTTCACAAAAATACCCTACTTTTAGGGAACAAAATGAAATTTACTTACATTTTATAAAACTTGCAAATTACTTATAATAAAATCTTAAAAAATGAAAAATACTTATGATCAGTGACGGATCTAGAAATTCAGTTCAGCATGGACGGATATTGATAAAAAAATTTCAGCACGGGCAGCCTTCTGTAAAATAACTGTATTTTTCAAAAAAATGCCAAAAATTCCTACTAATTTTTTTTTTTGGCTGATCCAGCACGGGTGAGCGGGGCGGCTCGCCATATGGTTGATCCGCCCCTGCTTATGATACTTCTCAAATAGGTTAATATCATAGTATGATACTTATAATTATGTTAGTATCACAGTATGATACTTATGATACTTTTCAAATTTTTTAGTATCACAATATGATACTTATGATACTTTTTCAATTTTTTTTAGTATTACAATATGATATTCATATGATACTTTTCGATTTTTTCTAATATCAGAGCTTGATACTTTACGAATTTTTATGATACTTTACCTAATATAAAACCTAACAATTTTCATGCATTTTTTTTAAGTATCACAGTTTGATACTTTACAAATTCTTATGATACTTTATACATTATTGTTTCAATTGTCCACAACCACCATTATTGCCAACCACAAGCATAAAAATCATTGAAAACAAAAGTAGTAAGATGTCAACTCCGATCAAAATCAACAGCCTCTACAACAATAAAATCCTAAAAATCCTAAAACATAATACCCAGCAGCAATAAGGTCCAGGAGATGTGAATTTGCAGTAAAAGACCAGAGGTAATGTATGTAGTCATCGAAATCAACTTTCATGAAATGTACTAGACTATTGCTCATATTGAAATTGAGCTTAAATGGTTGCATAGTGAGTGAAGCAGGGTAGAACAAAACTGTAGAAAGGCAGACAAACCACTAAAATCTCACCTTGAACACCAAATCACCATTCTGGCTCCCCAATGCAAATTATCAAAATTTGATACTTTTACAATTTTTTTGAAACTTTCTCTCACACATAAAATCAAATAGTGTTCCTACCATCTTTGGCCAAAACTCAATTTCCAGCCAATCATAACCACACAAAATCGATCTCCTAAGCTACCCACCTACAACAGATCGCCTACCACTTGCAATGAATTACCACCACCAACTACATCCACAACTATTGTCATCACTACCACCAATGATGAATAGAAAGGAGAAAGATGAGAAGTAAACCTACAACAGCCAGAAAATAGCTACAGATCAGGTCATAAAATTTACATGAACTGTAGGAAGAAGGCAAAGTAACGCTGGACTGCTGATAACAACAAGGACCTTACAGTCATGGGGAAAGAGGGGATCCACCAAGCATAATTTTGAATTGGGGGGTGTCGGAGTCTCATGGTTTGTACGCAAATGGTCGAAGGCGACAGACACCACAGAGAGCGGCTCCTTTCGTATTTTTCAGATTCTTTTTTTTTTTAGTAGTAAAAATCAATTCTGTTATGTTAAGTTAGTATTTTGTGCAATTAATCCTAGATCTTTCGTATGAGGTAAATAACCGACTTGGGCTAGGTTGAGCGTGTTATGGGCTAGGAATCTAGGATGGGACATACAAGGAAAAGCCTTAGTCATGATTGACCGGACTTTTTTAATAGTGGAAATTACACACAACCCTACTTTTAAAAATCAAAATTCAAAAATAAGATAAAACCTATATAACTTCAAAAATCAGATTGTAATTAGGAAATAATAAATTAGAATAATAATATCCTAAAATAAACCACACTACTTGCCCTAATTAATTCTCTTCCATATATGTATGTTCCTTCCTTGAATTTACTCCCACAATTTCAAACGCCACCGCCACCGCCACCACCCCCACCCATCACCTCCACCTCTTCCACCCACTCAATATTCTTGCTGGAAGTGTCTATTTCAAGCTCCTTCCACCCTCAGCTACTGCCTTCAAAAGTTTCAAATCACATTTATGGTGACAGGCACATATCCAGAAGGAGTTGCCAAACTTTGGTGGTCGCCGGAGATATCACCCACATGGTGGGAGTAGGGAGAAAAAATTGAAGCTCTATGCCGAACCAGGTTTAAGATATCGACCTGGTCTTAGTTCTTCATCTTGCACCTCTGTTCTCCCCTTTTTAATTAGAAGTTGTAGATAAATGTTGTTGTGGTGGTGTTTGTTGTTTTGGTGGTGGGGGATGGAGTTGGTTATGGTTACCCTGGTGATTGCAGTGGTTTGGTTCTGTCGACGGTTGTGGTGGTTTGTGGTGTGTTGACGCCAATGTGATATTGACTATTGTATCAAGTCACATGTTCAAATCTCAGGTCATACGTATGATCTCAGGTCACATGTTGACGATTGTATCAGGTAACATGTTTAAAGTCTTAGGTGATCCCAAGTTACATGTTTACGGTATTAGGTCTCATGTTGACAATTGTATCAAGTCACATTTTCTCCAGTCTCAGATCATATGATGTCTCAGGTCACATTGATGCGTTGGAGATGGAGACGGGAATCGATCATGGTGGTGATTGTGGTGCATTGGAGATGGTGGTGGTGTTGACGGTTATGAGGCATCGATCTAATTTTGGACAACGACGATACTGAATACTTGGGGTCAGGTTGGATTTGGCTGGATTTGGGTGAAAACGTGATTATAGGAGAAATTCTTGTTACCATATATATATATATATATATATATATATATATATATATATATATATATATATATATATATATATATATATTTATAGGACCTGATAATTGAAAGAATGTAAGTTGTTCTTTAATTATGAATTGTGAATTTATAACAACCTGATTTATGTATTTTTACCTTTTTAATATAGGCTTTCACCCAGGTGTTGGGATTGTATTTATTATTTAAAAATCTTTCAACTAAAAGCCAAACCTAATTGTTTTTTAAAGCCATAAATTTGATATCACCTGAAGACGTCAATAAATGATTTTGATCTAAATCAAACTCATCTAAAACGGTTTGATTTATTTTACGATATCTTAATTGCAGTTTGAAATTAAATCAAATCAAATCAAACCTAATCAAATCATCCGTCAGAAATTGATCCATGTTTGTCAAGTCAAATTAACACTATATTAGATCTTCACAACCTTCATCGGTTCCTCATTGTTGGGAAAAGAAACAGAAAACAGCCACAGAGAATTGGGTAGCTACACTTGATAAATGTTTTCAGTATTAGGTAAATCTTGGATAATTAAAGCCCTCAACCTCGCCCATCAAGTGCTTGTTTGGAAGAAATTATAATGAAATTAAGAGAAGAAGTGAATCCTAGTGAATATATATTAATAATATGTGAATAGTAATTGTCAATGTATGGTTAAAATTAACATTTGATTTCGACTTCAATTTATATTAAGGTTACAAGTTCTACATACCAATGTACAGTAACCTAAAAATGTTACCAATTATTTAACAAATTTGAGAGAAAAAAAAAATCATGTTTCTCCTCCATATTGTACACCCTGGATAAAAATTAGGAGCCAAAACCGAATGATACAGAAACAGTAATTGCATATGGAATATTACTCATGGTAATTTTCCACCTCGCTGCTTCTTTTCTTCAAGCAAGGTGGCCTCATTCAACATATCAGCTGCATCCTTGTGCATCTCTAGCTTGGCAAGGGCCACGGCTTGCATGTAAAATGCCGTGGACCAATCTGGAGAAACGCACTGTGCTTGCATTGCATCTCGGAGTGCAGCATCCGGTTGATCGCACATGAGATAACAGAGGCTTCGTCGTACATGAACTGTTGGAGAAATCATAGTGCCCACATCTATGAACTGCACATATCATTACAATTATTTAATCCACACGGACATGGTTAATGCAAACGAAAACTCATGTTTAAAGTAATATTGAAGATTGGATTAAAGTTGAACAAATGGAAAAAAAATGTTGAGAAAATGGCAAACCATAGCCAAGCGATCTCATGCGGCATATTTTGTTTTGCAGAAAGTTTTCAAGATAGCCAAGTGATGACTTGGCATATAACCAAGCGATAGCTTAGCCTCCGTTCGGCTATCTATTTAAATGGGTGTTTAAACTACAATTTAAACTACACAATTTTTCAAACAACTTTTTAACCACAAATTTTCTCTTTTCAATTTTTAACTAGACATTATACCTCGAAACCAACAAAAAATTTTCTTTCTTCTTTAATGAGTTGCCGAACACACCTTTAGTTGAATTTTTGATAAAACAATGCGATTGCATTGTGGTCCAAAAGTGACCATTGAAATGTTTGATTTCATGCCTTTTGATGAAAAAACATGACTCCTCATATTATGACTCGTACCATTTTCGTGGAGTGTTTGGAAAAATATAAATAGAGATAGATTTTCAACTTAAACCGAACAAAATCAATATCAAATCATTTCTTTGCCCAAAATATACTAAATTCATTCCAATTTTTGTGTTCAAGTTCTTAGACAAACTTAAGTGCTTTGACTTTTCTTCTATTTTTTAGCTTGATTTAATCCTACAAATCATTTGCCAAATAGTCCTTAAGCACTCAAATTATCGAGAAGAGATAAAATATCATTTGAGGACAACGAATTACATGGTCGAGCCTTCTGTATTCATTTTCGATTATTCTATTGTCTTCTTGTTTTTTGTTTGTTTCTTATCTTCTTTCTCCATCTACCATGAAATTCAATAATCTCAAATGACATCTAGATGAACTACTATTGCTACTATAAAACTTATGAATCAAGACTTGGTAAAGTTGGATCGCTTTGATGGAACCAACTTCATAAGGTGGTAAAACAAGATCAAGTTCCTCCCAATGACATTGAAGATTTTTAATATTCTTAATCCAAAATTAGCACCACTCCTGGAACAAACTAAAGAAGATACCAATGTGGCAAGAGCCGAAGACAAAAGATCCAAGACGATGAACTCACATGTAGGTGTCATATCCTCAATGTCTTGTCTATTCGACGCTATGATCTCTATATTAACACAACATCAGCAAAGAAGATTTGGGATGCACTAGAAAACATATACAAAGTAGATGAGGAAGGCACTAAAATATTCCTTATTTCTAAATATTTTGATTTAAAATTTCCTGACAATGTTCTCCTACTTCCACAAGTACACGAATTACAAGTACTTGTGAACATAAAGGCAGTCAAAATTGGTCTTCCGAAATCATTCCAAGTGAGGGGCTATAATAGCCAAATTACCTAGTATTTTGAAAGAATATCGAAAAAAGATTTTTCATAGTTCCAAGGAGAGCCTTGGAACAAATTTAAAAACATTTGAGAATTAAGGAAGAACCGAGAGCAAGAGATAAGAGTGAGGGTATTGTTAAGCTTTGTACATTTGAAATTGATATGAATAAAAATGTTAAATTCGTTTATTTGCTTGATTTATTTACTTTATGGCATGCTAGAATACGTAATATTGATACAAGTAAAAAAAAAATTATTTCATATGACACAAAAGAGACACATAAATGTAAGATTTGTGTAGAATCTAAAATGACTAAGAAACATTATCATAGTGTGAATAGATCTAATATTTTAGAACTAATTCGTTTCGATATATACGAATTAAATGGAATTTTAACTAGGAAATAGATATTTTATTACCTTTAAAGATGATTATTCTAGATGTACTTGCGTTTATTTGATGAAGCATAAGCTTGATGTATTTGACACGTTTAAAGCATATAAAAATGAAAAAGAAAATCACATGAGAATCATATCACTTAGAAGTGATATATGTTCGGGGAAATGAGCCCTCTACCAAGAAGATGGGCAGAGTTGATCCTCATCAAATGGTCATTTAGGGGTAATTGGAAGCAAAAGAAGGAGCTTTGGAGATTGATTGTGATGGCAGCGGCTTGGGTAATTTTTGAGCGGTCTGTAGAGGACATCTGGGACATCATATTTTTCACAGGCTTATGGGATAGAGCTGATGGGATTTTTAGTGAATTAGAGAATTACTTGTTTCGACTAGATCCCAATAGTTCTTTATGTACTATTGTTTCTCACGGACTCAACTTTTAGGGTTTTACATTTGTTTCTTGTCTTTTTGGTGGATAGCGAATCCACTATTTTGTTGTAACCTTTTGTTGCTTTTATATCCTTAATAAAAGGTTGTTTCTTATTTAAAAAAAATAAATATATATATATATATATCACTTGGAAGTGATAGATGCGGTGAGTACTTTTCTAGTGATTTCAACATATTTGTGAATATGGCATAGTGCAACAATGATCTATACCTAGGACTCAAAAAAAAAAAAAAAAAAAAAAAAAAAAAAAAAAAAAAATGGTTTGGCTGAAAGGAAAAATAGAAACTTAGTTGACATGACAAATTACATGCTTAATCATGTTAAATTGTCATTTGTGGGATGAAGTCTTCTTAATTACTTGTAGAATTTTGAACAGAATTCCTTCAATGTAATACAAAGGTCTTTACATAAAAATTATAGAAAGGACGTGAACCTAACGTTGATTATTTTAAAGTGTGAGGGTGTTTTACCTATTGCTAGAACATAGATAAAAAAAAAAAAAAAAAGGATTAAGTGTGCATTTGTATAACATGCTACTAATAGTAAATCATATATATTGCTAAACTTGGAAACCAATGTCATAATTGAATTTAATGACGTAGAATTCTTCAAGAACTTATTATTCTTGGGTAATGAGTTAAGGGAATCACAAAAAGAGTTACCGAACTCTAAAGGAACACAAGAGGAAACATCTACTCGAGATGTTGAGGACTAGAGTGAACTTCGAATAAGCAAAAGAATTCAAGTTGGAAAGTCACTAGGATCGGTTGAAATAGATTCTCAACTCATTTCAATCTAACTTAGTAGAAGGGAATGAGAAGAAAGTTATAAGAACAATATCTTTTGTTCTACAAGTGAAAACCGATCCTAATACCTATAAAGAAACTATGACTTCTAGTAAGTCTTGTTTTATGCGGATTCGTTCGTGCTAACAATTAAAGAAAATTCGGACGATGTGTAAGGGACAAACATCTTGAAACATAGTCTCAACAAGAAGTATTTTATTAGAAAGATTTAATTTAGAACTTGCCTCCAAGGGGCACAAGTACACAAAATTTAACTAAGCAATTCTATGTAAATCCAAGATAAAAAATTACAGTCTCTGTTTGAGAGTTGTTTTCTTTGTCTTGTTCTCATGTTGCTTCATGTATTTTATACTTCCATGATTCTCGTTTCATAATTGTATGTAAATAGCCCACTACCTTATATCAATAACTCCTTTCAATAACCTTCCACAATGCCACTATTAACTACCTACATTTTTAGTAACTACCAATAATGGCTCCATTACCATTATTTAAATCGTGGATTGAGTGGGAAAACTCCCTTCTTCAATTGTACATCGCCCAACGCTCCAATCGCTCAAATATTGCTCTACTCAACCAATCACCCTAAACCTTCATTTGCACGAGCGAGTTCCTAGACATTCGCCCTGGTCTCCACACTTGAATTTCTCATTTTTGGGCCTTTGAATTGGGTATTTGTATATGTCAACAAGTATCTTTTAGAAAGACGTCATAAGAGATTAAATGGATTCAATTTTTTTAAACAACACATGGGAACTTGTCGATTTACAACTCAGTTCTAGGCCTATTGGATACAAATGGGTTTTTGAAAGGAAGTACAATTCGGATGGTACTCTAAACACTTTCAAAGCTAGACTAACATCCATTAGGATGTTATTTGCGTTGACCTCTATAAGTGACTTACATGTTCATCAAATGGATGTCAAAAACGACATATCAAATGGGGGCCTCGATGAGGAAGTCTACATGGAATAACCAGAAGAATTTGTATTACCCGAAAATGAACATTAAGTTGGTAAACTAGTAAAGTCATTATATGATCTAAACAAGCACCTAAGAAATGGCATGAAAAATTTGACTTAGTTATCATTTCTTTCAATTTTGTGCATAAAAGTGTAGATAAATGTCTATATTCTAAATTGTGTAATACCTATGTTATCATTATCCGTTTATATGTCTATGACATGTCGATTCTAAGTAATACATGGACGAAATTAAAAAAACGAACAAGTTTCTGCTTTCCACATTTAAGTGAAGGATCTTGAAGAAGTTGATACCATTTTAGGTATCAAAGGAACTAAAAGTAGTTGGGGTTAACATTTAAATCAAGCACATTATATAGAGAAAATGTGATAATTAAGTTCAAACACCTGAACATAAAAGAATATAAAACCCCTCTTGATCCAAGTACTAAACTTATAAAAAATGATGGAAAAGCGATTGCTCAATTGGAGTATTCAAGTGCTATAGGAAGTCAGGTATGCACCACAATGCACAAAACTGGACATAGCATTTGTGATTAGTAAATTAAGTAGATTTACTAGTATTCCTAGTAATGAACATTGGAGAGCCATTGAAAGAGTTCTTGGTTACTTGAAAAAACCTAAAAACTTAGGGGTCGTTTTCTTTGTGTTTCGATTTTGAATTTAGAGTTTTGAATTTTGGTTGTTTATTTTGGGATTGTTGAAAACATGTTCTCTTTATAATTTTGGAAAACTGTTTTCAAAAATAAAAAACTGAAAAATGCGTTTACTTTGTAATTTTCTGATATATTTATTTTGTCATATTTTATTTGTAAAAAATGGTTGATTTGTTGAATTACATTAATTTTAATGTCAATAAATCAATTAGTTCTCTATGTCAATAAATTTATCATTAATATTGTTTCAGCTAAACAAAAATTCAACCTCATACCAACAAATTCTTAACATGGATCTATATATAATGACAAAATAATATAAGAACTTCAAGTGAAGGAAGTGTTTCACAATTACCCAAAAAAAATAAAAAAATAAAATAAAAAATAAAATAAAATAAAAAATTCTTAACATGGATCTATATATAATGACAAAATAACATAAAAACTTTAAGTGAAGGAAGTGTCTCACATTTACAAAAAAATAAAAATAAAAAAAAAATAAAAAAAAAAATTACAAATAAAAATAAAAAATAAAAATAAAATCTTATGATGGATCTATATACAATAGCAAAAGAACACAAGAACTTCAAGTGAATGAAGTTTCTCACATTTACAAAAAAAATATAAAAATAAAATTAAAATTAAAAAAATCTTAACATGGATTTATATATAATGACAAAATAATATAAGAACTTCAAGTGAAGAAAGTGTCTCACAATTACAAAAAAAAAAAAAAAAATCTTAACATGAATCTATATATAATGACAAAATAACATAAGAACTTCAAGTGAAAGTAGTGTCTCAAAAAAAATAAAAAATAAAAAATTCCAAAAAGCGTGTTTTGATCCAAAACGCGCGTTTTGGACTTTTTAATACAAAATATCCAAAACGCAATAAACTCGTTTTGAGTTTTTTTTTTTTTTTGTCTGAAAATGAGCAAAGTAAACGCGTTTTCGATATTTCCAAAATTCGAAAACTCAAAATGAGCTGAAAACAGCAAAGAGAACGGAGCCTTAGGTCTTCAATATTCCAATAATTTTGGAAGGATTTACTGAAGCTAGTTGGGTTTCTAACACGGGAGAAAGTAAATCAACTGCAAGATGGTTTTTTACATTGAGAATTGCTGCAAGGAAACCCAAGAAACAAACATGCATCACACATTCAACCATGAAATTTGAATTCGTTGCATTAGCTGAAACTGGAAAAGAAGCTGAATAACTAAAGGATCTCTTTTATGAGATTCCATTGGAGAGGAAAAGCTCTTCGTCTATATCATTTTCTGTGATAGTCAAGCAACATTATCAAAAGCATACATTGATATAATGGAAAGTCTAGACATGTGAGTGTAAGACATAATGAAAAGTGAAATAATTTTCCTAAATTACATTAAGTCAATAGAAAATCTGGCAGATCCTCTTACTAAACCTCTTCAAAGAGATTTAGTTTTTTCAATATCGTGAAGGATGTGGTTGAAACTCCTTAACTAAAGTCCACAAATGATAGCAACCCTACTCATTATTAAAACAATTATTAATGGGTTCAAAGGGTAAAAACAAGTCATTCGATAAGTGAATTGTTGTGCACTATTGAATATCTATAAAACTCTATCCTTTGAAATAAAGAACCGATTGTTACTAAAGCGGAGGGATGATCAAAACAAGATCTTAATTAAGTAAAGTTTTAAATAACAAGTATATCTAAAAGAAACAAAGATATTTGAAAAACTTCACCTAGTTATGTGTTTTACCGATATTATCACAAGAAATAACTGGTTCAAAGTTATCAAATTACCTGGAATTTCGATAATAATTTGTCAAAATTATCTTATGCATAGAAGTCGGTTGATTGAACTGCTTTCAATATACATTCTTTAAATAATGGGGGATTATTGGAAAAATCGTGTTTAAAGAAATATTGAAAAAAATTATGTGCTTTGGCCTTTGAGTTTTCTTCTATTTTATTGGCTTA
Organism: Ligustrum vulgare; assembly: GCA_963555705.1. Classification (NCBI taxonomy): domain Eukaryota; kingdom Viridiplantae; phylum Streptophyta; class Magnoliopsida; order Lamiales; family Oleaceae; genus Ligustrum; species Ligustrum vulgare. Next base: position 39,167,466 of record OY743173.1, on the reverse strand, counting down.
ATCCTACAAACCATTTGTCAAACGGTCCTTAAGCACTCAAATTATCGAGAGGAGACAAATATCGTCTGAGGACAACGAATTACGTGGTCAAGCCTTCTATATTCATTTCCGGTTATTCCATCATCTTTTTTTTTTTTAATCTTCTTTCTTCATCTACCGTAAATTTCAACGACTATATGTACTAAACAAATATGTATGAATAATAGAATAGAATTAATAAACATCAGTTTTTTTATTCAAAATGCCTCGTGATCCACGTTTGATTTACAGTCCATGTTTTGAGGGAAAGATAGGCAACTAAGCCAAGCCAGGTAATAGAAGTATATGTGTAGTCAGCAGTGAACATGTTGAATCACATTCACTGTCATTGTTACTAAAGAAGCATTGCCAATAAGCTTTTGATATGGAAATATCTGTTCATTCCTTTTTCCCTGAATATATAAAGTTACTCTTATGATATAAGGCCCTTTAGCATAGCCTCTTGTTAATTTGTTCTTACTTGAGAATTGCTTTCTTTTTATAACAAATGCTGCTGAGAAATTTAGCGCTTAAAAAGATCTTGATGGGTAAAAGAGGATTCAGAGGACAGGGAACATATTTGATCAAATGGTTCTCTAGCAGAAGAAAAAATATTGCATTTATGAGACAGAAGTAAAAGTGCACTGTGATTAAAGTATTCAAGCAATAACTTCAAAAGTACCTGAGAGTAGCAATCAATAGTAGTTTTAAAATCTTTGTCACGGAAAGCCAAGTCTCCGCGTTTCCTTGCATCCAACATATCTCTCATTTGTTGGGTCCATTCTTGGAAAGATAACTACAGTGGCATTTATATTTATATACCTTAAAATTGAAATATTATATATGCATTTACATAGCATCTTAGATAGAACAAAAGTACCTCATTGGTTCCTTCATCGTCTTTATAGTGTGTCATCACCAAAATTTGATGGATTGCTGTGAGATCCATACGTGAACAGGCATCTCCCATTGGAGAGAGAGGGTGTTGTGGGGTTGGTGGCATTTTTTCCCTCTTTGAAATTCCCAGCATCACGTGAGAGGGAACCTGCAACAACATTTTAATTCTTACCTTTAAAAGAAAGTAGTTCGTAGATATTTAATATGAAATGCAATCAGCATTTCCCCAATTTGCACTTAATCGCATAACTCTCTAATCACATGACTTCTGATAAAACTAATATTCCATGCTAGTACCACTCCCATAGGGATGCCCCCTTCCCTGTGGGTGGTGAAAGGAGAAAACATATGATCTGTTGAGGGATAATCCCAATAAACAACCAACATACAAGGCATTAGGCTACTCCTGGACCTTTTAACACGAAACCTCAATTTTTAATATGGTATCAGAGTAGGTAAATGTTCTGAGTTCAAGTCTCGCCGTCACTCATTTAAATAAAAATTATCCACGTGTTGGCTTTGATGAAAAAACAAATCTGGTCTACATGTGAGGAGGCGTGGATATTATATATATATATATATATATATAACCTTCTAGTAAGCTTCTTTATCAAGTGGTTCAAAATTATCCATTATAAGCATGCACCGATAAAGGAAAGCATCCAAGGAACAAACAAGACACACTGAACCCATTGAAAGTGTAGAAAGAAAAATGAGACTTACATCAGGTTTATTTTGCAGTGGGGAAAGGGTAGAAACAAGATCTTTGGTTTTTGGCCGCTCCCTTGGTTCATATTGCAAACACTGTGAAGCCAGACCAAAAACAACAGTTGCCTCTTCGGTGGAGAAGTTCCCCTCCAAATGGGAGTCCATCAGAAGCAGAATATTTTTACCTCGAATCATATCCAGTGCCTGAAAGGCACAATATGGAAACAGGTGCATGAAATAGGAAACAGATTTAACAGATCATTCTAATATAAGACACAAAAGCAGTGCTCCTCGCACATCAAAATAAGTGAATATTAAACTCAAATCATTTCATTGTCTAATCAACTAGGAATAACAATTAAAAAGCATGGGCCTTTATATTTATATTCTCATATTTTGCAAGTTCAAGTGACACAGCAAGTCAAAATAAAATTTGAGGTGGAATTTGTAGCAGTAGAATACAATCAAGGACTATCAGACATCATTATCAGGGTGAATACGGTGCAAGTGGTTTTCCTAGAGGATGAGGGGATTGTAACTTTATCTTGTTAGTATAACAGGATTTCCTGCAGCTATGAACCATGCCATCGCAATTCTCAAAACATCAAAACTAGTTTATTAGTACGTGTCACCACTTTTACATGAGTTGCAAAAGTAGCATGTATATATTTTGACAAGAACTTTCTTAAAACACATTCCTTACTTAAGAACTCATTTCTGGAGGTTACTGCTCTACAACTTCATAAGCTATATTAATAACAGATACAATAAAACAAGAAGTGGCAGTTAAAATAGTAATCATATCACGAAAGCTGAAGTGGATGAGCATCAGTACTAGAATCCATACAAGCATGAGATAACAAGTCATTTAAGCTTATAAATGATCAAGCTTGTATATACGCACATGACTTGGAGGGATGTGCTTTCCACTAAGCAGATCCAAAAGAACAGTCCCAAAGCTGAAAGCAACACTTTCTGGGGTGACCCTTCCTACAAGAGATTTGAAAGATATACTAATTCTCAGAAGCAAAACCTAGAAGAAAAAAAGAAGGAAGTCAAGCAATCTACAATAATTCCCATGCAACGTTATTTAGTTGAGAAAATAGTTTTGACCCGAAAACTTCTCCAGCAGTCCCTCATAATAATTAGCAGCTGTGAACTTATTGTTATCAGGCTACCATACTCTGCTTTCTTCAAGATCTGCATGATTTGAACAATTTTATGTAGGAAAAGGAGCTGATTGACTTGCCTAATGCCTATGGTGGGATGTTGTTTTACAGTCAAGCAGAAAGGAGAACCCCACTTTTTCTGGGCAGCATAGGTTCCATCCAGGAGAATCTTTAACAAGGGAATAAGAGGTCAAAAATGTAATTCCACACTTAAGTGCTTTTGGCTTTTGAGAGTGTGATATAAGTAAGGCTCCTGGTTCGAATGTAATCACTAACTAGTTTGTACACATGTTGCAAGTGGTGAAAAGAGTGCTGAAACAATGCATATTTACATGCATAAAATGATATAAGAAAAGAATTAATACAACTTCTGTTGTTGTCACCCCTAAGAGTAATGGTGATTTGAATATAGGGATTACAGGCCTATTAGTGTTTGGGGTCTGTGGACAAGATGACCCCAAAGTGCTAGCTCTGAGACTAGCAAAAAACATTAATAAGGTGGTGCCTCAATCAAAATGCTACAGTGGGTAAGAGGCAAATCCTTCATCCAGTACCTATGGCCAAGGAAGAGATGGATGCCGTTGAGAAGTGCAAGAAATGGCATGCCATGAAAAGTTGATATTGAGAAAGCCTAAGAACTCAAAAATTGGGACGTCCTGCTTTTTGTTAAGAAAATGGGTTTAAAAAAAAAGGCTCATATGGATTAGGTTTTGCATATTTGCTGTAAGGTTTTTAACTATGGAAAATGGTGCTCCTGTGACTTTAATAGCTCTAGAGGCTCAAGGCAGACAGATTCGTTATCCGCATTACTTTACTTGATGGTTATGGGGTGCTTATTTTAGTTGGTAAAGATGGATGAAGAGACGGGTAGTGGTGAATTAATCACTGAGAGGCGTTTATACAATGAATGTTATTGATGCCACTCCTTACCATCTTTGACCGGGGCGACTGGGTTCTGGTTCTGTTTCTAATAGGTAACGGATATCTATTTCCACCAGTAATTTAATATTTGGGGATGCTTTACTTTTTAAGATGCGGATCATATGTTTTATTTAACAAACATAAATTTATTAAACCATTATTTATAGGAATAATTGTTAAACTCGAGTCTTCATGACAAATAATTTTATCAACTTCATTTAAATATAATAGCCACATGAAGTCTTTTTACCAAGTTTCAATACTGACACACCTACAGCATCTTAAAACGTGATTGTTCACTTTAAAACAGTAATGGAATAAACATTTGGTTGGACAAAGTTTGTTCAGTATTTTTTCTCTCCCCAAACTTGCGTGAAGCCAAGCAGAGCCAGAATGAATTCAGGGAAGGACTTCCAGTGACCATACTTGGCATAATAATGTAATGGGCTGTGAATTATACATAGGAAAGCCACTAGTTTTGATGGTGGAACCTCCTTTGATTTGGAATTTTTTGACCATTCAGCCACACAACATGAAATGATTTTCTCACATATTTACTTTAATGAATACAAATTTAGCCCTCGTTTGAACCCCATTTTTATTATAAAAAAATGAGTTATAGTTTTTTGGAGAATGTGTGGTTAAAAAGTAGGGAAATTTTTTTTGTTTATGTGTAGATTATTTTATTAATATAATGTGGGGTTAAAATGAATTTGAGAAAAAATGAATTTTGAATAATGGGGCTCAAACAGGGGCTTAATATAATTACCTGCAACTAATGTGATAAGGATTAAATACCACAGCAGATTAAATCACAAGTGACACGGGTTAATGGTAGCTATATTAGTAGAATTTGTATCATTTCATTTGGAAAAGCCGATAAGGTAATGGATGGTAAATCTATCTGAATAAAGAGATTTTACAGTTTGAAATGAACAATTTTAGAAATAATAATTTGAGGGATTAAAGGTGAGTAAACCTCTGCTAGGCCATTTATTTCACCTCTTAAAACTACATCTGATAGCCAATAGTTTTATATAAACCTGGAATTCAATCCCAACTCCTTAATTTCACATTTATCCATCTAATGCAGATTAAAATTATAGAAACAGGAAGAGCACACAGCTCCTCTAGTTTGTTTAGATCAGCTCACTTGCCACTGAGCTTTGTTATAAGATGCTCAATGCAGTATAAATTAAACTCTTTTATGGTTTGAGTCGTCCTTCTCAAATCCTATACTACAGTAATGTGCCTTTAGGAGTTCTAAGTAAATTCTGACTATTTCATAATGATATCCTATCGATCATACAGCTAAACTTCAGGATCGTGAGCATAATCCATCTCTAAGAGTAAAGGTAATTGGATATATACGGTACAGGACAATTTAGGCATATGAATGGAAGATAACTAAAAGCTTTTTTTTTTTTCCTTGAAAAATAAAAATAAAATACCATTTCTCAGATACTCGGGAGGTGTATATGCAAGATTTGTGCTGTAACTTTTACCATCCCTGCTATTTTTCATCAATCCAAAACAGGACAGCTGTGGATCGCCATTCTGCCAAAAGCATCCATCATACAGATATTTTAATCCAATTAAAGCATAAAGCCCTTAAATAAGATACTAGCATGGGGGAGAAAGAAGAGCACTGCAAGACAATAGCATATAGTCAAGCTCAAGAATAAGAAATAAATTAACCTCATCGAACAGAACCCTATAGGCATTCAAGTCATGGTACAGTGGTCGACCTTCATTATTGCAATAATCTATTGCTTCAGCTATATACAAAGCCACTCTTAAACGCATGGCCCACTCAGGGGTTTGATTCTCCCCTGTGAAAGAAAGTAGAGTATGATAATTTAACTAACACGTTAAATGAACAAGATAGAACATTTTGACATTTAAAACACAATTTTTTGCATAAAAGTACAGAGACATGTGAAGAGGCAAGTTTAACAGGAATCTTGGAATTTCCCATCACCGTAGGAAAGGATATATTACAGAATGGATGTCAAAGAGAATGTAACATATAGACAAATACCCCTTCAAAGCCCACTATTTAGGCTTCGTAGGTAAATGAGGCAAGAGAACCTTAAATTTCTAATGTTATGGGTAACTTCACAACCCAAAAAAAAAAAAAAAAACAAAACAAAAAAAAAAAAAGTGGAATTGATTTATAAGTTAAGATTCAAATCAACTTATCACTTCAGAAAGGAATGCCAGAAACTCATAATACACATAGCAACTAACCGCCATCTAAATTCTAAAACCATAAAAGTGTAAGAATAATCACAGTATTAACTTATTCACAATATATTATGTTTTTTAGGAAACCTAGCTTTGAAAGTAGCTGCATTTGCCAATATCTTCTAAAATATATCTAGATAAGTGTGAAGGAGAAATGCAATAAATGAATGATAAGTTAAGCTGAAGCAAGAATAGAGCATACAGTGAAATAAATGCTTAGCAAGAGTCTCGTTAGGCATGAACTCCGTCACAAGCAGCCTCTCATCCCCCTCACAACAATACCCTATCAAATTTGCCAGCCTCTTATGCCTCAGTTTTCCCACATCCTTTGCTTCCTCCTTTCAAATACAAAACAAGAATAAATTAAGTCAATTGTCATTTTCCAATAAAAGATTTACATGTGTATATTTCTTTTTAACTGAATCATATTATTCGTACAGCGAACTGTTTAGGATCGGGCCAGGCCATCTTTGTGAATTTTTTGACAGCGATCCAGCGGCGGTTCTGCAGGCGGCCTTCATAGACGACATTTGGGGCCTTCTCTCCACTCTCAGAGACGATGTTGTCGGAGCTGAAGTTGTTTGTAGCAGCCTTCAGCTCCGCCAAAGTGAACTCCGCGAAATCCGACGAGACGGCGGAGGCACCTTTAGCAGAAGAGGAATGGCGTTGATGGCTGTTGTGCCAGTTATCCTTATCCAAGCGCGGCTTCCTCGAGAACAGCGATTTGCAGCAGCCCATGACTCGTCCGATAATGTTGAGTACCGTTATACTAGGCTTTCTGCAACATTCGGATGGATTATTGGAGAGAGAATCTGGGTTTTTGGTTTTCTTTTCACAGTTAGCCTGCGTCTGCTCTGTATTTTCTATGATTTTCCAATTTTTTTTACTGTCAGAATCTAATTTTCAGATATCTCTTTCTTTTCTTTCCGTTCAGAACTACGTGAAATGATCCCTTTCGGGCATTTCCTTTGCCCGAATGGGACACATTAGTGTGTTCGATTTCTAAAACAGATCATTCCTAAGGGAAAGCTTTCGGTTCGGCTAAGATTTAATTTTCAAATTATAATGAAGATAATTTTTTAAATTATTTTTTAACTATAAATATTTTTTCTCTTCAATTTTTTATTACACACCTTGCTTGGAAAACTCAAAAAATACACATTTAAATCAGATTCCTTTTATTTCGGTCATCAAACGGAGGCTAAAAAAGTTGCTTATAATTGTCTATTTATTTTTTGGCTTTAATTTGTTTACAACAAAGAATGTGATAATTTTTAGAAAAGATAGGAGGTTGAAAAGTGATTTGGAGAAATATGTATAGTTAAAAAGTAATTTTGAAAAATGTATTACTTATAAATATATTTGATGTTGTAAAAATTTCTAATCTTAACGGGCAAGATGTGGAGTTGCTTGATCACTGAAAAAGATGAATGGATTCACCTTAGATGACCTGCAAAAAAGGCGAGGAGTATTCTCCCCGACGCTCATCCGATGTGAAAATTAGTTTTCTGGCAAAAAAGTGGAGAGAGAAAATATAAAATTGAAAACCGTATTAATGATGAATGAATAATATTTGATCAAATGAGCTGTATTTATAGGGCTCAAAAGTCCGTAACTTTCTTCTATTATAAGAAGGAGTCTTCTTTGCTTAAACTTACCGTTTCAGAGAAGAATCCTTATAAGGATTGAACTTTCCTTTTCTGGAAGTTTCCTTATGGAGAGTGTTGACGTTGCCCTACCTTTGGGGTGCTTATGGGGCATCAACATGGTGTATTATCCACTGCGTAGTGTGAATTTGTTCCACACGAGATGGACGCGTCCTCAAGAGGTTTCGAACATTGGACCTATTGAACTTAAAAATTTCAAAGGCCTTCCTGATACTACTAAACTAAGGCAACGCCCTTGGGGTGCTTACGGGGCGTCCACACGGTGTATTGTCCACCACGTAGTGTGAATTTTTTCGCTTAGTAGTATCAAGGAGGCCTTTAGAAATCTTAAGTTCCATAGGTCCAATGTTCGAAACCTCTTGGGGATGCGTCCACCTCGCGTGGAACAAATCAACACTACGCGGTGGACAATACACCGTGTTGACGCCCCATAAGCACCCCAAGGGCAGGGCAACGTCAACATATAAACGCGTTATGTTGACGGAGACCTGCCCTTGGAGTGCTTATGGGACGTCAACAGAGAGTATCTTGTCTTGTGGCCCATTGACGAAGCTTATTAATGAAAGAGAACTCGAGGTTTGCTTGTATAGGCTTTTGGTGTGATGAGGCCGAGATAAGCCGATCATCATAACATACTATGTCGAGATAAGAATGCAGTTGAGCATCTTAACATTGGGATATGCTCGAAATGTGGGCAGATCTATGGATATGCGAACGGGATGATCCGGTGAGGTCGAGAAATATGTCCGGCCTCTATGATTAACCCGAGCATACATGCCCGACCTTCAAGCTATATGATGAGTCCTTCTGAGAAGTTCGGGTACTTGGGCCGACCTGTAGACTCCTAAGGCCTATAATCCACCCTAGGATTTTATGGTCAAGAAATCGCAGTGATCAATATTTATTTATAAACAAGTTACCAAACACACTAGTACTTGTAAAACGTAGATCGTCTCTGTTCGTTAAGATTTTTGTTTATAAACAAAGAATGTGATATTTGGCTTTTGGTGTGATGAGGCCGGGATGAACCGACCATTGTAATCATAATATGTCAAGATAAGAATGCGGTCGGGCGATACTTGACCCTAATATTGGGATATGCTCGAACATGTGGGCCGATCTATGGATATGCGAACGGGATGATCTGGTGAGGCCGGGAAATATGTCTGGCCTCTATGATTAACCCGGGCATACATGCCCGACCTTCAAGCTATATGATAAATCCTTCTGAGAAGTTCGGGTACTTGAGCCGACCTGTTGGTCAAGATGGACCGACCTGTAGACTCCTAAGGCCTATAATCAACCCTATGATTATATGATCGAGAAACTGCAGTGATCAATATTTATTTATAAACAAGTTACCAAACACACCATATACTTGTAAAACATAAACACGCCATATACTTGTAAAACGTAGATCATCTCTGTTCGTTAAGATTTTTGTTTATAAACAAAAAATGTGATATTTGGCTTTTAGTGTGATAAGGTTGGGATGAGCCGACCATCGTAACCATAATATGTCAAGATAAGAATGCGGTTGGGCGATACCCGAGCATCTTAATATTGGGATATGCTCGGACACGTGGGCCGATCTATGGATATGCAAACGAGATGATCCGGTGAGGTCGGGAAATATGTCCGGCCTCTATGATTAACCCGAGTATACATGCCCGACCTTCAAGCTATATGATAAATCCTTCTAAGAAGTTCGGGTACTTGGGCCGACCTGTTGGTCAAGATGGCCCAACATGTAGACTCCTAAGGCCTATAATCCACCTAGGATTTTATGACCAAGAAATCGCAATGATCAATATTTATTTATAAACAAGTTACCAAACACACTATGTACTTGTAAACTGTAGATTGTCTTTGTTCGTTAAGATTTTTGTTTATAAACAAAGAATATGATATTTTTGAGGGAAAATATGTGATTTAAAAATAATTTAAGGAAATATATGTGATTTGAAAAAATGTGTTATTTATAAATAAGTAACAAATGAAGGCTTAAAGTTTTAGATTCTAAAGAAATATAAAAATTAGTTAAATATTTAATTTTTTTATTTATTTTTTATTTTTTTATGGAAATTGTTTTTCTAGTTAAGATTCACCAAAAATACATATTAAAAATTACTACCATTTGACTACACTTTGTTTATGATATATGTCAGTAAAATTTTGACTTTTGACTCTTGCTTTAGGACTGTAAGCAAAAATCGTCAAATTGTCCAATCAAATCGAAATTGCATTTTGGAAATTGTCAATTTGGTGCCGCATGGACCCGTCTATGAAACGGTTTTGAACCTAATCAAACGGTCAAAAATTGTTTGGATTAGATTTGAAAATTTAATTGGGTTTGAAATCAAATCGGATCGACGAAAAAATATATAAAAATAAAAAATAAAAAAAAGAAAAATGTTGAAAACTCAACCTATATGTCAAATTCAATAGTTATATGGGTATTTTTGTTATTTTCTATTACATTTATTATCCAATTAGATAATTATCATACTTCAAAATTCAAATAAATCCAATAATCTCCATCCAAATATAAAATGCGTGATTTTTGAGTTCATTAGGTTTAGGTTTGAGTTTTTTCTAAAACCGTTCTCAAACTTTTAAAATGTTTTGGTTTAAGTTAGAATTTTTCTCGAACCGATTTCAATGATTTGGTTTCAAAATCTATCAACAATGGGTAAAACCGGACCACTTAGCCAAATTTGATACGCAAACAGAATTTCACGTCTAAATTTGACTTGGGGAAAATGACGTAGTTGAAGTTAGAGAGAAGACAGACCCATGTGAGCTTCGTCCTTCGTGTTTTATTAGGATCTGCATTTCATTGGTTCCTGATAAAACACATTTTTTTTTGTGTAATTATAAATGAAACACTATAAAAACACTCTTGAGCTTTATAACAACCTCTAATACTTATAATTTGAGTATCACATATACTTCATTATTACTTTTTTAATCAATGTTGTTTATAAACGATCACCTGGAAATATCTATTAGATTTTTTTTTTAAAAATCAACAATTTTGGTCAAAAAAATGGATAAACTAAATGTTGTCATATCGCTATTTATAGTCTCTGTTTGGTAAATGGTTATCAACGATTGTTTATAAATATTGTTTATAAATAGCGACGTGTTAACATTTCGTTGATACATTTTTTTTTAAAAGTAAAAAATGGTGGACATGAATCTTTGAACCGCTAAAATTGTTGATTTTTCAAAAAAATTATCCAATAAAATGTTGTAATGTGATTGTTTTTAAACAAAATTCATAAACAGGTTTGACCAAGTATAGGCTAAACACTATTTATAACCAATTATTTATAAGCGATTTACCAAATCGAGGGTAAATTATAAGAATATAAATTGATTTACAAAGCTTGTCTACACATAATATATTTTAAAATTTAATCATATAAATCTACTTATCACTATAACTACTACATTATAAGAGTGTAGGTGAGCCTACCATTCATCTTTTATATGCTTTCACATTGGACTTCTTGTAATTGGTTTGGCTACATTCATGTAAAGCCCTATAATCTATTCTTAAGTGTGAAATCTTGAAATGCCCATGAATGAGATGATGCACTTAGGGCTGGGTAAAACCCAAATCAAGCCGACCAAACCAATCGATTTGGGTCGATTTTTTCAACAATTGGATTTAACCCGAATTTGATGATACCCAGAATGCAAGTCCAACTTACTGAAAATAGTTGCCCCATGCAATTCATCGAGGAGTTCATCAACAATTGGAATTGGAAGTTTGACCTTAACAATTTTTATTTAAAGCTCTATAATCAACACGAAGATGCCAACTACCATCCTATTTACGAACTAAAAGAACCAGAGAAGAAAATGGACTATGGATTGGATGAATAATGCCTAAGGCAAGCATGTCATTAACAAGTTTTGCGATCTTAGTTTTTTGAAAATAGGGATATCGATATGGACCAACACAAATGGGTTTAGAATTAGGGTGGAGGACAATATTGTGGTTATGGTCACGGTTTGGTGGGAGTCCCTTAGGTTGCTGTAATATTTCCTGAAATTGGTCAAGTAATTTTGTAAGAATGAGGTCAGTTTCTAGAGTAGAAATGCTAAGTGCAGTAGGATGAAAAAGTTGTAATACCAAACCTCACTTGTCTTGCTTCATAGCCTTTCCAAACTGAGCCCCATCCATTCAATGAGACCTCGGTTGGGGTAATTCCCTGTAAAACAAGCTCAGAACCCAGGAGATTAAATTTCATACACAATTGAACAAAATCCCATAAAATAGGCCCCAAGGTACTAAGTCATTGAACTCCCAACACAATATCACAACACCTTAATGTTAAAACATAAGCCCCTGTTCTCTTTGCTATTTTGAGGTCGTTTTCTATTTTTATTTTCGAAAATGCTAAAAACGCTTTCTCTTTACCATTTTCGAAAACGCATTTTGAAAAACAAAAAAAAATTTATACACAAAACGCAAAACGCCCAAAACCTCGTTTTGGGCGTTTTGTGTGTATTTCGACAAAAAAATGTCCAAAACGCGGAAAACGCGTTTTGAGATTTTTTTTTTTTTTTTAAGAATTATCTTAACTTAGAACTAAGCTTAACATAAAATTTTTATTTTTTTATTACTTTTTTTAGAATTATCCTAACTTGGAACTAAGCTTAAATAATTTTTTTTTTCTTTTGAGAATTATTCTAACTTGGAACTAAGTTTAAATAAAGTTTTATTGAATTCAATATCAACATTACAAAAAAAAAAAAAAAAATTAAGTGAGAATTCTTGTTATTATATTTCAAAAAATGCACTGATAAATGGACTCTGGTGATTTTGATAGAACTTGCATTTTCTGAATTTTAATAGAAGTAGAGCTTTTTCAAATCCCGAGCCAGACCAATCTGTGTTAATATAGACTCTTAATGCTCACATTAGTGTGTTGCATGTAACCATGTTTTCAGTGTATTGTGAAAGGAAATTTGAGTTTGAATTTGTAGTATTCTGCAAAATTTCAAACAGAAAGTGTTTTCCAACTTTTCATTTTCAAAAACAGTTTTCAGAAATGACAAACCAAACGCGTTTTCAGCAAATTTGAAAACAAAAATGAAAATAGGAAATACAAAACATTTTCGAAAATGAAAATACAAAATAAAATACAAACAGAACGCCACCTAAAAATCTATGTGATAACTGCATCTGAAACTGAACATCCACACAACTGCTCGTACTAAGCAAGGTGTCTCCATTAGTGTTTGGTTGTTGATTGTGAATGTAGATGCAGTCGGTGCTTAATTGAGGGATCCATGAAATTATGGGTTCTTCCAGTATCGATGAGAATCACTACAGTACCATCATTGACATGCCCAGGAATGAGCATGGTTTTTGGACTTGGTGAACTAGATAGAGCATGGATAGAAATCTCAGGAGCTAGTTTCGGCTGCACCTCAGCACCTCCCAATGGGCCTTCGGTTCCCTCTAGAAATGATGGTTGTTGAACTAATTGCGGCTCCTCCGAGGCAGTACATTCCATTATAAATAAATGAGCTGATTTGCATTTGTGGGCTGGCCCCCATTTTTCATCACAATTGTAACATAACCCATTTTCCCTCCTTTCCTTCATTTGTAACAGGGATAGACATTGGACAGAAACAATTGCCCTTGTATTAATGCTGGGGAATTGCTAAATGGGCGTGTTGGAATAGAGCTTCTCACGAACCCCACCTGAAGGCGTCGACATTTCCTCCTGCATTTTCGCCATACTAAAGACCATTGTAAGGTTAAAAGGATTAAGCATACGAACTATGAACCAATATCCTCCTGTAAGTCACTTAAAAAACAGCAGAGCTTGTAAGGTTCTACCAACCCTTTTAGTCGATTAGATAAGACCTCAAATTGGGATTTGTATGCATCCACTATTGTATTTTTCATTACCCGTGTAAGAGCCTCCATCAAATCATCCAAAATAGAAGGACCAAATACGGTGAGCAAACACTGAGTGAAACCATCCCAACTTATAATCCCACTTGAAGCCTTTAAATCCTGAAACCAAATGAGGGCTTTACCCTCCATGTGAAAAGAAGCCAAGAGGATCTGATGAATAGGGTTAGTTTGATGACAAGTAAAAAATTGATTAGCACGATAAATTCAACGATTAGGTTCTTTGCCATCGAACTTGGGAAAGTTGAGACGAATAGCACGGGTTTGAATGTCGCAATTCTCATCAAACAAAGGATTCCTGATTTGAGATGTTGACCCCAAATTGAGTGTCTTCCTTATGCTTCCCTTACTGACGAACCAAGGTCTCTACATTAGTCAGCTCATATTGGGAGTCTTCCTTATGCTTCCCTTGCTAACGGACCAAGGTCTCCACATTAGTCACTACCAGTTGTAATTGTGCAGTCAAGCCTTCTATTATCTGTTGCAAGGCATCTTGATCTTGTTGTTCAAATTATTGAGTTTGTGGGACTGTAGCCAAGGAGTCGGCGAGGTGGGAATAGCGTGTATTGTGCCCTTCAGTCGTGGAACGATGACTCTAATACCACTTGTAAGGTGCTGGAAATTGGATAGAAGTAAATAGCCTCTTTGAGGGGGCTGAATCCTCCTAATACTAGAACTGGATAAAATTCATAACAACGGCTTAAATAACATTACAAATAACCAACTACCCAATACTTACGAAAATAAAGCAACAAATAATAACCCATAATTAATAACTATTGCATAAAGATTGTGGCTTAACAAACGAACGATTAACTGTATACCCTATACTCAGGCCCATGATAGTAAATTCAATCCTACTTTCAAGAATATCTATGTTTATTCCTTCCTCGTCTCCTAGAGGTAATAATACTACAAAAATAGATTATAACGACGAGCATTTGGTCCCTGTTTTCATATATTAATGACCAACATTCGGTTATTCACTAAAACAATTGGAATGAAATTTTTCACAATTTTCATGATGTTACAACGACCAACCATTGTGGTCATTGAAAGTTTAAATCTTATAAGGGCCACAAGCTTGGTCTCCATTATCATATATTAGCGACCAATATTTGGTTGGTTGCTAAAACAATTAGAGGAAAAAATTTCAGGATTTTCATGATGTTTCAGGGACCAATTATCATGGTCGCTGGAAGTTTAAATCTTACCGGAACCACAAGTTTGGTCCATGTTATCATAAATTAGCGACCAAACAAATACTGGTCGCTAAAACAACTGGAGTGAATTTTTTTGTGACTTTTATGATGTTTCAACGACCAACCATCGTGATTGTTGTAAGTTTAAATCTTACAGGGACCACAAATTTGGTCTCTGTTGTCATATATTAGCAACCAACACTTGGTTTGTCACTAAAATAATTGGAGGAAATTTTTTCATGATTTTGATATTGTTTCAACGATCAACCATCGCGATCGCTGTAAGTTTGAATCTTAAAAGGACCACAAGTTTGGTCCCTGTTGTCAAATATTAGCGACCAACATTTGGTTGGCGCTAAAGCAATTGGAGGGAAATTTTTTCCAATTTTGGTCCCTATTGTCATATATTATCGACCAACATTTGGTTAGTTGCTAAAACAATTGGAGAGAAAATTTTCACGATTTTGATGATGTTTCAGCGACCAACCATCATGGTGGCTATAAGATTGAATCTTACAGAGACCACAAATATGGTGCCTTAATTTGTTATATACAGCGATTGTCGTTGGGAATTCAAGTTTTAGCAACCATCATGAGTTGGTCATTAAAGACTTTCAATGACGATGAATTAGCGACTATCGTGCAACCGCATTTTATTGGTTGCTGAAGACATTTAGTGACCATAAATTTGCCTTAAGTAGGGCTGAGCACAAATCAAACCAAATCGACCAACCCAATGGACCCAATCTAAACTTATCGGCTTGGGTCGAGTTTTCAAGTAATTGGGTTGATCTGCGGGTTGGAAAATTTAATTTTAGCTCGGTTTGGTTTGGGTTCGGATTCAAGCAAAGGAACCGAACTAACCCAAAACAAACTGACCCATTATTATTTAAAAAATAAAAAAACGTTAAAAGTTAAAATTTCATCAACTTTTGATTTTTTCAATTTAAGTTTTAAGTTTGTTTTGAGTTTTAATCAATGGACTATGGATTGCTAATACAATTGGGCCAAAAAATTGGTTCAGAAATTAAATATAACAACAAATAATACAAATTAGACTGAAAAATTAACAAATATTATTATTTCAACATAAGGCCCACAATGGAAGCCCAGACCCCAACTCAAACAGACCCAAATCGATCAACGTTGGTTTGAGTTGGTTTTGGTGTATTAACCCACAATCAGTTTGGTTGGATTGAATTTTTTCCAAACCGATGTCATCGAGTTGGGTTTCAAACAGTCCCAACCCAACACATGCCCAGCCCTAGCCTTAAGTGACCAATTTTTTTTTTTTTTGTCCCTGGAGACCTTTTATTGTAGTGTGCCTTTTCATATTCTTTTAATAATTTAATTCCACATGGAAATGATAATTTTGTAAAATAAGACCTTAGTATTGGCTTATTGTCTGTATAATCTCCTTGGCTTCGTACATAATATAATTTTTGAAATTTACGTGTGTATATTTCTAATTCACACATATCACATATCTTTAGATTTTTCATTACTATCATTCATTCATTATATTCATATTTTTTTCTAGCTTCTTCATCAATTGTATATCCATCTCCCAAGAATTACGTTCTAATGGCTCTTTCTAATCTTTTTAGGTTGTGTTTGATAAGGTTCTTTTTTCATGGAAAACCACAATTTTCCAACCATTTTCCATATTTATGCTGTTTGATTGCTTTTGAATTTCAGGCAATTGATTTTCCACTTGGTTAGGTCACGAGCCTATTTTCTCAGTTTTCGTGGAAATGGTTTTCTCGGCTACCAGTAGAATTTATTTTCCTGGAAAAATTATTGACCATTTTCGTCACGTTTGATCATTTTTGTTATTGTTAATTGATTTATTTTTTTGCCAAAAAATTAACATTATTATTATTATCAAATATGAATGTGTGAATTTTTTTTTTTTTTTTTTTTTTTTTTTTTTTTTTAGTATAATGGCTAGATTTTGCTTTATTTTCCATGAAAAATAATGTCAATCAAACAACAAAAGTTGAAAAATTCTCCACTTTTTCCACCTAAAAAATTAAACCAATCAAATACATTAAACTTCTAATTCCCAGGAATTCAATTCCATGGAATTCATTTTCTTTCCACCCAAATTCCACCATCGCTATCAAACGCAGCCTTAATATATCTTCAATTCCTTGGTCATTAGAGTATTTCTATTAACTAATGCTTCAAGTACTGTATTTTCTCCATATTTTATTCTTCTTTTTATATTTCCTATTAGTTTTCGCAACCATTCTTATATTATATCTCTAAATGTATACTCTATAAATCCAAAGGTTGTGTATGTTTTTCATTTATCAAATTTTATGGCTAAGTCGGCACTTTTTGTCCATATTTCTATAGGTTTGTTTATATATACAAAATCTACATCTAATAATATCCATGTTATATGGATTAGTTCATTTTATGATTTCATAGAGTTAGTTTCTCTTATTGATTGTTTCTTATGTTTTCACTATATCTCTTTTGAGTTTTTCTATATCTTTGAAATCCTTCCTAGGTATAGGAGTTTCATCAAGATAGTCAATATCCTTATCAATACTAAATTCTTCTTTTACTTCACTTGTGGTATGATTTGTATTCATTTTAGTATTTTTTACTTGTTTTGTTAATCCTTTTAATTGATTTTTATATTTATCATATTCTTCTTCTGTATATTCTAAGAATTTTCTTTCCAATTCTTCAACTTCTGTTATCATACATTATTTTATTTCATGAGTTTTTTTCTTTTCATTTATTATCTTTGGATCTTTTACTAAAATCTTGAGAATGATTAATTATAATTTTATCTTTTCCTTTTAAATTGTTATCTAGAATATGCATTTCCTATTTGTAGGTTATATTCTAGATTTTCTAGTTTTTTTGTTCATTTCTTCAAAACCTTCATTCATATTATTTTTCGGTAAATAAGGGTAATTTGGCTTTTTATGTTTTTCAATTCTTTTTTAGAAATTCTTCAATTATACTTTCTTCATCTACTAAATTCATTATGATTTTTGGTTTGTAATCTTGCTCTAATACCAATTATACTAGAGTGCGCAGAGCGGAACTTAATTTTTGACTTATAATCTTGTAGCAGAATTTAAAAATTTCTATAGTTTAAGGATCTAATTGGAATCCTTGTATAATTTGATGACTTGGTTGAAATTTTCTTTGTGTGAGGATATTTTGGATATAGGGACGCTACATACGAGTATTTTTAATTTAGTTGCAACTAAACTTTACTTGAATTTATAGATTTTTACTGAATATAATTAAATCTTTTTCTATCAAAGTCTTCAATAAGTTTTTTGTTTAAATTCTACTAGCAATTATATTAAAAAATGTGACTAAATTTATTATTAAATGGAACAAATTAAATTACAACTGAAGTGTATCAACTTTTTCCTTTTATTTATTTTTGAAAATGAACATTTGACAGTTATATCAACTCCATATATGATTCAAAAATGGTTGAATAGTATATGTGACACTCCAAACTAGAAATAAGGAAGGTGGTATACTTCTTTAAACGTGTTGGTGTGTCTTTGATATTTTCATAAAATTTAAAATATTTCTGATATTATCTCTATAAATAAATATTTAATAATCTTCACTAGAAGGCAACTTATTAACTGTATGTAGTTTATATTAACTTGCTTTCCTCTAATATGTAACGGAAGCGGGTCTTCAAATTCATGTTAGGTCATTCAAATAGATCACGAACAAAAATGTATATAATATAATTGTAAAAAAATGTCTCTCTTATTTCTAGGCACATATTTTGAATTTTTGACCGTTAAATAAACGATTTCATTTATTAGAAACCTAGATGATAGAAATGTGAAAAGTTAAAGACCTAAATGCTTCATTTTAGAGGTTAAAGGTTTGAACATATTATCTTTTTTCTTTACACTAGTGGCTGGACGTGCAACAGTTTTATGTTGACTATAATACCGTAAAAAATGAGTTTATGTAAAGATTAATACATGACAGAAATGGGAAATAAGAACATCTCATTAAGCACGAAAGGACAAAACTCACTCAATATTATGTACATTAAGCATATTGAATAACAATCCTTAAACAAATTCAATTTTCATGTTTATTTGGTCCAATGAAACTACTGGAATCACTATTCCAAGGTGCCTAATGCGAACACATCAAACTCTTCTCCATTAGAGTTTAAAATCTCAATTTTCATTTTCATTTTCATTTCCATTTCCATTTCCGTCTAGATCTTAATAAAAATCTAATATTCTTTCTTGAGAAATGATTTTAAAAATTCCACTACGAAGATAAAATACTTGATAAGAATCAATAGAAAGGTTTAGAGCTTATGCAAGATTTTCTCCAATAACAAGCAGGTTGCCTGAGAATTATTACCCTGGTGGAGTCTGGACCTTAATTGAAGGCTAATCAAGAAGTTGTGCCAAACTATAAGAATTTCCACCATCACCAGTATCAGCCATAAAGTGGAACCGTAGTTCACCTTTCTCTCTGAACTAGTAACAAAATTGATCGTCCTGATTAGCAACATCTTCAACAATGCTCATTGCTGCCTAGTAATCAGAGAGGAGGTATAATAACAAATATATAAATAATAAAATTTATCATGATAAAATCAATATTTGAAAAAAATATATTATATTTGTCTGTCATAAAAAAATGATTAAAGCAAGCATTTATGCAATAATCACTGTTAGTGGAAAATTAAAAAGTAGATATTATATTAAAATGAATTGTAGTTTATAGAGAGCTACAAGATGGGTATATACACAATAGAAATGAATATTCTAGAAACAAATCTAATGGCTGGGCGTGATTTATGCAGATGAAGTTGGTAGCTGTGGTAACAGCCCATGTGTAGCAGTCAGATACAATTGCGATGAAGAACAAGATGCTACAGTGCCTAAAGTGTTATTTTCGGTTATTATGTTTTTATAAAGTGCAAAGCTGATAAAGTATGTTTTTAATATATAAAGATGTTAAACTCAAAAGTGCAACTTTCACACGATCTTCTTCTTCTTCCCGGTATCTTCAAATTGATTTCAAGTTTATTTCTTATCTTTCCCCCGTAAACTGGAGCAGGGTGTGGCGATTCCCAGTTTATCTCTAAGCATTTGAAAGCGCCCACAAGCTAACGATTTGGTTAGGAGATCTGCTACATTATCAGAAGAAGGTACATATCTGATTTCTAAACTTTTGTTCAGAACTTTATCTCTGATGCAGTGAATGTCTAGTTCAATGTGTTTTGTCTAGGCATGAAACACTGGGTTTGAAGCTAGGGAATTTGCACTCAGATTATCACACCATAGGACTGGTGTGGAGCTCAATTGCAAATTGAGTTCTTTGAACAATGATTCAATCCAGGAGATTTCAGAGGCATTTGATCTCCTATCATCTGGGCAGGATGCCCAGTCTACGTTTGAGAAACCTTGAATTTCAAGTCTTTCACTACTTTTTAACCATAGGCTCTGATTTATAGTCCCTTTTAGGTACCTAACACCCTCTTTAAAGCTTGCCAGTGAACTGAGGTAGGTGTCTGCATGAATTGACTGAGTTTATTCATTGCATATGAGATGTCTATTTTGGTATTTGATAAGTATTGCAATCCTCCTACTGCTCTTCTGTAAATGGTAGGATTTTCAAGTGGTTCTCCAACATTTTTGGACAAGATCAGGTTGACTGTGCTTGGTGTAGAACATTCTTTCACATTCTCAAGTCCGAACTTCTTCAATAATTCATTTATATACTTTGTCTGAGTTAGGAGTAGTACAAAATCAACCCTGTGCACTTCAATTCCAAGGAAGTGATGCAATTTATCCATATCTTTCAGTGTAAACTGACTGTGAAATTCGAATGAACCTTTGATAGTGATATTGTTGCTAGTTGCAACAATATCATCAACATAAATCAAAGCAAAGATTATGTAGTCTTTGTCTCTGAAATAAAAGAGGGAAGAGTCAACCTTTGATTGAAAGAAATTCCATTTTTTCAAAGTGAACTTCAGCCTGTCATACCAGGCTCTTGGTACTTGTTTAAGCTCATATAAAGCCCTATTCAATTTGCAGACATGTGTTGGCCTGCTTTTATCAACGAAGCACTCAGGTTGAACCATGTAGACCTCCTCTTACAATAGTCCATTTAGGAAGGCATTGTTTATGTCTACTTGCTTGATTTCCCAATCATTTTCAACTGCTAGAGTTAACACTAACCATAGTGTAGAGGGATTTAAAACTGGGCTGAAGGTTTCTTAAAAATCCACTCCATGGGTTTGATGGAAACCCTTGGCAATTAGCCGAGTCTTGAACTTTTGAATTGATTCATCAAGATTCTTTTTGACCATAAAGATCCATTTATTTCCAACAATATTATAGGCAGATGAGCACGGTACAAGGTTCCAAGTCTTGTTCTTCATCAATGCTTTGTATTCTTCTTGCATTTCTTGTTTCCATTTTTTATTTCTCCAAGCTTCCCAGACATTTATAGGTTCCTTCTCTGCTTCCATAGCTTTACCCATGAGAACTTTTGGTTTAAATACTCCTGCCCATCCTCTAGTAATCTTAGGATCAAGGTTCAGACTTGATTTCATGTTGGTGTGATCATGGACAAAATTTGGTTATTTGAGGTCAGTGTGTGTATGTTGTCAGTGTTAGGTGAATGAGATGAGTTTTCAAGTGATTAATGCAGTATCAAGTGCGTCTGTTGTTGAATGGAGGCACCATTTGATGTATTTGGGGATAATGGATGATTTCCTGGTCTTGGTGTGTTGTCTGATGCTTCAGAAGTTGAGGTATCTCCTAAAAGTACTACTGTTGGGACTTGAATTTGACTAGTATCAGTTGAACCTTGAGTATCAGTGTGAGTGAGAAATGGTAATTGAGTAGACCGAGAATTAGATATTGTGATTACAACGACTGAATTTTGTGGTTCTTTATGAAAGAGAGAAGTATAGGGAAACTCATTTTCATTAAATGTGACATGTCTAGATATGTAAACCTTTCCGTAGGACTTAGGCATTTGAACCCTTTGTGAGAGGATGAGTATCCAAGAAATACACATTTTATACTATGGAAACTGAACTTGTGATTTTGATAAGGCCCGAGACACGGGAAGCAAGAACACCTGAATATTTTTAGTGATTTGTAGTCAAATTCCTTTTGATATAGAACCTGGAAGGGTGACTTGTGATTAAGAATGGATGTTGGAAGCTTGTTTATGAGGTAAATTGAAGTTTGAAATGCATCATACCAGTACTTAAGAGGTAGCTTGGCTTGAGCAAGTAAGGTAAGGCCTGTTTCAATTACATGTCTGTGTTTGCGTTCAACTCTACCGTTTTATTATGAAGTATAAGAACAAGGGTGCCTGAATTCAATACTTGAATCTTTGAGAATGTTTATGAATGACCTAAATTTCCCTCCCCGGTCTGACTGAAGTATTTTAGTCTTTCTGTTAAATTTATTTTCGACTAGGGTCTTGAATTGAGTGAACATCGATAGTGATTTAGATTTTTGTTTCGTAGGGTATAACCAACAAAATCTACTATGATAATCAACAAATGAAATATAATACCTAAAACCTGAGACTGAATTAACTGGGGAAGGTCCCCATACATCAGTGAAGATCAATTCAAGAGGAAATTAAGAGCGAGAGTCAGATCTTTTGAAGGGTAGTAACGATTTACTGAATTGGCAAGCACCACAAAATATTTTATTGGAATCTAGAGTTTCATTACATCATTTTAGAATTTTTGAAATATCTTGAAGAGGAGGGTGGCCTAATCTCTTATGCCACATAAGAACATTAGATTCTTCATTTTCTTGGAATTGTAGAAGACTGGTAGCTGACACTTCATTGTTTGGATTGACTGAGTGTAGGAGATAGGCTTGTGACGAGATGAAAACCTTGAGTTCTGTGATGCAATTTTTGGAGGAAGGTCCAGTTGATACAAGCCTTTTTCAAGCTTCCCCTTCAGCAATACTTCCTTTGAGACATTGTCTTTAACAAGGGAATGGTCAGAGTGAAATTCCATAAAGACTAGATTATAAGATGTAAGATGTGAAACACTAAGAAGATTTTTTTTTTTTTTTTTTTTAATTTTAGGTACACAAAATGTTTTTGAGTGTAAATGGTGTTTTAGTGTTTAAGTTTGAGTTACCAACATGAGAAATCAAAAGTCTAGAACCATTTCCTACCATTAATTTTTTATTACCTGTGTATTTTGAAGTTGTAGATTGTTTTCCTTCATCACTTGTGAGATGGTTTGTTGCTCCGGAGTCAGTTTACCATGATTGGTCATTCACAGTTTCTGGTGTAGCTATTATAACAGTAGATGTAGTGTTGTTTTATTGATGGTGACCAAAATTTCTTGTAGTGTAGTTTTTGTCAAACCGAAAATAACATATTTCAGCCTTGTGACCTGCTTTGCCACAGATTTGACAGGTAAGTCTATCGGAATTGAAAGTCATTCCTCTACGGTTCCTTCCCCATCTTCTTCCTCTATAGAAGTTGGAGGTTCTTCCCCTTTGAGATTGGTTGTACCCTCTCCCTTGTTGATTTTCATACTGTAATCTGTGAATAAAGTTCACTGAGTTCTAATTGAGATTAAGAGTAGTGATATCACTCCTTAATGACTGAATGTGTTCAAGCCTACTCTCAAAATTCATGAGAGTGGATTGAAGTTCATTCCAGCTTATGTGTTCCCTTCCATTGATCTGCACTACAATGGGAGTGTAATCATCCTTCAAACTGGCTAGAACATAGTTGACAAGGTTTGGCAGATCGACTTTCTTCCTTGCAACTTCAAGGTTGTCGGCTAGTTGTTTGACGATGGCAAGATATTCATCTATGCTCATGTTTCCTTTTCTCACTTTCTGAAGTTCTCTAGGGAGATAGTTTATCCGAGCTTTGTTCTTAACACCAAAGTTCTCTTGAATTGCCTTCCATAATTCTGTAGAGTTATCTGAATCAGCAACCCTCATAGCAATTTCAGGACTCATAATATAGTGTAACCATCCCATAATAGTTGATCAACAGATTTCCATTTTCCAAATTCAGGATTTGGAATAGTTTTTGCTACTTACGGATTTGTTGAGCTTTAAGTGTTCAAAGTTTATGATGGACACTGTCTAGTTCCCAGAATGAAACTTTCTAAACCATGCCCTCTGAGGTGTAATCATCTTCTTCTAGAGTAGGAAGTTGTGTTTGTAGAGCTTCACAGACGGGGTCTGAGAAATTAAGGATGATTGAATTGGTTTGATTGTCACCCAACAATGGTGATACCAGTGAGGATGGAGGAGTGGTTTGTGAACCGTTTGTGGAGGAGTTATCAGGATTTTCCACGGCTCTCTTATACCAAGTGGAAAATTAAAATTAGATATTCTATTAAAATGAATTGTAGTTTACAGAGAGCTACAAGATGGGTATTTATGCAATATAAATGAATATTCTAAAAATGAATATAATGACTGGGCGTGATTTATGCAGATGAAGTTGGTAGCCGTGGTAACAGCCCATGTGCAACAAAAAGAGGAGAGAATAATACAGTTGCGATGAAGAAGAAGATGCTACAGTGCCTAAAGTGCTATTTCCGGTTATTACGTTTTTATAAAGTGCAAAACTGATAAAGTGTGTTTTTAATATACAAAGATGTTAAACTCAAAAATGAAACTTTCACACGGTCTTCTTCTTCTTCCTGACATCTTCAAATTGATTTCAAGTTTATATCTTTTCTCTGTGGCATGAATGACAAAAGGTCTCAGCTTAGTTTGGTTACAAGAAGGCATAACAAAGTGTAAGGAGATTATACTACTATCCAAGTTGAAAAATGTAAATGACAGTACAGTTTAGTAAATAAGTTGAAATAGCAAATCAATCCTGCATCATACACGTGATAATGCCCATTAAACACATTACTGATACGAGTAGGTCAAAATCTGTCTTCAGCAGAATAGCAGATGTCCTACATCAAATCAATAGGAACATTAAAATCACTGCACTTGAAAAGCCTCACTTTTCCATCTTCCTGTGTGTGTGTGTGTGTGTGTGTGTGAGAGAGAGAGAGAGAGAGAGAAAGAGAGAGAGATTTGATTAACATACCCTGAGTACCAAAGAACCACATTGAAACAATCACGCTTCATTTGCTTTTTTTTTTTTTTCTTTTTCATTTTTTAACTTCTCAAAGTCTTTTTGCAAGTGTCCTTTAATTGATTGTTGTACATTAATAAATATAACAAGTTAGTAAAAAGAGAAGGGGGGGAAAAGGCTTGATAAATAAGTGGAACAGGAGACAACATTGAATAGATACCAGACTGGTTGTCAATATTCAGGTACTACATGTTATTGCAAGAACATCATATATGTTAATGAATTTAATAGGTTATAAATGGAACAATTAACCACAAGAACTATTTGATTGAAACTAATGCAATCTTCCACTGGTTGAGTTCCTTGATCATGTATAAATAAGTGCATTTATTGGGAGAGATATATAAACTAGTGATGGAATGCAATATAGTTTCTTCTAGATAAATTTAACATGGGATAGTATAGCATAAAGGGTAGGATATTATTTAATTGCTATGTTTGGGTCATTGTAATTTCTATAACTCAGATTCAATAAATGAAGATATTAAAAATTGGGAAGTATTAACACAAATATCCTTATTTTTGGACCATTTACAAAAATACACTTTTGAAATTTTTAGGAAGTAAAAATATTTTGTAAATCTTGTGTGCCACTTTTTAAATATTTTTGTCACTTTTTTAATAATTTTGTCACTTTTTTTTTAAAAAGTGACATAATGTCACTTATTTTTAAAAAATTGATACATACGTTATTTTCTCAATCAAATATAAATTAAAACCTTAGAATAAATTCATGGCTTGTTAATTTTATTCAAAATATTGGAATAATTGTGCCTTTTATATAATTTCATTTTTTTTATCACCTTTTCTTTTAACTAAAAAGTGACAATTTGTCACTTTTTTCTACTTGAAGGTCAATTTCATTTTTTTTAATATTCATCATTGGCTAACAAATTACATAAGTCCACAAACATTAATAGATACATTACAAAATGCCACTTTTTTTTTCCTTATCACTTTTTGTTTTAACTCGCATTCTCTTTTAATTAAAAAGTGATACGGTGTCACTTTTTAGTAAAACAAAGTAATGTTTTGTTACTTTTTGTTACTTGAATGTCACTTTTTCAATTTTTAATAAAAAAGTGACGCAAGACATAATGTCATTTTTTATCACTTTCTTAATAAAAAAGTAACACAATACACAATGTCACTTTTTATCATTTTTTTTAATAGAAAAGTGACAAAATGCCAATTTTTTTTTTTAAAGAAAAGGTGACCAAATGTAACTTTTTTAACTAAAATGTGATATAATGCTGCTTTTTTTTTAAAGAAAAATTCACAAAATACCACCTTTTTTTTTAAAAGAAAAATCTACTAAAAAAGTAACATTGAGTGCCACTTTTTAAAAACTTTTGTCACCTTTTTAATAATTTTCTCATTTTTTTTAAAAAAAGGTGACGAATGCCACTTTTTAAAAAAATGTGACACAATGTCACTTTATATCACTTTTTCATTGAGCTAAAAAGTGACAGTTTACTACTTTTTTCTAATCGAATGTCACTTTTTCGATTTTTGCAATATTCATTACACTATCTCAAAAAGTGGCATTGTGTCACTTTTTAGATGAAAAAGTGGCAGGATGCGATTTTTTTTTTAAAAAAATGACAGCATGACACTTCTCCAAATCTTGATGTCAACAATTACTTTGCATTCACCAACTTCACATGAAAAAGTGGCAAGATGCGACTTTTTTTTTTAAAAAAAAAAATGACAGAATGACACTTCTCCAATGGCGATGTCAACAATCACCTTGCATCGATCAACTTCACATGAAAAAGTGGAAGTTCGCGACTTTTTTTTTTTAAAAAAAGTGACAGGATGACACTTATCCAATGCTTGATCTTAACAAGCACCTTGCATTCATCAACTTCACATGAAAAATTGGCAAGCTGTGACTTTTTTTGTAAAAAAGTAAAAAAAGTGACAGAATGGTACTTCTCGGATGCTTGATGTCAACAAGCACCTTGCATTCATCAGTTTCACATGAAAAGGTGGTAGGCTGCTACTTTTTTCAAAAAAAGTGTTAGTATGGCACTTCTCGTATGTTCGATCTCAACAAGCACATTGCATTCATCAGCTTCACGTGAAAAAGTGGCAGGCTACGACTTTTTTTTAAAAAAAGTGTTAGCATAACACTTCTCCGATGCTTGACCTCAACAAGCACCTTGCATTCATCAACTTCACATGAATAAATGGCAGGCTGCGACTTTTTTGTAAAAAAAGTGATAGAATAGCACTTCTCCAATGCTTGATCTCAACAAGCACCTTGCATTCATCAGTTTCACATGAACAAGCACCTGTCAAAAAAACTCTTGCACTAATACAAGAGGTGTCTACACAAATACCCTTATTTTAGGGATGAATTTGAAAAATACTCCCAAACCTTGATTAAGAAAACATAATACACTTATTAATTAAGACACACCGTATTTTTACGTACTAAATCTTAAGGAAGAGGAAAACACAATTCTTTGCACCTGCTTATTCATTCCACGGTTTGTCTTCCAACTGAAGTTCTACATTGAAGGGATTTCTAGCACAAGACGATCCCAGCGGCAACTTCCAACACAGATTTCTTCGATTAATTCAGGTTCATACTTTCTTCTTGTACGGATTCAAGTCCTCTTTATTTGTTCCAATCTTTTTTCCACAATAGATTTTTACCTTCTTGATATGCTACAATTTATTTATTTATTTTACCTTAAACCATAGAATTCCCAATAATGAAGACCTGTTGATTTTTTAGATTTTCTAAAATAATAGTTCTGCACATTTATGAATTTAATGGAGGCTTTGATATTGTGGTCGAAAACGACAAAATAAAGTGTTACACCAATGTTGAGTTTATAGAAGAAAAGTAATGGACACCTGGCATAACTAGAGCAGGACTAACAAATGTAGGTTAATAAACATAAACATGATAGTAAAGGCTTAGATATTATGGTTAAAGTTGGTGAATGCAATGTGTTTGTGAAATTTCGTATATAAAAAAGTGACAGAATGTCACTTTTTTTTTTTAAAAAAAGTCGCATCCTATCACTTTTTGTTCATGTGAAGTTGGTGAATGCAACGTGTTTGTGAAATTTCGTATGTGAAAATGTGATAGAATGACACTATTTCACAAAAAAGTCGCATCCCACCACTTTTTCATGTGAAGTTGGTGAATGTAAGGGGCTTATTGAAATTTCGAATGTGGAAAGGTGACATAATGACACTTTTTGACCAAAAAAGTCGCATCTTGCCACTTTTTCATGTGAAATTTGTGAGTGCAAGGGGCTTGTTGAAATTTCGTATGTGAAAACATGACAGAATGTCACCTTTTATAAAAAAAGTTGCATCCGGCCATTTTTCATGTGAAGTTGGTGAATGCATTGTGTTTGTGAAATTTTGTATGTGAAAAAGTGACAGAATGTCACTTTTTTTTTAAAAAAAGTTGTATTCTGTCATTTTTTCTTTATGTGAAGTGAATGCAGTGTGTTTGTAAAATTTCGCGTATAAAGAAAAATGAGTTTTTTTACAAAAAAAGTCGCATCCAGCCACTTCTGTCACTTTTTCGCAAAAAAGTCACATCCCGCCACTCTTTCTTCCTGTGAAGTTGGTGAATGCAAGGGGCTCGTTGAAATTTTGTATGTTAAAAGGTGACAGAAGGACACTTTGACAAAAAAAAAGTCGCATCCCGCCACTTTTTTATGTGAAGTTTGTGAATACAAGGGACTTATTAAAAATTTCGTATGTGAAAACGTGGCAGAATGTCACTTTTTTTATAAAAAAAAGTTGCATCCTGCCACTTTTTCATGTGAAATTGGTTAATGCAAGGGGGCTTGTTGAAATTTCGAGTTAAAAGGTGACAGAATGTCACTTTTTGACAAAAAGTCGCAGAATAGAGCACTGTAGAAAAAAGAGAAAATTATGGAAATCAAATAGGAACTAAAAGTTAATCACTTTTTTTATTTGTGTTTTATTTTGCAGGTTGGATACAATTAATGTCTTTATTTGTTACGAAGGCAGATGTGAACAAGATAATGAATATAAAAGTGACAAAATGAGTGGAATTGTTGTTCCAATGGATTGCACATACAACGACCTTCAGTGCATGTTTTTTTTTAAATAAGTGACATTATGTTACTTTTTAATGATTTTGTCACTTTTTTAAAAAGTGACACAATGTCACTGATGGGTGTCGAATCCAACAAATAATAATATTTTTTTGCTCTTATAAAAATAAATTGTATTTGTGGTGAGTAAGGTCGAATCCACAGAGACTGGTTAGATTTAATTCTTCGGGAAAATTAAAAGCAAAGATTTAAAAATAGGGGGTTTTGAATTGTTGAATGTGAAATCAAATTATAAATAAACAATTGCGAAATTAAGACTTTTGGAAATATCAAATTAAACAAATATCCAGTCCAAGGTATAATCTCAGTATTGATTCACAGAATTGATCATGATGCAAAAATAACATCCTTAAATCATTCTCTAAATTGGTTATGGTCATTGATACGATCTAACAACCTATCTCTCCTTACTTTATCGATAATCAAGAGACGCTCGTTGATTATTTCCCTAATCAATAAACAATTCTAGATACGATCGTAAGATTTAATTTACCAATAGCATTAATTTCTAGAGAGACAACCAATTCTAACCAACAAATTCACACGCGTGATTTATTTAAGCTAGGTTATATATCTTCATAACATGAGTCAAAAATCAGTTTATAATAAACTATGTTATTTGCCACTTATAGTAGAAAACCTAAACAATTACGGATTTAGATTCCTAATTGGCTAAGTATTATTTTGACAATTAAAACAACGTGCACTGTGAATTAATCAATCAAAATAACAACTTCAATTCGCAAGCAAAAGACATATAAATAGAGAACAATTAAAGGAACAATTAAATTTAATTAGATCTCACAATTCTTGGTGAATCAAAACTTTGAATATCCTTGAACTGGAAAAAGTAAATTTATCTATCCATAAACATTTGAAAAATAAAAACTAAAAGAAATAATAATAATAATAATAATAATAATAATAATAATAATAATAATAATAATAATAATAATAATAATAATAACAAAATTGAAATCAAACTCTCCAAAAGTCACGAAGACGTGTGGTTGGCTCCCCTTTCTTTTTCCAACATGTTGCAGTTTCCTCCCTTTTTTGCCAAAAGTCTTTCTCCAGCAATTGTTCTCCTCCTTCTTTTTGTCTTGCCTTCCTTTCTTTCTTTTTTTTTCTTTTTTTTGTTTCCAAAACTTGGCTGTTCTTTTCCTTTTTTTTCTTCCTTTTTCTTTCCTTTTTGTCTTCCTTTTTCGTGAGTTGTTCAGCAGCCCCCAACAATTCTTTTTCCTAGATCTTCATTCCTTAATTAAGTCTTCCAATTATAATTCCTTTCTTTTGTGGTGCATTGTTTCCTTACACATCTATGTCAAATTTTCTTTCTTCCAATTTAACATATTCCTTTAATCCACTCTTAGGTCAAAGCTGTTCCACTTTTTAGCCCAAGTCTCCTCCAATTGAATTGTGTTGCTGGCCTTTTAATTTCATCCACCAAAACTGTGTAAAGCCCCTTAATAATTTGAGACAGCTGACTTCCACAATAATAAGGCGTGTCCACGCCTTATGTCAAGTGCTCCTC
The DNA here is from genome assembly GCA_963555705.1 of Ligustrum vulgare. Classification (NCBI taxonomy): domain Eukaryota; kingdom Viridiplantae; phylum Streptophyta; class Magnoliopsida; order Lamiales; family Oleaceae; genus Ligustrum; species Ligustrum vulgare. The sequence continues at coordinate 39,136,904 of OY743173.1, read as the reverse complement.
TGATTGTGTGCTTTTAAGTTCCAAATTTCTTCTTTCTAATTTGTGATATTTGAGTCAAATTGATCTCAATTCCCCACCTAATTCACAAAACATAAAATATGATTAATATTCAAAATTTAAGCATTTAAAGTCATTGAATTAAGAAGAAGAATCACTAGTAAAACAACAATTATGCACCCTATCAAATCCCCCCACACTTAGACAAAGCTTGTCCTGAAGCATAATCTAACATCAAGTTAATGGAATGTACTCTCATCATCATCCATTCTTTTATCTCTACAATTCAACACTATGATAGTCACTTCAACAATTTTTTTCAAAATTCACACGTGGTGGGATTTAACACCTCACATTAGATTCACACAATACGCTCAAAGTATTTAGGGTGTAAAGTCTATATGCACTCTCATGTCAAAGCATAGAAAACTCTTACCATAGGCTTGCTAATAGATCACATTGGAGCCACCAATGGTTTTGAATGTAAAGTATTGGTCTTAACACTGGTTGTAATGGGGCTTGGGTAAGGTGGGATAAAAAGGATACATTTTTGGTGATTTTCATTGAAGAAATTATATGAACCTCTTCGTAAGAACTCACTTAAAATTCATGTACTTCAATCATATCACTCCATACCCCAGTGTAGTTTATATCTTTTCATCTCTCGTGAGTATCCTCTCAACAACTATCAATGAATTACAACATGGGTGTTAATTTCAATCAACTTGAAGGCACGAAATATAGACCAAGCAATTCAAACCACTCATAAGCACATGTAATGGGAGTTAACACCCTCACAAAGTATTTCTCTCTTCGCACAAAATGTATAAGGGTGAGAATTTTCACTCAACTCACTGCATGGAGAATTCATTGCCACAGACTGCTCAGATGTCATGACCGGAGCTAACAATAACACAAATGCAAAGTAAAGGTCTTTATTTGGTTGTAACAGGGCTTCGGGTTAGGTAGGATAAAAGGAAAATATTTAGTCTAAGTTGAGAGGGGAGTTCACAAGCTGATTCGATTCAAAACGATAATCTCTTCCTCCACCTTTCAATGTGATTTTTCCGCAATTTCCTAGTAACCAATCAATTCATCCTTTGACTCTTATTACGCACTTGGGGGGCTTATTCTCTTTTCACAGGATTTTTTTTTTTATAACTTGGTTTCTTTTTGACCCCATTATCACTTAAACCTTGAATAGCACAAAGTGAAAGCTCCCATTTTTCTAAAGCTAAGTCTGTCTCATACTTCTCAATCAATACAAGCTTGTGAAATTCCTCTCTTATGGGTTCAAGATAGAGGTAACATGAAAGAACGGGAATCCATGGCTTGTAGCGTGACAACAAATTCCAAAGACAGGTTAAAGCTCAAAGAGGCTTCTATTGGTACATGCATCATGGTAGGCTCTTTAAGAAGGTCAAATTGGGTTTCCCTAATGCCTTTACTATATTTTGCACTTGAGTCAAGAAACTACAACGACATGCACAAGAGAGCACATCCAAGAACAAACAAACTATGCAGGACACACATCAAAGAATAAGAGCTTAATATAAAAATAAAAATAGCTCATAGGCTCAAAAGCTCACGAATTACGGTTTATATGTGTTGCTCCCATCCATTTATGAGATATAGGTCATTGCTTGGTCCTGGTTTCAAACTCAAATTAATGCTAAAAAGAGTGGAGTTAGGTCAATCGGAGTGGTGTTACAACACATCAACTTTGGTTTGACTCAATTAGGTATAGATTGCAACTCGACTACTTCATCCCCCAACATTTCTTTCACATCACAAGTCTTTGATTTTCAATGTCTTTCATTCTCAACCAAAATAATTTGAAGTTCTGGTGAATAAGCCTATATATTTCTTCAATGCAAGGTTCAAAAGAATGTAATATTAGCAAAGAATAGGAGTTCTAATTGCTTGTATTGTGGTTAATTTCCAACAAAAAAAGCTATGGCTCAAAAGTAACTTTCTAGGGGTATATTTCAAGGTAGGCATTTTGAGAAAGCTAAATTTGGCTTCACCTAAGTGCCTTTACTTGTTTAGTGCATTCAATTACCAAGAGGCACTCAACATGTATAACAGAGCAAGTTTTAGAAGAAATCAACTACACTTGACAATCACACAATCAAAGGAATAGAGCATAGCGTAGTGTATATATATTAATGCTCAAGAGGCTCAAAAGCTCACAAAATAGGGTTAATGTGCATCAAATCTCACACACCCTTCATTCAATCAGCTATCAAGAGCAATCAATCTAGTGCAATAAACAAAAACTTAACTACTCTTGCAATTCCCCATCGTGCCTCAATTCATCTAGATAACTCATAGTAATTTAGATCATAAAGGGATAAACATTTCCAAAATCCAAAATTAAGAAGAGAATTTAAAAAAAAAAATCTTTGAAAAATAGAGCAAACATGGATTATAATAGAAATTGAGGTGCACTAAAATGAATGAAATTCAAAAACTAAGCAAAGGCACACATCAAAACCCTCCCCCACACTTAATCCATACATTGTCCTCAATGTAATAAAATCATAAATTATGAAAACTAGAAGAGAATAGGAATAGAGGACTCCCCTGTAGGTTGAACGGGAGATGTCAATGTGAAGGCGGGGGAGAAAACAAACTTCCTTAATGGCATTCCTTGTTAATCCATTTACTTGAGATCCATGACAAAACTCTTCCTCTATAGGCCCCAAATCATGGTATCGGCCTCAGAAAAATCCCACAGCAAAATCACAGTGTTCCCACAACTTGCACAAGTGTTGCCACATTCCCATGAACCGGGTGTAGCGGTTTACAGCGAGGAGGATGATGGGAAGAGGGAGGCGGTGGAATGGCAGTGTGAGAAGATGGAGATGGGGGCTGGTCGTGGTGAAATGTGGAGTGCAAGTGCTCCAGTGGTCGAGTTTGTGAGTGAAAGAGAGGTGCGGGCAGTGCGTTTGAGGGAGAAGGAGATGGTTGAAGGCGTGGAGATGAAGGTGAAGGAATGATGCTGTAAGGGTTTTGTCCGATTTTTTTTTTTTTTTTTTGTAATCCGAGATGCACATTGGTTAAGGCGTGGGTACGCCTTATTCCAAGTTGAGAACAATTACCTTGTATTCTTCATAGAGCGTGCCCACGTCCTAATGAAGATTCATATCTTCCCAAAAATCAAAATAAGGTCAATTTCACTTAAAAAAAATTTAATGGATATCATGAAACAAATAATAGTAAATAAGTGAAAACAAAAATAAAAATAAAAATAAAATTTATTGCTAAAACTAAAGAAAAACTCGGGTTGCCTCCCGGAAGCGCCTTTCTTTTACGTCTTTGTTTAGACTCATTTTTTTCTTTCTTCAACCATGATCAATTGGATTCTCAACGCTTAATTTTGTCACATTCTCCATTTGACGACCTTCATAGAAAGGTTTATATCCATGATCATCCGCTTTGTGATGCTTACCATTGGCAATTCTCAAGCCACTTTTTCCACTACTTTTGAAAACTTTCTGTTCTAAACAATCAACAACATCAATAAAATTGATAGAATTAGCACAATTAGGACAATTTATGGCATCATAAATATTGAACTTCATAATTTCACCATCGAATTCCATCGTGAGTGTACCATCATACACATCAATTTTTGTCCTACATGTTTTCATAAATGGTCTTCCTAGAAGAATTGGTGTAGAATTAAAAGAAGAGTCTTCATCCATATTAAGTACACAAAAATCAGTAGGAAAAACCAAATCATTTACTTGTACTAAAATATCTTCTAAAACTCCTTCGGGATAAACATTAGACCTATCAGCAAGTTGCAAAATCACACCCGTTTCTTTTAATGGACCAATATTCAAAGATGAATAAACCGACAGGGGCATGATATTTATTGAAGCTCCTAGATCTAACATTGCTTTCTCAATCCTTACTTTACCTATTTTGCAAAGGATAGTGAACATACCTGGATCCTTGCATTTTGGAGGCAGTTTCTTTTGGAGGACAGTCGAAACATTTTCTCCCATACTTACTTTTTCATTGCCTTTCAACTTCCTCTTGTTGGTGCACAACTCCTTGAAAAACTTAGCATAACGAGGTACTTGTTTAATTGCATCAAGTAAGGGAATATTTACCTCAATTTTGCGAAAAGTTTCAAGGATTTCCTTCTCGTCTTCCTCCTTCTTGGATCTAATCAATCTTGTAGGGAACGGAGCGGTTGTCACATAAACTTTCGATGGTTCTCTATTGAGGCTTTCAAACTTATCAGATTGATGTTGTGGGATAACTTCCTTTTCATATTCTTCCCCTGAATTGCCTTGCTTCATCTTGCTAGATTCTTTCAATTCCTTCCCACTTCTCAAGGTAATTGCACTAACATTTTGTTTTGGGTTGACAATAGTTTGGGAAGGCAATTTACCTTGGGATTCCAATCTACTCATAGTTGATGCCAATTGACTCACTTGATTCTCCAAGTTCTTAATGCCCATCCTCGTCTCCTGTTGAAATTGTTTTGTATTAATTGCAAGTGATTTAACAATTTCTTCTAGAGACATACCTGAACTTGAAGAGGGTTGTTGTGGTTGAGGAGTAGGTTGTCTAGGCTGGAATTGTGGCCTAGTTTGATAACTGAAGTTGGGATGATTCCTCCATCATGGGTTATAAGTATTTGAATAAGGATCATAATTCGGTTGAGGTGGGCCTAGAAATCTTCCAACTGCATTAGCTTGTTCAAAAGAATCATCTTGAAGAGTAGGACACTTATCAATTGGATGAGTAGTAGCAGCACAAATTCCACAAGCTTTAACATGTTGCATATTTCCTGCAGCCATTTGTTGAACAAGAGAGGTTAGATTTGTTATTTGATTTTCAAGAGAAGATACATTTACCTCATTCACCCTTTTTACAGGAGTGTCTTGTCTGAATCCAAACTGCTGTGTGTTAGTAGCCATGATAGAAATCAAATCCCTAGCGGTAGTTGGGGTTTTATTCACTATAGCTCCTCCACTAGCTGCATCCATCATCTTCCTCTCCATTGGTAACAATCTCTCATAGAAGTATTGAATGAGTAATTGTTCTGAAATCCAGTGCTGAGGACAACTTGCACATAGCTTCTTAAATCTTTCCCAATATTCATGAAGTGTTTCAGTATCACTCTGTTTGATTCCACAAATTTCTCTCCTGATATTTGCAGCTCTTGAAGCTGGGAAAAATTTATCAAGAAATAATATGACCATCCCTGTCCACGTAACTACAGAACCTGGTGGTAGATAGAATAGCCAATCTTTTGCCTTGTTAGCTAATGAGAATGGAAAAGCCCGCAGTTTGATTTGTTCTTCAGTCACTCCTTGTGGTTTCATACTTGAACACACCATGTAAAATTCTTTCAGATGGTTGTGGGGGTCTTCATTCTCAAGACCACAGAATTTGGGTAACAAATGGATCCGTCCATATTTCAATTCAAATCCCACATCTAAGATCAGATATTGAATGCAAAGTGGCTATTGATTTTCATTTGGTGCAGCCAATTCCCTTAAAGTTCTTTCCTCATTGACCATTTTTTTTTTGTCTGTCTCAAAATCACTGAATGATAAATCAATTGAGCTTAAAAGAAATAAAAAATAAAATAAATAAAATAAATAAATAAATAAAACTAAAAAGAAATTAAATCTATTTAACACCAGTCCCCGGCAATGGCACCAAAAATTTGATGGGTGTCGAATCCAACAAATAATAATATTTTCTTGCTCTTATAAAAATAAATTGTATTAGTGGTAAGCAAGGTCGAATCCACAGAGACTGGTTAGATTTAATTTTTCGGGAAAATTAAAAGCAATGAATTAAAAATAGGGGGTTTTGAATTTTTGAATGTGAAATCAAATTATAAATAAACAATTGCGAAATTAAGATTTTTGGAAATATCAAATTAAACAAATATCCAGTCCAAGGTATAATCTCAGTATTGATTCACAGAATTGATCATAGATGCAAAAATAAAATCCTTAAATCATTCTCTAAATTGGTTATGGTCATTGATACGATTTAACAACCTATCTCTCCTTACTTTATCGATAATCAAGAGACGCCCGTTGATTATTTCCCTAATTAATAAATAATCCTAAATACGATCGTAGGATTTAATTTACCAATAGCATTAATTTCTAGAGAGACAACCAATTCTAACCAACAAATTCACACGCGAGATTTATTTAAGCTAGGTTATATATCTTCATAACATGAGTAAAAAATCAGTCTATAATTAACTATGTTATTTGCCACTTGTATTAGAAAACCTAAACAATTATGAATTTAGATGCCTAATTGACTAAGTATTATTTTGACAATTAAAACAACGTGCACTGTGAATTAATCAATCAAAATAACAACTTCAATTCGCAAGCAAAAGACATATAAATAGAGAACAATTAAAGGAACAATTAAATTTAATTAGATCTCACAATTCTTGGTGAATCAAAACTTTGAATATCCTTGAACTGGAAAAATAAATTTAGCTATTCATAAACATTTGGAAAATAAAAACTAAAAGAAATAATAATAATAATAATAATAATAATAATAATAACAAAATTGAAATAAAACTCTCCAAAAGTCACGAAGACGTGTGGCCGGCTCCCTTTTCTTTTTCCAACCTGTTGCAGTTTCCTCCCTTTTTTGCCAAAAGTCTTTCTCCAGCAATTGTTCTCCTCCTTCTTTTTGTCTTGCCTTCTTTTTTTTTTTCTTTCCAAAACGTGGTTGTTCTTTTCCTTTTTTTTTTCCCTTCCTTTTTCTTTCCTTTTTGTCTTCCTTTTTTGTCTTCCTTTTTCGTGAGTTGTTCAGCAGCCCCCAACAATTCTTTTTCCCAGATCTTCATTCTTTAATTAAGTCTTCCAATTATAATTCCTTTCTTTTGTGGTGCATTGTTTCCTTTCACATCTATGTCAAATTTTCTTTCTTCCAATTTAATATATTCCTTTAATCCACTATTAGGTCAAAGTTGTTCCACTTTTTGGCCCAAGTCTCCTCCAATTGAATTGTGTTGCTGGCCTTTTAATTGCATCCACCAAAAATGTGTAAAGCCCCTTAATAATTTGAGACAGCTGACTTCCACAACAATAAGGCGTGCCCACGCCTTATGTCAAGTGCTCCTCTGATTGTGTGCTTTTAAGTTCCAAATTTCTTCTTCCTAATTTGTGATATTTGAGTCAAATTGATCTCAATTCCCCACCTAATTTACAAAACATAAAATATGATTAATATTCAAAATTTAAGCATTTAAAGTCATTGAATTAAGAAAAAGAATCACTAATAAAACAACGATTATGCACCCTATCAAATCCCCCCACACTTAGACAAAGCTTGTCCTGAAGCATAATCTAGCATCAAGTTAATGGAATGTACTCTCATCATCATCCATTCTTCTATCTCTACAATTCAACACTATGATAGTCACTTCAACAAATTTTTTCAAAATCCACATGTGGTGGGATTTAACACCTCACATTAGATTCACACAATACGCTCAAAGTATTTAGGGTGTAAAGTCTATATGCACTCTCAGGTCAAAGCATAGAAAACTCTTACCATAGGCTTGCTAATAGATCACATTGGAGCCACCAATGGTTTTGAATGTAAAGTATGGGTCTTAACACCGGTTGTAATGGGGCTTGGGGTAAGGTGGGATAAACACTATTTTTAATAAAAGTTGATGAGACATGTGATTGAAAAGTTATGAATCTCATGAAATACTATATGATTGAGATTGATTGTTGATTGTTGATTTTGATTTATATTAAAATCGAATTTTAATTGGTACGCATTTAATAAACAACTTTTGATTTTTGTAGTTAAAAGCGTAATTGGGAACGCAACACAGCATAGCTCCTCCCGTCTTTTGTCTCAAGTCTGCATCAGTACCTCTTTTATTTGATCCAATGAAAACCTTACAAACTCTCCACTCTCCCAACGTCCTCTTTTGTCCATTTCTTCATAAACCCCAACCACACCCACCACTTCTCTTTGCCCATTTCTTAATTTTCTCAGTATTACAAGCAACAGGAGGCAATTCTTGGACTTCAGTGTCTTCAACTTCTTCTCCGACATCTTCCTCTGATTCGAGCTCGACACCTTCATTTACAGGATCCAAATCAAAAACTGCTACTAAACATTCTTCTACATCAGCTGTCAGACCCTCAACGCCAGTGACTTCCAAGTCTGGGTTGAGATTTGCAACACCGACAGGTAAACCATCAACCCCGTCAACCACACCAAGTTTATTTGCTTCTGATTGATCTTCTTCTTCTTCTTCAAGGGGACAACGAAGTGCATCTACTACTAATATTGATTGGTACAATTAATGACATGGAAATAGAATTTGCAGGAGGAGAAGAGGAATCGGAGTTTTCAATTGGGTTTTGGGATTTTTGGTTGAAGACCGTATTAATACAATGTGTAAATGTTTTAAATGGATATAAAGGGTATTTTTCAAATAGGTTCAATTTTGGGTGTATTTTGTGTAATTTCCCTTAAAAATTTCACTTGTACATTACTTCCATATTCAGAATCTGAATACAAAGGCCACCTTTTAAAATTATCTTTTAAGTTAAAATTGGAAAATATATTTTCACTTGGTGGAACAAAGTGTTGGAAAACTGATTGCAGCAGTTTCAATAATATTAATTTCCATCAGTTTTTTTTTTTGAATGAAAATCAGTTTTAGGTATTGAAAACCAGTTTCAAATTTTGCTTAAATGGCAATTAATGGGTTTGGCCTATAAGTAGCCTTATTCTCGGATGGAAAATACACAGATCATAGCAAACACAGAAAAATAATTTTCTGCATCCTCCAGCAGCCTAAATTCTTTTCCTCTTCTTCCTTCATTCCTTGCAAAGTTCTTGAGAGTTAAACACATCTAGTTCGATGGGCGGTTAACGTAGTGCAACGCAAACCGATTGTATCCTGGGAATTGAACACCGATCAAAACCTCGTGCACCCCGGTGAGGCGACAAATTCGATTTAAGGAAACCGTGTAAACACGGGCCTTTGGTTTGATTTATTTATTTGATTCTCTAACAATTTTACCAAACTTAAATCGAATCCCTTTCAGGAACTTTTAGAGAATCTGGTTTTATTGTTTACTGTCATCATCATGTTTTTCCAGTTTTGCTTACTGCCATTTTATTTCTCGTCTTCATTTTACTGTTTATATAAAATTATCAGCATGGTTGATAATTATTCTGATACGGAAAATTAACAGGAAGTCCAATAAATAACCGTGGGTTCGTTTCCTGATTTAAAAGTTGTTGTTTCTCTTCCCACATATCTTATTTACAAAATTCGTTGGCATATAGTATTTACAAAAAAGAGTTTTTTTTCCAAAAAGGATAAGTTTCTGGAGTTATAATATCTTCTGCTGTTTGCATGAGTTGCATGAGTTTCCTTTAAAATAAATTAGTTCGGCAGAAGTCTTATATCAGCACATGGTTTTGTGGTTGTCTCTGCATGGTTTTGCAATAAGTTTGCAAGAGAGTTTTTTCTTTTTATTTCTCACTCTCTACATGATATGTCTCTACATGAAATTGTCATAAAAATTTTGTAATGATTGCTTTATCATTCTATAATAGTTATTCATGATTGCATTGTTGGGAACCTTTCTAATCTTTCATAATTTTATTTCATGTTTAAATAATTGTTAAGTTGTTAAAAAAAAAAATTGACTCAATAATTTGCTCTCATATTTTAATTCTGTAGTTTATAATTTTGTTTTGAATTGATAACATAGACTCATATTTTAATTCCGTAGTTTATAATTTTGTTTTGAATTGATAACATAGATCTTGAATCTAATTTTACAACGTCATTATTTTTACTATTATTCTAAATTTTGTTGCTTGCTATAAGGTTAAATGGCGTCTCATGGAAATGACAATATTAACAATGGAAGCAACACTATTGGTATTGGTGTACCAAATCTTGCAATGACTGCGGTTAACCCTGTTGAGACCTCGACTGGCGTTTCTCCCTTTGATGGGACACTTGGTGGTGGTATTCCTCATATTGGAGTGAAACCCACTTTGCCTACGGCTGCGGCCTCGGCAATCCAATTTGGCACAATACCTTTGCCAGTACCTAGGGCTGCGGCCTCGGTACCTTTGCCATAATTTCCGGCTCCATTTCCTGTGAATCATGCGATTCGACCGGACAAGTTTGCGGGGACTGATTTTAAGACATGGCAGAACAAGATGATTTTTTATCTTACAACTTTTGGCCTTGCACGTTTCCTCACCGAGGATGCCCCTGTTGTGGCTGCAAATGACACTGATTTGCATAGGCGTGCTGCTTGGGATGCATGGAAAAGTGCTGATTTTCTGTGCCGCAACTATGTCCTGGATGGCCTACAAAATTCTCTGTATCACGTGTATGTGGTAAAAAAAATCTGCTAAGGAGTTTTGGGAGTCCTTAGAGAAGAAGTACAAGACCGACTATGCTGGGTCTAAGAAATTCTTAGCCAGTCGGTGCATGGACTTCAAAATGGTGGATTCTCGTTCAGTGGTAAGCCAAGTGCAGGAGTACCAAGTGCTTTTGCAAGAAATGCATGCTGAGGGTTTGACTATGTCAGAATCCCTACAAGTGGCTACTGCTATTCACAAGCTACCTCCTCAGTGAAAGGCTTTCAAAAGCTATTTGCAGCATAAGAGGAAAGAGATGTCTTTCGAGGATTTAATTATCAAGCTGCGGATTGAGGAGGATAACAAATTGGCTGAACGTAAATCGGAGAATTCTTACTCTGAAAAGGCAAATGTACTAGAGCACGACCAGAGTTCTGGTACCAAGAAAGGTCAATCTTTTAAAGCCAAGACGGGTAATGGGAATTGAAATGATAAAAAGCAGGCCATGAAAGGGTCTCAGTTGAAGCCTACTTGTGGCGTAGGAAAGAAGGCCAAGTTCCAGTTCAATGGAAAGTGCTTCAATTGTGATAAAGTTGGGCATCGATTAGCAGACTGCCGCCAGCCTCGGAGGGATAACAAGCAGCGTCCTCAAGCTAATATGGTTGGAAATGAGAGAGATCATCTCTCAAATGACATGTCTGACCTAAACCTTACATCGGTGATTAGTGAGGTTAACTTGGTGGGATCTAACCCAATGGAGTGGTGGCTGGACACTGGAGCCACTTGCCATGTCTGCTCCAACAGGAGCATGTTCACTACTTTTGCATCAGTTACAAATGGTGAAAAATTGTTCATGGGAAACTCCGCAACATCTGAAGTGCTGGGTAAAGGCAAGGTGATCATGAAGATGACCTCTGGTAGAGAGCTTACTCTGACCAATGTGCTGTATGTGCCAGAGATTTGCAAGAATCTGGTTTCTGGGTCTCTTCTGAGCAAGAATGGTTTCCGCATGGTCATTGAGGCGTACAAGCTGGTGATTACCAAGATAGGAGTTTATGTTGGGAAATGCTATATGACTGATGGCCTATTTAAATTAAATGTAATTGCTGTAACCCCAACTGCTATGAATAATGAGAAAATTCCTTCTGTTTACTTGCTTGAGTCTCCTAATCTGTGGCATGGTAGATTAGGTCACGTAAATTATAATGCAATTCGTAGGCTAAGAAAGCTAAACTACTTGCCTAGGTTTCAAATTGATTCGAATCACAAACATGAAACCTGCGTTGAGGCAAAGCTTACAAGGTCTTCGTTTCATAGTATTGAAAGAAGTACCGAGCCGTTGGGACTAGTCCACAGTGATGTGTGTGACTTGAAATTTGTCCAAACAAGAGGCGGCAATAAGTATTTTATTACTTTTGTCGACGATAGCACGAGATACTGTTATGTGTACTTTCTTAAAAGCAAAGACGAATCTACCGAAAAATTCATTCTTTATAAGAATGAAGTTGAAAATCAACTTAGCAAGAAAATAAAGGTACTGCGAAGTGATTGTGGTGGTGAATATGAATCACCATTTGGTGAATTTTGTGCTAAACATGGAATAATTCACCAAACCACTGCACTTTATTCACGTCAGCAGAACGAAATCGCTGAGCGTAAGAATCGAACATTAAAAGAAATGATGAATGCTATGTTGATTAGTTCTGGATTACCACAGAACATGTGAGGAGAAGCTATTCTTTCTGCGAATTACATTTTGAATAAAGTGTTAAGAAAAAATATGGATAAGACTCCGTATGAACTTTGGACAGGCCGAACACCTTCGTATAAATACTTACGAATGTGGGGGTGTCTTGCGAAGGTCGCAGTGCCTCCTCCCAAGAAGGCCAAGATTGGACCTAAGACAGTTGACTGTGTGTTCATTGGTTATGCACAAAATAGTAGTGCATATTGGTTTCTTGTGCATTATTCGAATGTACCTGATATTGTTCCAAACACGATCATGGAGTCTAGGAATACACAATTCTTTGAGAATATATTTCCTTGTAAATCTCCTAAACAGTTAACTCCTATTAAACGGACTATGGAATCTTCTGCTTCTGGCAGCAGTAAATATCCAGTGGAAGAAGGTGAGGATGAGCCTAGACGAAGTAAAAGGACCAAAACTTCTAAGACGTTTGGCCCTGATTTTCTCACATATTTGATGGAGAATGATCCGCAAAGCTATAAAGAAGCTATATCTTCTCCCGATAGTCATCTGTGGAAAGAAGCCATCAAGAGTGAAATTGATTCTATCCTACAAAATCATACCTGGAAATTAGTAGATCTTCCTCTGAGCTGTAAGCCTTTGGGCTATAAGTGGATCTTCAAGAAGAAGATGACAGCGGATGGATCCGTTGAAAAATATAAAGCTCGGCTAGTAATCAAAGGTTATAAGCAAAAAGAAGGCTTAGATTACTTTGACACTTATTCTCCTGTGTCGAGAATAACTTCTATCCGAATGATAATTGCTATTGTAGCCTTGAGAAATCTGGAAATACATCAGATGGAAGTAAAAACAGCTTTCCTAAATGGAGATTTGGATGAAGAAATCTACATGGAGCAACCAGAGGGGTTTTCGGCTCCAGGTCAAGAAAGGAAAGTCTGTAGACTAGTTAAATCACTTTATGAACTAAAGCAAGCGCCGAAGCAATGGCATGAGAAGTTTGATAATGCTATGCTTTCTAGTGGTTTTAGAATCAATGAGTGCGACAAGTGTGTTTATGTTAAGGAAACTAATGATGGATATGTCATATTGTGTCTGTATGTCGATGACAAGCTCATTGTCGACAGCTCTGATAAGATTATCAAAGCCACTAAGAATATGTTAAACTCAAAATTTGACATGAAAGATATGGGTCTCGCGGATGTCATTTTGGGAGTAAAAATTACTCGAACTCCGAATGGACTTGTGTTATCTCAATCTTATTATATTGACAAGCTACTAGACAAGTTCAACAAATCAGATACCACTGTGGCCAGGACTCCAGTGGATTTGAGTCTCCATTTATCCAAGAATACTGGTGAGGCGTGTCACGGTTGGAATATTCTCGGATAATATGGAGTCTAATGTATTTAATGACTTGTACGAGACCGGACATAGCATACTCAGTTAGTAGACTGAGTCGCTACACGAGTAACCCAGGTGCTATCCACTGGAAAGCTATTTTCAGGGTGTTACATTATTTGAGGTATACTCGTGATTTTGGACTGCATTATTCTAGATACCCTGCAGTGATCGAAGGGTATGCTGATGCAAATTGGATATCAGATATGTCTGACTCCAAGTCTACTAGTGGATATGTCTTCACTCTTGGTGGTGCAGCTGTCTCTTGGAAATCGTCCAAACAAACTCGCATCGCAAGATCTACAATGGAATCAGAATTTATCACGTTGGATAAAGCAGCTGAGGAAGCAGAGTGGCTTCGGCAGTTTGTTGAGGATATTCCAAGATGGTCAAAGCCTGTGCCTGCAATTTGCATTTATTGCGATAATCAATTGGCAGGGCACAAAGCAATATGTATAATGGTAAGTCTCGACATATTCAAAGACGACATAATACCATTTGACAACTGCTCTCACAAGGTATTATCACTCTGGACTATGTGAAGTCAAAGGATAATATTGCGGATCCGCTAACCAAAGGGTTAACTCGTGAGCTAGTTGTTAAAGCATCGAGGGGAATGGGCTTGCAGCCTATGACGTTGAAAGGTGTCATGGTGGAAAGCCAACCTAGCTGGATGGAGATCCCATGATCTAGGTTCAAAGGGACAACTAAACCATGTATATCTGTGTAAATCGCTGAGAAGGTTCTCCTTCTGCTCATTCCTATGGTGCTCACAGTGATTGAAAGATATAGATTAAACTATGCTTTTAATGACTCTTAAGCGTGGTGGTGAAACGTTGAATTAAGAGGTCACCTATGTGAGTGTGAAGTGGGGCCGCTTCTATAAGGATATTCCAAAGGCTACATCCTTGAACAAACACTTGCAGAACCAGGCGACGTGTTCATGGCCAAAACGAACACAACATTGAGAACTAAGCTGTGTCTAGCATGATCCTGTGTGAGGTCTATTGTCTTGGTTTACACAAATGAGGAAACAGTTCAAGGCATCAGATCCACTGGTTTGCTAGTAAAACCCGATAGATTTTCACAAGGGAAGGTTCAAAGCTAAATGCTACCTATCCTATGCAGGATTGATTCGTTTTACTCTCTCTCTCTCTTTCCCTCCCGAGTCTTCGATTTTGACAATTTTTCATTTATGTGGGGGATTGTTGGAAAACTGATTGCAGCAGTTTCAATAATATTAATTTCCATCAGTTTTTTTTGAATGAAAATCAGTTTTAGGTATTGAAAACCAGTTTCAAATGTTGCTTAAATGACAATTAATGGGTTTGGCCTATAAATAGCCTTATTCTCGGATGGAAAATACACAGATCATAGCAAACACAGAAAAATAATTTTCAGCATCCTCCAGCAACCTAAATTCTTTTCCTCTTCTTCCTTCCTTCCTTGCAAAGTTCTTGAGAGTTAAACACAGCTAGTTCAATAGGCGGTTAACGTAGTGCAACGCGAACCGACAACCGATTGTATCCTGGGAATCGAACACCGATCAAAACCTCGTGCACCCCGGTGAGGCGGCGAATTCGATTTAAGGAAACCGTGTAAATACGGGCCTTCGATTTGATTTTTTTATTTGATTCTCTAACAATTTTACCTAACACAAAGTCATCAACATTCCATAAAAAAGCTGCTAGATAACAAACAAAACGATTACAGGATGTAGGTAGTAAATAAAAAGATGTATTAGTTAGAAAACTCAGTTAATTACTGAATGAGGGAAAGCAGTATGAGCCGTCATTTTACTTTTTTTTTTTTTTAAAGAAGGGGAAGAGAAATTTACAGTATCACTCCATTCTATCTAGATGTCTGTCAAGGAATTTATAAAATTATTTGATGGCAATACCTGAGGATTGGTTATAGTTATTAATTGAGAATAATGTTATACATAGTCCCCGTTTGGCTAAATGATTTTAATCTAAGTCAAGGTCATTTAATTTTAACCTCACATTTTATGAACTTTTAAAAAAAATTACTAAAAATTTGATTTTAATCCCACCCGATAGAGGCATAATGTTAAATCCATATATCTCTCATCATCAGGATCTTTTCTTATTAAACAAAAATTAAGCTTGTGAGAATTTAATGAATCCTATGTTATGTTGCTAAAAGACCAGCATGATTGCTCATTGGCAG
This sequence comes from Ligustrum vulgare, assembly GCA_963555705.1. Taxonomy (NCBI): domain Eukaryota; kingdom Viridiplantae; phylum Streptophyta; class Magnoliopsida; order Lamiales; family Oleaceae; genus Ligustrum; species Ligustrum vulgare. Next base: position 39,121,237 of record OY743173.1, on the reverse strand, counting down.
TATTGAATAACAATTCAATGTGGAGGAAAATCTTAGGGAAATGAAACAAATTATTGTATTGCTTTAATATGTCATGATGACTTTCCATTTACTTCCAACCCAACTCTTGAGGAAAAAAATCTATTTAGCTCGTACAGTTGAATAGAAAGCTAATGGTAACACACCAAAATTTAACTACTAGTGCAATCTCTTTCTATGATTATACAGATTAAAAAATTGTAAAAATTCAAACCCATTCCACAATAGGAAATGAATCTAATTATTAGAAGAACAACATAAATTCATTTTCTTTTCGAGATATATGGTAAGAAAAGATTAAATCAGCATACTAATTATAACTTTAATTCAGGAATTTCTAAATAATTTTACATTATCAAAAATAACAATAGGTAAATTGAAAAGAATTAAAATCAAACAAGTTCAATTGAATGAATGATCAAAAGACACCTCTTTTCGTTGCATTGAGACATGCTTACTCATTTAATTGTCAACAAATTCATCACTTTCCCTTTAAATCCTATACATAAAGTACAGACATTCATCAATTTAACCTAAAATATATCCATTCAAACCTCCAATGAACCAAGCGAAAGCAAAGAGAAAGATCAAGAAACCTTCCAAAATTAAAATCTTTGAAGTCTAACCTATTTAATGTTGGAATTATATATGCCCATAGAATATAATTCACGACATTTAAAATAAAATATTAATTGTTTGTATTAATATGAAGTTGCGTTTGTCCACGGGTCGATTTGATATTACAAATTGAGTGTTTAAGTTGTTAAACACAGAAAGATTCAATTTGTGATTCGATCTAAAATTAACGTTCACGATCAGTAAATAAATATGGACAATTTATTTTGATAAGATTGTCTCGATTTTATTAAAGTCTATCTTTGACTTTGGTAATAAAATTGAGAGTACGTTTGGAACGTATTGGACGGGACCACGTGAAATTAATTTGTGAATTGACCATACAAATTTAGTTTCACTTGATTATCGTACGTGGGACCTTAATCCTAATCGGATAATGGATTTCGATTACTAACTTGAAGTTCTTTGAGGTATCAATGGGTGAGATCAAATTGCTGATCAATATCTCGGTACTTTGGGAATTAAAGTGAACTAACGAGGAACATATATTCGTATTATGGAATCCGTCACCTTTTAGGTATGATCATAATCTCACTGGTTCTTCTAGTGGACAGTTGAATCTGAGCTCAGTAATTCGACAGTGACTGTGGAATTCTATGATGTGATGGGATCACATCGAACTGTCAGATAGAAGATGAGAGTTGAGAATTTATGAATATTTGGAGAAGGGCATTTTGGTCATTTTAACTTGCTCCGAATATTCGAATTGATTGACGGGGGTAACATGTAAGAACGATAAGTCAGAGGATATAATTATTGATTAATTGTTTCAGTAATTTCAATTTTATTAAGAGTGCAATCTCGTTTTTTCAGTGGAATAGAATGTGATTAATAAATTAATTTTGACTGATCAAGAGTTGATCGGGTCATAATTAATTTATTGGAGCTTAGTTTAATTGGGTCCGATCAGGTTCCCTCGGTGGCTTCACTATAATGGGTTTATACATGCTTATTACCTGTATTAGGTTGTGCAGAAATGAGCCTGAGTTATGGTACTAGGCCTGGTAGTGTTTTGGAGTGTAAAGAGGTTACAAATAGTCTTGAGAGACTATTTTTCTTAACATAATTGGAAAAGTGGCGAGACACACACTAAAGTGTGTAGTGTGTGTTTCATCTTTACAAAAGAAACCCTAATCCTAGTTTAACCTAGGCCTTGAGAAAGGTGACTACACACCTGCACAACTGCCATTGCAGAACACTGGGGAAAGCTTGAGGGTTTGAAGCTTTGGTGGAATCAAGAAGCAGTTGATGAAGATTATTGTAAAGCACGCTACAAAGGTAATCTTCTCAAAACAATTTTTGTGTGCAAAATTATTTATTCCAAGTTGAATACATAGAACAGAAAATCCTGTAACGGGATGATCTAGTCACAAGAAATCAATTTTTTTGAGTAGAGCAACCCAGGTTCCCAACAATTGGTATCAGAGCGTCAGATTTTTGATACTGTTTTGTGTATTTAGGAATAAATATTTTTGTCTATGCATGAGTTAGTTGAGCGGTGTTAGGTTTTATGTGATTTGTTTGTTATTGGATGAATGAAATTTTCATTGAACTAATTTATGGCCTTAGATTTTATTTTGTAAAATCTTGTATTGTATTATCGAGTCATGTAACAAAGGGGGTGGATTACGTCTCCATGTTTCCCTTTTGATTTTGAATTTTGCAATAAAATTAGGTTTTGTGTAATTCCAATTGTAATTGTAAATTTCGAGGCCTAAATCTGCAACTTCAATACAAGGGGATCGGATCTGCAGTTTCTTAATTTAAGGGACTGATGAAGCAATTTCGAAACAAGGACCACTATTCATCTTCTTCAAAAGCGCAAGGGTTGGCAATGCAATTTTGCTAAAAATTTGAAAAATCAGAGGGACTCATTGGTGATGCCACTGCGGTCGACGACCGACGGTGCTGATTTCCACTATCGACTGCAGTTGCGGCGGCACCGCATGTGAAGCAGCAAAGGAGGAGCGCGACGTACTACAGTGCAGCTGCTGCCATGTGCGTGGCACAACTGTGCTCAAAGCACTGTCATCGCGCGATCGTGGTGGCTTTGTTGAGTCTAGATGATGCCACTGATTCTCCTACCTCCATTTCCGGCAGATTGGTGCAGAAGGAATATGGCGACACAGTTGTTTAGCAGCCTTCATTCCGAGCGATGCAGAGGTGTTTTCGCCACTGGCGTCGCACGGTATTGATGGCAACGATGGTACGCAGTTTCCGACTTCTGGTTTCTCCGGTGAATAATTATGAAGGCTCCATTTCCGTTGATGGCAAGGTGGAAAGAATAGCGGCTTCATTTCCTTCATCTTGATGGAAGTCTGAATACAAGCAGGGTTTTCAGACTTGGGCTCATAATTCAATTGGGCCAGATTTTGCTTTTGGGCCAGAATTAAAGATTGGGCACTTGGACCGATTTTATATCAGTTGGACCAGATTTGGGTGAAATTAAATATGGCCCTAAAATTATAAAATTGGTCTATTTTAATTAATTGCAATGTGGGCTAAATCGTTTAGTTGGACCAATGCAATGTGGACTAAATTTTACAATGGGCTGGAATATTTACTTGGATCACTACATTTGGAATTTGACATTTGAGCTGAAGGCTTGCACTTTTGGGCTGAAGACTGAAGGTTTGCAGTTTTGGATTGGACACTTACAAATGAGAATTGAAGAATTGGGCCGGCTTGTGGCTCAATAGACTCTTTAATTAATTTGTAATTTTTGTGTCTAGTTTTGACCATAAATTATGTTCATATTTGTTTTATTATTGCATTTATTTATTTATTGCTTTAATAATTTGTGAATGAATGTCATTAAGTAAAATGTCATGTAGATCGCATAAACACTGCTCTAGGTACTATACTGTCATGCATTTTTTTATATTTTATTTTCTTTTCTAAATGTTAGATTAGAAAATAAATATATTTATTAATAATTAAATCGATTTTAAGAGTTAAAATTGATTGATAATTATTAAATTAAAACCCAGCAGTTCAAAATATTAAGTGATTGAGGGTGCAAAATATTTTGAATCCATGGCCTCCCCTATTAGCCTATTAGTAAAAAATTGTGTATGGCTCGTGCTAATCTAATTAGTCTCCCTATAGGAGGGCTGCACTGTTTTGGTTACTGGATTTGGCCCAATTAGGTGATGATTTTTTAAGTGTGAATTAATCATGATTACCCTATAGGCAACGTAATTAATTTGGTACATAAAATATTATCAATATAGGGGTTATACACTTAAATCAAGGACATCCGAGGACTTCCTATAGAATATCCAAAAAATGTCAATGATGGCCAAATTTTAACGACTATAAATTAAATATTGCATGAGATGCTAGATATATTTAATTTAGTGGGAGGGTCCCAACCTAACCATAAATCACATTTATTTCTTCTATAGAGAAATGTATTTAAGATTTTGGGGTTTTAGGTTGTCGTCATATTATAGTAGTTTTGGGTCTACTTGAGCATAATTTTTTTTATTCATGCATCATATATGAAAGTATTCACCATTTATGCAACTCATCTATTTTATTTGAATGTCGTATTTCCTCAACTAGTTATATATTTAGAAATCACCAACTAATTTGCGAAAACTGTAACATGTCTCGTTATAATTCTTTCCACTTATGACATTTGTTCGTGCTAGAAAATTCTTGTTCAAAAATAATTATAAATCTTCCAATGAAAATGGTTTTATTTTGATGAGATGGTTCATTGCATAGTTTTGATTCTCATATCAAGTATTTTGCAATAAAAACATCAGAATATGATAACCAATTTTATTTTCACGATGGAAGGGTATTTATGATAATTTGAACATTTTAATTATGGAGTTATACATAATATGCTATCAAGCTATAATATATCTCTACTTATGAACCGATCGCGTTTTTGCAAGAGACCATTTGGTAAAACATGATTGGTCACTTTAACGTGGTGGAGGTTCCACTTGCAAACATTGATTCATGCGACATAATGCTTGAGAAATCTTTTAAGATGATTTATTGCGGTTCAGTGTGGACTATATTCACCAGGATGAACATGTCCCTGAAAGGTTCGATGTAAGCTATTCATAGAGAAGAGATTATTTTAATGCAACAGATAGTATGGTAGGCCTCTAACCTTTTTGTTTTTGAGCAAAGATAGGATTAATGAGGAGGTAGCTTCCCTGGAAACTCTATAATGGAGTAAGACTCTATTCATTGTGTTATAGTTAGTAATTGAGTCTATCTTGATTATAGATTCTAGAATAACTAATCACTATTGCAAGTTGTTGCAATATGGTCCTAGGTGACCAAATGACACAATGAGATAGAGTATACTATAAGGATAAGCACGGGTACAGTAATATGGAAAGAGCCGTTGGGCTTTTATATTTGCGATATAATTTGATTGTTATTTTGTCTCTTTATTATTTGAGCGGAATTATTTAGCACTTAATCTCCAGTTATTAGTTGGAATTAAGTTAAATAATGCTCTTATTATTTAGAGACAAATGGTTAACAATCTCAAAGCCTTGTAAATGGTTCTAAGTGTAATATTACTACAAGTGGTAAGGGATAGATGACTCCTTGTATTAATGAACTCTTTGATAAGATCTTAAAATAATCATATTTATCTAAATAAGATTGAAAGACTAGTAAAGATAGCCTCTAAATATTTTGGAGGTGGAATCTATGTGAATTTTTGAATTTTATTTAGAGGGTAAAATGATTAAGATCTTAGGCTTGGTCACACTTATCCAAAACTTGATTCTAATACTAGTAAGGGATGGACCTCAAAAGGATCTGAGGTAGAATCTATATTGTTTTCTGAATCTTGTTTAGAGGATTAGATAACCAAGAGTCTTTATACATTAAATGGATTTAAGAGTTTGGGTATTAATACACTTCGATATGTGTGGATTCTTTGGTGCTCAAGATACGAGAGAGTACAAGTAATTCATCACTTTTATTGATGATCACTCCAGATCTCGATTCTATACTTAATATCTCATTGATCTGAAATGTTGAAGAATTTCTAGAATTTTGGACAGGAGTTGAGAAGTAATTAAGAGAATCGAGATACTTTGATTTGATCGAGGTTTGTATATCTCTCATATGAGTTTAGGAACCATTTATCGGAAAAGGAGAACAAGGTAATACCAAATCAATGATGAGTTATCCTCGTTACTAGTTTCATTTGGGAATGTATACCGGAGATAGTCAGGTTTCTTCATGGCCTAGTACCATTGATTCGTTTCCTGAAATACCCCTAGAGTTGTGGCATGGGTGCAAGCCCAGTGTACACCACATTCAGATTTGGGGAATTTTGGCACACTAGCTGAAGGCAAGGATTGACGAGATGTAGGCAACAATGAAGGTTTGATTATAAGGCATGCAACGAAACTAGAAATTATTTCTTCTATAATCCTCTGGTCAAGAAAGTATTTGTTGAATACAAATGTAACGTTCTTAGAGGATAAGGCATATAGAAGAATACAAATCAACAAGTAAAATTCTATTGGATGAGATGTTAGAACTTGGTTCAAACAACTTGATTCCAGATTTCCGCATAGAATTAATCTTGACGATTTGGAACTTCCTACGGAACCGATGGTTGCTGATCCTAGTGGGAGAATGGGCAAGTGATTCAACCACTATTCTTGCCTGGTGATCCCAATGGACAGGGGAAAACCAAAGGTTGTAGTCGAAGTTGTTCTCACTGTTCTGACTCTTCTTTATGTTCATAAAGAGGCAGTGAAGAGGTTGATCCCAATTAGGGATATACCATGTAGTGGGAGGAGAGGAAGGGACTCTGTTTGGACATAATGGAAATACACTTCCAGCGACTAATTGAAGTGGGATGGTTGTAAGACCACCTTCTTGACGCTTATTCTACGGAGAGTCTTTTTAGACAGTCTCTACTGAAATAAGAGAAGAACTCCTCATTTAGGGAAGTGGTAGAAGTTATAGACTTGAAATCATGGAAGATGAATGTGAACTCGGAATTAGATTCCTAGTGATCCAACAAGTTTGGATATTTGTAGACGCACCCAATGGGGTCAAACCTATAGGGTGTGATGATTTTTAAGATGATAAAAGAATGGTAGATGGAAAGGTTGATACTTTTAGTGCAAGACTTATGGTTGTGGGTTTGTGAAACCCTTCTCGCCAATAGCCATGGAAAAGTTTACCTGGATCTTTTATCCATTGTCGTTCATTGTGAAAATGAGGTACGACAAATGGATGTCAAGATGTTGTTTCTTGAATGCATCTTGAGGAAATCATTTACAAAGTGTAATCTGATGAGTTCATATTAAAGACCATGAAAGTAAAATTCATGACTTACAAGTTTCCAACTTTGGATTTGGGTAATTGTTCAAGATATGGAATATAGAATTTGATAGAACCATTTTGATACATGTTCTTGATCAAAATCTTGATATATCTTAAGTATACTCGTGTATACAGAAAGATGAGACAGTTTTCGCTACTATTTATTTGAATGACACTCTACTTATGTGTGAGAGTATTTTCATTAAATAGTAGTTGGTACCAACAATTAGACTTGAAGGACTTGTAGATGATTGTCTATTTTTCTAAACATCCGTACTTTTCGGAGTGGGAGAAGAATGGAATAGAATAGTCTCAAGTTTCATGTAATAATAAGATACTATCTACATTTGCAATATTGAAGTCTTGAAAGGAATAATGTTCTTTGTGGACTTTATCTATCTTATGAGTATTCTCCTAAGACTCATGGTAAGATAGAGAAGGTTCCTTATGCTCCGGCTATAGGAAGCCTTACTTTGCACTAGATATGTCATATCTTATGCTGGGGGTATTGTTGGTGATTATTAGTTTGATCTAGGATCAGATCATTGAATAGAGGTAAAGCATATACTGAAGCATTTTCGAAAAACGAGTAAATATTTGCTTATCTATTCAGTTTGTGATCTGATGGATTAAAACTAATTAAGATCTGATTTGACTAGGACTCTCGAGAGTCGTCAAAATTGGAATATGACTAGGAGATAATTTGGTTAATTGGTTGGGTATAACACAATCTTGGATTGTTTGTTTTACAACCGTGACTCACATCGAAATGAGTTATCATATTGGTTGAGAACATAATCATTAATGTAATGATGATGTTGACATGATTCGATTTTCATGTATACTCTAAGGACAAGTGGGAGATTGTTGGAATTATATATGCCCATAGAGTATAATTCACGACATTTAAAATAAAATATTAATAGATTGTATTAATATGAAGTTGCATTTGTCCACGGGTCGATTTCATATTACAAATTGAGTGTTTGAATTGTTAAACACAGAAATATTCAATTTGTGATTCGATCTAAAATTAACGTTCACGATCAGTAAATAAATATGGACAATTTATTTTGATAAGATCGTCTCGATTTTATTAAAGTCTATCTTTGACTTTTGTAATAAAATTGAGAGTACGTTTGGAACGTATTGGACGGGACCACATGAAATTAATTTGTGACATTGACCACACAAATTTAATTTCACTTGATTATTGTACGTGGGACCTTAATCTTAATCGGATAATGGACTTCGATTACTAACTTGAAGTTCTTTGAGGTATCAATGGGTGAGATCAAATTGCTGATCAATATCTCGGTACTTTGGGAATTAAAGTGAACTAACGAGGAACATATATTCGTATTATGGAATCCGTCACCTTTTAGGTATAATCATAATCTCACTGGTTCTTCTAGTGGACAGTTGAATCTGAGCTCAGTAATTCGACAGTGACTGTGGAATTCTATGATGTGATGGGATCACATCGAACTGTCAGATAGAAGATGAGAGTTGAGAATTTATGAATATTCGGAGAAGGGCATTTTTGTCATTTTAACTTGCTCAGAATATTCGAATTGATTGATGGGGGTAACATGTAAGAACGATAAGTCAGAGGATATAATTATTGATTAATTGTTTCAGTAATTTCAATTTTACTAAGAGTGCAATCTCGTTCTTTTAATGGAATAGAACGTGATTAATAAATTAATTTTGACTGATCAAGAGTTGATCGGGATATAATTAATTTATTGGAGCTTAGTTTAATTGGGTCCGATCAGGTTCCCTCGGTGGCTTCACTATAATGGGTTTATACATGCTTATTACCTGTATTAGGTTGTGCAGAAATGTGCCTGAGTTATGGTACTAGGCCTGGTAGAGTTTTGGAGTGTAAAGATGTTACAAATAGTCTTGAGAGACTATTTTTCTTAACCTAATTGGAAAAGTGGCGAGACGCATACTAAAGTGTGTAGTGTGTTTCCTCTTTACAAAAGAAACCCTAATCCTAGTTTAAGCTAGGACTTGAGAAATGTAACCACACACTTGCACAACTGTCATTAGAGAACACTGAGGAAAGCTTGAGGGTTTGAAACTTTGGTGGAATCAAGAAGCAGTTAATGAAGATTATTGTAAAGCACGCTACAAGGGTAATCTTCTCAAAACAATTTTTGTGTGCAAAATTATTTATTCCAAATTGAATACATAGAACAGAAAATTCTGTAACAGGATGATCTAGTCACAAGAAATCAATTTTTGTGAGTAGAGCAACCCAGGTTCTCAACATTTAAGCCTCTGTTTGTCAAAAAGTTTTTGTTTAAAAACATGTTTTTTTATGTTTTCTAGGTAAAATGTGTGGTTGAAAATTAGAGAGAGAAAATGTGTGTGGTTAAAAAGTGATTTGGGAAATTGTGTAGAAAAAACATGTTTAAAAACATGTGTTGCCAAACGGATGCTAAAACATTCATTTAGAAAAACATCATCATAGAGAAGAATATAAATACCACCAATGTAAAATATATAACCAAATACCAAATGCATAAGTAAAAGAGCAAAAAATAAATAAAAATAGGAATAGTCGAATAGCTGATGTACGATAGATGCAACATACGAAAAATTGCCATTTGATAAAAAATTAAAAATTACTCGTGCTCAAAAAAATAATAACATATGTCGAAAAGAAGCAGCGTGAAAATTTGGTTACCTTAAAGTAATCCTCTAGTGAAAGAAATATTAAAAATGGATTTTCTTCTTCCTCAGGGTGTTTTGATATCTCTTTCACAGGTGCTATCTCCTGCGTAATTTGAAACATAATGCAGCAAAAGAAACTGTTAATTATATCAATGTCCCAAGGCACTATTTTTTCATAAATAATAATGCATTAATAAAGATCACCCTTTTAGATTTGGCAATATAGGTCAACAAAATAAAAAATAAGAAGAGAGAGAGAGAGAGAGAGAGAGAGAGAGAGAGAGAGAGAGAGAGAGAGATATTGATTAGAACTAACTTGAAGAACCTCCTCGAACATCTCATTAGTTATAAAACTAAAACTTCAACATTTCAAAAAATAAGTTTCACAACATCATTCTAATATGATCCTCAAATAGCCTTCAAATAAAACGACTAACAAAATGAGTAACAGTAAAATTAAATTGAAGTTGTGTGTTCTTCTACTACAAGAAAGTCGGTCAACAGAGACGATAAAAGTCATCTCTAAAAGTCTAAAAGTCGTTTCTTTTGGAAAATAGAGACGATAAAATCATCTCAAATTGGCGTCTCCGTAGATCCATGTCAGTTGGTCATTAGAGACGACATTAGTCGTCTCCAATAATGTCGTCTCCAACATTTAGAGACGACTAAAGTCGTCTCTGATAGCCTCTATAGAGACGACTAACGTCGTCTCTGTTTGTTAATGCAGAGTCTCAAATGATTAAAAATGAATTGAATTTTTTTTAAATGTGACCACTATATTTTTTTAATTATTCAATTTTTTAAATTAATTATAATTAATTAATATAATTCTAATAAATTAAGTTTTTGTTAATCATTCTACATTATTTAATTGTAATAAAAAATAATATTTTCATTTTATTAATTAGTGTAGTTAATTAATAATAAATATCAAAATATTAATTAACGAATTATATTATTAATAAAAAACAGTAGTAACACATTAAATAACAAAAGTTGCAATACAAAAACGTCGTAAGAAAAACCCCTAAGAATCTTCATCGTCATCGTCATCGTCATATTCGATGTCGTCGTCGTCGTCCCCGTCTCCATCCGCATGAGCCGAGGAACCAACACCACATGATGTGGTCATGGCTAACCCTGATATCTTTTCCAATATTTGTGCTAACACAACATTTACTCGAGCAAGCTCGAACTTTTTCTCGGCCAGCTCGAACTTTGTTTAGGCTAGCTTGGACTTTGTCTCGGCCATCTCATGCTCGAGCTACGTCAGACGCGTTGACTCTCCAACAGCGAGTGAAGTCCCTGTCGACGATGCCGAACTGGAGAAGCCGGGGACCGTCCGACCAACTTCACGAACGTGGCCTCGCCTATCTCCGAGCACCTCCCGTACGACATTGTGCTCATCGAATTGTGTCCCTCAGATAAGCTGGCCTGCTGTGTCTACGTCTCCTTCGTCTGGAGCATTTCCTACTGAATATTCAAAAAATAAAATTAGTAAGCTAAACTGAAATTTGAAATTGTATCAAACCTTTTAAAAAAAAAAAAATCAACATTAAATAATACTTATGTGTTGGCGCTTGGCTTGCTCGCTGACCCAGACTTCCCCTTGGTCAGTAATTCGTGTATGAACGGACTTCCACGTATCCAAAATTGAAGGCCATTTTTGTGTATCAAGATCCCTCTACCAAAAAAAAAAAAAAATGAAAAATCAATAACTAGTAAATAATAATAACGATAAACAAACCTAAATGTGTTGACTATTTTTTACATTAAGTGCAAAAATAATTCATATTAATATCAAACTTCACAACAATAAGAAATTTAAATCAATAACATTCATCTAACTAAGTAAGACTTAAATTAACTACTAATAAAATCTAAACGACTTGATCCAAAACTAAATCCAATCATTTTACTACTTACGTTAGCGTGGCGTGTTGCCACGATACTCTTGGACCCTTGCAAACTTTGATAAGAGAGCTTTGCTCGATTGACTGCATTCCTTTGCAACGCAACCTAAAAAACACAAAGTAATAAATTAAATATGAAAATAATTATAAATTAACAAATAAGATATAAATCATTAATTATACCTTGAAGGATGCACTCTCGAACAAGTCTGCGCAGTTACCCCACTCGACCATGTCAATGTCGTCAAAGGGTTTTGTGCGGCCATTTATTTTGTAGTGTTTGTGGGCTTTACCTTTGTACTCTTTGTAGCGCTCAGAAGCGCTTTTGTCAATCCCCTTATCAATCCAATGACCTTTCTCATGTGTAATATTTCCCTTAGTGTTAAAATATTTCTACAAAAAAAAAAAAAAAATTAAATTTCAAAATTTAATGAAACTTATATAATTTAAATATGATGAAACTTTAAAACAGTGTCAAATCTCGTACCTCAACCTTGACGCGAACACGATCTTTTAGATGTTCTGGGACCATACTCCATGTTGTGTACTTGGGAACAATGAATTGACGTACCGTAGTTCCCAGGAAGCGGATGAACTCTGGCTCATTAGGACCAATAGGACGAATCGTCCTCTCTATATCCAAATCAAAATCAATTGGTAGTGGAACATTGCCATTGTCTTAGAATCGCTTCTCAACATTTAGCATTCGGGACTTGCCACGTCTCTTTGGGGGTGACGCTAATAGGAAATCAATAAAACTCTTTACTATTCTATAAGTGAGATAAAAATCATTATCTATAATTAAGGAATAAATACCTGACTCGCAAGGAGGCGGAAAACGACGTCCCCCTCTATTGGGGTCCTGATTACCCCCCATCCCTTCCATGGGACATAATATCGATCATATTTTGATGGCTATACTGCTGATCAAAGACTTTTTATCTGAACCTGACCACCAAGAACATTTTTCAACTCAATAATCAAAGCATTGTAATCTTGGAATGGAATAATTGCAAATAACACTTCAAAGAAACTCAATGGCTTATAAACACGCATGAGACTTGCAAACACAAATTAACAACAATGTATATTAGTTCAACTTCAAGCATTTCTTTTCTCATAAAGTGAAGCTATTTTGTAATTTATACAAGATCATTCATCCTATGACTAAATTATCTAGTTTGCCCCTCCAGTTATGAAATGGCCATAGCAGCTGATAGCTGGCTCGTACATGTGGATCAACTGCTGATGTCGTTAGGTGATGGTGGCTTTAAAAAGGATGATTTGATGAGAAAAATCTTTCAATTAGTTCACATAAATTAAAATTTAATAAAATCAAGCATGTAAAATTTGGATACCAACCCTCTGTATCTCCTAGACAAGATTTGGTGACTATTAATAGTTTAGTAACATGGCAAGTAGCCTACCACAATTACTTGACATTTGCAGTATCTTTCAAGGATGAATACCAAATGCAGGTGCCAGTGAAGAAACGTGAGAATCAATAAAAATCAGTGGAACATCCCAACAAGAATGACTAATCTGTTCATCAATGTATTTATAATCATAAAATAAATTAAAATCAATAATTAAGCATAAACTTCACATGGGTCACCAAAATGTTAAGCAAAAAGTAGAAATGCAGTATGAAAATCGCACTACGTACGAGATGAAGGATATTGGAAGAACTGGTCCAAAATAATACAACAAAAATCGAAGCATAAACCGAAGCATTTACAGGTGATGGGGAGCAGAGGGCGGCGACACGATGGAGTAGGCGAGCAGAGGCGGTGGACCGGAGAGAGCAGCGACGGTTAGCGAGAGACGGAGGGCGTAGAGAGAGTTTGGGCTGCGAGAATGGATGTAGTGACTTAGGGTTTTTATTTTTGTGTTTGTGAAATTAGCTCCCGCGCACGTTTGATAAATGGAGGGAGTGAAATTTTTAAGATTATTTTGTTTAACTAGTATTTTCATCTATGAGATGCATAGAAATATAGTTGTGATAATGATTTCAATCAAAATTTATAAAAATATTTTAATTATACAATTATATCAAATAAACATATAGTACAATTACATATAAAAAATGATCGAAAGCAATACCTAAAAAAAGTAATCAAAATAGGAAATGCAACATTTTTTTTTTTTTTCATATATTAAATTATTTTGAAATAAAAGTTAATATATAAAATTAAGAACCATAAATTTATATTTGCTTTGAATTGATAAATAATATTGTTGTTATTTTTTTTTGTTTATTTAATTTTAATCCAAATGAGTAAAGCTCGTTTTATTGGTAGAACAATTTTTTTCGAGAAAATTTTCTGATCTCTGAAATAATTATTTTTTCAATTAATATCGATTCAACCCCAATTCAACCCAAATATCCTTATTTTTTGGTCATTTACAAAACAACTTTTTAAAAACTTCCGGTGAAACAATACTATGCACATTTTGAGTGCAACTTTTTTAAAGCATTGTTGTCACTTTTTTCTATAATTTAGTCAATTTTAAATCAATTTTAAAAAATGTGACACTATCTAACTTATTTTTAGAAAAGTTATACTTTCTGATAAGTGCGATTTTGCACTTAATTACATGCTTAAATTTGCACGAATGTGAGTAATTTAGAATATGATATTGCTAAGTTGCATGTTTATTTTAATTATTTCAGGGACAATGCGGATTGAAAGGCACTTAGGCACAAAAATGAGGAAAAATGACTAAAAAAGTACAAAATATGTAGTATGAGGACCAATTTGCAATTGGCAAAAAGATGGAGGACTTGAGTTGAAATTCTGGGAGGACTAAATTGAAATAAAAGTCAAAGTATGTGGGACTGAATTGAAGAAGTCAGAAAATTGGAGGACTAGACATGCAATTTTACTCCAAATGAGTACATATCGTTTTATTTGTAAAAAAATATTTTCTGATTTTTTTCTGATCTTTGAAATAATTTTTTTTCAATTAAAATTGATTTGACCCCGATTACACCCGATTCAATGTTCTGACCTTAACCGTTGCCTCTTTCATGTCGAACGATTTCAGGTTTTCAATTTTTCAATTTTTATGTTAAAACATGAGTGGTTTTCCATTAAATGAACCCCTTAGAAAAGAGTCTATTTGTGATATACATTTAATACAAACAAAAATATGCAGTTTGTACATCGTGTAATTTGAATCACTATTGTTCACCCGACTGTCCTTCCCCGGCATCCACTGAGGCCTCAACATCCCACCAGTCATTCGACATAGATTGATGTCATCTAGTGGGCCTAGATCCACGAACAGTGAAAACATCGTTGATGTGTCACCTTGGACTAAATCAGTCTCGGTAACAACCGTCTTAGGTAGCTACCAAGCTCTTCAATGGTTTACTTTTTGGACAACTCGCCAATTGGGACCCCTTATAGGATCATTTATATAAAACACATGTCGCGCTTGAGAAGCCAGTATGAATTGATCATCCTTGAACGCCTCGGCACTAACATTAGTGCTTGTGATGTTGTTTTCTATTGCAGTTCTTTTGCCTTGTGTCTTAAACCATTTACACCTGAGAAGCACGACTGAAAAGCCACCAATATACGACAGCTGAAGTACATGTTGTAATTGCCCATAGAATGTTTCGCCTCCTATCCCTGGCACACTCACGCCACTATTTTGAGTGATCCGTCTGATGTCACGATGAACAGTAAGGAATTGAACAGCGTTAACGATACATGCCGGATAAGACTGGATGTTATGTGAAGCGCGAGATGCAAGAGCCAATACTTCTGGTGTCTGTTGATGCAGATTATAGATCTATAACGACGAATGACAATGTTAATTAGGTAATTCAATGGTCATTAAAAAATAAAATACATAATCATGTAATCATTAAAATGTAAACGTACCTTCGTGTGAAACCAGTCGACAAACTCTTTCCTGTGCAATTGCTCGACGTTGTCCACACCACGTGAATACAATTCTCTCTTATGTTCACTACTCAAATGAAACAAAGTGTTATGTGACAATGTAGTTAAAAACATTATTAAAAAATTTAACTTTAATTTATTATTAAAGTTGAATACTTACGTCAAATATTCCTCAATTTCAGGGCAATTGTTGAGGATGTAAAACTCTGTCTGGTTCCGTGTCTGATGATCAAGTGTCACTAATGTTGTTTTGCCAACTAGACGACAATGCGACTTGAAAACTGATAGATTTGCATCCTGATCAATACCATCGTCGTTCCTCTCAGGTTGATTGAAACGTGTCTCGATGTCGTCAAAATACCTCGAACAAAATGTTAAGGCTTCTTCTACAACATACCCCTCTGCAATGGAACCCTCAGGATTTGCTGGATTCCTAACATAATCCTTCAATTTCTTGAGGTACCTCTCAAATGGATACATCCAGCGCATATACACAGGACCTCCCAAGATTGCTTCCTCCGGAAAATGCATAACAAGGTGGATCATAATGTCAAAAAATGCTGGAGGGAATATGTGTTCAAGATTGCACAGTATCAAGATTAGTTGTTCCTTGGCATTCTCCATGTCACTCTTCTTTATTGACCTGGCACAAAACTTCTTGAAGAAAGTGGACAATTCAACTATGGTAGATGAGACATTCTTGTTCAAGTATGCTCTGCATCCAACAGCCAACAAACGCTGCATAATGATGTAACAATCATGTGACTTTAGTCCAGTGATGTGACTGTAACTCGGATCGAAATTCTTTTTCAAGTTAGATGCAAAACTATCTGGAAACTTTATTGATCTGATAAAATCGCAAAATCTTCGACGGTCGACATCCCTAAGTGTGTATTCTGCTGCGGGTTTCATCAATCGACTCCTGTCATGATACAAGTGCAACTCTTGTCTTATACCTAATTCCATCAAATCACGGCGCGCATTGTTTGTGTCCTTAGACTTGTGGGGATCACATAGGATAGTACCGAGCAAGCTGCCACACACGTTTTTCTCCACGTGCATTACATCGAGATTGTGCTTCAACTCGATAGTGCTCCAGTAAGGTAGCTCGTAAAAAATACTCTTCTTTCTCCAATTGAGTTTCCCCGCATCTCGTTTTCTTTTGCGACCTCCAAACTGTGGGTGCTTCCCTGGAATTTCATTTGTCACATCATTGAGCTGTTGCATTACATCTGTACAGCTAAATTTTCGAGGAGGCTCACCAGTCTCGACTTTTCCATTGAAATCACGACTTCTGGGCCACCGATGAGTAGTGCCCAAAAAAGTCGATGTCCCACATAAGCTGTTTTCCCCAAAATGCGTTCAGAAGGCGTATCAACATTGCAAGTTGGACATGGTCCATAACCCTATCCACTCCACCCAGAAAGACTACTTCTTGCCGGAAAATCAATGACGGTCCACAACAGTGCTGCACGCATTCGAAAGATTTCATTATTATTTCTTGCGTCGTGTGAGTCAAGACCTGTGTACCATAGTTCTTTCAGCTCATCAACTAGTGGGTGCAGAAAAACATCTATGTCTTTCCCTGGTGATCGTGGGCCAGGTATCAATAGAGTAAGCATCAGATTTCTTCCCTCATGCACAACCACAGAGGTAGGTTATAGGTACATAAAACCACTGGACACAAGTTGTAAGACTGACTCATGTTTCCAAACGGATTAAAGCCATCAGCTGCGAGACCCAATCGAACATTACGAATTTCACATGCAAAATCTGGGTGTGCTTTATCAAAATCCTTCCAAGCCTGTCCATCAATCGGATGCCCCATTTCATCTTCGTCCATTGAACGACCAGTAATATGCCACCTCATATTTTTTGCAGTGTGCGCAGTAGCGAACATACGCTTAAGCCTGGGAGCCAACGAAAAATAACGTAACACCTTATGCGGGACATTCTTACTAGACGGCTTCCCTACCACTTGAGACCATCGAATTTCAGAGCATATTGGACAGATCTGTTTATCGGCATTCTCCTTCCAGAACAGTGCACATTCGTTGTGAATTGACTCATAGCTAACCCCCTAACTTACTCATTATCTTCTTAGCTTCGTAATGTGAATCCACAAGATTTAAATTGGGAAGTGCCAACTTCAATAGTTTAAGCAGGTCATCGAACGACTTGTTGGTCCACTTGTTCATCACTTTAATATGCATCAACTTAGCCAAAAAATTCAATGACGAGAATGAAGAGACACCTGGATACAACTATGAATGCAATGCCTCAAACTAGTTGTCATATTCAACGTTAGCTCTTGCCTCCATCGGTTCTCCCCCTATTACATCGTGCAGAATGTCTGCCATCTCATCTCTCAGAACTACTGGCTCCTCCTGTATCTGTGTCTACGAGCACTTCCATTGGTTCTCCATGATAAATCCATCTTTCGTAATGTTCTAAAAAAACCATATCGGAATATGTGGTCATCTACAACACTTACTAATTGTTTTGCTCTGTTCAGACAGTTATTGCATGGACAAGAAATCATCCCCCTATCATTTGTCAATGACCTGACAGTTCTTATAAATGCTGCAACTCCGTTTGCAAATTCGATGGACTTACCCCGTATTCTGTTCAGTTTTATCCAACTTTTGTCCATATGTATCTGTACTTCGTTTCCACTGTTAAAAAAAACACATATAACTGAAAAGTTAGAGTGATGTGAACATGTGCTAACCCCTTATCGCTCCAATAAATAATTAAAAAATTACAGAATTTGCATTTATCATTCAATAAAGTTTTTAATAATCTGGATTATTTATGTTGTTTTTAAATTTTAATAATTATTGTAATAAAAATTGTTTTTGTATATTTTGTATTTGTGTTGATTATGTATGATCATTAAATTTTATGAATTCTTATACTTATATATAAAAGTATGATAGTTTGACAGAATTAAACTCTTTATGTTTTAGTATTATAGTAAATAATTAATATAATGTTATTGTTATTTGTATATTTTTGTTATAATTATTATTATTTTTATTATTAACATTAGTATTGAATGAGTTCAATCAATATTTTTAATTATCAGTATTAAAATTATTATTTAATCATTGATTTTTTATTTATTTGTTGTTCTTATTGTAAATACTATGCGTAGCAATAGTGTTTTAATTATTAATGATCGAATAATTTTGCAAATAAAGTTTTATTGGTTAAATTCAAATATTTTGACTACTTCTTTTTGAATTATTGTGATTGATGTTTTTGAATGAAAATTAAAAAGTACGTTAAATACGAGATGCAAATGTAAAAGTTACGAGAAATATGTAAAGTTACATTTTCAATGAAGTTATTAATAATTCATAAAAATTATTGAAATCAATAATAATTTATTATTTAAATATATAAATTGACGTTTACTATTCAAATAATTTTTTAATAATTTGAATTACTTATATTATTTTTTAAATTCTAATATTATTGTAATATAGAATTCTTTTTTTTTTTTTTTTTTTGCATTTATAAATGTGTTGATTATGTATAAGTACTAAAATTTTACGAATACTTATTGAATTCGATATTGTGGATAATAACTTTCGTGCATCGCACGGGTAAAATACGAGTTTATTTTTAAAATAGGAAAATTTATATTTTAATATGGTAATCATTTTGAAGATTGAATTAAATTATATAATATGAAATAAAAAAAAATTATTTTATTTATGAATATTTAAAAATTAAAGAACAAAAGAAAAAAGAATAAGATTTTTGGGGAATTTTTCAATTTAACATTGTCATGTTATCCACTAAACTGCTAGCCAAATTTAATAAACTAGTTAACATGTGTTAAAAAATATTCACTTAACATGTTATTAAACTTATCCATTGTACACTATTTTTCAACATCTAACTACTTTATTTCTCTAACATGTAGTTTAACATGTAAATTGTGGATGCTCTAAGTTCAATTCAAATGCAATTAAATGTAAAAAAACGTTAACAAGAAATTAAAATTAAATAAAAATAACTTACCACTAACGTAAATTTTTCACTTTTCAACTTCGTCAAGCAACCACTTTAAACTCCAAGAACAACGTAGACAGTAGAAACTGACATAAAAGAGGGCGAAAAATATTATTAATTAATCGTTTAAAAACTCTATAAAATACAGAAGCTTTGGAGTACATATCTTACCAAAATTACAGAAGACATTTTGTTTGAAAGTGTCCAAATATCATGTCTAAGAGATGAAGTAAAATTAGAGAGCAAAAAATTGAGGAAATGTATAAAATTTATCAAGAAAATGCAAGAAAAACGTCTGCAATGACATTTATACAGAAAGGAAATAGAGACGACATTTTGTCGTCGCTAATTCCTCGCGCGGGAAGTTTCCCGCATTTTCACTTACAATTAGAGACGACAATGTCGTCTCTATTCCCACTAATTAGAGACGACTCTTTGTCGTCTCTAATAACAGGTAAATAGAGACGACAAAGTCGTCTCTAATTAAGGTGTTAGAGATGAAAAAAATGTCGTTTCTATTTATCGGTTATTAGAGACGACTAGAAATAGAGACGACTCTTTGTCGTCTCTAATTAGTGGGAACAGAGACGACGTTTTCGTCTCTAATGGCCGCCAAAAAAAGTGGGAAAGTTCCCGCGTTTCCTGATGGCCAATAGAGACGACAATGTCGTCTCTGATAAAAGAAATAGAGACGATTTTTTCGTCTCTATTACGAACAATTAGAGACGACAAAATTTTCCGTCTGTAATAATTTGGAATTAGAGACGACAAAGTCGTCTATATTTCCTCAATGTTAGAGACGACTAATTTGTCGTCTCTAATTCCTAATCATTAGAGACGACTTTTTGTCGTCGCTAAAAATTGAAGTTTTAGTGACGACAAAATGCGTCGTCGCTAATTTTTGTCTTATTCGCTGATGTTTCTTGTAGTGTTCTCATGAAAAATTAAAGTTGGAATAACCTTTGCCAAGCCTTTGGAGCATCTGAAAATAGTTGTAAAAAACACTAACAAAAAGCAGTAAGTCTTGATTCAATAGCAAACATTATACAACTCTGATGATGCTAAAAAATAGTACCTATAATTTCTCGAGTTTGAACAACAGATGAACACAATCTAGATCTTCTTCGAAAACCTGAAACGAAGGCGGTGAGGTGTGACCTCGTCGCCCCTCCAATGCTTAAGTTAGTAATGAGATAGAAAATATTAATGCAACTATGTAAGAGGCTATGAACTACAATAATAATTATGTACCTTAATTGTGATTAAGAGGTGAGTATTTATAGAGGCGAATGAGAGAATTTGGGTAGGATTAGGATGCTTGGATTTAGGCATGTGTCCTACTAGGAGTTCTCCACTTGTTTAATTTAAGATAAGGTTGAGAGTTGTTGTGAAGTATTAACGTTTTATAAGATATAAGTGCTTTTAGGTTTAGGAGATCGTATACTCCTTGTTTGGGGGA
Organism: Ligustrum vulgare; assembly: GCA_963555705.1. Taxonomy (NCBI): domain Eukaryota; kingdom Viridiplantae; phylum Streptophyta; class Magnoliopsida; order Lamiales; family Oleaceae; genus Ligustrum; species Ligustrum vulgare. The sequence continues at coordinate 39,100,262 of OY743173.1, read as the reverse complement.
GTGGATGACCGATCTGTTTAGGGATGGCCCCCCGAGCACTTTGGCCTATTTGACAGGTTCTACCTGACTTCTTATCTGTAAGTTTCTGACCAATCATACCCCATTTTGTTATAACTATTAACTTGGCTCAAAGAGTGCGTGACGAATTATTGAGACACATAGATTTCTGAGGCTGGTTGAACTGGGGTAAAAGTTGAACTACACATTGGACGAGTTCATGGCGATTATCATCTCGTATAATGTTGCGGCGTCCTAAAAAGGTCGAGGAAAATGTTGACGGTGGCGCTTGCCCACATTAATTGGTTTTGTCACAAAGTCATCTTCGTCATTTATGAGTATGCACCTAGGTGCAATTTTTTATTTTTTGATCTTCCTGATTGACCACAAGTTTTGCTTCATTTCCACATAAATAGGATCGGGAGCTTCTACCACCCGAGGGATGATCTTCACAAATCGTAACTGTGATAATTCAATAACACGGCCAATGAAGTAAGCAGGATAACAAAATAGATTTGTACATAAAAAATGATCATTTGACATTATCTAAACTATATACTCACTTCGGGAAGGTTTGGAATCTCGCCTTCAAGTTTTGATGACCAATTCAAAATCCTAGGGCTCCTACTTGCAAATTTATAGGATATCTTGCCTTCCAGTTCCAAAGATGGAAGTATCTCATGAATCCATGATTGGAATGCAATGATGAAACTGTTTAGTCTGTAACTCATTGTTGGTATACCCTTGCCCTCCACCTTAACGTGCTTGTTTCTTAGTGCTTACTGGAGCAATGTAATTGTTAACTTGAAAATATCCTTTTCCCATAGATACATCTTCATGTTAGATGAATCGACCAAGCCTAGTAGCGATTTTCCCACGAATTTGACGTAATCATTCCCAATACGACCATACCTCGTGCTCGTTTGGCTAATTTACCTCTTTTATCAAAACTTGGTGGATCAATTGTGGGTTCATTGCAAGCTCCCTCATGTCAATGAAGTATCCAAAACATGTTGATCTAAACATTCTTTTCTACTCGTCCTTGAGTCTCTGCTTCAAACTATCAACAATAAGGTCAAATGGATTAACATTCACCTTCCCCTGAAACCAATCATCTAGGTTCACTTTGAATTCCCAGTGCTGCATTTAGTGAAAAAAAGATTACAAATCAGGATGGTTTAATGTATATTATTCAAAGTGATTACTGGTCGTGTTTGGGCTTGAAAATTTACTATCTAAAGTTCTAATTGATTGTATCTTATTAAAAATTCGCTATGATATAAACTAATGAACTTATCCATTTGTGGTTTGAATGATAGATAGTGGAAGGTTGTATAGATTTTTCAAAAAAAAAAAAAAAAAAAAACCCAACTGGTTGTTGGTGATAGTTCCCTTTACAGTGCACCTACATGTAACACTTACGATAGCAGAATAATACTCATGTTGTGATTTTTTTTTTAATGTGATAGCAGGAACAAACCTGGTTTTGCATTGACGCTTCTCTTGATATCTTTTTTCCTACGAGGTGTACGGACACCTTTCTGATGTTTCATAAGCTTACCATTTCCCGATGTTCTCTTCATGAACTTGGTCCCATTAACTGGGTTTTTTTCGACCAATTCTTACCCATTGACACACAAGCTTTACGAAACATATCCACATACAAAAAAAAAAAGATATTTGTTGCTGTAAGAATGGAATGCACTGCAACTGGCTAATTTTCAACTCAAAAGATAACTTATATTTTTCAAAATTGATTTTATTGATGTCCTAATCATACTTGACAACACACTCAAAATGAATGTAGTCATTAGAAGCCTATATTCTAGGAAAAATATATTTTGCATATTTAATAATTTGAAGAACATGATTTGCAGGATTTGATAAATTATTGAACAGGAACACCAAAATTTGCTTGAAGGATAATTTATTTTCAAACCATTCTTGTCAATGACCTAGTTTTAAGGATTGTGTCATACATTACTCATTCTCTACCGTATAGATAATATATGACCACGTTCACTCATCTACACGACACTTGAAAACTGATGTTCAAGCTTTGATGTCTATGTTGTCTTCTACCAATTGCAACTCAAATGTTTATACTCGAGAACAATTACAAACTCTGAATAATGAGACCTCTTGCACAAAAAAAATATTATTTTTTCTTAGTTGATGTTGCTCTTGTGTAGCCCGATTTCATGTGATTGATCTCGTGGAATTGGGGTAATTATCCATAAGAATCGGTTTTGCATCCGATTGTTGATTTCTCAACTAGCAGAAGATCATATTTTGAATTAATGTTGATTGATTTGTCGTGAATATGATATCTATCAGCATTAGCGATCTGGAGCATATGAAGGAACTGTTACACTAGTGAAATACTGGTTGTTAAGATTTCAAATTTTGGTTTTCAATTTATTTATTTATTTTCTTTCCTATGGATGTTTTCCTGATTAGTTTTTGTGTAGGTGATATTTTTCATACTAGTGTGTATAGGGTGGCATTACTCATATATGGTGAGTTGTGGGTGGGTCTATGGCTAATTCCACATAATATTATGATATGATAATGAAAAAGCATTTCAGTTCTTGAGTTATAAATAAATTTATTTACACTGTCCTCCACAAAACCTCTATTTAATTCTACATTTAGGTTCTCTGCCCTCTAACAAGAAACAACCCTTCTATCGATAGACCCTTAAAAATGAAAACTTACCATCTCAAAACAAGTCAGTACCATGTATCTCACTACTAAGTCGTCAAAATGGCTGAATGACTTTCCTATACAACATCTTTACTATGTTCTTCAAGCAACAAACTCAGTTAAAAAATTCATCTTCGTGTTCGTCAAAGGTTGCCTTCAACTCGAGCCAGAGTTCAATCTCCAGGAAGTTTCAGTTATCGAAACTCTGAGAAGAAAAGAGCAAATCCAGGAGATATTGCATGTTTGGCTTGCTCAAAAGTTACTTTTCTAAAAACCTCTAAAAGTAATTTTGAAAATCAAGTTTGGCAAAATAACTTGGAAGTTTGACTTGCTTTTAAGCATAAGCCAAACTTTGGCAAGGGTAAAATCTCTAAACATTCCAAGAATCTTCATTCAATCTGAAAGCAACTCGTCCAACTCAGGTTCCTCAGATATAGAAGTATCGTAGTCTATACTTGTTTGATTATATAAAAGTTTTCCATGCTCATTACATAGAATTTCATCGTCTTCAGGATCAGTCCATTCCAGGTCATCATCCATATTTTGACTTTCAGATATTATATATGTGTCTTTCTTAGTTGTGATATATCCCTTTCCGCACTTTAGCAAACCCATATCCATCTTTGCTATGGCCTCGGAATCTTCACAAATGCAGGAAGATGGGTTTTCATGAAACTCACCCCTACCTGGTCTTATCTCTTTTTGGCTCTCCCATGAAACCTACGAATTTTGGAGGCAAATTCTCCCCAAGTCATGTTATCTCGATTTAAGAACAGTTTGTACAACTTCTTGGCATTAGGGCGGATGGTAGGTTTGTGTCCAAAGTATCTCCTGTAATGAAGAGGTATAGATTCATTAGTGAGCACTCAAGACAACAAATTCCACAAGATTTTCTGTTTATGAAAAACAAGCATACCTGTGTCCTGCTAATATTTTTGCCATATTACCATTGTTATTGGTAACAAATACATCACTTCCATCATACACTACAAAATTTAATGCATCTGTACGAGAAGAAAAGGAAGAAAAAGGTTCCAACTCTTGCTTGCTGGATATAGTGTCTTTTGAATAGAAGTTGGGGAAAAGGGCCTTCAATGGGGCTAATGTCTCTTCCCCTCCATAGAATTCTCCAGATGCCACATAAATATGAGTATCTCTACCGTAACCAAGTGCTCTTAGCATCAGGCCTGCCTCTGGAGTAAGAGGGCATCTTCCTTATCTCCTTCCCTTATCTGGATTGCTGATCTTTAAATTAATCAACAATAGATCTTAGATTATGCATAATTTCCTGTCAACATTAGTCTCTACTAGGAATTGAAAACTAGAAATTGTTTTGGTTCCTCTGCTTACACAAAAGCAAACGGACACAATATCTGCTCTGTAACTTGATAAAATGTGATTCAGATATCTATGTGGAATCAGAAGCAGACTTCATTTTGGATCCCTATTACTTTGACTACACAGTTATGGTCATCTTTTGGTAGTTTCAACTATTTACATGAACACCTTAAAGATCTTGCCCATAAATGAATATCTAAAAGTGCATTAAAATTCATAACAGCCAAATCCCCTAAAACATCCAGAATTGGGGTATAGAACCAAATCCCCCCCCCCCCCTCCACAAAGACAAAATACTAAAGAGAAAAATAAAGTTAATCCCATACATGAAATTGTGAAGGTAAAAAATGTAACAATTATGATCTACATTTTCAACCAGTCATGGTTTTCCAAACAAAATATCATTGTCAAGACTTCCTATTTAGGATTTCAACATATCGAAACTAAAAACTAAAATGTGAAGGCTTACATTTAATGTTTTCCACCTCCTCCAAATTTTACCAAGTTCTCTCCTATCCTTGTCTCCTCCACCATAATAGCATCCTGAGAATGCAAGCATATCAGGATCAAACCTATAGAGAACAAGCAACCTAACATGAGGATACTTTCTCCTCTTGATAGTAATAAGAATGAAAATACAAAATGCAGTAAAAAGAAAGTTTGAATGAAGTCCGTATTACCACAGACTGTCTAATAGCAAAACAAGTATGCATCTAAAGACATAAAAGGTTGACATATTTCACCAAAATCACTACTAAGATTTAAGAACTTGTCAACTAGCAGCTTGCAAACGAGAACAGACAACTTGCAGACAGCAGTGCTATAAGATGAGTTCAATAAAGAATCCAGATAAAATCATATCAGTTTTTGACATGCACCAAAAATAACATTGTCTTGGGTTATGGATCAAAAAAGAAGCGGATGGGAAGAACTAGAAATCAGAAAAACATAGCATTTCATTTCATTTCAGTACCTTAGATGAAGAGAAATATAATTCTTAGTATTCAACCTCATTCGCTTAACTAACTTCGCACCCATTCCAAGGATGCTATCAGTGAACTTCAGTGTGTGGTAGTTAACTCTACACCTAAGCTTCTGTAAATCTGTCTCCAGTTTATTTGCAAGTCTATAGTCAAATTTGGTCAACATAACAGCGTGTCACAAGAATGGCATCTACTAGTTACAGGCTTTGAATAAAAATACTGTGGAGCAAGGCCAAACTAGAAGAAAAAGATATAGCAAGATATAGTAAAGAAGTTCAATAAATTCTTATCCTCAGAACTAGGTTTCAGCTGCAAAATTACTTGTTCAAATATAATAGAACTAGGCATAATTTCTCCTTTTGCTTGTCTATAAGATACAGGTAGAACCTATGATATGGCATAAAAATGTTGGTATTTTTCTGGAAACGAACTTGATCCTTGAGTCATATTACAACAAAGGTCACTGAGTAGTGTGGCCAACTTCAACTGGTAAAATAAAAATAATTCAGCCACAATAACCATAATACCATCCTAGAAATTGAACCTAGGTTTGAATAGGAGACAACAGTATTTGGAAGCCTGATGTGTACAAGTTACTTAGCATCCCCATATGACAGCACTTAGCAGGTGGTCAACTTAAGCTGGTTCAACATCTTTATCCATTTGCTTTGGCATATAATACCAATTCACCTTCTGAATGGATGAGTGTACCATTATTAGAAGGACCTACCACGCCGAATATATGCTCAGAATGTTTAGTATCTTCCAACTTTAAAAGCACCTAGATTTTTATCATGTATCTCATCGACTGAGAAGTAGCATAGGATGGTCTAAGAATCCTCAACTTACGTGGTCAGTGGTTAAAATTTCACTGTAAGAGTTGGATACCTATAAATGTCATGGAGTCACACAATCACTTTAAAACATGGTGTCCATTACCTCTCCACATTTTTCATCTCTTAGAGATACCATGTTTGTAACTGAAATGCTTATATGAGAAAAGTGCAGTTGATTGCAACCAAGCAACTTACACGTTTCTTCAAAAGTACAGGTAGTACACGACTGGTGTAGCATTTATCATTGCACTTTCTTGGAACCCGCATGGTATATGGAGCCCATATACGTCCTCTCCTCCGTTGGAGCTCTTTTATGATTTCAACATCATTTGCAAGATATGATATAAACCAATCAACATTGAAGATCTCAGAAAAATTGCAGCAAAGAAAGCAAGGTCAAATACAGACGAAAAGTATTCAGTGTAAAAGCATGGTGAAATGCAGTTTTAAAGACTGTACCTATTATCCTTCCAGAACGACTTATTGTTTAATATTGGAACAATAAGGGTAGCATTCAACATACAAGCAGCAACAACGACACCAGTTATCTGCCAAACAGTGTATATAAATTTTTAGTTTAGTATCTCAGATTGAGCTCCAGATTATATTATTGTATTTATCTAGTCATAAACCAATCCAGCAATTCAATTAAAATACAGAATGCACGGGGAAAGCAAATACAACAGATCTCATGGAATTAGGTTTGATAAGATGATAAAAATCCCATTGCAAGAAACAAACAATGCGAACACCTAAAAAAGATTGAAAATTAAAATACCACAAACTTAGCAAATTATCCAACTTCCAAGAAACTATTTAAAAATAATAATAACAATTGTCTTCACCGGCTATTAGAAAAATGATATTGCTCCCAGCCTCCGATTTGGTGGTGCAACGTTAATGCATGAATGAAGTAATGGCAGCATAAGCTTTTTATAGATTAAACGGTATTTGATTGTTAACTTCTGATTCACTAATACATAATTGATGTAACTTTCAACAGTAAAATTAGTCTAGCAATTGCTTGTCAAACACTAATAAAGTTCTTGAATTCTGCAAGCATACTAATTGAATTCACCAAAACTTCTCAAGCCTTAAAACAACTGCAGTCAGCACGAGGGTGGAGTAAATAAAAGAAAATTTCCCATCAAATACGTTAATGTATATTATTGATATATCAAGCAAATCCTTCATAAGAAACCAAGAAAACAAATGCCTTAAGCAATACCCCAGTTCTTTGTTGATTTAGACCTCCACTGGTTGCAATAGCCAAGTAACGATTTGGACGCGTGACATCTTCAACCTCTGTAGTTGAAAGCAATATTTAACCCATAAAGTTGATGAAATGATATAGTAAGAAAAATAATGGAATAGCAATATCCAAAACAGATTTATATCAACAAACAAAACCCTGAACATAAACATAGAAATTTGATCCAGAAAATATGTGAATGGAAAGAGGAAGAGTGCATGTTAAAAATTAAAATTGCTTATTCACTTGCAAATTTGCTGCTGGAATTACTGCATCCATAGTAGAATTGAGCATTTTTTTAAGTCCAAATATCACGATTATATACTCCGCCCCTCGTCTAGATCTCAATAGCCAACAAGAATCACATTGAGAAAATACAAAACTCAGATCCAATAAATGAATGTTCCACAATTGATGTAGGACAGAATCGAGGCAAAATTAGACTGAAAAGGAAATTTATAGATTTGGCGTCCGACCTCAGTTTCGGGCCCATAATATGTCTATTTTGGGTATCTCGACGAAGACAAATTGAACTCACTGCTATTCTGTGACATATGATGGATTTTGGGCATTCGAGATCATTCAGACAGCGAAAACAGTGTTTTAATAATTTAGTACTATTTCTGTCATTTAATTTATCTTGAATTCTTTTTATTTTAGCTTTTATGCTTTCCTAGATAATTTAAAATATGTTTCTTTGTTTTATGACCCTATAAATAGATGGTTAATTCATTGTTTTTATTTATTCATTTATATTATTAATAAAATTCTTGATATTTCTTCTCAATTTACTTGGTGGATTCCAAATTTATATTTCTTTTAAGGATTTTGCTTGAATTTTTTGCTTCCGTTCTGCCGTCAACAATCCAAGTTAACATCAAATCAAACTAATAATACTTCCAGATTAAACCCTAACCAGAACACGAAAGACCGGTACCCCTTTGTCTTTACCAACACCATCATTCATCTAAAACAAACAAATAGCAAAACCCACAAATGTGAGTAAATATTTTTACACAACAGAAAAGCATCCTTTAATGCCATAAACGAATAAACACATACTCTGGAATAGTAACGAGCGTTATGTAAGTGATCACTGTTGCCAGGAGAAGGGACTAGAAATGAAAAGACAGTAGAACAAGGGTGGCGGAAACTGCTGAAATAACGGGTATCAAACATCGAGTACGATAGTAAAGCTGGTGGCGCCGCCGCGGCAAAGCCATGTAAGAACGGCGGCAGGAGTAGGAGTAAATAGCTGTTTGATTCGTTTTCCTTTGGCAGAATACAATTTAAATGGAGGAAACAATAATTTTGATTACTACTCCACAAGTTGGGGAGTATATTTTGAAGTTTTACATTTGGATTATTGGGTGTAGTTAAAGATTTAATCTTTGCTGATGACAGTGACTCAATTGGTGATGATGATTGTTCAAGGACTGAAAATGGTACTTTCCAAAGAATCAGGAATTAAATAAAGAACACGTTTTTACTGTGCTTTATCCCCAAGGTTTGTCTGCAGCTGTTGTAACAGAAATTCCAGCTGGCCTCATCTCCGGATCATCAGCACATGGAATATAGAATAGAGTATTCTAGAATTTTAGGTTATTCATTTTTTTTGCAAAATATATGTATACTGATTTATATCTATTGTCAATGTGATATATATATATATTTCAGTATACTTTGTAATATATAGCGAAAACTTTTATGAAACAGTAAGTCTCTCCTCCAAATCGGGTTGTGCTTCTGGAGTTCATTTCTTTGAATTTCAACTTGGTATCAGAGCCATGGCAAACAATACAACCAGCACTGGTTCAGACTCACAAACCCAAAATTCATTTCCTAATACTTATCTCAGTCCCTTCGGAATGACACTAACACAGACTCCAAGCATTAAGCTGGATAGAAACAACTATCTAATGTGGAAAAATGTGGTTATGCCTGTAGTCAAGGGACATAACCTTGAAGGCTATCTTCTTGGGACAAAGCTGTGTCCCCAAGAGTTCATAGGGAACCAGGAAATCACACAGGAGGGTGCTACTGTTGAATTGACACCAAATCCAGAGTATAGTAAGTGGGTATCTGTTGATCAACTGCTCATGGGTTGGCTCTATTCCTCTATGACGCCTGAGATACTAATGAGAGTGATGGGATGCAGCTCATCCAGTGCACTGTGGAAAGCAATTGCAGAAAATTTTGGTGTTCTCAACAAGTCAAGGATAACCTTCCTCACAGCAGAATTGCAAAGAACCAGGAAAGGAGGCATGACAATGGATGAATATCTCAACACACTTAAGCAGTTGGCTGACAACCTTGAGATTGCTGGAAAGAAACTGGAGCATAGTGACTTAGTCACACAAGTTCTTGCTGGGCTCGATGATGAGAACACTCCCATTGTTGTCCAGATCAATGGAAGGGAATCAATCAGCTGGCAAGAACTCACCGCAGTTCTATTGACCTATGAGAGCAGACAGGAACATCTGAATCAGGTGAGAGCTGGTATTAACTCAATCAATCTCAGTGTTGGAGGTCCTAATAGAGGGACTGGTCATTTTGGTAGAGGAAACAGAGGAGGAGCTAGATTCTCTCAGTACAGAGGTAGATCTAGAATAAGAGGAAGGTCAGGAGGAAGGATCACTGAATACAAAAATCCTTGCCAGATATGTGGTTTAAACAATCACCAAGCCGGGTGGTGCTTTAATAGATATGATGAAAAATTTGGATCTGGTAGAACAGGAAATAACAGTCAGCATGCTGGAAATATCAAAGGAGCAACCTACATAGCAACTCCCAGCACACTTGAAGATGAGTCATGGTTTGCTGACTCGGGAGCTAGCAGTCATGTGACAGCAAGCAAAAACCAGCTCGACTCAGCTAAGCCATATGCAGGTAAACAAGCTATACTTGTGGGAAATGGTGAGCAACTTCCAATTACTCATACAGGTGTTAAAACCTTTCCTCTTAAAGAAGATAAAACTATGTATTTGAAAAACTTATTGCATGTTCCCAACATAAGCAAAAATCTGGTCAGTGTATCTAAATTTACAACTGATAACTCAGTTTCTATGGAATTCTATCCTAACTCTTGTGTTGTGAAGGATCTACAAACGAGGGAGAATCTACTACAAGGGAAGCTTAAGGATGGCTTATACCAGCTCATATTCCCTAAACCAAACAATCACTCAAACCACACTCAAGAATCAAATAACTCAACACTCTCCATCAGCATCAGTGAAGAACATCTTAAAGAGGAGCCCTCATCTGTGTCAAAATCTGAGTTGTGGCATAGAAGATTAGGACACCCCTCTATGTCAGTCATGAATCATTTACTTAAATCTTGTAATGAAATCTTTAGTGATAATAAAGTTGAAATGTTCTGTGAAGCATGTCAGTTTGGAAAATCTCGTGCACTTCCATTTAAATTATCTTCCTCAGTTTCTCAAAAGCCTTTAGATCTTGTGTTCACTGATGTTTGGGGGCCAGCACCTGTCACTTCAACATCTGGTTTTCGTTTCTATATCATATTTGTAGATGATTTCAGCAGGTATACTTGGATATACCCCATGAAGCATAAATCTGAGGTACTTACCCATTTCATCACCTTTAAAAAATTTGATGAAAACAAACTTGAAAGAAAGATCAAAATACTTCAATCTGATTGAGGTGGAGAGTTTAGATGTTTTGGAAAAATTGCACAAGACTCAGGGATAGAGCTGAGATACACTTGTCCATACACGTCTAAGCAAAATGGGAGAGCTAAGCGCAAACACAGACATTTAACTGAAACTGGCCTCACCCTGTTAGCCCAAGCTCACATGCCTTTACACTACTGGTGGAAGGCTTTCTCTACTTCAATTTTTCTCATTAATAACCTGCCAACACCAATTCTTGAAAACAAAACACCAACTGAACTACTATATAAAACCAAACCCAATTTGTCAAGTTTCAAAACCTTTGGGTGTGCCTGCTATCCTTGCCTAAGACCGTATCAAAAACACAAAATGGCTTTTCATTCACAAAGGTGTGTATATCTTGGACCAAGCAACCAACATAAAGGTTATAAGTGTTTATCTACCACAGGAAGAATATACATCTCTAGACATGTAGTTTTTCATGAGTCACTTTTTCCTTTCAAAACAGGTTTTCTTAACAGAACTTCCACAACATCACATCCTAGTGTTATACTTTTTCCCTTACCATTTGACTCAAATACAGATTCTCCTACTCCTCAGCCTTATCCTGCTGGTATAGGTCAAACTGATGCTGAACTTGGATCAGATTCAATCTTGAATAATTCACAACAAGGAGTTATGGATGAAGTAGAGGGTCATGAACAAAGTAGTGAACAACTGGTTCATGAGGAGCCAACACATTTCTCACCAGTGAATTCAGAAGAAGGAGTTGCAACAGAACCATGTAATCAGGAACTGCAGGTTGAAACTGATAGAGAACACCCTATGATCACTAGAGGCAGGGCAGGTATTTTCAAGCCCAAGGTCTTTAATGTTATTCTTGGAAATGAGTCTGAACCAACATCAGTTAAAGAAGCACTGGAAAATAAAAATTGGAAGAAAGCTATGGTAGAGGAATTTGAGGCACTTACAAGGAATAAGACTTGGAAATTGGTACCAGCTGATTCATCTAAGAAGGTGATTGGATGCAAATGGGTATTCAAAACCAAGTATGACCCTGGTGGGACAGTTCAAAGGTACAAAGCACGTCTAGTAGCAAAGGGATTTCTTCAAACTGAAGGTGTAGACTTTCATGAGACCTTTAGTCCAGTTGTGAAGTCTTCAACATTGAGAATTATCCTCTCTCTGGCTGTTGGAAAAGACTGGGTGATAAGGCAAGTGGATGTTAATAATGCTTTTCTAAATGGAACATTGGAGGAGGAGGTCTTTATGAGACAACCAGAGGGCTTTGAAGACAAGAGGAAACCATACCATATTTACAAATTGGAGAAGGCACTATATGGTTTGAAGCAGGCTCCAAGAGCATGGCATAATCAGTTGAAAAATACTCTAAAAAGCTGGGGACTGAAGCAATCAAAATCTGATAACTCCCTGTTCTTCACAGAAGAAGAGAACTACACTACCTATATCCTTGTCTATGTTGATGATATAATCCTGACTGGAAGCTGCAATACTAGAATAGAAGAGCTTGTGAAGAAACTCAATGATGCCTTTGCTTTGAAAGATCTTGGATCACTCAATAAATTCCTTGGAATAGAGGTTAGCAGAAATATTTCTAGACTTCATCTAACTCAGAAAAACTATATCATTGATCTACTAAAAAGGTTTGAATATGACAAATTAAATCCATGTACAACCCCAATGGTGAGTGGGAAGTTGATTTCAAAAGATGATGGAGAGCCACTTGAAAATCCAGTCATATACAGAAGTGCGGTTGGAGCTCTTCAATACTTGGGATATACAAGACCAGACATATCTTTTTCGGTTAATAGAATGAGCCAATTTTTACAGAATCCTACACAAGTTCATTGGAATGCACTGAAGAGAATCTTCAGATACTTGAGGGGAACACTTGACTATGGTATTTTTCTACAAAAGGGACAGGAGTTGTGTAGTGTTACAGCATATGCTGATGCGGATTGGGCTTCTTGCCCTGATGACCGCAGATCAACCGTTGGTTATTGTGTCTATCTTGGACAAAATCTGGTTTCCTGGTGTTCCAAGAAGCAGCATGTTGTCGCCCGTTCAAGTACATAAGCTGAATATAGAACTTTGGCTCATACAGCTGCTGAAATAACTTGGTTACAGTCTCTGCTGAAGGAACTAAACGTGAAAATGAAAGGTGTGTCCAAAATCTTTTGTGATAATCTTGGGGCTAGTGCACTAGCGTCAAATCCAGTTATGCATGCTCGCACAAAACATATTGAATTAGATGCTCATTTCCTTCGAGATAAAGTATTGAATAAAGAACTTGATGTTGAATATATCAGCTCCATGGAACAGACAGCGGACATACTTACCAAACCTCTACCTCCAGCTAGGTTTGAATATATCAGAAGCAAACTAGGAATAGGTTCGAGGAATTCCAGTTTGAAGGGGGGAGTTAAAGATTTAATCTTTGCTGATGACAGTGACTCAATTGGTGATGATGATTGTTCAAGGACTGAAAATGGTACTTTCCAAAGAATCAGGAATTAAATAAAGAACACGTTTTTACTGTGCTTTATCCCCAAGGTTTGTTTGCAACTGTTGTAACAGAAATTCCAGCTGGCCTCATCTCCGGATCATCAGCACATGGAATATAGAATAGAGTATTCTAGAATTTTAGGTTATTCATTTTTTTTTGCAAAATATATGTATACTGATTTATATCTATTGTCAATGTGATATATATATATATATATATATATTTCAGTATACTTTGTAATATATAGCGAAAACTTTTATGAAATAGTAAGTCTCTCCTCCAAATCGGGTTGTGCTTCTGGAGTTCATTTCTTTGAATTTCAACTGGTGTAATGACAAGGATTCCCTTGCTACTGATTCAACATAAGAGCAGCATAGGAGACGGATTAATCATCAACAGTAATAATTCAGCTGGTAAAAAAAAAAAAAAAAAACACAGTAATAATTCAGCAATTTCAAAAAAAATAAGAAATAGCAAATTTTGTTGATATGGTGATGGTGGACTAAGTTTGGTAACTAAATCCATGTTTGGCAAACATTTATTCATAAATTTTATTTAAATAAATGACAACATCTCATTTGATCATTTTTCTAAAAAGTTGACAATTTTAGATGGTCAAAAATTCTCGCTCACTAATTTTTTACTTTTCAACAAAACAACCAATTAAATATTGACACATCATTTTTTATAAATCAAATTTATAATCAAATTTTTACCAAACAAGTTTATAAAAAACCCATATTTTCAAATCATTTTTAATTATATACATTTTCTCAAATTACTTTTCAATCACATTTTATTTTAAAATTATAAAGTTACTTTCATAAACAGAAATCTTTTACCAAACAAAACACATGTTTACATATGTTAAGAAAGTATGCCAAACACTCGTGACACTTGAGATTATTTTTGTACTTTAATAAACACTCAAATGTGGAAAGGTTATAAAATCCTTTCTAATTCACTCAAAAAACTCAAGTGTTTTTTAATAAATTTTGTGCGTGTAATCAGATTGTGCAAGTGAATTTCAAAAATAATTTTTAGTTTTCTCAGTCAAATTAGATGGTCCAATCTAATTGCTATATTATGAAATTTTTTGAAACGCACTACATTTTCATTTTCATAATCGATATAAAGGTTTTGAGATCTTGGGCAAATGGGGGAAAATAAGTAGCACCCATAGAAACACTTCCAATGAAATGGGATTCTATTCTATGATGATTCTAAGCACATTTTTCCTTTCAAGTAAGGCATATTAATCATTAAACATATAAACCTTTTTTTACCATCTTGCAATAACATTGTGTCACCACCCAAATGTTTTCAAATCCTCAACGTACACTTGGATTTTCAGAGGACCCAAAAATAGTGAAACACCACTTCTATGTTTACTTGTAAGTTAATAATCTTAATACACACATATATATTAAAGTAGAATAGCTATCACCGAAATCCGCACACAATTTGACGCGATCCCGAACGGGGAATCTCGTCGAAAACGCGGAATAACGAAATCTAAAACCCTAGGAAAGATTTAGATCAGATCTGACACGAAAATAACAAGAACACGAATAAATAAACGGAAATTAAAAGATAGATTGACGGTAAAACCTTGACCCGACAATCACGACGCAATTAATGGCGATGCGGATTGAAGAACCAAGATTGGTGAACGCCACAAGAGTTGTCAATTTCTTGATAAGTTCGTCGGGTGAACGCCACAAAGATCGGATCTTTGATAAGTTCTAGAAAAGAAAGGGAATAAACTCAACCTCTCAATTTTGGAGAATCCTCTCACAAATTTTATTAATCAAACTCAACTTGTCCCTTTACAATTAATTGAAAAAGCGTATAAATAAGAAAAATAACTTAGCATCTAATTTACTCAAAATAGAATTCTAAATAGACTAAAATTCTAAAATAGGAAAATAACCTAAAATAATAAAAGAAAACTAAATACTTTGAAAATCCCGGAAATCTTGAATTACGGCCGTGAATATCTAGCTTACGGCCGTAACGAACATTCTGTCTCAAATTTCAATCAGGTGTTACGGCCGTGATCAACATGTTACAGCCGTAAAATATTTCAATTTCATTTTTACGGCCGTGATAAACTTCTTACGGCTGTAATCAACGTTCTGCTTGTTTCTGCCTTAAGGATGTTACGGCCGTAAGAATGGAGGTTACGACCGTGAATCAGTTTCTGCCTTATTGTTTGATTTCCTGCCTCGGCTCGATCCTTTCGCCTTCTCGGCTCGATCCCAACACGGAACTTGTTCCGTTTTGCACGTAGATCACTATCATATTGCCGATGGCTCGACTTCGCCATTCGATGCCTGGTCCGGATCACATCACAATTTCTTGTCAAAACAACTTTCTAAATCTGAAAATCTTTGACAAAAAATAATATATTAAATATTTTAACAAGTACATTATGTTACATATGCAATTATTGGCATGAGCATATGTGTGCTATGCTATTAATTAATGACATCAAGATATTATTTTTTAATATATAAACTACTTTTTTGTTTTATAATAATTATTATTCTTTTGATAATTATTGTATTATTTTATAATCGAAAAATATGTAATATAGATGTCAAATCGAAGATTTCAATGAGAAATTTAATACAAACTAACAAGTGAAAGTAAACTGTATATTATTCGTAAAATCGTCTCAAAGATCAAATATAAAAACTTTATTTTATATATTATTTTTACTTTTACTAAATACCCCATTCATTTTAAATTAAATTAAATTATTTAAGTCATATAATACTATCTATTTTTTTTTTTTTTAATACCCCATTCATTTTAAATTAAATTATTTAAGTCATAATATAATACTGTCTATAATTTTTTAATTAAATGTAATTTAATCATAGATGATTAATTTCAGTTCTGGTTAATTTTTTTTATCAAATTAAAGGAAATAATAAATATATGAATTTTCAAAGTAAATTCACTTAAGTTGTGTTAATTTTTACAACTTAAGATTTCGATCAATTCATTCGTCATTTTGACATTATTTTTATTTATTTACTGATTATGTTCATTTTTTATTATAAATTTAAATAGCTACAATATGCAGAATATATATTACAGAAATTAACAATTAGTTCATATAAATTTTATTAAACAATTGGTCAGCAATTTTTATTAAAATATTAAAATAATAATGGAACAATATGAATAAATAAATTGTCAATATGAAAAAAGAAAAACCAATTAATGCAATAATATTTATTAAAATTAATGATTATTTTTTTAGGAAAACACTTGAAATGAATATTTAATGCTTAAAATATCAAAATATACCAAAAGTCTATCCTACATCTCTTTTTGGGAAGAATAAGTTGAATAACAATATATAAAAAGAAAAGCATCAATCCTAAGGAGAATATGTTAGTTGAGTACTCTTGCACATGTATTGTATGTGCCTAATTTTGTAGCTCAATTTTTTTAAAAAAAGAAAAACTTATTTATTGAACGTTAAATCCAAAAATTGAGTTTATATGTTCGTCGTACAATTGCTAAAACATTTAATTCATGACTCGTTTCCTTGCAAAGATGATAAAACAATTCATCGGTCCGTAATTTTTACTAAAATATTAAAATAATAATTATATGGCGTAACAAGGGTAAAACTTTATTTTTTAATTTTATTGACATATATAGACAAAAAGACTTATTTTGTATATTTTATTTAGATTTTCATTAATAATTTTATTCTTTTTATTTTACTGACATATAATTAAATCTGCATTTTATTATATTCAATTAATTTATTTTATGTGAATTATAATATTTTTATGGTTATTATTTCTATGCAAGGTAGTCAAAAATATTTGAATTTTATTTATTTATTTATTCTATACAATATGAGTTTGAAAATTGTATTATTTAATTTAAGATTGAGCAATTGTTTAAAATATATTTTATCTATAATATCTTTCGTACATCACATGTGTATGGGCAACCACAAATTGTACAAGCAATGTAGTATTTGAAGAAATTTTCCAAAATTCATGAGAATTCTAATTCATTTTTATTTTAAGCATTCGTCGACAATTTTATCATTAATAAAAAAAAATTGTGTTCAAACTTTTTTTTTCTATTTTGTAACGGTATTTATAGTAAAATCAATTTATATTGTTCTTTTATGCAATGCACGGGTGTGATAATAGTACATTTTAAAATAAATATCTTTATCAATTAAGATTGAAAATATGAACTTGACCTCTGAATCAAAGCAACACCTGAAATAACAAATATTAGTAACTGCTTGGGTTTATATTTTCAAATATTGATAAATCTTTCAAAATAAACTTTAACTGTAGTTGGGATTTTTTTTTTTGGTCCTAATCAAACCTTGGGGGTGATGATGATAAACTGCATAGAAATAATTATGCTTCGTAGGCTTATAACTCATGATTGAATAGTACAATATTCTCCAAGTCTCCACAATTAAGCAGCCCAATTAAGGACGGGCTATGGGACTTTACTACACATTTTGAGATTTTAAGGGTTAATACACAAAAACAAAACTTTACGGACATGTTTTTAAATATCGGGTATTTTAAAATGTATTTTAACAATACAAAACATATTTTTAGAATGAGGTAAAATTGAAAACTTGGAAAAGAACGACATGGATATACATCATATTGACATAATTTCTTCTTGATGGCTAGAGATTTTATATATTCTCAACTTCTCTAACTTTCTTCCACCAAACCATACCTTGGCAATTGTATCCCGACAAGCTAGGAGGTTAGGGCATCTCCAACCATATCCCAAATTTGGGGTAAAATCCTAAATTTTGGGTAAAATCCTCTCCAATGGTACCCCAATTCACACCACAAATTTGGGGTTGTGAATAGTGCAACCCCAAATTTGGGATTGGCCTTAATTAATTACCAAATTATCATTTTCTTATTTAATTTAAATGTTAAACATTATTAATTAGTCCAATAATTTGTTGTTATAGTAATTATCTTAATTGTAAATATTATAATAATTATTTAATAATTATTGTTGTAATTCTATAATTGTTAATTTATTTTTTCTTAGAAAAATTATTTTTGTTCTAAATAATATTAATATTCTGTTAATATTGTTACAAAATCGGCACGAATTAGTTTGGATAATTAAAAATACTGAAATTTTATTTCCAAAGCTAACGACGATATATGTCAAACGAAGCTACATATGCAACAACAACGAGAGGAAAACATAAACTTAAACATACAAGAAAACTAATAGAAAATAGTAAGTTGAGATAGTCAATGAACTAGAAATCACCCAAACTAGTGGAGGATCCCCCGATGTCGCCAAACAATTGAGAAAATGAACCAGTGGTACTCTGCGATTCAGAACTTCGATTGTTAGCTCTTTTTTTGGGCTATTCTTAACTATTCATTTTCTAAAAACGCACGTACATGTGGGTTTGCCACAGTGGATAAATCCATGAATAAAATTCTATTCTCCTCCTGAAGTTCTGTCATGGCCAATTTTTTCATTTCAAGATCATATATATGTTGCCTTTCGTCTCTGCCCTTTTGTAGATGTGCACTGAGTTTACGATTTTTTTCTTTGATAACCTCAATAATCTTAGAAGTATCATCATCATTTTTTCTCTTTAGTTTGGATTTTTTTATTCCCATGGGACGTGTCGACTGACTTCCAAAATTTTCATCATTCAAATTCATAGTAAACGAAGGCATTCCTCCACATGATGGAGATGACATGTGGTCCTCCGATCCTGGAGACTCTTGAGTAGGTGAACTAAAGTTCTTGCCTTGCCATTGAAAAGTGTTATTGGTGTGTTCATATTACTGGAAAACTTCTCGATATCTTTAAGTAGAGGCCAAACATGATCAAACTTGAACCCCTTCTTGTACTTGTTATCTTGTGCTAACAAGAGTTTTGCTCGATGCATCTGAAACAATAAGTATAACAATTATTAAGATTTTGTCATGCCAAAGTATAAGTAACAAAATAATAACATTAAGAATGGCACTCACGTAGTCGCTTTCGTTCGCACCATTGGGATTTAGATTCTCAACTTGAGTTAGACATCCACGCAATTTGTTTACTGCTGCCAACATAATTTGCATTCGCTTAAGCAAAGATTTCTTGGTGCGAGGTTGCATTGTAGGATCATCGGCTGGAAGTTTTTCATTGTATTGTTGTTCAATTCGAGACCAAAATATGTCCCTCGATTGGTAAATGCCAGTAATCGGATTTTGGGAAACATCAACATACTGGTGACACAAGTGTTCATCTTCTTGGATTGAGTATGAACTACTATGTAGATTACTTTCCATTGTTTGACGAAATTACAAGATATGAATGTAAGTATTGAGATACTTGACAAGTTGCATGGCTAATTATTTATATACTAGATTTGGCTTCCATTTGAGGGTTGAGATCAATTCGTACTCAGATCCAATGGTCCATTTTAAAAGTTCCAGTTGTCTTGTCTCCTTAAAAGGGGTGGAATATATTCGATTACCATTTGAGGGTCGAGATGAATTCGTATTCCGATCCAACGGTCCATTTTAAGAGTCCCAGTTGTCTTTTCGTCTGAAAGGGGGTGGAATATATTCAATTACCATTTGAGGGTCGAGATGAATTCGTACTCAGATCCAACAGTCCATTTTAAAAGTCCTAGTTGTCTTTTCGTCTGAAAAGGGATGGAATATATTCGATTATCAAACCACGAAATTAAAATGATAATATTCATCAAATGCATGTACTGGACACTTGAAAATTAAAATTTCCTTTCGGGGGCGCTGCCTTTATCTCCCGCGACCTAACCGGGAAGGTTGATCCCCGTTGTGTGGTGGCAAACACATATTTGAGTGGAAAATCATGTGGAGAACTAAAAAAACTTTTGGTGCAGTTACTACATGAAAAAATATTATTATCCAACAGGATATCAAATCCAATTGCTAAGATGTTGGTGCAATCTTGAGGAACGGTTAAGATTACATAATCAATATTCTCTATCCATTGGAAACCTCTATTTAATGAATAAGGATCATCATTTGTAATTCAACTAACTTCAATACTTCTTCCCTAAAAATGAACTTCAATTTTGGGGGTTCTTCTTCTAGCTTTTCATCTTCAATCCTTAATGATGAAGATGATAGTGAGTCCCAATATTGCTCAAAGATGCTAGAGATGATTGAAGATGAACAAAAAGCTGTAGTACAAGCTCAAGCTAAAAACAATTTTCTTATTGCACAACATCTCCATCAGCAACGTAATTCCACACCCTGACATGGAGGTTCGATTCCAGGGCACATTGTTATCAAGCGTGATCGGGAAATTGCATATGTTAACTTGTTCAAAGACTACTTTGCCGAAAATCCACGTTTCCCTCCCCGAGATTTTTCGTCGCCGATATCGTATGTCTCGTAATCTATTTTTACGAATTGTTACTGCCGTAAAAACCCATGAAAATTATTTTGTGCAAAAAAGGGATGCTACTGGTGCACTTGGTCTTTCTGCAATGCAAAAAATTACTGCTGCCTTTCGAATGCTAGCATATGTATTACCTGCAGATGCTACTGATGAGTATATTAAAATTGGAGAATCTACTACAATTGAGAGTACGAAGAGATTCTGTCGAGCTCGTAGAGATTTTTGGAGAGCAATATCTAAGATCACCAAACTCTAATGATGTTGAAAGGCTATTGAAGGTTGGTGAAGCTCGTGGATTTCCTGGCATGCTGGGTAGCCTAGATTGTATGCATTGGAGGTGGAAAGCTTGTCCAACTGGTTGGGAAGGTCAGTAAGCAGGTCGTAGTGGATCTCCAACAATTATCCTTGAGGCTTTTGCTGATTATGATCTTTGGATCTGGTATGCATATTTTGGGTTGCCTGAGACAAACAATGATATCAACGTGTTAGAATGGTCTCATCTTTTTGCTAATCTTGCATTAGGCATAGCTCCTCCGACTCATTATATTATACAGGGAAAGGAGTATGTGGCGGGTTATTATCTAGCTGACAGCATATACCCGAAATGGTCCACCTTTGTGCAAACAATCCATGATCCTCATGGGCCAAAAAAGAAATTATTCGCAACAAAACAAGAGAGTTGTAGAAAGGATGTGGAACATGCATTTGGAGTGCTACAATCAAGGTTCGCAATTGTAGCGGGACTAGCTCGTTTTTTGGGACAAACATGTGTTGAAAGACATAATGACAGCATGCATTATTATGCATAACATGGTTATTGAATATGAACGTGATCTTGAGGCACCCATTCAACATTATGTTGAATCACCAGCTCCAGAAGTTGAGATACTTGGCAATGAAGACTCTTGTTTTAGAGAATTTCTTGGTCGACATAGACAAATCAGAAATAGCAATGCTCATTATGAACTTTGTAATGCCTTAATTGAGCATTTGTGAGAGAAATATATTAATTCTGAAAATTAAGTTTCGTCCATGATCGATCACATCGTTTAATTTAGAGAATTTGTAGCCACTAGGCGTATTTTGTTGTTCAACTTTGAGTTTTTTTTTCCCGAGAAAAATCATTATTTTTAATTTGGTCAATTCTACGCATTAGTTATTAATTTAAATTAAAGTTATTCATTAAAAAATTTATAATCAAGGTATAATTATTAAAAAATTAGAAGAACAATGAGTATTATTCACTTGACCCCAAATTTGGGGTTAAACTGTTGGAGAAAGAATTTGAGTCTAACCCAAATTTGGGGTAAACGATTGGAGATAACCTTAGTTATTTGTGGCTTTAAATCCTTCATCTGCACCACCAAACTCATTTAGATCTTCAAATAATTTGTTCGATGGAACGAAGGGCTTCTGCCCAGCAACAACAGTGGATCAAGGACTTGAGTTGATCACTTTGTATCTCCATTAATAGACACGAAGCTTTCTTGGGCTGGGAATGAGCCGACATGTTGCAAAGACTTATGCTGCGTTTGATAGCGAATGTGGAATTTGGGTGGAAAGAAAATGAATTTCAGGGAATTGAATTCTTGGGAATTAGATGTTTGATATGTTTGATTGGTTTAAATTTTTAGGTAGAAAAATTGAGGAATTTTTTTAACTTCTGTTGTTTGATTGACATTATTTTTCATGATAAATAAAGCAAAATTTAGTTATTTTAATAAAAAAAATATTTTTTAATTTTCACACATTTATACTTGATAATAATAATGTTAATTTTTGAAAAAAATAAATCAATTAACAACAACAAAAATGATCAAACGTGACGAAACTAGTACGTGGTGGGAGAGGAGGGTAGAGATGTCAAGACGAATAGATAGGCCAACCAGACCCGTAAAAATCAATTTGTGTCAACTCGGAATTGCGGACAAGGCTCGTGACCTGAGCTAACAATTCACGGGTCAAGAAAGTGTGAACCGCAGGTTTCACGAGTCACGATTAATGCGCTGCCCTTTGAAATAATTAAAATAAATTAAAAATTGGAATAACTAAATTATTATAGCTAAATAGGTGTCAATCTAGTTGTGATATACTTTAACTATAAATTATAGTTAAATATGTGACAACCTAGTTGGGATATACTTAAGCTATAAATATTTGATATTAATAATTAGAAATGCATTTAATTGTTATTTGTTTATAATGTATTTAACTTTACAAAATTACAAGTAATTCATGTAACATAAGATATAAATTTAAATTCTATGTAAACATTTCTTCGTATAAACATGAATTTATCATTTTGTTCATTCTTATTTAACAATTTAATAAAAAAATCTGCTATAAATATGGAAAATTCTATATTTTTATTCATATGGATCAAATCAGAATGAACCGCGACCCTCTTGAGCCAACGTGCGGACCTGCGTTATAGTTCGAAATTTGTTGGCCGACTCGGATTGCCCGTAAACCTGCAGCGGGCCAACTTTTTTGATTTGAGCCATTACCGGACTCATATATTGACCCAGTTCGGACCACCCCAAATTGACACTTCTAGATGAGGGATCGGGTATGAACTTGTTTATGGTCGGTCTGCGTTATATATATATATATATATATATATATATATATATATATATATATATATATATGTATGTATGCAACCGTTCTCTTACCAGACGTCAGCACCTTATGGTGCTAGACATAGAGACTTGGGGGTGCGGCACTCAATGCAAGGGCCCACACTTTTGTGTCTGTGTCTGACACTTATCTAGTAGGAGAACATTTCCATATATATGTATGTATATATGTATACTCATCTTTAATATAGTAGATTTTCTCCTCCTTTGTCCGTGATTTTTTTCCCAAATTTAGGTTTTCACATAAATTTTGTATTCTTGTTCTTAATTTTCTGTTGCCTAATATCATTTTTAGATAACAATATGCATAATCACGTGCGAATTTATTTGATAACTGCATGGCCCTTTCAAGATTTGCTTGTCAATGAGACCCTTAAATGTTGTAATAATTTAATTAAGTTCATTTATGTTTGTTTATCGCAGTAGTGTTCGGCCAATTTTGTTTACCAACCATAAATCAAAATTAAACAAACACTAGAACACAAGATTTATTAAAACCTACATCCTGTTTGAACTCCACTAAAATAAATTTATGTTCTCTATTATATTAGCAGAAGGCTGTAAGTCTGTAACAGAAACAAAGATTTAAAATAAAAGAAAAATGAAAGAGGAAAAAAAATACCCTAAAGTATTATCGAGAAAACTTCAAGAGTAACATCTCAATCCATGATCATAACAAGAACCAAAAGTCCTGATTGAACAAGGTGTTAAATATGATGTGTCAGTTCCATCTACACCAGCAAAAAGATCTCTCAAAGTTGTTCTTGATTCTCTTCTGCTACTATTACCACCCTTTGATTTCCCATCATTATCAGACACCAAATCCTCCTCACTTTCTTCCTTGATTGTGAAGAGAAATCTTGGAGGCTGCGGCCCACAAAGATTATGCATACTCATCACCCCTTGTTCACCATAGCCATTTAGTGATAACAAATCCTTGCTTGACCCCAGTTCCAACTCCATTTGTTCATGCACATCTCTACATTCTTCTTGATTTTTCAGTGAATTATTGGTCTGTTCTTGACTAGAGTTTACAGATTTGTGCTTCTTGTTCCAACAGCACAGACAAGAAAAACTTTGAGTTTCTCCTCTGCTTACTACTACTCTCTTCTTCTGCCATAGCGAATAATACAGTTCTGCCACAAGCCCCATTACAATCAAACCAAACCAAACCAAACAAAAACTCAACCCAATTCCTAAACTACCATTTTCCCCTAAAAATACACATTTTTCTTGAATCCTATTGATTTATAAGGTAAATATTGCCCAACATATATAGTAACATATACGATTGAGAATCTTGGGTGGAAATTGGAATATATATAAATATGGTTCGTAGGAATGTATTTGATTTAATTTAAGTGAAAGGAATACTTTTACCTTATCTGTAAATAAAACATGACATATGAAAGTTCCCAAAATATGCAGTATTAAATTATTTAACCTTTTATTCATAAATGGTTACAAATTTAGAGCAAACTTTAAAATAATAAATTAAATGTTGGGTCATAATTAATCCAATTTTGTATAATCTATTTTTAGATTGGTTGAAAAGAGATCAAAAAATATCTTGGACAAATGTGATGGAGATAATATAGACTTGGAAAAAATTTAGCCCCCGTTCGACTTTGAGCCCATTATTTGAAAAATAACGTAGTTTTGAATAGTATTTTTGGGAGAATATATGATTAAAATTTACTTGAAAAGTCAAATATTATGAACTTGACTAAAATAGATGATTGAGATTGAGTGTTTAAAAAACTTGATTTTCAAATAACGGACTCAAAGATTGGCTTATTTGTCTTAAATTGAAAAGGACTAAGCTACACCTATCTAATTCTTGGTTACTAGCCATCCGTTACTGTTGATGATAGCTTCCGTCCTATTTTGTAATTTTGTAATATACATATTGTTTCCTTGTGAAAAGATTTTCGCGTTCACAAGGAGTCGAATTCGCAACCTTAAAAAGTTTGTTAGGTAATCACTGGTACCGCTAGAGTAACTATAGCCTATGATAGTGGTGGACGCAGATTTTTTGTAATATTGAGACACGATTTGTATTTTTGCCGACGGCATGTACGGGGGTTCAGGGAAGCGCCCCCGAATTTTTTTTTTTTTTTTTAAGAAGAAAATCAAAAAATGAAAAAATTTTGAAATTTTGTTACAATTATTCTCTACGCGTTTTCATACTTTGATAACGTTCCATAATTACATCATTGTCAATATTAAGTACACATCATTCTCAATATTTGATAAATCAAATTCAAGAGTGTCAATCCTAACATCTCCAACATTATCCCGATGTTGAGACATATCTTCAATTTCAACATCAGTTTCTTCACTAAGTTCCTCAACCCTTCTATTTCTAACTTCATTTTCATTACTTTGATTATCAGAAGAAAACGTGAATTTACGCTTAAAATATTTTTTCAAAATTGATACAAACAAATAAATAAATAAATAATTGTAAACACACATTAACCCTAAAATCTCAAATAATCCAATATAATTTTAAATAATCAAGTAATGACTATATCTAAGAATCAACTAATTTTTTTTTAGAAAAAAAAAAAAAATCGAATTTTTACTGGAGCACGTACCTGGACGAGCCCCTATATGAGTCCCCCCGGCCTATGACATGCCTCGTAACACTACCTTCAAACATTGCACCAATAATTGGGATCAGTCACTTGCACCAAATTGAAATCATCTACCGTCCAAATATTAAAAAGTTCAAATGAATAATGTTTTATCACTTTCTTCAATTTTTTAATTATTAATAAAATAATTTATTTATCTTGAAAAATATTTAATTATTTATTTTATTATAACATAAATTACTAAATAAATAATAATGTTTAGTTAAGGAAAATTTTGAATTTAATAATAAAATTTTAAACTATAGTATACTTAATACAAATAACACAGTTAAGAAAAGATCACATTCAACATCATAATATTAAAAAAAAAAAAAAGGTGCAATACATTTCGAAGTTAGATATCATGATATTATGAAGTCCAACTAGTGTTGTCATTTAATTATCAAAATTAGTATATTCATCCAACGAATAATTAATTAATGGATTTTGTAGTACATAGTGAGCAGGGACGGATCTAGGCCCTTGCGAGAGCGGTTGACTTCTCGTGTTGAATCCGTCATTTTTTTTTTGGCTTATAATTAAGCGTAATTTTTTTTCCTCTTACTCGTAGACGATCGCTCATGTTAGTTTGATATCCTAGATTTGTCCCTAATTTTGAACTTCTTTATCTTTGATTTGTCTATGATGAGCAAGAAATTCATTAAAGTGATGATTTTCATCTTCAACCTACTCAACTTCTAGAAAGAACCCTTCCATCCAATCTCGAATTGGTGCAACATGATCATGTTCTTCCTCGATAATCAAATTGTGCATAATAATTATCACAATCATCATGACATGTAATACAATTCAAGTGTATAGTATCTATGTGGCTATTGTGTCATTTTCGTCTTAGTTTTTAATGATTGTATTTTTTATCTTTTTAAAATTTATTGAGTACTTTTATTTTAATCCATTCCTTATTATTATTTCACGTGGGTGTTGTTTCGTTCGTACTAATAATTAAAAGGAATCAGACGAAAGTGTAAGGGACAAATCTCTTGAGATAAAGTCCCAAAAAAGGGTGTCTGTACTAAAAAATTCTTAATTAACAATATGCCTCCAAGGGGCACAAGCACAAAAATTAACTACTATAGTTCTAAAATCTAAGATAAGAAAATTACATCTCTATTTTTTAGAGTTTTGATTTATTGGTCTTTCTAAATGTCTAACTTTCTACTATATATACAAACTGGCATAAAAATGCCTACTTTTTTACCCTTTGATTTCCCACCATAACTTCATAACTTACTTGTGATAACCGTTGCTCGCCACTTTGCTTAAATGTCGTCCATTCTCTTGCATTAAATAACTTTCCATGATCTTCATTAACCTTTGACGTCATAGTAACTGCTCACACGTGGCTCCGATAAACTTCCTTAAATTGTGGTGTAAGTTATGAAAATTGCCTCCTCATTCGTCCAATCTCTAATCGCACAGACACCTCTGCCATCGCCCAACCGCCAATATTCCTTCACGTCGCCCTGTTAATTGTAATGGGCTTTCATGTTTCTAACTCTCATATTATGCATTTGAATAGGGTACTTTTACTTGTCAACAATTACCCCTCAATATGGCTGGATTAATGTGCAATCCTTAATTTTTCCATATTCAAAGTACTTTACATGCCTTTTATAGCCTTGGAATTCGAAGAAGCACAAAATCCTGGGTGTTCTCTTCAACTTCTATATCCTTGATCCATGTTACACTATAAATGTATAATTGTTTATGTTCCGACTCTCTACCTTCTAGTCTTACATAAATAGGGCCCGAAGATCTCATTATGCCTTCATCTCTCACCATCTTCATTCTTAATCTTTAAACAACATTAGTTTGATCTATATTTTGGAGAGCTTCATGAGGGGCAAGCAAACAAAGTCTGGCATCGACTTATATGCTTTGGACGTTGTTGATGATATTGAAGTCTTCGACAACTATCCATGTGGTCTATGTGGTATGTTGAGACCGTCAACGTATTCAAGAAAAAACATTCGATGCCCAATACGGTGAAGGGCGAGCGGAAGTATGATGAGTACGGCTTCCCGTTGGCTCTGCAGGTAATAATTTTAAAGTTTTCAGTTTGAATTTTTTATTATGTTTTTCATCGTCATTATAATTATAAGTTTCACAGGTCTGGGTGTACGAGGTTATTCGCTCCTTAGGTGACAGGTGGGTAGTTAGGATGGAAACGCGATTCCCTCGTATACTGCATTGGAGATCAACGGAGAAGCCAAGCACTAAAGATCTTTTAATTATCCACGATGATCCTCAAGTGAGCGTACAATTTGATCAGAAATAATTATCAATGTAATATATCAGTTTGACACGTAATTTATAAATCGTTCGAATGTTAATATATTAGCTCGAGGTTCATCACAAGTTGACGACTTCGACCGAGGAGGAGGGGGAGGAGAAGGAGCAGGAGTACATGCGTGGACTGGTATGTAATGTAATTTTACATTGTTACTTGTCTCTTGGTCTTGTATTATATTCACATAAGCAATTGATTTTAATTTTCATTAAATTATATACGATCAGCATGCTATCAGGAGATCGCCTTTATCGAGGAGATCTCCTGTACTTGTGGCATTCTCCAATCTCATGGTATGTTCATTTAAAACAATCTTTTTTAAGTTTATATTTTTGTGTTGTAATTTGGGTTAAATAATTTATTTTCATTTCTGTTTATTTATGTAGGATCAACACAGTCCTGTACGAGACATGTCCATGTCGCTCATGTGATCTCATTCACCAGGGAGATCTCACGTACCTATACGCTCCCCCACTCCCCGGATATGTTTATGGATTTAGTTTTTAATAAGTTATAGTATTTTATTAGGGGTTAGTTTATTTCTTATTATATTAGTTGGAGTTTATAATTTGAATTTGTTATGTTGATGAGTTGAGAAATATTTTTGGAGTAGTTGGTGATATGAGAGTTTTATTGAGTTGTGGTTGATGTTTTGAATTGTCGTGGTTGAGCGTTTGAATGTTTTTGTTTTATTATGGCATTTTGATATTCCTTTACAGGGTAGCTAAGTCCAATTTTTAAGGGTGACCCTGTCGAAATTTCTGTAGAATCTTAACTTAACAATATTTGACATTTAATTTTTCCTTTTGTTTTATCTAGTATCAGCATGATCCAGTAGGAGACACCTCCCCGCCATCGAGGAGATCGCCTTCACCGAGGAGATCTCACGTACCTGTACCGTCCCCCCACTCACATGGTATGTTCATGGTTTTAGTTTTCAATAAACTATAGTATTTTAGCGATCACGTTTACATGTTATAATATTTGAGTAAAATAATTAATTTTCATGTTTTACTTTCAGCGCCTTGTACCTCACACTGATGATTTGTTTGAGCGTCTGGTTGGAGTCATCCGTAGTGAGATCGATGCCCTTCAGGATGAGCTCAGAGGTAGGGTCGACACTCTCGGAGGTAAGGTCGACGCCCTTAGGGATGAGCTCCGAGGTGGGCATGGAGGATCCAATATGATGCCAGAGCACGATGAGCTGGCTAATATGATAGCTCAGATGACGGAGTAGGGGGTTTTGGCAGGATGTCGGCATGGGTGGAGGAGGAGGTGCCTTGGGTGGCGGAGCAGGTGCTTTAGGTGGAGGAGGTTCCTCGGGTGGAGGAGGAGGTGCCTCGGATGGCGGAGGGGGTGGCGAAGGAGGTACCTCGGGTGGAGGAGGAGATGCCTCGGGTGTCTGAGGAGGTGGAGGAGGAGGTGCCTCAGATTTCTGAGGAGGTTCCTTGAGTGTCTGCGGATGTGACTCAGGCATCGGAGGACGTTCCTCAGGTGTCGTAGGTGGTGGAAGAGGTGCCTCAGGTGGCGAAGGAGGGGTAGGTGCCCAAACTATCAGAGGTGTCGGAGGATAAGTCGACTGAGGTGCCGACAGAGATTGTCGAGAAGAGGGGACGGAAAAGTGCTATCGAGGTAAAGAAACAGATTGTTAGTAAGAGGACAAGACAACCCTCACAACATGTTCTTTCTCCCTTCACTGTCGAGGCAAAGAAGAGGACATTCGTGGACGGGACTTATGTCAACTTATTCGGCGTAGTAGATCTGGAGAAGAAAAAGGCTTTCGATATGTGGTACTATAAACTTGGGTCAAAGTAAGCTTCTTATAATTTTGTTTATTTATTTTTATATAGTTAAAGGATCGTATATGATTTTCTAATTCTTTATTCATTGATGGTTCGCTACACCATTGGGAAGACAACCATATCTGATGCCAAAGTTTCGTTCGGAATAGTCCTCGAGAGAATAGCTTGGTTTGCCGACGATCTGAGTGCATGATCTTAGTTATGTGAACTCACTATATTATTTTTTAATTTTGATAATATTTAATTTACTTATGTTTTATGTTGTAGCACGTTGATCTTGCGATGGAGTTACTGTGCAATCGGTCAAGGAGGTACCCGAAATCATTCGACTTCCTCGAGCAAGTGATCTTGTGCTGTGGCTTCAAAAACACTGTCGACATCGAGTATGCAAGTTACGACAGCAACCCTACCTCGTACATATTTCCAGATTATATGTTGGACTACGTGGCTAGGGTAGAGCTGGTGTGCGGCCAGTCGTGGACGGGTTGTACACACCTCTATATTCCAGTTGTTGTGACCTCACACATTATCGCTGTTGAGATTGTATTCGCTCAATCGAAAATGTATGTGTAAGACTCCGATCATAATTGTCTCACAACGTCCCAGCTGCAAGAAGTTCTACTATCGTTGGCAGTTATCGTTCCCCTTATGGCTAAGGGTGTTGGAGTTACTGTAGATGATATACTAGTCATAGAGAGGATCAAGGAGACTTCCAAACAAGGTGTCAGGTAATTTTTTTTTCTTACTATTCTAGTATTTAATTAAATTTTTAACTATTTCATTTATTTCACTAACGTTTTTTTTTAAACATGCAGTGGTGATGGTAGAATTTATACAATCAAGTATATAGAGTTCTTGAGCATCGGAGATGTCAGGATAATTAATCAAGAACATATACAGCAATGGAGGATTAAATTGGTTGCTGATTTGTATATTTACAATTGCGATCCATAATAATTATAAATGTGAAAATGTAATTTTTTTTATATACAATTGTATATATATTTAATTGACAATTCTTTTATTACTATTAAAATTAGGAGTGCATACATGTACAATATTAAATTAAATCTCGGTTGATATGAGTTAAAGTTCGTGTTGACTATGTAAAATCATTGAAAAATATATGAATTACCACCGCCCGTCCATAAAACCGGTTTGGTCGGACCATAACCGGTCCGGTCGGACTGTCCTGTCGACCGTTTGGTTGGAGAGTCCAACTGGACGGACTATCTGGTCCGACCGGTGGGGTTTAGGGTTTTTATGTTTTAGGGTATGAAATTTTAATTGTTAATTAAGAGTAAATTGCGTGAATTTCCTCACAAGAAAATATTATAAAATATTTTTTGAAAAATCTTAGGCTGTCCCGAAACAAGTGATTATTAAATAATTGCTAAAAAAAAAATTGTGCATCTCACCTTCTCTGGATTGTTTTCACATAAGTCGTCAAGGCATATGTTGCATAGATTATTGGAATCCATTTTCATCTTCATCCGATTCTCCACATTTACACCTTCACTTTTGCCGAACCAAACACTGAAATAGAAAACTAATTTACTAATGACATCAACAGATTAATTTTCTATTTTAGTGTTTGATTCAATGGAGATAAATTTGTAAAGGTGGAGATTACAAAAAGTTGAAAATGAATTCCAATAATCTTTGTAGCATATGCCTTGACGACTTCTGTGAAAGTAATCCCGCGAAGGTGAAATGCTCATGAATTGCTTATCTCACAAGGGAATAGGATAAATGTTTCTAGGGGGGGGGAAAAAAAGCTATTGTGGGGCACCACAAACTTGTAATAATTAAATAATACCGAAACAAGAAATTTATGCATTTCACCTTGACTGGCTTGCTTTCACAAAAAAGGTCGAGACACATGCTACACTGATTATCTGAATCCATTTCCATTTTTCTTCAATTATACACCTTTACAGCTTTATTTCGATTGAAATAAAGACGTAAAGGTGGAGAATCGCAGGAAGATGGAATTGGAGTCATATAATCAGTGTAGCATGTGTCTCGACCTCTTTTGTGAAAGTAATGAAGCAAAGGTGAAATGCATAATTTTTTTTGTTTCACAATTAATTAATAATCACACGTTTTGCATAGCCTAAAATATCTTTTTTTCCAACTAACATTTATCATACTTCTTTGTGAGATAAGCAATTCACAAACTTTAATATCATCATCTTGCAAATATAATAATTTATTGTCAACCAATACTACAATTTCGATAATAGTTTTAATAGTGATAAAATTAACCATTCAAGGGAATCTGACTAGTACAAGTTTGGTAAGTATGATCGACTGCACAGCACCTACCGCACTTTCGCAGTTTGGAAAACTCTCCAGTAGATGGTATTCTAGACGTATTTACATGTCCCGGAGTACGTTGGCGGATATCCGGTGGCAATAAATTATCAAGCAGGAGCAAGTGCTCGGGTAGTTCCCAGACAGCCTCATTTGGTAGACGAAATATAGTTTCAACATACGCCTTTCTCCAAAAGTCAGTCGTGTAGTATTCAGTTGATAACGAATGTGGTGAAAAGCCTCGATGTCTAGTAACTACAACTGCATGAGCACTCGGAAAGCTCTTGAGCTGAAACTATCTACACATGCACTTGTTGTTATTCAAGTCCACAACATAACCAACATTACGTCCACATGTGACGTTGAATCGAAATTGATCTAGTGGCTCCACGCACAACCTTCTGGCCAGGACTAATGTCTTTAAGAGTTTGGTTTCCTTGGCAAGGGTGAGATAAGATGTGCATGATTGAGATTCCTCGCGTCTATCGTGAAATCAAAGCTGTAACTTCTCCCTAATGTTCTCAATCATTGCTAGGATTGGTAACTCTCGAGCCTTCTTAAATAATGTATCCAGAGACTCCACGTTATTTGACGTCATCATATTGAATCCACGTCCTGGAAATTGACACCGTGCCCAATGTTGAATTCCCAACTTATCTATTAAGTTCCCTGAGGCCTCCTTACTCTTGTTGTGTATTTCGATCATGAACTTATTATAATCTTCAAAAGTGCAAGCTTCTGCCACTCTCTTAAACAAGGCAACAATCCCACTGCCCCGATACTTGGTCTTCAAATTGCCTTGTATATGGTACATGCAATAACCATGGTATGCCTTGGGAAAAACTTACGCGATACCATTTATGATAGAATTCCCTCGATCAGTTATAAAAACAAGGTTATCTACGTCTCCAATTACTTCCTTCAACTTTGAGAAAAAACTAATTCATCGCTATATCATTTTCGCTATCCACTATGCCGAAGGCAAAAGGGTATCTTTGAATGTTGACATCTTGACATGTAGCAATAATCAACTTTCCTTCATATCTAGCTTTTAGTGTTGTACCATCTACTAGAATTAGAGGTCGCATCAATCTTCTAAATCCATTTATGCATTGTCCAAGAGCCATGAAAAAATACTTAAGCGATTGTCTTCGTCAGCCTCAATAAAGAATGCCGAACCAGGATTAGTTCTCGACATATTATGACAATACCTGGCCAATTTAGCATGACTTTCCTCGGGTGAATCCATTAAATCCTCTAACGCACATTCTCTGGCCATCCAGGCCTTCTGGTAGCTCATGATCACCCAAAAATCTCTCTGCACATCGTAAATGATGTCTTTAGGCCTGTAAATAGTCCTTGAGTCTTCAAACTTATGCATTATCTGTCATCATATAAACCATGATCGTGTTTGTCTGTGATCATTTCGACGAATGCCCACTTGATAAGTATGTTCTCGTGCATACTTGCGAACAACAAATAATTGATTTGTGTGTCCATCCTCGTTGCTCGAAGACGCCAACTACAATTGTCATCTACACAAACAATTGTGTAGGTACTCCTGTCTGACTTCTTCACTTTAAACTCGAAATTGTGCTTAAGTGCAATACAGTGCACCGCTTCTTGGAGATATTGCTTAGTATTAAGTAATTGCTGGACTTGCAAATCTTCATCATCTGGGACCACACGTGAACAATTAGTTGATCATGACCTTGGGCCATCCTATGAGTTCTCGAAGTGCACATGCCGACGTCTGGATAAAGCAATCAGATCATCGTTTGTAAATGGAATGTCCTATTGATTGTCTTCGACTACCTCGTCACCTCTATGCTTGACAAAGGATCATGGTGTATAGCAATTATATCAGGAATAGCGTCGTCATCCTCACGAGTTATTTCTAATGTGTCCCAAATATCATTCTCATTCTGATCTCCACCATTGAATTCTTCATTCTGATTATTGGAGAATATCCTTTTGTACCAAAGTTACGCAAAGAGGAATAGTTTCCTTTGCCATATTAATTTTTCATTGTTTAGTAGATATAATTATAGATCTGTCGACCAATTTAAAATTATGAACTAAAAAATTAACAATAGATGAATTTTTCAATATTTTTTTGTTATTGAAATTATAGATCTGTGAATAAGTTTAACACAACGAGAATGAAATTAAATACAGTATTATAAATATTGCTAAATCAACTTATCGATCAGACGTAACAGATGAAATCTTTCAATTGGGCGTTGAAATTTTTTTGCCAATTTTTTTAGAACAAACAGATGAAAATTGAGTACAAGAACAAGAAAAAAACGAGTGAATAATGAAAATAAAAACTTATTTGGTTTTGTTTTAAAGAGATTAGAAATTTCTCGTTTGTTTTTCATGTTTCAGGTAATTCCCCTTGTGAGAGACTGTTCCGAGAACATCGATCAATGGAGGGTTCGCTCAGATGCTCAGCCAATTATGTTCCACTCATGCCCATAAGTTTATATTTTTGTATTGTAATTTGGGTTATATAATTTATTTTCATTTCTGTTTATTTATGTAGGATCAACACGGTCCAGTACGAGACATGTCCCTGCTGCTCATGTGATCTCATTCACCAGGGAGATCTCACGTACCTATACGCTCCCCCACTCCCCCGATATGTTTATGGATTTAGTTTTTAATAAGTTATAGTATTTTATTAGAGGTTAGTTTATTTCTTATTATATTAGTTGGATTTTATAATTTGAATTTGTTATGTTGATGAGTTGAGAATTATTTTTGGAGTAGTTGGTGATATGGAAGTTTTATTGAGTTGTGATTGATGTTTTGAATTTTCGTGGTTGAGTGTTTGAATGTTTTTGTTTTATTATGGCATTTTGATATTCCTTTATAGGGTGGCTAAGTCCAATTTTTAAGGGAGACTGTCGAAATTTCTGTAGAATCTTAACTTAACAATATTTGACATTTAATTTTCCCTTTTGTTTTATCTAGTATCAGCATGATCCAGTAGGAGACACCTCCCCGCCATCGAGGAGATCGCCTTCACCGAGGAGATCTCACGTACCTGTACCCTCCCCCACTCACATGATATGTTCATGGTTTTAGTTTTCAATAAACTATAGTATTTTAGTGATCACGTTTACATGTTATAATATTTGAGTAAAATAATTAATTTTCATGTTTTACTTTCAGCGCCTTGTACCTCACACTGATGATTTGTTTGAGCGTCTGGTCGGGTCATCCGTAGTGAGATCAATGCCCTTCGGGATGAGCTCAGAGGTAGGGTCGACACTCTCGGAGGTAAGGTTGACGCCCTTAGGGATGAGCTCCGAGGTGGGCATGGAGGATCTGATATGATGCCAGAGCACGATGAACTGGATAAAATGATAGCTCAGATGAAGGAGTAGGGGGTTTTGGCAGGATGCGGGCATGGGTGGAGGAGGAGGTGCCTTGGGTGGTGGAGGAGGTGCTTTAGGTGGAGGAGATTCCTCTGGTGGAGGAGGAGGTTCCTCGGATGGAGGAGGGGGTGGTGAAGGAGGTACTTCGGGTGGTGGTGGAGATGCCTCGGGTGTCTGAGGAGGTGGAGGAGTAGGTGCCTCGGGTTTCTGAGGAGGTGCCTCAGATTTCTAAAGAGGTTCCTTGAGTATCTGCGGATGTAACTCAGGCATTGGAGGATGTTCCTCAGATGTCGGAGGTGCCTCAGGTGTCAGAGGTGTCGAAGTAGGTGCCTCAGCTATCAGAGGTGCCGAAGGATGAGTCGACTGAGATGCCGACAGAGATTGTCGAAAAGAGGGGACGAAAAAGTTCTGTCGAGGTAAAGGAACGGATTGTTAGTAAGGGGACAAGACAACCCTCACAACATGTTCTTTCTCCCTTCACTGCTGAGGCAAGGAAGAGGACATTCGTGGACGGGACTTATGTTAACTTATTCGGCTTAGTAGATCTGGCGAAGAAAAAAACTTTCAATATGTGGTACTATAAACTTGGGTCAAAGTAAGCTTCTTATAATTTTGTTTATTTATTTTTATATAGTTAAAGGATCGTATATGATTTTCTAATTCTTTATTCATTGATGGTTCGCTACACGATTGGGAAGACAACCATATCTGATGCCAAAGTTTCGTTCGGAATCGTCCTCGAGAGAATAGCTTGGCTTGCCGACGATGTGAGTGCATGATCGTAGTTATGTGAACTCACTATATTATTTGTTAATTTTGATAATATTTAATTCACTTATGTTTTATGTTGTAGCACATTGATCTTGCGATGGAGTTACTGTGCAATCGGTCAAGGAGGTACCCGAGATCATTTGACTTCCTCGAGCAAGTGATCTTGTGCTGTGGCTTCAAAAACGTTGTCGACATCGAGTATGCAAATTACGACAGCAACCCTGCCTCGTACATATTTTCAGATTATATGTTGGACTACATGGCTAGGGTAGAGCAGGTGTGTGGCCAGTCGTGGACGGGTTTTACACACCTCTATATTCCGGTTGTCGTGAACTCACACATTATCGCTGTTGAGATCGTATTCGCTCGATCGAAAATGTATGTGTACGACTCTGATCATGATTGTCTCACAACATCCCAGCTGCAAGAAGCTCTGCTATCGTTGGCAGTCACCGTTCCCCTTATGGCTAAGCGTGCTGGAATTACTGTAGATGATATACTAGTCATAGAGAGGATCAAGGAGACTTCCAAACAACGTGTCACGTAATTTTTTCTTACTATTCTAGTATTTAATTAAATTTTTAACTATTTCATTTATTTCACTAATGTTTTTTTCAAACATGCAGTGGTGATTGTGGAATTTATACAATCAAGTATATAGAGTTCTTGAGCATCGGACGAGATGTCAGGATAATTAATCAAGAACGTATACAACAATGGATGATTAAATTGGTTGCTGATTTGTATATTTACAATTGTGATCCATAATAATTAGAAATGTGAAAATGTAATTTTTTTTTATATAATTGTATATATATTTAATTGACAATTCTTTTAGTACTATTAAAATTAGGAGTGCATACATGTACAATATTAAATTAAATCTCGGTTGATATGAGTTAAAGTTCGTTTTGATTATGTAAAAGCATTGAAAAATATATGAATTACCACCGTCCGTCCATTTAACCGGTCTGGTCGGACCATAACCAGTTCGGTCGGACTGTCATGCCGACTGTCTGGTTGGAGAGTCCAACTGGACGGACTATCTGGTCCGACCGGTGGGGTTTAGGGTTTTTATGTTTTAGGGTATGAAATTTTAATTGTTAATTAAGAGTAAATTGCGTGAATTTCCTTGCAAGAAAATATTATAAAATATTTTTTGGAAAATCTTAGGCTATCCCCAAACAAGTGATTATTTAATAATTGCTAAAAAAAAAAAATTGTGCATCTCACCTTCTCTGGATTGCTTTCACATAAGTCGTTAAGGCATATGCTGCATAGATTATTGGAATCCATTTTCATCTTCATCCGATTCTCCACATTTACACCTTCACTTTTGCCGAACCAAACACTGAAATAGAAAACTAATTTACTAATGACATCAGCAGATTAATTTTCTATTTTAGTGTTTGATTCGATGGAGATAAAGTTGTAAAGGTGGAGATTACAAAAAGTTGAAAATGAATTCCAATAATCTTTGTAGCATATGCCTTGACGACTTCTGTGAAAGTAATCATACGAATGTGAAATGTTCATGAATTGCTTATCTCACAAGGGAATATGATAATTGTTTCTAGGGAAAAAAAAAAAGCTATTGTGGGGCACCACAAACTTGTAATAATTAAATAATACTGAAACAAAAAATTTATGCATTTCACCTTGACTGGCTTGCTTTCACAAAAAAAGTCGAGACACATGCTACACTGATTATATGAACCCATTTCCATTTTACTTCGATTCTACACCTTTACAGCTTTATTTCGATTGAAATAAAGATGTAAAGGTGAAGAATCGCAGGAAGATGAAATTGGAGTCATATAATCAGTGTAGCATGTGTCTCGACCTCTTTTGTGAAAGTAATGAAGCAAAGGTGAAATGCATAATTTTTTTTTTCACAATTAATTAATAATCACACGTTTTGCATAGCCTAAAATATCTTTTTTTCCAACTAATATTTATCATATTTCTTTGTGAGATAAGAAATTCACGAACTTTAATATCATCATCTTGCAAATAGAATAATTTATTGTCAACAAATACTACAATTTCGATAATAGTGATAAAATTAACCATTCAAGGGAATCTGACTAGTACAAGTTTGGCAAGTATGACCGACTGCGCAGTACCTGCCGTACTTTCGCGGTTTGGGAAACTCTCCAGTAGATGGTATTCTAGACGTATGTACACGTCTCGGAGTATGTTGGCGGATATCCGGTGACAATAAATTATCAAGCATGAGCAAGTGCTCGGGTAGTTCCTAGACAGCCTCATTTAGTAGACGAAATATAGTTTCAGCATACGCTTTTCTCCAAAAGGCAGTCGTGTAGTATTCAGTTGATAATGAATGTGGTGAAAAGCCTCGATGTCTAGTAACTACAACTACATGAGCGCACGGAAAGCTCTTGGGCTGAAACTGTCTACACATGCACTTGTTATTCAAGTCCACAACATAACCAACATTACGTCCTCATATGACGTTGAATCGAAATTGATCTAGTGGCTCCACGCACAACCTTCTGGCCAGGACTAATGTCTTTAAGAGTTTGGTTTCCATGGCAAGGGTGAGATAAGATGTGCATGATTGAGATTCCTCGCGTCTATCGTGAAATCAAACCTGTAACTTCTCCCTGATGTTCTCGATCATTGCAAGGATTGGTAACTCTCGATCCTTCTTAAATAATGTATTCAGAGACTCCACGTTATTTGAAGTCATCATATTGAATCGACGTCCTGGAAATTGACACCGTGCCCAATGTTGAATTCCCAGCTTATCTATTAAGTTCCCTGAGGCCTCCTTACTCTTGCTGTGTATTTCGATCATGAACTTATTATAATCTTCAAAAGTGTAAGCTTCTGTCGCTCTCTTAAACAAGGCAATGATCCCACTGCCCCGATACTTGATCTTCAAATTGCCTTATATATGGTACATGCAATAATCATGGTGTGCCTTGGGAAAAACTTACGCGATACCATTTATGATAGAATTCCCTCGATTAGTTATAAAAACAAGGTCATCTACGTCTCCAATTACTTCCCTCAACTTTGAGAAAAACTAATTCATCGCTAGATCATTTTTGCTATCCACTATGCCGAACGCAAAAGGGTATATTTGAATGTTAACATCTTGACATGTAGCAATAATCAATTTTCCTTCATATCTAGCTTTTAGTGTTGTACCATCTACTAGAATTAGAGGTCGCATCAATCTTCTAAATCCATTTATGGATTTTCCAAGAGCCATGAAAAAATACTTAAGCGATTGTCGTCGTCAGCCTCAATAAAGAATGCCGAACTAGTCGACATGTTATGACAATACCTGGCCAATTTAGCATAACTTTCTTCTGGTGAATCCATTAAATCCTCTAACACACATTCTCTGGCCATCCAGACCTTCTGGTAGCTCATGGTCACCCCAAAATCTCTCTGCACATCGTAAATGATGTCTTTAGGCCTGTAAATAGTCCTTGAGTCTTCAAACTTATGCATTATCTGTCATCATATAAACCATGATCGTGTTTGTCTGTGATCATTTCGACGAATGCCCACTTGATAAGTATGTTCTCGTGCATACTTGCGAACAACAAAGAATTGATTTGTGTCCATCCTCGTTGCTCATAGATGCACACTATAATTGTCATCTATACAAACAATTGTGTAGGTACTCCTGTCTAACTTTTTCACTTTAAACTCGAAATTATGCTTAAGTGCAATACAGTGCACCACTTCTTGGAGATATTGCTTAGTATTAAATAATTGCTGGACTTGCAAATCTTCATCATCTGGGACCACACGTGAACAATTAGTTGATCATGACCTTGGGCCATCCTGTGAGTTCTCGAAGTGCTCATGCCGACGTCTAGATAAAGCAATCAGATCATCGTTTGTAAATGGAATGTCCTACTGATTGTCTTCGACTACCTCGTCACCTTTATGTGTGACAAAGGATCATGGCGTATAGCAATTGTATCAGGAATAGCGTCGTCATCCTCACGAGTTATTTTTAATGTGTCCCAAATATCATTCTCATTCTGATCTCCACCATTGAATTCTTCATTCTGATTATTGGAGAATATCCTTTTGTACTAAAGTTAGGCAAAGTGGAATAGTTTCCTTTTTGTTCGTCTCAATTAACCACATAATTTGCAAATCATAAGTAACAAACAAGGGGGGCAATGCAACTGGAGAATTTGAGTTATATAGAAATCCAAATTTCATATCATATTCAAATGGATCAACTTCGAGTTATTCTTGTAGTTTGCAGTACAAGTTTGTAAATGACGTACCTAATGTTATAAAAATTACAGAAATGTTTTGATTACTTGTATATTTTCATGATCATCTCAGATTTTCGTCAATTTCGAATTCACCAAAATAAGAAACTAGAATGGAAGTCATATCTGCATTAATTAAATAATAATAAATATTTGGAATAACAAGTTAGGGAGAACGATTTAATAAAAAATAATTAAAAAATAGTCAGTCCAGCCGGATTGCATGGTCCTGCCGAACCGTGACCGACACTAATGGTCCGTTTACTTCCTTCCGATTCCGTTTACTGAACTGGCAAATTTTTCACACTTTGTCATATTAATTTTTCATTATTTAGTAGATATAATTATAGATCTGTCGAACAATTTAAAATTATGAACTAAAAAATTAACAATAGATGAATT
The DNA here is from genome assembly GCA_963555705.1 of Ligustrum vulgare. Lineage (NCBI taxonomy): Eukaryota > Viridiplantae > Streptophyta > Magnoliopsida > Lamiales > Oleaceae > Ligustrum > Ligustrum vulgare. The sequence goes on along the minus strand of OY743173.1, from coordinate 39,059,020 downwards.
TTTCTATAATTTTTTGTTATTAAAATTATAGATTTGTGAATAAGTTTAATACAACGAGAATGAAATTAAATACAATATTATAAATATTGTTAAATTAACTTATCGATAAGACGTAGCAGATGAAATTTTTCAATTGGGCGTTGAAATTTTTTTGCCAATTTTTTTAGAACAAACAGATAAAAATATATTATATTGAATACAAGCACAAAAAAAAAAAAAAAAAAAAAAAAAAAATTGTTTGGTTTTGTTTTGAAGATATTAGAAATTTCTCGTTTGTTTTTCATGTTTCAGGTAATTCCCCTTGTGAGAGACTGTTCCGAGAACATCGATCAATGGAGGGTTCGCTCAGATGCTCAGCCAATTATGTTCCACTCACGCCCATAAGTTTCTTGGAACGATCAGCAATTGTATATAGAGACAGAGTTTCCATAGTGTATGGAAATGTAAAGTTCACTTGGAGAGAGACTTTTGAAAGGTGTGTTAAACTTGCTTCTGCTCTCAATCACATCGGAATTTCTCGTGGAGATGTTGTAAGTCTAATTATTCTTCTGGGCTTTCTTTCCATTTTGCAATTTATTGATTTTATTTCTGCTTCTCCTTGTACTTTTGTGTATAATTGTAAGTTAGGTAATTGATTTTTTATTTTTTTGATTGGGATTATTAATTTATGAATTGTGCACAATTTCGAGTTATGATTTATATTGTACCTTGGTGATTTCGGGGTGTTCTTTCTTTTAATCTTTGCTATTTGTGTTGATGTTCACTTCTATTTTTAGGATATTTATTTGTTTGCAGTTTGCTCTATTTACTTTTAGAGATTCAACTTTTACATGCTCGTGCTTTCTTGTCGAATTAGGTAGGCTGTTGCATTCAACCTGCATTTCTTTTTCATATTTGTGATGCTATTTTTATAGTTGCATTTTTAAACTCTGAATTTCTTATTAGCCATAATTGCCCATCTTTCCTGCTGATTCTAGTTATCGTTAGAATGATTTGTTTGCTGGTGAATTCCAAACCAATATGATTAGTCCATTAGTATGTTTCTGGGAGTCACTTTTATTGAAACCTGTTAAACCAAACAAACAATCACAAAATGAGAAAGATAAAAATGGATTTGGCAAAAGTTGTTCTATCAAGGAAAATTAATTTTCACAAATTGGGACGGATGCAAAGTGATTGAAAATATGGCATCGTTTCTTTCTATTCTTAAGGAGTTTGGGTATGCCATGTAACAATCCATATTATCAAGATGCTTAAACTGGATAGAATGTTCCTAGCAGTTTTGGATTTTATACTTTGGGCTATACATGTTTATGGCAATATATGTAATTATACGATTGAGAATATCCTTTCATAGGAACATAACTATGCTGCAGTTTGAAGAACTAAAGAGGATCTTGTTTCAACTTCCAAAAGTTTGAGTTGAAAGTGGCAAACAAGCCGGAGGGAAATTTGATATACCTAAGGGGTTGCTATAGTTACTTTTTGGGAACATGTGAGAGTAGCCTGAAATTTAACTTGTAGAAACTTTACTGGCAAACATTCTAATCTGTCAGAAATTTTGCTGGAAAATGTAAAAATTGGAAACCTTCTAATTGTTCTTGAACAAATTGAAGCTGGGGTTTAATCATTCCCAAAATATATAAGCGATGAAGTGTATCTTCTTCTAAGATGTTCCCCAAGAGCACATAGCTAATTCAAATGGATTCACCACATTGGGAAAAAAATACTAGGGGCTTTTTTAGTAAGGTAGATTAGATAGTACTGCAAAGTATTTAGGAAGAAAAATAAGCTAGATTCTTTACATTGCCTATTTTATTATTCAATAGGAGTGTTTTATAATCTTCCTTTTATTTAATACTGTCTAGCACATTGATAGATGTTTGTTCAATTTAGCATGTTGAATATCTGCAGCTTCATATTTTTGCGTCCTTTGTCTTTGTTATTTTCTAATCTGTGTTTCAGTTCCCTCTTGAGACTTGAATTCTTCTTTTTAATAAATAAAGGTTCAAAATCTAAGTCATAAATCTTTATTTCACGTTGATGTTTATCTTTCTTCTATATTGGCTCTATTTTATTTTGCACATAGCACTGAATACTGATCATTTTTCCAAAAGGGAAAGTACAAATATTTTATCCCTGGATCAACTATTACTTTATTTTGCATTTCTTATTCTGAACAAATGATGTGACAGGTTGCTGCTTTGGCCCCAAATATTCCTGCAATGTATGAGCTACATTTTGCTGTACCAATGGCTGGAGCTGTCCTTTGCACGCTTAATATACGTCACAATTCAGCAATGGTGTCAGCATTGCTAAAGCATTCGGAAGCAAAAGTTATATTTATTGATTACCAGTTCATAGATATTGCCAAGGGTGCATTAAAAGTTTTATCCAAGACAAAAACCAAGTTGCCTTATTTAATCTTAATCTCTGAATCTTATCAATCATGCGATGGCTTAAATAATGGGATTTCTACTTCAGAAATTTTGGAATACGAGTCTCTCCTATCAACCGGAAGACGTGATTTTGCAGTAATATGGCCTAATGATGAGTTTGATCCTATTTCTCTTAATTACACTTCAGGCACTACCTCAAGCCCAAAAGGTGTTGTTTATAGTCATCGGGGTGCATATCTCAATTCTCTTGCTGCTGTTCTTCTTAATGAAATGCTGTCGATGCCTGTCTACTTATGGACAGTCCCAATGTTCCACTGCAATGGCTGGTGCCTTACTTGGGGCGTGGCAGCGCAGGGCGGTACAAATGTATGTCTAAGGAGTGTTACTGCAAAGGGTATATTTGACAGTATATCTCAGCATCAAGTGACTCATATGGGTGGTGCACCAACTGTTTTGAACATGATTATCCATGCACCAGCTAGTGAACAGGAGCCTTCTGGAAAGGTGTCAGTTATGACAGGCGGGGCACCGCCACCTCCGCAAGTATTATTTAAGATGGAGGAGCTAGGATTCAATGTAACTCATTCATATGGTCTGACGGAGACCTACGGCCCTGGAACAGTTTGCACATGGAAACCTGAATGGAATTCCTTACCTCCTGAGGAACGTGCGAATATTAAAGCTCGTCAAGGGTTACACCATCTTGGCATGGAAGAAATCGACATCATGGATCCTGTTACAATGAAGAGTGTTCCGGCGGATGCAAAAACAATGGGGGAGGTAATGTTCAGAGGTAATACTGTAATGAATGGGTATTTGAAAAATGTCAAAGCAACAGAGGATGCATTTAAAGGGGGGTGGTTTCGGAGCGGGGACTTGGGCATAAAACACCCTGACGGTTACATAGAATTAAAAGATCGGTCAAAAGATTTAATCATTTCTGGAGGAGAAAATATAAGTACAATTGAAGTGGAGTCCATGATTTTCAGTCATCCGGCCGTTTTTGATGCTGCTGTCGTCGGAAGACCCGATGATTACTGGGGCGAGACGCCTTGTGCTTTTGTGAAACTTAAGGATGGTTGTGATGCAAGTGCAGATGAAATTATTAAGTACTGTCGTGATAGGTTACCACATTACATGGCTCCTCAAACAGTAGTTTTTGAGGATTTTTTGCCTAAAACTTCGACTGGGAAGACGCAGAAGTATGTTCTCCGGCAGAAAGCCAAAAGCATGGGAAGCCTTTCAAGAAACAGCAAACTGTAGTGTTTCTCTTTTAAGCTGATGATAAATTGGCATGTTGTTAAGATGTGCGTGTCAACAATATTTCATGCAAATTATTGTTTCTTTACATGAGATGCATTTCCTGTTACAGAATTTCGACTCAACGCGAATCAACTACAATTGCAGTATTGACTTCCTACCGGTTCTTAACATTGCTCTTACGAAGCATGGAAACCTTTACGGATCCAGCGTTTTGTTTCGAAAACGCTTCGAAAACTCACGAAAATTCTTGAAAACTCCGCCGAAACTCGAAAAGGAGTTCCCTATTTTTTAATAAATTTTGGAAACTCTATGGATACTTTCGAAAACATTTAGGAAACCTTTTGAAAATATTTACGTCAAAAGATTACAAATTTCACCGAAAGTAACTAACCTCATTAGGACAACTTAGTTCTTCATAATGTTTTAAAAGGAATTGAAGTACATATTTTTTTATTCATTTGATGAAAAGAAACAAATTAACACAAAAACGTGCTAAAGATTTGGTTTTTATTCGCGGTAACCTACGTCTTTTATCAAAAAGATGTCCACAATATTATGCCAAGGAAACTAAAATGTGGTATATAATTGGGGATCAATTTGACTCTTTTGAATACATTGGAACACTTGATATAGTAAATCTTTCTGTAGATGAACCAGAATGTAGGTCATGTTATTCGATGATCATGTTGATGGTGTTATAGATATTGATAGCGGTGATAATGTTATGATATCGATAGCGATGATGTATTTGAGTAAATTTGATTGTGGTATTTTTATTATTATATTTCATTGAAGTATTTTTTATTAAAATTATATTAAATAATTTTTTGAATTAAATATTGCATTTAAATAAATATTTAATTAATTTTAATATAGCATTTCCATAACGTTTCGTTTCCTACACTTTTCAAAAATCACGTTTCCCGTTTGGTTTCCCGTTTTCGATTCCGTGCTACTTAGCATTGCTCTGGCTTGGGGTGCATCCAGAAGAAGCATTTCTTCATAAACACCAGGAACATAGAACATCGATGATGGCTTAGGGATGACAGTAATACCCAATGACCCGATTCCTGTTAGAGACCCGACATAAACGGACGAGAATTACCCGACTAAATGAGTTTGTGGGTCGGATATGGAGGTAAATGTTAAAACCCGACATGGGTATGGGTAAGGTGTGGGTTTTACTACAAAATTCATCCCCGACTCGCATACTCATTAATTTCCTTAAAGAATTATAGAATTTGAAATAACAGTGATTGTGTGGAAAAAAATCGCTAAAAAAAATAAGAGAGAAACATGATCATATATTGTTATTGGGAAGTAATTTTTTGAAATTGTAAAATCTTTAAAAAATAAGTAGTAAAAAGGTTGCTTCTGAAATCTTGCAGTAGTAAAAAGGTTTGGAATTTCATTTAGTTGTGTAAACATGGCTATGGGTCCTACTGTAAAAGTGGTTTTTGGGTCACCTTTTCTATATTCTGTGTTTTGGCAGTTTTCTCGGCTGTCCCATTCATGCCCGTTGGGGGGACTGCTGGATCTCTCCTTCGAGCTATGCAGTGATGGATGTAGACATTTTGTCATAGTGGGGCACAGAGATATATTTCAGTATTTTTGCGACGGACATTATGAGGGATCAGGGGCGCTGCCCACAAATATTTTTTTTTTTTAAGTAAGAGATCAAAACTCTATCCGTTTCTTCAGCAAGTTCAATCATTTCTTCTCTATCTCCATTTTCATTATGTTGATCATCACACAAGGAAACGTGAATTTACACTTAAAATATTTATCTATAATTGATATAAACAAACAAATAAACAATTGTAAAAATATATTCAATCCCCAAATATAAATTTCAAAAGAGATCAATAGCAAAAAATATTAATTTGAAAGTATAAACTCCAAATAAATAGTACATAATTTAACCTCTATTTGACAAACTATAAAAAAACATGTTCTTAAAAAAAATAATTTCTCAAACCACTTTTTAACTTCATTTATTTTCTCTCACCACTTTTCAACCACATATTTTATATTGAAAACATAAAAAAAAAAAAAAAAATTTAAACGCAAAATTTTTAACAAACTATAATCTAAGGTGGCGTTCTGTTTGTATTTTATTTTGTATTTTCATTTTGAAAATGTTTTGTGTTTCCTGTTTTCATTTTTGTTTTCAAATTTGCTGAAAAAACGTTTTGTTTGTCATTTCTGGAAATTGTTTTTGAAAATGAAAAGTTGAAAAACACGTTCTGTTTGAAATTTTGTAGAATACTACTTAAACTATTTTTAATTAATTTGCTTGCAGAATACTACTGATTCAAACTCAAATTTCCTTTCACAATACACTGAAAACATGATTACATGCAACACACTAATGTGAGCATTAAGAGTCTATATTAACACAGCTTGGTCAGGTTCGGAATTTGAGAAAGCTCTAGTTCCATTAAAATCTAGAAAATGCAAGTTCTTTCAAAACCACCAGAGTCAATTTATCAGTGCATTTTTTGAAATATAACAACAAGAATTCTCAATTAGTTTTTTTTTTTTTTTTTTTTTTTTTTTTTTTTGTAATATTGATATTGAATTCAATAAAACTTTATTTAAGCTTAGTTCCAAGTTAGGATAATTCTCAAAAAAAAAAAAAAAAAAAAAAAACTCTTTATTTAGGCTTAGTTCCAAGTTAGGATAATTCTAAAAAAAATAATAAAAAAAATAAAAACTTTATATTAAGCTTAGTTCCAATTTAAGATAATTCTTTAAAAAAAAAAAAAAAACTCCCAAAACACGTTTTCCGCGTTTTGGGCTTTTTTGTCAAAATACACACAAAACGCTCAAAACGAGGTTTTGGGCGTTTTGCATTTTGTATACAAATTTTTTTTTTTTTTCCAAAATGCGTTTTCGAAAATAAAAACAGAAAACGACCTCAAAACAGAAAAGAAAATAGGGCCTAAAATTCTAATTTCTTTAAAAAAAAAAAAAAAAAAATCAACGGAGAACGTGCCCCACAAAGACCAGTGTAGGTCCGCCCGTGGGGCTACGCTTATGGTCATTTTTCGAGTCATAACACTAGATCAAGCATATGCAGCTATTGACCTGCCAATCCTCATTCCTTTTGGGACAATGGTGGTCAGTATCTATCTTTTAAGAGCGAATATGTTTGTGTACTTGGGTGAAGAGTAATTCTAGGTAAGGGTGTGAAACGGATCGAGCCATTTACTTTGAGTTTGGTCCGGCTCACGAGTCGAACCTAATGAATCCGTGTGGAAAACTAGTCAAGTCGGCCTGTTTTCCACACGAGACGTCCAAGTCCAGCTTGTGAGCCCGTTGGTGCAAGAATCGGATGAGCCAACCCAAGGCCATGACGTCTTTTTTTTTCCCTTGAATTTTATATTTGAAGGACTTAAAAGTTAAAAGAGTTAAAATAGAAAATTGAATTGAACATTGAAATATATTATTATATTATGTGACATTTGTAACATTTAATTTATGCTTAAAATGTAACATTCTTTTAATATTATAACATTCTCGTAAGTTCGGACTCGATTAAGAATTTAAAACTTAAAACTTATAATAATAACATAATATTGTCATGTGTTTTTTGTTGTTTTATAATTTTTTTAATCCAATCATTATAATTTATAAACCGGTTTATAAACATGCATGAAAACGATCACAAATGTACGACATAAACCGGAGCTCAAGAGCCGGACACAGGCCGGCTTATTTAAAAATAGAATATGGTCAACACGTTTATTTGTCATACACAAAAATGTTTTTATTTTATTTTATTTTTTATTTATTTTTGGTAATATTAGCCTTTGACTACTCGATGAAAAATAAAGAAGTCACGTTACATTGAAAACTATTGAATAAGGATATATTTGATTGAGACTATAGATTAAAATAGTTTTAAATGTGTGGCTGAAAGTGAAGGTAAGTGGTAAAAAAAAAAAATGTCAAATCAATCAATTGTGTGGTTAAAAATGAAAGTCGAAAAGTGAATTTTTTGTTTTTTGTTTTTTGTTTTTAAAGAATGTGTGGTTAAAAGTAGTATGTGCTATGAGAAATGACTTTTAAATACGGTATGGTTGAGAATAAATATTGAAAAATATTATTTTTGAAGAATCAATTCTATACGAATGAGTGATAAAGTCTTATATCTTGTGGGTTAAGCCATCATTTTTAAATGAAGAATTTTAAAAAATGCCCAATTCCATGTTTGTCACAAACATTGTGTCTAATGTTGATACTTTTTGCAAAAATGTCTAAATTTAGGTGTAAATTAACTATCATACACCCCTATTGAACACTAAAAAAAAATTATCTAACAAACTATTCGGCAGCGTGTGCAATCAATTTTTTTCTTTTTTTTGTGTTTTGTAGGTAAGATGTGTGGTTAAAATTTGAAAAAAGAAAATTTGTATAATTAAAAAGTGATTTGAAAAATTATATTGTTTATAAATTATAATTATTACGTAAAATAACGGTATGTAAACATGGACGGATCCAGAGGGATGCGAGCTCGGCCGATCGCTCGTGTTGGATTCGCAATTTTTTTTTTTTTACCTTATAATTTTGACGTCAAATTTTTTCCCCCTTTAACCTTGAAGTGACCGCTCGTGCTGGATGAAATTCGCTCGTACTGGATCACTTTCCTGAATTCGTCATTGTATGTAAATAGTTTCATTCCCAGTGTTCATGATTAACATTGCGTTCGTTAAACATGTTTCTATTTATAAACCACTAGCGTTCAAATCAAAAACAAACCAAGTGAAGATTTCGTACCATCAATACAAACAATTTACTGTCAGACACAAGATTTCAATTCTCTCACATACCCATAATTACAAAAATATCCCTACCGTAATTGAACGCTTCACAGTTGACCACAAAAAAACAAGGGTTAATTTACGGAATTAAAAATTGAACTGGCATTGAATATGTCCTTTACACAGGAATTGATTTCAAACATCCTGACACGCGCACAGATTAGAGCAAGTGACAGCTGGTGGCTATGCATTGGTTTGGGTGAATTTCGTTTATAGTACAATAATATTTTAATACAAAATATTGTCGAATTCAAAATTTTAAAAAAGACAAAACTAATAAAAATAGAAAATACAACATGTATAAAACTAATTAAAATTAGGAAATTCTGAACTTTTTAGGATTTTTCTTTTTAAAATTATTCTTCTCTGTTAAAAAAAAAAAAAATATTTATTATTTATTTGTTTGTTAAACCTTCTTCTTCTAAATAAGTTATTTTTATCGTATTTTTTATATGTTAAAATATTTTGAAATAAAATAAAATAAATAAACATTTTTACGGTCATGCCTAATTGGACATGACACGTCATCCATATGGACCCATTAAGAAGATACACAGAACATCCAGACACCTAATCATGACCCACAAGCCAGACTGTGGATATCAAATTGACTGGACTCTTATGTACCCGGGTGATGCTGTGCCGGAATGGTATTATGCCGTGGTGATGTTGTACCGAAGTGATGCTATGTCGGGGTGACGCTATGTCGGGGTGACGCTATACTGGGTGAGCACTCTAGAAAGATAACAAGACAGATTGAGGTGATTTGTCTGCAAAAAAACAGCTTGATGTGACAATGTCATTAATGAGGAGAAGTGCTCTCAGCTTGATGTGGTCTTGTCACATGTAAAGTTTTACACGTGTCACGATCTTAGACATCAGTTCCTTCAATAAATAGATCACATTTGCCTCTAACTAAGGGGTTAGTAATTCAATACTTTGTGCACAATACACATAATCTCTCTCAATTTTCTCTCTTCTACACACTTATATTTCACGCATCCAATTTTATTTGCTCACAATGAGCCCTAACTTAATCGTCAAAGTGCAAACGGGAGTCACCTCGGCCCCTGTTGCACACCGACCATTTGTCTAAATGAGTAGGAAGTCTACGTGTTCGAGAGGGGTGAGCTGAGACGTGTTGATCTAAGATTCTATCAAATTTTTTGGTCAACAAAATTAACAACCTTAAATCAATATTTGTTTTGAATTGATAATTTTGAAATTAAAAAATACTGTAGTTATATATTTTGTGTATTTAATTTTTTCTCCAAATGAGTAAATCTTGATTTATTTGTAATATAATTTTTTTGTTAGAAAATTTTGTGATCTTTGAAATATTTTTTTATTAAAATCGATTCAACCCCAGTTCGTCTCAGTCAAAACTTTTGACCCTTGACCTATTACTTTTTTCAGGTCGAACCGATTTCAGGTTTTCTAAATACTAGGTATTATGTAACTTAAATGATATAATTTAAAATGAATGAGATGTTGAGGAAAAAACTTTTACATTTGATCTTTGAAACGTTTTATAGACAAAGTGTTTATAGTTTGCTTTCACTTGTTATCTTGTATTAAACTTCTCATTGAGATCTTCAATTTGACACGTATATTACATATTTCTCAACTTTAAAAGAATAATAATTATTACAAAAAAAGGTATTTTAAAGATAGTATTATTGAACTTAAATGATATAATTTAAAATGAATGGAATATTGGGGAAAAGTAAAAACTTTTACATTTAATCTTTAAGATGATTTTATGAACAATATATTTTCAGTTTGCTCTAAATTGTTATCTTTTATTAAACTTTTCGTTGAGACTCTTCAATTTGACACTCATATTACATATTTTTTCGACTTCAAAATAATATAGTAATTATCAAAAGAATAATAATTAATACAAAAATAGTTTATAGATAGTATTATAAAATTTAAATGATAAAATTTAAAATGAATGAGATATTGATAAAAAGTAAAAAAAAAAATAAAAAAAAAATACATTTGTTGACATGTATTAAACTTCTCATTGAGATCTTCGATTTGACTCCATATTACATATTTTTTTACTTCAATATAATACAATAATTATCAAAAAATAATAATTATTACAATATTGATGTCATTAATAGCATAGCATGGACTCTAATACCATTAATGACATATGTATCATAATAATTGTTAAAATATTTATTACATTATTCTTTACATATATTTTCATATTTAGAAAGTCATTTTGGACGGAAAACTATGTGAGTGTTATTTTTGGCATGAACTTTATATATATATACTAGTGAATCAACACGTGCGTTGCACGTGAGGATTTATAGTTGTGATCAATCGCGTGACATTTTAAATGGAGAAAATCTATTTTTAATATTAAATAGTAATGTCAAAATTAATGCAATTGAAGGTCAAGGAGGTTAGATAAGTGGTTAAGGTCCCTACTCCCTTACCAGGTGTTCTTGGGTTCGAGTCCTACAGGAGGCTTGAGATTTGGGTTTATTTAAAGGGAAAAAAAATAATCATTCAATTGTGCTTACAGGAAATGTAAATCCAAAGAAAGAAATGAATCAGTGAACATAAAAAAAAGAACATTGAATCTTCCAAGTAAATTTTCCTCAAAGGCATTTGTAAAATGTTCATGTAAATTTCAACAGATAAGAAACACAGCTTAAATTTGACAACAGAAACAATTATGAAAACAGAGAGATAACTAATTAACAAAAGTTATATTATTTTGACGTGTGATCCTTATTGGTTTCCATCCATTAATTAAAACAAAAAGTTTAACAAAATCACACAAGGACTCTTCTTGTTCATACAGGCCTGTTGATAGTAACTGAAACAAAGCCAGTGACAATCAAAAGCTTAAAAATCTAAGAACTTTAAAGAAAATACAAATTAATTGTGTCAAGACACAAAAAAGTGATGAATAGAAATCATAGGGGATTACTTCGGATGAAGCCACTTCATGGAAGTAATATAATAGTAAGCTGCCAAAGAAGAACCAAGTAGTGCCACTGCCAAATGAGAATCAAACGTGCTCTGGCATTTAATAAAGTCTTTTGCTAATTTCAGCTTCATATAGGAAGACATACTGTAATCTTAAAAAAATCATTTCTTTTTCAAATTCATAACCAGAAAATAACAGAATGATAAAAATTCAAGTACACAACAAGAAATTTGTGAAAACGAAGTTGATCTTGCATTTTTCTTTTATTTATTCTATTTTATAATAATTAAAGATAGGAAGCTCCTGCTCTGAGTCAAATTAACACAAAGGTAGGTTCTTTCTCTTATGCACCCACCTATTATTAGTAGATAACTTGCAAAGCTACCTTAATACGATTTTAAAAAATTATATACATTCAGATTATTTATCAAAGGATAAAAGGAAGGCCTTATATTCTAATTTTTACATAAATCCAAATGGCATAAACATACATTAGGCCTAAACAGTTCACTCAAAAGAACTTAATACCCGAATTTTTCGAAAAATGAGTTTAAAAAGAGCAAAAAGATAAATAAATAATTAGTATATTTCATAACTAAGAATGATGGTGTTCTTTATTATCCTGTTTTAATTTTAAACTTTTCTATGCCAACTGTATCGAGGCCAAACTCATCCAGTAACACGGTGACCACCACCATTGACAGCTTGTGAAACCAAATCAATTAGGCCTATGCTGCCTCCACCGTAGAACAAATTAATTCTCCTAGAAACCTTAAAAACACACACACACACACACACACACACACACACACACAAATATCATATATGTTACTTTAAGCTGGGGTGAGGTGGAGTGGAAAATGTTCTCCCATCTACATGCAAAAATTCAATCTTTCACGTCTATTATATGTATTAGAGAGTACACTACTTTGTAAAATAAATAAATAAATAAGGGGAGGAAGATGTTACATGCAAAGTCTCTGAAGGGAAAGACCTAAAAATCAAAACCTCAGTTGCTATTAATTGCCATAAATTCCCTAATATGCTAAATGCACATGAGGTTCTTGAACAAGTCCATGTCAAACAACACATAAAAAGTAATAAAAAAATAAACAATAAAATAACCAAAATCTTGGTTGGGAGATTGTGTACAATCAAAAAGTATATTATTAGTAACCTGGAACCAGTTCTAATCTTTCTTTACTCGTGTTCAAGTTTTCTTCTTAGGAGAGAGAGAGAGAGAGAGAGAGAGAGAGAGAGGTGAGTTGGTGTAGAATCAACAGAACAAGATTTCTTTTCTTGTAAACTAAAGTTGACATAAAAGGGATTAAACATCTGCTAAGATTTGAAGACGGGAAATTTTTGTACAAGGAAAATCTCAGCAGTCCCAATCAATCCTAAAGAATTTTGCCTTTCGTGATTTGCATCTGAGAATATCCGTGGCATTTAGTGAATGCAGCTTTGGACAACTACATTGTATAAGACAATTATATATCAACTTAGCCCTCTTACAGATCCCCAAATAAGGAAGCAATAATAACTGCAACGAATTAGAAAAAAATATGCTCCACGCGGATTAATAGTGGTTTACAAGACAAAACAATATTTTGGGCTTACCTCCATTGAATACGTGCACTTGTAGAAGCATATTCTCTATGTCATCTCCCATTTGTTCTTCATAGTATGAATCCTGTAAAGTCAACAATCTAGTATGACAAATGAGCAAAATATTTTAATTTTATAATTTCGTTAACAAGATTTGTCATGAGAAAAGGTAACCATATACAAAATGAACATTTTTCTTGAAAACAACCACAAATACAAAAGAAAACTATATGAAAATAATTTCTAAAATTTCTCGTCTCTTTAATTAAGAATTCTATTATCTTCTTTTTTGGACAATTTAATCAATGCATTATATCCTACATAGGCAGAGGCTTACAAGAAGTTTTTCGTATCAAAACTCTAGAAAATTCCACAAGACCATCTATTACCACAACAAAAACTTTTAAGGGTCTTCTTTATCAATGAACCCCCCCCCCCCCCCCCCATAAAGTAGCTCTGTATCCTTTAAATCAAAGTATAATTTTTCTGTTTTTTCCTTGGAGTTCTAAGGTAGACCATGTACATTTATATTTGGATGCTTAAGTTATGGAAGTATGACCATATATTTCTTAAACATACAAGTGCATGTGACATTTAATGTAAGCATTCAATTAATCAAAATATAAAATAAATAAGTAGATCCATCAAGAATGTGAAAAGATTAAGTAAATCCCATTTATTTATTTGTTCTGTAATTTGATTGCGAACTAAGCAATATTAAAATTTCTGAAGAGTTTCAATTATTAAATGGTTAATAACATGCACATACATGATCCTCCAGTTTGTTCGGAATGGTCTGAAATGCAAGCAAACACACTATGTGCAATGGCGAAAATCCTTCAATTTCTTTAAAGTCGCATTTTGTTCATAGTTCCCACTGAAATAAAAGATAGACTAAAATCAATGAACCCAATAATAATATCAAATTTGTAGTGATTAGTTCTAAATCCTGTTATTTCAATAAAAACAATCATTTGCACCTATATTCTGAACAATCGGCTAGAAATGCACCATAGCTTCCAATTGAGGCTGCAACCCCCTATTGTAATTATGTACATAATTCCTTTTCTTTGCATACCAGAAAGTATATCTAGCTTTGAATGCAATTTTAACACTTTCAACAAGCAATGACTCTGCCTCTTCAACAAACAATCCCCAAGGCTGAAATCCAGGAAGTGACAAATTCATTTTCCAAACAAAGTAAGTCAACAAAAGACTTTACATAGATCCAAATAAAGCTTTGATATATTAGGATTCAAAGTACAGAGAGAAATATTCTCGGTCATCAAACCATAGAGACATAACTAATAAGATGATGTATAGTCACATTCAGACATATGTTTAACTCAGATTCGACTGAACATGATTAAGGTAGAGATAACAACAAATTTCCTATCATATATTTGCATACCAAATATGCAGTTTAAATATCATTTGTCCTTTATCACTTTTGGTGATTATCATCATTTTATAAAATCTTCAAATAAAAGAACATCAAATCCTAGATTCAAAAAAAATCGAATTCTAGAAGTTTATTGAAGTTGAAATTATTATTCATAAAAACCAAATAAAAATGAGCAATAAAAATTGTAGAAATACAAACTTGATACATCTATGCCAGCTCTCAAGTACTCCAAATTAACCTGCACTCAAAAGAGAAGCAAATTAAAAAATGAGACAAAAAAAAAATACTTTTGATGTCAAGAATGAACACCACCAACTTTTTTTCTGGCAAAGGAACCAAACCCCTCTGGTGATCCTGTTTACAAAAAATTAAATGAAATAGCCAAAATTTAAATTATAAGAAAATCACATAAAAAATGAAAAAATAGAATCTTCAGGTTGATGTAGTTATTTCAAACTACTATAACAATCATATCAATTTAAATTATAGACAAAATCACACAACAAATAAAAAGTATGAAACTACTATAACAATAATACCAATTTAAATTGAAGGGAATTCACATGAAAAAGTTAGAATTTAAACGAAGTAGAAGAAATAAGAATTCAAACGAAGTGGAAGAAATATATTTTTGCTATTTCAAATGGCCTTAACATCTGAAGACTGATGTAATTATTCCAATTTACTACAAAAATCTTACATATTTAACTTATAACATAATCACATAGAAGAGTAATAAAAAGCTAAATTATAATTTTAACCCACAATAATATACCTAAATAAAAAAAAAAAATCCTGCCTATTTCAAGTGTAGTTAGGAACTGATTGAAGTAGTTATTTTAAATTATTAGTAAAGACGGATGTACAAATGTAAATGAACATCTTTATGAGTTAGATATCCCATCACTCACCTGGCTGGACAATAATTGTTTCATAATAAAAAATACCATCAGAAACAATAGTATCGTCATATCTGTAAGTCCTTTTCCGTTAATTAATACATCATCTGGCATTACAAGATCTTTCCCGGAATCAAAGGTTCTGCTTAAAGATAAAACCCCACATCCACTAATAAATTAAAAGTAACTGCTTCCCAACTCAAATATACATGAGATCAACAATGCACAAACACTTACCGTGTGATTTTGGGAGTACCAGTCACCAATCACAATTGGATATCATAAGGACTGTCAGAAGGAAACGAAATAATAGCTCTGTTATTAATAATAAACGTGCCAAAACTCCCTGAAGTCCTCTGAAAATTGAGTGAAGGGAAGTAAAAGAACCTTCCAATCCGATCTTTAACCTGGAAATGATAAGTCTGATTCCACTTTGGAGGGATAGGGCAATTTGTTCCAAGAACCACCTTGCCAAGAACTTCTCCTCTTGTATACCAGACCTAGTTCACCCATCATACACACAAATCTTCATAACCACTCAAAAATTACCAACATTTTGAAATGAGTTTCAAAGTACTACAATGCATAAGGAGATCTTCATCTAATTTGTTCCTCACATTGTCCCCAACATAGTTGACATTAATGGTGGGACCTAGAAACTTGTCATTTATAGCAATAAAACCTGCAGTATATAGCAATGCAGTTCAAGAATCATAGCCATTCAAACTCAAAGTTCAAAACTTTAAGGTACATTTCCTAGATTTACAGTTAAAGATTCAAAGTTTCTACTATATAAACCAAATTCATCGATCTCAAGTAAATTATAAACACATCCCCATCACTAAAAGCTATAAAATCAGCAGATTTTATTCATAAAAGAATTTTAAAAAAAAATACATGTTGTGGAACATCAAGAAGAGAAGCAACAAGAATAGATGGATAAAAAAAAGTAAGAAGTAGCTAAAAGAAGTCATACGTATTTTCAGTTCGAGTATTTTGAAGATAGCAAGGTTCAAACTCCAATCAGACAACTTTTTTCCCAGTACTTGCTAAATTGCATTATCAATTGGGGAAGTAGAAACAGTAGTAGAGATATAAATAGAGAAGATGTATTGTGTATATGTTTTATATATAAACTACTTGTGCTCGAAGAGGGACAAAGTTCAAAATATATTACAAATTTGTATCAACAATGTAACTTTAAAAAATAAAGCTCATAATTAGAGTTTTCTGGATTTACCTATCAAATTACTTCTCTCTAGGATGGGTTGATGAGAGTAGTCTGCCTAACTTTGTTCGAGAGTTAACTTGAGTGCCTGCATTTAAACAAACGTTCTTGCTTACTTAATGGAATCAATTGCAAAGAAAGACACTTATACCTATTCTTCAATTTAGTTTTCATTTAAACATTCAATTGAATACTCTTGATATGAGGTACCATACATAACTATATATCAGACAAATGTGCACTCTCTTCTGTGCAGAATTAGATGTTTGTTGTACTTTGAATACTCGTCACAAAGAACGCAGCACTGACAACCTTTCTAACTTAATGGCAAGCAATATTAGTATATCAGAACCTATAAACAATGTCCTAGATTATTATTTTTCTTCTGTTTCTAATGTGGACAGCAAAGAAAAGTTTCAACCACGCATAAGATCAACACAGTTGAACAGAAATTAAAATCACCAGGAAATTACAAAATAGAGGAAGAAGAAGAAGATTATGAACCTTCTGTGGCCACCAACTAGAGGGGCAAGGACGAAGAATCGCGCAGAAGATACAGCCTTCTAGCTGAAACCCTGGCCTCAATGCACTGGAGATATACAAGGGGAAAAAATCAATAATCAACTAAATCGAAATATATTTCTTTTACAGCAGAAAAAAATAAGAAGAAACGAAGAAGAATACCCTTGAATTGTCGCTGGAAACGAGAGAAAGAAGAGTCGTGAAGAAGCTGGAGATCTAGAAACGAAACCGTGGACTCAACAAACTGAAAATACCAACACTCTGCTCTACAACGTCGCTTCGCGCAATAGCCAAATGACTTCGTTTCTAGAAGGAGACGACGCCGATGAGGAGGAGGAAGACGCTGTAACCCTAGGAGAAGGATCTCGAAGCGTGAGAGAGAGAGAGAGAGAGAGAGAGAGAGAGAGAGAGTGAGGACAGAGGAGAAATGAGAAGTTCATTTTCTATATGGCCAGAGAGAGAGAGTGCTAGTACAGGAAAATAAAGTTGAACGAAAAAGCGTGTTTCACCATTCAACTGAAAGTGTCGTTTTTCGTCCATGAATAGTAATTTTGTAAGTGGATCTTATATATAGTAGGGATATAATGGATCAAAAATATTGCGAGAACTTTTGGATTGTCCAATTGGTTGTTTTGGCTATTCAAGTAGCAAAATCCAAGAAATCAAATCGAGCCGATTAAACTCACTCGATTTGACCCATTTAAAATTTAAAACTGGTAAAATGGAAAATAAATGAAACCAACTTAGACTCCATTCTTTTAAAATTTAAAACTGGTATAAAGGAAAATAAATGAAACTAGACTCCATTCTTTCACACTGTTGTAATTATATTTAGGGGTGGACGTCGGGTGGTTCGGTTCAGGTATCTCAAGAATCGGAACCGAACCATACTTTTCGATTCTTGTACAATGGAACTATTCGGTTCCGTTGAATCGTAAGAACCAAACCAGAACTAAACAATTCTATTTCAGTTCTAATTCAGTTATATAATAATAATTCTTTTTCGGGGGTCTTATTAAGGAGTATGATGACTCGGGAAGCGAACCAATAACCTGAAATAAACTTCTATCGAATATACCAAGATCAGGGATTTTGAAAATCCTCACCCTGAAGAAAGTATAGGATTCTCCATGAAATAAAAGATATTCATAAACTAAAATGAGAAATAAATGGCCTAGAAGGTTTTTCGAGTATGGCAAGAAGTCATACAAATAAATTTGTATAGTAAATTTGTGGGATAAATCATGAATTTTAAATGCATTATTATTAATTGTTTTATATTTGTATTTAAATATTTAATTAACTCCATAATGATCATTTACAACTTCGTTTATTAACAAGGTAGTCTCATTCTATTTTCATTTACTAAGAATTTCAGTCCAAGTGTGATGTTAAATGTTACAATGAGGTAGAGACGTAACAATTTCATAAAAAAAAAAAAAATTAATCATTTTTAATTTACCCAAAAAAATTACAAATTCTTTTAATTTTTAGTTTTAGGATAACCAATTAAGACCATAAAAAAAAAGGATCAAAGACCCGTTCCAACTTCGATTTTTCGGTTCTAAACGTGGAAACCATAGGTTTCCGATTTTTTCGGTTTGGTTTCGATTCGGTTATATAGGTTCCGATTTTTTTTGTCCACCTCTAATTATATTTGCACTACAATTTCTTATTACTACACCACATTTGAATTGCATTATTGGTTCATAATCTTTATAAATTATTATATTTATGTTCTTTATTTTTTTCATCAAGTTGTTATCATTAATTTTTCAACAATTATCAAACTTTGTCCTTCATGATGGTTTTCGTTCAATTTTTATTTATTAATATCGTTCTTTAAAATAATGAACAAGTATTCAATTACTTTTTACTTATGTATAGCGGTAAATAAATCTTTTTAATTTCTCTTGATAAATTTTTTGACAGAAATCGATGGAAGAGATGAGATATATTAGTTAATGAAAAAATTAAAATAAGAATAAGATGAAAAAAGTTGGAGGACATAACTGTAATATTGATTAAAGATTATGAACATTTCTTAAAATTAAAATGTGGTGCATATATATATAAGAAAATGATGCCAAACTTGAATCTGGAATTATTAAAACATGATGCAAATCAGGATAAGTTTGTTTTGGAGTTGAAGAGTAACAATGACTGGGATACGACCAAACTGAACAAATCATTACCTATGGAGATTGTTAATAAAGTTAAGGAGGAGTTTTGGAAGCCAAATAACTCTGGTCAGTTTTCTATTTCATCATGCTTGAACCTATTTATTTAGACAAAAAAGACGTAAAAAAAAAGAAAAAATCGCAATTCTAGTTTGGAGGCTGTTGAACAATTGGATTCCGACAGACAACAAATTTGGTATCAACTTAGCTTCAAGATGTCAGTGTTGCTGTAAGGTTGAAGATATCAACCATGTTTTTCTGGATGGTCTGGTGCCATTATTGCAAGTTAATGGAGGTTCATGATACCATCTGTAATCACCCTAGAGCAATCATTATGCATTGTTTCACACAAAAGAATGCTATACCATCCTCATTTTTTGTAAACCAAATTTATTTAACACTCAATTTCAACCATCTATTTTAGTCGAGCTTACCATTTTTTGCTTTTCTAACATTTTTTAACCACACATCCTCTCAAAAATATTATTCCAAACCATAATTTTTCCCAAATAATGGGTCTCAAACAAGGGCTGAGTCAATTCTTCCTCTTCTTATCATCTGGTTTCTTTGGTCATCAAGAAACGAAGCCAAGCACAATCACATTATTATGAGATCCAACAAGATTATCAAACAAATTAACATTCTGATTTCTGCACTTCAAAGAGCTGGGAAAAATCACTTTTTCTGAGAGAAGCCAGAAAAGAATTCCTATGGTTGTCGGGTGGAAGAAACCAGAGATTGGTTGGCACAAACTCAATACTGATGGAGCTTTGAAAACTAATAATCTGGCTGTTGGTGGGGGAGTACTTAGAAAAAGACATGGAGATGTGGTGTGGGGCTTCTATGAATTTTATGAAGATTGTTCCATCTTGGATGCTGAACTAAGGGAAATAAAAATCGGGCTTCAACTATGATGTAACCATGCGATTGTGAAAATATGGATTGAAACGGATTCTAAGATTGCTATGCACTTAATTAATCATATGAAGGGCTCTTAGGGTTTCTAGTACACTCTTCAATCTATACAAAGGTACCTGAAACAAATGGAGGGAGTCGTTACACACATTTGAAGAGAAGGGAACTCGGTGGCCGACTGCTTTGCTAATAAAGACTATACTGAAAAATGTTTCAAAATTATTTATGGTTATACTCTCTTCTATGAGACTTCTGAAGAGATCGAGGAATGCGTTCATTGTTGTCGAAAACATGAGATTTTTTACTAGACGTGTATTGATTCACAAGATATTGATGGCTCAATACGAATCGAAGTTGGGGGAGTAGCATACTCTTTTTCATTCACTGTTATTTTATCCTACTGAGTTTTCCTAACAAAGTTTTGACTAGGAAGTATTAAATTACTCTAAATTCTCCTACAATCAATTGTACTACTTTTTCCCTTAGTCCGGTAATTTTTCCAATTGGGGTTTTTAACAATTGTTATACAGACAGTCATTCAAGGGAGAGTTGTAAATTAGCCTTTGTTTGGTATTTTTTTTTTTTTTTTTAAAGAACTAGTTTAAAAATAAATATGTGATGTATTTGACGTAAAATGTATGGTTAAAAAGTTATTTGGAAAAAATGTGTATGATTAAAAAGTGATTTAAAAAAATGTATTGTTTAAAAACTTGTTTATAAACAAGTTTACCAAACGGATGCTTAATTATAAATTGTGAATGAGTATTATACCCTGACAACTCTAGGTCTTTACCTCTAAATATAGGGTTTTGGTTTAGAGATGACAATGGGGCGGGTACCCGTGCCCCACTAGGAGAAACCCGAACTCATACCTGCCCCATGACTCGCTATGTCATTGCGGGGTGGAGCGGGTATGGGTTCGGGGCAGGGCGAGGCGAGACATCCCATACCCGCCCCATTAATGCCTCGTTTGTATTTTTTTTTTATTTTTTTATTTTTTTGATTATGTAAACAACATATTTTTATTTTTGACTATGTAAATAACCTATTTATTTATTTATTTTTACTTGTTTTACTTCTACATTCTATCAATCCATCCTAATAAATGAAATTTTAAATCTTCAATTAAATTTTATTTTATTTTAATTAATATGCTGGTCGGGTTCGGGGCAAGTCACTCAATACCCACCCTGAACCCATACCCAACTCGGGGCGACAATGTTGACCCATACCCGCCCCCACCAACCCTTGTTGTATTGTTTTTGCAGGTCGTATCCTTTAAGTTAGTTAGGTTGATTCAATTCGGAACTTCTAGATATTTTCATTTTTTCTAACCTTTTAAGTTCTTCCAAAATTGTTCTATATTCTGAAATTTTTTCAAAAGATTTGGGGTGATCTTTTTTAGTTATATATTCTAATATTATTCCTTTTGAAACTTCTACTTCTATATCTTCATATTTTTTTTATAATTCAATGAACTGTATTATTATTTTTAGCCATTTTAACAAAGTCGAATTCTATATTGCTTGAGCATAGTCAATATCTTCATATATATTTTTTAGTTTTTATTGTCCAACAGAATATATATTTTCAGATTTTTCGATAATAGCTAGTGAAAATGAAATATCTTTATCTTCTAAATATAGTTTATGATCATAACCATTGGAAGTGGATGCTTGTGAAGTGTCCATAAATTCAAACTATCAGGTTGATAAGTCGTTTCCAATAGTATACAATTTTTATCTCGTGTTTCTCTTAGTATATAAGTCAATTCTTTGATCTAGTAAATTACAATAATTTGTAACACATTGTTCGTATTTTCCTAAAAGGCTATCATATTCTTCAGAAAATATATTTCTATTTTCCATTTGAAGTTTAATATCTTTTATTATATTTGTAAATTTTTCTAAAAGGTTATTTAATCCTCTGATTGTATAACCTGGCATTATACTTGGACTGCATTATCATTATTCATCTATAATATGTTGATCATGGTTTTCTAAAAATATATAATAATCTTCATATGATTCATCTATATCCATTAATTGAGATATAATGATATCCATTTTTTCCATTATTCTTTTAACAAATTATCTAATCCTTCAATTGTATATCCAGACATTTTAGATACTGTAATCAAATTGCACAAATATAAACACAAACATAATAATATTAAATTGTTTAAATATGATGATAATAATCTCGATGATGCTCTAAGATCTTAAGAGAAATCTTTCAAAGTTTAACAAAACTAATAGTTTTACCTTAATTTTCTATCTGGACTTTTAACCTTCAAAATCAAGTAACTTTTGAGCTTTGGATCTGCTAACAATTCCCTTCAATGGCCTCCTGTCTTCACAGGATCCTTGTTATTCTAGCTTCTTGCTCTCACTGTATTGTTTCTAAAGATCAAACTCTAAATTGATATTAAATAAAACTCTCTTTTTGTTAAAATAAGAAAGAATTTTTTTCTTATCAGATCCTTCAAAAATCTATGGGAAGATGTGTTTAGAAACTCATATCATTTTTATGAAATGTTTTGAGTTTTATTGATATAAGAGATTGATACAAGATTTGGTATGAAAGATTTCAAAGGCAGAAAGTTTTGGCTAGCTCACAAGTTGAGTGCTCAGTTACTTTCATTATGCCGTTCAACTAGCTTGAAGGCCTTATTTATACAACTACATGAGATACAATTACATTATTTCTTACATCATTAACCCAATGATTTTAAACTTTAAGTTACATCATAGGGACATATGTCCCTCTATCATTGTCCTTCCTCGCATGTCTTCACATCGTCCTTACATGTAGCTATCCTTGTCACATTGCATCAAAAACCAGATTCCATTTTATCATTTTTGTCATCTCTTTTTTCAAAAGTAGATTCCAGCTGTCCATCATTTTTGTTGACATATAGGGCAATTTTTGGCAATGCACGCCTCTTGTAAAATTGTAAAACTTCTAGTGGTCTAAAGAGTGTCAAACTTGTTGATTTTTCCTTTCTTCCATTAGTGAGTAGCGTCCATCCTTCATATTGACATATACATTTGAATTTTTGTGATAAAGATTTTTAGTAGTGTCATAATTACTTTTTTCCCTAACACCCTTCGGGACTTGAACCATGATCTTGTGATATGTGGTACAAGCTTGATATTTTTTCTAACTTCTATTTGGAAATTCCTTACAACATAATCATTTGTAATGATATGTTCAGCAGGGTAGTATAATTTATTTCTGCTTGGTTAAAAGTCCCACTATAATATCTACAAATTTCATTAAAATCTTTTTTTTAATATTGCTGCCAAATATTTATCTGAGGCATCAGTTTTAACTATTAAATTATCTTTTTCATCTGGTAATCTCAATTTTGATAAATTTTTACATTCTTCTTTAAGTAATTTAACAATTTCAGTGTGTCCATCACTCCATCCTTTAGCATTTGTTTTCCTGAGTAAAATCTGGATTTTATGTCCTCTTTTTCAAAAGTTTTTCAATAAATCCTTCTGCATAATTTAAACATCTTAAGAACTTTTGTATTTGTTCTTTTGATTCTAATTTATCTGAAAATTTTTCTATCTTTTTAGATATATGAGTTTGTAATTTTATTCATTTTTATCTATTTATAATCCTAGAAAGTCAATTTCCTGTTTTCTATAATGGCTTTCTTTTTTTAAAGAACAATTCCTCTTTTTTATATTCATTTATGAATTTTATTAAATGACTTCTATGTTCTTCTTTATCATTAGAACATATCAATATGTCATCTACATATACAATTAAAAATTTCTAAATATATTAGCCATTTTTCTTTGATATATCCGTGGTGCATTTTTTAGACCAAAAGGCATTACTATCCATTCGTATTTACCTTGAGGTGTACTAAACGCTGTATATTGTATACTATCTTCTTTCATTCTAATTTTCCAACATCCTGAGTTGCAATCAAACTTAGAATAGTATTGTTTTCCTTTTTCATGATTTATTAGAACTTCTGTATTTGGTAAGAAATATCCATCATGTATACTCCACTGAGTAACACATTTTCGATTGCTAATATTATATTAGTTATCAAGGATATTGAGCTTATAATTATATAGAAGCTAAGTTAAAAGTTGACTAAATGAGATGGTAGGAAGCCATGGAATCCGAGATAAAACAAGTTTTAGAACTTGTTTGATCTTCCTGAAATGGGTAAGACCCATAGGCTGTAAATATGTTTACTCTGAATCAATTCGGATTCTGCTTATGGTAGCAACATGCTGTAATTATGAGATTTTTGAATCCTGAAACATAGTATACTAGCTACAGATATCTATTATCAAGTCTCACGGAACTAGAATCTTAATTCTAATTAGATAATCAAAACGTTTGATTTTATCAAAAGTTGAAGATAAAGAATGTGTGTATATAAAAGGTTAGTGGGAGTGACCAATATTTCTGATACTATATATAGATGACATATTGTTGATCAGAAGTTGAATCTCTAACCTTTAAAGTGAAAGTGCAATTATTTTAAATTTCTCCATGGTGGATTTGAGAAATAAGACCTCCACTTTGAGAACCAGGATCTATAGAGATAGATTTGGAAGGTTTTTTTTGATTTCTCAATCCATGTACATAGATAAAATGCTAATGAGTTTAGCATGAATGAATCCAATGTAGGATTCTATCCAAAAAGTTTTGAGTTAATCTTCTCAAAATGGTATTTAAAACACATATTGAGAAAGAATGATATGGAGAAGATACTCGATTGTTTGACAATAATATCTTCTTAAAAGCGACACTATGTACGACATCTTTTGTATTATTAAGTTCTTGAGGAGCACCAAGAATACAATAGACACGATGAGAAATGTAGACTTACAGTCTTTGGATATAGATATACCACCCTCCAGTCTGGGAAAGGATTGAGGGAATATCCAGTCTGATTGTTAATTAAGTCATAATAGTGGTGTGGTCAATTTGAAATGGTTCAAACAAGGGAGACCACTAAGCTCTACAACTGAAACCAAATACATAGATGCTTGGGAAGCAATCTCGATTGTTATGTTCTTTAGTGAACTATAAGTGTTCCTAGCATTGTAGCTCCAATAATGAGTATGGTGACGAAAATGGAGCCATCGCGCAAGCATAGTAACTGGATCTCATTGTCACACTCCTTTTTAATAGAAAATTTTGTATAAAAGTTGAAAACTAATTACTCGATCTAAATATGTGATCAATTTTTTATATATTTAAATATGGCGTAAGCATTCTCACAATATAACAATAGTATATCGAGAGAAAAGAAGACTATATAGACTTAATGAAAACATTTTACATTGAGGTTACAAAAGTATAAACAACTCCACTTTATAAGTCATACATACATGCATTATAAGATTTCAAAATACAGTACAAAATACTTTAGAACCAAAAGATAGCCCACAAAATAACCCTGCAGGTCGTCATCCATGTACATCGATTCTCGAAATCTTGTAAGAGCTTCACAGCCAGCAAGGCCATCTATGAAGTTGCATGCTCACCTACAATGCAAGAACTACATGAGCTAATGCCCAATAAGTAAGTATTATTACTTAATATAAAACACAGCTCTTAAGTTTACAAGATTAATACACACATTCCTTCACTATGACCATTGATATCAAGATAATCTAGATAATACTAGGATTTCAAGTAGTAGCCCCAAACTTCCCCCTATTTCCAAGTTCAATGTAGGTAAAACACATTTATTTGGATCAATAATGTCCTAACACTCATTCAAATCAACTTCCCAAGCTTTATAGGTGAATGGTAAACATGAAAGGGTGAAACTATGCAAAATCTGAAAATGGACAGATTCTGATTTTAAATTTCAGCGGCGGCGCAGGTTGATTCATTCCTATTTTCACACTCTTAATGATATCCATTAATTCCAAAACTCTTACCATACATTTATGACATGAATTTGAAGGTAATCACGTCCCAAAATCAGAAAAAATTCAGGACTTAAAGCCTCAAAAATAATTCATTTCACAGTACATCAAACTAAGAATTTCACAAAGGCTGTTTTGAGTTCTACTCTAATTATCAAACTTCAAGTCAGGTTCTACCCCAAAACTCATTTAAAACCCTTTAAACTCATATATAAACACATCCAAATTAATTAATACATTATTCCTCAAGATATAATTCAAAACCAATGGCTAAATCATCAAAGATCATCAATTCCAGATTCTGCCTTTAAGGTTGTACTCACTTTCTTTCAATAACTAAGAATTCTCTTGGCATCATAAATTCACCAAAACATACCAACATCACTTAAATCAAATTAAGAGATTAAATAGGTCATAAAACACCCATAGGATCCTAATTTTGATGATAAAGTAATTTTCTCGACCGTTGATTCAAATCCGTTGCCGATTGACACCCGATCCTCGACCGATTTCTATAATTCCCACTTCAGTACTTATCTCACTTGAGACTAATAATATAACATTGTGATCATAGCATCTTATACCTGATATCTGAATTGTGTTAACTACTTATCTAGGTCTTGGATTGCCTTAATCAATCTGAAATAAAAGCGTAAGATTTCACCGACCAAAAGTACGATGCTTTCCAAATTATTGTCGAGTCACAATCCATCATCCACCACTTAATCAACCTAATTTTACACCATAGCTCAACATGATATTGATTACCTAAGTCAAGAAGCTCGATGAATAATACCTTAAAACCTTAATAATTAAATGTATTATTTCAACAGAAAGCACCATGAATTATCAATGTAAATGCAAATGGCAATGTCAATAATATGTGATGCATGAATGATATTGAACAAGTTTTAGTTTGAAGTTCGGGGTATTACACTCATCGATGATCTGAGAATGTATTGAGATTGTAGAAAAATAGAATTCATGTCCATTAACCTTGAGAAGGTTGAATATGTGAAGAGTCACATATCAGAGATCCACCTGTAAAACCACTATCCCAACAGGAATGTGATTGTCACGTGTCTTCATTATGTATAAGATACATGAGTTATTGGATCTAGTGGGAGCATCTCAATGTAATGCTCTAAATCCAATTATTGAGATAGCATAACACATATTATCGTTGTTTCAATAAAGGCAAATCTATTATTACATTGAGTTGAACTAATTAGTTAAATAATAGAGTCTGTAGAATAAGTTTAAGTAACTTGTAAGTCACTAGGTGTTGTAAGTGTGAGATACAAGTCATTAATAACTTATTCTAAAATTGTCCCTAGTCGAAGTAATAACAAGATACGAATATTGTTGTTGCAGTTAGACTAGCATGTGTTGCATTTCTTTCTTATGAAAAAAGTAGCTTATCTCACAAACTAAAATGTAGAGGGACATTCAAATGACCACGTGGATGCATTGTTAGATGAACAAAGCATTGGATGGCCCGCCTAGAGATTCCACATGGATAAATACCCAAGCATCAATGGTGAATCTCTAATGTGCTGTTGTGGAATTGGTCATTTGACTTGAGGACGTCATAGAATCTTATATGAGGATTGTTATGCTTTGGAAAGCGTTGATGTTGGCTCTTGAGAGGGAGTCATCAAGATGACACTTTACAGATATAGTGAGAGTCATATGAAGGTTGTGTATGTCTAATATGAGGATTCGTCACTCCTGGGTAGTAGGAAATTATAAACTATATTTCACCCACTTAAGTTGATGTAAATTCCTCGACCGGGGTGAAGTTATGAGTTGAAAAGGTGTTTTCAGTCATAACAAGATCAACTAAGATAAGAGGTGAATAACATAATTGGTTGAAATGAGATTGACGCTATCCATATCTCTTAACCAATTGGGTTATATTGATGAAGGGATTATATTTCCACAGTAACCGCACATTAACATGTCTTTTCATGCTACATGACTTTTCCTTTCACGTGGATTGCCTTGACACATTGCTAGATGTCAATCTTGGACGGCGGTGTGAATTAATCGATCTTGGTGAGTTGAGGATGAATTAGAAATAGAGATTTCAATTCATCTTATTCCAATCAGATTGAATACTAATAACATGTCGTTTGCCATCATTAATGGAACATAATGAGTCACACACAAAATGTGAGAATTGAGTATCTGAAATTGAATCTTGTCCAAGTTGGAGTTTGTTGAAATTAATGTACAAGCTCAATTAATTGAGCCAGACTTTACAATATTGAGGCCCATTAATGGCCCTATTGTGAATAAGGTTAGGGTTTTTAGGTGCACATATTAATAAGTGCACTATTGTAGAGACATTAGCAGAGTAAGTTGCGTTTTTTAGTGCAGATTTTTTCTCTTACTAGCACAAAGAGAAAAATCAATTCTCTCAAATCCATTCCAACTGTTGAAGATAGACGGAGTTCCAGACTCAACTTGCTGTGTGAATTTCTGTTAGAGGCTGAACAATTGGACAGCTGGTGGTGACAAGATTATACCTCATGTTTCAGATTCATGGTATTCATCAAAGTATTATTTTTATCACATATTCTATCTAAGTGTAAGGTTGATCCGGGCTATGGTTTCAAGTCTGTTTTATTTTCTCTATGCATAAATGACCCGAAACCTTACACCTCTGACTACCTCCACCTCCACCCTATTCTTAATTTCTACAAATCATCCTAGTTGGGTTTAGATTATGAACAAATAGCTTGCACGTATTTATTTAATTCTCAAATTGCAGATGGGTTACGTATGAAGCAATGTTTTCCTCTTCTCTTCTATGCTACAATATAAACATCTAAACCATCACCACCATCGCACCTAAAATCCACTACGAAGAGAACTTCTCGAACCCCAAATCTGCCATCACACATCAGCTGTTGGAAATAACCATTGCTGACCCCCCCCCCCCCCCAAAACCCCTACCGTTGCACCACCACAATTTTCTTCTGCCATATTACAATGGGTTATTGATTTACAAAATGATTCTAATTTATCAAACTTCGACTAACCCAATGTGGAGGAAGTACAAGCCATCACATGGTAGCTATCGCCTAATGTCTCTAACGGGAGCACAAACGTGGGTTGAGAACCTTCTTTGAATTTATGCAACCTATTATTAGAAAAATCAGACAACCCAAAAGTTATTCAAACACATGCCAAGAAATTAATCACTTTACATCAAAACAATTAGATTCTTGGAAGTGCAATGAATTGGGCAGATATTTCAAGAATTTAATTAATCAAGATTGAGAAATAAAAATCATAAAAAAATTAGAAAATCTGAAGCAACTGGGATGACTTGCAGAATTAAGAAAGAGTTGTAGGTGGTGGTGGCTGGAGGCGGCCATTTGAGGCAGGCGGTGTAAATTTGTTGTTTGTTTGATGGTGGTGTTTGAGGCAGGTTGCATCTCATTTCACAGAATGAGCTGGAAGTGTTTAATTGATGATGTTTTATTTTATTTTAGTTTTATTTTTTAAAATTTCTATTATTAGTTGGCATATTTAACGGTTTCCGTTTGCCACTAGGTTATTCTGATTACTCCATTTAACAGATAGGATGGTAGTGACGGATGAGAAACATTTTTCAAAGTTGAGTGAGGAGTAGGAAACATGTTGAAGTTGGATGAGTAAGTTAGTAACATTAGGTGAAGTTGAGTGAAGAATGATGTATTTAACTCCTTGAAGCGGCACTCAGTAGGTTTGGAGAGAAACAACGATGCAGGTTCATGGACTCAACGCGAGGCGATGGAGTCGACGGGAATGAGAAGAGAAGAGAGAAGCCAAGCTAGGGTTGGGTTTCCAGAGAGACGAAGAGATGGAGGCATTTAGGTTTCGGGAGAAATAAGATTGTGTAGAGAGTTAAATGTCTCGAATGCCATTGTAGTTAGAAAAATATTTCTACAATGCCACTATACTTTAAATCATCATTGGAATGCCATTAAACTTTTAAAAGTATATCTCCAATGCCACTCCATTCACTTCTGTTAGAAAAGTTAACGAAAGTTACAATCTGGCACACTAATTTATACAATGGCATGTAATATTTTCTACATCAACAAAAATGTGATGATGTGGCATGTATTTTACATAAAAATAATTGTTAGGATGAATAAAAAATCAAAAAAAATAGAGTAACTAATATTTATGGTAGTTATATTCGCACAACATTGTTTTTACCAATATTTAGAAAATCGGACTGGACCGGCCGGTTCCACCGGGAAAATAGGGAACCGACCGGAAAATCGGTCCGGTTGACCTAAAAAATCAGTCGGAAAACTCGGTTTTCAAATATATTATTTTTTTGATTTTCTCTAGTTGTCTTAAGCTACTTTTGTATATAATTTTATTTTCTAAATGAGTAAATATTAGTTTATTTATAAAATAACTTGTTTTTCAGAAAATTTTGTGATTTTTGAAATAATTTTTTATGTTTTAATTGAAACCAGTTCTATCCGGTTGGATCTTTTGACCCTTGACCCGTTGCCTTTTTGGGTTCGAATTGGTTTCCGATTTTTTAAATACTGGTTTTTACATCAACACCACATTTTAATTGCGAGAATGATCCTCGATATTTGCTTATTTTTGCTCTTATGAACTCAAATTTTTTTTATCGTATTATTATTCATTACCTTCAATTAATTAAAATATTTTGTCTCTAGACTATAATCACGATATCTATTCAAATATTCAGCTAACGTGCATTGAAAAGGTGGGCAAACATTTTGTTGAACTTTTTATCAGTTATTTATTTC
This sequence comes from Ligustrum vulgare, assembly GCA_963555705.1. Classification (NCBI taxonomy): domain Eukaryota; kingdom Viridiplantae; phylum Streptophyta; class Magnoliopsida; order Lamiales; family Oleaceae; genus Ligustrum; species Ligustrum vulgare. Next base: position 39,028,114 of record OY743173.1, on the reverse strand, counting down.
GATTATTTAAAAATATGAGAGATAAATAAGCCTTTTTGGCTCATATTAAAAAAATATTTTGAACGAAAAATCATTTCTATAAATAAGATGTGAAAGTTTTTATGTAAAATACATGCCACATCAGCTCGATTTTGTTGATGTAGAAAATATTACATGTCATCAGTATAAATTAGGATGCCAGATTGTAATTTTCGTTAACTTTTCTAACATAAGTGAATGGAGTGGCACTGGGGATAATTTTTTGAAAGTTTAATGACATTTTAGAGGTGATTTAAAGTGAAGTGACATTTCAGAAACATTTATCCAAGTACAATGGCATTTGGGACATTTAACTCGTGTAGACGTCAAATTGTTTTATAAAAAAAGATAACGATGTCATCTCCCTCTCTCATTTGCATAAAAAACACATAACGACATTGTCTCCCATTTGCAAATACCATATAGACATTTTTTGTAATTAGTTATAATAGTGATTTAATTTAAATTTCGTAATCAATTATAAATATAATTAACTAATTAATTACAATTAAGTTACAATTGTAATTAGTTATGAATTGTAATTAATTACAATTATAACTTAATTATATTAATCTATAATGAATTGCAATTTATAATTAATTACAATTGTAACTTAATTGTATATATTACAAGTTACTCGAGATTTAATTTTTTTTTAAATTAATTGAATTAGTCACAAATTGTTTATTTTTACAATGAATTTATAAAAAATGCAGATCTTTTTTACTAAAATTAATTGAATTAGTTACATTTACCTTAATTAGAACTGCAACTGCAACTTAATTACATTTTCTAATCAATTACAGTTTACAATTAATTAATTTTGCAATTAATTTCAAATGTAAACTAATGAATTTGTAAAACCTGACAATTTTTTTTGCTAAAATTAAGTTAATCAGTTACAAAATTTATTTAGTTACATTCACCTCAATTACATCTGGAATTGCAACTTTGATCTACATGAACTTTTATATCAATATCAATGAGTAATAATCTAATAATGGATGGAGAGGAGAGTAAAAAAATTAATAAATAAATTAGAGCAAAATCAATGGTTTCACGTATCTCAATCGCTCGGTACATGCACAATTTTGTCACACCCAAAGATACATCTGATACCGGAAAAACTCATCATTAGTACTTGTTATAATTTGTTCTTCCTCTTTATATCCAGTTCATGTTGAAATTTCTTCCTAGAAGTTTAATTGAAATATATCGACCTCTATCCTTTTATTTTCATTTAACTTGAGAAACTTACAAAACAAATCAATTCTTATGGACGAACCAAGATCCATTATCAAACGATATAACAGTGGAAGAGATTGCACAAGGATTTTTAAATGTTACGAATTCAGGGTCAGAATCACCACAAAGATACCACAAAGAATGATATAAACATAAAACCTTTATGAACTTTATTGATATAAAACAAAATACAAGTATTAAGCGGTTTTTAAGATCAAGAATAAACTCTCTGAAAAACTACAAATCCCGTACAAGTATATCACAAAGAACCACTAAGTTTACAGATTTACACTGTAAAACAACCACACAGTAAATCCTCTGATTATACACATAGAATCAGTAAAATCACAAAGAAAAAGTGCGAGAGATGAGAGTTCTCTCCGAAAACCACAAAGAAGGCTAAATCGTTCGAGAGAGAAAAAGCAAAGAAAAATCTAGAAGGTTGGAATTTGAAAAGCCAAAGAAAGCCGCATCCTTATCTCTGAATGAATGGCCAAGATGTATTGGAGACGATCTAACGACTCATACTAAAAAGGCAGTATAGTGTTGGGCCAGTTTAATGAGTTGAAACAGCTTAAATATGATTCAGACTTGGGCTTCATAAAAAATTAGTCTTCAGCATATGGGCTGGACTGATCTGGTCCAATTGCTCTTAAAGTAAATGTTGCCAATGAAACTATGTGCTTCCCTATACAACAATTGACTAAGATGAAGAGCCACAAGACAAAGAATCATGCTCTTGGTTGCTTTGGAGGTGCTGGACCTTAACACGCTTGTGCAATTTCTAGAGCACTAGGTATGAAGGAGGTACTAATTCACAGGTTCCGTGGGATTTTAAGTGCATATGGGATGGGAATGGCGAGTGTTGTAGAGGAGGCACATGAACCTTATGCTTCGATTTATAATCCTGAATCTGTGTTGGAGGCGTCGTCCAGATAAACTACTTTATTGAAACGAGAAAAGCAGAAACTTCAATTGCAAGGGTTTAAAGAGAAAAAGAATGTAGGCTACACGGTCAAATATTTTTAATTCCATAGCGCTTAAGCCTAACTGAGTATGCATTTTCAAAAAATTTCATATTGAAAGCAATGATCATTAGGTATGAACCACTTATATATGTACTAATGCTTCTTACTATTTCAATGACTGGTCATACATAAAATTGATTTATTTATATTTTCGAGGTAATATGTGTGGTTAAGAAGTGAAAAAAAGAAAATGTGCGTGGTTAGAAATAACTTGAGAAATTGTATTTTTTATAAAATGGTTTATGAATTTTAATGATTGTGTTAAAGAATATAGGCTCAAATATTTTATAATTTCTAGAGCTAAATATAAGGTGGTCCTCATTTAAATAAATAACAAAAACTCCTATTTCAATATGATAATAATTTATTTTAGTCTCACTTTTATTTGACTTACATTTTTTTTTTATTTCTAATTAAAAGATTATAATGTATTTGGGAGAGTAGATAATTTAAAAGATATTAGAATATAATGAATGTGTAATTATATCCTTATTTAGTTATTTACATATTTTATTTATTTTATTTTAAATATTATTTAGAGGTAAAATAAATTTGCACATCATTCACTGTGCTCAATAAATGAAGTCATACAATTTTGAAAACCTTTGTAAATTCAAGGAACATTTAATGAGCAACACCAATTACACTTTGGAAATTAGAAAAATAATTTTTAAAAAAATGTTTCCAAAAATAGTAAGTTGAAATGGGCAGGAAAAATGTTTGACGTCTGTTTTGCTTTAATATATAAAATATAGAATATAGATATTTATTTATGAAATATCTTATTTTAAAAATTTTAAATTTAAAGATATGATTGGACTTAATCAGTCCATGTTTTTTGGGAACATATACAAATATCCTTATTTTTGGATGCTCACAAATACCCTTATTCATGGGTATCGTACATGAATTAATAGCGATAGGAATGTCCTTGTGCAAAAAACTTGCGTGAAAATGGAAGTAGAAGATCATTTCACTTGAGTAAATCTTCAATGACACTCATTGCGTTATAAGCTACAAGGAGATCATGGTGAAAAATGACGCAATTGAAAAAGTGAAAGATCCAAGCATGAAGGTTTAAAAAAAAAAAAAAAAAAAAGGGTTATTTAGAAATTCTACGTTTTTGCAAATTTTGAGGATGAAATTTATTTAGGGGGAAGACTATAACGACCAAAAATTTTGAGATACTATATATTTTAGAAATTTAATTTAAATGATTTGGAAAATCAAATGATTAATGTATATATTTGGTTTAATACAAGTTTTACGTCTCTTTTCGTGACGCGTGTTTGACTATTTTTGCTCAATTTTTGATATTTATTCTAATCGCTCAAGATGTGTAACGTATAGTAATCAATATGTAGTTTAAGAATATGTACTCAATTTGATAGTTCGACTGACATAGTCATGAATTAATTTAAAACACGACAACAAATTCCACCACTCCCACGGGATTATACAAAAGTATTGAAAACCTTGCCTTATTTCTATTGGGAAATGATCTAGTGCCTATGATTATAAAACCCATCTGTCGTGTGGCGGATGAGGGTTGGATAATGGTGGACGGGTCCCATTGCCCACCCACCATAGGGGGGTGGGGGGTGGATTTCATAAGAAATCCACAATGAGTTTTAGATCAAAATCCTATTTCTATTATACCAAAATATTCTCATATTCAGTTGAATAAGATCTTGTAGCGGTTACTATAGTAACTAGTCAATGCGAGATTTTGCTAGCCTCTCAGTGAGGTGCAATGCCTTTTTCTTTGCATCTTTTGTTGGCATGACATATACATATCCTTAAAAGGGAAGGGAGTTTGATGAAGAATACCATGGTAATTTTTATGTCATCTACACAAAACTACTGTTTGTCTGAATTCCTGATGTTCAACAAACTATCTAAATGAAATTATTTTGGCAATTGTTTCCATCAAAAACATGCAAAAGTAGTCCCCATCTTCAACTTGAAAGACTCCATATTCAAACTTTCATACTCAGATATAGAGACATATCCCAACAAATGAAAGAAGCAGTGAACAAACCTAAGGAGGATCAATCAAACAAGAAGCAAAGTAACACACAAGTCCCTCAAACAAATTCAGCAAAGTCGGATTTGTTGCCAAGAAACCACCACCTAGGCCTAGGGGGCAACTTATGTTGCTCGCTTTCACACCCAAAACCCCCTTTTTGTCCTAAAATTGTTTAAGATTTAAGAGAAAATCAGCAGGCTCTGATTTAGCAGCATAACCGTATTTTGAGGTACTGTACTTCTTATGCACACCAGTTAGTTTCCCAGTACCTGCCTTCTGATGGTAAGACCACATTAGTTTTGCACACTCCCTGATACAACATACAAACCAAAGTAAGGCTCCGCTAAAAGTTGTGTGTTTAAAAGCACGTTTATTTATTTATTATTTTTTTAAGGTAAATTATGTGGTTGAAAAGTGGAGAGAGAAAATGCGTCTGGTTAAAAAGTGGTTTCAGAAATTGTGACTGTTTCATTAACTTGTACGAAAAAAATAAGTTGAATCCGCACTTACAAAAGCTGTTCCACGGTGTATTTTGTATGCTTCTCAATCGTCTTACTCCATTGCTTTGACTTGCTGAGAGTACATTGGGCTGCAAAGATTGCAGCTGCTGCTAACAATGAAGGCGGGAACCTAAGCATCTCATATTCGACTAGGCAGAGTTCGATCATGAAGAAGGACAGCAGCTCCAACTAGTGTTCCAAGTTCGCAAAATTGTTTCAAATCAGTAAAATTTACTTCAGTTTCTTCGTTAATACGTACTTTATAAAACTTCACTAGATTACTGACCAACCTTTTTGTCGGATTGAGAAGCCTTAAGAAACCGTCTCATGAACACATAAGGAGTTGGAAATGAGAGGTTGAATTGTAAGGTGTTGATCATTAATTTCTCCTGCAGGCACCACAAGAGAACTGTGTAAATAAAGGTAAAAAAAGAAAGGTACAATTATATATGAAAACGATCATCTACCCACGGTGGACATGTGTTATTGTGCCCACCGTGGTCTGTGGATCACGTTGACAAGTGTACATTGTTTTAAAATTTCTGAATATGTGGCAGCATCACTCTCACGGTGGGCATATTAACACTTGCCCACCGTGAGCGGGTGATTGAGACTGCAATTATATATTAATAAAATATAACATATAGTACATAGAACTAATCTACAAAAACACACCATATCAAGAACTTCTTTTCTGCAGTAAGCTCTATCAGAAATCAAAATAAGATCCTCCACGACAGGAACAGCGACTTCTTCATATTTGCAGGCAATGAGCATAGCTGTCACTCCAACAAGCTGGAGTTTCTTTCTGATCACTGGTTGGACGGCTAGGAATCTATCGATGAGACTGACGGTTAAATATAATGTCTCGTCCATCAGTTCAAACTTGTAATGCACCTATACATATAACATTGTGTTAATCAAGCTATATAAGTTATTTAGTATAAGTTCACAAACCTTGAAGGTGTGTAATTTTTTATACCTCAATCAGCCAGTCGATAAGAATACCTCTCATCCTTTCATTAATGTCGAATTGCCGTTCCATATAGTTTGGTGGGATACAGCTACAACTCTGTAATCAAAATCACACAATGGGAAAAAATTGATGGCCTTAGCGTTTAGTACATAACTTCTAACTCAGAATGCAAGTGATTTTAGAATACTTGAGATTAACTCCCGCCTGTAAAGTTATAAAAAGGAATAAAAGTGAATTTAACTGAATAAGTAACCTATATTATATGCACATGTTCCCTTTGTGCTTATTTTCTTACATAAGCCAAGCCAAGAAATGATCCTCATTTTGACAATAAGGAAGTATTACTTCTAAGAGCCTGTTTGGTAAAATGAAAATTTTCACCTCAACTTTTCAAAATCAATCTCAACCATCCATTTGTCACCTCAACTTTTCAAAATCAATCCCAACCATCCATTTGTAGTCAAGTTCACAGTTTTTGACTTTTCAAACATTTTTAAACCACACATTCATCAAAAAATGAAAAATACAAAATACAAAAACTTCTAAAACTCACATTATCAAACAGACTCTTAACTAATTTATGAAGCTTAGCGAACATGCATAAGATGAGATTGCAGTCTTAATTTTACTACAGAAGATTTCTGTTCACTGTACTGTTTTAGCATAGTCACAAGTTCAATGAGCGAAGCAGCCAAAAAACATTACCAAGAATGGAAAGAATTAAAAAAATCCATACAATTCAATTGGACTCAATAATATGCAAGAAAATAGTTTACCTCTGTCTTTTTATAGTAGGCATATATGTCATCAATATATTCGACAACTGCGAGTGGATCCTTCTTGTCACCGCTATCAATATCCAGAACTGGCTCCTCCTCGTCAATTTCTTCCATTTCAATTTCCGCGTCCTACATGAAAATACGAGATCAATGATTCCATTCAACAGAGTAATCAGTGGCAAGTTCCCAAGTTAAACAGAACATGATACCATTCGATCAATTTCTTCTAGCATAGCTTCTGTATGTTGCACAGACATTGGCACGTCATAGTCACCGATCACTTTGTAGTCCTCTGCGTCAACAATGAGGCAATCTACCAATTGATGTGTATTACAATCTTGTTTTTGGATTGATGGCTTGGTTTCCTACAGCAACACAGTTTAATACATTTTGGGCACAATAATAAATTCTGATTGCTTTGTTTTGGCTAAGATTAAAACATTTACTTATTGAAACATAAGTAAGCTATAAAAGAAGTATATTTTACTCCGTCAAAACTGAAAACAACATATGTTCTTTAACGCAATCAATTTATAAACAATACAATTTCTCAATTCACTTTGTAACCACACACATTTTCTCTCTCCATTTTTTAACCGCACATTTTACCTCAAAAACATAAATAATATGTTACTTATTTTGACGAATGGTAACTTTCAACTGAAGTAGCTTTTCTAAAAATGGTAATTATCCAGATACCTACAGAAACCAAAATGACTTTTACTTCTTTTTGTGAAGCCCAGTCAAACATTCTAAAATTTCTCTTATTTTTAGAGAAACTATACCTTAATATATGGATGCTGTTGCTTGCAAGCCATTTGTGCAGCAAACTTCCTGAACAAGAACCAAGAATCAGAACACAAATATGGAACACAGTCTAAAAACAAGAACAAAATAGGAATTAAATTAACAAACCTAGTGATGGGTCGGTGCACTGGAACATCAGGTTTCTTGTTACTAACAGCATTTTTTCTGATAAAGGTCAACGATTGAGAAAAAATAAATTAAAAAATGGATACTCAGATCTTAGCATGAAAATAAAATCAACCATGATTAAACAACAAAGATTAGGGGGATTAAATATTTCATACTCTGTCAAGACACTTCTCTTGTGAACAGCAGATGGGTAAGGGGGAATTCCTATTATGTTCTTATTGATTGCAGTCAATGCCCTTCTACTATGTCCAACTGCCACTGCAAACTTTTCACCTCCAGGCCTCAATGCCCCTATTGATTGATATAAAGAATAAAATTGTACATTTTTTTCAAAATTAGGCTTATGGCAGAATAATTTTTTTATTAAACAAAAGACGCCCAAGAACTGAATTAATTAATTTAAATTACCTTGAATATTTGATTGCCTGATCATACCTGGAAAGTTCTCATCTGATCCACCCATCTTTTTTGCAGTCTTTTGAAATTACCTGTAGAAATTTGGAGGTTTCAATCATCCACGCATTAAAGAATTCTAAAACTTCATCAACAAAAATTAAATTCATTAATAAAATTTAGAGGTTTCAATCATCCACCCAGATCGTAAAATTTGATAAACGAGAGAAAATAACCGTCCAAATCAAGAAAAAATCCACAAGAAATCTGTACGTAAATTTTAATTAAAAAAAAAAAAACAAAATCCACTCACAGAGGATCCTCAACAAAAGAGAGAAAGAGAGAGGCTTTCAAGAAAACCTAATCAGCATCAATCAATCAATAGATCATTGAAAAAAAAGCCTCTCTCTTTGGTAAGTGTTCTTAAAGTTGAATCAGATGGGCTAGGGAAAATTCTGAGAATACTTAACGGCGCATTGATGTCTGCAAAAAATCATGCTTTCATAATTTGAAAAATAACGGCTACTAGATCGTAGCCGTTGGATGAAAGGTTACATATGATTGTTCCGTTTTTGGGTTTCTTAACGGATACATACATGCCATGTGCTTTTTTCGAATTTTTCCAAAACATTAATTTTCATGCCTTTAAAGTTTGTTGCATTAAATACCTCATTTTTATGGCTGAAAATATTCACTTACATTAATTTTCATGTCTTTAAAGTTTGATTTATAAACTAATTTATTTATATTTTTTAGGTAAAAAGTAGTTGTTGAAAAATAAAAAATGTGTGTAGTTAAAAAATGGTTTTGAAAATTGTGTAGTTTATACAATTTACCAAATGGATGCTAAGTTACTCGAGTAGTAGGGGAGCAGATAAACAATATGAGTAGTTTCCTACTTCTTCACAAGCTTTTTCTAGCACGCCCACTCCAACTTCATCGCTACAGGAACCCATTGAAAGTAGTCATTTATTTCATTTCGGCTTAGTCAATCAAGTTGGTGACCTGATGACAAAGCCAATGATCGAAGCCCTAGTGAATGGCGCTCCAGTATGAGATTTTAGGTTCTTCAAAGAGACGATGGAATAAGGGGAAAAGATAGGTCTCCCGCAAATAAATTTATAATAAAATAAAATCTTTTCTACGTGATTTTTTGTTTGTCTTGTCAATCATAAATAATTATTACAAAAGCCTGGATTAAATTTTTGCTATAAATTAAATGGATGTGAAAATATTACCTTGTAACTTTTTGACAATAATATAATTTTTCGCGGTGATTTCAATTAAGGGGAATTTTGTTAGGAAAGGCGTGGATCACGTTGGTCAACAAGTATAGTGGAATTGAGAAAATGCGGTTAAAATGGAACGCAAGTATTTACGTGGTTCACCAATAATGGCTACGTCCACGGGCAAGTATAGGAGGATTTCACTATAGTAGGAGAATTACAACAACCTTCTCTCTAAATACAAGGAGATAACAATATTTAACCTCTCTTGTAATAGGAGAAAACAAGGTAGGAAAATACTTAGGAGAAAACAATTTATTTCTCTCTAATTTTCTCTCTACTCACAAATGTTTCTCTCTACTATTTTCACTCTCTATTTTCCTCTCTACTTGGTGCATTTTTCATTGAGGTTTTGCCCTCTATTTATAGGGAAAGTTTGGACAAAAAATCAACAATTGATGGAAGAAAAATAGGTGTAAACATAGACTAGATTGTAGGCTAAATTTGTGGGCTATTGGTGGCTTACCAAATTCAACAAAGTTGGCTCACCAAATTCAACAAATGACTTTATTTTCCACATTTCTCCCACTTAAAGTCACTTTTGTTTCAACCTGCCATCCTTCCCACACTTGCCATTCTCATGCTGCTTATGCTTCTGCTAGGCCGATAGAGGATTGGCTCCATGTGAACTTATCAGTGTTGATCGGCTTTGTGAACATATCCGCTAGGTTGTCCTCCGTATGGATCTTCTGGATATCCACACTTCCTTCTTCCACCTTCTCTCGTACAAAGTGATATTGTACTCTAATATGTTTTGTCCTTGAATGAAATGCTGGATTCTTTGCTAAGTGCAAAGCACTCTGACTATCACAAAATAGAGAAATCTTCTCTTGTTTGTGTCCGAGTTCTTCCATTAACATTTGCAACCATATTGCCTCTTTGCTAGCTTGTGTAGCCGCCACATATTCTGCTTCCGTCGTAGAAGTAGCCACGATAGACTGCAGTTTTGAACCCCAGCTTACAGCTCCTCCAGCAAGAGTAAACACATATCCAGTGGTGGACTTGCTTTTATCAGGATCACCTGCATAATCTGAATCTACATAGCCTCTAACATTAAATTCTGATCCTCCATAGCATAATGCAACATTTGAGGTACCCTTGACATATCTTAGGATCCTCTTCACCATATTCCAATGCTCTCTACCAGGATTTGCCATATATCGGCTGACCGCTCCCACTGCTTGTGCAATGTCTGGTCTTGTACAAATCATAGCAAACATTAGGCTACCCACTGCTGATGCATACGGTACTCGAGACATCTCCATCCTCTCTGCTTCACTGCTAGGACTCATACTTGAGGATAACTTGAAATTAATAAGAAGAGGGGTAGAAATTGGCTTACAATCTTGCATATTGAAGCGTCGCAAGATTTTCTTCAAGTAGTTCTTCTGACTAAGCCAAATCTTCCTATTATTTCTGTCTCGGTGAATTTGCATCCCTAGAATCTTGTTTGCGGTTCCCAAGTCCTTCATTTCAAACTCCCTAGCCAATTGTGCCTTCAAATCTTTAAGACAATCTTTGTTGGGGCCTGCTACCAACATGTCGTCAACATACAACAGCAAGATAATGAAATTACCATCACCAAATCTCTTGCAATAAGCACAAGGATCTGCACTAAGTCTGTTGTATCCAAGGCTCATAATGAAGGAATCAAATCTCTTATACCAACACCTCGGCGCCTGTTTGAGACCGTATAGAGATTTGTTCAACCTGCAAACCAAGTTCTCTTTTCCTTTTTCTTTAAAACCTTCTGGTTGGAGCATATAAATTTCTTCTTCAAGCTCACCATGAAGAAATGCAGTTTTCACATCTAACTGCTCCAGGTGCAAATCTAATGTAGCACACATCGCCAATAATACTCGAACTGTCGTGAGTCGAACAACAGGAGAGAATATTTCGTTGAAGTCAATGCCTTCTTTCTGAGCATATCCCTTTACCACCAGTCTAGCACGATACCGCTCCACTTGGTCATTTCCATCACGTTTGATCTTGTAGACCCATTTATTTCCAATGGCTTTCCTTCCTTGTGGTAGCGAAACAAGATCCCATGTCTTGTTTTTATGAAGAGCCTCAATTTCTTCCTGCATAGCTTCCATCCACTGCGAAACTTCTTGGCTATTTAAAGCCTCATGGAAAGTTGATGGCTCTCCATCCTCCGTCAGTAGACAGTATGCAACATTGCTCTCCATAATGTACTCAGAGTGCCAAGCTGGTTCTTTCCTCTCCCGAGTTGATCGTCTGATTTCAGGAACTGTAAACTCAGCTTGTTCTCCTTCTTCATGCTCCGGTGCTGCTTCAGAAGAATCCCAGACTTCTTGTTCTTCTCTATTTTCAACTTCAACTTCAACCGTAGTAGTTTCTGGCTCTTTTAAAGTGCTATCATTTTCTTGTACCTTGCCTTCCGTGAATATCACGTCTCTGCTAATTATCACCTTGTGGGCAGTGGGATCCCACAGGCGGTACCCCTTGATTCCATCAGCATACCCCAAGAAAATGCATTTTCTGGATTTTGAATCCAGCTTTGATGTTTCCTGGGCATTGTACATAACGTACACAGGACTTCCAAAAACATGTAAGTGAGAATAATCAGCTGGCTTCCCTGTCCACATCTCCATCGGCGTCTTCAGATCAATCGCGGTTGATGGTGACCGGTTGATCACATAACAGGCGGTTTTGACTGCTTCAGCCCAAAATGATTTAGCTAACCCCGCAGTTCTCAACATTGCTCTTGTTCTTTCTAACAATGTTCTGTTCATCCGCTCTGCCACTCCATTTTGTTGTGGAGTATAAGCCGTCGTGAAATGTCTTTTAATACCTTCTTGTTGACAAAAAATATTAAATTTATTACCAGTATATTCTCCTCCATTGTCCGTCCTCAAACACTTGATCTTCTTCTCAGATTCAAGTTCTACCCGCGCTTTGTAGATTTTGAAGACTTCAAACACATCAGCCTTTCTCTTGATTGGATACACCCAACATCTCCTGGAGTAATCATCAATAAAAGATACAAAATATTTTGCACCTCCTAGGGACATAACTGGTGCTTGCCAAACATCAGAATGAACCAACTCCAAGATAGCTTTACTTCTAGTAGTAGAAGTGCTAAACTTCAATCTGTGCTGCTTACTAGTGACACAATGCTCACAAAAGGGTAATGATACCTTTTTGAGCCCTGGAAGAAGATCTTGTTCAGAGAGAATTTTCAAACCACGTTCAGACATGTGGCCAAGTTTGCGGTGCCACATCATTGTTAATTCTTCTGCTGAACCTGCCGATGCAACAGATGCTTCTCCTTCTTGTAGAGTATCTCCTTTAAGCATGTACAGATTTGCAGCTATCTTTTCTGCTTTCATCACTACAAGCGCGCCTTTGACTATTTTCATAGTCCCATCTTGAACATGAGTTTTGCACCCAATGCTATCTAGTTTTCCCAAAGACAATAGATTTTTCTTCAAGCCCTTTACGTGCCGAACCTCCTTGATAGTGCAAATTGTACCATCATACATTTTTATTTTGATAGTACCAATACCAACGATCTCCAAAGCATGATCATTTCCCATAAACACTGAACCTCCTGAGATGTGTTCATATTGATGGAACCATTCTCTCCTTGGTGTCATGTGCCATGTCGCTCCTGAATCGATGAGCCAGACATCGGTGAAATGCTTTCTGCCTTCAACAACAATCGTTGCCTCGCTGTATAAAATTTCGCCATCATATGAGGTGCTTGCTACACAACCCTGAGCTTTTGGTATCTCATGTGCCTTCCCTTTGGCTTCTTCATTTCTCTTAAGACTCCAACAATCCCTTTTTAAGTGCCCTTTCTTGCCACAGTAATGACACTTGGCATTCTTCTTACTTCTGGATTTAGATCTACCTTGGGTATGACTCCCACTGGGGCCACGTTCCGTTGATCTCCCTCTCATCATCGTCAAGGCTTCCGCCTGCTGTGAACTAGATAGTCTGTCCTCCTTGTTCTTGCGCCGACTTTCCTCTTCAAGAACCGCAGCTGCAATATCATCGAAGACTAGATCTTCTATGTTGTTAGTTAAGTTGATGATGAGTTGATCATACGAATCTGGTAGACTTTGAAGTAGAATTTCAGCACGTTCCCCTGCCTCTATTTTATGGCCCATTGATGTGAGCTGTGAAAATAGAGTGTTGAGGGTGTTGATGTGGTCTGTCACTGTAGTTGACTCCATCATCCGAAGGGTGTAAAGCCGTCTCTTTAGGAAAATTTTGTTGTGTAATGATTTGGCCTCGTAGAGCTTCGTTAGGGTGTCCCATATCTCATTTGCTGTTTTCTTTTCCGCCACACTTGACAATACTCCATCAGCAAGTGCTAAGTGTAGATTAGCAATTGCATTGCTATCCATCTCGTTCCACTTGTCATCGTCAGTGATATCCGCGGGTCTCTCTCCAATTGCCGCCAAACAGTTATCTTTTCTCAAAACTGCTTTTATTCTCATTTTCCATAACGAGAAATTGTTCCCATTGAACTTTTCAACCTCATACTTTGCTGCCATTTTTGTTCACGACTTGGTAATAATACCGAGTGATAGTGAACACCAACCCTACGCAAAACAATCTCAAGAAATCTTTTCTGATGTGGAAGATCAGACAAAGCTGCAACCACAGAGCATACTAAGAATTTCAAAAGATGTAACCAGTCTCTGATACCACTTGTTATCGAAAGGCGTGGATCACGTTGGTCAACAAGTATAGTGGAATTGAGAAAATGCGGTTAAAATGGAACGCAAGTATTTACGTGGTTCACCAATAATGGCTACGTCCACGGGCAAGTATAGGAGGATTTCACTATAGTAGGAGAATTACAACAACCTTCTCTCTAAATACAAGGAGATAACAATATTTAACCTCTCTTGTAATAGGAGAAAACAAGGTAGGAAAATACTTAGGAGAAAACAATTTATTTCTCTCTAATTTTCTCTCTACTCACAAATGTTTCTCTCTACTATTTTCACTCTCTATTTTCCTCTCTACTTGGTGCATTTTTCATTGAGATTTTGCCCTCTATTTATAGGGAAAGTTTGGACAAAAAATCAACAATTGATGGAAGAAAAATAGGTGTAAACATAGACTAGATTGTAGGCTAAATTTGTGGGCTATTGGTGGCTTACCAAATTCAACAAAGTTGGCTCACCAAATTCAACAAATGACTTTATTTTCCACAAATTTATCTAAACCAGTTATTTGAAATTCAGTTATAATCAAAAAGTAAGAAAGTTGTACAAAAGGGTTTATATATTTTTATTAATTTGGAAACAGGTTATATTTTTAATTTCTTATTCCAATTTTATATGATTCGATAATTCGTTAAGCAAATACATTTGATAAAGAACATCGTGAACCCAATTAGCTTATAAATATTGAACTCGTATAAAAACGTATGCACGTATTTTTTTTATTAAATATAAAGAGTGTTGATAGATAAAACATTATTGACATACTTTATCTTAATAATAAGTGGAATTTATTTTGCATTTCATTGATTAAATATTTACCTTTCTGCTGATTATGCAAAAGTTAATCCAAAGTCCAAACAAGACGCTCTGAAATAGAAGTAGAGTCGTGTAGAAAACTTTTCTTTACAAAAGTGATGATCCATTTGATTTTGAAATATTTCAACTTATTGCAACGGAGCGTGGGCGGTGATGCTCCTTTTTTTTTTTTTTTCATCCCTTCTATTCTTTCATCTTTAAATAATACTAATATCACACCGGTACGATGTACGAAATTTCTATTCATGATTATGATTAGAATTCATGAAAATATGTTGATTATATAATCATATCAAAATAGAAAGAAATACCAAAACGTCCTAAAATTTGGTGTTTAATTAAATTTTTTGTATTAAATCTATTTTAATTCTATTTGTATCTATCACAAATTTTCTTTTTAATATATTTTAATTTTTGATTAAGTTTATTTTTTAATGTATCGATTACATATATTTTATAAATACTTCAATACACACACATACATATACTGATATATACATATTAAAGAAATGATAATGTCTTGCACGGTGTTCAAGGTTTTTTTTTTTGGAATTCATGAAATATGTTGATTATACAATTATATTAAACAAAAAATATAGTACAAATAATATTTTATTACAAAATATTATTGAATTCGAAATTAAAAAAAAAAAAAACACTAATCAGAATAAGAAAAAAATACTCACGCGTCTTAAAATTTGGCGCTTAATTAAATTTTTTGTATTAAATTTGTTTTAATTTTATTTATATTCATCACAAATTTTATATTGATTACATATATTTTATAAAAGCTTCAATACATACACACACACGCGCGCGCGCGCATATTAAAGAAATGAGAATGTCTTGCACGGTGCTCAAGGCTTTTTTTTTTTTTTTGAATTCATGAAAATTTGTTGATTATACAATCATATTAAATAAAAAATATAGTACAAATAATATTTTATTACAAAATATTATCGAATTCGAAATTTTTTATAACAATAACACTAACCAACGTTGGAAAAAAAAATACACACGCATATTAAAATTTGGCGCTTCATTAAATTTTTTGTATTTAATTTGTTTTAATTTTATTTGTATTTATCACCAATTTTCATTTTAATATATTTTAATTTTTGATTAAGTTTAATTTTTAATGTATTGTTTATATATATTTTATAAAAACTTCAATATATATATATATAAATGACCCACATTTATTATTAATTTTTATTTAATACCAACTTTTATTTAATAACAACATTTAATACTAACTTTTATTAATAACATTAATACTTGTTTTTTTTCTTCTTTTTTTTTTGCAAAAATTTCCTGATTTAGAAAGTATTTTCAGCAGAAAATTGTGTGCGTAAAAAGGGTGACGATTATCCTATTATTATATATAAACAGATTTGTATTTATCCCTAATTTTCTTTTTAATGTATTTTAATTTTTTATTAAGTTTAATTTTTAATGTATTGATTACATATATTTTATAAAAAACTTCAAAATATATATATATATATATATATATATATATATATATATATATATATATATATATGACTCACATTTATTATTAACTTTCATTTAATATCCACTTTTATTTAATAACAACATTTAATACTAACTTTTATTAATTACATTTAATATTTTTTTTTTTTTTGCAAAAAATTTCTGATTTAGAAAGTATTTTGGGCGGGAAAGTGTGTGCGTAAAAATGGTGATGATTATCCTATTATTATATATAGATACATTTGATTTAGTTAAAAATCAGATTTTATAAATTTTGATAAATGTTGAAAAAGTTGAGAATCCAATAAAATGATTAAAATTAATTATTAACTCTGATTTAAATTTTTATAAAATCTTTAGAAGGTGAGAATCTAATATTTCGAACATGTTCGAGAAATAGGGCATTGTTCCACTCATTTCATATAACAATCTAATAAAAGGGGGGAAAAATAAAAAATCAACGATATAAAAGCTTTTGTTATGAACTAGAGAGAAAAAGAGAAGAAAATAAAGAGACAAATGAACTTATGTTTTATTAAGAACTAGAGCCCCATTTATATAGGGGAAGAAAGGGATACCCAAAGTAATAATCTCTAGGGTTACAGGGGTATGAATGTCATTCACTAAATAGTATAATATTTATAACACTCCCCATTGAATGATATATTACAAAATATCTGCCCGTTAAAACCTTGTTTGATAAAAACCTAATGGGAAAAAAATCAAACGAAGGAAAAAGAGTACAGTTATTTTGGAGTATCACAATAAATGATGCCTCGTTAAAACCTTGTCAAGAAAACTCTGTGGGACAAAACTTAGGCGAAGGAAAAAGAGTACAGCTACTCCCCTTAATACTGATCACTGTAAATCTTTGAGTCGACGCATACCAATCTCACGAACCAATTTCTTGAATGTAAATATTGACAATGCCTTTGTAAATAAATCAGCTACATTGTCACTCGAGCGAATTTGTTGAACACCGATATCCCCAGTTTTTTGAAGCTCATGCGTGTAGAAGAACTTTGGAGAGATATGCTTCGTTCTGTCTCCTTCGATGAAGTCTCCTTTGAGTTGTGCAATACAAGCTGCATTGTCTTCATACAAAATTGTTGGACTGTCTCTAGTTGAAGTTAATACACATGATGTTTGGATATGATAGGTCACGTTCCTCAACCATACACATTCTCGACTTGCCTCTTGAATTGCAATAATTTCTGAATGATTTGAGGATATTGCTGTCAAGGTTTGCTTCACGGATCTCCATGATATAGCTGTTCCTCCACGTGTAAACACGTATCCTGTTTGCGATTTAGCTTTATGTGGATCGGAGAGATAACCTGCATCTGCATATCCCACTAAAGAAGATCCCAATTTTTGAGAATAAAATAATCACATATCAATAGTACCCTTTAGGTATCGAAAAATGTGTTTAACACCATTCCAATATCTTTGAGTTGGTGTAGAGTTGTATCTTGCAAGGAGATTTACAGAAAAAACTATGTCGGGTCGAGTACAATTTGCAAGATATGTTAATGCTCAAATTGCACTAAAATATGGTACTTCAGGACCAAGAATTTTTTCTCCATCTTCAGGTGGATGAAATTGATCTGTTTTCACATCAAGTGATCGAACAACCATAGGGGATGCCAATGAATGTGCTTTATCCATATAAAAACGATTTAAGACTTTTTCCGTATAAGAAGATTGATGAACAAATAATCCTTCTGGAAAATGTTCAATTTGCAACCCAAGACAAAATTTAGTTTTTCCCAAATCTTTCATCTTTAATTCATTCTTTAAATAATCTGCAGTTTTATTGAGCTCTTTAGGAGTTCCAATCAGATTTAAATCATCCACATATACTGCAATAATCGCGAATCCACTATTTGTTTTCTTTATAAAAATACATGGGCAAATGTCATCATTTTTATAACCCTCATTCAACAAATATTCGCTAAGGCGACTATACTACATGCGTCCGGATTGTTTCAATCCATATAATGATCTTTGCAATTTAATAGAGAACATAGTTCTCGGGCATGTATTATTTGCTTCTGGAATTTTGAGTCCTTCAGGGACTATCATGTATATGTCACTACCAAGTGAACCATATAGATAGACAATTACTACATCCATAAGGTGCATATCAAGCCTTTGTGACATAGTCAAACTAATTAAGAATCTAAAAGTGATAGTATCCATTACGAGAGAATACATTTCCTCATAATCAATTCCTGATCTTTGAGAGAAATCTTGAGCTACAAGTCGAGCTTCGTATCTTGTAACCTCATTATTTTCATTCATTTTCCTTACAAAAACCCATTTGTATCCTACAAGGATTACACTTTCAGGTGTTCGAACTACAGGTCTGAATACTTTTCGTTTCTCTAAGGAATTTAACTCCGCATGGCTTCTTTTCATTCTGGCCAATCATTTCTATGCTGATAGTCTTTCACAGACAGTGGTTCAGGATCCTTATCTTTTATTATTTCAAAAGCCACATTAAAGGCTAAAATGTCATCTATGACAATAATGTTTCTTTCCTATAGTTTATGAGATACTAAATAATTTATTGAAATCTCATTATTTTCGGATACTTGTGATTCTACAGGAACCATATTCTCAATATCTGATTGATCCATATTCTCAATACCCGATTGATCAATCTTTTCAAATACTACTTCTTCTGAAGTTTTTGGTTGATTTTTCTCTTATACTTTTCTTTTTCGAGGTACACAGTCTTTAGTACCAACTGGTCGACCACGCTTCTGGCGTATTTGAGATTCCTTTGCTACAACAGATTGTCCTTCAGGGACATCAATTTGTGCACGAATATTTTCTGCTTGTATATGTGACTTTGTCACTTTTCTTGTGTCAACAAATACATCCGGTAATTGATTTGCAACTCTTTGCAAGTGGATGATTTGTCCAACCTCTTGCTCACATTGATTGCTACGGGGATCAAAGTGAGATAGAGTTGTTTCATTCTACGAAATTTTACCTTGTTTTTCAGGATGTAGTTTTCTTCCTCCCAACGTTGGGAAAGTCATTTGTCAAAATGACAATCTGCAAAGCGTGTAGTGAAGAGATCGCCCGTTAAAGGTTCAAGATACCTTATTATTGATGGTGAATCAAAACCAACATAAATTCCAAGTCTTCGTTGGGGACCCATTTTGGTACGTTGTGGTGGTGAAATTGGGACTTAGACGGTACAACCAAAAACTCGTAAGTGAGAAATATTAGGCTCATGACCAATTGCAAGTTATAAAGGAGAATATTGATAATGCGCAATTGGTCTTAAACGAACCAATGATACAGCATGTAATATGGCATGACCCCAAACAGAAGTTGGTAGTTTTGTTTTCATAAATAATGGTCTAGCAATTAATTGTAGATGTTTGATAAACGACTCAGCTAATCCATTTTTTGTATGGACCGAATGTTCAACCTCAATTCCAATTGACACACAATAATCATTGAATGACTGTGATCTAAACTCACCAACATTATCAAGACGAATTTTCTTGATTGAGTAATCAGGGAATTGCGCTTGTAATTTTATAATTTGAGCAAGTAGTCTAGTAAAGGCTACATTCCTAGTGAAAAGTAGGCAAACATGGGACCATCTAGTAGATGAATCAATTAAAACCATAAAATACCGAAATGGTCCACATGGTGGGTGTATTGCCCACAGATATCTCCATGAATTCTTTCCAAGAAAGTTGGAGAATCTGTTAACCCAAGATAAATTAACTAAGAGGGGGGTGAATTGGTTTATAAAATTTTTTCGATAAATAATCTTAAACTTAAAAACTAATGAGTATAAGTATGAGCACTTAGTATTACAAGTAGCTAAACTATCAATGTAGTGTGCTATAAATGTATGAACTTAATTGATAAAGCAAGTATAGCACTTAGATATAGTGTTGCACAATATAAATTGATAGAAAATAGTAAGTGCAATGGGAGTAAGTAAAAGGGATAAGAGATTGCAAACGCGATTTAGGGAGGTTCAATCAACCAACGTGATCTACGTCCTCCGTTACCGAGCTCTCCGTCACGAGCAAGGCTAAATCCACTATATTGATAACTTACAACAAGGAGTATCGAATCTTTAGGTGACTTTACAACAAGGAGCACCTATCCTTTACAATCGAGTTTTCACAAGGATCTCGAAACCATAAACAAAGTACAAATGAGAATTTTTACAATCGAACCAACTCTCTTAACAAATTATATGATCAATACAAGTATCTTGAGAGTTTTAGGATAACACTTCAATAGATAGCAAATATTTAAAGCTCAAGTGTTTATGAAAACTTTGAAGAAGGATATGAGATAGTTTTTCTTGAATCAAAGTTTTTCAACCAATGATCTCTCTTTCCAAATAATACTTAGTTAAGTATGAAGAGAGATATACACTTCAATAAGTGTTTGGTGATATGAACTCAATCAATGATCAATAATGAAGTAAGAGTATTGAGTTTTCTACAAGATGGAATTCTTGATAAAGATATGAAACAGTTTTAAACAATCAAGAGATTCCTTGCAATAAATGAAATAGAATGTAAAACGAAGTAAGCTCAATGATTTTCTCTCTTAAATGCTCTTGTAAGTTGGTGGAAATGAATGCAAGAGAAGTGGCTATTTATAGAGTAAATTTCGCATATACTGACTCTTGCGGTCGACCTATTCAGCCATGCGGTCGACCTCAATATAGCCGTTGCAAGAAAATAGCCGTTGAGTTCAAAAATATGCAGTGCGGTCGACCTGAAAGTGTCATGCGGTCGACCTATAGATTTTGCGTTCGACCTGAAAAATCAGGATTTCAAGATTTTGATTTTTCAAGGTTTTCTGATCAAAGTTGATTTTGAAAACGATATTTTAATGGTTTAAAAAATGTTTCTTGAGCTTTATGAAATGCATTGCTAGCTATTGATGCATTAACCTTACATAACATTGAAAAGCAATTTGTAAGATCTCAATTCTTTGTAAACTTCATTCCTCGATCTTCATACTATCACATCTTGTGTTTTTGATCTTTTATCTTTCGAGAGATGATTTGTCCTTTGAATGCTTTGAAGATTATCATTACATAAAACACTTGAAACACACTTGTTAATAACACAATATTATCTTGTTTGTTATTTATCAAAACAATAAGGTTAAGAGTTAACCATAGGTCAACAGATTCAATATTGACTTTTGTAGTCGAAGGTCTAATGACCAACTTGCCTTGCGAACAAGCAGCACATGGATAATTATTAGGTAAAAGAATCTTATGGTTCTTTAGAGGATGTCCATGTGAGTTGTTAATTATTCGGCGCATCATTATTGCTCCTAGATGTCCAAGTCTATCATGCCAAAGTATAAAATTGTTTTGATCAACAAAGTTCGGGTTCGTGATAATATTTGATTAAATTATCTTTATAGATGTACAATACATGCCACAAGGGAGTGCCGAAAATTTTTCTTTTATCTTCTTTTGGCCAGATATAAAAGAAGTTATGCAATGATATTCTGCATTATTTTCATTCATCGTCTCAATGTGATATCCATTGCAGCGAATATCTTTAAAACTAAGCAAACTTTTTCTGGATTTGCTAGAATAAAGTGCATCGCCAATATATAATTTTGTATTATTTGATAAAATAATACAAGCTCTTCCGGAGTCTTCAACGATTTTTGATGCACCTGATATTGTATTAACATTATTCTCTGATAATGTTAAGTTCAAGAAATATTTTTTTTTCTTGAAGAATAGTATGTGTAGCTGCACTATCGACTAAACAAATATCCTGTCCATTCATCCTGAATTTATAAACAAAACAAAATAAATATTCTAAAACTTTGATTTCATAAAAAGAAATTCAGCGACATTTTTAATCAACTAAAAATGCTTAATAATGTAAATGTCTCTAAAAATAAGTAAAAAATAATTCATACTAACTTTTAAAGAAAAATAACAATTCAGATACTGAAAATTAAACTAATCAATATTCTCAAGTACACCGCCTCCAATTAAATGATCAATATTGCCATTTGGGTCAGCAAAGAAGTTAGAGACGTCCAAATGAGTCATATCAATTGAACCATCATAATCAGCGAAATTTGTCTCTACTTTTTCTTTCCCCAATGCCCTTTCATTCTTCATCTAAAGCAAATTTCTTCATGCTCCTTTCTTGATATGCTATTTTTGTTTGCTTTGTGCCTTTTAAAATTGTTCCCTTATTGTTGATTGTTTTGCTGAAATTTTCGTCCATATTTTCTTCCACGTCCACGTCCGCGTCCGCGTCCGCGTCAATGTCCGCATCCGCGTCCACGTCCACATTCATGTTTTGATATTGCATTTGCTTCAGGAAATGTGGTACCATTTGCTTCAGGTAATGGTACAGAACCAGTTGGACGTAACCCATGATTTTTCATCAGCAATTCATTATTTTGTTCAGCTACAAACAGATATGATATAAGTCCTGAGTACTTTTTAAAACCACGCTCACGATATTCCTGCTGCAGGAGCACATTCTAGGCATGGAAATTGGAAATTTTTTTTTCCAACATATCTTGATCAGTGATTTTTTTCCCACACAAGTTTAACTTAGAAGCTATTCTGAACAATTCAGAATTGTACTCGCTGGCCGTTTTGAAATCCTGCAAACGGAGATGCATCCACTCATAGTGGGCTTTGGAGAGAACTACAGTCCTCTGATGGTCAAACCTTTCAGTCAAGTTTTTCTAGAGAATTTGTGGATCTTTCACAATGAGATATTCAACTTTCAATCTATCATGAAGATGGTGACGAATGAATATGAGTGCTCTTGAACGATCCTGTAGGGATTTTTTGTTTCCTTCTTTTATTGTATCTCTTAGACCTTACGAGACAAGGTGAATATCAGCATCTAAGACCCATGATAAATAATTTTTGCTAGATATGTCGAGTGCAACAAACTCAAGTTTAGTGATGTTGGCCATTTGGATAACTACACAATTAAAAAAAATACAATTAATTTCGAAGAATGTGATTAAACTACATAATAATAAATCAAGTTATCAACATCACATAAGCTGTATACTTTCCTTCAAGGATAAATGTTATGACATATTCTTCGATATATATGCTACTTCAAGAGCATGTTGTATTTTTCCTAATTATTTCTTCAAGAAAAGGTAAATATTCTTCTGGAATATTAACAATTATAATTTATACTATTCTGGAGTAAATAATATTCATTCTAGAATATTATAATGTTGTGCTACTTCAGGAGCAATAACAAATTATTTATGATAGTCATATTAATATTCTTCTGAAATATTAATTATATACAGTTGCGCTACTTCAGGAGCAACAACGTAATGAACTATTAATTTAAATGTTAAAAAAAATCAACAACAATTATCATATAATTCATTAAACACGCATAATATGTAAAATACATATATCAATAACGCATCAATTAAACATAAAAATATGGCACAAAATTTATGTAATTCGAAAACATTAATTGAATTTGGAAAAAAATAGAAAAATCAATTGGGAAATATGGACGCAATTCAACAATTAACCATACAATCACGCAATCCAATGGATGATTGTGATTTGGAAATGAATTGAATTCAGATTTTTAATTCAATTGGATTCGAATTATGAACTGATTCTGGAATTGTAATGATTTGGACTTAAAAAAAATCAAGTTCTGCGTACTCAAATTTGGAATTGAACAAGCTTGACCTCGTTGTGATGCAGTTCAAAAAAATTCATGTGTTATCAAATTAATTTTGATGCACATGACAGATGATTATAGCTAAACAAAAATTACCCTCTAATAATTTTAGAGAATCGTGCTGATAACGTGTTATGAACTAGAGAGAAAAAGAGAAGAAAATAAAGAGGTAAATAAACTTTTGTTTTATTAAGAATCAGAGCCACATATATATAGAGGAAAAAATGAGTACACAAAATAATTATCCCTAAGATTAAAGAGATATGAATGTTATTCATTAAATAGTATAATATTTATAACAGCTTTGACATTTTACTCAACACAACTTTAATTTAACCTATTTTACCAAACAAATTTGCAGGTTAAATATGAAATTGGGACAAATTGGTCTATTTGCTAATAAAAGATTTTACTAAATTTTTCTCAAAACTCATTTTAATTATAAATTTTTATGAGATCTACATCTTTTCATGATTTTTATTTTTCAATCAATTTTTAACTACACATTCATTCAATATTTCTTCATCTATTACCTAACATGTTTTAAATTTTAATTAATGTTGTATTTTAGAGGGTTTGGTTTTTATGTTTTTGAATTGATACGGTCTTGCTGACGGCTGCAATTGTCGGCATTTCCTTGAGATGATACCGTCAGACAATTCTTATGGTCAATTTATGTCCTGGTGCACTGGATAGTGCAGGACCACACATAGCACTCCGTTCGGCAGCCCATTGAATGAGTTTTAAACCAAAATTTAAATTATACAATTTTACAAACTAATTTTAATCACACACATTTTTTTCCTTCAATTTTTAACCACACACTTTACCTAGAAACCAAAATAAATATTCTCTCACCTAATTAATTGGCCGCCGCACACACCCATTCCAATTATATAGGCATGTTAACAAGACAAATCAGTGAACAATTTAAGGATGATAAGTATGTTTTTGTATTTATTCCGAACTTAAATTTAGATAATTGTAAGTGTTTTAAAATGTAATATTGTTAATTTTTGTGTTATTTTTTCTGTCTTAGGAAAAAATCGAATTGAGATGTATTTGGAGGCTTAACTAGGAAAAAATTATTAAAATCGTAAATATATGAGAAAATGAAATCAACTTGTAAACTTTCAAAAGTTGAAGGACCAATGGTGCAAATATCAACAAGCCAAACTGAAATGAAAATGAAAGTTGAGAATTTTTGGGTTCCGATTTTTGCACGATTTTAGGATTTTTGAGAAGCTATAAATACTTACTTTGATTCTAGGGTTGTTGGTTGTTCTGCAAAATTGAGCGCAAAGCAAGAGGCAATTGAAGGATTCAAGGCAATTCAAAGGGCATTTTCTAGATTTTCAAGCAAGTGATAAATTTCTTAATGCAAGATCTTCATCTTATTTCATGATTATTTGCTAAACATGGTTATATATTTCTTTAAAACTTTATTGTTTTAGTTTTATCATGTGTAACTAATTTAATTGTTGGGACGAATAATGTGACTAGTTTGATTATTCAATTTTAATTCTCAAGTTTTAGGCTTTAAATCTTATCATTGTTTTTAATGCATAAATCATTTGATCATCAATTCATTGATTTATGATTGTAATTAGTAGAGATGTAAGTTATATACTTAGACCACGTAATAAATTTTAACAATTTTTTAAAAAAAGGTATAGATACATTGTTATGGTTAATGTGATCTTAGTCAAATTCTCATTATTGAATGTATGAAATTATGACTTATTCTAACTCAATATAAATATATGTGATTGATCTAATTAAATAGAGTTAATTTAAATTCAAGGGAAAAATTAGATATAATTGTGACTTTATAAAGACGGACATGAATATAACCAGTGGACGCCTCGTTGTCAAGGAAGAGGACTTCATTAGTTTAGCTAACAACCGGGTAAGATCTAGATGCTCAATTTTCTAGTTTCCACCTTAAATCCCAAAACTCTAAAACAGATGCCATTTATAGCTCTATTTGGTATAGATAAAATTCAAATTTTTATTAGATTTTAATAAAAATAGATGAGATGTACGGTTAAAAAGTCATAGATTCTATAAAATGTATGATTAAAATTAATTTTTGATTTTGACTTAAAATTAATATCAAATTTTAATTCGAACCAAACATGTGTGTTTTGGTAAAATTGTTTATATATAAGTTTATAACTATCACATTTCTCCAAACCATTTTGAAATCATGTTCCTTTTTGAAGTCACTTTTTAATACACATTTACCTCAAAAACTCAAATTTCTTGTTCAAAATTATTAATTTTTTTACTTAAAAATATGTTTAGAAATGGTAACTTATCCATACACACATATATAGAACTTAAAGGTTAATTAAATTTTATTTATAAACGATCACATGATAACATTTTATTCATTTTTTTTAAAAAGTCAAATTTGATTGGTCAAATATTTCCACCAACCATTTTTTATTTAGAAAATGACCAATAAAATATTGACAAGTCGCTATATATAAACGATATTTATAAATAATTGTTTATAAACGATTTACCTAAGAGCATCTCCAATGTATTTCGTGAATTAGGGTTGACGTGACAATGAAATTGATAAACATCTAAAGAATGTGGATAAATTGACGGAGAAATACAAAATTTCATCTTCAATGATTCCATCTACATTTAAATATTATTGATTATGTGATATTTTTTTAAAAAAAATTAAAAATAGTAATATATATAGAGAGAGAAGATGTATGTATATATTTATCTATAACATTACTTTATTTAGTTGTTAAAATAATTATAAAATAAAAATAAATACTGACTCATCAGATCAGATGAAGCACTTAATATTGTCAAATTTTTTTAAAGAAATTTTTTTAACTCATTTCATCAATTTAATGACATGTCAAGTTTTTTTTTTCCAATTGATTGATGGCATGCATTGAAGATGTCTAATGGTGGCTAAATTTTCACAACTTAGAAATTTTAAATATATGTATATACAATAAAAAACTCCTATATAAGATTATTTGTGTCGAGCCAAAGCGCCTTGTGTTTTTGAACTTCCTTCTCTCTTCGCAGCCTGTCTTTCCCAACTCTCTCTTCTGATCTGTTGCCACCTCCACGGTAAAGTTCCCGTCCAATTCTTACAAATTCTTACCATCCACAATGCTTGCTTCTAATTTTCCCTTATCACTTGAAATTGCTACCCCAACAATTGATATGAATTTATCCGTTTTTTTTTCCATAACCCGTTGTAATTCGAATTATGCCCGGGATCTTTTTGAAATTTATATGAGGGAACCGCGGATATAAACAGTTCGAGACTTTTATTTTTTGACTAATTGAGTTCTAAATAATGTTTAACTTCAAAACTTAAATTCATATATGTTATTCGCTGCTTTGAATTTTTTGAACTGTAATTGCTTAATAATCTGCATATATAGATGTTGGACCCTGTAATCTTTACACATTTTTTCTAGCATATGGAATTATTCGTAAGGAATCCGAATTTCAGCGGTTTCGGTAGTA
Organism: Ligustrum vulgare; assembly: GCA_963555705.1. Taxonomy (NCBI): domain Eukaryota; kingdom Viridiplantae; phylum Streptophyta; class Magnoliopsida; order Lamiales; family Oleaceae; genus Ligustrum; species Ligustrum vulgare. The sequence continues at coordinate 39,000,671 of OY743173.1, read as the reverse complement.
ATATTCCTAATATATAAATAGATATCCTGTCTATTATAATTAACCCTGTCTCAAATGTTGGGTCTTGCTGAAATGGTTTTCTGCTAAATCTAAGTAAATTTTCCAAGTAATAACTAATGATTCTCATTAAGCGTTGTTGACTTGTTTTAGTTATATTCACTGCATTATTGGATGAATTGCTTATGTTGTGTTTGAGGGTCAATCTTGAAATTTCGTAATTAATCCTGGTAACCTAAATCTGATGGCTCTCTACCCTGCAATCCCTTTTTGTATGCCTCACCTTGACCCGTAGCTGAAGAAGCTTTGGGTAATTTATGTATGCAAATTTATGTACTCTTTTTCTTCTGTTCACAAATGTATCTAATTGTGTAGAAGTCGGAATTAACCCTTTTTACTTCCATTAATCCTCAGGCCAAGAGTGTAGCGAAATATTCTCTGGGTGGGATTACTTGTATTGATTTCCTAAATGATCAATACTGAGAGCGATGGCAATGGGATCTTTCTTAGTGGTGCTGGCAGTCCTGCCGTGGATAAGCAACCATCTAGCACACTGAAAAAGATGGTATTAAGAGATGTGCAGAACGAAAATGTTGGATCAATACATAAGCATCAAGAGAGTTTGCTCTTTGGAGGAGGAAAACCGAGTGGTGATGCAATTAAGGCCCGTGGGACGAAACGACTTACACCTGACTGCCTTTCGAATTCGTTAGTTCATTCCTCCTTGGCCTTCATTGGTACAAATGAGAATATTATGAACACCCATAGAAGATTAGAATTAGAACTAGGCAGAGGACGACTCCTGAACAATGATGACAACTCTGGTTGTCCTAAGTCAAGGAATTTGAGTCCACTGCCACTGGAAATCTCTAAAAATCAAACACTTATGAGGGTGAGTAACATTCGTCGTGTTCCTGTAGCTACATCTAATCAAATGACTCCAGTGATGGTTTTTTCTAGTGTCGGGCCTTCAGTTCCCAGCTCTCTTGGTAAACAAAGAAATAACACCCAAGCTCCTGGGTCTGATTGCTTCAATGTCTCCTCAGAGCTACCTAATATAGTTGATTCTAAGGACAACCGTGATCAGTTAAGAACAGAACGATTTATTTGCCTGCAGAATTTTTTGAGTCAATGTGACGAAGCTAATCAAATGGATCGTATTCAAAGTGAGTCTCTTTGTGTTTCTATGATTTTGTTTAACCATATATATTTCTGTCTAAAATCTGACAGTTCCGGATTTTCTGTTTGCTCGATGTGATTTCCTTCAGTGCTTTTGCATTTATCTCCTATTGAGCTTAGTAAACATGCTGTTGAATTGGAGAAGAGAGCAATTCAATTAACAATAGATGAAGGTAAAGACAACGTGAATTTTATGGCAGTTCCTTTTTTTCCTTGTCTTCATCGGCTAATAAGTGTACTTCATCTAGTATTTGATTGTCTAAATTGTTTCAAAGTTACATATGGCGTAATGAAACGAGGACATGGGAGTTGGAACTGGCTAATAAGTGTACTTCATCTAGTATTTGATTGTATAAGTTGTTTCAAAGTTACATATGGCGTAATGAAACGAGGACATGGGATTTGGAACTGAAGAATGATTTGTTCTGTTTACTTCAGATTTGAGTTGCATGGTTTGAAGTTATCCATATTTATTTCACACTTCAACTGCAGGACACCCCTGTTTTAATTGTTACAATTAATAAACCTTCAACAATTAAATAAATTCTTTAGATTTTCGGTATATGATTGCTAGAAATGAGGGACTATGAGCTGTAGCAGCATAGAACTGGCAATTGCTTTATGGTTGCATCAACGAATGAGGATAAGAGAAAGGAAAAGAAAATATGTAGTTCATGGCAATTGCCCGGTATTATTGTTTACGCATCTCATACTATTATGATATCTGTTTTTGTTTTTGTGTTTGTGTTTGTGTTTTAAGGACTTTTATTGAATAAATGTAAAGATTTGGGGGTCCTTCTTAAAAGGTCAACTTTATTAAGAGGAGTAATCCAAACCTTTATAAATTTTTCTATGTTTTCATCTTTATTCGATGTGAGATTTTTATCCATTAGCATGCCTCCTCAAGATGGTGGCTCGTTTGAGCTGACCAATCTTAAAATTCGCGTGCTCATTTTTTGAGTCTTAATCGGATCGAATTGATCGTTGGAGATTATTGAGCTCTAATTCCATGTAAAGATTTGGGGATCCATCTTAAAAGGTCAACCTTATTAAGAAGAGTAGCCCAAACTCTTATAAATTGGTCTATGTTTTCATCTTTATTCGATGTGAGATTTTTATACCTTGACAATAAACATTGTATTTTAGGATCTTTGCAGATGTACATATATGTTCAGACAACATTATCTTAGAGATAAATGTGTAAGTTGGAAGTATCTTGTTTCTTGATTCTCAGTGTATGGGTATACCTCTTTCGGATTCACTGGACAAGTGCCATTTTGTCACTTCATTTTCTCAATGCTCGTGGGATGCAATTATTTAGGATGTATAGTAATCAAAGCAGGAACATAGAGAATAAGAACTCAATATAAATTCATGATATGATTATGAGAAGTTTAAATCAGACCAATAAAGGATTGGTGACGGATAGTTCCTCATTGGTATGATAGGTATTTTTATAGAACCCTCACTGCTCCTGTTGCTGTTAAGAATCTATTAAGCAGCTAATCAATAGATTTGTCAGGAATAGGTGTTGTAATCTATAATGGAATAGGTAGATGTGAAGTTGTTGATTTATGTTGTATGAAAATGTATGGTTTGCAGATTGACATATTTATTTGAATTGAGTAGAAATGGAAGCACGAATTGAAAGACAATTACAAATAACTAATGAACATTCTAGAGACGAGAGGTTCATCTCTCTCCCATTCTCCCTATGGAGATCTCAATTCTCACCATAACCGAATGCCAACTAATTTTCCCTTCCCCTATTTATAATGTGATGCACACTTATTTAGCAAGCTACCCAACTACCCTTAACACTATAACTGTAGTTCCTTTCAATACCCCGCTCCTGAAATTCACCATGTCCTCACAGTGAAAGCTCAGCTGGATCCTTCTCCAGTCACTTATGGTATAGCTTTTTCCCTTTCAACATTGACATCATTGCAACGGAAAGCAGTTTGATTGAATTATGTATTTTATGCTGTAGATTGTAGTTCCTGGACACCTTAGAACCCAATTTAGCTTTGGGGATTGAAAAGATCTTGGTCATGTTCATGTTATATCCTGAAGATGAGTTGTTGTAAAACGGATTGTAATTCATTTGGGCCTGCTTCATCCAATTGTTCGTGTCTTCACGTGTTGGGCTACGTGATGAGTTCCCAGTCGGGGAATCTCTTCGAACATGCGAAATATCGACAAATTAAAACCTAGGAAAGATCTAAATCAGAACTGACACAAGACAGACAACGAAAATAAGGATAGAATGACGGTAAAGCCTTGACCCGACAATCACGACGCAATTTATGGCAATGCGGATTGAAGAATCAAGATTGGTGAACGCCACAAGGACTTGTCAATTTCCTTGATAAGTATCGAATTTGGAAACACCACAAATATTCTTGCGAATATTTGATAAGTTTGCTGGAAGAACGCCACAAAGATCGGATCTTTGATAAGTTCAAGAAAAAAGGAATAAACTCAACCTCTCAATTTTGGAGAATCATCTCACAAATTTTATTAATCAACTCAAACTTGTCTGTTTACAATGAATTGAAAAAGCGTATAAATAAGCGAAATAACCTAATATCTAATTTACTCAAAATAGAATTCTAATTAGACTAAAATTCTAAAATAGGAAAATAACCTAAAATAATAAAAGGAAACAAAATAATTGGCAAAATTTCGGAAAATCTGGCGTTGCTCATTTACGGCCGTGACGACTCCTTTTACGGCCGTAAAGGCCTTTCTGATAAAAAACTGAGTTATTGGTTACGGCCGTGACACAATGATTACGGCCGTGAATTTCCTCCGGTTTGAATGTTACGGCCGTAAGACTGGACATTACGGCCGTGAGACCTTTTCTGCTGAAATTCTGCCTTTTCCTTCGATAGTTGATTACGGCCGTGACAATAGCTTTTATGGCCGTAATTATATGATTTACGGCCATGAAGGATTTCCATTACGGCCGTAAGGCCTTTTCTGCATAAACACTTTCGTGTACTCGGCTCGGCTTGATTCTTTCGTCTTTTCGGCTCGATTCCAACATGGAACTTGCTCCGTTTTGCACGTAGATCACTATCATATTGTCGATGGCTCGACTTCGCCCTTCGATGCCTGGTCCGGATCACATCACTACGTCCACAATATGGCCTAACCTACGAGGCTTAAGTATACTCATTTCAACCCCTATAACTAGTTTCAGCCCAGCAATGGAGTTATCTCCCTTTTCTTTATTCAGGCCTATATCACTTAGGCACTTAATTGATTGAATTTGAAACATTGGAGTTCACTTGTTGGGCCTTCTCCATACCATAGCCAAAATCTACCTGTCCTCCAGTGATTTATCTATCTTCGACTTCTCCCAATTCGAGCCATTAATAGCTATAACTTCTATCTTCGACTTCTCCCAATTCGAGCCATTAATAGCTATAACTTCCCCACACTCCAACCTCTTCTCCAGCGGCGATGTCGTTAGATACATCTCATCCTCCATGATCATCTCAGCGAAATCGGCCTCCAATGCTCTCGTCGATGTCATCAGATTTGTTTGAGGTTTTAGAATTGGGACTGCATTCAGGCGAGGTAGCTGCCAAGCCTTTTTCCTTTCGTTCTGTCCATCCCATTTCCTCGTAATTAATTGAAATTTCTCCATCATTACCTTCATATCTCTCTGAAATTCAGATTTCTTGGAATCTATCCCTGCTTGCAATTCTAATTGTATTCCATCAATTCTTTTTTCCAAGCTCCCCATGCGATCAATGAGTGTCATTCTCTGAGTATCGATGCTCTGATACCAATGTTACAGCCTATTGGATAGAACTCATACTCAAAAGCTAATCATCGAGAGGAGGGTTCCCAAGAGATTATAAACCCAACATTGAAAGTCCATGCTTCCGATGTGGGACAAGTCCCATACTTTGTAAAGAGAACCATGACAAATTGATAGGAACCACAACTATAGTGTTTAGGGGTAGTTTGGGTAGTTTGCTAAATAAATGTACATCACATTATAAAAAGAAGAGAGAATTAGTTGGCATTCAGTTATAGTGATAATTGAGGTCTCCTTAGAGGGAAATTGGAGAGAGAATCAGAGATTAACCTCTTGAATGTTCATAAGCTATATTTAATTGTCTTTCAATTTGTGCTTCAATTTCTAATCAATTCAAATAAACTTGTTTTACAATCTGCAATTCACTACATTTTCCTACATCATAAATCAACACCTTCCCATCTACCCATTCCATTTACAGATTACAACCAATGTTTTTAAACCCGGACAGGGCATCGACGTTGCAATCGAGCGGCACAAATGGTGACATCGGCATAGTAGTGTTCGTTTATGACTAGTAATGGGCTAGTTCAAAGCTAGTTAGGCGTGGGTGCGGGGATCGCGAAGCATGGTTGTTTTTTCATGGTTCCCAAGGTATGGGACTTTTCCCACATCAGAAGTATGAACTTTCAAGGTTTATAACCTCTTGAGCACCCTTTCCTTAATGACTAGCTTTTGAGGATAAATTCTATCCAAGAGGTTGTAACATATTTGCAATGATCTTCTTTCATTTGTCACGAAGTTGGTCATTTTCACTAATCAATATAAGGTGTATTTCTACTACATCAAACTTGATGCCTTGCTTATTATCCTCTCTCTTGGCATTTTATCATAGTTTCAGCATGCATTTGAATGACATCAGCATATATTGGTTAATTCTAGCAATTCATACAACAAGATGGTAAATACCTGTTAATTGTTTGTATTCTCCTGTCATTGCAGGAAAGGAGATGCAGCGGATGAAGACATTGAATGTTTTGGCGAAATCTGGCCCAACAAAAGTTCCATTCCATTCAAATCATTTGCTACATTCCAACAAGGATAAGTGATGAAGTATATCATAATATTGTACTTCCTGTGTACTAACATTCCAGCAAGCCTGAAAAGACTAGTTGCATAGCTGTTGATGAAACGCTCCAACCTTTTTTTAATCGATGAAATGATGATATGCAGTGGGTAACACCATAACAGATGTTTGTGCTTTCACTTAATGAAATGCTCTCACTTTGTTTTCATCTATGTATTATGGATTCAGAAGCAACTCTATTAAATTCTCAATTTTTTTTTTTTGGAAAGATATTCAACTCTCATTTTGTTGTGTATGTTATGCTTCATGTGGGTTAAACATTTCATCTTATGTAGTTATGTTTGTTTCATTATGCCCCTATTTGGAATTGATAAAAATTCGATTTTTAGTAGATTTTGATAAAAGTTGATGAGACGTGTAGTTGAAAAGTTGTCAGTCCCATAAAAAGTGTAGTTAAAATTAAATATTAACTTTGAATTGAATTAAAATATAAGGACATGTTCTCTTTACTGTTTTGAGGTCGTTTTCTGTTTTTATTTTCGAAAACGCTAAAAACGCGTTTTCTTTACCATTTTCGAAAACGCATTTTGAAAAAAAAAAAATTGTACACAAAAAGCAAAACGTCCAAAACCTCATTTTGGGCGTTTTGTGTGTATTTCGACAAAAAAATGTCCAAAATGTAGAAAACGGGTTTTGGATTTTCTTTTTTTTTTTTAATTAAGAATTACCTTTATTTGGAACTAAGCTTAATTTAAATTTTTAACTTATTTTATTTATTTATTATTTTTTTTAGAATTATCCGAACTAAGCCTAAATAAATTTTTTTTTTTTTGGAGAATTATCCTAACTTGGAACTAAGCTTAAATAAAGTTTTATTGAATTCAATATCAAACATTACAAAAAAAAAAAAAAAAAAAAGTAAGTGAGAATTCTTGTTGTTATATTTCAAAAAATGTCTTAATAAATGGACTCTGATGATTTTGAAAGAATTAACTTTTTCTGAATTTTAATAGAACTAGAGTTTTCTCAAATCCCGAACCTGATCAGGCTGTATTAATATAGATTCTTAATGCTCACATTAGTCTGTTGCATGTAACCATGTTTTCAGTGTATCGTGAAAGGAAATTTGAGTTTGAGTCAATAGTATTCTGCAAGCAAATTAATTAAAAATAGTTTAAGTAGTATTCTGCAAAATTTCAAACAGAACGTATTTTTCAGTTTTTCATTTTTAAAAACTGTTATCAGAAATGACAAACCAAACGTGTTTTCAACAAATTTGAAAACAAAAATGAAAACATAAAACACAAAATATTTTCGAAAATGAAAATACAAAATAAAATATAAACAGATCGCCACCTAAGTTTTTACCGTTACCAAACAGGGGCATCATAAATGGAGACGGCTGATAATTTTTATTTTTATTTTTTGCATTTTGCTATATTTTTAGATTGCTTATTGTCTCATTTCAATTCATTTTGTTGCTTAAACGATATTCTAATGAGGTGTGTAAAACAATCATAATGGTTGCTTGTGTCATGAAGATTGAAGGTGAGGGCCGAGGGCGTATCATTAAGATGAACTAAGCAATATGATGATATTAAGAAAAAATAAGCTAAGATTTTGTCATTTAAGTGTTCGGCTGCGGGGTTATGATACAAATTATAATCTACACAATTTCTCAAACCACTTTTTAACAGAACATATTTTTTCTCTTCAATTTTTAACAACATATTTTACCTAAAAAATACAAATAATTCATACTATAATACCACTTGGGCCGCCGAACAGGGTGTTATAATTTTTTGATTCTTGTTCAATATTGCATATCGACATGTGGGTAAATTCATAAACTACACTGTTGAGTACAAATTGGAACCCTTGTGGTTGCATTTTGGCCGCAAATAGTTTTTTGAGGTTCGACTTTGCAATAGAAAAAAAAAAAAATCAAAATTCCTTCAAAGTGATGCAATGGGAGTTTGTAAGATTAATAGTTATACATAGATGGTGCAGTGCTAGATAATATTAATCAATAATTAAGTAAATTTACTTATTCAAAGAAATTAATTATTTGTCATCTTCACTTAAATTTAAAAAATTCCATTATCTGGCGGTGGTTTGGATTTGTGATTTTATTCGAACAACGATTTCCAAAAATAAGCCGAGAACTCTGTTGAAATTTGTCGGAAATTTGGATTTGACCAATTTTATATGATTATTATCTTAGTGAAAATCGTTAGTCTAGTCGTTAAATGAGAAATTAAGCTACTTAAATATGTAAATTATTGAAAAATTATATAGAATCTTATTTAATATTTTAAAACCTAGTTAGAAGAAGATGAGTGTCATCTATCTATCTATCTATCTATAAAAGTAGAAGTGGAATCATTGATGTCATTTTCCCTCCAAAATGCACTTATGATTTTTGGAGGAAAAAAATTAAAATAAAATTAGAAAAAAATAAAAAATCGTGTAAATAATATTTATTATCCTTTAAATAATAAATCATATTTTTTAAAAATATATATTATTATCATTAACTATTTAATAAATTAAAACATTCGTTCAAATGATTTGTTTTTATTATAAATAAAAATATTGTCATTTTTGAGGTAAGATGTAAGGTTGAAAAATAGTTTCAAAAAAATGTGTATAGTTAACAATTGGGTGAAAAAAGTGTTGTCTGTAAATAAATTTATAGAAAAAGTTATCAAATGGATGCTAATATTTTTAATTATTCTTAATTTTAATAATTGTGTAAAGATTATATGGTATAAAGTTTTCGATATAATTTCTTGATCTTCCACGCTGTCCGATTATTGTATCATGATAATTGAAGATTTTTTTAATTATTAATTTAACTTCTTTATTTTGTAAATAAAAGTATAATTTTATTGGTTAAATATTTATAAATATTAGCTGTGTTGAAAATAAACACACATTTATAATTTTTTTGATAATTTTTTGAATGAATATTAAAAAAAATGTTAAATACAAGAGGCAAATGTAGAAATCATGTAAATTTGCATTTCCATTAAAGTTCACAATAACTCATAAAAACTATTCAAACATATAATCATTTATCTACACTACCTACATACATATACACTACCTTAAAAGTATGGATAGTAGATAATCTTTAACATCACGATTTTGCCTTCACATTTTTTACTTTAAACCAACTATACCCTCCTATATTACCATTAATTAATTAAGTTAAAAAATGAAGGGACTCATTTTGTGCACTCCTCATATTCCATTTTTTACATTACAATATATAAAAAATGAGGATTTAGGAGAAACTTTTGATTACCAATTTTTATTCATACCATTAAATATTTTATTTCATTATAAAATCTTTCATTTATTTATTATTAAAATATTTTATTATCTAACAATTTACAATGTTATAATATATTTTACATTATTATACTTTCTCATAATATTATACTCTCGCATTTATTTAGTATTAAAAAAAATTATATTTTCTTTTTTGCTTATATCTAATTTGAAAAATTGGATTATCTACTCAAATTTCATAATATTATACTTTCGGTATTTTTTTCAGATTAATTGTCGAACACACTACTTACTATTTCTTTGTTCCAATTTATATATTTTTTATTTACATTTTTCATCTGCTTACTTCTCACATTGATATCTATTACCTCAACAACTTTCAAAAAATGGTATTGCATCAACGAAGACATTATGCATGGCATTTATCATATATGTAAGACGTGCAACACATGTGCTTAATACTAGTTATTTAAATATATAAATTCACATTTTATTATTTAAATATATAAATTAACATTTATTGTCCAAATAAGTTTTTAATAATTTGGATTAGTGATATTTCCCATGTTTTATAACTTTAATACTTTTGACTAAAATTTAACTCAAAGTCAACAGTTAATTTTAACTATACATCTTGTAGGTCTTACGACTTTCAATCACACATTCCATCAATTTTTATCAAAATTTAATAAAAACATGATTTTATTCCCTACCAAACATGGACATTGTTTTTTAGATTTTAATAATTATTATAATAGAATATTATTATTTTATTCGTTTACAAATAATGCAACATTTATTCATTTTTTGGAGATAAAATTAAATACACAAAAAAAATAACAACAATATTCATTAATTTCAAAATTACCAATTCAAAAAAATATATAGATTTGTGGTTGTTAATTATATTTATTATATTATATTTCAAAATATTCTAACATATAAAAAATAAGACAAAAATAACTTATTTAGAAGAAGAATTTTGAACAAACAAACAATAAATAAATAAATTATATTTTTTAGAAGAAAAAACAATTTTAAAAAGAAAAGGAAAAAGAAAAAGAAAAAGAAAAATCATATAAAGATCAGAATTTCCTAATTTTGTATATGTTGCATTTCCTATTTTGATTAATTTTTTTTTTTAAAATTTTTAATTCGATAGTATTTTATATTAAAATGTTATTATATTGTGTTTTTATTTAATATAATTGTATAAGTAACATATTTTCATTAATTCTGATCGAAATCACTATTAAAAACATATTCTCATGCATTGCACGGGTGAAAATACTACTTTTGGATAAAAGATCATGATTTTTGAAATTGTTAATTTCCAAGTCTTTTTCAAGAATCATGTCTTTTGAGACAAAACTTTTCAGCTACTATATATAGATCCCAAATGTTTGAAATTTACCCATTCAATTAATTTTCAGTCTTGCATTATTACGTTGATGCATATTCATCAACACAATTTAGCATTTATTTTGAGTCAAGTTTCTTATAAATAGAGTTCAAAACATAAGTAGGTGTTTTGGTCCATATAATTTAAAGTGCTCCTATTGTCGGACGTGATCGTTATATTTTAGGAGACGAATGACAAAAAATCATTAATACCAGTGCAAGATATTATCGTATGAAGGACAAAGAGTTAAATTCTTGTCTCAACTATCATATTAATGCATTTTTCACTTCTACTTTACGTATTCGATTTTGCTAAGTCATATTATTATATCTGATTTTATTCATGTAAACAATATGTTATTATTATAATATAACTAGTTTCACACTCGTGCGATGCACGTAGTATATTCCACTGACAAAGATTAAATTATAAAAAAGTACAATTGAAAAAAAAAGCAGCAAAAACTATGAAAATCCAGTATCAATTTAAATAATAATAAATATTATGTTATCAAGAGTATTACAAATGCTCATTCCTCATGCGGACTAGAAAAGTAATCTCGCATCTCATGGAGTCAATGAACTCTTCCATCAATAGCATAAGAGGGAAGTTCTATGCGAATATCTTCTATCCTGGACCACCAACTACCACTTAATTCCAGGACCAAAAAAATATCGATCTCAAGCTCGAAGCAGTACACTATTAAAATGAAATAATTTCTTTAAAATTGTGGGAAGAAAATGAACTCTATTATTTGAAAAATGCTTCAGAAGGTATCTTTTAAGTAGATGGCAATTGATAGAAAGTCTATAAAAATGTTTCATCCAGTTGGATTTAAAATCTTAGAGTTGGTTACTGTTATAATTTTTATTTATTTTATTTATTTTTGGGTTTTTGCAACCTCAAGTTACAAACAACATGCAACGAAGCCAAAAAAAATTAGGCGGAAACCTATTTCTATTAAATTTATGGAAGGAAATAAATGAGTATTTGTAGCATGCCAAATAAACTGGAGCAGAAATTTTAGATCATTTTTCAAAATCTATAAAATCATTTTAGCATTAAAGCTTTCTTGACAAATTACAAAAATAGGGAGCTATCGGGAATCATGGAAATGAAGGTTCTCAAAACAAAATGAAAAGACTTTCGTAGACCCTTAGCGTACTCATAAACAAAACCATACTAAACATCTAATGCAGATTCAAAATCTTAAATCTCAATATAAAAGTTTGAATGTAAGGGAAAAAGATAGGTTTTTTTTTTTTTTTTGAAAGAATCTCTATGTTTACTTTCACAATTAAAAAAAAAATAAAAAAATTCCCGCTGTCTCGTTTATATAGGGTTGTTTGACTTTTCATACAGATTAAGAAAACATATTTAATGTTACTGAAAAGGTAATTTTTGTAAAGAAAATTCTCAAATTATCCTTATTTATATATCAAAACTATTATTATTGGAAGTAATAAATAAGGTTACATTAGTAAACAAATAAAATAAATACTGTAGCGCCTCGAGTTCTAAGTACCCGGTTCACCACGTCATCGTCTGATCTAACTTTAAGAATAATATTCTAGCGGAAGAAATATCTGAAATTCATTTTTGGAAACATTAAATAAACTGTAATGGTCGATAAAATTGAAAACATTTATGAAACAATTCGAAATAATAAATCGAGCCATTAATATTGTAAAGAAATTGACAATGTCATAATTTCTCAAATAACTTAAATTCTCAAAATTTTCCAATGTTTGGAAACACGAAAATCATTAAAATAAGATTTTCAACCATTTAACGACCACTGCCACAATCATCCATCACTTGCCACCCTCTCCGAAATCTGCAAATATTGTTAAAATAGACATGCGCATTTCATAGAAATACTCAGTAGACTCATCGCCCATTAATTAATCTACAATATAATTGAACACATAAATGCAGGTTCTTTAGAAACATAGGGTGTGGGTTGCTCTTCTCGTGTATTAAAGCACATGGTTTCTCTTTGAAAATCATAGGCTCTTTAAAATCATAGGGTGTGGGTTGCTCTTTCTTCTCGTGCACATAAGTTATGCATAAAATCATCATTTATCTTGCAAGATATTCTCTTCTTTCTTTTCTCATGCATAAAAGTACATAAGTTATGACAAGCATAACAACATAAATATTTCATAAGAAATATATTCTCATTTCAACATAGATATTTCCGAAGAAATAAATTCTCGTCTCTTTTCATAAAAACGACTTTCACATAAGTCACATAACATATACATTCACATGCAATCATAATTTAAATCAATTAATAGGGGCGAGTCTACCTTAAACTTGACGAGTGCAAAGTTGAGCGGGAAAAGACTTCAAATCTTTTAATTCTCCATACGCTTCGTCGAACCAATTAGAAAAATAAGTTAAATTAGTCTTTAGAAATTTATATCTTAAAAATGATAAATTACCATTTAGGGACTGAAATTGATGATTTGAAAATTGGGGGACTAAAATGAGTAACTTGAAAGTCGAGAGACTAAAATGAGTAGTTTGAAAGTTGAAAGACTGAAATGAATACTTTGAAAGTTGAGAGACTAAAATGAATATTTTGAAAGTTGATGGACTAAAATGAATACTTTGAAAGTTGAAGGACTAAAATGAATAATTTCCAAAACTTGGGTTGAAGCTCAAAACGAATATTAAACCATAAGGTTGAAATGATTAGTTTAAAACCCAAAAGGACTGAATTAAATAACTTTAAAAACTTGGGGACTGAAGTGTAGTTTTATAAAATCAAATATACATATATAATAAAATCCTTTTCATTTATTTCCCATCTGCAATTTAGTGAGACAGAGAGTAGAGAGGGAGAGGCTGCGACGCTACTATCGCCGCTGCTGGTCCGATCGCCGGCGGTCGTACTGCCGGTGCAAGGAGACAGGAAGTAGTGTGGGGTGTGAAAGAATAATGGGTTTGATTATTTTTGTGTGAAAATCGAAGCTATTGTTCGGATCTATGAGCAATTCCGGGGAAAATCATGCCCGACGGTAGAGGTAACTTTCTGGGCTCTGTCTATTCTTGGGTTTTGGGTTTGATTTTTGGTCGATTGATGGGGATTTGGGGTTGGGAAGTGTTGTCCGATTGTGGAGGTGATGGTGGTTGCTTGAGAACGAATGGCAGTAGGTAGTGGCTAGTTTTGTGGTGGTGGATTGGCCGGCTGTGAGATGGTGATGATGATGATGATGACGGAGGTGGCTAGTTGTGGCTGGGCATTGGTGATGTGTAGGTTGAGGTGGTGATGATGGAGGTGAGTTGGAGGTGGCGGTGGTGACGCATGGCGAGGTTGCTGGTGGTGTATGGTAGTGGTCGGTTTGGAGTTGGTTGCCGGCGTGTGGTGGTGGTGGAGCGTTTTGTGGAGGTGGCGGAAGTGTTGGTGTTGGACAATGGAGATGGAGGTGGCGGCTTGGAAGTTTGGTTGTGAATGGAGCTCAAACAGAGGAGGTGACATGGACGAAAATGGTGTCGCTGGAGATCAGTGTGTGGAGCTGTGGTTGGTGCAAAGAGGAAGGCAAAAGCTTGATGTGAAGAGTGGGTTGGTGAGGAATGGGTTGATGTAGTGTAAGAGGATTTGATGGGTCAGGGTTGTGGGGTGTGGTGATGTATAAAGAGGGGTTGGGAAATGTGAGAGTATGGTATGGGATTGATGTGATAGGTGGGAGTTGGTGGTGTGAAATCTTGACAAGCAATGCACGTAGTTCGAGAAAAATAATACGCGTGAATCAACAGAGTCGATGAAATGGATCAGATAAAATGAGCTTAAAGTAATTTATAATTTAAAACGATTTTGAAAAGAATAATTAAAATAAATAAATAAAATAATAAAATTTTAGAAATTCGAAATTTGATTTAAAATCGAACGAATTCGATATTTCTCGACTTGGCTAGACGAACGCGTCGTGAAGTTAACTTAAAAATGGGCGAGATCGCAGTGACACGATTTTTGAAATTTTAAAATAATTATTTAATCGCGTGGAAAATTCTTGATCGCTACAAATACTTTCCAATAAAGAAACAGACTTACATAATTGAGACAAGAGAAAAAGGAAATGCAACATATATAAATGGGATGGAGGGAGTAAATAAATAAATAAAGAAGAACAGAAAAAAGTCACACCACATCGTATATTAGTGTGTTACGTAAGAAAAAGAAGCTTAAGCAAAAAAATAATTCACGCAAAGAATCAAGAATGTATGCAAGATAATTCACGCAGCTTTCCTTTGCCACCGCATCGCCTCTTCGACGAATGATTAGCTTTTTTGTTGGGTCGAGGACAAGCAAACTGGCCCTTATCGCCATTTTCACTACCCCTAAAATTGCATTTTTGGAATCCATCTCTTCCTAGGATTTTTTCTTGAATATTTCAACCCGGATTGGATGATCTTTTGTATGCAATATATGCTTCTTTTTCACGAAAAGTAACATATCGAGCCTCTATTAAAAGATGTGCAAATTTGAGGATTCAAATTCCACAAATCCGCCAAAAAAACCATCCTCGTGTGTTCTAATTTGGATAGTATCCGGACTTGTCCAAATTGTTTTATGATATTCAAGACTTCACTTTTTGTTATGCTAAAAGGCAAAACCAAACCACCAATGTATAAGCTCCTTCTATAGGTGAGTCGTGACCTTCAGTTTGTTAGGAAGAACTAAGTTGTTAAATGCAAAAAGAGTTGAAGACTTAGGTGCTGGAGGACCAGCTGACTATTGTTCATCATTTGGTGAAATGCTAGTAGTCAATTGACCCTCTTATGCCACCATAGGAGCAAAAGAAATTTTCTGAACATCTTCTTTAACATTTGACACCAGCTCACCCACTTTCTCTTGTTTAGTGATGGCAACGGGCAGGTTCAGGTCGGGTCCCCCCGACTCGTGCCCCGGCCCGCAAGAATTTTTCAATTCTAAACCCGCCCCGAGACCCACGAATTTCGGGTCGGGGCGGGGCGGGTTAACCTACCCGTCCAGTTTAATTTTTTTTTTTCGGTATTTTTTTCCTTATTATTTTTTATTAATTTATTTAATCGGGGCGGGTTCAGATTGGGTACCCGTCGGGTGGGATTTTTTTGCCATCTCTATTCTTGTTTAGCCAAAAAAACCGTTTGACTAAAATTCTTTCTCAAATTATCCTTCTCAATCAAACCAGTCACTACAACAATAATCCCTCCCTCAAAAAACTCTTGTGCATCAACACTTTTTATCTCCATGAGTCAATCTTTAAAATCCAAAGACATCATCTTTTCATTAATTCCTTGCAATGTTGTAGTTGGTGATATTGCATCATCAGGCCCTGGCCAGCATAGTAAACTTGACTCTTGATAAAATTTATGTACATTTTCAGGACAACGATGAAGAGTTGCACATTATCGTGTTGCGAAGGCATTTGCTACAACCTTGGCAGAGAGTTTTGGTGTCTGATTCCAAATTTCCATTTCTGCAAGCACATATGATCAATGTCTAGCCATCAAATAGTCACAGGAATTGTAATTTCCTTTGCAAAGAACGCAAGAAATGCCTGAAAACTCCAATAAAAAAGATAGATAGACAGACAGACAGAAGAAAACCATAATAAATAATATATGAAAAATCACGAAACAATTTCAAACACAAATCTCAAACCATGTAAACTTAAATGAATCATGTTTTGGAGCAACACATTTCTTGTGTAATGCAACAGTAGCATCAGCATCCATGATGATAGTACCACCAGCTTGCTAAGAAAATAGATTTGCGAAGAAAAATAGAAAAAAATTTAACATGCAACAGTCTTACATTAAGTGCATGTTTGTTTTGATTTATAAATAGATAAACTATCCCAAACGTTATTTAACTTCTTTAAATAAAACTAAGTGAAAAAATGTAAGGAATCAAATGAATGTTCTTGCTCTACGGAGTGTACAATTTGCTCACCACAGGATCCGGGGAACATCTTCCTTGCACATCACCCACGGCACTCCCAATCTCCAATCCGACAGCCATGTTTGCAACCCAGAGATAATGTAGTGATGGCCAGGTGCACCTAGACTTGGCTTGTGACCAATATCAATGTAAATTGTGGCTCAAAGAAGTTACTAATTCAACCAAAAATCTAAATTGAAATGGAACTATAATTCAAGTCTCAAATTTATCGAGCATGTTTGGTAATGTGAATTTTTTTTATTTTTGTAGTTTTTATTTTTTATTTTTTGATGGATGTGTGATTTAAAAATGTTTAAAAAGTAAAAAATGGCGAGCTTGACTAAGAATGGATGGTTGAGATTGAGTTTGAGAAATTGTGGTAAAAATTTTACCTTTACCAAACAAGCTCATAAAATAGTTTAAAAGAAGGATGTAATCACTCGAAAACCCATTGTTTCAATTTAATCAAGCAATTCAGATTAAAATTAGTCTAAATGGAATCCACATTGAAAAAATGTAAAATTAAAAGACCAGCAAGATATTTGAAAATTGACTTTCCAATAACCATGGGAAGTAAAATATCTCAGGTTTCTCAGACAAATTTACTTTTCCTATGCTTGACCCAAAAGGAACTATCAGAGCAAGAAGTTCCTTTGTAGAAATCGAAACTTGTTCTCCTTACTCAAGAGATCATAAGCCCAAGTTCCTAATAAATAATCTTTCTTCCTCTCTAAGGGCATCTCCAACCCAACTTCAAAATGAAGTTTCACGGCAAAATGAAGGTTCCAACATGCTCCAACCGGACTGCATCCACGACTGCATTTTGAAGTGGTGAACAGTGGGACGCATATAGCGTAAACCCCTTTTTTTTGTTTTTCCAGTTTTGCCCTTTATTTTATACACCAAATTTGTTTTTTTCCTTCTATGTCCATTGCCCATTTTTTTATTATTATTTTGTTTGATTAAAATCTATTTATATTCTTTATTATTTGTTATTATTTTTATTAATATAATAAATTAATTTAATCTCATATAAATATATTTGGGGTATTTTTCGTTTTACTTTAATGATCAAATAAATATTTCAAATAAATTAATAATAAAAAGTATGTTCAAAAAGGAAAATAAAAATATTATGTTTATTTGATGTGAAATTTGAAGTTTTGGGTTGGAGATGAGTTATAAGGATAGAGTAAGAGAAACTGCATTTTAGTGTAAAACTGACTGCATTTTAAAGTTCCTAGTTGGAGATGACCTAATACCATGGTTTCGTAAAAAATCAATTATAGAAGTCACCCCAAAAGGAGCAGAAGCTGCTGAACAAAGTAGTTTACCATAATAATAATGGAGATAAAAAGAAACTTATGTAAACAATTATACCGATCCTATAAATGAAAGAAAAATACTTGTTGTACCCCCCGCGGTACGGCGGGGGGTACAACAAGCATAGCCCTAAATGAAAACATACCTCAAAACCTCAACATCATCTAGAAAGACTCACCCCAAAAACAACTTTTTCAAAAGAAGAGAGGGTGAAATGGGTACTATACCAGGACAGCCCTATGGACAGGGATGAAGGGAAAACTGGACTTGTGAAATTGCTTGGACATTTGATGTATTTGCTGCACCCATTGCCTAATAGTGGTGAACTTAGAAATTGCAGTTAAAGAAGAACTGCCTTTGACTGTTACAAATAAAACTGTCAATTTCTAATTATACTGCTATGGAATCTATTGAAAATTGAGATCCTGGCCAATAGAATCTCAGTAGCTTTTAGTTATATAAAGATAAAGATAAAGATTTTTTAATTGTGAGTGAGAAGTGGCGAAGGTGGAAGAAATCGCGCTTGAAGAGTTTTGATGTGGAAACTCACAATACAACCTCCCAATAACCTCTAAACTACCCACCACTTTGAGCCTCACTATTCAGTAACCGTCTTCTTCATGTAAAATACAAGGGGGAAAACGTTGAAATAAAAGAATATTTGACAATTGTGATTATGGTCAAAATTAATTGGCCAAAATCACAGTTGTCATTATATATTATATAGATTTATGCACATCAATAATTATTCAACAAACTCTTAAGTTATAGTCACTGCTTTATGAATATTATTATTGAAAAATTGTCTATAAAATAATAAAATCCTCAAACGCATCTCTCCATTTTCTCACTTTTGTACATCATTTTATTTAATTAATTCACGATATTATCTGCCTAAAAATTAAAAGAATCAACATTATTCACCATGTAGCAAAGGAAAGGATTAGACAACTATTACTGTGTCAATAATAATAATAATAATAATAATAATAATAATAATAATAATAATAATAATAATAATTCTGGTTTATAAAATTCACTTTCATTTGACATTGTTATACACTTATGAATCATAATTATAATGGTTTCATTTCAGCAATGGGCACTGAAAATTACATAAAGTTTCAAAATGGTGAATTGATGTGAACTCATTTGGTGTGTCGACAAAAAATTCTCAGAACAATGAAATTAACCCAAGAGAATTAAGATTGATAATAAAATGATCTTGACCCAAACTTAATATAACCAAAATTTCAAAGAATAAGCCCTAACCAAATAGATAGAAATAAGTATATTTCAAGATAGTGAATTCAACAACACAAGAATAATTAACCCTGAACGAAGTTGAATAAATTCCAAAGAGAAACTTGATGAAAAGAAGAGATTTACCTTCAATAGTATCTTGCACTCACAATGAACAAAGTTGTAAACTATGGTTCGAGAATTGTTTGATATTTATAGTACAAACAAATGAGAAAACAAAGAAATTAGGAAATAAGTAGACATCTCGCGAAATCTGACTTCAACACAACTACGCGGCCATGCACGATATTTCTATGTAGCCACATAGGGATCTGATTTACATTCTATCTATTCAATAGAGGAACGCGCAGCCATGAGGTTGATCTTTTGCGTGGTCACGTGGGTTCTGGCTAATTTCCATTTTCGCCCTCTTTCAACGCGATCTTGAAGCTTGTGACTTCGGTAAGGTTATCTTTCGTTTGGGCTCGACTCCATAATTTGTGAATGAATCCCAACATCGAATCTTGAATCTCCTTGACCTTGGATCTCGTCATAGGTCTCACAGGCACGCACGTCGAGAGTTGACTTCCTTGTAGGCATTGCAGTGAAACTCCTTGACCTTTGATCTTGTAATGGGATCCAATGGAAAGTGTAGCGAGGTTCGACTTTCTTGATTCTCATCATCTTTTCCCTCTTGAGAAGGATTTGACATCGAATCATCACCTATAACAAAAGGAGAAAAATCAGACACATTAAATGTAACTGAAATTTTCTATTCATCCAGTAAGTCTAATTTGTAGGCATTATCTTTGATCATCTCAAGAGCTTGAAATAGACCATCACCATGAGATAACAATTTGGGTTTTATTTGATCGAAAAACCGCCCTTTCCTCAAATGGAACCACATCCAACCACTTGAATTGAATGTAATACGCTTTCTACCTTTTGTTTTAGCTACCAACCAAATGTTGGTTTCTAATATATGATAACAGGGACCAAACTTGTGGTCCCTATAAGATTTAAACTTCCTGCGACTACGATGGTTGGTTGCTGAAAAATCATAAAAATAACGAAAAAATTCCTTTTAATTGTTTTAGCGATCGACCAACTATTTGTCGCTAATATGACAGCAGAGATCAAATGTTGATCGCTATAATATATTTTTATGTGGGAGATTTTCATCCATTTCTTCGCCAAAATTTTTAGCGACAATAGAATGTGTGATCCCTAATAACATGTATCACTAACAAAGTATTGGTCGCAATAGAGTACCAAAAAATTAGTCCACCGTTAACATTGCAAAAACTTCACAAACTATTTATTGGTCTCTGATAGTGTAGCCACCATTTTTTAATGGTGATTAAATCATTGAACGCTTGAACCCAATTTTTTTTAGTGCTTACTGATAAAAAAGACTAGTATATGCAGGGAAACAAGGATCGCCAAAGCAAGATACATTTTGAAATAGTAAACCTGCGAATCATTGAGTAAAGTTAAGATCAATAGAAAAAAAAAAAAAACTTGGCTTTTCTTACCCGTGAATCGAAAAGTAAACTTGCATTTTTTTTTTTTTAACTGGACGTCTGTCTTTATTTTTATTTGTTTACTTTTTTAAAACTTGAAGAGTTGGCGGTTTGAAATCGTGATTTTGAAAATTGAACCTTGAAGGAAACTGTCAGGTTTGAAATTTTTTCAATCCAAACCATTTAACATTTGAAATCGAATCAAATCAAACCAAATCATTTATTGCTGTTTGGTTCGATTTGACGATTTATTTGTTCACTCGTACGTCCCAGCATTTAAAAATTGTTAATTTTGAATGCATACTAGTATATCATTTATTTTACAAATTTTATCACTTTTCAGGGAACTAAATTGAAATCTCCTCAAAAATTGTGGATTCATTCCATCAACAATTCTAAAGCTTCGAATCGTGCCTCCTACCCGATAGCTCTTTAATTCCATCGTTCAAGTCTCCTAATTTCTTCTTTTATGCTCAGTTCCTTCCAAGGTTGGAGTTTTCACATATAAAGGTGATATATATTATACACTAATATGATTAGAAATTTGTCCAAGTAATCAAATGTTACGTAGCTTGAGGAGCTTAGATAATGTGTAAAATAGACTTATCAAAGTGATCCATCAAGACAAGAGAACCCAAAGCCATTGAGACCCATTAAAACACACGGAAAGAGGCCATTCACTGGATAGAAGCGGTTAATCAAGCTTAAACAAATAAGAAAAATGCTACTTTATCACCCGAATTTTGACACACTAGGTGTCACCCCCTCACATGGAATGTGTGGGGCCGCTCTCATAATGAGCGACCTGACTCCACTTGTGAGGGAATGACACCAAGTGTGGCACCGGGTGTAGCAGAATAACATTACTCAACAAATAAAAAGGAAAAGTAACGAACCACCACGAGACCAATTCTAGGTAGGATCGTGACATTAAAAATCCAGTTAACCCAATCAAGTTTCCACATTTTGCTAGTGGTAAGTCAAATGAGGATGATCGGTCGCGTGCGGTTTTGCATTCGACTCTCTCAATTTCGTTTTGATGAGACTAATTTGTTCCAAACACTTCAAAACTTGTTCCATGTCGGGCCTGTGTTTCTGGTCAGACTCGAGACACCTGAGTATGAGTTCTGCTATTTGAAATACACCTTTTGAAGGGTATTGGTTTTTCAGCCTTGGATCTATAATTTTTCTCAACTTCTTTTTAATTTGTAGGAAGGGCCTCGCCCAATCTACCAAATTCTGATTTCCATTGGGTCTATTCATATCAAAAACTTTTAGGCCAGTTATTAACTCCAATAAAACCACCCCAAATCCATACACATCACTCTTCACATACAAATGACCTGCAAATTCAACATTACAGGCTTACTTAATTTTTCAATTTTAGATGAAAATAAAATCAATAATTCTATAAGAACATTAATTTTAGACATTTTAATTAGACATTATGATGTGTCAATTTCTCATTGGGTGATGAAGACGTGCATTAAATAAATTTCTCATTGGGTGATGAAGACGTGCATTATTTAATGCACGTCTTCATCACCCAATGAGAAATTGACACATTACAATGTCACTTTAAAATGTCTTAAATGAACGTTATTCTAGAATTACTCCAAATAAAATGGGATATGAATATATATATATATATATATATATATATATATATATATATATATATATATATATATATATATATATATTTTTTTTTTTTAAAAAAGGGATATGAGAGGACCACTAGCCAGATAACAAATAAAAAAGATTTATAAAAATATAAGTTAAACGAAAACTTATTAAAAGTACTCTATTTTCAATCACCTGTAGCCACGTACTCAGGAGCTGCGTATCCATATGTGCCAATAATTCGTGTCGTCACGTGCGAATAACCACTCGTCGGACCTAACTTAGCTAACCCAAAATCCGAAAGCTTCGGATTGAAGTCCTACACAATGAAAATTGAAAAATGATAATTTTATTTTTTTCATGAAAATGTGAATTAACTGAGAAGGCTAATTTAATTACCCCATCAAGCAATATGTTTGAGGCCTTGAAATCTCGAAATATAACTTTCTTCTCAGTCGTGTGCAGAAAAGCGAGTCCTTGGGCTGCTCCTATTGCTATTTTAATCCTTGTATCCCAAGGAAAATGTTTGGCTGCATCCTCTGGAAACGAAATACACGACTACTTATTTACTTATAAGTGGAAAAAATTGCTTAATTACTTAATAAAAACATAAATATTACTATGAAAATAAGTTGCTGCATACTTCTGAAAAGGTGACTTTCTAAACTTCCCATCTCCATGTATTCATAAACCAAAAGAAACTGTCTATCATCCCAACAGTAACCTAAAAGTTTAACAAGATTAGGATGGCAAAATTTCCCCAAAAAATTTACCTCCGCCTGCACAAGAAAAAAAGAATAAAATTTCACGAGTAGAGCAAATGAAAATACATTAAAATTCCGTCACAGCACTTGAATTTTACCTTTAAAACCAACTTAGAAATAGAGGGATTGCCATTTTAACAGAGCCTCAATTATTTGACTGTCTTTACGTTAAGCATAATTAAACTGAACAGCTAATCAAGCAAATGCTGATATATTTAGAGTTAGTTTGGTAATGTGAAAAATTTTAATTTTTTCAAAGAATTTATAGTTGAGATTGAATTTGAAAAATTGTAGAAAAAGTTTTACCTTTACCAAAATGATTGATCATGTTTCTTAAATGATAAATATTATGACCCTTCTTAGTGGAGATTAAAATTAGATATTTAGTAAATTTTGATAAAAGTTGATGAGATGTATGGTTGAAAAGTATTGAATCTCATGAAATATGTGATTAAGATTGATTTTTGATTTTGACTTATATTAAAATTTAGATTTTAATTTCTATCAAACTAGCAAGAAATTGTATTGTAGGCCATTAATTAACAAGATAATCTGACAAGAATTTTTATTATTTTCCTATAAGAATTTTTGTTATATTAAAATTCAACAAGTAAGCCTCTGTTTGTAAAAAAATGTTTGTAAATTTTGTTTATAAGGGAGGCGTGGCAACATTTAATTGGACAATTTTATTGAAAAGTAAAAAATGGTAAGAGAAATATTTGATTAGTCAAAATTGTTGACTTTTCAAAAGTATGATCGAATGAGATGCTGATGTGTTTTATATAAACAAAATTTAGCTCATGTTTGGTTTTCATTAAATTTTTTTCATTTTTCTACTGTGCTTATTCTCAACTATTCACTAAAAGTCAAGTCCGCATTATTTTACTTTTCAACCAAATTTCAAGAATTCATTATCCTTAAAATCACCATTTATTTTTAAAAAAACCCTTTTAAAACAATACCAAAGACAATTATAAACAAATGCTTTTGAATTAAATTTACAAAAATAATCTTGTCATGTTTTTATAGCCCTTGTTTGAGCTCCATTATTTCTCATTTTTTTTACAAATTTTTTTTTCAGTAATCAATCTCAGCCATCCAAAAAAGTCAAACTCATAATTTTTTACTTTTCAAATCACTTTTTAACCATTAGATTTTTAAAATCTAAATTTTAAATTGAAATAATGTGACTCAAACAAGGGCAATATTCAGTTTCGTGCAACTTCCTGCCGGCCACCTCTGCCCAGGTGAATTAATAAATAAATCAAATAAATCTAACCCTACAATCACACACACACACACAACTGTCTGACCTGCCATTCTTTTAGTCCTTGATCACTATTTGGATTTGATTTCTTGACAGCAACAGGCATTCCCACACCAAATTTTGAAGGTGAATAAGTTTTGTCATCAATCCAACCTTTAAAAACCATTCCAAAACCTCCTTCTCCCAACAAACTATCAGCTCTGAAATTTCTTGTAGCAATTTCCAGTTCTGCCAAGGTGAACATTTTCAAGTTTGGAGTGACAATATGCCCACTCGCCGGAACACCGTTAGGCGGCGATGCACGGTGTTGAACAATAATATTGGTGGTGGTGTTGGGATTATGGTTCTCCATTGACTTTGCGTGAGTACTGTGAACTAAAAGGAAGTGGAAAACAAAGGAGTTATTGTATTGTTTGACTTGAATTTTTTCTTACGAAAGAGCACTAAATGAATCTGTAGGTGTTAGAGACACTTGTTTATATGTGTATATAAATATATATATACCTGGGGTGGCACCGGAAGGTTTTGCGTCGGCACCGTTGTAAAGCTTACGCTCCGCCGCCGTAGGCTTAGTATAGCAGATTCCCATCTCTCTCTCTCTCTCTCTCTCTCTCTCTCTCTCTCTCTCCCTTCCTTTTTGGAGTGATATATTTTAGGAAAGGTTTCGTGACGGATTAGTTCTGGAAAGGAAATGAGAAACGTTCTGCGAAGGGAATGAGAAACAACGTACGGAACTCGGAAGTGGTCTGTCGAGAAGAAACAAGGAGGCTTCTCTCTCTCTCTCTCTCTCTCTCTCTCTCTCTCTCTCTCTCTCTCTCTCTCTCTCTCTCTCTCTCTCTCTCTCTCTCTCTCTCTCTCTCTCTCTCTCTCTCCAGATAATAAATGATAAACTTTTTTTTTTTCAACCACTTAATTAAACCCACAATTATTATGTATCAATGATTTATTTATATCTTTTATAAATTAAACTAGAAATTGGAGTAGAAAGTAATCTCGTAGAAATTACGTAGAAGTCAATGGCTCCTTCGCTACGTTCCAGCTGAACATTCATGAATCCTTGAAAACATCGAAGCAATCAGTACAACAAAAATGTCTAGTAATGACATATTTTTTGTTACATGTGATGCAAGTGTCACAATTTTTGTGACGGTTGAAAGTATAACTAAATATTGTGATGGTTTGAAGTGTCGCAAATAATTATATTTATATAAAAATAATTAAAAATATAATTTATTTGTAATTTAGTGACACTTAAAATCGTTACTAAATATTATGAGAGTTTCAAGCGTCACAAATAATTATATCCATACAAAAAATAATTTATTTATAATTTACTGACATTTAAAATCCTCACTATCCAAATGTCACAATTTTTGTCTATTTCACTGAAGCGTGAAACTTTAACACGCTCCCTCTAATCCCAAATTCGTCTTCCATTCAAATTCTTCAAAACTCAATTTTTCCTGTTGGACTAATTTTTCGATGGATAGTGAAAATCCGTCGAAAATATCCACTTTTCCAAAAATTATTGGAGCGCCAAAAATCCGAAAAATGTGAAAATTGTAGCGGGAGCGGTATAGACCATAAAATTGGCGGCCCTTTTCACTTTCTTTTGTCAAAGCCACAAAACAAAAATCCCTAATCTTTCTGAATGCCGCTCTGTGTCTCTCCCAAGCGAAACCCAAGTATTCCAAAATCAAATCTTCTCCTAAAATTGAAGAATTTCAACACATCTCTCAGCTCACAGGTGAAATCTCACAATCCAATTGCTGAGTTTTCTTTTGTTCGTGTTTCATTTTCCTCTTGATTTGTGTATATATTTATTTGAATGAATCCTAGGCGCTGGGAACTAAAGAAGTTTGGTGGTCGTGCTAGATTCAAGAAGTGAACGAAGTTTGGTTGTTAGGTAAGGTTTGTGATGAGTGATCGAAACCTAAAGTTTGTCTTCTTGAATTCATCTTGGTTTTTTTTTTTTTTGTCCTTTTTATTTCAGAAATGCTTTCAGATTTTTCATAGTTTTAGAACAACCCATTATAAACGCTGCTGCTTCTCTATATACAGATTATCAAAAAAATAATTTTTTTTCAAATTGTTTATATTGTTTCAGTCCAGGTCATGTTGTTCCTAGAAATCTAAGAATTTATTTTGAATTTGGAATTATGGTTTCTTGGTTTTCTAATTCTGTTACTTGGTTCTACATAGTAATTCATGACGTTTTCTTTTCTTTTACTTGCAAAGGATGCTTTGACAAATTAATTTGCATTTGATGATTAATGAGTGTTGCGGTCACCGTACATCAAATGGAAGGAGAGGTCATCAAATGGAAGGAGAGGAGAGATTCAAGGTTACCTTCCAGCCATGTATTCTGTCTGCTCTCTAATCACTTCACAAGACTTAAGTTATGCTACTGCTAAAAATCCTGATCTCGTTCATTTTTTTTTTTGTCAGTGTAGAAATTTACTTCACAATGTGGAATTATACATTTTTTGTTCTGTTTTACTTATACTTGTTCTGATTTAGAGTGATTTTTTAGCATTTATCTTGTATTAATTTTGCTTGAACCATGATTATATGGAAGAGTAAAGATTCAAGCTTACCTTCCGGCCATGTATTCTGTCTGCTCTCTAATCACTTCACAAGACTTAAGCTATGCTACTGCTAAAAATCCTGATCTTGTTCATTTTGTTTGTCAGTGTAGCAATTTACAACGGCTACGGGTCTTCTATTAAGTCGTCATCGGTAAGTTTTCCAATGCCTAATTGAGATTTCGAAAGGAACTTGTAGCATGCTATTTCAGAAGAACTTATATTCCAATAGAAAAATACTCCATAGGTAGGATCCATATATTAGTTTCTGGAATATTCGTATTTGGTTCTCTCTTGCTAAATATATGCCTTGGAAAAAAATTTTGATTGGGATTTTTATGATTGTGCTTGCTACTTGAAATTTATTTTTAAATATTCAAAATGAACTATAAGTTCCTAAAGAAAGAGCAGTGGGGGGAGGGGGGGTTTTATGGGTAGAGCTAGTAAACCAACTATGAATATTAAGGAGGTAACAACTCTATAAATGGTAAACTCTAATCGAAGAATATGAAAGAGAGCAAGCTAATAAAAAAACCTATGCATATAAGGTACATGATAGCTAATTTGTCAACAAATTCTCATTAGTAAATATAAAAATTTTATTGAAAGATTAAGATTCTGACCAAGTTTTACTGAAGGCTGAGAACATGATGCCAATTTATGCATAATGCATTCGCTCATCCTTCAAACTAGGAATGACCTGATCCTACTTTAAAACATTTTGGCAGCCTAGTAAACAAAACACAACACAGGTGATTCTTGAAATACCCACGGGGCTTATAATTGGCTATGTTTGATACAACACGGAAAAGACAGAAAATATTTGCCTTTTATCCTTATTTCTAGGTTTTTGTTGATTTCGAATAAAAAGTTTGTGAGTTCTATCGAATTGCAATTCATATTGAGTTATTTGACGATTTGTATAATTTGTGAGAAAGTTTTGTAGGCAAGCCTACATCAATTACTAATAGATGTTTTAAACATAAAGTAGGTCTAAGATTTGTATTCAATAATTAAGGCATCCATGTGATGGCATTATCAAGTGTTTGGTGAAATTGTTTTTCCTTTTTGAATTTCTCATGTGATTAGTCATTTTTAATGCTGTGAATATCTACAGTGATAAAAATTTCTCATGTGACTCTTTTCTTATTAGAGTAATGACTAGAAATTGCATACTTTGTTGCAGGTGAAACTGAGGAGGCTAAAGGAAAAGTTTATCAATCGAGCTAGGTCTTATATACGACTTGTAAGTGGAATCTTTCTCTTTTTGAAAGAAATGCAAATTATTTGTGATTGCATAATGTGAATTTTCTAAGTTATGAAATATACATGTGTTTATGAAGTATTCTAGTGAGTTTTCAAATGTTTATGAGAATTTTTTTCTAAGAAGATATATGATTGTCAATTTTAATGGATAAATATAAGGGATGAGGATTCGTTACCTTTGCTTTAATTGTGTATGTATTGAAGAATAAAATAATGGAACTCATATTTTGTTATTAAGTCTTAGTTGAATTTGTATCTATTTATTTTGTCTTCTGGTTTCAGTTGGTGGGAAATAAAACTTGCTTATCAATACCAAAAGTGTTATTATCGACAAGAGTTGGATTAATGCACCAAGAAACAGTAATGCTTATAAGGTAGGATGTGAGTCTTTTGTAAAATTCGCCAGCACTGTAGAAATTCAAGGGACTATACTTTGTCCATGCCTAAAATGTTGTAATGATAAAAGGCTGTCATCCAAGGAAGTGCTACGCCACATATTATTTGGTGGTTATTTCCTGGAGTATACCACATGGACACTCCATGGGGAACACGTGTTATCATCCCAATATGATACGCCTTATATAACAAAGCTAGTATCTAAAACCACTAATGTTTTGAATAATCCTCACAGTGACACCAACAATATCAAGGATATGATATATGCTGCATTAGGGGTTCATTCTGGTGGAGACCCAAATGGTGAAATTGGAGAATCTGGTGGGAGTTATGGCGCAGAGGATGTAGATGGTGTTAATGCTAATGTTCCATCTAATGCACAAAATTTGCCTCATATTGATACCCCACGATATCAAAAGGTACTAGCTGAGTGTGAGAAGGAGCTTTATCCATGTTGTAAATACTCACAGTTATCCTTCAATTTGCACTTGTATCACATTAAATGCATGGGTGACCTTTCTAACAAGATTTTCACTATGTTGTTGGAATTTTTGAGGGATGTATTTCCATTTTTAACATCATTACCATCTTCTGCTTATGAAGCCAAGAAGTCGAGTAATGATTTGGGGCTTGGATACCAAAAAATACACGCTTGTCCGAATGATTGCATGCTTTATTGGGGTGAGAGGGTTGATGAAGAATCTTGCCACTTGTGTCATTCTTCAAGATGGAAATGTGAGGAGAAGGATAATGATGAGGATGAAGGGACTAGTGAATTAGATGAATGTTCCAATAAAAGTAAGAAGAAAAAGCCAGCCAAAGTATTGCGTTATTTTCCATTGATTCCTAGACTTAAAAGGATTTATGCTTCGCTGAAAACAGCTAAAGACATGAGATGGATCGTACAAAAGATGGCTTGTTGAGACATCCAGCAGATGGTTTAGTTTGGAAAGATTTTAATGATCAGTATCCTGAGTTTGTTATAGATCCTCGTAGTGTTAGATTGAGGTTTGCAAGTGATGGGTTTAATCCTTTTCGAACCATGAGTACAACATACAGCACTTGGCCGGTATTATTAATTCCTTATAATCTTCCTCCTTGGTTATGAATGAAACAACCTTCTTTTCTTCTATCAATGATCATTCCAGGAGAGAAAGGGCCAGGTAATGATATAGATGTATTTCTCCAGCCCTTGGTACATGAGTTAAGAGAATTGTGGCATGGTGTAGATGCTTTTGATGCTTTTGCGGGTGAATGTTTCAAACTTCGAGCTGCTTTGATGTGGACAATTAATGATTTCCCTGCTTATGCCATGTTGTCCGGATGGACCACAAAGGGACGTGTTGCTTGTCCTATTTGTACTGACTCGACTTGTTCCATTTGGTTAAAGCATGGTAAGAAGTTTAGTTACATGGGTCATTGAAGTTGGTTAGAGGAATTTCATCCTTATCGATCTCAAAAAGAATTGTTTGATGGCACTGAAGAGCATAGAAAATCTCCAAAGTCGTTAAGTGGATCAGATGTTTTGAAACAGCTTGAAGGTGTTAGCTTTAGATATGGTAAATCTTTTAAGCCTTCAAGAAAAAGGGCAAGGAACGAAGTTGGTAACCCTACAAGTGATCCTATAAGAGATAATGAAGTCACTTCTAATGCAGCAGTCTTTGAGGATGACAACGAATTTATTGAAGAAGATGTAAATGGGGATGAGAAACTTTGGAAGAAAGGGAAGTATTTTTTTTTATTTGCCTTATTGGGAACATAACCTTTTAAGGCATAATTTAGATGTAATGCACATTGAAAAAAATATATGTGATAATCTCCTTGGAAATTTGTTGAATCTTGATGGGAAGACTAAGGACAATGAGAAGGCACGGAGGGACATTATGGAAATGGGGATACGATATGACCTCCATCTCGTAGATCGACCAAATAAAATGCCATATGCACCCCCTGCATGCTACACTTTGTCTGTTAGTGAGAAGAATGCCTTTCTCCAAGTGTTGAAAGACCTTAAAGTGCCGGATGAATACGCATCAAATATTTCAAGAGGAGTGAATTTGAAAGAGCGAAAGTTTTCAAACCTTAAAAGCCATGATGCCCACATTCTAATGCAAGACATATTGCCAATAGCTTGCAAGGCTTCTATGCATTCACGTGAACAAACTAGAGTGGTGAAAGTTATCACAGATTTGTGTTCATTTTTCAAAGTTCTATGTGGTAAAGTCCTAGATCCTCGTGAGTTAGATAAGTTGGAGTCTCGAATTGGCATAACACTTTCGGAAATGGAGGGATTGTTCCTTCCTAGTTTTTTCACTATCATGGTCCATTTAGTGATTCACTTAGTTTCAGAGGCTAAACTTGGAGGTCCAGTTATATATCGATGGATGTACCCTATTGAAAGGTATTCTCTTATTTATTGATAGTTTGTACCTATATTATTAAGTCTAAAGATTAAATTCATAAATGGTCTTCTCACTTCTGCATTGGCAAGGTTTTTGGTGCGCCTAAAATCTTACGTGCGGAATAGAGCACAACCTGAAGGGTATATTGCAGATGATTTTATGATATTTTGCTCAAGATATTTTGAAGGCATTGAGACTCGCTTAAATCAGTCTCATAGGAATGATGATACTATTCCACATAAGGAAAAATATTTGTTTGAATCTGGTGGTCGTGTTCTTGGAAAAGTTGAAAGCATCAAACTTGACGACCGATCATTGGCTCAAGCACATCGTTATGTGCTATTGCAGAGTCCAAAAATTTCCCCATATTTGGAGTAAGTTTAATATTTTTCTCTAATATTTTCTAACATGAAATGTTTAACTACGTGGTGTAATTTTGCCATTCAATGGATGTAGCCATTTCTTAAAGGAACGAAGAAGCATCCACCTTGGAAGAGTTAATCAAAGTGTGGAGAATAAGTGGATAGTTGAGGAGTTCCCTTGGTGGCTTCAACAACAAGTATGCTATGTGTTAATATGTAGTAGAATTCAAATATTATTAAGTACATTTCCTAACATTGTATTGTGTAATGTTAGGTTCCAATAATGCAGCGGTATCATTGTGACGATGAAACAATAGCTCTTGCCACTGGACCAAGCAGTTATGCCAAAAGATATAAGGCTTCCATAATTAGTGGTTTCAGATTCCATACAAAGGATCATGAAATCTACAGAAGGACTCAAAATTCGGGGATTGTTGTCGAAGTTGAAGATGAGAGAACAGAATGTGATAATGTGGAAGAAGAAAATAGACGAAAGAAGTATTATGGTTCAATCAAAAATATATATGAGTTGGATTATTATGGGAAAAGCAAGGTGGTGATTTTTCGATGTGATTGGGTTAATATCAATTCACCAAGGGGTTTCGAGAAAGATAAGTATGGACTCCCCCTTGTGAATTTCTCGAGGTTGATTCATACGGGACAAGCTTTGAAGGATGATCCATTTGTACTATCAACTAATGCAAAACAAGTATTTTACGTGCAAGATGGAAAGGATAATGAATGGATGCATGTTGTGGAGACAAAACTAAGGGATTTGTATGATATGGGGGGAAATTTAGAAGAGGCTGATGATGATAGTTATACCCAGTGCTCCCCCCTTAATGCATTAACAATTTGTGATATTTTCCAAGCCTCAAGTTGGCGAAGAACGGATATAGAAGAGGAAGATAATGATTAAGACCGGTGTGCTTTTTTCTTGATGCCTGCCCTCTCTTTTTTCTTTGCATAATATTCTTTTCACATATTTGAATTCTATTACTCATGTATTTAATACTAATTGTTCTTTTCTTTTCTTTTTTTTATAGGAATTTCAAAATCATGTTCAGAACAAAACAAACGTCTCAAAGAAAACGGTCCTTCTACTACATTTCAATCACCCTCCACTCTCCCACCACACTCAACACACACCCCATCATCGACACCCTCAACACCATTCACACTCCCACCACTCTCTACTCTTCTACCACCCTCCATAAACACAGTATCCTTGACACCCTCACCACCATCCACACTCCCACCACTCTCTACTCTTCTATCACCCTCCACACACCTATCACACTCTACAATCCCATCACCCTCCACACACCGACCACTCTCCAGACATACTCCACCCTCGTCATTGCCACCCTCCTCCACACTCTGACCACCCACTACTCTTTCATCACCCACTACACACCTATCACCCTCTATAGTCTCATCACCATCTGCGTGGAATTTATCTAGATTTCAGTTTGTACGCCAACACAATCAACTTAATTGCTCAAGCATAAGATTGAATTCGAATGATATCACACCCCCAGAGCATCATCATCCTTCATTACAACATTCACAATGTCATGAAAAACATAGTGGTTTCAGGCCATACACTGCCTATCGTGAGCAATCATATTCTACATCATATGATTCACGTGATTCACACATTTGTTCTTCTCAGTCAGAGTTGTTGGGTAATGAATTTGACAATAGTGATAATGAAATGGATGATGAGAATTCGATAAAGCTGGATGTGCTAGAAATGATTGAGATTGTTGGTAATGTTTCCGTATATACGTTTTTTTAGTTAGCATGTGTTAAATTAGGTTATACTTTGTTGCCAACTTGATGTTTGCATGGGCGAGTTAGATCAAGTCTAGTTTGACAAAATTTGTATATTTTCGATTGATTTAATGACAGATGAGCAAGGCAATGTGAAAATGACAAAAACAGGAATGAAAGCAAGTGATGTTTTTAAGTTGGCAACGGGTTTAAGGATCCTTGTGAAAGTGAATGAATACGGTCAGCCGATTCGAGCAGCTAGACGGGCGTTGACTAGGCATATGACGAAGCTTGTGAGACAACCGAATCTTTGTCCACCTGATATGGATGATTTCAATGCGGTGAAAAATGTCTTTGGTGTCGAGCTCCTAAGAGTAGTTCGGGTAATCAATATTTACATTGAAATGTTATTTTATAATGATATGTGTGCATTGGATAAACATACTAATTTTTACTTTTAATTGTTTGCTATACTTGACAGGAGAAATTTTGTTTTCCTCCACATGAAAATGTGGATAATGTACTGATTGCTTTATTCGGTACCAAGTTCAGGAATAATAAATATAAGCTAAGAAAGAAGATTTTTGATGATGCAAAAGCCAGTGTGAGGGAAAAGTTAAAGGCACATTTGGAGCGTTGTGGGATACATGGTGAAGAGTTGGATAATCAAGTAAAAAGTCATGTATTCCAAGAAGCTAAAATTGAGACTGAGAATGATGAGATGGAGGCCCCACCTGGTTTTGCTAATCACCAATGGCTTAAGTTTAAGAGTGATATGAAATCAAATAAAATTAAGGTCAAATAATGAAGAATATTTCATTATATTTCTTTATTTTTCATTGCATGCATTGTCAATTATATGATTTTTTTTATAGGAACTCTCTAGGAAAGTGAAGGATGCTCGTGCTACGCAGGCTCATGTGCACACCACGTGATGTGATCCCGGGAGGGGGTCACAACGAACACGGGGAATTAAACGAAACAAAGATAGGAAAGATCCAGATTCAGCCAAGAAACACAAGAACACAATAATTAAAATACTGGAAAAAGATAAAAATTGACGATAGGACCTGGACCCAACAATCAAGACGCAACAAATTGACGATGCGGATTGAAGAACCGACGTTTTCGAAACGCCACAAGGGATGCCAAACTCCTTGATAAGTTTCCGATTGGAACGCCACAAATATTCAAGAAAATATTTGATAAATTCTATGAAATTGTTCTTCAAGAACAAGAAAAAAGGAATCCTCCTTTTCAAGAGAGAAAATTCTCACATTCATTCAATAATATCAAAATTGTTGTTTCATAATGAAAAACCAAGCAATATAATGAAAAACTGACCTAACTAGGTTTTGCCGCTAATTTGGGCCCAAAACATAAAAGTAAATAATAAAAACAGAATTAAATTAAAAAAACGCGAAATCTGGAAAATTAGATGTTACAGCCGTAAGTGACTCTCTGTTAATGAGTTACGGCCGTAACAAGAACACTCACGGCTGTAAGGTTCAATTTTGCTGAATTACTTCAATTCCACCAGAGAAGGAGTTACGGTCGTGAATTATAGTCTTACGGCCGTAAGTATAAAAATCCTGGAATTCTTGCTTTTGACCCGAGGGGCTGTTACGGCCGTGAATGTGCCCTTGGCCTCCAAACCTTGCCCCTTTTATTCGGCTTGACCCCTTCGTCTTCTCGGCTCGATTCTAGCATGAAACTTGTACCGTTTTCCGCGTAGATCACTGTCACATTGCCGATAGGTCAACTTCTCCTTTGGTCTCCTACTTCAGATCACATCACCACGGGTACAAAGAGTTATGCTCAAGTTGAAGATGAATATGTAAGGATACATATTTTTAACTTTGTAATTGTCTACATTAGGTGAAGATGTGATTGCTCTCTTGACTTCTTTTTTTTTTTGGTTTTTTTTTTTTTGGTTTATGATAGGTTATCAAAAATAAAAAACGTCCTGGACTTGTTAAGCTATTCGAAATTACGCATACATAGAAAGATGGTTCTTTTGTACAAGATGAGTCAAGAGAGTTCATGGTGAGCATTTGGAAAATGGTTTTAATGTATTATTATTTTGATTATTTGGGTTGAGTTGATTTCTATTGTATTGTAGACGATGGTTGCGTTGGAGATTGATGAACTCAAAGC
Organism: Ligustrum vulgare; assembly: GCA_963555705.1. Lineage (NCBI taxonomy): Eukaryota > Viridiplantae > Streptophyta > Magnoliopsida > Lamiales > Oleaceae > Ligustrum > Ligustrum vulgare. The sequence continues at coordinate 38,965,319 of OY743173.1, read as the reverse complement.
CATGGGATCTTATGAGAATGAACAAGAATTGGAAAGTGCTGTTTGGTATAAACTAATGGGTGAAGATAGGCCAGGACGAGCACGTGGTTATGGCACTGGGGTGACAAAATCACAAGTGACTAGATTTCGTGCTCAAATTAAAAGAATGAGGAGTGAAGAGGCAAATCACAATCATCCAAATGTTCAAATACAAAAACTTGAGATGTTACTTGCTCAACAACAGGAAATGATGAATACCTATATGGCAAGGACGAATGAAACAATTGCGAACTTGAAAGATGAAGTTCAGATATATCGCACCGCATTTGGATCGTTTGACCTAATATCTAGCACTCGTGTATCCAATCCCCATGTTCGTTACAAATTATGAAAAACTTCATTATCATCACACTTGGAAAATTTTCACTTGTGCTAATTTGATTCATTTCTTTATTTTGATAGAATGTATAAGAATTATAACTATATTGTTATTTATTACTTTTCAGGATTCTCGTAGTTTGAATGAGAATGATGCACACAATACTTCACCTAATGGAAGTGGTACTAATGATTGAGAGCTAGAGGAAAGTTTTGTTAATGACATGATAATTATGTTTTTTTGTAGCATGAAACATATATGTTAATGATCATGTTTTTGTTAATGATATATTAACCATGTTTTTGTTTAGCATAATAATTATGTATATTGGTGAGATTGTGTAGATTCTTATGAATTCTTATTTTGAATTAGTGATGTATTTTAGATAATTTTTGCTATATATGTGGATAGTTTAATAGGTATAATTTCAAAAAAAAAAATTTTTTTTTAGAAAAAACGTATATATAAAATTAGTGACACTTTTATATGTCACTAAAAGTATATATAAAAAAAATAGTGACAATTTTCTATGTCATTAAAGTAATAGTGATATTTGAAGGTTTCATTAAAACCCATTTAATAATTACACTTGAAGGCGTCACTAAATGCAAGCGTCACAAATTATAGCAACACATTTAAGCGTCACAATTTTTTTTCTGACACGCGGAATACACACACTTCTTGAAACTGTCACAAAAGTTTTTTATAACACTTTTAACTATCACAATATTAAGAAATACTTGTCACTACTAGACCTTTTTCTTGTAGTGAATTGTGAGTACCACGGTAACACCACATCTATTCTAACGAATTTGGCCCATATACTTTTCTTCCGGGGAATTATTTAATTATAATAAATTGTCTATTATTATTTTTTACAATAAATATAATAAAATTTATATAGCTATGATACTTGTATGATATTCAGATCGTTATAATGATCTACGATTACAATCAAGGTCATTTCAATATGTTATAGATCGAGTATGATGTGATATTTATATGAATACAATCCAACACTTTTCACCAATTAATGCTGGACATGTGGCGGAAAAAAATTCAAGGAGCATGTTAATTAAGCACACTTATTTTCAAGAAAGAAAAGGAAGTTATTTACTTTGATATCATTATTATTCTCTTATTGAAAACTAATTTTCACATCGGAGTTACAACGAGGGAGAAGATCCCGCCTCTTTTTTAAGGAATCAAAGTAGCAGAACCGGAATTGAAGAAAATTTCCATTGATTGTTGTTCATTTACAAAAACCATTCTGCATTAATTGGCGTCGTTAATGGTAAAGATTTCAGTTTTTTTCGAAATCCTATTTGAAGATCATGTCTTGAAGAGATACTCGCGGCAATCAAAGAATCCGAAGCTGCGGATACTGGAAGTGCAACCTCCAGATGTTCCTTACGTGACACGGGAGCAATTTCAAACTTTGAAAACACAAATACAACAGTTGTTAGATCGAGTTCAGGAGATAATCAAGGAGGAAATGCACATCATGGACAAAATATCCAGAACACGATCCTTGTAGAAGATCAACACGATCAAACTGCCAGCGTTCACACTTCATAAGCTGTGCAATCGTCTTAACGTCCAAGTACTCAAGTTAATGACATACTACTGGAAGCTAGACTTGAAGCTCTTGATCGAAAGTTGGACGAAGCCCTAGAGAAGAAAAGGACACCTAGATTAGTGTTGATAAGTGAAGATCATTTTGTCCCAGAAATCATGGCAGTACCCTTCCAAATTTTTTAAAAAATCCTCGAATTTAGAAATACGATAGTAAAACAGATCCAATTGATCATTTACGAGCATTCCAATATTTGATGCGCTTACATGGCATTCCAGACGCCATTGGATGTCGTACATTCCCTCTAACTCCAAGGAAAGAAGCAAGAGATTGATATGATACTCTACCTTTGAGGTCGATAAAATCATTTTCAGATTTTGCCACCAAATTTGAAGCATTTTTCGCCAGTAGTTCACGACAGAAGAAGAGTGCAATCGGATTGATGCAAATTATGCCAAACAAAGATGAATCTCTGAGAGACTATCACTCGTTTTAATAGAGCAGCTTTAGGAGTCAAAAATCGAAAAATGTCGTCAGTTGTAACCGCCATGATCAATGAATTGAGGAATCACGAGTTCAAAACCTCGCAGTAAAAAAGAACACCAGAAACAATGACAGAACTTTTCCAAAGAGGTGAAAAATACATTGATTGCCAGGACCACGGGTTCCAAAGATCACATGTCAGAAAATTAAAAAAAAAATAATGGAAAAAAGGAAAGGAGCACGGGGAAACTAGTCTAAAGAAGGGAAGAGATTACCATTTCAAACAAGCCACAAGTTTGAATGAATACACACCCTTGAATATGCCAAGAGCAAAGGTGTTAATGGAGACCAAATGTTGTAAAGATTTACAATGGCCTCGACTAATGACCACGCCCCAGGAATTTAACAAAGATCGTGGACATCATACGGAACATTGTAAGGTGTTAAGGGATGAAATCGAATGGTTGATTTAGAGAGGATCGTTGAGCAAGTACGTGCAATATCGTAGTACGAAAGACAAAGCCCCTACTCCTGCTGGTGAAGAGCGATCACGAGCAAGGGAGATAAATGTCATTTCAAGAGGTTCAACTTCAAGAGGTGACTCAAGAAATTTACGAAAAGGATATTCTCAACCTATAGATGTTAATGTAATCTCTTCACGATCAATTTTTCAGATGACATAACGTTTGAGAACATGGATAAAGAAGGAGTGGCATACCCTCATGATGATGCTTTAGTCATCATATTGTGAATTAAGATGTAAAGAGAATTCTTGTAGACAATGGAAGTGCAGCTAATGTAATAACTTACGAAGTCTTCAAATCCTTAAACCTTCAAAGGAATAATATGCTACCAGTAACCACGCCCTTGCATGGATTTGGAGGAGCAACAGTGAAATTTGAAGGTTCAATCTGTCTAACCGTTTGTCTGAGATCATATCCTGCTACCATTGCAATTCGAGTTGAATTCCTAATCATTGATGTAAAGATGGCTTACAAAGCAATTTATGGTCGATCTTTGATACATGTTATCGAGGGGATCACATCAACTTATTATCAGAAGATGAAGTCTTCATCAACCAGAGGCATTTAGGAGATTAGAGGAAATCAACTAGATTCAAGAAGATGATATTTGGAAAGTATGAAGATACAACGATCAATTATGGTCATTGAAAGTTCTGAAAACACGATGATCCCTCGTTTCAAATCAACAAATCAAATAATTGAAAAGGTGGTGAGCTCAATAGGAGAATTTGAATTAGTATCACATTGAACAAAGAAGAGTCTGAATAGATTGTGGACCTTGATCAAGAAAAAAGGACTGCTTTTGCATGGACCATTGAGGAGATTGAAGGGATAGCAAGGGAAATTTCACAACACTTTTTAAATGTAATTCCTGAATCGAAGCCAATCAAGCAAAAAAAAGACACTTTGCACTTGAACGATAGATATTCATTCAAGAAGAAGTGAATAAACTGCAAAATTCATCAGAGATGTCAAATATCTACATTTTCTGGAAAACGTGGTGTTGGTCAAAAATTCATATGGAAAATGGAGAATGTGTATTGATTACACTGACTTGAATCGTGCTTGCCCATAGTATTGTTACCCACTGCCCTGCATAGATGCTTTGATAGATGCAACTACTGGAATGGAGAAAATGAGTTTTTTGGATTCATTTTCAGGTTATCATCAAACCAAGATGGCAGAGAATGATGAAGAGAAAATATCTTTTTTATCATCGATGTAGGTACTTTTTACTACACATCGATGCCGTTTGGTTTAAAGAATGCAGGTGCAACATATCAGTGCATGGTGAATAAGGTTTTAGAAAAAGAAATTGGAAATTTTGATCGAGGCATATGTGGATGATATGGTCATTCGTAGTATGAAGAAAGCCAGCCATCTAAGTGACTTGAGGTACATCTTCGATATGGCCATCGATCAAAAATTACGGTTCAATCCAGAAAAGTGTGTATTCAGAACAAGCGGGGAATTGTTTTTTGGTTTCATGGTATCATAAAGAGAAATTGAGGCAAATCCTGATAAAATCAAAGCAATTTTGGAGATGGAAATGCCCAAAACACTAAAGATGTTCAACGTCTGATGGGAAGAATTGCTGCACTCAACAGATTCATGTCAAGAGCCGCGGTCATTGTTTACCATTCTTTCGAACTATACGCAAAGGGACCGATTTCTATTAGAATGAAGAATGTGATGATAATTTGAATAAACTAAAGAGGATATAGCAAATTCCACTTGTATTAGTACGATTGATTGTTGGGGATCAATTTCGATTATATCTTGCTGTTTCAAAACATATTGTTAGTGTGGTGCTTGTTAAAAATAAACAAGAGATCGAGAAACCAGCATATTATATGAGTTATATGATGAATTCAGCTGAACAGTGATACTCTTTGGCAAAGCAATTGGTCATAACTTTGGTAATGGCGGCACTTAAATTACGGGCGTATTTTCAATCTCATTTGATAATCGTAATGATGAATCAGCCTTGGAAACAAATAATAAAGCAACCAGAAACATCTGAACGGTTGATCAAATGGGCTGTGGAGTTGGGAGAACATGATATAGGATATATGCCTCGTCCAGCAATAAAGGCCCAAGTTTTAGTAGAATTTATTGCAGAATTAATGCCAGAAGGATGGATAATAAGATACTACAGCACGGGGAAGTATATGTTGATAGGTCTTCTAGTCAGAAGAGAGGAAGAGTTAGGATATTATTAATATCTCTAGATGATCGAAATTTGAATATGTCATATGATTGTTGTTCGCAGCAACAAACAATGAAGCAAAATACGAAGCTTTGATTTTGAGATTAAAAATGGTTAATTGTATGAGAGCATCTTTAGTGATCATTTATAGTAATTCCCAACTTGTCGTGGGACAAGTGGTGAAGATTTTGATATTAAGAATGATCGAATCCTCAAGTACTTTATGAAAGTTTGAGATTTGCAAAGAGGATCTCAACAATCCCAGATTGAAAAAATCCCAAGGGAAGCAAACGTGCATGTGGATTAATTATCAAAAATCTCAAATTGGGAATCACTATCTATGAGTGTAAATGTTCGGGAAATATCAAAGCCAAGCATATCGTTGATTGAAGTAAAATACAAGAAGATTCTTGGATGGATCGATTCAAAGCAAATTTGTTTTATGGATGGGCACTTGATGATCCTATCGAAGCAAGAAAATTGTGATTGAAAGCAGCAAATTTCTATTTGATCTAAGGAGAACTATATAAGAAAGGAATCTCTATGCCGTACTTAAAATATATTACAGAAGATTAGGGTCGTTAAATATTGGAGGAAATCATTCAAGTGTATGTGGATTGGTCTACCCTCAAAAAAGATGTAAGAGAGTTGGTGAAGAGTTGTGAAATTTGTCAAAAACATGGAAATTTGATTCATGTCCCTATGGAGGTGCAACATGCAATTTTTGGGATACGACTGTTCTACCAATGGGGACTCGATATTGTGGGACCACTCCCAGTTTTAAAAGGACAAAGGAAATTGTTATTGGGGGCGGTTGATTATTTCACTAAATGGGTTGAAGCAGAAGCTCTTGCCATCATATTTGCACGTAAAGTGTAGGCCTTTTTTTGGGACTGATCATTTTTCGGTTTGGCATACCACAAGTAATCATTTCTGATAATAAGGGACAATTTGATAACAAAGAATTCAGAAACTTTTGTGTGAGCTATCACATCAAATTGCGACTCTCTTCAATATCACATCCTCAAACCAATGGACAAGTAGAATTCACAAATAGAAGCATACTATGGGATTTGAAAACAAGATTAGAAGGAAGAGGTAAAGAATGGGATGAAGAACTACCAAGTGCATTATGGACATACAACACGACACCAAGAGAATCTACATTGATGACTCCATTTAAAATGTGCTTTGGATTAGAAGCAGTTGTACCACAGGAAATCATCATTCCTTCTTCAAGAGTTGCTGTAGATCCTATTGACTTTTGGTATCATAAATTCCAGTTAGACACGATCAATGGAGAGAGAGAGAGAGAGAGAGAGAGAGAGAGAGAGAGAGAGAGAGAGAGAGAGAGAGAGAGCCTAAAAGAGAATGCTTCTACTTAAAAGAAGATCGCAATCTACTCATGAAAGAAAGGTGAAGCATAGGAATTTTAACAAAGAGGATCTCGTACCACGTTCCGCTATGGCAGCCGAACATAACCTTATGAAGTTGGGAACAAAATAGGAGTGACCTTTTTCAAGTGGATGAAGTATTGGAAACGGAGCATATGCACTAAAAACTATGGATGGAACCAGGTTGGATCGTTCGTGGAATATTGATCATTTTTTCTCTATGATGAAATGAAATGTTGATGATTTCCGAAATCAACGATCATAAAAAGACTTTTTCATGAGTAAAGCATCTGATCGTTAATAAACAACCATAGAAAGACTTTGTCACGAGCAACGCATCTGGTCGTGAATAAACGATCATAAAAAGACTTTGTCATGAGCAAAACATCTAATCGTGAATAAATGAACATAAAAAGAATTTTTCACCAGCAAATCATTTGATCACTAATAAACGATCATAAAAAGACTTTGTCACAAGAAAAGCATCTGATCGCTAATAAATTATCATAAAAAGACTTTGTCAAAGCACTTTGTCATGAACAAAACATTTGATCATCAAATAAGCGAGCATAAAGTATTTTGTCACAAACAATGTAATGAGTTGTTAATTTCGAAACGAATGAGGCAACGATGGATGATGATATAAAGACTTTGTATTTGGTGAAGCATTAAGTTATGAAATTTAAACTTCGATCATGATATGATAAACATGAAAATAAAGATAATATTGCATTAAAAATGAAGATTTAAGAACTAAAAAAGTAGCAATAAAAACTTCTGATGAGAACCTAGAAAGTCAAACCTTGATGTGCGTGCCCGTGGAACCCATGACGAGATCCGACGCCGAAGAGGTTCAAGATTCGAGGCTAAACAATGCGAATAAGTCAAGAAAAGAAGTCAAGAATCAAGTGGAGCCAAAAAAAGAAGAAACTCAGCCAATTTTGGTCGACCGAAAGTCTGCAGAGAATTTTGAAGACAACCTCGGTCGTGTTCGGGTGAGGGTTGATCGACCGAAAGTGACATTTCGGTCGACCATGTGATCGATGGAAATAATTTCGGTCGACCAGTTCGGTCGATCGAAACACCCTGTTTCAGAAAAACGGAATTTTTCTTGCAATTTCCGAATTTACTCATTTTACCCATTTTTTGTACATTAAATACACTTTCATTTCAAAACCCTAGATTAACTTGAATGTTCAATTGAGCTTGGTCTTAGAGAGACTACTTGAGGTAAGGTTAACCTCCTTTGTTCTTGTATTATCCTTGGAATTTATTCAACTAAATCTAGAGTATTATTATTTTTTTGTTTGTTGTTGATTTCCGCCACCTTGAAATTTGTTTAATTGATACCCATTGGGTTAGGGTTATTTTAATCCTTGGATTTTAGGTTAGATTTAAACTTGTGTTAAGGTGTTTTATCCCTTATTTTACCACTTTAGCTTTCTTGGATTGGTATTAAAATTATTGTGAGAATTCTTGATCAATATGCCAAGGGGGTTAGCATCAACTTCCTACCATGCCATTATAGATTTTTTTTTTTTTTTTAAGTAACATTTAATGATCTTCATTAGGGGATGGAGATTGATGTGAAGATTCATCATGATCGTATTCATCCTCTAGAGCTTTAGCATCAGCAAAGCCCTCAAATTCATCGAGGTTAACTTCAAGATGGTCATTACTATGACAATTCTTTACCTTTTTGTAGGTATGGATCATGGACTTTACTTCAAACATTCCAACCACTTCATCAAATTCAGGAGAATTCTTGTAGGCTTCAACAACTTCACGACCATGAGATTCAAGCTTTTGTTCGCACTATTCCTGTAGTGAAGAGATCAAATTGTCTTTCTCCGCCAATGACTTGTCTTTTTTAACCAAAAGTTTCTTCAACTCGATCACTTCCCTTTACACCTGAGAGTTTATATTTACCACTTCAGAATAGCCCTTAGAAGTTGTCTCTAGCGATTCCAATAAAGCTTACTCCATGACCAGCACATGAAAAATAAGGTCCTACATTAGAATATTAACAAATGAAAAAGATACGACACGAAATTATTCGACTAAACCTTTTCATCTCGACCAAAAAGGCACGATGGATGCTAACACTGCCTTTTCTTTTCATTTCTTCTAACAAATTTTGATTGAGTGCATTAGAAATGGCTTGGACATCCTCGTCCACATGAATGGCAGATCGAGCTGAAGTCTTCGTCCCTCCATGATGAGGACTGGTTATAGATTGAAGTGATGTTGGTGGATGAGTAGAAGTCTAAGGTCATATTGAAAAATCAGCAGGAGGTTCAATCGGTGTGTCAACCGAAAGATTTCTATAACGTGCCTTTCTTTTGATGCATTTTCCATTGGCATCTCTCGCCTTTAATAGTGCTTCAAACTTATCGGAATTGAAACTCATTTCGTCTAAAGGCATAAAATAAAAAGTATCAATATCTTTATGGAAGGAAAGAAAACGACATTGGTAAGGAAAATATTAAATTTTACCCTTAGGAAAATTTATACGATATTCGATAAGAACATCCTCGGTTAAAAATTCTTTCTCGTGACCACCAAGAGGGTCACATCCTTGAATGATCCGAAGAGATTCTTCTTCAATCTTAGAAAGTGCTACTGAATCATTAAAGGCACCAGAATCTGGATGATTCCAGGATGTTGGAAAGGGGATATGGCCATTGTTTCGTGTAACGAAGAAAAACCTAATTTTCCAACCAGGCTGGGAAGATGGACAAGAAGGATTTTAAAATCTTTTTTTGTATTAAACACGACCAAGCTTTTATAGTCATGATGGGGTTTCAATTCGACTATTGATTGTAAAAGGTTTAAAGAAGGAATAATGTCGTTCTTTAGGCATATTAAAAGGAAATAACTAGAATTCTCCAAGAATTGGGAGCTAATTGAGCAGGGTTTAGATCGAAAAAACGAAAGAACTGTACGAGAAAGGGATTAAGGGGAAGTCGAGATCCACCTTTCATCGAGTACAAATACATGGTCACCTCACATTCCTCCCCTTCCCCAAGGTGTTCGTCGTCTCTTCGTGCACGATAAGAGCAGTCACGGAAAATGATAAAAGAGTTGAGCACCTCTACCAATCGAAGATCGTTGTAATAACTCTTGTAATTGGGAATGATTAGAGCCTCTCGAATTTGGCGAAGAGGTCATGTACAAGCCATAGTTTTCTGCATTTGAGGGTAAATAGGTAAAACGTCAGAAATGGTACGAACAAAGGAGAAAGAAGGAGATGGGGGATGAAAGAGGGCTTGAGGAAAGATTAAATTTCTGGTTAAAAGGAGGAGGAGAAGAAGAAGAATGGTCGCCAACCCTACTTAATGGAAACGATACCCTCTCTTCTTCCTCATCACTATCTAGTATAATTACAGGGTCCATTTTTCGAAAAAGAATAAAATGAAAAATCTTTCAAGTATTACTCTCAAAATACAATACTATATCAGGCAACAGAAAAGGAAAAAAATCTAAGCATTCATAATGATATTGAGTGGACTGAATCATTACCTAAAGATATTCATCGTTCGTTCGAGAAGGATAATCAAACGATCACGATTCATTCATATAGAAAATTCTGAGGGTCGAGGGGACTATAGATACTTGTATGATATTTAGATTATTATAATGATCTATGATTACGACCAGGGTCATTTCAATTTGTTATAGATTCGGTCATCGAGTATGATGTGATATTTATACAAATACGATCCAACAGTTTTCAACAATTAATGCTGGACACGTGGCAGCAAAATTCAAGGAGCAAGTTACGCTCCACTACTTTAGAAATTGCTATCACTCCATAGTGGGCAGTTAATACCTCCATAATGGGCGGTTATACTCCTACCACTATATATATTCCTTTCTACAAGTGACAAAGGTATGCACAACATATTCTCAAGAAAGAAAAAGAAATTATTTATTTTGATATCATTATTCTCTCATTGAAAACTAATTTTCACACCGCAGTTACAACGGGGGGGAAGACTCCGCCTCTTTTTTCAGGAATCAAAATAGCGGAACTGAAATTGAAGAAGATTTTCATTGATTTTTGTTTATATTACAAAAACCATTCTGCATCAAACTACTTTGGAGTAGGGGTGAACAAATAAATCGCCAACCCGTAAACCGAATCAAATTGAAACAAATGATTTAGTTTGGTTCCGTTTCAAACAGAAAATAGTTTGGTTTGGTTTGGAAAAATTTCATACCGCTTTAAACTGTTTGGTTTATGTTTCAATTGTAGAAACCACGTTTAAAACAACAACTGTCAAGTTTTAAACAAATCATAAAAAATGAGTGCAAGAATAGCTTATCAAATTCAGATTGTTATTGAAACTTTTAAGTCATTTTGAATGCGGTTTTGATTTCTTTTTTCAGTAGAAATGAGTTATAGAATAACTTTTATCAAAATTCGGACGTGTTCTTGAAAGTTTTCTAGCATCTTTCAATTGCAAAAAATGTGAGATTCTTTAAGGAATAAAGTTATGCGCAAATTTATGCTTGTTTGATCCTTCCTACAAATAGTCCAACCCCATTCCCAACTAGAACTATCGAATACTGCAGAAAAGTTAAAATGAGACATGCAATTTCCATTAAAGAAATTTATAAACAAATTAGAAGAGAATTTATTATGACACATTTATAGCACACTGAATAGAAGAAATACTGTTGCAGTAACACAACGTGTTGTCTTTTATTTATATGAATGATTTTGAACAAGTAAAATATCATTTATAGTTGTAACCTACCGGAGTAATCTCTTTGCGAATGTGAGTTGCATCTTGAAAAAATTTGAAGAACACATTTTGATGTAATATACGTAATGGACGGTATGCATTTTTTAGTTATCGACCACTAAGTTGGTGTTGATCATTTACTCAATGTAATGTATCGATTACGAAATCTGTGATCTTTGCTATTGGTAGATTAATCTTTCATTTATTCTTGCATTATTGTACAAGAATGTGGCTTGATTTGTGTTCTACTAATTTATTTAATTGTAAATCGTGATTTTAAACTGAACCAAATTGCTAAAATAGTTTGGTTTGATTTAGTTTTGTTTATGAAATAAAATGGTTTGATTTGATTTTGAAAAATTTCAAACGATTTGGTTTGAAATTTTACTATAAATCGCTCAAATCAAATCGTGTTCACCCCTACTTTGTGGTGTATAAGATGTGAAGTTCATATTATTACATTATAAACCACAGTTATAAGACTCGATCTAACTATTGATCCAACCTAAACATTGAGGGTCACTTGTTCAACCGTTAAATTAAAATAGGGTTTTTAAGAAAAAATGTAATCGTAATCATTTTTGAAATGTATTTTAATAACATTTATGTCCTTATTTCATTTTGATTTATTTGAGAATCATTCCATACTCATTTTTAATTAAACTTTTTTTTTTTAAATATATTTTTAGGGTTCTCCTTATTTCTTTCCCTATTTTTACGATAAATTCATAAAGAAATATTTTTCAAAGTATCAATATTAAATAACCGCGTATATGTTTAATTAACTATTTTTAAGAAATTAAGTCCGTTTTTGATGTATATAAGAATAAAAATTTTAGTAGATTTTGATAAAAATTTATGTGATGTATAATTGAAAAGTTGTGAATTCTATCAAATATATAATTAAAATTAATTGTCAATTTTGACTTAAAATTAAAATTAGTTTTTAATTGGAACCGAAGAGGGACTAATTATGCAAGTTACCTTTGAAAAAATAAATCTGGTTTATATATTATTTTGACTATATATTATAATATTTCCCCAAGCAGCAAAGAATCCAAAGATCCCGATGGTATTGGGTCTCATTATCATTTATCAATCAGGATGTCTCTCAAAAATCACATTTTCCACATAATCATATCAATTTTAACTAAATTTGTTCGTTGAGTTATATAAATCTGATCGGTTCAGACGGTTCATTCACCGTTCAACTACAACTATCTAGACCAGTTCGTTGTCGGATTGACTCGATCAAACGTCTGAATTTTATAACATTGATTGGAACATGTCTTTATATTGAATTAAATGTTATAAGGACTTTGTTTGTTGAACTTTTTGATTTATAATACAATAATGTTATAGTCACAATTTGATTTACAATGTGGATCACAATCACACTCACATGAGGGTGGGATCACAAAATTGTAGAATGTGGATCACACTCACATGGGGGTGGGGGCCACAACACCCCATGTGAGTGTGATTGTGATCCACATTGTAGACCAAATTGTGAAAATAGAGTTATCCTTTATAATATTATGTATATATAAGTATGACTTGTTCTTTTGATCTATAATATAAAGACTTTCTGGTTGACCATATTCTTTCCTCAAATCCTTGTACAAATTATTATTCGTCAATACTTTGAATTCTATAATCGAGTACTCCAAAAACAAATCAAGAAGAAGCGACAACCACCTTGTTCGACCTTTACGTTGTTACCAAATATTAGTGACATTACTATACAGCACAAGCACAACACAACACAACACAAGTAGAATCACCCCTCCAGATCTATATTTCTTATAAATGGTGATAAACTCGGTATAAAATATTATTGGTCTCAAACATAATTCTAATAATAATAAAAATACGAAAAACGAAATAGGCGAGAAGTTATCTAATTTAATTTTGTGTTACCAAAATTCATGTACCCGTTTGTCCCGTCAACGACTGGATGTTTGACGACGACTTTGTGTTATGTGATCGTGATAAGGAGTTGAAGGACATTGGCAATTTAGGGGTAAAATGTTAAATAAGTTGCTTATTAGTTAAGAAATGCAAGAAATGAAGCCGGTCAACACAATTGTAAAAGACTCGGTTAAGACTTCGTCTTCAACTTTCAAAAAATCCATTAATTAATTGTACCAATTTGGAAAACTCGAGTAGTTTATTAAAAACTCGCTTCATATATAAAATTTTGAGTATTGAGAGATATTCTTACTATTCCCAATAAAGTGGCACGATAACAAACCGCTTAATCTAAAGCATGCCCCATTCGTTCCGTTAGAAGTGTCAAGACGGACGAGCCGACCAGATTCTTGAAAACGGGCCTGGATCAATCTGAGATCGCATGCCAACTCGTGACCCGTACGGACGGTTCACGTGTCAAGAAATTGTGAATTGCAGATTTCGTGAGTCAAACCTTCGCAGGCCGCAATTAATCAATTGGTCTGTGAAATAAAAAAAATTGTTTTTATGCATATTTTGATCTATATGACAGTTAAATAGATAAATATCTAACTCATGTTAATAAAATATATAATGAAATTTAAAGTTTATCTCCAATAGTATTTGTCCACAATTTTTTATGTGTACACGTATCAATCAAAGACACTTCTAACACCTGTGCTCCTGTGTTATATCACCATATCTTGATTATATATATATCACTTCATCGGGTAAATCTTATAGACAAGAGTAACCATGAACCAAAATAGAAGAGCTTGCCCTACCCAAGATAAATACTTCATAGTAGCCTCATTAGATCGTACATCTTTTTTTGTATATCCACATAATAAGTAGGAGCATAAACTAAAACATTCTGGAATTACAAAAGATAGTTATTAAAATTGTGAGCATCACATAAAACTTGGAGATAGAATACAAAATTTGTTTTTCATTATTGCATGTGATTTCTTCCATTTGATTTACTTTTGACATGTTTAATCTCGTTTTATTTTGTATTTTTGCGAGGTTTACACTACACCAAAAGGACAATGCACCATCGACGACACTTATAAGTGTATTTTATACACTTATTTTATTTAGATGCTAAAATTAAGATATTATATTTGTTGGGAATTGCCTCAAATTGCAAAAGTTGAAGGACTTTAATTGTAATTGGAGAATAAGTTTTGTAATTCAATTGGATTAAGATAAGAATCCAAATGGAAAGTAAATTATGAAATTTGTTGCTATTGATTATGTGTCCTAGATGGATTAAATTTTGAGAAGAGCAATTGACCAAGGAAACAAATTTCACAGTCCATGTCGAAGTGAAATATAGCCATGACATGAATTGTTCTATATAAACACACGTATTATTCTCCTTTGTTGTAAAGCACATTGACTAGAGAATTTTATAAGGAAAAATGTAGTCTAACATCTTGATTTTTCTTGGGTTCTTTGTGGATTGTACAAAAAAGTAGAAATTTGTAGACGTGGTAAAACTTGGTTATTTTTCCTACAATACTTGGGGGGTTTGTGAGTACAAATTCTATATAATTGTAACAAATTATTATATAGTGAAAAGTTTTGGCACTCAGTAAATTTTGCTTTGTTGTTTTATTTTCTTATTGGCTCAATTATTTCTTGAACATCAAGATTTCAGTGGGTTAATTAGAGAGGGCATTTGTCTGTAATTCCCAACAGTGGCGCCGTCAATGGGGAAATCGACGTCTAATTAATAGAGCATCAGGTGGTTCGAAGATTTTTTTTGAGCAAAAGAAAATATGTTTGAAAAGTACAACGTGGAGAAATTTGACTAGAAGATCAATTTTGGCTTGTGGTAAGTACAAGTTGTGGATTTATTGATTCAGACGGGACGACAGAAAGCATTGAAGGAAAAACAGACCCCGAGTTCTAACAAAGAAACTGAATCCAGTATGAGTGATGAAGATTGAGAAGATTTAGATTTGAAAGTTGTTAGCATGTTACAACTTTATTTGACAACAAATGTTCTTGTAAATATTTATGGGATATTTGCTGTAAAGGAACTGCGGGAAAAATTGGAAGAGTTTTATTAGATGAAGAGCTTGTTAAATACTTTATAATTGAAGAGCGGTTTCATTCTTTAAGAATGAATGCATGTATGAAAATCTTAGACCATCTTAGTGTTCTCAATGTGATTGTTTCTGGACTAGAATCTATTGGAGTTAAGGTTGATGATGAGGATAAGGTTTATCTGGTCTCTTCCATTCACGTTTCAGCACATCATGCTGATTTTGATGTACGAGAAGGAAATAGTGAAATTTTGAGAAGTTAAGTTGATTAGATTGAAGTGACTGTTCATCTGAAAATGCTTTGTTTGTTACTGAAAAGTGGAAGAGATGCAACTTCATGAAGAAGAAGGTAATGTGTTTAAACTATGGAAAATCTAGTCATGTGAGAAGAAATTGTCCAAAAAGTGGAGCAGACTCGACTAACTGCTAGGGGGGACAATACGACTCTCCTGGTGGAGGGTAGTGATGATGTACTTTAGTAAGATGAGACTTCCTTATGACATTAAGAAAATTGCCTTGATAGAGGATGTGTTCTTGCTGGCGGGTACATGTGTTTGCACATGAGCATTGGTTTGGCGTTAATGCAAGACGTGTTGTGAAATTGATGTAGATGACTGATAAGCTCCCAAGGAAAGCCAAATATGAGAGTTGCACCATAATTTTTTAGCAAGGTTTTTTCGACATGAGCCGATGAAAAGCTTGGAGTTCGTTGATAATTCTGAGTTGTTATACTCATATAGTGGAGTATGGGACCGTCAAAGTGTGTCAAAAGCTTACCTATTTTCAAGTATTGTGAACAAAAGAGATGATTGAATTTTGGCTCGTTTCCGAAAAAGTTGAAGTTTATTGGGTAATTGCCTAAAATTGTAATTGGAGAATAAGTTTTGTAATTCAACTGGATTATGATACAAATAAATCATAATGGAAAGTAAATTATGAAATTTGTTACTATTGATTACGTGTCCTATGTGGATTAAATCTTGAGAAGAGTAATTGACCAAGGAAACCAATTCCATAGTCCATGTCGAAGTGAAATATAGTCATGACGTGATTTGTTCTATATAAATACATGTATTATTTTCCTTTGTTGTAGAGCACATTGATTAGAGAGTTTTGTGAGGAAAATATAGTCTAACATCTTGATTTTTCTTGGATTCTTTGTGAATTGTACGAAGAAGTAGAAATTTGCAGATGTAGTAAAGTTTGGTTATTTTTCCTACAATATTTGGAGGGTTTGGTGAGTGCAGATTCTATATAATTGTAACAATTTATTATCTAGTGAAAAGATTTGACAGTCCATAAATTTTGCGTTGTTGTTTTATTTTCTTATTAGCTTAATTATTGCTTGAACATAAAAATTTTCGTGAGTTAATTAGAGATGAAATTTGTATGTAATTCCCAAAAATATTGTCATTTGAGAATAAATGTCATTGATTTTGTTATTTGTTATTATTGTAGAAATTATCTCAAGTCAAGAAAGTGAGCAAATTAAGGCTAACAAATGTCAATTGGAGCTAAGTTGTACACATTGGAAGTTGGTGAAGCCAAATGAGGATCAAAGAGGAGCTAAATTGAAGAAGGGGAAAATTCAAGGGTTGAATTGAAGAAATTGAAAGATGAAAGGAGTTAATTGAAGTCATTCAGAATTTCAGTGATTAAAGGATCAAATCAGAAGTGAAGAACTTTACTTGCAATTAAGGAAAAAGACCAACTTGAGCAGATTGAAAGACGGGTCAATAATATAACCATGCAATCGTGCACAGGTATACTACGTTGTCGTATGTAAAATAAGCAGAACCTGAAGTAGCCCTTGCGCGTGATTTCCCCTGGTTAAAATACGCGGTCACGTGAGTTTCTAAATTGGGTGAGATTTTGTCTCCTTAAAGTCTGATTTTGATTATAAAAAAAAAATCCAGTTCGACCAGGATTCTTCCTTGCCTATATATAGACAACATAATGCACGAATTAGGGTTTCGTCACATACCCTTTATACCACATTATACAACATATTATACATTATTTTTGGGAAATTGAAAAGGCACAAGAGACAAAAGTGAAGATTATTTCTACAACAACATTATCTGGGTGATAAAATCCATTAATTATTGTTGTGAATATTCTTCAGTTATATTTCTAGGCTAAATTACTCTATGTTAGGATCTTGATGAAAATTTAATTTCCAGATTTCACATTTTGACTATTGTTTAACTTAATATAATTTATGGATTTGAGCAGTTATTTCTTTAATATTTTATTTATTTCTTAGTACTGCTTAAAGTCATTTAATCCTTCGTTGAAAGCTTGCTATAATAGCATTATTATATAAATCTTTCTTGCTATAAACTCCATTTTAATAACATACTTGCCACAGTGTAATTGATTATCAAGAAATTAACTTATTTTCTGTTATAAAATCATCGAAATCATAAGAACAACATAGAGAGAGAAATGGAGAGAGTTTAGAGGAGAGAATTTCTCTTCAAGAATTGGTATATCAAATGTTATGAAATGGCTCCTATTTATAGGAGTGGACAATGGCACAATCGTAATACTGTAAAGTATACAGGGATATAATGGTAATGTCATTCACATATATACATTATTTATAACACTCCCCCTTGAATGACATATTACGCAATTATCTGCCTCGTCAAAACCTTGCTAAGAAAACCCAGTGGGATAAAACTTGAGCGAAGGAAAAAGAGTACAGCTGCTCCCCCTGATGTTGGTCATCATTAATCATTGAGTCTAATATCAAAAATGACATCAATGATAAGTAGTACAAATCATATACTGAAATCTGAAGTGCTTCACTGCTTTAGTGCTTTAGTGCTGCCTCGTTAAAACCTTATCAGTAAAACTCAATGGGACAAAATCTGAACGAAGGAAAAAGAGTACAGCCGCTGCCTCGTTAAAACCTTGTCAGGAAAACCCTGTGGGACAAAACCTGGACGAAGGAAAAAGAGTACAGCATGACAGCATGATTCTCCCCCTGAAGTGTGCAATCAAGTATTCATGAACCTTTTGAATAATGATATCATCTTTCTTCTGGAATATATATGAAAATCTTCTTGTGTGTAGTCGATATCATAACATTCTTCATAAGATGTGTATGATTTTCTTCATTTGTTGATATCATTCCAGTATAACAATGTGTTGCTGAATTATAGCTTGTTGATAGCTATGATGATGCCTCAAAAACCTTGCTAGAAAAACCCTGTGGGACAAAACCTCAGCGAAGGGGAAAAGAGTGCAGTATTCTCATTAATTTTCATCAATACGCCTCAACTGTTGCCTCATTAAAAACCTTGCTAGGAAAACCCTGTGGGACAAAACCTCAGCTAAGGGAAAAAGAGTGCAACGCGTATTTATTCCTTTTCATTTACAAGTATATTGATGCAATCTCGTATCTTTTCATCAAACATATCATTCATGATGAGCTTTGTTCATAGCTCATTTATGATGTCATAACATGCTATATTAGGCAATGTTGTACTAATTTATCGATTGCATCTTTCACTCCTGGTGAATAATCAAATATTGCATCTTTCACTTCTGGTGAATAATCAAATTTAGAATTCACTTTTGGTGAATAATTAAACATATTCATTTTCATTTTTCACTTTCTAGAATTCACTTCTAGTGAATAATAAAATCTAGAATTCACTTCTGGTGAATAATTAAAATATTCATTTTCATATTCACTTCTGGTGAATAATCAAATCTAGAATTCACTTCTAGTGAATAATAAAATATAGAATTCACTTCTGGTGAATAATTAAACATATTCATTTTCATATTCACTTCTGGTGAATAATCAAATCTAGAATTGATTCACTCTTATCAAAATCTAGAATTCACTTCTGATGAATAATTAAATATTCATTTTCAAATTCACTTCTGGTGAATATTCATTTTCCAAATTCACTTATGGTGAATATTCATTTTCCTGATTCACTTCTGGTGAATATTCATTTTCCGGATTCACTTCTGGTGAATATTCATTTTCCGGTGGATAATATAATTTTGCATATTGAAAATCAATTGCATGCCCAAATATTCAAATATAATAATAGTACACTTCAATTTCACTTTCAACATATTATATCATGGAGTCATTTGTATCATTCTATAGTGATACTAATCTGGGCATATTGAACCTTTCAATGATTTATACATGTATGTTCTCGCACTTTATAAACTGCAATTTCTAATTTGCAGGAGCATAATCAATCATTGAAATAGATATCAATTTCGACGTATAATCTACAATCATTTTACTTGAAATCCCAACGTACCGCGATCAACTGGTACATCAAAGAACACTCCCAAAGTACCGAGATGAGAATCATACATTTTGATCTCACTCATTGGTATATCAAAGAGCTCAAGCTAGTGATTTAGACTATAGTCTATCCACCATATGTCATGCCAGTTCTATGAAAAATCTTGCGCGCAACGAGTCGTCTTTTACGACTGTGAAATATTTTTCATTTGTACATATAATTACTGGCTTTACACATTTAAGCATTTGGACTTCAAGTCCTTGAACAATAATCATTTGGACTTCAGGTCCTTGAACAATAATCCCTACATTGGGGTTATATACTTGGCCAAAGTATTATAATTTCATCAACCTCATTTTCATAAGAGGGTATGTAGTCGACTTATTTATCGATTCCATCTCAATATAATATAGAGAGATCTCTTTATATGTTCTATCATCAGGTACCTGAATCTCTTACATTTAATTATGTCCCTTTTACTCACCATGAGTATTTAGCTTCAAAGGGATCATCTTAATCATTCAAGAGATATTTATTTTGGAATCGATAGTCATTATGCTTCGGGCATAATTACGCTTCAGGCGTGTTTTCCCCCTAATGTTCTCAAACATTATCAATCGGCTAAAATGCCGCACATGTCGTCCCTTTAGGGATGTAATTTCAATCATATATCTCAGTGCGCTTTGGTGGATTGTATATATATCGCACTTTTACAAATCATAAAGCTTCTTGAGCTAATCCCTGTTTGACATAGAATATTGTTGTATGATAAACAATTTCTCATAGAAAATAATTTGAAACTTTTGATAATCTAACCGTTTATTATAGAACTTCTGGTTCAATACGGTTTTATTTCATTTCTATGTATGAATATTTAATTCAATACAATATAGCTAAACTTCTGGTTCAATACAATGTATATTTCATTTATGAGCTTCTGGTCCATACTATATACATATTTCACTTGTACGTATGAACTTCTGGTTCAGCAAGATATTTCACTTGTACATATGTATGAACTTCTGGTTCAATACAGTATTCATTTCATCAGTAAGTATTTCTGTATATTTCAAATCAGTTTACCTTTATTACTTTTAGTATACCGAAGAATCGAGTACAATATCCAAGGAAATATCTCATGATCTCAATCTTGTCGCCAAATCTTCCCTTATATCGAAAAAGGTAACGACGCATTATCTCATTGTTCCCACCTTTTTAATAATTTATTCCATTATTTCTTAATGGAATCACTGACACGCGGAGCCATCGCTCTTTTACGCGTTGAATAATGCATTTAAATAGATGATTTGGGAAGAAGGCTAGATCCATAAAAAATTGGATGTTATATTATCAAATATTCGCAAATATTATTCTAATCTTCCGGTAAATGTTTTGAAAAGAATTTACCGAGTTTGAGTTGAAAGATTGAAATAAATCTTTTGATACACATTTAAAATATTTTCCTGTTTCCTTTCTCGAGTTTTTATAAAGGCTAGAAAATAAATCACCGAAAGGTGAGTATGATGATTTTGTCAAAAATAAATCTTTAATATTACCTCATGGGCTCAACTGGATCTCCATACGAGATCCAGCAGGAGTTAAGATAGATATGTCGTAAGGAAGGGGAATCAAGCGAAAATGGAGTCCGGTTAATGTAAATTTATCTTTGTGAACCCTAGAATAGGTGGTGGTAGAGTACGGAGTATTCTCACTCTTGAGACACACCATAAATTTCTAGGATTTTATCAATGTTTTAATCTTGTGTACCTCAAAGATTTAAGGTGGTAAAATATGAAGTATTTCTTACTCTTGAGATACACCTTTTTCTTTATTTCCTCAAAATGTCAGAGGTGGTAGGATACGGCTACTCCCGAAACACATCTCTCATTTTGAGGATTATAAATGTTTTTCCCCTTTTTCGTTTTGCATGTATGACTCGTTTATGCTTCTTCAAGAGCAATAATAATATCATTTCAGTATGTTTAGATGATAATTTTTACTTCTTTTAGAGTAAATATGTACTTCTTCTGGAATACATAAGTGTTCGTGCAAGAACTTTTTCAGACACTTATCATCTAATATTCATCTCATAATACTGATGAGATTATTTTCACATTAGCTATGTCCATGCTATCATGTGATATTATCTTTATCATATATCAACATTCTCTTGTTGAATAATTTTCATCCACCCATTCAAATTCAGATATTGGTAACTTCTGGTACCATTGGATAAAACATTTTATCAACATTTACCAACTTTTTGGCAACGATAACTTCTGCTATCATTTGATAAAATATTTTCTAATTTTAGTATTGATAACTTCTGGTATCATTTAATAAAGTAAATAACAATAATAATATCAAGTTTATATGGGTTGGGCGGACTATCAGAGTATGGGTGCATGAATTAATAAACAATAGAATATTTATAACCCCACCTAATTCATTAGGTGAGGGAATTGGGCTTACCTCTATTTATGGAATCTTCCGGACAACCACCTCTGTACTGGAAAAACAGGCTGCTTTTCATTTTTGGCCCACCATTCACCTCCACTTTGCTGCTTTTCATTGTGGTCCACCATTCACAGAAAAAAATTGAATGCGCTATTTTTCTTTTTGCTTTTCATTGTGGTCCACTACCAAATAATATTATTATCTCATCATGGGTACCACTACCAAATATTATTATCCCTCACTTTCGGCTGTACTCTTTTGAGGACGCTTTTCATTTATCACCGGCTGAGGCCTTAATCACTGCCATCTTGATCGGAGAACTGGAAGCAAGCAATTCCATTTGGATAGGTGCTGATCTTATCATCATAGGCGTAGCTGTAAGAGCGGGGTCATGCGTGCTTGAAGTATCCGGCGTATTGTATGCCTTGCTGCAGCAGTAGGCCGGATCACCAAACGCCTCGCACTCGCTCTTGCACGCGACTCCGTGTTTGCGGCTCCTATTTGCACGGAACACACTGAGCTCCCTTGGACAGGCGCCGTTCAGATCTATCAAACCCCCTCTTGTACCTCCCTTGGCCACAATCAGTATTAGGCAGATTGTACCCATTGACTAGGCTAACATTATAAAAGTCAAGACCTTGGTCGCCGTTGAGAGTGAATTCTGCAAGCGTGGCGGGAGGTATGGCGCCGGTGCTAGAGCACTCCACCTTGCCGGACTCGTAGTCGGCTGGTTCAGCAAATTAATTTCCCTGTCATACTGTGTAGCGGCATTTATTTACTTATTAGAAACTTCAGATCCGGGAGAGGTGTGCTGGAATACAAACTCGGTTTGAGCCTGATACGGAAGTCTGTCCATCGTGTTTACTCCTGATATACTCTCGATTTGGATTTGTTGACCTCCGATCATCATCCAAGATGAAAGAATGGTTTGATGATGTTTGTTTACATATTCTAGATTGAGATTTAATAGCGTGATTCCAGATTTGGAAATTATGAATCTGGAATTTTCAATATCGAAAGTTTATAGATGAATTTGGATAAATCAAGGAAGAAGATCTTTGAACATTTGAACTCATATTTCTTAAGCTCGAGATTTTCTAACATCATTGATACTAGACTTGAAAATGAAATGTGGATTAATAATAATCTGGTTTCTGATACAGAGGTTCATCATTTAGATGCAACTGTAGAGCATACTCCCGTCGTATTACTCAATTGGTTAGAGACTCGTGCTGATAACGTGTTATAAAATCATCGAAATCATAAGAACAACATAGAGAGAGAAATGGAGAGAGTTTAGAGGAGAGAATTTCTCTTCAAGAATTGGTATATCAAATGTTATGAAATGGCTCCTATTTATAGGAGTGGACAATGGCACAATCGTAATACTGTAAAGTATACAGTGATATAATGGTAATGTCATTCACATATATACATTATTTATAACATTTTCAAAGTTATTTATTTATTTTGCTTAATAACCTTACATTTCTTAAATTAGTGCTTTGCTAAAAATTGTTACAATTATATTCAAAATAAACCGGCCAAATGTTAATACAGTTTTTTGAGCATACCATTGATTATCCACTTTTCTAGAAAACCACTCATGTAGGAACTGCTGAAATTAAACCGTCCACTGCCAAAAATTGGCCATGGCAGTTATTCATTTTTTTTATTTTAAAATTAAATATATTTCAACTGAGATTCTATGACAATTAAAGATTTCAGAATCTCGATTATTTTTATATATTATATAGAAATATAGAGTATTATATAGATTTACTAAAAATTAGATTTTGACATAAACTATAAACCAAAGAGGGGCCAACTATGAGGAAAACACTGCACAACAAACAATTATTCGCGTGCGAATAAACATGAACCTTTTGCCATAACAGTAAAAACCAATGTTGTCAAACTCGATCCGGTCCGATCAGGTCGACCTGAAAACCTGCGATCCGGCTCAAAAATCGGGACGACTCACATTAAAAACCCAATCATGTCAAACCCGGTCAATGACCCGGGTTGGCCTTGGAAACCCGATCAACCCGGACGGGGGTTTGACTTAGGTTTTATATATTTCTTATTATTTTATTTTTTTGTAATTTTTTTGTTTTTGTTTTTTTTAATATTAATTAATGCCCGAGTCAATTTCGAGTTGACTCCGAGTTGACCAACTGACCCTTGACCCAAATCGCTCGATCAGGTCGATACCCGGGCCGGAACTGAAAATATTGGTAAAAACTACTAATTTGATCAATTTCTAAATGTTCCAATTTCCAACAAAGACAAATAATAGGAAGTTCAAGTTTTCAACTTGTTTAGTAATGACTTCCGTAAGGTTCATGTTTTAATTTAATGGAGTTTAGATGGTTTTCATAGTTGTGAAAATTGTTCAAATATGTAGAATTCTTAATTCTTGTGGAGGCTTAGATCCGATAACGACTGGTTTATGATGGTTGGATATTCAAACCATCTTGGTAAATGATTTATAAAAATCATACAATTTCTCAGATCACTTTTAAAGCATAAACATTTTCAACCACACATTTTACCTGAAAATCATAATATACCAGTTTATAAACGCTACAGTGTTACCATAGTTATTGCAAATCAATACTTAGTAGTGAGTCACATGTATAAGACTAATTGGGAGGGGTGAACGGGGTTCGATTTGGACGATTTGTGACATATTTTCAATTCAAATCATTTCAAGCGATTTGACTTTTTTTAAACAAAATCAAACCATTTCATTTTACAAACCAAACCAAATCAAATCAAATCAATTCTTGCAATTTAGTTCGATTTTAAACCACGGTTTACATAGCAACATAATATAACATACTTTAGATGTTAAATTAATTCGTATTTGTTGATATACAAAGCTAAAATAATATAATATATAAGCTTAAAATGGGAACTAATAATGTTATATGTTAAATTAATTTATATTTGTTTACAATTCAAAATACAAAAATGAAGCCAAAAAAAGATTGTAATTGCATTGTTCAAATACATCTTCGGCCAACAAACAAGTGATTATCCACAAGCCAGAAAGAGAGAACGACAGATGAAATGAAATGAGCTAACATTAAGACCAACAAGAAGAAAATAAACCAAGCATAGGAAGGTTTTGCTATTGCTATTGCCTCCCAATTAAATTTTTTAACAATTAATTTCATAATAAAATGAAAAGAAAATTAGAGAACAATGAAATCACAAGAAAATACCATCTTCATCAAGCAAGACTAATCTATTGTGTGTATTAACAATAATGATAATTTAACGACACATTATGCCACACGTCATCAAGCTTAATAAAACATAATCCTACTACTGCTAAATAACTCTAAACGCTGGATTGTAAATCTCAAACTAACAAAAGTTGAAAACTGCAAATGAAAATCTACTGTAACTCAACTAAAATTCATTAAAAGAGATGCAACATTTTTGGACATGTAGACCACACACGTATGTCCAAAGTACATTCATAATTGTAATAGAGAATATACAATATTCAATAAGGTACATTGATAACATGTTTGGTAATAATAGATTATACAATATTCAACGATATGTCAAAAACAAAGAGCAACTTGACTATGAGCAAGTCCAACTCACGAGACACTTCATGCCTTCCTTCATCTCTCTTTCATATCAAGTCACTGGCTAGCTTCCCCCCAAACTGGTAAGTTAAAATATTATTCATGGTAGCCGGTAGGACCACTGAATGCATCTACCCTAATATAACCTGACCCAGCCAAAACTGCAATCTAGAAGCTCATTCAGTGGTCATTCATTAGCATATTCTAATCAATCCAGGTTGCATGCAGCATCTTGGCCATGAACCCATATTTGTCTGAAGCTTCATCGATCTGAGACACGTACGGGCATTCGAAGTCAATTTACTATTATTATAAACATAAGTAACACCGGGATACGAAAGTGGAAGTCGAAAGATTAAGAAATCTACCAATTTCTGTGTTGGACGTCCACATCCATGCCCAGCCTTCCGTTCTATTCGACCGACAATCGGGTTTGTTTGAGGACTTCTCTCTAAGCTCGTGCATAAGATATGTTGCATGGTCTGAATAACCAAAAAGAACAATTTAACAAGATGGCCAATGATGGTTTAATTTTCACATGAATAATAGTTATCATCATGAACGAATATCAAGCAAGATATGAGACAATTTACGAATCAAATAAAGACGAGACAAAATGGATTCGATAATTAAATACTCACTGCCAGTAACTTCAACGAGTGAAGTGGCACAACCCGATCGTCGTGATCGGCTGTCAATAACATGGTGGATGGATACTGAGTTGCCTTATCAGCAGATATATCCCATGGCCTCTTGACATTATGCAGGGGCGAGTACCTGATCAGGAAAACATTAAGAAGCAAAAGAAGTGAAATCAATTACATACAAACTATAATATACATAACAGAAACTATAAATGCCTCTGTTTGGCAGCTAGTTTTCATTTATAAACAAGGAATTTGAGTTTTTTTTTTAAGGTAATGTGTGGTTGAAAATTGTTTTCGAAAAATGTACATGGTTAAAAAGTGATTTAGGGAAATATAATGTATATAAACTTGTATATAAACAAGTTTACGAAACACACTATTAATGACGAGAACACGATAAACTTACACAAACCGCTATCTAATTGGAAAGTAGAGACAGTGATCAACTAAAAATTCTACACAAACATGCGTTTTCATTCATTATGATCAACTAAAAATTCTAAGCGGAATTGTGAAAAAAGAAATAACTAGAGCAACGGTGCAGCCCAAAGTGGAAGGATCATATTCCCTTATCAAGTTGACAGAACTCACTTGATTAGCCAATGGAACTCTTCTTCATTCTCTGAACAGCCAAAGTCAGAGGTCCATGCGTGGCCTGTTGTGAAAGCAGGAAATGAAGCACAAACTAAAAAGTAATCAGGCAAAAAGGGCAAATTTTGAAATTTACTCTCACCTATTGTGAACTTGTGGAATCTTAGCATGTCCATAACACCAACATGAGCAAGAGCACAGCCGAAAAGATTGGGTCTCTTTAATCAAAAAATTTCGAATCTTAATTTTTTTTAAAAAAAGGATAAATATAACGAAAAAAAGGTGAAAGTAAATAACTACCTTATTGATACACGCCCCAATAAGAAGCCCACCATTGCTTCCACCTTCTATACACAACTTTTTGGATTGGGTATAACCAGCAGAGACGAGATATTCAGAAGCAGAAATGAAGTCATTAAAGCAATTTTGCTTTTTAGCAAGTGCACCTGCTTTATGCCATTCTTCTCCATATTCTCCACCTCCACGAATGTTTGCTACGCAGAAGACAATATCTAAATGTCTTGCAATCACAATACGGCTCACGGAAAAATATGGTGTAAGACTGACACTAAAACCACCATATCCATACAATAAACAAGGATGAGACTGATCCAGGCAAATATCCTTTCTGGCGACTATAAACATTGGTATTTGGGTGCCATCTTTACTAGGCACGTAAACCTGAAAAAGGAAAACCCCAATCAAGGAATCGATGAGAAAGAAAGTTGATTTAATACCGGTAAATGAACTTAATAGAAGGGAACTATTGCTTTTTCCCTTGAAGGAAATCATTGGATCTGGGAACTCGAAACGTGGAAGGAATTAAAGATATGGAATAGAGACTTTAAACATGAGCTTCAGTGAATAATAACCCTCACATATTATCCTCTAATCTAGATGAAAATGAATACCTGAGTAACTTTGAACTCTGTCCGGTCAAATCCGGGCACAGAAATTTCTCGGAATATTCTCAAATCTGGGACCTTAACTTCTAGGTTGCATATATATATGATACCAGGAATAAGGAAGCTCGTAAACCCAGTAAAGAAGATACTGTCCTTGCGTTTACCAGAAATACTAGATATTGTTCCAATTTCAATTGGTAGATGATGCAGCAGTGCACCCGTTTTCAAGTCCCTTAACTGCAAAACATTCTTTACATCACTCAAATAATTCACGACCATTTGATTTCCATTGACGGCCACAGCTGATTCAAGCACATCTTTCTCATTTTCATCGAGTACTTCAGTCCACGAACTGGGATCATTCAGATCAACTCGGACTAGCTTGTATTTTGGAGCATTCTTATTAGTCCGAAATGTGAAAACGGTGTCATCATTTGCAACATGATCATAAGAAGCATCAAAATTATCCACAAGCTTGACAAAGGGAAGCAATTCTTTTTTTCCCTTATAACTTTCAAGCCCATTAGATAGTGCTGATAGGTCACAGTAATAAATTTTATTGACAGGGTCACAATTCTCAAAAGTGTATAATAGAACATACTGCACATTCAAAAGGAAAAATGAAATTAATAAATAGAACATATAAATAAAAACTTAGGGCAAGGATAAAACATGAGAAGATTTAAAGTAGATAGCCAAGGTTCTTGTTTCCTGAAAATAAGATGAAACCTGATTCATCGAAATAGAGAACAGAAGTGTATACCCAATCTCACGAGGATATTAAAGACAATAGGGTCTAGAATCTTATTTAGGTTTCCCGACCATTAATCGTGATCGGGTTTAAAATGACTTTGAAGTTTGTGCTTTTCTTTAACATCAAAAGAATCCAAGTTCATTACAGCGATATCATAAAGATGTACGGACTTTTCATGCAAATTAATTACTCCGACAGAGTTCATCAATGTGTAGCATCCTATTTTCCTCATTTTGGTGATAAGTTAACAGTATGCTATCACCTTTTAGCAACCATAGTTCTCTATCTATCTTTCCAATTTTCGTAATTCAAAATAATTATCAATGATGCTATCAGGAATTGAAGAAAAAATAATCATACTGTTTTTTTATCAGCAATTCTTTACAATGTTTGATGTAGTCGAATTTAGTACCTTCCCATCTTCCGTCACCGATGCCATGCGCGTATGTTTAGGATTCTCAGGATCATTCCAACATAAGATATCTTCAGACTGATCTGTGCCTAAAAAATGATAATACAGCTCATGGTGTAGATTAACACTTGTCTCTGTCCCAGCATCCAACTTTGCTCCATCCCTAAATACAAACCATCCAAGACAAACTTTACATTAAGAACCAATGGTTTTAAAGAATGCATTCACAATCATTTAGAAACATTACTTTCAAGTCGTAGATTATAAGATTCCAAGTTTTGGCCTCATTTTTCATGGCATGTTGCGTATGCAACAAAAGAGTGCCACATTTTATGAACAAAAATGTCAAATTCTTTATATGTTCCATCACAATGATTCACATTCGTCAGTAAAATGTGCAAACAATGACAATAAGTTTATTTTTCTTTTTCAAATACAATATCTTTCTGTGAATACAGATTAAAATTCAAACTAACAAATTAATTTTAACCACACATTTAAAGAGACTCACAACTTTTTAATCATATATTCATCAATTTTTATCATAATATACTAAAAATCTAATTTTAATATACACCAAGCCGGGTTAAATGTGTTGCGAGAATCAAAAGTTTTTAGACACAGTTTAGGGGCTAAATATGTGGCTAGAATCAAAAGTCATTAATCACACACAAGTCATACATATTCAAATGGGATATCAGAAAGATCCATCACTCACTTCAGAGCTGGATAACGGCTATAGAAAAAACCTTTGCTATCATGTGTCCAACTAATATTAGAAAACTTCACCTGCATTAAACAACAAGATACATCATGCTTACTCATCAACACAAAAGGGTATCTGAAATAGCTCCTCACATCTAAGGTAAAAAAAAAAAAAAAACGTGAATTTTAAGCTTAGCAAAAAAATATTGTCCCAAGCTCTTTTCCGATAAAAAAGTAAAAAATAATTTTTAAGTTAAAAACCATACTATTTTTTCAAAGCAAGTTTTCACTTTGCCTAAAAGTACATATATTCAAAAGGATTAGTGCAACTTATACAAAAACATTAAAAGGGAGGTTGACCGAAAATTGAGGTGCAACTTTGTATGTGTTGATTTAGTATCTGTTTGATTCTATTTAAAATGATTTTTTTTTCCCTTTAAATGAATAGAGACTTTTAGGAAAATGAATGATTGAAATTTGGTTGAAAAGCCAAATAGTGTGGACTTGACTTTTAATGGATGACCGAGATTGAGTACTGTAAAAAAATGAGAAAATTTTAATGAGAAACAAACAAGGGCTTAGGAGTTGATTTGATGTGTAACATGATAAGATTGTGCCATAAAAATGCATTCTGTCAACCTTTTGGTTAAAGTCTTTGTACAAATAGCAAAACTCATTTATTTTTAGCTAGCCAAACAAGCTCGATATCTTATCTTCCAATATAAACGTTACCCATGAAACAGTATCAGGCTCAACGCTCTTATCCTCAATCCGCATAACTTTAATGGTAACCCAATCGCTTCCACTCGAACTAATGCCATAAGCCATGTACTTGGCATCCTCACTAGCTGAACACGTACTCAATGATACAGTGCCATCCTGACTTAGTGTATTTGGATCGAGCAAAACCTCTGGTTGTCCATCCAAACTATCCTATAACACATCACATATATTCCAAACTTATTGTCAAATATATTTATAAAACTTTGGAAAAGTAAAATAAAAATGAAATCTTGACAAGGACCTGAACGTATAGGACTTTTTGTGGTTGTAAACCAGAGTTATGGAAGTAAAAGAACTTATCACCAGCCCTAAACGGAGTATCATACTTCGGAAAATCAAACATTTCAGTAAGTTTTTTGCGGAGCTTTTCCCTCGTTTCACATGTTTTAAGCACAGAATCTGTTAATTCCACCTGCTTTTCCACAAACTCCCCTGTTTCCTCTGAATCTGGATCCTCAAGCCTAGCCATATCAATCAAAAACCATTATTAAACCAGTATTTCTACAATTGGAAAATGAGAAGCTAAAAAAAGGGAAAGAAATCCACGATTCCAGTCATAATTTAGTTTTAAAAAGATTTAACATTTCTCATTTTCTCAGAATGAAAGTTTCACAAGAAATGTACGTTTTATTATTTGGAAATTTATCTACCTAAAGACTAAGTCTCAGTTCTAAACTGCTAAATTTAAAGGGTCTGTTTTTCACTGATTGAAACAATAAAATAAATTCTCAAGAAATTACCATCGGTAAGGGTCAGGAATCATTACACCGTGATAATCATCAACAGCTGCTTCATCACGTCGAGCAGAAGGGTACCTAATCGGCTCATCAACAGCAGATAGTGAGCCCATTATAGAAATTCTACTGGGAGAATGAGAGAAAGATCAAAAGGAAGCTTTAAAATTTGAAGCCAACTTGTGACTTGCTTGTGTTTATGAAAATGTCTATAAGAACACGAAACGTCGCCAAAGTTGGGCATTATTACACGGCAGTAGCGAGTGATGTGGGCACAAGAATTTATGGAAGGTGACAGGAAAATGGCGTTGCATGAGAACATAGTTACAGGCTTACAGCCATGGCGGGTGGGGGGAGTTGGGTTGGGAGGGCTTGTGGAATATGGGAGTTGAGAAAAAATGTTGCTATTTTGTGGGGAAAATGACGCCATGATTCGGGTGGGAAATGGGAATCAAAAACTCCTTTTTCAGGGTATCTACTTGCTTTAATATAGATTTGAGAATCTTACCTATTTTTGAACAAAAATGTTAGTTGAATTTAGGAGACGATAAAAAGGAAGACAAAAAAATGAGTTAACAAGTTTGTGAACGTTGATTTAAAAATTGATGTGCCAACCATACAACATGTATGTTAAATTATAGGTATATGTAGCAAAATTGATTTTTGAATAGATTGCCATTCTGGAACACAATGACATAATTAGGGGTGGGCATCAACCCGCCCAACCCGTCAAAACTTCCCAACTCAACCCAATCCGATCGGGTTGGGTTGGGTTATAAAAAAAATTTTTGTTTGGGTTGGGTTGTGTTGTGGGTTGGATGAAAAACCCAATCCAACCCAACCCAATCAAAATTTTAAAAATATAAGACTATTTAAATTTCAAGAATCTTAAATCCATTTTTAATTTGAATGAAACTCAAATATAATTTGAACATATTTTAGTTTTATTAGCAAGTATTTAATTTATTATATTTGAGCTTATTGTACTGTACATAATTTATTTGAGTTAATAATTGATTTATGGGCATAGTTTTTTAATTTTCTAAAAATTTTATTTAATTGGACCAAATCCCAAACCACCCAACCCAACCCAACCCGACCGAAACTTGATTGGGTTGGGTTGGGTTGGGTTTGAATTCATATTTGGGTTGGGTTGGGTTGATTTTTTTTCAACCCGACCATAGTGGGTTGGGTTCGGGTTGGGCAAAAAACCGACCCAACCCAACTCACGCCCACCCCTAGACATAATGATTAGGGAATCAAAGACTCCTTTTAACTCGGCCCCAAAATAACACTAAAGATTATAAAATAAGTTAGTAAGAAGTTAAATTAATTTCTATATTGAACATGTTAAAATTAAAATACAATTGAAGAAAAAATATTTAGCCACAAGTTCTACAAATCCATCAAGCAACGTTTGTAAGGCCTCATAAGGTTGGAGTTCAACCTTCTTTTTAGCCACAAGTTAACCTTTTTGTTAAATTTAATTAGCATTTTAATTGATGATATGTCAATTTTTGGTTGAAATGTCCAATGACCGTGGCAATTTTTGGTCAAAATGTCCTATGACCGTCCACAACACCCCACCCCACCCTACCCCACCTTACCTCCATTTTTTCATTTATCCTTTTCTTTTTAAATTTCTTAACATCGATAGAAAAATAATTTTTTATTGATTTCATATTATATGATTTAATGAAATATTCAAAATGAGTATTATATTAATATATAAATTTTGCTATTTTAAAAACAAATATTTATCATATTTTTGGATTTAACTAAAAATTAACACAACAATGAATGTGTTAAACCAATCCTTTAGACAAATTATCTTCCATCACAAGTCGATCGAAGGGATTCATCCATTCATCCAGTCAGTAGCCAAATGGTCCATTTAACATGTACACGTGTCATTTAACATCTATTTTTACCTATGTGGCTAGCTAAATTTAACACATCCAATACTGATGCTCTAAAGAAATTGAGACTGAAGTTCATCAATGATGGATGACAGCAAAGTGTTGGACCGACCAACAAGGTTGAATTGAAATTCTTAAACTATTAAGAATTTAATAATAATTTTTATAGAATTTTCCCTATAAATTGGATTAAAATCACTTGAAAATCAATAAATTTTTTGAAACATGTATCATCTCAAAAATATTAGGACCATCCGTCTCACTAACACATACTAACAAAACTATATTTGACTAACTCGACCAAAATAATTACAATAATAACCCAATGGAATTACAAAAATTCAGTAAGACCATAGTCATACATTCTCAATTTTTTCAAGTCCAGCCCGATAATCGACCCGAGACTGGGTCAAGGGTCAACCCGAAATTGACTCGGGATCGACCCGAACATTAAATAATATTGAAAAAGTATTAAAAAAAAATCAAAAACATAAAAAATTAAAAAATATGAAACCCGAGTTGTTGACGGGTTTGACCCGATTGGGTTTCTGGTGTGACCCGCCCCGATTTCTAGCCTGGGTCACGAGTTTCTGGATCGACTCGGCTGGGTGGGTTTGAAAAAGCTGTACATTCTAATTAAATTTTTTCACTCGCATAACTTGACAAGTCAACAGGCTCAAATATTTCTTAACCTAAATCTATTTGCTTCCTATACGAAAAATGTGAGAAAAATATATAAATTTGCAACTTAGTGAAAGGAGAGTTCGAAATTAATTATATTTTACCCATTATACATATTTGCTTAAAAACTTATTTATTAAATTATAATTTTAAGAAATTCTAAAATTTGATAATAATTTTTAATCTTGAAATATTTTGGAACCATAAATTGTTTTATTCTAAATAAACAACTGTACTATAAGCTGAAATCTTTATTCTGTAAATAAAATAAACTGGATTCTGTAATCTAAAATCCAATAAATTGTAATTAAATGAGCCCTTGTTTGATGTTGATTTTAAATAGTTTATTTTTAAAAAAAAAAAATTTGAAATGTGATTTTTAGGAGAATGAGTGGTTATAAAGTAATGAATCTTTTATGAGTTTATGTGTTAAAAAAAGGGAGAAAAAATGTTTTTTTTTTTTTTTTTAATAATGGGGGTCAAACACGTGCTTAATTCTGTAATTTGAAAAACTATAATAATAGTAAAAAATTACACCAAATTGTACCCAATTAATAACATTACTTGTCTACAGCGTAATTTCAATGTACAAGGTAAAGTCATTCAAATCTAATATGCTGATAATATGATCTACACTCAAAGAACTGTCCCAAAGGCTAAGTACCCTAGTACACGACCCATAGTCTATTTTTGTACTAGAGTTGATCCCAAAGACTACTGATAGTCTGATCATGCACTGTGGAAACACATTTACAAAAGTGCAGAGTGTAAAATAACATACCTGATCATACGCTATGAAAACGAAATCAAGTCAGTGCAGAGCAGAGCAGAGCAGTGAAATAGCATATATGATCATATAGTGTGAAACAAATTCACATAAGTGCAATAGAGGTAAAACACTATATCTGGTCATACACCGTGGAAACACATTCATAACATAGTAGAGCGGGTAAAATCACATGAGTATTTTTTTATTTTTTATTTTTTGTGATTTTAAAATAACTTTACATATATTGAAATATTTGATAATTTTATAATAAATAAATTTACAACTTACATGAGCTACTATAAGCACTATAACAAATAAAGATTTCGTATAAGTTTTGTAATTGATATAAATTAAAAGAAATGCTTATTTTCTAAAATAATAAAGTTTTATACTCATCGAGTTGTATACTGGAAAATAGATCAACTAGGTTGTATCTCCAATCTTCTCGTCACCTCCTCATATTTAAGTCTCATACATTTACAAGAGATCATATTTATTAAAAGGTGCCTCAAACATTATTCATATAAGAGCATGTTTGGTCCAATTAGTTTTTTCCCCCTCAAATTCATCATCCACACATTTTTATGAGATGAATCACTTTTCACACATTTCAATTATTTTTCAACCACACATTCTCTAAAAAATTCAAAATTCTTTCAAAACTTCTCACACCAAACAACCTCTAATTTGGAATAGGAATTCACGAATAATAGTACTTTCAATTTTCAACTTCATAATCCCAATTAAAATTGCTAATAACATATAAATCCCTTACATGAGTTATTTTAATACTTATTTCCCAATATTTGGCACTTAATTTTGTGTGGGGCCTTGCAACTCCAAGGTACCGAGAACGACTTGTAGGGACCTAGTAGCTTTGACGGAGTTGAATAAGGTGAAAGACGACATGGATGTAAAAGCCCTAAATGATGAAACATTCCTATGTGATCCGATGTGAATCAATTTGTATTGTGAGGGCCTTGCGACTCCAAGGTACCAAAGAACGACTTGTGGGGATCTAGTAGACTTGTTGGAGTCGAATAAGGTGAAAGGTGATGGGGATGTAGAAGCCCTAGGAAATGAAATAGTCGTATACAATCTAATATGTTATGACCATTTTATTGATATCCGGTTTATGGAAATAATAAATGATTTGGGGTAGAGGAGATAATCTATAATCGAGCCTTGGAAGCATGCTTTTTGAAAATAAAATGCACGTGCATCGATTACTTGTCTTGTTGAATTATGTGTCAATGTGGAATAATACATGTCCACCATATTGTGCTCTTTGGGCATGCTTATGCTAATTCCACAAATTCTAACTTTTCAAGTAGTCATAGAAATAAAAAGATTGGCGTGGATCTTCGAACGACGAGACAGGTAATATTGCGATAGGTGACGACCTGTGAGTTGTGGACTAGTTACTGAATAAGAATTATTGTGTTTGAATTGTCGCACATTTTATTGAACTCTCTATTTTATTATTATTTAAAACTAGTACCACACCCAAGCGTTGCATGAAAAAACAATATGAAATGATTTTATTGTAAATATCATTAGAAAATAGAAAAAAACACACAATAATTTTCTAAATCTGGAAATATTTGCAAAATAAATAAAATGTAATAAATATTTTAGCAAATATTATGATATATGCGTCACTAATGGCATTAGCATTGGCATCAGCGTATACTATTAATTGCATCAATTTGTTATTTTTTAATGTATAAAATATTTTTTTATAATAATAATAATTTTTTATAATTATTGTAATATTTTGAAATAGAAAAATATATAATGTTTATAACAACTTCCATATATATATATATATATATATATATATATATATATATATATATATATATATATATATATATATATATATATATATTGAGATTAAGATTAAGATGATTTTGAAAATCTAATTATGTGACGTCGTTTATTTCACTAGCTAAAATATTCACATGATTTTCGGGTTGTCACAATAATGGTATCAGAGGTATATTCTTGAAAGAGGAAATTGCAATCCATAATACAATTTGCATTTGCATCAATAAAAATGACAACTCTTGATAATTATGATAAATATAAAAATTTATTACTTTTTTTCCTCTAGAGATTTTTTTATACCATTTGGATCCTATGTACATTAATTTGACATGTCTTATATAATATAGTACAAAAGTAGACAAAATCTCTTAAAAACTATCTAGTATCATGAGGCTCTACAACCCAAACACCATTGGGAAACATAATTTCACAAAAAGGGAAAAGAATACTATTTTAACTTCATCTTCCTAAAAATCAACTCCCCCAAAGCCTCCCCCAAATACTCTTTCATCTTCCTAAAAATCAACTCTCTCTCCCAAAACCTTCCCTTGTCAAGCAATGACTTCTGGCACTGGACGAAGTAAGGCTATTGTTCGCATTGTTCGTTGTTTTCTAAGGAATATCACATCTACGCTCTCTGTCACTCTTCGACAGTCAAGGTAATTTTACCACACTAAACTTCTTCTTAGCAATTTTTACTTGATTTCAAACCTATTGTGCACCATAAATATCTTCTTGGTTTTTAGTTTTAGTCTATTTTGCTTTTTGACTGCCATTTGAGTTCCTCCTTATCTTTTGAGTTCCCTTCTCTTTGCATCTTCTTTTTCCAACTTGAATGTACGTAATATATGTTTACTTGAAATGGAAATGCATTTTCTGATTTCGATTTTTGAATATTGAAGTAAATAGTGGATTTAGTAGTGATTTGATGTATTAAGTGTTTTGATTTTCGAATATGAAAGTGGGTTTTCTGATCTTGGTTTTCCCTTGGTTTGTTATAATCTACTATTTAAGTTGCTATGAAATGGAGTTGGGTTTTTTTATTTCATCTTTGAATAATGAAGTAAATAGTGGATGTGCGAGGGAATTTGAAGTTAACGTTTTGGCAGTGTGGCTGGGTTTCATCTTACTCCATCCGAGCATCTCCAATTTTGCATCTCTTATGGCCAACTTTCGTGCACATTTCTAGCACATTTCTGTTGAGAAAAATCTGTCATTATCGACATATGAATTATGTATTCTCATCTTTATGATGTATATACTATTTCTTACTTTTTGAAAGTAACCTCTTCATTATTTTTGTTTTGCAGATGAATTTCCCATTCGTATTAAATAAGGAAGATCACTTCACGCTCATATCACTATTAACTAAGTAGCTTCAAATTTACTTTACTTTTGTAGTTTGAAACCTTTTTTAGTTCCTATGCTGAAGTGGATGAGGAAGTAGGAGCAATGGTGGTCTATAATGCTCCAGAAGATGTGCCCCAGTAAACGAAGAGGTAGTGGATGCTGTAGATGTCGGTACAACAAGGAAACGACGTTCCACCCTCACTAGACTACCATCGATCAACACACAGATGCCATATACGATGTCTATACGAAAGCGTTATAAAAAATGAATCTCTATGTAAGAGGTCTTGATTTATTTAGTTTTGTAAATTCAAATTTGAAAAACAACATTTGACGTTTTGATGTATCACATAATAGTTGATTATATTTGGTTTTTGTTGGAGATTTATCCTATATCACATATGGATGACTCTACTACTAAAATGGAAAATGAGGGCTCTCCCTCGATTGCAGGTTCTTCTCCCTTTTTCCCAATCGTTATAGACTCCGACGATGATGATGTACCTCTCGTGTTATCCCAAACAACTGTAGAACCTATTCATTTTCTCGATTTGAATGATGTGATGAGATAGTTTGGATAATGCACCTGCATACCCACCACAAAATGTAATTGTTATTAGTTCATACGATGAAATTGATCAAAGAAGTCATTTGTTGTTGACAATTGAATGTGGTGTTCAATAAATGACACTACTCAAAATCATTTATTTTATTATGTTTATGTAATGTAGAAGTATTGTTTTCTATATGTGTGGACACTGGTGATCTATTTCTTCAAGGTCAAAGATCTTACATACGTGGCTATTAAGAACTGTCGAGAATTACCTTATCATTCGGAATTGACAATTGGTCACCAGAAATTTATGAAATCTACTATTTCCCAACTCGATAAATGCATTAGTGGATAGCATACAAATAATACATTTTAACCACACACCTTCAATAGACATAGTTTTGTTCCATTGTCACTTCCATTCATCATCTAAGTTCACGAAGTGTTCGCCGTACATGACAATGAATCTCAAATTATCACTTATTCATGAGAATACGCTATAAGTATATCAACAATTCATGCATTTGACATGCTAGACTTTCATAACGAAAAATAGACAAATACGCAGACATTCATTCATATAGTTCAACTGTCGGGTTCGACATTTGAAATCTGTCGAGTTCGACAGATGATTCATCGAAAACGATAGTTAGCACTGCTTGACTGGGGTTCAAATGCAAGAGTTGTTTTCAAATTCTTCATCAACAATTAATGTCGTTCATTAGTGTTCAACTGCCTGAATACCTTTATGGCATGAAGAATATTACAATAATGGAGGATTTTCATGCATTTATGAGAAAATGTAGGTTGTCATCCTAATCCAAATCAATATTTCTCAAAAACTCAATAATTTTGAATGTTGAATCATTTAACAACTTCAAAATAGTAAGTGTCACATATCCTATGATATAACAAAATTAAATTGCTTACCTTCCAAGATTGAATTTGAAGCATCTAATTCTATCTTCTTCAAGTGCTAATGGAGATGGGAGAAAAAGTCTTGAGTAGAAATGAATAAATATTAAAATAAAAAATAAAAAATTATTATTGCATTTTAATTTATTTTTAAGAATTTATTTTTTTGCATAAAGCTTTTATCCATTTTCTTAAACTTTTATCCATTGGTTCTTGTGTGATGTGATGTACATCACATCTCAAGCATTTATCGATACATCATGACAATTAAAAAGTTGGTCAAAAAGTGAACTTAGGGACAATGTAGACATTTCATGACCAAAATTAGTCATTTTTTAACACCTTTTGAGAATTTGTCAATTTTTTAGGGTATTATACATTTTGGTATTATCCATGCAAAACTCCCTTCTTGAAAAAGTCTTGAAAAATTTGGTGTGTAACAACGATTTGACGTGATAATGTCTTTAATGGGGGAGAACTATTGTATGACAACGGCCGTAATCTTATGATAGAAGGTAATGATTATTATCAAAGAAATTATTTACCTCATAAAGGATTGGAGTTCTGTCACATGTTAATAGTAACATGAGTGACGATCTTGGACAATGACTCCTATTAATCGATTGCAATTTCCACAAAGGAAGATGTTAGTAATTCAATACATTACTCAACATACTCATATCTCACTTCCATTTCTCTCTTTTACAAACATATTTCTCACATCCAATTATATTTTACACACGATGAGTCCTTGACTTAAATGTCGGAGTGCAAGAGAGAACCACCCCGAGTTCCTTTGTCCGTTGATCTCATTTGTTCAAGTGCACAATTACTTGATAAAGAGGGAGGAGCTGAGACGTACTGATCAAAGTCCAACCAGATATTTTGGTCAACAGACACCATATTATAGAGAATTCTTGAGATATTGAGAGTAAGAGAAGGTAGCAAGGTTCGGGGCATAGAAGATTTATCCTACAAATGACTATTTTCTACATCCCGACGATGAATATCTTTAAGTCTGGTTGTTTTTCGTCGATTATGCATCTAGGCTAAACTTCAATTATGTTAGGATCATGATGAAAAATTCATTTTCTAGATTTAATATTTTGATTTTTTTTTTAATTTAATACAATTTATAAGTTTGAGCAATTAATTTCATATTTCATGTTTCTACAATTATTTGACTAATTATTGTATGAATTTTGTGACGTATTCTTAAGTTCGAAAGATTAGGAATTCGTTAGACTTGTTTTAATTATCATAAAGTCCGATAAGGAATAGAAATACACCTCTATACTTTATGTAATCTTTAATTGTTTGTGAATCATTAACGCATTCCTATTTGTTCGCATTCATCATAAAAATATAGACGGATAACATATAAGGATATATTTTTCTTCACCATTCGAAAAAGGGTTCTAAACAAATTAAGAACTTTGATTTTCATAATCCATGAATTGTTGTTAAGCATTAAAATTGAGATATGAAAGATGAAAATAAAAATGGATTTTAGATCCTATAATATTTCTCTCATTATAAAACAAAAACATATTTTTCAAAATTATTTGCTTTATTTGATTTTTTTTTAATTTAGAATTTAATTCACAATATCAACTTGATTTTTCTCGTTTCAGTTAAAGTTAATAATCTAGAATAATAATTTTTCTCAATCATCGTGGATATGATACACGAACTCTTTATCCACTATATTACTTGTGCGATTCGTACACTTGCGATAGATAAATACGCAACAATTAATTTGAAGTTACTTCATAAAGTTATAAACCAAACCTTATTTTTGACAATGCAAATTTTGCAACTATAACGCATCAATATGTTTGGTATAGATTATAAAAATTACTATACAATACGGTTGTTCGTGATAAATTACAATTGCATGATATCATTAACAAGTAGTAAAAGTGAAATTTTTGAGTCAGATTGTCGATCCCACGAGGAATATATATTTGTTATCGATTTACTTTGATCAATAGAATTCCTAAACTAAACAAAGCTACTAAGAAGATAAATTTCCAAATAATAAAAAAAAAAATGACAAATAATTGAAAATCAATGAAATAAACAATCAAATTAAATAAAAATAAAAATTCAAAACTAAAAACAACTTTGAAATCAAGAAATAAAGGTGGATTTTCTAACAATAAATGAATATCAGGACTAACGATTTCAAAGTAATGTTCTAGCCTAATTTCTCATCTCAAGTTGTTTTTTAAAATTATATTTGATCAAATTCACGCTTGTATCTAATTTAGGGATAATTGCACTCTATACTACATTTTTAGGCCTAATTGCACAAATATCTGTTTTAAGAAAAAATCTAAAGAATATGTTCTTCTTCTTTCCAATAAAATTTCCAGTCGATTCGCCGCCGTCGTCGAGACTGCTGCAGCTTCCAGGCGACTGTTCCCCGCTATTCAGTAGTCCTTCTGGTGCCTTCGGATAGCCAGTTTCCTGCCGGAGATCGGAGATTGAAAAAATCAGCCTTCTTCTTCTTCACTTAGTTCGGTCGATGCACTGCCCTTTTTCCACTGATGCCTTTAACACTTGAATCTTGTTCTACCAGTCAATGCACCACTCAGCCTGGCTTCAACTGGGTCTTGGACGTTGAAAAAATGTCAGAAACGTTTCCTTTCTTCTTCACTTGCTTCGGTCGGTTCCATCCTTTCTTCCTTGCGTTTGTCTTCTTCAATAGTTTTTCATGTTTCCAGCCTTTGTTTGCATCGGTTCTTCAACACTTCTTGGCCACTGTGCTTCCCCTTCTGCCTTTGTTTTTCCAGATACGGTTCTCGACTTTTCCGCCTTCACCGATTTCAAGATTTCTTATGAAGTATCATAAATATTATGAAAAGTATCATGGTGTCATACTAAAATTCCGTCCTAAGTATCAAAGAATTTTGAAAAAGTTTCATGTTATGATACCAAAATTTTGTAAGTATCATAAAATCTATCTAATATATAAAAGGGAGAGTGTCTGGCCCATTCTCCTGCCTTAGATCTCCCGCCCAACTATACGCAGGCGCATAAAAAAAATAAAAATAAAGACTTTCGAAATCGTGCAATAGAAGATAACATAATTTGAATTATGTACTTGCAAATTCAAATGAAGTGGTCCCAGGCTCCCAGCTCTGCATTCAAAGAGTTGATTTCTGTTAACATTATTTTTGAATTTGAACTCTCTCTCTCTCTCTCTCTCAACTCCACCGTTTCTCTGAACCTTCAACCTATGTGGTGCTGGTGGAAAAGCTATCTTCCGGTGAGAATGGTCGCATATCTTCCGGTGAGAAACTTTCCCTCCGGAGAGTGAGGAAAGGGCCTAGAACGCACTTTGATTAGATATGAGAAATATTCGAGTCTAGAGGTTCTTAATCGGAATTTTTGTTCTATCCTGGTGCGTTTCCTTCGATATTCTTTGATGGACCTCCCCTGACCACACCCATTGGCTCTGGTGCGGTCCGGCTAAGAGTGGTCGCATATCTTCCGGTGAGAGGTGGTGAGAAACTATCCAATCCGGTTCCATCCTTTTTAAGCTTGAGTTAAGGTGTAAACTGTATAATTTTTTTTTGTTTCACTTTATAGTTTTTATTTAGAGTTCTTTTTCTTTGTTTTTGATGTGGCGGAAGAGAAGGAGATGGATTGGGAAAAAGAGGGAGCAGTGGACTGAGGTGTTGTCGTGGGAGCTTAGGGCTTTCATTTACCACAATTTCTTGGTCAGTTTTTTGTTAAGTTGCTTTGAAATGTTAACTCTTTGATTAATTTTTGGGTTTCGTTTTTAAAATATTCTGGTGGAATATGTAAGAGAAAATTACATGTAGCAGATTCGAAATGTATTTGCTTTTTTGCTGATTATTGTGTGATTGCTGAATTATTTGTTACGACTTTTTTTGGACAGCAAGGTGCAAGCTTGAGTTAATTTTCAACAACTCATCAATGCAGTAGATTATTGCCACATCAAAGGCGTTTACCACAGAGTCCTGAAGGTAATGATGTAATTTTATTTTTGGTTGATATCTTAATTATTTTCACTGAACTTGGAATTTACATAATTTGGGGACAGCAAAAAAACTGGTTTTAATTTAATTTGTTTTCATGATTTGTAGCCAGAGAATTTTATTATTGGATGTCAATGAAGTCCTTAAAGTTTCAGACTTTGGATTGAGTGCTCTACCTCAGCAAGTTCGGGTTAGTGTCATTGTGCTGCATGAAAAACATGTCACCTTTTTGTACTCCATATTCTATTTTTATTTCCTTTTTTGGAGCACCAAAGTAAATAAAAAAGGATGAACTTACACTGCAGCTTCTTTCCTTTCTTTTGTGAGAATTTGTGCTATTCCATTAGCTTCCTGGAAGGCACGTGATTTTGACTATTGGTTTCAATGATAAAGTAATTTTATGGATCCAAAGCGTATACAACATGGCTAATCCTAATTAACAAAGTTAAGGCACCTTTTTCTTGATCATAATTTTGCATCTGCCAATATAGTAACATTAATATAACTAAAGATGTATGAGATTATTCAAGCTCAATTTCTCATTTTGGTTGTGTAGGAAGACGGATTGCTTCACACAACATGTAG
This sequence comes from Ligustrum vulgare, assembly GCA_963555705.1. Classification (NCBI taxonomy): domain Eukaryota; kingdom Viridiplantae; phylum Streptophyta; class Magnoliopsida; order Lamiales; family Oleaceae; genus Ligustrum; species Ligustrum vulgare. The sequence goes on along the minus strand of OY743173.1, from coordinate 38,921,529 downwards.
AACACCAAATTATGTTGCACCTAAGGTATATTATCTATATATTATTAATAGCAACTGAGATTCTGGCCAATTGATTTTGACCAGATTCTCAATTGCCAATAGATTCCAAAATTAAAGATTCCAATTTTTAAATATGACCAATTTCCCGCCTGAGTGTAATAGTTGTGTCGTGGGTGCTGTACAGGTTTACCGTTATGGGAAGTTTCATATTACCTTGGCAATTGCATGAAGATAACTGAACAGCGGTTTTTTAACTTCTCAATGACGTTACACACTTCAGTTCGTCCACTAAAAAAATACTAGCTACTCTAATAGCTTAAGTAGTGCATTTCAGTTCACAAACCCAACGTCTAATCCTTTCCTCCGAGTTATAGATTTTTACTCTTTTAGATTTATTTTACTGACCATCTCTCTTATCGCCAATAGAACAATTTCTCAATATGCAGACATTGTTAATAAAAGATCTCGACAAGAAAAAAACCAATTGGATTATCAAATTCCGTGTTGCGAGGAAATATGTGGTTCCATTTAGCACCGAAAACCAAAAAGCACGCAGCTTGGAGATGATTCTTGTGGATGGTAACGAAATTGTCAATTTTTACACAAACTATAGCTCATAGCCTAAATATTCCACAGGAAGTTCCTAAAGGATGGAAGGAGATTCCAGGGGGTCCAAGGCAATTTATTGGCCTCCCGTCTCTGTTTCATCCACCTAGGCATGATAGTGTCGAGACAATCGTTAGGTCTTTGAATCTTGGGGTCAATGTTAAAATGATTACTAGTGAGCATATTTTATTGAGCTTTTGACACTAGAATACTTCATTACTCATCAAATAAATCAGGACTATTTTCTTAGTGTTGCTTCTGTAACTTTGTGTTCATGTTCTTCTTATTTTGTTGGAGTATGAGCATCATCTATGTTTAAATTTCTTCTCAGATGAGAATGCACAAGAGTTTTTAAGTTCCATACTACAGGTTTGAAACACCTTCCAACTTCATGGTTAACCGTATTTTCATAGCTGTGTCATTCTTCTATCATGAAATTATGACTTCCTTGATTATATCTGTATTGCTTAGCTCAATATATATTCGAAGTTTCAAAAGATCAATAATCTTTGCTTATGAAAAATTTACCCGTGCAGAAGCCTTTTGAGGCATCATATCTTTACTGTAATATGTAAAGAAAATAATTGAAATCCTTAATCATAACACTGAAAGCTTGTGGTGTAAAGTATCTAATTGAATTCTAAAATAATCTTATCACCAAAATTTTCTGAAATTTTTATTTACCTCAAGAATGTTATGCTTGACTGGTTAAACTTATTGTGTAGGATCTGATCTGATATGATATGATAGAGAAGTAATAGCAGTTCATTTTTTGTTTCAAAAACTCTTTTATATTCTTAATATATATATATTTCTTGTCCGGTTTGTTTGTTTATACACTTAGCTATCATCAGCTGCATTAGTTCTAAGTCTATGGACTCTGGCAGGATTCTCTTGGTGATTACAGCAAAACAGTCATGATAGTTAATCTTTCTACGTTTGCATATGGAATATAGGTTACAACAATGTTCCCCATATGAGATTACTGTGAAGTAATCATAAGCATGTTTATTATGCTTAAACTCATTTCTTTTGAAGCCTGCATTAGTCCTGCTTATATAAATGTTGGGGAAACTCTTTACACGCTAAAATATGCCCATGCTGGGAATATCCAGGATAAGCTTGTGATAAGTTATTACAGTTGCTTCCCCAACCTGCCCGCCTCCTCCCACAACAATTTGACATTTTTACTACATAAAGATAAAGATCTTTTGATCCTGAAAGTTGTCCAATTAAATTCTCTAGGTTTACTGATCAGGTTAACAGAGATCCAATGTCCAGTGAAATTGTTAAGATGCGCCAAAGCGCCAACAATTACAGTGTTTTCCAGCAGAACTTTTTACCTGTGCAAGAGGAGTTTCATTAGGCATGTGATTCCTTTATTACAGAAAACTGCTTGAGGTGGGAAGGGTGAAATTCCCACATTTTAATTTATCGAAATGTTCAAAAAGATAGTGTCTTATCCTCTCACTAATTAGAGAAAAATATTAATGGCATGTTTGGTTTGTTGAAATTTATAGTACTGTTGAAAATAGCAAAACATCTTGTCTAACCATGGAATTCATGTCTCATAATGCATACTAAACTTACTTTAAAAAGTCTTTAACTGGAGACATGTGTAGGTTCTTAAGGATAGGATTGCTTGGCTTGAGGCTACTAACAAGGAGTTGTGTCGAAAGCTTAATGGATACCGCAACAACAGGAGTGGAATAGAACAATGTGATGCTAATGTATGCAATAGATCATTGATATAAATAGCATTAGGTTTCAATTATCTTTTATAAGTGGCTACTTATGATATATTCATATTTGATAATGTGCAGTTGATGTCATATACTTTAGCTGGATATCTATATTTGTCAAAGTACATGTAAATCTATAATATTATTTTTAGATGCCAAAAATAAATATTCTAGGTTGATTGCAGCTTTTTTCTATAAAAGGTTGAAGAGCTCAAAAGGGGCAAAGCATGGAATCATCTGATTACCAAATGAGTGAAGACATGAAATAAATGGGTTGGTGATTTCATTAACAGATATTTCGTTGTTTTTATCTTTAATATTCATTATTAATTGTGTCATCATGGTGTTAAAGCTAGAATAATGTTGAGAAGCAATGCATGGGGCAAATTATTTATACTAAGATTGTCATTGACTCCATCTGATGCGATATTCCTTTCAAGTTCAAAAGAAGACTTTTTTTTTATGGTAGATTGTGTCGTATACTATGACCATCAATAAGAGTCGAGAACAATCACTTTCACAAGTGAGATTATTTCTAAAAAAAAGGAAAAAAAAAAAAAACTAAGTTCCAGTCATTGGCAAATTTTCGTGTATATGTGTTGACGATAGTTACTCAACAAATGTAAAGGAAAATGTTATGTATAAAAATGTTTTTCAAATTTTGTGATGCTTAAAGCTTATTATTATTATTTAGATTGACACTAACTTTTGTTAGTTTTTTAAAATTGTTTTCTATTGTTCAGTTTCAGTACATTATTTTTTGTCAAAATAATATGTTCGTACTACGCACGGGTGTGAATCTAGTTTTGATAAAGTTTCAAGTTATGATACTTTAAAAGTATCATAAGATACTCTTGAAGTATCACAATATGATACTTCTGAAAATAGTATTTTTCCAAAAAAAAAAAATTGAAGTATTTTTCAATAATTCTTGAAAATGAAGTAAATTTCAATTATGATACCAAAAGTTGGATATTTTTACAAACACCCCTCTAATTTATCTCTCTCAAGTTCAGATTAAGCATATTTAACTAAGTCTACCATGTATCTCTACAATAGGTCAAAGTTCTCCTTAGTTAAATGCATTAAATTATCTAGGAATTCATAAGTGGCCTCAAGCAATCACAAATTCATATTTCTATCTTTTTGTTGAAATTGCCGAGTTTTAATAAGTGATCTAATTGTTAACCCACCTCTCGAATTATGAAAACAACCATTAAATCATGAATTTGTGATCAAGCAATTCAAGTATTAAGAACAATAATAAAATCAATACATTATCGTTAAAACACCAACTTGATAATTAAAATCAAACTAAAAATATTAAATCTATCTCGTCAATCCTGATTATTAAATTAGCAACTCAAGTTTTTGGAAGGAAAAATGATAAAAAAAGAATAAAACCCGAAATTTGAAGAATTGAAGTCCAAGCATCGCCTCCTTTGTTAAATTAATGTCTAGCCACTGGCGGATCCAGCCGGTGTCGAGCTAGCGCGGCCGCGCTAGCTCGATCCCGGCCGATCTGCTTCTCTGTTATTTTTTTTTTTAATAGAAAGTGAAACTTGAGACTGAGTTGCAAGATATATGGAGCATCTTATGAATGGTTTGAACTTGAAAGCCACAATTTTTGAAGATAGGAAAACTACGATGAAGATAACAGGCGTCGTCGACTCACGGCTGTATTGTCTGGGGAAGAAGACAGATACGGGAGGAAGGAGGAAGAAGAAGGAGCTTTCATTTGGGCCTTTTTCCTTTCATTTGGGCCATTTTTTAAAAGTTTTGATATGGACTTTTTTTTAAGATTGATTTATGTCTTATAACTTGTGATTTTATTTGGGTTGATATTATTTATTTTTTGCTTCCTAATTTGTTGGATTATTTATTTCATCTAATTAAATAATTTTCTTGCTCTTTGGATAATATGATTATGGTGTATAATACATGATTATGTAAATAAATAAAAAATACCCTAAATCAAGATATTGGTTTTTGTATATAATTTTCAGAATGAATTATAGATTCATACTTTGATTATGATATACAATTTCGAGAATGAATTAATGATTTGATATATTATTTATGATTTTCAAAAATGTTTAATTGATTTTTAGGATAAATTATAGGTCGATATATAATTGTTTTAGTGTATTTCTATACTTTGTTTAGTTTTAGTATTATTTAATTAAATAATAATAATAATAAACAATCTCACTATTGCAATATTTGATATTGTCGATCAACGGTCAACGATCCATAGTCAATGATCGACCGCTCTAGCTGAACTTTTGTGCTGGATCCGCCCCTGTGTCTAGCACCCGAGCAACTCTGTCTGCCGACTTCTTTGTTGCACAGCACAGCCGCTTATATCCTTGAAACTCCCAGTCGACTCTTCTTCTCTCCCAAAGCAGCCTCTTTTTCTCCAATTAAAACTCCTCCTCAGCCGACCACCTTTTGGCGAAGTAGGATTGTCTCCACCTTTTTTCTCTCACAGTCGGACTCCGATTGGTTGGCTGCCTCTTCCAATCTCTCAATATATATCACCAATTTAATCCCCCAAGAGTCCACCGTCCCACTCTATTCCGCAGCAATGTATCACCAATTGACCCAGCCAACCACCTCCTTTATGCAAAGCAACAGCCAACCAACCACGCCCTTTTTTTTATTCCAGCCGTGTAACTTTTGTATATAGAATAATCTAGGGAGACATTTTAAATTGATATTTTTAAATGATATTGTGACATGTCAAATATATATTGGATGGTGTAAATAATTATCTCACTACTTACTTTTCACCATCAAATATATGTACGTCACGTCACAATGTTACTTAAAAATGTCCATTAAAAACATCTCCTTAAAATTACTCTTGTAGATAACCCGTGAGCCTCTCAATTCAACCGGCCGTGCATGTATATATATTCCAAGAAAAAGTCCCACAATCGGCCACAAGAATATAGTCCCTCTTTTTTCCAGTCGGTCCTCTTTTATTCTCACCTAGCCGCCATTTTTATCCACTACACAACCCGACTCACTCTTCTTGTTATCAAAGGAGTCTTTATTGAGTTGGTTTTTAAAGACTCAATTAAACTTGGATAAGTTTTATTCTTGAGCCTCAATTTTTTCAAATAATTAAAGTTGGTCCTTGACTTCGTTTTATCTCCAATTGCATTCAAAATTGAGTTTTTCGATCTAATTGTTGAGAAATTGCTTCAATTACTCATTTTTCTTGATTTAGGGATAAAACTTGAAATAATAAAAATAAACACAAACTAAGTAAAATTTATTCACGAAAAATAATATAATATCCTAATTTTGACAGATAGATAAGTGTATAAAATACACTTATCGACGGTCGATCCAGTTTTACCTTATTCTTAATCTTTGTCCATAAACACACCAAACAAGATTAAAAGATATAAGTTGATGAATGATGATCTAATTATCAGATATTCTCATATTAGACTATGCTCCGATGATATATCGTATCAATCCATTGTTGTATAGTAAATTTAATTCAAATATTCAGCCCACCTTTAGTTTATGTATCAATATTGAATTAATGTCATATCACCTGAATATAGTTAGTATAAGATGAGCACTCACTATATTATTTATCATAAGGTAATTTCTAGAATCTAGAATTGTTCTACGACGATACCAAATGAAACAATATTAATTCGCAGAAATATGTTCGTGCGAATGGTTGCAACCGGATGAATGCAAACGTGATATGTATAAGTAAAATAATCTCAATAGGTTGGAAGAAAACACTATAAAGAAATGAAATTAAGGGAAACTGTGTTCAGTGTAGGCGTAGGTAGACCTTTGGGGTCCGCCTCAGATTTATTTATTTTAATGAATAGGGCCAAAGCCTCATGGACGGTGTAATCACGATTTTGAATTTCCACTTTCACATTTCACGTTTGGAACTTTGTGTGAGAATTGGATGTAAATTACAAATTTACGAAGTGTTCGGTGGTCACAACCGTCATTTTTTTTGTTTATTTTGGTGTTTTCTGTTATATATATATATTAATTGAAATAAATAAATAAATTACGTAAAGTGCCCAAGTGGTGGAAAATGTGGAATTTACATGGGAGGTCGGTGGTTCGATTCACATTCCACGCGCATATTTAAATAGTCTTTGATAGGGCCTTGGGCATTGGGCTTCTTTGATTAAAAAAAAATATTTTTATTATTTATTTTTTAATCATTTCCGAATTAATTTTATTTCTGACTGTTGAGGCAGTTTCTTGTGAAATAATGAAATTCATAAAGTTTCAGTTTTCTTCATTAATCCCTGTGGAAGTTATGCATAATTTTTCTCTATAAATTCAAGTTATTTTTCAGAATAACACACAGAAACAACTTATATAAAAAACAAATCTTCTTGTCTTATTCATCTATTTTCTTTACGCTATTCTGGAGTAACCTTGAGAGTTCTGAAATCACTTGTGATTGCTGCACATAGTGATTCGATCGTTGTATCCTGGGAGTGATTGTCCAAAGAGGTCGCAGCAAATTACGGCGGGCAATTTCACTTTAGGATATCGTGCTGTCACGAGTCTCGATCGATAAGTTTTTCTTTTCTGCAATACTATTGTTCTAAATAACAGTGCCTGCAACTAGTTTTGTCTAACATTTTCTAGGTAGATGTATGATTAAAAATTGGAAATAGAAAATATGTGTGGTTAAAAAATAGTGTGAAAAATTATATTGATTTATAAATTGTAATCATTGCGTAAAAGAACGATGTGTTAGTTAAATTAAAATTGAGCCAATTATTTGGTCTATTTAATTGTTCTTTTAGATTAAATGGACTTCAAATTTTAAAGGACTACCAGAAAAAATAATTACAAGCAAAATTGGTCCATTTCCAAAAAAAAAAAAAAAAAAAAAAACTAAAATGAGCTGGCCCAGAAGTTGTGCATGGGTCCGCCCATGGGGGAAATGCTGAAGGAACCCGATGATTAATCATCATTTGTTGATCAGGTAATTAAATATATGTTATAGTTTTTCGTCGTAAATCACACTTTAATTGCAATAAAGTCTCCACCATACCCTCGTTGCTTGACTTATGTTAGAATGTTTTTTCGTAATATTATTATCTTTAATCTTCAATTAATTAACAAATATTATCTGTTTGTTATAAATAATATAAAATATGTGAATGACCAGTTACTATTATACCCCTGTAAACTTTACATATTACGATTGTGCTATTGTTCACTCCTATAAATATGATCCTTATTTCATTCATTCATACGAATTTAATAAGAGAAGAATTCTCTCCTATCTCTCTCTATATTCTCTATTGTTTTCATAATAATTTTACAACACGTTATCAGTACAAGTCTCTAGCCAATTGAGTAATATAACGAGAGTATGCTCTACAGTTGCATCTAAATGATGAACATCTGTATCAGAAACCTGATTATTACTAATCAATGTTTCCTTTTCTCAAACCAAACACTTTTGACTTTAGAAAATAACTCATATATTGTAGATCTGAAAATTTATCCAATTTTAAAATTTATGGTCGAACTGAAAAAGAAAGATTCCGGCCGATCCAGATATCCGATCGACGATTGGACCTCGCCATCAGAATGGGCTTGTCGAGGAGAAGACTCACCTGAAATTTGGGGATGATCTGACGGCTGAAACAGAAGATATCGAACGGAGAAGAAAAGCTGAAAAATTGTGCAAAAACCAAAATCTGACCGGAAATTGAAACGCTTATCCCGGACGATTCTGAACTCCGATCAACGATCGGCCAGCGGCATATCAACGGGCTTTTCTAGGAGAAGACTCGATTGAAATTTGGCACCGATCCAACGGTTAAAATGGAAGTTATTGGCCGGAGAAGAAGAGGCTGGCAGACTGAAAAATACTGATTCTGGCCAAATGGTTTCTCTTTTGGAGAAACGGAGACCACGGGCATATTCAGGAAGTTGAGGCGCATATTCTGGTGATGGGTTGATTTTTCCGGTCACTGGCGCGTTCCGACCGGCGACGGTGCGTGGGGTGGCGCGTGAGCAGATTCCGGCGAGATGAATTTCGTACCAAAAGTAAGTTTGTTCTAAATTAAATTTCATACCTATTGACGGTTTTGATTTACTCATATGATCAATATATTAAAATATGGATGATTTTGCCCTTGATAATACGTTAAAGCATATTATTCGTGATTTAACGAATTTGATTAATCATTATTGATCTGATGATAAGTGTTAATAGAATATATATTCTAAATTATTTAACACTACTATGTGATCAATATGATAAATTAAAAGATTTAAAAGTAAAATAATAGTTGCCATGTCGTGATTCGTTGTGTTGTGTTGAGTATAACTCATTATCGTAACGACCTGGACTATTATGAATACTTTGACTAGATTTGGAGATATGACTTGCTCATTTATGAAATATAATTATTTCTTTATATTGTTACCACTTATATGGTTTGTTGTACTGATTTTAAATATCTCTACTCATATAAATTTGATAATATTGTTATTATTTGATATTTCAACAAATGGTACCAGAAGTTACCATTAGCAAAAGATTGTTAGATCTTAATGAAAATATTTTATCATTTGGTACCAGAAGTTACCAATATCTGTAGTTGAAAGTGTAGATGAAAATAAATTATTCAAAAAAGAAAAATGTTGATGTATGATAAGATAATATCACATGATAGCACAGATATGACTAATGTGAAAATAATCTCATCAGTATTATGAGATAAATGTTATATGATTATGATAAGCAGTTTTGATCAAAGTTCTTACACAAGCACTTATATACTCTAGAAGAAGTACATATTTACTTCAGAAGAAGTAAAGATTGTCATACTGAAATGATATTATTATTATTATTGCTCCTGAAGAAGCATAAATGAGTCATACATGCAAAATACAAAAGGGGGAAACATTTATGATCCTCAAAATTAGAGATGTGTTTCGGGAGTAACTGTATCCTACCACTTCTGATCTTTTGAGGAAATAAAGAAACATTCAAAGAGGTGTGTTTCAAGAGTAAGAATACTCCATACTCTACCACCCTAAATCTTTGAGGTACACAAGATTAAACATTGATAAAATCCTAGAAATTTAAGGTGTGTCTCAAGAGTGAGAATACTCCATACTCTACCACTACATATTCTAGGGTTCACAAAGTTAAGTTTACATTAACCGGACTCCATTTTCACTTGATTCCCCTTCCTTGCGACCAATCTATCTTAACTCCTGCTGGATCTTGTATGAGGATATATGACTGTAGCTTATCTAGTAGTTCATCGATAGTAGAAGCAGAAATAAGGATCCTTCTAGCAAATGGAGATATGAATCCCTGTTCCACAGCATAATCAAGAAATGTTAACAAACCATCAAAGAAATTGTTAATATTTAAAAGCCCAATAGGCTTAGTATGGAGATCCAGTTGAGCCCATGAGGTAATATTAAAGATTTCTTCTAAAGTACCAAAACCTCTGGGAAGGGCTATAAAGGCATCAGAACCATGTAGCATGCAAGTTATGCGTTCATGGATAGATAAGGTTTGTACTTCATGCCCTCGTGTTTTGTCTGCAATATCTACCAAATGAACAGGTATAACACCGATCACTTTTACTCGCTCTGTGAGAGCAGATTGGGAAATACAACCCATCAAACCATTGCTACCACTCCCATACACGAGAGTGATACCTTTCTCCCCCAATTTCTTTCCAAGATCCACTGCTGCTTCTAGATACCCAAAACCTTTCCCTATTTTTGATCCACAAAATACATAGATAATTTTGATCTTTCGATATTTTGGTCCTTCCATCTTTGAGAGTATAAGGAAGGAAAAATTTATGAGAAAATGATATTTTGGGATGCATGAAACTGTGAAAATCATTGGCTTTTTAAACTTGAAAAACTTCACTATTTACTGCTCGTCTTTTGAAAAAGTGAAAACCTACTTCTGACTAAATTACACTACTTTTGATAAAGCTTACCTTTCGGTGATTTTTCAATACACTTTATCAATGCTCGAGAAATAAAGCATGAAAATATTTTATAAATATATGTGCAAATATATACACACAATATACTGATTTACCTTGTATCAATGTTGAATAGCCAAAACATCATTGTTTATAATAGCCTGGCAAACAAGATCATTTGCTATTATATTTTTGAGACTATAATGCTCTTTATCGCTGATGAATTCAGCCCATAAAGATAGTAAATACCCACTAGGGTGCGTCTCAAGAGTCAATCGGATATCATCCAATGGCTCCTTACTCAGTCCACCCTTAATGAAGTCTATCTTATCATCTCGATTTATGAATGAATATCCTACTGACTTACAACGGGTATCACATGTCCATCAAGCACATTTGTAGCAACTATTTAATCTTTTTTCTCTTCGCTTCTTTGCAAAAGTACTTTTACCTAAGCCAGGCTTGTGCTTAGAAAATGAATCTGGTAATTCACTAGTTAGTCGAACTTTTGCTTCGATCAACCAACGAACATCTTCTGGGATACCTTGATCCATCAGCAGCCTCAATCTTTCGAGTCGAACTCGGTAAATCTTTTTCAAAACATTTATCGGAAGATTAGAATAATATTTGCGAATATTTGATAATATAACATCCATTTTTTTATGGATCTAATTTCTTCCCAAACGATCTATTTAAATGCATTATTTAACGCGGTGGCTCCGCGTGTCAGTAATTCCATCAAGAAATAATGGAATAAATAATTGAAAAGGTGGGAACAATGAGATAGTGCGTCATTACCTTTTTCGATATAAGGGAAGATTTGGTGATAAGATTGAGAACATAAGATATTTTCTTGGATATTGTACCTGATTTTTTCGGTATACTAAAAGTAATAAAGGTATACTGATTTGAACTATACAGAAATACGTACTGATGAAATGAATACTGTATTGAACCAGAAGTTCATACATATTTACAAGTGAAATATTTTCCTGAACCAGAAGTTCTATAATGATTGGTTAGATTCCAATTCAAAAAATTAGATTTATTGAGAATGCAAAATGGCATTCATTAAAGAACCAGAATATTGTTCAGGTTAACAAGTTATCATTGCTGCTTGTTCTCAAAAGCAAATTAATTATCTCATTAAGAAAATGAATGACTGATTATTTGCTCAAGTAATGATATTACAAGTAAAGTGATAAATGTTAGCATGAATATATATTAAAGTCATTAATGATTTTACGAATTAGTTGAGATAATAGAATATTATATTGCTAATAATTTAGCAGATTAAAAGCCTCAAGTTATTTTCTATGAGAACAATTTGATTATAAATATTTCTCATGCAACAATATTTTACATACAAACATGTCAATACTATGAAATAAAGATTTGCTTGTGAAGCTTTATGATTTGTAAAATTGCGATATGTATACAATCCACCAAAGCGCACTTAGATATATGATTGAGATTATATCCCTAAAAGGATGACATGTTATGGCATTTTAGTCGATTGATATAATATAATATTTGTGAACATTATGGGGAAAACACGCCTGAAGCGTAATTATGCCTGAAGTATAATGACTATCGATTCCAAAAATATATATCTCTTGAATGATTGAGATGATCCCTTTGAGGCTAAATACTCATGGTGAGTAAAATGAACATAATTAAATGTAAGAAACGCAGGTACCTGATGATAGAACATATAAAGAGATCTCTCTATGCTATATTGAGATGAAATGGAATTGATAAATAAGTTGACTGCATACATAAACAACCCTCTTATGAAAATGAGGTTGATGAAATTATAATACTTTGGCCAAGTATAAAACCCCAATGTAGGGATTATTGTTCAAGGACCTGAAGTCCAAATGCTTAAATGTGTAAAGCCAGTAATTATCTGTACAAATGAAAAATATTACACAGTCGTAAAAGACGACTCGTTGTGCGCGAAATTTTTCATAGAACTGGCATGACATATGGTGGATAGACTATAGTCTAAATCACTAGCTTGAGCTCTTTGATATACCAATGAGTGAGATCAAAATGTATGATTCTCATCTCGGTACTTTGAGAGTATTCTTTGATGTACCAGTTGATCGCGGTACGTTGGGATTTCAAGTAAAATGATTGTAGATTATATGTCGAAATTGATATATATTTCAACGATTGATTATACAAATCAGAAATTGTGGTTTATAAGATGCAAGAACATACATGTATAATCAATGAAAGATTCAATATACCCAGATTAGTATCACTATAGGATGATACAAATGACTCCATGATATAATATGTTGAAAGTGAAATTGGAGTGTACTATTTATGACATCTGGGAAATTGATTATTCACTAGAAGTGAATATGAAAATGAATATGTTTAATTATTCACCAAAAGTGAATTCTAGATTTGATTATTCACCAGAAGTGAATTCTAAATTTGATTATTCACCAGAAGTGAAAGATGCAATCGATAAATTAGTACAATATTTCTTAATATAGCATGTTATGACATCATGAGCTATGAACGATTTATATAAAGCTCATCATAAATTATATGTTTGATGAAAAGATTCGTGATTGTACCAATATACTTGGGATATTCCATGAAAGGAATAAATACGCGTTGCACTCTTTTTCCTTTAGCTGAGGTTTTGTCCCACAGGGTTTTCCTAGTAAGGTTTTTAATGAGACAACAATTGAGGCGTATTGATGAAAATTAATGAGAATAATGTACTATTTTTCCTTTCACTGAGGTTTTGTCCCACATGATTTTTCTAGCAAGGTTTTTGAGGCATTATCATAGCTATCGACAAGCTATAATTCAGCAATACATTGTTATATTGGAATGATATCAACAAATGAAGAAAATCATAGACATCTTATGAAGAATGCTATACAAGGAGATTTTTATATTCCAGACGAAAGATGATATCAATGTTCGAGAAGTTCATGAATCCTCAATTGCACACTTCAGGGGGAGAAACATACTGTACACTTTTTCCTTCGTCCAGGTTTTGTCCTAGTAGGTTTTCCTGACAAGATTTTAATGAGGCAGGGTTCAGATTTTATCCCACTGGGTTTTACTGATAAAGTTTTAATGAGGTAGCACTTCAGAACTTCAAGATTCAGTACATGATTTATTCTACTCGAACGTTAGACTCAATGATTCACCATGCCCAACATCAGGGGGAGCTTCTGTACTCTATTTCATTCGCTCAAGTTTTATCCCACTGGGTTTTCTTAGCAAGATTTTAACGAGGCAGACAATTTCGGAATATGTCATTCAAGGGGGAGTGTTATAAATAATATAAAATATGTGAATGACCAATTACCATTATACTCATGTAAACTTTACATATTACGATTGTGTCATTGTTCACTCCTATAAATAGGAGCCTTATTTCATTCATTCATACGAATTCAATAAGAGAAGAATTCTCTCCTATCTCTCTCTATATTCTCTATTGTTTTCATAATAGTTTTACAACACTGTTAATATAATTTTAACTAGTACTTCAAAATGAGGGGCACATATTTTTCAAAATCAGTAATTGTTATGTATTTGTTAAATAAAATAAACTGGTTTATAAATCAGTTTATAAATTATACAATTTATTAAATTACTTTTTAACTTTACATATTTTCTCTCTCCAATTTTTAACCACAACTTTTTACCCCAAAATTATAAATAAATCAGTTTATAAATCAAACAGTATTAGTAAACTGTTGACCACAAAATTCGGCTGGACCTCGGACCAACACATCTCAGCTCCTCATTCTTGAACACGTGGATCTCCTGCGCACTGTGACAAACAATCAGTTTGCAAAGGGGGCCGAGGTGGCTCCCATTTGCACTCCGATGCCAAAGTCAGTGCTCATTTCAAGCAAATATAAATTGAGTGCAGGAAATATAAGTGTGTAAAAGAGAGAAAGGGGAGTGAGAGTAAAATATTCAGCTAAGAGAGTGAAAATGCTAACCCTTTACCAGGGGGGAGGAGAGCTCTATTTATAGGGAAGTTTATAATCTTGGATGGCGACACGTGATAGATTTTACACGTGTATTTACCCTAGCGGTTGGAGAGGAAAATCTTACTTTTTGACAGTAATCATTGCTACGTTTGGTAGGGGATGGGCGCCTGTCACTTTTGGTAAAGATGGTGTCACATCTCTGACTTCATCCGTTGTCCCATCACTCATCTGTGGCGTCAACGTAAAGCACATCGGCTAAACGTAAAGGACCTCGGTTGAACGTAAAGCACATCGGCTAAACGTAAATCAGTTCTGCCAAAGAAGTTCACGTGCTATTCTACGTCGGCAGTTGGCCCAAGGTGATGCCCTAGACTTTAATCGTGGGCTAAGGTCCATTGGGCCTTCACTGGTGGTTCAACGTACTATGTTTTTGGGAATAGTCTCAACACTAGTCCCTCAAATCCGATGTGGTCATTCATGGGTGGATCGAATTTGTCATAGTTTCGCAGAAATAATTTTGTTCAAATTTCATCATTTGTTATATTCAATATTTTGTAATGATTCCGCCATCCGCTCGCTGGGAGTCACTATGTAGCGTGGCGATTTTAAGGTCAGGAATGGCATTCCTTATGGAAAGTCCGGATTCAGAGTATAGCTGACCTCCTACTTCGGCTTTTCCCTCCTAAGCGAAGGTTGGGATCGCACTAGCACGTTTCTTAGGCGGCGTATTTAATAAAAAGGGGCTACTGATATTGGTTCCCAAGAAATATAAAAGATGATGGGAGTGACATTTTTGTCGCGCGTGGCACTCACTGTGGTAGCTGAACAGTTTCATCCCTTCCTCCGACAGCTGGCACTTTGATTAGCCCATTCCCCAAGAGGCGTGGGTTACCCGCATCAATCATGCGGCTCAAAGACCAAGGGTTTTAGATCATTAGGTTCCCTATAAATCCTCCTTCGTCTCATTATCTTCCCTTTACCATTTTCTCAGAATTTTTGCAGTAACATTCTCGCAAAAAGTTGTATTACTTTTTCCTTTCTTGCAAGTATCGCATCTTCTCTTCAAGGGTCTTCTACCCAGCAAACCGTCCTTACCGTTCAACAGCTTTTATTGGCGTGTTCCTCATTTTAAGTGTACAATCTCGAACGTTCGTTCTTTGAAGGTAAATTTCTTTTCCTTTGTATGTGCAAAACTTTTTTATTTTCAATTTTCGAGTGTGGGTTTGAAAATTTCATTTTGCATTTTGTTTTCCTTTTGATGAGTCTGGCCCATCTTTAAGAACAAAAAAATGGAAAGAGTTGGGGGAACGAGTTCACAGGAACTATTGGCAATGGTGATTCCTATCAGAGGTTTCTGCCTATTGTCTTTATCGATTTTTAGTTCCCACTTCTTTAGGGAACAGATTAGGAGGAGGAATAGGAAATGCAGTGGTATAATTTATTTGGATGATTCTGACAGCGAAGAAGAAAAGAACCAGAACTACATGGCTCATCTGTCATCCGACGAAAAGGCCTCCTTGCGGGAACTTTGAAGCAAGAGGGATAGCTTGGATGGTGTGGTAAGAGGTTAATCCTGGCTACCCCATCTCATTGCACATTATTCACACCTTATATACCCTGAAGAAGTTCGTTAGAAGGGATAAGGATGTGAGGTCGAATGTCAAGGACTGGTACTACTTGTCCCCCAGAGGCTCATATCCTCCTGTTATCACTGGTCACCCCACTTCAATAAAGAACTGGAGGAATTAGTGGTTCTGGATTGCGGGGGATTGCAGAGCTCGCCTGTGGACCCTAGTCCAGAAATCACCGTTCCTCGAACTCTTTCCTCGCCTAGTGAGTCTTGTATTTGCTTTCGCGTCTTTGGGTGTTATGTGCCATTCATTTATTATTTTATGTTCATCTTTCTTTATCTGTTTTTATACGTTGTTGGTTTGTGGCAGGGGACACTTTTGCTTTCCTCCTCTCCGACGCAGATTTAGTGACAGTGCAGCGAGTGTTTGCTTACCGGGGTACTTTCTAGGAGGTCGTTCAACAGAACAAGCTTTTTGTTAAGCACAGACTTATGCGAGCTATGGGTGAGTTCGTTATCTTACTGCCTCCATTGCTTATGTCTCAATCACTCATAACTTTATTCGTCTTTCTTTCTTACCAAGTTCCAAGGACTTCTCGAAGATCTCTTTTATGGACCTTATGACCAAGAAGGTCCCGCCTGCTCTTCGCCATGGCAGCGAGATTGAAAGGAGGCAGAAAGCCGTGCTGGCTAATCTGCAAGTAGGGGTGGCGAAGGAGGTATCCGAAGCGTCCACTGTCCAACTAAAAGGTCCTCTTCCTACACTACTACCGCCGCCCAGTCTGTCGTCGGTGGGCCCCCAACAGCCTAGCTTGGAAGAAGGGATTGAACCCAAGAGGGTCAGGGCAATGGGGAAAGGAAAAAGGGAGTCTAAGAGTGCCTTGGTACCACCATCTCCCGTGTCCGAGGATATTTTCGAGCCGCTATCCGAGGAGGAGCTCGCCCCTTTAAAGAGGCTTAGGAGGGGAAAGGATACCACCTCTATTCCTCCGCCCCCGGAGACCCAGGACTTGGAGGATGAGCCTTCCGTGTCTATCCCAAACTTGGCTTACGAAATGAAACCTGCGGGAGCAGAGGAGCTCAAACAAATTAAAGCCAGTGTTCTTCCTAGGGACGTCACCTTCAGTCCTACTTTATTTGATTTCCCCAGTTCTCCTCCTGCCAGAGGGCTGGTCTGCCTTCTCTTCCAGTGCCACTCCATCTCGGAAGCTACTTGCTGCCAAAGCTATGAAAGCTAGGGCACTAGCCTTTATTGATGAGGTGGAGTCTTCAGTGGAGGAGGCGCAGCGGGACAAAAAAGATGCTGAAACTACACTCCCTCACGCGGACAACATGCTGAAGGAGATTAATGATCTCAAAACTCAGCCGTCCATAGCCTGCAAATCTTCCTCAGAGGAGAGGGCTCACGTGAAGCGCCTCCAGGAAGATAATGAGAAACTGAAGCGCGACCTCCAGGGATCTGAGTCAGATGTGGCGGCTCTGCGCAAGAAGCTTGACGAATCCAACCGTGCCCAGTTCATCACATCTGAGGCCTTAGCAGAAGCAAACTCCACAAAGGCCAAGCTAGCATCTGAGGTGGCAGAAATCACCTCTAAACTACAAGGTGAGGTAGAGGCTAGGAAGAAGGCGGAGGAGGATTATGCCTCCCTGGAGAAACATATTGACTCCAGAATTGCTAAGGCCTTGGAGCTTACCATTGCAGCCAGGGTGAAGGAGGTTTTGGGGGCCAAAGTGTCGAAGGAAGTTCAGAACTTCAAGGATACTTTCAAAGAGACCCCTGTGTATGAAGCCATGCATAGGGTTTTTGGGGACATTGGGGCTAGGATGGCCTTGGGAGATGTGAAAGAGACTTTCCCATATTTGGACATTTCCCAGATCGAGGCCTTATATTTAGAGCCACAAGATTTAGGGGAAGATACTCCTGCTGACGTTCCTTCTGACCCCTGCCAAATTGTACCAGACAGAGATTCTGCCAAAGATCCCCCCAGTGAATATGGTAATAGTGTGATTGCAGCTAGTTAGTTTTTTATATTAGTTTTTGTTTTTGAATTTTAAAGCGTAAATGTAATGGTACTTTGAATTGTAAATTCCTTGAATTTGTAAATGTAATGATTTAGTTAGGTCGCTGTTTTGATCATTTTGCGAAATTTGACAGTTATGTACATAAGCTTTTGACAACGTAATTCATTTGGGTGTGAATTTTCTAAACGCAAACATCTTTTAGACGCATTGTTACCAGACGCCTTGTACCAAGATAGTCCCTCAGATCTAAGTAGCTTAAGGCATTCATGTTTACTAGTTAGATCTGATTTTGACAAATATTTGAACGTGTTTGAATTATACTTTGTTACACCTGCGATCCTTCCTTCTTACAATTAGTAGTTCAGACAAGTTCTTACTGATGGTGTCAACTCGTTCAACCAATACGCAGTGATCGTAGTGCAGGCTTATAAGAGTCACTTGTTTTAGCAAAGTTTAAGTATAATGGGGTTGTATTCTCTCATAAACAAAATAATTTAGGCATTTTTAACATCTTCCATGTTTACCGATCAGTAGTTGATGCAATCCTTAACGTAACTCACTTCAAATTTTCATTTCAAATTTCATGGAGACATTGTAATCGTCGAAGATGAATTTGATTTTATTGGAAATAGCGACGAAGGTGATCCGTGTTCCAAGGATTACACAAAGGTACCCCTGACAGGTCTTCGATCATGTACGTACCAGGTACCACCTCAGCAGTGACTTTGTAAGGGCCTTCCCAATTAGGACCTAAAGTCCCTACTCCTGGTTCTTGAGTAGAGGGAAGAACCTTTTTGAGGACTAAATCCCTGATGTTAAAGTACCGACCCTTTACCCTTTTGTTGTAGTAGCAGGGCATTTTTTCATGGTACTTTGTCATTACTATCTGAGAATCACTCCGTTTTTCAGGAGGAAATCTAAGCTAGCCCTCTGTGCTTCTTCGTTTCCCACCTCGTCATAATTGATTTGACAAAGAGAAGGCACCCCAATTTCAATTGGGCACACCGCCTCGGATCCATACGCTAAGGAGAAAGGCGTTTCACCAGTGGCAGTGTGCGAGGTGGTCTGAAGTGCCCATAATACTTGTGGGAGTTCATCTACCCATGTGCCTTTTTTGGATTCCAACTTCCTCTTTAGGGTGTTTTTTACGGTTTTATTCACAGCTTCAACCTGCCCATTAGCTTGTGGATGATGCGGAGACAAAAATAATTTCTTAATTCCCAAATTGTCGTACAATTCATCTATGCTTCTGTTTTTGAACTGTTTTGCATTATCACTAACCAACGAGTGCGGTATTCCGAATCTGCATATAACATCTTCCAGATGAACTTGGTGGTGTTGGCCTTGGTAATCCTCATCAGGGGTTCCGCCTCGACCCACTTGGTGAAGTAGTCAATTGTCACTATTGCAAAGCAATTGTTACCAGCACCCCTAGGCATAGGGCCAATAATATCAACCCCCCACTTCGCAAAAGGCCAAGGGCTAATTAACACAGTTAACTTATGCTACGACTGATGTGGTATGGTTACATGCCTTTGACATTTATCGCACTTGCGGACGAAGTCATGGGAATTCTTTCGCATGGTCGACAAAAATATCCCTGTTTAAGGGCTTTTCGAGCCAGTGACAACGCCCCGGCGTGGTTGCCGCATATGCCCTCATGAATTTCTTTCATCATATACCGTCCTTCCTCCGGCCCAACACATCTCGGCAAAGGAGAGGAGTAACTCCGTTTATAAAGTAGATCATCTAAGAGTACAAAATTTGCGGCATATCTTTGCAATTTTCGAGCTGCTTCCGGCTCGTCTGGTACTGTCTGATGCTTCAAGTAGGATAGTATGGGACTCATCCAAGATCCTTCTTTTTCTATTGCCAAAATCTCCATTCCTGGCTCAATAGAAGAGGTCATCAAATGCTCAATTGGAATCAGATTGTGGAGCTCGGAATCATTATTGCTTGCTAGTTTGGATAAAGCATTTGCATTAGAATTCTCATTTTTGGGAATATGCTGTAACTCCATTTTTCCAAAGTTTACGGCGAAATCTTTCACTTTTTTCAAGTAAGCAACCATGGTTGGTTCTTTAGCAGCGAATTGTCCGTTAAACTGGGTTACGACAAGCTGTGAGTCACTATTTGCCACCACGGACCTAATCTTTAAAGCTTTCGCAAGTCTTAGCCCAGCTAAGAGTGCCTCATATTTTGCAACGTTGTTTGAGGCTTTAAAGCCAAAGCGGATGGAACTGTGTAGTTTGTACCCTTCTGGACTCATTAGTAGTATGCCTGCCCCGGATCTTCCATCAGTCGAGGACCCTTCAACGAACAACTTCCACTCACGGCTATCCTTCGCGTTATCAATCATCTCCACCTCTGGCGGATGGGTGAACTCAATTATGAAATCTGCCAATGCTTGACCCTTTATAGCAGTCCGAGGTTCATAATATAGGTCGTACTGGCTGATTTCTATTGCACATTTCATTAACCTCCCAGATACATCTGGTTTCTGTAACACCTGCCTCATGAGAAAGTTGGTGAGAACATGTATGGAGTGCGATTGAAAGTAGGGGCGGAGTTTGCGAGCTGCTGTGATCAACGAGAGAGCAAGTTTCTCCATATCTGGGTAACGTGTTTCTGCATCCAGCATGGCTTTTCTTACATAATACATTGGGAATTGATTCCTCTCTTCCTCTCTGATCAGTACTAAGCTAACAACCTCTTTCGATACGGCTAAATATAGATAAAGTGGTTCGCCAGCTCTTGGTTTTGATAACAATAGGACTTGCCCCAAGAATGCTTTCAGGTCGGAAAAAGCTTGCTCACATTCTGGCGTCCACTGGTATCGCTTCCCTCCCTTCAAGATCTTAAAAAATGGAAAAGCATTTGTCAGTGGACTTAGAAACGAACCGATTTAAAGCCGCATTCCTTCCCGTCAAGCTTTGCACTTCTTTTGGGCTCCGAGGAGATCGCATGTTCATCAAAGCTCTGATTTTATCGGGATTGGCTTCAATCCCTCTTCTGTTTACCATGAATCCCAGAAATTTTCCGGATGCTACTCCAAAAGCGCATTTCGCTGGGTTGAGCTTCATTCGATATTTCCTCAAAACATCGAAGGCCTCTGACAAATGGTGGATATGCCCTGTGGCGACCATACTTTTGACCAGCATGTCATCAACATATACTTCCATGGTGTTTCCCAATTGTTCTGAAAACATACGATTAACAACCTTTGATAGGTGGCTCCAGCATTCTTTAGGCTAAATGACATAGCTTTGTAACAAAAGAGTCCCCTATCCGTAATAAACAAGGTGTGCTCCTCATCCGATTCGTGCATGGGGATTTGATTGTATCTGGAGTATGCATCCATAAAGCTTAGCATCTCATGTCCCGCTGTGGAGTCAACTAACTGATCAATTCGAGGCAGTGGAAAACTGTCTTTGGGGCATGCCTGGTTTAAATTTGAAAAATCAATACATACTCTCAGTTTCCCATTCTGTTTTGGTAACAAAACAGGGTTTGATACCCACTTCGGATATCGAGATTCTCTGATAAAGCCATTTTTCAATAGCTTCATTACCTCTTCTTTCAATGCCTCGTATTTATCAGAACTCATCGGTCTTCTCTTCTGCCTGTGCCCAGAACTTCTGGGATCGAGCCGGAGTCTATGACAGGCCACTTTAGGATCAATTCCAACCATGTCATCATGTTTCCATGCAAATACATCGAGGTTCTCAAGTAAGAAGATTTTCATCTGATATTTGTATTCAACCGGAGAATCTAATCCAATCTGCAACTCCTTGACTGGGTCAAGTGGATCTACACCGAAACATTCCGGCCTTTCAGCTGGGGTAGAGCAATTGTTTCCAGCCATTCTTGGGTCTAGATCAGCCAGATCTTCTTCTGGCGTCATTGTAACATCCTCATTTTTTGAGGGCCCTCCACCTAGTCTTTCAGGGTCCGGAGTAGCCTCGGCCATTACCACATCGCTAATCATGTTCAAGCTCCGGTCTTGAAATTTCCGGATAGCATTCGTGTAACAGGCCCGTGATTCAGTTTGGCTCCCCCTAACAGTTGCAACACAGTACTCCATGGGGAACTTCATGGAAATATATTTCGTATGGGTTGTAGCCCCCAAGTAATGAGACCTGGCCTTCCAATTGAGCCATAATAAGAGGAGATCTTGTCCACAACCAAGAATTCCATGGGGATTCTGGATAAAGTTGGTGCTTGTTCTACCTCAGTCATAAGTGTTATGGATCCTCTGGGAGTTATGCTGTCCCCTGTGAATTCATATATTGGATTTGAAACTGGAATGAGTGGGGTGCTAATCCCCAAATTGTCGAAAGTTACTCCTTAAATTACGTTTATCGAGGCACCATCATCCACCATCATTCGTGACAACCCATTCTGAGCCTCTACTACCCTGATAACCAATGCATCATTATGCGGGAAGTGTACCACAATAGCGTCGTTTTGGGTAAAGGTGATAGATTCTGTCCGAGGCATCCCAACAGGATGTGAATGGATGTGGTAATTCACGTTGGCGGGCTGCTTGGCCTCTCTGATATATCTCTTCTGGGAGTTATTCGTGCTTCCACCTAGTGGGGGCCTCCCAATATTGTGTCGATTTCACGGATCGGCGGATCATTTGCAGGCATAGGTGGCTCTCTTGTATCTTTAACATGTACCGAGGAGTTATCCTGACCTTTGCTCCTATCTCTTTGACGACTGTCAATCCTTTCGTTGGTTGGGGTTCTTCCATGGAGCTTGCCTGTCAGCTCGGTTGAACTTTTCACTACCTGGTTTTTGTGTTTTTCCCTTGTCAGGAGAGAAATCACTTTCCCTTCTCCTGTGTACCTTTTGGTCCGCTAACATGTGGATTTCTCTACAATCCTCTGTTGCGTGGCCATAATACCTGTAGTAGGTGCAGTAAACCCCAATCATGGGCTGTTTTCCACTTCGGCTACTTTCCATTCTTCCTTGAGCCATGGGGGGATTCTGAGAGGGAGCATTGGAGTGCAAATTAGGGATAGCTTCCGTGATCTCTGCTGGATAGCTGGACCCGGTTCCTGGAAATGGACGTGGCGCTCCACTTCGGTTACTGCCGAACCTATCCTTATTACCTCCTTTCCTGAGGTTCGCTTCATTAGGATACCAAGATTGTATCTCCCTTGAGGATAATTGTCTCTGGCCCTAGCCATTTCTTCTAAGACGATCTCTTTCTTCATCAGATCTACTAGGGCATTGTAATCCCTTGGCTTTCTGCTTCGGACATCCCTCCAAAACATGCTCGTCATGTCTAGCCCCCCTTTTAACGCGGAAAACATCTCCGCCTCAGTGATGTTCTCACAAATGCGCATCTCTTCAATGAACCGGGCTAGGTAAATTTTCAGAGATTCCTCCCTTCCTTGCCTTAAGTCCTGAAGGCGTTGAAGTGGGAGCTAGCTAGGCTTGGAGGAAACAAAGCCATGTTTAAATGCCGCCTTCAAATCTCTCCAACTGTGGATGCTACCAGGAGGGAGTTTTTTGTATCATCGTATCGCACTTCCCTCAAGGGTTAAAGCAAAGGCCTTGCATTTCAGTACCGGAGTGGCTCCGGCTATTTCTATGCTAGGGCGGTAGTTTAACAGGTGATCGTCAGGGTCATCTCGGCCAGAATACTTTGCTATTTCTAGCATTTCAAAGTCATGAGGCATTGGGCACCTACGGATGCCCTCCTTGAAGGAGCATATTTCCTCTTCGTCATCTAGCTCGTATGACGGGTAATTCACTGTTCTCGTCATGACCAGAATATATCGGGTCATCGTGTTGGTCGTAGGACGGTGGAGCGTACTCCTGTCTTTGTGGTGGCAAAACTCACCCGTAGTTTGACCTTTCAAAGGTCGGAAGATCATTACGAGATTTCGTTCGAGCTGCTTCTGCTCTCCTTTCCTGCCTATTCCTAGGCTCATGTGTGGGGGCTAATTTTTCTGCCCCTGTGTTATGCCGGTCTCCATTCATTTGGCTCCGCGACAGGGCTTCTTCAGTGCGTCGCTCCCGCCTATTTCTAGGCTCAGCTGCATGGTGTTGACCTTGGTCAGTCCGGCCCCTTTGTCTGCCCCGGAATAATCCCCCTATTTGGCAAAAAACGCTACCAGACTTTGAAGGCGAAGCCTCCCTACGGCTAATAGGGGGTTGATCTTGTGCTTCGGGTGCTTCATGCTCCGGGCCTTCTTTGTAGAGAGGCACGTATTCCATCTCGGCATATACCTGCGGATCTTGATAATAATAGGAGGCAGTAGCCGCATCAGATGGTGAGTAATGTGGCTGTGAATATTGTGGGGGCATCACGGGCTCGTTCATAACATACCATCTAGCCATGTAAGCATTCATCGCAACAGTTTGTTCTATCTGATGTTTCTGTATTTCCAGCATTTGGGCTGCCATGCGAGTCATGTCTCGCAGCATGCGGTGATTTCGGTGCTGGCGCGGAGGGGTTATGTTGGGCCACACCCTCGTTTGTGTTCTCATGAGGCCTCTGAGGAGCCTTCTCCTCACTGAGCTGGTCATTTCTACTCCTACAAGGGTTAATATCATCGTCACTTTCATTCATGTTCATAGCAATTTTTTGGTTTTATCTTCTCTTTCAAAGATAGGTGAACTTTTATCTCAAAACTCTAAGCCTTTTTTAAGGTTATTAAACTTGTATTTCAAAGTTCTTGCCTTTTTCAAGGTTAACAAACTTATGTTTCAAAGCTCTTGCATTTTTCAAGGTTAACAAACTTGTATTTCAAAGTTTTATCAAGGTTCATAAACTTATATTTCAAAGTCCTTACCTTTTTCAAGGTTAACAAACTTATATTTCAAAGTTCTTGCTTTTTTCAAGGTTAACAAACTTGTATTTCAAAGTCCTTGCCTTTTTCAAAACTTCATTTCTATGTGTGGCTTTTCATCATGCGTTTTCGTGGTTAGCAGTATGGTTTCCCACAGACGGCGCCAAAATGTTGACCACAAAATCCGGCTTGACCTTGGACCAACACGTCTCAGCTCCTCTCTCTTGAACACGTGGATCTCATGCGCACTGTGACAAACAATCAGTTTGCAAAGGGGGCCGAGGTAGCTCTCATTTGCACTCCGATACCAAAGTCAGTGCTCATTTCAAGCAAATATAAATTGGGTGCGGAAAATATAAGTGTGTAGAAGAGAGAAAAGGGAGTGAGAGTAAAATATTCAGTTAAGAGAGTGAAAACGCTAACCCTTTATCAGGCGGGATGAGTGCTCTATTTATAGGGAAATTTATAATCTTAGATGGCGATACGTGGTAGATTTTACACGTGTATTTACCCTAGCGGTTGGAGAGGAAAATCTTACTTTTTTGACAGTAATCATTGCTACGTTTGATAGGGGATGGGCGCCTGTCACTTTTGGTAAAGGCGGTGTCACATCTCTGACTTCATCCGTTGTCCCATCACTCATCTGTGATGTCAACGTAAACCACATCGACTAAACGTAAAGGACCTCGGCTGAACGTAAAGCACATCGACTAAACGTAAATCAGTTCGGCCAAAGAAGTTCACGTGTTATTCTACGTCGGCAGTTAGCCCAAGGTGATGCCCTAGACTTTAATCTTGAGCTTAGGTCCATTGGGCCCCTATTGGACCTTCACTGGTGGTTCAACGTACTATGTTTTTGGGCACGGTCTCAACACTCAATGAATCATTTGAATGAAAGCCGCCTCAAGAAAAATGTGAATAGTACAACTGAAGATATTTAAATCATAAATAAACCTGAAAAAGGTGAATAGTACAACCGTTTGGTTTATAAACTGATTTATTTATGATATTGAGGTAAAAAGTAATATTTGAAAATTAAAGAGAGAAAATGTGTATGATTAAAAAATGGTTGGAAAATTGTATAGTTTATAAATTGATTTATAAATCAGTTTATTTTATTTACCAAACACAAGTTATAGAAAACAAAAGATGTGTTATGAATATAATTACCCTTTATTTAATTGTTGAACTAAAAAGAAAAATGAAGTAATGTTATTTAACACCATTCATACTGACACTCGCCAATTTGCATTACATGATGAATCCAATTTAATAAGTCTTATATTCTTTCTTTTGTGTTTAGCTTTGATGATTGAAATAACTTGATACCAATTTAGCCCTTGTTTGATAGGGATTAAAATCAAATTTTTAGTATATTTTGATAAAAGTTAATGAAATGTGTAGTTAAAAAGTTATGGACTCCATAAAATATGTGATTAAATTTAATTGTTGACTTTGACTTAAATTAAAATTAAAATTTTAATTGCGGGCTTAATTAGTTTTCTAGCACCACAAGTTTTAGTTGTTATTATTCTAAAAATTGTTAACAAAATGATTCAAATGTTATTTTGATTAAAATTATACCGTTTTACTCACCAAAACAACTAGAAGTGTAAAACTTGTCAAAAAAATTAGCTAGCCGTTAAAAGTGTTATAAAACTATTAGAAAGACGAGAGAGATATAGAGAGGTAGAGAGAATTCTTCTTCTTTCAAATTGTCTCAAATGAGAAAGTTAAACCCCTATTTATAGGGGTGAATAATGACACAATCTTAATAATGTAAAATTTACAGGAGTATAATGGTCATTCACAATAAACCTATATTTTATAACATCCCCCATGAATGATTGATTACCTAATGTCTGCTTCGTTAAAATCATGCTAAGAAAACTCAGTAGGATAAAACTTAAGTGAAAGAAAAAGAGTACAATCATTGTTGAGTATAAAAATAATGCCACTCTCATTAAAATCTTGCTAGAAAAATCCAGTGGGATAAAATATAGACGAAGGGAAAAGAGTATAGCTACTCTCCCTGATGTTGGTCATCGTAAATCACTGAGCTGACGCGTTCCTATCTCGTATATCAATTTCTTGAATATAGATGTCGGTAATGCTTTAGTGAAAAAGTCAGCCACATTATGCAGTTCATGTGTATAGAAGAATTTTGGAGAGATGAGTTTTGTTCTATCTCCTTTGAGTTGTGCAATACAAGTTGCATTATCTTAATACAATATCATTGGGCTATCTTTTGTTGAAGCTACCCCGCATGATGATTGGATACGATGGACTACGTTTCTCAACCATATACATTCTCAACTTGTCTCATGGATTGCAATAATTTCTGAGTGATTTAAAGATGTTGCTGTCAAAGTTTGCTTCACATATCTCCACGATATAGTTGTTCCACCAAGTGTATTTGACTTGATGTGGATCAGATATATAACCTGCATCTGCATATCCCACTAAAGAAAATCCCAATTTGTGAGAATAAAGTAATCCCATATCAATAGTACCTTTTAGGTAACGAAGAATGTGTTTAACACCATTCCAATGCCTCTGAGTTGGTACAGAAATATATCTCGTGAGGAGATTTACAGAAAAGACTATGTCAGGTCTAGTGCAATTTGCAAGATATGATAATGCTCCAATTGCACTAAGATATGGTTCTTCTAGACCAAGAACCTTTTCTCCATCTTCAAGTGGATGAAATGGATCATTTTTCGAATCAAGTGATTGAACAACCATTGGTGATGTTAATGGATGTGCTTTATCCATATAAAATTGTTTCAAGACCTTTTCCGTATATAAAGATTGATGAACAAATAACCCTTCTAAGAGATGTTCAATTCGTAACCCAAGACAAAATTTGGTTTATTCCAAATCTTTCATTTCAAAATCATTTTTCAAGTAATCAGCAGTTTTATTGAGTTATTTAGGAGTTCCAATAAGATTTAAATCATCAACATAAACTGTCACAATCGTAAATCTAATATTTGTTTTCTTTATGAAAACACATGAGCATATATCGTCATTTTTATAGCCCTCATCCAACAAGTATTCGCAAAGGCGATTATACCACATGTACCCAGTTTGTTTCAACCCCATATAATGATACTACAAGAAAAAAAGTTTTTTGCAACATACAAACGGCAACATTCATTAATTAAATGTTGCTATCAGTGGTTGACCACAACATTCAGTGGTTGCATGTTGCCATTGGTTCATTTATTTGACATATAGCAACATTTAGCAAGTGAATGTTGCTAATAATAGCTTTTTGCGACGTTTATTGCGTGTTGCAAAAAGACTCGTCTTTTGCAACATTCATTGCGAGTTGCAAAAAGACTCGTCTTTTGCAACATTCATTGCGAGTTGCAAAAAAGATTTATCTTTTGTAACGTTCGTTGCGCGTTGCTAAAAGATACATTTTCACAACATTCGCGCGAATGTTACGAAAGGGTACCCATTAGCAACGCGCAATGAACGTTGCTAATTGGTACCCTTTTGCAACATATAATGAAATAATGAATGTTGCCAAATGGTTTAGTTGAGACAAAATTTCATAGTACCTTAAATTGAAGGACTAAATTGCAAATCCCAAAAGTTAAAACCTAATCTTACGATCTTTCTCCCCCTCCCTCCCTCAATCCCTCCCGCCCCAACCTCTTCTCCCCTCCCTCCCTCCCTCAATCTCTCTCGAGCGACAGCTATGTCCCTCCTTTCCTTCTCGCCGTTGCTCTCACCGCCACCGGTGGCCGTAACCCAAGGTAAGGCATCCCCCTAGCGGGTTGAGTTGAAGCATAAAGCTTCGATTACCTGTGGTAATTTTATTTTATTTTAATTATTGGTTCGTCAATTTCTTCATTAAAGCATTAATTCTGCTCTTTGATGCTTCCAGAGGTTTCTTAGGGTTTCCACCTCCATTCTTTCTTCGAAAACTTCTTTCTCTTTTCTTCAAATGTGTTCGTAGTGTAGTGTTTTCGCCTCCGTTTTTCCAGTCGTTTGTACTAATCGAGATGTGTATGTGTACAAACTCAGAAATGGTTGAATCTGGCTCCAACATTTTTCATGAAGCTGCAATTCCGATCTTCTTCTAGAGGATTCTTAATTTTCTAGGCCTAATACTGACAGATCCTTTTTTTAAATCGTTTTCATTCTGGTAATTTATTGAAGTGAAAATAGATGGCATTTAGTTTGTGTTTTGACTGTTTAAGTTTTTTGATTTCTAGACTAGAAGGAGTGGGGATGAACGGTACGTTTCCTACGATATCTTCATATACCTCAACGGGGGCACTTCTATTGTCGGTAAATTCAATTTTGGACAGTAATCATCATCATCTCTCTCTCTCTCTCTCTCTCTCTCTCTCTCTCTCTCTCTATATATATATATATATATATATATATATATATATATATATATATATATATATATATATATAGAACTGATTTGGGTTTTAATTATTTTTTCATTAGTTTTGTTTCTAGGTTTTGATATATGATTTGTGTTCAAGATTTTAACTTTTTGATTTTTATGGTAAAGTTGTGATCTTTATTTACGATGAAGAATTAAATGTGTGATATTTTCTTGGATTTTCATTTAGCTTTGGAGTTGAAATTTGAAGTATGTTTCCCGAGTTTCTTTTATGCTTATGAATTTTGTTAATTTTATCTATTTGGTGGTTGGTTTAACAAAATCCCAAATTGAAATTTGGGTTGATCTTTAATTGTTTCTTTCAATTAATTCAATTTCCTAGAGGTTTTTTATGAATTGAGCTTTTAATTCTTTGTATCCAGCAAGCAATTTTTGTTCCAAATCTTTTTCTGTTTTGATTCCCAAACCCCCCCCCCCCCCAAAAAAAAAAAAAAAAAAAAAAATGGTTTGGTGAATGTAGTATTTGCCTATAATTGGTTGGGGTGTTAAATATATAAAGGAGTTTTGTCAATTTCTTAATTAAACCATTCATTTGTTAATTCATTGCTCAATTTAATCTTGGAGGGTTGTGATTGAGTTGTTATTTGCTAAATTAATAGTTTTTATTTCAATTTACGGGTTCAAACTAAACAATATTTGTCTTCTTTTCAGTCATTGTTAGCAAGGAAATCAACATAAGGGAAAATTTCTGCCAGCAATTTCAGGTTCGGTTTATTCAAAATTCTTATTCATTTTTTTACTATATATATATATTTTTAATTTGTTTAAGCATAAATCTTTGATTATCTGGGATATTTTTATTTTTATTTTAATTAATTCGTGGATGAATTTCCGAATCTTAGTAATTATAAAATGGGTGTTGGAATTGATTTAGGACTTTTGATTATTGAGTTAATTGGTTTTGAGTTTTTGACATTATTCATTTATGGTCAGTTAACGGGTTGTTTGGTTGGTTTTCTAACTTCAATTCTTCCCAATTTTATACACATCTAAAATATATTACTATGCGTTAACAAAAAGCATGATGAATGCATTAAATAATTTTCTGGTTTGACTTCAATTGAGAGGATTCAGTTGGGCTATTTCGTCGATCTTGGATTGCAATTTATTGTATAATATAAAATATTGTATCATAAGTGTGTCCAGTTGTGAAGAATGTTAGTTATGCTATTGGTATATAAATATGTTTACTGACTTTTGATATGGCTACGGGGATATGCTTGCTATTCATAAAGTCATCAATATAATAACATTAGAATACTTTTTTTTTTTAAAAAAAAAAAGACATTTTAAGTGATTCCACATCTGAAGAAAATTAAATTACTGTACTTTCATACCGAAGACCTGTGGTAATTGAAAATTGACAAACAAGCTAATATATTTTTATGATGTTTAGTGAATTATGGTGAGAGCTTAATATTTTCGAGCTCCATTTTTTAAAATAAGTTCTCTGTCTCATCAAAATATTCCTTCCATTTATCATTGGTAGTGGGAATGCCTCATGGAAAAAATAGAGGAATCACAGAAAGAACTCAAAGTTTCACGTTGATAAAACTATGACTTAATATCAGAATAAGCCAGTTACGTTTAGTGATAGTTTTAACTTTTCCTAATTTTTCGTCAATTAAAAATGTTTTTGCTTATTACCCACTTAATCATATAGAGCAAGAATTCTTTTAATCTATATTTTAGCATGCGAACTACGAAGTGTACTATGGATTTATTGAATTTGGAGAAATCTGCATTCTGCACTGTAAGTTGGTCTTCAGTAAAAAAAAAATTAAACTATTAATTCTCTTCTACCTTTTAATATTGGCTAAATTTTCGTGATTAGTGAATTCCATTGTTAGAGTTCCTGTTTTCCAAAATCAGATGTCGCCTGAATGATTTCAAAACTCTCTTGCAGATTTAACAAAGTTCTTGCACTTAATTTGATGTGATAGTGTTGGATTGTTTCATGCACTCATGATGATTGTGTTGAATTTTTTCGTGCGCTGATGATTGCATTGAGCTTCTTCTCCTAATCAAATACATTTTGATTTATTTGATGTGCACTTTCTTGTTTGTTCTCGATATGTTGAAAAATGTTCATTCTTTTTTCTAATATTTAGTTATAG
The DNA here is from genome assembly GCA_963555705.1 of Ligustrum vulgare. Classification (NCBI taxonomy): domain Eukaryota; kingdom Viridiplantae; phylum Streptophyta; class Magnoliopsida; order Lamiales; family Oleaceae; genus Ligustrum; species Ligustrum vulgare. The sequence goes on along the minus strand of OY743173.1, from coordinate 38,890,269 downwards.
TCGTTTTCGACAATTGTGATTTTCTTAGTAACTTTCGATAAAACAATGACAAATTTTATCTAATAAGAATAAGATATTATTGAAGAAACTGTTAACGGTTAATGAAATATTTGATTTGGTTCAGATTTTTCATAGTGGGTTGTATAGTGGCTAGATCTTTAAGTAAATCTTGTGTCTATTTTTGTGTATTTAATAAAATCCTAGGATGGAAAACCATATATGTGTAGCTAATAGTTTCAACATTTTGTTAAGAATTCTGTAAATTTTATATGATTTGCTTATCGAGATATGCCAACTATCTTATATATATTTTGACTTGATAATAAAATAAGAATTGGATTTTAGTTACTTTAATTTTGTATTTTTATTTTCACTTGATTCAGTTGTGTTGATGTGTTGATGGGTATTGATTATGGACTATTATTGTTGTGGAGTTGGGGATGAATTTTGGATTGGTTTGATTGTAGTTTGATGATGAATGAGTTGTTTGTTTTATGTTGTTTTAACGTATTATGGTTGTTGTGATGTTCCCATACAGGTTGGCTAAATCCATTTTATAGGGAGACTTTGTCGAAATTTCTTTAAAGTTCTATAATAGAAAATGATAATTATAATATTTCATATGATTTATTTTTACATTTTTGAATTTAGTGCAGTTAGAGTCATGATAATTAGACTTTCATAATATCTTTGCAGGTAAAAGTGAATTTTGTAACCCTCTCACAAGATGGGTTGTCATAGGCCCAGTTCAAACTACAATTTAGAAGTAAGGGAAGTACTCAACTTCTACAATGATTCGTGTCGAAAATTGGTGATAGTAGTTACTTTTTGTATGATTGATGGTTTGTTAGAGATACTGTTGCAATGTCAAAATTTAGATGTGCAATCAAGTAAGTGAAAAACTACTATTGCAGATTTTGTTTTAATGTAGGAGAACAAAGTACCGTAATTTTTGTTTTGTATAAAAAAATATTTGATCTAAATTTCTTTAAAATTTTTGAACTTTATTTTAAGTAGTTGATTTATTTATAGTACACGTGTTTCATATTTTACATACTACGTATATGTTTAAGAAATTTGTTGATTATCAGTAGAATTATCTATATTGATTTGCGAAAAATAAAAAAAAAATGTAAAAGATAAAGGCAACGCGTAACGAGTGTTGCTAAAAGTATCAACGACAACGCGCAATGAGTGCTGTCAAAAGTATCATCCGCAAAACGCAATTCAACCTTTTGAAACACTCAATGAACGTTGCCGTATCCTTTTCCTTTACGGCAACACTGCGATTTGCAACATGCACACAAACGTTGCAAAAAGGTTTTTTACAACATTTTTTGAGCGTTGTCGTATGTTATTTTTGTTGTAGTATTTGCAATTTAATTGAAAACATACTTCTCATGTATGTATCATTTATTTTTGGTACTTTAAGTCCTTCGGGGACTTTCATGTATATGTCACTATCAAGTGAGCCATATAGATATGTAGTTACTACATTCATAAGGCGCATATCGAGCCTTTCGGGCACAATCAAACTAATTAAAAATTTGAATGTGATGACATGCATGACAGGAGAATATGTTTCCTCATAATCAATTCTAGGCCTTTGTGAGAAACTTTGAGCTAGAAGTCGGGTTTTGTATCTTGTAATTTCATTGTTTTATTTTTTTTCCTTACAAAGATCCATTTGTATCCTACAGGGATTATATGTTCAAGTGTTTGAACTACTGGTCCAAACATTTTTCATTTCTCTAAGGAATTCAATTCCGCCTGCATAGTTTCCTTCTATTTTGACCAATCATTTCTCTGTTAGCATTCTTTAACAAATAGTTGCTCAGGATTCTCATTCTGAAATATTTCAAGAGCCACTTGGAAGGTAAAAATATCATCTATGATAACATTCTACCTTTTCCATAATTTATGGGATAACAAATAATTTATTGAAATCTCATTATTCTCAAACATTTGGGATTCTGTGGGAACCACGTCATCACCATTAGATTGTTTCATTGAAATCTTTGATTCTTCGAGAACTATGTCACCATTATTAGATTGATCAATCTTTTCGAGTAGTACTCGTTCAGGAGTCTTTGGTTGGTTTAGTTTTCTCTTACGAGGTACAATATCTTTTGAACCAACTGGTCTACCACGCTTCTGGCGTATTTGAGATTCACTTCCTATAACAGTTTATCCTACAGGGACATCAATTTTTGTTGGAGTATTTTCTACTAGTGTATATATGACTTTGTCACCTTTCTTATATTAACAAATACATCAGGTAATTAATTTGCAATTCTTTGCAAATGAATAATTTTCTCAATTTCTTGCTCACATTGATTGCTTCGGGGATCAAAGTGAGATAAAGTTATTTCATTCCAAGAAATTTTATCCTTTTTTCAAGATGCAATTTTACTCCCCCTCAAGTTGGAAAAATCATTTCATCAAAAGACAATTTGCAAAACGTGCAGTAAACAAATCACCTGTTAAAGGTTCAAAGTACCTAATATTGGAAGGTGAATCAAAACCAACATAAATCTCAAGTCTACATTGGGGGCCCTGATAAGTAGTTTTTTCGTACTTATCTTGGCTTTAAATTTAGACGATTACAAGTATTTTAGGATATGATATTGCTAATTATGTATTTATTTTGTTTGTTTTAGGAAAAACTAAAAATTTGGACTCGTTTGGAGGCAAAATGAAGAAATGGATTAAAACCGTAAAAAAATGACAAAGTGGGACTCAAGAGCAACTTCCGAAAATTGAAGAATTCAAATTGACATAAATGAAGACATGATATGCACAATTAAAAACTCAAGGACCAAATTGAATTATTGAGCAATTGAGTCTTTAAAAGCAAAACTTACTACTTAATTAGAATTGGGCTTGGAGACTAATAGAAAGAGGACTCCTCGGGGTATAAGAAGTGCACAGCTGAATAAAAGGAGGGAGGCTCAGCAGATTACATACTTGAGGAGGAAAAGAGGAGAGCCGAGTCGGGAGAATATTAGTAGAATATATACACGGCGAAGGCATTGAAAGGGGAGACAATTTTTGGGGTTGTCAGAGAGGTATATACACGGCATTAGAGATTGAAAAAAAGAGGGATTAATTGAGAATGAAGGGGAGACAATTTTTGGGGTTGTCAGAGAGGTATACACACGGTAGAGGAATCAATTCTTGGGGAATATATATATACATTGGAGCCGATTTCTGGAGAGATGTATATACACGGTAGAGGCGATCGATTGGAAAAAAGAAGAAGAAGGGCTGTGGAGTGGAAAAACGAAGGCAGATTGCAGTTTATTTCACGATTCAACCGGGTGATGATTTTCCAATTATTTGTGTTTGATTTACATATTAATATGCTAGGCTAATCTTTTTACGTATTGGATGATGATGAAACTTGCTATTAATTTATTTTGATTCGATAACTAGTAATTTAATAATTTCTTGTGTTGTCTCGATTGATCTTGCATTCTATATTGTTATTATTATTTGATTGATTGACCACCAATTAAATATATCGTTGCTTCTTGTAATCTTGGAAAAGTCACAATAGGTTTGAACATTGCATGATCAACACATGAACACTAGATGTTAGGAATAACACTAAGATATGTGGAATCTCATTGATAATTGTGTGATTTAATGTGTTCTGAGCATTCGTATTCGGATTAGGAATAGATTCGTTTCGTGTTTAGGATAAATTTAATTTGTCTTGGAAAAGAAAGTTAATTGCATGTGAATTATCGATTGTCAAGCAACGTATGAATAATTTAAATTACAAATTGTTGAATTGAGGTAGATTGTAACAAGTGGATTCGGATTCCAATACATGTTCCTCATTCATATTTTATCCCCAAACATTTGTTTTTATTTAATTTTTATTCATTGCAATTTTTTAGAATAGATAGACAAACCATCTTTTTATTTATTGTTTCATTTAATTGAGTCGACGATAGACTGATAATTAGTACTAAACTTTATTCCTGGGAACGATACTCTCAACTCATCACAATTATTACTTGTCAACGATCCTGTGCGCTTGCGGGATTCACACGAACAAGTTTTTGGCGTCGTTGCCGGGGAATAACGGATTTAGTATAATATGAATAACAATCAAAATCAAAACCAATTGCCATTTGCTCCTCATGAGCAAGAAGTGAAAATTCAACCAGGAGCAGTTTTCGATAATGCTCAAGCTCTGGTTGGGGATTACGTAAATCCCGCGCCCGCCCCTGTACAACAAACAATTGTTTATCCACCATTCGGGCAGGAAAACTACCATCTTAGACCTGATGTCATTAACCTATTTCAAAATCATCAAGACATCAAGTTCTTTGGAAAGGTGACTGAAAATCCGCATGAGCACATTCAAGCTTTTTTAATGCTATGCGATGTAATCAGTCACGAAGGGATGTCAGCAGACACTTTTCAAATGTGTTTGTTTCCCCACACTTTAAAAGATAATGCAAGGGAATGGCTACGCTCATTAGCTGCCGAAAGCATTGTATCTTGGAATGACATGCAAAAATTCACCATGAAATTTTTCCCTCCATCTCGAGTTCTCCAAATCAAAAAATAAGTCCACACTTTCAAACAACGAGATCTTGAGAGCTACCCTGAGGCATGGACGAGGTTTATGGACTATTTTAGAAAGTGTCCAAATTTGGACATTCCTAAAAATGCTCAGGTTTACATCTTTTATTTAGGATTGCATCCTGAATACCCCAATATGATTGATGCTTCGGCAGGAGGATCAGTAATGAGATTAGATATTGACTGAGCACATGAACTATATGAGAGAATTGTGGAGAACCGGGCGATGTGGATTACTGAAAGTGAAATTCTAAGAAAAGCATCTGGTATCCACAATGTCGATTCAGTTACACAATTGGAAACCCAAATGGAAGTATTTCAAAAAAGCTGGACAATTTAATTCGACCTGTGCACATGGTGCAAAAACTAACACCAGTTTGCCAAGGATGCAGGGCATATCATGTTACAACTAGTTGTCCTTTAGCCTCAACACATGGTATGCAATGTGAGGATGTCAGCTATGCCCAGAATTTTCAGAAGTATCAAAATAACCCCTATTCCAATACCTATAATCCAGGGTGGAGGAATCATAAAAATTTCTCTTGGTCTAACAATCAAAGTCAGGCCATGAAGGAAATTTTCAAACAAAACCACAAGGTTTTCAACATCAACAACCTGAACAACAACAGCAGCCAAAGAAGCCATCATTGAAAGATATGTTTGCACAGTACATGACGAAGACTAAATAAGTTTTTCAAAATCAACATGCATCTATAAAAAAATTGGAAAATCAAATGGGACAGATGGCTAATAAGCAGAAATCAAGGAACTCTACCAAGCAACACAGAGAAAAATCCTAAGGAACAGGTACAAGCTATTACCACTAGAAGTGGTATACAACTACCTGAAATAACTGTTAAGAGACCACCAATTGCCACAGAGAAGGTACCTAATGCTGAAAAGGAACAAGTGGACCAATCTGAGGACTCAATAAAAGGAAATCAAGAAGAAGCTTTAGAAGCTCCAAAAGTTAAAGCAACTGTTCCTATAAAGGCACATGTACCTCCTATTCCATTCCCACAAAGGTTGCAAAGACACAAGCTTGATAAACAATTTGCAAATTTTTTGGAGGTGTTCAAGAAATTGTACATCAACATATCATTTGCAGATACCTTGGCACAAATGCCCAGCTATGCTAAGTTTATGAAGGACATACTGTCAAACAAGAGAAGGCTGGAGGAGAATGAAACTGTGATGTTGACTGAGGATTGCAGTGCTAGACTATTACACAAGTTACCACCAAAATTGAAAGACCCTGGGAGTTTCATTATTCCTTGCAATATTGGTAACGAATTTGTGGATGATGCACTTTTTGATTTAGGCACAATCATTAATTTGATGCCAATGGCCTGGGAAAAAGAACAGGAACTAGTGGTTCGGTTCTTTCAAAAATTTAAATGGTTCTGGTTCTAAAAATCAAGAATCATTCGGTTCCGGTTTTGGTTCTGGTTCGGTTCTTGGTTCAGAACCAAGACCAAGAACCATAATCCATAGTACGAAACATGGTTTTTTTTTTTTTTTTAAATATAAATTTTAAAAAAATAAAAATAAAAATCAATTCTTAATCTTAATGTATGTTATCCGGTCCATTAGTCATTATCAATTACCCAACAACTATTAGCTTATTTAATATTACAATAACAATAAGCAAAACAAGTAATAAACAAAAAATCATAGATTCATAGATCAAAAATCATTTTTCTTTCACTGGATTTGTTGTTCAGTTTCAAGCATTCACCTGTCAATTTTTCAAGAATCAACAAACATTAAATCTTCACTCTCCATCTTACAATCAGTTGTTATCTTGCTTTCAAGGATTTGCTGGACTTGTGCGACTTTCTCTAAAAAGGTGGAGAACTACGAGCAGAAATTGAAGAATATTTAGAAGGAGCACATATACGCGGATGAGGAGATATGTTACGGTCTAGAAGAGAGTGAATATTTTGATATCAAGGACAAATATGACTGTTGTATTCGCATATTGATCAAGGTCGATGACCTTACCGTCTTACCACTCTTACCAACCGGATTCTACCATCGCTTCATTGCTTAAGTTTGAAAATTTTAGTTTAGAAAATCGGAACCAGAACCAGAACCAGAACCAGAACCAGAACTAAAAGAACCGAATGGTTCGGTTCCGGTTCGGATATTCTCTTACAAAAAGAACCACGGTTCTTTTTTCAAAAGAACCATCGGCTCTTGGTTTAGTTTGGTTCCCTGGGAACCGAACCATATGGAACCACGCCCAGGCCTCATTTCAAGAATCTTGGTTTGGGGGAAGCAAAAGCCACTACTATCACCCTACAGCTAGATGACAGGTCAATCAAACACCCAAGGGGATAGTGGAAGATATTTTGGTAAAGGTTGATAAATTCATTTTTCCAGCAGATTTTATAATCTTGGACATGGAAGAAGACAGAGACGTCCCCTTCATTTTTGGACGTCCATTTTTAGCCACTGGTAGAGCATTGATTGATGTGCAGAAGGGACAATTGATTTTGAGAATCAATGATGAAGAATTAAAAATCAACGTCTTCAACGCAATCAAATTTGGAGATGAAGTCAAATCATGCTATCAAATTGATGCAGTAGACAAAGTAGCGACAAAGGAGTTCATGCTTGATCACCATCAAGATCCGCTTGAGGCTTGTTTGATGTACTCTAGAAAACATCCATGTCCCTCTGAAAAAGTGGAAAAATGCATTCGAGATTTGGAAGCAATTCCCCCTTGCATAAAACAACCCATTTTGGAGCTAAGTGAAAGTTCTGAGAAATCTCTACCATCTATTCAAAAGGCTCCAACACCTGAGTTAAAACAACTTCCACCTCATCTGCGATATGCATACCTAGGAGAGAAGAACACATTTCCAGTTATCATATCTAACTCTCTTTCTGAGAATGAAGAAGATCAATTGCTTAGAGTTCTTCGAGATCACAAAACTGCAATTGGATGGACAATTTCTGACATAAAACGAATTAGTCCTTCCCTTTCCATGCACAAAATTCTAATGGAAGATGAGTTCAAACCATCAATTGAACGTCAACGCAGATTGAATCCAAATATGCAGGAGGTTGTGAAAGCAGAAGTGCTGAAATTATTAGATGTAGGAATTATCCATCCTATATTTGATAGCCATTGGGTAAGTCCTGTGCATGTAGTTCCCAATATCATTGATCAAATGTTGGAAAGACTTGCAGGGCATTCACAATATTGTTTCCTAGATGGGTATTCAGGATATAATCATATTCCCATAGCACCAGAAGATTAGGAGAAAACTACTTTCACTTGTCCTTATGGGATTTTTGCATACAGAAGAATACCGTTTGGACTATGTAATGCTCCAGCTACTTTTCAGAGATGTATGGCGTCCATCTTCTTTGACATGGTGGGAAAGATCACTGAGGTATTCATGGATGATTTCTGATAAGTGTAGTTTATACACTCATCTATACGTCTAAATTAGAATAAATTATTGTCTTTTTGAATATATGCTCTTTAATTTGTGTGTAATTGTTACTTTGCAGGAAATATCCCAAAAAATGAAGAATGAAGCAATTAATGAGAAAAAGGCACAATTGGATGCTTAATTGGAGCTAAAATGAGCAATTCGTAGTTTGTGAAGTCAACTGAGAAGCGTACATGGTGCCAAAGTTAACAAATCAGAAGTTGGAAGATCTAATTAAAGGAATTGAGAGCTTAAACTAGAAATTCGAGAAGAATATAAAGTTTGGGGACTAAATCGCAACAATTGAAAGTAGAGGACTAAGGATGCAATTAAAAGTTGGGGACTAACTTATACAGTCGAGAAAAGATGGAAATTACACATCACGCTATCGCAGGAATCCTACTGAGCAATCGCGCAATGCCTAGAATTTTTCACCCGAGAGTTTTAATGTAAGCCCCGCGATCGCTAGGGTTTGAACCAAGCGATCGCGCGCTTGTCCGCGGGGCCGCGACTTGGGCTTTTTCTGCGAAGTTCATCTGGTTTTCTTCTCTTTTGACCTAGGTTTCCCCTTAACCTATAAATACAACTTGTGAGGCACGAAAACGGGACATTTGTCTCTCCAAAGAACGAGCCACAATAGAGAATTCTACATCAAATTCTTGGGGAATCAAGCACCGCAAAGGGGCGTGAATTGAAGATAATTGAAGAATCAACGCTTGGTGCAAGCATTCCTTTCTTTATATTACTTTCAATGAATGTTTATTATTGTTTTTGCTATTTAATTGTGATGTGTAACTAAATTCAATGTTGGGATGAACGATGTAGTCTAGTCATATTATTTTAATTCCAAATTTCATTGTTTTAATGATTTCGTTGCATGTATTGATTTATTATTGTTCTTAATGCTTGAATTGCTTGATCACCAATTCATGATATATTGAGTTATTTCCGTAATTCGAGAGGTGAGTTAATAATTTAGAACGTGGTAATAAATCCAGTAATTGAACGAGAGATAGAGATATACTCTTGTTATTATTGCGCTCGTGTGAGAATTCTTGTGTGTTATGCATCTAGATAAGGAATATTCGGACCCTCTGTAGAGATACATGGTTGACTTATTTAGGTAGAATTGATTTAAACTCAAGAGAGAAATTTCAATTTAAATTAGTGAATTCAATCGAATGCGTATTTAGAAAATAAAACTGGAATTGAAGTTAATATAATTGGATAGGTGAAATCGAGATTCCCAACTATTTTACAATCATCTTTAAAAATAAATGCAATTTCGCATTTTAATTCTTAGTTTAGTTTAGTTTTTAGTTTTAGTCTAAAAAATCACAATTCTTTCATCCGTTCAAATAGAGTTTGGAGCTACAATATTTCGATACTTAATAGCAGTCTCCGTGGGAACGATAATCCGGACTCTAGGTCCACTATATTACTTCTCACGACCCGTACACTTGCGGGCGTATCTCGCATCGCGATATATCGGTGAAGAATTTCTCAGTCTTTGGGTCTTCATTCAATGAATGTTTAAGTCACTTAAAGACAGTAATGCAAAGGTGCGAAGAGACCAACCTAGTTCTCAACTGGGAGAAGTGTCACTTTATGGTTCAGGAAGGAATTGTTTTAGGACACTTAATTTCAGCAAGAGGTATTGAGGTGAACAAGGGCAAGATACAAGTGATAGAGAAGTTACCTCCACCTAATACCGTAAAAGGGATAAGAAGTTTCTTGGGACACGCTAGTTTCTATCAGCGTTTCATCAAGGATTTTTCAAAAATAACCAAACCTCTTTGTACACTGTTGGAAAAGGATGTCACTTTTAACTTTTCTGAGGAGTGTTTGGATGCATTTAACACTTTAAAAGAAAAATTGGTCACAGCTCCAGTGCTGTCTGCACTTGATTGGGGTTATCTATTCGAATTAATGTGTGATGCTAGTGACTATGCAATTGGGGCAGTTTTGGAACAGCGAAAAAACAAAATCCTACATGTGATTTATTATGCCAATAGGACTTTACATGAAGCCCAGTTAAATTATGCCACCACAGAAAGAGCTTTTGGCAGTGGTGTTTGCCTTTGATAAATTCATATTTTATGTGATTGGATCAAATGTGATAGTATACACTGACCATTCAGCACTCAAGTACCTGTTTGAAAAGAAGGATGCAAAACCAAGACTTATCAGATGGTTATTTCTACTGCAGGAATTCAACTTGGAAATCAGGGATAAAAAAGGTTGTGAGAACTTGGTAGCAGATCATTTATCTCGCATGGAGCAGCAAGAAGAAGATCCTCCACGTGAAATCAATGAGATATTTTCAGATGAAACTCTTCTGAAAATCAAGATAGCACCTTGGTATGCTGATTATGTAAATTATTTGGCTAGTGTTGTGATTTCCCCAGAGTATTCAAGTCAACAGAAGAAGAAATTCTTTAGTGATCTTAAGCATTACTTTTGGGATGATCCATTCCTCTATAGAAGAGGCCCAGATCAAATCATACGTCGTTGCATGCCAGAAGAGGAACAGGAACAGATTCTAGAACACTATCACTCTGTTCCATATGGGGGTCACTTCGTAGCTACCAAAATATCAGCTAAAGTCTTACAATCTAGTTTTTATTGGCCTACACTATTTAGGGATGCTCATGCCTTAGTGAAGAAGTGTGATAAGTGCCAAAGGCAAGGGAATATCTCAAGGAATAATGAGATGCCTTTAAACAATATTTTAGAAGTTGAGTTATTTGATATTTGGGGCATTGACTTCATGGGACCATTCCCATCTTTGTATGATCAACAGTATATTTTGGTGGCTGTAGATTATGTATCTAAATGGGTTAAGACTGTTGCTTTGCCAACAAATGATGGGTGGGTTGTGACACAATTCATTAAGAAGAACATTTTCTCAAGGTATGGCATACCTTGAGCTATCATTAGTGATGGAGGAAAACACTTTTGCAACCGCCAATTCTCAGCATTATTAGCTAAATATGGGGTCGAACATCGAGTTGCAACACCTTATCATCCTCAGACAAGTGGACAGGTTGAAATTTCCAATAGAGAGCTGAAAAAGATTCTTGAGGCAACAGTTAATACATCACGTACTGATTGGTTAAAGAAGTTGGATGATGCATTATGGGCATATCGCACAGCCTTCAAGACATCAATTGGAACGTCCCCTTATCGGCTAGTCTTTGGAAAAGCATGTCACTTGCCAGTAGAGCTTGAGCATAAAGCATATTGGGAAACACATTTGCTGAATTTTGATATGAAGTCAGCTGGAAAGCAGAGAATCCTACAACTAAACGAGCTTGACGAATTTAGATTGGAGGTGTATGAGAATGCTAAGTTGTATAAGGAAAAGACAAAAAAGTGGCATGATAGGCATATCAAAGAAAAAAGTTTGTGGTTAGTCAACAAGTTTTGATGTTCAATTCTCGCCTCAAGCTCTATCCAGGAAAGTTGAAATCCAGATGGTCAGGTCCATACACAGTTGTGACTGTTTATCCTTATGGGATAGTGGAGGTTGTTTCACAAGACCATTTGAGACGATTCAAGATTAATGGCCAAAGGTTGAAAGCTTATTTGGGGGGGGGGGGGTGATTACTCAAATGAGAAGACAACCCTACCACTTGAAAATCCAAATGAAGAGTAAAAAAATCAAAGTCAAGCTAATGACTATAAAGAAGCGTTTGTTGGGAGGTAACCCAATTTTCTTCTCTTTTATTTATTCAGCTTTAGATGCATTTGTTTAATTTATTTATTTGTTTGATTTATTTATTTATTTATTTATTTTTACATCTTCATCCAATAACATTTCTAATGCTTGAATTTCATTTCTGCCTTGATAGGACTGATTCATTAACAAGCAGAAATCAAGGAACTTTGGGAATGTATATCTCCACATCTACTTCAGATTGATCAGGGAAGTTTTGAACTGTTCCATTTTCCCCCAGTTATATTTTTATGTGCTTATCTGATACATTGAGGACAATGAATATTTTAAGTTTGGGGGCGGGTAGTCCATTTTTCTACTATTTTATTTTTCGTTTTTATTCAGTATGCATTCCGAAAAAAAAAAATAAATAAAAAAAAAAAAAAAAAAAAAATTAAAAAAATAAAAAAAATAAAAATTGAAAACGTGAAAAATTTGTTGACGTGTGTATTGCTTAGGATATAGTATGGATCAAATTTTACTTTGGCATGAATTTTGGACAACATGAAAACATGAATTTTATGAACTAGTTATTACTTGCTAGATTTCATCTTCACGCGCACATAGCTATTTTTGGATTATTACTTGTGTAAGGATTTGTTTAACACATGTGTGGTAAATTTATGCAATTTGAACTTAGGAATGACTTGTAAATTCCTAAACTTAGATGATTAGACATCCCAACCTTTAAAACTTAGAAACTAAACTTGCTCAAGAGCAGTATGGGGGTGGAAAGAAGTGGTGAAGGTAGGCTTGAACTTTTAAGAGTCTGTAATTCCTGAAATGTGTCATTGGTTGAAGATGTCATGGTCAACAAGTATAAACCATTCACAGCATAAAAATAAAAAAAATGTTGAAGGTCTTATTCTACTCTTCAAATACCTTTTTGACTTGAGTAATTAAGCCTGTAGGGGTATTTCAATACCTGGTTTCCTAAAGTCAACTGACTTGGGAGCCATCGGTTTAAAGCTCGTTACAGGGGTCTTCTAAAGACTTAATGGAGAAAGGTACTGCATAAATTATAATTTATTTGATAGGTTGCATGAGGGGATTGAGATGACTAGTGAGTTTGAATTACCTAGTGGATACTTGAAGGTTGAGACACTCAAAATAAAGGAGAATCGTCACGGATCCAGATAGTGGTTATTATTAGTTAAACTTACCCAAACTTGAGCGGAAAAGGAATAGTGATATAGAAAACAACCTTAGAAATTATACTTCAAGTTAGAGAGAAAATAACAAGTTTGGTGGGATGTGCATCTAACGAGAGGGGAAACGAAATATTTGACCACTGAGGGTCAGGAGATCACCTATTAAGCGCACTAGCCTGATTGAGTTGACTAAATACACACATACACGTCGAGCATGGATTGATTTAATATTTTTGTGACATTGCTTGTAAACTGTTCAGGGATAAGGGATTACTAGCAGTTTTAAATCATGAATATATATATATATATATATATATATATATATGCAGGTTATTTAACACGTTTTGTTAAAGAGTCATTTTAAATTTTATATTTTATGTGTGCTTGAGTGTATTGCTTTATCTTATTCGATGACGAATAAGAGTTTAAGTTTAGGGGGTTTGATAAGTACGCTTTTCGTACTTATCTTGGCTTTAAATTTAGACAATTACAAGTGTTTTAGGTTATGATATTGCTAATTATGTATTTATTTTGTTTGTTTTAGGAAAAACTCGAATTTGGACACGTTTGGAGGCAAACGAAGAAAATGGATCAAAATTGTACAAAAAATGACAAAGTGGGACTCAAGAGCAACTTCCAAAAATTGAAGAACTCGAATTGAAATAAATGAAGACATGAATTGCACAATTAAAAACTCAAGGAACAAATTGAATTGTTGAGCAATTGAGTCTTTAAAAGCAAAACCTACTACTTAATTAGAATTGGGCAGGCTTGGAGACTAATAGAAAAAGGACTCCTTGAGGTATAAGAAGTGCATGGCTGAATAAAAGGAGGGAGGCTTTGCAGATTACATACTTGAGGAGGAAAAGAGGAGAGCCGAGTCGGGAAAATATTAGTAGAATATATACACTGCGGAGGCATTGAAAGGGGAGACAATTTTTGGGGTTGTCAGAGAGGTATATACACGGCATTGGAGATTGAAAAAAAGCGGGATTAATTGAGAATTAAGGGGAGACAATTTTTGGGGTTGTCAGAGAGGTATACACACAACAGAGAAATCAATTCTTTGGGAATATATATACATTGGAGCCTATTTATGGAGAGAGGTACACGGCAGAGGCGATCGACTGGAAAAAAGAAGAAGAAGAAGGCAGTCGTCTGTGGAGTTAAATAATGAAGGCAGATTGCAGTTTATTTCTCGATTCAACCGGGTGATGATTTTCTAATTATTTGTGTTTGATTTACACATTAAGATGCTAGGATAATCTTTTTATATATTGGATGAAGATGAAACTTGCTATTAATTTATTTTGATTCGATAACTAGTAATTTAATAATTTCTTGTGTTGTCTCGATTGATCTTGCATTCTATATTGTTATTATTATTTGATTGATTAGCCACCAATTAAATATATCGTTTCTTATTGTAGTCTTGAAAAATTCACAATATGTTTGAACATTGCATGATCAACATATGAACACTAGATATTAGGAATAACACTAGGACATGTGCAATCTCATTGATAATTGTGTGATTTAACGCATTATAAGCATTCATATTCGGATTAGGAATAGATTCATTTTGTGTTTAGGATAGATTTAATTTGTCTTGAAAAAGAAAGTTAATTGCATGTGAATTATCGATTGTCAAGCAACGTATGAGTGACTTAAATTACAAATTGTTGAATTGAGATAGATTGTAACAAGTGGATTCGGATTCCAATACATGCTTCCCATTCATATTTTATCCCCAAACATTTGTTTTTATTTAATTTTTATTCATTGCCATTTTTTAGAATAGATAGACAAACCATCTTTTTATTTATTGTTTCATTTAATTGAATCGACGATAGACTTATAATTAGGACTAAACATTGGGGAGAGATTAGGATTTGGACATCACAACTAAAAACTTTTAGGTGAGAAATATTAGGTTTATGACCAGATGCAAGTTGTAGGGGTGAGTATTGATAATAAGATTTGGTTTTATACGAATCAATGATGCAACATATAATATGACATGACCCCAAACAAAAGCTGGAAGTTTTGTTTTCATAAGTAGTGGCCTAGCAATTAATTGTAGACGTTTAATAAATGACTCTGCTAACCCATTTTGTGAATGGACGTGAACAACTGAATGTTCAATGACAATCCCAATTGACATGCAATACTCATTGAATCTTTGTGATTTAAACTCATCAGCATTATCAAGACGAATTGTCTTGATTGAGTAATCGAGAAATTGAGCTTGTAATTTTATTATCTGAGCCAGTAGCCTAGCAAATGCTACATTTCTGGTGGAAAGTAAACAAACATGTGACATATAGTAGAAGAATCAACTAGTATCATAAAATAACGAAATGGCCCACATGGTGGGTGTATCGGCCCACATATATCTCCATGAATCTTTTCTAAGAAAGTTGGAGATTCAACATTGACCTTTTTAGTGGAAGGTTTAATGACTAATTTTCCTTGCGAGCAAGCAACACATGGATAATCATTAGATGAAAGAATCTTCTGGTTCTTTAGAGGATGTCCATGTGAATTTCTAATTATTCGACGCATTATTGCTCCTAGATGTCTAAGTCGATCATGCCACAATATAAAATTTTTTGAGTCCACGAACTTCGGATTCGTGACAACATTTGATCCTATTTCTTTTATGGATGTATAATACATTCCGGAAGGAAGTACCGAAAGTTTTTCTTTTATCTGCTTCTAGCCATATACAAAAAAAGTAACACAAAGATATTCGATGTTATTTTCTTGCATCGTTTTTTATGTGATATCCATTATAGCGGATATCCTTAAAATAGAGAAAATTTCTTTTGGTTTTGCTAGAGTAAAGTGCATTGTTAATGCATAATTGTGTATTATTTGATAAAATAATAAAAGGTTTTCTGGAGCCTTCAACAATTCTTGATGTGTCGGATATGGTATTAATATTATGTTTCGCTAATTTTAAGTTCATGAAATACTCTTTCTTCCAAAGAATAGTATGCGTTGTTGTACTATCAACTAGATATGTATCTTGAAAATTCATCTAAAATATAACGAAACAAATTTTTTTAGAAAAATGGATTGATAATCAAAAGAAGTTAAACATAGTTCAACAATACATATTAAGATTTCAAAACAAGAACAAGATTGTGACTTTTTGAAACAAAAAGGCAGTGTTAAGTAAAGTAATCTATATTTTCCATTGTATCATAGAAACCGGAGACACCTAAGTGTGTCATATTGACTAGATCATCAGCAAAATTTGTCTCGAGCTTTTCCTTTCCTTAAATCGATTGTTGGTAGAGGTCTACAAGATGTTTTTCCGTACGACAGATACGTGATCAATGCCCTTTCATGCCACACCAGAAGCAACTTTCTTCGTGTTGCCTTTTGATTATATTATTTTCGTTTGCTTTGTGCCTTTTAAAGTTATTGCCATGTTGCTGATGATTTTGTTGATGACTATTGTGTATTGACATGTTAGATAGCCTTGCCGGCCAGGATTACTTAGATGTTTAAAATTGTTATTGATTCATGATTTATGACCAATATGCTACTTGTGTCTACTTTTACAAAATGCTTATACATGCAAGATCATATTTATCTTGAGCACAATAGTCATGATTGATTGTTGGTGAAGTTTGGGAATTGTTGAAGGGTGAAGAGGTTAATGGAGTAGAAGAATTAGGTTGTGAGCTTGTATTTTAAATTTTTATCAACATATCAAATGTTTCCCAAAACTCAAAATCTCTTGATCCTATTGTAAGAAAAGTTTGGGGGTGGTCGACCCGGTGAAGGAGATGGTCTAGACGTGTGGTGATTCCATGCATGTTGGAAATAAATTTTGTGTGGAGTGTATTTCGTCAAGTATAAGCTAAGTAATGACCGTATGCTAAATTTCTATGCCCATTTTAATTTTTGCATTGTATTGCCCTATCTCGAAGCCTTTTTGACTCGAGTAATTAAGCCCGTATGAGTATCTTGAAACTTGGTGCCTTAAGTTTGAAACTTGGGAGTCACCGGCCGAAAGCTCGATATATGGGTCAATTAGAAAGCTTAATGAGTAGGGTACTCACACACACACTTGAAAAAAAAAAGCACTTCATTATTGCATTTGCTTAATAAGTCTACCTCACTTCGTAGCCTTTTTGACTCGAGTTATTAAGTCCGTAGGGTATTTTGAAACCTGGTACCCTTTGATCTTAAAACAATCGGGGAGTTTCCGACCTAAAGCTCGCTACATGGGTCAATTAGAAAGCTTAAGGGAGTGGGGAAAATACGAGCATTCATTACGTTAGTTTTTAGAAATCATGCATTTGTACTCACATAAGGGCTTTTAGATTAATAGTGGGTTTGAATTGCTTAGTATAAGCTTGAGTGTCGAAGCACTCATTTAGTGGAGAGTCAGTGCATTTCTAGATTGTCGAAATTGCCGGTAAAACGTAACCAAACTAGAGTGGAAAAGAAAAGAGTGATTTGAGAGTACCCTCTAGAATTGCATCCCGGGAGAGGAAAGAAAAATATTTATTCGGGGATGAATGTCACGAGTGGGAAAGAAAAATAATTGACCACTAATGGTGGCTAGTTTCGACTTGAAACCTCTTTACTCATCAATATTCTCGAAACTTAATTGACAATTGAAAGTGACTATGCACACACACACCAATCGAACATTGGATTAGCTAACTTCTCTTTGGTAGCATTATTTGGAATCATACTTTTGAATTGATTATACAATTTTACACTCATGAGTAATTTGCAAGTTATCCAACTTTGTTGATCTATATTTCACGTTACTTGATTGCACTAGTAGGTAATTTTGCTCGAGACGAGCAAAAACTCAAGTTTGGGGGTGTGATAAGTGTGCTTTACACACTTATTTAGTTACTAAATTAGCAATTTAATTGACAAATAGAGCAAATATCTACTTATAAATTGTGTTTATCTTGTACAATTAGATACAAACTCAATTGGAAAGAAAATAGACAAGATCGGAGAGCAATTGAGCGAAAAGAAGAGAAATTTCAATGTCCAAGGACGTAATTGAAAGAAATCATAAGTTTGGGGACTCAATTGCAACATCTCAGAAAGTTGGAGGACTAAAGATGCAAATATTTCAGGGCATACTTATAATAAAAGCCAAAGTTCGAGGACTAAATTGAAGAAGACCAAAAGTTGGAGGACCTGGATGGAAATTAATTGAAGGACCAGACCACAAACACTCACTCAGTTGAACCACGCGAACGCGTGGTTAAGCAGAGGTCGCGTTCGCGAATCAAGCATAAAATCCAACCCGAGAGTTTTCAAGTTAATCACGCGATCGCGAGTAATCCAACCACGTGATCGCATGGTCAAAAAATTGAACAATAATCTGGGCCGACCCGGTGCGACCCGGTTCGGCCCAAATGCTGTTGTTCGCGGATCCACACGAAAATGGACACTTTTTAGGGTATTTTTGCTAGGGTTTGCTCATAACTTGGCTCTCCATTCTAGCCTCCTTCCCTCTTTTCTCTCTTTTCTTCCTTTTCTTTTCTTTTCTTTTCTTTGTTTTTGATTTAGTTTGTAATTTAGTTTTTAGTTTAGTTTTGTTTCTAAGTTACTAGCAACCATTGGAGCAAAGAAGTAAGAAATAAGTGGAAATACAAAGCATTGTTGAAAGATTCTTGAAGCAAAAATCAAGAGAAGTGTTGTATTTCATTTTTCTTGTATTTTTATCCTTAATTTCTATATTTTGTGATATATTTTCATAAACCTTATCTTTTGTGGAATATTTATATAATGGGCTAGTTGTTTTATGTTGGGATGATTGATGTAGCTTAACTTAGTTTAAGTAATTTTAATGTTTGTTTAATGATTTTGAGCTTATTTCATGTGTGTTTGTTATTGAGATTATTCCATGTGTTTGATTGATCACCAAATATATGTTTTGTGAAGTGTATGATAATCGAGAGATATTATGCATTTTAGACTAAATAATAAATGCTCTAGGTTCTTGTTAAGGATAGAGATATACCTTAAACCCTAGATGATCCATTGAGCTATTTTCACAAAGAGTTAATGCAATTGATTGTGCCTTAATCGACATAGAGATATAGTAGGTTAAACCAATTGATTATGATTAATTTCACTCGAGAGAGGTAATTAGCTAAGCTTGGAAAATCGGGTCTAACATTGTAAATGAGTAATTTATTAATTTGCATGTGTTGAGAAATTACTTAAACGAGAGTTAAGTGAAATCATGAATCCCAACTATTTTATCTTTCATTTTCCTTATTTTAATTTGGTTTAAAATTAGTTTCGTTAATTTAGAATTGTCAAAAATCCATCTTTTAATTGTGTGTTTCATTTGTTAAGATTAAATTAACTAGAGTATAATAGAGTATACATTCCTCGTGGGATCGACAACCCGGACTCAAAAAGTCCACTTTATTACTTGTACGCGACCCGTGCACTTGCGGTACACAATTTCTAGCGAACAAGTTTTTGGCGCCGTTGTCGGGGAATGTTTTTACTTTGATTATTACTTTAGTTAATTTTAGTTTTAACAACTTGTAATTATTTTTCTTTTATGTTTTATTTTGTTACCTTTGGTTAACCACCACTATTCTAATCTTTCTTGTGTTTAGTTTTCTTTCTATGCATATTTGATTTTAACATTGGCAAAATAGGAAAGCAATTGCATTGAACAATCTCAACATGGGTGATGAATACATACTTGAAGAATATTCAAGTTGTGAAATTTGTTACAAGATGCATTGTAATGGACAATGTTTGTTTTCGGGGAATTATTTGATTACGTCGAAGCTTATAGGGTTTAGACAATATTTGAAATGCCGAAAACAAGCAATTGATACATTGGATGTGAGTTACATGCTCTTGGGGGATTGTGTACCGGATGATTGGGATGAGGACATTACTCTTGTAGGAGATGGTCCTCCATTATTGAATGAAAAGGTACTTGCAAAGTATTACAATGAGCTTGCCAATTTGGATGAAGATGATATGCTTATGGGGGATGCCATGTATTGAGAAGAATTCCGAATGTAGGGGTATAATCCACTCTTGGGGATTAATAGGAAAAACTTGCCATTACCCATAGATTCAAATTTTGGATCGCTCATTCAATCCGAGGAGACATCAACTAAAGAAGATGAGCTTGAAGAGAATGACAATTTAATCACACAAGAATAAACAAATGCTTACCTTTCTTGAATTATGAAAAAAGGAAAAACTAGAACATGTCTTTTGCTTTTGTAAAAGGCTTTATTGAAATGATAAATGGATTAAATCATAAAATTATCCTTTTAGAAAAATACATAAAAGGTGAATTCATTTAAACCACACATTTAGTTGATAGATCAATATTTTATGCATCAATATAACTTAAAGGATGAATATATTAGAAACCAATAAAACCAACTATAAAAGCGGTAACATAATATGTATATTTAAAACTGATAAAACCAATCATATAGGTCATAACGTAATATATTTAAAACTAGTAGAACCAACCATATATGTGGTAATGTAATATATATATTTAAAACTGATAAAATTAACCATATATGTGATAACACAATATATTTACAACTGGTAGAACCAACCATATAGGTGGTAACGTATTATGTATATTTAAAACTGATAAAATCAACCATATATGTGGCAATGCAATATATTTAAAACTGGTAGAACCAACCATATAGGTGGTAACGTATTATGTATATTTAAAACTGATAAAATCAACCATATATGTGGCAACGCAATATATTTAAAACTGGTAGAATCAACCATATAGGTGATAAGGTACTATGTATATTTAAAACTGATAAAATCAATCATATATGTGATAACGTAATATATTTAAAACTGGTAAAACCAACCATATAGGTGGTAACGTATTATGTATATTTAAAACTAATAGAATCAACTATATATGGGACAACGCAATATATTTAAAACTGGTAGAACCAACCATATAGGTGATAACGTATTATGTATATTTAAAATTGATAGAACCAACCATATAGGTGTTACCATAATATACAAAATATATTTAAAATTATTATCTTCTATATACAGATTGAACCTTTATTAACTTAGTTGGCTAGAATCTCATACTGATAAGGTGTTATAAAACTATTAGAAAGACGAGAGAGATGTAGAGAGAATTCTTTTTCTTTCAAATTGTCTCAAATGAGGAAGTTAAACCCCCTATTTATAGGGTGTGAACAATGATGCAATCGTAATAATGTAAAATTTACATGGTACAATGATCATTCAAAATAAACCTATATTTTATAACAAAAAGCACCCTTAACATTTATTTGTTGACCGAGTATTTTTCCTTATTGGCTTGATTCAACTCCTCGAACATTACGCTGCATCTTTCTACTTGCGAAAACTTGGCCTGCAAAGTTCCAACGGATTTTTTTAATTTCAAACCAACAATTTTCTGCCGACGAAGACTTGCACTCACGGGAAAATGGATTTTTTTTACAAGTGTTGCTGTGTCGCATTCATCAGAATGACCAGGTGCCATGCTTCCAAACTTCTCTTTAAGCACTGCTTTTTCTAACTTCCTTAATTTGTCCGACATTAAAAACATGAGTGCAGCACTAACTAAATCCACGTCATGCTCTCATTGGTTCGCATGACCCCTTTATGGTTCTTCTGATGAGCGATGACACATTAGGACGGCAGGGATGATATATACGAATGTTGCGGCCGCAAAGGCGAAGGCACATGTCGGAGGCCCTAATGCGGTGGTGAACTTGAGACTTGCCACTTGCCATCTTATTGAGAGGTGGTGGAGCCTTCGCTAGATTAGATCAGTGCTGCAACATCAATTATTGAAACTAACAGCACCACTTCCACTCCACAGACGGACAAAATGGGGGTGGGCCCCATGTACAGATCGCCCCTCTACATGTGTGGGAGCAAAGCAAATTGAAACTAATCATGAACAATACATAAATATACAATTTCAAATTAACAAACTTAAAAAATTCAGGTGATAATTTATAAAAAGTAATAGTTAAATATATTTTATTATCTAAATAGTTATTATGTCACAATAACACATAATTTATGATCACAATGATAAATTAAATTTTATAAATCACAAATTATCAATTTTATAGGTAACGACTTATTTATCGATCACAAATCACGAGTCAATGTACTTTGAATCCTAAGGCAGTAGAAGGCATCGATGGAATCCAATCCTTACTTTAAAAAGTACGATTAGATAGAGTATAGTCATTTAATCAATACTTTCCAGTTTAAGAATCGATGTCGTTGCAAGCAGCACGGGATTCTCCAACGTTTGCAAATGAATCTCTGCCCTCAAGCTTAGGAAAGTCAGTTCAATGAATTGAATCCAATGTGCTAGCTATCCCGCAGCTCTGATACAAATGGAATCCACTCGTTTATCGGGAAGGGAGAAGAAGACTGTCAGGATTTTTGAAACATTCAATTTCTATTCACTTAAGTAAAGGTTGAGCCCCAACCTTGAGGGTCCCCATCGACCCATGTCCTGGTGAAGGATATAAATCGCAGGTTATGCCTCCCAGAGTGAAGGGTGAGAGTTTTCTTTTTAACTTGATAATGATCGGATTCGAACTCCTAATCAAACGAAGCTGGTCATAAGTGGGGGCAGGTTTAAAGCCCAAGTCTTGGAGTTCATGTCCAAATGCTTTGGAACCATTAGCTTTCCTTTTGGCTAGGAAAAATACCAGCCAAGCCCCAGATGAGTGCCGCTTAACTTATTTAGAATTTAGAATTGAAGGGCAAAACATGGATAAGTACCAGTAGAAGAAAATCTAGATTGAATTCTACTCCGTAATTACCAATTTTTTTTTGTCCGGCCGTGAATTTGCCCCCTGTTTATATTGTAAACATTAAAACACAAGGCTACTCTTTAATTTACTTTTAAAAACAGTTTTCTCATATTTAAATTTGTTCATTAACACCAAATTAAATTCTCTTTGTTAATGTTCTCTTGCAGGGTCATCCAATAAATGAACTTTTAATTTTATTTTTCGAATGCTTTGCCCTGCTCCTAGTCAGGTCTATACCACGTCGAATAGGGAGCATGCATCACCTAACGAGTGAAATGCGTGCACAAGGATGTTGTGCTTATGCCCCAACTATTATTTGCTTCATTTAAATGGTGTTCGAAATAATAATAATAATAATAATAATAATAATAATAATAATAATAATAATAATAATAATAATAAACTTAGGATGAAGTGCAAATAAAATAAATTATTGGTCGCTAAATTTCAATTTATGCATCTACTTACTAACAAACTTTGAAACATAACTCAATAATTACTCAAGTATAATAAACTTAACTCATCCATTACTGATATTGAATTCGTTTTAAAGTTTGAACCGTTAAAATACTTTATGTCAAGAACTCATCCTTCCAATAGCCTCATCTCAAATAAAACAATTGACAATACATTTTTTTACAATCTATAGTATTAAAATTTGAAGGTCAGAGTCAATCTCAAATCAATCAACCTAAGGAGAATGATTTGAAAGAGAGTTGTTGACATATGAAGTGTTTTAAAGGTAAAATATTGTTATGTTAATTCTCACCCCTCATGCTATGTTAAATTTCCATCCGCCACGTGGACAGTTCCATCAAAGCTTTGAAAAGGATTTAATCTGTTATGGGTGAATTTCATTGGTGATACTCGAGTGAACATTACGTTTTAAAATTTAATTATCGGTTAAAATTTAATTAATAAACCGATAAAGAAACAAAGTTTGGTGACTAATCATTTATTTTACCCGATGAAGTGCATAATCATATTGTTTTACGAATTTCTTTACATTTAAATTTTTGTTGTTATTTTATTTAAATTTTTTTTGACTTACTTTTAAGAAGGGATTTTTAGGTCTCCTTGACAGCATCCTCAACCTAATAAATATATTGGGAAATCGAGTACAAATTACAATAGAGGGGAATGATATGCTTGCCTCCCAAGTTTACATGGGGTAGTTATATAATGTATATGAGCTTTGGTGTAATTTTTTTCCTTCTTTCTTTTTTATTCAATATTTTATAATCCATGGTTTCGAATACATTCTTCAACAACATTTTGCACCAACAATGGATAGTAGAAGCCTTATTTCAACTCTATACACCGCTCCACCCCCATCCCAACAAAGCCCAAGTAAAAAACAGGAAATCGGAAAATTAGGAAAAAGAGAGTATATCAGTCATTCTATTGTATTGCATAACATGGCAGTGGCTACTTCTTCCAAACAGCATATCTGTGGCCACTAGTTGCAAGAGTCCATTCCTTACCAGATGGGCACCAAGAACCATCCCCAATCTTCATGGAGATTTTGTCACCAACAACTGCAGCATACAGATTTGGCTGTGCATCAAGAATTTGAATAGGCGATCGGCTAGTTATGCCTTGACTACGTCGAACATCCATCTGCAAATGTATTTAAATATTTAGTTAGTACTCTGAAAAAGGCTATTGCAATGGCGAAGATATAATACATGGCATACCAGCTTCACAATTTGGTCGTGCATGGAATCGCCCCCATCATAGAAATGGTCGTAGAAAACTGATGGTATACCAGGATGTGTGAGTATGTATGCATAGCCCTGTAGAAACCAATACAACAGAAAAGTATTAACATCGGATGCTGGCACCAAACTTAATGAGATATGCAAAAAACAAAAAACAAAAAAAAAACAAAAAAATCAGGAAAAAATATGGTACTAAAATCAAGCCCTGACCATCCGTTTATAATCCTAAAATAAACAAACCTACAACATCTCATTGAAAAATGGGGGTTTAGAGCCAACTAGATGTAAGGAAATACATTATAGAACAAGAAATTTTCTATGCAATATATGTCAGTAGAAAACTCTGGGTTTGCGAACCGAAGCACGCAAATTCCTCAGATAATCTAATCAAGAGAATATCTTATAGAATACCTCCATGATATGATTTGACGGAAAAGGCCAATGAGCCTGCAAAGAAAAAATATCATCAGCAACTACTTGTCAAGTATATTTGATGCTGAACTGCAGTAATATGTAGGCGATACATGAATAATGTCAATTGAGCATTATAAATAATAAAGAATAATATCAAGCATCACGTCTGTTAGAGCATTATTCATGGTTACTCATCTCCATAGAAATAAAGATGTACAAAGTTGAAGCTATCAAACTATTCATATCACTAAACTAAACAAATTTGTCCTTTAGGCCTCCAGTACAGCCCAAAAAGGGACAGAGGTAAAACAATTTGGTAGAAAAATGCTATGACGACTTCTCTATTAGATTATTTTTAACCAAATTCTTTGTGCATTTATCAGGTTTGCTTAATAGTTAATTGGAGTAATAATTAGTACCTGAGTTGATCCAGTATCATGATTATCAAGAAAAGTAACAGCCCTTGAAGGCCACCATCCCATAACACCTGGTGGCTTCCCTTTTGGATCCCGCAGACGCCATAATTGTCCTTTAACAGCTTCCTGAATGGCAAAGCATAATAACATAAATAAAGAATGATGAAGAATAATGAAAGTATTCTCAGAACATGATTTCTCTTTCATGTGTTTGTTTGTGGTTCAATTGAGATGGTAATTTGTCACCGCATATAGTCATCTATGAAGAGATGTTAAAAGGCCTAAATATTAGCAGGAAGAAAAGAAGAGGTCAAATGGTAAAACCTTGTCCGTAAAGATCAACATACACTTGGATCTTCTAACTGACTTCTAAATTACCTGAAGAATACCCTTTGTTGTGAAGTCAAATGCAGCTGCAAGTTTCCCCGTAGCATCAATCCAGTTGATAATCCTTTGTCTATGACTATCTGCAGGTGGAATAAGTGGAGGGAAAGGTGATTGAAGATATTGATAGAAGTTCTACTCAAGCGTAAAAAAAAAAAAAAAGAAGTGTTATTTAAGCCCATGTTTGAGACCCATTATTTCAAATAATGTAGTTTGTAATAGTAAATTTTGGAGAATGTCGGGTTAAAAAGTAGGGAATCTTTTTGGGTTTATGTGTAGATTAATGTATTGGTAGAATGTGTGGTTGAAAATAAGTTAAAAAAAAAATGAGTACCAAACAGGGGCTTAGAAAAGCATATTTTCTCTGCTCCCAACAACCAATGAAAGTTTAAAGAATCTTTAACAAAATTTTTGTGGATGAAACTGTGAAACCATTAATACTTCAAAGAAAGTACACTTGATAACAAAGGTCAATAAGAATACTATCAAATGTAATCCAATAATATTACTCTTAACACCGAATCTACGTTAACTACATGCTTTCTCGAGGGAAAATGGGAAAGCTGAGATATTACCTCCATGCCATTATTGTTGCTACACTTCACGTTTGGGGATGTTCAAAGAAATGTACTTCATTATGAAAACTCAAACTAATTATTTTATAACTGCACAAAAAAGATTATTTAGAAATACTCTGTATTTTATTTATCACTCCAAAAATTTGAATTTGTGAAAGTTGGAAATAGGGTGATTACTAATTGAATTTCAATATCATGACCTTAAAAAGACGGGAATTTTCAAAATAAAGCAATTATTTATGGGGTACTAGGGAGTGAATATTTAACTTTATCCACTTTACAATGACCTCAGTGTTGATCGATATAACACATGGATTTACACAATTAAACGGGGGACTTCAACTTAGTATATAAGTTCTCTATGTTGCAGTTTTACTAGTAACATAATATCGAAGCTCGATTTGTAGCTATATGTAAATTCAAGTTTACTGGGTAAAAAGAAATTGAAGAGAAGAAAGCTAGTTCAAACATTTGATTGCACATGTGCAACCTTTATATGCAGTTTTTTTGTTATTTTTATAATTTAGCTGCAATTAATTCATCTATATAAATTTCCATGGAAAATAATACCTTGGTCATTCTCCAAGTACTGGCCTTTGTAATTGCAAGAATCCCAATATTCCCCAACAGAAAATATGGGCTTCGCATTCTCAATGTATTCCTTAACATATTTTGCTGAATAGCTACAATGGAACACAAAAAGATATATCAGTAAATTTCAAAGAGAAATAATCGTACATAACAAACAAAAAAGGGAAAGTACATCCTAAGGGCTTAAAAATAAGAAAAAGTTTTAAATTTTATACCCTCTTGCAAAGTCAAAACGAAAATCTTGGAAGCCGATAGTGTTACGTAGCCATTTAAGCCAGTCAATAATGTCTTTCCTAACAAAGTCTTGGGTATGATCAATATTTGGGACACCATGAAAGTTGTCCCCAGTGCTTTTATTGCCCTAAAATCATGTAATTGACAAATATGAAATGTAAATACGAAATCAAATGCAAACTTTCCATGAAATTGGCAAATAAGAAATTTAGATTGGTAAGAAATTTAGATACCAATCCACCAGTACAAGACGTCACAGCACGTTCATCCCATGCCATTGGAATTCCATCATAACGGTTATACTTTCCACCATGCCCTTGTTTAGTTCCAACTCGATGATTTATGACTATGTCAGCCATCGCTCTGACTTTGTACTGCTTCAACTTGTTAAGTAGAGCTCTTAGCAGGTCCTCCGAACCATATGAAGAATTAAGAGAATAAAGGTTCTGGGGAAGGTATCCTGACATTGAAAAGAATAAACAGGCAAAAAACGACTTTAGACGGAAAAAAACATACAAGATCGAGTATGATATGCTCGTCTTTCAACCTTCAGGTGCAAGTGAATGGGAAGGTGGGGGCAACCAGGTAGATGTGAAGCCAGACTTTGCCATATCAGGAACCTTTTTCTCTAAATTTCTCCACCAATCATGTTTATGAGATTCCCAGTTGAAAGCCTGTTAAAGAAACTCATCATAATTTCTTCCCATGCTTATCCCTTTGCTTTTCCTACTACTTCAACTGAAAAAAGCTAACCTTTATAACTCACCTGTAGTAAAATCTCTTTCCCACCACTAATACCCGCTGCAAATTTATTGAAACCACATTATTAGTCAGCAGTTATATAACTTATATAAAATAGACAAATGAGAATGTAACACAAAGTGAACTACTACTTCTATCTTCTCTCAATTTCTCTCCACATATCACCGTGATTTTCCAATATTTGAAGCTATTGATAGATATGTTACTTATTCTTTACTAAGAGCAAAAAGTGGACTGAGGACAAATGTATGAGGGTAAAAGGCATGACATAAGTATTTTCCATTCTTTGGTCGAGCTCTTCATAAGTCATAGAATCAATCCATCGGCATCATATCACACTTAGGTGCTGGTGCAGCTTCAATAAAAACATAAAATAAAAAAAAATAACAAAGATAAAGCACAAAATGTAAATGGATTGCAACTAGAAATTAAACCGTCACATTTTTATAGTCGCGGAGCCAAAAAAATTTTTTTGGAGGGGGTGGGGGTGGGGGTGGGGTTGGTGGATATTCAGATGGAATTGTGTAAAAAAGGCAAAAAAGTGCAACATTTTCACCAAAAAATTTTAAGTTGCTATTGGGATTCAAACACTGGTATCATATAATCTCATGGTGCATTTTTATAACAGGTACTCAAAATCGCACATAATAACATCCGAACCATGTTGATTGGATCAAAATATGAGTCTCCATACCAACAAGTAACCAAGGAAATGTGGGAACTTTTGGGAAACAATTAGATATTTAAATACTTGTGTGATATTTAAATTTTTATTTATTTTTTTATAAATTAAAAAAATTTCTGATTTTTGCTAGGGCAACTGAGAAAAAATACCAGAATCAGTCTTCTGCTGGTCAAACTCCTGCATTCAATAAAAGACGATAAGAGATGATGCAATCTTATCCTAAATGCGAATACTCAAATCAGCAAGTATGTCATTCAGTTTCCTTTACATTTTTCTATTGATTTAATATCAATAGATAGAGACCAGATTAGGATGCCTACATTGCTCGTGTTATCCATGATGGATCAGCTGGAAGTTTCCAAATATCTGTCAGTAGAACAGATGAACTGGAGAACGAATAAATGCCTGCATCCACCTTAAACTCATTATTCACAGTTTCACTCCAATTGTAGAAGCATTACGAAAGAAGAATATCACAAACATTATGTCCTTCTTAGTGACATGGAAAATGGCCACTGGAATTTGATTTGGAAACACCCGAATTCAAAATTGAATTGGTTTTACCAAAATTCCAATCCACACAATTCCATAAATTAGAAAATTGTGCGCGTGAATCTGCATATGCTTTCTTGTGCTGCACATAAATGCAACATGTTTAACTTCGTTACTCATGATAACTTACTTAAATTTGCAAAGAAAATAAACATGATTGACTCCAAATTGATCCGGGATAAGGTTGAGATTGTTCTTGTCGCTGCCGTGGAACTATAACATAATTAACATTGTATAGTTCCTCCACATCAAACATAAAGTTAAAACGAACTATATTTTCAAAAGAACTATATTTTCACAAGTCATTGAACAATAATACAAATGTAAAACACTCGAATTTCCAAAAGCAATCGCTTCAAATAATCAAAAGTTTAGCTTATCAAAATATAAGTATCAATAGAACTCCGGAATCCCAAAAAAACTCAGTATTAAAGAAGAGAAACTAACCTGAATTACAGCTCCTGAAATAGCGATTCCTGCTTAAATTACCTAAAAATTGATGATCCTTGTATATACACAGAGTACAGAAAAAGCTGAAAAGTTTTAAAATTCCAACAGTAGAAATATATATTTCCAACCATATAAGAAAAAAAAGATAGAATATAATTCTTTTGATACTTAAAAGTGAAAAATAAAAATAAAAACAGGTCTGAAATTCGCGGGCAGTGATCAAGTGGAATTGCAGTTGAGAAGATAATTCGTTGATAATAAAAGCAAACTTTTTTGGGCTATGAAATTTGCGATCAAAGCGGAAGGTTCGAGAATTTCGGGAAAGGGGGTGGCGGTCTGTCGAGTTCGACTTTTCGTGGTAATGATTTGAGTGGGACTGTTCACATTCGTGGAATGGGGTGGAGAAGATGACGGAAGAGGTTATATGTCATCTCTAATGGTTTATGGAAAAAGAATTTCATTACCACATAGAAAAATAAATAATAATTTAAATATTTCATTTTTAATGATTAATTTACATACTGTTGACGTCACAGTCTCTGGGGTGCTTACGGCTCGGCCAACACACGGATTGTCCACCGCATGGTGTGGATTTGTTCCACGCGAGGTGGACGCGTCCCCATGGAGTTTCGAACCTTGAACATTTGGAATATATAAATTCCAAAGGCCTCCCTGGTAACCACTAATTTGGAATATCGGGATCGAACCGATTTTAATTAAAACATTAAAAATTATTTCAAAAATTACAAAATCTTCTCAAAATTAAGTTATTTTACAAATAAATTAATATTTACTCATTTAGAAAATAAAATTATACACAAAACAAAAGTAGCTTAAAACAACTAGAGAAAAACCAAAAAAAATAAAAAAATCCGGGTTTAAAAACCCTACTGATTCCCGATTTTCCCAGTTGAACATGTTGAAAACCGGGTGTTCCGATCGGGTTTTTTTCGGCTGGTTTTTTAGGTGAATCGGACTAGTTTTTCTGGCCGGTTCTTGATTTTCCCTGTTGATTCGGCCGTTCCGGTCTAGTTTTCTAAACGTTTGTTATAACAGCATCCAGGATCCCCACTCGTTCGAATTTACTAGACATTTTGTCAGTTCAATAAATAGTACCCAAATTTTAACTAACTTAGGACATAACCTACGATTTACATTCTTCACCAATCCCCAAGGCAGGGGTGCTGGAATGCCTAAGGTTGGCGTTAACCTTTTTTTGACTTTGTCGTGCCGTCAATCCTTGCATGACATCTATTCAACTCAACTTTCTCAAATATTTTAGAAAGTTAGTCCTATGGAATAAATGCATTCGACTAGTAAACTGTTGATACTTGAATTAGTGGAGTAAATATAACTTGATATAACTACAGAGAAAGTTGTAAAGTTGTGGAACCTAATTATTTGTCGAGTCTAATTAATCTTGTGATTGCTCTCGATAAAGAATTACAGTTCCTATTTTACAACAACTAGTATCAGAGCTTTGATTTTTGATTAAGAGCAATGATCGGTAAAGAATGAGGATCGCTGTAAAACTACCACTATGATGGTATAGATTTTGCTTCTAGAATATGTAAATCAAGGATATATATACACTAAGAAACTGTACCAACAACTTCTAGCGGAAAAGTCGACAGGAATGAGTGACAATGACTGAAAACTCCTTGGTCGTTAGGTATTGGGTGTTGCTTGATTGACATTATCGAAGAACGTTGATCAAAACGTGACGACAGAGAAAACCACAGCTAATCTGATGAATGTATTATCAAATATGTATGAGAAATCATCTGCATTTAACAAGGTACATCTCATGAAAAAATTATTTAGTTTGAAAGAAGAACATGAGGGAAGCAAGCAATACAAAGTAAAACTGATTGCAAAGGGATTTCAACATGGTTGTTGCTTGAGGAAATAAATCTAGGACTCTTTAAATCACTTTCAATTGTAGAGACATGGTTGAAGTTGTTGATTCAGCTATCAATTCTGATTTGTGGCATTGCAGGTTGGGACACATGAGTGAAAGTGGAATGAAAGTGCTTAAGTCCAAAGAGAAGTGAAAGATGTATTTTCGACAAGTAGAAAAGAGTTAGTTTCTCCGAAATCGGAAAGGAGCCAAAAGCTACAAAATATGAGTTGATTCATACGGATGTCTGGGAACCCTCAACTGTTACTTTTCTTAGAGGTTCAAGTTATTATGTAACATTTATTGATGACTCAAAGAGGAAGGTATGGGCCTATTTTTGAAGAATAAATCTGATGTATTTGATGCATTTAAAAGATGGAAAAGTGATGATCTAAAATGAAAAAGATTTGAAGGTGAAGTGTTTGGGGTTAGATAAGGTAGAGAGTATGTAGCTGATGATTTCAAAAAGTATTATGTTGTGCTAATAATGGAATCAAGATGAAAAAACTATTCCAGAAACACCTCAACCAAATAATGTAGCTGAGGGGATGAATAGAGCTTTGAATGAGCGTGCTAGAAGTATGAGATTATATGTTGGGTAACCAAAGATGTTATAGGATGAGTCAGCCAGTCAGTCAGTAGTGCAATTTATTTGATCAACAAAGATCCTACAACACCATTGAATTGCAGAAAACTTTAACACTTGAAGATATTTGGTCGTGTTTCTTCACATTGACTCTACTCTAAGAAGCAAGCTTGAGGCTAGATCCAATAAGTGTTTCTTTATAGGGTATAGTGATAATGAGTCTGAATATCGTTTCTGGTATGATATTGGTATAAAAGTTATTAGGATCAAGGATGTGATCTTCAATGAAAGTGTACTATATAAAGACTTGTTGGAAACATACCATAAAGAATCAAGTCCTGAAATTAAGAAAACTTAAGTAATCTCATTGAATGATCTTCCAATTATTGACCTAAAAAAATTTATTATTGAAAATCAAGAAAATTATGAACATAAGTAAATCATTACACTATTGTGACTCAACCAAGAAGATCAAGTAGAACTGTTAGACCTATAAAGAGATATTCTCCAGCAATGCATTATATCCTATTGACTGATAGAGGTGAACAAGAAAGCTATAGTGAAGCTGTGCAGGTGGATGAATTAATCAAGTGGGAGTTACCCATGCGGGATGAGATGGACTTATTATTGTACAATCAGATATGTTAATTGGAAAACTTACCAAAAGGAAAGAATGCATTGACCAGACTGAAATTTTCTCTCATGTGATAAAATTAACCACAATTAGAACAATACTTGGATTAGTGGTAAAGGAAGACTTGTACTTAGAACAGTTGGATGTAAAGAAAACCTTTTTTCAAGATGATTTGGAGGAAGAAATTTATATGATGCAGCCACAAGGTTTCGAAGTATAGGAAAAGGAAGAAATGTTGTGCAGACTTCAAAAGAGTCTATATGGTCTTAGGCAAGCTCCAAGTAGTGGTACAAGAAGCTTGATAGGTTTATCGGTAATAATGACTTCAAAAGGTGACAAGGAGATCATTGTTGATATGTAAAGAACCTTGATAACTCTTATATTAGAAACGATGATGTCTTTAAACTATCACATGAAGAGTATGTGAAAAAGGTGCTAAGCAAATTCAATATGAATTATGCAAATTCAGTAAGTACTAATTTGGCTATTCACTTCAAGATATCAAATGAGCAGTTTCCCTCTACAGAGTATGAGCAAACCTACATGGTCAAGGTGTCTTATGCCTCTGCTATCGGTAGTCTTGTGTATGCCAAGGTGTGTACAAGACGGAATATATCACATGCAGGGGGAGTTGTGAGTAGATATATGAGAAATTCAGGTAAACAACAATGGGAGGCAGTAAAGTGAATTCTCAAATACTTGAGAGGTTGTTTCGTGCGATTTTTGTTTCGCTCGTGCTAACAATTAAAAAAGGATCAAGTCATTGTGTAACGGACAAAACCTCTTGAGATAAAGTCTCAGAAAAGAGTATTTTGCACTAGGGAAGCTTAATTTATAAAATGCCTCCTAGGGGCGCAAGCACACGAATTAAACAAAGAAAATTTTAATAAATCTAAGATAAAAATTACATCCCTGTTTTTAGAGTTTTGATTTATTGGTCATTCTAAATGCCTAACTTTCTACAATATGTATAAATTCTACTAACTACTTGTTATTTTTAATTTCTAATTTACTGCCTTAGCTTCATAACTGATGTTAAATAACTATTGTTCACTTGCATAACCGTTGCCCACTTCTTCTAGTAACATCTCATGATTATCCAACTTGCATCCTCCACGTTCTCATTAACTGTCGACATTGTGGTAATTGCTAGCAATGACTCCAAAACATTACCTCAAATCGTGGCATTCGTTGTAGAAATTGTTTCTTTGCTTACTCATTTCTCAATCGTTAAGATACTCTATAGTCATCCAGATGCTTTGCAATCATCAAATCACCCAGACATGCGTTGTTCGTCCAATCACGCCTGATTCCTCCACATCGCCTTGATATGGGCTCTTATGTTTTGAAATTCTATATTGGGCCTCTAAATTGGGTATATTTATGTGTCAACAATTACACCCCAATATGTGCAAACATCAATTTTACAATATTCAATATATCCACTACCTTTAGTTCAGAAACCCAAAAAGTACAAGGATTCTGGTATTTTTTTTCCAATTTTTTCTCATTTTTTTTAACTTTTGATGTGTATTTTATTCTGACAATTTAATTTCTCAATGTAGAACCTTTTATTTTCCACCTTTTAATGAATGGATGACTTTTTGCATTTCGTTTCTTCATTTCTCAATCTTTATAAGGTTGAGTCTTTGAATGCTTTTCTTTGCTATACCATTAACTCTTATCATCTTCATCTTCTACCAGAAAAGTTCATAACATTAGCCACTATGACCTTACTAGCCCACAAATATCTTTCTTATTATCAAAGACACCACTTGGGTTTTTATCCAGTCTATTGTTTGCCTGTGTGCCTTGATACCTCCATTGGTATGTGGGATATAAGAAATATTCTTGGGCACAAAGGTCTTCTCAACACCCCTTTCCATTTATGATCTCCAATTCATTGTATTGGAGAATCCAACTGCTTGTTGGGGGAGTGCTTCTCATTCCACTATTTAATCATTTGGACCTTCATTACACTTTGACTCTATTGACAAGATCCTTGCAGCAATGCATTTAGGAAGACGATGAGGACCACTCCATTTTTTTAATGTAGTTGTTGACAAGAAGGTAATGACATGCTATTGTATAGACTCATTTGATATTGCAACCTATAGGATATCTATACCTGTTTGATTGAAAGGAATTATTCTATTAGTAAAATCCTTATTTGAAAGTTATTCGTCATGTCCTTTTATTTGAATGTTTTCATCTTATCTTCTTTTTATTTGTTTAATTTCATGGACCAAATGTAAATAGTAGTAGAAATGAGAGGACGATGTCGTTCTTTTATTTTACGGAATAGAAAGTTTTAGGATGGGACGATGACGTCCTAATTATATGGACATTATACAAACTCTCATTCACATGTATTATTTGTCCCTATTTGTTCACTTTCCCATATGGAAGGAACATATTTTTTTAGATATTTTCCATTAATACCTCTTACATGCCTAATTTCATCTAAATCTTCCAAACGATAAGCTTCATTAGGTAAAACACTTTGGATCCTATACGGACCTTCCCAATTGGGCAGCCATTTTCCATAGGGAACATCATTCTCTAAACTAGACCGAGCCATTGTTTTTTAACTTGTAAATTATCTACGATGTTCATCTTCAACTCGTCCAAATTTAACAAGTTTCGAACCATGACTTCTGCATATTGTTTTGAAAATCTCTAATTGATTGCACATTGGTCTCCATAAGAAACACTACTTGTTGCTTGTACGTGAGTTGGAATAGAGTAACCTTTATGCTCAAACGTGGGGATGTTCTGTAAGCTCATAGAGCTTTGATTAAACATTCGTACCAATTTTTGACATTTTCGTCTATCTTCTTTCTTATAATATTTTTGAGAATTTTGTTGGAAGATTTGGCCTAACCATTTGACTGAGCATAATCCGGTGTTGAATTTACTAACTTAATACCAAATTCACCTAGGAAATATTTTACTTGTTCTCCATTTAACGAAGTTCCATGATCCATCATCAAAGTTTGAAGTATCCCAAACTGGTAAATAATGTGATCTTGGATGAATCTTATGACGTTTCCTTAAGAGATCTCTTTCAAAGGAACAACTTCAACCCACTCAGTGAAAAAATTTGTGGTTACTATGATAAATGTTTGTTGTTTTGACGAGGGAGTTAGACTTTTCCTATCAGATTTATCGCCCATCCTCTGAACGGCCTGGGTTTAATGATATGAGTCATCTCACTTGCTGGTACTCTTTGAATTGTTCCATGTTTTTTACATGCTAAACAACTTTTAGCATATTGGACACATATTTCAACCATTTTTGGCCAGAAGTATCCACTTTTAATGATTAACCACATCATCTTTTGACATGTTTGGTGTGCTCCGCATATTCCTTCATACACTTAAGCCATAATTGTCTTGGCATCAGACAAAATTTTGCATTTTAGCATGACTCGATCTGGATGCATCTTGTACATTTCTCCTTCTATTAATACATAATTTAAGGCATGCAACTTCATTTTTCTATCACCCTTTTCTTCAAGTTTTTCTAAGAACTTTTTGATTTCTACCCTCCAATCCTTTGCTTCTCCATTTCCTATATAGTCGAGACTTTTTTTTTTTACCTTTGTTGTACTGCAAGTATTATTTTTCCTTATTTATACACGAAGTCTACATTCAATATTTTAGAATAACCTGAGGCCATTTGAGCCAATTCATTTTCCAGATCATTGTAGATCCTGCTTACATATTGGAGCTCTATTTGGTTAAATTCTTCCAATAATTCTTGGACGATTTCGTATAAACTTATTATAAAACCACTTTGGCATTGGAACGTACCATCTAATTTATAAATCATTAATTGATAATCGCCCTTAACAATCACATTCTTGGCCCCTATTTCTAATAATAATTCTAAACATATCATAAGTGCTTCATATTCAACTTGGTTGTCAATGCACAAATCAACCAACGTAATATAACTTTTAATTTACTCCAAACGGATTAATACTATCCCAACCCCAGCAACTTAGACAGTTTTTGAACCATCAAAGTATAATGTCCATGACTTTATATCGCATAAATCAACCTGTAACTAAACTTCTCTTGGACTATTAACACATGGATGATCGACCAAAATGTTTGCTAATGCTTGATTTTTAATGGCTTTTTGTGGCACGTATTATATTTCAAATTTTGATAATGCCATAGTCCATAATTTAATTCTTTGATGTAATACAGGGTGAGAAAACATGTACTTAATTAAATTTACTTTTGATATCAAATACACTGTAACATGGCGAAGATAAGCCCTTAACTTTGTACATGTAAAATAAAGAGTTAGGCATAACTTTTCTATAGCTGAATAATTACATTCACATTTATTCAGTTTACTAAGATAGTAAGTTTCTTTCTTCACCCACATGGTCTTCTTGAGTGACCATTCTGGCTATAGAATCTTGTTCAGTCGATATATACACATTCACTGGCTTTCCTTAAATGGGTGAAACTAACACTGGAAAACTTGTCAAGTATATCTTCAAGCCGTCAAAAATCTTTTGACGTTCTTCTTTTCAGATGAACTTGTCTTATTTTTGAGCTTCAGAAGAGGCGAAAAAGCTTTTGTTTGCCCTACACAATTGAAAATAAATTTCCCCAAGAAATTAACTCGACCCAAAATCTTTGTAATTCCTTTTTACTATTAGGCAGTTTGGCATCTAGTATGACTTTCATTTTTATTTTATCAAGCTTGATTCCCTTGTTGTGCACTAAGAAACCCAAAAAGTTGCCTGAATTTATACTAAATGCACATTTTAAAGGATTCAACTTCAATTTGTATTGCCTCATTCGTTTGAATGATTGTTGTAAGTGGAGAAAATGGCCTTCTTTTTTGAGTGATTTGACAATTATATTATCTGCATAAACCTCAAAAATCTACAAAATCAGATTTATTGCTCTTTGATAACTGTCCCCAGCATTCTTTTTGCCAAATGACATGACTACCCATTCATAACATCTTAATACCCCTGAGCATCTAAAAGCAATTTTATGTACATCTTCTTCAGCTATATAAATCTGATTATACCTAGAATAACCATCCAAGAAAGAGTATACGACGTGTCAAGCATGGAATTTGTAATGACTCAAATTCTAATAGAACTCGACTCGTTACCTAAGCTTCATTTATGTAAAAATAATATTTTCATTAAGAATATCAATCGGCATTTAATCAAGTTTTGACTAAAAATCAAGGAAACCCAAAGAGATGAAATTGCTATCATTTAAAGTATTTTTATAGAAATAAAGATCAATTTCATGTTAAATAACAGATTCATTGATGATTTATGCGTGTAATAAAGGATAAGAGTGACCTATATATCTTCTATTGTTAGAGGCAGTAGCTCCATTTTACTACAAGTCATCAGAGTGTACATATTAAAAGGACTAGAATTCACTGTTAACATTGAACAGTAAACTAATGGCTATTAAAGAGTACCATTGATGCTTGACGGTTTGACATAATTTGTGTTAGGCTAAACATGGTTAGATTAGAGTCCTAGCAAAACTAAAGCCTGTGCTATATATATATATATATATATATATATATATATATATATATATATATATATCATAATAAAACCTTTATGCATAGCAACAAAGGGTCATTTGTCAACTAGTAGGAATCCAAAAAGATAGATAGTGCACGTTAACTAGTTTAGTCACTTGGACTAATTTCATATAGGAACATTATTGAACAATGTAAATAATTAATCCCTGTTCCAAAAATCAGAAATAAACAAGGAGAAATTCATAGATAAACAAGACAAATATCCATAGACTAAAACAACATTAAATACTTCTGGGAATTAAATTTTTCAATCACATTACAACGGATTTTATTTATTGAAATCTATAGATCCTGGCATCTTGGCTGCACTGTATCAACTGCCAATCAACAATCCATTCTAATTTGTGAAATAGTAAGGGTGAGTATATGGAAATACACAGTAAGACATGAAAATCATGGTGTAATCCCGAATAAAAATATTCAACACATGTGCCAAAAATATCATATCGTCAACATATCTTTAGAAAACCGGTAAGAGCTTAATCATATCATATCTTTGATACGGATGGCCATAAAACATTATATATCATATCATTAACTTTCATAAGCATGATAAATCAACAACATGGAAGAATAATTTAAATGGGATAAAATCAACTGCACCTCGTTATCCTACCTTAATCTTTTGAAAAACCAGATTTGATGCTCACAAAAAGTAGATTTTTGTACTCCTTGAAAATTCCCAGAACTTTGATAATATACTTCTTTTTTCGTAGAGTATGAAAATTTTGGAAGTATTCTACTTGTGTTTGTAAAGAAACAAATATGCTTAAAGAGAGATACGTGTGATGGAAGAGTGAAGATGTATGTATAGGATTTTGGTTTAACAATACTCCCATGTCTCTATCATCAAGAATAACACAACAACCAATTTATGGGCCACGTGTCAGACAAAAGCAAATCCTATCAAATCCCATTAAATATTAGGGAAAAGTACATAATTATACAACTAAAACTTTCACTTTTTAAACATAATAAACTTAATTTTTTTTTGTAAAAATCAGATGTTAATATGTTAATTAATTAATACAATATTATAATAATTATAATGAGTTGCTAAACAAAGGATAATATTAAATAATAAAATAAAAACAATACCTAATCCACAACCACTCCATCTCAATCCAACCCTCCACCCACCCCATAAAATAACTTTTTTTCCTTCTACTTTTCCACACTCACCCCCATCCTCAACACCACCTTACCCACCCAACACTCCTTCCCAACCTCACCCACCCACGCACCCAACCACTCCGCCACCACTCACCCACCCAACCCCATCCCACCCCACCCCACCACACCACCTCACCCCACCACACCACAAAAATGATGTTACTTCTATTTTTTTCTCCCCCCACCCACCCACCCCACCCCACCCCATGTCACCCAAAATGATTTTTTTCTACTACTTTTTCACAACTTGCTCAGACCCTACCCTATCCTACCCAGCCACCTACCCCAACCCCACTCACCCCACACAAAATTAATTTTTTTCTTCTAATTTTTGACTCCCCCACCAGCCTCGCCCCAGACCCTACCCCAACCCACCTCATCCAAAATGATTTTTTTACTACATTTTCACGACTCGCCCAAACCCTACCCCGCCACCCATCCTCAATCCCACCCCATCCAAAATTAATTTTTTTCTCCAAATTTTCCCCACCCCGACCCTACCTCGCCACCCACCCCCATCTTATCCCACCCAAATATGATTTTTCTTCTATATTTTCACACCCCACCCTAACAACCCCACCATACCCCACCCTAGCAACCCCACCACAACCCACCCCACCCACCCACCCAAAAATGATTTTTCTTCTATTTTTTCACACTTCACCTCAACCGCCCCATCCTATCCCACCATACCCCCATCCAAAAATGATATTTCTTCTATTTTTTTACACTCCACCCAAAAATGATTTTTCTTCTACTTTTTCATACTTCCCCCCAACCGCCCCACCCCATCCAACCGCACCGAACCCCGCCACCCACCATACCCCTTCAAAAAATTATTTTTCTTCTATTTTTTCACACTTCATCCCAACCACCTCATCTCAACCCACCCCACCCCACCCCACCCACGCACCCACCAACCCAAAAAATAATTTTTTTCTTCTACTTTTTCCAACCCCCAACCCGACCTTGACCCCACCCACCCATCCTACTCCAAAAAATGATTTTTTTCTTCTACTTTTCCCACCCTACCCTACCCCCAGCCACAAAAAAAAATGATTTTTTTCTTTTACTTTTCTGACCCCACCCCACCAAACCACCCACCCTGACCCTACCTCACCACAGAAGATGATTTCTTCTACTTTTTCTAGCCCCACCCGATCTCTACCCCACCATCCCTACCCCCAAAATCACAGTTATTCACGTAAGTTGACACGAGATCCCAGTTAAGTCACACAAGGTCACACATAGTCACAATTACAAATTTAGTTGTAAAATCCCACCCCTCCAAAGTCACAGTTGGTCACACAAGGTCAAAGTTCGATCACACAAAGTCGCAGTTCGGTCAAACGAGATCACAGTTAGGTCACAGGAGGTCACAATTAGGTCAAACGAGGTCACAGTTAGATCACACGAGGTCACAGGTCGATCACATAAAGTCACACTTCGTTCTTACAAAGTCACAGTTCGGTCACACATAGTTATATTTGACACAATTGTAGGTCACATCACGTCCACGTCCAATGATCACACCAAGTCACAGTTGGTCACAAAAAGTCATAGTTGATCACACAAGGTCACAGTTCGATCACACAAAGTCACAGTTAGGTCACAATTGGTCACACAAAGTCACAGTTGGTTACACAAGGTCACATTTTGGTCACACACATTTTCACACAAGGTTAAAGTTTAGTTCGGTCACATAAAGTTATAGTTCGGTCACACGAGGTCAAAGTTCGTTTACACAAGGTCACAGTTCGTTCTCACAAAGTCACAGCTTTGTCACACAGTCATATTTGACACAATTATAGGCCACGTCATGTCCTCGCATAAAGTCATAATTAATCAATATTTTAATCACATTTACTTAATAATTGATCTCATCTTGTACTTTTCACAAGCCGCACAAAGTCATAATTAATCAATATTTTAGTCACAATTGCTTAATAATTGGTCACATTATTTAATAATGAGTTCCATATTATTTATTTATTGGTCACAACTTACCCATTTTCTTGGTCACGATTAATCAATATTTCTTGTCACAATTACATAGTAATTTGTCACATACACGTCATAAGTCACATTTAGTAACCATTCTGATTACAATTACCTAATAATTAGTCACAATTACCTATAATTGGTACCAAAATCAACATTCAAGTCATTCAACCCACCCCAACCCCACCCACCCCAGAGCCCCAACCACACCACACCACACCACACCCCACCCCACCCCACCCCACCCTAACCCACCCCACCCAA
The DNA here is from genome assembly GCA_963555705.1 of Ligustrum vulgare. Classification (NCBI taxonomy): domain Eukaryota; kingdom Viridiplantae; phylum Streptophyta; class Magnoliopsida; order Lamiales; family Oleaceae; genus Ligustrum; species Ligustrum vulgare. The sequence goes on along the minus strand of OY743173.1, from coordinate 38,848,567 downwards.
ACTTATGACTTATCACTCTCCTCTACAATGTCCATGCACCAAGACCGACCGCGACCACCACCAACCTCTTCACCACCTCTTTGCCACAACTAGAAACCACCTCACAACACACATCACCACCCCAAAAATCACCACCACAACCAACTCTCAGCCAAAAAGCAACCACAACAAAAAGCAACTACAACGAAAAAAAATGGAAGCGGTGCAGCACAGATCGCTCCACCGCCGCCACCTCCTCCACTACCCGTATCATATCCACCACCAGACTTGCACCGAATCTACTGGTCGTCTTACCACCAGATTAAAAAAATTTAAAAAATCGCACACCCAGACCACAACCACAAAATCAACAAACCACAGCAGAGACGTCTCTGTTTCTGAATCGTCAGGTTACAATGCCGTCGACGGTGCTTCCGCAGATGCGTCTCCGTGCAAGTTGCTGCCCTCGCCTACACAGAAGCCACAGAAGTCCTCTGTTGTGGCGACCACAACCATCGATCGGGAGTGCTAGAAGCCGGAGCTTCGATAACGATTTGGGTAGATTGTAGAGAGGTTCCGATTCGCCGGTGTTATTGGACGTCTTTATTGAGGGCCTCCAGTGAGGTCGTCGTGTGATCTCGAGAGGTTGAGAGAAGATAGAGAGAGAGTTGAGAGAGAGAGAGACAATAGAGAGTGTGAGGTCTGAGGAGAGATAGTACAAGAAGTAAAAAAAAAAAAAAAACTTAATTAATACCTGAGAATTGAAAAAAATTTCAGCAGCCCAATAACTCTGAAATGTAACATTTAAATACAGGGTTTGGTGTAATTTTCCCTAAATCTTAACCATTAAAATCCAAACAACTTCTCAATCCTATAACTCACACACACGACAAACTATTGTTTTCGAATTCAAATGATAAAATAATATTTATTAACAACTTCATTAAACTTCAATAACTTGGGCTTCGTTTATCCAAATCAACTTTTTCTCGAGCCTAATATACATGATTAATTACGAGCTATCCAACGAGCCCACTATTGACATACTTATCAATTTACTATAAAAACTTAAATAATCGAAAAGACAAATTTGAAATTAATATATTTGTCACTTTAGTCCCTAACCTACAAAGCATGTAAAATATAGCATATAAAGATAATAAATTTTACTTTATGAAAAATTTAGGGACTTTACAGAATCAACCCAGGAATCTACTGTTGGCATTGGGTATTCATCTTTAGGCATTTCTGGATTTAGATTTCTAAAGTCTATGCATACCCTCATTTTACCGTTCTTTTTTAAGACATGAACAATATTAGAAAACAACACAACATACCTGATTGTTCTAATGAAGCATGCTGTTAATAATCGCTCTATTTCCTTTTCTACTTCGAGTAATACATTGGGTGCAAAACACCTAGGTGGTTGCTTATGTTCTACTAAATCTATCTCTAGACCTGGAATTTGTTCATATTCTCAAACAAAACAATATTTACATTCTTTTAATAAAAAAATAACTTGGTATTGACCTTTTCATCGAACAATTGGCTAATACAGGTTGGAAAATCTTCTCCTTCCTCTCCAATGTTTACTTTCATTAATAGATCTTGCGCTTGAGCATGCCCTGACTTTACAATCTTCATCAAATCATCTCCAAGCCTATAGGGGTTCCTTCTTCCAAACAATCCACCTTATTGACTTCATTTGGTAAGTTATGCTCCAAATCGAATACTTCCATTTCATTTTTTTAGTAATTTCAACACTTCTTCCACTTGTATTTCTTGTTCCCTTTGAAGCACCCAAATTGGTCCATAATTGCCTTTGTACATGATTCGCTCTATTGAATGGCTTCTACTATAAAAGGTATTTGATCAACCTATAGGACCTCAACTTCACCTTTATTGTTCTAGAATACTAAACATCGATGGAGTGAGGACAACTTATCACGTACTCGCCTAGAAACCCTATGAAGTCCTTGAGAATAGGCCTCTTATCTTTTAACCTTAAAAGAAGAGTAAGACCATCCTATTGATTTAATCTATCCTTCACTTCTGCAAACTTAATATGCTCGTGCCATGCGTCCCCTCTCTACATCTCATCATTATATTCCTTAAAAAAAATAATTTTCGCTGCACAATTTAGGTCCATCTATTGTGAAGAAAACAACAGTCTTTGTTATACTCCCTATTGTACTTTCTAAAGGCATCACCTTTTTGGCCGAGGTTGCTTCTCTATTAAAACTAGTTAACACCACTTCTGTTGGGATGATATCAATATCTGATTTAGCTTATTAATGAGTAGCTTAGACATTGGAATGCCATCAATTAAGGCCTTTATATGTAAGGGTCTTAAGTGTTTAGTCAAATTTAAAGAAGGTTTCTTAAACGTGACCTTCTCTGTTGACTCAACCTTTATTTTTTGTTTCCCCTTTTCCCCTTCACAATTGTTTGACACGTTTACAAGCAACATATCTTTAGTTGGATTTCTCTAACATTTGAACTTACTGGTGATTTTCCCCAACCGGTAGGTGGAGGGAATATCATTGGGGGTGACCCATACTTTTCAGTACGAGGTACTCTTCTTTTCCTCTTGGGGGTCCCATATAAAACAAGATAATCAAATGATCGCCTAGATTGCTTGCCCAATATGCCCACTACTGGATTGCCTTCTTTATTTAACTGTTTGAGAAGCTTGACACGCGATACTCTCCTCATTCTACATTCTACCTCCAAATCTAGTTCTTCTTCTATATTGGTCATTCCATCATCGTCCAAATCATGCATCTCCTCAATTTGTGGGATTACTTCAATAGAAGTATTACCCTCACCACACAATGTGAATGCTCCTTCTTCTGATTCTTTTCTAACATTTTCACTATATTCTTTATTCTTGAACTTATTGGCCAATATATAATTGATATCCATCTTAGGAGGTAAGGTGCCAAATTGGATGTTTCTTGATCTTCCCACATCATCATCTTTGTCTTTCTGTCTATGCTCGAATTTTGACTTTCCAACGTTTTTACTTGTTGATGCTTCTTCTATTCAGATTTTCTTACATAAATGAACTTTCCAGGCTAATATTGTTTCATACCTGCTGCCTTATTAGTCATCCATAATTTCTCTGAAAACTCCTTTGTTTTGTTCTTGTCATGTCATCAAACAAAATTACTTTCCTTGCTTGAGGATTGAATGAATTCCACACATTTGAGCAATATGGTTGTAGCATGAATGTTCTGATGTTTTGCGATGGGCTATGTGATCTCCCAAAAGTCCTAACATATAACCATGGGCTATATGATCTTCTAGGAGGTGGTCTCATCTAGCTTTCAAATTGTGATGGCTAAAAAACATTAAATGACTACTTGTATGCTTTCTTTTTACCTATTGATTTGCCAATTTCTTTCTTGCATCTAATGCATAAATTTTTATCTTCTTCATCAATGAATTTTCCTTTCAATATTTGAAAAACACCGAGACATGGTTCTTCCTCTCCTTCATCTACTACCTATTTGAACTTTGGTAGATCCTGTTTATTGAACTTAGGAATAACCATATCAATATCAACTCGCTGTGAGAAAGGATTTTCATCAACCGCTATCTTCTTTCTTGACTCAAAGGTAATTCGCTCATATTCAATAGCATCATACAATACATTATGGAAAACCAAACAGTAATTAGTCATGTGAGACCACGCATTATACAATTTACAGTATCTTTTACCCTTAATTAGTTCAGGGTTTAAAAACTTGTACGTATCGCTCAATTTTACCTGCTTGTCTTTGTATAATTGATTAAATATCATATCTGCCTTAGTTACATCGAATGAAAATTTTCTAGTTTTCTCGTTATCTTCTTGCACCAACTTCTTCATTTGATGTTTCTAACTTGGTTAATGATTACTGTCCAATTTTATTTATTTTAAATAGGTCAACAGATGAAAGAATGCAATTTTGGGATATTAATTGGGTTATTTAGAATAAAATTTATAAAAGATTCAATTTTAATTCTTAAACTCTAAATTGACTCTATTAGCTATTAATTTCATTTATTTAATTGCAGTGACATTTTGGATAATGTCAACACGAAAATCCCTAACTTAGTTGACCTTAAAAAGCCTAAATTGGAGAAGTCCACACATTTCCCTCATCTCTGTCACATATTGAAACCACTTCCAGCCGCCAACCCCTTCTCCCTCACCAACTTCACCAGCCGCAACCTCTTCACAACATTTATTGCTGTTCAACTTCTCTCCAACCAACATCTCCAACCTCTACTTCACCAACAACTCCAGCCAATAGCAACCGGCCGCCAACCTACTCTAAAAACTCACATCAATAGCAGCAACACCGTCCACTCCTACCTAGCCTTCACTACACAGCCTCACCAACCTTATCCCTCACCAACTGTCCACTCAATCTCGACATCCCATTCTCCCACCACCGAACCTAGCAACTCCATTATTCCCTAGCTAAAACCTCACCATTCCTCACCTCCCAGCCCATGCCAATACACAGCAACCTCTTTCCAACCGACACCACACAAGCAGCCACCATCTCTCAATCACACCAACCAACCTCTCCTTCCACTCATAGCCGGAAACCTCTCTCACACACCTCACAAGTCTCGACAGCCATCAACACCGGAAGGGAACTAGCACTTCTAGCCTTCACCACCAGTAGCCGCAACTCATCCCCAGACTTCTATCTCAACAGTAGCAGCCCTCTCCTTCACATTGTAGCAGCCACCACTCATATTTTGGGTCATTTGTTCTAGTTTTTAATACTCTTCGTTAGAATTTTAATTGTTAGTTTTCATAAATTCAGTTTATTGATGTTACTTGAGTTTTTGATATATTTTTGTTATTGAAATTTCATTTCCAAACTTTAAATTCACTATCTAGTAATTGTTATTGTTTATTTGAATTTTATTGCGTTTAATTTTATTATGTCCGGATAGGTTATGTTTGAGAGGACTTATTCTTAGCTTTAATGGGTATGTGTTAATTTCTTTTGGATGAATTCTTGTTATTGATAAGGGTTAACAATTGTTTTAAATTTTCAGATTATTTTACTTGGATTAATGTCGTTGATGTGGTATGTATTGAATATGCACACGACATGCTGGACAAAATGTCGTAGAATAAATTGATTAATTTTCTTACTTATATGTTTAAATCTTATCGATCTCAAGAAATTCATGCTAATCTTATTTGCAATACCCAATTGATAGCGAAAGAATAGCTCCACTCAAATTTCTCTTCCATTGCATTTTAATTATATAATCTTTTTATTAATCTGAGTAAAATTGAAATCATAGTTTAAGACTTGAATTTAGCAAACATTATTATACCAATAAAATCCTTAGGAAGAATGGCCCTGGACTATTGCTAGGCTACAACTTGACTCCTTTATACTTGGAGGGTAGATTTTTCATCGAATCAAGTTTTTGGCGCCGTTGCCGGAGATTTATTTTGGTGGTAATTAGTTTTGCTAAATCCTTTTACTTGTTTTATATTTTTTTCATTACTACTATTCTTTAAATTGTTCTTGTTTATGTCCGTTTGATTCCGAGATCATTCTAAGTGATTTGTAAGATCAGAACCCACTAACAATTTTTAATTCTTGAAAATCAGCAGGTAGAAATGGTAGATAATGGAGATCCAAAGGAAGTGCCAGTTGTTCGAAGTCTTAGAGATTACATTTTTCCAACGATGGAAAGCACTCCGTCATGTATAGTGATTCCTGCAAATGCAACAGTCTTCAACTTTAAGCTAGCAATGATAGATCACTTGCCACGCTTCCATGGATGGCATCTGAGAGTCCTTATCACCACATCCAAGAATTCAAAGGGGTTTGTTTTACTTTTCTTGAAAGAAATTGCACAGAGGAAGTCATTCGACTTAAGCTTTTCCCTTTTTCACTAAAAGATAAAGCTAACTAATGGCTTAACTCTTTAAGACCTGGTTCAATCACAAATTGGGCAAATATGCAGAAAGAATTCATTAAAAGGTTTTTTCCACAACAAAGAACCACCACTATTCAAAGACAAATCATGAATTTTCTCAAAAGAATAATGAAATTTTTTACACTAGTTGGGAAAGTGTTCGCTAGAAACACACCGTAAGTGCACGAGTCGCATACAAATAATAGTGGACTAATTGAGTCCGGTTTATCGATCCCACAAGGATTGTCTATTTCAACTACACTCTAGTATAATTAATTTTAACAAGAAACACACACAATAAAGATTTGTTTGGGAATGTTCTCGTACTAGAATTAAAATTGCAATTGTAAATAAATAACTAGAAAAATGATGATGAATAGATGATAAAGGAGTGTTGGGATTCTTGATTCCACTTGACCATTACCTAATTGAATTATCACAAGCACATAGAAATGCAATTCATTAATCATGTTAGACCCGATTTTCCAAGCTTAGTCAATTACCTCTCTCGAGTGAAATCAACCCTAATTAGTGGCATTAACCTACTATATCTCTATGTCGATTAAAAACACACCAATTGCATTAAACCTATGTGAAAATAGCTCAATGGGTCATCTAGGGTTTTAGGTATATCTCTATCCTAAAAAAGAATCTAGAACAAATATTGTATTGATCTAGAATACACAACAATTTCTCAATAATTGCACATCCCATGAAACCTAAGCATAAATGTGGCCACAATAAATGCTAGTCAATAAATACAACAATAAATACACAAGATAATAAAAAGCTTAAATACTTAATACAAGCATTAAAATCACTTAAGCTAGGTCAAGCTTCATCAATAACCCCAATACGAAATAGTTTAGCCCATAGTGAAATAACAATAAAATTCAAGAATTAAATACATCATTTCGACTATGAAGTAAAGTAAATAGAGAAATATGAAGATTAAGCAAAAACACTTCCCTTCACCAATGATTCTTGCTTCAAAATATCACTATTTTTCCACAATAATGTTGGTATTTCTCCCCAAAATCAATATTCATCAACAAACTATACAACTTACAAGAGAAATTACAAGATAAAAAGAGATAAAATAAAAGAGAAAGGGAGTGTTAGGGTTTTATTGACTTGAAAAGAGGAAGAATGAATCAAAATTTAGCCAAAACCACCTCAAAAACCCCCAAAAATCGCTAGATCCGCGTATAACAGCATTTGGGCCGAACCGGGTCGCACCGGATTATCGCCCAATATTTTGACCACGCGATCGCGTGGTTGACTGCCTCGCGATCGCGTGGTTGGCCTTGTAAGTCTCGGGTTGGATTTTTGGCCTATCTCGCGAACGCCACTTGTAAGAGCCACGCGATCGCGTGGTTCATCTGGCAGCTCCGTCTTTCAATGATCAACAATTGGGTCCTCCAACTTTCAGTGTAGATCAACTTGATCCCCAAAATTTCTGATCTCTTTCAGTTGAGCCCTTTCAAAAGTGCCTTTGAGTCCGTCAACTTTAGAAACTTGCAATTTAGTCCTTTGATCAATTGTACATGCGATCCATCACTTTTTGAGAGTGATAATTTGGTCCCCAAACTTTACTCTTTGAAGGATTTGACTATTTTCTCTTCATTTTCTTCGATTATTCATTCATTTAGCTGCTTTCTCGTGCTTTCTCCATGAAGTTGATTGTTGAGCCTATTTAACCACAAAATATGCACAATTAAATAGATATTTGTCCAAATTACTCAAAAAGTGCCACCAAAAATATATGAAATGTGCATGTAAAATGCACTCAACAGAAAGATTCAAGGATTTGTTGTTATCTTGCCCCCATTATGGTTATGAGAAATGAATGTTAACTAAATTTTTTTATGAGAGGCTCAGACCAGAAATGAGGTAATTTGTGCGAACCATGAGCAATGGTGATTTATTTGCAAAAGACCCTAATGAAGTTTTTACATTTTTTGATGATTTAGCTGAAAATGTCCAATCTTGGGATAACATTGATGAGTTTGATAGGGCTGGTCCAATAAAAATTGAATTGCAAAAGATTGCATCTGAAAATGGAATTCATTCACTTAGAGGAGATGATGACATAAATGCCCGATTGACATTCATCACTCGAAAACTTGAAAATTTGGAAATTCAAAAAATGAATGAAGTCCATTCCTCTTCCACTATTTTAGAAAAGTGTTCAATTTGTGAATATGTACAACATTTAACCTCTAATTGTCCTGCATTTCCCCAACTAAAGGAGATGTATTTTGATAAATCCGTTACTGTCAATATGATTTTCAAACCTTATTCTAATCCATATTCGAGTACTTTTAATCCAGGTTGGAGAAATCATCCAAATTTTAGTTGGAGAAATGATCAAGGAGGAAGCAATAATGTTGGTAACAATGTTGGAACTTCACAGCCAACACCTTATATGCCACATAAGAGAAGTCTAGAGAACCAAATTCAGCAATTCATGCAAAGTCAAGCTACCATCAACAATCAAAATTCTTAGGCCATTAATGACATCCGATCTCAGCTTACAAAATTGACTACCCAGGCAAGTGCACCAAAAAAAAGGTAAGTTTCTAGCTCAACCAAATCATCAAACTCAATACAATGGGGTCGATGATTCCAATCTGAGACATGTAAAAGCAGTAACTACTTTGAGAAGTGGTAAGCAAATCCAAGTTCCTGAACGTAAAGAGAACTTGGTGGGTAAGCAAGCTGAACCTCCCGTTGATGATATTGTGTTAAAATCTCTTTTTGATATTCAGGAACCATCTAGGCCAATAGTAAGTGCACCCCCTGCCCCTTTTCCTCTAAGATTACAACCTAATAATAAAACCAAAAATCAAACATAAATTCATGAGATTTTTAAGTAAGTTAGGGTAAATATTCCTCTGTTAGATGCAATTCAACAAGTCCCTGCCTATGCTAAATTTATTAAGGATTTGTGTACAGTGAAAAAGGAAGCTAGCTGTTAAGAATAAGGTCTTTTTGACTGAACAAGTGAGTTCTATCATACAATGCCAAACTCCTCAAAAATCTAAAGATCCTGGTTCTCCAACCATTGCTTGTATGATAGGAACCACTCGTATTGGTCATGCCTTGCTAGATTTAGGTTCAAGTGTGAATCTTTTTCCCTTTAGTGTGTATACACAACTTGGTTTAGTTGAACTTAAGCCCACTCCCATGATTTTACAATCAGTAAATAGATCTATTAAGATGCTTAGAGGGATAATTGATGATGTTTTGGTTCAAGTTGATAAATTCTACTATCCAGTTGATTTTGTTGTTATTGATGTTCAAAATACATCTCAAACTTCCTCTTAAATACCTGTTATTCTTGGTAGACTATTTCTTGCAACTTCAAATGCTTTGATAAACTATAGGAGTGGTATTTTAAAGTTGACTTTTGGTAACATGACTTTGGAACTTAACATTTTCAATACTTGTGGCAACCAAAAGATTTTGATGAAGTGTAGGAAGTTAACATGCAAGAAGAGCTGCTAGTTGAGTTAGAAGATCCTGATGAGCAAACGAAGCTTAATTTCAAATTGGACAGCATTGAAGACTCTTCAAAAAGTACAATATCAGCAGCTATAAAAGCTTGGCAGCCAAGCATTGAACCCCTAAATGTAAGTCAGACACCCATGCAAACCTTAGTAGAGAAGACGCCAACTCTAGAGCTTAAACCTCTTCCATCGGAACTAAAGTATTTATTTTTGGGACCTAATGAATCATACCCCATGGTAATCTCTTCTACTCTTACTTTTGATTAGGAAAATATGTTGTTGAAAGTGTTGAATGATCATAGATCTGCAATAGGTTGGACTATAGCAGATATTAAAGGTATTAATCCTTTAGTGTACACTCATAAAATTTTCCTAGAAGAAAATGCTTATCCTTCAAGGGAATCTCAAAGAAGGCTAAATCCCAATATGAAAGAGGTTATTAAAAATGAAGTTTTAAAATACTTGATGTAGGTATCATTTATCCTATTACAGACAGCAAGTGGGTAAGTCCTACTCAGGTAGTTCCTAAAAAAACTGGGGTTACTGTTGTTGAAAATGAACAGGGGGAAATGATAACTAAAAGAATACCTACTAGTTGGAGAATGTGCATAGATTATAGGAAATTGAATTCCATGACCAGAAAGGATCACTTTCCTTTACCATTTTTAGATCAAGTGCCAGAAAGAGTTGCTGAACATTCATTCTATTGTTTCTTGGATGGTTTTTCAGGCTACCATCAAATTGAAATAGCATTAGAAGACCAAGAAAAAACTACTTTTACTTTCCCTTTTGGGACTTTTGCTTTTAAAAGAATGGCTTTTGGTCTTTGTAATACCCCCAACAACTTTTCAAAGACCCATGCTTAGCATATTCAGTGACATGATAGAAATTTTTTTGGAAGTGTTTATGGATGATTTCTCTATGTATGGTGATTCATTTGATGATTGCCTAACAAATTTGAAAGTTGTTTTATGCAAGTGTAAGGATAAGTAACTTCTCCTTAATTGGGATAAATGTTATTTTATAGTTATAAGAGGAATTGTTTTAGGTCATATAATTTATCCTAAAGGCATGGAAGTAGATAAGGAAAAAGTAGATTCAATTTCTAGGTTGCCTATTCCTTTAATTTGGGCATACAAGTTTTTATAGGAGATTCATAAAAGATTTTAGTGTCATAGCAAAACCTTTGACTACTCTTTTAATGCATGACACAAAAATTGTTTGGACTAATGAATGCACTGCAACTTTTGATCATTTAAAAAAGGCACTCACCACTACACGCATAGTTAGATCACCTTATTGATCTCTACCTTTTGAATTAATGTGTGATGTAAGTGATATAGCTGTTGGGGGCAATGCTTGGTCAAAGAAAAGGTAAGGAACCTTATGTAATTTACTATGCCAGCAGAACTTTGAATCAAGCTCAACTGAATTACACAACCACTGAAAAATAGCTGCTAGCTATAGTTTTTGCATTGGAAAATTTTCAAACTTATCTTATTGGGACTCCTGTTACCATCTTTATTGATCACTCTGCTCTTAAATATTTGTTCACAAAGAAAGATGCTAAACCTAGACTCATTTGATGGATTGTGTTATTGCAGGAATTTGACATCACAATTAAGGACAAAAAAGGGGGTGGAAAATGTTGCCGCTGATCATTTTTCTAGATTAAATTCTGAGAGTTCAAAAGTTTCTTACCCTTTAAATGATTCATTCCCTGATAAACAGTTATTTAGCTTGTATATTCTTCCTCGGTTTGCTGATTTGGTTAATTATCTGGTTACAGGTCATATGCCCTCAAATTGGAGTGTCCAAGACAAAATGAGAATGAAAGCTATTGCATGGAACTTCTTTTACGATGATCCATACTTATTCAAATATTGTGCTGATCAGATCATTTGAAGATGTGTTTCTGATAATGAAATGCAACAAGTTCTTATCTTTTGTCATTCTCATGCTTGTGGAGGTCATTTTTCTTCACAGAAACAGCTGCTAAGGTACTTTAATGTGGTTTTTATTGGCCTAGTTTATTTAAGGATGCTCATGCCTTTTGTAAAAATTTTGAAGCATGTCAGAAAACTTGGTAGTCTTAGCAATAGGAATATGATGCCATTAGCTCCAATCCTTGTTCTTGAAATTTTTGATTGTTGGGGATTATATTTTATGGGTCCTTTTCCCCCTTCTTAAGGATATCTTTATATATTGGTTGTTGTTGATTATGTGTCAAAACAGGTAGAGGCTATTCTATATAGGATAAATGGCCATAAAGTTGTGCTCAAATTTTTGAAAGAACATATTTTTTCTAGGTTTGATATGCCTAAGGCTATAATTAGCGATGGAGTAACACATTTTTGTAATAAACCTTTCAAAACATTACTAAAGAAATATGGCATTATGCATAAGATTTCTACTCCCTATCACCCTCAAACTAATGGTCAAACTGAATTAGCCAATTGGGAAATTAAAGGCATTTTGACAAAAGCAGTGAATCCAAATAGAAAAGATTGGGCTATAAAATTGGATGATACTTTATGGGCTTATAGGACTACTTTTAAAACTGTTCTTAGGATGTCTCCTTATAGAATTGTATTTGGAAAACCTTGTCATTTTCCGGTTGAAATTGAACATAAAGCTTATTGGGCAATCAAGACACTCAACTTTGATTTAGATCAAGCTGGCGAATTTAGGAAACTGAAATTGAATGAGTTAGATGAATTACGTTTGGAAGCATATGAGAATGCAAAAATTTCAAAAGATAAAATGAAAGTTTTTCATGATAAGAAAATTTTTAGAAAATCATTTTTTCCTTCTCAGAAAGTATTGCTATATGACTCTAAGAGCTTGTTTGCTCTATCAAAAATTTTTACCAAAAATTTTCAAACTCAATCTCAACCATCCATCCTTAGTCAAGCCTACAATTTTTTACTTTTCAAACCAATCTAAACCACACATCCATGAAAAAAACAAAAAAATCACAAAACCAAAATTTTTCCATGGACCAAACGGGCACTAAGCTTCATTTGTTTCCTAGTAAGTTGAGAACTAAATGGATTGGTCCTTACATTGTGCAAACGGTTTACCCTTATGGAGCAGTTGAGATTTTGGATCAAAAAACTAGTATTGTTTTTAAAATTAATGGAAAACGTCTGAAACCATTTTTGGATAATTTTTCTACTGAAGTTAATGAACTACCTTTGCTGGACCCTGATTCCAGCTGCTGATTTTCTTGGAGCTAACTTGTTATTATCATGTGTATATATGTTATTTTCTTTTTGCAGAATTTATTCTTTGTTCTTCATTTTTTTAGTTTTTTATTCTTGAATAAGTGCTCATGTGCATAGGCCTTCTCTCAGGTACAATCTTCTCATTTATCTTGATTTAATTTTGAGTCGTGTCTATGAATCACTGTTCATTTTTCTTCTCTTTGAGTCATTGAGGGCAATGTCTGATTTTAGTTGGGGGGAGAGTAACTCAAGTGTACTTGTTTTGCATTAATATTTGTGATCTTTGAGCATTAAAAATTGAGTACATCTTGAGTCTTGAATTATATATTTGTTATTCTGTAAAGACCTCCCTCCAAAAAAAAATTTTATGCACGAATTTAAGCCTTGTGGTAAGATGGATAGTCAACACATACAACTAGAGCTCTCTTAAGTTTAAGTAATTTTATTTGTTCATCATGAGAGTTGAGTGATTGGTGGTTTTTTTATATTGCCCTTGTTTGATAGTGTTACTTCCATTGGGCATCATTACACGGATTGTGGATTGTTGGTGGTTTATACTTAAGAAATGATGAAGGTCGATGTCAAATAAAAATTTGATCCCTTGAAACTAATCTTATCATCTTCTCTTCCCATCACAAATCACTACATAGCCACAAATCCCTTTCATCTATTTCACATAAAAGACGACATTGCATCCAGACATTTTCCATAAAGACATAACCTTGTTTCTACTTTCAAGTATAAGTGAGGATGATGATTTTTGCTCCATATTTGAGAAACAAATGTTCAGTGTATGAAACGAAAGAAAAGTGGAGTTAGAAAATATTTGATAGTCACTGAGACTAGAGGAGAATGTTGAAGAATGGTTTGAAAGGATTTCAGTTACAAAAAAAAAAAAAAAAGGGAAAGGAAAAAAAGCAATTAAAAAAAAAGTAGAGAGAGAGAACGAAAATGGGGGACGTATTGAAAAGAAAGTAAAGGATGTGAAGAAGAAAGTAAGCTTGAAGTGTGATTAAAAGTGAAAATTATTATCCTTGCTTATATTTGAAAATTCTCAATTTCTATTCACTTCTTTTATTTCCTTATCATATCCAATACCAATAAATAAATAAATAAATTGCTACCATTTCATCCTGTACTTCTATTGGAATTTTTTATTCTACTATTATCGTGTAAATCTTTTCTTCCACCACTCTTTATCAATTTCCTTGATAACACCATCATCACCTTTACATTGATATTGACATTAACATTTTGATCTTACGTTGGCTGGTGGTAAGAACGGTTAAGCCCCAATGGTTGTGAGCTTTTCACGAGATCAATATTTGCATTGTTGCTATCCACATATATATGACCTTTCTTGAATGCTTGAGCGATTAGTTTTCAAACTCCATGAGTGACCCCCTAACCAGTACAAAAACAAAATACACATAACAGTGAGTATATGAAGTTTATGCTTGGCTTGAGCGAATACTCGACATTGTATGTGTTGGAGTTAGTGGTTTGATGGATCGGCTTAGAACACACACACACACACACACACACAAATTTGGGAATGTTTTTTATGGACTAATGTGGATATGATGCTTGATCTCTTGATTTTGCGAAGTTGATGTGCTCAAATATCTAACTAAATTCATTATTGACTTTGCATTTGGAGTTTTCATAGAGGTAAACATATTTTTAATTCGCTTTAATTGCTAGAGATTAGCAATAAGCTAGTTGGGGGTGTTATTATTATCTAATTTTACTTATTTTAGATAGGTCAATGCATGAAAAAAATGTAATTTTGGGATATTAATTGGATTATTTAGAGTAAAATTTATAAAAGATTCAATTTTAATTCTTAAAATCTAATTTGACTCTATTAGCTATTAATGTCATTTATATAATTGCAGGGACATTTTGGACAATTTCAATCCGAAAATCCCTAAATTAGTTTACCCGAAAAAGCCCAAATTGGAGGAGTTCACACATTTCTCTCAGCTTTCTCACGGATTGAACCCCACTTCCAGTCTCCAACCCTTCTCCCTCACCAACTTCACCAGCCGCAACCTCTTCACAACAGTTACTACTGCTCAACGTCTCTCCAACCAACATCTCCAACCTCTACTTCACCAACAACTCCAGTCAATAGCAACCGATCGCCAACCCACTCTAAAAACTCATCCTCTGTTTCTGCTTCACATCAACAGCAGCAACACCGTCCACTCCCAGCCTTCATTACACAGCCTCACCAACCTTCTCCCTCACCAACTTTCCACTCAATCTCGGCAGCCCATTATCCCACCATTGAACCCAGCAACTCCATTATTCCCCAGCTAAAACCTCACCATCCCTCACCTCCAAGCCCACGCCAACACACAGCAACCTCTCGCCAGCCGACACCACACAAGCAGCCACCATCTCTCAATCACACCAACCGACCTCTCCTTCCACCCACAGTCGGAAACCTATCGCACACACCTCACCAGTCTCGGCAGCCATCAACACCGGAAGGGAACCAGCACTCCCAGCCTTCACCACCAGCAGTCGCAACTCGTCCCCAGACTTCTATTTCGGTAGTAGTAGCCCTCTCCTTCACACTGCAGCAACCACCACTCATCTTTTGGGTCATTTGTTCTAGTTTTTAATACTCTTTGTTAGACTTTTAATTGTTAGTTTTCATAAATTCAATTTATTGATGTTAGTTGAGTTTTTGATATATTTTTGTTATTGAAATTTCATTTCCGAATTTTAAATTCACTATTAGTAATGATTATTGTTTATTTGAATTTTATTTCGTTTAATTTTATTATGTCCGGCTAAGTTATATTTGAGAGGAGTTATTCTTAGATTCAATGAGTATGTGTTAATTTCTTTTGGATGAATTCTTGTTATTGATAAGGGTTAACAATTGTTTTAAATTTTCAGATTATTTTACTTAGATTAATATCGTTGATATGGTATGTATTAAATATGCACACAACATGCTCCACAAAATGCCGTAGAATAAATTGATTAATTTTCTTACTTATATGTTTAAATCTTATCGATTTCAAGAAATTCATGCTAATCTTATTTGTAATACCCAATTAATAGCGAAAGAATAACTCCACTCAAAATTCTCTTCCATTGCATTTTAATTATATAATCTTTTTATTCGTCTGAGTAAAATTGAAATCATAGTTTAAGACTTGAATTTAGCAAACATTATTATACCAATAAAATCCTTAGGAAGAATGACCCTGTATTATTGCTGAGCTACAACTTGATCCATTTATACTTGGAGTGTAGATTTTCCATCGAATCAGTTAATATGGGCCAAGTGTAATTATCTCCTTGAACCAATTCAGCTAAACATACCTCGACCTCATCTTGATCAGTATCTATGGCATGGGCATCAAATTTGGGGTATCTAAAGTAAGTCCCTTTACTAGAACTCTTCATTTGTTCTTCCTCTCGTAAAAACAACTCATATATGATAACATTAGTGCTACGTTTAAAGAGATCAAGAAATTCTCTATCTTGGAACTTGCTTTTCAATTCGAAACTCAAACAACTTTGGGCGATTTTAACAAATTTTTTCTGGAAAAGGAATAAAGTATTTACTCCTAGCCATTTTAAATCTTTGAAGAAAAGATTTAGCCCATTTATTTAGCAGTTGAAGCAAGTTTGCTAAATCTAGAAAAGTAACTTCTAATTCAATTTTGTAAAATTGAGCGTGAAATAAATGCTCCAACTTTTTCCATGATTGAGCAAAACTTGCTGGAAAGATAATTAACCAAGAGAACCTCAGTTAGTGAACTGGGGAATAATCTTATTTTATGGTAATCAAAAACTTCACCACATTGTAAAGTAAAATGCCCTACGTATCCCAAGGTGGACACATCCCCTAAACTAGTAAACAGAGAAAATTCAGGCATTCTAAACCCTTGTGGTCAATGATATGCTTGATCTACGCAGTCTGGATAAGATTTTCTGTATCTTGGGCAAATTATTGGTTGTATTCCAAATTGATCCTGTAAGATTTCCGTTATCTGCTCCCATAACATGGTATTAGGATAATACAAAACCCCTACTGGATATGTAACATATGGTATTATTGGTGGTCTGACTGGATTAATCCCAACATTAGGCATGAATGGACCATCGTTTACTTCAATAATATCCTCCATTAATACGTGTAGTATTTTGTCCTATGTTTTGGTCATTTTCCCTTATATTAAATGTACCCCCATATTGAATGTTCCAACACCTCCTGCGTTAGAAGATCCAAGACCTCCTAATTTGGAAGGACCAATATGTGGTGTTCTGAGCTCTGACTCATGTTGATAGTTGGTAAATCAACACTTGTAATTGAATTTGGCAAGTCGTTTCCCATTAAACTCCTAGTTTGGAAATAACTATTTCCTCCCCTAGGATTTGTTTGACAGAAGTTTCCACCATTTTGTTGATAAGTCCATTCAATGTATCCAATTGTTTGGCCATATTATCATATTGCCTATTTTTGTTTTGAGCAAGTCATTTTAAAGTATGAATACTTTGTAAATTTACCTCTTCAACGATATCCTGAGCGAGTTCTCCCAATAATGTACGCATGGTGCGTGGGCTTAACTCTGTCATTCGTTCATGACTACTATGAGATCCTTCTGTCTGGGCTTTGTTGACGCTCAGATTGTTCTTCGATTATAGAAGGAATAAATCGATTTGTAACTAGCTCCTTGTCAGAATTTTTATTATGCATGTTGCTTCAAACCTTTCTTACACCAAGTGTCCCACAGAGCATGCTAGATTGTTTCGCATGGGTGTTGTTTCTCGTATTAACAATTAAAAATGGATTAGTCGATTGTGTAAGGGATAAATTTCTTGAGACAAAGTCCCAAAAAGGGGTGTTTTGCACTAGAAAAACTTAATTTAAAAAATTCCTCCAAGGGGCGCAAGCACAAGAATTAAACTAAGAAAATTTTAATGAAATCTTAGATAAGAAAATTATATCTCCTTTTTGAGATTTTTTATTTGTTGGTCCTTCTAAACATCTAACTTTCTATAGTATATACAAATTCGACTAATTACTTGCTATTTTGAATTTTGAATTTATTGCCTTGGCTTCATAACTGATGTAAAATAACTGTTGTTCACTTAGTTTCATAACCGTTGCCCACTTCTTCTAGTAACTTCCTGTGATGATCCAACTTGCTTTCTCCATGTTCTCATTAACGGTCCACATCGTGGAAACATCTAGCAACAACTCCAAAAGATTACCTAGAATCATGGTGTTCATTGTAGAAATTGTTTCTTTGCTTACTCATCACTCAATTGTTCAGATACTCTGCAATCGTCCAATATTTCAGATGCTTTGCATTCACCCAGTCGCCTAGACTTGCCCTGTTCTCTCAATCGTCTAGATTCCTCCACATTTCCATGATATATGTTCTTATGTTTTAGAATTCTATATTGAACTTTTGAATTTGATATTTTTATGTGTCAACAGAGGTACTTCAGATTTAGCCTTGTGCTTTAGAAAATCAGGTTTGGGATAAAAGGGATATGTAGATCCCGACATGGCAAAAGATATTGATGGAAGGAAGAATACTATAGGATATGTATACATTTTGGGTTGTACATCATTTGTTAGCAGCCTTATGCAGACTACCAAATGTACGCTTACACCTTTTAGTTTTAAGTCTTGGTCAACTGGTGCCTATGCTGATTCTCAAAAACCATATATCTTGGTGTCTAGAGACCTAAAGATGGGTCTGGCCAACTTAAATCGACTGGACATGATGGCAGAATTGGCAACTGGAATCTATTTGCATGTTTTCATGAATTCTATGTTTGAGGTGTCGTTGGGGAGAGATATAGATATCCTACTGCATTAAATTTCTATGCATTGCAGTAAGGGGGAGCATTTTTTGTGTTTTCAGAGTTTTCTAAAACTCAACCTTTATTTACAGATTTTATTGTTTGTAACTGAATTTTGCCCAATTTTTGTCTACTTGTGCTTACATTGGCAGGTTACAAGACGTGGATTGCTTCCCCTATTTCTTCCAAAAAGGGGGAGTAGTATTATTTCTCATCTTTTCTGATTGATTGAATGTTGAAATAACTTTTGGTTTATTTTGATTCTCCTTTACGTGCTTATTACTTTTCTCTCGTTACATGCATGAATTTGTTGAAGTGAGAGAATTTTGATAGGGGGAGCTTAATAATTGCATGTTACTTCTTTCTATGTTTGTGAAAAGATGATTAGGTTTTGGAAAAATAGAAAAAGTCAAAGGGGGAGATTGTTAACTTATTTTAAGTTATATTTATTGGCATTTTTTATTTTTCTACATGTTTGAAATTTGATAAATTTAGTTTATTACTAAATATTTTTTTTTAGTAATTTATTAAGTTTAATTAAATTACTTAAATATTTCTTGGACGTAATATTGTCTTTATCTCCCATATATTGTGATAATATTTGTTGCTTATCTTCTATGATAATGATCAAGAAATATTGTGATAATATTTTGGAGATAATGAATATTGCTTATCTTATATGACAATGATCAAGAAATATTGTGATAATATTTTACTTGGTTTGAAATTCTATATTTATCACTTATAAGTATTTTGATTATATTTTAAGTCTTGTTAAAATATTCTGATTGGCCGAGTATAATATTGATTTGTTAGGATCATGATCTCGAAATCATGATCTCAAAATATTGTGATGTGAATCAAGAAACATTGATCACTTTTGGTAAAATTCTTGATGATCAATTTGTGAGTAATCTTGGCATTCCAGCTTATTCTTGAATTGGCTGAGAATATTCAAGATTCTCTACATATGGTAAGATTTTTTGGATGAAAATCTTGGTTGTGAAAATTCTTGATATGGCCGAAAATATGGTGCTTATATTTGGTATCCTATTTTATGGTAAGTTCTTTCATGACTTATCTATATCATATTTTATGGTAATATTTATTTAAGAATAATTATCTTACCTTTTTTTAATTATCTCTACTGTATTTTGCAGGTATTAGAGATCTTGTGCAATAAGGAAACTTGAAAGTCAAGTAACCTAATTGCACTTTAAATATAAGAAAAACGGGGGATGTTTTTCTCAAGACGTGAAAAAACACAAAAAATTGTGGGGTGCTAGAGACATTCACGTCCACTTTGTTAAAGAAGTTTGAAGCCTATTTTTCCTGTGGTACACTAATTTTCAAGGCTTTAATTGTGTTACGACTTCTATACTCCGGGAGGGGGATTCAATCACTTAGAGAAGGAAGGAATTTCAGCATGAAGATCAAAAGGGAGGTTTGGATCATGTTCGAATGAGAGTTCGAGGTTGCTGAAAAAGTGTTACAGATTCAAAGAAAACTGCTGAAGAGTGGTGGGACGCCAGCTCACATTACATGCCATAGAAGGATCATGGAGTGATCTATTTCTTGGATGTTTGATAAAGTCTATGCATAGATTTATCATGTAGTTTAGATTGACTTGTATAAACTCATTTCTTATATAGTGATTGATTTTTGTCCGAAGGATGCAGTCCATGGGTTTTCCCTGTTAGGGTTTTTCCCACGTTAAGCTCAAATTATTGTGTTATTGTCTATTTACAATTCTGCACCATTTATTCTGTCCATTTACATTTTATTATCTAGACGAATCTGCAATAGAAAGATTCATCTGGTATTGCGCTAAAACAAATCTTTAACGTTTTACTGTTAACTGGTTACTGTCAAGACTTATCTGTGACAGTCTGTTTATAAAATTTAGACAACTTTAAATTTTCATTTGGTATCAGATAGGTTCACTTCTAGAAAGTGAGAACCGGTTGTCTAAATGAAAAATTCTGCATCTCTTAGGCCACCTCTGTTAACTGGTAGTAACTATGCATATTGGAAAATCCGTATGGAAATTTTTATTCAATCTATTGATGAACGTTGTTGGACATCTGTTCTTGAAGGTTACACCGCACCCACTGTCACTGCTGGAGGTGTTGTTACAGCTGTAGCTAGAAGTGCTTATACTGTAGATGAATTAGCTAATGCAAATTGTAATTCTAAGGTACTTAAAGCTATTGTTTCTTTGGTTGATCCAAGTCAATTCAGACTCATCTCCTCCTTAAGAACCGCTAAGGAAGCATGGGATGCTTTGAGGGTTGCAAACGAAGGAACCAATGCTGTCAAAACCTCCAAGCTGCAGATGATCACTCTAGAGTTTGAACAACTATCTATGGATGAGAAAGAAGACTTCAAAAGCTTCTACGCCAGATTGAGTGATCTCACCAACTCAGCTGAAGCTCTTGGGAAAACCTACTCAAATGAGCAGATTGTACAAAAAATCCTTAGATCTTTGCCAGATAGGTTCCATGCAAAAGTGACAGCGATTGAAGAAAGCAAGGATCTTTCAACCATGCGAGTTGAGGAACTTGTAGGTCATTGATGATCTATGAGTTCAATCTGGCCCGAAGAAAGAAAGACAAAAAACTTGGGATTGCTTTCAAAGCAAGCAGTGAAGATACAGACAAATCTGGGGAGACAGATGAAGATGAAAACTTCGTACATCTCACCAGACAATTTAAAAGGTTTCTCAAGGGCAAAAAAAAAAAAAGAAAGATCCACAAATCTTCAAGGCCAAAATCAAAAACCACAAAAACAATGGAGGAAAAACAATTTCTATGCTAAAAATAATGCTAACTCGTCTGAAGGAAAGCCTAAGAGTCAAATTCAATGAAGAGAATGTGAAGGATATGGACACATTGCAGCTGATTGTCCTAATACTCAAAAGAAGGCCAAGGGAAGGAAGGCCATGAATGTTACATAGAGTGATGGAGACTTAAATGAATCTGAATCAAAATCAGACACCAGCAATTCTGAGAAATAGGTAACTACCCTTACTGCTTTACAACTGTCTGGTACTGAATCTGGTAACTCTTCTTATGCAGATGAATCTGGACCAAATACTGAAAACTTGAGAAAGGAACTTCAAGATGCAAAAGAGAAGATCCAACTGTTGTAGGCCTTCGCTAAGCACAGCAGGGAACGAAAACTGGACGCATATGCATTCTCGGAAGTTGAACAAAATGAGGTAAGCAGGTTAAGTTCAGAACTTGCTAAAGCACAAGACAAAATCAAGAAGATGGCACTTGGATCTGTCCAGCTTGATGAAATCCTGAACAGTGGCAGACCTGTCAGCCTAAAAACAGGTCTTGGATATGAGGACAAAGGTAAAAATCATGACCATAAAATAAACTTTGTAAGAGAATCTGGATACAGATGCGTGGAACAAAATAGAAATTATACAGATGCATCTACCTCTCATCATCATCAATACAATGCGGCTGGAACTCAGAACTCACATCCAGCCAGGAACTATACAAGAAGACAATTTCTGTCGAATCTGTACAAGCCAGATGAGTCTGTCCATCAGAATGGCAGAAAATTTCAACCTCGAAAGAGTCGGCAGGATACATCTGTTTTCCAGGTATTCTGTAATTTTTGTGTTAAATATGGTCATGATTTATTTAGGTGTCATGAGTACTTGAAATTAATCAATGCACACAAAAGAAGACTTGTTTCTAGACAAGAAAAGAAAATTCGAACTAATGCCTATGTAGTTCAATTATTTTTAAGTGCTTTGATTCCTAAGACATGGTATTTTGATAGTGGATGCTCTAGACACATGACAGGTGATCTCTCTCTACTAACACATTTTGAAAAAGGCGAAATAGGTGCTGTTACATTTGGTGATGGCAAAAGGGTAAGATAGATGGATCTGGTATCATCAACATCAAGGGATTGCCTACATTAATAAATGTCTTATATGTTATAGGACTTAAGGAAAATTTGATCAGTGTAGGACAGCTGTGTGATGATAACTTACTTGTCATGTTTTCAAAAGAATATTGCAAGGTTTTAAGTTGTGACAAGAAGTCTAACCTGTTAAAAATTGTGTTGTTTAAGGGAGTTAGATCTAGAGACAAATGCTATACACTTGAAAGTCACATAACTTGCAATTCTGTTAAGACCAAAATGAGAAACTATGTCATAACAGATTAGGGCATCTAAACTACTATGATCTCATGAAGCTGACCAGACTACATGTTGTGAGAGGCTTACCCAGCATAAAAAATATTCCAGATGAAATCTGTGGTGATTGTCAAAAGGGTAAGCAAATCAAAAGTCAACACAAATCAGGTACATCTATTGATACCTCTCATATACTTGAACTAATTCACATGGATTTGATGGGTCCAATCCAAAAGGAAAGTATTGGTGGCAAGAGGTATATTTATGTGTGTGTTGATGATTTCTATAGATACACCTGGGTCATGTTTATTCATGATAAAGCTGATACCTTTGACAATTTTTCTAATCTTTTTCAAAAATTGAGCAATGAAAAGGCAGACGAACAGGTAAGAGTCAAAAGGATCAGAAGTGATCATGGAAGAGAGTTTGAAAACTCCGAGTTTGCTGATTTTTGTATCCAATATGGGATCAAGCATGAGTACTCATCCCCAAAGACTCCTCAACAGAATGGAGTGGTGGAAAGAAAAAATAGAACTCTATAAGAGGTAGCTTGTTTCATGCTAAACAGCAACAAATTGCCAACGAAATTTTGAGCAGAAGCCATAAACACTGCTTGTTATATTGTCAATAGAGTCATGCTTATATTGTTATATTGATAGGGGGAGCTTAATAATTGCATGTTACTTCTTTCTATATTTGTGAAAAGATGATTAGGTTTTGGAAAAATAGAAAAAGCCAAAGGGGGAGATTGTTAACTTATTTTAAGTTATATTTATTGGCATTTTCTATTTCCCTACATGTTTGTAATTTGATAAATTTAGTTTATTACTAAATATTTTTATTTAGTAATTTATTAAGTTTAATTAAATTACTTAAATATTTCTTGGACGTAATATTGTCTATATCTCCCATATATTGTGATAATATTTGTTGCTTATCTTCTATGATAATGATCAAGAAATATTGTGATAATATTTTGGAGATAATGAATGTTGCTTATCTTATATGACAATGATCAAGAAATATTGTGATAATATTTTACTTGGCTTGAAATTCTATCTTTATCACTTATAAGTATTTTGATTATATTTTAAGTCTTGTTAAAATATTCTGATTGGCCGAATATAATATTGATTTGCTAGGATCATGATCTCGAAATCATGATCTCAAAATATTGTGATGTGAATCAAGAAACATTGATCACTTTTGGTAAAATTCTTGATGATCAATTTGTGAGTAATCTTGGCATTCGAGCTTATTCTTGAATTAGCCGAGAATATTCAAGATTCTCTACATATGGTAAGATTTTTTGGACGAAAATCTTGGTTGTGAAAATTCTTGATAGGGCCGAAAATATGGTGCTTATATTTGGTATCCTATTTTATGGTAAGTTCTTTCATGACTTATCTATATCATATTTTATGGTAATATTTATTTAAGAATAATTATCTTACCTTTTTCTAATTATCTCTACAATATTTTGCAGGTTTTAGATATCTTGTGCAATAAGGAAACTTGGAAGTCAAGTAACTTAATTGCACTTTAAATATAAGAAAAACGGGGGATGTTTTTCTCAAGACGTGAAAAAACACAAAAAATTGTGAGGTGCTAGAGACATTCACGTCTACTTTGTTAAAGTAGTTTGAAGCCTAGTCTTCCTATGGTACACTAATTTTCAAGGCCTCAATTGTGTTACAACTTCTATACTCCAGGAGGGGGATTCAATCACTTAGAGAAGGAAGAAATTTCAGCGTGAAGATCAAATAGGAGGTTTGGATCGTGTTCGAACGGGAGTTCGAGATTGCTGAAAAAGTAGTGCAGATTCAAAGAAAACTACTGAAGAGTGGTGGGACGCCAGCTCACATTACATGCCATATAAGGATCAGGGAGTGATCTATTTCTTGGATGTTTGATAAAGTCTATGCGTAGATTTATCCTGTAGTTTAGATTGATTTGTATAAACTCATTCCTTATAAAGTGATTAATTTTTGTCCGCAGGATGCAGTCCGTGGGTTTTTCCTGTTAGGGTTTTTCCCACGTTAAGCTCAAATTATTGTGTTCTTGTCTATTTACAATTCTGCACCATTTATTCTGTCCATTTACGTTTCATCGTCCAGACAAATCTGCAATAGCAAGATTCATCTGGTATTGCGCTAAAACAAATCTTAACGTTTTACTGTTAATTGGTTACTGTTCAGACTTATCTGTGACAGTCTGTTTATAAAATTTAGACAACTTTAAATTTTCATTATTCACTTAGCAAAGAATCTCGTTTATTGTGCAATGACAAAGCATATACATGCTCATTATCATTTCATCAAATCAACTTTGGAGGATTAATCTTAACACTTGAGAGAATATATAGGGAAATCAGAGTCTGACTGACATTTTGATGAAGACTATTCCAATTGAGAAACTAAAGTTGTGTACAACTTCAGTTGTACTTCTCTTTTGAGGATTGAGGAGTTATTTGTGCTATCGAGGAGCTATTAATTGTGAATTAGTGTCTAAGTGGGAGATTTTTAAGTTTGGACACTAATTATTCGTTGAGCCTAATTAAGGTTGATCCTAATTATTGCCACCTTGCGGAGTAGTACAAATTCGACCTCCCTAGTGAGATCACCGTGGGAGTTGGAAAGTGGTAGGCACCCCCCCTGCATTTTCTCTTGTAAAACATTCCTTTATGTTATAGTGAATTCCTATAATGGCAAAAGAGGACGTAGTCTCACATTGATACAAACCTCTATAAATCTTGTATTTCTTGATTATTTTTCTCTATTGATATTAATTCCTCTCTATAAAATAGAATTAAGGTTCCTATTTCACAACAAAAGTTATGTAAAAGAATATTTAATTAATATGTACGATATGTCGAACCACTTAATAATTGCATTTTTATATTTTTGTTTGACCTATTATTGTCTTTCCTTGAATTTTGGTTGAATAACAACCTCATTAGTAATGTGGCGTTAGAATTCAGGTAAAGGTGTTATGATAATAGAAGTTGATGATTATTCCTTATCAAGCAGAATGACACTCTCAAGGTCTAAGTTAAATAAATCTCGAGTAACCATTCCTTTGACGCAAGACAATTCGTTCTTTCATCAATTGCTAGAGGTTGAGTACATTGTAGTACAGCATAAGGAATGGATCCATTTAATTTTCATAGGTAAAATGAAAATATTTATGAATTTTTTATTTTTATTTTTATCACTATAACAAAAAAGGCCTTTTGCATCTATAACCAAAAAAAAAGGTCATTTGCAACATGCAAAAGGAAACATTCGTTGATTACAAATGAGTCTACCACAACATTAAGCAGTTGCATGTTACATTTGATATGAATATTTGAGATTTTACATTATTCAAAAAGTGAATGTTGTGAATACTTATCTTTTGCAACATGCAGTGAATGTTGCAAAAAGCTCGAGCTTTTGGTACCGCGTTGCTATAGATAGTCTTTTGCGAAGCGCATTTGTGTGTTACAAATGAATTTCATTTACTATTATTAAATTATCTTTTGTAGCATTAGTTGAAAGTTGCTAAAGGTACATATTTGCAACATTCATTGCGTGTTGCAAAAATTTTAAACACTTTATCTTTTGTAGTATTCATTGTTAATAATTTGAATAATTTTACAGTGGAAAGACTTGGACGCAATCTCGATCAGTGTGCAAATTATAAAATTTATAAATTGTTTACATGAAATTCTATATCTCTGGTAATATTTACAATGATGGTGTGCTATCAGGATACACATAGATCACATTGAAAATTTTCGCTTGCTTCCAGGTACCTTATTTCTTTTATCATATTATTGATGAGGTAAAATAGCATGCTAGTGTAGTAGATTGAAGTGGTTAAAGCTCACTTACAACTGGGTTTGGATGGAAGACATTGTTTGTTGGAGCCCGCCACTATATTAAATTGTTTACAAGTTGCTAAATGTTTGATTCACTATTTGAGCTCTAATCAGACACTTTGTTTCATTATATTAGCATGTCACTCTAATCTTATAAGCTTAGTGATTCATTATGTTGATAAAAATTGCATAACTTTAGTTTAGGTAATCCAACAGTTGATATTTTTATTAATGAAATATATCTAAGGGTTCATTGTTTGCAACACTGATGTCACACTGTTTTATCTTCAATTTCTTAATCACTACTCTATTTTATTCATGGATTTTGTGACATATTTTGAGTAGGAATATGTTTAATTCTACTCGAGAGAGATTGTTAAATAAATAAGTAACATTGATCTTCATTATCGAGGAATATTTGTCAATTAAATAACTCGGAGTTAATAAGATAATAAAAGTAGGCTTTGGGTCTTAGTAATATTGTTTATATATAATCACAACTTTCAATCAGAACGATTTTCAATTGTTTTGAATTTCATTCATAGCAACTTTATTTACATAGTTTAATTTTATTTTTCAAAAAGTCATATTGAATTCATGTGTTCGATTAAGAATTACAATTTCCGTAGGAATGATTCTTGGACTCAAAATCCATTATACTACCTGTATGATCCGTACATTTACGGTAGTATAATCACACAAAAGGTTTTTGGCATTGTTGCTGGGGATCGTATTTTATTTTATCATTTAAGTTATCTAGCTTTAATTCAAAATTTATTTTATTTTATTTCAATTCTATACACAGTTTCTATTGTTTCTACTCATGTTTTTGTATGCGAGTTTTGAGACACATTGATCTCATAGCAGCTGATCACCATCATAGACAAAGAGAAGCAAAAGAAGCACTCACAGAAAAATTCGAAAACAACAAGACATGACCAATGCACACAATAATCCAATAGTGCAAGTGGATAACTCAAATAATGATAAAGAAGAGAACATGCTTGTAGTAAATTCATGACCCTACAGATCATTTAAAGCCAATCCAACATTGTCTACCCGCCATTTGGTCAACCCAACTTCCAGTTGAAAACATATTTGTTTCTTTCTCTTGTTTGATACAAGTTGTGAATATGGAATATTCTATTCCTTTATAGTGAAAGAAGTTGGAATGAAGTTGTTAATAATAGATTACCTAAATGTCATTCACCTCTTTCAGAACCGACTCAATTCTATGACAGAGCTGACGAAAATTTTCATACACGTCTATCTAGATTTTTAAAGATGTGTCAACACTTCAAATATCAAGGAGTATTAGACGATATCATCCAACTATGTTTGTTCTCACATACGCGCTATGATAGAGAATTGGAGTGTTGAATTTCCAACTAATTGCAAGCATAACCATTTGGAATGATCTGGTACAAAAAATTTGTACCAAGTTCTTCCCACAAGTCAAGATTGCAAATTCAAAGCATGATATACCCATATTTCTACAATATGACTATAAATCATTTGATGAGCATGGAATAAGTTCAAGAATATGCTCAGAAAATGCCCTCATCATGGAATCAACTAGGGAATCCACGTACAGTATTTTTATGCAAGTTACTCACTCCATGCAAAAGTATGGTAGATTCTTCATCTAATCATTCTTTATCTACCAAAACTATAGCTTATATACGGAACTAATTGAAAGGATGGCCTATACAAATGCTATGTAGGGATCTGATCGAACTACTCAAAAGAAATCTATAAGAGTCTATGACGTAGAAATTTTCACTACTTTATTAGTGAAAATAGACTCCTTGGTAAATAAGGTGAAAAGTATATCTCAATCCATTAATACACCAAAGAATCTTAGATTAAGCTACGAGGAATGAGAGTTCAATCATAACACTTCAGATTGTCCTATGTTAGCATAGCCACCGGAGCAAGCAGCTTTCATTTAAGGTTAACAACACAATCCATTCTCCAACAATTATAATTCAAGTTGGCCTAGTCATCCTAACTTTTCGTAGTAGGATAATCCGAACAATACAAGGCCACATAGTCTCAGTATTATCAAGAAGAGAAAAATCCTTCACTCGAAGATATGTTCAGTTGTTTCATGGAAAAGACAAAATATATGGAAAATATTGATTAATTCAGGAGGAGGACAGAAACGATACTTCAAAATCAGTAAGCCTCTATTAAAAATATGGAGAAAAATGTGAGACAGATGGCACATGTGTTATTAAGAATAGTCAACTCAATTAATACAAGAAGTAGGGTTCGACTACCTAAAACCCATCTCAAGAGATCATTTGTAAAAGAGGAAAATGAAGCATTTGTAGAGGAAGAGCAACAAGAGGTTCAAGAACAAACATTTGAGCCACAAACTAAAAGAAACTAAGTCAAGAAACAAGATAAAAGTACTATATCAAGCCATATGAACCTCCAGTGTCTTTCCCACAAAGTTTGAAGAAACACGAATCAGATCAGCAATTTGAGAAGTTCCTGGGTGTGCTTGCAAACCTCGAGGTTCAGGTACCATGAGCTCGATCTTACCTAATCCTTACATACTTCTTTGGTATTAGATGTCATCGATCATATCATATCCGGGGTTCATACTTGTTCTTGGGGCTTTGAGCATATTAATCTCGCTCATTTGTCATCTTCTTCGACCAGTTTAATCTTAGAGAACCTTGCATCATTGTCATTCTTTCAAAGATTCTCAATCCTAGAAGAACTCGACTTCTACAATCCATATTTTATCCAATCACTATAGGTCTATAGTCTCAACAAAACTATGTTGTCTAGCTCCTTAAAGAGTTTCACGTCTTCCAAGGCTCTCAATTAATCAATAAGGCATCCATGTAATATGATCCCAACAGGGTTTCAATACATACCTATATAAATATAAGTCCTCGATTCATTATCCAGGTATGCAATTCATTATTCTAGCTTATAGCCTCATGCTCATTTTTTCTTTTTTATAAACTCAAGCATCGGAGGGACGACAAGGACACACCTGAATGCCTTTGTTATAAGTACTAGATATTATATTAGTGCTCATTCCAAATCATCAAACTCGAGTATTCTGTTATTTATATTGTCCAATAATGCAAGCCCAAGAGATATGGGCTAGTACTCTTTATTCTTCAAGCCTAAGTAGGATGGATCCAACCCGTGTTCTATACTACACCTGATCTTGCATTTTCTAGTTTGGAGACTTTTCCTTAGTGCTGAGATTCCCTAGAACAAAGACATAAGGACATTATGCAGCAGTTGATCTAAGTGTTTGATTCTTATCTTATATAAAGGCTTCATTTGCCTCATTTTTGATGCAGGCTCTAGACAAAACCTATTTTTATTGTTCTTCTCTCTATCACGCTCCACTCTCCTATCCTTCTACCTTTTCTGTGTTCTTGGATACAGTGTGTAAAATATAGAAGATAGATTTGTTTGTCCGTTCTTCTGGTGAATAATAATATTTGTTTTTGGGTTTGGGTTTGGGTTTGGGTCCGCTTTGGAGATTCATAGGAAAACACTGATTGGTTCTGATTAGTGATAGGGAGATTATTCGGTTATTGGATTGTAATCATCGAACACTAGTAATTCTAGTTTTAATAGTAAATATTATTAGAGTACATAACACTTGAAAGTGGATGCTCAACATATCACATAGTCTCTTGTAAAAGAGGTTAAGATCCAGGCCTAACAAAGAAATAAATCTGGTGTTCTTGTATTGTATTGTATTATATTGTGTTATATGCATATCATTTTGAGTTTTAAGAGCAAGTCGAAAAAACTAGGCCAAATAGTGGTTCAGAGCTTGACTGATGATGGTTCTTGAGACATGGTGGGATTTTCTTGGTTAGATCTGGAGTAGATCTGAAGGGGTTTGGGAAGTACAAGTTCCCAATTTAATGAGTCACTGCCACATCAATATGATCTTGGTAATAAAAAACCCTAAATATTTAATAGGCACAATCGGTAACTTTCTTTAACCCTATAAAATGCTTCTATAGTCTAAGCAAGTGATCAAAATCATGACAGGCCTCACTAATCTTCCATTGCCAAAGGTTTCATATGAGAACCCTTGAATCTAAGGGGACGGGGAAATGTCTTAAAGCTTTACTCACTAAAACTATTTTCTATTTTGAGCCCTTTTTATGAGTTGTTCTTGAATGTTTAACATATATTTTGTGTCCCTTAACATTACCATCTAGTGTTTTGCATTCTTAAACTCATATAGATTTTTTTTTTTTTTTTTTTTGATCTTGATAAATACTCTAATCTTGAATATAAGTTATGAATTCTTGCTCATCTTCCTGATTATCATATAAAAGTTTCAAAAATAGTTTTTCTCACTTCTATATTTCGGGAAAAAATATTCTATCTTATAAAACCAAAGACTCTTTTTCATTTGAAACTGTCTTAGAGGTAATATTTTTACAGAACTTCTCAATATGACTTCTAATAAATTTGAGGTTGAATTTTGTAATGGCAAATGAGACTTTACTCTCTAGCACCAGAAGATGAGAGCCTTATGCAAATGAGGTGTGCAAAAGCATTAGATAATTCATGCGGTGAAGGTGTTAAAAAAGCAAAGACTGTTGAGCAATATTAAATTGCTTGGAGTACTTTGTTTTTACACCTTTTTGACAATATCATTAGAGAAGTAGGGGAAATGGAGAGGGCTGATGTTTTATGGGAAAAATTAGGGACTTTGTACTTGACTCAAACTGTACCGAATACCTGTTATCTCTGGAAACAACAATTTTTGTTTTAAACTTGATCCCAACGTTGATCTAGGAATAAATCTTGACATGATCAATAAAATCACACAACACTTAAGTTCTTGTAAGGAAAAGGTTTTTGATGATCACTCTCTATAGTATTACAAAAATCTCTTAGTGATAAATATAGAGAGATGAAAAACCGTTATAATATGGTATTGATAAACTTTCTGTAGCTATTATTGTCTCTTCCTTAAAAAATAAGGAATTGGAGTTTAAAAGTGAAGTCAAGGACTCCTCTAATGGAGTTGATCTCATGGCTAAAGGTAAACAATGAAACAAAAGGGAGGAAATAATACTAATGGCCAAAATAGATAGCATAAGTCTATGAACAAGGAAAAAAACAATCTTGAAAAGAACATAGGAAAGAATAAGCATAAAAAGTCTAAAATAACAGGGAAAATTGTTTTTTTGTGAAAAATATCTAAACTTTATCATGGATTGTCTAAAAATGAAAGAGGATCTTAAAAACTATAAAAAGATATAAGGTGTTGCAACTTTAGCCTATCAGGAGGCTGTAGCCATGAATGTGTATATGACCACTGCCACTTACTCAGAGGAAGAATGGGTTCTTGACTCTTGGTATACTTTTCATATGAGTCCTAAAAGGCACTGGTTCTAGGAATTTAATGAGACTAGTGGTTTAAATGTGAAAATCTATAATAAACAATTATGCAAGATTAAAGGGATAGGGAAAGTGGTTTTAAACCAAGGAAATGGACATATTTTGATTTTAGAAAAAGATTAAATCTGCCTGACCTTGATTAGAACCTAGTATGCTTGGGGAATCTAAATGATGAAGGATTTGACATACACATTAAAAATGGTATCAATACTATCTCTATTGATAGTGATCTGATTATTAAAACACCTAAATTTGATGGTATCTATACATTAAATGCCACACCTTTCACTGGTGTGTTAAAATTAAATTTGATATAGATGAATGTTCATCTAAAATCCACAAACATCATGCTGTAATTATCAAGATCAAAACTGAAGCAGAAGCGTAACTGAATCCATTGTTGCGTTTGATCGAACGGGGTTATGACCTTCCAACTGATTCGTGGTTTTCTCCTTATTTTGTCCTCTGTTGATGGGGATGCAGAGAATTATGAAAAGCCACGCTCAATCGGGGACCATGATCTGTATAAATAGTTGTAGGGCAACTATCGTGTTTCAATGTTAATAAATTGGCCCCTCATCAATTTAAAACATTGAATCCGTCTTTATACTTTAATCTCACGACACTTAATACCCATTAGTCCTGAACAATCTTTAGTGGATCACTTTATTGACTAAATCTTTAAGATAGAACCACACATTTTATTTTATACATGTTTGGCCCCACATTATTGAATTTTATCCAACAATCTCCCACTGGGCCATACATGTATCCTTACAAATGTGTACAACCTTATGAGCTCAAAAATGTGCTATCATTATTAAGGGTATTTCCAAACAATCTCGTCCATCAATCATATCAATTTAGGATCAAAGCGACTTTCGTTACATTAATCGTAACTAAATCCATCAATGGTCACGTATACCAATACAACCAAATGACATAGATCAATCATGAGAGTGTAGTATGAAAATTACATGTTATGTGATCCAAACATGCCTATTTTCAATTGGTCTGACTTTATTCCTTAAGTGAGATCAATACCAAACATAATGTAACAGAGTAGAATGAACTGAATACTTTATTTCTGTACAGAAAATTATCCAAATACACAAATGTGTCCAAACCAAAACATAAAGCAACCAAAATACAAACTCCCACTAAATCATAATATCCTCAAGAAATATTACACCCATACGAGCAGTGTGCTCGTGAAAGACCTTGGGTGCTAATCCCTTAGTAAGCGGATCCGCAATCATGGAGTTTGTCCCAATATGCTCTATGAAAATCTGTCTACTCTGTACCCTTTCCTTCACAACCAGGAACTTAATGTCAATGCATTTTGACTTAGTCGAGCTCCTGTTGTTATTGGAATATAAATCTGTTGATTTATTGTCACAATATAACTTTAGTGGTCTTTCTATACCGTACAGAATATGCAGCCCAGTGATAAAATTGCGCAGCTATATTCCACAATTAGATGCCTCCAAAATTGCTACAAACTGTGCTGCCAAGTGAAAGAAGCTAAAGTGTTTGTTAAGCACTCATTCCAGAAATAGCTCCTCCAACTTGCAGATAGATGTAGCCTGATATGGATCTTTTACTTTCTTGGCATCTAGCAAAAAAAAAAAAAAAAAAACGGAATCATAATACCATATGATCTCCAACTGATCCGATTTTCTGTATGTGAGCATGTAATCTTTTGTTCTCTTTAAATACCTTATAACCCATGTTTGGCTGCTTTCCAAATGATCCATCCCAGGGTTACTTAAATATCTCCTTAGTATCCCAATAATGTACGCAATATCCGGACGCATACAAACTTGAGTATACATCAGATTTTCTATAGCTTAACTATATGGGATCCTCTGCATTTCTTTAACTTCAAGATAACTTTTCGGGCATTAGTTGAGACTAAAATGTCTCCCTTAGCGATAGGGATGTCCCCTGATTTACTGTCTTTCATGTCAAACCTCTTAAGTACTTTATCGATATAGCCCTTTTGTGACAATCCAATAATACCCCGAGAGCAATCCCGGTGTATCTGAATCCCTAATACAAAAGAGACGTCACCAAGATTTTTAATCTCAAAATTCCTTGACAAAAAATCTCATAATTTTATGTGACATGTCTTTATCATTGGTGGTAAGCAATATGTTGTCAACATACAAAATTAGGAAAATACACTTACTCCCACTAAACTTGTAATACATACAATCATCAACAACATTAATCTCAAGACCAAATGAGATAATTACTTGATGAAATTTGTATTACCCTTAACGAGAAGTTGGCTTGAGCACATAAATGGATTTCTTTAATTTGCAAACCGTCTCATCAATGTCTCCATTGAGAAACATCATCTTAACATCCATTTGATGTAACTCGAGGTCAAAATGTGCAACAACCTAACTTTCCTGAAAGAGTCTTTCGTAGAAACCAAAGGGAAAGTCTCTTTATAATCAATGTCATCATTCTATGTAAAGCATTTAGATACAAGATGAACTTTATATCTTTTCACATTACTTTTCGAATCTCTCTTGGTTTAAAAATCCATTTAAGACCAATGGGCTTCGCACCTTCTGGTAATGGGACAAGATCCCAAACTTTATTGTCTTGCATATGCTTATACTCCTTATTTATGGCATCAATCCACTTTTGAGAGTTAGAACCCTGCATGGCCTGATGGAAATTGATTGGACCATCTTCCACCATTCCATTATTTCCTTATGTTCTTGAAGAAATACTATTTAAATTATCCGGAATAGCATTTTTCCCTTTCTCTCGTGGATCTCCTTAATGACTTTAGTTATTGAGGTTGTTGAGTTTGTACTTCTGAAATTTACCTTATTTTGGATGGGAGTTCTTCAACATTGTCTAGTTGAGGTTCCGAATATGCTTCTTGATCAATGACATGTATAGAAACTTGCACATTATCAAAAGCAATAGAAGGAATCGAAACCGATCCTTCCTCAACTTCTTCCTTAAAGACAATATCTCTAACCTTATTTCTCCCCCAAACTCAACATCCTAAAAAATTGTTGCATTTCCCGTTTCAAAAGTTGACTTAAGTGTGGGATCATAAAATTAATAGCCCCTTAAACGCTCAGAATAACCAATAAAGTAGCTGCTGACTATTTTGGAGTCCAATTTCTTTATGTGGCCTATAAAGCCTAGCCTTAGCTGGAGATCCCCAAATATAGAAATGCTTTAGACTAAGCTTTAAGCCTGTTAAAATCTCTTAAGGTACTTTAGCAGCAACTTTACTTGGTAATATGTACGATATTTTCTTTAAATGTCCAGATTTCTAGCAAAAGAAACAACCCTCAATGTCTTTATGTGGTTTCTTTATATTTGGACCCTTAACAACTTTATGTTCTTTATTTGTTTACTTGCCCTTATCTTTAGAGGTGTTTGCCAAGTGAACACTTTCAGTTCCGTCCTACTTCAACTTTTCTTCCTCTTGTACACAAAATAGAATGAGCTCATTTAGAGTTCATTTCTCCCTTTGATAGTTACAACTGACCGTAAATTGACTGAATTGTGCAAGAAGCTTGCACACTATGAAATGAGCTCATTGAGAGTCTATTTCTACTTTAACAGTTATAACCTTAAATTAACTATATTGTGCATGAAGCGATATCAATACCAAATGCACGAGCAAGTCATTAGACAAGTCGAGTTTTAGTTCCTTAAGTTTTGAAGCAGTGTGAGACATCTACACGATGTACTCCCTTATTTTCCCATTGCCTTTATACTTTATTGAAATCAAGCTTTGTATAAGCGTGCTTGTTTCAGCCTTATCGTTTTTTTTTTCGCAAAACGTTTCTTAATTTCGGCAAGCAATTCATTGGCATCATTTACCTCCTCAGATACTATGCCACTAAAGGCTTCCGGAATGCCACACTTAATGATCATGAGACTCACGTAATTTAAGCAATCCCACTTCTCAAAGTTCTTCATTTGATTAGATGAACTTTCATCCGTAAGAGGAGCAGGTTGCTCAATCCTTAGTACATGGTCTAGATCCATGCAGCCAATGAAAAGTTAATGTTCTTGTTTTGATCCTTGAAGTTTGTTCCATAAATACAGGGATTAAATTTGAGCTTGTAGATATACTACTAGCAGAATTTGTAACCGAATAGAGAACGCTTAAACAAAATAGCTCACATAAGTACCTTATTATGCAAATCATACTTTCAAATAATGGTAGGGCCCATCACAAGATACCTAGCACAACATCA
The DNA here is from genome assembly GCA_963555705.1 of Ligustrum vulgare. Lineage (NCBI taxonomy): Eukaryota > Viridiplantae > Streptophyta > Magnoliopsida > Lamiales > Oleaceae > Ligustrum > Ligustrum vulgare. The sequence goes on along the minus strand of OY743173.1, from coordinate 38,812,383 downwards.
ATATTTAGTCTTTGGACAGAAATATTGACTTGTAAGTGGTACTCTTGGTGTAACACCCCAAGTTCAAAATCTTAAACCTAGGCGTGTTAACTTTTCTTTACTTAAATGCGGAAAAGAAATCATTTAAAACCTCAGCGTTGTCATTTTTTTATTATGAAATTCTTACAAAATTTCGGCAGAGTTTCCTCTATAAATTGGACTTAACCAACTTGTAGAGGGACATCAAAACCATTTTTACAACATAAAACTCAACTCAAATAAAAATCCAATATTCAACATACAACCCCAATTCTACTTCAAACTCCAACATCACCACACTATTTCAAATTCAATCCCCAAATTCCTCAACACAACATTTTGTATCAATAAGCTTCAATTAAATGCAATAAGTGATAGTATAACCAATATTAGAAATTCCATAACTAATTTAAACTAATCTCAACCAAACAATTATCAACATAAAATGAATGAATTAAGAAATAATTAATTATAAACTTAATTAACTTCAAATTTAACTTTATTTATTTATTTATTTATTTTTTCAACTTGAAGCGGTGTAGCCTGAGTCTGTCACCAAGTGCTCTCCTCGGATCACCTAACTTTCATCACCTGAAATGTTGGGGAGGGATTGGGGTGAGCTAAAGTTCAGTAAGTAAACTTTATGCATGAAATGCATGCTTATGACATGAATGCTTTAAAAATTCCATATATGTATCCCCTTTTGACTTTACTTTCCAGAACATTCAAACTTTTCAAACTTTCACTTAACATTTCAAAACTTTCACTTCATTTCCATCGTGAGCTCACTTGGTGTATCTTCTAGTCAATCAGATAACAGTGGGCAATTCTTATTTGGAACCAGATTAACTTTCACATTTCCACCGCAGAGCGGCTCATTCACTTCATTCCACCGCAAAGCGGCTTAACAGTCCACCGTAAAACGGTTGAACATTCCGTCGCAGAGCGACTTAATTCGGGTACGCCGGTCCCCCGCGCCCCATTTCCCACTCGCATCTTTCATGAACTAGAAGTACACCCATTCATTTCTTAAAAACATGGGATACATAACTTTTGAACAAACTTGCACCTTGACACATTTCTTTCATTTAAAAACATTTGACTTCCCAATTTCGATGCCAATGCATGCTTGATGATGCAATGACATGATAATGTGCATGCTTGAACATTCTTCTCAATAACATATACTTTCATAAAATAATGAAATTCATCAAAGCAAGTAAGTTGCAAGACAGTCATTTACACATTTCACATTTACATTCAACTTCTATAAAAATTGGGGGAAGTTTACTTACCTGACATCCTTAGTATTTACCGTTATCTTGACTTGCAAGTGGAAGAGTCTCAAATTCTCGTGACGTCAATGTACCAATTCTCCTGATTATTTCAATTCATTAATAAAATATGTTTTTAGTTCAAAATTCACATTTAAAACTCCTAAACGAGGATGAGACTTTCATGTGACTTACGATTCATATCAAATGGAATCTTAAACTATGTCAATTACAGATTATACTACATTCTGAACAAGAGATTTACTTAAATGCCAAAATTGAAATCTAACTTATCAATTTACACAAAGGTTAAAGTTATGAAAACTTCATCACAACTTGAATTTCAAAAAGACAAATCCAATTTAGCATTCTAACTATTCGTAAATTTTAAAAAAATCACCATTTAATCAACTTTACCCGAACAGTTAATTAAACTACAATTTCCATAAATTTCGAAAGTCTGAAAATAGTACTATAAGTCAAACATATACACTAAAATTGAATTAAAAACCACCTCATTACTTGTATTCCTAATTTGAAAATTTCAATTTAAAACAACATTAAACTAATAGAGAATCAATTAAACAACTCCATCGTTTTAAAAATCCAAAAAAATTACGTACGTTCCATGTATGTGTGTATATATATATATATATATATATATATATATATATATATATATATTAAATTAAAAATCTACCAATTCATGAATTCCACATTTAACCACAAATAGTTGTTTAATTTCTTAAATTCGAAAAATCTGAAATGTATGCATATACATTATCCAAATCCGAAAATAAATCAAATTTCAAGCCAAAAATCTGAATATATACATATGCCCACGTAAAAATCCAAAATTTACCTATTTATATACATCTATACATACATAATAATATACACATTCCCATACATCAATACCCACACACACAAACATCATTAAATCCTTAATTTATGGTATAATTCGAAATCAAACAAAAAACCAAAATCTGAAAATGTGAAAAATATTTACATATTTACACACACTCAACATATATACACATATATACACACATTGACATCAACATAGGCTTGTGTGTGTTTTCGTGAGTGTAAACCGTGTGTGCTGTGTGTGGGTGTGCGGGTTATGGGTGGAACCCGAGTAGGTGTGTGATCGAGGGAAAAAAAGAAGGAATTTTACCGTAGGAGGGGAGGTGGTGGTCGCGGCAGTGGAGTGGTGTGGTGTGGTGTGGTGAGCGGCGAGAGAGAGAGAGAGAGAGAGAGAGAGAGAGAGAGAGAGAGAGCTGCGTGACCAAGAGAGCGAGAGGCGAGGGACGAGTCGAGACAGAGAGTTCCACGAGTGAGAGAGAATTGGGTGAGGTAATTAGGTTAGGTTAGATTTAAGTACAATCTTTTGGGAATTTGCAAATTGGTCCCTCATTTCTCTCTGTATATAACTTAGTCCATATGTTCTATTTACCCTCCAATTGCCACCAAACTTTTCCCCAACTTTGAATGTAACACAATAAAGTAGAAAATAGCATGTTTAGGAAATAAAACAATTAATCACATAATTTACACGTAAACTATTAAAATAAACAATTTATAAACTTTTAATTGGTACATTGATCGAGACCGCGTCCAAGTTCTTCCACTGCAAAATAATTAAAATTTTAGACATTAAAAATTATCAATTTAAAATTTATAACAACATTAACATAAATATCACGTGGGATTTCGGAATTGTCCATAAATGAAAAGCGGTCTTACACTTGGTGTAGTGATCAAACACTGACAGTAAGACATGTTAACCAATAAACCTTTCTTTGGACCGATTTATTGATCACACGTTAAACCAAATAACCGTCACGTATTTATCACCACAAGTTCATATGAAATTCGGGCCAAGTATTGACCTTCCTTTGGGCCGATCAATATCCGCATGAAATAACACACAAACACCTAATTTTCCTTTAGTGTAGTGATCAAACACTGGTAATAAGACATGTTAACCAATAAATCTTTCTTTGGACCGATTTATTGGTCACACGTTAAACCAAATAATTACCACGTGTTTATCACCACAGGTGCATGTGAAATTCGAACCAAATATTGACCTTCCTTTGGGCCGATCAATATCCGCAATGAATGAGACACACAAATACCTTCTAATATTCAAAGTTAATTAATATCCACAAGAGAGGTTGCTTTGGCAACATGTTGCTTCAACTAACTTACTTTCGAATATTATATCTCTCAAAAGAGTTCGTAGTACCAAAATTTGAAATTGAAATCCATTGATTTGCATCTATATTTGACTTTAGGATTTGAATTATAGAATTCAAAACTTTAGAATAAAGTAATACGTAAGTTGAGAGAGTCAATTGCAATATTCTTAAACCTTAGGTGGCCAATTATGTGAAATTTTAAGCTTGAAGGGCTTTAATTACAATTTTTCCAAAACCTTATTGGCCAATTTAGAGAATTCCAAACTTTAGATCACAATTTGAAAGAAAATCAAACTTTAGAGGTCCAAAATAGTGAATTTGGAAACTTTAAGGACTTAATTGAAAATTTTTCAAACTTTATGGACCAAATTGGAGAAACTTAGAACTTTAGATGTTGTATTAGAAAATTTTTCAAACTTTAGGGACTGAAAATGAAAATTTTCAAACTTTAGGGACTGAATATGAAAATTTTCAAACATTAGGGGACTGCATTAGAGAATTTTCAAGCTTTATGGATTAATTTAGAAAATTCTCAAACCTTAAGGACCAATTTTGAAAATTTTCAAACATTAGGAGCTGGATTGGAAAATTTTCAAACTTCAGGGGCTGAATCATAAAATTTCATAACTTGAGAGGTCCTGACTTAACTAAATTATAACTTTAGGGGCTTAATTATAACTTTCAGAACTTGAAAGGCCAACTTAAATAATTTCATAACTATAGGATTTAAGTTTTATTAAGGGACAAACAAGGATGATCAGAGATGCAAAATAGTCCTTTAAGACTCCAAATTTCCAACGCAAGCCCCTTCCTTCAATTTGATTTCGCAACAACTAGGGTTTTGAACCCTAGCCCGCCGCCTCCTCTAAAACCGGCAGAGGTGCAGCCCCCCGGTAGCCCCTCCACACCTAATGGCGCTGCTTACTTGCGCGGAGCAGCGCCGTGCCATTTCCAGCAGTGCAGGTCAATCCCGACGCTGCGACGTGCAGCTCCCGGCTACGGCAGCTAGCAAAAAAAGAGCCCGGGATGCGCGCTACCGCTAGTGCCGACTGTGGTTAAAGCCACCGGCCATACCCATACCTCTTGATTCAATACCACCCTTATTTAGCCACAATTCACCACCGAAATCCACAACATCCAAAGGCAAACTGAATCCAACTTCAACCGACCAATAAATCCACAGATTCATCCATACAAAAAATTCAAAATTTTCAACAGAAATCCATACCTTGACCTCGAAAAATATATACATACACAAAGAAATTCCAAATTTGAATTCATAATTCCCAGTTTTTGAAAACCAAGATTTCGCATATATGCATACAGAAGGAAAAAAAATGATTTGGCGTATTTCTCAAATTTTCTCCAATCTGCTGTGTATGTATATGTATTTCAATTACACGAAATCAAAGCCTTATGCAGAACACAATTTGTTTTTACACATATGCGTTCAAATTTGATCTGATAATTCAACACGATGTTGTCTCTGATACCACTTGTTAAAATTAAATTTGATATAGATGAATGTTCATCTAAAATCCACAAACATCATGCTGTAATTGTCAAGATCGAAACTGAAGCTGAAGCGTACCTGAATCCGTTGTTGCGTTTGATCGAACGGGGTTATGGCCTTCCAACTGATTCGTGGTTTTCTCCTTATTTTGTCCTCTGTTGATGGGGATGCAGAGAATTATGAAAAGTCACACTCAATCTGGGACCATGACCTGTATAAATAGTTGTAGGGAAACTATCGTGTTTCAATGTTAATAAATTGGTCCCTCATCAATTTAAAACATTGAATCCGTCTCTATACTTTAATCTCACGACACTTAATACCCATTAGTCATGAACAATCTTTAGTGGATCACTTTATTGACTAAATCTTTAAGATAGCACCACACATTTTATTTTATACATGTTTGGCCTCACATTATTGAATTTTATCCAACACGGTGAAGCTTTTGCAAACACTTAATCTCAAATTGATATGTCTAAGCTCTGGCATAAAAGATTTGGACATATAAATGAAAAGCGATTGATAAAACTTAAAACCAAGGAATCTTTGGAATAGATAGAATTGATAAATTGGTTTTTTGTGATAATCGTGTGCTCGAAAAAAGACCAAAAAATCCTTTGAAATCTGGAACTCATAAATCCACTGAAGTAATGGAACACTAACATGTTGACATGTGGGGCCGGCTATTGTAAATCCTCTAAGTGGATTTAGATATTTCCTTCTTATTGTTGATGATTTTTAAGGAATGGATTATTCTTCTTAAAAATAAATCAGACACCTTTATAAGTTTCTAAAATTGGAAAGAAATTATTGAAAATGTAACACCCCAAATTTTTCTAGGGGCCTTGTGCTAATAGTCCTAATAATTGGTAATATGAATTTTGCATGTAATTATAATTTAATAAATTTATTTTAGAGATGTTAAATTAATTATTGAAATGTTTCTTTTCATGAATTATCGAATAAGTGTTTAGACGAACTTGAATAATTTGCACATATTCACATTAGAATATTAATCTTGTGCGATTAGGAGGATTTCTCTCAAATATGAATTTTATGAATCATTGGTTGTTATTTGAAGTTCCATTAAAATTAAATTAAGAGTCCTATTTGCATTGTAATTATAAAATTATCCTTAATTGAACCTACCTAGTTATATAAGGATTATCATTATTTGTGCAAAAACCAATTCTATTACCTTAATGACTTATCTATTTACATGGATTTCACTCCAAATTTTCAATATTTAAAGACAACAATTTGTGCATGTTTTATACACACACTGTGAGACAGAAAGAAATACACAGGGAGAGAAACGAGTGAGAGAGAGAGAGAGAAGAAAGAAAAGAAAGTTAGAGAGGAAAAGAAATAAAGTTTTTCGACCCGTTCAAAATCCGTTTGAGAATAATTTTCAGTCCTTGTCACTCAATTATACGATCAATTTAACAAACAAGGTATGGATTTCTCTATGTGTGAAGTGGTTTGTAATTTCACTTTTTAATGTTTTAAGTTTGAGTAATTTATGTTCTATTATATGATCCGAATTAATAGTAATGGTAATCTTGTGGGCAATACCAAAGGGTATTATGTAGATCTACAAAAGCCAATCATAGAACTAGACCCTAAATTGAGATTGAGAATGGGTATGACCTAAATCAAGAATGAGATGGTCGGGTTTCTATTCCACTATGAAAGTATGTTATGTGCATAATTTAATTACTTTTTATATTAAAAAATTGTAAAAATACTGGCACGAGATCTATACTGAGTATATTCGTATGCTCATTCCATATTTTAAAATATTTTACAGATGCTTGATCGATCAAAGTTGGAGGTTGAGACTACTGGTAGAGCCCATGTCACTGGATCAAGAAAACTAATTTTTTTTTCTTTCAATATTCAATTAGACAATTGTTTTACAAATCAAAGTTTTACTTATTTATTTATTTAGATCTCAAAAATGATGTTGAATTATTTGATGTTTTGTAAGACATAAAGTTTAAATATGTTATTCCACATTATTATTCTATAAATTGTTATTAAATCCCTTTTCAAGTCAATGTTTTTACGAACGAAAGACTAATTTGAGTAACCTCTGAGATATAGGTTTTGGGGCGTTACATAAAATGATATGAGAAAAAGGATCAAAGTCCTGAGAATTGACAATTTTATGGGATTTTGCAGTGAAGAGTTTGAAAACTTTTGTAAACGACGTAGTACTTTAAGACATAAAACTGTAACCGACACCTACAACAAAACGGTCTACCTGAAAGAATGAATTAGACTCTTCTTGACAAAGTTAGATGTATGCTCATCAGTTATGGCCTCCCCAAGCTATTTTTTTGGGGAGAAGAGGTTAAGACTGCATCCAACCTGTTAAAAAGAAATCCCTCTAGTGCTATAGATTTTTAAATTCTTGAGCAAGTTTGGTCTGGACACACTTTGGACTACTCAAATTTAAGATTTTTGTTTTGCAGTCCTTATTCATCAAACTGAAGGGAAGTTAGAAACTAGAACACATAAATGTGTTTTCTTGGGCTATGGAGGAGGGCTTAAAGAGTACAGATTATGTGTTTAATGAGTTGAAATGTCATGCTTAAACTCACATTATCTAAAATATGTTGATGATAATCTGGTTAGGGTATCTAAAATTTTTCAGGACTCAAGTTCTGAAAATCATGAGGAACCAAATGTTGAAGACAGCATAAAGATCATTTTTCTGAGTTTGACATTGAAGATAATAATTATTTAGTTATGGTGCTTTTTTGACTGCCTTAAGTGTGCAGCATTTCCTTGGATCTAGGCCAGGCTCTTTTGAAGAGGCTATGGCTTGAAAGTATACAAACCTTTGGTTTGCTACTATGACTGGAGAAATAAGAAAATAATAATTGCACTTTAGTTGAAAAACCTTTGAGACTGAAAATAATAGACTGTAAATGGATATTAAAAAGGAGAAAAAGATGAAAGTTCCATTAGATATAAAACTAGGCATGTAGCTAAAGGATTTACATGAAATGAAGGTATTGACTACAATGTGATTTTTTCTTATGTGGTTAAATAAACTTCTATTAGAGTCTTGCTTGCTTTGGTTGCTGATTTTATTTTGAATTAGATCAACTTGATTTCAAAAATGCCCTTTAAATGGAAACTTGGATGAAATCATTAACATGTCTCAACCAAAAGGTTTTAAAAAAAAATGTAAATCTAAACTTGTGTGTCTTCTGAATAAATCTCTTTATGGCTTGAAACAAGCTCATAGACAATGGTATAAGAGATTTGAATATTATATACAAGGACTTAGTTTCAAGAAAAGCTCATATGATCCCTGTTTTTATTATAAGGGAGAAGGTGGAGCTAATTCTTACTATCTTTTACTCAATGTTGACGTTGATGATACGCTCCTAGTTGATAAGGATCAAAAATAAATTTCAAAAATAAAACAAAAATTGGAATTGAGTTTGAAACGAAAAATCTTGGATCAACTAGAAGGATATTAGACATGGAAATAAGAAGAGATAGGAAAAGTTGAATTTTTTTCTTAAATCAAGAAAATCCTATCTTAAATTTACACAGATTTTCTGTGCATGATTCAAAATAAGTTTCTCTTATTTTAGCAAATCATTTTAAACTTTCTTGTGATCAATCACTAAGATCAAAGAAGAAGAAATTAGGATGGAAAACTTGCCCTATGCAAATGTTGTAGGATCTATCATATACATTATGGTTTGTACTAGACCTAATTTGGCTTATTCCATTAGTGTTCTTAGTATATTTATGAGTAAACTTGGGAAAGAACACTGGGAAGCCATGAAATGGCCTAAGGTACTTCTAACCTAGGTTTGATGGTTAGAAAGAATAATGAAGCTATTTCATTAAAAGGATTTGTAAGACTCCTATTTTGTATGGAATAATGACAATATAAAATCAACTTTAGCTTATATATACTCTTTAAATGATAGCATCAAAAGCTGGAAATCTCAATTACAAAAGATTGTAGGATTGTCTTCCACTGAAGCTGAATACAATGATAAAGTACATTTTGTTCACTTATTTAGTGCTAGAATTAGGAGATCATATTTTCGTTTAAAAATAAATTCTTCTAATTTAGCTGTTGTTTGTATTTATTTCATTTTTTTATTCCAAATTCAAGAGAATGGAACAATCAAGGCAAAATCATGACAAACTTAGTGCAATTTGGACTAAATTATATAAAGTGGAAGTAAATGATGTTAACCGAGAATCAAGTTGGAGCTTAATTGGAGAAATTCAGAAATTCAAGTATTTAATTATACAAATCAAGAGATGAATGACTTGAATTATAATAAAGGAAGATATGTGCTACACAATTACATAGACTCAAGGACCAACTTACCTTATTAGGAAGAATTTAGGCCTTTAAAGAAAATCCTACACTAATTGGGCCTTAAAACCAATTGAAAGAGGAATTGGAATGGGTGGACTTCCACTTGGACAAGGAATTGACGGCAAGAATTAAAATAAAAAGGGCAGCAGGCGTCAGAAGCTAGAGAAAAGGCAGACACCACGGAGAAAATTGGATCAAAAAGGGGCAATTTCCAAGTTTTGGTGCAACACGCAGTCAACAATTATTCAAGAATTTTGCGAATTAATCACATTGTTGGCCGAATGATAATTTATATTAATTCTTACATAGATTATTCATCAATGTATCTAGGTTAAATTTATTTATGTTAGGACTCGTGATGAAGCTTTTTATTTCCAGGTTTTTGCTTTGATTTTTGTTTAATTAAATATAATTTAATGTTTTTCAGCAATTAATTATGGTTTTCATGTTTCTACAATTATTTGGCCAATTATTGCATATTTTTCGTGACGTGTTTTATGTTTGAAAGATTAGAAATTCATTAGATATATTTAAATTTTCATAAAGTCCGATAAATATACCGCTATACTTTATGGATCTTTAAGTTTTCATAAATCTTTATTGCTTTCCTATTTGTTCACATTTGTCATAGAAATATAGGTAGGTAAGATATAGCGATAGGTTTTTATTCACTGTTCGAAAAAGCCTTTTAAACAATTTAGGAACATTGATCTTCATTACTCACGAACTAGTTGTTAAATATTAAATCAAGATATACAATATGGAATAAAGAGTGGGTTCGAGATCCTAGCACGATTCTCTCATTTATAAAATAAAATCATTCGTTCCAAAATTGTTTGCTTTATTTGATTTTTTCCCCTTAATTTAGAATTTAATCCACAATATCAACTTGATTTTTCTCATCTCAGTCAAGGTTGATAATCTAAAACATACTTTAAATTAATCCTCGAGGTAACGATACACGAACTCTTTGTCCGCTATATTACTTGAGCTATCCATACACTTGCGATAGGGAAAACATGCAACAAGTTTTGGTGTCGTTATCGGGGATTGTAGTTTAATTTATTTTTAGATTACTTTCAATAATTTGAACTTTACTTGTTTTAATTTTTTTATTTCAATTTCCTTCACTATTTCTATTGTTTTCTTATTAGGTCTTCATACTCAACTGAAAAGTGCATTTTATACACTTATTTATATGTCCAAATTAGATTTATGCGTTCGTTTGGTACCCAATTTTTCCTACAGTGATCTTGACTAATTAGGGAGGCCCACACAAGGTTTTCGCACTAACCAGCCTACAATTTTTGACTAAAAACACTATGCAAACCTTGAATCACCGTACAAAACAAAGGAAGAACCGGGTACCAAACGGACGCTATATTGTTATTTTAGAATATACTCTACTTAATTATTTTGTAATTTTTTTAATTTGCAGAAAACATCGCAGAATCAAGAGAATGCGGGAATTCATGGAAATAATGCGAAATTAGATAAGAATTGGAGTTAAAGTACACACAAGTGGATGATGATGATGATGTCAACCAAAACTTACAAGAGGAGCAAAGTGTTAGAAATCAAAGTTGGAGGGCTCAATTGAAGATCAATTGAAGTTGGAAAAATAATTTAAGAGATTTCAAAGTTCGAGATCTAAATCGTTGCAATTAGAAGCTAAATGACTCATGCATAAATAAACATTAGGGACCTACTTAAACACAAAGAAAAGTTGGAAATCACGCTGAAGGATTGAACCACCCCACCACGCCTTCTCAGCTAGGTGGCCGCGTGACAACACAGGAAATTGACATATCTAGTTTTAGGTGGCCTACACGGCCACCAAACTTTAGCCTGTGCGGTTGAGCAGTTTTCTGGCCCAAAAGCAAAGTCAGGTCCATGCACGAATTTTCAAGTTTTATCTCCTTGATCGCCTATGTTTATACATGCCACTATTAATACAACTTATGAAGTACGAATTTAGGATCTTTGCACACACATTCAAGAGGCATAATTCAAATTTCTCTCATCAAGATCTTGGAGGCAAATTGAAGGCAAAAGTGTGAGCATTGGAGATTAGCAATTGGGAGCAACTTCTTGGTGCAAGAGTTCTTTTCTTTGTTTAATTTGATAAACTCATGATGTTTAGTTATATCATTTACCGCGTTTTTTATTATTTCCATGATAAACAACTAAACTCATTGTTAGGATTAGCGACGTAGCATATTTTTACGCTTTTAATTTCATATTCAAGTTTTGTGTACATGTTGCATGTGTTTGTTTTATTTTGTATTTAATGAGTGAATTAACTGGTCACTAATTCATTGATATCATGGTTTGATTTCATAATTCGAGAGGTGAGCTAACGGACTAGATTTAGGAATAAAACCCGGTAATCAAATGAACGATAGAGATATACGTCTGTTATTATTGTGATCTTTATGAGTTCTTGTATTTCATATACCTCTTTATTATGACCCTCTGTAGAGATACACGGTTAACTGAATTAGGTAGAGTTGATTTAAACTCAAGAGAGGAATTTTTTATGTATAAGTGACCTCCATCAAACACATTGTCAGGATTAAAACTTGAAAAGTGGAATTGAAAGTATTGATTATGTGAAATCGTGAATCCCAACATCTTTAAGATATAGTTTAAGGGAAAAGTGAATTTTTGAAGGATAAATGCAAATTGATGCAAGTACAACCGACATAAGCAAAATAAGTCATCAAAACTTTCTTTAAAGTTCCTTGAATGATCACCACTAAAAATAGTCTAGCTCTAGATTATAAATCATGCACTTATTGGGAAGCAACCCAATTCTCTTACCCTTTATTTATTATGCATTATTTATTACCTTGCAATTAGTTTTTAGGTTTGCATTCACATTTAATTTAAAAGTTTACATTTATTTGCAATTTTAATTTTTTTACTTGTTTAGTTCATCATATGATCACTAGCACAAATTTGAACCTAGATAGTGGGGAAAAAAATTTATTGTCCACTTGCAGCGGAACTAGAAGCCAAAAAATATTGAAAATCATTTTCTTAAAAGAAATATACAATCTTTTTTTTTTTTTTTTTTTTTATTTCATCCCCTTATTCAGTCAATACACACTAGCACCTACTGCTCTCTCTCTCTCTCTCTCTCTCTCATACTTACAATCAAATTTGTATTCACTCATTCACATACATAGGAAATTAATTGGTAGAAATCTCACCTCCAAGAGAAACTCTACTCATAGATTGCTCATTTTTCAAAAATTCTAAGGTATGGTTTTTCTCTTTCTCCTCCTAAACGTGTGGCCTTTATGTTTTTAATTTCGAAACATGCTTGATGATTGAAAAGAGAATGGGTCTAGGTAGTGTTGGTGTACATGAGTACATGATTGAAATGATGATATTTGGTTTTTTAAACTTGAATTTCTTCTACATCTTCATTCCAATCTCAAATTTGTATGTACTAGAGAAGGGATTTAATTAGGCTAGGGATTGAATTAAATTAAGGATTGTGTATGTTTAAAAATTTGGGATTATTCTAGAATCAAAATCCTTGATTTCACTAAAGAACTTGCATTACACACAAGGTGTTCGATGAAACTCCCGAATGAATTTTTCTTTCGCTTTTGCCAAATTCTTTCGATTAATTCCCTTTATGACATGTTAATTATCATATATTTACCATAATTTTATAAATTGTGCTCATTTTTATTCTTGAAACACGGTATTGAAGTCATTGCACCATTGCGGCAATATCCAGCTTCACGTCACCCCTTTCATCCCACCTTTTTCCGACCCAAATGGCTTCCAATTGACTTGAATCATGAACATGTTGTAGACCAAGTCATAGAATCCCATATGCTCGGAGAGGACTTAGAAGGATTTTACTTCTTTTTATCACTCTATCAAGTGTTAAAAACCCCTGGTCACTCACATTCTAAATTCAAACGTTTTGTAGAATTCATAGTTTGGGGGTGTTTTATTGTTTTATTGCAACATCTATGAGGTATTCTATGATATCTAACATTTACTTCATCTCTCATGTGTAGGAAAGATGCCACTGAAGGATACTACGACCCAAACATGGAAAGGGAAGGAAAGAATCGGACCACCTCCGCAGTCAAACCAGCCCTCGGGAAATACTTGACCCTCTTCTACGTATTTCTCTTTATTTACTTAGATATATTTTTTCATACACTAGGTAATGTATTGTTGAAGTTTGGGGGTGGATTCGGGTGAAACTCTTCTAATTTGTCTTTATTAGTTCATCGCTGTTTAAATATACACTCATTCAACTTTTCTAGTTAGAGACCAACGTCTTGGGGCTAATGTAGGATATGCTCAAGGACCTACAGGTTTAGGTAAATATCTAATGCATTCCCTGACCAAAGAAGTCATTTTGGAGGAGAAACTATGCATTTTTAGGATTTGCGTGCAAGAACATTCTCCAATCTTAGTAAGAGGGGGAAGCGTTAAGGATTTACTCGGTGTAAGATATCACATTGTTCGAGGAACCCTATGATTTTCATTTCGAATAGGCATGAATACAGCATGTATAGGATAACCCTATGATTTTCATTGTTCGAGGAACCCTATGATTTTTTATTTGCTTGCTACCTATGATGGAGTTCAGATTAAAATTTTACTTTAGATAGAATATTGGACAACATTTGAACTTGAGTTTTCAATTAACTATTTATTCATGTTAGAATTTATGAATCTGAGCACATAGCCAAGATCAAATTATTACTTGTGTAGGAATATATTTTGCATAAGTGGGTCATTTTAATTATGTACTCCGACCTAGGATTAACCATATGATTCCCAACCTTAAGTTTATACATCCTGAACTTGAAAGTAGAAACCAAACTACTTGAGAAGCATTTTGGGGATGGTTGAGGGTCTAAAGATCTTGAATTGTACCGTTGGTTGAATGAGTTCTATTCGATCAGTATAAGACATCACTAGCTATATAATAATAGTCTTATTTTTTTCTCTTCGTAGCCTTTGTAACTCAAGAAATTGAGCTTTTAAGAGTTTTTAAAACCTGGTACCCTAAATTAATCTGAATTGAAATTTATCAGCCTAAAACTCGCTAAATTGGTAATTCACAAAGCTTAAGGGAGAGATGACTTACACATAAGACATAATAACATAGTTTACTTTTCTTTGTAGCCTTTGTGACTCGGTTAATTAAGTCTTTAAGGGTTCTTATAACCTGGTACCCTAAAGTCATCTGACTTGAGAGTCACTTGCCCAAAGCTCGAAACTTGGGTCACTTAGAAAGCTTAATGAGAAATGTATTGCACAAAGATGTGAAAAAACTAGAGTAAATAAAGTGTTTGGTATAAACTTTGGTACTAGAACTTTGGAGAATGAGGGTGTGAAATTGGAAACTGCTTACTATTGAACTATTTGTGCAGACTTGTATCAGATTTTAACTGCTTTGTGTGGAAAATGCAATTTACCGGTATTTAGAAACCACATAAATAGAAGGAATCTCGGGATTTGGGAGAGAAAAGCATAAGGACTGATCATACATGAGAAATGCAAGAAAAATAAAAAGAAAATCATTATTTGACTGCATAGAACTTGGGGTTTATACATTATACGCCGCATTGCGTTAGGTATATTTTTAAATGAGTATGCATTTCATATTGGCTATTCACACACATGTAAAGTTGAACATCAGACAAGTAAAAATAATTTTATTGTGTTGTTTAGCTATCTTTTCTAAAGTGTAATTTTTTTTTTTCAAACCTGAGGCATATAATAAATAAGTTAACAATTGAGTCATTTTTGTCGTTGAGTCTTTTTAAAAGATATAATTTTAGTTCTATTTTTTTCGAGCACAAACAATTGTTCTAGTTTGGAAGTGTTTGATAAGTGCATTTTGTTCATTTATTTATATGCTAAAATTAGCAAATTACATTGTCGTTTAAGAATAAATTCTACTGATATAGTTGTTATTTGTATTAATTTTAATTTTTATGCCAAAGTCAAGAGAATGGAACAATCAAAGTGAAATCATGATAATTTTAGTGCAATTTTGACTAAATTATATAGATTGGAAGTAGATGATGTTAATCGAGAGTAAAGTCGGAGCATAATTGGAGAAATTTAGAAACTCGAAGGTTTAATCATATAAACCAAAAGACGAATGACTTGAAATAGAATAAAGGAAGATATGAGCTACAAAATTAAATATACTCAAGGACCAACTTACTTTATTCGGAAGAATTTAAGCCTTTAAAGAAAGCCCTACAGTAATTGGGCCTTAAGACCAATTGAAAGAGGAATTGAAATGGATGGACTTCCACTTGGACAAGGAATTGATAACAAGAATTGAAATAAAAGGGAAGCAAACTTCAAAAGTTGGAGGAAAGCCAGAAACGGAGCAGACATAGGAAGATGGGGAGATAAACAGTAAGGGAAGAATTGGATCAAACTGAGGCAAATTCCAGATTTTGGTACAACACGCAGTCAACCATGATTCAAGAGTTTTGCGAATTAATCATGTTGTTGGCCTGGTAATGATTTATATCAATTCTTTCATAGATTATTCGTCAATGTATCTAGGTCAGATTTATTTGTTAGGAATCATGATGAAGTTTTTTATTTCCTGTTTTTAATTTTGATTTTTGTTTAATTAAATACAATTTTTTTTTTGAGCAAGTAATTTTATTCTTCTTGTTTCTACAATTATTTGGCTAATCATTGTATGATATTCGTAACGTATTTTTAGATTCAAAAGACTATAAATTATTAAACATGTTTTAATTTTCATAAAGTTGGATAGGTGATACGAATATATCGCTATGTTTTATATGTTCTTTAAGTATTCATAAATTTTTAATGCTTTTCTATTTATTTGCATTCATCATATAAAATATAGGCGGGTCACATATAGGGATATGTTTGAACTCACCATTCGAAAGAGTGTTTTTAACAATTTAGGAATGTTGATCTTCATTATCCATGAAGTGTTGTTAAACACTAAATCAAGATATACAATATGGAATAAAAAGTGGGTTCTAGATCCTAGCACAATTCTCTTGTTTATAAAATAAAAACATGTCTTCCAAAATTATTTGCTTCATTTATTTATTTTAGAATTTAATTCACAATATCAACTTGATTTTTCTCATTTCGGTTAAGGATTGTAATCTAAAACATACTTTTTCTTAATCCTCGAGGGAACGATACATGAACTTTTTGTCCATTATATTATTTATGCAATTCGTACACTTGCAGTAAGAATAACACAGAACATACATTGTCACCATAGATGCAATGGAAGAAGATATATGATGAAAGATTTGTTACTGGAACTTGATTTTGTGAAAAATGAAGTACTATTGAATTCTAATTATCATAGTACAATAAACTTATGCAGAAATCCAACATCTCATGATAGAACAATACATGTTGATGTTAAATTTCATTTTATTAGAGATGTAATTAAAAATGGTATTTTTAAGATTGAAAAGATTTATATAAAAGTAAATCCTGCAGATATGAGAACTAAGGTACTACCTATAAATAAATTCATGGGCAGTTTAACTCTCATTAATATGGATTCTGGGTGAATATATGCAGGTATGGGCAATGAAACTTAAGAGTTTGACACTCTCTAATAATCTTTCACTTAGCAGAGCTTGGCATTGGAACAACAAGGTGGAGATTGTTTGATATGTTGTCTAACGATGCAAGCCCAAGAGATATGGGATAGAACTCTTGATTCCAGAAGCCCAAATAAGATGGATCCAACTAGAGTTCTATACTTTGCCTAATCTCGCATTTTATGGTTTGGCGACTTTGCCTTAGTGCTGCGATGCCCTAGGACAATGGTACATGGACATTTTAGAGTAGTTGATTTGAGGGTTTGATTCTTGTCTCACATAGAGGCTTCATTTGCCTCATTTTGGATGCAAACTCTAGAAAAAAACCTAATTTTCTAGTTCTTCCCTCTATCACACTTCACTCTCTTATCCTTCTTACTTTTCTATGTTCTTGGATACGCCATGGAATAGATAGAAGGTTGATTTGTTTGGCTGTTCTTCAGGTGATCAGAATTGTAGTTTTGGGTTTGGTTCTGTTTTGGAGATTCATAGGTAAATTGTGATTGGTTCTAATTAGTGATAGGGAGAGATTATTTGGTTATTGGGCTATAATCATTAAATACTTTTAATTCTTGTTTTGCTAGTAAAGATTATTAGAGTACGCGCCATTCAAAAGTGGATATTCAACTGATCACATAGTCTCTCGCAAAAGAGGTTAAGATCGGAGCTTAATGACGAAACAAATTTGGTGTTCTTCTGTTGTATTGTGTTATGAGCATCTCATTTTGAGTTTTAAGAGCAAATCTAAAATAATTGGGCATAACATATTCACGTGTGAACAGTTTTGGTAGTATCACCTTCTATAATTGATAGTTCATTATATATATATTTTTATTTAAATACATATCCCTATATATTATAAGAGTTGCTTTTGAATCACTATTCATAAGCCGTTGAAGCCGTTTTTGAGCCATATAAGCCATTGTAGCCGTGTGTAAATTGAGCCTTCTTTTTCCCATATAATTAATAATACTCACGTTGCAGCAATTCGTACCATCAACCATACCATCCTCCTCCACCGTACCCTTCAACAATACCTTCCTCCTTTGCCCCTCATCCTCCTATCTGTCCTGCAAATTCTCTTCCTTTCTCTCTGCGAGCCTCCTCTTTCAAACACCCATTCGATTAATTTCTCGTCTATGATTATCTCATCTTTTTTCTCACATCAGAACCTCATCTCCAGCCGGCGCTTCATTTTCGACTACCAAATTTCCAGATCCAACTTTCATCATCAACTTTTTCTACTGAACAACCATCGTCACCTCTCAAATCTTTAATCCCTTCTATGGTTTTGATTCAATTGATGAAGGTAATTGATTCTCAACTATTTTTGTACTGTTGTTTTGGATTTTTTTTATCTGTCGATAGTAGGAATAATGAGTTAGGTTGTTTTTCCTTCTTTTTTTGTTCATTCGGGTTTTGTTTAAACAAATTATCAAAGAAAGAGAATGATAATTTGGCTACTGCTCCGATCAAACGGGGGTTCTTATGGTAAGAGGAAAAATGTTCAGAACATGGTCATGAGATATTTTTCCTTTAGCTTTATTATGTACCCTCAGATTCTTTTTAGAAAAAAGAATTTTGCTTAACCATTATTATTTATATGAGTGGGGGTGCCATAGAGTTTTCTCTTTTTTGGAAGAGAATTGAGCCCAACAGAAATTTTATTCACTCTTTGGGCGAAAAAAGTATTTATCCAGTTTATCCATACACCAGTAAGTCCATTTATGGATAATCTTTAGAGTTAAGTGGTATATGGTCTTAGTGCCTAAACTTAAGCTCTTATTTTAATGCCTAACATAGATTAAATGTTCATATTTTGTCCTTAAACAAGCATAGATGATACCATTTCTAGACATTAAAAAGCACGTTGAGATCCTTTTTTCCTTGTTTAATAATTTCTTAGCTTTTTAAATCTTCAAAATCTGTTAGAGTTGGACTTCAAACAAATGGTATAAGTTGACAAGCCATTAGATTTCTATGAATTAGAGGAACTTCCCTTTACAATTTAAGAAGATTATTCAATGGTTATAACTTATATAGCTGATTTTGCTAACTAATGGAGACTTTTGGCTATGAATCATGGGATGATGAAAGTGTTAACTGTTTGTCTTAATATGTGCAAGAAACTTCTTCTTCCTTGTTTTTCCTTTCCCATTTTGTTCCTCCCACTAGAAGATTTTCATCGTTGACCACACTAAAGGTTCCAGTCGCTTTTTTGGTTTGTTTTGGCAGGGTTTGAAGTTTTTATCATATGACATATGGAAGCAAGAAATAGATTGATCGAGAAAATCAATTAAATAAGGTATTTTAGCAACTAAATGTCGATTTCTTGCAATGATTCATGATTTTGTTTAATTTTAGATTTAATTTTTTTTTTTGAGGTGGGTTGCTATTTTTCCTGAAGTTCATGCATTTATATTTGTCTTTTCATACATTTAAAAAAAAAAAAAACTTCGTGGAATACAATACATTTTATCTTTTGAGTTCAGTTCTTTTAACAACATATAAGACCACTGTACTCCATGAAGTTATTTTTTTAATATGTATTTCTAAGATGCATTCTAGAGATCGAAATCCTTATAGAGTTTGGTTCGCAAGAGTTCTTGCATTTGAAACTACAAAGTTTATCGTATTATCTAAACATAATTAATTTTGCCTAATGTTTTTACTTTTTTATAGGTTCCTTCTTTCTTCGTTTGTAAACAAGTTGGATGAACATGTCGATCTAAGAGGTTGAACCATGTAGTTTCTTCAAAATAATGATGGAGCAACTTAGCCATCACACTCGAGTGGTATGTATTGCAATTATGCAATAATGAATATATGATATTACGAATATATGTGTGTATTTTTCTTTCTTCGGTCTATTATAGAACAATGTAGTTTACACACTTTTCCTTTTCTAATTATGTTACAACTTCATTATTGCACAACGTATATACTACTGGGTTCAAGCTACAGCCATCATTCAAGCAACAAAACAAAATTTGTGGTTTAATGGAAAGTTGTTTTCCCATTATAAAAAGATTAAATGGTTAGCATATGTTTGTCCTTTCACAACAGAGATGTTACTTAGTTTTATAGGAGAATAATTCCTTATGACATGTTTTATTTAATTTATCTCATTTCCAATATTGAACTTAATTTTTAAATTTACACAAAATATTTACTCTTAAACACATAATATCTTACCCGTGTATACCTCCATGAGTGTGCCAACTTGCATTGACGAGCAAGGAAGAATTAGACGCTAATAATCTTCCCACGGTTCCTACTCCCTATAATCTGTGTGTTGGTTTCCTTAAAAGCATATCTATATAACAAAATATTTTGATAACCGATAAGAAGCAATATATGGCTACTGGTTATTATTATTTCGGGGTGATGTCTTATTTGGATGTTAAAGTTCATTTATTTTTGTATATATCATAGAAAGTTAAATTGGAATTGCTTACTTTAAGTAGTTTAGAATGTCCTAAGGTCACTTTAGGGCTTGTTTATGTACTTCTCCAGATGAACTACAGGCACTTGCATTGAAGTTGAACATGCACATGCACACGTTATTATATACTCAACTATAATACAACACGTGCATCGCACGTGCGTCAAACTAGTAATTAAAAAAGAAAGAGGTTGGTGTCAAAATTCAGATACGTGACTTTTTTACCGAGCTAACTCCTGGGGGTGTCTATGCAAAAACGGAATTGGCTCGCTAACATTGTATCGTGTTAAAAAAGATAATTTTGTTTTTTTTTTTTTTGATAGAAATTTAAATCAAGTCAAAGTCAATAACTGATTCTAACAATACATTTTATAGGACTTATAACTTTTCAACCACTTATTTCATCAATTTCTATCCAATCTACTAAAAATCTGATTTTAATCCCTACCAAACATCTATACATCTATACATATATAAAAGTAGAAGTGAAGAGATAGAGTCATTAAATGCCATTTCCCCTCTAAAATGCATTTATAAATAAAAATATTGTTATTATTAACTACTATTTAATAAATTAAAACATCGTTCAAATGCTTTATTTTTGTTTATAAATAAAAATATTCTTATTTTCGAGATAAAATACGTAGTTGAAAAATCTATATTTATCTATTTATCTATCTATCTTCTATACATATATAAAGCTAGAAGTGAGGAGAGAGAGTCATTAAATGCAGTTTTTCCTCCAAAATGAATTTATAAATAAAAATATTGTTATTATTAACTACTATTTAATAAATTAAAACATCGTTTAAATGCTTTGTTTTTTTTTTATAAATAAAAATATTATTATCTATCTATACATATATAAAAGTAGAAGTAAGGAGAGAGAGAGAGTCATTAAATACCATTTTCCCTCCAAAATGCATTTATAAATAAAAAATATTGTTATTATTAACTACTATTTAATAAATTAAAACATCGTTCAAATGCTTTGTTTTTGTTTATAAATAAAAATATTGTTATTTTTGAGATAAAATATATGGTTGGAAAATGATTTCAGAAAATATGTATAGTTAAAAAATGAGTGAAAAATGTGTTGTCATAAAGATATTTATAGACAAAGTTATCTAATGGATGCTAATATTTTTAATCATTCTTAATTTTAATAATTGTGTAAAGACTATATGGTATAAGATTTTCGATATAATTTCTTGATTTCCCCGCTGTTTGATTGTTGTATCATGATAATTGAAGATTTTTCATAATTTCTAATTTAACTTCTTTATTTTGTAAATAAAAGTATAAATTTATTGGTTTCATATTTATAAATATTAGCTAAGTTGAGAATAAACTAAACACACATTTATAATTTCTTTGATAATTTTGTTTGATTGAAAGTTGAAAAAAAAATGTTAAATATAAGAGACAAATGCAGAAATCATGTAAAATTACATTTTCAATGAAGTTAACAATAACCCATAAAAACCATTCAAACCTACAATCATATATTATTTAAATATATAAATTGACATTTTATTATTTAAATATATGAATTAGCATTACTGTACAAATAATTTTTTAAACTTTTGACTAAAATTTAACTTGAAGTCAAAAATTAATTATAATCACACATTTCGTAGGTCTTACAACTTTCAACCATATATTCCATCAACATTTATCAAAATCTACTAAAAACCTAATTTTATTCCTACCAAATATGGGTATTGTTTTTTAAATTTTAATAATTATTATCATAGAATATTATTATTTCATGCATTTTATATTTGTTTTGAATATTTGATTATGTAAAAGTACTAACATTTTACGAATACTTATCGAAATAGAAATTGTGGAAAATAACTTCCGTGCATTGCACAGAGCAAATACTAGTTTTGGACTTAAAGTTAAATGCTTATTTAGTATACATATTTAACATTATAATAAATAATTAAAATTTTCGTATTTAGTCCTTTCTGTTTTAAATAATATATTATGTGAATGATCAATTACCATTGTATCCCTGTAAACTTCATATTATTACGATTGTGTCATTGCCTATCCTTATAAATAGGGGCCTAAACTAATTCATTTGATACATCTAATGAGAATCATTTCTCTCATTCTCTCTACCTCTCTTTCTTGTTCTTCTAGAAATTGGTAGTTTTACAACAGGTTATCAGCACGAGTCTCTAGCCATTGAGTAATACGACGGGAGTATGCTTTACATTTGTATCTAAATAATGAACCTCTGTATCAGAAACCTGATTATTATTAATCAATGTTTTCCTTTCACAAATCAAACACTTCTGACGTTAGAGAATAACCCATATAAGGTAGATCTGAACACTTCAAGAAAGATGAAAAGTTTACACCACTGTATGATCTAAAAAGGTTCCACAAGAGAAAAGAAACATAGTCTCGATGTTGTGCAATAAGAAAAAAATTGGAAAAATTGTACAATTCGAAACTTTCAACATAGATCTACGCCAAACCATTCATCCAGACGACGATCGGAGACCACATTTGAAACCACGACGACGAGGCTATTCTCCAGCACTGGCTCGTGTTGACGGTGACACACCGGCACGGCGGTGCGTGTGGGCACATGGAGAAGAATCCGGTGATGGTCGCAACAGACAGTTTGTTCATCTCGACATTCCAGATTTTTCTATGGTCTTACTTTTCTATTTGATGCAGTTTTGGACATTTTCCGTCAGTCGAACGTGGCGATTCCTTAAAAACTATTTTTGGAACACTTTCGACGGGATTTTGAACTTCGGACCAAAAGTAAGTTTGTTCTAAATTAAATTTCAAACCCATTGACGGTTTCGATATATTCATATGACCAATATATTAAAATATGGATGATTTTTCCATTGATAATACGTTAAAGTATATTAATTGTAATTTAACGTATTGGATCAATCATGATTATTGATCTTATGATTAATATTGACAAAATATATATTACAAGTGTTTTACACTATTGTGTGATCAATAAGATACAGATAATATAATTATTACTATGTCGTGATGTATTGAGTTACTGATTAAATATAACTCATTATCGTAACGGACTGTGTTATTATAAATATCTTGACTAGATTTGGAGATATGACTTGCTCATTTATGAAAGGTGTTTATTCCATTATGTTGACACCTCCTATATGGTTGGTTTTATCAATTTTAAATATAAATGTTACGTTACCACCTATATGGTTGGTTCTACTGGTTTTGAATATTTCTACTCATATAAATTTGATATATTATTGTTAATCAATATCTGTATTGAAAGGACAGAAGAAAATAAATTATCCAACAAAGAAAAATGTTGATGTGTGATAAGATAATATCACATGATAGCACGGACATGGTTAATATGAATGTATTATGAGATAAATATTATGTAATTGAGATAAATAGATTTGATCAAAGTTCTTGCACAAGAACCTATGTACTCCAGAAGAAGTACATATTTGCTCCAGAAGAAGTAAAGATTATCATCTAAATATACTGAAATGATATTATTATTATTGCTCCTGAAGAAGTATAAATGAGTCATACTGGAACATATCAAGAAAAGAGATACACGCAAAACACAAAAAGAGGGAAACATTTATGATCCTCAAAAGTAGAGGTGTGTCTCAAGAGTAATAATACTCCGTACTCTACCACCCTTAATCTTTTTGTGTGTCTCAAAAGTAAGAATACTCCGTACTCTACCACCTACAATATTTTAGAGACTCACAAGGTTAAATTTACATTAACCGGACTCCATTTTTCGCTTGGTACCCCTTCCTCGCAATCAATCTATCTTAACTCCTGCTAGATTATTAGAACATATGATTGTAACTTTTTCAACAGTTCATCAATAGTGGGAGTAGAAATAAGGATCCTCCTAGAAAATGGAGAGATGAATTCCCGTTCCATAGCATAATCAAGAAATGTTAGTAAACCATCAAATAAGTTATTAACATTTAAAAGCCCAATAGGCTTATTATGGAGACTCAGCTGAGCTCATGAGGTAATATTAAAGATTTTCTCTAAAGTACCAAAACCTCCAGGTATGGCAATGAAGGCATCAAAACCATATAACATGCAAGTTATGTGTTCATGGATAGATAACGTCTGTACTTCATATCCTTGTGTTTTGCTTGCGATATCAGCTAAAGGAATAGGTATAACTCCTATCGCTGTCGCTTTCTCTATTTGAGCAGATTGTGAAAGACAACCCATCAATCTACTAATATCCCCTCCATATACTAGATTGATACCTCTCTCTCATAACTTCTTCCCTAGAAGCACTGATGCCCCTAGATACTCAAAGTCTTTCCCGATTTTTGATCCACAAAATATACAGATAGTTTTGATCTGTCGAAATTTTGATCCTTCCATCTTTTAAGAGTATAAGGAAGGAAAACTTACAAGAAAATATTTTTTTGGGATGCATTAAACTGCGAAATTACTTGAATTTTTAAACTTGAAAATATTCACTATTTACTGATTGTCTTTTGAAAAAGTTACTATTTACTTTTGACTAAATGACACTACTTTTGATCATATCTTTGACAGCATATTTAATACTCCATAATGGACACTCTTTCGGTGGTCTCTCAATAACAATATGTTAATACGGGAAAATGAAAATACAAAATACTTTGTTAAAATATATATATATATATATATATATATATATATATATATATATATATATATATATATATATATACACACACACTATACTGATTTACCCTGTATCAATGCTGAGTAGTTAAAACATCATGGCAAACAGGATCTTTTGCTATTATATTGTTGAGACTATAACGATCTTTCTCTTCGTTGAATTGAGCCCATAAAGATAATAGCCTACGCTGCACATACCCCACAAGGGTGCATCTAAAGAGTCAATCGAATATCATCCAAAGACTCCTTACTCAGTCCACCCTTAATGAAATCTATTTTATCATCTCGGTTTCTGGATGAATACCCTATTGATTTACAATGGGTATTACATGTCCATCGAGCACATTTGTAACAACACTTCAATCTTTTTGCTCTTCGCTTCTTTGCAAAAATATTCTTACCTAAGCCAGACATGTGCTTAGAAAATGAATCTGGTAATTCACCAGATAATCGAACTTTTGCTTCAATCAACCAACGAACATCTTCTGGGATACCTTGAACCATCAACAGCCTCAATCTTTCAAATCGAACTCAGTAAATCTTTTTCAAAACGTTTATCGGAAGATTAGAGTAGTATTTGCGAATATTTGATAATATAACATCCATTTTGATAGTTCAAATCTTCTTCCCAAATGATCTATTAAAATGCATTATTTAACGCATAAAAGAGCGGTGGCTCCACATGTCATTGATTCCACCAAGTAAAGGGTAAAGATTTGTAATAAAAAAGATGGGGACAATGATCATTTTTGAGATTCGGTCTAATCACCTTTTTAGATATGATAAATCAAGGTATACTGATTTATAAATTCGAACAAGAAAATATTGTATTGAACCAAAAGTTCATACGTACAAGTGAAATATGTATATAGTATCGAACTAGAAGTTCATAAGTGAAATATGCATTGTATTGAACCAGAAGTTCATCGATATTGTATTGAATCAAATATTCATACATATGAGTGAAATAAAATCGTATTAAACTAGAAGTTTTAAATGAACGGTTAGATAATCCAGATTAAAAGCTTCAAATTATTTTCTATGAGAACAACTTGTTTAGAAATTGTTTATCATATAACAATATTCTATGTCAAATATGGATTAGCTCAAGAAACTTTATGATTTCTAAGAAGTGCAATATGTATACACTCCACCAAAATGCACTCAGATATATGATTGAGATTATATCCCTAAATATGAATGACATATGTTGCGACATTTTTAGCCGATTGATATAATATAAGATTTGTGAACATTATGGGGAAAACACGTCTGAAGCGTAATTATGCCTGAAGCATAATAACAATCGATTCCAAAAACAAATATCTTTTGAATAATTGAGATGATTCCTTTGATGCTAAATACTCATGGTGAGTAAAATGGACATAGTTAAATGATAAGAGATTTATGTACTTGATGATGTAAAGAGATATCTATATGTTATATTGAGATGAAATGGAATCGATAAATAAATCGAATACATACACAACTCTCTTGTGAAAATGATGTTGATGAAATTATAATATTTTGGCCAAATATAAAATCCCAATGTAGGGATTATTTTTCAAGGACCTGAAATTCAAACACTTAAATGTGTAAATCTAGTAATTATTTGTACAAATAAAAAATATTACACAGTCGTAAAAGACAACTCGTTGCGCGCGAAATTTTTCATAGAACTAGCATGACATATGGTGGATAGACTATAATCTAAATTACTAGTTTGAGCTCTTTGATAAACGAATGAATGAGATCAAAATGTATAATTCTCATCTCGGTACTTTGGGAGTATTCTTTGATGTACCAGTTAATCGTAGTACATTGGAATTTCAAGTAAAATGATTGTAGATTATATGTCGAAATTGATATCTATTTCAATGATTGATTATACTTATACAAATTAAAAATTGTGGTTTATGAGATGTAAGAACATACATGTATAATAATTGAAAGATTCAATATATCTAGAGTAGTATCGCTATAGAATGATACAGATGACTCCATGATATAATATGTTGAAATTAAGATTGGAGTGTACTATTATTGATATCTGGGAAGTTGATTATTCACTAGAAGTGAATTTGAAAATGAATATTTTATTATTTATCAGAATTGAATATGGAAATGAATATGTTTAATTATTCGCCAGAAGTGAATTCTAAATTTGATTATTCACAAGAAGTCAATTCTAGATTTGATTATTCACCAGAAGTTAAAGATGCAATCGGTAAATTAGTAAAACATTGCTTGATATAGCATGTTATGACATCATGAATGAGCTATGAATAATTTATAAAAAGCTCATCATAAATGATATGTTTGATGAAAAGGTTCGAGATTACATCAATATATTTGTGATATTCCATGAAAGGAATAAATACGCATTACACTCTTTTTCCCTTAGTTGAGGTTTTGTCCCACAGAGTTTTCCTAACAAGGTTTTTAATGAGGCAATAATTATGACGTATTAATGAGAATAATGAACTCTTTTTCCCATCGCTAAGGTTTTGTCCCACAGGGTTTTCCTAGCAAGGTTTTTGAGGCATTATCACAACTATCTATGAGCTATAATTCAGTAACACATTTTTGTACTGGAATGATATCAACAAATAAAGAAAATCACAGACATCTTATAAAGAATGGTATGATATCGGCTACACACAAGGGGATTTTTATATATACATATTCCAGACGAAAGATGATATCAATGTTTAAGAAGTTCATGAATACTTGATTGCACACTTTCAGGGGGAGAATCATGTTGTACTCTTTTTCCTTCGTTAAGGTTTTTGTCCTGCTAGGTTTTCCTGACAAGGTTTTAACGAGGCAGCGGCTGTACTCTTTTTCCTTGGTTCAGATTTTATCCCACTGGGTTTTACTGACAAGATTTTAACCAGTCATCACTTCAAAACTTCAAGATTCAGTACATGATTTGTTCTACTCGAACATTAAACTCAATGATTGGCGATGACCAACATCAGGGGGAGCAACTGTACTATTTTTCCTTCGTTCAAATTTTATCCCACTGAGTTTTCTTAGCAAGATTTTAACGAGGCAGACAATTGCGGAATATGTCATTCAAAGGGGAGTGTTATAAATAATATATTATAATAACCAATTACTATTGTACCCCTGTAAACTATACATTATTACGATTGTTCTATTGTCCATCCCTATAAATGGAGACCTAAACTAATTCATTTGATACATCTAATGCGAAGCATTTCTCTCATTCTCTTTACATCTCTTTCTTGTTCTTCTAGAAATTGGTAATTTTACAACACTTTCGATCTATTCTATTAATTCCTTCCATTAGTTAGACACATTTATTGCACTTCCATCATTTGATAAGGGTAATTTTGTCAAGCTATAGCATTTGTTTTTGCTGCAAATTGTAATACGTATATTGAATAAGTAGCACATGGCAAACAAAGTAATTGCCATTTTGACTCACCAACTTCCTCCAACAACAAATGTACAATAGTAGTAGTACTATGCTGTATAATTTATTTATACACAATAAATAAAGTGTGACTGGCTAGCTGCAGGCTTCAACACTGTCAATGCTAAGGGAGCAAATTTGTTCAAGTTTTACGTGTTCTAGTTAGTTCATCCCCGCTCCATAGGATCCAAGTGCCAAAGCTCAACCGGGAGGATTTACTGCTGTATTCATGCAAGATCCAGGAGCGCAAGTGGTCCAAGTAGATGGAAATTTAGTCGAATTTAAAGGTGGCATGTTACGTACATTTACATCTCGAGGTAGCAAACGATATTCAATATCAAGCTCACGGAAAATTTTAACCATCTCCTCGACCAGAAGGGCTCTCCTTAACCACCTCTCGCCCATATCCTGATGATTTATTGTGTGAGAAACCCAAACCGACCATTTCAGCCCGTTCATGTCCTCCACGTCCCTCATGACTATCAGTGGATCCGGATACCAGTGCTCGCTCTTGTTCTTAACATATCTGCATTGACCATAACGCCATAGAACATGACATGTTAGACTCATACCTCGTGTTAATGTATCGTTATGAATAGCGGCAAGGCAAGACAAGGAGCATATTTGGCTAAGCCCAAAGAAAGTAAAAGTAATTTTTCAAAAGAATTATAAAACTAAAAGCAAATAAGCTTTTGAACTAAAAATTATACTTTTAAGCTCAGAGCAATGTTTAAGAACAATTTTGTTTACATACTCACCTTGTTCCACAAAGATAATCCCCTACTCATTTTCACACAGATTAAGAAATGTCAATTAATATTTTTAAAAAAATAAGCTTTACAATCCATTTTCCTAATATACCTCTAATAAATTTTATAGTTCCTCATAAAATTGAAAGAGTATAAATTCTTTTAGATTAATAAAAAAAATACATTAAAAAGAGGCAAAATAAGATATAAAATATTAACTTTACTCTAAAAAAAGAAAGTGATCTATCTTTTTAGGACAGACAAAAAAAAAATAATGGACTATCTTTGTGGGATGGATGAAGTAATATTTTTCTTATTTAGCCCCTGTTTGATTTTCATGAAGTTTTTCTCATTTTTCTACAGTATTCAATCTTAATCATATGTCAAAAGTCAAGCCCACAATTTTTTACATTTCAACCAAATATCAACCATCTATTCTTTAAAAAATCACTATTCATTTAAAAAAAATTCATTTTAACTAAAATCAAACACACCCTTAAAAGTGAAAAAAAAAAAAAAAAAAAAAAAAAAAAAAAAAGTTGGTTAATGTGAAGGTAACTTAGTACGAGAAAAAAGTAATTAACTTCCTTGTTTCCAAGTCAAAATGACTATTTAATTTGAAACAGCCACTTGCTTTAAGGAACATGAATATGGGGGAAGAAAAAGCATATAACGATATTGGTACCTTGTTATTCTTTCCTTCATCATTACGATATTCTCTTCACGGGTTGAAATGTGGATAACAAAATCAATTGCATCACCCATATCTGGACTGCGATAGTAATTACCGATGAACTTTGTGGATAAAACACTATTCGGATAAAAAATCTTTTGATTATCGAACCTAAGAAAAACCGTTGTCAATATGTTCATCTCTTCGACAACCATCTGAAATAAATTAAAATGAAAGTCATATACAGAAGGCAAAAACATAATAATAACGATGATGGAATATTTGCAAGAAATCTTAATTACCTGAACTTCATCAATTTCAACTCGGTCACCCACATCAAAAGGGTGCATAACAAATAAGAAGATAATGGCCTCAAACATTGTCTTGCACGTGTTCCCAAACACGAACACAACCAAGAGAAGTTGTGAGCTTAGGAAGATAAAGAAATGCGTGGTTGCGACTTTGAGTATAAGGAGGCCGATGACAATTATGAGGACTCCCACAAGAACATTAAGTATATGGTGCAATTTGTTCACGGCAGTTTTCGTGTCATTCAAAGACAAAGCTAGGGCTCGCCTCTCTCTAAAAGCATTCACCTGCATTAAAAGAGATAGAAGAGCGATTTTATTTGACAGAAATAAAAAAAAAAAAAGTTGAACACCAACCTTAAAAGTCCCTATTGCCCCTTTCTTTCGTAAGGACTTGTAAAGAATGTAAATCGCGGGATGTGCTTCAGTGGAATAGGACTGAGAGTTTGTTATTTAACTGTTCATGCAAGGAGTTTCATCCATGCCAAAGATATGATTCGAGCTCACACCCTGCAGTTGTTTTGCAGTTCAACTAAGATTTTTCACTCTCACCTTTCAACCACTGAGCTATTGCCCCGGGGAGCGATTTTACTTGATAATGGACCCAAAGGATATAATTTTACTTACCACCCAACTTTTAAGAGCTCGTTTGCTTATGCCCTTGTTTTCATTTGCTCCTTCTAAGAGGCGTGTGGCCTTCAAAGCCTCATCCTCTCTCATAAAGCGTATCACATCCTCCAGGTAAATCAATCTAATCACAGAAAAACAAGAGTTTTACACAAGTAATTAAATTGACTGAAATTCATAAGAGCACAACTTAAAAATTAGCTAGCTAGTCGCTGTCTTAAAATCTTAAATTTCATGGACAAAAAAACTAACTTTGATCCAGGCTTCACCACATTGTTGAAGATCCTCTTGGCAGCAGCTTTTGCCTGTTTTTCATTAGTGATCTGCACGGCCGACTCATCCTCATCAATCGAGCCCTGCATTTGCTCGTCCAGAGTCGATAATACACCCTTCCGAACAATACTTATCAACCTCTTCATATTCCAAGCCGAGATATTCTTCTGATTCAGCCTATGCAAATGATCGATTGTTATACCAGCCTCATCTTTCTTCGACGTGATCCGAGAAAACACAGGAGTCTTTGCACCTGGAGCCATGGGAATCTTCCGGGGCTCCCCGAACACTTTCCCAGTTTTAGGAAACACGTTTTCCTTGAAATCGGCTGGGATATTCACCCCAGCACTCAGAAGCTTCTGAAACTGAGCTATCACCTTCTCCTCCTCTTCTTGCTCGTGCTGAATCTCGATCAGCGGTGGACCAGACAGTGTCTGAATGACATACTGATTGAACAAAGATTCCTGGATCCGATCAAGAAACGTGCTGACATGAAACGAGGATGCTAAAACCTTCACGAGCAAGGTCTTTAATAGCCAAATCAATGTCCCAACCAAGAGACACACCCAAATCTTAGTCACACGAGGCAAAACATTCCCATTCGTAAGTCTCTCAACCTTCTTATCGAAAATGCTCTGCCAAGCAACCAAAACCAGAGCCAACCATATGCAGTTCTGAACGGCATTTCTCAACCCGTAAATAAAATACAAAACACGTTTTCGCAGCAAAAAATTCCTCTCAAAGAAGAACACAACAATTCTAATGCTCCACCCTGATACCAGTCTTCCAGAAATCAAAACCAGAACCATCAATTCCCATTTCCATAATGGCAATTCGAAAATTTCCTTCTTCTTCAACATATCAATAGTTAAACTGCAAACTAAAGCTGTGATAATCAGAACGAAGCTCACCAGTTGAAGAATCGAAAGTGCACTGAACTTCATTTTCTTGTAATCCTCCGGCATATCTTCATCTAGAAACGGGTCGTCTTCATCGATTTCACTTCCTTTACCTAAAAACTGAGAACTCGTGGTTCTCAGATTCTGGGATTTATGATTGTTCTCCGGCGGGTTCTGGAACCGGGACTTGGATTTAGTTCTAAGCAAACTGTGTTTTCCACGGAAAGCCGAGTTAGAGCTGCAGCGTAGAACCTCCTCACGTTCCACGTTGGACCTCCGTTTTGAGCCCCGAACCGCTGCCATCTCCACAGTGTTGCTGAGCTCCTGCGTCATCTGGCTGTAATTGCTACTCGGGCTCTCCGGTACACGAGATATGTGAGACTCGTTTACGAAATCGAAATCCTTGTTGTTAGCGGCAGCTCTCATAACGGCGTCGCTAGACAAATCATAACTCGAGTCCCTCCACATTCTACCGGCATTAGTAGTAGAACTAGTATTCTGGCTGGTTTTAGCTGGTTCTCTGAAGGAACAACCTTGGCCGTTAATTTTGATGGTAACGTCTTTGGGTGGGAAAGGCGAGGAGGAGGTAGGGGCAGATGAAGTCATGGCGTACTAGTGTTCTGTTGTCTACGGTAATGGGCTTTTGGTGAAGGAGGATGAGATTTTAGAGTTGTTCTTCTTTCTGGGTGATATGAAGGATTTTCTGAGTTGACTTTTAGCAATGTGAAGATGGTGGCTATCCCATCTATATACTGAGAATGCGGCATGCAGTAATTCAAGATAGTTTGGTCAGTGGAAGATTTCTTTATGTAAAAGACCGCGTTGGAAGCATACTCAGAATATCTCTCCAGTTTTCTATTTTTAAAGAGTATATTCTACGTAATAAAAATATCTCAAATTTAAAGAGTAAACTTTAATAAATTTTTTATTTTTGACTCTTTATTTTACTTTTTGATAAAAATATTGTCTTTCTTTTTTGTAAATACTATTTATTTTTTAAAAAGTGAGTGTATGTTTGATTTTAGTTAAAATGAATTTTTTTTTAAATGAATAGTGATTTTTTGTAGAATGGATGGTTGAGATTTGGTTGAAAAATCAAATATTGTGAGCTTGACTTTTAATGGATGGTTTAGATTGAGTACTGTAAAAAAATGAGAAAACTTTGATGAAAAACAAACAAGCTCTGAATGATGAATGATCAAATATTAAAGTTAATGTACGAAAATTGAAAATAAGAACTTTTCTAATGCATTTAATAACAGAGAGTGAGTTTGATTCTCTAAATTCAAAGAGTCAAACCCACTCTCTAAATTAAATGTTAAAATAGAGAGCCTATTGAATTAAAAATTTAAGGGTAGACACCCAAAAGTAAAGAGCATATCAATTTTAAAGAGCATATTAAAGATGGTTTCATGATCTTGTTTATTTAACAATGACTGTGTTTAAGATTTTTACAAACTAGGAGTGAGTTTGATATTGTTTAAAAAAAAGCTTTTTGAGATAAATAGTGTATTTTAGAGAATTAATGGTTGAAAAGACAAATATTGTGGACTTATACTTTTAATAGATGATTGAAATTGAGTATTTTGAGAAAAATAGAAAATTTTAATGAAATGATAATGATTAAAATGAAACTATCAAAATATCATTTTTTACCAATGTTTGGAAAACTTGATCGGACAAGCTGGTTCAACCGGGAACGGTCGGAAAATCGAGAGGCGGCCTGAAAATCGATCCGGTTAACCTAAAAAACCGGCCGGAAAACCAGGAAAATCGAGAACCAGTCGGATTTTAAATCTAGATTTTTCATATTTTTTTATTTTTGTTTATTTTTGTTATTTTGCTTTTCTCTAGTTGTTTTAAGCTACTTTTATGTATAATTTTATATTCTAAATGAGTAAATATTAGTTTATATATATATTACGTAGGTACCTGCTCAAAATTATTCCCATTTTTTAACGCAATTTCTCCACCCGTTTTTCGGAAAAAATCATTTTAATTGTTATCAAACAGGAGTTGCTATATCAGCTAAGCACGTAACATAAGTTTATAGAATAAAAGAGGACATTGCATGTTGACGAAATTGTAATGTATGTGAGTGTGAACATGGGTTTTCTGTCGTCTTTCAAAAAGGTTATTACAATATTTTTTGAGAAATTTTAACAAAATGTTGTGATTCATTTTTAAATTCAGCCCCCCTTTTGTCATTCAGTTTCACAAACTTATTTTTAATAAAAAATCCACTCAATAAAATAAAATATTTGACATATTACTTTTTATACATACATTCTTCGAAAAAATCACTATTCCAAAACTCATTTTTCATAAAAAAAATTATTTCATGTTTGTCATACATTACTTACCATCTTCAACAAGTTATCTAAAACGGAAAAAAACTTGATTTTGTGGTCCTCCTCTTCTCCAACCGAGATGCTAATTGGGACATCAAATGCCAATATTTGCAGTAGGTGAACAGTGCAGCATCGTATATGGCCATGCACTGTTGAAGACAGCAAAACATTGTTTTTTTTTTAAATTTTCCCAATCTTGCCCCTACTTGCGGTGTATATGTATTGAAAGAAAAGAATTTATTTACAATTTTTATGTTTTATGTTTGGGTTCAAGTTATTTTTATATATATTCGTTTTGGTTGATGTTATTATTATTATTATTATTATTATTATTATTATTATTATTATTATTATTATTATTATTATCAAATCAATTAAAAATTGTATTCGACGAATATGTTGATGTATTTCTCGTTTTATTGTTATTAAATTTTATTGTATTTGTGCATTTAATTTGATGTATCATTATTTTTATTTCATAACTAAACTGAAATCAATAAAATAGTACAACTAAATGACACAATAAAATACATTACTCAATAAAATTAGAAATTTGAGAACATAACTGGTGTGATGTCAGACACTAATAATGAAATGCAACTTGAAAGAAACGACATACATTTTGGAAATTAAAATATGTCATGAGCTAAATAGAGGACAACGATCTAATACTCTGGTAGATTTGATCCGGATCCTCCCAGATCGTAAATAAATTAAAAAAAAAAAAATACATGGAGTTGATAAACTTTGGTGATATTTGTTCTATTCTCCCCTCTTTTTTTGTTTAAAAAAAATTCTCGTAACTCCAGTCTAAAATAGAGTTCAAATCTTTTGCTAGGATAGTATTGTCAGAACAATATTCGGCCGATTGCATTTAAGCCATTTGAATTTCGTTGTTTTTAAGCATATCCTTGCTTTCCTTGTGTATGACTTGCGAGTTCTCGTTGCTCTTCATTATACTTGTAATGATTTTTGAGGATTCTTCTTCATTTTTCCTTTTCCTCTTTGCTTTTTTTTTTTTTTTTTAATTATTTTTTAGCCTAATGAATCGTTGGCTTGGACTTTCAGTGGAATAGTTTTTATTAATATCGAGAGAAAATGAAGACAATATATGATATGTTGATGTTGGAGAATCCACGTGTGCTGATCCAGAGTATGCTTTCTAAATATGAAAATTCGGTAAGTCCACTTCTACATCTTTTCCAAATTTTTTCACTAACTTTGAGGATATGGCACACGCGATGAAATTTATACCCTTCCTTGAAATTTTCTTCTTGGTACAACAATATTTTAGCTCGATCTACTTACAAATTAATAAGAATATTTTTTAAATTAATTGAATTACAAAATATCTAACAACATTTTGTAGTAAATGTACATACAATGTCCCTGGGCACATTGTCATTCATCGTGATAGAGAGTTTGCTGATGAACGACTATTCAACGACTACTTTGCACCGAACACGTTACAGCGAAGGGTTGTTTCTTCGACGTTTTCACATGTCTAGAAATCTATTTTTACATATAGTGAAGGTTGTGAAGTCTCATAACAGGTACTTCCTACAAAAAAAGATGGACCATGTAGACTAGGGTTGTCTTCTCTTCAAAAGATAATTGTTGCATTTCGGATGCTAACGTTTGGTGTTGCAGCTAATACAATTGATGATTACATTAAGATTGGTGAGTCAATGGCGATTGAAAGTTTGAAACGCTTTTCTCGTGCAGTTGTAGAAGTATTTGGAAGCCGTTATTTGTCATCACCAAACAATAGTGACATTGCACGGCTTCTTCATGTATGTTGGTCAACAACGTGATTTTCTCGGAATGTGGGGGTCTTATTGATTTTGTGGACTGGAGGTGGAAAAATTGTCCAACCGCATGGGCAGACTGATATGCAGGTAGGAGTGAA
Organism: Ligustrum vulgare; assembly: GCA_963555705.1. Lineage (NCBI taxonomy): Eukaryota > Viridiplantae > Streptophyta > Magnoliopsida > Lamiales > Oleaceae > Ligustrum > Ligustrum vulgare. The sequence goes on along the minus strand of OY743173.1, from coordinate 38,776,033 downwards.
TCATCAATCATTATCGTAGTGGCAGTAGTAGATTATGATCATTTGATATGACACACATATTTTGGTACGCCAAGGTCAAACAATGACATCATCATTTTTTAGGGCTCCCTTCTATTTTCCAACCTTGCTAAAGGTATTGCTCCATCGACTAATTACGTCATACAAGGAAGTGAATACAATATGAATTATTATTTAACTTATGGTATATACCCGAAATGGACAACTCTTGTACAAACAATTCATGAGTCACGTGGGGCCGAAAAAAATATTTCGCAATGAAACAAGAAGGTTATAGAAAAGACGTTGAACGAGCATTTGAGCTTCTACAATCTAGGTTCGCAATTGTTGTGGGACCATCACAATTTCCAAAAAAATGCATCTTAGGCAATTTCTTGAATGTATGTATCATTATGCACAACATGATCATAGAGGATGGACATAATGTTGAAGCTCCAATTCGAGAGTGGGTAGAAGCGCTGAGACTACAAGTTGAGATGGTAGTAGATGAAAATATTAATTTCTATGATTTAGTCGCTCGTCATCGTCAGATTAAGGATAAGAAGGCTCACATTGCACTCTGAAATGCTTTGATTGAACATTTGTATAGTATATTAAAAAGGAAAAATAAAAAAAATATTGTTTATTTGATGCGAAATTTAAAGTTTTGGGTTGGAGATGAGTTATATGGATAGATTAAGAAAATCTGCACTTTAGTGTTAAGTTGATTGCATTTTTAAGTTTTGAATCGAAGATGACCTTGACAAAATGTATACACATAAATATATATATATATATATATATATATATATATATATATATATATATTTTGACCGAATGTACTTTTTGTTTGAGTCTTTTTTTTAAAAGAAAAATATATTTTGTAATACTGATGTTTTTGCTAATGTTTAAAAAATAGTTCTTTTTAAAGTGATTATTTGACAACATGTCTCGGAATTAGCAAATTGAGTTACCAATTTCATGGCACTGTCTTTCTTCGAGACCTTCTTGGTGGTTTCTCATCGGATGCTTTCTTCACCACTTGTAATTACATCTACCTTGTAATTAGTGCACTCACTGAATTCCTGGTAATGATAATCACAAACCATACCACTTTCTGGCTTTATCACATTGTTCGAATATGTTTGATATGCACTATGACTAGGATCCAATAATTTGTTGAGTGCATTACATTAAATCGCCTTATCAAACAAGTTATTTTGGGTGGGTATATGTTGCTCCACTAAATATTATATACATGATTAAAAGAGATTAAGCACTTGTGTTTGTTGGTAATCAGTGCTTGATTTTTATCCAAATAGTTAGCAACTGATTTTTATCATATATTACGTGAGTTCTACAATTTTTTGACAACACACATTTCATTAACATTAATCAAAATTTAAATAAATAAATAAATAATAAAATAAAATCTTATTTTTAAATACATTACATCAAAAAGAGCTAAATAAGTGGAGTAATACAATTTAGGTATATATATTAAACGATAGATCTAATTAATTAAGTCTCATATTTTTACATTTAATTACCTCTATTTGGCAGCTCGTTTCTATTTTTATAAAGAATTTGAGTTTTTTGAAGTAAAATATACAATAGAAAAGTGATTTGAAAAATGTTTGTTGTGAAAAAGTTGATTTGAGAAAATGGATTGTTTACAAGCAGGTTTTCCAAACACATAATTGACTCTGTTTAGTAAAAGTTCTTTTTTTATAAATAAGAAATGTGATATTCGAAATAAAATATATGGTTGAAAAATAATTTTTGGAAATATGTTATTATAAACTTGTTTATAAATAGGCCTCCGTTTGGTAAACTTGTAAGTTTATAAACAGTACATTTCTTCAAATTACCTTTCAACCAAATATATTTCTCAAAATCACTTTTAAAACACATGTTTATTTACATTTTTTTTTGTTTATAAACACACACACACAAACTTTTAGGAACAACAAATATGTGAGACCTTTATACATTAACAACTCATAAATAGCGAACAATAGGGGGGAGGGAAACAGTTTCCTGCTCCCTCACAGGGGGTGGGCCCCACTACCACCTGAGGTTTTTTTCCCTCCCCATGACGGAGGGAATACATTATAATAATAGGGTAATTACAAAAATACACACATAGATTCTAGTCAAAATGCATTTTCTAGATTCCAAACAAATTTTTGCAGAAAGTTTAATATTTGTTACATATTTAGTAAGAGTTATAATAAATATATTTTATGTAAATGTGAAAGTTTGTAGTTGTCTAATTCTATTATTAATTAAACAAAAGTGAACAGAAAAGTAAAAAATGAAATATGTAAAATTTTGTTTAGCACAGATCCAGATGAATCTAGTTATCACAGATTCATCTGGATAATAAATCGTGAACATAATTATTAAGTAATGTAGAATTGTAAAGCAATTAGAACATATTATTTGAGTTTAATGTGAGAAAAACTCTTTCAAGAAAAATCCACGTGCCTACACCCTGCGGACAAAAATTAATCATTAATAAGAAAAAGATGCTACACAGTTCAATGAAACTGCAGGACAAATTTGTACAAGAATTTATCAAACACCCATGGAATTAAATGAATCGCTCCCTGATTCTTCGATTGCGTGTAATGTAAGTTGGCATTCCACCACTCTTCAGTAGCTTCACTTGCACTACACAATACTTCAGCAAATTCTAACTCCCGTTTGATCTTGATCCAAACCTCTCGTTTGATCTTTGTTACCTAAAGATCTTTTCTTACTTTGGTGATTAAGACATCTCCTGGAGAACCTGTTGGATTTCTCGGTTGAAGATTAAATTTGCATGAATTAATAAGCTCGTAGTCTTTAAGATGATCATTCAATTGGAGAAGTCATGAATGAAGAAGCTGTGTATTTTTTTGTTCACACACTATTTATGGCTCCAACAGACTTAGAGAAATCGCCCCCAGCTTTCTCTATTTATGCACACCGAGTTTCTTGTCCTCCAAGAATTCTAATTGTGCAAAATCTTTATTTCTTGTAATAAATCAAAGATAATTACAAGTTAATAGAGATAAGGTAAGATAATGATGCATTAAAAGAATCTTACCATAAGTGAATCACTTACAACCAAGTGATACAAACAAACTTGGACTCTAAGAAATAAATGCTAGAACTTTCGGCCAAACAAGAATGTTGGCCAAGCTAAAATATTGTCTCATACATAAACGTTTTTCATAAATAAAAAGAGATAAGTATAGCAAGTTTATAATTATCTCTAAGTAATAAATCAATATCATTTATAATATGAGATAAATACAAACTCAAGTCCAAGTAAACAACTAGTAATTTAATTAAAGTTAATAAATTACTAAACAAAATTATTTAGTAATTAAATTAAATTTACCAAATTACTAAATTTTAGAAAAATAGAAATTGCCAATAAATATAACTTAAAATAAGTTATCAATCTCCCCTTTGGCTTTCCTATTTTTCCAAAACCTAGTCATTTTTTCACAAACTTGTGTGGAGGTAACAAGCAACCGTACTGCTCCCCCTATCAAAATTCTCCCCCTTAAGACTTGAATAAAGGAGTATCCAAATAAACCAAAAGTTATTTCAACATTCAATCAATCAGAAAAGATGAGAAAAATACCACTCTCCCTTTTTGGAAGAAATAGGAGAAGCCTTCTACATTTTATAACCTACCAATATAAGCACAAGTAGAGAAAAGAAATAGGCAAAATCAAGCTATATAAAAAAAATGAAAATAAAAGTAGAGTTTTAGATAGTTCAGAAAACTTCAAAATCAATGAGGTGTATCTGGACTGAGGTTCTGTTATTGAGATGGCTCTCAAATCCTTTTTTTTTTTTTTTTTTTTTTTGCTTCTTTGCTCCAGTAGCCTTCTTGAGCTCGGTCCTCCTCTTCCCAGTAGCAACCTTTGAGGTCTCAGCTCTAAAAGAACCTGTAGACATCATATTCAGTTTATCCTCAAGCCTTTTGACAGTGGTCTTTAGTTCAACAACTTCTGATTTTAGAGCAACAACTTTTGCTTCCAGTAGTCCAATTCTCCCATCATGTCCAGACGTATCCTGCTTTTTAGAGACATCTGTAGTACCCGGATTCTGTTTTCAGTGAAGAGCCAATGTGTCAAGAGTCTTCATACATTTCACGTTATTCAATTTCTTGGGGGGTGAAAATCTATGTAGGCCAAAATGATTCACAATATCGTCAATCTCAAAATCATGAAATTTATCAATTGATATTCATGATTCATAGTGCAAACTCTTATAGATATATGTTTTTGATAATCAGGATAGGCACCAGTTGACTAAAATTTAAAACTGAAGGGTGTAAACGTACCTTTTGTAGTCTGCATAGTGTTGCTAACAAATGACGAAGAATCATACCTAGACCCATCTAGTGAAGTAGATGCATCTGCTTATGTGCTTGTTTTTGTTTTTCTTTGTGGACACTATTTTCTCCCCCTTTTTCTTGCCCTTTATGTCAGGCCTAGCAATATCCTCTTCTTCTTTTTCTTCTCCTTTTTTCTCAGCATCATTCTTATCTCCAAACCTCTCTTTATCAACAGATTCATCCTCACCTCCAGATTCCTTTGCCTTCTCTTATTCATCTTCTGATTTTGACACACCAGATTCACCTGATTCACCCGTGTCCTAGTCAGATCCATCTGCGTCTTCTGCCACTTTGTTTTCAGATTTACCTTCTGCCACATCTTTATCATCTTATGGCATCTCCCCCTTTGTTTCAGTCTATTTGCTCGAAATTTCTCCTGCATCCATCAATTCACTTAGAATATCTAAGGGAGAAAAGTGACTAGTAGGATGATTACTAGATGTGGGTGCTAGATTTGCACCCATGGTTTGTAGTACGGTAGGGTAGATTCCTTGGCTTGATTTGACTATGGACAGAGTTGGAGTTGATCTCGTTTCGACGTGAGTATGAATAGTTAGTGTGGAGGCGGTGACAGAGGTTGAGATCGACACGGTGGTGCCTTCACCGTGTGCACCGAGATGGGTTCGGCACGGAAGAACCCTCATTGTTAATCCTCCCTCTAGTGTTCCTTCTTGTAGCTACTTGTTTGCTTGTAGCCATAGTTAAGAATCAAGGTTGATGAAGTGTTTGTTTTTGAGAGTTGAGGATTTAGGGTTTCTTGGTTGTGAGAAGAGGAGATGAAGGCGTGAATTTTAAAAGGAATTTTGGAGAATTTGAGTATAAATAGGATTCAAGTGATTGCATTCCTTATTTAAAAGAGTATCTGTTGAGAGTCCTAGTTCCCGCCAACTTTTCCTTAAAAAAGGGGTAAATATGGAAACAAGGTAATACAAGAATTAGGTAACAAACAAATTCCAAAAAATCTGGCTCCATAATTTAATGACTTAATTTGCAAGATTCATGCACATTAGCCCACTGTATGTTGCCTTAAATAAAATTTTTTCAGAAAAAATACCTAAAATTCGTGAATGAAAAAGCTAGATGCATCTAGGTACTTGAGATACATCTGAACACTGTTCGCATCTGTTGAGGTAGATACATCTGGTAGTGTACAGTCTACCACGTTCATGATTAAGTTGATTACAGTGTGTGTGTTATCCGAGCAACCCTTAGTCAATCACATATTGTCAAATACCATATGGTTTCCCCGACTTATTGGCTTGTCATTGTAATGCTCAAGCAGATCGATCAATATTTGTATATAGTGCAATTTCCCAAATCCGGCTTGTCAACTTTTTCAGTATTGTTGCAATGTCTTTTTGAGGTGGAAACAACTTCACACAATCCCCAGAAGTTATCTTACTAAATTTTCCCCCTTTCCTTTTATTTTTGAAAAGGGGTATGAACTTAGCTTGGATTGGTAGTTTCACACAATCCCCCGAAGTTATTGTTCGCTGAACCACAAGTGCACGGATCGTGCAAGTAATAAAGTGGATGTGAGTCCATTATTGATCCCACGAGGATTGTTGTAAATTGTAATTTAGACTATTAACCTTAACCAGAACGAGAAAAACTTTGAATTTGAGAATTTTGAATTAAACTAAACTAGTTAAAACAAGCGATTTGACTGAAAGAAAATATGAGAAAAACATGCTAGAATTGAGAATCCACATTAATTCCATGAATTATGCATTAATCCATTTGTCAAATAATGATTCTTGGGATTTTGAAAATTCATATATCAAATTTTGTTAAAACTCTTTTTCGGATAAGAATTAACACCTTTTCCTATACATGAAATGACTATTTTTCTATAACGAATCCGAATGTATAGAAAAACATTAACGGATTTGTGAATACTATTGCAGATAACACAAAGTATAGGAGTATATTTCTATCTTCTATCGAACTTTGTGGTAATTGAAACTTGTCTAATGAAATTCTAATCTTTTGAACTTAAGAAATCACATCAATCATATAATAATTGACCAAAAACTCATATGATAATATAAGCATGAATCAATTACTCAAACCCAAGAATTAAATAAATCAAACAATGAATTAATACATAAAATCCATAAATTAATGCTTCATCGCAATTCTAACATTAAAAAGTTAGCCTAAAAGCATAATTGAATATAAATCACAAGAAGAATGGATAGATGTCACCCTATTCATGCCTTTGATCTTTGTTCTTCCATTGTGCCTTCAACTATGCATGGATCCCTAGGCAATTCGACGGCATTTTGGCATCTATTCAAACAATTGGGAATCCCCAATTTCATGCCTCAAGTCTTGTATTTATAGGTTAGGTCGAAACCTAAGTTACTTGGGGAGAAAGAATGTGAGATTTTGCAAAAAAGGCCAACAGTTGGCCAAGAAAATAACCATCCGATCGCATGGTACAAATCCATGAGATCGCGCAGGCTTCCGTAGAACCATTCTGATTATTTTTGTCAAGACCATGCAATCGCGCAAGCTTCCGGATGAAGTGCAGTTTCTTCTTTCAGCATGCTACAAGTTGGTCCCTATCTTTTATTGCACAGCAAGTCCTTCAACTTTCGATTATTGCAATTTGGCCCATAAACTTCTGATTTCTTCCAAGTTCGAATCTTTCTCCGAGTATTCTTCCAATTGAGCCCTTGATCTACTTCATCCATTCTTTATTTGAACACTTTGACACTTTTATCATCCAATTGCTTGATTTTGGCTTCAATTCCATTATTTTCTCGACTTTGGGGTTATTCCTGAAATAAAACAAATACTAACAAAATAGTAAATATTCTTAAACAAACAAATTAAATTCTACTTTTAGGATAGGCACTTATCAATCATCTTACAGATTTCCCTCCTTTTGATTTTTTCAACTTTTTTTTTCTCATTTTCTTTTATTTTTGAAAAGGGGTATGAGCTTGGCTTGGATTGGCAGCCTTCTTTTCCACTTGTGATTTGGACAATAAAAAATGCATGCAGTGCTAAAAGTAAGATTCAGATAATAGGTCTACACTCTGAATATAGAACCTCGATCAATAACAAACCAGACTGATAATAGTGACATATTCCTTGGATTGTCCAAATTGAGTGCTAGTTAGATTCATCTGGAAAATTGTTAACTGACATCAGCCAGATGAATATGTCTCTTTATTAGCCTCAAGCACTCAGATATATCAGCAAGCAAAAGATGATCTAAAATTAGTATTTACAAGAATAGGATATATATTACCAAAATGCATGCAAAATAAAAAAATGCAAAGCAAATACAATTTTTTTTAAAAAAAATATACATGCTCCTATTTTGGAGGGGTGAAACTCCAATTTATTTCCTAAGGTTTTTTAAATTTTGCAGTATCGAGGGTCTTAGTGAATAAATCTGCAAGTTGTAGATCAGTCTATATGTGCTCCAAATTGATAATCTTTTGTTCCACCAATTCTCTAATAAAGTCATGTCTGATATAAATGTGCTTTGTTCTGGAGTAATGGACAGGATTTTCTGAGATGTTGATTGGACAGGGTTTTTTGAGATGTTGATAGCACTGGTGTTATCACAATACATAGCAGCTTGTTTTGTAGAGATTCCATAAGTTTCCAACATTTGTTTCACCCAAAGAAGTTGTGTACAGCAACTGCCAGCTGCAATATACTTTACTTCAGTAGTGGAAAGGGATACTGAGTTTTGTTTTCTTCTTAGTCAAGCCACCAAGTTTTTTCCAAAGTAAAACCAATCTCTGGATGTATTCTTCGGATCATCAACATTCCCAGCCCAATCTGTGTCTGAATATCCTGCAAGATGGGTAGTGGTATCTCTTGTAAACCAAATTCCATAACTTAATGTACCACTCGCATATCTAATGATTCTTTTTACAGTAGCTATATGAGAATTCTTGGGTTTAGCTTGATATCTTACACATACTCCAACACTGAAGGATATATCTGGTCTACTAGTAGTAAGGTACAAAAGACTTTCAATCATGCATTTGTAGAGAGATGGATCTACATCCTTACCATTGTCATCTTTTGAAAATTTCAGTTTTGTTGCCATAGGAGTTCTCATAGGCTTTGCATCTTCAAGCCCAAACTTCTTCACCATATTTTTAGCATACTTTGCTTGAGATATGAATATGCCGTATTCATCATGTTGTACCTGCAAACCAAGAAAAAAGGTTAGTTTACCAACTATACTCATTTCAAATGCTCTTTTCATGGTATTTATAAATTCATCAATTTTGGATTGAGAAGTAGAGCCAAATACAATGTCATCAATATATATTTGGACTACAGTTAGTCCGGGATTCAGATACTTAATGAAAAGAGTTTGATCAGTTCCTCCCCTTTTGTATCATTTACTCAGCAATAATGATGTGAGTCTCTCATACCAAGCTCTGGGAGCTTACTTCAACCTATGTAGAGCCTTTTTACGTCGGAAGACATAGTTCGGGTGAGATGGATATGTGAATCCTTGTGGCTACTCCACATGAGCTTCCTCATTAAGTACACCGCTCAGGAAGGCATTTTTTGCATCCATCTGATATAATCTGAAGTTGATGTAGCAGGTCACAACTAGCAACAATCTATGGATTCCAGACTGGCTTTAGGAGCAAATGTTTCATCAAAATCTATCCCTTCAACCTAGGTGTAACATTGAACAACAAGTCTGGCTTTGTTTCTGACCACATTAGCTTGTTCATCTAACTTGTTTTAGAAGATCTATTTGGTCCCAATTACATTTCCTTCTTTTGTACGGGGCATCGATTCCCAGAAATTATTTATTTAAAATTGATTGAGTTCCTCCTGCATTGCCTGTACCTAGTTTTCATCTGTCAATGCCTCTTTGAAATTTTTCGGGTTAATTAGGGACATATGGCACATGTTTCCCATTTCTGCGGCAAATTTTCTTCTGGTCACATTCCTTTTAGATAGATCAGAGAAAATGTTATCAAGTGGATGAGCTTTCTGAACTCTAGTAGATTATCTTTTTCGTACATCTAGTTCTGTAGCACCATATTGATCTGGGTAGTCAAATGTATCTGGATTGATAGGTGTAATTGGGTAGCCAGATTCATCCTTGTCATATTTTCCAGTATTATTTTGATGATCTGGATAGTTACATATATTTGGATTGATAGATGTATCTGGGTATCCAGATTCATCCTTGTCACATTCTTCAGTATTATTTTGACTTTCAACTTGGTTCAATTTTTCTTCTGATTTTTCAGTTTCAGCGTGCTGTTTTGGTGGAATCTCCAACTGATCAGCATCAACTTCCTGTAAGTTAGAATTCAAATCATTATTATCATCCACTTTCACATTAACTAATTCAGAACTGTTTTATTTCTAAGATTGTATACTCTATAAGCCCTACTATTTTCAGCATAACCTAAAAATATTCATTCATCAGATTTTGAGTCAAATTTTCCTAAGTGTTTACTATCTCTTAAGGTGTAACATTTACTTCCAAAAGCATGAAAGTAATCAACTCTACATTTTCTACCCTTCCAGATTTCATAGGGATTTTTTTTTTTTTTTGTTTCAGGTCTAAGAATGACTCTATTTATAGTATAGCAAGCAGTGTTTGTAGCTTCTATCCAAAATTTTGTAGCCATTTTGTTGCTGTTTAGCATGTCACGGGCCATCTCTTGCAGGGTTCTATTTTTCCTTTCCACTACTCCATTCTGTTGAGGAGTCTTTGGGGGCATAGAACTCATGCTTTATCCGATGTTGAGTGCAAAAATCAACGAAGTCTGAGTTTTCAAATTCTCTCCCATGATCACTTCTAATCCTTTTGACTCTTACTTATTCATTAGCATTTTCATTACTAAATTTTATGAAAGAGATTAGCAAAACTGTCAAAGGCATAAGATTTTTCACGAATAAACATAATCTAGGTATATCTAGAGAAATCATCAACACATATGTAGATGTATCTCTTATTAGGCACTTTTATCCACCATTTATTTTGATATCATATTCTTTCAAATCAATAATGAGTTTTTGTTGAATTTAGTTATTAGTTTAGGTCCTTTTCCAAAAATTCGGAATACATACACACACCCACACAAACTCGATTTTGAGGTTTTGCACCCCTAATAACCCTAAAATGTCTATTAATAAAAAATGTGTAGAATGGGGAGGAGAATGCTTATATCCTCATATAATTTTTTTTTTTTTGGGGAAATATATATTAATAGGCTTATTAATTAACAGAACTAATTTTGTTTTTTGAAAAATATTGGAGTGGAACTAGTATAGGCGATAATTAAAAGCTAATTACTTTTAATTAAATAATTGTCATAAATTTTAAATAACTTATAAATGTAAATTTTGTTAGTAAAATAGAATTATTTTTTTAAATATGTTTGACAAAATTTAATTTACTTTTAAGCATACCAAAACATATATGCATAAGACAAATATTCCAGTCGAAATACCTCATTAGCTCGTAGATATCTATTTATATATCCATGGATCCATCATTCCACTGAAAATTTCTATAAAAAATTAGTAGGAAATGACAAGAAAAAAGAAATTTATTCTTACATATAAAAGATGAAAATTTTGTATCTTCGGTTCGTAGAAGCCAACTAACATATACCCATACAATGAAATGCAGTTGCTGATGAGGTATTTTCATGTACAAATATGAATAAAGAAACAAATTAATAAAACAGTATAATCATCCAATTACATATTCGTTTAGAATGACTATCCATTACTTCCCTGAAACTAAACGCTAATAAGAATCCAAAAAACAACTATGTACTCATTAATAAAACAGTACAATCATCCAATTATAGTAATTGAGAATGTTCGTTTAGAATGACTATACACATGATAATATACAGCCATGTACAAGCAAAATGTAGATATGTGCAACAACAAACACGTAGAAATGGTTCTCTAATCGTACAAGTTTAACATTGACACAAAGATATTGGCTATGGGGGCATTTTGTTGATTCTCTCCTTTCTCCAGGGATAACTGCAATTTGAACCAAGATTTCATTAGTTCATCAGCTTAAAAGTTTCAATGTGAATAAGTTCAAGTATATGAGAGGTATTGAGAGATGTACCAGGCCTATGTTGACTTTTAATTTGCTTACCCTTTTGACAATCGCTATAGATTCCAACTGGAATGTTCTTGATATAGGTTAGCCCTCTCATAACTTGTAGTTTAGACAGCTTTATGAGATCATGGTAGTTCAAATATCCTTGCTAGTTGTGCTATAATTCCTCGATTTTGGCCTTTACAGAGTTGCAGGTTATGTGACTTTCAAGTGTATGGCATTTATCCTTGGATCTAATTCCCTTAAACTGGACACTTTTCATTGAACTTGAGTTCCTGTCACAACTTAATACATAGTAATAATCTTTAGAAAACAAGATAAGCAGGTTATCATCACATAATTGACCTACACTAATCTGATTAGCCTTAAGCTCAATAACATATAATACATTGATTAAGGTAGGCAATCCTTGAATATTGATGATACCAGATCCATCAACTTACCCTTTTGGCCATCATCGAAGGTAACAACACCTATCTCACCTTTTTCAAAGTGTGATAGTAGAGAGAAATCACCTGTCATGTGTTTAGAACATCCACTATCAAAGTACCAGATGTTAGGAATCAAAGCACTGAAAGATAATTGAACTACATAAGCGTAAGTTCTAATTTTCTTTTCTTGCCTAGAAACAAGTCTTCTTTTTCGTGAGTTGATTAATTTCAAGTACTCACAACACCTAAATACATCATGAACAAATTTGGTACAAAAATTACGGAATACCTATAAGACAGATGTATCTTACCAATTCTGATGAAGTTGAAATTTTCTGCCAGTCCGAAATACAGATACATCCCTCTTGTGCAGATGAGGTTGAACCTTTCTACCAATATGGTTCTTAGCTAGAAGTCTTACAATGCCGATTGAGGTAGATTCTACTCGATGTGAGTTTTGAGCTCTAGATGCATTCAATTGATGATAATTAGAAATAGATGAATCTGAGTAGATTCTATTTTGCTCATTGGGTTTGTTTCCTAATTCTTTCACATAGACCATCTTATTTTCATGATTTTTACCTTTAATTTTATAGCCAAGACCACTTTTCGAGCCAGAAGGTCTTCCAATGTTTAGAATTTCATCAAGCTGGACAGATCAAAGTACCAATTTCTTGATCTTATCTTGTGCTATATCGAGTTCTGCACTCAACCTACTTACGTCATCATTTTCATCACCTGGGAATGTAGATACATCTGAATTGCCCTCCTGGTTGTGTTCAACCACAACTTGCAACAATCGTATCCTCTCTTTTGCTCTTTGAAGTTTCTTCTTCAAATTTTAAGTGTTTAACCCAGATTCATCTAAGCCGATACCTACATAAGATGAATTTCCAGAGTCAGTACTAGATAAATAAAAATAAATATATGTTTAGTAGAATCAATAACAATTTCCATACGAATTCTTCAATATGCATAATTATTACCAGTCAACAAAGATGGCCTAAGAGATACAGGATTTTCCATTTCAGACATTCGGATCTCACATTCTAGAAGTGAACCCGCTCTGATACCAACTGAAAGTTTGTAGTTGTCTAATTTTGTTATTAATTGAATGAAACTGACTATTACATATTTATCTGGATAGTAAAGTAAAAAATAAATATGTGAAGTCATGTTTAGCACAGATCCAGATGAATCTAGTTATCACAGATTCGTGTAGATAATAAATCGTGAATAGAATTATTAAGCGATGCAGAATTGTAAAGCAATTGGAACATAGTATTTGAGCTTAACATGGGAAAACCCACGTGCCAGCACCCTGTGGATTAAAATCAATCACTAATAAGAAAAAGATGATACATGGTTCAATGAAGCTACATGACAAATTTATGCATAAATTTATCAAACACCTATGGAATTAAATAAATCACTCCCTGATTCTTCGATGGCATGTAATATAAGCTGGCATCCCACCACTCTTCAGTAGCTTCACTGACACTGCACAATACTTCAGCAAATTTGAAATCATGTTCGATCTTGATCTAAACCTCCCGTTTGATCTTTGTTGCCTGATGATCTTTTCTTAATTTAGTAATTGAGAATCCTCCAGAGAGCCTTTCAAATATCTTGGTTGAAGATTAAATTTGCATGAATCAATAAGCTTGAAGTCTTTAAGATGATCATGCAATTGGAGAAGTCATGAATGAAAAAGCCGTGTATTTTTCTGTGCATGGAATAATTTCGACTCCAATAGACTTAGAGAAATCGTCCCCAACTTTCTATCTATGCATACCAAGTTTCTTGTCCTCCAAGAATTTTAGTTATGCAAAATCTCTATTTCCTGCAATATATCAAAGATAATTACAAATTAATAGAGATAAGGTAAGATAATGGTGCATTAAAAGAATCTTACCTTAAGTGAATCACTTACCAACCAAGTGATACAAGCAAACTTGGACTCTAAGAAATAAATGCTAGAATTTTCGTCCAAACAAGAATATTGGCCAAACTAAAACATTGTCTCATATATAAACCTTTATCATAAATAATAAGAGATAAGTATAGCAAGTTTACAATTATCTCTAAGTAATAAATCAATAGCATTCAGAATATGAGATAAATACAAACTCAAGTCAAAGTAAACAACTAGTAATTTAATTAAACTTAATAAATTACAAAGCAAAATTTTTTATTAATTAAATTAAATTTACCAAATTACTAAACTTTAGGAAAATAGAAAATGTCAATAAATATAACTTAAATTAATGTATTAAATTGGAAATGAAAATTTGTATTAATATATTTGAATATAAATAAATGTGATATTCTATGTAAACATGTTAATCAGAGTATAATATTTTAAAAAAAGATTGTGCAAATAAATCATTTTTAAAAAGATTTACGCTAAAAATTATTCGGAGTATCGCCCAATACACGAATTTCAGATTGATGTTAAAATAATCGACGGTGCTACTTGTCCCACCCAATTTCACTTTTCTATTTAAAAGAATTACATACTACCCACATCTCTTTAATTCTATCTCAACCTGAAACATGCGAATCTCATTCAATATACTCTTCTCCCATTCTGTCTCAGCCTCATTGAGGATGATTAGGGCATAGATGAATCATCAAATTACATATAGAGAAGGGAGATGCACGATCAATACAATTGAAAGCTCATTCGCAACAACCCGTACACAGCTTGAATACGAAGAAGCTACAATTGAAGAAGACCGGTTGAAAAACAGTAAAATCTCGGTTGATTTTGAGTTCAGTTTTTGGGTGTAAACAAATATGTAAATGAGTATTCTTTATTTCTGAGTCCATATTTTTGGATGCTAAAATAAATTCTCAGTATTTGAGGTCCGAAAATTAGCAACACTAGGGCAAATAAATTGATTTTTCTTCTTAATTCAATATTTTGGGGTGCAAAAAGGATTAATATTGGGCAAACTAAATTTTTGATTTTGAGTCCATATTTTGGGTGTGATCGTGAATATTCAGTGTTTCTAGTTCAAAGATTAGTAAAATTTGGGAAAAAAATGGTTGATCTTGTATATTTTGTCCAGAGATTTATAAGCTAACGACTAATATTGGGGCAAAAAAACTTGTTGATTTTTTGTGCAGTAGAATTTGATTGAGTAGGCTGAATCTGATATGTGAGGAGATAACCGTAATGAGCTATGCTATAGTTGTGGGCATCCAGGCCCCTAGTTCGAGAATTGTTCGACCAAGTAACAATTCATAGAATGTGGCCATGGCTTTTTACATGGCTTCAAACAGTGAAAATGACATAGAACAAAAGCAAATTTTTCTTTAATTGTAGCGTGAAGAAGTGTCACTACTTCAAGTGGGAAAAAGTAGAATCAAGTAGTGTAAGCTCATCTAATACTCACACAAATGATGAAAGTGATGAGCTTTCTAAACTAGTCAGAACATATGTAAACATATTAAATGAATAGGACGTCGAGGTCTCTAGAATAAAAATTCATAAGAGTAGTCGTAAGCAGTGCAAGAAGTGGAAATACGATGCACGTGTAAACTTCATCAGTACAACATAGTCGATTTGTACTTTTTGTGTTGTTAATGCGAGATATCTCTGTTTGAGCTTTAATATTGTTGTCACTGTATTGAACCAATGTTTTCATAATGCTTGTATTGAATTTTTTTAAGCAGTGAAAAGAATCAATTTGATGGACTTGCTTGAAAAAAATTGAAAACTTAGCCTGAATCATTTTTCACACTTGTGTTAATGGATTGCATAAACTGAGTTATTTGAGTCTCAATAACTCAAAATGAATGAATGGGTGGAGGAGTAACCTCCTGTAAGAAACAGAAAACACGGTCTCCAAATTTCTTAGGTATCATCTTCAAAATGTGCCATAAACACCATCTATGTTTGGTATTCTGGAAAACTATTTGGATCGCATTTTATATTGTCTTATCCTAATAAGTTATAATCCAATTAGGAGCCTCGCCATCCATGTATTAAAGCCATGTATTTGAAAAGAAAACAAATGCCTGTGTATCGTCACTAGATAGTAAACCATACTCAAGTAATGTCGAATGTCAATGATGGTTGACCCCAACAAAAGGGACAAATGGCATGTCATACCAATTGGTCAGATACATGTCAAATATAACGAAATTGTCAAACTCCTTATACTCCTACCTAAACATACTATCAACCCAAAATACATTCTTTAACCAGGATTCATCATCCAGATGCACACAAAGAAAAAACTAGGACATTGAACTTGCATTTTTAAGAAGTACGCTTGAATTGCAGCTGCATCTCCTTCCCCTAATCTTAACCATCGAACCTTATCAATATAATTTTGACAATCCTTCTTTACGCATGTTAGTTGTTCATAGCCACTGCCTCAACAAATGTAGAGTTGAAAGTTTTGTGCAATAGAATCCTAGCTATGTTGTTTACTCCAAGCTTTTTCTTCAAGTTCTCACTCAATCTTCGATTACATCGATACATCCTAGCTTTTGAAGGACTTGTTAGCTCCTTATGTTCAAGATTCACTTGGGTAACACGCCATACTCCTAACACATCTAGTGAAGCTGCCACTTTAGCCTCTCACTAGGGATTGAAAAATGGCTCGTAGTCTCGAGCCGCTTGGGCTTAGCTGGAAAAAGCACGGGCTTAGCTCAGCTCACGGCTCGAGACTTTGAACCAAAGCTCAAGCTAAACTTTTTTTTTGAGGGACGAGCTTTTCCTTGTCTCAAGCAAAAAAAAGCTCGTTCGAAAAGCTCGAGCATTGAAATTCGATCACAAGCTTGGCTATGCTCATTGTATATATACTTTTTCGATAAAAAATTTATGGATTTTATTATAAAAATAAAATAAAATTTAAAAGCTCGAGACTCGACTTGGCTCGAAAAAAGCTCAAGTCGAGCCTTAGTTTTGGGGACGAGCTTTGGTTAGGCTCGGGCCAAAAAAAGCTCGAACCTTGATCTTCGGCTCGTAAGTCGGCTTAGCTCAGGTCGTTGACATCCCTACCTCACACTCTGTTTGCATATTTGGATGTGGGTTCAAAGAATTACGAATCAAATTAATTCTCTTGCCCTCCCATCTACGAGAAAACACCACATATCTGATCAACCCTTCAAATCCTTCTTCAAACTTCTTCTAACTGGAAATCACACAATGTAAGCATATTGTTTATAAAATTCAATTGCCTCATCGTAGCTCGAAAATGTCATCCCAACCTTAGGAACCACACCAAATGATATCTTCTCATACAACTCACTATAGTATTTTGCTACCAACTCATTCTAGGGATGGCAACGAGATGGGTTTGGGGCGGAGATGCCGTTCCACACCCCCTCCCAGTCGGAGACTTATCATCCCCATTCTAACGGGGCAGGGATGGGATGTCCAAAATCCTCATTTGTTATTATATATTTTTTATTCTTAAATTATTTTATTTAGATACTATATTTAGATAAGATCATAACGAGTCAGGAACATTACCATACTAAATATATAATAAAACTTAATTGAATTAAACAAAATCATGCTCAAGCAATTAATCAACAGTTGTAGGGGATATTAAAACATTTTATTGATGGTAGCGCCAAATATATTTAACAAGTAACAATCCAAAATCAAATTATTCTATATTAATTCTTATTAAATCGACTAAAATTCACTTTATTTTGCGATGCAAAATATCCCCTGCAACGGTGCCAAAAACTTGTTCATTTTATTTTGTGATGCAAAATATCCCCTCAAGTGTATGAATTGTGAAAAGTAATAAAGTGGACCAAATAGTCTAGATTATCATTCTCACGAAGATTGCTATTAAATATCGAAATTGTTAGTTTCAATCCTTATTTGAACACACGAATTTGTTTGGTATTTAAAATTAAAACTAAGAAAATAAACTAAAGAATTCAATTTTGAAATTGTTTTGTTTTTAAAAACGATTGTAAAGTAGTTGAGATTCACGATTTCACCTAACCAATTAAATTAACTCCAATTCCAGTTTTATTTCCTAAATATGCATTTGGTTGAATTTACTGATTTAAATTGAGATTCTTCTCTCTAGTTTAAATCAATTCTACCTAAATAAGTCAACCATGTATATTTATAGAGGGTCCAAATATTCTTTAACTAGATACAATAAATACAAGAATTCATACATGACTGGGATAATAACAAAAGTATATCTCTATCTCTTGTCCAATTATCGAATTTATTACCTTGATCTAAGTTATTAACTCACCTCTCATATTACGGAAATAACTCATTAAATCATGAATTAATAGTCAATTAATTCACGTATTAAATACAATAATAAATCAATACATGCAACGAATAACTAAACCAATGTAATTTGGAATTAAAATAATATAATTAGGCTACGTCGTTCATCCCAACATGAAGTTTTGTTACACATCATGAATAAACAAGAAAAACAATAATTAATAGCGTTCATTGAAAAAAAAACATAAGAGAATAGAAAGCTTGCACCAAGTATCGATTCTTCACTTGATCTTCAACTCTAACCACTTTGCTATGCTTGATCTTCTAAGAATTTGACGTTAAAAGCTCAATTGTATAATGTTATTAGGTGAGGAAAAGGTCCCAAAATGTGTCTCATATGTTGTATTTATAGGTATTGGAGAAACCTAGGTGAAAGTAGGAGAAAACGTGTTGAAAATCGTGGAAAAAGCCCAACCCACAACCCAGTTGACAAACCGCACGATCGCCTGGTGCAATACGGCACAATCGAGCGGTAATGCCTTTTAGGATCGAGTGAGTTTTTCAGTGCCTTGCGATCATGTGTGGCTGTGTTGTTCGTGATCACGTGGTAATGCCTTCTAGTGCAAATCTCCACTTTGACGTCTGTGTAAGTTGGTCACTGCCTTTTATTTACAACTTCGGTCCTCCACTTTCAATTGAAGCGATTTAGTCCTCAAACTTTAGAATCTTTTTAATTTTCTCATTTTAGCTCTCAACTACTTCAATTGGGTCCTCCAACTTCTGATTAATTCATTTTGGCACCATGCAAGTTTCCCAATTGACGTCATTAACCTCTCGATTGTCCAATTTAGCTTCAATTAGCATCCAAATATGCATTTTTCCCATCAATTGCTCAATTCTCTTGATTTTGGGACATTATCTGAACACTAAACAAATAAACACAAATTAAACAGTAATTATTGTAAAACGAAAACATAATATTCTTATTAAGACATTCAAATAAGTGTATAAAATACACTTATCAAATACCCCCAAATTAGAATTATTGTTCGTCCTCGAATGTAAAATAAAAACTAATGAATCAAAATAACAAAGTACAAATATTTTTGTCATGTCAACATTTTTACCATGTGCATCAATAATCCCGATCAATTTGCACTTTAGCATAGTCTTGAACAACAAAATAAATTAATTCTAGTTATCTTATGCCAGATTTTCAAGTGTGTGTGTGAATAGCCAATGTCAAACCCCTATTCATGCAAAGATATACTTAAAATTGTATAGCTTACTATGCACAATCAAGCATGAATCCTTGAAATTGTTTAGCTCATTATGCACAATCAAGCCCGAATCCCATGTGGCAACCCTATTTATCTAATGATTTTCCCTTCAAAGCTCATGGATAATCACAACTTACTGTTTTTCTCTCAAATCTCTGTATTTTATCTATGGTGTTTTCTGAACATTTTCTTTGCTTTTTCCTTACAAGATAGTCAAAATCAGAAATATGCATGCACAAGTCAAAAGTAAGCAATCCCCAATATTACACATTTTATCTCCACAGCGTTAGTCAACAAAGCTTATACCAAGCCGTTTTTTTTTTCTTTTATGGAGGACTTTTTCTTTTCTTTTTTTTTTCCTTTCATGTCCTTGTCTCTTACCATCTTTGTGTAATATTTTTTTCATTTGCTTTATACGTGGACCTTTTAGCAAGTTTTAGGTTAATGACTCCCAAGTCAGACAACTTTAGGGCACTAGGTTCAGATAACCCTTCAGATTTAATTACCTGAGTCACAAATGCAACAAAGAAAAGTTAAAGAAGTTCAACTGTCTTATGTGTAAGTCCACTCTCCCACTAGCTTTCTAGTTGAACCCTGTGACGAGCTTTGGATTGATATCTTCTAACTCAGTTAAGTTTAGGGTACTAGGTTTAAACACCCTTACAAGCTTACTTGCTCGAGTCAAAATGGCTTCGAAGAGCATAATAAGACATTTAGTACTTTTCTGCTTTTATGCTAGTTATAGTTGATTATTGTCCAATTTTACTTACTTTAGATAGATAAATAAATGAAAAAAGCAATTTTGGGGTATAAACTATATTTATTTAGAGTAAAAATTATAGAAGATCACATTCTAATTCTTAAACTCTAAATTGATTTTATTTACTATTAATTTCATTTATTTAATTGAAGGGATACACTGACAATTTCTTACATTGAATTCGAATTTCTACCCACATTTTTTGGCCCACTTCAAAACTCCCAACCCATATCCATTCCCACACAACATAACAGCCCAAAAAACACACACATTCAACACAGCCGTCCCACACCATGCACTAACTAACCTCTTTGGGAAAAACCAACACAGCCGCAACCAACCACTCTCCTCTACACACAATTGTGACCTCCACCGGACCACCCTTCCACAGCAACTTCCTCAACCTCGCCAACCCTCTACCAAACCACACAGCAGTCGGAAGACACTAGCAGCCTCCATCACACCTCCAATTCCTGCCACACCAGTTTCCCTCACATTCACCAACCACAGCCGCCAACCCTTTCTCCCCCCCACCAGCCGCAACCAGTTAACCTCTCTCCTTCAACCTCTCTGCTTGACACAGCCGCAACCTCTATTTTCTCTCACCCCACAACCAAAGACATCTTCATCATCTCAACAGTACTCACGGCCAACCTTCTCTCCACCCCTCTCCAGCCACACTCTTCCTCTAAAACTAGCCTCCACTTCACCAGCAACTCTCACAGCATCCGCAGCAACTCTCCACCACAGCCTGCCCTCATATTGGGTGATTTGTTCTAGTTTATAATCCTATTTTGTTTAGACTTTTAGTTGTTTGGATTACTAGTTTTCATGAATTTAGATTAATGATGTTAGTTGAGTTTAAGATATATTTTGGTTATTGGGTTTTCATTTCCAAACTTCAAATTCATTTTCTAGTAATGTTTATTGTTTGTTTAAATCTTATTTCGGTTAATTTGATTATGTCCGGCTAAGTTATATTTGAGAGGAGTTATTCTTAGCTTCTATGGGTATGTTTTAATTTCTTATGGATGAATTCTTGTTATTGATAAGGTTTACAAATTGTTTTAAATTTTCAGATTATTTTAATTGGATTAATGTCTCTGATGTGGTAGGTATTGAATATGCACACAACATGCTCGAAAAAATGCAGTACAATAAATTGACTAATTTTCTTACTACTATGTTTAAATCTTATCGATTCCAATAAATTCACGCTAATCTTATTTGTTAAGCCTAATTGATAGAGAAAGAATAACTCCACTCAAATTTCTCTTCCATTGCAATTTAATTTTATCCTCTTTTTATTCATCTGAGTAAAATTGAAATCATAGTTTAAGAATTGAATTTAGAAAATATTATTATACCAATAAAATCCTTAGGAAGAATGACCCTAGATTATTCCTAAGCTATAACTTGACCCCTTTATACTTGGAGGGTAGATTTTCCATCGAATCAAGTTTTTGGCGCCGTTGTCGGGATTATCTTGGTGTTAGTTGATTTTTACTAAATTCTGTTATTATTTTTTTATTTATTATTCTTTTCTCTACTACTATTCCTGATATTGTTCTTTATTTATGTTATTTTGGTTCCGAGATCATTCTAAGCGATTAGTAAGATCAGAACCCACTGATCATTTCTTAATTCTTAAAAATCAGCATTTAGAAATAGCAAATAATGGAGAACCAAATGAGGAGCCAGCCGGTTGAAGTGCTTAGAGATTACATTTTTCCAACCATAGCAAGTACTCCGTCGTGCATAGTGATTCCGACAAATGTAGCTGTCTTCAACTTTAAACTGGGAATGATAGATCACTTGCCACGCTTCAATGGAATGCCATCAGAGAGTCCTTATCACCACATCCAGGAATTTGAAGGGGTTTTTTTTTTTTTTTTTACTTCTTGAAAGAAACTACACTAAGGAAGTCATACGACTTAAGCTTTTCCCTTTTTCACTAAAGGATAAAGCTAAGTCATGGCTTAACTCTTTAAGGCCCGTTTCAATTACAAATTGGTAAAATATGCAAAAAGAGTTCATTAAAATGTTTTTCCACCACAAAGAACTACCGCTATTCAAAGACAAATCTTGAATTTTTCCCAAAAGAATAATGAAAATTTTTACACTAGTTAAGAAAGATTCAAGGATTTGTTGTTATCTTGTCCCCATCATGGTTATGAGCAATGGATGTTAATTAAATTTTTTTATGAAGGGCTCAGACCAAAAGAGGCAATTTGTGCAAACCATGAGCAATGATGATTTCTTTGCAAAAGACCCTAATGAAGTTTTCACATTTTTTGATGATTTAGCTGAAAATGCCCAATCTTGTGATAATATTGATGAGTTTGAAAGGGGTATTCCAGTAAAAACTGAATTTCAAAAGAGTGAATTTGGAATTTATTCACTTAGAGGAGATGATAATATAAGTGCCCGATTGGTTGTAATCACTCGAAAACTTGAAAATCTGGAAACTCAAAAAGTGAATGAAGTCCATTCCTCTTCCACTATTTTAGAGAAGTTGATGCGAACCCTCTTGGTATATTGACCAAAAATTCCCCGAACAATTTGAAATCTTCCCAAGAAAGCCAAGATGGTAAAAAAAAAGTGATAAAACACCTTAACTCAAGTTTAAATCTAACCCAAAATTCAATAATAAAGAACCAAACCCAATGGGTATCAATTAAACAAATTCCAAGGTAGCAAAAATCAAAAACAAACACAAGAATAATAATAATTAAGAATTAGTTAAAGAAATTTCAAAGAGTTAACAAGAGAAAAAGGTTTTTACCTCAACCAAAAGGAGGAACTCTCTCAAGAGCCATTCATTGAACATCCAAAGTTTATGTTTAGGGTTTGAAATAAAATGTGTATTTATTGTACAAAATATGGGGTAAAAGAGAAATTCCGAAAATTGTACAAAGAACCCCTTTTTTTGAATTCGACGTGTTTCGGTCGACCGAACCATTTTTGGTTGACCACATAGTCGACCGAACTGATAATTTCGATCATACGGGCTCAGCTGAAAGTAACTGAGGCTAAGCTTGAAAATCCTGCAAACTTTAGGTCGACTGCAAGGAAGTTCGGTCGACCGAACTTGGCTCAAGTTCCAATCTTCATGTTTTGGCTCCTAATTTGATTATTGGCTTGTTTCTTGACTTTAATCACTTGTTTAAGCCTCGAATCTTGAACCTTTCCGGCATCGGATCTCGTCATGGGTCCCATCGGCACGCACATCAAGGTTTGACTTTCCCGGATCTCATCACCCTCTTCCTCTTTACAAGGATTTGAACTCGAATCTTGCTTGATTGCACTAGCGTGAGATTTCTTGACCTTTGATCTTGCAACACTGCGGACCACAGGTTCATGAGATGAAGTTGGACCTTCTTGATTATTATCATCCCCTCCATCTCAAGAGAGATTCGACTACGAATAGACACCTACAATAAAAAGAGAAAAATCAGACATAATAAATGTAACTGCAATTTCATTCTCACGGGATAAAAATCAATTTGTAGGCGTTGCCAAGAGCTTGAATTGAGACGACACCACGGAGTTGTAATATGGATTTTATTTTATCGGGGGGGGGGGGGTCGCTCCTTCCACGAATGAAAATAAATCCGGCCACCCGGATCAAATGGGATATACTTCCTACCATGGTTGGCATAGGAAGTACATTGTATACCAATCCCCTCAATGGAGGCTTGAATATCCCGTAAAGGAGCTTAACCAAATGTGCATTCTCGTACTCACCTAAACTAACTCTTTCTTCAATAAACAAATGCATAAAGTTAAAGAGAGTTAGTAGGCTAAAGTTACAAGCAACCTTAAGTGGAGAAAAATTGCTAATAGGATGAACAATTAAACCTTAAGTGGAGAAAAATTGCTAATATGATGAACAATTAAATTGTAAACAAATTTAACAACCACAAAATTAGTATCAATTTCATACAAAAGAAAACTTTTGTAACACCCCGAGTTCCGTGAAACCCGGGACGCCTCTTCATCTCTCTTTAAAACTAAATATTTAACCAATATTGCGGAAATAAATGGATTTTAAGAAAATCTGGAACAAATGAATTTTTAAAACCAAACATCACATTCATTTGAAAATTTTCAACTGAACTCAAATTTAAATAAATTCACTTGATAAGCATTCCAAATCTCAACAAACAAAATTAGCAAGTTTCAACAATCTCGATTTTCAAAATAGCTTAAAATAAATGTTTGTCATAATTTCCCATCATTCGCCACCACCTCCGATCTCTGCAAATGTTGTTAAAAACGGAGTGAGCATTTCAAAAGAAATACTCAGTAGACTCACCGCCAATAATTAATTTACAAGATAATTGATCAGGTAATTATGCAAATAATACAATGACATTCTTTTCTTAATCATAGGCATCACATAGTGAATGCAAATAAACATATTCTTGTCTTATGCAATAAAGCATATAAGTTATGACATGCATAACATCATTTCTCTTCTTATCTCATAAGAGATATTCTTGTCTTATGCAATTAAGCATATAAATCACGTAAATCCACATAACACATGCAATTATAATATAAATCAATTAGTAGGGGCGAGTCTACCTCAATTTATCTCGAGTCACGTAAAAAGTGGAGCGGGAAGAAATCTCAATCTCTTAATCATCCGCACGTGTTTTCTAGCCAAAATATGAAATAAGCCTTGAATTTGTAAAATCGAAATTTTTAAGGTCTCAAAATGATAAAGTAAAATTTAGGGACCCAATTGAAAATTTATTAAAATTGAAATTAGATTCTGAAACTTATAAACTGAAATGATCATTTTAAAACTTGGGGCTTAAAATATATAACATTTTAATTCAATAGGGACTAAATTAAAATACTTTAAAAGATGGGGGTTAAAAGGTAAATTTAAAAAAATCAACTATTAAATATAACTTTTGCTCTTTTCTCTCTCATTGTAAACCGAAAGAAAGAGAGTGGCGGAGGAGGAGGCGGAGCTCCTGTCCGTTCCAGCTAGCGCCGGCGTTATGCCGGCGGGATGCCTCCGTCAAGTGGTGGCAACGAGGGGGCGAACGGCGGCTAAATGGGCAGAATTTGAAGCGGGTTTTGGGCAGAAAATCGAGGCTCGGTTGGGCGATTTGGACCTTGTTCCGGCGGAAATCCGGCCAAGAGATGGGTCAAGGTCTAGGTAAGGTTCTGGGCTTCGTCTATTTCTTGGGTTTGAGTTTGATTTGGTGGAATTTGATGCGGATTTAGTGTTGAGCAATAGGCGGCGGCAGTGTGGTGTGCGAGTGGTGGAGCCGCTGGAGTCAGTGATGACGGTTATAGATGTCAGTTCGAGCAAATGAGGTGGCGGATTGTGGTGTTGTGAAGATTGATTTTGGTATTGAGTGTTCGATTGGCAGTGGTGGTCTCTTGGAGGTGGCGGTTGGCAGTGGTTCGTTGGTGGTGGTTACATTGCAGTGGTGTTGGGTGGTAAGAATTATGGTGAATGGTGTGTGGATTTGGAGGAGGCTGTGGACTCACAATGGTCCGGTTGGGGAGTTACAGACTCGGGAATGGTTCAATTGGTTAGCTTCCTGCAGTGGATGGTTGCCGTTCAGGTGGTGGTCGTTTTGAGGTGATGGTGGCTGCTTGGTCGAAAATGGTGGTGTGGGTGAACTTGAAACTTCAGATTGCAAGCAAATTGATTATGAAGGTGAAGGAAGAAAGTGTTACCCAGAATGCTTGGCTGCTGATTGTGTGAGAAGGTGAGCCTGAGGGTTTAGAAATTTGAACAGTAATTGTTTAGGGAATCAATTTCTAGGTTTAAGTGGGTCAGTTTGGTCTACACAATTTATAATTGGACTGAAAATATTCAAAATTGGATTACATAATTTTTGACCCAAAATAACAAAATATTGGACTTCATAAATTGGACTCAAAATTATTACAAATTTGGATTTTAAATTAACAAGGAAATCGATAATTTAAAATATTTGAGAATAAGCTCGATTTGAAATAGGTTTAAATTTATTTTTACAATGGCTAGACGAACACGCTTCATTTTTTTTTTAAAAAGTAAAATTCGGGGTTAAATCTTATTGACACGTTTTTTCGAGAAAAATGATTTTATATTATTTAAAAATTCTCGATTGGTACAAGTTTCATCATGTTGATCTCAATGTTGGTTTCATGAAATGCAATAAAATGTGAAATTTTAATGCCCCTACCAACATCCATAAAATTAGCATATTTTCTTTTCTTAGTTCCAAGTAAACCCACTACAAAATTCATCGGACTATTAACCCAATGTTTACTAGGAACGTGCAAATGCGTGTTTGAGCTTTGAGGCAAAACTTTAGATTCGACCCCGTTGCAAGCGACGTGTGTGCAACATTTACTTCCATTTTAGGCCAATGATATGCTCACTTAACAATGTTAATGTCCCCTTAATCCAAAAGTGTCCCATCAAGCACCCAACATGTGCCTCTCTTACTTGCAACTCCCGCATAGGACACTTAGGAACAAACAACCCAATTTCACAAAATAAATAGTCATCAAGCTTATAGAATTCATCAAGATCTCGCTCGTCACATGATTCATAAATGTTAAGCAACTTTGGGTCATTAGTATGCATGCCCTTAACATAGTCAAAACAATTGGCACTTAGGGAGGTTAGAAGTGAAGTCCCTTTTACATCAAAATATTCAATTATAACTCCCCCAATGGACTCTCCTAACTAGCAATTCCTTTATAGGGTAAATGGTCACATCAAGTTTGTTTTCACAAAATAGGAACTCATGCTTGTTTTCACAAAGTAGGAATTCATTATGCTTGTTCTTTCAAAATAGGAGGTCATCATGCCCATGAAATTTATCAAGTAAAACACTTTCACAGGCCAACAATAAACTTTCCAAGTCTACATCAATGTCATACAACCCTATAATATATTCAAAACGCAATAACCTTGCATTCAAAGAAGTGTTAGGAGCATACCTCCTAGATATTGCATCGATTATCACATTTTCTTTACCTTGATTGTACTTGTTGTTGTAGAAAAATGTTTTTATGAATTTCTTCCACACGATATGCTTTTGGAGTTCCTTGTTTCTTTGATAAGTCGGTCTCACAATTTTCTGCAACAAAGGAGTAACCAAACTACAGAGGGAAGTATTAGAGTATTCAAGAGTAAAGAAAATTTTTGTGTGATCTCTGTTGTTCGCTCCGCAAGTGCATGGGTCGTGCAAGTAATAAAGTGGACGTGAGTCCAAGTATCGATCCCGCGATGATTGGTTTAAATTGTATTTTAGATTATTAACCTTAACCGGAACGAGAAATTTGTTTTAGTTGGGAATTTTAAATTGAAAATTAGACTAAAGATTAAACTAAAATAAATAAAATTGATTTGTTAAACGAATGAAAACAAACGCGTTAGAATTATGAAATCCATTTTAATTAAATCATCCATATTTTGACCAATTATTTAAATACAATTCATGGGCTTTTGAATATCCGTATTCCTAAAATTATTTAAGTCCCCTTTCGAGCGATGAATAAAAACATTTTCCTATAAACAAATTGACTATATTTCTATGACAATTAAACAATTAGAAAAGCATTAAATGATCCACGAACACTCTCAAGGATAACACAAAGTATAGGGGTATATTTCTATCTCCTATCGGACTTTGTGGCAATTAAATAACATATAATGAATTTATACTCTTTTGAACATAGAAAAACATCAAGAAAATCATGCAAAAGCTAGCCAAACAATTGCATAATAATAAAAGCACTTTATTAAATAATAAGTCAAAACATTGAATCAATAATTAAAACTTCATCATAATCCTAACACAAGAAATCTAGCCTAGAAACATGATTAAAGATAATTCACAAGAAAAATGAATAGAAATCACCCCGTTCATCTTCTTGATCTTTGTTCTTCAATCTTAAATTTGGCCTTCAATGGATCCCCGAGCAGTTGGGCATCAAATAAGACAATTGGGAACCCAAAAAACGTTCCTAAGGTGTGGTATTTATAGATTAGGTCGAAGTATAGGTTATTTTGAAGAGAATAATGCTGAAAATTGCATCCAAATTAGCTTCCAAAAGAGTTTCAACCAAACAAGGAAAGTTACATTCGCGGGAGATCTTTTTGTCACTACACAGCATTTGGTATTTTGATCATATCTTTCTATTCCCTTATCCAATTGAAGTGATTCAAAGTGATTTATAAACATAACTCAAAGGGATACAATTATTTTCGAAATAGGATTTTTCCAATTCGAATGTTTATTACCCCAAAATTAGTTCTCAAAGTCTGATTAAAAATCTGCCAGAAATCTTGTTTGATTGTAATGAATTTATGGTAATATTCTCATCATATTTCATTCCTTTTTGACTTCTAATTGCATCCAATTGACTCCTAGTAACCTTCAAGTATCATATCGTTTTTCAAATCAAACATTGAATATTTGCACTTTGGTTCTTCTTTATTTGATTGATACACTTTAGTCCTTAAACTTTTGATTTCACCCAATTTGATTCTTTCTTCAAATTTTCTTCCAATTTGCACCTTGATTTACATCACCAACTCTTCGTTTGCACAATTTGGTTCTTTTATCGTCCAATTGAATTGATTTTGCTCAATTTTCTTTACTTTCTCGACTTTGAGATTATTCCTGAAATATAAACAAATAACAACAAAATAAATAGCAAATATTCTTGAAAAAACAATTAAAATCCTACTTTTAGGATGGAAATAAGTGTATAAAATACACTTATCATCTGCTCTCAATTTTCTTGATGGCACTCATCACTTCCTCACCTTTTCTGAGGTAGGAACTCAACTCTCAGTTCTTCTCTCACCTCTCATTTTTCTGGAGTCGTGACTCCACCCCTCAATTCCTCACCTTTTTCTAGGGACGTGGCCCGAACTTTCATGCCCTCAATTTGCCTCTCCTTTGTTTCTTCATTTAATTTTTAAATTGAATTTTCTTTTGATTTCCTATTCTCCCTTCCTTCCTCAAACTCCATTTTGAGTTTCATTTGATCTTTGTGCACTTCCTCCAAATTCAAAGGTAGGAACACCACATTTTTCTCATTCACTTGGAAGCTATACCGGTTCCTCTTAGTATGATGTTTCACTTTCCTATCACGTTGCCAAGGTTTCCCCAAAATTATGTGAGTAGTGTGCATCGGAACCACATCACATAATATTTGATCACAATAAGTACCAATGTAAAAAATAAGAAGAACTTGTTTACTTACCCTCACCTCCCCATAGTCACTCGACCTTTGCAACACGTAAGGCTTAGGATGCTTCATAACCGGTGTGACGCCCCAAATTTCGTGAAGCTCGGGACGTCACTTTTCCTTTAAATCTAATTTTATTGCGGAAAACAATTGAATTCTAAACATCATATTTATGGGAAAAATTTCAACAGCAAATAAATTAAATTTGATAAATGCATAAAAACGTTGAGATCTTAACTTTCAAAGAAAGTAACGACAAATAATTAAATTTCCGATGTTCATGACTTTAAATATCATATTTAAATAACGACAAATAAATAAATTGACACTATTCATGAATCGTGACTTAAAAAAAAATATAGCTTCATTATTATTTGCCACCACTGCCCTTTCATTCGCCACCATCTCCGAAATCTGCAATTTGTAAGTTTAAAAATAGGGGTGAGCATTTCATAGAAATACTCAATAGGTTCAACGCAAATTAAATAAACTGTACAGTAAATAATACATATAATCATGCAACTTAATTCATAAATTCTCATTCTCATGCAATAAGCAAGTGGATCTCATACATCATAAATTTTCATGCCCGAAGACATGTGGATCTGGGCCCGAAGGCAACTGGTCCATGCCCGAAGACATGTGGATCTAGGCCCGAAGGAAATTGGTCCATACCCGAAAGCATGTGGATCTGGCCCCGAAGGCAACTAATTCTCATAAATTACGTAATCACATGCATAAATTTACAATACGGGTTTACTTAATATTGCGCATTTAAGATAAAAGATTTTTTTTGAAGTAATGAACCTACCTGAAAGTATTCTCGAGTTTTTTGAGTGGAAAAACGTTAATCTTCTAAACGTTTAAGCTCCTCGTCTAGCCATTAAATAATATAATTCTTAAACTAGTATTTTTGGAATTCAAAGATTTTAAAAAAATGATAAATGTTTAGGGTTTAAATTGAAAAATCAAGCATAATTGGGATTTGAAAAGATTTGGACCGAAATAAATAATTTTGAAAACTATTGGATTGACTCATGACTTAAGAAATCTTGGGGACTAACATTATTTTAAAAATAATTGGACTAAGATAAATGTTTTGCAAAACTTAAGTGCTGAATAAAATATTTGCAAAGCTTTGGACTAAAATAACCGACTTTGAGAAATAAAAGCACTGACTCTTAGGATTTCAAAACATTGGAGCTGACTAATTTATTTTAAATAAAAGTGCAGGGCTAAAACAAAACAATTTAAAATCAAAGGAGTAAAATAAGACTTTTAAAACTAGAGGGGGCTGAACTAAATGGTTTTAAATCAACAGGGACCGAAATAAAAAAACTTTACAAAGGCTGGGGACTAAAATGAAAATTTAAAAAAATCAACACATAAATATATCAACTCTCTTTCTCTCTCCATTTCGTGAAACAGAGAGAGAACGAAGAGGGGGAGGAGGACACCGGGTCTTCCCGGTTTGAGAGCTGCCGCCGCCGGTCTACCGGCGATGATGACGCTGTCGAGTGGCGGCAATGAAGGTGGGTAAGGGACGACGAAAAAGTGGGCGAAAAGAGTTCAATCTTTGTGCAAAACCGAGGCTAGTGTGTGGTGATTGGGGCTGTGATTCCAGTGATAAGTCCGGCGAAGAGGATGGCGGTCGAGGTGAGTTTATGGGTTAATTTGATTCTTGGTTCCAGGTTTTGATTTTGGATTTTCGGTTGGTTGTAGGAGGCGGTAATGGAGAATTGACGGTGGTCAATTCTGTTTTGGCATAAAAAATGAGGCTCGATTCGGACATTGGTTGAAGTTTGGGATTGATTACAGATTGTGCAGTGGAGTTTGTTTGTTTTGGTTGTGAAATTGATTGGAGGAAGATGTGAGGTGGTAGTTGGGTTTGAAAATGAAGGTTGAGGTTCAGTCGAATGACTGAGGGGGCAGATCTTGGTGGTGCTCGAATTATGGCAGTGGCAGGGGCACTTGGAAGTTCAATTTGGCCATGGGGGTTCGAGCTGGTTCTGGTTTTTAGATTGGGTTGCGATAGTGGATTCAAAATTGTGTGTAATGAGGTGATGATGGTGGCGGTTGCGTGATTGCTTGGACATAATCAACGTGATGGAGGTCGGATTGGTTTCTGTCGATTATGGGACCGTTGTGGCTGCGGTGGTTGGGTTAGACAGTTAAGTTCACGGTTTGGAAGGTGGGAGGAAGAATGTTACCTTGCTGGAGTTGTCTGTGTGTGGGTTAGGCAGCCGTGATTTGGAGGTGATGGTGCGTTGTGGTTTGAATGTAGATGAAGAAGGTTCAATTCTTGGCCAACGACCGTTTGGCAATTTGGCTCAGAAGATAGAGGGCTTGAGTAATGGCACCAAGAAGATGAATATGTTGAGTAAATTGGTTTGATTATTGTGGGATTTTGATCATGGATTTGGATAGGTAGTGAACGAAATTTTGTTTGTGAATCAATTAGGTTAGATAGAAGATGTTTTGATGTGTCGAGGGGAAAGAGGTGAGGGATCTATTTAATAGCTGATTTAGGTGTTAAACATGGTAGTTTAGGTTAAATCTTGATTTATGGAAAATTGTGAGAATTTTGGAAATGAGTATCGATTGTGTAAGGAATGACTTGGGGAGGAAGAAGCTATTAAATTGATTGGGCCAAGAAAAGACTTATTGAGTTTTAAATGGGCTTGAATGATTGGTAAAAATATTTGGACTCGATAAATTGGATTGGATTAAAACATTTAAAATTTGGGACTAATATAATTAATACTTGGACTTTGAAAATAAACTGTGATATTGAAATATTTTTGATAAAATTTAAAATTTGACTAAGTATTTAAATAAATTTAATTTCACTTAATTGGCTAGACGAACACGCGTTTAAGAAAATGAATGAATGAGCAAAGTCGAAGCGACACATTTTTAAAATAAAAATATTTATTTGAATAAAATCACGAAAATTCTCGGTCGCTACAACCGGTAGCCCCAATTTTTCCACCCTACTAGCACTCAACAAATTCGTGTCACTCTCCCCATTTATAATGAGACTACATCCCTTATCCCTCACAAGCCACCTAGTATAGAAAGTATTTTCTTCATCCTTCTCCCTCTCGTTAGTATAGGTCAAAGATATCAACAAACTCAACAATGATATCAAACAATTACCCCCCAACAAACTCAACAATGATATCAAACAATTACCCAATATGTAGGGATTAACAAATAGCTCAAGAACATAGAATTTTCCCCAATTTTTTTTGTAATTTTCATTTTTTTTAAATAACAACAAGAAATGTAAATGATAGATTTACCAAATTAGAGTCAAGCTGTGATACCAAATGATGCAAACCCCCTTGGTATATTGACCAAAAGTTCCTACAACAATTTGAAATCTTCCAAGAAAGCTAAGATGGTAAAGAAAGTGATAAAATCTAACCCAAAATTCATTGATTAAAGAACCAATCCCAATGGGTAACAACTAAACAAATTTCAAGGTGGTGAAAATTAACAACAAACCCAAGAATAATAATACTCAAGAATTAGTTGAAGAAATTCCAAAGAGTTAATAAGAGAAAAGGGTTTTTACCACAACCCAAAGGAGAAACTCTCTCAAGAGCCATTCATTGAACATCCAAAGTTAATGTTTAGGGTTTGAAATGAAATGTGTACATGGTATATTGAACTGACAGTTTCGGTCCTACGGGGCTCAGCCGAAAGGGACTGAGGCTGCGCTTGAAAATCCTTCAGGATTTCGGTCGACCAAACTTGGCTGAAGCTCCAATCTTCATGTTTTGGCTTCTAATTTGATTCTTGGCTTGTTTCTTGACTTTAATCACTTGTTTAAGCCTCGAATCTTGAACCTTTCCGGCATCGGACCTCGTCATGGGTCTCATCGGTACATGCATCAAGGTTTGACTTTCCCGAATCTCTTCATCCTCTCCCTCTTGACAAGGATTCGACCTCGAATCTTGCTTGATTGCACTAGCGTGAGATTTCTTGACCTTTAATCTTGTAACGTTGCAGACCATAGATTCATGCAATGAAGTTGGACCTTCTCATTTCTCATCAGAAATGTTCAATTTGTGAAGATGTACAACATTTAACTTCTGATTGTCCTGCACTTCCACCATTAAGAGAGATGTATTTTGATAAATCTGTTGCTATCAATATGATTTCCAAACCTTATTCTAATCAATATTCGAGTAATTTTAATCTAGGTTGGAGAAATCATCCAAATTTCAGATGGGGGAATGATCGAGGAGGAAGCAGCAATGTTGGACCTTCACAATCAACTCCTTATATGCCTCCACAGAAGAGAAGTCTAGAGAATCAAATCTAGTAATTCATGCAAAGTCAAGTTACCATCAACAATAAAAATTCTTAGGCCGTTAATGACATACGATCTCAACTTACAAAGTTGATTACTCAGGTAAGTGTACCAGAAAAAGTAAGTTCCTAGCTCAACCAATGTCAAATCCTCAAACTCAACACAATGGGGTCGATGAGTCCAATCTGAGACATGTGAAAGTAGTGACTACTTTGAGAAGTGGTAAGCAAATCCAATTTCTCAAACCTAAAGAGAACTTGGTAGGTAAGCAAGTTGAACATTCTATTGATGATACTGTGTTGAAATCTCATTCTGATGTTCAGGAACCATCTAGGCCAATAGTAGGTACGCCCCCTACCCCCTTTCCTAAAGATTACAACCTGGTAATAAGACCAAAAGTCAAATATAAATTCATGAGATTTTTAAGCAAGTTAGGGTAAATATTCCTCTGTTGGATGTCATTCAACAAGTCCTTTCCTATGCTAAATTTCTTAAGGATTTGTTTTCAGTGAAAAGGAATCTAGTTGTTAAGAACAAGGCCTTTTTAACCGAGCAAGTGAGTTCAATCATACAATGTCAAACTCCTAAAAAATTTAAAGATCTTGGTTCTCCAACCATTGCTTGTATGATAGTGACCACTCGTATTGGTCATGCTTGCTTGATTTAGGTTCAAGTGTGAATCTTTTGCCTTTAGTGTGTATACACAACTTGGTCTAGGGGAACTTAAGCCCACTCTCATGATTTTACAATTAGAAGATAGATCTATTAAGATTCCTAAAGGGATAATTGAGGATGTTTGGATTCATGTTGATAAATTCTATTATCCTGTTGATTTTGTTGTTATTGATGTTCAAAATACACCTAAAACTTCCTATCAAATCCCTGTTATTCTTGGTAGACCATTTCTTACAACCTTAAATGCTTTGATAAACTGTAGGAGTGGTATTTTAAAGTTGACTTTTGGTAATATGACTTTGGAACTTAACATTTTCAATGCTTGTAGGCAACCAAAAGATTTTGATGAAGTGCAGGAAGTTAACATGCTAGAAAAGCTGCTAGTTGAGTTAGAAGATCTTGATGAGCAAACAAAGCTTAATTTCAAATTGGATGGCATTGAAGAATTTCCCAAAAAGTGCAGTAACAGCAGTTGTAAGAGCTTGGCAGCTAAGTATTGAGCCTCTAAATGTCAGCCAGACACCCATGCAAACCTCAGCAGAGAAGATGCCAACTCTAGAGCTTAAACCTCTTCCATCGGAACTAAATTATGCATTTTTGGGACCTAATGATTCATACCCAGTGGTAATATCCTCTACTCTTACTTTTGATCAGAAAAAAAGATATTGTTAAAAGTGTTGAATGATCATAGATCTGCAATAGGTTGGAATATAGCATATCTTAAGGGAATTAGTCCTTTAGTGTACACTCATAGAATTTTCCTAAAATAAAATGCCAATCCTTCAAGGGAATCTCAAAGAAGGCTAAATCCTAATATGAAAGAGGTAGTTAAAAATGAAGTTTTAAAATTACTTGATACAGGTTTCATTTATCCTATTGCAGACAGCAAGTAGGTAAGTCCTACTTAGGTAGTTCCTAAGAAAATTGGGGTTACTGTTGTTGAAAATGAACTGGGAGAAATGATAATTAAAAGGGTACCTACTAGTTGGAGAATGTGCATAGATTATAGAAAATTGAATTCCTTGACTAGAAAGGACCACTTCTCTTTACCATTTTTAGATCAAGTGCTAGAAAGAGTTACTAGACATTCATTTTATTGTTTCTTGGATGATTTTTTAGGTTATCATCAAATTGAAATAGTATTAGAAGACCAGAAAAAAAATACTTTTACTGACGTTTGCTTTTAAAAGAATGCCTTTTGGTCTTTGTAATGCCCCATAAACTTTTCACAGATGCATGCTTAGCATATTCAGTAACATGCTAGAAATTTTTTTGGAAGTGTTTATGGATGACTTTTCTGTATATGGTGATTCATTTGATGATTGTCTAACAAACTTGAAAGCTATTTTGTGAAGGTCTAAGGATGAGCATATTCTCTTTAATTGGGAGAAATGGCATTTTATGGTTACAAAAGGAATTGTTTTAGGTCATATAATTTCTGCTGAAGGCATGGAAGTAGATAAGGTAAAAAGTAGATTCAATTTTTAGGTTGCTTATTCCTTTAACTATAAAAGATGTTCGATCATTTTTAGGGCATGTAGGTCTTTATAGGAGGTTAATAAAAGATTTTAGTGTCATAGAAAAACCTTTGACTACACTTTTGATGAATGATACAAAATATGTTTGGACTAATGAATGCACTGCAGCTTTTAAACATTTAAAAAGGCACTCACCACTGCACCTATAGTTAGATCACTTAATTGGTCTTTTCCTTTTGAATTAATGTGTGATGCAAGTGATATAGCTGTAGGGCAGTGCTTGGTCAGAGAAAAGGTAAGGAATCTTATGTAATTTACTAAGCTAGCAAAACTTTGAATCAAGCTCAACTAAATTACACAACCACTGAAAAAGCGCTGGTAGCTATTGTTTTTGCACTGGAAAAATTTCCAACTAAATTACACAACCACTGAAAAAGCGCTGGTATACTATCTGTTTCCGGTATTCCAGTTTATGTCTTGATAGATTCGGGTGCCACACATTCTTTTATTTCTGATACATGCCTATCTAGACTGGATTTAATTGGTGAGAAAACTGGTAGTATACTTGAGATTAGTCTACCGTCAGTAGGAACTATTGAGACTGATAGGGTAGTTAAGGCTGTGAAAATAGATTTTGATGGCCTAATACTTGAGGTAGATCTCAACATTATTCAGATGAGAGATTTTGATACTATCCTAGGAATGGATTGGTTAAGTACTGCTATTTTGTGTCATGCGAAGGAAGTTGTGTTCCGTAAGAATGGCGAAGAAGTATTCAGATTTTATGGATCGAAAATTAAGGCACTTCCTCGCCTTATTTCGGATTTTCAAGCAGAAAAACTTCTAGGCAAAAGGAATTGTCAAGGCCATCTGGTTAGCCTTCAAGACAAACTGACTAAGGAAATTACATTGGAGTCAGTGCCAGTTGTGTGCAATTATGGCGATGTTTTTCCAGAAGACCTACCAGGCATTCCGCCTGATAGGCAAGTGGAATTTGTTATCGATCTAGTGCCGGGAGCTGCCCCCGTTTCCAAAGCTCCATATCGTATGGCACCAAAGGAGTTGCAAGAATTGAAGGTCCAGCTGGAGGAACTTCTTGAGAAGGGTTTCCTCAGGCCGAGTGTGTCCCCATGGGGTGCACCTGTGCTATTTGTAAAGAAGAAGGATGGCAGTATGAGAATGAGCATTGATTATCGAGAACTCAACAAGTTGACAATAAAGAATAAGTATCCACTACCCAGGATCGAAGACTTATTCGATCAGCTAAAAGGTGCTACAGTTTTCTCGAAAATGGACTTGAGACCCGGCTACCATCAACTGAAGATCAAGCTGTCTGATGTACCAAAGACAGCATTCAGAACACGATATGGACATTACGAATTTACAGTGATGCCATTTGGTCTCACGAACGCTCCTGCAGTATTCATGGACTTGATGAATCGGGTTTTTCATCAGTATCTGGACAAATTTTTAATCGTGTTTATCGATGATATTTTAGTGTACTCCAAGAATTCGGAACAGCATAAGGAACATCTGAAGATCGTATTGGAGACACTGAGAGCGGAGAAGCTGTATGCAAAATTCAAGAAGTGTGAATTTTGGCTAGAAAAGATAGGTTTTCTGGGTCACATTGTCACTGTCAAAGGCATTGAAGTGAACCCATCTAAGGTCGAGATAGTAACTAATTGGGCTACGCCGGCAAATGCTAGTGATGTGAGAAGTTTTCTAGGACTGGCCGGATATTATCGACGATTCATAGAAGGTTTCTCTAAAATAGCGGGTCCCATGACTCAGTTAATGCGGAAAGGTGTCAAATTTCAATGGACTGAACAGTGTGAGTGAAGTTTCCAAGAACTGAAGAATAAACTGGTTTCAGCACCAGTATTGAAGATACCCGATGGGACCGACGGTTTTGTTATTTACAGTGATGCCTCAAAACATGGATTGGGATGTGTTCTAATGCAAAAGGGTAAGGTAGTTGCGTATGCTTCGAGGCAATTAAAGCCATATGAACAAAATTATCCGGCACATGATCTGGAGCTAGCAGCAGTAGTGCATGCCTTGAAGATTTGGCGACACTATCTATACGGGAGTAAATGCGAGACTTACACTGATCATAAAAGTCTCAAATATTTCTTCACACAAAAGGAGTTGAATATGAGGCAACGTCGATGGCTTGAGTTGGTTAAGGATTACGACTGCACTATTCTTTACCACCCGGGTAAAGCCAATAAGGTTGGAGATGCGTTAAGCAGAAAGGAAGTTGGACAGTTATCAGCCTTGGGAACAGTGCAAGATCAACTAATTCGAGATTTCCAAAATATGAGGATTGAAGTACGAGCCCCATCAATCCAAGGTTCTGGTAAATTGGAAAACTTGTTTGTTAAGCCAGATTTAAGAGACCGGATTGTGATAGATCAGGAGGGTGATAAATTCTTGGAAAAGATTAGAACTGAAGTTGGGACGGATAAAAGAGTGGGTTTCGAGATTTCCCTTCATAAAGGACTTATGTTCAAGGGTCGTCTCTATGTGCTGAAAGACGATCACATCAGAAATGAAATCATGAAGGAAGCCCATTCAGCACCGTATGCAGCTCATCCAGGAGGGACAAAGATGTATCGTGATTTACGAGAAACATTCTGGTGGAGGAATATGAAAGGTAGCATTGCGAAGTTTGTCTCGCGTTGCATGGTCTGTCAACAAGTTAAGGCCGAACACCAGAGACCATTAGGATTGTTAAATCCACTGGATATACCAGAATGGAAGTGGGAGAAAATCACCATGGACTTTGTAACAGGATTACCGAGATCATCGAGAGGACATGATGCAATATGGGTTATTGTGGACCGACTTACATAGTCAGCTCACTTTCTTCCAGTTCGAATGACTCTCAGTGTAGACCAATTGTCTCAGATATATGTCAAAGAGATTGTTCGACTTCATGGAGTTCCAGTATCCATAGTTTCAGATAGGGATCCGAGATTTACCTCGAGATTTTGGAAGAGCTTACAAACGGCTATGGGTACTAAATTAAATTTTAGTACGGCCTATCATCCCCAGACTGATGGACAGTCTGAGCGCACTATTCAGATTTTGGAAGATATGCTTAGAGCTTGTGTCTTAGATCTAAGCGGTAATTGGGAGACTCACTTGCCATTGGTAGAGTTTGCCTACAACAACAGTTTCCAATCTACCACTGGCATGGCACCATATGAAGCACTGTATGGATGAAAATGCCGATCACCAGTGTATTGGGATGAGGTTGGTGAGAGGAAGATATTAGGTCCAGAATTGATTGAAAAGACAGTAGCGGCTATTGAGAAGATAAGACTAAGGATTAAAGCTGCTCAAGATAGACAAAAGAGTTATGCTGATAAGAGAAGGAAAGACTTGGAATTTCAAGTTGGAGAAAAAATATTTTTGAAAGTGGCTCCGATGAAAGGGACTTTCCGTTTTGGTAAAAGAGGAAAATTAAGACCTCGATATATTGGACCATTCGAAATCTTGGAACAAGTTGGAAATGTAGCTTATCGTTTGGCTCTGCCGCCAGAACTTGCGGCTGTGCATAATGTTTTTCACGTTTCCCTATTAAGGAAGTATGTGCATGACCCTAGCCACGTGGTGAACTTTCAATCCATTTCGATTCAGAAGAATCTATCATATGAGGAAGCATCGGTGGCAATAATTGACAGGAAGGTCCATATTTTAAGAAATAAAGAAATTCCCTTAGTCAAAATCCAGTGGGGTAAAACGGTAGTGATGAGGCTACCTGGGAAAAGGAAGAAGAAATCCTAGCCAAGTACCACGACATAGTAGACCAAGTAAGTTTAATTTCGAGGATGAAATTATTTTAAGGGGGTAAGGTTGTAGCGATCGAGAAAATTCTATTATTATAAAGGTTAAAATTATTAGTATGTGTCGCTACAATTTCATCCATTTTTAAGAAAAACGTGTTCGTCTAGCCAATTAGATTATTTTAAGATTTCAAGAAAGAAATTTAAATCCGTTTAAATCTGTAAGTCCGACTTGCGATTTTAAATCTGTCCGAGATTATTATTTCATTTTGAACCCAATTATTTATTTTAATCTCTAAATTTCTTATTTTATTTTTATTTTTTTTTAAATTCAATCAACTATGTGAAACTCCTAGCCGAATATGAAAATTCAGAATTTTTCCCAAACGTCTCAAAAAAAAAAAAAAAAAAATTGTTTCTGCCAACCAATAACATATTTATTTACTATAATGAATGCAGCAACCTATCAAATTTTGAAACTGAAACACTAGAGAATTAATACACCACTTTATAGTTTTACAGTATATAAAATCATCTTCCCCATTTTGTATTCTTCAGATACCTCACAAACACCTGCGAGACTTGGGTAAGCATTTTCTTTGCCTCAACCTTTAGCTTCCCATTTACTTCATCAGTTGCATGAGCCAAACCAAAGCCATCATTCACAGACATTATACCCTCAATCACTCCACAATTCAGAATGGAAGCCTGCCACTACCAGCTCCAAAACCTCCAAGCCATGCCAATCCATTTTCGCAACCCAACTGACCGCCACCTCCACATTCAAAAATCAAGCCCAAATCACCACTAGAACCAAGAAAGCAAACCGAAAAACACAGTACTTACCCAGTTCACCGGAAAACTTGGCCGGAAATTGTGGTCCCCAAATTCGAGCTTCACCCGAGTCTTCAAACCGTAAACCCATCCAGGAACCAAACCCTTTTTCTTTCACCACACATCCACCCACACCGCTGCCTCGATCCGGCAGTGTCTTGCCGGATGAACCGCTGGAAGCCGTTGGGCGATAGGGCATCGTCGCCCTCTTCTCTCCCTCTGATTCTCTCTCTCTCTCTCTCTCTCTCTCTCTCTCTCTCTCTCACAGTAAAGAGAGAAATGAGAATATTTATATATATAGATTTTATATATTTTAACTTTTAGTGAAATTATCTCATTGGTCCCCAGTTTTTTTAACAATGATCATTTTAGTCCCTGAGTTTTCAAAGCATTTAAATAAGTTTTATGAATCTTTTATTTCAGTCCCAAGTTTTAAAAGTTGTTATTTTAGTACGAATAGTTTTAAAACATTTCGAGTTGGCCCTTCTATTTTCTAAAAATGTCAAATTAGTCCCCAATATTTTATTTTATTTTAAACACTAAATTTCCCAAAATTACTAATTCAAAATTATTTTCTTTGGCTAGACGACGCGAACGGAAAGTTAGAGAATTGAAGTTTCCCTTGCTCGACTCGAAATCATTAACATTTGAGGTAGACTCATACCTAATAATTAATTTAGCTATGATTTACATGTGAATTTGAGATTATGTAAATCATATTTGATCTTATGAGAAAAGTGATGTTATGATCATGTAATTAGCCATGAGGGGTAAGATGGGCCAAGACTCTCCCGAAAATTGTGTGTGAAAAAAGTTATGTTCATGAAATTGAACAAAGAAAAAGAAGAAATGTTATAAGCGCTATAACTTCCATGCACATTTGCATGTTGAAAGAAGACAAGACGAGGCTACTTTCCACACTTATGTGTTATATATTTATGATTTTATACAAAAGATATGTTTAGCATGATTACATTTTTATGTGCAATTTATGGAATAAATGAATTATTTTGTTATGAGTTTACTGAGTATTTCTTTGAAATACTCATCCCGTTATTAACAATTTTTTTTTGTAGCGTACCCGATCCTCAAGGGCTACCGGTCGTCTACTCATGGTCTTTCCACTCCCCCCTTGGTCGTCCTGGTCCTCAAGGGCTACCAGCCTCGTTTCCAAGAAGTGGATTTTTGCTTTCCGCAGGGATCGAACCTTGTACCTAGGGGTTAAGTAAAAATATTCTTAAATCCCTGCTACCATTAGACCATGTGGTCTAATGGTAGCAGGGATTCCATGAAGTTTATACTTAACCCCTAGGTACAAGGTTCGAATCCCTGGGGAGGCAAAAATTCACTTCCTGGAAATGAGGCTGCCAGCCCTTGAGGAGCAGGACGACTAGGGAGGGAGTGGAAAGACTATGAGTAGACGGCCGGCAGCCCTTGAGGATCGGGTACGCTACAAAAATGGTGTGGTATAATGGTAGCATGGATTTAAGAATCTTTGTACTTAACCCCTAGGTACAAGGTTCGATCCCCGCGGAAGGCAAAAATCCACTTCTTGGAAACAAGGCTGGCAGTCTTTGAGGACCAGGATGACCAAGGGGGGAGTTGAAAGACCATGAGTAGACGGACGGAAGCCCTTGAGGA
This sequence comes from Ligustrum vulgare, assembly GCA_963555705.1. Classification (NCBI taxonomy): domain Eukaryota; kingdom Viridiplantae; phylum Streptophyta; class Magnoliopsida; order Lamiales; family Oleaceae; genus Ligustrum; species Ligustrum vulgare. The sequence continues at coordinate 38,733,867 of OY743173.1, read as the reverse complement.
CCGGGTACGCTACAAAAAAAAGGCGCCTTTTTTTTGTAGCGTACCTGGTCCTCAAGGGCTACCGACCGTCTACTCATGGTCTTTCCACTCCACCCTTGGTCGTCCTGGTCCTCAAGGGCTGCCAGCCTCGTTTTCAAGAAGTGGATTTTTGCCTTCCCCAGGGATCGAACCTTGTACCTAGGGGTTAAGTACAAAGATTCTTAAATCCCTGCTACCATTAGACCACGTTACAAAAAAGGCACCTTTTTTTGTAGCGTACTCGGTCCTCAAGGGCTGCCGGCCGTCTACTCATGGTCTTTCCACTCCCCCCTGGTCCTCCTGCTCCTCAAGGGCTGACAGCCTCATTTCCAGGAAGTGAATTTTTGCCTCCCCAGGGATTCGAACCTTGTACCTAGGGCTTAAGTACAAACTTCATGGAATCCCTGGTGGATCGGGTACGCTACATTTACTGATCACTCTGCTCCTAAATATTTGTTCACAAAAAAAGATGCTAAACCAAGACTCATTCGATGGATTTTGTTATTGCAGGAATTTGACATTACAATCAAGGACAAAAAAGTGGTGGAAAATGTTGTTGATGATCATTTGTCTAGATTAAATTCTGAGAGTTTAAAAGTTTCTTACCCTTTGAATGATTCATTTCCCGATGAACAGTTATTTAGCTTGAATATTCTTCCTTGGTTTGCTGAATCGGTTAATTATCTGGTGACAGGTCATATGCCTTCGATTGGACAAATGAGAATGAAAGCTATTGCAAGGAACTTCTTTTATGATGATCCGTACTTATTCAAATATTGTGCTAATCAAATCATCCGAAGATGTGTTCCTGATGATGAAGTACAACAAGTTCTTACCTTATGTCATTCTCATGCTTGTGGAGGTCATTTCTCTTCACAGAAAATAGCAGCTAAGGTACTTCAATGTTGTTTTCTATTGGATGCTCATGTCTTTTGTAAAAATTGTGAACAACTTGGTAGTCACAGTCATAGGAATATTATGCCATTAGCTCCAATCCTTGTGCTTGAAATTTTTTATTGTTGGGGATTAGATTCTATGGGTCATCTTCCGCCTTCTTTTGGATATCTTTATATATTGGTTGCTGTTGATTATGTGTCAAAATGGGTAGAGGCTATTCCATGTAGGACAAATGACCATAAAGTTGTGCTCAAATTTTTGAAATAACATATTTTTTCTAGATTGGAATGCCTATGGCCATAATTAGCGATGAACACATTTTTATAATAAACCTTTTGAAACCTTGCTAGTGAAATATGGCATTAGACATAAAATAGCCACTCCTTATCATCCTCAAACTGAATTAGCCAATCGGGAAATTAAAGTTATTTTGACAAAAACAGTGAATCCAAATAGAAATGATTGGGTTATAAAATTGGATGATGCTTTATGGGCTTATTGGACTGCTTTTAAAATTGTTCTTGGAATGTCTACTTATAGAATTGTGTTTGGAAAACCTTGTCATTTTTCAGTTGAAATTGAACATAAAGCTTATTGGGAATTCAAGAAACTCAACTTTGATTTAAATCAAGCGGGTGAATTTAGGAAATTAAAATTGAATGAGTTAGATGAATTACATTTGGAAGCATATGAGAATGCAAAATTTTCAAAAGAGAAAATGAAAGTTTTTCATGATAAGAAAATTTTTAGAAAATCATTTTTTCCTTCTCAAAATGTATTTCTATATGACTCTAAGCTTCATCTGTTTCCTGTTAAGTTGAGAACTAAACAGATTGATCCTTAAATTGAGCAAACTATTTACCCTTATGAAGCAATTGAAATCTTGGATCCAAAAACTGGTACTGTTTTTAAAGTTAATGGAAAACGTCTGAAACCATTTTTGGATAATTTTTCTACTGAAATTAATGAACTTCCTCTGCTGGACCCTTGGAGCTAACTTTTTATTATCATGTATATATTTTATTTTCTTTTTGAAGATTTTATTCTTTATTCTTTATTTTTTAGTTTTTCATTCTTGAATAAATGCTCATGTGCATAGGCCTCTTCTTAGGTACACTCTTATCCTTTATCTTAATTTAGTTTGAGTCGTGTCTATGAATCACTATTCATTTTTCTTCTCTTTAAGTCATTGAGGACAATGTCTGATTTTAGTTGGAGGGAGAGTAACTCAAATGTACTTGTTTTGCATTAATTTTTTGTGATCGTTGAGCATTAGAATTGAGTACATTTGGAATCTTGAATTATATCTTTATTATTCTGTAAAGACCTCCTAAGATTTTTCTTATGCACAAATTTAAGCCTTGTTCTGAGATAGATGGTCAACACATGCAACTAGAGCTCTCTCAAGTTTAAGTGGTTTTATTTGTTCATCATGAGAGTTGAGTGATTGGTGGTTTTCCTATATTTCCCTTGTTTGATATTGTTAGTTCCATTGGGCATCATTACATGGATTTTGAATTGTTGGTGGTTTATACTTAAGAAATGATGAAGGTCGATGTCAAATAAAAATTTGATCCCTTGAAGCTAACCTTATTATCTTCTCTTCCCATTAGAAATCACTACATAGCCACAAATCCCTTTCATCCATTTTTCACACTAAAGACAACATTGGATACATAAATATATAACCTTGACTTCTAATTTCAAGTATAAGTGAGGATGATTTTTTTGCTCCATATATGAGAAACAAATGTTCAGTGTATGAAACCAAAGAAAAGTGGAGTTAGAGGTATTTGGCAGTCATTTAGACTAGAGGAGAATGTTGAAGAATTATTTGAGAGGATTTCAGTTACAAAAAAAATGGAAAGGAAAAAAAGGGGAATTCAACAAAAAAAAAAAAAAAGGTAGAGAGAAAGAGAAAGAAAAGTAGTGAGAAAGAGAAAGAAAAGGGAGAGATATTGAAAAGAAAGTAAAGGATGTGAAGAAGAAAGTAAGCTTGAAGTATGATTAAAACTGAAAATTATTATCTTTGCTTATATTTGGAAGTCCTTAATTTCAATTCACTTCTTTGATTTTCCTATCCTATCCGACACACACACACACACACACACACACACACACACACACACACAGAGTTTTGCTACCATTGCATCCTATACTTCCATTGGAATTCCTTATTCTATTATTATCACTGGAACATGTAAATCTTTTCTTTCACCACTCTTTATCAGTTCCCTTGATAACACCATCATCACCTTTACATTGACATTTTGATCTTAAACTGGCTTGTGGTAAGAACAGTTGAGTCCCAATAGTTGTGAACTTTTCATGAGGTCAATATTTTCTTTGCTGCTATTCACATATATGACAATTCTTGAATGCTTGAGTGATTAGTTTTTAAACTCCATGAATGACCCCCTAACCAGTTCAAAAAAAAAAAAAATACACATTCCAGTTAGTATATGGAGTTTATGCTTTGCTTGAGTGAATACCTGAAATTGTATGTGTTGGGGTTAGTGGTTTGATGAATCGGCTTAAAACACACACACGAAAGTTTGGGAATGTTTTTATGGACTAAATTCAAATTTTTCATAGAGCTAGTAATTTTTTAATCCACTTAAATTGCTAGAAACTAGTAAAAGGCTAGTTGGGAAGTGTGATTATTATCCAATTTTACTTACTTTAGATAGGTATATAAATGAAAAATATAATTTTGGGGTATAAATTATATTTATTTAGAGTAAAAATTATAGAAGACCACATTCTAATTCTTAAACTCTAAATTGACTTTATTTGCTATTAATTTCATTTATTTAATTGTAGGGATCTTACATTGAATTCAAATTTCGACCTACATTTTTTGGCCCACTTCACAACTCCCAACCCATATCCATTCCCACACAACCTAACAGCCCACAAAACACACACATTCAACACAGCCGTCCCACACCACACACAAACTGACCTCTTTGGGAAAAACCAACACAGCCGCAACCAACCACTCTCCTCTACACACAAACATAACCTCCACCGGACCACCCTTCCACAGCAACTTCCTCAAGCTCGCCGACCTTCTACCAAACCACACAGCAGTCGGCAGACACCAGCAGCCTCCATTACACCTCCAATTCCTGCCACACCAGTTTCCCTCACATTCACTAGCCACAGCCACCAACCCCCAAACAGCCGCAACCAGTTAACCTCTCTCCTTCAACCTCTCTGCTAGACACAGCTGCAACCTCTCTTTTCTCTCACCCCACAACCAGCAACATCTTCATCATCCCAACATCACTCACGACCAACCTTCTCTCCACCCCTCTCTAGCCATACTCTTCCTCTAAAACCAGCCTCCACATCACCAGATACTCCATAGCTGAACACCGCTCCATCTCTCACAGCATCCGCAGCAGCTCTACACTTTTCCAGCAGCTCTCCACTACAGCCTGCCCTCATATTAGGTGATTTGTTCTAGTTTATAATCCTATTTTTTTTAGACTTTTAGTTGTTTGTGTTAATTTTATATTATTGGCATTTCCTATTTTTCCACAAATGTGTAATTTCAAAAAACTTAATTCAATTACTAAATCCTGTATTTAGTAGTTTTTTAAGTTTAATTAAATTACACAAATAGTTCTTGAAGAAAAATATATCTCTTATTTTTGTGCCAATCAATTTATTGTTGGAAGAAAATACTGATTTGATTAGGTCTCAATATCTTGTGATTTTGGTAAATCTCTTTATGAGTAATCTTATTCTTGATATGGCTAAAAATATTTAGATATATTTTTGCATATGGTAAGATCATCATCTTGATAAAACCGAGCATATTCAAGCTTATCTACATATGGTAAGATTGCTTCTTGATAGGGCCGAAAATCTTGGTTCTTGAGTTGGCCGAAAATATGGTTCTTATGCTTGGTATCCTAGTGTATGTTAATCACTTGATTGATTAATTTATGGTAAGATCTTTCATGATTATCTATATCCTATTTTATGGTAAGATTTATTCAAGAATAATTATCTTACATTTCTCTAATTAACTCTGCTATATTTTGCAGGTGATAGAGATCTTTTGCAATAAGGAAACTTGGAGGTCAAGTAACTTAATTGCATTTAAATAGAAGAAAACGGGATGTTTTCTTCAAGATGTGTAAAATAAAAAATCCGTGTGATGCTTCACAGATACACGTCCACCACATTCAAGGAGTCAAGAAGCCAATTTTCGTGTGGTGTACTAATATTAAAGGCTTCAATTGTGTTGTGACTTCGGTACTCCGGGAGGAGGAATCAATCACTCAAAGAAGGAAAGAATTTCAGCATGAAGATCAAATGGGAGGTTTGGGCCGTGTTCGAACGGGAGTTCGAGGTTGCTGAAAAAGTATTGCAGATTCAAAGAAAACTATTGAAGAATGGTGGGACGCCAGCTCATATTACATACCATAGAAGGATCGGGGAGTGATCTATTTCTTGGATGTTTGATAAGTCTATGCATAGATTTATCCTATAGTTTAGATTGATCTATATAAACTCATTCCTTATATAGTGATTTATTTTTGTCCTCAAGATGCGGGCCGTGGGTTTTCGCTGTTAGGGTTTTTTTCCCACGTTAAGCTCAAATTATTGTGTTCTTATCCATTTACAATTCTGCACAATTTATTCTGTTCATTTACGTTTTACTACCCAGACGAATCTAGATAAGCAAGATTCATCTGGTATTGCGCTAAAATAGATCTTAACAATTTACTGTTAATTGGTTACTGTATAGACTTATCTATGACAGTCTGTTGATAAAATTTAGACAACTTTAAAATTTCAATTGGTATCAGAGCGGGTTCACTTCTAGAAAGTGAGATCCGGTTATCTGAATGGAAAATTCTACATCTCTTAGGCCACATCTGTTAACTGGTAGTAACTATGCATATTGAAAAAATCGTATGGAAATTTTTATTCAATCTATTGATGAATGTTGTTGGACATCTATCCTTGAAGGTTACACAACACCCACTATCACTGCTGGAGGTGTTGTTACAGCTGTAGCTAGAAGTGCTTATACTGCAGACGAATTAGCTAATAAAAATTGGAATTCGAAGGCACTTAACGCTATTGTTTCCTTGGTTGATCTAGGTAAATTTGGACTCATCTCCTCCTTAAGAACCGCTAAGGAAGCGTGGGATGCTTTGAGGGTAGGAAACGAAGGAACCAACGCTGTCAAAACCTCCAAGCTGTAGATGATCACTCTAAAGTTTGAACAACTATCTATGGATGAGAAAGAAGACTTCAAAAGCTTCTATGCCAGATTGAGTGATCTCACCAACTCAGCTGAACCTCTTGGGAAAACCTACTCAAATGACCAGATTGTACAAAAAATCCTTAGATCTTTGCCAGACAGGTTCCATGCAAAAGTGCTAGTGATTGAAGAAAGCAAAGATCTTTCAACCATGCGAGTTGAGGAACTTGTAGGGTCATTAATTACCTATGAGTTAAATCTGGCCCGAAGAAAGAAAGACAAAAAACCTGGGATTGCTTCAAGGCAAGCAGTGAAGATCCAGATGAATCTGGAGAGACAGATGAAGATGAAAACTTTGTATTTCTCACCAGACAATTTAAAAGGTTCCTCAAGGGCAAACAAAAGGAAAGATTCACAAATCTTCAAGGCCAGAATCAAAAACCACAAAAACAATGGAGGAAAAACAATTTCTATCCTAAAAATAATGCTAACTCGTCTGAAGGAAAGCCTAAGAGTCGAATTCAATGCAGAGAATGTGAAGGATATGGATACATTGCAGCAGATTGTCCTAATACTCAAAAGAAGAGTAAGGGAAGGAAAGCCATGAATGTTACATGGAGCGATGGAGACACAGATGAATCTGAACTAGAATCAGACAGCAGCAATTCTGAAAAACAGGTAACTACCCTTACTACTTTATAGTTATCTGGTACTGAATCTGGTAACTCTTCTTATGCAGTTGAATTTGGACCAAACACTGAAAACTTGAGAAAGGAACTTAAAGATGCAGAAGAAAAGATCCAACTGCTGCAGGCCTTCTCTAAACACATCAGCGAATGACATCTGGATGCATCTGCATTCTTAGATGTTGAACAAAATGCGGTAAGCAGGTTAAGTTCAGAACTTGCTAAAGCACAAGACAAAATCAAGAAACTGGCACTTGGATCTGTCCAGCTTGATGAAATCCTGAACAATGGCAAACCTGTCAGCTTAAAAATAGGTCTTTGATATAAAGGTAAAGGTAAAAAACATGACCATAAAATAAACTTTGTAAGAGAATCTGGATACAGATGTAAGGAACAAAGTAGAAATTATATAGATGCATCTACCTCTCATCTTCATCAATACAATGTTGCAGGAACTCAAAACTCACATCCAGCCAAGAACTATACAAGAAGATAATTTCAGCCCAATTTGTACAAGCCAGATGAGTCTGTCCATTAGAACGACGGGAAATTTCAACCTCGACAGAGTCGGCAGGATACATCTGTTTTCCAGGTATTCTATAATTTTTGTACTAAATCTGGTCATGATGTATTTAGATGTCATGAGTACTTGAAATTATTCAATTCACACAAAAGAAGACTTGTTTCTAGACAAGAAAAGAAAATTTGAACTAATGCTTATGTAGTTCAATTATCTTTAAGTGCCTTGATTCCTAACATGGTATTTTGATAGTAGATGTTCTAGACACATGACAGGTGATCTCTCTCTACTAACACATTTTGAAAAAGGCGAGACAGGTGCTGTTACATTTGGTGATGGCCAAAAGGGTAAGATAGATGGATCTGGTATCATCAACTTCAAGGGCTTGCCTACATTAACCAATGTCTTGTATGTTATAGGACTTAAGGAAAATCTGATCAGTGTAGGACAATTGTGTGATGATAACTTGCTTGTCATGTTTTTTAAAGAATATTGCAAGGTTTTAAGTTGTGACAAGAATTCTAATCCGTTAAAAAGTGTTTTGTTTAAGGGAGTTAGATCTAGAGACAAATGCTATACACTTGAAAGATACATAACTTGCAATTCTGTTAGGACCAAAAATGAGAAACTGTGGCATAACAGATTAAGGCATCTAAACTACCATGATCTCATGAAGCTGACCAGACTACATGCTGTGAGAGGCTTGCCTAGCATTAAAAAAAATTCCAGATGAAATCTGTGGTGATTTTCAAAAGGGTAAGCAAATCAAAAGTCAACAAAAATCAGGTACATCTATTCATACCTCTCGTATACTTGAACTAATTCACATGGATTTGATGGGTCCAATCCAAAAGGAAAGTATTGGTGGCAAGAGGTATATTTATGTGTGTATTGATGATTTCTCCATATACACTTGGGTCATGTTTATTCGTGTTAAATCTGATACCTTTGACAATTTTGCTAATCTTTTTCAGAAATTGAGCAATGAAAAGGCAGACGAATAGGCAAGAGTCAAAGGAGCAGAAGTGATCATGGAAGAGAGTTTGAAAACTCTGAGTTTGCTGATTTTTGTATCCAATATGGGATCAAGCATGAGTACTCATCCCTGAAGATTCCTCAACAGGATGGAGTGGTAGAAAGGAAAAATAGAACTCTACAAGAGATGGCTCGTGTCATGCTAAACAACAACAAATTGCCCATGAAATTTTGGGCAGAAGCCATAAACACTGCTTGTTATATTGTTAATAGAGTCATGCTTAGATCAGGAACAAATCAAACTGCATATGAAATTTGGAAGGGTAGAAAACCAAGGGTTGATTACTTTCATGCTTTTGGAAGTAAATGTTACATTTTAAAAGATAGAGAACACCTAGGAAAATTTGACTCAAAATCGGATGATGGAATACTTTTGGGTTATGCTGAAAATAGTAGGGCCTATAGAGTTTACAATCTAAGAACCCAAACCGTTCTTGAGTCAATTAATGTAAAATTGGATGAAACTAATTGTTTGAACTAGGATTTCCAGGAAGCAGATGGTGATCAACTGGAAGTTCCACCAAAAGAAAAAGTTGGAATTGAAAAATCAGCAGAAGAACAGCACCAAGCTGGAAGTCTGAATGATGCTGAAGAACACGATCAGGATGAGTCTGGGCACCCAGTAATATCTGCAGATCAAGACGCGTCTGACTACCCAGATACACTTGATATTGCAGAATCAGAAGTATCGAGACAACCACCTCCTAGGATTCAAAAGGCTCATCCACTTGATAACATTCTCACTGATATATCTAAGAGAAATGTGACCAGAAGAAAATTTGTTGCCGAGATGGGAAACATTTGTCATATGTCTCAAATTGAACCAAAAAATTTCAAGAAAGCTTTGCCAGACGAACACTGGGTACAGGCTATGCAGGAGGAGCTCAACCAATTTGAAAGAAACAACGTCTGGGAGCTGGTACCACGTCCTAAAGAAGGTAATGTAATTGGAACCAAATGGATCTTCAAGAACAAATCAAATGAACAAGGAAATGTGGTGAGAAATAAAACCAGACTTGTTGCTCAATGTTATACCAAGATTGAAGGGATAGACTTTGATGAAACATTTGCTTTGGTAGCCAGACTGGAATCCATCAGGGTGTTGCTAGCTGTGTCCTGCTACATTAACTTCAGATTATTTCAGATGGACGTCAAAAGTGCCTTTTTGAACGGTGTGCTTAATGAGGAAGCTTATGTGGAGCAGCCCCAAGGGTTCACAGATCCATCTCACCCGGACTACGTCCTTCGACTCAAAAAGGCTTTATATGGGTTGAAACAAGCCCCCAGAGCTTGGTATGAAAGGCTCACATCATTCTTGCTAAGCAACGGATACAAAAGGGAGGAACTGATAAAACTCTTTTTATTAAGCATCTAATTCCTGGACTAACTGTAGCTCAGATATATGTTGATGACATTGTATTTGGGTCTACATCTAAGTCCAAAATTGATGAATTTATAAATACAATGAAAAGAGAATTTGAAATGAGTATGGTACGTGAACTAACATTTTTCCTTGGTTTGCAGGTACAACAAGATGAATCTAGCATATTCATATCTCAAGCAAAATATGCTAAAAACTTGGTGAAGAAATTTGGACTTGAATATGCAAAGGCTATGAGAACTCCCATGACAACTACTCTAAAACTTTCAAAGGATAACAGTGGCAAGGATGTAGATCCATCTCTCTACAGAAGCATGATTGGATATCTTTTGTACCTTACTGCCAGTAGGCCCAACATATCAATTAGTGTTGGAGTGTGTGCACGATATCAAGCCAAACCTAAGGAGTCTCATGTTGCTGCTATGAAAAGAATCATCAGATATGTAAGTGGTACATTGAATTACAGAATTTGGTTTACAGGAGATACCACTGCCCATCTTTCAGGTTTTTCAGATGCAGATTGAGCTGGGAATGTGGATGATCGAAAGAGTACATCCGAAGGATGTTTTTACATTGGGAACAACTTGGTGGCATGGCTAAGTAGAAAACAAAATTCAGTATCACTTTCCACATCCGAAGCTGAGTATATTGCAGCTGGAAGTTGTTGTACACAACTCCTTTGGATGAAACAAATGTTGGAAGACTATGGAATCTCTACAGAACAAGCCACTATGTATTGTGACAACACTAGTGTCATTAATATCTCAAAAAATCCTGTCCAGCACTCCAGAACAAAACATATTGACATCAGACACCACATCATCAGAGAATTGGTGGAACGAATGATTATCAATCTGGAGCACATATTGACTGATCTACAGCTTGCAGATTTATTTACTAAGGCCCTCCTTAATAGGAACATACATATTTTAAAAAAAAAGGGTTTTTATTTATTCTTATTGCATTTATTATATTCTAAGTAGATCATGTTTTTGTTTGCAGATATATCTGAGTGCTTGTGGCTGATAATGAGACAGATACGTCTGGATGAAAGTAGTGAACATGTCTCCGGATGAATCTAACTAGCACTCAATTCTGGACAATCCAAAGGATAAGTCACTAGTATCTAAGTCATATGGTTGTTACTGGATGAGATTTCATATTCTGTGCGTAGAAATATGATCTGAATCTTAGCATTGCACGTATATTCTTATTATCCAAGGGCAGTGCTAGTGAAAAAGAAGGCTGTCTATCCAAGCCAAGTTCATACCCTTTAGTTTCAAAATATAATGATTTGAGATAAATGCAGAAATATCATAGAAGATAGGGGAAAATCGAGAAAGATAACTTCTGGGGATTGTGTGAATTTACTAATCCAAGTCAAGTTCATACCCTTCTTCGAATCAAAAGGGGAACATACTGTAAGATAACTTCTGGGGATTGTGTGAAGCCGTTTCCACCTCCAAAAGACATTTCCACAGTATAGAAAAAGTCGGCAAACCGGATTTGAGAAAATGCACTTCTTATAGATATTGATTGGTCTTATTGTGCACTACGGTGACAAATTAAGAAGTCAGGGCAATCATATGATTTTTGACAGTATGTGGATAACTAAGGATTGCTCGAATCACACACGCACACTAATCAACTTAATTATGTACGTGGTGGATTGTATACTGCCAGATATGTCTGACTCAACAGATGCCAACAAGTACTCAGACGTGTCTCAGGTATCCAGATGCATTTAGATTTTTCTTATTCACAAATTTTAGATTTTATTCTGAAATTTTTTATTTTTAAGGCAGTATATCGTGGGCTAATATATGCAAATCTTGCAGAACAATTCAGTTGATTGTGGGTCCCAATTTTGTTAATTTATTTGTTTCCTAATTCTCGTCATATTCTATTTCAATGTTTATCTATTTTTAAGGAAAGAAGTTGGCAGGAATCAGGATTCTCTAGTTACCATAAAAAACTCTAATTCCTTTTATATGAGAATTTCACTTAAACTCAAAAACCCTCACACTTCTTCATAAGCCTCACGTCCTGAAGTTCCAAAACCCCAAATTCCTTTCATCTAAACCCTAGCTTCCGTCTTCCTTACTCTCTCCAATCCTAAACCCATTCCAGACATGGCCAGAAGCAAGCAAACCGGAAGGAGGAGAGTCACCAAAGGCGGCGGTAGCAATGTAGCATCGTCTCAACCAAACCCATCTAAGACGGGAACTCCAAGCGCTGATGCCATTGTACCTGTACCAACGTCCGGCACCAACCCAACGCCGACCTCGCTCTCTACTGTCGGTACTACTCCAACGCCTACTCTCCTTATGGCCCAATTAAGCCGAGGCATGCCAATCATTCCACAGTCCATAGGCATAAACTTGGCACCCATATCAGGTAATCTTGGCCAAAGTCATCTTTCTCCCTTGGATATTTGCAGTGAGTTACAGGGAGCAAGTAAACATGCAACTAAGAAAAGGACAAAAGATGCAAAAACTGTGGAAGAAGAAGAAGGTGGCGACGAATCTGGAGAAAATGAATCTAGTGATGAAAAATAAAAAAACCAGAAGAACAGGAAGTGTCTGGGGAGGATGAAAAATCTGAGAAAGACAAGGAAGCAGAAGAATTTGAGGGTGAAGTACCACCATAAGAATCAGAGGAATCTAAGGATGCAAAAACTGAGAATGAGGTTGTAATCCCAGATAGAAAAGGAAAATAGAAGGCAGAAGTCACTGCAAGTTCGAAGAAGAAAAAGGGAGACACAACTGCGGGTCCACTAAGATCCAAATTTGATGTATCTTCATTCGTCTGCACCCCCATGCTGACGGCGAGAGGTATGTTTACCCCATTTAATTTTAAATTTTGGTCGTCTGAGGCATACTCTGATTTTCGAAAGCATATTTTGGGTAAACGGCTGCATTATGAATCTAGAGTGGTTGTACGAGAATTTGATGATTTTGAGATAGATGATATTGTGTCATACTTTGGGTCGAAGAAATTGACTGAATGTAAGGGGGAGATCAATGAGACCTTGGTTAAAGAATTTTATGCAAATATCCCTATTGACTTTAACTCCAAAAAATGTCTGTTTACCACTTCACTATTTGTTAGGGGACAATTGATTAAGATTTCTGCAAAGGAACTTAGAAAGTGGTTAGGTTTGAATGAGAATATGGCTGATGAGAATGAGTCTATGGAAGCCACTAATGATGAGATTGCAATGGAGTTGTCGGGGGTAAAATCACATGGCCGGTGAAGGGGTTAAAACAATTACCTAGGTCGGAGATGTCCAAGAAATACAAATTCTTCACAAAATTGTGAAGGCTAATTTTGACCAACTCATCCATGACTCAAGTTTTAAGAGAGAGTATGCTAGAACCTTGTTTCTCCTTGGGACTAAACGAAACATTGACCTTCTTGCACGTATTTGGAACTCTATTGTTGGTAGAGTCTCGAGAAGTGGTCCTTGAAAGGGGAATACTTATTTACTGGTTTATCCTTGGATCATTTCACAGTTTCTTAGTGATCAAGGTGTGCAGACGCTAGAGGATGATCTAGTGATCACTCCAAAAGTACTAAATAGGGCCAGATGCAGAAAAACTCTAGAGGTATAGACCGCTCACAAGAAACAGGTTGTGGATGAGACTACTGGGAATCATGATTCAGCTGGTAAGGATGCCAGGATTGACCAGCTGGAAGCTGAGAATGTTGGGTTGAAGGCTGATATATTTGACCTCAGGGTGCGTGTCCAACAACTTGAAGACACATTAGATCAGTTGCTTGGAGGGTCTTCGAAAGATGTGGCTCTAGTGCCAAGGAAAAGAGGACGGTTGCTGCAAAAAAGCTCCCTACCTCTAAGAAGCAAAAGAAGACCCAGGATTGATCTCCACCTTGCCAGTCCCATCTGTTTATTTTCAGTGCTTTTGAAACATTGTTCTTATGTTTTGCTTTAAAACTATTGTTCTTGTGATCAACTTTAGGTTGTGTTTCGATTTTGCGTGCAGGTTTTGTGAACCAATTGGCTTCTCCTCTTTCTCTGAAAAAGGGGAGTAGCATTAGATATCATCTTTTTGGTTAATGCTCTCTATGTGTTGATTTCCTTTACATGCATTAGTTGATTGCGTTTATTATGATGCATAACTTGAGGGGGAGATTTTTTATTGGGGGAGGTTATTGATTTCCTGTGATGATAAAAAGATGATTGGTTTCAGAAAAATAGAAAAAAGCCAAAGGGGGAGATTGTTAATTTTATATTATTGGCATTTTCTATTTTTCCACAAATGTGTAATTTAAGAAAACTTAATTCAATTACTAAATACGTGTATTTAGAATTTATTAAGTTTAATTAAATTACGCAAATAATTCTTGAAGAAAAATATATCTCTTATTTTCGTTCCAATCAATTTATTGTTGGAAAAAAATATTGATTTGATTAGGATCATGATCTAGACATCTTGATCTCAATATCTTGTGATTTTAGTAAATCTCTTTATGAGTAATCTTATTCTTGATATGGCTAAAAATATTTAGATATATTTTTGCATATAGTAAGATCATCATCTTGATAAAATCGAGCATATTCAAGCTTGTCTACATATGGTAAGATTGCTTCTTGATAGGGCGGAAAATCTTGGTTCTTGAGTTGGCCGAAAATATGGTTCTTATGCTTGGTATCCTAGTGTATGTTAATCACTTGATTGATTAACTTATGGTAAGATCTTTCATGATTTATCTATATCCTATTTTATTGTAAGATTTATTCAAGAATAATTATCTTACCTTTCTCTAGTTATCTCTGCTATATTTTGTAGGTAATAGAGATCTTTTGCAATAAGGAAACTTGGAGGTCAAGTAACTTAATTGTATTTAAATAGAAGAAAATGGGATGTTTTCTTCAAGACGTGTAAAATAAAAAATCCGTGTGATGCTTCACAGATACACGTCCACTACATTCAAGGAGTCAAGAAGCCAATTTTCGTGTGGTGCACTAATATTAAAGGCTTCAATTGTGTTGTGACTTCGGTACTCCGGGAGGAGGAATCAATCACTCAGAGAAGGAAAGAATTTCAGCATGAAGATCAAACGGGAGGTTTGGGTCGTGTTCGAACGGGAGTTCGAGGTTGCTGAAAAAGTGTTGCAGATTCAAAGAAAACTACTGAAAAGTGGTAGGACGCCAGCTCATATTAAATGCCACAGAAGGATTAGGGAGTGATCTATTTGTTGGATGTTTGATAAGTCTATGCGTAGATTTATCCTGTAGTTTAGATTGATCTTTATAAACTCATTCCTTATATAGTGATTGATTTTTGTCCGCAGGATGCGGGTCGTGGGTTTTCCCTATTAGGATTTTTTCATACGTTAAGTTCAAATTATTGTGTTCTTGTCCATTTACAATTCTACACAATTTATTCTGTTCATTTACGTTTTACTACCCAAACGAATCTGCATCAGCAAGATTCATCTGGTATTGTGCTAAAACAGATCTTAACGATTTACTGTTAATTGGTTACTGTCCAGACTTATCTGTGACAGTCTGTTGATAAAATTTAGACAACTTTAAATTTTCAGTGTGGATTACTAGTTTTCATGAATTTAGATTAATGATGTTAGTTGAGTTTAAGATATATTTTGGTTGTTGAGTTTTCATTTCCAAACTTCAAATTCATTTTCTAGTAATGTTTATTGTTTGTTTAAATCTTATTTCGGTTAATTTGATTATGTCCGACTAAATTATATTTGAGAGGAGTCTTAGCTTCTATGGGTATGTTTTAATTTCTTATGGATGAATTCTTGTTATTGATAAGGTTTACAAATTTTTTTAAATTTTAAGATTATTTTACATGAATTAATGTCTCTGATGTGGTATGTATTGAATATGCACACAACATGCTCGACAAAATGTAGTAGAATAAATTGACTAATTTTCTTACTACTATGTTTAAATCTTATCGATTCAAAGAAATTCACGCTAATCTTATTTGTTAAGCCTAATTGATAGCGAAAGAAAAACTCCACTCAAATTTCTCTTCCATTACAATTTAATTTTATCCACTTTTTATTCATCTGAGAAATCATAGTTTAAGACTTGAATTTCGTAAATATTATTATACCAATAAATTCCTTAGGAAGAATGATCCTGAATTATTGCTAAGCTATAACTTGACCCCTTTATACTTGAAATGTATATTTTCCATCGAATCAATAGTTTAAACCTGCTGACCATATTGCTTTAACTAAAGTGCAAAACCAAAAACCAAAAACCACATACCTCCAACCCATCAATACATTCACATTCTAAGCATTCTATCCCTAAACTTACCTTTTGAGTTGTTTGGTTCTAATTTAGGGATGGTGTATCTAATTATCTAAGTTTAGGGATTACCAAGTCATTCTTAAGTTCAAGTTGCATAAATTTCCCCAAATGTATTAAACAAACCCCTACACAAGTAATAATCTAACAATGACTATGTGCGCAAGAAGATGAAATCAAGCAAGTTATAACTAATCAATAAAATTCATGTTTTGAGGTTGTTCAATATTCAAGCCAAAGCACAATTTGATCCAAACTATATCCTAAGCAATAAACATGTAAACAAAATTTTCAATTTTTATTTTTTTATTTTTTTATATACCAATAAAAATCGAATGAATGCTTAGAATAAATATGAAACAAATGATATGAATGATATTTTTCACCCCCAAACTAGAAAGAAACATTGTCCTAAATGTTTGTCAAATAGATTTAACAATGCAAAACAAAAGAAAAGATAGAGAGAGAGAACTAGAACTTCCCAAGTGTAGAGGATGTGTTTCTTTGCTTTGAAGCTTCCATTTGATTGCACTTTGATGCATTTGACCGTTTCTTTTCATTGCCCAACTTGGTTCAAGGTGTTTTGATTGATGTTCTCCTTGCAAACAATAGATAAATAACATTAGAAGTCCCAAACACCAATAAGAAACAATGAAAGTTCAATACCAACACCCCCAAACTAAAAATAAACATGAATTTTCTAAGATGGTCGACTGCACATATTCAAGCCCCGACATGGCCTAGAAAAAACACAAATTTTTTCAACCCATCTTTTGATAAGTTAAACTTCACAACACGGTCTACAATATATTAAAAATTCAAGTCATTTGGAGTTCAATAGGGTTAAAAATTATGGAGAAATAGGTGACATGTGCTTGTAGCAGCCCTGTAACAACCTTACAGTGGTACAATATGGCTTGCAATGGTGCTAGAATTTCAAGCATGTGTTTTGTGCATTGCAATGAGGCAAATTGTGAAATGATAGCATTTGCCCAATGAAAAACATGTAATGAAGATGAACGCTTGGAAAAATTTCTCAAATTTGCACAAGAATGTCTTTGTGCATTCCATCGAATACTTAATGTGCATTACAAAATTCAAAGAGTATGCATCAATTTGAAAACATGAATTGACCCAAAAATCTTCAGCTAATTAAGCACAAATGACATACACCAATGATTAACCTATACCCATTCTTCAAATCTCATCAATTCAATTTTCACAAAATAACTCTGTGGAATTTTCCTCCTGGTCCCTCATGCGATCGCGTGGTATAGACACCGACGATTGCGCAGTTACGTACTATAGCATAAAATTACTTTTTAATTCCCTCACGCGATCGCATGAACCTACAGCCGCGCGATCGCGCCGTTGTTCTGGAATTGCTGAATATTGTCCCTTTTTAAATCTCAACCTCGTTTTTAACCCCCTAATCACTTCATGATCTATATGCTATAACCTACTAAAGACAATCATTATGCTCTAAACTTGTTTGGGTGTGAGTTTGAGATAATGAAAAAATCCTAGTCTAACTAAAACGTGCAAAATTAAAAGCACACCTAAACATGCAAAAATAGTGTAACAAGCAAAAATGTCTTAACATGCCAACATGCACAACACTTAAAACATGTGCAGTACACTCAATTCTTTATGTCTCACATTAGTAATCTGCTATTACGCGGTTATCAGAATGCACAATATATATATATTTTTTTGGGATCAAGCGTACAATAGATTTTGTATCGACACAATCATCAAAAGAAATTTATAAGTCCGCCGTATTAACTCCGTGTCCTTGTCTCATCCCTCGTTTCTTCAGTGTAAAACTATGAAAGGGAAAGGTATAGGAAAAATACAATAAAAATTGATAAACGTAATCTTGAATTAAATTGTAATTGTAACGTGAATGCATTTTAATGCCCCCAAAAGCCCAAAAAAGAAACCCTAATTTGAGGAACACGCCAGAAATTACCTCAAGCGATTGCCCAGCCCCCAACCAACCTCCCCCCCCCCCCCCCCACCCAAAAAAAAATTTGGGTTTTCCATAGGAATTTGGAAATCTCCAATTCTTGAAAATGGACCAGTTATCGAACAATATGTTAGGAGAGCAATTGATTCTATAATTAGGAGAAATACATTCAGAAAATATTCCTCATTCTAGTTACAATCTTTTTGACTTTTTCATTAGAATTTGAAATAGATGATGTTTTGGAGGATACATTTGATTGAGCTGTTAAAATTGAGTTAAAGGAGAGATATTGGGTAAATGTATCTTATGATATTATTGATAAGTATATTTTATACACTTATTTTCCTGTCAAAAGTAGGATTTATTATTAATTGTTTATATTTCAGAAATATCTCAAAGTCGAGAAAATAAAGGAATTGAAAGCAAAAACAAGTCAATTGGATGATAAAAGAACCAAATTGTGCAAATGAAGAGTTGGTGATGTAAATCAAGGTGCAAATTGGAAGAAAAATCGAAGAAAGAATTAAATTGAGTGAAATCAGAAGTTTAAGGCCTAAAGTGTATGAATCAAATGAAAAAGGAGCAAATTGCAAATATTCAATTGTTGATTCGAACTATGATATGATACTTGAAGGTTTCTAGGATTCAATTGAATGCAAATAGAAGTCAAAAAGGAATGAAATATAATAAGAATATTACCATAAATTGATTTCAATAACACAAGATTTTTTGGCAAATTTTTAGTCGGACTTTGTGACCTAAATTTGGGGTGGTAAACGTTCGAATTAGGAAAATTGTATTTCAGGAAGAATTGTATTTCTTTTAGTTTTATTTGAAACGCACTTTAAATCACTTTAATCGGATAAGAGAATAGTAAGATATGATCAAAATACTGACAACTGTGAAAAGACGACGCGAATTCTACTTTCCTTATTTGATTAGGACTCTTTTGCAACCAAATCTTGACGTGATTTTGACCTAATTTCACCTATATAAGAGACTACATGGGCAGCAAAGGAGGGAAGTTAGGTTAGATACCACATTTTACATAATAATTGAGAGAAAGATGAGGCGCATAACAAGATCTACATCAAATCCAAGATCTCTCATTCAAGAAGATTAGCCCCTGCTCTCTTTGCTGTTTTGAGGTCGTTTTCTGTTTTTATTTTCAAAAACGGTAAAAACGCGTTCTCTTTACCATTTTCGAAAACGCATTTTGGAAAACAAAAAAAAAATTGTACACAAAACGCAAAACGCTCAAAACCTCGTTTTGGGCGTTTTGTGTGTTTTTCGACAAAAATTGTCCAAAACACGGAAAACGCGTTTTGAGATTTTTTTTAAGGAATTATCTTAACCTAGAACTAAGTTTAATATAAAGTTTATATTTTTTTATTACTTTTTTTAGAATTATCCTAACTTGGAACTAAGCCTAAATAATTTTTTTTTTTTTTTTTTTTTAGAATTATCTTAACTTGGAACTAAGTTTAAATAAAGTTTTATTGAATTCAATATCAAAATTACAAAAAAAAATTAAGTGAGAATTCTTGTTATTATATTTCAAAAAATGCACTGATAAATGGACTCTGGCGGTTTTGAAAGAATTTGCATTTTCTGAATTTTAATAGAAGTAGAGCTTTTTCAAATCCCGAACCTGACCAAGCTGTATTAATATAGACTCTTAATGCTCACATTAGTGTGTTGCATGTAACCATGTTTTCAGTGTACTGTGAAAGAAAATTTGAGTTTGAATTAGTAGTATTCTGCAAGGAAATTAATTAAAAATAGTTTAAGTAGTATTCTGCAAAATTTCAAACAGAACGTGTTTTCCAACTTTTCATTTTCAAAAACAGTTTTCAGAAATGACAAACCAAACGCGTTTTCAGCAAATTTGAAAACAAAAATGAAAACATGAAATACAAAACATTTTTGAAAATGAAAATACAAAATAAAATACAAACAGAACGCCACCTAAATTTCTACATCCGGGTGATGAATTCCATGAAATCTTCTTATTTATTTATTCTTTCAATTACGTATCTAGACTATTTAGTTATGTTAAAGTTGTGATGATATTTTACTTTTTGGATTTTATGTTTTGATTTATTATTTAATATATATGATTCATGAATTTGAGCAATTAATTCGCACTTTTATCATCATATAATTATTTGGCCAATTACTATATGATTGTTATGGTGTTTTTCTAAGTTTGAAAGATTAAAATTACATTATACATGTTTTAATTGATATAAAGTTCCATATGAGATAGAAATATACTCCTATACTTTATGTTATCTTCACTAGTGTTTACAAAACGATAACGTTTTCTTATATGTTTGAATTCGTTACAGAAATATAGTCGGATGCTTTAATTCACCATTCTGAACAGGGTTTTAATAAAAATAGGAACATGAATTTTCAAAACTCCATGAGTTGTAGTTAGACATTTAAAATGGATTCTTGACTCTAGCATGTTTTTCTTATAATTTTAATTGTTCAAACTTGTTTATTTACATTTATTAGTTTAATTAAAAATTCCAAACTCAAATCAAATTTCTATATTTCCGGTTAAGGTAACTAGTCTAAAATAAAATTTACTCAATCCATGTGAATACGATACACGAACTTAAAATTTACTTTATTACTTACGCGATCCTTACACTTGTGGTTAGCGAACAATTGT
Source organism: Ligustrum vulgare (assembly GCA_963555705.1). Lineage (NCBI taxonomy): Eukaryota > Viridiplantae > Streptophyta > Magnoliopsida > Lamiales > Oleaceae > Ligustrum > Ligustrum vulgare. The sequence goes on along the minus strand of OY743173.1, from coordinate 38,713,141 downwards.
TAAGCATTTAGTTAGTATATATATATATATACACTAAATCATTTTCTAATTGAAGTAATAGCAAGATTAATGTAGGGGGCAAAAACCCAAATATGAGTTTTTATTCCCTCATGATTTCACTTTTAACAATTAGGTTGTGTTAGATAGAGAATGTGAAATTTGGATGGAAAGAAAATGAATTCCAATTAATTGAATTCCCGAAAATATAAAGTTTAACGTGTTTGATTGATTTAATTTTCTAGATGAAAAAAGTGGGTATTTTCCAACTTTTGTTTTTTATTGGCACTATTTTTCATGACAAATAATGCAAAATTTAGCTATTTTAATAAAAAAAATTATTTTTTCACATATTTGTACTTAATAATAATGTTCATTTTTAAAATTAAACAAGTTGCTAAGAAAATAAATTCTCCTCCCGCCCAAGAAATCAAATTCCTTGTTTTGGTGGAAAATAAGTCACGTGATGATGAAACATGGAATTCAATTGCCAAGAAAAAAACATTATCGAACAAGGAAAAGTTGAAACTTGGGTAGAAAAGTTTCATTTTCCATGGAAAAGAAACACTATAAACTCATCCTTAATGTTTGGTGGAGGGGTTTAGCCCCTTTTTACAGAACTAGTGTTAGATCCGTAAGATGCATGTGCTTTAATTTTTTCACGATTCGTATGTTTATCGTTCCAGAAATTTTCTTTAAATATTATAATCTGAATTGATTTAAAACTTAAAATCAAAAAAAAATTACATTTAAAAAGAATATTAGTCAGTAAAGAAAATAGATATATCTGTTATATAAGCTCAGAAATTTATTAAAAAGAAAGAAAAAGTAAAGAAAATAGATATATCTGTTATATAAGCTCAGAAATTTATTAAAAAGAAAGAAAAAGCAAAAGCAGAACGATAAATGCTCATATTTCATCCTCTTTTATTTTCTATTTCTAAAAAAAATATTTATGTGATATTGACAAAGTGTTTTTTTAATTATGAATTTTGTCCAAAATGAATAACAATTAGTTAATGAATACTACTTATCTTTTTAGGAAATATGATTTAGCTGGGAAAATGGGCCAATGTCTTTTTTGGGAAGTGCTCTCCTTTTATGTATTGCGATTTTCTCTTGTGAATATATTTAGTCATTCTTTGAGCCCTCGTTATTTACAAAATAAGTTTTATAATAATAATAATTTTTTTTTTTTTTGGAGAATGTGTACTTAAGGCACTGTTTGAAGTCCATTATTTCAAATAATGTAGTTTGTAACAGTAAATTTTGGAAGAATAAGTTGTTAAAAAATATTATTTTTTTGAATTTATATGTAGATTATTTTAATAATAGAAATATTGGTTGAAAATGAGTTTGAAATAAATGAGATTTTAAATAAATGGTACCTAATAGGCCAATTTTTTTTTTACCAAGTAGCCAATTTGTAATAGTTAGAAACTTGAATGACTTATTATATAAAAAAAAAACTTCAATGACTTCAATTTTAATGATTATTGGTGCAATTAGCCCTTGTTTGAGATCCATTATTTGAGAATAATGTACTTTGTAATAATAGATTTTTGAAAAATGTGTGATTAAAAATTGAAAATCTTTTTGGATTTTATTGACACCCAAAAATACTCAAGTTCACAAGGTACAATTCAGTAGCCCAAAGGAAGCGATTTAGTAGAAGGGGTTTTGTGAATAAGCCCAAATGTTGACACAAAAAAGACGGGAAATTTGGAGTGATATCCTACCCTATAACTAATTTTGGAAATGTGTAAGTTCATTTTGAAATATTGAAAATTAGAAGAAATAAACTAAAAAAATTGTAAAACTGCCTGAAACTGGAAATGAAGTTAAAAAAAGGAATATTATCTATAAATATGGATAATGGAATAATTACGGTAAATAAAATGTAACTGAAAATATAATACATAATCTTCAACAACCATTTGCAAAGAAATTAAAAACATATCATGTTTTCAATGTTTGAGATAATTAAGGAATAAATTAAATATATCAGTTACAATGGAATCAAAACAAGCAAAACTGCTATGTCTAAATTCAAAAACAATCCAGGCACGAAAATGGAGAGTCCAGAAATTGATTCAATCGTCCAATTCAGATCTAATACTCCTGGAAGATAAGCCTGATCGTAAATGAAGATGTCGCTCTGTATTGCCCATGGCATTAGGGACTGTTTTAAGGGGAGGGGGCTGGACTAGGCTGTAGTCAGGCCCAGATCCATTAATTGTGAAGAATTTTTTTTTTTTTTTTTTAACAGATTAGTCCGGTATTTGATGAGTGCAGTCTGGTATCACTTGGCAGCCCAAATACATTCTATAGATTAAAAATTGAATCTTTTTCTTTTTAGTTCTGTTATGTACTTATGTTAAGGTATAAAATTCAGTCAATCTGAAAAGAGGCTTGTGCAACAGGTATCTAGTTTATTATTAATTACCAACTTAAATTCTGCTTTAGCCTCTCTACTGTCACAGGACATGGCAACTTGTAAATTTGAGGCAGACAAAATAAAATTGGTGTGATGATGATGAAACTGCAAGCATTGCTACAATATTGCAGTTTTTTATTTGCTAATTAAAATAAATTTTGTTTTTCATTAGATGAGTTCAAATATAACTTTATTAGTGTCTTGGTGAGTTTTTTATAGCATATATTACTTTGACAGGTCCTTCTACTATATAAATTTCATACAAAAGTAATATACGCAAATCGGGGGCATTATCACGGAATTCTTTTAAACAACACCGTTTCGAAGATCTACAACTGGAAACTGATACATTGGTGTATCTGGATACGAATTGCACATAACTGATTTGATCTCCAGAAACTGATCTGTTGGTCGACCATACAAACATTGTATTGTTTCGAGAATGAGGAATTAATTAGGGTCTGAAGTGGTTGATTATATGTAGGATTCTTGCATGTCAAATACTTCATTTCGTTCAAAATTTGGGAAGATTATTCATTTAATTAAGTTTGGTTCTGGTGGTCTACAGTTGATACCATTTCATTCAATAAGGAGTCGTAGATGCCCTCACAAATCATACTGGTTCGTTGTCAAAAGCTATGCTTTGCTTTTACTATTTTGATTTTGTCTCTTCTTGGCTTGTCACTGTGATACACGTACAACATAGGAATCCATAAGAAGTTTGATAGGAACGTGAAACTTAAATTTGAGGCTAACATGTGCAACTTAATTATATTCACCAACCAGTTTTGAATTGGGGATCATTAGTAATCTAAATTCTGCAATATCAGAACTCAACATTTTCAATATAAGTGCTGTAAAATCAATGTTAAATAATCTGATTCATTCACCCGATTATGTAGCTAGTTCACGGCATTCTCTAAATCAGACCAAATTTTTGAATTAGTGAATTAAAATTTAGTTCCTGTCCTTTCAATTCAAAGTTACAGGTTCAGTAATCTTATGGGAATAATTCTGAATTCGATGGAAAACAACCACATATTCAAACTTTAAGCATGATTGGTGTAGTGTAACTTATGTTAATAATTATGATCACATGTGGGATATTGTGTTCTTGAATCCTTTTAGTTCTATACTCTTCTGTTTATTTTTATTGTGTTCTTGAAGTTAGTGTTTTGCCTTCTTGCCTTCCGTCATTTTGTGAGAAATGAGGTTCGAGTTTCATAATATATAATTTGACGCTAACTCGTACTTTGTAATAACCCGAATTTTACTAGTCAAAAAGTCAAAGAATTATCTAGTCAAAGTCGAATTTTCAAATGGTCAAGTCAAATAAGGACTTATTTTGAATAAATGATTTAATTAGGACTTATATGGTAACTATATAAGTTTGAGGGTTTAGAAAATAGAAAACAGAAATCTAAAGATCTAGTTTTATATTATTGGAAGTTGAGGTTTTAATCTTTTATATCACGTGGAAGTTTGGGGGGGCATGAATTGCAATTATAATATAGTTATTCATTAAATAAGAGAATAAGTGATTCATTTCTCATTATTTGGAGAGCAAGCACCGACAGTGAGGCTGGGAGCATTAAATCGAGGTGAAGAAGAGGGGGAAATGGAAGAAAAACATGGAGAAAAGCAAAGAAAAAGGTAAAGAAGCTAATGAAATTTATGAGCTTAGTTCTTGATTCTCCTTTTTCTCATTATTTCAAAGAGATAAGTAGAAATGGCATTATATGATAATTGAGCATAATCTCATGCTTTTGGTTATGGAAATGGGTCATTAATATATGAAAACAAATGAGTATATTTTCTAATGATATAATCTTTTATGTGTGCCAGTCTTGAAGTATGTTGGGAATTTAATAAGTAAGGGCATGTGATTGAATGAAAAATGGGGAATAAGGACTAAAAGAGGGCTTGGTTGGATTTTATAATTATTAATCATGATTTGAGAATTATGGATTTTGATAGAAAAGAAAAGCATAAAGTATATACTTTCTTAATTCTAGTAAGGAGAAGAATGTAAAAGAATTAAGTTATTATTAGTTGATTTTTAAATGGTTAGATATGATTGGTTTTGATACAAGAAATTTATATTGTTATTTCAGGAGATGTTGTGGAGATTGGATCAGGCAAATGGCCCAACTAGATTCCAGTTGATAGCTCTATGAGTGGAAAAGTTATTTTTTTAAAAACTTAAAAGAATTCACGTTATTCAAGTGATTTTCTACATGTTACAAAAGATTTTTAAATTACTTGCTTTTAGCATGATTATCAAAACAAATGTTTTAAAATTAAGTTTGTATATCATGATGACTCTTTTTGCCATGTTTTACGAGCATGATTCAAAATCAACAGAAGTACTCGATGTGGTTATCTGTTCTTGTGTTAGTGCACGGAGGGAGCCTTGGGCCTGTGTACTAGCGGATATTATTTGAGATCTTAAGGCTCTGTCACGGAGGGGGGCCTATGGCCCGTGTTCAGATGATCTTAAGATCCACCCTTATACACGGAGGGGACCTATGGCCCGTGTGTAAGGGTGTATATATGAGGTCTTTGGGACCCACTTTTGTACCCAGAGGGGCTTTAGGTCGGGTACGGAGGTGCTCCGTAGTATACGCGCGTATGACTAGATACAGATTTCAGATGATTTAGTTGGGTACCTTTGGTGTGATTTTCTTATGTATTACAGTTTATCAGTTATGCCACATATAATTATTCAACGATCTTTATGATTATCCTTAGCATGTATGATTTGATTTAAAGTGGCAAAAGCTTATGAAATAAATTATGTTTTCAGAAATTGTTTATAAAATACATTTATTTCAGAAATTCCAATCACTGTGTCACAATCTCATGTTTTTCCCCACTTTTACTGTATAGGAAGAAATAAGATTTTCAGCATCATAGAAGGAGCCTTCGCAGCTCTCGAGGAGCTTCGTAACATTGTCATTTATCTGAGTTACTTTGGTAAGCTCTTAGAAGTCACATTCTAGGAAGGTACATTAGGTTATGCAGTTATCCTATATAAGTTATATACTTTGTCAGGAATGTGTTTGGTGATGATATATTATGGATTGTATATATGTAAAGAAGTGGATTAAGAATTGTGGTTATTTTATTATGTCAAATATCTTGCTTGGAAGATTTGGAAAGTGATATAATTATTTATGATTGCATGTTTGAGGATTTGTCATTGTTTTACAGGTTGGTTAAGTCAAATTTTTAGAGGAGACTCTGTCAAAATTTTATAAATTTATATGGATCAAAATTATGAAAAAGCAAATATTGAAAGTCGAAGAAAATTCAAGGTTACCTTGGTGGTGGGTCCAACATCTAGTTGGCACCTGCCATCGGCGCACATCACGTTTCATGTCTAGTAGGCCGTGACATACTTTATGTTAAATCTACAGTTTGGCTAGATGCTGCTGATACATAGTTCGAAAGACAGTATAAGGAGGAGGAAAAGCAGTGGCTTCAAGCAGAGAACCGGGCTGCAATGCATGAAGACAGAGATTTACACTGCAAGAAAATGGCTGAGGAGCCAAAAGGTGCAAAGGAAGAAGATGCTAAGGATAATCCCATGGCCAAAGCTGAAGCAGACGTATTGAAATAGAATGCTACTGAGTTTTTTTTTTTTGGAGGAAAAATGCTGCTTAGTTTTGAAGCAATAGACGAGAAGTTTTTAATTGGGGAGAACGGTGGGATATTTTAAAGGGAAATGTAGTTACTATGGAATTTATTTAGTACAATCGTTGAGTTTGTGAACTTTCGAGCTTATAATTTGATCTTCCATACGCAATTTTACTGGGGTATTTACAAGTATGGAAAATGCAGAATCAGCATGCTGAATAGTTGTGTCTTCTTCATTGACAAAATATAGATTCTATCAGTATTAATCATATGACAAAAAGTTTTACATAGTTGCCCATAAATGCACTAGGTTTGAAGTCAAAAGCAGTGGCTTCAGCAACTACTATTCACGATAATAGAACAAAAAATTAAGCTTGGAAATTTCATAAATTATTCACTCAACATTAAATATAAGATTGTGTTTATTACATTGTAAAATTCTATCCAATTCCTTGTAACAAACATGTCCTCATGACTAAACGTTAAGCTAGCAGAGCCATGGATGTAAAAGTAGTTTAGTACAAGTGACAAACATTAGAATATTAGTTATGTTTTCGTTGGCACGAGCAAGATCTCTTCCAGTCCATCATTGCATCACAAAGTCCCACAACATCTCGATTATCTTTAACGTTGTGCACTCTTACAATATTTGAGCCCCCAAAACTCCAGTAGCGACAACTACAATATTTGTTGGATCTCTTTCAGCTGCTACAGGTCGTGCACATATTTCACCTAGGAAAAAAGAAACACGTCTTAATTACACCATTACTAGTAACCAAAAAGTACAGAAATGTAAGAGTTAATTGCTGCTGGTTAGGACCACAACTGTCAACTACCAGTAATGATGAATATAACAACCTTAGGTAGGAGAATTGCTTCCCATCATAACTTTCCTTCCAAAAGATTTCATCTCTGGTCGAGTTATCCTTATTTAGTATTGCAGCAACATGTCTATCATACATAGTGTTGCTTCCAAAAGAATGCTAAAGTCTCCATCTGGAGTCAGTGCTAAAGTCTTCATCTGGAGTCCTGTAAAAAGGAACTATTCCATAGAGTAATAGTTTTCAAGAAATACACCAAATTCATGGCTACATTACCAACCCAAGTTTGTTTATCTAAGTTTTTTTCTTTCCTTCCATTATTTCCAAATGATCTGAGAACAAGGATGCAGGTAGTGATGAAAGGAAAAATAAGTTCAATTAAACTAAGATGATGAGGATACAATTTACAAGAAGATACCAACTCGTCCTGCTAACACTGAGCGTTGGTCCATTACTCTTCAGGAAAATATCAGTGCTAAGCTGAGTTGTAAATGGAGTTACATTAAGATCATTGTTATCTGATGTTGTCATTCCTTCCAGAAGTGTTCATGTTTAGCCCAAATTAAACAACACTCACGACATTAATAGTGAACCAAAGAACAATATCACTAGATTCACTACTTTGCTCTACCATTACTAATGCAATCATGAAAACTAGATGACTGGCTGAGGCTTTTGCTGATCTTGCAAAATAACTAGATTGTCGTCGATATTAAGGTATGTTGATTCAGTGCATTCTTAAAGAATACTATAACCAATAGAGTTGACTACCTTGTGCTTCTACTGAAGGGAAGAATGTCGAAAAAACTCAAGAGGCTGGTCATACAGAACAATGGCTCTATGATTGAAAAACAAAGAGGATGCATTTAAGTAACACGGGAGCAAGTAAATGAGTAAGCAGATAGAAGCATAAGAAATTTTTTAGATAATACTATTACTTAATTCCCCAGTTTTTAGCCAATTAATATTACATAATTTGCATTGTCCTAGTCAGTAGTCATGCACAAATAACCATTGGCCATCGTGCCATACCGCACTTCTCAATCCTAGACATATACCAAAACTTCATCACATTTCTAAATTGTACAAATACAGATCCACAATTTGATTAAAATAATAGGAATTTTATTTTTACCAGTGATATAGTGACACGAATAAACTACTCCTTCCATGTTACAATGCAAGCAGTGTATATCAAAAATTATGCCAATCTACAATTAATGTCGAATATCTCAACCACATCAATAGTATCAACAACAGAATCCTAGAACTTACTCATTACACTTCGAGCACAATACCTTCAAGTTTATTCTAATTAGATTCTGTTGGATATTGGTTAATAAATCGAGAATTGAAAATCGATTAAAGTGACTTCGTGTCGACTTCGGCCAAATACTCAAAAGCTCGGCTCAATCCGTTTAGGCAAAATTGTTTGCCACTTCGCCGCTTCGGGGCGCACAAACGGGGATCGCCCCCGAAAGAGAATTTTGATTTCTCTGCATGTATTGAAGGGTATATTTAGAATTTCGAAAACCAATGTCGGATGAATGAGAAATTACGGAAAAGGACGAAAATCAGGTCAAAATATTTGACCGTGCGGCCGCATGGTTCGTAAACCGTGCGACCACGCGTCAATTTTATTTTCGAATTTTTGAGTAAGACCGTGCGACCACACGGTCTATAACCGTGCGGCCGCACGGTTGTCCGGCCAAATGACACATTTTTATAAAGGTGCATTGTTTGGAAAGGGTGCATTGTTTGGGCCTCAACCACTTCGTCCACACCCTTTCATGGTCTATATATAGGACCCTTTGGGTGTCCTATTCCTCACTTTTTGATATGCAAAACATCTCAACATCCTCACTTCTCTCCAAAATCAAATCATTTCATTTGTTTTGATATTCTTTCATTGCATCATTTGGAGTACATAAGAAAATTTTGGTTCGTTGTACTTGTGTTTTGGAGTGCTACAAACACAAGTGAAGCTGTTGTATCTTGGGAGTCGATTGCCGTTATCCGTAGGCACCGTTGCGGGGCAAATTCGACTTAAAGACAAAGAGTCCAACTCTTGCCTCGGCTTTGTCCTTCTGTTCTTCTTCTTCATTATTTGTACTTTCATTGCCGTTACTCTGTCCAAATTTCGGCTTGGATTTACAAACTTTCAATATTTGGCGTCACTATTCACAAATCCACCCAACAATCTTAAGTCGAACTTTTTTTTTTATATTTTTGTGAAAGTGACATTCTTGTTTGGTTAAACTTGTTAAGTTTAACTTCTTCTTCATTTCTATTTTTGTTTTGGTTGATCTTCTGTTTTACGTAAACAGAAATGAATACGGTTCTTAATACCGATACTACTTCGAATGAAACTTCGAACATGGGAACTTCTGAAGGAAGTGTTCGTACCGATGTGATTCCTCCCGTTGTGAATACAACTACTACTAATGTGATTCCTCCGGTTGTGGGTGCCCCTACTATCGTACATTCAAACTCCGTTTCACATGGGGAAAAGCCGGAGAAATTTGTTGGGGTTGATTTCAAAAGGTGGCAACAGAAAATGTTGTTTTATCTCACAACCCTCAACTTGGCGAAATTCTTGAATGAAGATCCTCCCGCCATACAAGAAGGGGAAAATAATAGGGCATCGTTGATTGCTTTGGATGCTTGGAAACATTCGGATTTATTATGCAAGAATTATATTCTTAATGGCTTGGACAATGCCTTATACAGTGTATATTGCTACAAGAAATCTGCAAAGGAACTATGGGAAAATTTGGAAAAGAAGTACAAGATCGAAGATGCCGGAACCAAGAAGTTCATTGTTGGAAAATTCTTGGACTACAAAATGGTAGATTCGAAAACCGTCATCAGTCAAGTACAAGAATTGCAAGTCATACTCCATGATATTCATGCGAAAAATATGTCCGTGAGAGAATCATTTCAAGTGGCTTCAATTATCGAGAAACTTCCACCCATGTGGAGGGACGTCAAAAACTATCTCAAGCACAAGCGCAAGGAGATGAACATTGAAGAACTTGTGGTCCGATTGAGGATTGAAGAAGACAATCGAAGTTCGGAAAAACGAGTTGGGAATGGCATACCACAAGCAAAGGCAAATGTGGTGGAATCTAGCAACAACAAAGGAAAGAAGAGAAAGCATTCCGTTGAATCTACAAAGAAGAGTGCAAAGAAGTTCAAGGAAAATTGCTACAATTGTGGAAAGGCTGATCATCGCTCGGTTGATTGTCGCAAACCGAAAAAGCAATCCCAAGCCAACATTGTCGAATCTGATTCCATATCAAATGGCATATCCGATATGAATTTATCGGCGGTTGTTTCTGAATGCAACCTTGTTGGAAATACCATGGAATGGTGGGTTGATACGGGTGCAACACGTCACATTTGTGCCGATTGAGGAATGTTCACATCATACACTCCAACCAAGGGAGAAAAATTGTTTATGGGGAACTCCTCAACATCCAAAGTGGAAGGACAAGGCAAAGTGGTCTTGAAGATGACGTCGGGAAAAGAACTTAGCCTCAATAATGTCCTTCACGTACCGGATATTCGCAAGAACCTTGTGTCGGGTTCTTTGTTAAGCAAGAATTGCTTTAAACTAGTCTTCGTATCGGATAAGTTTGTACTTACCAAAAATGATATGTATGTAGGCAAAGGCTATGTAAAAGATGGACTATTCAAAATGAATGTCCTAACTGTTGTACCAAATCCTACAATCAATAAAACGTCATCTTCAGTTTATATTCTTGAGTCATGTAATCTATGACATCATATATTAGGACATGCAAACTTTAATTCAATACGAAAGTTAATGAATTTAAGTTTACTTCGGAATATACATTTTAATAATGGAAAATGCGAAACATGTGTAGAGGCAAAAGCAGCCAAAACACCATTTCATTCGGTTGAACGAAACACCACACCATTAGAACTAATTCACACGGATGTGTGTGATTTGAAGTTCGTACAAACTAGGGGTGGTAAAAAGTACTTCATCACATTCATAGATGATTGTACAAGGTACTGTTATTTGTACTTGTTGAAAAGCAAAGATGAAGCTTTGGAAGTGTTTAAACACTACAAAAATGAAGTTGAAAATCAACTTGGAAAACGAATTAAAATGATTCGTAGTGATAGAGGTGGAGAATATGTTGCACCGTTTGAAGAGTTTTGTGCAGAATCTGGAATCATTCATCAAACAACGGCACCATATTCACCACAATCTAATGGAATTGCTGAACGCAAAAATCGAACGTTAAAGGAAATGATGAATGCAATGTTGATAAGTTCGGGCTTACCTCAAAACTTGTGGGGGGAAGCCATACTTTCTGCAAATCATATCCTTAATAAAATACCACACAAAGATAAGGTTGAATCGTCTTACGAATTATGGAAAGGTCGGAAACCTTCCTACAAATATCTCAAAGTGTGGGGGTGCTTAGCGAAAGTACAAATACCCAAACCTAAACAAGTTAGGATTGGACCAAAGACAATTGATTGTGTCTTTATTGGATATGCTATCAATAGTAGTGCATATCGATTCTTGGTTCACAAATCCGAAGTACTTGATGTACACGTAGGTACAATTATTGAATCAAGAAATGCGGTCTTCTTTGAAGACAGATTTCCGTGTAGAGAAAAGGAAGTATGTTCAAATAAACGAACATATGATGACATACATGGAAAGAATGATGATCTTCAAGTAAATGAAGAACCGAGACGTAGTAAAAGGCAACGAATTCCAAAGACATTCGGTCCAGGATTCGTAACCAATTTACTTGAAAATGATCCTAGGACATTTGATGAAGCAATGTCCTCTCCCGAAGCTCCTTTTTGGAAAGAAGCTATACGCAATGAAATTGAATCCATCATGAGTAACCATACTTGGGAATTGGTTGAACTCCCTCCGGGAAACAAAGCTTTAGGCTGTAAATGGATCTTCAAAAAGAAATTGAAGTCAGATGGATCAATTGATAAATACAAGGTTAGATTAGTAGCCAAAGGGTATAGACAAAAAGAAGGACTAGATTTCTTTGATACCTATTCACCCGTTACAAGAACTACGTCTATACGTGTCTTGATTGCAATCGCAGCATTGCATAATCTTGAAATACATCAAATGGATGTCAAAACCGCGTTTCTAAATGGTGAATTAGAAGAAGAAATCTACATGGAACAACCTGAAGGGTTTGTTGCACCAGGAAATGAAAAGAAGGTGTGTAGACTTGTGAAATCATTGTATGGATTGAAACAAGCACCGAAGCAATGGCATGAAAAGTTTGATAAAACTATGTTGTCAAATGGCTTCAAAATCAATGAATGTGACAAATGTATCTACATTAAAAACACACCTAATGAATATGTAATCATATGCCTATATGTTGACGATATGATAATTATGGGAAATAACTCTAAAGTCATTTCTTCGACTAAGAAAATGTTAACAAAACATTTTGACATGAAGGATATGGGAGTGGCGGATGTAATATTAGGGATTAAAATCTCTAAGACATCCGATGGTTTGTCATTGTCTCAATCACATTATGTTGAGACTATACTTAAGAAATTTAAGGCATATGACGATAAACCGGTTAAGTCACCAGTTGACTTAGGTATTCACTTAGCCAAGAATACTGGTGAGCCCGTATCTCAATTGGAATATTCACGTGTCATTGGTAGTTTAATGTATATTACCAACTGCACTAGACCGGATATAGCATACATAGTCAACAAGTTGAGTAGATTCACTAGTAATCCAAGTGTTGTACATTGGAAGGCATTAAATCGAGTTCTTAGATATTTAAGACATACGGTTGAATATGGATTACACTACTCAAAATATCCTGCAGTGTTAGAAGGATATAATGATGCAAATTGGATATCTGACACTAAGGATTCAAAATTCACGAGTGGTTATGTATTTACCATTGGAGGTGGAGCCGTGTCCTGGAAATCGTCTAAGCAAATGTGTATTGCTCGATCCACGATGGAATCTGAGTTTATTGCGTTAGACAAAGCCGGTGAAGAAGCAGAATGACTTCGTAATTTTCTTGAAGAAATTTCATGTTGGGAAAAGCCGATTTCTGCGATTAATATACATTGCGATAATCAGTCGGCAATTGCAAGGGCACAAAACAGTATGTATAATGGCAAGTCTCGACATATCCGTCGGAGACATAATACCATTAAACAGTTAATATCGAATGGTATAATCTCTATTAACTATGTGAAGTCAAAAGAAAATTTGGCTGATCCTTTGACGAAAGGACTTGCAAGAGATCAAGTATACCATCTTTCGAAGGGAATGGGCCTAAAGCCTATTGAATAGAATTACTATGACGGAAACCCAACCTTGTAGATTGGAGATCCCAAGATCTTGGTTCAATGGGACAACTAAGTCATAAATTATTCGGAATAAAGCACTTATTCCCATTCCTAAAAATTTAAAGTGCTATGTAAAATGTGTATAAGGATAAGTATACATATATACTTTTAATGATTCATAACCTTAAGATAGAAAGGTATGAGATCACCTATATAAGTGTGAAGTGGGGCCGCTTCTAAGAGAATTCGAGGCTTAATTATCTTAGAGCACTTATGAAACCAAGAGTAGTCCAGGGCCAAAATGGACTCAATCATGAGAACCGAATAGGTTAGATGAGTCATGGTGTTGGTACAGTTGTTTGGTTTTACACGAATGGCTGGATGATTCAAGACATCGCGTTCACCAACTAGCCTAGTAAATCCGATTGTATTCAACTAAAGAAGGTTCAAGGCCACAAGCTACCTATCTTGATGCTATGACTTGTCGTCGTGTACTCCATCTGTTAGAGTCTGCATTCCATTTGCATTGCATTCGCATTGTGTTGCGCATATCGAGGAATTTCCATTCATGTGGGGGATTGTTGGATATTGGTTAATAAATTGAGAATTGAAAATCGATTAAAGTGACTTCGTGTCGACTTCGGCCAAATACTCAAAAGCACGGCTCAATCCGTTTAGGCAAAATTGTTTGCCACTTCGCCGCTTTGGGGCGCACAAACGGGGATCGCCCCCGAAAGAGAATTTTGATTTCTCTGCATGTATTGAAGGGTATATTTGGCATTTCGAAAACCAATATCGGATGAATGAGAAATTACGGAAAAGGACGAAAATCAGGTCAAAATATTTGACCGTGCGGCCGTATGGTTCGTAAACCGTGCGACCACACGTCAATTTTATTTTCGGATTTTTGAGTAAGACCGTGCGACCGCACGGTTGTCCGGCCAAATGACACTTTTTCATAAAGGTGTATTGTTTGGAAAGGGTGCATGGTTTGGGCCTCAACCACTTCGTCCACACCCTTTCATGGTCTATATATAGGACCCTTTGGGTGTCCTATTCCTCACTTTTTGATATGCAAAACATCTCAACATCCTCACTTCTCTCCAAAATCAAATCATTTCATTTGTTTTGATATTCTTTCATTGCATCATTTGGAGTACATAAGACAAATTTGGTTCGTTGTACTTGTGTTTTGGAGTGCTACAAACACAAGTGAAGCCGTTGTGTCTTGGGAGTCGATTGCCGTTATCCGTAGGCACCGTTGCGGGGCAAATTCGACTTAAGGACAAAGAGTCCAACTCTTGCCTCGGCTTTGTCCTTCTGTTCTTCTTCTTCATTATTTGTACTTTCATTGCCGTTACTCTGTCCAAATTCCGGCTTGGATTTACAAACTTTCAATATTTGGAGAACGAAATCTGTTTGGACTTTGGAGTGATTTCTGTGAAAGTTTTGTTGCGTTCATAATATATTTTGAATAAAATTAGGGACTGTTTGAATTAGGGGGAGGGAATCTCTCGAATCTGTTATTAATATCTTATAATTTAAATGTTTTAATTTTTTAATAACAATTCTATATATCCAAATTTTTTCTTTGATACTTCTATAAATCCATATATAATATATCATGGTGTATAATTCAGTTTTGAATGTTTAAGTAGGTTCTGGAGCTAATTTCCTCATAAAAGACCCAAGGCAGAAGCCCAACATGAAATACTTGAAACCTACGACCTATTTCAGGCAATGTGAAGGAAGTTGGGCGATTGGGCAGTAATTAAGAGTTGGGCGATTAGGCGATAATTAAGGCATTTGAACGATTAGGCTATTGCTAAGAAGATGGACTACAGGGTGATATAACAAACGCCAAGGCGACTGGGCCACCAAGTCAGATAGAATTAAAGAGATGATTTTAGGTACTTATCCTGTGATTCATTGGATCAATCATCAATAAAACCCGCGTAGTTGACCGTTAAGATAAATCATGGAAGTTAATTGGAACAATGTAGTGGACGTCAGTTACATGAGAAAGTGGGGGATAATTATTCCAGGTAAGTTACAAATGGAGGCGGAAAATCAATAATTCAAACATTAGAAGCAGTTAAAGGCAATTTGTGTATAGTGTAAAAACTTAGATGTATTAAGTACAATCAATCAAACTCTCAAAACGTGACTATGTAATTTTCTTAATCTCTACTTTTTCTTGTCAAAATCTTAGTGTAATTCGTGTGTTTGCGCCCTTTGGAGGTGTTTTTTCTTCACCGTAATCTTCATAAATAAAGCACCCCTCGTTGGGACTTTGTTTCTAGAGGTTGTTGTTCCTTACACATTCGTCTGATTCCACTTTAATTGTTAGCGAGGAACTGCACAAAACAATTTGGCACATCCGGTAGGACACTTTGGTGTATTTTTGAAGATATGAATTGAATCATCATGCCTCACATAAATCCCGATAAGGAACCAGCAAGCCACCATCTCCCATCCATAATGGAAAGATATGAGGAGGAAAAGAGTACTCCAGGGACAGAGAGAGAAAGTCAAAGCCGTTATGAGCCTATGATGGATCTAAATCCTCGAACCATGCGTGCGCTATTTGGTGAACTCACTCAAGACTTGGTTGAACAAGTAAATTTACAATATGTCCATAGTATGGAAAAATTTATACAGAGAGAAAGAGAACAATTTGACAATATGGCCAAACAACTAAGAATGTTACATGATAACATGAATAAGTTAGGAGGCCATGCTTGTCAATCAACTTTTCCAAACATAGGACATCATTTTCAAGTCGGGACGATTGTGGGGCATAATTTCCCAGTCACAAGTCCAAACCAGGGTGAGGAACCACCTTTTGGACTGTCTACTTCAAACTTGTGGGGTATAGGAATGGCTAGTTTGGGTAATAATAATGGTGTATCAAACTTTACAATAAACCCAAATATGTTAAACTTGGGGGGTAACGCAATTGCAAGAGACAATGTGCAGAATAATGGACAGAATACTCCTCATGTTAATGATGGGGGAAAAGCTCAAGTAACTACGCTACAAACCCGTTACCAAACGCTAGGCCTCAAGTGATACTGTTAGGGAACCAACATATAGGAGTTCCTTATGACCCCAATGTCATGTTGAGGGATCAAATCGCTGAAATAATGCGAGATCAAATGGATGTTGGAATGCATCCTTGTATTAGGCCAACTTATACGAAGCCAAACCCTGATTAGGAAGATCAAGTATATTGATGGCCTAGAGGCTGCAAAGTTCCGAAATTCTCATTGTTCACTGGTTTAGGATAAGTTTCTACCCTGGAACACGTAGGACGTTTTATGTTGCAATGTGGCGAAGTAACTGAATATCATAAGATGAGACTATTCTCAAATTCCTTAACAATGATAGCTTTCTCATGTTTCATTAACTTGCTAGCAAATTCTGCACAGACGTGGCAAAAGTTAGAACAATTGTTCCACGCTCAATTTTACAAAACTAAATTTTTACTTTGGCCGATCTGGCTAATCTAAGGCAACTTCCCAATGAATGGGCAGAAGGTTTTCTCCAAAGGTTCAAAACAATCAGGAGCAAATGTTTTGTACCTTTGCCTAAAAAAAAATTCATTAGAATCGCTCAAATTTGCTTGAGTTTTGATCTTAAAAAGAAGTTTTAGGATAGGGAATTCCCTGACCTTTTTCAGTTGAGTGCCAATGGGATAATGTATGAACGTCTGTTAAGAGAGGCAGAACAAATGAAAAACTCTAACAAAGGGACTTACTATAAAGACGCAAACTTTGATGTTCATATGGACAGTGATGAATATTTACGACCAGACTAAAGTGTGTTTGGCCAAGCTAACTAAAGGGATTGGTATGTTTGCCCTATAGCAGTCAAATCTAGCACGATGGTAAAAGATGAGCCTGTAGAGGATAAAAATAAGAAGGCCAAGATATTTTCGTTTGATGTTACTAAAGTAGACCTTATATTCGATAAGTTATATAAGGATAAACAAATAAAGTTGAGCGATAATTAAGCCCGAACAAATTAAGGGTAAAAATATTGTAAATGGCATAATGCGTGGTCTCACATGACTAACAATTGTTTGGTTTTTCGACATGTGCTACAGGATTCCAATGAGTCAGGACGGATTACCTTTGAGCCTAAAAAGAAGATGGTAGTGGAAGAGAACCCCTTCCCACATCCACTTGGGGTGAACATGATGGCGACTGATCTCAAAAACAAATTGCCAAAGTTCAAACAAGTAATTGATGATGGTGCTGAACAGTACCCAATGTATTCGAACGAATCAAAGGGAAAGAACTCAAAGGGGATGGAAATATCTTATGCACCAGATGTAAGGGAGAAGTGAGCAAGCCTATAGAAGAGATCAGAACGCGGTGTTATTACAGTCATCCCGGTGTTGTACCCAATTTTTAGCCTGACAGGAAACGAAGTATGTCTACATATAGAAAGCCATTCTTTGAAAAGCAACTTTGGTCGAACAGTAATTGGAGGACGTTCAGACCGCAACCACGTCAAACAAAATGCCTGGAATTCATTCCAATACAATGCAGGAAGAGTCATGCCTTTCAATGAGATGACTAGGACTCAACAAAGGCATTTTCAGAGAAACAACGGGAGGATGATGAGACGACAACAGGCATCATTACCTCTTCTACCGTCGAAGTTAGTCAAGGTGGCCAATCAAAATGTCCTTGATGGTGATAAAGAGAACAGTACAGGGGAATCAATGAAGAAGGTATCAAAAAGCTTTACTGGGAAGTATCAAAATGTCCTTGATTGGGCGATTGCTAAGAAGATGGGCGACAGGATGATATAACAAACGTAAGGCGACTAGGCGACTAGGTCAGATAGAATTAAAGAGATGATTTTGGGTACTTATCCTGTGATTCATTCGATCAATCATCAATAAGACCCGCGTAGTTGACAGTAGGGCTGTAAACTTAAACCGCCAAACCACAATTTTGAAACCGTTGGTTTGGGTTCACGCGGACCCGTCAACGTTTTGGTTTTGACCCAAACAGAACCGCTTTCAAATGGTTTGGTTTAGGTTTCACTTTTCATAACCCATTTCAAACTGCAAACCCACAAAATTCATTTTTGTCATTTTGATTCTTGTATGATTTGTCATTTTATTGGGAAAATTTTCTAGTACTGCCGTCATGCTTTATTGCTGTGAATAATGGACATTTAAAACATTTTGATTATGCCTTCATTTTGAATGAAGGCATATGAATGTGATTAAGTTGAAACATTTTATTTTTTTCACTATTTTTTAGATTTAGTAAAAAGAGTAAATTCAATTTCAAATTTGACACACATTTCTACTAATCCAAACCAAGTTTCTTTTCGACAATAATCTTCTTGATGTTTGGTTTCTAATTAATGTGTAACTTATCTATGAACTTCATCACAGTATGTTACTATGTTATACTAGGGAAAAACCTCTTAACAAGATTTTAAATGATTTCCATGACTAACTGTGGTTTAATTTTTTTTATTATTATTAATTTCATTTGTAAACCATGGTTTGAACCCGCACTAAACTGCAAAAAAATGGTTTGGTTTAGAAAATTAAATGCTTTTGTTTGGGTTGGAAAAATGTTAAACCGTTTTAAATGGTTTGGTTTGAAAATTTATCAAAAATCGCCCAAACCGAACCGTTTATACCCCTAGTTGACAGTTAAGAGAAATCGTGGAAGTTGGAGCAATGTAGTGGACGTCAGTTACATGAGGAAGTGGGGGACAGTTATTCCAAGTAAGTTACAAATGGAGGCGGCAAATCAATAATTCAAACATTAGAAGCAGATAAAGGCGATTTGTATATATTTTAAAAACTTAGATGTATTAAGTACAATCAATCAAACTCTCAAAACGAGACTATGTAATTTTCTTTATCTGTACTTTTCTTTGTCAAAATCTTAGTATAATTCGTGTGCTTGAGCTCGTTGGAAGTGTTTTGTCTTCACCGTAATTTTCATAAATAAAACACTCATCGTTGGGACTTTGTCTCTAGAGGTTGTCGTTCCTTACACATTCGTCTGATTCCACTTTAATTGTTAGCGAGGAAACTCGCGCGAAACAGATTTATGTGTAAATTATTTTATTGTTAAAAATGTGTAGATGAAATGAGTTTTGAAAAAATGAGGTTTTCAATAAAGGGTACCAAATAGGGGCTTAATCTTTTCAAAATATAATTTCTAGATAATAACAAATTAATTTATCCACTAGTACAATAAGAGTCAAAGGGGTCGGTTGTAAAGCGGAAAAGGCGTCGGTTGTACAGGAGACGCCTATTGTAGCGACGCTAAAACTGTATACTTAAGGCGTCGGTTGTTAAGTAACAACCGACGCCTTAAGTAAATAAAGGCGTCGGTTGTTGAATGAAAACCAACGCCTTTATATGACTAAAAGGCGTCGGTTGTTATAAACAACCGACGCCTTTTAATGACTTGAGGCATTGGTTGTTTTATAACAACCGACGCCTTTAGTCATATAGGTGTCGGTTTTCGACAACAACCGACGCCTTTTAGTATGATTTTTTTTTTAATTATTTATTTATTTATATTTCCATTATACCTATATACACTATAACAATCACATACACATCAACTAATTATCTTCAACAAATATATAATCGAGGAATGCAAAACAAAACTTAATAACTCAATAAACAAAATTTCAAAATAATTAATTTTGTATTCACAATATTGTTTAAAAAATTGTACATGTTAACATAAAATGAGCCAAATTTACATACACTCTTCGACGAATTATTTGGCCCAGAATCGGTAATAGAGATGGCAACAGAAGAGAGCTTTTTTGTCACTCTCAAATGGACACCAAACTCAGATTCCGATTGCGATTGAACCAGATAATTATCCGATCCAACAGTGATCATCAATCAGCAGCCAAGATCCAAACCACTGAAAGCCAAAAAATGCCAAAATTGAAAATACAGAACAAGGCACAGTACCGACTTATAGAGAGGCTCCGAGTCTGTAAGCACTACATCAAGAAGGCCATCTGTTGATTCCGACAAAAACCAAAGAAAGAAGTCAGAAAAGATAAAACGAAATCATAATCATAAAATCTAATAAGACTAATGAAACTCAAAATTTTAATAAAACCTCAAAATTACAGAGCAAAACAACAGAACTCAATGATTCAGGATTTCTTGTGACAAGAACAAGAATTATTGAGACAAATACCAAAAAAATGCACCTCCGAGTTTTGTGAATATGAATCATGCCTTCATCAAAAACTACAAAAGTCTAACCATTGAATCCATAAGTTCTCCATTTACCTTTATCTGCTACTAAAGAAATCTAAGCAAACAAATATTTATACAATATGAATTTTAGGCAAGCAAGATTCAACTACGGTACTCACTAGTCGACATTAATTTCACAACCAATAACTTCTTAAAAAAGAACATTAGCTTATACGTGTAATTTATCCTTAATTTGGTAAACTAATTAAACAACATTTCTGTCATTTATTCCACTCGTTTTCTCCAAAACTCGTCATATAAATGGCGTACTTAATCCTAAAATAGTTATCCAAACAAAAATAATATCTTCCTCTTGGAAAAAAAAAAGTGCAATCCCATTAAATGATTCAAGAACCCATTCAGAGCACCGATTCACACATTAATAACAAAAATAAATACAAATTAAGAAGATTAACCTACCAGACGGCCAGATCTGAAGGATTATTGATCCGTTTCCGTGTTTCCCTACAGTATGTAGACCTTCCAACAAAAAAAGGATCAGAAAATGCCGAGAGCGAGAAGAGAAAAGGGCTCGGGTTGAGGAAGAGAAAAGAGAGGCTCGCGGGGGAGGAAGAGAAAGAGAATACTGGCGGCGGGGGAGAGCTGTGATGGCGGTGCCGGAGTTGCACGGCAGGTCGTGGTGATGGTGGCGACGGCGGGGAGAGGGGTGAACGGGCTTGGGGACGAAAGTATGTGCTGAAGACTTATTTTTAAACCTAGAAATAGCTAACTTAAAGGCGGCGGTTCTTTAAAGGAACCGCTGCCTTTAATTAAACGGCGTCGGTTTCTTTTAAGAACCGACGCCTATAATAATATTATAGGCGTCGGTTCTTTAGTAAGAACCGACGCCCTTACTTGGGCGCAAAAATCGGCGTCGGTTCTTTAGTAAGAACCGACGCTGTTTTTAAATTTTTATTTACAATTTTGCCACCGCGTTTTTTGAGGCGTCGTTTTTCTCAAAAAACGACGCTAATATGTTATTTTTTTGTGTAATTTTGTACTAGTGATCACTACTCGAGTAGTACTATTATAATTGATACTAACTATCATAATATAATATTTGACATTTAAATATATTAGACAAATATTTCATTTCAAATTTACTTTAACATTTTAAATTAAGTATATGTGGTCCTATATTTAAATGAATTTAACAAATTAAGCAATATGAAATGCTAATTTTAATTAAATTTTATCGAATGTATATTGCAAACACATTTAATTTTATATACCAAAAATTATATATTCATCTCAATTTATAAAAGCGATGGGGTGTTTAACTCACAAGTCATAATACTTTATCACTTACTCGTATGAAATTGATTTTTCAAAAATCGGTTTTTCTGAACGTTCATTCTGAATCACACATTCTATAAAAAAATCATTTTTTACAATTTTTCATTCTACTTTTTAGCTACATAATCTAAAAAAATAACTTTTCAATAAATCAATTCTCAAAACTCAAAATCGAAGAGTTAAGTTTCGCATAAACAAGTCTACAACGTGAAATCCCGACCTATGAAAGAAAATTGAAAAAATTAAAGCAAATCATAAATATGAACTATCAAAATATAAAAGATATTTATAACTTATTCAACAGTTTTCAGTACAACGTAACTTTTCATTTTCTACCCAATAATCAAATAATCATGTTATCGAAAAAAACTATTATTATACGTTTTAAATAAACGTGTTTAATAACATCCTATTTTGAAATAGAATGAATTTGCCATTTGCCTTTATTTTTATTTTGATAAATATTAGTTAAACAAACTGCTAAATCCTGTAATATATATTTTGTGTATTTTTATTATTTAAATATATAGTATTAAATATAAATAAATTAACAAAAGGATTAAATAAATAAATAAAATTAATTTTAAAATTACAAAAGAATTGATCGAAATATGAAATTGCAAAAATTATTCGAATTTAATTGAATTACTTAAAAAGTTTAGGTATTTATTATTTCTTATAATTTGATCTAAAAAGCAACTTGAATTGGAATTAATTATTTAGAACTAAATTGAATTTAGTTAAGAAATTATAAATATCGTTGTAGGCTTTAAATAAAATAGTTTTGAAATAGTGAGATATTGAGAAAAATAAAAGGTATAAAATAAAAAATTTAACTTTAATCTTTAATATGATTTTAAGGACAACATGTTTACATTTTACTCTCACTTATAAGTTCATATTAAAGTTCTCGTTGAGATCTTCGATTTGACATTCGTATTACATGTTTTTCGATTTTCAAATAATTAAGATAATAATAGTAAAATTATCAAAATACTTCCACTTTAAAATATGCAGTTTAGACACCTTGGCTGAAGCATAAAATCGGCCAATAAAAATTTAGCCTTGGGTCATGGATTTATTAATCAGCAGTAGAAAGGGGAAAGTTGAGAAAATTTGCAAAGCTTTTCCAACGACTAGCTTAACACTAAAACGATTAGTTTGACGTTCTACTTATTTGTCTACTTATATTTTAACTTTGGCAACTGCTGCGCCTGCCAGTTCTATTTATGATACAAAAAGTATCCTAAAAAAGAGAGATAAGAGATAACTTTTTACTTATTTATATCTATTTATTTTTAACTTTGGAACCTGCTAGTTCTATTTATGATAGAATAAGTATCTTAAAAAAAGAGAGATAAGATATTTGTGGGTAGAAGTATGATCAACAAATTAGAAGTAATACAAACCACAAAAGAAGTGTCAGCCTATAAGTCAAAAAACCAAAGTAATGCATAATGTTATAATTTGACACTTAATTATGTGTAGCCCAAAAAATCCAAACCCAACAAATTTTTCCCCTAATCCCCCACCCACCCAACCAATTACGCTCCTCGGGACATTATTTGAGCGCATGTTTGAGACCCATTATTTTCAAAAATTAAAAAAAAAAAAAAAAAAAAATTGTAGGATTGTTATTTTTGTTAAGAATAAATATGTTGTCAAAAAGTAAGAAATTTTTTTTGGCTTCTGTGTAGAATTTATGATTGAAAATGAGTTTAAAAAAAATAAATTTTGAATAATGATGTTCAAACAGGGGCCTCTAACTTTTTTCCCCTTTAATTTTCTCCCAATTAAACTTACTGAGAAGCAGCACCAAATATGCCCCTAGAAAAATTTGAAGTAGTCAGAGTTGTAATTGTTCGTACCTATAAAGAACTTAAACGTGACAACGGTATGATAATACGATATGATGACAATGGTGCAATTGTAATTGATCAAGAAGAAAATTCAGAAGGAGTTGAATATATTTTCTTTTCTTATTCAGCATTTGGGTAGATGAACTAAACCAGATATTTTTCTTCCTTCACTCTCTCTCTCTCTTTTTTTTTTTTTTTTTGGGGGGGGGGGGGGGGGGGCTTGGGGGAGGGTTTGACCAGATGGCACGAAAGATTTTATTCAGCCTATTTAACAACTATTATTTGAAACACGTTTTTCTACGATACTTATTTTCAACCATATATTCGCACATTAATATATTTTACACGCTAACTTAAAATTTTTCCATACTTTTTGACATAACACATATTCTCTTAAAAATCACTATTTAAAAACTCATTTTTTTCAAAATAACTTATTATCAAACATGGGCTAATTAAATGCTTGTTTAATATACAACATTTAACATTGTAATAAATAATTAAAATATTGTACTTCAAAAATGAATTTTCTGTTGTAAAACTATCAAAATCATAACAACGATATAAGAGAGAGAGAGATGGAGATGGAGAGAATAGAGAGGAGAGAATTCTCTTCCAAGGTGCAATTCTTACAAATGAATATAGGCCCCTATTTATAAGGGTGGATAATGGTACAATTGTAATATATAAATTTTGTAGGGGCATAAGAGTAATTGGTCATTCAAACCTAACATTTACCTAATTTCTTACCTCATATTTCATAACACTCCCCCTTGAATGACATATTACTAGCTTGCTCAATTGTCTGCCTCGTTAAAACCTTGCTAAGAAAACTCAGTGGGATAAAACTTGAGCGAAGGAAAAAGAGTACAGCTGCTCCCCCTGATGTTGGCCATCATTAATCATTGAGTCTAATATCCAAAATAACATCAATGATAAGTAGTACAAATCATGTACTGAAATTTGAATTTCTGACGTGCTTCAGTGCTTTAGTACTTTAGTGCTGCCTCGTTAAAACCTTATCAGTAAAACCCAATGGGACAAAATCTGAACGAAGGAAAAAGAGTACAGCCGCTACCTCGTTAAAATCTTGTCAGGAAAACCTAGTAGGACAAAACCTGGACGAAGGAAAAAGAGTACAGCATGATTCTCCCCCTGAAGTGTGCAATCAAGTATTCATGAACCTTTTGAATAATGATATTATCTTTCGTCTAGAATATGTATATATGAAAATCTTCTTGTGTGTAGCCGATATCATAACATTCTTCATAAGATGTGTATGATTTTCTTCATTTGTTGATATCATTCCAGTATAACAATGTGTTGTTGAATTATAGCTTGTTGATAGCTATGATGATGCCTCAAAAACCTTGCTAGGAAAACCCTTTGGGACAAAACCTCAGCGAAGGGAAAAAGACTGCATTATTCTCATTAATTTTTATCAATGCGCCTCAACGGTTGCCTCATTAAAAACTTTACTAGGAAAACCCTGTGAGACAAAACCTCATCTAAGGAAAAAAGAGTGCAACGCGTATTTATTCCTTCATGGAATATCACAAGTATATTGGTGCAATCATATAATTTATGATGAGCTTTATAGAAATTGTTCATATCTCATGATGTCATAACATTCTATATTAACCAATGTTGTACTAATTTATCGATTGCATCTTTCACTTCTGGTGAATAATCAAATTTAGAATTCACTTCTGGTGAATAATCAAATCTAGAATTCACTTCTGGTGAATAATTAAACATATTCATTTTCATATTCACTTCTAGTGAATAATCAATTTCCCAGATGTCATAAATAGTACACTCCAATTTCACTTTCAACATATTATATCATGGAGTCATTTGTATCATCATATAATGATACTAATCTCGGTGTATTGAATCTTTCATTGATTATACATGTATGTTCTTGCATCTCATAAACCATAATTTCTGATTCGTATAATCAATCATTGAAATATATATCAATTTCGACATATAATCTACAATCATTTTACTTGAAATCCCAACGTACCGCGATCAGCTGGTACATCAAAGAATACTCTCAAAGTACCGAGATGAGAATCATACATTTTGATCTCACTCATTGGTATATTAAAGAGCTCAAGCTAGTGATTTAGACTATAGTCTATCCATCATATGTCATGCCAGTTCAATGAAAAATTTTGCGCCCAACGAATCGTCTTTTACGACTGTGAAATATTTTTCATTTGTACATATAATTACTGGCTTTACATATTTAAGCATTTGGACTTCAGGTCCTTGAACAATAATCCCTACATTGGGGTTATATGGTTGGCCAAAGTATTATAATTTCATCAACCTCATTTTCATAAGAGGGTATGTAGTCAACTTATTTATTGATTCCATCTCAATATAACATAGAGAGATCTCTTTATATGTTCTATCATCAGGTACCTGAGTCTCTTACATTTAATTATGTCCCTTTTACTCACCATGAGTATTTAGCCTCAAATGGATCATCTTAATCATTCAAGAGATATTTATTTTTGGAATCGATAGTCATTATGCTTCAGGCATAATTACGCTTTAGAAGTGTTTTCCCCATAATGTTAACAAATATTATATTATATCAATCGGCTAAAATTTCATAACACATGTCATCCTTTTAAGGATATAATCTCAATCATATATCTAAGTGCACTTTGGTGGATTGTATACATATCACACTTTTACAAATCATAAAGCTTCTTGAGCTAATCCCTGTTTGACATAGAATATGGTTGTATGATAAACAATTTCTGAATAAGTTATTCTCATAGAAAATAATTTGAAACTTTTGATAATCTAACCGTTTATTATAGAACTTCTGGTTCAATACGGTTTTATTTCATTTCTATGTATGAATATTTGATTCAATACAATATCGCTAAACTTCTGGTTCAATACAATGCATATTTCATTTATGAGCTTCTGGTTCATACTATATACATATTTCACTTGTACGTATGAACTTCTGGTTCAGCAAGATATTTCACTTGTACATATGTATGAACTTTTGGTTCAATACAGTATTCATTTCATCAGTACGTATTTTTGTATAGTTTAAATCAGTATACCTTTATTACTATTATTATACCGAAAAAATCAGGTACAATATCCAAGGAAAATATCTCATGATCTCAATCTTGTCGCCAAATCTTCCCTTATATCGAAAAAGGTAATGACACATTATCTCATTGTTCCCACCTTTTCAATAATTTATTCCATTATTTCTTGATGGAATCGATATCACTGACACGCGGAGCCACCGCTCTTTTACTCGTTGAATAATGCATTTAAATAGATTATTTGGGAAGAAGGCTAGATCCATCAAAAATGGATATCATACTTTCAAATATTCGAAAATATTATTCCAATCTTCCAGTAAATGATTTGAGAAAAATTTGTCGAATTAGGCTCGAGAGATTGAGGTTGCTGATGGATCATGGCATCCCAGAAGATGTTCGCTGGTTGATCGAAGCAAAAGTTTGATTAGCTGGTGAATTACCAGATTCATTTTCTAAGCACAAGTCTGGCTTAGGTAAGAGTACTTTTGCAAAGAAGCGAAGAGCAAAAAGATTAAATAGTTGCTAAAAATGTGCTCCATGGACATGTGATACCCGTTGTAAATCAATAGGATATTCATCCATAAATCGAGATGATAAGATAGACTTCATTAAGGGTGGACTGAGTAAGGAGTCATTGGATGATATCCGATTGACTCTTGAGACGCACCCTAGTGGGTATGTGCAGCGTGAGTTACTATCTTTACGGGATAAATTTATCAGCGATAAAGAGCGTTATAGTCTCAAAAATATAATAGCAAAAGATCATGTTTGCCAGGCTGTTATAAACAATGATGTTTTGGCTATTCAGCATTGATATAAGATAAATCATTTGATATATATGCACATATAAAATATTTTTCTGTTTCCTTTCACGAGTTTTGATAAAGGCTGGTTAAAAATATTAAATCACCGAAAGGTGAGTAGGGTGATTTTGTCAAAAGTAAATCTTCACTTTTTCAAAAGAAGAGCAGTAAATAGTGAAGTTTTTCAAGTTTAAAAAGTCAATGATTTTCATAGTTTCATGCATTCCAAAATATCATTTTCTCATAAGTTTTTCCTTCCTTATTCTCTCAAAGATGGAAGGACCAAAATTTCGACATATCAAAACTATCTGTGTATTTTGTGGATCAAAAGTAGGGAAAGGTTTTGGGTATCTAGAAGCAGCAGTGGATCTTGGAAAGAAATTGGGAGAGAAAGGTATCACTCTCGTGTGTGGAGGAGGTAGCAGTGGATTGATGGGTTGTGTTTCACAATCCGCTCAAGCAGAGAAAGCAAGAGTGATAGGTGTTATACCCGTTCCTTTAGTTGATATCGCAGGCAAAACACGAGGGCATGAAGTACAAACCTTATCTATCCATGAACGCATAACTTGCATGTTATATGGTTCTGATGCCTTCATAGCCCTGCCTAGAGGTTTTGGTACTTTAGAGGAAATCTTTAATATACCTCATGGGCTCAATTAGATCTCCATACCAAGCCTATTGGGCTTTTAAATGTTAACAATTTCTTTGATGGTTTGCTAATATTTCTTGATTATGCTGTGGAACAGGGATTCATCTCTCCATTTTCTAGGAGAATCCTTATTTCTGCTCCTACTATTGAGGAACTGCTGGATAAGTTGCAATCATACATCCCCATCCAAGATCCAGCAGGAGTTAAGATAGATTGGTCGCAAGGAAGGGGAATCAAGTGATAATGGAGTCCGGTTAATGTAAATTTATCTTTTTGAACCCTAGAATAGGTGGTGGTAGAGTACGGAGTATTCTCACTCTTGAGACACACCATAAATTTTTAGGATTTTATCAATGTTTAATCTTGTGTACCTCAAAGATTTAAGGTGGTAGAGTATGGAGTATTCTAACTCTTGAAACACGCCTCTTTGAATGTTTCTTTATTTCCTCAAAAAATCAGAGGTGGTAGGATACGGCTACTCCCGAAACACATCTCTAATTTTGAGGATCATAAATGTTTTCCCCTTTTGTATTTTGCATGTATGACTCGTTTATGTTTCTTCAGGAACAATAATAATATCATTTCAGTATGTTTAGATGATAATTTTTACTTCTTCTGGAGTAAATAAGTGCTCGTGCAAGAACTTTTCTAGACACTTATCATCTAATATTCATCTCATAATACTAATGAGATTATTTTCACATTAGCCATATCCGTGCTATCATGTGATATTATCTTATCATACATCAACATTCTCTTGTTGAATAATTTTTATCCACCCATTCAAATACAGATATTGGTAACTTCTGGTACCATTGGATAAAATATTTTTATCAACATTTACCAACTTTTTGGTAATGATAACTTCTGGTATCATTTGATAAAATATTTTCTAACTTTAGTATTGATAACTTCTGGTATCATTTAATGAAGTATCAAATAACAATAATATTGTATATATAATGGTACTGGGGTTATACCACCACGTATATATGTTAACAACAACCTCCAATATGTTAGAATTAACCAACAACTGAGCTGTTTCTGAAATAATATAAAATATGAATATATGTAAAGTATTTCATATATTCAATTGATAAATCGACCATATAGGCGGTGTCAACATAATGAAATAATTATCTTTCAAGAGTGAGCGAGTCATATCTTCAAATCCAGTCAAGGTATTCATAATAGTGAGCGAGTCATATCATCAAATCCAGTCAAGGTATTCATAATAGTCCAATCGGTTACGATAATGAGTCATATCCAATTAAGGTATAAATTCAGTCCATAATAACTCAATCCATCACGGTATGACAACTATTATGTTACTTTTAAATCTTTTATTTTATCGTATTGATCATGATAACGCTCCGCAAGTGCACAGGTCATGCAAGTAATAAAATGGATTTTAAGTCCAAGTATCGATCCCACAGAGATTGTTTTAAATCGTATTTTAGATTACTACCTTAACCGGAATGAGAAATTGTTTGAATTTGAGAATTTTGAATTTTAAACTATACTAAAGATTAAACTAAGAAAGCGAGAAAATTTGATTTATAAAAACTTATGAAATAAACATGTTAGAATTGTGATTCCACTTTGTTCCATCATCCATATTTTGAATTAAACATTTAACGACAATTTATGGGAAATTGAAAATCCATGCTCCTTATGTTTTTAAAACCCTCTTTCGAATGGTGAATTAAAACTTTTTTCTCTAAGGAATTTGACTATATTTCTATGACAAATCCAAACCTATAGAAAATCATTATCGATTTATGAACACTTTTTGGGATTACACAAAGTATAGGGGTATATTTCTATCCCCTATCGAACCTTGTGGAAATTGACTCAAGTCCAATAATTTCCTACTCTTTCGAACATAGAAAATTATCACAAACATCAAATAATTATGCGTCCACAATTATAGATAAAAATAAATACAAAATCAATTGCTCAAACCCATAAAAAGCTTAAATTAAAATATTAAATCAAAACATGGAATCCAGTAAACAAAGTATCATCACAATTCCAACAATTAAAAACCTAGCCTAAATACATGATTGAAAATAAATCACAAGAAGTATGAAAAGATGTCACCCTATTCATCTCCTTGATCCTTGTTCTTCAATCTTGAATTTGGCCTCCTATGGATCCCCTCGCAATTCGACAGCGTTTTGGCATGAATTATGAACATTGGGAACCTCTAATTTCGTGCCCCAAGCCATGTATTTATAGATGTTCATGAGAATTAGGTTACTTCTGGAGCAAGAATGCTGAGTTTCATGTCCAAATTAAATTCCAAAAGAATTTCAACCGAATAAGGAAAGTTACCTTCGCGGAAGATCTATTTGTCACTGCACATCGTTTAGTATTTTGATTATATCTTTCTATTCTCTTATCCGATTGATTTGATTCAAATTCCGTTAGAAATATAACTTAAAGGACTATAATTCTTTCTGAAATATGATTTTCCCAATTCAAACGTTTACTTCCCCAAAATTAGCTTTCAAATATGACTAAAAATCTGTCAGAAATCTTGTTTGATTGGAATGAATTTATAGTAATATTCTTACCATATTTCATTCCTTTTTGACTTCTAATTGCATCCAATTGACTCCTAAAAGTCTTCAAGTATCTTATCTTGATTCGAATCAACTATTGAATATTTGCAATTTGATTCTTGAACTTCTGAAATCTACCAATTTGGTTCTTTCTTTGACTTTTCTTTCAATTTAGCCCTTGATCTACTTCATCCATTCTTGATTTGCATACTTTGGTTATTTTATCATCCAATATGCTTGTTTTTGCTCCAATTCCATTGTTTTCTCGACTTTGGAATTATTTCTGAAATATAAACAAATAACACAAAATAAATAGCAAATATTCTAAAATAAATATATAAATTCATACTTTTAGGATAGAAATAAGTGTATAAAATACACTTATCAACACCCCCAAACTAGAACTATTGTTCGTTCTCGAACAAAATAAAACTAAACTATAAATGTAAAAAGGCAAATTAAATAAAAACTATGTTTTTGCTTTTGTCAACTTATTTACCATGCGCTTCAACAATCCAAATTGACGATTCACTTTAGACAAAGAAATATGAACAACATAAAATATTTTCATTCATCCGATACTCAACTTCATTGTGTGTGTGTGAATAGCCAAAATCAACTGCAAACTTATGTAAAAATAAACTTGACAATGTGTGACTTTTTATGCAAGAGTAAGCCCGAATCCCGTGTGGTCAACAATGATTTTCTTTTGATTTTACTTACCCTCTCATGGATGATCACAACCTTATTGCTTTTCTCTCATATCCCGAGGTCTTTCCTAATGATGTGGTTTCTAAACATGCATACATTGCATTTTTCCCCACAAGCAGTTAGGAGTAGACAAGTATGCACGAAAGACCAAGAATAATTAACAAAGTGTTAGGAATTTCAATCAACAAAGCTTATACCATTTTATTCCTTCTTTTTTTTTTTTTCATATGGACGACTTTTTATTTTAATGTCCTTGTCTTTTATCATATTTGTGCAATACTTTTCATACTTGCTTTCTATATGACCCCTATAGCAAGCTTTAGGTCGGCAGCTCCCAACTCAGTTGAGCTTAGGGTACTAGGTTCAGAGAACCCCTCAGACATAATTACCCGAGTCATAAAGGCTTAAACAGAAAAGTTAAAGATGTTTTAAAGTCTTATGTGTAAGTCCACTCTCCGTACTTGCTTTCTAGTTGACCCCTGTAGCGAGCTTTAGGTCGGCAGCTCCCAACTCAGTTGAGTTTAGGGTACCAGATTCAGAGAATCCCTCAGACTTACTTGCTCGAGTCAAAAAGGCATTTGAAGAGTAGAATAAGACCTTCAGCATTTTTCTGTTTTTATGCTGGTTATTATGGTTTATACCCGTTGATCGAAATCCCTTACACTAAAGATGTACAATTAAAAACTCCAAATCTTAAATCCATCAATGCATACTCATACTAACCTTCTCACCCCCAACTGCTTCTTGAGTAGTTTGGTTCTACATTTCAGGTCGGGATCTAATTACTTAAGGTTTAGAATTTTTCAATCAATTCTATGTTCAAAGTGCACAAGTTTACCCCAAAAGTATCAAGCATCTCCCTACACAAGTTTTTATTTGAAATGGCTATGTACTCAAGTTTGATTAAAGTCTCACATGGATGAATGTTAAGAAAAATTTAGTTCGCATGTTGCCCAATTTTCTAACTGAAGCACAAAAATCAATTCATATCATATCATAAGCAATAAATAAATCAACCAAATTTTTCAAATTTTTCACTTTTTATGATTTTTTTCGATTTTTCAAATTTTTATGAATTTTCTACCCAAAATCGAATAATGTGTAGATGAAAGCACATGAATGAGATTCCCACCCCCAAACTAGAATCATACATTGTCCTCAATGTATTCAAAATAAATAAACAAAAAAAACAAAAAAAATAACAAAGAGGGTTAATGTACTTCCCGGATTTGGAGAGTTGGTGTTCCCATTTTTTAAGCTTTGACTTGAATATTTTGTTGGATGAAATGATCCCTTACTTCCTTTTCCATGTTTGGCGTGAATTGCCCCATGATGATATGTTCCTTGCAAATAAACATTAATGATCATTAGAAGTATAATCATCACATAGGAACTAAAGAAAATCAATACAACACACCCAAACTAGAACTTGGAAAAAAAAATTGAAATTTTTGAAAAGTGGTCGACCACTGATTTTCAACCCTTGACATCGCCTCGAAAAAGTGAAAATCTCCCTAGACATGTCCTGGGCATATGAAAGTATATAACTCGGTCTACAACATATCAAAAATTCAGCAAGTTTGACGTTCATTTGGGTCATGAAAAGATGTGACAAAGTAGGTGCAATGAAGCTGAAATTGGTGCAGTGGTGCTGTGATGCCTTGCAATGAAGTGCTTTGTAGTGCAAAAATATTCATGTTGAGTTCTATACCTTAAATCTGTGTAAACAATGAATGGATAATGTACAAATGATGTTTAACATGTAGTGAGGGTGATCATCCAAAAATATTTGCCAAAACTCAACAAAAACGTCATTGAAACATTTAATCAAACACCTTGCATGCATATTAAGAAATCAAGAAATTCATAAAATTGGAGATTTGAATTAAGCCAAAAAATTTCACCTAATAATCACAATTCAATATTCCAAGTTCTAGCCTAAACCCATCACCATCAATTCACAATATTCAATTTTCACAAGAATTTGAAGAACACAAAAATTATGCATAATCTTGGAAATTGGTGAAAAATTCTTACCTTTTTAATGTTTTGGAAGCAATGCAACACATGAATTGAAGTTAAAATGATGTGCAAACTTAGAGGAACAGTTGAGGATTCAATGTTGGGCGATTTGGGGGAGGAAAAACGGGTTTGAAGTGGTTAAAATGAAAAATAACAGCATTTTAAACATTCTGCCGAATCTTCCAGTAGAAGACCGTGCGACCGCATGGTTATATCACCGTGCGACCGCTCGGTTCAATTGGACAGTGACTTGTAATTTTATTTTATTTTTCAATTTTACACCCCGTCTTCGACCCCTAAATGCTTTCAAATGCATGCAACCAACTTCTAACCAATATGTTCATCTCCTAAGCTAGGTGATCAAGTGGAAGATTGTGATAAAAAGCAACAAAACAAATAGGAAACACATAAATACTAAAAATGCTAAAACATGCAAGATGGAATACTAGAATTACTTAAAACACATAACAACTCAATGCATGCATTCTAAACATACTAGTGATCCTAAAATGCAAGGTCAAGCATCTAAACAACTAGAAAGTAATAAAAGCAATCAAAAGCAATAAACAAAACAAATAAAGAAAAGAGTTTGAGAAATTGGGTTGCCTCTCAATACGCGCTTCATTTATAGTCTAGAGCTAGACTTTATGGAAATTAATTCAAGGGCACCTAAAGAAAGCTTTGGATGCCTTTCCCATCTTCTTTCTTTTGGATTTGTTCCACTCCTCATTTGATCTCCAAGACTCGAAATTTCCCCTCTCCATATTATAGAACATGTCCTCATCCAATTCAACTTCAACTATGAAGACGTCCACCTCCTCATCAAGTTTAATTACAAACTCAATTACTTGGCAATCAACAAGGTCAAAACCATGTAAGTTGATTTCTTTCTCATTGATGTCCAAATCTCTATTTAGCTCTACTATGATTGATTTTTCATCATCTTCAAGTGTTTCTTCAATAGTTGACTCATCTTTGGATTCAATGGCGGGTTTTTCGTCAAACTCCACGGGCATTGGCGAGTCTTTCTTATGAACTTTCTCGAGTGGATTATATCCCCACCTTTTAAATTCACTCCAATACATGGAGTCTCCTAGCACCATATCACCTTCATCTATCTTGGCTAGCTTCTGATAGTATTTTGAAATTACCCTTTCACTCCACAGTGGAGGACCATCTCCCACTAGAGCGATGTCCTCGTCCCAATCATTCGGTACACACTCATCAAAGAGCATGTGACTTGCATCCGACATGTCAATTGCTTGTTGTCGACATTTCAAGTATTCTTTAAACACTAAGAGTTTTGGTGTGACCCAAATATTGCTCGCATCCAAGCACTGTCCATTACAATATATTTTGGAGCAAAATTCACAACCTGTATATTCTCCAAACATGTCTTCATAGTCCATGTTGAAATCGTTCATTGCAAGCCAATGGTAGATTCAAATATACCTCGAAAAAAAAAACCAAACATAGGAAGGCTTAAAATTGTGGTGGATAATCCAAAGTAACAAA
Organism: Ligustrum vulgare; assembly: GCA_963555705.1. Lineage (NCBI taxonomy): Eukaryota > Viridiplantae > Streptophyta > Magnoliopsida > Lamiales > Oleaceae > Ligustrum > Ligustrum vulgare. The sequence goes on along the minus strand of OY743173.1, from coordinate 38,678,121 downwards.
GTAAAATAAAATAAAATACTACAAAAAAAAAAGTAAAAAGTCCGAATTAGTGAAAGTAATCTAAAAATAAATTTAATCTACAATCCCCGGAAATGGCGCCAAAAACTTGATGACGCTTCCCAAGTGCACGGGTCACGCAAGTAATAAAGTGGATTTTAAGTCCGAGTATCGATCCCACAGAGATTGTTTTAAATCGTATTTTAGATTACTATCTTAACCGGAACGAGAAATTGTTTGAATTTGAGAATTTTGAATTTTAAACTATATTAAAGATTAAACTAAGAAAGCGAGAAAATTTGATTTATAAAAACTTATGAAATAAACATGTTAGAATTGTGATTCCACTTTGTTCCATCATCCATATTTTGAATTAAACATTTAACGAAAATTTATGGGAAATTGAAAATCCATGCTCCTTATGTTTTTAAAACCCTCTTTCGAACGGTGAATTAAAACTTTTTTCTCTAAGGAATTTGACTATATTTCTATGACAAATCCAAACCTATAGAAAAGCATTATCGATTTATGAACACTTTTTGGGATTACACAAAGTATAGGGGTATATTTCTATCCCCTATCGAACCTTGTGGCAATTGACTCAAGTCCAATACTTTCCTACTCTTTCAAACATAGAAAATTATCACAAACATCAAATAATTATGCGTCCACAATTATAGATAAAAACAAATACAAAATCAATTGCTCAAACCCATAAAAAGCTTAAATTAAAATACTAAATCAAAACATGGAATCCGGTAAACAAAGTATCATCACAATTCCAACAATTAAAAACCTAGCCTAAATACATGATTGAAAATAAATCACAAGAAGTATGAAAAGATGTCACCTTATTTATCTCCTTGATCCTTGTTCTTCAATCTTGAATTTGGCCTCCTATGGATCCCCTCGCAATTCGACAGCGTTTTGGCATGAATTATGAACATTGGGAACCTCTAATTTCGTGCCCCAAGCCATGTATTTATAGATGTTCATGAAAATTAGGTTACTTCGGGAGCAAGAATGCTGAGTTTCACGTCCAAATTAAATTCCAAAAGAGTTTCAACCGAATAAGGAAAGTTACCTTCGCGGAAGATCTTTTTGTCACTGCACAGCGTTTAGTATTTTGATCATATCTTTCTATTCCCTTATCCGATTGATGTGATTCAAAGTCCGTTAGAAATATAACTTAAAGGAATAGAATTCTTCCTGAAATATGATTTTCCCAATTCAAACTTTTACTACCCCGAAATTACCTTTCAAATCTGACTAAAAATCTGCCAGAAATCTTGTTTGATTGGAATGAATTTATGGTAATATTCTTACCATATTTCATTCCTTTTTGACTTCTAATTGCATCCAATTGACTCCTAAAAGTCTTCAAGTATCTTATCTTGATTCTAATCAACTATTGAATATTTGCAATTTGGTCCTTGAACTTCTGAAATCTACCAATTTGGTTCTTTCTTTGACTTTTCTTTCAATTTAGCCCTTGATCTACTTCATCCATTCTTGATTTACATACTTTGGTTCTTTTATCATCCAATATGCTTGTTTTTGCTCCAATTCCATTGTTTTCTCGACTTTGGAATTATTTCTGAAATATAAACAAATAATACAAAATAAATAGCAAATATTCTAAAACAAACATATAAATTCATACTTTTAGGATAGAAATAAGTGTATAAAATACACTTATCAGATCACATAGTAGTGTTAAATAATTTAGAATATATATTCTATTAACACTTATCATCATATAATTAATAATGATTAATCAAATTCGTTAAATCACGATTAATATACTTTAACGTATAATCAAGGGCAAAATCGTCCATATTTTAATATATTGATCATATGGATAAATCGAAACCGTCAATAGGTTTGAAATTTAATTTAGAACAAACTTACTTTTGGTCCGAAATTCAAAATCTCGTCGAAAGTTCTCCAGAAACGATTTTTAAGAAAATCGCCGCGTTCGACAGCCAGAAAATTTCAAAACTGCACAAAACAGAAAAGTAAGATCATAGAAAAATCAAGAACATCAAGACGAACAAACTTCCTGTTGACGTCGTCGCGGGAATCGCCGTCACGCGTCACTTCGACGTCTGCGCGTGGTCTTCACGCGCCTCACGTGCCGCCGTGCAGGTGACTCTGCCGTCGACATGCGCCGATGCCGGAGGATCATCCCGTCGCCGTTGACACGGATCTGGTCTCCGATCATCGTTTAGATATACGGTTTGGCGTGAATTTGCTTTGAAAGTTTCGAGTTACACAATTTCTCCAATTTTTTTATAGACTTGGAATTGATTTCTAATCTATGATGCATAAATGATGATTAATAATAATCTGATTTCTGATACAGAGGTTCATCATTTAGATGCAACTGTAGAGCATACTCCCGTCATATTATTCAATTGACTAGAGACTCGTGCAGATAACGTGTTGTAAAACTATCAAAATCATAACAACGATATAAGAGAGAGATGGAGATGGAGAGAATAGAGAGGAGAGAATTCTCTTTCAAGGTGCAATTCTTACAAATGAATATAAGCCACTATTTATAGGGGTGGATAATGACACAATCGTAATATGTAAATTTTACAGGGGCATAAGAATAATTGGTCATTCAAACCTAACATTTACCTAATTTCTTACCTCATATTTCATAACATTTTCACTCGCCAACTTCCTCCCTTCCACAAAAAATATACAGCAGTAGTCAATAAAATATACTCTACTACTGATTCATACTTGATATTATATTGGACAGCAGGTATGTATACATAAATAAAGTGAGACTGGCTGGCTAGCTAGCTAGCTAGCTTCAACACCGTCAATGCTAAGGTGAGCAAATTTGTTCTAGTCTGTTCATCCCCCACTCCATAGGACCCAAGTAAGAGCCAAAGCTGAACAGGAGGGATCCACCATTATCTTCATACATGATCGAGGAGGCATGTGGACCAAGCCTGGTTGAAGAAGTCAAAGGGACATGTTACGTACATTCACGTCGTGAGGCAGCAAACGGTATTCAATGTCAAGCTCGAGGAAAATTTTAACCATCTCCTCGACCAGAAGGGCTCTCCTTAACCACCTCTCACCCATATCCTGATGATTTATCGTGTGAAAAAGCCAAACTGACCATTTCAGTTTGTTCATGTCCTCCACGTCTCTTATGACTATCAATGGAGCCGGATACCAATGATCACTCCGGTTTTCAACATGTCTGCATTGGTCATAATGCCATAGAACATGACATGTTAGACTGGTTCTCGTGTTAATGCATATATGGTTAGAATAGAGAGATGGATAGCTTGTGCAAGGCAAGATAGAGAGCAGGTTTAATTTGGCTAAGCCCAAAAAACTTAGGTTTTGTTTAGCCTATGTTGTAATCAGTTTAAATTGATTATTTGAGTTTTCCAGGTAAAATTGTGGTTAAAAATTAGAGAGAGAAAATATGTGTCGTTAAAAAGTGATTTGAGAAATTGTGCAGTTTAAATTTTTTGTTTAAACTTAATAGCCGAACAGAGGCTAAATTGATTTTTTAGAAGCGTAGAACTAGAAGAAGTAAGCTTTGAACTACGAATTACTTAGCAAACTTGTTTTGCAAAAAAATAAATAAAAAAATTTTAAGCTCAGAGCAATGTTTAGGAAACAGGTTTGGCTAAGCCCAAAAATTAAAATTGATTTTTGAGAAGTAATCTTTTGAACTAAAAATTACTTGGCAAACATGTTTTGCAAAAATAAAAAAAGAAAACTAAATAAATAAATTTTAAGCTCAGAGGAATGTTTTGGAAACGTTTTTGTATACATAATATATTTTTCTTACGTACTTTGAAAATTAGTAAATAACTTCCTTGTTTCCAATTCAAAAAATTATTATTTAAGTGAAATAGCTACTTGTTTTAAGTAAGGGACGTGAAAACCAGGAGAAAATGGATACAGCAATAATTTTTACCTTGTTATTCTCTCTTTCATCATTGCAATCTTCTCCCTCGGAGTTGAAATGTGGGTAACAAAATTAATTTCATCACCCATAGCTGGACTGCGATAGTAATTACCGATGAACTTTGTGGCTAAGACACTATTTGGATAGAAAATCTTTTGGTTATCAAACCTTAGAAAAACCGTTGTCAGTATGTTCATCTCTTCGACTACCATCTGAATTAAATTTAAAAAAACAAAAGTTATAGAAAGCACATACATATACATATATAATAATAATAGTAATAATGATGATGGAATATGCTCACCTATGCAGATTTTAATGCAAAGGCTTAAAAAAAATCTGACCTGAACTTCATCAATTTCAACACGGTCCCCCACATCAAACGGGTGCATCACAAATAAGAAGATAATGGCCTCAAACGTTGTCTTGCACGTGTTCCCAAACACAAACACCACCACTAGAAGCTGAGAGCTTAAGAAGATAAAGAAATGAGTGGTTGCAACTTTGAGTATGAGGAGCCAGATCACAGCTATGATCACTCCCACGAGGACATTCAGTATTTGGTGCAGTTTGTTGACAGCGGTTTTCGTGTCACTCAAAGACAAAGCCAGGGCTCGTCTCTCTCTAAATGCATTCACCTGTAGTATAAGAGACCGTTGAGTCTAAGCACAACCAAATCCTTCTGCTTGGTAGAGCTCCCAAAGCAAATTTTTATTCCATTCCCCCAAATATTCCTAACATACTTACTCCGTCCCAATTATATAGTCCGATTTGATTTTTTTACACAGATTAAGAAAATACTGTTTGACTCTCATTTTCTGTAAACAAAATTTATTCAACACTCAATCTCAACCATCTATTTTAATCAAGCCTACCATTTTTTGACTTTTCAAATATTTTTTAACCACACATTCTCTCAAAAATACTATTCCAAACCCTAATTTTTCCCAAATAATGAATCTCAAACAAAGGCTTAATGTCATTGAAAAAGTAATTTTTGTAAATAAAATTTTCAACTTACCCTTATTTAATATCAAAACTATTATTATTAGAAGTAATAATAAATAGGGAACATTAGTAAAAAAAACAAAATAAATACTTTTCAATAAAGAAACGAGTTTATATAATTGGGATAAGAGAAAAAGAAAAAACAATATATATAATTGGAACAGAAGGAATATATCTTTTGAACCATACTAAGATCCCAAAGGAAAAGGAGTAAAAATGATATAATTTACTTGGATTGTGCTACAAGTACGGCACAGGACGTACAGCCCCTCACATATGGAGGAGATGGAGCCCACTTTTATTTTTAAGTTGGCCCACCGATGTGAGAGACTGTAGACCGCGGTACTTGCAGCATTTTCCAATTTACTCACCACCCAATTTTTAAGAGCTTGTTTGCTTATCTTCTGGTTTTCGTTTGCTCCTTCAAAGAGACTCATGGCTTTCAAAGCCTCATCCTCTTTAATAAAGCGCATCAAATCCTTCAGGTAAATGAATCTAACAACATAAAAATGAAATTCATAAGAGCATGTAAATGTCTGTTAATCGATCATGTGCTAAAAATCAAGTAAAAAAAAATTACTTTGATCCAGGCTTCGCCACATTGTGGAAGATCTTCTTGGCTGCAGCTTTTGCCTGTTTCTCATTAGTGATCTGCATGGCCGACTTATCCTCATCACTTGAGCCCCGTAATTGGTCGTCCAGAGTCGATAACACACCTTTCCGAACAATAGAAATTAGCCTCTTCATATTCCTAGCCGAAACATTCTTCTGATTCAGCCTATGCAAATGATCAATCGTTATACCAGCCTCATCTTCCTTCTTCGACGTGATCCGGGTAAACACAGGAGTCTCTGCACCTGTAGCCATGGGACTCTTCCGGAACATACCGAACACTTTCCCACTTTTGGGAAACACGACTCCCTCAAGATCAGCTGGGATATTCGCTCCAGCACTCTGAAACTTTTGAACCTCGGCTATCACCTTCTTCTCCTCTTCTTGCTCGTGCTGAATCTCAATCAACGGTGGACCAGACAGTCTCTCGATGACATACTGATTGAACAAAGATTCCAGAATCCGATCAAAAAACGTGCTGACGTGAAAGGAGGATGCTAAAACCTTCACGAGCAACGTCTTGAACAACCAAATCAATGTCCCAACCAAGAGACACACCCAAATCTTAGTCACGTAAGGTAAAACATGCCCATTCATAAGTCTCTCCACCTTCTTATCGAAAATGCATTGCCAAGCAACCAAAACCAGACCCAACCATATACAGTTCTGCACTGCATTTCGCAACCCGTAAACAAAATACAAAACCCGTTTTCGTAGCAAAAAATTCCTCTCGAAGAAGAATACAACAATTCTAATAACCCAACCTGATACCAATCTTCCAGAAATCAAAACTAAAACCATCAATTCCCATTTCCATAGTTGCAATTCGAAAATTTCCTTCTTCTTCAACATATTAACAGTTAAACTACAAACTAAAGCTGAGATAATCAGAATTAAGCTCACCAGTTGAAGAATAGAAAATGCACTGAAGTTAATTTTCTTGTATTCTTCTGGCAAATCGTCATCAAGAAACGGGTCTTCTTCTTCGATTTCACTCCCTTTACCTAAAAACTGTGATTTTGGTATCTGATTCTGGGATCTCTGATTGTTCTCCGGCGGGTCGAGTAATCGGGACATGGTTTTGGTTTTAAGAAATCTGGATTTTCTCTGGAAAGATGAATTGGAGCTGCAGACTAGAAACTCCGCGTGTTCGGCGTTGGACCAGCGTTTTGAGCCCCAAACCGCTGCCGTCTCCGCCGTGTTGTCGTTGAACGGAACGCGGACCTCCCTCGGCGTCCTCTGGCCATAGTTGTTACTCGGACTCTCCAATTTTTGAGATAAGGGAGACTCGGTTGTGAAATCGAAATCTTTGTTGTTCGCGGCAGCTCTCATAATGGCGTTGTTTGAGAAATCATAACTAGAGTCTGTCCACATTCTACAGGCATTAGTAGTAGTACCATTATTCTCGTTGGTTTTAGTTGGTTCCGTGAAGGAATCCTGACCGTTGATTTTGACGATAACGTCTTTGGGCAGGGAAGGAGAGGAGTAGGTAGAGGACGATGAATGCATGGCGGAAGCTGAGGCGGAGGCGGACGCGGAGTTAGTACTAGCGTTACTGTTATAAACAGTGATGGGTTTTTTTATGAAGAGAAGTAGATTTTAGAGCTGTTCTTCTTTCTGGGTGGAGAGATTTGTAGCATTCACCCTGTTTTTACACGTGAACTTGGTGGTTAATGGCTATCCATGCTACAACATATATAGACTAGAGATAACTCAAATAAGGAAAAAATATTGACGATGGGATTTTGTGTATACATACATTATAATGAGAAGAGATTGCGAGTTGTCGTGTTAGAGGATTAAGCAAAACCCAAAAACGGCTGCATTAGAGGTGGTGGCGTTGAAAACGTAACGGCGGGAGAGACTGGAGGGGCGGAGGATCGAGTTCGTACAGATTGCTGCGATGGTCGTTATGATAGTTCAGGCTGATGTTTATGCTGAGAGGAAGCATTCGGAAGCTTTTATAGACAGCCTTTGTTCAACCAAATAATGTCGTTTTGTTATTTTAGACCCATTATTTTTAAAACTTATTTTTTTAAAAATTCATTTGTAAAATAATTTCATATAAATCAAAAGTATTTTCCTAATATTTAATCACATAATCTCCTAAAAACTATTACAAAATAAGTTTTCTTCAAATAATAGATCTCAAACGAGGGCAATGTATTGTTTTCTAGATAAAAAGTGTAGTTAAAAAGTGACTTCGAAAAAAATTATTTATCTATATAGAACGTCAAGCCTATGTTTGCCAAATCATTTTTAAACATATTTTTAGACAACACATTTCTTCAAATTACCTTTTTTTAACTATACAAATTTTCTTTCCACTTTTTAACCACATATTTCAACCACATTTCTTCAAATAGTATCTCGCTCCATTCCTCATTATTCAACTTTCCATTTTGAAGATAGGTTACTGTTCAGCAACTCGTTTTTAATTGGTTAATAAATATTTTTTTATACAATTTCTCAAATTAATTTTTAATCACATACATTTTCTTTCTCTAATTTTTAACCACACATTTTACCTCGAAAACAAAAAAAAAAAAAAGTTTATGTGGCCATCGAACAGTCCATATGTTGCTAAAACAACATCCGACGTGGCCACCACTATTTGGAACATAGTTGCCTAGCAACCCCTCTAACAAATTCAATGCTGATTGTGATTATCAGCTGTTGTTGAAAATGCTCTGTTACCAAACGTGGGAAACATAACAAATGTCCACCACCAATGTAAAACACTAAAGTGTCTAATATTTAAAATTCGATACTTGACTATTTTTTATTTGATGTGTACAATTATTATATTTCCCACAGTGGGCAACAGAGCGGGACTGCAGCTATTTTTCTCCATCATCCCTTCCACCTTCCATCTCCTTTGATTACATTGTTTGTGGCACACCCTTTGCGCCACCCGTTCCGATGAATTCAATCTTCTCTTCTTGGACAAAACTTTCAACCCTTAAAGACTTTACAAAAATTACTTAGCTTGATTAATTTAGGTTATGCTGTTGTACAGATAATTGTACAGACAGCCTAATATGGATAAAATAGTAAATAGTGTCTAACAGTTTTATCCTTTTATTAATTTTGCAAGGTGAGTCCTTGATTTATCCATTTTATATGAATTTCTTAAATACATCATCTTCTTTATCTGTTTGATATATTTCTTATATCTTGGAGTTTAGATTCTAATAAATTTATTCTCTCAAGAATATTCATAACATTTCTTTATTTATTTTATTATTTATAACAAGGTGAATTATTTCATCTATTTTTTTCTCATAATTTCAACTTCTCTTTCAATAGTTAATCCAGACATCTTGAAACTAATTTTATCTTGTATTCTTTTGAATTTTCATTTTATAATCTGCTATCTTAGAATAATCTGTCATAAGTTGATCATAGTTTTCTAAGAGTATATAATATTCTTCAAATGATTCATCCATATTTCTTAAATGGAATATAATTTCATTCATTTTTCCTAATATTTTTCTTATTAAATTATCCAATCATTCAATAGTATATCCTCCATTTTGAAACAAAACTGTACAAATATCAAGATATAAAGCAGTTATAAAATAATTTATAGAATTTTAAGTAATTTTTCAAATTCAATCAATGTTTGAGAATTGATAATATTTGTATCTGCTATGATTTCTATGCTAGGTTCAAATGGTATATTATATTTTGAAATGTTTTTCTTTCTTTTCTAATTTATCAATTATATCTTGGATATCTTGTATTGCTATAGATCTTACAGTACCTTTAGCAAAGTTTTCTATCAAATTTTCTTTAAATTTTTTTAATATTTCTTGTAATGCATGAAGTTGTTCTTGATATCCCATCTTCTCAATTTCATTTTCATATTTAATACCTCTTTACTTTTTATATTCTTTTTAATCTTATATGGACCTCTCTTAGATTTGGGTGTTATTCATGATATAATTTCTTTCATTCATTATGATATCAAGTTGTTGAAAATAGGTAAAGAAAGATTCATGTCTTCCCTCACTATCATTATCGAATATGGGATCATAATCATTATAACTACTAAATACATGTTCTAAATACAATTCATTATTTATTTATTTCACTATTATCACTATCAAGCCAGAAGTAAATGATTGATTTTGTTATTTCCAATCCAAATAATTCCTTTAATTTAGGAAAAATAGCTAATAAATATGGTCTATAAACATGATATAACTTTTTTATTTCACTGTTGGGTCTAGTAAATTGTTTATACATGAATAAAAGGTTCAATTATGCTGTAATATTCATCTTTATAAGGACTATTTTGATAATTAAACTTGATAATCCTAATTTCTTCCACAATACCAAATTGTTTCAAAAGTTCTTCTTCCTCCTAATTCCATAAAAACAAATATATTAAGAAGACTAACTTCTTTTCTTGATTTTTGTACCTTTGTCTTTTCCATTTGATGTTAATGACCTTCAGGCTCACAGGTTTCTACTATCATACCCTTCAATGGCCTCCTACCTTCACGGGTTATTAGCCACACCTGACTTCATGCCTTCACTGTATAATACTCAGATGGAAAATATTTTATACAGAGTGTAGGGAGCTTTCTTGATAATATATCTTCTAGTAGGAAATAGAATTCAGAAGATAGAAATTTAGAAACTCATATCTTTTGATAAATTGATTGAAATTGTATTCATAAGATGAAAATTGATACAAGATTGGTAAGAGAACTTTCAAGGACAGAAGATTTCTTTGGCTTTCTTACAGATTGAGTGCTTAAGTGATCTCTGCATTTTCCTAGCCCGAAGGCTTCTATTTATAATACTACATAGGATACGATTTCGTCATTACTTACATCACAGACTCAATAATTTTCATTTTATGTTACATCATAGGGACACCCGTCCCTCCATTATTTCTAACTTCACATGATCCTTACATGATGTTGTTTGCTTGTTTCATCAAAAAGCATATTTCATTTTATTATCTTTGTCATCATCTCTTTTTCCAAAAGTAGATTCCAGTTGTCCATCATTCTTGTTGGCATACGGGGAAATTTCTGGCAATACACGCCTCTTATAAAGTTGTGAAACTTCCATTAATCTGATGTATATCAAACTTGTTGATGTATTATTTCAAGATAGTTGATTTTTCTTTTCCTCCATTAGAAAGAAGCGTTCATTCTTCACATTGACATAAACACTTGAATTTTTTGTCATATAAATTTTTGGAAATATTATAAAGGGCCTTTATCCCTAAAACCCTACGGGATCTAAACCATGATCTTGTGACGTTTGGTACAGGCTTGGTATTTTTTCCAACTTCTATTTGGAAATTCCTTGCAACACAACCAATTGTAATGATATGTTCAGTAGGATAGTAAACCCTTCCATCAACTTTTGGACTGATTGAATAAAATTTTAAGTAAATGGATCTTCCTTGAGAAAATTTTGAAATTTCTCCTTTTAATAGATTATCAAAATTTTCAATTTCTTTCAAATCTTTTCCTGAGTAGACAAGATCCAAAAATCTATAATCGGCTATCATTTTTGTCATACTGGGATCACGTCCCTGTGCAACAATCAATTGTGGATATACATGGTTTCTCGAAGAAATGTAGTAGCAATCACTCTCTTGAAGTTCATACATGAATTTAGCAAAAATTTTATATTCGTCTTCTTTTGGTAAAAAAAAGGGGAATCATCCTTGATGTGATCAGACCACGAATACAAGTCCGCACAAAGATCCGTTGATGATCAAAGGAGGACCGATGACTCGATTGCAAATAAAGAGGGCCAATGAAGCAATGGACAAGTTAGTACAAGAACAATGACCAAAACAATGTTCGTGTCATCAAAAGAAGCAAATTCCATGTTGGGACCAAGCCAAAACAACGAGTGGATCAACCTCATTCAATCCGTCGAAGAAAATTGTGAAATTTCAAGAATTACGGCCGTAACCTATACTCCTCACGGCCATAACCAGTCTACTGCGGAAAAACTGAAATTTTGAAGAATTGGGTTTACGGCCATAACTCACAAATATTACGGCCGTAATGCAGCCTCGGGTAAAATTATGGTTTTCAGAAAATATGACTTATGGCCATAAATAAAGTGTCACGGCCGTAACTGTTAAACAAAGAACTTATTACGGCCGTAAAGAAATTGGTCACGGCCGTAATTATCAATACATGTAATTTTAGGATTTTAATTTTTTCCTTATTTTTAGGAATTTCTTACCTAGTATAATTAAAACTCTTTAGTCAGGTTTTGACCCTATTTATAGGGATGTAATTTTCATTATTTAACACACAACTTTGATATTATTATAGAGATTATTTTGCTTTCAACAACCTTATTCTTCATTGAATAAAATTCAAACTTTTAAGTTATTCTTGTTGGTTCAAATCTCGGTGAGAATTAATATTGCTTGTGATCAAGAGGTCAATATATCCCTGTGATTGTATTGGTTGTTTGGTTCAATTAATTTTAATTGGATCCATAAATCGTTGTTTCTTGGCGTTCTTGGGTCGATTTCAATATTTTGTGGGTTACGTAGCTACAATTGCTATGTGGTTTGCATCATTTGGTATCAGAGCTTAGGCTCCAAAAATCAAGGTTATATCTTTATTCTGTTTCTTGAGTTTTCTTGATTTTTAGTTATTCGTGTTCTTCCAGTTCTTGAGTCTTTAATCCAAAAGGTGTCACAAAAAAAAATTCAAAAGTAGATATTTCCTTCTTTTGGTATTCAAATAAAATTTCGTTTGTTTCCTTATTCTCGTAGTTGAATTTTCGAGAATAAAAAAAAAACGAAAATTTCATCAAGTTCTTTATAGAGTCGAATTCAATTCTCTCAAGGTCTTCTTCGAGTTTTCCAAATAGTTCATAAAAATTCTCACTCATACTCGATTTGAATCATTCGGGCTTAAACTTGTTTGAGTTCGAATTCGTTCTTTGAAGCAACTGGGGTGAAAGCCATTGAGTGAAAAAAGGCAGAGAGGTGAGATCAATAGAGGGTAAAAGCCAAAAATTGAGTGATACACGAGCGAAATACACGTGAGGCGTATATTACTTAGTTTTAGGATGTCTGAAAATTCTACTACAGCAAAGAACGGCGATCAAGTCAACATGGTGGAAGAGTTGGCACAACGCTTTGAGAAAATGCTTGGGGATATATCGGGCATGATTAAAAGGTTAGAAAGGCCTAGGGAAGCGCCCAATGTGCTAAGACAAGTGGGGCATGGTCATAGGATAGAGACGGAGGAAGAAGATGAATTTGATGGGTATGATGATGGGGCACTTATGGATAGAGAGGCTAGGCATGAACGACGAGGTAGAGAGTTTGTTGGGGATCGACAGGATCGTAGCATGAGTAATATCAAAACAAAAATTCCTTCCTTTAAGGTTTGAAGTGATCTGGAACAATATTTAGAATGGGAGAAAAGGATTGAGTTGATATTCGATTGCTACAGCTATACGAAGGAGAAAAAGGTTAAGGTTGCAGTTCTTGAATTCACTGATTATGCACTTGGTGGGATCAATTAGCAACTTCTAGGAGGCGAAATCGTGAGAGACCTATTAGTACATGGGGTGAGTTAAAGGCTGTCATGAGGAAGAGATTTATCCCTAGTTATTACCATAGGGAACTTCATCAAAAACTGCAAAGTCTTTACCAAGGTTCTAAGAGTGTCGATGATTATCATAATGAGATGGAGATGTTGATGCTTAGAGCCAATGTAGAGAAGGATGAGAAGGCCACTATGGCTCGTTTCTTGAATGGTATGAATAAAGAAATAGAAAATGTGGTCGAATTGCAACACTATGTGGAGTTAGAAGATATGCTACATATGGCCATGAAAGTGGAGAGGCAATTGAAGAGAAAAGGGACAGCTAAGTATCAGTCGGGATCTTCGGGTTCTAATCCGTCTTGGAAGCCGAGGTGGTAAAATAAAGGAGTTGGGGCTGTTTCGAAGGGGAAGATTGAGGTACCCAAGGGAAAGGAGGAGTCCGTTAACAAATTTCCACCCAAAGGGGAGTCTCAACCATCTAAGAGTAGAGATATCCAATGCTTCAAATGCTTGAGAAGAGGACATGTGGCTTCTCAATGCCCTAATAGGCGTGTCATTACCTTGCGAGCGGAAGGGGCTTGGGAAAGTGGCAGCGAAGAGGAAGACTACGGCGACATGCCCACTTTGGAGGAAGCTAGTGATACTGAGGAATTGTTATCCGGGGAGCATGGACCGTTATTAGTAGCAAGGCGAGCCCTTAGTGCTAAAGTCAACGTGGATGTCGTGGAGCAACAGAGGGAGAACATATTTCATACACGGTGTCGCATCCAAGACAAGGTATGTAGTATGATTATTGATGGTGGTAGTTGTACAAATGTTGCTAGCACCACACTAATTGAGAAATTAGGGTTACCATTGTTAAAGCACCCATCACCTTATAGACTTCAGTGGTTAAATGATAGTGGTGAAATTAAGGTAAATAGGAGGGTGTTAGTGAACTTTTCGATTGGTAGCTATATGGATGAAGTGATGTGTGATGTGATTCCTATGCAAGCCGGGCACATTTTGTTGGGTAGGCCTTGGTAGTACGATAGAAAGGTGACACATGACGGGTATAAAAATAGATATAGTTTTACCAAGGATGGGTGAAAAAATACACTTACGCCGTTGACACTATCACAAGTTTATGCAAATCAAGTTAAATTGAAAAATAATGAAGAACAAAAGGTGAGGAATATTGAGAAAAAGAGAGTTGATGCAACGACCTCAGAAAAATGAGAGGAAAAGAGGGTTGGAGCCACGACTCTAGAAAAAGGAGAGGCGAGAGAAATAAAGAGTGTTGGGGTACATACCTCAGAAAAAGAAGAGGGAGCGAAGAGTACCAGAAAAGAAAAACCAAGAGTGAGCTTCTATGCCAAAAGTAGTGAAATCAAGAAGGCTTTTATGGAAAATAGACCAATAGTCCTTTTATTGTACAAGGAATCATTCATTGCCCTTGATGAAGCTAACATACCCCTCCCTAGTTTGGCTATTTCTCTCTTGCAGGAATTTGACGATGTATTTCTGGAGAATATACCTAGTGGGTTGCCACCCATTCGAGGTATTGAGTATCAGATTGATTTTGTACCTGGAGTAGTCATTCCAAACCGTCCCGCTTATAGGAGTAATCCCGAGGAGACGAAGGAGCTTCAAAAGCAAGTGGAGGCATTGATGAGCAAGGGGTACATAAGGGAGAGCATGAGTCCATGTGCCGTACCTGTGTTACTTGTACCCAAAAAGGACGGGACTTGGAGAATTTGTGTTGATTGTAGATCCATCAACAACATAACGGTAAAGTATCGTCATCCAATTCCTAGGTTAGATGATATGTTGGATGAATTGCATGGCTCTAGCATATTTAGTAAAATTGATCTTAAGAGTGGTTATCATCAAATTCGAATGAAGGAAGGAGATGAGTGTAAAACTGCTTTTAAAACTAAATATGGCTTGTATGAATGGTTAGTTATGCCGTTTGGACTTACTAATGCACCTAGCACTTTTATGCGTTTAATGAATCATGTTTACGTACATTTATAAGTAAATTCATTGTAGTTTACTTCGATGATATCTTGATATATAGTAAAACTTTGAATGAGCATGTGGAGCATGTTAGGTGTGTGCTTGTGGTTTTGAGGCAAGAACAACTTTTTGCTAATTTTAAAAAGTGTAATTTTTGTATGAAAAATGTTGTATTTCTTGACTATGTGGTTAGTGTTAAAGGGATAGAAGTAGATGAAGAGAAAGTCAAAGCTATTAAAGAATGGCCAACACCTAAAAGCATAACTGAGGTTAGAAGTTTTCATGGCTTGTCTAGTTTTTATAGGCGCTTTGTTAAAGATTTTAGCACAATTGCCGCACCACTCACAGAAATTGTCAAAAAAAGTGTAGGGTTTAAATGGCGAGTAGAATAGGAGCATGCATTTGAGACTATCAAAAATATGTTGTGTAAAGCACTGGTTTTATCACTTCCTAACTTTGACAAGGCTTTTGAGATTGAATGCGATGCCTCAGGGCTAGGCATTGGAGCTGTTTTAATGCAGGATCGAAGGCCAGTAGCCTATTTTAGTGAAAAGCTAAAGGGGGCTGCACTTAATTATCCCACATATGACAAGGAGTTGTACTCACTTGTGCGCGCTTTGGAGACATGGCAACATTACTTATGACCGCGGGAGTTCATGATACACACTGATCATGAATCCTTGAAGCATTTGAGGGGTCAAGCTAAGCTGAGTAAGAGACATGCAAGGTGGATAGAGTTCATCGAAACATTTCCCTATGTCATCCGGTACAAACAAGGTAAGGAAAATGTGGTGCCAGATGCATTGTATCGAAGGTATGTCCTTTTAACTTCTTTGAATGCTAAACTTCTTGGATTTGAATATATCAAGGACATGTATGCTAATGATCTGGATTTTTCTATTATTTATGATTCATGTGGTAAAGGGGCTGTGGATAGGTTCTTTAAACATGATGACTACTTATTTCGGGAAAATAAATTGTGTGTCCCTAGGTGTTCAATGAGGGAGTTACTTGTGAGAGAGGCCCATAGTGGAGGTTTAATGATCATTTTGGGGTTAAGAAGACCATCGAGATCTTAAGTGAGCATTTCTATTGCCCTAAGATGAAGATTGATCTGGTTCAGGTTTGTAGTAGATGCATTACTTGTAAGAAGGCTAAATCTAGGATTAAACCACATGGATTATAAATGCCTTTACTAGTCCCTAGTGAACATTGGGTCGATATCTCTATGGATTTTGTTTTGGGATTACCTAAGACTAAGAAGGGAAGAGATTCGATTTTTGTGGTAGTAGATCGCTTTAGCAAAATGACACATTTCATACCATGCCACAAAACTGACGATGCTACCAACATAGCTGATATTTTCTTTAGGGAAATCGTGCGCTTACATGAGGTTCCTAAAAGTATAGTCTCGGATAGGGATGTTAAGTTCCTTAGTCATTTTTGGAGAGTCTTGCGGAACAAACTGGGAAAAAACTACTTTTCTCTACAACTTGTCACCCACAGACCGATGGACATACCGAGGTAGTAAATAGGACAATGATTCAATTGTTGCGCACAATAATCAATAAAAATCTGAAAAATTGGGAAGAGTGTTTACCATTTATTGAATTTACATATAATAGGGCTATACATTCTACTACTTCTTGTTTGCCATTTGAGATTGTTTATGGTTTTAATCCGCTAACGTCATTGGATTTAATTTCTTTACCTGTGAATGAACGTAGTAGTTTAGATGGAAAGAAAAATCCTGAGATGGTTAAATCACTCCACGACAAGGTGAGGTTGGCGATTGAAAATAAAAATGAACATTATGCATCACAAGCTAACAAAGGAAGAAAAGACGTCATATTTGAACCCGGTGATTGGGTTTGGGTACACTTGAGGAAGGAGCGGTTTCCAGAACAACGCAAATCAAAGTTACAACCGCGAGGAGATGGTCCATTCCAAGTGATTGAAAGGATCAACAACAATTCCTATAAATTAGATCTTCCTGGTAAGTATAATGTTTCAGCTTCATTTAATGTTTCTAATCTATCTCTGTTTGATGCAGGTACAGATTCGAGGTCGAATCCTTTCGAAGAGGGAGGGGATGATGTGATCCAGACCATGAATACAAGCCCGCACAAAGATCCGTTGATGATCAAAGGAGGACCGATGACTCAATTGCAAACAAAGAGGGCCAATGAAGCAATGGACAAGCTAGTACAAGAAACAATGGCCAAAACAATGTTCGTGTCATCAAAAGAAGCAAGTTCCATGTTGGGACCGAGCCAAAACGATGAGTGGATCAACCTCATTCAAGCCGTTGAAGAAAATTGTGAAATTTCAAGAATTATGACCGTAACCTATACTCCTCACGGCCGTAACAAGTCTACTGCGGAAAAACTGAAATTTTGAAGAATTGGGTTTACGGCCGTAACTCACAAATATTACGGCCGTAATGCAGCCTCGGGTAAAATTATGGTTTTTAGAAAATATGACTTACAGCCGTAAATAAAGTGTCACGGCCGTAACTGTTAAACAGAGATCTTCTTACGGCCATAAAGAAATTGGTCACGGCCGTAATTATCAATACGTGTAATTTTAGGATTTTAATTCTTTCCTTATTTTTAGGAATTTCTTACCTAGTATAATTAAAACTCTTTAATCAGGTTTTGACCCTATTTATAGGGATGTAATTTTCATTATTTAACACACAACTTTGATATTATTATTGAGAGGCTATTTTGCTTTCAACAACCTTATTCTTCATTGAATAAAATCCGAACTTGCGAGTTATTCTTGTTGGTTCAAATCTCGGTGAGAATTAATATTGCTTGTGATCAAGTGGTCAATATATCCCTGTGATTGTATTGGTTGCTTGGTTCAATTAATTTTAATTTGATCCATAAATCGTGGTTTCTTGCTTTCTTGGATCGATTTCAATATTTTGTGAGTTGCGTAGCTACAATTGCTACGTGGTTTGCATCAATCCTCCTCTTCAGCATGGATTTTAATCACTTTTGTGTTTTCATCTTTGGCATTAATTGTCAATTTTCTTGGACTGGTTTCATTTATAGTCACCTTTTTGTGTTTGGTTCGTTTCTTTTTTTTTTTTTTGTCCATCACTACTTCTAGAAGATGTACCTGTTTGTTTTGTACCTGTTGATATCTTTGGTAAAACGTGTTGGCATTTAACGACTCGAATAGTGATTCAATTTCACTAACTCTATCGCTCAATTGTTTGGTAAAATTGGCATGAGAAACAGAGAGCTCCATTAACAATTTAACATTTCGTTGCAGACTTTCTGTCATCTACTCAATTTCATCATTTATATCTTCAACTTCCTCAATAAGGAAGTTCATTTGCACTCTGGCATCTATCAAAGATTTTTGATATTATCCATCAGTAAATTCTATATTCCTGCTTAGAAAATCAGCAAGACAATTATTAACTCCTTTAATATGAATTATATTAAAATTATAAAATGATAAATAGACTTGCCATCTATGGAGCCTTCTATATTGAGATTTTGATGATATTTTATTTTTGACTAATGCTACAACTTGAGAATTGTCAGTTTCACAATGAATTTTTTAGATAATAAAATCAATGAGAACTTTTTTATTCCTCTAATAATTTCTAATAATTCTTTTTTCATGGGTAGTATAATTTATTTCTATTTGGTTAAACGTTCCACTAAAATATTTGCAAATTTCATTATGATCCGTTTTTAATATTGTTGTCCAATATTTATCCGAGACATCAGTATTAACTATTAGATTATTATTTTCATCTGGTAATCTTAGTTTCGGTAAATTTTTACATTCTTCTTTAAGTGATATAACAATTTATGTATATTCATCACTCCATCCTTTAGTATTTATTTCTCTGAGAAAAATCTGGATTTTATGTCTTTTTTTCGAAAGATTTTCAATAAATACTTTTGCATAATTTAAACATCCTAAGAATTTTTGTATTTGTTCTTTTGATTCTAACTTATTTGAAAAATTTCTATCTTTTTAGATATATGAGTTTGTAATTTTATTCTTTTTTATCTATTATGTAAAGATTTGGGGTTCCATCTTAAAAGGTCAACCTTATTAAGAAGAGTAGTCCAAATCCTTATAAATTGGTCTATATTTTCATCTTTATCCGATTTTTATCCCTTAACATGCCCCCTCAATATGGTGACTCAGTTGAGTAGACCAATCTTGAAATCTGTTTGCTCATTTTTTTAGTCTTAATCGGATCGAATTGCTCATTAGAACTTAGTGGGCTTTGATACCATGTGAAGATTTGAGGATCAATCTTAAAAGGTCAACCTTAATAAGAGGAGTAGTCCAAACCCTTATAAATTGGTCTATATTTTCATCTTTATTCGATGTGAGATTTTATCACTTAAAATATATATAGTCCAAGAAATTCAATTTCTTGTTTTTCTATTATCGCTTTCTTTTTTTGAAAAAACAATTCCTTTTTTTTTTCTTGCATTCATTTATAAAGTTCATTAAATGTTTTCTGTGTTCCTCTTTATTATGAGAACATATCAATACATAATCAGCATAATTAAAAATTCATTGAATTTTCTATATATGTTGTCCATTTTTCTTTGATTTATTTGTAGTGCATTTTTTTAAACAAAATGGCATAATCATCCATTCATACTTACCTTGAGGTGTGCCAAATACTGTATATTGAATATTATCTTCTTCCATTTTAACTTGCCAAAATCCTGATTTACAAATCAAATTTAAAATAATATTGTTTTCCTTTTGCAAGGTTTATTAACACTTCTTTATTTGGTAAAAAGTATTCATCAAATTTAGTATATTTGTTTAATTCTTTGTAATTTATAACTATTCTAGATTTGCCTCTTATTTGTTCAGAATGTTTTATTATCATAAATGATGGACTACTATAGGATCCATTACTAGGCCTAATAAACTTTTGATCTAGCAATTATTTTATTAGAGTTTTAAATTCTTGTGTATCTTGGATGATATACATAATTGGTCTAACTCTTATAATAATATTTTCTGTTAATTTTATTTTAGTTCTAGGATAATGTGGTTTTCATAATGATAAAGAATTTTGTCCATAAACTTTTTCTAATTTTTTATGATTTTTTTCTTTACTCATTTATATTCCTGTTTTTGGACCTTTTTATATCTTATATTTTTATTTTTATTTTCATTTTGTGTAATTGGTTTTTTTCTCTCATTTATCACCATGTTGGGCTGACAGAACTCTATAAGGTTTAAATTCTCTGAGTATTTTTAATAAATGTGCACACAGTGTTAATATATCACATTCTAATTTATCATAACTATATATTTTGTTTATTACAATTTGTTTGCTTCCAAATATTATATCGATTTTATCAGTACTATTAATTATATGAGTATTTTCTCTTGTAACTCCTGTTATTTTTATCTTATTATTGGTATTCCATGATTTGATTAAGAAACTTTTAAATTTTGATATATCACTTACTGTATCAATAATGCACATGTTGATATATTTGTTTCAACAATGATAAGTTGTATTTAAATAGCTAATGGAAAGTTTATTTGATTATTCATTCAGCTTTTCTGCATAATATAGTTTAGCTATGATTAGTTACATATAGTCCTTCCCTTTTTGTACTATATTCTTCTAGTCCATTTAAGAAATTCATTCTTAATAATTTTTGAGGACCTATATTTATACTGCTATCTATGTAACATGATACTAAAAGATTAATTCCTCTAATTTTTATTGGTACCTTAACTTCTAATTCTTTAGTATATAATTGTCCATCAAAATTAATATATCTATATGGTTCAGTTTTATCAGTTCTATCCTTTATTCTTATTTGAAGTCATGTGACACTCACTAGCTCCTGTATCTATTAATATGTTTGATCCTTTTATATATTCTTTATCATTGAAATATTCACCCTCTATTTCATATTTCTAACATTTTTAAGAAGTTTTATTTCTCTTATATTATGAGTCTCTCCTAATTGTCTTCTATTAGATAGACTTAAACTTCTTGATCTTCTAATTAATCTTTCATCTTCAAAAGTTATTCTATTATTAGGGTATTCTTCTTCTCTTAATTCTATAATAATTTCAGGTATAATTTTTTTTATGCAAAGTTCATAATTTTCTGGGATTAAGTTTATCTGTTTGTTTTGTTCCACAATTTTCCTAATATCTGTACATTCTTTATGGATTTCAATATATGATTTTTTTAGAGCAAATGTTTCCATAATTAGAATTAGTAAATGTATTTAATGTTCTATATTCTATAGTCATAATTTGATCTCCTTGTTGCATTATGTTATCTCTGTGTAGTTTGAAATGTAAACCTAACACTTCATTAAAGTTTTTATCTTTTAACAAGACAAAATATTTTGGGTAACATGTAAATATCAATTTTTGATATGCAATGTTTTCTTCTATCGTTCCCAGATGACTATCTTTTAAATTTATTATTCTTCCATCATGTAAATACACAGTTAAATGCTAATCTATTCCTTCTCTAAATAAAGATTTAAACATTATTTGTATTCCTGGAAGATAAACTTATTGAATCTTTTCACTTTTTTTTTTATTCATCGTTGTTAATAATTCTGTAACTGTATTTTTTGTTCAAAGATTTAATTTATGTATTTCTTGAGTTGTTCTAACATCTATTACTTTTTTAATTTTATGATATTCATTTATTGACATTCTTTCTCTTCTCAATATTCTATCTAAAATTTTCCATTTTGCAACTTTTAAATCTAATGATAATTTTTGCATTTTCTTAAACTTATTATTATCAAATGTTACTTTTAATTCATAATCATCTATTCTTTCATATTCTTGTACATCTATATTATTGTTTTCTACTTCTTCTATCTCTCTATTCAGATTCTGATATATTACTTTCTGAATCTGTTTCACTTATGTAAACATCTTGATCATAATATTCTTCGATATCAGATATTTCACTTAGTTCACTTTCTATTTCTAAATATTCTTTTTTGTAATATTGTAACTTTTTTATTGGTACAATCAGGGCTTATATGACTCATCTCTCCACAATTCCAACATTTACATTGACTTTTATCTTTCTTATAAGGTCTATTTTTCTATTTTTTATTTGGATTATATCTTCTTTTGTAATATCTTTTTTTAGGTTTTATATATTTTTTCCTAAAATTTCTGAATTTTTTAAACTTTCTATTTTTATATTTTCTCTTAGTATTTCTTCTTGCGGTACTTTCTCATGTATCATCTTTATTATACAAAAATAATAATATCACTGAATTTTTCCAAGTTAATAAGACTTTCTTGGTATCTATTTTATAATTTAAATCAAATTTTGTCCCTCCTTGATTAATAGGTTTATCATAATTATCATTTGGTTCAAATCTATCTTTGTACTTATTTTCTTTAGGTGGTTTTCTATCCATAATTCTATCATAATATTGTCTATGTGGTTTATACTATATAAAGGTGTGTAACTTTCATCTGGATCTGGTAATTCTTCTTTAGAAGTTCCTATTGGAGCTGGATTAGGCGCTCCTCTAGTATTCATTAAAACTTGGCATTCATTTAAATTATCTAGTCTTAATTGGTCAAGATTTTCTATAAGCAAGTATAATTCTTCATTTATCTTTCTCTTCAGTTTTTTCTTTCGACTTTTAATTTTCTTAAAGTTTTTTTTATGGATTTTTGTAACTGTAGTTCTTCTTCTAGTATTTTTGGTAATATATTTTTTTCTGAATTCATCATTCATACTGCCTGCTTTTATAATAATTTTTTCTTGTTCAAGATGTTTTTTTCCTATTCTGGACGTTTCTTTTTTTATAAGTTTTTTGTCTATTTTATTTTCCTTATTTTTATTATTTTCCTTGAACTCTTTGATTTCAAGTTTTAATATATTCATGTCATTTCTTGCTTCCTTTAATTCATTTTTAACTTCTTGAATATTACTAATTAATAATTTTACTAATATTTTTAGGTCTTCAAAACATTCACTCGTTGATATTTTATACTCTTGGTTTAGTAGTTTGGGATTTTTGTACCTTAAATAATATATCATATAGATCATCAATTTTTGTTTCCAATCTTTTGATTCTTTCTTCTATTGATATGACTCTCTCATTATCATCTTTTCTTATCTTTTCCTTTAATTTTTCTATAATTTTTCTTATTTTATCTTGGTCAATTAATTCTCCTGATTTTATTTGGAATTCTTTTAAAATCTCCCCATTTATATTTTTAACTTCCCATATCATATCTTTTAATTACTTAAATTGTATTGTTAATTTGTTTTGGATGCTTTGTAATTTTTCTTTAACGTTTTTATCCTGTATATTTAATTATTGTAATTCTTCAATTGATATTTTATCTTGTAAATTTATGTTTTTATATGTTTACCATAAAAAGACATTTTCCAATTTAACTACATGTTGAGAAATTCATCAGATTCTCCCCATGAGCTTAATGGTTGAAACATAGAGGTATTAGCTCCTTTTATTTGATAAGATCCAACTGAAAGTCTAATATTTTCTATTATTTGTTTTTCAAATTTTATTTCTAGAAATTTTGTCATTAAAATCTTCCTTTGATACTTTCAATTTCTAGAATAAGTTCCATTTCATATTTTATTTCTTTATATATCATTATATTGTATTAACAAAATATTTCAATTGAATTTAGCATTAGTTTCTTTTGTTGTGCTCAATAATATTTTATATAATCTTTCATTTGTCCTGTTTTGTCACATATCTCTTTATTAGTTTTTTTTCTTTTTTATCTAAAATTATTTATATTTTAGGTAATTGTTTTAAAATTCTATTATAATTTTTTCTTTTTTTCTCTAATGATTTTATACTTAGGAATTCTTTTCTTCTTATATTTCTTTCTTCTATTATTTAATCTATTAAATTTCTTTTTTTGTTCCATTATTTAATCTAATATTTTCGACAAGAATTATCTTTATGAACAAGATATGAAAATTAATAGATGATTGATGGTAAAAGATTCATATAAAAAACTTGGAAGTATTAGTGAAAAAATAAGAAAAGCTTAGGGATATTCATAAAAAATAAAATGTGGTGTAGTTAACAAATGTTGTGGTATCAATAATGGCTAAATATATTGCCACCACATTATCTTATATGTGCAACACATTTTAATTGCAAAAAAATGTTCATCACATTTAATCAATATTACAATTATGTCTCCAACTTTTTTTTTCATTGTATAATTCTTATTTTCATTCTTTCACTATTTAATATATCTATTCTCTTGTATCGATTTTTATATATAAAAAAAATGTATTAAGAGGGATTAAAATGATTTATTTACCTCTTGTACACTTAATAAGTAAAAAAAATCAAGATTTTAATTGAATACTTGTTCATTGTTTTAAAGCACGATAATAAAGAAAATAAATGTAATAATCTATAAAGATTATGGACCAATAATGCAATTCAAATGTGGTGTAGTTATAAAAAATTGTGGTGCAAATTTAATTACTCGTCAATAATTACCCTTAAAAAAGATGAAAAAATATTTTTGGACTAAACTACCCCCATTAATTTTATATATTATTTATTTGTCCCTGAAACTTTTATTAATTATTAAAGTATACTATACAAGTAATTTACTTTTTACTTTTAAAATGTTTCTGAAAAGAAATTATTTAATATGACAACGTTATGAAGTCTAAGGGGCTGTTTGTTACACTCGAATTCCATGGAAATAGAAAATGATTTCCAAGGAATTCCATATTTAGCCCGTTTGGTTGCACTTTTATTAGGTAGAATTCATTTTCCGTCTTGTCTTGATTTTCATTGAAAATAAGGAAAATATTTTATTTACATTTATCACACTTTCAAATGTGAATTCAACTTTCAATCAAATACACTCAAATTCCTTCAATTTACTTTTCAAGAAAAATAAGTTCTGACAATTCAATTCTCTAGAACTTATTTTCATTTCACTCAAATTTCATGCTTGCAAACAAATCAACCCTAACTGGATTGCAAATTGCATTGTGTCAGCACACATACCTCAGGCATTATTTTGAATCACACTGTTGAGGGATAATTCTACATCCATTAATCACTAAAATATAGATCAATATACAAGAGATTGAAATACACATCGTAAAGATAATGTTTTAAAATGGAACCCCAAAATATTAATATGATATCAGAGTCCATTAAACTCCAATAAGTAATTCAATCTAATTAAATTAAAATTAAAAAAAATGAGCACACGAATGTTAAGGATTAATTTGCTTAAACAAGCCACCATCTTGCCAGTACATAATAAAGGAATAAATCTCACATTGAATAAAGATGAAATATATAAACCAACAAATAAGGGTTTGAGTTTCTCGTCTTAATAAGATTGACATTTCAAAATGAAACCACAATTCTTTATATTGTATTAGAGGTCATTAAATTTCAATGAGCAATTCGATCTGAATAAGACCAAAAATGAATACACAAATTTCAAAATTGATATTTTTAAATGAGTTATCATCTTTTGGAAGCATGTTGAGGAAGAAGTTTCTCATCAGTCAATCGTCGAAATCATGGCCGGCCTTGACATTAGGCGGACCCCCGATCATATCCCGGGGCAAAAAGGCCCCTAGACCAAGAAGTTTAAATATATAAATTCTGAATAAGGATTAATAAACAATAAATTAATCTTAGCTTAGTTAGTTGATGAGAGAAAAATAGCTTGAAAGGATTAGGTCACATGTTTAATTCTTCATATAAATAGATTTTAATTTTTTAAATCGTTTGATATCAATTTTTTTGTCATACTTATTTATAGCTCAGACCCCTATAATTTTTTTTTTTTTTTTTTCATTTGGAGACCCGCTTGGGCCCCCAAAAACTCAAGGATCACCCTGGCCAAAAGACTATCATCCCTTTAACTACTACTCTTAATAATGTCTACTTTTTAAGATGAAACTTCAGTCTTGATACACACAAGCCAAAAGTCCTTTTATTTCCTGTTTGTAATAATTTTCTTAAAAAATAAATTTAGCGTGATTTTGTTTTACATTATGCATATATATAACATGAAAAAATTACACAATCATATTTAATTTTGTTTGGTATTTAATAATTTACCTTTATGAAAAAATTGTTAAAATCCTGGTTATGACATTTTGAGTATTATAAAAAATAATGAAATAGTTAGAAATTGGATCATGAGCAATAAAAGTGGACAATTCTTTTGTGATAAAATTCTTTGATTAAGGATTTTTGTATTTGAAGATGAGGGGCCACATGACTTGATTCCTGAACATCGACATTTGTTGAAAGCTTGATTTTTTGAGAGTTGGCTTGTTTGGCGCTTGAAATTTAAGACTTGGATTTGAACTTTGGATTTGGACTTGAATTTGCTTTGATTTGAAGAATACTTTGATCTTCTTTCACTTGATTTGACAAATTTTGTGTATTATAAAAAATTCAGAAATTGTTAGAAATTGAATTTTGAGAAATAAAAGTGAACAGTTCTCTCGTGATAAAATTCTCTAATTAAAAATTTGTGTAGTTGAAGATGACAGGCCATGTGACTTGATTCCTGAACTTCAAAATTTGTTGAAGACTTGATTTGTTGAGAGTTGGCTTTTTTAGCATTTGGAATTTGAGACTTGGATTTAAACTTCAGATTTGGACTTAAATTTGCTTTGATTTGAAGAAGGTTTTGATCTTCTTCCACCTGATTTAGGCTTGAAATTACTTTGATTTGAAAAATGCTTTGATCTTCTTTTACTTGATTTGAACTTGCTTAGCTTTAAGACTTCGATCTTCTTGTTCTTTAATTTGGTTCGAGTTGAAGAAGAATTTAATCTTCTTCCCCTTGATTTGGACTTGCTTGATTTAAAGCCTTTAATCTTCTTGTTCTTGAATTTTGTTTAAGGCTTGAGAGAATTTCTCTATTCTTTCTCTACAATGTGTTTTTATCTTTTTGTCTCTTCTTTACCCTCTTTATTATCTTTTTCTTTTCCATGGACCAATGATCTTATTTGTAGAGAAATATTTGTAACCACCTCCATAACCACTCAATTATTTAAATAAATAATTAAAATGGTTATGGTTTTGAAATGGAAAATTTACGCAAATACCTAGTTGTAATGTATTTTAATTGAAAATTATTAGCTTTTCATATTATTCATAATATTACGCAATTTGGTTTCCATACTTTAGAAAAATACTGAATTTGATGTGAGAGAAACTATTAATTGATAAGGACCATAAGGTTAAGTAAATATTGTAATAATTTATTTAGTATTGCCTTTTATTTAGGGATTTAAATTAGACAATTTTTAATTATCAATAATTACTCTACAATCAATGATTTTCTTCATACATCACGATTTGAGCACCCTTCCTTCTGACTGTTCACAGTTTCTACCATTTTTCGACGAATAACACCAGATTTTTCGACGATTAAATTCTATAATGTTATGTAACATGTTGCAATTCACGATCAAAGTTGCGTAATATTCATTAATATTTTTTTTTCATATCGGTATTATTAACAACCAGTCGGCTGAAATATGAAGCGGTATTACATTCATTGTGATATTGTATAATTTTAGTTACTGTAGCATCACAATCCTTGTAATATTGTGTAATTGTATTTACTGTAACATTACAATCCATCGTAGACTCGACATCATTACTTCCATCAACCTCAACTTCCTCACTAGAATTTGAAGTAATATTACAGTCATATAATGTTGTGTAACATTGTGTAATTATAGTTACTGCACTAGTACAAATTTCACCAAAAAAATAACATCATACGCGTAGTATTTACTAAAATCGATGTCTATAAAAGAGCGGTGGCACTTTTTTAAATATTAGACCAATTATACATGTCGTATTTACTAAAAATTGATGCCTATAAAAGATTTTTTTTTATTCGAAGACAGTTGAAGAAAAAATAGGAGGTATTTCATTATCAATAGTTGGAAACATTACATATTTTTCAATAGTTTTCAACACTTTGATTTTCGAAAGGGACAACAAGGAGAAGATTGAAATTTTAATTTTTTTGCAAGAAAAGGTAAACTTACTTTTTATTTCTTGCATGTTTCTTGATTTTATTATTAAAAAGAAACAATCAAAATTACACGCACACATTTTTCTTATAAGAATCACTTGGTTTTGGCCAAAACTCAAACCAAATTTTGACTTTTTTAAAAAAAAAAATTTACAACGCTTAGGCCTTTATTTTGGTATAAAACTTGAATAAATATGCATAATCTATCATTTTAGATACTCTCCGACATACTTAGCATCCAGGATGAATATTTGGAAGATTTCAAAAACAATATCTAGAACGTATGTATCTTTCTAGATGCTTCGCAAAAGATTGTTCTTGATTTTTAAAAATATTTTTACATTAAAAAGAGATTTTCTCAGACACTGTTAGCTTTTTTTAAGGATGCGAAAACAAACTACAAAGAGAAGAAAAAATAAAGTTACCTGAATTTAAAGAACTTTATGATCCCGCTTGGAGAATTCAAATTATTTGCTTTCCCAAGACTACCATGAAGGTTCCAAACAGCTTGACGAGAGACTTTAAGCTCACCATCCATAAGCCAATGACATAACATTCATCCATGTGGTTTTTCTGAAGGAGATGTACAGGCATTTTCTTAGTGCCAGTCAGAGTAATTCAAATAGCACTAGACATCATTGCTTGTATGCTACACCTCACCACTCTCCAGCATAATGTTCATTCCATGAGCGGTCCTTTCTAAGAGAATTGATCAAAGAGAGATAAGATGAGGAAGCACACTCCATTATCATGGAGAATTCTCTTACTTGTCAAAGTTTTGGGAATGTTCCTTCTGGATTCATAAGCTTCTTATCAAGAAAAATGTTCCTCAACTGACTTATGTGGTTTACTCTACTACTAAGGACTATTCTTGTCATGAATCTATTTATCTAGCTCTTTGTGAAGTTTGGTGCCTGGAGACCAATATTTTGTAACTGCCAGTGGAGAGATCAGCATTTCGCCCTGGGATATACAAGAGAACACTGGAATTTCCAACACTTTATCTTAAGATTCTACTGTTGTTGAAGACTCTCCCTTTAACCTTTCGTATATCGAAACTCCCACTTTTTCACTTTGAACTCGATCAACTACAGAAGGTCTCGACTTTTCAGGTTTTTCTTCAAGAATATCACATATTTGAATCATAATTAGGTTTAAGGAGACCTTCTTAACTTTAATCTATTTCAATTGATGTGGACTATATCCCAAGCCATATCTTGGGTATGCCATGATTGATCCATCCAAACTTGATGGAACACATCCACCTGAAAGCAATGAGTCAAGATCTCCCGATTTTGAGGCTCCCCTATTCCCAAACAAAACATTATCAAATATCTTCTTAGCTCGTGGATTGTAACATCCTTTGAAAGTTTGCTTCGTTTTGTCGATTCCTTTGGCATGTGTCAAGTTTTTTTGACAATCCGAAGATATATAGTCTTAATATACTTGGAATAGATGTTTAAACTTTACCAACCTCTGTAAGTTTCATAAGTTGATGTGATGGAGATAATTTTGTAATGTTAGGTATCATAAATGTTAATTCTTTCCTCGATGACTCAAAATTTTCTGATATTGTTTGAGGTTGTTTAACTCTGGAGAACCCTTTACAAATCCCGCTGTAGATAACCCTGTAGAATGAGATTCTTCATTTTCAAGGTAAAATTTGGCCTGTATGAAGTAAGGCTTCTTCTTTCAGAAAGGGTTTGGACTCAGCTACCATGCATTTGGCTTCTCCATCTCTGCTGTACTTAAAATATTGATGCCAAGTTGAGGACATCACTCTACTTTCATGCAGCTTAACATATCCAAGAAGTAGTTTATAATTTGTTTTGGAATCAATAACATGTAAGAGAGCT
Source organism: Ligustrum vulgare (assembly GCA_963555705.1). Lineage (NCBI taxonomy): Eukaryota > Viridiplantae > Streptophyta > Magnoliopsida > Lamiales > Oleaceae > Ligustrum > Ligustrum vulgare. Next base: position 38,648,083 of record OY743173.1, on the reverse strand, counting down.
GATGACACCAGGTCTCCTGTCTCTATCTTCAAACGTATCATGCTGATTACTCATTGGCCTTTCTAGTTGAAGCCCTAAATCATGATGGTACTTTGGGATAGATCTCCAACCTTTATTCCTATTTTCTTCATAGTTTTGATTAACATAATGTTTACAATAGAACTACAATCGATTATTATCTGATGTATTTTACACTCCCATATTTAACCGTGGTCGTATAGTGGTCTATTAAGCAATTGAGATCCTAGTTGTAAGTCATCATCATTGAATGTGATGGTGTCCATACAGTCTTGGTAAGTTGGAGAAGTAATTGGTTCCAACACTTTTCTCCGATAAGTTGCGGATCAATTAATGTTGTGATCAAAGCCATGTGATCTTCAAAAGGGAGACTAAGAGTCGCTGCCAAATTTGTGTTTGAAGAGATGTTATTTGAGACATGAGATAACATTCCTTATCTTTGAACTCTCTCCTAGTATACTCTTTGATTCACTTTATCCAACCAGGCTGATGACATTAGAAGTGAAACATTCTTTGTTAAAGATATTATGTGGAAAATATTCTCCCAAGGTTATGGGTCAAGGAACTAAGGTATCTTTCATATTTCTGTTGATTTTTTGCTTGGTCTTGTCTTACTTTTGGACTTCTTCTTTTTTTTTTTTTTGATCGTCTTATTGGCCTTCATTGTTCATCACTTGTGTCAGGACATGGTAGTTGTGGAGATTTTCCGTGTCATCTTTTCAAAAGGGTCCATGTCACCTGTCTCTCTTTAGAAGATGCTTCTTCAATAGCTGAAACTACCATGTTAAATGTTCCTAGTATTGATCCTTCAAGAGGTATAGAAGATGTTATTTTACTTTTTTCATATGATGTCCAATATTTATCCTTCTTACTTACGAAGGTGGATCAACTATCACCAACTTCATCTTTGGATTCTGAATCGGAATCCCTAACATCCAAGTCACCTGGCATAATTTTCGTGAAAAGTTGGATGGTTGGGGACACGTAATTTAACAATTCCTGGATAGATGTATTTTATGGTGACTTCTCCGTCTACCTCGAGCTCTATCGGAAGAGTTCTTTCCGGAAGTTGAGGTTCAAAAACAGTTACCTCAGGCGAGAACTCATACATATCATATGTAATAGGGATACATTGCTCTTCATTTACAATGGGGATTGGATCGAATGATCCAAAAGGAAATCATTAGCACAAAACATCTCACCATTTAATGACTAATTATTATGTGGAATCTGCAATACTTAGGATGAACAACTTGACCAGCTCTTCTAGCATCTTCGGTATTGGAAGTTCAATTACCTTTTGTTCAAGAAGTTGATCTGAAATTACAAAAACTTCAGAGTCTAAGAATGGATATTTATTTTCTTCAAGTTCTTTTAACATAAAAGTCCCTTTTTTGTGGTTGTATTTTGTTAGGCCTGAACTCTTGCTTTAGTTTAGGTTTTCGATTTGAACTTTCTTTTTGAAAAGTTAATTTTTCCAAAGCAGTGGAAATTGACAGAGATTCTTTAATTGACTTACTGTCTTTCTTGATTTCCTTCTTGGGATTTTCTTCTCAAGTGGTCACTTGGCAAGTAACTTCCGTATCTTGTAATCTTAATCTCTAGATCACAAGCACGCATGGCCAACTCTTCAAAAAGAATCATAATTTCTTGGAGATTATACAGTAGCCCCAATGCAAGCCTTGTACACACATGTCAATAGAGGATGCTTCACTGATACATTCCTTGCAATTAAGAACAAGATTTCTCTAGCCTTCGATATATTCTAAACCTGGTTCCTTCTTGCTTTTCTTTGTTCTGGGAAGTTCTGGGTGGCTAACGGTCAGTCTGGTGCAGTAGAAGCATGTGAGAAACTCTTGTTCGAGTTGATCCCAACTATCAATTGACCCCATCGTCAAGTCTGTATACCATTTAAATGCAGCCCCTTTGAGGGAGCATACGAACTGCTTAACCATTGTATCATTTTATATGACAGTATTGTTACACATTTCATTGAAATGAGCTACGTGTTGCTTCGGGTCGCCCTTCCCATCAAAACACTGAGATTTTGGGGTTGGTAGCCAAGAGACATTCTCATCTTGTTGATTTGACGGCTATAAGGCTTGACATAAACCAATGAAGATTATGGTGACCCGCCACACTGAGCATGGATAGTGTCGCAATCATATGTTGAGGTTCTTGATAGGTCAGAGAGCTTATAGAAAGTTGAGTGATGTCATGAAATATGTTTTACACCACCGTCTGATCATGCATATCTTGTTTTTGCTGGCGTGCTTGGATTTTTGGTTCTTTAGTTCCGAAAGATTTTTTCCTTTTCTGGGTTATCTTTATTGAGGGTTGGATTGTTTGGCGCTTGGAATTTGAGAGTTGGATTTGAACTTTGGATTGAGACTTAAATTTATTTTGATCTGAAGAAGGCTTGATCTTTTTCCACTTGATTTGGACTTGAAGTTATTTTGATTAGAAGAAGGCTTTGATCTTCTTCCACTTGATTTAAACTTCCTTGGGTTGAAGACTTTGATCTTCTTGTCCTTGCATTTGGTTTGAGTCAAAGAATGCTTTAATCTTTTCCCATTCGATTTGGACTTGCTTGGTTTGAAGACTTTGATCTTCTTGTTCTTGAATATGATTTGAATAAATAATTAAAATAGTTAAGATTTTAAAGAGTAGGATGTGCCTTAATCATGGACTTCTTTTAGGTGGACTTCATTTAGGTGGACTTCAGTGGACTTCATTCTTTATAAACTAATTGGACACTTAAAATTGATCCAATTCAATTAATTATTAATTTTAATGTCTACACTTGGAAATGGAATTTTGAATTATGAATGCAAACTATAATTTCTGAATTGGATCAAGACTTACAATTCAATTAGTAAAGATTCATTTCATCATAGAATATGTGTAACACATGTTTAGATAACTAGAAATAAAAAATATCTTTTAAAGTCTTGACCAAATATAACGAATCTAAATCACACTTTATTTCTTTTGACACCTAATTTTAGGATTTGACGCTTTAAAATAAAGAACATTTTGGAGATGCTCTAATAAAATCACAAATTTTATGAACCAAAATTAAAACACCGTGAATCTTATAACTTATAAGTCAAATAAAGTTAAAATTTGTAAAACTTACATATTGTAGTTATTGTAGTCAAATAAGACAACTACTATTTATGTATATTTTTTTAACGAACATACTGATATTTTTCCTTTCTTTCTATATTAATTAAATTAATCCACACAATAAGTTTGAGAATTTTGATTTGTTGTTCAACATGAATAACATAAGAACTGTCCATCACCAATGATGGACTACCAAGTGTATCATTTCTCATAAGTTTGCATTCTTCAAACATGCATAAATGTGCGTAAATCTTATGCAAAGAAAGAGATTGCATAAATAAATATTCAAATAGTTTTACTATAGGTACATAATAGTTTAGATAATGACATACACACACGCATAATATGGTGATATGATTGGCTTGGAATTTTTTCGACCAAAAAAAAAAAAAAAAGAAAATTACTACTTCTACCCTCACACTCACACATTTCTTTTACACCTATGTGAGATGTCCCAATCATGGAATTGAGATAACATGATGTAACTAACACCTCATATCGATGTAGTGTAGCATTTCTTTTTAAAAAACGTATTCACTCTTTTTTTGATACCTCATTTATATATAAATCATTATTTAATTACATCGTATACAAGTAGAATTATTCATTTTCAAATGCCTGTAACACGCATGACGAAGAAAAACCATTGTATACGACAACTAGTGTCTCCCACTAGAAATGGGCACAAGATAAGTTTTTATGGGATTTAAACTTGTCACCCATACGTCCTATTGTTCACTGTCGGAGGCGTTGATTTGGTTTAAAATCAATTTTTTTTTTTTTTTTTCACGGATGTCGAGGTGGTTGGAGCGTTAGAAATTGTAGAGAAAAAAAACATGTAGTTAAAAGTTATATTAAAATTGTGTAGTTTAAAATTTGATTTATAAATCAAAAAAATCTGCAAGATTCGAACAGTGGCCAAAATGTCTAAGCATGTAGTACAACTGCTTGAGATCAATTGGAACACGATGGGTACGCGCGTCAGTGTATCAAAGTTCCACTAGAATACCAGTCCAAAACAACATTGTTGTTGTACGAGTCTCAATTATGCGGCTATGCATTTTTGATTGGGATAGAAGGACCCAACTGTCCTTTCATTTACTTTTTTATTATCAGGTCAGGACGAGACGAAAAGACGGAACAAAAATTGTGGTGGTAATCTACAATAATCATATTTTTATTATGTTTTTTACTCGCTCTTTAACAACAATTTATAAAATTAATAAACTTATAATCTATAATTACAATTACAATATATTAAAAGAGAAACTGATGGAGATATTTTTGACTGACACTTTTACCCTTCTATTTATTTTCTATGGCCAATAATATCATTCCTATTTTATTATAAAATTGATGCAAGTATTCAAAATTAACTCTTAGCAATTAGTTTATTAGAAGTTAACAAGATTAAATCTTTTAGAATCTGAAAAGTCACAAAATAAATGACCATATATTTAATCCTTTTTATTAATATTAATCAGAATAAATGAAACTATAATGTATTTAGTTTTTTTTTTTTTTTTTTTTTACCAATATTAATTCATTAATACTATGCATTAAATTGAATTTCATTTTTATATTAAAACAAAATAATCAAACGTCATAAATCATCTAATTCGCATACCGTAAACCAACATTCAAATAACTTTTGTTGAAAATATTATGCTTATTTTCTCAAGGATGAAGGATGTGATGAGTTAATATAACTAATGATGTATTAAAAATTATTTTCAAGCATTAGATTCTTATATTTTATTAATTAAAAAGCTTAATCAAACAAGTTTTACTATTTACTTAATTGACACGCTTATTACAAGAAAATTTTGATATTAATGAAAATAATTTCTGACTTAAAAAAATCGGTCTTTAAATGTATTTATTTATTTATAACTATAGCGTGTTCATTATATATTGCCATTTAATAGACGGAATATTAGTTGCTTATATTCTTCAAATTATTCTCTGAACTCACATCTATATGACCAAGATGTGGTTGTAGATATTCTTAGGTAACAAAAAATAAAATAAAATATAAAAAAATTGTTGTTTAAGTCACATCAACAACAGAATATATTCTGCTAAAATTGAAGTATCACTCTCTAATCGGATAAACTTGAAAGTTTATTTTGCAATTTTGAAGTAAAATCAATGATTAAAAATTGGAGAGAGAAAAAATGTGTGATTAAAAAATAGTTTGAAAAATTGTATAGATTATAAATTAGTTTAAAAACCCTCATAATTAGATTCACGAAGAGAGGCTAAGAAATCGAATTAACAATTGTCTCTGTTAGATAAAAAATTGTTTACAAACAAATTATTTGATATTTTCGAGGCAAAATAAGTACTTAAAAAGAGATTTTGAAAAATATGTATGGTTAAAAAGTTATTTGAAAAATGTGTCGTTTATAAATTTAATTTACCAAACGGTAACAATATTTAATTATTATTAACCAAATCATTAAAAATATTTCTTAAAAATCAAGTGTTAATTTATATATATAATATGTATATCAATATAGAAGCTATATTACCAAACAAAATATTTTCGTGGAATTATATTCACACCACAATTATTATTAACGACACCACATTTTAATTGCAATAAATATCTCTATTGTTTTGCTTATTTGATAATTATTTTTTTATTATTTCTTTGTCGTATTCTTATTTTTACTATTAATAATTAATTATTATATCTTATCTCTATTGAAAATTTTATTTTAAATATTCTATTACATTGTAAAAAATATTTTTTGAATTCTTGCAATTATTGTTATCTTGCTTATTTAAATATAAGAGAGGTAAATAAAAAAATTTCTTTACTCCTAAAAAATTCTTTAACCATCATTAGTGCGATAAACTGTGCCAATTAATAGAAATTGAGGATAAAAATAAGAGAAAAAAGTTTAAGAGATATAAGTGCGAAATTTAATAAAAACAAATAATTATCATTATAATTAAATGTAATGCAGTTAACAAAAAATGTGATGTTAATATAATTACCCAATATGTATATCAGTATCAATTGTGTGTGATCAAATAATGAATCCCAATTCAAATCACGATACTTTAAATGTTGATGGAGTAATATTATAATTAATATGAGTGGATCCACTCGTTGTCCCAAACCATGAGTTGAGTAATATTTATAATTAACATGAGTGGATCAGCTATATTACCAAATAATATTATTAATTAATTAATTAATTAATGTTGACTTAGTGAGAGAGAAAAATAATGGATAAGTGAATCCACTCGTCGACCCAAACATGAGGTCTAATGTTGACAAACCGTAATTATTATGCAAAGGACGATCGGGACAATTCACTGAGAGGCCCATTAGCATGCCCACCTGACATCTCATGATGCCACTTGCCAGCCCATTTTATCGACGACTTTTACCAAATGCTCAATTTTATTGTGGTTTTTGTTTTACTGATATCCATGGCTGATTGTCGACACCTCCCCCCCCCCCCCCCCCCCTTCTTTTTATTTTTTATTATTATTATTATTTTTAGAACGGCTGATGTCGACACTTGATGATTAACATGGTGAAATATTCAATTTTCAAAAAAATCCTTAAATAAACAAATTTGCAAAAATATCATGGTTAATAATACGAGATAATTAAGGTAGTGTTCGACGGCCCATTAAATCGATTATAATTGATTATTTGTATTTTTTAGGTAAAATGTACAGTTAAAAATTGAAAAGAAAAATATGTATAACTAAAAAGTAGTTTGGGAAAATTTGTAGATATAAGTTGCAACTTGCAACTTATAATGTGCCGCGGAACAGATGCTAAGCCCCTGTTCTGTTTGCTGTTTTGAGGTCGTTTTCTGTTTTTATTTTCGAAAACGCTAAAAACGCGTTCTCTTTACCATTTTCGAAAACGCATTTTGGAAAACAAAAAAAAAATTGTACACAAAACGGAAAACGCCCGAAACATCGTTTTGGGCGTTTTGTGTGTATTTCGACAAAAAATGTCCAAAACGCGGAAAACGCGTTTTGGGATTTTTTTTTTTTTTTTTTTTTATAGAATTATCTTAACTTAGAACTAAGCTTAATATAAAGTTTTTATTTTTTTATTATTTTTTTAGAATTATCCTAGTTTGGAACTAAGCCTAAATAAAGATTAATTTTTTTTTTTTTTATAGAATTATCTTAACTTAGAACTAAGCTTAATATAAAGTTTTTATTTTTTTATTATTTTTTTAGAATTATCCTAGTTTGGAACTAAGCCTAAATAAAGATTAATTTTTTTTTTTTTTTAGAATTATTCTAACTTGGAACTAAGCTTAAATAAAGTTTTATTAAATTCAATATCAACATTACAAAAAAAAATTAAGTGAGAATTCTTATTATTATATTTCAAAAAATGCACCAAACTGCATGGAATCGAAATGTACCAAACACGCAAAACTCTACTAAACAAAGCTAAATCTACCAAAAAAGAGCAAAATTTCACCAAGATGCCTAATCTAATACCAAAAGCGCGATATGTACCAAATTGTGAGATGTTTCAAATTGTGCCCAAGAAATTTACCAAAATGCGCAAATAGCTCTAAAATTTACGAAAACAATGTCAATTGTACTGTGCTAACCAAGATGTGTGAAATGTTAAAAAATGCTTCAAAATGTACTAAAATACACTATATATACCAGAATTCACCAAAATATACAAAATGCATGATATCGACCAAAATGCGCAAATCGTACCAGTGTGCGAATGTACCAAAATACAAGAAAACAAACCAAGTTAAATGAAATTTATCAAAATGCACAAAAATCTACTAAAATTCTAGAAATGTACCACATGAGAATTGTAGCAGGCAAGACCTATGATTAATCCTAGAAATGTGCCTGAATCAAATGTGGACTGATTACTCCACAAGGTCAAGATGACTTTTAAATTTATTTTGTTTAATCAAACTCTGTATGAGTAATTAGAGTTACATGTATTATGGAAGTAATTTGGACTTGAATATTATGTTATTAATTTCTTATAATATTTTTTTGGAGTTGAACATTAATGACATTATTATTTGGTCCAAAAAAAAGTTAAACAATATAGATTGTTTAATATAATTCAGAAGCAAATTCATTGAAAATAGTATAAGTTGTATTCTGCAAAATTTCAAACAGAACGTGTTTTCCAGCTTTTCATTTTCAAAAACAGTTTTCAGAAATGACAAACAGAACACGTTTTCAGCAACATTGAAAATAAAAATAAAAACAGGAAATACAAAACATTTTCCAAAATGAAAATACAAAATAAAATACAAACAGAACGCCACCTAAGTCTCTCTTTGCTAAAAGTTTTATTTTTTTATTTATAAATAAAGAATGTAATGTTTTCAAGTAAAATATGTAGTTGAAAAGTGATTTCGAGAAATATGTACGGTAAAAAATTAGTTTGAGAAAATTAGTTATTATAAACTTGTTGCAAAACGGAAATTATTTTTAAATCAATATGTGAGTTACAATCAAAACAAAGAAAACTATAGATGTCTATCATTAATCTAAATTCAAAAATTCCACAGAAGAAAAGGAAAGATCAGAAAATTGGTGCCTTCTCAAATATATTTGATCTAGTTTTGTTTCAATTCTCTATTGACACCTACACACAACGTAAAAAATGTCTATACTTATTAGAAAATGGATTCATTGGTCGAAGATTATATCCAGATTATTCAATTGAAGGAGAACAAATACCAATGGAAGAATTTTTAAATTTTTGTTAGTTGTTGATCTGTAAGCAATGTTCTAAAAGACGTAATGCGTTGTAAGGCGTCGAGGCTGAGAACCAAGAATCACAAGTTTAGGTATGTCAAAGCGAAAAATAAGCGTCATAATGCATTTCGTATTTTTAATATTATTTTAATTATTTTAAGATATTAAATATATTTTTTTATAATTTTTTATAAAAAAATAGATTTTTTACTATATGATAAAAAAGTAGATTTTTTACCTTAAAAAAAAGGGGATTACACAGGATTAAACGTGCATAGGCGGCTCCTAGGCGAGATTAGACGCCTAAGCGTGTCTAGGCGATCAATTAAAATGTTTGACCGCATTTTTACGCGTATACCACTTATTCGACGCGTTTTAACCTCAAATCACGTCTAGACGGCACATTTTGATGCATTTTTTAACACTTTCTTACTCGTAATATGTGAAGCTGTATCAGAACATAGGACGAATTCAAAGCAAGGATAATAAAGTTAATGGAAGGATTCCTTCATTTATGAAAGGGTTGATGGTCTCTATGTGGTTATAATCACTAATAAAATTAAGGCTGCATCTCATCATATTACGGATGCATAAGTTACATGTATTTACGACCTCCCTTCGAGAATTTGCGAATCAGGGGCAGAGGAAGTATAATTTAAGGGTAGTCATATATATATATATTGAAATAACCCATTTAGACATATGTTCTTCGAATCTCATATATGATCCAAGCTTCCTAGAAATCTACAAAAAAGACAACGAGGGATGCCCTCGTCGCCCCTCCGATGTGAGAATTAGTATTCTGGAGGGAAGTAGAAAATATATTAACTGAAATATATGTAAAGAATTATGAATGAATAATATGTGATCAAAGAAGATGTATTTATAGGGTTGAAAAGCCCATAACCTTTTTTAATTAAAGAAGGAGTTCTTTTGGTATAAACTTACCTTTTAGGAAAGTTCTATCCTTACAAGAATTGTACTTCCCCCTTTTTTAGAACGTTTCTTTATAGGTTATGTCTTATTTAAAGGGTCCAAGAAGGTGGCCCATTGGTAAAGCCCATAAAAGAATAAGGCTTTGAATTCTTTTGTATTGGACTTGTAGGCGTAAGGCCGGGATGTACTGTCCATAAAACACTGCATGATTAAACAAGACAAGGCCGGTAATACCCGACCTAGGTTATAGGATAAGTCCGGGCAGACATATGCCAACTTGTAGATGAACGGATTTGGTAACCTAATGAGGTCGGACATCAATCCCGATCTATGCATGGCCAGGACTTTCTTGCCCGACCATATGCTTATTTGGTTGTTGGTCATAGATGTGATCGATCCATTAATCAAGGTAATTCCGTCCTATTATATTTCGAACCCCTAAATTATTGTAAGACGTCGTGAATTTGTATCGATTAGGCAAGATAGAAGGCCGGCCCAAAGCATGACCTTGGGCCTCACGTATAAAGGTGAAAAGTAATAATATTCTAATGACCAAAAATATACCGATCATTAGCCCCCGTACATCAGAGGTCAAGCTCCGACCTCTAGAAGTATGTAATATCAAGTTTAATCATTGTTATAGTAAGATTAAGGTTATGCTATGAAACATGGATCTTACTTCTAGTAAAAGACTTTCATTTACCAAATCTTGAGAACAACTGAGAGTGTTCTTACATTTGTCCCATCTCATGAGTTTTACTAATTCAAAAGTAGAGGTCTTGTTCTTTATGTACCGGACAGTGGTTGAAGACCTGTATTTATGGAGTAAGTAGCACATTCCAGGTAGAATTAGGTTATTCTGATGGTTTGGAGACGTAGGAGTCTTGATTGCAGTATTAGGATAAAGTTGTATAATCTCCAGTTGTCATATTGAAGTAGGATTTTTTAGCTACCCACGCAAGAGAGAATTTAGACTAATTATAAGCCCCCGTGCATCCCTCATCGAGCTTGGAGAGAGAAGGACATGAAATAATGAGACAGCGTGGTTTTGGTAGGATGTGATTCAACAGTTATGTTGCAGCTTATGTTAATAAATAATACGTCAAGCCCATGTTAAGTAATGAGCTCGAAATTATGTCAACGCGAATTAAGTACGAGCTTCTGTTAATAAACTCCAGAAAATAGGCCGAGCTCATGTTAAGTAATGAGTTCGGACTTATCTTAAGGAAGGGATAAGCTGTGCTTATATTAAGCAATAATAAGCCGAGCTCATGTAGTCCCGAGGACTTCATTATATCGATTTGATTACTGGATTGTATTTAATTGCTCGCTCGTGGTTAGGGCTTTGAGTTCTTGTGCGTGAGCGAGAAACAATCTTACTAGGTAGTGTCATTAATAACCTGTGAATGTCGTACTTTGTGACTGACCTTGTAAATTATTCTTATAAAAAAGAGGTCAAGCCCTTCACTTAGTGATTTTTGGGAATTTATTTGTAAGGTCGGGCATTGTGACCGTCCTTGTAAATTTTTGCACAGAGAATGGACCAAGTCCTTGATTTTGTGTAATTAACAAGAATGGTTGACAGGTCGGGCATGTTGAATATTGCAGTGAGCTCATGCTCTGAACTAGAAACCCTCTATAATTTGAAGTATAGTTATACAGGTCGGTCATGACCGACCTTATGGACTTTAGCGAAAAATGAGGGATCAAGCCCTGCCCTTTTGTGAGTTTATGAAAAATAATTTGTATTTTCGAGCGAGGCCGACCTTGTATATGACTTACACAAAGAAATGGTCAAGTTTTTGACTGTGAATTCATGGAAAACAACTCGTAAGGTCGAGCAAGGCCGACCTTGTAAATAGTTTACACAAACGAGTGGTCAGTTCATCGACTTCGTGTTTTTGAGGAAATAATTTACAAAGTCATGACATGTGACCGACCTTCTAAATTATTTGACTATGTAGTTTAAGGGAATGGTTAGTCAGGTCGGGCATTTAGGCCGACCTCATAAACTTTTTGCACAAAGAAGGGTCAAAGTCTTGACTTTGCTTAATTTAAGGAAATAGGTCGGGCAGGTAGGCCGACCTTGTAGACTTTTTGTACAAAAAAGGGATCAAACCCTTGACTTTGTGTAAAAAAAAAAAGATAGTTTGATAGGTCGGGCATAAAGGCTGACCTTATAAACTTTTTGTAGGGAAGCAATCTGTGAGGCTGGTCATGATGGATGACCCCATAAATTACTCATACTGAAATAATTCGTCAGGTCGGACATTTTGGTCGACCTTATAATTTATTTATGAGGAAATTATTTGTAATGCCTTGTCATACGAGACATTGTAAATTATTTGGGAGGAAATAATTTGTAACGCCTTACCATATGAGACATTGTAAATTATTTGTAAGGAAATAATTTGTAACGCATTGCCATATGAGACATTGTAGATTATTTGCGAGGAAATAATTTGTAATGCCTTACCATATGAGACATTGTAAATTATTTGCGAGGAAATAATTTGTAACGGTTGTCATATGAGACATTGTAAATTATTGGTAAGAAAATAATTTGTAACGCCTTACCATATGAGACATTGTAAATTATTTGCGATGAAATAATTTGTAATGCCTTGCCATGTAAGACATTATAAATTATTTGTAAGGAAATAATTTGTAACGCCTTGCCATATGAGACGTTGTAAATTACTTGACCTTGTATTTTTGGGAGATAATTTGTAAAGTTATGCTTTGTGGTTGGCCTTGTAAACCATTCTCGATGTGATTGTATGGTAGGCCTAGTTGTCTTCGTTCGGTGACCGGAGGGCATAGAAGCTAAACTCAGATTGGCGAGGAATTACGGCTCGCATTGATAATAGAACCTATTGATATGTTTAAGCAAGGAGTAAGCCGGGATTATACTAAGTAGTAATCGTTAGCTTATGTTAAGAAGCAATAAGTCGAGATTATGTTAAATAATATTTAACTCATGTTGAGAAGCAATAAGCCGAGCTCATGTTAAGAAATAATAAGCACGAGCTTATGTTAAGAAGCAATAAGCCTAGCTCATGTTAAGTAATGAGCTCGAGTTTATGTTTAGGCAAAGAATAAGCCGAGCTTACATTGAGTAATAAGCCCAAGTTTGTTTTAGCGGGAGTTATAGGCCGAGTTCATGTTAGCACATAAGCCAGAGCTTGTGTTAGGAAATAATTGGTCGGGCTCATTTTTAAATAATGAGCTCAAGTTAATGTTAAGGAATGATAAGCTGAGGTCATGCTAATTAATGAGCTCGAGCTTATGTTAGGCAAGGAATAAACCGAGCTTATGTTGAGTAATAAGCCCAAGCTTATTTTAGCGGGAATTTAATTGATTTAAAGCAAACCTTTTTCCAATTAATATGATTAGCTTATTGAAGAAAACTGTTGGAGTGTTTTAATCAATGTAGATTGTACCCAAGAAGGTCATGCTAAAATATATTAAGTGTTTCTATTGGTGATCACATAGAAATATGATGTTTTATATAATTGGTCACTTTGTGAGTCACTTTATATATCGCTACTTAACTCAGCTAATTTCCAAGTTATACAAACTTTTAGATTACAAAAAATAGCATGAGTCATCATTGGAACGAATCAAATAACTTCATATTCAGCAAGCAATTCACATTGAGTTCAACTCATGCACTATTGATCTGATCATACTTGAGGTCGTGTAAATAGCGAGACCAAAATTACAATCAGATTTCATCAATTAAATCAGCATATTAACAGATTATGAGGCTTTCACAATTTTCACAAAGATCAATAATTAATTGATCGTAATCCTTCAAGCATATTGCAGATTTAATAAATTAATCCCAACTTACCAAATAGATCATCAGATTGGGAAAAGATAGGTAATCCTATATAGAGTTTACCAAATAGATCATCAGATTGGGAAAAGATAGGTAATCCTATATAGAGTTGATTAGCTCTTTATTTAGCAGTAACCACAAGTAATATGGGTTTGCAAAATTTTTGAACCTTAACACATGATCGAGATTATGCAAGGATTATTGAATTAATAAAGAGTTAGGGTACACCTTGTTTTTGCAATTCCTCAAGAAGATCTAGAGATGACAAAGGACCTGAGGAAATCCTTACTTAGCATTAAGTGATAGTTGCGTTGGCAGCTTCAATCGAAAGGCTCAGCAATTATATCTGGAGTCAATATTGCACCATAATTGATAGGAGATCCGATTGAGGTGTTTTATCCAACATCTCGCATTAGGGACATAAATAAAAGTCAAATCAAGGTTACTGCAGCTTTATCAAATTCAATAAAATGTCAAATAGCTAAGATATGGATTTAAAACTTTCCATTCTTCGATGGAAGTAAATGAATGAAAACATCTCACTATCTCCTTTGTTTATTAATGTCAACAAGAAAGCAATAGTAACAAATTGACTAAACGCTCAGCCGGGCAAGTCTCAAGTGCAAGATTCTACAAAATATGGTGAACAAGTCTAGTGAATGAAGCAAAAAAATGATACTCATTATATAGAAGTGTAGCATGTGGCACAAAGGATCTGCATTTAGAGTCATCTTGCACCCATCCTAGCTAAATTAGAAAATAATGATAGTGAAATGTATGATAATGCCGAAGATATTGACTCGAATGGGAATAATAGAAAACAAATTTCGGTGCTTGATGGATTCCTATCCATGGAAGTTGATGAATTGGTTTAAACAAAATAAAGAAACCAAGGTTGATGACCTGTGTTCTTTTATTATTGAGTAACAATCAAAGTCTTCAAGAAAAATGATTGAATTGGGCTTTTCATATATTACCCATCCACCTTGATTTTTGTTCATATATAAAATGCTTAGGATATAGGATGAAAATTTGAACCAGATAGTAATGTATATCATCATTCTAAATTTGCTAAATGAAAATTATTCTGTCAATAAAACTTTCAGCAATGGGCTTGTATTTTCTTTTCGTTTGAAAATTGTTAATTGAGAACGTTGTAGTGGCTGGCAGGAGACGAAGTGAGCCACAAATGAAAAACTTTGCAAATGTAGTAAAAAAAATGAAAGGCAGATAGTAGGCAAAAAAAAAAATTACAGTCATGTAAATAAGAGTAGGGAGGAAAAGGGAAAATGGTTACTCCCTTTTCTGGAAACTCCTAGTTGTGCTTTGGCTACAGATTTGTGACACGAGTATGTCCGCTCCGATAGCTATTGCAGAATATACTTCCATCAAACCATTGAATGAGAAATAATTTGGCTAGAACATTTCATCGAACATCTAACACGCCCTTCAGTTTCTGTAATCGTTTGAGATGATCATTCCATTGAATATTTTCGACATGCTATAGAAATCTATCCCACTGGCTAAAGGAGGAAGGTGGGGTGTTTTTAATGAAGGCCATTTTCCCTTATATGAGTCCGAGGGTTTAATATTCAAAGCCAGAGATTCTCTGTTGAAGTTACAATTTTTCGAGCATGTCTCGGAAAAATGATCGGTGATTAGAGACCAATTCGAGTGCTCAACCTTTCTGATTTCACTCTCGTTCTCATTTTCTTCATCCATATAGAGAAAGGCGTTTATCAAGTTAAAATCTTCTTGCAACACTTCGAGGCCCAACGTCGATGAATTATAATAATTGAACGATTTTCTAGTTTGGAGTAAGAACCCATGTATTGATCCAGGACTTGCACATCTTGGTTTTTGGCGTAATCAAATGAATTTGGAGGTGGGATTTCGGGAGAATTATTTTCCACGGAAGTCTGGTTAACGAGACGGAGAAGAATGGAACCTAAATTTGTTGAGAGCCAAAAGTTTAGGAGGTGACACAAATTCTTTATTTAAAGATTTCAAATCTCCACGGGTCTCAGAAGACTGTGAGCTCAAGTGAAGTGAAGCAGATAGAGTTACATTTGTTCACACACTACCTAGAGGAGAATCATGCTTTAGATATAGTGTTGAACTGATGGAGCCTTTTGGCAAGCTTTCTTCAAGTTGAACACCCTCTGAGCTCATGTTTTTTCAGTTCTAGAGTTGACCATGCTGTCCGAGGTCCGAGCTATGGGAGTTGTCCAAATCAGTACTTAGGATACTAAAATACTTTGAGACCGTCTGATGATTCTCACTCACTAAATTAGAAACAAGAAACTCAATTTTGTCAAAATCGAACAAGATTCTGTTGAATTCAAGTCCTGTACTGCTGCATTTGCGGCCACAGATGAGGATGACGCAGGAATTAGAATCACGTTCGGGAAAGCTCCGACATAGGAGAGGGCTAACTGAACATAACCGGCTGGACAATGGAAGAGATCAGTTGAGGAGAGGGAAAACTCCTTCTCTAACTTCCCATTGTTAAGGAAGACTTGAAGCAGAGGTACCCAAAGCAAACCTCAAGAGTTTATCTTCGTCATAATTTTGTACCCTTCTCCACGTCCATATCTCGCATTTGAAGTTGAGGTTCTCATTAAAGGCGGGATTTCTCCCATCGCCACTAAGCTTAGCATAAACATCTTGCTTTTGGTATATACAGATGTTATGAATACCCCCAGCCCGATTTATACAAACTTCCAGAACACGGGAGAAGTCTTCCATGTTACGAATTGTAATTTCCTTTCTTTTACGAGTGATTACCCTTGATAAGTAGTTGGGGTTCTCAGCAAAAAGATTGGTGTTCTGCTTCTCGGACTCCACAAAAATATTGGAGTTCTTGAATGGTGATACCAATGACTGAAGGGAACCTATGACGATCTTAGAAATTAACCTCTTCTTGGCAGCTCAAGTTTTTGGAGGAGATGGCTAAAGAAGCTTAATCACATGAGTACTATAATTAGAAAACATGTCTCTAACTTGGAACTTCCACTCTTCTTGAAAAAATTCTAGCATCAAAGACCTTCTCTTCTCTTTGCCACCGCTTCTCTCTCCTCGCAAAAACCAAAATTTGTTGAGAGCGAAAATAAGGTTTCGAAGGCAAGGGAGAGAAAGGGGGAAAGGAAATTGGGTCTCCATTATAATCTCGATGGCGATCAGGTGAGTCCTCGTTGCAACCTTGGCGGATGTCGTTGGAGTTATGGCGAAGTGAGTCTTCGCTGGAATCTTGACGGTAATCGTTGCAGGGAGTCCTCGTTGCAACAGGTATTATGGGAGTATGACAGCCTTGCCGGTGATTTCGAGGAAACCTGGTGATGGTCGCAAGGGGGTCCTTGTCGTGAAGGTCACCAGAGTTGTACCGGTATGGCAGCCACTAGCCTGGATCCGTCTTCCACCGTTTTGGTTGTTTGTCTTGATGAATATGAAAGAAAATATAGAGTTTCATGGAGACGTGTCCTATAGTAGGACCTTTGATTCTATGGGTTTTTATTTATTTGGAAGTCGATCTTTAAACATGATTTTTTGATCATCGAGTTCCCACATATGGCGCCAATTGTTTCGGTAATTTTTCTGACCTTGACATGGCGAGATCAAAAGCTGATATTTTGTTGGAGATGATGATCCAAGCTTCCAAGAAACCTACAAAAAAGGCAACGAGAGATGCCCTCGTCGCCTCTCCGGTGTGAGAATTAGTATTTTGGAGGGAAGCTATTAAAATATAACTGAAATATATGTAAAGAATTATGAATGAATAATATGTAATCAACGAAGATGTATTTATAGGGCTGAAAAGCCCATAACCTTTTTTAATTAAAGAAGGAGTCCTTTTTGTATAGGAAATCTATCCTTACAAGAATTGTACTTCCCCTTTTTTTAGGACATTTTCTTATAGGTTATGTCTTATCTCGAGGGCCCAAGAAGGTGGCCCATTGGTAAAGCCCATAAAAGAATAAGGCTTTGAACTCGTTTGTATTGGACTTGTAGGCGTAAGGCCGGGATGTACTGTCCATAAAACACTGTATGATTAAACAAGACAAGGCCGGGAATACCCGACCTAGGTTATAGGATAAGCCCGGGCAGACATATGCCAACTTGTAGATTAACGGATTTGGTAACCTAATGAGGTCGGGCATCAATCCCGATCTATGCATGGCCGGGACTTTCTTGCCCAACCATGTGCTTATTTGGTCATAGATGTGATCGACCCATTGATCAAGGTAATTCCGTCCTATTATATTCTGAATCCCTAAATTATTGTAAGACGTCGTGAATTTGTATCGATCAGGCAAGATAGAAGGCCGGTCCAAAGTATGACCTTGAACCTCACGTATAAAGGTGAAAAGTAATAATATTCTAATGACAAAAAAATATACCGATCAACACCTAACGAGACTAGAAAAATTGAAATGAAGAATCATAGTTCTGTTAAGTAACACAAAAAATTAGTTGTCGAATTGCTGTTTCATATTAGGCCCAAATCCCAAACCATGATATCCCATATGTCACACCATAAATCATCATTGATATCACATCCATGACAAACATTTTCCAAATAGAGCGTACAGAAATTACAAAAGGAATTTTTCATGAAACTCAGAACCTGATAATTTACAATGATAGTTGAAAAATGCTACTCTACCATCCGAATTTTAGCACACTAGGTGCCACCCCCTCACATGGGATATGTGGGACCGCCCTCATAATGAGTGATCCCACGCCCCATATGAGGCATATAAAGGGGATTTCACCCAGTGTAACACCGAGTATTTATCAATGTTATTAACTATCATAAATTTTCGAGTAAAGTCAACTAAATTATCGTTACTGCCAAACTAACATAAGTTAATCACATAAACCGCATTTGTGGACTGGTACTTGTTAGTCTTTTTATTAATTAAGAGTTGTTATGTACTTTGTTTTAAATGCTCTAAATCACTTTTTTAGTCTTTCTTAAATGCAAGTAAGGATTTCTATATGTAAAACATCTGAACGTGTTGATTTTTGGGTATTGAAAATAGGATATGGCCCTTTTGATAGTTTTTGTCTACTTTGGAAGTAAATGGGATGACTCGAATAGATACATGGATTACTCGCGGTGCTTGAGATTATTGTACCACTGGATTGCTCGCATGATAAGATAGTAGGGATGATAGCTAGGTAGCTAGAGAAGGATGCAAGAAAAAATAGTTTCTGATTGCATTACCAAATTTTAGACAAGGTCCTCATATTCAAATTTCCGATGATAATTCGCTAGAGTTTTATTTGGAACTAAAGAAGAAAGAAAATGATAAGAGCAATTACCCAATTGTGTAGATGTGGATATTATGCCACCTAGTGCATCATAACTTCAAATTGATGATGTATCGATGGACACAAATTTAACTTCAACATCAATGATTGTAGTCTCCATTAACAACAATTCTTGTACGAATTATTTTCATCCTACTTGTGGATATGATGCATTGAGTTTTAGGATAATACTAGAAAACCCAGTTTTGGAAGAAATGGGAATAAAATTGTCTGAGTATATAAACTTCCAAAACATGATGGCGAGGATGCATTGGATACTACAATAGCGAGTCCTAATATTGAAGATAAAAAGGAAAGAGTATTGAAGAACAAAGAGTTGGTTGTAAAAGACATGTCATTATTGGTGATTTATAATAGCTTCCAGTACAATATAGTAAAATCAGATAATAAGAGATATGAATAACAGCACATATGCTCTATGGACAAAGGTTTAGGTGACCACCGGCAGTCTGCTAGTTTTATGATTGTAGTTTGTATCAATCACAAGTTCTTTTCATCGAGGAGAATTTACATAATCGGAGACAACATGGAGGACATGCATCATACAGGTGGTGTTAATGTAAGATATTATACGAAAAATACGGCACGCAAGAGCGTGCAATTAAGATGATTAGGGGAGACCTGACGGATTCATATGAAAACTTTCCTCTGTACATACGTAGAAGGAAATTTGTTTTTAGTGTTGTATCCTTGGAAGTGCTAATAGTCGAATGGAAGCACCGTAAACCATTAATTGTGGTGGACATGACATTTCTAACGAGTAGATACGATAGTACCCTATTCACTTCTTGTACTCATGATGCAAATAACATATCTATTTTTGCTTTAGGCGTGAGAGATTCTGAGAACAATAACGTTTGGGAGTGGTTCCGTTAAAAGTGAAAGAACCGTATGGTGATTGAGAAGAATTATGCATCGTGTCTAATCATCATGGTGGTATATCTTACTAGGTTGATAAGGTCTTCCTTGACGCTATGCATGGGGGCATGTACTTACCATTTTCTATAAAGTTTAAATAGATAATTTAAAAAGAGGAGAAAATGAATGAGAAATTTTTTTTTTTTAAATGCTGTTTCGGGGACGTCTACGGGACATATACAATAATTGGGATTGAATATCGTATGAGAAAGTTGGATATGAGTCATATGACTGACTACCATATAAGGGGCTATCTAGCAAGCACCAATGATTGTTTCTTTGTACATATTAGATAGAGCAAACTGAAACAATTATTTTAACAAAAATTACTAAATGCACGAGGATGTAGGTGTTAGAATTAATGTACAAGTTCAATTAGTTGTGCCGGACTTTACAATTAGATTAAGGGAAAACTACATAAATGAGATGTTTTAAAATGCAAATTTCAAAAATGAGGTCAAACTTATATAATTTTAAAAATTAGGTTGTAATTAGAATAGATATTTAAATTAAAGAAATAAAAATATTTTAATATATATATATATATATATATTAAGGTCACAATATTGTATAATATCAGGTCACAAAAGACAAATCTTTTAGGGTACAAATTTATTTCAAGTCACAAGTCAAATTTTTAAGGTCACGAATTTATTTTTAAGTCACAACTTTAATTGATTTTTGGTCACGACTTATAAATTATTAGGACACAAATTTTTAAGTTCCATATATTAATCTTCTAGGCCACAAAATGATTTCAAGGTCACAAATTATCAAAATAGGAGGTCACAAAGCAAAAAATAATTCCTAGGTCGTAATCACAAATTTCAAGATCACGAATTATCAAAATAGTAAGTCACAGAATGTGAAATTAATCGATCTAAGTCACAACCTGTCAAATTATTAGGTCATAATTATTTTATATTTTAAAATTATTAGGTCACTTTATCAAGTGATGCACAACATCTACCGTCGCACCGCAGTCTCACTACCATTACCATCACGGTGTGCCTAATATCCCCCACCACCACCGCCCTAGCCGTCTATCTCCTATGTCGTTGTCATTACCAGAAAGCTTCTGGCCATCTCCAAACGCCAAAAACCAACAACCTCACCACCACCATCACCAAGATTTCCCAGAATATCCCCATCTCCCCGCCCCAGCCGTCTCCATGGCCTCCAATGTCGTCGCTGCCACCAAAAAACCCCAAACCATCTCAAAAATAAAAAAAATCATAAACCATCTCGAAAATGTCAAAACCCATCAATCACACAGCGGCGCCGCGGTTAGAAAAAATAACCACCAGAAGCAGGGGCTGCTCTTCTCGATCGATGCGTGGTACCTCTTCATACCTCAAAATTGCCTGTGTTGGGGAGTTTCTTACATGGCTGGTTAGGACTTTGCAAACGTAAAAGTGCTCCAGTTACCGCTGTGCTGCCATGTCCGTTGTCAAGCGACCCTGTTGCAGTCACGTATAACAGCACCGATCTGGTTGTGTTCTGGGAGAGGGGTGGAACCATGGATAGTAGATATTATAGGAGAAGAGAGGTAGAGAGAGAAGGAATGTAGGGAGCTCAGCTGAGAGAAAACTAATATAAGGTTAGAGAAAACCTGTTGCAGTCACGTATAACAGCACCGATCTGGTTGTGTTCTGGGAGAGGGGTGGAACCATGGATAGTAGATATTATAGGAGAAGAGAGGTAGAGAGAGAAGGAATGTAGGGAGCTCAGCTGAGAGAAAACTAATATAAGGTTAGAGAAAAAAATAGTTAGGGTTTGAGGTGATATTTTATGGCTTAAAATTAGGATATGATTGGATAATTAATAGAATATTATTATGTAAGTTTTTTTAATTAATTAAAATTTTAATTAAAACCTGATTTTTGAAGGAATATAAGTTTGATCTTATTTATGAATTTGGATTTTTAAAAGTAGGGATGAGTGTAATTTCCTCATAGATTAATTAATATGATTAGGGATAATTGCACAAAATACCTACTTAACATTATAAAACTGATTTTTATTACCTAAAAAAGAAAATCTTAAAAGTACTTCATCTTAGGCCCACCACCACCTCCTCTCATTACCTATCTAACACCATTAATCCACCACCTCCACCAAAGCCACTGGCACCGCCCAGTCGTCAGATGCAGTAATGCCTTCAAATCGTCGGTGCCAATGACGGTCAGAGCAAGGGTGGGATTGAAAATAACCAGAGCAAGGGCGGGATTTGAAATCGCCAACGCCTGGAAATACGAACCTACATTTAGTCTTCCTCCACTGATGCGCCAACTTCGTCTTCTTCCCCGTCACCTTCGCACCGCCTCCATTCTGCAGCTTCATTGACGTTGTTTACTGCCCCTTCTTCGAACCAGGAAGCAATATCGGCAGATCTCATCTCTGCCTGCATCTGACCGAATAGTGGCTACTTGTATTGGTGTGTGTTGCAACTGTGGTTTGGTGAGACCACGTTCTGCAGGAATTTTTTCATAGCAAGACCCATCGAAGAAATAGTTGCCACTACTGATGATAAAGAAGAAGCAGTTCTTGTCATAGAATTTGATCCGGATAAAATTAAATCCAAGAGATATAGCTGGGGGTAATTTATGGTTCATTAATTAAAATTTTAGAATACCCATAGGAAAAATAGTTGCCACTGCTGATGATAAAGAAGAAGCTGTTCTTGTAGTAGAATTTGATCTGGATAAAATTAAATCCAAGAGATATAGCTGGGGGTAATTTTTGGTTCATTAATTGAAATTTGTGAACCAAGTGTTTGAACATCAGTCAGCCATGTAAAAGCTATAAGTATCAAAGTTTATCCCTATTTAATTAAATCTAGAAGGATAATTACATTTTCTTTTGCAAGTTGTTAGATGAAAGTTGTCTTTTTGAGCTTGAAAAGTATACCAAAAGTGTTTAATTTTATATCTCAGACAAAATATCATTAAAATTTATAAAGTATCAAGTCGTGATACTGAAAAAAAATGTATAAAAACTATTTGATTTTATGTCTGAAATAAAGTATCATAAAAATTTGTGAAGTATTAAACTATGATATTAGAAAAAATTGAAAAGTTTCATAAATATCATACTGTGATAATACAAAAAATTGAAAAAGTATCACAAGTATCATACTGTAATGCTAAAAAAATTTGAAAAGTATCATAAGTATCATATTATGATACTAACATAATCATACGTATCATACTGTGATACTAACATATTTGAGAAGTATCATAAGTATTTTTCAATTTTATTATAAGTAATTTTTAAATTTTATAAAATTGAAGTAAATTTCAGTTTGATCCCTAAAAGTAGGGTATTTTTTTGAACAACCCACATGATTAATTAATCTAGACCCATTGATGGCCTTATATTGAATAGAGTTAGGGCTTTTAGGTGCACATATTAATAAGTGCACTATTGTAGATAAATTAAGAGAGTGAGTCGCATTTTGTAGCACAGGATTTTTCTCTTGCTAGCACAAAGAGAAAAATCAATTCTCTCAAATTCATTCCAACTGTTGGAGATTGATGAAGTTTCAGATTCAACTTGCAGTGTGAATTTCTGATAAGTGTATTTTATACACTTATTTATATTGCAAAATTAGAATAAATTATTGTCATTTTAATATAAATGCTATTTAATTTGTGGTTATCTATTTACATTACAGAAAATATCCCAAAAACATGAGAATGAAGCATTTGATGGGAAAAATGCAAAATTTGATGCTAATTGGATCTTAATTGAGCAAGTGAGAAGTTTATGACAGCAACTGGGAAATATTCATGTTGCTAAAGTGAATAAATCAGAAGTTGGAGGACCTAATTGAAGGAGTTGAGAGCTAAAATGAACAAATTGAGAAGATTCTAAAGTTTGGGGACTAAATTGCAACAATTGGAAGTTGAGGACCCAAACTGCAATTAAAAGACGGGGACTAACTTACAATGTCTGGAAAACTGGAATTTTTTTTTTTTAAATTCAGAAGCCACGCGATCGCTACTTCTCAAGCGCCTGATCGCGCGAGGGTCTAATTTCTTCACCCAAGAGTTTTATGGTTTACCGTGCGATAGCGCGGTATTGCACCACGCGATCGCACGCTTCTCCAACTGGTTTGCAGGTAAGAATTTTCTTGCGATTTTAAACATGTTTTCAGCCCGTCTAACCTAGGTTTCTCCAAAACCTATATATAGAATATAAGAGGCACGAATTCTGTACCTTTGCCTCTCCGAAGAACGAGCCACAATTGAGAATTCAACATCAAATTCTTTGGGAATCAAGCATCACAAGGGGTGTGAATTGAAGATAATTAAAGAATCGATACTTGGTGCAAGTGTTCCTTACTTTATATTATTTTCAATGAACATTTATTATCATTTTTTTGCTATTTAATTATGAGGTGTAACTAAACTTTATGTTGGGATGAACGATGTAGCCTAATTTTACTATTTTAATTCCAAATTCCATGTTTTAATGATTTTGTTGAACGCATTGATTTATTATTGTTCTTAATACGTGAATGAACTGACCACTTATTCATGATTATATGAGTTATTTCCATAATCCAAGATGTGAGTTAATAACTTAAATCTCGGTAATAAATCCGATAATTGAACAAGAGATAGAGATATAATTTTGTTATTATTGCAGTTGTGTGCGAATTCTTGTGTATTATGCATCTAGATAAGGAATATTTGGACCCTCTGTAGAGATACATGGTTGACTTATTGATGTAGAATTGATTTAAACTCGAGAGAGGAATTTCAATATACATTAGTGAATTCGACTGGATACATATTTAGGAAATAAAGCTGGAATTGAAGTTAATTTAATTGGTTAGGTGAAATCGCGAATCCCAACTATCTTACAATCATTTTTAGAAACAAAACAAAGTCTGCAAATTTTAATTCTTTAGTTTTAGTTTAAAATCTCAAATTCATTCATCTGTTCAAATAGGGATGAGAATTAACATATTTCGGTACTTAGTAAGCAGTCTCTGTGGGACGATAATCTGGACTCCTAGGTCCATTTTATTACTTCTCACGACCCATACACTTGCGGGGATATTTCGTATCGCGAAATATTAGTGAACAATTTCTGTTAGAGGCTGGACAATTGGACAGTTAGTGGTAACAAGATTGTACCTCTTGTTTCAGATTTCAAATTCATGATATTCATCAAAGGTATTATTTCTATCATAGATTCTATCTAAGTACAAGGTTGATCCAGTCTATGATTTCAAGTCTGTTTAATTTTCGTTGTACATATATGACCCGAAGTCTTACAGTGGTATCAGAGCCTACCTTGTTACTTGCTAGATTTTGTTAAATTCTTTGATGAATTCAATTTGATTGAAGTAATTTTCTTGTTTCTAGATTTTGAGAAAACTAATTTTTTTCTTGCTCTAAATCTGATTTGGAGAAGAATATTAGGTGGCGTTCTGTTTGTATTTTATTTTGTATTTTCATTTTGGAAAATGTTTTGTATTTCTTGTTTTCAAATTTGCTGAAAACGCATTTGGTTTGTCATTTCTGAAAACTGTTTTTGAAAATGAAAAGCTGGAAAACACGTTCTGTTTGAAATTTTGCAAAATACTACTTAAACTATTTTTAATTAATTTGCTTGCAGAATACTACTAATTCAAACTCAAATTTCGTTTCACAATACACTGAAAACATGATTACATGCAACTCACATCATTAAAAGTCTATATTAATACAGCTTGATCATGTTCGGGATTTGAAAAAGCTCTACTTTTATTAAAATTTAGAAAATGCAAATTCTTTCAAAACCACCAGAGTCCATTTATCAGTGCATTTTTTGAAATATAATAACAAGAATTCTCACTTAATTTTTTTTTGTAATGTTGATATTGAATTCAATAAAACTTTATTTAAACTTAGTTCCAAGTTAGGATAATTCTAAAAATAAAATAAAATAAAAATATTTAGACTTAGTTCCAAGTTAGGATAATTCTAAAAAAAGTAATAAATAAATAAAAACTTTATATTAAGCTTAGTTCTAAGTTAAGATAATTCCTTAAAAAAAAAAAATCTCAAAACGCGTTTTCCGCGTTTTAGACATTTTTTGTCGAAATACACACAAAACGCCCAAAACGAGGTTTTGAGCGTTTTGCGTTTTGTGTACAATTTTTTTTTTTGTTTTCCAAAATGCGTTTTCGAAAATGGTAAAGAGAACGCGTTTTTACCGTTTTCGAAAATAAAAACAGAAAACGACCTCAAAATAGCAAAGAGAACAGGGACTTAATTTTTGGTATGTAAAGGTGGCCAAAAGCCGCTGGAGGCGACAAGTGAAAGGCGGTAACAGCCTTACTGTGGCCGGCGGGACTTGGGCGCACTGCCACATCAACTATAGCGGCGATTGTCGCCGCTGCACACTGTAACGGTAGTAATCGCCACTGATATGCAGAAGCAGCGGGTGCTGCGTCCATGGACCAGAGGTGGCCCCGATCTCAGGTCAAGAGATTCACACTGAAGCATCAGTGCCTTCGTGCGCCACTGGTGGCGGCCGTTCACGCCGTGGGGGTGAGACGCCGCGCCCGCTCTGGTGCCGTCCATACCAAAAAAAGAATGGGGAGGAGAGAACTAAGGTTTTGAGTTTGAGAGGTTTTTTGGGGGCGGGGGCCTCCTCTACAAGTTTGGAAATTGTAAGGGCCCGTTTGCAATTATGAATTAGGGTTTGATTTGGAGGCGAGGGCATCTTGATCAATTTTTTAGTTTGCAGGCCCCAATCTACAATTATGAAATAAGGGCCATTTTATAATTTTATAAATAGAGGGCCTGTCTTGCAATTTTTGAAATTAGAGGGTCTGGTTGTAATTTTGAATGGGTTTGACCCAATTTAAAACTTTAACCAAAATTTAATTTTGATCCAATTTAGAAATTTATATTAAAATTCATGATTTTTAAATTATTGTTAAAATTGGATTTTAACAAGATATATAAGTTTGACCCTAAGTTGAATTTTGTTTTATTTAGGAGTGTTGTCCTAAATTAAAATGTTAATTCAATTTGCCTTAATTTTAGAATTAGACTTTGGACATTAATTTGGTGTTTAATTAGAATTTGATTTTAATTAAATTTGATTTAATAATTATTTAATTTGATTAATTGGTTATTAATTAAATCTTATTTAGGATTTGATCTTAAATTCAATTAGTTCTAGAATCTTGAAAATGGAGTTGGACACTAATTTGATATTTAATTAAAATTCTATTTTAATTAAATAAACCCATCAATTAAAATAATTGATTAATTTGAATAATTAATTACAAAATTGAAGTTTATTTTAGTTTAGGAGTTTTTTCCTAAATTAAGATGTTAATTCAATTTCCCCCCTTTTGGAATTGGAGTTGGACTCTAATTTGATATTTGATTAAAATATGATTTTAATTAAATAAAACCCGTTAATTTAATTTAGTTAATTAATTTGGTTAATTAATTATTATTCCAATCCGATTTATCTAAATTAGTTTAGATGACCTATATTGCTAAAAACTTGAAATTTGTTTATATAATATTAGATATTATATTATAATACATTTACATGATGAATGTGTATTTAGTGGATGGTTATAGACTTGACCCATTTGATTGGTTTGATGAATGGTTAATTTATTCTGCATTTGTTGCTTAGGCCTGCGAGCCTATTATTATTTAATTGGGTCTGCGTGCATATTATTTAATTTATGTGGGCTTGTGAGAGCTCTAGTTTGTAGATACAGGTCTGCGCGTCCATTTGATACAGACTTGCGTGCCAACTAGTATAGGATACGGGTTGCAGCTGGTCACAAGAAGACAACAAGTATAGGATACAGGTTGCGGCAGCAGATGTAGATTATTGCATTTAGCATTCGATGATCGAATACAATGTCCCTTAAAAATCGACCAACTAGTCTTCTTCATGGCTCGAGAAGACTAGATAGATACCGTCCATAATCATCCACAATATTATTAAATGTATGATTAATTGCATGGTGGATGTTAATTAATATACATAGGAATGATGAGACCAAACTCCTCACTTAAAATTATATTAAGTTATATGTTTTCCATTGTTATAATGAAAAATCAGAATTTACTATTGATGTCAGCTTGTTGAGTCACTCAATGCTACTCGCTGGTAGATATGTTTCTCATTATAAAGTATCATATACTTCTGAACAATGGGATGGATTTAACCAAAACCACATATTATCGAGTAAATCAAAAGGGATATAAATTTTGAAAGCAATTTATTAAATTCGTATTAATTGGTTAGTACAAAGTGTCTTCCATTGTTATAGTGAAAAACCAGAATCCGCCCTCGATTCGGTTTTTTGAGTCACTCAAGGTTGTGAGTGGGAAGGTGTGTTTATCACTATGAAGCATAAGATTTTTTTGAACCATAGGTAAAATTTAACCGAAATCTATCTTTTTTTAGTCACTCAAAGAGATGAGATTTTAGAGGCACGGTCAAGTAGATACATAAGCTGTATACGACAAAGAGTTGTCTACTTGATGATATAGGAGTCACATAGAGATGTGATTGATGAGAGTATCTACCTGAGTATTTTATTAGGGCTTGTTATGTCACTCAAAGTTCTAATAGATCAAAGGGGTTTGTTCGCTACAAACACACCGCAAGTGCACGAGTCGCATACAAGTGATAGTGGACTAATTGAGTCCGGTTTATCGATCCCACAAGGATTGTCTATTTCAACTACACTCTAGTCTAATTAATTTTAACAAGAAACACACACAATAAAAGTTTGTTTTGGGAAAGTTTTAGTACTATAATTAAAGTTGCAATTATAAATAAATAACTAGAAAAATGGTGATGAATAGATGATAAAGGAGTGTTGGGATTCTTGATTCCACTTGACCATTACCTAATTGAATTATCAACAAGCAAATAGAAATGCAATTCATTAATCATGTTAGACCCGATTTTCCAAGCATAGCCAATTACCTCTCTCGAGTGAAATCAATCCTAATTAGTGGCATTAACCTACTATATCTCTATATCGATTAAAAACACACCAATTGCATTAAACCTTTGTGAAAATAACTCAATGGGTTATCTAGCGTTTTAGGTATATCTCTATCCTAAACAAGAACCTAGAGCAAATATTGTATCGATCTAGAATACACAACAATTTCTCAATAATTGCACATTCCATGAAACCTAAGCATAAATGTGGCCACAATAAATGCTAGTCAATAAATACAACAATAAATGCACAAGATAATAAAAAGCTTAAATTCTTAATACAAGCATTAAAATCAACTAAGCTAGGTCAAGCTTCATCAACATCCCAACACAAAATAGTTTAGCCCATAGTGAAATAACAATAAAACTCAAGAATTAAATACATCATTTCAACTATGAAGTAAAATAAATAGAGAAATATGAAGATTAAGCAAAAATACTTCCCTTCACCAATGATTCTTGCTTCAAAATATCACTATTCTTCCACAATAATGATGGTATTTCTCCCCTTAATCAATATTCATCAACTAAACTATACAAAATCAAGAGAAATTACAAGATAAAAAGGAGCTAAAATCAAAGAGGAAGAGAGAACTAGGGTTTCTAGGGTTGAGAAGAGAAAAGAATGATTCAAATTTCTCCAAAAATACCTCAAAAACCCCCAAAATTCGTAAGATCCGCATTGATGTGATCCAGACCCTCGACACTCGGAGTCATAGCAGGCTTGACGGGAAAATTTAAATATTCAAGCCAAAACAAGAATTCAGCAGGTTCGACGAGCTTTGAAGATCAAACCGTGTCGAAAAGAACCGAAAATCACGGCCGTGGATGGATTGGTCACGACCGTAACTTTTGAAGATCACGGCCGTAAATGAAGGATCACGGCCGTAACATGCTCTCTGTCTAATTCATAAACCGGATAAAAGGATTTACGGCCGTAACAAAAATATTCACGGCCGTAACATAATTCAATTACACAATTCACGGCCGTAAATGAAGACCCTCACGGCCGTAAGACAGCTCCTGGACATGCGTCGCTGATGGAATTTAAATATTTTTCATTATTTTATTTCCTTATCAGTTTTAGCTACTTTAGGTTAGTTAGAATTCTATTTTGAATAAATTAACGATTAGGGTTTTATTTTGCTTATTTATACGCCTTTTTGATTCATTGTAAATTAAGACTTTGATGATTAAATAAAAAAGAGATTGAATGTTTTTCAATTGTTTAATGTGTGGATTCACATTACAAACCCAAACTTATCAAGATTGATTATCTTGTGGCGTTCATCCAGAACTTATCAAATATTTCCTAGAATATTTGTGGCGTTCAAATCAGAGACTTATCAAGGAGATTGGGCAAATCCTTGTGGCATTTCGAAAGTCGTGGTTTTTTATTCCGCATCGTCGAGCCATCGCGTCGTGAATATCGGGTCATGATTCATCCGTCCAACCACAACCTGAGTTCAGAACTTTCCGGCATTTCTTCCGCGCTTCGAACCTCATCATTTGGTATCAGAGCTGGACTCTGAATTCAGGTTTTTCTATCCAGTTTAATTTTTATGTCTATCATCGAGTCCCATAAAAATCATCCATATCTTGTTGTTGAGTCTTTCTTTTCTTGATTTTCTTGTTCTTCGTGCCAGTAAATGTTTTCTTTGTTTGATCCATATAAAAATTCAACAAAATTCAAAAGTGTTTGTTTTGCTTAATTCTTATCCGAATTAAGTTCCGTTTGTTTTTCCGTGTTCGTTGTCGAATTTTCGGATTTATAAAAAAAAATATATATATATATATATATATATATATATATATATATATATATATATATATATATATATATATTTTATTATTATTTTATTTATTCCGAAAATTCATCCTAAAATTCAAAAAAAAAAAAAAAAAAAAAAGAGTCCATTCAAGAACCACTTTCTTGAATTTCTTGATCCCCTGTTTTCATTATTCTTTTTCTGTGTCATTCCACAAAAAATTTCACAATGTCCAATTCCCATGAAAACGCCAAAGATCGTATGTGGAAATTTTTGAATGAAGCTTTGGTTAGGTTGGATATATTAGATGAAAGGGAAGGGAAATTGAAAAAGGGGCGATCTCAAGCAAATCGTAGTGATTATAGGCGTGATCCTAAACCTAGGGATGGAATCGGGGTTAAGAGAGGAGCTGAGATTGATCCAAAAGCAATTTTGAAAATTCAAAAAGAAATTTATGAGGAAAGATTGAGGTGTGAACGGGAGGCAGAAAGAAAATATTTGGCTAAATTGCGAAAAAAGGAGGAGAAACGAAAGGCAGTAATTAGATGGTTAGAAGAGAGTGAAAATCATGTTGAGCCTCGGGATATGAAAGTTGAAAAGAAGGAGGGAGGCTTGAGACATGATTTAGTTGAAGAGACCCTGAAATTTGTGGTAGGAGTTGAAAACGTGGAGTTATGTGAACAAACTCCAAAATATGATGAGGAGAAGGTGGAGTTGGGTAGCGATGAAATGATTAAGAATGAAATTGTTGATAATGAGGGGAATGAATCGAGAGTTGAGGTGGAAGTTCAAGATTTGAGCGTTGAATTGGAAGATCCACATTTGGGTAGTGATGAGGTAATGCACGAGCATGGTGATAAAAGTGTGGAGTTAGGAGATGTGGTTAAGTTTGAAGATGAAAAATTTGAACAAGAAGTTGCAAAGGAGGAAAGAGGGGAAGAGAAGAGCCTCGTGGTTCAAGAAGTGGAGTTGGTCGTGGTTTGTCATGAATACAAGGATCCATACCTTGTACCTCATGAAGCTAACATGTCCCTCCCCATTTTGTTTAAATCTTTTTTGCAGGTTAATTATGAATGGAAGCTTCAACCACACTACGAATGGCAAAGAAAGTTCAAGCTCCATCTCTTCCGTGTTAGCAAATCAAAGGATTCCAATTTATTGAACTCATGGCATGGAAGCAGAAATTTTCCGTTTGATCCAGGGGGTGAAGTGGAACACCAGGAACAAAGCTATGATTCGGGACGAATCATTCTAAAGAAGGAGGGTATGATGTGATCCAGACCCTCGACACTCGGAGTCATAGCAGGCTTGACGGGAAAATTTAAATATTCAAGCCAAAACAAGAATTCAGCAGGTTCGACGAGCTTTGAAGATCAAACCGTGTCGAAAAGAACCGAAAATCACGGCCGTGGATAGATTGGTCACGACCGTAACTTTTGAAGATCACGGCCGTAAATGAAGGATCACGGCCGTAACATGCTCTCTGTCTAATTCATAAACCAGATAAAAGGATTTACGGCCGTAACAAAAATATTCACGGCCGTAACATAATTCAATTACACAATTTACGGCCGTAAATGAAGACCCTCACGGCCGTAAGACAGCTCCTGGACATGCGCCGCTGATGGAATTTAAATATTTTTCATTATTTTATTTCCTTATCAGTTTTAGCTATTTTAGGTTAGTTAGAATTCTATTTTGAATAAATTAAAGAGTAGGGTTTTATTTTGCTTATTTATACGCCTTTTTGATTCATTGTAAATTAAGACTTTGATGATTAAATAAAAAAGAGATTGAATGTTTTTCAATTGTTTAATGTGTGGATTCACATTACAAACCCAAATTTATCAAGATTGATTATCTTGTGGCGTTCATCCAGAACTTATCAAATATTTCCTAGAATATTTGTGGCGTTCAAATCAGAGACTTATCAAGGAGATTGGGCAAATCCTTGTGGCATTTCGAAAGTCGTGATTTTTTATTCCGCATCGTCGAGCCATCGCGTCGTGAATATCGGGTCATGATTCATCCGTCCAACCACAACCTGAGTTCGGAACTTTCCGGCATTTCTTCCTCGCTTCGAACCTCATCACGCGTGTTTCAGCATCTGGGCCGAATCGGGTCGCACCGGGTCGGCCCAGAATTTGGTCCAAAATTTTGGCCACGCGATCGCATGGCATAACACCTCGCGATCGCGTGGTTGAGGTGAAAACTCTCGGGTTGAGTTTATGCCTGAACTCACGAGCGCAACCGACTTTTAACCACGCGATCGTGTGGTTGACCGGAGTGATGATTTTGCAGCCTGATCGTCCTTTGGTGATTTGCAATTAGGTCCTCCATCTTTCAATGTAGATCAACTTGGTCCTCATACTTCGACTCTTTGATGGTTTTGACTCTTTTCTCTTCAATTTCTTCAAGTATTCATCCATTTAGCTTCTTTCTTGTGCTTTCTCTATGAAGTTGATTGTTAAACCTATTTAACCACAAAATATGCACAATTAAGTAGGTATTTGTCCAAATTGCTCAAAAAGTATTACTAACAATATGTGAAATATGCATGTAAAATGCACTCAACAAATACCCCCAAACTTGAACTCTTGCTCGTCCCGAGCAAGAATATTCACATGCATCTACAAAAAAATGACACAATGATCAACAATCCTAAATAGCTCGCAATCTTCCATGAATGTGAAATTGCATAATTAATTCACAATTATGTTCCCAAATAATGCTATAAAAATGAGTTTGGCTTATCCGATGTTCGATCGGTGCGTGTGTGTATAGCCATTGTCAATCGTCAATCAGATTCAAGAATGTTGATGAGTAAAAAGGTTTCAAGTCAAAACTATCCCACCATTAGTGGTCAATTCTTTCCTTTCCCACTAGTGACATTCATCCCCCAATAAATAATTTTCTTTCCACTCCCGGGATGCAGTTCTAGAGGATACTACTCAAATCACTCTTTCTTTTTCCACTAAAGCATGGGTGTGTTTTACCGAAAATCTCGACAACCTAGAAGTGCAGTGACTCTCCACTAATGAGTGCTTCGACATTCAAGTTTATACCAAGCAATTCAAACCCACTATTCATCTAAGCCCTTATTCAAGTACAAATGCATGATTTCTAACAACTAACATGATGTTTGCTTGTGACTTCCTCACTCCCTTAAGCTTTCTATTTGACCCATGTAGCGAGCTTTAGGTCGGCAGCTCCCCGATTTTTTAGATCAAAGGGTACCAGGTTTCAAAATACCCTTACGGACTTATTAACTCGAGTAAAAAAGGCTACGAAGTGGGGTAGACTTATTAAGCGAATGCAATGATAATGTGCTTTTTTTTTCAAGTGTGTGTGTGAGTACCCTACTCATTAAGCTTTCTAATTGACCCATGTAGCGAGCTTTCGGCCGATGACTCCCAAGTTTCAAACTTAAGGGACCAAGTTTCAAGATACTCCTACGAGCTTAATTACTCGAGTCATAAAGGCTTCGAGATGGGGCAATGCAATGCAAAAATTAAAATGGGCTTAGAACTCTAGCATACGGTCATTACTTGGCTTATACTTGGCGAAAGATACTCCACACAAAAATTTAATTCCACATGCATGGAATCACCACACGTCTAGGCCGTCTGCTTTACCAAGTCGACCACCCCCAAACTTGTCTTACAATAGGATCAAGAGATTTAGAGCATTAGGAAATATTTGATAGGTTGATACAAATAAACAATACAAGCTCACAACCTAGTTCATCTACTCCATTAACCTCTTCGCCCTTCAACAATTCCCAAACTCACCGACAATTGAACATGACTATTGTGCTCAATGTACATATGATCTTACATGGATAAGCATTTAAAGAAAGTAGCACAAGTAGCATATTTGGTCATAACTCATGAATTAACAACAATTTCAAACATCAAAGTCTTATAAGCCGGCAAGGCTATCTAGCATGTCAATATTCTCAACAAAATAAACAATTTCAAACCATCAAGACATCAAGGGCCGGCAAGGCAATGTAAAATGTTCATAAAGCACATGATCCCAATACCCCCAAACTTAAATCAAACATTGTCCTCAATGTTGACAATGACATAATAACAAGAAAGGAATGGGTGATGGAACTTCCCCGGATTGATGCGTGTATGATGTTCCAAATTGACCTAAGCTTTGATTCTCTTGATACGCCAATCTCCCCCAAACTTGTTGAGGACACAGTTGCTTAGGATTTCAAAAAGAATTTCGAACCTACAAAAGTTGGTGATTAACCAAGTTAGAGATAATAAAAATGCAATAAGTAAATATCAACAAGTAATTAAAAGAGTAGAAATTTGGGTTGCCTCCCAAAAAGCGCTTGGTTAAAGTCGTAAGCTCGAATTTTTGATACAATTACTCCGGGTTTGCAAGAGGGATGGATGACTTCTCCTTTTCATAATTACCCCCCAAGTATCGCTTCAAACGTTGCCCATTTACTTTGAAGTTCCCTTTACTTCCATGATAAAGTTCAACCGCTCCATGTGGGAAGATTTGAGCAATGGTGAATGGTCCCGACCATCTAGAGCGGAGTTTACCGAGGAACAATCGAAGTCTTGAGTTGTAGAGAAGTACTTGTTGCCCAAATTGGAAGTCTCGCTTCACAATGTTCTTATCATGCCACCTCTTTGTCTTTTCTTTGTAAATCCGAGCATTTTCATATGATTCAAGGCGGAATTCATCAAGCTCATTGAGTTGGAGTAATCTTTTCTCACCGGCCAACTCCATATCACAATTCAAGACTTTTGTTGCCCAATATGCACGGTGCTCAAGCTCAACCGGAAGATGACATGCTTTACCAAATAGTAATCGAAATGGAGACATACCAATGGGGGTCTTGAAAGCAGTGCAGTATGCCCATAATGCATCATCCAATTTCTTGGACCAATCTTTCCTCGAGGCATTCACCGTCACTTCAAGGATCTTTTTCAATTCTCTATTTGAAATTTCAACCTGCCCACTTGTTTGCGGATGATAAGTTATGGATATTCGATGTTTGACCCCATACTTGGTCAAAAGTGAGTCGAAGAGGCGGTTACAAAAGTGTTTTCCTCCATCACTAATGATAGCTCGAGGGGTGCCGTAACGAGTAAAAATATTTTTCTTCAAAAATTTCACCACCACTCGAGCATCATTTGTGGGGAGTGCCACCGCTTCTACCCACTTGGACACATAGTCTACTGCAACTAGAATGTATTGATTAGAAAAGGACGATGGAAAAGGTCCCATAAAATCAATACCCCAAACATCGAATATCTCCACCTCTAAAATAGAATTTAAGGGCATTTCATTTCGGTTAGAGATATTACCAATCGTTGGCATCTGTCACATTTGGACACAAGTGTGTGAGCATCCTTGAATAAAGTGGGCCAATAAAATCCCGATTGAAGAACCTTTGATGCAGTTTTCACGGCACCAAAATGGCCTCCATAAGGCGATGAGTGACATTGTTCAAGAATCTTCTCCATCTCCTCTTCGGGCACACACCTTCTCATGATTTGATCCGGACCCCTTTTGAACAACAACGGGTCATCCCAAAAATAATGCTTGATATCTGCAAAGAACTTCTTCCGTTGTTGATAAGAGCGGTCCGGGGGAGTGATGCCACTTGCAAGAAAATTCACATGGTCCGCATACCATGGCACACTAGTAGCTTGTAGAAGACCCATGATTTGGAAAATTTGCTCATCCGAAAATTCCTCACTTATCTCTTCATCCAAAATTTCCTCGGTTTGCTCAAGTCTAGATAAGTGATCGGCTACAAGATTCTCCGTCCCCTTCTTGTCACGAATCTCCAAATCAAACTCTTGGAGGAGAAGAACCCATCTAATTAACCGTGGCTTGGCATCCTTCTTTGCCAACAAATATTTGAGGGCCGAGTGGTCGGTATACACAATCACCTTGGAGCCAATAAGATATGACCGAAACTTATCAAAGACTACCGCTAGCATTTCCTTCTCGGTAGTAGCATAATTTAATTGAGCATCGGTCAAGGTTCTACTAGCGTAGTAGATGACATGCAAGAGTTTGTCCTTCCTTTGCCCCAAAATCGCCCCCACGGCCTAATCACTTGCATCACACATAAGCTCGAAGGGAAAACTCCAATCCGGAGCCACAATAATGGTGCCGTGATGAGTTTCTCTTTAAGAGTGTTAAAAGCTTGAAGGCACTCTTTAGAGAAATCAAATGTGACACTCTTCTCAAGCAAAGAACAAAGTGGCTTCGTGATTTTTGAGAAGTCTTTGATAAACCTCCTATAAAATCCCGCATGCCCCAAGAAGCTTCTTATGCCCTTTACCGAGGTTGGGGGAGGTAATTTTTCAATAACTTGAATTTTTGCCTTATCAACCTCAATCCCCTCACTTGAAATCCGGTGCCCAAGAACTATCCCCTCACGAACCATGAAATGACATTTTTCCCAATTCAAGACCAAATTGGTATCCTCACATCTTTTTAGCACCATTCTCAAATTATTCAAACAATCATCAAATGAAGTACCAAAAACTGAGAAGTCATCCATAAATACCTCAATAAATTTCTCCACCATGTCGGAGAAGATAGCCATCATGCACCGTTGGAAAGTAGCGGGGGCATTGCAGAGACCGAAGGGCGTCCTCCTATATGCAAAAGTTCCATATGGGCATGTGAATGTTGTCTTTTCTTGATCCTCCGGGGCTATAGGAATTTGATTATAGCCCGAATACCCATCTAGAAAGCAATAATGA
The DNA here is from genome assembly GCA_963555705.1 of Ligustrum vulgare. Classification (NCBI taxonomy): domain Eukaryota; kingdom Viridiplantae; phylum Streptophyta; class Magnoliopsida; order Lamiales; family Oleaceae; genus Ligustrum; species Ligustrum vulgare. Next base: position 38,610,653 of record OY743173.1, on the reverse strand, counting down.
GAATGACCCGCCAATCGCTCAAGCATTTGATCGATGAATGGAAGGGGAAAATGATCCTTCCTAGTAGCATTGATGAGTTTGCGATAATCAATGCAAACTCTCCAACCCGTCACTGGCCTTGTTGGAATAAGCTCATTATTCTCATTCTCCACCACTGTGACACCTCCTTTCTTCGGCACTACTTGCACCGGGCTCACCCATGCACTATCCGAGATTGGATAGATAATACCCGCATCAAGCCACTTCACCACTTCGGCTCTTACAACTTCCTTCATGTTTGGATTTAACCGACGTTGATGCTCCACCGAAGGTTTAAAATCATCTTCCATAAGAATTTTGTGCATGCATAATGAAGGGCAAATACCTCGAATATCTGAGATAGTCCATCCAATAGCCTCCTTGTGTTCCCTCAATACCCGAAGCAATTTATCTTCCTCCACTTCACTCAATAAATTCGAAATAATGACCGGAAAGGTAGAAGATTCCCCCAAGTAAGCATACCTTAAATGAGAAGGAAGAGGCTTTTGCTCGAGGGTAGGTGCCTTCTCGAAAGATGGTAGGGGTGGTGAAGAACTCTTTTTCAACTCCTCAAAGTAGGGGGCCCTCTTGTGTTGATATTGTGGTGATGCCTCCAAATAATGAGCCATTTGTTCAACTTCATGGTCATCATCCTCAATAGTTAAAGAGTGGGCAATGCAAGACTCCAATGGATCTTTAGAAATCCCACGGTTGAAGGAGCTTACCACTAGATGATCAATCACATCCACCCGAAAGCATGAATTTGATTCCGAAGGATATTTAATGGCCTTCAACACATTGAAGGTGACTTGCTCATCCTGCACCCTCAAAATCAATTGCCCTTCTTGCACATCAATAAGAGCTCTCCCGGTTGCTAGAAATGGCCTTCCCAAAATAATTGGAATGTCGTGGTCTTCCTCCATGTCTAGAATAATGAAGTCCTCCGGGAAGATGAATTTATCCACCTTCACAAGAACATCCTCAATGATTCCCCGAGGATATTTGATAGACCTATCCGCCAATTGTAAAGACACGGTGGTTGCTTTAGCTTCTCCCAATTCCAATTTCCTGAAAATGGACAAAGACATCAAATTAATGCTAGCACCAAGATCACATAAAGCTTTACTAAAATTAACATCACCAATAGTGCATGGAATAGTAAAACTCCCTGGATCTTTAATTTTTGGAGGAAGCTTGTTTTGAATGATAGCACTACATTCCTCAGTTAGCATCACCGTTTCATGGTCGTCAAGCTTTCTTTTGTTGGATAGAATATCCTTCATGAACTTGGCATAGCTTGGCATTTGAGCCAATGCATCGGCGAAAGGAATGTTGATGTGTAGCTTCTTTAACACTTCCAAAAATTTTCCAAATTGACTATCGAGCCTTTGCTTTTGCAACCTTTGCGGAAAGGGAATAGGAGGCACATAAGCCTTGATCAGTGTTGGGGCCTTTGATGTGGAAGCTTCCGGCTCACTTTCCTTTGGCACTTCAACAATTGGTTCGGATGCTTGAATAGGCTCATTTTCTTCAATGGGAGCCTTGTTTGATTGAGTTGTTGGTTGTGGGGTCGTGATTTCGGGAAATTGCACCCCGCTCCTTGTTGTAATAGCTTGAACATTCTCCCTAGGATTTGTCTCGGTGTTACTAGGCAAAGCTCCTTGTTGCCTTTCCGAGAGAAGTTTAGCTATTTGACCCACTTGCTTCTCCAAATTTTTCAAAGAGGCATCATTGCGTTCTTGATATTGCAATTGATGATTCACTAGCTTGGTGATAGCCTCCTCCCATCCCTCTTTCTTCTCTTGTGGCTTTGGATTCAACACGTTGTGATTGTTTCCATAAGATAGATTAGGATGATTTCTCCAACCGGGATTGTATGTAGGAGCATATGGATTGAACCCTTGGCGTTGGAAATTTTGAGCATAAGCAACTTGCTCGACAGATGAAGAACCACTTACCACCAATGGACACATAGAGCTTTGATGATTAGCCCCACATATATCACATACCGGAGGAGGTTGAACCATATTGACGGGCCGAGAGGTTGAAGTAGATAACCCTTCCACTTTCTTGGCTAAGGAATCAATCTTTGACAAGACAAGTGCATAATCATCACCCCCTCGTGCACCACTAGAACTCCTTGGTGCACTTCTATCCGGCCACATTGCACTTTGTTCACTCATGATCTCAAACAAATCATAAGCTTCCCGAATGCTCTTTGTCTTGATGGACCCATTAGAGGATGAATCCACATTTGAACGGCAAGGAGGAGTTAACCCGACATAGAAGTGGTTGACTTGTTGCCCCAATGTAATCCCATGATTTGGGCACTTCCTAAGCATGTCTTTGAATCTCTCCCAAGCTTCATGAAAGCTCTCCATCTCGAATTGTTGAAATGTTGTAATATCATGCTTGAGTTTAGCAACTCTAGATGGTGGGAAAAATTTTGTAGTGAATCTTTGGAAAAACTCCACCCAAGTCGTGATACTCCCCGGAGGCAAAGTGTCAAGCCATTCTCTTGCTTTATCCTTCAAAGTATGTACAAATAATCTCATCCGGATTGCCTCCACATTTACACCCTCATAGTTGAAGTTGCTACAAATCTCTAAAAACCGTTCCACATGGGCATGTGGGTTTTCATCGGTCCTCCCATAGAATGAGATGGTGTTGGAGAATAAATTGATGACATCCGGTCGAAGTTGAAAATTTGGATGATTGTAGGAGGGATAGACAATGCTTGATTGATTCTCGACAATAGGAGGATTCATGAAATCCCCGAAAAGCATGTCTTCCTCATTAACAACGGGCTCTTGAGCTCTAGCCGCTTGAGGAATAAAACCGTGTGGGTTTCCACCTCTTGGAGGAATTGCAGCTGGAGCATTAAGCTCGATGTTAACTATTTCTCCTTCCATCCTAGTAAGAAGTTGTCTCCTAGCTTCCTGTTGTTCCCTTAACCTTCGTCGAAAAGTTCCCTCGATATCCGGATCTATTTCAACTAGATCAAGACTTCTACTTCGACACATGCAGAATTACAACCTAGAACAACACAAGAAATTAGAAGATTTCTTACACAAAACAAAACTAAAGAAAATTTTTACAAGAAATAAAAGTAACCAATAGTTAAAACTAATATCAACTAAAATGTAATTTAATTAGAAACAATCCTCGGCAACGGAGCAAAAAACTTGTTCGCTACAAACACACCGCAAGTGCACGAGTCGCATACAAGTGATAGTGGACTAATTGAGTCCGGTTTATCGATCCCACAAGGATTGTCTATTTCAACTAAACTCTAGTCTAATTAATTTTAACAAGAAACACGCACAATAAAAGTTTGTTTTGGGAAAGTTTTAGTACTAGAATTAAAGTTGCAATTATAAATAAATAACTAGAAAAATGGTGATGAATAGATGATAAAGGAGTGTTGGGATTCTTGATTCCACTTGACCATTACCTAATTGAATTATCAACAAGCAAATAGAAATGCAATTCACTAATCATGTTAGACCCGATTTTCCAAGCATAGCCAATTACCTCTCTCGAGTGAAATCAACCCTAATTAGTGGCATTAACCTACTATATCTCTGTGTCGATTAAAAACACACCAATTGCATTAAACCTTTGTGAAAATAGCTCAATGGGTCATCTAGGGTTTTAGGTATATCTCTATCCTAAACAAGAACCTAGAGCAAATATTGTATCGATCTAGAATACACAACAATTTCTCAATAATTGCACATTCCATGAAACCTAAGCATAAATGTGGCCATAATAAATGCTAGTCAATAAATACAACAATAAATGCACAAGATAATAAAAAGCTTAAATTCTTAATACAAGCATTAAAATCAACCAAGCTAGGTCAAGCTTCATCAACATCCCAACACAAAATAGTTTAGCCCATAGTGAAATAACAATAAAACTTAAGAATTAAATACATCATTTCAACTATGAAGTAAAATAAATAGAGAAATATGAAGATTAAGCAAAAACACTTCCCTTCACCAATGATTCTTGCTTCAAAATATCACTATTCTTCAACAATAATGTTGGTATTTCTCCCCTTAATCAATATTCATCAACTAAACTATACAAAATCAAGAGAAATTACAAGATAAAAAGGAGCTAGAATCAAAGAGGAAGAGAGAACTAGGGTTTCTAGGGTTGAGAAGAGAAAAGAATGATTCAAATTTCTCCAAAACTACCTCAAAAACCCCCAAAATTCGTAAGATCCTCGTGTTTCAGAATCTGGGCCGAATCGGGTCGCACCGGGCTGGCCCAGAATTTGGTCCAAAATTTTGGCAACGCGATCGCTTGGCATAACACCTCACGATCGCGTGGTTGAGGTGAAAACTCTCGGGTTGAGTTTATGCCTGAACTCGCGAGCGCGACCGACTTTTAACCACGCGATCGCGTGATTGACCGGAGTGATGCTTTTGCAGCCTGATCGTCCTTTGGTGATTTGCAATTAGGTCCTCCATCTTTCAATGTAGATCAACTTGGTCCTCATACTTCGACTCTTTGATGGTTTTGACTATTTTCTCTTCAATTTCTTCAAGTATTCATCCATTTAGCTTCTTTCTTGTGCTTTCTCCATGAAGTTGATTGTTAAACCTATTTAACCACAAAATATGCACAATTAAGTAGGTATTTGTCCAAATTGCTCAAAAAGTATTACTAACAATATGTGAAATATGCATGTAAAATGCACTCAACAGGGTCCTAGCCCATCGTGAATCTAACAGGATTCTATGAAATTAATGTAGAGAGTCATTAATTCTAGTAAAACAGTGGGAGCAATTGATTTAATAAAAGACCTTATTAAATTGATTTATGCATGATAATACTTGATTCTATTTTTAATTTATTATTTTTGTATGAGTTTTAAAATTCGAGTTATTACGTGCACTCATACAGTGCAATTGACACTGAGTAAGTTCATTGGACCGAATTCCTTGAATTGGCGCCATCCTTTGAGAACTGGTCTCAAACATGATATGATCAAGAATACTCTTCTCGAACATGCCAATAATATGACACTAAATTTATAATTGCGAGGCTTAACCGAACTGAAGAAGTGCGAAGTTTGGTGAAGCCAACTGAGTATTAGATACTGATAATATACAATGGCTAAAAATAAAATAATTGTGAAAAATTGTGATATACCTATTTGTAGGTAATAAAGCAAATGTTGCTTGAACAACTTAAGAAGTTAGTACTTATATTTGCCTTCTCATTTAGTTTAAAATTAAACAATTGTTAATTGCAATTCTTATGAAGAACAACACTTCCACTTCATGTTTGGACATGAAGTGATTATCCTCTTTAATTAAGAACAATAGTTATTCGTTTGACTTAGATGAGATACTATGAAAGTGAGATAAATAACAAATAGTCTACATTCTGAATATTGACAAGGCAAAGAAGAAGTCACAATTAAATTTGACACTTGATTGATTCAATTAATAGAGATATATGTATATCTCACCTTAGAAGTAAATTGACAAGTCAATTTTCTTGGAAAGGAAAAATGGGATGGTTGATCCACTGAGCCTACTACATTCGGATGTAAGTAAGCATATGTCAGAGTGGTCTTGAGTTATTAGATAACATTGATAATCATTGTTATTTATAATGAAATTTAAATATGTGGGTCTGAAAATTTCAAATAATACAAATATAAATTAGAGGATAAAAATGAGAAAAATATTCTAAGCACATAGATTTGATCAAAGTGAAGAATATTTTAAAGTAATTGACTTCAAGATTATGTTATGAGAACATAATTTATGCATAAATAACTTTTTCCCATATGCCTCGACACAATTGCGTATCTAAAAGGAGAATGATTACAATTGATGCAATCATTGATGAAGCCACACAAAATCTCCAAAACTTTTTTTGGAGCTTTGCACCGATTCACTGAACACTTTGTGTTACACACTTTTGTCATTTTCCATGATAATTGATTGATGAAAGTGTTTATAAGATATGAATTTCAAATGCCTAATCTTCCTCGCGTTAAGATTTAAGACTTGAATACTTATTAGAAGTATACCAAATTTGGATAAGCTATAGCCTTAGTCTAATGTATATTTGTGGGATATCCAAAAGATGGTTGAATATTATTTCTACTTTCTTATCGAGAAATAAATTCTATCTCGAATTTTGTCAATATCATAGAGAAACAGTTCATCTAAGAGAAAATAGTGGGAGTAAAAGTAGAATATGAAATAGTTCATGACTACACACAAGCTAGAATACGTGCTTACATTGGATGAGGTACAGATCGATGCATGGGATGCGCTCGCTACTTAGAATTCAGAACATGGTGATGACTGAGAATGCACTAGCTCCATGTTAAGATATTAAGATCATGCATATTCCATTTGAGTTACACATCCCCATTGCTAATATTGTATTAGTCGTCAAGGATAATTAGCCTATATTTATATAGAAGCTAAGTTAAAACTTGACTAAATGAGATGGCAATAAGCCATGGAATTCGAGATAAAACAAGTTTTAAAAGGGCATGATGCTATTTGGGTCATTGTAGATTGACTTACAAAGTTAGCTCATTTCCTACCAGTCAAAATGACTCTCAATGTGGATCAGTTAGCCCAGTTGTATGTCAGAGAGATTGTTCGACTACATGGAGTACCATCCTCCATTTCTCAGATAGAGATCTGAGGTTTACTTCGAGATTTTCGAAGAGTTTAATGTTGCTATGGGTACTAAATTAAATTTTAGTACTGCATACCATCCCCAAACAAACGAACAGTCTGAATGCACTATTCAGACACTTGAGGATATGCTTAGAGCTTGTGTACTAGACTTGAGTGGTAGTTGAGAGACTCATCTTCCATTGGTGGAATTTGCCTACAATAATAATTTTCAGGCTACTATTGGCATGGCACCATATGAAGCACTATATGAATGACGATGTCGATCACCAGTCTATTGGGATGAAGTTGGTGAGAAGAAATTATTGGGGCCAGAATTAATAGAAAGAACAGTTGAGGCTATTGAGAAGATTAGAATAGAAAGAACAGTTGAGGCTATTGAGAAGATTAGACTGCGAATTAAGACCGCGCAGCATAGACAGAAGAGTTATGCAGACCAGAGGAGAAAAGACTTAGAATTTCAAATTAGAGAGAAAATATTTTAGAAAGTAGCTCCAATGAAAGACAGTTTTCGTTTTGGGAAAAGAGGTAAGTTAAAACCACGTTTTATCGGACCGTTTGAGATATTAGAGCAAGTAAGGAATGTGGCTTATCGTTTGGCTTTGCCACCAGAACTAGCAGTTGTTCAAAATGTTTTCCATGTTTCCCTATTGAGAAATGTTCATGATCCTAGACATGTGGTAAATTATCAGTCTATTACAGTCCAGAAAGATTTGTCTTACGAAGAGGCACTTGTATGTGTAATAGAGAGAAAAGTCCATGTCTTATGAAACAAAGAGATTCCTTTAGTCAAAGTCCAGTGGGGTAGACACAGTAGTGATGATGCTACTTTGGAAAAGGAAGAAGAGATCCTAGCCAAGTATCCAAACATCATAGATCAAATAAGACTAATTTCAAGGGCAAAATTATTTTAAGGAGGTAAGGTTGTAGCAACCAAGAATTTTTCAATTATTAAATAATTATTTAAATTATTAAAGAGGTGTCACTGTGATCTCATCTATTTTAAATTGAATTTGAAACGTGTTCGTCTAGCCATGTCGAGTATTTCGAGCCAAAAATATAAAATTGAGTTCAATTCGTTTTTAAACCAATTTCAAGTTTCAAAATTGTTTAAATCCAAAATCGTTTTTAATATCAAATTTATCTTTATCTGAATTATTTTAATTCAATCTTAATCATTAAAAAAAGTCATATATTGCCATGGTATTCTACTCCTATTAAACTATTCTCATATCTAAATCTTTCACAATTCCATTCTCAATAGAACGCTGTAAACCTATCACGACCTATCAACATGTGTATATACCCCCTTCTCATTCACAACATATATTAAAATTTGCAGTAACTTCTTCTCAGTAAGCTTTTCTTTTCATCTCATTCGACTCTCTCACCCCACACACACAGTCGAGCCTTCGAACCTTCACCATCAGAAATCAAACCAAACTCAATCACTGAACTTGAGAATCAGCCACCACCTTAAGTCGACTGCCACTGTTAAAAACCCAGCATCAGCTCCACCATCATCACCAAACGATCACCAACTCCACTACCTTCACGAATAACATTACCGCACCAACCAAGAACCCCATAACCGACTGTCATTTAGAAAAGCCCATCACTGGACAACCACCGGTTAACACCAAGCGTCACCGCCACCAAACACCTCTCGAAAGTCACCAACGTACCAAGACATCCCCTGACCGCAACAAAACTGCCCTCGTCAAATGCCCTCTCAATCAACCCACAAATCAATCCAAGAAAATCCAAATTTTAAAACCCAAAATCAAGAATTAAGTTGACCCAACATACCTACCAACCTTGACCAGAGTTCCGCCGAAATCGAAACTCCCAAAATCCGAACCCAAGCCTCGATTATTCTTGGTTTTTACCCAAAACCCGCCTAACTCTTTTTCCTCCATCCACCGCTCCTCTCCTCGCCGTCTCGCGCCAGTGGTGCCATCACTGGCTTCTCGGTCGGTGGTCACCGAATCGAAGAGGGCCGTCGTTAGCTCTCCTCTCTTCTCCATTGAACCGAATGGGAGAGAGAGAGAGAGAGAGAGAGAGAGAGAGAGAGAGAGAGAGAGAGAGAGAGAGAGAGAGAGAGAGAGAGAGAGAGAGAGTCATATTTTGTTAATTTTAAAGTTTGAATTTCGAAAATCACCCTTTAGTCCACAGCTTTTCAAAATGTTTCAATTCAGTCACAACTCTTAAAATGTTTTAAAGTTAAGCTCATTTGTTATTTAATTCAGTCCCACTAATTTTAAAATCATTTAATTTCAGCGCCTACAATTTTAAAATATCTTGTTTTTAACCTAAGATTCTAAAAATTCTGATTCAGTCCCAATGCTTTTTAAATCAATTATTTTAGGTTTTCAATTTAATCCCCAAGTTCTTAATTTTGTCTTAAAACTTTAAATATCAAAACCCTAATTTAAGATTTATTTTTCTTTCGGCTAGATGAAGCGTTCGAAGATTTAGAAGAATAAAGTAATTATTCCAGCTCAACTCCAAACTTGTGAATTAAGGTAGACTCGCCTACATTAATTACTTTAAATTATAATTGCATATATTATATGAATTTACGTGATTTATATGCATTTATTGCATGAGACGAGACTATGATATTGTTATGCATAACTTACGTGCTTTAATGCATAAGACACGACTACCCACACCCTATGTTTTTAAAGAGACTATGATTTCTTTTTTTCCAAAAAAAAAAAAAAAAAAAAAAAAAGAGCTTATGATTATGATGATTATGTTACTGTATAAATTGCATAATTATGCGTTCAATTAATCTGTAAATTAATTATTGACGATGAGTCTACTGAGTATTTCTATGAAATACTCATTCCCTTTTAACAACATTTGTAGATTTCGGAGATGGAGGCGCGTGATGAACATGGTGGCAATAATAATTAAATAATAGCAAGTTTATTTTGTTTATGTTAAATTTTAGAATGCTAGCAAATTTTATATCTTTGTTAAAAGATTTCTTTTGAATTGTTATTTCAAGAAATTCCAAGTATGAGAAAAATTTATTATTCTTCCGCTTAAATCGTTATTTTAAAAACTTTGATGAGACGATGACGTGACAAATTGGTTATTTAGAATTCGGGGCATCATACACACAACACATTTTTATTTCTACACCACAATTTAATGGCAACAGAGATCTTTAGTGTTGGTTTACTTTTGCTTTTATATCATTAACATTTTTTTAATCGCATTATTATTCATAACATTTAATTAATTAATATATTTGGTTTCTAAACATGATTTCTATTCAAATATTCTGCTAATTTGCATTGAAAAGTTGTGCAAATATATTATTTAACTTTTGTATTAGTTATTTATTTTGAATATTTAAAAGTATGAGAGATAAATAAGTATTTCTTGTCCTCGTAACAAATATTTTGAACGAAAATTGTCTCTAAAGACAAGATTTGGAAATTAATAAATAGTTGATGATAAAAAAAATTATAAAAAAAAAAAAATCATCTCTAAAGACAAGATGTGGAAATTAATAAAGAGTTGATGGTAAAAAAAATTATAAAAAAACTTGACAGAGTAAATGCAAAAATAAGGAAAAATTAGGGAATCAATTAAAATGTCAATATAGTAGTGAAGTGACACACACACACACACACAGGGTTCGTATGTTCACTGTTTCAGAAAATTTCTTTAAATATTGTAATTTAAATTGATTTAAACCTTAAAATGGGAAAAGAAAATTACATTTAAATGAAATTTGTAATAAGTAAAAAAAAATAGATATAATACTTTATTACTTCTATGGAATTGATTTTTCAAGAATTAGTTTTTCTGAACATTCATTCTCAATCACACATTCTTTAAAAATTCATTTTTCATACTACTTTTTAACTACACATTCTAAAGAAAATCACTTTTCACAAAATTAATTCTCAAAAAATGAAAATCAAACAGTTAAGTTCCGTATAAACCAATCTACAATATGAAACCACGATCAATGACATAAATTGAAAGAAATTTAAAAAACTCATAGATACAAACCATAAAAATATAAAATATATTCAAAAAAATTTCAATAATTTTCAATACAACGTGACTTTTTCATTTCTCACCCGTTAGTCAAATGGTTATGTTACATAAAAAATTTATACATTTTAAATAAACGATTTTAATCACATCATATTTTGAAATAGAATGAATTTGCTAACGTGCCTTTATTTTTATTTTGATAAAAATAGTTAAACTAATCGTTAAAGTTTGTAATATATATTTGCATATTTTGATTATTTAAATCTATATTATTAAACATAAATAAATGAACAAAATGAGTAAATAAATAAATAAATTTAATTAATTAATTTTAAAATGACAAATAAATTGATCGAAATATGAAGTTGCAAAAATAATTCGGACTTAATTGAATTTATTTCAAAAGTTTGGATATTTATTATTTCTTTTCATTTTATAAGAAAAGCAACTTGAATTGAATTTAATTATTTAGGATCAAATTAAATTTGGTTAAGAAATTATAAATATCATTGTAAGACTTAAATAAAACAATTTTGAAATGATAGGATATTGGGAAAAAATAAAAGGCACAAAATAAAATTTTTACCTTTAATCTTTAATGTGATTTAAGGGATAACGTGTTTACAATTATCTCCATCATGCATGGATTCACGTAAAAAAAGGTTGTTAATGTAAGGAAATGTATGTATCAAACAGAATACTAAAGTTGTATTAAATTATATTCATTTAATTAAGAGTGGGCGCGACCCAGTTCGGTTTAGTTTGGTTTGGTTCCGAAAGGAATCAAACCGAACTAAGTACCAATGAGAATCTTAGTAATGGAACCATTGGTTCCATATTTGAAAATGGAACCAAACCAATTGGTTCCAGTTCTGTTCGGTTTGGTTCTTAACATTTAAAATGTTAAAATAAAATGTTCTTTAGTAATAAAGATTAAAAAAAAATTGACACTACTTTGAGAAAAATATAAAAGCATTGTACATACTTTACAAAGATTAAAAGAAAACAAAAAACCTTGCATACAAGTTAAAAAATTATATCCAAATAATGTATGCTACTTTGCATATAGAAACAAGAAAATTATTTTTTTTAACAATGTTGCAATTTTGCATCTTTGGAATAAACTTTTATAGCTTTTTGATTTTCACTTTATACAATTGTATAGGTATAGCCAACTGATTTCAAGATGAATTTATGTAGCTGACTGATTATAGATTTATCATTTATAGGAAATAATCCAAAGAAATTGAGAAGATGGAGCAGTGGAGGATTTCTGTGGAAAGAATTAAGAAATAAGGAAGATTCAATTATGACTGAAATCTTTTGTGGAAAGAAATAAATAAACCAATTATAACCTAAATGGGAACTGTATGTATCAAAGAAGTTGTATTAAATTACATTCATTCAATAATTAATGTTTGATTTTATGGGAACTTATTATTTATAGAAACAGAACATGGGCGGGAAAATGGTCAAGAATTGATTTAAGGAAGTGCCCAACTTTTATATAATTATTACAATTATAATATAATATTGTCAGGAGATAGATAGAGAAGAAATAGTAATAATAAATGTAAAACTTCTCAAAAACTATGAAGAAACTGAAAGTTTGATTGAAAATTAAAAGTTACAAGAAATATATTGAATGATAACGAGGAATATTGAAAGTTTACAGAGAGAAGTTTATTCTTTGTCTAAACTATGCCCTAAAATGAGAGAAAAATAACAAGAAGAGAATCTTGAAAAGATGATTGATATCCTGAAGCCGTTGATTGAACAGTGGTTGTGGTTGTGGTTGTTGACTACTTTTCCAAAAGTAGGAATCTCCTTTTGAAAGTTGTCTTCCACTTGTACCAAAAGTTTGAAAAGGCATTCGTCAATAAAGTTGCTTTAATAAAGAAGATGCTTTATTTAATAAAGTTACTTTAGTAAAGTAAACCATCAGTTGATTCGACAAAGATTGAAATTTCTTTTGAGTTGGCACATATTGAAGAGAAACAATTTTGAATTATAAACTCGATATTCTCTGAATTCGTCAAGAAAACTTTGTTCATGTAGTCATTTGGTCTTTTGAAATTCATCATGACGAGATTTGTCCAAATCAATTCCAAAGCAATCATCTTCATTTTGATAAAAATCAAAGTCCGCTTCTGAGTAGGTCTTAGATGAATCTTAAACCAAAGACTTTAAAGCAATTTCAGCAAGGGAAGCAATTTTTATGCTAAAATTGACATTTCTTCAGGGTTTTTGCATTTTTCTAGAAGTGCTAATAACCAGTTCTTTTCAGCAAGGAAATCAGCATGGGCATTTTGAAGTTTCTTTGAAATTTTTGGGAGTCCTTCATTATTCTTTTACTGAATCCAGGAATTGACAGCCTTATGACGTGATCCGATACGGGGATCACCAAGAACACGCGGAATTAAACGCCGGAAAGCTCTAAAATCCAAGATAGTAAACGGTAACAATGCAACCCCGACCTCACGACGCAAGAACTATGGGTATATTAAACCCAAAACCCGTTACGATGCGGAGATAAGAACACAAAGGGGGAACGCCACAAAGGTTGTCAAATCCTTTGATAAGTTCAATTTGTTCGACGAGAACACGAAGAAATTAAGGGAATATCTCATCTTCAATATCATTAATCTCAAGAATAATAGTTGTGTTTTACAATGCTGAATAAAGCCATATATATAGGCTAACAAAATAAAGAAACCTAAATAAACTAGAATTGCAAATAAACTAAACGTTGAAACTAGGTTAAAAATACGCCGCCTAATTTACGGCCGTAACTTTTAAGTTTACGGCCGTAAGTGACTTACGGACTAAAAAGCAAAACACATGTTACGGCCGTGACAAATTTATATACGACCATAATCGACTCTCTGAATAAAAATATAAAAACTACTAAACTTTATTTACGACCGTAAGGATGTCCTTTACGGCCGTGAGTCCTCTTCTGCATAATTTTGTCTTGATAATGTTACGGCCGTGACTGCCTTTCTGCACAAATTTAGCCAAGATGATTTTACGGCCGTGAAAGAGGTGTTACGGCCGTGATTCTACTTCTGCATTATTTTCTTGTTCTTCTTTGATCCAAATGCATTGTAATAATTTTGGCTCTTCTTCCACTTTGTTATGCAACGTAAACGAGGTCTTTGCACTCGAACAATCATCCATCTACGCTTGCATGAATCCTTGCATTGTCTGCTTGATTCTTTTGTCTCTTTGCCTCGTTATTGGTCCTACGGGCACGTGCAACGGGTCAACGCTCGTTGAGCCACTCCGGAACTCATCATCCCCTCCCTGTTGAAAATGATTCGTCCTCGAATCATCACCTACATCAAACAGAGAAAGATCAGCAACATTAAAAGAAGCAGACACGTTATACTCACCTGGAAGATCGAGCTTATATGCATTCTCATTTATCTTTTCAAGGATCTGAAAAGGTCCATCGCCTCTTGGCTGCAACTTAGACTTTCTTTGGGTTGAAAATCGCTCCTTTCGCAAGTGCACCCACACCCAATCACCCGGCTCGAACGTCACTTGCCTCCTACCTTTGTTGGCATAAGTCGCATAACGCTCATTTTTCTTTTCAATTTGCCCTTTCACCTTCTCATGAATCTCTTTCACAAGCTTAGCTTTTTTCGCCCCGTCCAAACTGCTCCGTTCATCTACAGGAAAAGGAATTAAATCAAGAGGAGTTAGCGGGTTGAAACCATAAAAAACTTCAAAAGGTGAACATGAAGTAGTAGAATGCACAGATCGATTATAAGCAAATTCCACAAATGGCAAACATTCCTCCCAACTTTTTAAATTCTTATTTATTATAGTGCACAAAAGTTGGATTAATGTCCTATTAACTACCTCCGTTTGGCCATCAGTTTGTGGGTGACATGTAGTAGAAAATAATAATTTAGTACCCATCTTCCCCCACAAGACTTTCCAAAAGTAGCTTAGGAACGTAACATCCCTATCAGACACAATACTCCTAGGTACCCCATGGAGTCTCACAACCTCCCTAAAGAATATGTCAGCTATGTTTGTTGCGTCATCAGTTTTATTACAAGGAATAAAATGCGCCATTTTGCTAAATCTGTCTACCACCACAAATATCGAGTCTCTACCTTTTTTTGTCCTAGGAAAACCTAACACAAAATCCATAGATATATCTACCCAAGGTTCATTAGGTACGGGCAAAGGTGTATACAAACCTTGTGGTAAAACCCTAGACTTAGATTGTTTACAAGTTATGCACCTTTCACAAATATGGTGAACATTCCTTTTCATTTTAGGCCAATAAAAGTGCTCTTGTAAAGTTCCTAAAGTCTTAATTACACCAAAGTGTCCCATTAACCCCTCACCATGAGCCTCACGCACTAGCAATTCACGCATAGAACAATTAGGCACGCAAAGTTTACTTTCTCTAAATAAATAGCCATCATGCCTATAAAATTTATCAATTGCACCCTTTTCACATGAAGCATAAATGGTAGAAAAATCAGGGTCATTAGCATACATACCTCTTATATATTCAAATCCAAGCAACTTCACATTTAAAGAGTTTAGAAGTACGTACCTTCGAGAAAGGGCATCTGCTACCACATTCTCCTTACCTTGCTTATAGCGAATGACGTATGGAAAAGTCTCAATGAATTCCATCCAACGGGCGTGTCTTTTGTTTAGCTTACCTTGTCCCTTGAGGTGTTTCAGTGACTCGTGGTCAGTGTGTATAACGAATTCCTTTGGCCACGGATAGTGCTGCCATGTCTCCAAGGCACGAACAAGTGCATAAAGCTCCTTGTCATAGGTAGGATAATTCAAAACTGCCCCACTCAGCTTTTCACTGAAAAATACAAGCGGCCTTTTTTCCTGCATAAGAACGGCTCCAATACCTATTCCTAATGCATCACATTCAATCTCAAAGGTTTGGTTAAAGTTAGGTAAAGCCAAAACCGGTGCAGAGCATAACCTATCCTTAAGTACTTTAAAAGCATTTTCTTGTGCTTCCCCCCAATGGAATCCTACACTTTTCTTGACTATTTCTTTGAGTGGTGCTGTAAGTGTGCTAAAGTCTTTAACAAATCTCCTATAAAACTCAGCCAACCCGTGGAAGCTCCTAACCTCCGTAATACTTTTGGGAGTTGGCCATTCTTTAATAGCACGAATTTCTCCTCATCTACCTCTACACCATTAACACTAACAACAAACCCAAGAAAAATTACCTTTTTCATGCAAAAAGTACACTTTTTAAAATTAGCATATAGTTTTTCAGTTTTCAAAACTTCCAAAACAGATCTTAAATCCTCAATGTGATCACCTAAGTTCTTACTATATACCAAAATGTCATCAAAGTATACCACAAAAAATTTACCAATGTAAGCACGTAAAACATGGTTCATTAGTCTCATAAAAGTGCTAGGTGCATTTGAGAGGCCGAATGGCATAACCATCCATTCATATAAACCATATTTGGTTTTGAAGGCGGTTTTCCATTCATCACCTTCTTTCATTCGAATTTGGTGATACCCACTCTTAAGGTCTATTTTGCTAAACATACAAGCACCATATAGTTCATCAAGCATGTCATCAAGTCTAGGTATGGGATGACGATACTTTACCGTAATATTGTTGACTGCTCTACAATCCACACACATCCTCCCAGTCCCATCTTTTTTTGGCACCAACAAAACTGGTACTGCACATGAGCTCATGCTTTCCCTAACATAGCCCTTTTTCAACAGCTCTTCAACCTGCTTTTGTAGCTCTTTGGTCTCTCCGGGATTGCTCCTATAAGCTGGCCTGTTTGGGATGACTGCTCCCGGCATGAAGTCAATCTGGTGTTCAATCCCACGAATTGGCGGCAGCCCACTAGGAATCTCCTCGGGAAATAAATCTGCAAATTCCTGCAAAAGAGACACAGCTAAACTGGGGAGGGAGTGGTTAGCTTCATCAAGTACAAGGAGAGATTCCTTATACATGAGTAAAATCACTGGTTTATTTGTAGAAATAGCTTTGGTGATATCACTATGTTTTGCGTAGAAGCTCACCTTTGTTTTCTCTCTTTTATTTTTACTGGCACTCTTCACACCCTCTCCTTTTTCTGGGATCGTGGTCCCAACTCTTGGTTTTTCACACAACTCTCCTTTTTCCGGGATCGTGGTCCCGACCCTCTTCTGTTCACTCAACTCTTCTTTTTCCGGGATCGTGATCCCGACCCTCTTTCTCTCTTCCTCACTTTTTAATTTCAGTTGGTCTTCATAGACCTGTTGAGGTGACAAAGGCATTAGTTTGATATCTTTCCCATCCTTAGTGAAGGTATACCTATTTTTGAAACCATCATGAATAACCTTCCTATCGGACTGCCATGGCCTGCCCAACAAAATGTGCCCCGCATGCATTGGTACCACATCACAAACCATGCTATCTTCATACTTCCCAATTGCCAAATCAACTACCACTTGTTTATTCACCTTAATCTCACCCGATTCATTTAACCATTGTAGCTTATATGGCCTAGGGTGTTTTAGTATAGGTAGGCATAATTTCTCCACTAGAGTAGTGCTAGCAACGTTCGCACAACTACCACCATCTATTATCAAACTACACACCTTGTTATTCACAAAGCACCTAGTATGAAATATATTTTCTCGCTGCTCACCCGACTCTTCCACCTTAACTTGAGTACTAAGGGCTCTCCTAGTGACAAGTGATTTAGCTACTGCATAGTCTCCATCATCATTTTCACTAACATCCTCTAGAACTGGCATATCCTTATACTCATCCTCTACTTCTCCCTCTTTCTCATCCTCCGAACTTAATACCCCGTCACGCATAACCAATATTCGTTTATTTGGACATTGTGAAGAAATATGTCCTAAGACGGAACATTTAAAACAACGAATATCTCTAGTCCTAGGAGTTTGAGAATCAAAAGAAATTTTACCTTTGTTGGGTGGCTCTATTTTTCCCTTCGGTGCCTCAAATTTATTTTTTCTGCACAACCCCATCATTTTAGAAGTCCCGCTCCATGTAGACTTACCAAAAGAATTGGAACTTGTAGAGAATTTTGAAGTTCCCTTCCTTTTTAATTGTCGCTCTACTTTCATGGCCATGTGAAGCATACCTCCAAATCGATATAATGCTGCAATTCAATAACATTAGCAATATCTCGATTTAAACCATTTAAAAACCTAGTCACGGTTGCCTCCGGGTCTTCCTCTATATCTGCCCTAATCATGGCAACCTCCATCTCCCTATGGTAATCCTCCACACTCTTACTACCTTGGGAAAGGGTTTGTAGTTTTTGGTAGAGATCCCTATAGTAATGTCCAGGCACAAATCGTTTTCTCATAAGGGCCTTCAACTCATCCCAAGTTTCAATAGGCCTCTCCCCATTCCTCCTTTTACTAAAAACCAATTGATCCCACCATACTATAGCATAATCAGTAAATTCTACGACTGCCAATTTAACCTTTTTAGCTTCAGAATAATTATGACAATCAAAAATTAATTCTACACTCTTTTCCCATTCAAAATTAACGTCCGGATTACTCTTACCCTGAAACGAGGGAATAGACATTTTAATGTTACCAACATGTCCATCTACGTCATCCCTACGATAACGTCTATATCCCCTATCACGTCTTTCTCCCCGATCTCGTCTCCTACCAACACTAGTAATAGATAATTCACCACTATCCTCATCACTATCAACAACCTCAACACGTTCATTCCTAGCTCTAATTTGTGGGTTGAAGTCATACCTTAGTGGCCTCCGTAAATTAGGGAAATTGCGCGGTTGTTCCTGACGTGGTTGAACAATTCCCTCACCACGTGTCTCCCCCCGATTATTAGGTTTTTCCACATTTACGCCGGATTGTGTACCAAATTTTGCTTCCAACCTCGCCTCCAATTTTGCAAAACGTTCCTCCACCATTGCAAGCATTTTAAAATCTTGAAGATCCCTTTCCGTCGACGAAACTTCCTTCTGTGACATGGTTAGTAACAAAGAAAAGAGAAAAAAAATTAAATAAAGATCCTCACGTGTTTTATCACTCGTGTATCACTTGATTTTGGCTTTTTCCCTCTATTAATGTCACCACTCTGCCTTTTTCCTCTCTATTCCCTTTTTCCCACGTTCTCAAAGAACCCACCAAACTGGTCACGGATTTGGTCCTTGTGGAATAAACCCCAAAGTGCAAATAAGGAAAGTTGATGGAAAAATTGGAATTAGGCAGTTTAGGAAGGAAATTATGGAAACAAGAATTCTATTTCAAGTAGAAGTTTTATGGAAACAAGAATAAGGAATTTAATGGAAACAAGAATTGTTGGAAAGATTTGCCAAATACTATTTTCTTGATTTCTTGTTCAAATCAACAACACTTCTTTTCTATTTTTTTAAAAAATTTCGGATTTTTTTTTTTTTTTTTTGCTATTCAACAAAAGTAATCAAGAACAAGAAACAGAAATTGGAAAATCTTGAATTTCTGACGAATTTCAAGAAACAAGAATTGGAATGAATTTTTTTTTGAATGATTAATAACTGGAAATAAAAGAAAAAGAACTGGAATACTAAATAATTGGATTTAGAGACAGTCTCTGATACCAGATGACGTGATCCGATACGGGGATCACCAAGAACACGCAGAATTAAACGCCGGAAAGCTCTAAAATCCAAGATAGTAGATAGTAACAATGCAACCCCGACCTCACGACGCAAGAACTATGGGTATATTAAACCCAAAACCCGTTACGATGCGGAGATAAGAACCACAAAGGGGGAACACCACAAAGGTTGTCAAATCCTTTGATAAGTTCAATTTGTTCGACGAGAACACGAAGAAATTAAGGGAATATCTCACCTTCAATATCACTAATCTCAAGAATAATAGTTGTGTTTTACAATGCTGAATAAAGCCATATATATAGGCTAACAAAATAAAGAAACCTAAATAAACTAGAATTGCAAATAAACTACACTCTGAAACTAGGTTAAAAATACGCCGCCTAATTTACGGCCGTGACAAATTTATATATGGACGTAATCAACTCTCTGAATAAAAATATAAAAACTACTAAAATTTATTTACGGCCGTGAGGATGTCCTTTACGGCCGTGAGTCCTCTTCTGCATAATTTTTTCTTGATAATATTACGGCCGTGAGATCATGGTTTACGGCCGTGACTGTCTTTCCGCACAAATTTAGCCAAGATGATTTTACGGCCGTGAAAGAGGTGTTACGGCCGTGATTCTACTTCTGCATTATTTTCTTGTTCTTCTTTGATCCAAATGCATTGTAATAACTTTGGCTCTTCTTCCACTTTGTTATGCAACGTAAACGAGGTCTTTGCACTCGAACAATCATCCATCCACGCTTGCATGAATCCTTTCATTGTCTGCTTGATTCTTTTGGCTCTTTACCTCGTTATTGGTCCTAAGGGCACGTGCAACGGGTCAATGCTCGTTGAGCCACTCCGGAACTCATCACCTTAGGACAACAATTTGTTTCATGAAATTTAGACAAACATTTTATTTTCAATCTCCTAACAATCCTTTTAGGACTATAAGAGTCACCAGTATTTTGAACAATAAAAAAGTCCCAGCAGAGGATCCATGAGACTTTAAAATTGAGGGAAATTGGAATAAAATATTTTCTTGAGGCTGTAAAAAGGTTTTTGCCTCATCCCTGAAATGTTTAAATCCTTGAAGAGAGATACTGGATAAAATGTTCTCTTCAATTCCAAAATATTCAAACCAATTTTGAAACCATTTTGACATGATTGATGAAAGAGGATAAACCTAGAATGATTGACTGGTTTAAAGAAAAAGACATTATACCAAGCATCTTGATAATCCAAGTAATTGAAATGAGAAGAAATTTTCACCTTTTGAAAGGTTCATCTTTTTCTCAAGCCAAGAGTGTTGTTCCCAGTTATCAAATGACAACACTTTGCAAATTGACAATTTGAAAAATCAATATATTGAGGATTTTGTTTGGTTGGAGTATGAATAATAACTGTAGATCCGGTTTTGAGTAGGATCTTCCCGTAAAACTCATGAGGTTTTTGAAGGGTAGTAGGAAGAAATTTGAAAATTGGGAGGAAAAACATCAGTTAAACATTCATGAAGATCTGAATATTTATCAACCCAAGTGGTTTCCATATTGAAGACTGGAAGGAATTTATTTTTAACAAGATATTGAAAGGATTTGGTATTGATTTCTGGCAATTTTCCAGAACCAGTTGAACGGATTTTTTGTAATTTGAAGGCTTTGACTTTTCAGGAGTTTGAGGAATTTTGCTAAGAACTGAAAAATTGTTAGCAGTAGAAAGGACAAGGGTGTTTGAAGAGGAAGCATTTTGAGAATTTGTTTTTTGAAGAATTTGCAGAAGGGGAAGCCATATCTTCAAGAACTTTGTTGTATCAATCTATGTTGGCACTTTTCTCTCTAACTTTCCTTTTGGTGGTGTCCTCTTCTTCACTCGGAATTTCTCTCTTTTTAGTTAGAAACTCTCTTGTAAGGAAGTCTGCAAGAACGTTATCATTTCCTTGTATATATAGAATTTTGAAATCAAAACATGACAAAATAGCTTGCCATCTTGCAAAAATATATTTTGAAACGAGATTTTT
The DNA here is from genome assembly GCA_963555705.1 of Ligustrum vulgare. Taxonomy (NCBI): domain Eukaryota; kingdom Viridiplantae; phylum Streptophyta; class Magnoliopsida; order Lamiales; family Oleaceae; genus Ligustrum; species Ligustrum vulgare. The sequence continues at coordinate 38,589,297 of OY743173.1, read as the reverse complement.
GACATCTTTCTGTAGAACATATTTTGATGCTTTACAGTAAATTTTTAAAATAAATTATTTATTGATTAAATCATCTTGAAATTTTGAAACACAAAGAACAATTGAAAGAATTTCTTTTTTGATAGTTGAATAGTTATTTTGAGGACCAGTCCAAACACCAGAATAGTAACAGACCAGTTGTTCTTGATTAGACCCTTTTGGAATTTGTTTTAAAACTCCACCGAACCCTATGTCTGACACATCTGTCTCAATAAAGATTAGCATATGGATCAATAATTGAGAGGCATGGCATGCTTTTAATGACTCTTTTGACCTTTTGGACAGCTAAGGTGTACTCAGGACTCCATGGTTTTGAAATTTTTTGTAGTCTTTTGAAAAAAGGAGCACAAAGAATTCTGATATTTTGAGCAAATTCGGACACATAATTAACACATCCAAGAAATTTTTGTAGACTAGTCTTGTCAAGAATTTGATTAGGAGATTTATCAATAAAATCCAAACTTCTTTGAATAGGTGTAATAGTACCTTCAAAAATTGTATGTCCAAGAGAACGTATACTTGTTTGACAAAGAACAGTTTTTTTAGCAAAGACTAACCATTTATTTTGACAATATTCAAAAAAGTATTTAAATGTTTAAATGTTGTTCTAAACTTTCAGAATAAAGTAGAACATCATCGATGTAAATAATAATAGAATTTTGATAAGCATTGAAAATATCATTCATGATTTTTTGAAACTCAGAAGGGGCATTATTGAGGCCAAAAGGCATGGGATTCCATTCATATTGTCCAAACGGAACGTTGAACACAGTTTTATATCTATCTTCTTCTTTAATTTGGATTTTCCAAAATCTAGATTTTAAATCAAATTTGAAGAAGATAACCGCTTTGAAAAGTCGATTCAAAAGATCTTTCTTTTGAGGAAGAGGATATTGTATCCATTGAAGAGCAGAATTGAGAGGCTTGTAATTAATTACAAGTCTAGGAGTACCACGTTCTATTTCTACTTGATTGAGCACATAAAATGCAGAGAAACTCTATGGAGATTTACTAGGACGAAATAGTTTCTTATCCAGTAAATCTTTGATTTCATTAGTATAGTAATCAAGAAGTTCCTTATTCATTTGAATAGGTCTAAACTTAGTTGGAATCATTGATTCATGAAAATCATAATTATATGGAAGAGAGACAATATGTTTCTTCCTATTCCAAAATGCATTAGGAATAGTAGAACAAACTTCCTTTTCGAATTTTTAAAGAAATTGAGAATTTTTTTCTCTGTTAAAAGAATTTTTTAATTGATCATCAATTCTTTGAAATTTTATTTCTTCTTTGAGAAAACAAAAATGTTGTTTTTTGAAATTAACAATATTAATAATTTGAGAAATAGATGCTTGCTTAAGAGCATTAACATCTTTATATAAAGAAGGATTTGTAAATTTGAAAAACAAATCTTGGCCAAAAATCTTGTACCAAGAATGACTTCTTGGTCTAAATCTTCAACCAAATAAAAGATATTTTTGAAGCAAATATTTGAGTTACAAACATGAGCTTTTGAAAGTTTATATTGAATGTTCAATTTTTTGCCACTATCGCCATAAAGACGTTCAATAGTTTTTTAAAAATATTTAGTAGGAATCAATCCTTCACGGATACAATTTTGATCAGCACCGGAATCAATGAGAACTCTAGTTGTTAATTTGAAATTTTTGTCAACAACTATAGTCATTTGACTGTATCATTTTTGAAGTTGAACAAGATTAATAACATTGACCTTTTCTTCTTCTGTAAGAGGAAGAGTTTGTTCAAGATTATCAAAAAGTTCAGGATGATCAAATTTGGCAATATATTCCAATTCTCTTTTAGAACTAGAATCGGAATCATCGGAAGAGGAATCATTTTGAATATTTGAAGTATTTTCTTTTTGAGATTTTAAAAGAATAACTTCAAATTGATATCTTTAACTTGATGTTCAAGACTAGCAATTTGAGATTTCATTTCCTTAAATTTTTTATTTTAAATCAGAACTGGAGGATTTTGAAGATGATTCTTGATGGAACCTATTTAATATGTCTTTCATATTAAACGGTGTAGAAGTAGGATTAGAATTAGTAGGGAGGAGACGAGAGCACTTTTTCTTTAATTAATGATTTTCAATCTTCTCAATTATCTCTTGAATAAGTTCTTCTTCTTTGGTTAAGACATTTATGGATTTATAACCACAAACTTCTTTTCCTTGACTGAAATGGGAGGAGAGAGAAGAATTAGATTCTTTATTAGAATCTTCTTGATACTGATAAATCTGTTCTAATTCAGAGTTTGATTCCCCAGAACTGGAATTTATTAAATTGAGAAGTTCAAGTTTAATATCTTCATCAATTTAAAGATTATTAATCTTCCCTTCATAGGGCATTTGTTTGAATAATGACCAGTTTGATGACACTTGTAACAAGTGACTTTGGCATAATTTTGAAATTTCTTTGGTTTTGAATGAAATTTTCTTTGCAAAGTTTTTTGAAATTGAGGGGGAGAACTAGGAATAAACCTATTTTTATTTTGAAAATTTCTTTTCTTTAAGAAAGAATGAAAAGTTTTCTTTTTTAATTTTGAAGGAGGAGATATTTTTTCAAAACCATATTGCTCGCACAAAGATCCAAGCTCATTTTTACTTCCATATCTTTAAGATTTGAATTTAGCTTTGAGCTCGATGTCATTGCAAAGAGCAAGACCCTCTCTATCAATGAAACTAATGATTTCACCAAAAGTGAGTTCAGAATATGGAATAATATGACGATTGGGTTTGCTAAAGTCAACAATGAATTGTTCTATCTCCAGAACACTCCTTCAAGTCATCCACACAAAGTGGCAACAACTACCAGTGCAAATACATGTAATTCCAACGTTTGGCACCATAGATTAGGGCATGTGTTTATCAATAAATTTCATTTCCTGTCAAAAAATTTTCCTTGTGATGTTTTTTATACATGTCCCAAAGCTAGACAGAAAGAGCATCTTTTCCTTTACATACACAAACTTCTTCATCTGTATTTGAAATTGTTGATATGAATTTATGGGGACCATACTCCCAATCTAACTTGTATGGAAATCATTACTTTCTTAGTATTGTAGATGATTTTTCTCGTTGTACTTGGGTATATTTGATGCCACATAAATCTTTAGTTACTCAATTGTTGCCCCAGTTATATAACTACGTTCTAAATTAGTTCAAAACAAGAATTTCAAATCATAAGGACTGATAACGGAAAAGAATTTATGCAGCCTACTTTCTATGCTTCAAATGGTATTATTCATCAAAGTTCTTGTCCGACTACACTCCAACAAAATGGGGTAGTAGAAAGAAAACATCAACACATTTTAAACATAGCTAGAGCTCTTCTTTTCCATGCTCAATTACCTATCAAGTTCTGGGGAGATATTGTCATGACAACCACTTACCTGAATAACAGAACACTTTCCAAAACGATACATAACAAAACCTCTTATGAACTTCTATTTCATCAAAAGCCTTCCTACCTTCAACTCAAGTCCTTTGGTTCGTTTGTTTCACTGTAAATACCATCCCACACAAGAAGAAATTTGTCCCTAGAACTAAAACATGCATTTTCCTGGGTTATATGATCTAAGCTCTAAATCTATTTTCATATCCAGAGATGTAGCGTTTCATGAAACTGCATTCCCATTCACAAAAACTTTCGGTATTTCTACTGAAACCCATCTCCAATAGTTCATATTCAAACCTCAGATTACAGTTTACCAAAAATGTCACCATTCATCATCAATCATCTTCACATCCTCAAACAGATTACTCATCAGTTCAATCTTCAACACAGCTTGTTGGATCTCCATCTCAATCTCAATCTCATTCTAATGTATTTGCCCCGGTTAATCCAAATCTCAAACGTAGCACAAGACTCAAACAACCTCCTACTTATCTCATAGACTTCACTCCCTCACATTATTCAATCTTATACTTCTCATCCTCTATCCAAAGTTTTGAACTATTCCCAATTATCTCCTAACTTTCATCACTTTATCATGAACATCTCCTCTCAACCACCTGAACCCAAAACGTACCACCAAGCTGTTCAGCATGAATATTGGAGGAAATCAATGCAATCTGAGGTAGCGGCCTTGTCTAAGAATCAAACCTGGGACATAGTTCATCTTCCTCCAAATCAGTCCATTGTGGGTTGAAAAATGGCAGAACTTTGAAATATAAGTTTATTAACCTTGAAAAAGGCAAGAACTTTGAAATATAAGTTTATTAACACTGAAAAAGGTAAGAACTTTGAAACATAAGTTTATTAACCCTGAAAAAGGCGTAGAACTTTGAAATATAAGTTTAATAACCTTGAAAAAGGCTTGGAGTTTTGAGATGGAAGTTCACTTATCTTTGGAAGAAAAGATAAAACCAAGAAATTGCTCTGAACATGAATGAAAGCGACGGTGATATTAACCCCCGTAGGAGTAGAAATGACCAGCACAGTGAGGAGGAGGCTCCTCAGGGGCCTCATGAGAACGCACATGAGGAAATGGCTCAACCTAAGCCCCCGCACCGGCACCATAATCGCCGCATGCTGTGGGACATGACTTGCATGGCAGCCCAAATGCTGAAAATACAGAAATAGCAGATTGAACAAACTACTGCGATAAACACCTACATGGCTAGAGGGTATGTTATGAACGAGCCCATGATGCCCCCGCAATATTCACAGCCACATTACTCACCGTCTGATGCGACTACTGCCTCCTATTATTATCAAGATCCACAGGCATATGCCGAAGTGGAATCTGTGCCTCTCTACGAAGAAGGCCCGGAGCATGAAGCACCTGAAGAACAAGACCAGCCCCCAATTAGACATAGGGAGGTTTCGCCAGCAAAATATGGCAGTGTCTCCATTCGAATAGGAGGGTTATTCAGAGGCAAGCGAGGGGGGCGAGATGATCAAGGTCGGTGCAATACAGACGAGCATAGAAATAGGCGGAAGCGACGCGCCGAAGAAGCCCTGTCGCTGAGCCAAATACATAGGGACCGGCATGCTATAGGGGGAAGAAAAATTGGCCCCCACGCATGAGCCTAGGAATAGGCAGGAAAGGAGATCCGAAGCAACTCGGACCAAATCTCGTAATGACTTACCGACCCATGAAAGGCCAAACTAAGGTTGAGTTTTACCACCACAAAGGCAGGAATACACTCCACCGCCCTACAACCAATACTATGAACCGATGTATTCCGGTCATGATGAAAACAGTGAACTACCCTCATACGAACTGGATGATGAAGAGGAAATAAGTCCCTTCACGGAGGGCATCCGTAGGTGCCCAGTGCCTCATGACTTCAAAATGCCAGAAATAACAAAGTATTCTGGCCGAGGTGACCCTTACGATCATCTGCTAAACTACCGCGCTAGCATGGAAATAGCCGGAGCTACTCCGGCACTTAAGTGCAAAGCTTTTGCTTTGACCCTTGAGGGAAGTGCGATACGATGGTAAAAAAAGCTCCCTCCTGGTAGCATCCACAGTTGGAGAGATCTGAAAACAACCTTTAAAAATGGCTTTGTTTCCTCCAGACCTAGCCAGCTCCCACTGCAACGCCTTCAGGATCTAAGGCAAGGAAGGGATGAATCTCTGAAAAGTTACCTAGCTTGGTTTACTGAAGAGATGCACATTTGCGAAAACATCACCGAGTCAGAGATGTTTTCCGCATTGAAAGGAGGGCTAGACATGACGAGCATGTTTTGGAGGGATGTCTGAAGCAGGAAATCGAGGGATTACAACACCCTAGTAGACCTAATGAAGGAGGAGATCGTATCAGAAGAAATGGCTAGGGCCAGAGACAACCATCCTCAAGGGAGATACAATCTTGGGTATCCTAATGAAGCAAACCTCAAGAAAGGAGGTAACAAGGATAGGTTCGGCAGTAACCGAAGTGGAGCGCCATGTCCATTTCCGGGGACAGGGTCCAGCTATGCAGCAGAGATCACGGAAGCTATCCCCAACTTGCACTCCAACGCTCCTTCTCAGAATCCTCCCACGGCTCAAGGAAGAATGGAAAGTAGCCAAAGTGGAAAACAACCCATGATTGGGGCTTACTGCGCCTACCACAGGTACTACGGTCATGCAACAGAAGATTGCATCGAAATCAATATGTTAACGGACCAAAAGGCGTATGGAAGAAGCGAAAATGATTTCTCCCCTGACAAGGGGAGAACTCAAAAACAGGTGGCCAGAAGTTCAACCAAGCTGACAGGAGTGCTCCGTGGAAGAACTCGACAAAAGAGAGGATTGAAGATAGTCAGAGAGACAGGAACAAGAGCCATGATACCTCCTCGGCGCATGCTAAAGATACAAGAGAACTACCTACACATGTGGCCGACCCTCCTATTCGTGAAATCGACAAAATATTAGGAGGCCCCCACCCAAGCGGGAGCACAAACAACTCCCAAAAGAGATATATCAGATAAGCCAAGCAACCCCACCAATGTGAATTACCATATCCATTCACATCCTGTTGGGATGCCTCGGACAGAATCTATTACCTTTACCCAAGACAATGCTATTGGAGTACACTTTCCACACAATGATGCATTGATTATCAGGGTAGTAGTGGCTCGGAATAGGCTGTCACGAATGATGGTGGATGATGGTGCCTCGGTAAATGTGATTTACGGGGTAACTTTTGATAAGATGGGGATCAGCACTCCACTCATTCCAGTCCCGGATCCAATATATTGATTCACTGGGGACAACATAACTCCCAGAGGATCCATAACCCTTATGACTGAGGTAGGGAAAGCACCAACTCTTTTTAGAATCCCCATGGAATTCTTGGTTTGGAAAAAATCTCCTCCTATCATGGCTCAATTGCGAGACCAGGCCTCATTGACTTGGGAGCTGCAACTCATACCAAATACATTTGCATGAAATTCCCCACGAAGCATGGTGTTGCAACTGTAAGGGGGAGCCAAACTGAATCGCGGGCCTGTTACACAAACGCAATCCAAAAATTTCAAGACCGGAGCTTGAACATGATTAGCGATGTAGCAATGGCCGAGGCTGCTCCAGACCCTGAAAGACTGGGTGGAGGACCCTCAAGAAATGAGGATGTTACAATGACGCTGGAAGAAGATCTGGCATAACTGGACCCAAGAATGACAGGAGGCAATTGCTCTACCCCAGCTGAAAGGTTGGAATGCTTCGGTGTAGATCCACTTGACTCAATCAAGGAATTGCAGATTGGATTGGATGTACCGGTTGAATACAAAAATCAGCTGAAAAAATTCTTACTTGAAAACCTCGATGTATTCGCATGGAAACATGATGACATGGTTGGGATCGATCCTAAAGTGGCCTTTCACAGACTCCAGCTTGATCCCAGAAGTCCTGGGCATAGGCAAAAGAGAAGACCTATGAGTTCTGATAAGTATGAGGCCTTGAAAGACAAGGTTACGAAGCTGTTGAAAAATGACTTTATCAGAGAATCTCGGTATCCGAAGTGGGTATCAAACCCTGTTTTGGTACCAAAACACAGTGGGAAGTTGAGAGTATGCATTGATTTTTCAAACTTGAACCAAGCATGTCCCAAAGACAGTTTTCCACTGCCTCAGATTGATCAGTTAGTTGACTCCACAGCGAGACATGAGATGTTGAGCTTTATGGATGCATACTCCGAGTACAATCAAATCCCCATGTATAAATCAGATGAGGAGCATACTTCGTTTATTATAGATAGGGGACTCTATTGTTACAAAGCTATGCCATTTGGCTTTAAAAATGTTGGAGCTACCTATCAAAGGTTGATGAAACGCATGTTTTCAGAACAATTAGGAAACACCATGGAGGTATATGTTGATGACATGCTGGTCAAAAGCATGGTCGCCTCAGAGCATATCCGCCATTTGTCAGAGGCCTTCGATGTTTTGAGGAAATATCGAATGACGCTCAACCCAGCGAAGTGCGCTTTTGGGTTAGCGTCCGGAAAATTTCTTGGATTCATGGTGAATAAGAGAGGGATCGAAGCCAATCCCGATAAAATCAATGCTTTGTTAAACATGCGATCACCTCGGAATCCAAAAGTAGTGCAAAGCTTGACGGGGAGAATTGCGGCCTTCAATTGGTTCGTTTCCAAGTCCACTGACAAATGTTTTCCATTCTTTAAGGTCTTGGAGGGAGAGAAGCGATTTCAATGGACGCCGGAATGTGAGCAGGCTTTTTCCGACCTGAAAGCATTCTTGGGACAGGCCCATTATTATCAAAACCAAAGGCTAGAGAACTTCTTTACTTGTATTTAGCCGTAGCAAAAGAGACTGTTAGCTCGGTATTGGTCAGAGAGGAGGATGGGAATCAGTTCCTGGTGCATTGTGTGAGTAAAGCCATGCTGGATGCTGAAACACGTTACCCAGATATGGAAAAACTTGCTCTCTCGTTGATCACAGCATCTCGCAAGCTCCGTCCCTACTTTCAGTTGCACTCCATACACGTGCTCACCAACTTTCCTATGAGACAGGTGTTGCAAAAACTAGATGTATCTGGAAGGTTAATGAAGTGGGCGATCGAAATTAGCTAGTTACACCTACATTATGAGCCTCGGACCGCTGTAAAGGGTCAAGCATTAGCAGATTTCATAGTTGAGTTCACACATCTGCCGGAGGTTGAGATGGTTGATAACACAGATGATAGCCGAGAGTGGAAATTATTTGTTGATGGGTCCTCGGCTGAGGGACGATCCGGTGCGGGGATATTGCTAATAAGCCCAGAAGGATCCAAGCTGCACAGTGCGATCCGTTTTTACTTTAAAGCCTCAAATAATGTTGCTGAATACGAGGCGCTATTAGCTGGGCCGAGACTTGTGAAAGCTTTGAAGATTAAGTCCGTAGTGGCGAATAATGATTCACAGCTCATTGTGAGTCAGTTTAATGAACAATTTTTTGCAAAGAACCAGCTATGGTCGCTTACTTGAAAAAAGTAAGAGATTTGGCTGTGCACTTCGGAAAAATGGAGTTACAGCACATTCCCAGAACTGAGAATTCCAACGCCGATGCTTTATCCAAACTAGCAAGTAGCAATGATTCAGAGCTCCATAATCTGATCCCAATTGAGCGCTTGATGACCTCTTCTATTGAGTCAGGGATGGAGATTTTGGCAATAGAAGAAAAAGGATCCTGGATGAATCCTATACTAGCATACTTGAAGCATCAGACAATGCCAAACGAGCCTGAAGGAGCTCGGAAGTTGCAAAAAAATGCCGCAAATTTCGTACTTTTGGATGACCTGCTCTATAAACGGAGCTATACCTCCCCTTTACTGAGATGTGTGGGGCCGAAGAAATGACAGTATGTAATGAAAGAAATCCATGAGGGCATATGTGGCAACCACGCTGGGGCGTTATCACTAGCTCGGAAAGCTCTTAAACAGGGATATTTTTGGCTGACTATGAGAAAGGACTCCCATGACTTCGTGTGCAAATGCAATAAATGCCAAAGGCATGCAACCATACCGCATCACAAGCTAACTGTGGTGACTAGCCCTTGGCCTTTTGTGAAGTGGGGGGTTGACATTATCGGTCCTATGCCTAGGGGTGCTGGTAATAATTTCTTTGCAATAGTGGCAATTGACTATTTCACCAAGTGGGTCGAGGCGGAATTCCTGATGAGGATTACCGAGGCCAACACCACGAAGTTCATTTGGAAGAATGTCATATACCGATTCGGAATACCCCACTCGCTGGTTAGTGATAATGCAAAACAGTTCAAAAACAGAAGCATAGATGAATTGTGCGACGATCTAAGAATTAAGAAATTATTTTCATCTCCACATCATCCACAAGCTAACGGATAGGTTGAAGCTGTGAACAAGACCATAAAGAATACCCTGGAAAGGAAGCTGGAGTCCAAAAAGGGCGCATGGGTAGATGAACTCCCACAAGTATTATGGGCACTTCGAACCGCCTCGCACACTGCCACTGGTGAAACGCATTTCTCCTTGGCATATGGATCCGAGGCGGTATGTCCAGTCGAAATTGGGGTCCCTTCTCTTCGTCAAGTCCATTATGACGAAGTGGGAAACGAAGAAACACAAAGGGCTAATTTGGATTTCCTCCTGGAAAAACGGAATGATTCTCAAGTAGTAATGACCAGGTACCACGAGAAAATGGCCCGCTATTTCAACAAAAGGGTTAAGGGTCGGCACTTTAATGTTGGGGACTTAGTCCTCAAAGAAGTTCTTCCCTCAACTCAAGAACCAGGAGTAGGGACTTTAGGTCCTAACTGGGAAGGCCCGTACAAAGTCTCTGTCGAGGTGGTACCCGGAACGTACATGATCGAGGACTTATCTGGGGTGCCTTTACGTAATCCTTGGAACACGGATCACCTTCATCGTTATTTTCAATAAATCAAATTCCTCTTCAGTGGTTACAACATTACCATATAATTTTATAAAATCCTAATTGAGTTACGTTGAGGATTATACCAAGTACTGATTAGACAACACATGATGGATAAACACAAATTCCTAGATTATTTTGGTTATGAGACCATACGTCTACGCCATGCATGAAATTTGTTAAAAACAAGGGACTCTTATAAGAATACACTGCGACCACTGCGTATGGGTTGAAAGTGTTAACACCATCAATAGGAGTTCATACAAATTTATAAACATAGGTGTTATAAAGTAGAAGACAAAAATGTTCAAAAATTGGTCAAAATCAGATCTAAACAACAAACATGAGTGCCTTGAGCTACTTAGATCTGAGGGACTATACACATATCTTCATATCTTCATACGATACGTTTACATGGCATTTGTGTCTGGAGGCGTTCACACTTAAACATATAAGGTAGTACAAACTAAGACGTTAAACTAAACATAAATAAATCATTGTATTCATAAAATCAAAATATTTACAATTTGAATGTTGTTACATTTAAAATATAAGGAGCCATTGTACTCACAAAAAAAGAGAGAGAAGCAAATACAAAAAGAGGATCATTGCGGAGGGACATCCTCTGAAGAGCCCTTACCAGGTGCATCCGAAGGATCTGCAGGATCATCAAGGGAATCATCTTGGGGCTCGTGGTACAGGGCTTCAATGGAGGATAGGTCTAGAGATGGGAAGGCTTCATTCACGTCCTTCAAAGCCATCCTGGCCCTAATGTTCCCAAAGATCCTCTGCATGGCCTCATATTCTGGAGTCTCTTCAAAAGTGTCTTTGAAATTCTGGATTGCCTCAAACACCTTGGCATTTAAAGCTTTCTCCACTCGTGATGCAACGGTCTGCTCCAGAACTTCCGTGATCCTAGATTGCATATGCCGCTCCAGAGAGGCAAGGTCCTCCTCTTCCTTCCTCCTAGCCTCCACCTCACTCCCCAATTTCTCAGAGGCCCCTGCCACCTCAGCCTCTAGTTTAACCTTAGCCGCATTGGCTGCTGTCAGGGCCTCAGAAGTTATGGACTGAGCCCGGTCGGAATCATCCATTTTTTTACAAAGGGACACCACGTCTGCCTCGGAAGCCTGAAGGTTGTGCCTTAACTTTTCATTGTCCTCCTAAAGGCGTTTGGCTGTCACCCTATCTTCTGAGGAGGTCTTGCGAGCAATGGACAGATGCTCCTTGAGGTCCTTAATCTCTCTAAGCATATTGTCCGCATGGCGAAGGGCAGTCTCAGCATCATTCTTGTCCCGCTGTGCCTCCTCCACAGAAGACTCCACCTCGTCAATAAGGGCTAGAGCCCTAGCATTCATAGCCTTGGCAGCAAGCAGCTTCCGGGATGGAGTGGCACTAGAGGAGAAGGCAGACCAGCCCTCTATCCAAAATTGCTCAGTGACTAAAGCGACCCTGGTAGGAGGAGAACTTGGGAAGTCGAACAAAGAAGGACTGAAGGTAACATCTCTGGTAAGAACGCTGACTCTAATGTGCTTGAGCTCTTCTGCCCCCTCAGGTGTCACTTAGTAAGTCAAATCTGGGATAGACACGGATGGCTCATCCTCCAAATCTTGAATCTCTGATGGCGGAGGTGCAGAGGTTTTTTCCTTTTCCTTGCCCCTTTTTAGCTTCTTTAATGGGGCAGGCTCCTCCTCGGATACATGTTCAGAAATATCCTCGGACAAGGGAGATTGCACAGAAACGCTCTTAGACTCCCTCTGCCTCTTGGAGTCGCCTCTGTATGACCTTTTTCCTTTCCCCAATGTAGCAACCCTCTTAGGTTCAGCCCCTTTTTCTAAGCTGGGCTGTTGGGGACCCACCGACAGTAGACTGGGTGGAGGCAACGGTGCGAGAAGAGGACCCTGAAGTTGGGCTGTGGACGCCTCAGATACCTCTTTTGCCACCCCTACTTGCAGGTTAGCAAGTACTGCTTTTTTACTCTTCTTGATTTCGCTGCCGTGGCAAAGAGCATGAGGGATCTTCTTGGCCATGAAACCCTTCAAAGGAATCTTTGGAAATTCCTTGGAACCTAGCGAGAAAAGAGGGGAAATGAAGTTATGAATGGACGAGGTATAAGTTATGAAGGCAATAAGGAAACAAACTTACTCATGGCTCGCATAAGGCTGTGCTTAACAAATAATTTATTTTTCTGAATGACCCCTTGAAAAGTGCTCTTGTAAGCAAACAAGCGTCTTACTGCCGTTAAATCTGCGTCAGAGAGGAGGCAGGAAAAAGTATCCCCTGCCATAAACCAATAGCATGTTAGGAGCCAGTAAACAAAGGTGAAAAGAAAATAAAAAATAAAAAAAGAACGATGCATGACACTCAAGGACACTAAAGCAAATACAAGACTCACTAGGTGGGGAAAGAGTTCGGGAAATTGTAATTTCTGGACTAGGGTCCACAGGAGAGCTCTGTCACTCCCCCGCAGCCCGGAACCATTGGTTCCTCCAATTCTTTATCGAAGTAGGATGACCAGTAATAACGGGAGGGTATGAACCCCTAGGAGACAAGTAATACCAATCTTTGACGTCCAACCTCACATCTTTCTCCCTTCTAACTGATTTCTTCAAAGTATACAAGGTATGGATGATGTATAGTAAGATGGGATAGTCGGGGTTAACCTCTTGCCACACTATCCAAGTACCCACGGCCTGCGTCCAGAAGTTGGGAGCCAGCTGGTAGGGGCACGGATTGTAGCTCCTGAGCAGTGCCCTGAAGAAGGGGTGCAAGGGTAGCCTCATCTTGCAGGATAGAGCATCATAACATATGACTACTTGACCTGGGGGAGGGCTGTAAGGTTGGCAAGAAGGTGTAGGGTGCACTAACCGAACCCCTTCCGGCATCCTGAATTTCGTCGAGGCTCCAGCCAAATCAACCCCTCGAATTTCATTGGCGATCTCGTTGCTTTCCCACGACTCTGGGTTCGAATCAGGGTCTACATGATACCCCGACACTTTATTCACCAGGTCTACCCAACCTTCAATCTGAGCTATTTCCTCCTCAGAAAGCCCTAGCTCTTCCCTATGTGCCCTAACAATTAATCCGAGGTCCTGGTGACCACAAGAAGAGTCCACAGCCTCTCCTCTTCCCAAATCCCTGTCCCGCTTGCTTCGGAGCTCTCTCAGAGAAGCCTCCTCCTCGGATGATAGATGAGCCATGTAGTTCTGGTCTTTTTCTTCTTCAATGTCAGAATCACTCAAATAGATTATACCACTGATTTTCCTATTCCTCCTCTTAATCTGCTCCCTAAAGAAGCGGGAACTAAAAATCGACAAAGATATTGCGCAGAAACCTCTGACAGGAATCGTGATTGCTAACATTTTCTGTGAACCCGTTCCCCCATTTCCTTCCATTTATTCTTAAAAAAGAGCCAGACTCACCGAAAGTTAAACAAAATGCAAAACGAAAATTTTCAAACCCACACTTGAGGATTAGAAATAAAAGAGAGAGAGAGAGAGAGAGAGAGAGAGAGAGAGAGAGAGAGAGGGTTTTGCACATACAAAGGAAAAGAAATTTACCTTCAAAAGACGAGTGTTCGAGATTGTGCACCTAAAGCGGGGGGACACGCCAATAAAAGCTGTTGAACGGTAAGGAGGGTTTGCTGTTACAGAAAACCCTTGAAGAGAAGATGCGAGACTTGCGAGGAAAGAAAGAGCAATACAACTTTCTGCGAGAGTGTTACTATGAAAATTTTGAGAAAACTGTAAATGGAAAACATTGAGGAGAAGAAGGCTTTATAGGAAACTCTATAAACCAAAAACCCTTGGTTTGCGAGCCACATAATTAATACGGGTAACCAACGTCCCTTGGGGGATGGATTAATCAAGGCGCCAACTGTCAAACAAAGGGAGAAAACCGTTCAGTTACCATAGTGGGCGTCACGCGCGAAGAGAAGTCACCTATCATTCATTTCCTGCTTCTTGAGAACTGATATTAGTAGCCCCCCCCCCCTTTATGTTAAATGCGCCGTCTAAAAGACATGTTGGTGTAATTCCAATTTTCACTTGAAAAGTAGAACGGGAATAGAAGGTCGACTTTACTTTCAATCCGAGCTCCCACTAAGGAATGTCATTCCGAGATTTAAGCTTGTAGCGTCATACAATAATTCTCAGCCAATAGAAGGCAGAATAATAAAATATAAATATATATTGGATATAACAGATAAACAAAGTTAGTGCCTCGAACATACAACAAATCCTCTCCGCCCATGAATGACCACATCGGATTTGGGGGACTAGTGTTGAGATCGTACCCAAAATGCGGCACATTGGTCCACCAGCGAAAGCCCAGTGAACTCTAGCCCATGGTTAAAGCCTAGAATATCACCTTGGGTCAACTATCGAGGTGGAATATCACGCGAACATCTTTGGCCGAACTGATTTGTGTCTGGCCTGATGTGCTTTAAGCTTAGCCGAAGTGCTTTACAGTGACGCACGGAAGAGGGATGGGACAAAGGATATAGTCAAAGATGTGACACCACCTTTACCATGAAGTGACAAGCGCCCATCCCCTACAAAGTATAGCAATGATTAATATCAAAATGCAAGATCTCCTTTCTAGAAGTTAGGGCAAATACACGTGTAAAGTCCGCCACGTGTCACTATCCAAAATAACAAATTCCCCTATAAATAGAGCACTCCTCCCGCCTGGTAAAGGGTTAGCAATTTCATATTTTTAACTAAATATTTTATTCTCACTCTCTTTTCTCTCTTTTACACATTTATATTTCCCGCACCCAATTTATACCTGCTTGAAATGAGCACTGACTTTGGCACCGGAGTGCAAATGGGAGTCACCTCGGCTCCCTTTGCAAACTGATCGTTTGTCACAGTGCGCAGGAGATTCACGTGTTCAAGAGGGAGGAGCTGAGACGTGTTGGTCCAAGGTCCAGCCGGATTTTGTGGTCAACAATTCCCATTATAGAAATCATAAAATTCCTCATGTAACCTTCATCATATGAAAAACATTATCATTAAAAAATGTGTATGATTAAAAAATAATTTGGAGGAATGCATTGTTTATAACTTGTTTATAAATAAGTTATCAAATAGATATAAAGAAGCTACCGAATAGAGATAACCATATATTGGAGAATTTTCTCCTACCCCACATATACATGAAGAGTGACTTCAATTAAGTTAGCATTTGTTTGGTAAATTTGTTTAAAAATAAGTTTTTTTACAACATAATTCTTCAAACTACTTTTTTCTCTCAACTTTTTAATCATAAATATTTTTTTCTCTTCATTTTTCAACCACATATTTTATTTTGAAAATATTAAAAAATATATTTTAAAACAACAAAATTTAAACAAACAGAGCATAAGTTTATTGACCATCCCACTCTAAATAAAAATTAAAAAAAGTTTGATAATTAAAGTGACACAATTTAAAAAAATATATATATATGACCAATGAGGTTTTCATTTTTATAATAGTCAACTTGTACATAATAATAATAATAATAATAATAATAATAATAATAATAATAATAATACACACTCAATTGACATATGACTTAATAAATTTATATCAAACATTTACTATCTTCAAAATATGATCAACTATTTTGTGTATAAATCTCTAAAATAGATAACGAAAATTTGAACAAATATTTCATAAAATTCACAAGTTTTATCAATTTTTAACCACAAGATTCAGACTTTTTGGTCACCTAACATTTATTATTACATTAACAGCTTACAAGTTGGAAACAGCCATCTGCGAATTGGAAATAACAGCCACAGATTCACGACATTCTATTCTTTGCCATTGGAGCATCCATCAACTAGAAATCACAATTAGGTGAGAAATTCCCGAATTTGACCCGCACCTGCACCCGAACCCGAACGAGGTAGGGAAACACAAACAACGACAGAAATGGAGTAAGGACGGGGATGAAAATGTAAACCTGATCGGGAATGAGAATTGCTATCAAATCCTCATTCCCGCCCCACACTCACCCCGAAACCATCACCAATTAATAAATTCAATTAAAAAGAATTTAAAACAAATTAAAAGTGTTATGAACCACCCGAACACCAAATATATATTTCAAAAACCAAACCCTATATTTCAACTCTATATTACTCTTCATCTCTCACTCTCAAGTCTCATCTTATTCTTTCCAAACTTTTTTTTATTAATGTTAATCATTCTTTAGAGCTATTAAATGAGAATTTTGTTAAATAATCATACTTCAAGAAAATAATTTGTATAACTAAGATATTAGATAACAATAATAAAAAGACATTAATGGACGAAAGTATATATATATATATATATATATATATATATATATATATATATATATATATAATAACAAACAAGGATGTAAACGGGAATTATTGACATACCAGTCCCGTCCTCGCCCCGCCCTGCCCTATCCCTGTCCCTGTCTAAATGGGGATGGTGCCCGAACGCGCCTCGTTGTCATTCCTACCAACAACTGATCTTTTACGATTGGTGAAGTTGCGTTCTAGCTCATCGAACTTATGCTCCTCCATCACATGAAGATAGATTTATTTATTTTACTAATATATTCTTATATTAAATAACGTAATAAATACGATTAGTTTATATTTGTGTAATTATGAGTATAATTGATTCAAATTGATGAGTTGAAAATTTGATTCTTCAATTGAACAGTGATAACGTCGTATTGTATTTTTTTTTTAAAAATGATTTAATTTTTAGTAATTTTTCAATAATGTCTTTCCTTACTTTTCCCATAATGTCATGGGATAGTGGACATGACTCAATCACCATTCAAAATTGATGGATTCTTTCGTAATAGATGTATAATGCCAAAAATCAAATGTTTAGATGTATTTGCAACTTTTTTTAAAAAATGTTGGAGACTTAATATGCAATTAAACGTTATTATATGGTCAATTACCCTTTTTAATATGGTCAATAGGAAACATTATTCAACTTATAGCCCTTATTATCTAGTGGAGATTAAATTAATTTTTAGCAAACTTTGATAAAAATTAAAGAAATATGTGATGTAAAATTTTGCATATTCAATGAAATGTGATTATAATTAATTGTTGATTTTGACTTTAATTAAAATTTTAATTTTGATTTCTTTTGTAAAATATTTTTCTTTATGAACAAAATATGTAATATTTTCAAGGTAACATATGTATGAAAAAGTTGTTTGAAAAAATGTAAAAAGTAGTTTGGATAAATAAGTTTTCCAAATGGGAGGCTTAATTTTTATAGTAAATTTTGGAAGCTAAAAAATACAAATCTTATATATTTTTGTTTCTTTCCATGATAAAAAATATATACGTTAGATAAGTCAATAATTTTTACTGGTAAAAGATTGAAGTAAAAATATGATTGAGTGATATGAATCAAAATTTCAAGTTGGGTAATCAGATCCAAATAAATTGAAGGTTAGTGACCAACATTAAAATAACCTCATAATTTTAATTTAACAATTTTTTCTTGAAAGAAAATTCATTAATGAAAATCCACCCGTTATACTTACAAACATTAATGATTGGCTGCTTATTCAAAAAAATAAATAAAAATATAAAATATTGAATGAAAATTTGAAATTCAAATACCACGAAATATATTGTAAAATCATTAAATAACAATCTAATAGCATCTCCAACAGACTCTTTAAACTCAAAATTCTCTTTAATTTAAAGAGCAATGTCTTAAAATAATACTCCAATAACCTCTTTAAATTAACTTTTAAATTTAGAGAGTGAGTTTGACTCTTCAAATTTGGAGAGTCAAATTTATTCTTTATTATTAAATACATTAGAATATCTCACTTTTCAATACCCTCCCTCTTTCTTTATTAAATATCATGCACAATTATCAACCCCATTTTCAACTACCCTTGTATCCACCGTTCACGCTATATTCGTATGTGTGTATATTTGTTCTCTGCGTTTAAAGTTTTTCTTCAACATGAATTTTTTTTTTTTGAAAACCAGCAACGCGAATTTTGTAATTGATATGAATGAAAATCAGTACAATAGCTCAAATAAGAATACTTGACAAGGAAAAGATTTATTTAGAACTAGGGGAATAACAAAATTTGAGGGAAAAAAATTAATACTCTTTGGAAAGAGAAAAATATAGAGGAAAAGATAAAGAGGCTGTTGGAGTAATTTAAAAAAATAGCTCTCTTAATTTATAGATTCTCTCTAAAGTGTAAAAAATGCTCCCTAAATATAAAGAATCTGCTGGAGATGCTCTAAGTGCTCATTTATATAGGCTTGATCTTGTAATTAATTTCTTGCCCGGTAAAATACAACTCATTTAATTAATGACCTTTTCCTTGCTTTGAGCTGGCCATATTATCATTCCGACTGCTAGTTGTTACCAACTATACGTCTTCTAATTAATGTAGTAAATATCTCACCTTACCCATTCTTTTTAGTAAGTGCAACACAACAAGCATTTTAAATTTTGTCATAATGTCCAGTATTAGAAGCGAACTTCCATTAAGAATAAGACCCCATTCATTCTTAGATCATTTCTGGTCTTCTTTCTAAATGATTTTTCCAAAAATATTTTTTGTTTCAAAATTATTTTCAACTCCGTAACAATTTTTTTCTACTTTTGATCACATGTATCATTAAAAATAAATAAATAAAATCGGAACAAAAAATCTAGAATAGTTGATTAGTTGTGAATATATTCGCAAGGGCAAGTTCAGATTTTCCCGTGCCATCCCCGCTTATTTGGAATCGAGATCAAGTCTAGGACGAGGAAGATGGCTGGGATAGGCAACGATCATTATTCCTAGCCTTTACCATCCCCGACTCAAGACAAGGATTTCAGATGATTAATCAAGAATCCTCCCCGGATTGGGGAATCACACTTTTTTGCCATCTCTAGTCCGCAAGAATCGAGAAAATGCAGGGAAAGAACAAAACACAAAATAAACTTCTATTACAAGAACCTGTTCATCAAATTAAAACCACATAACTAAAAAAATAATAATATTTGATACGCTTGCTTGGCCTTTGAAACTCAAATAGAAAATTGAACAATCAACAAGGATTACTATCAGGAGGATTGAGGAGTTCGGGCACAATCTTGGCCCGACAAACAGGACACACCGGATGCTTAGACAGCCAGGAATCGGCGCACATAAGATGGAACCCATGGTTGCAACCGGGAACCATTCTAGCCGGTTGATCACTCTCGATGTCGTCCAAACACACCGCACAATCAGTGCCCAGAACCAAATCTTTGCCTGTGACTTTCGGGAGTTTTTCGAGATCCTCGGCGGAGAGACCCAGTTCTTGTCTGGACTTTACCGGAGATTGGAACACCGGATTGTTGAAGCTGGCAGCGTACCATAGCAAACAGATGTAGACCATGAACACTGCACTCATGCCGGCGCATGGTAGAAAGAGTGCAAGAAACACTGAAACTAGCATGTCTCTCTCTCTCTCTCTCTCTCTCTCTTCAAGGATATTCAAGTCAAGAAAGAGAAAGAGAAAAGGACTGTAAATCTCTAGGGAGGCTGGATCGTGATGCACACCATGGTTCAGTTTCACGGTACGAGTTCTTGTGTGGAAAATGGAGGGGTTTATGTATGGAGCAGTTTCCGTGGTGCGGAAGGGTTTAAGGCGTCGTCGTTTGGTTGAATGCAATAAATGGGACAAGGGTGGGATAGGATACGGCAGCGGGCAGCATAGTGTGATGTTCGGGAAAGGGGGAATATTTAACTAGAGATCATCCCACTTATATAATATTATTTCTTGTTAATCAACAAACTTCGTTTTGTTTCAAAATAATCACACACTTTGTTTTTCATATAATTTGACCTTTGCCTCGATCCCCTCACTCCCTCGTCGGTAGAAATTTGTGTCAAATTAAATTTTGTGTTGGATTTATTTATATTTTTTTAGGTAAGATGTGGAATTAAAAATTATTTGGAAAATTGTGTAATTAGAGAGAGAAAATACGGATGATTAAAAAGTGATTTGAAAAATTGTATAAATTAAATTTGTCGTTTTTTTTTGTCTTTTAGCCAATTAATTTGGTAAATTAGCGTTCTCTTTGTATTTCAGTTTCTTGTTTTCATTTTCGAAAATGTTTTCTGTTTTTCATTTTCTGTGACTTTTTTCGAAATTGCTGAAAACGCGTTTGGTTTGTTATTTCTGAAAACTGTTTTCGAAAATAAAAAGCTGGAAAACGCGTTCTGTTTAAAATTTTGAAGAAAATTATTTCATATTGTTTGTGAATATAAATGAAGTAAAGATATCATATTTTGAGTTACACAATAAAAATAAATGAAATAACCCCTATCACACAATTTGGTTATACCAAAAAAGTTCAAAAATTCATGTTGTCCTTCTAAAGTAATCGTTCCACATTTGAGTAGTAATTTTCTCTTCTAAAGTAATCGTTCCATTTAATACTTTATATAGATACATCCTTCTAGTAAGCACTCATAACGTATAAAATTTAAGTTTCAATAAAATTTGCAAAAATCAATTTACGTTAATTAATTATGCCCTTACAAAATAAGTGTCTACAATACAAAAGTAAAAAAGAAATGTTTAATAATTAAGCACATGATACATCATCAGAAAGATGGTTGAATTTGGAGTTTTACGCAAAAAACAGAGTGCAATTCGGAGTTGTACATCAAAAGTTATACATGTTTGAAGACAATGATCTATAAAGCAAATACGAAAATGACTAAATTGAAAGAAAAGTAAAATTTGTGAACTAATGTGCAACAAAATCTGAAGTTGAGGGACCTAAGTTGCAAATAAATTAGGATATTTTCGAAAGAAATTTCAAAATTTGAGGATTAAAATGACAAGTTTTGAAAATCAGGGACCAATAATGTAATTAAAAATGATAAATTTTGACAAATTTCAAATTTTTTTGATTATTTTAATTTATTTTTTATTTTTTTTAAGTGGAAAACGCGCGTTTTCCGCGTTTTCCACTTACAAGGCAAAAATTTCGGAAAACGCGGAAAACGTGATTTTCACGTTTTCCATTTCCTTTACAAATTTTGAAAACGTTTTCGAAAATGTTTTTCGAAAACGGCGCAAGAGAACGCGTTTTCCGTGTTTTCGGAAATGAAAAACAGAAAACGGCTGGAAAACGCCAAAGAGAACGCAGCCTAAATTTTACCGAACATTGATGAATGGCTCATCCCACACGTGCAACAGAATATTCGAATCTTTTGACAATTGCGTGTGTTTTGATAAACCAACTTTTTGACAAAAAAAAAAAAAAAGTTTTAGAAAATCGTAGGATTAAAATGTGATTTAAAAAGTCAAAAAATTGTGGGTTTGACTTTTTTGTATGATTGAGATTAATTACTTTAGAAAAAAATAGTAAATTTTATGAGAAAGTTGATTTATCAAACAAATAACACAATTTCTCAAATCACTTTTTAACCACACATATTTTCTCTCTTCAATTTTTAATCATTACTTTTTACCTCAAAATTATAAATAAATAAGTTTATAAATCAAAGATATGCTTAAATTTCATTATGGTTACTTTCATTTCTCACCATTGCGTAGGCAATGAAAAAAAGATCAATGTATCAAAAATCAGTTCAAGTAACGATATAAAAAGAAAGGATTAAAAGGTTAATTGCAATTGTACTGATAAAAAAACAAAAAAACAAAAAAATTAAATAACAATAAAGATTAGGGGGTTAGCTAACACCACCAGTTTTAGGTGAATTAAGTTGTTGTTCAATGGTTATTTTAGCTATGTTTTATTATTATTATTATTATTATTATTATTATTATTATTATATGAATTGATACATATGGAAATTACACATGTTGTACGACTTATGGACATTCGATTTCAACCTTAGGTTATTCGATTCGATCACTTCCTAGTAGTGTGGTAACGATCAAGTTATGTCATGATCGACTAAAGTATTAACGACTACGATATACGATCAATTATTCCATCTAATCAGTTCTTGACACGTGACAAGAAGGAAATTCGACCATCATGATAACTCCATTATAAATATATATATCTTCTAAGAGTATTTAATTTATCTTCCTCCATATACTATTTCTTACGCCGGAGGTAAAATGGGGAGAATTCCTGCCTCCTTTTACAGGCATCAAAGGTGATCAAATAGGGGGTCTGTCACATCGAAGAAGTGGTAGACGAAATCGATCCGCATCATGAATGTATTCATTATGTTCTTGATTTTTTTTCCAGTTTAATTTCAACAATAATAAAAATTTAAATAATCGTTTAAATTTGTATTATAGTACTCGCCCATCAAAATCTTCATTTGAATCGCTGGAGGAAATTGTAAAACTTGTTCATGTCACGCATTTTAATTGTGACATAGGACGGATGGTCAATTTTGATCATGAAAACGGAAAATAGTTGGTCCAGAACAACACATGAGTCAGTTGGTTATTTTGAAATTAAACAAAGTTTGGGGCCTAATATAAAATACTTTTTTCAAAAGAGTGACTTATAATGGAAATATTTCAATACGACGGGGCTAGGAAATACAAAAGTGTAACGGATACTCATGGGGAAGCAAAAAAGTAAAACTGAAATTGTTGTCTTGCACGTTCTGTGAAGCTGACGTGTTTCTTGGTGGCAAAGGAAAGACAATTGTCACTCATATATTTGGTATGATATATTCGGAGGAGATATGGTGTCCACATCAATGTTCACCCACCGCTTGACGGGTGGGTATTCGTTGTCAACGGAGTTCATCGTCTGACAAATCCCTAATAGGGGGCGTCACGTGCCCCCAGTGGGCACATCACTTTATAATTTTCAATGATATATTTGAATTAAGTGAATGGAATCAGTGGACGTAATTAGCTTATGTTTGATATCCAATATTATATATATATATATACATATATTTTTTTTCTCTCAAAACTCATTTTTAAACATATATTCTATTAATAAAATAATTTACACATGAATAAAAAAATGCATGCTTTTTAACTATACATAGATTCTCCAAAAAATTATTATTATAAACCACATTATGTTAAATAATAGATCTCACACAAGGTTAATAAAATTTTCTTTTTCTAATTGAATATAAAGTCCGTTTGATAACGAGTGAGAAATTTGAGTGGAAAGAATTGAGTTCCTGAGAATCTATTTTCCTAGGAATTGGAAAAATTTAATGTATTTGATTGGTTTAATTTATCAAGTGAAAAAATTGAAATTTTTTCAAGTTTTATTATTTGATTGACATTATTTCTATGACAAATAAAACAAAATTTAAGTATTGTATACATTTGTATTTGATAATAATAATAATGTTAATTTTTAAAAAAGAAAAAGAAAAAAGAGGGAGAGTCAATTATCAACAACAAAATGATCAAATGAGACAAAAATAATTTACCACCTAAGGAAAAAATGAAAAATAGCAAATAAATTTCTAGTTCCATATGGAAGCTTCCAAACAGGGCATTAGTTTAACGCTTCCACATTTTTTATTGGGAAATACTTATGGTACGCGTGTAAGAGTGAAATCTTGAATGAGATGTGTTAAATACGCGTTCAAATATTTCAAATAGTATGTATCATTCAAAATGTTTGTTCATTTGTTTGTGATGTTGATTCATATTTAGTTGTTTTCCGCAAAATCTTGTCTAATAACATCTAATCTAACCAGACATTTTTTTTTGCCCAGAAGTCAACCATCCTAAGTTTCCTGATGTCTAATGTGTAGCTGCCTCACATTTTCCCACATCGAGTAGGAAAAACTTCAGGTAATAAATTTTCGATAACCTAATATGTGTAACGATACCGGGGATATATAGTATATTACGCATGGAATGTAAAGTGTATTGTGTTGAATTCTATTTTTTTTTTTTTTTTTTTTTTTTTTGTGCAATGACATTTTGATCTATGATATCGTGATGTGTGAATTGTATTGTATATATTTTGCACTCGGTGTAAAAATGGATATTGGGTAGTTTTAAATTGACATAAGATATGGGATTTGGGGGTGTGCCACATTGGTTGTAATAGGTGTAGATTTCCCCATTCCTGACTGAGGTCCTATGTTCAAGTCTCATACCCCTCCCCTATGTTCACTTCCTTCCCCTACACTCACTTTGTAAATCCCAAAAAAAAAAAAAGGTTTGATTTGTTGGTTCTTCTAAGCATCTAAGATGAGAAAACCACATCTTTATTTTGAGAATTTTGAATTGTTGGTCCTTTTTTCTAAGCATCTAACTTTCTACAATATATACAAGTTGGTGTAAAGTGCCTACTACTTTGAACTTCTAATTTGCCGCCTTAGCTTTGCAAATAGCTTGATAATAGTTGTTCAACATCGATATTCGTTCTTCCTCATCCTCATTGCCTGAACATCACCCTATTATTAAGGCAGTCTCGAGAATAATGCCCTCGATCCCTGCATTTGAAACATTTTATGTCTCTACTTCTAAAAGTAGGGCTAACCTTAGGCTTATCCTTAACGAACCAACTTCCTTCCATTTGGATGGTTCACTCTTGTCCTTAGAAGGTACCCTATCAACCTTCTCATTACCACACTTTGATTTCCAAGTTGAGCTAGAACCCCAAAAATACTTATATTGCCATTTTCTTCAATTGATCTTTTTTCTTCAATTGCTCATTCACCTTGATAGCCATGTGCACCAATTCCTCGATCTCCTCTACCACATTAGCTATCTCCCTATTTAATCCACTAATAAATCGGGCCATGGTGGTCTCTCTATCATCTTCTACACGTGTCCTCATTATTGCCTTCTCCAACTCTTTGTGATAATCTTTAACACTCTGGGACCCTTGAGTAAGAGTTTGTAACTTTTGATAGAGTTCCCTATAATAGTGATTAGGAACAAACATCTTCCCCATGAGACTCCTCAATTCATCCCATATGTCAACACTTCCCTCATAATTCCTCATCTTAGTGAACAACAAATTACCCTACCAAGCTAATGCGTAGTTGGTAAACTCAACCACTGCTAGCTTAACTTTCTTCTCTTCGGAGTATTGATGGCACTAAAATATCAACTCAATCTTCCCTTCCCACTCTAGGTAGTCCTCCGAATCACTCTTCCCTTGGAATAATGGAATCTTCATTTTTATACAACCAATGTTCCCATACATTCCATCTCTACCTCGATGCTCCCTTCAACGACCCCGATCAAATCCCTCATCAAACCGCTCTCCTCTATTCCTACCCATATCCCAATTTTCGATCACTACCCCATCACTATCCAAAATATGCTCAAATTTATTCATAACTCCTTTGCTATTACCCCTCATTTCACTATTACCCCTCGATGGTGGTACCTCCCTTCTTGTTCTAAACTATCCAATCTTCCTCATATCGCCTCCATTTGCCTAGTCATCATGGCCAAAAGAGCTTGCAACATTTCCCACAATTCTTGAGTTTAGGTATTGGAGTCTTGTCCATTTGAAGTATTTGAATTGGACATGTTGTGCAAGTGTGAAAGTGTCCTCACAAAGAATTTTTTTACTCGTGTTCCGCTCAATTGAGGCTTTAACCAGATAATGAGTTCACTAACCTTGCCTTTTTTCCACTCCAATTTCCTTTCTGAAGCTCTCAAGGAAGGTAATCTACAAGAATTAGAGACTATTTCTTGCGAAGCCAAAACCACAATCAAACAAGAGATATATAAAGACATGGACACAATAGCAAATGAAATTTCTTTGATTGCTATAACACAAGAAAATGAACTAGTGATATTTAAGACAGGTTTAAGAGCAGAAGATCACTAATGGACTTGATCAACCACAAGTAATTAATAAGGAATAGATGGTTGGTGTTGATCAAATAGTCACTATAAAATGTAGTTTTACTTAAGACATTTTATCAAACACTTTGTACTCAACTTTATATAGTCTTGAATGCAAAGAGTGTGGGTAGTTGAAAACCCTAGCATATATATATATATAGAAAATCTTGACCCAAACTCAACTCTAAGTCTCTAACCAAGAACTAGTGTGGTAATCCTAACCCAATGGATGGAATGAGTAAGTTCCTATATTGTAATTCAATTACACAAGAAAATAATCTCAAGTGGAATTAAAGAAATTCCCAAGAAAACAATTGAAATGAAAATTTCCCCTTCACAGAGTGTTTTCTCACATTAAGCTTCAAGGTTTTTATCTAGGATTTGAAGAGGTCCTTAAATAGTACAAAAATCATGGGAATTAAATAAAATGGGAAAGAAAAACAATAAAAACAAAAAGAATCACAAAATCCGGATTTGGCCCCCCAAAAAAGTCACTGTGTGACCGCATGGTGTGGCTGTGCAGTCAACCCAGTTTCCTGTCCATATTCTGCACATGACATCTTCAGCATTTTGATCGTAACTTTTGATCCTGGTGGACGTGAGGTGATTCAAAATGCGTTGAAAACTAGAAAAAGGGCTACAATTTTTCAAGAAATAGTGTATTTCGAATTTGGATTTTATCTCTATCAAAACTTTAATTAAATCTCAAAATCCTGCCAAGTTGATCAATTTAAGTCCTTTCCCTTCTCAATCGCATCCGGAATTGAGGATGTCTTCCATTTGACCCTAATTCCATAATTTGTGAATAAGTCCCACCATCAACTCATGAATCTCCTTGGCCTTGAATCTCGTAATGGGATCCATCGGCATGCGCAGCAATGTTTGACTTCCATAATTCTCATCATTTTGTTTCCAAGAAACACCCCTTTGCAGTTGATCTAAAGTAAATATTAGAATATGATAATGTTCCATTGACTCAAAGGGTAATCATGCTAAGACTTATTCATCATTTTCTACTTTGTAACTTGGCTTTGACTTAGTTTTCTCCTTTTGCAACCTCATCCTAACCCGTATAGCGTAACCTCAGGTTCTCCATTGAACCCATCTAGCCATGATGTGGCTACATCAAGTCTTTTACCATCTTCATCTCCACCCCCCTGAGTTCTTAGCGGAATCCTTTCCTTCAGATCATGAGAGTAATTGAGAGGATAACTTTGATCGTTCTACGGAACCTCCACAAGGTATGGGTACAACTTTAGTTTTTAGTACTTTACCCCTTAGCCAGGTTCGCCCAACAATTACCGAAATGCTTTGTGAATCACACACAACCTTTAAAGCAAAAAAAAAAAAGTGGGGGACTAATGGGAGTACTTTTGTTATAGAGAAGTCGCGGGTCATCGTCGTCTACAGACTTAAAGAATGGAGGAGAAAAGCGAAATGAATTTTAGGTTTCAAGAAACAAAAATGGAAGTATGGAAGTCACCTTTATATACACGCAACTGCCATTTCATATTATTTGAAAACCCCTCAAAATTCCTGCCTCATAAATGCTGAAATGACATGTTGGTAGACTTTAAGTGACGGGCCGTCATAATAAAAGACGTGACGCATGGGGACTAGGGCCTAGTAGCCTAATGACATGTATATGCGCATTAACTAACAGATATCTTCTCTTACAAGAAACAGATCGTTTGTATTTGGTAAATAATCAAATAATCAAGATTCTCTAATTTTCGAATCATGATCATTTGAGGGGACTATTGATACTCCTAGTAGCCTAATGACACGTATATGCGCATTAACTAATAGATATCTTCTCTTGCAAGAAATAGATTGTTAGTATTCGACGAATAATCAAATAATCACGATTCTCTGATGATCGAATCATGATCATTTTAGGAGACTTTTGATACTCATATGTTGTTTGGATCGATACAATCACTTTACTTCATATTTTGGTTACAATATATGAACAATCCGTCCTATACGATCAATTGAGGAGAACGACACGAATTGTTATGCAGCTGTCAATTAATGACTATTACGCCATAATAACCGGCCTCCCCCTTCTAGAGTGGTAATTATCCCATGATCTCCGGTCATTATTATTCTATAATATTCAGTCCTTATCCCTTGATTTCCAGATATCAACTCTTGATTATAGGATATTCTCACTTAATCATAAATGATTTGTTGGGCTAGGTCTATAAATACCTAAGGTCTCAAAAAGGCAATGTACAATTTTTAATACAATTCAATTTTTATTATTCTCAATATTATAAATATCCCTTATCACTATCATTACTGATTATCATGTTGGCGTAACAACGGGGAGATAAAACCCCACTATTTTCTAGTATCGGAGCTGGAAGGAATCATTGAATTTGTGGCAGTTGATTATCGAATTGATTAACAAATTCACACTACATCAGATACAATAAAGAGTTGGTGTACTAATTGAATCAAAACATCCTTGTCTTTCTTTACAATTTTATATCAATATTATTTATATCTATACTACTTTTAAAAGTCCCTTAAAGTGAGAAACTTTTTTGGACTATTTTACCCTCGCACATTTTTAATAATTTCATATTCACCCTTAATTTTAATTTTAATTGATGTACATTTTTTAATAATTTATTCTTTTTTATTTTTTTGATTATTACTAAAAATATTTTTCATACATTTACAATTTAAACTCTTCACTTTCTCACTAAAAATCTTTTAAATAAAACCAATAATTCTCATGTGATTTATAATTTCTAATATGTCATTTCACTTAATATGAAAAAAAAAATATGTACTTCTTGAATTAAAATTTTTACATGAAAAGAAAAAAAAAAAAAAATTCTTCTAAAGGGCCTTAAAGGGAACCTTTTTTTTATTATTTTACCCTCAAACCTTTTAATAATATCATATTTATCGTTAATTGTAATTAATGTAATTTTTTTTTAATTTTATCTTATTTTATAATCGTATTGTCGATAAAAAATATTTTTCAATATTTGCAATTTAAACTCTTCATTTTTCCACTAAAAATCTTTTAAATAAAATTAATAACTCTCAGATAATTTAAAATTCATAAACATCCTTCAACTAATATGAGAAAAAAATGTGTATTCCTTGAATTATTTTTTTTTATTTGTATGCAAAAAAAAAAAAAAAAAATCATTCTCACCTTCTGCATTAAACATTTTATTCTCTATTAGTCATATTCCAATTTTAAGTTTTTTTGTCAAATATTAATTTGACGTTGATTATATTATCACCACACCCATAAAATAGAGTGCAGAGTGTTGTGATGATTCACTTCTTTGTTTAGAAAGCCAATTATTGAAGTATGATGAGTGTAAATTTATTTTTCTAAAATATTAATTATATGAAAAATTATTTATGTTTTGTTTTCCAATCAATTTAAATTCTTATTGTATTAGATTTTTACGTTCAAATTCTAAAGTGCAGATTTATTGAGAACATCATTTTTTATGTTTTGAGTTGGTTTATATGTATATATTTTTATTTTGTATTCGAATTTTAAAGTGAAATTTTAGTTTTTACAGTTTACAAAAATGTCACGAGATATACGCAACTATAAGATAATATTCAGTAAGTATGTATTGTAATTTGTTCACCTCGACTCATTTTACTTTGTTTGAATCAATTCTATTATCATGTGTTTACTATGTCAAACGATGAAAAGAAATCACGAGAATATGTTGTTATTGTTTTTGTTCAATCAAATTGATGAACAAGTCTCATTAGATTGTAGGAAAATTTGAGATGATGGTTTGTGGTGGTTCTTGTTGGAAAACTGATTGTAGTTCTAATAATATCAATTTCAATTTTCATTTCCAGAAATTACAATTCATTTTCAAAAGTTACAAATTTTGTGTTGAATGGAAAATTTACTTCATCCGTATCATTCTCATCAATCTTCAGTTTTCAAATAGTGATTAAATGGCATCAAATGTTGTTGCCCTATATATAAGCCATCTCCCTTCTCGATTAGAAGAACAGTGAAAGAAAAGAAAAGAAAAGGAAAAAAAAAAAAACCAGCTTCTTGCATGATCCAGGCTCCTGTTTCTTTGCCATTCCTTTGCAAAATTTATTTGAGAGAAAAAGAGTAAGCACAGCTAGTTTGACAGGCGGTGAGCGTAGTGCAATGTACACTGACAACCGATTTTATCCTGGGAATCGAACACCGATCAAAACCTTTTGCACCCCGGTGAGGCAGCAAATTCGATTTAAGGAAACCGTGTAAACACGGGACTTCAATTTGATTTCATTTATTTGATTCTCTTAATTTTCCCCAACAAGCTTAAATCGAATTTCCCCATTTCAAAATATTCTGAGAATCAGTTTTTTTCTTTTCTACTGTGTTTCTGTCAATTTTTTCCGTTTCTAGAATTTTTTATGTTTGTGAATCTATTTACATGAATTAACAGGAAGTCCAATATATAACCGTGGGTTTGTTTCCTGTTTTAAAAGTTACTGTTTTTTTTCCCCACAGATCTTATTTACAGAATCTATTGGCATAGTATTTATACAAAAGAGTTTTTTTTTTTCCCCAGCAAGGTTAAGCTCTTGGTGGTTCTGTCTATATCTGCATGAATTATTGCATGAATCTTGCCTTTTGTATCAAGATTAATTAGGCTGAAGAATGTTGATACTTGAAAAAAAAATTTAAATAAATAAATAAATAAAATAATAACCTGTTTAGTGAAAGTTTCGTTATGTCTGCATGCTGTATGTATGACTTGCATGAGTTTCCTTCTATAAGCTTCCTGCATGGTTTTTTGTCTCTCTCCTCTGCATAGTTTGGATAGTGGTTTTGTAGAGGTTTTAGATGGTTTTGCATGGTTGTAAGAAGTTTAAATTTTTGTTATGATTGCTTTCATTATTATTTAGTAATTGTCCCATTATTAGAATATGATTGCCTTACTATTTCTAACAATTTGACTAATGATGGCTACCTTTTGATTTCATGATTATTATCTATTACTGGTTATTAAATATTTCTAATATCTGATTTGGTAACAACAATTCACGAGACACAATATTGTTCTAGTGTGTTTGGTTTTATTAATTGAAGACATAGCCTAACTCATATAAATTTTACAAATTTATAATTATTCTAAATTATTGTCGTTGATTGTAAGGTTAAATGGCGTCTCATGGAAATGACGATGTGAACAATGGAAGCAACATTGTTGGTACCGGTGTACCAAATCCTACAATGACTGCGGTTAACCCTGTTGAGACCTCGACTGGCGTTTCTCCCGTTGATGGGACACTTGGTGGCGGTATTCCTCATGTTGGAGTGAACCTCACTTTGCCTACGGCTGCAGCCTCGGCAATTCAATTTGTCACAATACCTTTTCCAGTACCTAGGACTTCGGCCTCGGTACCTTTGCCATCGTTTCTGGCTCCATTTCCTGTGAATCATGCGATTCGACTGGACAAGTTTGCGGGGACTGATTTTAAGACATGGCAGAACAAGATGATTTTTTATCTTACAACTTTGGGCCTTGTATGTTTCCTCACTGAGGATGCCCCTGTCGTGGCTGAAAACGACACTAATCTGCATAGGCGTGCGGCTTGGGATGCATGGAAAAGTGCTGATTTTTTGTGCCGCAACTATGTCCTGGATGGCCTACAAAATTCTCTGTATCACGTGTATGTGGTAAAGAAATCTGCTAAGGAGCTTTGGGAGTCCTTAGAAAAGAAGTACAAGACCGAGGATGCTGGGTCTAAGAAATTCTTAGCCATTCGGTGCATGGACTTCAAAATGGTGGATTCATGTTCAGTGGTGAGCCAAGTGCAGGAGTACCAAGTGCTTTTGCAGGAAATGTATGCTGAGGGTTTGACTATGTCAGAATCCTTAAAAGTGGCTACTGCTATTCACAAGCTACCTCCTCAGTGGAAGGCTTTCAAAAGCTATTTGCAGTATAAGAGGAAAGAGATGTCTTTCGAGAATTTAATTATCAAGCTAGGGATTGAGGAGGATAACAAATTGGCTGAACGTAAATCGGAGAATTCTTACTCTGAAAAGGCTAATGTACTGGAGCACGGCCAGAGTTTTGGTACCAAGAAAGGCCAATCTTTTAAAGCCAAGTAGGGTAATGGGAATCGAAATATTAAAAACCAGGCCATGAAAGGGTCTCAATTGAAGCCTACCGGTGGGGTAGGAAAGAAGGCCAAGTTCCAGTTCAATGGAAAGTGCTTCAATTGTGATAAAGTTGGGCACCGATCAGCAGACTGCCGCCAGCCTCGGAGGGATAACAAGCAGCGTTGATCGAACTAATTTTAACTCTTACCGCAAGTGTATGGTATCGAACAAGTAATAAAATGGATTTGAGTCCGAATGTCGTTCCCACAAGGATTGGTTAGATCTATTTTCTTAAATTATTAACCTTAACCGAAACGAATGAATTTGCAGTGGTTTATAAGAGATTCTAAATGAGTGGACCAAGTTACCCAAGAAATCTAAAATTAATGATCAAATAAATAAGCAAATGGAATTTTCAAGATTTGTTTAACAAATGTATGTAAATGAAGTGCTAGGATTTAGAATCCATCTTAGTATTGATATTTCACACTTTAATTCAAATAACCCAAGACAAGGTATATTATTGACGATCAATGTTTCTATACTGCCTAAAACTCTGTTTCGAACAAGAATTAAGCCTTTTCCTAATTACGATCCACCTATATTTCTATGATGAATGCTAATATTTAGGAAAGCATTAAACAAGCAAAACATGAAAAGATCACATAGGGCATAGTGGTATATTTCTATCCCTATCGAACCCTATGGCTATTGATTCAAGTCTAGTGAAATTCCACTCTTTCGATCATAAAATTCCACCACATACATCATATAATTCATGCATCAAAATTATAGATGAAAATAAATACGAATCAATAACTCAGAATACCAATTGTCATAAGATTAAGTAAACCAAAGCATGAAATAATTGTCTAAGACTTCATCATAATCCTAGCACAATGGAAAATTAGCCTAGATACATAGTTAATAGCAAATCAAAAATATAAAAGAACTTCATCACCTATAATATGAAAATCCCAAGA
Source organism: Ligustrum vulgare (assembly GCA_963555705.1). Taxonomy (NCBI): domain Eukaryota; kingdom Viridiplantae; phylum Streptophyta; class Magnoliopsida; order Lamiales; family Oleaceae; genus Ligustrum; species Ligustrum vulgare. The sequence continues at coordinate 38,556,007 of OY743173.1, read as the reverse complement.
AAATGTGGATAAATCTTCACAACTCCGCTCTTCAAAGCTTTGATGTGCTTCTTGGTGTATTAGGTTAAGAATGAATCCCAAATCTCGTGTGTCATGTTCTATATATATGTCCCCCCTCTGACCTAGGCGAAAAGGGGTGAATTAAATCAGAATTCGCGTGAAAAGCCCATCAGTGGCCCAGCCGGAAAGCTGCGCGATCGCGTGGTAGAAACCATAGCGATCGCGTGGCTGATGTTAAAACTCTCGGGTTAAGAATTTGCCTCATCTCGCGATCGCTTGGTATGTGATCAGCGATCGCGACTTCGCGATTTTCTCGACTGTACAAGTTAGTCCCTGACTTTTAATTGCACCTTCAGTCCTCAGCTTTCAATTGTTGCGATTTAGTCCTCAAACTTTATCTCCTTCTCGGTTTGACCATTCAAGCTCTTAATTCAGTCAATTAGGTCCTCCAGCCTCTGATTTAGTCACTTTGGCACCAAGCATGTTTCCCGGTTGACGTCACCAACTCCTCACTTGTCCAATTTAGCTCCAATTAACATCCAATCGTGTCATTTTTCCGTTCATTACTTCATTCTTCTTCAATTGGGACATTTTCTGAAAAGTAAACAAATAAACATAAATTAAATAGCAAATATTCCCAAACGACAATAATTAATCCTAATTTAGACATACAAATAAGTGTATAAAATACGCTTATCAAATACCCCCAAACTAGAATTATTGTTCGTCCTCGAACAATGTAAACTAAACTACAAAAATCAAAGAAATAAGAGAACAAATATTTTTGTTGTGTCAACATGTTTACCATATGCCTCTACAGTCCAAACCAATTTAAGCTTCAGCAAGCGTCATGAACAACAATGCAAAATAATTTCTAGTTATATCTGCCAGATTTTTAAGTGTGTGTGTGAATAGCCAATGTCAAACGCATACTTATGCAAAGATATACTCAACACTGTGTGGCTCATTATGCATAATCCAGCCCGAATCCCATGTGGTCAATCTATGATTTCTAATAAAATTCCTTTCAACGCTCATGGATGATCACCACTTTCTGCTTTTTCTCTCGCATCCCAGGTTTTTATCTATGTGGGTTCTAAAAATATTCTTAGCTTTTTCCACACAAGGTAGTCAGAATCAGAAATGTGCGTGTATAACAAATCAAAAGCAAGTGGGCCCCAATTCTACAACATCAACCACCACAACTCAGTCAACAAAGCTTATACCATGCAATAATATATATATATATATATATATATATATATATATATTTTTTTTCTTTTATGATGGACGACATTTTCTTTTAATTGTCCCTGTCTTTTACCATCTTTGTGCAGAACTTTTCATACGGGCTTTCTATATGACCCTTGTAGCGGGCTTTCAGATCAGAAACTCCCAAACCAGTTGGCTTTAGGGTACCAGGTTCAAAGAACCCCTCAGACGTACTTGCCCGAGTCATAAAGGCTTAAACAGAAAAGTTAAAGATGTTATAATGTCTTATGTGTAAGTCTACTCTCGGTACTTGCTTTCTAATTGACCCCTGTAGCGAGCTTTTGGTCGATGACTCCCAAGCCAGTTGGCTTTAGGGCACCAGGTTTGAAAGACCCCTCGGACTTACTTACTCGAGTCAAAAAGGCATTTGAAGAGCAGAATAAGACCTTCAGCATTTTTCTGTTTTTATGCTGGAAATGGTTTATACCCGTTGACTAAAATGTAATGACTAAAGTGAAAAACCAAGAACCACAGACCTCCAACCCGTCAATACACACAAATTCCAACCATTTTACCCCCAAACTTTCCTTTTAGCATGATTGGTTCTAATTTAGGGGTGGGATATCTTATTATCTAAGTTCAGGGATTTTTGAGTCATTCCTAAGTTCAAATTGCACAAATTTGCCCCACGTGTATTAAACAAAACCCCTCACACAAGCAATTATCCAACACTGGCTATGTGCGCAATAAATATGAATCTAGCAAAACATAACTAGTTCAAAATAAGTTCATGTTTTCAAGTTGTCCAATTTTCAAACTTAAGCACAAATTGATTCATACTATATCCTAGGCAATAAACAAGTTAACACATTTTCAATTTTTTTTTTTTTTAGCCCCTAAAGAATCGAATGACTATAAAATGAATGAAGAGTGCAATGAATTTCCACCCCCAAACTTGAAATGAACATTGTCCTCAATGTTTGTCAAAAAGATTCAACAAAAGAAAACAAGACAAAGAAAAGAGAACGAGAACTTCCCAAGTTTAGAGGATGTATTGCTTTAAAGCTTCATGTTGCACTGTATTGGATGAATCGACCCTTTTCTTGATGTTCTCTATTTGGTGTGAGGTGTCCTGATTGATGTTTACCTTGCAAATAAGAGATAAGTAACATTAGAAGTCATAAACATCAATAAGAAAGATGGAAGTTCAGTGCCACACCCCCAAACTAAGGTTAAAGCAAAATTTTTAATTTTCAACACTAGTAGACCACACATATTTAAGCCTTGATATAACCTAGAAAAACACAAATTTTTCTGAGCCATATTTTGATATGTTAAAGTTCACAGCATGGTCTTCAACATATTAAAAATTCAGGTCTTTTGGAGCTCAATAGGGTCACGTAAAACTATGGCAAAGTTGGTGACGTGAACTGATTTTCTGGTGCAATGGCCTGCAGTGGCCTGCAATGAGGCTGCCATGGTGCTAGAGTTCAAACATGCACATTTGTGCAATGCAATGCGGAAAAATGTGAAATTCTAGCACAAATACAGTGAGAAACATGTAACCAAGATATGTGCTCGAGTGGATATTTCAAATTTCAACAAAAATCTCGTTGAGCAAATTCATCGAACACATTGAAGACATAGGAAAAATTATGGAGAAATCATAACAATTAGCAAATGGAGACTTCCAAAAGCAATAACCCATCATGTCAACATACAACCAATCCACAATCTAACCTAACCCATACTCCTTTCGACCACAATCACGAAATATGCAAAAATAGGGTGAAAACGGTCAAAAGAGGAAAATCCCTAAATCCTAAGAATTCATACCTTAATTTTGTAAGTAGGGATGTTTAAAATCTTGATGATGCACGAGATTGTTGGTGGTGATTTCACGATTCTAGGATCGACGAACTGGTGGCGAGAGAAAAAGAGGTGGCACCCGGCAGCGGAAATAAGAACCAAATGAGGGCTGCCGGGTTTAAAATGTAAACTTCGCGCCCAGTTCACCCACGCGATCGCGTGGTAATCCTAAAAGCGATCGCGTGGTTATCGCAAAAAGAATCTGCTGAAAACTTGGACCATAATTGCGATCACCTCCACGGCTGAGTAGCGATCGCGACTGGTCCTTTATTTTTTTTTCATTTTCAAAATCGTTTGTAGTCTCCTAATCACTTCATGATCTATACAATGATTTTTCAAACATTAATTTCATGATCATGAATCATGAGAATGGATAACATGCTTTAGGTGGGTGATTGTGTGAATGATTAGTACGAACATTATGTAGCTAATATTCTACCTAACATTCCAAAAATGCAAAATGTAGGATTATGAAATGTCAAATAGAAATGTAAAAGTATGAAAATGCACCAAGTAAAGTTATTCACCTAAAAAGAGCTAAAATGGCATAAAGTAGAATAAAATGACACAAAAGAAAGCAAATGTAAATACAAAGGAAGAAATATGGGTTGCCTCCCATAAAGCGCTTCATTTATAGTCTTAAGCTCGACTTTCTCGGGATTTACTCCAGTGAGGCGAGAGAAGTGGTGGTCTTTTCTTTAGAGTAGTCACCACCCCAATAAGGCTTCAAGCGTTGTCCGTTCACTCTAAATGTGCTTTCTCCTCATGAGTGATTTCAACTGCCCCGAATGGATAAACCTTGATAACCGAGTATGGACCCGACCACCTTGATCTCAGCTTGCCCGGAAACAATTTCAGGCGAGAATTGTATAGGAGAACCTGTTGACCAACCTCAAAATCCTTTCGTTGAATATGCTTGTCGTGCCACTTTTTGGTGCGTTCCTTATACAATTTTGAACTCTCATATGCTTCCAACCTGAATTCATCCATTTCATTTAATTGCAACAATATTTTCTCCCCCGCCGCTTGTAAATCAAAATTCAACTTCTTCATAGCCCAAAAGGCCTTGTGCTCGAGCTCGACGGGTAAGTGGCATGCCTTCCCAAATACGAGGCGATAGGGGGACATTCCAATGGGTGTTTTGAAAGCTGTCCTGTAAGCCCACAATGCATCGTCAAGCTTTTTGGACCAGTCCTTCCTTGTTGAATTCACTGTGACTTCAAGGATCCTCTTAAGTTCCCTGTTGGAGACCTCCACCTGTCCGCTCGTTTGGGGGTGGTATGGAGTGGCAACCCTGCTCTTTACTCCATATTTGACCAGTAGCTGTTCGAACTGCTTGTTACAGAAATGTTTACCTCCATCACTGATTATAGCTCGTGGAGTGCCATACCTTGCAAAAATGACGTTCTTTAGAAAATCCATCACCACGCGGCCATCATTGGTAGGTAACGCAACAGCTTCAACCCATTTAGACACATAATCCACTGCTACAAGAATATAGTGATTTGAGTGAGAAGGGATGAATGGACCCATGAAATCTATTCCCCAAACATCAAAAATTTCCACTTCTAGAACACTGTTTAGAGGCATTTCATTTCTCCTAGATATGTTTCCGGTCCTTTGACACCTATCACAATTTTTCACCAGTACGTAGGCATCCTTGAATATGGTAGGCCAATAGAATCCTGACTGTAGAACTTTTGCAGCCGTTTTAGAAGCTCCAAAGTGACCACCATACGCGAAAGAATGACATTGCTCCAATATTTTCACCGTTTCATCTTCTGGCACACACCTCCTAATAATCTGATCCGGGCACCTTTTATAAAGAATAGGATCTTCCCACAAATAATATTTCAATTCAAAAAAGAATTTCTTCTTCTGATGACTCGAGTATCCAGGTGGAATGATGGTTTTTGCTAGATAGTTCATGATGTCTGCTTACCACGGAGCCTCCTCTACACCAAACAACTGCTCATCTGGAAATACTTCACTAATGTCTGCCAAAATTGGCTCCTTTTCTTGTTCAAGACGAGACAGATGATCTGCTACTACATTCTCGCATCCCTTTTTATCCTTGATTTCCAAATCAAATTCTTGCAACAGCAATATCCATCTGATCAATCTGGGTTTTGCATCCTTTTTACTCAACAGATATTTTAGTGCAGAGTGGTCTGTGTAGACTGTCACCTTTGACCCCACCAGATAAGAGCGAAATTTATCAAATGCAAAGACAACAGCAAGTAGCTCCTTCTCAGTAGTGGCGTAATTAAGCTGTGCATCATTGAGCGTCCGGCTAGCATAGTGAATCACGTGAAATACTTTTCCTCTTCGTTGCCCCAGAACTGCTCCTACTGCATAGTCACTTGCATCGCACATCAATTCAAATGGTAATTCCCAATCAGGTGCGATGATCACCGGCACAGATATCAACCTCTCCTTCAAAGCATTGAAGGCTACTAAACATTCTTCAGAGAATATAAATGGCACCTCTTTCATCAATAAGTTACACAAAGGTTTTGTGATTTTCGAGAAGTCTTTAATAAAACGCCTGTAGAATCCTGCATGGCCAAGAAAACTCCGAACCCCTTTTACTGACGTAGGAGGTGGTAGCTTCTCGATCGCTTGAATTTTTGCTTTGTCTACCTCAATGCCCTTTTCGGAAATCCTGTGCCCTAGAACTATTCCTTCTTTCACCATGAAGTGGCACTTCTCCCAGTTTAGCACCAGATTCGTTTCTTCACATCTTTGTAGAACCAGTTTTAAATGTTCCAAACACTCGTCAAATGAGGATCCAAAAACTGAAAAGTCATCCATGAATACTTCAATGAATTTTTCTACCATATCAGAGAAGATAGCCATCATGCATCGCTGAAACGTGGCTGGAGCGTTACATAAACCGAATGGCATTCAGCGATAAGCGAAAGTACCATAGGGGCATGTAAATGTTGTCTTCTCCTGATCTTCGGGCGCGATGGCAATCTGATTATACCCTGAATATCCATCCAGAAAGCAGTAATGTGAATGGCCTGCTAATCTTTCCAACATCTGATCAATAAACGGAAGGGGAAAGTGATCCTTCCTCGTTGCATTGTTGAGTTTGCGAAAAATCTATGCAAACTCTCCATCCAGTAACTGTTCTTGTGGGGATTAGTTCGTTCTTTTCATTTGGCACTACTGTGATTCCCCCTTTCTTTGGCACAACTTGAACTGGGCTGACCCAACCACTATCTGATATGGGATAAATGATTCTTGCATCCAACAGTTTCATCACTTCTGCTCTAACTACCTCTTTCATGTTTGGGTTCAGCCTCCTTTGCCCATCCACCGTTGGTTTGAATTTGTCTTCCATCAGTATTTTGTGCATGCAAATTGCTGGACTAATGCCTCTTATGTCATCAATGGTCCATCCAATAGCCCTTTTGTGATCTCGCAACACTCCAAGTAGTTTCTCTTCTTCGACTTCTGTAATAGAGCTCACCACTATGACAGGTAAAGTAGACGACTCCCCCAAGTATGCATAACGAAGGTGAGGTGGTAACTGCTTGATTTCTAACTTTGGAGGCTGCTGAATAGATGTGAGTGGCTTTGTGGAACTTATCCCCAATTCCTCAAAATGTGTTCTGCGTCTATATGGAGGGTTAGCCAAAAATTCCTTGCACGCTTCAAGCTCTTCTTTTGATAGAGAATTTATGGAGCTTGAATTCATGATGATTTCTTCAAGGGAGTCAGAAGGATTTTTCCAGCTAAATACTTCCCTTACTGCTTCCTGTACTGCTTCATCTATAACATCGACTCGGTAACATGAACTTGATGGGGTAGGATACTTCATTGCTTTATAGACATCGAATGTTATTTCCTCATTGTCGAACTGTAATTTGAGCTGTCCTTTTCCCACGTCAATGATCGCACCCCCTGTCCGCAAGAATGGTCTCCCCAGTATCAATGGCACATTCTTGTCTTCTTCCATATCCAACACAACAAAATCAGCTGGAAAAATAAATTTCTCCACCTTTACCAAAATGTCTTCAATTATTCCTCGTGGATATGTGATTGATCGGTCTGCCAGCTGTAAAGTCACAGTTGTTGGTTTTGGTTCCCCCAAACCTAGTTTCCTGCAAACAGAAAATGGCATCAAGTTAATACTTGCTCCCAAATCACATAAAGCATTATCAAAATGACAATTTCCAATTTTACAAGGTATACTAAAACTCCCTGAATCGTTTAATTTCGGTGGAAGTTTATTTTGCAACCTAGCGCTGCACCCTTCTGAAAGCATCACTGTCTCATGTTCCTCCAGCTTTCTTTTGTGTGTTAGGATGTCCTTCATGAATTTTGCATAACTTGGCATTTGCGCAAGTGCATCTGTGAAGGGGATGTTGATATGGATCTTTTTGAAGATGTTTTGAAATTTCTTGAACTGTTTGTCCATCATCTGATTTCTTAACCTCTGTGGAAAAGGAATTGGAGTCTCGTAAGGCTTAATTGGTGATTTCACCTTACTTGACCCATCCTTTGTTTCAGACGTATTTTCTGATGCTCGATCATGCTCTATTTCTTGTTCTACCCCCTTATCCTGGTTAGTAGTTGATTGTTTAACACCAATCTCTGGTAGTTGGGCCCCACTCCTGGTAGTAATGGCTTTCACATGTTCTCTAGAATTTATTTCTGTGTTACTAGGTAGAGTACCTTGCTGCCTCCCTGAAATAGCTATCGCCATCTGCCCCACCTATGTTTCCAAGTTCTTTATGGCTGCATGTTGATTTTGAAGTGTAGTCTCTGTCCTTCTCATAAACTGATCATTTTTTCCCATATACTGCTCTGTTTTCTCGATAAATTTCCCGAGTAGATCCTCAATTGAAGACTTCTTCTCCTCTTGCTGGTACATAGGTTGTTGTGGTCTTCCTGTATTTTGATTGTCCCTCCATCCAAAATTAGGATGATTTCGCCACCCTGGATTGTACGTATTTGAATAGGGATTATTTTGTGGACGACCACCTCCTTGAACAAAATCAATTTGCTCTGGTAGCTGAACTAAGATAGGACAATCTGAAGTGTTATGGTCTGCACCACATTCTTCGCAAAGTGTTCTGGCATTCTTCATTGGATTTCCAGCCATTGCTATGCTTTCCACCTTATTTACCAAAGAGTCAATTTTTGCAGATAGGGCTGTATAATTATCCACTTCATACACTCCAGAAGGTCTCTTTTGGATTACTCGGTCTGAGGCCCACATTGCATTTGTGTTAGCAATTCTTTCAAACAGCTCCAATGCTTCATCAATAGTCTTAGTAGAAAGTGACTCATTAGATGATGAGTCTACTAGACTTTTGAATTGAGGTAGCAAACCTGCGTAGAAATACTGTACTTGCACTCCCCTCGAAATCCCGTGATGAGGACACTTCCTGAGCATGTTTTTAAATCTGTTCCATGTCTCATCAAATGACTCTGCATCCTGTTGTTGAAATACTGATATGTCGTGCTTGAGCTTTGCAATTTTGATTGGCGGGAAGAACTTTGTACAGAACTTCTGAGCCAGATCATTCCATGTTGTTATGCTAGCTGTAGGTCGAGAGTCTAACCATTCTAGAGCTCTATCTCTCAGAGTATGTTGAAAAAGACGAAGTCTGATGGCATCATCTGATATCCCCTGAAACTTGAAGTGTTGGCAAAGCTCTAAGAACCTCGATACATGGGTGTGCGGATTCTCGTCGGCTCTTCCATAAAATTGATGTCCATTTTGAAATAAATGGATAACATTTGTTTTTAACTGGAAGTTTGGCTGACCAAATGGAGGGTAGACAATACTTGACTGATTTTGAATTATCTGTGGAGTCATAAAGTCCCCAACTAGCATGTTCCCTTCATCTTCCACTTGCAATTCTTGATTTCCCAAGTTGTTTGCCATATCTTGTTGTTTTTGTTGTTTTTCTGCTAATTTTGCCTCTCTTAGATTGCGATGAAAAGTGCGTTCGATTTCCGGGTCAACTTCTAGAAGATCTCCGTGTCTCGAACTTCGCATACACAAATCTGCGAGAAACAAATGAAAAAGAATGTATGAACTGAAATAAAGAAGGAAAATTTAAATAAATCTAAAAGTTCGAATTAGTGAAAATAACCTAAGAATAAATCTAGACTACAATCCCCGGCAACGGCGCCAAAAACTTGATCGAACTAATTTTAACTCTTACCGCAAGTGTACGGTATCGAACAAGTAATAAAATAGATTTGAGTCCGAATGTCGTTCCCACAAGGTTTGGTTAGATCTATTTTCTTAAATTATTAACCTTAACCGAAACGAATGAATTTGCAGTGGTTTATAAGATATTCTAAATGAGTGGACCAAGTTACCCAAGAAATCTAAAATTAATGATCAAATAAATAAGCAAATGGAATTTTCAAGATTTGTTTAACAAATGTATGTAAATGAAGTGCTAGGATTTAGAATCCATCTTAGTATTGATATTTCACACTTTAATTCAAATAACCCAAGACAAGGTATATTATTGACGATCAATGTTTCTATACTGCCTAAAACTCTCTTTTGAACAAGAATTAAGCATTTTCCTAATTACGATCCACCTATATTTCTATGATGAATGCTAATATTTAGGAAAGCATTAAACAAGCAAAACATGAAAAGATCACATAGGGCATAGTGGTATATTTCTATCCCTATCGAACCCTATGGCTATTGATTCAAGTCTAGTGAAATTCCACTCTTTCGATCATAAAATTCCACCACATACATCATATAATTCATGCATCAAAATTATAGATGAAAATAAATACGAATCAATAACTCAGAATACCAATTGTCATAAGATTAAGTAATCCAAAGAATGAAATAATTGTCTAAGACTTCATCATAATCCTAGCACAATGGAAAATTAGCCTAGATACATAGTTAATAGCAAATCACAAATATAAAAGAACTTCATCACCTATAATATGAAAATCCCAAGAAAATGTGGATAAATATTCACAACTCCGCTCTTCAAAGCTTTGATGTGCTTCTTGGTGTATTAGGTTAAGAATGAATCCCAAATCTCGTGTGTCATGTTCTATATATATGTCCCCCCTCTGACCTAGGCGAAAAGGGGTGAATTAAATCAGAATTCGCGTGAAAAGCCCATCAGTGGCCCAGCCGGAAAGCTGCGCGATCGCGTGGTAGAAACCATAGCGATCGCGTGGCTGATGTTAAAACTCTCGGGTTAAGAATTTGCCTCATCTCGCGATCGCTTGGTATGTGATCAGCGATCGCGACTTCGCGATTTTCTCGGCTGTACAAGTTAGTCCCTGACTTTTAATTGCACCTTCAGTCCTCAGCTTTCAATTGTTGCGATTTAGTCCTCAAACTTTATCTCCTTCTCGGTTTGACCATTCAAGCTCTTAATTCAGTCAATTAGGTCCTCCAGCCTCTGATTTAGTCACTTTGGCACCAAGCATGTTTCCCGATTGACGTCACCAACTCCTCACTTGTCCAATTTAGCTCCAATTAACATCCAATCGTGTCATTTTTCCGTTCATTACTTCATTCTTCTTCAATTGGGACATTTTCTGAAAAGTAAACAAATAAACATAAATTAAATAGCAAATATTCCCAAACGACAATAATTAATCCTAATTTAGACATACAAATAAGTGTATAAAATACGCTTATCAAGCGTCCTCAAGCTAATATTGTTGTAAATGAGAGAGATCATCTCTCAGATGACATGTCTGACCTAAACCTTACAGCGGTGATTAGTGAGGTTAACTTGGTGTGATCTAACCCAAAGGAGTGGTGGCTGGATACTGGGACCACTTGCCATGTCTGCTCCAACAAGAGCATGTTCACTACTTTTGCACCAGTTACAAATGGTGAAAAATTGTTCATGGAAAACTCCGCAACATCTAAAGTGCTGGGTAAAGGCAAGGTGGTCCTGAAGATGACCTCTGATAAGTGTGCGTTTTACACACTTATTGTGCTTTTAAATAGAAAATTTAATTAACAAATTGAACAAATATCTACTTATATATTGTGTTTATCTTGTACAATTAGGTACAACCTCAATTGGAAAGCAAATGGACAATATTGGAGTGCAATCAGGCTAAAAGAGGAGCAAATTTGATGTCCAATGACCTAATCAAAAGAAATCAAAAGTTCGGGGACTCAATTGCAATATCTCAGAAAGTTGGAGGACTAAAGATGCAAATATTTCAGGGGCATATTTGTAATAAAAGTCAAAATTTGAGGACTAAATTGAAGAAGACTAGAAGATGGAGGACCCAATTGCAATCAGGGAAGGACACAGTGATAAGTGTATTTTATACACTTATTTGTATGTCTAAATTAGGTGTAATTATTTTCGTTTAGGAATATTTGATTTTTAATTTGTGTTTATCGTTTACTTTTCAGAAAATATCCCAAAAGATGAAGAATGATGAAATCAATGGGAAAAACGCATAATTGGATTGCTAATTGGAGCTAAATTAGACAAGTGAGGAGTTTGTAACGTCAACCGGGAAGGTTCATGGTGCTCAAGTGAACAAATCAGAGGTTGAAGGACCCAGTTGAAGGAATTGAGAGTTGAAACGAGCGAATTGAGAAGATTCCAAAGTATGGGGACTATATTGTTGCAATTGGAAGTTGAAGGACTGAAAAGCAAATTAAACATGAGGTACCAACTTGCAAATATCCAATGATTGATTTGGATAATAAGAAGATATTTTGAGGATTTTTAGGAGTTAATTGGATGCAAGTATAAGTCAAAAAGGAATGGAATATGATAAGAATATTACCATAAAATTGATTCCAATCCTAGAAGATTCTGGAAAGAATTCTAGTCGGACTTTGAGACCAAATTATGGGGCAGTAAACGTTCGAATTAGGAAAATCCATTTTCAAGAATAATTGTAGCCCTTTAAGTTATCTTTCTAACTTGAATCATCTTAATCGGATAAGTAAAGAGAAAGATATGGTCGAAATACTGAAAGCTGTGCAGATACCAAAAAAGACTCGCGCGCGGATTTGATGAATTTCTTTCCTTCTTCAACTTGATCTCTTCACCAACTATAAATACAACCTCTTTGCACGAAAATCAGACCTTTGCCTCTCCATAGAACGATCCACAATAGATAATTCAACATCAAATTCTTGGAGAATCAAGCATTGCAATGGCGCGTGAATTGAAAACAGTTGAAGAATTGATAATTGGTGCAATCTTTTCATTATTTATATTGCTTTTCAATGAACGTTTATTTTTACTGTTTTTGTTATTTCATAATGATGTGTAACTAATTTTAACGTTGGGATGAACGATGTAGCCTAGTTAATTATTTTAATATCATATTCCTTGTTTTAACGCTTTAATGCATGTGTTGATTTATTATTGCGTTTAATGCGTGAATGAACTGGCCAATTATTCATGATTTCATGTGTTATTTCCATAATCCGAGAGGTGAGTTAATAACATAGATCTAGGTAATAAATTCGGTAATTGAACGAGAGATAGAGATATACTCTTGTAATTATTGCGATCGTGTGTGAATTCTTGTATGTAATGCATCTAGTTAAGGAATATTCGGACCCGCTGTAGAGATACAAGATTGACTTATTTAGGTAGGATTGATTTAAACTCGAGAGAGGAATCTCAATTTAAATTAGTGAATTCGACCGAACACACAAATAGGAAATAAAACTGGAATTGGAATTGATTTAATTAGTTAGGTGAATTCGTGAATCCCAACTACTTTACAATCTTATTTGAAAACAAAACAATTTAACAATTCTTTTTAATTAATTAGTTCCATTTCTTAATTCTAGATTTTTATTCTTAAAACGATTTTCATTTGTTCAAATAAAGTTAAGAACTGAAATATTTCGGTAATTAATAGCAGTCCTCGTGGGAACGATAATCCGGACTCTAAGGTCCACTTTATTACTTGATTACGATATCGTACACTTGCGATTTCAGCCACAACACACAGCTGCCTGGTGAACTACGCGATCGCGTGTATCGACTAGGCAGCGCTCGCGAATCAAGCCAAAAATTCAATCCGAGAGTTTTCAAGTCAACCACGCGATCGCGAGACATTCATCCACGCGATCGCGTGGTCATAATTTTGAGCGATAATCTGGGCCGACCCGGTGCAACCCCGTTCGGCCCAAACGCGGAAGGACGTGGATCTAAGCGAAAAAATGGTATTTTTGGGCATTTTGAGTAGGGTTTCAAGGATACTTGATCCCAATTTTCATCCTCCCCAAAACCCTACCCTTTTTTTTCTCTCTTTTCTTCTTCTTTTCTTTTCTTTGTTTTTGTTTTGTTTGTAATCTAGTTTGTAGATTATTTTTGATTTCAAAGTTTTAGTCACCATTGAAGCAAGGAAACAAGAAGTGAGGTGAAGATTCAAAACAAAGTTCAAGGAATTTTGGGGCAAAAACTCAAGGGAAGTGATTTATTCCATTATCTTGTATTTTTAATCTTTAATTTCTATATTTTGTGATGTATTTTTGTAAACCTCAACTTTTGTGCAATATTTATACAATGGACTAGTTGTTTTATGTTGGGATGATTGATGTAGCTTAATTTAGTTTAAGTAATTTTAATGTTTGTTTCTTAATGTTGAGCTTATTTCATGTGTGTTTTTTATTGAGATTATTCCATGTGTTTGATTGATCACCAAATATATGTTTTGTGAAGTGTATAATAATCGAGAGATATTATGCATTTTAGACCAAATAACAAATGCTCTGGTTCTTGTTAAGGATAGAGATATACCTAAAACTCTAGATGATCCATTGAGCTATTTTCACAAAGAGTTAATGCAATTGATTGAGCCTTAATCGACATAGAGATATAGTAGGTTAGACCAATTGATTAGGGTTAATTTCACTCAAGAGAGGTAATTAGCTAAGCTTGGAAAATCAGGTCTAACATTGTAAATGAGTAATGTATTAATTTGCATGTGTTGAGAAATAACTTAAGCGAGAATTAAGTGAAATCATGATTCCCAACTATTTTATCTTTCATTTTCCTTATTTTAATTTGGTTTAAAATTAGTTTCTTTAATTTAGAATTTTCCAAAACCAACTTTTAATTGTGTGTTTCTCTTTATTGTTAGAATTAAATTAATTAAAGTTGTATAATCTAAAGTAAACATTCCTCGTGGGATCGAAAATCCGGACTCAAAAAGTTCACTTTATTACTTGTACGCGACCCGTGCGCTTGCGGTACACTATTTTGAGCGAACAACCTCTGGTAGAGAGCTTACTCTGACCAATGTGTTGTATATGCCAGAGATTCGCAAGAATCTGGTTTATGGGTCTCTTCTGAGCAAGAATGGTTTCCGCATGGTCATTGAGGCGGACAAGCTGATGATTACCAAGATAGGAGTTTATGTTGGGAAAGGCTATATGACTGATGGCCTATTTAAATTAAATGTAATTGCTGTAACCCCAACTGTTATGAATAATGAGAAATCTCCTTCTGTTTACTTGCTTGAGCTCCTAATCTGTGGCATGGTAGATTAGGTCACGTAAATTATAATGCAATACGTAGGCTAAGCAAGCTAAACTACTTGCCTAGGTTTCAAATTGATTTGAATCATAAATGTGAAACCTGTGTTGAGGCAAAACTTACAAGGTCTTCGTTTCATAGTATTGAAAGAAGTACCGAGCCATTGGGACTAGTCCACAGTGATGTGTGTGACTTGAAATTTGTCCAAAAAGAGGCGGAAATAAGTATTTTATTACTTTTTTCGACGATAGCACGAGATATTGTTATGTGTACTTGCTTAAAAGTAAAGACGATAATTGCTATTGCAGCCTTGCGAAATCTGGAAATATATCAGATGGATGTAAAAACAGCTTTCCTAAATGGAGATTTGAATGAAGAAATTTACATGGAGCAACCAGAGGGGTTTTCAGCTCCAGGTCAAGAAAGGAAAGTTTGTAGACTGGTTAAATCGCTTTATGATTTAAAGCAAGCACCGAAGCAATGGCATGAGAAGTTTGATAATGCTATGCTTTCTAGTGGCTTTGAATCAACGAGTGCGACAAGTGTGTATATGTTAAGGATACTAATGATGGATATGTCATATTGTGTCTGTATGTCGATGATATGCTCATTGTTGGCAGCTCTGATAAGATTATCAAAGCCATTAAGAATATGTTAAACTCAAAGTTTGACATGAAAGATATGGGTCTCGCGGATGTCATTTTGGGAGTAAAAATTACTCGAACTCCGAATGGACTTGTGTTATCTCAATCTCATTATATTGATAAGATACGAGACAAGTTCAACAAGTCAGATACCACGGTGGCTAGGACTCCAGTGGATTTGAGTCTCCATTTATCCAAGAATACTGGTGACGGCGTGTCACAGTTAGAATATTCTCGGATAATAGGGAGTTTAATATATTTAATGACTTGTACGAGACCGGACATAGCATACTTAGTTAGTAGACTGAGTCCCTACACGAGTAACCCAACTGCTATCCACTGGAAAGCTATTTTCAGGGTGTTACATTATTTGAGGTACACTCGTGATTTTAGACTGCATTATTCTAGATACCCTGCAGTAATCGAAGGGTATGCTGATGCAAATTGGATATCAGATATGTCTGACTCCAAGTCTACTAGTGGATATGTCTTCACTCTTGGTGGTGCAACTGTCTCTTGGAAATCGTCCAAACAAACTTGCATCGCAAGATCTACAATGGAATCAGAATTTATCGCGTTGGATAAAGCAGCTGAGGAAGTAGAGTGGCTTCGACAGTTTGTTGATGATATTCCAAGATGGTCAAAGCCTGTGCCTACAATTTGCATTTATTGCGATAATCAATCAGCAATTTGCAGGGCACAGAGCAATATGTATAATGGTAAGTCTCGACATATTCGAAGATGACATAATACCATTCGACAACTACTCTCACAAGGTATTTTGCGGATCCGCTAACCAAAGGGTTAACTCAAGAACTAGTTGTCAAAGCATCGAGGGGAATGGGCTTGCAGCCTATGACGTTGAAAGGTGTCATGGTGGAAACCCAACCTAGCTGAATGGAGATCCCAAGATCTAGGTTCAAAGAGACAACTAAACCATGTATATCTGTGTAAATCACTGAGAAGGTTCTTCTTCTGCTCATTCCTATGGTGCTTACAGTGATTGAAAGATGCAGCTTAAGCTATGCTTTTAATGACTCTTAAGCGTGATGGTGAAACGCTGAGTTAAGAGGTCACCTATGTGAGTGTGAAGTGGGACCGCTTCTATAAGGATTGGGAAGGCTACATCCTTGAACAAACACTTGCAGAACCAGGCGACGTATTCATGGCCAAAACGAACACAACATTGAGAACTATGCTGTGTCTAGAATGATCCTGTGTGAGGTCTATTATCTTGGTTTACACAAATGGCGATTTAGTTCAAGGCATCTAATCCACTGGTTTGCTAGTAATACCCGATAGATTTTCACAAGGGAAGGTTCAAAGTTAAATGCTACCTATCCTATGCAGGATTGCTTCGATTTACTCTCTCTCCTTATCTCTTGGGTCTTTGGTTTTCGAAAATTTTCATTCATATGGAGGATTGTTGGAAAACTGATTGCATTTTCAATAATATCAGTTTCAATTTTCATTTCCAGAAGTTACAATTCATTTTCAGAAGTTACAAATTTTGTGTTGAATGGAAAATTTACTTCATCCGTTTCATTCTCATCAATCTTCAATTTTCAAATAGTGATTAAATGGCATCAAATGTTGTTGCCCTATATATAAGCCATCTCCCTTCTCGATTAGAAGAACAGTGAAAGAAAAGAAAAGAAAAAAAAAACCAGCTTCTTGCGTGATCCAGGCTCCTGTTTCTTTGCCATTCCTTTGCAAAATATCTTTGAGAGAAAAAGAGTAAGCACAGCTAGTTCGACAGGCGGTGAGCGTAGTGCAACGTAAACCAACAACCGATTTTATCCTGGGAATCGAACACCGATCAAAACATCTTGCACCTCGGTGAGGCGGCGAATTTGATTTAAGGAAACCGTGTAAACACGGAACTTCGGTTTGATTTCATTTATTTGATTCTCTTAATTTTCTCAACAGTTCTATCAATTTAAGAATATGTATGTGCTACTTTGGGATTCACAACACTATAAATCAATTTGTTGAGGGCACCGATTTCAGAACAGTTTTCTTGAACAAACATTACTCTAATTAAATATAATATCTTATGTGTCTCAGATAATCATACCTTAATAGAGAATTTAGATTAGATATATCTCAGTTTTTATCAGATATTTATGATCAAATGTTGTTATGAGTTTTAACTTCACATGCATGATAAAAAAAAATTTACACCAAGTTACAATTTATTTTTTTATCTTGATTCTAAAATCTTGATAAATTGTCAAATGATATTTATCATTCATTTTTTCAGTGCATCAATTGATTGATTATGAATTATATAAACACATAGAAGAAGAAATCTTCTCAGCTTCAGAACAATTTTCTTGATCAAACATTACTCTAATTAAATATAATATCTTCTATGTCTCGAATAATCATACCTTAGTAGAGAATTTAGATTAGATACATCTCAGTTTTTATCAGACATTTATGATCAAATGTTGTTCTGAGTTCTAACTTCGCATGCATGATAAACATATTTTTACACCAAGTGACAATTGATTTTTTTCATCTTGATTCTAAAATCTTGATAAATTGTCAAATGATATTTATCGTTCTTTTTTCACTGCAGCAATGGATTGATTATGAATTATATACACACATAGAAGAAGAAATCTTCTCAACTTTAGTTTCTTTTTATAAGGTAGCTTATGAATAAATTTTAGGAAAAACAAAATTTAAAGAAGTTAGCAATCAGTAATTAGAAGAAAGATGATGGTATTATTGATAAGGATATTACGTACATAGAAATTTGAATATAATGTTTAGGGTAAATTGAGTTTGATACTAAGATTGTTTAAATCAACACTTTGAATATTTTTTAGGCAAAACACGTAGGAAAATTTGGACAATTTTTATTCAATTTCAAAAATATATATTGAATAAAAATATCATAATACCGTTACAATATCACGTGCATTGTACTCGTTATATACTAGTAAATATAAATACAAGAAGTGGTATATGGAGAAGAATTTGCCTTATTTAAATGCTATATTTATGGATCGAATAATATTGTACTAACTACAGAAATATAAATGATAATGTTGCTGCATGATTGATGAGATTTGATTGAGAAAGTGATCTTGTCATTTTCCTCGTCTAATAGTATTGTCCACAAAAATAATAATAAATAAATAAATAAATAAATTAAAGATTAACATTTTGCTATTATAGCATGGATGATTTATAAGTACTTCGCTCTATATTTATCTCTTCAATTCAAGATATTATAACAATAAATTAGCCTTATTTTGTGATATTATTCCTATAAATAAATGCATGACTCGGTCTGAAATATATGTGAAATAACCTTTAAATAGAATCCCATGTTAAAATTATTTCTCTAATGAGCCGTTTGGTCAAGGAGAAATTCAACAATTTTTTCTCAAATTCATTTTCAATCACACATTTTATGGAACCCATCACTTTACAAACTTTTTAACAACTTTTCAACTACACTAAAAATCTTCTCCAATTTCTCATACACAAAACATGCTTGTCTGCTTGTGCAATTTTCAATTTAAATTGGCATTTCTTTATCAGTCTAACTTGATTGACCATGAAATAAAATCATCATTAATTGTGAGATTCTATTTAATGGTTAGGCTTAATAAATATTGCTGCATGAATTTAATTCTTATGCCCACCTATAGTATCATTGCTAATTAATAAACTAAGCCTCCAATTGGTAAATTTTTTTATAAATAACATATTTTTCAAAATTATTTTTCAATTACTTATTTTATCTCGAAAACGTCACATTTTTTTTATTTATAAACAAAATTATTTTATCAAACAGCTAAATTAGTAAACGATTTATAAAACAATCTACCACCATGGTAAGAAGTCATTTTTTGTCATTCATTCCTGCGAAATTTTGTTTTCCTTAAGACGTTAATTCAAATGTTCAATTAGGCGGCTGAAAATGATCGTGTAGTGTAAGAACAAGCATTTGATATTCTACAATGTTTTCCCTAGCTAATATATTGTAATGGATGGAGTTATATTAATGAGAATTCCACCCAAAACTGACAATAAAATCCAAATACAAGAGTTCCTATTATATTCAGTGAGGAAAACAAAATTAAAAGAATGAAAGAGGAAAAAATCGTGTGTAGTTCCTATAACAAGAATCAAGAAATTAATTATAGATTCCTCTAACGAGGAAATAGTAGCAACTGGTCGGGTTACACACATATATATATGAAAGAAAAATGCCAATATCCCATAATAGCTAAACGAAATGTTTGTCAAGTTCAAGACTTTAAAAGTAATTCTCCTCTCGGGCCACGAAATCGAAGAAGGGAAAAATACATAAGTATGATTTTTAAAGTACACATTTTCGAAGTTAAGAAATTTAAGATTTTATTTCAAAAATCAGGTCATAATTAATTATATATTTTATTGTTTATTATAAGTCACAATTTTTTAGGTCACAACTTATTATGTTCACAAGTCACAAATTAAGTCATAAGTTTATGGTCACAATCACAATTTTTTAGGTTACAATTTATTTCTCGATCACAAATTTCGAATTTTGTAGGTCACGATATTTTCGGTCGCACATCTCGAGTCAATTGGTCACAATTTAACAAATTATGAGTCACAATTTCTTTATTGATCACAAATCACAAATCACAAATTTCATTTGTCACAATTTTTTCGAATACAAATCAAGAATTTTTTATGTTACAATTTTCACAAATCACTAGTAAGTCATAATTTTTCCCGGTCACAAATCTCGAATTATTTATTTGGTCACAATTTTTTCTCGGTCACAAATTAGAGTTATTTGGTCACAACTTCAATTATTATAAGTCACAACTTATCAAATTATAAATTACAATTTTTTTATTGGTCACAAATCATGAAATTCATAGGTCACAATTTATTTCTTGAGTCACAAATAACAAATTTTATGAGTCACAACTTATTTCGCGGTCACAACTTATCAAATTTGTTGGTCTCGATTCATTTTTTTGGTCACAATGTATCATATTAATTGGTCACAACTTAGTTCTCGAGTCACGACCCAAACCCAAACCATCTCCAACATCCCAAATCCTTAACACTGTCACTGTCACCGCCCCACCATCACCACTGCCTTTAATGCATCACCACTGCATCATATACATTATTACCACCTTCGACCAAACAAATCACCCAGTTCACCGCAACTATATCGCCCCTGCACCACCACCACCACACGATTAACAATGTAGCCCGCCACCGCGTCTGCCGCTCCACATGTACTAACAACAACCACAATGAATCCACCATCAGGACCACCTTAACCTCTTCCACACCACAACCCCACCCCCACGATAAAAACAGACAATAATCGCCACCAGCAATTTGTTATAAAAAAAATAGATCGTTGTACCAGATTTCTTACTCCAACCGAAGAATGACCTCACCAACGGCACAACCACCAGCCGCACTAACAAAATTCTCAAATTAACCATCGCCGAAGGCACTTGTACCAACAGTCACTACTCGCCGCCGATCTCGGGATAATTGTAATGCTACACTCACCGACATCGCTTCGCGCCATCGTCGTTGATTTGGTGGTATGTCTTGGTGTGTGCGCCACCGTCTGAACGCCATCATCATAGTGGCAACATGACAATGCACCTGAAGCAACAACAGTCATTGCTCCTCGTCGTCGCCATCTATGGGTGATGGGTGACGCTGCGCGCGGCGATATCGCAACGGCGTCATCTGCCGTTGATTTACTGATACACCGTCGGAGTTCCAGGGGTGACTGGAAACAGATTTGAACACAACGTATGTTATGGTTGGGGGAGTGTAACGCCCCGAGTTCTGAGAAACGCAGGAACGTCACTTTTCTAAAATTTCAAATAAACTTTATTGCTGAAAATGAATTAAATATTAAATATCACATTTATTGGATATAAGTTTAGCGATAATTCAGATTAAATAAAGTAATTCTTACAAACTTATTAAAAATGAAAATTCTTGATAAAATGAAATGTTTATTTCGAAATCCACGAATTTCAAAAAATAATATCCAAATTATATTCTTCGCCATTGCCCATCACTCGTCTCCGTCACCGAAATCTGCAAATTTTTTAAAATAACTGGGTGAGCATTTCCAAATGAAATACTCAGTAGACTCAACTCCAATAATTAATCTACAAGATAATTGGACAATTAATTATGCAAATAATATGGTGATATTCTTTTCTTATTCATAAGCATCAATAAATGAGTGCAAATGAACACATTCTTTTCTTGTTTCATGCTAGCAGATAAGTTATGACGTGCATAACATAAATTCTCAAATTTATCTCATACGAGATATTCTTTTCTCACCCTGAACTAGCTTTAAAAATTCGGTCTCCTTCTGGTCTCAGAGGGCTTGGGGGAAGAACTTGTCTTTGATCTCTTCCTTAAACTCTTCCCAGGTCAACGCTACCTGCTCCTCTTCGATCCTAGTCCGTGATGCGGACTCCCACCAAAAGCCGGCCCTACCTATCAACATAAACTCTGCACTAGAAACCTTCCTATCCTCAGGGCAAGAGATATGCTTGAAAATCCTCTCGATTCCCTGTAACCACTCCTCCACAGCCAATGGATTGTCCCCGCTATCAAAAGTGGGTGGACGATACCTCCTGAATTGTTCGATAACTGGTACTGAGGAACCTGCTGGGGCCTGTCTCAAATCTTGTACGGCTAGAAGCAAGTCTCTGATGATGCTGGATTGGGCTGTGGGGCCCTGTCCTGAGTTCTCTCGCTCAGATGTAGCACGGTCCATTATACTCCTGTTAATGCGTCTAGCCATTCCCTTAAAAATGAAAACAAGGAGTATGTTTGTAACTTCGGATAAAATTTTGGGCCAAATATATTCAACTCCAATATAGACGAAAATGAAAAATTGAAATATTCTCATTAATAGTTTAAATTTCCTTCAATTGAGGATACAAAACATAGAACTGCCAATATTGGGAATGGAATAATGCTAGACAAAAAAAAAAATCTTAGAAAACCATCCTATATTCTACATCTTTGGTGGTGATATAGGAGATATCGATTCTGGTGTGCCGGGGATATAATCTGGTGCGCCCGGGGTCATAGGCGGTGAGTCAAAGGTATATCCTGGTGAGCCAGGAGTATAGTCGAGTGCACCCGGTGTCATACTTGGAGAGTCAAAAATATAACCCGGTGAGCTAGGAGTATAGTCATATATGCCTAACTCGGCGTCGGGTATCTCAACTGGTTCTTCCTCGTCATCTGATAGAATAATTATTTCTGGTGCTGGAGCATAGGTTAGGTAGCGGTCCCACCGCATTACAAATTCGTCACAAACAGTCTGGAAATTCACGTCCTCTCCTAGACGTCTCTTCACGTCATTATAGAACTCGATCGCTAATTCACGCTGACCTTTTGGAAATGTTGACAAAAGGCGGCTAATAGATTGAGCATCGGTCAGCCTAATTCCACTAGCTATGGCGTCATGATGTATGGCGCAAAAACGAAGGATGCGGTTGGATATCCCGTCAATTGGTGCCATGTCTAGAATCCAATTTGCAAAGTCCAGTTAGGGTTTATTATTAATTTAAATCTAAGGACGAAATATTTTATGAAAAATGTCTTAAATCGTACTAATTCCCATTATACTCCAAAACTCGTTTTTTTCTTTATTTCTTTCTCATTATTTCGGATACTAGTTTTCTAATTCTTTCTCGTCTTTCCTTTTCTTTTCTTTTCTCGTCAAATTCTCAAAATATTCATTCTCAAGTATCCGAAATAAATCAATAAAGTAAACATACTAAACTTCGTTACCTTCGGAGTCGGCGGAAAATGATGGCAATGGCAAAAAAAATCGTCAAAACATTATTTTCCATTATTTTTAGAAAAAAATTATTTTCTTGTTTTATAAAAATTTTTGCAAGTCTACAGAAACGTAGACTCGCTCTGATACCACGCTGTAGCGCCCCGAGTTCTGAGAAATGCGGGAACGTCACTTTTCTAAAATTTCAAATAAACTTTATTGCAGAAAATGAATTAAATATTAAATATCACATTTATTGGATATAAGTTTAGCGATAATTCAGATTAAATAAAGTAATTCTTACAAACTTATTAAAAATGAAAATTCTTGATAAAATGAAATGTTTATTTCGAAATCCACGAATTTCAAAAAATAATATCCAAATCATATTCTTCGCCATTGCCCATCACTCGCCTCCGTCACCGAAATCTGCAAATTTGTTAAAATAACGGGGTGAGCATTTCAAAATGAAATACTCAGTAGACTCAACTCCAATAATTAATCTACAAGATAATTGGACAAGTAATTATGCAAATAATATGGTGATATTCTTTTCTTAGTCATAAGCATCAATAAATGAGTGCAAATGAACACATTCTTTTCTTGTTTCATGCTAGCAAATAAGTTATGACGTGCATAACATAAATTCTCAAATTTATCTCATACGAGATATTCTTTTCTTTTCTCATGCAATTAAGCATATAAAATCACACAAATCCACATAACACATGGAATTATAATATAAATCAATTAGTGGGGGAGAGTCTACCTTTAACGTTACGAGTTCTCAAAAATTGGAGCGGGAATAGTCGTCAGCTTCTCAAATCACCAACTGCTTCGTCTAGCCAAAAGTAAATTAATTTAAGTTAGTATTTTAGAAATTTAAAGTCTTAAGTGATAAAATAAAATCTTAGGGTTAAATTGAAAGTTAAAGAAATTGAAAGGTCTAGGACTGAAATAGTTATTTTTAAAACTTAGGGCCGACCAGGAACCTTTTAAAATGTAGGGCTGAATTAAGCATTTTAAACATACAGGGGTTGAATTAAAAGCTTTCAAAAAGGGTTGGGGGCTGAAAGGCAATTTGCGAAACTTAAATTAAATAAAATAAAACTAAAAAATATCTCATTTCTCTCTCAAATATCAAGACCGAAAGAGAGGGAGAGTAGAGAGGCTGCGGGAGAGGCGATGACGGCGAGGAAGGGGGCTGCTCCTCTCCGTTCCGGCGCTGGGGCCGCCGTGCAGTGGCGGTGGTGCGGGTATGTGATGGGAAGTGTTTTTGGGCTTCGAAAAATGGAGTTAACCGAGGTTTTGGAGTTCGGTTTTGAGGCTGCGAGGTTGTGGATTTTCGACGTTTGATCCGGTTAGCAGGTGGCGGTAGGTAAGTGTTTGGCTTTTCTCTTGATTTATTGGTTTTTTTTTCTTCGGGTTGTTCTGATTTGGGATTGGAGTTGGGGAGTGGCGTTGATGGAGGTGCGGTTGTGGCTGTGAAGGGGTTGCGAACGGTGGCGATGGTGGTTTGGTAGCGGCTGTGGCTGGTGTTTAATGGTTCTGATTTTTTTGTTGTAGTTTGGTGAAAGGGCTGTGTGTGGTGGTGCTTGGTGATCTGATTGCAGGAAAGTTGAATCAAATGGATGCAGAATTGGACAGCTGCAGGAGGAATCTCTTGATTGAGGATGAAATGTAGGAACTTGCAGTAGAATGATAATTGTGATTTAGGGAAAAGAGGGAGAGAAGTCAGCAGCGTGAAAATGGAATGGGGGGTGGAATTATTGGAAATGTGGGGGAAATGGATTTTTACCAATTGGGATAGTGCTAAAAATTATATTTGGGAATTAAAGGAATTTAAATTGGACAAAGGTCAAAATATCGGAATAAATTAATTCGGACTTTAAAATCGTTAAAATTTGAATTAAGATTTAAAAATAGTGACATTGGAATATTTTAAATAAAATTCGGAAATTTAATTACGATGGAAATTAATTTAATTTCATTTATAATTTGGCTAGACGAATACTCTTTTAAATTAAATTGGAAAAATTCGTAGCGATGCGTACTTAAAATTCTGAAAATATTTTATTTAGAAAAACTTTGAAAATTCCCAGTCGCTACAGGGAGAATGTGAGAAATCAGAATGTTGATTAGGGTTGAATGGGTTGGAGTGCTTGGGAACTTGGGGGAGTGGGTAGAGGGGATAGTAAATTGATTAAGTTAAATATTTTATTAATATTTAAAATCAAATGACGACCTGATTTTTGTATATATAAATTGTAAATTTGTTTTTTGAAATTTGTAGTTAAAAACTATGCTAGGGTGTAATTTCCTCATCGAAGAATTCTTCAATAAAAACCGACTTCTTGGCCTTTAACTAATCTCAAACAAGTGCAAGAAGTCTCACTAGTAAAAAATAGTAGAAAAAAAGGGGAATACACGTCGGTTTTTCAAAAAAATCGACGTGTAAAAAAGGACGGTGGCATTTTCGTAATTTCTTTTTTAAATACGCATCGGTTCTAAATAAGAACTGACGCCTAAAGTCGGACCGGCTGACTTTAGGCGTCGGTTCAATGAGAACCGATGGAGAACCGACGCGAGAAACCAACTGTTGTGCTGTAAAATCGCAAGTATACGATATCGCAATCAAGTAATAAAGTGACTTTTGAGTCGAGCGATCGTTCCCACGAGGACTGTTTACTAGTACTGAAATATGTCAGTTCTAAACTTTATTTGAACAGAAAAAGAGAATTTGTGATTGTAAACTAAAACTAATAAATTAAGCTAAAGAATTTAAAATTGCAGAAATGTTATGTTTTCAAATAAGATTGCAAAGTAGTTGGGATTCAAGAATTCACCTAGCCAATTAAATCAATTCGAATTTCAGATTTTATTTTCTAAATATGTGCTCGATCGAATTCACTGATTCAAATTGAGATTCCTCTCTCGAGTTTAACTCAATCCTACCTAAATAACTCAACCTTGTATCTCTACAGCGAGTCCGAATATTCCTTATCTAAATGCAATACACACAAGAATTCACACACGATCGCAATAATAACAAGAGTATATATATATATATATATATATATATATATATATATATATATCTCTCTCTCTCTCTCTCTCTCTCTCTCTCGTTCAATTACCGGATTTACTACCTAGATCTATGTTATTAACTCACCTCTCGGATTATGAAAATAACAAATGAAATCATGAAAGAATGGCTAGTTCATTTACGCATTAAACGCAATAATAAATCAACACATGCATTAAAGCGTTAAAACAAGGAATATGGCATTAAAATAATTAACTAGGCTACATCGTTCATCCAAACATAGAATTTAGTTACACATCTTTATTAAAAAACAATAAAAATAAAATAAAATGTTCATTGAAAATAACAAAGAAGAATGGAAAGATTGCACCAATAATCAATTCTTCAAGTATCTTCAATTCACGCCCCTCTACGATACTTGAATCTCCAAGAATTTGGATTGAAATCTCTGTTGTGGCTTGTTCTATGGAGAGGCAAAGGTCCAGATCTCATGCTTCATGTGTTGTATATATAGGTTTTGACGAAAACTAGGTCAAGAAAGAGAATTCAATTGAAAATCGCGAGAAAAAACCAACAGTCTACCCAACCGGAAATCCACGCGATCGCGTGGCATGTACCCTAGCGATCGCATGCTTGACCCTAAAACTCTCAGGTTATAATTTCGCACCATATCGCAATCGCGTGGTATGTATCCAGCAATTGCGAATTCCATCTTTTTTCGACTGTGTAAGTTGGCCCCTGACTTTTAATTGCTCCTTCAATCCTCGACTTCCAATTGTTGCAATTTAGTCCCCAAACTTTATATTCTTCTTGATTTTCCCTTTTAAACTCTCAATTCCTTCAATTGGGACCTCCAACCTTTGATTTCTTCTCTTTGGCACCATGTAGGTTTCCCAGTTGTTGTCACACACTCCTCACCTGTCCAATAATTACACATAATTTAGACATACAAATAAGTGTATAAAATACACTTATCAAATACCCCCAAACTAGAACTATTGTTCGTCCTTGAACAATGTAAACTAAACTAATAAATTAAAATAACCACATGAAATTGTTTTTGTTGTGTCAACATGTTTACCAAATGCCTCAATAGTCCAAATCAATTCAAGCTTTAAGCAAGAGTTATGAACAACAATGCAAAATAGTTTCTAGTTATATCATGCCAGATTTTCAAGTGTGTGTGTGAATAGCCAACGTCAAACGCATACTTATGCAAAAGATATACTCAACACTGTGTGGCTCATTATGCATATTCAAGCCCGAATCCCATGTGGTCAATCTATGATTTCTAATGAAATTCCTTTCAACGCTCATGGATGATCACCACTTTCTGTTTTTTCTCTCACATCCCGGGTTTGTATCTTTGTGGGTTCTAAAAATATTCTTTGCTTTTTCCACACAAGGCAGTCAGAATCAGAAATACGCGTGCATAACAAATCAAAAGAAAGTAGACCTCAATTCTACAACCTCAACCAACATAGCTCAATCAACAAAGCTTATACCATGCAATTATATATGTATATATATATTTTTTTTCTTTTGATGGACGACTTTTTCTTTTAATTGTCCCTGCCTTTTACCATCTTTGTGCAGAACTTTTCATACTTGCTTTCTATATGACCCCTGTAGCGGGCTTTCGGATCGGCAACTCCCAAACCTGTTGGCTTTAGGGTATCAGGTTCAAAGAACCCCTAAGACGTACTTGCCAGAGTAATAAAGGCTTAAATAGAAAAGTTAAAGATGTTTAAATGTCTTATATGTAAGTTCACTCTCCGTACTTGCTTTCTAATTGACCCCTGTAACGAGCTTTAGGTCGATGACTCCCAAGCCAGTTAGCTTTAGGGCACCAGGTTTGAAAGACCCCTCGAACTTACTTACTGGAGTCAAAATGGCATTTGAAGAGCAGAATAAGACCTTCAGCATTTTTCTGTTTTTATGCTGGAAATGGTTTATACCCGTTGACCAAACTGCAATGACTAAAGTGCAAAAATAAGAACCACAGACCTTCAACTATCAATACATATTTATTCCAACCATTTTACCCCCAAACTTGCCTTTTAGCATGATTGGTTCTAATTTAAGGATGAGATGTCTAAAGATCTAAGTTCAGGCATTTTCAAGTCATTCTTAAGTTCAAATTGCATAAACTTTGCCCCACATCTATTAAACAAAATCCCTCACACAAGCAATTATCCAACACTGGCTATGTGCGCAATAAATATGAATCTGGAAAAACATGACTGGTTCAAAAATAAGTTCATGCTTTCATGTTGTCCAATTTTCAAGCCTAAGCACAAATTGATTCATACTATATCCTAAGCAATAAACATGTCAAAAAAGTTTTCAAAATTTTTTTTTGGTCCCTATAGAATCGAATGAATAT
This sequence comes from Ligustrum vulgare, assembly GCA_963555705.1. Lineage (NCBI taxonomy): Eukaryota > Viridiplantae > Streptophyta > Magnoliopsida > Lamiales > Oleaceae > Ligustrum > Ligustrum vulgare. The sequence goes on along the minus strand of OY743173.1, from coordinate 38,527,542 downwards.
AAAATGAATGAAGAATACAATGAATTTTCACCCCCAAACTTGAAATGAACATTGTTACCAGTTGCAATTCGAGGCATTCTCCCAAAACATGTTAGACAAGTCATTATAAAACTTTGTTTTTTCTTCAATGCAATTTGCAACAAAGTTGTTGACCCGGAGGCGTTGGATGATTTGCAAGCCGATATTGTTATCACTCTATGTCAATTTGAAATGTATTTTCCGCCATCATTTTTTGACGTTATGGTGCACTTACTTGTTCACTTGGTGAGAAAAATCAAGATCTGTGGTCCAGTATTCTTGAGGTACATGTATCCATTTGAGAGATACATGGGTATATTGAAAGGATATGTGAGAAATTGATTTCGATCTGAAGGCAGTATCATTGAAGGTTATGCTGCTGAGGAGGCTATTGAATTTTGTACTGATTACTTGGATGATGTTGAGACTATTGGTGTTCCTAAATCTCGGCATGATGGAAGACTTGAAGGTAAAGGTACTATTGGATGCAAGTCAATCGTCCCCAATGTTGAATTGCGAGATAAAGCACACCTCCTTGTATTACAACACCTTCCGGAAGTTCATCCATATTTGGACGAGCATATGTCCATCATAAGCCAGCAGAATCCTTCAAAAGTTGAAAGGTGGGTAACTAATGAAAATAATCGTTCATTTGCAAAATGGTTCAAAGATAAAGTCATGAAAGAATTGTCACAAACGCCGAATACCATTGTTGAAATGGTAAAGTGGTTAGCTTACGTTCCTAGCACGATTTTGAGGTCATATGAAGCATATGACATTCATGGGTATACGTTTTACACTAAACGTTAATAAGAGTGCAGTGCAAAACAGTGGAGTGACACAAGTAGCACTATCAAGAGATTTTTCAATTGCTAAAGATACCATGCCAGTAGATGCCTCGATGTCCTATTATGGTATCATTGAAGATATTTGGGAACTTGATTACAGGGAGTTCAAGTTTCCTCTCTTCCAATGTAAATGGGTTGATAACCGACGAGGTGTTCGGGTGGATAAATTAGGATTCACTATGGTGGATTTCGAACGATTGGGTTATCTAGACGAGTCATTCATACTTGCATCACAAGCCAAACAGGTATTTTATGTTCTTGATCCTACCGATACTAAGTGGTCAGTCGTCCTTCAAGGCAAGAGACACATTGTTGGGATTGGTGATGTAGTAGATGAAGAAGATTATGATCACTTTGATGAAACCCCTCCATTTTCTATCGGTATACAAGGGAGTGCAACTTTAGGGGAAGATAACATTGAATCAAATTATATGCGTTGGGATCATGAAGAAGGATTATGGATTGACCATCGTTCCTGATTATTAATTTTGTGAGTTTTTTATACATTCTTGCTTATAACTTTCTTTTATTTTTTATATATGCTCTATACTTTGTTAATAATTTTAATTGTGATTTTGATAACAATAATTTGATATATATATATATATATATATTAATACGTTGTTATATGTGCAGTTACGTTCACAGTGGTCTCAATATAATGGCCGAATCTTCATCATCTTCAGATGATCATCGTAATACCAGCACAAAAAGGACTAGAGGGCCAACAATGTTCAAAAACATGAAGGAGGGGGAAGTGAATGTCATCAAGTTCGATGAAAAACATAGGCCAATCGGACCAGGCAAGGGGAACTTCCGAAATTATGTCGGGTGTCTGGTCCGGATTCACATTGACATAAACATCAGCGATTGGCACAAGGTTGATCCCGGCCTTAAGGACATGATGTGGGAAGAAATAAAGGTACTATCACTTCATACATGGTTAATTGATAACGTTTCGTAATTTTTTTTCTATAACATCGCATATTATATTTGTCTTTCAGAGGGAGTTCAACATCTCCGATGACTCGGCCAAAAAAAGGGTGTTGAAAGAAGGGGATGCGATGGAAATATTTCAAGACTCGGCTGGTTCATGATTATATTACACATGACCACCTGAAACATACATCTCCTACGCAGCTTTATGATTTTATAACTGAAGAGTAATGGGAGTTGTTAAAGAAAGAATGCCAGATGGAGAAATTTAAGGTATATATGTTTAAATATATGCATGTGATTTATTGAGTTAAAAACTAAATACTTGATGTGACATTTTTCAGGGAAAAAGTAAGAAGGCCAGGAATGCTCAATTGCGAAACGGGCATCCACATTATATGGGCTCAGCTAGTTATGCGGGGATGAAGCCACAATGGCTAGTTAGTGACTCACTATCTTCTAGTTCTTCATGCGACATGATTAGCTTGTCAATTGTAAGTGAGGATCGAAGTTTAGATTGGATTCGAGCTAGATCCAAGAAGAAAGAAGATGGAAGTTATTACATCCCCAACGAGAAAACGAGGGGGGTGTTTGACAAAATTGTAAGTATATCATCATTATTTTTTGATAATTTAAATTCAAATTTACTTAAATATATACTTATATATAAGTTTCATTTTTTTGTTAATATGTTGAAAAAGTTGAGCAGGACACGTAGGGGACATTTGTGGCAAGTCGACATCATGATATTTTAAGTGAAGCCCTTTATAAGCCGGATCACCCTGGTAGGGTGAGGGGGTATGGCATCTATGTGACCACGAGGGATGTTTACAGCAGGCCTGATGATTACATTAGACTTTCGTGTGGGGTCGTCTCAGTAGACAAGATTAAGGAGATGATCATGTCAGAGATGGAGGATAGTATTGCCGAGCGGGCCAGGCATCAAACCATGTCGGAGATGCAGAGTAAATTCGATACTATGCAGAGGGAGTACCATAGTATGCAGAATAAATACGATGCTATCCTCCAGCGCCTGGGCTTAAATGTTGAGGCAAAGGTCGACGTAACTCCACAACCCCGACCACCAACTCGCAGCAGTTGCCACTCCGTGGATCCAGATCCATTTCATGGACTTCAGGTATTTAATGTTAAGTTATTTATAATTTTTTAACATTAATTGTGTTATTTCAACTGGAAGTTGTTAACATATATGTTCAATGATGTTGTACAATAGGAGCCGACTCCTTGTCGTCCTGCCATAAGTCTTAATGGTGAGAAACAAATAGTGGCGAGAGGGATGGTTTATCCAGCCGAACCCGAAACGGTGGTGCACCATCAACCTCTTTGGCCTGATCATGCTAAGGTGTTCATTGACCACATTGCTGATGGTGCAGAATCGTTCTATATTCTAGTGTCATCTCAGCACCACACCATAGTGGGGGAAGCTATTGGAAGCTTCTTGCAATGGCCTAAGGAGTTGGTGCTTTTTGGAGAGGTAATAACGTTTAGTTATATTAAAGTTTCTGTCAATATTAATTTCTTGTAAATTTGTACAACACATTAAGATGATAAAATTATCTTGTTGCAGGAAGAGGCACCACAACAGGCAAAAAAATTTAATGAAGGAAAAACGCCTCAGAGTTTCGAAATGTCATCTACCCAGCGACCTGCGACTGTTGATGATGAGACGTTGCAACGTCTATGTGAGAATTGCAAAATGTTACACACTCTAGTCCTTCAATTGCCTGTTGGTGATGATTTCTATCAGGTGCCCTAGATGCCGCCATGTTCAACTGTGCATTCGAGGATGGTTTTTTTGTTACAGTCGGAGACATCAGCGACTTGCTTACGATGCAATGGTTGGATACATCTATCTTAAAAGTGTTTTCATTGTAAGACTTATGATAAAAAAAAAAATTATAACTTCAATTTAAATCATTATTTTATTTCTATTTATTGGTATTATTATTTCTTAGGTACCTCCATGAGTTGTGTCAGGAATACGGTATTAAATCGATTGGATTCATGTCTCCGACACACATTGCATCGGTTTCAGTAAGAACAAATGCAAATGGTGTAATAAATTACTTGGCCAACACCATGAAGGTAATGAAAACTAAGAAATTCATTCTAGCACCGAATTTTCAGGTGTAAGACCATTGATATTCTCTATTTTTTAACCTAATTTGAATGACATGATATTTAAAGTTGTATTTTCACGTTCATAATATGTAGGAATCACTGGATGTTGCTAGTTATTTCTCCTGAGAAGAATACGGTGTACTTCTTGGATTCAGCTGATGCATCTAAGCGTGACTTAGATATTAAGCCGATATTGAACACGTAAGTTAGGAAACTTTTCATGAAATAATTGTGGAGTTGTGGTGAAATTGATGCATTTATGTTGTAATTGTTGAGAAGTTGATTGTTTTGAATAGCAGGGTCCCCCTTCGGGTTGGATAAGTTCAATTTATAAGGGAGACTCTACCAAAACTTCTGTAGGAAATTTGAGTCTTATTATTATTTTGTAGCTTGTTGATATAATTTATTGAAATTTTAGGGCTTTCAAAATGTATTGGACAGTTGGAGGAACGAGGACAAAATCCAATACAACGTGGAAAAACGTAAAAGTATGAAAACACAGATTTAAACTTTATTACAAATCATTGAATTATTTCTGTATTTTATTTAGTTTGATTACTAATATTGTTAGTTTTCAATGTGAATATTTCAGTGTCCTCAGCAACCTGGAAAGTCTGAGTGTGGCTACTACGTTATGAAAAATATGTATGAGATAATTACAGAACACTTTCAACTTACTTCGTTAGAAAAGGTATAAGTCATTGAAAATGAGAATTTTTAATAATGACTTTATATTTTATGAAGAAATAACTAATAATTCATTTTGATTGTTTGTAGGCATTTAAAGAATACTATTCAATGGAGGAAGTAATCGAGATTCAAAACTTATGGGCAAAATACTTCGTTCATAGGTTTGTGTAAATTGAAGCGTAATCAAACTTGCATTTACATATATATTTAATTTGTATCTTAAATTAACAATTTTTTAAGTATAATTTTTGTTAATTTAATTTTATTACGTATATGTCGATTATATATATATTTTGTGATGCGCATGTTCAGGTCACCGCAGGCCACGTCCAGGTGACTGTAGGCCACGACCTGCAGTGGCCTGGGTCATTGCAGGTCACGTCCAGGTGACTGCAGGCCACGACGTGCAGTGGCCTGGGTTATTGCAGGCCACGTCCAGGTCACAACAAGCCACGAGCTGCAGTGGCATGGGTCCTTGCAGGCCACATTTAGGTGACTGCAGGGCACGACGTGCAGTTGCCTGATTCATTGCAGGTTGTATAATGGGAATTATTTTTAATGCAAAAAAAAAAATCAACTTTGGGTTAGAACCGACGCCCAAAGTTGATTTTTTTCTTTTACTTTAGGCATCAGTTTGTACTTAAAACCGACGCCTAAAGTCTGACTTTAAGCATCGGTTTCAACAACCAATGCTTAAAGTTGATCTTTATGCATCAGTTTACAATCGACACCTAAAGTCGAGACTTTAGGCGTTTGCGTCATAGGCGTCGCCGCTACAACCGACGCGTATTCCTTTTTCAGCCGACGCGTATTCCAGTTTCCGTACTAGTGTCTCATACATTTAAGTCCTTCTTTTCCAAATTTGTGGTTATTTTTATTCCATTAGTTCGTGTAAGAAATTATAGATTTTTAAATACTATTTGTCTAAAGGTGCTTGGCACCTTAATTGTCCATATAAAATAATTTTTAAAAATTGTGTCTAACAAAAATTTCGAGCTGTTTCTCAAGAAAATTAGCTAAACATGCAAGACAAATAGAATTAAGAAAATCTAACAATTATTAACATTTAAACAATGTTTATGAGACCATATTTTACTCTCTCAATCAAAACATTCGCTAAACTCAGCAAATATGAGTTTCACGTTGAGAACAACATCGATAATATTTGGAAATAAATGATAGGTTTTGTTTATGTAATATTTGAAATATTATAAAAAGATGAAAAAAAAATTGTAAATAGAGATTTAGTACCAAGTATTTTTCCTTCATACCAAAGTTTAAGCCTTGCTAGAATTCATCAATGCATAAATTTGATAGATGACATCTTCATTCTCTTCAGTATTGTTGTTTATCTTCAAGTTGATTTCATTTCAACATGCGCATTTGGAAATGTACGATACTATTGGTCTAATTTTTTCAAGATAAAGTTGATATATTTTTTTCTGAAGTATGTGAGTAAAATTTTCAATTGTGACTCAAAATAGTGTAGCAATAATATGGTACCTGCAAGTATTAAAAAAGATAACATATTTTTTTAATATTGAAAAGTTATTAAAATAAAGATAAACAAATATAATGAGAAATATTATATCTTCATTAATTCAAAATTCAAAATAAGTTTTAAAACTTCCATCGGTACATATAAATTTCAATGGAATCTTTACAGATACTGAAAATTTTTATACTTCAATCTTCATCATGTGCGATCAAATTTCGTAGCAACATATGGTTGATACTTTTATTTGTAGTCAAAACCATTCGATTTATTAAAAATCCAAGTTTGAGAATAAATAATTGTATTTGTGAACTTTTTTCGCTATTTCCCTTATGATAGCGTATTAATATAATTGTATTCGTGTTTAGTGAGAATAAATATAAAATTTGAAATAAACAATGAAAAATAAAAATGAGACTTGAAAGTTTTAGGCTTTATTTTAAAGAGTTTAAATGAAAAAGTAAACAGTTTAGATTATAAATGTATTGAGATTAATGACATTGTTAATAAAATGGGAAAAAATTATAATAAAAAATAATTATTCATTAATTAACTTTAACTGTAACTATGAAAATATAAAAAATTGTAAGAGTAGAAATGCCCAAAAGAATTTCTCCCTTTAAGCCACTTTTAGAAGTTGTACTAGTACGTAAAACATGTGTTGCACGTGATGTTGCAACGTCGTTTTGACGTTATTATTATTAGTGAAATATATAGTTTTGATAAATTGAATGAAAATTGTTCAAACTTACCTTATACACTATTGATCATCCAAAAAGACATAATATATCAAATTAGTTAGTGCCCAATTTTTGTTATCAAACTCAATTTGTTCGTAAATTTAGTTAATTGAATTATCAAACTACAAACACGTTTTAATAAAATTTTCATCAAAGATATATAATTAATGATGAAATTTCGTCATTGTTAAAACATGCAATTTAATTTGTACTTGAATTTATTTACAAACTTTTTCTTTAAAATATAATGGAAACTTTGACGTTTAAATTATATTTGATGTATAAAATATGTTATTTTATTGAATTTTGGATTTTAATTTTAGTCTTCAAGTTGATACATTAATATTAATAAATGTTATTTATTGAAAATGGAATTTATATTCATAGTAACATGAAATTACACCAACAACTAACATCAAACAATAAACTAATTTACTTAAAATCATACATAAATACAAATATAATGTTCCAATTGTTAAAATAATAAAGAAGGAGAAGGAGAAGGAGAAGAAGAAGAAGGAGAAGGTATAAGTGCGACCAACATTTTGATACAATGACAATTGATAACCATAAGTTGTTAAAAAAATGTGATGGCAACACGTTGGCCATTTTAGTTTAAGCAAACTTTTTAATTATGACCACCTACTTCAAAGTCACGAATCTTGTTTTCCACTTATATATTATATTAAAACTCAATATAACCATATAACATTATTGTAATGCCGAAAAAAATAGTGAAAATGATTACAAACTAATGTACTAATACCATCTTTACTGAAAACTCAATATAACCATACATTCTCTTAAATATCACTATCTGAAAACTATTTCTTCAAATAAACTCTTCAAAATTTACATCAAACAGAGGCTAAGTTACATCAGAATTTATAGAAGTGCTTGCATGTATTATATATAATATTTATTGTCACTCATATTTCTAATAATCAGAAAACCTTAGGTTTGTTGCTCGCATTTATTAGTGTACTCTATTTCACTTAAATAAAATATGAATAACAGTTCCCGTATAAATAAACAAAATACATACCTTCATATCAAATTTATTTTGAGCACGTACTATAAGAAGTTGCAACTGATAACACTACTTGTTATCATCGACAAAGTCACTATTGTATTTGAAAAAATATTATTAATTATATATATACGATGAATCATGAATTCAAGACTCAAAATTTTTAGATAAATTTTGTAATACGCCACTTATATAAAAAAAAAATCGGCAAATTTTTGTCAAGTCAAAATTTATATTGTAACTAAATTATTATATTTTACTTGATAAAAATGCAATAGACTTGAATTCTTAAAATCGACCAAAAAGAAAAACCCGTTTTTTGTAGAAATAGATATAAACTGAAATAAATAATAACATGAATTAATACCAAATGAAACTTTTTGTATTACTACAATTGTTGTTGAAAAGTATTTCTATTATTTATTATTGTCATTATACTATTTATGTTTTCATGATTACTATGAGTTTAGAAAATTACGTTCATGTTTGGTACAAATTAAAATATTGATTTTAAATTTAAGTTAAAGTCAATAATCAATCGTGGTTGCAAATTTCATTGAACCTACAATTTTTTAACCACATATTTCATTAATGTTTATCAAAATATACTAAAAAACTGAAATTGATCATCATCAAACAGAGGCTATATATCAATCAATTTCATGAAAAAGTGTAAATAGACATTCTTTGTGCATTTAGAGGTTCAAGACAATACTCAAATAATATAAGATGATAATAAATTTTAAAATTAAATAAAAATAACAGTAATAATAATAATAACAATGGTATTTAAAGAGAATAAATTGAATGCTAAAGATATTATTGACCATAAAAATAATCAATTAAGGACAAAATGGGAAAATGAAAGTTTCTTATATAAAAAAAGAATAATTCTAGAAAGACATTTTCAAGTGACATCGTGATATGTCAAAAATACATTGGATGGTGTAAATAACTACTCCACCACTTACTGTTTCACCAATCAATGTATGTACGCCATATCACAATATCACTTAAAAATGTCTCTGTAGAATTACTCATAAAAAAAAGTAATTATATTGACACCACAACATTTATTAACTACACTTATGCTCCCAAGTTTTTTATATAAATCTTTTATCATCAACCATCTGTTGATTTTCATATCTAGTCCATAAAAATGATTTTTGTCCAACGTTTCTTATGAGGGCGAAAAAAATTTATTTATCTCACATACTTTTAAATAATCGAAGTAAATAACTAATACAAAAGTCAAAAATAAATATTTACCCCTCTTTTCAATGCACATTAGCAGAATATTTGGATATAAATTGTGATTAAAAATAAAATATGTTTATTAATTGAAAGTTAAAAATAATAATACATTGGAAAAAATTGAGGACATACAAGCAATAGTGAGAAAATATTAAAAAAATTTCATGTAATTAAAATGTGGCGTAGATATAAAAAATTATGGTGAGAATATAATTACTCATTAAAAAATCAGCAGATTTTTGTCAAGTCAAAATTTATATTGTAACTAAATTATTATATTTTATTTGGTAAAAATGCAATAAACTTAAATACTTGGATTAGACTAAAAAAGAAAATACCCCTTTTTCGTAGAAATAGATACAAACTGAAATAAATAATAACATGAATTAATACCAAATGAAACTTTTTGCATCACCACAATTATTGTTAAAAAGTAATTTACATTATTTATTATTTTCATTATACTATTTTCGCTTCCGTGACTATTATGAGTTCAGAAAATTACATTCATATTTAATACAAATTAAATTATTGATTTTAATTTACGTTAAAATCAATAACGAATTTCAACCACATATTTTATGGAACCTCCAATTTTCAACCACGGATTTCATCAACTTTATCAAAATATATTAAAAAAACTGATTTTTAATCACCATCAAACAGAGACTATATATTAATTTCATGGCCCCTAGGGCGATTTCAAGGGGTGAAATGGGGAGGTGGAAGTTTCCAGCCTAGCTTGTAGTTACCGTGGCGAGGGTTCGAATCCTAAAAAATGGATGAGGCCCTTAGTAATCGAAATTAAAAGGCAAGTTTCCCACCTTGCACCCTTGGAGGCATATCATGTGATTTACTTCCTTCATAAAGACCCAGGATAGAGCAGGTGGGGGCCCCTAAGGTGTGGGTTACACCTTTTTATATATCAAAAAAAAAAAGGTGTAGCCCACACCCTGAGGGCCCGAACCGACCACGCCCAAGGCCATTGGTTCGGGAAGGTAAATCCAGGTTATGCCTCCAAGTAGCCAGGGTGGAAGGGCTTATGGTAAGCATGAGCAAATCTCAATAACTCCCGCTTGCCACAAGGCCAATTCCACCTTGCGGGGAATCGAACCAAGCACACAATAATAATAATAATAATAATAATAATAATAATAATAATAATAATAATAATAATAATAATAATAATAATAATAATAATAATAATAATAATAATAATAATAATAATAATAATAATGGTATTTAAAGAGAATAAATTAAATGTTAAGGATACTATTGACCATGAACATAAAAAATTAAGGGTAAAATGGGAAAATCAAAGTTCCCCCCCGCCCCCCCATCTACACTTTTAAGATATAGTAGAAGTAGATTGATATAGATGTATAGATAAAATGTTGTTGGACATTGTGCATTGTGTAAGGTGTCGGTGATAAGAATTTATGAGACGCTTGGTGGTATTGTTTCTTATCAATTCTTACAGTTTGTAAGGATTTTTCCTCTCCAACTCTTCATTTTCCAGACCCGCTATTGAAATACAATCTTGCAACATGTACATGTTAATTAACATACAGGTTGACAAAAAATATATGTGGCGCAATCCTTTTTTTCCACAATCACATCATCTTTTAATCAACAACCACAATCCATCCGCAACATCTACTTGTCAACCTTTATGTCAATTAACATTTACAAGTAGTATTTTTTATTAAAATAAATATACCTATTTAAGTTACTCAAATTCATAATCCAGATCATTTGGTGTCTCGTTTATTGAAGGATAAGCATTTCCCTAATTCTCATTTCCTGCAAGCTAGGGATAAATGGGGGAGTTCTCATGTATCGAAAAGTATTTTGTGGGGACAGGAAGTAATTCTAAAGGGATCAGGCTAGTGAATTGGCAATGGACAGACCACTAACACTTGGGAAGATAATTGGTTAGTGGATAATTCCTCTTTTAAAGTGATGACGCCTACACATGGCGGGGTGGAATGGGTTAGTGACTTGATTGGGCATAATGGAGATTGGAGTGAATATGTGATCATGGGGTCCTTTTGGCCAGTGGATGCAACTCGTATCTTATCCTTTCCTCTTAATGTTAGGGATTAAGCGGACTGTTTAATTTGGCATTTCTCACCCTATGGGGAATACATTGTGAGTAGTGGGTACCATCTGTTGAATTGAGGAGGAGACAATGGTGGTGCGGAAGTAGGTGGTAGTGTGCCGGAATGTCCTTTGTGGAAGAAGATTTGGCAACTCAACATTCTGCCTAGGATTTGTCACTTTTTTTGGAGAGTACTTAGAGCATTTCCAATAGACTCTTTATATTTAAAGAGCATATTCTACATAATAGAGAGCATCTTTAAATTTAAAGAGTAAATTTTTTTACAAACTTCGACAAACTCTTTATTTTTGGCTCTTTATTTTACTTTTCATAAAAATCTTGTTGCCTTTTATTTTTAGTTAATATTTATTTTTTTAAATGTAAATGACCAATGATATCAAATATGTAATAAAGAAAGCTAATATATGAATATTGAAAATTAGAATTTTTTGAATGCATTTAACAATAGAGTGAATTTGGATCTCCAAATTTGGAGAGTCAAACTCACTCTCTAAATTAAAATGTTAAAGTAGAGAGTCTATTGGAGTGAAATTTTAAGTATTGACTCTCCAAAATAAAGAGCATTTCAAGTTTATAGAGCCTATTGGAGATGCTTTTAGGAATTCCACTCCTATAAAGAGTAATTTGGCACGAAGGAGACTTGAAGGCCAGCTTTCCTATCCGCGTTGTAAGTGTTGGGAATTTGAAGTTCATTTATTTTTGCAGTGCAGTTAGGTTGAAGCTTTTTGGAAAAAATTCAAGTGTTGGCAACTTTTGAAGGAAGTTGTGCGTTATGGAGGGGAGTTGGAGTTCTAAAAAATTCTTTGGTTTGTGATGTCAGTTGTTCCTAAAGGGATTGCTGAATTAATTGGTATAGGGATTTATTTTGTTTGGCATACGAGGAACCAACTCATGCATGGTAGAAAGTGCTTGGATGTGGGATTTTCTAGGGATTCTATTTTGATTCATCTGGAGGCTTATCAGTTGGAAAATAAGCTCAGAAAAAATTCAGGTCAGATGTATATTCCATAGCAGAAGGTATGGAGGAACACCCTAGTGTCTCGATCGGTCTCATTCTTAACGTGGATGCTGCTATCAGAGAGGATACTGGGCTGTTGGGCTTGGGTGGGATCTTATGTGATGATGAAGGGAGTGTGCATGGAGCATTTGCGGTGTACAGGAGAGGTAGATTGTCATTGAATATTGCTGAAGTATTAGCTATGCATGTGGGACTTCAATTTGCGACAATTCACTTGTCATCAAACGAGTCAAATGCAATGCTTTGAATGTGGTGCTCAGTTTAATAAGGGAGGAACCTTTAACACCTATCAACCCCATATATTCAGGGAATTCGAGAGCTTCTTTTTTTTGGCAATTGTGGTTCGTGTTGTCACGTGGCTAGAGATAGAAATGTGATTTCCCACAAGTTTGTTGGGTTTGCTATTGGCTCTAGTTTAAATTATTTTTGGACTGATTGTTTACCTTTTCCTCTTGGCTTGGCTCATGGAAGAGGGCTGATTTTAATTTTTGTAATATGAATGAATTTTTACATTGTCCAAAAAAAAAAAAAAAAAAATAGAGTTACTCAAATTCATCTTTAATTACATTGTGATGAAATACACTGTCAACAATAGAGTGACTAATTTTTTAATAAATGTGCCTTCTAATGGTAAAATCGAAAAACGTCAAGAAAGTATTAAATCTAGATGGTGATCATAAAAAGTAGTTGCAATGTTCATCCCTATAGAAATTCTTCCACATAAGGTGTGTGTTAGTTCTCATGCAAAATTATCGATGTTCCGTTCCTTCGATTTTATAACTGCAAGCCCTGATACAAAATTATAACACCCTAAGTTCAGATCTCTAAACTCATAAATACTAGCATCTGAATTACCTTGAACATCATAAACACAGACTTTCATTTATGAAAGGAATTCGTAGAACACTTTACTTTACAAAAACACAAGGAATTAAATTAGATTTTAACTTCATTAAAAAAATCAATAATTAAGTATTTTAGTATTGAGTCTGACTCACTACAAGTAGTGTTTGGTTTTGGTCATACATGCACATCAGAAATTGAACAGACTCGAAACTATTACCTAAATCAACCTTGTACTTAAATAGAATCTGTGAAAGAAATAATACCTTTGATGAATGTCATGAATCTGAAATCTGAAACAGGGGATACAATTTTGTCACCACCAGCTATCCAATTATCCACCCTCCAACAGAAATCTACACAGCGAGTTGAATCTGAAACTCCATCTATCTCCAATAGTTGGAATGGATTTGAGAGAATTGATTTTTCTCTTTGTACTAGCAAGAGAAAAACCCTGCACTAGAAAAATGCGACTCACTCTCTTCTCTATAATAGTGAACTTATTTATACATCCACCTATAATCTTAACCCTAGTCACAATAGGTCTATTAACGGTCCTTGATTAATTAATCTAATTGTAAAGTCTGGCCCAACTAATTGAGCTTATACATTAATTCTAATAATATCCCACTTGGACAAGATCTAATTCCAGAAAATCAATTCTGGCCTTTTGTGTGTGACCCATTAGGTTCCATTCACGATGGCAAACGCTATGTTATTATTATTCCAATCTGATTGTAATAAGATGAATTGAAATCTCTATTTCTAATTCATCATTGACTTACCAAGATCGATTAATTCACATCGCCATCCAAGATTAACATCGAGCAATGTGTCAAGGCAATCCATGTGAAAGAAAAATTCATGTCGCATGACAAGACCTATTTATGTGCGGTTACTATGAAAATATAATCCCTTCATCAATATAACCCAATTGGTTAAAATATATGGACCACCTCAATCTCATTTCAACCAATTATGTTATTCACCTATTTTCTTAGTTAATCTTGTTATGACTGAAAACATGTTTTCAACTCATAACTTCATCCCAACTGAGGAATTTACAACAACTTAAGTGGGCGAAATGCAAGTTATAATCTCTTACTACCTAGGAGTGATGAAGCCTCATGTTGGACATACACAACCTTCATATGACTCTTACTATACTCGTACGACATCATCATGATGACTCCCTTTCAAGAGTCACCATCAACGCTTGCCAAAGCATAGCAATCCTCATATAAGATTCTATGTCCTCAAGTGAAAGGACCAAATCCACAACCGCGCATTAGAGATTCACCACTGACGCTTGGATAATTATCCATATGAAATCTCTAGGCGGGTCATCCAATGCTTTGTTCATCTAACAATGCATCCACGTGTTCATTCGAATGTCCCTCTACATTCTAACTTATAAGATAAGCTACTTTCTTCATACGAAAGAAATGCAACACGTGCTACTCTAACTGTAACAACAATATTTGTATCTTGTTGTTACTTCGACTATGGACAATTTTAGAATAAGTTATTAATGACTTGTATCTCACAGTCACAACACCTTGTGACTTACAAGTTAATTAAACTTACTCTATGGACTCTACTAATTAAATGATGAGTTAAACTCAATTTAATGATAGATCTGTCTTTATTTAGACAATAATAATATATGTGTTATGTTATCTCAACGTTTGAGTTTAGAGCATAACATTGATATTCTCCCACTATATCAAATAATTCATGTATCCTATACATAATGAGTTTATATGATAATCATATTCCTGTTGGGATAGTAATTTTACAAGTGGATCTCTGATATGTGACTCTTCACATATTCAACATTCTCAAGGTTAATGGGCATGAATTCTATTTTTCTACAATCTTTGAATGAGATAGTAGCCCCTAAATACATACTCAGATCATCGATGAGACCCAGTTCCCTCTCTTGCACGATGGCTCCGTTGTCATCACAGTACTCATTACTGGAGCTACAATGTAAGGAACAATCATAGTTCGCTAATGAACTAAACGATCGAGATTGCTTCGCAAGCACCTATGTTTTTTGTCACCGTTGTATAGTTAGAGGTCTTCCTTGTTTGAACTATTTCAAATTGACTACACCACAACTATGAGTTAATTCACAATCAAGTATTCTTGTTTGAACTCATTCCTTGTATTCTTAGTGCTTCACAAGTACTCAATAATACAAAATATGTCGTACATAGTGTCGTGTTTAAGAAAATCTTACTGTCAAACAGTCAAGTATCTTCTCCATATCATTCTTTCTCAATATGTGTTCTAAACACCATTTTGAGAAAATTAACCCCAAGACTTTTGGGATAGAATCCTACATTTGAATTCATTCATGCTAACTCCATTAGTATTTTATTTATGTACATGGATTGAGAAATCAAAACAACCTTCCAAATCTATCTCTATAGATTCTGGTTTCCAAAATGAAGGTCTTATTTCTCAAATTCATCGTGGAGAAGTTTTAAATAATTTTACTTTCACTTTCAAGGTTAGAGATTCAACTTCTGATCAGTAATACGTCATCTACATATAATATCAGAAATATTGAACACTCCCACTAACCTTTTATATATACACATGATTCATCTGCAATTTTTGATAAAATCAAATATTTTGATTATCTCATCAAAATTAAAATTCTAGCTCACTGAGACTTGCTTTAATCCATAGCTAGATCTTTTAGCTTGCATACTATATTTGGATATTTGGATTCAAAACCTTTCAATTGTGTGACACACAAGTCTCTTGTCAAGATTCCCTTCAAGGAATACAACTTGATATTCATTTCAAAATCCCATAATTGCAACATGTTGCTACTGCAAGCAGAATCCGAATTGATTCAGAGTAAATGAATTTATATTCTATAGGTCTTACCCATTTCAAACGAATCAAACAAGTTCCAAAACTTGTTTTTATCTCGGATTCCATGGCTTCTTGCCATATCATTTAGTCAACAATTGACTTAGCTTCTATGTAAATATAGGCTCATTATCCTTGATGACTAATACAATATTAGCAATAAGGGATGTGTAACTCAACGAAGTATAGATGATCTTAATATCTTTACAGAGAGCTAGCGTTTTCTCAGTCGTCACTACGTCTTGAGTAGCGTGCTGTTCCAAGCATTGATCTATGCCTCATCCAATGCAAGTACAGATTCTAGCTTAAATAATTGATTAAATATATTTGTGATATAATGAACTATTTTATATTCTACTTTTACTCCCACTATCTTTTCTTAGATGAACTATTTCTCCATGATATCGACAAAATTCGAGATAAACTTTCTTTCTCGATAGGAACATAGAAATAATATCCAACCAACTTTTGGGTATCCCACACACACACACACACACACACACACACACACACACACACACACACACACACACACACACACATATATATATATATATATATATATATATATATATATATATATATATATATATATATATATATATATATATTGGACTAAGACTATTGCTTATCCAAATTTGGTATACTTGTAATAAGTATTGAGTTATTAAATCTTAATGCGGGGAATACTAGACCTTTGAAATCCATATCTTATATGATATTTTATCAACCGATTATCATGGAATATGACAATTTGTGTAAATAAAGTGTTCTATGTAAAGCTCCAAAAACTATTTTGGAGATTTTACGTGGTTTCATCAATGATTGTATCAATTGCAATCTTTGTCATTTCAAATTCGCCATTGTGCCGAGGCATGTACGAAAGAGTTAACTATGCGAAAATTATATTCTCATAACATAATCTTGAAGTCAATCAATTTAAAATACTCTTCACTTGATCAGATCTAAATGCTTAGAATATTTTTCTCATTTTGGTCTTCCAATTTATATACGTATTATTTGAACTTTTCAAACTCGCAGATTTAAATTTCATCATAAATAACAATGATTATCAATGTTATCTAATGACTAAAAACCACTTTGACATATACCCACTTACATCCGAATGTAACAGGCTCAGTGGATCAACCATCCCACTTCTAATTTTTTCAAGAAAAATGACTTGTCAATTTACCTCCAAAGTGAGATATACATATATCTCTATTAATTGAATCAGTCAAGTGTTAGATTTAATTGTGACTTCTTCTTTGCCTTATCAATATTCAAAATGTAGACTATTTATTATTTACCTCACTTCCATAGTAACACATCTAAGTTAATGAATAACTATTATTCTTAATTAAAGATGATAATCACTTCATGTACAAACATAAAGTGGAAGTTTCGTTCTTCATAAGTACTGTAATTAACGATTTTTTTAATTTTAAACTGAATGAGAAGGCAAAGATAGATGATAGTTTCTTAAGCTGTTCGAACAACATTTACTTTATTACCTACAAATAGGTATATCACCATTTTCGCAATTATTCTACTTTTAACCATTGTATATTATCGATATCTAATACTTGATTGGCTAAGTAGATTATTTAACCTCTATCAAATAGAAACCTGAAGTAGAAGATTCACCAAACTTCTCACTTATTCAATTCAATTAAGGAAGCCTCGCAATTATAAATTTTAGTGTCCTATTATTGGCATGTTCGAGAAGAGTATTCTTGATCATATCATGTTTGAGATCAGTTCTCAAAGGACGACGTCAATTCAAGGATTTCAATCCAATGAACTTACTCAGTGCCAATTACACTGTATAAGTTCACATAATAACTCAAATTTTAAAAATCATACAATAACAATAATAAATTAAAAAATAGAATCACGTATTATCATGCATTCATAAATTTAATAAGGTCCTTTATTAAATCGATTACTCCCATTATTTTACTGAATTAATGACCCTCTACATTAATATCGTACAATCTTGTTAGATTCACAATGAACTAGGATCCTTTTGTTCTATTAGAACCTTGAGTGATGCGATCTCGAGAGGGAAATCACGTCGAACTCAGGAAATTTTATTTGAAACCCCGAGAAAGTTCTGAATTCAGGTTGGAACTGATGGTAACACTATGACCCAAGCCTCACGACACAAGAACCAAGGGTATATCGAACCGAAGACCTGTTACGATGCAGAAACAAGAATCATAATGGGGTGAACGTCACAAAGGTTGTCCAATTCCTTTGATAAGTTCGATTTGTTGAACGCCACAAATATCACAAAATATTTGATAAGTTCGAGTTTAAGGGAATCCTCACCTTTAGAGAGTAAAAACACTCAATATTTTCATTCATCAAAGTCTGTTTTAATATTACAATGAAGGCGCCTTTATATAGGCTACCGAAATAAAAATCCTTGTCTACTTAGGAAACTAAATAAAATCTTATCTAATTAGAGAATACATAAAATATCTAAGAATAGAGTCCTAATTTAATTGGAAACAATAATAAAGAACAAAGTAAATATAATCCTAAATTATGGAAATATTGTAAATTTCCGTATGCATCATTGATTTGCAAATTTAAAGCCCCAAACGATGGAATTTTGCCCTAAAATCAATGGGCTCAAAGGATTTAGCCCATGAGTTTTGCTTAGTGGCCTGTTTCTACTCGAAAAACATATATTATGCATCCAATTCCGACATGGTTGACTGGATTGCACTCTTGTTGGCTTGAATATTTAACTTTTTGTCAAGCCTACCATGATTCTCATCATTTTGCTCAGTGACATGTTTCTACTCGAATTATGCATCCAATTCCGACATGGTTGACTGGATTGCACTATTGTTTGGCTTGAATGTTTAACTTTCTGTCAAGCCTGCCATGATTCTCATCATTGAGTGACTCAATAAGCCCTAATAAAACATCCAGGTAGATACTCCTATCAATCACATCTCCATGTGACTCCTAGATCATCAAGTAGACAACTCTTTGTCGCACACATCTTATGTGTTTACTTGATTGTGCCTCCAAAATCTCATCTCTTTGAGTGACTCAACGAAAGATAAATCTCGGTTAAATTCTATTCATTGTTCAGAAACATCTTATGCTTCATAGTGATAAAACACACCTTCCCACTTGCAACCTTGAGTGACTCAACAAATAGCATCTAGGGTAGATTCTGGTTTCTCACTATAACAATGAAAGGCACTCTGTGTTAACCAAGTAATACGAATTTAATAAATTGCTTTCAATAATTATATCCCGTTTAATATACTCAATAAAGGATGTGGTTTTTGTTAAATCCGACCCATTGTTTAGAAGTATCTAATACTTCATAATGAGAAATATATCTACCAGCGAGTAACCTTGAGTAACTTAACAAGCGACATCGATAGAAAACTCCGATTTTTCATTATAACAATGGAAAGCGTATGACTTAATTTAATTTTTAAGTAAGAGATTTGGTCTCATCATTCCTATGTATATTAACTAACATCTAACATTCAATTAATCATACATACAATATTATTGTGGATGATTATAGACAATGTCTATCTAGGCTTCTTGAGCCATGAAGAAGACTAGTTTTTCAATTCCTAGGAGATATTGTATTCGAATCATTGAATGAGAAATGTAATAATCTCCATCTGCTGCTGCAACTTGTATTCTATACTAGTTATCTTCTTGTGGCCAAATGCAACTTATATCCTATACTACTTAGCATGCAAGCCTATATCAAATGGACGTCCAGGCTCATATCTACAAACTAGAGCTTGCAAGCCCAAATAAATTAAATAATAAGCACGCATACCCAATTAAATAATAATAATAGGCTCGTAGGCCCAACCAACAAAAGTAGAATAAATTAGGGTTAAATAAATAAATACAAAATTTTAAGGAACTTATTTTTTAATGTCAGGCATTTTAAAAAATATTTTAAGAATATAAAACATATTACCAAAATCAGGTAATCAGGCAATTTAAATCAAAATTGACTGTTTGTAATTAATTACAATTGTAATTTAATTTTAATTTTGTAATCAATTACAAATGTATCTTACTAATTAATTACAATCAAGTTGCAATTCATTAAACCCTTTTTCATATCAGGGTAATTTTGAGTCATTCATCTTATGCTGGTTGTGGAACTAGACCAATTGATTGGAGGCATCAGCAGTGCACAGTAGATACAATGGAACGGTGCCTGAAGAGCTGTTGTCGAGACGAAAAATCGGTTAAGGAGCTTAGCAGATCTTGATAGAGATACTGACTTTGTCGACACCAATTGCACAGACATTTTCATCTACTTGTTATAAATATCAATATAATAATCTCAATTACCTCCAAACTGATTTAGGGATTTAGGGTTTATGCGAAGGCGAAGCCGTCCCATATCCCGACTTATTCATCTGAATTTCGTCGACGTAGCTGGACAAGTGGATCCACATCGTCCTATATCCCGTAACACAATTGCAATCGCCATTGTCATCTCCTTCCCCTTCCTCCTAGCTTTCTTAAAATCCAGTGCCGTCAAATTTCACAAGTCGCCTATGCCTGTTGCTTGTTTTAATGGGTACCTGATTTTTATAATTGTTTTTTAAAAAAATTGGTTTTAAAACTTTCAAATATAAAGACATGAGTGGTTGTAATTTTCCCAATAAATTAACCATACATCCAAAATCAATCACATGGGTTGAGTCCATAATCATTGACTAAACACACATTCACCACATAAATGTATAATATAATATCTAATATTATAAAAATAAGTTTCAAGTTTCTAGAAATTTAGGTCGTCTGAACTAACTTAGATAAAACGGATCGGAACAATAATTAATTAATTAACTTAACTTAGCGGGTCTTATTTAATTAATATTATATTTTAATCAAATACCAAATTAGAGTCCAACTCGAAATCCAAAAAGAGAAAAATTGAATTAAAATCTTAATTTAGGATAAAACTCCTAAAATAAAACAAAATTCAATTTAGTAATTAATTAATCAAATTAATCAACTACTTTAATTGTCTGATTTATTTAATTAAAATTAAATTTTAGTTAAATGCTAAATTAGAGTCCAAGGTCAATTTCAAGATTCTAGTGTTAATTGAATTTAGGATCAAATCATAAATAAGATTTAATTAATAATCAATTAATCGAATTAACTAATTATTAAATTTAATTCAATTAAAATAAAACTTTAATTAAACACCAAACTATAGACCAGATCTAATTCTAATATTAGGGCAAATTGAATTAACATTTTAATTTATGATAAAACTCCTAAATAAAATAAAATTCAATTTAGGATCAAAGTTATATATTTTGTTAAAATCAAATTTTAACAATAATTTAAAAAGTCGTGAATTTTAAAATAAAATTTGGAATTGGGTCAAAATTATAAATTGGGTCAAACTCATTTGAAAAAACAAATTTAAAACCCCTTTTAAAATTGCATACAAAGTCATTTGAAAATTTGCAATTAGACCCATTTCAAAATTACAAACAGACCCTTCAATTTTGAAAATTGCATGAGAGGCCCTCTATTTATAAATTGCAACTTGATCCTTTTCTAGAAATTTCTGAGAGAAGCTCACAATTTCAGAAATTGCGTAGACATCCCCGCCCACAAATCAAACCCTAACAGAAACCCTACAATTCTTCATGGTTGGGCAGCACCGTCAACCCCGTCGCTGCCTCTCTCAACAGCGACAAGAACCACCGCCCTGCAGCCACGGTATCCCGTCGCCTGAAGTAGAACGAGCTATAGCAGTGCCTTATCTCTGCAATGTAGCAGCGATGCTGCCACTGCAATTGCAACAGTAGCGTAAGCAACAGGTGCCGCTGCCACCTGCAGCGATACTGCCACTGCAAAACCGCCCAACATCGTTTGCTGCTGCCAGCTGCCTGCACGACAGCGGCTCTACAGCCTTGTTACCGCACCACCGCCTAGCTGTTGCTGGCTATATCCAATCCATTTTTCGATCCAAAATTAATTTCTTCTCTCAAATCAATTTTGAACAAGAAAATCAATTTCCTCAAAAGGTAGATAACAAGAAAAATTAATTCAATCATATTGGATTCATCAAAGAATTAAACAAATCCTAACAAGTAACAACTAACAAGGCAGGTTCTGATACCACTGTTAGATTTCGGGTCATACATGCACAACGTAAATTAAGCCTCAATTTGGCAAATCCACAAATATATATGTGTGTGTGTGTGTGTGTGTGTGTGTGTGTGTGAACAACACAATTTTCCAAATAATTTTTTAACCACACATATTTTCACAATTTTCCAAATAATTTTTTAACCACACATATTTTCTCTCTACTTTTCAACCACACATCTTACCTCAAAAATATAAAAAAAACATGTTCTTAAACACAGAACTTTTAACAAACAGATACTAAATAGACTCGAAACCATAGCCCGGATCAACCTTGCACTTAGATAAAATATGTGATAGAATTAATATCTTTGATGAATGTCATGAATTTGAAATCTAAAACACGAGGTACAATATTGTTACCACTAGCTGTCCAATTGTCCAGTTTCTAACAAAAATCCACACAGGGAGTTAAATCTGGAACTTAATATATCTTCAATAGTTGGAATGGATTTGAGATAATTGATTTTTCTCTTTGTGCTAGGAAGAGAAAAACATTGCGCTAGAAACATGCGACCCACTATCTTCTCTACAATAGTGAACTTATATATACATCCACCTATAACCCTAACCCTAGTCATAATAGGGCTATTAACGGTTCTTGATTAATTAATCATATTAATTAATGAGGAAATTACACCTCACCCTTTATTTTAATTATTAAATTCAAAAATCAAAATTTCAATGCATTAGTTCAAAACTTAAGTGGTTATTCAGATTTTTTAAAATAAAATAATATAATTACCCGGCCCACATTCCCTACCCCATTAATTGGAAATTAGGTCTTGTAGATACGTCCCTCTCCCTTCAACCTCACCATAGTCACCATCCCGCCAAGCACCTCTTTTCAACGAAGGAAACACAAACGAGAGACGGAAACACTTTCGCACATGGTCAATGTAAGCAACGACTCCATGGTTGCAACAGCAGCGATGAGATGCGCCGCTTCAGCGATGATATTCATCATTTCATCATCTTCTTCGTAGTGGCCCTAGATGTCGCTGCAGCATTATTGATGGCAATGCTGCTCATCATGGCGCTCACCATCGCAAGGATGAGCTTCAGACTCGTCAATTTGTTTATCAGTGGTGCTCATGTTAGTGGTGCGATGGTTGTCATCATCTTCAAACAAGAGTGTTCAATCTGTTTGATCCACCACCACCACCACTTTGGCACATCGTCGATGCAAGAAGATAACAACACTCCTGTTTTTCATCTTCAGCCTTCGCAGGTGGTTTGCTAGAGGTGGTGATTGTGGTACATTGATGTGATTGATGTCGGTGTCGGCGATATGAGTTACTATGGTGGTGGCCATGTGATTGCTTTTATTGTGATGTTTGTTTTGAAAGTTGTGGAGTGCTAGTGTTTTGGTTGTGGTAGTATTGGTGGTGGTTGGTAGCGATTTGGTGGTGGCAATGAGTTTGGGGATGGTGGTTGGGGAGGGGCGGTGGTGGTGGTGGTGGTGGGTCTAGGTCTAGGCGGTGGTACTAGGGTAGGATTAAGACTGATTGTGACTAATAAATCTGTAATTTGTGACTATAAAATATTATGTGACTTAACAAAAATTTTAATTGTGACTCACAATTTTTTTCAGTTGTGATCAATTAATTTGAAAATTGCTAACCGTTGAATAAGTTGTGACATATAAAATTCGTGGTTTGTGACCGAAAAATATATTGTGACCAACTAAATCGATAATTTGGAACCAAAAAATGAGTCAACCAAATAATTTTATAAATTGTGACCTATAAAATTTATGATATGTGATCAAGAAAACTAATGATTTGTGAAAATTGTGACCTAAAAAATTCTTCATTTGTATTCGAGAAAAAATTGTGACCAACGAAATTTGTGATTTTTGACCAATAAAGGAATTATGACTTATAATTTGTTAAGTTGTGATCAATTAACTCGAGATTTGCAACCGAAAAAAATCCAGACCTACGAAATTTGAAATTTGTGATCGAGAAATAAATTGTGACCTAAAAATTGTGACTATGACCATAAATTTATGACCTGATTTGTGACTTGTGACATAAAAAATTGTGATTTGTAACTTTGATAAGCTGTGACCTAAAAATTGTGACTTGTAACCAGTGTTCTAAAACGCGCGCCTAGGCGCAAGTGCACCTCAGCCGCGTCAAAACAGCAAAAAGCGTGGAAAAAGCGTCTGAAGTTTTTTATCTAAAAAGCGTGAAAAAAACGCGCATTATGCGCGAGTAAGCGCGAGAAGCACGAGAAAGCGTGAGAAGCGTGACCCGAAGCGAGCCAAAGCGCGCTTATGATTTTTTTATTTTTTTTTTCAAATTTTTTTTTAGGGGTTAAAGTATGTGTAAAATTTAAAATTTGTATATAGGAATTGAAAAACATTTTTTAACGCATACTCCCGCTTAAACTTGAAAAGCTTGACACTCGTGCTCCCCGCTTTATCACGCTTTTTAGAACACTGTTTGTAACCATAAATAATAAAATATGTAATTAATTATGACATGGTTTTTGAAATAAAACCTTAAATTTCTTAATTTTGAAAATGTGTACTTTAAAAACCTTATTTATAGATTCTTCTTTAATTAATCTACTTGTAAAGTCTGGTCCAACTAATTGAGCTTGTATATTAATTCTAACAAGTAGTCGTCTCAAATCATGTTGCTTTACACATCCCAATATGGGGAGGATAATGCATTATCTAACTAATCAAAATCCAGTGGACCATTATAATTTAGAACCCGTCAAAGTAATTACCGATATTATTCGAAAACGATTAACATTAAATATTCAACATTAGCCAGGTGCATACACAGATTCCAAACACCACATTTTTTGCTCATATCTTTCATGTCATAAACGAACACTTCTTGAAGATTCAGAATGTATCTCTTTGAAAAAAAATATTATTTGACACATTATCATTAAAACTTTACTTTATGCACGTTTACGAATGTATATATGATATGAGTTACATTAACGATGCATATGGCAATAACAAAATATACTATAAAATAATAACAATTTATGCAATACAATATAATATAACATTGTAACATACAAGTGAATACGATGTGAGGTTCACTTAACTGAAAACCTAGAGATTCTTTTAGAACGTTGAATGGAGATATTCCTAACTGTCCACAAAATCAGCCTGTCAAGGGTCCCAATTGATTATCATTCATTTATTTATTTATTTTACTCACCATAATAATAATAATAATAATAATAATAATAATAATAAAGAAGATGTAATTATACTATTTAAATTTAAATACGTTCCAAGTATTAGTATAAACACCTCAAATCTCTATGAACGTCTCCAATGCGTAACATCTATTCTAGCCTATGTGGCACTCAAGTTGAAAGACATCTAGCTTACATGACATTAATATTTAAAGAATATACAGCTAATGTTAGAAAACTTACTCATGAGATTCGGAGACGAAATGAATATGCGTCAAGAGAAGAACCGTGAACAAATTCATGGACCAAAACACACCCATGTAATCTGAAAATAAATGAAAGACCACTAAAAATGGAGACAAAATAGAGGCTTAAAGACAATTGAAAATTGTTGTCCTAAAAGTACATTTGACCCATTTTGGTCGAAATGGTTAGGCCCCGTTCTCTTTGCTGTTTTCAGCTCGTTTTGATTTTTCGATTTTTGAAAATATTGAAAACGCGTTCACTTTGCCCATTTTCAGAAACGAGTTTTTCAAAAAAAAAAAATACAAAGGTAACTCAAAACGAGTTTATTGCATTTTGGATATTTTGTGTTAAAAAGTCCAAAACGACTAAAACACGTTTTTTGGAATTTTTTTTTTTTTTTTTTTTTGGTAAATGTGAGACACTTCCTTCACTTGAAGTTTTTATATTATTTTGCCATTATATATAGATCCATGTTAAGATTTTTTTTTTTTGTAATTTTTTATAAATGTGAGACACTCCTTCACTTGAAGTTCTTATGTTATTTTGTCATTATATATAGATTCATGTTAAGATTTTTTTTTTTTGTAAATTATTTTTATTTTTATTTTTTTGTAAAAGTGAGAGACACTTCCTTCACTTGAAGTTCTTATGTTATTTTGTCATTATATATAGATCCATGTTAAGTTTTTTTTTTTTTTTTTTTTTTTTGATAAAAGTGAGACACTTCATTCACTTGAAGTTCTTATGTTATTTTATCATTATATATAGATCCATTTTTTTTTTTTTGTAAAAGTGAGACACTTCCTTCACTTGAAGTTCTTATATTATTTTGCCATTATATAGATCCATGTTAAGATTTTATTTCATTTTTTGTAATTTTTTTAATTTATTATTATTATTATTATTTGTAAATGCGAGACACTTCCTTCACTTGAAATTCTTATGTTATTTTGTCATTATATAGATCTGTGTTAAGATTTTATTGGTATGGGGTTAAATTTTTGTTTAGTTGAAACAATATTATTGATAAATTTATTGACATAGAGAACTAACTCATTTATTAATATTAAAATTAATGTAATTCAACAAATCAACCATTTTTTATATATAAAATATCACAAAATAAATATATCAAAAATTACAAAGTAAACACATTTTTCAGTTTTCTATTTTTGAAAAGAGTTTTCCAAAATCACAAAGAGAACATGTTTTCAGCAATCCCAAAACAAACAACTAAAATTCAAAACAAAATCCAAAACTCAAAATCCAAAATCGAAATACAAAGAGAACGACCCCTTAGGTTTTGATACAAATGGATTTAATAGATTAGTCAAGCATACAAACTGAGCACACACAAAGCATAATGCATATCAAGAAAAGTCACAAGAAAACAATAGAATAATTGAGTTTTAGAAGGTAGAAGTCGATCTCATTCTTTGATAGAATAAGGAGATGTTGTTCAACATGTTTCTTATCAACTTTATGCCCTATATATAGTGGTGAATCATCCTGCACGAAAATGTACATAGGTTGGACGAAAGGTACCCAACAGTTTGCATCACACAAACGGACACATGTTCGTTTTGAACAAAGTTGTCGCTTGGTTCAAACACTTAGCGATCACTTAGTGTTAACTACTAGCCAATCACCCAAGCGATCGCGTGGTTTTAAGTCAGCGATTGCTTGGTTATACCTGTTGGCTCTCGATAGTGATGGCAACGGGGTGAGTACCCTCGACCCTTGCCCTGTCCTGTGATTTTTTTTAATACCAAACCCGCGCCTCGCGAATTTTGAGACGGGACAAGTCAACCCTACCACCCCCTTTATTTTTTTCAGTATTTTTTCCCTATAATTTTTTTTAATTAATTATTGGGGTGGGTTTTTCCATTTGGGTCGGGCACCTTTAGGGTTCAGGGCGGGACGAGTTTTTTTTATCATCTCTAGCTCTCGGGTTTATAAAATGTTGCAATCTAATTGCATGGTCATATTTTCAAACGTTCACTTAAGCTCTATTTGTTTAAAAATTTGTGTTTAAAAACATTTTTTTTTTTATGTGGTGAAATATGTGGTTGAAAAGTGGAGAGAAAAAATATGTGTGGTTAAAAAGTGATTTGGAGAATTGCATTGTTTAAAAATATTTATTTTTGGTCAAATAAAGGCGTAGGTATCTTGAAACCTCGTTTTGCACCTTTTTTTAGTCCCCTACAACGCCCCTTCGCATCACGTCTCATTCGTACTTCCCTTCAATGACTTAACCAATAGTTGAACAACATATTTGGAAATAAATTTCCAAAAATTTCTTCACTTGTTCAAATATTCTAAAACAACTCAGTTTAATACGATGTAATGCGTAAAATAAGGTTCATTTCAATTTAAACCTACCTTAGTATAAATATCACATAGTATTATCGATATCCTGGGTAGTCATAACTTTAAACTTGTTATTCCATGTGATAGTACCAATAACGTAATACACACAACACTCAAGGATTTTGTTCCACACGAGTTTTAGCTTTAGCGCCTAAATAGCCTTGTGCTCATCCGATTCGTTAACTCTTAAGAGAGAAACTCCAACTCTCTATTGAAGCGACGTCACCTTGAAATTCATATAGGTGAAGTTCTTCTAGTATTTTAACATTTTATAGATACTTGATCCAATTATCTAAACTTTGTTAAGAGAGACAAAACTCAACCCTCTTTTAATGACAACCAGCACTTTCAACTTAGAATATGGTTTAATTGAAAGTATAAGTGTTGAATCAATCTACTTATCGAATAATTTGTTGTTATCTTTTGAACCTGATTTATACTTGTTAGTATAGTCAGACAGGGTTGTCGTTATTGGTGGATCTTTATTATAAAGTTTCACAACATCAAAGTTGATTATAATATTATGAATTTATTTCATAGGAAGTTAATTCAAGATTTGGCTTGAATTCACAAAATTTATGGAATCACTCTTTGATTCGATTTACTTATATGTCTAGACTTTTTAATGTTATCACATCACAATAATTTGAAAATTCTTTTCAAATTTAACACAATATTTTCTAAACTATTTTGTGCACTTTATAAACTTCAAAATAATAGTCCTTAAACTTGTTTAAAGCTTCTACTAGGACTAAAATTGTACTACCCCACACTTTGATAATAATTCAAACTTCTTAATTGCATTTAAGTGAATAATTTGTATTGTGAACCACAAAATTCAACGGAAATCCATATTCACTTTTTATTTGAAATTCTTGATTATTATCACCATCTATTTCGCAATAATAAAATTATCACCTGATATCAACACTTGATATTAATATTAATTAGATAAACTCATTCTAACACACACACACACACACACACATGTATGAGGATAATAATCATGATGGAGAACAGTGAGGGAGCTTCTTCATGCCTACTGGGGGTGCAGGCCTCCACTAACTTTAAAAAAAAAAAAAAAAAAAATTGAGTTCATATATTGGGCCGGCCCATTTTTTTCAGATAAATTAAATTGGCCCAAAAAATTCAAACAATCCATAAAACTAGAAGTCTGGCAGTCTCTCTCCTCCATAACCAAACTACCAAATTTCCCAAATTCAATTGCCAATTTTACTCAACCTCCACGCCTGCTCTCGCTCCAGCTCCGGCTCCGACCTCGACTCCTCTTTGTCGACCGATGGTAGCTGCAGCTATGCCTGCTCTTGTTTGTTCGGTGTTCGGTTCAGATCTCGGGCATCAGTTTTCTTCCGTCCGACTGTCCCTGTATTATTTTGTGCAACTGGAGTTTTTTCATTCCTTGTAAGTTTAAGTGTTTAACTAAGTTTGAGTGTTTAACTAATTGTTTATATGTGTTTTAAATAATAATGATTTTGTCTTGTGGCTAGTGCGGTTTCTGAAGTCAGTAAGTGCTAATAAGTACGTTTTTCGTACTTATCTTGATTTTAAATTTAGACAATTGTAAGTGTTTTGCGATATGATATTGCCAATTAATTGTTCATTTTATTTGTTTTAGGTAAAGCTCAATTTTGGATGCGTTTGGATGCAAAACGGAGAAAATGGACTAAAATCGTGCAAAAAGGACCAAATTGCAAACTTTTCATAGATGAGATGGGCGACGAAATGAAGAATAAAGATGTCAAGGATCTAATTGAATACAATTTGAAGATGAAGGAACAAGGTTACTAGAGAGAATCACTCGTTTGCATCAAAAATAAAGTTAGAGGACTAATTTGCAAAATTGATTTCCAAGACTTGTATAATTATTGGGCCTGCTCCAAATCCACTGGAAGACCAGATTTAAGGCCAGAATTTTCTGAGAAATAGAGTAGGTCAGCCGAGTTGAAAAAGGGGGGTAGAAGAAAAAAAGAAAAGAGCCGCTGGTCACAAAAATTGGAAAAAAAATGGTGGAGGCTGCTGTAGTTTAATTCTTGAGGGAGATACATATATACACACATCATTATTAAATTGAAAAAAAGGGAGCCAACATTGTGAAGGGAATTAATATTGGAATAACATAGAAGTCGACTGCCATATTTTTTGGGAGGAGGAGACAAAGTTGGAATTTAGAGATAGATACTTATACATACACGGTTTTGGTGGAGAATTAAAGAAAGGGACTCGGCTGAAAATCAATAAAGGATGGAATTAGAGAGGAAGAGAACGACTTTTCTTGAGTAGTGCACTGCTAGGAGGAGGATTCTTTGGCAATAGAGGTCGGCTGCTGTCGGAGAAAACGGAGTTGTGTTCCAGTTTATTTCGTTTATTCAACCAGGGGATGCTTATCAATTTTTTTTATTGATTATTCACCAATTAACATTCTAGGTTAATCTCTTTTATGTATTGGATGAAGATGAAACTTGTTGTTTATTTATTTCAATTCGATAACTAGTAGTTTTATAATTTCTTATGTTTTCTTGATTGCTCTTGAATGCTTTATTGTTATTATTATTTGATTGATTGACCACCAATTAAATATATTGTTACTTGTTGTAGTCTTGAAAAAGTCACGATAAGTTGGAACATTGCATGATCAACACATGAACACTAGATGTTAGGAATAATATTATGACATGTGCAATCTAAATGATAATCATGTGATTTAATGTGTTCTAAACATTCGTATTCGAACTAGAAATAGATTCGTTTCATGTTTAGGATAGATTTAATTTTTCTAGGAAAATAAAATTAATTGCACGTGAATTATCGATTGTCAAGCAATGCATGAATGATTTAAACTACAATAATTGTTGAATTGAATAGATTGTAACAAGTGGATTCGGATTCCAATACATACTCCAATTCATATTTTACTCCCCAAACATTTTTATTTATTTTATTTATTAATTGCAATTTTTAGTTAGAATAGTCAAACAAAATCATCTTTCTTTTTAATTGTTTCACTTAATTGAATCGACGATAAACTGATAATTAAGACTAGACCTTATTCCTCGTGGGAACAATACTTTTAGCTCATCACAATTATTACTTGTCAATGATTCCGTGCACTTGCGGGATTCACACTGAACATGACGCGATCCCAATCGGGGAATCTCGTCGAAACGCGGAAATAACGATAAATCTAAAACCCTAGGAAAGATCTAAATCAGATCTGACAAGAAAATTAACAAGAATTAAAATAAATAGACGGGAATTAAAATAAGATTGACGATAGGACCTGGACCCAACAATCACGACGCAAAAATTGACGATGCGGATTGAAGAACCGAGGTTTTCGAGACGCCACAAGGGATGTCAAATTCCTTGATAAGTTTCTGATTGGAACGCCACAAATATTCAAGAAAATATCTGATAAGTTCTATGAATTGTTCTTCAAGAACAAGAAAAAAGGAATCCTCCTTTTAGAGAGAGAAAATCTCACATTCATTCAATAATTCAAAAGTTGTTTTTTTACAATGATAAAGAAAGCATAATATAACCAAAAAACGCGTCCAAAATTAACCTAGCCGCAAAAACACAAATTAAAACGCGTTGGAATTACGGCCGTGAAAATATACATTACGGCCGTAATTGACCCTCGGGTCCAAACTGATTTTGTGTCTTACGGCCGTGACATTGATTCTTACGGCCGTAAGGCACCTTCTGAATAAAAACTGTATAACTTGGTTACGACCGTGAATCTGGAGTTACGGCCGTGCGATAGCAAAGTTACGGCCGTGAACACTGGTTTTACGGCCGTGAATGTGGTCTTGGTCGCCAAACCTTAACCCTTTTGATTCGGCTCGATCCCTTTGTCTCCTCGGCTCGCTTCCAACATGAAACTTGTGCCGTTTCTCGCGTAGATCACTGTCGCATTGCCGATAGGTCGACTTCTCCTTTGGTTTCCTACTTCGGATCACATCATCCCCCCTTTCTTGGAAAGGATTCGACCTCGAATCCGTATATGGCCTCTCCTTTATGTAACTCTTTCTTTCGTTGGTTCGAGGGACCTGTTCCTGTTTGGTGCGATACATCATCCTTTGGGGTTGTTCTTTCCGGCAATAAATTTTCCCTTTGGCCTTAGTTTTGTAATTTGATTGTAGTACCTGCAAAACAGAAGTAGCCAAACTAGGGAGGGATGTGTTAGCAAATGCAAATAAGCTCATTTTTGTGGTGGACTCTCTTTTCTTTTTCTTTGTGCTCTCAAGCTCACCTTTTTCTGAGGTCGTGGCCTCAACTCTCTTGTTTTCAATTTTCACACCCTCTCCTTTTTCTGAGGTCGTGACCTCAACGCTCTTATTTTTTTCCTCAAACTCGCTTTTTATTTTCAATTGATCCTCTTGGACCTCTTTAGGCGTTAACGGAGCAAGAGTGATCCTTTTCCCTCCCTTCACGAAAGAATATTGATTTTCGAACCCATCATGCACCACTCTCCTATCATGTTGCCATGGCCTTCCCAATAAAATATGCCCAACATTCATAGGGACCACATCACATACAACCTCATCTCTATAACCCCCAATGGTGAATTTAATATTAACCTGCTTGTTCACCTTAAGTTCTCCCGACTCGGTTAACCACTGTAATTTATAGGGGTTGGGGTGTTTCACTTTAGGCAATCCTAACTTCTCCACCAATAATGTACTAACCACATTAGTACAACTCCCCCCGTCAATTACCATCCCACAAACCTTTTTCCCTACCAAACACCTAGTGTGGAAAAGATTATCCCGTTGTTCATCAATCTCAACCATCTTAGTTCGAGAACTTAGGACACGTCTATTCACAAGGGACCATTTCACCGCATAGGTTAACCCTTCTTCATCGCTACTACTAGCCCCAATATCCACTAACTTAGGCATTCCCTTAAATTCATCCTCAGAACTGATTTCACCATTATCACGCAAAAGCATTACTTTTTTATTTGGACACTGTGATGCTATATGGCCCGACCCCAAACACTTAAAGCACTTAATATTTCTATCCCTAGTAGGTTGAGAATCAGAAATATTTTTACCTTTAGTTGGAAGTTCCTCCTTTCCCTTCGGGACGTGCTCATCATTGTGATCCTTCCTCGGTTGTGATGTAGGATAAGTTCCTGGTGATTGTTTAGATGTCCCCTTCCGCCTTAATTGCCTTTCTACCTTCATTGCCATGTGAACCATGTCTTCCAGTTCCACATAATGTTGTAACTCAACAATGTTCGCAATATCCCTGTTCAGCCCACTCAAAAATCTAGCCATTGTAGCTTCCCGATCCTCCACCACATTGGCCCTAATCATGGATACCTCCATGTCTCTATGATATTCCTCTACACTCCTAGAACCCGGCGTGAGCCCCTGCTACCTTTGATAAATATCCCTATGATAGTGGCTTGGGACAAACCTCTTCCTCATGATGGTTTTCATCTCACGCCATGTATCCACCGGCTCTTCACCATTTCTCCTCCGATCCTTCACCAACTGATCCCACCAATTAATGGCATAATCGGTGAACTCAACAACCGCTAGTTTCACCTTCTTTCCTTCAGAATAATTGTGGCAATCAAACATCAATTCTACCTTCTTCTCCCAATCTAGGTAAGCCTCCGGATCACTCCTCCCATGAAAAGGTGGAATAGACATTTTTATTTTACCTAGATTATCATCTATCTCATCCCGATCACCACGATCTCTTCTATTATTTGCCCTTTCATTCCTATCTCCTCTACCCCTTCTCCTCCTTACACTATCCACAGATGATTGGGTACTACTTCCTTCACTCGCAAACTCTTCATCATCAAACCCATACCCAACCCTTTGATTATATCTCCCCCTATGATCCCTCCGGTCTTCCCTCCTAACCCTAGGACCCGCACGAGTTTGTTCCATACGCAACTTGTTAATAGTTTCCTCCTGCTTATCTATCCTAGTCATCAACTTCTCAAACTGCTCATGTATCGTCTCCATCACACCTACATCATTTTTATTCACTCTATTCATACCTTCCGGTCGTTTGTTGTGGCTCCTTGATAGAGCTGCTGGCTCCCTTTTGTAAATTCCCTGGTTGTCTCCCACTGATGAAGATGATGAATCCCGTCTGCTAGACATTATTAGTCCTCACAGAAACAAATTCGGAATATTTAGGAAAAATAATGGAATTTTCTTTTTTTATAAACTGTTAGACAATCTGACTACGAATATGGCGAAAAAAACGGAATTGGATTTGGACGAAAAACGAAGAAGAAAAACACTTTTGAATTTTTGGGACTGACTCTTATGGATCAAACTGGAAAAATTTATGACTGACACGAAGAACACGAAAAAATTCAAGAAAATCAAGAAACGCAAGAATCTGAAATAGATCCAAGCTCTGATACCAGATGACGCGATCCCAATCGGGGAATCTCATCGAAACGCGGAAATAACGATAAATCTAAAACCCTAGGAAAGATCTAAATCAGATCTAACAAGAAAATTAACAAGAATTAAAATAAATAGACGGGAATTAAAATAAGATTGACGATAGGACCTGAACCCAACAATCACGACGCAAAAATTGACGATGCGGATTGAAGAACCGAGGTTTTCGAGACGCCACAAGGGACGCCAAATTCCTTGATAAGTTTATGATTGGAACGCCACAAATATTCAAGAAAATATCTGATAAGTTCTATGAATTGTTCTTCAAGAACAAGAAAAAAGGAATCCTCCTTTTAGAGAGAGAAAATCTCACATTCATTCAATAATTCAAAAGTTGTTTTTTTACAATGATAAAGAAAGCATAATATAACCAAAAAACGCGTCCAAAATTAACCTAGCCGCAAAAACACAAATTAAAACGCGTTGGAATTACGGCCGTGAAAATATACATTACGGCCGTAATTGACCCTCGGGTCCAAACTGATTTTGTGTCTTACGGCCGTGACATTGATTCTTACGGCCGTAAGGCACCTTCTGAATAAAAACTGTATAACTTGGTTACGACCGTGAATCTGGAGTTACGGCCGTGCGATAGCAAAGTTACGGCCGTGAACACTGGTTTTACGGCCGTGAATGTGGTCTTGGTCGCCAAACCTTAACCCTTTTGATTCGGCTCGATCCCTTTGTCTCCTCGGCTCGCTTCCAACATGAAACTTGTGCCGTTTCTCGCGTAGATCACTGTCGCATTGCCGATAGGTCGACTTCTCCTTTGGTTTCCTACTTCGGATCACATCAGAACAAGTGCATAATTTTATTTTTTTATTTTTTTATCTGAGATTTTGTTAGTTGTTACCTTACCAGCAGCTTATAGTTGTTCTTGTAGAGTTATAGTTTTTGGCTCGTTGAATGAAATTTAAGTTAAAATTTTCTTATCAAGTATGGTTTATATTAAAAAATGGGTTCAATTCAAATTTTTTACATTCTTTGTTTTTGAAATTTTTGGCCCCTACTCAATCAAAATCCTGACACTATCCCTAATGGAGCATACACAATGGTTCAAAAGACTTCTCAATTTCTTCCACCCCATTTGAAAGAATATACTCCTTTAAATTTAGACGGATGAAAGTGATCAAACCATATTTTGATTACATTATGAAACTATGTAGATAATTCTTTATTTGATCACACCTTTTAACCATTGCATTTTTTCGATGCTCACATCTCAAATATTATTATTACAAAAATCTCATATTTGGTCATTTTATCTTACCAAAAATGAATGAATAGAAATTCTTATTATGAACCTCATTGTTCATGTAATGTATGCATGTAGATAACATGTTGCTTCCTAGTTCTAGTATGACAGAAATCATAAAGATGAAAAACCTTATAAAATCAAAATTTGACATGAAAGACTTAGGAGATGCTAGAATAATTATTGACATGTTATTAGTAGATTGAATATTAATCAAGAGTCTTACCTGCATAAATTTATAACCAATTTTGGTATGAAATTTGTTATGCCCATCAATGTACCATTAGTTGGACACAAACTTTCATCAGCATGGTGCCTTAAAATGAAGATGAAATGACTGCAATGAGTTACGTTCTGTATGCTAATGCAATTGGTTCATTGAGGTGAAACCTTGTGTACTTCTGCGTAAATCTTTAGAGAGCTTAACAGAGAGTGCTGCGCTAGGTGACGATCCATGAGTTGTGGACTTACAATCGAATAAGAACTTTTGTGTTTAAATTGCCATACTTTTATTGAACTCATTATTTTAAAATCGAGATTTTTTTTTTTTTTTAGAATTTATATAATTCCTTTTTAAAGGAATTTGTTTAAACAAGTAAAAGTTATTTTGAAACCCACTCATGTGATGTCGTTTACGTAGTTGGCTAAAAATATTCATGTGATTTTGATGTTGTCTCGCTAGAGTGGTATCAGAGCTATAATCTTGGAAGAAATAGAACAAAATCGGGTGTTACAAGAGTGGCATCAGAGCATTTGATTTTAAGATTCTGTAGACTAACTAATGCACATATCTGTCTAGCATTGTTTAGAAAATCAAACCGGAAAAATCAAGAACCGGCTGAAAAATTGGTCCGGTTTGTCTCAAAAACTGGTCGAAAAAAAATCGGCTGGAAAACCTGATTTTCAACCGAGAACCAGTCGGTTTTTAAACCCGATTCTCGATTTTTTTTTCTATTGTTGTTTAAGCTGGTTTTTTTTATAATTTTTCTAAATGAGTAAATATTATTTTATTTGTAAAATACCTTATTTTTTTAAAAATCTTTGTAATTTTTGGAATAATTTTTTATATTTAATTGAAATCGATTCAACCCCGATTCGACCTTCTGACCATTTCCTTTTCTCGTTTCTGATTTTCTAAACACTGTTGTCAAGTCGTCATCTAAAGTACCGTCAATCAAGTAAGTGATTAAGTTATACTTGATTTAATTGTGAGACTACTTGAATTCACATATATTTAATTCATTGGAATAATTTATGTGGATGTGTAGTTTGTTTTGGTTTTGGTTTTGGTTTTGGTTTTAGTTTTGGTTTACATCCTTAGCTATACTTGAAATGACAATTTAACTTAAAAAATTTAGAGACTAAAAGATAAAATATGGAAGTCTCGACATCTGTAGTGTCGAGACCGGATAGATTATGTGTCAACAATAGTAGAACTTAAAAGTAATATACTTAAATGTAAAATACTCGATGTCGATACTCAAAGGCTTGATGTCGACACTGGATTCTTTGTGTCAACACTTGGACAATTTCAAACATTTTTTTAAAAGATTTCTCATTACGAGTTAATTCAAATATTATTAAAACTAATCGATTTCTCAAGGACTAAAACTTGGCAGTGCCATTCCTTATAGTATCAGAGTTCGCAGCGGAAGCGTCAGTTTGACGATTTCCCCGCAATGTCAATGACAAACCGATACTTCACATCATTCTTTGCAAGTCGATCAAGAGCTTCATTAATATGATCTGTGGAGACTGTCTCGATGTCACATGTTATGTTGTGCTTCCCGCACACATCCATCATTTCTTGTGTCTCTTCTATGCTTCCAATCATGCTACCTTTCACAACTCTTTTGCCTGTACAATTTAAGATAGATAAAGATTTTTGCTAAAAATACTTTAAAACTATTATTGAAATTATTTTGACAAAATGTTGTTCTGAAAAGAAAAACTGAAACAAATTAATAAGAGAAGATGAACCTAATTACCAAATATCAAAGGGAAGGATGGTAAATCCATGGGCTTATCAGGTGCACCCACAATCACCAATGTTCCATTCACTTTCAATAACTCCAATAGTGGCCCCAAAGAGTGCTTGGCTGATACTGTATCCAAAATAAAGTCTAGGGTCCTTTTCTTTGACTGCACCAAAAATAAAATAAAATAAGGGGCAATTATATCCTCCACCCTTTTTTTCATGTACTGAAATATGACTCCTTACAAAATTTCACTTAAATTTACGTCTTTTTTTATTACATAATATAATGAGTATCAATATTTGATACTAAGATTTAGGTCATAAATGTCATAAAAATTTGAAAATAACATAATATGATACTTTAAAAAGATGTAAGTTTAAGTAAATATAAAATAAAATATTATAAAAATTTTATAGTATCAAGGTGTAATACTTCTTGGATAACATAAATTTCAGTTTGACCAGAAAATTTAGGGGTACTTATGCAGTTGTCCCAAAATATAATAATAAGAAAAATGGCACAAATATTAGGAACAAATCATTTAGTCTCTGTTTGGTAAAGCTTTCTGTTTATAAACAAAGAGCATGATATTTTCGAGATAAATATGTGATTAAAAAGTGGTTTGAGAAAATGTATTTGATTGAATGATGATTTGAAAAATGTGTTGTTTATAAATAAATTACCAAACAAATGTTTAAAATTTTCAAATGTAATAGTAAATATCATGAAAATGCTAAAAGCCGCGCGGTGTACTACGTCCCCCCACCCCTCCATATGAGGCAGCGGAACACCGCGCAGTACTTGTAGCACCGTCCAAATATCATAGAGGTGTATAGTAAATATGCTAGGCTGAATCGTTTTGACGTGGTTTGGTACGATTTGCACTTTTTTGATGAGCTATTCCAATCATTTAGTTCATGTAAAAGTGTATGAGGACTAACATGATCCGAATACCAATCAGTTAGTTCGTGTGAAAGTGTACGAAGACTAACATGATCCGAATACATGGTTTTATGTAGAGCCATTCTAGTCAACATCCCCAAAAAAGTTTAAATTTTTTTTACCCTCTCTATGATTTTCTTAAAGAACAAAAAATAAAAATAAAAAATGAAGCCAATGCTTTTCTTTAAATTTTATCTTTGGAGGAGTTTGTTTAAGTTCTCAAACAAACCTGCATTTGTTCAGCATTGGTGCTTATAATGAAATCATCTGCACCCAATCTCTCTTTAGCCTCCTTTTCTTTGGATGGTGATGTGCTGATTACTGATACATGGTGCCCAAATGCCTTCCCAAATTTCACTGCAACATGGCCAAGGCCTCCCAATCCAACAATTCCAATTCTTTTCCCACTTGTGTCCAGTAGGTTGTTGTCTTTCATGGGGCAATACACAGTTATTCCTGCACACAATAGGGGTGCTCCTGAATCCATCGGCACGCTTTCCGGCACTCGGACAACATATCTGTTGAGAAAATATTCAAGAAAAATTCGATTTTTTCCCCAAGAATGTTAATAATATTTAGAGCATTTATTTACCTATGATCTGCAACCAGAAACTTAGAGTAGCCTCCATAAGTGATGCTTCCATCCCAAAAGATGCCATTGTAAGAAAACTGGACTTGATCACAATAGTTTTCTTGCCCATCTTTACAGTATTCACATTTCAAGCAAGTTGCTGCCAAACACCCAACTCCAGCCCTATCCCCCACCTTGAATTTGCTCACATTGCTGCCCACCTTCGTTATTATTCCAGTAATTTCATGCCTGTAATCATAAAGCATACATTATTTCAACATTCCTATATTAACAAAGAATTTGACAAAGAACTTGACAAAAACTCTCACATAGGGGTGTGGGCCAATAATCATTGCTCTTAACCACAGACACTACATGTGAGACTTTTGTCAAACTCTTTATCAAGCTCTTTGTTAGAATAGCATAATTCACATTATTTTTATGTTCGAAAAGTTGGACTCGACAGAATTCAACAAATTAATAAAATAAAGTAAAATCTACTTATAATTGTTTTCTAGATTGAGTTGGGTTAAGTTTAGAAGAGCCCAAATTATAAATTGAGTTTATTTGACTTTTTAAAAGTAAGATGTATAGTTGAAAATTGAAGTGAGAAAATGGGTGTGGTTAAAAAGTGATTTGAAAAATTATGTAAATTATAAATTGCAATCATTACACAAAAAAACTGAAATAAACTAACGGCAACCATTAAGAAATGGTTTATAAACCATTTTTTAAACTATATAATTTCTCTTAACCACCCACATTTTCTCTATTCAATTTTTAACCACACATTTTACCTTAAAAAAAAAAAACATATCATGGCCACCAAATACATTTACTTGTATACCTTTTTTTAAGCTTTGTTTTTTTAAATTTTTCCCTCGAATCTTGATTAGTCAAATTACTTTTTATGAAAAGGAGAAGGATAGAATAAAATTACCCGGGAACAACAGGATAAATGGTGATGCCCCAATCATTTCTGACATAATGAAGATCTGTGTGACACATCCCACAATATAGGATTTCG
Organism: Ligustrum vulgare; assembly: GCA_963555705.1. Taxonomy (NCBI): domain Eukaryota; kingdom Viridiplantae; phylum Streptophyta; class Magnoliopsida; order Lamiales; family Oleaceae; genus Ligustrum; species Ligustrum vulgare. Next base: position 38,487,309 of record OY743173.1, on the reverse strand, counting down.
ATGGTAACATCGTTGTCTCCATTTTCTCTGATTATCATTCATCACGCAAGGCATCAAAGTTATGTATTTATATATAAAAAATAAAAAAAATAAAGAAATACTATATTCGTAACGAGTGACTATAGTCATACGTGATATTTGATTTTAACAATTTTATAGAAAAAGAAACAATCAAGCGGATTTTCATATTAATAGTAAAACAATTAAAAGTAGGATGTTGCATAGGTCGACTACCTGTTAGTGACATTGTTCTTATATAATTGCTGTGAAACAACATCATAAAAAGTTTTAGATCAATTTTTCTGTTTGTGTTTGTCACAACAAAATTATAATTCAATCAAGTCATTTAGCCCTTGTTTGATCTTCGTTATAATTTCATGCATTTTTCACTCACTTACTTTTAATCACACATTCTTCAATATATTTTTCTAACAGCATTCTTCAATATAACGGGTAATCAATTCCATTAGCTTGCAAGCAAAATAATGATAATAACTATTATTTGCAAACAATTTATCAATTGTGTCATGTTATGAGTTTTGTAAAGCGTATTTATTCAAGATGAATATTAACTTGGTATTAAAATATAACTCTATTCGTTCCACAAAGATGGGCTAGTTTTCATTTTTTGTTTGTCCTAAATTATAGGTCACTTTCCTTATTGAGAGTATATTAATATCTTAATTTTCTAATATATCCATATTTAATATACATTTTTATTAACAAATATAAACTATTCATTATTCAATGTAGAGATATATTAGATAGAATATAAGTAAATTTATAGTTCCAACATATATTAATTGTGTTTTCTTAATCTGTGTGAAAATAGAAGTGAGTCTATTTTTGTAAGACGGAGAGAACATAAATCTGTATTAGACGTATTAAAATACTATAAATCTGCATTGTTGGTCTAATAATGCCTTTATAAAATTCAACTCCAAATTTTAAAATACTCAATTTCAATCATTCATTCTTAGTCAAATTTATAATATTTGACTTTTCAAATAATTTTAAGCCATAAATTCTTCAAAAAATCACAAAAACTAAACAAAATTTGGGGTCAAACAAGCACTACAAAAAAAGGGCTTTTTTCGACGGAAAAATTCGTCGGTAAAAGGCCAATTTTCGTCGAAAATGCCTTTTTTCGACAGATTTCAACCCATCGGAGAAGCACAGGTTGGTAAAACTTTTCCGACGGCTTCTAAATGCCGTTGGAAAAATTCATCGGGAATTTTCGATGGCTACTAAATACCGTCGAAAATTTTCAGAAAATTAAAAAATATATATTTTGGTAAGCCCTGACCCGACCTGCCTGCCTGCCTACCAGCTAACCCAAGACTAGGATGACACGATCTGCGAAGCCCATTTCGGACTTTAATTATTTTATGCAAATTGTGTTGTTTGGGGGATTTGAACTTTTGATCAAAGGGTAATATCCGAAGGCCGAAGTTTTCCATCGGAAATTTTTGACGGAAAATGTCATTCATTGAAAATTTTCGACTGTCCCGATCGATCTTTGGAAAAAATCCATCGCTAAAAGCCTGTTTTTTAGTAGTTAAGGGCTCAAAGAAACCGATTAAAATTGAAGCACAAGTTTCTAATCTCAAATTATCGCATCTTTGGTCCAAGAAAAAGTTTTGGTTTGTTGATTTTTATTTTTTTTTATTGGATGTGTAGTTTAAAAAGATTCGAAAAGTCAAAAGCTGTGGGCTTGATTAATGATAGATGGTTGAGATTGAGTTTGAAAATTTGTGGTAAATAATTTTCATGGACCAAACAGGCTCTTAGTGTTCACACTTGCATGTACGAATACAGTAGCATTGTTCCTCAATCTGCATGGTCTTAATTTAGTCTCCAATTTTACAAAAAGAAACAATTTCGTCCTTAAGGTTTAGTTTTATTGCTCAAGTAGCTCTTACGGACAAAACAGTTTTGCCTCTTTTCATGTGGGAGGCACATTGGACACTTCTATGGCAATCAAAGAGAAAGTAGTTTTTTGAATAGTGATTTTTTTTAAAAATGTATGATGAAAAAGTATGAAAAATTTTTAAGTTTTACTTGCTTATGTAAATATGTGGTTAAAAATGAGTGAAAAAAAAAAGTTGAAATAAAAAAAGAAAAAGAAAAAATTTTAGGTTTTATGTGCTTATGTAAATATGTGGTTTTTGTCCTCGCTGTATTTGTGCAACAAAATTAAAACATTGAGAACATCTTGCGTATTACTCAAACAGCAAAGAAGAGAATGAATACCTCCGCTGAGAGAGAGAGAGAGAGAGAGAGAGATTGTGTGCATGTATAATACCTCCTTTTGAAAACGTAAGGCATGATCTTGCCGGAGGGGTCGTGAGCTGCCCATCCTGAAACAGTTTGAGTGTGGTTTGGAGTCGTTTGAGCCATAAAACACACACAAACACACAAGCCAAAAGAGGTGAAAGAGAGAGAGATGTACTGAAAACCAATAAAAATGCATGATCTATTTATGGTTGGACCGTGGAGTGTAGAGGGACCAGAATCAAGTGGTCATAATTCAGTGTAGTTGCAATAGTTGTTGGATTCATTTATATTTACAGTTAGTAGTTGTCACCTATGGACGAGTGGATATCATTCTTTCTTGAAAAATGTAAAATGAAAAACAATGTTGAACAATATTGTGGATAATACAGTCACATGGGGTCGCGGAACATGGGGTGGTGGGGTCCACACAAATGGTGTGTGTGACAATGGCGGAGCCAGAATTTTTAATCAGCATGGGCAAAAATTAAATGAGGTGGAGGGACTGCACCCGAAAAACAAATTTATGAGAAAAATTAAACTAAATAGAGAAAAGTTAATTTCACAAATGACAAGTAAATAAATGTCAATTCAAATGAAATACCTTATAATCGTTCATTGCGAGTTCTCATACTTTGAAATTGATGTAAAATAGCTCCATTATCAATTTTCAAATATATATTTTTCTCTACATAAACAACAAGACTATCATTCATCCACTCAATTATGAATTTTCTTTTAAAGAATCTATCTAAGGTCGACATAATTTTCCCTACTAAAATAAACAAGTTATAATTAGAAATATAAATCTTTCTACAATAATGATCCAGGAGTTGGATTACTTGGTGAACCATCGGGAAAATTTGACTATTACGTCAAATATACACCACCTCCCACAAATGATGATCATATTATTCCTACTGGATGGGATGATGATGATGATGATGATTACAGCAGGTATTATAAAAAATAGGATTGGAAAAATAATCCTCCCCCATCTCCAATATCCATGTTTCATCCACCAACTAGAGAAGATTTTCCTCCCCTGGAGACATTTGAAAATGATCATTCTACTCACTCATGGAAGATCAAAAATCCAAACATTAGAAAGTCAGATGGATCAGTGCAACCACTCTCAGCAGCAGAAACCACCTTAAATTGGCAGTCAGAAAATGCAACACAACAAAATGCCTTGTTAAAAAGGATTGATCAAAGTCAACAGAGGATTGAACAGACTCTTCAACATCAGACTCAAATTCTTCTCACACCGCTCCAAGCCTGTAAACAAAGAATTGAAATTCTCCATGCAGACATAATGACTCGATTGCAAAATCAACTACCTTTTGATGCTCAAGAAAGAGAAATCAGAAGCCTAAAAACTCAATTTGCATCTCTTGAGTCAAATTCATTAATCCCTCCCTCAACACCATACTACCCATCTTCATCTTCTACCTTTCAAATCTCCCAAACAGGACCCTTGATTTCCTCTACTTATGAAGAATCTACATCAACCCTTTTCACACCTGAAGAATGGGAACAAAAGAAAAAAGCTTCTATGCCTCCTAGAAAGACCAGAGTTATCCAACGAGCAAAACCTTTATTCATACAAGAAACTCCGTCATCTGAGAAACAACCTCAAATGATGATGAAAAACCCTATTTCCACATTCCTCCATCAAGCCCATACTCTTCCTATCCATACTACCACCAACAATTCTGAAACCTCTGAGTCTGAGTCTTCTGAATCCTTTGAAGAAACATCTAGTGAGTCTGAAGATAAAATTCCACCCCTCTATATGGCTGATCAAGAACAAACAAGTCAATCCCAAACAGGTCAAACTCAAAGAACAAATGACCCTATTATTGAAGAGACTGAAGTTGTTGATGAGGAGATGATGGAATCCCATACAACTAATAATTATTATTCTTAAAATGGTGCTACTCCTCCAAAGTTTACATTTGATGATATTCCTCCTCCACAGTGGAAATATAGGATGCAAGAAATGAAAGTCTGGTATACTTCCGAACTCCTAAAGCCAAACATGACCCATACAAAGGTCATAAAAGCCTTCTTGGCAAGGATTACAGGATTTCTTAGAGATTGGTATGATTAAATGGGAGAATATAGACAACGCCAACTCACTCAGGAGACAAACACCACAGATGCATTTTTGAATGCACTATATTGGGAATTCTGTGGAAAGTCTGATCATGACGAGGAAATTTCCAGAGAAGAATTCTTCAAATTAAGGTGTTGTTCCTATAATTCAAAAAATCTTGAAAAACATTTCAAGAATGCTGCTCAAAGATACTATCTCATTGGAGGTCCAGATGATTCAAATATCAAACAGACATATCTGGAATCAATTCCTCAACCTCTTGGGCAAGAAACCTTAAGGACTATGGAGTTAAGAGGACAACCTTTAAATGTCACTTCTTTTGGAGAACTTCATAATTGGATAATGAAAACAGTGAAAAAGTTGTGCAACCAAAATGTTTTCCTTAAAGATATCAATGCAACTGGTAAAAAATTGGAGAATGCTTGTGAAAAGCCTTATTTACAAATCAAGTGCGGCAGAAACATGAAAGATTGTGAATGCAAACTAAAGAAGAAACTTCATAAGAGAAGAATAAAACTTTCCCGGAGAGAAGCTTTTAATCCTTTTCGAAGAAAGAAAAGATTTTTCAGGAGAAAGTTTACAAAGAATAAAGAAAACAGGTGCTTCATCTGCCGGAAAAAAGGGTCACTTTGCAAAAGCTTGTCCAAATAAGAATAAGGACAAAATTCTTCATCAAATTTTCACAGCCACAAAGATTGATTATGATGATGAAGACCTTGAATCATTATTCTCTGAAGAAGACGAGCAAACTTAACAAACTGTCTTCACCATTGAATATGATTCCGATGAATCTATTGGCACAGAAGACACAGGAGAATGGTATGGCATGCAACTTGTTAATACAACATTTTCATCCATATCAGTACCTATGATTGAGGTTAAGATTTTTACAGGAAAATACGAAAGGCCAATTACTGTTGCAGGGCTATTTGATACTGGTGCTGCATGTTCCATCTTGAACCCTACCATTCTCCCTGAGCATATGTGGCGAGATCACAGAAAAGTTTTTTAGGTGGAAAATGGGGAAAGTTTCTCAACAGAAATAATCACCAGGCTTGTTAAAATCCAATTTTTCCCTGAACTCAGTATTTCCCATAAATTACTAGGTTCATCTTTGCCTGGTAAAGATATTATCCTTGCATGGGATATTATTAAAAAGTTATGGGATAAGAAAGTTTTTCCTCGTTCAAATGGTCTCAGGTTCAAGTCCTATTTTCAGCCATACATCCAAATGATATCCAATTTTTCCATAACAATTCAAAACATCACTGAAACACTTATTCGAGATTGTTGTGCAGAATCTCATTCTGATTTCCTTACTAAATGCACAAGTCCCCTCTGGAAAAATTCACATTTCTTCATTTCTCTCCCTTTCAAGAAAAATGAAGATATCAACCCCACAAAAGCTAGCCACCTCGGAATGAACCCAGAACATCTTCAACTTGCTACCAAAGAACTTACACAATTGCAAGAAGAAGGACTTATTGAATCAAAAAATTCACAATGGGCATGTCAAGCATTCTATGTCAATAAAAGAAGTGAGCAAGTTCGAGAAAAATTGAGATTAGTCATTGACTACAAGCCACTAAATGTCTTTCTTGCAGATGATAAATTCCCTCTTCCTGATCGAAAGACAATGTTTGCAAATTTATCTCGCGCAAAGATCTTTTCAAAATTTGATCTTAAAGCAGGATTTTGGCAATTAGGAATCAAACCAGAAGAAAGGCACAAAACCACATTCTGTATTCCTAATCATCACTACCAATGGACAGTTATGCCTTTTGGATTAAAGACTGCTCCTTCACTTTTTCAGAAAGCAATGACAAAAATCTTTGATCCATTACTTGAAACAGCGTTGGTTTACATTGATGACATCTTATTATTTTCTAAAGATGAAGAGTCCCATGGCAATTTGCTTTCTAAGTTCACAGATATTGTTAAACAATATGGTATTATGCTTTCCCAGAGAAAAATGGTGATCAGTGTCAGTGAGGCAGATTTCTTAGGAATGCATATTAAAGATGGTAAATATTCACTCCAGCCTCATGTCGGTCAAGAACTTCTTAAATTTCCAGACGAAAAATTTGTCAAAAAAAGAAGTTCAACAATTCCTTGGAGTTGTTAATTATATGACAGACTTCATTGATCATCTTTCATCCATAGTTAAACCACTCCAGCTCATGCTCAAAAAAGATCCTCCTCCATGGTCACCCACTCAAACTCAGGCAGTCAAAACTATCAAACAAAAGGTGAAAGATCTCCCAACCCTACAAATCCCTAGGATGGCAAACATGTCCTTCAAACAGATGCAAGTGATTGTTTTTGGGCAGCTGTCTTACTTGAAGACAAAGGAGGAAAAAGAAGAATATGTGGATACAAAAGTGGATCATTCACTGAATCAGAAAAACATTACCATTCCACTTTCAAAGAGATACTGGTGGTCAAAAGAGGAATTAAAAATTTCCAATTTCATCTCATTGGGCACAAATTCTTAGTGGAAATGGATATGTCGGCTTTTCCAAAAATGCTCACTTTTAAAAGGAAACAAATCCCAAACTCTCAACTACTCAGATGGGCAGAATGGTTCTCAAACTTTGAATTCGAAGTTAAACACATCAAAGAAAAACACAACCTCTTACCAGATCTTCTTTCCAGACCAGAATTTTCCCTTGTACTACCTGCACAACCAATTCCAGTTAGCTACATGATGAATTCAAACCAATTTCCCTTCAACAACTCTTCTCATTTTCCTCCTGAACTCTATGAACTCATAAAATCCAAAACCCTCAAGTCCAGATCCAAAGAACTCATGTTAAAATACCAGTCTCTTGTTATAAGACAGACTAGAATTGAAACACTTGGTGGTCTTGGATTTCACCGAGACTACCCTTTTTTCACTTTTTTCAGTTTTGATCTAGGTATCTAGCAGTCAGATTTTCAAAAGAAACTCTTTGCTTTCTATGGTACCTTTTAGAAAATTGGCAAATTGGAATATCATTTGATGTCCAAAGTACACTCGAGTCTTTCACCCGATATCAAAATGATTTTCGGTTTGATCATTATGCAAAAAAGTTCCTTGAATGGTTCCATCCAATTTCACAGTGGATAAAAATGTTCAAAGCCTTTTCTTTTAAATTTAAGGATCTCAAAACCTCTGCACGAAATGTTCATGTGATCTTAATTTTTCAAAGACAAGGTTATTTCACTGAATCACAGGTCTATACTCATTTCAGCAGCGTCAAGGAGTATGTAGTTCAGCCTTTCAACATGCATAAAGATTGTGAGCATTATCCAAAAGAGTTTCGTAATTTCCAAAGATGCATGGCAGAACTCAATCAGAAAATTCCACCGCAAATATGGCCAGATTATTCAGATGATGCTCCATGGGAAGCTTTGCCAATTGAGTATAACCGAAAAATCCAACAAGACATCAAGGCATATCAGGATACTCATCTGCAGAGATATCCTAATTCATATACTTCAGATTATGATTATGCATTTGATATGCAGTATGGACAATTATACCAAGGAAGGCCTACACAAAGTCTGGGTGAAACATCAAGGTACTCAGAGAAGACTCCAGAAGGACGCCAGCAAAGGAAAAAGCAAATGGATATCACTGACAAGTTGCTCAACAGCTTGCATTACAGTATACATAAGGAAAAGGCATACAATGAAGGAAAAATTGGCCCCAGTGATATAAAACTATCATATAAACAGCTTTTAGAAAAGGAAAAAGCAAAAGTAGGAGAATCAAGCAAATTTGACCAAGAAACTAGCCAAGCCAACTATCAAGACAGTTTTTTTTCAGGACTCACAAGACCCATGGTCTCAAATGAATCCAAAATTAGTGGTTAACTCTGAGTCACTTAAAATTTTAGAAATAGCAAGAGAATGGGACCATAACAAACAAAATTGTCAAAATCGTCACAACACTTGGTGGTTAAATCAACATGGACTACCCTTACTTCCAGGAGAATTACAAGAAGAAGACACCATGAACCTAGACTAACCATGGCGCGTTACTTTATTAAAGTAGGAATCTTTCTTTTATCCTGTCAAATGTCAGTCTGTAATAAACGTTTTTTGTCCATTTTGTATTATTTCTGATCTAAAATCTTGCTTTCCTAAAAGTAAGATTTTACTTTAAAAAAAAAAAGGTTGCGTGTCTGTATTATTTTCAAAATCTTTCTTTCCAGATCATGTTGATAAGGTTTGCAAATCTGTAATGACACGTGTCCACCTTGTCAGCCAAGCATCAAGTCTTTTATGTCTTCTTCTGGCTCTCCTCCCTCTTTAAAAGGGGAGCTCTTCTCCATTGTAAGATTATCGAGTTTTCAGCAATAATATTAAGTGTGTTTGTTTATCATGTTCTTCTAAAAATTTTCCTGTTCTTCCTTAGTTTCCCAAGGTTCTAAGTAGCATAAGTAGGAATGATATGAAGTAAGATCATAGTAGAAATTAGTATGCTCTGCAGTTACACCTTCATGGTGATCCTCTGCATCAGAAAAAATTCTCTACTGATCATTGATCCGTCCGGAGTTATGGTAATTTACAGCAAATCCAAAAGTCAGGCCCTTCGTTGAGCCTATTGAGGCGTTTTGTGGGCTAGAATACCGTGATTTGTTGTTAAGTTATCATCACTTCAATGAACTTCACAAAATAAAAACCATAAATCTCAAAAATTAAATCAACTCAACAAACCACAAATCTCAAATTACAAAATATTCAAACAAAGCTAATCATTATTAATGAAATCAATTAAAAATATCCACATTAAATGAACTTCAGCAGACATTACTCACATTATCCACATTATCATAATTCATAAATCAACATTCAAAATTTGAAATTTGATATCAACAAATTTAACATTACCCACCCACTGACCCACATGTTGAAAAGCTAAAAGTCAAAATCACCTTACCTTCAAGCTCCAACTCCAAGATTCAAAATGGAGCATATCAACAAAATGAAATCAGGTTGGGCATGTCTGGCGTGGCGACGAGAGAGAGAAGTTTGCTGCTGCGCAGCTGTGGTGCAGGCGGCTAGCCAGTCCTTCGTGGAATCAGCCGGCAGGGGTGGAGTCGACGACTCAAGAGGTGGTTGGAGTCGGAGACAAGAGTGAGCAGGCGAAGGGGTTTAGGATTATCAATTACGAGTTATGACTTCAGTCTTCTAGTTGTGGATTTTGAATTCAATTAAGGTGTGTATGCTGTGTTTAAATTATTGTTATTATTATTTTTATTTTTGGGTTTGGGTCTAACCCGGTGCAGACCCAATGTCTAGTGCGGTCCATAGACCACGCTTGGCCGGAACTGGCTCCGCGCTTGTGTGTGTCCATCATCCCATGTAAGTGTGTTGTTCACAATATTATTCAACATTATTGTTGTTCATGTAGCATTGATCTTTCTTTTCCACAAACCTTTCATCACTATTCTACATAAAGCATTTCCACGTAGTGACTCCCAATGCGGATGAATAGCATTACTCAATATATGAACTTTTGGAACTTAATTTTTAGTGTTCTAAATACCGTATGGGAATATTTAATATTTTCGTCAACACAGAATTCGCATGTAATCTGTATTTATAGTTATTATTCTTTTGTTAATTATTATATTATATTGAAGTAAAAAAAAAAATATGCAATATTTGTGTCAAATCAAAGATCTTGACAGGAAGTTTAATACAAGTTAACAAGTGAGAGTAAATTGTAAACACATTGTCAGTAAAATTGTCTCAAAAATCAAATGTAAAAGTTTTTTTATATATTTTTTTACTTTTCCTCAATTTCTAATTTATTTTAAATTATATCATTTAAGTTCTATAATACTATCTATAAACTATTTTTTTGTATTAATTATTATTCTTTTGATATTCTTATATGTATATGTGTGTGTTTATATATATATATATATACACACACACAAAGTCCATGACAAAGATAACACGCATATATTTTTCCACCCAAAATGACTTTTTAAATCTGAAAATTTATGAAAAAAAATTAATGTAATATTTTTTTTCTTTTGTAGTAGTTATTATTCTTTTGATAATTATTGATATGATTCGAGATGAGTGAAATTAACGCCAGAAAGTTTCGAACACAGGTTTGGATGGACGGTGGAATCTTGACTCAAACTTCATGACACGTAATCGACGATGCGGAAGAGAGAACCAAGACTTTCGAAACACCAAAAAGAATTGTCCAATTTCCCTAATAAGTTTCTGATTGTGAACGTTACAAAGATTATTAATCTTTGATAAGTTCGAGATGAACGGCACAAAAAATAATCTTGATAAGTTGGAAAGGAAAATATAGAAATCCACCTATAATTTTATTGAATCACTCAATAAACTATTTATTAAACCAAAACTATTTGTTATAATGAATGTAAAGCATATAAATAATGAAAAATGACCAACTAGGGTAGCCGCTAATGGGCTCAAAATAGAGTTCCAATTGAACTAAAATAACTAAAACTGAAAAGGAAAAAAATATGTGAAATTCTGCTCCAATTTCAATAGCGCGATCACGTGGTTTAACTTCGTGTGATCGCATGATTATGCCTGAAACTCTTGGGTTATTTTTCGACTCTGGTCCAACACGAAACTTACTCATTATCCCATTTAGAATGTTGTCGCATCGCTCATGTCTTGATTTCTCCTTTGAGCTCCTATTCCGGATTACATCATCCCCCCTCTATTGAAAATGATTCAACCTCGAATCAACTTCTGGTCAGCTTTTCAAATGCGTCCTGCTTTTGGGGGGCTTGATGTAGAATTTTCCCACTTGGATCAAATGAAAAAATTTTCCTTCCCCGCAATGGGTCCAACCAACAGGACTTTGTAACTTGGGTTTAGGCGAATTGATCGAATCATAAACTCATTTGGGCATAGGTGGTGTGGCCGAAATAGGGATGGACAAAAACCCGAAGGACCCGAAACCCGGAGGACCCGAAATGACCCGCCCCGAAAATTACCCGCCCCGTCGGGTCCGCGGGGCGGGTTCGGGGCGGGTTTCCGCCCCGCGACGGGTTTTGGGGCCGGTTCGGGGCGGCCCCGCCCCGCCCCGTGACCTGGTAAAAATAATTTTTTTTTTTTTTAATAATGAAATGTGAAACTAAAATAAATTTGATGAAGTCCAGAAGAATTGAACATTGGTGGAATTTAGGGATATGAGAATATACAACAACTATATCATTATATTGTTTATTGATTTTTTTCTTCAAGTATATACATATTATTTTTAAAGTTCAAACTTAAAAACTCTAACTAGTTCAACGCCTAAATTTTTCACGTAAAATTTCATTACCAATTTATTTATAAAAAAAAAATTCGGGTCCTTAGCGGGGCGGGAGGTCGCCCCGACCCGCGACTTCGCGGGTCGCGGGGCGGGGTGTTTTCAGGTCCGGGGCGGGGCGGGCCTGACCCGCCCCATTGCCATCCCTAGGCCCAAATTCCCAAGCACCATTAATCTGCAAGAAGGGTTTAAATAAAATGGTGAGGGAAATGTTAGTTTCATGAGATACTAGGCATGAATCCTTGTATTCATGATGAATCATCACCCACTCCTCTTTTTGAACCACGAGACTCTTCTATTTGCATCTTTCCTCATTTGCAACTTCTTGTTTAATTTTTTTACTTTCAAGCCCAACCACATCTTCTAACCCCACATTTTAATCACCATGTTCATACACTATCACATCATCACCCAAATTTTGAACTTCCACTCCAACTTCCAATTCATCCTCTCATCACCAACAATTTGCTTTTCAATCACCTCCTCGTTACCAAACTCCTCCTTTTCCTCGTCAAATTTTGGAGTTTGATCATTTATTTATAATTTCAACTCCCCCTCCTTCTCAATATCCAAATCCCCATGATGTCTCATATTACACCACCTTTCACTCTCCTTTTTTACCTTCCTCGAATCTTCTAATGCTTCCTCTAATGTCAACTCATATAGTGCACATATTTTCCCCTTTCTTAAGGAATCTATATATGTGCATACTCTTATCATAAACAGTCTCCCTCCTACATCTCCATGTTTTTCCCAACAAAATATGACAAGACTTTAATGGCACTACATCACACCATACTTCCTCACTATATCTTCCATTGGTGATAGGCACTAGAACTTGTTTGGTCACTTGGAACTCCCCAAACTCTCCCATCCACATCATATTATAAGGCTTATAGTGTAGTATTAGGGATAATCCTAATTTTTCAACCATGGTGCTACTAACAAAATTAGTAAATCACTCTCCATCAATTACCAAACTATAGCCTTTATGACCCACATAACATCTAGTTTTGAACAAGGAGTCCAGATCATAACACATCTCTTATGTGGCAATTCAAAACTCAAAATAAGAGGATTTAGACATCAAATAATAAGAGGAATTTTAATTTTGACTCGAAAGGAAAAGAATATCAAGAATATTAAAGAAATTCAAGAAAGTGGTTCTTGAATTTAAAGAATCACTTTTTTTTGTTATATAAATCCAAAATTCTGTTGACCTATGGTCAATTTGACCTTATTGTTTTGATCATAACAAACAAGAATTTATTGTGTTACTAACAAGTGTGCTTCAAGTGTTTCATGTAATGATAAATATTCCAAGCACTCTATGTTCAAATCGTCTCTCAAAGATATAAATCAAAATTATGTGATCGAGCACATGAGACGCAAAGAAGATCATGAAAGAATTGAAGATATTCAAAGATCAAAATTGAGGTTGAAAAGCATGGCATGAAGATCAAGAATTCAAGCATACAAGATTAGAGTTGATTTAACATATGTAAAGGTATAACACTCTCAATCTTTAGCGATGAAATTCAAAGAGCTCGAAAATGATTTTTATGCATCAAGAAACTTACTTGAAAATTCATCACTTGCATAAAATATTTTCATCTTAGTCAAGATTGTCTTTCAAAGGTTATTTGATCTTAAATCATGATTATACTATGTTAAACCACTTTGAAAAATAAGTTAGAAACCTAAAAATCGAAAATTTTCATATTTTTCAAAAGTCAACAGAAAGTCAACGGTCAACAATTGACTTTCGGTCTACCGAACTATTTCGGTCTACCGAACTTTTGGTCAACCGAAATTTTTCGGTCAACCGAAAGTTCAACGGTAAAATTGTAACGGCTATATGGAAGATTCGGTCGACCGAAACTCCAAATTTGGTCGACCGAAACTGGCTGAACTTGAATTTTTTCATCTATAAATAGCCATCACATTTGCATTCAATAACAACAACTTAGATAAGATTTTATACAAACTTTCTTGTGAAAATTCAGTGTTCTTACTTAGTTTTTATTCATCTTTTATTTTCATAAAACTTTGATTGATCTAAACTTTGTTTTATCAAATTCATCAAAGTTTTTGGAAGAAAGTTTTGTGAAGATTTTTAGTTTTACATTGTTTAAACTTCTTCAACATCTTCACACTATATTGGAATTGAAGTGTAAGTCTCTCTTTGTTCTAAACTTGTTTTAATCTTTTAAAAGAGAGAAACTCCAATTGAGGAACTTTGATTATTTGTGCTACATTTTTCATTATCATTTGATACATCAAAGTTCCATTGCCTAAACACTTTAAGCTTAACTTATTGTTAATTATTCAAGTGTGGCATCTCTTGGTACGTAATTTGATTCAATATTTTTAACAAGAGATTATTTGAAAAACTTTGTTTGATTGCATCAAACTTTTCATTATCATTTGCATCAAAGTTTTTCTCTAACACTCGAGCTTAATTCATTGCTATCTATTGAAGTGTTAGCCTAACTCTCTCGGTGCTTAATTTGAGTATATCATTTGTCAAGAGAGTTATTTCAATTGTACATTCAATTCATTATATCTTGTGGTTTCGAGAGCCTTGTGAAAACTCGATTGTTGGTTTTCGAGAGCCTTATCAAAACTCGATTGTTGGTTTTCGAGAGCCTTATCAAAACTCGATTGTTGGTTTCGAGAGCCGTGTGAAAACTCGATTGTAAAAGGATAGGCACTCCTTGTTGTAAGTTTCCTAAGGATTTGGTACTCCTTGTTGTAAGTTACCAAAATAGTGGATTTGGCCTTGCTCGTGACGGAGAGCTCGGTAACGGGGGACGTAGATCACGTTGGTTGATTGAACCTCCATAAATCGTGTTTGCACTCTCTTATCCCTTTTACTTACGTACATTGCACTTACTCTATTCTATAAATTTATATTGTGCAACATTATATCTAAGTGCTATACTTGCCTTATCAATTAAGTTTACACATATATAGCACACTACATTGATAGATTAGTTACTTGTAACACTAAGTGCACATATTTGTACCCATTGGTTTTTAAGTTTGAGATTATTATCGAAAAAGTTTTATAAACCAATTCACCCCCCTCTTGGTTAGTTTACTCTTGGGCTAACAAATTCAACTACGAGTGCAGCAAAACAAATGGAATTGAATTCGAATAAGAATTGAATAAATTAAACAATTTCGAAATTTTGTTGGAATTGTTTTATGGATCAAAATTGGAAAATTTTACTGGAACGAAGAAAAAGAAATGAAGACTCGACAAACAAGATAAAAAATGGATATGGATGACTTTTATGTGGCAAACTCGATGATAAACACATAAAACTCAAATTAGAATAGAAACGAAAACTTGAATTCAGAGTCCAGCTCTGATACCAAATGATACAATTCGAGATGCGCAGAATTAACGTCGAAAAGTTTTGAACCCAAGTTTGGATGGACAGTAGAATCTTGACCCAAACTTCACGACGCGGAATCGAAGATGCGGAAGAAAGAACCGATACTTTCGAAACGTCACAAGGAATTGTCCAATTTCCCTGATAAGTTTTTGATTGTGAATGCCACAAAGATTATCAATCTTTGATAAGTCCAAGATGAACGACACAAGAAATATTCTTGATAAGTTCAAAAGGAAAATATAGGAATCCACCTATAATTTTATTGAATCACTCAATAAACCGTTTATTAAACCAAAACTGTTTGTTACAATGAATGTAAAGGATATAAATAATGAAAAACGACCTAACAACTAGGGTAGCCGCTAATGGGCACGCGCATAGTTTCCCACCCCAAATGACTTTCTAAACCTGGGAATCTGTGCAAAAAAATATTGTAATCAGTTTTTTTTTTTTTGGTAATAGTTATTATTCTTTTGATAATTATTGTATTATATTGAAGTTGAAAAATATGTAATATGAGTGTCAGATTGAATATCTCGACGAGAAGTTTAATCTAAGTTAAAATGTAAGAGTAAATTGTAAATATTGTCCGTAAAACCATCTCAAAAATCAAATGTAAAAGTTTTTTTTTTTTTTTTAACTTTTCCTCAATATCCCAATATTCATTTTAAATTATATCATTTAAGTTCTATATTACTAACTATAAACTATTTTTTGATTAGTTATTAATCTTTTGATAATCTTCTATATATATATATATATATATATATATATATATATATATATATATATATATATAAATCCATATCCATATCCATATTATATTATCTATATATCTATATAAAAACAAAGTACATTAAAAAAATAACAAATGTGGAAATTTACGCACAAAAAAATAATGTATACATCCATATCTATATTATATTATCTATATATCTAAATAAAAACAAAGTCCATTCAAAAAATAACAAATGTGGAAATTTATGCACAAAAAAATAATGTAACAAAGTCCATGCCAAAAATAATACGCACATAGTTTCCCATTCAAAATGACTTTCTAAATCTGGAAATTTATGCAAAAAAAAGTAATAAATATATTGTTTGTTTGTTTTGTAGTAGTTATTATTCTTTTAATAATTATTGTATTATATTGAAGTCAAAAAATATGTACTGTGAATGTCAAATCGAATATCTCAGGGATAAGTTTAATACAAGTTAAGAAGTAGGAGCAAACTGTAAACATATTGTCTTTAAAATCGTCTCAAAAATCAAATGTAAAAGTTTTATTATATTTTTTACTTTTCCCCAATATATAATTCATTTTAAATTATATCATTAAGTGCTATAATACTATCTATAAACTATTTCTTTATATTAATTGTTATTCATTTAATAATCTCTCTCTCTCTCTCTCTCTCTCTCTCTCTCTCTCTCTCTCTCTCTCTCTCTCTCTCTCTCTCTCTCTCTCTCTCTCTCTCTCTCTCTCTCTATATATATATATATATATATATATATATATATATATATATATATAACAAAGTCCATGCCAAAAATAACACGCACATAGTTTTCCACCCAAAATGACTTTTTAAATCTAAAAATCTATTTAAAAAATACTGTAATAAATATTTTAACAGTTATTATGGTATTAATGAAATCAATATTTTAATTTATTTTAATGTATAAACTATTTTTTTTTATTTGGTAATAGTTATTATTCTTTTGAGAATTAATGTATTATATTGAAGTCGAAAAATATGTAACATGGGTGTCAAATTAAAGATCTCAACGTGAAGTTCAACACAAACTAACAAGTAAGAACAAACTGTACATATATTGTCTGTAAAAGCGTCTCAAAGATCAAGTGTAAAAGTTTTATATTTTTATACTTTTCCTCAATATCCCCATCATTTTAAAATGTTATTTTAAACTTTAGTTGCATGCTTCTATCCGAAATTAAAGCATTAAAAATTACTTGAACTTAAAGAAATCTCAAGATCTTCATGGTTGAATCAATTGCCTTTCTCGTGTGGAATGATATGCACCTTCTCTGATCATAAAAACCAATCACAAATATAAGGGTTTTGTTGTCCACCACCCAAGTACCAACTTTGCCTCAAAATAAAACCAATAGACCGACTTTTTTATCACCTTTACTTCTAGTCCAAGAATAACTATTTTTGGATTCATTTTCAGTATATTTGCATGGGAATAAATATAGATTGGTTGAATGGGGGAGTTATATGGTGGTTCCATATTTCAAATTCAAAATATAAACTTCTCCCACCAAACCAATGCAAGTCGGGGCGGGTCAACCTACATGGGCGGCCCGTTTAATCCAACATCTCCTACTTGCACATGATGGGTTTGACTTAATTCGATATGACATCAATAATACTCATATCATGATCTCAAAGTTCATCTTGGTAAATGGGTCGTGTGACCAGGGAGTTAATATTAGAGTTCACAATACTATAAACCTGTTAGGGATATATAATATCTCTATTGGAGGAACGTCACATCTCGCTATACCCCAAACTCATTTTCCAACATTAATACAAGTATTTCTGATCCTCGAATATTTATGGAACATACTTGAACTTCATAATTTATTATTGTATTATGAGCCTTAACAAGCTAACACAATTGTCCGGTTGGTGAATACAAACCAAATGTTGGTCAAAATGATTTTCCTTTCCTACTCGAATCCTTCAAATTTATATCAACTGCTTTTCTAGACATGTCCCATCAAATTGAATCAATCATAGTTATTGGTAACATACTAAAGTACCATCACTGAAATAAAATCTCGAGAAACGGTTAAAAGTCAAACGGGTATAAGTGAGGTTATATAAACCTCAGGGTCTCACACAATGAGGAAGTAGGGATCCATTCACTCATTTATCCCATATAGGTTGTAAGAGCACACGTGGTATGAAACACGTGATATGGTGTTTTCTCCCTCTTTTAGGGTGTATATGTCTTATTCTATAAAATAATAACACCCTATAGATTTTAGTTCAGGTATGCCTCGATACCTAACTTGAGTTCTCCTTATTTTCATTCCTCTAGGAAAACTAAAAATGAGAACTCTATCTAGTTTCTAAACAGGTTCAATGGATACCCAAATCCATTACGATTACCTATTTTAATCTCATCTTGATATTTATCAAGACAATCGGATCATATACTCAACACGATCACTACGACTCATACATCATAGCACACTTCTAACTCCTTACAATACAAGATATGGTTCTTTGGATATTTCTTTTTGCACTAATGGAATCCTTGGAGATATACGAAGACTCATGTGTACCCCTTTCGATATAAGAGTATCAACATGGTAGCAATTCTACAACCGAGAAATATTCTAGAAGTTTTATAGTATACAACTTTTTTTGAAAAAGAAAGAAGACTAGAATAATCTTCTATATCAAAGTATACAATTTGCTCAACCCATGTCCTTCGACTCAAATATTGAAGACAATCATGTCAAAATGGTCTTAATACATTCCTTCTCATGCTTAGCCAATAAATGTTGTCAATTCAAAAATTAGAATTACAATTTACCATCAAACCTTCAAATAAAATAGTGATCATCATCCATATGATGAAATTTTATATGAGATTTTAAACCTAGTTAAAACTCAAATATCACTGTTAAGATGACTGTATCATGCTACAAGTGTAACTATAAAGTTATCACAATATTAGAAAGACTTCAACATGAAATCTACAAGTCAATTTATGTAGATCTCTTTAATCAATTTTCAATTAGAATAAAAGTACAGTCTCTAAGTCTATTTGATGTAACTCTAAATCCAAACACACTATCATGGTTAGCATATGTGTACATAAACCTTCTTCTCAAAATGAAAATGAGCTTTATTTATCATAAACTCATTAGTCTTCTACTCAGTTCTCAAGAACCCAAATGTTCTGAATAAACTTAATGTCCAATTAGAAATTCCAACTCATCTAAAATTTGGCTGAATTTCTATACTCCATTCATATTTCCATCACTTCCAATTTTTCCTCTTTATACTCATATAAGTAAGGAAGTTTCTAAAGGTCCCTCCCTTACTAGGAAAAATGTTATATGTCATATCTTATGACTCAATATCCATCATAAATCTCGCAAATGTACCTTTCAGACTGTCATTGTATCTCATAGAGATGCAACTCATTTTCAACGAACTCATGTTTCCAAATTTATTTTGAAGATTTTCAATAACTTACGAAGTTCATCATGAGTGTAAGATAGCTCATATTCGATTATATCATGTGCAAAAAATAATACAATTTTGATGGTACAAACATAGAGAGAACTCCATTGAGCATTGGGTTTTAGTTAACCAATTAAGATGGACAAGCTCTATGAAAATTTAGTTCATATAGCCTTGGAAGGTTTCCACAACTCAAAACCTTAAACCAAAGCACAAATATCTAGAACCATAATAAACATCACAACTATTAGTATGAAAAAAACTACCACGTGTAAGTCCAAGTTAGAGTCCGCATAGAAGAACAACCGATATCAAATTTACAGGAGTCTTTGATACTATCGTAGTATTAGATAGGAAGTCAATTTATCCACTTTGTAATGCTAAATTGTTTATCAATCATACAAACCTCCACGGTCTTTCTTATTGGCATACATCTATACCAAGTCAAAGACTGAACGATAGACTGAACAACAGCTCAATTTCTCATAAACTAGTTTTCCAATTCTTGAGTCCACTATCCATGTAGAACAAGATCCAATAGGTAGTGTAAGAAATGTAAACAACATCAAGAGGAATTAATTCAAGTGCAATACCCATTATCTCCAAGACTTTCGATCTAAGCGATATATAATCTTATAATTGAAGCACTTGAACCTATACGATATTAATCCTCTACTAAACCACTTTCATGTCCTTACTATCTATTATGCTCCTCTTGGTCTCTTTTCCAATCTCCTCATATATCTCGCATTGTTCTAGCTTATTTAATACTTAGGACCCAAAGTTTTATGTAAACCATGTAGTCTCATGATAGATGGGGAGATTGGCACTAATTTGGTGAGTGCTAATAGAGTTGAGAAATTGGGGTTACCAGTTATGAAGCATCATAATCCCTATGTATTGCAAAGGTTGGGTGACTACGGGGAGGTGAGAGTAAATGAACAAGTTCTTATTACTTTTCACATTGGTACTTATAGTGATCAAATATTATGTGATGTAGTTCCCATGCACACTACTCACATAATTTTGGGGAGACCTTGGAAAAGAGATAGGAGTGTGGCACATAATACAAAGAGAAACCGGTATAGCTTCACATTAAATGGGAAGAAAGTTGTGCTCTTACCCTTGAGTCCGGAAGAGGTTAACAAAGATCAAATAAAACTCAAGAAGGAGTTGGAAGAAGAAAAAGAGAAGGTGAAAGAAAAAGAACATTCAATTGGAAATTTTGTTGAAGAGACAAAAGTGAGGGAAAATGAAAGTTGGAGCCACGACTCCAGAAAAAGGAGAGGCGAGAGAAAAGTCGAAAGTTGAGATTCCTACCTCAGAAAAAGGAGAGGGTGTGAAGAGAGCCACCAAAGAAATTGAGAGAAGAGATCACTCCAAAATATTCTTTGCGCTTGAATATTCTAACAACTCCTTCCCTAGTTTGGTTATTTCTTTGTTGCAGGAAATTGTGAGGCCAACTTATCAAGGAAACAAAGAACTCCAAAAGCATGCCTTATGGAAGAAATTCATGGAAACATTTTCCTACAACAACGAGTGCAACCGAGGTAAAGAAAATAACATAACCGATACAACATCTAGGAGGTATGCTCCTAACATTTTCTTGAATATAAGGTTATTATGTCTTGAATATATTAGAGGGTTGTATGATCTTGATGTAGATTTGACAAGTGTGTTGTTGGCTTCTGAATATGTAACATTTGGTAAAGATCATTGACATGATGAGTGCTTAATTTGTAAATGCAACTTTTTGCATGTGCCAAATTGTATTAACATTTGGTAAAGATCATTGGCATGATGAGTGCTTAATTTGTAAATGCAACTTTTTGCATGTGCCAAATTGTATAAGTACCAAATCCTTTTGTGAAAATGTTGCATATAGTAGATTTTATAGGCATGATGAATTCTTATTTTGTGAAAATATGCTTGATGTGCCTATTTGCCCTCTAAAGGATTTGCTAGTTAAGGGAGTGCATGGGAGAAATTTATTGGGATGTCTTGATGATAAAAGGACTTCGCTTCTAACATTTCTAGATGCTCCCTCATTTCGTATTGAACATGTTAAGGGCATGCATGTTAATAATCCGAATTTGTTAAATATTTATGAATCATGTTGTGAGTCATATCTTGATGGATTCTGCGGGCATATAACTATTTGTTTTGGAAAATTGGGTTATTTCTTTTTAAATGTGTCATGAGCGAATTGCTAGTGGGGGAGGCACGTGATAATTGTTTAATGGGGCAATTTAAAATCAACAGGGTCTTAGGGGTATTATGTGATCAATTTTATTGGTCTAATTTGAAGATTGTTGTTGAACATGTTTGCACTTGTAGTAAATGCCGAACTTGCAAAATGGCTAAACTCAAGTTTTTGCCCCAAGAATTCCATATATATTTACCCATCATGAGTAAACCTTGGATTACTAATTCTATAAGTTTTATAGTGGGTTTACTTAGAACAAAGAAAGAAAATGACACTATTTTTGTGAGTGTTGGTAGGGGTATTAAACTTTCGCATTTTATTACATGGCATGAAGCCAACATTGGTATCAACGTGATGAATCTTTTCTTTTGGGGAGTGGTGCATTTGCATAAAAATGATACTCAAATGGTGGTTGTTAAATTTGCTTGCAATGAAATTGATCATCCTATTAGCAAATTTTCTCCACTTAATGTTGTTTTTAGCCCTAGCCTACTAACTCTTTTGAGATTGATGCACTTGTTTATTGATAGAGATGTTAGTTTAGGTGGGCATAAAAAGGCAGATTTGGTTGAGCCCCTGATAGAGCAAGGTGAGCGTCAATTTAGGGTGCATATTGAAAAATGCAATTCCAATCCGAACCAAGATCGAAAGCGAGTTGTATTTGACCCGGGTGGTTGGATGTTGTTCATTTGGAGGAAAGAACGGTTCCCGATATAATAAATCCAAATTGCTACTCTGCGGTGTTGGCGCATCTCAAGCTCTTGGAAACGCCTGCAAATTGATTTTGCACGGTGAGTATAAAATTTCAGTTACATTTATTATGTCTGAATTTTCTATTTTTATTATAGGTTTCGATTCGTAGTCGAATCTCTTTCAAGATGGAGGAGATGATGAGAATCGCGAAGGTCCAACTTCATCGCATGAACCTGTGGTCCGCAATGTTACAAGATCAAAGGTCAAGGAATCTCACACTACTGCAATCAAGCAAGATTTGAGGTCGAATCCTTTCCAAGATGGAGGGGATTATGAGAACCGAGAAAGTCAAACCTCAATACTCGTGCCCGTGGGACCCATGACGGGATCCGACGCTAAAGAGGTTCAAGATTTAAGGCTAAACAATGTGAATAAATCAAGAAAAGAAACCAAGAATCAAGTTGAAGTAAAAAATGAGAAGGAATTGGACTCAGCCAATTTCGGTCGACCGAAAGTCTGTAGAGAATTTTGGAGATAGCCTCAGTCGCGTTCGGATGAGGATTGGTCGACCGAAAGTGAAATTTTGGCCGACCATGTGTTCGACCGAAACACCCTGAATTCCAAAAAATGATGTTTTTGTGCAATTTTCGTATTTACATCTTTTACCCATTTTTTGTACATTAAATACATTTTTCATTTCAAACTCAAGGATAACTTGGTTGTTCATTGTGAATTCTCCTCTTGAGAGGCTCCTTGAGGTAAGGATAAAAACCTCCTTTGTTCTTGTTATCTACTTGTAAATTAATCAATTTTTCTTGAGTACATTTTATTCTTGTGTTGTTTATTTTCGCCACCTTGAAATTTGTTTAGTTGATACCCATTGGGCTAGGTTAGTTAACCTTTGAATTTTGGGTTATATTTAAACTTGGGTTAAGGTGTTTATCCTTTATTTTTACCACTTTAGCTTTCTTGAATTTGGTATTAGATAGTTGTGGGAATTCTTGATCAATATATCAAGGGGGTTCCCATCAATTTCTCTACATGCAATGGCAATGTATCGTCATAAATATGTTTATATGCAAGAAAACAACATGTAAAGCTTCTGATACCAATGTAAACTTTAGTTGCATGTTTCTATTCGAAATTAAAGCGTTAAAATTTACTAAAACTTGAAGAAATCCTATGATCTTCATAGTTGAATCACTTGCCTTTCTCGTGTGGAATGAAATGCACCTTCTCTAGTCGTAAAAACCGATCACAAATGGAAGGGTTTTATTGTCCACAACCCAAGCACCAACTTTGCCTCAAAATCAAACTAACACACCCACTTTTTATAACAGTTACTTCTAATCCGAGAATCACTATTTTTAGATTCATTTTGTGTATTTGCATGTGGATAGATATAATTGGTTGCATGGAGAAGGTATATGGTGGTTCCATATTTCAAATTCAAAATATTAGGTGGCGTTCTATTTTTATTTTATTTTGTATTTTAATTCTCGAAAATGTTTTGTATTTCCTGTTTTCATTTTTGTTATCAAATTTGCTGAAAACGCGATTGGTTTGTCATTTCTGAAAACTGTTTTTGAAAATGAAAAGCTGAAAAACACGTTTTGTTTGAAATTTTGCAGAATACCACTTAAACTATTTTTAATTAATTTGCTTGCAGAATACTACTAATTCAAACTCAAATTTCCTTTCACAATACATTAAAAATATGGTTACATGCAACACACTAATGTAAACATTAAGAGTCTATATTAACAAAGCTTGGTCAGATTCGGGATTTGAAAAAGCTCTACTTCTAATAAATTCAAAAAATGCAAGTTCTTTCAAAACCAGTAGAGTCCATTTATCAGTGCATTTTTTGAAATATAATAACAAGAATTCTCACTTATTTTTTTTTTTTTTTTTTTTTGTAATGTTGATATTGAATTCAATAAAACTTTATTTAAACTTAGTTCCAAGTTAGGATAATTCTAAAAAAAAAAAAAATTATTTAGACTTAGTTCCAAGTTAGGATAATTCTAAATAAAGTAATAAAAAATAAAAAAATAAAAACTTTATATTAAGCTTAGTTCTAAGTTAAGATAATTCTTTAAAAAAAAATCCCAAAACGCGTTTTTCGCGTTTTGGACATTTTTTGTCGAAATACACACAAAATGCCCAAAACGAGGTTTGGGCGTTTTGTGTTTTGTGTACAATTTTTTTTTTTTTTTGTTTTCCAAAATGTGTTTTCGAAAATGGTAAAGAGAACGCGTTTTTAGCGTTTTCGAAAATAAAAACAGAAAACGGCCTCAAAACAGCAAAGAGAACAGAGACTTAACTTTTCCCTTCAGACCAATGCAAGTCAGGTCGAGTCAGGTCAACCCACGGGCGACCCATTTAATCCGACAGTTATTATACTTTGTTTTTGTTTGATATGATTGTATAATTAAAATATTTTCATAAATTTTGATCGAAATCACTATCACAAATATATTCTCATTCATCGTACAAGTGAAATTATTAGTATATAAAAATGAGCATCATATAAATAGATCATATTTAAAAATTCATTGAAAAATTTGATTGAAAATAATATTTTATCTTTTTTATAACGTACACACTTTATGGACACTTGCGAAGACAATTTTGTCGTTGCAATAGGCTCGGTATTAGCGACGACTTTTCCTGTCATCACCAATTTTCGTCGCTGTCATTACAGTTTCTTGTAGTGAAGGTTAATTAGCACAAAACATTTATTTATTTTATTTTTATTGTGCAAAGATGCCCATACCTACTAATTTGTGGTATTTAAAATTTTAGTTCCAATCATTTATTAGCACAACACGTTCTTACCTCACTTTTACTGTGTATAACGTCCATATCTTTCAATTTCTATATTTTCACGCGTAATTCAATCTTTTATTATGCAAAACGTGTTTTTCGTCTATTCCATCATTATAAGAAAAAGAAAAAAAAAAAGCCTTTTACAACATGCAAACGGCAACATTCGTTAATTACATGTTGCTAAAAGGGATCTACCACCACATTCGGTGGTTGCATGTTGCCATTGGTTCATTTATTTGATATTTAGCAACATTCAACAAGTGAATGTTGCTAATGCTGGTCTTTTGCAACATTCATTGTGCACTACAAAAAGACTCAATTTTTGCAACGTTTATTACGCGTTGCAAAAAGATTTGTCTTTTGCAACATTCGTTGCGCGTTGTAAAAGGTTACTCTTTGTCAACATTCGTTTGAATGTTGCGAAAGAATACCTTTAGCAACTTTCATTGAGCGTTGTGAAATGGTATCCTTTTGCAACGTTCACTACGTGTTGCGAAAGGGTATCTTTTCGCAACGCACAATGAACATTGTCAAATGGCTTAATTAAGACAAAATTTCATATTACCTAAAATTGGTTGCTAAATTGCAAAATACCAAAATTTAAATATAAACCTAGTGGACTCTCAAACCCTTTCTCTCTTCCGACCCCACGCCTGTCTCCCCCTACCCCTTCCCTTCAATCCCATTCCTGCTAGTTGGCACCGGTGTTGACGCTAGCGTCGGTGTTAATGCGACGGAAAATTCTATTTGAACCCCAAGTGTGACCCCAACCTTGCCCCCCTACTCATATGGGGGGCGGGACCCGCTCATCATGATGAGCGGGTCCCGCCCCCCATGTGAGTAGGGGGGAAAAGTTGGGGTCACACTTGGGGTGCATGTAGCATAACCCTAATGCGACTGCCTCACTCAATAATGACAATGTGCCTTTTGAGTTCAAATTATCCGACCTAAAATCATTCTATTTCGGCATCCCATTCTTCACCGCTGCACCAACTTGTCAAACCTGATTCAACCCAGCCGTCAGGCTTATCCAGAGGGGCAATGAAGGCGACAGAGAGATTGGACTTTTGCTTGGCAGTTGGGTCATAGGTCCAGTGGAGGTAGGCCTTCGATTGGATTCTCCATCAACTGATTTTGGTAATTTTGTAACCATGAGTAAAGTTCTTGCATCAGTGCCTCCATTGAGTACTTCTGAATTATGATCCATGGCTACTTTGGTTGTAGGAGGGTGTGTTAAGTTTGCTTCACCAGCCATTAGTACTTCACTACTTTCCTTACACGAAATTGCGAAATTTGTGTTCAAAAAACAAGTTTAAGTAGGCATGTAATGTATACTTGTGCTCCTTCTTCCTAACTTTCAACAAATTTTTCGTTCATTTCAAATGCCTTTACTAACAAATAATCTCATTATGTAAAAATGTTTTCATTAATTGATTTTATCTTTTTTGACATATAATGGTTAGGAACTTACTGATGAAATTTGGAGGGACTGGAATCATGTGATTGAGCTCCTTTCTGTTTGTGAAGGTAAGGATCTTCACTGTTTGATATAGTTGAATAGCTTATAGAAGTGCTGCCTTTGAGTAAATATAAATATTATGGGAGAGGAAATGCAGAGTTCTAAATTTTTGTTTCTTGCTTATAAGATGTTACAAATGATGCAATTCGTTTTTTCTACTTGAGTAGCATAAATGATCTTCACTTCATTTTACTAAGTACTTTGATCCCATAAATGCTTAATGACGAATTTGAAAGTGAGAAATTGTTTCTTTATTTTGTGTGCCTACTTCATTTTACTAAATCTGTGAGCAATAGCAAGCAAGTATAATGAAGATATTGGAAAACCGGTTTTTGAGTACTTTGGAGTCACTGGAGAGACTCCAATAGTAAGTTGTTATAATGACTGTCAAGATGAATGCACTTAATATATCTACTGTAAGTTGGGATCATTTTGTTAGCATCACATTTAATTATGAGACTGTTGAACGCAAGTTCTAGCATATACAGTTAATGATGATGCCAGGAAGTTCATCTTGGACGGTGAATTGACCATAAGCAGCATCAAGGTTTGCTGCTGGCTTTCTTAAAATTGTTTTATCAGGATAGTACATGCTCTAATACATTATTTTTCATTATTTAGTCTTTTGGAGAGAATTTTTTGGAAGACAATCTTATGCCCTTCTACAAATCAGACCCCATTCCAGAGAATGTAAGTTTTGATATTTGAAGTTGATTTGCACATGTATTATTTTCAAAAAATTACAGTATATGCCTTTTGTTGGAGTAGAATGATGGGGATGAAAAAATAGTGGTTGGAAACAACTTTGATGAATACTTATTTTTAATTGAAATTATATTTCAGGGCCTATAAAAAGGTGTCTTCATTAGAATCTTGGGAGAATACTAAGATAGCATCTGTTGAGGCACAAATAAAGTAAATTGAGGTGAAGAATTCTTGATTTTCTGTCGTTTGTTAAAGTTTAATTTTGTGTGTTATGCTCATATTGTAGCTATTTACTTATGATGTAAAAGCATTAGATACAAGTATAGTTGCATGTAGTAATCACTAAGCCACCAAGGAAAGAAGGGATTTACAACATGCTTCTACTTTTTGCTCCATTTCCCTCTTACATATGATCTCAATCAACCATATTCTGTATACTTATAGAATTGTTCTAGTGGGATTAACCCCGTTATTCACAACCCCCTCACATGGGGTTAACCATTAGTTTAGCCACATGGTACCACCAGCATTTCTCATTTTTATGTGGTCCCTCAGTTATGTTCCATTTGCTCTTTAGTTATGGGATGAAATTATTATTGATTTGTGAGTTTAATGTTGGTTTGCAACATTGATTTCAAATTATAATTTCTGCAAACAAGAAGGATGACAAATGCCACTTTTGTAAAAAGGTGGACACATTCAAAAGGATTGTTTGAAACTCGAGGTTTGGTTCGAAAAGAAGGGTAAGCCTTTAGCTTTTGTATGTTTCGAATCAAATTCTATTGAAGCACCTTCTAATACTTGGTGGATTCATTCTGGTTCTAATGTTCATATTTAAAACTTGATGCAGGGATTCCTTACAACTCAAGCCACAAATTCAAATGAACACTACCTTTACATGGAAAATAGAGTCAAAGCCTCAGTTCAAGCCATTGACACATTTCGTTTAGTATTACATTCTGGTTTTTTCTTAGATTTAGAGCAAACTCTTTATATTCCTTCTATTTCTCGTAATTTAATCTCCTTGTTGAAACTTGATAAGGAAGGTTTCTCCTTTAAAATAGGTGGTGGTTGTTTAGCCTCTGTTTGTTAAAATTTTGGTGTTTAAAAACATTTTTTTTATGTTTTCTAGGTAAGATGTGTGGTTGAAAAGTGGAAAGAGAAAATATGTGTGGTTAAAAGATGATTTTGGAAATTGTGATGTTTAAAAACTTATTTTTTTGGCGTTTGCCAAACAGAGGCTTAATTTTATACAAGAATAATGATTCTGTTGGTTCGGGAATTTTGGTCAATGGCTTATATCAAATTAATCATGATTCTTCCTTTTCTGAATATCTTCTTGTTACCTTGCATTTGAATACTAGTTTGAAACGTAATACGACGAAGGAAAGTTCTTTCTTGCGGCATAAAAGGTTGGGTCATATATTCAGGGAAAGAATTAATTTATTAGTAAAAAATGAGATTCTCACAAATCTTGATTTTACTGATTTTGGTATTTATGTGGATTTTATTAAGGGTAAATGAACCAAACATACCAAGAAAGGAGCCACAAGAAGTAACGACCTACTTGAAATAATACATATAGACATTTGTGGACCTTTTGATTCTCCATCAATTGGTGAAGACAAATATTTCATCACTTTTATTGACGAATTTTCACGTTATTGCTATATTTACCTTTTGCATGACAAATCTCAATATATAAATGCTGTAGAGATTTACATTACGAAAGTTGAGAGACAATTAGGTAAAAAGGTGAAAATTATTAGATCTGATAGGGGTGGTGAATATTATGGAAAATATGATGAATCCAGACAACGTCCTGATCCTTTTGCTAAACTATTAGAAAAGTTAGTAATTTGTGCTCAATACACAATACTGGGTACTCCTTGGCAGAATGGTGTAGCTAAAAGATACAATCGCACACTTATGGAAATGGTTAGGAGTACGATGAGTAATGCTAATTTACCCATATCGTTGTGGATGCATGCCCTCAAGACCTCTGTGTATATCTTAAATTGGGTTCCTAGTAAAGATGTTCCTAAGACACCTTTCGAAATGTGGTAAGGATGGAAACCAAGTTTAAGATATTTGCATGTATGGGGCTGCCCAGCGGAGGAACGAATTTATAATTCACAAAAAAAGAAACTGGATCCAAAAACCATTAGTGGTTATTTTATTGGATATCCAGAAAAATAAAAAGGTACATGTTTCAATTTCCTAATCATAGTACGAGAATTGTAGAAACCGGTAATGCGAAATTCATTGAGAATGGCGAAGTAAGTGGAGGTGATAAAGTTAAAGAAGTGATTATGCAAGGAATTCGGGTACCAATTCCCTTATCACGAGTTTGGAATGACATAGTTTAGCCTAATGTTATTGTTGATCCAATCAACAATATAGAATAAAATGTCAATAATCCTAAACTCCATAATGAGGCTGTCGTCATTGAACCAAATGTAAATGCAATACCAGAAGTAGCATTAAGGAAGTCCCAAATAGGGCTGGGCGTTTACCAGTTCAGTTCGGTTATTAAAGGAACCGAACCAAAACTTTCGGTTCAGTTCCTTCAAAGACAAGAACCGAACGGTTTTGGTTTCGGTTCGATTTTC
Source organism: Ligustrum vulgare (assembly GCA_963555705.1). Classification (NCBI taxonomy): domain Eukaryota; kingdom Viridiplantae; phylum Streptophyta; class Magnoliopsida; order Lamiales; family Oleaceae; genus Ligustrum; species Ligustrum vulgare. The sequence goes on along the minus strand of OY743173.1, from coordinate 38,457,410 downwards.
GGTTATTTTTCGATTTTTGTTCGTTTCCAAATTAGAAAAATTAAATTTGATGCAAATACTAAAAAAAATCTAATTGTTTGAAAAAAATTAAAGGTAAATACAACCAAATAAAACTTCCAATTAAAATTAAATTCCAAATTCATGTATAATATACCATGAATGTGAATCTCAGAATCTTGATAGTTAAAATCTTTTTTCTATTCTAAAATCATTCTTGTTTGAAAAGGAAATTACGTCAAGGAAGCAAGAACATTTGAATCTCATTAAAAGTAAATTTCATAAAATAATAATACTATAATAGTATATGAAATGACTTAAAAGTAAATTACTAATTCCATAATAATAGTGTATCAAACAAACAACATTTTATACACTGTCTAAGTGTCTATTTATTAAAGTGTGGTTCTATTTGGATAAGATTGTGAATCATGGATTTCTAATTAAAATACTACCAATCTAGACAACATTTCTCAAAATGGAAAAATTGTGAGTAAATTTATACTCTTCTGACCCATGTATACACATTAAAGCGTGAACATAAGCATATTTTGTTGTATAATTCAAAAAAAAAAAATTATCGGTTTTGATTTCAATTTTCGGTTTTGATTTTAAGAACCGATCAGTTTCGGTATTTTTTTAAAAAAAATTGGTTTCGGTTTTGAATTTAATTCAAGAACCGAAATATTTCGATTTTTTCGGTTCAATTTCGGTTCGGTTTACTCGGTTCCCTTTTTTGTCCACCCCTAGTCCCAAAGACCCAAGAAATCAACTATTTCGGATTATTACATGTTGTACTTACAAGAATCTGAATTTAACATAGGGACGAGGAAAGATCCAGTTACGTACACACAAGCTATTAAATGTGAAGAATCTGAAAAATGAATTGATGTCATGTTTGAGGAGATGAAATCTATGATTGCTAATAAAGTTTGGGTTTTTGTTGAATTACGAGAAGGGCACAAGAAATTTGGTTGTAAATGGATTTTTAAAATCAAATGTGACTCTCATGGTAATATCGAAAGATTTAAAGCCAGACTTATAGTCAAAGGTTTTAATTAGGAAGAATGCATCGATTTCAATGAAACCTTCGCTCCAGTTTCTAAAAAGGATTCATTACGAATCATTATGACGTTAGTTGCTCATTTTGATTTAGAGCTACATCAAATGGATGTGAAAACGGCTTTTCTTAATGGAAGCTTGGAAGAAGAAGTCTACATGGCACAACCAGAAGGCTTCATTACAGATGGAAAGGAAAACATGGTCTATTTGTTAAAGAAGTCAATAAATGGACTAAAATAAGTTTCACGACAATGGTATATTAAGTTTCACAATACCATTAGTTCTTTTGGATTTACTTAAAACGTTGTTGATCAATGTATATACCTGAAGATCAGTGGGAATAAATTTGCATTTTTGGTTATATATGTTGATGGCATATTAATTGCCAGCAGTGACCTTGGTTTATTACGGGAAACTAAGGATTTTCTTTCCCAAAACTTTGAAATGAAAGATATGGGTGAGCCATCATTCGTGATCGGAATAGAAATATTTCGTGATAGAGCACGTAGAATTTTGGAAATGTCTTAAAATGCCTATATCACAAAAGTTTTGGAAATATTTAATATGGCATCTTGCGATCCTAATGTTGTTCCAATTCAGAAGGGGATAAGTTCAATCTAACCCAGGTCCTCAAACAAAATCGAAATATGAACAAATGAAAAATTTTCCTTATGCTTCTCTTGTACTAAGCTTAATGTATGCACAGGTTTGCACCAGGCCAAACATTAGCTTTGCAGTCGGTATGTTGGGTCGTTATCAAAGCAATCCAGGAATTGATCATTGTAAAGATGTTAAGAAACTGTTGAGATACTTATAGGGAACAAAGAAACATAAGCTCACATATAGCCATACTGATCACCTTGAGGTGATTGGTTACACAGATTCAGATTTTGGTGGTTGTGTGGATACTAGAAAAAGCACTTTTGGCTTTGTGTTTGTTTTAGCCGGAGGTATTGTATCATGTAAGAGTTCCAAACAGAAAATAATTGATTCATCCACTATGGAAGCTGAATTTGTAGCATGCTTTGAGGCTACAGTTCAAAGATTATGGTTGCAAAATTTCATTTCAGGGCTTAGAGTTGTATATTCCATTGCTAGGCCGCTAAAAATTTATTGTGATAATGCCGCGGAATTATTCTTTTCAAAGAATGATAGGTATTCAAAAGGAATAAAGCCCATGGAGAGGAAATATCGATCTATTAAGGAAGAAATTTGGAATAAGCGAGTGTCAATTGAACACATTAACACAAGTGCAAATATAACAGATCCACTAGCTAAAGGGTTACTACCTAAGACATTTAATCAGCATGCTGAATCAATGAGTCTTGAGTGTAACAAATAGTTTCTTTTCTTGTATGTGGATTGCTCTGTGTTCTTATTTTGACATTATTTTGAAATTTTATTATTGATAATTCTGAATTTTATATTTTCATTTTGTATACATTATGTAAATGGATAATAATAACAGATATAATCTTTTAATTAAGACATTACGGGGAACATTATGATTGCTTTGCTATACATACTTCGTTAAGTGGATTATTGATCAGTAGTACATGGAAGGGACCATGTTCTTTACTTAACATGGAACCGCTACAGCTCTTATCAGTGATTTAATTAACTAAGGTAATTACGAAAAACCTTTTAAGTATATTAATTCAGTATTTTTGCGCGCCTTATGATTCTTATATGAAACCATAAATAGGATTGTCAAATGGACCAAGTGGGAGACTGTTAGAGCATCTCCAATGCATTCTGTGAATTGGGAAAATACACATGACACGTCAGCAAATAGATAAATTATAATAAATAAGGACGTTGGCCAATCAGGCTTTATGATACAAGTTATTTCTATTTGAACTGTTTCTACAGTGAGAAATCTTACAGATAAGATAAGGCTCAATTTATGCATAATAATTAATTTTAAATTTAAATAAAAAAATGTCACATATCAATATTATTTAAATGTAGAAGGAACCATTGAAGAGTAAATTTTTTACTTCTCCGTCTATTTATCCACGTTCTCTAGAAATTCGTCTATTTTATTGTCGCGTCAGCCCCAATCCACGGAGTGCATTGAAGATGCTATTAGAAATTTTGTGATATGTCTATCTCTATTATTATGGGATTTTGTATATCTCGAGTTTCATAAATATCTTCTCATTATGTGGCTCATATTACATGTCCTGATTTAATTAGGTAAACTGCTGAATTAATAGAAATAGAAGATTTCCTATTAATACTACAACTTTGATGGGCGATTGAGATTAAAAGGTTATAGGAAATTCGGCCTCTCTCTCTATCTATATATACTGAACTCGAATTTCATCATCAGAGTTCAACTTATGAAACACAACTAAAGACTTAGATTAAGAGAGAGAATGAGAATTTCAAATCAATATTTTCTTCGGGATTCAATTAAAGCTGTGATAGGATCTCATAACTTTCTACATTATTGTAATGGATTCTAGTATGTCTTATGATTTACAGTAATTAATTTTATGGTCAAGATCCTAAATCGAAATCATGTTTAAGTCTATATGTTAAATATAACTGTCTATATGTTAAATATAACTCCACGTTTCATTGAGATTAAAATTAGATTTTTAACATATTTTGATAAAAATTGATAAAATATGTGGTTGAAAATTTATGAGACTCATAAAATATGTGATTGAAATTAATTATTAACTTTGATAAAAATCTAGGTTATAATTGTTATTGATGCTGTAAAAAATCCTAACCTTGACGTGGCAGGATTTGATTATACTTGATTGCTGGAAAAAATGAATGAATTCGTCTTGGATGACCTGAAAAAATGTGAGGAAGATTCTCCCCATCGCCCCTTCGGTGTGAGAATTAGTATTCTGGAGAAAAGTACAGAGAGAATATTTAACTGAAAAACGTAAAGAATAATGAATGAATAATATATGATCAAAGGAACTGTATTTATATGACTGAAAAGCCCATAACCTTTTTTGGTTAAAGAATGAGTCCTTTTGACATAAACTTACCTTTTATGACGAGTTCTACTATTACAAGAATTAATTTCCCATTTTCAAGAGGTTCCTTCGTTGGTTATGATTCCTTTGTTCCTTTGAGGGGCCCAAGAAGTGGGGCCCATTGACAAAGCTCATAAACGAAGAATACTTTAAAATATCGCAGGCACTGGGCTCCTTGTCCTGATATGGCCAGGATAGACCTACCTTGACATTTTAAAGGAAACCAATATCAATAAGGTCGGGTAATACCGGCCTTTTGATACTAGGCTCGGCCAAGGAAGTCCCTCTTGAAGAATCTAGATTCCTCGAGAAGACCCGGTCCGTTAAGCTCGTGACACATGCCCGATCTTTAGAATGTGTTTGGTGGATGTGAGGAGTTCGGGCATATAGGCCGACCTTATGACCAAGATGGGCTGGCCTGTGATCTCTCAAACCTTTAGCCCATCCTTGCCACTCAAAATTGTATCAATCATTGGCCCCTGTGCATCAGGGATCAGTGATAGATCTCTGAATGCATCTAATTTTTAGCACCTACATCATTAATTTCTGACAACTAATGACGCGTTATTGCCAACTGTTTTTTCCTTTCATTAATGCGGGGAGGTGAATAGTTACTTAAGACAGATGGTTGACACGTGTTCAAAGAAAAAAAGGCGGATATTCAAAAAGTTTTCCCGCCATTTTTTGTCTATATATATGTGGTCCCTATACTCCCTTTCACTTTTCTTTGCGAAATTTCTTAAGAGACCAGAGAACTTCTCGAGCAAGTGTCACGATCTTCCCTTTCAAAAAAATAGCATTTTAGGTAAGCTCGAGACATCCCGACCTCATTATTTAAATAACTTATAGCAAAAAATATGGTTAGACAGGTGTCCATAGGAGATCTTAGGGAAGTAGAAAACCTAGATGAGCCTTTAGTCGAGCCCTTAGGGTTCTATGAGCCCCCACCTCCTCAGGATGAGGAATAGACGGATGAGGAGGGTGAGGAAGATAACCCTGATTTGGATAGAGGGTCGAGTGAGGGTGACCTTGAGCTCTCGACTTTCAACAGTAGGATGAAGGAGCACATGGTCGAGGCCGACATGAGGAAATTTAGGCTTTCTGATGAATACACATCCCAGGTCTTGGACATAGATGATGTTTCCTACCATTTTTGGGAGGGGGAAATGATGGTGTTTCATGAGGCCTTAGTGGCTGGGCTCAGACTACCCCTTCACCATTTCTTTATTGACATCCTCTAAACTGCCAGCATAGTCCCGGGCCAACTTGCTCCCAATGGATGGAGAATCCCGGTATATTTTTTTGTACTATGTAGGAGTTTAGGAATAGATCCCACCGTAGATCTGTGAAAATGTCTGTTAGATTTAAAGTACTTGCCTAGGTGCAATTGTTTTGTTTATCTGAGCGGGAAAGGGCGATTCGAGGTCCCTTGTGATCCTTCCTCCCTGAAATATTGGAAGGAAAAAATTTTCTATGTGAAGCCTCAGGTCGGGGAGAACATTTTTTTGTCTACCTTTAGAAAGCTCGACGTAGATAATTTCAATAGGATGGGAAATAAGACCGAGGAGGAGATGGCTGACCTCCTAGCTAACGCCATTAGGGTGTACGATTTTGGCCTTTTGGCTGAAGAGGTGTCAGACTTGACAACCAATGAAATCTTGAGCCAGGCAGGTCTTGACCTTCAGCCCAGTAGGCCTCGCCATTGCTCATTAAGTAATACATGTGCTTCTTCTGTAATTCCTCTGCTTTTTATTTTCTTTTGTTTTCTCATCTTCTTCCTTTTCATCTAAATCTTCCGAAGGATTGGCTTTTGATGGCAACAAATTACGGAAGGCGGCCAAGGAGAGAGCGCGGCACGCTGCCCAAGAGAGAAAAGATGGAGGGGTAGTGCGACGCCGATATCAAAAAAGGCCTCGCAAAGATCAATCCAGGGTAGGGGAAACCTCCCGGAGAAATGAAGAAGCTCCTCCCCAAAGGGAAAGTGGTCGAGATACCCGAAGTCCTCCGCCTCGGGAAGAAGTTGCTCCTGAAGTTGTTCCTGAGGGCCCCTCCTTGGCAGGTCTTCGGGAAAGAATGGAAGAAGGTCTCCATCCCGGGCTGTTGGAGAAATACTGTGAAGAGGTGGCTCTCGAACAAGGAGTGGACCACTTCATGAACGCCACGGTGAAGATATCATTCCTTTGTGTATTGCTGTTGTTGTTGTTTTTTTTTTTAAAATCAAGTATTTATCCCGACCTGCAGCTGATCAGCATTGGACGAGGACTGATCAATCAAGGAGTAACATGTGTTCTATTTCCAGGTTCTTGCAGAACTGTCTAAAGGCTTGGCACTCGAACTGATGTCCATTATCAGTTATTAATGTCTTGGGAAGACCAAAGCGGAAAATAATTGACTTCCATACAAATGCCTCCAACTTTTGTTCTGTAATTACTGCAAGTGGTTCTGCTTCTACCCATTTTGTGAAGTATTCCACAGCAACTGCTAAGAACTTGACCGACCACGAACAATGGGGAATGGCCCAAGAATGTCAATTCCCCATTGACCGAAGGGGTATGGGCACATAATTGAAGACAGTTCTTCAGAGGGTTGATGTAATCGGGCTGCAAACCTTTGGCATTTATCGCAAGTTTTTACGTGGCTGAGTGTGTCCTTCTTCATGGTTGGCCAATAGTATCCGTATCATATTAACTTCATAACCAAAGCTCTTGCTCCCTGGTGTCCTCCAAAAACTCCCTCATGAACCTCGGCCATAGTAAGGGCTGCCTCTTTTGGAGTTAGGCATCGCAGGTAAGGAAGTGTAAAACTTCAACGAAATAAGGTATTCTGTAACAAGGTATACCTCGGGGCCCTTGTTTTGACTCTTCTTGCCTCTGCCTTATCATCTGGAAACTTTCCTAATGTTAAATACTCAACGATTGGATCCATCCAACTGGGTTAGTGATCTGAAATATCCATGACATCGGGCTGATGTGTAATACTGGGCTCATGAAGAGTTCGCACGAATACGGTTCTCTCTAAGTGGTCAAGATTGGAAAAAGTTAATCTTGACAGAGCATTTGCTTTGTGATTGGCGGACCTTGAAATTTTGTCTATGCGGTAAGACTTGAACTTCCTCTATAAGTCCAAAACCATCATTCTGTAAGACGACATTTTCTCATCTTTTGCTTCAAAAGTGTCGTTCACCTACTCTACTACTAACTGTGAATCACTTAAGACTTTGACATGCTCGACCCCTAGATGCTGAGCTGCTTGAAGTCCGGCGATAACAGCTTCATATTCTGCATCATTATTAGTTGCTGGGAAATCAAACCTTATTGGGCACTAAATTTCCATTGTGTCATCATCCTTCTTTAGTATGATTTCGGCCCCCGAGCCTGCGGCATTCGATACTCCATCTACTTGCAAAGTCCATGTGGCCTCTTCCCTGTCATGACCTGTTAGCCCCTGAGGTCTTGGGGCGAATTCGGCGACGAAGTCAGCCAAGACCTGTGCTTTTATAGAAGGTCGGATATTCCCCAAGCTCGATTGACCATTTGAGTAAACGACCAGAGACATCTGGTTTCTGCAAGATCTGTTTTAAAGGTTGATTTGTGAGGACAGTTATGGCATGGACTTGAAAGTAAGGTCTTAACTTTCTGGCTGCTGTAACCAAGGTAAGTGCGAGTTGTTCTGCTAATGTATATCAGGTTTCTGCGTCCAACATCATCTTGCTGACATAATATATGGGTTTTTGGGCCTTTCCTTCCTCTTTGACCAAAAAAGCGCTCACAGCGTGATAAAAAACTGCTAGGTACAAGAACAAATTGTCCCCTGGATGTGGCTTTACCAATATCAGAGGAGTACCCAAATATTCTTTTAACTTCCTGAACGAGGTCTCGCATTCTTCATTCCACCTGAAATCTTTGTTTCCCCTGAGGGTTTTGAAGAAGGGAAAACATTTATCTGCTGCCCTTGACATAAAACGGCCCAATGCTGCCACTCTCCCTATAAGCTTCTGTACTTCCTTGATATTCCTGGGAGGTTCCATTGACGTGAGGGCAATAGTTTTACCTGGATTAACTTCAATGCCTCTCTGGGTAATAATGAATCCCAAAAATTTTCCCGAGCCTACTCCGAAAGCGCACTTGGCAGGATTCAATTTCATCCGATGTTTTATGAGCGTACAGAATATGTCTTCCAAGTCAGTAATGTGATCTTTCTTTCCCGAGCTCTTTACAACCATGTCATCGACATAGACTTCAATGTTCAGGCCGATGTGCTCAGAGAAGAGCATGTTTAGCAACCTTTGATAAGTAGCTCCGGCATTCTTTAACCGAAAGGGCATGACTTTATAGCAATATATTCCCTCATCTGCCATAAAGGATTTTTTCTCCTGATCTTCCTGTACCATTCGAATCTGATGATATCCTGAGAATGCATCGAGGAAGCTCTAAAGCTCCGAACCTGATGTGGAATCCACTAATTTGTCGATCCGGGGAAGAGGATATTATCTTTTGGGCATGCTTTGTTTAAATCTGTGAAGTCTATACAGACTCGCCACTTGCCATTCGGCTTCTTCACCAATACCACATTGGCTAGCCATTCTAGATACTTCACTTCCCTGATGAACCCTGCTTTCAACAGCTTATCTATTTCTTCTTTTATTATTTGTCTTCTCTCTGTGGAAAACTGTCTTCTTCGCTGTTTTACGGGCTTCTTGTCGGGCATGACGTTAAGCATGTGTTCAACGAGTGCGGGTTCAATCCCGGGCATGTCTTCAGCGCTCCATGCGAATATGTCAATATTTCTTTTTAAACATTGCGACAGTTCTTCCTTCATTAATTTGGGAAGTTCTTTCCCAATTGTGAAATGACGTGATCCTAGTCGGGGAATCTCGTCGAGCAATGCGGAACAACGATAATTAAGCCTAGGAAAGATCTAAATCAGATTTGACACGAAAATAACAAGAACACGAAGAAATAAATGGAAATTAAAAGACAGATTTGACGGTAAAACATTGACCCGACAATCACAACGCAATTAATGAGGATGCGGATTGAAGAACCAAGATTGGTGAACGCCACAAGGGTTGTCAATTCCTTGATAAGTTCGTTGGGTGAACGCCACAAAGAACGGATCTTTGATAACTTAGAAACAAAAGGGAAAAACTCAACCTTTAACAAGATAATCCTCTCTCAATTTAATTCATAAACTCAAACTATTTTTTTTACAATCATGGAAAAGAATATAAATAAGCAAAAATAACCTAGCCGCTAATTTACTCAAAATAGAATTCTAATTAAACTAGAATACTAAATTAGGAAAATAACCTAAAAACCAAAAAAGGAATAAAATAATTGAAATTCCCGCAAAATCTGGCCGCTACTCAGTTACGACCGTGAAGAACTCTTTTACGGCCGTAATGGCCTCTCTGATCCAAAACTGCTTCATTAGTTACGGTCGTAACTTTCAGACTTACGGCCGTCAGTCTTGTTCTGTTGAATTTCTTCATTTTTCCCAGATAGTTGGTTACGACCGTGATAATAGCTTTTACGGTCGTGATTACATGAGTTACGGCCGTGAAGGATCTTCATTACGGCCGTAACATCTTCTCTGCATAAATAATTTCGTTTACCCGGCTCGGCTTGATCCTTTCGCCTTCTCGGCTCGATTCCAACGTGAAACTTACTCTGTTTTGCATGTAGATCACTGTCGTATTGCTGACGTCTCGAATTTGCCCTTCGATGCCTGGTCCGGATCGTATCATACTTCCTCTCTTGAAAAGGATTCGTCTTCGAATCCATTTTTGGTCGGCTTTTCAGACTCCTCCTGCTTTTCTGAGCTTGATGATCATGTTTAAATTTCTTATGATCCTTTAGACTTTTAGGCTTCTCATTTTTGCCAACGGATATCTTCCCAGCCTTAAGTTCGTGGTTTGATTTATGTCTCTGCAAAACAGATTTAGTAGTACTGGGAAGGGATGTGTTAGCAAATGCAAATAAACTCATATTTGTGGAGGACTCTCTTTTCTTTTTCTTTTCACTCTCAAGCTCACCTTTTTCTGAGGTCGTGGCTTCAAGTCTCTTGTTTTCAATTTTCACACCCTCTCCTTTTTCTGAGGTCGTGGCCTCAACGCTCTTATTTTTCCCCTCAAACTCGCTCTTTATTTTCAGTTGGTCCTCTTGGACCTCTTTAGGTGATAGCGGAGCAAGAGTGATCCTTTTTCCACCTTTCACGAAATAATATCGATTTTTAAACCCATCGTGCACTACCCTCCTATCATGTTGCCAGGGTCTCCCCAACCAAATATGACCAGCATGCATAGGTACCACTTCACAAATCACCTCATCCTTATAACCCCCGATGGAAAAATTGACCCTAGCCTGCTTATTTACCTTAATTTCTCCCGACTCGGTCAGCCATTGCAATTTATATGGGTTCGGATGTTTTATCAAGCTCAAACCCAATTTCTCAACCAACATGGTACTAACCACATTAGTACAACTCCCCCCGTCAATCACCATACCACAAACCTTTTTACCCACTAAGCACCTAGTATGAAAGAGATTATCCCTTTGCTCACAAATTTCATCCACCCTGACCCTAGTACTAAGGACACCCTGATTAACAAGTGAATCTTTAACAGTATAGGTCAGCCCTTCCTCATCACTACTACTAGCCCCAACATCCACTAACTTAGGCATTCCCTTAAATTCATCCTTGGAACTAATTTCACCATTATCACATAAAATCATTACCTCCTATTTGGACGCTGGGATGCTATATGACCCGTACCCAAGCACTTAAAACACTTAATATTTCTATCTCGAGTAGTTTGAGATTCAGAAATATTTTTACCTTTCGTTGTAGGCTCCTCCTTCCCTTTCGGGTTATGTTCAGCATGATGTTCCTGCTTCGGTTGTGATGTAGGATAAGATGGTGAGTGTCTTGCTGCCACCTTCATGGCCATATACACCATATCCTCTAGCTCCACATAATGTTGCAGCTCAATGACATTGGCAATATCTCTATTCAGCCCACTCAGAAACCTAGCCATCGTAGCTTCTCGATCCTCCACCACGTTAGCCTGAATCATCGCCACCTCCATATCCTTGTGATAATCCTCTACACTCCTCGATCTCTGAGTCATACCCTGCAGCCTCTGGTAAATATCCCTATAATAATGAGTCGGCACAAACCGCTTCCTCATTATAGTTTTTAATTCATCTCAAGTCTCCACCGGCTCCTCAAGGTTCCTCCTCCTACCCGTCACTAATTGATCCCACCAAATATTTGCGTAATCGGTGAATTCAATCACGGCTAATTTCACCTTCTTTTTTTCTGAATAATTGTGACAATCAAATAGACGTTCAACCTTGGTCTTTCAATCCAAGTACGCCTCTGGATCACTCCTACCTTGGAACGATGGTATTTTCACTTTAATTTTTCCAAGGTAGTCATCAACATCATCTCTACCCCCCCCCCCCCACGATGCCTCCTAGCATCACGACGCTCCCTATCATGTCTCCTCTCATATCTATCTCCTCTATCCCTCCTTCGTATACTTCCCAAAGATATACTTCCACTTTCACTTTCCATGCCCTCATCATTCATACCAACCTCACGCCTATTACATCTCCTAACTCGAGAACCATCATGAGATTGATCCCGAGGTCTTTCTTCACGCTCTGCACCTCGATTCTCCATCTGTGCCATAAACCTCTCAAATTGTGCCTCATTGCTGCAATATCATCATTACCCTGTTCATTCATTCTATTCACACCTCCGAACTGTTTTCTGTCTCCAATAGAAGATGAAGATGTGGAAACCTCTCTATCAGACATTTTTAAGACTCGAGTAAGGAAAATCGGAATATTTGGGGAATATTTGGGAATTTTTGGAATTTTTTTTTAATCTGCCAGAGAATTGGACTACGAGTAGAGCAGAAAAAAGGGAACTAGATTGGACGAAAAACGAAGAAGAAAAACACTTTCGAATTTTTGGGACTGACTCTTATGGATCAAACTGAAAGAATTTATGACTGACACGAAGAACGCGAAGAACATGAAAAAAAACAAGAAATCCAAGAAACGCAAGAATCTGAAATAGATCCAAACTCTAATACTGATGACGCGATCCCAGTCGAGGAATCTCGTCGAGCAACGCGGAATAATGACAATTAAGCCTAGGAAAGATCTAAATCAGATTTGACGCGAAAATAACAAGAACACGAAGAAATAAACGGAAATTAAAAGATAGATTTGACGATAAAACCTTGGCCCGACAATCACGACGCAATTAATGACGATGTGGATTGAAGAACGGATCTTTGATAAGTTCGAACAAAAAGGAAAAACTCAACCTTTAACAAGAGAATCCTCTCTTAATTTAATTCATAAACTCAAACTGTTTTTTTTTTTTTGCAATCATGGAAAAGAATATAAATAAGCAAAAATAACCTAGCCGCTAATTTACTCAAAATAGAATTCTAATTAAACTAGAATACTAAATTAGGAAAATAACCTAAAAACAAAGAAAGGAATAAAATAATTGAAATCCCCACAAAATCTGGCAGGTACTCAGTTACGGTCGTGAAGAACTCTTTTACAGCCGTAATGGCCTCTCTGATCCAAAACTGCTTCATTAGTTACGACCGTAAGTCTCGTTCTGTTGAATTTCTTTCTTCCTTTTTCCCCGATTGTTGGTTACGGCCGTGATAATAGATTTTACGGCCGTGATTACATGAGTTACGACCGTGAAGGATCTTCATTATGGCCATAACGTCTTCTCTGCATAAATAATTTCGTTTACTCGGCTCGGCTTGATCCTTTCGCCTTCTCGGCTCGATTCCAACATGAAACTTACTCCGTTTTGCACGTAGATCACTGTCGTATTGCCGATGTCTCGACTTTGCCCTTCGATGCCTGGTCCGGATCGTATCATGAAACTTTTTCCTTCTGAAATCTGAACTTCTTCTAGCTCTTCTACTGGTGACATGCGCTCTTCCATAGGAAGTTCAATTGACATCATATCCATTTTATTCTTCCCAATACAGCTGATATAACAACTTCTGGCCATTGACTGATTTCCTGTACTGTTTCTATGCCTGCGGAAGTTGGGAACTTGATTGTCAGATGATATGTTGATACTACAACTTTCAAGCTGTTTAGGAATGGTCTTCCCAGGATAGCATTGTAGGCCATAGGGGTCTTCACGACCTAAAATGGAGTCATCTTTGTTACCAGCTTTTCTTCTGATCCATGCGAAGTAGGAAGATCAACCAGGCCTTCGAGTTTCACTGTTCCTCCATCGAAGCCAGTTAGCGGAGTAATGACCTATCGAAGCCGATCTCTGGGGAGTTGCATCTTGTTGAAGGCTTCCAAGGAAAGGACATTGGATGCACTTCCATTGTCGACTAGCACTCTTCTTACATCAAAATTTGCGATTGTGGTACTGATGACCACGGTATCGTCATGGGGATATGAAATTCCTTCCATATTAGGGTTACTGTAACTGATGCTGTTTGAAATTTCATGGTCGTGATATCCCGACCTTTCCTCCCAATCACCTAATGCCCGGACATAATTCTTCCTTGCATTATTTGAATCACCTCCAGAAGCTATTCCTCCAACGATGAAGTTTATGATACCAGCGGATCTATTTTTCTCTTCTCTTTTACCCTGATCATCATCTTTTTTAATGTAATGGCCCAGGAAGCCTCTTTTTATGAGGGCTTCTATCTTCTATTTTAATGTTCTACACTCATCCGTGGTATGACCCGGGCTCTTATGGAAGTCACAATACTTATGTAGATTCTTTTCATCGATCTTCCCCTTGATAGGCTTTGGCCAACGCAAATCCTCGCGACCCATGATTTCCATGAGGATGTGAGATCGTGGAGCATTTAATGGAGTTAAACTCTGATGCCCATAACTGCTTCCCTTGGTGTTTGGGCGGGAAGAATTCTTTCCATCTTCCTGCCTTGATCTCTTATGTCCCTGTTTGACGGGCTCCGAAGACTGTACAATTGCTTCATGAACTTGATCTTATGCCCTAACAGAAAACCGTGTCTCTTCCATATTTATGTACTTCTCGGCCCTTCTGAGAAGTTCTGTCACATTTTTCAAGCGGATTCTTAGACAAGGACATTCTGAATTCTGACCCCGAATAGCCAAGGTCAGGGCTGAAATGGCCGATGATATGTAAAGATCTGGAATCTGAAGTCTTTCAGCATTAAAGCGAATCATGAACTCCCGCAGTATTTCATTCTGTCCTTGCCTTAACTGCATGAGGGAAGCGGCGGTTTTCTTGATCCTTTTGCTACTTGCAAAAAAAAGCCGTGAATTTCTAAGTAAGATCAGCGAAGGAAGAGATGGACCCTGGGGGTATTGTAGAAAACCAATCTCGGGCTGAATTTGTTAAAGTTTGCAGGAAGGTCTTACACAAAATCTGATCGGGAGCATTCTGCATGTCCATGACATCAGTGTAGGTATTCAGGTGGTTGTTAGGATCGGTTGTTCCATCATATTCCTTTATCCGAGGATATTTAAATCTTTCTGGTAAGGGGAACGACGCTATTTTAGGAGTAAAAGGGGTTCTTCTTATGAATGAGGTCCTACCTTGCGTGTTTTGCCTTATTCCATCAGCAATTCCCTTCTGAATGATTCTTGAGAGTTCTTGCTGCGTCAAGTTGGCAGATCCTTCAGTCATGGGATGGGCACCCCGAATTCCCTGGGAGTTGTCAGCTACAGGATTAACTGTCATGTGATCTTCCCTTGGGAATCGTACCTGGAGTGTTCGGGTGAGGGGCACTTGACGATTATTCTGTTGTTGAAGAGCCTAACGGAGTTCACGGAGCTTCTGCTGGAGTTCGTTGAAATCTTCCCTACTAACTGGTTCATTGTCTGGTGTGATTTCTGAGTTTTGTTCTTCCCCAACATCTTCAAGAGGTGGAGGATTTTCCTCCTCGGCCGAAGTGTTGGCTGGAGTGGGTTGACCAATGGATGCGGAGGGACAAGCTTGACGTCTATTAACCATGGCTGATTGTATCTCTTCCCACAGAAGGTGCCAATTGATGCTGTAAAATATCCTAACCTTGAGTGGCAAGATCTGATTATACTTGATTGCTGGAAAAGATGAATGAATTCGCCTTGGATGACCTGCAAAAAAGGCAAGGGTGATTCTCCCCGTCGCCCCTCCGGTGTGAGAATTAGTATTCTGGAGAAAAGTAGAGAGAGAATATTTAACTGGAAAACGTAAAGAATAATGAATGAATAATATGTGATCAAAGGAACTATATTTATAGGGCTGAAAAGCCCATAACCTTTTTTGGTTAAAGAAGGAGTCCTTTTGACATAAACTTACATTTTATGAAGAGTTCTATTATTACAAGAATTAATTTCCCCTTTTTCAGGAGGTTCCTTCGTTGGTTATGATTCCTTTGTTCCTTTGAGGGGCCTAAGAAGTGGGGCCCAACGATAAGGCCCATAAACGAAGAATATTTTAAAATATCGTGGGCACTGGGCTTCTTGTCCTGATGTGGCCGGGATAGACCGACCTTGACATTTTAAAGGAAACCAGAATCAATAAGGTCGGGTAATACCGGCCTTTCGATACAAGGCTCGGACAAGGAAGTCCCTCTTGAAGAATCTAGATTCCTCGGTAGGACCCGATCCGTTAAGCTCGTGACACATGCCCGATCTTTAGAATGTGTTTGATGGCTGTGAAGAGTCCGGGCATATAGGTCGGCATTATGACCATGATGGGCTGGCTTGTGATCTCTCAAACCTTTAGCCCATCCTTGCCACTCGAAATTGTACCGATCAGTTATTAAATAGGGGCTAAATATGACCTTTTTTAAAAAATCCTAAAAATGGTAAGTTTGTCTAAGCAAACGCAAGAAAAATAGAGGGAAGTTGCTATTTCCTATTTGTTATAATTTAGTATAGTCAAATCAAATATAAGAAAACGTACTGTGATTTTTGTGGATAATAATAATAATAATTATTGACCAAAAAGTTGGTATAATATATTTATTACGATTAGAAGAATGGGAAGCTAGATTTGCTCATTTGACAAGTTCTTATTCCTTTCCTAAAATAAACGTCCAACAATAATAATAATAATTGACCAAAAAGTTGGTATAATATCTTTATTACGGTTAGAAGAATGGGAAGCTAGATTTGCTCCTTTGACAAGTTTTTATTTCTTTCCTAGAATAAACGTCCAAACTATTCTCAAATAAATTAAGAGAAAATTGCACTTTATAACATATTTTGACTTTGTATCGACAAAAATGACACAATTTTCATAATTTTTACAAATATGACACTTGATGACTCATTTGCCTTTAAAAGATATTGTAATTCCTCTTAAATCGTACTTACAATAATTTGCTTGATTAGAAAATTTGTACCAAAAGTGGATGAAATAAGTTCAAATCATACTAAAAATCCTAATAACTATTCAAAGAGAGGAAATTCAAAAAAAAAAAAAAAAAAAACTATGTTCCTGTTTACCTAAAATCGACATTCCCTAATTCTCAAAATTATTTCATGCCAAACTCTACCTCTCAAAATACTCTCACTCGCAGGCCTTCACTCTGCTTGGATTTGAAGTTCTCTTGGATTTACTCCCCTTCTGTACCTAATCCCAGCATTTATCCACAGATTTGTGTCTTCTTTGGTTCGAATAAAAAGTTGTGAGTTCGTTACTGCTGTTCACTGCGCAGTAACTTTGAGTTGGGTCTACCTATTTTGGTAACATCCTCTAGGTGTTGACGTTACTATTCATTCCATTTAGAGAAGACAGTGTTAATGTTCACCAATTCTAAAAATATTGGTTGTGTTGAAATTGTGGTTGGGTCTTCGATACACCTCTGGGCTCAGTAAGCACTCCAAAATCGACACCTCGACTTCGACCTCGACTCAACAACCACTACTCTTGGTTGCTCCAATATGGGAAGAACAAGAGCAACAATGGAGAACTACAAAGCTAGAACTCCAAGAACGGTTGCTCTCTCTCTTTTTCCCTCTCTCCCATTTCAAATGCCACAACCTCTCCACTTCTCAACTCTAGACAATGGCAAGATATGGGATATATATAACATGTTGGACTAGGTCACAAGTTGGGCCAATGCTCCAAAACCCGAGCCCAAGTCCAAAGTCCATGCCCATAACCACCACAATTGGGCATTCCAAGTGGACCACGAGCAACTACCAATTAAGTCACTTCAAGTGATCCCGAGTTGTTATCGAGCCAAACTATTAATCGAGGTGTCGATATTATTCCCATAACTGTTTTACATAATCGTCCGGAATTTATTAGGTATCAAAAAATCCAACAAATCTCCACCTTGATACCCAATCAACCTGCAAGAAAAACAATACAATGTTTATACTTGCCCAATCAAGATTATCCAATAAAATTGGAATCACAAACCTTACCTCATGTCTCGCACTTGAAACACACACCATACCTGCTCCATTTACTCGCTATGACTAAGGTAAAAAATATCCAAGCAGAAGACAGATAATCACAGTAATCAATCAAGAACATACAACATGTGCGATGACAGATATAACCATAAGATAATATAGAAATCTATTCAAACATGCTCACAAAGAACATAAGAGTACCACAAAGTTAATCAAAAACAACGGCCAACACATATACACCACAATGCATAAATGACCCCATGAAAAGACCTCACACAATTATCCTATACCATTCCGTGTATCTCTCTCCTCGAGAACACATATCACACACACCGCCACATATGCTCACTAGATTGGTCACCACACATGCCTAACTGGTAAACAAGAATAGATCCTAAATTTATGGGATGCTCCTCTATCAATACCACACTTCTCTCAACCTAAGGGGATAATGGGTCTCCACCTAATAGAAGTGATCTAAGTGTGTCTAACACTCCACCCGGCCAGGATTTTCAGATATAAGATTTACAGGACATTCAAATGTCACACTCACCCCCCATACATCTCATCAATGTACTATCAGGCATCTACTCCACACATTACCAAAAGACATACTCACACTCACTGCTAATGCATCACAAACACACTATGCATGCCAACACATTACACACAGTAAAATCTGATTACAAACAAATTCATGCAAAGTAACACATATCAAACAAGTTGAAATGCGACACAAAACAATGCACCGAATTAAGTAACCACACACATGCAGAAAAGATCACACAGATGCCCATGCAGCTACATCGAGCACTTATCCCCAATAAGCTTCACTCGGATCTTTCCTAGATCCAGTGGCACCGTTCGCCTCACCTATCTCCAAACACCATCAACTCTTACATCACCTTACCTACCGCACTAACCAAACCCAAAACCTTGCCATATCATGCTCCACCAAACTAGATCACCATGCCATCAAGAAAGCTCAAGTGTTGTCATCTTACCCAAAAAATGCACAAACACGACATGCAACAAATGCAATGACTACAAGTAAAGTATAGGCACACATCATAAAAAATCCAGACAATCATACTTCCTAAGGTCACAGGCATATCTAAATGGTAACTGAACATTTAAAGCGCATATATTAAATCTATAAAGATAATAATATATCAAAATTCAAACAGAATATATGGCACGAATTAAGCAAATGATTCCTAGGTCTAGCAACAGGTAATGGTTACCAAGCAATGGCAACCTTCAATCCTAACGATCACCCTACACGATGATCTGCTAGTGCAATAAATAAAGGTTTCAGCCAATTCACCAGAGCAGACATTTCTGAGTCCGTAAATTAGGAGACAAGCAAACATCTTCATTTTAGGGACACCACCATACACCATAAAGCCTCCACCGAAAGTTGCAGCACGCGAATCACCCGTCGACCAAACGACCACAGGGGCAAAATCATCTAATTTAAATACAAAATTCCAAACTGAAATTCGTCAGCGCCAACAGCTCCACCTCAACGAGAGTAACAAACTGCCTTTAGACGTCGTCGCCGGAATCCTCTCACGCGCCGCCGCCGGCCGCGACACGCCCGCGGCTGAAAAATCAACCCATTATCAGAATGTGC
Source organism: Ligustrum vulgare (assembly GCA_963555705.1). Taxonomy (NCBI): domain Eukaryota; kingdom Viridiplantae; phylum Streptophyta; class Magnoliopsida; order Lamiales; family Oleaceae; genus Ligustrum; species Ligustrum vulgare. Next base: position 38,438,298 of record OY743173.1, on the reverse strand, counting down.
GCCTCAATGTCCTGAACATGCCGTGGTCTCCGTTTCTCCAAAAGACCAACCATTTGGCCGGAATCAGCATTTTTAGTTCGCTAGCCTCTTCTTCTCCGGCCAATAACTTCCGTTTCCACCGTCGGATCGGTACCAAATTTTAGTCAAATCTTCTCCTCAACAAGGCCGTTGATATGGAGGTGGCCGATCGTCGATTGGAGTTCTGGATCGTCCGGGATCAACATTTCAATTTCTGGTCAGATTTTGGTTTTTACACAGTTTTAGCCTTTCTTCTCCGGTCGATATCTTCTGTTTCAGCCTTCGGATCGTCCCTATATTTTAGGTGAGTCTTCTCCTCAACAAGTCTGTTCTGAAGGAAGTGGCAGGTCGTCGATCGGAGCTTTGGATCAACCGGAATCCCCCTTTTTTCTGTCCGGACAGAATTTTGAAAAATGGACAGATTCGGTCTTCTTTTCCAGCTCCCTTTTTGGCCCGTTCTTGATCGATTTCCAAAATCTTCTCCATCCCAAAATAACTCCAATAGCTCTGATATCATGTTGAAATTGTGGTTGGGTCTTCGATACACCTCCGGGCTCAGTAAGCACTCCAAAATCGACACCTCGACTTCGACCTCGACTCAACAACCACTACTCTTGGTTGCTCCAATATGGGAAGAACAAGAGCAACAATGGAGAACTACAAAGCTAGAACTCCAAGAACGGTTGCTCTCTCTTTTTCCCTCTCTCTCATTTCAAATGCCAACCTCTCCACTTTTCAACTCTAAACAATGTCAAGAGATGGGATATATATAACATGTTGGGCTAGGTCACAAGTTGGGCCAATGCTCCAAAACCCGAGCCCAAGCCCAAAGTCCATGCCCATAACCACCACAATTGGGTCTTCCAAGTGGACCAGAGCAACTACCAATTAAGTCACTTCAAGTGATCCTGAGTTGTTATCGAGCCGAACTATCCATTGAGGTGTCGATATTCCTCCCACAACTGTTTTAAATCATCGCCCGAATTTTATTGGATATCAAAAAACCCAACAGGTTGATTTTATGATTTAACAATTCTTGATTTTTGGATATATTTTTTGTTGTTTATCCTGTTTGTGGGTGATGCTAAAACATGGTTTTACATGTTGTTGATTGAGGTATGGTTAAAGATAGTTAAGTTTTTTTGTTTATTAATTTTCGTTTGTTGATTTCCTGATTGTTGTTGATTGAGACATCTTGAATGTAATTTTAATCTTACCCAAAATCCCGTTTGTGAATAATATTAGTAAGAGACATCGAAAATGTCAATTTGGTTTCTCACACACAAGTATTGAATTGTTGTTGATGTGTATTTGATATGAAATTACAAAATTTATTTATACCACTTTTGAGCATTATTAATATGATTTCTCTAGTAGAAATTTTTGGTGGATCTCATGTAGACATGAATAACCATAAGTACAACACTTTGCCTATGCCATTTTTGTGTTATCTAAACAGTGATGGATATGTTGGAAGTGAGATTTTGAAAATAAAAGAAATGTATTATCAAGCATGCATTCATCTGTTGAATTACTTTCCATCGAGAAAAACATCATTTTCGACGGATGAGTTCTGAAATTCTCAACAACTTTTCATGTTTCCTTCATCCATTATGCATTTGGCAATTTTCGACAGTTGTTCATGTTTCCTTCATTCTCGATAGATGAATTTTGGATCTCATCCTTATAATGTGCAAATAATTTGTTATTTTTTGAAACTGACATCCTCAATGTTTTGTTTCGTAGATGAATTTTCCATTTGTATTAGCTGAGGAAAAGCAAGTTCACGCCCATATTTCACAACGAAGCCAATTGAAGTATGTCAAATTATTGTTAGATATCTTAGATGCCATTCAAGAACATGGATTTCGAAATTCATGTTTTAGGTAATTGATGGAATTTACAGAGCTGCAATTCTCCACCCAGTTAATGCAGCAATTGATGTTACGGTTTGTCGACTCGGGAAAGATGAATGACTTATGGTTCAACATTAAAAGGTGCTACACTAGATTTGGGTTGACCGAATACGCCTTAGTGACCAATTTGAAATGTGGAGGGTCCCTATATTCAGAAGAGTATGAAAAAACCATACAAGAAAAGTGACTGAAGGATAGGTACTTCAAAACTACCAAAGGTATGTTAAAATCTAAGCCTTAACACTATAATCACGCATGTCAATCAAATTGCTCTTACAAATTATTTTGCAATAGTTAAAATCTCCTTCATAGCTATTTTTATTGTTTAGTTTAATTTTGTTCTATAACTTTCGACATAAATATTACGTGTTTCGGACCTTCGGTTAAGACTAGTAATTTAGAAAACAACTTATCACAATTCCTATCGATACGATGCTTGGACTCAAATTATATTATATTACTTATGTTATGTGTACACTTGTTGTAGGAAAATACATAATAGTAATCGTGTTGCTATTTATAACTCTGGTATTTTGTTGCTTGTGGATTGACTTTTGAGTTATTGAATTCTCGTTTTGACCATAAAGTGATCGGAAAAATATTTTGTGTTACTACTTGTGCTGACATATCTAGTTTATTTTTCAAGAGATGGTGCATATAATATATTCTGATTTATTAACTTTTAACGTATAGAAATATAAAATAGTATAACGACATAGAATAACTCAATGAAGTGTAGGAATATCGAGAAATTTGAATGTGGTCAAGGTAAGAACCGAATTTCCGTCCTTCAAGACGAAATTATGTGAATTGGTGCTTACGGATTGTACCAAGACTCAGAATTTTTTTTTTTTCTCCTGAAGTAACTTTGATTTGAAAAAATAAAAAAATACATAAAAAAATAAAAAAATAAATAATAATAATAATAATAATAATAATAATTCATTTTTTTACTATGGCAAAATTGCTTAAAAGAGTGTTTCTGATTTCACTTTGTTTATCTCTCTATTGTAATCGAGATTGGGGCTTAGTTAGTGACATAATCAAGATAAATAATAACTTGTGACATAGCTTAAGATTCTAAGCCCCTGTTCTCTTTGCTGTTTTGAGGTCGTTTTCTGTTTTTATTTTCGAAAACGCTAAAAACGCATTCTCTTTACTATTAACGAAAACGCATTTTAGAAAACAAAAAAAAAAATTGTACACAAAACGCCAAAAAACTCGTTTTGGACGTTTTGTGTGTATTTCGACAAAAAATGTCCAAAACGCGAAAAACGCGTTTTGGGATTTTCTTTTTTTTTTTTTTAAGAATTATCTTAACTTAGAACTAAGCTTAATATAAAATTTTTATTTTTTTATTTATTTATTACTTTTTTTAGAATTATCCTAACTTGGAACTAAGCCTAAATAATTTTATTTATTTTATTTTTATTTTTATTTTTATTTTATTTTTTTTGAGAATTATCCTAACTTGGAACTAAGTTTAAATAAAGTTTTATTGAATTCAATATCAACATTACAAAAAAAAAAAAAATTAAGTGAGAATTCTTGTTATTATATTTCAAAAAATGCACTGATAAATGGACTCTGGTGGTTTTGAAAGAACTTGCATTTTCTGAATTTTAATAGAAGTAGAGCTTTTTCAAATCCCGAACCTGACCAAACTGTATTAATATAGACTCTTAATGCTCACATTAGTATGTTGCATGTAACCATGTTTTCAGTATATTGTGAAAGGAAATTTGAGTTTGAATTAGTAGTATTCTGCAAACAAATTAATTAAAAATAGTTTAAGTAGTATTCTGCAAAATTTCAAACAGAACGTGTTTTCCAGCTTTTCATTTTCAAAAACAATTTTCAGAAATGACAAACCAAACACATTTTCAGCAAATTTGAAAACAAAAATGAAAACAGGAAACCTAAGATCTTTTCTTAACTTGCTGACTATTTTTTTGTTGACTAATGTCACGGCCCTTTGATTGAGACTCATTAAATTTTTAATTCATTTTCTCTCTTATGTTTAATCACACATTTTCAATAAAATAATATTATATTTTTCTATCTTTTATTTTAAACCACACATTCTTACAAAAAGCACTATTCCAAAATATATATTTTTTCAAATAATCTGATTATCGTGGACACAATAACAATTGCCCACATTCAATTAAAAACAGCCAAGTATCGAATTTTAAATATTATGAACACTTCAATATTTTACAAAAGTCTATGACAAAAACACGGGTTTGATGTTCTAATAATAAATATTCAAAGTCTGAAATAATTTTTGGAAAGTCTTTTTCTAGATTTATTTCTTTTGTAGTGTATGAAGATGAAGGGTTCATAAATTTCTTTTGTTTTATCAAATCGTACTTTATCCTACTAGGTACTTTCCTTAGTTTTCTGTATTTCTTAATAATATTCTAACAAATCTCCTTTTTTTTTTCTTTTTTTTTTCACCACCTAAGACATATCATCTTTAACCTGACCTCTTCCTATAAGGTTACCACTGGCACTCCCTTACAAGATTCCTAAGTTAAATTATCCTTTTCCCCAGTATCTAAGGATCACAACAGGCTCACTCCGGCCAACAATCCTATCTTTCTGGGTCACTCAGGGTTAACTTAAAAACAGTACGGCTTCTAAAGATCAAGTTATGCTTTTATGATATGCATAGAATGAAATGATTTAATTCTTTAAACAAAATTTACATCATTTAGACAACTGAAATAAAAACATGATTACAAAATGTAAAACATAAAGATAAAATTTTTGGAGATCTATTAAAACATTATAAAGAAAATACAACTAAGGGTTTCCCTTTCGGAAAATCCCTTAAAGGATGGAAATAAAACTTAAAAGAAAATAAGTACCTTGAAGGTATTCACAGTTTTCCTATACAGAGGTTCCTATTTGGATTGATGAATTTTTCTGATAAGGAAGGTTTAGAGTAGAGAGCAAGGAGATCACAGGCTGAAAACTCTTCTTTCTTTCTTTGAAAACCAACTCCTTATATAGAGAAATTCTTGGGAGCGAAAAATAATTCTATCCTACAGCTGTCTTTACTTTTCTAAAGTTGCCTTCTACTTTTTTGACACGCGTTTCTCCGAGCAACTCTGGTCAAAAAGTTTTAGACATCTTATCCTAAGAGCATCTTTCTTTTGAAAAGTAATTTGTCTAATTGCATCGGCAGCATCTTCTTTTCTAAAAGTCTCTTGTCTTATTGCGTCGGCAGTATCTTCTTTTCTAAAAATCTCGTCTTGTTGTGTCGGCAGCATCTCTTCTTTCTTATGTGTTCAGATTATGTTCTGCTGTGGATGAAAATGACATTCCACTGTCTGAATTATTAAAAGCTTCTCCTTCATGGCCTTCGTGACTGTTTTCTGGACTTGATTCATTATCTTCTGGTTCTGGAACAATCTGTGGGTATTCTGAGATTTCTTTTTCTTTTTCTGTTCTGTTCTGAGAATAAATTTTTTCGAAAATTTTTTCTATGGTCTCACTCATTTTTTCTTGGATATCTTTTTCTTTTTTCTTTTTGATAAAAAATTTTTTCTTTCTTTTTGGTATTTCTTCTTTGCTAGATGGAGTCTTCTGAAGTTTTTGTATTTGTGAAAGTAACTGATTAATAGAAACAATGTCATCCTCTGGATCTTGGGCTTCTTGGACTATTTCTTTACCTTTGGTATTCTGGCTACTTGATTCTTCTTGGGTTTTTTGTAATGGGCTGAAAGTTTGGGCTGGACTGGAAATTTGTTCTTGGGATTCATTGGAGTATTTAACAAGAAAATCAAACTTTCCACTGGGCTGGCCCAATGTGTCCCAATTTTCTTTGGTCTGAAAGGGAAATTGCTGAGTTCTTTCAAAATTAAAATGGTCTTGTGTATTAGGGAAATCAACAGTTCCCTGAGTCTGTTGGACTTTTGGCAAGTCCATAGCCATCAACGGGTTTGAAAAGTCTTTACCAGCTACCGTTTGAGCTGGACTAGCTACTGACTTCTTGGGCTCAGTAGTACCTTTTCCTATCTTCAAACTAATCACTTCTTTTTCTAAGTCTGTGATTTTCTTCTGTAAGTGAGTTCTTTCTGAGACAAGGTTCTGATTGGCTTCATTAATCACTCTGAAATTGTTCTTCATACATTCACAGTGATTGCAAAAAATGTTCTCTTCTCTGCTTGGAGAAAAATCAAGAGGCGGATCTTGGTAGTTTTTGAGAGAAGGGGAAATGTAAAAATTTAAACCAATGAGCTGTCTGGCTGAATCTAAAGCTTCTTTCAAATTTGTAAAACCTTTGTAAAGAGGGTCTCTGAAATTGCTAATGCTTTCTAAGACTTCTAACCATGTATGAAAGACTCCTAACTTATGACCTTTAATAACAACATAAAATTTGAATCTAGTTCTGTTCTGATTAAAATGTCTTTGTCCTGTTGGAGAGGTCTTGGAATATAAAGGTCCTGCAATTTTTCCTAAATCTTTAATGAATGGTCTTGCATAATTTACTAATCCTAAAAATTTTTGGATTTGTTTAAGATCTTCTAATTTATCTGGAAATTCTAAGGCTTTCTGAGCTATATGAGGCTGTAACTTAATTTCTCCTTGACCTATGTTTACTCCTAAAAAGTCTATATATTCTTTAAATAAAATCATTTTCTTTTTACTAATGATTAGACCATGTTTAATGAATTCTGAAAAAACAATTTGTAAATGTCCTCTGTGTTCTCTCCTATTCTTACTAAAGACTAAAATATCATCTATGTATGTAATAATAAACTTACTATGTTTGTTAAAAATATCTTCCATTTTTCTTTGAAAAATGCTAGGTGCATTTTTTAATCCAAATGGCATGACTAACCATTCATAATGTCCTTCAGGACATGTGAATGCTGTCCATCTAATACTATCTGGGTGCATTTTTACTTGCCAAAATCCTGATTTTAAATCAAACTTGCTAAAGATCTTACATTCTTGAATTTTATTAATTAAAACTGTCTTATCTGGAATTTTATATGCATCATCTATTGTATTATCATTAAGTCTTTTATAATTTATGACCATTCTGCTTTTTCCTCTAACTATTTTTGAGTGTTTTCTAACAATAAAGGCTGCTGATCTATGTGGGCTTTCTGATCTTCGAATGACTCCTAATTTCAAAAGTTCTTCTATATGCATTTTAAAGTCTTCTAAATCTAAATTAGTTGCTTCTATGTTTTTTGTTCTTATGATATATTCTGGATTTTTAATCTTTATTTCACAAAAAATTTTGTCTTTTTCCCAGTATTTTAAAACATTTTCTCCTAAAATCTCCATCTTTTCTAATTTATTTATCAAATTCTCTATATCTTGTTCTGTAACCAACATGTCATAAATTTTTTCATTATCAATAAATTGATAATCTATTTCTATATCTTCTAATTCTTCATCACTTTCTTCTTTTAAATCTTCTAAAAGCTGACATTCTTTTTCTTTGTTACAGGGGCAGATTTTTTCTTTAGGGCTTCCACCACGCTTCTCAGCGTACTCTGATGGATAATGTATTGTCTGGGCTGGGGTAAATAGTGTATGTTTTTGGAAATGTATAAAATCTTTTGTAATTGTAACACTACCATTGTCTTTTAATAAAAAACTAAGTCCTATGATAAAGTCTGTTTCTTTTAAATTGAGGGATCTAACCCATGTAGAGTCTCTTGGTAATGTATATTCTGTACTAAGGCCACAGTTTGTTTCAAAACTTATCTTACTGTTTGGTCTTAATAATTCTGTATATGTATATAATCCTCCATCCATTTGTTGTGCATTAATTGGATTTTTGGATTCTATAACATATTGATCTGGAATTAGTCTTTTATTTATTATACAATTACTACTTCCTGAGTCTATTAATCCTAAACATTTTATTACGTAATTTCCTATTCTGATCTGACATTTTACTTTAATTGTTTTAAGCTTTTCTGGATTACAAACAACTTGAACATAATTAATTTGTGAGCATTCTAAATCTGGTTCTTCTATCATGATTTGCTTATCTTTTTTATTTGATTCTAAGATTTCAATTCTTTTAATTACTAACTTTTGCATTTCTTCTAAACAATCAAATTTTGTTTGGATAGCACATGTTCGAACATAGAAGTCACATCCGAAAGGACATGTTCTAGACTGAAAAATCTGGTGTTGATTCAACTACAACTAGAGAGGAGAATGGACGTGTTATGTGAAATTATGAATATTAGGCTGCGTTTAATAGCGATGGTGGAATTTGGATGGAAAGAAAATGAATTTCAGGGAATTGAATTCTACGGAATTGAATTCCTGAGAATTGAAAATTTAATGTGTTTGATTAGTTTAATTTTCTAGGTGGAAAAAGTAGGAAATTTTTCAACTTTTGTTGTTTGATTAACATTATTTTTAAACCACACATTCTTACAAAAAGCACTATTCCAAAATATATATTTTTTCAAATAATCTGATTATCGTGGACACCATAACAATTGCCCACATCCAATTAAAAACAGCAAAATATCGAATTTTAAATATTATGAACACTTCAATATTTTACATTTGAGGTGGATACTTTTTATTTTTCTTTTTTTTTTTTTTATCCGGATGGACAATAGAGCATTTTCGTGACAATCAAATTTTGTTTGGATAGCACATGTTCGAACATAGAAGTCACATCCGAAAGGACATGTTCTAGACTGAAAAATCTGGTGTTGATTCAACTACAACTAGAGAGGAGAATGGACGTGTTATGTGAAATTATGAATATTAGGCTGCGATTAATAGCGATGGTGGAATTTGGATGGAAAGAAAATGAATTTCAGGGAATTGAATTCTACGGAATTGCATTCCTGAGAATTGAAAATTTAATGTGTTTGATTAGTTTAATTTTCTAGGTGAAAAAAGTAGGAAATTTTTCAACTTTTGTTGTTTGATTGACATTATTTTTCATAAAAAATAAAGTAAACTTTATATATTTTAATAAAAAAATATTTTTTTTATTTTTTCATACATTTGTACTTGATAATAATAATGTTAATTTTTGGGAAAAAAATTAATTAATTAACAACAACAAAAAGGATCAAACCTACCGAAAATGTATAAGATTTTTCATGGAAAATAAAACCTCCCCCCCCCCCCCCCCCCTTGGAAAACGAATTCATCCAAAAGAAGGAAAATACAAGATTTCGAGGCAAGTGAAAAAATGAATTTCATGGAAAACTTAGGCAACCAAACAGTACAAAGTTGGAAAATTACGTGAAAAATCATATTTTCCAAAATATGGCGAACCAAACGCAGCCTTAGAGTTTGATTGGAATTCCAATTCCATGTAAAATATATTTTCCACACAAATTTTTAATATTCCAACAAACACACATTCCATGCAATTCCATGGAATTTGAATTCAACCTAATTAAAAATTCCACATTTTTTGCTTGAATTCCATGTAATTGAATTTTTTGGGAAGGTATGGGAATTTGAATTCTATTGAATTGGAATTCCACCTCATTTTGTAATTCAAAAATCAACCAATTAAATAAAATATCAACAAATCTAAAGTATTAAAAAATGCTTAAAACAAATAACACCAAGAATTGGCAAAGAATGAAAACTCCTTAAAGAACTCTTCACATGGATAAAAAAAAATTCGGACAAACTTGTCAGTCTACTCCACTTGAAAAGAATAACTTACAATTGTTCATACACTACTAAATTTTATTTGACTCTGACACCACAACCTGCAAATCATCAAAGAACTCTTTTTTTGTACCTCTACCACATTCCAGGACATTTGAACTGTCTTTTTCTCTCCGAGAGGATCACCAAGAATGAACGTTGTTCTTTTTCAACTGGAACTCTAGAGATCTCCCAAACTACAAAACTCTGACGGCTTATTGATAAATGATTTTAAATTTGAAGTTTTATGATTAACAACAATCTTGAATTCAATCAAGAAGTTGTGGTGATTGATCTTGAATAATTAAGGAGTTGATCGAGAGATTGTAGAATGTATCTCTATTAAATATAATGATCAATCGCACAAAAAAAAGAACTAAGGCTTGAGTATTCATAAAATGAAGTCTTTGAGATAATTTAAGATTATAAGAAGTCTAAAATTGTGAAAAAGCATGATGAGATTCGAAGCGCGGAAGAAACGCCGGAAAGTTCCGAAATCAGGTTGTGGTTGGACGGATGAATTATGACCCGATATTCACAACGCGATGGCTCGACGATGCGGAATAAAGAACCACGACTTTCGAAACTCCACAAGGATTTGCCCAATCTCCTTGATAAGTTTCTGATTTGAACGCCACAAATATTCTAGCAAATATTTGATAAGTTCGATATTTGAACGCCACAAGAAATATTCTTGATAAATTCGAAAAATATAGGAATCCACCTATAACTTTTATTGAATCCTCAATAAAAACTGTTTATATCAAAACCGAAATCTGAATTACAATGAATGAAAAGGAATATAAATAAGTAAAATAACCTAACTGCTAATTGACTCAAAATAGAATTCTAATTAGACTAAAATTCTAAAATAGGAAAACAAATAATTATAAACAAAATTTAACCTAAAATACGCAAAAACCCTAATTTCCGTCTGCATAATTGATTTGCTGTTTTGAAGCCCCAAATGATGGAATTTGGCCATAAAATCAGTCGGCTCAAGGGCTTTTGCCCATGAGTTTTACTTAGTGGCCCATTTCTACTCGAAAAATACATATTATGATTATAATTTCGACATGGTTGACTGGATTGCACTTTTATTTGGCTTGAATATTTAACTTTTCCCGTCAAGCCTGCTATGACTCCGATTGTCGAGGGTCCGGAACACATCATACCCTCCTTCTTTAGGATGATTCGTCCCGAATCATAGCTTTGTTCCTGTTGTTTCACTTCACCTCTTGGATCAAACGGAAAAGTTTTACTTCCATTGCATAAGATCAACCAATAATTCGCTGCCATTTGAGGTACTTGGATGGATTGAAACACAAACTTGAATGACCATATGTAATGTGGTTGAAGTTCCCAAGTATAATCAACCTGCAAAAAGGATTTAAATAAAATGGGGAGGGAAATATTAGTTTCATGAGGTACAAGGTATGGATCCTTGTATTCATGGTAAATCAACACCAAATCCTCCTTTTGACCCATAAGGCTCTTCTCTTCGCCTTTTACATTCATTGCACTTTTACGCTCATGGCCCTCTTCTTCTTTCTTCTCACACTCCACCATCTCCTCTAATTTCAAAAATTTTTGTTTAACCACCACTTCTAATTCTTCATTCTCATCTTCAACAATTGCATTCTCAATCACTTTCTCTCTACCCCACTCTTTTCCCTCATCAAATTTTGGAGTTTGTTTATTTGTTTTTAATTTCAACTCTCCCTCCTTCTTTTTAATATCCTTATCCCCACGATGCCTCCTATTACACCACTTTTCACTCTCCTTCCTTACCCTTCGTGAATCTTCTAGTGTTTCCTCTAATGTCAACCCATATAGTATGCATGTTTTCTCTTTCTTAAGGAATTGGTATATGTGCATACTCTTATCATAAACAGCCTCCCTCCTACGTCTCCAAGGTTTTCCCAATAAAATATGATAAGATTTCAATGGCACTACATCACAACATACATCCTCACTATACATTCCCGGAGTGATAGGCACTAGAACTTGTTTGGTTACTTTGAAATTCCCAAACTCCCTCGTCCACGACATCCTATAAGGTTTATAGTATGGTTCTAGGGGCAATCCTAATTTTTCAACCACGGTGCTACTAACGAAATTAGTAAAACACTTTCCATCAATCGCCAAATTGCACCCCTTATGATCCACATAACACCTAGTTTGGAATAAAGAGCCCGGATCATAATCCATTCCTTATGTGACGTTAAAAAAAAATTCAAGAATGAAGAGGATTTAAACATCAAATAGCAAGAATGACTTTTAATGACTTGAAAGGAAATGAATATCAAGAATTTTAAAGAAACTCAAGAAAGTGGTTCTTGAATTTCGGAGTGACTTTTTTTTTTTTTTTAATTATGATAAATTTTCGGAATTAATAAAAATAAAAAATAAATTTATTTTTTTTAATAAAATCCGAAAATTCGACACGAACGCAACAAAACAAACGAGACAGGATTTGGATAAGAATCGAATAAAATAAACAAGATTGAATTTTTGTTGAATTTTTATATGGATCAAACTGGAAAAAAAAATTTACTGGCACGAAGAATACTCAAGAAAAGAAAGACTCAACAACAAGATATGGATAATTCTTATAACGGACTCGATGATAAACATAAGAATTAAACTGGATAGAATAAAAAACCTGAATTCAGAGTTCAGCTCTGATACCAGATGATGAGATTCGAAGCGGGGAAGAAACGACGGAAAGTTCCTAAATCAGGTTGTGGTTGGACGGATGAATCATGACCCGATATTCACGACGCGATGGCTCGACAATGCGGAATAAAGAACACGACTTTCAAAACGCCACAAAGATTTGCCCAATCTCCTTGATAAGTCTCTGATTTGAACGCCACAAATATTCTAGCAAATATTTGATAAGTTCGATATTTGAACGCCACAAGAAATATTCTTGATAAATTTGAAAAACATAGGAATCCACCTATAACTTTTATTGAATCATCAATAAAAACTGTTTATATCAAAATCGAAATCTGAATTACAATGAATGGAAAGGAATATAGATAAGTAAAATAACCTAGCTGCTAATTGACTCAAAATAGAATTCTAATTAGACTAAAATTCTAAAATAGGAAAACAAATAATTAAAAACAAAATTTAACCTAAAAATACGCAAAAACCCTAATTTCCGTCTGCATAATTGACTTGTTTTGAAGCCCCAAATGATGGAATTTGGCCATAAAATCAGTCGGCTCAAGGGCTTTTGCCCATGAGTTTTACTTAGTGGCCAATTTCTACTCGAAAAACACATATTATGAGTCTAATTCCGACATAGTTGACTGGATTGCACTTTTATTTGACTTGAATATTTAACTTTTCCCGTCAAGCCTGCTATGACTCCGATTGTCGAGGGTCCAGAACACATCAAAGCATTTTTCCAGATTTTATACCTTCTGTATTTTGGTTTTATGTTTCGGTTTCAATATCCGATTGACACAATTTAAAGTGAGTTGGAAAGATAACCAAGGGATTGCAATTCTTGTAGAATGGTATTTTTTCAATGCAAATGCCTGCCATACGAAAAATATGTCTCAACCTCGGACTGAAATCTGGAGCGTAATCCGGGTTTCTAATTTTCCTTTGACTTCTACTTGTATAACTGTTTTGTGAGTAATCGCAAGTGTACGATATCGCTAATTAGTAGTAAAAATGGACTTTTGAGTCCGAGTTGTCGATTCCATGAGACCTAGTTAATTCGTTATAAATTTACTTCGATTCTAAAATTCCTAAACAAAAACAAAAACTAACTAAGAAAATAAAATTGCAAGAGGATTAAAAAATGACAATAAAATTGAGATTAAATGAAATAAAGAATGCAATTAAAATAAAAACAGAAAATTAAACTAAAAACAATTAACGAAGCAAGAAACAAACGTTGTGGTTTTTTTAACAATTAAATGAATATCGGGACTGATGATTTCGAAGTAATGTTCTATCTTATTTCTCATCTCAAATTGTTTTCTAAAATTGTATTTAGTCAAATTCACGCATATATCTAATTTACCTTTCTCGAGGTTCAAAACAGGTCTATTTAACTAAGGGGGGTTTATTTAATTAGGATTTGGAAGAAAATTTAAAGACTTTGATGGAATTTAAAAGTTCAGGGTATTCAATCTAGACTTTTTTAAATCCATTAAAATCTTGAGTTATTCAATCTAGATTTTAATAGACTCTTAAAATGTCTTTTAAAGTCATGGTGTATTGTATAAAGACTTTTAAAAGTCTTTAAAAGTCCCGTGTTATTCAAATTATCAATGATTTTTAAAGACTTCTACGAAATCTTCTATGTACTAACTTCTAAACATAAAGTACAACCACAAAATCTCTTTATTTGTCTCTCATTAACCTCCAAGATTTTGAAAGACTTTTATAAAAAAAAAAAATTCTTTTAAATTGTAATTTTATTTATTCTATATTTTTCTTCTTTCATATTATTTTTAGAAACCTTAAACATTTGACTAAACAAATCATTATTTCTCTTCTCTTCAACTTTTTGTATTTTTTTATTTTAAATATTTTTTCTTTATATTTGGACTCTCTTTTTTTTCATCGTTTTTTTCGATTTTTTTATGTCTAACTAAAATTCCTTAAGATCTTATAGAAAAATAATAAATAAATTGTGTCAAAACAAATAATAATAAGTAAAGTGATTCAAGAATTTTCTCTAGAAATTTTTTTATGAACATAGTACAATTTTTATGTCGATATTAAATGCGATTTTATTTTCCCCCCATTTTTTTAATCACAAATGTTTCTCTGTCTTAAAACTATTTATATTTTTCACGCTTTTTTTTTAATTCACTTTACATATAATTATTATTAACGATTTATATTCACATCATACGAAAATTAATCTATTAGCATTTATGTTTTTTAATTATTAAAAAATAAAAGTCTGTAAAAGTCTTTAAAAGTATTTGAAAGTCTTTTAAATCAATCTACAAAAGTCTTTGAAAGTATATGAAAGTCTTTTAAATAAATGTCCACGAAAGTCTTTAAAAAACTATATAAATCCAGAAAAGTCAATCAAATTCAATGAAATCCATTCAAAAAAGTCCATCAAAAAAAGTCTTTAAATGTCTTTCGAAATCCCAATTGAATAAACTCCCGTAAGTCAACCATGTATCTCTACAGCGGGTCAGAGTTCTCCTTAGCTAAATGCATTAAATTACCTAGGAAATCATAAGTGACCAAAAGCAACCACAAATTCATATCTCTATCTTTTTGTTGAAATTGTCGAATTTTATTACTTGATCTAATTGTTAACTCACCTCTTGAATTATGAAAACAATCATTTAATCATGAATTGGTGATCAAGCAACTCAAGCATTAAACTCAATAATAAAATCAATACATGGAAATAAACACCAACTTAAGAGTTAAAAGAAACTAAAAAAGTTAAATCTACATCGTCAATCCCGATTATCAATTTAGCTACTCATGTTCTTGGAATAAAAAGCAATAAATAATGAAATTAAAACTCGAATTTTGAAAAATTTAAAAATTAACATCACTACCAAGATTTACACAAAGATTTACACGAAGTCTGCCAGCCGAGTGCTTTCTTCCTTTTACTCCCACTGTAGCACTCTCTCAAATAATCCACCTCTCAAAGAATAAATTTCCAGATCCACCAACCTGCCGACCAGCTTGTTGCCAAAGAGAAGTCCTTTTCTTGGTCCTAATTCAGTCGTGAACTCCTCTGCCGAACACTACTTTTTCCCTCCAGTCGGCACATCTAATTGATTCAACCCAAAGCCACCGTATGTATATATGTATATATTTCTCTCCAAATCCCTCCCAGCCGACTTCTTCAATTGCACAACCACTTTTCTCCCAAGAATTCCCACCAATGTTGCTGCCTTCTTTCCAAATATGTTCCCCAATTTAATCCAAAGTCAGCCTCCAATTATATCACCAGCCAAGTCCCACCCAGCTGTTTATTCTCCCCACATACACAGCCACCTCAATTAATTCCAGCCATGTATATATCTGTCTCTTTAGCCGTGTATATGTGTATATATATAACTCCCCAAGCAGCCCCTCTAATTAGAATCTAAGAAGAAGTCTCCCTCTGGCTGCATCCTTTTCTTCGCAGTTGTGTCTCTCGGCTGCTGTGTATATATCTAATTTGTTCCCAGCCTGCCTCTCTTTTCACCCACGGCTGCTCTCTTTTTTTCTTCTCTCTCCAGCTGCGTGCTCCTCATTAATTCCCAGTTGCTGTCTATATATAATAATAAATAGTAATTCTAGAAAAATATTAGTAAGAGACATTTTTAATTGTCATTGTGACGTGACATACATTCATTGGGTAATTGTTATAATAATTTCATCACTTACTTTTTCATCAATCAATGAATGTGATTCACATCACAATGTCACTTAAAAATATCTATTATCAATGTTTCCCTAGAATTATTGAACAATAAATCCTCCAAGAAAAGCACCCACTAGTCGAGCACTCATTATTTGGGCCAAAGGAGTTTTCTTGCAATTGATTTTGAAGCCCATGAAACCTTTAGTATAGGTTTTAATTTTAAGGCCTTAAACTTTCCAAATAATTCAACTTGGTCTTGAATCTCTTCAATATTGCAATTAAGTCCTTGGCATTTTTAGTCTTCGTTTCGTCTCCAATTTTCATCCAATTGTCGTGTGATTGCTTCAATTCTTCCATCTTCTCGATTTTTGGGATAAAATCTAAAATAATAATAATAATAAACACAAACTATTTAGAATATATTCAAGAAAAACAAAATAAAATCCTAATTTTGACAGATAAATAAGTGTATAAAATACACTTATCAAATACCCCAAACTAGAATATTTGTTCGTACTCGAACAAAAATAAAACTAAACCGTAAAAACAAAAATGCAAACAGAAATTATTTTTTGTTTTTGTCAATTTATTTACCATGCACTTCAATAATCCAAAATGACGATTCACTTTAGAGAAGAAATATGAACAACAAAGAATATTTTCATTCATCCAATGCTCAACCTCATCGTGTGTGTGTGTGAATAGCCAAAAAAATCGAATGCAAACTCATGTAAAAATATACTTGACAATGTATAGCTAGTCATGCAGAAATAAGCATGAATCCCATGTGGTCAACAATGATTTTCTTTTTATTTTTCTTACACTCTCATGGATGATCACAACCTTAATATTTTTCTCTCATATCTTGATGTCTTTCCTATTGATGTGATTTTTAAACATGTATAAATTGCATTTTTCCACACAAGGCAGTTAAGGTTTCACAAGTATGCACGACAGACCAAGAATAATTCATCCCCAATCCCACACTTTAGTATTAGGAAATTTAATCAACAAAACTTATACCATTTTCATTACATTTTTTTCTTTTATATGGACAACTTTTTATTTTAATATCCTTATCTTTCACCATCTTTGTGCAGAACTTTTCTTATTGGCTTTCTATATGATCCATGTAGCGAGCTTTAGGTCGGCAGCTTCCAACTCAGTTGAACGTAGGGTACCAGGTTCAAAGAACCCCTCAGACTTAATTACCAGAGTCATAAATGTTTAGAAAGAAAAGTTAAAGATGTTTTAGTGTCTTATGTGTAAGTCCACTCTCCGTACTTGCTTTCTAGTTGACTCATGTAGCGAGCTTTAGGTCGGAAACTCCCAACTCAGTTGAGCTTAGGGTACCAGGTTCAGAGAACCCCTCAAACTTAATTACTCAAGTTAAAAAGGTTTTTGAAGAGCAGAATAAGACATTCAGCATTTTTCTATTTTTATACTGGCAATGGTTTATACCCGTTAATTAAAATCTCTTACACTAAAGATGGATAATTAAAAACTTCAGACCCTCAATCCGTCAACGCCTACTTGTACTTAACCTTTTCTGCCCCAAACTGCTTCTGGTTCTACATTTTAGATCGGGATTTAATTTCTTAAGGTTTGAGATTTTTCAGTCAATTCTATGTTCAAAGTGCACAAGTTTACCCCACAAGTACCAAGCATCTCCCTACACAAGTTATTTTTTGAAAGTGGCTTTGTCCTCAAGTTTGATTAATGTCTTACATGGATAAATGACAAGAAAATTTTAGTTCATATGTTGCCTAAATTTTCTAACTAAAACACAAAATTCAATTCGAATCATGTCATGTCATAAGTAATAAATAAATCAACAAAAAAAATTACAAATTTTTCACTTTTTTTTTTGTGAATCCCAAAAAAAAGGTATCGAATGAACAAAATGAAGAAATGAGATACCACCCCCACCCCCCCAAAAAAAATTAGAAAGTTGCATTGTCCTCAATGTAAAAGAAAAGATATATAAATTGATAACATTATATAAAAGAGGAGTTAGGTACTTCCCGGGTTTAGAGGAGCGATGTGATAACTTGAAGGTTGGTTTTGATCCCACTTGAATGATTTCGACCCTTTCTTGTATTTCCATGCTTGGTTGGAAGTGTTACAAGTGGTGTGTTCCTCGCAAGTAAAAGATAAACAACATTAGAATCCTACACACCATTAATAAATTGTAATAGATTAACACCAACAATATCAACTAAAATATAGCAAAATTTTGAATTTTCAAACATGGTCGACCATCAAGAATATTACAATTATCATGCATAATTCTTCAAATCATGCAAAATCATACCTATGATTTGCTTTTTGATGGGATAAAAGCAATGATGTTAAAACAATGTGATGCAAAATTGTAAGCTCATGGATGATGTATGAATTAGAACTATAAATGCACTTGAAGATCAAATTAAAAAGGTTGATGCTAAAGATGCTTACTTCAAAAACTCCAATGAAGAAAGGAAAAAAATAAAAATAAAAAAAAATAAATGCAAGTACTACCTAAAGCTATAAATATAAAGCTATAAATAAAGTAAAATAAATAAAAGGAAATAAAATTGGGTTGCCACCCAATAAGCGCTCCGTTTATAGTCTAAAGGCTGACTTTTGAACACGACTTCAATGCACTCGAAATAATGAATTTGATAATCTGCTATATTTGCTGAAGTTTCCTTTGCTCCAATTCATACTTTCGCTCCAAATTTTTATGCTGCCCTGTTCAAAATCAGAGTTAATATTACCATCAGATTCGAACTCAACTATGTATATTTCGATCTTTTCTTCAAGCCCTATCACAAAATTAATTTTATGAGAATTAATTGAGTACAATGATTGCTTGATAGCTACACCCTTGTCGACTGTTATGTTCTCAATTAAAATCAACTCCTCATTCTCAACATGCTCATCTTCCTCTTTTGATGGTGCAGATTGTTCCCTAACTTCTTCTTTATTAATTTCCACTGGTTCGTCCTTCTCTGCCCTTGTCAAATGAATCTTTGACAGTTGTGTCTTGTATTTTTCGGCCTTGTAAAATAGGCATGTATATCATTTAAAAAGTTTTTCACTTCCTCTGATGCGGCCAACAGTATACAATCTGCAGTATTACGGATTGCTCCACAGTATTCACATGTTGAACTTGTTTGAATTTCCAAAGGGTCCCTAATAATGATCGATTGGGTCATTAATAGTTCAAAGCGCAAGTATTCATCATCCACACCGGAAAAAGTATTATATTCTGTTATATAGCTCATGTTCTCCCTTGTTGCCTTAATTTCTTAGCTTTTCTTCTATCACTATCAACTATGTCACACAGAAAAGCAAGAAGATCAAACGAAAAAGAAAAATAAAATAAAATAAACAACTAAAGGAAAACTAAATCTAAAAGTCTAAGAATACTACAATCAAAATAAATAAATAACAAAATAAAATAGTCCCCGGTAAAGGCGCCAAAAAATTGTTGTGTGAGTAATCGAAAGTGTACGATATCGCTAACAAGTAGTAAAAGTGGACTTTTAAGTCCGATTTTTCGATCCCACGAGGACTAGTTAATTCTTTAAAAATTTACTTCGATTCTAAAATTCCTAGACAAAAACAAAAACTAACTAAGAAAATAAAATTGCAAGAGGATTAAAAAAAGGACAATAAAATTGAGATTAAATGAAATAAAGAATGCAATTAAAATAAAAACAGAAAATTAAACTAAAAACAATTAAGGAAGCAAGAAACAAATGTGGTGGTTTTTTTAACAATTAAATGAATATCGGGATTGACGATTTCGAAGTAATGTTCTATCTTATTTCTCATCTCAAATTGTTTTCTAAAATTGTATTTGGTCAAATTTACGCATATATCTAATTTACCTCCCTCGAGTTCAAATTAGGTCTATTTAACTAAGTCAATCATGTATCTCTACAGCGAGTCAGAGTTTTCCTTATCTAAATGCATTAAATTACCTAGGAATTCATAAGTGACCACAAGCAACCACTAATTCATATCTCTATCTTTTTGTTGAAATTGTCAAATTTTATTACGTGATCTAATTGTTAACTCACCTCTCGAATTATGAAAACAATCATTTACTCATGAATTGGTGATCAAGCAACTCAAGCATTAAACTCAATAATAAAATCAATACATGGAAATCAAAACACCAACTTAAGAGTTAAAAGAAACTAAAAACATTAAATCTACATCGTCAATCCCGATTATCAATTTAGCTACTCATGTTCTTGGTATAAAAAGCAATAAATAATGTAATTGAAGCTCGAAGTTTGAAAATTTTAAGAATTAACATCACCACCAAGATTTACACGAAGTCTTCCAGCCGAGTGCCTTCTTCCTTTTACTCCCACTGTAGCCCTCTTGTCTCAAATAATCCACCTCTCAAAGAATTAATTTCCAGATCCACCAACCTGTCGACGAGCTTGTTGCCAAAGAGAAGTCCTTTTCTTGGTCCTAATTTAGTCGTGAACTCCTCTGTCGAACACTACTTTTTCCCTCCAGTCGACACCTCTAATTGATTCAACCCAAAGCCACCGTATGTATGGTTGGATATTGATTAATAAATCGATTAAAGTGACTTCGTGTCAAATTCGAACAAATACTCAAACCCAACCCAATTCGTTTAGGCAAATTTAATTTGCCTCTTCGCCGAGCACTAAGGGGATCGACTTGCCCGGTTAGGTTGCGGGGGTCAAAGGCAACTCCCCCGAAAGAGAATTTTGATTTATCTGCATGCATTGAAAGGTATATTTGACATTTCGAAAATCAATATCGGATAAATGAGAAATTACGAAAAAATACAAAATCGGGTCAAAATGTTTGACCATGCGATCGCATGGTTGGGAAACCGTGCGATCACACGTCAAATTGATTAAATTCTGTTTTGGGGTAAAGGCGTGCGGCCGCACGGCTTTATAAGCATGCGGTCGCACAGTTGTCCGGTGAAAAGACACATTTTCGTAAAGATGCATGGTTTAGCTTCAACCATTTCGTCCACACCCTTTCATGCTCTATAAATAGGACCCTTTGGGTGTCCTATTCCTCACAATTTGATATGCAAAACACATATCATCCTATCTTCTCTCCAAAATCAAAATCATTGCATTTGTTTTTGATTTTCTTTCATTTTCATCTTTGGAGTACATACGCCAAATTTTGGTTCGTTGTACTTGTGTTTTGAAGTGCTACAAACACAAGTGAAGTCGTTGTATCTTGGGAGTCGATTTCCGGAATCCGTAGACACCGTTGTGGGGCAAATTCGACTTAAAGACAAAGAGTCCAACTCTTGCCTCGGTTTTGTCCCTACTTTTCTTCTCTTTATTGTTTGTATTTTCTTTGTCATTACTCGGTCCAATATTCGTCACAGATTTACAAACTATTATTTTACTTATTTTAGCGTCACTATTCACAAATCTCCCAACAATCTTAAGTCGAATTTTCTATATATTTTATGAAAGTGACATTCTTGTTTGGTTAAACTTATTAGGTTTAACTTCTTCTACACTTCTATTTTGTTTTGGTTGATCTTCTGTTTTACGTAAACAGAAATGAATACGGTTCTTAATACCGATACTACTTCGAATGATACTTCGAACATGGGAACTTTTGAATGAAGTGTTCCTACCGGTGTGAATCCTCCGATTGTAACTACAACTACTACAAATGTGATTCCTCTGGTTGTCGATGCCCCTATTGTTTTACATTCAAACTCCGTTTTACATGTGGAAAAGTCGGAGAAATTTGTTGGGGTTGATTTCAAAAGGTGGCAACAGAAAATGTTGTTTTATCTCACAACCCTCAACTTGGCGAAATTCTTAAATGAAGATCCTCCCGCCATACAAGAAGGAGAAAATAATAAGGCATCATTGATTGCTTTGGATGCTTGGAAACATTCGGATTTCTTATGCAAGAATTACATTTTGAATGGCTTGGACAACGTCGTATACAATGTATATTGCTCCAAGAAATCTGCAAAGGATTTATGGGAATCCTTGGAAAAGAAGTACAAGACCAAAGATGCCGGAGCAAAGAAGTTCATTGTGGAAAGTTCTTGGACTACAAGATGGTAGACTAGAAGACCTTAATCAGTCAAGTGCAAGAATTGCAAGTCATACTCCATGACATTCATGCGGAGAATATGTCCATGAGCGAATCATTTCAAGTGGCTGAAATTATCGAGAAACTTCCACCCATGTGGAGGGACTTCAAAAACTATCTCAAGTATAAGCGCAAGGAGATGAACATTGAAGAACTTGTGGTCCGATTGAGGATTGAAGAAGATAGTCGAAGTTCGGACAAACGTGTTTGGAATAACATACCACAAGTAAAGGCAAATGTGGTGGAATCTAGCAACAAAGGAAAGAAGAGAAAGCATTCCGTTGAACCAACAAAGAAGAATGCAAAGAAGTTCAAGGAAAATTGCTATAACTGTGGAAAGACTGGACATCGCTCGGTTGATTGTCGTAAACCTAAAAAGCAATCCCAAGCCAAAATTGTCAAATCTGATGCCATATCAAATTGCTTGTCCGATATGAATTTATCGGCGGTTGTTTCTGAATGCAACATTGTTGGAAATCCGATGGAATGGTGGGTTGATACAGGTGCAACCCGTCACATTTGTGCCGATAGAAGAATGTTCACATCATATACTCCAACCGAGGGAGAAAAATAGTTTATGGGGAACTCCTCAACATCCAAAGTGGAAGGACAAGGCAAAGTGGTTTTGAAGATGACGTCGGGAAAAGAACTTAACCTCAATAATATCCTTCACGTACCGGATATTCACAAGAACCTTGTGTTGGGTTCTTTGTTAAGTAAGAATGGTTTTAAACTAGTCTTTGTATCGGATAAGTTTGTACTTACCAAAAATAATATGTATGTAGGCAAAGGCTATGTAAAAGATGGACTATTCAAAATGAATGTCCTAACTGTTGTACCAAATACTACAAGTAATAAAAAGTCATCTTCAGTTTATATTCTTGAGTCATCTAATCTATGGCATCATAGATTAGGACATGTAAACTTTAATTCAATATGCAAGTTGATGAATTTGAGTTTACTTACGAATATACATTTTAATAATGGAAAATGCGAAACATGTGTAGAGGCAAAAGCTGCCAAAACACCATTTCATTCGGTTGAACGAAACACCACACCATTATAACTAATTCACACGGATGTGTGTGATTTGAAGTTCGTACAAACAAGGGGTGGTAAAAAGTATTTCATCACATTTATAGATGATTGTACAAGGTACTGTTATGTATACTTGTTGAAAAGCAAAGATGAAGCTTTGGAAGTATTTAAACACTACAAAACCGAAGTTGAAAATCAACTTGAAAAACGAATAAAAATGATTCGTAGTGATAGAGGTGGAGAATATGTTGCACCGTTTGAAGAATTTTGTGCCGAATCTGGAATCATTCATCAAACAACGGCACCATATTCACCACAATCTAATGGAATTGCTAGACACAAAAATAGAACGTTAAAGGAAATGATGAATGCGATGTTGATTAGTTCGGGCTTACCTCAAAATTTGTGGGGGAAGCCATACTTTCTGCAAATCATGTCCTAAATAAAATACCACACAAAGATAAGGTTGAATCGCCTTAAGAATTATGGAAAGGTCGAAAACCTTCCTACAAATATCTCAAAGTGTGGGGGTGCTAAGAAAAAGTACAAATACCCAAACCTAAACAAGTTAGGATTTGACCAAAGACAATTGATTGTGTTTTTATTGGATATGCCATCAATATTAGTGCATATCGATTCTTGGTTCACAAATTTGAAGTACTTGATGTACATGTAGGTACAATTGTTTAATCAAGAAATGCGGTCTTCTTTGAAGACAGTTTTCCATGTAAAGAAAAGGAAATAAGTTCAAATAAACGAACTTATGATAACATACATGGAAAGGACGACGATCTTCAAGTAAATGAAGAACCGACACGTAGTAAAAGGCAACGAATTCCAAAGACATTCGGTCCAGATTTCGTAACCAATTTACTTGAAAATGATCCAAGGACATTTGATGAAGCAATGTCCTCTCCCGAAGCTCCTTTTTGGAAAGAAGCTGTACGTAACGAAATTGAATCCATCATGAGTAACCATACTTGGGATTGGTTGAACTCCCTTCGGGAAACAAAGCTTTAGGATGTAAATGGATCTTCAAAAAGAAATTGAAGTCGGATGGATCAATTGATCAATACAAGGCTAGATTAGTAGTCAAAGGGTATAGACAAAAAGAAAGACTAGATTTCTTTGATACTTATTCACCCGTTACAAGAATTATGTCTATACGTGTCTTGATTGCAATCACAGCATTGCATAATCTTGAAATACATCAAATGGATGTCAAAACCGCGTTTCTGAATGGTGAATTAGAAGAAGAAATCTACATGAAACAACCTGAAGGGTTTGTTGCACCAGGAAATGAAAAGAAGGTGTGTAGACTGGTAAAATCATTATATGGATTGAAACAGGCACCGAAGTAATGGCATGAAAAGTTTGATAAAACTATGTTTCCAAATGGCCTCAAAATCAATGAATGTGACAACTGTATCTACATTAAAAACACACCTAACGAATATGTAATTGTATGCCTATATGTTGACGATGTGCTAATTATGGGAAATAACTCCAAAGTCATTTCCTCGACTAAGAAAATGTTAACAAAACATTTTGACATGAAGGATATGGGAGTGACGGATGTAATATTAGGGATTAAAATCTCTAAAACATCCGATGGTCTGTCATTGTCTCAATCACATTATGTTACCAACTGCACAAGACCGGATATAGCATACATAGTCAACAAGTTGAGTAGATTCACTAGTAATCCAAGTATTGAACATTGGAAGGCATTAAACCGAGTTCTTAAATATTTAAGACACACGATTGAATATGAATTACACTATTCAAAATATCCAGCGGTGTTAGAAGGATATACTGATGCAAATTGGATATCCGACACTAAGGATTCAAAATCAACGAGTGGTTATGTATTTACCATTGGAGGTGGATCCATGTCCTGGGAATCGTCTAAGAAAACATGTATAACTCGATCCACGATGGAATCTGAGTTTATTGCATTAGACAAAGGTGGAGAAGCAGAATGGCTTCATAATTTTCTTGAAGAAATCCCATGCTGGGAAAAGCCGGTTTCTGCAATTAACATTCATTGCGATAATCAGTCGGAAATAGCAAGGGCACAAAACAGTATGTATAATGGTAAGTCTCGACATATCCGTCGGAAACATAATACCATTAAACAGTTAATATCGAATGGTATAATCTCTATTAACTATGTAAATTCAAAAGAGAATTTGGCTGATCCTTTGACGAAAGGACTTGCAAGAGATCAAGTATACCATCTTTCAAGAGGAATGGGCCTAAAGCCTATTGAATAGAATTACTATGACAGAAACCCAACCTTGTAGATTGGAGATCCCAAGATCTTGGTTCAACGGGACAACTAAGTCATAAATGATTCGGAATAAAACACTTATTCCCATTCCTAAAATTTAAAGTGCTATGTAAAATGTGTATAAGGATAAGTATTCACATATACTTTTAATGATTCATAACCTTGAGATAGAAAGGTATGAGATCACCTATATAAGTGTGAAGTGGGGTTGCTTCTACGAGAATTTGAGGCTTAATTCTCTTAAAGCACTTATGAAACCAAGAGTTGTCCAGGGCCAAAATGGACACAACCATGAGAAACGAATTGGTTAGATGAGTCATGGTGTTGGTACAATTGTTTGGTTTTATACGAACGGTTGGATGGTTCAAGACATCGCGTTCACCAACTAGCCTAGTAAATCCGATTGTATTCAACTAAAGAAGGTTCAAGGCATCAAGATACCTATCTTGATGCTATGACTTGTCGCATGTACTCCATTTGTTAGAGTCTGCATTTCATTTGCATTGCATTCGCATTGTTCTGCGCATATCGAGGAATTTCCATTCATGTGGGGGATTGTTGGATATTGGTTAATAAATCGAGAATTGAAAATCAATTAAAGTGACTTCGTGTCAAATTTGGACAAATACTCAAACTCGACCCAATCTGTTTAGGCAAATTTAATTTGTCACTTCGTCGCACACAAACGGGGATCGACCTGCCCGGTCAGGTCGCGAGGGTCGAGGGCAACGCCCCCGAAAGAGAATTTTGATTTCTCTGCATGTATTGAAGGGTATATTTGGCATTTAGAAAACTATTATCGGATGAATAAGAAATTACAAAAAATGACGAAATCGGGTCAAAATGTTGGACCGTGCGATCGCATGGTTGGGAAACCGTGCGATCACACGTCAAATTGATTAAATTCTGTTTTGGCGTAAAGGCGTGCGGTCGCACGCCTTTATAAGCGTGCGATCGCACAGTTGTCCGGTGAAAAGACACATTTTCGTAAAGGTGCATGGTTTGGCTTCAACCATTTCGTCCACAGTCTTTCATGCTCTATAAATATGACCATTTGGGTGTCATATTCCTCACAATTTGATATGCAAAACATATATCATCTTATCTTCTCTCCAAAATCAAAATCATTGCATTTGTTTTTTAATTTTCTTTCATTTTCATCTTTAGAGTACATACGCCAAATTTTGGTTCGTTGTACTTGTGTTTTGAAATGCTACAAACACAAGTGAATCCGTTGTTTCTTAGGAGTCGATTGTCGGAATCCGTAGGCACCGTTACAGAACAAATTTAACTTAAGGACAAAGAGTCCAACTCTTACCTCAATTTTGTTCCAACTTTTCTTCTCTTTCTTGTTTGTATTTTCTTTTCCGTTGCTCTGTCTGATTCTCGACACGAATTTACAAACTATTATTCTACTTATTTTGACGTCACTATTCACAAATCTCTCAACATCTATATATATTTCTCTCCAAATCTCTCACAGCCGACTTCTTCAATTGCACAACCACTTTTCTCCCAAGAATTCCCACCAATGTTGCTGCCTTCTTTCCAAATATGTTCCCCAATTTAATCCAAAGTCAGCCTCCAATTATATCACCAGCCAAGTCCCACCCAGCTGTTTATTCTCCCCACACACACAGCCACCTCAATTAATTCCAGCCATGTATATATCTGTCTCTTTAGCCGTGTATATGTGTATATATATAACTCCCCAAGCAGCCCCTCTAATTAGAATCTATAAGAAGAAGTCTCCCTCTGGCTGCATCCTTTTCTTCGCAGTTGTGTCTCTCGGCTGCTGTGTATATATCTAATTTGTTCCCAGCCTGCCTCTCTTTTCATCCACGGCTGCTCTCTTTTTTTTCTCTCTCCAGCTGCGTGCTCCTCGTTAATTCTCACTTGCTGTCTATATATAATAATAAATCCTCCATGAAAAGCACCCACTAGCTCAGCCATCCTTATTTGGGTTTGATGCCCATGAAACCTTTAGTATAGATTTTAATTTTAAGGTCTTAAACTTTTCAAATAATTCAACTTGGTCTTGAATCTCTTTAATTTTACAATTAAGTCCTTGACATTTTTAGTCTTCTTTACATCTCCAATTTTCATTCAATTGTCGTGTGATTGATTCAATTCTTCCGTCTTCTCGATTTTTGAGATAAAATCTAAAATAATAATAATAAATACAAATTAAGCAGAATTTATTTAAGAAAAATAAAATAATATCCTAATTTTAACAAATAAATAAGTGTATAAAATACACTTATCAATAACAAGTCTTCTTGAATACTACGTTGATCTTCTTAAGCCCAACTAACTTAAGTACAATACTTTAAATTTAATTTCGAGTTTATAAACGAGTCATTTTATTCACTATATTGTTAATTATATCAAAACCTAACATAGACGATTACCAATAGGTGGCACTTCTAATTCATTGACCACTACGTAATGCTTCTCTCAACAATTCGCTAAACGCCATGTCACAAGTCATGATTATCTGATTTACTGATTAGCAACGCAAATTAAATAAAAGAAAATAAATATTTAAGCCTCTGGTTGATATTTTTTTTTATATTAATAAAGAATTTATTGTTTTCGACGTAAAAATATGTGTTTGAAAATTATTTGAAAAAATATAGATGATTAAAAAGTGATTTAGAGAAACATGTTCTTTATAAATAAGTTACCAAATAGATCTAAAAGTCTGTTTGATAGCGAAGACGGAATTAGGATTGAAAGAAATGAATTTAAAGGAATTGAGTTCCTGAGAATTAGAGATTTAATGTATTTGATTGATTTAATTTTCTAGATAAAAAAATGAGAATTTTTGTAAGTTTCTTTATTTGATTGACATTATTTTTTAGGGGTGAACGTTTATCGGTTTAGTTCGGTTTGGTTATTGAAGGAACCAAAATGGAATCGTGACGTAGGACGGAATCGAGGCAAAATTAGACAAAATTTAGTTTATTTAAAATTCTTGTTATTTAGTTGAGTTGGAATAGGTTTTATATTTTTCTAGATGATTTAGAATATATTTCTTTGTTTTATTTAGTTAATCTAGAATAGGTTTCTTGCTTTTCTAATTAATTTATAACACGTTTCTTTTTTATGACACTATATATAGAAGGATAATTCATTGTTTTTTTCATTCGTTCATTGATTAATAAAATTCTTGAGATTTCTTCTCAATTCGCTTGGTGGATTCCAAGTTCTATCTTTAGGGATTTTGTTTGAAATTCCTTAATTGCTTCTGTCCTGCGTCAAGTAGTATCAGAGCGAGGATTTGCTTTGTTCAATGACCAACAACGAAGTTGGGAGAGTCCCTCGCAACACTGGTCGCAAGAAAGATGATGTGGATATATGGGCAGCAATTGACGAGCAGTGGCAAAAGATTGAGAGGTTGAGGGCACGCTACAACAACTATTGGGGCATCAACCCAACCCCAACGCACCTATTGTTAATGCTCCTCCCCCTGCCAACCGATATGGAGTTGAGGGAGTTGCCCTTGACTGTCTTGGAGGAGGGCGCAACCCTAGGGCCGCTAGGGATGTGCAATCTGGTGATGCTAGGGATGAAGATTCTGAGGAGGACTTCGCGAATGAACCAGGGAATAGACAGCAGAATCGGAACCAATCTGATTATAAGATCCTCTCAGACATTCCGTTATTCCATGGAAAATTACTGATCAAGGAGAATCCATTTTCCAAACCAACAACAGTAATTTGTTATCGTTGCAACAAGCCAGGGCATCAGTCCAATGTATGCTCGGAATGTAACCGAGTTAATCTAGTGAAAGCAGAGGACGATGAGTAAAAAGAGGGTGTTACTTGTAAAGAGATAGGAGATGTGATCGTTAGTGGCAGGAAGAACGTTCAAGAGAAAATTGTGAATTTTATTTATAGGGATGAAATCAAAGAATCCATCATTGAAAAAGTAGAAGATTGTGCTTTGAAGGATAAAATTGAAAAGTTAAAAATCGAAGAAACAATTTCGATGGCTTGCTTACATGCTAAATATGTTAGCTATTATGTCTTAAAGGAACAATCCGGTAGTGATGATGATTCATTCATGAAACCATAATTTATTGGAATGCTAATCCTCGGGTTTGAAACATTTAGATTTAAATGAGCAAGACATCGCCAATGGCTAATAGCTTGAAAATTTTCGAGTTCAAATTATAACTCGGGGTCGAGTTATTTGGAGGTGGAAGGGTATGATGTAGGACAGAATCGAGGAAAAATTAGACAAAATTTAGTTTATTTCAAATTCGTGTTATTTAGTTGAGTTGGAATAGATTTTATGTTTTTCTAGATGATTTAGAATATATTTCTTTGTTTTATTTAGTTAATCTAGAATAGGTTTCTTGCTTTTCTAGTTAATTTAGAACACTTTTCTTTTTTATGGCACTATGTATAGAGGGTTAATTCATTGTTTTTTTCATTCATTCATTGATTAATAAAATTCTTGAGATTTCTTCTCAATTCGCTTGGTACATTCCAAGTTGTTTGGTGGATTCCAAGTTCTATCTTTAGGGATTTCGTTTGAAATTCCTAGCTTGCTTCCGTCCTGTGTCAAATCGAAACTCTCGGTTCGATTTTGTTCGATTCCTTTAATAACAAGAACCGAACAATTTCGATTTCAGTTCGGTTATCGATTATTTTTAGTTTCTAGTTTGGTTCTTATTAAAAAAAATTAAAATTTGATGCAAATATAAAAAATATCTAATTATTTGCAAACACCAAAGCTAAATAGAGTCAAATAGAGTATCCAAAATATATCAATAAGACTTGTTAAACTAAAGCTCCAAATTGAATGAAAAGAAATAACCAAATAATCCTAATATAAGCATATGATACAACCATATCGAATGACAAAATTTAAAGTGAAATATATCTTCAAAATACATCAATAAATCTTTTTAAATATCAAATTTCACGAGTTCTTCACGTTACCAACTCCTCTTACAAGAAAAAAATTAAGTGTGAATGGTAGTAAATGTTGTTTAAAGTATTAGCTAGTGAAATGAAATGTTAAGATACATATCATTCGATCGTGCATTTAATCATCCACCTCCACTGCATTAGACGTAGCATTTGCAATCTCTATAAAAGTAAATAAAACATCACAATTAAAACATGCATTGATCAAAACAATTTATAACGTATAATATGTAGAAATCGTAAATTTAATCACCAGTTTTAATTTTTTCCAACTCTATCTCATCGATGCATACTCCATCATTGCCTACTTTCAGAAGTCTAGATTATTCACGTAACCAATTTTCTAAAATTAGTGCACAAAATTTCATGTAAGATATAACTTATATGAATAATTCAACAATTATCATAATACATTAAGTAAGCTGGATTTAT
Organism: Ligustrum vulgare; assembly: GCA_963555705.1. Taxonomy (NCBI): domain Eukaryota; kingdom Viridiplantae; phylum Streptophyta; class Magnoliopsida; order Lamiales; family Oleaceae; genus Ligustrum; species Ligustrum vulgare. The sequence goes on along the minus strand of OY743173.1, from coordinate 38,407,512 downwards.
ACACTTTGTCATGTAAAGCAACACAGAAAGTGTCAAAAGTGTCATGTGAGCTTAATTTTTAAATTAAGAATGTTCGGTTCTTGGTTCGATTTTCGATTTTCAAATAGGAACTGATCGATTTTCAGTCTTTCATTTTTTGAGTTCGGTTCTCATTTTTCTCCCAAAGAACCGACCGATTTCGATTTTTTGTTCAGTTCCAATTTTTTTTGTCCACCCCTATTATTTTTCATGGCAAATAAAACAAAATTTAGCAATTTTAATAAAAAAATAATTTATTTTTATTTTTCACACATTTTTACTTGATAATAATAATGTTAATTTCTAAAGAAAAAAATAAGTCAATTAACAATAACAAAAATGATCAAACGTAACTGTAAGACCGCTTTTCATTTCTCGTGCAATTTTAAATTTCACGTAATGTTCTTGGGAATGTTTTTATAAATTATGATTTTATGACATTTAATGTCTATAAATGGAATTATTTTGCAGTGGAAGAACTTGGACGCCGGCTCAATCAATGTACCAATTTGAAAGACTATAAATTGGTTATTTGAATTATTTACGTGCAATTCTATGTAAATAATTGTTTTATTGCCTCAGCATGTTATTTTCTATTTTATTATGCCAATTTGAAATTTGGGGGAAAAGTGTAGTGTCAATCGAGAGTAAATAAAACTTATAGACTTACTTAAACAAAAGAGAAGAGTTGAGGGACTGATTTGCAAATTCCAAAAGATTAAAAACCTAACCCTAACCTAATCACTCCCTCACTCACGCTCCCTCTCTCTCGACTCGCCTCTCGCTCTCGGTCTCTCACCTCGCTCCCTCTTCCGCCTTCGCTCTCGCCCTTCGCACCGCCGGTCACCACCACCGCCGGAAGTAAGCCCTCCCCCTTCCCCTTTTCTCTTCACGGCACACACACACACACCCTAAACCGCGCACACACGCACGGTTTCACATTATTTCACGCACACACACATACATAATTCGATATATATATATATATATATATTCTATGTAAATAACGTATGTATGCAATTTATATGTATAAATTCAGATTTTTCAGTTAATTTCAGATTCTAATTTTTGTGTAATTTCGAGTTTAACCATGAATTTGGGAATTAATGATGTTATGTGAATAAGTATTGATGTATATGAATGTATATATTATTATGTATGTATAGATGCGTGTAAATATATAAAGTTTGGATTTTTTTTGTTTATGTGGGCATAGGTATATACTCAGATTCTGACTATGTGAAAATAAAATTTCTCAGACTGGGGACTCATGAAATTTTGATTAATTGATGTGCTATAATATTAAATTTGAGGTGTGAATGTACGTATATACGATCATGAATATGTATATGACTATTTAAACAAACATGTGTAATTTTTGGAATTTTGGGTTAATGGTATAGGAGAGCAAACTTTAATATTTTAGGAACAAGTTAGTTAAATTGAAGTTATGTTCAAAGTTATAAATTTTTAGTTCAAGATCATGTTTGAATAAGAATGCTTGGCTTTGATTTGTAAAATTGATAAGTAATATCCCCAAAATTTTCCTTGAACTTAATGTATTACTTCGAGTATGATACATATGTGGTGTTAAATGTGCTTGTTATATTATGAGTCACATGAAAGTCTCGACCTTAGTTAAGAGTGTTAAACGTTGTTTTTCACTAAAAGTCCTATTTTGTTAATGAATGGAAATTAATTAGGAGAAACGGTACATTGACGTTGCGGGCAACCAAGACCTCCACCTGCACATTTAGCAAAGTAACTACTGAGGACTACAGGTAAGTAAACTCCCCCTAATTTCATGAAAGTAGAAAGTTAATGTGAAATTAATGTGCGTAAGTGATTTCGTGTTAATTACTTAATGTTGATGTAATTGAATTGCCATATGCAAGTATGTGTGTTTAAGGGAATGTTCAAACATGCACATTATCATGTCATTGCATCATTAAGCATGCATTGGCATCGAAATGAGAAAGTCAAATGTTTTAATGAAAGGAATGTGTCAAAGTGCAATTTTTGTCAAAAATTATGTATCCCAAGTTTTTGAAAGAATGGGTGTACTTCTATGTCATGAAAGATCCGAGTGGGAAATGGGGCGCGGGGGACCGACGTACTAGAATGTAATGAGCCGCTTTGCAGTGGAATGAATGTAATGAGCCGCTTTGCGGTGGAATGAATGAATGAACCGCTTTGCGGTGGGAAAGTGAATGTTAAACCGCTTTGCGGTGGAAATGCGCATATTAATCTGGTTCCAAATAAGAATTGCCCACTGTTATCTGATTGATTAGAAGTTACATCAAGTGAGCTCACGATGAAAATGAAGTGAAAGTTTTGAAATGTTAAACGAAAGTTTGAAAAGTTTGAATTTTCTGGAAAGTAAAGAGAAATGGATACATATATGGAATTTTTTAAAGCATTTACGTCATAAGCATGTATTCATGCATAAAGTTTACTTACTGAGCTTTAGCTCACCCCAATCCCTCCCCATATTTCAGGTGATGAAAGTTAGATGATCAGAGGAGAACACTTGGCGGCTGACTCCGACAGTACCCATTATCGCCTTAATTAATAAAGTTAAATTTATTCAAGTTATCATTTAAATTTATTCCTTCATTCATTTTTATTGATCATTGTTCGGTTGAAGTTGGTTTTAATTAAGTATGGATGACGTATTAGAGATTAAATAACCTCTTATTACATTTGCCAATGTCGTTTGATATTTTTGGAAAAACCTTATACTTGAGGAGTTTGGGGACTGAATGAATTGGTTTTGAAAATGATGAATGTGGTTGAGATGTGATTGATGCTTTAAATCTTTTAAATTGGTTTTGGTGTCCCTCTACAGGTTGGCTATGTCCAATTTATAGAGGAAACTCTGTCGAAATTTCTGTAAAAATTTTATAATAGTTAAATGAATACTTTAATTGTGCAAACGATTTAAATTCCGCATTTAATGTGAATGAAAGTTAACACGCCTAGGTTTAAGGTTTTGAAACTTGGGGTGTTACAGTAACGAAAATGATTTGCCACTCAAAGTGGCAAACCACCATCATGTGCCAAAAGTAGGCAAATCAATTACGAGTTCGGTTCTCATTTTTCTCCTAAAGAACCGATCGATTTCGATTTTTTGTTCGGTTCCAAATTTTTTTGTCCACCCCTATTATTTTTCATGGCAAATAAAACAAAAATTAGCAATTTTAATAAAAAATAATTTATTTTTATTTTTCACACATTTTTACTTGATAATAATAATGTTAATTTATGAAGAAAAAAATAAGTCAATTAACAATAACAAAAATGATCAAACGTAACGAAAATGATTTGCCACTCAAAGTGGCAAACCACCATCATGTGCCAAAAGTAGGCAAATCAATTCCAAGCAAAAGTTATGCAATCAAACAACAAAAAAAGTTGAAAAATAGCAAATGAATTCTTAGTTCCATGACAAATAATGAATTTCAAACACTACCTCAAGTATACAAACTTAGGAAAGCATACCTCATGAACCAAGGACTAGACCATGGATGGATTCAGCATGGACGAGGACAATCTTGTTTTGGATCCGTTGAGAATAATTTATTTTTTTTGGCAATAATAGCTCAAAATTAAATATTTTTTCTTCACATTTCTCTTGAAATTCACAAATACTACTCACTTTTCAACTAATTTATAAACATGATAAGATTGATAATCATATTGAGTTTATTAAGTCTTTGCTTGGCAAATATGTTTTAAACATGTTTTTTAAAATACAATTTCTCAAATCACTTTTTAACGTACACATTTTCTTTTTCTGCTTTTCAACAATATATTTTATCAAAAAAATATTAAAAAAAATGTTTTTAAACAGACAAATTTTAACAATTATATCTTTGTAATGTTTAAATTCGAATTTGGGATGAATATAATTTTGTTGATTTTTAATTTTTTTTCCGCCAATTTTGGTAGTCTACAACTCACTTTAATTCGATTTTTCATTGTTCAAATTTTACAATAATAAGTAATTCGGGCTATGAATTATCATCTTGCGTCAATTAAATCAAATAATCTAAGGATTTTGACAGCAATCTTCTCAAAATCACTTACAAATGATGATATTTTACTTTCATAACTAGTTTCACACTTGTGCGATGCACGAACATGTTCTAGTGACAAAATATAATGTATTAACACGAAACAATAGGATAAAGTAAATAAAAAGTAATAACAGCGAGTGCCAATTTAAATAATGAGGCAATAGTTCCTACTTTCAAATTACATCGAATAGATTCTTTAAAAAATCTAGTGACAGTCAATTAATCGAACTTTTGCTCGACTCGACTCTAATCTTCCCCCATCGAAACAGTTTCGATGGTGAGTCAGTGACTGCATAAGCATGGACTGGTGGAGTAGTTGCCATAGCAGGGTTAGTCCCCATTGAGTAATGACTATAATTTGCAAGAAGTATCATCACATACACCATCAAAGTTGGTGTATGTTAAAACAGATCACTTGCCAAAACCACACATATGATGCATGCATCTCCTTTTGAACCATCACCAAAATTCCTTGTAAATTTTCATAAAACAAAATTTTCATCATATGCAGAGTATAATTTTGTAACTCCTGAGTTATAAATACCATGGATGAAAAGACTGTTCTCGGAGTAGTACGTCGATTTCCCTGCTTCCCTAAATGATGTCCCCATTTTCTAAAAAAGGAGAATATGAAACTATCAACAAAAGGAATTAAATAGAATAACTTTGACCTTGTCAACTGAGATTGAAAGAACAAAAAACATTTTAACAAAAACTATTTGTTTATAAATTTATTTATAAAAAACACATATTTCCAAACAACTTTTAATCACACACGTTTTCGAACCATACATTTTACTTAAAAAATATCACATACTTTTGTTTATAAAGGGAAAAAAAACTCTTACCAAACATAAGCTTACTTATAAATTCAAAAAAAAAAAAAAAACACCAATTAACTGCACATTAAATCTGCTCTCAACGATCTATCCAGCCGCCACCATGCATTTTGAACAAAAATTTAATTGAAAGCTTCATACTATGCAAAACAAATATATGAAAACTGAAAAGAAATTACCAAACATATATATATATATATAGAAGGATAATATTTTTCAGTTTTAACTCGGAATACAGAACCAAAGACAGAGTAACCAAATCTGGACTTACCCAAAAAAATCCATAGCCATGCTTTCGAAAATCCCATAAATCAAATATTTACAATTCAATATTAGGAAAAAAAAAAAATCTTCTTGGACCATTAATGTTACATTGTCTTCCTTAAAAACATTTTAGTCTCCTCTCCGCCATATGCATTTTATAGTTTAATCTCTACCATAATTTTTGCCACTTGCAATTTGGCTCCATGCCTATCTGAGACATGGATAGTAATTGCACCCTTCCTTTCCTGAATCACACAAGGAGCATTATATATATATATATACTAGTTTGATGCACGTGCCGTATTTTAGTTGAGTGTGTAATAACGTATATTATTAAAAAGTAATAATTGATAAATATATATAATTTTTGTTGATATTCCATCCACAAAGCTTTGTTTACTATTGATATTTTTACAAGGAATTTTACCATGAAATGTACATTTTCTCCAGCTTAGAAAAATTTCATAGGATATGCCCAACTTTATATTCTCTAGAGAAACCAATTCATAATTTGTCTTTGATAGTATCTTATATTCTCACATACATTTTGCATTCACGTAAAACAAAGCAACTCAAAGAAATCAAAGCTAAACATATGTCACAGTGAAGAAAACTTGCAAGTTCAGTAATATATACACGAGCAACATCTGTTGGAATTATATATGCTCATAGAGTATAATTCACGACATTTAAAATAAAATATTAATTAATTGTATTAATATGAAGTTGCGTTTGTTCACGGATCGATTTGATATTACAAATTGAGTGTTTAAGTTGTTGAATACAGAAAGATTCAATTTGTGATTCGATCTAAAATCAACGTTCACGATCAGTAAATAAATATGGACAATTTATTTTGATAAGATCGTCTCGATTTTATTAAAGTCTATGTTTGACTTTGGTAATAAAATTGAGAGTACGTTTGGAACGTATTGGACGGGACCACGGAAAATTAATTTGTGACATTGACCATACAAATTTAATTTCACTTGACTGTCGTACGTGGGACCTTAATCCTAATAGGATAATGGACTTCGATTACTAACTTAAAGTTCTTTGAGGTATCAATGGGTGAGATCAAATTGCTGATCAATATCTCGGTACTTTGGAAATTAAAGTGAACTAACGAGGAACATATATTCGTATTACGGAATCCGTCACCTTTTAGGTATGATCATAATCTCACTGGTTCTTCTAGTGAACAGTTGAATCTGAGCTCAGTAATTCGACAATGACTGTTGAATTCTATGATGTGATGTGATCACATCGAACTTTCAGATAGAAGATGAGAGTTGAGAATTTATAAATATTCGGACCAGGGTATTTTGGTCATTTTAACTTGCTCAGAATATTCGAGTTGATCGACGGAGGTAACATGTAAGAACGATAAGTCAGAGGATATAATTATTGATTAATTGTTTCAGTAATTTCAATTTTATTAAGAGTGTAATCTCGTTCTTTTAATGGAATAGAACGTGATTAATAAATTAATTTTGACTGATCAAGAGTTGATCGGGTAATAATTAATTTATTGGAGCTTAGTTTAATTGGGTCCGATCAGGTTCCCTCGGTGGCTTCACTATAATGAGTTTATACAGGCTTATTACCTGTATTTGGTTGTGCAGAAATGGGCCTGGGTTATGGTACTAGACCTGGTAGGGTTTTGGAGTGTAAAGAGATTACAAATAGTCTCCCAAGACTATTTTTCTTAAACTAATTGGCAAGGTGGCGAAACACACACTAAAGTGTGTAGTGTGTGTTTCCTCTTTACAAAGAAACTCTAAACCTAGTTTAACATAGGTCTTGAGAAAGGTGACCACGCACCTGCACAGCTACCATTGGAGAACACCGAGGAAAGTTTGAGGGTTTGAAGTTTTGGTGAAATCAAGAAGCAGCAAAAAGAGATTATTGTAAAGCACGCTACAAGGGTAATATCTTTTTCTTTTTGTGTGCACAAAATTATTTATTCCAAGTTGAATACATAGAACAGAAAATCCTGTAACGGAATGATCTATCACAAGAAATCAGTTTTTGTGAGTAGAACAACTAGGGTTCCCTCAAGATGCATTCAAGAAACATCTTGACATCCATTTTTCGTACCTCATTTTCACAATGAACGACAATGGATAAAAGATCCAGGTAAACTTTTGCTTGGCTATTGGCGAGAAGGTTTCACAAACCCACAACCATAAGCTTTGCACTAAAGGTATCAACCTTTCCATCTACCATTCTTTTATCATCTTAAATATCATCACACCCTATAGATTTGACCCCATTGGTTGCGTCTACAAATATCCAAACTTGTTGGATTACTAGGAATCTAATTTCGAGTTCACATTCACTTTCCATGATTTCAAGTCTATAACTTCTACCACTTCCCTAAATGAGTTCTTCTCTTATTTCAGTAGAGACTGTCTAAAAAGACTCTTCGTAGAATAAGAGTCAAGACGGTGGTCTTACAACCCTCCCACTCCAATTAGTCGCTGGAAGTGTATTTCCATTTTGTCCAAACAGAGTCCCTTCCTCTCCTCCCACTACTTGGTATATCCCTAATTGGGATCAACCTCTTCACTGCCTCTTTATGAACATAAAGAAGAGACAGAACAGTGAGAACAACTTCGACTACAACCTTTGGTTTTTTCCTGTCCATTGGGATCACCAGGTAAGAATAGTGGTTAAACCACTTGCCCATTCTCCCACTAGGATCAGCAACCATCGGTTCCGTAGGAAGTTCCAAATCATCAAGATTACTTCTATGCGGAAATCTGAAATCAAGTTGTTTGAACCACGTTCTAACATCTCATCCAATAGAATTTTACTTGTTGATTTGTATTCTTCTATATGCCTTATCCTCTAACAAAGCTACATTTGTACTCAACAAATACTTTCTTGACCAGAAGATTATAGAAGAAATAATTTCTAGTTTCGTTACATACCTTATAATCAAACCTTCATTGTTGCCTACATCTTGTCAACCCTTGCTTTCAGCTAGTGTGCCAAAATTCCCCAAATCTGAATGTGGTGTAGACTGGGCTTGCACCCATGCCACAACTCTAGGGGTATTTCAGGAAACAAATCAATGGTACTAGGCTATGAAGGAACCTGACTGTATACATTCCCAAATGAAACTAGTAACGAGGATAACTCATCATTGATTTGGTATTACCTTGTTCTCCTTTTCCGAAAAATGGTTCCTAAACTCATATGAGAGATACACAAACCTCGATCAAATCGAAGTATCTCGATTCTCTTAATTACTTCTCAATTTCTGTCCAAAATTCTAGAAACATTTCAGATCAATGATATATTAAGTATAGAATCGAGATCTGGAGTGATCATCAATAAAATTGATGAATTACTCGTTCTCTCGCGTATCTTGAGCACCAAAGAATCCACACATATCGAAAGTGTATTAATCTCCAAACTCTTAAGTCCATTTAATGTATAAGGACTCTTGGTTATCTAATCCACTAAGCAAGATTCAGAAAACAATATAGATTCCACCTCAGATCCTTTTTGAGGTCCATCCATTACTAGTATTAGAATCGAGTTTTGGATAAGTGTGACCAAGCTTAATATCTTAATCATTTTACCCTCTAAATAAAATTCAAAAATCCACATAGATTCCACCTCCAAAATATTTAGAGGCTATCTTTACTAGTCTTTCAATCTTATTTAGATAAATATGATTATCTTAAGATCTTATCAAAGATATCATTAATACAAGGAATCATCTATCCCTTATCACTTGTAGTAATATTACACTTAGAACCATTTACAAGGCTTTGAGATTGTTAACCATTTGTCTCGCAAAAATAAGAGCATTATTTAACTTAATTCCAACTAATAATTGGAGATTAAGTGCTAAATAATTCCGCTCAAATAATAAAGAGACAAAATAACAATCAAATTGTTTCGCAAACATAAAAGCCCAACGGCTCTTTCCATATTACCATACACGTGCTTACCCTTATAGTATACTCTATCTCATTGTGTCATTTGGTCACCTAGGACTATATTGCAACAACTTGCAATAATGATTAGTTACTCTAGAATCTATAATCAAGATAGACTCAATTACTAACCATAACACAATGAATAGAGTCTTACTTCATTATAGAGTTTCCAAGAAAAGTTACTTCCTCATTAATCTTATCTTTGCTCAAAAGCAAAAAGGTTAGAGGGCCTACCATACTATTCGTTGCTTTAAAATAATTTCTTCATTACGAATAGCTTACATTGAACCTTTCAGGGACACGTTCATCCTGGTGAATATAGTCCACTCTGAACCGCAAGAGATCATCTTAAAAGATTTCTCAAGCATTATGTCACATGAATCAATGTTTGCAAGTGGAACCTCCACCACGTTAAAGTGACCAATCATGTTTTACCAAATGATCTCTTATAAAAATCTTGGTCGGTTCATAAGTAGAGATATATAATAGCTTGATAGCATATTTTGTATAACTCCATAATTAAAATGTAAAAATTATCATAAATACCCTTCCATCGAGAAAATAAATATTGTATCTTATTTTGATGTTTTTATTGCGAATTATTTAACATGAGAATCAAAACTATGCAATAAACCATCTCATCAAAATAAAACCATTTTCATTGGAAGATTTATAATTATTTTTGAACAAGGATCTTCTAGCACGAACAAATGTCATAAGCGGAAAGAATTATAACGAGACATGTTACAGTTTTCGAAAATTAGTTGGTGATGTATAAACATATAACTAGTTGTGGAAATACGACATTCAAATAAAATAAATGTATTAAACACAAATTGCGTAAATGATGAATACTTTCATATATGATGCATGAATAAAATTTATGCACAAGTAGACCCAAAACTACTATAATATGACGACAACCTAAAATCCTAAAATCTTAAACACATTTCTCTATATGAGAAATAAATGTGATTTATGGCTAGGCTGGGACCCTCCGGCTAAATTAAATATATCTAGCATCTCATGCAATATTTAATTTATAGTCGTTAAAATTTGACCATCATTGACATCATTTGGATATTCTATATGAAGTCCCCACGATGTCATTAATTTAACTGTCTAACCCCTATATTAATAATATTTCAAGTACCAAATTAATTATGTCACACATAGGGTAATCATGATTAATTCACACTTAAAAAATCATTACCTAATTGGGCCCAATCCAGTAACCAAAAGCAGCACTCCTATAGGGAGACTAATTAGATTAACACGAGGAACACACAAATTTTTTTTTTTTTACTAATGGACTAATAGGGGAGGCCATGGGTTCAAAAATTACACCCTCGCTCACTTAATATTTTGAACTCTTGGGTTTTAATTAATAATTACCCAATCAATTTTAACTCTTAAAATCAATTTAATTATTAATAAATATATTTATTTTCTAATCTAATATTTAGAAAAGAAAATAAATAAAATATATAAAACAATGCATGACAGTATAGTACCTAGAGCGGTGTTTATGCGATCTACATGACATGTTACTTATAACATTCATTCACAATTTAATTAAAGCAATAAAATAAATGCGATAAGAAAATAAACAAGAACATAATTTATGGCCATACCTAGACACAAAAAATTACAAATAAATTAAAGAGTATTGAGCCGCAACTCGACCTAATTCTTCAATTTCTATTTGCAAGTGTCCAGCCCATTACTTGAACTCTTCAATTAATATTTCTCAGCCCATTACTTGAACTCTTCAATTAATATTTCTCAGCCCATTACCAAACAGGTCCAATCTGCAAAGCTTCAATCTTCAGTCCAAATACCAAATGTAGTGATCCAATTAAATATTCCAGCCCACTGTAAAATTTAGTCCACATTGCATTGGCCCAGCTAAACGATTTAGCCCACATTGCAATTAATTAAAATAGACAAATTTTACAATTTCAGGGCCGTATTTAATTTCACCAAAATTTGACCCAAAAGAATATTGAGCATTTTAGTCCAAAACCAGAATCTGGCCCAACTGATTAACTACATTGATCCGGCCCAAATGAAAAAAAAGGTCATCTCCTCCTTTCTCTTGCATTATCTGTGAACTAACCAAGAACAAGTTTCAGCTGCCAACCTCTCCCTCTGCTGTCGCCGAAAATGTAACCGCCACAACCACTGGCGCGATGAACTCGATAGGAAATGACTAGGAACCACCGCATCTCGTGGGACGAAGGCGGCGACACCGTCGTTTTTTTTTTCTGTCGCACACAGCGCCGCACGCAGCGGCACTTGTGCTACCGCTGCGATCTAAACAAGATTGTGATGCCATAGGAACCGCCAATCACTGCTGCAGCATACACAAGTGGTGCCGTCAGCTCGCAGGGCACTTGTGGTGCCGCTGCGATCAAGGTGAGATGGCGGCACCCAATGGTGCAGCCTTCAACCGCCTATCACAGCAGCAGTAACCAAGCGTGCCTCGCCTGTTTTCTACGGCTTTCCATGTTGAAAATGGCTCCCTTCCAGAAATTGCAAGCAAGGCCTTCTATTTGTTGAAGATGGTGAAGTGAAGTCCAATTTCGAAATTGCAACAGAAGTCATTCAATCTGGAAACTGTAAATCTGGTCCTCTGATTTTATAATTACAACAAAAATTACAAAAACCCTAATTCTATTGCAAAAAATCAAAATCAAAAGGGAAAACATGGAGTCGTAATCCACCCCTTTTGTTACAAGACTCGATAATACAAATACAAGAATTTATAACAAAAATTCTATGGCCATAAATCTGTTCAAACAAGAATATCATTCATCCAATAACAAATAATCACATAATCCTAACACCGCTCAACTAACACACGCATAATAAAATTATTTAATACTAAATACATAAAACAGTATCAAAAACCTGACGCTCTGATACCAACTGTTGGGAACCCGAGTTGTTCTACTCACAAAAATTGATTTCTTTTGATAGATCATCCCATTACAGGATTTTCTGTTCTATGTATTCAACTTGGAATAAATAATTTTGCGCACACAAAAAGAAAAAAAAATATTACCCTTGTAGCGTGCTTTACAATAATCTCTTTTTGCTGCTTCTTGATTTCACCAAAGCTTCAAACCCTCAAACTTTCCTCGGTGTTCTCCAATGGCAGCTGTGCAGGTGCGTGGTCACCTTTCTCAAGACCTATGTTAAACTAGGTTTGGGGTTCTTTGTAAAGAGGAAACACACACTACACACTTTAGTGTGTGTTTCGCCACTTTTCCAATTAGGTTAAGAAAAATAGTCTTGGGAGACTATTTGTAACCTCTTTACACTCCAAAACCCTACCAGGCCTAGTACCATAGCCCAGGCACATTTCTGCACAACCCAATACAGGTAATAAGCCTGTATAAACCCATTATAATGAAGCCATCGAGGGAATCTGATCGGACCCAATTAAACTAAGCTCCAATAAATTAATTATGACCCGATCAACTCTTGATCAGTCAAAATTAATTTATTAATCACGTTCTATTCCACTAAAAGAACGAGATTGCACTTTTAGTACAATTGAAATTATTGAAACAATTAATCAATAATTATATCCTCTGACTTCTCGTTCTTACATGTTACCCCCGTCGATCAACTCAAATATTCGAAGCAAGTTAAAATGACCAAAATACCCTTCTCCGAATATTCATAAATTCTCAACTCTCATCTTCTATTTGACAGTTCGATGTGATCCCATCACATCATAGAATTCAACAGTCATTATCGAATTACTAAGCTCAGATTCAACTGTCCACTAGAAGAACCAGTGAGATTATGATCATACCTAAAAGGTGACGGATTCCGTAATACGAATATATGTTCCTCGTTAGTTCACTTTAATTCTCAAAGTACCGAGATATTAATCAGCAATTTGATCTCACCCATTGATACCTCAAAGAACTTCAAGTTAGTAATCGAAGTCCATTATCCGATTAGGATTAAGGTCCCACGTACGATAATCAAGTGAAATTAAATTTGTATGGTCAATGTCACAAATTAATTTTCCGTGGTCCCGTCAAATACGTTCCAAACGTACTCTCAATTTTATTACCAAAGTCAAAGATAGACTTTAATAAAATCTAGACGATCTTATAAAAATAAATTGTCCATATTTATTTACTGATCGTGAACATTAATTTTACTTTCTGTATTTAACAACTTAAACACTCAATTTGTAATATCAAATCGACCCGTGGACAAACACAACTTCATATTAATACAATCAATTAATATTTTATTTTAAATGTCGTGAATTATACTCTATGAGCATATATAATTCCAACAAGTCCCCCATTAACCAATCTGCAATCAAAATTTTAACTTTGCAACCAGCATGATCCAGTAGTAATGCACATGGAAATAATGGGACAGTTACCAGAACATTTAAATACATGAAATAGGTAGTCTCAATTTATAATTATTGAGCAAAATAGATTATATTTCAATTTTAAATCATAATAAAATACCACTCTAAGGATCAGCGGGTCAAACGAACACAATTTACATAATTGAATAATGGATAGCATTATCTCTATGGAAAGTTAATTGGATGCCGATTCGTAAGCTTGCTATCATACAAGATAAAGACCATATCAAAAAAGTATCAAGTTCCTACAATGAGCGAAAAAGGAATTTGAAAGTAGAAACTTAAATAAGGAGGACCTCCAATCACATTGTCAAGACATTAATAGTATACTGTTAATAAAATTATCATATATTACCTTTTCTTTATCTTTGGATCATGAATTATCGGGCACGCCCCTGATGCAAAAAAATGCAACAAAGATAACTCATAAGGTGTACATGGATGAGCCTATTAGCATGTAGAAGAGACAAGGTGAATACTTCATTCATTTCCGCACGGATCCCACGAGTGAATTGAAAGTTTCTTTTTGAGTAATATATTTGAAAATGCCCCTTGATACCTTCTTAACACCATTTCGGACGCAACTCGTACCAAAATCATTGTTACTTGCGCATCTTTCCCCTTGGCCATGAACTCCCTTTGGATTTTTGATTTACTCAATTCTTCGATTTTCGATTTGAAACGAAAAAAAGGAAAGAAAGGAAAAAAATAGAAGTTACTAACTTGAAATCCAATTCTAAAAGATCAAAATCTTTACAAAGAGAGATTACAATGTTGGTGGATCAGGTATGCTAATTTTCTTTCATATTTCGTCAAGCCCTTAAAGCATGGGTACATTCTTATAAATGAAAAAGTATATTTTAAACTTTTTGGATAATTTAACGTCGAATGTGAGAAGTGTTTTGAAGATTAATGAATTCAGAAATTACCTACATCAGTTCTATCGTTGGCAAACAAATCGTGGGGGGCAGAATCGAACCATATATCATCCACAAACTTACTTATCGTCCCATCAAATTTCTTTGTACCCTTTTCTCTCTTCTTCAGTCAAATGTCGTGCTAAAATAACAAGAAAACAAATCTTATTATGAATCAAAATAAAAAAATTACAAAATAGTAAGATTCAATGAAAAAATGGTTATTGAAATATTACACTTCCTCCAATATACAAGTATGTGAGTATTGAATTTAATAATAAACGAAAAATGAAATGCTCAGCTCGGATTAGTAAATTGCATAGGCCAAAAATTTTGAACTTTGGAGATCCAAAAGTAGAAATATGGGGAATAATTGTAAACATTATCTTACCAGGTGTAATTCCAGTACTTAATTTTATTAGCCAAGCACAATCCTTGGTTTCCGATAGTTGATTGAGCTATCAAAAATGCAAATTACACAATCGAAATGGAAATAAAAAAAAAAAAACTAAAATTTAGGGTTTAATTGTTGCTGACCTGCACACATGAATTCATCAAGAAAATCCATCTAAGCATCCATTGTTAATTGATTAAAGATAATGAACCTCGAAGATTTTCAATAACTGCAAACATGAAAAAAAAAAAGCAACTTTCACACGTTCAATGAAAACCTGACTTCAGGGTATCCTCAAGGCAAGAGAATAAAATAAAATTTTAAAAAGGAACAAAAATACAAAATGCACGTAAATAATTTACCTCTAAACGCACCCCCTTAGATAAGGTTCTTTCGAATATGTAGAAATTATACACAGAACAAATAAGGACGAATCAATATTATAAAAATGCAAAATTTCAAATAAGAATCGTCAAAATCAACATATGTAAGAGCACCCCTTAGACAAGGTTTTCTTCAAATCTGCAAAAAGTTCAAGATCAAAACCCTAAATACAAGACAAATAAGGAAGAAAAGAAAGCAAAAAAGTAAGAGAAGAGCGAAACGAAAAAGGCAGTAAATACTCACAGATCTCGTGACTCGTCGAATAGATCTTGTGCAAAATCCGGTCGAGACGCTAGCCACGAAACGAACTCACAGATATCCGGGAAAATGTCGGGTGAGAGAAGATAGGGTTTCAGAAGAGAAAGGAGGTCTACGCGGCGGGAGGGAGGAAGGAAAATGTAACAAAACCTAAAATAAATACGTTCTACAAGCTTCCGGGCAAAATGGGTTGGATAATCAAAACGAAAACGGGTTAAAATGGCTTGAAAGGCTAGCTAACCAACATGAGCTTAATGAGATGTAGCCGACTCAAGACACAAATGCGGCTCCATATCGGCTAAATGGCTTATGAATAGTGCACAAATGGTTCACTCTTTTATTTTATAGGGATATATATATCCAAGATTTCATTTCCACAATATAGAAGCAAATTCAAAACAGTTATCCAGCCCCAGGTTGCAACACGACCGAAATTCCACACCAAAAAAATCATAACATAAGATCAAATGACTGAATTGGCTCTAGATGAAGACAGGAGCATAGAATTAGAAGTCGACATTAGACCAATATAATAGCTTAACCAAGTACCACCATTTCTCAAACTATTAACATTGCTTGCAAGTAGAGCAAATAGAATATATCGTAAGTTGATGAAACTTTTAATGAAATTTAAGTTGCGCGGCTTTTAAAGACATCAAGACCCATTGAACTTGGATCAATTGTTTGCAGCTCCACCTGAATGCCATCTAATTCCCTTTTGAACCTGATGATACTAAAAATCGCACCTGGAATATTCCGAGCTTGGACAGTAAATAAGCACGATCTGGATCTCCGAATACCTGCTATAAAGGCGAGGAGGTGTGCCATCGTCGCCCCTCCGATGCTTAAGTCAGTAAAGAGGAAGGAGAAAATTTATGCAAGAGGCTATAAATTGTAGAGATAATTGTGTATCTGAATTATGATTGAGTGTCATATATTTATAGAGATATATGGACGAATTATGATAGGATTGAAATACCTGCATTGCATGAGTCCTGTTAGGAATCATTCTCCTATTTTTTAGGGATGAGGTTGTAAAACCCAAATAGGATTCTGTTGAAAGATGAGTTCTATTGGAATTAGGAGGTTGTAGACTCCACGTGTCAGATCAAGTCATGCCCGATCAATGAGAGACGTGACCCAAGCATCATGTACCCGGAGCACATCATGCACCTTTTTGGTGAGATATATGTACTCTAGGTATTCTATCATCGAGGGTATTATGAGTGGTCGGGGTAACGTTTTCGCCACGGGTATTTTAAGTGTGATCGGGGGTTATATTCTCCTCGGGGTATCAATATGTAATATGGGATAATATTCATGTGTTCGGGCTCGAGGTCATCCTCGGGGATAGAAAATATAATATATGGTGATATTCGTGTGGTCGGGGTTGAGGTCCTCCTCGGGTTCATGGTGGTCCTCGGGGTTACACATTTGATTAGGAGATTATATTTTGTCAAAGAGCTCGGACTTGAGGCTTTTGTGAAGGATCGGGTATGAATAAAATTTATACTCATCATAGGCCCCCGCGCATCTATTATCGAGTTTAGGGGAGAGATGGATGTGTAACAGTGAGGTATTATAATGCGATGATTATGTTAAGGAGAAATAAGCAAGAGCTTTTGTTAAGCAAGGAATAAGCCCGAGTTTATGTTAAGTAATAAATCCGAGCTTATGTAGACCCGATGACTTAATTATATCAATTTGATTACTTGATTGCTCAGGGTGGCGTGTGTACTTGCGCAGGCAAGTATTTTGTATGCTTGTACGAGACAAGACCTTATTTGGTTGCACGGGGCAAGGCCTTGTTTGCTTGCGCATGGGCAAGGTTTTAAGTGCTTGCGCGGGACAAGGCTTTGTATGCTTGCATAGGGCAAGGCTTTGAGGGTTTGCTCAGGACAAGGCTTTGTGTACTTGTGCGGGCCAAGACTTTGTGTACTTGCGCGGGGCAAGGCTATGAGTGTTTGCACAGGGCAAGGCTTTGTGTGCTTGCACGGGGCAAGGCTTTAAGTGCTTGCTCGAGGCAAGGCTTTGTGTGCTTGCGCGGGACAAGGCTTTGTGTGCTTGCGCGGGGTAAGGCTTTCAGTGCTAGCGTGGGGGCAAGGCTTTGTGTGTTCATCAACGATGGAGATTTTTTTATTTTTATTTTTTGGGATGACATCCCATATTGCTTGTATAGACTCGACATATCTACTGTGAAATTAAAGGTAGACACGTAGGCCCTCGATGCTATATGTAAGAAAAGAAAAACGAAATAACGAAAAGAAATGGTCAAGACTAGGGTATGAAAACCCATACAACTTATAAAATAACCCATGATCAGTAGCTAGCAAGGCTTGGGCTGATGTTGTATGAGTTTCTCCCTGAGGCTGTTCTACCTATGACGACGTTTACTGTTCAGGCCGTGGGTTTTTTTCATCCTCGGACTTTCATTGAACGTGGTCATTCCTTGGGCGTTTTTCAATACTGATGTAAGATTTTAAAAATCCCTTTTTTATTTAGGATTCAATCTCTCACTGTAATACATGGAACTCCTCGGTGGTATGCCCATGGTCACGATGAAATTCGCAATACTTGCTCTTATCTCGCGTGTCCGGATGAGACTTGATTCTTGATGGCCACTTCAACTCCTCTAGATCCTTGATTTCCAAGAGGATACTTGCCCTTGTGGCGTTCAGACGTGTGAAGGGTTTAGGAGGGTCATGCTCTTGCTTGCCCCGAGCCTGATCTTTCCATGTACCATAGTCATGTTGTCTCTTGTGTTCGGGCTTACTTTCTATATGATCTGAATTTTCAGTGCTTGGGCTATTTTTCCTGGGGTACATTGTTTCTTCCATATTGATGTACTTCACTCCTCGAGTAAGGAGCTCGGTCACTAACTTTGGTGGTGTTTTCGATAGAGACATCTTGAAAGACTCGCATCTTACAGCATGAGTAAGAGCAGATACAGCGACAGAGATATGAAGATCAGGGATTTGTAGTCTTTTATCATTGAACCTGGTCATGAATTCACGTAGTGTTTCATTAGGTCCTTGACTGAGTCTCATAAGCGAGGTAACCATTTTTCTTATGCGCTTACTACTCGCAAAGAAAACCGAGAACTTATTGACAAGATCTGCGAATGTCGAAATTGAGTTTGGTTCAAGAGTTGAAAACCAATCCCTAGCAGCATTGGTCAAGGTTTGGGGGAAAGCCTTGCACATGACCTGATCGGGGGAAACTTGCAAATTCATGACGTCAGTGTACACATTGAGATGATTTACGGGGTCGGTTGTACCATCGTACTCCTTTATCCTCGGGAACTTGAACATGTCTGGTAAGGGAAAGGCTAAAACCTCTGGCGTGAATGGAGTGTTCGAGATGAAACCTGCAGGGGCCTGAGTATTTTGTCGTATACCGGCTGCTATTCCCTCCTGGATACTTCTCGCAAGCTCGACAGAGGGCATGGTGACAGTTCTTGAACTTATCATGTTCGATGGTGACGGGGGTAGTCCCGAGGTACATGCCCTAGCAGTATGGTTCGGTGGTTGGACCCGTGAAGCATTCCCTTCCTCGGGTGTTGGCGCACGCTGGTTATGCTACGTGAGCAACTGAGTCAATGCAGCGACTTGCTGACGAAGTTACTCCAATGCTACCTGGGTATCAACAGAAGGTTGGGGGTGTGATGTCTGATTTCCTGGTAATGTAGTAGGGTTTGCTGGGAACGTCGAGGGCACCTGCTCCCCCACAACAGGATGATCATGAGCAGGTAATGTGGCTTGTGGAAGTCCAGAACGTGTATTAACCATGATTTTTGGTAGCGACTCCCACAGACGGTGGCAATGATGATGCCAAAAATCGCACCTGGAATATTCCGAGCTTGGACAGTAAACAAGCACGATCTGAATCTCCGAATACCTGCAATAAAGGTGAGGAGGTGTGCCCTCGTAACCCCTCCGATGCTTAAGTCAGTAAAGAGGAAGGAGAAAATTTATGCAGGAGGCTATAAATTGTAGAGATAATTGTGTACCTAAATTATGATTGAGTGCCATGTATTTATAGAGATATATGAATGAATTGATAGGATTGAAATACCTGCATTGCGAGTCATTTTAGGAATCATTCTCCTATTTTTTAGGGATGAGGTTGTAAAACCCAAATAGGATTCTGTTGGAAGATGAGTTCTATTGGAATTAGGAAGTTGTAAACTCCACGTGTCAGATCAAGTCATGCCCGATCAATGAGAGACGTGACCCGAGCATCATGTACCCCGAGCACATCATGCACCTTTTTGGTGAGATATATGTACTCTGGGTATTCTATCCTCGGGGTATTATGAGTGGTCGGGGCAACGTTGAAATATACAGGTATCTAGATCTAGAATGTTGAAATATACTTACTCAATAACCCCCACAAATTATGTTAATTGCGAAAATAACTTTTAAAAGGGGTTCTTAGTTAAATAGATTTGGTAGACAATAACTATAGTAAAGTAGATCTTTCTGTTGAAATGTTCAATTTACCCTTAATGAAAATGATTGTTTAATTTGCAAGATATATCCCTAAACTTAGTCAGGTTTATTTAATTCAGGGCTTCTGGTTATATTTATATTTTTTTAATCTTTTAAGTTCTTCTAAAAATGTTCTATATTGTAATAATTTTTCAAAAGATTTAGGATTATCTTTTTTAGTTATATATCCTGACGTTATTCCTTCTAAAACTTCTTCTTCTATATCTTCGTATTTTTCTATAATTTTATGAACTGTATTTATACTTTTTGCTGTTTTAACAGAATTAAATTCTATTCTATTCTATTTAGGATAGCATAGTCAATATCTTCGTATATTTCTTTTAGTTTAGATTGTCCAACAGAATGTATATTTTTATATTTTTCAACAATAGCTAATAAAAATGAAATTTCTTTATTTTCTAAATATAATTTACTATCACAGTTATTAGAGGTTGATGCTTGTGAAGTATACATAGATTATCGGGTTGGTAAATTATTATACAAAATTTTCTGGTATAAGTCCATTCTTTTATCTAGTAAAATATAATAATCAGCAATATATTATTCGTATTTTTCTAAAAGTTTATTATATTATTCAGAAGATATATTTTCATTTTCCATTTAATGTTTAATATCTTCCATTTTATCTTTCAATTTCTCTAAAAAGGTTATTTAGTCCTTCTATTGTATATCCTGGCATTAGGTTTGTACTGTATTTGTCATTATTTTATTTTCTAATTCCATTTTTAGCTCAAATATATCAAAATAATCTATAATATATTGATCATGATTTTCTGAAAGTATATAATATTGTTCAGATGATTCATCCATATCCATTAAATGAGATATAATGTTATCTATTTTTCCCATTATTCTTTCTAACAAATTATCTAATCCTTTAATAGTATATCCTGGCATTACAAAATACAGAAGTAAATAATTTATAAAGTTTCAAGTAACTTTTCAAATTCTATCAGTGTTTGAGAATTGATAATATCTATGTCAGTCATAATATCTATACTTAGTTCAAATGGTATATTATATTTTGAAATATTTTTCTTTCTCTTTTCTAATTTATCAACTATATCTTGAATATGTTGTATCATTATAGATCTTACAGTACCTCTAGTAAAGTTTTCTATCAAATTTTCTTTAAAACTTTTCAATATCTCTTGTGATGCGTAGAGTTGCTCTTGGTATCCTATTTTATCAATTTCATTCTCATATTCAATACCTTTTTTACTTTTGATATTCTTTTTAACTTTATATAGACCTCTCTTAGATCTGGATTTTTTCATGATATAATTGCTTTCATTCATGATATTAAGATTTTCAAAAACTGGTAAAGAAATACTCATCTCTTCCATCACTGTCATAATCTATTACAGGATCATAATCATTATCACTACTGAACACATATCCTAAATATAATTCATTATTTATTTCAGTAATATCACTATCAAGCCAAAAGTAAATGATTGATTTTGTAGTTTCTATTCCTAATAATTCCTTTAATTTAGGAAAAATGGCTAACAAACATGATATAAATTTTTTATTTCATTATTGGGTCTAGTAAACTGTTTATGTATGAATAAAGGTTCAGTTATGCTACGATATTCATCATTATAAGGACTTTTTTGATAATTAAATTTAACAATTCTGAATTCTGTCATGTTAAAAACTCTTCTTCCTCCTAATTCCATAAAGATAGATATATTAAGAATACTAACCTCTTTTCCTGTTCTCGGTATCTTTGTATTTTCCTCCGATTGTTAGTGACCTTCAAGCTTAAAGGTTTCTACTCCACACCCTTCAATGGCCTCTTGCCTTCATGGGTTATTAGCTAAACCTGGATATATGCCTTCACTGTATAACCTTTTGGATGGAAAATGTTTTAGGACAGTGTGTAGGGAGTTTTCTTAATAATATATCTTCTTTTTGGAAATAGGATTTAGAAGACAAGAATTTAGAAACTCATCATAATTTAATAAGTAGATTGAGATTTTATTGATAATATGAAGATTGAAACATGATTGGTATGAGAATCTTTTCAAGACAGAAGATTTCTTGGCTTTCTCACAAATCGAGTGCTCAAGTGAGTTATGTCTTTCAACTAGCTCGGAGGCCTCTATTTATAATATTACATTGGACACAATTACATCACTGCTTACATCATCGACCTAACAATTTCACAGTTTTTATCACATAAGGACATACTTGTCCCTCTATTATTTATTACATCACATGACCCTTACATTATAGGGATACTTATCCCTCTATTTTTTGGTCTTTACATGGTCCCTACATTGTTCTGCATTGTTGTAGCGCCCCAAGTTCTAAATATCCGGTTCACCACGTCATTGTCTGATCTAACTTTTAAAATAATATTTTAGCGGAAGAAATAATTGAAATTCATTTTCGGCAACATTAAATAAACTGTAATGGTCGATAGAATTGAAAACATTTATGAAACAATTTAAAATAATAATCTAGCCATTAATATTGTAAAGCAATTGACAAAGTCATAATTTCCCAAATAACTGAAATTCTCAAAATTTTCCCGTGGTTGGAAATACGGAAATCATTAAAGTAGGACTTTCAACCATTTAACGATTATTGCCACCATCATCCATCACTTACCATCGTCTCTGAAATCTGCAAATATTGTTAAAATAGACATGAGCATTTCATAGAAATACTCAGTAGACTCATCGCCAACTAATTAATTCACATTATAATTGAACACATAAATGCAGGCTCTTTAGAAATCATAGGGTGTGGGTTGCTCTTCTTGTGCATTAAAGCACTTGGCTTTTTTTTGAAAATCATAGGCTCTTTAGAAATCATAGGGTGTGGGTTGCTCTACTCGTCTCGTGCACATAAGGCACGTATGTTATGCATAACATCATCATTTATCTTGTAGCGGATTGGGCTCCCTCAAGGGGCCTTTTCCCAATCTTGCCGCATACTCATATCATCATTATTCCCGACGAAGGAATACAGACTCATTTTCATAAAAATGACTTTTCACAAGTCACATAACATACACATTCACATGCAATCATAATTTAAATCAATTAATAGGAGCGACTCTACCTTAAACTTGACGAGTGCAAAGTTGAGAGGGAAACGACTTAAATTCTTTCAAATCTCCGTACGCTTCGTCTAGCCAATTAGAAGATTAAGTCGAATTAGTCTTTTGAAATTTATAGTTTAAAAATGATTACTTAAAAATTGAGGGATTGAAATTGCTGATTTTGAAAGTTCGGGAACTAAAACGAGTACTTTGAAAGTTGAGGGACTAAAATGAATATTTTGAAAGTTTAGGGACTAAAATGAATAGTTTGAAAGTTGAGGGACTAAAATGAATATTTTTAAAAGTTGGGTTGAAGCTCAAAATGAATATTAAATTGTGGGGATCGAAATGATCGATTATAAAAAATGACGGGGCTGATTAAAATCATTTCAAAACTTAAGGGGCTGAAATGATAAATTTTAAAACATAGGGACTGATTTAAATCATTTTGCAACATTGGGGACCAAAGTGCAATTTTCGAAAATTAAAATATTAAAACCTATATTTTTCTCTTTCGTCTCCAGAAGCAGAGACAGCGAGGGAGAAGGGCGAGAGGGGCGGGGGGTGTTCTCCTCTCCCGGTGGCTCGATGTTGGCGCCATCTCCGGCGCAAACGCTGCGCAACTCCGGTGCAGTGAGCGGAAAGCGGCGAGAGCGCAAAAGGCTAGGTTCTGTGGTTGTTTGGGCGCGAGACCGAGGCTGGAACTAGGCTCAAAATCGCGATTTTCCGGCGAATAGGTCAGCGGTAGAGGTAAGTTTGGGTTTATTTGATTCTTGGGTTTTTGATTTGGCTTTGGTTGGGATTGGGCAGTGATGATGATGGGTGTGTGTGGTGGTGTCGCAGCGGGATTGTGGCGGTGGTGGAGCGTTTTGTGGAGGTGGTGGTGACTGTGGTGCTTGGTTGCAGGCGGTGGTTTGGTGATGAGTGGTGATGATGATGATTGGTGTTTGGGTTTGATTTTTGGTTGAGAGGGCAGTGGGCGAAAGTGGTTGTGGTTTTGGGTGGTGGTTCTTGGTTGAGCTGGTTGACTGGAGATGGAGGTGGTGATGAAGATGATGATTCAGCTAGGGCATGGAGATGGGCTGGTTGCAGGGGTTGATCAGTGGCTGCGTTGGGGGCCGGTTTGGGCGATGCTTGGTGATAAAGGGGGTGGCTGCTCCATGGCGAAGACAGTGGTGCTGGCTGCATTGGAGTTGAAAGGGAAGGAGAGGTTGGTGAAGGTGCAGGTGCTGAAATGGGTTGTCGAGTGTGGGTGGTGTGAATAATGAAGTGGGTTGGTGATGTAGAGTGTGAGAATAGATAGGGTATGGGATTGATGGGATAGATGAGAGTGGGTAGTGTGTGAAAATCAAGACAAGCATGCACGAGAGTCGAGGAAAAATCGTACGCGAATTGAACTGGGTCGGAAGAATGAAACTGATAAAATGAGATTGACGAAATCTGGAATTTAAATGATTTTGAAAATAATAATTTAAATAAATAATTAAAATAATAAAATTTTGGAAATTCGGAATTTAATTTAAAATTGAATTAACTCAATATTTCTCGACTTGGCTAGACGAACGCGTCGCGACGTTAACGTAAAAATGGGTGAGAACGCAGCGGCACGCTTTTCAAAACTTTGAAATAATTATTAAATTGCGTAAAAATTCTCGGTCGCTACAATTGTTGCATTAAAGTAGATCTATCAAACAGCTTCCACTTGCCCATCAATTCTGTTGGCACGTAAAGCAGATTCATTAAGTGTCTTCCACCTGTCCATCGATTCCGTTAGCATGTGTGGCAATTCCCGGCTATATACGCTTCTGGCAAAGTGGCAAATGTTCCATGAATTTGATGAGTGTCAAATTTATTGATATATTCTTGCAAGACTGTTGACTTTTCTTTTCCACCATTAGTGAGTAGGGTCCATCTATTATACTGGCATATGCATTTGGATTTTTTCTCATACAGGTTTTTGGAAATGTTGTAGAGAACTTTAATTCCCAACACCCTTTGAGATCTAAACAATGATCTTGTAATGTTTGGTACTGGCTTAGTATTTTTTCCAACTTCAATTTGAAAATTGCGAGCAACATATCCAATTGTGATAATATGCTCAGCAGGATAATATATCCTTCCATCAATTTCAGGACTGATCGAATAAAATTTTAAATATATGGGTCTTCCTTGGGAAAACTTTGAAATTTCTCCTTTTAGTAAATCATCAAATTTTTCA
Organism: Ligustrum vulgare; assembly: GCA_963555705.1. Classification (NCBI taxonomy): domain Eukaryota; kingdom Viridiplantae; phylum Streptophyta; class Magnoliopsida; order Lamiales; family Oleaceae; genus Ligustrum; species Ligustrum vulgare. The sequence goes on along the minus strand of OY743173.1, from coordinate 38,382,211 downwards.
ATTTCTTTCAGATCTTTTCCTGGATATATAAGATACAAAAATCCAAAATCAGCTGTCATTTTTGTCATGACGGGATCTCCTCCCTGAGTAACGATCAATCTTGGATATACATGGTCTCTAGATGAAATGTAATAACAATCACATTCTTGACCAGCTGAATTAACTCTTCTATGTTCTCGGATATGTTTTTCTGAGATTGTTGCTGTTGCTGAAATCCAGGCGGCCGCTGAACATTGTGATTGTTAGACCATGAAAAATTAGGGTGATTCTTCCATTCTGGGTTGTAAGTTTGTGAATAAGGACCACCCTGCTGCCTGTTGCCCACAAAATTGACTTGTTCTGGATTTGATTGACTCTGTTGCATGGGACAGAAATTCACAGTGTGATTTTCAAAACAAAAATCACATAGCGATGTTTGAACTGAGTTGACTGTCTGCACACCCATTCTGTCAATTTTCTTCGTCAACGCATCCAATTTAGCATTTAATGATGTAATCTCATTAACAGCAATTACTCCCCCAGACTTAGGTGTAGCTCTATCCGAGTACCACTGATAACTGTTCACAGCCATCTTCTCAAAAATCTCAGATGCTTCTTCATATGTCATATCCATTACAGATCCTCCAGCTGCTGAGTCGACGTACTTCTTGTTTTCATTTGTCAGCCCATTGTAGAAAGTTTGAACTAGTATCCAATCAGCGATTCCATGTGTAGGACACTGTCTGATGAGCTCGTTGAACCTTTCCCAAGCCTCAAAAATTGATTCCCCAGGCTGTTGACTGAATGATAAAATCTCCCGCCTTAGCTTTGACATGCGGCCAGGTGGGAAAAATTTATCTACAAATTTTTGGCTCATAACTTCAAAAGTGGTGATTGTGTGTAGGGGCAAGGAGTAAAACCAGGCTTTTGCTTTGTCCTCCAAAGAGAATGAGAATAGCTTTAATTTCACGGCATCCTCTGAAACTCCATTCATGCGTTGCATATCACATAGTTCCAAAAATGTCCTAAGGTGCGCATGAGGATCTTCAGATGGCAATCCATGGAAAACACATGAGTTTTGGATCAGTGAGATCAAAGAGGTTTTGATCTCAAAATTGTTAGCTTGGATTGCAGGAGGTACTAAGTAGGTTCCAATGTTCCCCACAGGAGGAACCATGTAGTCTCGCAAAATGCGCCTTCCATGATTTTGTTGCTGTCCATTTACAGCTGCTGGCAGATTTTGTTGATTTCCGTGATTATCTTGCATTATGTTATCTGCCATGGCTAAGTCTGTTTGTTGATTCGCTTCCAACTGTTGTCTACGCCTCTGTCGAAAGGTGCGTTCAATTTCTGTATCAAAAGGAAGCAAATCAAAAGACTTAGTCCTTCTTAACATAAATTAAATAAAACACAAATTAAAAACAAAAACTGAAAAATAATATAAAAACAAAAATAAGCAAAATAAAGTTCAAAGTAAAATAAGAACTAATGGGTATCGATATTAATATAAAAACAGTCCCCGGCAACGGCGCCAAAAACTTGTTCACTTATATCTCGCGATGCGAGATACCCCCGCAAGTGCACGGGTCGTGAGAAGTAATAAAGTGGACCTAGGAGTCCGGATTATCGTCCCACGAGGACTGCTATTAATTACCGAAATATTTTAGTTCTACACTTTATTTGAATAAACAAATGAATTTGATGTTTTAAATTAAAACTAAGAAGATGAATTAACTAATTAAATTGTGAAATTGTTTTGTTTTAAAAGATGCTTGTAAAGTGGTTGGGATTCACGATTTCACCTAACCAATTAAATTAATTCCAATTCCAGATTTTATTTCCTAAATGTGTGATCGATCGAATTCACTAATTTAAATTGAGATTCCTCTCTCGAGTTTAAATCAATCCTACCTAAATAAGTCAACCATGTATCTCTACAGAGGGTCCGAATATTCCTTATCTAGATGCATTACACACAAGAATTCACACACGACCGCAATAATTACAAGAGTATATCTCTATCTCTCGTTCAATTACCGGATTTATTACCTAGATCTATGTTATTAACTCACCTCTCGAATTATGAAAATAACACATAAAATCATGAATAAGTGGCCAGTTCATTCACGCTTTAAACGCAATAATAAATCAACATATGCATCAAAACGTTAAAACAAGGAATATGGCATTAAAATAATATGACTAGGCTACATCGTTCATCCCAACGTTAAAATTTAGCTACACATCATATTTAAATAACAAAAACAAAATATAATGACGTTCATTGAAAATAACAACGAAGAATGGAAAGATTGCACCAATTATCAATTCTTCAAGTATCTTCAATTCACGCCCCTCTGCGATGCTTGAATCTCCAAGAATTTGAATTAAAATATCTGTTGTGGCTCGTTCTATGGAGAGGCAAAGGTCTGATTTTCGTGCCTTATGTGTTGTATATATAGGTTTTGGGGAAAACTTATGTCAAAACAAGAAAAGTCTGATAAAAATCGCGAGAAAAAGCCCACAGTCGGCCTAGCCGGAAAGCCACGCGATCGCGTGGCTTCAACCCTAGCGATCGCGTGCTTGACCCTAAAACTCTCGGGTTAATTTTTTACATCTTCTCGCGATCGCTTGGTGTGGAAGCAGCGATCGCGACTTCATCTTCTTTCCGGCTGTGCAAGTTGGTCCCTGACTTTTAATTGCACCTTCAGTCCTCAACTTTCAATTGTTGCAATTTAGTCCCCAAACTTTATCTTCTTCTCGATTTGCTCATTTAAGCTCTTAATTCATTCAATTAGGTCCTCCAACCTCTGATTTAGTCACTTTGGCACCAAGCATGTTTCCCGGTTGTTGTCACAAACTCCTCACTTGTCCAATTTAGCTCCAATTACCATCCAATCGTGTCATTTTTCCATTAATTGCTTCATTCTTCTTCAATTGGGACATTTTCTGAAAAGTAAACAAATAAACATAAATTAAATAGAAAATATTCCTAAACGACAATAATTACACCTAATTTAGGCATACAAATAAGTATATAAAATACACTTATCAAAGTTCATTCGCTGTTTGGCGTCTATCAAGGATTTTTTTGATATTATCCATCTGCAAATTCAATATTCCTGCTTTAAAAACCTGCAAGATAATTGTTGACGCCTTTAATATGAACTATATCAAAATTATAAAATGCCAAATAGGCTTGCCATCTATGGAGTCTTCTATATTGAGGTTCTGGTGGTAACTTATTTTTTACTAAGCCTACAACTTGAGAATTATCAGTTTCAACAATGAATTTTTTGGATAATAAAAACAATGAAAACTTCTTTATTCCTCTAATAATTGCTAACAATTCTTCTCATGAGTAGTATAATTTATTTTTGCTTGGTTAAACGTTCCACTATAATATCTGCAAATTTTATTAAGATCTGTTTTTAGTATTGTTGCCCAATATTTATCAGAGGCATCAGTATTAACAATTAGATTATCCTTTTCATCTGGTAATCTTAATTTTGGTAAATTTTTACATTATTCCCTTAGTGCTTTAACAATTTCTATGTGTTCATCACTCCATCCTTTGTTATTTGTTTTTCTGAGTAAGATCTGAATTTTATGTCTCTTTTTTGAGAGATTTTCAATAAATCCATCTGTATAATTTAAACATCCTAAAAATTTTTGTATTTGTTCTTTTGATTCTAATATATCTGAAAAACTTTCTATCTTTTTAGATATATGAGTTTGTAATTTTATTCCTCTTTTACTATTGATAATTCAAGAAAATCAATTTCTTGTTTTTCTATTATGGCTTTGTTTTTTGAAAGAACAATTCCTTCTTTTTTGCATTCATTTATAAATTTTATCAAATGATTTCTATGTTCTTCTCTATTATTAGAACATATTAATATATCATCAATATAAATAATTAAAAGTTCATTAAATTTTCTAAATATGTCATCCATTCTTTTTTGATATATTTGTGGTGCATTTTTTAAACCAAATGGCATAACCATCCATTCATACTTACCTTGGGGTCTACTAAATGCTGTATATTGAATACTATCTTCTTTCATTTTTACTTGCCAAAATCCTGATTTGCAATCAAATTTAGAATAGTATTGTTTTCCTTTTACAAGGTTTATTAGTACTTCTTTATTTGGTAAAAAGTATCCATCAAATTTGGTATATTTATTTAACTCTTTATAATTTATTACCATCCTAACTTTTCCTCTTTTTTGTTCAGAATGTTTCATTACCATGAAAGCTGGACTACTATGAGGTTCATTACTAGGTCTGATTAATTTTTGGTTAAGTAATTCTTTTATTTGAGTTTAAAATTCTTGTGTATGATATACATCATTGGTCTAACTCTTATAATAACATTTTTCTTTCAATTCTATTTTAGCTTTTGGATTATGTGGTTTCTAAAACAATAACGGATTTTCTCCACAAATTTTTTCTAATTGATCAATGATTTTTTCCATACTTGTGTTGTATATTTGTTTTTAAGACTTTTTTATACATTATTCTTTTATTTTTTATTTCATTTTGTGTAATTGATTTTTTCTCTCATTTATCACCACGTTATGTTGGCTGAACTCTATAAGGTCTAAATTCTCTTGGTATTTTTAGTAAATGTCCACAAAGTATTTGTAACATTATCATGTAATTATTTTGTTTATAATATTGAAATTGTTGTATAAAGTCATTTCCTAGTAATATATCACATTCTAATTTGTTATAATTATATATTTTATTTACAATTATTTGTTTACTCCCAAGTATTATATCAATTTTATCACCACTATTAATTATATGAGTACTTTCTCCTGTTACTCCTGTAATTTTTATCTTTCCATTAGTATTCCATGATTTTATTAAGAAAATTTTGATTATTGTTATATCACTTCCCGTGTTAATTAATGCACATGTTGTTATATTTGTTTCAATAATGGTAACTTGTATATAGACAACTAATGAAAAACTTATTTGATTATTCATTTATTCAGCTTTCTTACATAGTATAGTTTGACCATTATGGGTTATGTATAATCCTTCACGTTTTATACTATAATCTTCTAGTCCATCTAGGAAGCTCATTCCTAATAACACATGATGATTTACCATACTGTTATTTACATGACATGGTACTAAGAGATTTATTCCTCCTATTTTTATTGGTACTTTAACTTCAAGTTCAGTCATATGTATTTGTCTATCAAAATTTATATATCTATACGTATCAGTTCTATGAGATATTAATCCTTTGTTTCTGTTTGAAGTATATGACATTCACTAGTTCCTGTGTCGATTAATATATTTGATCCTTTTATATGTTTTTTTTCATTGAAATATTCACCTTCTATCTTCATATTTTCAGCATTTCAATGAAGTTTTATTTCTTTTGTATTACCAATTTCTCCTAATTATTTTCTATTAGGTAAACTTGTTGATCCTCTAATTAATTTATCATCTTCAAATGTTATGTTATTATTAGGGTATTCTTCTTCTCTTAATTCTATAATTTCTGATTTATTTTTTGTTATAGTAAGTTCATAGTTTCTTGGGACTAAACTTATTTATTTATCTGGTTCCACAACTTTACCAAAATCTTTGCATTCTTTATGAATTTCAATATATGGGTTTTTAGAATAAATGTTTCCATAATTAGAATTAGTAAATGTGTATAATGCCCTATATTCTGTAGTCATAATTTTATCTCCTGATTTCATTATATCATTTTTAAGTAATTTGAAATGTAGCCCTAAAACTTCATTAAAATTTCTGTCTTTCAATGATATACAATATTTGGGGGTAACACGTAAATATTAGTTTCTTATAGGCTAGCTTTCCTTCTACTGTTCCTAAATGACTGTCTTTTAAATTTACAATTCTTCCATCATGTAAACTTATAGTCAAAGGCGAATCTAATCCTTCTCTAAACAGGGATTTAAACATTATTTGGATACCTACTAAGTAAACATATTGAATCTTTTCACTTTGTTTTCTATTGATCTTTGTTAATAATTCTGTAACCGTATTTTTTGTTAAAAGATTTAATTTGTGTGTTCCTTGAGTAGTTCTAACATCTATTGCCCTTTCAATTTTATGATATTCATTTATTGCAACTTTTTCTCTTTTCCATATTCTGTCTAATATTTTCCATTTTCCTATTTTCAAATCTAAAGATAATTTTTGTATTTTCCTAAACTTATTGTTATCAAAAGTTACTTTTAATCCATAACCTTCTATTCATTCATATTCTTGTTTATCTATATTCTTATTTCTTTCTTTCTATTTCTTCTATTTCTTTATTCTGATTTTGATTCATTACTTTCTGAATCTATTTCACTTATATATACTTCTTGATCATAGTATTCTTCAATATCAGATATTTCACTTAGTTTACTTCCTATTTCTAGATATTCTTTTGTAATATTTTAACTTTCTTTTTGTTACAATCAGGGCTTATATGCCCAATTTCTCCACAATTCCAACATTTACATTGGCTTTTGTCTTTTTTATAAGTTTTATTTTTCTGTTTTTTATTTGGGTCAGATCTTCTTTTGTAATATCTTCTTTTAGGTTTTATATATCTTTTATTAAAGTTTCTAAATTTTTTAAACTTTCTATTTTTATATTTCCTTTTATTATTTTTTCTTCTTTCAGGGTTACATCCCCATTGGGTTGTTTTTTCCAAAACTTCACAACATATTCTAGTTAATTTTCCTGATTTCTTTAATAATTGTCTTTATTGACATATATATGCTAATCTTTCAAATATGAATTTTATTCTTGATCCTAATGTTTTAGGTGTTCCGGGTTGTCTCTGATAAATTTTTCAAATTTTATTTTAAAGTATATTCCCCATGAACCTGATAATTTATTGTAATACATGTCTCTGTATACTTCTTGATTTTCATTACTATAGAATTGGACATAGTAGTATTATTTAAATTCACAAGTATATTCTTTGATTTTACACATATCGCATATTGTTAAATTTATCAATCTCATTCTTGCATTATCTTTTTCTCTGATTGATTCAATTTCAACATTACTTATCCAATTTTCTCCTAAAAATTCATCTGTAATATAATCTACTAACTTTTCTATACCTTTTCTATCTAATTTTATTAATTCTATTTGTACATTTCTTCTTATTAATGCTTTCGTATCATTGCTTATTCCTTCCCACCAATTTCTAACATGTCCTTCAAAGGATGCTACTAAAAAATTTATCATTCTTTCAGTATTTTCCCATGTATCATCTTTATTGTATAAAAAGAACAATATCATTGAATCTGCCCAAGTTAATAAGACTTTTTTGGTATCTATTTTACAATCCAAATCTAATTTTGTTCTTCCATGATTAATAGGCTTGTTATAATTATTATTTGGTTCAAATCTATCTTTATATTTATTTCCTTTAGGTGGTTGTCTATCTCTGATTCTATCATAATATTGTCGGTGTGATTTACTATATAAAGGTGCATAACTTTCATCTGAATATGATATTTCTTGTTTGGAGGTTCCTATTGGAGTTGGGCTAGGTGCTCCTCCAATATTTATTAAAACTTTGGTATTCATTAAAATTTTCTAGGCTTAATTGGTCAAAATTTTCTATAAGTAAATCTAATTCTTCATTCATTTTTTTCTTGTTCTTCAATTTTTTCTTCAACTTTTAGTTTTCCTAAAGTTTTTTCTATGGATTTTTGTAATTCTAATTTTTCTTTTAGTATTTTTGGTAATATATTTTTTCTAAATTCATCATCCATACTTCTTGCTTCTATTATAATTTTTTTCTGTTCAAAGTGTTTCTTTCCTATTCTAAGTATTTCTTTTTCTATGAGTTTTTTGTCTATTTTCTTATCTTTATTTTTATTTTTTTCTTTGAATTCTCTAATATCTAGTTTTAGTATATTTATATCATTTCTTACTTCTTTTAATTCATTTTTTACTTCTTGAACGTCGTTTATTAATGATTTTATTAATATTTTTAGATCTTCAATATATTCACTTATCGACATTTTATGCTCTTGGTTTATTAAAATCTGAGTTTTTTGTACCTTAAATAGTTTGTCATACATATAATCTATTTTTAATTCTAATTTTTTAATTATCTCTTCTATTGATATGATTATTTCATTTTCATTTTTTCTTATTTTCTCATTTAACTTGTCTATTTTTTCTATAATTATTCTAATTTTATCTTGATTAATTAATTCTCCTGATTTTCTTTGAAATTTTTTTAAGATTTCTTCATCTATATTTTTAACTTCTGCTATCATTTATTTTAATTCTTTAAATTGTATTGTTAATTTATTTTGTGTAATTTTTATTTGATATTCATATCCTATATATTTAATTGTTGTAATTCTTCAATAGCTAATTTATCTTGTAAATTTATGTTTTTATATGTTTACCATAAAAAGGCACTTATCCAATTTAATTGCATTTTAAGAAATCCATCAGATTCTCCCCATGAGCTTAATAATTGAAATATAGTTGTATTAGCTCATTTTATTTGGTAAGATCCTACTGGTAGATTGATATTTTCTATTATTTGTTTTTCAAATTTTATTTTTGGAAATTCCGTCATTAAATTCTTCCTCTGATATGCTCAACTTCTAATTTTAATTCCGTATCATATTTTACTTTTTTACATATCATTATATTATATTCACAAAATTCTTCAGTTGATATTAACATCGTTTTTCTTTGTTGTGCTCTATAACTTTTTATGTGATATTTTATTTCTCCAGTTATATCATATTTTTCCATATTGATTTTTTCTTTGTTGTTTATGATCATAAGTATATTAGGTAATTGTTTTAGAATTATATTAAAATATTTTCTTTTACCTTCTAAAAATTTTAATCTTAGAAATTCTTTCCTTTTTATATTTCTTTCTTAATCATTTGATCTAATAAATTTTCTCTTTGTTCTATTGTTAAATATAATTTTTCATTTATTTCCATATCTAGATATTTCATTAATAAAGGATCTCCTCTAAGATAATCCATTTCTATAATCTTTATATAATTCTACTAGTATGTCTTTGTGGATTAAATATAATATTTCGTTTATGATAAAATCTTTTTTTATTATATCGAAATTTATTAGATCATATATTTTTCTTCTTATATCTTTATCTAAATCTTTTAAAGTTCTCAAGATTTCTATTTTAAAATTATCGGGTAGTATTAATGTATGCATAATTATAAATCTTGATGTATATATTATATATTCATTTTTATTTTTTGTCATATAATATTTATCTTTTTGATCTGTCATATAACTCTGATACCAAGTGAGGGGTGCTACTATGAGCGAAAAAAAATCATATAAACAAAAATCAATTAAAATTATATAAACAAAATTATCTAAGGACTTAAATGAAGTTTTTCTATACTTGAATAGTTTATATTGCAAATTCTATGTATTAGGGTATTTTAGTAAGTTTAAAGAGTCAAAATCTATTTTTTATGGTTTCTAAGTTTATTTTTCAAACTATTATGGTTGTTGGATTTATTTATGGTTATTTCCCCTTCTAAAAATATGGTAACGATAAAAAAAATACAAAAAATAAAAAAAAAATAAAAAATTGAAATAAAGAATTTGTTGACAATTGAGATTCTGGTCAAAATTAATTGACAAGAATCTCAATTGTAGAGAGAGAGAGAGAGAGAGAGAGATTAAAAATAGTAATTTTTCAATAATGATTAGTAGAACTTGTTTGGTTACATTAGGATTATAATTGCAATCTGTATATTAATCATTTTATTATATAATGTAATATTTCCTAACAAAATCTAATAGGGCTTCACAAAAATACAAACCAATTTAATTGTACTTTTTTATTTATAAACTAATAAACCACACATTCAAATCACATTTAACTACACATATTTTTCTTTTCAATTTTTAATTATTAATTTTTTATCTCAAAATTATAAATAAATCAGTTTATAAACGATGTTACCAACCGGAGGCGAACAGAAAAGGACACAACCGGTATTGAAATTTTTTGTAAGGACTTTATCGAGAACAAACACAAGAAGTCCGAATCCTGACCCAACACAAACATAATACAAGCGTATATTTATAGAGAGAGAGACGAGAGAGTTACGTAGAGGGAATTTGATCGACGGCCATAGGCCCGAAACCCTATTTCTCTTTGCCGATGAGGTCTAGGAATCCCTCTGTTTTATTTAATTAATACACTGATATTCATTTTCACTAATTGTGTTGAATGTCTACACACATTGGTGATTATACGCGAATTTATTTGGTCAATTAATTGAATAATTATAGAGTGGATTCTCTTGATACTGAGTCGGATTTTGTTTTTGGGCTCTGATTTGGAATTGTCATGTCTGCTGACTCTCTTACCGATGATCACTCGCCGTGTTCGAAGGCAACCGCCGATTCTGATTCCGGCGGCGGTGGTATAAACAGCCAACAGTCGCGAAAGGGTGGTCTCGCTTCGGAGTGGGCATCCGTTGTTCGTGGAGCTTCCGAACCAATATCGTCTCCTACTGCAGATATTTGTCGTTCTTCATTGTCGCCGCCGCCTGCCGCCGCCGCCACAGAGCAGTCGGCTTCTGAGAAGGGTTCAATGGAGAATTTGGGCCTGGAGACCAAGCTCGAGAGCTCTGATACTAACAACGAAGGCAATGCAGGCGGCCCGAATAAGCCCGTTTGGAACAAGCCCATAAACGGCGTGGTTGATACGGGGTCTGTTATGGGCGGTGCCGTCTCCTGGCCTGCGCTCTCTGAATCTATTCGGCCTGTTCCGAGATCATCGGATTCTTCGAGACCCTTTTCCAACGGATCACCATCTTCTTCTCAGGTTAAAATATATAATAATATTTAATCTTATTATTGTTTTGTACTTATACGTGAAATATTATATTCCTATGGAATATTTGTTTCCCGTTTTGTTTTTTGTTTTGCATTTAGATTTATGTGGAGAAATATTTGAAACTATTTGGTTGATCTTCAATACTGTGACTTGTTTAAGTTTTTTGTGTGCATTGTCGCATATTTTTACTTAAGGGGGGTAAAGATTGAATTTTAGATGCAAAGATGAATATATCGGTTTGTTATTTCCATATGCTTTAATCTTTGAAGTGATATGGACGTATATATTGACTGAAAAACTGTTAATTCTCATACTATATGAATTCATTATTTTAAGATAAAGGCACAACCCCCTACTCCCTCCACCCATTCTTTTTATTTTAAATCTTTGCTTAGGGATCATACCTCTATAATTAGCGAGGAAGTGTTGTTGCATCTCAGACAATTTTTATTCTGGTAAAGGGGGAAAGACTGAACTTGTTTGATAATTTTGCAGAGACAAGCTAGCATTCATGCTAATGCAAATGTTACTGCAAACCAGACAATGCCAACTGGACAAAGGCCAGTGGGATATCGAGGCCGAGGTGGTGGTGGTATCTCTCCTAGGAATGGACCATCTCAAACTGGCTTTAGTTCCTCATCTTCCCTAATGCTACCCCCTGTTCTGCCACCATATCCCCCATTTGAGATGCCTTATGTGACTGTGGTACCATCTGTTATGGATACTTCTGGTAGAGGCATGAGGCCAATGGGAGGAGTCAGAGGTTCTCAAACACAAATCAGCAATGACCATTCTCCACACAGGAATAATTCAAGAAGGGGTAATTTACGTGGCCGTGGAGATGGGCCACATTATAACAATCATGGAGGTAGGCGCGAACAAGATCGTAGAGATGGCCGTCTTCCCCATCAATATATTCGTCCTCCCATAGGGTTTTTTCCACACCCACCATCCCCCAGCAATGCCACATTGATTAGGCATGCATCGGTGAGACCTTTTTCAGACCCTGTGGGTTATGGTAAGTCTGCTGCTCAATATTTCTATATCATTCAACAATTTTGCCTTGTTACCATCATTTTGTGGTCTTTCAGATATTGCAAATCAAGTGATCTACTATCCAACACTGCCTCTGGAGCCCTTTAGGGCTATGCCGCTTGTGCCTCCACCTCCACCTCCACCTCCACCACCACCTCTACCAACTATGCTCTTTCCTGCAGTGGTGGATACTCTTCCTACTTCAATTATTCAACAAATAGACTATTATTTCAGGTATTTGTCATTGTAGCCTACGTTCCAGCAGATGATTTTGCTATCCCTTTGTTATCTCACTTCATAAATGCCTCTTCAAAACTTAATTGTTGAAGTTATTGTTTATCATTGCCAGTGATGCTAATCTGGAAAGTGATTATTTTTTGAGGGGAAAAATGGACGCACAGGGCTGGGTTCCAATATCTTTAATAGCTACCTTTCCTCGAGTAAGTTGTAGATGGATTTGCCTTTGTATAATTCATTTTATCTAATATCAGGTTCATTAAAGGGAGGACCCTTTGATATGTTGATGATCTATATATATGCTTTTTCATAGTGATTAATGCATAAATCAGTCGAACCCAATTTATATAATGAATATACACATCCATTATAGGTTATCTGATATTTGTGCTATGATGAATGTCAAAATATAAGAAATACTTAGTTCATCATAAATTTTAATTTACTAAGCTTGCATAATTATGTAATACACGTTTCGAGTCAATGAGATCTCTATGAGAAATGTGATAACATGAATTTGTTTCCTAAATACCAAGTTAAATGCCAATTGGTGCATAATTATGTTCTTTTATGTAATAGAATCTGATACCATATTTGGCATATGAAAGTGGGATGTGAAATTTTGGTAGATGATGAAACAGCATGTGATATTTAGATGATATTATCCATCAACAATTATGTTCAAGAAAATCTAAGTAAAGGTCTAAGTAGAGTTGTTGTAATGTAACTCCAATAAGTTTTTTATTTGTATTTTATTTTGTTAACGTAAGAAAGGTTTTTCTATTGAAATTTGTTTGGCTCAGTGCTATATGAACGCTTAAAAACAATTATAACAATCAAAACTTTTAGATGGTAACGTCATGTATATCTAGGTGTGTATTTTGTGTTTCTTAATACAGCTGGAAAATGATGATACTTCCGAAAGCCTTATCTTATATTTTCTCCGCCCATCTTGAGGTTGAAAGGACGATAATTTTTGTTCCTCTTATTTGCGAAGGAAGTCCAGAAATATCTTGAGGGTGACTGTTTTTTAGATTCTCTTTCCATATTACCATGAATTTAATTTATTCTTGGTTAGTTTGTACATGTGTAAGGAAAGGGCAATGCACAGATGAATATTGCTTTATGGTATGCTTTTGCAGGTGCAGAAATTGACCCACAATATTCAGCTGATTTTGGATTCTTTGAGAGCTTCAACAGTCGTGGAAGTTCAGGTAGCTTTCTATGAATTAGTGCGATCGTTTTATTTATTTATTTATTTCTCTATCTGCAACCGAACATTCTGTTTTTAATTGGCACTGTGTTCTAGAAGAAGCCTTTGACCTATATATATATATATATATATATATATATATATAAAATTTTCCAAAATTAACCTTTGGATAAACAAATAAGTCAAATTTTCTTCTGTGCCCAGTTCATTTTCTTCCACACTAATTGAGGCACCTGTAAATTGTAGTCTACAGCCACCATATCTTGTTGCACCTCGAAACCACCACTTGGACGTAAACCAAGCCCCTAAACCGCATGACCTTGAAAAAGAAAAAAAAAATTAAATGCAAAACTTCGATAATGTTAGAATTGTCAAAACAGCCGCCAATGCTGCTGTAATTAGGTAAAACCAGAAAAAAGTATATATCATCACCTCAAGTCTATGTAACACATGTTTCAAAATGAAAATGTTTTATATCGGCTTTCGATTTGACTCCTGTCCAATCCTATGAACCTTTTTTCTCTTGCAGTTATCTTTTTCGGGTACAATTTTCAGGTTAGGTTTAAAGACATTTGCTTTTATTACTTACCACTTAATGATCATTTGGGAAATGTGAAAAATAAACCCTTAAATTTATTATGGACATCCGGTAAAGAAAACATGATGAACAGATGGAGGGAATACTATTTTAAAGAATCTAATATTTTTGTAACACGTATGTGTGTGTATAAAAATTGAGTAATCATGCAGGATAACTGCAGTTCATTGTGCTACATGATGTTTCCTAAATTTGTCTATTGTGCAAGTCTATTGATTGTGTAATTGAGTGAATTTAGTGCAGCGTACTTTTCTTCTATTTGTTCTATTCATTATGTAGGGTGACAATATAAGGAAGCGTTACGAGTGGAAGAAATGGTTACAAACTTCTGATCGAGTTAACGTTGATTCTGGCTCACAAGCATCAGCTGAAAAGTTTGTGGCTGCATCCTTACAGATGGTCTCATTGAATGATGCAATGACCAATGTTGAGGATTTGACTAGCCAATCTATGTCGGCTGGAGAGGGTACAAAAGATGCTAATTCAACGAACATATGATAAATTATTCTGCGAAGAAAGTTTGCATCTTAGTTAAGGTTGGTATAGTTTTTCATATATTTGAAGGACGAGCGTATACTATGTGAGTAAAATATTCTTTTTAGTTTTCTACTTGTCGGTTGACCTTATATTTTTCAATTTTCAAATTTACAGGGATGGCTGGAGAGGAGTATTTGTTCAAAATCGTAGAATTCAAGAATTTCGGACACAGAGAAAGATACATGAGTTGACCATCAAAAACATATCGCAATTATTGCTTCAGAGAGTTGCATCTGCTTGATTTTGTGATATACATGCCATGCTCTCTTTACTTCTATATTCTCCCATTTATTTATTTATTTTATTTTTTATGACTTAGTTTACTTTGACTTTTCTACTTATATATAGATATTTTTGTATACTAAACCTCTGGGGACCTTATTCGTGAAGATTTTGTTGCCTTTTATTTGAACTTTAATTTAATTTAGGATAATTTTGTCTTGGGATGTGCTTACATTATTTGTTCGTCCTCGAACAAAAATAAAACTAAACTATAAAAATAAAAATACAAACAGACATTGTTTTTGTTTTTGTCAATTTATTTACCATACACTTCAATAATCCAAAATGACGATTCACTTTAGAAAAGAAAAATGAACAACAAAAATTATTTTCATTCATCCAATGTTCAATAAAAGAAATTGAGAAAGTATACTAATCAATATGAAACATTATTAAAAGTATAGCGGCCAATACGATATTAAACCCAATACCTACCTTTTAAGCCACTTAATCTAACTAGTGGTGCAACGTGAGTTGCACGATGGATCTTCAAGTGTTAATATTGATAATGTTGTTTCTTTTATGTATTTTGCTTGCTTAAATGGATGTATTTTTCTTTTTTAGTTTATTTGCATGACACTGGTATTGTAATTCCCTTATTTTGGGATATGACATACTACAATCCGAAATTGACAACAATCTCCCTATGTACGCCACTTTGTGAATCAAGAAATAATAGTTGAGAGGCATAATCGTCAATTCATGATTTATTGTTGTGGGAATTAAAAAGGAAGATTGACGGGATAAAAGCAATATGCAATAGTCGATATTTTGTCTTGAAAGTAGTGTGCCCAGAAAAGGGGTTACACAAGTGTTAGTACTGTATTTGTAACTATGTTTTGAGAATGGCATTTTTGTCGAGCCTAGTCATTATGTCTTTGAAAACTCTCCCTTGGATTCTTGGCCTTGACGCTGTTTTTGCTACGTTTCGTGCACATGTTGGTGCTAACCTACATAGTCCAGCGTTTTATAGAATCAATGATTTTGAGGGTGAAGATAACATCCAGATCGTAACTCCCATGATCCAATGGTTTGAAGTGGAAAAGGGTGAAGGGCGAGTGTTGTTAGGTTCCGCAGTGAAATTAGGCTTGATGAGAATCATAGTAGGTTTGACAGGAAGATCAAATATTCAAGTCAAATAAAACTTCAAGTTGCATGGTCGAAAGTCTCCAAGTTTAGCATGACATATCGGAAGAAGATTCAAGGTTAAAATAAGTGATCAGGACAAGAGTCGAGCCATGAATCAAGTGGAAATAAAAAAAAAAGAATAAAAAAAAAACTCTCAATGAATATGATTCAAATTTTTTATCAAAGGTTGAGACCCAGTTTTCATATATAAGACATTCGAATTTGGAAATTACTACGTATAGAATAATTGTAGTTCTTTGAGTTATCTTATCAACTCACTTTGAATCATTGCAATCCATTTCAATATCAAGAAAGAAAGCTATGACCAACACACCAAGTGATAGCATACATCACAATTTTCGAGCCTCATGATTCCCTTTATTATTTCTTACAACTTATCATCAAGAATTATTTCTTGTGTTGTTCAAACAAATTTGGTGATATTTCCTAACTCTTGTGATCAATAGGTCGACATATCATAGGCGATTGTGTTGATTACTAGGTTCAATATTTTTTAATCAAACTCAAACCCAAACTTATCAAAAGCATGGACAACTTTTGTGGTGTTCTTTCATTATGGTTCCTGTTTCTGCATTTCAATAGGTCTAAGGTTTAATATATCCTAGGTTCTTGTGTCGTGAGGTGAAGATCATAGTGTTACCGTCTATCCAACCTGAATTTGGAACTTTCCACGCATTCTTTGAGTCAATTTTGTGAGTTCCACGTGATTCCTACACGGAATCACATCATCTAGAGATGAGAATCATAGTAGGCTTGACAGGAAGATTAGATATTCAAACCAAACAAAACTTCTAGTTGCATGGTCAAATGTCCCCAGGTCAAGCATGGAAATTTTCTTTATCAACGGTTGAGTCCTAGTTTTCGTATAAAATATATTCAAATTTGGAAATTGCTATTTGTGGAAGTGTATGCCTTTGAATCATCTTTTCAATGCACTTTGAATTATTTTAATCGAACATTATGAGAGAAATTTATGATCAAAATACAAAGTGATTGCACAAACCGCAATTTCAGAACCAGAGAGTTAAAAATTTTCCCAAGTGTTCACCAGCCTGGAAACCAAGTGATCACTTGGTTTTATTTTAGGGTTATTTTGACTTTTTCGTATTTTTAATGTTGTTAGTTTCTTTTTATGTCCATTATTGGCGGCTATTAAGTTTATTTCGACCTTTTTAAATATAAAAGGGGTTTTTAATTCATTGTAACTTAGATTTTTATGTTTATTGATTATTGAGTGATTCAATACAATTAAAGGTGAGGATTCCCTTTATTTCTTAAAACTTATTAAGAGTTATTTCTTGTGGCGTTCAAACAAATTGGGTGAGATTTTCTAAATCTTGTGATCAAGAGGTCGACATATTGTAGACCATTGTGTTGCTTGTTTGATTCAATATTTTTTAATCGAACTTATCAAAGATATGGAAAACCTTTGTGGTATTCTCCTATTATGGTTCTTGTTTTCACATTTCAACGAATTTACGGTTAAATATACATTAGGTTCTTGTGTTGTGAGACCTATTTTCTAACCGACCAAAATTTGGATCTTTCTAGGTGTTCTTCGAGTCAATTTTGTGAGCTTTCAAAAGGATTCACATCATTCGATATTAGAGCTAGACTCTAAATTCAGGTTTTCTCTATCCTAGTTTGATTCCATGTGTTTATCGTTGAATCTTCCACATAGAATCATCCATATCTTGTTTTTGTTTGTATTTGTTTTTAATTCCAATTAATATTTGTTTACTTAAAAAAAAAAAAAAAAAAAAACATCAAAGTTCTTCAAAACTAGATTTTTTGAGTTTCTTGATTATTAGAATTAATTTTCGTCAAAAATTATTTTTTTTATTTTTTATTTTATTCCAAAAATTATATAAAAAAGTAATTTGAAAAATTCAAGAACCACTTTCTTGAATTTCTTTAAATTCTTGAATTCTTGAACTTTATATACTGGGATGGATAGTGATCTGGGTTCTACTTTCCAAACTAGATGTATATGGGTGATGAGGTGTGTTGTTTGACTATTAATAGGGAGTACTTCTCTAATTTTTCTAATATCACCATGGTTGAAAAATTGAGATTACCTCTAATACCGCACTATAGACCTTATAGGGTGACGTGGATGTGAGAGTTTGGGGAGTTCCATGTGACCAAGGAAGTTATAGTGACTATCATCCATTAGAAATATATTGATGAAGCATGGTATGACGTGGTGTCTCTACAGTCTTGTCGTATTTTGTTGGAAAAATCATGGAGACATAAAAGGGATGCATTTTATGATAAGAGTAACCACATATACAATTTTTTAAGGATGAGAGATCAATCGTACTATTTGGTTTAACACTGGAACAAGAATTTGAAGATACAAAGAAGGTGAAGAAAGAGATCGATCCGTTATCTAGATTGAATTATCAATTAAACTTTTAGAATAGGACATGATTGTACAGAAGGGTAAAAATGTAGCTATATTGTGAAAGAATGAGAGTGAAAGGGAGGTTGTAACTAAATTGCAAGAAGAGCCTCGAGATATGAATTTTGAGAGGGAGGAGGATGGAATTAAAAATGAGGTAGAACTTGTAGATTTGAAGTGTGACGAGGAGGCGCGTGAGCCGGAGAATGAAACTATAGAGATTTACGTGGTTCGACAACTTGCCTACATCCACGGACCCTCGTCAATGTTTTTCACTATATATTAAATTTTTACAAATATATGGACATTAACTATAACGCCCCGAATTCTAATAACCCGGAACGCCACTTCGTCTTTTAAATCTAACTTTATTGTGGAAAATAAATTGAATTCTAAACATGGTATTTATTTGTAAATTAGCAATGGGAACTTAAATCAAATAAATTTATTTAAAACAATTCATAAAATTCTAAATTTGAAATTCTTAAGTTTTGTAACGACAAAATAAATTATCAACTCATTAATTGAGACTTTCAAAAAAAAAATATCACTTCATCTATTAGTTTGCCACAAATGCTCTTCATTCGCCACCGTCTCGAAAATATGCAAAAACTGTTAAAAACGAAATATTCATAAACTCATCATCAATAATTAATTTACAAAATAATTGAACACATAATTATGCAACTAATACAGTGACCACATCATCATAATTATAGGCTCTTTAAAAATCATAGGGTGTGGGGAGTCTCGTCTCATGCATTTAAGCATTTAAGTTATGCATAACCACATCATTATCTCATGCATTAAAGAATTAAAGTCATGCATAACCACATCATTCTCATTTTATATCATAAGAGATATTCTTATCTTGTATCATGCATTAAAGCATTTAAATAACGTAAAATTTACAAAATACATGCAATCATAATTTAAACTAATTAGTGGGACGCGAGTCTACCTCAAATCATGAGTTTAAAAATAGAGCGAGAATGTCCCGTCAATCCTCTAAATCACCAAATGTTTCGTCTGACCAAAAGAAAAATTAAATTAATTTAGTACTTCGAAAACTGAAATATTAAAGGGATAAAAATAAGCTTTAGAGAATAATTTAAAATTTTTGAGAAACAGGAATTTAAAAGTTTAGGGGATGAATAGACATTTCGAAAATAGTGGGGCTGACTGTAGGGGTTAAGGACTGATCTGTGCAATTAATCGAAATTAGGGAGTGAATTGACAAACTCAGAAAGTTTCTAGCCAAATTAGATTTCAGCAGAAATCCTGGGTCATAATAAACTGTTTTTGAAAGTTTTGGACTTACATATTGAAATTAAAAATGAAATGGACTGAAATGAAATAATTTAAATCTGTAGGGACTAAATTAAGAGACTTTGAAAGGTAGGGATCAAAGGGAAAATAAAGTCAATTAAAATATCAAAATCCTTTCTGCCTCTCCATTTCGACAACAGAGAAGAGGTGGGCGATCGGGCCCATCTCAGCCCACGGGCAGCCAGCGCCAGTCACCGACGAGCTTCCAGCGTTGTTGCTTGCCGCCTTCATGTGGCTGCGACGAGGGTGTGTGTGGTTGTGTGAAAGGAAGACGAAATGGGATTCGATTTCATGCAAAGTGAGGTGGAGGTGATTGGGTTTCCGGCGATAATCCGTCTAATACAAGAGGCGGTCGAGGTAAGTGATGGGTTAAGGTTATTTCTTTGGTTTTTGGTTGATTTGGGTGTCGAATTGAGGGGGAATTTAGAAGTGGGTTGTGGTGGTTGGATGTGGTGCTTCGGGCGATGGTTTCTGTTTCTGTGGCAGTGTTTGCGTGCGTTCTATCTTACTGATTGAAATGGTGGTTCGAGGTTCAAGTTTGGTGATGGCTGTTTTGGTTTGATTGTGTGTAATGAAAGTAACCGGGCGCAGAGCTGCAGCTGGTGGTTTACGGTCGGCCATGGAAATTTTGAGGTCCGAGTTGTATGGTTGAGTATGTGTTTCAGTTATAAAATGTGTGAAGTTCGTTTTATGCAGATCGTGGGTGGATTTCATTGGCTATGAAGGTTGAAAGACAAGGATGATTATTGGAGAAATGGAATTTATTAGGCATGGAGACGTGTGAATGAGGAAAATTTATGGAACAATAGAATCTGTCAAAAATGTGCAATTGAATAGCGTTTTCAATTTGAATTAACTTTGCAAAAATGGGATTAAGGAATTGATTTAAATTGGATTCAGGAAAGGTTTAATAAATTTAAATGGATTGAAATAATAAAATTGGGAATTTTGAACTAAAGATAAATGAATAAAATTTGAGCTAACGTTAACTTGGATTTAAATTGGTAAATTGGGGAAAATCGCAATTTATGGTAATTGGGGAGAATTTTGGAGAAATAAAAATTTGTCAAGAAATGGAAAAAGTGGGATGATGATGCTGTCAAGTTGATGGGGCTTTCAAAACTTGTGTCGAAGAATTGAATTTTGATTAGCTTAACTTAAAATTGGACAAGCGAGAAATTTATTTGATTGGCTTGATTTCAAAGTGGGCTAAGAAAAGATTTGACTGGATTGAATTAAAATTTGATAATAATACGAATAAAATCTAAATTTCGGATCCAAAATAATTTGAATCCAAAATAATCAGAATTTGGAAAAATTCTTAACATTTAATTTTGATTTTGAAAATAAATAATGAACTTGAGACACTTATAAAATTTGAAATTTGACTAAGCTTTTAAAAATAAATCTAATTTCACTTAAATGACTAGATGAACACGTGTTTAAATTAAATGGGCAAAGTCACAGCGATATGTTTTTAAGAAATATTATAAGTAACGGAAATTTTCCTGATCACTACATTCACTCACCAACTCAATCCTACAGATCACAAAGAAAATACTAATAAAAAGCTAATATCTAACCACAAGCGTCCACCCTTTGAATTATCCCACACAAGTTACAAGAAATAACAAAGACAAAGTTCACCAATTTTCTTTTGATTTGGGCACAATATGACACTCTCTAAATGTGCAATTAATTAACTACTCAACACACATATTTATAGGTAAATAAGAAACTAAAAACATGTATAATTTGTGACCTAAGATGTAGAGATGGCAAAAAAACCCGACCCGAACCCGCCCCTAATGGGGCGAAAAAAACCTGCCCAGCGGGTCGGCGGGACGGGTATGGGGCGACTTCCCCCGACCCGGGTGGGTCGCGGGGTGGGTGCGGGTTTGGTTGTCCCGACTCGAACCCGCCCCGATTAAATAAATTAATAAAAATTAATAAGGAAAAAAATAAAAAAATACCGAAAAAATAAAAAAAAAATTAAACGGGGCGGGTAGGTTGACCCGCCCCGAAATTCGCGGGTCGCGGGGCGGGTTTGAAATTGAAAAATTCTCGCGGGGCGGGGGGACCCGACCCGAATCCGCCCCGTTGCCATCACTACCAAGATGTTTTCTTGATGAACTAGAATAACCAAAATAAGGAAAGAAAATCTCGCATAAGCGCTTCAACCCTAATTCTTGTTTTTCTTCCCTATTTCTCAGCCCATTTACACAAAACCTAATGGGCTCTCCAACATCGACCCAAACCACACAATTTAGGTCAATATCCCAACAATCTCTACCTTGGCACAAATTATTCCAAGCCAAAAAATCAAATTCAAAAATTGGGTAACAAGCAATCATTTTTTCACTTTGATGATCCCAATACTCCACCATGAGTATAACCACTCAGAATTTATCAACGAACTCCGAGCATTTCATCGGCCCACGTCGAAATACGAAATTGCTGAAAAATTATGGTATAACTTCCATTGTTTGATTTTTTCGTGGAAGCTCATCAACTATCAACATCAATTCAACCACATACCTTGCATCCAGTCAAATCAACGCTATATGCGAACACATCTTCTATCATAACAACTAGCTCATGCCATGAGGATGTCCCATCTTTCTTAGAATACATCATCACCACCCTCCACCAAGAGAGTCTTGTTATCCTTTTACGAGTAGTTAGCAGAGTCTACTCCACCTTTTAGACAATTTCTTCTCGAGTGCCCGAATTGACCATAGTTCCAACATGTTACCTTCTTCTTCATAGAGTACCCCCCCTCTTCCACTTTTCATTAACACATGCAAATTATTATCAGATGAATTATTATCTCCACTTAAACTCTGTTCTTCAAAGATTAACTTACTTGTAACTTCTTCAAAATTCATTGTTTCTTTCACGTACATCAACATAGGTTTTGATGTGCTCAAAAGTGAATGGAAAAGACCAGAGGAGCATTAATGTTTTATCCTCATCTTCAATTTTAACTCCAATAGATTCCAGTTTAGAAACAATCTCATTAAGCACACTAAGATGGTCAAAGATTTTTGTACCTGCGCTCATTCTCAACGAATGAAACTGTTCTTTCAGATACAAACAATTTGACAAGCTCTTCGTCTGATACAACTCTTTTAGTTTTTCCCACAATTCCTTCGTAGCAGATACCCATGAATATTTGCAAGAATATTTTTGGCCAAACATAGTCGTATTGTGTTAGTAGCTATCAAATCTAAATCTTCACAATCTTCATCACTTTTGCTGGATTCAATTTCTTTTTTTCTTTATCAGAACTAATGATTGGTTTTCTCTTCAAAGATTTATGTAGACCCACCTGAATTAAAACATCTTTGTCTTGTACTTGCTACAAGCTAAAATTGATTTTCCCATCAAATTTCTCCATGTTGTGTTTGGCAGACATATTTTCTTTTACTCCAAATTCTTTGAACAACCTGATACTTTGATATCACTTATTGGGAATTAAACGTTGATTCCCTTTTCTTTAACCCACATGATCTTTTGATGTTCAAAGTAATAATGAGCAAACAAGAAAATAAATACGAATACAGTGATTTATGTGGTTCGGAAAAGTGCCTACGTCTACGGACCATATAAATTGTTACAAATATATAGACTTTCACTCACCAACTTAATCCCACAAACCACAGAGAAAATAAAAATAAAAAACTACTATCTAACCATAAGTTTCCACTCTTTGAATTATCTCACAAAAAGTTACAAGAAACTACAAAGATAAAGCTCACCAATTTTCTCTCGATTTGGTCACAATATGGCACTCTCTAAATGTGCAATTAATTGCATACTCAACGCACATATTTATAGTAAATAAAACCTTAAAAACGTATATAAATTGACATCCAAGATGTTTCCTTGATGAAGTAAAATAACCAAAATAAGGAAAGAAAATCTCGAATCTCGCCTAAGGCTTCAACCCTAATTTTTCTTTTTCTTCCTTATTTCTCAGCCCATTTTCACAAAATTCTAATGTGCTCTTCAATATCGACCCAAACCCCATAATTTGGGTCAATATCCTAACAATTTTTTCTCTTTGCATCGAAATCCACAATGAACTAATAGCACGGATTCAAAGATAAAGCACATTTATCTAAAAAAAAGCAATAACTCACTTTCCAGAGGCAAACCAAATAGCTTAAGTCTCCTCCTCCTGGAAATCTTCATTTACAAAATCCATAGCACAATTTGTGATTCCCATTATGCTCAAAACTGAGAATTCCTCCATATATTTTACTTCCTATTACCTAAATATTGAGAATTTGTGGTTCTCCGATTCTGGGATTTATGATTGTTCTTCTGCGGGTTCTGGAATCAAGATTTGGATTCAATTCTAAGCAAACTAGACTTTCCTCATAACGATAAGTTTTTACTGTAGACTAGAACCTCGTCAGTCTTTACATTCGGCGTTGGATTTGGAGCTTTTGTATTCCACCATATTATCTAATGTGTTTAGAATGCTAATAAAATTTAAAATGTATAAATGTAATTGGTTCTATTTTCAGAGTATTTTGTGTAATTTCCTTAAATTGAACCTTGCTATCAAGACGAGAGCTAGGCTGAATATTTGGAGCCCAAGGCCTGAAAATACGCATAAACCGGCCCAACATCAGCTCCAAACAGGCCTATGAGAAACAGACTTCAATTTAAGCCCAACAGCCATACCCTTTACGGCCTACACCATTTTAGGATCTTTATTTGGGGGCAAGAGCAGAGGGAGGTACAGAGGAAAGGGGACTGGAATCAGTAATCAAACGGGTTAATTATGCTCATTCATATATTTAATCTTCAAATTTTTAAAATCGGTCCATTCTAAACTATTTTACTAAATCAGGTATTCTAAATCAAACCCTAATCATCCTCCCCCATCTCTGTCCACTCAGAAAACCAGATCTTATCAACGCCATGGAACCAAATTTCCGCATTGTGCTATGGTTGCTGGAGTCATCACCTTCGTGGAACCTGCTGACCGCTTTGTGCTGTTGTTGCTGGAATCATCACCGCGCGTAACCTGTTGGCTGAACTGATCGCAGACACAACACTGCGGACAGCGCCGGTGCAGCAGCAGCAGTGAGGGGAGACAGCGGCATTGTGCCTCCATAGAGCAGCTTCCGCGTCGCGGCGCTGTGCACTCTCAGCTCAGTCACCGATGTGAGCGACGATTCTGAATCTGTGAGAGTGGTGCTGTCTTTCTTGGTGGCCGAACTCATCGGGCAGTGGGTCTTGTGGCAACCTTGATTTCACAGTATTATTGCAGTAGATAGATTTGGTGGTGCATGTGGTGGCTCGGTGGTGGTGCTAGGGTGGTTTTGGTAGCGATTTATTTTTGTGCGTGTGTGAAATCCGTGTGACTGTTTGCACGCGCGAGGGGAGAAGAAGAAGGGGAGGAGTTGTCTTTACCGTGTGGGGAGTGGTGGTGGCGCCCAGTGGTGAAGAGGCAGACGGAAAGACAGAGCGGTGAGAGAGAGGAATCTGAGTGGGTGAGGCGAGAGGTTTGAGAGATCGTGATCCCGATTTGGGGATTTAGGTTAGGTGGTGATTGTGATTTGATGGTGATGTTCCTCTTAGATGGTGGTTGGTGGTGATGGTTTTAGGTGGTGGTGGTAATTAGTTATAATTGTAAGTAAAACTAATTACAAATTGAAATAAAGTTACGACAATGATTCAACGACAGCAATTGTGGCGATTGTTGATTACAAATTAACTTGTGTAATTAATTACAAATTACACTAATGTTTTACTAATTCATTCATAAGTTAAAGTTACAATTATAATTAGTTACAAAATTGAAATAAAGTTACAATTGTTTTAATTACAAAACTTGATTTTGATTTAAAAAAAAAAAATCTAATTTTGAAAAATATTTTGATACTTATGTAATTAGTTACAAATCACCTGATTTTAAAAATTTTCATACCAAAATATTTGTAATTAACCGTAATCAAACCAGTCTCTCTCGCTTAATGACCCTCTAGAAAAGGTCCGTCCGTTCTTTTCTTCTTCTTTATTATTTCCATCATAATTGTAATCAGCGTTTCATTTTTCTTTTTTTATAAGCTGTAATTAGTTCTGTAGATATTATGTTTGTATTGCTCAGCTATAAATTTGTATGGCAACTGACAAATTGAAGTTTTAAAAATAAATTTCTTTTTGTTCTATAGATGAATATGTTATTTCTATTCTCGATTTATAGATGATTCTTAAGATTTCTATGTTGTTATACGATTGTCCAATTGTGAAGCTGATGTATGGAAACTGTTCGACAAAATGTTTTAAGTGAAAACATCTACAATTTGCAAGTAATTGTGTGATTAAGTACACAGTTCACAAGATGCTAGGTGCTATTTAAAACATGAAAATAGCGAGAAGTTTTTTGTTCTGTTACAGCGAGGAGGAGCAATATGGCTTCACGAGGCATTCCCCTAGCCTCAATTCTCATAATATTCTAAGCTTTTTATTTATTTATTTGGTGGGGTGGGCGGGTTGGGCAGGGAAAGTTATTATTGATCGTGATTCGTTTCTGTTGCTGAATTGATGTAGTCAATACGGTGACATGAAGTACATGTTTTGATGTGTTCTGGACCCTCGACAATTGGAGTCATAGCGGGCTTGACAAAAATTTAAATATTCAAGCCAAATAAAAGTGCAGTCCAGTCAACCATGTCGAAATTAGATGCATAATATGTGTTTTTCGAGTATAAATGGGTCACTAAGCAAAACTCATAGGCCAAAACCCTTGAGCCGACTGATTTTATGACCAAATTCCATCATTTGGGGCTTCAAAACAGAAGTCAATTATGCAGACGGAAATTAGGGTTTTTGCGTATTTTTAGGTTAAATTTTGTTTTTAATTATTTGTTTGCCTATTTTAGAATTTTAGTCTAATTATAATTCTATTTTGAGTCAATTAGCGGTTATGTTATTTTACTTATTTATATTCCTTTCCATTCATTGTAATTCAGACTTGGGAGATTCGATTTTGATATAAAAAGTTTTTATTGAGGATTCAATAAAAGATATAGGTGTATTCATATGTTTTCGAACTTATCAAGAATATTTCTTGTGGCGTTCAAATACCGAACTTATCAAATATTTCTTGAGAATATTTGTGGCCTTGAAAATCAGAAACTTATCAAGGAGATTGGGCAATTCTTTGTGGTGTTTCGAAAGTCGTGGTTCTTTATTCCGCATCGTCGAGCCATCGCGTCGTGAATATCGGGTCAAGATTCCACCGTCCAACCACAACCTGGGTTCGGAACTTTCCGACGATTCTTCCGCGCTTCGAACCTCATCATCTGGTATCAGAGCTGGACTCTGAATTCAGGTTTTTCTATCCAATTTGATTTTTATGTTTATCATCGAGTCCCATAAAAATCATCCATATCTTGTTGAGTATTTTGTTTTCAGTTTTTTGCGTTCTTCTTATTCTTGAGTTTGTTGAGTCTTTAATCTAGAAAATCGTTCCAAAAAAATTTTAACAGTGTTTGTTTTGCTTAATTCTTATCCGAATTAAGTTTCGTTTGTTTTGTTGCGTTCGTGTCGAATTTTCGGATTTTATTAAAAATAAAAAATTATTTTTATTTTTATTAATTCCGAAAATTCATCATAATTAAAAAAAAAAAAGTCACTCCGAAATTCAAGAACCACTTTCTTGAGTTTCTTTAAAATTCTTGATATTCATTTCCTTTCAAGTCAATAAAAGTCGTTCTTGCTATTTGATGTCTAAATCCTCTTCGTTATTGAATTTTTGAAATGCCACATAAGGAATGAATTATGATCCGGGCTCTTTATCCCAAACTAAATGTTATGTGGATCATAAGGGGTGCAGTTTGGCGATTGATGGAAAGTGCTTTACTAATTTCGTTATTAGCACCGTGGTTGAAAAATTAGGATTGCCCCTAGAACCACACTATAAACCTTATAGGATGACATGGATAAGGGAGTTTGAGAATTTCAATGTAACCAAACAAGTTCTAGTGCCTATCACCCAGGGAAGATATAGTGAGGATGTATGGTGTGATGTAGTGCCATTGAAGTCTTATCATATTTTATTGGGAAAACCTTGGAGACATAGGAGGGAGGCTGTTTATGATAAGAGTATGCACATATACCAATTCCTTAAGAAAGGGAAAACATGCGTACTATATGGGTTGACATTAGAGGAAGCACTAGAAGATTCAAGGAGGGTAAGGAATGAGAGTGAAAAGTGGTATAATAGGAGGCATCATGAGGATAAGTATATTGATAAGAAGGAGGGAGAGTTGAAATTAAAAACAAATAAACAAACTCCAAAATTTGATGAGGAGAAGGTGGAATGGGAGTTGAGGTTGAAGTTCAAGATTTGAGCGTTGAATTGGAAGATCCACATTTGAGTAGTAATGAGGTAGTACACGAGCATGGTGATAAAAATTTGGAGATTGGAGATGTGGTTGAATTTGAAAGTAAAAAAATTGAAGAGGTGGATGAGCTAGAAAATCTTGAGTTAGAGGAAGTAACCGAGCTTGAGAGAAAAGAGATAGAGGGGGCGAGCAAGAAGTTGCAAAAGGAGAACGAGGTGAAGAGAAGGGCCTCGTGGTTCAAAAGGTGGAATTGACAGTGATAATTCATGAATACAATGATCCATACCTTGTACCTCATGAACCTAACATTTCCCTCCCCGCTTTATTTAATTTTGTCTTGCAGGTTAAAAGTGCTTGGAAATTTGGGTAACACCACCAATGCCAACAGAAGTTTCTACTTCAATCCATTCATATAACCCAAGTTACAGGATACTATTGGTCATCCCTCCGGCATGGAAACAATAATTATCCGTTTGATTCGGGAGGTGAAGTGAAACAACAGGATCAAAGCTATGATTCGGGACGAATCATCCTAAAGAAGGAGGGTATGATGTGTTCTGGACCCTCGACAATTGGAGTCGTAACAGGCTTGACAGAAAGTTAAATATTCAAGCCAAATAAAAGTGCAGTCCAGTCAACCATGTCGAAATTAGATGCATAATATGTGTTTTTCGAGTATAAATGGGCCACTAAGCAAAACTCATAGGCCAAAGCCCTTGACCTGACTGATTTTATGACCAAATTCCATCATTTGGGGCTTCAAAACAGTAAGTCAATTATGCAGACGGAAATTAGAGTTTTTGTGTATTTTTAGGTTAAATTTTATTTTTAATTATTTGTTTGCCTATTTTAGAATTTTAGTCTAATTAGAATTCTATTTTGAGTCAATTAGCGGTTATGTTATTTTACTTATTTATATTCCTTTCCATTCATTGTAATTCAGACTTGGGAGATTCGATTTTGATATAAACAGTTTTTATTGAGGATTCAATAAAAGATATAGGTGGATTCCTATGTTTTCGAACTTATCAAGAATATTCTTGTGGCGTTCAAATACCGAACTTATCAAATATTTCTTGAGAATATTTGTGGCCTTCAAAACCAGAAACTTATCAAGGAGATTGGGCAATTCCTTGTGGTGTTTCGAAAGTCGTGGTTCTTTATTCCGCATCGTCGAGCCATCGCGTCGTGAATATCGGGTCAAGATTCTACCGTCCAACCACAACCCGGGTTCGGAACTTTCCGGCGTTTCTTCCGCGCTTCGAACCTCATCATGTTTGGTGTACATCCTTGCTTTTGGGCAAGAGAAAATTCTTCAACAAGTGTAAAGAAGATGCTTGTAATTGATTAATAAATGAAATTAAGACAGCATGATAGACCAAAATCTAGCAACTTACTAATATTTTTTTGCCAAGATCAGAAATAATGTCTTTACTGAGCCTATGAGACTACTGATTTGCTTTCTTTCTGTTCTTCCAGTACTGGATGGTTCATGGCAGTACAATGGACGGATTTTTAGCTTCTCGTTTATTATTTTAACGTCGCCAATACTGTATAGTGCAGCTTAGGGACAATCCATTCTAAAGGCATACATGACATTAGGAAACCTCACTCAAATAGGATGCCTAACGCCTAGGGAATATAGGGGTTTTACAATTCCTGATGGGCACCCAACCAGCACATAGAAATCTATGGTGGTTATAAACGATGTAAGAGGGTGTTTAATAACAACCCAATTCCACGAAAATGTCACATCTGAGAAATTGATTTCCTACTTGTTTCGTTTGATACGAAGTTGAAATTGAAATTCGAATTCTAAGGTACAACTATTTGAAGCTCAAATTTGACCAATTCCATGGAAATCAATTCTTTGGGGGAGGTGGTTTTTGTTTTCTAACTAAAATGGAATTGAAATTCTTTTCCATCTATGACTATCAAACACATCGTCACATCCTAAATGTAATACTTGGCAACTGTGCTTAAATTTTTCTTTTCCAACTTGTTCGTTCATTAGCATGAATTTACCTCTTCAAATGTCTGAACCATTTGATTATCATAAACATTCTTTCTTAGTGCAGAGGCAGACCTTGCTTGAAGCCAGCCCGGCTAGGGAAGCCCCATATAGAATTGTGTTTGTTTTTTGTTATTATTTGCATAACAGACTGAAAATTAGATCCAGCTCACCCTATAAAACACCCATTGAGCCACACCCTAGACCCATGCAAATGGCCCATGTCTCCACTCTCCTGATTTCCCACCCCAACCTCACCCAGACTTCCAATCATCACTCTAAACCAAAGCTCTTTCACCATTTCACCTGTTTGCCTCTTCTGGCTGCAGCCAGCAATCCTCCATACCCGCAGCCTGATGTCGATGATTTTCTTTCTGCCTCCAGGCTCCACCGCTCCAGCCTAAAGCCACAGCATTTTAGGTGAAGTGATGATTTGATTTTGCTTTTTCCTAAATCTCATTTTGATTTTTTATTTGTGTCCACTTCTCTACTTCTTTGAGATTTAGTTTGAGCACCTTCTTTTAGTTCTTTATTGATGATTTTTTTGTATTTCTTTTGCTTGGCAGAAAATTTAGTTTTAATTTAAGATTCACAGATTCAGTAATCCCAAGCGTATTTTATTATTATTATTTTTTTGCCTCCAGGCTATGCTCCTCCACTTCTTTGAGATTTAGTTTGAGCACCTTATTTTAGTTCATCTATTGATATTTTGTGTTTTTTCGTGCTTGGAAGAAATTTTATTTTGAATAAAGAACTCAGTAATCCCAAGTTGAGTAAGTTGACTTATTGAAGTGTAAAGATGGATTCTAGCAGAACATAAATATTCTAGGTGTATTATGAATCAACTGGTTGTGTGGATATGAAATTGAATAATTATCTATATGTATTCAAGTGTAAAGATCTTCTTCCACACTTTAGTTTGATGAGATAGTGTTACCGTAATCCTATAGTACTACCATAGAAGAATTTTCTTTTATCCACTAAATTATTAGTATAAGAATTGAGGCGGACATAGATGGGCAAATACAAAAGGAGACTAAAACTCATGCTTTGATATTGGTGGATTGCATTACAAGCTAAAAGTATGGAATACATTATTGCTGAGAGCATAAATAATACAAAAAATCAATACATGAACTAAAAATATATTGACGATGTAAATCATATGCAATCTTTATGTGTTCATGAAGTTCAAGAATTTAATGATCTTTTGAAACATTAGGCACTGCGATTTAAAGCAATGTTGGTTGTCATTTATGTTGCTTATGTTTGCAGTATGATATATCTATATCAGCATCTTTGCTTTATAATTTTTCTTCTGTGATAGGGACCCTAGATTCATTTGGAGGTTTTGGACAGAAGTGTTCAAGCTCCTAGGGTTCATGTTCATCTTCTCCACAAGCTTCCACCTAAAGTACGAGCTTTGTCCTTAGCTAGATCTTGTTCAACGCTAGAGAAGTAAGGATTAAGTCTTGTTTTATCGCTCACTTGACTAAACTCGCTAGAAAAGGGGAGGCAAAAAAGGGACTTGGGGGTTATATATATAGGGTTAGGATCATGATACATGAGGGTAAATGAAGAGGAATAAATAACCTTATTAGGCTTAATAATAATGGACTATCTCGATGAAAAGGCTTGACAATAGGAGGTGAATACTCGAAAGCCAAAAATAGATCAATTTCATCTCGTCTTTTAGTCCCACTACTAAATATTTTTTCCTCTGGCCCGACCATAGAGCATCTCCAAGATACTGTTTAAACACAATATTAATTATTTTAGAGAGTAATGTTATAAAATAAGGGGGTTTTTAGTTAAATAGGTTTGTTATGTAATAAGTTTAGTAAAATAGATCCCTCAGTTGAAATGTCAAAATTATCCTTAATGAAAAGGACTGTTTAATTTGCAGGGTATATCCCCAAACTTAGTCAGGTTGATTTAATTCAGTGTTTCTGGTTATATTTATATTTTTTAATCTTTTAAGTTCTTCTAAAAATGTTCTATATTGTAATAATTTTTCAAATGTTTTAGGATGATCATTTTTATTTATATATCCTAACATTATTCCTTCTGATACTTCTTCTTCTATATCTTCGTATTCTTCTATAATTTTATGAACCGTATTTATATTTTTTGCTGTTTCAACAGAATTAAATTCTATTCTATTTAGGATTGCAAAGTCAATATCTTTGTATATTTCTTTTAGTTTAGTTTGTCCAACAGAATGTATATTTTTAGACTTTTCAACAATAGTCGATAAAAATGAAATTTCTTTATCATTTAAATATAGTTTATATTCACAGTTATTAGATGTTGATGTTTGTAAAGTATTCATAGATTATTGGGTTGGTAAATTATTATATAAAATTTTCTGGTATAATTCCATTCTTTGGTCTAGTAACATACAATAATCTGCAATATATTGTTCGTATTTTTCTAAAAGTTTATTGTATTCTTCAGAAGATATATTTTCATTTTTCATTTGATGTTTAATATCTTCCATTTTATCTCTTAATTTTTCTAAAAGATTATCTAGTCCTTCTATTGTATACCCTGGCATTTAGGTTTAGACTGTATTTGTTACTATTTTATTTTCTAAATCTATTTTAAGTTGTAATATATCAGAACAATCTATAATGTATTGATCATGATTTTCTAAAAGTATATAATATTGTTCAGATGATTCATCCATATCTATTAATTGAGATATAATGTTATCTATTTTTTCCGTTATCCTATCTAACAAATTGTCTAATCCTTCAATAGTATATCCAGGCATTATAAATACAAAGATAAATAATTTATAAAATTTCAAGTAATTTTTCAAACTCTATCAATGTTTGAGAATTGATAATATCTATATCAGCCATAATATCTATGCTTGGTTCAAATGGTATATTATATTTTGAAATACTTTTCTTTCTCTTTTCTAATTTATCAATTATATCTTGAATATTTTGTACCATTATAGATCTTACAGTACCTCTAGCAAAGTTTTCTATCAAATTTTCTTTAAAACTTTTTAATATCTCTTGTGATGCATATAGTTGCTTTTGGTATCCTATTTTATCAATTTCATTTTCATATTCAATACCTTTTTTACTTTTGATATGCTTTTGAACTTTATATGGACCTCTTTTAGTTTTGGTTTTTTTCATGATATAATTACTATTATTCATGATATTAAGATTTTCAAAAACTGGTAAAGAAAGATTCATCCCTTCCATCACTGTCATAATCTATTACAGGGTCATAATCATTATCACTGCTAAACACATATCCTAAATATAATTCATTATTTATTTCAGTATTATCACTATCAAGCCAAAAATAAATAATTGATTTTGTAATTTCTAATCCTAATATTCTTTTTAATGTTGGAAAGATAACTAACAAACATGGCATATACACATGATATAACTTTTTTATTTCATTATTAGGTCTGGTAAACTTTTCATACATGAATAAAGGTTCAATTATGCTATGGTTTTCATCATTGTAAGGACTGTTTTGATAATTTAATTTAATAATCCTGAATTCTGTCATGTTAAAAAACTCTTCTTCCTCCTAATTCCGTAAAGATAGATATATTAAGAATACTAACCTCTTTTCCTGTTCTTAGTACCTTTGTATTTTCCTTCTATTGTTAGTGACCTTCAGGCTTATAGGTTTCTGCTCCACACCCTTCAATGGCTTCCTGCCTTCACGGGTTATTAGCTGAACCTGGTTGCCTTCACTGTATAACGTTTTAGATGGAAAATATTTTAGGACAGAGTGTATGGAGTTTTCTTAATAATATATCTTCTTCTTGGAAACAGGATTTAGAAGACAAGAATTTAGAAACTCATCATAATTTGATAAGTAGATTGAGATTTTATTGATAATATGAAGATTGAAACAAGATTGATAAGAGAATTTTTCAAAGACAGAAGATTTTTGGCTTTCTCACAAACTGAGTGCTCAAGTGAGTTCTGCCTTTCAACTAGCCCGGAGGCCTCTATTTATAATACTACATTGGACACAATTACATCATTGCTTACATCATTGTCCTAACAATTTTACAACTTTTTTAACCTAAGGACACACCTGTCCCTCTATTATTTATTACATCACATGACCCTTACATTATAGGGACACTTATCCTTCTCTTTTTTGGTCTTGGTATGGCCCCTACATTATTCTGCATTGTTGAATTAAAGTAGATCTATTGAATATCTTCCACTTGTCCATCAATTTATTGGCATGTGAAACAGATCCATCAAGTAGCTTCCACCTGTCCATCAATTCCTTTGGCATGTGGGGCAGTTCCTGGCTATGCACGCCTCTTGCAAAGTGGCAAAGCTTCCATGGATTTGATGAGTGTCAAATTTATTGATGTATTCTTGCAGGATTGTTGATTTTTCTTTTCCTCCATTAGTGAGGAGGGTCCATCCATTATACTGGCATATGCACTTGAATTTTTTCTCATACAAATTTTTGGCAATGTTGTAGAGAACTTTGATTCCCAACACCCTTCGGGATCTAAACCATGATCTTGTAATGTTTGGTACTGGCTTGGTATTTTTTCCAACTTCAATTTGAAAATTTCGAGCAACATACCCAATTGTGATAATATGCTCAGCAGGATAATATATCCTTCCATCAATTTCAGGACTGATTGAATAAAATTTTAAATATATGGATCTTCCTTGAGCAAACTTTGAAATTTCTCCTTTTAGTAAATCATCAAATTTCTCGATTTCTTTTAGATCTTTTCCTGGATAGATAAGATCCAAGAATCCATAATCAGCTGCCATTTTTGTCATGACGAGGTCTCCTCCCTGGGTAACGATCAATCGTGGGTATACATGGTCTCCAGACGAAATGTAATAACAATCACATTCTTGAAGTTCATATATAACTTCTACAGTGGTTTTATATTCGTTTTCTTTTGGTAAAAAAGGGGAATCATCTTCTTCTTCAGGACGAATTCTGACTACCCTTGTATGTTCATCTTTGGCATTGATTGTGATTTTTCGAGGACTGACTTCATTTATAACAACCTTTTTGGGACTTGGTTCATCTCTTTTAATTATTGGTCCACCACAGCTTCCAGAAGATGTACCTGTTTGTATTTTTGGTATAACCTGTTTGGTAATCAACGATTCAAACTGAGATTCAATCTCAATTATGTTATCGCTCAATTCTTTAGTATAATTTTGATGAAATGTTGAGATTTCCATCAATTGCTTGAAACTTCCTTGGAGAGTTTCTGCAAGTTGTTCAATTCCAAGCTTTATATCTTCAGCTTCCTCCATGAGGAAGTTCATTCGCTTTTTGGCATCTATTAGGGATCTTTTGATATTATCCATCTGCAAATTCAATATTCCTGCTTAAAAAGTCCGCAAGATAATTATTAACACCTTTAATATAAACTATATTAAAATTATAAAATGCCAAATAGGCTTGCCATCTATGGAGCCTTCTATATTGAGGTTCTGGTGGTAATTTATTTTTTACTAAACCTGCAACTTGAGAATTATCAGTTTCAACAATGAATTTCTTAGATAATAAAAACAATGAAAACTTCTTTATTCCTCTGATGATTGCTAACAGTTCTTTCTCATGAGTGGTATAATTTATTTCTGCTTGATTAAATGTTCCACTTGAATATCTACAAATTTCATTAAGATTTGTTTTTAATATTGCTGCCCAATACTTATCCGAGGCATCAGTATTAACTATCAGATTATCTTTTTCATCTGGTAATCTTAATTTTGGCAAATTTTTACATTCTTCTTTTAGTGATTTGACAATTTCTGTATGTTCATCACTCCATCCTTTGGTATTTGTTTTCCTGAGTAAAACTTGAATTTTATGTCTCTTTTTTGATAGATTTTCAATAAATCCTTCTGCATAATTTAAACATCCTAAAAATTTTTGTATTTGTTCTTTTGATTCTAATTTGTTTGGAAAACTTTCTATCTTTTTAGATATATGGGTTTGTAATTTTATCCCTCTTTTATCTATTGATAATCCAAGAAAATCAATTTCTTGTTTTTCTATTATAACTTTATTTTTTGAAAGAACAATTCCTTCTTTTTTGCATTCATTTATAAATTTAATTAAATGGTTTCTATGTTCTTCTCTATTATTAGAACATATTAATATATCATCTACATAGACAATTAAGAATTCATTGAATTTTCTAAATATGTTATCCATTCTTCTTTGATATATTTGTGGTACATTTTTTAAACCAAATGGCATAACCATCCATTCATACTTACCTTGAGGTGTACTAAATGCTGTATATTGAATACTATCTTCTTCCATTTTTACTTGCCAAAATCCTGATTTGCAATCAAATTTAGAATAATATTGTTTTCCTTTTACAAGATTTATTAGTACCTCTTTATTGGGTAAAAAGTATCCGTCAAATTTAGTATATTTGTTTAATTCTTTATAATTTATCACCATTCTAGCTTTTCCTCTTTTTTGTTCAGAATGTTTCATGACCATAAATGCTGGACTACTATGGGGTCCATTACTAGGTCTGATTAATTTTTGATTAAGTAATTCTTTTATCTGAGTTTTAAACTCTTGTGTATCTTGTATGGTATACATCATTGGTCTAACTCTTATAATAACATTTTCTGTTAATTCTATTTTAGCTTTTGGATGATGTGGTTTCCAAAATAATAATGGATTTTCTCCACAAATTTTTTCTAGTTGATCAATGATTTTTTCCATATTTATTTGTATGTTTGTTTTTAAGGCTTTTTTATACATTATTCTTTTATTTTTTATTTCATTTTGTATAATTGGTTTTTTCTCCCATTTATCACCACGCTGTGTTGGCTGAACTCTGTAAGGTCTAAATTCTCGTGGTATTTTTAGTAAATGTGCACAAGGTGTTTGTAACATTACCATGTAATTATTTTGTTTATAATATTGAAATTGTTGTATAAAGTCATTTCCTAGTAATATATCACATTCTAATTTGTTATAATTATATACTTTATTTACAACTATTTGTTTACTCCCAAGTATTATATCAATTTTATCAGCACTATTAATTATATGAGTACTTTCTCCTGTTACTCCTGTAATTTTTATTTTTCCATTAGTATTCCATGATTTTATTAAGAAGCTTTTGAATATTGTTATATCACTTCCCGTGTCAATTAATGCACATGTTGTTATATTTGTTTCAACAATTGTAACTTGTATATAAACGGCTAATGGAAAACTTATTTGGTTATTCATTTATTCAGCCTTTCTACATAGTATAGTTTGACCATTATGAGTTATATATAATCCTTCACGTTTTATACTATAATCTTCTAGTCCATCTAGAAAGCTCATACCTAATAATACATGAGGGTTTGCCATACTACTATCTACATGACATGGTACTAAGAGATTTATTCCTCCTATTTTTATTGGTACTTTTACTTCAAGTTCAGTCATATGTATTTGTCCATCAAAATTTATATATCTATATGGATTGGTTCTATGAGATATTAGTCCTTTATTTCTATTTGAAGCTATATGACATTCACTAGCTCCTGTGTCAATTAATATATTTGATCCTTTTATATGTTCTATTCCATTAAAATATTCACCTTCTATTTTCATATTTCCAGCATTTCTATTAAGTTTTATTTCTTTTATATTACTAGTTTCTCCTAATTGTTTTCTATTAGGTAAACTTGCTGATCTCCTAATTAATCTACCATCTTCAAATGTTATGTTATTATTAGGGTATTCTTCTTCTCGTAACTCAATGATTTCTGGTTTATTTTTTGTTATAGTAAGTTCATAATTTCTTGGAACTAAACTTATTTGTTTATCTGGTTCTACAGCTTTACCAAAATCTTTACATTCTTTATGAATTTCAATATATGGTTTTTTAGAATAAATGTTTCCATAATTAGAATTAGTAAATGTGTATAATGCTCTGTATTCTATAGTCATAATTTTATCTCCTGGTTCCATTATGTCATCCTTATGTAATTTGAAATGTAGTCCTAAAACTTCATTAAAGTTTCTATCTTTTAACGATATACAATATTTTGGATAACATGTAAATATTAGCTTCTTATATGCTAGATTTCCTTCCACTGTTCCTAAATGACTATCTTTTAAATTTATAATTCTTCCATCATGTAAACTTACAGTCAAAGGCGAATCTAATCCTTCTCTAAACAGGGATTTAAACATTATTTGGATACCTGCTAAGTAAACATATTGAATCTTTTCACTTTGTTTTCTATTAATCTTTGTTAATAATTCTGCAACTGTATTTTTTGTTAAAAGATTTAATTTGTGTGTTCCTTGAGTGGTTCTAACATCTATTGCTCTTTCAATTTTATGATATTCATTTATTGCTACTTTTTCTCTTTTCCATATTCTGTCTAATATTTCCCATTTTCCTATTTTCAAATCTCAAGATAATTTTTGTATTTTTCTGAACTTATTATTATCAAAAGTTACTTTTAATCCATAACCTTCTATTCCTTCATATTCTTGCTTATCTATGTTCTTATTTGTTTCTATTTCTTCTATTTCTTTATTCTGATTCTGATTCATTGCTTTCTGAATCTGTTTCGCTTATATAGACTTCTTGATCATAGTATTTTTCAATATCTGATATTTCACTTAGTTCACTTTCTATTTCTAGATATTCATTTTGTAATATTTTAACTTTCTTTTTGTTACAATCAGGGCTTATATGTCCTATTTCTCCACAATTCCAATATTTGCATTGGCTTTTATCTTTCTTATAAGTTTTATTTTTCTGTTTTTTATTTGGATTATATCTTCTTTTGTAATATCTCCTCTTAGGTTTTATATATCTTTTTCTGAAGTTTCTGAATTTTTTAAATTTTCTATTTTTAAATTTTCTTTTATTATTATATTTTCTTCTTTCAGGGTTACATCCCCATTGGGTAGGTTTTTCCATATCTTCACAACATATTCTAGTTAATTTTCCTGATTTCTTTAATAATTGTCTTTGTTGACATATATATGCTAATTTTTCAAATAAGAATTTTATCCTTGATCCTAATGTTCTAGGTGTTCCAGGGTTATCTCTAATAATTTTTTCAAATTCTATTTTAAAGTATATTCCCCATGAACCTGGTAATTTATTGTAATACATATCTCTATATACTTCTTGGTTTTCATTACTATAGAATTGGACATAATAGTATTCTTTAAATTCACAAGTATATTCTTTAATTTTACACATATCACATATTGT
This sequence comes from Ligustrum vulgare, assembly GCA_963555705.1. Taxonomy (NCBI): domain Eukaryota; kingdom Viridiplantae; phylum Streptophyta; class Magnoliopsida; order Lamiales; family Oleaceae; genus Ligustrum; species Ligustrum vulgare. Next base: position 38,342,963 of record OY743173.1, on the reverse strand, counting down.
TAAATTTATTAATCTTACTCTTGCATTATCTTTTTCTCTTATTGATTCTGCTTCAGAATTACTTATCCAATTTTCTCCTAAAAATTCATCCGCAATATAATCTACTATCTTTTCTATTCCTTTTCTATCTGATTTTATTAGTTCTGTCTGTACATTTCTTCTTATTAATGCTTTTGTATCACTACTTATTCCTTCCCACCAATTTCTAACATGTCCTTCAAAAGATGCTATTAAAAAATTTATCATTCTATCAGTATTTTCCCATGTATCATCTTTATTGTATAAAAAGAATAGTATCATTGAATCTGCCCAAGTTAATAAGGCTTTTTTAGTATCTATTTTACAATCAAGATCCAATTTTGTTCCTCCATGATTAATAGGTTTATCATAATTATTATTTGGTTCAAATCTATCTTTATATTTATTTCCTCTAGGTGGTTGTCTATCTCTGATTCTATCATAATATTGTCGGTGTGGTTTGTTATATAAGGGTGCATAACTTTCATCTGGATCTGGTAATTCTTGTTTAGAAGTTCCTATAGGAGCAGGGTTAGGTGCTCCTCCAGTATTCATTAAAACTTGGTATTCATTAAAGTTTTCTATACTTAACTGGTCAAAATTTTCTATAAGCAAATCTAATTCTTCATTCATTTTTGTTTTGTTCTTCTTCAATTTTTTCTTCAGCTTTTAATTTTCCTAAAGTTTTTTCTATAGATTTTTGTAATTCTAATTCTTCCTCTAATATTTTTGGTAATATATTTCTTCTAAATTCATCATCCATACTTCCTGCTTCTATTATAATTTTTTCCTGTTCGAAATGCTTCTTTCCTATTCTAAGTATTTCTTTTTCTATGAGTTTTTTGTCTATTTTCTTATCTTTGCTTTTATTATTTTCTTTGAATTCTCTAATCTCTAGTTTTAGTATATTTATATCATTTCTTACTTCTTTTAATTCATTTTTTACTTCTTGTACATCATTTATTAATGTTTTTATTAATGTTTTTAAATCTTCAATATATTCACTTATCGACATTTTATACTCTTGGTTTTTGAGTTTTTTGTACCTTAAATAGTCTGTCATACATATCATCTATTTTTATTTCTAACTTTTTGATTCTTTCTTCTATTGATATGATTTTTTCGTTTTCATTCTTTCTTATTTTCTCATTTAATTTATCTATTTTTTCTATAATTATTCTAATTTTATCTTGATTAATTAATTCTCCTGATTTTCTTTGGAATTCTTTTAAGATTTCTTCATCTATATTTTTAACTTCTCCTATCATTTCTTTTAATTCTTTGAATTGTATTGTTAGTTTATTTTGAATGCTTTGTAATTTTTCTTTGATATTCATATCCTGTATATTTAATTGTTGTAATTCTTCAACGGCTAATTTATCTTGTAAATTTATGTTTTTATATGTTTGCCATAAAAAAGCACTTATCCAATTTAATTGCATGTTAAGAAATCCGTCAGATTCTCCCCATGTGCTTAATGGTTGAAACATTGTTGTATTAGCTCCTTTTATTTGGTAAGATCCTACTGGTAGATTAATATTTTCTATTATTTGTTTTTCAAATTTTATTTCTGGAAATTCTGTCATTAAATTTTTCCTTTGATATGCTCGACTTCTAATCTTAATTCTGTATCATATTTTACTTCTTTACATACCATTATATTATATTCACAAAATTCTTCAATTGATCTTAACATAATTTTTCTTTGTTGTGCTCTATAACTTTTATTGTAATATTTTATTTCTCCAGTTATATCATATTTTTTCATACTGATTTTTTCTTTGTTATTTATAATCATAAGTATATTAGGTAATTGTTTTAGAATTATATTAAAGTATTTTCTTTTACTTTCTAATGATTTTAGTCTTAGAAATCCTTTTCTTTTTATATTTCTTTCTTCTATCATTTGGTCTAATAGATTTCCTCTTTGTTCTATTATGGAATCTAATTTTTCATTTGTTTTTATATCTAGATATTTGATTAATAAGGGTTCTCCTCTATGATAATCCATTCCTATAATTTTTGTATAATTCTTCTAGTATATCTTTGTGGATTAAATCTAATATTTTGTTTATGATAAAATCTTCTTTTATTATATCGAAATTTATTAGATCATATATTTCTCTTCTTATATCTTTATCTAAATCTCTTAAAGTATTCAAGATTTATATTTTATAATTATCGGGTATTGTTAGTGTATGCATAATTATAAATCTTGATGTATATATTATATATTTATTTTTATTTTTTGTCGTATAATATTTATCTTTTAGATCTGCCATATGGCTCTGATACCAAAGTGAGGGTGCTACTATGAGCGAACAAGAATCATATAAAAATCATTTAAAAGTATGTATACAAAATTTTCTAAGGACTTGAATGAAATCTTTCCATACTTTAAAGGTTTGTGTTGCAAATTCTAAATATAAGGGTATTTTTGTAAGATTAAGGAGTCAAAGTCTATTTTTACAATATTATTGTTTCAAAGTCTATTTTACTAAATATTATAGTTATTGGATCTATTTACAATTATTTCCCTAAAATAAGCTCTAAGAGACTTTCTCTTTTAATTTTTTAAAATAAAGAATGGATAATTTGGATAGTCAAACTCTCTATTCTTAATTAAAAATGATTACATTTAATAAGCTACAAGTTCCAATACTCTACAATTTAAATTATTCAAATCACATTTGAATAGATTGACCATTGACATATAAAAAAATAATATTTTAAACAAGAGATTGAAAGAAATTAATAAATTGCATTGGAAAAAAAATAAAAAATAAAGAGCACCGTTGGTGTGGATAAAAAAATTTCTCTTTAAATTTAAAGATGCTCTTTACTGTGAATAGAGGTTCTTGGAGATGCTCTTAGTTGAGTATCGTCCGTCAGTGGGAGATACTTCATGAACCCTTCATTCAGTAGATAACCTTATTTAGATACTTTACAGCTCTGCTAACAAGTTTGTCCAAGAGGAAGAGATCTTTGTTAGTTTGACCAGCTACATACTTCATGCTTCATGTTTTATTGTGCAGTATTCATCTTCTATGATGAGTATGTTTTTAATGTGATAACTTGTTCTTTCTAGGAAATATTACCGTCTCTAACTTATTTCTTCCACCTCATATTTTGACTTTTTTGTGATACAGGAATTTTTTGTTCATACATTTTTATTTTTATTTTTATTTCAGCACCCCTAAACATATTGTTCTATGTTTTTCCGCCACCTTAGTGAATAAGGTCCAGGATTTACGTTAATTTTTTTGTTTCACTTATGTAGGTCATGTTGCTCGTCTCACTTTTCATATCTCACGCTGGTGCAAAATATAGTCTTTTAGGTAATGGCTGGAAAAGCAGTTAAATCTTTTGCAAAAACAGTTGGTGAGTACCAATATCCATGGCGAGAGACGTTGGCCAAGTACAAGGATGAGCTCTCAAAGGGGGTATGGCGTTACTGGGAGCTTGGTGCGTGGAAAAACCTTGGTATCAGTGCCCGCAGACGAGCCCGATTGTGCAAGGAAATGCTTCTTGCTGGGGAAGATTGGCCATATGATCCAGAAAGGAAGGAAATAAGAAGCAAGAGGAAAGGGCATAAGGTTGACAGAATAGCAGCAGAAAAGCGGGAGAGAACAGCTGAACTAATGCAGAACATGCCTCAAATGTTGGCAGATTATAGGAAAAGAAGGTGGGAGAGGAAGATGAAAGCAGAGGAAGATGCTGCTAAAAAGGCTGTGCAGGAGTAGATTCAGTTTTATAAATTTCCATGATCCAACGTCCAATCCATGGCTTTCTTCTTTACCTTTTGATTTTACGGTCGATGAAATCAACGAACCATACTGTGTTTCTTTGAATAGCTGTTTTACTTGTTTTTCGAGTGATTCATGGTACACCAAAAATGCCTTTTGTTTCACGAGGCTTGCATTTCTTTCCCGAGAATTTATTGGGGCTCAAATTTGAGCTGGTTTTTATGGTGTGAATAATGGTGAATTTGTTGTGGCAATGCTTCTGTAAGATACATTATAGAATTTAATTTCAATTGTTCTTAGATGTGGACAAACATGTACCGACATATTTGCGGTGTTATATCCGTCTTAAATAATGTGTTCGTGTTGCTAGGAAAGAACGACTTTAAAGCATCCACAATGGATGTATTAATTTTTGTTAGTTAAATACTGTCATAATATTTTAGTAGATGTTAAATATCAGATATACATGTTAACTTTAGCTACTATTGGAGTCTCACATCATATGATATTTAGCTCAACATCATATGAACCAATTTTTTCCAAAGTAAAGTAGTGATTCAATTCAATTAAAATAAAATTAATTGATGGACAAAGAAATTTTTTAAAATCATTATCAATGGTATTATGGTTTAAAAATATTTTTCTCTAGTTGGCTCTTTTATATATATATTTTTTGTTAATTTTTATTATTATAAATTATTATTATTAAGAATATTATGATAAAAAAAAAAAAATTCTCTAGCTAACCCTTTTATAGGTAGTATAGTATATAGATATAGATTTATTATTTATTACAACTTATTTTATTTAAATTCACATACAAACAAACTTTCATTGAAGAAAAAAAAAAAAATACATAATATAAATAAATAAATAAATAAAATGGAGGAAATCAAAATTTTTTGATAAACAAATCAGCCTATTGTTTCTATAATAAAAAGAAAATATACGAACTAAGATAGCAAAAAACATAAGAAATATACCAATTTAATGTTTCTCGATCCTATTTGTCATGTCATCGGTTAAAATATTTGTTATCTTTAACAAACACGTTAAAATGTGCAATGTAGACTTGGATTCGACCTATCCCCAGTCTGCCTATTTCTTCCATTGGTGGCCTATGCGCCTTGCTTGAGTCTAAGAGTAGGGATTTCAAGTTCGAAACCAGGCAAAAGGAAGTGAGTTCTTGTAGGTCGTTTCTCTTATGAGGCAAGTCATTTTTAGAGCACAAGAAGTTGGTGAAGAGCGAATAAGAAGGGGCTTTCAACTGGAATTAATGCCGTTTGGCCAGAATGCACCACAAACAAAGCATAGGGTGTAGTCACTCCACTCCATACAAAGATATAGAAAAACTTAAAAGCAAAGAGAAATTTCTACACTATTATTATTGAAATAAAGGCCTTCATCCTAGCTTCTAAAAGATGAGAAAATATCAGATTTTTGCGACCAAATAATTGACAGCGGAGACTTCGAATAATAACTCTCTCTCTCTCTCTCTCTCTCTCTCTCACACACACACACACACATATTAATAAAGCACCATAACAATCAAGAAAAGGAGAATAAAAATGTGTCAAGTCCTTCCACACATCAAGACAGGAAAAGAATAGTCCCTTGGGGTTTTTGTATTTTTAAATGAGTAATACTTTTCCATAGATAGAGGACAAGGGAATCGGCTACTGGCCATTATCTTATTACCTTGCCACTCTTGCTATCAGTCATGATTCTACGTACATTATATTTCCGTGGTCATGCATGTAATCACTACTAGATTCCTGAGTTTTACCGACAGAAGATGGGCGCTGGAAATCTCGTTGGTGTAACCCTCGATGCTAAAAATTTTGCAATGGGAGTTATATTTTCGTTGTTAAATACCAACGAATGCTTGACCGTTGGTAATTTGCAATGAAAATATAGAACCGTTGAAAAACACCAACAGTTGCTTGGCTGTTGATATTTCCAATTGAATAATCTGTTAGGATTTACCAACGGAATGATTCCAACAGATCGTACTTCCCATTGGAAATTTAATAACTTTTTTTTTTTTTTTTTTCAATGGGGAATTTCTGCATTTGCATTTTAATAAATCCTAAATTTTGTAGGTATATTCCACGGAAAATCTTCAAACACAAGAATCAATAGAGCACTAAAATTAAGCAAAAATAATTCAACAATTTTCAACATCTTAGATATTTTACCGCAACATTCAATCTGAAAGTTGTTTAATTATAAATTACTACAAAATGAAGATAGAGTTTTATAATAATCTTGTCATTTTATCGAGGGAAACAACTTAAGGAAATAAAATCAAACTGCATCCTTTGTATGAAGTCCAATTCCAGTTTCTTTGAAAAGTAAGGAAGGTTCTTGAGTAACATATTTCAGCACAGTTAGACTCGCAGTTCTTTAGCTCAGCCTCCTTGCTTTCCATGTTTAGGTAGCTGACTCCAACGTCATTTTCTTCATCTTCCCAGTAGCAGAAGTCGATTTCTTTTCCCTCTTCTTCAGCATTTTAAATTGTTTCATGATTCCTTTAACAGCTGGTTATTATGACCTCCAGAATCTAACATGCACTCTGTTCCCAAATTGGATATTTCCACTGATTTTAACTTTCTACGGCTTCTGCCATCAATTGAAGAATTAGCTAGTATGTCTTATTGCAAATGTATTTCATTTCCTTTATTAGTGATGGATAAGTAGAGTGAGTGCATCCTCAATTAATTCAACATCTTGTGCAAGGCCGTTTCCCCTTTTAACATTTCCAATTACCTTCACAATTGCAGTGTACCCACCGTGTCTAACAACAATACTCTATGTAATTACCCTTTATTTATCCCATTAAACATGAGACCACAGCCACCAATGATAGAAAAAAGCATGCGAATGGCACATCATTAAATATACTGGAATTGTAACACGTAACAAACATGAAAAATGCTTAAAGCACCTCGGGACTTACCTCCAAGGTGACCCCCTCCTCACATAGAGGGGGTGGAGCCCACTTACAACCAAGTGGGCTCCACCCCCTCCATGTGAGGAGGGGGTCACCTCGGGGGTAAGCCCCGAGATGCTTGTATCATAACTGTTGGTAAAAATATCGCAAGTGTACGATATCGCTACAAGTAATAAAAGTGGACTTTTGGAGTCCGGGTTATCGATCCCACGAGGACTATTTAATTAACTATAAATTTACTTCGAATATAGAATTTCTAGACAAAAACCAAAACTAACTAAGAAAATAAATTGTAAAATAATAAAAACAAAAAAACGACAAATAATTGGAAATCAGTGAAATAAACACATCAATTAAAATGAAAATAACAAATTAAAATAAAAACAATTAACGAAAGCAAGAAACAAACGTGGTGGATTTTGAACAATTGAATGAAAATCGGGACTAACGATTTCGAAATAACGTTCTAGCTTAATTTCTCATCTCAAGTTGTTTTCTAAAATTGTATTTGGTCGAATTCACGCATATATCTAATTTACCTCTCTCGAGTTCAAATTAGACCTATTTAACTAAGTCAACCATGAATCTCTACAGCGGGTCAGAGTTCTCCTTAGCTAAATGCATTAAATTTCCTAGGAATTCCTAAGTGACCACATGCAACCACAAATTCATATCTCTATCTTTTTGTTGAAATTGCCGAATTTTATTACGTGGTCTAATTGTTAACCCACCTCTCGGATTATGAAAACAACCATTAAATCATGAATTTGTGATCAAGCAATTCAAGCATTAAACGCAATAATAAAATCAATACATAAAATAAAAGCACCAACTTGAGAATTAAAATCAAACTAAAACATTAAATCTAATCGTCAATCCCGATTATAAAATTTAGCTACTCATGTTTGTGGAATAAAAAGCAATAAATAATAATAAAACTTGGAATTTAAATAATTGAAGAATTAACATCACCAGTCAGCACCAAGAATCACCAAAATATGCTAACTTTTTATTCCAGCCTCTGTTTTCGGTTTGTGTTAATTCCTCCAGCCGTCTTCTTCCTTAATTACACAACCAGCCACAGTTCAATTGCACCCAACAGTGCCCACTCTTCTTGTTTCTTTTTATTCTTGCTGCCTAACTACTTTAATTCCACCACTTGAACTCACAACCTACCTCTACTTTTAATTCCCAGCCGACAACTCCAAAGGTGACCACAATTCTTGTCCCCTTCAATTAATTCTTGTCTTTTGCCTGCATGTGTATATATATATATCTCTCAAACAATTCTCTCTTCTCTCCCTCGGCTGCTCTCTAAACTCACGGCTGCGCACCTCCTTTCCCGTGGCTCCGCACCCTCCTCTGTTGTATGTATATATATATATATATATATATATATATATATATATATATATATATATATATATATATATATATATATATATATACACAAATTAACCCTAAAGCCCAAATCAACTAAATTGTTCTTCAAGTTACTCAATTTTTCCATGTATGATAAGTTAGTCCTTGAGTCAATTGCACATTCGGTCTTCAACTTTTGAGAGTGTACACTTTAGTCCTTTTTCTTCGTTTTATCTCAATATTCGTCCAATTGTTGCGTGATTGCTTCAATTCATCACTTTTCTTGATTTTGGGATAAAACCTGAAATAATAATAAATAAACACAAACTAAGTAGAATTTATTCGAGAAAAACAATATAATATTCTAATTTCGATAGATAAATAAGTGTATAAAATACACTTATCAAACCCCCCCAAACTAGAATATTTGTTCGTCCTCGAACAAAAATAAAACTAAACTATAAAAATAAAAATACAAACAGACATTGTTTTTGTTTTTGTTAATTTATTTACCATACACTTCAATAATCCAAAATGACGATTCACTTTAGAAAAGAAAAATGAACAACAAAAATTATTTTCATTCATCCAATGTTCAATAAAAGAAATTGAGAAAGTATACTAATCAATATGAAACATTATTAAAAGTATAGCGGCCAATACGATATTAAACCCAATACCTACCTTTTAAGCCACTTAATCTAACTAGTGGTGCAACGTGAGTTGCACGATGGATCTTCAAGTGTTAATATTGATAATGTTGTTTCTTTTATGTATTTTGCTTGCTTAAATGGATGTATTTTTCTTTTTTAGTTTATTTGCATGACACTGGTATTGTAATTCCCTTATTTTGGGATATGACATACTACAATCCGAAATTGACAACAATCTCCCTATGTACGCCACTTTGTGAATCAAGAAATAATAGTTGAGAGGCATAATCGTCAATTCATGATTTATTGTTGTGGGAATTAAAAAGGAAGATTGACGGGATAAAAGCAATATGCAATAGTCGATATTTTGTCTTGAAAGTAGTGTGCCCAGAAAAGGGGTTACACAAGTGTTAGTACTGTATTTGTAACTATGTTTTGAGAATGGCATTTTTGTCGAGCCTAGTCATTATGTCTTTGAAAACTCTCCCTTGGATTCTTGGCCTTGACGCTGTTTTTGCTACGTTTCGTGCACATGTTGGTGCTAACCTACATAGTCCAGCGTTTTATAGAATCAATGATTTTGAGGGTGAAGATAACATCCAGATCGTAACTCCCATGATCCAATGGTTTGAAGTGGAAAAGGGTGAAGGGCGAGTGTTGTTAGGTTCCGCAGTGAAATTAGGCTTGATGAGAATCATAGTAGGTTTGACAGGAAGATCAAATATTCAAGTCAAATAAAACTTCAAGTTGCATGGTCGAAAGTCTCCAAGTTTAGCATGACATATCGGAAGAAGATTCAAGGTTAAAATAAGTGATCAGGACAAGAGTCGAGCCATGAATCAAGTGGAAATAAAAAAAAAAGAATAAAAAAAAAACTCTCAATGAATATGATTCAAATTTTTTATCAAAGGTTGAGACCCAGTTTTCATATATAAGACATTCGAATTTGGAAATTACTACGTATAGAATAATTGTAGTTCTTTGAGTTATCTTATCAACTCACTTTGAATCATTGCAATCCATTTCAATATCAAGAAAGAAAGCTATGACCAACACACCAAGTGATAGCATACATCACAATTTTCGAGCCTCATGATTCCCTTTATTATTTCTTACAACTTATCATCAAGAATTATTTCTTGTGTTGTTCAAACAAATTTGGTGATATTTCCTAACTCTTGTGATCAATAGGTCGACATATCATAGGCGATTGTGTTGATTACTAGGTTCAATATTTTTTAATCAAACTCAAACCCAAACTTATCAAAAGCATGGACAACTTTTGTGGTGTTCTTTCATTATGGTTCCTGTTTCTGCATTTCAATAGGTCTAAGGTTTAATATATCCTAGGTTCTTGTGTCGTGAGGTGAAGATCATAGTGTTACCGTCTATCCAACCTGAATTTGGAACTTTCCACGCATTCTTTGAGTCAATTTTGTGAGTTCCACGTGATTCCTACACGGAATCACATCATCTAGAGATGAGAATCATAGTAGGCTTGACAGGAAGATTAGATATTCAAACCAAACAAAACTTCTAGTTGCATGGTCAAATGTCCCCAGGTCAAGCATGGAAATTTTCTTTATCAACGGTTGAGTCCTAGTTTTCGTATAAAATATATTCAAATTTGGAAATTGCTATTTGTGGAAGTGTATGCCTTTGAATCATCTTTTCAATGCACTTTGAATTATTTTAATCGAACATTATGAGAGAAATTTATGATCAAAATACAAAGTGATTGCACAAACCGCAATTTCAGAACCAGAGAGTTAAAAATTTTCCCAAGTGTTCACCAGCCTGGAAACCAAGTGATCACTTGGTTTTATTTTAGGGTTATTTTGACTTTTTCGTATTTTTAATGTTGTTAGTTTCTTTTTATGTCCATTATTGGCGGCTATTAAGTTTATTTCGACCTTTTTAAATATAAAAGGGGTTTTTAATTCATTGTAACTTAGATTTTTATGTTTATTGATTATTGAGTGATTCAATACAATTAAAGGTGAGGATTCCCTTTATTTCTTAAAACTTATTAAGAGTTATTTCTTGTGGCGTTCAAACAAATTGGGTGAGATTTTCTAAATCTTGTGATCAAGAGGTCGACATATTGTAGACCATTGTGTTGCTTGTTTGATTCAATATTTTTTAATCGAACTTATCAAAGATATGGAAAACCTTTGTGGTATTCTCCTATTATGGTTCTTGTTTTCACATTTCAACGAATTTACGGTTAAATATACATTAGGTTCTTGTGTTGTGAGACCTATTTTCTAACCGACCAAAATTTGGATCTTTCTAGGTGTTCTTCGAGTCAATTTTGTGAGCTTTCAAAAGGATTCACATCATTCGATATTAGAGCTAGACTCTAAATTCAGGTTTTCTCTATCCTAGTTTGATTCCATGTGTTTATCGTTGAATCTTCCACATAGAATCATCCATATCTTGTTTTTGTTTGTATTTGTTTTTAATTCCAATTAATATTTGTTTACTTAAAAAAAAAAAAAAAAAAAACATCAAAGTTCTTCAAAACTAGATTTTTTGAGTTTCTTGATTATTAGAATTAATTTTCGTCAAAAATTATTTTTTTTATTTTTTATTTTATTCCAAAAATTATATAAAAAAGTAATTTGAAAAATTCAAGAACCACTTTCTTGAATTTCTTTAAATTCTTGAATTCTTGAACTTTATATACTGGGATGGATAGTGATCTGGGTTCTACTTTCCAAACTAGATGTATATGGGTGATGAGGTGTGTTGTTTGACTATTAATAGGGAGTACTTCTCTAATTTTTCTAATATCACCATGGTTGAAAAATTGAGATTACCTCTAATACCGCACTATAGACCTTATAGGGTGACGTGGATGTGAGAGTTTGGGGAGTTCCATGTGACCAAGGAAGTTATAGTGACTATCATCCATTAGAAATATATTGATGAAGCATGGTATGACGTGGTGTCTCTACAGTCTTGTCGTATTTTGTTGGAAAAATCATGGAGACATAAAAGGGATGCATTTTATGATAAGAGTAACCACATATACAATTTTTTAAGGATGAGAGATCAATCGTACTATTTGGTTTAACACTGGAACAAGAATTTGAAGATACAAAGAAGGTGAAGAAAGAGATCGATCCGTTATCTAGATTGAATTATCAATTAAACTTTTAGAATAGGACATGATTGTACAGAAGGGTAAAAATGTAGCTATATTGTGAAAGAATGAGAGTGAAAGGGAGGTTGTAACTAAATTGCAAGAAGAGCCTCGAGATATGAATTTTGAGAGGGAGGAGGATGGAATTAAAAATGAGGTAGAACTTGTAGATTTGAAGTGTGACGAGGAGGCGCGTGAGCCGGAGAATGAAACTATAGAGATTTACGTGGTTCGACAACTTGCCTACATCCACGGACCCTCGTCAATGTTTTTCACTATATATTAAATTTTTACAAATATATGGACATTAACTATAACGCCCCGAATTCTAATAACCCGGAACGCCACTTCGTCTTTTAAATCTAACTTTATTGTGGAAAATAAATTGAATTCTAAACATGGTATTTATTTGTAAATTAGCAATGGGAACTTAAATCAAATAAATTTATTTAAAACAATTCATAAAATTCTAAATTTGAAATTCTTAAGTTTTGTAACGACAAAATAAATTATCAACTCATTAATTGAGACTTTCAAAAAAAAATATCACTTCATCTATTAGTTTGCCACAAATGCTCTTCATTCGCCACCGTCTCGAAAATATGCAAAAACTGTTAAAAACGAAATATTCATAGACTCATCATCAATAATTAATTTACAAAATAATTGAACACATAATTATGCAACTAATACAGTGACCACATCATCATAATTATAGGCTCTTTAAAAATCATAGGGTGTGGGGAGTCTCGTCTCATGCATTTAAGCATTTAAGTTATGCATAACCACATCATTATCTCATGCATTAAAGAATTAAAGTCATGCATAACCACATCATTCTCATTTTATATCATAAGAGATATTCTTATCTTGTATCATGCATTAAAGCATTTAAATAACGTAAAATTTACAAAATACATGCAATCATAATTTAAACTAATTAGTGGGGCGCGAGTCTACCTCAAATCATGAGTTTAAAAATAGAGCGAGAATGTCCCGTCAATCCTCTAAATCACCAAATGTTTCGTCTGACCAAAAGAAAAATTAAATTAATTTAGTACTTCGAAAATTGAAATATTAAAGGGATAAAAATAAGCTTTAGAGAATAATTTAAAATTTTTGAGAAACAGGAATTTAAAAGTTTAGGGGATGAATAGACATTTCGAAAATAGTGGGGCTGACTGTAGGGGTTAAGGACTGATCTGTGCAATTAATCGAAATTAGGGAGTGAATTGACAAACTCAGAAAGTTTCTAGCCAAATTAGATTTCAGCAGAAATCCTGGGTCATAATAAACTGTTTTTGAAAGTTTTGGACTTACATATTGAAATTAAAAATGAAATGGACTGAAATGAAATAATTTAAATCTGTAGGGACTAAATTAAGAGACTTTGAAAGGTAGGGATCAAAGGGAAAATAAAGTCAATTAAAATATCAAAATCCTTTCTGCCTCTCCATTTCGACAACAGAGAAGAGGTGGGCGATCGGGCCCATCTCAGCCCACGGGCAGCCAGCGCCAGTCACCGACGAGCTTCCAGCGTTGTTGCTTGCCGCCTTCATGTGGCTGCGACGAGGGTGTGTGTGGTTGTGTGAAAGGAAGACGAAATGGGATTCGATTTCATGCAAAGTGAGGTGGAGGTGATTGGGTTTCCGGCGATAATCCGTCTAATACAAGAGGCGGTCGAGGTAAGTGATGGGTTAAGGTTATTTCTTTGGTTTTTGGTTGATTTGGGTGTCGAATTGAGGGGGAATTTAGAAGTGGGTTGTGGTGGTTGGATGTGGTGCTTCGGGCGATGGTTTCTGTTTCTGTGGCAGTGTTTGCGTGCGTTCTATCTTACTGATTGAAATGGTGGTTCGAGGTTCAAGTTTGGTGATGGCTGTTTTGGTTTGATTGTGTGTAATGAAAGTAACCGGGCGCAGAGCTGCAGCTGGTGGTTTACGGTCGGCCATGGAAATTTTGAGGTCCGAGTTGTATGGTTGAGTATGTGTTTCAGTTATAAAATGTGTGAAGTTCGTTTTATGCAGATCGTGGGTGGATTTCATTGGCTATGAAGGTTGAAAGACAAGGATGATTATTGGAGAAATGGAATTTATTAGGCATGGAGACGTGTGAATGAGGAAAATTTATGGAACAATAGAATCTGTCAAAAATGTGCAATTGAATAGCGTTTTCAATTTGAATTAACTTTGCAAAAATGGGATTAAGGAATTGATTTAAATTGGATTCAGGAAAGGTTTAATAAATTTAAATGGATTGAAATAATAAAATTGGGAATTTTGAACTAAAGATAAATGAATAAAATTTGAGCTAACGTTAACTTGGATTTAAATTGGTAAATTGGGGAAAATCGCAATTTATGGTAATTGGGGAGAATTTTGGAGAAATAAAAATTTGTCAAGAAATGGAAAAAGTGGGATGATGATGCTGTCAAGTTGATGGGGCTTTCAAAACTTGTGTCGAAGAATTGAATTTTGATTAGCTTAACTTAAAATTGGACAAGCGAGAAATTTATTTGATTGGCTAGATTTCAAAGTGGGCTAAGAAAAGATTTGACTGGATTGAATTAAAATTTAATAATAATACGAATAAAATCTAAATTTCGGATCCAAAATAATTTGAATCCAAAATAATCAGAATTTGGAAAAATTCTTAACATTTAATTTTGATTTTGAAAATAAATAATGAACTTGAGACACTTATAAAATTTGAAATTTGACTAAGCTTTTAAAAATAAATCTAATTTCACTTAAATGACTAGATGAACACGTGTTTAAATTAAATGGGCAAAGTCACAGCGATATGTTTTTAAGAAATATTATAAGTAACGGAAATTTTCCTGATCACTACATTCACTTACCAACTCAATCCTACAGATCACAAAGAAAATACTAATAAAAAGCTAATATCTAACCACAAGCGTCCACCCTTTGAATTATCCCACACAAGTTACAAGAAATAACAAAGACAAAGTTCACCAATTTTCTTTTGATTTGGGCACAATATGACACTCTCTAAATGTGCAATTAATTAACTACTCAACACACATATTTATAGGTAAATAAGACACTAAAAACATGTATAATTTGTGACCTAAGATGTAGAGATGGCAAAAAAACCCGACCCGAACCCGCCCCTAATGGGGCGAAAAAAACCTGCCCAGCGGGTCGGCGGGACGGGTATGGGGCGACTTCCCCCGACCCGGGTGGGTCGCGGGGTGGGTGCGGGTTTGGTTGTCCCGACTCGAACCCGCCCCGATTAAATAAATTAATAAAAATTAATAAGGAAAAAAATAAAAAAATACCGAAAAAATAAAAAAAAAATTAAACGGGGCGGGTAGGTTGACCCGCCCCGAAATTCGCGGGTCGCGGGGCGGGTTTGAAATTGAAAAATTCTCGCGGGGCGGGGGGACCCGACCCGAATCCGCCCCGTTGCCATCACTACCAAGATGTTTTCTTGATGAACTAGAATAACCAAAATAAGGAAAGAAAATCTCGCATAAGCGCTTCAACCCTAATTCTTGTTTTTCTTCCTTATTTCTCAGCCCATTTACACAAAACCTAATGGGCTCTCCAACATCGACCCAAACCACACAATTTAGGTCAATATCCCAACAATCTCTACCTTGGCACAAATTATTCCAAGCCAAAAAATCAAATTCAAAAATTGGGTAACAAGCAATCATTTTTTCACTTTGATGATCCCAATACTCCACCATGAGTATAACCACTCAGAATTTATCAACGAACTCCGAGCATTTCATCGGCCCACGTCGAAATACGAAATTGCTGAAAAATTATGGTATAACTTCCATTGTTTGATTTTTTCGTGGAAGCTCATCAACTATCAACATCAATTCAACCACATACCTTGCATCCAGTCAAATCAACGCTATATGCGAACACATCTTCTATCATAACAACTAACTCATGCCATGAGGATGTCCCATCTTTCTTAGAATACATCATCACCACCCTCCACCAAGAGAGTCTTATTATCCTTTTACGAGTAGTTAGCAGAGTCTACTCCACCTTTTAGACAATTTCTTCTCGAGTGCCCGAATTGACCATAGTTCCAACATGTTACCTTCTTCTTCATAGAGTACCCCCCCTCTTCCACTTTTCATTAACACATGCAAATTATTATCAGATGAATTATTATCTCCACTTAAACTCTGTTCTTCAAAGATTAACTTACTTGTAACTTCTTCAAAATTCATTGTTTCTTTCACGTACATCAACATAGGTTTTGATGTGCTCAAAAGTGAATGGAAAAGACCAGAGGAGCATTAATGTTTTATCCTCATCTTCAATTTTAACTCCAATAGATTCCAGTTTAGAAACAATCTCATTAAGCACACTAAGATGGTCAAAGATTTTTGTACCTGCGCTCATTCTCAACGAATGAAACTGTTCTTTCAGATACAAACAATTTGACAAGCTCTTCGTCTGATACAACTCTTTTAGTTTTTCCCACAATTCCTTCGTAGCAGATACCCATGAATATTTGCAAGAATATTTTTGGCCAAACATAGTCGTATTGTGTTAGTAGCTATCAAATCTAAATCTTCACAATCTTCATCACTTTTGCTGGATTCAATTTCTTTTTTTCTTTATCAGAACTAATGATTGGTTTTCTCTTCAAAGATTTATGTAGACCCACCTGAATTAAAACATCTTTGTCTTGTACTTGCTACAAGCTAAAATTGATTTTCCCATCAAATTTCTCCATGTTGTGTTTGGCAGACATATTTTCTTTTACTCCAAATTCTTTGAACAACCTGATACTTTGATATCACTTATTGGGAATTAAACGTTGATTCCCTTTTCTTTAACCCACATGATCTTTTGATGTTCAAAGTAATAATGAGCAAACAAGAGAATAAATACGAATACAGTGATTTATGTGGTTCGGAAAAGTGCCTACGTCTACGGACCATATAAATTGTTACAAATATATAGACTTTCACTCACCAACTTAATCCCACAAACCACAGAGAAAATAAAAATAAAAAACTACTATCTAACCATAAGTTTCCACTCTTTGAATTATCTCACAAAAAGTTACAAGAAACTACAAAGATAAAGCTCACCAATTTTCTCTCGATTTGGTCACAATATGGCACTCTCTAAATGTGCAATTAATTGCATACTCAACGCACATATTTATAGTAAATAAAACCTTAAAAACGTATATAAATTGACATCCAAGATGTTTCCTTGATGAAGTAAAATAACCAAAATAAGGAAAGAAAATCTCGAATCTCGCCTAAGGCTTCAACCCTAATTTTTCTTTTTCTTCCTTATTTCTCAGCCCATTTTCACAAAATTCTAATGTGCTCTTCAATATCGACCCAAACCCCATAATTTGGGTCAATATCCTAACAATTTTTTCTCTTTGCATCGAAATCCACAATGAACTAATAGCACGGATTCAAAGATAAAGCACATTTATCTAAAAAAAAGCAATAACTCACTTTCCAGAGGCAAACCAAATAGCTTAAGTCTCCTCCTCCTGGAAATCTTCATTTACAAAATCCATAGCACAATTTGTGATTCCCATTATGCTCAAAACTGAGAATTCCTCCATATATTTTACTTCCTATTACCTAAATATTGAGAATTTGTGGTTCTCCGATTCTGGGATTTATGATTGTTCTTCTGCGGGTTCTGGAATCAAGATTTGGATTCAATTCTAAGCAAACTAGACTTTCCTCATAACGATAAGTTTTTACTGTAGACTAGAACCTCGTCAGTCTTTACATTCGGCGTTGGATTTGGAGCTTTTGTATTCCACCATATTATCTAATGTGTTTAGAATGCTAATAAAATTTAAAATGTATAAATGTAATTGGTTCTATTTTCAGAGTATTTTGTGTAATTTCCTTAAATTGAACCTTGCTATCAAGACGAGAGCTAGGCTGAATATTTGGAGCCCAAGGCCTGAAAATACGCATAAACCGGCCCAACATCAGCTCCAAACAGGCCTATGAGAAACAGACTTCAATTTAAGCCCAGCAGCCATACCCTTTACGGCCTACACCATTTTAGGATCTTTATTTGGGGGCAAGAGCAGAGGGAGGTACAGAGGAAAGGGGACTGGAATCAGTAATCAAACGGGTTAATTATGCTCATTCATATATTTAATCTTCAAATTTTTAAAATCGGTCCATTCTAAACTATTTTACTAAATCAGGTATTCTAAATCAAACCCTAATCATCCTCCCCCATCTCTGTCCACTCAGAAAACCAGATCTTATCAACGCCATGGAACCAAATTTCCGCATCGTGCTATGGTTGCTGGAGTCATCACCTTCGTGGAACCTGCTGACCGCTTTGTGCTGTTGTTGCTGGAATCATCACCGCGCGTAACCTGTTGGCTGAACTGATCGCAGACACAACACTGCGGACAGCGCCGGTGCAGCAGCAGCAGTGAGGGGAGACAGCGGCATTGTGCCTCCATAGAGCAGCTTCCGCGTCGCGGCGCTGTGCACTCTCAGCTCAGTCACCGATGTGAGCGACGATTCTGAATCTGTGAGAGTGGTGCTGTCTTTCTTGGTGGCCGAACTCATCGGGCAGTGGGTCTTGTGGCAACCTTGATTTCACAGTATTATTGCAGTAGATAGATTTGGTGGTGCATGTGGTGGCTCGGTGGTGGTGCTAGGGTGGTTTTGGTAGCGATTTATTTTTGTGCGTGTGTGAAATCCGTGTGACTGTTTGCACGCGCGAGGGGAGAAGAAGAAGGGGAGGAGTTGTCTTTACCGTGTGGGGAGTGGTGGTGGCGCCCAGTGGTGAAGAGGCAGACGGAAAGACAGAGCGGTGAGAGAGAGGAATCTGAGTGGGTGAGGCGAGAGGTTTGAGAGATCGTGATCCCGATTTGGGGATTTAGGTTAGGTGGTGATTGTGATTTGATGGTGATGGTCCTCTTAGATGGTGGTTGGTGGTGATGGTTTTAGGTGGTGGTGGTAATTAGTTATAATTGTAAGTAAAACTAATTACAAATTGAAATAAAGTTACGACAGTGATTCAACGACAGCAATTGTGGCGATTGTTGATTACAAATTAACTTGTGTAATTAATTACAAATTACACTAATGTTTTACTAATTCATTCATAAGTTAAAGTTACAATTATAATTAGTTACAAAATTGAAATAAAGTTACAATTGTTTTAATTACAAAACTTGATTTTGATTTAAAAAAAAAAAACCTAATTTTGAAAAATATTTTGATACTTATGTAATTAGTTACAAATCACCTGATTTTAAAAATTTTCATACCAAAATATTTGTAATTAACCGTAATCAAACCAGTCTCTCTCGCTTAATGACCCTCTAGAAAAGGTCCGTCCGTTCTTTTCTTCTTCTTTATTATTTCCATCATAATTGTAATCAGCGTTTCATTTTTCTTTTTTTATAAGCTGTAATTAGTTCTGTAGATATTATGTTTGTATTGCTCAGCTATAAATTTGTATGGCAACTGACAAATTGAAGTTTTAAAAATAAATTTCTTTTTGTTCTATAGATGAATATGTTATTTCTATTCTCGATTTATAGATGATTCTTAAGATTTCTATGTTGTTATACGATTGTCCAATTGTGAAGCTGATGTATGGAAACTGTTCGACAAAATGTTTTAAGTGAAAACATCTACAATTTGCAAGTAATTGTGTGATTAAGTACACAGTTCACAAGATGCTAGGTGCTATTTAAAACATGAAAATAGCGAGAAGTTTTTTGTTCTGTTACAGCGAGGAGGAGCAATATGGCTTCACGAGGCATTCCCCTAGCCTCAATTCTCATAATATTCTAAGCTTTTTATTTATTTATTTGGTGGGGTGGGCGGGTTGGGCAGGGAAAGTTATTATTGATCGTGATTCGTTTCTGTTGCTGAATTGATGTAGTCAATACGGTGACATGAAGTACATGTTTTGATGTGTTCTGGACCCTCGACAATTGGAGTCATAGCGGGCTTGACAAAAAGTTAAATATTCAAGCCAAATAAAAGTGCAGTCCAGTCAACCATGTCGAAATTAGATGCATAATATGTGTTTTTCGAGTATAAATGGGTCACTAAGCAAAACTCATAGGCCAAAACCCTTGAGCCGACTGATTTTATGACCAAATTCCATCATTTGGGGCTTCAAAACAGTAAGTCAATTATGCAGACGGAAATTAGGGTTTTTGCGTATTTTTAGGTTAAATTTTGTTTTTAATTATTTGTTTGCCTATTTTAGAATTTTAGTCTAATTATAATTCTATTTTGAGTCAATTAGCGGTTATGTTATTTTACTTATTTATATTCCTTTCCATTCATTGTAATTCAGACTTGGGAGATTCGATTTTGATATAAAAAGTTTTTATTGAGGATTCAATAAAAGATATAGGTGTATTCATATGTTTTCGAACTTATCAAGAATATTTCTTGTGGCGTTCAAATACCGAACTTATCAAATATTTCTTGAGAATATTTGTGGCCTTCAAAATCAGAAACTTATCAAGGAGATTGGGCAATTCTTTGTGGTGTTTCGAAAGTCGTGGTTCTTTATTCCGCATCGTCGAGCCATCGCGTCGTGAATATCGGGTCAAGATTCCACCGTCCAACCACAACCTGGGTTCGGAACTTTCCGACGATTCTTCCGCGCTTCGAACCTCATCATCTGGTATCAGAGCTGGACTCTGAATTCAGGTTTTTCTATCCAATTTGATTTTTATGTTTATCATCGAGTCCCATAAAAATCATCCATATCTTGTTGAGTATTTTGTTTTCAGTTTTTTGCGTTCTTCTTATTCTTGAGTTTGTTGAGTCTTTAATCTAGAAAATCGTTCCAAAAAAATTTTAACAGTGTTTGTTTTGCTTAATTCTTATCCGAATTAAGTTTCGTTTGTTTTGTTGCGTTCGTGTCGAATTTTCGGATTTTATTAAAAATAAAAAATTATTTTTATTTTTATTAATTCCGAAAATTCATCATAATTAAAAAAAAAAAAGTCACTCCGAAATTCAAGAACCACTTTCTTGAGTTTCTTTAAAATTCTTGATATTCATTTCCTTTCAAGTCAATAAAAGTCGTTCTTGCTATTTGATGTCTAAATCCTCTTCGTTATTGAATTTTTGAAATGCCACATAAGGAATGAATTATGATCCGGGCTCTTTATCCCAAACTAAATGTTATGTGGATCATAAGGGGTGCAGTTTGGCGATTGATGGAAAGTGCTTTACTAATTTCGTTATTAGCACCGTGGTTGAAAAATTAGGATTGCCCCTAGAACCACACTATAAACCTTATAGGATGACATGGATAAGGGAGTTTGAGAATTTCAATGTAACCAAACAAGTTCTAGTGCCTATCACCCAGGGAAGATATAGTGAGGATGTATGGTGTGATGTAGTGCCATTGAAGTCTTATCATATTTTATTGGGAAAACCTTGGAGACATAGGAGGGAGGCTGTTTATGATAAGAGTATGCACATATACCAATTCCTTAAGAAAGGGAAAACATGCGTACTATATGGGTTGACATTAGAGGAAGCACTAGAAGATTCAAGGAGGGTAAGGAATGAGAGTGAAAAGTGGTATAATAGGAGGCATCATGAGGATAAGTATATTGATAAGAAGGAGGGAGAGTTGAAATTAAAAACAAATAAACAAACTCCAAAATTTGATGAGGAGAAGGTGGAATGGGAGTTGAGGTTGAAGTTCAAGATTTGAGCGTTGAATTGGAAGATCCACATTTGAGTAGTAATGAGGTAGTACACGAGCATGGTGATAAAAATTTGGAGATTGGAGATGTGGTTGAATTTGAAAGTAAAAAAATTGAAGAGGTGGATGAGCTAGAAAATCTTGAGTTAGAGGAAGTAACCGAGCTTGAGAGAAAAGAGATAGAGGGGGCGAGCAAGAAGTTGCAAAAGGAGAACGAGGTGAAGAGAAGGGCCTCGTGGTTCAAAAGGTGGAATTGACAGTGATAATTCATGAATACAATGATCCATACCTTGTACCTCATGAACCTAACATTTCCCTCCCCGCTTTATTTAATTTTGTCTTGCAGGTTAAAAGTGCTTGGAAATTTGGGTAACACCACCAATGCCAACAGAAGTTTCTACTTCAATCCATTCATATAACCCAAGTTACAGGATACTATTGGTCATCCCTCCGGCATGGAAACAATAATTATCCGTTTGATTCGGGAGGTGAAGTGAAACAACAGGATCAAAGCTATGATTCGGGACGAATCATCCTAAAGAAGGAGGGTATGATGTGTTCTGGACCCTCGACAATTGGAGTCGTAACAGGCTTGACAGAAAGTTAAATATTCAAGCCAAATAAAAGTGCAGTCCAGTCAACCATGTCGAAATTAGATGCATAATATGTGTTTTTCGAGTATAAATGGGCCACTAAGCAAAACTCATAGGCCAAAGCCCTTGACCTGACTGATTTTATGACCAAATTCCATCATTTGGGGCTTCAAAACAGTAAGTCAATTATGCAGACGGAAATTAGAGTTTTTGTGTATTTTTAGGTTAAATTTTATTTTTAATTATTTGTTTGCCTATTTTAGAATTTTAGTCTAATTAGAATTCTATTTTGAGTCAATTAGCGGTTATGTTATTTTACTTATTTATATTCCTTTCCATTCATTGTAATTCAGACTTGGGAGATTCGATTTTGATATAAACAGTTTTTATTGAGGATTCAATAAAAGATATAGGTGGATTCCTATGTTTTCGAACTTATCAAGAATATTCTTGTGGCGTTCAAATACCGAACTTATCAAATATTTCTTGAGAATATTTGTGGCCTTCAAAACCAGAAACTTATCAAGGAGATTGGGCAATTCCTTGTGGTGTTTCGAAAGTCGTGGTTCTTTATTCCGCATCGTCGAGCCATCGCGTCGTGAATATCGGGTCAAGATTCTACCGTCCAACCACAACCCGGGTTCGGAACTTTCCGGCGTTTCTTCCGCGCTTCGAACCTCATCATGTTTGGTGTACATCCTTGCTTTTGGGCAAGAGAAAATTCTTCAACAAGTGTAAAGAAGATGCTTGTAATTGATTAATAAATGAAATTAAGACAGCATGATAGACCAAAATCTAGCAACTTACTAATATTTTTTTGCCAAGATCAGAAATAATGTCTTTACTGAGCCTATGAGACTACTGATTTGCTTTCTTTCTGTTCTTCCAGTACTGGATGGTTCATGGCAGTACAATGGACGGATTTTTAGCTTCTCGTTTATTATTTTAACGTCGCCAATACTGTATAGTGCAGCTTAGGGACAATCCATTCTAAAGGCATACATGACATTAGGAAACCTCACTCAAATAGGATGCCTAACGCCTAGGGAATATAGGGGTTTTACAATTCCTGATGGGCACCCAACCAGCACATAGAAATCTATGGTGGTTATAAACGATGTAAGAGGGTGTTTAATAACAACCCAATTCCACGAAAATGTCACATCTGAGAAATTGATTTCCTACTTGTTTCGTTTGATACGAAGTTGAAATTGAAATTCGAATTCTAAGGTACAACTATTTGAAGCTCAAATTTGACCAATTCCATGGAAATCAATTCTTTGGGGGAGGTGGTTTTTGTTTTCTAACTAAAATGGAATTGAAATTCTTTTCCATCTATGACTATCAAACACATCGTCACATCCTAAATGTAATACTTGGCAACTGTGCTTAAATTTTTCTTTTCCAACTTGTTCGTTCATTAGCATGAATTTACCTCTTCAAATGTCTGAACCATTTGATTACCATAAACATTCTTTCTTAGTGCAGAGGCAGACCTTGCTTGAAGCCAGCCCGGCTAGGGAAGCCCCATATAGAATTGTGTTTGTTTTTTGTTATTATTTGCATAACAGACTGAAAATTAGATCCAGCTCACCCTATAAAACACCCATTGAGCCACACCCTAGACCCATGCAAATGGCCCATGTCTCCACTCTCCTGATTTCCCACCCCAACCTCACCCAGACTTCCAATCATCACTCTAAACCAAAGCTCTTTCACCATTTCACCTGTTTGCCTCTTCTGGCTGCAGCCAGCAATCCTCCATACCCGCAGCCTGATGTCGATGATTTTCTTTCTGCCTCCAGGCTCCACCGCTCCAGCCTAAAGCCACAGCATTTTAGGTGAAGTGATGATTTGATTTTGCTTTTTCCTAAATCTCATTTTGATTTTTTATTTGTGTCCACTTCTCTACTTCTTTGAGATTTAGTTTGAGCACCTTCTTTTAGTTCTTTATTGATGATTTTTTTGTATTTCTTTTGCTTGGCAGAAAATTTAGTTTTAATTTAAGATTCACAGATTCAGTAATCCCAAGCGTATTTTATTATTATTATTTTTTTGCCTCCAGGCTATGCTCCTCCACTTCTTTGAGATTTAGTTTGAGCACCTTATTTTAGTTCATCTATTGATATTTTGTGTTTTTTCGTGCTTGGAAGAAATTTTATTTTGAATAAAGAACTCAGTAATCCCAAGTTGAGTAAGTTGACTTATTGAAGTGTAAAGATGGATTCTAGCAGAACATAAATATTCTAGGTGTATTATGAATCAACTGGTTGTGTGGATATGAAATTGAATAATTATCTATATGTATTCAAGTGTAAAGATCTTCTTCCACACTTTAGTTTGATGAGATAGTGTTACCGTAATCCTATAGTACTACCATAGAAGAATTTTCTTTTATCCACTAAATTATTAGTATAAGAATTGAGGCGGACATAGATGGGCAAATACAAAAGGAGACTAAAACTCATGCTTTGATATTGGTGGATTGCATTACAAGCTAAAAGTATGGAATACATTATTGCTGAGAGCATAAATAATACAAAAAATCAATACATGAACTAAAAATATATTGACGATGTAAATCATATGCAATCTTTATGTGTTCATGAAGTTCAAGAATTTAATGATCTTTTGAAACATTAGGCACTGCGATTTAAAGCAATGTTGGTTGTCATTTATGTTGCTTATGTTTGCAGTATGATATATCTATATCAGCATCTTTGCTTTATAATTTTTCTTCTGTGATAGGGACCCTAGATTCATTTGGAGGTTTTGGACAGAAGTGTTCAAGCTCCTAGGGTTCATGTTCATCTTCTCCACAAGCTTCCACCTAAAGTACGAGCTTTGTCCTTAGCTAGATCTTGTTCAACGCTAGAGAAGTAAGGATTAAGTCTTGTTTTATCGCTCACTTGACTAAACTCGCTAGAAAAGGGGAGGCAAAAAAGGGACTTGGGGGTTATATATATAGGGTTAGGATCATGATACATGAGGGTAAATGAAGAGGAATAAATAACCTTATTAGGCTTAATAATAATGGACTATCTCGATGAAAAGGCTTGACAATAGGAGGTGAATACTCGAAAGCCAAAAATAGATCAATTTCATCTCGTCTTTTAGTCCCACTACTAAATATTTTTTCCTCTGGCCCGACCATAGAGCATCTCCAAGATACTGTTTAAACACAATATTAATTATTTTAGAGAGTAATGTTATAAAATAAGGGGGTTTTTAGTTAAATAGGTTTGTTATGTAATAAGTTTAGTAAAATAGATCCCTCAGTTGAAATGTCAAAATTATCCTTAATGAAAAGGACTGTTTAATTTGCAGGGTATATCCCCAAACTTAGTCAGGTTGATTTAATTCAGTGTTTCTGGTTATATTTATATTTTTTAATCTTTTAAGTTCTTCTAAAAATGTTCTATATTGTAATAATTTTTCAAATGTTTTAGGATGATCATTTTTATTTATATATCCTAACATTATTCCTTCTGATACTTCTTCTTCTATATCTTCGTATTCTTCTATAATTTTATGAACCGTATTTATATTTTTTGCTGTTTCAACAGAATTAAATTCTATTCTATTTAGGATTGCAAAGTCAATATCTTTGTATATTTCTTTTAGTTTAGTTTGTCCAACAGAATGTATATTTTTAGACTTTTCAACAATAGTCGATAAAAATGAAATTTCTTTATCATTTAAATATAGTTTATATTCACAGTTATTAGATGTTGATGTTTGTAAAGTATTCATAGATTATTGGGTTGGTAAATTATTATATAAAATTTTCTGGTATAATTCCATTCTTTGGTCTAGTAACATACAATAATCTGCAATATATTGTTCGTATTTTTCTAAAAGTTTATTGTATTCTTCAGAAGATATATTTTCATTTTTCATTTGATGTTTAATATCTTCCATTTTATCTCTTAATTTTTCTAAAAGATTATCTAGTCCTTCTATTGTATACCCTGGCATTTAGGTTTAGACTGTATTTGTTACTATTTTATTTTCTAAATCTATTTTAAGTTGTAATATATCAGAACAATCTATAATGTATTGATCATGATTTTCTAAAAGTATATAATATTGTTCAGATGATTCATCCATATCTATTAATTGAGATATAATGTTATCTATTTTTTCCGTTATCCTATCTAACAAATTGTCTAATCCTTCAATAGTATATCCAGGCATTATAAATACAAAGATAAATAATTTATAAAATTTCAAGTAATTTTTCAAACTCTATCAATGTTTGAGAATTGATAATATCTATATCAGCCATAATATCTATGCTTGGTTCAAATGGTATATTATATTTTGAAATACTTTTCTTTCTCTTTTCTCTTTTCTAATTTATCAATTATATCTTGAATATTTTGTACCATTATAGATCTTACAGTACCTCTAGCAAAGTTTTCTATCAAATTTTCTTTAAAACTTTTTAATATCTCTTGTGATGCATATAGTTGCTTTTGGTATCCTATTTTATCAATTTCATTTTCATATTCAATACCTTTTTTACTTTTGATATGCTTTTGAACTTTATATGGACCTCTTTTAGTTCTGGGTTTTTTCATGATATAATTACTATTATTCATGATATTAAGATTTTCAAAAACTGGTAAAGAAAGATTCATCCCTTCCATCACTGTCATAATCTATTACAGGGTCATAATCATTATCACTGCTAAACACATATCCTAAATATAATTCATTATTTATTTCAGTATTATCACTATCAAGCCAAAAATAAATAATTGATTTTGTAATTTCTAATCCTAATATTCTTTTTAATGTTGGAAAGATAACTAACAAACATGGCATATACACATGATATAACTTTTTTATTTCATTATTAGGTCTGGTAAACTTTTCATACATGAATAAAGGTTCAATTATGCTATGGTGTTCATCATTGTAAGGACTGTTTTGATAATTAAATTTAATAATCCTGAATTCTGTCATGTTAAAAAACTCTTCTTCCTCCTAATTTCGTAAAGATAGATATATTAAGAATACTAACCTCTTTTCCTGTTCTTAGTACCTTTGTATTTTCCTTCTATTGTTAGTGACCTTCAGGCTTATAGGTTTCTGCTCCACACCCTTCAATGGCTTCCTGCCTTCACGGGTTATTAGCTGAACCTGGTTGCCTTCACTGTATAACGTTTTAGATGGAAAATATTTTAGGACAGAGTGTATGGAGTTTTCTTAATAATATATCTTCTTCTTGGAAACAGGATTTAGAAGACAAGAATTTAGAAACTCATCATAATTTGATAAGTAGATTGAGATTTTATTGATAATATGAAGATTGAAACAAGATTGATAAGAGAATTTTTCAAAGACAGAAGATTTTTGGCTTTCTCACAAACTGAGTGCTCAAGTGAGTTCTGCCTTTCAACTAGCCCGGAGGCCTCTATTTATAATACTACATTGGACACAATTACATCATTGCTTACATCATTGTCCTAACAATTTTACAACTTTTTTCACCTAAGGACACACCTGTCCCTCTATTATTTATTACATCACATGACCCTTACATTATAGGGACACTTATCCTTCTCTTTTTTGGTCTTGGTATGGCCCCTACATTATTCTGCATTGTTGAATTAAAGTAGATCTATTGAATATCTTCCACTTGTCCATCAATTTATTGGCATGTGAAACAGATCCATCAAGTAGCTTCCACCTGTCCATCAATTCCTTTGGCATGTGGGGCAGTTCCTGGCTATGCACGCCTCTTGCAAAGTGGCAAAGCTTCCATGGATTTGATGAGTGTCAAATTTATTGATGTATTCTTGCAGGATTGTTGATTTTTCTTTTCCTCCATTAGTGAGGAGGGTCCATCCATTATACTGGCATATGCACTTGAATTTTTTCTCATACAAATTTTTGGCAATGTTGTAGAGAACTTTGATTCCCAACACCCTTCGGGATCTAAACCATGATCTTGTAATGTTTGGTACTGGCTTGGTATTTTTTCCAACTTCAATTTGAAAATTTCGAGCAACATACCCAATTGTGATAATATGCTCAGCAGGATAATATATCCTTCCATCAATTTCAGGACTGATTGAATAAAATTCTAAATATATGGATCTTCCTTGAGCAAACTTTGAAATTTCTCCTTTTAGTAAATCATCAAATTTCTCGATTTCTTTTAGATCTTTTCCTGGATAGATAAGATCCAAGAATCCATAATCAGCTGCCATTTTTGTCATGACGAGGTCTCCTCCCTGGGTAACGATCAATCGTGGGTATACATGGTCTCCAGACGAAATGTAATAACAATCACATTCTTGAAGTTCATATATAACTTCTACAGTGGTTTTATATTCGTTTTCTTTTGGTAAAAAAGGGGAATCATCTTCTTCTTCAGGACGAATTCTGACTACCCTTGTATGTTCATCTTTGGCATTGATTGTGATTTTTCGAGGACTGACTTCATTTATAACAACCTTTTTGGGACTTGGTTCATCTCTTTTAATTATTGGTCCACCACAGCTTCCAGAAGATGTACCTGTTTGTATTTTTGGTATAACCTGTTTGGTAATCAACGATTCAAACTGAGATTCAATCTCAATTATGTTATCGCTCAATTCTTTAGTATAATTGTGATGAAATGTTGAGATTTCCATCAATTGCTTGAAACTTCCTTGGAGAGTTTCTGCAAGTTGTTCAATTCCAAGCTTTATATCTTCAGCTTCCTCCATGAGGAAGTTCATTCGCTTTTTGGCATCTATTAGGGATCTTTTGATATTATCCATCTGCAAATTCAATATTCCTGCTTAAAAAGTCCGCAAGATAATTATTAACACCTTTAATATAAACTATATTAAAATTATAAAATGCCAAATAGGCTTGCCATCTATGGAGCCTTCTATATTGAGGTTCTGGTGGTAATTTATTTTTTACTAAACCTGCAACTTGAGAATTATCAGTTTCAACAATGAATTTCTTAGATAATAAAAACAATGAAAACTTCTTTATTCCTCTGATGATTGCTAACAGTTCTTTCTCATGAGTGGTATAATTTATTTCTGCTTGATTAAATGTTCCACTTGAATATCTACAAATTTCATTAAGATTTGTTTTTAATATTGCTGCCCAATACTTATCCGAGGCATCAGTATTAACTATCAGATTATCTTTTTCATCTGGTAATCTTAATTTTGGCAAATTTTTACATTCTTCTTTTAGTGATTTGACAATTTCTGTATGTTCATCACTCCATCCTTTGGTATTTGTTTTCCTGAGTAAAACTTGAATTTTATGTCTCTTTTTTGATAGATTTTCAATAAATCCTTCTGCATAATTTAAACATCCTAAAAATTTTTGTATTTGTTCTTTTGATTCTAATTTGTTTGGAAAACTTTCTATCTTTTTAGATATATGGGTTTGTAATTTTATCCCTCTTTTATCTATTGATAATCCAAGAAAATCAATTTCTTGTTTTTCTATTATAACTTTATTTTTTGAAAGAACAATTCCTTCTTTTTTGCATTCATTTATAAATTTAATTAAATGGTTTCTATGTTCTTCTCTATTATTAGAACATATTAATATATCATCTACATAGACAATTAAGAATTCATTGAATTTTCTAAATATGTTATCCATTCTTCTTTGATATATTTGTGGTACATTTTTTAAACCAAATGGCATAACCATCCATTCATACTTACCTTGAGGTGTACTAAATGCTGTATATTGAATACTATCTTCTTCCATTTTTACTTGCCAAAATCCTGATTTGCAATCAAATTTAGAATAATATTGTTTTCCTTTTACAAGATTTATTAGTACCTCTTTATTGGGTAAAAAGTATCCGTCAAATTTAGTATATTTGTTTAATTCTTTATAATTTATCACCATTCTAGCTTTTCCTCTTTTTTGTTCAGAATGTTTCATGACCATAAATGCTGGACTACTATGGGGTCCATTACTAGGTCTGATTAATTTTTGATTAAGTAATTCTTTTATCTGAGTTTTAAACTCTTGTGTATCTTGTATGGTATACATCATTGGTCTAACTCTTATAATAACATTTTCTGTTAATTCTATTTTAGCTTTTGGATGATGTGGTTTCCAAAATAATAATGGATTTTCTCCACAAATTTTTTCTAGTTGATCAATGATTTTTTCCATATTTATTTGTATGTTTGTTTTTAAGGCTTTTTTATACATTATTCTTTTATTTTTTATTTCATTTTGTATAATTGGTTTTTTCTCCCATTTATCACCACGCTGTGTTGGCTGAACTCTGTAAGGTCTAAATTCTCGTGGTATTTTTAGTAAATGTGCACAAGGTGTTTGTAACATTACCATGTAATTATTTTGTTTATAATATTGAAATTGTTGTATAAAGTCATTTCCTAGTAATATATCACATTCTAATTTGTTATAATTATATACTTTATTTACAACTATTTGTTTACTCCCAAGTATTATATCAATTTTATCAGCACTATTAATTATATGAGTACTTTCTCCTGTTACTCCTGTAATTTTTATTTTTCCATTAGTATTCCATGATTTTATTAAGAAGCTTTTGAATATTGTTATATCACTTCCCGTGTCAATTAATGCACATGTTGTTATATTTGTTTCAACAATTGTAACTTGTATATAAACGGCTAATGGAAAACTTATTTGGTTATTCATTTATTCAGCCTTTCTACATAGTATAGTTTGACCATTATGAGTTATATATAATCCTTCACGTTTTATACTATAATCTTCTAGTCCATCTAGAAAGCTCATACCTAATAATACATGAGGGTTTGCCATACTACTATCTACATGACATGGTACTAAGAGATTTATTCCTCCTATTTTTATTGGTACTTTTACTTCAAGTTCAGTCATATGTATTTGTCCATCAAAATTTATATATCTATATGGATTGGTTCTATGAGATATTAGTCCTTTATTTCTATTTGAAGCTATATGACATTCACTAGCTCCTGTGTCAATTAATATATTTGATCCTTTTATATGTTCTATTCCATTAAAATATTCACCTTCTATTTTCATATTTCCAGCATTTCTATTAAGTTTTATTTCTTTTATATTACTAGTTTCTCCTAATTGTTTTCTATTAGGTAAACTTGCTGATCTCCTAATTAATCTACCATCTTCAAATGTTATGTTATTATTAGGGTATTCTTCTTCTCGTAACTCAATGATTTCTGGTTTATTTTTTGTTATAGTAAGTTCATAATTTCTTGGAACTAAACTTATTTGTTTATCTGGTTCTACAGCTTTACCAAAATCTTTACATTCTTTATGAATTTCAATATATGGTTTTTTAGAATAAATGTTTCCATAATTAGAATTAGTAAATGTGTATAATGCTCTGTATTCTATAGTCATAATTTTATCTCCTGGTTCCATTATGTCATCCTTATGTAATTTGAAATGTAGTCCTAAAACTTCATTAAAGTTTCTATCTTTTAACGATATACAATATTTTGGATAACATGTAAATATTAGCTTCTTATATGCTAGATTTCCTTCCACTGTTCCTAAATGACTATCTTTTAAATTTATAATTCTTCCATCATGTAAACTTACAGTCAAAGGCGAATCTAATCCTTCTCTAAACAGGGATTTAAACATTATTTGGATACCTGCTAAGTAAACATATTGAATCTTTTCACTTTGTTTTCTATTAATCTTTGTTAATAATTCTGCAACTGTATTTTTTGTTAAAAGATTTAATTTGTGTGTTCCTTGAGTGGTTCTAACATCTATTGCTCTTTCAATTTTATGATATTCATTTATTGCTACTTTTTCTCTTTTCCATATTCTGTCTAATATTTCCCATTTTCCTATTTTCAAATCTCAAGATAATTTTTGTATTTTTCTGAACTTATTATTATCAAAAGTTACTTTTAATCCATAACCTTCTATTCCTTCATATTCTTGCTTATCTATGTTCTTATTTGTTTCTATTTCTTCTATTTCTTTATTCTGATTCTGATTCATTGCTTTCTGAATCTGTTTCGCTTATATAGACTTCTTGATCATAGTATTTTTCAATATCTGATATTTCACTTAGTTCACTTTCTATTTCTAGATATTCATTTTGTAATATTTTAACTTTCTTTTTGTTACAATCAGGGCTTATATGTCCTATTTCTCCACAATTCCAATATTTGCATTGGCTTTTATCTTTCTTATAAGTTTTATTTTTCTGTTTTTTATTTGGATTATATCTTCTTTTGTAATATCTCCTCTTAGGTTTTATATATCTTTTTCTGAAGTTTCTGAATTTTTTAAATTTTCTATTTTTAAATTTTCTTTTATTATTATATTTTCTTCTTTCAGGGTTACATCCCCATTGGGTAGGTTTTTCCATATCTTCACAACATATTCTAGTTAATTTTCCTGATTTCTTTAATAATTGTCTTTGTTGACATATATATGCTAATTTTTCAAATAAGAATTTTATCCTTGATCCTAATGTTCTAGGTGTTCCAGGGTTATCTCTAATAATTTTTTCAAATTCTATTTTAAAGTATATTCCCCATGAACCTGGTAATTTATTGTAATACATATCTCTATATACTTCTTGGTTTTCATTACTATAGAATTGGACATAATAGTATTCTTTAAATTCACAAGTATATTCTTTAATTTTACACATATCACATATTGTTAAATTTATTAATCTTACTCTTGCATTATCTTTTTCTCTTATTGATTCTGCTTCAGAATTACTTATCCAATTTTCTCCTAAAAATTCATCCGCAATATAATCTACTATCTTTTCTATTCCTTTTCTATCTGATTTTATTAGTTCTGTCTGTACATTTCTTCTTATTAATGCTTTTGTATCACTACTTATTCCTTCCCACCAATTTCTAACATGTCCTTCAAAAGATGCTATTAAAAAATTTATCATTCTATCAGTATTTTCCCATGTATCATCTTTATTGTATAAAAAGAATAGTATCATTGAATCTGCCCAAGTTAATAAGGCTTTTTTAGTATCTATTTTACAATCAAGATCCAATTTTGTTCCTCCATGATTAATAGGTTTATCATAATTATTATTTGGTTCAAATCTATCTTTATATTTATTTCCTCTAGGTGGTTGTCTATCTCTGATTCTATCATAATATTGTCGGTGTGGTTTGTTATATAAGGGTGCATAACTTTCATCTGGATCTGGTAATTCTTGTTTAGAAGTTCCTATAGGAGCAGGGTTAGGTGCTCCTCCAGTATTCATTAAAACTTGGTATTCATTAAAGTTTTCTATACTTAACTGGTCAAAATTTTCTATAAGCAAATCTAATTCTTCATTCATTTTTGTTTTGTTCTTCTTCAATTTTTTCTTCAGCTTTTAATTTTCCTAAAGTTTTTTCTATAGATTTTTGTAATTCTAATTCTTCCTCTAATATTTTTGGTAATATATTTCTTCTAAATTCATCATCCATACTTCCTGCTTCTATTATAATTTTTTCCTGTTCGAAATGCTTCTTTCCTATTCTAAGTATTTCTTTTTCTATGAGTTTTTTGTCTATTTTCTTATCTTTGCTTTTATTATTTTCTTTGAATTCTCTAATCTCTAGTTTTAGTATATTTATATCATTTCTTACTTCTTTTAATTCATTTTTTACTTCTTGTACATCATTTATTAATGTTTTTATTAATTTTTTTAAATCTTCAATATATTCACTTATCGACATTTTATACTCTTGGTTTTTGAGTTTTTTGTACCTTAAATAGTCTGTCATACATATCATCTATTTTTATTTCTAACTTTTTGATTCTTTCTTCTATTGATATGATTTTTTCGTTTTCATTCTTTCTTATTTTCTCATTTAATTTATCTATTTTTTCTATAATTATTCTAATTTTATCTTGATTAATTAATTCTCCTGATTTTCTTTGGAATTCTTTTAAGATTTCTTCATCTATATTTTTAACTTCTCCTATCATTTCTTTTAATTCTTTGAATTGTATTGTTAGTTTATTTTGAATGCTTTGTAATTTTTCTTTGATATTCATATCCTGTATATTTAATTGTTGTAATTCTTCAACGGCTAATTTATCTTGTAAATTTATGTTTTTATATGTTTGCCATAAAAAAGCACTTATCCAATTTAATTGCATGTTAAGAAATCCGTCAGATTCTCCCCATGTGCTTAATGGTTGAAACATTGTTGTATTAGCTCCTTTTATTTGGTAAGATCCTACTGGTAGATTAATATTTTCTATTATTTGTTTTTCAAATTTTATTTCTGGAAATTCTGTCATTAAATTTTTCCTTTGATATGCTCGACTTCTAATCTTAATTCTGTATCATATTTTACTTCTTTACATACCATTATATTATATTCACAAAATTCTTCAATTGATCTTAACATAATTTTTCTTTGTTGTGCTCTATAACTTTTATTGTAATATTTTATTTCTCCAGTTATATCATATTTTTTCATACTGATTTTTTCTTTGTTATTTATAATCATAAGTATATTAGGTAATTGTTTTAGAATTATATTAAAGTATTTTCTTTTACTTTCTAATGATTTTAGTCTTAGAAATCCTTTTCTTTTTATATTTCTTTCTTCTATCATTTGGTCTAATAGATTTCCTCTTTGTTCTATTATGGAATCTAATTTTTCATTTGTTTTTATATCTAGATATTTGATTAATAAGGGTTCTCCTCTATGATAATCCATTCCTATAATTTTTGTATAATTCTTCTAGTATATCTTTGTGGATTAAATCTAATATTTTGTTTATGATAAAATCTTCTTTTATTATATCGAAATTTATTAGATCATATATTTCTCTTCTTATATCTTTATCTAAATCTCTTAAAGTATTCAAGATTTATATTTTATAATTATCGGGTATTGTTAGTGTATGCATAATTATAAATCTTGATGTATATATTATATATTTATTTTTATTTTTTGTCGTATAATATTTATCTTTTAGATCTGCCATATGGCTCTGATACCAAAGTGAGGGTGCTACTATGAGCGAACAAGAATCATATAAAAATCATTTAAAATTATGTATACAAAATTTTCTAAGGACTTGAATGAAATCTTTCCATACTTTAAAGGTTTGTGTTGCAAATTCTAAATATAAGGGTATTTTTGTAAGATTAAGGAGTCAAAGTCTATTTTTACAATATTATTGTTTCAAAGTCTATTTTACTAAATATTATAGTTATTGGATCTATTTACAATTATTTCCCTAAAATAAGCTCTAAGAGACTTTCTCTTTTAATTTTTTAAAATAAAGAATGGATAATTTGGATAGTCAAACTCTCTATTCTTAATTAAAAATGATTACATTTAATAAGCTACAAGTTCCAATACTCTACAATTTAAATTATTCAAATCACATTTGAATAGATTGACCATTGACATATAAAAAAATAATATTTTAAACAAGAGATTGAAAGAAATTAATAAATTGCATTGGAAAAAAAATAAAAAATAAAGAGCACCGTTGGTGTGGATAAAAAAATTTCTCTTTAAATTTAAAGATGCTCTTTACTGTGAATAGAGGTTCTTGGAGATGCTCTTAGTTGAGTATCGTCCGTCAGTGGGAGATACTTCATGAACCCTTCATTCAGTAGATAACCTTATTTAGATACTTTACAGCTCTGCTAACAAGTTTGTCCAAGAGGAAGAGATCTTTGTTAGTTTGACCAGCTACATACTTCATGCTTCATGTTTTATTGTGCAGTATTCATCTTCTATGATGAGTATGTTTTTAATGTGATAACTTGTTCTTTCTAGGAAATATTACCGTCTCTAACTTATTTCTTCCACCTCATATTTTGACTTTTTTGTGATACAGGAATTTTTTGTTCATACATTTTTATTTTTATTTTTATTTCAGCACCCCTAAACATATTGTTCTATGTTTTTCCGCCACCTTAGTGAATAAGGTCCAGGATTTACGTTAATTTTTTTGTTTCACTTATGTAGGTCATGTTGCTCGTCTCACTTTTCATATCTCACGCTGGTGCAAAATATAGTCTTTTAGGTAATGGCTGGAAAAGCAGTTAAATCTTTTGCAAAAACAGTTGGTGAGTACCAATATCCATGGCGAGAGACGTTGGCCAAGTACAAGGATGAGCTCTCAAAGGGGGTATGGCGTTACTGGGAGCTTGGTGCGTGGAAAAACCTTGGTATCAGTGCCCGCAGACGAGCCCGATTGTGCAAGGAAATGCTTCTTGCTGGGGAAGATTGGCCATATGATCCAGAAAGGAAGGAAATAAGAAGCAAGAGGAAAGGGCATAAGGTTGACAGAATAGCAGCAGAAAAGCGGGAGAGAACAGCTGAACTAATGCAGAACATGCCTCAAATGTTGGCAGATTATAGGAAAAGAAGGTGGGAGAGGAAGATGAAAGCAGAGGAAGATGCTGCTAAAAAGGCTGTGCAGGAGTAGATTCAGTTTTATAAATTTCCATGATCCAACGTCCAATCCATGGCTTTCTTCTTTACCTTTTGATTTTACGGTCGATGAAATCAACGAACCATACTGTGTTTCTTTGAATAGCTGTTTTACTTGTTTTTCGAGTGATTCATGGTACACCAAAAATGCCTTTTGTTTCACGAGGCTTGCATTTCTTTCCCGAGAATTTATTGGGGCTCAAATTTGAGCTGGTTTTTATGGTGTGAATAATGGTGAATTTGTTGTGGCAATGCTTCTGTAAGATACATTATAGAATTTAATTTCAATTGTTCTTAGATGTGGACAAACATGTACCGACATATTTGCGGTGTTATATCCGTCTTAAATAATGTGTTCGTGTTGCTAGGAAAGAACGACTTTAAAGCATCCACAATGGATGTATTAATTTTTGTTAGTTAAATACTGTCATAATATTTTAGTAGATGTTAAATATCAGATATACATGTTAACTTTAGCTACTATTGGAGTCTCACATCATATGATATTTAGCTCAACATCATATGAACCAATTTTTTCCAAAGTAAAGTAGTGATTCAATTCAATTAAAATAAAATTAATTGATGGACAAAGAAATTTTTTAAAATCATTATCAATGGTATTATGGTTTAAAAATATTTTTCTCTAGTTGGCTCTTTTATATATATATTTTTTGTTAATTTTTATTATTATAAATTATTATTATTAAGAATATTATGATAAAAAAAAAAAAAAATTCTCTAGCTAACCCTTTTATAGGTAGTATAGTATATAGATATAGATTTATTATTTATTACAACTTATTTTATTTAAATTCACATACAAACAAACTTTCATTGAAGAAAAAAAAAATACATAATATAAATAAATAAATAAATAAAATGGAGGAAATCAAAATTTTTTGATAAACAAATCAGCCTATTGTTTCTATAATAAAAAGAAAATATACGAACTAAGATAGCAAAAAACATAAGAAATATACCAATTTAATGTTTCTCGATCCTATTTGTCATGTCATCGGTTAAAATATTTGTTATCTTTAACAAACACATTAAAATGTGCAATGTAGACTTGGATTCGACCTATCCCCAGTCTGCCTATTTCTTCCATTGGTGGCCTATGCGCCTTGCTTGAGTCTAAGAGTAGGGATTTCAAGTTCGAAACCAGGCAAAAGGAAGTGAGTTCTTGTAGGTCGTTTCTCTTATGAGGCAAGTCATTTTTAGAGCACAAGAAGTTGGTGAAGAGCGAATAAGAAGGGGCTTTCAACTGGAATTAATGCCGTTTGGCCAGAATGCACCACAAACAAAGCATAGGGTGTAGTCACTCCACTCCATACAAAGATATAGAAAAACTTAAAAGCAAAGAGAAATTTCTACACTATTATTATTGAAATAAAGGCCTTCATCCTAGCTTCTAAAAGATGAGAAAATATCAGATTTTTGCGACCAAATAATTGACAGCGGAGACTTCGAATAATAACTCTCTCTCTCTCTCTCTCTCTCTCTCTCTCTCTCTCTCTCTCTCACACACACACACACACACATATTAATAAAGCACCATAACAATCAAGAAAAGGAGAATAAAAATGTGTCAAGTCCTTCCACACATCAAGACAGGAAAAGAATAGTCCCTTGGGGTTTTTGTATTTTTAAATGAGTAATACTTTTCCATAGATAGAGGACAAGGGAATCGGCTACTGGCTATTATCTTATTACCTTGCCACTCTTGCTATCAGTCATGATTCTACGTACATTATATTTCCGTGGTCATGCATGTAATCACTACTAGATTCCTGAGTTTTACCGACAGAAGATGGGCGCTGGAAATCTCGTTGGTGTAACCCTCGATGCTAAAATTTTTGCAATGGGAGTTATATTTTCGTTGTTAAATACCAACGAATGCTTGACCGTTGGTAATTTGCAATGAAAATATAGAACCGTTGAAAAACACCAACAGTTGCTTGGCTGTTGATATTTCCAATTGAATAATCTGTTAGGATTTACCAACGGAATGATTCCAACAGATCGTACTTCCCATTGGAAATTTAATAACTTTTTTTTTTTTTTTTTCAATGGGGAATTTCTGCATTTGCATTTTAATAAATCCTAAATTTTGTAGGTATATTCCACGGAAAATCTTCAAACACAAGAATCAATAGAGCACTAAAATTAAGCAAAAATAATTCAACAATTTTCAACATCTTAGATATTTTACCGCAACATTCAATCTGAAAGTTGTTTAATTATAAATTACTACAAAATGAAGATAGAGTTTTATAATAATCTTGTCATTTTATCGAGGGAAACAACTTAAGGAAATAAAATCAAACTGCATCCTTTGTATGAAGTCCAATTCCAGTTTCTTTGAAAAGTAAGGAAGGTTCTTGAGTAACATATTTCAGCACAGTTAGACTCGCAGTTCTTTAGCTCAGCCTCCTTGCTTTCCATGTTTAGGTAGCTGACTCCAACGTCATTTTCTTCATCTTCCCAGTAGCATAAGTCGATTTCTTTTCCCTCTTCTTCAGCATTTTAAATTGTTTCATGATTCCTTTAACAGCTGGTTATTATGACCTCCAGAATCTAACATGCACTCTGTTCCCAAATTGGATATTTCCACTG
Organism: Ligustrum vulgare; assembly: GCA_963555705.1. Lineage (NCBI taxonomy): Eukaryota > Viridiplantae > Streptophyta > Magnoliopsida > Lamiales > Oleaceae > Ligustrum > Ligustrum vulgare. The sequence continues at coordinate 38,303,741 of OY743173.1, read as the reverse complement.
ATTTTAACTTTCTACGGCTTCTGCCATCAATTGAAGAATTAGCTAGTATGTCTTATTGCAAATGTATTTCATTTCCTTTATTAGTGATGGATAAGTAGAGTGAGTGCATCCTCAATTAATTCAACATCTTGTGCAAGGCCGTTTCCCCTTTTAACATTTCCAATTACCTTCACAATTGCAGTGTACCCACCGTGTCTAACAACAATACTCTATGTAATTACCCTTTATTTATCCCATTAAACATGAGACCACAGCCACCAATGATAGAAAAAAGCATGCGAATGGCACATCATTAAATATACTGGAATTGTAACACGTAACAAACATGAAAAATGCTTAAAGCACCTCGGGACTTACCTCCAAGGTGACCCCCTCCTCACATAGAGGGGGTGGAGCCCACTTACAACCAAGTGGGCTCCACCCCCTCCATGTGAGGAGGGGGTCACCTCGGGGGTAAGCCCCGAGATGCTTGTATCATAACTGTTGGTAAAAATATCGCAAGTGTACGATATCGCTACAAGTAATAAAAGTGGACTTTTGGAGTCCGGGTTATCGATCCCACGAGGACTATTTAATTAACTATAAATTTACTTCGAATATAGAATTTCTAGACAAAAACCAAAACTAACTAAGAAAATAAATTGTAAAATAATAAACACAAAAAAACGACAAATAATTGGAAATCAGTGAAATAAACACATCAATTAAAATGAAAATAACAAATTAAAATAAAAACAATTAACGAAAGCAAGAAACAAACGTGGTGGATTTTGAACAATTGAATGAAAATCGGGACTAACGATTTCGAAATAACGTTCTAGCTTAATTTCTCATCTCAAGTTGTTTTCTAAAATTGTATTTGGTCGAATTCACGCATATATCTAATTTACCTCTCTCGAGTTCAAATTAGACCTATTTAACTAAGTCAACCATGAATCTCTACAGCGGGTCAGAGTTCTCCTTAGCTAAATGCATTAAATTTCCTAGGAATTCCTAAGTGACCACATGCAACCACAAATTCATATCTCTATCTTTTTGTTGAAATTGCCGAATTTTATTACGTGGTCTAATTGTTAACCCACCTCTCGGATTATGAAAACAACCATTAAATCATGAATTTGTGATCAAGCAATTCAAGCATTAAACGCAATAATAAAATCAATACATAAAATAAAAGCACCAACTTGAGAATTAAAATCAAACTAAAACATTAAATCTAATCGTCAATCCCGATTATAAAATTTAGCTACTCATGTTTGTGGAATAAAAAGCAATAAATAATAATAAAACTTGGAATTTAAATAATTGAAGAATTAACATCACCAGTCAGCACCAAGAATCACCAAAATATGCTAACTTTTTATTCCAGCCTCTGTTTTCGGTTTGTGTTAATTCCTCCAGCCGTCTTCTTCCTTAATTACACAACCAGCCACAGTTCAATTGCACCCAACAGTGCCCACTCTTCTTGTTTCTTTTTATTCTTGCTGCCTAACTACTTTAATTCCACCACTTGAACTCACAACCTACCTCTACTTTTAATTCCCAGCCGACAACTCCAAAGGTGACCACAATTCTTGTCCCCTTCAATTAATTCTTGTCTTTTGCCTGCATGTGTATATATATATATCTCTCAAACAATTCTCTCTTCTCTCCCTCGGCTGCTCTCTAAACTCACGGCTGCGCACCTCCTTTCCCGTGGCTCCGCACCCTCCTCTGTTGTATGTGTATATATATATATATATATACACAAATTAACCCTAAAGCCCAAATCAACTAAATTGTTCTTCAAGTTACTCAATTTTTCCATGTATGATAAGTTAGTCCTTGAGTCAATTGCACATTCGGTCTTCAACTTTTGAGAGTGTACACTTTAGTCCTTTTTCTTCGTTTTATCTCAATATTCGTCCAATTGTTGCGTGATTGCTTCAATTCATCACTTTTCTTGATTTTGGGATAAAACTTGAAATAATAATAAATAAACACAAACTAAGTAGAATTTATTCCAGAAAAACAATATAATATTCTAATTTCGATAGATAAATAAGTGTATAAAATACACTTATCAAACCCCCCCAAACTAGAATATTTGTTCGTCCTCGAACAAAAATAAAACTAAACTATAAAAATAAAAATACAAACAGACATTGTTTTTGTTTTTGTCAATTTATTTACCATACACTTCAATAATCCAAAATGACGATTCACTTTAGAAAAGAAAAATGAACAACAAAAATTATTTTCATTCATCCAATGTTCAATAAAAGAAATTGAGAAAGTATACTAATCAATATGAAACATTATTAAAAGTATAGCGGCCAATACGATATTAAACCCAATACCTACCTTTTAAGCCACTTAATCTAACTAGTGGTGCAACGTGAGTTGCACGATGGATCTTCAAGTGTTAATATTGATAATGTTGTTTCTTTTATGTATTTTGCTTGCTTAAATGGATGTATTTTTCTTTTTTAGTTTATTTGCATGACACTGGTATTGTAATTCCCTTATTTTGGGATATGACATACTACAATCCGAAATTGACAACAATCTCCCTATGTACGCCACTTTGTGAATCAAGAAATAATAGTTGAGAGGCATAATCGTCAATTCATGATTTATTGTTGTGGGAATTAAAAAGGAAGATTGACGGGATAAAAGCAATATGCAATAGTCGATATTTTGTCTTGAAAGTAGTGTGCCCAGAAAAGGGGTTACACAAGTGTTAGTACTGTATTTGTAACTATGTTTTGAGAATGGCATTTTTGTCGAGCCTAGTCATTATGTCTTTGAAAACTCTCCCTTGGATTCTTGGCCTTGACGCTGTTTTTGCTACGTTTCGTGCACATGTTGGTGCTAACCTACATAGTCCAGCGTTTTATAGAATCAATGATTTTGAGGGTGAAGATAACATCCATATCGTAACTCCCATGATCCAATGGTTTGAAGTGGAAAAGGGTGAAGGGCGAGTGTTGTTAGGTTCCGCAGTGAAATTAGGCTTGATGAGAATCATAGTAGGTTTGACAGGAAGATCAAATATTCAAGTCAAATAAAACTTCAAGTTGCATGGTCGAAAGTCTCCAAGTTTAGCATGACATATCGGAAGAAGATTCAAGGTTAAAATAAGTGATCAGGACAAGAGTCGAGCCATGAATCAAGTGGAAATAAAAAAAAAAGAATAAAAAAAAAACTCTCAATGAATATGATTCAAATTTTTTATCAAAGGTTGAGACCCAGTTTTCATATATAAGACATTCGAATTTGGAAATTACTACGTATAGAATAATTGTAGTTCTTTGAGTTATCTTATCAACTCACTTTGAATCATTGCAATCCATTTCAATATCAAGAAAGAAAGCTATGACCAACACACCAAGTGATAGCATACATCACAATTTTCGAGCCTCATGATTCCCTTTATTATTTCTTACAACTTATCATCAAGAATTATTTCTTGTGTTGTTCAAACAAATTTGGTGATATTTCCTAACTCTTGTGATCAATAGGTCGACATATCATAGGCGATTGTGTTGATTACTAGGTTCAATATTTTTTAATCAAACTCAAACCCAAACTTATCAAAAGCATGGACAACTTTTGTGGTGTTCTTTCATTATGGTTCCTGTTTCTGCATTTCAATAGGTCTAAGGTTTAATATATCCTAGGTTCTTGTGTCGTGAGGTGAAGATCATAGTGTTACCGTCTATCCAACCTGAATTTGGAACTTTCCACGCATTCTTTGAGTCAATTTTGTGAGTTCCACGTGATTCCTACACGGAATCACATCATCTAGAGATGAGAATCATAGTAGGCTTGACAGGAAGATTAGATATTCAAACCAAACAAAACTTCTAGTTGCATGGTCAAATGTCCCCAGGTCAAGCATGGAAATTTTCTTTATCAACGGTTGAGTCCTAGTTTTCGTATAAAATATATTCAAATTTGGAAATTGCTATTTGTGGAAGTGTATGCCTTTGAATCATCTTTTCAATGCACTTTGAATTATTTTAATCGAACATTATGAGAGAAATTTATGATCAAAATACAAAGTGATTGCACAAACCGCAATTTCAGAACCAGAGAGTTAAAAATTTTCCCAAGTGTTCACCAGCCTGGAAACCAAGTGATCACTTGGTTTTATTTTAGGGTTATTTTGACTTTTTCGTATTTTTAATGTTGTTAGTTTCTTTTTATGTCCATTATTGGCGGCTATTAAGTTTATTTCGACCTTTTTAAATATAAAAGGGGTTTTTAATTCATTGTAACTTAGATTTTTATGTTTATTGATTATTGAGTGATTCAATACAATTAAAGGTGAGGATTCCCTTTATTTCTTAAAACTTATTAAGAGTTATTTCTTGTGGCGTTCAAACAAATTGGGTGAGATTTTCTAAATCTTGTGATCAAGAGGTCGACATATTGTAGACCATTGTGTTGCTTGTTTGATTCAATATTTTTTAATCGAACTTATCAAAGATATGGAAAACCTTTGTGGTATTCTCCTATTATGGTTCTTGTTTTCACATTTCAACGAATTTACGGTTAAATATACATTAGGTTCTTGTGTTGTGAGACCTATTTTCTAACCGACCAAAATTTGGATCTTTCTAGGTGTTCTTCGAGTCAATTTTGTGAGCTTTCAAAAGGATTCACATCATTCGATATTAGAGCTAGACTCTAAATTCAGGTTTTCTCTATCCTAGTTTGATTCCATGTGTTTATCGTTGAATCTTCCACATAGAATCATCCATATCTTGTTTTTGTTTGTATTTGTTTTTAATTCCAATTAATATTTGTTTACTTAAAAAAAAAAAAAAAAAAAAAAACATCAAAGTTCTTCAAAACTAGATTTTTTGAGTTTCTTGATTATTAGAATTAATTTTCGTCAAAAATTATTTTTTTTATTTTTTATTTTATTCCAAAAATTATATAAAAAAGTAATTTGGAAAATTCAAGAACCACTTTCTTGAATTTCTTTAAATTCTTGAATTCTTGAACTTTATATACTGGGATGGATAGTAATCTGGGTTCTACTTTCCAAACTAGATGTATATGGGTGATGAGGTGTGTTGTTTGACTATTAATAGGGAGTACTTCTCTAATTTTTCTAATATCACCATGGTTGAAAAATTGAGATTACCTCTAATACCGCACTATAGACCTTATAGGGTGACGTGGATGTGAGAGTTTGGGGAGTTCCATGTGACCAAGGAAGTTATAGTGACTATCATCCATTAGAAATATATTGATGAAGCATGGTATGACGTGGTGTCTCTACAGTCTTGTCGTATTTTGTTGGAAAAATCATGGAGACATAAAAGGGATGCATTTTATGATAAGAGTAACCACATATACAATTTTTTAAGGATGAGAGATCAATCGTACTATTTGGTTTAACACTGGAACAAGAATTTGAAGATACAAAGAAGGTGAAGAAAGAGATCGATCCGTTATCTAGATTGAATTATCAATTAAACTTTTAGAATAGGACATGATTGTACAGAAGGGTAAAAATGTAGCTATATTGTGAAAGAATGAGAGTGAAAGGGAGGTTGTAACTAAATTGCAAGAAGAGCCTCGAGATATGAATTTTGAGAGGGAGGAGGATGGAATTAAAAATGAGGTAGAACTTGTAGATTTGAAGTGTGACGAGGAGGCGCGTGAGCCGGAGAATGAAACTATAGAGATTTACGTGGTTCGACAACTTGCCTACATCCACGGACCCTCGTCAATGTTTTTCACTATATATTAAATTTTTACAAATATATGGACATTAACTATAACGCCCCGAATTCTAATAACCCGGAACGCCACTTCGTCTTTTAAATCTAACTTTATTGTGGAAAATAAATTGAATTCTAAACATGGTATTTATTTGTAAATTAGCAATGGGAACTTAAATCAAATAAATTTATTTAAAACAATTCATAAAATTCTAAATTTGAAATTCTTAAGTTTTGTAACGACAAAATAAATTATCAACTCATTAATTGAGACTTTCAAAAAAAAATATCACTTCATCTATTAGTTTGCCACAAATGCTCTTCATTCGCCACCGTCTCGAAAATATGCAAAAACTGTTAAAAACGAAATATTCATAGACTCATCATCAATAATTAATTTACAAAATAATTGAACACATAATTATGCAACTAATACAGTGACCACATCATCATAATTATAGGCTCTTTAAAAATCATAGGGTGTGGGGAGTCTCGTCTCATGCATTTAAGCATTTAAGTTATGCATAACCACATCATTATCTCATGCATTAAAGAATTAAAGTCATGCATAACCACATCATTCTCATTTTATATCATAAGAGATATTCTTATCTTGTATCATGCATTAAAGCATTTAAATAACGTAAAATTTACAAAATACATGCAATCATAATTTAAACTAATTAGTGGGGCGCGAGTCTACCTCAAATCATGAGTTTAAAAATAGAGCGAGAATGTCCCGTCAATCCTCTAAATCACCAAATGTTTCGTCTGACCAAAAGAAAAATTAAATTAATTTAGTACTTCGAAAATTGAAATATTAAAGGGATAAAAATAAGCTTTAGAGAATAATTTAAAATTTTTGAGAAACAGGAATTTAAAAGTTTAGGGGATGAATAGACATTTCGAAAATAGTGGGGCTGACTGTAGGGGTTAAGGACTGATCTGTGCAATTAATCGAAATTAGGGAGTGAATTGACAAACTCAGAAAGTTTCTAGCCAAATTAGATTTCAGCAGAAATCCTGGGTCATAATAAACTGTTTTTGAAAGTTTTGGACTTACATATTGAAATTAAAAATGAAATGGACTGAAATGAAATAATTTAAATCTGTAGGGACTAAATTAAGAGACTTTGAAAGGTAGGGATCAAAGGGAAAATAAAGTCAATTAAAATATCAAAATCCTTTCTGCCTCTCCATTTCGACAACAGAGAAGAGGTGGGCGATCGGGCCCATCTCAGCCCACGGGCAGCCAGCGCCAGTCACCGACGAGCTTCCAGCGTTGTTGCTTGCCGCCTTCATGTGGCTGCGACGAGGGTGTGTGTGGTTGTGTGAAAGGAAGACGAAATGGGATTCGATTTCATGCAAAGTGAGGTGGAGGTGATTGGGTTTCCGGCGATAATCCGTCTAATACAAGAGGCGGTCGAGGTAAGTGATGGGTTAAGGTTATTTCTTTGGTTTTTGGTTGATTTGGGTGTCGAATTGAGGGGGAATTTAGAAGTGGGTTGTGGTGGTTGGATGTGGTGCTTCGGGCGATGGTTTCTGTTTCTGTGGCAGTGTTTGCGTGCGTTCTATCTTACTGATTGAAATGGTGGTTCGAGGTTCAAGTTTGGTGATGGCTGTTTTGGTTTGATTGTGTGTAATGAAAGTAACCGGGCGCAGAGCTGCAGCTGGTGGTTTACGGTCGGCCATGGAAATTTTGAGGTCCGAGTTGTATGGTTGAGTATGTGTTTCAGTTATAAAATGTGTGAAGTTCGTTTTATGCAGATCGTGGGTGGATTTCATTGGCTATGAAGGTTGAAAGACAAGGATGATTATTGGAGAAATGGAATTTATTAGGCATGGAGACGTGTGAATGAGGAAAATTTATGGAACAATAGAATCTGTCAAAAATGTGCAATTGAATAGCGTTTTCAATTTGAATTAACTTTGCAAAAATGGGATTAAGGAATTGATTTAAATTGGATTCAGGAAAGGTTTAATAAATTTAAATGGATTGAAATAATAAAATTGGGAATTTTGAACTAAAGATAAATGAATAAAATTTGAGCTAACGTTAACTTGGATTTAAATTGGTAAATTGGGGAAAATCGCAATTTATGGTAATTGGGGAGAATTTTGGAGAAATAAAAATTTGTCAAGAAATGGAAAAAGTGGGATGATGATGCTGTCAAGTTGATGGGGCTTTCAAAACTTGTGTCGAAGAATTGAATTTTGATTAGCTTAACTTAAAATTGGACAAGCGAGAAATTTATTTGATTGGCTTGATTTCAAAGTGGGCTAAGAAAAGATTTGACTGGATTGAATTAAAATTTGATAATAATACGAATAAAATCTAAATTTCGGATCCAAAATAATTTGAATCCAAAATAATCAGAATTTGGAAAAATTCTTAACATTTAATTTTGATTTTGAAAATAAATAATGAACTTGAGACACTTATAAAATTTGAAATTTGACTAAGCTTTTAAAAATAAATCTAATTTCACTTAAATGACTAGATGAACACGTGTTTAAATTAAATGGGCAAAGTCACAGCGATATGTTTTTAAGAAATATTATAAGTAACGGAAATTTTCCTGATCACTACATTCACTCACCAACTCAATCCTACAGATCACAAAGAAAATACTAATAAAAAGCTAATATCTAACCACAAGCGTCCACCCTTTGAATTATCCCACACAAGTTACAAGAAATAACAAAGACAAAGTTCACCAATTTTCTTTTGATTTGGGCACAATATGACACTCTCTAAATGTGCAATTAATTAACTACTCAACACACATATTTATAGGTAAATAAGACACTAAAAACATGTATAATTTGTGACCTAAGATGTAGAGATGGCAAAAAAACCCGACCCGAACCCGCCCCTAATGGGGCGAAAAAAACCTGCCCAGCGGGTCGGCGGGACGGGTATGGGGCGACTTCCCCCGACCCGGGTGGGTCGCGGGGTGGGTGCGGGTTTGGTTGTCCCGACTCGAACCCGCCCCGATTAAATAAATTAATAAAAATTAATAAGGAAAAAAATAAAAAAATACCGAAAAAATAAAAAAAAAAATTAAACGGGGCGGGTAGGTTGACCCGCTCCGAAATTCGCGGGTCGCGGGGCGGGTTTGAAATTGAAAAATTCTCGCGGGGCGGGGGGACCCGACCCGAATCCGCCCCGTTGCCATCACTACCAAGATGTTTTCTTGATGAACTAGAATAACCAAAATAAGGAAAGAAAATCTCGCATAAGCGCTTCAACCCTAATTCTTGTTTTTCTTCCTTATTTCTCAGCCCATTTACACAAAACCTAATGGGCTCTCCAACATCGACCCAAACCACACAATTTAGGTCAATATCCCAACAATCTCTACCTTGGCACAAATTATTCCAAGCCAAAAAATCAAATTCAAAAATTGGGTAACAAGCAATCATTTTTTCACTTTGATGATCCCAATACTCCACCATGAGTATAACCACTCAGAATTTATCAACGAACTCCGAGCATTTCATCGGCCCACGTCGAAATACGAAATTGCTGAAAAATTATGGTATAACTTCCATTGTTTGATTTTTTCGTGGAAGCTCATCAACTATCAACATCAATTCAACCACATACCTTGCATCCAGTCAAATCAACGCTATATGCGAACACATCTTCTATCATAACAACTAACTCATGCCATGAGGATGTCCCATCTTTCTTAGAATACATCATCACCACCCTCCACCAAGAGAGTCTTATTATCCTTTTACGAGTAGTTAGCAGAGTCTACTCCACCTTTTAGACAATTTCTTCTCGAGTGCCCGAATTGACCATAGTTCCAACATGTTACCTTCTTCTTCATAGAGTACCCCCCCTCTTCCACTTTTCATTAACACATGCAAATTATTATCAGATGAATTATTATCTCCACTTAAACTCTGTTCTTCAAAGATTAACTTACTTGTAACTTCTTCAAAATTCATTGTTTCTTTCACGTACATCAACATAGGTTTTGATGTGCTCAAAAGTGAATGGAAAAGACCAGAGGAGCATTAATGTTTTATCCTCATCTTCAATTTTAACTCCAATAGATTCCAGTTTAGAAACAATCTCATTAAGCACACTAAGATGGTCAAAGATTTTTGTACCTGCGCTCATTCTCAACGAATGAAACTGTTCTTTCAGATACAAACAATTTGACAAGCTCTTCGTCTGATACAACTCTTTTAGTTTTTCCCACAATTCCTTCGTAGCAGATACCCATGAATATTTGCAAGAATATTTTTGGCCAAACATAGTCGTATTGTGTTAGTAGCTATCAAATCTAAATCTTCACAATCTTCATCACTTTTGCTGGATTCAATTTCTTTTTTTCTTTATCAGAACTAATGATTGGTTTTCTCTTCAAAGATTTATGTAGACCCACCTGAATTAAAACATCTTTGTCTTGTACTTGCTACAAGCTAAAATTGATTTTCCCATCAAATTTCTCCATGTTGTGTTTGGCAGACATATTTTCTTTTACTCCAAATTCTTTGAACAACCTGATACTTTGATATCACTTATTGGGAATTAAACGTTGATTCCCTTTTCTTTAACCCACATGATCTTTTGATGTTCAAAGTAATAATGAGCAAACAAGAGAATAAATACGAATACAGTGATTTATGTGGTTCGGAAAAGTGCCTACGTCTACGGACCATATAAATTGTTACAAATATATAGACTTTCACTCACCAACTTAATCCCACAAACCACAGAGAAAATAAAAATAAAAAACTACTATCTAACCATAAGTTTCCACTCTTTGAATTATCTCACAAAAAGTTACAAGAAACTACAAAGATAAAGCTCACCAATTTTCTCTCGATTTGGTCACAATATGGCACTCTCTAAATGTGCAATTAATTGCATACTCAACGCACATATTTATAGTAAATAAAACCTTAAAAACGTATATAAATTGACATCCAAGATGTTTCCTTGATGAAGTAAAATAACCAAAATAAGGAAAGAAAATCTCGAATCTCGCCTAAGGCTTCAACCCTAATTTTTCTTTTTCTTCCTTATTTCTCAGCCCATTTTCACAAAATTCTAATGTGCTCTTCAATATCGACCCAAACCCCATAATTTGGGTCAATATCCTAACAATTTTTTCTCTTTGCATCGAAATCCACAATGAACTAATAGCACGGATTCAAAGATAAAGCACATTTATCTAAAAAAAAGCAATAACTCACTTTCCAGAGGCAAACCAAATAGCTTAAGTCTCCTCCTCCTGGAAATCTTCATTTACAAAATCCATAGCACAATTTGTGATTCCCATTATGCTCAAAACTGAGAATTCCTCCATATATTTTACTTCCTATTACCTAAATATTGAGAATTTGTGGTTCTCCGATTCTGGGATTTATGATTGTTCTTCTGCGGGTTCTGGAATCAAGATTTGGATTCAATTCTAAGCAAACTAGACTTTCCTCATAACGATAAGTTTTTACTGTAGACTAGAACCTCGTCAGTCTTTACATTCGGCGTTGGATTTGGAGCTTTTGTATTCCACCATATTATCTAATGTGTTTAGAATGCTAATAAAATTTAAAATGTATAAATGTAATTGGTTCTATTTTCAGAGTATTTTGTGTAATTTCCTTAAATTGAACCTTGCTATCAAGACGAGAGCTAGGCTGAATATTTGGAGCCCAAGGCCTGAAAATACGCATAAACCGGCCCAACATCAGCTCCAAACAGGCCTATGAGAAACAGACTTCAATTTAAGCCCAGCAGCCATACCCTTTACGGCCTACACCATTTTAGGATCTTTATTTGGGGGCAAGAGCAGAGGGAGGTACAGAGGAAAGGGGACTGGAATCAGTAATCAAACGGGTTAATTATGCTCATTCATATATTTAATCTTCAAATTTTTAAAATCGGTCCATTCTAAACTATTTTACTAAATCAGGTATTCTAAATCAAACCCTAATCATCCTCCCCCATCTCTGTCCACTCAGAAAACCAGATCTTATCAACGCCATGGAACCAAATTTCCGCATCGTGCTATGGTTGCTGGAGTCATCACCTTCGTGGAACCTGCTGACCGCTTTGTGCTGTTGTTGCTGGAATCATCACCGCGCGTAACCTGTTGGCTGAACTGATCGCAGACACAACACTGCGGACAGCGCCGGTGCAGCAGCAGCAGTGAGGGGAGACAGCGGCATTGTGCCTCCATAGAGCAGCTTCCGCGTCGCGGCGCTGTGCACTCTCAGCTCAGTCACCGATGTGAGCGACGATTCTGAATCTGTGAGAGTGGTGCTGTCTTTCTTGGTGGCCGAACTCATCGGGCAGTGGGTCTTGTGGCAACCTTGATTTCACAGTATTATTGCAGTAGATAGATTTGGTGGTGCATGTGGTGGCTCGGTGGTGGTGCTAGGGTGGTTTTGGTAGCGATTTATTTTTGTGCGTGTGTGAAATCCGTGTGACTGTTTGCACGCGCGAGGGGAGAAGAAGAAGGGGAGGAGTTGTCTTTACCGTGTGGGGAGTGGTGGTGGCGCCCAGTGGTGAAGAGGCAGACGGAAAGACAGAGCGGTGAGAGAGAGGAATCTGAGTGGGTGAGGCGAGAGGTTTGAGAGATCGTGATCCCGATTTGGGGATTTAGGTTAGGTGGTGATTGTGATTTGATGGTGATGGTCCTCTTAGATGGTGGTTGGTGGTGATGGTTTTAGGTGGTGGTGGTAATTAGTTATAATTGTAAGTAAAACTAATTACAAATTGAAATAAAGTTACGACAGTGATTCAACGACAGCAATTGTGGCGATTGTTGATTACAAATTAACTTGTGTAATTAATTACAAATTACACTAATGTTTTACTAATTCATTCATAAGTTAAAGTTACAATTATAATTAGTTACAAAATTGAAATAAAGTTACAATTGTTTTAATTACAAAACTTGATTTTGATTTAAAAAAAAAAAATCTAATTTTGAAAAATATTTTGATACTTATGTAATTAGTTACAAATCACCTGATTTTAAAAATTTTCATACCAAAATATTTGTAATTAACCGTAATCAAACCAGTCTCTCTCGCTTAATGACCCTCTAGAAAAGGTCCGTCCGTTCTTTTCTTCTTCTTTATTATTTCCATCATAATTGTAATCAGCGTTTCATTTTTCTTTTTTTATAAGCTGTAATTAGTTCTGTAGATATTATGTTTGTATTGCTCAGCTATAAATTTGTATGGCAACTGACAAATTGAAGTTTTAAAAATAAATTTCTTTTTGTTCTATAGATGAATATGTTATTTCTATTCTCGATTTATAGATGATTCTTAAGATTTCTATGTTGTTATACGATTGTCCAATTGTGAAGCTGATGTATGGAAACTGTTCGACAAAATGTTTTAAGTGAAAACATCTACAATTTGCAAGTAATTGTGTGATTAAGTACACAGTTCACAAGATGCTAGGTGCTATTTAAAACATGAAAATAGCGAGAAGTTTTTTGTTCTGTTACAGCGAGGAGGAGCAATATGGCTTCACGAGGCATTCCCCTAGCCTCAATTCTCATAATATTCTAAGCTTTTTATTTATTTATTTGGTGGGGTGGGCGGGTTGGGCAGGGAAAGTTATTATTGATCGTGATTCGTTTCTGTTGCTGAATTGATGTAGTCAATACGGTGACATGAAGTACATGTTTTGATGTGTTCTGGACCCTCGACAATTGGAGTCATAGCGGGCTTGACAAAAAGTTAAATATTCAAGCCAAATAAAAGTGCAGTCCAGTCAACCATGTCGAAATTAGATGCATAATATGTGTTTTTCGAGTATAAATGGGTCACTAAGCAAAACTCATAGGCCAAAACCCTTGAGCCGACTGATTTTATGACCAAATTCCATCATTTGGGGCTTCAAAACAGCAAGTCAATTATGCAGACGGAAATTAGGGTTTTTGCGTATTTTTAGGTTAAATTTTGTTTTTAATTATTTGTTTGCCTATTTTAGAATTTTAGTCTAATTATAATTCTATTTTGAGTCAATTAGCGGTTATGTTATTTTACTTATTTATATTCCTTTCCATTCATTGTAATTCAGACTTGGGAGATTCGATTTTGATATAAAAAGTTTTTATTGAGGATTCAATAAAAGATATAGGTGTATTCATATGTTTTCGAACTTATCAAGAATATTTCTTGTGGCGTTCAAATACCGAACTTATCAAATATTTCTTGAGAATATTTGTGGCCTTCAAAATCAGAAACTTATCAAGGAGATTGGGCAATTCCTTGTGGTGTTTCGAAAGTCGTGGTTCTTTATTCCGCATCGTCGAGCCATCGCGTCGTGAATATCGGGTCAAGATTCCACCGTCCAACCACAACCTGGGTTCGGAACTTTCCGACGATTCTTCCGCGCTTCGAACCTCATCATCTGGTATCAGAGCTGGACTCTGAATTCAGGTTTTTCTATCCAATTTGATTTTTATGTTTATCATCGAGTCCCATAAAAATCATCCATATCTTGTTGAGTATTTTGTTTTCAGTTTTTTGCGTTCTTCTTATTCTTGAGTTTGTTGAGTCTTTAATCTAGAAAATCGTTCCAAAAAAATTTTAACAGTGTTTGTTTTGCTTAATTCTTATCCGAATTAAGTTTCGTTTGTTTTGTTGCGTTCGTGTCGAATTTTCGGATTTTATTAAAAATAAAAAATTATTTTTATTTTTATTAATTCCGAAAATTCATCATAATTAAAAAAAAAAAGTCACTCCGAAATTCAAGAACCACTTTCTTGAGTTTCTTTAAAATTCTTGATATTCATTTCCTTTCAAGTCAATAAAAGTCGTTCTTGCTATTTGATGTCTAAATCCTCTTCGTTATTGAATTTTTGAAATGCCACATAAGGAATGAATTATGATCCGGGCTCTTTATTCCAAACTAAATGTTATGTGGATCATAAGGGGTGCAGTTTGGCGATTGATGGAAAGTGCTTTACTAATTTCGTTAGTAGCACCGTGGTTGAAAAATTAGGATTGCCCCTAGAACCACACTATAAACCTTATAGGATGACATGGATAAGGGAGTTTGAGAATTTCAATGTAACCAAACAAGTTCTAGTGCCTATCACCCAGGGAAGATATAGTGAGGATGTATGGTGTGATGTAGTGCCATTGAAGTCTTATCATATTTTATTGGGAAAACCTTGGAGACATAGGAGGGAGGCTGTTTATGATATGAGTATGCACATATACCAATTCCTTAAGAAAGGGAAAACATGCGTACTATATGGGTTGACATTAGAGGAAGCACTAGAAGATTCAAGGAGGGTAAGGAATGAGAGTGAAAAGTGGTATAATAGGAGGCATCATGAGGATAAGTATATTGATAAGAAGGAGGGAGAGTTGAAATTAAAAACAAATAAACAAACTCCAAAATTTGATGAGGAGAAGGTGGAATGGGAGTTGAGGTTGAAGTTCAAGATTTGAGCGTTGAATTGGAAGATCCACATTTGAGTAGTAATGAGGTAGTACACGAGCATGGTGATAAAAATTTGGAGATTGGAGATGTGGTTGAATTTGAAAGTAAAAAAATTGAAGAGGTGGATGAGCTAGAAAATCTTGAGTTAGAGGAAGTAACCGAGCTTGAGAGAAAAGAGATAGAGGGGGCGAGCAAGAAGTTGCAAAAGGAGAACGAGGTGAAGAGAAGGGCCTCGTGGTTCAAAAGGTGGAATTGACAGTGATAATTCATGAATACAATGATCCATACCTTGTACCTCATGAACCTAACATTTCCCTCCCCGCTTTATTTAATTTTGTCTTGCAGGTTAAAAGTGCTTGGAAATTTGGGTAACACCACCAATGCCAACAGAAGTTTCTACTTCAATCCATTCATATAACCCAAGTTACAGGATACTATTGGTCATCCCTCCGGCATGGAAACAATAATTATCCGTTTGATTCGGGAGGTGAAGTGAAACAACAGGATCAAAGCTATGATTCGGGACGAATCATCCTAAAGAAGGAGGGTATGATGTGTTCTGGACCCTCGACAATTGGAGTCGTAACAGGCTTGACAGAAAGTTAAATATTCAAGCCAAATAAAAGTGCAGTCCAGTCAACCATGTCGAAATTAGATGCATAATATGTGTTTTTCGAGTATAAATGGGCCACTAAGCAAAACTCATAGGCCAAAGCCCTTGACCTGACTGATTTTATGACCAAATTCCATCATTTGGGGCTTCAAAACAGTAAGTCAATTATGCAGACGGAAATTAGAGTTTTTGTGTATTTTTAGGTTAAATTTTATTTTTAATTATTTGTTTGCCTATTTTAGAATTTTAGTCTAATTAGAATTCTATTTTGAGTCAATTAGCGGTTATGTTATTTTACTTATTTATATTCCTTTCCATTCATTGTAATTCAGACTTGGGAGATTCGATTTTGATATAAACAGTTTTTATTGAGGATTCAATAAAAGATATAGGTGGATTCCTATGTTTTCGAACTTATCAAGAATATTTCTTGTGGCGTTCAAATACCGAACTTATCAAATATTTCTTGAGAATATTTGTGGCCTTCAAAACCAGAAACTTATCAAGGAGATTGGGCAATTCCTTGTGGTGTTTCGAAAGTCGTGGTTCTTTATTCCGCATCGTCGAGCCATCGCGTCGTGAATATCGGGTCAAGATTCTACCGTCCAACCACAACCCGGGTTCGGAACTTTCCGGCGTTTCTTCCGCGCTTCGAACCTCATCATGTTTGGTGTACATCCTTGCTTTTGGGCAAGAGAAAATTCTTCAACAAGTGTAAAGAAGATGCTTGTAATTGATTAATAAATGAAATTAAGACAGCATGATAGACCAAAATCTAGCAACTTACTAATATTTTTTTGCCAAGATCAGAAATAATGTCTTTACTGAGCCTATGAGACTACTGATTTGCTTTCTTTCTGTTCTTCCAGTACTGGATGGTTCATGGCAGTACAATGGACGGATTTTTAGCTTCTCGTTTATTATTTTAACGTCGCCAATACTGTATAGTGCAGCTTAGGGACAATCCATTCTAAAGGCATACATGACATTAGGAAACCTCACTCAAATAGGATGCCTAACGCCTAGGGAATATAGGGGTTTTACAATTCCTGATGGGCACCCAACCAGCACATAGAAATCTATGGTGGTTATAAACGATGTAAGAGGGTGTTTAATAACAACCCAATTCCACGAAAATGTCACATCTGAGAAATTGATTTCCTACTTGTTTCGTTTGATACGAAGTTGAAATTGAAATTCGAATTCTAAGGTACAACTATTTGAAGCTCAAATTTGACCAATTCCATGGAAATCAATTCTTTGGGGGAGGTGGTTTTTGTTTTCTAACTAAAATGGAATTGAAATTCTTTTCCATCTATGACTATCAAACACATCGTCACATCCTAAATGTAATACTTGGCAACTGTGCTTAAATTTTTCTTTTCCAACTTGTTCGTTCATTAGCATGAATTTACCTCTTCAAATGTCTGAACCATTTGATTATCATAAACATTCTTTCTTAGTGCAGAGGCAGACCTTGCTTGAAGCCAGCCCGGCTAGGGAAGCCCCATATAGAATTGTGTTTGTTTTTTGTTATTATTTGCATAACAGACTGAAAATTAGATCCAGCTCACCCTATAAAACACCCATTGAGCCACACCCTAGACCCATGCAAATGGCCCATGTCTCCACTCTCCTGATTTCCCACCCCAACCTCACCCAGACTTCCAATCATCACTCTAAACCAAAGCTCTTTCACCATTTCACCTGTTTGCCTCTTCTGGCTGCAGCCAGCAATCCTCCATACCCGCAGCCTGATGTCGATGATTTTCTTTCTGCCTCCAGGCTCCACCGCTCCAGCCTAAAGCCACAGCATTTTAGGTGAAGTGATGATTTGATTTTGCTTTTTCCTAAATCTCATTTTGATTTTTTATTTGTGTCCACTTCTCTACTTCTTTGAGATTTAGTTTGAGCACCTTCTTTTAGTTCTTTATTGATGACTTTTTTGTATTTCTTTTGCTTGGCAGAAAATTTAGTTTTAATTTAAGATTCACAGATTCAGTAATCCCAAGCGTATTTTATTATTATTATTTTTTTGCCTCCAGGCTATGCTCCTCCACTTCTTTGAGATTTAGTTTGAGCACCTTATTTTAGTTCATCTATTGATATTTTGTGTTTTTTCGTGCTTGGAAGAAATTTTATTTTGAATAAAGAACTCAGTAATCCCAAGTTGAGTAAGTTGACTTATTGAAGTGTAAAGATGGATTCTAGCAGAACATAAATATTCTAGGTGTATTATGAATCAACTGGTTGTGTGGATATGAAATTGAATAATTATCTATATGTATTCAAGTGTAAAGATCTTCTTCCACACTTTAGTTTGATGAGATAGTGTTACCGTAATCCTATAGTACTACCATAGAAGAATTTTCTTTTATCCACTAAATTATTAGTATAAGAATTGAGGCGGACATAGATGGGCAAATACAAAAGGAGACTAAAACTCATGCTTTGATATTGGTGGATTGCATTACAAGCTAAAAGTATGGAATACATTATTGCTGAGAGCATAAATAATACAAAAAATCAATACATGAACTAAAAATATATTGACGATGTAAATCATATGCAATCTTTATGTGTTCATGAAGTTCAAGAATTTAATGATCTTTTGAAACATTAGGCACTGCGATTTAAAGCAATGTTGGTTGTCATTTATGTTGCTTATGTTTGCAGTATGATATATCTATATCAGCATCTTTTCTTTATAATTTTTCTTCTGTGATAGGGACCCTAGATTCATTTGGAGGTTTTGGACAGAAGTGTTCAAGCTCCTAGGGTTCATGTTCATCTTCTCCACAAGCTTCCACCTAAAGTACGAGCTTTGTCCTTAGCTAGATCTTGTTCAACGCTAGAGAAGTAAGGATTAAGTCTTGTTTTATCGCTCACTTGACTAAACTCGCTAGAAAAGGGGAGGCAAAAAAGGGACTTGGGGGTTATATATATAGGGTTAGGATCATGATACATGAGGGTAAATGAAGAGGAATAAATAACCTTATTAGGCTTAATAATAATGGACTATCTCGATGAAAAGGCTTGACAATAGGAGGTGAATACTCGAAAGCCAAAAATAGATCAATTTCATCTCGTCTTTTAGTCCCACTACTAAATATTTTTTCCTCTGGCCCGACCATAGAGCATCTCCAAGATACTGTTTAAACACAATATTAATTATTTTAGAGAGTAATGTTATAAAATAAGGGGGTTTTTAGTTAAATAGGTTTGTTATGTAATAAGTTTAGTAAAATAGATCCCTCAGTTGAAATGTCAAAATTATCCTTAATGAAAAGGACTGTTTAATTTGCAGGGTATATCCCCAAACTTAGTCAGGTTGATTTAATTCAGTGTTTCTGGTTATATTTATATTTTTTAATCTTTTAAGTTCTTCTAAAAATGTTCTATATTGTAATAATTTTTCAAATGTTTTAGGATGATCATTTTTATTTATATATCCTAACATTATTCCTTCTGATACTTCTTCTTCTATATCTTCGTATTCTTCTATAATTTTATGAACCGTATTTATATTTTTTGCTGTTTCAACAGAATTAAATTCTATTCTATTTAGGATTGCAAAGTCAATATCTTTGTATATTTCTTTTAGTTTAGTTTGTCCAACAGAATGTATATTTTTAGACTTTTCAACAATAGTCGATAAAAATGAAATTTCTTTATCATTTAAATATAGTTTATATTCACAGTTATTAGATGTTGATGTTTGTAAAGTATTCATAGATTATTGGGTTGGTAAATTATTATATAAAATTTTCTGGTATAATTCCATTCTTTGGTCTAGTAACATACAATAATCTGCAATATATTGTTCGTATTTTTCTAAAAGTTTATTGTATTCTTCAGAAGATATATTTTCATTTTTCATTTGATGTTTAATATCTTCCATTTTATCTCTTAATTTTTCTAAAAGATTATCTAGTCCTTCTATTGTATACCCTGGCATTTAGGTTTAGACTGTATTTGTTACTATTTTATTTTCTAAATCTATTTTAAGTTGTAATATATCAGAACAATCTATAATGTATTGATCATGATTTTCTAAAAGTATATAATATTGTTCAGATGATTCATCCATATCTATTAATTGAGATATAATGTTATCTATTTTTTCCGTTATCCTATCTAACAAATTGTCTAATCCTTCAATAGTATATCCAGGCATTATAAATACAAAGATAAATAATTTATAAAATTTCAAGTAATTTTTCAAACTCTATCAATGTTTGAGAATTGATAATATCTATATCAGCCATAATATCTATGCTTGGTTCAAATGGTATATTATATTTTGAAATACTTTTCTTTCTCTTTTCTAATTTATCAATTATATCTTGAATATTTTGTACCATTATAGATCTTACAGTACCTCTAGCAAAGTTTTCTATCAAATTTTCTTTAAAACTTTTTAATATCTCTTGTGATGCATATAGTTGCTTTTGGTATCCTATTTTATCAATTTCATTTTCATATTCAATACCTTTTTTACTTTTGATATGCTTTTGAACTTTATATGGACCTCTTTTAGTTCTGGTTTTTTTCATGATATAATTACTATTATTCATGATATTAAGATTTTCAAAAACTGGTAAAGAAAGATTCATCCCTTCCATCACTGTCATAATCTATTACAGGGTCATAATCATTATCACTGCTAAACACATATCCTAAATATAATTCATTATTTATTTCAGTATTATCACTATCAAGCCAAAAATAAATAATTGATTTTGTAATTTCTAATCCTAATATTCTTTTTAATGTTGGAAAGATAACTAACAAACATGACATATACACATGATATAACTTTTTTATTTCATTATTAGGTCTGGTAAACTTTTCATACATGAATAAAGGTTCAATTATGCTATGTTTTCATCATTGTAAGGACTGTTTTGATAATTTAATTTAATAATCCTGAATTCTGTCATGTTAAAAAACTCTTCTTCCTCCTAATTCCGTAAAGATAGATATATTAAGAATACTAACCTCTTTTCCTGTTCTTAGTACCTTTGTATTTTCCTTCTATTGTTAGTGACCTTCAGGCTTATAGGTTTCTGCTCCACACCCTTCAATGGCTTCCTGCCTTCACGGGTTATTAGCTGAACCTGGTTGCCTTCACTGTATAACGTTTTAGATGGAAAATATTTTAGGACAGAGTGTATGGAGTTTTCTTAATAATATATCTTCTTCTTGGAAACAGGATTTAGAAGACAAGAATTTAGAAACTCATCATAATTTGATAAGTAGATTGAGATTTTATTGATAATATGAAGATTGAAACAAGATTGATAAGAGAATTTTTCAAAGACAGAAGATTTTTGGCTTTCTCACAAACTGAGTGCTCAAGTGAGTTCTGCCTTTCAACTAGCCCGGAGGCCTCTATTTATAATACTACATTGGACACAATTACATCATTGCTTACATCATTGTCCTAACAATTTTACAACTTTTTTCACCTAAGGACACACCTGTCCCTCTATTATTTATTACATCACATGACCCTTACATTATAGGGACACTTATCCTTCTCTTTTTTGGTCTTGGTATGGCCCCTACATTATTCTGCATTGTTGAATTAAAGTAGATCTATTGAATATCTTCCACTTGTCCATCAATTTATTGGCATGTGAAACAGATCCATCAAGTAGCTTCCACCTGTCCATCAATTCCTTTGGCATGTGGGGCAGTTCCTGGCTATGCACGCCTCTTGCAAAGTGGCAAAGCTTCCATGGATTTGATGAGTGTCAAATTTATTGATGTATTCTTGCAGGATTGTTGATTTTTCTTTTCCTCCATTAGTGAGGAGGGTCCATCCATTATACTGGCATATGCACTTGAATTTTTTCTCATACAAATTTTTGGCAATGTTGTAGAGAACTTTGATTCCCAACACCCTTCGGGATCTAAACCATGATCTTGTAATGTTTGGTACTGGCTTGGTATTTTTTCCAACTTCAATTTGAAAATTTCGAGCAACATACCCAATTGTGATAATATGCTCAGCAGGATAATATATCCTTCCATCAATTTCAGGACTGATTGAATAAAATTTTAAATATATGGATCTTCCTTGAGCAAACTTTGAAATTTCTCCTTTTAGTAAATCATCAAATTTCTCGATTTCTTTTAGATCTTTTCCTGGATAGATAAGATCCAAGAATCCATAATCAGCTGCCATTTTTGTCATGACGAGGTCTCCTCCCTGGGTAACGATCAATCGTGGGTATACATGGTCTCCAGACGAAATGTAATAACAATCACATTCTTGAAGTTCATATATAACTTCTACAGTGGTTTTATATTCGTTTTCTTTTGGTAAAAAAGGGGAATCATCTTCTTCTTCAGGACGAATTCTGACTACCCTTGTATGTTCATCTTTGGCATTGATTGTGATTTTTCGAGGACTGGCTTCATTTATAACAACCTTTTTGGGACTTGGTTCATCTCTTTTAATTATTGGTCCACCACAGCTTCCAGAAGATGTACCTGTTTGTATTTTTGGTATAACCTGTTTGGTAATCAACGATTCAAACTGAGATTCAATCTCAATTATGTTATCGCTCAATTCTTTAGTATAATTGTGATGAAATGTTGAGATTTCCATTAATTGCTTGAAACTTCCTTGGAGAGTTTCTGCAAGTTGTTCAATTCCAAGCTTTATATCTTCAGCTTCCTCCATGAGGAAGTTCATTCGCTTTTTGGCATCTATTAGGGATCTTTTGATATTATCCATCTGCAAATTCAATATTCCTGCTTAAAAAGTCCGCAAGATAATTATTAACACCTTTAATATAAACTATATTAAAATTATAAAATGCCAAATAGGCTTGCCATCTATGGAGCCTTCTATATTGAGGTTCTGGTGGTAATTTATTTTTTACTAAACCTGCAACTTGAGAATTATCAGTTTCAACAATGAATTTCTTAGATAATAAAAACAATGAAAACTTCTTTATTCCTCTGATGATTGCTAACAGTTCTTTCTCATGAGTGGTATAATTTATTTCTGCTTGATTAAATGTTCCACTTGAATATCTACAAATTTCATTAAGATCTGTTTTTAATATTGCTGCCCAATACTTATCCGAGGCATCAGTATTAACTATCAGATTATCTTTTTCATCTGGTAATCTTAATTTTGGCAAATTTTTACATTCTTCTTTTAGTGATTTGACAATTTCTGTATGTTCATCACTCCATCCTTTGGTATTTGTTTTCCTGAGTAAAACTTGAATTTTATGTCTCTTTTTTGATAGATTTTCAATAAATCCTTCTGCATAATTTAAACATCCTAAAAATTTTTGTATTTGTTCTTTTGATTCTAATTTGTTTGGAAAACTTTCTATCTTTTTAGATATATGGGTTTGTAATTTTATCCCTCTTTTATCTATTGATAATCCAAGAAAATCAATTTCTTGTTTTTCTATTATAACTTTATTTTTTGAAAGAACAATTCCTTCTTTTTTGCATTCATTTATAAATTTAATTAAATGGTTTCTATGTTCTTCTCTATTATTAGAACATATTAATATATCATCTACATAGACAATTAAGAATTCATTGAATTTTCTAAATATGTTATCCATTCTTCTTTGATATATTTGTGGTACATTTTTTAAACCAAATGGCATAACCATCCATTCATACTTACCTTGAGGTGTACTAAATGCTGTATATTGAATACTATCTTCTTCCATTTTTACTTGCCAAAATCCTGATTTGCAATCAAATTTAGAATAATATTGTTTTCCTTTTACAAGATTTATTAGTACCTCTTTATTGGGTAAAAAGTATCCGTCAAATTTAGTATATTTGTTTAATTCTTTATAATTTATCACCATTCTAGCTTTTCCTCTTTTTTGTTCAGAATGTTTCATGACCATAAATGCTGGACTACTATGGGGTCCATTACTAGGTCTGATTAATTTTTGATTAAGTAATTCTTTTATCTGAGTTTTAAACTCTTGTGTATCTTGTATGGTATACATCATTGGTCTAACTCTTATAATAACATTTTCTGTTAATTCTATTTTAGCTTTTGGATGATGTGGTTTCCAAAATAATAATGGATTTTCTCCACAAATTTTTTCTAGTTGATCAATGATTTTTTCCATATTTATTTGTATGTTTGTTTTTAAGGCTTTTTTATACATTATTCTTTTATTTTTTATTTCATTTTGTATAATTGGTTTTTTCTCCCATTTATCACCACGCTGTGTTGGCTGAACTCTGTAAGGTCTAAATTCTCGTGGTATTTTTAGTAAATGTGCACAAGGTGTTTGTAACATTACCATGTAATTATTTTGTTTATAATATTGAAATTGTTGTATAAAGTCATTTCCTAGTAATATATCACATTCTAATTTGTTATAATTATATACTTTATTTACAACTATTTGTTTACTCCCAAGTATTATATCAATTTTATCAGCACTATTAATTATATGAGTACTTTCTCCTGTTACTCCTGTAATTTTTATTTTTCCATTAGTATTCCATGATTTTATTAAGAAGCTTTTGAATATTGTTATATCACTTCCCGTGTCAATTAATGCACATGTTGTTATATTTGTTTCAACAATTGTAACTTGTATATAAACGGCTAATGGAAAACTTATTTGGTTATTCATTTATTCAGCCTTTCTACATAGTATAGTTTGACCATTATGAGTTATATATAATCCTTCACGTTTTATACTATAATCTTCTAGTCCATCTAGAAAGCTCATACCTAATAATACATGAGGGTTTGCCATACTACTATCTACATGACATGGTACTAAGAGATTTATTCCTCCTATTTTTATTGGTACTTTTACTTCAAGTTCAGTCATATGTATTTGTCCATCAAAATTTATATATCTATATGGATTGGTTCTATGAGATATTAGTCCTTTATTTCTATTTGAAGCTATATGACATTCACTAGCTCCTGTGTCAATTAATATATTTGATCCTTTTATATGTTCTATTCCATTAAAATATTCACCTTCTATTTTCATATTTCCAGCATTTCTATTAAGTTTTATTTCTTTTATATTACTAGTTTCTCCTAATTGTTTTCTATTAGGTAAACTTGCTGATCTCCTAATTAATCTACCATCTTCAAATGTTATGTTATTATTAGGGTATTCTTCTTCTCGTAACTCAATGATTTCTGGTTTATTTTTTGTTATAGTAAGTTCATAATTTCTTGGAACTAAACTTATTTGTTTATCTGGTTCTACAGCTTTACCAAAATCTTTACATTCTTTATGAATTTCAATATATGGTTTTTTAGAATAAATGTTTCCATAATTAGAATTAGTAAATGTGTATAATGCTCTGTATTCTATAGTCATAATTTTATCTCCTGGTTCCATTATGTCATCCTTATGTAATTTGAAATGTAGTCCTAAAACTTCATCAAAGTTTCTATCTTTTAACGATATACAATATTTTGGATAACATGTAAATATTAGCTTCTTATATGCTAGATTTCCTTCCACTGTTCCTAAATGACTATCTTTTAAATTTATAATTCTTCCATCATGTAAACTTACAGTCAAAGGCGAATCTAATCCTTCTCTAAACAGGGATTTAAACATTATTTGGATACCTGCTAAGTAAACATATTGAATCTTTTCACTTTGTTTTCTATTAATCTTTGTTAATAATTCTGCAACTGTATTTTTTGTTAAAAGATTTAATTTGTGTGTTCCTTGAGTGGTTCTAACATCTATTGCTCTTTCAATTTTATGATATTCATTTATTGCTACTTTTTCTCTTTTCCATATTCTGTCTAATATTTCCCATTTTCCTATTTTCAAATCTAAAGATAATTTTTGTATTTTTCTGAACTTATTATTATCAAAAGTTACTTTTAATCCATAACCTTCTATTCCTTCATATTCTTGCTTATCTATGTTCTTATTTGTTTCTATTTCTTCTATTTCTTTATTCTGATTCTGATTCATTGCTTTCTGAATCTGTTTCGCTTATATAGACTTCTTGATCATAGTATTTTTCAATATCTGATATTTCACTTAGTTCACTTTCTATTTCTAGATATTCATTTTGTAATATTTTAACTTTCTTTTTGTTACAATCAGGGCTTATATGTCCTATTTCTCCACAATT
Organism: Ligustrum vulgare; assembly: GCA_963555705.1. Classification (NCBI taxonomy): domain Eukaryota; kingdom Viridiplantae; phylum Streptophyta; class Magnoliopsida; order Lamiales; family Oleaceae; genus Ligustrum; species Ligustrum vulgare. The sequence goes on along the minus strand of OY743173.1, from coordinate 38,277,835 downwards.
CCAATATTTGCATTGGCTTTTATCTTTCTTATAAGTTTTATTTTTCTGTTTTTTATTTGGATTATATCTTCTTTTGTAATATCTCCTCTTAGGTTTTATATATCTTTTTCTGAAGTTTCTGAATTTTTTAAATTTTCTATTTTTAAATTTTCTTTTATTATTATATTTTCTTCTTTCAGGGTTACATCCCCATTGGGTAGGTTTTTCCATATCTTCACAACATATTCTAGTTAATTTTCCTGATTTCTTTAATAATTGTCTTTGTTGACATATATATGCTAATTTTTCAAATAAGAATTTTATCCTTGATCCTAATGTTCTAGGTGTTCCAGGGTTATCTCTAATAATTTTTTCAAATTCTATTTTAAAGTATATTCCCCATGAACCTGGTAATTTATTGTAATACATATCTCTATATACTTCTTGGTTTTCATTACTATAGAATTGGACATAATAGTATTCTTTAAATTCACAAGTATATTCTTTAATTTTACACATATCACATATTGTTAAATTTATTAATCTTACTCTTGCATTATCTTTTTCTCTTATTGATTCTGCTTCAGAATTACTTATCCAATTTTCTCCTAAAAATTCATCCGCAATATAATCTACTATCTTTTCTATTCCTTTTCTATCTGATTTTATTAGTTCTGTCTGTACATTTCTTCTTATTAATGCTTTTGTATCACTACTTATTCCTTCCCACCAATTTCTAACATGTCCTTCAAAAGATGCTATTAAAAAATTTATCATTCTATCAGTATTTTCCCATGTATCATCTTTATTGTATAAAAAGAATAGTATCATTGAATCTGCCCAAGTTAATAAGGCTTTTTTAGTATCTATTTTACAATCAAGATCCAATTTTGTTCCTCCATGATTAATAGGTTTATCATAATTATTATTTGGTTCAAATCTATCTTTATATTTATTTCCTCTAGGTGGTTGTCTATCTCTGATTCTATCATAATATTGTCGGTGTGGTTTGTTATATAAGGGTGCATAACTTTCATCTGGATCTGGTAATTCTTGTTTAGAAGTTCCTATAGGAGCAGGGTTAGGTGCTCCTCCAGTATTCATTAAAACTTGGTATTCATTAAAGTTTTCTATACTTAACTGGTCAAAATTTTCTATAAGCAAATCTAATTCTTCATTCATTTTTGTTTTGTTCTTCTTCAATTTTTTCTTCAGCTTTTAATTTTCCTAAAGTTTTTTCTATAGATTTTTGTAATTCTAATTCTTCCTCTAATATTTTTGGTAATATATTTCTTCTAAATTCATCATCCATACTTCCTGCTTCTATTATAATTTTTTCCTGTTCGAAATGCTTCTTTCCTATTCTAAGTATTTCTTTTTCTATGAGTTTTTTGTCTATTTTCTTATCTTTGCTTTTATTATTTTCTTTGAATTCTCTAATCTCTAGTTTTAGTATATTTATATCATTTCTTACTTCTTTTAATTCATTTTTTACTTCTTGTACATCATTTATTAATGTTTTTATTAATGTTTTTAAATCTTCAATATATTCACTTATCGACATTTTATACTCTTGGTTTTTGAGTTTTTTGTACCTTAAATAGTCTGTCATACATATCATCTATTTTTATTTCTAACTTTTTGATTCTTTCTTCTATTGATATGATTTTTTCGTTTTCATTCTTTCTTATTTTCTCATTTAATTTATCTATTTTTTCTATAATTATTCTAATTTTATCTTGATTAATTAATTCTCCTGATTTTCTTTGGAATTCTTTTAAGATTTCTTCATCTATATTTTTAACTTCTCCTATCATTTCTTTTAATTCTTTGAATTGTATTGTTAGTTTATTTTGAATGCTTTGTAATTTTTCTTTGATATTCATATCCTGTATATTTAATTGTTGTAATTCTTCAACGGCTAATTTATCTTGTAAATTTATGTTTTTATATGTTTGCCATAAAAAAGCACTTATCCAATTTAATTGCATGTTAAGAAATCCGTCAGATTCTCCCCATGTGCTTAATGGTTGAAACATTGTTGTATTAGCTCCTTTTATTTGGTAAGATCCTACTGGTAGATTAATATTTTCTATTATTTGTTTTTCAAATTTTATTTCTGGAAATTCTGTCATTAAATTTTTCCTTTGATATGCTCGACTTCTAATCTTAATTCTGTATCATATTTTACTTCTTTACATATCATTATATTATATTCACAAAATTTTTCAATTGATCTTAACATAATTTTTCTTTGTTGTGCTCTATAACTTTTATTGTAATATTTTATTTCTCCAGTTATATCATATTTTTTCATACTGATTTTTTCTTTGTTATTTATAATCATAAGTATATTAGGTAATTGTTTTAGAATTATATTAAAGTATTTTCTTTTACTTTCTAATGATTTTAGTCTTAGAAATCCTTTTCTTTTTATATTTCTTTCTTCTATCATTTGGTCTAATAGATTTCCTCTTTGTTCTATTATGGAATCTAATTTTTCATTTGTTTTTATATCTAGATATTTGATTAATAAGGGTTCTCCTCTATGATAATCCATTCCTATAATTTTTGTATAATTCTTCTAGTATATCTTTGTGGATTAAATCTAATAGTTTGTTTATGATAAAATCTTCTTTTATTATATCGAAATTTATTAGATCATATATTTCTCTTCTTATATCTTTATCTAAATCTCTTAAAGTATTCAAGATTTATATTTTATAATTATCGGGTATTGTTAGTGTATGCATAATTATAAATCTTGATGTATATATTATATATTTATTTTTATTTTTTGTCGTATAATATTTATCTTTTAGATCTGCCATATGGCTCTGATACCAAAGTGAGGGTGCTACTATGAGCGAACAAGAATCATATAAAAATCATTTAAATTATGTATACAAAATTTTCTAAGGACTTGAATGAAATCTTTCCATACTTTAAAGGTTTGTGTTGCAAATTCTAAATATAAGGGTATTTTTGTAAGACTAGGGAGTCAAAGTCTATTTTTACAATATTATTGTTTCAAAGTCTATTTTACTAAATATTATAGTTATTGGATCTATTTACAATTATTTCCCTAAAATAAGCTCTAAGAGACTTTCTCTTTTAATTTTTTAAAATAAAGAATGGATAATTTGGATAGTCAAACTCTCTATTCTTAATTAAAAATGATTACATTTAATAAGCTACAAGTTCCAATACTCTACAATTTAAATTATTCAAATCACATTTGAATAGATTGACCATTGACATATAAAAAAATAATATTTTAAACAAGAGATTGAAAGAAATTAATAAATTGCATTGGAAAAAAAATAAAAAATAAAGAGCACCGTTGGTGTGGATAAAAAAATTTCTCTTTAAATTTAAAGATGCTCTTTACTGTGAATAGAGGTTCTTGGAGATGCTCTTAGTTGAGTATCGTCCGTCAGTGGGAGATACTTCATGAACCCTTCATTCAGTAGATAACCTTATTTAGATACTTTACAGCTCTGCTAACAAGTTTGTCCAAGAGGAAGAGATCTTTGTTAGTTTGACCAGCTACATACTTCATGCTTCATGTTTTATTGTGCAGTATTCATCTTCTATGATGAGTATGTTTTTAATGTGATAACTTGTTCTTTCTAGGAAATATTACCGTCTCTAACTTATTTCTTCCACCTCATATTTTGACTTTTTTGTGATACAGGAATTTTTTGTTCATACATTTTTATTTTTATTTTTATTTCAGCACCCCTAAACATATTGTTCTATGTTTTTCCGCCACCTTAGTGAATAAGGTCCAGGATTTACGTTAATTTTTTTGTTTCACTTATGTAGGTCATGTTGCTCGTCTCACTTTTCATATCTCACGCTGGTGCAAAATATAGTCTTTTAGGTAATGGCTGGAAAAGCAGTTAAATCTTTTGCAAAAACAGTTGGTGAGTACCAATATCCATGGCGAGAGACGTTGGCCAAGTACAAGGATGAGCTCTCAAAGGGGGTATGGCGTTACTGGGAGCTTGGTGCGTGGAAAAACCTTGGTATCAGTGCCCGCAGACGAGCCAGATTGTGCAAGGAAATGCTTCTTGCTGGGGAAGATTGGCCATATGATCCAGAAAGGAAGGAAATAAGAAGCAAGAGGAAAGGGCATAAGGTTGACAGAATAGCAGCAGAAAAGCGGGAGAGAACAGCTGAACTAATGCAGAACATGCCTCAAATGTTGGCAGATTATAGGAAAAGAAGGTGGGAGAGGAAGATGAAAGCAGAGGAAGATGCTGCTAAAAAGGCTGTGCAGGAGTAGATTCAGTTTTATAAATTTCCATGATCCAACGTCCAATCCATGGCTTTCTTCTTTACCTTTTGATTTTACGGTCGATGAAATCAACGAACCATACTGTGTTTCTTTGAATAGCTGTTTTACTTGTTTTTCGAGTGATTCAAGGTACACCAAAAATGCCTTTTGTTTCACGAGGCTTGCATTTCTTTCCCGAGAATTTATTGGGGCTCAAATTTGAGCTGGTTTTTATGGTGTGAATAATGGTGAATTTGTTGTGGCAATGCTTCTGTAAGATACATTATAGAATTTAATTTCAATTGTTCTTAGATGTGGACAAACATGTACCGACATATTTGCGGTGTTATATCCGTCTTAAATAATGTGTTCGTGTTGCTAGGAAAGAACGACTTTAAAGCATCCACAATGGATGTATTAATTTTTGTTAGTTAAATACTGTCATAATATTTTAGTAGATGTTAAATATCAGATATACATGTTAACTTTAGCTACTATTGGAGTCTCACATCATATGATATTTAGCTCAACATCATATGAACCAATTTTTTCCAAAGTAAAGTAGTGATTCAATTCAATTAAAATAAAATTAATTGATGGACAAAGAAATTTTTTAAAATCATTATCAATGGTATTATGGTTTAAAAATATTTTTCTCTAGTTGGCTCTTTTATATATATATTTTTTGTTAATTTTTATTATTATAAATTATTATTATTAAGAATATTATGATAAAAAAAAAAAAAAATTCTCTAGCTAACCCTTTTATAGGTAGTATAGTATATAGATATAGATTTATTATTTATTACAACTTATTTTATTTAAATTCACATACAAACAAACTTTCATTGAAGAAAAAAAAAATACATAATATAAATAAATAAATAAATAAAATGGAGGAAATCAAAATTTTTTGATAAACAAATCAGCCTATTGTTTCTATAATAAAAAGAAAATATACGAACTAAGATAGCAAAAAACATAAGAAATATACCAATTTAATGTTTCTCGATCCTATTTGTCATGTCATCGGTTAAAATATTTGTTATCTTTAACAAACACGTTAAAATGTGCAATGCAGACTTGGATTCGACCTATCCCCAGTCTGCCTATTTCTTCCATTGGTGGCCTATGCGCCTTGCTTGAGTCTAAGAGTAGGGATTTCAAGTTCGAAACCAGGCAAAAGGAAGTGAGTTCTTGTAGGTCGTTTCTCTTATGAGGCAAGTCATTTTTAGAGCACAAGAAGTTGGTGAAGAGCGAATAAGAAGGGGCTTTCAACTGGAATTAATGCCGTTTGGCCAGAATGCACCACAAACAAAGCATAGGGTGTAGTCACTCCACTCCATACAAAGATATAGAAAAACTTAAAAGCAAAGAGAAATTTCTACACTATTATTATTGAAATAAAGGCCTTCATCCTAGCTTCTAAAAGATGAGAAAATATCAGATTTTTGCGACCAAATAATTGACAGCGGAGACTTCGAATAATAACTCTCTCTCTCTCTCTCTCTCTCTCTCTCACACACACACACACACATATTAATAAAGCACCATAACAATCAAGAAAAGGAGAATAAAAATGTGTCAAGTCCTTCCACACATCAAGACAGGAAAAGAATAGTCCCTTGGGGTTTTTGTATTTTTAAATGAGTAATACTTTTCCATAGATAGAGGACAAGGGAATCGGCTACTGGCCATTATCTTATTACCTTGCCACTCTTGCTATCAGTCATGATTCTACGTACATTATATTTCCGTGGTCATGCATGTAATCACTACTAGATTCCTGAGTTTTACCGACAGAAGATGGGCGCTGGAAATCTCGTTGGTGTAACCCTCGATGCTAAAAATTTTGCAATGGGAGTTATATTTTCGTTGTTAAATACCAACGAATGCTTGACCGTTGGTAATTTGCAATGAAAATATAGAACCGTTGAAAAACACCAACAGTTGCTTGGCTGTTGATATTTCCAATTGAATAATCTGTTAGGATTTACCAACGGAATGATTCCAACAGATCGTACTTCCCATTGGAAATTTAATAACTTTTTTTTTTTTTTCAATGGGGAATTTCTGCATTTGCATTTTAATAAATCCTAAATTTTGTAGGTATATTCCACGGAAAATCGTCAAACACAAGAATCAATAGAGCACTAAAATTAAGCAAAAATAATTCAACAATTTTCAACATCTTAGATATTTTACCGCAACATTCAATCTGAAAGTTGTTTAATTATAAATTACTACAAAATGAAGATAGAGTTTTATAATAATCTTGTCATTTTATCGAGGGAAACAACTTAAGGAAATAAAATCAAACTGCATCCTTTGTATGAAGTCCAATTCCAGTTTCTTTGAAAAGTAAGGAAGGTTCTTGAGTAACATATTTCAGCACAGTTAGACTCGCAGTTCTTTAGCTCAGCCTCCTTGCTTTCCATGTTTAGGTAGCTGACTCCAACGTCATTTTCTTCATCTTCCCAGTAGCAGAAGTCGATTTCTTTTCCCTCTTCTTCAGCATTTTAAATTGTTTCATGATTCCTTTAACAGCTGGTTATTATGACCTCCAGAATCTAACATGCATTCTGTTCCCAAATTGGATATTTCCACTGATTTTAACTTTCTACGGCTTCTGCCATCAATTGAAGAATTAGCTAGTATGTCTTATTGCAAATGTATTTCATTTCCTTTATTAGTGATGGATAAGTAGAGTGAGTGCATCCTCAATTAATTCAACATCTTGTGCAAGGCCGTTTCCCCTTTTAACATTTCCAATTACCTTCACAATTGCAGTGTACCCACCGTGTCTAACAACAATACTCTATGTAATTACCCTTTATTTATCCCATTAAACATGAGACCACAGCCACCAATGATAGAAAAAAGCATGCGAATGGCACATCATTAAATATACTGGAATTGTAACACGTAACAAACATGAAAAATGCTTAAAGCACCTCGGGACTTACCTCCAAGGTGACCCCCTCCTCACATAGAGGGGGTGGAGCCCACTTACAACCAAGTGGGCTCCACCCCCTCCATGTGAGGAGGGGGTCACCTCGGGGGTAAGCCCCGAGATGCTTGTATCATAACTGTTGGTAAAAATATCGCAAGTGTACGATATCGCTACAAGTAATAAAAGTGGACTTTTGGAGTCCGGGTTATCGATCCCACGAGGACTATTTAATTAACTATAAATTTACTTCGAATATAGAATTTCTAGACAAAAACCAAAACTAACTAAGAAAATAAATTGTAAAATAATAAAAACAAAAAAACGACAAATAATTGGAAATCAGTGAAATAAACACATCAATTAAAATGAAAATAACAAATTAAAATAAAAACAATTAACGAAAGCAAGAAACAAACGTGGTGGATTTTGAACAATTGAATGAAAATCGGGACTAACGATTTCGAAATAACGTTCTAGCTTAATTTCTCATCTCAAGTTGTTTTCTAAAATTGTATTTGGTCGAATTCACGCATATATCTAATTTACCTCTCTCGAGTTCAAATTAGACCTATTTAACTAAGTCAACCATGTATCTCTACAGCGGGTCAGAGTTCTCCTTAGCTAAATGCATTAAATTTCCTAGGAATTCCTAAGTGACCACATGCAACCACAAATTCATATCTCTATCTTTTTGTTGAAATTGCCGAATTTTATTACGTGATCTAATTGTTAACCCACCTCTCGGATTATGAAAACAACCATTAAATCATGAATTTGTGATCAAGCAATTCAAGCATTAAACGCAATAATAAAATCAATACATAAAATAAAAGCACCAACTTGAGAATTAAAATCAAACTAAAACATTAAATCTAATCGTCAATCCCGATTATAAAATTTAGCTACTCATGTTTGTGGAATAAAAAGCAATAAATAATAATAAAACTTGGAATTTAAATAATTGAAGAATTAACATCACCAGTCAGCACCAAGAATCACCAAAATATGCTAACTTTTTATTCCAGCCTCTGTTTTCGGTTTGTGTTAATTCCTCCAGCCGTCTTCTTCCTTAATTACACAACCAGCCACAGTTCAATTGCACCCAACAGTGCCCACTCTTCTTGTTTCTTTTTATTCTTGCTGCCTAACTACTTTAATTCCACCACTTGAACTCACAACCTACCTCTACTTTTAATTCCCAGCCGACAACTCCAAAGGTGACCACAATTCTTGTCCCCTTCAATTAATTCTTGTCTTTTGCCTGCATGTGTATATATATATATCTCTCAAACAATTCTCTCTTCTCTCCCTCGGCTGCTCTCTAAACTCACGGCTGCGCACCTCCTTTCCCGTGGCTCCGCACCCTCCTCTGTTGTATGTGTGTATATATATATATACACAAATTAGCCCTAAAGCCCAAATCAACTAAATTGTTCTTCAAGTTACTCAATTTTTCCATGTATGATAAGTTAGTCCTTGAGTCAATTGCACATTCGGTCTTCAACTTTTGAGAGTGTACACTTTAGTCCTTTTTCTTCGTTTTATCTCAATATTCGTCCAATTGTTGCGTGATTGCTTCAATTCATCACTTTTCTTGATTTTGGGATAAAACCTGAAATAATAATAAATAAACACAAACTAAGTAGAATTTATTCCAGAAAAACAATATAATATTCTAATTTCGATAGATAAATAAGTGTATAAAATACACTTATCAAACCCCCCCAAACTAGAATATTTGTTCGTCCTCGAACAAAAATAAAACTAAACTATAAAAATAAAAATACAAACAGACATTGTTTTTGTTTTTGTCAATTTATTTACCATACACTTCAATAATCCAAAATGACGATTCACTTTAGAAAAGAAAAATGAACAACAAAAATTATTTTCATTCATCCAATGTTCAATAAAAGAAATTGAGAAAGTATACTAATCAATATGAAACATTATTAAAAGTATAGCGGCCAATACGATATTAAACCCAATACCTACCTTTTAAGCCACTTAATCTAACTAGTGGTGCAACGTGAGTTGCACGATGGATCTTCAAGTGTTAATATTGATAATGTTGTTTCTTTTATGTATTTTGCTTGCTTAAATGGATGTATTTTTCTTTTTTAGTTTATTTGCATGACACTGGTATTGTAATTCCCTTATTTTGGGATATGACATACTACAATCCGAAATTGACAACAATCTCCCTATGTACGCCACTTTGTGAATCAAGAAATAATAGTTGAGAGGCATAATCGTCAATTCATGATATATTGTTGTGGGAATTAAAAAGGAAGATTGACGGGATAAAAGCAATATGCAATAGTCGATATTTTGTCTTGAAAGTAGTGTGCCCAGAAAAGGGGCTATACAAGTGTTAGTACTGTATTTGTAACTATGTTTTGAGAATGGCATTTTTGTCGAGCCTAGTCATTATGTCTTTGAAAACTCTCCCTTGGATTCTTGGCCTTGACGCTGTTTTTGCTACGTTTCGTGCACATGTTGGTGCTAACCTACATAGTCCAGCGTTTTATAGAATCAATGATTTTGAGGGTGAAGATAACATCCAGATCGTAACTCCCATGATCCAATGGTTTGAAGTGGAAAAGGGTGAAGGGCGAGTGTTGTTAGGTTCCGCAGTGAAATTAGGCTTGATGAGAATCATAGTAGGTTTGACAGGAAGATCAAATATTCAAGTCAAATAAAACTTCAAGTTGCATGGTCGAAAGTCTCCAAGTTTAGCATGACATATCGGAAGAAGATTCAAGGTTAAAATAAGTGATCAGGACAAGAGTCGAGCCATGAATCAAGTGGAAATAAAAAAAAAAGAATAAAAAAAAAACTCTCAATGAATATGATTCAAATTTTTTATCAAAGGTTGAGACCCAGTTTTCATATATAAGACATTCGAATTTGGAAATTACTACGTATAGAATAATTGTAGTTCTTTGAGTTATCTTATCAACTCACTTTGAATCATTGCAATCCATTTCAATATCAAGAAAGAAAGCTATGACCAACACACCAAGTGATAGCATACATCACAATTTTCGAGCCTCATGATTCCCTTTATTATTTCTTACAACTTATCATCAAGAATTATTTCTTGTGTTGTTCAAACAAATTTGGTGATATTTCCTAACTCTTGTGATCAATAGGTCGACATATCATAGGCGATTGTGTTGATTACTAGGTTCAATATTTTTTTAATCAAACTCAAACCCAAACTTATCAAAAGCATGGACAACTTTTGTGGTGTTCTTTCATTATGGTTCCTGTTTCTGCATTTCAATAGGTCTAAGGTTTAATATATCCTAGGTTCTTGTGTCGTGAGGTGAAGATCATAGTGTTACCGTCTATCCAACCTGAATTTGGAACTTTCCACGCATTCTTTGAGTCAATTTTGTGAGTTCCACGTGATTCCTACACGGAATCACATCATCTAGAGATGAGAATCATAGTAGGCTTGACAGGAAGATTAGATATTCAAACCAAACAAAACTTCTAGTTGCATGGTCAAATGTCCCCAGGTCAAGCATGGAAATTTTCTTTATCAACGGTTGAGTCCTAGTTTTCGTATAAAATATATTCAAATTTGGAAATTGCTATTTGTGGAAGTGTATGCCTTTGAATCATCTTTTCAATGCACTTTGAATTATTTTAATCGAACATTATGAGAGAAATTTATGATCAAAATACAAAGTGATTGCACAAACCGCAATTTCAGAACCAGAGAGTTAAAAATTTTCCCAAGTGTTCACCAGCCTGGAAACCAAGTGATCACTTGGTTTTATTTTAGGGTTATTTTGACTTTTTCGTATTTTTAATGTTGTTAGTTTCTTTTTATGTCCATTATTGGCGGCTATTAAGTTTATTTCGACCTTTTTAAATATAAAAGGGGTTTTTAATTCATTGTAACTTAGATTTTTATGTTTATTGATTATTGAGTGATTCAATACAATTAAAGGTGAGGATTCCCTTTATTTCTTAAAACTTATTAAGAGTTATTTCTTGTGGCGTTCAAACAAATTGGGTGAGATTTTCTAAATCTTGTGATCAAGAGGTCGACATATTGTAGACCATTGTGTTGCTTGTTTGATTCAATATTTTTTAATCGAACTTATCAAAGATATGGAAAACCTTTGTGGTATTCTCCTATTATGGTTCTTGTTTTCACATTTCAACGAATTTACGGTTAAATATACATTAGGTTCTTGTGTTGTGAGACCTATTTTCTAACCGACCAAAATTTGGATCTTTCTAGGTGTTCTTCGAGTCAATTTTGTGAGCTTTCAAAAGGATTCACATCATTCGATATTAGAGCTAGACTCTAAATTCAGGTTTTCTCTATCCTAGTTTGATTCCATGTGTTTATCGTTGAATCTTCCACATAGAATCATCCATATCTTGTTTTTGTTTGTATTTGTTTTTAATTCCAATTAATATTTGTTTACTTAAAAAAAAAAAAAAAAAAACATCAAAGTTCTTCAAAACTAGATTTTTTGAGTTTCTTGATTATTAGAATTAATTTTCGTCAAAAATTATTTTTTTTATTTTTTATTTTATTCCAAAAATTATATAAAAAAGTAATTTGGAAAATTCAAGAACCACTTTCTTGAATTTCTTTAAATTCTTGAATTCTTGAACTTTATATACTGGGATGGATAGTGATCTGGGTTCTACTTTCCAAACTAGATGTATATGGGTGATGAGGTGTGTTGTTTGACTATTAATAGGGAGTACTTCTCTAATTTTTCTAATATCACCATGGTTGAAAAATTAAGATTACCTCTAATACCGCACTATAGACCTTATAGGGTGACGTGGATGTGAGAGTTTGGGGAGTTCCATGTGACCAAGGAAGTTATAGTGACTATCATCCATTAGAAATATATTGATGAAGCATGGTATGACGTGGTGTCTCTACAGTCTTGTCGTATTTTGTTGGAAAAATCATGGAGACATAAAAGGGATGCATTTTATGATAAGAGTAACCACATATACAATTTTTTAAGGATGAGAGATCAATCGTACTATTTGGTTTAACACTGGAACAAGAATTTGAAGATACAAAGAAGGTGAAGAAAGAGATCGATCCGTTATCTAGATTGAATTATCAATTAAACTTTTAGAATAGGACATGATTGTACAGAAGGGTAAAAATGTAGCTATATTGTGAAAGAATGAGAGTGAAAGGGAGGTTGTAACTAAATTGCAAGAAGAGCCTCGAGATATGAATTTTGAGAGGGAGGAGGATGGAATTAAAAATGAGGTAGAACTTGTAGATTTGAAGTGTGACGAGGAGGCGCGTGAGCCGGAGAATGAAACTATAGAGATTTACGTGGTTCGACAACTTGCCTACATCCACGGACCCTCGTCAATGTTTTTCACTATATATTAAATTTTTACAAATATATGGACATTAACTATAACGCCCCGAATTCTAATAACCCGGAACGCCACTTCGTCTTTTAAATCTAACTTTATTGTGGAAAATAAATTGAATTCTAAACATGGTATTTATTTGTAAATTAGCAATGGGAACTTAAATCAAATAAATTTATTTAAAACAATTCATAAAATTCTAAATTTGAAATTCTTAAGTTTTGTAACGACAAAATAAATTATCAACTCATTAATTGAGACTTTCAAAAAAAAATATCACTTCATCTATTAGTTTGCCACAAATGCTCTTCATTCGCCACCGTCTCGAAAATATGCAAAAACTGTTAAAAACGAAATATTCATAGACTCATCATCAATAATTAATTTACAAAATAATTGAACACATAATTATGCAACTAATACAGTGACCACATCATCATAATTATAGGCTCTTTAAAAATCATAGGGTGTGGGGAGTCTCGTCTCATGCATTTAAGCATTTAAGTTATGCATAACCACATCATTATCTCATGCATTAAAGAATTAAAGTCATGCATAACCACATCATTCTCATTTTATATCATAAGAGATATTCTTATCTTGTATCATGCATTAAAGCATTTAAATAACGTAAAATTTACAAAATACATGCAATCATAATTTAAACTAATTAGTGGGGCGCGAGTCTACCTCAAATCATGAGTTTAAAAATAGAGCGAGAATGTCCCGTCAATCCTCTAAATCACCAAATGTTTCGTCTGACCAAAAGAAAAATTAAATTAATTTAGTACTTCGAAAATTGAAATATTAAAGGGATAAAAATAAGCTTTAGAGAATAATTTAAAATTTTTGAGAAACAGGAATTTAAAAGTTTAGGGGATGAATAGACATTTCGAAAATAGTGGGGCTGACTGTAGGGGTTAAGGACTGATCTGTGCAATTAATCGAAATTAGGGAGTGAATTGACAAACTCAGAAAGTTTCTAGCCAAATTAGATTTCAGCAGAAATCCTGGGTCATAATAAACTGTTTTTGAAAGTTTTGGACTTACATATTGAAATTAAAAATGAAATGGACTGAAATGAAATAATTTAAATCTGTAGGGACTAAATTAAGAGACTTTGAAAGGTAGGGATCAAAGGGAAAATAAAGTCAATTAAAATATCAAAATCCTTTCTGCCTCTCCATTTCGACAACAGAGAAGAGGTGGGCGATCGGGCCCATCTCAGCCCACGGGCAGCCAGCGCCAGTCACCGACGAGCTTCCAGCGTTGTTGCTTGCCGCCTTCATGTGGCTGCGACGAGGGTGTGTGTGGTTGTGTGAAAGGAAGACGAAATGGGATTCGATTTCATGCAAAGTGAGGTGGAGGTGATTGGGTTTCCGGCGATAATCCGTCTAATACAAGAGGCGGTCGAGGTAAGTGATGGGTTAAGGTTATTTCTTTGGTTTTTGGTTGATTTGGGTGTCGAATTGAGGGGGAATTTAGAAGTGGGTTGTGGTGGTTGGATGTGGTGCTTCGGGCGATGGTTTCTGTTTCTGTGGCAGTGTTTGCGTGCGTTCTATCTTACTGATTGAAATGGTGGTTCGAGGTTCAAGTTTGGTGATGGCTGTTTTGGTTTGATTGTGTGTAATGAAAGTAACCGGGCGCAGAGCTGCAGCTGGTGGTTTACGGTCGGCCATGGAAATTTTGAGGTCCGAGTTGTATGGTTGAGTATGTGTTTCAGTTATAAAATGTGTGAAGTTCGTTTTATGCAGATCGTGGGTGGATTTCATTGGCTATGAAGGTTGAAAGACAAGGATGATTATTGGAGAAATGGAATTTATTAGGCATGGAGACGTGTGAATGAGGAAAATTTATGGAACAATAGAATCTGTCAAAAATGTGCAATTGAATAGCGTTTTCAATTTGAATTAACTTTGCAAAAATGGGATTAAGGAATTGATTTAAATTGGATTCAGGAAAGGTTTAATAAATTTAAATGGATTGAAATAATAAAATTGGGAATTTTGAACTAAAGATAAATGAATAAAATTTGAGCTAACGTTAACTTGGATTTAAATTGGTAAATTGGGGAAAATCGCAATTTATGGTAATTGGGGAGAATTTTGGAGAAATAAAAATTTGTCAAGAAATGGAAAAAGTGGGATGATGATGCTGTCAAGTTGATGGGGCTTTCAAAACTTGTGTCGAAGAATTGAATTTTGATTAGCTTAACTTAAAATTGGACAAGCGAGAAATTTATTTGATTGGCTTGATTTCAAAGTGGGCTAAGAAAAGATTTGACTGGATTGAATTAAAATTTGATAATAATACGAATAAAATCTAAATTTCGGATCCAAAATAATTTGAATCCAAAATAATCAGAATTTGGAAAAATTCTTAACATTTAATTTTGATTTTGAAAATAAATAATGAACTTGAGACACTTATAAAATTTGAAATTTGACTAAGCTTTTAAAAATAAATCTAATTTCACTTAAATGACTAGATGAACACGTGTTTAAATTAAATGGGCAAAGTCACAGCGATATGTTTTTAAGAAATATTATAAGTAACGGAAATTTTCCTGATCACTACATTCACTCACCAACTCAATCCTACAGATCACAAAGAAAATACTAATAAAAAGCTAATATCTAACCACAAGCGTCCACCCTTTGAATTATCCCACACAAGTTACAAGAAATAACAAAGACAAAGTTCACCAATTTTCTTTTGATTTGGGCACAATATGACACTCTCTAAATGTGCAATTAATTAACTACTCAACACACATATTTATAGGTAAATAAGACACTAAAAACATGTATAATTTGTGACCTAAGATGTAGAGATGGCAAAAAAACCCGACCCGAACCCGCCCCTAATGGGGCGAAAAAAACCTGCCCAGCGGGTCGGCGGGACGGGTATGGGGCGACTTCCCCCGACCCGGGTGGGTCGCGGGGTGGGTGCGGGTTTGGTTGTCCCGACTCGAACCCGCCCCGATTAAATAAATTAATAAAAATTAATAAGGAAAAAAATAAAAAAATACCGAAAAAATAAAAAAAAAAATTAAACGGGGCGGGTAGGTTGACCCGCTCCGAAATTCGCGGGTCGCGGGGCGGGTTTGAAATTGAAAAATTCTCGCGGGGCGGGGGGACCCGACCCGAATCCGCCCCGTTGCCATCACTACCAAGATGTTTTCTTGATGAACTAGAATAACCAAAATAAGGAAAGAAAATCTCGCATAAGCGCTTCAACCCTAATTCTTGTTTTTCTTCCTTATTTCTCAGCCCATTTACACAAAACCTAATGGGCTCTCCAACATCGACCCAAACCACACAATTTAGGTCAATATCCCAACAATCTCTACCTTGGCACAAATTATTCCAAGCCAAAAAATCAAATTCAAAAATTGGGTAACAAGCAATCATTTTTTCACTTTGATGATCCCAATACTCCACCATGAGTATAACCACTCAGAATTTATCAACGAACTCCGAGCATTTCATCGGCCCACGTCGAAATACGAAATTGCTGAAAAATTATGGTATAACTTCCATTGTTTGATTTTTTCGTGGAAGCTCATCAACTATCAACATCAATTCAACCACATACCTTGCATCCAGTCAAATCAACGCTATATGCGAACACATCTTCTATCATAACAACTAACTCATGCCATGAGGATGTCCCATCTTTCTTAGAATACATCATCACCACCCTCCACCAAGAGAGTCTTATTATCCTTTTACGAGTAGTTAGCAGAGTCTACTCCACCTTTTAGACAATTTCTTCTCGAGTGCCCGAATTGACCATAGTTCCAACATGTTACCTTCTTCTTCATAGAGTACCCCCCCTCTTCCACTTTTCATTAACACATGCAAATTATTATCAGATGAATTATTATCTCCACTTAAACTCTGTTCTTCAAAGATTAACTTACTTGTAACTTCTTCAAAATTCATTGTTTCTTTCACGTACATCAACATAGGTTTTGATGTGCTCAAAAGTGAATGGAAAAGACCAGAGGAGCATTAATGTTTTATCCTCATCTTCAATTTTAACTCCAATAGATTCCAGTTTAGAAACAATCTCATTAAGCACACTAAGATGGTCAAAGATTTTTGTACCTGCGCTCATTCTCAACGAATGAAACTGTTCTTTCAGATACAAACAATTTGACAAGCTCTTCGTCTGATACAACTCTTTTAGTTTTTCCCACAATTCCTTCGTAGCAGATACCCATGAATATTTGCAAGAATATTTTTGGCCAAACATAGTCGTATTGTGTTAGTAGCTATCAAATCTAAATCTTCACAATCTTCATCACTTTTGCTGGATTCAATTTCTTTTTTTCTTTATCAGAACTAATGATTGGTTTTCTCTTCAAAGATTTATGTAGACCCACCTGAATTAAAACATCTTTGTCTTGTACTTGCTACAAGCTAAAATTGATTTTCCCATCAAATTTCTCCATGTTGTGTTTGGCAGACATATTTTCTTTTACTCCAAATTCT
The DNA here is from genome assembly GCA_963555705.1 of Ligustrum vulgare. Classification (NCBI taxonomy): domain Eukaryota; kingdom Viridiplantae; phylum Streptophyta; class Magnoliopsida; order Lamiales; family Oleaceae; genus Ligustrum; species Ligustrum vulgare. The sequence goes on along the minus strand of OY743173.1, from coordinate 38,260,740 downwards.
TTGAACAACCTGATACTTTGATATCACTTATTGGGAATTAAACGTTGATTCCCTTTTCTTTAACCCACATGATCTTTTGATGTTCAAAGTAATAATGAGCAAACAAGAGAATAAATACGAATACAGTGATTTATGTGGTTCGGAAAAGTGCCTACGTCTACGGACCATATAAATTGTTACAAATATATAGACTTTCACTCACCAACTTAATCCCACAAACCACAGAGAAAATAAAAATAAAAAACTACTATCTAACCATAAGTTTCCACTCTTTGAATTATCTCACAAAAAGTTACAAGAAACTACAAAGATAAAGCTCACCAATTTTCTCTCGATTTGGTCACAATATGGCACTCTCTAAATGTGCAATTAATTGCATACTCAACGCACATATTTATAGTAAATAAAACCTTAAAAACGTATATAAATTGACATCCAAGATGTTTCCTTGATGAAGTAAAATAACCAAAATAAGGAAAGAAAATCTCGAATCTCGCCTAAGGCTTCAACCCTAATTTTTCTTTTTCTTCCTTATTTCTCAGCCCATTTTCACAAAATTCTAATGTGCTCTTCAATATCGACCCAAACCCCATAATTTGGGTCAATATCCTAACAATTTTTTCTCTTTGCATCGAAATCCACAATGAACTAATAGCACGGATTCAAAGATAAAGCACATTTATCTAAAAAAAAGCAATAACTCACTTTCCAGAGGCAAACCAAATAGCTTAAGTCTCCTCCTCCTGGAAATCTTCATTTACAAAATCCATAGCACAATTTGTGATTCCCATTATGCTCAAAACTGAGAATTCCTCCATATATTTTACTTCCTATTACCTAAATATTGAGAATTTGTGGTTCTCCGATTCTGGGATTTATGATTGTTCTTCTGCGGGTTCTGGAATCAAGATTTGGATTCAATTCTAAGCAAACTAGACTTTCCTCATAACGATAAGTTTTTACTGTAGACTAGAACCTCGTCAGTCTTTACATTCGGCGTTGGATTTGGAGCTTTTGTATTCCACCATATTATCTAATGTGTTTAGAATGCTAATAAAATTTAAAATGTATAAATGTAATTGGTTCTATTTTCAGAGTATTTTGTGTAATTTCCTTAAATTGAACCTTGCTATCAAGACGAGAGCTAGGCTGAATATTTGGAGCCCAAGGCCTGAAAATACGCATAAACCGGCCCAACATCAGCTCCAAACAGGCCTATGAGAAACAGACTTCAATTTAAGCCCAGCAGCCATACCCTTTACGGCCTACACCATTTTAGGATCTTTATTTGGGGGCAAGAGCAGAGGGAGGTACAGAGGAAAGGGGACTGGAATCAGTAATCAAACGGGTTAATTATGCTCATTCATATATTTAATCTTCAAATTTTTAAAATCGGTCCATTCTAAACTATTTTACTAAATCAGGTATTCTAAATCAAACCCTAATCATCCTCCCCCATCTCTGTCCACTCAGAAAACCAGATCTTATCAACGCCATGGAACCAAATTTCCGCATCGTGCTATGGTTGCTGGAGTCATCACCTTCGTGGAACCTGCTGACCGCTTTGTGCTGTTGTTGCTGGAATCATCACCGCGCGTAACCTGTTGGCTGAACTGATCGCAGACACAACACTGCGGACAGCGCCGGTGCAGCAGCAGCAGTGAGGGGAGACAGCGGCATTGTGCCTCCATAGAGCAGCTTCCGCGTCGCGGCGCTGTGCACTCTCAGCTCAGTCACCGATGTGAGCGACGATTCTGAATCTGTGAGAGTGGTGCTGTCTTTCTTGGTGGCCGAACTCATCGGGCAGTGGGTCTTGTGGCAACCTTGATTTCACAGTATTATTGCAGTAGATAGATTTGGTGGTGCATGTGGTGGCTCGGTGGTGGTGCTAGGGTGGTTTTGGTAGCGATTTATTTTTGTGCGTGTGTGAAATCCGTGTGACTGTTTGCACGCGCGAGGGGAGAAGAAGAAGGGGAGGAGTTGTCTTTACCGTGTGGGGAGTGGTGGTGGCGCCCAGTGGTGAAGAGGCAGACGGAAAGACAGAGCGGTGAGAGAGAGGAATCTGAGTGGGTGAGGCGAGAGGTTTGAGAGATCGTGATCCCGATTTGGGGATTTAGGTTAGGTGGTGATTGTGATTTGATGGTGATGGTCCTCTTAGATGGTGGTTGGTGGTGATGGTTTTAGGTGGTGGTGGTAATTAGTTATAATTGTAAGTAAAACTAATTACAAATTGAAATAAAGTTACGACAGTGATTCAACGACAGCAATTGTGGCGATTGTTGATTACAAATTAACTTGTGTAATTAATTACAAATTACACTAATGTTTTACTAATTCATTCATAAGTTAAAGTTACAATTATAATTAGTTACAAAATTGAAATAAAGTTACAATTGTTTTAATTACAAAACTTGATTTTGATTTAAAAAAAAAAAATCTAATTTTGAAAAATATTTTGATACTTATGTAATTAGTTACAAATCACCTGATTTTAAAAATTTTCATACCAAAATATTTGTAATTAACCGTAATCAAACCAGTCTCTCTCGCTTAATGACCCTCTAGAAAAGGTCCGTCCGTTCTTTTCTTCTTCTTTATTATTTCCATCATAATTGTAATCAGCGTTTCATTTTTCTTTTTTTATAAGCTGTAATTAGTTCTGTAGATATTATGTTTGTATTGCTCAGCTATAAATTTGTATGGCAACTGACAAATTGAAGTTTTAAAAATAAATTTCTTTTTGTTCTATAGATGAATATGTTATTTCTATTCTCGATTTATAGATGATTCTTAAGATTTCTATGTTGTTATACGATTGTCCAATTGTGAAGCTGATGTATGGAAACTGTTCGACAAAATGTTTTAAGTGAAAACATCTACAATTTGCAAGTAATTGTGTGATTAAGTACACAGTTCACAAGATGCTAGGTGCTATTTAAAACATGAAAATAGCGAGAAGTTTTTTGTTCTGTTACAGCGAGGAGGAGCAATATGGCTTCACGAGGCATTCCCCTAGCCTCAATTCTCATAATATTCTAAGCTTTTTATTTATTTATTTGGTGGGGTGGGCGGGTTGGGCAGGGAAAGTTATTATTGATCGTGATTCGTTTCTGTTGCTGAATTGATGTAGTCAATACGGTGACATGAAGTACATGTTTTGATGTGTTCTGGACCCTCGACAATTGGAGTCATAGCGGGCTTGACAAAAAGTTAAATATTCAAGCCAAATAAAAGTGCAGTCCAGTCAACCATGTCGAAATTAGATGCATAATATGTGTTTTTCGAGTATAAATGGGTCACTAAGCAAAACTCATAGGCCAAAACCCTTGAGCCGACTGATTTTATGACCAAATTCCATCATTTGGGGCTTCAAAACAGCAAGTCAATTATGCAGACGGAAATTAGGGTTTTTGCGTATTTTTAGGTTAAATTTTGTTTTTAATTATTTGTTTGCCTATTTTAGAATTTTAGTCTAATTATAATTCTATTTTGAGTCAATTAGCGGTTATGTTATTTTACTTATTTATATTCCTTTCCATTCATTGTAATTCAGACTTGGGAGATTCGATTTTGATATAAAAAGTTTTTATTGAGGATTCAATAAAAGATATAGGTGTATTCATATGTTTTCGAACTTATCAAGAATATTTCTTGTGGCGTTCAAATACCGAACTTATCAAATATTTCTTGAGAATATTTGTGGCCTTCAAAATCAGAAACTTATCAAGGAGATTGGGCAATTCCTTGTGGTGTTTCGAAAGTCGTGGTTCTTTATTCCGCATCGTCGAGCCATCGCGTCGTGAATATCGGGTCAAGATTCCACCGTCCAACCACAACCTGGGTTCGGAACTTTCCGACGATTCTTCCGCGCTTCGAACCTCATCATCTGGTATCAGAGCTGGACTCTGAATTCAGGTTTTTCTATCCAATTTGATTTTTATGTTTATCATCGAGTCCCATAAAAATCATCCATATCTTGTTGAGTATTTTGTTTTCAGTTTTTTGCGTTCTTCTTATTCTTGAGTTTGTTGAGTCTTTAATCTAGAAAATCGTTCCAAAAAAATTTTAACAGTGTTTGTTTTGCTTAATTCTTATCCGAATTAAGTTTCGTTTGTTTTGTTGCGTTCGTGTCGAATTTTCGGATTTTATTAAAAATAAAAAATTATTTTTATTTTTATTAATTCCGAAAATTCATCATAATTAAAAAAAAAAAGTCACTCCGAAATTCAAGAACCACTTTCTTGAGTTTCTTTAAAATTCTTGATATTCATTTCCTTTCAAGTCAATAAAAGTCGTTCTTGCTATTTGATGTCTAAATCCTCTTCGTTATTGAATTTTTGAAATGCCACATAAGGAATGAATTATGATCCGGGCTCTTTATTCCAAACTAAATGTTATGTGGATCATAAGGGGTGCAGTTTGGCGATTGATGGAAAGTGCTTTACTAATTTCGTTAGTAGCACCGTGGTTGAAAAATTAGGATTGCCCCTAGAACCACACTATAAACCTTATAGGATGACATGGATAAGGGAGTTTGAGAATTTCAATGTAACCAAACAAGTTCTAGTGCCTATCACCCAGGGAAGATATAGTGAGGATGTATGGTGTGATGTAGTGCCATTGAAGTCTTATCATATTTTATTGGGAAAACCTTGGAGACATAGGAGGGAGGCTGTTTATGATATGAGTATGCACATATACCAATTCCTTAAGAAAGGGAAAACATGCGTACTATATGGGTTGACATTAGAGGAAGCACTAGAAGATTCAAGGAGGGTAAGGAATGAGAGTGAAAAGTGGTATAATAGGAGGCATCATGAGGATAAGTATATTGATAAGAAGGAGGGAGAGTTGAAATTAAAAACAAATAAACAAACTCCAAAATTTGATGAGGAGAAGGTGGAATGGGAGTTGAGGTTGAAGTTCAAGATTTGAGCGTTGAATTGGAAGATCCACATTTGAGTAGTAATGAGGTAGTACACGAGCATGGTGATAAAAATTTGGAGATTGGAGATGTGGTTGAATTTGAAAGTAAAAAAATTGAAGAGGTGGATGAGCTAGAAAATCTTGAGTTAGAGGAAGTAACCGAGCTTGAGAGAAAAGAGATAGAGGGGGCGAGCAAGAAGTTGCAAAAGGAGAACGAGGTGAAGAGAAGGGCCTCGTGGTTCAAAAGGTGGAATTGACAGTGATAATTCATGAATACAATGATCCATACCTTGTACCTCATGAACCTAACATTTCCCTCCCCGCTTTATTTAATTTTGTCTTGCAGGTTAAAAGTGCTTGGAAATTTGGGTAACACCACCAATGCCAACAGAAGTTTCTACTTCAATCCATTCATATAACCCAAGTTACAGGATACTATTGGTCATCCCTCCGGCATGGAAACAATAATTATCCGTTTGATTCGGGAGGTGAAGTGAAACAACAGGATCAAAGCTATGATTCGGGACGAATCATCCTAAAGAAGGAGGGTATGATGTGTTCTGGACCCTCGACAATTGGAGTCGTAACAGGCTTGACAGAAAGTTAAATATTCAAGCCAAATAAAAGTGCAGTCCAGTCAACCATGTCGAAATTAGATGCATAATATGTGTTTTTCGAGTATAAATGGGCCACTAAGCAAAACTCATAGGCCAAAGCCCTTGACCTGACTGATTTTATGACCAAATTCCATCATTTGGGGCTTCAAAACAGTAAGTCAATTATGCAGACGGAAATTAGAGTTTTTGTGTATTTTTAGGTTAAATTTTATTTTTAATTATTTGTTTGCCTATTTTAGAATTTTAGTCTAATTAGAATTCTATTTTGAGTCAATTAGCGGTTATGTTATTTTACTTATTTATATTCCTTTCCATTCATTGTAATTCAGACTTGGGAGATTCGATTTTGATATAAACAGTTTTTATTGAGGATTCAATAAAAGATATAGGTGGATTCCTATGTTTTCGAACTTATCAAGAATATTTCTTGTGGCGTTCAAATACCGAACTTATCAAATATTTCTTGAGAATATTTGTGGCCTTCAAAACCAGAAACTTATCAAGGAGATTGGGCAATTCCTTGTGGTGTTTCGAAAGTCGTGGTTCTTTATTCCGCATCGTCGAGCCATCGCGTCGTGAATATCGGGTCAAGATTCTACCGTCCAACCACAACCCGGGTTCGGAACTTTCCGGCGTTTCTTCCGCGCTTCGAACCTCATCATGTTTGGTGTACATCCTTGCTTTTGGGCAAGAGAAAATTCTTCAACAAGTGTAAAGAAGATGCTTGTAATTGATTAATAAATGAAATTAAGACAGCATGATAGACCAAAATCTAGCAACTTACTAATATTTTTTTGCCAAGATCAGAAATAATGTCTTTACTGAGCCTATGAGACTACTGATTTGCTTTCTTTCTGTTCTTCCAGTACTGGATGGTTCATGGCAGTACAATGGACGGATTTTTAGCTTCTCGTTTATTATTTTAACGTCGCCAATACTGTATAGTGCAGCTTAGGGACAATCCATTCTAAAGGCATACATGACATTAGGAAACCTCACTCAAATAGGATGCCTAACGCCTAGGGAATATAGGGGTTTTACAATTCCTGATGGGCACCCAACCAGCACATAGAAATCTATGGTGGTTATAAACGATGTAAGAGGGTGTTTAATAACAACCCAATTCCACGAAAATGTCACATCTGAGAAATTGATTTCCTACTTGTTTCGTTTGATACGAAGTTGAAATTGAAATTCGAATTCTAAGGTACAACTATTTGAAGCTCAAATTTGACCAATTCCATGGAAATCAATTCTTTGGGGGAGGTTGTTTTTGTTTTCTAACTAAAATGGAATTGAAATTCTTTTCCATCTATGACTATCAAACACATCGTCACATCCTAAATGTAATACTTGGCAACTGTGCTTAAATTTTTCTTTTCCAACTTGTTCGTTCATTAGCATGAATTTACCTCTTCAAATGTCTGAACCATTTGATTATCATAAACATTCTTTCTTAGTGCAGAGGCAGACCTTGCTTGAAGCCAGCCCGGCTAGGGAAGCCCCATATAGAATTGTGTTTGTTTTTTGTTATTATTTGCATAACAGACTGAAAATTAGATCCAGCTCACCCTATAAAACACCCATTGAGCCACACCCTAGACCCATGCAAATGGCCCATGTCTCCACTCTCTTGATTTCCCACCCCAACCTCACCCAGACTTCCAATCATCACTCTAAACCAAAGCTCTTTCACCATTTCACCTGTTTGCCTCTTCTGGCTGCAGCCAGCAATCCTCCATACCCGCAGCCTGATGTCGATGATTTTCTTTCTGCCTCCAGGCTCCACCGCTCCAGCCTAAAGCCACAGCATTTTAGGTGAAGTGATGATTTGATTTTGCTTTTTCCTAAATCTCATTTTGATTTTTTATTTGTGTCCACTTCTCTACTTCTTTGAGATTTAGTTTGAGCACCTTCTTTTAGTTCTTTATTGATGACTTTTTTGTATTTCTTTTGCTTGGCAGAAAATTTAGTTTTAATTTAAGATTCACAGATTCAGTAATCCCAAGCGTATTTTATTATTATTATTTTTTTGCCTCCAGGCTATGCTCCTCCACTTCTTTGAGATTTAGTTTGAGCACCTTATTTTAGTTCATCTATTGATATTTTGTGTTTTTTCGTGCTTGGAAGAAATTTTATTTTGAATAAAGAACTCAGTAATCCCAAGTTGAGTAAGTTGACTTATTGAAGTGTAAAGATGGATTCTAGCAGAACATAAATATTCTAGGTGTATTATGAATCAACTGGTTGTGTGGATATGAAATTGAATAATTATCTATATGTATTCAAGTGTAAAGATCTTCTTCCACACTTTAGTTTGATGAGATAGTGTTACCGTAATCCTATAGTACTACCATAGAAGAATTTTCTTTTATCCACTAAATTATTAGTATAAGAATTGAGGCGGACATAGATGGGCAAATACAAAAGGAGACTAAAACTCATGCTTTGATATTGGTGGATTGCATTACAAGCTAAAAGTATGGAATACATTATTGCTGAGAGCATAAATAATACAAAAAATCAATACATGAACTAAAAATATATTGACGATGTAAATCATATGCAATCTTTATGTGTTCATGAAGTTCAAGAATTTAATGATCTTTTGAAACATTAGGCACTGCGATTTAAAGCAATGTTGGTTGTCATTTATGTTGCTTATGTTTGCAGTATGATATATCTATATCAGCATCTTTGCTTTATAATTTTTCTTCTGTGATAGGGACCCTAGATTCATTTGGAGGTTTTGGACAGAAGTGTTCAAGCTCCTAGGGTTCATGTTCATCTTCTCCACAAGCTTCCACCTAAAGTACGAGCTTTGTCCTTAGCTAGATCTTGTTCAACGCTAGAGAAGTAAGGATTAAGTCTTGTTTTATCGCTCACTTGACTAAACTCGCTAGAAAAGGGGAGGCAAAAAAGGGACTTGGGGGTTATATATATAGGGTTAGGATCATGATACATGAGGGTAAATGAAGAGGAATAAATAACCTTATTAGGCTTAATAATAATGGACTATCTCGATGAAAAGGCTTGACAATAGGAGGTGAATACTCGAAAGCCAAAAATAGATCAATTTCATCTCGTCTTTTAGTCCCACTACTAAATATTTTTTCCTCTGGCCCGACCATAGAGCATCTCCAAGATACTGTTTAAACACAATATTAATTATTTTAGAGAGTAATGTTATAAAATAAGGGGGTTTTTAGTTAAATAGGTTTGTTATGTAATAAGTTTAGTAAAATAGATCCCTCAGTTGAAATGTCAAAATTATCCTTAATGAAAAGGACTGTTTAATTTGCAGGGTATATCCCCAAACTTAGTCAGGTTGATTTAATTCAGTGTTTCTGGTTATATTTATATTTTTTAATCTTTTAAGTTCTTCTAAAAATGTTCTATATTGTAATAATTTTTCAAATGTTTTAGGATGATCATTTTTATTTATATATCCTAACATTATTCCTTCTGATACTTCTTCTTCTATATCTTCGTATTCTTCTATAATTTTATGAACCGTATTTATATTTTTTGCTGTTTCAACAGAATTAAATTCTATTCTATTTAGGATTGCAAAGTCAATATCTTTGTATATTTCTTTTAGTTTAGTTTGTCCAACAGAATGTATATTTTTAGACTTTTCAACAATAGTCGATAAAAATGAAATTTCTTTATCATTTAAATATAGTTTATATTCACAGTTATTAGATGTTGATGTTTGTAAAGTATTCATAGATTATTGGGTTGGTAAATTATTATATAAAATTTTCTGGTATAATTCCATTCTTTGGTCTAGTAACATACAATAATCTGCAATATATTGTTCGTATTTTTCTAAAAGTTTATTGTATTCTTCAGAAGATATATTTTCATTTTTCATTTGATGTTTAATATCTTCCATTTTATCTCTTAATTTTTCTAAAAGATTATCTAGTCCTTCTATTGTATACCCTGGCATTTAGGTTTAGACTGTATTTGTTACTATTTTATTTTCTAAATCTATTTTAAGTTGTAATATATCAGAACAATCTATAATGTATTGATCATGATTTTCTAAAAGTATATAATATTGTTCAGATGATTCATCCATATCTATTAATTGAGATATAATGTTATCTATTTTTTCCGTTATCCTATCTAACAAATTGTCTAATCCTTCAATAGTATATCCAGGCATTATAAATACAAAGATAAATAATTTATAAAATTTCAAGTAATTTTTCAAACTCTATCAATGTTTGAGAATTGATAATATCTATATCAGCCATAATATCTATGCTTGGTTCAAATGGTATATTATATTTTGAAATACTTTTCTTTCTCTTTTCTAATTTATCAATTATATCTTGAATATTTTGTACCATTATAGATCTTACAGTACCTCTAGCAAAGTTTTCTATCAAATTTTCTTTAAAACTTTTTAATATCTCTTGTGATGCATATAGTTGCTTTTGGTATCCTATTTTATCAATTTCATTTTCATATTCAATACCTTTTTTACTTTTGATATGCTTTTGAACTTTATATGGACCTCTTTTAGTTCTGGTTTTTTTCATGATATAATTACTATTATTCATGATATTAAGATTTTCAAAAACTGGTAAAGAAAGATTCATCCCTTCCATCACTGTCATAATCTATTACAGGGTCATAATCATTATCACTGCTAAACACATATCCTAAATATAATTCATTATTTATTTCAGTATTATCACTATCAAGCCAAAAATAAATAATTGATTTTGTAATTTCTAATCCTAATATTCTTTTTAATGTTGGAAAGATAACTAACAAACATGACATATACACATGATATAACTTTTTTATTTCATTATTAGGTCTGGTAAACTTTTCATACATGAATAAAGGTTCAATTATGCTATGTTTTCATCATTGTAAGGACTGTTTTGATAATTTAATTTAATAATCCTGAATTCTGTCATGTTAAAAAACTCTTCTTCCTCCTAATTCCGTAAAGATAGATATATTAAGAATACTAACCTCTTTTCCTGTTCTTAGTACCTTTGTATTTTCCTTCTATTGTTAGTGACCTTCAGGCTTATAGGTTTCTGCTCCACACCCTTCAATGGCTTCCTGCCTTCACGGGTTATTAGCTGAACCTGGTTGCCTTCACTGTATAACGTTTTAGATGGAAAATATTTTAGGACAGAGTGTATGGAGTTTTCTTAATAATATATCTTCTTCTTGGAAACAGGATTTAGAAGACAAGAATTTAGAAACTCATCATAATTTGATAAGTAGATTGAGATTTTATTGATAATATGAAGATTGAAACAAGATTGATAAGAGAATTTTTCAAAGACAGAAGATTTTTGGCTTTCTCACAAACTGAGTGCTCAAGTGAGTTCTGCCTTTCAACTAGCCCGGAGGCCTCTATTTATAATACTACATTGGACACAATTACATCATTGCTTACATCATTGTCCTAACAATTTTACAACTTTTTTCACCTAAGGACACACCTGTCCCTCTATTATTTATTACATCACATGACCCTTACATTATAGGGACACTTATCCTTCTCTTTTTTGGTCTTGGTATGGCCCCTACATTATTCTGCATTGTTGAATTAAAGTAGATCTATTGAATATCTTCCACTTGTCCATCAATTTATTGGCATGTGAAACAGATCCATCAAGTAGCTTCCACCTGTCCATCAATTCCTTTGGCATGTGGGGCAGTTCCTGGCTATGCACGCCTCTTGCAAAGTGGCAAAGCTTCCATGGATTTGATGAGTGTCAAATTTATTGATGTATTCTTGCAGGATTGTTGATTTTTCTTTTCCTCCATTAGTGAGGAGGGTCCATCCATTATACTGGCATATGCACTTGAATTTTTTCTCATACAAATTTTTGGCAATGTTGTAGAGAACTTTGATTCCCAACACCCTTCGGGATCTAAACCATGATCTTGTAATGTTTGGTACTGGCTTGGTATTTTTTCCAACTTCAATTTGAAAATTTCGAGCAACATACCCAATTGTGATAATATGCTCAGCAGGATAATATATCCTTCCATCAATTTCAGGACTGATTGAATAAAATTTTAAATATATGGATCTTCCTTGAGCAAACTTTGAAATTTCTCCTTTTAGTAAATCATCAAATTTCTCGATTTCTTTTAGATCTTTTCCTGGATAGATAAGATCCAAGAATCCATAATCAGCTGCCATTTTTGTCATGACGAGGTCTCCTCCCTGGGTAACGATCAATCGTGGGTATACATGGTCTCCAGACGAAATGTAATAACAATCACATTCTTGAAGTTCATATATAACTTCTACAGTGGTTTTATATTCGTTTTCTTTTGGTAAAAAAGGGGAATCATCTTCTTCTTCAGGACGAATTCTGACTACCCTTGTATGTTCATCTTTGGCATTGATTGTGATTTTTCGAGGACTGACTTCATTTATAACAACCTTTTTGGGACTTGGTTCATCTCTTTTAATTATTGGTCCACCACAGCTTCCAGAAGATGTACCTGTTTGTATTTTTGGTATAACCTGTTTGGTAATCAACGATTCAAACTGAGATTCAATCTCAATTATGTTATCGCTCAATTCTTTAGTATAATTGTGATGAAATGTTGAGATTTCCATCAATTGCTTGAAACTTCCTTGGAGAGTTTCTGCAAGTTGTTCAATTCCAAGCTTTATATCTTCAGCTTCCTCCATGAGGAAGTTCATTCGCTTTTTGGCATCTATTAGGGATCTTTTGATATTATCCATCTGCAAATTCAATATTCCTGCTTAAAAAGTCCGCAAGATAATTATTAACACCTTTAATATAAACTATATTAAAATTATAAAATGCCAAATAGGCTTGCCATCTATGGAGCCTTCTATATTGAGGTTCTGGTGGTAATTTATTTTTTACTAAACCTGCAACTTGAGAATTATCAGTTTCAACAATGAATTTCTTAGATAATAAAAACAATGAAAACTTCTTTATTCCTCTGATGATTGCTAACAGTTCTTTCTCATGAGTGGTATAATTTATTTCTGCTTGATTAAATGTTCCACTTGAATATCTACAAATTTCATTAAGATTTGTTTTTAATATTGCTGCCCAATACTTATCCGAGGCATCAGTATTAACTATCAGATTATCTTTTTCATCTGGTAATCTTAATTTTGGCAAATTTTTACATTCTTCTTTTAGTGATTTGACAATTTCTGTATGTTCATCACTCCATCCTTTGGTATTTGTTTTCCTGAGTAAAACTTGAATTTTATGTCTCTTTTTTGATAGATTTTCAATAAATCCTTCTGCATAATTTAAACATCCTAAAAATTTTTGTATTTGTTCTTTTGATTCTAATTTGTTTGGAAAACTTTCTATCTTTTTAGATATATGGGTTTGTAATTTTATCCCTCTTTTATCTATTGATAATCCAAGAAAATCAATTTCTTGTTTTTCTATTATAACTTTATTTTTTGAAAGAACAATTCCTTCTTTTTTGCATTCATTTATAAATTTAATTAAATGGTTTCTATGTTCTTCTCTATTATTAGAACATATTAATATATCATCTACATAGACAATTAAGAATTCATTGAATTTTCTAAATATGTTATCCATTCTTCTTTGATATATTTGTGGTACATTTTTTAAACCAAATGGCATAACCATCCATTCATACTTACCTTGAGGTGTACTAAATGCTGTATATTGAATACTATCTTCTTCCATTTTTACTTGCCAAAATCCTGATTTGCAATCAAATTTAGAATAATATTGTTTTCCTTTTACAAGATTTATTAGTACCTCTTTATTGGGTAAAAAGTATCCGTCAAATTTAGTATATTTGTTTAATTCTTTATAATTTATCACCATTCTAGCTTTTCCTCTTTTTTGTTCAGAATGTTTCATGACCATAAATGCTGGACTACTATGGGGTCCATTACTAGGTCTGATTAATTTTTGATTAAGTAATTCTTTTATCTGAGTTTTAAACTCTTGTGTATCTTGTATGGTATACATCATTGGTCTAACTCTTATAATAACATTTTCTGTTAATTCTATTTTAGCTTTTGGATGATGTGGTTTCCAAAATAATAATGGATTTTCTCCACAAATTTTTTCTAGTTGATCAATGATTTTTTCCATATTTATTTGTATGTTTGTTTTTAAGGCTTTTTTATACATTATTCTTTTATTTTTTATTTCATTTTGTATAATTGGTTTTTTCTCCCATTTATCACCACGCTGTGTTGGCTGAACTCTGTAAGGTCTAAATTCTCGTGGTATTTTTAGTAAATGTGCACAAGGTGTTTGTAACATTACCATGTAATTATTTTGTTTATAATATTGAAATTGTTGTATAAAGTCATTTCCTAGTAATATATCACATTCTAATTTGTTATAATTATATACTTTATTTACAACTATTTGTTTACTCCCAAGTATTATATCAATTTTATCAGCACTATTAATTATATGAGTACTTTCTCCTGTTACTCCTGTAATTTTTATTTTTCCATTAGTATTCCATGATTTTATTAAGAAGCTTTTGAATATTGTTATATCACTTCCCGTGTCAATTAATGCACATGTTGTTATATTTGTTTCAACAATTGTAACTTGTATATAAACGGCTAATGGAAAACTTATTTGGTTATTCATTTATTCAGCCTTTCTACATAGTATAGTTTGACCATTATGAGTTATATATAATCCTTCACGTTTTATACTATAATCTTCTAGTCCATCTAGAAAGCTCATACCTAATAATACATGAGGGTTTGCCATACTACTATCTACATGACATGGTACTAAGAGATTTATTCCTCCTATTTTTATTGGTACTTTTACTTCAAGTTCAGTCATATGTATTTGTCCATCAAAATTTATATATCTATATGGATTGGTTCTATGAGATATTAGTCCTTTATTTCTATTTGAAGCTATATGACATTCACTAGCTCCTGTGTCAATTAATATATTTGATCCTTTTATATGTTCTATTCCATTAAAATATTCACCTTCTATTTTCATATTTCCAGCATTTCTATTAAGTTTTATTTCTTTTATATTACTAGTTTCTCCTAATTGTTTTCTATTAGGTAAACTTGCTGATCTCCTAATTAATCTACCATCTTCAAATGTTATGTTATTATTAGGGTATTCTTCTTCTCGTAACTCAATGATTTCTGGTTTATTTTTTGTTATAGTAAGTTCATAATTTCTTGGAACTAAACTTATTTGTTTATCTGGTTCTACAGCTTTACCAAAATCTTTACATTCTTTATGAATTTCAATATATGGTTTTTTAGAATAAATGTTTCCATAATTAGAATTAGTAAATGTGTATAATGCTCTGTATTCTATAGTCATAATTTTATCTCCTGGTTCCATTATGTCATCCTTATGTAATTTGAAATGTAGTCCTAAAACTTCATTAAAGTTTCTATCTTTTAACGATATACAATATTTTGGATAACATGTAAATATTAGCTTCTTATATGCTAGATTTCCTTCCACTGTTCCTAAATGACTATCTTTTAAATTTATAATTCTTCCATCATGTAAACTTACAGTCAAAGGCGAATCTAATCCTTCTCTAAACAGGGATTTAAACATTATTTGGATACCTGCTAAGTAAACATATTGAATCTTTTCACTTTGTTTTCTATTAATCTTTGTTAATAATTCTGCAACTGTATTTTTTGTTAAAAGATTTAATTTGTGTGTTCCTTGAGTGGTTCTAACATCTATTGCTCTTTCAATTTTATGATATTCATTTATTGCTACTTTTTCTCTTTTCCATATTCTGTCTAATATTTCCCATTTTCCTATTTTCAAATCTCAAGATAATTTTTGTATTTTTCTGAACTTATTATTATCAAAAGTTACTTTTAATCCATAACCTTCTATTCCTTCATATTCTTGCTTATCTATGTTCTTATTTGTTTCTATTTCTTCTATTTCTTTATTCTGATTCTGATTCATTGCTTTCTGAATCTGTTTCGCTTATATAGACTTCTTGATCATAGTATTTTTCAATATCTGATATTTCACTTAGTTCACTTTCTATTTCTAGATATTCATTTTGTAATATTTTAACTTTCTTTTTGTTACAATCAGGGCTTATATGTCCTATTTCTCCACAATTCCAATATTTGCATTGGCTTTTATCTTTCTTATAAGTTTTATTTTTCTGTTTTTTATTTGGATTATATCTTCTTTTGTAATATCTCCTCTTAGGTTTTATATATCTTTTTCTGAAGTTTCTGAATTTTTTAAATTTTCTATTTTTAAATTTTCTTTTATTATTATATTTTCTTCTTTCAGGGTTACATCCCCATTGGGTAGGTTTTTCCATATCTTCACAACATATTCTAGTTAATTTTCCTGATTTCTTTAATAATTGTCTTTGTTGACATATATATGCTAATTTTTCAAATAAGAATTTTATCCTTGATCCTAATGTTCTAGGTGTTCCAGGGTTATCTCTAATAATTTTTTCAAATTCTATTTTAAAGTATATTCCCCATGAACCTGGTAATTTATTGTAATACATATCTCTATATACTTCTTGGTTTTCATTACTATAGAATTGGACATAATAGTATTCTTTAAATTCACAAGTATATTCTTTAATTTTACACATATCACATATTGTTAAATTTATTAATCTTACTCTTGCATTATCTTTTTCTCTTATTGATTCTGCTTCAGAATTACTTATCCAATTTTCTCCTAAAAATTCATCCGCAATATAATCTACTATCTTTTCTATTCCTTTTCTATCTGATTTTATTAGTTCTGTCTGTACATTTCTTCTTATTAATGCTTTTGTATCACTACTTATTCCTTCCCACCAATTTCTAACATGTCCTTCAAAAGATGCTATTAAAAAATTTATCATTCTATCAGTATTTTCCCATGTATCATCTTTATTGTATAAAAAGAATAGTATCATTGAATCTGCCCAAGTTAATAAGGCTTTTTTAGTATCTATTTTACAATCAAGATCCAATTTTGTTCCTCCATGATTAATAGGTTTATCATAATTATTATTTGGTTCAAATCTATCTTTATATTTATTTCCTCTAGGTGGTTGTCTATCTCTGATTCTATCATAATATTGTCGGTGTGGTTTGTTATATAAGGGTGCATAACTTTCATCTGGATCTGGTAATTCTTGTTTAGAAGTTCCTATAGGAGCAGGGTTAGGTGCTCCTCCAGTATTCATTAAAACTTGGTATTCATTAAAGTTTTCTATACTTAACTGGTCAAAATTTTCTATAAGCAAATCTAATTCTTCATTCATTTTTGTTTTGTTCTTCTTCAATTTTTTCTTCAGCTTTTAATTTTCCTAAAGTTTTTTCTATAGATTTTTGTAATTCTAATTCTTCCTCTAATATTTTTGGTAATATATTTCTTCTAAATTCATCATCCATACTTCCTGCTTCTATTATAATTTTTTCCTGTTCGAAATGCTTCTTTCCTATTCTAAGTATTTCTTTTTCTATGAGTTTTTTGTCTATTTTCTTATCTTTGCTTTTATTATTTTCTTTGAATTCTCTAATCTCTAGTTTTAGTATATTTATATCATTTCTTACTTCTTTTAATTCATTTTTTACTTCTTGTACATCATTTATTAATGTTTTTATTAATGTTTTTAAATCTTCAATATATTCACTTATCGACATTTTATACTCTTGGTTTTTGAGTTTTTTGTACCTTAAATAGTCTGTCATACATATCATCTATTTTTATTTCTAACTTTTTGATTCTTTCTTCTATTGATATGATTTTTTCGTTTTCATTCTTTCTTATTTTCTCATTTAATTTATCTATTTTTTCTATAATTATTCTAATTTTATCTTGATTAATTAATTCTCCTGATTTTCTTTGGAATTCTTTTAAGATTTCTTCATCTATATTTTTAACTTCTCCTATCATTTCTTTTAATTCTTTGAATTGTATTGTTAGTTTATTTTGAATGCTTTGTAATTTTTCTTTGATATTCATATCCTGTATATTTAATTGTTGTAATTCTTCAACGGCTAATTTATCTTGTAAATTTATGTTTTTATATGTTTGCCATAAAAAAGCACTTATCCAATTTAATTGCATGTTAAGAAATCCGTCAGATTCTCCCCATGTGCTTAATGGTTGAAACATTGTTGTATTAGCTCCTTTTATTTGGTAAGATCCTACTGGTAGATTAATATTTTCTATTATTTGTTTTTCAAATTTTATTTCTGGAAATTCTGTCATTAAATTTTTCCTTTGATATGCTCGACTTCTAATCTTAATTCTGTATCATATTTTACTTCTTTACATACCATTATATTATATTCACAAAATTCTTCAATTGATCTTAACATAATTTTTCTTTGTTGTGCTCTATAACTTTTATTGTAATATTTTATTTCTCCAGTTATATCATATTTTTTCATACTGATTTTTTCTTTGTTATTTATAATCATAAGTATATTAGGTAATTGTTTTAGAATTATATTAAAGTATTTTCTTTTACTTTCTAATGATTTTAGTCTTAGAAATCCTTTTCTTTTTATATTTCTTTCTTCTATCATTTGGTCTAATAGATTTCCTCTTTGTTCTATTATGGAATCTAATTTTTCATTTGTTTTTATATCTAGATATTTGATTAATAAGGGTTCTCCTCTATGATAATCCATTCCTATAATTTTTGTATAATTCTTCTAGTATATCTTTGTGGATTAAATCTAATATTTTGTTTATGATAAAATCTTCTTTTATTATATCGAAATTTATTAGATCATATATTTCTCTTCTTATATCTTTATCTAAATCTCTTAAAGTATTCAAGATTTATATTTTATAATTATCGGGTATTGTTAGTGTATGCATAATTATAAATCTTGATGTATATATTATATATTTATTTTTATTTTTTGTCGTATAATATTTATCTTTTAGATCTGCCATATGGCTCTGATACCAAAGTGAGGGTGCTACTATGAGCGAACAAGAATCATATAAAAATCATTTAAAATTATGTATACAAAATTTTCTAAGGACTTGAATGAAATCTTTCCATACTTTAAAGGTTTGTGTTGCAAATTCTAAATATAAGGGTATTTTTGTAAGATTAAGGAGTCAAAGTCTATTTTTACAATATTATTGTTTCAAAGTCTATTTTACTAAATATTATAGTTATTGGATCTATTTACAATTATTTCCCTAAAATAAGCTCTAAGAGACTTTCTCTTTTAATTTTTTAAAATAAAGAATGGATAATTTGGATAGTCAAACTCTCTATTCTTAATTAAAAATGATTACATTTAATAAGCTACAAGTTCCAATACTCTACAATTTAAATTATTCAAATCACATTTGAATAGATTGACCATTGACATATAAAAAAATAATATTTTAAACAAGAGATTGAAAGAAATTAATAAATTGCATTGGAAAAAAAATAAAAAATAAAGAGCACCGTTGGTGTGGATAAAAAAATTTCTCTTTAAATTTAAAGATGCTCTTTACTGTGAATAGAGGTTCTTGGAGATGCTCTTAGTTGAGTATCGTCCGTCAGTGGGAGATACTTCATGAACCCTTCATTCAGTAGATAACCTTATTTAGATACTTTACAGCTCTGCTAACAAGTTTGTCCAAGAGGAAGAGATCTTTGTTAGTTTGACCAGCTACATACTTCATGCTTCATGTTTTATTGTGCAGTATTCATCTTCTATGATGAGTATGTTTTTAATGTGATAACTTGTTCTTTCTAGGAAATATTACCGTCTCTAACTTATTTCTTCCACCTCATATTTTGACTTTTTTGTGATACAGGAATTTTTTGTTCATACATTTTTATTTTTATTTTTATTTCAGCACCCCTAAACATATTGTTCTATGTTTTTCCGCCACCTTAGTGAATAAGGTCCAGGATTTACGTTAATTTTTTTGTTTCACTTATGTAGGTCATGTTGCTCGTCTCACTTTTCATATCTCACGCTGGTGCAAAATATAGTCTTTTAGGTAATGGCTGGAAAAGCAGTTAAATCTTTTGCAAAAACAGTTGGTGAGTACCAATATCCATGGCGAGAGACGTTGGCCAAGTACAAGGATGAGCTCTCAAAGGGGGTATGGCGTTACTGGGAGCTTGGTGCGTGGAAAAACCTTGGTATCAGTGCCCGAAGACGAGCCCGATTGTGCAAGGAAATGCTTCTTGCTGGGGAAGATTGGCCATATGATCCAGAAAGGAAGGAAATAAGAAGCAAGAGGAAAGGGCATAAGGTTGACAGAATAGCAGCAGAAAAGCGGGAGAGAACAGCTGAACTAATGCAGAACATGCCTCAAATGTTGGCAGATTATAGGAAAAGAAGGTGGGAGAGGAAGATGAAAGCAGAGGAAGATGCTGCTAAAAAGGCTGTGCAGGAGTAGATTCAGTTTTATAAATTTCCATGATCCAACGTCCAATCCATGGCTTTCTTCTTTACCTTTTGATTTTACGGTCGATGAAATCAACGAACCATACTGTGTTTCTTTGAATAGCTGTTTTACTTGTTTTTCGAGTGATTCATGGTACACCAAAAATGCCTTTTGTTTCACGAGGCTTGCATTTCTTTCCCGAGAATTTATTGGGGCTCAAATTTGAGCTGGTTTTTATGGTGTGAATAATGGTGAATTTGTTGTGGCAATGCTTCTGTAAGATACATTATAGAATTTAATTTCAATTGTTCTTAGATGTGGACAAACATGTACCGACATATTTGCGGTGTTATATCCGTCTTAAATAATGTGTTCGTGTTGCTAGGAAAGAACGACTTTAAAGCATCCACAATGGATGTATTAATTTTTGTTAGTTAAATACTGTCATAATATTTTAGTAGATGTTAAATATCAGATATACATGTTAACTTTAGCTACTATTGGAGTCTCACATCATATGATATTTAGCTCAACATCATATGAACCAATTTTTTCCAAAGTAAAGTAGTGATTCAATTCAATTAAAATAAAATTAATTGATGGACAAAGAAATTTTTTAAAATCATTATCAATGGTATTATGGTTTAAAAATATTTTTCTCTAGTTGGCTCTTTTATATATATATTTTTTGTTAATTTTTATTATTATAAATTATTATTATTAAGAATATTATGATAAAAAAAAAAAAATTCTCTAGCTAACCCTTTTATAGGTAGTATAGTATATAGATATAGATTTATTATTTATTACAACTTATTTTATTTAAATTCACATACAAACAAACTTTCATTGAAGAAAAAAAAAAAATACATAATATAAATAAATAAATAAATAAAATGGAGGAAATCAAAATTTTTTGATAAACAAATCAGCCTATTGTTTCTATAATAAAAAGAAAATATACGAACTAAGATAGCAAAAAACATAAGAAATATACCAATTTAATGTTTCTCGATCCTATTTGTCATGTCATCGGTTAAAATATTTGTTATCTTTAACAAACACGTTAAAATGTGCAATGTAGACTTGGATTCGACCTATCCCCAGTCTGCCTATTTCTTCCATTGGTGGCCTATGCGCCTTGCTTGAGTCTAAGAGTAGGGATTTCAAGTTCGAAACCAGGCAAAAGGAAGTGAGTTCTTGTAGGTCGTTTCTCTTATGAGGCAAGTCATTTTTAGAGCACAAGAAGTTGGTGAAGAGCGAATAAGAAGGGGCTTTCAACTGGAATTAATGCCGTTTGGCCAGAATGCACCACAAACAAAGCATAGGGTGTAGTCACTCCACTCCATACAAAGATATAGAAAAACTTAAAAGCAAAGAGAAATTTCTACACTATTATTATTGAAATAAAGGCCTTCATCCTAGCTTCTAAAAGATGAGAAAATATCAGATTTTTGCGACCAAATAATTGACAGCGGAGACTTCGAATAATAACTCTCTCTCTCTCTCTCTCTCTCTCACACACACACACACATATTAATAAAGCACCATAACAATCAAGAAAAGGAGAATAAAAATGTGTCAAGTCCTTCCACACATCAAGACAGGAAAAGAATAGTCCCTTGGGGTTTTTGTATTTTTAAATGAGTAATACTTTTCCATAGATAGAGGACAAGGGAATCGGCTACTGGCCATTATCTTATTACCTTGCCACTCTTGCTATCAGTCATGATTCTACGTACATTATATTTCCGTGGTCATGCATGTAATCACTACTAGATTCCTGAGTTTTACCGACAGAAGATGGGCGCTGGAAATCTCGTTGGTGTAACCCTCGATGCTAAAAATTTTGCAATGGGAGTTATATTTTCGTTGTTAAATACCAACGAATGCTTGACCGTTGGTAATTTGCAATGAAAATATAGAACCGTTGAAAAACACCAACAGTTGCTTGGCTGTTGATATTTCCAATTGAATAATCTGTTAGGATTTACCAACGGAATGATTCCAACAGATCGTACTTCCCATTGGAAATTTAATAACTTTTTTTTTTTTTTTTCAATGGGGAATTTCTGCATTTGCATTTTAATAAATCCTAAATTTTGTAGGTATATTCCACGGAAAATCTTCAAACACAAGAATCAATAGAGCACTAAAATTAAGCAAAAATAATTCAACAATTTTCAACATCTTAGATATTTTACCGCAACATTCAATCTGAAAGTTGTTTAATTATAAATTACTACAAAATGAAGATAGAGTTTTATAATAATCTTGTCATTTTATCGAGGGAAACAACTTAAGGAAATAAAATCAAACTGCATCCTTTGTATGAAGTCCAATTCCAGTTTCTTTGAAAAGTAAGGAAGGTTCTTGAGTAACATATTTCAGCACAGTTAGACTCGCAGTTCTTTAGCTCAGCCTCCTTGCTTTCCATGTTTAGGTAGCTGACTCCAACGTCATTTTCTTCATCTTCCCAGTAGCAGAAGTCGATTTCTTTTCCCTCTTCTTCAGCATTTTAAATTGTTTCATGATTCCTTTAACAGCTGGTTATTATGACCTCCAGAATCTAACATGCACTCTGTTCCCAAATTGGATATTTCCACTGATTTTAACTTTCTACGGCTTCTGCCATCAATTGAAGAATTAGCTAGTATGTCTTATTGCAAATGTATTTCATTTCCTTTATTAGTGATGGATAAGTAGAGTGAGTGCATCCTCAATTAATTCAACATCTTGTGCAAGGCCGTTTCCCCTTTTAACATTTCCAATTACCTTCACAATTGCAGTGTACCCACCGTGTCTAACAACAATACTCTATGTAATTACCCTTTATTTATCCCATTAAACATGAGACCACAGCCACCAATGATAGAAAAAAGCATGCGAATGGCACATCATTAAATATACTGGAATTGTAACACGTAACAAACATGAAAAATGCTTAAAGCACCTCGGGACTTACCTCCAAGGTGACCCCCTCCTCACATAGAGGGGGTGGAGCCCACTTACAACCAAGTGGGCTCCACCCCCTCCATGTGAGGAGGGGGTCACCTCGGGGGTAAGCCCCGAGATGCTTGTATCATAACTGTTGGTAAAAATATCGCAAGTGTACGATATCGCTACAAGTAATAAAAGTGGACTTTTGGAGTCCGGGTTATCGATCCCACGAGGACTATTTAATTAACTATAAATTTACTTCGAATATAGAATTTCTAGACAAAAACCAAAACTAACTAAGAAAATAAATTGTAAAATAATAAAAACAAAAAAACGACAAATAATTGGAAATCAGTGAAATAAACACATCAATTAAAATGAAAATAACAAATTAAAATAAAAACAATTAACGAAAGCAAGAAACAAACGTGGTGGATTTTGAACAATTGAATGAAAATCGGGACTAACGATTTCGAAATAACGTTCTAGCTTAATTTCTCATCTCAAGTTGTTTTCTAAAATTGTATTTGGTCGAATTCACGCATATATCTAATTTACCTCTCTCGAGTTCAAATTAGACCTATTTAACTAAGTCAACCATGAATCTCTACAGCGGGTCAGAGTTCTCCTTAGCTAAATGCATTAAATTTCCTAGGAATTCCTAAGTGACCACATGCAACCACAAATTCATATCTCTATCTTTTTGTTGAAATTGCCGAATTTTATTACGTGGTCTAATTGTTAACCCACCTCTCGGATTATGAAAACAACCATTAAATCATGAATTTGTGATCAAGCAATTCAAGCATTAAACGCAATAATAAAATCAATACATAAAATAAAAGCACCAACTTGAGAATTAAAATCAAACTAAAACATTAAATCTAATCGTCAATCCCGATTATAAAATTTAGCTACTCATGTTTGTGGAATAAAAAGCAATAAATAATAATAAAACTTGGAATTTAAATAATTGAAGAATTAACATCACCAGTCAGCACCAAGAATCACCAAAATATGCTAACTTTTTATTCCAGCCTCTGTTTTCGGTTTGTGTTAATTCCTCCAGCCGTCTTCTTCCTTAATTACACAACCAGCCACAGTTCAATTGCACCCAACAGTGCCCACTCTTCTTGTTTCTTTTTATTCTTGCTGCCTAACTACTTTAATTCCACCACTTGAACTCACAACCTACCTCTACTTTTAATTCCCAGCCGACAACTCCAAAGGTGACCACAATTCTTGTCCCCTTCAATTAATTCTTGTCTTTTGCCTGCATGTGTATATATATATATCTCTCAAACAATTCTCTCTTCTCTCCCTCGGCTGCTCTCTAAACTCACGGCTGCGCACCTCCTTTCCCGTGGCTCCGCACCCTCCTCTGTTGTATGTGTATATATATATATATATATATATATATATATATATATATATATATATATATATATATATATACACAAATTAACCCTAAAGCCCAAATCAACTAAATTGTTCTTCAAGTTACTCAATTTTTCCATGTATGATAAGTTAGTCCTTGAGTCAATTGCACATTCGGTCTTCAACTTTTGAGAGTGTACACTTTAGTCCTTTTTCTTCGTTTTATCTCAATATTCGTCCAATTGTTGCGTGATTGCTTCAATTCATCACTTTTCTTGATTTTGGGATAAAACCTGAAATAATAATAAATAAACACAAACTAAGTAGAATTTATTCGAGAAAAACAATATAATATTCTAATTTCGATAGATAAATAAGTGTATAAAATACACTTATCAAACCCCCCCAAACTAGAATATTTGTTCGTCCTCGAACAAAAATAAAACTAAACTATAAAAATAAAAATACAAACAGACATTGTTTTTGTTTTTGTTAATTTATTTACCATACACTTCAATAATCCAAAATGACGATTCACTTTAGAAAAGAAAAATGAACAACAAAAATTATTTTCATTCATCCAATGTTCAATAAAAGAAATTGAGAAAGTATACTAATCAATATGAAACATTATTAAAAGTATAGCGGCCAATACGATATTAAACCCAATACCTACCTTTTAAGCCACTTAATCTAACTAGTGGTGCAACGTGAGTTGCACGATGGATCTTCAAGTGTTAATATTGATAATGTTGTTTCTTTTATGTATTTTGCTTGCTTAAATGGATGTATTTTTCTTTTTTAGTTTATTTGCATGACACTGGTATTGTAATTCCCTTATTTTGGGATATGACATACTACAATCCGAAATTGACAACAATCTCCCTATGTACGCCACTTTGTGAATCAAGAAATAATAGTTGAGAGGCATAATCGTCAATTCATGATTTATTGTTGTGGGAATTAAAAAGGAAGATTGACGGGATAAAAGCAATATGCAATAGTCGATATTTTGTCTTGAAAGTAGTGTGCCCAGAAAAGGGGTTACACAAGTGTTAGTACTGTATTTGTAACTATGTTTTGAGAATGGCATTTTTGTCGAGCCTAGTCATTATGTCTTTGAAAACTCTCCCTTGGATTCTTGGCCTTGACGCTGTTTTTGCTACGTTTCGTGCACATGTTGGTGCTAACCTACATAGTCCAGCGTTTTATAGAATCAATGATTTTGAGGGTGAAGATAACATCCAGATCGTAACTCCCATGATCCAATGGTTTGAAGTGGAAAAGGGTGAAGGGCGAGTGTTGTTAGGTTCCGCAGTGAAATTAGGCTTGATGAGAATCATAGTAGGTTTGACAGGAAGATCAAATATTCAAGTCAAATAAAACTTCAAGTTGCATGGTCGAAAGTCTCCAAGTTTAGCATGACATATCGGAAGAAGATTCAAGGTTAAAATAAGTGATCAGGACAAGAGTCGAGCCATGAATCAAGTGGAAATAAAAAAAAAAGAATAAAAAAAAAACTCTCAATGAATATGATTCAAATTTTTTATCAAAGGTTGAGACCCAGTTTTCATATATAAGACATTCGAATTTGGAAATTACTACGTATAGAATAATTGTAGTTCTTTGAGTTATCTTATCAACTCACTTTGAATCATTGCAATCCATTTCAATATCAAGAAAGAAAGCTATGACCAACACACCAAGTGATAGCATACATCACAATTTTCGAGCCTCATGATTCCCTTTATTATTTCTTACAACTTATCATCAAGAATTATTTCTTGTGTTTTTCAAACAAATTTGGTGATATTTCCTAACTCTTGTGATCAATAGGTCGACATATCATAGGCGATTGTGTTGATTACTAGGTTCAATATTTTTTAATCAAACTCAAACCCAAACTTATCAAAAGCATGGACAACTTTTGTGGTGTTCTTTCATTATGGTTCCTGTTTCTGCATTTCAATAGGTCTAAGGTTTAATATATCCTAGGTTCTTGTGTCGTGAGGTGAAGATCATAGTGTTACCGTCTATCCAACCTGAATTTGGAACTTTCCACGCATTCTTTGAGTCAATTTTGTGAGTTCCACGTGATTCCTACACGGAATCACATCATCTAGAGATGAGAATCATAGTAGGCTTGACAGGAAGATTAGATATTCAAACCAAACAAAACTTCTAGTTGCATGGTCAAATGTCCCCAGGTCAAGCATGGAAATTTTCTTTATCAACGGTTGAGTCCTAGTTTTCGTATAAAATATATTCAAATTTGGAAATTGCTATTTGTGGAAGTGTATGCCTTTGAATCATCTTTTCAATGCACTTTGAATTATTTTAATCGAACATTATGAGAGAAATTTATGATCAAAATACAAAGTGATTGCACAAACCGCAATTTCAGAACCAGAGAGTTAAAAATTTTCCCAAGTGTTCACCAGCCTGGAAACCAAGTGATCACTTGGTTTTATTTTAGGGTTATTTTGACTTTTTCGTATTTTTAATGTTGTTAGTTTCTTTTTATGTCCATTATTGGCGGCTATTAAGTTTATTTCGACCTTTTTAAATATAAAAGGGGTTTTTAATTCATTGTAACTTAGATTTTTATGTTTATTGATTATTGAGTGATTCAATACAATTAAAGGTGAGGATTCCCTTTATTTCTTAAAACTTATTAAGAGTTATTTCTTGTGGCGTTCAAACAAATTGGGTGAGATTTTCTAAATCTTGTGATCAAGAGGTCGACATATTGTAGACCATTGTGTTGCTTGTTTGATTCAATATTTTTTAATCGAACTTATCAAAGATATGGAAAACCTTTGTGGTATTCTCCTATTATGGTTCTTGTTTTCACATTTCAACGAATTTACGGTTAAATATACATTAGGTTCTTGTGTTGTGAGACCTATTTTCTAACCGACCAAAATTTGGATCTTTCTAGGTGTTCTTCGAGTCAATTTTGTGAGCTTTCAAAAGGATTCACATCATTCGATATTAGAGCTAGACTCTAAATTCAGGTTTTCTCTATCCTAGTTTGATTCCATGTGTTTATCGTTGAATCTTCCACATAGAATCATCCATATCTTGTTTTTGTTTGTATTTGTTTTTAATTCCAATTAATATTTGTTTACTTAAAAAAAAAAAAAAAAAAAACATCAAAGTTCTTCAAAACTAGATTTTTTGAGTTTCTTGATTATTAGAATTAATTTTCGTCAAAAATTATTTTTTTTATTTTTTATTTTATTCCAAAAATTATATAAAAAAGTAATTTGAAAAATTCAAGAACCACTTTCTTGAATTTCTTTAAATTCTTGAATTCTTGAACTTTATATACTGGGATGGATAGTGATCTGGGTTCTACTTTCCAAACTAGATGTATATGGGTGATGAGGTGTGTTGTTTGACTATTAATAGGGAGTACTTCTCTAATTTTTCTAATATCACCATGGTTGAAAAATTGAGATTACCTCTAATACCGCACTATAGACCTTATAGGGTGACGTGGATGTGAGAGTTTGGGGAGTTCCATGTGACCAAGGAAGTTATAGTGACTATCATCCATTAGAAATATATTGATGAAGCATGGTATGACGTGGTGTCTCTACAGTCTTGTCGTATTTTGTTGGAAAAATCATGGAGACATAAAAGGGATGCATTTTATGATAAGAGTAACCACATATACAATTTTTTAAGGATGAGAGATCAATCGTACTATTTGGTTTAACACTGGAACAAGAATTTGAAGATACAAAGAAGGTGAAGAAAGAGATCGATCCGTTATCTAGATTGAATTATCAATTAAACTTTTAGAATAGGACATGATTGTACAGAAGGGTAAAAATGTAGCTATATTGTGAAAGAATGAGAGTGAAAGGGAGGTTGTAACTAAATTGCAAGAAGAGCCTCGAGATATGAATTTTGAGAGGGAGGAGGATGGAATTAAAAATGAGGTAGAACTTGTAGATTTGAAGTGTGACGAGGAGGCGCGTGAGCCGGAGAATGAAACTATAGAGATTTACGTGGTTCGACAACTTGCCTACATCCACGGACCCTCGTCAATGTTTTTCACTATATATTAAATTTTTACAAATATATGGACATTAACTATAACGCCCCGAATTCTAATAACCCGGAACGCCACTTCGTCTTTTAAATCTAACTTTATTGTGGAAAATAAATTGAATTCTAAACATGGTATTTATTTGTAAATTAGCAATGGGAACTTAAATCAAATAAATTTATTTAAAACAATTCATAAAATTCTAAATTTGAAATTCTTAAGTTTTGTAACGACAAAATAAATTATCAACTCATTAATTGAGACTTTCAAAAAAAAATATCACTTCATCTATTAGTTTGCCACAAATGCTCTTCATTCGCCACCGTCTCGAAAATATGCAAAAACTGTTAAAAACGAAATATTCATAGACTCATCATCAATAATTAATTTACAAAATAATTGAACACATAATTATGCAACTAATACAGTGACCACATCATCATAATTATAGGCTCTTTAAAAATCATAGGGTGTGGGGAGTCTCGTCTCATGCATTTAAGCATTTAAGTTATGCATAACCACATCATTATCTCATGCATTAAAGAATTAAAGTCATGCATAACCACATCATTCTCATTTTATATCATAAGAGATATTCTTATCTTGTATCATGCATTAAAGCATTTAAATAACGTAAAATTTACAAAATACATGCAATCATAATTTAAACTAATTAGTGGGGCGCGAGTCTACCTCAAATCATGAGTTTAAAAATAGAGCGAGAATGTCCCGTCAATCCTCTAAATCACCAAATGTTTCGTCTGACCAAAAGAAAAATTAAATTAATTTAGTACTTCGAAAATTGAAATATTAAAGGGATAAAAATAAGCTTTAGAGAATAATTTAAAATTTTTGAGAAACAGGAATTTAAAAGTTTAGGGGATGAATAGACATTTCGAAAATAGTGGGGCTGACTGTAGGGGTTAAGGACTGATCTGTGCAATTAATCGAAATTAGGGAGTGAATTGACAAACTCAGAAAGTTTCTAGCCAAATTAGATTTCAGCAGAAATCCTGGGTCATAATAAACTGTTTTTGAAAGTTTTGGACTTACATATTGAAATTAAAAATGAAATGGACTGAAATGAAATAATTTAAATCTGTAGGGACTAAATTAAGAGACTTTGAAAGGTAGGGATCAAAGGGAAAATAAAGTCAATTAAAATATCAAAATCCTTTCTGCCTCTCCATTTCGACAACAGAGAAGAGGTGGGCGATCGGGCCCATCTCAGCCCACGGGCAGCCAGCGCCAGTCACCGACGAGCTTCCAGCGTTGTTGCTTGCCGCCTTCATGTGGCTGCGACGAGGGTGTGTGTGGTTGTGTGAAAGGAAGACGAAATGGGATTCGATTTCATGCAAAGTGAGGTGGAGGTGATTGGGTTTCCGGCGATAATCCGTCTAATACAAGAGGCGGTCGAGGTAAGTGATGGGTTAAGGTTATTTCTTTGGTTTTTGGTTGATTTGGGTGTCGAATTGAGGGGGAATTTAGAAGTGGGTTGTGGTGGTTGGATGTGGTGCTTCGGGCGATGGTTTCTGTTTCTGTGGCAGTGTTTGCGTGCGTTCTATCTTACTGATTGAAATGGTGGTTCGAGGTTCAAGTTTGGTGATGGCTGTTTTGGTTTGATTGTGTGTAATGAAAGTAACCGGGCGCAGAGCTGCAGCTGGTGGTTTACGGTCGGCCATGGAAATTTTGAGGTCCGAGTTGTATGGTTGAGTATGTGTTTCAGTTATAAAATGTGTGAAGTTCGTTTTATGCAGATCGTGGGTGGATTTCATTGGCTATGAAGGTTGAAAGACAAGGATGATTATTGGAGAAATGGAATTTATTAGGCATGGAGACGTGTGAATGAGGAAAATTTATGGAACAATAGAATCTGTCAAAAATGTGCAATTGAATAGCGTTTTCAATTTGAATTAACTTTGCAAAAATGGGATTAAGGAATTGATTTAAATTGGATTCAGGAAAGGTTTAATAAATTTAAATGGATTGAAATAATAAAATTGGGAATTTTGAACTAAAGATAAATGAATAAAATTTGAGCTAACGTTAACTTGGATTTAAATTGGTAAATTGGGGAAAATCGCAATTTATGGTAATTGGGGAGAATTTTGGAGAAATAAAAATTTGTCAAGAAATGGAAAAAGTGGGATGATGATGCTGTCAAGTTGATGGGGCTTTCAAAACTTGTGTCGAAGAATTGAATTTTGATTAGCTTAACTTAAAATTGGACAAGCGAGAAATTTATTTGATTGGCTAGATTTCAAAGTGGGCTAAGAAAAGATTTGACTGGATTGAATTAAAATTTAATAATAATACGAATAAAATCTAAATTTCGGATCCAAAATAATTTGAATCCAAAATAATCAGAATTTGGAAAAATTCTTAACATTTAATTTTGATTTTGAAAATAAATAATGAACTTGAGACACTTATAAAATTTGAAATTTGACTAAGCTTTTAAAAATAAATCTAATTTCACTTAAATGACTAGATGAACACGTGTTTAAATTAAATGGGCAAAGTCACAGCGATATGTTTTTAAGAAATATTATAAGTAACGGAAATTTTCCTGATCACTACATTCACTTACCAACTCAATCCTACAGATCACAAAGAAAATACTAATAAAAAGCTAATATCTAACCACAAGCGTCCACCCTTTGAATTATCCCACACAAGTTACAAGAAATAACAAAGACAAAGTTCACCAATTTTCTTTTGATTTGGGCACAATATGACACTCTCTAAATGTGCAATTAATTAACTACTCAACACACATATTTATAGGTAAATAAGACACTAAAAACATGTATAATTTGTGACCTAAGATGTAGAGATGGCAAAAAAACCCGACCCGAACCCGCCCCTAATGGGGCGAAAAAAACCTGCCCAGCGGGTCGGCGGGACGGGTATGGGGCGACTTCCCCCGACCCGGGTGGGTCGCGGGGTGGGTGCGGGTTTGGTTGTCCCGACTCGAACCCGCCCCGATTAAATAAATTAATAAAAATTAATAAGGAAAAAAATAAAAAAATACCGAAAAAATAAAAAAAAAATTAAACGGGGCGGGTAGGTTGACCCGCTCCGAAATTCGCGGGTCGCGGGGCGGGTTTGAAATTGAAAAATTCTCGCGGGGCGGGGGGACCCGACCCGAATCCGCCCCGTTGCCATCACTACCAAGATGTTTTCTTGATGAACTAGAATAACCAAAATAAGGAAAGAAAATCTCGCATAAGCGCTTCAACCCTAATTCTTGTTTTTCTTCCTTATTTCTCAGCCCATTTACACAAAACCTAATGGGCTCTCCAACATCGACCCAAACCACACAATTTAGGTCAATATCCCAACAATCTCTACCTTGGCACAAATTATTCCAAGCCAAAAAATCAAATTCAAAAATTGGGTAACAAGCAATCATTTTTTCACTTTGATGATCCCAATACTCCACCATGAGTATAACCACTCAGAATTTATCAACGAACTCCGAGCATTTCATCGGCCCACGTCGAAATACGAAATTGCTGAAAAATTATGGTATAACTTCCATTGTTTGATTTTTTCGTGGAAGCTCATCAACTATCAACATCAATTCAACCACATACCTTGCATCCAGTCAAATCAACGCTATATGCGAACACATCTTCTATCATAACAACTAACTCATGCCATGAGGATGTCCCATCTTTCTTAGAATACATCATCACCACCCTCCACCAAGAGAGTCTTATTATCCTTTTACGAGTAGTTAGCAGAGTCTACTCCACCTTTTAGACAATTTCTTCTCGAGTGCCCGAATTGACCATAGTTCCAACATGTTACCTTCTTCTTCATAGAGTACCCCCCCTCTTCCACTTTTCATTAACACATGCAAATTATTATCAGATGAATTATTATCTCCACTTAAACTCTGTTCTTCAAAGATTAACTTACTTGTAACTTCTTCAAAATTCATTGTTTCTTTCACGTACATCAACATAGGTTTTGATGTGCTCAAAAGTGAATGGAAAAGACCAGAGGAGCATTAATGTTTTATCCTCATCTTCAATTTTAACTCCAATAGATTCCAGTTTAGAAACAATCTCATTAAGCACACTAAGATGGTCAAAGATTTTTGTACCTGCGCTCATTCTCAACGAATGAAACTGTTCTTTCAGATACAAACAATTTGACAAGCTCTTCGTCTGATACAACTCTTTTAGTTTTTCCCACAATTCCTTCGTAGCAGATACCCATGAATATTTGCAAGAATATTTTTGGCCAAACATAGTCGTATTGTGTTAGTAGCTATCAAATCTAAATCTTCACAATCTTCATCACTTTTGCTGGATTCAATTTCTTTTTTTCTTTATCAGAACTAATGATTGGTTTTCTCTTCAAAGATTTATGTAGACCCACCTGAATTAAAACATCTTTGTCTTGTACTTGCTACAAGCTAAAATTGATTTTCCCATCAAATTTCTCCATGTTGTGTTTGGCAGACATATTTTCTTTTACTCCAAATTCTTTGAACAACCTGATACTTTGATATCACTTATTGGGAATTAAACGTTGATTCCCTTTTCTTTAACCCACATGATCTTTTGATGTTCAAAGTAATAATGAGCAAACAAGAGAATAAATACGAATACAGTGATTTATGTGGTTCGGAAAAGTGCCTACGTCTACGGACCATATAAATTGTTACAAATATATAGACTTTCACTCACCAACTTAATCCCACAAACCACAGAGAAAATAAAAATAAAAAACTACTATCTAACCATAAGTTTCCACTCTTTGAATTATCTCACAAAAAGTTACAAGAAACTACAAAGATAAAGCTCACCAATTTTCTCTCGATTTGGTCACAATATGGCACTCTCTAAATGTGCAATTAATTGCATACTCAACGCACATATTTATAGTAAATAAAACCTTAAAAACGTATATAAATTGACATCCAAGATGTTTCCTTGATGAAGTAAAATAACCAAAATAAGGAAAGAAAATCTCGAATCTCGCCTAAGGCTTCAACCCTAATTTTTCTTTTTCTTCCTTATTTCTCAGCCCATTTTCACAAAATTCTAATGTGCTCTTCAATATCGACCCAAACCCCATAATTTGGGTCAATATCCTAACAATTTTTTCTCTTTGCATCGAAATCCACAATGAACTAATAGCACGGATTCAAAGATAAAGCACATTTATCTAAAAAAAAGCAATAACTCACTTTCCAGAGGCAAACCAAATAGCTTAAGTCTCCTCCTCCTGGAAATCTTCATTTACAAAATCCATAGCACAATTTGTGATTCCCATTATGCTCAAAACTGAGAATTCCTCCATATATTTTACTTCCTATTACCTAAATATTGAGAATTTGTGGTTCTCCGATTCTGGGATTTATGATTGTTCTTCTGCGGGTTCTGGAATCAAGATTTGGATTCAATTCTAAGCAAACTAGACTTTCCTCATAACGATAAGTTTTTACTGTAGACTAGAACCTCGTCAGTCTTTACATTCGGCGTTGGATTTGGAGCTTTTGTATTCCACCATATTATCTAATGTGTTTAGAATGCTAATAAAATTTAAAATGTATAAATGTAATTGGTTCTATTTTCAGAGTATTTTGTGTAATTTCCTTAAATTGAACCTTGCTATCAAGACGAGAGCTAGGCTGAATATTTGGAGCCCAAGGCCTGAAAATACGCATAAACCGGCCCAACATCAGCTCCAAACAGGCCTATGAGAAACAGACTTCAATTTAAGCCCAGCAGCCATACCCTTTACGGCCTACACCATTTTAGGATCTTTATTTGGGGGCAAGAGCAGAGGGAGGTACAGAGGAAAGGGGACTGGAATCAGTAATCAAACGGGTTAATTATGCTCATTCATATATTTAATCTTCAAATTTTTAAAATCGGTCCATTCTAAACTATTTTACTAAATCAGGTATTCTAAATCAAACCCTAATCATCCTCCCCCATCTCTGTCCACTCAGAAAACCAGATCTTATCAACGCCATGGAACCAAATTTCCGCATCGTGCTATGGTTGCTGGAGTCATCACCTTCGTGGAACCTGCTGACCGCTTTGTGCTGTTGTTGCTGGAATCATCACCGCGCGTAACCTGTTGGCTGAACTGATCGCAGACACAACACTGCGGACAGCGCCGGTGCAGCAGCAGCAGTGAGGGGAGACAGCGGCATTGTGCCTCCATAGAGCAGCTTCCGCGTCGCGGCGCTGTGCACTCTCAGCTCAGTCACCGATGTGAGCGACGATTCTGAATCTGTGAGAGTGGTGCTGTCTTTCTTGGTGGCCGAACTCATCGGGCAGTGGGTCTTGTGGCAACCTTGATTTCACAGTATTATTGCAGTAGATAGATTTGGTGGTGCATGTGGTGGCTCGGTGGTGGTGCTAGGGTGGTTTTGGTAGCGATTTATTTTTGTGCGTGTGTGAAATCCGTGTGACTGTTTGCACGCGCGAGGGGAGAAGAAGAAGGGGAGGAGTTGTCTTTACCGTGTGGGGAGTGGTGGTGGCGCCCAGTGGTGAAGAGGCAGACGGAAAGACAGAGCGGTGAGAGAGAGGAATCTGAGTGGGTGAGGCGAGAGGTTTGAGAGATCGTGATCCCGATTTGGGGATTTAGGTTAGGTGGTGATTGTGATTTGATGGTGATGGTCCTCTTAGATGGTGGTTGGTGGTGATGGTTTTAGGTGGTGGTGGTAATTAGTTATAATTGTAAGTAAAACTAATTACAAATTGAAATAAAGTTACGACAGTGATTCAACGACAGCAATTGTGGCGATTGTTGATTACAAATTAACTTGTGTAATTAATTACAAATTACACTAATGTTTTACTAATTCATTCATAAGTTAAAGTTACAATTATAATTAGTTACAAAATTGAAATAAAGTTACAATTGTTTTAATTACAAAACTTGATTTTGATTTAAAAAAAAAAAATCTAATTTTGAAAAATATTTTGATACTTATGTAATTAGTTACAAATCACCTGATTTTAAAAATTTTCATACCAAAATATTTGTAATTAACCGTAATCAAACCAGTCTCTCTCGCTTAATGACCCTCTAGAAAAGGTCCGTCCGTTCTTTTCTTCTTCTTTATTATTTCCATCATAATTGTAATCAGCGTTTCATTTTTCTTTTTTTATAAGCTGTAATTAGTTCTGTAGATATTATGTTTGTATTGCTCAGCTATAAATTTGTATGGCAACTGACAAATTGAAGTTTTAAAAATAAATTTCTTTTTGTTCTATAGATGAATATGTTATTTCTATTCTCGATTTATAGATGATTCTTAAGATTTCTATGTTGTTATACGATTGTCCAATTGTGAAGCTGATGTATGGAAACTGTTCGACAAAATGTTTTAAGTGAAAACATCTACAATTTGCAAGTAATTGTGTGATTAAGTACACAGTTCACAAGATGCTAGGTGCTATTTAAAACATGAAAATAGCGAGAAGTTTTTTGTTCTGTTACAGCGAGGAGGAGCAATATGGCTTCACGAGGCATTCCCCTAGCCTCAATTCTCATAATATTCTAAGCTTTTTATTTATTTATTTGGTGGGGTGGGCGGGTTGGGGAGGGAAAGTTATTATTGATCGTGATTCGTTTCTGTTGCTGAATTGATGTAGTCAATACGGTGACATGAAGTACATGTTTTGATGTGTTCTGGACCCTCGACAATTGGAGTCATAGCGGGCTTGACAAAAAGTTAAATATTCAAGCCAAATAAAAGTGCAGTCCAGTCAACCATGTCGAAATTAGATGCATAATATGTGTTTTTCGAGTATAAATGGGTCACTAAGCAAAACTCATAGGCCAAAACCCTTGAGCCGACTGATTTTATGACCAAATTCCATCATTTGGGGCTTCAAAACAGTAAGTCAATTATGCAGACGGAAATTAGGGTTTTTGCGTATTTTTAGGTTAAATTTTGTTTTTAATTATTTGTTTGCCTATTTTAGAATTTTAGTCTAATTATAATTCTATTTTGAGTCAATTAGCGGTTATGTTATTTTACTTATTTATATTCCTTTCCATTCATTGTAATTCAGACTTGGGAGATTCGATTTTGATATAAAAAGTTTTTATTGAGGATTCAATAAAAGATATAGGTGTATTCATATGTTTTCGAACTTATCAAGAATATTTCTTGTGGCGTTCAAATACCGAACTTATCAAATATTTCTTGAGAATATTTGTGGCCTTCAAAATCAGAAACTTATCAAGGAGATTGGGCAATTCTTTGTGGTGTTTCGAAAGTCGTGGTTCTTTATTCCGCATCGTCGAGCCATCGCGTCGTGAATATCGGGTCAAGATTCCACCGTCCAACCACAACCTGGGTTCGGAACTTTCCGACGATTCTTCCGCGCTTCGAACCTCATCATCTGGTATCAGAGCTGGACTCTGAATTCAGGTTTTTCTATCCAATTTGATTTTTATGTTTATCATCGAGTCCCATAAAAATCATCCATATCTTGTTGAGTATTTTGTTTTCAGTTTTTTGCGTTCTTCTTATTCTTGAGTTTGTTGAGTCTTTAATCTAGAAAATCGTTCCAAAAAAATTTTAACAGTGTTTGTTTTGCTTAATTCTTATCCGAATTAAGTTTCGTTTGTTTTGTTGCGTTCGTGTCGAATTTTCGGATTTTATTAAAAATAAAAAATTATTTTTATTTTTATTAATTCCGAAAATTCATCATAATTAAAAAAAAAAAAGTCACTCCGAAATTCAAGAACCACTTTCTTGAGTTTCTTTAAAATTCTTGATATTCATTTCCTTTCAAGTCAATAAAAGTCGTTCTTGCTATTTGATGTCTAAATCCTCTTCGTTATTGAATTTTTGAAATGCCACATAAGGAATGAATTATGATCCGGGCTCTTTATCCCAAACTAAATGTTATGTGGATCATAAGGGGTGCAGTTTGGCGATTGATGGAAAGTGCTTTACTAATTTCGTTATTAGCACCGTGGTTGAAAAATTAGGATTGCCCCTAGAACCACACTATAAACCTTATAGGATGACATGGATAAGGGAGTTTGAGAATTTCAATGTAACCAAACAAGTTCTAGTGCCTATCACCCAGGGAAGATATAGTGAGGATGTATGGTGTGATGTAGTGCCATTGAAGTCTTATCATATTTTATTGGGAAAACCTTGGAGACATAGGAGGGAGGCTGTTTATGATAAGAGTATGCACATATACCAATTCCTTAAGAAAGGGAAAACATGCGTACTATATGGGTTGACATTAGAGGAAGCACTAGAAGATTCAAGGAGGGTAAGGAATGAGAGTGAAAAGTGGTATAATAGGAGGCATCATGAGGATAAGTATATTGATAAGAAGGAGGGAGAGTTGAAATTAAAAACAAATAAACAAACTCCAAAATTTGATGAGGAGAAGGTGGAATGGGAGTTGAGGTTGAAGTTCAAGATTTGAGCGTTGAATTGGAAGATCCACATTTGAGTAGTAATGAGGTAGTACACGAGCATGGTGATAAAAATTTGGAGATTGGAGATGTGGTTGAATTTGAAAGTAAAAAAATTGAAGAGGTGGATGAGCTAGAAAATCTTGAGTTAGAGGAAGTAACCGAGCTTGAGAGAAAAGAGATAGAGGGGGCGAGCAAGAAGTTGCAAAAGGAGAACGAGGTGAAGAGAAGGGCCTCGTGGTTCAAAAGGTGGAATTGACAGTGATAATTCATGAATACAATGATCCATACCTTGTACCTCATGAACCTAACATTTCCCTCCCCGCTTTATTTAATTTTGTCTTGCAGGTTAAAAGTGCTTGGAAATTTGGGTAACACCACCAATGCCAACAGAAGTTTCTACTTCAATCCATTCATATAACCCAAGTTACAGGATACTATTGGTCATCCCTCCGGCATGGAAACAATAATTATCCGTTTGATTCGGGAGGTGAAGTGAAACAACAGGATCAAAGCTATGATTCGGGACGAATCATCCTAAAGAAGGAGGGTATGATGTGTTCTGGACCCTCGACAATTGGAGTCGTAACAGGCTTGACAGAAAGTTAAATATTCAAGCCAAATAAAAGTGCAGTCCAGTCAACCATGTCGAAATTAGATGCATAATATGTGTTTTTCGAGTATAAATGGGCCACTAAGCAAAACTCATAGGCCAAAGCCCTTGACCTGACTGATTTTATGACCAAATTCCATCATTTGGGGCTTCAAAACAGTAAGTCAATTATGCAGACGGAAATTAGAGTTTTTGTGTATTTTTAGGTTAAATTTTATTTTTAATTATTTGTTTGCCTATTTTAGAATTTTAGTCTAATTAGAATTCTATTTTGAGTCAATTAGCGGTTATGTTATTTTACTTATTTATATTCCTTTCCATTCATTGTAATTCAGACTTGGGAGATTCGATTTTGATATAAACAGTTTTTATTGAGGATTCAATAAAAGATATAGGTGGATTCCTATGTTTTCGAACTTATCAAGAATATTCTTGTGGCGTTCAAATACCGAACTTATCAAATATTTCTTGAGAATATTTGTGGCCTTCAAAACCAGAAACTTATCAAGGAGATTGGGCAATTCCTTGTGGTGTTTCGAAAGTCGTGGTTCTTTATTCCGCATCGTCGAGCCATCGCGTCGTGAATATCGGGTCAAGATTCTACCGTCCAACCACAACCCGGGTTCGGAACTTTCCGGCGTTTCTTCCGCGCTTCGAACCTCATCATGTTTGGTGTACATCCTTGCTTTTGGGCAAGAGAAAATTCTTCAACAAGTGTAAAGAAGATGCTTGTAATTGATTAATAAATGAAATTAAGACAGCATGATAGACCAAAATCTAGCAACTTACTAATATTTTTTTGCCAAGATCAGAAATAATGTCTTTACTGAGCCTATGAGACTACTGATTTGCTTTCTTTCTGTTCTTCCAGTACTGGATGGTTCATGGCAGTACAATGGACGGATTTTTAGCTTCTCGTTTATTATTTTAACGTCGCCAATACTGTATAGTGCAGCTTAGGGACAATCCATTCTAAAGGCATACATGACATTAGGAAACCTCACTCAAATAGGATGCCTAACGCCTAGGGAATATAGGGGTTTTACAATTCCTGATGGGCACCCAACCAGCACATAGAAATCTATGGTGGTTATAAACGATGTAAGAGGGTGTTTAATAACAACCCAATTCCACGAAAATGTCACATCTGAGAAATTGATTTCCTACTTGTTTCGTTTGATACGAAGTTGAAATTGAAATTCGAATTCTAAGGTACAACTATTTGAAGCTCAAATTTGACCAATTCCATGGAAATCAATTCTTTGGGGGAGGTGGTTTTTGTTTTCTAACTAAAATGGAATTGAAATTCTTTTCCATCTATGACTATCAAACACATCGTCACATCCTAAATGTAATACTTGGCAACTGTGCTTAAATTTTTCTTTTCCAACTTGTTCGTTCATTAGCATGAATTTACCTCTTCAAATGTCTGAACCATTTGATTATCATAAACATTCTTTCTTAGTGCAGAGGCAGACCTTGCTTGAAGCCAGCCCGGCTAGGGAAGCCCCATATAGAATTGTGTTTGTTTTTTGTTATTATTTGCATAACAGACTGAAAATTAGATCCAGCTCACCCTATAAAACACCCATTGAGCCACACCCTAGACCCATGCAAATGGCCCATGTCTCCACTCTCCTGATTTCCCACCCCAACCTCACCCAGACTTCCAATCATCACTCTAAACCAAAGCTCTTTCACCATTTCACCTGTTTGCCTCTTCTAGCTGCAGCCAGCAATCCTCCATACCCGCAGCCTGATGTCGATGATTTTCTTTCTGCCTCCAGGCTCCACCGCTCCAGCCTAAAGCCACAGCATTTTAGGTGAAGTGATGATTTGATTTTGCTTTTTCCTAAATCTCATTTTGATTTTTTATTTGTGTCCACTTCTCTACTTCTTTGAGATTTAGTTTGAGCACCTTCTTTTAGTTCTTTATTGATGATTTTTTTGTATTTCTTTTGCTTGGCAGAAAATTTAGTTTTAATTTAAGATTCACAGATTCAGTAATCCCAAGCGTATTTTATTATTATTATTTTTTTGCCTCCAGGCTATGCTCCTCCACTTCTTTGAGATTTAGTTTGAGCACCTTATTTTAGTTCATCTATTGATATTTTGTGTTTTTTCGTGCTTGGAAGAAATTTTATTTTGAATAAAGAACTCAGTAATCCCAAGTTGAGTAAGTTGACTTATTGAAGTGTAAAGATGGATTCTAGCAGAACATAAATATTCTAGGTGTATTATGAATCAACTGGTTGTGTGGATATGAAATTGAATAATTATCTATATGTATTCAAGTGTAAAGATCTTCTTCCACACTTTAGTTTGATGAGATAGTGTTACCGTAATCCTATAGTACTACCATAGAAGAATTTTCTTTTATCCACTAAATTATTAGTATAAGAATTGAGGCGGACATAGATGGGCAAATACAAAAGGAGACTAAAACTCATGCTTTGATATTGGTGGATTGCATTACAAGCTAAAAGTATGGAATACATTATTGCTGAGAGCATAAATAATACAAAAAATCAATACATGAACTAAAAATATATTGACGATGTAAATCATATGCAATCTTTATGTGTTCATGAAGTTCAAGAATTTAATGATCTTTTGAAACATTAGGCACTGCGATTTAAAGCAATGTTGGTTGTCATTTATGTTGCTTATGTTTGCAGTATGATATATCTATATCAGCATCTTTGCTTTATAATTTTTCTTCTGTGATAGGGACCCTAGATTCATTTGGAGGTTTTGGACAGAAGTGTTCAAGCTCCTAGGGTTCATGTTCATCTTCTCCACAAGCTTCCACCTAAAGTACGAGCTTTGTCCTTAACTAGATCTTGTTCAACGCTAGAGAAGTAAGGATTAAGTCTTGTTTTATCGCTCACTTGACTAAACTCGCTAGAAAAGGGGAGGCAAAAAAGGGACTTGGGGGTTATATATATAGGGTTAGGATCATGATACATGAGGGTAAATGAAGAGGAATAAATAACCTTATTAGGCTTAATAATAATGGACTATCTCGATGAAAAGGCTTGACAATAGGAGGTGAATACTCGAAAGCCAAAAATAGATCAATTTCATCTCGTCTTTTAGTCCCACTACTAAATATTTTTTCCTCTGGCCCGACCATAGAGCATCTCCAAGATACTGTTTAAACACAATATTAATTATTTTAGAGAGTAATGTTATAAAATAAGGGGGTTTTTAGTTAAATAGGTTTGTTATGTAATAAGTTTAGTAAAATAGATCCCTCAGTTGAAATGTCAAAATTATCCTTAATGAAAAGGACTGTTTAATTTGCAGGGTATATCCCCAAACTTAGTCAGGTTGATTTAATTCAGTGTTTCTGGTTATATTTATATTTTTTAATCTTTTAAGTTCTTCTAAAAATGTTCTATATTGTAATAATTTTTCAAATGTTTTAGGATGATCATTTTTATTTATATATCCTAACATTATTCCTTCTGATACTTCTTCTTCTATATCTTCGTATTCTTCTATAATTTTATGAACCGTATTTATATTTTTTGCTGTTTCAACAGAATTAAATTCTATTCTATTTAGGATTGCAAAGTCAATATCTTTGTATATTTCTTTTAGTTTAGTTTGTCCAACAGAATGTATATTTTTAGACTTTTCAACAATAGTCGATAAAAATGAAATTTCTTTATCATTTAAATATAGTTTATATTCACAGTTATTAGATGTTGATGTTTGTAAAGTATTCATAGATTATTGGGTTGGTAAATTATTATATAAAATTTTCTGGTATAATTCCATTCTTTGGTCTAGTAACATACAATAATCTGCAATATATTGTTCGTATTTTTCTAAAAGTTTATTGTATTCTTCAGAAGATATATTTTCATTTTTCATTTGATGTTTAATATCTTCCATTTTATCTCTTAATTTTTCTAAAAGATTATCTAGTCCTTCTATTGTATACCCTGGCATTTAGGTTTAGACTGTATTTGTTACTATTTTATTTTCTAAATCTATTTTAAGTTGTAATATATCAGAACAATCTATAATGTATTGATCATGATTTTCTAAAAGTATATAATATTGTTCAGATGATTCATCCATATCTATTAATTGAGATATAATGTTATCTATTTTTTCCGTTATCCTATCTAACAAATTGTCTAATCCTTCAATAGTATATCCAGGCATTATAAATACAAAGATAAATAATTTATAAAATTTCAAGTAATTTTTCAAACTCTATCAATGTTTGAGAATTGATAATATCTATATCAGCCATAATATCTATGCTTGGTTCAAATGGTATATTATATTTTGAAATACTTTTCTTTCTCTTTTCTCTTTTCTAATTTATCAATTATATCTTGAATATTTTGTACCATTATAGATCTTACAGTACCTCTAGCAAAGTTTTCTATCAAATTTTCTTTAAAACTTTTTAATATCTCTTGTGATGCATATAGTTGCTTTTGGTATCCTATTTTATCAATTTCATTTTCATATTCAATACCTTTTTTACTTTTGATATGCTTTTGAACTTTATATGGACCTCTTTTAGTTCTGGGTTTTTTCATGATATAATTACTATTATTCATGATATTAAGATTTTCAAAAACTGGTAAAGAAAGATTCATCCCTTCCATCACTGTCATAATCTATTACAGGGTCATAATCATTATCACTGCTAAACACATATCCTAAATATAATTCATTATTTATTTCAGTATTATCACTATCAAGCCAAAAATAAATAATTGATTTTGTAATTTCTAATCCTAATATTCTTTTTAATGTTGGAAAGATAACTAACAAACATGGCATATACACATGATATAACTTTTTTATTTCATTATTAGGTCTGGTAAACTTTTCATACATGAATAAAGGTTCAATTATGCTATGGTGTTCATCATTGTAAGGACTGTTTTGATAATTAAATTTAATAATCCTGAATTCTGTCATGTTAAAAAACTCTTCTTCCTCCTAATTTCGTAAAGATAGATATATTAAGAATACTAACCTCTTTTCCTGTTCTTAGTACCTTTGTATTTTCCTTCTATTGTTAGTGACCTTCAGGCTTATAGGTTTCTGCTCCACACCCTTCAATGGCTTCCTGCCTTCACGGGTTATTAGCTGAACCTGGTTGCCTTCACTGTATAACGTTTTAGATGGAAAATATTTTAGGACAGAGTGTATGGAGTTTTCTTAATAATATATCTTCTTCTTGGAAACAGGATTTAGAAGACAAGAATTTAGAAACTCATCATAATTTGATAAGTAGATTGAGATTTTATTGATAATATGAAGATTGAAACAAGATTGATAAGAGAATTTTTCAAAGACAGAAGATTTTTGGCTTTCTCACAAACTGAGTGCTCAAGTGAGTTCTGCCTTTCAACTAGCCCGGAGGCCTCTATTTATAATACTACATTGGACACAATTACATCATTGCTTACATCATTGTCCTAACAATTTTACAACTTTTTTCACCTAAGGACACACCTGTCCCTCTATTATTTATTACATCACATGACCCTTACATTATAGGGACACTTATCCTTCTCTTTTTTGGTCTTGGTATGGCCCCTACATTATTCTGCATTGTTGAATTAAAGTAGATCTATTGAATATCTTCCACTTGTCCATCAATTTATTGGCATGTGAAACAGATCCATCAAGTAGCTTCCACCTGTCCATCAATTCCTTTGGCATGTGGGGCAGTTCCTGGCTATGCACGCCTCTTGCAAAGTGGCAAAGCTTCCATGGATTTGATGAGTGTCAAATTTATTGATGTATTCTTGCAGGATTGTTGATTTTTCTTTTCCTCCATTAGTGAGGAGGGTCCATCCATTATACTGGCATATGCACTTGAATTTTTTCTCATACAAATTTTTGGCAATGTTGTAGAGAA
Source organism: Ligustrum vulgare (assembly GCA_963555705.1). Taxonomy (NCBI): domain Eukaryota; kingdom Viridiplantae; phylum Streptophyta; class Magnoliopsida; order Lamiales; family Oleaceae; genus Ligustrum; species Ligustrum vulgare. The sequence continues at coordinate 38,216,489 of OY743173.1, read as the reverse complement.
CTTTGATTCCCAACACCCTTCGGGATCTAAACCATGATCTTGTAATGTTTGGTACTGGCTTGGTATTTTTTCCAACTTCAATTTGAAAATTTCGAGCAACATACCCAATTGTGATAATATGCTCAGCAGGATAATATATCCTTCCATCAATTTCAGGACTGATTGAATAAAATTCTAAATATATGGATCTTCCTTGAGCAAACTTTGAAATTTCTCCTTTTAGTAAATCATCAAATTTCTCGATTTCTTTTAGATCTTTTCCTGGATAGATAAGATCCAAGAATCCATAATCAGCTGCCATTTTTGTCATGACGAGGTCTCCTCCCTGGGTAACGATCAATCGTGGGTATACATGGTCTCCAGACGAAATGTAATAACAATCACATTCTTGAAGTTCATATATAACTTCTACAGTGGTTTTATATTCGTTTTCTTTTGGTAAAAAAGGGGAATCATCTTCTTCTTCAGGACGAATTCTGACTACCCTTGTATGTTCATCTTTGGCATTGATTGTGATTTTTCGAGGACTGGCTTCATTTATAACAACCTTTTTGGGACTTGGTTCATCTCTTTTAATTATTGGTCCACCACAGCTTCCAGAAGATGTACCTGTTTGTATTTTTGGTATAACCTGTTTGGTAATCAACGATTCAAACTGAGATTCAATCTCAATTATGTTATCGCTCAATTCTTTAGTATAATTGTGATGAAATGTTGAGATTTCCATCAATTGCTTGAAACTTCCTTGGAGAGTTTCTGCAAGTTGTTCAATTCCAAGCTTTATATCTTCAGCTTCCTCCATGAGGAAGTTCATTCGCTTTTTGGCATCTATTAGGGATCTTTTGATATTATCCATCTGCAAATTCAATATTCCTGCTTAAAAAGTCCGCAAGATAATTATTAACACCTTTAATATAAACTATATTAAAATTATAAAATGCCAAATAGGCTTGCCATCTATGGAGCCTTCTATATTGAGGTTCTGGTGGTAATTTATTTTTTACTAAACCTGCAACTTGAGAATTATCAGTTTCAACAATGAATTTCTTAGATAATAAAAACAATGAAAACTTCTTTATTCCTCTGATGATTGCTAACAGTTCTTTCTCATGAGTGGTATAATTTATTTCTGCTTGATTAAATGTTCCACTTGAATATCTACAAATTTCATTAAGATCTGTTTTTAATATTGCTGCCCAATACTTATCCGAGGCATCAGTATTAACTATCAGATTATCTTTTTCATCTGGTAATCTTAATTTTGGCAAATTTTTACATTCTTCTTTTAGTGATTTGACAATTTCTGTATGTTCATCACTCCATCCTTTGGTATTTGTTTTCCTGAGTAAAACTTGAATTTTATGTCTCTTTTTTGATAGATTTTCAATAAATCCTTCTGCATAATTTAAACATCCTAAAAATTTTTGTATTTGTTCTTTTGATTCTAATTTGTTTGGAAAACTTTCTATCTTTTTAGATATATGGGTTTGTAATTTTATCCCTCTTTTATCTATTGATAATCCAAGAAAATCAATTTCTTGTTTTTCTATTATAACTTTATTTTTTGAAAGAACAATTCCTTCTTTTTTGCATTCATTTATAAATTTAATTAAATGGTTTCTATGTTCTTCTCTATTATTAGAACATATTAATATATCATCTACATAGACAATTAAGAATTCATTGAATTTTCTAAATATGTTATCCATTCTTCTTTGATATATTTGTGGTACATTTTTTAAACCAAATGGCATAACCATCCATTCATACTTACCTTGAGGTGTACTAAATGCTGTATATTGAATACTATCTTCTTCCATTTTTACTTGCCAAAATCCTGATTTGCAATCAAATTTAGAATAATATTGTTTTCCTTTTACAAGATTTATTAGTACCTCTTTATTGGGTAAAAAGTATCCGTCAAATTTAGTATATTTGTTTAATTCTTTATAATTTATCACCATTCTAGCTTTTCCTCTTTTTTGTTCAGAATGTTTCATGACCATAAATGCTGGACTACTATGGGGTCCATTACTAGGTCTGATTAATTTTTGATTAAGTAATTCTTTTATCTGAGTTTTAAACTCTTGTGTATCTTGTATGGTATACATCATTGGTCTAACTCTTATAATAACATTTTCTGTTAATTCTATTTTAGCTTTTGGATGATGTGGTTTCCAAAATAATAATGGATTTTCTCCACAAATTTTTTCTAGTTGATCAATGATTTTTTCCATATTTATTTGTATGTTTGTTTTTAAGGCTTTTTTATACATTATTCTTTTATTTTTTATTTCATTTTGTATAATTGGTTTTTTCTCCCATTTATCACCACGCTGTGTTGGCTGAACTCTGTAAGGTCTAAATTCTCGTGGTATTTTTAGTAAATGTGCACAAGGTGTTTGTAACATTACCATGTAATTATTTTGTTTATAATATTGAAATTGTTTTATAAAGTCATTTCCTAGTAATATATCACATTCTAATTTGTTATAATTATATACTTTATTTACAACTATTTGTTTACTCCCAAGTATTATATCAATTTTATCAGCACTATTAATTATATGAGTACTTTCTCCTGTTACTCCTGTAATTTTTATTTTTCCATTAGTATTCCATGATTTTATTAAGAAGCTTTTGAATATTGTTATATCACTTCCCGTGTCAATTAATGCACATGTTGTTATATTTGTTTCAACAATTGTAACTTGTATATAAACGGCTAATGGAAAACTTATTTGGTTATTCATTTATTCAGCCTTTCTACATAGTATAGTTTGACCATTATGAGTTATATATAATCCTTCACGTTTTATACTATAATCTTCTAGTCCATCTAGAAAGCTCATACCTAATAATACATGAGGGTTTGCCATACTACTATCTACATGACATGGTACTAAGAGATTTATTCCTCCTATTTTTATTGGTACTTTTACTTCAAGTTCAGTCATATGTATTTGTCCATCAAAATTTATATATCTATATGGATTGGTTCTATGAGATATTAGTCCTTTATTTCTATTTGAAGCTATATGACATTCACTAGCTCCTGTGTCAATTAATATATTTGATCCTTTTATATGTTCTATTCCATTAAAATATTCACCTTCTATTTTCATATTTCCAGCATTTCTATTAAGTTTTATTTCTTTTATATTACTAGTTTCTCCTAATTGTTTTCTATTAGGTAAACTTGCTGATCTCCTAATTAATCTACCATCTTCAAATGTTATGTTATTATTAGGGTATTCTTCTTCTCGTAACTCAATGATTTCTGGTTTATTTTTTGTTATAGTAAGTTCATAATTTCTTGGAACTAAACTTATTTGTTTATCTGGTTCTACAGCTTTACCAAAATCTTTACATTCTTTATGAATTTCAATATATGGTTTTTTAGAATAAATGTTTCCATAATTAGAATTAGTAAATGTGTATAATGCTCTGTATTCTATAGTCATAATTTTATCTCCTGGTTCCATTATGTCATCCTTATGTAATTTGAAATGTAGTCCTAAAACTTCATTAAAGTTTCTATCTTTTAACGATATACAATATTTTGGATAACATGTAAATATTAGCTTCTTATATGCTAGATTTCCTTCCACTGTTCCTAAATGACTATCTTTTAAATTTATAATTCTTCCATCATGTAAACTTACAGTCAAAGGCGAATCTAATCCTTCTCTAAACAGGGATTTAAACATTATTTGGATACCTGCTAAGTAAACATATTGAATCTTTTCACTTTGTTTTCTATTAATCTTTGTTAATAATTCTGCAACTGTATTTTTTGTTAAAAGATTTAATTTGTGTGTTCCTTGAGTGGTTCTAACATCTATTGCTCTTTCAATTTTATGATATTCATTTATTGCTACTTTTTCTCTTTTCCATATTCTGTCTAATATTTCCCATTTTCCTATTTTCAAATCTAAAGATAATTTTTGTATTTTTCTGAACTTATTATTATCAAAAGTTACTTTTAATCCATAACCTTCTATTCCTTCATATTCTTGCTTATCTATGTTCTTATTTGTTTCTATTTCTTCTATTTCTTTATTCTGATTCTGATTCATTGCTTTCTGAATCTGTTTCGCTTATATAGACTTCTTGATCATAGTATTTTTCAATATCTGATATTTCACTTAGTTCACTTTCTATTTCTAGATATTCATTTTGTAATATTTTAACTTTCTTTTTGTTACAATCAGGGCTTATATGTCCTATTTCTCCACAATTCCAATATTTGCATTGGCTTTTATCTTTCTTATAAGTTTTATTTTTCTGTTTTTTATTTGGATTATATCTTCTTTTGTAATATCTCCTCTTAGGTTTTATATATCTTTTTCTGAAGTTTCTGAATTTTTTAAATTTTCTATTTTTAAATTTTCTTTTATTATTATATTTTCTTCTTTCAGGGTTACATCCCCATTGGGTAGGTTTTTCCATATCTTCACAACATATTCTAGTTAATTTTCCTGATTTCTTTAATAATTGTCTTTGTTGACATATATATGCTAATTTTTCAAATAAGAATTTTATCCTTGATCCTAATGTTCTAGGTGTTCCAGGGTTATCTCTAATAATTTTTTCAAATTCTATTTTAAAGTATATTCCCCATGAACCTGGTAATTTATTGTAATACATATCTCTATATACTTCTTGGTTTTCATTACTATAGAATTGGACATAATAGTATTCTTTAAATTCACAAGTATATTCTTTAATTTTACACATATCACATATTGTTAAATTTATTAATCTTACTCTTGCATTATCTTTTTCTCTTATTGATTCTGCTTCAGAATTACTTATCCAATTTTCTCCTAAAAATTCATCCGCAATATAATCTACTATCTTTTCTATTCCTTTTCTATCTGATTTTATTAGTTCTGTCTGTACATTTCTTCTTATTAATGCTTTTGTATCACTACTTATTCCTTCCCACCAATTTCTAACATGTCCTTCAAAAGATGCTATTAAAAAATTTATCATTCTATCAGTATTTTCCCATGTATCATCTTTATTGTATAAAAAGAATAGTATCATTGAATCTGCCCAAGTTAATAAGGCTTTTTTAGTATCTATTTTACAATCAAGATCCAATTTTGTTCCTCCATGATTAATAGGTTTATCATAATTATTATTTGGTTCAAATCTATCTTTATATTTATTTCCTCTAGGTGGTTGTCTATCTCTGATTCTATCATAATATTGTCGGTGTGGTTTGTTATATAAGGGTGCATAACTTTCATCTGGATCTGGTAATTCTTGTTTAGAAGTTCCTATAGGAGCAGGGTTAGGTGCTCCTCCAGTATTCATTAAAACTTGGTATTCATTAAAGTTTTCTATACTTAACTGGTCAAAATTTTCTATAAGCAAATCTAATTCTTCATTCATTTTTGTTTTGTTCTTCTTCAATTTTTTCTTCAGCTTTTAATTTTCCTAAAGTTTTTTCTATAGATTTTTGTAATTCTAATTCTTCCTCTAATATTTTTGGTAATATATTTCTTCTAAATTCATCATCCATACTTCCTGCTTCTATTATAATTTTTTCCTGTTCGAAATGCTTCTTTCCTATTCTAAGTATTTCTTTTTCTATGAGTTTTTTGTCTATTTTCTTATCTTTGCTTTTATTATTTTCTTTGAATTCTCTAATCTCTAGTTTTAGTATATTTATATCATTTCTTATTTCTTTTAATTCATTTTTTACTTCTTGTACATCATTTATTAATGTTTTTATTAATGTTTTTAAATCTTCAATATATTCACTTATCGACATTTTATACTCTTGGTTTTTGAGTTTTTTGTACCTTAAATAGTCTGTCATACATATCATCTATTTTTATTTCTAACTTTTTGATTCTTTCTTCTATTGATATGATTTTTTCGTTTTCATTCTTTCTTATTTTCTCATTTAATTTATCTATTTTTTCTATAATTATTCTAATTTTATCTTGATTAATTAATTCTCCTGATTTTCTTTGGAATTCTTTTAAGATTTCTTCATCTATATTTTTAACTTCTCCTATCATTTCTTTTAATTCTTTGAATTGTATTGTTAGTTTATTTTGAATGCTTTGTAATTTTTCTTTGATATTCATATCCTGTATATTTAATTGTTGTAATTCTTCAACGGCTAATTTATCTTGTAAATTTATGTTTTTATATGTTTGCCATAAAAAAGCACTTATCCAATTTAATTGCATGTTAAGAAATCCGTCAGATTCTCCCCATGTGCTTAATGGTTGAAACATTGTTGTATTAGCTCCTTTTATTTGGTAAGATCCTACTGGTAGATTAATATTTTCTATTATTTGTTTTTCAAATTTTATTTCTGGAAATTCTGTCATTAAATTTTTCCTTTGATATGCTCGACTTCTAATCTTAATTCTGTATCATATTTTACTTCTTTACATACCATTATATTATATTCACAAAATTCTTCAATTGATCTTAACATAATTTTTCTTTGTTGTGCTCTATAACTTTTATTGTAATATTTTATTTCTCCAGTTATATCATATTTTTTCATACTGATTTTTTCTTTGTTATTTATAATCATAAGTATATTAGGTAATTGTTTTAGAATTATATTAAAGTATTTTCTTTTACTTTCTAATGATTTTAGTCTTAGAAATCCTTTTCTTTTTATATTTCTTTCTTCTATCATTTGGTCTAATAGATTTCCTCTTTGTTCTATTATGGAATCTAATTTTTCATTTGTTTTTATATCTAGATATTTGATTAATAAGGGTTCTCCTCTATGATAATCCATTCCTATAATTTTTGTATAATTCTTCTAGTATATCTTTGTGGATTAAATCTAATATTTTGTTTATGATAAAATCTTCTTTTATTATATCGAAATTTATTAGATCATATATTTCTCTTCTTATATCTTTATCTAAATCTCTTAAAGTATTCAAGATTTATATTTTATAATTATCGGGTATTGTTAGTGTATGCATAATTATAAATCTTGATGTATATATTATATATTTATTTTTATTTTTTGTCGTATAATATTTATCTTTTAGATCTGCCATATGGCTCTGATACCAAAGTGAGGGTGCTACTATGAGCGAACAAGAATCATATAAAAATCATTTAAAATTATGTATACAAAATTTTCTAAGGACTTGAATGAAATCTTTCCATACTTTAAAGGTTTGTGTTGCAAATTCTAAATATAAGGGTATTTTTGTAAGATTAAGGAGTCAAAGTCTATTTTTACAATATTATTGTTTCAAAGTCTATTTTACTAAATATTATAGTTATTGGATCTATTTACAATTATTTCCCTAAAATAAGCTCTAAGAGACTTTCTCTTTTAATTTTTTAAAATAAAGAATGGATAATTTGGATAGTCAAACTCTCTATTCTTAATTAAAAATGATTACATTTAATAAGCTACAAGTTCCAATACTCTACAATTTAAATTATTCAAATCACATTTGAATAGATTGACCATTGACATATAAAAAAATAATATTTTAAACAAGAGATTGAAAGAAATTAATAAATTGCATTGGAAAAAAAATAAAAAATAAAGAGCACCGTTGGTGTGGATAAAAAAATTTCTCTTTAAATTTAAAGATGCTCTTTACTGTGAATAGAGGTTCTTGGAGATGCTCTTAGTTGAGTATCGTCCGTCAGTGGGAGATACTTCATGAACCCTTCATTCAGTAGATAACCTTATTTAGATACTTTACAGCTCTGCTAACAAGTTTGTCCAAGAGGAAGAGATCTTTGTTAGTTTGACCAGCTACATACTTCATGCTTCATGTTTTATTGTGCAGTATTCATCTTCTATGATGAGTATGTTTTTAATGTGATAACTTGTTCTTTCTAGGAAATATTACCGTCTCTAACTTATTTCTTCCACCTCATATTTTGACTTTTTTGTGATACAGGAATTTTTTGTTCATACATTTTTATTTTTATTTTTATTTCAGCACCCCTAAACATATTGTTCTATGTTTTTCCGCCACCTTAGTGAATAAGGTCCAGGATTTACGTTAATTTTTTTGTTTCACTTATGTAGGTCATGTTGCTCGTCTCACTTTTCATATCTCACGCTGGTGCAAAATATAGTCTTTTAGGTAATGGCTGGAAAAGCAGTTAAATCTTTTGCAAAAACAGTTGGTGAGTACCAATATCCATGGCGAGAGACGTTGGCCAAGTACAAGGATGAGCTCTCAAAGGGGGTATGGGGTTACTGGGAGCTTGGTGCGTGGAAAAACCTTGGTATCAGTGCCCGCAGACGAGCCCGATTGTGCAAGGAAATGCTTCTTGCTGGGGAAGATTGGCCATATGATCCAGAAAGGAAGGAAATAAGAAGCAAGAGGAAAGGGCATAAGGTTGACAGAATAGCAGCAGAAAAGCGGGAGAGAACAGCTGAACTAATGCAGAACATGCCTCAAATGTTGGCAGATTATAGGAAAAGAAGGTGGGAGAGGAAGATGAAAGCAGAGGAAGATGCTGCTAAAAAGGCTGTGCAGGAGTAGATTCAGTTTTATAAATTTCCATGATCCAACGTCCAATCCATGGCTTTCTTCTTTACCTTTTGATTTTACGGTCGATGAAATCAACGAACCATACTGTGTTTCTTTGAATAGCTGTTTTACTTGTTTTTCGAGTGATTCATGGTACACCAAAAATGCCTTTTGTTTCACGAGGCTTGCATTTCTTTCCCGAGAATTTATTGGGGCTCAAATTTGAGCTGGTTTTTATGGTGTGAATAATGGTGAATTTGTTGTGGCAATGCTTCTGTAAGATACATTATAGAATTTAATTTCAATTGTTCTTAGATGTGGACAAACATGTACCGACATATTTGCGGTGTTATATCCGTCTTAAATAATGTGTTCGTGTTGCTAGGAAAGAACGACTTTAAAGCATCCACAATGGATGTATTAATTTTTGTTAGTTAAATACTGTCATAATATTTTAGTAGATGTTAAATATCAGATATACATGTTAACTTTAGCTACTATTGGAGTCTCACATCATATGATATTTAGCTCAACATCATATGAACCAATTTTTTCCAAAGTAAAGTAGTGATTCAATTCAATTAAAATAAAATTAATTGATGGACAAAGAAATTTTTTAAAATCATTATCAATGGTATTATGGTTTAAAAATATATTTCTCTAGTTGGCTCTTTTATATATATATTTTTTGTTAATTTTTATTATTATAAATTATTATTATTAAGAATATTATGATAAAAAAAAAAAAAAAATTCTCTAGCTAACCCTTTTATAGGTAGTATAGTATATAGATATAGATTTATTATTTATTACAACTTATTTTATTTAAATTCACATACAAACAAACTTTCATTGAAGAAAAAAAAAAATACATAATATAAATAAATAAATAAATAAAATGGAGGAAATCAAAATTTTTTGATAAACAAATCAGCCTATTGTTTCTATAATAAAAAGAAAATATACGAACTAAGATAGCAAAAAACATAAGAAATATACCAATTTAATGTTTCTCGATCCTATTTGTCATGTCATCGGTTAAAATATTTGTTATCTTTAACAAACACATTAAAATGTGCAATGTAGACTTGGATTCGACCTATCCCCAGTCTGCCTATTTCTTCCATTGGTGGCCTATGCGCCTTGCTTGAGTCTAAGAGTAGGGATTTCAAGTTCGAAACCAGGCAAAAGGAAGTGAGTTCTTGTAGGTCGTTTCTCTTATGAGGCAAGTCATTTTTAGAGCACAAGAAGTTGGTGAAGAGCGAATAAGAAGGGGCTTTCAACTGGAATTAATGCCGTTTGGCCAGAATGCACCACAAACAAAGCATAGGGTGTAGTCACTCCACTCCATACAAAGATATAGAAAAACTTAAAAGCAAAGAGAAATTTCTACACTATTATTATTGAAATAAAGGCCTTCATCCTAGCTTCTAAAAGATGAGAAAATATCAGATTTTTGCGACCAAATAATTGACAGCGGAGACTTCGAATAATAACTCTCTCTCTCTCTCTCTCTCTCTCTCTCTCTCTCTCTCTCTCTCTCTCTCTCACACACACACACACACACATATTAATAAAGCACCATAACAATCAAGAAAAGGAGAATAAAAATGTGTCAAGTCCTTCCACACATCAAGACAGGAAAAGAATAGTCCCTTGGGGTTTTTGTATTTTTAAATGAGTAATACTTTTCCATAGATAGAGGACAAGGGAATCGGCTACTGGCTATTATCTTATTACCTTGCCACTCTTGCTATCAGTCATGATTCTACGTACATTATATTTCCGTGGTCATGCATGTAATCACTACTAGATTCCTGAGTTTTACCGACAGAAGATGGGCGCTGGAAATCTCGTTGGTGTAACCCTCGATGCTAAAATTTTTGCAATGGGAGTTATATTTTCGTTGTTAAATACCAACGAATGCTTGACCGTTGGTAATTTGCAATGAAAATATAGAACCGTTGAAAAACACCAACAGTTGCTTGGCTGTTGATATTTCCAATTGAATAATCTGTTAGGATTTACCAACGGAATGATTCCAACAGATCGTACTTCCCATTGGAAATTTAATAACTTTTTTTTTTTTTTTTTCAATGGGGAATTTCTGCATTTGCATTTTAATAAATCCTAAATTTTGTAGGTATATTCCACGGAAAATCTTCAAACACAAGAATCAATAGAGCACTAAAATTAAGCAAAAATAATTCAACAATTTTCAACATCTTAGATATTTTACCGCAACATTCAATCTGAAAGTTGTTTAATTATAAATTACTACAAAATGAAGATAGAGTTTTATAATAATCTTGTCATTTTATCGAGGGAAACAACTTAAGGAAATAAAATCAAACTGCATCCTTTGTATGAAGTCCAATTCCAGTTTCTTTGAAAAGTAAGGAAGGTTCTTGAGTAACATATTTCAGCACAGTTAGACTCGCAGTTCTTTAGCTCAGCCTCCTTGCTTTCCATGTTTAGGTAGCTGACTCCAACGTCATTTTCTTCATCTTCCCAGTAGCAGAAGTCGATTTCTTTTCCCTCTTCTTCAGCATTTTAAATTGTTTCATGATTCCTTTAACAGCTGGTTATTATGACCTCCAGAATCTAACATGCACTCTGTTCCCAAATTGGATATTTCCACTGATTTTAACTTTCTACGGCTTCTGCCATCAATTGAAGAATTAGCTAGTATGTCTTATTGCAAATGTATTTCATTTCCTTTATTAGTGATGGATAAGTAGAGTGAGTGCATCCTCAATTAATTCAACATCTTGTGCAAGGCCGTTTCCCCTTTTAACATTTCCAATTACCTTCACAATTGCAGTGTACCCACCGTGTCTAACAACAATACTCTATGTAATTACCCTTTATTTATCCCATTAAACATGAGACCACAGCCACCAATGATAGAAAAAAGCATGCGAATGGCACATCATTAAATATACTGGAATTGTAACACGTAACAAACATGAAAAATGCTTAAAGCACCTCGGGACTTACCTCCAAGGTGACCCCCTCCTCACATAGAGGGGGTGGAGCCCACTTACAACCAAGTGGGCTCCACCCCCTCCATGTGAGGAGGGGGTCACCTCGGGGGTAAGCCCCGAGATGCTTGTATCATAACTGTTGGTAAAAATATCGCAAGTGTACGATATCGCTACAAGTAATAAAAGTGGACTTTTGGAGTCCGGGTTATCGATCCCACGAGGACTATTTAATTAACTATAAATTTACTTCGAATATAGAATTTCTAGACAAAAACCAAAACTAACTAAGAAAATAAATTGTAAAATAATAAAAACAAAAAAACGACAAATAATTGGAAATCAGTGAAATAAACACATCAATTAAAATGAAAATAACAAATTAAAATAAAAACAATTAACGAAAGCAAGAAACAAACGTGGTGGATTTTGAACAATTGAATGAAAATCGGGACTAACGATTTCGAAATAACGTTCTAGCTTAATTTCTCATCTCAAGTTGTTTTCTAAAATTGTATTTGGTCGAATTCACGCATATATCTAATTTACCTCTCTCGAGTTCAAATTAGACCTATTTAACTAAGTCAACCATGAATCTCTACAGCGGGTCAGAGTTCTCCTTAGCTAAATGCATTAAATTTCCTAGGAATTCCTAAGTGACCACATGCAACCACAAATTCATATCTCTATCTTTTTGTTGAAATTGCCGAATTTTATTACGTGGTCTAATTGTTAACCCACCTCTCGGATTATGAAAACAACCATTAAATCATGAATTTGTGATCAAGCAATTCAAGCATTAAACGCAATAATAAAATCAATACATAAAATAAAAGCACCAACTTGAGAATTAAAATCAAACTAAAACATTAAATCTAATCGTCAATCCCGATTATAAAATTTAGCTACTCATGTTTGTGGAATAAAAAGCAATAAATAATAATAAAACTTGGAATTTAAATAATTGAAGAATTAACATCACCAGTCAGCACCAAGAATCACCAAAATATGCTAACTTTTTATTCCAGCCTCTGTTTTCGGTTTGTGTTAATTCCTCCAGCCGTCTTCTTCCTTAATTACACAACCAGCCACAGTTCAATTGCACCCAACAGTGCCCACTCTTCTTGTTTCTTTTTATTCTTGCTGCCTAACTACTTTAATTCCACCACTTGAACTCACAACCTACCTCTACTTTTAATTCCCAGCCGACAACTCCAAAGGTGACCACAATTCTTGTCCCCTTCAATTAATTCTTGTCTTTTGCCTGCATGTGTATATATATATATCTCTCAAACAATTCTCTCTTCTCTCCCTCGGCTGCTCTCTAAACTCACGGCTGCGCACCTCCTTTCCCGTGGCTCCGCACCCTCCTCTGTTGTATGTGTATATATATATATATATATACACAAATTAACCCTAAAGCCCAAATCAACTAAATTGTTCTTCAAGTTACTCAATTTTTCCATGTATGATAAGTTAGTCCTTGAGTCAATTGCACATTCGGTCTTCAACTTTTGAGAGTGTACACTTTAGTCCTTTTTCTTCGTTTTATCTCAATATTCGTCCAATTGTTGCGTGATTGCTTCAATTCATCACTTTTCTTGATTTTGGGATAAAACCTGAAATAATAATAAATAAACACAAACTAAGTAGAATTTATTCCAGAAAAACAATATAATATTCTAATTTCGATAGATAAATAAGTGTATAAAATACACTTATCAAACCCCCCCAAACTAGAATATTTGTTCGTCCTCGAACAAAAATAAAACTAAACTATAAAAATAAAAATACAAACAGACATTGTTTTTGTTTTTGTCAATTTATTTACCATACACTTCAATAATCCAAAATGACGATTCACTTTAGAAAAGAAAAATGAACAACAAAAATTATTTTCATTCATCCAATGTTCAATAAAAGAAATTGAGAAAGTATACTAATCAATATGAAACATTATTAAAAGTATAGCGGCCAATACGATATTAAACCCAATACCTACCTTTTAAGCCACTTAATCTAACTAGTGGTGCAACGTGAGTTGCACGATGGATCTTCAAGTGTTAATATTGATAATGTTGTTTCTTTTATGTATTTTGCTTGCTTAAATGGATGTATTTTTCTTTTTTAGTTTATTTGCATGACACTGGTATTGTAATTCCCTTATTTTGGGATATGACATACTACAATCCGAAATTGACAACAATCTCCCTATGTACGCCACTTTGTGAATCAAGAAATAATAGTTGAGAGGCATAATCGTCAATTCATGATTTATTGTTGTGGGAATTAAAAAGGAAGATTGACGGGATAAAAGCAATATGCAATAGTCGATATTTTGTCTTGAAAGTAGTGTGCCCAGAAAAGGGGTTACACAAGTGTTAGTACTGTATTTGTAACTATGTTTTGAGAATGGCATTTTTGTCGAGCCTAGTCATTATGTCTTTGAAAACTCTCCCTTGGATTCTTGGCCTTGACGCTGTTTTTGCTACGTTTCGTGCACATGTTGGTGCTAACCTACATAGTCCAGCGTTTTATAGAATCAATGATTTTGAGGGTGAAGATAACATCCATATCGTAACTCCCATGATCCAATGGTTTGAAGTGGAAAAGGGTGAAGGGCGAGTGTTGTTAGGTTCCGCAGTGAAATTAGGCTTGATGAGAATCATAGTAGGTTTGACAGGAAGATCAAATATTCAAGTCAAATAAAACTTCAAGTTGCATGGTCGAAAGTCTCCAAGTTTAGCATGACATATCGGAAGAAGATTCAAGGTTAAAATAAGTGATCAGGACAAGAGTCGAGCCATGAATCAAGTGGAAATAAAAAAAAAAGAATAAAAAAAAAACTCTCAATGAATATGATTCAAATTTTTTATCAAAGGTTGAGACCCAGTTTTCATATATAAGACATTCGAATTTGGAAATTACTACGTATAGAATAATTGTAGTTCTTTGAGTTATCTTATCAACTCACTTTGAATCATTGCAATCCATTTCAATATCAAGAAAGAAAGCTATGACCAACACACCAAGTGATAGCATACATCACAATTTTCGAGCCTCATGATTCCCTTTATTATTTCTTACAACTTATCATCAAGAATTATTTCTTGTGTTGTTCAAACAAATTTGGTGATATTTCCTAACTCTTGTGATCAATAGGTCGACATATCATAGGCGATTGTGTTGATTACTAGGTTCAATATTTTTTAATCAAACTCAAACCCAAACTTATCAAAAGCATGGACAACTTTTGTGGTGTTCTTTCATTATGGTTCCTGTTTCTGCATTTCAATAGGTCTAAGGTTTAATATATCCTAGGTTCTTGTGTCGTGAGGTGAAGATCATAGTGTTACCGTCTATCCAACCTGAATTTGGAACTTTCCACGCATTCTTTGAGTCAATTTTGTGAGTTCCACGTGATTCCTACACGGAATCACATCATCTAGAGATGAGAATCATAGTAGGCTTGACAGGAAGATTAGATATTCAAACCAAACAAAACTTCTAGTTGCATGGTCAAATGTCCCCAGGTCAAGCATGGAAATTTTCTTTATCAACGGTTGAGTCCTAGTTTTCGTATAAAATATATTCAAATTTGGAAATTGCTATTTGTGGAAGTGTATGCCTTTGAATCATCTTTTCAATGCACTTTGAATTATTTTAATCGAACATTATGAGAGAAATTTATGATCAAAATACAAAGTGATTGCACAAACCGCAATTTCAGAACCAGAGAGTTAAAAATTTTCCCAAGTGTTCACCAGCCTGGAAACCAAGTGATCACTTGGTTTTATTTTAGGGTTATTTTGACTTTTTCGTATTTTTAATGTTGTTAGTTTCTTTTTATGTCCATTATTGGCGGCTATTAAGTTTATTTCGACCTTTTTAAATATAAAAGGGGTTTTTAATTCATTGTAACTTAGATTTTTATGTTTATTGATTATTGAGTGATTCAATACAATTAAAGGTGAGGATTCCCTTTATTTCTTAAAACTTATTAAGAGTTATTTCTTGTGGCGTTCAAACAAATTGGGTGAGATTTTCTAAATCTTGTGATCAAGAGGTCGACATATTGTAGACCATTGTGTTGCTTGTTTGATTCAATATTTTTTAATCGAACTTATCAAAGATATGGAAAACCTTTGTGGTATTCTCCTATTATGGTTCTTGTTTTCACATTTCAACGAATTTACGGTTAAATATACATTAGGTTCTTGTGTTGTGAGACCTATTTTCTAACCGACCAAAATTTGGATCTTTCTAGGTGTTCTTCGAGTCAATTTTGTGAGCTTTCAAAAGGATTCACATCATTCGATATTAGAGCTAGACTCTAAATTCAGGTTTTCTCTATCCTAGTTTGATTCCATGTGTTTATCGTTGAATCTTCCACATAGAATCATCCATATCTTGTTTTTGTTTGTATTTGTTTTTAATTCCAATTAATATTTGTTTACTTAAAAAAAAAAAAAAAAAAAACATCAAAGTTCTTCAAAACTAGATTTTTTGAGTTTCTTGATTATTAGAATTAATTTTCGTCAAAAATTATTTTTTTTATTTTTTATTTTATTCCAAAAATTATATAAAAAAGTAATTTGGAAAATTCAAGAACCACTTTCTTGAATTTCTTTAAATTCTTGAATTCTTGAACTTTATATACTGGGATGGATAGTAATCTGGGTTCTACTTTCCAAACTAGATGTATATGGGTGATGAGGTGTGTTGTTTGACTATTAATAGGGAGTACTTCTCTAATTTTTCTAATATCACCATGGTTGAAAAATTGAGATTACCTCTAATACCGCACTATAGACCTTATAGGGTGACGTGGATGTGAGAGTTTGGGGAGTTCCATGTGACCAAGGAAGTTATAGTGACTATCATCCATTAGAAATATATTGATGAAGCATGGTATGACGTGGTGTCTCTACAGTCTTGTCGTATTTTGTTGGAAAAATCATGGAGACATAAAAGGGATGCATTTTATGATAAGAGTAACCACATATACAATTTTTTAAGGATGAGAGATCAATCGTACTATTTGGTTTAACACTGGAACAAGAATTTGAAGATACAAAGAAGGTGAAGAAAGAGATCGATCCGTTATCTAGATTGAATTATCAATTAAACTTTTAGAATAGGACATGATTGTACAGAAGGGTAAAAATGTAGCTATATTGTGAAAGAATGAGAGTGAAAGGGAGGTTGTAACTAAATTGCAAGAAGAGCCTCGAGATATGAATTTTGAGAGGGAGGAGGATGGAATTAAAAATGAGGTAGAACTTGTAGATTTGAAGTGTGACGAGGAGGCGCGTGAGCCGGAGAATGAAACTATAGAGATTTACGTGGTTCGACAACTTGCCTACATCCACGGACCCTCGTCAATGTTTTTCACTATATATTAAATTTTTACAAATATATGGACATTAACTATAACGCCCCGAATTCTAATAACCCGGAACGCCACTTCGTCTTTTAAATCTAACTTTATTGTGGAAAATAAATTGAATTCTAAACATGGTATTTATTTGTAAATTAGCAATGGGAACTTAAATCAAATAAATTTATTTAAAACAATTCATAAAATTCTAAATTTGAAATTCTTAAGTTTTGTAACGACAAAATAAATTATCAACTCATTAATTGAGACTTTCAAAAAAAAATATCACTTCATCTATTAGTTTGCCACAAATGCTCTTCATTCGCCACCGTCTCGAAAATATGCAAAAACTGTTAAAAACGAAATATTCATAGACTCATCATCAATAATTAATTTACAAAATAATTGAACACATAATTATGCAACTAATACAGTGACCACATCATCATAATTATAGGCTCTTTAAAAATCATAGGGTGTGGGGAGTCTCGTCTCATGCATTTAAGCATTTAAGTTATGCATAACCACATCATTATCTCATGCATTAAAGAATTAAAGTCATGCATAACCACATCATTCTCATTTTATATCATAAGAGATATTCTTATCTTGTATCATGCATTAAAGCATTTAAATAACGTAAAATTTACAAAATACATGCAATCATAATTTAAACTAATTAGTGGGGCGCGAGTCTACCTCAAATCATGAGTTTAAAAATAGAGCGAGAATGTCCCGTCAATCCTCTAAATCACCAAATGTTTCGTCTGACCAAAAGAAAAATTAAATTAATTTAGTACTTCGAAAATTGAAATATTAAAGGGATAAAAATAAGCTTTAGAGAATAATTTAAAATTTTTGAGAAACAGGAATTTAAAAGTTTAGGGGATGAATAGACATTTCGAAAATAGTGGGGCTGACTGTAGGGGTTAAGGACTGATCTGTGCAATTAATCGAAATTAGGGAGTGAATTGACAAACTCAGAAAGTTTCTAGCCAAATTAGATTTCAGCAGAAATCCTGGGTCATAATAAACTGTTTTTGAAAGTTTTGGACTTACATATTGAAATTAAAAATGAAATGGACTGAAATGAAATAATTTAAATCTGTAGGGACTAAATTAAGAGACTTTGAAAGGTAGGGATCAAAGGGAAAATAAAGTCAATTAAAATATCAAAATCCTTTCTGCCTCTCCATTTCGACAACAGAGAAGAGGTGGGCGATCGGGCCCATCTCAGCCCACGGGCAGCCAGCGCCAGTCACCGACGAGCTTCCAGCGTTGTTGCTTGCCGCCTTCATGTGGCTGCGACGAGGGTGTGTGTGGTTGTGTGAAAGGAAGACGAAATGGGATTCGATTTCATGCAAAGTGAGGTGGAGGTGATTGGGTTTCCGGCGATAATCCGTCTAATACAAGAGGCGGTCGAGGTAAGTGATGGGTTAAGGTTATTTCTTTGGTTTTTGGTTGATTTGGGTGTCGAATTGAGGGGGAATTTAGAAGTGGGTTGTGGTGGTTGGATGTGGTGCTTCGGGCGATGGTTTCTGTTTCTGTGGCAGTGTTTGCGTGCGTTCTATCTTACTGATTGAAATGGTGGTTCGAGGTTCAAGTTTGGTGATGGCTGTTTTGGTTTGATTGTGTGTAATGAAAGTAACCGGGCGCAGAGCTGCAGCTGGTGGTTTACGGTCGGCCATGGAAATTTTGAGGTCCGAGTTGTATGGTTGAGTATGTGTTTCAGTTATAAAATGTGTGAAGTTCGTTTTATGCAGATCGTGGGTGGATTTCATTGGCTATGAAGGTTGAAAGACAAGGATGATTATTGGAGAAATGGAATTTATTAGGCATGGAGACGTGTGAATGAGGAAAATTTATGGAACAATAGAATCTGTCAAAAATGTGCAATTGAATAGCGTTTTCAATTTGAATTAACTTTGCAAAAATGGGATTAAGGAATTGATTTAAATTGGATTCAGGAAAGGTTTAATAAATTTAAATGGATTGAAATAATAAAATTGGGAATTTTGAACTAAAGATAAATGAATAAAATTTGAGCTAACGTTAACTTGGATTTAAATTGGTAAATTGGGGAAAATCGCAATTTATGGTAATTGGGGAGAATTTTGGAGAAATAAAAATTTGTCAAGAAATGGAAAAAGTGGGATGATGATGCTGTCAAGTTGATGGGGCTTTCAAAACTTGTGTCGAAGAATTGAATTTTGATTAGCTTAACTTAAAATTGGACAAGCGAGAAATTTATTTGATTGGCTTGATTTCAAAGTGGGCTAAGAAAAGATTTGACTGGATTGAATTAAAATTTGATAATAATACGAATAAAATCTAAATTTCGGATCCAAAATAATTTGAATCCAAAATAATCAGAATTTGGAAAAATTCTTAACATTTAATTTTGATTTTGAAAATAAATAATGAACTTGAGACACTTATAAAATTTGAAATTTGACTAAGCTTTTAAAAATAAATCTAATTTCACTTAAATGACTAGATGAACACGTGTTTAAATTAAATGGGCAAAGTCACAGCGATATGTTTTTAAGAAATATTATAAGTAACGGAAATTTTCCTGATCACTACATTCACTCACCAACTCAATCCTACAGATCACAAAGAAAATACTAATAAAAAGCTAATATCTAACCACAAGCGTCCACCCTTTGAATTATCCCACACAAGTTACAAGAAATAACAAAGACAAAGTTCACCAATTTTCTTTTGATTTGGGCACAATATGACACTCTCTAAATGTGCAATTAATTAACTACTCAACACACATATTTATAGGTAAATAAGAAACTAAAAACATGTATAATTTGTGACCTAAGATGTAGAGATGGCAAAAAAACCCGACCCGAACCCGCCCCTAATGGGGCGAAAAAAACCTGCCCAGCGGGTCGGCGGGATGGGTATGGGGCGACTTCCCCCGACCCGGGTGGGTCGCGGGGTGGGTGCGGGTTTGGTTGTCCCGACTCGAACCCGCCCCGATTAAATAAATTAATAAAAATTAATAAGGAAAAAAATAAAAAAATACCGAAAAAATAAAAAAAAAATTAAACGGGGCGGGTAGGTTGACCCGCTCCGAAATTCGCGGGTCGCGGGGCGGGTTTGAAATTGAAAAATTCTCGCGGGGCGGGGGGACCCGACCCGAATCCGCCCCGTTGCCATCACTACCAAGATGTTTTCTTGATGAACTAGAATAACCAAAATAAGGAAAGAAAATCTCGCATAAGCGCTTCAACCCTAATTCTTGTTTTTCTTCCTTATTTCTCAGCCCATTTACACAAAACCTAATGGGCTCTCCAACATCGACCCAAACCACACAATTTAGGTCAATATCCCAACAATCTCTACCTTGGCACAAATTATTCCAAGCCAAAAAATCAAATTCAAAAATTGGGTAACAAGCAATCATTTTTTCACTTTGATGATCCCAATACTCCACCATGAGTATAACCACTCAGAATTTATCAACGAACTCCGAGCATTTCATCGGCCCACGTCGAAATACGAAATTGCTGAAAAATTATGGTATAACTTCCATTGTTTGATTTTTTCGTGGAAGCTCATCAACTATCAACATCAATTCAACCACATACCTTGCATCCAGTCAAATCAACGCTATATGCGAACACATCTTCTATCATAACAACTAACTCATGCCATGAGGATGTCCCATCTTTCTTAGAATACATCATCACCACCCTCCACCAAGAGAGTCTTATTATCCTTTTACGAGTAGTTAGCAGAGTCTACTCCACCTTTTAGACAATTTCTTCTCGAGTGCCCGAATTGACCATAGTTCCAACATGTTACCTTCTTCTTCATAGAGTACCCCCCCTCTTCCACTTTTCATTAACACATGCAAATTATTATCAGATGAATTATTATCTCCACTTAAACTCTGTTCTTCAAAGATTAACTTACTTGTAACTTCTTCAAAATTCATTGTTTCTTTCACGTACATCAACATAGGTTTTGATGTGCTCAAAAGTGAATGGAAAAGACCAGAGGAGCATTAATGTTTTATCCTCATCTTCAATTTTAACTCCAATAGATTCCAGTTTAGAAACAATCTCATTAAGCACACTAAGATGGTCAAAG
This sequence comes from Ligustrum vulgare, assembly GCA_963555705.1. Taxonomy (NCBI): domain Eukaryota; kingdom Viridiplantae; phylum Streptophyta; class Magnoliopsida; order Lamiales; family Oleaceae; genus Ligustrum; species Ligustrum vulgare. The sequence continues at coordinate 38,195,514 of OY743173.1, read as the reverse complement.
ATTTTTGTACCTGCGCTCATTCTCAACGAATGAAACTGTTCTTTCAGATACAAACAATTTGACAAGCTCTTCGTCTGATACAACTCTTTTAGTTTTTCCCACAATTCCTTCGTAGCAGATACCCATGAATATTTGCAAGAATATTTTTGGCCAAACATAGTCGTATTGTGTTAGTAGCTATCAAATCTAAATCTTCACAATCTTCATCACTTTTGCTGGATTCAATTTCTTTTTTTCTTTATCAGAACTAATGATTGGTTTTCTCTTCAAAGATTTATGTAGACCCACCTGAATTAAAACATCTTTGTCTTGTACTTGCTACAAGCTAAAATTGATTTTCCCATCAAATTTCTCCATGTTGTGTTTGGCAGACATATTTTCTTTTACTCCAAATTCTTTGAACAACCTGATACTTTGATATCACTTATTGGGAATTAAACGTTGATTCCCTTTTCTTTAACCCACATGATCTTTTGATGTTCAAAGTAATAATGAGCAAACAAGAGAATAAATACGAATACAGTGATTTATGTGGTTCGGAAAAGTGCCTACGTCTACGGACCATATAAATTGTTACAAATATATAGACTTTCACTCACCAACTTAATCCCACAAACCACAGAGAAAATAAAAATAAAAAACTACTATCTAACCATAAGTTTCCACTCTTTGAATTATCTCACAAAAAGTTACAAGAAACTACAAAGATAAAGCTCACCAATTTTCTCTCGATTTGGTCACAATATGGCACTCTCTAAATGTGCAATTAATTGCATACTCAACGCACATATTTATAGTAAATAAAACCTTAAAAACGTATATAAATTGACATCCAAGATGTTTCCTTGATGAAGTAAAATAACCAAAATAAGGAAAGAAAATCTCGAATCTCGCCTAAGGCTTCAACCCTAATTTTTCTTTTTCTTCCTTATTTCTCAGCCCATTTTCACAAAATTCTAATGTGCTCTTCAATATCGACCCAAACCCCATAATTTGGGTCAATATCCTAACAATTTTTTCTCTTTGCATCGAAATCCACAATGAACTAATAGCACGGATTCAAAGATAAAGCACATTTATCTAAAAAAAAGCAATAACTCACTTTCCAGAGGCAAACCAAATAGCTTAAGTCTCCTCCTCCTGGAAATCTTCATTTACAAAATCCATAGCACAATTTGTGATTCCCATTATGCTCAAAACTGAGAATTCCTCCATATATTTTACTTCCTATTACCTAAATATTGAGAATTTGTGGTTCTCCGATTCTGGGATTTATGATTGTTCTTCTGCGGGTTCTGGAATCAAGATTTGGATTCAATTCTAAGCAAACTAGACTTTCCTCATAACGATAAGTTTTTACTGTAGACTAGAACCTCGTCAGTCTTTACATTCGGCGTTGGATTTGGAGCTTTTGTATTCCACCATATTATCTAATGTGTTTAGAATGCTAATAAAATTTAAAATGTATAAATGTAATTGGTTCTATTTTCAGAGTATTTTGTGTAATTTCCTTAAATTGAACCTTGCTATCAAGACGAGAGCTAGGCTGAATATTTGGAGCCCAAGGCCTGAAAATACGCATAAACCGGCCCAACATCAGCTCCAAACAGGCCTATGAGAAACAGACTTCAATTTAAGCCCAGCAGCCATACCCTTTACGGCCTACACCATTTTAGGATCTTTATTTGGGGGCAAGAGCAGAGGGAGGTACAGAGGAAAGGGGACTGGAATCAGTAATCAAACGGGTTAATTATGCTCATTCATATATTTAATCTTCAAATTTTTAAAATCGGTCCATTCTAAACTATTTTACTAAATCAGGTATTCTAAATCAAACCCTAATCATCCTCCCCCATCTCTGTCCACTCAGAAAACCAGATCTTATCAACGCCATGGAACCAAATTTCCGCATCGTGCTATGGTTGCTGGAGTCATCACCTTCGTGGAACCTGCTGACCGCTTTGTGCTGTTGTTGCTGGAATCATCACCGCGCGTAACCTGTTGGCTGAACTGATCGCAGACACAACACTGCGGACAGCGCCGGTGCAGCAGCAGCAGTGAGGGGAGACAGCGGCATTGTGCCTCCATAGAGCAGCTTCCGCGTCGCGGCGCTGTGCACTCTCAGCTCAGTCACCGATGTGAGCGACGATTCTGAATCTGTGAGAGTGGTGCTGTCTTTCTTGGTGGCCGAACTCATCGGGCAGTGGGTCTTGTGGCAACCTTGATTTCACAGTATTATTGCAGTAGATAGATTTGGTGGTGCATGTGGTGGCTCGGTGGTGGTGCTAGGGTGGTTTTGGTAGCGATTTATTTTTGTGCGTGTGTGAAATCCGTGTGACTGTTTGCACGCGCGAGGGGAGAAGAAGAAGGGGAGGAGTTGTCTTTACCGTGTGGGGAGTGGTGGTGGCGCCCAGTGGTGAAGAGGCAGACGGAAAGACAGAGCGGTGAGAGAGAGGAATCTGAGTGGGTGAGGCGAGAGGTTTGAGAGATCGTGATCCCGATTTGGGGATTTAGGTTAGGTGGTGATTGTGATTTGATGGTGATGGTCCTCTTAGATGGTGGTTGGTGGTGATGGTTTTAGGTGGTGGTGGTAATTAGTTATAATTGTAAGTAAAACTAATTACAAATTGAAATAAAGTTACGACAGTGATTCAACGACAGCAATTGTGGCGATTGTTGATTACAAATTAACTTGTGTAATTAATTACAAATTACACTAATGTTTTACTAATTCATTCATAAGTTAAAGTTACAATTATAATTAGTTACAAAATTGAAATAAAGTTACAATTGTTTTAATTACAAAACTTGATTTTGATTTAAAAAAAAAAAATCTAATTTTGAAAAATATTTTGATACTTATGTAATTAGTTACAAATCACCTGATTTTAAAAATTTTCATACCAAAATATTTGTAATTAACCGTAATCAAACCAGTCTCTCTCGCTTAATGACCCTCTAGAAAAGGTCCGTCCGTTCTTTTCTTCTTCTTTATTATTTCCATCATAATTGTAATCAGCGTTTCATTTTTCTTTTTTTATAAGCTGTAATTAGTTCTGTAGATATTATGTTTGTATTGCTCAGCTATAAATTTGTATGGCAACTGACAAATTGAAGTTTTAAAAATAAATTTCTTTTTGTTCTATAGATGAATATGTTATTTCTATTCTCGATTTATAGATGATTCTTAAGATTTCTATGTTGTTATACGATTGTCCAATTGTGAAGCTGATGTATGGAAACTGTTCGACAAAATGTTTTAAGTGAAAACATCTACAATTTGCAAGTAATTGTGTGATTAAGTACACAGTTCACAAGATGCTAGGTGCTATTTAAAACATGAAAATAGCGAGAAGTTTTTTGTTCTGTTACAGCGAGGAGGAGCAATATGGCTTCACGAGGCATTCCCCTAGCCTCAATTCTCATAATATTCTAAGCTTTTTATTTATTTATTTGGTGGGGTGGGCGGGTTGGGCAGGGAAAGTTATTATTGATCGTGATTCGTTTCTGTTGCTGAATTGATGTAGTCAATACGGTGACATGAAGTACATGTTTTGATGTGTTCTGGACCCTCGACAATTGGAGTCATAGCGGGCTTGACAAAAAGTTAAATATTCAAGCCAAATAAAAGTGCAGTCCAGTCAACCATGTCGAAATTAGATGCATAATATGTGTTTTTCGAGTATAAATGGGTCACTAAGCAAAACTCATAGGCCAAAACCCTTGAGCCGACTGATTTTATGACCAAATTCCATCATTTGGGGCTTCAAAACAGCAAGTCAATTATGCAGACGGAAATTAGGGTTTTTGCGTATTTTTAGGTTAAATTTTGTTTTTAATTATTTGTTTGCCTATTTTAGAATTTTAGTCTAATTATAATTCTATTTTGAGTCAATTAGCGGTTATGTTATTTTACTTATTTATATTCCTTTCCATTCATTGTAATTCAGACTTGGGAGATTCGATTTTGATATAAAAAGTTTTTATTGAGGATTCAATAAAAGATATAGGTGTATTCATATGTTTTCGAACTTATCAAGAATATTTCTTGTGGCGTTCAAATACCGAACTTATCAAATATTTCTTGAGAATATTTGTGGCCTTCAAAATCAGAAACTTATCAAGAAGATTGGGCAATTCCTTGTGGTGTTTCGAAAGTCGTGGTTCTTTATTCCGCATCGTCGAGCCATCGCGTCGTGAATATCGGGTCAAGATTCCACCGTCCAACCACAACCTGGGTTCGGAACTTTCCGACGATTCTTCCGCGCTTCGAACCTCATCATCTGGTATCAGAGCTGGACTCTGAATTCAGGTTTTTCTATCCAATTTGATTTTTATGTTTATCATCGAGTCCCATAAAAATCATCCATATCTTGTTGAGTATTTTGTTTTCAGTTTTTTGCGTTCTTCTTATTCTTGAGTTTGTTGAGTCTTTAATCTAGAAAATCGTTCCAAAAAAATTTTAACAGTGTTTGTTTTGCTTAATTCTTATCCGAATTAAGTTTCGTTTGTTTTGTTGCGTTCGTGTCGAATTTTCGGATTTTATTAAAAATAAAAAATTATTTTTATTTTTATTAATTCCGAAAATTCATCATAATTAAAAAAAAAAAGTCACTCCGAAATTCAAGAACCACTTTCTTGAGTTTCTTTAAAATTCTTGATATTCATTTCCTTTCAAGTCAATAAAAGTCGTTCTTGCTATTTGATGTCTAAATCCTCTTCGTTATTGAATTTTTGAAATGCCACATAAGGAATGAATTATGATCCGGGCTCTTTATTCCAAACTAAATGTTATGTGGATCATAAGGGGTGCAGTTTGGCGATTGATGGAAAGTGCTTTACTAATTTCGTTAGTAGCACCGTGGTTGAAAAATTAGGATTGCCCCTAGAACCACACTATAAACCTTATAGGATGACATGGATAAGGGAGTTTGAGAATTTCAATGTAACCAAACAAGTTCTAGTGCCTATCACCCAGGGAAGATATAGTGAGGATGTATGGTGTGATGTAGTGCCATTGAAGTCTTATCATATTTTATTGGGAAAACCTTGGAGACATAGGAGGGAGGCTGTTTATGATATGAGTATGCACATATACCAATTCCTTAAGAAAGGGAAAACATGCGTACTATATGGGTTGACATTAGAGGAAGCACTAGAAGATTCAAGGAGGGTAAGGAATGAGAGTGAAAAGTGGTATAATAGGAGGCATCATGAGGATAAGTATATTGATAAGAAGGAGGGAGAGTTGAAATTAAAAACAAATAAACAAACTCCAAAATTTGATGAGGAGAAGGTGGAATGGGAGTTGAGGTTGAAGTTCAAGATTTGAGCGTTGAATTGGAAGATCCACATTTGAGTAGTAATGAGGTAGTACACGAGCATGGTGATAAAAATTTGGAGATTGGAGATGTGGTTGAATTTGAAAGTAAAAAAATTGAAGAGGTGGATGAGCTAGAAAATCTTGAGTTAGAGGAAGTAACCGAGCTTGAGAGAAAAGAGATAGAGGGGGCGAGCAAGAAGTTGCAAAAGGAGAACGAGGTGAAGAGAAGGGCCTCGTGGTTCAAAAGGTGGAATTGACAGTGATAATTCATGAATACAATGATCCATACCTTGTACCTCATGAACCTAACATTTCCCTCCCCGCTTTATTTAATTTTGTCTTGCAGGTTAAAAGTGCTTGGAAATTTGGGTAACACCACCAATGCCAGCAGAAGTTTCTACTTCAATCCATTCATATAACCCAAGTTACAGGATACTATTGGTCATCCCTCCGGCATGGAAACAATAATTATCCGTTTGATTCGGGAGGTGAAGTGAAACAACAGGATCAAAGCTATGATTCGGGACGAATCATCCTAAAGAAGGAGGGTATGATGTGTTCTGGACCCTCGACAATTGGAGTCGTAACAGGCTTGACAGAAAGTTAAATATTCAAGCCAAATAAAAGTGCAGTCCAGTCAACCATGTCGAAATTAGATGCATAATATGTGTTTTTCGAGTATAAATGGGCCACTAAGCAAAACTCATAGGCCAAAGCCCTTGACCTGACTGATTTTATGACCAAATTCCATCATTTGGAGCTTCAAAACAGTAAGTCAATTATGCAGACGGAAATTAGAGTTTTTGTGTATTTTTAGGTTAAATTTTATTTTTAATTATTTGTTTGCCTATTTTAGAATTTTAGTCTAATTAGAATTCTATTTTGAGTCAATTAGCGGTTATGTTATTTTACTTATTTATATTCCTTTCCATTCATTGTAATTCAGACTTGGGAGATTCGATTTTGATATAAACAGTTTTTATTGAGGATTCAATAAAAGATATAGGTGGATTCCTATGTTTTCGAACTTATCAAGAATATTTCTTGTGGCGTTCAAATACCGAACTTATCAAATATTTCTTGAGAATATTTGTGGCCTTCAAAACCAGAAACTTATCAAGGAGATTGGGCAATTCCTTGTGGTGTTTCGAAAGTCGTGGTTCTTTATTCCGCATCGTCGAGCCATCGCGTCGTGAATATCGGGTCAAGATTCTACCGTCCAACCACAACCCGGGTTCGGAACTTTCCGGCGTTTCTTCCGCGCTTCGAACCTCATCATGTTTGGTGTACATCCTTGCTTTTGGGCAAGAGAAAATTCTTCAACAAGTGTAAAGAAGATGCTTGTAATTGATTAATAAATGAAATTAAGACAGCATGATAGACCAAAATCTAGCAACTTACTAATATTTTTTTGCCAAGATCAGAAATAATGTCTTTACTGAGCCTATGAGACTACTGATTTGCTTTCTTTCTGTTCTTCCAGTACTGGATGGTTCATGGCAGTACAATGGACGGATTTTTAGCTTCTCGTTTATTATTTTAACGTCGCCAATACTGTATAGTGCAGCTTAGGGACAATCCATTCTAAAGGCATACATGACATTAGGAAACCTCACTCAAATAGGATGCCTAACGCCTAGGGAATATAGGGGTTTTACAATTCCTGATGGGCACCCAACCAGCACATAGAAATCTATGGTGGTTATAAACGATGTAAGAGGGTGTTTAATAACAACCCAATTCCACGAAAATGTCACATCTGAGAAATTGATTTCCTACTTGTTTCGTTTGATACGAAGTTGAAATTGAAATTCGAATTCTAAGGTACAACTATTTGAAGCTCAAATTTGACCAATTCCATGGAAATCAATTCTTTGGGGGAGGTGGTTTTTGTTTTCTAACTAAAATGGAATTGAAATTCTTTTCCATCTATGACTATCAAACACATCGTCACATCCTAAATGTAATACTTGGCAACTGTGCTTAAATTTTTCTTTTCCAACTTGTTCGTTCATTAGCATGAATTTACCTCTTCAAATGTCTGAACCATTTGATTATCATAAACATTCTTTCTTAGTGCAGAGGCAGACCTTGCTTGAAGCCAGCCCGGCTAGGGAAGCCCCATATAGAATTGTGTTTGTTTTTTGTTATTATTTGCATAACAGACTGAAAATTAGATCCAGCTCACCCTATAAAACACCCATTGAGCCACACCCTAGACCCATGCAAATGGCCCATGTCTCCACTCTCCTGATTTCCCACCCCAACCTCACCCAGACTTCCAATCATCACTCTAAACCAAAGCTCTTTCACCATTTCACCTGTTTGCCTCTTCTGGCTGCAGCCAGCAATCCTCCATACCCGCAGCCTGATGTCGATGATTTTCTTTCTGCCTCCAGGCTCCACCGCTCCAGCCTAAAGCCACAGCATTTTAGGTGAAGTGATGATTTGATTTTGCTTTTTCCTAAATCTCATTTTGATTTTTTATTTGTGTCCACTTCTCTACTTCTTTGAGATTTAGTTTGAGCACCTTCTTTTAGTTCTTTATTGATGACTTTTTTGTATTTCTTTTGCTTGGCAGAAAATTTAGTTTTAATTTAAGATTCACAGATTCAGTAATCCCAAGCGTATTTTATTATTATTATTTTTTTGCCTCCAGGCTATGCTCCTCCACTTCTTTGAGATTTAGTTTGAGCACCTTATTTTAGTTCATCTATTGATATTTTGTGTTTTTTCGTGCTTGGAAGAAATTTTATTTTGAATAAAGAACTCAGTAATCCCAAGTTGAGTAAGTTGACTTATTGAAGTGTAAAGATGGATTCTAGCAGAACATAAATATTCTAGGTGTATTATGAATCAACTGGTTGTGTGGATATGAAATTGAATAATTATCTATATGTATTCAAGTGTAAAGATCTTCTTCCACACTTTAGTTTGATGAGATAGTGTTACCGTAATCCTATAGTACTACCACAGAAGAATTTTCTTTTATCCACTAAATTATTAGTATAAGAATTGAGGCGGACATAGATGGGCAAATACAAAAGGAGACTAAAACTCATGCTTTGATATTGGTGGATTGCATTACAAGCTAAAAGTATGGAATACATTATTGCTGAGAGCATAAATAATACAAAAAATCAATACATGAACTAAAAATATATTGACGATGTAAATCATATGCAATATTTATGTGTTCATGAAGTTCAAGAATTTAATGATCTTTTGAAACATTAGGCACTGCGATTTAAAGCAATGTTGGTTGTCATTTATGTTGCTTATGTTTGCAGTATGATATATCTATATCAGCATCTTTGCTTTATAATTTTTCTTCTGTGATAGGGACCCTAGATTCATTTGGAGGTTTTGGACAGAAGTGTTCAAGCTCCTAGGGTTCATGTTCATCTTCTCCACAAGCTTCCACCTAAAGTACGAGCTTTGTCCTTAGCTAGATCTTGTTCAACGCTAGAGAAGTAAGGATTAAGTCTTGTTTTATCGCTCACTTGACTAAACTCGCTAGAAAAGGGGAGGCAAAAAAGGGACTTGGGGGTTATATATATAGGGTTAGGATCATGATACATGAGGGTAAATGAAGAGGAATAAATAACCTTATTAGGCTTAATAATAATGGACTATCTCGATGAAAAGGCTTGACAATAGGAGGTGAATACTCGAAAGCCAAAAATAGATCAATTTCATCTCGTCTTTTAGTCCCACTACTAAATATTTTTTCCTCTGGCCCGACCATAGAGCATCTCCAAGATACTGTTTAAACACAATATTAATTATTTTAGAGAGTAATGTTATAAAATAAGGGGGTTTTTAGTTAAATAGGTTTGTTATGTAATAAGTTTAGTAAAATAGATCCCTCAGTTGAAATGTCAAAATTATCCTTAATGAAAAGGACTGTTTAATTTGCAGGGTATATCCCCAAACTTAGTCAGGTTGATTTAATTCAGTGTTTCTGGTTATATTTATATTTTTTAATCTTTTAAGTTCTTCTAAAAATGTTCTATATTGTAATAATTTTTCAAATGTTTTAGGATGATCATTTTTATTTATATATCCTAACATTATTCCTTCTGATACTTCTTCTTCTATATCTTCGTATTCTTCTATAATTTTATGAACCGTATTTATATTTTTTGCTGTTTCAACAGAATTAAATTCTATTCTATTTAGGATTGCAAAGTCAATATCTTTGTATATTTCTTTTAGTTTAGTTTGTCCAACAGAATGTATATTTTTAGACTTTTCAACAATAGTCGATAAAAATGAAATTTCTTTATCATTTAAATATAGTTTATATTCACAGTTATTAGATGTTGATGTTTGTAAAGTATTCATAGATTATTGGGTTGGTAAATTATTATATAAAATTTTCTGGTATAATTCCATTCTTTGGTCTAGTAACATACAATAATCTGCAATATATTGTTCGTATTTTTCTAAAAGTTTATTGTATTCTTCAGAAGATATATTTTCATTTTTCATTTGATGTTTAATATCTTCCATTTTATCTCTTAATTTTTCTAAAAGATTATCTAGTCCTTCTATTGTATACCCTGGCATTTAGGTTTAGACTGTATTTGTTACTATTTTATTTTCTAAATCTATTTTAAGTTGTAATATATCAGAACAATCTATAATGTATTGATCATGATTTTCTAAAAGTATATAATATTGTTCAGATGATTCATCCATATCTATTAATTGAGATATAATGTTATCTATTTTTTCCGTTATCCTATCTAACAAATTGTCTAATCCTTCAATAGTATATCCAGGCATTATAAATACAAAGATAAATAATTTATAAAATTTCAAGTAATTTTTCAAACTCTATCAATGTTTGAGAATTGATAATATCTATATCAGCCATAATATCTATGCTTGGTTCAAATGGTATATTATATTTTGAAATACTTTTCTTTCTCTTTTCTAATTTATCAATTATATCTTGAATATTTTGTACCATTATAGATCTTACAGTACCTCTAGCAAAGTTTTCTATCAAATTTTCTTTAAAACTTTTTAATATCTCTTGTGATGCATATAGTTGCTTTTGGTATCCTATTTTATCAATTTCATTTTCATATTCAATACCTTTTTTACTTTTGATATGCTTTTGAACTTTATATGGACCTCTTTTAGTTCTGGGTTTTTTCATGATATAATTACTATTATTCATGATATTAAGATTTTCAAAAACTGGTAAAGAAAGATTCATCCCTTCCATCACTGTCATAATCTATTACAGGGTCATAATCATTATCACTGCTAAACACATATCCTAAATATAATTCATTATTTATTTCAGTATTATCACTATCAAGCCAAAAATAAATAATTGATTTTGTAATTTCTAATCCTAATATTCTTTTTAATGTTGGAAAGATAACTAACAAACATGGCATATACACATGATATAACTTTTTTATTTCATTATTAGGTCTGGTAAACTTTTCATACATGAATAAAGGTTCAATTATGCTATGGTGTTCATCATTGTAAGGACTGTTTTGATAATTAAATTTAATAATCCTGAATTCTGTCATGTTAAAAAACTCTTCTTCCTCCTAATTCCGTAAAGATAGATATATTAAGAATACTAACCTCTTTTCCTGTTCTTAGTACCTTTGTATTTTCCTTCTATTGTTAGTGACCTTCAGGCTTATAGGTTTCTGCTCCACACCCTTCAATGGCTTCCTGCCTTCACGGGTTATTAGCTGAACCTGGTTGCCTTCACTGTATAACGTTTTAGATGGAAAATATTTTAGGACAGAGTGTATGGAGTTTTCTTAATAATATATCTTCTTCTTGGAAACAGGATTTAGAAGACAAGAATTTAGAAACTCATCATAATTTGATAAGTAGATTGAGATTTTATTGATAATATGAAGATTGAAACAAGATTGATAAGAGAATTTTTCAAAGACAGAAGATTTTTGGCTTTCTCACAAACTGAGTGCTCAAGTGAGTTCTGCCTTTCAACTAGCCCGGAGGCCTCTATTTATAATACTACATTGGACACAATTACATCATTGCTTACATCATTGTCCTAACAATTTTACAACTTTTTTCACCTAAGGACACACCTGTCCCTCTATTATTTATTACATCACATGACCCTTACATTATAGGGACACTTATCCTTCTCTTTTTTGGTCTTGGTATGGCCCCTACATTATTCTGCATTGTTGAATTAAAGTAGATCTATTGAATATCTTCCACTTGTCCATCAATTTATTGGCATGTGAAACAGATCCATCAAGTAGCTTCCACCTGTCCATCAATTCCTTTGGCATGTGGGGCAGTTCCTGGCTATGCACGCCTCTTGCAAAGTGGCAAAGCTTCCATGGATTTGATGAGTGTCAAATTTATTGATGTATTCTTGCAGGATTGTTGATTTTTCTTTTCCTCCATTAGTGAGGAGGGTCCATCCATTATACTGGCATATGCACTTGAATTTTTTCTCATACAAATTTTTGGCAATGTTGTAGAGAACTTTGATTCCCAACACCCTTTGGGATCTAAACCATGATCTTGTAATGTTTGGTACTGGCTTGGTATTTTTTCCAACTTCAATTTGAAAATTTCGAGCAACATACCCAATTGTGATAATATGCTCAGCAGGATAATATATCCTTCCATCAATTTCAGGACTGATTGAATAAAATTTTAAATATATGGATCTTCCTTGAGCAAACTTTGAAATTTCTTCTTTTAGTAAATCATCAAATTTCTCGATTTCTTTTAGATCTTTTCCTGGATAGATAAGATCCAAGAATCCATAATCAGCTGCCATTTTTGTCATGACGAGGTCTCCTCCCTGGGTAACGATCAATCGTGGGTATACATGGTCTCCAGACGAAATGTAATAACAATCACATTCTTGAAGTTCATATATAACTTCTACAGTGGTTTTATATTCGTTTTCTTTTGGTAAAAAAGGGGAATCATCTTCTTCTTCAGGACGAATTCTGACTACCCTTGTATGTTCATCTTTGGCATTGATTGTGATTTTTCGAGGACTGGCTTCATTTATAACAACCTTTTTGGGACTTGGTTCATCTCTTTTAATTATTGGTCCACCACAGCTTCCAGAAGATGTACCTGTTTGTATTTTTGGTATAACCTGTTTGGTAATCAACGATTCAAACTGAGATTCAATCTCAATTATGTTATCGCTCAATTCTTTAGTATAATTGTGATGAAATGTTGAGATTTCCATCAATTGCTTGAAACTTCCTTGGAGAGTTTCTGCAAGTTGTTCAATTCCAAGCTTTATATCTTCAGCTTCCTCCATGAGGAAGTTCATTCGCTTTTTGGCATCTATTAGGGATCTTTTGATATTATCCATCTGCAAATTCAATATTCCTGCTTAAAAAGTCCGCAAGATAATTATTAACACCTTTAATATAAACTATATTAAAATTATAAAATGCCAAATAGGCTTGCCATCTATGGAGCCTTCTATATTGAGGTTCTGGTGGTAATTTATTTTTTACTAAACCTGCAACTTGAGAATTATCAGTTTCAACAATGAATTTCTTAGATAATAAAAACAATGAAAACTTCTTTATTCCTCTGATGATTGCTAACAGTTCTTTCTCATGAGTGGTATAATTTATTTCTGCTTGATTAAATGTTCCACTTGAATATCTACAAATTTCATTAAGATCTGTTTTTAATATTGCTGCCCAATACTTATCCGAGGCATCAGTATTAACTATCAGATTATCTTTTTCATCTGGTAATCTTAATTTTGGCAAATTTTTACATTCTTCTTTTAGTGATTTGACAATTTCTGTATGTTCATCACTCCATCCTTTGGTATTTGTTTTCCTGAGTAAAACTTGAATTTTATGTCTCTTTTTTGATAGATTTTCAATAAATCCTTCTGCATAATTTAAACATCCTAAAAATTTTTGTATTTGTTCTTTTGATTCTAATTTTTTTGGAAAACTTTCTATCTTTTTAGATATATGGGTTTGTAATTTTATCCCTCTTTTATCTATTGATAATCCAAGAAAATCAATTTCTTGTTTTTCTATTATAACTTTATTTTTTGAAAGAACAATTCCTTCTTTTTTGCATTCATTTATAAATTTAATTAAATGGTTTCTATGTTCTTCTCTATTATTAGAACATATTAATATATCATCTACATAGACAATTAAGAATTCATTGAATTTTCTAAATATGTTATCCATTCTTCTTTGATATATTTGTGGTACATTTTTTAAACCAAATGGCATAACCATCCATTCATACTTACCTTGAGGTGTACTAAATGCTGTATATTGAATACTATCTTCTTCCATTTTTACTTGCCAAAATCCTGATTTGCAATCAAATTTAGAATAATATTGTTTTCCTTTTACAAGATTTATTAGTACCTCTTTATTGGGTAAAAAGTATCCGTCAAATTTAGTATATTTGTTTAATTCTTTATAATTTATCACCATTCTAGCTTTTCCTCTTTTTTGTTCAGAATGTTTCATGACCATAAATGCTGGACTACTATGGGGTCCATTACTAGGTCTGATTAATTTTTGATTAAGTAATTCTTTTATCTGAGTTTTAAACTCTTGTGTATCTTGTATGGTATACATCATTGGTCTAACTCTTATAATAACATTTTCTGTTAATTCTATTTTAGCTTTTGGATGATGTGGTTTCCAAAATAATAATGGATTTTCTCCACAAATTTTTTCTAGTTGATCAATGATTTTTTCCATATTTATTTGTATGTTTGTTTTTAAGGCTTTTTTATACATTATTCTTTTATTTTTTATTTCATTTTGTATAATTGGTTTTTTCTCCCATTTATCACCACGCTGTGTTGGCTGAACTCTGTAAGGTCTAAATTCTCGTGGTATTTTTAGTAAATGTGCACAAGGTGTTTGTAACATTACCATGTAATTATTTTGTTTATAATATTGAAATTGTTGTATAAAGTCATTTCCTAGTAATATATCACATTCTAATTTGTTATAATTATATACTTTATTTACAACTATTTGTTTACTCCCAAGTATTATATCAATTTTATCAGCACTATTAATTATATGAGTACTTTCTCCTGTTACTCCTGTAATTTTTATTTTTCCATTAGTATTCCATGATTTTATTAAGAAGCTTTTGAATATTGTTATATCACTTCCCGTGTCAATTAATGCACATGTTGTTATATTTGTTTCAACAATTGTAACTTGTATATAAACGGCTAATGGAAAACTTATTTGGTTATTCATTTATTCAGCCTTTCTACATAGTATAGTTTGACCATTATGAGTTATATATAATCCTTCACGTTTTATACTATAAGCTTCTAGTCCATCTAGAAAGCTCATACCTAATAATACATGAGGGTTTGCCATACTACTATCTACATGACATGGTACTAAGAGATTTATTCCTCCTATTTTTATTGGTACTTTTACTTCAAGTTCAGTCATATGTATTTGTCCATCAAAATTTATATATCTATATGGATTGGTTCTATGAGATATTAGTCCTTTATTTCTATTTGAAGCTATATGACATTCACTAGCTCCTGTGTCAATTAATATATTTGATCCTTTTATATGTTCTATTCCATTAAAATATTCACCTTCTATTTTCATATTTCCAGCATTTCTATTAAGTTTTATTTCTTTTATATTACTAGTTTCTCCTAATTGTTTTCTATTAGGTAAACTTGCTGATCTCCTAATTAATCTACCATCTTCAAATGTTATGTTATTATTAGGGTATTCTTCTTCTCGTAACTCAATGATTTCTGGTTTATTTTTTGTTATAGTAAGTTCATAATTTCTTGGAACTAAACTTATTTGTTTATCTGGTTCTACAGCTTTACCAAAATCTTTACATTCTTTATGAATTTCAATATATGGTTTTTTAGAATAAATGTTTCCATAATTAGAATTAGTAAATGTGTATAATGCTCTGTATTCTATAGTCATAATTTTATCTCCTGGTTCCATTATGTCATCCTTATGTAATTTGAAATGTAGTCCTAAAACTTCATTAAAGTTTCTATCTTTTAACGATATACAATATTTTGGATAACATGTAAATATTAGCTTCTTATATGCTAGATTTCCTTCCACTGTTCCTAAATGACTATCTTTTAAATTTATAATTCTTCCATCATGTAAACTTACAGTCAAAGGCGAATCTAATCCTTCTCTAAACAGGGATTTAAACATTATTTGGATACCTGCTAAGTAAACATATTGAATCTTTTCACTTTGTTTTCTATTAATCTTTGTTAATAATTCTGCAACTGTATTTTTTGTTAAAAGATTTAATTTGTGTGTTCCTTGAGTGGTTCTAACATCTATTGCTCTTTCAATTTTATGATATTCATTTATTGCTACTTTTTCTCTTTTCCATATTCTGTCTAATATTTCCCATTTTCCTATTTTCAAATCTAAAGATAATTTTTGTATTTTTCTGAACTTATTATTATCAAAAGTTACTTTTAATCCATAACCTTCTATTCCTTCATATTCTTGCTTATCTATGTTCTTATTTGTTTCTATTTCTTCTATTTCTTTATTCTGATTCTGATTCATTGCTTTCTGAATCTGTTTCGCTTATATAGACTTCTTGATCATAGTATTTTTCAATATCTGATATTTCACTTAGTTCACTTTCTATTTCTAGATATTCATTTTGTAATATTTTAACTTTCTTTTTGTTACAATCAGGGCTTATATGTCCTATTTCTCCACAATTCCAATATTTGCATTGGCTTTTATCTTTCTTATAAGTTTTATTTTTCTGTTTTTTATTTGGATTATATCTTCTTTTGTAATATCTCCTCTTAGGTTTTATATATCTTTTTCTGAAGTTTCTGAATTTTTTAAATTTTCTATTTTTAAATTTTCTTTTATTATTATATTTTCTTCTTTCAGGGTTACATCCCCATTGGGTAGGTTTTTCCATATCTTCACAACATATTCTAGTTAATTTTCCTGATTTCTTTAATAATTGTCTTTGTTGACATATATATGCTAATTTTTCAAATAAGAATTTTATCCTTGATCCTAATGTTCTAGGTGTTCCAGGGTTATCTCTAATAATTTTTTCAAATTCTATTTTAAAGTATATTCCCCATGAACCTGGTAATTTATTGTAATACATATCTCTATATACTTCTTGGTTTTCATTACTATAGAATTGGACATAATAGTATTCTTTAAATTCACAAGTATATTCTTTAATTTTACACATATCACATATTGTTAAATTTATTAATCTTACTCTTGCATTATCTTTTTCTCTTATTGATTCTGCTTCAGAATTACTTATCCAATTTTCTCCTAAAAATTCATCCGCAATATAATCTACTATCTTTTCTATTCCTTTTCTATCTGATTTTATTAGTTCTGTCTGTACATTTCTTCTTATTAATGCTTTTGTATCACTACTTATTCCTTCCCACCAATTTCTAACATGTCCTTCAAAAGATGCTATTAAAAAATTTATCATTCTATCAGTATTTTCCCATGTATCATCTTTATTGTATAAAAAGAATAGTATCATTGAATCTGCCCAAGTTAATAAGGCTTTTTTAGTATCTATTTTACAATCAAGATCCAATTTTGTTCCTCCATGATTAATAGGTTTATCATAATTATTATTTGGTTCAAATCTATCTTTATATTTATTTCCTCTAGGTGGTTGTCTATCTCTGATTCTATCATAATATTGTCGGTGTGGTTTGTTATATAAGGGTGCATAACTTTCATCTGGATCTGGTAATTCTTGTTTAGAAGTTCCTATAGGAGCAGGGTTAGGTGCTCCTCCAGTATTCATTAAAACTTGGTATTCATTAAAGTTTTCTATACTTAACTGGTCAAAATTTTCTATAAGCAAATCTAATTCTTCATTCATTTTTGTTTTGTTCTTCTTCAATTTTTTCTTCAGCTTTTAATTTTCCTAAAGTTTTTTCTATAGATTTTTGTAATTCTAATTCTTCCTCTAATATTTTTGGTAATATATTTCTTCTAAATTCATCATCCATACTTCCTGCTTCTATTATAATTTTTTCCTGTTCGAAATGCTTCTTTCCTATTCTAAGTATTTCTTTTTCTATGAGTTTTTTGTCTATTTTCTTATCTTTGCTTTTATTATTTTCTTTGAATTCTCTAATCTCTAGTTTTAGTATATTTATATCATTTCTTACTTCTTTTAATTCATTTTTTACTTCTTGTACATCATTTATTAATGTTTTTATTAATGTTTTTAAATCTTCAATATATTCACTTATCGACATTTTATACTCTTGGTTTTTGAGTTTTTTGTACCTTAAATAGTCTGTCATACATATCATCTATTTTTATTTCTAACTTTTTGATTCTTTCTTCTATTGATATGATTTTTTCGTTTTCATTCTTTCTTATTTTCTCATTTAATTTATCTATTTTTTCTATAATTATTCTAATTTTATCTTGATTAATTAATTCTCCTGATTTTCTTTGGAATTCTTTTAAGATTTCTTCATCTATATTTTTAACTTCTCCTATCATTTCTTTTAATTCTTTGAATTGTATTGTTAGTTTATTTTGAATGCTTTGTAATTTTTCTTTGATATTCATATCCTGTATATTTAATTGTTGTAATTCTTCAACGGCTAATTTATCTTGTAAATTTATGTTTTTATATGTTTGCCATAAAAAAGCACTTATCCAATTTAATTGCATGTTAAGAAATCCGTCAGATTCTCCCCATGTGCTTAATGGTTGAAACATTGTTGTATTAGCTCCTTTTATTTGGTAAGATCCTACTGGTAGATTAATATTTTCTATTATTTGTTTTTCAAATTTTATTTCTGGAAATTCTGTCATTAAATTTTTCCTTTGATATGCTCGACTTCTAATCTTAATTCTGTATCATATTTTACTTCTTTACATATCATTATATTATATTCACAAAATTCTTCAATTGATCTTAACATAATTTTTCTTTGTTGTGCTCTATAACTTTTATTGTAATATTTTATTTCTCCAGTTATATCATATTTTTTCATACTGATTTTTTCTTTGTTATTTATAATCATAAGTATATTAGGTAATTGTTTTAGAATTATATTAAAGTATTTTCTTTTACTTTCTAATGATTTTAGTCTTAGAAATCCTTTTCTTTTTATATTTCTTTCTTCTATCATTTGGTCTAATAGATTTCCTCTTTGTTCTATTATGGAATCTAATTTTTCATTTGTTTTTATATCTAGATATTTGATTAATAAGGGTTCTCCTCTATGATAATCCATTCCTATAATTTTTGTATAATTCTTCTAGTATATCTTTGTGGATTAAATCTAATAGTTTGTTTATGATAAAATCTTCTTTTATTATATCGAAATTTATTAGATCATATATTTCTCTTCTTATATCTTTATCTAAATCTCTTAAAGTATTCAAGATTTATATTTTATAATTATCGGGTATTGTTAGTGTATGCATAATTATAAATCTTGATGTATATATTATATATTTATTTTTATTTTTTGTCGTATAATATTTATCTTTTAGATCTGCCATATGGCTCTGATACCAAAGTGAGGGTGCTACTATGAGCGAACAAGAATCATATAAAAATCATTTAAAATTATGTATACAAAATTTTCTAAGGACTTGAATGAAATCTTTCCATACTTTAAAGGTTTGTGTTGCAAATTCTAAATATAAGGGTATTTTTGTAAGACTAGGGAGTCAAAGTCTATTTTTACAATATTATTGTTTCAAAGTCTATTTTACTAAATATTATAGTTATTGGATCTATTTACAATTATTTCCCTAAAATAAGCTCTAAGAGACTTTCTCTTTTAATTTTTTAAAATAAAGAATGGATAATTTGGATAGTCAAACTCTCTATTCTTAATTAAAAATGATTACATTTAATAAGCTACAAGTTCCAATACTCTACAATTTAAATTATTCAAATCACATTTGAATAGATTGACCATTGACATATAAAAAAATAATATTTTAAACAAGAGATTGAAAGAAATTAATAAATTGCATTGGAAAAAAAATAAAAAATAAAGAGCACCGTTGGTGTGGATAAAAAAATTTCTCTTTAAATTTAAAGATGCTCTTTACTGTGAATAGAGGTTCTTGGAGATGCTCTTAGTTGAGTATCGTCCGTCAGTGGGAGATACTTCATGAACCCTTCATTCAGTAGATAACCTTATTTAGATACTTTACAGCTCTGCTAACAAGTTTGTCCAAGAGGAAGAGATCTTTGTTAGTTTGACCAGCTACATACTTCATGCTTCATGTTTTATTGTGCAGTATTCATCTTCTATGATGAGTATGTTTTTAATGTGATAACTTGTTCTTTCTAGGAAATATTACCGTCTCTAACTTATTTCTTCCACCTCATATTTTGACTTTTTTGTGATACAGGAATTTTTTGTTCATACATTTTTATTTTTATTTTTATTTCAGCACCCCTAAACATATTGTTCTATGTTTTTCCGCCACCTTAGTGAATAAGGTCCAGGATTTACGTTAATTTTTTTGTTTCACTTATGTAGGTCATGTTGCTCGTCTCACTTTTCATATCTCACGCTGGTGCAAAATATAGTCTTTTAGGTAATGGCTGGAAAAGCAGTTAAATCTTTTGCAAAAACAGTTGGTGAGTACCAATATCCATGGCGAGAGACGTTGGCCAAGTACAAGGATGAGCTCTCAAAGGGGGTATGGGGTTACTGGGAGCTTGGTGCGTGGAAAAACCTTGGTATCAGTGCCCGCAGACGAGCCCGATTGTGCAAGGAAATGCTTCTTGCTGGGGAAGATTGGCCATATGATCCAGAAAGGAAGGAAATAAGAAGCAAGAGGAAAGGGCATAAGGTTGACAGAATAGCAGCAGAAAAGCGGGAGAGAACAGCTGAACTAATGCAGAACATGCCTCAAATGTTGGCAGATTATAGGAAAAGAAGGTGGGAGAGGAAGATGAAAGCAGAGGAAGATGCTGCTAAAAAGGCTGTGCAGGAGTAGATTCAGTTTTATAAATTTCCATGATCCAACGTCCAATCCATGGCTTTCTTCTTTACCTTTTGATTTTACGGTCGATGAAATCAACGAACCATACTGTGTTTCTTTGAATAGCTGTTTTACTTGTTTTTCGAGTGATTCATGGTACACCAAAAATGCCTTTTGTTTCACGAGGCTTGCATTTCTTTCCCGAGAATTTATTGGGGCTCAAATTTGAGCTGGTTTTTATGGTGTGAATAATGGTGAATTTGTTGTGGCAATGCTTCTGTAAGATACATTATAGAATTTAATTTCAATTGTTCTTAGATGTGGACAAACATGTACCGACATATTTGCGGTGTTATATCCGTCTTAAATAATGTGTTCGTGTTGCTAGGAAAGAACGACTTTAAAGCATCCACAATGGATGTATTAATTTTTGTTAGTTAAATACTGTCATAATATTTTAGTAGATGTTAAATATCAGATATACATGTTAACTTTAGCTACTATTGGAGTCTCACATCATATGATATTTAGCTCAACATCATATGAACCAATTTTTTCCAAAGTAAAGTAGTGATTCAATTCAATTAAAATAAAATTAATTGATGGACAAAGAAATTTTTTAAAATCATTATCAATGGTATTATGGTTTAAAAATATTTTTCTCTAGTTGGCTCTTTTATATATATATTTTTTGTTAATTTTTATTATTATAAATTATTATTATTAAGAATATTATGATAAAAAAAAAAAAAAAAATTCTCTAGCTAACCCTTTTATAGGTAGTATAGTATATAGATATAGATTTATTATTTATTACAACTTATTTTATTTAAATTCACATACAAACAAACTTTCATTGAAGAAAAAAAAAATACATAATATAAATAAATAAATAAATAAATAAAATGGAGGAAATCAAAATTTTTTGATAAACAAATCAGCCTATTGTTTCTATAATAAAAAGAAAATATACGAACTAAGATAGCAAAAAACATAAGAAATATACCAATTTAATGTTTCTCGATCCTATTTGTCATGTCATCGGTTAAAATATTTGTTATCTTTAACAAACACGTTAAAATGTGCAATGTAGACTTGGATTCGACCTATCCCCAGTCTGCCTATTTCTTCCATTGGTGGCCTATGCGCCTTGCTTGAGTCTAAGAGTAGGGATTTCAAGTTCGAAACCAGGCAAAAGGAAGTGAGTTCTTGTAGGTCGTTTCTCTTATGAGGCAAGTCATTTTTAGAGCACAAGAAGTTGGTGAAGAGCGAATAAGAAGGGGCTTTCAACTGGAATTAATGCCGTTTGGCCAGAATGCACCACAAACAAAGCATAGGGTGTAGTCACTCCACTCCATACAAAGATATAGAAAAACTTAAAAGCAAAGAGAAATTTCTACACTATTATTATTGAAATAAAGGCCTTCATCCTAGCTTCTAAAAGATGAGAAAATATCAGATTTTTGCGACCAAATAATTGACAGCGGAGACTTCGAATAATAACTCTCTCTCTCTCTCTCTCTCTCTCTGTCTCTCTCTCTCACACACACACACATATTAATAAAGCACCATAACAATCAAGAAAAGGAGAATAAAAATGTGTCAAGTCCTTCCACACATCAAGACAGGAAAAGAATAGTCCCTTGGGGTTTTTGTATTTTTAAATGAGTAATACTTTTCCATAGATAGAGGACAAGGGAATCGGCTACTGGCCATTATCTTATTACCTTGCCACTCTTGCTATCGGTCATGATTCTACGTACATTATATTTCCGTGGTCATGCATGTAATCACTACTAGATTCCTGAGTTTTACCGACAGAAGATGGGCGCTGGAAATCTCGTTGGTGTAACCCTCGATGCTAAAAATTTTGCAATGGGAGTTATATTTTCGTTGTTAAATACCAACGAATGCTTGACCGTTGGTAATTTGCAATGAAAATATAGAACCGTTGAAAAACACCAACAGTTGCTTGGCTGTTGATATTTCCAATTGAATAATCTGTTAGGATTTACCAACGGAATGATTCCAACAGATCGTACTTCCCATTGGAAATTTAATAACTTTTTTTTTTTTTTTCAATGGGGAATTTCTGCATTTGCATTTTAATAAATCCTAAATTTTGTAGGTATATTCCACGGAAAATCGTCAAACACAAGAATCAATAGAGCACTAAAACTATGCAAAAATAATTCAACAATTTTCAACATCTTAGATATTTTACCGCAACATTCAATCTGAAAGTTGTTTAATTATAAATTACTACAAAATGAAGATAGAGTTTTATAATAATCTTGTCATTTTATCGAGGGAAACAACTTAAGGAAATAAAATCAAACTGCATCCTTTGTATGAAGTCCGATTCCAGTTTCTTTGAAAAGTAAGGAAGGTTCTTGAGTAACATATTTCAGCACAGTTAGACTCGCAGTTCTTTAGCTCAGCCTCCTTGCTTTCCATGTTTAGGTAGCTGACTCCAACGTCATTTTCTTCATCTTCCCAGTAGCAGAAGTCGATTTCTTTTCCCTCTTCTTCAGCATTTTAAATTGTTTCATGATTCCTTTAACAGCTGGTTATTATGACCTCCAGAATCTAACATGCATTCTGTTCCCAAATTGGATATTTCCACTGATTTTAACTTTCTACGGCTTCTGCCATCAATTGAAGAATTAGCTAGTATGTCTTATTGCAAATGTATTTCATTTCCTTTATTAGTGATGGATAAGTAGAGTGAGTGCATCCTCAATTAATTCAACATCTTGTGCAAGGCCGTTTCCCCTTTTAACATTTCCAATTACCTTCACAATTGCAGTGTACCCACCGTGTCTAACAACAATACTCTATGTAATTACCCTTTATTTATCCCATTAAACATGAGACCACAGCCACCAATGATAGAAAAAAGCATGCGAATGGCACATCATTAAATATACTGGAATTGTAACACGTAACAAATATGAAAAATGCTTAAAGCACATCGGGACTTACCTCCAAGGTGACCCCCTCCTCACATAGAGGGGGTGGAGCCCACTTACAACCAAGTGGGCTCCACCCCCTCCATGTGAGGAGGGGGTCACCTCGGGGGTAAGCCCCGAGATGCTTGTATCATAACTGTTGGTAAAAATATCGCAAGTGTACGATATCGCTACAAGTAATAAAAGTGGACTTTTGGAGTCCGGGTTATCGATCCCACGAGGACTATTTAATTAACTATAAATTTACTTCGAATATAGAATTTCTAGACAAAAACCAAAACTAACTAAGAAAATAAATTGTAAAATAATAAAAACAAAAAAACGACAAATAATTGGAAATCAGTGAAATAAACACATCAATTAAAATGAAAATAACAAATTAAAATAAAAACAATTAACGAAAGCAAGAAACAAACGTGGTGGATTTTGAACAATTGAATGAAAATCGGGACTAACGATTTCGAAATAACGTTCTAGCTTAATTTCTCATCTCAAGTTGTTTTCTAAAATTGTATTTGGTCGAATTCACGCATATATCTAATTTACCTCTCTCGAGTTCAAATTAGACCTATTTAACTAAGTCAACCATGAATCTCTACAGCGGGTCAGAGTTCTCCTTAGCTAAATGCATTAAATTTCCTAGGAATTCCTAAGTGACCACATGCAACCACAAATTCATATCTCTATCTTTTTGTTGAAATTGCCGAATTTTATTACGTGGTCTAATTGTTAACCCACCTCTCGGATTATGAAAACAACCATTAAATCATGAATTTGTGATCAAGCAATTCAAGCATTAAACGCAATAATAAAATCAATACATAAAATAAAAGCACCAACTTGAGAATTAAAATCAAACTAAAACATTAAATCTAATCGTCAATCCCGATTATAAAATTTAGCTACTCATGTTTGTGGAATAAAAAGCAATAAATAATAATAAAACTTGGAATTTAAATAATTGAAGAATTAACATCACCAGTCAGCACCAAGAATCACCAAAATATGCTAACTTTTTATTCCAGCCTCTGTTTTCGGTTTGTGTTAATTCCTCCAGCCGTCTTCTTCCTTAATTACACAACCAGCCACAGTTCAATTGCACCCAACAGTGCCCACTCTTCTTGTTTCTTTTTATTCTTGCTGCCTAACTACTTTAATTCCACCACTTGAACTCACAACCTACCTCTACTTTTAATTCCCAGCCGACAACTCCAAAGGTGACCACAATTCTTGTCCCCTTCAATTAATTCTTGTCTTTTGCCTGCATGTGTATATATATATATCTCTCAAACAATTCTCTCTTCTCTCCCTCGGCTGCTCTCTAAACTCACGGCTGCGCACCTCCTTTCCCGTGGCTCCGCACCCTCCTCTGTTGTATGTGTATATATATATATATATATACACAAATTAACCCTAAAGCCCAAATCAACTAAATTGTTCTTCAAGTTACTCAATTTTTCCATGTATGATAAGTTAGTCCTTGAGTCAATTGCACATTCGGTCTTCAACTTTTGAGAGTGTACACTTTAGTCCTTTTTCTTCGTTTTATCTCAATATTCGTCCAATTGTTGCGTGATTGCTTCAATTCATCACTTTTCTTGATTTTGGGATAAAACCTGAAATAATAATAAATAAACACAAACTAAGTAGAATTTATTCCAGAAAAACAATATAATATTCTAATTTCGATAGATAAATAAGTGTATAAAATACACTTATCAAACCCCCCCAAACTAGAATATTTGTTCGTCCTCGAACAAAAATAAAACTAAACTATAAAAATAAAAATACAAACAGACATTGTTTTTGTTTTTGTCAATTTATTTACCATACACTTCAATAATCCAAAATGACGATTCACTTTAGAAAAGAAAAATGAACAACAAAAATTATTTTCATTCATCCAATGTTCAATAAAAGAAATTGAGAAAGTATACTAATCAATATGAAACATTATTAAAAGTATAGCGGCCAATACGATATTAAACCCAATACCTACCTTTTAAGCCACTTAATCTAACTAGTGGTGCAACGTGAGTTGCACGATGGATCTTCAAGTGTTAATATTGATAATGTTGTTTCTTTTATGTATTTTGCTTGCTTAAATGGATGTATTTTTCTTTTTTAGTTTATTTGCATGACACTGGTATTGTAATTCCCTTATTTTGGGATATGACATACTACAATCCGAAATTGACAACAATCTCCCTATGTACGCCACTTTGTGAATCAAGAAATAATAGTTGAGAGGCATAATCGTCAATTCATGATTTATTGTTGTGGGAATTAAAAAGGAAGATTGACGGGATAAAAGCAATATGCAATAGTCGATATTTTGTCTTGAAAGTAGTGTGCCCAGAAAAGGGGCTATACAAGTGTTAGTACTATATTTGTAACTATGTTTTGAGAATGGCATTTTTGTCGAGCCTAGTCATTATGTCTTTGAAAACTCTCCCTTGGATTCTTGGCCTTGACGCTGTTTTTGCTACGTTTCGTGCACATGTTGGTGCTAACCTACATAGTCCAGCGTTTTATAGAATCAATGATTTTGAGGGTGAAGATAACATCCAGATCGTAACTCCCATGATCCAATGGTTTGAAGTGGAAAAGGGTGAAGGGCGAGTGTTGTTAGGTTCCGCAGTGAAATTAGGCTTGATGAGAATCATAGTAGGTTTGACAGGAAGATCAAATATTCAAGTCAAATAAAACTTCAAGTTGCATGGTCGAAAGTCTCCAAGTTTAGCATGACATATCGGAAGAAGATTCAAGGTTAAAATAAGTGATCAGGACAAGAGTCGAGCCATGAATCAAGTGGAAATAAAAAAAAAAAGAATAAAAAAAAAAACTCTCAATGAATATGATTCAAATTTTTTATCAAAGGTTGAGACCCAGTTTTCATATATAAGACATTCGAATTTGGAAATTACTACGTATAGAATAATTGTAGTTCTTTGAGTTATCTTATCAACTCACTTTGAATCATTGCAATCCATTTCAATATCAAGAAAGAAAGCTATGACCAACACACCAAGTGATAGCATACATCACAATTTTCGAGCCTCATGATTCCCTTTATTATTTCTTACAACTTATCATCAAGAATTATTTCTTGTGTTGTTCAAACAAATTTGGTGATATTTCCTAACTCTTGTGATCAATAGGTCGACATATCATAGGCGATTGTGTTGATTACTAGGTTCAATATTTTTTAATCAAACTCAAACCCAAACTTATCAAAAGCATGGACAACTTTTGTGGTGTTCTTTCATTATGGTTCCTGTTTCTGCATTTCAATAGGTCTAAGGTTTAATATATCCTAGGTTCTTGTGTCGTGAGGTGAAGATCATAGTGTTACCGTCTATCCAACCTGAATTTGGAACTTTCCACGCATTCTTTGAGTCAATTTTGTGAGTTCCACGTGATTCCTACACGGAATCACATCATCTAGAGATGAGAATCATAGTAGGCTTGACAGGAAGATTAGATATTCAAACCAAACAAAACTTCTAGTTGCATGGTCAAATGTCCCCAGGTCAAGCATGGAAATTTTCTTTATCAACGGTTGAGTCCTAGTTTTCGTATAAAATATATTCAAATTTGGAAATTGCTATTTGTGGAAGTGTATGCCTTTGAATCATCTTTTCAATGCACTTTGAATTATTTTAATCGAACATTATGAGAGAAATTTATGATCAAAATACAAAGTGATTGCACAAACCGCAATTTCAGAACCAGAGAGTTAAAAATTTTCCCAAGTGTTCACCAGCCTGGAAACCAAGTGATCACTTGGTTTTATTTTAGGGTTATTTTGACTTTTTCGTATTTTTAATGTTGTTAGTTTCTTTTTATGTCCATTATTGGCGGCTATTAAGTTTATTTCGACCTTTTTAAATATAAAAGGGGTTTTTAATTCATTGTAACTTAGATTTTTATGTTTATTGATTATTGAGTGATTCAATACAATTAAAGGTGAGGATTCCCTTTATTTCTTAAAACTTATTAAGAGTTATTTCTTGTGGCGTTCAAACAAATTGGGTGAGATTTTCTAAATCTTGTGATCAAGAGGTCGACATATTGTAGACCATTGTGTTGCTTGTTTGATTCAATATTTTTTAATCGAACTTATCAAAGATATGGAAAACCTTTGTGGTATTCTCCTATTATGGTTCTTGTTTTCACATTTCAACGAATTTACGGTTAAATATACATTAGGTTCTTGTGTTGTGAGACCTATTTTCTAACCGACCAAAATTTGGATCTTTCTAGGTGTTCTTCGAGTCAATTTTGTGAGCTTTCAAAAGGATTCACATCATTCGATATTAGAGCTAGACTCTAAATTCAGGTTTTCTCTATCCTAGTTTGATTCCATGTGTTTATCGTTGAATCTTCCACATAGAATCATCCATATCTTGTTTTTGTTTGTATTTGTTTTTAATTCCAATTAATATTTGTTTACTTAAAAAAAAAAAAAAAAAAAACATCAAAGTTCTTCAAAACTAGATTTTTTGAGTTTCTTGATTATTAGAATTAATTTTCGTCAAAAATTATTTTTTTTATTTTTTATTTTATTCCAAAAATTATATAAAAAAGTAATTTGAAAAATTCAAGAACCACTTTCTTGAATTTCTTTAAATTCTTGAATTCTTGAACTTTATATACTGGGATGGATAGTGATCTGGGTTCTACTTTCCAAACTAGATGTATATGGGTGATGAGGTGTGTTGTTTGACTATTAATAGGGAGTACTTCTCTAATTTTTCTAATATCACCATGGTTGAAAAATTGAGATTACCTCTAATACCGCACTATAGACCTTATAGGGTGACGTGGATGTGAGAGTTTGGGGAGTTCCATGTGACCAAGGAAGTTATAGTGACTATCATCCATTAGAAATATATTGATGAAGCATGGTATGACGTGGTGTCTCTACAGTCTTGTCGTATTTTGTTGGAAAAATCATGGAGACATAAAAGGGATGCATTTTATGATAAGAGTAACCACATATACAATTTTTTAAGGATGAGAGATCAATCGTACTATTTGGTTTAACACTGGAACAAGAATTTGAAGATACAAAGAAGGTGAAGAAAGAGATCGATCCGTTATCTAGATTGAATTATCAATTAAACTTTTAGAATAGGACATGATTGTACAGAAGGGTAAAAATGTAGCTATATTGTGAAAGAATGAGAGTGAAAGGGAGGTTGTAACTAAATTGCAAGAAGAGCCTCGAGATATGAATTTTGAGAGGGAGGAGGATGGAATTAAAAATGAGGTAGAACTTGTAGATTTGAAGTGTGACGAGGAGGCGCGTGAGCCGGAGAATGAAACTATAGAGATTTACGTGGTTCGACAACTTGCCTACATCCACGGACCCTCGTCAATGTTTTTCACTATATATTAAATTTTTACAAATATATGGACATTAACTATAACGCCCCGAATTCTAATAACCCGGAACGCCACTTCGTCTTTTAAATCTAACTTTATTGTGGAAAATAAATTGAATTCTAAACATGGTATTTATTTGTAAATTAGCAATGGGAACTTAAATCAAATAAATTTATTTAAAACAATTCATAAAATTCTAAATTTGAAATTCTTAAGTTTTGTAACGACAAAATAAATTATCAACTCATTAATTGAGACTTTCAAAAAAAAATATCACTTCATCTATTAGTTTGCCACAAATGCTCTTCATTCGCCACCGTCTCGAAAATATGCAAAAACTGTTAAAAACGAAATATTCATAGACTCATCATCAATAATTAATTTACAAAATAATTGAACACATAATTATGCAACTAATACAGTGACCACATCATCATAATTATAGGCTCTTTAAAAATCATAGGGTGTGGGGAGTCTCGTCTCATGCATTTAAGCATTTAAGTTATGCATAACCACATCATTATCTCATGCATTAAAGAATTAAAGTCATGCATAACCACATCATTCTCATTTTATATCATAAGAGATATTCTTATCTTGTATCATGCATTAAAGCATTTAAATAACGTAAAATTTACAAAATACATGCAATCATAATTTAAACTAATTAGTGGGGCGCGAGTCTACCTCAAATCATGAGTTTAAAAATAGAGCGAGAATGTCCCGTCAATCCTCTAAATCACCAAATGTTTCGTCTGACCAAAAGAAAAATTAAATTAATTTAGTACTTCGAAAATTGAAATATTAAAGGGATAAAAATAAGCTTTAGAGAATAATTTAAAATTTTTGAGAAACAGGAATTTAAAAGTTTAGGGGATGAATAGACATTTCGAAAATAGTGGGGCTGACTGTAGGGGTTAAGGACTGATCTGTGCAATTAATCGAAATTAGGGAGTGAATTGACAAACTCAGAAAGTTTCTAGCCAAATTAGATTTCAGCAGAAATCCTGGGTCATAATAAACTGTTTTTGAAAGTTTTGGACTTACATATTGAAATTAAAAATGAAATGGACTGAAATGAAATAATTTAAATCTGTAGGGACTAAATTAAGAGACTTTGAAAGGTAGGGATCAAAGGGAAAATAAAGTCAATTAAAATATCAAAATCCTTTCTGCCTCTCCATTTCGACAACAGAGAAGAGGTGGGCGATCGGGCCCATCTCAGCCCACGGGCAGCCAGCGCCAGTCACCGACGAGCTTCCAGCGTTGTTGCTTGCCGCCTTCATGTGGCTGCGACGAGGGTGTGTGTGGTTGTGTGAAAGGAAGACGAAATGGGATTCGATTTCATGCAAAGTGAGGTGGAGGTGATTGGGTTTCCGGCGATAATCCGTCTAATACAAGAGGCGGTCGAGGTAAGTGATGGGTTAAGGTTATTTCTTTGGTTTTTGGTTGATTTGGGTGTCGAATTGAGGGGGAATTTAGAAGTGGGTTGTGGTGGTTGGATGTGGTGCTTCGGGCGATGGTTTCTGTTTCTGTGGCAGTGTTTGCGTGCGTTCTATCTTACTGATTGAAATGGTGGTTCGAGGTTCAAGTTTGGTGATGGCTGTTTTGGTTTGATTGTGTGTAATGAAAGTAACCGGGCGCAGAGCTGCAGCTGGTGGTTTACGGTCGGCCATGGAAATTTTGAGGTCCGAGTTGTATGGTTGAGTATGTGTTTCAGTTATAAAATGTGTGAAGTTCGTTTTATGCAGATCGTGGGTGGATTTCATTGGCTATGAAGGTTGAAAGACAAGGATGATTATTGGAGAAATGGAATTTATTAGGCATGGAGACGTGTGAATGAGGAAAATTTATGGAACAATAGAATCTGTCAAAAATGTGCAATTGAATAGCGTTTTCAATTTGAATTAACTTTGCAAAAATGGGATTAAGGAATTGATTTAAATTGGATTCAGGAAAGGTTTAATAAATTTAAATGGATTGAAATAATAAAATTGGGAATTTTGAACTAAAGATAAATGAATAAAATTTGAGCTAACGTTAACTTGGATTTAAATTGGTAAATTGGGGAAAATCGCAATTTATGGTAATTGGGGAGAATTTTGGAGAAATAAAAATTTGTCAAGAAATGGAAAAAGTGGGATGATGATGCTGTCAAGTTGATGGGGCTTTCAAAACTTGTGTCGAAGAATTGAATTTTGATTAGCTTAACTTAAAATTGGACAAGCGAGAAATTTATTTGATTGGCTTGATTTCAAAGTGGGCTAAGAAAAGATTTGACTGGATTGAATTAAAATTTGATAATAATACGAATAAAATCTAAATTTCGGATCCAAAATAATTTGAATCCAAAATAATCAGAATTTGGAAAAATTCTTAACATTTAATTTTGATTTTGAAAATAAATAATGAACTTGAGACACTTATAAAATTTGAAATTTGACTAAGCTTTTAAAAATAAATCTAATTTCACTTAAATGACTAGATGAACACGTGTTTAAATTAAATGGGCAAAGTCACAGCGATATGTTTTTAAGAAATATTATAAGTAACGGAAATTTTCCTGATCACTACATTCACTCACCAACTCAATCCTACAGATCACAAAGAAAATACTAATAAAAAGCTAATATCTAACCACAAGCGTCCACCCTTTGAATTATCCCACACAAGTTACAAGAAATAACAAAGACAAAGTTCACCAATTTTCTTTTGATTTGGGCACAATATGACACTCTCTAAATGTGCAATTAATTAACTACTCAACACACATATTTATAGGTAAATAAGACACTAAAAACATGTATAATTTGTGACCTAAGATGTAGAGATGGCAAAAAAACCCGACCCGAACCCGCCCCTAATGGGGCGAAAAAAACCTGCCCAGCGGGTCGGCGGGACGGGTATGGGGCGACTTCCCCCGACCCGGGTGGGTCGCGGGGTGGGTGCGGGTTTGGTTGTCCCGACTCGAACCCGCCCCGATTAAATAAATTAATAAAAATTAATAAGGAAAAAAATAAAAAAATACCGAAAAAATAAAAAAAAAAATTAAACGGGGCGGGTAGGTTGACCCGCTCCGAAATTCGCGGGTCGCGGGGCGGGTTTGAAATTGAAAAATTCTCGCGGGGCGGGGGGACCCGACCCGAATCCGCCCCGTTGCCATCACTACCAAGATGTTTTCTTGATGAACTAGAATAACCAAAATAAGGAAAGAAAATCTCGCATAAGCGCTTCAACCCTAATTCTTGTTTTTCTTCCTTATTTCTCAGCCCATTTACACAAAACCTAATGGGCTCTCCAACATCGACCCAAACCACACAATTTAGGTCAATATCCCAACAATCTCTACCTTGGCACAAATTATTCCAAGCCAAAAAATCAAATTCAAAAATTGGGTAACAAGCAATCATTTTTTCACTTTGATGATCCCAATACTCCACCATGAGTATAACCACTCAGAATTTATCAACGAACTCCGAGCATTTCATCGGCCCACGTCGAAATACGAAATTGCTGAAAAATTATGGTATAACTTCCATTGTTTGATTTTTTCGTGGAAGCTCATCAACTATCAACATCAATTCAACCACATACCTTGCATCCAGTCAAATCAACGCTATATGCGAACACATCTTCTATCATAACAACTAACTCATGCCATGAGGATGTCCCATCTTTCTTAGAATACATCATCACCACCCTCCACCAAGAGAGTCTTATTATCCTTTTACGAGTAGTTAGCAGAGTCTACTCCACCTTTTAGACAATTTCTTCTCGAGTGCCCGAATTGACCATAGTTCCAACATGTTACCTTCTTCTTCATAGAGTACCCCCCCTCTTCCACTTTTCATTAACACATGCAAATTATTATCAGATGAATTATTATCTCCACTTAAACTCTGTTCTTCAAAGATTAACTTACTTGTAACTTCTTCAAAATTCATTGTTTCTTTCACGTACATCAACATAGGTTTTGATGTGCTCAAAAGTGAATGGAAAAGACCAGAGGAGCATTAATGTTTTATCCTCATCTTCAATTTTAACTCCAATAGATTCCAGTTTAGAAACAATCTCATTAAGCACACTAAGATGGTCAAAGATTTTTGTACCTGCGCTCATTCTCAACGAATGAAACTGTTCTTTCAGATACAAACAATTTGACAAGCTCTTCGTCTGATACAACTCTTTTAGTTTTTCCCACAATTCCTTCGTAGCAGATACCCATGAATATTTGCAAGAATATTTTTGGCCAAACATAGTCGTATTGTGTTAGTAGCTATCAAATCTAAATCTTCACAATCTTCATCACTTTTGCTGGATTCAATTTCTTTTTTTCTTTATCAGAACTAATGATTGGTTTTCTCTTCAAAGATTTATGTAGACCCACCTGAATTAAAACATCTTTGTCTTGTACTTGCTACAAGCTAAAATTGATTTTCCCATCAAATTTCTCCATGTTGTGTTTGGCAGACATATTTTCTTTTACTCCAAATTCTTTGAACAACCTGATACTTTGATATCACTTATTGGGAATTAAACGTTGATTCCCTTTTCTTTAACCCACATGATCTTTTGATGTTCAAAGTAATAATGAGCAAACAAGAGAATAAATACGAATACAGTGATTTATGTGGTTCGGAAAAGTGCCTACGTCTACGGACCATATAAATTGTTACAAATATATAGACTTTCACTCACCAACTTAATCCCACAAACCACAGAGAAAATAAAAATAAAAAACTACTATCTAACCATAAGTTTCCACTCTTTGAATTATCTCACAAAAAGTTACAAGAAACTACAAAGATAAAGCTCACCAATTTTCTCTCGATTTGGTCACAATATGGCACTCTCTAAATGTGCAATTAATTGCATACTCAACGCACATATTTATAGTAAATAAAACCTTAAAAACGTATATAAATTGACATCCAAGATGTTTCCTTGATGAAGTAAAATAACCAAAATAAGGAAAGAAAATCTCGAATCTCGCCTAAGGCTTCAACCCTAATTTTTCTTTTTCTTCCTTATTTCTCAGCCCATTTTCACAAAATTCTAATGTGCTCTTCAATATCGACCCAAACCCCATAATTTGGGTCAATATCCTAACAATTTTTTCTCTTTGCATCGAAATCCACAATGAACTAATAGCACGGATTCAAAGATAAAGCACATTTATCTAAAAAAAAGCAATAACTCACTTTCCAGAGGCAAACCAAATAGCTTAAGTCTCCTCCTCCTGGAAATCTTCATTTACAAAATCCATAGCACAATTTGTGATTCCCATTATGCTCAAAACTGAGAATTCCTCCATATATTTTACTTCCTATTACCTAAATATTGAGAATTTGTGGTTCTCCGATTCTGGGATTTATGATTGTTCTTCTGCGGGTTCTGGAATCAAGATTTGGATTCAATTCTAAGCAAACTAGACTTTCCTCATAACGATAAGTTTTTACTGTAGACTAGAACCTCGTCAGTCTTTACATTCGGCGTTGGATTTGGAGCTTTTGTATTCCACCATATTATCTAATGTGTTTAGAATGCTAATAAAATTTAAAATGTATAAATGTAATTGGTTCTATTTTCAGAGTATTTTGTGTAATTTCCTTAAATTGAACCTTGCTATCAAGACGAGAGCTAGGCTGAATATTTGGAGCCCAAGGCCTGAAAATACGCATAAACCGGCCCAACATCAGCTCCAAACAGGCCTATGAGAAACAGACTTCAATTTAAGCCCAGCAGCCATACCCTTTACGGCCTACACCATTTTAGGATCTTTATTTGGGGGCAAGAGCAGAGGGAGGTACAGAGGAAAGGGGACTGGAATCAGTAATCAAACGGGTTAATTATGCTCATTCATATATTTAATCTTCAAATTTTTAAAATCGGTCCATTCTAAACTATTTTACTAAATCAGGTATTCTAAATCAAACCCTAATCATCCTCCCCCATCTCTGTCCACTCAGAAAACCAGATCTTATCAACGCCATGGAACCAAATTTCCGCATCGTGCTATGGTTGCTGGAGTCATCACCTTCGTGGAACCTGCTGACCGCTTTGTGCTGTTGTTGCTGGAATCATCACCGCGCGTAACCTGTTGGCTGAACTGATCGCAGACACAACACTGCGGACAGCGCCGGTGCAGCAGCAGCAGTGAGGGGAGACAGCGGCATTGTGCCTCCATAGAGCAGCTTCCGCGTCGCGGCGCTGTGCACTCTCAGCTCAGTCACCGATGTGAGCGACGATTCTGAATCTGTGAGAGTGGTGCTGTCTTTCTTGGTGGCCGAACTCATCGGGCAGTGGGTCTTGTGGCAACCTTGATTTCACAGTATTATTGCAGTAGATAGATTTGGTGGTGCATGTGGTGGCTCGGTGGTGGTGCTAGGGTGGTTTTGGTAGCGATTTATTTTTGTGCGTGTGTGAAATCCGTGTGACTGTTTGCACGCGCGAGGGGAGAAGAAGAAGGGGAGGAGTTGTCTTTACCGTGTGGGGAGTGGTGGTGGCGCCCAGTGGTGAAGAGGCAGACGGAAAGACAGAGCGGTGAGAGAGAGGAATCTGAGTGGGTGAGGCGAGAGGTTTGAGAGATCGTGATCCCGATTTGGGGATTTAGGTTAGGTGGTGATTGTGATTTGATGGTGATGGTCCTCTTAGATGGTGGTTGGTGGTGATGGTTTTAGGTGGTGGTGGTAATTAGTTATAATTGTAAGTAAAACTAATTACAAATTGAAATAAAGTTACGACAGTGATTCAACGACAGCAATTGTGGCGATTGTTGATTACAAATTAACTTGTGTAATTAATTACAAATTACACTAATGTTTTACTAATTCATTCATAAGTTAAAGTTACAATTATAATTAGTTACAAAATTGAAATAAAGTTACAATTGTTTTAATTACAAAACTTGATTTTGATTTAAAAAAAAAAAATCTAATTTTGAAAAATATTTTGATACTTATGTAATTAGTTACAAATCACCTGATTTTAAAAATTTTCATACCAAAATATTTGTAATTAACCGTAATCAAACCAGTCTCTCTCGCTTAATGACCCTCTAGAAAAGGTCCGTCCGTTCTTTTCTTCTTCTTTATTATTTCCATCATAATTGTAATCAGCGTTTCATTTTTCTTTTTTTATAAGCTGTAATTAGTTCTGTAGATATTATGTTTGTATTGCTCAGCTATAAATTTGTATGGCAACTGACAAATTGAAGTTTTAAAAATAAATTTCTTTTTGTTCTATAGATGAATATGTTATTTCTATTCTCGATTTATAGATGATTCTTAAGATTTCTATGTTGTTATACGATTGTCCAATTGTGAAGCTGATGTATGGAAACTGTTCGACAAAATGTTTTAAGTGAAAACATCTACAATTTGCAAGTAATTGTGTGATTAAGTACACAGTTCACAAGATGCTAGGTGCTATTTAAAACATGAAAATAGCGAGAAGTTTTTTGTTCTGTTACAGCGAGGAGGAGCAATATGGCTTCACGAGGCATTCCCCTAGCCTCAATTCTCATAATATTCTAAGCTTTTTATTTATTTATTTGGTGGGGTGGGCGGGTTGGGCAGGGAAAGTTATTATTGATCGTGATTCGTTTCTGTTGCTGAATTGATGTAGTCAATACGGTGACATGAAGTACATGTTTTGATGTGTTCTGGACCCTCGACAATTGGAGTCATAGCGGGCTTGACAAAAAGTTAAATATTCAAGCCAAATAAAAGTGCAGTCCAGTCAACCATGTCGAAATTAGATGCATAATATGTGTTTTTCGAGTATAAATGGGTCACTAAGCAAAACTCATAGGCCAAAACCCTTGAGCCGACTGATTTTATGACCAAATTCCATCATTTGGGGCTTCAAAACAGCAAGTCAATTATGCAGACGGAAATTAGGATTTTTGCGTATTTTTAGGTTAAATTTTGTTTTTAATTATTTGTTTGCCTATTTTAGAATTTTAGTCTAATTATAATTCTATTTTGAGTCAATTAGCGGTTATGTTATTTTACTTATTTATATTCCTTTCCATTCATTGTAATTCAGACTTGGGAGATTCGATTTTGATATAAAAAGTTTTTATTGAGGATTCAATAAAAGATATAGGTGTATTCATATGTTTTCGAACTTATCAAGAATATTTCTTGTGGCGTTCAAATACCGAACTTATCAAATATTTCTTGAGAATATTTGTGGCCTTCAAAATCAGAAACTTATCAAGGAGATTGGACAATTCCTTGTGGTGTTTCGAAAGTCGTGGTTCTTTATTCCGCATCGTCGAGCCATCGCGTCGTGAATATCGGGTCAAGATTCCACCGTCCAACCACAACCTGGGTTCGGAACTTTCCGACGATTCTTCCGCGCTTCGAACCTCATCATCTGGTATCAGAGCTGGACTCTGAATTCAGGTTTTTCTATCCAATTTGATTTTTATGTTTATCATCGAGTCCCATAAAAATCATCCATATCTTGTTGAGTATTTTGTTTTCAGTTTTTTGCGTTCTTCTTATTCTTGAGTTTGTTGAGTCTTTAATCTAGAAAATCGTTCCAAAAAAATTTTAACAGTGTTTGTTTTGCTTAATTCTTATCCGAATTAAGTTTCGTTTGTTTTGTTGCGTTCGTGTCGAATTTTCGGATTTTATTAAAAATAAAAAATTATTTTTATTTTTATTAATTCCGAAAATTCATCATAATTAAAAAAAAAAAGTCACTCCGAAATTCAAGAACCACTTTCTTGAGTTTCTTTAAAATTCTTGATATTCATTTCCTTTCAAGTCAATAAAAGTCGTTCTTGCTATTTGATGTCTAAATCCTCTTCGTTATTGAATTTTTGAAATGCCACATAAGGAATGAATTATGATCCGGGCTCTTTATTCCAAACTAAATGTTATGTGGATCATAAGGGGTGCAGTTTGGCGATTGATGGAAAGTGCTTTACTAATTTCGTTAGTAGCACCGTGGTTGAAAAATTAGGATTGCCCCTAGAACCACACTATAAACCTTATAGGATGACATGGATAAGGGAGTTTGAGAATTTCAATGTAACCAAACAAGTTCTAGTGCCTATCACCCAGGGAAGATATAGTGAGGATGTATGGTGTGATGTAGTGCCATTGAAGTCTTATCATATTTTATTGGGAAAACCTTGGAGACATAGGAGGGAGGCTGTTTATGATATGAGTATGCACATATACCAATTCCTTAAGAAAGGGAAAACATGCGTACTATATGGGTTGACATTAGAGGAAGCACTAGAAGATTCAAGGAGGGTAAGGAATGAGAGTGAAAAGTGGTATAATAGGAGGCATCATGAGGATAAGTATATTGATAAGAAGGAGGGAGAGTTGAAATTAAAAACAAATAAACAAACTCCAAAATTTGATGAGGAGAAGGTGGAATGGGAGTTGAGGTTGAAGTTCAAGATTTGAGCGTTGAATTGGAAGATCCACATTTGAGTAGTAATGAGGTAGTACACGAGCATGGTGATAAAAATTTGGAGATTGGAGATGTGGTTGAATTTGAAAGTAAAAAAATTGAAGAGGTGGATGAGCTAGAAAATCTTGAGTTAGAGGAAGTAACCGAGCTTGAGAGAAAAGAGATAGAGGGGGCGAGCAAGAAGTTGCAAAAGGAGAACGAGGTGAAGAGAAGGGCCTCGTGGTTCAAAAGGTGGAATTGACAGTGATAATTCATGAATACAATGATCCATACCTTGTACCTCATGAACCTAACATTTCCCTCCCCGCTTTATTTAATTTTGTCTTGCAGGTTAAAAGTGCTTGGAAATTTGGGTAACACCACCAATGCCAACAGAAGTTTCTACTTCAATCCATTCATATAACCCAAGTTACAGGATACTATTGGTCATCCCTCCGGCATGGAAACAATAATTATCCGTTTGATTCGGGAGGTGAAGTGAAACAACAGGATCAAAGCTATGATTCGGGACGAATCATCCTAAAGAAGGAGGGTATGATGTGTTCTGGACCCTCGACAATTGGAGTCGTAACAGGCTTGACAGAAAGTTAAATATTCAAGCCAAATAAAAGTGCAGTCCAGTCAACCATGTCGAAATTAGATGCATAATATGTGTTTTTCGAGTATAAATGGGCCACTAAGCAAAACTCATAGGCCAAAGCCCTTGACCTGACTGATTTTATGACCAAATTCCATCATTTGGGGCTTCAAAACAGTAAGTCAATTATGCAGACGGAAATTAGAGTTTTTGTGTATTTTTAGGTTAAATTTTATTTTTAATTATTTGTTTGCCTATTTTAGAATTTTAGTCTAATTAGAATTCTATTTTGAGTCAATTAGCGGTTATGTTATTTTACTTATTTATATTCCTTTCCATTCATTGTAATTCAGACTTGGGAGATTCGATTTTGATATAAACAGTTTTTATTGAGGATTCAATAAAAGATATAGGTGGATTCCTATGTTTTCGAACTTATCAAGAATATTTCTTGTGGCGTTCAAATACCGAACTTATCAAATATTTCTTGAGAATATTTGTGGCCTTCAAAACCAGAAACTTATCAAGGAGATTGGGCAATTCCTTGTGGTGTTTCGAAAGTCGTGGTTCTTTATTCCGCATCGTCGAGCCATCGCGTCGTGAATATCGGGTCAAGATTCTACCGTCCAACCACAACCCGGGTTCGGAACTTTCCGGCGTTTCTTCCGCGCTTCGAACCTCATCATGTTTGGTGTACATCCTTGCTTTTGGGCAAGAGAAAATTCTTCAACAAGTGTAAAGAAGATGCTTGTAATTGATTAATAA
This sequence comes from Ligustrum vulgare, assembly GCA_963555705.1. Taxonomy (NCBI): domain Eukaryota; kingdom Viridiplantae; phylum Streptophyta; class Magnoliopsida; order Lamiales; family Oleaceae; genus Ligustrum; species Ligustrum vulgare. Next base: position 38,156,043 of record OY743173.1, on the reverse strand, counting down.
ATGAAATTAAGACAGCATGATAGACCAAAATCTAGCAACTTACTAATATTTTTTTGCCAAGATCAGAAATAATGTCTTTACTGAGCCTATGAGACTACTGATTTGCTTTCTTTCTGTTCTTCCAGTACTGGATGGTTCATGGCAGTACAATGGACGGATTTTTAGCTTCTCGTTTATTATTTTAACGTCGCCAATACTGTATAGTGCAGCTTAGGGACAATCCATTCTAAAGGCATACATGACATTAGGAAACCTCACTCAAATAGGATGCCTAACGCCTAGGGAATATAGGGGTTTTACAATTCCTGATGGGCACCCAACCAGCACATAGAAATCTATGGTGGTTATAAACGATGTAAGAGGGTGTTTAATAACAACCCAATTCCACGAAAATGTCACATCTGAGAAATTGATTTCCTACTTGTTTCGTTTGATACGAAGTTGAAATTGAAATTCGAATTCTAAGGTACAACTATTTGAAGCTCAAATTTGACCAATTCCATGGAAATCAATTCTTTGGGGGAGGTGGTTTTTGTTTTCTAACTAAAATGGAATTGAAATTCTTTTCCATCTATGACTATCAAACACATCGTCACATCCTAAATGTAATACTTGGCAACTGTGCTTAAATTTTTCTTTTCCAACTTGTTCGTTCATTAGCATGAATTTACCTCTTCAAATGTCTGAACCATTTGATTATCATAAACATTCTTTCTTAGTGCAGAGGTAGACCTTGCTTGAAGCCAGCCCGGCTAGGGAAGCCCCATATAGAATTGTGTTTGTTTTTTGTTATTATTTGCATAACAGACTGAAAATTAGATCCAGCTCACCCTATAAAACACCCATTGAGCCACACCCTAGACCCATGCAAATGGCCCATGTCTCCACTCTCCTGATTTCCCACCCCAACCTCACCCAGACTTCCAATCATCACTCTAAACCAAAGCTCTTTCACCATTTCACCTGTTTGCCTCTTCTGGCTGCAGCCAGCAATCCTCCATACCCGCAGCCTGATGTCGATGATTTTCTTTCTGCCTCCAGGCTCCACCGCTCCAGCCTAAAGCCACAGCATTTTAGGTGAAGTGATGATTTGATTTTGCTTTTTCCTAAATCTCATTTTGATTTTTTATTTGTGTCCACTTCTCTACTTCTTTGAGATTTAGTTTGAGCACCTTCTTTTAGTTCTTTATTGATGACTTTTTTGTATTTCTTTTGCTTGGCAGAAAATTTAGTTTTAATTTAAGATTCACAGATTCAGTAATCCCAAGCGTATTTTATTATTATTATTTTTTTGCCTCCAGGCTATGCTCCTCCACTTCTTTGAGATTTAGTTTGAGCACCTTATTTTAGTTCATCTATTGATATTTTGTGTTTTTTCGTGCTTGGAAGAAATTTTATTTTGAATAAAGAACTCAGTAATCCCAAGTTGAGTAAGTTGACTTATTGAAGTGTAAAGATGGATTCTAGCAGAACATAAATATTCTAGGTGTATTATGAATCAACTGGTTGTGTGGATATGAAATTGAATAATTATCTATATGTATTCAAGTGTAAAGATCTTCTTCCACACTTTAGTTTGATGAGATAGTGTTACCGTAATCCTATAGTACTACCATAGAAGAATTTTCTTTTATCCACTAAATTATTAGTATAAGAATTGAGGCGGACATAGATGGGCAAATACAAAAGGAGACTAAAACTCATGCTTTGATATTGGTGGATTGCATTACAAGCTAAAAGTATGGAATACATTATTGCTGAGAGCATAAATAATACAAAAAATCAATACATGAACTAAAAATATATTGACGATGTAAATCATATGCAATCTTTATGTGTTCATGAAGTTCAAGAATTTAATGATCTTTTGAAACATTAGGCACTGCGATTTAAAGCAATGTTGGTTGTCATTTATGTTGCTTATGTTTGCAGTATGATATATCTATATCAGCATCTTTGCTTTATAATTTTTCTTCTGTGATAGGGACCCTAGATTCATTTGGAGGTTTTGGACAGAAGTGTTCAAGCTCCTAGGGTTCATGTTCATCTTCTCCACAAGCTTCCACCTAAAGTACGAGCTTTGTCCTTAGCTAGATCTTGTTCAACGCTAGAGAAGTAAGGATTAAGTCTTGTTTTATCGCTCACTTGACTAAACTCGCTAGAAAAGGGGAGGCAAAAAAGGGACTTGGGGGTTATATATATAGGGTTAGGATCATGATACATGAGGGTAAATGAAGAGGAATAAATAACCTTATTAGGCTTAATAATAATGGACTATCTCGATGAAAAGGCTTGACAATAGGAGGTGAATACTCGAAAGCCAAAAATAGATCAATTTCATCTCGTCTTTTAGTCCCACTACTAAATATTTTTTCCTCTGGCCCGACCATAGAGCATCTCCAAGATACTGTTTAAACACAATATTAATTATTTTAGAGAGTAATGTTATAAAATAAGGGGGTTTTTAGTTAAATAGGTTTGTTATGTAATAAGTTTAGTAAAATAGATCCCTCAGTTGAAATGTCAAAATTATCCTTAATGAAAAGGACTGTTTAATTTGCAGGGTATATCCCCAAACTTAGTCAGGTTGATTTAATTCAGTGTTTCTGGTTATATTTATATTTTTTAATCTTTTAAGTTCTTCTAAAAATGTTCTATATTGTAATAATTTTTCAAATGTTTTAGGATGATCATTTTTATTTATATATCCTAACATTATTCCTTCTGATACTTCTTCTTCTATATCTTCGTATTCTTCTATAATTTTATGAACCGTATTTATATTTTTTGCTGTTTCAACAGAATTAAATTCTATTCTATTTAGGATTGCAAAGTCAATATCTTTGTATATTTCTTTTAGTTTAGTTTGTCCAACAGAATGTATATTTTTAGACTTTTCAACAATAGTCGATAAAAATGAAATTTCTTTATCATTTAAATATAGTTTATATTCACAGTTATTAGATGTTGATGTTTGTAAAGTATTCATAGATTATTGGGTTGGTAAATTATTATATAAAATTTTCTGGTATAATTCCATTCTTTGGTCTAGTAACATACAATAATCTGCAATATATTGTTCGTATTTTTCTAAAAGTTTATTGTATTCTTCAGAAGATATATTTTCATTTTTCATTTGATGTTTAATATCTTCCATTTTATCTCTTAATTTTTCTAAAAGATTATCTAGTCCTTCTATTGTATACCCTGGCATTTAGGTTTAGACTGTATTTGTTACTATTTTATTTTCTAAATCTATTTTAAGTTGTAATATATCAGAACAATCTATAATGTATTGATCATGATTTTCTAAAAGTATATAATATTGTTCAGATGATTCATCCATATCTATTAATTGAGATATAATGTTATCTATTTTTTCCGTTATCCTATCTAACAAATTGTCTAATCCTTCAATAGTATATCCAGGCATTATAAATACAAAGATAAATAATTTATAAAATTTCAAGTAATTTTTCAAACTCTATCAATGTTTGAGAATTGATAATATCTATATCAGCCATAATATCTATGCTTGGTTCAAATGGTATATTATATTTTGAAATACTTTTCTTTCTCTTTTCTAATTTATCAATTATATCTTGAATATTTTGTACCATTATAGATCTTACAGTACCTCTAGCAAAGTTTTCTATCAAATTTTCTTTAAAACTTTTTAATATCTCTTGTGATGCATATAGTTGCTTTTGGTATCCTATTTTATCAATTTCATTTTCATATTCAATACCTTTTTTACTTTTGATATGCTTTTGAACTTTATATGGACCTCTTTTAGTTCTGGTTTTTTTCATGATATAATTACTATTATTCATGATATTAAGATTTTCAAAAACTGGTAAAGAAAGATTCATCCCTTCCATCACTGTCATAATCTATTACAGGGTCATAATCATTATCACTGCTAAACACATATCCTAAATATAATTCATTATTTATTTCAGTATTATCACTATCAAGCCAAAAATAAATAATTGATTTTGTAATTTCTAATCCTAATATTCTTTTTAATGTTGGAAAGATAACTAACAAACATGGCATATACACATGATATAACTTTTTTATTTCATTATTAGGTCTGGTAAACTTTTCATACATGAATAAAGGTTCAATTATGCTATGTTTTCATCATTGTAAGGACTGTTTTGATAATTTAATTTAATAATCCTGAATTCTGTCATGTTAAAAAACTCTTCTTCCTCCTAATTCCGTAAAGATAGATATATTAAGAATACTAACCTCTTTTCCTGTTCTTAGTACCTTTGTATTTTCCTTCTATTGTTAGTGACCTTCAGGCTTATAGGTTTCTGCTCCACACCCTTCAATGGCTTCCTGCCTTCACGGGTTATTAGCTGAACCTGGTTGCCTTCACTGTATAACGTTTTAGATGGAAAATATTTTAGGACAGAGTGTATGGAGTTTTCTTAATAATATATCTTCTTCTTGGAAACAGGATTTAGAAGACAAGAATTTAGAAACTCATCATAATTTGATAAGTAGATTGAGATTTTATTGATAATATGAAGATTGAAACAAGATTGATAAGAGAATTTTTCAAAGACAGAAGATTTTTGGCTTTCTCACAAACTGAGTGCTCAAGTGAGTTCTGCCTTTCAACTAGCCCGGAGGCCTCTATTTATAATACTACATTGGACACAATTACATCATTGCTTACATCATTGTCCTAACAATTTTACAACTTTTTTCACCTAAGGACACACCTGTCCCTCTATTATTTATTACATCACATGACCCTTACATTATAGGGACACTTATCCTTCTCTTTTTTGGTCTTGGTATGGCCCCTACATTATTCTGCATTGTTGAATTAAAGTAGATCTATTGAATATCTTCCACTTGTCCATCAATTTATTGGCATGTGAAACAGATCCATCAAGTAGCTTCCACCTGTCCATCAATTCCTTTGGCATGTGGGGCAGTTCCTGGCTATGCACGCCTCTTGCAAAGTGGCAAAGCTTCCATGGATTTGATGAGTGTCAAATTTATTGATGTATTCTTGCAGGATTGTTGATTTTTCTTTTCCTCCATTAGTGAGGAGGGTCCATCCATTATACTGGCATATGCACTTGAATTTTTTCTCATACAAATTTTTGGCAATGTTGTAGAGAACTTTGATTCCCAACACCCTTCGGGATCTAAACCATGATCTTGTAATGTTTGGTACTGGCTTGGTATTTTTTCCAACTTCAATTTGAAAATTTCGAGCAACATACCCAATTGTGATAATATGCTCAGCAGGATAATATATCCTTCCATCAATTTCAGGACTGATTGAATAAAATTTTAAATATATGGATCTTCCTTGAGCAAACTTTGAAATTTCTCCTTTTAGTAAATCATCAAATTTCTCGATTTCTTTTAGATCTTTTCCTGGATAGATAAGATCCAAGAATCCATAATCAGCTGCCATTTTTGTCATGACGAGGTCTCCTCCCTGGGTAACGATCAATCGTGGGTATACATGGTCTCCAGACGAAATGTAATAACAATCACATTCTTGAAGTTCATATATAACTTCTACAGTGGTTTTATATTCGTTTTCTTTTGGTAAAAAAGGGGAATCATCTTCTTCTTCAGGACGAATTCTGACTACCCTTGTATGTTCATCTTTGGCATTGATTGTGATTTTTCGAGGACTGGCTTCATTTATAACAACCTTTTTGGGACTTGGTTCATCTCTTTTAATTATTGGTCCACCACAGCTTCCAGAAGATGTACCTGTTTGTATTTTTGGTATAACCTGTTTGGTAATCAACGATTCAAACTGAGATTCAATCTCAATTATGTTATCGCTCAATTCTTTAGTATAATTGTGATGAAATGTTGAGATTTCCATTAATTGCTTGAAACTTCCTTGGAGAGTTTCTGCAAGTTGTTCAATTCCAAGCTTTATATCTTCAGCTTCCTCCATGAGGAAGTTCATTCGCTTTTTGGCATCTATTAGGGATCTTTTGATATTATCCATCTGCAAATTCAATATTCCTGCTTAAAAAGTCCGCAAGATAATTATTAACACCTTTAATATAAACTATATTAAAATTATAAAATGCCAAATAGGCTTGCCATCTATGGAGCCTTCTATATTGAGGTTCTGGTGGTAATTTATTTTTTACTAAACCTGCAACTTGAGAATTATCAGTTTCAACAATGAATTTCTTAGATAATAAAAACAATGAAAACTTCTTTATTCCTCTGATGATTGCTAACAGTTCTTTCTCATGAGTGGTATAATTTATTTCTGCTTGATTAAATGTTCCACTTGAATATCTACAAATTTCATTAAGATCTGTTTTTAATATTGCTGCCCAATACTTATCCGAGGCATCAGTATTAACTATCAGATTATCTTTTTCATCTGGTAATCTTAATTTTGGCAAATTTTTACATTCTTCTTTTAGTGATTTGACAATTTCTGTATGTTCATCACTCCATCCTTTGGTATTTGTTTTCCTGAGTAAAACTTGAATTTTATGTCTCTTTTTTGATAGATTTTCAATAAATCCTTCTGCATAATTTAAACATCCTAAAAATTTTTGTATTTGTTCTTTTGATTCTAATTTGTTTGGAAAACTTTCTATCTTTTTAGATATATGGGTTTGTAATTTTATCCCTCTTTTATCTATTGATAATCCAAGAAAATCAATTTCTTGTTTTTCTATTATAACTTTATTTTTTGAAAGAACAATTCCTTCTTTTTTGCATTCATTTATAAATTTAATTAAATGGTTTCTATGTTCTTCTCTATTATTAGAACATATTAATATATCATCTACATAGACAATTAAGAATTCATTGAATTTTCTAAATATGTTATCCATTCTTCTTTGATATATTTGTGGTACATTTTTTAAACCAAATGGCATAACCATCCATTCATACTTACCTTGAGGTGTACTAAATGCTGTATATTGAATACTATCTTCTTCCATTTTTACTTGCCAAAATCCTGATTTGCAATCAAATTTAGAATAATATTGTTTTCCTTTTACAAGATTTATTAGTACCTCTTTATTGGGTAAAAAGTATCCGTCAAATTTAGTATATTTGTTTAATTCTTTATAATTTATCACCATTCTAGCTTTTCCTCTTTTTTGTTCAGAATGTTTCATGACCATAAATGCTGGACTACTATGGGGTCCATTACTAGGTCTGATTAATTTTTGATTAAGTAATTCTTTTATCTGAGTTTTAAACTCTTGTGTATCTTGTATGGTATACATCATTGGTCTAACTCTTATAATAACATTTTCTGTTAATTCTATTTTAGCTTTTGGATGATGTGGTTTCCAAAATAATAATGGATTTTCTCCACAAATTTTTTCTAGTTGATCAATGATTTTTTCCATATTTATTTGTATGTTTGTTTTTAAGGCTTTTTTATACATTATTCTTTTATTTTTTATTTCATTTTGTATAATTGGTTTTTTCTCCCATTTATCACCACGCTGTGTTGGCTGAACTCTGTAAGGTCTAAATTCTCGTGGTATTTTTAGTAAATGTGCACAAGGTGTTTGTAACATTACCATGTAATTATTTTGTTTATAATATTGAAATTGTTGTATAAAGTCATTTCCTAGTAATATATCACATTCTAATTTGTTATAATTATATACTTTATTTACAACTATTTGTTTACTCCCAAGTATTATATCAATTTTATCAGCACTATTAATTATATGAGTACTTTCTCCTGTTACTCCTGTAATTTTTATTTTTCCATTAGTATTCCATGATTTTATTAAGAAGCTTTTGAATATTGTTATATCACTTCCCGTGTCAATTAATGCACATGTTGTTATATTTGTTTCAACAATTGTAACTTGTATATAAACGGCTAATGGAAAACTTATTTGGTTATTCATTTATTCAGCCTTTCTACATAGTATAGTTTGACCATTATGAGTTATATATAATCCTTCACGTTTTATACTATAATCTTCTAGTCCATCTAGAAAGCTCATACCTAATAATACATGAGGGTTTGCCATACTACTATCTACATGACATGGTACTAAGAGATTTATTCCTCCTATTTTTATTGGTACTTTTACTTCAAGTTCAGTCATATGTATTTGTCCATCAAAATTTATATATCTATATGGATTGGTTCTATGAGATATTAGTCCTTTATTTCTATTTGAAGCTATATGACATTCACTAGCTCCTGTGTCAATTAATATATTTGATCCTTTTATATGTTCTATTCCATTAAAATATTCACCTTCTATTTTCATATTTCCAGCATTTCTATTAAGTTTTATTTCTTTTATATTACTAGTTTCTCCTAATTGTTTTCTATTAGGTAAACTTGCTGATCTCCTAATTAATCTACCATCTTCAAATGTTATGTTATTATTAGGGTATTCTTCTTCTCGTAACTCAATGATTTCTGGTTTATTTTTTGTTATAGTAAGTTCATAATTTCTTGGAACTAAACTTATTTGTTTATCTGGTTCTACAGCTTTACCAAAATCTTTACATTCTTTATGAATTTCAATATATGGTTTTTTAGAATAAATGTTTCCATAATTAGAATTAGTAAATGTGTATAATGCTCTGTATTCTATAGTCATAATTTTATCTCCTGGTTCCATTATGTCATCCTTATGTAATTTGAAATGTAGTCCTAAAACTTCATCAAAGTTTCTATCTTTTAACGATATACAATATTTTGGATAACATGTAAATATTAGCTTCTTATATGCTAGATTTCCTTCCACTGTTCCTAAATGACTATCTTTTAAATTTATAATTCTTCCATCATGTAAACTTACAGTCAAAGGCGAATCTAATCCTTCTCTAAACAGGGATTTAAACATTATTTGGATACCTGCTAAGTAAACATATTGAATCTTTTCACTTTGTTTTCTATTAATCTTTGTTAATAATTCTGCAACTGTATTTTTTGTTAAAAGATTTAATTTGTGTGTTCCTTGAGTGGTTCTAACATCTATTGCTCTTTCAATTTTATGATATTCATTTATTGCTACTTTTTCTCTTTTCCATATTCTGTCTAATATTTCCCATTTTCCTATTTTCAAATCTAAAGATAATTTTTGTATTTTTCTGAACTTATTATTATCAAAAGTTACTTTTAATCCATAACCTTCTATTCCTTCATATTCTTGCTTATCTATGTTCTTATTTGTTTCTATTTCTTCTATTTCTTTATTCTGATTCTGATTCATTGCTTTCTGAATCTGTTTCGCTTATATAGACTTCTTGATCATAGTATTTTTCAATATCTGATATTTCACTTAGTTCACTTTCTATTTCTAGATATTCATTTTGTAATATTTTAACTTTCTTTTTGTTACAATCAGGGCTTATATGTCCTATTTCTCCACAATTCCAATATTTGCATTGGCTTTTATCTTTCTTATAAGTTTTATTTTTCTGTTTTTTATTTGGATTATATCTTCTTTTGTAATATCTCCTCTTAGGTTTTATATATCTTTTTCTGAAGTTTCTGAATTTTTTAAATTTTCTATTTTTAAATTTTCTTTTATTATTATATTTTCTTCTTTCAGGGTTACATCCCCATTGGGTAGGTTTTTCCATATCTTCACAACATATTCTAGTTAATTTTCCTGATTTCTTTAATAATTGTCTTTGTTGACATATATATGCTAATTTTTCAAATAAGAATTTTATCCTTGATCCTAATGTTCTAGGTGTTCCAGGGTTATCTCTAATAATTTTTTCAAATTCTATTTTAAAGTATATTCCCCATGAACCTGGTAATTTATTGTAATACATATCTCTATATACTTCTTGGTTTTCATTACTATAGAATTGGACATAATAGTATTCTTTAAATTCACAAGTATATTCTTTAATTTTACACATATCACATATTGTTAAATTTATTAATCTTACTCTTGCATTATCTTTTTCTCTTATTGATTCTGCTTCAGAATTACTTATCCAATTTTCTCCTAAAAATTCATCCGCAATATAATCTACTATCTTTTCTATTCCTTTTCTATCTGATTTTATTAGTTCTGTCTGTACATTTCTTCTTATTAATGCTTTTGTATCACTACTTATTCCTTCCCACCAATTTCTAACATGTCCTTCAAAAGATGCTATTAAAAAATTTATCATTCTATCAGTATTTTCCCATGTATCATCTTTATTGTATAAAAAGAATAGTATCATTGAATCTGCCCAAGTTAATAAGGCTTTTTTAGTATCTATTTTACAATCAAGATCCAATTTTGTTCCTCCATGATTAATAGGTTTATCATAATTATTATTTGGTTCAAATCTATCTTTATATTTATTTCCTCTAGGTGGTTGTCTATCTCTGATTCTATCATAATATTGTCGGTGTGGTTTGTTATATAAGGGTGCATAACTTTCATCTGGATCTGGTAATTCTTGTTTAGAAGTTCCTATAGGAGCAGGGTTAGGTGCTCCTCCAGTATTCATTAAAACTTGGTATTCATTAAAGTTTTCTATACTTAACTGGTCAAAATTTTCTATAAGCAAATCTAATTCTTCATTCATTTTTGTTTTGTTCTTCTTCAATTTTTTCTTCAGCTTTTAATTTTCCTAAAGTTTTTTCTATAGATTTTTGTAATTCTAATTCTTCCTCTAATATTTTTGGTAATATATTTCTTCTAAATTCATCATCCATACTTCCTGCTTCTATTATAATTTTTTCCTGTTCGAAATGCTTCTTTCCTATTCTAAGTATTTCTTTTTCTATGAGTTTTTTGTCTATTTTCTTATCTTTGCTTTTATTATTTTCTTTGAATTCTCTAATCTCTAGTTTTAGTATATTTATATCATTTCTTACTTCTTTTAATTCATTTTTTACTTCTTGTACATCATTTATTAATGTTTTTATTAATGTTTTTAAATCTTCAATATATTCACTTATCGACATTTTATACTCTTGGTTTTTGAGTTTTTTGTACCTTAAATAGTCTGTCATACATATCATCTATTTTTATTTCTAACTTTTTGATTCTTTCTTCTATTGATATGATTTTTTCGTTTTCATTCTTTCTTATTTTCTCATTTAATTTATCTATTTTTTCTATAATTATTCTAATTTTATCTTGATTAATTAATTCTCCTGATTTTCTTTGGAATTCTTTTAAGATTTCTTCATCTATATTTTTAACTTCTCCTATCATTTCTTTTAATTCTTTGAATTGTATTGTTAGTTTATTTTGAATGCTTTGTAATTTTTCTTTGATATTCATATCCTGTATATTTAATTGTTGTAATTCTTCAACGGCTAATTTATCTTGTAAATTTATGTTTTTATATGTTTGCCATAAAAAAGCACTTATCCAATTTAATTGCATGTTAAGAAATCCGTCAGATTCTCCCCATGTGCTTAATGGTTGAAACATTGTTGTATTAGCTCCTTTTATTTGGTAAGATCCTACTGGTAGATTAATATTTTCTATTATTTGTTTTTCAAATTTTATTTCTGGAAATTCTGTCATTAAATTTTTCCTTTGATATGCTCGACTTCTAATCTTAATTCTGTATCATATTTTACTTCTTTACATATCATTATATTATATTCACAAAATTTTTCAATTGATCTTAACATAATTTTTCTTTGTTGTGCTCTATAACTTTTATTGTAATATTTTATTTCTCCAGTTATATCATATTTTTTCATACTGATTTTTTCTTTGTTATTTATAATCATAAGTATATTAGGTAATTGTTTTAGAATTATATTAAAGTATTTTCTTTTACTTTCTAATGATTTTAGTCTTAGAAATCCTTTTCTTTTTATATTTCTTTCTTCTATCATTTGGTCTAATAGATTTCCTCTTTGTTCTATTATGGAATCTAATTTTTCATTTGTTTTTATATCTAGATATTTGATTAATAAGGGTTCTCCTCTATGATAATCCATTCCTATAATTTTTGTATAATTCTTCTAGTATATCTTTGTGGATTAAATCTAATAGTTTGTTTATGATAAAATCTTCTTTTATTATATCGAAATTTATTAGATCATATATTTCTCTTCTTATATCTTTATCTAAATCTCTTAAAGTATTCAAGATTTATATTTTATAATTATCGGGTATTGTTAGTGTATGCATAATTATAAATCTTGATGTATATATTATATATTTATTTTTATTTTTTGTCGTATAATATTTATCTTTTAGATCTGCCATATGGCTCTGATACCAAAGTGAGGGTGCTACTATGAGCGAACAAGAATCATATAAAAATCATTTAAAATTATGTATACAAAATTTTCTAAGGACTTGAATGAAATCTTTCCATACTTTAAAGGTTTGTGTTGCAAATTCTAAATATAAGGGTATTTTTGTAAGACTAGGGAGTCAAAGTCTATTTTTACAATATTATTGTTTCAAAGTCTATTTTACTAAATATTATAGTTATTGGATCTATTTACAATTATTTCCCTAAAATAAGCTCTAAGAGACTTTCTCTTTTAATTTTTTAAAATAAAGAATGGATAATTTGGATAGTCAAACTCTCTATTCTTAATTAAAAATGATTACATTTAATAAGCTACAAGTTCCAATACTCTACAATTTAAATTATTCAAATCACATTTGAATAGATTGACCATTGACATATAAAAAAATAATATTTTAAACAAGAGATTGAAAGAAATTAATAAATTGCATTGGAAAAAAAATAAAAAATAAAGAGCACCGTTGGTGTGGATAAAAAAATTTCTCTTTAAATTTAAAGATGCTCTTTACTGTGAATAGAGGTTCTTGGAGATGCTCTTAGTTGAGTATCGTCCGTCAGTGGGAGATACTTCATGAACCCTTCATTCAGTAGATAACCTTATTTAGATACTTTACAGCTCTGCTAACAAGTTTGTCCAAGAGGAAGAGATCTTTGTTAGTTTGACCAGCTACATACTTCATGCTTCATGTTTTATTGTGCAGTATTCATCTTCTATGATGAGTATGTTTTTAATGTGATAACTTGTTCTTTCTAGGAAATATTACCGTCTCTAACTTATTTCTTCCACCTCATATTTTGACTTTTTTGTGATACAGGAATTTTTTGTTCATACATTTTTATTTTTATTTTTATTTCAGCACCCCTAAACATATTGTTCTATGTTTTTCCGCCACCTTAGTGAATAAGGTCCAGGATTTACGTTAATTTTTTTGTTTCACCTATGTAGGTCATGTTGCTCGTCTCACTTTTCATATCTCACGCTGGTGCAAAATATAGTCTTTTAGGTAATGGCTGGAAAAGCAGTTAAATCTTTTGCAAAAACAGTTGGTGAGTACCAATATCCATGGCGAGAGACGTTGGCCAAGTACAAGGATGAGCTCTCAAAGGGGGTATGGCGTTACTGGGAGCTTGGTGCGTGGAAAAACCTTGGTATCAGTGCCCGCAGACGAGCCAGATTGTGCAAGGAAATGCTTCTTGCTGGGGAAGATTGGCCATATGATCCAGAAAGGAAGGAAATAAGAAGCAAGAGGAAAGGGCATAAGGTTGACAGAATAGCAGCAGAAAAGCGGGAGAGAACAGCTGAACTAATGCAGAACATGCCTCAAATGTTGGCAGATTATAGGAAAAGAAGGTGGGAGAGGAAGATGAAAGCAGAGGAAGATGCTGCTAAAAAGGCTGTGCAGGAGTAGATTCAGTTTTATAAATTTCCATGATCCAACGTCCAATCCATGGCTTTCTTCTTTACCTTTTGATTTTACGGTCGATGAAATCAACGAACCATACTGTGTTTCTTTGAATAGCTGTTTTACTTGTTTTTCGAGTGATTCAAGGTACACCAAAAATGCCTTTTGTTTCACGAGGCTTGCATTTCTTTCCCGAGAATTTATTGGGGCTCAAATTTGAGCTGGTTTTTATGGTGTGAATAATGGTGAATTTGTTGTGGCAATGCTTCTGTAAGATACATTATAGAATTTAATTTCAATTGTTCTTAGATGTGGACAAACATGTACCGACATATTTGCGGTGTTATATCCGTCTTAAATAATGTGTTCGTGTTGCTAGGAAAGAACGACTTTAAAGCATCCACAATGGATGTATTAATTTTTGTTAGTTAAATACTGTCATAATATTTTAGTAGATGTTAAATATCAGATATACATGTTAACTTTAGCTACTATTGGAGTCTCACATCATATGATATTTAGCTCAACATCATATGAACCAATTTTTTCCAAAGTAAAGTAGTGATTCAATTCAATTAAAATAAAATTAATTGATGGACAAAGAAATTTTTTAAAATCATTATCAATGGTATTATGGTTTAAAAATATTTTTCTCTAGTTGGCTCTTTTATATATATATTTTTTGTTAATTTTTATTATTATAAATTATTATTATTAAGAATATTATGATAAAAAAAAAAAAAAAATTCTCTAGCTAACCCTTTTATAGGTAGTATAGTATATAGATATAGATTTATTATTTATTACAACTTATTTTATTTAAATTCACATACAAACAAACTTTCATTGAAGAAAAAAAAAAATACATAATATAAATAAATAAATAAATAAAATGGAGGAAATCAAAATTTTTTGATAAACAAATCAGCCTATTGTTTCTATAATAAAAAGAAAATATACGAACTAAGATAGCAAAAAACATAAGAAATATACCAATTTAATGTTTCTCGATCCTATTTGTCATGTCATCGGTTAAAATATTTGTTATCTTTAACAAACACGTTAAAATGTGCAATGTAGACTTGGATTCGACCTATCCCCAGTCTGCCTATTTCTTCCATTGGTGGCCTATGCGCCTTGCTTGAGTCTAAGAGTAGGGATTTCAAGTTCGAAACCAGGCAAAAGGAAGTGAGTTCTTGTAGGTCGTTTCTCTTATGAGGCAAGTCATTTTTAGAGCACAAGAAGTTGGTGAAGAGCGAATAAGAAGGGGCTTTCAACTGGAATTAATGCCGTTTGGCCAGAATGCACCACAAACAAAGCATAGGGTGTAGTCACTCCACTCCATACAAAGATATAGAAAAACTTAAAAGCAAAGAGAAATTTCTACACTATTATTATTGAAATAAAGGCCTTCATCCTAGCTTCTAAAAGATGAGAAAATATCAGATTTTTGCGACCAAATAATTGACAGCGGAGACTTCGAATAATAACTCTCTCTCTCTCTCTCTCTCTCTCTCTCTCTCTCTCTCTCTCTCTCTCTCTCACACACACACACACACATATTAATAAAGCACCATAACAATCAAGAAAAGGAGAATAAAAATGTGTCAAGTCCTTCCACACATCAAGACAGGAAAAGAATAGTCCCTTGGGGTTTTTGTATTTTTAAATGAGTAATACTTTTCCATAGATAGAGGACAAGGGAATCGGCTACTGGCCATTATCTTATTACCTTGCCACTCTTGCTATCAGTCATGATTCTACGTACATTATATTTCCGTGGTCATGCATGTAATCACTACTAGATTCCTGAGTTTTACCGACAGAAGATGGGCGCTGGAAATCTCGTTGGTGTAACCCTCGATGCTAAAAATTTTGCAATGGGAGTTATATTTTCGTTGTTAAATACCAACGAATGCTTGACCGTTGGTAATTTGCAATGAAAATATAGAACCGTTGAAAAACACCAACAGTTGCTTGGCTGTTGATATTTCCAATTGAATAATCTGTTAGGATTTACCAACGGAATGATTCCAACAGATCGTACTTCCCATTGGAAATTTAATAACTTTTTTTTTTTTTTTCAATGGGGAATTTCTGCATTTGCATTTTAATAAATCCTAAATTTTGTAGGTATATTCCACGGAAAATCGTCAAACACAAGAATCAATAGAGCACTAAAATTAAGCAAAAATAATTCAACAATTTTCAACATCTTAGATATTTTACCGCAACATTCAATCTGAAAGTTGTTTAATTATAAATTACTACAAAATGAAGATAGAGTTTTATAATAATCTTGTCATTTTATCGAGGGAAACAACTTAAGGAAATAAAATCAAACTGCATCCTTTGTATGAAGTCCAATTCCAGTTTCTTTGAAAAGTAAGGAAGGTTCTTGAGTAACATATTTCAGCACAGTTAGACTCGCAGTTCTTTAGCTCAGCCTCCTTGCTTTCCATGTTTAGGTAGCTGACTCCAACGTCATTTTCTTCATCTTCCCAGTAGCAGAAGTCGATTTCTTTTCCCTCTTCTTCAGCATTTTAAATTGTTTCATGATTCCTTTAACAGCTGGTTATTATGACCTCCAGAATCTAACATGCATTATGTTCCCAAATTGGATATTTCCACTGATTTTAACTTTCTACGGCTTCTGCCATCAATTGAAGAATTAGCTAGTATGTCTTATTGCAAATGTATTTCATTTCCTTTATTAGTGATGGATAAGTAGAGTGAGTGCATCCTCAATTAATTCAACATCTTGTGCAAGGCCGTTTCCCCTTTTAACATTTCCAATTACCTTCACAATTGCAGTGTACCCACCGTGTCTAACAACAATACTCTATGTAATTACCCTTTATTTATCCCATTAAACATGAGACCACAGCCACCAATGATAGAAAAAAGCATGCGAATGGCACATCATTAAATATACTGGAATTGTAACACGTAACAAACATGAAAAATGCTTAAAGCACCTCGGGACTTACCTCCAAGGTGACCCCCTCCTCACATAGAGGGGGTGGAGCCCACTTACAACCAAGTGGGCTCCACCCCCTCCATGTGAGGAGGGGGTCACCTCAGGGGTAAGCCCCGAGATGCTTGTATCATAACTGTTGGTAAAAATATCGCAAGTGTACGATATCGCTACAAGTAATAAAAGTGGACTTTTGGAGTCCGGGTTATCGATCCCACGAGGACTATTTAATTAACTATAAATTTACTTCGAATATAGAATTTCTAGACAAAAACCAAAACTAACTAAGAAAATAAATTGTAAAATAATAAAAACAAAAAAACGACAAATAATTGGAAATCAGTGAAATAAACACATCAATTAAAATGAAAATAACAAATTAAAATAAAAACAATTAACGAAAGCAAGAAACAAACGTGGTGGATTTTGAACAATTGAATGAAAATCGGGACTAACGATTTCGAAATAACGTTCTAGCTTAATTTCTCATCTCAAGTTGTTTTCTAAAATTGTATTTGGTCGAATTCACGCATATATCTAATTTACCTCTCTCGAGTTCAAATTAGACCTATTTAACTAAGTCAACCATGTATCTCTACAGCGGGTCAGAGTTCTCCTTAGCTAAATGCATTAAATTTCTTAGGAATTCCTAAGTGACCACATGCAACCACAAATTCATATCTCTATCTTTTTGTTGAAATTGCCGAATTTTATTACGTGGTCTAATTGTTAACCCACCTCTCGGATTATGAAAACAACCATTAAATCATGAATTTGTGATCAAGCAATTCAAGCATTAAACGCAATAATAAAATCAATACATAAAATAAAAGCACCAACTTGAGAATTAAAATCAAACTAAAACATTAAATCTAATCGTCAATCCCGATTATAAAATTTAGCTACTCATGTTTGTGGAATAAAAAGCAATAAATAATAATAAAACTTGGAATTTAAATAATTGAAGAATTAACATCACCAGTCAGCACCAAGAATCACCAAAATATGCTAACTTTTTATTCCAGCCTCTGTTTTCGGTTTGTGTTAATTCCTCCAGCCGTCTTCTTCCTTAATTACACAACCAGCCACAGTTCAATTGCACCCAACAGTGCCCACTCTTCTTGTTTCTTTTTATTCTTGCTGCCTAACTACTTTAATTCCACCACTTGAACTCACAACCTACCTCTACTTTTAATTCCCAGCCGACAACTCCAAAGGTGACCACAATTCTTGTCCCCTTCAATTAATTCTTGTCTTTTGCCTGCATGTGTATATATATATATCTCTCAAACAATTCTCTCTTCTCTCCCTCGGCTGCTCTCTAAACTCACGGCTGCGCACCTCCTTTCCCGTGGCTCCGCACCCTCCTCTGTTGTATGTGTGTATATATATATATATATATATATATATATATATATATATATATATATATATACACAAATTAGCCCTAAAGCCCAAATCAACTAAATTGTTCTTCAAGTTACTCAATTTTTCCATGTATGATAAGTTAGTCCTTGAGTCAATTGCACATTCGGTCTTCAACTTTTGAGAGTGTACACTTTAGTCCTTTTTCTTCGTTTTATCTCAATATTCGTCCAATTGTTGCGTGATTGCTTCAATTCATCACTTTTCTTGATTTTGGGATAAAACCTGAAATAATAATAAATAAACACAAACTAAGTAGAATTTATTCCAGAAAAACAATATAATATTCTAATTTCGATAGATAAATAAGTGTATAAAATACACTTATCAAACCCCCCCAAACTAGAATATTTGTTCGTCCTCGAACAAAAATAAAACTAAACTATAAAAATAAAAATACAAACAGACATTGTTTTTGTTTTTGTCAATTTATTTACCATACACTTCAATAATCCAAAATGACGATTCACTTTAGAAAAGAAAAATGAACAACAAAAATTATTTTCATTCATCCAATGTTCAATAAAAGAAATTGAGAAAGTATACTAATCAATATGAAACATTATTAAAAGTATAGCGGCCAATACGATATTAAACCCAATACCTACCTTTTAAGCCACTTAATCTAACTAGTGGTGCAACGTGAGTTGCACGATGGATCTTCAAGTGTTAATATTGATAATGTTGTTTCTTTTATGTATTTTGCTTGCTTAAATGGATGTATTTTTCTTTTTTAGTTTATTTGCATGACACTGGTATTGTAATTCCCTTATTTTGGGATATGACATACTACAATCCGAAATTGACAACAATCTCCCTATGTACGCCACTTTGTGAATCAAGAAATAATAGTTGAGAGGCATAATCGTCAATTCATGATATATTGTTGTGGGAATTAAAAAGGAAGATTGACGGGATAAAAGCAATATGCAATAGTCGATATTTTGTCTTGAAAGTAGTGTGCCCAGAAAAGGGGCTATACAAGTGTTAGTACTGTATTTGTAACTATGTTTTGAGAATGGCATTTTTGTCGAGCCTAGTCATTATGTCTTTGAAAACTCTCCCTTGGATTCTTGGCCTTGACGCTGTTTTTGCTACGTTTCGTGCACATGTTGGTGCTAACCTACATAGTCCAGCGTTTTATAGAATCAATGATTTTGAGGGTGAAGATAACATCCAGATCGTAACTCCCATGATCCAATGGTTTGAAGTGGAAAAGGGTGAAGGGCGAGTGTTGTTAGGTTCCGCAGTGAAATTAGGCTTGATGAGAATCATAGTAGGTTTGACAGGAAGATCAAATATTCAAGTCAAATAAAACTTCAAGTTGCATGGTCGAAAGTCTCCAAGTTTAGCATGACATATCGGAAGAAGATTCAAGGTTAAAATAAGTGATCAGGACAAGAGTCGAGCCATGAATCAAGTGGAAATAAAAAAAAAAGAATAAAAAAAAAACTCTCAATGAATATGATTCAAATTTTTTATCAAAGGTTGAGACCCAGTTTTCATATATAAGACATTCGAATTTGGAAATTACTACGTATAGAATAATTGTAGTTCTTTGAGTTATCTTATCAACTCACTTTGAATCATTGCAATCCATTTCAATATCAAGAAAGAAAGCTATGACCAACACACCAAGTGATAGCATACATCACAATTTTCGAGCCTCATGATTCCCTTTATTATTTCTTACAACTTATCATCAAGAATTATTTCTTGTGTTGTTCAAACAAATTTGGTGATATTTCCTAACTCTTGTGATCAATAGGTCGACATATCATAGGCGATTGTGTTGATTACTAGGTTCAATATTTTTTAATCAAACTCAAACCCAAACTTATCAAAAGCATGGACAACTTTTGTGGTGTTCTTTCATTATGGTTCCTGTTTCTGCATTTCAATAGGTCTAAGGTTTAATATATCCTAGGTTCTTGTGTCGTGAGGTGAAGATCATAGTGTTACCGTCTATCCAACCTGAATTTGGAACTTTCCACGCATTCTTTGAGTCAATTTTGTGAGTTCCACGTGATTCCTACACGGAATCACATCATCTAGAGATGAGAATCATAGTAGGCTTGACAGGAAGATTAGATATTCAAACCAAACAAAACTTCTAGTTGCATGGTCAAATGTCCCCAGGTCAAGCATGGAAATTTTCTTTATCAACGGTTGAGTCCTAGTTTTCGTATAAAATATATTCAAATTTGGAAATTGCTATTTGTGGAAGTGTATGCCTTTGAATCATCTTTTCAATGCACTTTGAATTATTTTAATCGAACATTATGAGAGAAATTTATGATCAAAATACAAAGTGATTGCACAAACCGCAATTTCAGAACCAGAGAGTTAAAAATTTTCCCAAGTGTTCACCAGCCTGGAAACCAAGTGATCACTTGGTTTTATTTTAGGGTTATTTTGACTTTTTCGTATTTTTAATGTTGTTAGTTTCTTTTTATGTCCATTATTGGCGGCTATTAAGTTTATTTCGACCTTTTTAAATATAAAAGGGGTTTTTAATTCATTGTAACTTAGATTTTTATGTTTATTGATTATTGAGTGATTCAATACAATTAAAGGTGAGGATTCCCTTTATTTCTTAAAACTTATTAAGAGTTATTTCTTGTGGCGTTCAAACAAATTGGGTGAGATTTTCTAAATCTTGTGATCAAGAGGTCGACATATTGTAGACCATTGTGTTGCTTGTTTGATTCAATATTTTTTAATCGAACTTATCAAAGATATGGAAAACCTTTGTGGTATTCTCCTATTATGGTTCTTGTTTTCACATTTCAACGAATTTACGGTTAAATATACATTAGGTTCTTGTGTTGTGAGACCTATTTTCTAACCGACCAAAATTTGGATCTTTCTAGGTGTTCTTCGAGTCAATTTTGTGAGCTTTCAAAAGGATTCACATCATTCGATATTAGAGCTAGACTCTAAATTCAGGTTTTCTCTATCCTAGTTTGATTCCATGTGTTTATCGTTGAATCTTCCACATAGAATCATCCATATCTTGTTTTTGTTTGTATTTGTTTTTAATTCCAATTAATATTTGTTTACTTAAAAAAAAAAAAAAAAAAAACATCAAAGTTCTTCAAAACTAGATTTTTTGAGTTTCTTGATTATTAGAATTAATTTTCGTCAAAAATTATTTTTTTTATTTTTTATTTTATTCCAAAAATTATATAAAAAAGTAATTTGAAAAATTCAAGAACCACTTTCTTGAATTTCTTTAAATTCTTGAATTCTTGAACTTTATATACTGGGATGGATAGTGATCTGGGTTCTACTTTCCAAACTAGATGTATATGGGTGATGAGGTGTGTTGTTTGACTATTAATAGGGAGTACTTCTCTAATTTTTCTAATATCACCATGGTTGAAAAATTGAGATTACCTCTAATACCGCACTATAGACCTTATAGGGTGACGTGGATGTGAGAGTTTGGGGAGTTCCATGTGACCAAGGAAGTTATAGTGACTATCATCCATTAGAAATATATTGATGAAGCATGGTATGACGTGGTGTCTCTACAGTCTTGTCGTATTTTGTTGGAAAAATCATGGAGACATAAAAGGGATGCATTTTATGATAAGAGTAACCACATATACAATTTTTTAAGGATGAGAGATCAATCGTACTATTTGGTTTAACACTGGAACAAGAATTTGAAGATACAAAGAAGGTGAAGAAAGAGATCGATCCGTTATCTAGATTGAATTATCAATTAAACTTTTAGAATAGGACATGATTGTACAGAAGGGTAAAAATGTAGCTATATTGTGAAAGAATGAGAGTGAAAGGGAGGTTGTAACTAAATTGCAAGAAGAGCCTCGAGATATGAATTTTGAGAGGGAGGAGGATGGAATTAAAAATGAGGTAGAACTTGTAGATTTGAAGTGTGACGAGGAGGCGCGTGAGCCGGAGAATGAAACTATAGAGATTTACGTGGTTCGACAACTTGCCTACATCCACGGACCCTCGTCAATGTTTTTCACTATATATTAAATTTTTACAAATATATGGACATTAACTATAACGCCCCGAATTCTAATAACCCGGAACGCCACTTCGTCTTTTAAATCTAACTTTATTGTGGAAAATAAATTGAATTCTAAACATGGTATTTATTTGTAAATTAGCAATGGGAACTTAAATCAAATAAATTTATTTAAAACAATTCATAAAATTCTAAATTTGAAATTCTTAAGTTTTGTAACGACAAAATAAATTATCAACTCATTAATTGAGACTTTCAAAAAAAAATATCACTTCATCTATTAGTTTGCCACAAATGCTCTTCATTCGCCACCGTCTCGAAAATATGCAAAAACTGTTAAAAACGAAATATTCATAGACTCATCATCAATAATTAATTTACAAAATAATTGAACACATAATTATGCAACTAATACAGTGACCACATCATCATAATTATAGGCTCTTTAAAAATCATAGGGTGTGGGGAGTCTCGTCTCATGCATTTAAGCATTTAAGTTATGCATAACCACATCATTATCTCATGCATTAAAGAATTAAAGTCATGCATAACCACATCATTCTCATTTTATATCATAAGAGATATTCTTATCTTGTATCATGCATTAAAGCATTTAAATAACGTAAAATTTACAAAATACATGCAATCATAATTTAAACTAATTAGTGGGGCGCGAGTCTACCTCAAATCATGAGTTTAAAAATAGAGCGAGAATGTCCCGTCAATCCTCTAAATCACCAAATGTTTCGTCTGACCAAAAGAAAAATTAAATTAATTTAGTACTTCGAAAATTGAAATATTAAAGGGATAAAAATAAGCTTTAGAGAATAATTTAAAATTTTTGAGAAACAGGAATTTAAAAGTTTAGGGGATGAATAGACATTTCGAAAATAGTGGGGCTGACTGTAGGGGTTAAGGACTGATCTGTGCAATTAATCGAAATTAGGGAGTGAATTGACAAACTCAGAAAGTTTCTAGCCAAATTAGATTTCAGCAGAAATCCTGGGTCATAATAAACTGTTTTTGAAAGTTTTGGACTTACATATTGAAATTAAAAATGAAATGGACTGAAATGAAATAATTTAAATCTGTAGGGACTAAATTAAGAGACTTTGAAAGGTAGGGATCAAAGGGAAAATAAAGTCAATTAAAATATCAAAATCCTTTCTGCCTCTCCATTTCGACAACAGAGAAGAGGTGGGCGATCGGGCCCATCTCAGCCCACGGGCAGCCAGCGCCAGTCACC
Source organism: Ligustrum vulgare (assembly GCA_963555705.1). Lineage (NCBI taxonomy): Eukaryota > Viridiplantae > Streptophyta > Magnoliopsida > Lamiales > Oleaceae > Ligustrum > Ligustrum vulgare. The sequence goes on along the minus strand of OY743173.1, from coordinate 38,132,737 downwards.
GACGAGCTTCCAGCGTTGTTGCTTGCCGCCTTCATGTGGCTGCGACGAGGGTGTGTGTGGTTGTGTGAAAGGAAGACGAAATGGGATTCGATTTCATGCAAAGTGAGGTGGAGGTGATTGGGTTTCCGGCGATAATCCGTCTAATACAAGAGGCGGTCGAGGTAAGTGATGGGTTAAGGTTATTTCTTTGGTTTTTGGTTGATTTGGGTGTCGAATTGAGGGGGAATTTAGAAGTGGGTTGTGGTGGTTGGATGTGGTGCTTCGGGCGATGGTTTCTGTTTCTGTGGCAGTGTTTGCGTGCGTTCTATCTTACTGATTGAAATGGTGGTTCGAGGTTCAAGTTTGGTGATGGCTGTTTTGGTTTGATTGTGTGTAATGAAAGTAACCGGGCGCAGAGCTGCAGCTGGTGGTTTACGGTCGGCCATGGAAATTTTGAGGTCCGAGTTGTATGGTTGAGTATGTGTTTCAGTTATAAAATGTGTGAAGTTCGTTTTATGCAGATCGTGGGTGGATTTCATTGGCTATGAAGGTTGAAAGACAAGGATGATTATTGGAGAAATGGAATTTATTAGGCATGGAGACGTGTGAATGAGGAAAATTTATGGAACAATAGAATCTGTCAAAAATGTGCAATTGAATAGCGTTTTCAATTTGAATTAACTTTGCAAAAATGGGATTAAGGAATTGATTTAAATTGGATTCAGGAAAGGTTTAATAAATTTAAATGGATTGAAATAATAAAATTGGGAATTTTGAACTAAAGATAAATGAATAAAATTTGAGCTAACGTTAACTTGGATTTAAATTGGTAAATTGGGGAAAATCGCAATTTATGGTAATTGGGGAGAATTTTGGAGAAATAAAAATTTGTCAAGAAATGGAAAAAGTGGGATGATGATGCTGTCAAGTTGATGGGGCTTTCAAAACTTGTGTCGAAGAATTGAATTTTGATTAGCTTAACTTAAAATTGGACAAGCGAGAAATTTATTTGATTGGCTTGATTTCAAAGTGGGCTAAGAAAAGATTTGACTGGATTGAATTAAAATTTGATAATAATACGAATAAAATCTAAATTTCGGATCCAAAATAATTTGAATCCAAAATAATCAGAATTTGGAAAAATTCTTAACATTTAATTTTGATTTTGAAAATAAATAATGAACTTGAGACACTTATAAAATTTGAAATTTGACTAAGCTTTTAAAAATAAATCTAATTTCACTTAAATGACTAGATGAACACGTGTTTAAATTAAATGGGCAAAGTCACAGCGATATGTTTTTAAGAAATATTATAAGTAACGGAAATTTTCCTGATCACTACATTCACTCACCAACTCAATCCTACAGATCACAAAGAAAATACTAATAAAAAGCTAATATCTAACCACAAGCGTCCACCCTTTGAATTATCCCACACAAGTTACAAGAAATAACAAAGACAAAGTTCACCAATTTTCTTTTGATTTGGGCACAATATGACACTCTCTAAATGTGCAATTAATTAACTACTCAACACACATATTTATAGGTAAATAAGACACTAAAAACATGTATAATTTGTGACCTAAGATGTAGAGATGGCAAAAAAACCCGACCCGAACCCGCCCCTAATGGGGCGAAAAAAACCTGCCCAGCGGGTCGGCGGGACGGGTATGGGGCGACTTCCCCCGACCCGGGTGGGTCGCGGGGTGGGTGCGGGTTTGGTTGTCCCGACTCGAACCCGCCCCGATTAAATAAATTAATAAAAATTAATAAGGAAAAAAATAAAAAAATACCGAAAAAATAAAAAAAAAAATTAAACGGGGCGGGTAGGTTGACCCGCTCCGAAATTCGCGGGTCGCGGGGCGGGTTTGAAATTGAAAAATTCTCGCGGGGCGGGGGGACCCGACCCGAATCCGCCCCGTTGCCATCACTACCAAGATGTTTTCTTGATGAACTAGAATAACCAAAATAAGGAAAGAAAATCTCGCATAAGCGCTTCAACCCTAATTCTTGTTTTTCTTCCTTATTTCTCAGCCCATTTACACAAAACCTAATGGGCTCTCCAACATCGACCCAAACCACACAATTTAGGTCAATATCCCAACAATCTCTACCTTGGCACAAATTATTCCAAGCCAAAAAATCAAATTCAAAAATTGGGTAACAAGCAATCATTTTTTCACTTTGATGATCCCAATACTCCACCATGAGTATAACCACTCAGAATTTATCAACGAACTCCGAGCATTTCATCGGCCCACGTCGAAATACGAAATTGCTGAAAAATTATGGTATAACTTCCATTGTTTGATTTTTTCGTGGAAGCTCATCAACTATCAACATCAATTCAACCACATACCTTGCATCCAGTCAAATCAACGCTATATGCGAACACATCTTCTATCATAACAACTAACTCATGCCATGAGGATGTCCCATCTTTCTTAGAATACATCATCACCACCCTCCACCAAGAGAGTCTTATTATCCTTTTACGAGTAGTTAGCAGAGTCTACTCCACCTTTTAGACAATTTCTTCTCGAGTGTCCGAATTGACCATAGTTCCAACATGTTACCTTCTTCTTCATAGAGTACCCCCCCTCTTCCACTTTTCATTAACACATGCAAATTATTATCAGATGAATTATTATCTCCACTTAAACTCTGTTCTTCAAAGATTAACTTACTTGTAACTTCTTCAAAATTCATTGTTTCTTTCACGTACATCAACATAGGTTTTGATGTGCTCAAAAGTGAATGGAAAAGACCAGAGGAGCATTAATGTTTTATCCTCATCTTCAATTTTAACTCCAATAGATTCCAGTTTAGAAACAATCTCATTAAGCACACTAAGATGGTCAAAGATTTTTGTACCTGCGCTCATTCTCAACGAATGAAACTGTTCTTTCAGATACAAACAATTTGACAAGCTCTTCGTCTGATACAACTCTTTTAGTTTTTCCCACAATTCCTTCGTAGCAGATACCCATGAATATTTGCAAGAATATTTTTGGCCAAACATAGTCGTATTGTGTTAGTAGCTATCAAATCTAAATCTTCACAATCTTCATCACTTTTGCTGGATTCAATTTCTTTTTTTCTTTATCAGAACTAATGATTGGTTTTCTCTTCAAAGATTTATGTAGACCCACCTGAATTAAAACATCTTTGTCTTGTACTTGCTACAAGCTAAAATTGATTTTCCCATCAAATTTCTCCATGTTGTGTTTGGCAGACATATTTTCTTTTACTCCAAATTCTTTGAACAACCTGATACTTTGATATCACTTATTGGGAATTAAACGTTGATTCCCTTTTCTTTAACCCACATGATCTTTTGATGTTCAAAGTAATAATGAGCAAACAAGAGAATAAATACGAATACAGTGATTTATGTGGTTCGGAAAAGTGCCTACGTCTACGGACCATATAAATTGTTACAAATATATAGACTTTCACTCACCAACTTAATCCCACAAACCACAGAGAAAATAAAAATAAAAAACTACTATCTAACCATAAGTTTCCACTCTTTGAATTATCTCACAAAAAGTTACAAGAAACTACAAAGATAAAGCTCACCAATTTTCTCTCGATTTGGTCACAATATGGCACTCTCTAAATGTGCAATTAATTGCATACTCAACGCACATATTTATAGTAAATAAAACCTTAAAAACGTATATAAATTGACATCCAAGATGTTTCCTTGATGAAGTAAAATAACCAAAATAAGGAAAGAAAATCTCGAATCTCGCCTAAGGCTTCAACCCTAATTTTTCTTTTTCTTCCTTATTTCTCAGCCCATTTTCACAAAATTCTAATGTGCTCTTCAATATCGACCCAAACCCCATAATTTGGGTCAATATCCTAACAATTTTTTCTCTTTGCATCGAAATCCACAATGAACTAATAGCACGGATTCAAAGATAAAGCACATTTATCTAAAAAAAAGCAATAACTCACTTTCCAGAGGCAAACCAAATAGCTTAAGTCTCCTCCTCCTGGAAATCTTCATTTACAAAATCCATAGCACAATTTGTGATTCCCATTATGCTCAAAACTGAGAATTCCTCCATATATTTTACTTCCTATTACCTAAATATTGAGAATTTGTGGTTCTCCGATTCTGGGATTTATGATTGTTCTTCTGCGGGTTCTGGAATCAAGATTTGGATTCAATTCTAAGCAAACTAGACTTTCCTCATAACGATAAGTTTTTACTGTAGACTAGAACCTCGTCAGTCTTTACATTCGGCGTTGGATTTGGAGCTTTTGTATTCCACCATATTATCTAATGTGTTTAGAATGCTAATAAAATTTAAAATGTATAAATGTAATTGGTTCTATTTTCAGAGTATTTTGTGTAATTTCCTTAAATTGAACCTTGCTATCAAGACGAGAGCTAGGCTGAATATTTGGAGCCCAAGGCCTGAAAATACGCATAAACCGGCCCAACATCAGCTCCAAACAGGCCTATGAGAAACAGACTTCAATTTAAGCCCAGCAGCCATACCCTTTACGGCCTACACCATTTTAGGATCTTTATTTGGGGGCAAGAGCAGAGGGAGGTACAGAGGAAAGGGGACTGGAATCAGTAATCAAACGGGTTAATTATGCTCATTCATATATTTAATCTTCAAATTTTTAAAATCGGTCCATTCTAAACTATTTTACTAAATCAGGTATTCTAAATCAAACCCTAATCATCCTCCCCCATCTCTGTCCACTCAGAAAACCAGATCTTATCAACGCCATGGAACCAAATTTCCGCATCGTGCTATGGTTGCTGGAGTCATCACCTTCGTGGAACCTGCTGACCGCTTTGTGCTGTTGTTGCTGGAATCATCACCGCGCGTAACCTGTTGGCTGAACTGATCGCAGACACAACACTGCGGACAGCGCCGGTGCAGCAGCAGCAGTGAGGGGAGACAGCGGCATTGTGCCTCCATAGAGCAGCTTCCGCGTCGCGGCGCTGTGCACTCTCAGCTCAGTCACCGATGTGAGCGACGATTCTGAATCTGTGAGAGTGGTGCTGTCTTTCTTGGTGGCCGAACTCATCGGGCAGTGGGTCTTGTGGCAACCTTGATTTCACAGTATTATTGCAGTAGATAGATTTGGTGGTGCATGTGGTGGCTCGGTGGTGGTGCTAGGGTGGTTTTGGTAGCGATTTATTTTTGTGCGTGTGTGAAATCCGTGTGACTGTTTGCACGCGCGAGGGGAGAAGAAGAAGGGGAGGAGTTGTCTTTACCGTGTGGGGAGTGGTGGTGGCGCCCAGTGGTGAAGAGGCAGACGGAAAGACAGAGCGGTGAGAGAGAGGAATCTGAGTGGGTGAGGCGAGAGGTTTGAGAGATCGTGATCCCGATTTGGGGATTTAGGTTAGGTGGTGATTGTGATTTGATGGTGATGGTCCTCTTAGATGGTGGTTGGTGGTGATGGTTTTAGGTGGTGGTGGTAATTAGTTATAATTGTAAGTAAAACTAATTACAAATTGAAATAAAGTTACGACAGTGATTCAACGACAGCAATTGTGGCGATTGTTGATTACAAATTAACTTGTGTAATTAATTACAAATTACACTAATGTTTTACTAATTCATTCATAAGTTAAAGTTACAATTATAATTAGTTACAAAATTGAAATAAAGTTACAATTGTTTTAATTACAAAACTTGATTTTGATTTAAAAAAAAAAAATCTAATTTTGAAAAATATTTTGATACTTATGTAATTAGTTACAAATCACCTGATTTTAAAAATTTTCATACCAAAATATTTGTAATTAACCGTAATCAAACCAGTCTCTCTCGCTTAATGACCCTCTAGAAAAGGTCCGTCCGTTCTTTTCTTCTTCTTTATTATTTCCATCATAATTGTAATCAGCGTTTCATTTTTCTTTTTTTATAAGCTGTAATTAGTTCTGTAGATATTATGTTTGTATTGCTCAGCTATAAATTTGTATGGCAACTGACAAATTGAAGTTTTAAAAATAAATTTCTTTTTGTTCTATAGATGAATATGTTATTTCTATTCTCGATTTATAGATGATTCTTAAGATTTCTATGTTGTTATACGATTGTCCAATTGTGAAGCTGATGTATGGAAACTGTTCGACAAAATGTTTTAAGTGAAAACATCTACAATTTGCAAGTAATTGTGTGATTAAGTACACAGTTCACAAGATGCTAGGTGCTATTTAAAACATGAAAATAGCGAGAAGTTTTTTGTTCTGTTACAGCGAGGAGGAGCAATATGGCTTCACGAGGCATTCCCCTAGCCTCAATTCTCATAATATTCTAAGCTTTTTATTTATTTATTTGGTGGGGTGGGCGGGTTGGGCAGGGAAAGTTATTATTGATCGTGATTCGTTTCTGTTGCTGAATTGATGTAGTCAATACGGTGACATGAAGTACATGTTTTGATGTGTTCTGGACCCTCGACAATTGGAGTCATAGCGGGCTTGACAAAAAGTTAAATATTCAAGCCAAATAAAAGTGCAGTCCAGTCAACCATGTCGAAATTAGATGCATAATATGTGTTTTTCGAGTATAAATGGGTCACTAAGCAAAACTCATAGGCCAAAACCCTTGAGCCGACTGATTTTATGACCAAATTCCATCATTTGGGGCTTCAAAACAGCAAGTCAATTATGCAGACGGAAATTAGGATTTTTGCGTATTTTTAGGTTAAATTTTGTTTTTAATTATTTGTTTGCCTATTTTAGAATTTTAGTCTAATTATAATTCTATTTTGAGTCAATTAGCGGTTATGTTATTTTACTTATTTATATTCCTTTCCATTCATTGTAATTCAGACTTGGGAGATTCGATTTTGATATAAAAAGTTTTTATTGAGGATTCAATAAAAGATATAGGTGTATTCATATGTTTTCGAACTTATCAAGAATATTTCTTGTGGCGTTCAAATACCGAACTTATCAAATATTTCTTGAGAATATTTGTGGCCTTCAAAATCAGAAACTTATCAAGGAGATTGGGCAATTCCTTGTGGTGTTTCGAAATTCGTGGTTCTTTATTCCGCATCGTCGAGCCATCGCGTCGTGAATATCGGGTCAAGATTCCACCGTCCAACCACAACCTGGGTTCGGAACTTTCCGACGATTCTTCCGCGCTTCGAACCTCATCATCTGGTATCAGAGCTGGACTCTGAATTCAGGTTTTTCTATCCAATTTGATTTTTATGTTTATCATCGAGTCCCATAAAAATCATCCATATCTTGTTGAGTATTTTGTTTTCAGTTTTTTGCGTTCTTCTTATTCTTGAGTTTGTTGAGTCTTTAATCTAGAAAATCGTTCCAAAAAAATTTTAACAGTGTTTGTTTTGCTTAATTCTTATCCGAATTAAGTTTCGTTTGTTTTGTTGCGTTCGTGTCGAATTTTCGGATTTTATTAAAAATAAAAAATTATTTTTATTTTTATTAATTCCGAAAATTCATCATAATTAAAAAAAAAAAGTCACTCCGAAATTCAAGAACCACTTTCTTGAGTTTCTTTAAAATTCTTGATATTCATTTCCTTTCAAGTCAATAAAAGTCGTTCTTGCTATTTGATGTCTAAATCCTCTTCGTTATTGAATTTTTGAAATGCCACATAAGGAATGAATTATGATCCGGGCTCTTTATTCCAAACTAAATGTTATGTGGATCATAAGGGGTGCAGTTTGGCGATTGATGGAAAGTGCTTTACTAATTTCGTTAGTAGCACCGTGGTTGAAAAATTAGGATTGCCCCTAGAACCACACTATAAACCTTATAGGATGACATGGATAAGGGAGTTTGAGAATTTCAATGTAACCAAACAAGTTCTAGTGCCTATCACCCAGGGAAGATATAGTGAGGATGTATGGTGTGATGTAGTGCCATTGAAGTCTTATCATATTTTATTGGGAAAACCTTGGAGACATAGGAGGGAGGCTGTTTATGATATGAGTATGCACATATACCAATTCCTTAAGAAAGGGAAAACATGCGTACTATATGGGTTGACATTAGAGGAAGCACTAGAAGATTCAAGGAGGGTAAGGAATGAGAGTGAAAAGTGGTATAATAGGAGGCATCATGAGGATAAGTATATTGATAAGAAGGAGGGAGAGTTGAAATTAAAAACAAATAAACAAACTCCAAAATTTGATGAGGAGAAGGTGGAATGGGAGTTGAGGTTGAAGTTCAAGATTTGAGCGTTGAATTGGAAGATCCACATTTGAGTAGTAATGAGGTAGTACACGAGCATGGTGATAAAAATTTGGAGATTGGAGATGTGGTTGAATTTGAAAGTAAAAAAATTGAAGAGGTGGATGAGCTAGAAAATCTTGAGTTAGAGGAAGTAACCGAGCTTGAGAGAAAAGAGATAGAGGGGGCGAGCAAGAAGTTGCAAAAGGAGAACGAGGTGAAGAGAAGGGCCTCGTGGTTCAAAAGGTGGAATTGACAGTGATAATTCATGAATACAATGATCCATACCTTGTACCTCATGAACCTAACATTTCCCTCCCCGCTTTATTTAATTTTGTCTTGCAGGTTAAAAGTGCTTGGAAATTTGGGTAACACCACCAATGCCAACAGAAGTTTCTACTTCAATCCATTCATATAACCCAAGTTACAGGATACTATTGGTCATCCCTCCGGCATGGAAACAATAATTATCCGTTTGATTCGGGAGGTGAAGTGAAACAACAGGATCAAAGCTATGATTCGGGACGAATCATCCTAAAGAAGGAGGGTATGATGTGTTCTGGACCCTCGACAATTGGAGTCGTAACAGGCTTGACAGAAAGTTAAATATTCAAGCCAAATAAAAGTGCAGTCCAGTCAACCATGTCGAAATTAGATGCATAATATGTGTTTTTCGAGTATAAATGGGCCACTAAGCAAAACTCATAGGCCAAAGCCCTTGACCTGACTGATTTTATGACCAAATTCCATCATTTGGGGCTTCAAAACAGTAAGTCAATTATGCAGACGGAAATTAGAGTTTTTGTGTATTTTTAGGTTAAATTTTATTTTTAATTATTTGTTTGCCTATTTTAGAATTTTAGTCTAATTAGAATTCTATTTTGAGTCAATTAGCGGTTATGTTATTTTACTTATTTATATTCCTTTCCATTCATTGTAATTCAGACTTGGGAGATTCGATTTTGATATAAACAGTTTTTATTGAGGATTCAATAAAAGATATAGGTGGATTCCTATGTTTTCGAACTTATCAAGAATATTTCTTGTGGCGTTCAAATACCGAACTTATCAAATATTTCTTGAGAATATTTGTGGCCTTCAAAACCAGAAACTTATCAAGGAGATTGGGCAATTCCTTGTGGTGTTTCGAAAGTCGTGGTTCTTTATTCCGCATCGTCGAGCCATCGCGTCGTGAATATCGGGTCAAGATTCTACCGTCCAACCACAACCCGGGTTCGGAACTTTCCGGCGTTTCTTCCGCGCTTCGAACCTCATCATGTTTGGTGTACATCCTTGCTTTTGGGCAAGAGAAAATTCTTCAACAAGTGTAAAGAAGATGCTTGTAATTGATTAATAAATGAAATTAAGACAGCATGATAGACCAAAATCTAGCAACTTACTAATATTTTTTTGCCAAGATCAGAAATAATGTCTTTACTGAGCCTATGAGACTACTGATTTGCTTTCTTTCTGTTCTTCCAGTACTGGATGGTTCATGGCAGTACAATGGACGGATTTTTAGCTTCTCGTTTATTATTTTAACGTCGCCAATACTGTATAGTGCAGCTTAGGGACAATCCATTCTAAAGGCATACATGACATTAGGAAACCTCACTCAAATAGGATGCCTAACGCCTAGGGAATATAGGGGTTTTACAATTCCTGATGGGCACCCAACCAGCACATAGAAATCTATGGTGGTTATAAACGATGTAAGAGGGTGTTTAATAACAACCCAATTCCACGAAAATGTCACATCTGAGAAATTGATTTCCTACTTGTTTCGTTTGATACGAAGTTGAAATTGAAATTCGAATTCTAAGGTACAACTATTTGAAGCTCAAATTTGACCAATTCCATGGAAATCAATTCTTTGGGGGAGGTGGTTTTTGTTTTCTAACTAAAATGGAATTGAAATTCTTTTCCATCTATGACTATCAAACACATCGTCACATCCTAAATGTAATACTTGGCAACTGTGCTTAAATTTTTCTTTTCCAACTTGTTCGTTCATTAGCATGAATTTACCTCTTCAAATGTCTGAACCATTTGATTATCATAAACATTCTTTCTTAGTGCAGAGGCAGACCTTGCTTGAAGCCAGCCCGGCTAGGGAAGCCCCATATAGAATTGTGTTTGTTTTTTGTTATTATTTGCATAACAGACTGAAAATTAGATCCAGCTCACCCTATAAAACACCCATTGAGCCACACCCTAGACCCATGCAAATGGCCCATGTCTCCACTCTCCTGATTTCCCACCCCAACCTCACCCAGACTTCCAATCATCACTCTAAACCAAAGCTCTTTCACCATTTCACCTGTTTGCCTCTTCTGGCTGCAGCCAGCAATCCTCCATACCCGCAGCCTGATGTCGATGATTTTCTTTCTGCCTCCAGGCTCCACCGCTCCAGCCTAAAGCCACAGCATTTTAGGTGAAGTGATGATTTGATTTTGCTTTTTCCTAAATCTCATTTTGATTTTTTATTTGTGTCCACTTCTCTACTTCTTTGAGATTTAGTTTGAGCACCTTCTTTTAGTTCTTTATTGATGACTTTTTTGTATTTCTTTTGCTTGGCAGAAAATTTAGTTTTAATTTAAGATTCACAGATTCAGTAATCCCAAGCGTATTTTATTATTATTATTTTTCTGCCTCCAGGCTATGCTCCTCCACTTCTTTGAGATTTAGTTTGAGCACCTTATTTTAGTTCATCTATTGATATTTTGTGTTTTTTCGTGCTTGGAAGAAATTTTATTTTGAATAAAGAACTCAGTAATCCCAAGTTGAGTAAGTTGACTTATTGAAGTGTAAAGATGGATTCTAGCAGAACATAAATATTCTAGGTGTATTATGAATCAACTGGTTGTGTGGATATGAAATTGAATAATTATCTATATGTATTCAAGTGTAAAGATCTTCTTCCACACTTTAGTTTGATGAGATAGTGTTACCGTAATCCTATAGTACTACCATAGAAGAATTTTCTTTTATCCACTAAATTATTAGTATAAGAATTGAGGCGGACATAGATGGGCAAATACAAAAGGAGACTAAAACTCATGCTTTGATATTGGTGGATTGCATTACAAGCTAAAAGTATGGAATACATTATTGCTGAGAGCATAAATAATACAAAAAATCAATACATGAACTAAAAATATATTGACGATGTAAATCATATGCAATCTTTATGTGTTCATGAAGTTCAAGAATTTAATGATCTTTTGAAACATTAGGCACTGCGATTTAAAGCAATGTTGGTTGTCATTTATGTTGCTTATGTTTGCAGTATGATATATCTATATCAGCATCTTTGCTTTATAATTTTTCTTCTGTGATAGGGACCCTAGATTCATTTGGAGGTTTTGGACAGAAGTGTTCAAGCTCCTAGGGTTCATGTTCATCTTCTCCACAAGCTTCCACCTAAAGTACGAGCTTTGTCCTTAGCTAGATCTTGTTCAACGCTAGAGAAGTAAGGATTAAGTCTTGTTTTATCGCTCACTTGACTAAACTCGCTAGAAAAGGGGAGGCAAAAAAGGGACTTGGGGGTTATATATATAGGGTTAGGATCATGATACATGAGGGTAAATGAAGAGGAATAAATAACCTTATTAGGCTTAATAATAATGGACTATCTCGATGAAAAGGCTTGACAATAGGAGGTGAATACTCGAAAGCCAAAAATAGATCAATTTCATCTCGTCTTTTAGTCCCACTACTAAATATTTTTTCCTCTGGCCCGACCATAGAGCATCTCCAAGATACTGTTTAAACACAATATTAATTATTTTAGAGAGTAATGTTATAAAATAAGGGGGTTTTTAGTTAAATAGGTTTGTTATGTAATAAGTTTAGTAAAATAGATCCCTCAGTTGAAATGTCAAAATTATCCTTAATGAAAAGGACTGTTTAATTTGCAGGGTATATCCCCAAACTTAGTCAGGTTGATTTAATTCAGTGTTTCTGGTTATATTTATATTTTTTAATCTTTTAAGTTCTTCTAAAAATGTTCTATATTGTAATAATTTTTCAAATGTTTTAGGATGATCATTTTTATTTATATATCCTAACATTATTCCTTCTGATACTTCTTCTTCTATATCTTCGTATTCTTCTATAATTTTATGAACCGTATTTATATTTTTTGCTGTTTCAACAGAATTAAATTCTATTCTATTTAGGATTGCAAAGTCAATATCTTTGTATATTTCTTTTAGTTTAGTTTGTCCAACAGAATGTATATTTTTAGACTTTTCAACAATAGTCGATAAAAATGAAATTTCTTTATCATTTAAATATAGTTTATATTCACAGTTATTAGATGTTGATGTTTGTAAAGTATTCATAGATTATTGGGTTGGTAAATTATTATATAAAATTTTCTGGTATAATTCCATTCTTTGGTCTAGTAACATACAATAATCTGCAATATATTGTTCGTATTTTTCTAAAAGTTTATTGTATTCTTCAGAAGATATATTTTCATTTTTCATTTGATGTTTAATATCTTCCATTTTATCTCTTAATTTTTCTAAAAGATTATCTAGTCCTTCTATTGTATACCCTGGCATTTAGGTTTAGACTGTATTTGTTACTATTTTATTTTCTAAATCTATTTTAAGTTGTAATATATCAGAACAATCTATAATGTATTGATCATGATTTTCTAAAAGTATATAATATTGTTCAGATGATTCATCCATATCTATTAATTGAGATATAATGTTATCTATTTTTTCCGTTATCCTATCTAACAAATTGTCTAATCCTTCAATAGTATATCCAGGCATTATAAATACAAAGATAAATAATTTATAAAATTTCAAGTAATTTTTCAAACTCTATCAATGTTTGAGAATTGATAATATCTATATCAGCCATAATATCTATGCTTGGTTCAAATGGTATATTATATTTTGAAATACTTTTCTTTCTCTTTTCTAATTTATCAATTATATCTTGAATATTTTGTACCATTATAGATCTTACAGTACCTCTAGCAAAGTTTTCTATCAAATTTTCTTTAAAACTTTTTAATATCTCTTGTGATGCATATAGTTGCTTTTGGTATCCTATTTTATCAATTTCATTTTCATATTCAATACCTTTTTTACTTTTGATATGCTTTTGAACTTTATATGGACCTCTTTTAGTTCTGGTTTTTTTCATGATATAATTACTATTATTCATGATATTAAGATTTTCAAAAACTGGTAAAGAAAGATTCATCCCTTCCATCACTGTCATAATCTATTACAGGGTCATAATCATTATCACTGCTAAACACATATCCTAAATATAATTCATTATTTATTTCAGTATTATCACTATCAAGCCAAAAATAAATAATTGATTTTGTAATTTCTAATCCTAATATTCTTTTTAATGTTGGAAAGATAACTAACAAACATGGCATATACACATGATATAACTTTTTTATTTCATTATTAGGTCTGGTAAACTTTTCATACATGAATAAAGGTTCAATTATGCTATGTTTTCATCATTGTAAGGACTGTTTTGATAATTTAATTTAATAATCCTGAATTCTGTCATGTTAAAAAACTCTTCTTCCTCCTAATTCCGTAAAGATAGATATATTAAGAATACTAACCTCTTTTCCTGTTCTTAGTACCTTTGTATTTTCCTTCTATTGTTAGTGACCTTCAGGCTTATAGGTTTCTGCTCCACACCCTTCAATGGCTTCCTGCCTTCACGGGTTATTAGCTGAACCTGGTTGCCTTCACTGTATAACGTTTTAGATGGAAAATATTTTAGGACAGAGTGTATGGAGTTTTCTTAATAATATATCTTCTTCTTGGAAACAGGATTTAGAAGACAAGAATTTAGAAACTCATCATAATTTGATAAGTAGATTGAGATTTTATTGATAATATGAAGATTGAAACAAGATTGATAAGAGAATTTTTCAAAGACAGAAGATTTTTGGCTTTCTCACAAACTGAGTGCTCAAGTGAGTTCTGCCTTTCAACTAGCCCGGAGGCCTCTATTTATAATACTACATTGGACACAATTACATCATTGCTTACATCATTGTCCTAACAATTTTACAACTTTTTTCACCTAAGGACACACCTGTCCCTCTATTATTTATTACATCACATGACCCTTACATTATAGGGACACTTATCCTTCTCTTTTTTGGTCTTGGTATGGCCCCTACATTATTCTGCATTGTTGAATTAAAGTAGATCTATTGAATATCTTCCACTTGTCCATCAATTTATTGGCATGTGAAACAGATCCATCAAGTAGCTTCCACCTGTCCATCAATTCCTTTGGCATGTGGGGCAGTTCCTGGCTATGCACGCCTCTTGCAAAGTGGCAAAGCTTCCATGGATTTGATGAGTGTCAAATTTATTGATGTATTCTTGCAGGATTGTTGATTTTTCTTTTCCTCCATTAGTGAGGAGGGTCCATCCATTATACTGGCATATGCACTTGAATTTTTTCTCATACAAATTTTTGGCAATGTTGTAGAGAACTTTGATTCCCAACACCCTTCGGGATCTAAACCATGATCTTGTAATGTTTGGTACTGGCTTGGTATTTTTTCCAACTTCAATTTGAAAATTTCGAGCAACATACCCAATTGTGATAATATGCTCAGCAGGATAATATATCCTTCCATCAATTTCAGGACTGATTGAATAAAATTTTAAATATATGGATCTTCCTTGAGCAAACTTTGAAATTTCTCCTTTTAGTAAATCATCAAATTTCTCGATTTCTTTTAGATCTTTTCCTGGATAGATAAGATCCAAGAATCCATAATCAGCTGCCATTTTTGTCATGACGAGGTCTCCTCCCTGGGTAACGATCAATCGTGGGTATACATGGTCTCCAGACGAAATGTAATAACAATCACATTCTTGAAGTTCATATATAACTTCTACAGTGGTTTTATATTCGTTTTCTTTTGGTAAAAAAGGGGAATCATCTTCTTCTTCAGGACGAATTCTGACTACCCTTGTATGTTCATCTTTGGCATTGATTGTGATTTTTCGAGGACTGGCTTCATTTATAACAACCTTTTTGGGACTTGGTTCATCTCTTTTAATTATTGGTCCACCACAGCTTCCAGAAGATGTACCTGTTTGTATTTTTGGTATAACCTGTTTGGTAATCAACGATTCAAACTGAGATTCAATCTCAATTATGTTATCGCTCAATTCTTTAGTATAATTGTGATGAAATGTTGAGATTTCCATTAATTGCTTGAAACTTCCTTGGAGAGTTTCTGCAAGTTGTTCAATTCCAAGCTTTATATCTTCAGCTTCCTCCATGAGGAAGTTCATTCGCTTTTTGGCATCTATTAGGGATCTTTTGATATTATCCATCTGCAAATTCAATATTCCTGCTTAAAAAGTCCGCAAGATAATTATTAACACCTTTAATATAAACTATATTAAAATTATAAAATGCCAAATAGGCTTGCCATCTATGGAGCCTTCTATATTGAGGTTCTGGTGGTAATTTATTTTTTACTAAACCTGCAACTTGAGAATTATCAGTTTCAACAATGAATTTCTTAGATAATAAAAACAATGAAAACTTCTTTATTCCTCTGATGATTGCTAACAGTTCTTTCTCATGAGTGGTATAATTTATTTCTGCTTGATTAAATGTTCCACTTGAATATCTACAAATTTCATTAAGATCTGTTTTTAATATTGCTGCCCAATACTTATCCGAGGCATCAGTATTAACTATCAGATTATCTTTTTCATCTGGTAATCTTAATTTTGGCAAATTTTTACATTCTTCTTTTAGTGATTTGACAATTTCTGTATGTTCATCACTCCATCCTTTGGTATTTGTTTTCCTGAGTAAAACTTGAATTTTATGTCTCTTTTTTGATAGATTTTCAATAAATCCTTCTGCATAATTTAAACATCCTAAAAAATTTTGTATTTGTTCTTTTGATTCTAATTTGTTTGGAAAACTTTCTATCTTTTTAGATATATGGGTTTGTAATTTTATCCCTCTTTTATCTATTGATAATCCAAGAAAATCAATTTCTTGTTTTTCTATTATAACTTTATTTTTTGAAAGAACAATTCCTTCTTTTTTGCATTCATTTATAAATTTAATTAAATGGTTTCTATGTTCTTCTCTATTATTAGAACATATTAATATATCATCTACATAGACAATTAAGAATTCATTGAATTTTCTAAATATGTTATCCATTCTTCTTTGATATATTTGTGGTACATTTTTTAAACCAAATGGCATAACCATCCATTCATACTTACCTTGAGGTGTACTAAATGCTGTATATTGAATACTATCTTCTTCCATTTTTACTTGCCAAAATCCTGATTTGCAATCAAATTTAGAATAATATTGTTTTCCTTTTACAAGATTTATTAGTACCTCTTTATTGGGTAAAAAGTATCCGTCAAATTTAGTATATTTGTTTAATTCTTTATAATTTATCACCATTCTAGCTTTTCCTCTTTTTTGTTCAGAATGTTTCATGACCATAAATGCTGGACTACTATGGGGTCCATTACTAGGTCTGATTAATTTTTGATTAAGTAATTCTTTTATCTGAGTTTTAAACTCTTGTGTATCTTGTATGGTATACATCATTGGTCTAACTCTTATAATAACATTTTCTGTTAATTCTATTTTAGCTTTTGGATGATGTGGTTTCCAAAATAATAATGGATTTTCTCCACAAATTTTTTCTAGTTGATCAATGATTTTTTCCATATTTATTTGTATGTTTGTTTTTAAGGCTTTTTTATACATTATTCTTTTATTTTTTATTTCATTTTGTATAATTGGTTTTTTCTCCCATTTATCACCACGCTGTGTTGGCTGAACTCTGTAAGGTCTAAATTCTCGTGGTATTTTTAGTAAATGTGCACAAGGTGTTTGTAACATTACCATGTAATTATTTTGTTTATAATATTGAAATTGTTGTATAAAGTCATTTCCTAGTAATATATCACATTCTAATTTGTTATAATTATATACTTTATTTACAACTATTTGTTTACTCCCAAGTATTATATCAATTTTATCAGCACTATTAATTATATGAGTACTTTCTCCTGTTACTCCTGTAATTTTTATTTTTCCATTAGTATTCCATGATTTTATTAAGAAGCTTTTGAATATTGTTATATCACTTCCCGTGTCAATTAATGCACATGTTGTTATATTTGTTTCAACAATTGTAACTTGTATATAAACGGCTAATGGAAAACTTATTTGGTTATTCATTTATTCAGCCTTTCTACATAGTATAGTTTGACCATTATGAGTTATATATAATCCTTCACGTTTTATACTATAATCTTCTAGTCCATCTAGAAAGCTCATACCTAATAATACATGAGGGTTTGCCATACTACTATCTACATGACATGGTACTAAGAGATTTATTCCTCCTATTTTTATTGGTACTTTTACTTCAAGTTCAGTCATATGTATTTGTCCATCAAAATTTATATATCTATATGGATTGGTTCTATGAGATATTAGTCCTTTATTTCTATTTGAAGCTATATGACATTCACTAGCTCCTGTGTCAATTAATATATTTGATCCTTTTATATGTTCTATTCCATTAAAATATTCACCTTCTATTTTCATATTTCCAGCATTTCTATTAAGTTTTATTTCTTTTATATTACTAGTTTCTCCTAATTGTTTTCTATTAGGTAAACTTGCTGATCTCCTAATTAATCTACCATCTTCAAATGTTATGTTATTATTAGGGTATTCTTCTTCTCGTAACTCAATGATTTCTGGTTTATTTTTTGTTATAGTAAGTTCATAATTTCTTGGAACTAAACTTATTTGTTTATCTGGTTCTACAGCTTTACCAAAATCTTTACATTCTTTATGAATTTCAATATATGGTTTTTTAGAATAAATGTTTCCATAATTAGAATTAGTAAATGTGTATAATGCTCTGTATTCTATAGTCATAATTTTATCTCCTGGTTCCATTATGTCATCCTTATGTAATTTGAAATGTAGTCCTAAAACTTCATCAAAGTTTCTATCTTTTAACGATATACAATATTTTGGATAACATGTAAATATTAGCTTCTTATATGCTAGATTTCCTTCCACTGTTCCTAAATGACTATCTTTTAAATTTATAATTCTTCCATCATGTAAACTTACAGTCAAAGGCGAATCTAATCCTTCTCTAAACAGGGATTTAAACATTATTTGGATACCTGCTAAGTAAACATATTGAATCTTTTCACTTTGTTTTCTATTAATCTTTGTTAATAATTCTGCAACTGTATTTTTTGTTAAAAGATTTAATTTGTGTGTTCCTTGAGTGGTTCTAACATCTATTGCTCTTTCAATTTTATGATATTCATTTATTGCTACTTTTTCTCTTTTCCATATTCTGTCTAATATTTCCCATTTTCCTATTTTCAAATCTAAAGATAATTTTTGTATTTTTCTGAACTTATTATTATCAAAAGTTACTTTTAATCCATAACCTTCTATTCCTTCATATTCTTGCTTATCTATGTTCTTATTTGTTTCTATTTCTTCTATTTCTTTATTCTGATTCTGATTCATTGCTTTCTGAATCTGTTTCGCTTATATAGACTTCTTGATCATAGTATTTTTCAATATCTGATATTTCACTTAGTTCACTTTCTATTTCTAGATATTCATTTTGTAATATTTTAACTTTCTTTTTGTTACAATCAGGGCTTATATGTCCTATTTCTCCACAATTCCAATATTTGCATTGGCTTTTATCTTTCTTATAAGTTTTATTTTTCTGTTTTTTATTTGGATTATATCTTCTTTTGTAATATCTCCTCTTAGGTTTTATATATCTTTTTCTGAAGTTTCTGAATTTTTTAAATTTTCTATTTTTAAATTTTCTTTTATTATTATATTTTCTTCTTTCAGGGTTACATCCCCATTGGGTAGGTTTTTCCATATCTTCACAACATATTCTAGTTAATTTTCCTGATTTCTTTAATAATTGTCTTTGTTGACATATATATGCTAATTTTTCAAATAAGAATTTTATCCTTGATCCTAATGTTCTAGGTGTTCCAGGGTTATCTCTAATAATTTTTTCAAATTCTATTTTAAAGTATATTCCCCATGAACCTGGTAATTTATTGTAATACATATCTCTATATACTTCTTGGTTTTCATTACTATAGAATTGGACATAATAGTATTCTTTAAATTCACAAGTATATTCTTTAATTTTACACATATCACATATTGTTAAATTTATTAATCTTACTCTTGCATTATCTTTTTCTCTTATTGATTCTGCTTCAGAATTACTTATCCAATTTTCTCCTAAAAATTCATCCGCAATATAATCTACTATCTTTTCTATTCCTTTTCTATCTGATTTTATTAGTTCTGTCTGTACATTTCTTCTTATTAATGCTTTTGTATCACTACTTATTCCTTCCCACCAATTTCTAACATGTCCTTCAAAAGATGCTATTAAAAAATTTATCATTCTATCAGTATTTTCCCATGTATCATCTTTATTGTATAAAAAGAATAGTATCATTGAATCTGCCCAAGTTAATAAGGCTTTTTTAGTATCTATTTTACAATCAAGATCCAATTTTGTTCCTCCATGATTAATAGGTTTATCATAATTATTATTTGGTTCAAATCTATCTTTATATTTATTTCCTCTAGGTGGTTGTCTATCTCTGATTCTATCATAATATTGTCGGTGTGGTTTGTTATATAAGGGTGCATAACTTTCATCTGGATCTGGTAATTCTTGTTTAGAAGTTCCTATAGGAGCAGGGTTAGGTGCTCCTCCAGTATTCATTAAAACTTGGTATTCATTAAAGTTTTCTATACTTAACTGGTCAAAATTTTCTATAAGCAAATCTAATTCTTCATTCATTTTTGTTTTGTTCTTCTTCAATTTTTTCTTCAGCTTTTAATTTTCCTAAAGTTTTTTCTATAGATTTTTGTAATTCTAATTCTTCCTCTAATATTTTTGGTAATATATTTCTTCTAAATTCATCATCCATACTTCCTGCTTCTATTATAATTTTTTCCTGTTCGAAATGCTTCTTTCCTATTCTAAGTATTTCTTTTTCTATGAGTTTTTTGTCTATTTTCTTATCTTTGCTTTTATTATTTTCTTTGAATTCTCTAATCTCTAGTTTTAGTATATTTATATCATTTCTTACTTCTTTTAATTCATTTTTTACTTCTTGTACATCATTTATTAATGTTTTTATTAATGTTTTTAAATCTTCAATATATTCACTTATCGACATTTTATACTCTTGGTTTTTGAGTTTTTTGTACCTTAAATAGTCTGTCATACATATCATCTATTTTTATTTCTAACTTTTTGATTCTTTCTTCTATTGATATGATTTTTTCGTTTTCATTCTTTCTTATTTTCTCATTTAATTTATCTATTTTTTCTATAATTATTCTAATTTTATCTTGATTAATTAATTCTCCTGATTTTCTTTGGAATTCTTTTAAGATTTCTTCATCTATATTTTTAACTTCTCCTATCATTTCTTTTAATTCTTTGAATTGTATTGTTAGTTTATTTTGAATGCTTTGTAATTTTTCTTTGATATTCATATCCTGTATATTTAATTGTTGTAATTCTTCAACGGCTAATTTATCTTGTAAATTTATGTTTTTATATGTTTGCCATAAAAAAGCACTTATCCAATTTAATTGCATGTTAAGAAATCCGTCAGATTCTCCCCATGTGCTTAATGGTTGAAACATTGTTGTATTAGCTCCTTTTATTTGGTAAGATCCTACTGGTAGATTAATATTTTCTATTATTTGTTTTTCAAATTTTATTTCTGGAAATTCTGTCATTAAATTTTTCCTTTGATATGCTCGACTTCTAATCTTAATTCTGTATCATATTTTACTTCTTTACATATCATTATATTATATTCACAAAATTCTTCAATTGATCTTAACATAATTTTTCTTTGTTGTGCTCTATAACTTTTATTGTAATATTTTATTTCTCCAGTTATATCATATTTTTTCATACTGATTTTTTCTTTGTTATTTATAATCATAAGTATATTAGGTAATTGTTTTAGAATTATATTAAAGTATTTTCTTTTACTTTCTAATGATTTTAGTCTTAGAAATCCTTTTCTTTTTATATTTCTTTCTTCTATCATTTGGTCTAATAGATTTCCTCTTTGTTCTATTATGGAATCTAATTTTTCATTTGTTTTTATATCTAGATATTTGATTAATAAGGGTTCTCCTCTATGATAATCCATTCCTATAATTTTTGTATAATTCTTCTAGTATATCTTTGTGGATTAAATCTAATAGTTTGTTTATGATAAAATCTTCTTTTATTATATCGAAATTTATTAGATCATATATTTCTCTTCTTATATCTTTATCTAAATCTCTTAAAGTATTCAAGATTTATATTTTATAATTATCGGGTATTGTTAGTGTATGCATAATTATAAATCTTGATGTATATATTATATATTTATTTTTATTTTTTGTCGTATAATATTTATCTTTTAGATCTGCCATATGGCTCTGATACCAAAGTGAGGGTGCTACTATGAGCGAACAAGAATCATATAAAAATCATTTAAAATTATGTATACAAAATTTTCTAAGGACTTGAATGAAATCTTTCCATACTTTAAAGGTTTGTGTTGCAAATTCTAAATATAAGGGTATTTTTGTAAGACTAGGGAGTCAAAGTCTATTTTTACAATATTATTGTTTCAAAGTCTATTTTACTAAATATTATAGTTATTGGATCTATTTACAATTATTTCCCTAAAATAAGCTCTAAGAGACTTTCTCTTTTAATTTTTTAAAATAAAGAATGGATAATTTGGATAGTCAAACTCTCTATTCTTAATTAAAAATGATTACATTTAATAAGCTACAAGTTCCAATACTCTACAATTTAAATTATTCAAATCACATTTGAATAGATTGACCATTGACATATAAAAAAATAATATTTTAAACAAGAGATTGAAAGAAATTAATAAATTGCATTGGAAAAAAAATAAAAAATAAAGAGCACCGTTGGTGTGGATAAAAAAATTTCTCTTTAAATTTAAAGATGCTCTTTACTGTGAATAGAGGTTCTTGGAGATGCTCTTAGTTGAGTATCGTCCGTCAGTGGGAGATACTTCATGAACCCTTCATTCAGTAGATAACCTTATTTAGATACTTTACAGCTCTGCTAACAAGTTTGTCCAAGAGGAAGAGATCTTTGTTAGTTTGACCAGCTACATACTTCATGCTTCATGTTTTATTGTGCAGTATTCATCTTCTATGATGAGTATGTTTTTAATGTGATAACTTGTTCTTTCTAGGAAATATTACCGTCTCTAACTTATTTCTTCCACCTCATATTTTGACTTTTTTGTGATACAGGAATTTTTTGTTCATACATTTTTATTTTTATTTTTATTTCAGCACCCCTAAACATATTGTTCTATGTTTTTCCGCCACCTTAGTGAATAAGGTCCAGGATTTACGTTAATTTTTTTGTTTCACTTATGTAGGTCATGTTGCTCGTCTCACTTTTCATATCTCACGCTGGTGCAAAATATAGTCTTTTAGGTAATGGCTGGAAAAGCAGTTAAATCTTTTGCAAAAACAGTTGGTGAGTACCAATATCCATGGCGAGAGACGTTGGCCAAGTACAAGGATGAGCTCTCAAAGGGGGTATGGCGTTACTGGGAGCTTGGTGCGTGGAAAAACCTTGGTATCAGTGCCCGCAGACGAGCCCGATTGTGCAAGGAAATGCTTCTTGCTGGGGAAGATTGGCCATATGATCCAGAAAGGAAGGAAATAAGAAGCAAGAGGAAAGGGCATAAGGTTGACAGAATAGCAGCAGAAAAGCGGGAGAGAACAGCTGAACTAATGCAGAACATGCCTCAAATGTTGGCAGATTATAGGAAAAGAAGGTGGGAGAGGAAGATGAAAGCAGAGGAAGATGCTGCTAAAAAGGCTGTGCAGGAGTAGATTCAGTTTTATAAATTTCCATGATCCAACGTCCAATCCATGGCTTTCTTCTTTACCTTTTGATTTTACGGTCGATGAAATCAACGAACCATACTGTGTTTCTTTGAATAGCTGTTTTACTTGTTTTTCGAGTGATTCAAGGTACACCAAAAATGCCTTTTGTTTCACGAGGCTTGCATTTCTTTCCCGAGAATTTATTGGGGCTCAAATTTGAGCTGGTTTTTATGGTGTGAATAATGGTGAATTTGTTGTGGCAATGCTTCTGTAAGATACATTATAGAATTTAATTTCAATTGTTCTTAGATGTGGACAAACATGTACCGACATATTTGCGGTGTTATATCCGTCTTAA
This sequence comes from Ligustrum vulgare, assembly GCA_963555705.1. Classification (NCBI taxonomy): domain Eukaryota; kingdom Viridiplantae; phylum Streptophyta; class Magnoliopsida; order Lamiales; family Oleaceae; genus Ligustrum; species Ligustrum vulgare. The sequence continues at coordinate 38,109,195 of OY743173.1, read as the reverse complement.
ATAATGTGTTCGTGTTGCTAGGAAAGAACGACTTTAAAGCATCCACAATGGATGTATTAATTTTTGTTAGTTAAATACTGTCATAATATTTTAGTAGATGTTAAATATCAGATATACATGTTAACTTTAGCTACTATTGGAGTCTCACATCATATGATATTTAGCTCAACATCATATGAACCAATTTTTTCCAAAGTAAAGTAGTGATTCAATTCAATTAAAATAAAATTAATTGATGGACAAAGAAATTTTTTAAAATCATTATCAATGGTATTATGGTTTAAAAATATTTTTCTCTAGTTGGCTCTTTTATATATATATTTTTTGTTAATTTTTATTATTATAAATTATTATTATTAAGAATATTATGATAAAAAAAAAAAAAAATTCTCTAGCTAACCCTTTTATAGGTAGTATAGTATATAGATATAGATTTATTATTTATTACAACTTATTTTATTTAAATTCACATACAAACAAACTTTCATTGAAGAAAAAAAAAATACATAATATAAATAAATAAATAAATAAAATGGAGGAAATCAAAATTTTTTGATAAACAAATCAGCCTATTGTTTCTATAATAAAAAGAAAATATACGAACTAAGATAGCAAAAAACATAAGAAATATACCAATTTAATGTTTCTCGATCCTATTTGTCATGTCATCGGTTAAAATATTTGTTATCTTTAACAAACACGTTAAAATGTGCAATGTAGACTTGGATTCGACCTATCCCCAGTCTGCCTATTTCTTCCATTGGTGGCCTATGCGCCTTGCTTGAGTCTAAGAGTGGGGATTTCAAGTTCGAAACCAGGCAAAAGGAAGTGAGTTCTTGTAGGTCGTTTCTCTTATGAGGCAAGTCATTTTTAGAGCACAAGAAGTTGGTGAAGAGCGAATAAGAAGGGGCTTTCAACTGGAATTAATGCCGTTTGGCCAGAATGCACCACAAACAAAGCATAGGGTGTAGTCACTCCACTCCATACAAAGATATAGAAAAACTTAAAAGCAAAGAGAAATTTCTACACTATTATTATTGAAATAAAGGCCTTCATCCTAGCTTCTAAAAGATGAGAAAATATCAGATTTTTGCGACCAAATAATTGACAGCGGAGACTTCGAATAATAACTCTCTCTCTCTCTCTCTCTCTCTCTCTCACACACACACACATATTAATAAAGCACCATAACAATCAAGAAAAGGAGAATAAAAATGTGTCAAGTCCTTCCACACATCAAGACAGGAAAAGAATAGTCCCTTGGGGTTTTTGTATTTTTAAATGAGTAATACTTTTCCATAGATAGAGGACAAGGGAATCGGCTACTGGCCATTATCTTATTACCTTGCCACTCTTGCTATCAGTCATGATTCTACGTACATTATATTTCCGTGGTCATGCATGTAATCACTACTAGATTCCTGAGTTTTACCGACAGAAGATGGGCGCTGGAAATCTCGTTGGTGTAACCCTCGATGCTAAAAATTTTGCAATGGGAGTTATATTTTCGTTGTTAAATACCAACGAATGCTTGACCGTTGGTAATTTGCAATGAAAATATAGAACCGTTGAAAAACACCAACAGTTGCTTGGCTGTTGATATTTCCAATTGAATAATCTGTTAGGATTTACCAACGGAATGATTCCAACAGATCGTACTTCCCATTGGAAATTTAATAACTTTTTTTTTTTTTTTCAATGGGGAATTTCTGCATTTGCATTTTAATAAATCCTAAATTTTGTAGGTATATTCCACGGAAAATCGTCAAACACAAGAATCAATAGAGCACTAAAATTAAGCAAAAATAATTCAACAATTTTCAACATCTTAGATATTTTACCGCAACATTCAATCTGAAAGTTGTTTAATTATAAATTACTACAAAATGAAGATAGAGTTTTATAATAATCTTGTCATTTTATCGAGGGAAACAACTTAAGGAAATAAAATCAAACTGCATCCTTTGTATGAAGTCCAATTCCAGTTTCTTTGAAAAGTAAGGAAGGTTCTTGAGTAACATATTTCAGCACAGTTAGACTCGCAGTTCTTTAGCTCAGCCTCCTTGCTTTCCATGTTTAGGTAGCTGACTCCAACGTCATTTTCTTCATCTTCCCAGTAGCAGAAGTCGATTTCTTTTCCCTCTTCTTCAGCATTTTAAATTGTTTCATGATTCCTTTAACAGCTGGTTATTATGACCTCCAGAATCTAACATGCATTCTGTTCCCAAATTGGATATTTCCACTGATTTTAACTTTCTACGGCTTCTGCCATCAATTGAAGAATTAGCTAGTATGTCTTATTGCAAATGTATTTCATTTCCTTTATTAGTGATGGATAAGTAGAGTGAGTGCATCCTCAATTAATTCAACATCTTGTGCAAGGCCGTTTCCCCTTTTAACATTTCCAATTACCTTCACAATTGCAGTGTACCCACCGTGTCTAACAACAATACTCTATGTAATTACCCTTTATTTATCCCATTAAACATGAGACCACAGCCACCAATGATAGAAAAAAGCATGCGAATGGCACATCATTAAATATACTGGAATTGTAACACGTAACAAACATGAAAAATGCTTAAAGCACCTCGGGACTTACCTCCAAGGTGACCCCCTCCTCACATAGAGGGGGTGGAGCCCACTTACAACCAAGTGGGCTCCACCCCCTCCATGTGAGGAGGGGGTCACCTCGGGGGTAAGCCCCGAGATGCTTGTATCATAACTGTTGGTAAAAATATCGCAAGTGTACGATATCGCTACAAGTAATAAAAGTGGACTTTTGGAGTCCGGGTTATCGATCCCACGAGGACTATTTAATTAAGTATAAATTTACTTCGAATATAGAATTTCTAGACAAAAACCAAAACTAACTAAGAAAATAAATTGTAAAATAATAAAAACAAAAAAACGACAAATAATTGGAAATCAGTGAAATAAACACATCAATTAAAATGAAAATAACAAATTAAAATAAAAACAATTAACGAAAGCAAGAAACAAACGTGGTGGATTTTGAACAATTGAATGAAAATCGGGACTAACGATTTCGAAATAACGTTCTAGCTTAATTTCTCATCTCAAGTTGTTTTCTAAAATTGTATTTGGTCGAATTCACGCATATATCTAATTTACCTCTCTCGAGTTCAAATTAGACCTATTTAACTAAGTCAACCATGTATCTCTACAGCGGGTCAGAGTTCTCCTTAGCTAAATGCATTAAATTTCCTAGGAATTCCTAAGTGACCACATGCAACCACAAATTCATATCTCTATCTTTTTGTTGAAATTGCCGAATTTTATTACGTGGTCTAATTGTTAACCCACCTCTCGGATTATGAAAACAACCATTAAATCATGAATTTGTGATCAAGCAATTCAAGCATTAAACGCAATAATAAAATCAATACATAAAATAAAAGCACCAACTTGAGAATTAAAATCAAACTAAAACATTAAATCTAATCGTCAATCCCGATTATAAAATTTAGCTACTCATGTTTGTGGAATAAAAAGCAATAAATAATAATAAAACTTGGAATTTAAATAATTGAAGAATTAACATCACCAGTCAGCACCAAGAATCACCAAAATATGCTAACTTTTTATTCCAGCCTCTGTTTTCGGTTTGTGTTAATTCCTCCAGCCGTCTTCTTCCTTAATTACACAACCAGCCACAGTTCAATTGCACCCAACAGTGCCCACTCTTCTTGTTTCTTTTTATTCTTGCTGCCTAACTACTTTAATTCCACCACTTGAACTCACAACCTACCTCTACTTTTAATTCCCAGCCGACAACTCCAAAGGTGACCACAATTCTTGTCCCCTTCAATTAATTCTTGTCTTTTGCCTGCATGTGTATATATATATATCTCTCAAACAATTCTCTCTTCTCTCCCTCGGCTGCTCTCTAAACTCACGGCTGCGCACCTCCTTTCCCGTGGCTCCGCACCCTCCTCTGTTGTATGTGTATATATATATATATATATACACAAATTAGCCCTAAAGCCCAAATCAACTAAATTGTTCTTCAAGTTACTCAATTTTTCCATGTATGATAAGTTAGTCCTTGAGTCAATTGCACATTCGGTCTTCAACTTTTGAGAGTGTACACTTTAGTCCTTTTTCTTCGTTTTATCTCAATATTCGTCCAATTGTTGCGTGATTGCTTCAATTCATCACTTTTCTTGATTTTGGGATAAAACCTGAAATAATAATAAATAAACACAAACTAAGTAGAATTTATTCCAGAAAAACAATATAATATTCTAATTTCGATAGATAAATAAGTGTATAAAATACACTTATCAAACCCCCCCAAACTAGAATATTTGTTCGTCCTCGAACAAAAATAAAACTAAACTATAAAAATAAAAATACAAACAGACATTGTTTTTGTTTTTGTCAATTTATTTACCATACACTTCAATAATCCAAAATGACGATTCACTTTAGAAAAGAAAAATGAACAACAAAAATTATTTTCATTCATCCAATGTTCAATAAAAGAAATTGAGAAAGTATACTAATCAATATGAAACATTATTAAAAGTATAGCGGCCAATACGATATTAAACCCAATACCTACCTTTTAAGCCACTTAATCTAACTAGTGGTGCAACGTGAGTTGCACGATGGATCTTCAAGTGTTAATATTGATAATGTTGTTTCTTTTATGTATTTTGCTTGCTTAAATGGATGTATTTTTCTTTTTTAGTTTATTTGCATGACACTGGTATTGTAATTCCCTTATTTTGGGATATGACATACTACAATCCGAAATTGACAACAATCTCCCTATGTACGCCACTTTGTGAATCAAGAAATAATAGTTGAGAGGCATAATCGTCAATTCATGATATATTGTTGTGGGAATTAAAAAGGAAGATTGACGGGATAAAAGCAATATGCAATAGTCGATATTTTGTCTTGAAAGTAGTGTGCCCAGAAAAGGGGCTATACAAGTGTTAGTACTGTATTTGTAACTATGTTTTGAGAATGGCATTTTTGTCGAGCCTAGTCATTATGTCTTTGAAAACTCTCCCTTGGATTCTTGGCCTTGACGCTGTTTTTGCTACGTTTCGTGCACATGTTGGTGCTAACCTACATAGTCCAGCGTTTTATAGAATCAATGATTTTGAGGGTGAAGATAACATCCAGATCGTAACTCCCATGATCCAATGGTTTGAAGTGGAAAAGGGTGAAGGGCGAGTGTTGTTAGGTTCCGCAGTGAAATTAGGCTTGATGAGAATCATAGTAGGTTTGACAGGAAGATCAAATATTCAAGTCAAATAAAACTTCAAGTTGCATGGTCGAAAGTCTCCAAGTTTAGCATGACATATCGGAAGAAGATTCAAGGTTAAAATAAGTGATCAGGACAAGAGTCGAGCCATGAATCAAGTGGAAATAAAAAAAAAAGAATAAAAAAAAAACTCTCAATGAATATGATTCAAATTTTTTATCAAAGGTTGAGACCCAGTTTTCATATATAAGACATTCGAATTTGGAAATTACTACGTATAGAATAATTGTAGTTCTTTGAGTTATCTTATCAACTCACTTTGAATCATTGCAATCCATTTCAATATCAAGAAAGAAAGCTATGACCAACACACCAAGTGATAGCATACATCACAATTTTCGAGCCTCATGATTCCCTTTATTATTTCTTACAACTTATCATCAAGAATTATTTCTTGTGTTGTTCAAACAAATTTGGTGATATTTCCTAACTCTTGTGATCAATAGGTCGACATATCATAGGCGATTGTGTTGATTACTAGGTTCAATATTTTTTTAATCAAACTCAAACCCAAACTTATCAAAAGCATGGACAACTTTTGTGGTGTTCTTTCATTATGGTTCCTGTTTCTGCATTTCAATAGGTCTAAGGTTTAATATATCCTAGGTTCTTGTGTCGTGAGGTGAAGATCATAGTGTTACCGTCTATCCAACCTGAATTTGGAACTTTCCACGCATTCTTTGAGTCAATTTTGTGAGTTCCACGTGATTCCTACACGGAATCACATCATCTAGAGATGAGAATCATAGTAGGCTTGACAGGAAGATTAGATATTCAAACCAAACAAAACTTCTAGTTGCATGGTCAAATGTCCCCAGGTCAAGCATGGAAATTTTCTTTATCAACGGTTGAGTCCTAGTTTTCGTATAAAATATATTCAAATTTGGAAATTGCTATTTGTGGAAGTGTATGCCTTTGAATCATCTTTTCAATGCACTTTGAATTATTTTAATCGAACATTATGAGAGAAATTTATGATCAAAATACAAAGTGATTGCACAAACCGCAATTTCAGAACCAGAGAGTTAAAAATTTTCCCAAGTGTTCACCAGCCTGGAAACCAAGTGATCACTTGGTTTTATTTTAGGGTTATTTTGACTTTTTCGTATTTTTAATGTTGTTAGTTTCTTTTTATGTCCATTATTGGCGGCTATTAAGTTTATTTCGACCTTTTTAAATATAAAAGGGGTTTTTAATTCATTGTAACTTAGATTTTTATGTTTATTGATTATTGAGTGATTCAATACAATTAAAGGTGAGGATTCCCTTTATTTCTTAAAACTTATTAAGAGTTATTTCTTGTGGCGTTCAAACAAATTGGGTGAGATTTTCTAAATCTTGTGATCAAGAGGTCGACATATTGTAGACCATTGTGTTGCTTGTTTGATTCAATATTTTTTAATCGAACTTATCAAAGATATGGAAAACCTTTGTGGTATTCTCCTATTATGGTTCTTGTTTTCACATTTCAACGAATTTACGGTTAAATATACATTAGGTTCTTGTGTTGTGAGACCTATTTTCTAACCGACCAAAATTTGGATCTTTCTAGGTGTTCTTCGAGTCAATTTTGTGAGCTTTCAAAAGGATTCACATCATTCGATATTAGAGCTAGACTCTAAATTCAGGTTTTCTCTATCCTAGTTTGATTCCATGTGTTTATCGTTGAATCTTCCACATAGAATCATCCATATCTTGTTTTTGTTTGTATTTGTTTTTAATTCCAATTAATATTTGTTTACTTAAAAAAAAAAAAAAAAAAAACATCAAAGTTCTTCAAAACTAGATTTTTTGAGTTTCTTGATTATTAGAATTAATTTTCGTCAAAAATTATTTTTTTTATTTTTTATTTTATTCCAAAAATTATATAAAAAAGTAATTTGAAAAATTCAAGAACCACTTTCTTGAATTTCTTTAAATTCTTGAATTCTTGAACTTTATATACTGGGATGGATAGTGATCTGGGTTCTACTTTCCAAACTAGATGTATATGGGTGATGAGGTGTGTTGTTTGACTATTAATAGGGAGTACTTCTCTAATTTTTCTAATATCACCATGGTTGAAAAATTGAGATTACCTCTAATACCGCACTATAGACCTTATAGGGTGACGTGGATGTGAGAGTTTGGGGAGTTCCATGTGACCAAGGAAGTTATAGTGACTATCATCCATTAGAAATATATTGATGAAGCATGGTATGACGTGGTGTCTCTACAGTCTTGTCGTATTTTGTTGGAAAAATCATGGAGACATAAAAGGGATGCATTTTATGATAAGAGTAACCACATATACAATTTTTTAAGGATGAGAGATCAATCGTACTATTTGGTTTAACACTGGAACAAGAATTTGAAGATACAAAGAAGGTGAAGAAAGAGATCGATCCGTTATCTAGATTGAATTATCAATTAAACTTTTAGAATAGGACATGATTGTACAGAAGGGTAAAAATGTAGCTATATTGTGAAAGAATGAGAGTGAAAGGGAGGTTGTAACTAAATTGCAAGAAGAGCCTCGAGATATGAATTTTGAGAGGGAGGAGGATGGAATTAAAAATGAGGTAGAACTTGTAGATTTGAAGTGTGACGAGGAGGCGCGTGAGCCGGAGAATGAAACTATAGAGATTTACGTGGTTCGACAACTTGCCTACATCCACGGACCCTCGTCAATGTTTTTCACTATATATTAAATTTTTACAAATATATGGACATTAACTATAACGCCCCGAATTCTAATAACCCGGAACGCCACTTCGTCTTTTAAATCTAACTTTATTGTGGAAAATAAATTGAATTCTAAACATGGTATTTATTTGTAAATTAGCAATGGGAACTTAAATCAAATAAATTTATTTAAAACAATTCATAAAATTCTAAATTTGAAATTCTTAAGTTTTGTAACGACAAAATAAATTATCAACTCATTAATTGAGACTTTCAAAAAAAAATATCACTTCATCTATTAGTTTGCCACAAATGCTCTTCATTCGCCACCGTCTCGAAAATATGCAAAAACTGTTAAAAACGAAATATTCATAGACTCATCATCAATAATTAATTTACAAAATAATTGAACACATAATTATGCAACTAATACAGTGACCACATCATCATAATTATAGGCTCTTTAAAAATCATAGGGTGTGGGGAGTCTCGTCTCATGCATTTAAACATTTAAGTTATGCATAACCACATCATTATCTCATGCATTAAAGAATTAAAGTCATGCATAACCACATCATTCTCATTTTATATCATAAGAGATATTCTTATCTTGTATCATGCATTAAAGCATTTAAATAACGTAAAATTTACAAAATACATGCAATCATAATTTAAACTAATTAGTGGGGCGCGAGTCTACCTCAAATCATGAGTTTAAAAATAGAGCGAGAATGTCCCGTCAATCCTCTAAATCACCAAATGTTTCGTCTGACCAAAAGAAAAATTAAATTAATTTAGTACTTCGAAAATTGAAATATTAAAGGGATAAAAATAAGCTTTAGAGAATAATTTAAAATTTTTGAGAAACAGGAATTTAAAAGTTTAGGGGGATGAATAGACATTTCGAAAATAGTGGGGCTGACTGTAGGGGTTAAGGACTGATCTGTGCAATTAATCGAAATTAGGGAGTGAATTGACAAACTCAGAAAGTTTCTAGCCAAATTAGATTTCAGCAGAAATCCTGGGTCATAATAAACTGTTTTTGAAAGTTTTGGACTTACATATTGAAATTAAAAATGAAATGGACTGAAATGAAATAATTTAAATCTGTAGGGACTAAATTAAGAGACTTTGAAAGGTAGGGATCAAAGGGAAAATAAAGTCAATTAAAATATCAAAATCCTTTCTGCCTCTCCATTTCGACAACAGAGAAGAGGTGGGCGATCGGGCCCATCTCAGCCCACGGGCAGCCAGCGCCAGTCACCGACGAGCTTCCAGCGTTGTTGCTTGCCGCCTTCATGTGGCTGCGACGAGGGTGTGTGTGGTTGTGTGAAAGGAAGACGAAATGGGATTCGATTTCATGCAAAGTGAGGTGGAGGTGATTGGGTTTCCGGCGATAATCCGTCTAATACAAGAGGCGGTCGAGGTAAGTGATGGGTTAAGGTTATTTCTTTGGTTTTTGGTTGATTTGGGTGTCGAATTGAGGGGGAATTTAGAAGTGGGTTGTGGTGGTTGGATGTGGTGCTTCGGGCGATGGTTTCTGTTTCTGTGGCAGTGTTTGCGTGCGTTCTATCTTACTGATTGAAATGGTGGTTCGAGGTTCAAGTTTGGTGATGGCTGTTTTGGTTTGATTGTGTGTAATGAAAGTAACCGGGCGCAGAGCTGCAGCTGGTGGTTTACGGTCGGCCATGGAAATTTTGAGGTCCGAGTTGTATGGTTGAGTATGTGTTTCAGTTATAAAATGTGTGAAGTTCGTTTTATGCAGATCGTGGGTGGATTTCATTGGCTATGAAGGTTGAAAGACAAGGATGATTATTGGAGAAATGGAATTTATTAGGCATGGAGACGTGTGAATGAGGAAAATTTATGGAACAATAGAATCTGTCAAAAATGTGCAATTGAATAGCGTTTTCAATTTGAATTAACTTTGCAAAAATGGGATTAAGGAATTGATTTAAATTGGATTCAGGAAAGGTTTAATAAATTTAAATGGATTGAAATAATAAAATTGGGAATTTTGAACTAAAGATAAATGAATAAAATTTGAGCTAACGTTAACTTGGATTTAAATTGGTAAATTGGGGAAAATCGCAATTTATGGTAATTGGGGAGAATTTTGGAGAAATAAAAATTTGTCAAGAAATGGAAAAAGTGGGATGATGATGCTGTCAAGTTGATGGGGCTTTCAAAACTTGTGTCGAAGAATTGAATTTTGATTAGCTTAACTTAAAATTGGACAAGCGAGAAATTTATTTGATTGGCTTGATTTCAAAGTGGGCTAAGAAAAGATTTGACTGGATTGAATTAAAATTTGATAATAATACGAATAAAATCTAAATTTCGGATCCAAAATAATTTGAATCCAAAATAATCAGAATTTGGAAAAATTCTTAACATTTAATTTTGATTTTGAAAATAAATAATGAACTTGAGACACTTATAAAATTTGAAATTTGACTAAGCTTTTAAAAATAAATCTAATTTCACTTAAATGACTAGATGAACACGTGTTTAAATTAAATGGGCAAAGTCACAGCGATATGTTTTTAAGAAATATTATAAGTAACGGAAATTTTCCTGATCACTACATTCACTCACCAACTCAATCCTACAGATCACAAAGAAAATACTAATAAAAAGCTAATATCTAACCACAAGCGTCCACCCTTTGAATTATCCCACACAAGTTACAAGAAATAACAAAGACAAAGTTCATCAATTTTCTTTTGATTTGGGCACAATATGACACTCTCTAAATGTGCAATTAATTAACTACTCAACACACATATTTATAGGTAAATAAGACACTAAAAACATGTATAATTTGTGACCTAAGATGTAGAGATGGCAAAAAAACCCGACCCGAACTCGCCCCTAATGGGGCGAAAAAAACCTGCCCAGCGGGTCGGCGGGACGGGTATGGGGCGACTTCCCCCGACCCGGGTGGGTCGCGGGGTGGGTGCGGGTTTGGTTGTCCCGACTCGAACCCGCCCCGATTAAATAAATTAATAAAAATTAATAAGGAAAAAAATAAAAAAATACCGAAAAAATAAAAAAAAAAATAAACGGGGCGGGTAGGTTGACCCGCCCCGAAATTCGCGGGTCGCGGGGCGGGGGGACCCGACCCGAACCCGCCCCGTTGCCATCACTACCAAGATGTTTTCTTGATGAACTAGAATAACCAAAATAAGGAAAGAAAATCTCGCATAAGCGCTTCAACCCTAATTCTTGTTTTTCTTCCTTATTTCTCAGCCCATTTACACAAAACCTAATGGGCTCTCCAACATCGACCCAAACCACACAATTTAGGTCAATATCCCAACAATCTCTACCTTGGCACAAATTATTCCAAGCCAAAAAATCAAATTCAAAAATTGGGTAACAAGCAATCATTTTTTCACTTTGATGATCCCAATACTCCACCATGAGTATAACCACTCAGAATTTATCAACGAACTCCGAGCATTTCATCGGCCCACGTCGAAATACGAAATTGCTGAAAAATTATGGTATAACTTCCATTGTTTGATTTTTTCGTGGAAGCTCATCAACTATCAACATCAATTCAACCACATACCTTGCATCCAGTCAAATCAACGCTATATGCGAACACATCTTCTATCATAACAACTAACTCATGCCATGAGGATGTCCCATCTTTCTTAGAATACATCATCACCACCCTCCACCAAGAGAGTCTTATTATCCTTTTACGAGTAGTTAGCAGAGTCTACTCCACCTTTTAGACAATTTCTTCTCGAGTGCCCGAATTGACCATAGTTCCAACATGTTACCTTCTTCTTCATAGAGTACCCCCCCTCTTCCACTTTTCATTAACACATGCAAATTATTATCAGATGAATTATTATCTCCACTTAAACTCTGTTCTTCAAAGATTAACTTACTTGTAACTTCTTCAAAATTCATTGTTTCTTTCACGTACATCAACATAGGTTTTGATGTGCTCAAAAGTGAATGGAAAAGACCAGAGGAGCATTAATGTTTTATCCTCATCTTCAATTTTAACTCCAATAGATTCCAGTTTAGAAACAATCTCATTAAGCACACTAAGATGGTCAAAGATTTTTGTACCTGCGCTCATTCTCAACGAATGAAACTGTTCTTTCAGATACAAACAATTTGACAAGCTCTTCGTCTGATACAACTCTTTTAGTTTTTCCCACAATTCCTTCGTAGCAGATACCCATGAATATTTGCAAGAATATTTTTGGCCAAACATAGTCGTATTGTGTTAGTAGCTATCAAATCTAAATCTTCACAATCTTCATCACTTTTGCTGGATTCAATTTCTTTTTTTCTTTATCAGAACTAATGATTGGTTTTCTCTTCAAAGATTTATGTAGACCCACCTGAATTAAAACATCTTTGTCTTGTACTTGCTACAAGCTAAAATTGATTTTCCCATCAAATTTCTCCATGTTGTGTTTGGCAGACATATTTTCTTTTACTCCAAATTCTTTGAACAACCTGATACTTTGATATCACTTATTGGGAATTAAACGTTGATTCCCTTTTCTTTAACCCACATGATCTTTTGATGTTCAAAGTAATAATGAGCAAACAAGAAAATAAATACGAATACAGTGATTTATGTGGTTTGGAAAAGTGCCTACGTCTACGGACCATATAAATTGTTACAAATATATAGACTTTCACTCACCAACTTAATCCCACAAACCACAGAGAAAATAAAAATAAAAAACTACTATCTAACCATAAGTTTCCACTCTTTGAATTATCTCACAAAAAGTTACAAGAAACTACAAAGATAAAGCTCACCAATTTTCTCTCGATTTGGTCACAATATGGCACTCTCTAAATGTGCAATTAATTGCATACTCAACGCACATATTTATAGTAAATAAAACCTTAAAAACGTATATAAATTGACATCCAAGATGTTTCCTTGATGAAGTAAAATAACCAAAATAAGGAAAGAAAATCTCGAATCTCGCCTAAGGCTTCAACCCTAATTTTTCTTTTTCTTCCTTATTTCTCAGCCCATTTTCACAAAATTCTAATGTGCTCTTCAATATCGACCCAAACCCCATAATTTGGGTCAATATCCTAACATTTTTTTCTCTTTGCATCGAAATCCACAATGAACTAATAGCACGGATTCAAAGATAAAGCACATTTATCTAAAAAAAAGCAATAACTCACTTTCCAGAGGCAAACCAAATAGCTTAAGTCTCCTCCTCCTGGAAATCTTCATTTACAAAATCCATAGCACAATTTGTGATTCCCATTATGCTCAAAACTGAGAATTCCTCCATATATTTTACTTCCTATTACCTAAATATTGAGAATTTGTGGTTCTCCAATTCTGGGATTTATGATTGTTCTTCTGCGGGTTCTGGAATCAAGATTTGGATTCAATTCTAAGCAAACTAGACTTTCCTGATAACGATAAGTTTTTACTGTAGACTAGAACCTCGTCAGTCTTTACATTCGGCGTTGGATTTGGAGCTTTTGTATTCCACCATATTATCTAATGTGTTTAGAATGCTAATAAAATTTAAAATGTATAAATGTAATTGGTTCTATTTTCAGAGTATTTTGTGTAATTTCCTTAAATTGAACCTTGCTATCAAGACGAGAGCTAGGCTGAATATTTGGAGCCCAAGGCCTGAAAATACGCATAAACCGGCCCAACATCAGCTCCAAACAGGCCTATGAGAAACAGACTTCAATTTAAGCCCAGCAGCCATACCCTTTACGGCCTACACCATTTTAGGATCTTTATTTGGGGGCAAGAGCAGAGGGAGGTACAGAGGAAAGGGGACTGGAATCAGTAATCAAACGGGTTAATTATGCTCATTCATATATTTAATCTTCAAATTTTTAAAATCGGTCCATTCTAAACTATTTTACTAAATCAGGTATTCTAAATCAAACCCTAATCATCCTCCCCCATCTCTGTCCACTCAGAAAACCAGATCTTATCAACGCCATGGAACCAAATTTCCGCATCGTGCTATGGTTGCTGGAGTCATCACCTTCGTGGAACCTGCTGACCGCTTTGTGCTGTTGTTGCTGGAATCATCACCGCGCGTAACCTGTTGGCTGAACTGATCGCAGACACAACACTGCGGACAGCGCCGGTGCAGCAGCAGCAGTGAGGGGAGACAGCGGCATTGTGCCTCCATAGAGCAGCTTCCGCGTCGCGGCGCTGTGCACTCTCAGCTCAGTCACCGATGTGAGCGACGATTCTGAATCTGTGAGAGTGGTGCTGTCTTTCTTGGTGGCCGAACTCATCGGGCAGTGGGTCTTGTGGCAACCTTGATTTCACAGTATTATTGCAGTAGATAGATTTGGTGGTGCATGTGGTGGCTCGGTGGTGGTGCTAGGGTGGTTTTGGTAGCGATTTATTTTTGTGCGTGTGTGAAATCCGTGTGACTGTTTGCACGCGCGAGGGGAGAAGAAGAAGGGGAGGAGTTGTCTTTACCGTGTGGGGAGTGGTGGTGGCGCCCAGTGGTGAAGAGGCAGACGGAAAGACAGAGCGGTGAGAGAGAGGAATCTGAGTGGGTGAGGCGAGAGGTTTGAGAGATCGTGATCCCGATTTGGGGATTTAGGTTAGGTGGTGATTGTGATTTGATGGTGATGGTCCTCTTAGATGGTGGTTGGTGGTGATGGTTTTAGGTGGTGGTGGTAATTAGTTATAATTGTAAGTAAAACTAATTACAAATTGAAATAAAGTTACGACAGTGATTCAACGACAGCAATTGTGGCGATTGTTGATTACAAATTAACTTGTTTAATTAATTACAAATTACACTAATGTTTTACTAATTCATTCATAAGTTAAAGTTACAATTATAATTAGTTACAAAATTGAAATAAAGTTACAATTGTTTTAATTACAAAACTTGATTTTGATTTAAAAAAAAAAAAATCTAATTTTGAAAAATATTTTGATACTTATGTAATTAGTTACAAATCACCTGATTTTAAAAATTTTCATACCAAAATATTTGTAATTAACCGTAATCAAACCAGTCTCTCTCGCTTAATGACCCTCTAGAAAAGGTCCGTCCGTTCTTTTCTTCTTCTTTATTATTTCCATCATAATTGTAATCAGCGTTTCATTTTTCTTTTTTTATAAGCTGTAATTAGTTCTGTAGATATTATGTTTGTATTGCTCAGCTATAAATTTGTATGGCAACTGACAAATTGAAGTTTTAAAAATAAATTTCTTTTTGTTCTATAGATGAATATGTTATTTCTATTCTCGATTTATAGATGATTCTTAAGATTTCTATGTTGTTATACGATTGTCCAATTGTGAAGCTGATGTATGGAAACTGTTCGACAAAATGTTTTAAGTGAAAACATCTACAATTTGCAAGTAATTGTGTGATTAAGTACACAGTTCACAAGATGCTAGGTGCTATTTAAAACATGAAAATAGCGAGAAGTTTTTTGTTCTGTTACAGCGAGGAGGTGCAATATGGCTTCACGAGGCATTCCCCTAGCCTCAATTCTCATAATATTCTAAGCTTTTTATTTATTTATTTGGTGGGGTGGGCGGGTTGGGCAGGGAAAGTTATTATTGATCGTGATTCGTTTCTGTTGCTGAATTGATGTAGTCAATACGGTGACATGAAGTACATGTTTTGATGTGTTCTCGACCCTCGACAATTGGAGTCATAGCGGGCTTGACAAAAAGTTAAATATTCAAGCCAAATAAAAGTGCAGTCCAGTCAACCATGTCGAAATTAGATGCATAATATGTGTTTTTCGAGTATAAATGGGTCACTAAGCAAAACTCATAGGCCAAAACCCTTGAGCCGACTGATTTTATGACCAAATTCCATCATTTGGGGCTTCAAAACAGCAAGTCAATTATGCAGACGGAAATTAGGGTTTTTGCGTATTTTTAGGTTAAATTTTGTTTTTAATTATTTGTTTGCCTATTTTAGAATTTTAGTCTAATTATAATTCTATTTTGAGTCAATTAGCGGTTATGTTATTTTACTTATTTATATTCCTTTCCATTCATTGTAATTCAGACTTGGGAGATTCGATTTTGATATAAAAAGTTTTTATTGAGGATTCAATAAAAGATATAGGTGTATTCATATGTTTTCGAACTTATCAAGAATATTTCTTGTGGCGTTCAAATACCGAACTTATCAAATATTTCTTGAGAATATTTGTGGCCTTCAAAATCAGAAACTTATCAAGGAGATTGGGCAATTCCTTGTGGTGTTTCGAAAGTCGTGGTTCTTTATTCCGCATCGTCGAGCCATCGCGTCGTGAATATCGGGTCAAGATTCCACCGTCCAACCACAACCTGGGTTCGGAACTTTCCGACGATTCTTCCGCGCTTCGAACCTCATCATCTGGTATCAGAGCTGGACTCTGAATTCAGGTTTTTCTATCCAATTTGATTTTTATGTTTATCATCGAGTCCCATAAAAATCATCCATATCTTGTTGAGTATTTTGTTTTCAGTTTTTTGCGTTCTTCTTATTCTTGAGTTTGTTGAGTCTTTAATCTAGAAAATCGTTCCAAAAAAATTTTAACAGTGTTTGTTTTGCTTAATTCTTATCCGAATTAAGTTTCGTTTGTTTTGTTGCGTTCGTGTCGAATTTTCGGATTTTATTAAAAATAAAAAATTATTTTTATTTTTATTAATTCCGAAAATTCATCATAATTAAAAAAAAAAAAGTCACTCCGAAATTCAAGAACCACTTTCTTGAGTTTCTTTAAAATTCTTGATATTCATTTCCTTTCAAGTCAATAAAAGTCGTTCTTGCTATTTGATGTCTAAATCCTCTTCGTTATTGAATTTTTGAAATGCCACATAAGGAATGAATTATGATCCGGGCTCTTTATTCCAAACTAAATGTTATGTGGATCATAAGGGGTGCAGTTTGGCGATTGATGGAAAGTGCTTTACTAATTTCGTTAGTAGCACCGTGGTTGAAAAATTAGGATTGCCCCTAGAACCACACTATAAACCTTATAGGATGACATGGATAAGGGAGTTTGAGAATTTCAATGTAACCAAACAAGTTCTAGTGCCTATCACCCAGGGAAGATATAGTGAGGATGTATGGTGTGATGTAGTGCCATTGAAGTCTTATCATATTTTATTGGGAAAACCTTGGAGACATAGGAGGGAGGCTGTTTATGATAAGAGTATGCACATATACCAATTCCTTAAGAAAGGGAAAACATGCGTACTATATGGGTTGACATTAGAGGAAGCACTAGAAGATTCAAGGAGGGTAAGGAATGAGAGTGAAAAGTGGTATAATAGGAGGCATCATGAGGATAAGTATATTGATAAGAAGGAGGGAGAGTTGAAATTAAAAACAAATAAACAAACTCCAAAATTTGATGAGGAGAAGGTGGAATGGGAGTTGAGGTTGAAGTTCAAGATTTGAGTGTTGAATTGGAAGATCCACATTTGAGTAGTAATGAGGTAGTACACGAGCATGGTGATAAAAATTTGGAGATTGGAGATGTGGTTGAATTTGAAAGTAAAAAAATTGAAGAGGTGGATGAGCTAGAAAATCTTGAGTTAGAGGAAGTAACCGAGCTTGAGAGAAAAGAGATAGAGGGGGCGAGCAAGAAGTTGCAAAAGGAGAACGAGGTGAAGAGAAGGGCCTCGTGGTTCAAAAGGTGGAATTGACAGTGATAATTCATGAATACAATGATCCATACCTTGTACCTCATGAACCTAACATTTCCCTCCCCGCTTTATTTAATTTTGTCTTGCAGGTTAAAAGTGCTTGGAAATTTGGGTAACACCACCAATGCCAGCAGAAGTTTCTACTTCAATCCATTCATATAACCCAAGTTACAGGATACTATTGGTCATCCCTCCGGCATGGAAACAATAATTATCCGTTTGATTCGGGAGGTGAAGTGAAACAACAGGATCAAAGCTATGATTCGGGACGAATCATCCTAAAGAAGGAGGGTATGATGTGTTCTGGACCCTCGACAATTGGAGTCGTAACAGGCTTGACAGAAAGTTAAATATTCAAGCCAAATAAAAGTGCAGTCCAGTCAACCATGTCGAAATTAGATGCATAATATGTGTTTTTCGAGTATAAATGGGCCACTAAGCAAAACTCATAGGCCAAAGCCCTTGACCTGACTGATTTTATGACCAAATTCCATCATTTGGGGCTTCAAAACAGTAAGTCAATTATGCAGACGGAAATTAGAGTTTTTGTGTATTTTTAGGTTAAATTTTATTTTTAATTATTTGTTTGCCTATTTTAGAATTTTAGTCTAATTAGAATTCTATTTTGAGTCAATTAGCGGTTATGTTATTTTACTTATTTATATTCCTTTCCATTCATTGTAATTCAGACTTGGGAGATTCGATTTTGATATAAAAAGTTTTTATTGAGGATTCAATAAAAGATATAGGTGGATTCCTATGTTTTCGAACTTATCAAGAATATTTCTTGTGGCGTTCAAATACCGAACTTATCAAATATTTCTTGAGAATATTTGTGGCCTTCAAAACCAGAAACTTATCAAGGAGATTGGGCAATTCCTTGTGGTGTTTCGAAAGTCGTGGTTCTTTATTCCGCATCGTCGAGCCATCGCGTCGTGAATATCGGGTCAAGATTCTACCGTCCAACCACAACCCGGGTTCGGAACTTTCCGGCGTTTCTTCCGCGCTTCGAACCTCATCATGTTTGGTGTACATCCTTGCTTTTGGGCAAGAGAAAATTCTTCAACAAGTGTAAAGAAGATGCTTGTAATTGATTAATAAATGAAATTAAGACAGCATGATAGACCAAAATCTAGCAACTTACTAATATTTTTTTGCCAAGATCAGAAATAATGTCTTTACTGAGCCTATGAGACTACTGATTTGCTTTCTTTCTGTTCTTCCAGTACTGGATGGTTCATGGCAGTACAATGGACGGATTTTTAGCTTCTCGTTTATTATTTTAACGTCGCCAATACTGTATAGTGCAGCTTAGGGACAATCCATTCTAAAGGCATACATGACATTAGGAAACCTCACTCAAATAGGATGCCTAACGCCTAGGGAATATAGGGGTTTTACAATTCCTGATGGGCACCCAACCAGCACATAGAAATCTATGGTGGTTATAAACGATGTAAGAGGGTGTTTAATAACAACCCAATTCCACGAAAATGTCACATCTGAGAAATTGATTTCCTACTTGTTTCGTTTGATACGAAGTTGAAATTGAAATTCGAATTCTAAGGTACAACTATTTGAAGCTCAAATTTGACCAATTCCATGGAAATCAATTCTTTGGGGGAGGTGGTTTTTGTTTTCTAACTAAAATGGAATTGAAATTCTTTTCCATCTATGACTATCAAACACATCGTCACATCCTAAATGTAATACTTGGCAACTGTGCTTAAATTTTTCTTTTCCAACTTGTTCGTTCATTAGCATGAATTTACCTCTTCAAATGTCTGAACCATTTGATTATCATAAACATTCTTTCTTAGTGCAGAGGCAGACCTTGCTTGAAGCCAGCCCGGCTAGGGAAGCCCCATATAGAATTGTGTTTGTTTTTTGTTATTATTTGCATAACAGACTGAAAATTAGATCCAGCTCACCCTATAAAACACCCATTGAGCCACACCCTAGACCCATGCAAATGGCCCATGTCTCCACTCTCCTGATTTCCCACCCCAACCTCACCCAGACTTCCAATCATCACTCTAAACCAAAGCTCTTTCACCATTTCACCTGTTTGCCTCTTCTGGCTGCAGCCAGCAATCCTCCATACCCGCAGCCTGATGTCGATGATTTTCTTTCTGCCTCCAGGCTCCACCGCTCCAGCCTAAAGCCACAGCATTTTAGGTGAAGTGATGATTTGATTTTGCTTTTTCCTAAATCTCATTTTGATTTTTTATTTGTGTCCACTTCTCTACTTCTTTGAGATTTAGTTTGAGCACCTTCTTTTAGTTCTTTATTGATGATTTTTTTGTATTTCTTTTGCTTGGCAGAAAATTTAGTTTTAATTTAAGATTCACAGATTCAGTAATCCCAAGCGTATTTTATTATTATTATTTTTTTGCCTCCAGGCTATGCTCCTCCACTTCTTTGAGATTTAGTTTGAGCACCTTATTTTAGTTCATCTATTGATATTTTGTGTTTTTTCGTGCTTGGAAGAAATTTTATTTTGAATAAAGAACTCAGTAATCCCAAGTTGAGTAAGTTGACTTATTGAAGTGTAAAGATGGATTCTAGCAGAACATAAATATTCTAGGTGTATTATGAATCAACTGGTTGTGTGGATATGAAATTGAATAATTATCTATATGTATTCAAGTGTAAAGACCTTCTTCCACACTTTAGTTTGATGAGATAGTGTTACCGTAATCCTATAGTACTACCATAGAAGAATTTTCTTTTATCCACTAAATTATTAGTATAAGAATTGAGGCGGACATAGATGGGCAAATACAAAAGGAGACTAAAACTCATGCTTTGATAGTGGTGGATTGCATTACAAGCTAAAAGTATGGAATACATTATTGCTGAGAGCATAAATAATACAAAAAATCAATACATGAACTAAAAATATATTGACGATGTAAATCATATGCAATCTTTATGTGTTCATGAAGTTCAAGAATTTAATGATCTTTTGAAACATTAGGCACTGCGATTTAAAGCAATGTTGGTTGTCATTTATGTTGCTTATGTTTGCAGTATGATATATCTATATCAGCATCTTTGCTTTATAATTCTTCTTCTGTGATAGGGAGCCTAGATTCATTTGGAGGTTTTGGACAGAAGTGTTCAAGCTCCTAGGGTTCATGTTCATCTTCTCCACAAGCTTCCACCTAAAGTACGAGCTTTGTCCTTAGCTAGATCTTGTTCAACGCTAGAGAAGTAAGGATTAAGTCTTGTTTTATCGCTCACTTGACTAAACTCGCTAGAAAAGGGGAGGCAAAAAAGGGACTTGGGGGTTATATATATAGGGTTAGGATCATGATACATGAGGGTAAATGAAGAGGAATAAATAACCTTATTAGGCTTAATAATAATGGACTATCTCGATGAAAAGGCTTGACAATAGGAGGTGAATACTCGAAAGCCAAAAATAGATCAATTTCATCTCGTCTTTTAGTCCCACTACTAAATATTTTTTCCTCTGGCCCGACCATAGAGCATCTCCAAGATACTGTTTAAACACAATATTAATTATTTTAGAGAGTAATGTTATAAAATAAGGGGGTTTTTAGTTAAATAGGTTTGGTATGTAATAAGTTTAGTAAAATAGATCCCTCAGTTGAAATGTCAAAATTATCCTTAATGAAAAGGACTGTTTAATTTGCAGGGTATATCCCCAAACTTAGTCAGGTTGATTTAATTCAGTGTTTCTGGTTATATTTATATTTTTTAATCTTTTAAGTTCTTCTAAAAATGTTCTATATTGTAATAATTTTTCAAATGTTTTAGGATGATCATTTTTATTTATATATCCTAACATTATTCCTTCTGATACTTCTTCTTCTATATCTTCGTATTCTTCTATAATTTTATGAACCGTATTTATATTTTTTGCTGTTTCAACAGAATTAAATTCTATTCTATTTAGGATTGCAAAGTCAATATCTTTGTATATTTCTTTTAGTTTAGTTTGTCCAACAGAATGTATATTTTTAGACTTTTCAACAATAGTCGATAAAAATGAAATTTCTTTATCATTTAAATATAATTTATATTCACAGTTATTAGATGTTGATGTTTGTAAAGTATTCATAGATTATTGGGTTGGTAAATTATTATATAAAATTTTCTGGTATAATTCCATTCTTTGGTCTAGTAACATACAATAATCTGCAATATATTGTTCGTATTTTTCTAAAAGTTTATTGTATTCTTCAGAAGATATATTTTCATTTTTCATTTGATGTTTAATATCTTCCATTTTATCTCTTAATTTTTCTAAAATATTATCTAGTCCTTCTATTGTATACCCTGGCATTTAGGTTTAGACTGTATTTGTTACTATTTTATTTTCTAAATCTATTTTAAGTTGTAATATATCAGAACAATCTATAATGTATTGATCATGATTTTCTAAAAGTATATAATATTGTTCAGATGATTCATCCATATCTATTAATTGAGATATAATGTTATCTATTTTTTCCGTTATCCTATCTAACAAATTGTCTAATCCTTCAATAGTATATCCAGGCATTATAAATACAAAGATAAATAATTTATAAAATTTCAAGTAATTTTTCAAACTCTATCAATGTTTGAGAATTGATAATATCTATATCAGCCATAATATCTATGCTTGGTTCAAATGGTATATTATATTTTGAAATACTTTTCTTTCTCTTTTCTAATTTATCAATTATATCTTGAATATTTTGTACCATTATAGATCTTACAGTACCTCTAGCAAAGTTTTCTATCAAATTTTCTTTAAAACTTTTTAATATCTCTTGTGATGCATATAGTTGCTTTTGGTATCCTATTTTATCAATTTCATTTTCATATTCAATATTTTTTTTACTTTTGATATGCTTTTGAACTTTATATGGACCTCTTTTAGTTCTGGGTTTTTTCATGATATAATTACTATTATTCATGATATTAAGATTTTCAAAAACTGGTAAAGAAAGATTCATCCCTTCCATCACTGTCATAATCTATTACAGGGTCATAATCATTATCACTGCTAAACACATATCCTAAATATAATTCATTATTTATTTCAGTATTATCACTATCAAGCCAAAAATAAATAATTGATTTTGTAATTTCTAATCCTAATATTCTTTTTAATGTTGGAAAGATAACTAACAAACATGGCATATACACATGATATAACTTTTTTATTTCATTATTAGGTCTGGTAAACTTTTCATACATGAATAAAGGTTCAATTATGCTATGGTGTTCATCATTGTAAGGACTGTTTTGATAATTAAATTTAATAATCCTGAATTCTGTCATGTTAAAAAACTCTTCTTCCTCCTAATTCCGTAAAGATAGATATATTAAGAATACTAACCTCTTTTCCTGTTCTTAGTACCTTTGTATTTTCCTTCTATTGTTAGTGACCTTCAGGCTTATAGGTTTCTGCTCCACACCCTTCAATGGCTTCCTGCCTTCACGGGTTATTAGCTGAACCTGGTTGCCTTCACTGTATAACGTTTTAGATGGAAAATATTTTAGGACAGAGTGTATGGAGTTTTCTTAATAATATATCTTCTTCTTGGAAACAGGATTTAGAAGACAAGAATTTAGAAACTCATCATAATTTGATAAGTAGATTGAGATTTTATTGATAATATGAAGATTGAAACAAGATTGATAAGAGAATTTTTCAAAGACAGAAGATTTTTGGCTTTCTCACAAACTGAGTGCTCAAGTGAGTTCTGCCTTTCAACTAGCCCGGAGGCCTCTATTTATAATACTACATTGGACACAATTACATCATTGCTTACATCATTGTCCTAACAATTTTACAACTTTTTTCACCTAAGGACACACCTGTCCCTCTATTATTTATTACATCACATGACCCTTACATTATAGGGACACTTATCCTTCTCTTTTTTGGTCTTGGTATGGCCCCTACATTATTCTGCATTGTTGAATTAAAGTAGATCTATTGAATATCTTCCACTTGTCCATCAATTTATTGGCATGTGAAACAGATCCATCAAGTAGCTTCCACCTGTCCATCAATTCCTTTGGCATGTGGGGCAGTTCCTGGCTATGCACGCCTCTTGCAAAGTGGCAAAGCTTCCATGAATTTGATGAGTGTCAAATTTATTGATGTATTCTTGCAGGATTGTTGATTTTTCTTTTCCTCCATTAGTGAGGAGGGTCCATCCATTATACTGGCATATGCACTTGAATTTTTTCTCATACAAATTTTTGGCAATGTTGTAGAGAACTTTGATTCCCAACACCCTTCGGGATCTAAACCATGATCTTGTAATGTTTGGTACTGGCTTGGTATTTTTTCCAACTTCAATTTGAAAATTTCGAGCAACATACCCAATTGTGATAATATGCTCAGCAGGATAATATATCCTTCCATCAATTTCAGGACTGATTGAATAAAATTTTAAATATATGGATCTTCCTTGAGCAAACTTTGAAATTTCTCCTTTTAGTAAATCATCAAATTTCTCGATTTCTTTTAGATCTTTTCCTGGATAGATAAGATCCAAGAATCCATAATCAGCTGCCATTTTTGTCATGACGAGGTCTCCTCCCTGGGTAACGATCAATCGTGGGTATACATGGTCTCCAGACGAAATGTAATAACAATCACATTCTTGAAGTTCATATATAACTTCTACAGTGGTTTTATATTCGTTTTCTTTTGGTAAAAAAGGGGAATCATCTTCTTCTTCAGGACGAATTCTGACTACCCTTGTATGTTCATCTTTGGCATTGATTGTGATTTTTCGAGGACTGGCTTCATTTATAACAACCTTTTTGGGACTTGGTTCATCTCTTTTAATTATTGGTCCACCACAGCTTCCAGAAGATGTACCTGTTTGTATTTTTGGTATAACCTGTTTGGTAATCAACGATTCAAACTGAGATTCAATCTCAATTATGTTATCGCTCAATTCTTTAGTATAATTGTGATGAAATGTTGAGATTTCCATCAATTGCTTGAAACTTCCTTGGAGAGTTTCTGCAAGTTGTTCAATTCCAAGCTTTATATCTTCAGCTTCCTCCATGAGGAAGTTCATTCGCTTTTTGGCATCTATTAGGGATCTTTTGATATTATCCATCTGCAAATTCAATATTCCTGCTTAAAAAGTCCACAAGATAATTATTAACACCTTTAATATAAACTATATTAAAATTATAAAATGCCAAATAGGCTTGCCATCTATGGAGCCTTCTATATTGAGGTTCTGGTGGTAATTTATTTTTTACTAAACCTGCAACTTGAGAATTATCAGTTTCAACAATGAATTTCTTAGATAATAAAAACAATGAAAACTTCTTTATTCCTCTGATGATTGCTAACAGTTCTTTCTCATGAGTGGTATAATTTATTTCTGCTTGATTAAATGTTCCACTTGAATATCTACAAATTTCATTAAGATCTGTTTTTAATATTGCTGCCCAATACTTATCCGAGGCATCAGTATTAACTATCAGATTATCTTTTTCATTTGGTAATCTTAATTTTGGCAAATTTTTACATTCTTCTTTTAGTGATTTGACAATTTCTGTATGTTCATCACTCCATCCTTTGGTATTTGTTTTCCTGAGTAAAACTTGAATTTTATGTCTCTTTTTTGATAGATTTTCAATAAATCCTTCTGCATAATTTAAACATCCTAAAAAATTTTGTATTTGTTCTTTTGATTCTAATTTTTTTGGAAAACTTTCTATCTTTTTAGATATATGGGTTTGTAATTTTATCCCTCTTTTATCTATTGATAATCCAAGAAAATCAATTTCTTGTTTTTCTATTATAACTTTATTTTTTGAAAGAACAATTCCTTCTTTTTTGCATTCATTTATAAATTTAATTAAATGGTTTCTATGTTCTTCTCTATTATTAGAACATATTAATATATCATCTACATAGACAATTAAGAATTCATTGAATTTTCTAAATATGTTATCCATTCTTCTTTGATATATTTGTGGTACATTTTTTAAACCAAATGGCATAACCATCCATTCATACTTACCTTGAGGTGTACTAAATGCTGTATATTGAATACTATCTTCTTCCATTTTTACTTGCCAAAATCCTGATTTGCAATCAAATTTAGAATAATATTGTTTTCCTTTTACAAGATTTATTAGTACCTCTTTATTGGGTAAAAAGTATCCGTCAAATTTAGTATATTTGTTTAATTCTTTATAATTTATCACCATTCTAGCTTTTCCTCTTTTTTGTTCAGAATGTTTCATGACCATAAATGCTGGACTACTATGGGGTCCATTACTAGGTCTGATTAATTTTTGATTAAGTAATTCTTTTATCTGAGTTTTAAACTCTTGTGTATCTTGTATGGTATACATCATTGGTCTAACTCTTATAATAACATTTTCTGTTAATTCTATTTTAGCTTTTGGATGATGTGGTTTCCAAAATAATAATGGATTTTCTCCACAAATTTTTTCTAGTTGATCAATGATTTTTTCCATATTTATTTGTATGTTTGTTTTTAAGGCTTTTTTATACATTATTCTTTTATTTTTTATTTCATTTTGTATAATTGGTTTTTTCTCCCATTTATCACCACGCTGTGTTGGCTGAACTCTGTAAGGTCTAAATTCTCGTGGTATTTTTAGTAAATGTGCACAAGGTGTTTGTAACATTACCATGTAATTATTTTGTTTATAATATTGAAATTGTTGTATAAAGTCATTTCCTAGTAATATATCACATTCTAATTTGTTATAATTATATACTTTATTTACAACTATTTGTTTACTCCCAAGTATTATATCAATTTTATCAGCACTATTAATTATATGAGTACTTTCTCCTGTTACTCCTGTAATTTTTATTTTTCCATTAGTATTCCATGATTTTATTAAGAAGCTTTTGAATATTGTTATATCACTTCCCGTGTCAATTAATGCACATGTTGTTATATTTGTTTCAACAATTGTAACTTGTATATAAACGGCTAATGGAAAACTTATTTGGTTATTCATTTATTCAGCCTTTCTACATAGTATAGTTTGACCATTATGAGTTATATATAATCCTTCACGTTTTATACTATAATCTTCTAGTCCATCTAGAAAGCTCATACCTAATAATACATGAGGGTTTGCCATACTACTATCTACATGACATGGTACTAAGAGATTTATTCCTCCTATTTTTATTGGTACTTTTACTTCAAGTTCAGTCATATGTATTTGTCCATCAAAATTTATATATCTATATGGATTGGTTCTATGAGATATTAGTCCTTTATTTCTATTTGAAGCTATATGACATTCACTAGCTCCTGTGTCAATTAATATATTTGATCCTTTTATATGTTCTATTCCATTAAAATATTCACCTTCTATTTTCATATTTCCAGCATTTCTATTAAGTTTTATTTCTTTTATATTACTAGTTTCTCCTAATTGTTTTCTATTAGGTAAACTTGCTGATCTCCTAATTAATCTACCATCTTCAAATGTTATGTTATTATTAGGGTATTCTTCTTCTCGTAACTCAATGATTTCTGGTTTATTTTTTGTTATAGTAAGTTCATAATTTCTTGGAACTAAACTTATTTGTTTATCTGGTTCTACAGCTTTACCAAAATCTTTACATTCTTTATGAATTTCAATATATGGTTTTTTAGAATAAATGTTTCCATAATTAGAATTAGTAAATGTGTATAATGCTCTGTATTCTATAGTCATAATTTTATCTCCTGGTTCCATTATGTCATCCTTATGTAATTTGAAATGTAGTCCTAAAACTTCATTAAAGTTTCTATCTTTTAACGATATACAATATTTTGGATAACATGTAAATATTAGCTTCTTATATGCTAGATTTCCTTCCACTGTTCCTAAATGACTATCTTTTAAATTTATAATTCTTCCATCATGTAAACTTACAGTCAAAGGCGAATCTAATCCTTCTCTAAACAGGGATTTAAACATTATTTGGATACCTGCTAAGTAAACATATTGAATCTTTTCACTTTGTTTTCTATTAATCTTTGTTAATAATTCTGCAACTGTATTTTTTGTTAAAAGATTTAATTTGTGTGTTCCTTGAGTGGTTCTAACATCTATTGCTCTTTCAATTTTATGATATTCATTTATTGCTACTTTTTCTCTTTTCCATATTCTGTCTAATATTTCCCATTTTCCTATTTTCAAATCTAAAGATAATTTTTGTATTTTTCTGAACTTATTATTATCAAAAGTTACTTTTAATCCATAACCTTCTATTCCTTCATATTCTTGCTTATCTATGTTCTTATTTGTTTCTATTTCTTCTATTTCTTTATTCTGATTCTGATTCATTGCTTTCTGAATCTGTTTCGCTTATATAGACTTCTTGATCATAGTATTTTTCAATATCTGATATTTCACTTAGTTCACTTTCTATTTCTAGATATTCATTTTGTAATATTTTAACTTTCTTTTTGTTACAATCAGGGCTTATATGTCTTATTTCTCCACAATTCCAATATTTGCATTGACTTTTATCTTTCTTATAAGTTTTATTTTTCTGTTTTTTATTTGGATTATATCTTCTTTTGTAATATCTCCTCTTAGGTTTTATATATCTTTTTCTGAAGTTTCTGAATTTTTTAAATTTTCTATTTTTAAATTTTCTTTTATTATTATATTTTCTTCTTTCAGGGTTACATCCCCATTGGGTAGGTTTTTCCATATCTTCACAACATATTCTAGTTAATTTTCCTGATTTCTTTAATAATTGTCTTTGTTGACATATATATGCTAATTTTTCAAATAAGAATTTTATCCTTGATCCTAATGTTCTAGGTGTTCCAGGGTTATCTCTAATAATTTTTTCAAATTCTATTTTAAAGTATATTCCCCATGAACCTGGTAATTTATTGTAATACATATCTCTATATACTTCTTGGTTTTCATTACTATAGAATTGGACATAATAGTATTCTTTAAATTCACAAGTATATTCTTTAATTTTACACATATCACATATTTTTAAATTTATTAATCTTACTCTTGCATTATCTTTTTCTCTTATTGATTCTGCTTCAGAATTACTTATCCAATTTTCTCCTAAAAATTCATCCGCAATATAATCTACTATCTTTTCTATTCCTTTTCTATCTGATTTTATTAGTTCTGTCTGTACATTTCTTCTTATTAATGCTTTTGTATCACTACTTATTCCTTCCCACCAATTTCTAACATGTCCTTCAAAAGATGCTATTAAAAAATTTATCATTCTATCAGTATTTTCCCATGTATCATCTTTATTGTATAAAAAGAATAGTATCATTGAATCTGCCCAAGTTAATAAGGCTTTTTTAGTATCTATTTTACAATCAAGATCCAATTTTGTTCCTCCATGATTAATAGGTTTATCATAATTATTATTTGGTTCAAATCTATCTTTATATTTATTTCCTCTAGGTGGTTGTCTATCTCTGATTCTATCATAATATTGTCGGTGTGGTTTGTTATATAAGGGTGCATAACTTTCATCTGGATCTGGTAATTCTTGTTTAGAAGTTCCTATAGGAGCAGGGTTAGGTGCTCCTCCAGTATTCATTAAAACTTGGTATTCATTAAAGTTTTCTATACTTAACTGGTCAAAATTTTCTATAAGCAAATCTAATTCTTCATTCATTTTTGTTTTGTTCTTCTTCAATTTTTTCTTCAGCTTTTAATTTTCCTAAAGTTTTTTCTATAGATTTTTGTAATTCTAATTCTTCCTCTAATATTTTTGGTAATATATTTCTTCTAAATTCATCATCCATACTTCCTGCTTCTATTATAATTTTTTCCTGTTCGAAATGCTTCTTTCCTATTCTAAGTATTTCTTTTTCTATGAGTTTTTTGTCTATTTTCTTATCTTTGCTTTTATTATTTTCTTTGAATTCTCTAATCTCTAGTTTTAGTATATTTATATCATTTCTTACTTCTTTTAATTCATTTTTTACTTCTTGTACATCATTTATTAATGTTTTTATTAATTTTTTTAAATCTTCAATATATTCACTTATCGACATTTTATACTCTTGGTTTTTGAGTTTTTTGTACCTTAAATAGTCTGTCATACATATCATCTATTTTTATTTCTAACTTTTTGATTCTTTCTTCTATTGATATGATTTTTTCGTTTTCATTCTTTCTTATTTTCTCATTTAATTTATCTATTTTTTCTATAATTATTCTAATTTTATCTTGATTAATTAATTCTCCTGATTTTCTTTGGAATTCTTTTAAGATTTCTTCATCTATATTTTTAACTTCTCCTATCATTTCTTTTAATTCTTTGAATTGTATTGTTAGTTTATTTTGAATGCTTTGTAATTTTTCTTTGATATTCATATCCTGTATATTTAATTGTTGTAATTCTTCAACGGCTAATTTATCTTGTAAATTTATGTTTTTATATGTTTGCCATAAAAAAACACTTATCCAATTTAATTGCATGTTAAGAAATCCGTCAGATTCTCCCCATGTGCTTAATGGTTGAAACATTGTTGTATTAGCTCCTTTTATTTGGTAAGATCCTACTGGTAGATTAATATTTTCTATTATTTGTTTTTCAAATTTTATTTCTGGAAATTCTGTCATTAAATTTTTCCTTTGATATGCTCGACTTCTAATCTTAATTCTGTATCATATTTTACTTCTTTACATATCATTATATTATATTCACAAAATTCTTCAATTGATCTTAACATAATTTTTCTTTGTTGTGCTCTATAACTTTTATTGTAATATTTTATTTCTCCAGTTATATCATATTTTTTCATACTGATTTTTTCTTTGTTATTTATAATCATAAGTATATTAGGTAATTGTTTTAGAATTATATTAAAGTATTTTCTTTTACTTTCTAATGATTTTAGTCTTAGAAATCCTTTTCTTTTTATATTTCTTTCTTGTATCATTTGGTCTAATAGATTTCCTCTTTGTTCTATTATGGAATCTAATTTTTCATTTGTTTTTATATCTAGATATTTGATTAATAAGGGTTCTCCTCTATGATAATCCATTCCTATAATTTTTGTATAATTCTTCTAGTATATCTTTGTGGATTAAATCTAATATTTTGTTTATGATAAAATCTTCTTTTATTATATCGAAATTTATTAGATCATATATTTCTCTTCTTATATCTTTATCTAAATCTCTTAAAGTATTCAAGATTTATATTTTATAATTATCGGGTATTGTTAGTGTATGCATAATTATAAATCTTGATGTATATATTATATATTTATTTTTATTTTTTGTCGTATAATATTTATCTTTTAGATCTGCCATATGGCTCTGATACCAAAGTGAGGGTGCTACTATGAGCGAACAAGAATCATATAAAAATCATTTAAAATTATGTATACAAAATTTTCTAAGGACTTGAATGAAATCTTTCCATACTTTAAAGGTTTGTGTTGTAAATTCTAAATATAAGGGTATTTTTGTAAGATTAAGGAGTCAAAGTCTATTTTTACAATATTATTGTTTCAAAGTCTATTTTACTAAATATTATAGTTATTGGATCTATTTACAATTATTTCCCTAAAATAAGCTCTAAGAGACTTTCTCTTTTAATTTTTTAAAATAAAGAATGTATAATTTGGATAGTCAAACTCTCTATTCTTAATTAAAAATGATTACATTTAATAAGCTACAAGTTCCAATACTCTACAATTTAAATTATTCAAATCACATTTGAATAGATTGACCATTGACATATAAAAAAATAATATTTTAAACAAGAGATTGAAAGAAATTAATAAATTGCATTGGAAAAAAATAAAAAATAAAGAGCACCGTTGGTGTGGATAAAAAAATTTCTCTTTAAATTTAAAGATGCTCTTTACTGTGAATAGAGGTTCTTGGAGATGCTCTTAGTTGAGTATCGTCCGTCAGTGGGAGATACTTCATGAACCCTTCATTCAGTAGATAACCTTATTTAGATACTTTACAGCTCTGCTAACAAGTTTGTCCAAGAGGAAGAGATCTTTGTTAGTTTGACCAGCTACATACTTCATGCTTCATGTTTTATTGTGCAGTATTCATCTTCTATGATGAGTATGTTTTTAATGTGATAACTTGTTCTTTCTAGGAAATATTACCGTCTCTAACTTATTTCTTCCACCTCATATTTTGACTTTTTTGTGATACAGGAATTTTTTGTTCATACATTTTTATTTTTATTTTTATTTCAGCACCCCTAAACATATTGTTCTATGTTTTTCCGCCACCTTAGTGAATAAGGTCCAGGATTTACGTTAATTTTTTTGTTTCACTTATGTAGGTCATGTTGCTCGTCTCACTTTTCATATCTCACGCTGGTGCAAAATATAGTCTTTTAGGTAATGGCTGGAAAAGCAGTTAAATCTTTTGCAAAAACAGTTGGTGAGTACCAATATCCATGGCGAGAGACGTTGGCCAAGTACAAGGATGAGCTCTCAAAGGGGGTATGGGGTTACTGGGAGCTTGGTGCGTGGAAAAACCTTGGTATCAGTGCCCGCAGACGAGCCCGATTGTGCAAGGAAATGCTTCTTGCTGGGGAAGATTGGCCATATGATCCAGAAAGGAAGGAAATAAGAAGCAAGAGGAAAGGGCATAAGGTTGACAGAATAGCAGCAGAAAAGCGGGAGAGAACAGCTGAACTAATGCAGAACATGCCTCAAATGTTGGCAGATTATAGGAAAAGAAGGTGGGAGAGGAAGATGAAAGCAGAGGAAGATGCTGCTAAAAAGGCTGTGCAGGAGTAGATTCAGTTTTATAAATTTCCATGATCCAACGTCCAATCCATGGCTTTCTTCTTTACCTTTTGATTTTACGGTCGATGAAATCAACGAACCATACTGTGTTTCTTTGAATAGCTGTTTTACTTGTTTTTCGAGTGATTCATGGTACACCAAAAATGCCTTTTGTTTCACGAGGCTTGCATTTCTTTCCCGAGAATTTATTGGGGCTCAAATTTGAGCTGGTTTTTATGGTGTGAATAATGGTGAATTTGTTGTGGCAATGCTTCTGTAAGATACATTATAGAATTTAATTTCAATTGTTCTTAGATGTGGACAAACATGTACCGACATATTTGCGGTGTTATATCCGTCTTAAATAATGTGTTCGTGTTGCTAGGAAAGAACGACTTTAAAGCATCCACAATGGATGTATTAATTTTTGTTAGTTAAATACTGTCATAATATTTTAGTAGATGTTAAATATCAGATATACATGTTAACTTTAGCTACTATTGGAGTCTCACATCATATGATATTTAGCTCAACATCATATGAACCAATTTTTTCCAAAGTAAAGTAGTGATTCAATTCAATTAAAATAAAATTAATTGATGGACAAAGAAATTTTTTAAAATCATTATCAATGGTATTATGGTTTAAAAATATTTTTCTCTAGTTGGCTCTTTTATATATATATTTTTTGTTAATTTTTATTATTATAAATTATTATTATTAAGAATATTATGATAAAAAAAAAAAAAAAAAATTCTCTAGCTAACCCTTTTATAGGTAGTATAGTATATAGATATAGATTTATTATTTATTACAACTTATTTTATTTAAATTCACATACAAACAAACTTTCATTGAAGAAAAAAAAAATACATAATATAAATAAATAAATAAATAAAATGGAGGAAATCAAAATTTTTTGATAAACAAATCAGCCTATTGTTTCTATAATAAAAAGAAAATATACGAACTAAGATAGCAAAAAACATAAGAAATATACCAATTTAATGTTTCTCGATCCTATTTGTCATGTCATCGGTTAAAATATTTGTTATCTTTAACAAACACGTTAAAATGTGCAATGTAGACTTGGATTCGACCTATCCCCAGTCTGCCTATTTCTTCCATTGGTGGCCTATGCGCCTTGCTTGAGTCTAAGAGTAGGGATTTCAAGTTCGAAACCAGGCAAAAGGAAGTGAGTTCTTGTAGGTCGTTTCTCTTATGAGGCAAGTCATTTTTAGAGCACAAGAAGTTGGTGAAGAGCGAATAAGAAGGGGCTTTCAACTGGAATTAATGCCGTTTGGCCAGAATGCACCACAAACAAAGCATAGGGTGTAGTCACTCCACTCCATACAAAGATATAGAAAAACTTAAAAGCAAAGAGAAATTTCTACACTATTATTATTGAAATAAAGGCCTTCATCCTAGCTTCTAAAAGATGAGAAAATATCAGATTTTTGCGACCAAATAATTGACAGCGGAGACTTCGAATAACAACTCTCTCTCTCTCTCTCTCTCTCTCTCTCTCTCTCTCTCTCTCACACACACACACACACACACACACATATTAATAAAGCACCATAACAATCAAGAAAAGGAGAATAAAAATGTGTCAAGTCCTTCCACACATCAAGACAGGAAAAGAATAGTCCCTTGGGGTTTTTGTATTTTTAAATGAGTAATACTTTTCCATAGATAGAGGACAAGGGAATCGGCTACTGGCCATTATCTTATTACCTTGCCACTCTTGCTATCAGTCATGATTCTACGTACATTATATTTCCGTGGTCATGCATGTAATCACTACTAGATTCCTGAGTTTTACCGACAGAAGATGGGCGCTGGAAATCTCGTTGGTGTAACCCTCGATGCTAAAAATTTTGCAATGGGAGTTATATTTTCGTTGTTAAATACCAACGAATGCTTGACCGTTGGTAATTTGCAATGAAAATATAGAACCGTTGAAAAACACCAACAGTTGCTTGGCTGTTGATATTTCCAATTGAATAATCTGTTAGGATTTACCAACGGAATGATTCCAACAGATCGTACTTCCCATTGGAAATTTAATTACTTTTTTTTTTTTTTTTTCAATGGGGAATTTCTGCATTTGCATTTTAATAAATCCTAAATTTTGTAGGTATATTCCACGGAAAATCGTCAAACACAAGAATCAATAGAGCACTAAAATTAAGCAAAAATAATTCAACAATTTTCAACATCTTAGATATTTTACCGCAACATTCAATCTGAAAGTTGTTTAATTATAAATTACTACAAAATGAAGATAGAGTTTTATAATAATCTTGTCATTTTATCGAGGGAAACAACTTAAGGAAATAAAATCAAACTGCATCCTTTGTATGAAGTCCAATTCCAGTTTCTTTGAAAAGTAAGGAAGGTTCTTGAGTAACATATTTCAGCACAGTTAGACTCGCAGTTCTTTAGCTCAGCCTCCTTGCTTTCCATGTTTAGGTAGCTGACTCCAACGTCATTTTCTTCATCTTCCCAGTAGCAGAAGTCGATTTCTTTTCCCTCTTCTTCAGCATTTTAAATTGTTTCATGATTCCTTTAACAGCTGGTTATTATGACCTCCAGAATCTAACATGCATTCTGTTCCCAAATTGGATATTTCCACTGATTTTAACTTTCTACGGCTTCTGCCATCAATTGAAGAATTAGCTAGTATGTCTTATTGCAAATGTATTTCATTTCCTTTATTAGTGATGGATAAGTAGAGTGAGTGCATCCTCAATTAATTCAACATCTTGTGCAAGGCCGTTTCCCCTTTTAACATTTCCAATTACCTTCACAATTGCAGTGTACCCACCGTGTCTAACAACAATACTCTATGTAATTACCCTTTATTTATCCCATTAAACATGAGACCACAGCCACCAATGATAGAAAAAAGCATGCGAATGGCACATCATTAAATATACTGGAATTGTAACACGTAACAAACATGAAAAATGCTTAAAGCACATCGGGACTTACCTCCAAGGTGACCCCCTCCTCACATAGAGGGGGTGGAGCCCACTTACAACCAAGTGGGCTCCACCCCCTCCATGTGAGGAGGGGGTCACCTCGGGGGTAAGCCCCGAGATGCTTGTATCATAACTGTTGGTAAAAATATCGCAAGTGTACGATATCGCTACAAGTAATAAAAGTGGACTTTTGGAGTCCGGGTTATCGATCCCACGAGGACTATTTAATTAACTATAAATTTACTTCGAATATAGAATTTCTAGACAAAAACCAAAACTAACTAAGAAAATAAATTGTAAAATAATAAAAACAAAAAAAACGACAAATAATTGGAAATCAGTGAAATAAACACATCAATTAAAATGAAAATAACAAATTAAAATAAAAACAATTAACGAAAGCAAGAAACAAACGTGGTGGATTTTGAACAATTGAATGAAAATCGGGACTAACGATTTCGAAATAACGTTCTAGCTTAATTTCTCATCTCAAGTTGTTTTCTAAAATTGTATTTGGTCGAATTCACGCATATATCTAATTTACCTCTCTCGAGTTCAAATTAGACCTATTTAACTAAGTCAACCATATATCTCTACAGCGGGTCAGAGTTCTCCTTAGCTAAATGCATTAAATTTCCTAGGAATTCCTAAGTGACCACATGCAACCACAAATTCATATCTCTATCTTTTTGTTGAAATTGCCGAATTTTATTACGTGGTCTAATTGTTAACCCACCTCTCGGATTATGAAAACAACCATTAAATCATGAATTTGTGATCAAGCAATTCAAGCATTAAACGTAATAATAAAATCAATACATAAAATAAAAGCACCAACTTGAGAATTAAAATCAAACTAAAACATTAAATCTAATCGTCAATCCCGATTATAAAATTTAGCTACTCATGTTTGTGGAATAAAAAGCAATAAATAATAATAAAACTTGGAATTTAAATAATTGAAGAATTAACATCACCAGTCAGCACCAAGAATCACCAAAATATGCTAACTTTTTATTCCAGCCTCTGTTTTCGGTTTGTGTTAATTCCTCCAGCCGTCTTCTTCCTTAATTACACAACCAGCCACAGTTCAATTGCACCCAACAGTGCCCACTCTTCTTGTTTCTTTTTATTCTTGCTGCCTAACTACTTTAATTCCACCACTTGAACTCACAACCTACCTCTACTTTTAATTCCCAGCCGACAACTCCAAAGGTGACCACAATTCTTGTCCCCTTCAATTAATTCTTGTCTTTTGCCTGCATGTGTATATATATATATCTCTCAAACAATTCTCTCTTCTCTCCCTCGGCTGCTCTCTAAACTGACGGCTGCGCACCTCCTTTCCCGTGGCTCCGCACCCTCCTCTGTTGTATGTGTATATATATATATATATATATATATATATATATATATATATATATATATATATATATATATACACAAATTAACCCTAAAGCCCAAATCAACTAAATTGTTCTTCAAGTTACTCAATTTTTCCATGTATGATAAGTTAGTCCTTGAGTCAATTGCACATTCGGTCTTCAACTTTTGAGAGTGTACACTTTAGTCCTTTTTCTTCGTTTTATCTCAATATTCGTCCAATTGTTGCGTGATTGCTTCAATTCATCACTTTTCTTGATTTTGGGATAAAACCTGAAATAATAATAAATAAACACAAACTAAGTAGAATTTATTCGAGAAAAACAATATAATATTCTAATTTCGATAGATAAATAAGTGTATAAAATACACTTATCAAACCCCCCCAAACTAGAATATTTGTTCGTCCTCGAACAAAAATAAAACTAAACTATAAAAATAAAAATACAAACAGACATTGTTTTTGTTTTTGTCAATTTATTTACCATACACTTCAATAATCCAAAATGACGATTCACTTTAGAAAAGAAAAATGAACAACAAAAATTATTTTCATTCATCCTATGCTCAACATCATCGTGTGTGTGTGAATAGCCAAAAATCGAATGCAAACTCATGTAAAAATATACTTGACACTGTGTGACTAGTAATGCAGAAATAACCCCGAATCACATGTGGTCAACAATGATTTTCTTTTTATTTTCCTTACACTCTCATGGATGATCACAACTTAATGATTTTCTTTCATATCCCGAGGTCTTTCCTATTGATGTGGTTTCTAAACATGTATAAATTGCATTTTTCCACACAAAGCAGTTAGGATTTGACAAGTATGCATGACAGACCAAGAATAATTCATCTTCAATCCCACACTCTAGTATTAGGAATTTTAATCAACAAAGCTTATACCATTTATATATCATTTTTTTTTGAACGACTTTTTCTTTTAATGTCCTTGTCTTTTACTATCTTTGTGCAGAACTTTTCATACTGGCTTTCTATATGACCCATGTAGCGAGCTTTAGGTCGGCAGCTCCCAACTCAGTTGAGCTTAGGGTACCAGGTTCAGAGAACCCCTCAGACTTAATTACCCGAGTCATAAAGGCTTAAACAGAAAAGTTAAAGATGTTTTAGTGTCTTATGTGTAAGTCCACTCTCCGTACTTGCTTTCTAGTTGACCCCTTTAGCGAGCTTTAGGTCGATGACTCCCAAGCCAGACAACTTTAGGGCACCAGGTTTGAAAGACCCTTCGGACTTACTTACTCGAGTCAAAAAGGCTTTTGAAGAGCAGAATAAGACCTTCATCATTTTTCTGTTTTTATGCTGGTCATGGTTTATACCCGTTGATTAAAACCCCTTCCACTAAAGATGGATCATTAAAAACTTCAGACCCTCAATCTGTCAATGCCTACTTGTACTTGACCTTTCTACCCCCAATTCTACATTTCATGTCAGGATCTAATTTCTGAAGGTTTGGGATTTTTCAGTCAATTCTATGTTCAAAGTGCACACGTTTATCCCACAAGTATCAAGCATCTCCCTACACAAGTTATTATTCGAAAGTGGCTATGTGCTCAAGTTTGATTAATGTCTTGCATGGATGAATGTCAAGAAAAATTTTAGTTCACATGTTGCCCAAATTTTCTAACTAAAGCACAAAAGTCAATTCAAATCATGTCATAAGTAATAAATAAATCAACAAAAATTTTCAAAATTTTCACTTTTTTTTTATTATTATTTTCTTTTATGAATCCCAAAAACAAGGTATCGAATTAACAAGATGAAGAAATGAGATACCATTTTCTTTTATGAATCCCAAAAACAAGGTATCGAATTAACAAGATGAAGAAATGAGATACCACCTCCCCAAACTAGAAAGTTACATTGTCCTCAATGTAAAAGAAATAAAAAGCAATTGATAACAATACATAAAGAGGAGTTAGGTACTTCCTAGGTTTAGACGAGCGATGTGATAACGAGAAGCTTGGTTTTGAACTTGCTTGAATGATTTCGACCCGTTTCTTGTATTTCCATGTTTGGTTGAAATTTTTACAAGTGGTGTGTTCCTCACAAGTAAAAGATAAACAATATTAGAATCATACACACCATTGAAATAGATCGACACAAACAATTCCAACTAAAACATAGAAAAATTTGAATTTTCAAACATAGTCAACCATCATGTATAATTTAAAATGACAAGTGCAGTTGAAGATCAAATAACAGAAGTTGGTGCTAGGAATGCTTACTTCAAAAACTCCAATAAAGAGAAAAAAAATAAAAATAAAAATGCGAGTACCACCTAACAATTTAAATGCAAAGCTTTAAATAAAGTAAAATAAATGAAAAGAAAAGAAAATTGGGTTGCCTCCCAATAAGCGCTCCGTTTATAGTCTAAAGCTCGACTTTTTGCAAACTTTCTTATGGTGGCTTAAAGGATGCTCGTGATGCCCTGCACTCTTTGCAATTTCCCGCCTTGCATTTCTCAACATTTTTGCGCACTTTCTTGAATTCTTTATTGTTGATCTGAGTGCCACCTGATTTTTCTTCTTGCTTCAAATTATTACGAAGTTCTTGCACCACTTTTTCCAGTTTGAAGCAACTTTCTGTCTGATAATATTTGTTAGGGTATTGAGTGACACTGAAAGTCGCTTGATCATCTTGAACCCTTAAGATCACCTCCCCCTTTTCAACATCTATCAAAGCTCGTCCCGTCGCCAGAAAAGGTCTACCAAAAATAAGTGGCATTTGACTGTCCTCTTCAATATCCAAAATCACGAAATCGACTGGAAAAATGAATTTATCCACTTTAACTAAAATGTCATCAATGACACCATATGGATGCTTCACAGATCTGTCAGCCAGCTGTAATGTGATTTTGGTTGGTTTGGGTTTCCCTACTCCAAGTTTCTTGTAAACTGATAGAGGCATCAAATTGATACTTGCCCCTAAATCACACAAAACTCTATCAAATTTGAAATTGCCAATATCACAAGGGATAGAGAAACTCCCTGGATCTTTGAGTTTTGGAGGCAATTTATTTTGCAAAATTGCGCTGCACTCCTCAGTTAAGGACACGGTCTCAAATTCCCTCAACTTCCTCTTTTTAGAAATCATCTCTTTCATAAACTTGAGGTAAGCTGGCATCTGAGCCAAAGCATCTGCAAATGGAATGTTGATATGCAATTTCTTGAATACTTCCAGAAATTTACTAAATTGCTTATCCATTTTGTGATTTTGCAGACGTTGGGGGAATGAGACTGGTGGGACATAGGTCTTGATAGGCGATTGAGATTCTTCCTTCGATTTTGCAACATTATTTTGACAATTTGAATTTGATATCTCATTCGTCTCCATATCCTTGTCTTCATTTTCCATCAGCTTTTCCCTCTGTTCATATATCTTCTCATGTATTTCAGGCAATTGCACATCACTTTTGGTAGTGATAGCCTGAACATTCTTCTGTACCCTATTTCTTAGGAGTTTATGAGGGAAAGGGATTGGAGGTAGATATCCATTTGGTGGAAAATATTCCTCTGCGTGAATGTATGATTCATCCTCAACAGCTACCTCATAAGCTGGAGTGTAGATTTTTTCCATTTCCACTGCAGAGATCATGTTGACTTGCTCCCTTGGATTTTTAACTGTGTTACTTGGGAGTGTTCCAGGTGCTCGCTCAGACAGTTGTTGAGCGATTTGACTTATCTGATTTTCAAGCCCTTTAAGTGCAGCCGAATGATTTTGTATGGTTGTTTGATGTAGTTCAAACATTTTATCAGTCTTCTGCATGTGTTGTTGAAACATTTCCCCCAAACTTGGTTTTCTCTCCTGCATTGGTTGGTTAAACTCGTTTTGATTGTTAGACCATTTGAAGTTTGGGTGTTGTCTCCAACCAGGGTTATAAGTAGGAGCATATGGGTCATTCTGTTGTTGATGATTGTTTTGCACAAAATTAACTTGCTCCTCTTTTGAAGCCAACAACATGCAATTTTCGGTTGAGTGGTTCGCGCTACAATTCTCACACACTAGTGGTGATTGAATAGCGTGAACTCCTTGATGATGTGAACACAACATGTCAACCTTTTTTGTTAGCGCAGCAAGTTGCGCATTTGTACTGGTCAGTGCATCTACATCATGCACTCCAGCAACTCTCTTTTGCACAACTCTTTCAGATGGGAACATGGTGTGTGTTTTCGCAATGAGTTCGACCAGATCCCATGCTTGGTTGACACTTTTATTGGTAATGGACCCACCAGCAGATGAGTCCACTATGGATTTGCATTGTGGTGACAACCCACAGTAAAAATACTGAACTTGAAGGCCTTTGTTATATCCATGATAAGGACATTTTCTAAGAAGGTCCTTAAATCTACCCCAAGATTCATGAAAACTCTCACCGTCTAGTTGTTGAAACGTAGATATCTCCAATCTCAGTTTAGCGACCTTAGCAGGCGAGAAATATTTGTTACAAAATTTTCGAGCTAGGTCATCCCATGTGGTTATGCTAAATTCAGGTTCAGAATCAAGCCACTCCAATGCACTATCTCTTAAAGTGTAAGGAAATAGTCGCAAACGAATGGCATCATCGTTTATCCCTTGAAATTGGAAATTTTGGCACATTCTCCCAAATCTTGCAACATGTACGTTGGGGTCCTCGTGTGCCTTTCCAAAAAATTGGAGATTATTACTGAAAAGATTTATTAAATCTGCTCTCAATTGAAAGTCATTCCGTCCAAAAGGCGGATATAATATGCTAGAACGGTTTGCACTAGCAACAGGAGTCAAGAATTGACCCATAGGAAGATCTCCTACGTTGTCATCTTGTACATTCTGTTGGTTGTTTTGATTGATTTGCACTGCTGCATTTTGACCAAGAGGTAATGCAGCTGCATTCGGGTTTAGTTCAATGTGTTCCAAAGGATTGATTGGATTGGCCATTTGGTTCAGATTTTGTTGTTCCCTAAGTCGTCCTCTAAAGAATTGTTCAATTTCAGGTTCGAAAGGTAAAAGATTTCCCCTTTGCGAACGGAGCATAAAAGGACAAGAAGAATTTTTTTTTTTTTTTTTTGAAAATTTTGAGAATTTTTGATGTTTTTGTTGTTTTTTTTTATTATGAATCAAAATGCTAAAAACTAAAGGCAAACTAAATCTAAAAGCTAAGAATGCTAAAAATCAAAATAAATAAATAACAAATTAAAATAGTTCCCCGACAACGGCGCCAAAAACTTGTTGGTAAAAATATCGCAAGTGTACGATATCGCTACAAGTAATAAAAGTGGACTTTTGGAGTCCGGGTTATCGAATATAGAATTTCTAGACAAAAACCAAAACTAACTAAGAAAATAAATTGTAAAATAATAAAAACAAAAAAAACGACAAATAATTGGAAATCAGTGAAATAAACACATCAATTAAAATGAAAATAACAAATTAAAATAAAAACAATTAACGAAAGCAAGAAACAAACGTGGTGGATTTTGAACAATTGAATGAAAATTGGGACTAACGATTTCGAAATAACGTTCTAGCTTAATTTCTCATCTCAAGTTGTTTTCTAAAATTGTATTTGGTCGAATTCACGCATATATCTAATTTACCTCTCTCGAGTTCAAATTAGACCTATTTAACTAAGTCAACCATGTATCTCTACAGCGGGTCAGAGTTCTCCTTAGCTAAATGCATTAAATTTCCTAGGAATTCCTAAGTGACCACATGCAACCACAAATTCATATCTCTATCTTTTTGTTGAAATTGCCGAATTTTATTACGTGGTCTAATTGTTAACTCACCTCTCGGATTATGAAAACAACCATTAAATCATGAATTGGTGATCAAGCAATTCAAGCATTAAACGCAATAATAAAATCAATACATAAAATAAAAGCACCAACTTGAGAATTAAAATCAAACTAAAACATTAAATCTAATCGTCAATCCCGATTATAAAATTTAGCTACTCATGTTTGTGGAATAAAAAGCAATAAATAATAATAAAACTTGAAATTTAAATAATTGAAGAATTAACATCACCAGTCAGCACCAAGAATCACCAAAATATGCTAACTTTTTATTCCAGCCTCTGTTTTCGGTTTGTGTTAATTCCTCCAGCCGTCTTCTTCCTTAATTACACAACCAGCCACAGTTCAATTGCACCCAACAGTGCCCACTCTTCTTGTTTCTTTTTATTCTTGCTGCCTAACTACTTTAATTCCACCACTTGAACTCACAACCTACCTCTACTTTTAATTCCCAGCCGACAACTCCAAAGGTGACCACAATTCTTGTCCCCTTCAATTAATTCTTGTCTTTTGCCTGCATGTGTATATATATATCTCTCAAACAATTCTCTCTTCTCTCCCTCGGCTGCTCTCTAAACTCACGGCTGCGCACCTCCTTTCCCGTGGCTCCGCACCCTCCTCTGTTGTATGTGTATATATATATATATATATATACACAAATTAACCCTAAAGCCCAAATCAACTAAATTGTTCTTCAAGTTACTCAATTTTTCCATGTATGATAAGTTAGTCCTTGAGTCAATTGCACATTCGGTCTTCAACTTTTGAGAGTGTACACTTTAGTCCTTTTTCTTCGTTTTATCTCAATATTCGTCCAATTGTTGCGTGATTGCTTCAATTCATCACTTTTCTTGATTTTGGGATAAAACCTGAAATAATAATAAATAAACACAAACTAAGTAGAATTTATTCGAGAAAAACAATATAATATCCTAATTTCGATAGATAAATAAGTGTATAAAATACACTTATCAATAACCCAACGAACATTTCGTCTTAGTGTTGGGTCTATGACACACATTTCGTGCATTCAGAGAATAAAATAATGAAAGTTGATCATTCAAATAAAAGACCATCCATATAATTAGTATTTACACATGCATTAACATGAAGACACTACATACAAGCAACACACAAAAACATACATTTGCAATCCTATTTTTACTGTAGATTCGTCAACTGATACGACCTATGCAAACAGTCTATTAGAATTGACGTACGCTAAAAAATAAGGAAGAGATCTCCGTAGTCTGCTAAGGATGAAATGAAATGAAATAAAATAAAATAAAACGAATCAGCAACGGGAAAAAAAACATGTTGGAAATTACAACGGACAACAAGAGTCATTGGAAAATTACCACAGGATACCTAATGTCCATTGGTATTATCCAACGGCTTTATATTTCGTTTGATACTTTTACCAACGGAATTTAGATTGTTAGATAATTAGTAACGGATGAAAAAATATCTTTTGATAATTTTCCAACTGATAGAGTTCCATTGGTAAAAATACCAACGGAAGTTACAGTCATTGGAAAATACCAATTGATGAAAAAATATTTGTTGGTAGTTTCCAACGACTGTTAATTCTGTTGGTATTTTGCCAACGGCATTTGCAGCTGTTGGAAAATATCAATGGAAGTGATTTTGTTTTATTTGAATAAAATTAAAACTGCAATTACGAAAAATAGTTTGTAAAAAACATGTATTGGAATTTGAATCCTCCTAATGATAACTATTTCAATTCTCAATTATCTAATTTAGCTCATTCATGCGTTTATTTCATTGAGGTGACTCAAAGTGCACTGAAAATACTTAGAGGGATACAATTCTTCTTGAGATAAAATTCTTCTAATTCGAACTTTTACTATCCAAAAAATAGGTCTCAAAGTTCAACTAAAAATCTAGCCAAAATATTGTGTGATTGAAATCAATTTATGGTAATATTCGCATCCATTCATTC
This sequence comes from Ligustrum vulgare, assembly GCA_963555705.1. NCBI lineage: Eukaryota > Viridiplantae > Streptophyta > Magnoliopsida > Lamiales > Oleaceae > Ligustrum > Ligustrum vulgare. Next base: position 38,064,684 of record OY743173.1, on the reverse strand, counting down.
CTTTTCGACTTCTAATTGCATCCAATTGACTCCTAGAAATCTTCAAAGTTTCGTCTTGTGGTCCGAATAAACAATTGAATATTCGCAATTTGGTCCTCAAACTTTGTACTTTGCCATTTTTGTACGATTTTGGTCCATTTTCTTCTATCAGCCTATAAATGCATCCAAATTTGAGTTTTTCCAAAAACAAATAAAATCAACACATAATTTAGAAATATCACATTCTAAAACACTTAAAATTGTCCAAAGTTAAGGCTAAGATAAGTACGAAAAATATACTTATCAAATGGCATAATGTTTGGTCACATACGACAAACAATTTTGTGATATTTCAAATATTCTACTTGATGCTATTGAATCTAGGGATGGCAAAACGGTTCATCGGCTCGAGCCGCTCGGGCTTGGCTTGGAAAAAGCTCGGGCTCGGCTTGTGGCTCGAGATTTCGAGTCAAAGCTCGAGCCGAGCTTTTTTTTGAGAGCCAAGCTTTGGCTCAGCTCGGCTCGAGCAAAAAAAAAAGCCCGCTATAAAAATTTTAAAAAAAGCCCGCTATAAAAAAAAAAGCTCGAGCTCGGTCCAACTTGCTATACATACACATTTTCAAATAAATTTTATGAATTTTTGCTATAAAAATTTTAAAAAATTAAAAGTTCGGGACTTGGCTCGGCTCGGAAAAAGCTCGAGTCGAGCCTTATTTTTGGGGACGAGCTTTAGCTCGGCTCGGGCCAAAAAAAGCTCGACCCCTAAAAGCTCGAACCTTGATCTTCAGCCGGCTCGGCTCTGCTCGTTGACATCCCTAATTGAATCTGGATGAGTTACATTCGATAACAAGAAGAAAATAGCAATAGACGAAGATTTGTTCCTAAATATTGTGGGAATGAACGTGGTCATCCAAAATATGACCAAAACCGAGTCTGGCAAAGTTCAAGCTGGTGTTGGATGAGAAAGAGGACAACCGCATCATGGTACCTTTGAGTGATCGGAGACTTAAGGTTAAATGGTGGTTGATCCTGGTAAGGCTGAAGCATGTTTGTATGTACGCTGCCATAAAAAGCTTAACTGAGATAAAATGATGAAAGGGTTTGAAGAAACCTATGGAGAATGAGCTATTTTTGGAAAACCTCAGAGAATGTGGTAGTCTGAGAAGTTAACACCTAAATCATTCAACAAACATCCTAATTTCATCCAGAAGGTGAAGGCATTTAGACCACAAGTGTGTAGGACCAATTCATGGGACTTCTACAATAATCAAACTAGAAAATTTATCCCTTTTGATCAACTAAGTATAACACAGCAAGTGAGGCTCCATAGGAATTACGGCTAAATGATGGCTGCAAGTATGAGATCCTCCACCCAAGTATTCAGAGTGATATCAGTTTTATTGATTATGTCATCCCTGATGATGGGAATAAACAAGGAGAAGAAGAAGCAGGGGCTATGGATATAGAATTATAATGCATAGATTAAATCCAAGTTTGAGCGTAGAAAGAAGGATGAAGAAGAGGACGATAAGGATGGAAAAGAGGATGATATGAACATCCAATCATCATTCAGTTTGGCAGGGTTCCTCTAGTTGTAGCCACTAACTACTTCCTAGCGGGAAAATTTAAAAACAATGAAGAAAACGCAGAGGATGAAGAAGATGTCTATGCTGACTAAGGAGCGGGATTTACCATTGCTCATTCTAGTGAAGAAAAGGGCATCGTGGAGGACAACATGATAGACATCAAAGAAAAATATACTTGAGAGATGAAGTAAGAAGAAGAAGAATTTCGAAAAAAAGGTTACTAGAGGAACTCTACGAAGCAAGTCAGCTGTTGGACTGTTAGAACCATCAAGATGAACAATTGATTACTACATGCTATATGGGAAGTCAAAAGTTAAGAAGAGGGTACAACTTAGAGTAAAATATGGGGCATCACCCAAGATAGTTAAGAAGCAATGAGAAGGAAGATATCCTACAATAGGTGTTCACTAAAATCGTATACCGTAAGTGCACGGTTCGCGTTCAAGTAATAAAGTTGACTCGAAAAGTTCGGGTTATCGTACTCACGAGGATTGATTGATTTATAACTAAATTTATTGATTTCATTTTAAAAGAAAAGTCAAGTAACATAAAAGTTTGGTTTGATGGTGAATACCAAGTAACATAAATTAAAGTATGGCAATATGAAAACTAGTTAACTAAAGCAAAAAGACAACAATATATAAAAGCTAGAATTAAAAGTAATTATCAAAAGTAAACTAGTGATAACAAGAACTTGTTGATTAAAATAAGTTGGAGGACATAAATCAAGGTAAATTTAGTTTTTAAAACTACACTAATTTCTTCTTTCAGAAATCACATAGTAGTAGTTAATCAAATAACAAAATTACATGGGAAATTCAAAATTTAACCTAACACGGATCTTTGATTTTGGAGGCAATTTTTTTTTTTTTTTTTTTTTGTAGTATGGTATTGCATCCTTCTGTTAGCATCACAGTTTTATGATCTTCTAGCCTCCTCTTGTTTAAAAGAATGTCTTTCATAAGCTTTGCGTAGCTAGGCATTTGTGCTAATGCATCGGCAAAGGGTATGTTGATGTGAAATTTCTTGAAGATTTCAAGAAAGTTACCAAATTGTGCATCCACTTTGTGCTTTAACTCTTTGAGGGAAATGAATGGGAGGCACATAAGCTTTCACAGAAGTAGGCACCTTTCTTGAAGTTTCCCCACTTTCCTTAGATGTTGCATCATTTTCATTCGCATCCTCAACATCTTCTTTACCCTTTGGATTAATCCCGGATTGTGCCAAAAGTTGCTTTACCATAATTTTCGGTAAATGAATTAAACTTCTTGTAGTGATGGCTTGCACATTTCCCTTGGATTAATCTCGGTGTTGCTTGGCAAGGCTCCTTGTTGTCTCTCCGTCATCATTTTTGTCAATTGGCCAACTTTGAGTCTCAAGATTTTTGGTCAAAGCCGCTTGATTTTGGAGAATAGTGTTGGTATTGTTCATATATTGCACGAGTATCTCTTCAATAGAAGGCTTCTTCTCTTGAGGTGGTGGAGGTTGAACAAAATCGGGGGTTGAATAAAATCGGGAGGCTTTACTTGATTTTGATTGTTGGACCACAAAAAATTCAGATGATTTCTCCAACCCGGATTGTATGTTTTGGAGTAAGGATTACCTTGTGGTCGGTTGAAATTTTGAGCATAACTCACTTGCTCATTTGAGGTGGAAGCCATTTTGAGCATGGGACATTCCTCAACCTTCTGTGTTGCTCCACATACATCACAAATAGATATAGGAGGGTGGATTGCTTTTACTGTATGTTGAGAAGACAAATCATCATATTTCTTGAATAGAAGGTCCATCTTTGCCGACAAAGCTGCATATGCATCAAATTCATGAATTCTTGCAAATTTCTTTGGTACCATGCGATCGGTTGGCCAAGTAGAATTGTGACTAGCCATCCTCTCAAAAAGCTCAATTGCCTCATTGGGTGATTTTGTAGTGATAGCTCCATTGGAGGTCAAATCAACCGTCACTCGACTAGATGGATTCATCTCAATATAGAAATATTAGACTTGCATTTTCTTGGAGAACCCATGATTTGGACATTTTCTCAACATCTCCTTGAATCTTTCCCATGCCTCATAGAAACATTCGGTGTCAAGCCGTCGAAATGTAGAGTTATCATTCTTCAATTTAGTCACTTTTGCCGGAGAAAATTATTTTGTAGTGAAATTTTGAGAAAGATCATTCCATTTTGTAATACTTCCAACGGGGTTGGCATCTAACCATTGACGAGGTCCATCTCTAAGGGTATGTGGAAATAACCACATGTTGATGGCCTCCTTGCTAATACCCGGATAATCAAAGTTACTATGCATCTCCAAAAATCGCGAGATGTGAGTAAATAGGTTCTCCTCGGTCATTCCATAGAATTGTAGATGCCCTTTGAAGAGATTTATCACATCCGGCTTTATATGAAAAGCCGGTTGCCCAAATGGGGGATATGTGATGCTTCCTCGATTTTGAGTGATGAGAGGGACTATGAATTGCCCCATTGGTCTATCATCTTCATCAATGGCGGGATTTGCACCATCTTGGTTGTTGTCCCCCATATTGCCTTGTATTCTTTGTTGTTCAACTTGTTCTCTTCTTTCCCTAATCCTTCTCCTATAATTTTGTTCGAGTTCGGGATCAAATGGAATAATGTCCCGAGTCGGACGTTGTTGCAAAAACAAGGCAAGAATACCTAGAAAATAAAAATAAAAAGAAAAAAAAGAGATAAGAATGAGAAGACAATTCAATTAACAAAAACCAATGCATTTTGTACAAATAAAATCAATCCCCGACAACGGTGCCAAAAACTAGTTCGCTAAAATTGTATACCGTAAGTGCACGGTTCGCGTTCAAGTAGTAAAGTGGACTCGAAAAGTAAGGGTTATCGTACCCACGATGATTGATTGATTTATAACTAAATTTATTGATTTCATTTGAAAAGAAAAGTCAAGTAATATAAAAGTTATGAAAACTAGTTAACTAAAGCAAATAGACAACAATATATAAAAACTAGAATTAAAACTAATTATCAAAAGTAAACTGGTGATAACAAAAACTTGGTGATTAAAATAAGTTGGAGGACATAAGTCAAGATAAATTTAGTTTTTAGAACTACACTAATTTCTTCTTTCAAAAATCACTTAGTAGCAGTTAATCAAATAACTAAAATACATGGGAAATTCTAAATTTAACCTAACATGTATAATGACTTGCAAATACAATACAAAATATTGACAACATTTTAAAATTACATAAACATAAAATAACATTCCTAATCATGAAAACATAAATATAAATAGCCAATATCCATAAACAACCTAAAATGCTTAATTGAAAATACACTAGTTAAATATTCTAACACAATAACATTAAACCACAATAAAATTACAACAACATTTAACAAAATAACATAAACATATCAATAATAATCAAAATAAAGATTAAAAACAAGATAATTGATGCGTGTCGCATTGTACCAAAATTTAATAAATTATCTTACTTAACAATCATCAATTTTAATTGTAATAGCGGAAGTAAGAGTAGATCCCACAAGGAACGGGAACTAAAATAGTGTCATGTCAATTAGAATAATTGGGGGTTTTGAGTTTAAATGTTGTAAATTACTTGAGAAATAAAGTAAACATGTAAATTGGTTGGAATATAAGTCAATTATTAACAAATCCTAGTTCTCAGGTTCAGTTATATTTTATCACAATATTACTACTTTCCAAGTAATACGTACTCAATTCAATTCTTGATTTATCACCCGTAAGTAGTTAACAAGTTCTAACTACCTCTTTTCTTCCTTAATTGTGTTTAATTAGAACAAGCTCTCTAATCAAACTGTATCTATTGGATAATCTAAAATAAGCTCTTAGATTTAATACAATAACCAAATAACTCAAGAAGAATTTAGGTGATCTAGATTACCAATCACACAAGCTCGTGATGATTAACCTGTGCTGAATTTCTAATGGAATCGCAAAAATCCCAATTGCTACTATGAATTGAACAACAAGACAATTACGGATCTAATCATTCAATTTAGCATGCATCAACACAACAAGATATGAGATAAGCCTAAATCACATAAATCATTGTATTAATTGAAATAGAGTGCATAGAAATCTATCAATCAAGAATATAGAATTTAATACTAAATTACTAGTTGGAAAATAGAAAAATAATGAAAATAAATACAACGTCCCCCTTGAACTAGGTAGAGAACATAGCCGCTTAAAGTCATGAAGAAATCCAAAATTTCCGCTCTTGATTCACCTTCTCGAGTCGCTTGATTTCTCTTCCAAGCTCCAAGCAAACCGCTCTCTTCAATAATTTTTCCACACCTTTTTTCTGTCATGAAATTCCCTTTTTACAGCCACCAAAATGTGCCCTAGAGTTGGGCTCAAGACATACCAAAATTATGCAATGAATCAGAAAGGAAATTTCTTGGCGAGCAAGTTACGGCCGTAAATTATTCTAATTTACGGCCGTAAATTAGTTTCTGCTGATTTTTCACATTTGGAGGTTACGGTCGTAACCTTTTGGTTTACGGCCATAAGGTAGTTTCTGCTGATTTTTCGCCTAATCCTATCAAAGAGTTACAGCCGTGAATGTATTGTGTTGCGGTCGTAACTTATTTGCACCCAAGGTCCCCAAACTTCAGTTTTAAGTGCATTTTGGTCCTTTCATCCTCTTTTCTCTTTCTTTATGATCCTATACAATATAAAATATAAAATGAATTAATAATACTTAAATAGGATCAAATCAATAATAGGCTAAGGCTATAAGTTTACAAAATAAGCGTTAATAAAGAACTTATCAATAATAAAGAAAATTCCCCTTTTAGTAGAGTTTTGGAATAAATGTTTAAGGATTTTTCTACTTTAAATTAAATTTCTCCACCATACATTAATATTTTCAACAACTCAACACATAATGCCATAAATGTATTATAAATGCTATGAGTTCTTAAATAAAAGGTAAAAAAAAAAAGAACAACAATAACAAGCTTGGAAATAAGGAAAGCAAGTAAAAATACAATAATTTCTTAACTTTAAAGCATTAAATAACAAGAGTTAGGGAGCAATAAATAAAGAAAATACAAGAAAACTAAGAAAAGGGGCAAGAAAAAACCTAACACTAACTGAATCAATGTTTAGGTATTTATATATCTCCAAAAACACCCAAAAATCACTCAAAATACCCTAAAAACACACTAGATCCGCGTAAAACAATGAAGTGGGCTGAATCGGGTTGGCCTGGTTGACCGGACCGGCCCAGAATTTTTTTTTTTTTAAAATCAATACTGCACGATCGCGCTGTTCAAATTTTCGCCTGTCTTTTTTTATCCGCCCGTTTTCTAGTCATGATTCGCGTTCGCGACTAGGTTCAAACCACGTGTTCGGGTGGTTCGGCCGGGGCACCTTCTTGCAACTTAGTCCTTCTTATAATTGCCATGAAGTCCTCCATCTTTTAATTCCAAACAATTTAGTCCCCAAATATTCATATTTCTTTCAAATAGGTCCTTTAAAAATTGCACTTGAGGTCCTTCACTTTTGAAATCTTGCAAATTGCTCTCTCGTTTAATTGCGCAGCTCGTCTAGAACTTTCCAAAAGTGATAAAATGGCCCCAAATTTGGAATTTCAGCATAATTTGCACTCCTTTTGTGATTTTTGGACTCAAATTTGGTTATGAACCTATTTCAACACAAAATATGCATAACTTAGTAGATATTTGCTCAAGATATTCCAAAATATGCTAATTTAAAGGCATAAAAGTGTATAAAAATTCACTTAACAAATACTCCCAAACTTAAACTCTTGCTCGTCTCGAGCAAGAATATCTACTAACACATAAAGCAAATGAATGAAGGATCAACAATGCTAGATAACTTGTAAACTCTTGCTTGAGTGTAAAATTGCATGATTAATTCACAATTATGTTTTCAAAATAATACTATAAAAAGAAGTTGAGCTTATCTCATGTTTGATTGGTGTGTGTGTGTGTGTGTGTGTGTGTGTGTGTGTGTGTGTGTGTGCATAGTCACTTCCAATTATCACTAAGGTTCAAAGAAACATTGTAGGAAGGATAAATTTCAAAACAATACTATCCACCCTCAATGGTCAATTTCATTCATTACCTTCTCGTGACATTCATCCCCCCATATTATTTCTTTTCTCTCCCGAGATACAATCCTAGAGGTAACTCTCAATTCACACATTTCTTTTTCCACTTAAGCTTGGTTATGACTTACCGACAATCTCAACAATCTAGATATGCAGTGACTCTCCACTAGATGAGTGCTTCAACATTAAAGTTTATATCAAGCAATTCAAACCCATTATTAATCTAAGCCCTTATGCAAATACAAATGCATGATTTCTAAAAACTAATGTGATGATTGCTCGTGACTTCCCCACTCTCTTAAGCTTTCTAATTGACCCATGTAACGAGTTTTAGGTCTGCAACTCCCCGATTGTTTTAAGATCAAAGGGTACCAGGTTTCAAAATAATCCTACGAACTTAATAACTCGAGTAAAAAAGGCTACGAAGTGAGGTAGACTTATTAAGCAAATGCAATGATGGTGTGCTCTTTTTTTTTCAAAGTATGTGTGTGTGTGTACCCTACTCATTAAGCTTTCTAATTGACTCATGTAGCGAGCTTTAGGCCGGTGACTCCCAAGTTTCAAGATACTCGTACGGGCTTATTTACTCGAGTCAAAAAGGTTACGAGATATGGCAATACAATAATTAAAATGGGCTTAGATTTCTAGCATTTGGCCATCACTTAGCTTATACTTAACATCAACAACATTCCACACAAATTTATATCAAGCATGCATGGAATCACTACACATTTAGACCATCTCCTTTACGGGTTCGACCACCCCCAAACTTGTCTCACAAAGGATCAAGAGATTAAGAGCATTGAAAAGAAATTGGATAGGCTGATAAAAATTGAAAATACAAGCTTACAACCTAATTTTTCTACTTCACGAATTTCTCCAACCTTCAATAGATTTCAAATCTCAACAACAATTAGTTATGACTGTTGTGCTCAAGAGAACTTATGATCACTCATAGATAAGTAATTTATAAAAATAGGCACAAGTAGCATATTCGATCATAATTCGTGAATTAATCAACAATTTCAAACATCAAATCATTTTGAACCGACAAGGCTATCTAGCATGTCAATATCCAAAACAAAATGAACAAAATCAAACATCATAACATCTTAAGCCGGCAAGGCTATCTAACATGATAAAGTGCAAAATGAAGTTTACATACCCAAACTTGAATTACACATTGTCCTCAATGTAAAAATAGAAATAACATGTAAAGAAGAAAAGAGTTAGTAAAACTTCCCTGCTTTGATGCTTGTTTGTGATGTTTGAAATTGACCTAAGCTTTTGCTGAATGTAGTTCACCCCCAAACTTGTTGAGGACAATGTCACTTAGGATTTTCAAAAAATTTTGTTACTTACAAAAGTTTGACAATTAATTAAAAAGAAAGTAAAGAAGCAAAGTAAATAATTACAAGTAAATCAAAAGAGAAGAAATTTGGGTTGCTTACCAAAAAAATACTTGGTTAAAGTCATAAGCTCGACTTTTTTATTTTCATTCGGGAACATTGAGGAGAAATGATGACTTTTCCTCCGAGGGGTCCCCTTCCAAGAATGGTTTCAACCTTTTCCCGTTGACTTCGAAATGTCCCTTGTCGGGATGATATGGCTCAATATCTCCATGGGGAAAAATTTGAGAAATTGTGAATGTCCCCCACCAACGGGATCGAAGCTTTCCGGGGAATAACCGAAGTCGTGAATTGAATAGAAGAACTTGTTTTCCAACTTTGAAATCTCTCTTCACAATGTGGTTATCATGCCATTTCTTGGTCCTCTCCTTATAGATACGAGCATTTTCATATGAGTTGAGGCAAAATTCATCAAGTTCATTGAGTTGAAGCAACCTCTTCTCACCAATTAATTTTGTTTCAAAGTTCAATGCCCGTGTAGCACAAAATGCTCTATGCTCCAGTTCAAAGGGGAGATGACATGATTTTCCAAAAACAAGACAAAATGGAGACATACCAATAGGAGTCTTGAAGGCTGTGCGGTAAGCCCATAATGCATCATCTAGTTTTCTATACCAATCTTTCCTTGATGTATTCACCATCATCTCAAGAATTCTTTTCAACTCTCGATTTGAGATCTCCACTTGGCCACTTGTTTGGGGATGGTAAGGTGTGGCTACTCGGTGATTCACTCCATCCTTTGACAAAAGTGAGTCAAGGAGGTGTTTGCCTCCATCACTAATGATGAGTCGGGGGTTCCAAAGGGTGTAAAAATGATCTTTTTGAGAAAATTGACAACCACCCGAGCATCATTAGTAGGCAATGCCACCGCCTATACCCATTTAGAAACATAGTCCACCACCACCAAAATGTATTGATTTGAGAACGAGGATGGAAATGGCCCCATGAAATCAATTTCCCATTAATCAAAAATCTCCACTTCCAAAATTGAAGTCAATGGAATTTCATTACGCTGAGAGATATTCCAACTCCTTTGGCATCTATCACATTTGGATACTAAAGTATAAGCATCCTTGAACAAGGTTGGCCAATAGAACCCCGATTGAAGAACTTTTGAGGCGGTTTTGGAAGCTCCAAAATGACCCCCATAAGGTGATGAATGACACTATCAAGAATTACTTCCATTTCTTCCTCAGGAACACATCTTCTAATGATTTGGTCTGACCCCCCCTTGAATAAATATGGCTCATCCCAAAAATAATGTTTCACATCGGCAAAGAATTTATTCTTTTCTTGATAAGAGAAATCTGGGGGAAGAATACCACTTACAAGGAAATTCATGAAATCTGCATACCATGGTGCTTCGAAGACTTAGAGAAGATGTTTGGCATGCAAAAGTTATTCATCCAGAAAAGCTTCATTGATTTCCTCTACTCCCAACTCTTTAGGTTGATCAAGCCTAGATAGATGATTGGTTACAAGATTATCCGCTCCCTTCTTATCACGGATCTCCAAATCAAATTCTTGCAAGAGAAGGACCCATCTAATAAATCTTGGTTTTGCATCCTTCTTAGCAAGCAAGTATTTTAGAGCGGAGTGATCTGTATGAACAATTACCTTTGAGCCGATGAGATAAAATCCAAATTTTTCAAAGGCAAAGACCACGTCAAGCATCTCTTTCTCGGTTGTGGCATAGTTCAATTATGCATCACTCAATGTTTGGCTTGCATAATAGATCACATGCAACACTTTACCTCTCCTTTGCCCCAAAATCGCTCCCACGGCATAATCACTAGCATTGCACATGAGTTCAAATGGTAAGATCCAATTCAGGGCCACAATAATAGGAGTCGTGATAAGCCTCTCCTTAAGAGTGTTGAAAGCCAATAGACACTCTTAAGAGAAATGGAAAGTGTTGTTCTTCTCAAGTAGAGAACAAAGAGGCTTAGTGATTTTGGAGAAATCTTTGATGAATCTCCTATAGAAGCCAACGTGCCCCAAGAAGCTCCTTATGCCTTTCACCAAAGTAGGAGGAGGCAATTTCTCAATAACTTGGATTTTGGCTTTATCAACCTCAATCTCCCCTTGTGAAATCCGGTGGCCAAGTACAATGCCTTCTTTCACCATAAAATGACATTTCTCCCAATTTAGCACTAGATTGGTTTCTTCACATCTTTTCAACACTAAATCAAGATTACCCAATCATTCATTAAAAGAAGAACCAAAAATCGAAAAGTCATCCATGAATACCTCGATGAATTTTTCCACTATTTCGGAGAATATGACCATCATACAACGTTGAAAAATAGTCAATGCATTGCAAAGGCCAAACGACATCCTCCTATAAGCAAAAGTCCCATATGGACATGTGAAAGTGGTCTTCTCTTGATCTTCGGGGGCTATCAAGATTTGATTGTAGCTCGAGTATCCATCCAAGAAACAATAGTGGGAGTACCCCGCCATCCTCTCAAGCATTTGGTCAATAAAGGGGAGAGGGAAGTGATCTTTTCTAGTGGCATTGTTTAACTTCCGGTAGTCAATGCACACTCTCCATCCGATCACAGGCCTTGTAGGAATAAGTTCATTGTTCTCATTTTTAACCACAGTGACACCTCCTTTCTTTAGAACACATTGGACGGGACTCACCCATGTTGGATTTAGACGGTGTTGGTGCTCCACCATTGGTTTCAAGTCATCTTCCATGAGGATTTTATGGATGCATAGAGTAGGGCTAATATCATTGATATCCGCCATAATCCACCCAATAGCCATTTTATGCATTTTCAACACCTCAAGTAGTTTTTCCTCCTCCACTTCATTCAACAAATTCGAGATAATAACCGAAAGGGTAGAAGAATCGCCCAAGTATGCATACCTCAAATGTGATGGAAGAGGTTTGAGTTCAAGAGTTGGGACGTGTTGAATGGAGAGTAATGAAGGAGAAGAGCTTTCTCCCAATTATTCAAAATATGGCCTCTTCTTGTAAGGATAAAATTTAGTAGCCTCCAAGTGTTGTGACATCCTTCCAATGTCTAAATCATCCTCTCCCTTAGTGGTTATAGAGTGAGCAATGCAAGTCTTAAGGCGATCATTAGATGATCCATGGATGAAAGATGTAGCCACTTCTTGATCAATGATGTCTACTTGGGAGCATGAATTGGCCTCGATGGGATACTTAATGGATTTCATGATGTCGAATGTGATTTTCTCATCTTGAACCCTCAGTATTAATTTTCCTCCTTGCACATCTATTAAAGCCCTACCGGTTTCTAGGAAAGGTCTTCCCAAGATGATAAGGATTTCAAGGTCTTCCTCCATGTCAAGAATGATAAAGTTGGCGGGGAAGATGAATTTGTCAACCTTGATTAGCACATCTTCAATAAGACCACGTGGGTGCTTAATAGAGCGATCGGTCAATTGTAATGAAACTGTGATTGGCTTCACCTTTCCCATGCCCAATCTCCTGAAAAATAGACAAAGACATCAAATTAATACTAGCACCAAGATCACATAATGCATTTCCAAAAGTTAAATCACAAATAGTGCAAAGAATAGTAAAACTCCCTAGATCTTTGATTTTTGGAGGCAAATTGTTTTGTAGTATGGCACTGCATCAATCTATTAGCATCACAGTTTCATGATCTTCTAGCCTCCTCTTGTTTGAAAGAATGTCTTTCATGGACTTTGCGTAGCTAGGCATTTGTGCTAATGCATCGGTAAAGGGTATGTTGATGTGAAGTTTCATGAAGATTTCATGAAATTTACCAATTTGTGCATCCACATTGTACTTTTGAAGTCTTTGAGGGAAAGGCAGGAGGCACATAAGTTTTCACCGGAGTAGGCACCTTTGTTGAAGTTTCCCCAGTTTCCTTAGATGTTGCATCATTTTCATTCGCATCCTCAACATCTTCTTTACCGTTTGGATTAATTCCGGGTTGTGCCAAAGGTTGCTTTACCATAATTTCCGGTAATTGAATTTCACTTCTTGTAGTGATGGCTTGCACATTTTCCCTTGGATTAATCTCGGTGTTGCTTGGCAAGGCTCCTTGTTGTCTCTCCATCATCATTTTTACCAATTGCCCAACTTGAGTCTCAGGATCTTTGATGGAAGTCGCTTGAGTTTGGAGAATAGTGTTGGTCTTGTTCATTTATTGCATGAGTATCTCTTCAATAGAAGGTTACTTCTCTTGAGGTGGTGGAGGTTGAACAAAATCGGGAGGCATTAATTGATTTTGATTGTTGGACCACGAAAATTTTTGATGATTTCTCCAACCCAGATTGTATGTGTTGGAGTAAGGATTGCCTTGTGGTCGGTTGAAATTTTGAGCATAATTCACTTCCTCATTTGAGGTGGAAGCCATTTTGAGCATGTGATATTCCTCAACTTTGTGTGTTGCTCCACATACATTACAAATAGACATAGGAGGGTAGATTGCTTTTACTGTATGTTGAGAAGATAAATCATCATATTTCTTGAATAGAAGGTCCATCTTTGCCGACAAAGCTGCATATGCATCAACTTCATGAATTCTTGCAAATTTCTTTGGTACCATGCGATCGGTTGGCCAAGTAGAATTGTGACTAGCCATCCTCTCAAAAAGCTCAATTGCCTCATTGGGTGATTTTGTAGTGATAGCTCCATTGGAGGCCGAATCAACTGTCACTCGACTAGATGGATTCATGCCAAGATAGAAATATTAGACTTGCATTTGCTTGGAAAACCCATGATTTGGACATTTTCTCAACATCTCTTTGAATCTTTTCCATGCCTCATAGAAACATTCGGTGTCAAGTTGTCGAAATGTAGAGATATCATTCTTCAATTTAGCCACTTTTGCCGGAGGAAAGTATTTTGTAGTGAATTTTTGAGCAAGGTCATTCCATGTTGTAATACTTCCAATGGGGTTGGCATCTAACCATTCATGAGCTCCATCTCTAAGGGTATGTGGAAATAACCGCATGTTGATAGCCTCCTTGCTAATACCCAGATAATCAAAGTTACTATACATCTCAAAAAACCGCGAGATGTGAGTAAATGGATTCTCCTCGGTCATTCCATTGAATTGTAGATGCCTCTTGAACAGATTTATAACATCCGGATTTAGATGAAAATCGGATGCCCAAATGGGGGATATGTGATGCTTTCTAGATTTTTGTTCCCCATATTGCCTTGTATTCTTTATTGTTCAACGTGTTCTCTTCTTTCCCTAATCCTCCTCCTATAAGTTCGTTCGGGATCAAATGGAAGAATGTCCTGAGTCGGACGTTGTTGCATAAACAAGACAAGAGTACCTGATGCAAACCATGTAGCAATTGTAGCTACGCAACCCACAAATTATTGGAATCGACCCAAGAACGCCAAGAACCTCGATTTATGGATCCAATTAAAATTAATTGAACCAAGCAACCAATACAATCACTGGGATATATTGACCTCTTGATCACAAATAATAATAATTCTCACCGAGATTTGAACAAACAAGATTAACTCGCAAGTTCGGATTTTATTCAATAAAGAATAAAGGTTGTGAAAGCAAATAGCCTCTCAATTAATATTATCAAAGTTTTGTAATGAATAATGAAAATTACATCCCTATAAATAGGGTCAAAAACTAGATTAAAGAGTTCTAATTAAACAAGGAAATAACTACCTAAAAATAAGGAAATAAAAAACTCTAAAATTCACGCGTATTCGATTTTACGGGCGTGACTAATTTTCTTACGGCCGTAAGACTCTTTCTGTTTCACCATTACGGCCGTGAGACTTTATTTACAGCCGTAAGTCTCAATTCTGAAATTCTTGTTTTTGATCCGAGTCTGCGTTACGGCCGTGACAAATCTGCGTTACGACCGTAAGTCCAATTTTCTTCAAAATCATAGTTTTCAACAGTGGGTTGGTTACGGCCGTGAGCTCCCATATGTTACGGCCGTAATTCTTGAAATTTCACAATTTTCTTTGTCGGCTTGAATGAGGTTGATCCACTCGTCGTCTCGACTAGCTTCCAACATGGAGATTGTTCATTTTCCTATGTCGAATGTTGTTGCGCCGTCCGTGACTTAACTTCTCCTTTGAGCTCCTATCCCGGATCACATCTCCTATCCTGGATCACATCATTCTCCCCTTCTTCAAGATGATTCGTCCCGAATCATAGCTTGGTTCATGGTGTTTCAGCGCACCGCCTGGATCAAAAGGAAAATTTTTGCCTCCATTACATAGGATCAACCAATAGTCGAATACTTGGATTGGAAGGACGAGTCGAAATAAGAACTTCCTTGGCCAAATGTGGTGTGACTCAAACATCCAAGTATATTCAACCTGCAAGAAAGATTTAAGCAAAATATGGTGGGAAATGTTAGTTTCACAAAGTACAAGATATGGATCCTTGTACTCATGGTATATCATCTCCAAATCCTCTTCTAACTCCACATTTTCAAGCTCAACTATCTCTTCTAAATTTTTAGTTTCAACTTCTTCTACATTTTTAGTCTCAACTACCTTTTCCACATTTTTATTTTCAACCACACCTTCATCCTCAATCACCTCTTCCACAATTTTATTTCCTTGTTCATTCACCTCCTTACTACCCAATTCTTCATCTTCTACTTCAAATTTTGGAATTTGATCAACCGTTTCTAGTTTCAGCTTTCCCTCCTTCTCAACATCCCTATCTCGAGGATCCTCTTGCAATCTCACTACAACTTTCCTCTCACTCTCTTTTTTTACCTTCCTCGAATCGTCTAGTGCTTCCTCGAGTGTCAACCCATACAGTGTGAATGTTTTCCCTCTCGTAAGAATCCTGTATATGTGCATACTCTTATAATAAATTGCTTCCCTCATACGACTCCATGATTTTCCCAATAAAATATGACAAGACTTTAAAGGCACTACATCATAAAATACATCATCAATATATTTTCCACGGGTGATAGTCACTAGGACTTGCTTGGTTACATGGAACTTTCCAAAGTCCCTCATCCACGTCACACAATAATGTCTACTGTGCGGTATTAGAGATAATCCCAATTTTTCAACCATAGTGATATTAGCAAAATTAGTGAAGCACTCTCTATCAATTGCCAAACTGCATACCTTCTGACCCACATAACATCTAGTTTGGAACAACGAACTCGGATCATAATACATTCCTTATGTGGTAATTAAAGAAAACTCAAGAATAGATGATCTAGACACTAATTAGCAAGAAGGAATTTATTTTCTTGATCGAAAAATAAACGGAAGAAAGAAATTTAGAGAATGTCAAGAATTAAAGAAATCCCAAGAAAATGATTCTTGAATTTTGACTAGAAATGAAAGAATATCAAGAATTTTAATTTGACTTGGAAGGCAAGGATTTATCAAGAATTTAAGGAAATTCAAGAAAGTGGTTCTTGAAAATAAACTTTTTTTTTTTTTTTTTTTTTTTTTTTTTTTTTTTGAATTTTGGGTGAATTTTCGGAATAAAAATAAATAAATAAATAAATAAAAAATAATTTTTTTTATAAATTCGAAAATTCGACAACGAACACGACAAAACAAACGGAACTTAATTCTGATAAGAATTAAGCAAAACAAACACTTTTGAAATTTTTTGGAACGATTTTCTGGATTAAAGACTCAACAAACTCAAGAACAAGAATAACGCAAAAAAAAATTGAAAAACAAAACACTCAGCAAGATATTGATGATTTTTATGGGACTCGATGATAATCATAAAAATCAAACTGGATAGAAAACTCAAGAAAACAAAGTAAAGATATAACCTTGATTTTTGGAGCCTAAGCTCTGATACCAGATGATGCAAACCACGTAGCAATTGTAGCTACGCAACCCACAAATTATTGGAATCGACCCAAGAACGCCAAGAACCTCGATTTATGGATCCAATTAAAATTAATTGAACTAAGCAACCAATACAATCACTGGGATATATTGACCACTTGATCACAAACAATAATAATTCTCACCGAGATTTGAACAAACAAGATTAACTCGCAAGTTCGGATTTTATTCAATAAAGAATAAAGGTTGTGAAAGCAAATAGCCTCTCAATTAATATTATCAAAGTTGTGTAATGAATAATGAAAATTACATCTCTATAAATAGGGTCAAAAACTAGGTTAAAGAGTTATAATTAAACAAGGAAACAACTACCTAAAAATAAGGAAATAAAAAACCCTAAAATTCACGCGTATTCGATTTTACGGCCGTGACTAATTTTCTTACGGCCGTAAGACTCTTTCTGTTTCACCATTACGGCCGTGAGACTTTATTTACAGCCGTAAGTCTCAATTCTGAAATTCTTGTTTTTGATCCGAGGCTGCGTTACGGCCGTGACAAATCTGCGTTACGGCCGTAAGTCCAATTTTCTTCAAAATCATAGTTTTCAACAGTGGGTTGGTTACGGCCGTGAGCTCCCATATGTTACGGCCGTAATTCTTGAAATTTCACAATTTTCTTTGTCGGCTTGAATGAGGTTGATCCACTCGTCGTCTCGACTAGCTTCCAACATGGAAATTGTTCATTTTCCTATGTCGAATGTTGTTGCGCCGTCCGTGACTTAACTTCTCATTTGAGCTCCTATCCCGGATCACATCTCCTATCCCGGGTCACATCAGTACCTAAAAAATAAAAATAAAAAGAAAAAAAAAGAGATGAGAATGAGAATGAGAAGACAATTCAATTAACAAAAATCAATGCACTTAGTACAAATAAAATCAATCCTCGACAATGGCGCCAAAAACTTATTTGCTAAAATCGTATACTGTAAGTGCACGGTTAGAGTTCAAGTAGTAAAGTGGACTCGAAAAGTCCGGATTATCGTACTCACGGGGATTGATTGATTTATAACTAAATTTATTGATTTCATTTTAAAAGAAAAGTCAAGTAACATAAAAGTTTGGTTTGATGATGAATACTAAGTAACATAAATTAAAGCACGGCGATATGAAAATTAGTTAACTAAAGCCAATAGACAACAATATATAAAAGCTACAGTTAAAACTAATTATCAAAAATAAACCAGTGATAACAAAAACTTGGTGATTAAAATAAGTTGGAGGACATAAGTCAAGGTAAATTTAGTTTTTAAAACTACACTAATTTCTTCTTTCAAAAATCACTTAGTAGTAATTAATCAAATAACTAAATTACATGAGAAATTCTAAATTTAACCTAACATGTATAATGACTTGTAAATACAATACAAAATATTGACAACATTTTAAAATTACATAAACATAAAACAACATTCCTAATCATAAAAACATAAACATAAATACCCAATATCCATAAACAACCTAAAATACTTAATTGAAAATACACTACTTAAATATTCTAACACAATAACATTAAACCACAATAAAATTACAACAAAATTTAACAAAATAACATAAACATATCAATAATAATCAAAATAAAGATTAAAAACAAGATAATAAAGAAAATTCACCTTTCAGTAGAGTTTTGTAATAAATTCTTAAGGATTTTTTTACTTTAAATTAAATTTCTCCACCATACATTAATATTTCCAACAACTCAAAACATAACCCTAATTGAAAATACAAGAAAAGGGACAAGAAAAAACCTAACCCTAATTGAATCAATGTTTAGGTTTTTATCTCTCTCCAAAAACACCCAAAAATCACTCAAAATACCCTAAAAATGCACTAGATTCGCATAAAACAGCGAACTGGACCGAACCGGGTCGACCCGGAATTTTTTTTTTTAATCAATATCGCGCGATCGCACGCCTTTACCGTGCGAGATTTTCGCCTGTCTTCTTTTTCTGCCCGTTTTCTAGCCCTGGTTCGCGTTCCTGACTAGGTTTGAACCACGCGACTTACAGCTCAGTCCTTCTTATAATTGTCATCAAGTCCTCCATATTTTAATTCCGAACAATTTAGTCCCCAAATTTTCATATTTCTTTCAAATAGGTCCTTCAAAAATTGTACTTGAGGTCCTTCAACTTTTGGAATCTTACAATTTGGTCCCTCATTTAATTGCGCAGCTCTTCCAGAACTTTTTGGAAGTGACACAATGGTCCCCAAACTTGGAATTTCAGCGTAATTTACACTCCTTTTGTGATTTTTGGCCTCAAACTTGGATATTAACCTATTACAACACAAAATATGCATAACTTAGAAGATATTTACTCAAGATATTTTAAAATATGCTAATTTAAAGGCATAAAAGTATATAAAAATGCACTTAACAATAGGCAGGTTTTCGCCCAAGTAGGATGAGGGAAACAACGAGGAAAAAATTTCTTGAACGAGATTCCAGTAGAACATGTCCCGGAGAAAAAGGAAAACATGGAGCAAAGTAGGGGAAGTAATGGAGGAGTTATCACCCATAATTGTCCATATTTCCCCATGATTTGGAAAATATCGGTCAAGGAAGTTGCTGATAGATCATGAGAAGCAGTTACTTAAGAAGTGCAAGTAGTGAGATCATTCAAACAATGACATGACGGTTACAGATCAAGAGGCAGTTTCAGAGGAGTTGTTACAAAACGTATAAAAGCAAGAAATCAAGATGTTTTGAATTTCCAACAAAGAAAATGTAATTTCCTTAGTTTTTACTTTTTGCATCTATTATCTACTTTCTTGTAATTGTGTGTTTGCGTCCCTTTAAGATAATGATCATATTCTCAATTGTACAAATTTTTGGACTTTGTCTCAAAATGTTTGTTTCAGCACATGTCGTTTGAGTTTCTGCACTTCATGTTTTTGATGAAATCACGTGCGAACAATGTTCATTCTTATGCACGTTCTTATTTGAGAGGCAGAGACGGGGATAGGGACAGGGGGCGACTGCCCCCCAACATTGTCCGCTGGTCTACTATTTCTAGTTAATTTGTAATATTTTTTTCAGTTTCGCCCCCACAAAATTTTGAATTTTTTTTTCCATTAATAAATATTAACCCAATAACTTACACTTTAAAATTTAGCCATACAAAAATCTTAGACCTAAACAAAAGATCCAATAGTTACTTAAATAAATAAATAGCCCAAATTCAATACGAAAGCAAATGAACCAAATCAATTACCCAAAAACATACCCAACTCACCTAATCTTGTAACTCCTAATCAGACTACACACCTCAATCCTCACAACCCAGAACCCTTAGACTCATTCTTCCTCAAATCGACTCCTCTCCGCAGTTACGCCACTGTCGGCACCGCGAGTCTGATTGCTCCACTAACGAAAACTCAACTTCAAAACTATAGAGAAGAGGGATGGGATAGATTGTTGAACAATGTGAAGTCATTTTGTACTTCAAGACACAGACATTCCTGATATGACTTTATATAGAGCAGGTCGATGGAGGATTTCTAAGCAAAAAGATCCTATCACTTAACACATCATTACAAAGTTAACTTATCCATTTTGATACTCAAAATTGTTGTTTCGAATCCTTTTAGTTAAAAAAAAATTCGGGGGGCGGACCTCGTTATTTTCGCCCCTGCAAGATTAAATTCCTGATTACGTCCCATTTGAGAGGGCAATGAAATCAGTTCTTTTATCTAGGAGATCTGGTGACTTGAGTGGAAGACTTTTAAGTCGTTTGAAGTAAATATATCGAGATGTTACGGCTGCGTTCTTTTTGGCGTTTTCCAGCAGTTTTCCGTTTTCCATTTTCGAAAACGCGGAAAACGCGTTCTCTTGCGCCGTTTTCGGAAATAATTTTCGAAAACGTTTTCAAAATTTGTAAAGGAAATGGAAAACGTGAAAATCACGTTTTCCGCGTTTTCCGAAATTTATACCTTGGAAGTGGAAAACGCGGAAAACGCGCGTTTTCCACTTTAAAAAAAAAAATTAAAATAATCAAAAAAATATGAAATTTGTCATTTTTAATTACATTATTGGTCCCTAATTTTCAAAACTTGTCATTTTAATCCTCAAAATTTGAAATTTCATTCGAAAATACCCTAATTTATTTGCAACTTAGGTCCCTCAACTTCAGATTTTGTTGCAAATTAGTTCACAAATTTTACTTTTCTTTCAATTTAGTCCTTCTCGTATTTGCTTTATAGGTCATTGCCTTCAAACATGTATAACTTTTGATGTACAACTCCGAATTGCACTCTGTTTTTTGCGTCAAACTCCAAATCCAACCATCTTTCTGATGATGTATCATGTGCTTAATTATTAAACATTTCTTTTTTACTTTTGTATTGTAGACACTTATTTTGTAAGAGCATCATTAATTAAAGTAAATTGATTTTTGCAAATTTTATTGAAACTTCAATTTTAAACGTTATGAGTGCTTACTAGAAGGATGTATATATATAAAGTATTAAATGGAACGATTACTTTAGAATGAAAATTTATTACCCAAATGTGGAACGATTACTTTAGAAGGGCAACATGAATTTTTGAACTTTTTTGGTATAACCAAATTGTGTGATGGGGGTTATTTCATTTATTTTTGTTGTACAACTCAAATATGACATCTTTATTTCATTTATATTCACAAACAATATAATTACAAGTATACAGAAATAATTTTCTTCAAAATTTTAAACATAACGCGTTTTCCAGCTTTTCATTTTCGAAAACAGTTTTCAGAAATAACAAACAAAACGCGTTTTCAGCAATTTCGAAAAAAGTCACAAAAAATGGAAAATAGAAAATATTTTTGAAAATGAAAACAGGAAACTGAAATACAAAGAGAACGCAGCCTAAATTTCTCTGGAGACGAATTTCCATAGAACATAAGAATAATGGAATTTGCATGCCCACTGTGTAATAAAAATAAGCCTATATATTCTCTGTTCATTGTCTAGCCCAGGGACGGAGGCCTATAAGGCCCAGTGGGGGCTATGGCCCCCACTGAAAAAAAAAATTTTGAGTCCAAAAAAAAAAAAAAAGAAAAAGAAAAAGAAAGAGTTGGTATCTTGAATTTATTTCCTTTTATTTTAATTCTCTCTCTGTAATCATTATGTTTATGTAAGAAGTAAATACAATATTTATTACTACTATCTCTCACATTGAAAGTTTACATTTACTTTTCAGTTATAGGTATTTTTTTTTGTAAATTACTAGTTTACACTAGTTAGTTGTTACTTGTTAGTTAACTTAGTTTAGCTTTTGGTTTGTTGCTTCATAATGTCAATCATTTTTGTTCAAAAAAATTTCGGGGGCTCCGCCCCGAACCCCCGGGAGGGGACCTCCGTGTTGGGTTTTTGATACCCAATAAATCCGGGCGATGATGTAAAACAGTTGTGGGAATATAACGACACCTCGATAGATAGTTTGGCTCGATAACGACACGGGACCACTCGAAGTGACTTAATTGATAGTTACTCGTGGCCCACTTGGACGACCCATTTGTGGTGATTTTGGGTCATAGCACTTGGGCTTGGGATTTATTGGGTTGGCCCATTTATTGGTGCCCTTAGCCCAAATGCTATATATCTGGCGTTTGCTCCTTAGTCTGTTAGTTGGAACCTGAGAATTTTGAATTAAGTGAGAGAGGGAGAACGTGAGCCTGTCTTGGAGCCTAGCTTGGTAGCCTCCACTGTGATTCACTTTCTTCTTCTTCTTCTTACATTGGTGTAACCAAGAAGTGTGTTATTGAGTCGAGCTTGAATCGAGGTGTAGTATTGGAATGCTTACTGAGCCCGAGGTGTATCAAAGATTCAACCACATTTTCAACACTCCGCCTCCCACCATTTGAAAATTTTGGCCCCCACTCAATTAAAATCCTAGCTCCGTCCCTGGTCTAGCCTGAAGCTTAATTGTACAGATGTCAAGTTTCTATTAAATAAAATGCTAAATCTGTCTGTTAGGATCAGTTTCTGAAATTCAGACTATTCTGGGAAAATTCGAGTTCATTTTTTGTTGGGATTTTTCACATCGGAGGATTTTCTTGGCTTCTCGCTTGAGGGTGTCACGAGTTTTTTGAATGAATTTTGGATGTTCGGTGTATTTCACTAGCCATGACATATTCTAATGCATTGCTATAAGTTCTAAATTATCGATATCAGTTGTTTTAGAGTACTTTTCCTTCAACTATCATTGGAAATAAAAAGTTTTCATTAGAAGACGAAGGTCAAGGTGGATGGCATATTCTATTGCAGAGTGGAATTGAGTTTTTTTTTAACCTTTGTGGTAAATTTCTCCAAGGACAATTTTTTTGTAGTAAGAATATTCGAACTGAATGCAAATCATGTAACATTAAAGAGCCCAAGTAATTTCTGTACATTTTCTGACCACCAGCTTAATCTAGAGAGGTGAAGTTTAGTATATAAAATAAGAGTTATGCTACTTGTACTTGTACGTTAACAAAGAAGTTGACATAATACATAAATGACAGAATCATATCACTGTGCCCTTCACATGAACTCTAAAATCAACACACAATTTCGCAACCTCATTTTTTGTCACCCTTCTTGTCAATCTTTAAGTTCATATAGCATTAATCATAAAATAAAGCTGGCAATAAGTACTATTGAACTAGTATATAAACAGTGAGCATCAGGTTCAGCATCTGATTACGACTCCATGTGTTGACAAGGAGGAGCGCTGGTTCTCGTGCTTTGAGGTCCTGTAAAGAGAAATTTAGATATGAATTATCATTTGCATGAAAGAATCACTGTGCATGGGAAAAGATATTTCATACTTGGACTGTGTTTTGCTGAGGGAAAAACGCACCATGTAGACTAACTATTGTCCCAGTAACAAGTTGGTTCTCAACTTTACCTTTCAATATAGTGGTACACAGTTTTCAGTGTCAGAAATCGTCCAAATTTTATTTTTGTGAACTTGTCACACGGCGCAATGTAAACACCCTTCACGTCAAATTTAAAGGCATCAGTCCAAGTTAGGAAGCAAACCCAACTTCATATAGTTGGATATACAATGACCACGTGATGATTTAATAAAGATTTGGACCGTTTTTCGCCTTTGGAAACTAATGTGGCGTTCTATTTATATTTTATTTTGTATTTTCATTTTCAAAAATGTTTTGTGTTTCCTATTTTTATTTTCGTTTTCAAATTTGTTGAAAACACGTTTGGTTTGTCATTTCTAAAAACTGTTTTTAAAAATGAAAAGTTGGAAAATACGTTCTTTTTGAAATTTTGCAAAATACTAAACTATTTTTAATTAATTTGCTTGCTTAACACTACTCCAACTCAAATTTTCTTTCACAATACATTGAAAACATGGTTACATGCAACACACTAATGTGAGCATTAAGAGTCTATATTAACACAGCTTGGTCAGGTTGATTTGAGGATGCTCATGCATTTTTTGAAATATAACAAGAATTCTCACTTAATTTTTTTTCGTAATGTTGATATTGAATTCAATAAAACTTTATTTAAACTTAGTTCCAAATTAGGATAATTCTCCAAAAAAAAAAAAATCTTTATTTAGGCTTAATTCTGAGTTAGGATAATTCTCCTTAAAAAAAAAAAAAAAAAAAATTCCCAAAACGCGTTTTGCGTTTTGTATACAATTTTTTTTTTCTATTTTTCAAAATACGTTTTCGAAAATGATAAAGAGAATGCGTTTTTAACGTTTTCGAAAATAAAAACAGAAAACGATCTCAAAATAGCAAAGAGAACATGACCTAATTCTCCCTTCTGCTTATGATATTGAATTTGTTTGAATATAAAGCATACCATAGGCTCCACGAATCTCAACTTCACGCAATTCTTGAACTAGTGCACAGCAACAACACATGAAATGTGACAAGAAATCGTCGAATAGGCCACCCTGGAAAATAAGAAAGGACGCACAGTTGGGATGAAAAAATTTTCCCTCTAATTTGAGATTCATTAAGAATTAAAAAGCAATTCAAAATTACAAAAGCACTTGTACATTCAAGTTGGCCACCTAAAGTTTTCCCACTTGACATCTCAAACTTCAGAAGAAACGATTCATGATATTATGCACTACCATCTCACCATCCACCCATAAGGAAAAAAAAAGGCACAGAGGTAGGCTCATGGAGAAACAGAAGAATGCATAATTTTAAGTACACCAAAATATCGTAACTTGTATAAAAGAGGGAAAGGAATTTTACTATTCATAAGGCTGACATCATTTTTTGTTTTTAATTTTTTTTTTTATTCTCCTATAATGAAGACTTCATTTTTTTAATTTTTTTTTAATATAACTTCATAATAACTTAACTTATATAACTCTTTTTTAGTTTTTTTTTTTTTAAAAACTTCTCTTAATTTTTTTCCCTTTAAATTCTCCTATAATATTACTTCATAATAACTTAACTAATATAACTTAATAATAACTTAAGTTTAACTAACTTATATAAAAGAGGCAAAGCCTCATTAACTTAATTTCATTTTTTTTTAAAATTCTCCTGACTCCTATAATATAGCTTCATAATAACTTAACTTAACTTATGCCTTTTTTTAAAAAAAAAAAAAATTCTCCTATAATATAACTTCATATTAACTTAACTAATATAACTTAATAATAACTTAACTTTAACTGACTTACATAAAGAGGCAAAGCCTATTTACTATTCATTTACTAATGACGTCATTTTTTTTTTTAAAATAAATTTTCCTATAATTAACTTAATAATAACTTAACTTATATAAAAGAGGCTTTTTTTTTTTTAATACAACTTCATAATAACTTAACTAATATATATATATAACTTCTCTTATTTTTTTTTTATTTTTTTATTTTTAAATCCTCCTATAATATAACTTCATAATAATTTAACTTCATTTACTAATGACGTTAATTTTTTTTAAAAAAAAATTATCATATAATATAACTTAATAATAACTTAACTTAACTTATATAAAAGAGGTAAGGCCTCTTTACTATTCATTTATTATTCATAAGGCTGACGTCAATTTTTATTTTTTTTTGCACAGTTAATCTATAGATAAGTCGCCGATGTACTTTTAGTTTGCTATAGTTGTTTAGAACATATTTATTTGCATTTTCCCTCTTAGAAGGGTGAACAAAAGTCGACTACAAATTACATATGGTCATTTCTGAATAATATTTTTTTTTTCCCTGAAAGTTTCTACTACCAATTATTTTGGAATGATATTTTTTTGACACTTTATACAACCAATTATTAAAGAGACGAAATATACGTCAATAACTAAATCTCTCTTTTTAATGTTGAGTCAAGATACAACACAATAAAATTTATACGCTATTATATACACAACTCTTACCGCATCCGTGCAACCTACGGGCACCACTAGTATGTACTAAAAGTAATGTGGGTAAGCATAGACTTCGATGTCTAAGAAACAGCATGCCTACGATATGTGTAACTGACAGACTAAATTTGATGTCCAAAGTTGCCAATAGATTGATATAGTAATCACACAGCTAGCTGAACATCACCAACTATATTTCCAGATTTTGAATGTTATGAAACCACTTATCAGAGCACTATTCTGCAAACTGTGAAAACGTTAATGCTACTGTTTCCACTTTGGGATATGGGTTGAGGAAGTAACATCAGGTGCCAAGTCAGTTCCAGGGTTATATAGATCAAGATAGTTTTAAGTGGTTGCTTATTTATCCTTTTCATGAGAAATGAAAACATATATATTTGTCCATACCCCCATAAGTCTTTTAACTCCTGAACCAAAATCAATCTGGAATGCATAATGAGTAATGAACATGGCTTTAGCTTTTTTTTCCACCCAACCATACTTAAGTACATGGTCCAAGGGACAAGCACATCATTATATTCAGTAATAACACTACTGCTGAGTTTTTTGTCAGCTAAGGATGTGATTTGCCATTACCTGAGTATTAGCCATAAACCTGGGTAAGAAGCATGAGAATAAAATACCTTGATGTTAAATATCCCACGGAGCTTTCTTCTGACACAGCAAGTATAGCAACAACATGCCAGTATCAGGGAATATGCCATTATTTCATTACAAGCTTCCGCTGAAGCTGTGGCATTAAGTGAACATTGTGTATTACTTTTCTCTTAGAAATACAGCTAGCATAGAAATGCATTAAGAAAAATTAACCAAAAATAAAATATAAAGAAATACTTACACATTTGCTTTCCAGTTGCAACAGATGAGATTTTAGAAAATGCATAACAAGGACAAAGGAACGTCTTCACACCTACAAATGCAAGTTTCGAGGTGATCTATGCTAATATGATTACAATGCCATGATTTACAGTCACATAAAGATGGACTCACATCTATGTGAAAATTGAATAGAAATTAAATACACAAAGTCCAATCTATCTTAGAATTTAGAAATGTGAGCCTTCATATTACTTAGATGGTAAATGGGGTACCAAATCCTGAATTCTTGTTGTGGAAATTCACTTTAAGGGAAGAGTTTAAATGGATATTATCACACGCACACACACAAAAAAGCAGCATTAGCACAAAGAAACTAGTACATGTTTTGCTAGAGAGTTCAAAAACAGTTTTAGCTTAAATAACTTCTTAAATGAGTGTTGGAATGAGATTCAATAAAGAGAAACTGAGAATGCATAAAATTAGTACTCTAAGAGCTTGTTTGCTCCCAAGCATTTTTTCCAACTTTTCCCTCAATTTTATTTTCAACCACAATTTTCTTTGGGATCCATCACTTTTCAACAATTTTTCAACCACAACTTGTTCTCCCAAAAACTCAATATTCCTCCATAACTTTCTACACGAAACAACCTCTAAATATAGTCAAATTTAATTTTCTAAAGCGAGACTTAGCATAAAAGCTAATAAAAGGTGACAGAATATTAGATTAGATATTATTTAGCCTTTGTCTCGTATTGATAAAAATGAGATTTTTATTACTCCCTCCGTCTTAAAGATATGTTCGCTTCTATTTTCACACGGATTAAGAAAACATAATTAATATATATTGGAACTATAAATTTACTTACATGTTACCTAATACGCCCTTATGTTATATATGGGTAGATCATGTTTGATGATAACAATGCATATTAAATATGGGTATATTAGAAAATTAAGACATTAATATACTCTCAACAAAGAAAGTAACCTATAATTTGGGACAATCAAAAAAAGAAAATGAGCCTCTCTTTGTGAGACGGATGGAGTATTTTGATAATAGATGATGAAATGTAAAATTGAAAAGTTGATAAAAGTTGTGGGTCCCATAAATTAAGCACATGGTCTAATTAGATAGATTTTTATTACTCTGGGTGTAGAGATCATAAAATGTAGGCCTGAGCATTTTAACTTGAACCAAACCTCCCGAACCGAAACCAATCCGAAATCGGAGGTTTTGGTCCGGTTCCAAAACATATATATTAGGAATCGGAATAAAATGTGTAGTTGAAAATGAGTTTGAGAAAAAATGAGTTTTAAAAAATGGGGGTCAAACAAGGGCTTAACTTTAGTTTTCAATTTTGAAGCTTATTTTAGGACAAAATAATTAGGATTTGACTTCATAGATTTTTAGTATTTTTCCTACTCCTATTAAAACTAGTTTAAACCCTATGTAAAGGGAGTTTATGCAATGTAATTCATACAACTATAGTAATGAAATAAAGATATTCTTTGTTAAATTCTGCTTCCGTTTGTTTAAATCTTCTCCCTCCTCCTAACTTCCCATCTTCTCTTTTCCCCTCATTTTTGATCTTCTTTCCCCATTTTCCCTTCTCCTATAATTCTACTGTTTGGTTCAAAAAAAATGCTGCAATTGAATGGGATTTGATTGGTAAATCCACTAGCTTTCAACTTGAGTAATTCAATAGAGAAATAAATAGTTAAGCTCTTCAATGTTTACAATCACCAACCAAAAGGAGAAAGAATAGTAGGAGAAGAAATAAAGAGATTACTGTAACACTATGCTCACAACAAAATGACATGAATAGAACTAAATAAGCAAATCTGTCAGCAAAGAGAACGTACATAAGTAAGGTTCAGCACAACAGCCGAGTAGATCTGCATGCCATTCCTTTTGCAAATTTAATTCCACGGTTGAAGCCTCTTTATGTCTTGAGGTCATTGTGGCCCTCCTGTGCACATAAATATAGACGTTGAAGAAATTTTCATACTAGCAACATAAATCCTAAGATTAGAAGTCAGATTAAAACTATGATGAAGAAATCAGTTTTAACTGTATGAAAAAAGAATTAAACCACCTCACCAAAGTTAGGACATATTTTATTTATTTACATTTTATCTTCAACCACCCCAACCCTCAAGTACGGGGGGTCAATATTTATAAATGATGGCAATGAGACTTGATCTACCAAGTTGAATCAGCTCATTAAAAAGCTTTAAACTTGGAGGGAACAAATTTATTTATTAAAAGCTTATCTTCAAAAGAATTTAATGAATCAAAGACATTAAATTAAGATGAACAAGAAAGAGATGGACCTTGAGCTTGTATGATGATGAACCTTTTCAGGGTTCTTCTCAAAAAGTTTCTTCACCTTACCCGACTCCAATTTCTGGGAACTTTTAACTGGTGAAGTATTCTCTGATGGGGGATCTGCAACATTTTCTGTAACTTCAATCAACCGTTGAATTACTTCGCATTGAGCCACGTCCAAATGAGCTTGTGATCGTTGTAGCTCTACCTTGAGCTTTTCATTTTCTTTGCGAAGTGCTGTATCGAAAGGCAATTTTGGATAAGAACAAGACAGACTTTTCTTCAATATTATTGTATCATTTTCAGACGGGTGTGGGTTCAAAATAGCATTTTGTACTTTTCTGTCGTATTCATCATATGTGTATTCACGTTGATCTTTCTGAATTTCTTCAAGCCTGTCCTGTAATTAGTCAAAAAGATTCGCAACAATAAAGCAAGACGTCTTATTTCACTAATATAGCAACATAATAAATATAAATTCACCAAGAAATTATACGATAATGTTCAAAAATCAAATGGAGAACTACAAGGTGAAAAGCAATAAAAGTCTATTACTAAGTAATAGCAGTGTGCACCATGGAGATGCTAATCTTACACCAACAATAGTTTCATTTCCTCATCCTGTTCCCCAAAGAGTAAGTTTCACTAGATATCAGTCAATCAAAAAGGTTTTCATGCACATCAAATTCTGCATAGCACATTAAAGAAAGTCTTAGTTGGATGAATGAGATATATTTTTCTCTTAACCTCAGTTTGCGATTTTTCTATGTGCACCCAAAAGCACCCAGCTTAATGGGCTGCTCACCATGTGTAGAAGTATGGCATGGAATTGTCTCGAAGGTACCCCAAGCGATTGCTTTGGGTAAACCTCAGGTGGTCGCCTGGGGTACTTACTGTGCAACAGGACCCTTCAGTTCTTCACAGCATAACCAAGCGATCTGTCACAGACTTGGAGATTTCAAGCTCCGTGCGGCACTTAGCTCTTCAATCCGCCTATCGGATATTAACTAAGTTAACCTCACTCCTTAACTGAGCACTATTCAAGTGCTTACAACCAAGTAGTAGGGAAAAACTGAAACGATATTAGAGAGAAAATACACTTTTTGTATTGAAACTCTTTAATATTACAACACTCGACCAACACTTGACACTCTCTTCCACAAGTGTTTTACACAACACTCAAGCTCTCTCTATATGCAAAGTCACTCAAATCCTTGGATGGTTACAAATGAGCACACTTCCCCCTATTTAAACTACCACCTCCATAGAATGGATGGTGGAGAACTACATGATCCAATGGCTATAATCGATTCTCAAGATAATTCTATTATTATATCTATCATCTAGACAATTCCACCATACAAATATCTATACAAAGATCTATCATATAAGATCTAGAGAATTCCTACATCTATATACTTCTAAACTATTCTGAATCCCCTTAGCTTGGAGAATTCACCTTAATGTTCTCAAGAATTCCTTCAAGGCTCTTCTATGGAGTCTTCCAGATCTAGCTAATTCTACCATTGTTCTGCATGCTTCTGGAACCTTCTAGGAACTTCAATTGTGCCTTGTTCGTAAAATGGGCAGCCTACCCTTTTCATGCATCCCCACGTCCACGTCTTAACAAATTTTCATGTTGCTTCGATGGATCACATCTGACATGTGACAATCTCCTCCACCTATTATGTCAACGTCCTCGTTGACATGGAGCATGAGACTCCATCTCTACCCCTTGTCCTTTGATGAGCTCAATCGTTCCCAAATAGTATACACGTACATGTCTCTTGGACATGTTGCATCCAGGAGTCATATTTGACGCGACCCTTCCACCATTAGGATCATGATAGGCGTCTTCCCTCACATTTAAATCCTTCATGCTTGAAACCAAGGCATCATTATTCTTCTTCAGAAACTCCAATCGCAACACAATCTTGTGTTGGTCCATCGGTACCACTAAGAAATCCACACGAGCCTCCCATGTGCCAAAGTGTAGCATTACTCTTCGTGCTACACCCACAATCGGTTTGGCCTTATCATTGACGGTCTTCATCCATCCATCTCCTCTTGAGACTTGGATGCCTAGTCGTTCGGCCTCATCCAGAGTTATAAAATTATGTGTAGCTCTCATCTACAAACGCCTAACATTTTGCCCATTAACGTTGCCCTTCGCAAACAATAGGGCTCTCACCTTTAGGCATCTTGTTAGACGATCCCTTGGATCCCCCTTCCAAGGTGTTTAATAGGTGCGGCCCTTTGCACAAAAGGCAACCACTAAAAGTAGATTTCCTCCTTTCTCGAAAATAATTCCTAGGTAACGGAAGCTTGGAGGTGTTTCCGCCTTTTGGTGGATAGCTTCCCTCTACATGGAAGTCTTCTCTTCATCTCCCCCCACCTTTTCCATAACTACCTCGTGTCTCCGTCCTTCTTGAAGCATCCTCCATGTGATAGTCTGTCAAGGATTCTGCTACCAAAATGGCCTCGTCTATGTTGCTAACTCCGCACCTTAGTAATTCCTTTTTTACCCAACGTTGAAGTCCGTCTGTAAAGTGGAAAAGCAAGTCTTTTACCGCAATGCTTGGGATTTGATGCATTAAAGTGGTGAACTCTTGCACATAGTCCCGAATTGTAGACCTTTGCTTCAATAGACTCATCTTATTTCAAGCTTGTGCACTACGTTTTCGGGATAAAACTGGCACTTCAACTCCTGATTGAAATGAGCACACGTGTCTATCTTGCATATCTAGAACTCTATGTCAACATGCTTACGATGCTAACATAAAGCTGCAATATCACTAAGATAAAGTATAGCGGTACGTACCTTTGTTGCCTCATCGAAGTCGTTGATGCCCTTGAAGTAGACCTCCGTACACCATAGGAAATTCTCGACCTCCTTGGCATCCCTCTTGCTGTCGAACTCCTTCGGCTTGGGGAACTCAATCCTTGGTGCAAGTGTAGAATTGCTAGAACCCGTACTAGCCATAGCGCGTTGACAAGTGGCCATATCCTTGCGTAAATTCTCACAAAGCTTTTTTACTTGAGCTTGGATGGACCTTGCGGCATCCCAGTGTTTAAAAACGCGAGGAAGAGGTGCGCCTCAATGAGGCGCATATACAGTGCCTTGAGACACTGGTTTGGTGCAAATAGTCTGTGTAAATTACGCCTA
The DNA here is from genome assembly GCA_963555705.1 of Ligustrum vulgare. Lineage (NCBI taxonomy): Eukaryota > Viridiplantae > Streptophyta > Magnoliopsida > Lamiales > Oleaceae > Ligustrum > Ligustrum vulgare. The sequence goes on along the minus strand of OY743173.1, from coordinate 38,032,098 downwards.
AGTAGATGAGGCGTACGCCTCGCTGGTTTTGAGGCGTGAGGCACTTATCTCCCAAAAGTGGGCTGTTTTTTGAAATTCTTTGGGCCGTGGCCCATAAAATGTTAGACCCAATATTACCTTCTTTCTTAAAAAATTGAAAAGATATGGACATGGCCCATTAATCAAGAAATTACAAAAAAAATTAAAACCTTAACATCTACTAAATTCCCACCCCCCTCAACTTCCCCACTCACGTCCAGTGCTCTTGTTCTCTCCACACATCCCCACTCACATCCAGTGCTCTTGTTCTCTCCACACAGTGCCGACTGTCGATAGAGAAGGGACCACAAGTAATTTTTTTTTATCTTTTTAATATGTTTTCTTGCGTTTTATCTCTCCTGTTAAAGTAATCTCCTTTTATTTTTCTGAAATTGTAGGAAAATTGTCATTTTCTATCTCCTATTCTTCAGCCGACAGATTAGTCCACTGGTCTAGCCACTCAGGTAATTATTTTATTTTGTATTATTATTTTTTTTTTTGTCGTTTCTCTCTCGAAGTTTTTTTTTAACTCTAGACTAGACTTGGGCAGTTAATTGATTAGTATTTTTAATAAATAATTATTTTATAACATTAGTTAATAAATGCAAAAGAGTGTTTAAAATCTGTTTATTTAATCTGCAAATATGCAAAATAAAGAGATTAAATCTGTAATTGCACATTTGCACTGTTTAAAATCTGTTTTTTTATTAAAAAAGAGAGTAAAACACTGCAATTGCCTGGACATTTGCATTGCTTAATTGTTATTAAATCTGAAATCATGCTTAGCCAGCTTAGGTAATTAGGTTTGAACTTAAAAATTTTGAAGTCATGCATATTAGGTTATTGGGTTTGAACTTTGAATTTTGATTGCATGTTTTAATTAATTTTTTATGTTTATTTTTGGTTTTATACAATTATACTTTTATTTTTAGGATGAGAAAGGATAATATATCCAACTTGGAAGTATGGAAGGGAAGTCGAAAATGCTGCAGGTGATTAAAAAATATATATATATTTACATTGAGAGCTTGTTTGGTAAAGGTAAAACTTTTACCATAATTTTTCAAATTCAATCTCAACCATCAATTCTTAGTCAAGCCCACCATTTTTTACTTTTCAATCAATTTTAAACCCCACATCCATAAAAAAAAAAAAAAAAAAAAAAAAAAAAAAAAAAAAAAAAAAAAAAAAAAAATCAAAATTTTTCACATTACCAAACAAGCTCTGAATGTATGTTTTGCAAGAAGATCATTACCGGAGGGGTTAAGCGGATGAAGGATCATTTAGCATGTACACACAAAAATATAGTCCTGTGTCCTGGGGTTCCCGAAGATGTGAAAAAGGAGATGATTAATTATTTGAAAGTGGCAAATTTGCAAAAAGACTTAGCCCAATAGCAATTTGAAGACGTGATTGAAGGTAGTTCTTACCACCGTACTAAGAATGTTGTTGACAATGACTCTATGAGAGGTATTAGAGGTCTGATGGATAGATTTGTCACAAATATCACCGATGGTGATGAAGGAACTACAAAGATAAGTGGAGCTAAATTGAAGGAGTTGTGTACAATGTTTGTATGGACATTGGTCGCTTCTTTTTTGAAAATGTATTGCCTTTCCATGTGATAGAATATCCCTCTTTCAAGAACATGTGTCGGGCTATCAGTTCTTATGGTAGAGGTTTTACACCTCCTTCAATGTACGAGCTCCGAACTTGGATTCTTAAGGAAGAAGAGAACACAACTGAAAAAATTGTTCAAGATGTGAAATCAACGTGGAAGACAACTGGGGTTTCTATATTATTTGACGGATGATCTGATTTGAGGAATAGGAGCTTGATAAAATTTCTAGTGAATAATCCCAGCAGAAGTGTGTTTTTGAAATCTGTTGATGCGTCTGATGCAATTAAGGATGCAAATTTCATGTTCAAAATGTTAGATGACATTGTTGAAGAAATTGGAGAAGAAAATGTTGTGCAAGTTGTAACGGATAATGCTAGCAACTACAAAGCAGCTAGAAGGATGTTGATGAAAAAAAAAAAAGCATTTGTGTTGGACTCCTTGTGCACCGCATTGTATTGATTTGATGCTTGAAAAGCTAAGTGAATTGCCTCAACATAAGCATGCACTATTGAAGGCAAAGGAAGTGAGTAACTTTATCTATAATCGTGTTTGGGTTTTAGCTTTGATGAGAATAATTACGAAGGAGTTAATTCGACCAGGTCCTACTAGGTTTACTACATCATACTTTACTTTGTAAAGAATTTAAGAGTTGAAGCGACCTTTGCAAGCTATGCTTACTTCTAAAGAATGGTTAAACTTAATGTGGGCAAGTAAATCTCAAGGAAAAGAAATGAGAAAAATCGTATTGAAAGATAACAATTCTTGGCCTAGTGTTGCTTATGCTTTGAAAACTACGAATCCCTTGGTTAGTGTTTTGAGACTTGTTGATTCTGAGCAGATGCCATTAATGGGATTTATCTACAAGGCAATTGATAATGCAAAAGAACAAATTGCAAAAAAATTGGGTGATAAAGAGGCCTCCTGCAAAGAGATTTGTGATAGCATTGATGAGAAGTGGGAGTTTCAGTTGCATAGAGATCTACATGCTGCTGGCTATTATCTGTAGAGAATTTTTCTAAGCATTTTGAAGTCATGACGAGATTGTACAATTGCATGGCTAGACTTATTCCTGATGTAAAAGAAAGGGAAATTGCATATCTCCAAATTGATAAATTTGTGAGGAAAAAGAAATTATTTAGTGTTGATCAAGCAAAATCTTCTTTCAACAAACGGTTCCCAAGTACGTATTATAAGTTTAATCATGTGAACAAATGATTAATGTATATTTATCTACACACTAAGTCATTGACTCTATCTAACTTGTTTTTGCATTAGTTACTTGGTGGACGCAATTTGGCATTGGTACTCCAAAACTTAATCGTTTTGCAATTAGGGTGAGTTTTATTGCTAGAGTGGAAAATGAGTGGAAAAAAAATATTTTATAAGGAATTGATTTGCTTGAAAATTATTTTCGTGGAAAATATCAATTGAAAGTGTTTGATTGGTTTAATTTTATAGCTAGAAAAAGTGGGAAATTTTTCAAGTTTTATTGTTTGATAGACAGTATTTTTCAATGCAAATAAAATAAAATTTTGCTATTTTAATCTAATTTTTTAACACATTTGTATTTGATAATAATAATATTATTATTTTTTGGAAAAAAATAAATCAATTAACAACAACAAAACTGATCAAACATGATGTAAATCGTTTTCCACCTTACCTTCCAAATGATTTCTTAGCCAAAACCAAAAAAAATATTTTTCAACTTTTTATGCAAAATAGGCACGTGAATCAAGTGGATGGAAATCATTTTCCAACACAAATGTGGTCCATCAAACAAGGAAAATTGAGAAAATGAGGAAAACATTTGGATTTTCCATGGAAAACACATCCTATCAAACACACCCTTAGAGTTTTAAGTCTCACTTGTTCATCTTCTACTTGCGAACGCAATTGGAGTACATTCAATCAAGCGCATATAAAGAGAAGGAATCGTTTGAATATCATGTACAACAAAAGGCTCAAAGATCGACATGTGAGATTGCAGTCGCTTAAAGAGGGAGAGGATCCTTTGCAAAGATTATCCGTCAGATGATGAGTGGGTTGCTGATGTTGGTAGTAGTAGTAGTAGTACAAAAGGAATGGAGAGTTCTACTTCTACTCGCAAGCAAGGTCCACATAAAAGAAAGTGCACTGTTTGACAAAGTGGTATTCTTATTAACATAATTGAACTTTATCTTTGTTTATAAAATAAATATAATCTTGTTTCTTGAATTTACAGATAAAGGGGCGGGAAATATGCATTTAGTGGATAAGGAGGATGATTGGATAGAAATAAACAGTGAAGATAAAGAAGATGATCGAGCAATTAGATATGATAATGACTCCTTGGAAGATCCCACTAGTTCTAGTAGTGAAGATGGAGATGATCAAGATATTTATTAACACAACTTTTTAGACTGTCTATATATCTTATTAGTTTTTTGTTTGATGTGACTAGTTTACTACACACTGGTCTTTTTGATAGTCTACGTAGTAGATGTATAATCTTTTTGCGTGACTATTTAGTAAGATTGCTCAACTAGCTCTTTTTGGTGAAATATTGTGTTATCTATTATTGAAATCTGAATTTTCATAGTATTTTTTTATTTAGTGGCTAATTTTTTAGTTCGTAGTGAGGCTTACACCTTAAAGCGCCTCGAGACTTAGTTCCGCCTTTTTAAACATTGCAGCATCCATCACTCTTACCTCCACTACGACAATTGCATTCCTTAGAGCATCTTGTCCTTCATTTAGAGAATCAATTTTCTCTAAAGTGTGAGCCTTCAAGGTAGAGAGTAACTCCTCCACCGTCTCGATGCATTCTCCTATGTTAAGGAAAACATCTTCAAGAGATTCTGTTGCGGAAGCCCTCGGTTAGCTCTTGCCTCCCGCCACTGCTTGAACTTCTCGCCCACATTCCATCCCAGAGTGCCAGAAACTTCCCCTTTGGTTGACATATCCCACTAGTCGAACCTAGATCTGATATCAATTGTCACGGACTTGGATATTTCAAGTTCCATGCAGTGCTTAGATCTTCAATCCACCTGTCACATATTAATAAGTCAGTCTCGCTCCTTAACCAAGCACTATTCAAGTGCTCACGACCAAATAGCAAGGGAAAACTGGCAAACGATATTAAAGAGAAAATACACTCTTTGTATTAAAACTCTCTAATATTACAACGCTCGACCAACACTTGGAACTCTCTTCCACAAGTGTTTTATACAAGCTCTCAAGCTCTCTATATATGCTAAGTCACTCAGTTCCTTGGATGTTACAAATAAGCACACTTCCCCTATTTATATTACCACCTCCATAGAATGGATAGTGTAGATCTACTTGACCCAAAGGCTATATTCTATTCTCTAGATAATTCTATTATAATATTTATCATCTAAGCAATTTTACCATACAAAAATCTATACAAAGATCTATCATCTAAGATCTAGAGAATTCCTACATTTATATACTTCTAGACTATTCTAGAATCCCTTTAACTTGGAGAATTCTCCTTAATGTTTTAGAGGGCTTTTTAAAGCTCTTCCATGAAGTCTTCCAAATCTAGCTAATTCCACCATGTTCCGCAAGCTTCTGGAACATTCCACAAACCTCAACTGTGCCTTGTTCGTGAAATGGGCAACCCGCCCTTTTCGTGCATCCCCACGTGCACGTCTTGACAAATTTTCATGTTGCTTTGACAGGTCACATCAGGGATGTGACTAATTGCTTGAGTTTATACCAAGCGATCGCTTCGTAGTAATTTAGGAATTTCCGAGATTTTCTCTATTTTTCCATTTTTGATTATTCCGTTGTATTTTAATCTTTTCCTTATTCTGGATAGGCATGATTTAAGGAAATAAAGTTAATTCTTCTTGTATATATATGTTATGAATCACAGTGAATCAACATGGTATCAGAGTCTCCTTCAATCTTCTATTCATTACTATAGAAATTGGAGTTTGATTTCTTTCTACTCGAAATTTGTTGTTTTTCTATTCATTACCTTGTATTTCTAAATTCTTCTTTGTTGTCTTATCCGCTATGGCAAATGATGAAGATTCTTCAAAGAAGGGTAAATCTACTACAATGGTTGGGCTCCATGTGCAAGAAGTTTCTGCGTTAATTGCTCCAGAACGATTTGATGGTACCAACTATGTTAAATGGGCTTTGAATGCTCAAAATAAGATCCATGGAAAGAAGCGTTGAAGTTATATTTCAGGGACTAGATCTCCACTTACTGGTGTTCACTCGGAAGAATACGAGGCTTGGGAAGATGAGAATTGCCTCGTGAAATCTTGGTTGCTCGATGCAATGACAAAAGATATCAGATGTGATGAGAATCAAGAAAGTCAAACCTCGATGCACGTGCCCGTGGGACCCATGACGAGATCCGAAGTTGAAGATGTTCAAGACTCGAGGCAAAACAACGTGAATAAATCAAGAAAAGAAGCCAAGGATCAAGTTGGAGCCAAAAAGGGGAAGAAATTGGAGTTAGCCAATTTCGGTCGACCGAAACTAATTCCGGTCGACCGAAACTCTGCAAAGGATTTTAGACCCAGCTTCAGTCACTTTCGGACGAGGAGCGGTCGACCGAAAGTCCAGTTTCGGTCGACCCAGAGATCGACCGAAATATTTTTCGGTCGACCGAAACACCTCAGTTTTAAAAAAAACGGGGTTTTCTTGCAATTTCCACAAAAACGGGGTTTTTCTTGTAAATACCGAAATTGCACATTTTTCCCATTTTTGTACATTATATTCTCATTTCTCTTCATTTTGTAAAATAACTTGATTTGTTCATTAGAGAGCTCTTGAGAGCTAGGGCTTGAAGTCCCCCTTCTTGAGGTAAGGTTAAACCTCTTTGATCTTGTATCTTCTTGGAATTTAATCAACTTTGCTTGAGTATTGTTATTCTTGTGTTGTTGTTTATTTTCCGCCACCTTGGAATTTGTTTAAGTGACCCCCATTGGGCTAGGGTTTGTTAATCCTTGAATTTTGGGTTAGAATTAAACTTGGGTTAAGGTGTTTATCCATTTATTTACCACTTTAGCTTTCTTGGGTTGGTATTAAAATTGTTGTGGGAATTTTCGGTCAACGCACCGAAGGGGTTCGCATCATTTGGTATCAGAGCTTGGCTCTAATTTAGTAAACCTATCTTTACTTTCTTGTTGTTGTTCTTGGCATTGTGAAAAAAAAAAAAAAAAAATTGCAAAAAAACGAAAATTGAGAAAAAAATTGGGGAAATTTATATGCCCATGTGTATTGTTAATTTCATGTATTGGGTATATTGATTGTTGAATTTGTTGGGGGTTTCTATTAGCCAAACACTTACTTTCCTACATTATCCAAAGTGTTTGATAAATTGTCCCAAAGAAAAATACCCCATTCATGCTTTGTTGTTCAATGCCCATATATTGCTAATCACTTGGGGCTATCCAATTCCCATTATTGAGAGTGTCATCAACATTTTATTCTATATATATCACTTGCTCCATACATTGGGTAATTGTTGATCATTCATTCCTTACTACATTTGGGTTGTTGGGGATTTATTCATATATCCACATAATACACATTCAAGGCCACTTCAATATTGAGTACAAAGTGTTTGCTAAATTGCTTCATTGAAATTTACACTCTTGTGCTTATTTGCTCTACATATATGTCTTGTCTAATACTTGTGGTTATTCAATCCCATTGTTGAAATTGTAATCCTAGCATCTTATCCCACATAAATATTGTTCCTTTTGAGTATAGCAAGCACATAAATTCTACTTGCTATTTGTGTCTATTTGTTCTAAATTCCTTCTTCCTTGTTGGTGATTTCTTTAACTCTACAAGAATTATACTTTGTGGTTTAGTTGATTACCTTCCTTGGAGAACTTGAGAAAGGAGATTTTGAGTGGAAAAAGGCAAGAGTGGTGAGCTCAATAGAGGGTAAAAGCCTAAATTGAGTGAAACACGAGTGAAAATTATTCTTGTGAGAACACTTTCACACTTGCACACCATGTCAAATTCCAATGCTAAAACTCATGATTTGAAGTACTTGTTACAAAATATTTCAACCACCATGGCTAGACAAATGGAGAAAAGTAGGGCTGAGTTGGAAAAATTTAGGAACAAGAGGGGAGAGTACATCAAATAGGGGAGGTGAAGAAATGATGTGTAGTAGAAGAAGGGTGAGGGATAATCTTGGGGACGTAGTGTATAGGGATGGAGTTAGAAAGCAAAATGGGAGTTTGAATAGGAAAAGAAGAGATGGGTTAGAAGGTAGGAGAAATGGAGTTGATGAAAATATTGATAGTGTGAGAATGCAAAATTCATCATTTCATGGAATGGGTATAAGTGGAGAAGTGGAAGAGGATTGGAGAATGGGTAGGAAACGAAGAGAATGGATAGATAGGAGTGAAGATGGAATTGATGGTAATATTGATATAACAAAAATAAAGAGTCCATTCCATAGGAGGGACGGTAGTGGAAGTAGAGAAGTAGTGAAGGAGATGAATACTAGGCTACCAAAATTTTTGGACCATGATAATGAGAAGGAAACACATGGAGAAAATACATTCTACACTAGATGCCTTGTGGGGGATAGGGCATGTAGTCTCATTATAGATGGGGAGAGTGTCACTAATTTGGTGAGTGCTAGTAGGGTGGAGAAATTGGGGTTACCGGTTATGAAGCATCCTAATCCCTATGTATTACAAAGGTTGAACGACTATGGGGAGGTGAGGGTAAGTGAACAAGTTCTTCTTACTTTTCACATTGGTACTTATAGTGATCAAATATTATGTGATGTAGTTCCCATGCACACTACACACATAGTTTTGGGGAGACCTTGGCAATGTGAACGAAATGTGAATCTTGATAGGAGAAGGAACCGGTGTAGCTTCAAAATGAATGGAAAAAAGGTTGTGATCCTATCTTTGAGCTCGGAAGAAGTATGCAAAGACCAAATGAAGCTCAAGAAGGAATTCGAGGAAGAAAAGGAGAAGGAGAAGGAAAAAGAAGAGGACGAAGGGGAGGATAGGAAAACAAGAGAACCTTCAATTGATAAAATTGAAGAAAATAAAAATGTGAGCAAGAGAGTTGGGGCCACGTCCCTAGAAAAAGGAGAGGCAGTGAGAGTTGGAGCCACGACTCCAGAAAAAGGAGAGGTGAGAGAAGAAACGAGGGTTGAGGATTCTACCTCAGAAAAAGGTGAGGAAGTGATGAGTGCCACCAAAGAAATTGAGAGAAGAGATCACTCCAAAATGTTCTTTACTCTTGAATATTCTAACACTTCCCTCCCTAGTTTGGTTCTTTCTTTGTTGCAGGAAATTGTGAGTCCAACTTATCAAGGCAACAAAGAACTCCAAAAGCACGCCTTATGGAAGAAATTCATGGAAACATTTTCCTACAACAACGAGTACAACCGAGGTAAAGAAAATGGGATAACCAATGCAACATCTAGGAGGTATGCTCCTAACAATTCTTTGAATGCAAGGTTATTGTGTTTTGAATACATTAGAGGGTTGTATGATCTTGATGTAGATTTGACAAGTGTGTTGTTGACTTGTGAAAATGTAACATGTGGTAAGGATCATTGTCATGATGAGTGCTTAATGTGTAAATGCAACTTTTTGCGTGTGCCCAATGGCATAAGTACCAAATCCTTTTGTGAAAATGTTGCATATAGTACATTTCATGGGCATGTTGAATCCTTATTTTGTAAAAATATGCTTGGCTTGCATATTCGCTCTCTAAAGGAATTGCTAGTTAGGGGAGTCCATGGGAAAAATTTATTGGGATGTTTTGATGATAAAAGGACTTCGCTTCTAACATTTCTAGATGCTCCCTCATTCCGTCTTGAACATAGTAAGAGCATGCATGTTAAATATCCGAATTTGTTAAACATCTATGAATCATGTTGTGAGCAATATTTTGATGGATTTTATGGGCATGATGATTATTTGTTTTGGAAAATTGGATTGTTTCCTTGTAAATGTGCCATGCGTGAATTGCTAGTGGGAGGAGCACATGATAGTTGTTTGATGGGGCGATTTAAAATCAACGAGGTTTTAGGGGTATTATGTGATCAATTTTATTGGCCTATTTTGAAGATTGGTGTTGAACATGTTTGCACTTGTAGTAAATGCCGAACTTGTAAAATGGCTAAACTTAAGTTTTTCCCCCAAGAATTCCATGCATATTTGCCCATCATAAGTAAACCTGAAAGTACTACTTATATGAATTTTATAGTGGGTTTACTTGGAATAAAGAAAGAAGATGAAGCTATTTTTGTGATTGTTGGTAGAAAAATTAAAATGTCACGATTGATTGCATGCCATGTAACCAACAAGGTCATCAACCTAGCTAATCTTTTCTTTCAGGAGGTCGTGCATTTGCATGAAGTTGGTGCTAATTTTGTGGTTGTTAAATTTGCTTGCGATTTAATTGCTCATCATAATAGCAAGTTTTCTCCACTTAAAATTGCTTGTGACTTTAACCTATTAACTCTGTTGAACTTTATGCATATGTTTATTGAAGAAAGAGTTGGTTTAGGTGGCCACGAGAATGCACTTTTGGTTAAGCCCCTTTCCAGGAGGCTCGAGCTTCCATTTAGGGGAATTGGAATGCAATGTGCTTCCAATGCCAACCATGGCGGGAAACATATTCCGTTTGATCCAGGCGGCCGGATGTGTTCCCATTCGTGGAAGGAGCGACCCCCCGATCAAATAAAATCCAAATTGCTACTTTGCAGTGTTGGCACATCTCAAGCTTTTGGCAACGCCTACAAATTGACTTTGCACGGTGAGTATGAAATTTCAGTTACATTTATTGTGTCTGAATTTTCTATTTTTATTGTAGGTGCCGATTCGAGGTCGAATCTCTTTCGAGATGGAGGAGATGATGAGAATCGCGAAGGTCCAACTTCAACGCATGAACCTGTGATCCACAATGTTGCAAGATCAAAGTTCAAGGAGTTTCACGACAGTGCATTCAAGCAAGATTCGAGGTCGAATCCTTTTCAAGAGGGAGGGGATGATGAGAATCGGGAAAGTCAAACCTCGATGCACGTGCCCGTGGGACCCATGACGAGATCCGAAGTTGAAGAGGTTCAAGATTCGAGGCTAAACAACGTGAATAAATCAAGAAAAGAAGCCAAGGATCAAGTTGGAGCCAAAAAGGGGAAGAAATTGGAGTTAGCCAATTTCGGTCGACCGAAACTAATTCCGGTCGACCGAAACTCTGCAAAGGATTTTAGACCCAGCTTCAGTCACTTTCGGACGAGGAGCGGTCGATCGAAAGTCCAGTTTCGGTCGACCCAGAGATCGACCGAAATATTTTTCGGTCGACCGAAACACCTCAGTTTTAAAAAAAACGGGGTTTTCTTGCAATTTCCACAAAAACGGGGTTTTTCTTGTAAATACCGAAATTGCACATTTTTCCCATTTTTGTACATTATATTCTCATTTCTCTTCATTTTGTAAAATAACTTGGTTTGTTCATTAGAGAGCTCTTGAGAGCTAGGGCTTGAAGTCCCCCTTCTTGAGGTAAGGTTAAACCTCTTTGATCTTGTATCTTCTTGGAATTTAATCAACTTTGCTTGAGTATTGTTATTCTTGTGTTGTTTATTTTCCGCCACCTTGGAATTTGTTTAAGTGACCCCCATTGGGCTAGGGTTTGTTAATCCTTGAATTTTGAGTTAGAATTAAACTTGGGTTAAGGTATTTATCCATTTATTTACCACTTTAGCTTTCTTGGGTTGGTATTAAAATTGTTGTGGGAATTTTCGGTCAACGCACCGAAGGGGTTCGCATCAAGATGTCTCTTTAATCGCCTATAGCTAAAGAAATATGGGAAGCAGTCAGGTGGACATATCATGTCTAAAACAATGCATCAAAGGCCTACCAACTACATTGCGAGGTAATTTCTGTTTGTCGGAATGGAGGGTTTGTTATCTCTTACTTTGGAAAACTACAGAAGATTTGGAAGCAATTGTTCGATGGAGTGTGCCAGAGACATTGAGAAACATATCATGATGGTTAATTCCCAACGGTTATTTATGTTTTTTGCGGGTCTTGACTCTCAGTTGGATGGAGGGAGACGAATACTTGCTAACAAACCACTTTCAAATATACAAGTTGCTTATGCTGTGGTTTGTGCAGAAGCTAATCGTCACGATTCAATGCTTGGAGTAATTGGAGAAGGGGCTGTTATGGCATCTAGGAAAATGTCAACATCAAAGAAGGATCGAAAATGTACTCATTGTAAGGGTACAGGTTATACTGTGGATACTTGCTTCCAAATTCATGGATATCAAGACTCGCATTGAAGGGCCAAGAACGCATCCCAAGTTTCATCTAATGTTAAGGTAGAGGATGTTAATTCAGATTTCCTGATAGAGGATGTTAATTCAATTGGAAATATGGCCACTACCCTAGGATTCACTACTAAGTCAAGTATGTGTTTTACTAGAAATAGAGATTGGATAATTGACTTTGGTGCAATGGATCATATGACTTGTGACTGATACATTTTAGTCATTTATCCTCTAATTGCCCCCAAAACTTCTATTACCAATGCCAATGACTGTTCATCTTCATATGTTAGTATTGGTACCATCTCATTATCCCTAGTTTAACCAGCAATTATGACTTGTACCGTCACTAAATTGCAATCTTATCTCTATTTATCAATTAATCTGATCTCATAATTATGTTGCAATGTTCTTCCCTACTCAATGTACATTTCAGGACATCTATACCAAGGAGAAGATTGACAGTGGTAAGGAGAGTGGAAGATTGTATTATCTTGGGGGTGACTTTTAACAATCTAATAGAAAAGGACGAGCTCACCTTGTAAATGAAAGTGTGGTGAATAAGAAAAATGATGTTTCTTTGATTATGGCATAGGTGTCTAGGACATCTTTCTTTTGGTTATCTTAGGAGATTATTTCTTTTTTTATTTCGTGAATGTAATTTTTCAGATTTTATTTGCGAAACTTGTGTCATGACGGAAACCCATCATTCCACTTTTCATTTAAGTGATAATAAAGCAAATTTTCCTTTCTCCCTAGTTATTTGAATGTTTGGAGACCAGCACCAATCCCTACTCCTAATGGGATCAAGTGGTTTAAAACCTTTGTTGATGATTATACTAGACTGATATGAGTTTACCAATTAAAAAACAAGTGACATGAGTACAATTTTTCGGTTTTTCATCAAATGGTAACTTCCCATTTTGGTGTTCCAATAAAAATCCTTCATTCTGATAATGAGAGGAATATTCTAAACATGAGCTGATAGAGTTTATGCATTCTGTAGGTATTACTCGTCAAAATTCATGCCCTTATTCTCCACAACAAAATGGGGCTGTTGAGAGGAAAAAATAGACATTTATTAGAAGTTACTTTATATCTATTTTGTTTGGGGGAATGTGTCTTCTTATCTATGGGGTAAGGAATTAAATTCAACAGTCTACTTGATAAATCGTACACCATCTAGTGTCTTCAATTATAGGAGACCATTAGATGTTTTATCTGATCATTGTACTCTTCCATCGATTGTTCTCTAAGCTCTTAGAATTTTTGGGTGTGTAACCTTCGTTCACTTACACTCACATCAACGTACTAAACTTGAGCATTGAGCTGTGAGGTGTGTTTTTGTGGATATGGAACTAATCAAAAGGGGTAAAAGTATTATGATCCGGTCTTTAAAAGGTTTATATCTCTATGGATGTTAGCTTTGATGAAAAACAACTCTTCTACAAACTATTACCTACCGATTTATCACTTTAGGGAGAAAATCAAGGAGAAGTGATCCCTTATGAGAGCTGCGGACTTTTTCTCCTATTGGTGAGTCTGAAGTCTACTCTAATAGTTCAATATCACCTTTTTCTTCATCTAGCCAATCTTTTCCTAAGGTACATTCTCCTCCTAGTCTTATAGTTTTTTTTATGATGCTGAACCTCTTGCTTATAATGATATTGATAACACTGAACACCTTTTTCCTTATAATACTGAACATCTTTTTGCTTGATAACAGTGAACACTCTTCTTATTATCTCCTACCACAATCTAATCGTGGAATATCACCTACTAGATATGAACATGACCCTAATTGCAATTCCAAATATCCAATTAGCAATTATTTGACCTCACATAGATTGTCCAAATCATAAACATCTTATGTGCTATATTTATAATCTGTTTCTATTCATAGTAAAATGTAGGCAGCTTTAGCAGATACTAGATGTACTCAAGCTATGGCACATGAAATGGCTGCAATTGAAAAAAAAAAAAATGATACTTAGGAGATGGTGACTTTACCAAAAGAAAAAAAAGTTTGTGGGATGCGTAGATGGGTGTTTACGATGAAAATAAAGCGGATGGAACTGTTCAGAAGTATAAAGCTCGATTAGTTGCAAAAGGGTATACACAGTCTTATGAGATTAATTATCAAGACACTTTCGCACCAATGGCCAAACTCAATACTGCAATGGTTATCTTATCCTTGGTAGCGAATCAAGATCGACCGCTTCTTCAATTCAATGTAAAGAATGGGTTCTTACACGGAGACCTTATAGAAGAGGTGTATATGGATCCTCCCCCGGGTATAGAGAAGTACTTAGGCATTATGAAGGTGTGCAAACTCAAGAGGGCGTTGTATGATTAAAACAATCTCTGAGGGCTTGATTTGAGAGATTTACCGATTCTATGAAGAGTTTTGGCTCAACTCTGATCACACTTTTTTCTTAAAGCACAAAGAGGGTAAAGTTACCGAATTAATTATATGTGTTGATGATATGGTTATGACGGGTGAAGATCAGGATGAAATTGAAAGCTTACAACGCCATTTGGCCTCAAAATTTGAGATGAACAAGCTTGGTGATTTGAAGTACTTGGGTATTAAGATGCCCGATCAAAGAATGATATTTTCCTATCTCAAAAGAAATAATGATATTTTCCTATCTCAAAAGAAATACGTTCTTGATTTGTTAAATGAGATAGACATGCTTGAATGTAAGCTTGCTAATACCCCTATTGAGCAGAATCACTGGTTATACTTATGCTTGGATGCTACTCCTACTCATAAAAGAAGATACCAGAGACTTGTACGAAAATTGATCCTTTTGTCACATACTAGGCCATATATTGCATATGCAGTAAGTGTAGTGAGTCAATTTATGCATGATCCTCGTAAACTCCATATGGATGTTGTTGAGAGAATATTGAGGTATTTGAAATCTGGGCTAGGAAAAGGGAGGTTGTTCACAAAAAATAATCACCTGGAGGTAGAAGGCTTTACCGATGCAGATTGGCAAGTTCAGTCGATATCAGATGATCTACCTCGGGTTCCTTCACCTTTGTAGGAGAAAATATTGTGACTTGGAGAAGAAGTAAAAAGCAACCAGTGTTAACTAGATCTAATCTAGTGCATAAGCAAAGTACAGAGGTATGGCTCTTGGGGTACATGAGTTATTGTGGTTGAGGAATCTGTTAGCATACTTGGGAGTTTATTCTCAATATGCAATGAATCCATATTGTGATAACACTTCAACAATTGAGATTGCCCGTAACTCAATTCAATGATCAGACGAAGCATGTAGAAGTTGATAAACACTTCATCAAGGAGAAGCTTGAACGGGTATCATAACGTTTCTTTGTGAAATCAATTAGTTGATGTACTCACTAAGGTCGTGGTGAGCAGAGCATTAAATGGTGCTTTAGACAAGTTAGGCATGTATGACATCCATGCACCAACTGAAGGGGGAGTGTTGAAGTGTCTCGAAGATACCACAAGCGATTGCTTGGGTAAACCAGGTGATCTCTTGAGGATGAGTGTTGAAATATGGCTTTGAAGTGTCACGAAGGTACCCTGTGATCGCCTGGGGTACCCCATGCGATCACTTGGGATACTTATTGTGCAACAAAACCCTTCACAGCATAACTAAACGATCATTTAAGTTTATACCAAGCGACTTCTTTGTAGTAATTTATGAAATTCTGGGATTTTCTCTATTTCTTCCTTTTTTTTATTATTCCACTATATTGCAATCTTTTCATTATTCTAGATATACGTGATTTAAGGTAATTAGGTTATTTCCTCCTGTATACATATATATATGTTATGAGTCACGGTGAATCAATACAAAAAATTATTCTTCAAATTATGTTCTTTAACACTATCAACATGTTGAAATGTTGAATTAATATTGTAAGGACCAAAATAGTTGTTTAGAATAGTGTAGGGACTAGTAGGCAATTATGTGTTTTAGGTTTTCTATTTATACCTTGCTTTGTAACACTTTCATTATCAAGAAATACAATTATACTTTCATCCTTATATTTCAACATGTTATCAGAGCGAAAATCGATCTTGGTCCTGGTCTGAGAGCTCCGGTCTCCGGCGAGCGGCGGCACAGCCGCTCGTCCGGCCAAGTTGTTTATATTTTATTTTATTTTTGTCAATCTTCTTCCTCCTTCAGCTCTTGCTCTCTGTTTGTATCTCAACCTTTAAGAGAAATCTGAAATTTCAACTTACTGGTGTAACTGTGGTGGTTGTGTTGTGTTGTGTTGGATGTGTGGCTGCTGTGTGTACTGCGAAGAAGGGGGAGAGAAGAAAATGGTGGTTGCTTGGTAGCTGTGTGAAGCCCCGGCGGTGGAGAGGCTGGGAAGTTGGAGAATGTGGAGGCGCGGTGATGAAGCTGACTGGCAACGATTGCTAGAGAGAAAGAAAGGGAAGCCAACGGAGGTGGCGGCGTCGGGTTGTGGATGGTGTTTGGATGAGTTTCCCAAACAAAAATATTTGGCCCTTATTGGGTTTGTCTTCCCTGTTGCCGAGGAAGAAAAGAAGCAGAAAAGGGAGAGAGAGAGAGAGAGAGAGAGAGAGAGGGAAGGAAGAAAAAGAAAAAGAAAAAAAAAAAAAAAAAGGGAGAAAAGAGAGGGGAGAGGAAGAGAGAGTGAAGAAGAAATTCCGGCGACCTCCGGCGAGGGCGGCGCCGGCCCTCTGGCGATGGCGGCTGGCTGAAATATTTAGGGTTAAGGTTTCTTTTTTTTTTTTGATTCGTATGATGGAGGGGAGCTGCTTACAGCTTATTTGGTGTATTTGGGCTCTAATTATTTGGGTTGGTTATTGGGCTTTCAGATTTGAGATTGGGCTGGTATTTGGAGATCTGGGCCCTTTATTTATATTAGAGTTGGACTTAGATTATTTGGTTTGGGCCTTGCATATGGGCCTTTATGGATTGAAAAGATTGGGTTATTTATTGGTCATGGTTTGGACCATTATTGGGCTATCACATGATAGTTTTCAAGTTTCACGACTTTTACATCTTAATCTTATGTTTTCCAATAGTTTTATCCAGCTCCTCAATCTTCTAAAAAGTGCAAGTTGGTCCTTCAACTTTTCAAATATTACATTTCAGCCCTCCAACTTTCAAAATTCACAATTCAGCCCATTATCTTTTTATTTTATCAGTTTTAGTCCCTCTACTTTCTGAAAGTTCATTTTCAGTCCTGAACTTTCAATATTTTCATTTTGGTCCTTGAATTTTCAGAATTTGCATTTCAGTCCCTGATATTTCATTTTGTGCAATTCAGCCCCTAACTTTTCAATTTCACTATCTTTCTTGGTGTCTTTTATTAGCCTTTTATTCGTAAGATCAGTTCCTTTATTAGGTCGATCTGGTGATCGCCTCTTGAATGGTTTACTTCTCTTTATGTTGGCTTTCCTTTGTGTCCGGAGTAAGGATTTTCCGTTGTTTACGGGTTGTGGATTTTAATGTATCCAAGTTGATCCTTCGTTATGGCATCGTCCAAGAAGACTATTGAAATTGGAAGAAGGGGGAGCACTTTGTTATTTACTTGAAGTTGTTGTTCAAGTTTCTTGTTTACATTATTTTCAAGTTGATGTTTATTTATGCATCAACTTGAGGGGGAGTGTTGAAATGTTGAATTAATATTGTAAGGACCAAAATAGTTGTTTAGAATAGTGTAGGGACTAGTAGGCAATTATGTATTTTAGGTTTTCTATTTATACCTTGCTTTGTAACACTTTCATTATCAAGAAATACAATTATACTTTCATCCTTATATTTCAACACAGCAAAAGAAATATCCTAAATGAAAATGATAACTGAGACACTACTATGAATGAGAATTGTAATAGAAAATTAGTAGTTTGCAACTGATTTTTTTTAGAATCATTATCCTTGTAACCGAATTAGTTAGTTAGTTGTATTACTTTGCAAGAGGTATAAAAAAGGAAGAGTGAGATCGATCGAGGGAGGGAGGATCCAAGAAATTACAAATAGAAATTCTATCATTTCTCGTCTATGTTCTTTGAATCTTTTTTCTCTTCTTAGTTCTCTTCTTCTTTCTTCAATTTCTATTCTATCAGGAGTTTCTCCCTATCAATTGGTGCTTCATCTAGGTCAAACTATGGCAACTAGGACAAAAACGACGGAGGAACGAATGGACAAGCAAGATCAAGTGATTGCCTAGATTCAAGATGAGATCTCGCAAATCTGAGATACAGTGACAACTATGCGTAAAGATTTCACTGAAACTTGTTGCAGGTTTTCAGTGATGTATGCGGACTGGGAATAGGAAAATCGAAAACAACAACCATCTTCGTCAGCGACGCCAACATGCGAGGATGGTGTGGGACATCTGAGACATGGGTCAGCAGCTTCGACGAATTTAGGGGGCTTGCGTAGTAAGGTACCTAGGTTTGATGGAGGTGATCCTCAAGCATGGGTTTTCAAGATTCAACAGTTTTTTGAATTTCACAACATTGATGATGATCAACGTCTCCGGGTAGCTCCTTTCTACTTTGACGGGAAAGCATTGGCTTGGTATCAATAGCTTGTGAAGAATACAAAGATTGCCTCCTGGAGTGGATTCTTGCAGTCATTACAGGTTAGATTTAGCCCTTCAGAGTTGGAGGATTATCAAGGCCAACTCACAAAATTGATGCAAACTGGATCGGTTTTAGAGTATCAAGAAGCGTTTGAGAGTTTATCGAACAAGATTAATGGTCTTTCCGAATCGTTTCTTTTGAGTTGTTTCATTTCGGGGTTGAAACCGTCCGTTCAGCATGAAGTAGCTTCATTTCAGCCAGAATCCTTAACCTGAGCCATGGCCTTAGCTAAAATCCAGGAGACGAAACTTCGCCTAAACAATCTCAACACCAAACCCAAACTTTATTCACAATATCCACCATTGTTACCAACACCACAGACTACACATATAAACACTACAAATACCATTCCAAAAATACCAATAAACACTACCTCTATTAATTTCGAAACAACAACCAGTAACCAAAACCGAACTAAGCCTATAGTCCACAAGCTCACTCAAAGCCAATTACATGCTCGAAGGGAGAAAGGTCTATGTTTTTATTGTGACGAGAAAGTATAAACCTGGGCACAACTGCCGTGCATCAATGCATATCTTGATAACCCCAGATATGGTAAAGGATGGTGAAGTGGATGAGAGGGACAGCGTAGTTGATGACTTTAGTCTGGACCTAGAGGATCTTTGTATGGAAACTCCTCAAATAAGTTTCCATGCTCTATCAAGTATGGTATTACCTCAGACATTACGATTCAAAGGTTTGATTGGTAAGTCAGATATGTTGATATTGGTGGATGGAGGGAGCACTCACAACTTTTTGCAGCCTAAAGTAGTTTCAACGCTTCAATTACCTGTGGTTACAAACAAGAAATTTAATGTAATGGTTGGTAATGGAGAGGTTTTGAAGTGTGAAGGCATGTGTGCAGCAGTTCCGGTTCAAATCCAAAAACACATATTTCTGGTAGATTTCTATGTACTTCCACTCAAAGGTGCTGACATGGTGTTAGGGGTGCAATGGATGCAATTATTAGGGTCTATTGTCATTGATTCTCAGAAGTTAACAATGGAGTTTTCTTGGGATAATGAAACTATCGTGTTACAAGGGGATAAATGAGAGTTCGGATCTCCTATGTCTCTTCATCAATTTCGAAGATTACATAGCGCAGGTAATGTGGCTTCGATGTTTCAAATAACGTTACTTAACCCGAAGGGAAGCGAGGAGGTACAGAAGTTAAAGGATAATTTGTTTAAAGCACAAGCAACTATGAAGAAACAAGAGGATGTCCAAATACAGGAGTTAACTCAGCTAAATGGACAGCAGCTAGTTCAGGGGTTAGTCAAATGGATAGAATTTCCTGAGGTTGAGTGTACATGGGAAGATGCTGTGAAATTTTATCAAGAATATACAGAGTTCAACCTTGAGGGCAAGGTTGAAGTTGATGAGAGGGGTATTGATATGAATGAGAATTGTAATAGAAAATTAGTAGTTGTAACTGATTTTTTTTAGAATCATTATCCTTGTAACTGAATTAGTTAGTTAGTTGTATTACTTTGCAAGAGGTATAAAAAAGGAAGAGTGAGATCGATCGAGGGAGGGAGGATCCAAGAAATTGCAAACAGAAATTCTATCATTTGTCATCTATGTTCTTTGAATCTTTTTTCTCATCTTAGTTCTCTTCTTCTTTCTTCAATTTCTATTCTATCAGGAATTTCTCCCTATCAGACACACTAATTAAGCATCAGTGACTGCAACATGGCATTAGTTATACTGCACAGTCTTGTCAAATACTGCATTACAAAACAAACAAACATGTAATGTTTGGTTAGGTTTTTAGTTTAGCCATGTAATGTATACATCTCAAACATGAAGATATTTATAACACTAAGTTTTTTGGTTTGTGTATCCAGATTCATTCAAATTGAATAATCTAAATGCAATATTCAACTAAATATACCAATGAGGTTTGCAAATGACCTTGATGTTGAGGTCATGGATCTTAATGTTAAGGTTCCAATTCACTTGTTTTATATTTCAACTTTAAATATGACAAAACAACGAGGAATACCCAACAAACTAATCAACAAATCAGTAGAGTTCAATACTATTCTAATGGACACAACAGCGCAATGAAATATTCTCTTTTTTCTTCATCTGGCCAATATTCTCCTAAGGTACATTCTCCTCCTAATCTTACATTTTTTTATGATACTGAACCTCTTGCTTATAATGATATTGATAACACTAAACACCTTTTTCCTGATAATACTGAACATCTTTTGCTTGATAACAGTGAACACTCTTCTTATTATCTCCTACCACAATCTAATCGTGGTATATCACCTACTAGATATGAACATTACCCTAATTGCAATTCCAGATATCCAATTAGCAATTATTTGACCTCACCTAGATTGTCCAAATCATAAACTTCTGTTTCTATTCATAGTAAAATGTAGGCAGCTTTAGCAGATACTAAATGTACTCAAGTTATGGCACATGAAATGGCTGCACTTGAAGAAAAAAATGATACTTGGGAGATGGTGACTTTACCAAAAGAAAAAAGTCTGTGGGATGTGTAGATGGGTGTTTATGATGAAAATAAAGCGGATGGAACCATTGAGAAGTATAAATCTCGATTAATTTCAAAAGGGAATACAGAGTCTTATGAGATTATTAATTATCAACACACTTTTGCACCAATGGCCAAACTCAATACTGCAATGGTAATCTTATCCTTGGTAGCGAATCAGGATTGACCGCTTCTTCAATTCAATGTAAAGAATGGATTCTTACAGAAGAGGTGTATATGGATCCTGCCCCAGGTATAGAGATGGTACTTAGACATTATGAAGATGTGCAAACTCAAGAGGGCGTTGTATGATTAAAACAATCTCTCAGGGCTTAATTTGAGAGATTTACCGATTCTACTAATTAAGCATCTGTGACTACAACATGGCATTAATTATACTGCACAGTCTTGTCAAATAATGCATTACAAAACAAACAAACAAACAAACAAACAAACAAACATGTAATGTTTGGTTAGGTTTTTAGTTTAGCCATGTAATGTATACATCTCAAACATGAAGATATTCATAACACTTAAGTTTTTTGGTTTGTGTATCCAGATGCATCCAAATTGAATAATCTAAATGCAATATTCAACTAAATATACCAATGAGGTTTGCAAATGACCTTGATGTTGAGGTCATGGATCTTAATGTTAAGGTTCCAATTCACTTGTTTTATATTTCAACTTTAAATATGACAAAACAACGAGGAATACACAACAAACTAATCAACAAATCAGTAGAGTTCAATACTATTCTAATGGACACAACAGCACAATGAAATTATATAAAGAGCGTTAAAATGAAATCTAGATCAATATAAATACCTTAACCCTGGTATTATCAAGGAGTGCAATGAGGGGAATTATCCTCAAATACCGATCAATCTCTTCTTGGGCTCTCCTGAATTGATACACGATATTCCAACCCATTGCAATCAGATACAAATAGCTTCTTTCTTGACAACTATTTACAAGCACGTAAGCTCTCCTCAGTGCATCCTCAAGCATCTCTAATGGCTCCCTTGTTTCTGGGTATTTTTTCAACTCAGAAATCTTAAGCTGCTCCAGCAAATTCCCAATCATTTTCACATGCAGTGCAAATTGCTGGCAATTCTTCTTGTGCATCCGGGCTCTGTTTGCTGCCTTCACAATCAAAGATACTAGGGCTACTGCATTTAGTCCAGTCAACTGCACAATATTTGCAACCTCCCCGAAATGCTCCCACGCCGACGCCATTTTGAATTTTCAATTAAATTCTTATTCAAATTAATCAATTAACACAGGATTTGAGTACATAGAGAAGGGGCAGAAAGGGATTGACTGCCATTGGCTGGTGATTCAACTGCAAGAACATTTTGCAGCTGCGTACTTATTTCGTGGAAAATATATGGTGCCAACACGTGGGAGCAGAAAATTTCTAAAGTCCAAAATTTTTGGCCTCCGCAATTGTAGTGTCCCAACACCAACCGATCAATTGCCATGTGACAACAAAGTCATAGAGGTTTTCTGATTCCAAATATTGGGAATCATCTCCTGTAAATATTGGAATTTAGATGCACAGATAGTGACAATGTAGGGCCTGTTCGGCTGTAATTTAATTTGTCATTATTACAAAAATTTAAATTACACAATTTTTCATAACATTTTTTAACTATTCACATTTTTTCTCTTCAATTTTTAATCATTCATCTTACCTAGAAAACATAAATAAATCAATAAATAATTTCAATTCCTTGATTTGACACAAAACATCCATATTAAATCTAAAAGAACTTACCAGTAAATATTGCAAGTTTGAATTTGAAAACGAGGACGGTTAAGATTGGCATTCAGCGTAAATAAGTCTTTTAATTGGTTCTCAATATTTGGGATTAGAAAACATCTACCTACCATATTAAATATGAACGATGTTACATTCACAATCTCATTCACAATGTTGGGTGACAATCGACACGCATTGACTTATTCATTAAATATTACTCTCTTTTTTTTATTTTTGAAGAAAAGTTACTTTAGTTAAAACCAACAAGTAAATTTACTATTTTGCAAACGAATTATTAGTGATTATTGATTTTTGAAATTGACAGGCGTTGCTTTCTGGTGATGTGCTTTTCCCACATTAATATTTTGTCTGGATTTGATGAATCTCGCTTTAATAATGTTTCTTGATTAATATTGAAAGTGAGGACTTTGTTTTTCACTATTTTATGTCTCCACCTTCCACTAATTTGGTGCAAACTTTGTCTGAAGCTTCTCTTTTATTTATAATTATATTATTATTATTATAGCTAATTTAGCATACCTAACAATATTGAGAACTATCTGTCGGTACTAAAATTTATTTTTGTTGATGCCTTCATTTTAGGTTCGTGGTTTCGCCTTTGACCTCAATTAAGCTCCAGTTTGGTTTCCATTATTTTCATCTCATTTTTTTACTTTACTCAATCTACACCACATATCTTACTTTTGACCTACAATTTTTTATTTTTCAACTCAATCTACAGTACACATTTCTTAAAAAGCTCAACTTTTTTCAAAAAGTATGGAAATTCAAACAAGCACTAAAATTAAAATACATTTTCTTCTTTCTAATTTTCAATCATACATTCTCCATAAAACAATATTACATTTAAACTCAAAATTTTTCATCAATTTTAATTAAATATTCTTTAAAAAACTCTATTCAAAAACTCATTATTTGATCCGAAATAGGGTTCAAACAATGGCTTCATAACCCGAGCTCAAATAAAAAATAGATCTTACAAAAAGTGTGGTTGAAAAATAATAGATACCTTGCAAAATAGATCGAAAATTGACATTAGACCTCCCTTGTTTCATTTTATTACAATCAATGATTATTCGATGATTTTTAAATCTCCATAATTAAAAAAAAAAAGAGTAGAATGTCATATGATATTTCTGACACTCGAAGAAAGAGTATTAAATGAATAGACATGCTGTAATGTTATCAAGTCTCGATGACAAATTTATTTGATATCTGAGATATTGTTATCCATAATATGATCTGATTCAAGATCGTCAAAAGATAATTCATTCGTTGGAGTTACATGTTAATAAATGACCATCTAATAAACCTTAGGCATCAAGAAAAATTAGTCTCGCTACTTCTAGTTGTGGTGGGTTAGCATTTGAAACTTAGAATATGAAACATATCCTAAAAGCGTAAATGTGTTAAGGTAATTGGGACAAAACATCATATCTTTTGTTCTCATTGTGCAAATTGTCTCCGTCATTTCAATATTAACATTTGAGTTTCAAATCAAACATACTTTGGGCAATTCACCCCTCTATTTCACCCCGTCAGTTTTCTTCGTTAACTGGTCTATAAAATCCACTTGTCGATTTTTTAGACTGGCATACTAGTGAGAACACTAAATTAAAGTTTGGAGGTGTATTTAGAATGAATTTGTTAAAAGAACTGTTTTTTTTTTTTTTTTATCAAACCCCAAAAAAGTGATTGAAAAATTCAAAATCACATCCTTTGTAACAGTGATAATCAGAGATCAGCGTGGTGCTATACTCCGGATTACACCTCTAGGTAAGCTACGCATGTCTAAAATGTTTCGTGTGAGGAAATCGTGAATTTGTATTCAATTTTGCTTAAGCGAATGTTGATTGTTTTCCTGCCATACATCTTCTATCCTTCGTTGGAAAGAATTGTTTGCTCCAAGATTTAGAATGTACAGGGGCGGCTCCCTAATGTAGCAAGTTCCATGTTGTGCCTACATAGTACCCCATGCTCATTGGTGGTCACTGAACTTTTAGCAAGATTTCTAGTAAATAACTGAACTTCAAGTTTTTTCAAGTTGATCACTGAATTTAATTTGTTTCAATTGGACTCAGAGTAATGCCCCGGCCCAATGTAGTTATTCAGTCAAACTAGGAAAAATGAAAGAATCATCAAATTTTAACAAATATTTAAGCTCGCTGACTAATTTGAGATTCAAATGAAGTCTTGTAAACAGCAATTTTGCCATAACTCCGGTGACAATGGGTGTTGTTAACCCACTTTTTCCAACTTTAGACGCTATTTTTATGATGATAGCAACCAAAAATACTGCAGTGCACTCAACTGCGGAGAGAAAGAACTGCATTCACAAAAAACAGAGTTCAAGTTGCACAAAATGCTGTAGAACAATCAGAAGGACCAAGTAGAACGGAACATCAGGGCTGGAAATTGGGTAGCCCCATCCATTACATACAAAAGAGCTGGCTGGAATTTAAATTTATTGCCAAGTTTTATTTTCAAAGTTGTTTCAACCTGAAAATGTTCCCAATCTTTTGGGCCTCTGACCAAACCGCCCAATGACAGACCCCATCCAAACTCATCTTCAGGGGTATCAGACATTGTGACAGCCCATTGTAGATGTCTAGGATTTGAGTTTTTCATCTCAACCCAACCCCCAATTTGTGTATTCTCGTCAATCTCTGTTTCCAGCATCAGAGCAACAAATCCATCCAACACGCGTACTTTCCTAGTTGTTGCATTGTCTTCCTGCACAGATGTATCCGAAGATATATTTCGTTTGAATAAGCTAACAGGGATAGTCAGTGCGCCATGATTTACCCTTTGGCTTAACAACCTAGACTCTTTGTGCAAACCCAAAAGAGAGAGCTTTGTACTTGTAGAGAGTTGGTAGACGACTTGCCCAAAAGTGCTCAAGGAACATGTAAATCCAGAATAGTTTTCATGCACTCCAAGGCCAGAAAAAAACTGACCCAACGAAGCAACCACATTTGACTTCCTCGCCATTATGCCAATGGCACTGCCATTATGCTGATTTAGAAGTGGTGGTCCAAATGCAGAATAGTCGGTAAGAGCCCTATCCTGAAAAAGGAAAGCTACACTTTAGTAGATCCCTGAGCCATATTTATGGTGCTTTTGTCTGTGATTTCGCGGTACTAGATCCTTGACCACTTGAGTACTCTTACGCATACTTTAACACACACAAATGCATTCACAATGCTTAAGGATTAAAGAAAGTCAGTCATATGACAAGTATTGGAAGAAAAAATTCACCTCATGAGAACTTGTAGCAACTCCCACATCTCTGCATCGACCCCCAACTGGAATTGCAACTGCAGAGAACCAATCGCTAACATTCACAGCATAAAGAATTTTTGATAGGGAAAGAGGATCTCCAAAAGTACCACCTAACTCCTTTTCACTGGCCGCAAACTCTGCAACAAAAGTATCTTTCTCCCGAATAGTAGTTTCAAATGTGAATCTTGATTGAATACCTGTCCTAATACCAGACCTCTCAATTGCTTCAATTTTCTGCTCATCCACACTGTCCATCATTAATAATGCCGCTAACACATCCACCTCTCCCCTTGCATGAGTGCTAGCTTCTTGGAACGGACTTCCCTTTGCAGATTTATAGAAGGTCAGCATTCGCTCCACCTTATCTTGTCTGTCTCTAAGTTTCATGATATCCGAAAAAGCTTCGCGCTGCAACCGCTTCAAAATCTCAATCTGAAAATCATATCATTGGAACAGTTGTAAAGCTCCATCATACAGCTTGTTGCTACCTAGGGAATCAGCAAATTTGTCAAATGCTAAAGAATGCATGGAATGAAAAGTATGAGAAGAAATTATAGTCTCAAATCTGATACAACAGCATATCTTGATTTGACTTCAGAAGCAACAACTTGAATGCTTCTTGAGGTAAAAACATACTCAATGTGATGCTATGGCGCTAATTAATTCAGAAATGGGGACAAAATATAGGGCTCCAACATTCAGTCAATCATCAAGAAAATACCACCAAATACCACTGACACACTAAGGAGAAGACATAGTTTTAACCAAGAAAATTGTCGAAACTTATGCGAACCTTTAAAGGGATAAAAGATAACAAAGAATTGTGAAAGAACTTGCAAAACATCATGAGCTCTTTCCGTTGCTCCACTATATCTCGTTCTCTAGGCATATTCAAGTGAAGGATGTTGAACATGACATGTGGGTTAGTTAATAAAACATGAACTGTATAACGGAACTAGTTAAAAGTCAATCAATTAGTGGCCACCACCGTCATCCACTGAAAGACATAAATGCCCCAACACTTCAAAGGAATTTTATAAATAAGTCCCGCTCAAGATAGAGAATACATGCAATATTTGAATTTTCTTCCCAAATAGTCATTCTCTCTTTTGTTTCTATTCGAGCATCTGATTAGCAAGTTTAGGAGAGGAGAAACCTGGCTGAGTGAGAGGATTTGTAGATAAATTTTCCAGTCAACACATAGCTTTTCAGCTTAAAGAAGTACAGCGAGTAATTATCAAAAAAGTTAGATACAATCAACTAAAAAGTCGCTAAAATTGACATAAAAAAGGGAATGTCTTTGGAATTTGGATAATTTGTTCCAGCTCCATCAGTGTAAAGAATTCCAGCAGACCTCATTTTCCAACTGTTATTCTGAGATTGAGCCATCAACCATCAAATCATCAATAAGGTCCAATTTTTAGTAATATAATACTTCTAATAGTTTAATTAAATATCAATATCTATAGTAGAAGCAAATAATTGATTTTTAGTAGTCTAAAAAAGCCTCTTGCAGTATAAATCAATTACATTTGAAGCACACTCGTTTCCAAAATTAATTGAACAGTAACTGGATGAAAATTCAATTCTCTAATTCGGTAAGTACATCATATATTTCACAATAAAATATTTAGTTACCGAGTGTAAATCACAAAAACGACAATGTATTTTCGTTTATATATCAAAATGTGGAAGATTTACCGGATTCCGGCGATTGGAATTACTGCGAAAATGAAGGAGGCCGCAAGCGAATTCCTGAGTGGACTGGGCAAACCCTTTAATTTTATCCACCATCGAAGCTACTGGTTCCATTTTCAAACCTCAAACCCCTCACCAACTACTCCGTAGTATTATGCATACACTACGTGGTTACTATTAGAGGACGAGAAACAGAAAAATGATATAAAGAGTGACGAATTTTGATTCGATTGATTTAAGCCGATTGATACGAATTAGGGTTTAAATTTCGAATCGTAGAAACTAATTCGTGTTATCAGAGGCGACGTTAACTATAAATCAAGTCTATCTTTGACCCTCGTTTAAAAAAAAAAAAAAAAAAAAAAAATTATTCAATACTCAATTTTAATCATTCATTTTAATTAAATCTTCTATTTTTTATTTTTTAAATAATTTTTAACTACATATTCTCTCAAACATACTATTCAAAATCATATAATAAAGGTGGTCAAACGCACACTAAATATAATTACAGCTGAGTCCCTAAAGTGCAGCCTACTCTTGCTGAAGAATGATCCAATGCCCGTCAACAAACACAATACGTGCGGTGCCCATCACGAGCACTACTTGGGGGCATAGATTTTTTTGCCCGTTCATGGGCAAAATTTTATTCAACAATTTAGGAGAAGGGAAGATAACGTGATGAAAAATTCTCGAACTCGACAACAATCGAACCAGAATAGAGAGCGAAGTCCGCGATAAAGATGAGATGGAGATGAGAAAGTGTTCCAGAACGAGGACGGGGAATGCGATCCCTGTCCCAGCCCAGCCCAACCTCTGATTAATAAATTAAATTAAAAATAAGTGAAAAAGCTCAAACAAATTAATAGTGATGACAATGGAGCGGATCGGGGCGGATCAGTGCCGATCCAAATCCGCTCCACGAAATTTCGAATCTGATCAGATCAAATCAAATAGTAAAAATCTAGGATCATGTCGGGTTCAGATCGAGTCGGATCGAATCGGAACAAACATTAAGAAATTTTCGTTATATATTTTCGTTAATGACAAATAAATCAATACATAATTCATAAAATAATTCATATAATATCTAATTCATACAACAAAATATTACATATATAGAGAATTAATGATTTTGTATCAAATTCAATAAAATATTATATATTTTATATTTAATAATTAATTTTTTTACATATTTTTTTAATTTTTTTAAAAAATTCGGATCGCGGATCGGGTCTGATCAGATCATCCCTGATCCATTGATCCACGAATCGAAATTTTTTCGGATTAGATCGGGTCGGATCAACGAATCAGATCAGATTTTTTTGCCATCTCTACAAATTAATAATAGTCAAAACTCAAAAACTTAATTCAAACTTAGGAAAAATACATAGCTCCTACGTATAAGATTAACTCTTTTTTAATAGAAATTTTAGAAGCAAAACATGTCCTCCGTAATATCGTTGAAAATTGTCTAATTATTATTACTTTCAATTAGATTTTTATTATTTTTTGAACGTATATACAAAAGAGTCCAAATCCCAACTCACCTATAGACTCGAACTCAAGTATTCTATCTACTAAGGAGGTATCTCGGGCTAACCTACATTTTTACTTTCAATTATTAATCATCATTCACTTTTTTTTCACAGAACTCAAAATTTAGTTAAACAGACAATTGTTAAGTATTAAAATTAATCATCCTTAATAATTCTAATTTCATTTTCCATTACACTAAACGCGTCATCAAATGCAGTCAACACGTCATCCATAACAATAATGTAATTAATTATTCAAATTAATTATTTAATAATCTTTCACTATGCAAAACGGTTTCCATAATACCCTTCAAATTTATATCTATGTGATGACATAATAATTAGTTTTAGTTTCAATAAATTATTAATTATCATCAGCACATTTTACGTTGATGCATGCAAGTTTTAATTCAAATAATTAAAAAAATGAATAGCCACCGTTTCTTTTAAAATAAATAAATAAAATTCTATTAAAATGTGTAAACAAACTTATTTGTCACTAATATTTTTAACTAAACAAAAAATAACAAATATTAAAATTTAATAAAATATTAATCTAATTAATGCACGAAAAAGTTAAGAAATTTTTGCTTTTCAAATTTAATGCACAATTTTCCATATGTATTAATTTCTTTGATTTTTTTTTAATGCAATTAACGATGAATATTAATGCAATTCAATTTAGGTAAATTTAGAAATTATAAACATACGACATAAATGTATCCAACTATTTTTGCAAAGTATTTTAGGTGGGAAAATAAAAATGACGACTATTTTGCTTTAATATATAAGTATAGATATAGATTACAAATTTTAGTCGCAAAATTCATCTGATGTGAACCCCCTTGGTATAGTTACCAAAAATTTCCACACTAATTGGAATTGACCCAAGAAAGCTAAAATCGATATGAAGACACCTTAACCCAAGTTTAAATCTCACCCAAAATTCATAGGTTAAGGAACCAAGCCCAATGGATAAAGAATAAACAAATTTCAAGGTGGTGGAAATCAACAACATTACAAGAATATAATTACTCAACATGAAGTTGAAGAACTTCCAAGAAATTACAAGAAGAAGGGAAGAATTACCTTGCCCAAAGTGTTCTTGACACCAATTTCAATCAATGTTCAAACTAGGGTTCTTAGGTCAAGAGGAAATGTATATATATTACAACATTTGGGAAAAAAAAAAATCAAAAATTGGATAATTGCACAAAAAACCCCGCATCTTTAGGTTCAGCGTGTTTCGGTCGACCGACACGGTTGACCGAAGTGACACTTTCGGTCAAACGGTGATCAGCCGAACCCGACTGAGGCTATCCTTAAAACTCCTGCAGACTTTCGGTCGACCAGGGGAACTTTCGGCTGAACTTCAAAATTTATGTAATTGACTTCGATTTTGCCATTTTCGAGTTGGATTTGATTTTGAAGCTTGTAAATGAGTCCCACCATCGACTCTTGGACCTTTCTGACCTTTGACCTCGTCATGGGCCCCACTGAAATATGAATCGAGCGTTTACTTCCTTGATTCGCGGGTTGACTTCCTTGGTTCTCATCATCCCCTCCATCTAAAATGATTCGTCATTGAATCTTCTCCTGCATCAAAAAGGGATAAGTCAGGATATTAAAAGAATCCAATACATTATACTCACCAGGGAGGTCAAGCTCGTAGGCGTTGTTATTAATTTTCTCAAGGATTTGGAACGGGCCATCACCACGCGGTTGCAGTTTGGATTTTCTTTGAGTTGGGAACCGCTCTTTCCTCAAATGCAACCATACCCAATCACTGGGCTCAAATGTCACCATTTTCCTGCCCCTGTTAGCACTGAATGCATATTGTTCATTCTTTTTTTCGATTTGGAGTTTGACCTTCTCATGAAGAGACTTGACCAACTTAGCCTTTCTTTTCCCATCCAGACTACTTCTTTCATCCATTGGCAAAGGAATCAAATCTAAAGGAATCAACGGGTTAAAACCATATACAATCTCAAATGGAGAAAAAGAGGTAGTAGAATAAACACTTCGATTATAAGCAAATTCAACAAAAGGTAAACATTCTTCCCAATTCTTTAGGTTGCTTTTGATGATAGTGCAGAGGAGTTGTGTTAATGTTCTATTAACCACCTCGGTTTGGCCGTCAGTTTGGGGATGACAAGTTGTCGAAAACAAAAGTGTAGTTCCCAATTTCCCCCACAATACCTTCCAAAAGTGGCTAAGGAATTTAACGTCCCTATCCGACACAATGCTCCTAGGAACCCCATGGAGTTGCATTATTTCCCTAAAGAATAGGTCGGCTATATGAATGGCATCATCAGTTTTATGGCAAGCAAGAAAATGTGTCATTTTACTAAACCTATCTACAACCACAAAGATGGAATCACTACCTTTTTTAGACCTAGGCAATCCCAAAATAAAGTCCATAGAAATTCTCGTCCAAGGTTCACTAGGAATAGGTAGGGGTGTATACAGTCCGTGTGGGGCTACCTTGGATTTGGCCTTCTTACAGGTCACACACCTAGAACAAATCCTTTCAACATCTATACGCATCTTCGGCCAAAAGAAATGCTCTTGTAAAACTTCTAAAGTCCTCTTTACCCCCAAAATAACCCATTAAACCACCCCCAATTCTCTCAGGGAGCAATTTGGCATACATAGTTTGTTGTTGCGAAATAAAAACCCATCATGCCGATAAAATTTGTCACAGGCAATATTTTTACAGGCCTCAAATACACTTGAAAAATAGACATCATGCACATACAATTCCTTAATACTTTCAAAACCCATCAATTTGGCACCCAAGGTAGAGATAAGGGCATACCTTCGAGAGAGGGCGTCGGCTACTACATTATCCTTACCTTGTTTGTATTTGATGACGTAGGGGAAGGTCTCCACGTACTCCATCCACTTAGCATGTCTTTTGCTTAATTTACCTTGCCCCTTCAAGTGCTTTAATGACTCATGATCCGTGTGGATAACAAACTCCCTCGGCCACAGGTAATGACTCCACGTCTCCAATGCTCTCACCAATGTGTAGAGCTCCTTGTCATAAGTTGGGTAATTCAAAGTGGCCTCGTTGAGCTTCTCACTAAAATAGGCAACTGGCCTCTTCTCTTGCATCAGCATCGCTCCAATACCTATTCCTGAAGCATCACACTCAATCTCGAAAGTTTTGTCAAAGTTAGGCAGTGCCAAGACAGGTGCAGTGCATAATCTTTCTTTAATGGCATTAAATGCATTTTCTTGGGCTACCCCCCATTTAAACCCAACATTTTTTTAACAACTTCGGTAAGTGGCGAGGCTAAAGTGCTAAAATCTTTAACAAAGCACTGATAAAAACTAGCCAAACCATGAAAACTTCTTACCTCAGTAACTCTTGGGAGTTGGCCATTCCCTAATGGCTCTAACATTTCCTTCATCAACCTCAATTCCCTTGGTGCTAACAACAAACCCAAGAAAAATGACACTTTCCATGCAAAAATGACATTTGCTGAGATTGTCATATAATTTTTCTTCTTTCAAAACCGAAAGCACACACCTCAGGTGTTCTACATGATCTTTAAAATTCTTGCTATAAATTAGAATATCCTCAAAATAAACAACCACAAATTTTCCAATAAATGCATGCAAGATATGATTCATCAGCCTCATGAAAGTGCTTGGTGCATTAGTGAGACCAAATGGCATGACCAACCATTCATACAAACCATGTTTAGTTTTAAATGTGGTCTTCCATTCATCCCCTTCCCTCATCCTAATTTGATGGCATACACTCCTCAAATCAATTTTACTAACGATGCAATAACCATGTAATTCATCTAACTTGTCATCTAACCTGGGGATGGGATGGTGATACTTTACCGTTATGTTGTTGACGGCTCTACAATCAATGCACATCCTGTAGGTTCCATCCTTCTTGGGCATTAGGAGCACGTGCACGGCACAAGAACTCATGCTCTCTATAACATATCCCTTGCTCATCAACCCCTCAATTTGTTTTTGGAGCTCCTTAGTTTCCTCTGGGTTGCTTCGATAGGCAGGCATATTTGGGATGACTGCAACAGGAATGAGATCAATTTGATGCTCGATGCCTCTAATGGGCGGAAGACCACTAGGCATCTCCTCCGGGAAAATATCTTGAAATTCCTGCAACAAGGAAACAGCTAAATCGGGGAGGGAGTTGTGAGACTCGTCAAGTGAAAGAAGAGATTCCTTGTACACTAACAAGATCACTTGTTGGTTTCTTTTTAAAGCTTTGTCAACATTCCCCTTACTGACATAGAAACTCACCCTTTTCCCCCCTCTTTCCGCCTCATTTTTCTTCTCACTCTCCCCCCACCTTTTTCTTCACCCTCCTTCCATCCGCTTGAGTTACTCAACTCTCTTTTTTCTCTCTCTTCAACCTCCCTTTTGAGTTTCATTTGATCTTTATATACCTCCTCCAGACTCAAGGGTAATAAGACCACTTGCTTCCCATCCACTTGGAAGCTATACCTATTTTTTCGCCCATCATGAATCACCCTTCGATCATATTGCCACTATCTTCCCAAGAGAATGTCCGTAGCTTGCATGAGAACAACATCACAAAGTACTTGGTCACTATAAGTGCCAATGTGGAAGGTAAGAAGGACTTGCTTAGTCACCCTCACCTCTCCATAGTCGCTCAACCATTGTAGCTTGTAGGGGCTTGGGTGCTTCTTCGTTGGTAACTTCAACCTCTCCATCATGCTAGCACTAACCACATTTGTGCAACTACCCCCATCAATAATAATATTGCATGCTATATCATTAATAAGGCACCGGGTATGAAAAATATTTTCCCTTTGCTTTTCTACTTCACCAATTTTGGGTTGGGCATTGAGAGCCCTCATGATAACCAAGGACTTAGGTGGGCTAACTACTCCTTCCACTTCCACTTCATCACTATCACTCTCATTTACCACCAAATTTCTCCCTTCTTCATTCTCATCTTCAGAATAACACTCCCAGTTCCAAACGACCATCACTCTATTATTTAGACAATCACGAGAATAATGCCCCCTACCCCGACACTTGAAGCATTCAACATCCCTACTTCTCGATGTGGTTGAACCGACATTGGGCTTGTCTTTATAGACCACAATTTCCTTCCCCTTGGATGGCCCACTCTTCTCCATAGGAGGTGCCTTATCATTCCTTGCATTGCCCCATTTGGATTTCCAAGTTGAGCTAGAGCCCCCGATGTATTTTTCTTGCCCCTTTTTCTTGAATTGATCATTCTTCCTCAATTGATCCTCCACTTTGATAGCCATGTGCACCAATTCCTCCATCTCCACATAATGGTGCAATTCTACTACATTGGCTATCTCTCTATTCAAGCCACTAAGAAATCGAGCCATAGTGGCCTCCCTATCTTCTTCTATATTTTTCCTCATTAGGGCCTTCTCCAATTCTTTATAATAATCTTCAACACTCCTAGTCATTTGCTTAAGAGTTTGCAACATTTGATATAGCCCTCTATAGTAATGGTTGGGCACAAACCTCTTCTTCACGAGGCTCTTCAACTCACCCCATGTGTTCACACCCCCCTCATAGTTCCTCCTCCTCATGAGCAATAAATTATCCCACCAAGCTAGCGCGTAGTCGGTAAACTCTACCACCGCTAGTTTGACCTTCTTCCCCTCGAAGTACCTATGGCATTCAAAAATTAACTCCATTTTCCTTTCCCACTCCAAATATGCATCGGGATCACTTTTCCCATGAAATGAAGGGATATTCATCTTGATACTACCAATATTTCCATCTATCCCATCTCTACCTCTATGCTCTCTCGGATATTCCCGATCAAATTCCTTATCACGGAGCCCTCCTCTATTCCTACCCATGTTCCAATTTTGATCACTTCCTCCTTCACTCTCAATCTCATCCACATCCTCATCTCTAACTCCTCTCATATTCCCCCTTCTTTCAACATTACCCCTTGGGGGTGGATCCGCCCTCCTTGCCTCTAACCAATCCAATCTCCCTGCTATTGCCTCCATTTGTCTCATCATTATAGCTGTTGCCTCCGCTTGCCTATTCATGCCAACCGAAAGGGTTTGTAAGGTATCCCACATTTCTTGAGTTTGGGCATTAGAATCTTGCCCACTTGAAGTGTGTGTATTAGCCATAAAGTGTAAGGGTGCAAGTGTCCTCACAAGATATTTTCCTCTCGTGTTTCACTCTAAATAGGCTTTTACCCTCAATTGAGCTCACCACTCTTGCCTTTATCCACTCACAAGTTCCCTTATCAAGTTTTTTTCCAAGGAAGGTAGCCAACTAGATCGAGACAATTAATCCTTGTGAAGTCAAAAACCCACCACCAAACAAGAAGGGATTTTAAAGTGACTAGACACAATAACAAGTGGAATTTCTTTGCTTGCTACTATACAAGAGATATGAAAAGAGAATTGGATTTATATGAAAAGGTTTTCAAGAGTTGGATCACAATGTAATTGGTAATGGAACAAGTTTCCAACTAGGAGTAGTTTGATATTTGCAAAGTAAGATTTAACATGAAGTTTTTCTTTGGAACATTTTGTCAAACACTTTGAATGCACACATTGAGTAGCATAGGAATTTGTCAAGTGTTTGTCCAAATGTACCCTAACTAATCAAATAGGACAACAACAATGACCCAATGTAGAGGGATCAACCAAAGCTCAAGACAACATCATATTTTTGTGTAATTTTCATATATTTTTTTTGAACAACAACAATAACAAGAAATTTAAGGATAGATATATAAATTTTAGAGCCAAGCTCTGATACCAAATGATGTGAACCCTCTTGGTATAGTTACCAAAAATTCCCACCTAATTGGAATCGACCCAAGAAAGCTAAAATCGATATGAAGACACCTTAACTCAAGTTTAAATTCCACCCAAAATTCATAGGTTAAGGAACCAAGCCCAATGAATAAAGATTAAACAAATTTCAAGGTGGTGGAAATCAACAACATCACAAGAATATAATTATCAACATGAAGTTGAAGAACTTCCAAGAAATTACAAGAAGAAGGGAAGAATTACTTTGCC
Organism: Ligustrum vulgare; assembly: GCA_963555705.1. NCBI lineage: Eukaryota > Viridiplantae > Streptophyta > Magnoliopsida > Lamiales > Oleaceae > Ligustrum > Ligustrum vulgare. The sequence goes on along the minus strand of OY743173.1, from coordinate 37,995,705 downwards.
CAAAGTGTTTTTGACACCAATCTCAATCAATGTTCAAACTAGGGTTCTTGGGTTAAGAGGAAATGTATATATATTACAACATTTGGGAAAAAATAAAAAATTGGATAATTGCACAAAAAACCCCGCATCTTTAGGTTCAGCGTGTTTCGGTCGACCGTGTCGATCGACCGAAACACACGATCGAACGAAGTGACACTTTCGGTCGAACGGTGATCAGCCAAACCTGACTAAGTCTATCCTTAAAACTCCTGCAGACTTTCGGTCGACCGAAAGTTCCTGAACTTCAAAATTTATGTAATTGACTTCGATTTTGCCATCTTCGAGTTGGATTTGATTTTGAAGCTTGTAAATGAGTCCCACCGTCGACTCTTGGACCTTTCTGACGTTTGACCTCGTCATGGGCCCCGCCGAAATATGAATCAAGCGTTGACTTCCTTGATTCGCGGGTCGACTTCCTTTGTTCTCATCATCATCTCACCCACCCACTCACCCAGCCACCTGCCTCGCCCCAACCCCCACATTGTCACATTCGATTACAATTACAAATTTAGTCAAAAAATTCACTCCACCCACCCATCCCTACCACACTCGTAAAGTCACAGTTCGATAACATAAAGTCACGATTCGATCACAATTACAAATTTAATCGTAAAATTCACCCCCATCACGCCCTACCTCACTTACAAAGTTATAGTTCAGTTACACAAAATCACAGTTAGGTTACAATTTAAAATTTATCCGCAAAACAAATTGTGTCGATAATTTAATAAAACGAGTCACATCCCGTAATCGTTACAAGCTGCACAAGATCAAAATCATAAAAATTTAGGTCACAATTACAAATATAGTGGTAATAAAAAATTAAAAAAAAAAACTGAATCACATATTATTTATTGGTTACAACTTGCTCGTTTTCTTGATCACAATTATCTAACAATTGATCAAATTTGTGATAAAAGATTTTGTAACATATAAATTAATTCAACGGGTCACGCTCAATGTTAACACAAAGTCACAGTTAGTCATGATCACCTATATAACTAGTTACATTTATAAGCAAAGTCACGGTTGACGTAAATCAAACGGTCGCATTTCGTATTCATCACTAGTCACACAAAGTCACGATTAGTCAATATTTTGATCACGATTACCTTATAGAAGTATGGAACCAAGTCCAAATAGAAGCCTGAGAAATGAGCCAAGAATCAAGTTGGAGATAAAATCTTAGGAGCTGCTGGAAGTTCAATCGTGCAGCCGCACGGTTGAAACATCGTGCTGTCGTGCACCTTAAATGGACAGAATATATGTTCAAGCTGCAACGAATGACCATGCGGCCGCACAAAAATGAATCATCCAGCCGCACGGTTTTTTTGAAAATCGGAATTGCAGATTTTTATCTTATTTTCAGATTTTCTTAATTCCTTTGTATAAATCAAACTCCTCTCATACCCTAGAATAAACTTTGAAGCTTGTATTGTGAAGACATTTGGTGGAGGTAAATCCTTCTTTTTAATTGTAATCCTTGGGATTCATTCAACTTCACTTGGGGATTATTTTTACTTGTATTGTTGTTGTATCCACAATCTTGAAATTTGCTCATTTATCCATTGAGCTAGGTTTTTTTCCATGGTTCTTGGTTTTGATTGAGTTTGGGTCAAGATTCATATATTTATCAAAGAAAACTACACTATTGATGTCTTGTTGTTCATCATCGATGTCCTCTTAATTCTTTGCCGTTCAAATCATTTATTACTTTTGTGTTTCTAAGTCTTCATCCTACATACCACTAATGTCTTTTGGGTATAGCAAGTAAAGAAATTCCACTTGCTATTAAGTCAACTCAATTCTAAATTTCTCTTGTTTGATTGTGGTTTTTTTGCTTCACAAGAATTAATTTTCTCGGTCTAGCTTATTACCTTTCTTGGAGAACTTGAAAAAGGAAAATTTGAGGGAAAAAAGGCAAGAGTGGTGAGCTGATTATCATGTAAAAGCCTAAATTGAATGAAAATCGAGAAAAATATTCTTGTGAGGACACTTTCACACTTATACAACATGTCTAATACAGATACTTTAAGTGGGGAAGATTCCAATGCCCAAACTTAAGAATTTTCGGAATGTTGCAAACTCTTTCAGCCAAAATGACTGACAAATGGAGGCGATAGGGGGAAGGTTAAATGTGTTGGAAACAAGAAGGGAGATCACACCACCAGGGGATGATGGTGGGTGAAGGGGTAATAGAAGAGGATTTAGGGATGAATTTGAGGATGATTTGGAAAGTGAAATGGGTAGTGGTCAAAATTGGAACAAGGGTAGGAATAATGGAGAACGTTATGATAGGTGATTTGATTGGGGGAATCGAATGGAGCATAGAGGTAGAGATTGACTGGATGGGAACATTGGTAGTATAAAAATGAAGATTTTTTCATTCCATGGGAAGAGTGATCCCGAGGCTTACCTAGAATGTGAAAGGAATATGGAGTTGATCTTTGAACGCCATAGGTACTCCGAATAGAAGAAGGTTAAGCTAGCGATGGTAGAGTTTATAGACTATGCGTTAGCTTGGTGGAAAAGTTTGTTAGTCACTAGGAGGAGAAATGTTTAGGGGAGTGTGAACACTTAGGGTGAATTGAAGAGTCTCATGAGGAAGGGATTTGTACCTAATCACTATTATAGGAGGTATATCAAAGGTTACAAACTCTTTATCAAGGTTCTTGGAGTGTAGAGGATTATTACAAGGAATTGGAGAAAGCAAAAATGAGAGCAAATGTGGAGGAGGATAGGGAGGCCACCGTGACTCTATTTATTAGTTGTATGAATAGTGTGATAGCCAATGTGGTGGAGTTGCACTACTATGTTGAGATGGAGGAATTGTTGCACAAGATTATCAAAGTTGATGGGTAATTGAGGAAGATTGATCGATTGAAGAAGAGGGGAAAGACAAGTATGTTGGGGGGCTCTAATTCAACTTGAAAATCCAAGTGGGAAAATGAGAGGGCTGATAGGGTACCTCGTATGGGCAAGAGTGAACCATACAAGGGGAAGGAAATTGTAACCAATAAAGACAAGCCTAAGGTTGGTCCCACTACTTCTAAAAGTAGGGACATTTGAGTGCTTCAAATGTAGGGGTAGAGGCATTATTCTCGTGAGTGCCCGAATAACCGGAGATGAGGATGAGGAAGAAAAAATATTTGTAAGGGATGTGAGAGATAATGAGGAAATAAAGGTGGAAGGGATTTTTAGTCCACCTAAATCTTTGGTTATCATGAGGGCTCTCAACACCCAAACCAAGGTTAGTGAGGTGGAGAAACAATGAGAAAACATCTTCCACACTAGGTGTCTTGTGAAGGATAAGGCATGTATTGTCATTATTGATGGTGATATGATCCGGACCAGGCATCGAAGGTCGAAGTCGAGCAATCGACAATATGACAGTGATCTACGTGCAAAACGGAGCAAGTTTCATGTTGGAGTCGAGCCGAGAGGGCGAATGGATCGAGCCGAACCAAAGGAGCAAAGTTTGATGACCAGAAACTTCATTACGGCCGTAAAGAATAATCCTCACGGCTGTAAATCTAGATTTCCGGATTTTCGCGATTTTTGATTTAATTTTCGTTTTTAATTATTTATTTGCCTATTTTAGTATTTTAGCTTAATTAGAATTCTATTTTGAGTCAATTAGCGGCTAGGTTATTTTTTCTTATTTATATTCCTTTTCATGATTGTAAAGAACAGTTGATTTTGAGTTTATGAATTAAATTGAGAGATGATTCTCTTGTTAAAGGTTGAGGGTCCCTTTTGTGTTCTTCGAGAACAAATCTAACTTATCAAATATTGCGAAATATTTGTGGCGTTGAACTTATCGAATATTCGTGAGAATATTTGTGTCATTTCCAATTAGAATCTTATCAATGAAATTGACAAGTCCTTGTGGTGTTTCGAAAACCTTGGATCTCGATTTCGCATCATCAATTTTTTGCGTCGTGAATCTTGGATCAAGGTTCTATCGTCAATTTTATCTTTTCAGTATTTTAATTCTTGTTTATTTTCGCGTAAAATCTGAACTAGATCTTTCCTAGGCTTAATTTTCGTTATTCCGCGTTGTTCGACGAGATTCCCCGACTGGGATCGCGTCAGATGGGGTAGTTGCAACAATGTGGAAAGTGCTAGCATGGTAGAGAAGTTGAGATTACCAGTGATAAATGATAAGTGTGCGTTTTACACACTTATTTATCCCTAAATTAGTACTTTAATTGAAAAATCGAGCAAATATCTATTTATTTATTTCGTCTATCATGTGAAATTAAGTAAAAATGCATTTTGAAATAAAATTTTAACTACTCGATAAAATGTGTGATATATATATATATATATATATGTACACACAAAACAGGAAAGTATGGGAAAGAAACCAAGGAGAATCAAAGCATGGGAGAAGACACAAAAGCTGGGACCTGGGAACATGCACTACTGCTGGAGGAGGACAAGGGAGTATGGGAAAAACGCTGGAACATGCTGCTGACTGCTGGAAGCATGGGCAGAGGAGGATACATTTTTACATATATACACACAGCTGATAGGATTGGAGAGAGGAACGAGGGGGGACTGAGATTGTAACTTGGTGACAGGAGGTTGCAACTGGTCTACTACTTTGCTTCCATTGTTCAAGTACTGCAGATTTGAGCTGATTGCAAAGAGAGAACCGGGGTTCAAATTCAGGGTGACAGGCTGAAGTTGCGGGTTCAATTCATTAGATAGAGATTCATATACTGCCATTGTTAAACTCTTGCTGCTACTGCTAACTAGAAGAAGAAGATAGAATAGATGAGATACTGCTGCCTGAATTTATTGCTGCTGGACGTGTTTCAGGCTATCAACTAAAGACTACTGCTGGGAGAAGAGGGGAAAGCAGGCTTCCTGTGTTGCTGCTGAGGAACAGCCATAGCCAACTGAAGGACTGCCTGAGGAAGAAAACTGTTGCTGTATCTGTTGAGGACTACTGCTGCTGATTGTCATCTGGAAGAGAATGCTGAATATGGAAACTACTGGTGCTCTGCTATAGCTGCTGCTGGTGAACTAAATTGCCTGCTGTAGCTGCTGAATACTGGAGATTGAACTGGTTGCTGTTGCTGCTCACTAGAGGAACCTGCTGAGATAGGGAGAAGACACTGGATTGCTGCTTACTGGAAATGCTGGAAATGCTGTTAACTGGAGGAAGGACTGTGCTACCAGTGGAGGCTGCTGGAAACTAAGCTGCTGATTCTGCTGACTGGTTGCTGCTAAAGAAAGAGAAAACCAGACTGGATGAAGACTGAGAATTGCTGGTGCAGTGCTGAAAATCCAACTGGTTTACTGTTGGAACGGCTAGAAATGCAGGGACTGAAATGCACATTAACCAAAAGTTGGAGGACCTTGATGCAATTTCCACAATTTTCTAACTCCGGGTTTTATTTTACTGCATTATGTTATTTTTACTTTTCAACGCATGTTTAGCTAAATTTAAATTGTTGGGACGATTGACGTAATTTAAATTGCACTTAGTTATTTTTAAAGTTATTTACGTAGTTGCGCTAATTAATTTCATGCATTTTTATTATTGTCATTTAATTTCAAGCACTTTAATTTATGCCGTTTAATTATGCACATTTAAATTTAAGTTAATGTCATGCATTTATTTTGAGTAGTTAGTTTTGTTTACAAAACTTGAAAATTCACCACCTAACCACATATTTATGTTACTTGACTTTTCCTTTAAAAAATGAAATCAATAACTTTAATTACAAATAAATCAATCCTCGTGGGTACGATAACCCGGACTTTTCTAGTCCAATTTACTACTTGAACGCGACCCGTGCGCTTGCGGTACACGATTTTAGCGAACAAGTTTTTGGCGTCGTTGCCGGGGATTGATTTTATTTGTACTAAATGCATTGAATTTTGTTAATTGAATTGTCTTTTCATTCTCATCTCTTTCTTATTTTTATTGTCATTTTCTAGGTACTCTTGTCTTGTTGATGCAACAACGTACGACTTGGGATATTCTTCCAATTGATCCCGAACCCGAACGAACTTTTAGGAGGAGGATTAGGGAAAGAAGAGAACAAGTTGAACAACAAAGAATACAAGGCAATATGGGGGACAACAACCAAGGTGGTGCCGATCCCGTTATTGATGAAGATGATAGACCAATGGGGCAATTCATGGTCCCTCTCATCACTCAAAATCGAGGAAGCATCACATATCCCCCATTTGGACGTCCGGACTTCCATCTAAAGCCGGATGTGATAAATCTCTTCAAGGGGCATCTACAATTCTATGGAATGACCGAGGAGAATCCAGTTACTCACATCTCGCGGTTTTTGGAGATGTGTAGTAATTTTGATTATCCGGGAATTAGTAAGGAGGCTATCAGCATGCGGTTATTTCCACATACCCTTAGAGATGGAGCTCGTGAATGGTTAGATGCCAACCCGGTTGGAAGTATTACGACATGGGATGATCTTGCTCAAAAGTTCACTACAAAATACTTTCCTCCATCAAAAGTGGCTAAATTTAAGAGTGATATCTCCACATTTCGACAAATTGACACCGAATGTTTCTATGAGGCATGGGAAAGATTCAAGGAGATGTTGAGGAAATGTCCAAATCATGGGTTCACCAAGCAAATGCAAGTTCAATATTTTTATCTTGGGATGAATCCATCTAGTCGAGTGACGGTTGATTCGGCATCCAATGGAGCTATCACTACAAAATCACCTAATGAGGCAATTGAGCTCTTTGAGAGGATGGCTAACCACAATTCTACTTGGCCAACCGACCGCATGGTACCAAAGAAAGCCGCGGGAATTCATGAAGTGGATGCATATGCGGCTTTGTCGGCAAAGATGGACCTTCTATTTAAGAAGTGTGATGATTTTTCTTCTCAACATACAGTAAAAGCAATCTATCCTCCTATGTCTATTTGTGATGTATGTGGAGCAACACACAAGGTTGAGGAATGTCCCATGCTCAAAATGGCTTCTACTTCAAATGAGCAAGTGAATTATGCTCAAAATTTCAACCGACCACAAGGCAATCCTTACTCCAACACATACAATCCGGGTTGGAGGAATCATCCGAATTTTTCTTGGTCCAACAATCAAAATCAAGTAAAGCCTCCCGATTTTGTTCAACCTCCACCACCCCAAGAGAAGAAGCCTTCCATTGAGGAGATACTCATGCAATTCATGAACAAAACCAATACTATTCTCCAAAATCAAGCGGCTTCTATCAAAAATCTTGAGACTCAAGTTGGGCAATTAGCGAAAATAATGACGGAGAGACAACAAGGAGCATTGCCAAGCAATACCGAGATCAATCCAAGGGAAAATGTGCAAGCCATCACTACAAGAAGTGGAATTCAATTACCAGAAATCACGGTAAAGCAACATGTGGCACAACCCGAGGTGAAAGAAAAAGGTAATGAGCAATATGAGGAGGCGAATGAAAATGATGCAACATTGAAGGAAAGTGGGGAGACCTCAACAAAGGTTCCTACTCCAGTGAAAGCTTATGTGCCTCCCATTCCTTTTCCTCAAAGACTCCAAAAGCACAAGGTGGATGCGCAATTTGGTAAATTTCTTGAAGTTTTCAAGAAACTTCACATCAACATACCATTTGCCGATGCATTAGCACAAATGCCTAGCTATGCAAAGTTTATGAAAGACATCCTTTCAAAAAAAAGGAGGCTAGAAGATCATGAAACAGTGATGCTCACGGAAGGATGTAGTGCCATACTACAAAACAAATTGCCTCCAAAAATCAAAGATCCAGGGAGTTTTACGATTCCTTGTACTATTGGTGATTTAACTTTTGGTAAAGCATTATGTGATCTTGGTGCTAGTATTAATTTAATGCCTTTGTCTATTTTCAGGAGATTGGGCATGGGAGAGGTAAAGCCAACCACGGTTTCATTGCAATTGGCCGATCGCTCTATTAAGCATCCGCGTGGTATTGTTGAGGATGTGCTAATCAAGGTGGACAAATTCATCTTCCCTGCCGATTTTATCGTTCTTGATATGGAGGAAGACCTTGATATCCCAATCATCTTGGGAAGACCCTTCCTAGCAACCGGTCGAGCTTTAATAGATGTGCAAGGAGGCAAATTGATATTAAGGGTCCAAGATGAGCAAATCACATTCGACATCATGAAATCCATTAAGTACCCCGTCGAGGTAAATTTATGCTCCCGAGTAGACACCATTGATCAAGAGGTGGCTACATCATTCATCTACGGGTCATCTAAGGATCCCCTTGAGACTTGCATTGCTCACTCCATAACCACCGAGGGAGAGGATGATTTGGACATCGGAAGGATGTCACAACACTTGGATGCTCCAAAATATTATCCCTTCAAGAAGAGGTCATAATTTGAAGAGTTGGGAGAGAGCTCTTCTCCTTCACTACCCTCCATTCAACAAGCCCCAACTCTTGAGCTCAAACCTCTGCCATCACATTTGAGGTATGCATACTTGGATGATTCTTCTACTCTTCCCGTTATTATCTCGAATTTGTTGGATGAAGTGGAGGAAGAAAAACTACTTGAGGTGTTAAAAATGCATAAAATGGCTATTGGGTGGACTATGGCGGATATCAAGGGTATTAGCCCTACCTTATGTATGCATAAAATCCTCATGGAGGATGACTTCAAACCAACAGTGGAGCACCAACGCCGTCTAAATCCAAACATGAAAGAAGTAGTGAAAGCCGAGGTATTGAAGTGGTTGGATGCGGGAATTATCTATCCAATCTCGGATAGTGCATGGGTGAGTCCCGTCCAATGTGTACCAAAGAAAGGAGGTGTTACGGTGGTTGAAAATGAGAACAACGAGCTTATACCTACAAGGCCCGTGACGGGATGGAGAGTGTGCATTGACTACCGGAAATTGAACAATGCCACTCGAAAAGATCACTTTCCTCTTCCCTTTATTGACCAAATGCTTGAGAGGTTGGCGGGGCATTCTCATTATTGCTTCTTGGATGGATACTCGGGTTATAATCAAATTTTAATAGCCCCCGAAGATCAAGAGAAAACCACCTTCACATGTCCATATGGGACTTTTGCTTATAGGAGAATGCCGTTTGGCCTTTGCAATGCACCGGCTACTTTTCAACGTTGTATGATGGCCATTTTCTCCGACATGGTGGAAAAATTCATCGAGATATTTATGGATGATTTTTCAGTTTTTGGTTCTTCTTTCAATGAATGCTTGGATAATCTTGATTTAGTGTTGAAAAGATGTGAAGAAACCAATTTAGTGCTTAATTGGGAGAAATGTCATTTTATGGTGAGAGAGGGCATTGTACTTGGCCACCGGATTTCACAAGGGGGGATTGAGGTTGATAAAGCCAAAATACAAGTTATTGAGAAATTGCCCCCTCCTACTTCGGTGAAAGGCATAAGGAGTTTCTTGGGGCATGCGGGCTTCTATAGGAGATTCATCAAGGATTTCTCTAAAATCACTAAGCCTCTTTGTTCTCTACTTGAGAAGAACAACTCTTTTCATTTCTCTCAAGAGTGTCTATTGGCTTTCAACACTCTTAAGGAGAGGCTTATCTCGGCTCCTATTATTGTGGCCCCGGATTGGAGCTTACCATTTGAGCTCATGTGCGATGCTAGTGATTATGCCGTGGGAGCGGTTTTGGGGCAAAAGAGAGGTAAATTGTTGCATGTGATCTACTATGCAAGCCGAACATTAAGTGATGCTCAATTGAATTATGCCACAACCGAGAAAGAGATGCTTGCCGTGGTCTTTGCCTTTGACAAATTTCGATCTTATCTCATCGGTTCAAAGGTAATTGTCTATACCGATCACTCCGCTCTAAAATACTTGCTTGCTAAGAAGGATGCGAAGCCAAGATTGATTAGATGGGTCCTTCTCTTGCAAGAATTTGATTTGGAAATCCGTGATAAAAAGGGTGCGGATAATCTTGTGGCCGATCATCTATCTAGGATGGATCAACCTGAAGAAGTGGGAGTAGAGGAAATCAATGAAGTTTTTCCGGATGAACAACTATTGCATGCCAAACATCTTCTCCAAGTGTTCGAAGCACCATGGTATGCGGACTTCGTGAATTTTCTTGTAAGTGGTATTCTTCCCCCGGATTTCTCTTATCAGCAAAAGAAGAAATTCTTTGCCGATGTGAAACATCATTTTTGGGATGAGCCATATTTATTCAAAAGGGGGTCGGACCAAATTATTAGAAGATGTGTTCCCGAGGATGAAATGGAAGCTATTCTTGATAGGTGTCATTCATCACCTTATGGGGGTCATTTTGGAGCTTCCAAAACCGCCTCAAAAGTTCTTCAATCGGGATTCTATTGGCCAACTTTGTTCAAGGATGCTTATACCTTAGTATCCAAATGTGATAGATGCCAAAGGAGTGGGAATATCTCTCGGCGTAATGAAATGCCATTGACTTCAATCTTGGAAGTGGAAATCTTTGATGTTTGGGGAATTGATTTCATGGGGCCATTTCCATCCTCGTTCTCAAATCAATATATTTTGGTGGCGGTGGATTATGTTTCTAAATGGGTAGAGGCGATGGCATTGCCCACTAATGATGCTCGGGTGGTGGTAAATTTTCTCAAGAAGAACATTTTTACACGCTTTGGAACCCCCCGACTCATCATTAGTGATGGAGGTAAACACTTTTGCAATCGCCTTCTTGACTCACTTTTGTCAAAATATGGAGTGAAGCACCGAGTAGCCACACCGTACCATCCCCAAACAAGTGGGCAAGTGGAGATCTCAAATCGAGAGTTGAAAAGAATTCTTGAGATGACGGTGAATACATCAAGGAAAGATTGGTCGAAGAAGCTAGATGATGCATTATGGGCTTACCGCACCGCATTCAAAACTCCTATTGGTATGTCTCCATTTTGTCTTGTTTTTGGAAAATCATGTCATCTCCCCGTTGAACTTGAGCATCGAGCATTTTGGGCTACACGGGCATTAAACTTTGATGCAAAATTAATTGGTGAGAGGAGGTTGCTTCAACTTAATGAACTTGATGAATTTCGCCTCAACTCATATGAAAATGCTCGCATCTATAAGGAGAGAACCAAGAAATGGCATGATAACCACATTGTGAAGAGAGACTTCAAAGTTGGGCAACAAGTTCTTCTATTCAACTCCCGACTTCGACTATTCCCTGGAAAGCTTCGATCCCGTTGGTGGGGGCCGTTCACAATTTCTCAAATCTTTCCCCATGGAGCTATAGAGCTATATCATCCCGACAAGGGACATTTCAAGGTCAACGGGCAAAGGTTGAAACCATTCTTGGAAGGAGAACCCCCGGAGGAAAAGTCATCATTTCTCCTCAATGCTCCCGAATAAAAAAATCCAAAAGTCGAGCTTATGACTTTAACCAAGCGCTTTTTGGGAGGCAACCCAAATTTCTTCTCTTTTGATTTACTTGTATTTTATTTACTGTATTTCTTTACTTTCTTTTTAATTATTTGTCAAACTTTTGTAGGTAACAAATATTTTTAAAAATCCTAAGCGACATTGTACTCAACAAGTTTGGGGGTGAACTACATGCGACGAAAGCTTAGGTCAAGTTCAAACATCACAAACAAGCATCGAATCAGGGAAGTTCCACTACCTCTTTTCTTCTTTACATGTTTCTATGTTCACATTGAGGACATGTGTAATTCAAGTTTGGGGGTGTTGACTTCATTTTGCATTTTATCATGTTAGATAGCCTTGACGGCTTAAGACATTGTGATGTTTGATTTTGTTCATTTTGTTGTGGATATTGACATGCTAGATAGCCTTGTCGGCTCAAAATGATTTGATGTTTGGAATTGCTGATTAATTCACGAATTATGATCGAATATACTACTTGTGCTTATTTTTAACTTGCTTATCTATGGGTGATCTTGAGTTCTCTTGAGCACAATAGTCATAACTAATTGTTGTTGAGGTTTGGAATCTATTGAAGGTTGAAAAAAAAAAAAAAAAAAAAAAATCGTGAAGTAGACTTCATTAGGTTGTGAGCTTGTATTTTCAATTTTTATCAACCTATCTAATTCCTTCTCAATGCTATTAATCTCTTGATCCTTTGTGAGACAAGTTTGGGGGTGGTCGAACCGGTAAAGGAGACGGTCTAGATGTGTAGTGATTCCATGCATGCTTGATCTAAATTTGTGTGGAGTGTTGTTGATGTTAGTATAAGCTAAGTGATGACCAAATGCTAGAGATCTAAGCCCATTTCAATTTTTGCATTGCCCTATCTCGTAGCCTTTTTGACTCGAGTAATTAAGCCCGTAGGAGTATCTTGAAACTTGGTGCCTTAAGTTTGAAACTTGGGAGTCATCGGCCTAAAGCTCGCTACATGGGTCAATTAGAAAGCTTAATGAGTAGGGTACACACACACACTTGTAAAAAAAAAAAAAAAAAAAAAAAAAAAAAAAAAAAAAAAAAAAATGCACATCATCATCATTGCATTTGCTTAATAAGTCTATCTCACTTCGTAGCCTTTTTGACTCGAGTTAGTAAGTCCGTAGGGGTATTTCGAAACCTGGTACCCTTTGATCTTAAAACAATCGGGGAGTTGCCGGCCTAAAACTCGCTACATGGGTCAATTAGAAAGCTTAAGGGAGTGAGGAAGTCACGAGCAATCATTACATTAGTTTGTAGAAATCATGCATTTGTATTTGCATAAGGGCTTAGATTAATAGTGGGTTTGAATTGCTTGGTATAAACTTTAATGTTGAAACACTCATCTAGTGGAGAGTCACTGCATATCTAGATTGTTGAGATTGCTGGTAAGTCATAACCAAACTTTAGTGGAAAAAGAAATGTGTGAATTGAGAGTCACCCCTAGGATTGCGTTTTGGGAGAGAAAAGAAATAATATAGGGGGATGAATGTCACGAGAGAGTAAGGAATGAAATTGACCACTAAGGATGGATAGTATTATTTTGAAATTTTTCCTTCCTACAATGTTTCTTTGAACCTTAGTAATAATTGGAAGTGACTATTCACACACACACCGATCAAACATGAGATAAGCTCAACTTCTTTTTGTAGTATTATTTTTGAAAACATAATTGTGAATTAATCATGCAATGTTACACTCAAGAAAGAATTTGCAAGTCATCTAGCGTTGTTGATCATTCATTCATCAGTTTTTGTGTTAGTGGATATTCCTGCTCGAGACGAGCAAAAGCTCAAGTTTGGGGGTGTGATAAGTGTGCGTTTTACACACTTATTTATCCCTAAATTAGTACTTTAATTGAAAAATCGAGCAAATATCTATTTATTTATTTCGTCTATCATGTGAAATTAAGTAAAAATGCATTTTGAAATAAAATTTTAACTACTCGATAAAATGTGTGATATATATATATATATATATATATATATATATATATATATATATATATATATATATATATATATATATATATATATATGTACACACAAAACAGGAAAGTATGGGAAAGAAACCAAGGAGAATCAAAGCATGGGAGAAGACACAAAAGCTGGGACCTGGGAACATGCACTACTGCTGGAGGAGGACAAGGGAGTATGGGAAAAACGCTGGAACATGCTGCTGACTGCTGGAAGCATGGGCAGAGGAGGATACATTTTTACATATATACACACAGCTGATAGGATTGGAGAGAGGAACGAGGGGGGACTGAGATTGTAACTTGGTGACAGGAGGTTGCAACTGGTCTACTACTTTGCTTCCATTGTTCAAGTACTGCAGATTTGAGCTGATTGCAAAGAGAGAACCGGGGTTCAAATTCAGGGTGACAGGCTGAAGTTGCGGGTTCAATTCATTAGATAGAGATTCATATACTGCCATTGTTAAACTCTTGCTGCTACTGCTAACTAGAAGAAGAAGATAGAATAGATGAGATACTGCTGCCTGAATTTATTGCTGCTGGACGTGTTTCAGGCTATCAACTAAAGACTACTGCTGGGAGAAGAGGGGAAAGCAGGCTTCCTGTGTTGCTGCTGAGGAACAGCCATAGCCAACTGAAGGACTGCCTGAGGAAGAAAACTGTTGCTGTATCTGTTGAGGACTACTGCTGCTGATTGTCATCTGGAAGAGAATGCTGAATATGGAAACTACTGGTGCTCTGCTATAGCTGCTGCTGGTGAACTAAATTGCCTGCTGTAGCTGCTGAATACTGGAGATTGAACTGGTTGCTGTTGCTGCTCACTAGAGGAACCTGCTGAGATAGGGAGAAGACACTGGATTGCTGCTTACTGGAAATGCTGGAAATGCTGTTAACTGGAGGAAGGACTGTGCTACCAGTGGAGGCTGCTGGAAACTAAGCTGCTGATTCTGCTGACTGGTTGCTGCTAAAGAAAGAGAAAACCAGACTGGATGAAGACTGAGAATTGCTGGTGCAGTGCTGAAAATCCAACTGGTTTACTGTTGGAACGGCTAGAAATGCAGGGACTGAAATGCACATTAACCAAAAGTTGGAGGACCTTGATGCAATTTCCACAATTTTCTAACTCCGGGTTTTATTTTACTGCATTATGTTATTTTTACTTTTCAACGCATGTTTAGCTAAATTTAAATTGTTGGGACGATTGACGTAATTTAAATTGCACTTAGTTATTTTTAAAGTTATTTACGTAGTTGCGCTAATTAATTTCATGCATTTTTATTATTGTCATTTAATTTCAAGCACTTTAATTTATGCCGTTTAATTATGCACATTTAAATTTAAGTTAATGTCATGCATTTATTTTGAGTAGTTAGTTTTGTTTACAAAACTTGAAAATTCACCACCTAACCACATATTTATGTTACTTGACTTTTCCTTTAAAAAATGAAATCAATAACTTTAATTACAAATAAATCAATCCTCGTGGGTACGATAACCCGGACTTTTCTAGTCCAATTTACTACTTGAACGCGACCCGTGCGCTTGCGGTACACGATTTTAGCGAACAATAAAACATCCAAATCCTTACAAATTACAATGGTTGAGTGATTATGGAGAGGTGATGGTGAGTAAGTAAATCCTTCTTACTTTCAATATTGGAACATATTGTGACCAAGTGCTTTGTGATGTATTCTCCATGCAAGCCACTCACATACTTTAGGGGAGACCATGGAAATATGATAGGAATGTGATTCATGATAGGAGGCAAAACCAGTATAACTTCCAAATGAATGGGAAGCAAGTGATACTTCTTTGTTGTAAGAATTTGAAGATGTCTTCCTGGAGGGGATGCCTAGTGGGCTTCCAACCATTAGAGACATCGAACATCAAATTGACTTCATTCCCAAAGCCATCATTCCAAATAGACCGACATACCAAAGCAACCCGGATGAGACTAAGGAACTTCAAAGGCAAGTTGAGGAGTTGATAAGCAAATGATATGTTCGTGAGAGCATGAGTCCTTGTGTCGTGCCCGTGCTCCTGGTACCAAAGAAGGATGAGACCTATAAGATGTGTGTTGATTTTCGGGCCGTTAACAACATAAAAGTAAAGTATTGCCATCTCATTCTTAGACTAGATAACATGCTTGATGAACTATATGGTTCTTGTATTTTTAGTAAAATTGACTTGAGAAGTGGATGACATCAAATTAGAATAAGAGGATAAGATGAATGGAAAATTGCATTTAAAACTAATTATGGTTTGTATGAATCGTTGGTTATGTCATTTGGTCTCACGAATGCACTGAGCACTTTTATGAGGTTAATGAGTCATGTTTTGTGTGCATAAAATCTGTGATAATCTATTTTGTTGATCTTTTAATTTAAAGCAAGAACTAGCTTTTTCACCCGTGCGATGCACGGGAATATGTGTATGTTAGTGATTTCTATCAAAAATTATGTAAATATGCTAATTATACAATCAAATCAAATCAAATCAAATCAAAGTACAATAATATTTTAATACAAAATATTAGAGATTTCAAAAGTTTTTTTTTTTTTTAGGCGGGAGAGAATTCAAAACTTTTAAAAAAACTCCTCGAACAAACATGGGCTTAATTGTATACTATTTTACTTTTCGTGGAATTTAGGCATTAACTGATAATTGTGCTTTACACACTTATTTTGCTTGTAAATCGACAATTTAATTGACAAATTAAGCGAATTTCTACTTATAACTTGTATTTATCTTGTACAATTAGGTACAACCTCAATTGAAAAGAAAATGGACAAAATTGGAGAGCAATTGAGCAAAAAGATGAGTAAATTTAATGTCCAATGACCTAATTGAAAGAAATCAAAAGTTTGGAAACTCAATCGCAACATCTCAGAAAGTTGGAGGACTAGAGATACAAATATTTTAGGGGCCTAATTGTAATAAAAGTCAAAATTCGAGGACTTAATTGAAGAAGACCAGTAGATGAGATACTTGGGTTACAAATTGTTCAACAAGGCATGGGAAAAGCCCATACATTAGTTTTTGGGCGCTCGCCTGAGTGCCCATTAACTTGGGCAGTTGATTTTTCAACTCCCACACGATCGCGTGGGCCAATTTCGGCTCAAACCTCTTTTTTATTTCTATTTTTATTATTTTAATTTAAAGGCGTGCTTGGCTCAATTTTGGACGCGTTTTTGAGACTTTTTATGTCAACTTTTTGTGAGTATTTATACTCCTACTTCTTAACACCCAAAGATCCCAATTTTTCTCTCCAAAAACCCTATCTTCTTCTCTCTTTTCTTCTTCTTCTTCTTCTTTATTTTATTTTATTTTATTTGTTTTTACTTTATTTTGTAATTTAGTTTGTAGTTTAGTTTTGTTTTCATGTTGCTAGTCTCCATTGGATCAAAGAAGTAAAAAGTGAGGTGAAGATTCAAAATATTGTTGAAGGAATTTTGGGGCTAAAATCAAGGGAAATGGTTTATTTCATTATCATGTATTTTTAATCTTTGATTTCTATATTTTGTGATGTATTTTTGTAAACCTCAACTTTTGTGCAATATTTATACAATGAGCTAGTTATTTTATGTTGAGATGATTGATGTAGCTTAACTTAATTTAAGTAATTTTAATATTTATTTATTAATTTTAAGCTTATTTCATGTGTGTTTATTATTGAGATTATTCCATGTGTTTGATTGATCACCAAATATATGTTTTGTGAAGTGTATGATAAACGAAAGATATTGTACATTTTAGACCAAATAACAAATGCTCTAGGTTCTTGTTAAGGATAGAGATATAACTTAAACCCTAAATGATCCATTGAGTTATTTTCACAAAGAGTTAATGCAATTGATTGGACTTTAATCGACATAGAGATATAGTAGGTTAAATCAATTGATTATGGTTAATTTCACTCGGAGAGGTAATTAGCTAAACTTGAAAAGTCGGGTCTAATATTGTAAATGAGTAATTTATTAATTTGCATGTGTTGAGAAATTACTTAAGCAAGAGTTAAGTGAAATCATGAATCCCAACTATTTTATCTTTCATTTTCCTTATTTTAATTTGGTTTAAAATTAGTTTCTTTAATTTAGAATTTTCCTAAACCAACTTTTAATTGTGCGTTTCTTTTTATTGTTAAAATTAAATTAATTAAAGTTGTATAATCTAAAGTAAACATTCCTCGTGGGATCGACAATTCGGGCTCAAAAAGTCCACTTTATTACATATACGCGACCCGTGCGTTTGCGGTACACACTATTTCAGCGAACATTAACCTGCCCTGATATCATGATATCTAAAAATCGACATCCATAATATCATGATATCTGAAAACCCCCTTACTTTTCCCTATTTGCATAAGGGAATAATACACCTAAGAGGCTAAGGGAATAATACACATAAGAGGCTATTGCAAAAACATAATTCAATTACAAAGAAAAAGGTTTAAACTCCCACAAATCAGGTGATATGTAAAACAATTATTATATAAATTATATACATTAGAAGCACCCCACCCACCCACCCCACCAAACTCAATGATGAGATCCCAGTCGCGGAATCTCGTCGAAAATGCGGAATAACGAAATTTAAAACCCTAGGACAGATCTAGATCAAATCTGACACAAAAATAACAAAAACACGAAAGAAATAACAGAATTAAAGATAGATTGACGATAAAACCTTGACCCGACAATCACGACGCAATTAATTGACGATGCGGATTGAAGAACCAAGATTGGTGAACGCTACAAGGTTTGTCAATTCCTTGATAAGTTCGTTGGGTGAACGCCACAAAGAATGGATCTTTGATAAGTTCGAAACAAAAGGGAAAAACTCAACCTTTCAATTTGGAGAATCCTCTCTCAAATATTATTCATAAACTCAAAATTAACTGTTTTTTACAATGAATGGAAAAGACTATAAATAAGCAAAATAACCTAGCATCTAATTTACTCAAAATAGAATTCTAATTAGACTAAAATTCTAAAATAGGAAAATAACCTAAAAACCAAAAAAGGAAATAAAATAATTGAAAATCCGGCCGCTACTCATTTACGGCCGTGAATAATTCTTTTACGGCCGTAAAGGCCTCTCTGATCAAAAACTGATTTATTATTTACGGCCGTGAAATTCCCCTTTTTTGAATGTTACGGCCGTAACTTCCAAGCTTACGGCCGTAAGCCTCGTTCTGTTGAAATTCTCCTTTTTTCTTCGCTAATTGATTACGGTCGTGATAACATGATTTACGGCCGTGAATATATGGGTTACGGCCGTGAAGGTCCTCTTTTACGGCCGTAATGGAATTTCTGTCCAAATTACTTCGTTTTCTTGATTCGGCTCGATCCGTCCCTCTTCTCGGCTCGACCCCAACAAGGAACTTGCTTCGTTTTGCACGTAGATCACTGTCATATTGCCGATTGATCGACTTCTCCCTTCGATGCCTGGTCCGGATCACATCATACTCCCTCTCTTGAAAAGGATTGGACCTCGAATCCATTTTTGGTTGGCTTTTCGGACTCCTCCTGTTTTTCTGAGCTCGATGATCATGTTTAAGCTTTGTAAGATCCTTTAGACTTTTGGCCTGCTCATTTTGGCCAATGAATTTCTTTCCCGCTTTAAGTTCATGGCATGATTTATGTCCCTGCAAAATAGATTTAATAGAACTGGGGAGGGATGTATTAGCAAATGAAAATAAACTCATTTTTGTGGTGGACTCTCTTTTCTTTTCACTCTCAAGTTCACCTTTTTCTGAGGTCGTGGCCTCAACTCTCTTGTTTTCAATTTTCACACCCTCTCATTTTTCTGAGGTCGTGGCCTCAACGCTTTTATTTTTTCCCTCAAACTCGCTCTTTATTTTCAATTGGTCCTCTTGGACCTCTTTAGGTGATAGCGGAGCAAGAGTGATCTTTTTTCCACCCTTCACGAAAGAATATCGATTTTTAAACCCGTCGTGCACTACCCTCCTATCATATTGCCAAGGTCTCCCCAACAAAATATGGCCAACATGCATAGGTGCCACGTCACAAACCACCTCATCCTTATAACTCCCGATTGTAAAATTGACCCTAGCCTGTTTATTTACCTTAATTTCTCCCGACTCGGTCAGCCATTGCAATTTATAAAGGTTCGGATGTTTTATCAAGCTCAAACCCAATTTCTCAACCAACATGGTACTAACCACATTAGTACAACTTCCCCCGTCAATCACCATACACAAACCTTTTTACCCACTAAGCACCTAGTATGGAAGAGATTGTCCCTTTGCTCACCAATTTCATCCACCCTGACCCTAGCACTAAGAACACGCCGATTAACAAGTGAATCTTTAACAGCATAGGTCAGCCCTTCCTCATCACTACTACTAGCCCCAACATCCACTAACTTAGGCATTCCCTTAAATTCATCCTCGGAACTAATTTCTCCATTTTCACGTAAGATCATTAGCCTCCTATTTGGACACTGGGATGCTATATGACCCGTACCCAAGCACTTAAAACACTTAATATTTCTATCCCGAGTAGTTTGAGAATCAAAAATATTTTTACCTTTCGTTGTAGGCTCCTCCTTCCCTTTCGGGTTATGTTCAAAGTTGGATTCCTGCTTCGGTTGTGATGTAGGATAAGATGGTGAGTGTCTTGCTGCCCCCTTTCGCCTTAGTTGCCTTTCCACTTTCATGGCCATATGCACCATATCCTCTAGCTCCACATAATGTTGCAGCTCAATGACATTAGCAATGTCTCTATTCAGCCCACTCAGAAACCTAGCCATCGTTGCTTCCCGATTCTCCACCATGTTAGCCTGAATCATCGCCACCTCCATATCCTTGTGATAATCCTCTACACTCCTCGATCCCTGAGTCAAACCCTGCAGCCTCTGGTAAATATCCCTATAATAATGAGTCGGCACAAACCGCTTCCTCATTATGGTTTTTAATTCACCCCAAGTCTCCACCGGATCCTCAAGGTTCCTCCTCCTACCCGTAACTAGTTGATCCCACCAAATGTTTGCGTAGTCGGTGAATTCAGTCACGGCTAATTTCACCTTCTTCTTTTTCGAATAATTATTACAATCAAATAGCCGTTCAACATTTGTCTCCCAATCCAAGTACGCTTCCGAATCACTCCTACCCTGGAACAACGGTATTTTCACTTTAATTTTTCCAAGGTCGTCATCAACATCATCTCTACCCCCACGATGCCTCCTAGCATCACGACGCTCCCTATCGTGCCTCCTCTCATACCTATCTCCTCTATCCCTCCTTCGCATACTTCCCAAAGATATACTCCCACTTTCACTTCCCATGCCCTCATCATTCATACTAACCGCACGCCTATTACCTCCCCTAACCCGAGAACCATCATAAGATTGATCACGAGGTCTTTGTTCACGTTCTGCACCTTGATTCTCCATCTGTGCCATAAATATCTCAAATTGTGCCCTCATTGCTGCAATATCATTGTTACCCTGTTCATTCCTTCTATTTACATCCCCAAGCTGTTTTCTGTCTCCAATAGAAGATGAAGATGTGGAAACCTCTCTATCAGACATTTTTAAGACACGAACAAGGAAATTCGGAATATTTGGGGAATTTTTGGAATTTTTTTTAATCTGCCAGAGAATTGGACTACGAGTATGGCAGGAAAAACATAACTGGATTTGGACGAAAAATGAACAAAAAAAACACTTTTGAATTTTTGGGACTGACACTTATGGATCAAACTGAAGAAAATTATGACTGACACGAAGAACGCGAAGAACACAAAAAAAAAATCAAGAAAATTCAAGAAACGCAAGAATCTGAAATAGATCCAAGCTCTGATACCAGATGATGAGATCCCAGTCGGGGAATCTCGTCGAAAATGCGGAATAACGAAATTTAAAACCCTAGGATAGATCTAGATCAGATCTGACACGAAAATAACAAAAACACGAAAGAAATAACGGAATTAAAGATAGATTGACGATAAAACCTTGACCCGACAATCACGACACAATTAATTGACGATGCTGATTGAAGAACCAAGATTGGTGAACGCCACAAGGTTTGTCAATTCCTTGATAAGTTCGTTGGGTAAACGCCACAAAGAATGGATATTTGATAAGTTCGAAACAAAAGGGAAAAACTCAACCTTTCAATTTGGAGAATCCTCTCTCAAATATTATTCATAAACTCAAACTTAACTGTTTTTTACAATGAATGGAAAGGACTATAAATAAGCAAAATAACCTAGCATCTAATTTACTCAAAATAGAATTCTAATTAGACTAAAATTCTAAAATAGGAAAATAACCTAAAAACCAAAAAAAGAAATAAAATAATTGAAAATTCGAAAAATCTGGCCGCTACTCATTTATGGCTGTGAATAATTCTTTTACGGCCGTAAAGGCCTCTCTGATCAAAAACTGATTTATTATTTACGGCCGTAAAGGTCTCTCTAATCAAAAACTGATTTATTATTTATGGCCGTGACGAATTTCTTACGGCCGTGAAATTCCCCTTTTTTGAATGTTACGGCCGTAACTTCCAAGCTTACGGCTGTAAGCCTCGTTCTGTTGAAATTCTCATTTTTTCTTCGCTAATTGATTACGACCGTGATAACATGATTTACGGTCGTGAATATATGGGTTACGGCCGTGAAGGTCCTCTTTTACGGCCGTAATGGAATTTCTACCCAAATTACTTCTTTTTCTTGATTCAGCTCGATCCGTCCCTCTTCTCGGCTCGACCCCAACACGGAACTTGCTTCGTTTTGCACGTAGATCACTGTCATATTGCCGATGGATCGACTTCGCCCTTCGATGCCTGGTCCGGATCACATCACTCAACCTAACCCAATATTCCATAGCTGACCATCAATGTTTCCGTCGTAGTAGTCACCACCATCACCACCATCATCGGCCCACAATGCACAATCACCATCGCCATAACCACTACCATCACCTTCTCCATCGTCATCACCATAACCAAATCCACCAGATTTTCGAAATACAACCACCACTGCAATCATTTCCGACGAACCAAAACCACCACCACAGTAATAATCGTCGATTTGCCAATTAAACTATAAAAAAATTGACATCTATTTTCAGAATTGAGAATCCAAAAGAAGAAGAAATTTGAAATATTAAGTGCAACCAATTCTTTTGGATATGCCACCAATTGAAATTGACTTCAACTTGTCACTTGTGACTTGAACATTTTTGAAGTGTGACGTGTGACTTAATGCAGTAAAATGTGACTTGTGACATAATACATTAAACAGGTTGTGACCTGAACATTTTTGAAGTGTGACATGTAACTTAATACATCAAATGTGACTCATGGCCTAAACATTTGAAGTGTGACCTATGACATAACGCATTAAACAAGCTGTGACTTGTTGAAGTGTGACATGTGACTTAATGCATCAAATGTGACCCGTGGCCTGAACATTTGAAGTGTGACCGATGACATAATGCATCAAACATGTTGTAATCTGAACATTTGAAGTATAACATGTGAAATAATGCATCAAACAAGTTGTGACTTGAACATTTTTTAAATGTGATCTGTGACTTAATGCATAAAATGTGACATGTGACCTGAACATTTGAAGTGTGACTTATGACATAATGCTTCAAAGCATCAAATAGGTTATTCATTGGATTCTCTGATATGTGATTATATGAATTGTGACATGTGACCTACTTAATTTGACCTAAATATATGATGTGTGACATGCGATTTCAACACATGGCCTATAACTTATAACGTGTTACTTGATATTTAACCATTCCCATTTATCAACTCATTTGCTTTGCCACAAGCTGCACAGTTGTTGCCATTAATCATGATACCCATTTACTTCTTCACCAAAATCAATCCATTTACTTCAATCAACTGTCTAAATCAATTTTAACTAACAAAAACCCAATTCTCAAATCAAATAAAACCAATACAATCAACCATCTCAATCAATCTAAAGAGACGTTGTGGGGTTGGGTTGAAGAATTCGATTTCATTCGACAGTGATTGGTGTTGGGGATATTTTTTAAAGATCAATTGTAATTTGGGGTTGGGGACGGGTGGGGTTAATTAATAAATATTATCATTTAAATATTGTATTGACACTTGAGACACGAATAAAATACTATTATTCTGGAATTTTGAATTAGTGGATCTATGAACCAATTCAGGTGTAATTTTCACTTTATATAATGGCCAAACCTCGGCTAAGACTTTGTTTGGTAACACAATTTGGTTTATAAATTATTTTATTTATGATTATGAGGTAAAAAGTAGTGGTTGATAATTGAAGAGAAAAAATGTGTGTGGTTAAAAAGTGGTTTGGAAAATTGTATAATTTATAAACTGATTTATAAACTAGATTATTTTATTTACCAAACGAATGCTTTAATACAAGATGTAACGCCCCAAGTTCCGAAGAACCCGGATTGCCACTTCGTCTCTTTAAAACTAACCCTTTAATGAAAAATATTGCGGAAATAAACTAAAATTTGAAACATCACATTCATTTGGAAAAATTAGCAACGGTAGCTCAATTTAAATTAATCTACTTGAAAACATTCCATAAAAATTCCAAATCTCGACAATTTAATTTAACAAAATTTAATAAACTAGACTTTCAAAATAACTTAAAATAAATGTTGCCGTAATTGCCCATCATTCGTTTTCGCCTCCGAACTCTACAAATGTTGTTAAAACAGAGAGAAATACTCAGTATACTCATCGCCAATAATTAATTTACAAGATAATTGAACAAGTAATTATGTAAATATTATAGTGACATTCTCTTCTTAGTCATAAGCATCATGAAATGAGTGCAATATGGACATACTCTTATCTTGTCTTATGCAAATAAAGCATATAAGTTATGACATGCATAACATAAATTTATCTTCTTATCTCATAAGAGATTCTTGATTCTTGTCTCATGCAATTAAGCATATAAATCACATAAATCCACATAACACATGCAATTATAATATAAATAAATTAATGGGGACGAGTCTACCTTAATTTATCTCAAATCACGTAAAAAAGTGGAGCGGGAAGTAGCCTCAATCTCTTAAATGTCCACACGTTTCGTCTAGCCAAAATATGAAATAAAGCTTTGAATTAGTAATTCGAAATTTTAAGGTTTTTAAAAACTGATAAGGAAAAATTTAGGGACTCAATTAAAAATTTATTAAAACTGAAATTTAAAGTTTAGGGGCTAAATAAACTTTTTGAAAATAATGGGGTTGATTTGAAACATTTTAAATCTACAGGGGCTGAAATAACTAAATTTAAAAGAAATAAGGGCTGAGATATGTGACTTTAAATCTGGAGGGTCTGAATTTAAAATACTTTACAAAACTGGGGACCAAAATGAAAGAGTTTGAAAAAGGTGGGGCTAAAGAATAATTTTTGAAAGATTTTAAAAATATATCCCTACTATATATATAAGATCCACTTCCAAATTTACTATTCAGAGGATGAAAAATGACACTTTTAGTTGAATAGGGAACGCGCTTTTTTCTTTCAATTTTTTTATCTGTACTAGCGCTTCTTACCTAGCCCTACAGATACAATTACGAAAAGAAAAAAAAAAATCAGTTCTCTTCTGCCATCTCTCTCTTTTTCTCTTCTGCCATCTCTCTCTCACCCTCACGCTTCGAGATCCTTCGTGCCTAGGGTTACAGTGTTCCTCGTCGATCGCCATCAAATGTTCGTAATTTTTTTTCCTTTTGTTATTTCGTGTAGATCTATTTATATTGTTTTGCTCGATTTTGATACCGTCGCGCTTGCAGATCATTCATGCCTAGGGTTACATTTTTCTTCGTCTATTTCCGTCAACGGTCAGTTTTTGTTGATCCCTTTTTTATATTATTTCGCGTAGATCTATTATTTCCTCAAGTTTTGAGTTGGTCATCGAATGGTTTTTCGAAAACCTTAGGCTGCGTTCTCTTTGGCGTTTTCCAGTTGTTTTCCGTTTTCCATTTCCGAAAATGCGGTAAACGCGTTCTCTTGCGCCGTTTTCGGAAAAAAATTTTGAAAATGTTTTCAAAATTTGTAAAGGAAATGGAAAACGTGAAAATCACGTTTTCCGCGTTTTCCGAAATTTTTGCCTTGTAAGCGGAAAACGCGCGTTTTCCACTTAAAAAAAAAATTAAAATAATAAAAAAAATTTGAAATTTGTCAAAATTTATCATTTTTAATTACATTATTGGTCCCTGATTTTCAAAACTTGTCATTTTAATCCTCAAAATTTGAAATTTCTTTCGAAAATATCCTAATTTATTTGCAACTTAGGTCCCTCAACTTCAGATTTTGTTGCACATTAGTTCACAAATTTTACTTTTCTTTCAATTTAGTCCTTTTCGTATTTGCTTTATAGGTCATTGTCTTCAAACATGTATAACTTTTGATGTACAACTCCGAATTGCACTCTGTTTTTTGCGTAGAACTCCAAATTCAACCATCTTTCTGATGATGTATCATGTGCTTAATTATTAAACATTTATTTTTTACTTTTGTATTGTAGACACTTATTTTGTAAGGACATAATTAATTAACGTAAATTGATTTTTGCAAATTTTATTGAAACTTAAATTTTAAACGTTATGAGTGCTTACTAGAAGGATGTATCTATATAAAGTATTAAATGAAACGATTACTTTAGAAGGAAAAATTACTACTCAAATGTGGAACGATTACTTTAGAAGGGCAACATGAATTTTTGAATTTTTTTGGTATAACCAAATTGTGTGATAGGGGTTATTTCATTTATTTTTGTTGTGTAACTCAAAATATAATATCTTTATTTCATTTATATTCACAAATAATATGAAATAAGTTTCTTCAAAATTTTAAACAGAACGCGTTTCCAGCTTTTCATTTTCGAAAACAGTTTTCAGAAATAACAAACCAAACGCGTTTTCAGCAATTTCGAAAAAAGTCACAGAAAATGGAAAACAAAAAACATTTTCGAAAATGAAAACAGGAAACTGAAACACAAAGAGAACGCAGCCTTAGTTCTTTGTTTTTTCCCCCTTTTCTGTGAGTCAGCAACTATAAGTCCTCTATGTAGCACTCTTTGAAGCAAATGTTCTATTAAATATTTTTCTGAACCGAAATGGCCATGTTGGAATTTAAATCAGCTTACAGAAGGGGGTGAGATGGAAGTTCATGTTGTCAAAGAGTCAGCAAAGTCCATGTTCTCGAGAAGTGCTTATTTAGCATTTATTTTTGTTTAGGATGAAGGTAGTGGAGAACAATTTGATGGTATTTATAAATGCATGTGTACTCTTTAATTTGAAATGCCAACTGTGCCTCGCAAACTGATCGATAGAGGGTTACGAGGTCTTGAAGTTTTTTCTATCTGTTTAGAAAATTTTAATTACCATCTTAATTCAATTTATTAAATTTGTGAAATTTTTATCCCTGCTTAATATTGGATAAATAAAGAAAGGCCTCTTTACAGTCTTTCCATAGGTTCTTTAAGGGAAAATTAAGAAGTTCCATTTCTTTTAGTTGAACCCTCCTTGCCCCGGCATTCCAAGTGTCCAAATTTAAAACTTTCGAATTCATTAATGATTTCTATATTATTCTCTGCTAACCCGGGAAGATTATAGCTTCATATCATGTGCCTTACATTAGAGATCTCTCGGTGACACCAAGTATTGTATCTTCAAACTTTCTGTTCCTTGTAAGTTTCCTTTTACTGAGTTCATTGGACATGGTTATAGTGTAAATTAATTAAAATATTGTTTGATGATGTTGATTATCACTACTGAGTGTGTGATAGAGAAAGAAGTACATAGAGGTGATCGTATGTGAGCTCATCTATTACTAGAGATCTTAAGTCTTGCTTCAGTTTTTTTTCCCCTTCTTTTGCCACGGACTTGGAACATTTTCCCTTTTACATGTATGTATATGTGAATTGTTTCATTCTAATCTTTATCTAGGATTTTTCTTTTATTTATTTTCTGTTTACTCACAGTTGACGTCATTTTTTCCTATTTTACTTGATTTTTACACATAAGATTCTCTTGATCCACCAGCATGTACATTGGAGTTCCATTTTAGAAAGGAAATATTACTTTTATCCCATTTTGTATGTGGTGTGGATTTCTCTCTTCAGTTTACATGATCTGTTACACAATTGTAATGTGTTTGCTATGATTTGCTAAACCCTATCATAAATTTGTTTGTGCAAGTGATGGATTCTTTTTTGCTGTCAAGGAAGTATTTTTGTTTAATCAAGGGGATGAGGGTAGGCAAAGGATTATCTAACTTGAGTAGGTCGAGCAGCCTCAATTTTTTGCTCATTACTTGTTATCACCTATACATTTAAATTATCGCTTCCTAGGCTCGAGTTAATATTCTCAACTGTATACCAACCATTACATTGTTTTTTAAATAAATTCATTTGACATGTTCAGGAAATTTCTCTTCTCAATTGATTTAAGCATGAGAACATAGTCCAATATTTTGGTGCAACAATGGTACTTATTCCTAATTCTCTCTCTCTCTCTCTCTCTCCCCCCCCCCCCTACTTTTTTGGCATTGGTTGGTGCCTTTTATTTGTTTAATTTTCCCCTGATCGTGCATATTTCCAATGTCAAAATGCTATATTTATGAGTCTTGCTTATATATATATATATATATATATATATATATATATATATATATATATATATATATATATATATATATTCGCACAGTTTTTATGGGTTTTTTCTTGATATTTATTTAGTGAACAGTGAGTGCAATTTGATCAACATATTCTTTTCATCATTCACGGTTTCTTCTACGTTAAATTTTGTATGTATCTAAAAAGAATAATTGTTGGTCATGTGATCAGTGCAAATCAATAAGTGCAAATTGAAATGGAGAATATGCTTAAAATGATAAAGTGAGTCAAATAAGCATTTTTAACCCAAATTATATGTGCTTGCTTTCATCTGTTGAACAATTGTAGACAAAATAAGTTGGATTGGTAAATTTTAATTTTAGCGACTTTGCTTTAATGCTCACATAGCTGTTGGTTTTTTTCACTATCACTAATTCCATCCTTTTTATGATCTCTCTCTTCAAAATACTAGCTTTCATAGACTACAATATTCTATCATATAAGTTTTAGTTTACATTTTACCTATTGTTATCTTTTCAATGCCATTGGTTTCAACTTTTTGCACTTAAGTTTTTGCCTATTTTGACCACATTGCATGACTGTCATTCAAATTCTATATTTGCCCCTATTGTTTTCTTCTATACTATTGGTAAAATTATTGGGAGAGTCATTAAATGTTTCCTATAGAATAATAAAGAAATTACAATTGTCCCTGGTGATATTTTAGAATTTACCTCATCTTATACAAACTTCATAGGGAAATCGATTAGAACTCAGCTAAAATATTGGAAGTTATAAAAAGGTTCAAAGACTCTGCTGTCCAGAGAAAGAGAAACTTTGAAGAAAAGGAGCATTTTCTCATTCTTGTTCTTGTTCGATTTTGTTTGTCATCGATGATGCTTCCTAGATTTTCATGGAGAGTGTCATTGAAAAGGTTTAAGTTTTGGGATTTCCAGATACCTTTGTGTATGAGTAGTCTATTTTCTGAGGATGCTGTATTTCATATATCTAGCTTTAATGATTGAACTGGGATTTAAGCTGAGACGGGCTTAGCTATTTTTCTAAGCCCAAAGCGCTTTAGTGGTAATATGTTGGTTATTTAAAATTTGATATATTGTCCATTTAAGAAATTTGTTGTTTTCTATTCAAATATAATATTGACTTAGAGGCCTATTTTGTTCTATTGTTCACCAATAGATTAGATGGCATTAGAATGTTCAAAAATTGCTCTTTCTCCTTACTGTTTCTATCAACATTAATAGCTCACTATGCTATCTTGGTACACGATGTATTTAAAAGCACTCATGTGTCCTTGTCGTATGAAAAGTACTTTTCTCTTATTCTTTTTGTCACTATAATAATTACTCTATTTCAATCTAATAAATTACCTGAATAGAACTAGACGATAATCATAATTCTGTTTTTGTTTATCCTTTAACCAGATTAATTACAGTTTGGAATTCCTTTGTGTCTGAGGAGTATTCTTATCCCCCCAATACAAGTTCTTCAATTGATTTCGAGTGAAGCCTCTGAATTTTGGAGAGGTTTTTTTTCTTCAGATTTAAAATATATTTTTATTTGTTTTATATGAGCTTGAAACCAAGTATTAGGAAAGCATATTTTTTGCGCATTGATATTATTTTTGCTTAATTGATGTTTATGCTTAAAGAAAGTGAGCTTTAAAACTACTAATTGATTTTATTATCAACAATTTTAATGTGCATTAATGTTAATTTTTGGTAGGTAGGATTTTTACTGAAAGTGAACTCAGTTTCTTGTGTTTTATTTACCTCCTAAAATGATTTCATGTAATGTTATTTAGTGCTTGAATATCTTTAGTATTTGAAAACACGGAAAAATTCTTCATTTCCTTATTCTATGTAATTGTCAAGTTCATTTCGATGTGTTGTATTGCAGCTAATTATGTGATAATATCTTTGAAGTAGGAAAATGTAGGGAAGGAAAATCTGCACAAAAAGCACAATTGATAATGGAGAAAGTGATGCATGCGAAAGAATATGAAGCAACAGAAATAATAAAATGCCAAGGTAGTAGTGGCTCTTGTCTCATGCTCAATTGAATTTCAATTGTTTACAGTGTGTTCATTTTCCATGAAAAGATTTAATAGATTATTTTTTAATGGTCCATCTTTTAATTCACTAATGGTACTGTAAGCAAATTTAAATACGTAAGTCCAATTATCTAATCTTAACACTAGTTTTTTATGTCCAAATAACATTTTTTCAATTACACATAAAATGTTTTTTTGATATCTATTTGATTATCTTAAATAATTAGAATCTTAATAGCCAATTTGGTGTTTGATGCAGTGACTGATCAGCTAGAAAGGTACAAGCGAACATATGGCAATAAACGGAGGTTCTCAAAGTGTAGTGTAAAGTTATTTTATTCTTCTTCTGTGTTTTTCGTACTTATTTATTACAAATATATTGTACCTGTTTAATTATATAAGCTATGAAAATATTAGTATTGAGATTTTAAATCTGTGTTGTTATTCAAATAGAGTGGTGTCTAAAATATGTAGTATTCCAAATAGAGTAAGGAAAAATCCATTCACATGGAGAACTTGAGTATTCTTATTGTTGAATCTGGTCTCCAGTTTGTTAGACCAATTTTCTTTAATGCATTCTACAGTTGGGAACTTAGATAAAATGATCTAATGATAGAGATTATTTTTAAGTACACAACTTGATCAAGCATATTTTTAGTTGAAATAAAATACAATTTCTTAATTATATAGATTTTACCTTAACTTCATGCTACTATAAACCTCTTGCAATCAAGTAAAGAGTAGCTACTATTATAAACTTTCGAGAATTGATCAATGAATATTTTATGTCCAGACTTTTGGCATTCGATAGAGTTAATAAATTTTGGAGCATTAACAATACTTCTTATTATTTCCATGCATTAATTTGGAACTCACGATCTAACAATAGTCCTTTTGCCTTTGCTTGTTGATATTTTTGAGAACTGTTGTTGGTGTTTGGGTTGGACATCGAAAGGGGTTTTTTCGAAAACTCAGATTCTACGATGTGACTTGTTGTTTTTGATTGAATTCCACAACACTACTTCTACCACTCTTATACTATTGATTTTTGGTTTTTGTAGGAAAAAGACGAGGTTAAGGAACAACAATTTTTTTTTTTACTTCTATCACTCTAATAATGAATTTTGCATTGTCTTTGTTGCTTTTTGTTATTGGGTTTTCTAACAAGATTTGTTGGTGCAACATTTGACAGGATTGACTAATATGACATTGCTTTCAAAAGTATTGACAAGGCTACAAAACACACTCAAAACTACGATTAATTTGTACTATGATAAGGTACATATTTTATTTGTGAATGATGCATTTGACTTCGTTTTGCTTCATTTTTTGTCATAGAAGATAGAGTCTCAACTACATTTCATTCTACATTCATCTATGTCTCTTCTTCCCTTCATTACATTTCAAAACTAGAATTAGAACCAAAAAAAATTAAGTGCATCCCAGAAGCTTATGATGATGAAGAAACAAAAAATACATCAAAATTTACAGTTGCATTACCCGATCATGTGAAAACCATCACAAATACATCAAACCCATTTGTGAAACATTGTCAAAAACTTTGGTAGAGCTCCTATTATAGCAACGCTCGTGGCTCGGTTCTTATTGCTGGTACTATTTTTGTAAGCTTTGTTTCATCTTTTTTCATTTTCTTTGGTATTTTTAAGATTTTGCTCTAAAATTATTCACGTGGTAAGAACCTTCCATTTTTATGTATCTAGGGAGATAATTAATAATAAGTCCAATTGACTTTCCTTTTTAAAAGTTTATGAAAAAATTAAAGGGCATATGGTTCATTGACATTGATTTTCGTTATTCAGTTTCGTGATATTATGGATTGTGAAAGGAGATTATAGAGTTAATAGTATGTTTGCCATGTGTTTGTAGGAATTATACTGAGAAGCAGTTAATATCATTAATTCAAGATGAGACAAATGCAGTTAGAACACATGTTCTGGATGTTATTGTAGTTACGTGTGGTTTAGGTCGTGCAATTTTCAATAAGGTAAACAAGCCATTTGTTGAAAATATAAAGTAATTGATTTATTCTGTTTAGTATTATTTTTGTTATAGTTCCATCTGTCTAAAGTCGGGGTTATTGTATAAGTCTTTGATCCCAACTTTTAGAATATGTTGTAATGCAATCTTACCATATTAACCGTTGATTTGTACTGTGATTGGTTTTAAATTGTTCTCTAATTTTAACACATCAAATTGAAACAATAAATTATATTCCAATTATTCCATTAAATTGTTACTTAATGTGTACTCGCAAATAACTATTTCTTTCATTAATAATTCCACGCGAATAAATACAAATATAAATCGCTTCGTGCAACGCACGTAAATCCTACTAGTATACATAAAAGTACATATATAT
Organism: Ligustrum vulgare; assembly: GCA_963555705.1. NCBI lineage: Eukaryota > Viridiplantae > Streptophyta > Magnoliopsida > Lamiales > Oleaceae > Ligustrum > Ligustrum vulgare. The sequence continues at coordinate 37,963,235 of OY743173.1, read as the reverse complement.
CTCTCTCTATACTATAAGCAGAGCGGAGACGGGGAGGGGCGGTTTCCACCGCCGACCGGAGGCTGGCGGTAGAGCCACCGTTGCGTGGTGGCGCTGATACGAGTTGGGGATGATTTTGGGCATATATGGGTGTTCGCTACAAACACACCGCAAGTGCACGAGTCGCATACAAGTGATAGTGGACTAATTGAGTTCGGTTTATCGATCCCACAAGGATTGTCTATTTCAACTACACTCTAGTATAATTAATTTTAACAAGAAACACACACAATAAATGTTTGTTTTGGGAAAGTTTTCGTACTAGAATTAAAGTTGCAATTATAAATAAATAACTAGAAAAATTGTGATGAATAGATGATAAAGGAGTGTTGGGATTCTTGATTCCACTTGACCATTACCTAATTGAATTATCAACAAGCAAATAGAAATGCAATTCATTAATCATGTTAGACCCGATTTTCCAAGCTTAGCCAATTACCTCTCTCGAGTGAAATCAACCCTAATTAGTGGCATTAACCTACTATATCTCTATATCGATTAAAAACACACCAATTGCATTAAACCTTTGTGAAAATAGCTCAATGGGTCATCTAGGGTTTTAGGTATATCTCTATCCTAAACAAGAACCTAGAGCAAATATTGTATGAACCGTGCCTTCATGTGACCGACTGTGACTTTATGTGATCGAATTGTGACTTCATGTGACCGAATTTTGCAAATAAACCAATTGTGATCTAACTGTGACCAAACTATAACCTTGTGTGATCAAACTATGACCTTATATGACCAACTGTGACTTTAGGAATGTGTGGGTAGGTGGGTGAGATTTTTCAACTAAATTTGTAATGTGACATTGTGTGACCAATTGTGACATTGTGTGACATGTTGTGACTTTGCATGTGGGGGTGGGGTAGGATGGGGTGGGGTGATCGAATTATTAGGTAAATGTAATCAAAATGTCGACTAAATGTGACTTTGTGTGACTTATGACAAGTAGGGAATGCGACAAATTATTTGGTAATTGTGACAAAAAATATTAACTAATCATAAAAAAAAGAGTAAGTTGTGACCAATAAATAAATAATATGTAACCAACTATAAATGATTGTGACCAATTATATTAAAGGTTGTGACCATCTATAACTTTTTCTGACCATTGGACGAGGAAAAGTATAAGGAAAAAATCATTTTTGGTGGGGTCAGTTTGTTGGGTGGTGGCGGGGTAGGGATGGGGTATGGAAAATTAGAAGAAGAAAATCATTTTTGGTTAGGGGTGGGGTTGGTGGGTGATGGGTGTAGGGTCGAGACGTGGTGTGGAAAAGAAAAAAATCATTTTTGGGTGGGGTAGATAGGGGTGGGGTTGTTAGGTGACGGGTGTAGGGTCGGGATGAGGTGTGGAAAAGTAGAAAAAAATTATTTTTGGCTAGGGTCAGTTGGTTGGGTGGGTGGCAGGGTAGGGTCAGGAGCGAGGTGGGTGGGGGTGTGAAAAATTGAAGAAAAAAATCATTTTTGGGGGGTGGGTAGGAATGGGATGGGTGGGTATGGTGGGTGCAAGGGTAGTGTCTGGGTGGGGTGTGAAAAGTGGAAGAAAAAAATCAATTTTGGGTGGGGTGGGTGGGAAAACATGGAGAGATAAAAAAAAACTCATTTTGTGGGGTGGGGTGGGCAGCGTGATGTTTGGGTGGGGTTAGTGGGGGCGTGCAAAAGTAGAAGGAAAAAAAATCATTTTTGGGGTGGAGTGGGACGGGTAAGGTGGTGTCGGGATGGGTGGGGGTAGGTGGAAAAGTAGAAGGAAAAAAATCTTTTTTTGCGGTGGGTGGGGTGGGGTAGGGTGGGGGCGAGGCGAGCGGGGTGTGTCCTGGTCTGTGGTTGGGATAAAATCAATTTGTCACTTTGCGATGAGGTGGGTAGGGTCGAGTGGAGTAGGGTTGGGGTGTGGTGGGATGAGATGAGATGGGATGGGGAATTGTTGAAAAACATTAGGAGAATATAAAAATAAACATATTTTTGGGTTGTGGTGGGGGTAGGATATGGGTGGTGAGGTGGGGTGGGTGGGGTCGGGGGATGTGGCTAGGATGAGATCAATTTGTCACTTTTTGATGAGGTGGGGTAGGGAAGGGTCGAGTGGAGTGGAGTGGGGTGGGATGGGGAAGTGTAGGAAAACATCAAGAGAAAATAAAAATAAACGTATTTTTGGGGTGAGGTAGGATATGGGTGGTGGGGTGGGTGGGGTCGAGGGATGTGGCTAGGATGAGATCAATTTGTCACTTTGAGATTAGGTGGGGTAGGGTGGGGAATGATAGGAAAACATCGAAAGGAAAAAAAAAAATATTTTTGGTGTAGGGTGGGTGGGGTGGGGTGGGGTGGTGGTTTGTGGCTGGGATAAGATCAAATTGTCACTTTGCGATGAGGTGGGGTAGGGTCGAGTGGAGTGGGGTTGGGTGGTGATAAGTGTGCTTTACACACTTATTTAGTTCCTAAATTAGCAATTTAATTGACAAATTGAGTAAATATCTACTTATAAATTGTATTTATCTTGTACAATTAAGTACAATCTCAATTGGAAAGAAAATGGACAAGGTCGGAGAGAAATTGAGCGAAAAAAGAGCAATTTTGATGTTCAAGGACCTAATTGAAAGAAATCAAAAGTTCGGGGACTCAATTGCAACATCTCAGAAAGTTGGAGGACTAAAGATGAAAATATTTCAGGGGCATAGTTGTAATAAAAGTCAAAATTCGAGGACTAAATTGAAGAAGACCAGAAGTTGGATGACCCAATTGCAAATCAAGCTGCAAGACATCAATCAGGTGAACCACGCGAACGCGTGGTTAAGCACAGGTCGCATTCGCGAATCAAGCCAAAAATCCAATCCGAGAGTTTTCAAGTCGACCACGCGATCGCGAGTCATTCAACAACGCGATCGCGTGGTCTAAAAATTGAGCGATAATCTGGGCCGACCTGGTTCGGCCTAAAAGCTAAAGGGCGTGGATTTACGCGAATTTTTGGTATTTTTGGGCATTTTGACTAGGGTTTCCACATTCTTTCCATAACAATTTTACATCACCAAACCCTAGCCCCTCTCCCTCTCTTCTCCCCTTTTCTTCTTTTCTTTTATTTGTTTTTAATTTAGTTTGTAATTTAGTTTGTAGTTTAGTTTTGTTTCTAAGTTACTAGCACCCATTGGATCAAAGAAGCAAGAAGAAAGTGGAAATACAAAGCATTGTTGAAAGATTTTTGGAGCAAAAATCAAGGGAAGTGTTGTATTTCATTTTTCTTGTATTTTTATCCTTAATTTCTATATTTTGTAATGTATTGTCATAAACCTTATCTTTTGTGGAATATTTATATAATGTGCTAGTTGTTTTATGTTGGGATGATTGATGTAGCTTAACTTAGTATAAGTAATTTTAATGTTTGTTTATTAATTTTGATCTTATTTCATGTGTGTTTGTTATTGAGATTATTCCATATGTTTGATTGATCACCAAATATATGTTTTGTGAAGTGAATGATAATCGAGAGATATTATGCATTTTAGACCAAATGATAAATGCTCTAGGTTCTTTTTAAGGATAGAGATATACCTTAAACCCTAGATGATCCATTGAGCTATTTTCACAAAGAGTTAATGCAATTGATTGGTCCTTAATCGACATAGAGATATAATAGGTTAAACTAATTGATTATGGTTAATTTCACTCGAGAGAGGTAATTAGCTAAACTTGAAAAATCGGGTCTAACATTGTAAATGAGTAATTTATTAATTTGCATGTATTGAGAAATTACTTAAGCGAGAGTTAAGTGAAATCATGAATCTCAACTATTTTATCTTTCATTTTCCTTATTTTAATTTGGTTTAAAATTAGTTTATTTAATTTAGAATTTTCCTAAACCAACTTTTAATTGTGCGTTTCTTTTTATTGTTAAAATTAAATTAATTAAATTTGTATAATCTAAAGTAAATATTCCTGGTGAGATCGACAATCCGGGCTCAAAAAGTCCACTTTATTACATATACGCGACCCGTGCGTTTGCGGTACACTATTTTGAGCGAACAGGTGGGGTGGGAAAACATCGGGAGAAAATAAAAATAAACTTATTTTTGGGGTGGGGTAGGATATGGGTGGTGAGATGGTGTGGGTGGGTGGGGTCTGGGGATATGGATAGGGTGAGATCAATTTATCACTTTGCGATGTGGTGGGGATGGGGTGGGGTGGGATAGGGTAGGGTAGGGTCGAGTAGGGTTGGTGATGAGGTTCGAAGCGCGGAAGAAACGCCGGAAAGTTCCGAACTCAGGTTGTGGTTGGACGGATGAATCATGACCCGATATTCACGACGCGATGGCTCGACGATGCGGAATAAAGAACCACGACTTTGAAAACGCCACAAGGATTTGCCCAATCTCCTTGATAAGTCTCTGATTTTGAACGCCACAAATATTCTAACAAATATTTGATAAGTTCGATATTTGAACGCCACAAGAAATATTCTTGATAAGTTCGAAAACATAGGAATCCACCTATAAGTTTTATTGAATCCTCAATAAAACTTTTTTTAATCAAATCAAATCTCCAGTCTGAATTACAATGAATGGAAATGAATATAAATAAGTAAAATAACCTAGTCGCTAATTGACTCAAAATAGAATTCTAATTAGACTAAAATTCTAAAATAGGCAAACAAATAATTAAAAACAAAATTTAACCTAAAAATACGCAAAAACCCTAATTTCCGTCTGCATAATTGACTTACTGTTTTGAAGCCCCAAATGATGGAATTTGGCCATAAAATCAGTCGGCTCAAGGGCATTAGCCCATGAGTTTTGCTTAGTGGCTCATTTCTACTCGAAAAACACATATTATCCATCCAATTCCGATATGGTTGACTGGACTGCACTTTTATTTTGGCTTGAATATTTAATTTTCTGTCAAGCCTGCTATGACTCCGATTGTCGCGGGTCCGGAACACATCATACCCTCCTTCTTTAGGATGATTCGTCCCGAATCAAACCTAAAAAAAAAGATTTCCTTCACATGATTTTTGAATTGCATCTTTAAATTACAAGGTTCTATGTAGGGGTGGACATGGTTCGGTTAGGTTCTGGTTCCATTAGAACCAAACCAAACCAAACCGAAACATGAATCGATGGTTTTTTTTATCAATGGAATCAATCGGTTTTTATAAAGATATGGAACCAAACCGGAACCAAACCGCTCGATTCTGGTTTGGTTTGGTTCCCAGTACATTACTTGAATTTTAAAATATAAAAGCAAATTATCATCACATAGCATATCCACTACGACCATAAGTTAGTACTTAGTAATGATTAACGAAATTCATTTACAAAAAGTCTAAACTAATACACAAATATCAAGTTACATCTCCATACAAAATATTGTCTAATAACAATGATTTAAAAATATAGACGAATGAGTCATTGATAGAAATTAATTATATCAAGCTACATGACTACGTCTTCATGCTTACCCAAAAACTATTAGTATAAAACAAACAAAATTAAAGCACGAAACACAAGATGATGCCTATAATCCCATAATACCTTTTTGAACTACAAGCATCATATTTTAGGACGAGTTAACAAATGTCCAAATTTCATCAAAAATGTGAGGGATATGTAATGCATGAAATCTTCCACCAAGTAAAAGAAGATGTGAGAGCCACATTGAAATATTTTCAGTTACACAATAAGCAAAACTTATTGCAAGCTACATACCAAAAATGGAAAAGGAAAAATAAGAGAGGATTAAAGAAAAATAAATTTAGATTTCTGACGGCATAAACAAGCTAAGACCTAGATTACCAAAAGATTAGATAAAGTTAATTTTTTAACTTTTAAGAATACTTAAAAAAAATGATTTAAAAGTGGGCTTGGGCTTCGGTTCTTGGTTCTAAACCAAGAACCGGAACCGGAACCGTTTAGTTCTCCATCCTAAGAACCAAACAATTTTTTTTTTTTGTAAAACTGAACCAAACCGCTCAGTTTGGTTTGGTTCCGATTTGGTTTGGTTCGGTCCGGTCATTTTATCCACCCCTAGTTCTATGTAATTTTCCCTTAATAAAGGAAATTTGACTCAAAGTTATTACGAATTTGGATTTTAAAATAATAAGGAATTCGATACTTTAAAATATTTGAGATTGAGCTCGATTTCAAATAAGTTAAATTTTATTTTTTATAATGGTTAGACGAACACGCTTCATTTTTTAAAAGTAAAATTCAGGGTTAAATCTTAGCGACACGTTTTTTGAGAAAAACGATTTTTTCATTATTTAAAATTTCTTGGTCGCTACACAAGAACCGTCCAAGATTAGCCCATTTATCAAACCTGCTTTGTTACCTGCTCACCCACCCACCTCACCCCAACCCCCAAGTCTCTAACCCTAGGGTTAAATACATAGGTGGCCACTGAACTTAATTAGTAGTGTCACTTTGTCCATCAAGATTGATTTTGTGTCACTTTAGCCACCGAGTTTGGTTTTTCATTATACCAATGGCCACTTTACTTTGTAATTTATAACATGTTGAGTGGCAACAATGACACAAAATCAAACTTGGTGACTAAAGTGACACTACTAACAAAATTCAGTGGCCACCGGTGTATTTAACCCCTAACCCTACAATAACTTATACTACGCAGCTTGAAGACAACATAATATAAAGGCAAACTTTTATCATTTAAAAAATATATATATACACGCAGACAGTGCGCCGCTGAAGGAAAATGGAAGAGAGTTAGCAGCCATTTGTTGACGCTTCTCCGATCGGCATCTTCTCTGATGGCTCCAACAGAGCTCCTAAGTAAGAAAATCAACCTTAGTCAGAGTTAGCTCTCTGTCAGAGGTCATCTTCAGGATCACCTTGTCTTTACCAAGCACTTCAGATGTTGCATTATTTCCCTTGAACAACTTTTCACAATTTGTAACTTGTGCAAAAATAGAGAACATGCTCTTGTTGGAGAAGACATGGCAAGTGGCGCCATTGTCCAACCACTACTCCTTTGGGTTAGACCCCACTAGGTTAACCTCACTAATCACCACTGTAAGGTTTAGTTCAGACATGTCGTCTGAGAAATGATCTATCTCATTTCCAACCATATTAGCCTGCGGATGCTGCTTTTTATCCCTCCGAGGTGACGATAGTCTGCTGATCGATGTCCAACTTTGTCACAATTGAAGCACTTTCCATTGAACTGGAACTTAGGCTTCTTTCATACACCACCAATAGGCTTCAACTAAGACCCTTTCATAGCTTGCTCTTTATCTTTTGATTCCCGCTACCCTACTTGGCTTTAAAGGATTGATCTTTATTTGTACCAGAACTCTGCCCGTGTTCCAATACATTAGCCTTTTCAAAGTAAGGATTCTCTGACTTACGTTCAGCCAATTTGTTATCCTCCTCAATGCGCAGCTTGATAATTAAATCCTTGAAATACATCTTTTTCCTCTTATGTTGCAAAATAGCTTTGAAAGCCTTCCACTGAGGAGGTAACTTCTGAATAGCACTAGCCACTTGTAGAGATTCTGACATGGTCAGACCCTCAACATGCATTTCTTGCAAAAGCACTTGATACTCTTGCACTTAGCTCACCACTTAACGTGAATCAACCATTTTGAAGTCCATACATCGACTGGCCAAGAATTTTTTAGAACCAACATCATCGGTCTTGTAATTCTTTTCTAAGAACTACCAAATCTCCTTAGCAGACTTCTTTACCACATACACGTAATACAGAGAATTCTGTAGGCCATCAAAGACATAATTACTACACAAGAAATTCGGAATTTTTTATGCATCCCAAGCCATACACCTATGCATATCAGTGTCATTTTTAGCCATGACAGGGGGCATCCTCTATGAGGAAACATGCAAGACTCAATGTAGTGAGATAGGAAACCATCTTATTCTACAACGTCTTAAAATCAGTCCTCGCAAACTTATCCAGTCAAATCGCATGATTAACCAGAAATGGAGCCGAGAACGATGGTAAAGGTACCGAGGTTACAGTCCTAGGTACTGGAAAAGGTATTGTACCAAATTGGATTCCCGAGGCCGCATCCATAGGCAAAGTGGGGTTCACTCCAACATGAGGAATCCCACCACCAATTGTCTCGTCAACAGAAGGAATGTCAGTCGAGGTCTCCATAGTGTTAACAGCGATCATTGCAGGATTTGGTACATTGGTGCCAACAGTGTTGCTTCCATTGTTCACATTGTCATTTCCATGTAACGCCATTAAACCGAAGAACAAGTAACAAATAATTTTGAAAAATTATAATTTGTAAGCTGTAAATTAGGAACACTTTATTTTGTCAAATTAAATTATACACTGTGTTTCTTGGGCCATTTTGTTTACTTTAACAACTTATCAATCATTTAAAATTGATGATAAATAATTAACCAATCATCAAACAATCATAAAAAGAAAAGTATGCAATCATGAGATAATCATTAGTCATTTTAAAATTAATTTATAGTGTGTTCGGCGGCTAATTAATGAGGAGAGAGAAAAAAATTTTGGTGTTTTCGAGGTAAAATATGTAATTAAAAATTGGAGAGACAAAATGTGTATGATTAAAAAGTGGTTTGAAAAATTGTGTAGTTTAAATTATGGTTTAAACTTCAATTTAATGGAGCCGTCGAACAAGGCATTAGTAATGATTACAAAAGTTTAAACAATCATTACAAAATTATTAATTTTAAAAATTCATGCAACATATAAAGACATGCAAAGACATTATATATACATATACACCTTGTAGAGAGAGAAACCATGCAAACCGCCAAAGATCACAAAGCTTCTGTAAGTTTGTAATTGTAAACAATTTTTTTTCTTCTTTTCTTTCTCTCTTTGACCTTACTGATTCATGCATAATAAATGACTGGTGGGGGTAGATGGTGGATGAGGAGACGGCTGAAGCTGCAGTTGCGACTAGTGGATGGAGGATCTGGAAGTGACAACAATGGTTGGGAACTGACTGGTACTGATGGTTGGGTTTGGGGAGGTGGTGGTGGCGACGGCGACGGCGAAGGTGGTGGTGGCAGCAGGGGCGGTGAGGGTGATGGTGAGGTTGGGTGTGATTGTGGTGGTGTTTGCAGTGGTTAGTGATGGTGGGGCAGCGGTGGTAACGTTCCATATTTCAGGTCACATGTCACACATCATATTTCACGAGTCATTTATAGTCACGTGTTACACTTAATATATTCACAGGTCACAGTACAAGTCAAACTATATGTTCCAGGTCATATGCCACACTTCGTATGTCACGAGTCACAGTTTATACCTCAGGTCACATGTCACAGTTCATACGTTTCAAGTCACAGTAACACAAGTCACATGTTTAAGTCACACTAAATATTTTAGGTCACATACCATACTTCATATTTCATGAGTCACAGTTTATCCCTCAGGTCACGTGTCGAACTTTGAAGTCACATGTCACAATTCATACGTTTTCACATTAACACAAGTCACACGCTCAATTCACACTACATATTTCAGGTCACATACCACATTTCATATGTCCCAAACTTAGAATTATAGTGAGTTTAACATCTACTTCAGTTTTCCCATACTGCATCCATTGAAATGAAAATTACATCCTATAATTACACAAAATATAGACAACCCTAGGTGGGGTAGGATGTAATTTGTGTAATTATTGTAAATGTTTTAATTACAGTGCTTCTAATAGTATTACCTCAGGATTATTCTGTCTATTGGTGGTTTTTTCCATATCTTCCCTACCTTTTACCCTTATTCCCTATAAATCTCTCATTTTCCCTGGGGAATCTGATGTGTAATAAACTTCTTTTAACCAAGAAACTATACACTTTTTATAACTATATATAAAGTCTAGCATAGAGAGCTTTAAAGATTCTTTCAATTAAAAAAGCACAGACATATTCTACAAGCAAAAAATAGATGAGAGGTTGTAGTTAAATACTACGTTGAATGAATATAGATCCTTGTAAACAATTTTCAATTTTTACAAAACAATTGCAAAGCGAAAAATAGTGAAAAAATCAAATTAAAATGCACCTCATACTTCCATGAATAGCTAAATTGCACCAATAAAGATAACAACCAAATAGTCCTCAACTAAAAAACTATGTTTTCATGTTTGCTAAAATACACGTAAATCACCTCTTGAGTTTCGGTCATAACCAGAAACTATAAAAAGGCTGCTCGCAATCTGAGAAATGAAGCCACTAATAGATGGTATGAATCATAGAAATTTCATAAAGATTTTAGAAGAAAGAACAAGGGTACATTTGTCTGACTACATTTTCATGAAATATCCAAAGGATGTCTAACAATGAACCTGGTAGCAGTAGACAATAAGTTCATTGTCCCGGTTAGAGCCCCTAATTCAACCGAAATAACTTAGATTTTTTACCTAGAAAGTGGACATAAATTTAAAAAACTCAAAGAACTACTCAAAAAAGGGAAAGAAAAGAAAATACCTTCGAGTTCAAATTCTGAGTCATCAGCCCTGAAGAAAACACAATAACATATATATCCTTATATATGTTCGACAAATAAATCAAGAGAAAGAAGAAAGAATGGAAGAGAAGAAGAAAAAAGAGAGAAGAGGCAACCCAAAAACCATTCCACTATATTAAAATTATAATACTCAATCATATATATATACACAAAAATAAGACATTCTAAATAAAGAAAATAATAATTATGCCTAATTAGGATATGCTAATTATTCTAACATCCCCCCGCAAACTCACGATGCTATAGCATGAAGCAACGAGAGTTTGTCAAGTAAGAATCGGAAGCGAGTAGTTGGATGGGACTTGGTGAAGAAGTCTGCAAGTTGCAATGATGAAGAGACAAAAGGTAAGGCAATAGTCCCATGCTGAAGATGATGACGAACAAGGTGACAGTCAATCTCAATGCGCTTCGTGCGCTCATGGAACACGGAATTATGTGAGTTATGGATGACACTCCTGTTATCACAATACATAGGGGTAGGAGATGAAATAGAAACACCCATATCTGCAAGTAGCCAACGTAACCACACAATCTCAGTAGTAGTGGAGGCCATAGCGCGATATTCTGATTCAGTTGATGAGCGAGAAACAACTGTCTGCTTCTTACTTTTCCACGAGATAAGAGAAGCACTCAAAAATACACAGAAGCCAGTAGTGGACTTACGATCAGTTAGGTTCCCAGCCCAATCTGCATCAAAGTAAGCTTGAAGCTCTAAGGAGGAGGTCGATGGAAATAAAATACTCTGAAAGCAAGAGCCACGAAGATAGCGCAAGATTCAAACAACCGCTGCCCAGTGAACCATGGTAGGTGCTGAAACAAACTGACTGATAACATGCACAGCATAAGCGATGTCTGGCCTAGTAATGGTAAGATAAACAAGGGAACCAACAATAGTACGATACAAAGTAGGATCAGACAGTGGTTCACCATCAGAAGATGAGTAACGAACATTAGCCTCAATAGGAGTATCAGCTATTTTAGTATCAGTAAGACGAGCACGCTCAATGACATATGCAGCATATTTAGACTGGGAGAGCATATAACCTTGAGGAGAAGAAGCAACCTCAATCCCCAGAAAGTAAGTTAAGGGACCCAAATCCTTCATTTCAAAAAGACGAGCCAATTCTGATTTTAAATTAGTTGTCCCCACAACATCATCACCAGTAATGATCATGTCATCAACATACAACAGAAGGAGAATACAACCAGTGGAAGTACATCTACAGAACAAAGCAGAATCATGATGGCTAGATGTAAAACCAAGAGAGAGCACAACTGTAGAAAACTTCTCAAACCAGGCACGAGGTGCTTGTTTGAGACCATATAGAGCTTTCTTGAGTTTGCAAACAAATCCAGGAGTATGAGGAACACCAGGTGGAGGAACCATATAAACATCTTCTTGAAGATTTCCATTCAAGAAGGCATTTTTAACATCCATTTGAGAGAGACTCCACTGACGAATAGAAGCAACCGCAATAAGTGTACGTACAGTAGTCATTTTCGCAACAGGGGCAAATGTCTCCTCATAATCCAAGCCATACTGTTGAGAAAATCCCTTAGCGACCAATCGAGCCTTGTAATGCTCAACTGAACCATCAGATTTGGTCTTGATCTTATAGACCCAACGAGATCCAATAGCATGTTTTCCTGGTGGTAAAGAAACTAATTCCCAAGTTTCTGTCTTATGTAGAGCATTAAGTTCATCAGTCATAGCCTGTTGCCAAAGAGGATCTAAAGCTGCTTCTTTGTAAGAAGAAGGTTCAGAAAGCTTATGAATGGAAGACAAAAAACAACAAAAGGACTCAGAATAGCAAGAATAATCAAACTCGGGTAAGTGAGTAGACTTACGTATACGTTGAGGATATCGAGGAGGAGGAGACTGCGAATCCTGAGCCTCAGATGGTGCTTGGGGATCCATAGGAGAATGAAGGACATTCTGAGATGGCGCATTTGTACCTGTAGCAGATGATGAAGATGGAGAACAAATAGTAGGGACATATGTAGATGGTCTATCAATATCATCAGTAAAAGGATCAATACAAATGAGATCTGACGTAGTCATGTGAGAGGTATTATCTGTAATAGAAAAGAAGGGAATGTGTTCAAGAAACACAACATTACGAGAGACATATTACTTGTGACTGACAGGATCAAAACATCGATAGCCTTTTTGTCCCTCACCATATCCTAAGAAGACACAAATAGCTTAGCGTGGAGTTAATTTGCTACGTTCTGCCGTAGGACGAAGAACAAAACAAGTGCACCCAAAGACTTTTAAGAGAGAGTAATCAGGAGAATAACTAAACAAGGTTTGAAATGGTGACAAACCAGATATATGAGAAGATGGTATCCTATTTATCAAATAGACAGCAGTGAGAACTGCCTCCCCCCAAAATTCACTAGGTACTTTGGCAGATAGGAGAAGGGAACGAGCAGTTTCAACAATGTGTTTATGCTTACGTTCAGCAACACCATTCTATTGAGGAGTATCAGTACAAAAAGTTTGATGAATTGTACCATCAAGAGCAAGCAACTCACAGAAATCATTAGAAACATATTCCACACCCAAATCACATCGAAAACATTTAATGACAGTAGAACGTTGAGTTTTAATAAGTGCTCTAAACAAACGATAAATAGAAATAAAATCAGAACGTCGCTTCATAAGATATACCCAACAGTAACGACTATAATCATCAATAAAGGAAACATAATATCGGGACCCTCCTTTAGTAGAAACAGGAGAAGGGCCCCACACATCTGAGTGCACAAGATCAAATGATGCAATAGAAGAAGAAACACTACGAGGAAAAGGTAAAGCTGAAAATTTAGCAAGTTTGCAACCACTACAATCAGAAATATCATGAGGTTTTAAGTCTCCCAAACAACCTTTAGAAGCTAAAAATTTCAAACGACTAGCAGACACATGTCCTAGGCGAGAATGCCATAAATAGAAATTAGAAGAAGAAGAGTTCAAATGGAAAGACGATAAATCAGTACTAGAGGTTGCAACATGCGCTGGTCTCAGATTATCTAGAACATAAAGTCCTCCTATTTGCCTATGGCTGATCCCAATCAGCTTCCGAGACTGCGGATCCTATACATAACAAGTAGTAGAAGTAAAGTGAACATAATTACCAGAATCACATAATTGACCAATAAAAATAAGATTTAAAGTATGGTCAAGAACACAATAGACATCTGATAGAGACAGATTAGAAGTATGAACAGAACCAACACCTGCTAAGGACAACGAGGTGCCATCAGCAGTCATAACAGGTGTAGATGACATAGAATGATATAAATAATCAAAAAGTGATGAGTTAGAAGACATATGCTTAGAAGCACCGGAGTCAAAAATCCACGAGGAGGTTTTACCTGAGGAGTTCTGAGAGGACAAACCTACATGAGTAGAGGCTGACATGGCATGTGGCTGTGAGGCTAAAAACTTCTGAAACTGCTCACTAAGATCAGTCAATCGGGAATCAGATGAGGGTGGTGGACCAAGTATAGAGGAGCCAACAGGTGGAACAATCGCAGCTGTGTGGGCATTGGGTCTATAAGACTGCTGGGACTTCAATAACTTAGGACATTGAGCCTTCCAATGTCCCTTTTGTCTACAAAAACTACAAACATCATTTGGGACCCGTGCATGTCCTTTGGTTCGATTCTGTGTAGAAGGTAAAGCTAAAACTGAAGTCCCTGAATGTTGAAGATATACATCTTCAGTAAGAGAATTTAACCGTGTCTCCTCAGCAACAAGTTCACTAACAACTGAATCAACAGATGGAAGAGGAGTACGATGCAAAATAGAACCTCTGAGTCCCTCAAAATCACTACGAAGTGCCATCAAAAACTGAACCAATCGTTGCTCCTCTCTATAAGTAGTATAATTCTCACTTGCTTTTAGTCCTGCCGGTTCAGTAAGAGCTAACTCATCCCAAATTGATGTCATAGCAGTATAAAAATCCAGAATGCTCATATTCTTTTGTTGCAATGCTCGAATGTCAATCTCTAACTGATATCGTTTTGCAAAATTAGATTTAGTGTACAACTTCTGCAAATGGTCTCAAACCTCCTTTGCCGTTTCATACTTAGCCAACCGTGTACCAATACTATGTTCTACAGAATTATTTATCCATGTAAGAATTTTTGAATTATTTGAATCCCAGGTATCTAACAGAGTTGCATAATTTGCATCATTATTTTCCAGTTTGTCAACTATTCCACTGACATAACCCCACAACTTTTTACCCTTAAGAAAGTGTTTCATAACATGACTCCAGTAAGCATAGTTTTTATCATTCAAACGCACATTAATAGCCTGAAGAGAATCATCGGATGTCATTATAAGAGAGAAAACGATACTAACCAACAAAGTCAAGCAAAGCAGTGTGTAAAAAGAATGGATAACTGCAAAACAACACCACAAGAAGGTAGAGGATGAAGAGTCGATCAAAAATCCGTCAACCGTGCCGCCAGAAACCGTCGCACGCTCCCCCACGCGCCTCCAGAAAATCCGACGGGCTGCCTCACGCGCCGCCTTACACTGGTGCGTGTAATCTCACGCGCCACTCCGTTCGACGCGCCTCCGCCTGCAGATTCTGAATATGGTCTTAGATCACCGGAATTCCTACTGCAAGTGCCTCGAAATTCGTAAAACAATAACGGTTTAGGGTTTGACACGAAGAAGAAAACTGCACGCTGATTTCGATTTTCGACAGCAATGTGATTCAAATAGCTCTGATACCATGAAGAAAACACAATAACATATATATCCTTATATATGTTCGACAAATAAATCAAGAGAAAGAAGAAAGAATGGAAGAGAAGAAGAAAAAAGAGAGAAGAGGCAACCCTAAAACCATTCCACTATATTAAAATTATAATACTCAATCTTATATATATACACAAAAATAAGACATTCTAAATAAAGAAAATAATAATTATGCCTAATTAGAATATGCTACTTATTCTAGAATATGCTAATTATTCTAACAAGCCCAAGGTCAAGGTTACCAAAACCATCCATCCCTCCCAAATAATGGCCGAAAAATCTACCTTAATCACTAATTCTGATGAACCCATTTAATCTCCAACAACCAAAACCGTAAGTAACCACTAGGTGAGAAATAGAACCACGTTTTATTGAGAAATAAACTGGGAAACTGCCGAAAAGAAATGCATTTCCAACTACTGTTGCTATAAAAGCGTAAGTAAATGCTGGGAGAGAATCAGAACCACGTTTTGCTGAGAAATAAACTGGAAAACTACCGAAAACATAAGAAAAAAATATGTTAATATTTTCAAAATCTTTGACAATTGAGATTTTGGTTAAAATTAATTGGTCAGTTCTGATTATATATATATATATATATATATATATGTATATGTATGTATGAATAGTTGCTATGGATCAGTGGCATATAATTTGTTTACCTTCCTCTTTTCTCAAGTTGCACTATGCATGCAGTAAAATTGTTTGCATACTTCCTAAGAGCATTCATTGAATTAATCTGGGTTGCTTGAATACAACTCCTATAGAAGGAACCTCAAGTGCCTTGAGTCCGTTCAGTAGCATATTTAGCATGGAACGCGTATGAACTTGCTAATGTTGGAAAACCGGGTTGCTCTAATCACAAAAATTGATTTCTTGTGATAGATTATCCCGTTACAGGATTTTCTGTTCTATGTATTTAACTTGGAATAAATAATTTCGCACACAAAAAGGATTTTGAGAAGATTACCTTTGTAGCGTGCTTTACAATAATCTTCATCAACTGCTTCTTGATTCCACCAAAGCTTCAAACCCTCAAGCTTTCCTCGATGTTCTCCAATGGCAGTTGTGCAGGTGTGTGGTCACCTTTCTCAAGATTTAGGTTAAACTAGGATTAGGGTTTCTTTGTAAAGAGGAAACACACACTACACACTTTAGTGTGTGTCTCGCCACTTTTCACATTAGGTTAAGAAAAATAGTCTTGGGAGACTATTTGTAACTACTTTACACTCCAAAACCCTACCAGGCCTAGTACCATAACCCAGGCCCATTTCTGCACAACCCAATACAAGTAATAAGCCTGTATAAACCCATTATAGTGAAGCCACCGAGGGAACCTGATCGGACCCAATTAAACTAAGCTCCAATAAATTAATTATAACTCGATCAACTCTTGATCAGTCAAAATTAATTTATTAATCACGTTTTATTCCACTAAAAGAACGAGATTGCACTCTTAGTAAAATTGAAATTACTGAAACAATTAATCAATAATTATTTCCTCTGACTTATCGTTCTTACATGTTACCCCCGTCGATCAACTCGAATATTCGGAGCAAGTTAAAATGACCAAAATGCCCTTCTCCGAATATTCATAAATTCTCAACTCTCATCTTCTATCTGACAGTTCGATGTGATCCCATCACATCATAGAATTCAACAGTCACTGTCGAATTACTGAGCTCAGATTCAACTGTCCACGAGAAGAACCAGTGAGATTATGATCATACCTAAAAGGTGACGGATTCCATAATACGAATATATGTTCCTCGTTAGTTCACTTTAATTCCCAAAGTACCGAGATATTGATCAGCAATTTGATCTCACCCATTGATACCTCAAAGAACTTCAAGTTAGTAATCGAAGTCCATTATCCGATTAGGATTAAGGTCCCACGTACGATAATCAAGTGAAATTAAATTTGTACGGTCAATGTCACAAATTAATTTCACGTGGTCCCGTCCAATACGTTCCAAACGTACTCTCAATTTTATTACCAAAGTCAAAGACAGACTTTAATAAAATCGAGACGATCTTATCAAAATAAATTGTCCATATTTATTTACTGATCGTGAACGTTAATTTTAGATCGAATCACAAATTGAATCTTTCCGTATTTAACAACTTAAACACTCAATTTGTAATATCAAATCGACCCGTGGACAAACACAACATCATATTAATACAATCAATTAATATTTTACTTTTAAATGTCGTGAATTATACTCTATGGGCATATATAATTCCAACAATCTCCCACTTGCCCTTAGAGTATACATGAAACATCGAATCATCCATCTTGTCAACATCATCATTACACTAATGATTATGTTCTCAACCAAGATAGACTCTCATTTCGATGTAAGTCACGGTTGTATAACAAACAATCCAAGATTGTGTTATTCCCAACCAATTAACCACATTATCTCCCAGTTATATTCCAATTTTGACGACTCTCGAGAATCCTAGTCAAATCAGATCTTAATTAGTTTTAATCCATCAGATCACCAACTGAATAGATAAGCAAATATTTACTCGTTTTCCAAAAACGCTTCAGTACGTGCTTTACCTCTATTCAATGATCTGATCCTGGATCAAACTAATAATCACCAACAATATCCCCAGCATAAGATATGACCTATCTAGTGCAAAGTAAGGCTTCCTATAGCCGGAGTATAAGGAACCTTCTCTATCTTACCATGAGTTTTAGGAGAATACTCATAAGATAGATAAAGTCTACAAAGAACATTATTCCTTTCAAGACTTAAATATTGCAAATGTAGATAGTATCTTATTATTACATGAAACTTGAGACTTTCTATTTCATTTTTCTCCCACTCCGAAAAGTACGGATGTCTAGAAAAAATAGACAGTCATCTACAAGTCCTTCAAGTCTAATTGCTGGTGCCAATTACTATTTAATGAAAATACTCTCACACATTAGTAGAGTGTCATTCAAATAAATAGTCGCGAAAACTGACTCATCTTTCTGTATACTCGAGTATACTTAAGATATATCAAGATTTTGATCAAGAACATGTATCACAATCATTCGATCAAATTCTGTATTCCATATGTTGAACAAATACCCAAATCCAAAGTTGGAAACTTGTAAGTCATGAATTTTACTTTCATGGTTTTTAATATGAACTCATCAGATTACACTTTGTAAATGATTTCCTCAAGATGCATTCAAGAAACAACTTCTTGACATCCATATGTCGTACCTCTTTTTCACAATGAACGACAATGGATAAAAGATCCAGGTAAATATTCGCATGGCAATTGGCAAGAAGGGTTTCACAAACCCACAGCCATGAGCCTTGCACTGAAGGCATCAACCTTCTCATCTACCATTCTCCTATCATCTTAAAAATCATCACACCCTATAGGTTTGACCCCATTAGGTGTGTCTACAAATATCCAAACCCTAGTGTAGTACAAGGAATCCAATTCCGAGTTCTCGTTCACCTTCCATGATTTCAATTCCATAACTTCTACCACTTCCCTAAATGAGGAGTCCTTCTCTTATTTCAGTAGAGACTGTCTAAAAAGACTCTCCGTAGAATAAGCGTCAAGAAGGTGGTCTTACAACCCTCCCACTCCAATTAGTTGCTGGAAGTGTATTTCCATTATGTCCAAACAGAGTCCCTTCCTATCCTCCCACTACTTGGTTATATCCCTAATTGGGATCAACCTCTTCACTACCTCTTTATGAACATAAAGAAGAGGCAGAACAGTGAGAACAACTTCGACTACAACCTTTGGTTTTTCCCTGTCCATTAGGTTCACCAGGCAAAAATAGTGGTTGAACCACTTGCCTATTTCTCCCACTAGGTTCAGCAACCATCGGTTCCGTAGGAAGTCCCAAATCATCAAGATTAATTCTATGCGGAAACCTGGAATCAAGTTGTTTGAAAAACGTTCTAACATCTTATCCAATAGAATTTTACTTGTGGATTTGTATTCTTCTATATGCCTTATCCTCTAAGAAAGTTACATTTGTACTGAACAAATACTTTCTTGACCAGAGGACTATAGAAGAAATAATTTCTAGTTTCGCTGCATACCTTATAATCAAACCTTCATTGTTGCCTCCATCTCGTCAATCCTGGCTTTCAGCTTGTGTGCCAAAAGTCCCCAAATCTAAATGTGGTGTAAACTGAGCTTGCACCCATGCCACAACTTTAGGGGTATTTCAGGAAACGAATCAATGGTACTAGGCTATGAAGGAACCTGACTATCTCCGGTATACATTCCCAAATGAAACTAGTAACGAGGATAACTCATCATTGATTTGGTATTACCTTGTTCTCCTTTTCCGATAAATGGTTCCTAAACTCATATGAGAGATACACAAACCTCGATCAAATCGAAGTATTCCGATTCTCTTAATTACTTCTCAACTTCTATCCGAAATTCTAGAATTTCTTCAACATTTTGGATCAATGAGATATTAAGGATAGAATCGAAATCTAGAGTGATCATCAATAACAGTGATGAATTACTCGTACTCTCTCGTATCTTGAGCACAAAAGAATCCATTCATATCGAAGTGTATTAATCCTCAAACTCTTAAGTCCATATAATGTATAAGGACTCTTGGTTATATAATCCTCTAAACAAGATTCAAAAAAATAGTATAGATTCCACCTCAGATCCTTTTGAGGTCCATCCCTTACTAGTATTAGAATCGAGTTTTGGATAAGTGTAACCAAGCCTAAAATCTTAATCATTTTACCCTCTAAATAAAATTCAAAAGCCCACATAGATTCCACCTCCAAAATACTTAGAGGTTATCTTTACTAGTCTTTCAATCTTATTTAGATAAATATGATTATCTTAAGACCTTATCAAAGAGTTCATTAATATAAGGAATCATCTATCCCTTATCATTTGTAGTAATATTACACTTAGAACCATTTACAAGGCTTTGAGATTGTTAACCATTTGTCTCGCAATAATAAGAGCATTATTTAACTTAATTCCAACTAATAACTGGAGATTAAGTGCTAAATAATTCCGCTCAAATAATAAAGAGACAAAATAACAATCAAATTGTTTCGCAAACATAAAAGCCCAACGGCTCTTTCCATATTACCGTACCCGTGCTTATCCTTATAGTATACTCTATCTCATTGTGTCATTTGGTCACCTAGGACCATATTGCAACAACTTGCAATAGTGATTAGTTACTCTAGAATCTATAATCAAGATGGACTCAATTACTAACCATAACACAATGAATAGAGTCGTACTCCATTATAGAGTTTCCAGGAAAGGCTACTTCCTCATTAATCCTATCTTTGCTCAAAAGCAAAAAGGTTAGAGGGCCTACCATACTATCCGTTGCTTTAAAATAATCTCTTCATTACGAATAGCTTACATTGAACCTTTCAGGGACACGTTCATCCTGGTGAATATAGTCCACACTGAACCGCAAGAGATCATCTTAAAAGATTTCTCAAGCATTATGCCACCTGAATCAATGTTTGCAAGTGGAACCTCCACCACGTTAAAGTGACCAATCATGTTTTACCAAATGGTCTCTTATAAAAACGTGATCGGTTCATAAGTAGAGATATAATATAGCTTGATAGCATATTTTGTATAACTCCATAATTAAAATGTTCAAATTATCATAAATACCCTTCCATCGAGAAAATAAATATGGTATCCCATTTTGATGTTTTTATTGCGAAGTACTTGACACGAGAATCAAAACTATGCAATAAATCATCTCATCAAAATAAAACCATTTTCATTGGAAGATTTATAATTATTTTGAACAAGGATCTTCTAGCACGAATAAATGTCATAAGTGGAAAGAATTATAACGAGACATGTTACAGTTTTCGCAAATTAGTTGGTGATGTCTAAATATATAACTAGTTGTGGAAATACGACATTCAAATAAAATAAATGTATTAAACACGAGTTGCTTAAAAGATGAGTACTTTCATATATGATGCATGAAGAAAAATTATGCACAAGTAGACTCAAAACTACTATAATATGACGACAACCTAAAACCCCAAAATCTTAAACACATTTCTCTATAGGAGAAATAAATGTGATTTATGGCTAGGCTGGGACCCTCCCACTAAATTAAATATATTTAGCATCTCATGCAATATTTAATTTATAGTCGTTAAAATTTGGCCATCATTGACATCGTTTGGATATTCTATAGGAAGTCCCCACGATGTCATTGATTTAAGTGTCTAACCCCTATATAAATAATATTTCAAGTACCAAATTAATTATGTCACCTATAGGGTAATCATAATTAATTCACACTTAAAAATCATCACCTAATTGGGCCCAATCTAGTAACCAAAACAGTGCAGCCCTCCTATAGGGAGACTAATTAGATTAGCACGAGGCATACACAAATTTTTACTAATAGGCTAATAGGGGAGGCCGTGGGTTCAAAATATTTTGCACCCTCGCTCACTTAATATTTTGAACTGTTGGGTTTTAATTTAATAATTACCTATCAATTTTAACTCTTAAAATCAATTTAATTATTAATAAATATATATTTATTTTCTAATCTAACATTTAGAAAATAAAATAAAATATAAAACAATGCATGACAGTATAGTACCTAGAGCGGTGTTTATGCGATCTACATGACATGTTATCTAATGACATTCATTCACAATTTAATCAAAGCATAAAATAAATGCGATAATAAAATAAATATGAACATAATTTATGGCCAAACGTAGACACAAAAATTACAAATTAATTAAAGATTCAATTGAGCCAAAATCCGACCCAATTCTTCAATTCCCATTTGCAAGTGTCCAGCCCATTACTTGAACTCTTCAAATAATATTTCTCAGTCCATCATCAAACTGGTCCAATCTGCAAAGTTACAATCTTCAACCCAAATGTCAAATTCCAAATGCAGTGATCCAATTAAATATTCCAGCCCAGTGTAAAATTCAGTCCACATTGCATTGACCGTGCTAAACAATTTAGCCCACATTGCAATTAATTAAAATGGACCAATTTTACAATTTTAGGACCATATTTAATTTCATCCATATCTGGCCCACAAACTGAATCAACCCAAGAGTCATTACAAAATGATAATGATCCAAAACTAGGCCCAAATGCCCAATTCATGAAACTACTCTTTCTCACCCGTGCATATATCTACAAAAAACTGACGCCGCCAACTGCCCATACCATGCCATCACCGGAAGTGGGCCTCATCACGGAATCAAGGAGCCGATGACCAGAGCCGTCGCGTTGTCCTGACAGTATCCGGGCCACGCACGGGCACGACATCAATACTGTGGCTGCTCGTCGTCTTCGCCATTCGCCGGAGAGAAGATCGGGGAACGCGAGGAGTTGGAGATTCACATGGTATCACCACTGCCGCCATTACCGCGCGTCGACAGCGTTTGGAGCGACACCGCGTCGCACATATGGCGACAGCGACATCATGTCGCCATCTTCGTCTGCAACCACTCAATTGGTTCCGTCACCACCGCAATAAGGTCGGGACAGCAACGCCTTCATGCGTCAAGGGCATCGGTATCACCTGTAGTGCGGCTGTTGGCTTTTCCATGTTTTTTAGCGAATTTGCAGTTCAGGTCCGTGTGCTTTGGAGATGGTGAAGTTGAGTCCAAATTTTGAAATTGCACCAGTGGTCCTCCAAATCCGAAACTTCAGATCCGGTCCTTCAATATAGAAATTGCATTGTCTGGTCCTCTGAATTTCGCAACAGCAGTCCATGAATCCGAAATTGCATAATTGGTCCCTATATATGAAATTGCAGATCTGGTCCTCTGATTTTATAATTACAACAGAAATAACATAAACCCTAATTCTATTGCAAAAATAAAAAATCAAAATCAAAAGGGAAAACATGGAGTCGTAATCCACCCCTTTTGTTACAAGACTCGATAATACAAATACAAGAATTTACCACAAAAATCCTATGGCCATAAATCTGTTCAAACATTAATGTCATTCATCCAACAACAATCAAATCACATAATCCTAACACCGCTCAACTAACACATGCATATACAAAATAATTTATTCCTAAATACACAAAACAGTATCAAAAACCTGACTCTCTGATACCAATTGTTGGGAAACCGGGTTGCTCTAATCACAAAAATTGATTACCTTTGTAGCGTGCTTTACAATAATCTTCATCAACTGCTTCTTGATTCCACCAAAGCTTCAAACCCTCAAGCTTTCCTCGGTGTTCTCCAATGGCAGTTGTGCAGGTGTGTGGTCACCTTTCTCAAGATCTAGGTTAAACTAGGATTAGGGTTTCTTTGTAAAGAGGAAATGCACACTACACACTTTAGTGTGTGTCTCGCCACTTTTCACATTAGGTTAAGAAAAATAGTTTTGGGAGACTATTTGTAACTACTTTACACTCCAAAACCCTACCAGGCCTAGTACCATAACCCAGGCCCATTTCTGCACAACCCAATACAGGTAATAAGCCTGTATAAACTCATTATAGTGAAGCCACCGAGGGAACCTGATCGGACCCAATTAAACTAAGCTCCAATAAATTAATTATAACCCGATCAACTCTTGATCAGTCAAAATTAATTTATTAATCACGTTTTATTCCACTAAAAGAACGAGATTGCACTCTTAGTAAAATTGAAATTACTGAAACAATTAATCAATAATTATATCCTCTGACTTATCGTTCTTACATGTTACCCCCGTCGATCAACTCGAATATTCGGAGCAAGTTAAAATGACCAAAATGCCCTTCTCCGAATATTCATAAATTCTCAACTCTCATCTTCTATCTGACAGTTCGATGTGATCCTATCACATCATAGAATTCAACAGTCACTGTCGAATTACTGAGCTCAGATTCAACTGTCCACGAGAAGAACCAGTGAGATTATGATCATACCTAAAAGGTGACGGATTCCATAATACGAATATATGTTCCTCGTTAGTTCACTTTAATTCCCAAAGTACCGAGATATTGATCATCAATTTGATCTCACCCATTGATACCTCAAAGAACTTCAAGTTAGTAATCGAAGTCCATTATCCGATTAGGATTAAGGTCCCACGTACGATAATCAAGTGAAATTAAATTTGTACGGTCAATGTCACAAATTAATTTCACGTGGTCCCGTCCAATACGTTCCAAACGTACTCTCAATTTTATTACCAAAGTCAAAGATAGACTTTAATAAAATCGAGAAGATCTTATCAAAATAAATTGTCCATATTTATTTACTGATCGTGAACGTTAATTTTAGATCGAATCACAAATTGAATCTTTCCGTGTTTAACAACTTAAACACTCAATTTGTAATATCAAATCGACCCGTGGACAAACACAACATCATATTAATACAATCAATTAATATTTTACTTTTAAATGTCGTGAATTATACTCTATGGGCATATATAATTCCAACAGCTAATGCTAGTCTAAGAAGAGCAAATGAGAACAAGAACTTTGTGTGCAAGGAAAATATATATTAGCCCTTGTTTGATGCTCCTACTTTTTGAGAAAAAGATAGATTTAGGAAATAGTGTGATTAAAAAGTAGTTTGAAAATTAAAAAATTGTGATTTGATTTTTTTGGATGATCGAGATTGATTACTATAGAAAAAGGTAGTAAATTTTATCAAAAAGTAGGATCATCAAACAAGGCCTTAGTAATGGAATTGTCTTCTTGTACAGATAAAATCTTACAGAGAGACATGCAAATGATAATAATTTACCAAAATACCCATTTTCATATAATTTAACAGACAAGTCCTCAAGGTTTTATATCTCCAACTTTAAAGTATAAAAGATCTCAAAACACTTTTAATATATGATTTTATTTGATTTATGATTTTATTTGATTTTTGTTCGCTCACAGTAGCACTTCCTCAAATGGTATTAGAGCCATAAAGATCATGGAAAAAAAATTAATAGAACCTATTATAAATTAATAGAGAAAAAAGGATGTTATACATTTTTAGAATCTATTCCTAATAGATTAAAAATAATAACAATAATTATAACTAAAAAAAAAAACTATCCAGAGAAATAAAAGAGCAAATCATGGAAAAACTTATAATAGAAACAATAAAAAATGGACATATTTATCAAACAAAATATATATATATATATATATATATATATATATATATATATATATATAGAAGAATTTGAAAAAGAAGAAAATCTTATATATTATAACGAAAAATATGAATTATCATAGAAATTGGCCTTCATTAATTTCATACTTACCAGATTCTTTTAAATTACAACTAGATAAAAATTAAGAAATTACAGAATATTTAATAGAACAAATATTAGACTTATGGTTCACAACCACAACAATCTATGAAAGATAAACAATTTATATATGAATTAAAAGGAAATTGATCAATGATAATAAGAAATTATTATGATAAAATAATAAAACACAGAGAGAACGTAACTATAAAAAACTTTGATAGTTACTATATAGAAAAAGAAGAAGATAATGATAGATTAAAACTGAAAAGAAAACGAATAATACATTTGATCGAACATCTAAATAAATAAGGAAAAAGAAACAAACAAAAATAATATATTTAAAGCTTATATTGTTATACAGAAACATTAAAAGAAATAAAAAAAAGGATAATGAAATATCATAGAAGAGATCCTTTATTAACCAAATATCTAGATATAGAAACAAATGAAAAATTAGATATAATAATTGAACAAAGAAGAAGTTTAATGGATAGAGTTAGAGAAGAAGGAAATGTAAAAGAGAAGAAATCTTAAAATTAAAATTATTAGAGAAAAAGAGATTATTATAACAGAAATTTGAAACAATTACCTAAAATAAAAATTATTCTAGATAATAAAGAAAAAACTAATAAAAAATATATGATAAAACTAGAAAAATAGAAAACTATATAAAATGTTATAGAGTGTAGCAAAGAAAACTAATGCTAAGATCAATAGAAGAATTTTTTGAATACCAAATAATGATATATAAATAAGCAAAATATGAATGAGAATTCATTCTAGAAATAGAACATATAAAAAGAAAATACTAATGACGGAATTTCAAGAAATAAAATTTGAAAAATAAGTAATAGAAAATTTTAACATTCCAGTAGAATCTTATCAAATAGAATGAGCTAATACCACAATGTTTTAATCATTGAGCTCATGGGAGAATCTGATGGATTTCTCAATATACAATTAAATTGGATAAGTGTTTTTTTATGGCAAACATATAAAAACATAAATTTACAAGATAAAATAGCTATTGAAGAATCACAACAGTTAAATATACAGGATTAAAATGTAAAAGAAGAATTACAAAATATTCAAAATAAATTAACAATACAATTTAAAGAATTACAAGACATGAACGGATATGTCAAAAATATAAATGAAGATACTCTAAAAGAATTTTGAAGAAAGTCAGGAGAAATTATTAATCAATATAAAATTGGAATGATTTTAGAAAAATTATATGAAGAAATAAGAAAAGATAATAATGAAAGAATCGCAAAAAAAAAAAAAAAAGAAATAAAAATACATAATATGTATGATAGATTATTCAAAGTACAAAATACCCATACTACTAAACCAACAGTTTAAATATCAATAAATGAATATATTAAAGATCTAAAAATATTAATAAAATCATTAATAAGTAATGTTCAAGAAATTAAAAATGAATTATGATCATTATATTTTCTAGTCATTCCATTATCAAAATATTGTTGTTTACCTTTACATTTGAGGTCCAAGGTCATGCTTTGGGCCGACCTTTCATGTTGCCCAATATTACACTTTGGGTCAACCTTCTCTACTACTTGAATTCACGATTTGGACCAATCTCATTTACAAAAAACAGCATAAAACTTGAATTGTGTCAAAAGTGAAATTTTAATAAATGATTGATATCAAGGTTGTGTAAATGACCAACCTATTCCTTCTGAACAATCCTGGCTTGTCTTTTGACATTCCCAATAATTGTGGGATAAACTCGACGTATGGGTTGATCTGTTCATAAAAGCGTCGTGATTTTGTTATGGGCCAGCTCTAACCCTAAAACACGTTAATGGGTTATGTCTTGGGTCCGTCAAGGTAATTAGCTCTCCTTACCTAAAAGAGACTTCAAGTCACTTAAGGAGTATTTCTCTATAAGGTAACTTCTTTTAATTATGATTTCTTTTCCTGCTAGAATATGGAGACTTATTCTGATTCTGATGAATGGGTCTCCTTCGTTCATAATTAAGGACACACACATGTATTCATATTTTCATAAATTCTTGAATATTCTATATATTATTTCCCTTTATCCAGAGAACTAATTTTCACACCGAAGGGGCAATGGGGAGAATTCTTCTCCCCATTTTTCCAGGTCATCCAAGGTGAATACATTCATCTTTTCCAGTGATCAAGCAATTCCAGATCTTGCCATATCAAGGTTAGGAATTTTTACAACAACATATTAAAAGAAGCAAGAAATGACATAAATATACTAAAACTTGAGATTAGAGAGTTAAAAAATTTTAAAAATTAAGCATAAGAAAATAGACAAAAAACTTATAGAAAAAGAAATGTCTAGAATAGGAAAGAAACATATTGAACAAGAAAAATTGTAATAGAAACAAGAAGTATGGATGATGAATTTAGAAAAAATAGATTACCAAAGATTTATAAAAACAATGCAAGATTTATAAAAGTTCGTTTGAATATGAGACTACGTCTTTTTTGTCACTATATTCATAACCATTAAAAGAAGTATACGAATCAATTTATAGACAATACAAATTCCCAAAAATAATTTTAACCCCACATATTTTCTTTCTCTAATTTTCAATCACACATTTTACCTAGAAAATACAAAATACAGAAGAAGAAGAAGAAGAAGAAGAAGAAGAAACAACCGATCAGACCATAAATTGACAATTGGGGCCTAAACCTGAGGATTTGCCCAAAAATATTACAATTTTTACTTGGTGACGTCTACCACAATTTATAAATACCTCGTTCGATCATGGCCGATCCTATGTTTATGGGTGTCATGAACGAATATTAAAAGAGTGTCACAATTTTTTAATTATAAAGCATGCATATAAAAAAAAAATATAACTATTTATATAAATTTATTATATATAAAACTGCCACATGTTTTTCTAATATCTTTTTCATGTCATAAAGAAAACGTACAACTAAAAAACTAAATTTATGCTTGATAGCACCATCAAAACATCCAAAATCTCATATTTTCTTAAGAAAACATCATACAAATCACTAAAATATTTGCCAAACCATATGAGTTTACTTGGAACAGAGAAAAAGAAAGACAGAAAACACCTCAAATAATATCATATGTAAGCTTTGAAATGCAACAAATCATTTAAAATTAGTTCCTCTTGCATTTTTTGAAGCAAAATCAATAATTAATTTTTTTGTAATCAATATTTTCTAGCAAATCATATTCAATGGATATCAAAGTTAGTTCATTCAATCTTTCTTGTGACATGGTAGATCGCAAGTAAGATTTCAATAGCTTCAATTTTAAACTTCTTTTAGCAGATGCAATTGTAATAGATATTGTCAATAAAATTCTTTAAGTAATAAATGCAAAAATCAGGACAAATTCAATAACATAATTTCAAGAAAAATAGTGTACCAAAATGAATGAATGAATGATTAATTAATCATTGGCAGGTCGTTATATATGATAGGTGCTTGTCTCCCAACAATAAAAAGCAAGATACTTTATAAGTTATAACCCATGTTTGTTAGAGATTAAAATAACATTTTTAGTAAATTTTGTTAAAAGTTATTGAAATATGTGGTTGAAAAGTTGTAGGACCTATGAAATGTGCGGTTAAAATTAATTGTTAATTTTGACTTAGATTTTTAATCAAATTTTTTAGAGTTACCAAACGAAAGCATAATATTTTTCTACTCAATTTCAAAAGATGGGATGCATGACTTCCAAATCATTTTTAGAAAAATTCAATGAAAGATATTTTATACAATTATACTTGTTATGAACCGACTCTAGCAATAAAAAAATAATCCGTTTTATAAAATTTCAAAAGAAGTTAGACAAGTAAATTGAAAAAATTATCGAGAATTTGGAAAAAAACTAGAAAGTAGCAAAAACTTTATTTCAATGATTTTGTGTGTTGCTTTTTATTGAAGAGAAGGATGAATCAGCGAGAGTTTTGAATTTTGAAGAAAGGAGACAAATTTAGGTTGGTGTCCCAAAAATGAAATTTGAAGTATTTTTTAGAATTCCATAACAATCCACATATCCTCAGTTTGAAATTTTATATAATATGTCAAAATCTAAGGTCTTCAATATAGATTTTAATTAATTCCATAAGATTTCGGTGTCCTAAAAAATCTATGGACTTTAGTGGATTTCTTATATGAATAGAATTGAAAGGATTTTGATGGATTTGAAACCATATATATGAAGGAAAAATTCTTCAACAAATCTAACTATGACTCCTCGAATTTCAAATTCCATGACCTCAAAATAAATTAACACCCCAAATTCTACTAAATACACCACATTTATATTATTACCACTAATAATTTTTTTTTATATATAAATATACCACAATGCATATACAAATATACCCTTATGTAATTATAAAATAAAAAATATAAAGATTTGTACACCACAACCCCAAATTACTCATGAGTTCCCTACTTCCATTCTCCCTCAACCCACCCTACCATTCACCAAAATTACTTTGACACCATCCAAAGACCATGTATGAATCTTCAACAGCCTAGAAAACTTGTTTCTAACCATAATAGTAACGGGTCACACAAGTAATAAAGCAGATTGTGAGTCTGTGTATCGTTCCCACGAGGATTGAGTAAATTTATTATTTTAGATTAAAGACCTTAACCGAAACTAGAAAATCAAATTGAGTTTGAATTTTGAATTAAACTAGCAAATTTAAATAAATAATTTAAATTTGTTAATAAAATTAACGAGAAAAACATGTTAGAATCGAGAATCCACTTTACTCCCATCACTCATGCCTTGATTTAAATGTTTAACTACAATTCATGGAAAGTTGAAAATCCATGTTCCTAATTTTATTAAAATCCTCTTTCGTACGGTGAACTAAAGCCTTTTTCTATATGTGTCTAACTGTATTTCTATGACGAATACGAACATGAACAAAAGCATTATCATTTTGTGAACACTATTGAAGGTAACACAAAGCATAGCGGCACATTTCTATCCTCTATCGAACTTTGTGGAAATTAAAACATATATAACGTAGTCCGAATCTTTCAAACTTAAGAAAACGCCACAATAATCATACAATAATTGGCCAAATAATTGTATAATAATAAAAGTACGAATTAATTGCTCAAACCCATGAACTATATTAATTTAAACAATAAATCAAAACATAAAATTTGGAAAGTAAAGTTTCATCACGATTCTAACATAAACTAACTAGCTTAGAAATATAACTAAATATATACAACAAGAAGAATTATTTGAATTCATCACCCGAATGTAGAAAATAACGTTCTTCTTGTGGAGATCTTTAATCTTGATTCATTTCTCCTATATGTTATATGGTATATTACGTGGTTGGAGGCTAGAAAAAAGATATAAGGGTTTTGAAGAGGTGTTTTGGGGTTCAAGGCTTCTGATTTTCATGCATAATGTCAAGTATATATAGGGGAAGGAAGAAATCTAGTTAAATAAGGAAAGAATATAAAATCAAATTTAAGGAAACAAAGTTCTCACTAGGTGGTAAAGCTACACGGTTTCTTGGTTTGAAATATGGCGATCGCGAGGCTATTAAGTTTGCATGCTACTTATACCGGGAATGACCGTGCGACTGCGTGGTATAACAACGCACAATCGCGCAGTCGGAAGATTTCTCCTTGATCCTCTGTTTTCAGCATCTTTACAAGTTGGCCATTTTCTTTATTTGCGCCTAGTACTTCACTTGTGATTTGATCAATTTAAACTTAGAACTTCTAAATGTCTTCAATTAGCTCCTTTCATCTTTTGATATTATCAATTAAGCTCTCGAACTTCTTCCTTCTTCTCGTTTAGCTCTACTTTGCAGATAAATTTACTTCATCAACTTCCATGTGTATGATTCAGCTCCAATTATCATTCAATTGACCTTTATTTGCTTCAATTCTTGTATTTCTCGTCTTCGGGATATTTTCTGCAATAATAATAAATAAAAACTAATTCAGTAGTGATTATTCTAAAACAATAACATAATATCCTAATTTTAGTAAATAAATAAGTGTATAAAATACACTTATCACCTTACTTAAAGCATATATTTTTGATATATTTTCTAATTTTTAAAGCTTAAGAATTTTTCATCTTAAGTGTAGGTTCTCTTCATAAAGCGACTAAGAAGACCTCTGTAGTGAGCTTTAGACCAATTAACCCAAGTTAGTTGACCATAGACACCAGGTGTTGAAACACCCCCAGGCTTAATTGCAGAATCATCATTGTTAAATTTCTCAAGAATTTTGTTCACATAATGTGACTTACTTAGAACAACCCCAACTGATGTTCTTGGGATTTTGACTTCAAGAATAACATCGACTAAACCCATATCTTTCATTTCAAATCTTGAGTTCAACATGACTTTTGTGGGTTTATCATCTTATCAATATTGCCAATGATAAGCATATCATCAATATAAAGACATAAAATGACAACCATTTTTAGTGTCTTTGACATACACACATTTGTCACATTCATTGATTTTAAATCCAATTTCCATCATGAGATTATCAAATTTTTAATGTCACTGTTTTGGTGCTTGTTTTAAGCCATATAATGACTTTACGATTTACGCGCCTTGTTTTCTTTTTATGCAGTAGAAAACCCCTCAAAATGTTCCATATAGATTTCTTCTTATAAATCTCCATTTAAAAAGACAATTTTCGCATCCATTTGATGTGCTTCGAAATTGTACAAAAATGTAATTGCTTATATCATCCTAATGGAAGTTATTCTCATTACCAGAGAACACTTGTAAAAGTAATCAAGGCATTCTTACTGTTTGTAGCCTTTAATTACTAATCTAGCATTATACTTATTAATACTTGCATTTGCTTTCATTTTTGTTTTGAAAAATTCCATTTGTAGCCTATTCGTTTACTTCTTGGGGAAAGACCCACCAGCTCCCAAGTATGGTTTTGCAAAATAGAATCTATTTCGCTATTAATTCTCTCTTTCCATTGAATTCCTTCAGAAGAGCTTACATTTTCTTAAAAGCTTTGAGGTTCGCTATTAATACTCTTTTGCTACGTGTTCATCGTTTCCTTCCTCTTCTTGTACTTGGTCAATTGCCTCATGTGTACGTTTTAAGGAACTTGCTTCTTCTTTTGATTTCTATGAAAATACATGTTTGAAGAATGAAGCATCTCTCAATTCCATTATCGTGTTTTTGTGAGGTCTTGAATCTTAGATTCGTACAAAAGAAATCGATAAGCACTATGTTGTGCGCATATTCAATAAAAATGCAATCAACAATTTTTGGACCTATTTTCACCTGCTTAGGTATAGGTATAGCCATCTTCGCTAGACACCCCCCACACTCGTAAGTATTTAAGAACAAAACTTTTCCGAACAAATGGTTAACCGTAAGGAATTATACTTGTATTGGCTACATACCGTAGAACAATAAATTTGTAGAAAACACCTTTTTATTCGATTAGTAAAAGAACAAATAAGAATTGAAACTAAAAGTAATTTAAATTAAAGGAAAATAGAAATTGATTTAAGCATAAACAAAAACAAGAACAATGAAGCAGATTTTGAGCAAAATCTTGAACCGAGGCCTGTCCCTTAAAATAGATTCGCCCTTCACCAATCTTTGCTTGAGGAGCGTTTGAACATCTGTCTTCCATGATACAACGGAGAATGAGTAGTTAACTTTGCATAACGTTACCACTCCTACAAACTGATTATATGTATGGACAATCACCAGGAATGGAAAAAAATAAAATCTGGACAGAGCAAAAAATCGGAGCAGTGTGATTTTTGTGTGTTTCAAATTGTGGAGGAATTAATGTTTAATATCCCGAAATGAGGAGGAAGGAGTTACGGGTATTACAACAATAACACCCTATTAACACTTACCATTTATTTCAATAACTTCAGGAGTTCCATGAGTTTCAAATTGGAAGAAAAAATTTAGTTAATTGACAAAACATGGACCACACGAGGTGGCCAATTTTGGTTCATTTGGTTCGATATTCATGTACACAGGTTGCTTTCACACACAAGTTCAAGGCTCGTAGGCCAATATGAGCAAAGATTTGCACCCCCTGCGTACACATGGAGATAGTCTCTATGCTATACATAATTACAACCTTCCAAAGGGTAGTTATATATAAAGTGATTTCAAATTTTTTCAACTTCCTACGTGGGACAAAGATTAATTCTTTCCTATCATTTACATAATTATCTTCTACATGATCTTCTTTGAAATCTAATCTCTCATTCATCATCAACTATGGTAAATGAATATATCATTTCGATGTTCTCACGGAAAAGAACATAAATCAACTTTGATCATATGCAAAGATCAAATGGGCCCCATCCAAAATTGAGCCTAAAGTCAACCTAGTGGCTGCCATTACTGCTGCCATTTTCTACTGTTTGCCACAATTTTTCCAACATATACATCCTTAAATAGCACAAAGTTTTAAAACTACTGATTATTTGTTTTTCTTCAAATGGGGTGCTTCCATGTGTTTGAACAAACAATTATCCTGTCACAAAGTCATGAATTCAAGGATTGCTACCTTTGTTTGGGGGGGCAAAAAGTTGTAAAAGAGTGAGTATCTATCTAGCAAGTGCATATATACAATTGTAATGGAATGATGATTATTGAACACTCACTTGATTTCAAATTTCTTTTAGCTATTTAAACCTAAAATCCTTTCTAAAAGGATTTATTATGTTCAAAATCAAAACGTTAATAGGTTCATGAGAGCAAACCTACAATTTCGTTTGGATTTTGCTGTTTGTCTTTCTTCTTTTCTTCACCCTTAAAGTCATCTAAATCTTAAGTCCCTATATACCTAAAATGAACATTTTAAGTAAACCTATCCGATTTATCTTTCATTAAGCCTCTAAATTCCAGTTGTTATATCCAATGTTTAAAAAGGCAGAACTAAGGACCAATTTGGTCATGGGACTTTTCGCCAAGTTCATAGAAGTGCGTCTACTCATTCTCAACCACACATTGTACTGGACCCATTACTTTCTCATTTTTCAATCTCTTTTTCACCACACATTCTTCTAAAAATTCAATTTTTCTTCCAAATATCCTACACAAAACGGACACTAATTACTAAGGCTATATTCTCTCGAGAGGCGAGACGTAAGCCTTGAGGCGAACTGAGGAGTAAGCCTCACAAAAACTAAAAATCTAGTCAAAAAATTATAAAATACAAAATATATAGCATATGAACAATTGGATATATAGCATATAAATATTTGGTGGACATAAATATAAATAAATCAATTTAAAATAATAGTAAATTTTTGTTTTTTGTTTTTAATGTGTAATACCTCCGTTTGGTAACTCTATGATGGTTTATAAATTGATTTATTTATGATTTTGAGATAATATGTGTGATTAAAAAGTGGAGATAGAAATTTATATGATTAAAAAGTGATTTAAGAAATTGTACGGTTTATAACTGGTTTATTTACCAAATAGAGGCTTTATTTTTGTACTCTTTAAGATTTTTAAATTTAATTTTAATTTCTCTATTTTTATAGTTTAAAATAATTTTTATTTTATTTTATTTTTTGTTGTCTTTAGAGCCTATTTGGTCTTGCACAATTTTTTCAATATTTTTGTCAAATTCATTTTCAACTACACATTTCTATGAAATTCGCCACCTTTCACACTTTTCAATCACGCATTCTCTCAAAAATCTAAGACCATGTTCTCTTTAATGTTTTTAGGTTGTTTTTAATTTTAAGTTTTCAAAAATACTGAAAATGCGTTTTCTATTAAAAAAACCCAAAACGCGCTGTTTTCACCAAAACACACTGTAGCAAGGTAGATAAAAATTGGGGTTTCTTCGATGTGTAAGTGGTGAGGTAGTCATTTATACCACCCAATGTATGTGCGTCATATCATAACGTCACTTAAAAATGTCAATTAAAAATATCTTTCTAGAATTACTCTTCTTTGATCGTCTTCTCTCGACTCACGCAGGGAGCGCTGCAGCAACCAACAGTCACCGACTCACCGGTGGAGTGTAAGCG
The DNA here is from genome assembly GCA_963555705.1 of Ligustrum vulgare. Lineage (NCBI taxonomy): Eukaryota > Viridiplantae > Streptophyta > Magnoliopsida > Lamiales > Oleaceae > Ligustrum > Ligustrum vulgare. The sequence goes on along the minus strand of OY743173.1, from coordinate 37,927,647 downwards.
GTCCAATTTTACCGATTTTTTTTACAGATTTTGAAACCAAACCGTTTAAATCGGTTTGAGAAAAACTCAAACCTAAACGAAACCATTTAAAATGATTTGAGAACAGTTTGAGAAAAACTCAAACCTAAACCTAACGGCTTGGTCCAGTTTTAAACCGCCCATTTCATCATATATTTTTTGCGTATCTACTTTTATGCAACTAGTTAATTGATTTCGATATATTCGTATAATTCAATGACAATAAATTTAAACAAATTAAATAAATCTACTATAAATTAAAATACTAACTAAACCAAAACGAAATCACAGTAAAATTACAATATAGTTATTTTGTCGATTTTTTTAACTAAGACGTTACAAATAAAAGTTATGACAACGTTACAATACAAGTCTATAAGGCCAAAAAAATAACATGATGCCTAATAAGACCTATGTGATCAGCATATCTAGAAAAAAGAGGTTTATTGATTAGATAGAGAGTATAACCTGCCACAATAAAAAAAAAAATGTTTATCGATTAGATAGAGAGTACATAATCAACATAACCATTACATAAGCTTATAGTTGTTTGTTGTTATGAACTTAAACCATTCATCAAATATTTAGATGGAGATTATTGGATTTATTTAAATTTTGAAGTATGGTAATTGTCTAGTTGGGTAAGAAATGTAATAAAATTAACAAAATATCCAAATAACTATTGAATTTGACATATTGGCCGAATTTTCAAAAAATTTCCTTTTTTTATTTTTATATATTTTTTCGTCTGTCCTATTTGCTTTCAAACCATAATTAAAAATTTCAAACATAAACCAAACAATTCTTGACCGATTTGGTTCGTTTCAAAACCATTTCGTTGACCGGTCCATGTGACACCAATTCGACGGTTTCGGTTTGATTTTTCGGTTTGACAGTTTTTGCTTATAGCCCTAATCATCGGTATTAGAGTTCTTTCTTTTTTCTTTTCTTTTCGTTTTTTTATTGTATAATTTTTAGAAACGAATTTTATTTATATTGGAGTATCTAGCTATTGTTGAAATTAACAACTCTTCCACTCCCTTCCTGGAATAAAAGTAATACTCCAAAGGTTATTTCCTGTATAGTCTGTTCATCGTGGAGTTCGATTAATTGAAATGCTTTAAAGTTCGGCTATGAATTTAAGAAGTGTATTAGTAAGGTGCTAGTCTCATTGTTAGTTATATGCGAAGAATTTGTAGACTCAGATTAAGAATTTGGTGGTTGGATATCTTGTTGGAATTGCTTAATATAAGAGTTAATCTGAAAAGTTCAATTCTGAAAGTAAAATGAGTACGATAACTATGATTGTTGCACATAAGATCAAGTTTTGTAACATTGGTATGGTATTTGGAGGACCTTTTTTTGTTTTTTGTGGTGGTTGTATCTGATTATGCTCCAATTCGTAAATATTTTAGTTCTTTGATCGAGTAATGATCAAAGTATTATTGTACCTTTGATTATCCATATTAGAATACATATCTATTCAAGAATAGGTGATGAGTGGAACATTAATGATTTGATACAAACGGTAGTAAGTCTAGTCTGTAAATGTGATTATGTAAGAAACCAGTTCACAACATTGTATATGTATATGAGATTTTATCATCAATTTGAATACAAGATTATTCTCTATTTAGAAGATCAGATAATTCATTAAATTTATTTCTAGATCTAAGATTTTTGAATTCATCATTTTTCTTGTTAGAATGAGGCATGGTTAGAATTGTATTATATCATATTTATCCATTTGTTTTAATTTTGTCTTCTTAGTTTATATGAACAAGCAATGCTATTAGAAAATAGTCCTCTTGCAGTCCTCTTGGATGAGCTCGAAATGTTACGAATTCAAAGAAGTATTTATTAGCAATTTTCTTCGAGCTTGAGATGGCCTTGAACAAGCTCTAAATGAGCTAATCCCTTTTTGCTTGAGCATATTTACTTAAGAGGATGTTGGATTACAATACAAGGTTCAATAATTGCCAAAATTGAGATGATTCAACAGCTTTTTAGTCTTGTGGCTGTTCTTAAAATTGTTTTTTCCAACATAAACTGCCATTCATTATTGAATTCACCTCCTATATGCTTTTTTTTTAACTCACCAAATAAATTTTGAATGCTTTAATGGATGTAGATAAATCTGGAGAATTTCCTGTTGGTACAAGGGATGAAGATCAAATGGGGTTCAATAGGAGTTCTCTTGCACAAATTCTGATTTTTTTTTTTCCGTAAATAGGAAGTAGTTAATTGTTGAAAAGATGTTGGATGGATTGTTATACTTTCATATTTTTGTTTCCTGTGAAGAAAACACAATAACATATATATCCTTATATATGTTCAACAAATCAATCAAGAGAAAGAAGAAAGAAGGGAAGAGAAGAAGTAAAAAGAGAGAAGAGGCAACCCTAAAACGATTCTATTGAACCTTAATTATAATACACAATTCTATATATATATATATATAACAAAAATAAGACATTCTAAATAAAGAAAATAATAATTATGCCTAATTAGAATAATTAGAATATGCTAATTATTCTAACATCCCCCCGCAAATTCACGATGCTATAGCATGAAGCAACGAGAGTTTGTCAAGTAAGAATCGAAAGCGAGTAGTCGAATGGGACTTGGTGAAGAAGTCTGCAAGCTGCAATGATGAAGAGACAAAAGGTAAGGCAATAGTCCCATGCTGAAGATGATGATGAACAAGGTGATAGTCAATCTTAATGTGCTTCGTGTGCTCATGGAACACAGAATTATGTGAGATCTGGATGGCACTCCTACTATCACAATACATAGGGGTGGGAGATGAAATAGAAACACCCATATCTGCAATTAGCCAACGTAACCACACAATCTCAGTAGTAGTGGAGGCCATAGCGCGATATTCTACTTCAGTCGATGAGCGAGAAACTACTGTTTGCTTCTTACTTTTCCATGAGATAAGAGAATCACCCAAAAACACACAGAAGCCAGTAGTGGACTTACAATCAGTTGGGTTCCCAGCCCAATCTGCATCAGAGTAAGCTTGAAGCACTAAGGAGGAGGTCGATGGGAATAAAATACTCTGAAAGCAAGAGCCATGAAGATAACGCAAGATTCGAACAACCACTGCCAAGTGAACCATGGTAGGTGCTGAAACAAACTGACTGATAACATGCACAGCATAAGAAATGTCTGGCCTAGTAATGGTAAGATAAACAAGGGAACCAACAATAGTATGATACAAAGTAGGATCAGGCAATGGTTCACCATTAGAAGGTGAGTAACGAACATTAGCCTCAATAGGAGTATCAGCTGTTTTAGTATCAGTAAGACGAGCACGCTCAATGACATCTGCAGCATATTTAGATTGGGAGAGTATATAACCTTGAGGAGAAGAAGCAACCTCAATCCCCAGAAAGTAGGTTAAGGGACCCAAATCCTTCATTTCAAAAAGACAAGTCAATTCTGATTTTAAATCAGTTATCCCTACAACATCGTCACCAGTAATGATCATGTCATCAACATACAACAGAAGGAGAATACGACCAGCGGAAGTACATCTACAGAACAAAGCGAAATCATGATGGCTAGAAGTAAAACCAAGAGAGAGCACAACTGTAGAGAACTTCTCAAACCAGGCACGAGGTGCTTGTTTGAGACCATATAGAGCTTTCTTGAGTTTGCAAACAAATCCAGGAGTATGAGGAACACCAGGTGGAGGAACCATATAAACATCTTCTTGAAGATTTCCATTCAAGAAAGCATTTTTAACATCCATTTGAGAGAGACTCCACTGACGAATAGAAGCAACCGCAACAAGTGTACGTACAGTAGTCATTTTTGCAACAGGGGCAAATGTCTCCTCATAATCCAAGCCATACTATTGAGAAAATCCCTTAGCAACCAATCGAGCTTTGTAACGCTCAACTGAACCATCAAATTTGGTCTTGATCTTATAGACCCAACGAGATCCAATATCATGTTTTTCTGATGGTAAAGAAACTAATTCTCAAGTGTTTTTCTTATGTAGAGCATTAAGTTCATCAGTCATAGCCTTTTGCCAAAGGGGATCTAAAGCTGCTTCTTTGTAAGAAGAAGGTTTAAAAAGCTTATGAATGGAAGACAAAAAAACAACAAAAGGACTCAGAATAGCATGAATAATCAAACTCGGGTAAGTGAGTAGACTTACGTATACGTTGAGCATATCGAGAAGGAGAAGACTGCAAATCCTCGGCCTCAAATGGTCCTTGGGGAGCCATAGGAGAAGGAAGGACATTCTGAGATGGCGCATGTGTACCTGTAGCAGATGACGAAGATGGAGAACAGATAGTAGGACATATGTAGATGGTCTATCAATATCATCAGTGAAAGGATCAATACAAATGAGATCTGACGTAGTCATGTGAGAGGTATTATTTTTAATAGAAAAGAAGGGAATGTGTTCGAGAAACACAACATTATGAGAGACATATAACTTGTGACTGACAGGATCAAAACATCGATAACCTTTTTGTCCCTCACCATATCCTAAGAAGACACAAATAGCTGAGCGTGGAGTTAATTTGCTACGTTCTGCCGTAGGACGAAGAACAAAAAAAGTGCACCCAAAGACTTTTAAGATGGAGTAATCAGGAGAATAACTAAACAAGGTTTGAAATGGTGACAAACCAGATGTATGAGAAGATGTTATCCTATTTATCAAATAGACATTAGTGAGAACTGCCTCTCCCCAAAATTCACAGGTACTTTGGTAGATAGGAGAAGGGAACGAGCAGTTTCAACAATATATATATGCTTACGTTCAGCAACACCATTCTGTTGAGGAGTATCAGTACAAGAAATTTGATGAATTGTACCATCAAGAGCAAGCAACTCATGGAAATCAGTAGAAACATATTTCCCACCTAAATCACATCGAAAACATTTAATGACACCAGAATGTTGAGTTTTAATAAGTGCTCTAAATGAATGATAAATAGAAATAAAATCAGAACGTCGTTTCATAAGATATACCCAACAGTAATGACTGTAATCATCAATAAAGGAAACATAATATCAGGATCCTCCTTTAGTAGAAACAGGAGCAGGGCCCCACACATCTGAGTACACAAGATCAAATGATGCAATAGAAGAAGAAACACTACGAGGAAAAGGTAAAGCATAAAATTTAGCAAGTTTGAAACTACTACAATCAGAAATATCATGAGGCTTTAAGTCTCCCAAACAACCTTTAGAAGCTAAAAACTTCTGAAATAGCTCACTAAGATCAGTCAATCGGGAATCAGATAAGGGTGGTGGACCAAGTATAGAGGAGCCAATAGGTGGAACAATCGCTGCTGTGTGGGCATTGGGTCTATAAAACTGCTGCGACTTCAACAACTTAGGACATTGAGCCTTCCAATGTCCCTTTTGTCTAAAAAAAATATAAACATCATTTGGGACCCGTGCATGTCCTTTGGTTCGATTCTGTGTAGATGGTACAGCTAAAACTGAAGTCCCAGAATGTGGAAGAGATACATCTTCAGTAAGAGAATTCAACCGTGTCTCCTTAGCAACAAGTTCACTAACAACTTAATCAACAGATGGAAGAGGAGTACGATGCAAAATAGAACCTCTGAGTCCCTCAAAATCACTACGAAGTGCCATAAAAAACTGAACCAATCGTTGCTCATCTCTATAAGTAGTATAATCCGCACTTGCTTTCAGTCTTGCCAGTTCAATAAGAGCTAACTCATCCCAAATTGACGTCATAGCAGTATAAAAATCTAGAATGCTCATATTCTTTTGTTGCAATGCTCGAATGTCAATCTCTAACTGATATCGTTTTGAAAAATTAGATTTGGTGTACAACTTCTGTATATGGTCCCAAACCTCATTTGCATTTTCATATTTAGCCAACTGTGTACCAATACTATGTTCTACAGAATTATTTATCAATGTAAGAATTTTTGAATTATTTGAATCCTAGGTATCTAACAGAGTTGCATAATTTGCATCATTATTTTCCGGTTTGTCAACTATTCCACTGACATAACCCCACAACTTTTTACCCTTAAGAAAGTGTTTCATAACATGACTCCAGTAAGCATAGTTTTTACCATTCAAACGCACATTAATAGCCTGAAGAGAATCATCGGATGCCATTATAAGAGAGAAAACGATACTAACCAACAAAGTCAAGCAAAGCAGTGTGTAAAAAGAATGGATAACTGCAAAAGAACACCACAAGAAAGTAGAGGATGAAGAGTCGATCACACTCGCCTCCAGAAGGTCCGACGGGCTATCCCACGCGCCTCCTTATACCGGCGCATGTACTCTCACGTGCCACTCCGGTCGATGCTCCACCATCTGCAGATTCAGAATATGGTCTTCGATCGTCGGAATTCCTACTGCAAGTGCCTCGAAATTCGTGAAAATAGTGACGGTTTAGGGTTTGATGCGAAAAAGAAAAATGCACGCTGATTTCGTTTTTCGATAGCAATCTGATTCAAATTGCTCTGATACCATGAAGAAAACACAATAACATATATATTGACTCAGATGCTTCTAAGCATATATCTTCTAACTCATCACTTTTTGATTATTTATATCCTTATATATGTTCAACAAATCAATCAAGAGAAAGCAGAAAGAAGGGAAGAGAAGAAGAAAAAAGAAAGAAGAGGCAACCCTAAAACGATTCTATTGAATCTTAATTATAATACACAATCCTGTATATATATATATATATATATATATATATATATATATATATATATAAGACATTCTAAGTAAAGAAATAATAATTATGCCTAATTAGAATAATTAGAATATGCTAATTATTCTAACATCCTCATGTGCTAAGAAGTTCAAACAAATGGATTGTTTGAAGAATTTTGATTTGAATGTTACGTTCAAATTATCCAATCTATGAGATCATGGTTCATATTATAAAAATGTTGAACTCCAACCTTAGAAGTCATTACCCTGAAAATTTGTAGATGATGTAAATCAAAGTATGAGCCTCAATAAAGCAGGATTGAGAGCTTATTGTTTAACTGCGCCCGCTTGCAAGGAGCCTCATCCATACCTTCGGTTGAGAGCTTGCTGTTTAACAAAAAAAGTTGCATTCTATTTTGATGAATTTATTCAAGTTTTATTATTTATTTCTTTTTGGTAAAAGATGAAATATTGTTAAAGTAACAAAATATTAATACAATATAGCACTAATTGATATATTGAAATTAAAAATTATTGTAATTAAACAAATCAATCATTTTTTGCATATAGTACAACACAAAATAATGATTATTGAAATTTCAAAGTAAACGAATTTTCTAGTTTTGTATTTTAGAAAATAGCTTTTCAAAATTATAAAAATAAAATGTTTTCAACAATTTCAAAATAAATATCGAAAACAAAAAACTAAAAACAAAATCAAAAATTAAAAACTGAAAATCTAAACACAAAGAGGACAACCCTTAAAGTTTTCCCAAAATTTTCAAAAAACTACCTACATCAAACAAGCTCTTAGTCCAAAAAACAAACAACTTGTATAAACAATATACAATGAGCTAAGCCTCTATTTGATAAACCGTTTATAAATGTTTATTTATAAATATATTTTTATAAATAGGGATGGATCAATATTTTATTAATTTATTTTTTGAAAAGTAAAAAATCATAGACGAAAATACTTTACTATATATAACGTATTATATATATATAAGAGCGAAAGAAATCGTATTGTTCACGTTCAACCCATTTTTGTCCTTTTTTGTGTTACAATTTTTCATTTTTTCCCTTTTCCTTCGTCTGGTTAATTTTGAGAGTTCAAATAAAGTTGTAATTGAAATATCTTAATATCGATGTGAAGCTTGCGCATAATACTTTGTTGCATTACTCTCGAATTATGAAATCACAAAAAAATTTAGCCTTTAAAATGATCCATTAACAATGTATTTCATCTTTCATTAATTTTTTTTTTGTTTGATTGGTTTTGTGAGCTCAAATGAAGTTGTAATTGCAATATCTTTATATCAATATGAAACTCTCACATAGTACTTTTATCATATTATTTTTAAATTACAAAATCACAAAGTATAGTAAAAATTATAGCCGTTCAAAATGATCCATTAATATTTTTTTCTTCCTTTCTTTCATTTGGTTAGTTTTGAAGGTTCAAATAAAGTCATAATAGTAATATCTTAATATCGAAGTGAAGCTTTCGCACAATACTTTACTACATTATTTTTAAATTACAAAACCGTAGCAAAAATTATAATTGTTTAAAATGATTAATTAACAATGTCATCTTCAGTAATTTTTTTCCTTTGTTTGGTTGTCTTTGTGGGCCCAAATGAAATCATAATACCAAGATCTTTATATCAATATGAAACTCTTACATAGTACTTTATCACTTTTTATCGAATTATAAAATCGTCAACTGTAACAAAAATTATAACTATTTAAAATGATCACTTAACACTATGTTTTTCATTTCTTTTTTCATGATTATACTTTTTTCTTTTCTTAGACATATGCACTTTAGATAAAACTAAATTTTTAATGCACCACTTCGACAAGCTCCTAAACAACTACAAATTATATTTTCAAAATTATATAATAACCTTTCGAATAAGGTGAACACAAATCCAAAAATAACCACAAACCTTTTTAAAATTCTTATTATTACCAATCCTTAATAATCTATTTTTCGATTCTCCTTTTACGGGTTAACTTCCATCCCATTTTTAAAATTAACTATCTTGGTTAATGCAGATCCTGCAAAGAATTAAAAAGCTATTGAACAAACTGGTGGTGTTAAAACTTAATGAAGGCCTAGGGACAACAATGTGATGCACAGTTCCAAAGTAAGAATTATATAGATTTTATATTTTTAATTATCTGCCATAATTTTAATCATTAAGAAGTAAGAAATGCATGCTATCGAATTTCTTTTTTTTAATAGATGAATTTAACTAACACATTGTTATCTGCTGTGATATCGGTGTGATTTTCATTAAGCTTTGAAATCTTGATTAATTGAATATGTTATCCTCCGATTTTGAAATTTAAAAATAGCAATAACGTTGACATGAGTTTGTGCGGTTTATAGTAAAATTTAAAACCAAACTATTTAAAACAATTTGAAATTTTTTCAAACCAAACAAAACCATTTCATTTCATTTCCTAAACCAAACCAAATTTTTGCGGTTTGGTGCGGTTTAAAACATGGTTTGAAACGATTTGATATTAAAGCTATGTAATAACACTATTGAAACATCATACACGTTGAACTGATTGTCCCAAAACCAATCCTATGGCTCAATTGGAAAGCTGAAATTTAATTTAATGAAATAACAAGAACAAAAATATATGAGAAATATTAAGGCGGAGATTGGAAAGACCCAAACTAAGCACACAAAACACACCAACCAAAGACACTCATCGACGGATCACTATGGAGGGAGACAATGGAATAAAGTCTCAATGCCATGTGAATTTGTAAACTGGGTTGGCTTTATGGGGATTATTATTACCTGATACCATAATGCACCACTAAGCATTTGAGACCCTCAAGGAAAAGAAAGGTATTCCTAATTTCCATCTACAAAAAAAAATCCAAAAACTATAGCCCAACAGGTAAATCCTTATTTCAAACAATACTTCGGCTAGACCCAGAACCAAATTAAAACAATTTGGCACAACTATTTGTTAGTGCATATCAATAGATTCTAGGGCTAATTAGACTGATTCATATATTTAATCTATGAATTTTTTAAATCAGATAAATCTAAACTAATTTTTTAAATCAGGTGGAATAAATATAAATCTAATCATTATCCCCTCTTTCTCCTCTTCCGCTCATCTCTCTCTTTCTCCTCAGTCCTCTCAGATTCGCTCTCCTCTCTCTCTTTCACCACCACCACCACCACATATCCCCCCCTTCATTACCTCGAGAATTTTCCTTGCCCTCATATCTTGTGTGATACCTTGTGTTGCAGTCCCGAGAAAGTGAAGGATAAAACCTTGCAGAAGAAGAAGACTAGTAAAAAATCCAGTAAAGAGAGGGATCTCTATCCTAACAGCTACCTCCATGCTTGTGAAATGCTTCCGTCATTGATAGTCGACAGGAAGTAGCCGGGAAGAAGTGTAATCCTTTCTCTAAAGAAATCCGATCCTGAACTACCTTAGCTTCTGACCCAAATTTCTGCGAGTATCAGTGGGACAGGTGTTGTTGTTCTTTTATCCGTCGTTTGCAAAGTCTCTTGTGGTCTAGTACCCTTCTGTGCCTCTAAAGTTTTGACCACCGGATTGGGTTTCAGATTAGATTGGCTGTCGTGGGCAGCCAATAAACTGAGGGATACAGTGACCTATATTAGCAAGAATTCTGGCAAGTTGGATACGAAGGAAGAGGAAATCATGGACAATCTCGATCGGACTTTGAAGGATGTTTATATCAAAGCAGCCGTGGTATTAGCAGTTTATATGAGGTATCATTCAAGGTGGGGGAGGTGAGAGTTTATGTGGTGGTGGTGGTGGGAACTGCACTGGCGGTGGAGGTGATCGATGGTGCAAATTGAAATAAAGTTAAAACTGTAATTAATTACAAATTTGAAATAAATTTACAATTGTATTTCTTCTTCAGACAAAAAATAACCTATGTGTTTGGAATTAATTCCTTACTGATTCCTTAGTAATTATCTTGATTCCATCTCCTTTTGTTTGATTTATTTCTTTCGATTGATGTAGTTGTATTGGTGTTGTTGAGACAGTGATTTTGCTATTGGGACGATGGTTGTGGTGGTGGTGGTGATGATGTTGATATTGAGAAAGTAATTAAAATTACAATTGTAACTAGTTACAAACTGAAATAAAGTTAGAACTGTATTTTCGACAGTGGTTGAGGGACGATAATTGTGGCGCTGGCTGATTACAAATTACACTATTGCAATTAATTATAAATTACGAATTAAACTAATGTTTTACTAATTCATAAGTTATAATTGTAATTAATTAAAAAATTGAAATAAAGATACAATTGTAATTAATTACAAAATTGAAATACGTTACTATTGTATTTTCGATGGTGGTCCGACGACGACGATTGTAGCTGTGATTGATTACAAATTATACTAATGTAATTAATTACAAATTACGAATTACACTAATGTTTTACTAATTTATAAGTTACAATTGTAATTAATTAAAAAATTGAAATAAATTTACAATTTGTAATTAATTATAAACTGATAACAAAATGTAACTATGTTATAATTGCAGTTGTAATTCAGGTGAATGTAACCAATTAAATTTTGTAAATAATTCAATTAATTTCAACAAAAAGATCTGTCGTGTTTTACAATTTTATTAGTTACAACAGTAAAAATTAATCGAAACATTGAAAGAAAATTACGATTGTAATTAATTACAAAACTGAAATAAGGTGGTGGTGGTGGTTAATTACAATTTTTTATTAAAATTATAATTGTAACTAATTACAAATTGAAATAAAGTTATAATTATAATTAATTACAAAACTGAAATAAGGTGGTGGTGGTGATTGTACGTCATTAATTATAAATTGAAATAAAGTTACAATTGTAATTAATTACAAAACTGAAATAAGTTACTATTGTATTTTCGATGGTGCTCCGATGACGATGATTGTTGCGGTGGTTGATTACAAATTATACTAATTTAATTAATTACGAATTACACTAATGTTTTACTGATTTATATGTTACAATTATAATTAATTACAAAATTGAAATAAAGTTACAATTGTAATTAATTATAAACTGATAACAAAATGTAATTAAGTTATAATTGCAGTGTAATTAAGGTGAATGTAACTAATTAAATTTTGTAAATAATTCAATTAATTTCAACAAAAATATCTGTTGTGTTTTACAATTTTATTAGTTACAATAGTAATTAATCGAAACATTGAAAGAAAATTACTATTGTAATTAATTACAAAATCTGATTAATTGTAGTTGTAGTTAAAATTACAATTGTAACTAATTACAAATTTAAAATAAAGTTACAATTGTATTTTCGAAGGTGTTTATTGGTGGTGATTGTTTTAAGTGGTGGTGGTGGTTACAATTGTATTTAATTGAAAAATTGAAATAAAATTACAATTGTAATTAATTCTAAATTGTAAGTAATAACCAAATGTAATGTAATAAGTTGTAATAAAGGTGAATGTAACTAATTCAATTATTTTTAACAAGAAAATATGTCATGTTTTATAAATTACAACTTAATTGTAATTAATTAGTTAGTTACACTTGTAATTGATCACAAAATTGAAATGAAGTTACAATTGTAATTAATTACAAACAGTCAATATTAATTGCCTGATTACCTGATTTTGGTAATATGTTTTACATTCTTAAAATAACTTTTAAAATGTCTGATATTAAAAAATAAGTCCCTTCAAGTTTTGTATTTGTGTACTTAACCCTAGATTCTACTAACTCTAGCTTCAAGTAACAATCAAAGCTCAGTCCACTAGCGAGTCCAGCATATGTTTAATTTTTAAAAACTGGACGTCTATCTTTATATTTTATTAGTTTTTATTTTTTAAAATTTGGTAAATTAGCAGTTTGAAACCACGGTTTGGACATCTGAAATCTAAACTAAACCATTTAAAGGGATTTGAAATTTTTCCAAATCGAACCAAATCATTTCTCTTTTGAAACTGAACCAAATGTTGTTCACCTGTATATATATCTATTGTGCTTTTAAAAATCCATTAAATATAAAAAAAAAATGGGACTATTTTACCTTCAAATATTTTTAATAATTTTATATTCATCCTTAGTTTGAATTAATGTACATTTTTGAATATTTTATTTCTTTTTATTTTTGGATTGTCAATAAAAATCTTTTTCATACATTTAAAATTCAAACTCTTCACCTTCTCAATAAAAATCTTTTAAATAAAACCAATAACTCTCATATAATTATTATTATATGAGAATTTTGTTTTAAAAAAAAATTACTTCTAAAAAACCTTAAAAGAAGAAACTTCTTTTATAATTTTACCCTCAAATATTTTGATAATATCATATTTACTGTTAATTTTAATTATTGTACAATTTTTTTAACATTTTATTTTATTTTGGTATTGTCAATAATTTTTTTTCTTCATATATTTACAATTTAAACTCTTCACTTTCCCATAAAATTCTTTTAAATAAAAATAATAACTTTCAGATAATTTAAAGTTAATAAACATCTTTCAACTAATATGAGAAAAGGGAAAAAATGTTTACTCCTTGAATTAATTTTTTTTTTTTTTTTTTTTTTTACTTGTATACAAAAAAAAAAAAAAAAAATGAAAAAAAGAAAAAAAATAGAAAATCATTTTCACTTTCTACATTAAACATTTTATTCTCTATTGGTCGTATTCTAATTTTAAGTTTATTTGTCAAATATTAATTTGATGCTGGTTATATTCTCATTATACCCATAAAAATAGAGTGCTATGAAAATTCACTTTTTTGTTCAGAAAACAAATTTTTAAAGTATGATGCGTGTAAATTTGTTTTTCTAAAATATTAAATGTATGAAAAATTATTTAAGTTTTATTTTCCAATCAATTTAAATTTTTATTGTATTAACTTTACGTTGAAATTCCGAAATGCAAATTTCTTGAGAAGATAATTTGTTTATATTTTAAGTTGGTTTATATGTATATATTTTTATCATATATTAGAATTTTAAAGTGAAATTTTAGATACATCACAATTTTTCTTAGACATTTATGATCAAATGTTGTTTTGAGTTCTAAATTCACATGTGTGCTAGCATTCTTTTTAAGCCAGATTACAATTGATTTTTCATCTTGATTCTAAAATCTAGATAAATTGTCAAATTGATGTTTATCATTCGTTTTCCACTCCCATCAATGAATTGATTATGAACTATATCCACACATAAAAAGAAGAAATCCTCCCAACTCCAATTTCTTTGAATAAGGTAGCTTAAGTATACATTTTAGGAGATACAAAATTTAAAGAAGTTAGCAATCAGTAATTAGAAAAAAATGATGGTATTCTTGATAAGGATATTGCGTACTTAGAAATTTGAATAATGTTTAGGATTAATTAAGTTCGATTTTGTGATTGTTTAAATAAACATTTTGAATGTTTTTTAAGTAAAACATGTAGTCAATTTTGGACAATTCATAAAAATATCAATATATCGTTACAATATCACGTGAATATGGGTGAGTTTGATTGCGAGGGTGTAAAATGGGTAAAAATAAAATATTTTTCAAGGAATTTGTTTTGCTCGGAAAATATTTTCCTGGAAAATCAATTAAAAGTGTTTGATTGGTTTAATTTTCTAGGTGGAAAAAGTGAATTTTTTTTTCAAATTTTGTCGTTTGATTGACATTATTTTTCATGAAAAATAAAGTAAAGTTTAAATATTTTAATTTTATTTATAAAATAAATCAATTAACAACAACAAAAACGTGACGAGAAAGTCTTCCAAGTAAGATGGAAAACATTTTCCTAACATAACCCTGGGAAATTTTTTTTATCCAAACCAAGGTAAAGTAGGGGTAGACATTTGTCGGTTCGGTTCATTTATTGAAGGAACCAAAATGGAATCGAAACTCTCAATTCGGTTTTGGTTTCAGTTTCAGTTCCTTTAGTAACAAGAACCGAATAATTTCAATTTGATTATCGATTATTTTTCGGTTCTTATTTGGTTTCTATTAAAAATATTAAAATTTGATACAAATACGAAAAATATCTAATTATTTGCAAACACCAAAGCTAAATAGAGCCAAATAGAGTATTAAAAACATATCAATAAGACTCGTTAAACTTAAGCTCCCAATTGAAGGAAAAGAAACAACCAAATAATCATAATATAAGTATATGATACAACCATATCGAATAACAAAATTTAAATCGAAATATATCTTAAAAATACATCAAAAAATCTTTTTAAACATTAAATTTCAAGAGTTCTTTATGTTACCAACTCTTCATACAAGAAAAAAAAAAATTAAGTGTGAATAGTAGTAAATGTTGTCTAAAGTATTAGCTAGTGAAATGAAATGTTAAGATACATACTATTCGATCGTGCATTTAATCATCAACCTCCACCGCATTAGACGAACACTTGCAATCTCTATAGAAGTAAATAAAACATCACAATTAAAACAAGCGTTGATAAAAACAATTTATAACGTGTAATATGTAGAAATTGTAAATTTAACCACATGTTTCAATCTTCTCTATCTCTATCTCATCGATGCATACTCCATCATTGCCTACTTTCAGAAGTTTAGATTCATCACGTAACCAATCTTCTAAAATTAGTGCACAGAATTTCATGTAAGATGCAATCGATATGAACAATTCAAGAATTATCGTAATACATTTAAGTTGAACTTGTACACTCACTCATGTAAAACAACACAGAAAGTGTCAAAAGTGTCACGTGAACTTAATTTTTAAATTAAGAATGTTCGGTTCATGGTTCGATTTTTGAATAGAACCAATCGATTTTTGGTTCTCCATTTTTCGATTTCAATTCTCATTTTTCTTCTAAAGAACTAACCGATTTCGATTTTTTTTTCCGGTTTCAGTTCGATTGTCTCGATTTTGAATTTTTTTTATCCATTCCTAAGGAAAAGACAGCACGTGGTTCCAAAGTTGGAAAAGATTTTTCACTGAAAAATTTTCCAATCAAACGGCATAGGAAGAGGAAACTAGGAAAATGTTTTGGTAACACTGTAGTAGTTTTTAAATTATTTTTTGTTATTTTTGAGGTAAGATATGTGGTCAAAAAATGGAGAGAAAAAATTTGGATGGTAAGATATGTGGTCGAAAAATAAAGAAAGAAAATTTGAATGATTACAAAATAATTTAAAAAATTGTATTATTTATAAATTATAATGATTGCGTTGGGAACAAAATATTTTGGAAATTTTGGGTATATCAGGCAGGCTCTATAAATAAATAAAAATCTGTAGAGAATTTGGACCTTTTATTAATATATATATATATATATATATATATATATGCAAGAATCGTCCAGGATTACATCCACCTGTCTTGTAACCTGCACACGCACCTCCCTCAAAACCCCCAACAAGTCTCTAAACCCTAAATCTGCTACACGCAGGCACTCCACCGTTTGAAGGAAAACATAAAATACACAAACAGACAGCGCTACGCAGAAGAAAAATGGAACAGAGTTCGCAGCCCTTTGTCGAAGGTACTCCGATCGGCATCTTCTCCGACGGCTCCGACGCAGCTCCTAAGTAAGCAAAAAAAAAGCCTTTCTTCTTCTTCTTCTTCTTCTTCTTTTTAGCTATTTAAACCTAAAATCCTTTCTAAACGGATTGGTTGGTTAAAAACCGAATCGTTGATAGGTTCATGTGGAGCAAACAAACAATTACGGTTTCGTTTTTTTGTTCACCCTAATTTAAAGTAATCTAAATCTTAAGTCCATCTCCAACCGGGACGGCGTCCTGAACTGCAAATTGCAGTATGCTACAGTGCAACTGTAGAGACGGCATTTTTAATTTGGGGGAAAACTCAAACAATCCACGGAATACATTTTGCTCAATCCAGCCTGTGCCGTCTTCCATCTGGATTCGAATCTATGCAAAAATATTTCCCAAAGTGGATTTCAAAGTTAAATTTCAGCAGATTTATGGACTCGCACGAAAATACATTTGTCTAATGTCTGAGCGGTTGAGCTTTGAAGATGATGAATTTCGAGCTGACTGGTGGAATCACTGTGAATGGATATGCACCGGGGGTAGAGGATTTCAGGTTTGGGTTCGGGAAAAAGAGGTTTTCAGTTGCAAACAACCAAAAAGTAAATGGCCATTATAAATCTATAATCGAGTCTTATTTATTCGAGAAAGCAGAATGTAGTTGCAACACAGGTTGGCAAAATCAGATACAAGTCAAAATTTGGTTGATTGCTAGAATTCCTCCTATAAAATAGTTTTCAATCTGTCTTTATCTTTTCTAAATTTTTTAAAACCCATCAATAAACAAGTTTTCATTTGCAGCAATTGAATCAAGTTAGAAAGAACATTGTTTTCGAAAGCAATATCAATACATTATTACTTTAATGTTTTATATATTATATATTATTAGCAGACAAGAACAAAAAATTCAATCGAAAACATCTTATGATTGCAAAAATAATTCTTCAAACCAACTATTATTTACTTGAATTTCTAGGTGACAGATGGTCCCTAAATGAATTGAAAGAATGTTGTTTTTAAAACCAGTATTAATCTTTTAGCTTTAATTTCTTATAAATCTTCAATGGACAAGAAAAAAATTTAATCGAAATACATCATCTTCATTGCCTGAAACTAATTTTCCAGAACTCAATCGAGTTCGGCCAGCTGCCAATATCTGAACATTCACTTCCTAGAATTTCCATATCCATCACCTCCACAATCTCAAGGCATTATTTAGTTTTCACTAAGAGAATGAGAGAGCATGAACTGAGGCCAAGATTCGCACCTTTTCAAGAAGTGCTAATCTTCTCGCAAAGATTAGAAAAGAGCCTAGAATCTAGTGGAAATCCACTAAAAACCAACTGAATTTATCACTTGCAATTTGCAAGGGGAATTTTCGAATTTATAGCTAATAATAAACATGGCGTGCAACTCTATTTGGCGTAGGAGCCTCCTGCGAGATGCTTGGTAAGAGAGAATTCTTAAGCTCCACGTTCAGACACATCATCTTTTGGAATGCTCGGATTTCATAGTTGCATTTGCAGAATAGTAGTCACTTCAAGCTAAAATCCAAGGTGTCCAACATTCATACATCACACAAAGATTAATTGTATTTGCCTTGCCTTTCTTGATTAGAAATTCTACTTGCTCTGCAACGCTAATTTCTCTGCCAAACCCAAGAAAGTATGGTATAGCTAAATTGTGGACCACATTAAATTTATCAATTAGATTTAGTCAAGTATTAGATGGGAAGCAAATACCTTATCAATGATATCTTGACCATCTAGTTTCATCTCTAAGCGTCTTAAAATTGACACTGCATAATCATTTCTACCTACAAGCCCAAATGATTATACATAAAGCAATGTAACACGTTTGATCTCTAGAAATCTAAGGTCCCGTTCTCTTTGCTTTTTTGAGCCCGTTTTGAGTTTTTCGATTTTTGAAAATATCGAAAACATGTTCACTTTGTCCATTTTCAGAAACGCGTTTTCCAAAACACCAAAAAAAATATGAAGGAAACTCAAAATGATTTTATTGCGTTTTGGATATTTTGTGTTAAAAAGTCCAAAAAGACCAAAACGCGCGTTTTGGATTGGTTTTTTTTTTTTGGTAAATGTGAGACACTTCCTTCACTTGAAATTCTTTTGTCATTATACATAGATCCATGTTAAGATATTTTTTTTTTTTGTAATTTTTTATTTATTATTAATTTTTTTTTTTAATGTGAGACACTTCCTTCACTTGAAATTCTTATGTTATTTTGTCATTATCTATACATCCATGTTAAGATTTTTTTTTTGTAAATTTTTTTTTATTTTGTAAAAGTGAGACACTTCATTAACTTAAAGTTCTTATGTTATTTTGCCATTATATATAGATTTATTTTAAGATTTTTTTTTTTGTAAATTATTTATTTATTTATTATTATTATTATTATTATTATTATTATTATTATTATTTTTGTAAAAGTAAGACACTTCCTTCATTTGAAATTCTTATGTTATTTTGTTATTATATCGATCCATGTTAAGATTTTTTTTTTGTAATTTTTTATTTATTATTATTATTATTATTATTATTATTATTTTGGTAAATGTGAGACACTTCCTTCACTTGAAGTTCTTATATTATTTTGTCATTATATATAAATTCATGTTAAGATTTTATTGGTATGAAGTTACATTTTTGTTTAGCTGAAACAATATTAATGATGAATTTATTGACATAGAGAACTAACTGATTTATTAACATTAAAATTAATGTAATTCAACAAATCAACCATTTTTTACATATAAAATATCACAAAATAAATATATCAAAAAATTACAAAGTGAACTCATTTTTCAGTTTTTTATTTTTGAAAACAGTTTTTCAAAATCACAAAGAGAACATGTTTTCAGCAATCCCAAAACAAACAACCAAAATTCAAAACAAAATTCAAAACTCAAAATTCAAAATCGAAACACAAAGAGAACGGCCCCTAAATTTCTTACCCCTAATTGCTTGACCACCTGATTTTGTGTTTATAAATGATGTTTCAAGAGACCCACCGTTCTCGATCTTGTCATGGTTCAACAAAGAAGCCTCATCTTTATGGAGACAAAACTCACATTGGGGATTTCCTAATTTAAAGGAAGTTCCCTCGTAGAATCATCCGATTGCGTTGGTTTCGCCCATCCAATAAAGTCTTTACCAAAAAAATTAATTTTATTTCCCTGTGTAGCTATTAACGCATAAACATTCTCAAACAAAAAGTACTCATCTTTCATAAATTTTAAAGCCCAAACTCCACTATCCAAGAAATTTACTCTTCATTGATTCCCAAAGAATTTCACTTGCAAATTGGTTGTGACCTTAGCATTGTTTTCTCCCCAACATTCAAAGCTCAGAACCCCTCCCATTGTTTGAATGATGTTGTGGAGGAGATGAAGCAAAAAATGGAAGCAAGCCGGAGTTTGGATTTGAATTTCATACTTTTCATTCGAGAGAAATCAAGGACGTTAATAGCTTGAAATTTTGAAAATCATATTGATCCATTAATATATGATTATTTAAAAATGTGGTAAATATCTGGAAACTTTTTATTGAAAAGGCAATATTCAATAAATATTATTTTTGGTATCAGTAATCAGTTTTATGATATGTGAGGTGGTGATGGGACTAATATTCTGTATCGCCAATCGTTATAGTGAACTCTTGGGCTTGTTACCATGACATATTTATAATTGGGCTATTACACACATTTATCTTTTTATGGGCCTTGAATCTTACATAGCCCCAATATATCTTACTCATATGTCTCGTAAAAAACTGCACCATTTTTCAGTCTTGCATTTAGCATATACCCTAGTTAATCCCTATACCCTTCTCTATAATTTTTGATTGTCTTTCTCCAATTTTTTTATTTTTTGATAGAAAATCTGTGAAGAGTATGACAAAGTACTGTCATCAGCGTGACTTCATGTTTTGTGAAATATGTGGAACAATGCTCTCTTTTGATACGCCCAAGTATGCTAAATGCCCGTTGTGCAAATTCAAGAAACGCATTAAAGGTCTGCCTATTTATCCCTTTTTAATTATTATATTCATCAGATTTCGAAATTTGAATTTACTTAACATTTTAATTTTTTTTTTTCATTAGGTATTTGTTGTTGATAATTTTTCATGATTAGAAGTTGGAATTTAAAAATTGGTTACTTGATTTTTTTTAATTGAAACACTTTTGCTTATTAGTTTTGGGTGTAGTTGAGTTCCCGATATATTTGGATTTAGTGCCCTTTTAATGCAATAAGGCAGATAAAATAAAATAAATTTGTTAATGCTAACTATCAAGCTCTTGCTTTTATGAATTTGCATCATATTATATAGTAAAATTAGTTCAGAATTAAGTTTTGAGAATTAATGTATTAAGTGTTTTATTGATTTGTCTGAAGAGCAAATGATTCGAGTCTTCTCGGGATTATGAACTATAATATTTTGGTTTTCTGTAAGGTTTATTGTTTTATGAAGTGTAATAATAAATGCCATACTGTTTTTTTTTTTTGGTAAATTTTTCTCGTGAAGTTAGCATGCTTGTTCACTTAAATACTTTCTTTGTCCTAATTTTGTTCTAGATATTTCTGGAAGAACGATACGCTACACTATAACTGCCGAGGTATTGCTGCTGACTTTATATGTTTTCTCTTATGTATTGGCCAAGATACGTTCTGTAGAAGTTAATAAAATGTTTCATAATTATGATTTTTCCATGACCTAATGAGGCATAATATTTTGCTATTGGATACAACTTATGCTTGATTTTGACGAAATTGTGTTACCTGGCTTTCACTGTCCATGTTTATGTGTAAATTTTAAAATCTATCTTCAAGATACGAGTCGGTGGGAGTCAAGCTGGGGAACAAACGAAAAAAGGAGTACTTTTGATTTTCCACACAGCATTCTCAACCCCTTAATCCATCTTTAAGATATGAGTCGGGGGAAGTTATTGAGAAGCTATCTATTCTTTGATAAAAAGCAAACAAAAAAGAAAGTGCTTTGTATGTTCCGCACGGTACTCCCCCCCTTCCGAACCCAAAAGAATAAATAAATTTAAAATCATGTTTTTGCTATTGGATACAACTTATGCTCGACTATGACGAAATTGTGTTACCTGGCTTTCACTGTCCATGTTTATGTTTATGTTTTGTTGACAATTACATATTTTTTATTTTGTCAGAAGAGTTCTCTGAGTATTTTGGTTTTGGGAGTCAAGCGGGGGAACAAACAAAAAAAGGAGTACTTTGGATTTTCCACATAGCATTCTCAACCCCTTAATCCATCTTTAAGATATGAGTCGGGGGAGTTACTGAGAAGCTATCTATTCTTTGATAAAAAGCAAACAAAAAAAGGAAGTGTTTTGTACTTTCCACACAGTACCCCCTCCTCCCCTTCTGAACCCAAAAGAATAAATAAATTTAAAATCATGTTTCTTTCGTTTATGCCCTATCAAGATCATATTTGTGATATAACAACTGGATTTTGGAGGCTTAAAGAAAATGTTCGTCAGATAGGTTTACTTAAAATGTTCATTTTACATATATAAGGACTTAAGATCTAGATGACTTTAAATTAGGGGTAAAAAAATAGAAAAGGGACAAACTGCAAAATCCAACCGAACTTGTTGGTTTGCTCCACATGAGCCTATCAGTGTTTCTTTTTTGAACCGAACCAATCCGTTTAGAAAGGATTTTAGGTTTAAATAAATAGCTAAAAAACATTTGAGATCAAGTGAAGTGTTAAATGATCATTGTTTCCCAATACAACTATATATATGCACCTGCTAGATACTCATACTCTTTAGCAACTTTTCGCCCCCAAACAAAGGTGGCAATCCTTGAATTAATGGCTTGTGATTGGATAATTGTTTGTTCAAACTCATGGCGGCACCCTGTTTTGAAGAGAAACAAATAATTAGTACTTTTAGAAGCTTGTGCTATTTAAGGGTGTACATAGCCAATAGAAGTATAATTCCTTGCGTTAGCCATTTGTTTGGAAAAGTTTTGTTCTTAAAGCTGATGGATCAGGCTTGTATCCGCCTCTTAGTTTTGACCTTCCTGTTTGTGAGTTATGATTTTGTATCTAACCGAACCAAACCGTCCACATGGTGTTACTTTTATGTTGCTAGGTAAATTGCGGTTTGTAATCAAACCAAGCCGTAAAAAACAGTTTGGTTGGAGTTTTTTAAAACTGTAAGTACCTTGGTTTGATAATAGGCCAAAAACCAGCTGAACCAAACCATGTACAACCCCTACTTTAAATCAATTTAGATTCATCAGATGTCATTATTATTTTACAATAGCAGCATCAAGAACAAACTAGCTTTTGTTCTATATAAATATAGGGTTAGCTTATATAGTCATTAATTTATAATATGATATTTAATTAATCTACATCCATTTCAAAATGATTTAGGTTCTCCTTGTTATTAATATGTACTAAGTTATAATTAGAACAAGTCAACTATTGCGGAGATATATATATATATATATATATATATCAGTATAGTATCAGTAGTATATAAAAGGGAACAAATAGGGCAGCTACAGTGCCCATTTGGTCCCAATTTCGGGCAGCTGCCTGCCCGAGCTGCCTGAATTCCCAATTTTTTTTTTTTACCAAAATAGAAAAATTCAATAATTGCCAAATTGCACGCAATGATGCTCTATATGTGTTCTATTTGCACCATGCATGCAACCCGTGCTCAACACACTAGTAATGAAAAAAGGAAAGAAAATTGCAATAAACTGCCACGAGATCTACACATTCTTTTAAAAGCCTGTTAAACTGTGTTGTGCAGTGTTGTCAATCCGTATGAGCCTTTCAAGTTATGACCGATCAGGCAATCAGCTAGATTGATAATTAACTTGTTACCTCCAATGTCTAGGCACTCGCTATATCTTGTTCAAATTTCCAATTTTTTTTGGTTTGTCGACATTGATGCTATCATTTCTGTTCTTAGCTATTTGACCCATACATCTTTCATAGGATATGAGAAGGGAACTGGGAATGTCTTCACTGGACGACATCGAAGAAGAGAAGGAACTGAAACAAATGGTTAGTGCCGTTTACGATTATTATATCTTGTTTTTGTGATATCTATTTTGATTCTTGACCGTGTTACTTCTGCTGCACAGGATTATAACGCAAAATGTAAAGCCTGTCAGCACTTGGGCATGGCTTACGTTGCCAGACAGGTAATGTCCATTGCCATCGAATACGCTTTGTAATTAATTTATTGAGCCTGTTCTGCTTTCTGGAATTCATATCTTCTTCTTTTTAATCTAAGAAGACTCATCCCTCGTTTTCATTTAACAGATTAGATCAGCTGATGAAGGGCAGACTATTTTTTATACATGCCCGGTCTGCGCGTATAGGGAAACTCACAACTCATAGAACATGAGGCTGCTGTAGTTCTTCGATATTAAAACTCAAGCGTATCTCATTTTTACTTGATTTTATTCTTACACGGTTGAACTTATTTCGTAAACTAGTGCGGGATCGTGCGTTGCACGAGATTTGATTTTTAGTATGTTTTATTAGCGTCAAACATAAGTTAATCCAAAGCATGAATTATAAGTTAATCCCAACTCAAATTACCCGTTCGTTAAAATATTTCTATCTTGTGATGTAACTAAGTAAAATCATATGAGAATAATAATAATAATAAATTCTGTCTTTTTTTTCCCGTTTGCAAAAATATTTCTATCTTATGACTAAGCAAAATCATACGAGTATAATAATAAAAAAAGAAACTCTTTTTTTCTTTTTTACTGTTGCCAAACCAGATAAAAAGGAAAATAAATTTTTTATTTTAATTTTAATTTTTTACTGTTGCCAAACCAGATAATCGACTTTAAGGTGTGAAAACAACCAACCAATAATAAATAGTAATCTTTGAAGAGGTTCTTCTAATATAGGGGGATATATATTTTTTTTTACTGTTGCCAAATCAGATAAAAAGGTAAATAAATTTATTTTTTAAAAAAAAAAATTATTTATTTATTTGTGTGTGTGTGTGTGTGTGTGTGTGTTAAACCAAATAATTAATTTTAAGGTGTGAAAGCAACATAGACTAAGCAAAATCATATGAGTATAATAAAAAAAAAAATTATATTTTTTTTTTCTTCTTTTTTTTTTTTTACTGTTGCCAAATCAGATAAAAAGGAAAATAAATTCTATTTTTTTTAATTAATTTATTAATTTATATTTTTGTCTCTACATGCACATAGTAATAGTAAGAAACCTAAAAGAAAAAAGAAGATAACATGTTGACTCTCAAGTGTGAATGCAACATACCAAAAATGAATAGTGAATAAAAAAAACACCTCTTATAACATAGGAGGATATGTACGAATAGTTGCTGTGGATCAGTGGAATATAATTTTTTTACCTTCCATGCTTGTCTAAAATTCTTTGCATACTTCCGAAGAGCATTCATTGATTTTATCTGGGTTTTTTAAATACAACTCCTATAGGAGGAAGGAAACCGTTCGGTAACATATTTCGCATGGGACGTGTATGAACTTGCTAGTCTAAGAGAAAATGAGAACAAGAACTCTGTGTGGAAGGAAAATATATATTAATAGCCAGTATCTATTTACAATTTTCAAGAAAATTGAGTGTCAATGCAAACTTTTATGCAATTTCTTCTCTAGAGATTTGTGTACCCCAGTAATACAAGAAAACACTATAGGCAGTAGTGGTGAACGTGGTTGATTTTGGGTTATTTTTGAAGGATTTTCAAATCACTAAAATATTTGACAAACCATACGAGAAGATCTGGAACTGAGAAAAAAAAAGAACAAAAAATATCTCTCAGACGATATCATATGTAAGCCTTTAAATGTAAAAAATCATTTAAAATTAGTTTCTCTTGCATTTTTTTGAAGCAAAATTACTAAATTTTTTTTGTAATCAATATTTTTTAGCAAATCATATTTAATGGATATCAAAGTTAGTTCATTCTATACAAACTTTTATGCAATTTCTCTAAATGGTGATTTGTGCTCCCCGTAATACAAGAAAATAATTTAGGCGGTAGTGGTGAACGTGGTTGATTCTAGGTTATTTTTGAAGGATTTTCAAATCACTAAAATATTTGATAAACCATTGGAGCTGCCTGGAAAAGAGAAAAAAAAGGACAAAAAAAATCTCAAACAATATCATATGTAATCCTTGAAATGCAAAAAATCATTTAAAATTATTTCCTCTTACATTTTTTTGAAGCAAAATCACGAATGAATTTTTTGTAATCAATATTTTTTAGCAAATCATATTCAATGAATATCAAAATTAGTTCATTCAATACAAACTTTTATGCAATTTCTCTAATGATGACTTGTGCACCCCAGAAATACAAGAAAACAATATAGGCGGTAGTGGTGAACGTGGTTGATTCTAGGTTATTTTTGAAGGATTTTCAAATCGCTAAAATATTTTGACAAACTATAGGAGCTGAACTGGTACAGAGGTAAAAAAAAGGACAAAAAAATCTCAAAATATATCATATGTAAGTCTTGAAATGCAAAAAATCATTTAAAATAAGTTCCTCTTGTATTTTTTTGAAGCAAAATCACTAATGAATTTTTGTAATCAATATTTTCTAGCAAATCATATTCAATGGATATCAAAGTTAGTTCATTCAATATTTCTTGTGACATGGTAGATCGCAAGTAAGATTTCAATAGCTTCGATTTTGAACTTCTTTTAGCTAATGAAATTGTAATAGATATTGTTAATAAAATTCTATAAGTAATAAATGTAAAAAGCAGGAAATTCAATAACATAATTTCAAGAAAAACAGTGTATCAAAATGAATGATTAATTATCATCAATAGGCCGTCATAGATGATAGATGCTTGTGTCCCAACAATAAAAAAGCAAGATGTTTTATGAGTTATAAATATATCCCATGTTTGTTAGAGATTAAAATAACATTTTTAGTAAATTTTATTAAAAGTTGATGAAATATGTGGTTGAAAAGTTGTGAAACTTATGAAATGTGCAGTTAAAATTAATTGTCGACTTTGACTTAGATTTTAATCAATTTTTTAAGAATGACCAAATGGAGGCGTAATATTTTTCCATTCAATTTCAAAAGATGAGAGACACAACCTCCAAATCCTTTTTATAAAAATTCAATGAAAGATATTTTATATAATTATACTTGTTATGAACAGCCTCTAGCGATAAAAATAATCCGTTTTATAAAATTTCAAAAGACGTTAGACAAATGAATTGAAAAAATTATCGAGGACTTGGAAGAAACTAGAAAGTAGTAGAAAGTTGATTTCAATGATTTCGACTGTTGATTTTTATTGAAGAGAAGAGAATGATGAAGGAGCGATAAATTTGAACTTTGAAGAGTGGAGACTAAAATTAAATCTATGATTAAGTTTTGGAAAAAATACATAAATAAGGTGTTTACTATATACAATTTCAATTCTAAGATATAAGTTATAAAATTTCAAAATATATATATTACATATATTAAAATTAGATGATTTCATCCATCCACCCCCAACCCCATATACTACCCAACCCTTACCTTAGATCTGATCATTTCACCATTGCAGGTGCAGCCCAGCCTCACCACCACCACCACCACCACAACCTCCAACCATCGGCACACCGCCATTGTCACCACTCTCTAACACCATGAACTCTTCAAAACCACCATGAAAATCATTACAGTTTCAATGCACCACCACCATCAAAATCACCACAATCTCGACAAACCACCACCACCTCCAACATCCCCGACCCTCCACAAACCACCACCATAGTAATGTCTGATATATATATATATATATATATATATATATATATATATATATATATATATATATATATATATATATATATATATATATATATCTTCTTATAATTAGGCAAACCAGTTGAGGATCTTACCATATATATATAGAGAAAGTAGATTATAGTATTTAATCATCCTATAATTAAGCAAATTAGTTGGAGATCTTACCATTTGAAATAAGACTCTTTAATTCTAAAATTTTGAAATTTGAAAGATGATGAAAGAGAAATTAAACTGGGAATGACATATAAAGTGTGACTTGAACGACGAACATGTGCTTTGAACATTTCAAGTGTGACCGGAGATATAATGCACTAATGTGACATAATGCATGGAAGTCATTTTACACAATATCTATTTCGATAAGTATTCGTAAAATGTTAATACTTTTATATAATCAAAATAAATATAAAATGCATAAAACAATAATATTCTATTACAATAATTATTAAAATTTAAAAAACAATGTTCATGTTTGATAGGGAATAAAATCAGGTTTTAGTAAATTTTAATAAAAGTTGATGAAATACGTGGTTGAAAGTTGTAGGACCTACGAAATGTGTAATTAAAATTAAATGTTGACTTTGAGTTAAATTTTAGTTAAAAGTTTTAGAATTATCAAACGTGGGAAATATAATTAATCCAAATTATTAAAAACTTATTTGGACAGTAAAAGATAATTTATATATTTAAATACTAAATGATCATATGTTTAAATAGTTTTTATGAGTTATTGTTAACTTCATTG
The DNA here is from genome assembly GCA_963555705.1 of Ligustrum vulgare. Taxonomy (NCBI): domain Eukaryota; kingdom Viridiplantae; phylum Streptophyta; class Magnoliopsida; order Lamiales; family Oleaceae; genus Ligustrum; species Ligustrum vulgare. Next base: position 37,899,819 of record OY743173.1, on the reverse strand, counting down.
AAAATGCAAATTTACTTGATTTTCGCATTTTTATCTTGTAATTAACATATTTTTCAACATTCATTCAAAATTTTTTTTATAAATATGTGTTTATTCTCAACGCAGCTAATATTTATAAATATTTAGCCAATAAAATTATATTTTTATTTACAAAATAAAGAAGTTAAATTAATAATTACGAAAAACCTTCTATTATCATGATACAATTATCGGACAATGTTGGGGATCAAGAAATTATATCGAAAACCTTATATCATTTTTAACCATACACATTTATTGAAATCATTTTTCAACAACGCATTTTATCTCGAAAATAATAATATTTTTATTTACAAACTAAAACAAAGCATTTGAACCGATGTTTTAATAATAATAATAATAATAATAATAATAATAATAATAATATATTTTAGAAAATATGATTTATTATTTAAATGATAATAATATTATTTACACAGATTTTTATTTTAGTTTTTTCTTTCCAAAAATTGTAAGTACATTTTGGAGGGAAAATGACATTTAATGATTCTCTCTCATCACTTATACTTTTATATATGTGTATATATGTGTATATAGATATAGATATCTATATCTATATTATATATTAAAGTTCTTGAGTTGGAACGGGTCCCAATTCAGGTTTTCCCGTCCAAACTCACTAATTAATTATGCATACTCTACAACTAATATATATATTATATTATTGATTTTTTTGTGTATTTATTAAATTCATTTCATAATAAAATATGCAATAACATATTAATGTTTATACATTGATATCTTAACTCTTTGTTTGTCTCTTCGTGTCCCATGAAAATTGTGATTACGAGGTTGAAAAATAATTTCAATTAATTTGCATGACATTTTTTCTTAATTTATATTAAATGAATGGTAATAATATAAATAAATTAAAATAAATCAACTATACAGAGATGTTTAATCGTACAAATTTAATTAAAGAAATATCAAATAAAAATAAGTTATTAAAAACTCAAAGATTTAATCTATAATATTTTTTTTTAAAAATCTTTATACACACATTCAGGCCATTTCAAAATAAAAATTCATTTTTATATCTATATAACAAATTCATTAAATTCTAGGAATTCTCATTACTTTATTTAATTGTACTATTGAGAGTGGTAACGGCTAAATAAGCCAATCAAAAAAATTTGACAATTGTATTGAAAAAGATTGACCTTTTAAATTTTCAAACTTTGATGGTTTCTATTATTGTATCTTTTCAATTTTGGCAGTTTGTAAAACTTTACATTATTTATTATGATTATTGCTTTATTTGATCAAACATAATTTCTTATTTTATATATTAAAGTATTACAAAAGTATGTCTGGTGTTACTAATAATAATAATTTGATAAATCATATAATTTCTTATTTTATAACAAAATTCTCACTAAAGCATGTCAGATGTTACTACTAATAATAGTAAAATTCACACAATAAAATTTCTGATGTTTCTAATAATAATAATTTGATCAATTATAATTTCTTATTTTATATATATAAAAAAAAATTCACAAAAGCATGTCATTGTAAAGAAAATTGAAATAAGACAAGCATTTTGCTCATAATAATTCTATTATAATCACAAAATAAGGTCCAAGTAAAGCTTCTTTAATGTTACCATTATTAATGATAACTAATTGCATTGGGATGAATAGGATACGCCTTGAATCAATTTGAACTGTCATAAGCATGGTATAAAGATAGCTTCCTAAAGTAATTATTTTGTTTGTATAATTACCTATAATATTAATTATTATTTTAAATATCTCAGTATTCAATAATTGTTATCAACTTATGGTTTATATATTGAAAATAATATTGTTATTAGATATAATAACATTAACATGTCTTATACTATTAAAAGTACTAACACAATAAAAAAAAAATATTTATAATTTCTTATAACGAAAGCACGTCTTATATTATGAAAAATTAATAACTAAAAAACGTTTTATTATTATTATTATTATAATACAACTAGAAATTATTACAAATTTTGATAGTTACTAACACCGTATAGTTATTATATATATATATATATATACTTATTCTTTGTTTGAAACATATTCCACATTAATAGTTGTTAATTCGACTGCATGAGTATCCCGAATTCTTATTTGCTGGTATTAGAAGTTTAAGAGTCTACAATTGAGAATGGTAAAGGCCAAAGTACTCAGTTTTCTCTTTAAATATCCGCAAATATTGAAAGTTATCTTACCTGCAATACTTCATATTTTGCTTCTATACATTGCATCATGGCTTCAATTTGCACTCCTGAAAGATCTTAACCAACATCGTGCAGACTTGATGTTAAAACTCCATTGGGCAAGAAAATGGCTTGTACCAGAGCACGAGAAAAATAATAGATGCATGGAAATGATTTTTATAGAAAAAGATGTGTTATGGTCCCGAATTTAACGCACGTTTTTTACATTTCTAATTGTATTTCAGTTTGTGTTGACAACATTGTTCTATAATCTACGGGCATTATTTACCAACATAATTTGTATTCAGAGTAACATGATTCAAGCTATAGTAAAGGGCCATCTCATTAATACTTACAACCATCTATTGCGCGAACATGAAATTTACTGCATTCGACACTTCACAATTGTTGAAAACCCAGGAAATTAGCCAATAACAAGCTATAAGTTCAGACTCTATTTTTTATTTTTTTACAAGATTTCGTTTGGCCAACAGCTGACTATTTTTTCCCTCAAACAATTTACAATTCAAAGTCTTTTGTTGAAATATCGAGACCAAGTTTGCAAACCCTTTGAATCCTAATAAAGACTCAACATCTAATATAAAGCAATAGTTGAAAGCACATACCCCTCAAGGAAGGGCCATTCTTGCTCCAACATTGAATGATGTTGAAAACATAAATAGATACACGATTTCTACTAAATCACGCTGAATAAAATATATATCTTAGTTTAAATGCAATTTGTAAATCGGACAACATGAGAGGTTTGTTCGGTGACATACATTCCACATAGTTCTTAAACGGAGTAAGATGTTTTGGTGTGTAAGACCACGAGTTGAAGCTGAGAGTCGATGTTCTGATAATGTTGTTGAGAAATATTGATCATACTTCGAGATTGTGCAACAGAACAAGGTTAATTATTTCTAGGCTTGGACACCATGTTTTGGAGGCCTCAATTCTATCGGGGAGTAATGCAGGGAAAAAGTTTTTAATTCCAAGAATGTCGTTAACTCCTTTAGATCCAAAGTTGCCTTTTAAATTCCAAAGAAGACAGTTCTCTTTAATAGTATCTTACGCCATGACGATCAATAAGAGTTAATGGCAACTGTCCCACATTGGTCTTTTCTTGGGAAGACTAATGTTTAGTAATTGACAACTATATGTAACAATATCTAGAATTATAAGTCGTTCTGACTTGAAGACACTTATATGTGACGAGGAAGGTAAATCAACCAATTTAGCTACAAATGTCGTATTTAAGGAAGTTTTTCAAAATTTGTATTAACATCAATTTAGAAATACAAAAAATTATAAGTTCTTGTATTCATAATATTTTTTATTATATATTGTGATTCTATGTTTCTTTATAATAAAATATTATCACTATCAAAGATTCCGTGCAACGCACGGGTGTGAAACTAGTATAGATATAGATAGATGGGGCTATGTTAAAAGGAATATGGTATTAACGAAGGTTGTTGAATCACATTTTCTTGTTTGAGCTCTTTGAAATTCAACCCAGAACCAGGAAAAAAAGGGATCGACAGGCGGATCAATAAGCGCCTCGCCCCGAGATCCATCTTGCCCTGATTCGTCTAAAAAATGACGGATCGTGGGGCGAATCGAATTTGATCCACCACTTGGCGGGACGGATACGGATCGGGACGGATCCGCCCCGTTGCCAATGCTAAATAATTTAACCGTTAATATTTAATTAAATTGATTTTTTGGCACCCTTTCATCAACTATTTCTACTCTTTTGTGAAAACTTGTATTGCCTACGAATATTTTAGAATTCTATAAATTGAGATAGAATTCATGGATGAAACAGACTTGAATCATTATTATGCATTGAGATTACCTCTAATTATTTCCCTTCTTTCAAACTTAGAATTATCCTTAATCATTATTTGTTCCTTCTATATGGGTTTCAAAAAGTGCTATTTTCAATCCGGTTCAAGACTTCAAATCCGAAAATGTAATTTGTGTTATGGCCCTTTTAACATTCTACATTGTCGAGACTTCTAGGACAACATCCTTTGTGCTTCAAGTCATATTTTAAATTGATTCTTCTATCTATTTCTTGTGTTCTCGTGCCAAGTTCGTGTTTGATTTGAAGGTGAATATTATCAACTTCGAAAAAGAAAATTTCTCAATAATTTGGAAGCTTAGATTTTTGCAATGGCAACCTAAGGAGATAACCATAGCCACGATCAAACTAATGAACCAAGACTTGGAGTAATTGAACTAGTTTGATGGTTCAAACTTTACAAGATGGCAAGATAATATCAAGTTTCCTTCGACAACGCTCAAAATATTCTACATACTTGATCCAAACTTGGAGGCTCTACCTGAACCAATCGATAAAGACACCAACCAAACAAGGGCTGAATGGAAAAAAGCGAGAAAAAGATGAATTAATATACCGTGGCCACATCTTAAATGCAAGTCGAATCATATCTATGATTTTTATACAAACACAACTCCCGCAAAAGAAATATTGGACGCACTTGAGAACAAATATAAGACCGATAAAGAAGGTACCAAAAAGTTTCTAATTTCGAGGTATTTTGATTTCAGATTTTTGGAAAATATTGAATTACAATTCACATCCGAAAAAGTTGTAACTCTCACCAATGTACTACATGTACAAGATATGAATAGAAATCTTGTAAGTGGGGATATGTTTGGAAAATCAAACATTAAATATATCTTTCAATCGGGAAAACTCATATTATCTCGTAATGGTTTCTTTATTGGAAATGACTATTTACTGACGGAATTATCAATTTATGTATTATTGACAATGCTAATAATAAAGTTATAATGAGTTCTTCTTACTTTGTTTTTACTTTAAATTTATGGTATGATAGATAGATTATGGTATATTGGTTATTCTACTTTACATAGAATGATAAAAAGCGGTATGCTATCTTGTGAATTTACTAAGAATATAAAATGTGAAATTTTGCACTAAGTCAAAAATGATTAAAAACATATTTCCGAAGTGTAGAAAGATCATCTCAAATACTTGATATAGTTTATACCGATATTTGTGAACTTAATGACATGTTAACTAGAGGTGGTAACAAATATTTCATAACCTTTATTGATGATTTCTCTAGATTTTGTTATATTTATTTGATGAAACATAAATATGAGGTTTTTAATATGTTTAAGGTATATATTAATGAAGTAGAAAATCAAAAGGATAAAAAAATTAAAATTCTTAGAAGTGATAGAGGTTATGAGTATTTTTCTAAAGAACTTGTTTTCTTTTGTGAAGAGCATGTCATTATACACCAATGTAGTGCACCAAGAGCACCGGAACAAAATGGTTTAGTGAAAAGGAAAAATAGAACCTTAGTTGAAATGATAAATGTTATGTTAATAAGATAAAAATTACCTAATAATTTATGGGGGAGGCTTTCCTCCTTAATGCATGTCATTCATATATGTATTCCTTCTAAAAAACTTCACCTTATGAATTATGAAAAGTAAGAAACCTAACATTAGATATTTTAAAATGTGGGGGTGTTTGACTTATTACAAAGACACCGATCCTAGAAGAACAAAACTAGGACCAAGATGGATTAAAAGTGCTTTCGTTGGATATGCAATAAATAGCATAACATATATCTTACTTGATCTAACACCCAATGTTATTATAGATTCGTGAGATGTTGATTTTTTTTTTTTTTTTTTTTTTGAAAATTCAAGTGTGGATGGAATTACTCAAAATCCTTTGAAAATTCAAAATGAATTTTTGGATTCTAATTAAACACTAGAAACATATTCTAAAGACGTGACTAAGTCTAGTGAATCTCAAAGAAGTAAGAGATCTCATAAAGAGAATGTATTAGTACATGATGAGACTGATTCTCAAAGAATTTTCCTATGCTTGGTTGAAGCAAGTATAAAAGATATAATAAGAACAATATCTTATGTTCTTCAAATTGACAGTGATTTTAAAACCTATAAAGAAGTAATTACTTCTATAGATAACACATTTTGGAAAAATGCTATAAACGATGAAATGGATTCTATAATGTCTAACAATACTTGAAAGATTTTTGATTTACTAGCTGGATCTAAAGCCATTGGTTGTAAGTGAGTATTTCGAAGGAAATATAATACCCATTTTTCAATCCAAACTTATAAAGCAAGATTAATTACTAAATATTTTCGAAAAAAAGAAGGAATTGATTACTTTGACACTTATGCACTTGTAGCTAGAATTACTACTATTAGAACTCCTTTTGCATTATCTTTTATATATGATTTATGTGTACATCAAATGAATGTTAAGACTGCATTTTTAAATGGAGAATTATAAAAAAGTTTACATGGAATACTAGAAGGTTTCATTATTCTGAGTAATGAAAATAAAGTTTATAAACTTGTTAAATCTTTATTAGGGATGGCAATGGGTCGAGTAAGGGTATGGTTTGACAAACTCATATTCTACTCTATAGGAATTTTTAGCCTCCATACCCGACTCATAAACCCACCTAGTGGGTCAAAGGTGGATATGATTCCATACCCATAAAAACCCATTTAATTTTTTCTTTTTCCTTTTTTTTTTATAATTTTTTTTTTTTTTTAATGAAGAGAATTGAAGACAAACATGAAAAATTAACAAGAAGTAATTAGCATATTAAAGAAATCAAACTAACAACTAATTTTTTGAAAGAAGTGAAGATCTTGAAGGAAAGAAGTGAAAAACTTGGGAAAAAGAGAACACAAATTTTTTTGGGAGATGGGGTGCTGCTATGTTTGGGAGTAGGCCTGGGCAATGGGTCGGATTGGGTCGGTTTTGACCCAAAACCAACCCGACCCGAAAACTAAGTTCTTGAACGGTTCTGAACTGACCCAATCCGAAATGGGTCGGGTCGGTTCAGGTATAAGTTTTTATCCTAGTTTTTAACATTAGAAAATATCTGATTTCAGTTGCAACTTTCTTTTCCAAACACACTTTCTTCCTCCATCGTAACCTAAAAAATCACATCCCATTCTTTCACTAATCGATCTCTTCATCAAAAAATTAGAGGACTCCAAAACAGAAAATGCCTTAGGACTACCCAAGATCAGTATCTCAAAAAATTGATCTTCAATGGGTTCATGTACTCATCGAAGGCTGGGCTAGTCCATTGAAGGTGTTTATGAGTGAGTCGTAGCTCTTCCAAACGCTTGATTTCAACTCACTCCGGATTGGAAATGGGTCGGTTGTGAACATGTCGGTGCCTATTATGCTCACCATCAGTTGAGGAAGTAGCATCTGAAATGGGAGATCTTGATGCCACTCAAGTGGGATAAGGAACCATTACTTACTGAAACGGGTTGATGTTCTTTTGCTCTAGGTTGTAGGAAGATGTTCTTAAAGTCATTCCGGCGAGGAAGAAGTCATCATGGGTCTGTAAACTAAAATTTGCATGATTTCTTTTTTACCTGGTTTGAGATCGGTTTGGCAAGGTTGAAACCGTGAAACCGACATATTCGAAACAAACCAACCCATTATTAAATCGAAACCGACCCGATTTGAACCGAATCAGTTCGGGTCGGGTCGGGTCCGCGGTTTACTAATTATGTGCCCAGCCCTATTTGGGAGAATAAGAAAAATAGGTTTGTGAATTGTAACTTGTGTTTGTGCCTTTTAAAGGCTAAATTCTTTGTTAATGCAACAAACGAGTATGCGGGTCGGGTACAAGTTTTGTTGAAAAACCTACACGTTTTTGTAGAAAAACCTACACCTAACCCATAAATATGTCGGATTTTGAAATTTACCTCCATACTCAACCCGCAAACCTATTTAGTCAGGTGATCCCCACCTATTTCTTTCAGGTCTTAAACGGGTATCAGGTCCATGGGTATTATTGTCATCCCTATTCTTTATATAGTTTAAAACAGGCTTCTAAAAAATGGCAAGTAAAATTTGACAACCGTATTATGTCTTTTGGCTTTTTACGTAATACGACAGATAAATGTCTATATGTTAAAAAGTGTGATAAATATATTGTATTTGTATGTTTATATGTGAATGACATGTTGATTATAACTAATCAAATGGACGGTGTTATAGAAACGAAGAAATTTCTATCTTCAACATTCAAAATGAAGGGACGTTGTCAATTTGATACCATATTTGGTATAAAAGTGATCAAGAATGATTTGGGATTTACATTAACTTAATCACATTATGTTGAGAATGTGATCGAGAAGTTCAAACACTTGAGCATTAAAGAGGCAAACACCCCGTTTGATTCAAGTATCAAACTTGCGAAGAATGTCAGAAGAGCTATTGGCAACTCGAGTATGTAAGTGCAACCGGTAGTCTAATGTATGATGTTCAATGTACATGACCAGACATTACATTTGTTTTGAGTAAACTCAGTAGGTTTACAAGTAATCCAAGTGTTGAACATTGGAAAGCAATTGGAAGGGTACTTGGTTATTTAAAGATGACCAAAAACCTTGGATTCCAATATTCTAATTTCAAGCTATACTTGAAAGATATACCAATGCTAGTTTTATTCACTCTTGGAGGAAGTCCGGCTTCTTGGAGATCTAAGGAACAAACAATTATTACACATTCCACTATGGATTCCGAGTTTGTAGTATTAGCAGAAACAAGAAAATAAGCGAAGGACTTAAAGATCTTCTTTATGAAGTACCATTAGATATGAAGAATGAGTCGTCAATATCTATACTATGTGATAGTCAAGCTAGTCTAGCAAGGGCTTATAGTAAAGTTTACAATGGAAAGTATAAACACATGAGTCTTAGACACAATTATGTAAAGAAATTAATCGAAGATGGAATAATTTCATTTCCATATGTGAGATCAAGTGAAAACTTAGCCAATCCATTTACAAAACCTCTTACCAAAGAGTTGATAAGATTAACATCGAGTAGGATGGAGCTTAAAATTCTTAAATAAAATTCACCAATGATGGCAACCCTACCTGTTATTACAAAATAAGTGATGTACGAGTTCAAAGTGTAACAATGAATTGATTACAACACTTACTATAAACAAGTTATAGCTCTATCCTAATAATATAAAGTGCTGGGGTTAAGGTGTGAAGGGTAGAATAGTTTTTTTAAAATAAATTCAGTACTTAGTACAAGTGTCTTTAAAACGAAACTGAGACACTGTAAGAACTTTTCCTGTATGAACTTAAAAGTGTACCAGTTCAAGGAAAGTTGGAGTTCATTTCTAAAAATTTTATGAAATTTAGATGGGCGCAAGACCATTAACGTGCCAAAGTATAGATATTGTGGGGCATATTGAGCTAGGATGTTCACGTGTTTTTTATCGTTGGTGATGTTATAAGGGATAACTGGTTTAAAGCTAAGGTTACCTTGGACCTCGATAATGTTATAATTCTAAGTTGATTATAATATATTGAAGAAGTGGTGATTGTTATATAAATTATTCTTGAAATAAATGATGAAATGTGTTTGAAGAGAAATAGATGAAAAAAGAGGACAAGATCATGCAATAACAATGAAAAAAAGAGAAAAATCGATCGAACTGAATGGATCGGACGCCACGAACATATTGGCACAAATCGATCAAATGAACAATTCGTGCAGAAGATTGAACCTTGCAATCTCAATGTTCATTCCCTTTCGATTGCAAGGTAGAAACAAATTACAATTTGCTTCTAATAGAGGTTGTCTTGCAATCACAAGCCTTAATTTGACCAACTAAATTGAATTTTTGGCTCCCTTTCATCAACCATTTTGATTCTTTTGAGCAAATTTGTATTGCCTACGAAATGGTATGTTAGAATTCTATAAATTGAGATAGAATTCATGGATCAAATACACTTGAATCATTATTGTGCTTTGAGATTATTCCCAATCATCTCTCTTCTTTCAAACTTAGAATTATTCTTATTAGTCATTAATTGTTCCTTTTTCCCGAGTTTCAAAAAGTGCTATTTGCAATCCGGTTCAAGATTTGAAATTCGTTGAACCAATTTGTGTGTTGACCCTTTTAGCATTTTCATCATGTCGAGAGGGAGCAAATTAACTTTTAGGACAGCATCTTTTGTGCTTCAAGCCCTCTTTTCAATTGATTGTTCTATCTATTTCTTGTGTTCGTTGTGCCAAGTTTGTGTTTGATTTGAAGGTGAATATTATCAACTTCGAAGAAATTTCTCAACAAGTGTTTGCGATTGCACACTAGATAATAATAATTTATCTATATATTAAAGAAGGATAGCTAAAATAGTCTTCCCGCCTAAATTGTTGCACCAAATGCCCGCCCGAGGGAGGGGGGAAAAAAAAAAAAAAAACTAAAAGCCTATTTCTTAGTCTGCATACTATATTTGCATACTGTATTACGGACTAAAAGTCAACATTAATAACGTGGGACCGTGCTTCAGCACCAGCCATTCAAATTTTAAACTCCACAGCCCGTACAATTCCTTCTCCTATACGCTCCACAACCTGTTCCAAAAACACAAATTGAAATCAGTCTACGATAAAAAAAAAATTGAAATCTGTTCGCTCAAAATAGTGTACCGCAAGCGCACGGGTCGCGTACAAGTAATAAAGTGGACTTTTTGAGTCCGGATTGTCGATCCCACGAGTAATGTTTACTTTAAATTATATAACTTTAATTAATTTAATTCTAACAATAAAAAGAAACACACAATTAAAAGTTGGATTTTTGTAAATTCTAAATTAAAGAAAATAATTCTAAATCGAATTAAAATAAGGAAAATGGAAGATAAAATAGTTGAGATTCATGATTTCACTTAACTCTTGCTTAAGTAATTTCTCAACACATGCAAATTAATAAATTACTCATTTACAATGTTATATACCCTATTTTCCAAGCTTAGCTAATTACCTCTCTCGAGTGAAATTAACCATAATCAATTGGTTTAACCTACTATATCTCTATGTCGATTAAAGCCCAATCAATTGCATTAACTTTTTGTAAAAATAGCTCAATGGATCATCTAGGGTTTAAGGTATATCTCTATCCTTAACAAGAACCTAGAGCATTTGTTATTTGGTCTAAAATGCATAATATCTCTCGATTATCATACACTTCACAAAACATATATTTGGTGATCAATCAAACACGTGGAATAATCTCAATAACAAATACACATGAAATAAGCTCAATATTAATAAACAAACATTAAAATTACTTAAACTAAGTTAAGCTACATCAATCATCCCAACATAAAACAACTAGCCCATTGTATAAATATTGCACGAAAGTTGAGGTTTACAAAAATACATCACAAAATATAGAAATCAAAGATTAAAAATACAAGATAATGAAATAAATCACTTCCCTTGAGTTTTTGCCCCAAAATTCCTTGAACTTTGTTTTGAATCTTCACCTCACTTCTTGCTTCCTTGCTTCAATGGTGACTAAAACTTTGAAATCAAAAATACTCTACAAACTAAATTACAAACAAAACAAAAACAAAGAAAAGAAGAAGAAAAGAGAGAAAAAGAGGCTAGGGTTTGGGGAGGAGGAATTGTGATATTTGGTTTAAGAAATGAGAGTATTTATACTCCCAAAATTTAGACCTAAAATGGTCCCAAAAACGCGTACAATCCGAGCCAAACACGCCCTTAAATTTAAAATAATAAAAACAGAAAATAAAAATCGGAATTGTGTTGAAAATTGCCCACGCGATCGCGTGGCTGAGTGCCAAATCTCTCGGGTTGGGTCTGTGGCCTAGTTCGCGAACGCGACATGATAGATCCACTCGAACGCGTGGTTCACCTGCAGCTCCGTCTTTCCATGATTTGTAATTGGGTCCTCCAACTTCTGGTCTTCTTCAATTTAGTCCTTGAATTTTGACTTTTATTACAAATATGCCCCTGAAATATTTGCATCTTTAGTCCTCCAACTTTTTGAGATGTTGCAATTGAGTCCCCGAACTTTTGATTTCTTTCGATTAGGTCCTTGAACATCAAATTTGCTCCTTTTTTAGCCTGGTTGCACTCCAATCTTGTCCATTTGCTTTCCAATTGAGGTTGTACCTAATTGTACAAGATAAACACAATATATAAGTAGATATTTGCTCAATTTGTCAATTAAATTGTCTATTTAAAAGCACAATAAGTATGTAAAATGCACACTTATCAAAATCAGTCAGTTTACGATAAAAAAAAGATTGAAATCAGTTCCTAAATCCTACCCTAGTCTCACCGCACACGCTGTCGCACCCTAAAGAAGAAGAACAGTGCGTGGAAGTGGCGTCAGCGAACTTCCGCTCCAATACTGAGTCCGTCGCCGCTCCATGCTCGGCCATTGCCGCTGCATATATTCCGATTATACAGGTATTAATTAATTTAGTTTCAAAATTTTAGTTCAGTTTTGATTTCGAGTTCTTTCAAATATCCACATACAAATTCAACAGCTGATTGGTACAGTTATATTTTTCTTGATTTTTCAAGAAGCCCTGTCCAATTTAGCCCTAACAGGTACTGGCTTTGTGCTGTACCGAGATCAGCATCAAGGTATGGGACTTGGAGAGCAAGTGTGTGGTCATGGATTTGAAGGTGAATTTGAAGCAGGAGAGTGAAATGACTGCTGAAGACCCTACACAGGCCTCTAAAAACAGGGTGTGTTTGGGATTTATGATTATTAGAATCTGTAATATATTTTTGACAGAATTTCTTTTGTTTTCTAATTGTTACTGTGATTATATTTGGCGTTTATTGCATGAGGAATTTTTCTATAATCTGTACTTACCCGAAGTTCAAAACCCATCTCTTAATATTAGTATCAATTCCTTCTATACAGGTTATCCTTACCATCATTTGTTTTTGTAATTCTTTGTTGTAGGGTGCCAATCAACTAAACTATTTGTTTAACTAATTCTTGCTCGACCAGTCCAGTGTTATCTTTCATTTCACAATGACAGACTTCTTGATCAGTTGTATTTGTATATTAAGGGGACTCAGGAACTGTGTTACATGGTAATGGGTATATACTCCGAAGTTGGTGCATCTCTGGTGTTATAAGCTTGCCAAGTTTATTTTGTACTCATGTCAAATATTTAAGAATTGAATCAACTGTTGTTTTGTATGTGTCTTCTGCATGAATTGTAATTTAGAAGGTTTTATGATCATCCATTTGCTAACTGACCAAAACCCCATTCAAGTCATTGTGAACTCAAAGAGTTGTACTGGAATTTCGTAATATCAGCTAAGACAGTAATGGTTACTTATTCATTTGAGTCATTTCTTATTAGAAGCTCCACTTTAACACACACACTTGCTCTGCCTTTCAAAATCTGTTTCTCACGTTATCATTGAAAAAAACATCTATTGTATTTTTTATTTTGCTGCATATATCTGACGATTTGCTGAGATTTTTCATTTTTTTTCCAATTTGATTTCAACAAAATTTTTTTCCTTCTTCACCACTCCCCCCGATTATTTAATCCCTTTTTTGCAAACCTGAGAGTTTTTCGTCCCATGGATGGAACCCCAATTAGATCAGAAGCTGAAAAGAAACTCGTGGATGATGAATGTGGATTCTATTTTTCAGATTATATGCCAACACGACTCAATTTCAGCACTGAATTTCTCGCTCCATTATCCTAGATCTTCTCCTTTCGTAATGGTAATATTCTTATCCTTGCACTTTCAATCTGTATCATTATCAGTTAGAAGTGCGTTTATAAATCCTTCTATAAGAAATTGTTTTATAGTTTTGTTTTTCACATTTGGTTTTGGTGTTTGAGTAACGATCTTTGGAGTTTATGAAGTATCGAGTGGAAATTGGAAACTTGAGGTTATTTTTTAAGTTCGTTTTGATTATACGATTCGTCCTTTTCTTTTTCTTGGATGAGATCTTAGATCTGATTTATTCCCATTTTTGGGCATACAAGGGGAATTGAACATGCTTTTAGTTGGAAGCATAATATTATTTACAAAATAGTGAAACTATCCAATAGAACTACATTGGAATTTTTTAAATAAATACCTTTTTTTCCTTTGAGCTTATGCATGAGGTTTCTTGTGTTCCGTTTGTAACACACACAACAAATGACTGTAAGCCATTGCATCTCAGTTCTTGCTTATTACCTATCCAAACAAAAGGATTAGAAACTGCTGCAATTTTCTTATTGTCTAATTATTATAGTGTTCCTGGGATTACCATGCTAATCTGAAAGCTTCAACTGAAGTGTTGCAATGCTATATTATAAGAGCATGAATGGACTTGCTGGCTATGTATCTCCTCATCTTTTCTAATAAAATGACTTTGATTTATCCATTTTCTTTGTAGTTAAACAGCAAGTTAAGGTTTGAACTTGCCTCTTTTAGAAAAACTGTACAGGAAATTGTCGAAGCAAGGTACATCTGTGATTATCATTTTTATTATGTTTCATAAATTTAGTGCAGTCTTGATATTTGTTGTTGAAACAACAAGTTTCATTTGTCAATTATTTCTGTTGGGGTTGGAGATGGCGTTGGGATACAATGAAGGAGTTTGATGATAACATCCTTGCTCGTGACTTTGATAATTTCCAGGTCAATTAGTGAATTTATTCGTATTCTTTTTTCAAACGAGCAGTTCCATTCATTTAAACTCATATGACATACTTGACTAATCGGAATTATTTCATTTTCAGTTTGTCAATTTTTCAGTTTGATTGAAGTTTCATTAACCTTTGGATTATTTTATGAAAACTCAAAGAAGCTATGAATGATATAAGGTTATCGATTACTATAATTAATTTTGATATCAATTTTGAATTATTTAAAGGATTTTATTTTAAGAACTTGATAAAAATTCATTGGAATTGCACTCTTAGCAAGAAACTAGCTAACTCTATGAGCAATTGCCTCATTTGGGAAGATTTTTGCTAATTATTATTTTATTTCCCTTTATTTTTTTTTCTTATCCTTGCCCCTTTCAGTAAACAACCAGAATGAAATTGAGTTGATATAATTTTTGTAAAAACTTTAGGATGATCTATAAGTAATGGGTCAAAAAATTATGTATCATAAAGATAATGTTAAATGCTTAAAGACCTTGAAAAATCGATTGGAGGACTCAATTCTGGATATGCAAGGTATTTATGTTACAAATTCTATTTAGTCTCATTGGTGATGTGAACATACTGCTCACAATTTTCAAAGAAGAGTTGAAGGTAACATAATTTGGTATTACATTTTACATCCGGTGGAGTTTTTGAATAAAGTATAATTTAGTCTTTGGAATCAATAACCATCTAAAATTGATTATTGTTGTAGAAGTAATAAAATGTCTTTATATATTATTGGTTCATCTAATTAATTGTAATTGTGATGAAGAGAATTCAAGAACGGTATTAAGGCATTAATCTTAATTATTAGACACGACATGATTCTTATGCCTCTAATCAAGACTTGATGGAATTCATAATTGGATGTTCTCAACTATACTCATTTCATTTTTGATTATCCATTATTTGCAGGGACTACTTATTGAGCATGCTAGGACATGGCATGAAGAGTGTAGAGTGTGTGCGGCTCTTGACACTTCATCACGTTGCTTTCCCAGTAAGGATTTTGTTGTTGGGGACATGTTAATTTATTAGCTTAACACAGAATGACTCTGTTCTTAACATTAATGACACCTTATTTGAATATGCATTTATTTGACAAATATTATTATGTTAAAACACTTTCTTTTTTACCATTTTAATTGTTACATAACATAGGTATGAGCTACATGATATTTCAGGTTTTTTGCACAAATAAAATGCCTAATTGTAATGGTAAGCTTTAAATGTAGCACTGATGCCTGATTGAGAAAGCAAGAAATATTTTCTTTATTTTTATAGTGAAATGCTGATCCGTGTCTAAAATTTGTATCATATTCAGCTCTCTATACTAATTTCTACTACTACATGTTGACGTATGGAGAACCTGAAAAGATGCCTATCACAGAACAAACTCCACATGTGAGGGATTTGCAACTATTATCTGGAAACAGTACTTCCAAGGTCGGGTAATGAATTGCTTTTGATTGACACAGGAGTGGTTCAGCTGACCTATGGTTGTGGGAAGTCTTTGAAATCACTTGGTATTGTTGCTTGTGCAAATATTATTGAAATTGGTATTGCTGAATAATGCAGGTTCTTAAAATCGTTGGACTTATAGGTGAATATGTTGATATTTACTTGGGCTTTCCATTCCATTTGCAGAAATTTTTCTCTGTTTAATCCAACTATGGAGAAAATAAGGCATAGACTCATATATGTGTCTTTGTGTTAACTGGAACATAAATTATGCTATAAATTGACATGTGAATTATTCTTCTGCTGTGGTGAATGTTTCTTCTTCTTCTTTAAAAAAAAAATTATTCTTTCAATGGAGAACAAACTTTTATTGAGAAAATGTTTCTTATGGGCTGTGATTTATGTATGAATCAGTAATTGCTTGCTGTAATGGCTGCATAACATGTGAGACAGAAAAAGATTAGAAATGGTGGGAAATGGAAGCCATAAACAGGTATTCAATATGATCTAGACTTTCCATTAGTCAGTTTTCGAGAGAGATTGCTTCATTTTTGTATTTCATCTTTTTGTTCATTATTTCTGTATAGGAAAACTTGCAGCTTTGGACCTTGGCAATAATTCAATTAGTGCAAGAGGGGCATTTTCCATTGTTGAATGTATCAAGAAAATCAAGAGTTTGGTGTGCATCAGTCTTTAAATGAATGACATTAAAGATGAGGTAGAAGTCGAAGTAGTTATTACATAAATTTGGAATAATCAAATGGTTTCACATTACTTATGAATAAATTTCTTATTTGAGATTTTTTTTAGGGGTTTATTATCTTCACAAAGAGTATATCTTCATTGATATTTTTTTGATCAACCAGTAATCTCCTTGATTTACGCTTGCCTTGGTATCTCATCTACTCATACTTTGTTAATTTACATAACTAAGTAGGATTTTTATAGTATTTTGAGTTTCTAAGACTGCATACCCGATTTCTTTTAATTCAGGGAAACTCTTATGTGAACTTTTTAGCATTTTACAAGACTTGGTTGGAGACATGAAGAGAAGTACGTTTAAGAAATTTTAGATAAAAAATGAGAAGAGAGAGTCTTCTTAGATAAGGGAAAGAGAAAACCCAGATAGTTTACTGGTCTAATAGAGAATGAAAATGATGTACTAAGGGTTTGCAAAAATACTACTAACTTGAAAAGCTTGGAAGCTTCAAATTGATTTCTTTTTCGGAGATCATTTCCTCATTAAATTAGGTGGATAGTGTAATGTGCTTTATAGTTATAGATTTGTTATTCAAACGGCAACTGCTTCTGCATTTGGGGGAAGCACAAATTGCACAATAAATGTGATGTGGCCAATTCATTTCAACAAATTTTAAGATGCTAATCAGCATGATAAACCTATTGCATTTTTTTTTTAATTTTGGGTCTTTGTCACCTGATTATGCTTTTTTCTTTTCTACTTGCAATTACGTAGGCTTAGAATTTGTAGAGAAGAATTGCCCAAATATGAGAAGCACTTGGAACTTAAAATTGCAAAAGCACAGCTTGAAGAGCTATAGAAAGAGGCTTCAAAAGCAATGGATCAGATACTCAGAAGAAGAGGTGATCTTTTTTGGATTAATTCAATAGAGAATGAAGCACATGAACCTTTGGAAAAAACTAGGTTTTGTTGATATCAGTTCTCTGGATCCAAAAACCTTGCCATCAAAGTTCAGGTTTGAGGATAAGGAGCCATCTCTACTAGAAAAAACTAGGTTCTGTTGATATCAGCATGCATTTATGGGACATTAATGGAGTCACAGCCCAAAGGCGACTAAAACGCAGGTGGCTAATCACATTTTTTTGATTATTGATCGATTGGGTGCCTTTATATGTCTAATTTTGCATTGAGGTGATTACTTCCCGCTATCTCTGCAGTTATTCAAATGTGAGTTGGTTGCATCTAATTTCAACATCCTCTTCTCTTCTACTAAATTACCAGCAGAAAACAAAAAGTACAGAATAGAGAAAAGACTAATACTATAAATAAGTGATATAAAGAACTACGATATTTTGGATAATTAAGGTGAAATGATAAGCACAAATTTCTGTTTTCTTATGGACAGCAGGATCCATATATTGTAACGAATTAGGAGCTTCTCATTTAATTGATCCATTATTTTTTATTTATTAATCAGGTGATTTAGTTGATTTTATGTGATTTTTTTAGAGTGAATATGCTTATATTTTTATGTTCAATAATGTTAAGAATGATTTTAATATTGTTAAATCTTTTCCTTCAATTCCTGCAGTTAATGTTTGCTTTCATTTGCAGCTTCCGTGTTGATCCAAGTATCAGTATAGTGGTGTAACTAATTTTTGCTGAAACATTTTCTGCTTTTCTCTGAGTTATGCTTAATCTTTTATTGTTTTCTTGGTTTATTATTTTAGTTTGAAAAGTATGACTTCTTACTCTCAATTATTATGTAGAAATTGTGAAATTTTTATCATTTGTTTTGATGAGTGACATCTTGAATTATGCAGGGATATCATACACAAACCAGTTGTGAATTTCTTCTTAAATTATTGATTTGCAATTGATGACTCCGGGAGTGGTGGCTTGGATATGATGTCACCTGTTTTAGGTCTATTTTTCTACAATTGTGAGATTCTTGACACTTTCTCCATCAATGTTTGTTTTCTGGTACGTATTATATAATATATTTGAAATGTGTTTTGGAAGTTTCAACTTTAATTTGATTGAGATTAGTGTAGTTTGCCTATAAAGGTTAATATCTATGTTTGGTGTAGAAAATTGTCATAACGTATGGCTGGATAGCCTGTATTAAGTACATTGCTTTTGTTCAGTATTATTTTAAACCACGAAATTAGAAGTCTATGAACCCAGTTAAATTTTCATGTTTGCTTGAAATGTAAGTTTCTCAGGTAAGGAAATGCTATTATTTGCTTGAATTTATATTAAGGGTTTGATTGAGCTATATATATATATATATTTTTTTTTTGGGAAAATAGATTTTTTTTTTTGGATTTACATGTGAAATTATTTTATCGGATAATGTATGGTTGAAAATAAGTTTAGGAAAAGATGAGATTTGTAAGAATGGATTTTAAGCTTGAGCTAAATTATTTCTTTTCATTTTCCATTGCTAATAGGCCATGGATGAATACTTTAATTTCATAGACAAATATAGTCTACAATTATGAAGCAGATTGAGATAATATAAGTCTTTGAGAATAAATTTGGAAGATTGTTGATTATATACTATTTATGTTATAGTCCTATGATTGTCTTGGTTAGTTATTGTAATATAATATTCATTTTTATATCTAATACCGTGCATCGCACGGGTGGTAGAACTAGTAATAATAATAATAATAATCAAATGAGAATGTATAGATATCTGATTAAGTCTCTGTTTGATCCTTATTATTTTTAACTCATTTTCTACATTATTTAAACTTATAACTACACACTTTAATAATAAAATATTATACACATAAATTCAAAACTTTTCTATCACCTTCAACCCCATAATATCATATCAATCACTATTCAAATTTTTTTTGACAAATAATGACAATCAAATATAGGCTAAATATTGCTACTATTTATATTTATTAGAGGTGTCATTCCGGGTGGTTCGGGCCGGGTCGGCCAGCCAACGTATGAGCCCGGTAACGGCCCGCATAGAAAAAAGCCCACCCACTGAGGATTACGGGTTGGCCCACAAATTTTGAACTACAACCCAGGCCCGCCCGCTGGCCCATCCAGGTTGAGCCCATACAGGTCGTGGGTCGCGGTTCGTTCCTATTTGACCCGTATCCGTATGATTGTTCATTGTATCATTGTATGAATAAAATTATAAAATTATAGAATTTTTCATATTTATAGCAAAATATATATATTATATTGTAAAATCAAAAATGTAAATTAAGAAATGAACAAAATGATAAATTCATATTTATACCAAGAAATGTTTACATAGAATTCAAATTTAATGTTACATGAATTATTTATAACTTTGCAAAGTTAAATATAACATAAACAAATAACAGCTAAATGCATTTTTAAGTACTATTATTAAATATTTATAGTTTAAGTACATCCCAACTAGGTTGACACCTACTTTTACTATAATTTATAGTTTAAGTACATTTCAACTAGGTTGACACCTATTTAACTATAATTTAGCTATTCAAAAATTATATATTTGTTTCCTAATCAATCTTCACTCTTCAGGGACTGCAAGATTTTTGAAGTCTTCAGCAATATCATCAATGATTTTATCTTGCATCCTTCGATCCGCGAAAGTCCAATCTTTCACACAAATGAGATCTTCCAAAATATCTTCTTTAAGTCTAGATCTTCTTTCATCCAATACCCTGTTACCTGCACTAAAAGCAGACTCGGATGCCACTGTTGAGACTGGAACTGTTAGTAGATCTCGTGCCATTTTAGATAATACAGGGTATGAGCGCTCATTTAAATTCCACCATCGTAAGATATCTAAATTATCCACTTCATTTTCAGGTATTAAACTATAATGATCAAATTGATAATATCTTTCCAATTCAACAGGTGTGGTATTTGGATTTACAGTTGAAGTTGTAGATGAAGAACCAAGAACATTACGTTTCTTAGCTATTAGGGAGAAAAAAAAAGATTTGCCTCTAGAAGTTGTACTAGAGTTTGTAGATGAAAGAATATTTTCATTGTTACCATATTTAATAAAATAGTTATTATACATTTCATTAATAAAAATGTCCAATTCTCGATTTGTAATATTTAAGTTAAAAGCTAATATTTCAGAAAGTGATTCTAAAGCACATTGAACTCCAAACAACTTAATG
This sequence comes from Ligustrum vulgare, assembly GCA_963555705.1. Taxonomy (NCBI): domain Eukaryota; kingdom Viridiplantae; phylum Streptophyta; class Magnoliopsida; order Lamiales; family Oleaceae; genus Ligustrum; species Ligustrum vulgare. The sequence goes on along the minus strand of OY743173.1, from coordinate 37,878,738 downwards.
TGAGGATCCATTACAGCTGCCACTGGAAAAATTAGTGACATGTTTTCATAATATTTCTTAAACTTTTCCTCCATTGAGTAAATAATTTGAAAGAAAAATGGATCGGCTCTAAATGATGAAAATTGTCCAGCAATTTCTACTAATTGTAAAAGTACAAGATTACTAGTTGGATAATAAACTCCAGAACTAGCTTTTGTTGCCTTATAGAAAGGTTTCAAAAATTTCATAACATTAAATGCTTTTTCCCAGTCTGAATCAGTTACCTGAAATTGATTTTGTTTTGAATTAACAAATGCATTAATGGCATCATTATAGCCAACACACGATTTTAACATTAAAAAAGTTGAATTCTATCTATTGGGAACATCATCAACAAATTTTCTTCTTTTCAATCCAAGAGTTTTATAAATTTTTGCAAATTCTTGTTATCTAGAATCTGAACAAGAAATATAATTAATAGATTGTCTAATTATACGTATTTGTGGTGTTATTAATTTTAAACCGTCTTGCACAACTAAATTATATATATGACAAACACAACGCATGTGAAATAATTTAGAATCATATAGGGGTGTAATCGTTCTAATTAAAAGCTCAATGCATGAATTATTAGCACTTGCATTATCAAAGGTAACACTAAATAGTTTATTTAACACACCAAACTCATTAAAAACTTGTAATAAATTTTCACACAAATTTACACCATTATGTGGATATTCAAGTAAACGAAAAGCAATAATTCTTTTATGCAATAACCAATTATTATCAATAAAATGTGATGTAACACAAGCATAACCATTATGATTTCGTCCAGACCAACAATCAGATGTGAAACAAATAATTCCATCAATTTTTTTAAGTTCATTTTTTAAATTCTCCGCCATTGTATGAAATAATTTCATAGAATCAGAACGAGCAGTATTTCTACTTACGCTCCTGTAAGAAGGTTAAATGTATTTTTGTAGAAACTCTTCAAAATACTGATCTTCTGCAAATGTGAACGGCATCTCACGAGCTGCTAAAAATTCCGACATTCCAACTCGCATTCGTTCCTGAGAATAAACAAAGTTAGTAAAAGTAACTGATCCACTAGCATTAGTAAAACCAGTAATTTGAGCTTGTTTAGGATCCAAATGTCCTGTTTCATTTAGATGTTTTTCTTTGTGTCTTCGTAGCGTTCCGGTGCCTTGACCATATCTCCAAACATAAGCCTTTTTGTAGATATTGCATACTGTTATACCATCTTTTTCATTTACTGTAAAAATTTGCCACACCTCTGATGTTTGTTTTTTTTTTTCCTTGAATTTTGAGATGATCTAACTTCTACAACATTATCATCTTCTAAATTTATTGGGGAGCAACTATCATTGAAAATATTATTTTGAGAAGAAAAAATGTGAGAAGACATAATAATACAATAGTATTAAACTGTTTAGTGAGAAGAAAAAAATATAATAGTGTAGAGAATAGACATGATGATACTTGTGCAGTTGTGCTGTTGAAAATATGTAATAATTACAGACAAGTATAATAAAATAAGGGCAGACTGCAGAGAGCTAAATTACTAATAAAATTATAAGATTTAAGATAGATAGTGGACTGAAAATGAGATAAATTTTACCAATTCACTCCAATTTATAGATGAAATGTGAATATTACCGTTAAAATATGGCTCTTGTCTGTCTTCAACATGCCTGCATGCCTTTGCTGCAAGCATAAGGAAGAGGGAGAGAGCCGTTCCCTCCAGTTTTTTTAAAAAAATTAAAATTAATTTTTTTTTTTCACGGGCCAGCGGGTTAACCGCGGCCCGTGAAGGTGTAACCCGCAAAACCCGCGGGTCACACTTTTTTGGCCCGTGAACCACCCGCTCGGGTCGCGGGTTGGCCCGCGGTCCCGAGTCGTTCCGGACCGATTTTCGCAAGTCTGGTCGACCCGCCCGTCTTGACACTTCTAATATTTATCTAACTATTTAGCTCCTTTTTTGTAGGGATTAAAATCATGTTTTTTTCGTAAATTTGGTAAAAGTTGATAAAATATATGGTTGAAAAGCTGTGCATCTTATAAAATTCATGATTAAAATTAATTGTTAACTTTAATTTTGATAAAACTTTAGATTTTCATCAATACCAAACTGGGTCTTAATGTCTACGTGATTATAGATATACTCTTATTTTGCTTTTGTCGTTTTTTACTATATCATTATATATTGGTTTTCGCAGCACACACTAATGAGGGAGATTGGATGGGGATAGACTTAATTAGTGTTTATTTTCCATTATCTTTAATGGATATTATTAGAACATGACCTCAAAAATGAAATAAGGGTGTGTTTGATTCACCCAAGTTCCATGTAGATGGAAAATATTTTCTATGAAATTTTATAAGCGTCCATTTAATTGCCTTTTTATTGAGTGAAATTAATTTTCTATCTTGTCTCGATTTTCGTGATTTTTCTTGATATTGAAATATATTTTCTATATTTATCACACTTTGAAATATCAATTCAGCCTTCAATCAAATACATTCACATTTCTTGAATTTATTTTTCATAAAAAATAAATTCATGACAATTCATTTCCTTCAAACTTATTTTTTTTTCCACCAAAATTTCACGTTTAGAATCAAACTACCTAATAGGGAGGGGAAGAACGATAAGGGGTCTCACTACCATTATTCATAAAGTTGAAAATGACAGGTTTTCTCTATAATGGAAAAGGTGGAGAGCACTACAATTTGTCACATTTTATGGTGCTATTGTGGCCAGGTACTCTAATTTGTAGCACGTTTGACTTAGTCTTATTTTAAAAATTATTTTGTAACGATTGTGCTTAAATGGGCTTGCCAAGTCATTAATAAAGGCCCACGTAAGGTTCACAAGCGCTCAACAACACTCCGAGTTCTATAGCTAGAAGTCCATTAGTCCAGACCCATGTAGACTGGACCTAATATTCGGATTCCTTATGACGGACTGGTATTATTCGGAGTTCATTCTTCCAACTGGTGACAAGACCAGTTAGTGTATTAGAGAAATGTGGTTCTTTTGCAAGTTGTGGCTCAATGTGACAACATTTTTAAAGGGATGTGATGACTATCGTAACTCTATGATATGTAGTCATGATTATAGCAAAAAAAATGACTTACCTCATGAAAGGTTAGAAACTTGCTACTTGTAAGGATCACAATTATCACTATAAAATAGATCACATTTGCTTCCAAGTAAAATGCTAGAAACTCAATATTCAAAGTCAATATAAAAATCTCGTTTCCCTTTCTTTCTTTTACACATTTATATTTTCCGCAACTAAATTATATTTACTTGAAACTAGTTCTGACTTGAGCGTCGAAGTGCATACGAGATCCCCCGCCCCTGTTGCATGCAGATTTTTTGTCCAAGTGCACAAGAAGTCCACGTGTTCAAGAGGGAGGAGCTGAGACACGTTGATTCAAGGACTCACCAGATTTTGTGGTCAACATTTTGGCATCGTCTGTGGGAAACCACATTATTAACCATGAATTCACGTGGTAAAAAGTTACCAAAAAAACCTTGAAAAGGGGACAAGAGCCTCTTGAAAAAGAGTGAAAAATATCATAAAAACCCTGAAAAAAGGTTGGAAGCCTCTTGAAAAAGACCGGTAACATTTTTAGGTAACTTTTTGAAAGAGATTGGTAACCTAGAATCCTAAAGAAAACTTGAAAAATGCTTTAAAAACTTTGAAATATAAGTTTCTCAACCTTGAAAAAACTTTGAAATAGAAGGGCTACAGAAGCTCACTCTCAAACACAAGGAAGCTTACCTGCTTATTCGAGGCCATATTATGGCTAGGCCTTGTCACCACATGGGAGGAATCAACCACAACGACCATACGGCCAAGCACACCCCCATGTTGAGGTGATGTCGGACCATGATGAAAATCTTGGAGAACCTCATTTGTACAAATAAATGATGATGAGGAAGTGAGTCCATTTTCTGAGGGCATTCCGAGGTACTCAGTACCTTCTGACTTCAAAATGCCGAAAATCGCAAAGTACTTCGGAAGACGTGACCCGGACGATCACCTCCTGAATTATCGCACCAGCATGGAGATGGCTTTTGTGCTATAATCGCAAGTGTACAATGTCGCATCCAAGTAATAAAGTGGACTTTTTGAGTCTGAGTTATCGTTCCACAGAGATTGTATTTAAGTAACAAAATTGTGTTAGTTCTCGCCTTATTTGAACGGTAGAATATGAGTTTTTGAATATAACTAAACGAAGAAGCAAAACAAGAGAAAAGACATTTAAATAATATTCTAAATTGACGTTTATAAGTGTTGGAACATCCGATTTCGTATGGTCAATACTCTTATTTCAAATTGTTTAGTTTTTTTTTTCCTATTATAGTGCTCGATCGAATTCACTTATGCACATGAAATTCCTCTCTCGGGTTTAAATCAACTCTACCTAGTTAGTCACCATGTTAACGAATAGCAGATTGTAATGACTAAGTTCATGAAACACAAGAACTCATGTAGCGATCACAATAATAACAAACGGATATCTCTATCGTTCGTCCAATTATCGAATTTTATTCTTAGATCTAAGTGCTAACTCTCCACTCGGATTATGAAAATACTCATGAAATCAATGAATTAGTCGCGAATGAATTCATGCATAAATACAAAATAAAATCAACACATACAATCAAAAGCACAAAACTAGATTTATAGAATTAAAAGCTTAAAACTAGTTACATCAAATATCCCAAATTTGAAAGTAAGAATTCGTCAATAAAGAAGTAAATACTTATCAATACAAAGAACTACGCATGTAAAGTTTATCAAATTAATAAAATAAAGGAAGTCTTGTACCAAGAAATCGCTCCCCGTTGATAATTGTCAATTCCCTCGCCTTTGTCTTGATCTTTGCCTCCAAGGATTGAATGATAGAACAATGAATTGTGTAGTTGGTAAGCTGTGCAAAGGTTCTGAATTTCATGCCTCCTAGGTTGTATATATAGATGGAGAAGAGACCTAGGCAAAACAATGAGAATATCCTCGCATAGGCCCGAGCCAGTAAGAGGCGCGGCCGCGCAGGCAAAATCCTAGTGGCTGTGCAGTTAACCTAAATCAAGTTCCATTAATTTTAGGATTGCCACACGGCTGTGTGGCTTTGGGGTTCGTGGCCGCGCAGTAGAAATTTGTTCAGCGCATTTTCAATTTTGATTCTTGTTTAAGTTGGTCCTTGTTCTTTATTTGCTTCCAAGTCCTCCTACTTCTAATTGTGACATTTTGGCCCCAATACTTTTGATTTCTTCTCTTTTCTTCCTTGCTTTCCTCAATTGACTCCACGCGCTTCTCCAATATGTCCAATTTAACTCCAAAACTCATCCAAAAGCTCATCTTTTCCATTCATTGCTTCATTCATGTGATTTTGGGATTATTTCTGAAATATAAACAAATACAAACAAATCAATAGATTTTATTCTAAAATGACAACATATTATCCTAAATTAGACATATAAATAAGTGTATAAAATACACTTATCAAATACCCTCAAACTAGAATAATTGTTAGTCCTCGAACAATGTAAAACTAAAATACAAATGAAAGAATGCAAATAACAAATGTTTTTTATTTTGTAAATTTGTTCATTATGTGCCTCAACAACCTAGATCAGCTTCACATTTTAGCATAAAACTTTGAACAATACAATAAAATAGTTCTAGTTATAACATGTTAGACATTCAAGTGTGTGTGTGTGTGAAAGCCTAAATCAAACGCATACTTATGCAAAAATGTACATAACATTGTGTGGCTTATTATGCAAAAGCAAGCTCAAATCCCAAGAAGTCATCTTATGAGTCCTAATGGATTTTTCTTACATCACTTATGAAAGATCACAACTAATTGTTTTTTTTTTTCAAAACCCATGTTCCTTAATTTGTGGCTTCTAAAGATTAATATAATGCATTTTTCCACACAAGATAGTTAGAATTAGATACATGCATGAACAAAAATCGATGGTAAGTAGTTCCCAACTATCACACCTCCAATTTCCAAAATTTCAATCAAGAAGCTTATTCCAAACATTTTTTTATGGATGACTTTTCTTCTTATATCCATGTCTTTTTCCATCTTCGTACAAAACTTTTCATACTTGCTTTCTATATGACCTCTATAGCAAACTTTAGGTCGATGGCTCCCAAGCTAGACGACTTTACAGCACCAGGTTTAGAGATCCGACTTAATTACCTGAGTCATAAAGGCTTAAACAGAAAAGTTAAAGATGTTTGAGCATCTTATGTGTAAGTCCACTCTACGTACTTGCTTTCTAATTGACTCATGTAGCGAGCTTTAGGTCGGTGGATCCCAAGCCAGATGACTTTAGGACACTAGGTTCAATGAACCCCTCAGACTTAATTACTCGATTCAAAAAGGCTTTTGAAGAGTGGAGTAAGACATTCAACATTTTTCTATTTTTATACTATTTTTATGCTGGTGTTTGTTTATACTTGTTTACAAAAAGTTTTTCAACCAAAAGTACAAAAATCAAGAACTTCAAACCCTCAACCCATTAATTCATACATGCACTAACCTTTCCACCCCCAATCTACTTCTGAGCATTTTGGTTCTAAATTTAAGGTAGGGATCTAACAACTTATGGTTTGGGATTTTTAGTCCATTCTATGTTCTATGTTGTCCATTATTCAAGCTAAAGCACAAGGTTGATCCAAATTTTTTCCTAAGCAATAAACAAATCAACAAATTTTTTGAATTTTTTGAATTATTTATTTATTTATTTTGTATCCCAAAGAATCTAATGAATGTAAAAGACTGAGATTTCTAACCCCAAACTAGAAATATACATTGCTCTCAATGTATATCAAATAGATAAAACAATTATACATAAAACATAAGAAAGGGGTTCAAGTACTTCCCGGGTTTGGAGATGTGATGTACTTTTGAAGCTTTTCCTTTGATATCAATTGGATGATTTCGACCCATTTCTAGTTTGGTTTGATGTGGTTGAAGTGGAGTGTTCCTTGTAAATAAGATATAAGCAAAATTAGAGCACATTAATTCCATAAGAAACTAGAGGAAAACACAACCACAACCCCTACACTAAAGATAAAGCATAATTCTGAATTTTTCGAATATGACTGACCACCCATTTTCAGGCTCTGAAATCATCTCGAAAAATTGAAATTTCCCCGAGCCATTTTTTTAAATATGAAAGTACACAGCGTGGTCTAGAACATATAAAAAATTCAGCATAATTGGAGTCCATTTGGGTCATGTAATGAGATGACAAAGTGGGCACTGCATGCTGAAAATCTGTGAAATGCCTTGCAGTAGTGACCTTGCTATGGTGCCTTGTGATGCCTATGATGTTCACTTTGAGTTTTATGCTTTAGATCAGTGTAAGCCATGTATGAGTGATACAAAAATGATGTATAACATGTATTCAAGGTGATCATTAAAAAATATTTGCAAAAACTTAAAGAAAAACTTTTTATGGCATTTTATCAAACACATCATGTACACTAGTTAAAACTAAGAGAAATCTTAGAGTTAGAAGCTTGAAGTTATCCCAAAATTTTTTACCTAGTTCTCACAATCAATTACACAACAAAACCTAGCCTAACCGATGCTTCAATTATACACATAATCAAAACTCCCATAAAAGCAAGAAAACTCTCAAACATTGCAATTTTCCAAAGTGAAGAGAATCATACCTTTTGGAGAGAATGTGATGTGATGCAAATTCTTTGATACTCAAATCCATGTGAATGTATGCAAGTTACATGCCATGAGGGGTTGGGGTGAATTTGGGGAAGAGAAAATGAGTTTGATGTTATGAAAATTGATAAAAACCTATTTCATGTTAAAAACTGCCGAGTCTGCCTCGAGAAGTACTGCGCGGCCACGCAGAAGGACTCCCGATGGCCGCGCAATTCAAACTTGGGCGAACAACCTTTGAAAATTGCATACACGCGACCACTTAGTCCATAAGGAGTGGCTGAGTGGTTACCTGAACAGAACACAAAATTTTGACCTTTTTTAAATTTCAAACTCGATTTTCAACCCCTAAACACCTTGTGATTCATGCACTCAACCACCTATAATTTGTTCATTTTTAAAACAAACTTTCCATGCTTGTATTTATGTTTTATCACTTACAATTTAAGCATGCAATGAAGATCAACTTTTCAATGCAATGAACATGCTATGAAAGCTCAATGTGCACCATCCTATGTTTTCATGCTTTAGGACAAATTTTAATAGTGATCATGATGCTTAAACTCTATCAATGATAAAGCAATTATTAACTACCAAATGTGGTGCAACAAGTATCATGCTAAAGTGATAACTCAATCATGCAAATATGAAACTAAACATGCAAATAAATCCTAAAGCTAAACATAAAGCAATAAATTAAGCATAAGTAAAGAAAGGGGAAAGGAAATTGGGTTGCCTCCCAACAAGCGCTCCGTGTATAGTATAAAGCCCTACTTTTTACCTGATTGTTCAAGGAACTTTAAATAGAGCTTTTGATGACCTTCTTTGTTTGTGACGGTCAAATTTGCTCCAAAGTGCATTTAAGTTCCAAAATTGTTCCTTACCCATGTCATATATGTGGACTTCTACACTTGATCCGGTCTACAATATGTAGATTTCAATCAAGGCCTCATTACCAATGATGAAACCAGTTGCTCCCCAAGTATTGAAGCTAGAGGGTTGCAATGTGGAGTTAGCATCCTTAAGTATCTGCTTTTCTGTGCTTAACTCCTCTTACCCAAATCGATCTTCCTCTTCAATTGAAGTCTCCTCGGCTCGATGTTCGGATTTTGGACAATTGACAATGGGATTATGACCTCTTCTTTGTAGCTACTTTCTTTTGGTTGATCTACTTCTTCAAGTTGTTCTTCTTTTTCTTTAGTTGGTTCAACCAAGTCTTCTGATCTTTCCAACTGAATTTCTAGCAACTGTTCCATCTGATTTCTCCATTCTATCACGTCTTCCTATTGATGTTGCACCATTTCTTGTTGATTTTCAGTAACTGTGTTAGCAATTCACTGGTGCAATCACTTTGCAATTGTTGCATTTGGATATCCTGATTATTTAATCATGAGAAACTCGGATGTTCATTCCAGTCAGGATTATAAGCTAGAGAATATGAACCACTCTGCAGTATTTGATAATCCTCCCCATAATTAACCTGATCCATATATGGCTGGGCTTGATGTGTAAAAGGACAATCATGTATGGCATGATTTTCAAAGCAGTAGTCTGTTGTGCAATTTGATATCGCAAGTGTACGATATCGCAATCAAGTAATAAAGTGGACCTTAGAGTCCGGATTATCGTTCCCACGAGGACTGTTTACTAAGTACAGAAATGTTTTAGTTCTAATTTTATTTGAACAGACGAAATAGAATTTGTGGTTTTAAATTAAAACTAAGAAGATGAATTAAATAATTAAATTGTGAAATTGTTTTGTTTTAAAAAATGATTGTAAAGTGGTTGGGATTCATGATTTCACCTAGCTAATTAAATCAATTCCAATTCCAGTTTTATTTCCTATTTGTGTGTTCGGTCGAATTCACTAATTTAAATTGAGATTCCTCTCTCGAGTTTAAATCAATCCTACCTAAATAAGTCAACCTTGTATCTCTACAGCGGGTTCGAATATTCCTTAACTAGATGCATTACACACAAGAATTCACACACGACCGCAATAATTACAAAAGTATATCTCTATCTCTCGTTCAATTACCGGATTTATTACCTAGATCTATGTTATTAACTCACCTCTCGGATTATGGAAATAACACATGAAATCATGAATAAGTGGCCAGTTCATTCACGCATTAAACGCAATAATAAATCAACACATGCATTAAAGCGTTAAAACAAGGAATATGGCATTAAAATAATTAACTAGGCTACATCGTTCATCCCAACGTTAAAATTAGTTACACATCATCATGAAATAACAACAACAATAAAATATAACGTTCATTGAAAATAACAAAGAAGAATGGAAAGATTGCACCAATTATCAATTCTTCAAGTATCTTCAATTCACACCCCTCTGCGATGCTTGAATCTCCAAGAATTTTAATTAAAATCTCTGTTGTGGCTCGTTCTATGAAGAGGCAAAGGTCCTATTTTCGTGCCTAATGAGTTGTATTTATAGGTTTTGGAGAAAATCTAGGTCAAAAAACGAGAATGCTGTTGAAAATCGCGAGAAAAAAGCCCATATTTGGCCCAGCCGGAAAGCCAAGCGATCACGTGGTATAAAACCTCGCGATCGCGTAGGCATAGGTAAAACTCTCTGTTGAAAAATTCGAGGCACCTCGCGATCACGTGGTAGAAATCCCGCGATCACGAGGAAGGACGTTGCAATGCAATTTTCCATCTTTTTCCGGCTGTGCAAGTTGGTCCTTGACTTTTAATTGCACCTTCAATCCTCAACTTCTAATTGTTGCAATTTAGTCCCCAAACTTTATCTTCTTCTCGATTTGCTCATTTAAGCTCTCAATTCCTTCACTTGGGTCCTTCAACCTCTGATTTGTTCAATTGAGCACCATGAACCTTCCCGGTTGACGTTACAAACTCCTCACTTGTCCAGTTTAGCTCTAATTAACATCAAATTGTGTCATTTTTCCATTAATTGCTTCATTCTTCTTCGATTGGGACATTTTCTGAAAAGTAAACAATTAAACACAAATTAAGGAGCATATATTCTAAAACAAAAATAATTAATCCTAATTTAGACATACAAATAAGTGTATAAAATACGCTTATCAAATACCCCCAAACTAGAATTATTGTTCGTCCTCGAACAATGTAAACTAAACTACAAAAAATCAAAGAAATAAGAGAACAAATATTTTTGTTGTGTCAACATGTTTACCATATGCCTCTACAGTCCAAACCAATTTAAGCTTCAGCAAGCGTCATGAACAACAATGCAAAATATTTTCTAGTTATATCTGCCAGATTTTTAAGTGTGTGTGTGAATAGCCAATGTCAAAGACATACTTATGCAAAAGATATACTCAACACTGTGTGGCTCATTATGCATAAACCAACCCGAATCCCATGTGGTCAATCTATGATTTCTAATAAAATTCCTTTCAACGCTCATGGATGATCACCACTTTCTGCTTTTTCACTCGCATCCCAGGTTTTTATCTATGTGGGTTCTAAAAATATTCTTAACTTTTTCCACACAAGGCAGTCAAAATCAGAAATATGTATGCACAACTAATCAAAAGAAAGCAGTCCCCAATTCTACAACCTCAACCACCACAGTTTAGTCAACAAAGCTTATACCATGCAATTTTTTTTTTTTTTATGGACGACTTTTTCTTTTAATTGTCCCTGTCTTTTAGCATCTTTGTGCAGAACTTTTCATACGGGCTTTCTATATGATCCCTGTAGCGGGCTTTCAGATCGGTAACTCCCAAACCAGACGGCTTTAGAGTGCCAGGTTCAAAGAGCCCCTCAGACGTACTTGCCCGAGTCATAAAGGCTTAAACAGAAAAGTTAAAGATGTTATAATGTCTTATGTGTAAGTCCACTCTCCGTACTTGCTTTCTAATTGACCCCTGTAGCGAGCTTTAGGTCGATGACTCCCAAGCCAGTTGGCTTTAGGGCACCAGGTTTGAAAGACCCCTCGGACTTACTTACTCGAGTCAAAAAGGCATTTGAAGAGCGGAATAAGACCTTCAGCATTTTTCTGTTTTTATGCTGGAAATGGTTTATACCTGTTGACCAAACTGCAATGACTAAAGTGCAAAACCAAGAACCACAGACCTCCAACCCGTCAATACACACAAATTCTAACCATTTTACCCCCAAACTCGCCTTTTAGCATGATTGGTTCTAATTTAGGGGTGGGATGTCTAACGAACTAAGTTCAGGGCTCTTTGAGTCATTCCTAAGTTCAAATTACATAAAAATTTGCCCGACATGCATTAAACAACATCCCTCACACAAGCAATTATCCAACACTGGCTATGTGCGCAATAAGTATGAATCTAGCAAAATATAACTAGTTCAAAATAAGTTCATGTTTTCATGTTGTCCAATTTTCAAGCCTACGCACAAATTGATTCATACTATATCCTAGGCAATAAATATGTTAACACATTTTCAATTTTTTTTTTTATCCCAATAAAATAGAATGAAAAGTAATAATATGGAAATAATGAGATCCACCCCCAAACTTGAAATGAACATTGTCCTCAATGTTTTGCCACATAAATATGTAAGAATATGCAAAACTTGACAAAAGAAAGAGAACGAGAACTTCCCAAGTGTAGAGGAGATGTCTTCATTGTATTCTTGATGCTTCAATTTGAAATGATGTTGGATGAATATGACCTTATTTCTTGCCTTGCCCAACTTGATCGGATGTGTCTTGACTGATGTTTACCTTACAAATAAGAGATAAGTAATATTAAAAGTCATAAACATCAGTAAGAAATAATGGAAGTTCAGCACCACACCCCCAAACTAAAGTTAACGCACAAATTTTTAATTTTCAACAATGGTAGACCACACATATTCAAGCCTTGATATAACCTAGAAAAACACAACTTTTTCAGAGCCATATTTTGATATGTTAAAGTTCACAGCATGGTCTACAACATATTAAAAATTTAGGTCATTTGGAGTTCTATAGGGTCATGTAAAACTATGGCAAAGTTGGTGACGTGAGTGGATTTTCAGGTGCAATGGCTTGCAGTGGCCTTGCAATGAGGCTGTCATGGTGCAAACATTGTTTTAATGGATTTCATGCCATGTAGTGTACTAATTCATGAACTAAACACACTTACTCAATGATAATCATGTCATGAAGATAAATGCTCGGAAGAATCTCCAAAATTAGCACAAGAATGTCTTTGTGGCATTTCATCAAACACTATATGGGCATTGCAAAAATCAATGGATATGCATAGGGTTGGAGGTATGAAATAGCCCAAAATTTTTTTGTCTATTAAACCAAAAATCACAAACTCCAACCACTAACCTAAGCCCATTCTTCACAATTCACAATTTCAAAATTCAAGAACTCAAAGAAAATTTCAAAAGTTTGAGTAAACATTGATTTGAGTGAAGAATTTCATACCTTTCATTGATTTGGATGTGAAAATATCATTGAATTTGGTGCAATGAAGTGTTGATTACGTGCATGATAGATGAAATATCAACTTTTGAGTGGGTTTGGGGAGATAAAACGAGTGTATAATGTTTAAAGTTGAAAGAATGAGGAAAAGAACTTAAACTGCCGAATTTGGTCCCAATACAGCCACGCGATCGCTTGGCTGGAGTGCTAGCGATCGCGTGGTTCAAGGTTTAAGAATCTGTTGATTTTTAAATGCAAACTAGCGATCGCCATAGCCTATTGGTACGCGATCGCGTAGTTCCAGGCAGTAATGAAAATTTTTCCTATTTTTGATTTTCAAAATCGTTTTTAGCCCCCTAATCACTTCATGATCTATGCAATGATTTTTTAAACATTAATTTCATGATCGAAACTAGTGTGTGTGATGCTTGGGATGACAATTAAAAACCTAATGTAACAAAATATGCTAAATCAAAAATATACCTAAAAATGCAACAATAGACTAACATGCAAAGTGCCTTAACATGTAGTATGCAAAACACTCAAAACAAGTTACCTATCATGAATTAATCTAAAACAAAATAAATAATGAAAGCTTAGTAAATAAAAGGGAAGAAAGGTTGGGTTGCCTCCCAACAAGCGCTCCATTTTAAGTCTAAAGCCCGACTTTTTACCTGACTGTTCAAGGAACTTTAAATAGAGCTTTTGACGACCTTCTTTGTTTGTGAAGGTCAAATTTGTTCCAAAGTGCATTTAAGCTCAAAAATTGTACCTTGCCCATGTCATAAGTGTTAACATCTCCACTCGATTCAACTTTCAAAATGCAAACTTCAATTATTTCTTCATCACCAATGATGAAATCAATTCTTGCCCAATCATTGAATTTGGAGGATTGCATTGCAACTTCGGCACCCTTAAGTGTCTGCTTTTCTGTGATCAACTCCACTTTCTTCAATTGTTCTTCCTCTTTGATTGAAGTCTCCTCAAGCTCGATGTCCTGATTCTGCATTGTTGACAATTGGACAAAGATATGTTCATGGCAGCTATTTTCTTCTGGTTGATCCACTCTTTCAAGTTTTTCTTCAACTGTTTCAACCAATTTATCTGGCTCCTCTGATCTCTGCACCTGAATTTCTGGTAATGGCAATGGCTGACTCTCTATCATGCTTACTGTCCATTGCTCCATCAACTTCTTAATTTCAACATGTTGTTTTTGCAATTCCTGATTTATCAAATCTTCATTGTCAAAATATTCGGTTTCAGCTTGAACTGCATGTATTGGTGGACACTCCTCTGGTGGTCTTTCTGTTCTACTAACTGCCAACTGCTCCATCTGATCTCTCATTTCATTCAATTCAGCCCGTTGATCTTGGAGTAGCTGTAGTAGCAAATCTTCGTTGGATATACATTCTTTGACATGTTGTTTCCCAACTTGCTGATAGTGAAAATATGTCTGTAGTTCTTGAAAATTTTCTTGTTGATCTTTTAGCAACTGTAATAATAAATCTCTGTTGCGATCACGTTGCTGTTGTTGTTGGAAAAATTGCAGGCTATGGATACTCTGACTATTTGACCCCAAGAAATTTTGCTGCTCGTTCCAGTAAGGATTATAAGTTTGAAAATATGAACTCCTCTGCTGCATGTGACTATTTCTCCAATAATTATCCTGATCAATCTCTGGCTGAGCCTGATGTGCGAAAGGACAATCTTGATGACATGATTTTCACAGCAGAAGTCACAAATCTGATAAGTTTGAGCTGCAACTTGATCATGGAGCCATTGATAAAGGTTCGCTGCCATCTTGGTGTGTTGCCTCCAACTATCTCAATATTCATTTAATACCTGAGAAGGAGACAATTCACAACTTTTTAAAAAAAAAAACTCAAAAAATAATAATAAAATTTTTTTTTTTAAAAAAAAAATACAAATTCAAATTCAAACTAAAGCAAGAACTAATTGGTATCGATATTAATATAAAAACAGTCCCCGGAAACGGGGCCAAAAACTTGTTGTGCAATTTGAGATCGCAAGTGTACGATATCGCAATCAAGTAATAAAGTGGACCTTAGAGTCCGGATTATCGTTCCCACGAGGACTGTTTACTAAATACCGAAATGTTTTAGTTCTAATTTTATTTGAACAGACGATATAGAATTTGTGGTTTTAAATTAAAACTAAGAAGATGAATTAAATAATTAAATTGTGAAATTGTTTTGTTTTAAAAAATGATTGTAAAGTGGTTGGGATTCATGATTTCACCTAGCTAATTAAATCAATTCCAATTCCAGTTTTATTTCCTATTTGTGTGTTCGGTCGAATTCACTAATTTAAATTGAGATTGCTCTCTCGAGTTTAAATCAATCCTACCTAAATAAGTCAACCTTGTATCTCTACAGCGGGTTCGAATATTCCTTAACTAGATGCATTACACACAAGAATTCACACACGACCGCAATAATTACAAAAGTATATCTCTATCTCTCGTTCAATTACCGGATTTATTACCTAGATCTATGTTATTAACTCACCTCTCGGATTATGGAAATAACACATGAAATCATGAATAAGTGGCCAGTTCATTCACGCATTAAACGCAATAATAAATCAACACATTCATTAAAGCGTTAAAACAAGGAATATGGCATTAAAATAATTAACTAGGCTACATCGTTCATCCCAACGTTAAAATTAGTTACACATCATCATGAAATAACAACAACAATAAAATATAACGTTCATTGAAAATAACAAAGAAGAATGAAAAGATTGCACCAATTATCAATTCTTCAAGTATCTTCAATTCACACCCCTCTGCGATGCTTGAATCTCCAAGAATTTTAATTAAAATCTCTGTTGTGGCTCGTTCTATGGAGAGGCAAAGGTCCTATTTTCGTGCCTAATGAGTTGTATTTATAGGTTTTGGAGAAAATCTAGGTCAAAAAATGAGAATGCTGTTGAAAATCGCGAGAAAAAGCCCATATTTGGCCCAGCCGGAAAGCCAAGCGATCACGTGGTATAAAACCTCGCGATCGCGTAGGCATAGGTAAAACTCTCTGTTGAAAAATTCGAGGCACCTCGCGATCACGTGGTAGAAATCCCGCGATCACGAGGAAGGACGTTGCAATGCAATTTTCCATCTTTTTCCGGCTGTGCAAGTTGGTCCTTGACTTTTAATTGCACCTTCAATCCTCAACTTCTAATTGTTGCAATTTAGTCCCCAAACTTTATCTTCTTCTCGATTTGCTCATTTAAGCTCTCAATTCCTTCACTTGGGTCCTTCAACCTCTGATTTGTTCAATTGAGCACCATGAACCTTCCCGGTTGACGTTACAAACTCCTCACTTGTCCAGTTTAGCTCTAATTAACATCAAATTGTGTCATTTTTCCATTAATTGCTTCATTCTTCTTCGATTGGGACATTTTCTGAAAAGTAAACAATTAAACACAAATTAAGGAGCATATATTCTAAAACGAAAATAATTAATCCTAATTTAGACATACAAATAAGTGTATAAAATACGCTTATCATAGTCACAAATCATGTGGGTCTGCACTGCATGCGCTGGCTGTTTACCAAAATTTTCAACTTTTTCTGTTATAGAATCTAAACACCAATCAAGTTTTGCATACAATCTATGATCTTTTCCACCACAGGTGTTGGTCGGTTAGAATACCATTGATAATCATTCGTTGCTATCTTGATGTGCTGTCTCCATTATTTGAATATTTGTTCAAGCCTGAAAGGAGAAAATTTCACAACTTTTAAAATATTCTAAGAAATAAAAATGAAAATAAAAATAAAACAAAATAAAGTAAGAACAAATTAGTATCGATATTAATTAACAATCCCAGACAACAGCGCCAAAAACTTGTTGTGCTATAATCGCAAGTGTACAATATCGCATCCAAGTAATAAAGTAAACTTTTTGATTCCGAGTTATCGTCCCATAGAGATTGTAATTAAGTACCGAAATTGTGTTAGTTCTTACCTTATTCGAACGGTAGAATATGCGTTTTTGGATATAACTAAACTGAAAAGTAAAATAAAAGAAAAGACATTTAATAATATTCTAAATTGACGTTTATAAGTGTTTGGACATCCGATTTCACATAGTCAATACTCTTAATTCCAATTGTTTAGTTTTCTTCCTATTATAGTGTCGATCGAATTCATTTACGCACATGAAATTCTCCTCTTGAGTTTAAATCAATTATACCTAGTTAGTCAAACGTGATAACGAACATTAGGTCGTAATTACTAAGTAAATGGAATACAAGAATTCATGTAGTGATCGCAATAATAACAAACTTATATCTCTATCGTTCGTCCATTTAGCGAATTTTATTCCTAGATCTAAGTGGTAACTCACCTCTCGAATTTTGAAAACACTCATGAAATCAATGAATTAGTCGCGAATTAGTTCATGCATTAAATACAAAATAAAATCACATGTAATCAAAAGCACAAAACTAGATTTATAGAATTAAAAGCGTAAAACTAGTTACATCGAATATCCCAATTTTGAAATTAACAATTCATCAATAAAGAAGTAAATACACAACAATATAAAGAACTACGTACGTAGACTTTATCAAATTAACAAAAGAAAGGAAGTCTTACACCAAGAAATCACTTTTAACCACATATGTTTTCAAATAATAATTTCTCAACCACATTTTACCTCAAAATTATCACGTCAATATTTTTTTCTTTACCTATTTGTCTCTTCAAACTCATTTTTATGTCTTCTTTTACTGAGTTATCTATTCAATCTTTTTTTTGTAATTTTTTCAGTTGAATTGTCACGTTAATTTTTTTTACTCACTTGACTTGTCTCTTCAAACTCATTTTTATGTCGTTTTTAATAAGTTGTCCATATAGTCTCATTTTTATAAATTTTTCATCTTAATTTTCATTTCAGTCTTTTTTTCTTATCTGACTTGTTTATTAAAACACCTTTATTTTATTTTATTTTATTTTTGTTGACTTGTACATTCACTTTTCACATCAAGCAAAGTTCATCTACTACGATCGCACAATGAAGTTTCGGCCATGAAAAATGTACTTGTAGAGCAATTTTTACATGCAAATATTCCTACATGACAACAAATCAGACTTATGGAGATAAACGCTGGTAGCCCATCTTCGATTAGCTGCATTGAGCAGGATATTAAGAATCATTAAAGAGACCTTTGATGGGAACACATTGGACATGACTATCATTTGTGTAATGTCTATTTTAATTTGTATTGTTTGGTTTGCTCAAATAGTGCTTATTAATCTTCTCAAGTATGAAGATAAGAAGATTTCCAATTAATGTATAAAAACCAATTCAAATAAAAAATAATCCATTAATCTAAAACAAATATTTAAGCCTCCATTTGGTAAATTTGTTTATAAACAACACATTTCTTCAAACTACTTTAAAAGAAAAACATAAAAATGCTTGGAGCGCCCTAGTCTATCTTCTTCTTCTTCTTCTTCTTCTTCTCCTTCTCCTTCTCCTTCTCCTTCTCCTTCTCCTCTCTCTCTCTCTCTCTCTCTCTCTCCTCTTAAATTAATGGTATACTCAAACTCATTTTTATGTCTTTTTTTGTTGAGTTATCTATGCAGTCACTTTTTTTGTAATTTTTTCATCTGAATTATCACGCTTATTTTTTTCTTCCTATCTGACTTGTCTCTTCAAACTAATTTTTGAGTCTTTTTACTGAGTTGTCTATTCAGTCTCCTTTTTGTAATTTTCTCAGCTGAATTATCACGTCGATCTTTTTTTCTTTAGCTGATTTGTCTCTACAAGCTCATTTTTATGTCATTTTCTTTACTGAGTTATCTATTCAGTTTTGTTTTTGTAATTTTTTTAGTTGAATGTCACATTAATTTTTTATTTTTTTTAACTTGCTTTACTTGTCACTTCAAACTTATTTTTATGTCTTTTGTACAAAATTGTCTATTTAGTCTCGTTTTTGTAAATTTTTCATCTTAATTGCCATCTCAGTCTTTTTTCCTTATTCGACTTGTTTATTCAAACACCCTTTTTATGTTTTCTTTTGGTTGACTTGTAGATTCACTTTTCACACTGAGCAAAGTTCATATACTACAATCGCACATTGAAGTTTCGGCCATGAAAAATGCACTTACAGAGCAGTTTTTACATGCAAATATTCACACTTGACAACAAATTGGACTTATGGAGATAAAGGCTGGTAGTCCATCTTCGATTGGATGCATTGAGCTGGATATTAGGAATCGTCAAAGAGATCTTCGAAGGCAGCACATTGGACATGATTATCATTTTTCTAACGTTTATTTTAATTTATATTTGTTTGTTTTGCTCAAATAGTACTTATTAATCTTCATAAGTATGAAGATGAAAAGATCACCAATTTATGTGTTACAATAAAAAGGGTTCACAATGACCAAATAGCGGAAGCGCAACAAGAAAACCAAAAGATAAATGTAAAGAACACAAGCGATTTTTATGCCCGAAAGCCCGAGTTCGTCCAACCTTTGGCTACTTCTCGTTGAAGCTCCACTTAGAGTAGATTACAACTTCGATTTTATTAAGATTTCTCAAAGAATTACAGAATAGAGGAGGACGATAACAACATATCTCAACAGATCGCCCAAGAACATGAAGAAGAAACCCTCGATACAATTCAAATCACTAAGATAACTCACTGCACTAACTTCTCATTACAACTAACACTCAAAGTGTTTTCAAATCAATGGTTTGCGAATGATTTCACCAAGAAGTATATGATCAGAACTCAGACCAACCAAAGGTTGAAGAGGAGCAATGCAAGATTAAGATAGAACTAGGGTTTGCGTCTGAGAGAACCAAGTGAAGAGTCTGGAGACTTAAAATCCAAACCAAGAGTATAAAGCTTAATCCAATGGTCAGGATCAGATCTCCAAATCAAACGGCTAACATTTTAAGATCAAAGGATCACGTCTTTAACAACTAATAAGGTGTATTATCAAATAATGAGAGTTTATAAGTTGGTCCTCCAATTTCCACTTGTATCAATTTTACCACATCATTATGTATAAAAACCAATTCAAATAAAAAATAATCCATTAATCTAAAACAAATATTTAAGCCTATGTTTGGTCTTGTTTATAAACAATACATTTTTTCAAATCATCTTTCAATCACATTTTACCTTAAAAACACCGCATTTTTTTATTTATAAACAAAAAACATTTACCAAACGAATATAAAAGAAGGAAAAAATGTAAACGGATTGCAACTGACAGACGCAATTTTTAAAAGGAAAAAAATGGGGGCTGTCAGCTCAAATGGGCTGACAGCCTAAACATTTTTTTTGTTTTTAAGAAGAAAAAAATGCTTAGAGCATAGGATAGCTGAGGAGAACAATATTGTATGATTAAGATGTGCAGTTGGGGAGAGGAAGGTATCCTAATTATTTGTATGTATTTCTTATTTATCATATATAGTCCATGTTTAGCTAATTTTTACAATACTATTTGAATATCTGGAATTTTATATTTAAAGAAGTCATTTGCTTGATGTTTTGAGCATCTCTAATACTTCACACACTATTAACCGTCAATTGTGTGTGAGATATACGCACAAAAATTCGTGGATCTCAATGTAATATCTCTTTTTCCCTCTCTGTCTCTCTCTCCCTCCCTCCCACTCTCTCTTTCTTCCTTTTTTCCCCACTTTTTCTCACATTTTCACTCACACCTTTCAAAATCACACATCTTACTCCACATATTCCACTATTTTTAGGTTAATTATATTACCACCACAAAATTGTTCACTACACCACATTATAATCATACCAAAATTAAAATATATTCCAATAAATACACCACAATAAATTTACAATAATACTCACAATCCTATAAAAACTTAAAAAGAAAAAAAATACATTATTGTGGTGTACTCATAATCAAAATATTACTCCTCTTTTTAACAATCATTTCCACCGGTAGTTTCTTCCACGAATTACTAGATCCGTTTTTTTCTCATCATCTCTTTCAGAATCCCTTCATAGCTTGATTGAATTAATGGCTTTTACAGTTCATGAAGACTCTTTTCGATGCAATTTTCTATATCCTTGTGTGTGTGTGAGTGTGTGTGTGTGTGTGTGTGTGTGTATATATATATATATATATATATATATATATATATATATATATATCACAAGATTTGTCTTTTATCAATAATTAGAAGACTAAACTAAATTGTTCTTCAGTAAGATTAGAATTCATGTGAAAATAAAGTTGTTAAATTGTGTTGTAGGACGTTATTATTTGAAAATTCATATGAAATTATTGTATCAGCATCCATTCGAATTAACTTGGTATTGAAAAGCAAAAATATAAAATAACAAGAAGAACAAGATCTTACACTTAAAATAATATATATTTCTCTCTTTTTCTCTCATCCAATAGACATCCTCACATTCACATCCCATCGAAGATGCTCGTAGGATGTTATTCCTTTTTGGAATTTCAAGGGAAGTGAAGGTGTATAAATGCTCAACTTAGAAGCAAGTTTTATAATTCCAGCTTTTCCCTTTTGACAACTGTTTTTCACCTTCTTTCGTTAGTTCCATTAGTTCGGTTAGTAGGCCACCACATTGTTTTCCCTTCTCCATGCTTCAGAAGGTCTTGTGATTAGCCAAATTTTAGGTTCGTGAACAACTCCATTGCATTGTAAGTTTTTTATTCTATGATTCTCGTTAATAACTAGTTATATTCTCGTCTAATTATAAATTATGCGTCGTGAGTAATATTCATCTAAAGAGACAGTTCAAACCTCAACAACTAAAGAGCGTGCAACGTGACACAACTAAGTCAAGAGGATCGTGAGTTCAGCTTCACAAGCGAATCATTGTCTTCTTTAAGGTGATAACGTTGATAGGCTTAGATTTGACAAAACAAAAACACAATATCAAAATTAACCATATGAAGTAACCACTCCGCCAGATTGTCATGTCCCCAAAATTTTACTTAGTTTTATTTATTTATTTATTTATTATCTCAGGAGGCTTCTAGAAATTTTCAATTGAACTGAAAACACAGATGTAGACAACTTCTAGTAGCCTGTAGCAGTAACAGGAAAACTATTCTTTATTTTGAACTTTTCTTTTATAAATCATTTTTAATCCATGTAAATTATTCTAAAAAATCACTTCAATACTTTTAAAGAGAGTTCATAGGAACATGACACTTTCTTTTCCATTAAAATACAAGACTTCAAAAAATAATACATAATTGAAAATCATTTTCTTTTGTACATATCACCTCTATAGGATTTCCAGGTTCTAAAAATACCTTTCAAAAACATAAATAAGCATCCCTATTATAATTTTATTATTGTCATCCAGTTAACAAAAAGATGGGATGACTTGCATGGGTAGCCATTTTCAAAAAGGCTTTTAACTTACTACAATCCACAACAACATACATTTAAGGGATATAAAGGAAATTTAAATAACAAAAAACTTTCATTTAATACTCTAACCTCTCGTTATACAGAGATTAGTTTTTCCTTGGGTTCTAAGGAAAACACATAGAAAACATGTACTTTTTTGTAAACCTTTTCTTAAATACAACGACGGTCATAGCGAAAAATGAATGCATATTTTTTTCTTCTTAATGATATGGAGTTCCCATCAATTCTTTGACATCCTTCCCCACGTTATTGCCATTTTTTAATTATTTCTCGGTCCATTTCCTACGCGAGTCATTAAACGATTATAGGCGGTGAAATTTAGTGAGTACAGTATCGACAAAGTACATATTCAAATGGTACATACCTATGAAGGAAACGGAATTACTACACTTAAACTTCCTAGCTTTAACATTATCTCTCAAATTGACCTAGTGTCATTGACCATTTCATCAATTGTCCTGAGGCATCTGGCCTTTGAAGTACCTGCATCAAGGGGTAATTGGTGAGCACATCGATACTATATGCCGGTAAATATGGATGAAAATTTAGTGATCAAGGAGTGCACTAGTGCTAATACAAGTTTCTCCATACCCGAATATCTGGTCTCAACGTCACTAAGCCCTTGCTCATATAGTAGACGGACAATTACCAAGATTATGGCTATCCTTGAGACTGCCAAATAGCCCATGTTTGGCGGGGATTAAAATCAGATTTTTAGTAGATTTTGATAGAAGTTGATGAAATGTATGGATGAAAAGCTGTGGGACCTATAAAATATGTGGTTAAAATTAATTATTGACTTTGACTTGAATTAAAGTCTTATTTTTAATCACTCCCAAATAGGGAAATAAGGGGAGGACATCGCTGTTTTTGGTTTCGAAAAAAGAGGGGCCTTTTCCAGATGTTCTTTGAGAGCGTGGAAGGCTATCTCGCATTCTTCTATCCATTTAAATTTCTCGCGCCCTTGATGGTCAGGAACGAATGGCAACGGTCTGTAGCCTTTGACACAGCGGCTGAGCACTGCTACTCTTCATATTAAGCTTTGAACTCTCTATTTCCCACTGGTTGACTAGGAGCCTAATAATTTCCTAAAGCCTAAAGGCTACTCCAAATGTGCAATTCATTGGATTCAACTTCATTTTTTACCTCCATAGTACCTGGAACATTTGTTTCAAATTCGCGATGTGGTCCCTAAGCATCTACGCTTTTAACAAGCAGGTCAACAACGTACATCTCTATTGTCTTTCCAATTTATTCGACTAACATGCGGTTGACAAGGCATTGATATGTCGCTCCCGCATTTTCCAATCCGAACAGTATCATTCTGTAGTATTTATAACAAATGGAAAGGATTTTTGGAGAAGAAGATAGACAATGGAAATGAGCTGAATCGTATTCAATTATTTTTACTTGCTTTCTTTTACAAAGATAATGAATGCTGATATATAAGAATACAAAAGGAATCTCCCTAACGTCCTAACCAAAAAATCTGTTACACTACCTAGCTGGAAATTAAATACATAAATAAAAGAATGTGAGCAAAAATTGAGCTGGCAGAATTTTCTAGATCCCATCTTGCTGTTGCTACCTCTGTTGCTGCCTTGATGTTGATTCCGCATTTTTTAATAGCCCCCCGCAAGATAGAGAGTAGATATCTTGAATAAGATGACAATCAAGTTCAATGTGCTTGGTCCTTTCATGAAAGACCGGATTCAAAGCAATGTGTAACGCTGCCTTATTGTCACAGAACATAGTAGCTGCTTGCTGATGTTTGATTTGTAAGTCATTAAGAAGATATCTCATCCAGGTTAATTCGCAGCATAAATTTTCCATAGCTCTATACTCCGCCTCTGCTTAAGATCTAGACAAAACTCCCTGCTTTTTGGATTTTCACGATACTATAGATGACCCAATGAAAACACAATAGCCACTAACTGATCTTCGGGTATCTTGACAAGCTCCCCAATCCGAATCACAATAGCTAATAAGTTGCAAGTTCAAATTTGTTGAGTAAAACAGTCCTTGTCCTGGAGATCCTTTGATGTATCTTAAAACTTTATAAGCTACATCAAGATGGGGAGCTATAGGACAATCCATAAATTGACTCAACAATTGCACTGGATAAGAAAGGTCTGGTCTTGTGATGGTCAAATACAACAATCTCCCAATCAACCTTCTATATATTGATGGATCAGCTTTAGGATGCCCTTGATCTTTAGAAAGCTTAAGGTTCTGATCAAGAGGAATGCTTGTCGGTTTTGCACCTATCTTCCCCGAATCTGCCAAAATATCAAGAGCATACTTTCTTTGACAAATGTGGATGCCCCGATCTGACCTTGCCACTTCAATACCGAGGAAGAACTTGAGCTGCCCCAAATCCTTGATCTTAAATTTGTTGTGAAGTGACTCCATGAGAAAATTTACTGACTTCAAACAATTGCTAGCCACTATGATGTCATCAACATATACCAAAATAGCAATGAAAGAATGGTTGGTAACTTTTGTAAATAAACTGTAGTCTGCCCTTGATTGTATAAAACCTTGCTCAATGATGAAATTAGAAAACTTAGAGTAACATTGCCTTGATGCTTGTTTGAGACCATACAAGCTTTTTCTTAACCTGCAAACCTTTGAAGTACTTCCATCTAAATAACCCGGAGGTAGTCATATACACTTCCTCATCTAAATCTCCATGTAAGAAGGCGTTATTAACATCAAATTGATATAGATGCCATCCCTTAACTGCTGCTACTGCCAAGAGGGTTCTTACAGTGACTAATTTAGCCACAGGGGAAAATGTTTCATGGTAATCAAGCCCCTCTTGTTGTGTGTAGCCCTTAGCTACTAATCTGGCCTTGTGCCTTTCCACTGTTCCATCAACTTTAAATTTAACTTTGTAAACCCATTTACACCCAATAGCTTCCTTACCAAGTGGTAGGTTAGTGACATCCCAAGTTTTATTTAGCTCAAGAGCATTTAATTCAGCCTTCATGGCATTACACCATTCTGGAAATTTTATAGCTTCTCTAAAGGTATTTGGTTCTGTATGTCTAGTGATGGAAGTGCTAAAATCTTTATGCTTGGATGAAAGTCTATGATAAGATAGAGTTGCTTCAAAGGGAAAAGGATTACCTGGAGGGATGATCACCTTATGCTTGTCCAAGTCTTGTGAATGGGGGTGGGCGTGGGTTGGGTTGGGTCGGTTTTTTGCCCAATCCGAACTCAACCCACTATGGTCGGGTTGATAAAAAATCAACCCAACCCAACCCACCAAATTTCGGTCGGGTTGGGCTTTGGCCCAATTAGTAAAAATTTTGAAAAAAAAAAAAAAAAACTCATGAATCTATATTTAATTCAAATCAATTATGTACACTACAATAACCAAAAATATAATAAATTGAACACTTGCTAATAAAATTAAAATATGTTCAATCAATATTTAAATAAGTCAAGTTTCATTACTTAAAAAAAAAATGTCTTTTTTTTTTGGGTTGGGTTGGGTTGGGTCGGGTTATTCACCCAACCCGAAAAAAAAATTTAAAAAAAAACCCGAACCCAACCCAATTTTCATGAAAAACCGACCCAAACCGATCGGGTTGGGTCGGTTTGGGCGGGTTCGGTTGGTTTTTGCCCACCTCTATGAATGGGCAAGTAAAGTGGCTTGTTGACAGATGAAGTCTTGCAGATGTATAGCAGTGCTTTTTATTCTGTTGGACCTTCGAAGTAGAGGTTGGTTTTGAGGTGATTGAGTGGTGATTTGTTCACTAGATGGAGGTTTAGCTGGTGAAGTTTCGGGAGATGAAGAATTGGTAGTCTCAAAGTTAGAGTCTGGTAATGGAGAAGTATTGAAGGTCTCTATGGGCATTGAAGGAGTTATTGACTCAGTGTGGTCAAAGCTTCTGGGAACATCAATATGGTCTGAAGTATTTGTTCTGGATTCTAATTGATCTGCAGACAGAATGGTAGGTATTTGTGCAATGGGATGTTGGCTGGAGTTTAAGTCGCAGTCAACAGAATTTTGTCTTTGATTGTATGGAAATATATTTTCATGAAAAATGACATTCCTAGAAATAAAAACTTTATTTGTTTCAAGCTCCATTAGCTTGTAACCTTTAGTACTAAAGGGATATCCCAAGAAAATACATTTCCTTGCTCTAGAATCAAATTGTGACTTCCATTTGTCAAAGCGGTGGCAAAAGCAAGGCAACCAAAGACTTTAAGATCATCATAGTTAGGTTTGGTTTTGAAGAGAATTTCAAAAGGTGTTTTGTGGTCCAAAAGTGGTGTTGGAGTTCTATTTATAATGTATACGGCCGTGAGTACACAATCACTCCAAAATTTTAATGGAACCTCACTTTGAAATTTTAAGGCTCTTGCAACATTTAGTATGTGTTGGTGTTTCCTCTCGACTATTTCGTTTTGTTTTGGAGTCTCTACACAGGTTCTTTGATGGATGATGCCTTTTTGTGAATAAAATTGTCTCATATCAAATTCACCTCCATTGTCTGATCTAATAACTTTGATTTTAGTTCCAAATTGGGTTTCTATGATGAATAAAAACCTTGCAAGATTTCTCTAACTTCAGACTTTAATTTGAGCATGTATACCCAAGTACATCTACTAAAATCATCCACAATGCTCAAGAAATAACGAAATCCATTATAACTAATTTCATTACATGGTCCCCAAATATCACAATGCACAAGATCAAAGCAATTTTCTGACTTATGTTTACTGACAGGAAACTAAGGTTTTTGTAATTTGGCCAAAGGACACACTAGACATGGAGTTTTGCTATGTGATCAAATTTGGGATAAGTGGAGTGACCTAATCTGTAATGCCAAAGATCAAAGTCATTGTTGGAAACATTAAAAACTGATGTTGGATTTTTGAGAGTTAGGGAAGGAAACTTTGTCGCCAAAGCTGAAGGAGAGACTTCCTTCTTTAGGAGATGGTACAAGCCTTGTTTAACTTCACCCATTCCAGTCGTAGTCCAAGTCAAAAGGTCCAGTATGAAGCAAAGATCAGAGAAGAAAATGAGACAGCAATTCTTGATTCTGAGAGCCCTTTTCATGGAGTGGTTTCCCGCATCGAGCAGATGTGATACCAGCATAGCTCCAATAGCATCATTGTTACCAATATAGTAGGGACTACTTGATAGAGATGGATCATGATTAGAGGCTGTGGATTCAACTTTGTTGTCTGCTTCATTGTTCTGGTTTTGATTTTGAGGATTATTTGCTTTTGTATCTGCACTATTCATTTCCCTCTCTCTGATATCATATAAGAAATGGAAAGGATTTTTGGAGAAGAAGATAGACAATGGAAATGAGCTGAATCGTTTTCAATTATTTTTACTTGCTTTCTTTTACAAAGATAATGAATGCTGATATATAAGAATACAAAAGGAATCTCCCTAACGTCCTAACCAAAAAATATGTTACACTACCTAGCTAGAAGTTAAATACAGAAATAAAAGAATGTGAGCCAAAAATGAGCTGGCAGAATGTTCTAGATTCCATCTTGCTGTTGCTGCCTTGATGTTGATTTCGCATTTTCTAATAGTATTAAAGTCGTCTATTGGTGATATATGAAGTGTGCTCATGGTCGCGTTGAAAAGCTATCCTTCAATTCAAGTTCTCTTTGCTTTTCTTCACTGGGACGTGGTTGGAGACCCATTACGGATAAATCGATTATTTGATGAATTCGTTGACGATTAGTATATTTTGTTGACGTCCTTGGTTGGTTTGCTTTTTTGACACAAAGGCTCATCTAAATTTTATTGTCAACAAAGATTTTTACTCATTTACTTATAAGTAAAATCTAAAGCTTTGTCAAACATGCTGTCAACTTTCAAAAATAATCTACAATCTATTGTTTTTCCACTTTTACTCTTGAACTACTATGTTTTCGGTCAATATTTACTTTTAATATTTCCTTATTTTTATTAAATATAATTATTATTAGTTATTAATATTAATCTACAATATATTTAAATATTTTTCTCTTTTGTCAGTACTCAGTAACACTCTTAAATTCTTATTCAAAATCATTAATTAATTCAAATAAAATGAAGTTGATTATTAATTTTATTTTGTTCAAGAATATAAAATGAATAATTTCAAAACTTTCTTGAAAGAAATCAAAGCTAAAATCTTTCTTCAAACTTACGTAATATATATTCATTATAAAAATATTATCGTAAATTTTTTTGATGTGTCTATGAGCAACATTTTTTTTCACGGCTTATCATAAATATTTTGTAAATCAATTTTTGATTTGCCTATATAATGCCAGATTGCTTCTTGAAATACGACACATGCTTTCTTTTTTAGTTGACATTTTAAATAACCGTCTAATGTATATTTCGTAGAATTCGATGAGAATTTTCAATAAATTATGTCAATTTACAATTTTAGTTTTTTATTTAATAACATCAATTACTCTAACTACTTTAAAAATAATTTTAATATTTTGAAAATATTTCGCATATCGTGCATCTCATAAGACATGCAAAGCACCTGCTTAGTACTAGTGTGTTAAAAGTGTTGGGTTTTGACCCAAAAATATATTGGACAAGTGATTTTCTTGTTAAAGTGGTTAACTTGGAGATTAAGTTAAAGGTGAAAAGAAAAGGAAGATAATCTTTTTGGTATGAATTTTTTCCTTATTCTGATTATTCTACTTCAACAAGAAAACATCTTGGGGCACAAGTAATACACGTTTTTGGGTTATGTTTACCTATAAATACGTGTTTTGAGGAGCCAATTAATTTGCACATTGACTAGAGAGTAATGTGAGAAAAATGTAGTCTAGCATCTTGGTTTTTCTTGAGTTCTTTGTGGGTTGTACAAAGAAGTAGAAATTTGTAGATGCGGTAAAACTTGGTTATTTTTCCTACAATAATTGGGGGGTTTGGTGAGTGAAAATTCTCTATAATTGTAACAATTTATTATATAGTGAAAAACTTTGGTAGTCCGTAAATTTTGCGTTGTTGTTTTATTTTCTTATTGGCTCAATTATTTCTTGAACATCAAAAATTCATGTATGGGTTAATTAGGGAGGGAATTTGTGTGCAATTCTCAACAGTGGCGCCGTCGACGGGGAAATAGACGTCTAATTAATAGAGTATCAGGTGGTTTGAAAAAAAAAATTGGAGCAAAAGAAAATATGTTTGGAAAATACAATATGGAGAAATTTGACTGGAAGATTAATTTTGGCTTGTGGTAACTACAAGTCATGGATGTATTGATTCAGACGGGACTGCAGAAAGTCTTGAAGGAAAAATCAACCTCAAGTTCTGACAAAGAAACTAAATTCAGCAAGAGTAATGAAGATTGAGAAGATTTGGATTTGAAGGCTGCTAACATTTTACAACTTTGTTTGACCAAATATGTTCTTGCAAGTATTTATGGGATATTTGCTTTGAAGGAATTGTGGAAAAACTGGAAGAGTTGTATCAGATGAAGGGTTTGTCAAATAACTTATATCTGAAGGAGTAGTTTCATTCTTTGAGAATGAATACAGATATGAAAATCTTAGACCATCTTAGTGTTCTCAATGAGATTGTTTCTGAACTGGAATCTATTGGAGTTAAGATTGATGATGAGGATAAGGTTCATCTGGTCTCTTCCATCCAGGTTTGAGCACATCACGCTGATTTTGAAGTACGGGAAGGAAACGGTGCAATTTTCAGAAGTTAAGTTGATTAAGTTGAAGTGACAGTTCATCTGAAAATACTTTATTTGTTACTGAAAAGCAGAAGAGAGGTAACTCCATGAAGAAGAAGATAATGTGTTGGAACTGTGGTAAATCTAGTCATGTGAGAAGAAATTGTCCAAAAGGTAGAACAGAGTCGGCTAACTGCTCGGAGGTGGACAATGCGACTCTCCTGGTGGAGGTGGTAATGATGTAATTTAGTAAGATGAGACTTCTTTATGGCATGAAGTCAGTTTCCATGATAGAGGATGTGTTCTTATGGCGGGTACATGTATTTGCACATGGGCATTGGTTTGGCATTAATGCAAGGTGTGTGGTGAAATTGATGTCGATGGTTAATGAGCTCCCAAGGAAAGTCAAACATGGGGGTTGCACCGTAATTTTTCAGCAATGTTTATTTCGACATGAGCCAATGAAAAGCTCGAAGCTCTTGATAATTCTGAGTGCTTGTTATACTCATATGGTGGAGTATGAGATCGTCAAAGTGTTAAATGCTTACCTGTTTACCCAATGATTGTGTAGCGATCGAGGATTTTCACAACTTATTTAAATAAATATTATTTTTTTAAAAACGTGTTACTACGACTTTGCTCATTTATTTTAAAAACGTCATCGTCTAGCCAATTAAGTAAAATTGAATTTATTTAAAAAAATCTTAATCCAATTTAAAATTTTATTAAATGATGTCCCAAGTTCATTATTTATTTTTAAAGTCCAATATTCAATTAATTGGATTCAAATTATTTTAAGTACAAATTTTAATTATTTTAGATCCAAACTTTAAGCCTAAACTTCTAATCTAAATGTTGTTATTATCCAATCTCAATTTAACCCAATGCAAAATTTCTTGGCCCAACCAATTCTACAGCTCCTCCATTCCCAAGTCTTTCCTTACACAACCGATACTCACTTCCAAGAATTCTCACTAATTTTGTCCCTAATCAGATCAAATCCCCTCCCAAAATTCTTGCAATTCTTCCATAAATAAAGATTTACCCTAACTTACCAAAATTTTGTACAAACCGGGTATAACTCAGCCTTTCCCTTACATTCACGACACACACAGAAGTTGCAGCAACTCAATCATCTTGGGAATGAAAATCTTCTCCTCTCAATTCATTAAAATGCAGTTTTGACACGGAATTTCCACACTGCATAATACACAAAACAAAGCTCAATCTCATACTCTCCGATTGAACCACCATCACCAACTGCAAAACACATACATCCACAATCTGCACAATTCGAACATTCACACCCACAGAATCTAGCCACTCCAACTTCATAACCAACACACACAACCCGAAAATCACTACCTCCACAGTGGTTCGTTTCTTACAATCTGTCTATACTTCAAACCACTCAGCCTCATCTAATTCAACCAGCTGCTGCCAAACCGCCACCAACAATTGCCCAATACTGCCCCATTTTCAAAACACCGCCACTGCCCCTTCCATCAAGCCACATTCGAACATCAACCAAATCACCACCACTCGACCACCTCTGCCTAATTCGAAAAATCAACCAAAGCGAACCAAAAACCCAAAATCAAATTAGTCATTATCGTCGCCAGAAAACCAAAAAAAATAAAACCCACGACCTCACAGCCCCGTTTCGCCTTCGTTTTCTCACCAACTCAACCCAAATATCTTCTATTTCTCTACCCTCTACTCACCTCCATCGCGGCCATGTGATGGCAGCACTATCGCCGCCAGTGCCTAGACCGGTGATAGGCCGTTCGCCTGTCGCCATCTCTCAGTCTCTCTCTTTTCGATTTGCTGAATGAGAGAGAAAGGGGATGACAATAATACCTACGTACCCAAAATTCGTTGGGTAACCGACACAAATGGACAAAAATTACCCTACCCAATAGGTTTTGGGTATGGTATGGGTATAGATTTAAAAACCCGACTTGGGTATGGGTAGGGTATGGGTATTGTAGAAAAATTCATACCCAACCCATATACCCATTAATTTTTTTTAAAAAAAATTATTGTATTTAAATTTTAACAGTATATAA
Organism: Ligustrum vulgare; assembly: GCA_963555705.1. Classification (NCBI taxonomy): domain Eukaryota; kingdom Viridiplantae; phylum Streptophyta; class Magnoliopsida; order Lamiales; family Oleaceae; genus Ligustrum; species Ligustrum vulgare. Next base: position 37,846,448 of record OY743173.1, on the reverse strand, counting down.
TTTTGGACAAGTAGACTCTTTGATATTTGCTTATTTTTGGACAATTGGAAGATGTTTCTATATTTTTACTTCATTACCAATGTCCAACAAAATAAAAATAAAAAAAATATTAAAATTAAAATATGTAACGGGTTTTAAATGGGTATAAAAGTATACCCGCACCCAACCCGCATCCTACCCGCACCCAACCCTCAACTCTTTAGTGGGTATATGGGTAAGGTATGAGTAATATAAATCCCTAGTGGGTAGGGTATGGGTTTTCCAAACCCGCCCCATACCCTACCCATTGCCATCTCTAAGAAAGGGATTGGTTTAAATTATGTTTATATTTTTTTGATTTTTGGAAATTAATCCTTGAGCCCCAAGTTTTCGAAATGCATTTATTTCAGTCATTTATGTTTAAAATGTTTTAATTCAGCTTCAAAGGTTTCAGTATTTAACAAATCGGTCCCTAGAGTCCTTAACTCCCACTGTCAGTCCCCACTATTTTCGAAAAAGTCTATTTCAGTCCCTAAACTTTAAATTTCAGTTTTCCTTAAATTTCAATTTAGTCCCAAACTTTATTTTATCACTTTAGTTTCTTCAATTTTCAAAGTACTAAATTAGTTTAATTTTTCTTTTGGCTAGACGATACATTTGGTGATTTGGAAGATTGACATGACTTTCAAACTCTATTTTTCAAACTCGTGATATTGAGGTAGACTCGCCCCCACTAATTAGTTTAGATTATAATTGCATGTATTATGTGAACTTTACGTAATCTAAATGCTTTGATGCATGAGACAAGACAAGAATATCTCTTATGGGATAAAAATCAGAATGTGGCTATGCATAATTTAAATGTTTTAATGCGTGAGAAATTGATGTGGTTATGCATAACTTAAATGCTTAAATACATGAGACGAGACTACTCACACCTTATGATTTTTAAAATGCCTATGATTATGATGATGTGATCACTGTATTAGTTGCATAATTATGTGTTCAGTATTCTGTAAATTAATTATTGGCGATGAGTATACTGAGTATTTCTTCGAAATGCTCATTCCATTTTTAACAGTTTTTGTAGATTTCGGAGATGGTGGCGAATGAAAGGGCGGTGATGGCAGATTAATAATGAAATTATATTATTTTTTTGAAAGTCACGATTTATGAATATTGTCAATTAAATTATTTACTGTTACTTTCCTTCGAAAAATTTAGATTTAAAGTTTTATAAATGTTTCAGAATTCATATTATTTGATTTCCGCTATAGTTTCCAAATAATAAACGTGATAAATTTAATTATTTTTTAGAATTAAAATTTTATGAATTGTTTTAAATGAATTTATCAGTATCAAGTTTCCGCTGAAATTTTCAAATGATAAATACGATGTCTAGAATTCAGTTTATTTTGCACAACAAAATTAGATTTAAAGGAGAAGTGGCGTCCCAGCTTATTAGAATTCAAGGCGTTACATATTGAATTTGAATTTTTTGGCTTGAAATAATTTTTGTGTCAAGGTAGAGATTATTGGGTTTTGACCCAAAAATATCTTGAACAATTGATTTTCTTGTTAAAGTGGTTAACTTGGAGACCAAGTTAAAGGTGAAAAGAAAAAGGAAGATAATCTTTTTGGTATGAATCTCTTTCCTTATTTTAATTATTCTACTTCAACAAAGAAATATCTGGGGCACAACTAATACATGTATTTGGGTTTTGTTTACCTATAAATACGTGTGTTGATGAGCCAATTAATTGCACATTGACTAGAAAGTAATGTGAAAAAAATATAGTCTAACATCTTGATTTTTCTTGAATTCTTTGTATATTGTACAAAGAAGTAGAAATTTGTAAATGTGGTAAAACTTGGTTATTTTTCCTATAATACTTGGAGGGTTGGGTGAGTGCAAATTCTATATAATTGTAACAATTTATTATATAGTGAAAAGTTTTGACGGTTCATAAATTTTGCGTTGTTTTATTTTCTTGTTGGCTCAATTATTTCTTGAATATCAAAAATTTCTGTGAGATTAATTAGAGAGAGAATTTGTATGTAATTCCCAATAAAAAGGAGAATTAGCACCTGTTTGGTGTTGATAGAAATCAGATTTTTCTTAGATTTTGTTAAAAAATGATGAAATATATGGTTAAAATTAAATATAAATTTTGACTTAGATTAAAATTTAGGCTTAAGACACATTTCTCTAAATCACTTTTTATACATACATATTTTTTTAAATTATTTTTTAACCACATATTTTATCACAAAAGTATCACGTTCTTTATTTATTAAAAAAAAAACTTTAACCATGCATAGGCATACATACGGGCAACAATTGATGGGGTTTGAACAACAAAGCGGCAAACGAATCATGGGGTTTGGTACGGCCTTTTTTGTTAAAAGTTTTTTGTTCGTAAATAAAAAAATGTGATTTTTTTTTAATGTAAAACATGTAGTCGAAAAATAATTTTGAAAATTGTATATGAAATATGTTGTTTATAGAAAAAGTTTACTGGAAACTAGGATGAATGATTTGTTGGCCACCATGGGCAATATAATGGAGACTAAGAGCTTATTTGGTAATGAGAAAAAATGGATTTTAGGGAATATGTAATTGAAAAGTAGTTAAAAATGTGATAAGTTATGAATTCCGTAAAAATGTGTGGTTGAAAATGAGTTCAAGGGAAAAGAGGAAAAGAAAAAGAAAAATGGCAAACAGTAATTCTTAACGAAGGACGGAAGGAGTCTTATCCTAATCAACGATAATTTTGATGATTTGGGTCCCTTCTTCACCAACAGAATAATGGGTAGTTATACCACATTTAGCCGGTCTTCTGTCATACATATATATATATATATATATATGATTAAAGCCAATACAGTGGACTTTGCCGACACCCATTTACCATTTTCAACACACACTTCACGCGCTTGATTTCTTAAAGAACTCGTTGCTGAAAAAAGCCGTTATGTATGGATCCAAATCCAATGGGTCGTCCAACTCGATTATTTCAATAACAGCCAAGAATTAATAATACATTTATTGCTCGCCTCATAATGGATGTGATAAAGTAAAATATCTTTAAAATCTCGAAGTTTTCCCATTTTTCTTATTTGTTTCCCATTTGTTGTGAGTTCAAAAAGTTCTCTCTTTCTAAAGATCGTCTTATTGTCATGTAATTCTTGAACATCAGTGCCCTCCGCCCTGTTTAATCAAGATTCTTCAAATGATGTTCTTGAAAATGGAATTTTAAGGGTCCCAATCTTCGTTTTTCTTATATTTTCTTGATGTGTTGAAGCAGAATTCTACTGCTTAATTCCCTGCAATGTAGTTCTTGAATATTCTGCCCTGTTAATCAACAATATACTACTATTTTTCTTGAAAAGGAAAATTAAGGGTCTTAATCTTCCTTTTTCTCCTATTTTCTTGATCTTAGCACATGTTTTCTTGAATTTTTCTGCTAAACCGGAGCTTAAATTACAGATGGGTATAGTAAGTACAATTCTGGGTGTTTTCGGGTTCGGATTCGGGGCCTCAATTGGGCTTGTGATTGGGTATTTCATGTTCATCTACACCAAACCAACTGATGTCAAGGTCAGTTTTCTTTTTCCTGCATTATTGTTTACATGATTCTAAGTATTATGTTACATTGGATCTTTCCGAGGATTATCTTTGTCTGAAGTTCTTTCCTTCTTTTGTGCTGCTATTTATTTGTTCTTTTATACAAAAAGTGAGTTTGATAATGTGGGAATTGCCAATGGGTTTGCAATTTTAGGCAGCATTTCTGTATATTGGTCTAAAGGAGGGTGAAATTTCAACACTTCTTTAGTTGACATTTTAAACTCAGGAAAATCACTGTAATGTGTTAATTTTTGTCCAAATGTGCATTGCACTATTAAATTAGTCATGAAGTTCCACGTAGCTTTATTACTCTATGTTAATCTGTTGAAGTTAGATGCCGCAACTAGATTCATACTATTTGATTTTATATCTTTAATTTTTAAATATTCTTTGTTTACTGTCTGAACACTTTGGATTATGATGAAGATTCTGCAACGGCTTGAGCACTCATATTTCGGATAATAAGGTTATTAGAATGTGGAATATAATATTTAGAAAATAAGGAGTACTTGTCTGTCCAATTGTTTCCAGTGGTCTTGTTATTACTGCATTTTTAATGAAATAATTTGAATTTTTCCACATTCATTTTCATGTTTTTGAGAAGTGATTGCACATTATTTACATATAATATTTAGTTGTCAGACCTCGAAACTTTCTTCCAAATCTTCCACATTGAATTACAGTCACTACTTTGAGTTGATAAAACTTGGATGAGTTTAATGATGAAAATTCTACTATCAAGAATAAGGTAAGGGAAAACAGAAATATATTACTATCTGCCCCTCTATTATTGAAGAACGAATGTATACGAGTTTATTTTCACTCACTGAAATGTTCTCTATTTAGGATCCAGATGTTCGTCCCTTATTTGAGCAAGATTCTAAGAGTCTCCAGCGGCTGCTACCAGAGATACCCCTTTGGATTAAAAATCCAGATTATGATCGGGTAAATTGTTATTTTTCTTTACTTTATTGAATAATTTTTACAGGATAATTATTCTTGGTCTTATTTTTTTCTCTTGCAGATTGATTGGCTTAACAAATTCATTGAACTTATGTGGCCATATTTGGATAAGGTTTGTTTGCTTGTATACCTTTTTCTTAACAATTCCTTTTTTGAATTGAGGACTGACACCTACAGGTCCTCAGGCAATTTGCAAGATGGCAAAGAAAATAGCAGAACCAATCATAGCTGAGCAAATTCCAAAATACAAAATAGACTCAGTGGAATTTGAAACACTGACTTTGGGCTGTCTACCACCTACTTTTCAAGGTTTAGTAGCTCATTCTCAACCTTGGTTTTAAAGTTGGAAGTTCTAATATTTTCGCAATGTATTTATTTGAAGGAAATATTTCATTTTCACTTCTCTGGAAGTGTAACAAAAACTTTTATTCCGCCTTTAAGTAATAATACTTGCTTAGACTGTCAGACATAAAGGGCATGTTTGGCATGTGATACTATTTAATCCACCTTACAAAACATGTTAAAAGTAACATATTAATTGTTGTTGTTGAGGCTTTGTGCATCATCGACTTTTTGTTGATATATGTAGGATATTTTTGTGTGTCCTACATTATAAGTTCTCTTTGTCATTGATTCATTGGTAAATATGAAAACCTTATTGTTCGTATTTGTTATTATTTTTTCTTTTTGTGTTTTCTCTTTTAGTTGCCTTAACTTTTTCCTTTGCTTCTTCAAGATATGATTTCCCATCATAAGCTGCAATGTTACTAACTTCCCACACTGCAGTGACTTCAATCTTCCTGGACCATTAAAAGAGAGAGAATGGGATATGTTATTGTCTCTATATCAAAACAATTGGTTCCTAAAGAACTAATGCTTCTTGCTTCAGTCATTTTCTTTCTCTATAATATAACATAGTACCATTTTATTAAGCTGACATATCATGCCAGGAATGAAAGTTTATTCCACAAATGAGAAGGAGTTAATAATGGAACCGGTTTTGAAGTGGGCGGGTAATCCAAACATCATTGTGGTTGTGAAGGCATTTGGTCTAAAAGCCACTGTCCAGGTATTGGTTCTCTCAATTATGATGAAAGAACAAATAGTTGGATAAACATATAGTTGTTACTTCATGCTTAGAAGCCTCTCTCTCTCTCTCTTTCTCTTGCAACAGTCTGCTTAGTTTACTGAGCATTGATGCAGCTTAACAATTTCCTTCACTGAGTAATTTTCTTTGAAACATTTCAGGTGCTCGACTTGCAAGTTTTTGCTTCACCACGTATCACATTAAAGCCGCTGGTCCCCACCATCCCTTGTTTTGCTAATATATTTGTATCTCTTATGGAAAAGGTGCATATTGACAGACTCATCTTTAGTTGATAATATTTACAAGGGAATATAAAGAATATATTCTAGCAGGGTTGGCATCATTTGCATCCCTTCTCTTTCTACTCTACACTTATTTTTGGGATTAGACATTATATACACTAATTATCAAAAAAGATAATATTCTTTTGTCCTACTATATTAAATGCCAAATATTATGACATTCTTTTTTTTGCTTAAATCCCGTTTTGCAGCCTCATGTTGACTTTGGACTGAAGCTGCTAGGTGCCGACGCCATGTCAATTCCTGGGCTGTACAGGTTTGTTCAGGTGATAATCTATGTTTGCCCTCCTACCCTTTTAAATTCCTCAAAGTTTCATTTATTTTCTCAGGTTTAGAGGTTGAATCCAAAAGGCCGTTTAGTGAAATAATTTTGAGAATCTCAGCTTATGACCAAGAGTTGGACAAAGACTAAGTGGCTTATGATATAATTTTGAGAAGACAGCTTATGATGATGTATAGTATTGACCCTCATGAGTTTTTGTGCTTCTTCAGGAACTTATAAAAGATCAGGTTGCAAATATGTATCTTTGGCCTAAAAGACTCGAGGTTCAGATAATGGATTCCTCGAAGTAAGTTTGCATGTTTTCACAGCTTTTCATTTTAGACTAGCAATTTTTCTCTAACATTATAGAAAACGTTACTTTTGACAGTGCAATGAAGAAAGCAGTCGGGATTCTTCATGTGAAGGTTGTTAGGGCAATGAAACTTAAGAAAAAAGACCTTTTGGGGGCTTCAGATCCTTATGTGAAGCTAAAACTTTCTGAAGACAAAATTTCATCGAAGAAAACAACCGTGAAACACAAAAACTTGAACCCCGAATGGAATGAGGAATTTAACATTGTTGTAAAAGACCCAGAATCACAAGTTTTAGAGCTTTCCTTGTATGACTGGGAACAGGTATATTCTTTCTTCGTTATTATTATAAATATGAAATTGAGTTTTGTGGAGATTAACTTGCTTGTCTTTACTGATTTATTTGACTAATTCATACATGTTTGGGTAAGATTAAAAGTAAAATTTTTATTTCCAAACATGTTTTTGGATGAGTTACTTCCAAAAAGACACTCATATACAAGTAACTGTTATGTTACTTCAAAATATGTAACTTGCTTATTTTGAAACTGATAACTTTCATTATTTTTCCCCATCTTCCTTGTTGTTTTTCCCTAGTGTTTCTTAAGCTTTTCGCTTTTAATTTAGGTTGGATCACATGACAAGATGGGCTTGAACATTGTCCCCTTGAAAGAGCTTACTCCGGAAGAGCCAAAAGTTTTGACTCTTGATCTTCTTAAAAACCTAAACCCAAAGGATGTTCAAAATGAGAAGTCACGAGGGCAACTCGTAGTTGAAGTCAATTACAAACCTTTCAAGGATAATGACATACCAGATGGTACTGAAGATGCGAACGCAGTGGAAAAGGCTCCAGAAGGAGTGCCTGAAGGCGGTGGTTTGCTCGTTGTTATAATCCACGAAGCTCAAGATATAGAAGGGAAGAACCATACTAATCCATCTGTTCGTCTAACTTTCAGAGGTGAAGAGAGAAAAACTAAGGTATTACATTTATTTGTCTTTACCGAGCTTTTTTGAAATGAACATTGAGTTGGATAAATTTCTTTGCAACCTTGGCATCAAATGCTGGTAGCTGCAAAATGAGCTTCTTCCCCTTTGTAAAACAACAAAATGGCTTGTCTATGCCAGCAGTATCATTTCATTCTCTATTGTCTCACGTTCAATACGAAGAAGCATTTAAGAGAAAAAAAAAATATATGTTAATTATCTAATTCCTTAATGACATGTTGATTACAGTACTTGATAGGACTAGAGAATAAGCAAGCAGGTTTATGCTGCGTTTAGCGGCTCATTAAACCGATTTAAATTGATTTATTTGGGTTTTCTAGGTAAAATGTGTGGTTGAAAATTGGAGAGAGAAAATATGTGTAGTTAAAAAGTGGTTTGGAAAATTGTGTAAATTATAAACCAAATTAAACTACAGCCGCCGAACGCAGTCTTAACTTTTTTTCTTAATACTGTCTAGTACCATCAAATATGTCTACCAAAGTTCTTTTGTAGCGAAACATCAGTTATTTTTCTAATTCCATAATGACATAGTACCAAGTACGGTTAGACAATATAATAGCAATATTTTAACTTCTTTTTCTTTCTTAGTGTTGTTTAGTACTTTGAAGTCCACTTTTACTAAACATACCATAAAAGTTGTATGACACAACTTTATGTAGATATGAATTAATGTTTTGAGGTTTTGTTTCCTATGACTAGGTTTTGGCACACATTAAAATTCTTGATGTATAATTTAATTATATGGGTCTGGAAATCTGTAGACTGTGAAGAAAAACAGAGATCCAAGATGGAATGACGAGTTTCAGTTTATGCTGGAGGAGCCACCCACCAATGACAGTATTCATGTTGAAGTAATTAGTGTTTCATCCAGAATGGGCCTATTGCACCCCAAGGTACTTATGGCCCTCATCATTTTTCATTCTTGTCACTCCTGCATAGATTTGTTTGATGGGTTAAAACATTAATCGTCACCGAACTTTGAGGGAAATTTCATCTTGATCTCTCAAATTCACTTAGTTCTACATAGATCACTAATCTTGAACTTACTTGCAACTGGGGTCGTATGTTAGATTGATTAAATTTTGAGTTCAGTAACCACCAGTCCTTTTTTTGGGAACCCGGGTTCTACTCGCAAAAATTGATTTCTTGTGGTAGATCATCCCGTTACAGGATTTTCTGTTCTATGTATTTAACTTGGAATAAATAATTTTGTGCACACAAAAATAAAAAGAGATGTTACCCTTGTAGCGTGTTTTACAATAATCTTTTTTCTAACTGCTTCTTGATTCCACCAAAGCTTCAAACCCTTAAGCTTTCCCCGGTGTTCTCCAATGACAGTTGTGTAGGTGTGTGGTCACCTTTCTCTAGGCCTAGGTTACACTAGGATTATGATTTCTTTGTAAAGAGAAAACATACACTATACACTTTAGTGTGTGTCTCGCCACTTTACCAACTAGGTTAAGAAAAATAGTCTTAAGGAGACTATTTGTAACCTCTTTACACTCCAAAACCCTACCAATCCTAGTACCATAACCCAGACTCATTTCTACACGACCCAATAGGTAATAAGCCTGTATAAGCCTATTATAGTGAAGCCACCGAGGGAACCTAATCGGACCCAATTAAGCTAAGCTCCAATAAATTAATTATAATCCTGTCAACTCTTGATCAGTCAAAATTAATTTATTAATCATATTCTATTCCACTAAAAGAGCGAGATTGCACTCTTTGTAAAATTGAAATTACTGAAACAATTAATCAATAATTATATCCTCTGACTTATCGTTCTTACATGTTACCCCCGTCGATCAACTCAAATATTCGGATCAAGTTAAAATGATCAAAATGCCCTTCTTTGAATATTCATAAACTCTCAACTCTCATCTTCTATCTGACAGTTCGATGTGATCATATCACATCATAGAATTCAGCAGTCACTGTTGAATTACTGAGCTCGGATTCAACTGTCCACTAGAAGAACCAGTGAAACTATGATCATACCTAAAAGGTGACGGATTCCATAATACGAATGTATGTTCCTCGTTAGTTCACTTTAATTCCCAAAATACCGAGATATTGATCAGCAATTTGATCTCACCATTTGATACCTTAAAGAACTTCAAGTTAGTAATCGAAGTCCATTATCTGTTTAGGATTAAAGTCCCACGTACGATAGTCAAGTGAAATTAAATTTGTATGGTCAGTGTCACAAATTAATTTCACGTGATCCCGTCCAATACATTCCAAACGTACTTTCAATTTTATTACCAAAGTCAAAGATAGACTTTAATAAAATCGAGACGATCTTATCAAAATAAATTGTTTATATTTATTTAGTGATCGTGGACGTTAATTTTAGATCGAATTACAAATTGAATCTTTCTGTGTTTAACAACTTAAACACTCAATCTTTAATATTAAATCGACCCAAGGACAAACGCAACATCATATTAATACAATCAATTAATATTTTATTTCAAATGTCGTGAATTATACTCAATGGACATATATCATTCCAACATTTTTAACCCTTTGTTTGGCATCTATGTGTGAGACACCTTTTTTTTTAATGAATTTAATTTAACTAAACAAATGCTCCCATAGACGCTGAAGATTGAACATGTGAAAGTATCTCATTCTTGATATTTGGATTTTAGAGGTTTTATGAGTACATTGGCTTGTTCAAATCCATGTCCTATTACACAATCTTTATACTAACAGTAATTCTGGGAAGATATTATTTATGGACTTTTTATCAACAAATGAATGTGTGTTACATTATAATGTCCCCTAAAAATATCCATAAATAATGTCTCTCTAGAATTATTATTATACTAAACTGATGTTTAAATCTTTGTGACGGTTAGGAAACTTTGGGTTACGTGGATATATACCTCTCAGACGTTGTTCAAAACAAGCGAATCAATGAGAGATACCACTTGATCGACTCGAAGAATGGCCAGATTCAGATAGAGATGCAATGGAGAACTGCTGCTTGAGGGCCATTGGTATTTATTGAATGTTTTAAGGTGGAAAGCAAACTTGGATTTGTAAATTCAGTGGTGGTTTGATGCAGTTAGAATCGTTTTATGATAATAAACTAGCTTCACACCCGTGCGATGCACGGGCATACTCTATTGACAAAATAATTGTTTTATGTCATTTCAACAAATTATTTAGACATGAAAATTTGCTAACACTTTTTAGTTTATAAACATGTTTATTTATGACTTTGAGGTAAAAAGTAGTTGAAAATTAGAGAGAGAATATGTATGTGATTAAAAAGTTATTTGGAAAATTGTGTGATCTATAAACATGTTTATAAATCAATTTTTTTTATTTTACCGAACACATGCTTACAAAATATGGAAAGTTAGAGGATGTGAATGTCATGAAAAATCATTACAAATGTAATTATCATAATAAGTAAAGATTAGGAATCTTAAATAAAGATTGAGAAGCTTAAATGCAACTAAAATATGATACAATAAATAAATTATTGTGTAAATATAACTATCGAAAGAAAAGGATTATAAATAGATCGATCAATCTTATATTTAAATGTCAAATATAGCCTTTCAAGGAAAAGGATAGAGGTCGCACGTGATCATTGTGCTTCATATCGCCATCGATAATCAAAACTTGAGGAGACCTCATCCACTTCAATAATTAATTAATTAATGGGTCATTTGGATTCTTCTTAATGAAAATATCAGTTTGTAGATGGTGCCACTCCCACAAATATAAATATATAATTTGGACTGAAGTTGAGGGCGGTGTGAGGGAAAAATAATATCTACAATCTCACACTCGAACAAGCACGAAAAAAGAGAGAAGGTACAGTAAATAATTGTATGAAATAAAAAAAGAATTTGTAAATACTTTTTCTTTTTCTCTCATTTTAGCTAATTCAAAAGGACTGCAGTCTAGAAAAGAAATAAAAGATAAAGAAAAGTAATGTACTTTGCAAACATGTTTAACTACTAAACTAAACTTAGTTGACTTCAATTTTATCGAGACGAACATCACTTTTCCCAAATAGAGATCCACAACTAGAAAAGAAATAAAAGATAAAGAAAAGTAATGTACTTTGCAAACATGTTTAACTACTAAACTAAATTTAGTTGACTTTAATTTTATTGAGACGAACATCACTTTTCCCAAATAGAGTTCCACAACGGGGGCACTTGCCAAAGCTAATCTCTAAATTCCTTAGGACGCATTGATATAAAAATATATGGTAGCACTTCGTAATTACAACCTGAAAAAATGGTAACAAAATCTATGTAACCATTACTCAACAAACTTAAGAATAAAAGTAACATAGGCAAAGGAAGAAGAGTAAGCAATCAGTTACGTGTACAGAAATTTAGAAAATTATGAGTGAATATGGATGTTATAGCAATAATTATTGATGGATTCAAATGGAGTAGCTGAATCTGCACGATACGGGCACAAAAAGTGTTGGGTGGAATTCGTGAATAGTGACCCCAAATAAGAAAATGATGATTTTTTAAATTCAAGCCGAAAATTGGACAAAGTAACGGCAAGGAAACACAAACAAGAAGAAGAAGAAGAATAAGGACAAAGCCGAGGCAAGAGTTGGACTCTTTATCCTTAAGTCGAATTTTGCCCCACAACGGTGCCTACGGATTTCGGCAATCGACTCCCAAGATACAACGGCTTCACTTGTGTTTGTAGCACTCCAAAACACAAGTACAACGAACCAATTATAGGCTTACGTACTCCAAAGATGCAATGAAGAAAATTCAAAACAAATGAAATGATTTGATTTTGGAGAGAAGTGATGATGTTGAGATGTTTTGCATATCAAATTGTGAGGAATAGGACACCCAAATGGTCCTATATATAGACCATGAAAGGGTGTGGACGAAGTGGTTGAGGCCCAAACCATGCACCCTTTCCAAACAATGCACCTTTACAAAAAGGTGTCTTTTGGCCGGATAACCGTGCGGCCGCCGTGCGGCCGCACGGTGTTACTCAAAAAATTCGAAAATAAAATTGACGTGCGGTCGCACGGTCAAATATTTTGACCTGATTTTCATCATTTTCCGTAATTTCTCATTCATCCGATATTGGTTTTCGAAATGCCAAATATACCCTTCAATACATGCAGAGAAATCAAAATTCTCTTTCGGGGGCGTTGCCCCCGAGCCCCCACGGGGGGCGCTGTCCCCTCGACCCCCGCGACCTGACCGGGCAGGTTGATCTCCGTTTGTGCGCCCCGAAGCGGCGAAGTGGCAAACAACTTTGCCTAAACGGATTGAGCCGATCTTTTGAGTATTTGCCCGAAGTCGACACGAAGTCATTTTAATCGATTTTCAATTCTCGATTTTATTAACCAATATCCAACAAAAAGTGTTGACAGAAGAGAAGAAAACTGTGAGTATCCTTATTCTCGAAAGGAAAAAGAACCGTGTAGACTGATATGTATAGATTTACCTCATTTGGTCGATCAAAACACACCCACACTTGAGAAAAGCTTTGCAATTCTTGATTCCATCTTGAAGTTTCTGTATTGCAGCCTCCCCACTTTCAGAAGTCATCTCAGCAACAGCTCTATTCAACTCCCAAAATAGGTTATCCCACCCCTACAGAGCTTGATATCTAGGAGTAACTAATAAATATTTTGTCCAGAAAAAAAAATAAATAAATAAATAAAATCTTAGGATCAAATTCAAGAGAGTTGGAGTAGATGGTAGTTACTTTTCAACACCTGACTCCTGAGGTCCTAGGTAATGAAACATTGAAAATAACTAATCACTAAAATGGAACCAGCTTTGCATCTCTACTGGTTAAGCATAAATATAGAATCATTATGAAGGTCCACCAGAAGGAAATCCAATCATAAAGCATAAAACACAATAGATTGGTCAAGATTTAGCAAGAATTAAGTTCCAAAACAATAAGGATGTAATCAAAAGATAGTTGCTGTACGTAGAAATCTATTCACTCCCTGCACATGCCGGCATCACGTGCCCCATACTCCTACTTGCACAATAGACATTTCATCTTCCCCCTTCTCCGATTAAATATATATCAATAACCATCACAAAGTGAAAAAACCATGTAAAATCTAAGAGAATGGTTTCTTAAATCCAGTGTGGACCCTCTTATAAATTGTTCAAAAGAGAGTTTGGTTTTCTAGGATTCAAAGTCAACATACAACAATTAATCCCATAAAAATTCTGATCCCACAATTATTACACCAGATTTTCAGTTTTTCGTGTATATATATATATTTTCCAATTTGTATTACAATAAAATTTTAATTTATATTATATCCTTTTATTATTATATTTTAATTTGATTATTACTTTTATTAACATTTATCATAAATTGTAATAAGCAAGTAATAAATAATAACTATTAAATGTAATATTTTTTAAATTGTGGTATTACGTGTAATGTTGTTACAAATTTATTAATAAATGTAATATTTTAATTAATTAAATGTAATTTTTAATTCGGTTATTTTAGTAGTAATATAATTTAAATTAATATCTTTGAAAAAATAATTGTTGTGAATTTAAAAAAGAAAACACTCTCATTTGGATGTAATGTGTTAATCATTTTAGTTCAATGAATTGATGTATGCAATGGCTAGCAATGGAACGTCTCGAACAAAACAGGTTAGTCCTCAAGATTGTTACACTTGTCGGCCATATCGCGGGTCTTTCACAGCTGGATACCTGCATATATAGAACCAATGACTTAATTGAGAAGATGGTAATGCAATTGGACTTAAAGCAACTTACACATTTTCTTCATCTGCAAAATTAGATAATCACCTTCATTATCCTCCATAGTTTGTGGGGAAGGACACATGCCCCCATAGCCTCAGCTTGTACATATCTTGATGCGAACCCCTTTGATGATTAAATCAAAAATTCTCACAACAAAATTGTATCAACTCAAGAAAGCTAAAATAGGTAATAAATAAGGAATCTTGACCCAAGTTTAACCTAACCAAAATTCTAAGGAAAATTAACCCTAGTCCAATTAAGAGATTAAGACAAATACCAAGACTTGTGGAATGAATATCAACAAATACACAAGAACAAACTCTCAATATATAAGTTGAAATAAATTCCAAGTAAAATTACAAAGGAAGAAAGGATTTACCTCTCTCAAATGCTCTCAATGGAGTCTTCAATGTTCAACCAAAACTTTACAAATGACAAGAAAATGTGTATTTAATGTACAAAATGGGTAAAAAGTGTAATTTCGAAAATTGCAAGAAAACCCCGTTTTTTGTAAAACGGAGTGTTTCGGTCGACCGAACTGGTCGACAGAAAATAGTTCGGTCGATCACAGGGTCGACCGAAAGTGAGGTCTCGTCATGGGTGCCACGGGCATGTGCATTGAGGTTTGACTTTCCCGATTCTCATCATCCCCTCCCTCTTGAAAATGATTCAACCTCGAATCTTACTTGAGTGCACTGTCGTGAGACTCCTTGAACTTTGATCTTGCAACATTGTGGATCACAGGTTCGTGCAATGAAGTTGGACCCTCGTGATTCTCATCATCTCCTCCATCTCGAAAGAGATTCGACCACGAATCGACACCTACTATAAAAAATAGAAAATTCAGACACAATAAATGTTACGTAAATTTCATACTCACAGTGTAAAATCAATTTGTAAGCGTTGCGAAGAACTTGAGAGGTACCAACACCGCAGAGTAGCAATTTGGATTTTATTAAATCGGGAACCCGTTCTTTCCTCCAAACGAACAACATCCAACCACCCGGTTCAAATACAAATCGCATTCGATCTTGGTTCGAATTGGAAGTACATTTTTCAATAAGCGCCCTAAATTGACGCTCGCCCTGCTCTATCAGGGGCTCAACCAAATTTGCCTTTTTGTACCCACCTAAACTAGAATATCCATAAATAAACAAGTGCATCAATCTCAAAAAAGTTATTAGGCTAGGGCCAAAAACAACATTAAGTGGAGAAGATTTGCTACTAGGATAAACGCTTTTATTGCAGGCAAATTTAACAACCACAAATTGAGCATCATTTTTATGCCAATGCACCACTCCCCCAAAGAAAAGATTCATCATGTTGATAGCAATGCGGGTTTCATGACATGTAGTAAAATGTGAAAGTTTAATACCCCTATCAACCTCCACAAAATTAGCATCATTTCTTTTCTTTAGTCTAAGTAAACCCAACACAAACTCCATAGAATGATTAATCCAAGGTTTACTGGGAACGTGCAAATGTGTGTATAAAACATGAGGTAAAAACTTAGATTTAGCCATTTAGAACGTTCGGCCTTTACCACAAGTGCAGACATGTTTATCACCAATTTTCCAATGAGGCCAATAAAAGTGATCACCAAATATTTCCACGGCCCCCTTGGTTTCAAAGTGCCCAATCAAACAACCAACATGTGTCTCACTCATTAGAAATTCGCGCATGGCACATTTAAAAACACACAATCCAACTTTCCAAAACAAATAGTTATCATGCCCATAAAATCCATCAAAATATTGCTCACAGCACGATCCACAAATGTTTAACAAATTCGGATTATTAACATGGATGCCCTTAACATGCTCAATACAAAATGAGTTGGCACTTAGACAATTTGGCACACATAAAAATTTGCATTTACAAATGAGGAATTTATCATGCCAAGGACCTTCATTACATGTAACATTTCCACATGACAAAATTTCATTTGTCAAGTCCACATCAATGTCATACAATCCTTTGATGTATTCCAAATATAATAACCTTGCTCTTGAAGAAGTGTTAGGAGCGTACCTCCTAGATGTTGCATCGATTACCACATTTTCTTTACCTTGATTGTATTTGCTGTGGTAGGAAAATATCTCCATAAAGTTCTTCCACTCGGCATGACTTTTGAGTTCTTGGTTGCTTTGATAAGTCGGTCTCACGATCTCCTGCAACAAGGAAGTAACCAAGTTAGGGAGGGCATTGTTAGAAAATTCGAGAGTAAAGAACATTTTTGTGTGATCTCTTCCCTCAATTTTCTTTGTGGCACTCATCACTCCCTCACCTTTTTCTGAGGTAGGAACCTCAACTCTCAGTTCTTCTCTCACATCTCCTTTTTCTGGAGTCGTGGCTCCAACTCTCATTGCCTCTCCTTTTTCTAGGGACGTGGCCCCAACTCTCTTACTCTCATTTTTGTTTTCTTCAATTCTCTCAATTGAATTTTCATTTTCATTTTCTTTCTCCTTTTTCTTTTCTTCTTCATTTTCACTTTCCTTGTCTTTCTTTTTCTCCTCTTCTTCCTCCCACTCCTTCTTGAGTTTTATTTGATCTTTATGAACTTCCTCCAAACTCAAAGATAGGATCACAACCCTTTTTCCATTCATTTGGAAGCTACACCGATTCTTCCTCTTGTCATGTATCACACTCCTATCACTTTTCCAAGGTCTCCACAAAATTATGTGAGTAGTGTACATGGGAACTACATCACATATCACTTGGTCACAATAGGATCCAATGTTGAAGGCAAGAAGAACTTGTTCACTCACTCTCACTCCCCCATTGTCACCCAACCTTTGCAATACATAGGGATTATGATGTTTCATAACCAGTAACCCCAATTTCTCCACCCTACTAGCACTCACCAAATTAGTGCCAATCTCCCCATCTATCATGAGACTACATGGTTTATCACTCACTAGGCACCTATTGTAGAAATTATCCTCCCCATGTTCCTTCATCTCATTAGCATGGGCCAAAGATTGTGGTGGCCTAGCATTTATCTCCTTCACTACTTCTCTACCTTCACTACCTTCCCTCCTATGGAATGATGAAGTCTTCATTTGCTCAATATCAATCTTCTCATCCATCCCATCTCCACTCCTAAGTACCCATTCTCTTCTTCTTCTACCCATTCTCCAACCTCCTTCAACATCCCCTTCATTATCATCCCTCCTATGGAATGATGGACTCTTTATTTTTGTTCTATCAATATTATCATCAATTCCATCTCCACTCCTATCTACCCATTCTCCACTTTTCCTATGCATGCTCCCACTTTGTTTACTATCCCTTTCCTCATCCCAAACGTCCATTTTAATTTTCCTATTCAAACTCCCATTTTGTTTTCTAACTCCATCCCTATACACTATGTTCCCAAATTTATCCCTCACCATTCTTCTACTACACATCATTTCTTCATCTCCCCTATTTGATGTACTCTCCCCTCTTGTTCCTAAATTTTCCAACAAGTACTTCAAATCTTGAGTTTGAGAATTGAAAATGGACATGGTGTGCAAGTGTGAAAGTGTTCTCACAAGAAAATATTTCTCTCGTGTTTCACTCAAATTTGGCTTTTACCCTCTATTGAGCTCACCACTCTTGCCTTTTTCCACTCAAAATCTCCTTTCTCAAGTTCTCCAAGGAAGGTAATCAACTAAACCACAGAGTATAATTCTTGTGGAGTTAAAGAAATCACCAACAAGGAAGAAGGAATTTATAACAAGTAGATACAAATAGCAAGTAGAATTTATGTGCTTGCTAAACTCAAAAGGAACAATATTTATGTAGGATAAGATGTTTGGAACACAATTTTAGCAATTTGATTAACAAACCACAAATATTTGGTAAGGCATAGATGTAGAGAAAATAAGCACAAGAGTGTAAATTTTCAATGTAGCAATTTAGCAAACACTTTGTACTCAATCTTTAAGTGGCCTTGAATGGGGATAATGTGGATATATGAAAACTCCCACAACACAATTGTGGCAAGAAGTGAATGATCAATAATTATCCAATAGATGAAGCAAGTGATATATGGAATAAAATGTTGATAACACAATCTCAATGATGGGAATTGGATAGCCCCAAGTAATTAGCAATATATGGGCATTGAACAACAAAGCATTAATGTAGTAATTTTCATTGGGACATTTATCAAACGCTTTGAATACACAATTTGGAAAGTGTAGGTTTTGTAGTGAATGAATATGAAATTCCCCCAACAAACTCACAATCAATATACTCACTCAATACATAGAATCAACAATACACATGAGCATATCAATTTTCCCCAAATGTTTTTCCCAATTTTCGGATTTTTTTTTCCTTCACAATGTCAAGAACAACAACAAGAAAGTAAAGAAAGGTTTACCAAATTAGAGCCAAGCTCTGATACCAAATGATGCGAACCCCTTTGGTGATTAAACCAAAAATTCCCACAACAAAATTGTATCAACCCAAGAAAGCTAAAATAGGTAATAAATAAGGAATCTTGACCCAAGTTTAACCTAACCAAAATTCTAAGGAAAGTTAACTCTAGCCCAATGGAGAGATTAAGACAAATACCAAGACTTGTGGAATGAATATCAACAAATACACAAGAACAAACTCTCAACATATAAGTTGAAATAAATTTCAAGTAAAATTACAAGGGAAGAAAGGATTTACCTCTCTCAAATGCTCTCAATGGAGTCTTCAATGTTCAACCAAAACTTTACAAATGACAAGAAAATATGTATTTAATGTACAAAATGGGTAAAAAGTGTAATTTCGAAAATTGCAAGAAAAACCCCGTTTTTTGTAAAACGGAGTGTTTCGGTCGACCGAACTGGTCGACCGAAAATAGTTCGGTCGATCACAGGGTCGACCGAAAGTGGCTGAAACTCCGATTTTGGCTCCAACTTGATTATTGGCTTCTTTTCTTGATTTACTCACGTTGTTTAGCCTCGAATCTTGAACCTCTTCAACTTCGGATCTCGTCATGGGTGCCACGGGCACGTGCATTGAGGTTTGACTTTCCCGATTCTCATCATATCTTGACCACCCTCAAACGTTTTCATCACCTCAATTTATAAGTTCGACATTGACTTGATCATCGGAGAGCATACGACCTCCGCACTCTAGGTCCCTAATCGGAACGGTGCTGCGACATGTGCCTCAAACGTGGCTGTCCTAGTGCCCATGTGACATATACACCAGGTGGAGGAGGAGTGGGATATATGTTGAGCACTAGGCCCCAACCGGATTTGGTGATCAACAGATTGACGCCATCTGTGGGAAACCATACATTTAACCACGAGTGAAATACGAATAAAAGCCAACCAAACAAGATCTTTACTTTTGAGACCACAGGGAAGCTTAGTTTTATTAGAAGCATCTTTTCTACATCCTTGAAAAAAGGATTTCCTTGAACAAAGGAACGACCCTAAAAAAGGAGAGAGAAGAATAAGTGCAAACAAAGAAGCCTGTCGGAGAGCCCTGAGGCGAAATACCATGCGAAGGTGGCTGAGTGTTATGGTGAATAGTGTCTGAGAACTAGCAGGACATCAAGCCACCATGTAGGCATTCATGTAGCAAATGCAAGCGCAAAGAGAAGTGATAAGTGTGTTTTACATACTTATTTTGTTTTTAAATCGACAATTTAATTGACAAATTGAGCTAATTTCTACTTATAAATTGTGTTTATCTTATATAATTAGGTACAACCTCAATTGGAAAGAAAATGGACAAGATTGGAGTACAATTGAGCTAAAAGAGGAGCAAATTTGATGTCCAATGACCTAATTGATAGAAATCAAAAGTTTGGGGACTCAATTGCAACATCTCAAAAAAGTTGGAGGACTAGAGATGTAAATATTTCAGGGGCATATTTGTAATAAAAGTCAAAATTTGAGGACTGAATTGAAGAAGACAAGAAGATCAGGGACTTGACGTGCAAATAGTTTAAAGAAAAAGAAAAAAAAATGGAAAAAGACAAAAGAAGAGAAAAGACAAAAAATAATAAAATAATAATAATAATAATAATAATAATAATAATAATAATATATGGAAAAGACAAAAGAAGAGAAAAGACAAAAAAAATAATAAAAAAATAATGATGGGCGCTCGTCAGAGCGCCAGAGCTCCCATCAATTAGGTTAGTTGATTATTCAACTGCCCACGCGATCGCGTGGGTTTATTCCACGTGATCGCATGGTCCATTTTCGACCCAATTCTGATTTTAATTTTCTGTTTTTATTATTTTAATTCAAGGTCGCGTTTGACTCAAATTGGACGCGTTTTTGGGGACCATTTTAGGTCTATTTTTTCGAGTATTTATACTCACATTTTTTAACACCTCAAGATACAATTTTCTTTATCAAACCCTAGCCTCTTCTCCTTTTTTTCTTCTATTATTTATTTATTTATTGTAATTTAGTTTATAGTTTTGTTTTGTTTTCATATTGCTAGTCTCCATTGAAGCTATGAAGGAAAAAGTGAGGTGAAGATTCAAAGCATTGTTCAAGGAATTTTGGGGCAAAAATCAAGGGAAGTGATTTATTTCATTATCTTGTATTTTTAATCTTTGATTTCTATGTTTTGTGATGTATTTTTGTAAACCCCAACTTTTGTGCAATATTTATACAATGAGTTAGTTGTTTTATGTTGGGATGATTGATGTAGCTTAACTTAGATTAAGTAATTTTAATATTTGTTTATTAATTTTGTGCTTATTTCATGTGTGTTTGTTATTGAGATTATTCCATGTGTTTGATTGATCACCAAATATATGTTTTGTGAAGTGTATGATAATCTAGAGATATTGTGTATTTTAGACCAAATAACAAATGTTCTAAGTTCTTGTTAAGAATAAAGATATACCTTAAACCCTAAATGATACATTGAGCTATTTTCACAAAGAATTAATGCAATTGATTGGACTTTAATCGATATAGAGATATAGTAGGTTAAACCAATTGATTAGGGTTAATTCCACTCGAGAGAGGTAATTAACTAAACTTGAAAAATCGGGTCTAATGTTGTAAATGAGTAATTTATTAATTTACATGTGTTGAGAAATTATTTAAGCAAGAGTTAAGTGAAATCATGAATCTCAACTATTTTATCTTCCATTTTCCTTATTTTAATTTAGTTTAAAGTTAGTTTCTTTAATTTAGAATTTTCCAAAACCAACTTCTAATTGTGTGTTTCTTTTTATTGTTAGGATTAAATTAATTAAAGTTGTATAATCTAAAGTAAACATTCCTCGTGGGATCGACAATCCAGACTCAAAAAGTCCACTTTATTACTTGTATGTGACCAATGCGCTTGCGGTACACTATTTTGAGCAAACAAGAAGTGCAGTTATAATTGCAATTTCTCCCAAACGGCTAACATGAACCGGACCATCATGCTGAAGGGTAAGGAAAATAACATGATGTAAGCAACCATCACTTCCATGTGGCCAGAGAGCCAAACAACCTATTCCTCCATAGAGGGAATTTGAGGTTGATACCTCCTAGCCTAGATCAAATGTAGGCTACAAACAACCTATTCCTCCAGAGAGGGAATTTGAGGTTGATACCTCCTAGCCTAGATCAAATGTAGGCTACATGAGGAAGAAATCAAATTTTCTCCTGCATACGAAAGATAAACATAGCCTATCTTATCAGCCAATGTCTTTGACTTCTTGGGAAATCCTCCTAGAGAAAGTAGAGGGAGAAAGTGCCAATAGATAGGAGCTAAAGGTGAGCTACAGCTACTGCCATAGCCTCAGATGCAATCCTGTAACAGCAAAATTCTTAGCAAAATCCACATTATGGAGATTACCAACAACTCCTGGTGCAACAAGGCTTCCAACATACCCATTATGGAGATTAATAATGTGAAGACTAGCAACATGTTTCTCCACATCCGACTGTGGTTTAGTATAGGTAAGTCATTGTAGCGCAATGCCCTCCACGAGCTAGATGATGATGATGATGACACCATCCACTTCTCATTTTAGATCAGGAGGGCCCAAATGCCCAAAATTTCAAATTGTCCAAGATAGAAGCTTATGTTGGTAAAGGAAATCCCCAAAAACATATCCGCACTTACAGTACAACATGGACCTCAATGGAGAACCTCAAAGCTTAAATGATGGGAATTTCACCTTACCTTGAAAGGAGGAGCAAAGAGGTGGTGTGGGAAGCTATATAGTGAAAGCATTTCAAGTTGGCTAGACTTGAAACGAGTCTTTGTCAATTACTTCTCCTTCAAAGTGTCCAGTACCAATGGAGATCTTGTTCCAACTTAGTTTGTCTTGAAAATAGTATTTCTAGGTTTTAATGTTGAAGTTGTGATAAGACTAAGATAAGATTCAATCTTTTGCTTGTACTGTTACTTTTTATTAGTAATATATTAATTTTTATTTTATGTATTTAACCATTTCTTTTTTTGTTTCTTACTTTTTGGTTTCTCAAATATTATAAAGAATTGTGTAGTTTTTTTTATTCCTTTTTAATATATTAAACTTGTTATACCAAGATTTACTAATCACCATTTTTTTTAGCTAATGAACTTATAACAAATGTTGCACAATGAACAATATCTTGGACGTTGAAAAAAGGGAATTATGGAATTGATGAGTGTCGCAATGCACCAAAATAATAAATAATTCCTTACTCGTCAAATATTAATTAATAATGTAGTAGCGAGAGTAAGGGTCGATCCCACGAGGAACGGAAACTAATTTTAGTTGTTCGATCAATTAGAATGGAATGGGGGGTTTTGTTGTATGAAATTGCTTGAATGAAAACTATGCATAAAATAAATAATTAAATATGACTAGATAATTAATATGAGAAGAAATCTTGTTCTCGGGTTCGGTTGTGCCCTCAATTAATGTTATACTTTTCCTTGTAACGTGTTTCTATTCCTAATTCAATTATCAATCATAAATAATCAACAAACTCTGATTATCTAAATTCTTCCTTATGTGTATTGATTCAAAATAAGCTCTTTGAACCAATTTTGGCCATGGACAATCCTAAACAAGCTCTTAGGATTTAATGCACGACTAGTATGAAAATTTAGAAGAATAGATTGAATTGGATCGTTAATTACACAAGCTCGAATTAATCAATCCAAGTTGAATTATTACTAAACCTGCACGAGATTTATTTGCTACTAAAGTAAAGATTCAATGACAATTACGGATCAAGAATCTAAATATAGCATATTCATGAATCCAAAGATCAATAATTCAATTGGCCAAATTAAACTATTAATCAAATAAACTCAATTGAACATTCAAAACATAATGCTCCAACAATTGAAATAAATGAATAAATTCAAGCTACTAATTTGTAGGAAAAGAAAATAACATAATCAAGTTAACACAACTTCCCCCTTGAACAAGATATGGAATTTAGCCTAGCATGGTTGTGGTAGATTCTTCAAGTTGCTTCATAAATTTCATTGTTGTTGATATTCTTGCGCTTGAAAAATCTCCAAAGAATGCTCTATATTTTTCTCTCAATTTTCCTCAATGTGTAGCCTCTTTCAAAAATCATAAAAGTCTCTCTTTCTTGTCATGAAATTCTCTTTTTATAGCCTCAATTTCGTGCCATAGCTTTGGGACCAAGAAATCCCAAAATTATGGAAAGAATTGAATTATGGAAATTTTTTACTTGAATAGTTACGGCCGTAAGTTTTCCTTTACGGCCGTAAAGGAGTTTCTGCACATTTCTCGCAATTTGAAGTTACGGCTGTAACTTCTTATTTACGGCCGTAATTTGGGTTCTGCTTATTTTCTTCTTTTGAGGTTTACGGCCGTAATGGATATGTCGTACGGCCGTAACATCTTTTCTGCTTATTTTTTTCCTGTTTCAACATGCGCTTACGGCCGTAAATATTTTTCTTGCGGCCGTAAATCTTATTTGCACCTAAGTCCCCAAACTTCAGTTTTTAGTGCAGTTTGGTCCTTTTTTCTTCTTTTACGATCCTATACAATATAAAACATAAAATGCATTAATAATACTTAGATAGAATCACATTATGGCATATTCAAGGATATAAGTATATAAAATAAACGTTAATATAACACTTATCAGGAATCAACGACGAAGAGAATTGTATGCTAAAAAGAAGAAGAAATGAAGAATGTAGTGACATACTTATGAGACGTTCTCGGAGTTTCAGTACTACCGTTGGTGGGTTTTGCAAGTATAGTGAAAATCTTTGTTATTTATTATAATATTTGAATTTCAATTTTATTTCTATTTCTTAATTCCATAACCGTCTTTTGTTGTTCTTTGTCTTTTGTTGTATATTTAGAACAAGGTTCATCAAATATGGTCACTATAAGCAACAAAGAAACAGACATACAATATAAAAACAAAAGTTTGAAATTTCTCCTTTATTTTTATTTTCCTTTTTTTTCTTATTTTGTTTTAACATGGTATATTTTTCTTCCAATAAAATGCGACTATATAATACAAGAACTAATGATGCACTATTCGTTAATGAAGATACATCATTTAGAGTGAACCTAGTTATTAATGATCAACTTCTTTCTTCTCAGATGAATGACAACCAAGGTATTCACATTTTAAGTATTCCGAATACTCCTTTTGAACCTTATGTTTTACCCGATACAACATTTTGCTCTTATTGCGATGCTAAGAAATTCCATAAAGAAAGTAAAAGATTTTGTTGCTCAAATGATCAAATAAAATTGTGTTTAAATTATATGCTTACAGAGTTGAGTGAACTTTATTTGTCCAAATCTAATGATTCATTAGAGTTTCGGAATATTTCAAGGACATACAACAATCATTTTGCTTTCACGTCTTTTGGTGTTAAGTATGACAAAAGAATTGTGTAGGAATAACAAGGGATTCATACTTTAGAATTCAAGGTCAAGTATATCAATATGTTAATGATCTATTACCTTCGAACAATGAACCATCATATTTACAGTTATATTTCTATGACACTGAACATAAGATACATAATAGACTTCGTTTATCAGAAAAATTGATTGAATCTAATTAAAAAAATAATAGAAATTTTACATGTACATCCATACTCTCAATTTTTCCGTTCTATAAGTCATCTTGAATCATCTGAATCATTTAATATTATCTTAAATTTGATCTTGATCTTGACCAAAGAACTTGTAATGGACTTTTATTTCTCAAGTTGCTGCGCTTTGGGTTGACGATAATTCTTTGGAGAATGTGAGTGTACATGACATTCGTGTTTTTAGTCATTCTGGAAATCCACATCGCTTTCATTACTATTATGTTTGTTATGACCCACTTCAATATCCTTTACTTATTCCATATGGTGAGCTTGGTTGGCATCAAGGAATACAAAATCATTATAGAACTAGCTCATCTACAATTCAACAATCAACACCATTTCTTGATGTTAATTGTATTACAGATCCTGAAGAGTTATTTGAAAGAGAGGAAACATGTAACTTAATGTATAGCTATCCTAAAAAAGAGTTAGTAATTTATTGCTAACTTTGGTTTCTTTGTGAGTTATTTAGTTCTTTATGAATTAGCTAATGTTTTTCTTTTTCTAATTATAGTTCTAACAAAACATTGTAAGCGGACCCAGGTCTCTTTAAAGGAATACTATTGTTACAAATTGCAGCTTAGAGATCCAGGTAATGTTATTCTTCTTCATGCTGGTCGATTACTTCAACAATATATAGTAGATATATATGTAAAAATTGAAACATCTAGACTAGACTTCTTTAGAAAGAATCAACGTCAGATAAGAGCTGATCTTTATTAAGAAATTGTTGACGGTGTGTCTTCAGGTGAAACTAGAGGATATAAAATCGGTAAAAGAATAATTTTACCATCATCATTTATTGGAAGACCTAGAGATAATACAAAAAATTACATGGATGCAATGGCTTTAGTTCAATGATTTGGTAAACTTGACATTTTTCTTACAGTAACTTGTAATCCAAATTGGGCTGAAATAAAAAAGGAATTATCATACAATGATGAAACCCACAATCGTCTAAACTTAATGTCACGCATTTTCAAAGCTAAATTAGAAGAACTAAAAGATGATTTATTTTAAAAAAATATTTTTGGTCCAATTGCAACCTACATTTATGTTTTAGAATTTAAAAAACGTGGATTACCTCATGCTCATTTTTTAGTTATTCTAAAACATGGTTTTAAAGTTACATCAACCAATCTAATAGATGAAATAGTGTCATGTGAAACCCCAAGTTAAACTAACAACCCTTATTTTTGTTCAAGAGTAATAAAACATATGATGTACGGACCATATGGACAATCAAATCCGAATAATATATGTATGGAATATAACTGAACATGTAAAAATAAATATCCAAAAAGATTTCGTTTCATATACTACCTTGGACAACAATTCTTACCCAATATATCGACGGCGTGAAAATGATGAAAAGGTAAAAGTTATAGGTCATTACTTAGATAATAGATGGGTTGTACATTATAATCCATATCTACTATCCAAATTTGATTGTCATATAAATGTTGAAATTTGCTCTACGGTGAAAGCTGTAAAATATTTGTACAAATATGTTTATAAAGGACATGATCGAATAGATTTCTCGATAAATAATGACGAACCAGAAATTGAAATAGATCAAATTAATAGATTCCAAAGTGCTCGATGAATATCTGCACCTGAAGCAATATGGAGAATTTACGGTTTTAATTAAAGTGAGAACTCCCCGTCAATCATTTCTCTCCAATTACATTTGAAAGATTACCAAAATATTACCTTTAATGATAACGATAATTTTACCAATATAGTAAACAATGAATTTCTTAAACGCACAATGCTTACAGAATATTTCCAGATGAATATTACAAATGAACTATCTAGAACTTTATTGTATAGAGATTTTCCAATTCATTTTGTTTTGAACACACAAGGTCGTTTTTGGAGTACTAGAAAATAAAAAAAATGTTATAGGAAGAATTATATTATTTGCATGTCTTATTAAACCATATTAGAGGTGCAACTTCCTTTGAGAGTTTAAAAAAAAAGTAAATAACATTCAAGTGAAAACATTTCGTGAAGTGGCTTCTTTACATGGATTACTAAATGAAGATAATAACTCTGAATTGTATATGGCAGAAGCAATAATGTATCAAATGTCATGCTCGTTGCGTCGTTTGTTTTCAACAATATTAAAATTTTGCACACCTAATAATGCAAGATCATTATGGTTCACTTACAAAGAGTTTATGATGGAAGACTACATAATGAACGGGTTCTCCAAATCTACAGTTGAACATGCTACAGTAGACTGTATAAAATATATTGGAGCATTCAAGTAAAAATATAAATGATTATAATTTAGTCTAATACTGTATTTCTACTAATGAACAAGATAGACTATCTACCATGATTTTCGATGAGACGAGAGTATGACAATAATGTAACTTTATCTTCAATGATTGAAAACTTAAATATAGAGCAAAGAAATGCATTCGATTGAATCTTTAATAAAATACTGAATAACGATACATGTTTATTTTTCATTGATGGACCAGACGACACAGGTAAAACTTTTTTTTATACAAAACACTTTTATGTTCAGTTAGAGGGAAAAAATGGTTGCTATCGCAACAGCTTCATCAGGGGTTGCCGCATCCTTATTACTTGGGGGGTTGAACTGCACATTTTACGTTTAAAATACCACTTGATTTGTCTCCTAATATTACATGCTTTATTAAAAAACAATCAGTATTAGAAATGCTACTAATAATGACTAGATTAATTATATGGGATAAAGCTCCTACGGTTCACCATTCGGCTATTGAAGCTTTAGATGAATTATTGAGAGATATAATAGAACTTGATGTGCCATTTGGTCGAAAAATTGTTGTTTTTGGTGGTAATTTTAGGAAAATTTTACCTATAGTGCAAAATGGATTAAAAACTGATATTCTTAAAGCAAGTCTTGTCTTCTCCTACTTATGGCCATCATTTGGACGAATACACTAACTCAAAATATGCGTGCTCATCTCGAGACTACTTTTTCTAAGTATCTACTTTCTATTGGTAATGATGAAATTGAAACACATACTTGTGGTATGATTCAACTCCCAAAAATTATAACTATTAGATTTGAGGAAGGAATGAAATCGCTAAACAATCTTATTGATTTGGTATTTCTGAATTGAATTATATCATACACATAGTCTATCAATGATTAATAGAGTTATTTTAACTACGAAAAATGAAAATGTTGACCTCATAAATAATTTGAAATTACATAAAATTTATGGAGAGAAATTTATATACCATAGCTTTGATGAAGTGATTGATAAAACTGAAGAAAATATTCATGAAGACTTTTTAAACACACGATAAGTGCATTTTATACACTTATTTATATAACTAAATTACAATAAATTATACTCATTCTTGAATAATTATTACATAATTTCTTTATATTTGTTTACATTGTAGGAATTTCCCTAAATGGAAGAATGAAGCAATAAAGTGAAATACTGCACATTTGGAAGCAAGTTGGAACTAAAAAGAGGAATTGAATGTTGGCATTGTTAACTGGGATTTCCAAGGAGAGCCAAGTGGAAGAAGTCAGAGTTCGAGGGCTTAATTAAAGATGGATTGAAGTTTGGAAGAAGAATTGAAGTGTTTGGGAAGTTCAAGGGGTTAATTGTTGCAAGCAGAAGATGAAGAACTCAAGTGCAAATAAAGTTCAGGGACCTACTTAAACGCACCGAAAAAGTTGAAAACGTGCTGAAAGAGTTACACTGCATTACCATGCCAAACCCACCAGGTAGCCGGCAAGAAATGCAGAATCAACAGAACCACTTTTGGATCAATTGTGCGGCCACCACACTTTACCCTGCGCGGCCGAGTAGTTGTTCAGCCTAGGTCCATGCGCGGATTTTAACATGATTTGTTTCCTTTGTTTTCCTAGGTTTTCTCCTCTTCTATATATACACTTTCTCATGCACGAATTAGAGGACTTTTGCACAGCTTCTAAACATCATAATTCTACATTCTTAACATCAAATTCTTTGGAGGAAAATGAAGGCAAATGCTTGAGAATTGAAGATTATCAATGGGGAGCGAAATGCTTGGTGTAAGATTTTCTTTTCTTTGTTAATTTGATAAACTCAACATGCGTAGTTATTTATATGTCTACATATTTATTTCTTTATTGATGAATTATTAATTTAATAATTGGGATATTCGATGTAGCTTAGTTTTACGCTTTGAATTCTATAATTCCAGTTTTACACTGTAATTGCATGTGTTGATTTTATTTTGTGTTTAATGCATGAATTAATTCGCAACTAGTTCATGATTTAATCCGAGAAGTGAGCCAACACTTAGATCTAGGAATAAAATCAGATAATTGAACAAACGATAAAATATTGTACGCCGTAAATGCATGCCGTGAAAGAGAAGAAGAAGAGGGATTACCAATCAATCTTGCTTGAAATCTGTAAAGAAAATTGGTAGAAGACAGTGAAAGAAATAGCGCTGCCCTAATCTCTTATGAGCGCGGAAAATGGATGGGTAAATAGTATGAATTTTTCAACGTCGCGCCCTAGTCTCTAATGCACGGGGAAATGGTTTTTTAAGGCGGACGCCATTGCATGCTGTGAACCATATGTCTATTTTACGGCGAGCAAGAAAGCACACCATAAATACTTATGTATCTTTAATGGCGTGCGACAAAGCATGCCGTAAATACTTTTGTCTTTTTTACGGCGTTCATTCGAACGCCATTAATCTCTTCAATTTACGGTGTGCTATCGAACGCCGTTAATTTCCTATTTTTATGATTTTTGACGGCGTGCAATTTTTGCACGTCGTAAATAATCTAATTTTACAGCATGCCTAATTTGTACGTCGTAAATTCCTGCCGTGAAAGGCCACTTTTGTTGTAGTGGGAAGATGATGAAATGAAGCAGAAACAAGCAAAAATGATTTCTGCTACGTCATCCTGTCCCAAAAATTGTGGTAATGCCATAGGTACATAAAGTGCTGCCAAACCAGTGTACCAAAGCTCCTATAATTACCTGCAGACAGGGGATATACCATCATCTTAATTTATTCAGTAATGGCTCAAAATAGTGTACCGCAAGCGCACGAGTCGCGTACAAGTAATAAAGTGGACTTTTTGAGTCCGGATTGTCGATCCCACGAGGAATGTTTACTTTAGATTATACAACTTTAATTAATTTAATTCTAACAATAAAAGAAAACACACAATTAAAAGTTGGATTTTTGTAAATTCTAAATTAAAGAAAATAATTCTAAACCGAATTAAAATAAGGAAAATGGACGATAAAATAGTTGGAATTCATTATTTCACTTAACTCTTGCTTAAGTAATTTCTCAACACATGCAAATTAATAAATTACTCATTTACAATGTTAGACTCGATTTTCCAAGCTTAGCTAATTACCTCTCTCGAGTGAAATTAACCCTAATTAATTGGTTTAACCTACTATATCTCTATGTTGATTAAAGCACAATCAATTGCATTAACTCTTTGTGAAAATAGCTCAATGGATCATCTAGGGTTTAAGATATATCTCTATCCTTAAAAAGAATCTAGAGCATTTGTTATTTGGTCTAAAATGCATAATATCTCTCAATTATCATACACTTCACAAAACATATATTTGGTGATCAATCAAACACATGGAATAATCTCAATAACAAACATACATGAAATAAGCTCAACATTAATAAACAAACATTAAAATTACTTAAATTAAGTTAAGCTACATCAATTATCCCAACATAAAACAACTAGCTCATTATATAAATATTTCACAAAAGATAAGGTTTATGAAAATACATCACAAAATATAGAAATTAAGGATAAAAATACAAGAAAAATGAAATACAACGCTTCCCTTGATTTTTGTTCCAAGAATCTTTCAATAATGCTTTGTATTTCCACTTACTTCTTGCTTCTTTGATCCAAATGGTGCTAGTAACTTAGAAACACAACTAAACTACAAACTAATTTACAAACTAAATAAAAAACAAAGAAAAGAAAAAGAAAAGAAAAGAAGAAGAAAGAAAAGAGAGAAAAGAGTTTGAAGATGAAAAGTGAAGAAGAACTCCCAAACCCTAGCCAAAAAATGCCCAAATATACCCAAAAATCGCCTAGATCCGCGTCCTCAGCATTCGGGCTGAATCGGGTTGCACAATGTCGGCCCGAATTATCGCTCAAAATTTTGACCACGCGATCGCGTGGCTGAATGCCTCGCGATCGCGTGGCTGACTTGAAAACTCTCGGGTTGGATTCTTGGCTTGACTCGCGAGCACTGCCTAGTTGATACACGCGATCGCGTGGTTCACTAGGCAGCTTTGTCCTTCCATGATTGCAATTGGGTCCTCCATCTTCTGGTCTTCTTCAATTCAGTCCTCGAACTTTGACTTTTATTACAAATATGCCCCTGAAATATTTGCATATTTAGTCCTTCACGTTCTGAGATGTTGCAATTGAGTCCCCGAACTTTTGATTTCTTTCAATTACGTCCTTGGACATCGAAATTGCTCTTCTTTTAGCTCAATTGCTATCCAATCTTGTCTATTTTCTTTTCAATTGAGTTTGTACCTAATTGTACAAGATAAACACAATTTATAAGTAGATATTTGCTCAATTTGTCAATTAAATTGCTTATTTAGGAACTAAATAAGTGTGTAAAGCACACTTATCATTATGAATCAAAAGTGAATACCACTAGGACTGAACTTTTTAGATTACTAGTTACAGTACACACATAGAATGAGGTGTTGGTTATATGAAAACTTTTGTTTGTTGTTTAGTTATTCATGATAACTTAAACAACTTGATGTGAATTACATTTTTTATAAAAGTTTTTATGTTTCGGCCTCTTGATTTTGGAGATAAATAGAAACTTGTGCATGTGTGTCTTTTGTCTTAAAATATTTTTCTATGGCTTGATATTTTCCTTGGTTGTGAAATTGTGGTATAAATAATTTGATTCGTTTGTTCTTATTATTGGCTTTCGAT
Organism: Ligustrum vulgare; assembly: GCA_963555705.1. Taxonomy (NCBI): domain Eukaryota; kingdom Viridiplantae; phylum Streptophyta; class Magnoliopsida; order Lamiales; family Oleaceae; genus Ligustrum; species Ligustrum vulgare. The sequence goes on along the minus strand of OY743173.1, from coordinate 37,814,116 downwards.
GCAATAAGTTTGATCATTGCTTGTATATCATCATGTTGAAATAAAAGTAACTTGGCATTCTTGTTAGCATATTGATGATATTGTTTTTGATTGGTTCATTATTAACACTTATAAATGAGAAGTTTTGAAATATGTATATTGAATCTGAAGAAATACTGTGATATGGGTCTTAAGTTTAAGAATACACAATGTGATATTGTGAGGATTTATAGATTTATGTTATGCAGGGGATATTGGTAATTGGATGTTATTTTCCTTTTATGTGTTTTCACCTTGTGTGATGGTTATGTGAGTTGCAAATCACATATTTTTTGCACATAATTCTTTTATCCATGATTAAGTTTGAGTATATTGGCACCGTATGAGTCATTAAATGATCTTTGATATTTAATGTCTTCTAAATAAACATTGTGGTTTTGTTGGTGATATGATTATACTCTTTCACTATTAGCATGTTATACATTTTATGAAAAATTCAGTTATTCACAGTTGCACTATGCATAGAGAAAATTTGATACATTTTGTTTAAGGTGTCACACGTGAAAGAAATTTTGAATAAATATGCGTTTTATTTGAGATATGTCATATTGTGAATAAAACCTGAATAAATGTTTTTATCAATCATTTCCTAAGATATGGTACTAAAATCATAACTTGTTTTTCGAGTGTGTGGGAGCAGATGATATTAAATTGGTTACTCAAATTCACTATTGGCGCACTCAAGTTCGTAGCAAGGTGGAGAATGTTGGCAATGTGCCACTCACTTTCAAGGGCCACAATACGTTATCAGCACTTTTGGGCGTAAAATGGTTTTGTCCCACTTTACTTAGGCACTTCTCTATATATATATATTCCTTACATTTGATATTCGTGGGATGAATGATAGAATTGATGAGACACAAGAAAATATGAAGGATGCATCCCATTTCTCCCCCAACACAATAGGATCGGACTCTCCTCTTCTTTGCTCTCATTTTGGTGGGGGCAATTTTAGGTTAAGGGTTGAACAAGACTTCTTGGTGAGTTTTGATTATGGTTCTTCTTTTGTTATCTCTTTTCTTGGTGATTAAAGAATCTCTTTACTTGGTGATTAGGGTGGTTTTACAATAAGGTGTAACACAGTTTTACAATAGGTGTAAAACATAGAAGATGAATTTTATTCTTGGTGAAATCCGATTGATTGTTTGGTAGGGTGTAGGATTCTCTTTTGGGAATATTTAGGTGTTCTTGATAACCAAAAAATCCTGGTGTTCTTGCATTTACATTTTGATTATTTTTGTTCTATTGTTTAAATCGATCTAATAGTAGAAAGCAACCAAGATGTAAAAATTAGTTATTTACTTCAAATATTGCTGAAACTCCCTTCTTGACTCCTGTTACTTCACCGCCATATTTTTCCATTTCCTTAGATTATTTATAGACTACATTTGTGTACTTCTTCACATCATTTACATGATTTTCAAATTTTTTTGATGTTTCTGCCACCTGTTGAGTTCGGACATCAATGGTAGCCAAAGAATCATGAATCCATTTCTAGTTTCGCAAACCTTCGTTCCCTCGTTCTTCAATGATTTCGAGTTTTTCTTCTGCATTCTTGACTGATCTTTTCAATTCGTTTACTAATCTCTCAGTCTGATGCTGAAAAGCATGAATCTTGCAACAATTTCAATATATTAACTCAAAGAATTTTGAAAAGAAAAATCCAGATAATTTCTTTCCATGTTTTTAAAGAGAAGAAGAAGAAGAAGAGGGATTACCAATCAATCTCGCTTGAAATCAGTAAAGAAAACTGGCAGAAGACAGTGAGGGAAATAGCGCTACGCCTTGATCTCTTATGAGCACGAAAAAATGGATGGGTAAATAGTATGGATTTTTCGGCATCGCGCCCTAGTCTCTAACGCGCGGGGAAATGGTTTTTTACGGCGGGCGCCATTGCACACCGTGAACCATATGTCTTTTTTACGGTGTGAATACTTATGTATCTTTAATGGCGTGCGACAAAGCATGCCGTAAATACTGTCTTTTTACGGCGTTCATTTGACGCCATTAATCTCTTCAATTTACAGCGTGCTATTGAACATCGTTAATTTCCTACTTTTATGATTTTTTTACGGCATGCAGAAATGCAAGCCGTAAATCTTCTATTTTTGTGGCGTGCAATTTTTGCACATCATAAATAATCTAATTTTACGACATGCATAATTTGTACGCCGTAAATGCATGCCGTGAAATGTCAATTTTGTTGTAGTGTATGTTTTATAACTATAAAACTTCACATTATCATTTTTACTGTTTTACCTTGCATTATGAAATAATTGCTATAAATTTATTGAAGTGAAGTTGCTGACTTTTTTTTCCTTGTTTGGTATTCTATATTCCCCCAATTATATATTTACAAATTAGTGTTACTGCATGTAAAAGAATTAAGTCATTTTTTATTTATCCTATCAATTCAACTCTCTCATCATTAAGAAATTTTTTTAACTTTCGAAGACAATAAAAAAATACATTTAATATGTATATTCCTTTTTCTCTTCTTCCAAGTTTCTATTTTGTAGAATTTATTATATTGCACATTCTCTCTCTCTCTCTCTCTCTCTCTCTCTCTCTCTCTCTCTCTCTCTCTCTCTCTCTCTCTCTCTCTCTCTCTCTCTCTCTCCCCCCCCCTTTATTATATGTTTTCATTTTTCTGGACATTTTAAAACCTATGAAAAAACGTTCTTTCATTACTTATTTATTGATCTTCGTTAATGAATGACTTTTTCATATATAGAACTAAGTTCTTTCTCCTTTTTTAGGGTAATACTGTCAAAGGGATGATTTGGGATCACCAGGGGCATTTGAAAATGTTCTGGTTGTTGGAAACACTTACCTCATTTCTAATGCATCAGTGAGGTTAGCACCAGAAAAGCATAAAAAATTTGATGGAAAGCTTCAATGAACTCTATCTGGAATATATAGCAAGTTTCTAACACTAGCTATTGTCTAACTTACAAGATCCGTGACAACTCTGAAAAAATAGCAGAAATGACTTCATTGAAACCATACTTCACGCCAAAAAAGATCGTAGCACTGGAAGACACAAGGTTCACACCAATTGAGGATGTACTTTACTTAACAGAAACGGTATGTATAATACTTAATTTTATTCTGAACAAGTTATATCATTTTGAAAATTATACCATGAAAAAAAATAATTTCTTCAAATATCTAACGATTCTCTTCTATTTATATATAGTTTCAACAAAGCCATTTCTGGATTAAGGGTACAGCTACAATAAGAATGAGTAGATCCATTTTGGTACGTGGGCTGTTCTCTTTATTACAGATCATCATGTGCATCAACGATAGGAGAAAGTTATGACTTCCGCAACTACAACACACCAAATGTAACAGCACTACCATGGTTAATTTAGAAATACAACTCTTCATATATCATATACTAAAAGGGGGAAAAATACTTTCCGATATCGTTATATTTATTGTATACAGATATAGTATGTTCTTAGTACCTCTTTCAACATCTAAGTTGCTCATTCAGAATTTTTACGTCATTTAAAAATTCTTCTAAATTCGTTTCCATAACAGTTGAGATTTTATGTTCATTGAATTCTAATTTACTTGTTAAATTTTATACAAACTAAATATAGCCAACTGTTTGATCTCTTTAAAATGTCAGTATATTTAACTTGAACTAAAAACAAGTTTTAAGTTTCACATAATTTAACACCTTAGCAGTTAGTACTCTTATATGTTGTAAATTTCTTCATCATATTTCCTTCTGAATGGGGAAAAAAAAAAACTTATGCTACATTTTACTAATAAAAATATCTACTTTCGAAATCTAGATAAATTAATCTAGCTTAATTTTACCTAATTTTTTTTTTTTAATCTAGAGCAAGAGCTGACATCTATATACAAGACAAAACTGGAAAGATAGCAACCTCACTCATGGGAGAAATTGCAAAAGAATACTTACAGTGCACAACTTTTAAACTTATGGGAATTTCTAAAGGGGTTAGTACCTTCATTTTATTCCATTATACTTTCATCCCAGGTATATATAACATTTCTTATTTCTTATTGTAATTGAGATTGAAAAATAAATTAAATCCTACAGAGATTGAATGATGAGGGAAACATAAGGCTCAACATAGATGATCAATACATTTTCTATGTGAAAATAATTGTACTGACAAAAAGCCCGATTGATCGTGGGAAAACACCAGTTACATTTTCACATAATTCTACTCATAAGTTCGAAGTTATTTCTCTAGAGGAGTATGTATCAAGCAGGTTCAAACACCCTCACAAGACAACACATGAAGAACAACTCTCAGCAATCTCGAACTCTACCAATTCAAGCACAACAACCAGTCATTCTTCTTCATCACCTCCAGCTAAGCACGTCTTATTCCCAACTGATAACACACCATCCCCAACAAAGAAGAAATTGAATGACAAGATTGATTAGAATTTCTTCTAATTATTGTATATTTTGATCAAACTTCAAACTCTAATGTTTAATATTTTGAAATCTCTTGATCTGTAGTTTAGTTAAATCGTCACCGCTGTTGTGCTTAAGTTAATACTTCACTAGCACAAAACACTTTTATGATTCTGTTAAATTTCAAGCTATAAAGCATGAAAAATATTAGAATCACTTATATTGTAAACTTGTGGGATGAATCATGAGTTTTAAATGCATTATTATTAATTATTTTATATTTTTATTTAATTATTTAATTAACTCCATCGTGATCATTTACAACTTCGTTTATTAATAAGTTAGTGCCACTCGATTTTCATTTACTAAGAATTTTAGTCCAAGTGTGAAGTTAAAGGTTACAATGAGGTGGAGACGTAACAAATTTCATAAAAAGAAATTAATCATTTTCACTTTACCCAAAAAAATACAAATTCTTTTAATTTTTAGTTTTAGGACAACCAATTAAGATCCTAAAAAAAAAAGTAAGGATCAAAGATCGGTTCTAAGTTCGGTTTTTCGGTTCTAAAGGTGGAACCGAGAACCGAACCGAAAACTAATCGGTTCTCGGTTCCAAAACCGATTTCCTATTTTATTTTTTTAAAACCATACGGTTCCGGTTTTTTTGCCCACCCCTAACTTTAAGATAAAGTTGACAGCATCATGGTCGAGGACTTGGAGCAATATTTAAGATAGAAGAAATTGTAAGTTTTTAAAAATTATTTTGTGTAATTTAAATTATTATGTTTTTAAAAAAATTGTACACGAAATTTTTTATTCGTGTACAATTTTTAACTCCGCCATATTGATCGTAGTCGGTCCCAAGCCCGAAAAAAGGAGGAAGGTTGTAACAATGTAACTTGTAACCTTTATTTAATACATATATATATATATATATATATATATATATATATATATATATATATATATATATATATATATATATATAGTAATTTAGTATAAACTATAGACTTTACAAAATCTACATTTAAATTTTTATTGAATCTTATGTTTAATATTTTAACTATATTTATTGTGTACATGATTATATTATATAGTGATGGCAACGGGTCGGGTTCGGGTCAGGTCTCCCCGACCCGCGCCCCGCCCCGCCCCGTCAAATTTTATTAAACCCAAACCCGCCCCGTGACCCGCGAGTTTCGGGTCGGGTCGGGTTCGGGTCGGGTCGGGTCGGCTCTACCGCCCCGTTTACCGACCCGTTTAATTTTTTTCCTATTTTTAAATTTTTTTTTTTAATTTGTTCGACATTTTTTTATTATTTTTCTTTAATATATTATTTAAAATAATATAATCGGGGCGAGTTCGGGTCGGGGCGGCCAAAACCCGTACCCGCCCCCCGACCTGCTCGGGTCGCTAAAACTTAACCCGAACCCGCCCCGCCAACCCGCGGGGCGGGTTTTTTTCCACCCATTAGGGGCGGGTACCCGTCGGGTTCGGGTCGGGTAGGGTTTTTTTGCCATCTCTAATATTATATATTTAAGTAATTACAATTCATTTGCCTCGTGTGACTCGAGAAAAAAAGGCCCTGCCCGGCTCGACTCGGCTCGAAGAATCTCGAGCCGACCCTCAAAATTTTGGTCGAGCTTTGACTCGGCTGGAGCCAAAAAAAGCTCGAACCTTGATGTTCGGCTCGACTTATTGACATACCTACTTTAAATACATGGTTGAAATTAATTGTTGATTTTGGTTTAAATTATTTTCATTATAATAATATATATCTTTTTTCGCCTATTTATTTATGAATATTAAATATCAACAGGACAACCCGGTTACTCTACCCGATAAGGAACCCGGGTTGTGTTTGACGTTGGACGCGTGGGACGTGTTGAATACCCACTTGTGAGCTGAAAGCCTGAAACTGACCAACAAGCAAACCTTTGAGAAAAATTCCAAATTGTTGGGTATTTGACCCAAAATCCAACAAAGGCATGATTATGGCAACTACTTTTGTTTTGCTCTTTCGGTGGTACAGAGGAGTAATCAGAATATGTCTCTTGGTGAAAGGAAAGAGACATGTCACTTTCATGATTAAAGGTAAAAGAAAATGGGCTACTTTTGACTAATTATGAAAGTTGATATGATTGCCCTATTCTTGAATTGTTGAAACCACGTGGTTGAAGTATTATAAAAGGGAGTGCATATTGCTTTGTTGAATTGTGCTGCAAGAGATGTAGTACCGTATGTCTTGAGAGAGAAATTCTTGATGGCCATACTGTGACCAAAGAGAGAAAATTGTGAGCCTAGCATATTGTGAAGTTTCTTGTAACTCTTTGTGGTGTAAATCAAATGGTAGAAATTATATGTGGTAAAGCTCGTTTATTGTATTTTCTCTGTGTTCTGTGGGATTGGGTTGGTGAGTGAAAGTCTATATATTTGTAACAATTTAATATATAGTGAAAAGCTTTGGCGAGGGTCCGTGGACGTAGGCAAGTTGCCGAACCACGTAAATTTCTGTGTTCGTATTTATTTTCTTGTTTGCTTATTTTACTTTGAATATCGAAAGATCCTGTGGGAAAATTAAAGTGGGAATCGACGTGTTGAAATTCCCAACACAAATTTTGGTGATAGAAAAGAAGAAGAAGCGTAAAATTCAAACAAGGGTTTTGGAAAGAAAGAATAACTCAAATTATTCTTTTGGTTTTTAATTTTTAATCTAAGCTACAGAGAGAAAAGGAATGCGGATTTATAGTAAAAATTGGAGCATTTGAATCTTTGATTGAGGTGAGTTGAAGAGGTGGAATATGGGTTTGGAGTTCTTTTCCATACTAAAGAGATAAACGTAATTTTCTGCGTTTGGGAGATTCTTAATTTCCATTATTATTTAATATTTTTGAACCTGTATATACTTTTTGCTATATGCCATGTTGAAGATATAAGCGTTTTTCATCTGCTTTCTTGCTGCATTAATTGCCGTAATTGTAACCTAATCTTTGGTATATATTTCATATTTAAGACATATGACTTCACTCTAACTCTAATACTAAGGTAAAAATTGTTGTTTAGGGTTTTGGATTAACGTTTTGGCTTTTTTCTCTTTAAATTTTCCGATTTTCCGTGTTAGACTTTTTGTGTACAAAACCCTAGATCGTTCTCTTTGGTTTCTGCTTATTTATTTGAATGGTGGGTTTTAGTTTATTCAAATGCAGTTTCTTTTATTTCAGCTGTTTCATATGTGAATTAAGTAATGATAGTTTTCCATTTTTCCATTTCTATTTGCCTTTTCAGGGTTCACTTGAGGTTTTTTTTGGCGATTGTGATCGAATCAATCCAGTTTATTATAGTGATCACAGGGGCCTTGGGAAACCGGTAAAGTTTACGACTATCTAATAGCTTTCATATAGTTATTCCAAGTCTGTTTGTTAATTGATTTGCATAATCTCTGTATTCGCAAGGGTTTCTGTATCTCAATTTTTTCCTTCCATTTTACTGCATATCTTTGAATATATGGTTTTCTTATACATAATTTCAGTTGTACGTACCTAGTAATTCATTGCTTTACCTAAGGGCGTCTCCAACCAGGAACTCCATTTTGGAGTAAATTTGCACCAAAATGATACATAGAAATTGAAATATTCGTACAATACAAATAAAAAAAAAAAAAAACTTCAATTTATATACTAATTCTTAAAATTAGTATATATATCCTACAAAAATTATCAATTAATGCATTTCTAAGTGAAATGTGAGATTCTTTACCTTTAATTCGTATATGTCAGGCAAGCAAGTTTTGAAATCGAATATTTTCATCTACAACCATCTCAACATCAGGAGTGAGTGCTGTGCGACAAATTGAGATGGACGCATCAACATGACATTCATCCTCGACAATCATTTTGTGCATAATACTACACATACACTTTTATTCCAAAATTGTGCTGGTCATGTGACTATCGCAAATCGTGTTTGAAGAACGTCAAATGCTCGTTCAACGTCTTTCCTATATCGCTCTTATCTTGTTGCAAAATATTTTTTGGGTGCCTTGTGGATCATGAATTGTTTTCACAAGAGTAGGCCATTCTGGATATATATTATTAGCTAAATAGTAACCCATGTTATATTCTTTTTCTTGAATGACATAATTAACGGGAGGAGCTATACTTTTTGCAAGATTTGCGAACAAATGGGATCCCTCCAATACATTGATGTCCTTGTTTGATCATGGCAAACCAAAATGTGCTTGCCATATCCATAAATCGTAATCAGCTACATTCTCAAGGATAATTGTTGGGGATCCACTTTGACCTGCATATTATCTTGCCCAAGTCGTTAGACAATTTTTCTATTTCCAATGCATACAATCTAAACTACTCAACATTCCTGGGAAACCACGCGGTTTACAGATATGGAGTAATCTCGCTACGTCATTAGCATTTGGCGATCTAAGATATTTGTTGAGCGAATATCTTCACAACAGCTCGACAAAATCTTTTCAAACTTTCAATTATTGTGGATTCTCCTATTTTAAGGTATTCATCAGTTGCATCTGCTATTATACCATATTCTAACATCCTCATCATAGCTGTAATCTTTTGGAAAGTGGATAAACTGCCTCTACCTAGCCCATTTCTCTTATGCAAGAAGTTGTCATGCGATGGACTGCATGAAGTATACGTAAGAATAAGCTTTGTGACATTTGAAATCGTCGTCGAAACATCGCTTCCCTGTGACGTGGGTTCTCGGCAAAATAGCCATTGAAAAGATTTGCATCAGCAGTACCTCAATCGCGATTGATGACTACATGATCAAGAATTGAGCCTTCATGAGTTACGTAGTATCGTTTTTTATCGAGGAAGTGAGATGACGAGGATTTTGTTATGCAAATGATATATCAATTTTTCCTGTGTATCAATTGCTACAAGATCATGAGTAAGTTCTTGATCTTTGTCATCATCCGCATCGTACAACGAAGATGAAGCAAAAGATGAATAGTTAGAGGAACCACCATTGTTGAAATTTATTTTTCCAAATCAAAATGACAAATAAGTTTAAGCACTGACATAACAGTCTTATATAGTCGTCCAATATAGATTTTATCTACTTGTAACTATTTGATAGATTCCATCATGTTTAAACCGTTGGATTGATATTAAAATATCTGATCTTCTTTGAGATGACACTTCTTAGCCGCTGGATGATTACATCACATCTAAATTGTTAGATGCATTGCATCACATCTAAACCATTGGATGAATTTCATCACATTTAAACCGTTGGATGAATTGTATCACATCTAAATCTTTGGATTGATATTTTTCAAGTCTTATCTTATTATCTTCATTGAGATGAGCCGTTGGATGGATTCCATTACATTTAAACTGTTGGATAGATCGCATCAAATCTAAATCTTTGGATTGATATCTTCAAATTTTATCTTATCTTCTTTGAGATGACACATCTAAACCTTTAGATAGATTGCATCACATGCAAGCCGTTGAATTGATATCTTTAAAACTTATCTTACGTTACCTTAGGGAGTAACTCTGAACCGTTGGATTGTATTCACCAAATCTAAATCATTAGATGGATATTCGGCATCTGATCTTAATATGCTATCATTTTTACTATTAAATAGGATATGGAGTTTTATATTTTATCTCACATTTACCTTCTTGCAAATCCACATATCCTACTCTTTGAAACCTCCTCACAATGAGTTCGAGTAGAGGAAATGTTTCATACTCGACAAACACTTGTCATGTTTGGCTTGATATTCAATTATTGGTATTAGTTAATCGAAATATAAATTCTGTTCTCATGTTGAATCTAGTTATAACTGCTTTAAATCAGAATGCATCACTCAATATCAATCTATAAGGTCTTTGCAATCTCGAATGTTTGTTATTTTAACCGTTGTTGCCCAATTGATGGATGCATTCGACTAGTGGAACTTCTTAATCCGAGTGGTACATCATAACAAGATATCGTGCGTATTATATATAATATTTGAAACATATAATTTTCCATGATCGAGCAAAAATATCATTTGCACAAACCAAAGCTGACAAGAAAGACTTCAAATTTGATCATATCTGGCACATCCTAAAAGATATTGAAAAGTTTACTGATGATGTTAACACAACAATACTGCACTTTCAAATGGTGGAAACTTTGTACCATCACAATCAAAGTCTCCAACATTTGCATCTCCTCGATTATCATCATTATCTTCATATAAATGAAGAAAATGTTGGTAGCTCTGTTCAACGACCCATTAGGGTAAAGAAGCAAAAGGAAAAAAAAAGATGATGAATCTTCAAATACGATCCAGTCAATTGTAGTCCATAGAAAATAATCGAGAAATCACTAAGATTTTGAAAATGGGAAGCGATGATAGACTAAAAGTTTATGAAAACCAAATGCTTTGAGCTGAAACTGAATCGATAAAGTAGTTGCAGAATTTCGAGAAGAGAATGAAATTTTACTTAAATACTTGGACTCTATACCATATCCAAATCTTTGCGAGTTTATTCGAAGTGAACAACTATAAATTATGGGAAAAAATCCCAATGATTAGGCAAGGAATCTCAAAGTAGCTTAACTCCTTTTAGTCAATATTTTAATGGTATCGAGGGATCTGGAAATGACCTACCATATTTTTAAATTTATTAACATTTTACCTAATGTACTCTTACATTAATTAATGGATGGTGCATATTAGTATATAACAATGCATATTAAATATGGGTATATTAGAAAATTAAGGGGCCGTTCTCTTTGTATTTCGATTTGAGATTTTGAGTCTTGGATTTTGTTTTGAATTTTGGATTTTAGTTGTTTGTTTTGGAATTGCTGAAAACATGTTCTCTTTGTGATTTTGGAAAACTGTTTTCAAAAATAGAAAACTAAAAAATGCGTTTACTTTGTAATTTTTTGATATGTTTATTTTGTGATATTTTATATGTAAAAATTAATTGATTTGTTGAATTACATTAATTTTAATGTTAATAAATCAGTTAGTTTTCTATGTCAATAAATTCATCATTAATATTGTTTCAGCTAAACAAAAATTTAACATCATACCAACAAAATCTTGACATTGATCTATATATAATGACAAAATAATATAAGAACTTCAAGTGAAGGAAGTGTCTCACATTTACAAAAAATAATAATAATAAAAAATAAACAAATTACAAAAAAAAATCTTAACATGGATTTATATAATGGCAAAATAACATAATAATTTTAAGTGAAGGAGTGTCTCACTTTTATAAAAAGAATAATAATAAAAAAAAAAATCTTAAAATGGATCTATATATAATGGTAAAATAACATAAAAATTTCAAGTGAATGAAGTGTCTCACTTTTACAAAAATAAAAATAAAAATGAAAAAAATTTCCAAAAAAATAAAAAAATAAAAAAAAATCTTAACATGGATCTCTATATAATGACAAAATAATATAAGAATTTCAAGTGAAGGAAGTGTCTCACTTTTACAAAAAATAAAAATAAAAATAATTTACAAAAAATAAAATAAAATCTTACACATAGATCTATATATAATGACAAAATAACATAAAAATTTCAAGTGTAGGAAGTGTCTCACATTTAAAAAAATAATAATAATAATAAATAAAAAATTACAAAAAAAATAAAAATAAATCTTAATATGGATCTATATATAATGGCAAAATAATATAAGAACGTCAAGTAAAGGAAGTGTCTCGCATTAAAAAAAAAAAAAAATCCAAAATGCGCGTTTTGGTCATTTTGGACTTTTTAACACAAAATATTCAAAACGCAATAAACTCGTTTTGAGTTTCCTTTATATTTTTTTTTGTATTTTGGAAAACGCGTTTCTGAAAATGGGCAAAGTGAACGCGTTTTCGATATTTCCAAAAATCGAAAACTCAAAACGGGCTCAAAACAGTAAAGAGAACGGAGCCTAAGCCCCTGTTTGATTTTCATTATTGCAAATTCATGGTTTTTTTCTCTCTTTTTTTTCAACCATACATTTATCAATAAAATAATATCACATTAAAACCCATAAAATATTCCATACTTTTTAATCACACATTCTCCAAAAAATCACTATTCAAAATCACAAAAACCCTTTTTAAACAAAATCAAACACACTATTCAAAATCACAAAAACTCTTTTTAAACAAAATCAAACACACTCTAAGACATTAATGTACTCTCAATAAAGAAAGTGACATATAATTTGGGACAAACAAAAAAGGAAAATGAGTCTATCTTTGTGGGACGGAGTGACTAGTAACTTGGGTTCAAGAAGTGTCGCTATTCGATATGAATGTGTCAAACACGAACACGTCACCCTAGTTGAAATGTCGAAGTTAGGGTGTCCATGCAACATAGCTCAGAGGTAATATGACCCTACCGATCCTGTATTTTGATCGGTTGATTGACTTAGGGATTTACATAGGGCGTTGTGGGTTGTGTCTTAGATTTTGTTACAATATAACCTGTGTTTAGTATCGATTTTATTTCAGATTTTAATTTAAGTCAAATTCAAAAATTAATTTCAACCACATATTTTATGGATCCGATCCACAACTTTTCAACTATATATGTCATCAATTTTTATCAAAATTTACTAAAAATCTATTTTAGCCTCCGTTTGGTAACTTGTTCATAAACAAGTTTATGAACAATATATTTCTCCAAACAACTTTTTAACTACACATATTTTCCCAAATCATTTTTAACTTCATATTTTACCTCGAAAACATTGCATTCTTTGTTTATAAACAATAAAACTTTTACCAAATATAGGCTTAATTTCTACCAAACAAGGACATAGTGTTTCAATTGGTGTGACATAGGCTACTGACTACTGAGTTTCTTGTATCCAGGATGAACTTAATTTCGGGGAGGGGGTATAGGAATGATTTTCTTTAACACTTCATAGTGATTGCAGCTCTAAAAGATATTTTGGGAAAATGATTTTGTAAAATTTCTATTCCAGGAAAGAGGTCATTACTTATAAGTGGGACTAAGGGAGTAATTGATAAGTAGTAACCTAATTAAGGTGACCATGTGTTAGTAAATGTATTTTCGACACATTTTCCATGGGAGTCTTAGAATTATGACCATTATTTTATCTTGAGATAGAGATGCAATGGAGAACTGCTGCTTGAGGGCCATTGGTATTTATTGAATGTTTTAAGATGGAAAGCAAACTTGGATTTGTAAATTCAGTGGTGGTTTGATGCAGTTAGAATCGTTTTATGATAATAAACTAGTTTCACACCCGTGCGATGCACGGGCATACTCTATTGACAAAATAATTATTTTATGTCATTTCAACAAATTATTTAGACATGAACATTTGCTAACACTTTTTAGTTTATAAACATGTTTATTTATGATTTTGAGGTAAAAAGTAGTTGAAAATTAGAGAGAGAATATGTATGTGATTAAAAAGTTATTTGGAAAATTGTGTGATCTATAAACATGTTTATAAACCAATTTTTTTATTTTACCGAACACATGCTTACAAAATATGGAAAGTTATGTCATGAAAAATCAATACAAATGTAATTATCATAATAAGTAAAGATTAGGAATCTTAAATAAAGATTGAGAAGCTTAAATGCAACTAAAATATGATACAATAAATAAATTATTGTGTAAATATAACTATCGAAAGAAAAGGAATATAAATAGATCGATCAATCTTATATTTAAATGTCAAATATAGCCTTTCAAGGAAAAGGATAGAGGTCGCACGTGACCATTGTGCTTCATATCGCCATCGATAATCAAAACTTGAGGAGACCTCATCCACTTCAATAATTAATTAATGGGTCATTTGGATTCTTCTTAATGAAAATATCAGTTTGTAGATGGTGCCACTTCCACAAATATAAATATATAATTTGGACTGAAGTTGAGGGCGGTGTGAGGGAAGAATAATATCTACAATCTCACACTCGAACACGCACGAAAAAAGAGAGAAGGTACAGTAAATAATTGTATGAAATAAAAAAAGAATTTGTAAATACTTTTTCTTTTTCTCTCATTTTAGTTAATTCAGAAGGACTGCAGTCTAGAAAAGAAATAAAAGATAAAGAAAAGTAATGTACTTTGCAAACATGTTTAACTACTAAACTAAACTTAGTTGGCTTCAATTTTATCAAGACGAACATCACTTTTCCCAAATAGAGATCCACAACTAGAAAAGAAATAAAAGATAAAGAAAAGTAATGTACTTTGAAAACATATTTAACTACTAAACTAAATTTAGTTGACTTCAATTTTATTGAGACGAAGTTCCACAATTGGGGCACTTGCCAAGGCGAATCTCTAAATTCCTTTGGACGCATTGATAGAAAAATATATGGTAGCACTTCGTAATTACAACCTGAAAAAATGGTAACAAAACCTATGAAACCATTACTCAACAAACTTAAGAACAAAAGTAACATAGGCAAAGGAAGAAGAGTAAGCAATCAGTTACGTGTACAGAAATTTAGAAAATTATGAGTGAATATGGATGTTATAGCAATAATTATTGATGGATTCAAATGGAGTAGCTGAATCTGCACGATACGGGCACAAAAGGTGTTGACAGAAGAGAAGAAAACTGTGAGTATCCTTATTCTCGAAAGGAAAAAGAACCGTGTAGACTGATATGTATAGATTTACCTCATTTGGTCGATCAAAACACACCCACACTTGAGAAAAGCTTTGCAATTCTTGATTCCATCTTGAAGTTTTTGTATTGCAGCCTCCCCACTTTCAGAAGTCATCTCAGCAACAGCTCTATTCAACTCCCAAAATAGGTTATCCCACCCCTACAGAGCTTGATATCTAGGAGTAACTAATAAATATTTTGTCCAGAAAAAATAAATAAATAAACAAATAAAATCTTAGGATCAAATTCAAGAGAGTTGGAGTAGATGGTAGTTACTTTTCAACACCTAACTCCTGAGGTCCTAGGTAATGAAAATAACTAATCACTAAAATGGAACCAGCTTTGCATCTCTACTGGTTAAGCATAAATATAGAATCATTATGAAGGTCCACCAGAAGGAAATCCAATCATAAAGCATAAAACACAATAAATTGGTCAAGATTTAGCAAGAATTAAGTTCCAAAACAATAAGGATGTAATCAAAAGATAGTTGCTGTACGTAGAAATCTATTCACTCCCTGCACATGCCGGCATCACGTGCCCCATACTCCTACTGGAACGATAGACATTTCATCTTCCCCCTTCTCCGATTAAATATATATCAATAACCATCACAAAGTGAAAAAACCATGTAAAATCTAAGAGAATGGTTTCTTAAATCCAGTGTGGACCCTCTTATAAATTGTTCAAAAGAGAGTTTGGTTTTCTAGGATTCAAAGTCAACATACAACAATTAATCCCATAAAAATTCTAATCGCACAACAATTAATTCACATTAAAATTATAATCCCACAATTATTACACCAGATTTTCAGTTTTTCGTGTATATATATATATTTTCCAATTTGTATTACAACAAAATTTTAATTTATATTATATCCTTTTATTATTATATTTTAATTTGATTATTACTTTTATTAACATTTATCATAAATTGTAATAAGCAAGTAATAAATAATAACTATTAAATGTAATATTTTTTAAATTGTGGTATTACGTGTAATGTTGTTACAAATTTATTAATAAATGTAATATTTTAATTAACTAAATGTAATTTTTAATTCGGTAATATTAGTAGTAATATAATTTAAATTAATATCTTTGAAAAAAATAATTGTTGAGAATTTAAAAAAGAAAACACTCTCATTTGGATGTAATGTGTTAATCATTTTAGTTCAATGAATTGATGTATGCAATGGCTAGCAATGGAACGTCTCGAACAAAACAGGTTAGTCCTCAAGATTGTTACACTTGTCGGCCATATCGCGGGTCTTTCACAGCTGGATACCTGCATATATAGAACCAATGACTTAATTGAGAAGATGGTAATGCAGTTGGACTTAAAGCAACTTACACATTTTCTTCATCTGCAAAATTAGATAATCACCTTCATTATCCTCCATAGTTTGTGGGGAAGGACACATGCCCCATAGCCTCAGCTTGTACATATCTTGATGCGAACTCCTTTGGTGATTAAACCAAAAATTCTCACAATAAAATTGTATCAATCCAAGAAAGCTAAAATAGGTAATAAGTAAGGAATCTTGACCCAAGTTTAACCTAACCAAAATTCTAAGGAAAGTTAACCCTAGCCCAATTGAGAGATTAAGACAAATATCAAGACTTGTGGAATGAATATCAACAAATACACAAGAACAAACTCTCAATATATAAGTTGAAATAAATTTCAAGTAAAATTACAAGGGAAGAAAGGATTTACCTCTCTCAAATGCTCTCAATGGAGTCTTCAATGTTCAACCAAAACTTTACAAATGACAAGAAAATGTGTATTTAATGTACAAAATGGGTAAAAAGTGTAATTTCGGAAATTGCAAGAAAAACTCCGTTTTTTGTAAAACGGAGTGTTTCGATCGACCGAACTGGTCGACCGAAAATAGTTCGGTCGATCACAGGGTCGACCGAAAGTGGACTTTCGGTCGACCGTCACTCATCCGAAAGTGACTGAGACTGGAACAAAATTCCTCTGCAGAAGATCGGTCGACCGGAAGAAAGTTCGGTCGACCGAAAGTGGCTGAAACTCCAATTTTGGCTTCAACTTGATTCTTGGCTTCTTTTCTTGATTTATTCACGTTGTTTAGCCTCGAATCTTGAACCTCTTCAACTTCGAATCTCGTCATGGGTGCCACGGGCACGTGCATTGAGGTTTGACTTTCCCGATTCTCATCATATCTTGCCCACCCTCTTGAAAAGGATTCGACCTCGAATCTTGCTTGAGTGCACTGTCGTGAGACTCCTTGAACTTTGATCTTGCAACATTCTGGATCACAGGTTCGTGCAATGAAGTTGGACCCTCGTGATTCTCATCATCTCCTCCATCTCGAAAGAGATTCGACCACGAATCGACACCTACAATAAAAAATAGAAAATTCAGACACAATAAATGTTACTGAAATTTCATACTCACAGTGTAAAATCAATTTGTAGGCGTTGCGAAGAACTTGAGAGGTGCCAACACCGCAGAGTAGCAATTTAGATTTTATTAAATCGGGAACCCGTTCTTTCCTCCAAACGAACAACATCCAACCACCCGGGTCAAATACAAATCGCATTCGATCTTGGTTCGAATTGGAAGTACATTTTTCAATAAGCGCTCTAAATTGACGCTCGCCCTGCTCTATCAGGGGCTCAACCAAATTTGCATTTTTGTACCCACCTAAATTAGAATCTCCATAAATAAACAAGTGCATCAATCTCAAAAAAGTTATTAGGCTATGACCAAAAACAACATTAAGTGGAGAAGATTTGCTACTAGGATAAACGCTTTTATTGCAGGCAAATTTAACAACCACAAATTGAGCATCATTTTTATGCCAATGCACCACTCCCCCAAAGAAAAGATTCATCATGTTGATAGCAATGCGGGTTTCATGACATATAGTAAAATGTGAAAGTTTAATACCCCTATCAACCTCCACAAAATTAGCATCATTTCTTTTCTTTAGTCTAAGTAAACCCAACACAAACTCCATAGAATGATTAATCCAAGGTTTACTGGGAACGTGCAAATGTGTGTATAAAACATGAGGTAAAAACTTAGATTTAGCCATTTGGAACGTTCGGCCTTTACCACAAGTGCAGACATGTTTATCACCAATTTTCCAATGAGGCCAATAAAAGTGATCACCAAATATTTCCACGGCCCCCTTGGTTTCAAAGTGCCCAATCAAACAACCAACATGTGTCTCACTCATTAGAAATTCGCGCATGGCACATTTAAAAACACACAATCCAACTTTCCAAAACAAATAATTATCATGCCCATAAAATCCATCAAAATATTGCTCACAGCACGATTCACAAATGTTTAACAAATTCGGATTATTAACATGGATGCCCTTAACATGCTCAATACAAAATGAGTTGGCACTTAGACAATTTGGCACACATAAAAATTTGCATTTACAAATGAGGAATTTATCATGCCAAGAACCTTCATTACATGTAACATTTTCACATGACAAAATTTCATTTGTCAAGTCCACATCAATGTCATACAATCCTTTGATGTATTCCAAATATAATAACCTTGCTCTTGAAGAAGTGTTAGGAGCGTACCTCCTAGATGTTGCATCGGTTACTACATTTTCTTTACCTTGATTGTATTTGCTGTGGTAGGAAAATATCTCCATAAAGTTCTTCCACTCGGCATGACTTTTGAGTTCTTGGTTGCTTTGATAAGTCGGTCTCACGATCTCCTGCAACAAAGAAGTAACCAAGCTAGGGAGGGCATTGTTAGAAAATTCGAGAGTAAAGAACATTTTTGTGCGATCTCTCCCCTCAATTTTCTTTGTGGCACTCATCACTCCCTCACCTTTTTCTGAGGTAGGAACCTCAACTCTCAGTTCTTCTCTCACCTCTCCTTTTTCTGGAGTCGTGGCTCCAACTCTCATTGCCTCTCCTTTTTCTAGGGACGTGGCCCCAATTCTCTTACTCTCATTTTTGTTTTCTTCAATTCTCTCAATTGAATTTTCATTTTCATTTTCTTTCTCCTTTTTCTTTTCTTCTTCATTTTCACTTTCCTTGTCTTTCTTTTTCTCCTCTTCTTCCTCCCACTCCTTCTTGAGTTTCATTTGATCTTTATGAACTTCCTCCAAACTCAAAGATAGGATCACAACCCTTTTTCCATTCATTTGGAAGGTACACCGGTTCTTCCTCTTGTCATGTATCACACCCCTATCACTTTGCCAAGGTCTCCCCAAAATTATGTGAGTAGTGTACATGGGAACTACATCACATATCACTTGGTCACAATAGGATCCAATGTTGAAGGCAAGAAGAACTTGTTCACTCACTCTCACTCCCCCATTGTCACCCAACCTTTGCAATACATAGGGATTAGGATGTTTCATAACCGGTAACCCCAATTTCTCCACCCTACTAGCACTCACCAAATTAGTGCCAATCTCCCCATCTATCATGAGACTACATGGTTTATCACTCACTAGGCACCTAGTGTAAAAATTATCCTCCCCATATTCCTTCATCTCATTAGCATGGGCCAAAGATTGTGGTGGCCTAGCATTTATCTCCTTCACTACTTCTCTACCTTCACTACCTTCCCTCCTATGGAATGATGAAGTCTTCATTTGCTCAATATCAACCTTCTCATCCATCCCATCTCCACTCTTATCTACTCATTCTCTTCTTCTTCTACCCATTCTCCAACCTCCTTCAACTTTCCCTTCATTATTATCCCTCCTATGGAATGATGGACTCTTTATTTTTGTTCTATCAATATTATCATCAATTCCATCTCCACTCCTATCTACCCATTCTCCTCTTTTCCTATGCATGCTCCCACTTTGTTTACTATCCCTTTCCTCATCCCAAACGTCCATTTTAATTTTCCTATTCAAACTCCCATTTTGTTTTCTAACTCCATCCCTATACACTATGTTCCCAAATTTATCCCTCACCATTCTTCTACTACACATCATTTCTTCATCTCCCCTATTTGATGTACTCTCCCCTCTTGTTCCTAAATTTTCCAACAAGTACTTCAAATCTTGAGTTTGAGAATTGAAAATGGACATGGTGTGCAAGTGTGAAAGTGTTCTCACAAGAAAATATTTCTCTCGTGTTTCACTCAAATCTGGCTTTTACCCTCTATTGAGCTCACCACTCTTGCCTTTTTCCACTCAAAATCTCCTTTCTCAAGTTCTCCAAGGAAGGTAATCAACTAAACCACAAAGTATAATTCTTGTGGAGTTAAAGAAATCACCAACAAGGAAGAAAGAATTTATAATAAGTAGATACAAATAGCAAGTAGAATTTATGTGCTTGCTAAACTCGAAAGGAACAATATTTATGTAGGATAAGATGCTTGGAACACAATTTTAGCAATGGGATTAACAAACCACAAATATTTGGTAAGGCATAGATGTAGAGCAAATAAGCACAAGAGTGTAAATTTTCAATGTAGCAATTTAGCAAATACTTTGTACTCAATCTTTAAGTGGCCTTGAATGTGGATAATGTGGATATATGAAAACTCCCACAACACAATTGTGGTAAGAAGTGAATGATCAACAATTATCCAATAGATGAAGCAAGTGATATATGGAATAAAATGTTGATAACACAATCTCAATGATGGGAATCGGATAGCCCCAAGTAATTAGCAATATATGGGCATTGAACAACAAAGCATTAACGTAGTAATTTTCATTGGGACATTTATCAAACACTTTGAATACACAATTTGGAAAGTGTAGGTTTTGTAGTGAATGAATATGAAATTCTCCCAACAAACTCACAATCAATATACCCAATACATAGAATCAACAATACACATGAGCATATCAATTTTCCCCAAATGTTTTTCCCAATTTTCAGATTTTTTTTTTTTTTTTTTTTTTTTCACAATGCCAAGAACAACAACAAGAAAGTAAAGATATGTTTACCAAATTAGAGTCAAGCTCTGATACCAAATGATGCGAACCCCTTTGGTGATTAAACCAAAAATTCCCACAACAAAATTGTATCAACCCAAGAAAGCTAAAATAGGTAATAAATAAGGAATCTTGACCCAAGTTTAACCTAACCAAAATTCTAAGGAAAGTTAACCCTAGCCCAATGGAGAGATTAAGACAAATACCAAGACTTGTGGAATGAATATCAACAAATACACAAGAACAAACTCTCAATATATAAGTTGAAATAAATTCCAAGTAAAATTACAAGGGAAGAAAGGATTTACCTCTCTCAAATGCTCTCAATGGAGTCTTCAATGTTCAACCAAAACTTTACAAATGACAAGAAAATGTGTATTTAATTTACAAAATGGGTAAAAAGTGTAATTTCGGAAATTGCAAGAAAAACTCCGTTTTTTGTAAAACGGAGTGTTTCGGTCGACCGAATTGGTCGACCGAAAATAGTTCGGTCGATCACAGGGTCGACCGAAAGTGGACTTTCGGTCGACCGCCACTCATCCGAAAGTGACTGAGGCTGGAAAAAAATTCCCCTGCAGAAGATCGGTCGACCGGAAGAAAGTTCGATCGACTGAAAGTGGCTGAAACTCCAATTTTGGCTCCAACTTGATTCTTGGCTTCTTTTCTTGATTTATTCACGTTGTTTAGCCTCGAATCTTGAACCTCTTCAACTTCGGATCTCGTCATGGGTGCCACGGGCACGTGCATTGAGGTTTGACTTTCCCGATTCTCATCATATCTTGCCCACCCTCAAACATTTTCATCACCTCAATTTATAAGGTCGACATTGACTTGATCATCGGAGAGCATACAGCCTCCGCACTCTAGGTCCCTAATCGGAACGGTGCTGCGACATGTGCCTCAAACGTGGCTGTCCTAGTGCCCATGTGACATATAAGCCAGGTGGAGGAGGAGTGGGATATATGTTGAGCACTAGGCCACAACCGGATTTGGTGATCAACAGATTGACGCCATCTGTGGGAAACCATACATTTAACCACGAGTGAAATACGAATAAAAGCCAACCAAACAAGATCTTTACTTTTGAGACCACAGGGAAGCTTAGTTTTATTAGAAGCATCTTTTCTACATCCTTGAAAAAAGGATTTCCTTGAACAAAGGAACGACCCTAAAAAAGGAGAGAGAAGAATAAGTGCAAACAAAGAAGCCCGTCGAAGAGCCCTGAGGCGAAATACCATGCGAAGGTGGCTGAGTGTTATGGTGAATAGTGTCCGAGAACTAGCAGGAC
Organism: Ligustrum vulgare; assembly: GCA_963555705.1. Taxonomy (NCBI): domain Eukaryota; kingdom Viridiplantae; phylum Streptophyta; class Magnoliopsida; order Lamiales; family Oleaceae; genus Ligustrum; species Ligustrum vulgare. Next base: position 37,791,808 of record OY743173.1, on the reverse strand, counting down.
ATCAAGCCACCATGTAGGCATTCATGTAGCAAATGCAAGCGCAAAGAGAAGTGATAAGTGTGTTTTAAATACTTATTTTGTTTTTAAATCGACAATTTAATTGACAAATTGAGCTAATTTCTACTTATAAATTGTGTTTATCTTATATAATTAGGTACAACCTCAATTGGAAAGAAAATGGACAAGATTGGAGTACAATTGAGCTAAAACAGGAGCAAATTTGATGTTCAATGACCTAATTGATAGAAATCAAAAGTTTGGGGACTCAATTGCAACATCTCAAAAAGTTGGAGGACTAGAGATGTAAATATTTCAGGGGCATATTTGTAATAAAAGTCAAAATTTGAGGATTAAATTGAAGAAGACAAGAAGATCAGGGACTTGACGTGCAAATAGTTTAAAGAAAAAGAAAAAAATGGAAAAAGACAAAAGAAGAGAAAAGACAAAAAAATAATAAAATAATAATAATAATAATATATGGAAAAGACAAAAGAAGAGAAAAGACAAAAAAAAAATAATAAAAAAATAATGATGGGCGCTCGTCAGAGAGCCAGAGCGCCCATCAATTAGGTTAGTTGATTATTCAACTGCCCACGCGATCGCGTGGGTTTATTCCACGTGATCGCGTGGTCCATTTTCGATCCAATTCTGATTTTAATTTTTTGTTTTTATTATTTTAATTCAAGGTCGCGTTTGACTCAAATTGGACGCGTTTTTGGGGACCATTTTAGGTCTATTTTTTTCGAGTATTTATACTCACATTTTTTAACACCCCAAGATACAATTTTCTTTATCAAACCCTAGTCACTTCTCCATTTTTTTCTTCTTTTTTTTTGTAATTTAGTTTATAGTTTTGTTTTGTTTTCATATTGCTAGTCTCCATTGAAGCTATGAAGGAAAAAGTGAGGTGAAGATTCAAAGCATTGTTCAAGGAATTTTGGGGCAAAAATCAAGGGAAGTGATTTATTTCGTTATCTTGTATTTTTAATCTTTGATTTCTATGTTTTGTGATGTATTTTTGTAAACCCTAACTTTTGTGCAATATTTATACAATGAGTTAGTTGTTTTATGTTAGGATGATTGATGTAGCTTAACTTAGTTTAAGTAATTTTCATATTTGTTTATTAATTTTGTGCTTATTTCATGTGTGTTTGTTATTGAGATTATTCCATGTGTTTGATTGATCACCAAATATATGTTTTGTGAAGTGTATGATAATCTAGAGATATTGTGTATTTTAGACCAAATAACAAATGCTCTAAGTTCTTGTTAAGGATAGAGATATACCTTAAACCCTAAATGATACATTGAGCTATTTTCACAAAGAATTAATGCAATTGATTGGACTTTAATCGATATAGAGATATAGTAGGTTAAACCAATTGATTAGGGTTAATTCCACTCGAGAGAGGTAATTAACTAAACTTGAAAAATCGGGTCTAATGTTGTAAATGAGTAATTTATTAATTTACATGTGTTGAGAAATTATTTAAGCAAGAGTTAAGTGAAATCATGAATCTCAACTATTTTATCTTCCATTTTCCTTATTTTAATTTGGTTTAAAGTTAGTTTCTTTAATTTAGAATTTTCCAAAACCAACTTCTAATTGTGTGTTTCTTTTTATTGTTAGGATTAAATTAATTAAAGTTGTATAATTTAAAGTAAACATTCCTCGTGGGATCGGCAATCCAGACTCAAAAAGTCCACTTTATTACTTGTATGCGATCCATGCGCTTGCGGTACACTATTTTGAGCAAACAAGAAGTGCAGTTATAATTGCAATTTCTCCCAAACGGCTAACATGAACCGGACCATTATGCTGAAGGGTAAGGAAAATAACATGATGTAAGCAACCATCACTTCCATGTGGCCAGAGAGCCAAACAACCTATTCCTCCGAGAGGGAATTTGAGGTTGATACCTCCTAGCCTAGATCAAATGTAGGCTACAAACAACCTATTCCTCCAGAGAGGGAATTTGAGGTTGATACCTCCTAGCCTAGATCAAATGTAGGCTACATGAGGAAGAAATCAAATTTTCTCCTGCATACGAAAGATAAACATAGCCTATCTTATCAGCCAATGTCTTTGACTTCTTGGGAAATCCTCCTAGAGAAAGTAGAGGGAGAAAGTGCCTATAGATAGGAACTAAAGGTGAGCTACAGCTACTGCCATAGCCTCAGATGCAATCCTGTAACAGTAAAATTCTTAGCAAAATCCACATTATGTAGATTACCAACAACTCCCGGTGCAACAAGGCTTCCAACATACCCATTATGGAGATTAATAATGTGAAGACTAGCAACATGTTTCTCCACATCCCACTGATCCACTACATCCGACTGTGGTTTAGTATAGGTAAGTCATTGTAGCGCAATGCCCTCCACGAGCTAGATGATGATGATGATGACACCATCCACTTCTCATTTTAGATCAGGAGGGCCCAAATGCCCAAAATTTCAAATTGTCCAAGATAGAAGCTTATGTTGGTAAAGGAAATCCCCAAAAACATATCCGCACTTACAGTACAACATGGACCTCAATGGAGAACCTCAAAGCTTAAATGATGGGAATTTCACCTTACCTTGAAAGGAGGAGCAAAGAGGTGGTGTGGGAAGCTATATAGTGAAAGCATTTCAAGTTGGCTAGACTTGAAACTAGTCTTTGTCAATTACTTCTCCTTCAAAGTGTCCAGTACCAATGGAGATCTTGTTCCAACTTAGTTTGTCTTGAAAATAGTATTTCTAGGTTTTAATGTTGAAGTTGTGATAAGACTAAGATAAGATTCAATATTTTGCTTGTACTGTTACTTTTTATTAGTAATATATTAATTTTTATTTTATGTATTTAGCCATTTCTTTTTTTTGTTTCTTACTTTTTGGTTTCTCAAATATTATAAAGAATTGTGTAGTTTTTTTTTATTCCTTTTTAATATATTAAACTTGTTATACCAAGATTTACTAATCACCATTTTTTTTAGCTAATGAACTTATAACAAATGTTGCACAATGAACAATATCTTGGATGTTGAAAAAAGGGAATTATGGAATCAACGACGAAGAGAATTGTATGCTAAAAAGAAGAAGAAATGAAGAATGTAGTGACATACTTATGAGACGTTCTCGGAGTTTCAGTACTACCGTTGGTGGATTTTGCAAGTATAGTGAAAATCTTTGTTATTTATTATAATATTTGAATTTGAATTTTATTTCTATTTCTTAATTCCATAACCGTCTTTTGTTGTTCTTTGTCTTTTGTTGTATATTTAGAACAAGGTTCATCAAATATGGTCACTATAAGCAACAAAGAAACAGACATACAATATAAAAACAAAAGTTTGAAATTTCTCCTTTATTTTTATTTTCCTTTTTTTTCTTATTTTGTTTTAACATGGTATATTTTTCTTCCAATAAAATGCGACTATACAATACAAGAACTAATGATGCACTATTCGTTAATGAAGATACATCATTTAGAGTGAACCTAGTTATTAATGATCAACTTCTTTCTTCTCAGATGAATGACAACCAAGGTATTCACATTTTAAGTATTCCGAATACTCCTTTTGAAACTTATGTTTTACCCGATACAACATTTTGCTCTTACTGCGATGCTAAAAAATTCCATAAAGAAAGTAAAAGATTTTGTTGCTCAAATGATCAAATAAAATTGTGTTTAAATTATATGCTTACAGAGTTGAGTGAACTTTATTTGTCCAAATCTAATGATTCATTAGAGTTTCGAAATATTTCAAGGACATACAACAATCATTTTGCTTTCACGTCTTTTGGTGTTAAGTATGACAAAAGAATTGTGTAGGAATAACAAGGGATTCATACTTTAGAATTCAAGGTCAAGTATATCAATATGTTAATGATCTATTACCTTCGAACAATGAACCATCATATTTACAGTTATATTTCTATGACACTGAACATAAGATACATAATAGACTTCGTCTATCAGACAAATTGATTGAATCTAATTAAAAAAAATAATAGAAATTTTACATGTACATCCATACTCTCAATTTTTCCGTTCTATAAGTCATCCTGAATCATCTGAATCATTTAATATTATCTTAAATTTGATCCTGATCTTGAACAAAGAACTTGTAATGGACTTTTATTTCTCAAGTTGCTGCGCTTTGGGTTGACGATAATTCTTTGGAGAATGTGAGTGTACATGACATTCGTGTTTTTAGTCATTCTAGAAATCCACATCGCTTTCATTACTATTATGGTTGTTATGACCCACTTCAATATCCTTTACTTATTCCATATGGTGAGCTTGGTTGGCATCAAGGGATACAAAAGCATTATAGAACTAGCTCATCTACAATTCAACAATCAACACCATTTCTTGATGTTAATTGTATTACAGATCCTGAAGAGTTATTTGAAAGAGAGGAAACATGTAACTTAATGTATAGCTATCCTAAAAAATAGTTAGTAATTTATTGCTAACTTTGGCTTCTTTGTGAATTATTTAGTTCTTTATGAATTAGCTAATGTTTTTCTTTTTCTAATTACAATTCTAACAAAACATTGTAAGCGGACCCAGGTCTCTTTAAAGGAATACTATTGTTACAAATTGCAGCTTAGAGATCCAGGTAATGTTATTCTTCTTCATGCTGGTCGATTACTTCAACAATATATAGTAGATATATATGTAAAAATTGAAACATCTAGACTAGACTTCTTTAGAAAGAATCAACGTCAGATAAGAGCTGATCTTTATTAAGAAATTGTTGACAGTGTGTCTTTAGGTGAAACTAGAGGATATAAAATCGGTAAAAGAATAATTTTACCATCATCATTTATTGGAAGACCTAGAGATAATACAAAAAAATTACGTGGATGCAATGGCTTTAGTTCAATGATTTGGTAAACTTGACATTTTTCTTACAGTAACTTGTAATCCAAATTGGGCTGAAATAAAAAAGGAATTATCATACAATGATGAAAGCACAATCGTCTAGACTTAATTTCACGCATTTTCAAAGCTAAATTAGAAGAACTAAAAGATGATTTATTTAACAAAAATATTTTTGGTCCAATTGCAACCTACATTTATGTTTTAGAATTTAAAAAACGTGGATTACCTCATGCTCATTTTTTAGTTATTCTAAAACATGGTTTTAAAGGTACATCAACCAATCTAATAGATGAAATAGTGTCATGTGAAACTCCAAGTGAAACTAACAACCCTTATTTGTGTTCAAGAGTAATAAAACATATGATGTACGGACCATATGGACAATCAAATCCGAATAATATATGTATGGAATATAACTGAACATGTAAAAATAAATATCCTAAAAGATTTGGTTTCATATACTACCTTGGACAACAATTCTTACCCAATATATTGACGGCGTGAAAATGATGAAAAGGTAAAAGTTATAGGTCATTACTTAGATAATAGATGGGTTGTACATTATAATCCATATCTACCAGCCAAATTTGATTGTCATATAAATGTTGAAATTTGCTCTACGGTGAAAGCTGTAAAATATTTGTACAAATATGTTTATAAAGGACACGATCGAATAGATTTCTCGATAAATAATGACGAACCAGAAATTGAAATAGATCAAATTAATAGATTCCAAAGTGCTCGATGAATATCTGCACCTGAAGCAATATGGAGAATTTACGGTTTTAATTAAAGTGAGAACTCCCCGTCAATAATTTCTCTCCAATTACATTTGAAAGATTACCAAAATATTACCTTTAATGATAACGATAATTTTACCAATATAGTAAACAATGAATTTCTTAAACGCACAATGCTTACAGAATATTTCCAGATGAATATTACAAATGAACTATCTAGAACTTTATTGTATAGAGATTTTCCAATTCATTTTGTTTTGAACACACAAGGTCGTTTTTGGAGTACTAGAAAATTAAAAAAAAATGTTATAGGAAGAATTATATCATTTGCATGTCTTATTAAACCATATTAGAGGTGTAACTTCCTTTGAGAGTTTAAAAAAAAAAGTAAATAACATTCAAGTGAAAACATTTCGTGAAGTGGCTTCTTTACATGGATTACTAAATGAAGATAATAACTCTGAATTGTATATGGCAGAAGCAATAATGTATCAAATGTCATGCTCGTTGCGTCGTTTGTTTTCAACAATATTAAAATTTTGCACACCTAATAATACAAGATCATTGTGGTTCACTTACAAAGAGTTTATGATGGAAGACTACATAATGAACGGGTTCTCCAAATCTACAGTTGAACATGCTACAGTAGACTGTATAAAATATATTGGAGCTTTCAAGTAAAAATATAAATGATTATAATTTAGTATAATACTGTATTTCTACTAATGATCAAGATAGACTATCTACCATGATTTTCGATGAGACGAGAGTATGACAATAATGTAACTTTATCTTCAATGATTGAAAACTTAAATATAGAGCAAAGAAATGCATTTGATCGAATCTTTAATAAAATACTGAATAACGATACTTGTTTATTTTTCATTGATGGACCAGACGACACAGGTAAAACTTTTTTTTATACAAAACACTTTTATGTTCAGTTAGAGGGAAAAAATGGTTGCTATCGCAACAGCTTCATCAGGGGTTGCCGCATCCTTATTACTTGGGGGTTGAACTACACATTTTACGTTTAAAATACCACTTGATTTGTCTCCTAATATTACATGCTTTATTAAAAAACAATCAGTATTAGAAATGCTACTAATAATGACTAGATTAATTATATGGGATAAAGCTCCTACGGTTCACCATTCGGCTATTGAAGCTTTAGATGAATTATTGAGAGATATAATAAAACTTGATGTGCCATTTGGTCGAAAAATTGTTGTTTTTGGTGGTAATTTTAGGCAAATTTTACCTATAGTGCAAAATGGATTAAAAACTGATATTCTTAAAGCGAGTCTTGTCTTCTCCTACTTATGGCCATCATTTGGACGAATACAATAACTCAAAATATGCGTGCTCATCTCGAGACTACTTTTTCTAAGTATCTACTTTCTATTGGTAATGATGAAATTGAAACACATACTTGTGGTATGATTCAACTCCCAAAAATTATAACTATTAGATTTGAGGAAGGAATGAAATCGCTAAACAATCTTATTGATTTGGTATTTCCGAATTGAATTATATGATACACATAGTCTATCAATGATTAATAGAGTTATTTTAACTCCGAAAAATGAAAATGTTGACCTCATAAATAATTTGAAATTACATAAAATTTATGGAGAGAAATTTATATACCATAGCTTTGATGAAGTGATTGATAAAACTGAAGAAAATATTCATGAAGACTTTTTAAACACACGATAAGTGCATTTTATTCACTTATTTATATAACTAAATTACAATAAATTATACTCATTCTTGAATAATTATTACATAATTTCTTTATATTTGTTTACATTGTAGGAATCTCCCTAAATGGAAGAATGAAGCAATAAAGTGGAATACTGCACATTTGGAAGCAAGTTGGAACTAAAAAGAGGAATTGAATGTTGGCATTGTTAACTGGGATTTCCAAGGAGAGCCAAGTGGAAGAAGTCAGAGTTCGAGGGCTTAATTAAAGATGGATTGAAGTTTGGAAGAAGAATTGAAGTGTTTGGGAAGTTCAAGGGTTTAATTGTTGCAAGCAGAAGATAAAGAACTCAAGTGCAAATAAAGTTCAGGGACCTACTTAAACGCACCGAAAAAGTTGAAAACGTGCTGAAAGAGTTACACTGCATTACCATGCCAAACCCACCAGGTAGCCGGCAAGAAATGCAGAATCAACAGAACCACTTTTGGATCAATTGTGCGGCCACCACACTTTACCCTGCGCGGCCGCGCAGTTATTCAGCCCAGGTCCATGCGCGGATTTTAACATGATTTGTTTCCTTTGTTTTCCTAGGTTTTCTCCTCTTCTATATATACACTTTCTCATGCACGAATTAGAGGACTTTTGCACAGCTTCTATACATCATAATTCTACATTCTTAACATCAAATTCTTTGGAGGAAAATGAAGGCAAATGCTTGAGAATTGAAGATTATCAACGGGGAGCGAAATGCTTGATGTAAGATTTTCTTTTCTTTGTTAATTTGATAAACTCAACATGCGTAGTTATTTATATTTCTGCATATTTATTTCTTTATTGATGAATTATTAATTTAATAATTGGGATATTCGATGTAGCTTAGTTTTACGCTTTGAATTCTATAATTCCAGTTTTACACTGTAATTGCATGTGTTGATTTTATTTTGTGTTTAATGCATGAATTAATTCGCAACTAGTTCATAATTTAATCTGAGAAGTGAGCCAACACTTAGATCTAGGAATAAAATCAGATAATTGAACAAACGATAAAATATTGTACGCCGTAAATGCATGCCGTGAAAGAGAAGAAGAAGAGGGATTACCAATCAATCTTGCTTGAAATCTGTAAAGAAAATTGGTAGAAGACAGTGAAAGAAATAGCGCTGCCCTAATCTCTTATGAGCGCGGAAAATGGATGGGTAAATAGTATGAATTTTTCAACGTCGCGCCCTAGTCTCTAATGCACGGGGAAATGGTTTTTTAAGGCGGACGCCATTGCACGCTGTGAACCATATGTCTATTTTACGGCGAGCAAGAAAGCACACCATAAATACTTATGTATCTTTAACGGCGTGCGACAAAGCATGCCGTAAATACTTTTGTCTTTTTTACGGCGTTCATTCGAACGCCATTAATCTCTTCAATTTACGGTGTGCTATCGAACGCCGTTAATTTCCTATTTTTATGATTTTTGACGGCTTGCAGAAATGTACGCCGTAAATTGTCTATTTTTACGGCGTGCAATTTTTGCACGTCGTAAATAATCTAATTTTACGGCATGCCTAATTTGTACGTCGTAAATTCCTGCCGTGAAAGGCCACTTTTGTTGTAGTGGGAAGATGATGAAATGAAGCAGAAACAAGCAAAAATGATTTCTGCTACGTCATCCTGTCCCCAAAAATTGTGGTCATGCCATAGGTACATAAAGTGCTGCCAAACCAGTGTACCAAAGCTCCTATAATTACCTGCAGACAGGGGATATACCATCATCTTAATTTATTCAGTAATGGCTTAAAAAAGTAAGATTGATTTTTTAATTAGAATACAAAAGGCAATAAGAAATGGAAATGTAAATTCTATAATTTATATTTTTGTTGTGCTAGAATAATACAACTAAATAGATTCAGAAATCAATAAGTAACCAAGGAGTTCTCAGCATTTTCTTTCTACTCGAAGCACAACTATGGGAGGCCTCAGATGTTCCTTGTTTCAGTTCATACTGGATTTTTGTTTAATAGTCACTTATTGGTCACAATTCCAGTAAAGCAACAAAATATTCTCATGGCAATACAGAGTTTCTGTGATCCCGTGGCTAACCTCAAAGTTTCAGTCATTCCAGACTATTAATATAAATAGAATAGAGAAGAGCTAAGCTTCAGTCTCAATACCTAAAGACATTGTAACCATATTTGCTGCCACAGATGTTGCAGATCCATTACTTGATCCATAAGGATCCCTTCCTAGAGCATAAGGATTCTACAATTTTATTAATCAAAGCAAATTTTCATTCACATTGTAAACTATTCCTTAATCGTAAGCACATAAGAAAAAATCCTTATTTGGGTAACCTAATTCATATAATGAATGATCGCCTCAGGATTTTTGTAAGGTTCCCAGTAGTCCAAGACAATGAAATTTAGCTCGTCTAGTCTGAAAAAGTCACGGATGTCATCCAAAGTGCTAAATAATAAGACATTTAAACCAAAATTACAAATCTGAAAATTAATCCAAAACGTGTATATGAATTCCAAAAAGCACATTAGAACCTCGGGGTCAAATATTCAAGTTAAAGGAAGAAATTCTAGGTCAAATATATATCCATTTCAAAACCTGTATAAGAATTCTAAAAAGCACATTAGAAAGGTGTCATTAGAACAATAGCAAGCCTATATTTTATGCCACAAGAGTATATGATCAACCAAAGTTATTGTAATTTCCCATCAAAACGTAATATTCTGAACAAGATTATTGAACCATGCTGCTAGCATATGTTGAGCCTAATCATATATATGCTTGACAAACAAATTAGAGAAAAAAATTATTTGAGGGTATCTTGAGTAGTTCATACCTACACTAAGCACTTAATATTCCAAATATATTAAGATGCCAAAAAAAAAAAAAAAAAAAATCCTTTTCAATTACAACTGGTGCTTAAGAAATAATCTTCTCAGAGACAATTTCTCAAACACCTTAGGCTCAAGAAATTCATGCAAATACAAATGACTAGAGGAATTTACAATTCAGTCCTTTTGGACCAGAAGATAGCATTCAAATATTTCTCTTCTCTATAACTATAGAAGAAGAGAATCTGAAAATAGGAAATCTAGTTTTGACATTAGTAGATGTTGGAAATGTGCTACTCACTTTCAAAGGCCAAAATACGTTTTTAGCACTTTTGGGCCTAAAATGGTTTTTGACCCACTTTACTTGGGCACTTCTCTATATATACATTCCTTGCATTTGATATTCGTGGGATTAATAATAGAATTGATGAGACACAAGAAAATGTGAAGGAGGCATCTCATTTCTCTTCAACACAATAGGATCGAACTCTCCTCTTCTTTGTCTCATTTTGGTGGGGCAATTTTAGGTTAAGGGTTGAACAAGACTTCTTGGTGAGGTCTAATTGTGGTTCTCCATTTGTTATCTCTTTTCTTGGTGATTAGAGAATCTCTTTTCTTTGTGATTAAAGTGGTTTTACAATAAGGTGTAAAACAGTTTTAAAATAGGTGTAAAATATAGAAGATGGAATTTATTCTTGATGAAATTCGATTGATTGTTTGGTAGGGTGTAGGATTCGCTTTTAGAAATATTTTAGGTGTTCTTGACATCAATCTTGTAATGCGGTGAACTTCTTGATGTACCTAGTGGAATTTGAACGTAAATCCAAATTTAATGGATTGCTCAACGGAGGATGTAGTTGATTTTTGAACTATCGAACTTTCGGGATCTTCGGACCGAAAAATCTTGATGTTCTTGCATTTAGATTTTTATTATTTTTGTTTTATCTTTCAAATCGATCCAACAGTGGTATCAGGACCTTGTGATTTGAATTTGAAGTCTAGATCAAGAAATTGTTGAATTTTGAGATTGGAATTAATCTCCAATATATTGGTAAAAAATGGAGAAACAGGACCGATCGGAATTTCGAGAATTAGATTCAGCCGGTTTGCTAAAATAAAATCTGAAAGTTCAAGACTTTCCACTTGGGGAAATGTAGGAGTAATTTACGGATCAAAAATGGTTTCTAAAAAGGAGGGAAGTGGAAGTTTACTGACTGGAGAAACAAGAAATCATACATGAAAGGGGGAAAATTCAAGTTCCCAATACAAAATTAAAATCAGGCAAGACTCCACTTGTGAAGAAGAAGTAAATACTGGCCAAAATTAGTGGCAAAACAAGATTTTGGGAAATTAAAACTTTCCAAGAAGGGAAAGTTCCTGCACTTGCCGGATCATCAAAGTAAAAAACTTTCCAAAAGGGGAAAGTTATAGCCATCATCCGTTTGCAAATCAAGATTTGGGGAAAGAAGTTCACCGACCGGATTTGGAAAAGAAGAAGTCACGCTCAGCTGGAAAAAGGAGTCTTGAATCCGACGACGTCGATTCTTTAGTATCTGGGAAGTGAATAACAAAGAATAGGAGCTCACTGATCAAAATGGAAAGAAAAGAATATTTGACTGGATATTCACAGTGAAGTCAGGCGGCGGCAGTAGGCGGTTTTTGGTCGGAGAAGAAAACTAACCGAAACTTCAAAATTCAATTCCGGACAAACGACAACTTCAATCAAAAAATGGTCACCACAGATGAGTTCGCCAGGCTTAGGAGCATCTTCTGCTATTTCTTGGGATTTTCTTGGCATATGCAGGGAGGTTCTCCGGCAACGGCGGCGGCCGATGGAGCTCCGGCGAAACTTTTTCAGTAGTTTATTCTACAAGGCCTACTGAGTCCATTTCTGCAATTGGTTTTGCATGATTTCAAGCTCATATATACGAACATGAGTTCTTGGCTCGGTGATATTCCCAAACCTTAACTTTTTCTTGTTTTACGGATTAACTACTAGCAAGCATATATATGAACATGAATTGTTCGTTCGGTGATATTCCTAAATCTTAATTTTTTCTTGCTTTACGGATTAGCTACCTTGCCGGTAGCAACTTGTTTGATTAATTATTTTAAAAATAGTCATCTTGTCGGTGGCAACCTGTTTTGCGAGCTATGTTCGATATTGATATGTCTTAATTGCTTTGGACTTGTGATCGTTGACTTTAGTTGGGTAAAATTCGATAATTCCCAGTATGTTGTGGTTGATCACTTTATTAAAACCTTTAGCTTAATGGACTTCAAATTTGACCTACCTAGTAATTAGTATATAGTGACTTAGAATTAAGGAATAACATTTTCTTTTATGATTTTGATTGTTTCTTAATTTAGGTTTTACTTGATTGTGCGTTTGTGCCATAATCTGTTATATTTGAAATACTTGGTTGAGTCGTTACTTGGTGTATTTGTTTTGTTAAACTTTATTCCAAATATGACTACACATTGCATGAATTTGGGGGTTTTCGATGTGAATTATGATTTTTGGTTTGACAACACAAAATGTGGCAGACTAGTAAAATTGAGCATATTATCATAATAATAATAATAATTAAGGATGTTCTCGTAACATGTAATGGATTATAGGAAATTGTATTTGTTACCATTGATTATGTGATTAGAAATGTTGATTCCTCTATTTCTTTTACTAACACAAATGACATGCTTTGTGGTGATGAAATGACTGTTATTGGAGACTCTGTGTCGTATGTACCTTTCTGTGATAAATACGGATTATATGTAGACTGTGTGTCTTATATGCATTTATGTGGTCATTGTGTGTTTGGTAAGCTTCATAGAAGGCATGTTTCTTTTACTTCAGGTATTTGTGATACTACTCATGATAGATTGCATGATAAATGTGTTGATCATTTTATGCTTTAGACTTTTGGTTGTGCTTTAGAATCCAAAAGTGCGATTAGATTATGTAGTAGTGTGATCACGGTTAATGAGGCTGATATAACATGTTTACGACATGGTTTTTGGTACAATTGAGAGAAAAACAGCGAAGTAGTGCTAATTATCAGTTGCAGGTGGAGTTAGATATAGTAAGAGTACTATACCTAGGCCTAGGATACCTCGAGTGAAGTAGAGACTCCATATTCAGCTCCTGAAGTTAAAAGATAGTTGTGAGAGAGTGGTAGGAATACTTCCAATATATCATATTCTTGTGTTGATTAGTGTGGTAAGTGAAGAGACCGTGTGGATGAACAATCAATAGAGTGGATAAGCAATGATATGAGACATTTGTTGTCTTGTTATGTGTTCGCTCAACATAGTGTACCGCAAGCGCACGGGTCGCGTACAAGTAATAAAGTGGACTTTTTGAATCCGGATTGTCGATCCCACAAGGAATGTTTACTTTAGATTATACTACTTTAATTAATTTAATTCTAACAATAAAAGAAAACACACAATTAAAAGTTGGATTTTTGTAAATTCTAAATTAAAGAAAATAATTCTAAACCGAATTAAAATAAGGAAAATGGACAATAAAATAGTTGGAATTCATGATTTCACTTAACTCTTGCTTAAGTAATTTCTCAACACATGCAAATTAATAAATTACTCATTTACAATGTTAGACCCGATTTTCCAAGCTTAGCTAATTACCTCTCTCGAGTGAAATTAACCATAATTAATTGGTTTAACCTACTATATCTCTATGTCGATTAATGCACAATCAATTGCATTAACTCTTTGTGAAAATAGCTCAATGGATCATCTAGGATTTAAGGTATATCTCTATTCTTAACAAGAATCTAGAGCATTTGTTATTTGGTCTAAAATGCATAATATCTCTCGATTATCATACACTTTACAAAACATATATTTGGTGATCAATCAAACACATGGAATAATCTCAATAACAAACACACATGAAATAAGTTCAACATTAATAAACAAACATTAAAATTACTTAAACTAAGTTAAGCTATATCAATTATCCCAACATAAAACAACTAGCCCATTATATAAATATTCCACAAAAGATAAGGTTTATGAAAATACATCACAAAATATAGAAATTAAGGATAAAAATACAAGAAAAATGAAATACAACGCTTCCCTTGATTTTTGTTCCAAGAATCTTTCAACAATGCTTTGTATTTCCACTTACTTCTTGCTTCTTTGATCCAAATGGTGCTAGTAACTTAGAAACACAACTAAACTACAAACTAATTTACAAACTAAATCAAAAACAAAGAAAAGAAAAAGAAAAGAAAAGAAAAGAAAAGAAGAAGAAAGAAAAGAGTTTGAAGATGAAAAGTGAAGAAGAACTCCCAAACCCTAGCCAAAAAACGCCCAAATATACCCAAAAATCGCCTAGATTCGCGTCCTCAGCATTTGGGCTGAATCGGGTTGCACCGGGTCGGCCCGAATTATCGCTCAAAATTTTGACCACGCGATCGCGTGGCTGAATGCCTCGCGATCACGTGGTTGACTTGAAAACTCTCGGGTTGGATTCTTGGCTTGACTCGCGAGCCCTGCCTAGTTGATACACGCGATCGCGTGGTTCACCAGGCAGCTTTGTCCTTCCATGATTGCAATTGGGTCCTCCATCTTCTGGTCTTCTTCAATTTAGTCCTCGAACTTCGACTTTTATTACAAATATGCCCCTGAAATATTTGTATATTTAGTCCTCCACTTTCTGAGATGTTGCAATTGAGTCCCCGAACTTTTGATTTCTTTCAATTACGTCCTTGGACATCGAAATTGCTCTTCTTTTAGCTCAATTGCTATCCAATCTTGTCTATTTTCTTTCCAATTGAGTTTGTACCTAATTGTACACGATAAACACAATTTATAAGTAGATATTTGCTCAATTTGTTAATTAAATTGCTTATTTAGGAACTAAATAAGTGTGTAAAGCACACTTATCACACCCCCAAACTTGAGCTTTTGCTCGTCTCGAGCAAAATTATCTACTAGTGCAATCAAGTAACGTGAAATATAGATCAACAATGTTATATAACTTGCAAATTACTCATGAGTGCAAAATTGTATAATCAATTCAAAAGTATGATTCCAAACAATGCTACCAAAAAGAAGTTTAGCTTATTCGATGTTCGATCGGTGTGTGTGTGCATAGTCACTTTCAATTGTCAATTAAGTTTCGAGAACATTGATGAGTAAAGAGGTTTCAAGTCAAAACAAACCCACCATTAGTGGTCAATTCTTTTTCTTTTCCCACTCGTGACATTCATCCCCAATAAATATTTTTCTTTCCTCTCTCGGGATGCAATTATAGAGGGTACTCTCAAATCACTCTTTTCTTTTTCCACTCTAGTTTGAGTGCGTTTTACCGGCAATTTCGACAATCTAGAAATACACTGACCCTCCACTAAATGAGTGCTTCGACATTCAAGCTTATACTAAGCAATTCAAACCCACTATTAATCTAAAAGCCCTTATGCAAGTACAAATGCATGATTTCTAAAAACTAACGTGATGAATGCTCGTGTCTTCCCCACTCCCTTAAGCTTTCTAATTGACCCATGTAGCGAGCTTTAGGTCGGAAACTCCCCGATTGTTTTAAGATCAAAGGGTACCAAGTTTCAAAATACCCCTACGGACTTAATAACTCGAGTCAAAAAGGCTACGAAGTGAGGTAGACTTATTAAGCAAATGCAATAATGAAGTGCTTTTTTTTTTTTTCAAGTGTGTGTGTGAGTACCCTACTCATTAAGCTTTCTAATTGACCCATGTAGCGAGCTTTCGGTCGGTGACTCCCAAATTTCAAACTTAAGACATCAAGTTTCAAGTTACTCCTACGAGCTTAATTACTCGAGTCAAAAAGGCTTCGAGATAGGGCAATGTAATGCAAAAATTAAAATGGGCTTAGAATTTTAGCATACGGTCATTACTTAGCTTATACTTGGCGAAATACACTCCACACAAAATTTATTTCCAACATGCATGGAATCACCACATGTCTAGACCATCTCCTTCACCGGGTCGACCACCCCCAAACTTGTCTTACAATAAGATCAAGAGATTTAGAGTTTTGGGAAACATTTGATAGGTTGATAAAAATTAAAAATACAAGCTCACAACCTAATTCTTCTACTCCATTAACCTCTTCACCCTTCAACAATTCCTAAACTTCACCAACAATAAATCATGACTATTTTGCTCAAGATAAATATGATCTTCCATGGATAAGCATTTTGTAAAAGTAGACACAAGTAGCATATTGGTCATAAATCATGAATCAATAACAATTTTAAACATCTAAGTAATCCTGGCCGGCAATGCTATCTAACATGTCAATACACAATAAGAAATCACCCCCAAACTTGAAATGCACATTGTCCTCAATGTGTAAAATAAAATCAAAGTAAGAGGAAAGAAGTTACTAGACATCCCAAGAAGTGGTGGGGCACTCATAAGTAGTCTTGGGCATGTGAACATCTCATTTTAAGCACCAACAATCCACCCCCAAACTTGTGTTGAAGCCTCCAATCGATCGAACACAAATTTCTCCAATGAGGCATTTCATCGAACACTTTGTTAGCATCCTATGAAAACACAAGAAAAGAGTAGATATTAAGTGGTGAATGACCCAAAAATTTAAATCACATTCAACATCTCAATTCTAACTCATAAATCCAATACAATTTGCCCATCCACATCAATATTAAATCACACTTGAAGATAAAAGACAATATGAACCAAGTGATTTAAAAATGAGTTTTAAGCAAATATTTGACTTTGAAAATTTGATATGAGTATATGCTAGAATTAAATGAGAATGCATTTGAGCTATTTCACACTGCCCATCTTGAGGAAAATAAATGTAGAAGATAGAGACTTGGCCTAACCAACTTATTTGCAAGAAAGTAAATAAAATGCAAGAAAGTAAATACTATGCAAAAAATAAAAATAAAGCAAGTAAATGATAGAGAATGGGTTGCCTCCCATTAAGCGCTTATTTTAAAGTCATTAGCTCGACTCTCCGCATAAGTTCTTCATGGCACTCTAAATATAGTTTTTGATGCCTTGCTCATTTTGCTTCTTTTGGCTTTGCCCCACTCTTCATTGATTCGAAATACTTGCACCTTGCCCCTTCCAATGTTATGGGACTTGCCTATTCCATCCAATTCGAACTCAACTAAATAGACTTGCACCTCCTCAAGTGGCTTAATCACAAAATCAATTATTGGACAATCAATGAAGTTGAGAGAATTTGATTTGATCTCTTCCTCATTAATTGCCACTTCCTCATGTGATTCTTGTGTAATTAAATTGTCATTCTCGTCAAGCTCATCTTCTTTAGTTGATGTCTCCTCGGATTGAATGATCGATCCAAAATTTGAATCAATGGGCAACAGCAAGTTTTTCCTATTAATTCTCAAGAGTGGGTTATACCCCCACATTTGGAATCCTTCCCAATACATGGCATCCCCCATAAGCATATTATCTTCATTCAAATTGGCAAGCTCATTGTAATACTTTGCAAGTACCTTCTCATTCAATAGTGGATGACCATCTCCCACAAGAGTGATGTCCTCATCCCAATCAATCGGTACACAATCTCCCAAGAGCATGTAACTCACATCCAATGTATCAATTGCTTGTTTTCGGCATTTCAAATATTGTCTAAACTTAATAAGCTTCGACGTAATCAAATCATTCCCCGAAAACAAACATTGTCCATTACAATGCATCTTGTAACAATTTTCACAACTTGAATATTCTTCAAGCATGTATTCATCACCAATGTTGAGATTGTTCAATGCAATTGCTTTCCTATTTTGCCAATGTTAAAATCAAATATGCATAGAAAGAAAACCAAACACAAGAAAGATTAGAATTGTGGTGGTTAACCAAAAATAACAAAATAAAACATAAAACAAAAATAATTACAAATTGTTAAAACTAAAATCAACTAAAGTAATAATCAAAGTAAAAACATTCCCCGGCAACGGCGCCAAAAACTTGTTCGCTCAAAATAGTGTACCGCAAGCGCACAGGTGGCGTACAAGTAATAAAGTGGACTTTTTGAGTCCAAATTGTCGATCCCACGAGGAATGTTTACTTTAGATTATACAACTTTAATTAATTTAATTCTAACAATAAAAGAAAACACACAATTAAAAGTTGGATTTTTGTAAATTCTAAATTAAAGAAAATAATTCTAAACCGAATTAAAATAAGGAAAATGGACGATAAAATAGTTGGGATTCATGATTTCACTTAACTCTTGCTTAAGTAATTTATCAACACATGCAAATTAATAAATTACTCATTTACAATGTTAGACCCGATTTTCCAAGCTAAGCTAATTACCTCTCTCGAGTGAAATTAACCCTAATCAATTGGTTTAACCTACTATATCTCTATGTCGATTAAAGCCCAATCAATTGCATTAACTCTTTGTGAAAATAGCTCAATGGATCATCTAGGGTTTAAGGTATATCTCTATCCTTAACAAGAACCTAGAGCATTTGTTATTTGGTCTAAAATGCATAATATCTCTCGATTATCATACACTTCACAAAACATATATTTGGTGATCAATCAAACACATGGAATAATCTCAATAACAAACACACATGAAATAAGCTCAACATTAATAAACAAACATTAAAATGACTTAAACTAAGTTAAGTTACATCAATTATCCCAACATAAAACAACTAGCCCATTCTATAAATATTCCACAAAAGATAAGGTTTATGAAAATACATCACAAAATATAGAAATTAAGGATAAAAATACAAGAAAAATGAAATACAACACTTCCCTTGATTTTTGTTCCAAAAATCTTTCAACAATGCTTTGTATTTCCACTTACTTCTTGCTTCTTTGATCCAAATGGTGCTAGTAACTTAGAAACACAACTAAACTACAAACTAATTTACAAACTAAATCAAAAACAAAGAAAAGAAAAAGAAAAGAAAAGAAAAGAAAAGAAGAAGAAAGAAAAGAGAGAAAAGAGTTTGAAGATGAAAAGTGAAGAAGAACTCCCAAACCCTAGCCAAAAAAACGCCCAAATATACCCAAAAATCGCCTAGATCCGCGTCCTCAGCATTTGGGCCGAATCGGGTTGCACCGGGTCGGCCTGAATTATCGCTCAAAATTTTGACCACGCGATCGCGTGGCTGAATGCCTTGTGATCGCGTGGTTGACTTGAAAACTCTCGGGTTGGATTCTTGGCTTGACTCGCGAGCACTGCCTAGTTGATACACGCGATCGCGTGGTTCACTAGGCAGCTTTGTCCTTCCATGATTGCAATTGGGTCCTCCATCTTCTGGTCTTCTTCAATTCAGTCCTCGAACTTTGAATTTTATTACAAATATGCCCCTGAAATATTTGCATATTTAGTCATTCACTTTCTGAGATGTTTCAATTGAGTCCCCGAACTTTTGATTTCTTTCAATTACGTCCTTGGACATCGAAATTGCTCTTCTTTTAGCTCAATTGCTATCCAATCTTGTCTATTTTCTTTTCAATTGAGTTTGTACCTAATTGTACAAGATAAACACAATTTTAAGTAGATATTTGCTCAATTTGTCAATTAAATTGCTTATTTAGGAACTAAATAAGTGTGTAAAGCACACTTATCATTATGAATCAAAAGTGAATACCACTAGGACTGAACTTTTTAGATTACTAGGTACAGTACACACATAGAATGAGGTGTTGGTTATATGAAAACTTTTGTTTGTTGTTTAGTTATTCATGATAACTTAAACAACTTGATGTGAATTACATTTTTTATAAAAGTTTTTATGTTTCGGCCTCTTGATTTTGGAGATAAATAGAAACTTGTGCATGTGTGTCTTTTGTCTTAAAATATTTTTCTATGGCTTGATATTTTCCTTGGTTGTGAAATTGTGGTATAAATAATTTGATTCGTTTGTTCTTATTATTGGCTTTCGATGCAATAAGTTTGATCATTGCTTGTATATCATCATGTTGAAATAAAAGTAACTTGACGTTCTTGTTAGTATATTGATGATATTGTTTTTGATTGGTTCATTATTAACACTTATAAATGAGAAGTTTTGAAATATGTATATTGAATCTGAAGAAATACTGTGATATGGGTCTTAAGTTTAAGTACTATACACAATGTGATATTGTGAGGAGTTATAGATTTATGTTATGCAGGGGATATTGGTAATTGGATGTTATTTTCCTTTTATGTGTTTTCACCTTGTGTGATGGTTATGTGAGTTGCAAATCACATATTTTTTGCACATAATTCTTTTATCCATTATTAAGTTTGAGTATATTGGCACCGTATGAGTCATTAAATGATCTTTGATATTTAATGTCTTCTAAATAAACATTGTGGTTTTGTTGGTGATATGATTATACTCTTTGACTATTAGCATGTTATACATTTTATGAAAAATCCAGTTATTCATAGTTGCACTATGCATAGAGAAAATTTGATACATTTTGTTTAAGGTGTCACACGTGAAAGAAATTTTGAATAAATATGCGTTTTATTTGAGATATGTCATATGGTGAATAAAACCTGAATAAATGTTTTTATCAATCATTTCCTAAGATATGGTACTAAAATCATAACTTGTTTTTCGAGTGTGTGGGAGCAGATGATATTAAATTGGTTACTCAAATTCACTATTGGCGCACTCAAGTTCGTAGCAAGGTGGAGAATGTTGGAAATGTGCCACTCACTTTCAAGGGCCAAAATACGTTTTTAGCACTTTTGGGCGTAAAATGGTTTTGTCCCACTTTACTTAGGCACTTCTCTCTATATATATATTCCTTACATTTGATATTCGTGGGACGAATGATAGAATTGATGAGACACAAGAAAATATGAAGGAAGCATCCCATTTCTCCGCCAACACAATAGGATCGGACTCTCCTCTTCTTTGCTCTCATTTTGGTGGGGGCAATTTTAGGTTAAGGGTTGAACAAGATTTCTTGGTGATGTTTGATTATGGTTCTTCTTTTGTTATCTCTTTTCTTGGTGATTATAGAATCTCTTTACTTGGTGATTAGGGTGGTTTTACAATAAGGTGTAAAACAGTTTTACAATAGGTGCAAAACATAGAAGATGAATTTTATTCTTGGTGAAATCCGATTGATTGTTTGGTAGGGTGTAGGATTCTCTTTTGGGAATATTTAGGTGTTCTTGATAACCAAAAAATCTTGGTGTTCTTGCATTTACATTTTGATTATTTTTGTTCTATCGTTCAAATCGATCTAATAGTAGAAAGCAACCAAGATGTAAAAATTAGTGATTTACTTCAAATATTGCTGAAACTCCCTTCTTGACTCCTGTTACTTCACCGCCATATTTTTCCATTTCCTTAGATTATTTATAGACTACATTTGTGTACTTCTTCACATCATTTACATGATTTTCAAATTTTTTTTATGTTTCTGCCACCTGTTGAGTTTGGACATCAATGGTAGCCAAAGAATCATGAATCCGTTTCTAGTTTCGCAAACCTTCGTTCCCTCGTTCTTCAATGATTTCGAGTTTTTCTTCTGCATTCTTGACTGATCTTTTCAATTCGTTTACTAATCTCTCAGTCTGATGCTGAAAAGCATGAATCTTGCAACAATTTCAATATATTAACTCAAAGAATTTTGAAAAGAAAAATCCAGATAATTTCTTTCCATGTTTTTAAAGAGAAGAAGAAGAAGAGGGATTACCAATCAATCTCACTTGAAATCAGTAAAGAAAACAGGCAGAAGACAGTGAGGGAAATAGCGCTACACCTTGATCTCTTATGAGCACGAAAAAATGGATGGGTAAATAGTATGAATTTTTTGGCATCGCGCCCTAGTCTCTAACGCGCGGGGAAATGGTTTTTTACGGCGGGCGCCATTGCACACCGTGAACCATATGTCTTTTTTACGGTGTGAATACTTATGTATCTTTAATGGCGTGCGACAAAGCATGCCGTAAATACTTTGTCTTTTTTACGGCGTTCATTTGACGCCATTAATCTCTTCAATTTCCAGCGTGCTATTGAACATCGTTAATTTCCTACTTTTATGATTTTTTTACGGCATGCAGAAATGCAAGCCGTAAATCTTCTATTTTTGTGGCGTGCAATTCTTGCACATCATAAATAATCTAATTTTACGACACGCATAATTTGTACGCCGTAAATGCATGCCGTGAAATGTCCCTTTTGCTGTAGTGTATGTTTTATAACTATAAAACTTCACATTATCATTTTTACTGTTTTACCTTGCATTATGAAATAATTGCTATAAATTTATTGAAGTGAAGTTGCTGACTTTTTTTTCTTTGTTTGGTATTCTATATTCCCCCAATTATATATTTACAAATTAGTGTTACTGCATGTAAAAGAATTAAGTCATTTTTCATTTATCCTATCAATTCAACTCTCTCATCATTAAGAAATTTTTTTAACTTTCGAAGACAATAAAAAAATACATTTAATATGTATATTCCTTTTTTTCTTCTTCCAAGTTTCTATTTTGTAGAATTTATTATATAGCACATTCTCTCTCTCTCTCTCTCTCTCTCTCGCCCCCCCCCCCCTTTATTAAATGTTTTCATTTTTCTGAACATTTTAAAACCTATGAAAAAACGTTCTTTCATTACTTATTTATTGATCTTCATTCATTAATGAATGAATTTTTTCATATATAGAACTAAGTTCTTTTTCCTTTTTTAGGGTAATACTGTCAAAGGGATGATTTGGGATCACCAGGGGCATTTGAAAATGTTCTGGTTGTTGGAAACACTTACCTCATTTCTAATGCATCAGTGAGGTTAGCACCAGAAAAGCATAAAAAATTTGATGGAAAGCTTCAATGAACTCTATCTGGAATATATAGCAAGTTTCTAACACTGACTATTGTCTAACTTACAAGATCCGTGACAACTCTGAAAAAATAGCAGAAATGACTTCATTGAAACCATACTTCACGCCAAAAAAGATCATAGCACTGGAAGACACAAGGTTCACAACAATTGAGGATGTACTTTACTTAACAGAAACGGTATGTATACTACTTAATTTTATTCTGAACAAGTTATATCATTTTGAAAATTATACCATGAAAAAAAATAATTTCTTCAAATATCTAACGATTCTCTTCTATTTATATATAGTTTCAACAAAGCCGTTTCTGGATTAAGGGTACAGCTACAATAAGAATGAGTAGATCCATTTTGGTACGTGGGCTGTTTTCTTTTTTACAGATCATCATGTGCATCAACGATAGGAGAAAGTTATGACTTCCGCAACTACAACACACCAAATGTAACAGCACTACCATGGTTAATTTAGAAATACAACTCTTCATATATCATATACTAAAAGGGGGGAAAATACTTTCCGATATCGTTATATTTATTGTATATAGATATAGTATGTTCTTAGTACCTCTTTCAACATCTAAGTTGCTCATTCAGAATTTTTACGTCATTTAAAAATTCTTCTAAATTCGTTTCCATAACAGTTGAGATTTTATGTTCATTGAATTCTAATTTACATGTTAAATTTTATACAAACTAAATATAGCCAACTGTTTGATCTCTTTAAAATGTCAGTATATTTAACTTGAACTAAAAACAAGTTTTAAGTTTCACATAATTTAACACCTTAGCAGTTAGTACTCTTATATGTTGTAAATTTCTTCATCATATTTCCTTCTGAATGGAAAAAAAAAAAACTTATGCTACATTTTACTAATAAAAATATCTACTTTCGAAATCTAGATAAATTAATCTAGCTTAATTTTACCTAATTTTTTTTTAATCTAGAGCAAGAGCTGACATCTATATACAAGACAAAACTGGAAAGATAGCAACCTCACTCATGGGAGAAATTGCAAAAGAATACTTACAGTGCACAACTTTTAAACTTATGGGAATTTCTAAAGGGGTTAGTACCTTCATTTTATTCCATTATACTTTCATCCCAGGTATATATAACATTTCTTATTTCTTATTGTAACTGAGATTGACAAATAAATTAAATCCTACAGAGATTAAATGATGAGGGAAACATAAGGCTCAACATAGATGATCAATACATTTTCTATGTGAAAATAATTGTACTGACAAAAAGCCCGATTGATCGTGGGAAAACACCAGTTACATTTTCACATAATTCTACTCATAAGTTCGAAGTTATTTCTCTAGAGGAGTATGTATCAAGCAGGTTCAAACACCCTCACAAGACAACACATGAAGAACAACTCTCAGCAATCTCGGACTCTACCAATTCAAGCACAACAACCAGTCATTCTTCTTCATCACCTCCAGCTAAGCACGTCTTATTCCCAACTGATAACACACCATCCCCAACAAAGAAGAAATTGAATGACAAGATTGATTAGAATTTCTTCTAATTATTGTATATTTTGATCAAACTTCAAACTCTAATGTTTAATATTTTGAAATCTCTTGATCTGTAGTTTAGTTAAATCGTCACCGCTGTTGTGCTTAAGTTAATACTTCACTAGCACAAAACACTTTTATGATTCTGTTAAATTTCAAGCTATAAAGCATGAAAAATATTAGAATCACTTATATTGTAAATATAACTTCTGTTAAATGAGAATATCTATCATGTTATTAGTTAACTGTATTTCTTATAACCTATCTAGAATGTTAAATATCCATTTGTTACCTTGCAGTCTTATACTTTTGCCTTTAAATTTACATTCTTCAGTATCTCTTCCATAGGCTTCTAATCCAAATTTCAGTGATCAATTTCTATAATTAACCGTCTTGGTTCCACATCTTGTGTAACTATCTGCTTTGTGGCTTTTTTAAATAAGGCCATTTTTTATTTTATTTTTATCATTAACATTGCTTACTGTTATTACTTAACTTTATTTTGTAGGGATTCATATAAATCGAACATAGGTTTTAAATTGAAAATAATTGACACTCAAATATAAATAATCAATTCTATATTAAAATAACTTTTTCTCATTCTCTTCAAAATCAGTAAATAATTTCCAATTCTCAAAAACTCTTGCCAATTAAACTTAAGATCTAAGCACATCTACTTAATTTTAGATTCAAAATTTTCCCATTTCATAGTATTTTTTCAAACTTCAATTCCACGCGAATCATCAAAAATATAAATAAGCATGTGCATCGCATGTTGCTATCTACTAGTATATATTTGGACTAACTCTATAAAGCGTCATCATTGTTCGTATTCATTGCATATATCGTTCATATTGTTTCAAGTATTTGCACCCTTATTTCAACTATTTCTTGAGAAGATGATAATTTTGTCTCATTCCATCAACTTCTTTTGTCAAATATGGGTAAATTGGCGCAAAATTTTCTTATAGTTTGTCTTCTATTCGCTATATTAAAATATTTCAAAATGACTAATTACACTTAGGCTTGGGCGTGGTTCCATATGGCTATGGTTCCTAGGAAATTGAACTGAACCAAGAACCGATGGTTCTTTTTGTAAAATAAGAATCTAATCGTTAGTTCATTTGGTTTTGATTCTAGTTTTGATTTCAATTTTCTAAACTAAAAATTCAAACTTAAGCGATGAAGCGATGGTAAATTTCGGCTAGTAAGAGTCGTAAGAAGGTAAGGTCATCGACCTTGATCAATGTGCGAATATAACAATCATATTTTTCCTTGACATCAAAATATTCACTCCCTTCCCGACAATAACATATCTCCTCATCCACGTGTATGTTTTCATTTTAAAAATTCTTCAATTTCTGATCGTAGTTCTCCACATTTTTCGAGAACAGTCGCACAAGTCCATCAAATTCTTGAAAATAAGATAACAACTGATTATAAGATGGAGAGTGAAGATTTATTGTTTGTTAATTCTTTAAGAACTGAAAGGTAAATGCTTGAAGCTGAACGACAAAACTAGTGAAAGATCTATAATTTTTTGTTTATTACTTGTTTTGTTTATAGTTATTGTAATGTTGAATGTGTCAATAGTTGTTGAGTAATTAATAATGACTAATGGACTAGATAACATACATCAAGATTAAGAATTGATGATTTTTTATTTTATTTTCTTTAAATTTATGTTTTTTTATAAAAAAATCGTGTTTTGTTCTATCAGTCTAGTTCTGAACCAAGGACCAGAATCGAATGGTACTTGATTTTTAGAATCAGAATTGTTTAAAATTTTGAAAGAATCGAACTGAACCGAGACCGAATCGAACCGCTTGTTCCGATTAATTTGCTCATGCCTAATTATATTCCCCTTCGGATAAACAAATTTAGGAGAAAATAATTGTAGATAGAGTTTCAAGTTTTTTTAAAAAGTACAAACAAGTTTCATGTAAAATAATTTAAAATATATTGACAAAAGAAAAGTATTTCATATTCTAAATTAACTTTACATACCACCACTACCACCACCAAAATAAGTAAAAGGAGAATTGAAAGTTAAACATAGAGAATACTTTTTAAAGAAAAAATAACATGGTTTTCCCCCCTTCAAAGTTCGTACCCTACCATCGACTAGATAACTAGAGACAACTACAACAAACAAACTAAACCTTAATTCCACAAATTTAAGAGCAACTACATGAATCCTTCTTCGCATTCAACTTAATGTTAGATCTACTGCAATACATTGCTAATTGCTATTAGAGGATGCTTCAACTGGGTTTAAGATTCATGTCATAAGACTTGACAAATTTGATAAAGTTTTATAATAGTTATTATCAGTGTTTAAAAAATCGAAAATCGGTTCGACTTGAAAAAGTTAACAGGTCAAAGGTCAAAAAGGTCGAACCGAGGTTGAATCGGTTTCAATTAAAAAAAATTAAATAATTAATCCAAAAATCACAATTTTTTTTTTTTGAAAAACAAGTAATTTTATAAATAAACTTACATTTACTCATTTATTATTACTATAATTTATTTCAAAATATTTAAAAATACTCTAACCGTTAAAAAGAAGATAAAAATAATATTTAAATAACATATTTGAGAGTGAAAAGTTTAACAAATAAATAAATAGCTAATAAAAATAATTTAAAAATAAGAATAAATAAAACAATAATAAAAAAAAAAAATGAAAGGAAAATCATCCAGTCATCCTGTGTAAGAAAAAATGAATAAAACAATATTTTTTTATTTTTAAGTAAAAAAGCCAAAGTTAACACCAATCCCACACCAGAATTTATGTGGGAATGGTGAAGGCAACTTCCCTTATAAAAGGAAGGATTGTTGTCTGTTCGAGGTTAATTCAAGTCTCAAGACTTGATGAAGTTCAAAATTTGCAAGTGGGGATTAAATATATAACTCTAAAAAAGGGGAAGGGAAAGAACGGGTTGATCGGGTCAAGGTTTAATCAGTAAAAATTTGGTTTTCTGTCCGGATTTCCAAAAAAAAAAAAAAAAGAACTAGGTTTAAAACACAGACTGGGTTGACCAAGTCTAGGTTTAAACAGTAAAAAACCCTGTTTCCTGTCTAATTAGCTAGGTTTTGGGGATGATTGGATTGCTTTTCCGATCGATTCCCGATTTTTTCATTTGAACTAGTCATTCCAGTCCGATTTTCTAAACATTAATTATTACTTATAGAAGACCTCCTTTGTTGAGGTCTGAATCTGACTATAAAATAACCAATTTTTTAAAAAGCTCGTGTAGGTAGCACTTAGGCCTTGCAATAGGCTCAAAGCTAGTGCAAAATGACACATCTAGGCTACCCTTTTATTTTTTTCTCTTTTGAGAAGACTTTTATTTCAGCTTCAAGTTTTTAAAAGACTTTATTTGTACAAAATTCAAAAATAAAAACACGTTAGAAAATTTCGAACAAAACACTAGTTAAACTTTAAAGAAAAATTGAAAAATTTGAAAATGTTATAATTGAACATTTGTATGAATTATTAAGTAAATATAATATTTCATAGTTCTAGATATTTGTTATGTATTATTTTAATTACTAAATGATTTTTTAGAATGATTGTAAATTTAAAATAGTATTAAAAATAAGATAACTTTTTTCTACGTCTAGATTTCGCCTAGGCTAATAAAGTTTAAAACTTGTTCTTCATGTATAGTTATACTTTACGTTTTTTAAAATACTGAAAATAATATATGTTCCAAAATTTTGAAGGCCTTCCAAAGAAGGGTATAGACTAAAACTAGCCCGAGTTATTACGGCTGCGAAGGATGATTTGAATGAAATGATGAAAAAATGATACATGTAGTATTGTAAAAGTTTTATTCCAAGGTTGCAACATTCTTAATGAAAATTACAAAAATATGATTAAAATGACCCACCCATTATAATTTAACACATTTTCTTTTTATTACTTTAAATCACACATTCTCCAATATAATTTTCTCTCTTTGATTTGTAAAAGTTTTAAAACTTGTTCTTCACGTATAGTTATACTTTACGTTTTTTAAAATACTGAAAATAATATATGTTCCAAAATTTTGAAGGCCTTCCAAAGAAGGGTATAGACTAAAACTAGCCCGAGTTATTACAGCTGCGAAGGATGATTTGAATGAAATGATGAAAAAATGATACATGTAGTATTGTAAAAGTTTTATTCCAAGGTTGCAACATTCTTAATGAAAATTACAAAAATATGATTAAAATGACCCACCCATTATAATTTAACACATTTTCTTTTTATTACTTTAAATCACACATTCTCCAATATAATTTTCTCTCTTTGATTTGTAATCACACTTTGTTCAAAAACCACTATTTCAAAATACATTATTTTAAATAATCTAATTAAAAAGTGTCTCAAACAAGGCCAAAATATGTTTCTCATTAAATATTAAATTATTGGCATTACCTTGTTTGTCACTTTGTCTTCAACCATGGTATATCATACAAAATAAATTTATAAAGATGGAAAGAATGTTAGTTGAATAAAACATAAATATGATCTTATTGAGCTACGACCAATCATATACTACATGATGTTGATCGATCATTTTGATCTTTATTCCGTTCTAACCCCCGTCACTGATTTATATTCTATAAGAAATTTATGTATTAATTAATAATTATACTCTAGATATATTGACTATATCCAAAAACATTCTTATCCTTGTTTGATAGAATTTAAAATAAAAATTTGAGTAGATGAAAAATGGCGGATCCAGAAACTTTGTTCAGTCAGGACGTCCGTCCAGAAATTTTGTTTAATTGGGGCGGACACTAGTAAAATAATTGTATTTTTAGAATCGTCGCCCAAAAAATGTCAAAAAATCTAACTAAATTTTTTCCTAACGGATTCGACATTGGCGAGCGCGACGGCTTGCCATGTGGTGGATCCGCCACCGTAGATGAAGCCTCTACTTGGTACAACTACAATTTAAAATTCTAATCTAAGTCAACATCAACATTTAATATTAACCACACATTTTATAGGACCCAAAACTTTTGAACCACATATTTCATTAACTTATATCAAATTCTACAAAAAAGTTGATTTTTATCTATATCAAACATGGGTGAAATGTGTGGTTAAAAATTGTTGGTACCTTAAAAATAACACCTTCGATGCCCACCGTAACATCGGAGGTTACATTTAGTTTAAGTGATAGGATTTTGTCAGAAGAACTATCAAGACTGAAGGAAGACATATTAGAGGCTCTTTTATGTTTGAAGGATTGAGAATGTATAGATTTACGACTTTAAGATAAAGTTGACAGCATCATGGCCGAGGACTTGGAGCAATATTTAAGATAGAAGAAATTGTAAGTTTTTAAAAATTATTTTGTGTAATTTAAATTATTATGTTTTTAAAAAAATTGTACACGAAATTTTTTATTCGTGTACAATTTTTAACTCCGCCATATTGATCGTAGTCGGTCCCAAACCCGAAAAAAGGAGGAAGGTTGTAACAATGTAACTTGTAACCTTTATTGAATATATATATATATATATATATATATATATATATATATATATATAATACAATTAGTAATTTAGTATAAACTATAGACTTTACGAAATCTACATTTAAATTTTTATTGAATCTTATGTTTAATATTTTAACTATATTTATTGTGTACAAGATTATATTATATGTTTAAGTAATTACAATTCATTTGCCTCGTGTAACTCGAGAAAAAAAGGCCCTGCCCGGCTCGACTCGGCTCGAAGAATCTCGAGCCGAGCCTCAAAATTTTGGTCGAGCTTTGCTCGGCTGGAGTCAAAAAAAGCTCGAGCCTTGATGTTCGGCTCGACTTATTGACATACCTACTTTAAATACATGGTTGAAATTAATTGTTGATTTTGGTTTAAATTATTTTCATTATAATAACATATATCTTTTTTCGCCTATTTATTTATGAATATTAAATATCAACAGGACAACCCGGTTACTCTACCCGATAAGGAACCCGGGTTGTGTTTGACGTTGGACGCGTGGGACGTGTTGAATACCCACTTGTGAGCTGAAAGCCTGAAACTGACCAACAAGCAAACCTTTGAGAAAAATTCCAAATTTTGGTGATAGAAAAGAAGAAGAAGCGTAAAATTCAAACAAGGGTTTTGGAAAGAAAGAATAACTCAAATTATTCTTTTGGTTTTTAATTTTTAATCTAAGCTACAGAGAGAAAAGGAATGCGGATTTATAGTAAAAATTGGAGCATTTGAATCTTTGATTGAGGTGAGTTGAAGAGGTGGAATATGGGTTTGGAGTTCTTTTCCATACTAAAGAGATAAACGTAATTTTCTGCGTTTGGGAGATTCTTAATTTCCATTATTATTTAATATTTTTGAACCTGTATATACTTTTTGCTATATGCCATGTTGAAGATATAAGCGTTTTTCATCTGCTTTCTTGCTGCATTAATTGCCGTAATTGTAACCTAATCTTTGGTATATATTTCATATTTAAGACATATGACTTCACTCTAACTCTAATACTAAGGTAAAAATTGTTGTTTAGGGTTTTGGATTAACGTTTTGGCTTTTTTCTCTTTAAATTTTCCGATTTTCCGTGTTAGACTTTTTGTGTACAAAATCCTAGATCGTTCTCTTTGGTTTCTGCTTATTTATTTGAATGGTGGGTTTTAGTTTATTCAAATGCAGTTTCTTTTATTTCAGCTGTTTCATATGTGAATTAAGTAATGATAGTTTTCCATTTTTTCATTTCTATTTGCCTTTTCAGGGTTCACTTGAGGTTTTTTTTGGCGATTGTGATCGAATCAATCCAGTTTATTATAGTGATCACAGGGGCCTTGGGAAACCGGTAAAGTTTACGACTATCTAATAGCTTTCATATAGTTATTCCAAGTCTGTTTGTTAATTGATTTGCATAATCTCTGTATTCGCAAGGGTTTCTGTATCTCAATTTTTTGCTTCCATTTTACTGCATATCTTTGAATATATGGTTTTCTTATACATAATTTCAGTTGTACCTAGTAATTCATTGCTTTACCTAAGGGCGTCTCCAACCAGGAACTCCATTTTGGAGTAAATTTGCACCAAAATGATACATATAAATTGAAATATTCGTACAATACAAATAAAAAAAAAAAACTTCAATTTATATACTAATTCTTAAAATTAGTATATATATCCTACAAAAATTATCAATTAATGCATTTCTAAGTGAAATGTGAGATTCTTTACCTTTAATTCGTATATGTCAGGCAAGCAAGTTTTGAAATCGAATATTTTCATCTACAACCATCTCAACATCAGGAGTGAGTGCTGTGCGACAAATTGAGATGGACGCATCAACATGACATTCATCCTCGACAATCATTTTGTGCATAATACTGCACTTAGTTATTATGTCATGTAACACACTTTTATTCCAAAATTGTGCTGGTCATGTGACTATCGCAAATCGTGTTTGAAGAACGTCAAATGCTCGTTCAACGTCTTTCCTATAGCGCTCTTATCTTGTTGCAAAATATTTTTTGGGTGCCTTGTGGATCATGAATTGTTTTCACAAGAGTAGGCCATTCTGGATATATATTATTAGCTAAATAGTAACCCATGTTATATTCTTTTCCTTGAATGACATAATTAACGGGAGGAGCTATACTTTTTGCAAGATTTGCAACAAATGGGATGCCTCCAATACATTGATGTCCTTGTTTGATCATGGCAAACCAAAATGTGCTTGCCATATCCATAAATCGTAATCAGCTACATTCTCAAGGATAATTGTTGGGGATCCACTTTGACCTGCATATTATCTTGCCCAAGTCGTTAGACAATTTTTCTATTTCCAATGCATACAATCTAAACTACTCAACATTCCTAGGAAACCACGCGGTTTACCGATATGGAGTAATCTCGCTACGTCATTAGCATTTGGCGATCTAAGATATTTGTTGAGCGAATATCTTCACAACAGCTCGACAAAATCTTTTCAAACTTTCAATTATTGTGGATTCTCCTATTTTAAGGTATTCATCAGTTGCATCTGCTATTATACCATATTCTAACATCCTCATCATAGCTGTAATCTTTTGGAAAGTGGATAAACTGCCTCTACCTAGCCCATTTCTCTTATGCAAGAAGTTGTCATGCGATGGACTGCATGAAGTATACGTAAGAATTAGCTTTGTGACATTTGAAATCGTCTTCGAAACATCGCTTCGCTGTAACGTGGGTTCTCGGCAAAATAGCCATTGAAAAGATTTGCATCAGCAGTACCTCAATCGCGATTGATGACTACATGATCAGGAATTGAGCCTCCATGAGTTACGTAGTATCGTTTTTTATCGAGGAAGTGAGAGATGACGAGGATTTTGTTATGCAAATGATATATCAATTTTTCCTGTGTATCAATTGCTACAAGATCATGAGTAAGTTCTTGATCTTTGTCATCATCCGCATCGTACAACGAAGATGAAGCAAAAGATGAATAGTTAGAGGAACCACCATTGTTGAAATTTATTTTTCCAAATCAAAATGACAAATAAGTTTAAGCACTGACCTAACAGTCTTATATAGTCGTCCAATATAGATTTTATCTACTTGTAACTGTTTGATAGATTCCATCATGTTTAAACCGTTGGATTGATATTAAAATATCTGATCTTCTTTGAGATGACACTTCTTAACCGCTGGATGATTACATCACATCTAAATTGTTAGATGCATTGCATCACATCTAAACCATTGGATGAATTTCATCACATTTAAACCGTTGGATGAATTGTATCACATCTAAATCTTTGGATTGATATTTTTCAAGTCTTATCTTATTATCTTCATTGAGATGAGCCGTTGGATGGATTCCATTACATTTAAACTGTTGGATGGATCGCATCAAATCTAAATCGTTGGATTGATATCTTCAAATTTTATCTTATCTTCTTTGAGATGACACATCTAAACCTTTAGATAGATTGCATCACATGCAAGCCGTTGAATTGATATCTTTAAAACTTATCTTACGTTACCTTAGGGAGTAACTCTGAACCGTTGGATTGTATTCACCAAATCTAAATCATTAGATGGATATTCGGCATCTGATCTTAATATACTATCATTTTTGCTATTAAATAGGATATGGAGTTTTATATTTTATCTCACATTTACCTTCTTGCAAATCCACATATCCTACTCTTTGAAACCTCCTCACAATGAGTTCGAGTAGAGGAAATGTTTCATACTCGACAAACACTTGTCATGTTTGGCTTGATATTCAATTATTGGTATTAGTTAATCGAAATATAAATTCTGTTCTCAAGTTGAATCTAGTTATAACAGCTTTAAATCAGAATGCATCACTCAATATCAATCTATAAGGTCTTTGCAATCTCGAATGTTTGTTATTTTAACTGTTGTTGCCCAATTGATGGATGCATTCGACTAGTGGAACTTCTTAATCCGAGTGGTACATCATAACAAGATATCGTGCGTATTATATATAATATTTGAAACTTATAATTTTCCATGAATCGAGCAAAAATATCATTTGCACAAACCAAAGCTGACAAGAAAGACTTCAAATTTGATCATATCTGGCACATCCTAAAAGATATTGAAAAGTTTACTGATGATGTTAACACAACAATACTGCACTTTCAAATGGTGGAAACTTTGCACCATCACAATCAAAGTCTCCAACATTTGCATCTCCTCGATTATCGTCATTATCTTCATATAAATGAAGAAAATGTTGGTAGCTCTGTTCAACGACCCATTAGGGTAAAGAAGCAAAAGGAAAAAAAAAAGATGATGAATCTTCAAATACGATCCAGTCAATTGTAGTCCATAGAAAATAATCGAGAAATCACTAAGATTTTGAAAATGGGAAGCGATGATAGACTAAAAGTTTATGAAAACCAAATGCTTCGAGTTGAAACTGAATCGATAAAGTAGTTGTTGCAGAATTTCGAGAAGAGAATGAAATTTTACTTAAATACTTGGACTCTATACCATATCCAAATCTTCGCGAGTTTATTCGAAGTGAACAACTATAAATTATGGGAAAAAATCCCAATGATTAGGCAAGGAATCTCAAAGTAGCTTAACTCCTTTTAGTCAATATTTTAATGGTATCGAGGGATCTGGAAATGACCTACCATATTTTTAAATTTATTAACATTTTACCTAATGTACTCTTACCTTAATTAATGGATGGTGCATATTAGTATATAACAATGTATATTAAATATGGGTATATTAGAAAATTAAGGGGCCGTTCTCTTTGTATTTCGATTTGAGATTTTGAGTTTTGAATTTTGGATTTTGGTTGTTTGTTTTGGAATTGCTAAAAACATGTTCTCTTTGTGATTTTGGAAAACTGTTTTCAAAAATAGAAAACTAAAAAATGCGTTTACTTTGTAATTTTTTGATATATTTATTTTGTGATATTTTATATGTAAAAATTAATTGATTCGTTGAATTACATTAATTTTAATGTAAATAAATCAGTTAGTTTTCTATGTCAATAAATTCATCATTAATATTGTTTCAGCTAAACAAAAATTTAACCTCATACCAACAAAATCTTGACATTGATCTATATATAATGACAAAATAATATAAGAACTTCAAGTGAAGGAAGTGTCTCACATTTACAAAAAATAATAATAATAAAAAATAAAAAAATTTCAAAAAAAAATCTTAACATGGATTTATATAATGGCAAAATAACATAATAATTTCAAGTGAAGGAGTGTCTAACTTTTATAAAAAGAATAATAATAAATAAAAAAAAAAAATTTACAAAAAAAAAAAAAAAAAAAAAAATCTTAAAATGGATCTATATATAATGGTAAAATAACATAAAAACTTCAAGTGAATGAAGTGTCTCACTTTTACAAAAATAAAAATAAAAATGAAAAAAATTTCCAAAAAAAAAATAAAAAATAAAAAAAATCTTAACATGGATCTCTATATAATGACAAAATAATATAAGAACTTCAAGTGAAGGAAGTGTCTCACTTTTATAAAAAATAAAAATAAAAATAATTTACAAAAAAGAAAATAAAATCTTAACATAGATCTATATATAATGACAAAATAACATAAGAACTTCAAGTGTATGAAGTGTCTCACATTTAAAAAAATAATAATAATAATAAATAAAAAATTACAAAAAAAAAAAAAAATCTTAACATGGATCTATATATAATGGCAAAATAATATAAGAATTTCAAGTGAAGGAAGTGTCTCGCATTAAAAAAAAAAAAAAAAAAAAAAATCCAAAACGCGCGTTTTGGTCATTTTGGACTTTTTAACACAAAATATCCAAAACGCAATAAACTCGTTTTGAGTTTCCTTTATATATTTTTTTTTGTATTTTGGAAAACGCGTTTCTGAAAATAGGCAAAGTGAACGCGTTTTCGATATTTTCAAAAATCGAAAACTCAAAACGGGCTCAAAACAGTAAAGAGAACGGAGCCTAAGCCCCTGTTTGATTTTCATTATTGCAAATTCATGGTTTTTTTCTCTCTTCTTTTTCAACCATACATTTATCAATAAAATAATATCACATTAAAACCCATAAAATATTCCATACTTTTTAATCACACATTCTCCAAAAAATCACTATTCAAAATCACAAAAATCCTTTTTAAACAAAATCAAACACACTATTCAAAATCACAAAAACTCTTTTTAAACAAAATCAAACACACTCTAAGACATTAATGTACTCTCAATAAAGAAAGTGACATATAATTTGGGACAAACAAAAAAGGAAAATGAGTCTATCTTTGTGGGACGGAGTGACTAGTAACTTGGGTTCAAGAAGTGTCGCTATTCGATATGAATGTGTCAAACACGAACACGTCACCCTAGTTGAAATGTCGAAGTTAGGGTGTCCATGCAACATAGCTCAGAGGTAATATGACCCTACCGATCCTGTATTTTGATCGGTTGATTGACTTAGGGATTTACATAGGGCGTTGTGGGTTGTGTCTTAGATTTTGTTACAATATAACCTGTGTTTAGTAGCGATTTTATTTCAGATTTTAATTTAAGTCAAATTCAAAAATTAATTTCAACCACATATTTTATGGATCCGATCCACAACTTTTCAACTATATATGTCATCAGTTTTTATCAAAATTTACTAAAAATCTATTTTAGCCTCCGTTTGGTAACTTGTTCATAAACAAGTTTATGAACAATATATTTCTCCAAACAACTTTTTAACTACACACATTTTCCCAAATCATTTTTAACTTCATATTTTACCTCGAAAACATTGCATTCTTTGTTTATAAATAATAAAACTTTTACCAAATATAGGCTTAATTTCTACCAAACAAGGACATAGTGTTTCAATTGGTGTGACATAGGCTACTGACTACTGAGTTTCTTGTATCCAGGATGAACTTAATTTCGGGGAGGGGGTATAGGAATGATTTTCTTTAACACTTCATAGTGATTGCACCTCTAAAAGATATTTTGGGAAAATGATTTTGTAAAATTTCTATTCCAGGAAAGAGGTCATTACTTATAAGTGGGACTAAGGGAGTAATTGATAAGTAGTAACCTAATTAAGGTGACCATGTGTTAGTAAATGTATTTTCGACACATTTTCCATGGGAGTCTTAGAATTATGACCATTATTGTTGGGCTTTATTGAACATCCAAGTGTTGGTCCAAAAACTTGAAGTTGGTTACATATTTCAAGCGTTTCCATGTATTTGGTAAATTATACATTTGGTCCACCAATTATCCTTTTGCTTTGACAAATTAAGTTTTGTAGAACTCATGTTTACACAGCTTTTGCTACAAGGGATAAATCGAAAGGAAACTTGGCTAGTTTGAGCTAGAAGACGAGTCGAACTTTTCATATTCTTTTATAGGGTGATTACTTCATTGTATAATATGAATTTTTAGTATTTCTAAACTAAAAAAATGTAACGTAACCTTTTGCACATGATTTACTCTTTCTTTTTATTGAAAAGAAGGCCCGTTGAAAGGGGGAAGAGTACACTAAAACTAACTTACGGTAGTTGCCAATGATCTAGTTACTTTAGATCTCTCGGTAGATCAATATGACTAGTTTTTCTCGGGATTGGTGAAAAGTAATATCTATCATGGGTATTTGCTTTCATTTATCAAAAATTGGGCATATGTATTTGGTTTTTAACCATTCTAGTTAATTCACATTGATGCTCAAGTTTGTCATCTGTGCAATAGTTTATTATGCTGGCTGATATTTATATGTAAACGGGAATACCACCCAAAAAAATAGAAAGAAATTGTGTTCAAACACATATTTTCATGGTTTAAAAAGTATTTGAGGGTCGTGCTTCAAATTCCACCTCACATGAGGCTATCATTAAGCTCCTCAAAACTTGCACCTTAAATGTCAGTTGTGACTTGTGAGGCTTATGCCTCAAACCCGAGCCTCTAGCTAACTTAGGTGTTCACATGTTTGCTTTCCATTTTCAAATATTCTTGGCCTTAGCTTTTGAGTTATTACATTATAACCTGAAATGTTATCCGGGTTCTTTAATTTTTTTTCAATCTACATGGAAGGAAAATGGGAAGGATAATACACTATTACAATTGGAAGATGACGGCAAAGCAAGAAAAGAAAATAATAATGAGGATGATGACAATGATGTAATGATTCCCTTAAATATCATATTACTAGTGATGATATAATAATTTTTTTAGTTGTCTCCACTTTAATGGAATATGGTTTTGTTACATGATTATTTATTTGAGAACTTTCTATTTTATGTTTACTGCAAGTGAGACTTTTAAATTTTGTTCATTTGTTTTATTATGGATATTCTCAAAAGGATTTCTGGTATATGCGAGCATATTTTTGTATTTTCATGTTCATTTGAATTCTTTTAATTGTTACATCTTGAGACTTATGCCTCAAAGCATCTCAAGGCTTACGCCTTGCCTCATGGAGATAAAATGCCTCAGTAGCCAGTTTATCCTTTTAAAACCACATATTTATCTACCTAATTTCAGTGATTGGCTGAGATTGTTCTGCTATGTGTACTTAATGAATTCTATTTCTCACACCATTCGCTCATTCCAGAAGTACGTTGATGCCAAGCACACTAACTTCAGCCAACTGCTCACCCCCCTTGGCACCTCTGTCTGCTGTCCCTATTAAATTTCCATTTGTCTTTGTTGAGTTTTACAGTACTTTGTGTTTTCGCCAATTGATTTCTGTGCCTCAGAGTAAAGTTATTATCAAGAATAGCACAATAATGATAGAGGAGCAGGAAGGAAGAGAGGATTAATTACATTTCACCTGCAACCCCCCTCCACCAAACACAATAAACCTCCATTACCCAATAAGTGATCTAATAAGCTACTAATAAAAACATTGGATCAAAGGGAAAGAGAGTTTCAATTTGTTTTTCCTTTCGTACTTTTAGTTTTGTTTCCTTTCTCTTTTTAAAGTGAGAGAGAGAAAGGTCAGCATCTAGCATTAATTGATTCTTTCACAGGACTTTTTTCACTTTGATTGTAAACCCTACCCTTCGATGATTGCGTGTTTAAGATTTTGGAAAAAAAGCTGTCTAACATTTTATCAACATGTTGTTTCACAGGCAGAGGTGCCAAAAGAGAAAAAATGCTGTTGCATTTTTACATGGACAAGTGTAAACTTTTGAAGTCTTAACTAGTGAGCAATTATGGTACTGGAGGACTTCTTTACCTTGACGGAGATGAATAATGGGATAACAGCCCCCGTTCGTATCAAGGAACTTCTGTCTCTAATGGAGAAAGAGAGAGACTATATTGCAAAGAATGTTGGCGATGCAACTAGACAGTGGTCTGCAGTTGCCAAGACTATAGCTGCTACAGAGAATACGGACTGTCTTGATCTTTTTGTTCAGTTAGGTGGACTCCAACTCTTGGATAAATGGTTAAAGGATGCTCAAAAATTCAGCAATGACACAAATGATAGCTCTGCAGAAGAGTGGATAACTCATTTACTTGGATCACTTGAAAATCTGCACCTGGACAATGTAAAATTGGTTTCTTGTGGAATCTGGATGACTGTCGAGGATCTCCTTGGCCACAGTAGTCCCAAGATACAGCATAGGGCCAAAATTATGTTTGACAACTGGAAAAAAGATAGAGACAAGGGTGCGTCTTCCCAGAATGTTAATACAGTCGGGGTATCAACTGATGGTGAAGTTAGATTAAGTGCAAATATCAAGAGAGATTCTGGCCATAAAGAATCTTCTGTCGGAGATGCTCCTTTATCCAGAGAGAGTTCTGATAAACAAAAACACCAGGAATCAACTACGGATAACCCATTGCCATCTACAAGTCTTGATGCTCTCCAAACTAACAAGGTTGAAGATGCCTTAGCTTTTGACAGGACTTTCCAACCAACTTCGAATGATAAACCTATAGATCATGTCCTCTCAACTTCCTTCTCAAAAGCTGCTAATGAAAATATTTGTGATAAAGTAAATCCTCTATGCATTTCAAAAGGTTCTACCTCAACTGAATCTTGTAGTTTTACAGTTCAGACGCAAGATACAGATGACCGACGAAAAGATTTTCATGGGTTGGAGTTTGCTTGTGAGGTAAAACAAACCCCAAACATTAATAGTTCTCCGGAGAAACTAGACATGGTTGAAGAATCAAAACTATTAGAAGATAGAGCTTTTCCTGCATGTTCTTTTTCTGCAATAGGGTTGAATTCGGTGTCTAAGCCTAGTGTACAGAGATTTGCTGGTGCTTCAGACAAAGATTCTCGCAAGAAAGGTTCCTATTGTGACGACATGAAGACAAATGACTCTGAGGGGGGTGCCATGGATGATGGAGGATGTGCAAATCAACATAGAATTAAAGAAGGCGACTGTAAATCTGACTATGATGAGCGAAGTTGGGAAAATATCAAGGATTCCAGGGCATTTATATCGAGCGTTGAAGATGCTGTTGGGGTAGACAAACCTGACCAGCTTGTTACTGGTCAAAGTGATGATGATCTGGAAAATGATTATAATTTTGTGAAACACAGAACAGATCAAGATCATGACAAATTTGACGAGAAGTCTAATATTGAACTAGACTATGGAATTGCAGATCCACTGGAACTTGCACGACAAGTTGCCGTAGAAGTGGGGAGAGAGAGAGATTTCAAAGAACGTAGTTTCAGTCCACATGAGGAAGTACGGGACGATGAAATACAGCAGCCTGATAGTACAGACACTGTAAGTAGAATACAATCACATTTCCGTGAAGGCTCACATAAGGAGGAAGAAATTGAGCCTGCTCAGTCCGCAGAAGCATCAACAATCCAAGAAGAGTCTGGGCTAGATGCTGATGAGAAAAATGGCACACAAGATATGGAAACCTCTTTGGTAACTGAGATGGCTCCAGAGGAAGTCAATACAGATAAAGGCTTTTTCGATCTGAACCTAGAAGTTTGTTCTGAAGACACGTACAGTGTGGGGAATCAAAATTCTACACCTCTCTCTATTGTTTCTGCTTCAAGGGTATCAGCAAATCCTGGATTACCTGTTGCTCCATTGCAGTTTGAGGGCAATCTTGGATGGAAAGATTCTGCTGCAACAATTGCTCTACATCCAGCGTCAATACATGAAGGTGATAAAGGTAAGAAACCACAAGGGTGTTTTGACATTGATCTGAATGTAGCTGAAAGTGGAGATGACAGAGGAAACCTACCACCAGATAAACAGGGCCTCGTCCATTCAATTATTCCTTATAGAGAATCTTTGACAGAAGCAAGTTCAATGTCAGAACACCTTGAATTAGATCTTAATCGTTCAAGTGAAGATGGTGATTTTCCATCTGATTGGCGGACCGAGCGACAGCTCTTTCCCCATAGGAATGGCCATCATAGTGAATCTCATCCGTCGTCTTCATCATCAAAGCAGCCTTCTTCAAGGAATTTTGATCTGAATGACCAACCAGCCTTTCTCAATAATTCGTTGGATCATTCCTATTTTACTAAGCCACCCAATAATTCGAATGTAATATCTATTATGGGCACTGAGGTGGAGGCTAAGAATAAAGCTTCCGTTCCAGAACGTTTTCCCTTGCCAGATGCAAGGACTCCAGAGCTTGCACTGGACATTAACTTGGGAAGACCGGGAAGTGGATATGTACTTTATGATGCTCCTACTGTTTACAGTTACACTGGCCAAGCTCCCGGGCCTGCTACGCCTTTTACATCCACAATATACGGTCCTGGCGGGCCCATTCCTTACATGATGGATTCTAGAGGAGCACATGTTATCCCTCATATTGTGGACTCTGCTTCAGCTCTTCAGCCTGATTTATTAACCATGGCAGGATCAACTGCTTTAAATGGAGTAGGGCCTTCACGAAGTAGTTTTGATCTCATGTCTGGGTTGACGCTGGGGGGAGGAAGTCGGGATCCTGCAGGCTTGAGACCATTCCTCTTTTCTGGTCAGTCGAACTCCAATTCCCTTCCCTCTATCATTTCAGTTTGCGAAAAACGCAAAGAACCAGAGACCAGGTGGGAACATAAACCTCCATTTAAACAACATACACCACCATGGAAATAGGGGTTTTTTTATTCTTACAGAATCTGATTAGGATCCATCAGAAATGGCTGGTGTTTTTGTAGCTATAGTTAAAACAAGAACATTATGTCAAATTTGACTTAGTTAAAGGGGGGCTGATGGAGCTAAATAATGGTGGGAATTATGTATGTAACATGACTCTTGAGATTAATTATCCAGAGAAGTATATTCTTGGTTTTATTTGTTTTTAAATGTTTAATTTTGTTGTTTATTTTACATTTTATAAGAAGTCCTTTGCTACCCCAGGATACTTTGTGTAATATATAATTAGAGGGGAGTGGTTGCACATGTACCATGCAAGTTTGAGCACATCTTATTTTTGATGATTTTAGAGCTTTGTTCAGCTTTCCGTAACTTATATTAAAACGTTTGACAAATTTTATACATAATGCTACTGCACGCTTGCATTAGAAGTTAATATCTGTGCTGCTGTAATTTAGTTATATATGATGATGCAGCCTCCGTTCGGTAATATGGTTTTTTTGATTTTTAAATCAATTTTTAAACTACACAATTTTTCAAATCAATCTCTAATTCTATACATTTTCTCTCTCCATTTTTAACCATCAATCTACCTAAAAAATCACAAAAAAATTACTTTTTTTTTTTTTAATCCCTTAGCCGCCGAACGGAGGAGCAAACTAGTTATGTTACTAGATTTTTGTGTTTTATCAAGAAAACTGTAGTTTTTGCAGATTTTCTACACCCAAATCTTATTCTCAGCAAAGTTGTTATTACATATAAAGACTATTAGGGCACATTTGGCAGAATTTCTATTTTTGCTTCTTGTAGACTTTGTTGCATGGACGCTTCAACTAGGGCAGCGTGTTCGTGTCGGACTCTTGTCTGATACAACACTTTACTATGGTCATTATTCTTTCTTTATAAAAGAAATCATATATATTGTAACTTAAAATTATTATTAAATAACAATTTTGTTCCTCAAAGTTAGAAGACTTCAACAAGAAGATTTAATCAATTAAAAAAAAAAAAAGAATTAATAACAAGTATAAAGTTTTTATTTATTTATTTATTGAGAAAAATAACAAGTATAAAGTTAATTATACTATATAAAAGAAGAATTTTAACGACTTTAATTAAGTGTCGAAATGTGTCGTATCGTTATTTTTTTGAAAAATTGCTTGTTGACGTGTTCAACATCTATCGTGTTGGATACACGTGTCTGTGTCTGTGCATTATAGCTTGCAGATGAGTTTTTTAAATGACGCAAAATTTTTAGTTTAAATTTTTTATTTCGTTTTTCATTTTTATACTTAGTTTGAAATTTGAACCTTAAGAACAACTCCAATGTAAAATAGCTCCAACTAGTGATTTACATTCTCAAATTCCAATGGCGGGGTGTAAAGGAGATGTAAATTGGATTTTCGGTCAAAGATCTAAAAAAGATCCACAATCGCATCTTGTTTTACACTTCCACATGGAACA
Source organism: Ligustrum vulgare (assembly GCA_963555705.1). Lineage (NCBI taxonomy): Eukaryota > Viridiplantae > Streptophyta > Magnoliopsida > Lamiales > Oleaceae > Ligustrum > Ligustrum vulgare. The sequence continues at coordinate 37,748,272 of OY743173.1, read as the reverse complement.
AAATTCACTTAAATTTAGCTATTAATTTATAAAATTTTGATGTGAGATATATAATTTAAATTTATTATATTAATTTACATCACAATTTGAATTTTTTATATTAATTTGCACATTTTTTATTTTTTAATATTTTTATTTTCTTGACCAAATTTCTTTATAAGTCGATTTGTTCGTAATATTTATATATACGCATAAATAAAAAATTAAATTAACATAAAATTTACTAGCTAAAAAAATTGTGCAAAAACTAAATTTAAATCTTATAATTTGCATCTCACCATTGGAGCAAAATTTTACTATAAATCCACCGAGATGTATATTGAGATAGAAAAGTGATTTTTTGAAGGTGTAAATTACACTACGATCGGAGTGACTCTTTTAACTATTCAAATGAGAAAAATAATGTTATTTCTCATTTTAGATGTCTGGTTAATCTGTTTTATGTATTTAATTATTTTAGAATTATAAAATAATACTAAAAATAAAAAAACTCATTGTCTATAGTTAAAAATGGAAAGCAAGAGATATTCATGAAAGTAGGTTTTATTGAAATAGCCATGGGAAATCTTTGTTTTATATAAATGACCATCAATATATATATTTTGTCTATTTTACCCTTAATGAAATATATTATTTTCTTTGCAAGATACATCACTGAGTTTAATTTTGTTGATTTAATTCAATACTTCTTATTATATTCATATTTTTTAATCTTTTAAGTTCTCTAATTTAATGTTCTATATTGTGATAATTTCTCAAAAGATTTAGGATGTTCTTTTTTAGTTATATATCCTAATGTTATTCCTTCTGAAACTTCCTCTTCTATATCTTCGTATTCTTCTATAATTTTATGAACTGTATTTATATTTTTTGTTGTTTCAACAGAATTAAATTCTATTCAATTTAGGATAGCATAGTCAATATCTTCGTATATCTCTTTTAGTTTAGATTGTCAAACAGAATGTATATTTTTAGATTTTTCAACAATAGCTAATAAAAATGAAATTTCTTTATTTTCTAAATATAGTTTATGATCACTGTTGACCACAAAATCCGGCTGGACTTTGGACCAACACGTCTCAGCTCCTCCATCTTGAACACTTGGATCTCCTGCGTACTGTGACAAACAATCAGTTTGCAAAGGGGGCCGATGTGGCTCCCGTTTGCACTCCGATGCCAAAGTCAGCGGCCATGTTCAGCGAATATAATTTGAATGCGGGAAATATAGATGCGTAAAAGAGAGAAAAGGGAGTGAGAGATATTTATTCAGTTAAGAGTATGAAATTGTTAACCTTTTTCTTGGGGGCAAGTGTGCTCTATTTATAGAATGAGTAATTCTCCTGGATTGTGACACGTGTTATGCTTTACACTTGTCTTCACCCTAGCTCTTGGAGGTGACAACCTTGCTTTTTGACCGTAATCATTGCTACTTTTCGTAGGGGAGGGGCGCCTGTCACATCTTGGTAAAGGCAGTGTCACATCTCTGACTCCACCTCTCTTCTGGTCACTGCCGTAAAGCGCCCCGGCTGAGTATAAAGCACATCGGCCAGATGTAAATCAATTCGGCTAAAAAGGTTCGCTTGACACACCACCTCAGCACTTGACCCAAGGTGATAGTTTAGACCTTAGCCATGGGTCAAGGTCCGTTGGGCCTCTATTGGGCCCTTGCTAGTGGATCACTGTACCTCTCTTTGGGCTTGGATTCAACACTAGTCCCTCAAATCCGAAGTGATCATTCATGGACGTGTAGGATTTGTTGTACGCCCGAGGCACTAACTTTGTTATGGTGGCTTTCGTACGATGCTGCAGACCTGGTGCCTAGGATGACATTCCTTATTGGAGGTTTGGATTTGGTGTAAAGCCGACCTCCTATTTCGGCTTTTCTCTCCTGAGTGAAGGTTGGGGACACGCTAGTGCGTTTCTTAGGCGGTGCATTTAATACAAAGTGGCTGCTGGTATCTGTTTCCAAGAAATATGAAGAGTATGAAGGAGGACACATCACCGCGCGTGGTACACACTTTGGTAGCTGAAGGGTTTCTCCCTTTCTTTCTGCAGCTGGCGCCTTAATTAACCCTCCCCCCCAAGAGACGCAGGTTATCAAACTAATCATGAGGCTCAAAGACCAAGGATTTGGGACTATTGGGTTCCTTATAAAGCCTCCTTCATCCCTGCATTTCTCCTTTACCCGTTTCTCAGAATTTTCATAGTAGTTTTTTGTTTCGGAAGAAATAGTAGTATTCTTCCTTCTTCTTGCAAGTCTTTCAGCGTTTCTTTAGGATTCTTTGAAGGTAAATTTTTTTTCCTTTGCATGCGCTAAACTTTTCTATTTTTAGTTTCTCACTGTGGGTTTGAAAATTTTGTTTTGCACTTTGTTTTCCTCTTGGCGAGTCTTGTTTATTTTTAAGAAAAAAATGAAAAGAGTTGGGGGAAAGGGTTCACAGGAGATGTTAGCAATGGCGATTCCTGTCAGAGGTTTCTGCTCCATATCTTTATCAGTTTTTAGTTCCCGCTTCTTTAGGGAGCAGATTAGGAGGAGGAATAGGAAAATCAGTGGCATAATTTATTTGAGTGATTCTGACAGCGAAGGAGAAAAAGATCAAAAATACATGGCTCATCTGTCATCCGAGGAAGAGGCTTCATTGAGGGAGCTTCGGAACAAACGAGACAGGGATTTGGGGAGAGAAGATGCAATAGGCTCTTCTTCAGGTCACCAGGACCTCGGTTTAATCGTTAGGGCCCCATTTAGGGCACATAGGGAAGAGTTGGGTCTGGCTGCAGAGGAGATTGCCCAAGTGGAGGATTGGGTCAATCAGGTTAACAAAGTTTCGGGCTATCATGTTGATGCTGATCCAAACCCAGAGTCATGGGAGAGCAGCAAGATCGCCACTGAGATCTGCAGGGTTGACTTGGTTGGGGCTTCGGAAAAATTCAGGATACCAGAAGGGGTTCAATTGGTGCACCCTACACCTTCTTGCCGACCTTGCAACCCTCCCCCAGGCCAAGCGGCCATATGCTACGATGCTTTATCTTGTGGGATAAGGCTACCCCTGCACCCCTTCTTCAGGGCGTTGCTTAGGAGTTATAACCTGTGCCCCTATCAGTTGGCCCCCAACTTTTGGACACAGGCTGTGGACACTTGGTTAGTGTGGCAGGAAGTCAATCCTGACTATCCCATCTCACTGCACGTTATTCATACCCTCTACACTTTGAAGAAATCAGTTAGAAGGGAAAGGGATGTGAGGTCGGACGTCAAAGACTGGTACTACTTGTCTCCCAGGGGTTCATATCCTCCTGTTATTACCGGTCATCCGACCTCAATAAAGAACTGGAGGAACCAGTGGTTCTGGGTTGCCGGGGAGTAGCAGAGCTTTCCTGTGGACCCTAGTCCAGAAATTACAGTTCCCCGAACTCTTTCCCTACCTAGCGAGTCTTGCACTTGTTTTTATGTCTTTAAGTGTCACAGGTCGTGTGCTCTTTAATTTCAATTCACTTTTCTTGACTGTTTCCTAACACGTTATTGGTTTATGGAAGGGGACACTTTGGCCCGCCTCCTCCTCAACGTAGACCTAGCGGCGGTAAGGCGCTTGTTCGCTTACAATGGCACATTCCATGGGGTCATCCAACAGAACAAATTATTTGTTAAACACAGTCTTATGCGAGCCATGAGTAAGTTCGTTTCCCTATTGCTGTTATAACTTATGCTTTTTTCTGATCGTAACCCCATCTTGCTTCTTTTCTGGTTGGGTTCCAAAGAATTCCCGAAGATTTCTTTGAAGGGTCTCATGGATAAAAAGATACCTCCAGCCCTTCGCCACGACAGTGACATTGAGAAAAAGCAGAAAGCAATGCTTGCTAATCTGCAAGTTGGGGTGGCCAAAGAGGTGTCGGAGGCGTTCACATCCCAACTTCAGGGTCCTCTTCCAGCACTGCTGCCACCACCCAACATGTTGCCAGTGGGTCCCCAACAGTCCAGCATGGAAAGGGAGGCAGATCCTAAAAGAGGCATTGCCAAAGGGAAGGGGAAAAGGTCGGATAGAGGCGGATCCAAGAGGGACAGGGAGACTAAGGATGCCTCGGTGCCACCTTCCTTGCCCGAGGACATATCTGAGCATGCACTTGAGGAGGAGCCCGCCCCCTTGAAGAGGCTCAGAAGAGGTAAGGGCAAGGAGTCCACTTCCGCACCTCCGCCACCAATGATTGAAGACCTGGAGGATGAGCCGTCTGTGCCCATTCCAGGCTTGGCTTATGAAGTGACACTGGAGGGGGCAGAAGAGCTCAAGCATATCAAAACCAGTATTCTCCCAGAGATGTCACTTTCAGCCATTCACTGTTTGACGCCCCCAGTTCTCCTCCAACCCGGGCCACATTTATCACTGAGTAATTTTGGACGGAGGGCTGGTCTGTCTTCTCTTCTAGTGCCAGTCCGTCCCGAAAGCTGCTTGACGCCAAGGCATTGGCCCTTATTGACGAGGTGGAATCGTTCGTGGAGGAGACGCAGAGGGTCAAGAAAAATACTGAGACTGCCCTCCGGCATGCGGACAACATGCTAAAGGAGATTAATGACCTAAAGGCCCAGCTGTCCATAGCCCGTAAATCTTCCTTCGAGGAGAGGGCCAATGCTAAGCGTCTTCAGGAGGACAATGATAAGCTAAAACGCGACTTCCAGGCCTCCGAGTCAGATGTGGCGGCCTTGTGCAAGAAACTGGATGATTCCAACCGCGCGCAGTCTATCGCGACAGAGGCTCTGACCTTCGCTAATGCAGCCAAGTCCAAGCTGGAAGTTGAGGTGGCAGCAGCTAATGAGAAGTTGAGAAGGGAGCTGGAGGCTAAGGCAAAGGCGGAGGAGGACCTTGCCTCTTTGGAACGGCATATGCAAACAAGGATCACTGAGATTTTGGAGCAGACTGTCACGACACGGGTGGAGAATACTTTAAGTACCAGAGTGTCTGAGGCTGTCCAGAACTTCAAAGACACTTTTGAAGAGACCCCAGAGTAAGAGGCTATGCAGAGGGTTTTTGGGAACTTAGGGGTCAGGATGGCTTTGGGGGACATGAAGGAAGCTTTTCCGACTTTGGACCTGTCCTCCATTGAAGCCTTGTACCCCGAGCCTCAAGATGCTCCTGCGGATCCTCTGGATGCAACTGGCAAGGGCTCTTCAAAAGATGTCCTCCGCAATAATCCTCTTCTGTATTTGCCTTATTATTGGGTTTTTGTTTTGTTGTTTTTTTTTTTTTTTTTTTTTTGTGGCGCCAATGGCGCTATATACTGTAAATGTAACATTTCAAATTGTAAATACCTTGATTTTATGAATGAGATGACATGTTCATTTTTTTCCTAGTATTTTGGCAGCAACATTTCAAACTGTTTAAGCATGAATGTTTCCAAGAGCGGATGCCTTGTAATTGTAAATGTCTTGAATTGTTTGATAATTTATTCATATTTTGCCCGAACTTCCTGTTGATTGCGTGACCATTTTCAATCTATACGTAGTGTAAGTTCACAGGAGTCCTTCGTTTTTAACAAAGTTCATGCCTGGCAGAGGCGTGTGGTTTTGCGACCAAAATAATATAGAAACTTTTACGTTTATCCTTTACACTTGTTTACACAGTACTTAGTACACATATATCTTGCAAACGCTTTGCCTGAATATATGTATGAAAGTATCAAACACTTTGCGGAAACGTTTAACACTTCGCAAAAGAAAACGCTCTGTATGTATGAATTAGATTAATGCATCCACGTTTGCTGATTAGATCTGATTTTGACCAACTTTTTGGGCATTTTTCTTTTGTATTCTGTAGCTCTCGCGTTTATGAATTCATGCAGACTTCTATTGATGGTGTTTAACATTTTCGACCCTTACGCAGTGACCGTAGCGTAGGCTGATAAAAGTCCCTCGTTTTTAACAAATTTTATGCATGGCGGAGACTCGTGGTTTTGTAACCAAAATAGTTTAGGGGAATATTATACCCATTGAGGAGGGATTTTATTTATTGGAAATAACGACGAAGGTGATCTGTGTTCCAAGGATTACATAGAGGTATCCCAGACAAGTCTTCAATCATGTATGTTCCAGGTACCACCTCGGCAGTTACTTTGTACGGACCTTCCCAGTTAGGACCTAGAGTCCCTACTCCTGGCTCTTGGGTTGAGGGAAGAACCTTTTTGAGGACCAAGTCCCCAATATTAAAGTGCCAGCTCCTCACCCTTTTGTTGTAATAGCGAGCCATTTTCTCATGGTACCTGGTCATTACCACTTGGGAGTCATCCCGTTTTTCCATGAGGAAATCCAAACTGACCCTCTATGCTTCTTCGTTTCACACTTCGTCGTAATGAATTTGACGAAGCGAAGGGATCCCAATTTCAACGGGACATACCGTCTCGGCTCCATATGCCAATGAGAAAGGTGTTTCACCAGTAGCGGTGTGCGACGTGGTTCGAAGCGCCCATAGCACTTGTAGGAGTTCATCTACCCATGCGCCCTTTTTGGATTCCAACTTCCTTTTCAAGGTAGTTTTTATGGTCTTGTTCACAGCTTCGACTTGTCCATTGGCCTGTGGGTGATGTGGAGATGAGAACAATTTCTTAATTCCCAAATCGTCGCACAGCTCATCGATGCTTCTGTTCTTGAACTGTTTCGCATTATCACTAACCAGTGAGTGCGGTATTCTGAACCGGCATATGATATTCTTCCAAATGAACTTAGTGGTGTTGGCCTCGGTGATTCTCATCAAATTTTCCGCTTCGACCCACTTGGTGAAATAATCAATTGCCACTATCGCAAAGCAATTGTTACCAACACCCTTAGGCATAGGACTGATAATATCAATCCCCCACTTTGCAAAAGGCCAAGGGCTAGTCACCACAGTTAGCTTGTGATGCGGCTGATGTGGTATGGTTACGTGTCTTTGGCATTTATCGCACTTGCGCACGAAGTCATGGGAGTCCTTTCGCATAGTAGGCCAAAAATATCCCTGTTTGAGGGCTTTCCGAGCTAGCGATAACGCCCCGGCATAGTTGCCACATATGCCCTCATGGATTTCTCTCATCACATACCGTCCTTCCTATGGCCCCACACATCTCAGTAAAGGGGAAGTGTAACTCCGTTTATAAAGTAGGTCATCCAAGAGTACGAAATTCGTAGCGTATTTTTGCAATTTTCGGGCTGCCTCTGGCTCGTTTGGCACTGTCTGATGCTTCAAATAGGCGATCAAGGGATTCATCCAGGATCCCTCTTCTTCTACTGCCAAAATCTCCGGTCTTAGCTCAATAGAAGAAGTCAACATGCTCTCAACTGGGATTAGATTATGTAGCTCTGAATCACTGCTGCTTGCTAGTTTGGACAAAGCATCGGCGTTGGAATTTTCTGTTATGGGGATGTGCTGTAACTCCATTTTCCCGAAGTGCACAGTCAAATCTCTTATTTTCTTCAAGTAAGCGACCATAGAAGGTTCTTTGGAAGAAAATTGCACATTGAATTGACTCACAATGAGCTGCGAATCGCTATTCGCCACTACGGACCTAATTTTCAAAGCTTTTGCAAGTCTTAGCCCAGCTAATAACGCCTCGTACTCAGCAACATTGTTTGAGGCTTTGAATTCAAAGCGGATCGCACTGTGTAGTTTAAACCCCTCTGGGCTTATTAACAATTTTCCCGAACCGGATCGTCCCTCAGCCGAGGACCTATCAACGAACAATTTTCACTCTTGGCTGTCATCTGTGTTATCAACCATCTCGATCTCCGGTGGATGTGTGAATTCGACTACGAAGTCCGCCAACGCTTGACCCTTACAGGGGTCCGAGGCGCATAATGTAGGTCGAACTGGCTGATTTCTATCGCCCATTTCAGTAACCTCCCAGATACGTCTGGTTTTTGCAACACTTGTCTCATGGGAAAGTTGGTGAGCACGCGTATGGAGTGCGCTTGAAAGTAGGGACGAAGTTTGCGAGAGGCTGTGATTAACGAGAGAGAGCAAGTTTCTCCATATCTGGGTAGCGTGTCTCGGCATCTAGCATGGCTTTGATCACATAATATACTAGGAACTGATTCCCATCCTCCTCTCTGACCAACACCGAGCTAACAGCCTCTTTGGATACAGCCAAATACAGGTAGAGAGGCTCGCCATCCTTTGGCTTCGATAGTAATGGGGGCCGTCCCAAAGATGCTTTTAGGTCGGCAAAAGCCTGCTCACATTCCGGTATCCATTGGAATCGCTTTCTCCCCTTTAGAACCTTGAAAAATGGCAATCATTTGTCAGTGGATTTGGAGACGAATCGATTCAAGGCCACAATTCTCCCTGTTAAGCTTTGCACTTCTTTTGGATTTCGAGGTGATTGCATGTTTAACAAAGCATTGATTTTGTCGGGATTAACTTCGATTCCCCTCTTATTCACCATGAATCCAAGAAATTTTCCAGATGCTACCCCAAAAGCGCACTTCGCTGGGTTGAGCTTCATTCGATATTTCCTCAAAACATCGAAGGCGTCTGACAAATGGAGGATATGATCCGCGGAGACCATGCTTTTGACCAGCATGTCATCAACATATACCTCCATGGTGTTTCCTAATTGTTTTGAAAACATGCGATTTACCAGCCTCTGATAGGTAGCTCCCGCATTTTTCAAGCCGAATGGCATAGCTCTGTAGCAATAGAGCCCTCTATCTGTAATAAACGAAGTATGCTCCTCGTCCGATTCACACATGGGGATTTGATTGTACCCGGAGTAGGCATCCATGAAGCTTAGCAGCTCATGTCTTGCCGTGGAGTCGACCAACTGATCGATCCGAGGTAGTGGAAAGCTGTCTTTGGGACATGCCTGGTTCAAATTGGAAAAATCAATACACACCCTCAGTTTCCCATTGTGTTTTGGTACCAAAACAGGATTTGATACCCACTTCAGATTGCAGGATTCTCTGATGAAGCCATTTTTCAATAGCTTTGTGACCTCGTCTTTCAAGGCCTCGTACTTGTCAGAACTCATGGGCCTTCTCTTTTTCCTATGCCCAGGGCTTCGGGGATCCAGCTGGAGTCTGTGGCAGGCCTCTTTAGGATCGATCCCAACCATGTCACCATGCTTCCATGCGAATACATCGAGGTTTTGAAGTAAGAAGCTCTTCAATTGACTCTTGTATTCGGTCGGTGAGTCCAATCCGATCTGCAATTCCTTGATTGGATCAAGTGGGTCTACACCGAAGCATTCTAACCTTTCGGCCGGGGTGGAGCAATTGTCACCTGCCATTCTTGGGTCTAGATCTGCTAAATCCTCTTCCAGTGTCATCGTAACATCCTTATTTCCAGAAGGCCCTTCACCCAATCTTTCAGGGTCTGGAGCAGCCTCGGCCACGGCTACGTCACTGATCATGTTCAAGCTTCGATCTTGAAATTTTCGGATTGCATTTGTGTAACAGGCCCGCGATTCAGTTTGGCTTCCTCTTATAGTTGCAATGCCATACTCCGTGGGGAACTTCATGCAAATGTACTTCGTATGCGTCACAGCCCCCAAGTCAATGAGACCGGGCCTCCCAATTGAGCCATGATAGGAGGAGATTTTGTCCACAACCAAAAATTCCATGAGGATTCTGGAAAGAGTTGGTGCTTGCCCTACTTCAGTCATAAGGGTTATAGACCCCCTGGGGGTTATGCTGTCCCCAGTGAATCCATATATTGGGTTCGGGACTGGGATGAGTGGAGTGCTGATCCCCATTTTATCGAAAGCTACCCCGTAAATTACATTTACCGAGGCACCATCATCCACCATCATTCGTGAGAACCCATTCCGGGCCACCACTACCCTGATAACCTACGCGTCATTGTGTGGGAAGTGTACTCCAATGCCATCGTCTTGGGTAAATGTGATAGATTCTGTCTTAGGCACCCCAACAGGGTGCGAATGGATATGGTAATTCACGTTGGTAGGCTGCTTGTCCTCTCTGATATACCTCTTTTGGGAGTTGTTTGTGCTCCCACCTAGGTGCCCCCCCCAATATTGTGTCGATTGCACGAATAAGAAGGTCGGCCATAGGCACAGGTGGTTCCCGTGTATCTTTAGCATGCGCCGAGGCGGCATCCTGGCCCTTGTTCCTGTCTCTTTGACAATTGTCAATCCTTTCTTTAGTTGAGTTCTTCCACGGAGCTCTCCTATCAGCTCGGTTGAACTTCTGACCACCGGATTTTTGAGTTCTTCCCGTGTCGGGGGAGAAGTCACTTCCCCTTCTCCCCTGCGCCTTTTGGTCAGCTAACATGTGAATTTCCCTGCAATCTTCTGTGGTGTGACCGTAGTACCTGTGGTAGGCGCAGTAAGCCCCAATCATGGGCTGTTTCTCACTTCGGCCACTTTCTATCCTTCCTTGGGCCGTGGGAGGATTCTGAGAAGGGGTGTTGGAGTGCAAGTGGGGATAGCTTCCGTGATTTCTACTGCAAAGCTAGATCCCGTCCCTGGAAATGGACGCGGCGCTCCACCTCGGTTATTACCGATCCTATCCTTGTTTCCTCCTTTCTTGAGGTTTGCTTCATTAGAATACCCAAGATTGTATCTTCCTTGGGGGTGGTTGTCCCTGTCCCTAGCCATTTCTTCTGATACAATCTCCTCCTTCATCAGGTCTACGAGGGCATTATAATCCCTTGGTTTCCTGCTTCGGACATCCCTCCAGAACATGCTCGTCATATCTAGCCCCCCTTTCAAAGCAGAAAACATCTTTGTCTCAGTGATATTTTCACCAATGTGCATCTCCTCAGTAAACCGAGCTAGGTAACTTTTCAGAGATTCGTCCCTTCCTTGCCTCAGATCCTGAAGGCGTTGGAGTGGGAGCTGGCCAGGCCTAGAGGAAACAAAGCCATTTTTAAAAGCCGTTTTCAGATCTCTCCAACTATGGATGCGGCAAGGGGGCAGTTTTTTGTACCATCGTATCGCACTCCCCTCAAGGATTAAAGCAAAGGCTTTACATTTCAGTGTCGGGGTGGCTCCGACTATTTCCATGCTGGCGTGGTAATTTAACAAATGATCGTCAGGGTCACCTCGGCCAGAATATTTTTCTATTTCTGGCATTTCGAAGTCATGGGGTACAGGGTACCTACGGAGGCCCTCTGTGAAGGGGCTTATTTCCTCTTCGTCATCCAGTTCATATGAAGGTAGTTAACTGTTCTCGTCGTGACCAGAATACACTGGATCGTGGTATTGGTCATAGAGTGGCGGAGCGTATTCCTGCCTTTGCGGTGGCAGAACGCGGCTGTAGTTTGGCCTTTCATGGCTCAGTAACTCGTTACGAGACTTGGTCTGAACTGCTTCGGCTCTCCTTTCCTGCCTATTCCTAGGCTCAAGCGTGGGGGTGAACCTTTCTGCCCCCGTACCTTGTTGGTCCCTATGCATTCGACTCTGCGACAAGGCTTCTTTAGCGCGTCGCTCCCGCCTATTTCTAGGCTCAGCTGCATTGTTCCGACCCCCTTGCCTGCCTCTGAATAACCCTTCTATCCGGCTGAAGACACTGCCAGATTTTGCGGGCGAAGCCTCCCTGTGTCTAGCTGGGAGTGGGTTTTGTTCTTCACGTGCCTCATGTTCTGGGCCCTCATCGTAGAAGGGCTCAGATTCCACCTCGGCATGTGCCTGTGGATCTTGATAATAATAAGAGGCAGTGGCTACGTCGGATGGTGAGTAATGTTGCTCTGGGTATTGCGGAGGCATCATGGGCTCATTCATAACATATCCTCTAGCCATGTAGGCATTCATCGCAGCAGTCTGTTCTATCCGTTGCTTCTACATTTCTATCATTTGGGCCGTCATGCGAGTCATGTCTCGCAACCTGCAGCGATTACAGTGCCGGCGTGGCGGGTTATGTTGTGCCACTTCCTCATTGGCGTTCTCATGAGGTCCTTGAGGAACCTCCTCCTCGCTGTGCTGACCATTTCTTCCCCTACGGGGGTTCGTATCACAATCACTTTCGTTCATGTTTCAAAGAAATTTCTTGGTTTTAATTTATCTTTCAAGGATAGATATATTTTTATCTCAATGCTCCGAGCCTTTTTTCAAGGTTGTTAAACTTATGTCTCAAAGTTTTAAGCCTTTTTCAAAGTGAATAAACTTATGTTTCAAAGCTTTTTTACCTTTTTCAAGGTCACCGAGCTTTTGTTTCAAAGCTCTTTACCTTTTTCAAGGTTAACACACTTATGTTTCAAAGCTCTTTACCTTTTTTCAAGGTTACCAAACTTATGCTTCAAAGCTCTTTACGTTTTTCAAGGTTACCAAACTTATGTTTCAAAGTTCTTGCAGCACTTCGCTCTTTTGCAAGAGGTTATTCGCCCTTTTTAAAGGTTACCAAACTTATGCTTCAAAGCTCTTTACCTTTTTCAAAGTTACCAAACTTATGTTTCAAAGTTCTTGCAGCACTTCCCTCTTTTGCAAGAGGTTATTCGCCCTTTTTCAAGGTTACCAAACTTATATTTCAAAGTTCTTGTAGCACTTCGCTCTTTTGCAAGAGGTTATTCGCCCTTTTTCAAGGTTTCCTTTCTGTGAGTGGCTTTTTATCATGCGTTTCTGTGGTTAGCAGTATGGTTTCCCACAGACGGCTCCAAAATGTTGACCACAAAATCCGGCTGGACCTTGGACCAACACGTCTCAGCTCCTCCCTCTTGAACACTTGGATCTCCTGCGCACTGTGACAAACAATCAGTTTGCAAAGGGGGCCGAGGTTGCTCCCGTTTGCACTCTGATGCCAAAGTCAGCGGCCATGTTCAGCGAATATAATTTGAATGCGGGAAATATAGATGCGTAAAAGAGAGAAAAGGGAGTGAGAGATATTTATTCAGTTAAGAGTATGAAATTGCTAACCTTTTTCTTGAGGGCAAGTGTGCTCTATTTATAGAATGAGTAATTCTCCTGGATTGTGACACGTGTTATGCTTTACACTTGTCTTCACCCTAGCTCTTGGAGGTGACAACCTTGATTTTTGACCGTAATCATTGCTACATTTCGTATGGGAGGGGCACATGTCACATCTTGGTAAAGGCAGTGTCACATCTCTGACTCCACCTCTCTTCTGGTCACTGCCGTAAAGCGCCACGGCTGAGTATAAAGCACATTGGCCAGACGTAAATCAGTTCGGCTAAAAAGGTTCGCTTGACACACCACCTCGGCACCTAACCCAAGGTGATAGTTTAGACCTTAGCCATGGGTCAAGGTCCGTTGGGCCTCTATTGGGCCCTTACTAGTGGATCACTGTATCTTTCTTTGGGCTTGGATTCAACAATCGTAGTTATTAAAAGTTGATGCTTGAGAAGTATCCATAGATTATTAGGTTGATAAATTATTATACAATTTTTTTTGTATAAGTCCATTCTTTGATCTAGTAGAATACAATAATCTGCAATATATTGTTCATATTTTTCTAAAAGTTTATTATATTCTTCAGAAGATATGTTTTCATTTTCCATTTTATGTTTAATATCTTCCATTTTATCTTTCAATTTTTCTAAAAGGTTATCTTGTCCTTCAATTGTATATCCTGGCATTAAATTTGGACTGTATGTGTCATAATTTTATTTTCTAATTCTATTTTAAGCTGAAGTATATCAGAATGATCTATAATATATTGATCATAATTTTCTGAAAGTATATAATGTTGTTCAGATGATTCATCCATATATATTAATTGAGATATAATGTTATCTACTCTTTTCATTTTTTTTTTCTAACAAATTGTCTAATCCTTTAATAGTATATCCAGACATTATAAACACAGAGATAAATAATTTATAAAGTTCCAGTAATTTTTCAAATTCTATCAGTACTTGAGAATTGATAATATCTATATCAACCATGATATCTTTGCTTGGTTCAAATGGTATATTATATTTTGAAATATTTTTCTTTTTTTTTTTAATTTATCAATTATATCTTGAATATCTTATATTACTATAGATCTTATAGTACATTTAACAAAATTTTCTATCAAATTTTCTTTAAAACTTTTTAATATTTCTTGTAATGCATAAATTTGCTCTAGGTATCATATTTTATCAATTTCATTTCCATATTCAATTCCTTTATTATTTTTAATATTATTTTTAACTTTATATGGACCTCTCTTATACCTGAGTTTTCTTATGATGTAATTTTCTTCATTCATGATATCAAAAGTTTCAAAAACTGGTAAAGAAAGATTCGTCTCTTCCATCACTGTCATAATCTATTATAGGATCATAATCATTGTCGCTACTAAACACATATCCTAAATATAATTCATTATTTATTTCAGTATTATCATTATCAAGCCAAAAGTAAATGATTGATTTTGTAATTTATATTCCTAATAATTCATTTAATTTAGGAAAAATAGCTAAAAGACATGGCATATAGACATGATATAACTTTTTTTTATTTCATTATTGGGTCTAGTAAATTGTTTATGCATGAATAAATGTTCAATTGATATTCATCCTTATACGGACTGTTCTAATAATTAAACTTAATAATTCTAAATTCTCACATAATAACTTGTTTTAACAGCTCTTCCTTCTCCTAATTCCATAAAGACAGATATATTAAGAATACTAACATATTTTCCTGTTCTTTGTACCTTTGAATTTTCCTTCTGATATTAGTGACCTTCGGGCTCACATGTTTTTGCTATCATTACCTTCAACGGCCTCCTGCCTTTATGGGTAATTAGCCTCACCTGAGTCCAAGCCTTCACTTTATAATATCTTGCTGGAAAATATTTTGGACAAAGTGTAGGGAGTTTTCTTAATAATATATCTTCTTTAGGAAATAGGATTTGGAAGACAAAAACTTAGAAACTCATACTTTTATAAAATGATTGGAATTTTATTGACTCAAAGAGTATTGATACAAGATTTTGGTATGAGAATTTTTTCAAAGACAGGATTTCTTTGGCTTTCTCACAGGTTGAGTGCTCAAATGATCTCTGCCTTTCCACTAGCCCAAATGCTTCTATTTATAATGTTACATCGGACACAATTACATCACTGCTTACATCATCGATCTAATAATTTTACAACTTTTCATAATATCATAAGGACACATAATGACAGACATATCCTCTATTATTTATCTCCTCACATGGCCCTTACATGGGACTGTCTATTTTTTGTCACGCTTCATCCTTCTTTAATAGAGCAGATACCACCTGTCCATCAATTTTGTTGGCATGTGGGGCAATTTCTGACAATGCATACCTCTTGTAAGGTAGTAAAGCTTCCATGTATTTGATGAGTGTTAAATTTGTTGATGTATTCTTTCAAGATTGTTGACTTTTCTTTTCCTCCATTAGTGAGGAGGGTCCATCCATCATATTGGCATATGCATTTGAATTTTTTATCATACAGGTTTTTGGCAATATTGTAAAGAACCTTTATTCCCAACAGTACCCTTCGAGATCTAAGCCATGATCTTGTAATATTTGGCACATGCTTGATATTTTTTCCAACTTCAATTTGGAAATTTCGAGCAACATCTCCAATTGTGATAATATGCTCAGCAGGATAATACATTCTTCCATCAATTTCAGGACTGGTTGAATAAAATTTTAAATAAATAGGTCTTCCTTGTGCGGATTTTGAAATTTCTCCTTTTAATAAATCATCAAAATTTTCAATCTCTTTCAAGTCTTTCCCTGGATAGATAAGATCCAAAAATCCATAATCTGCTACCATTTTTGTCATAACGGAATCTTCTACCTGAGTAACGATCAATCGTGGGTGTACATGATCTCCAGATGAAATGTAATAACAATCACATTCTTGGAGCTCATATATAACTTTGGCAATATTTTTATATTCGTCTTCTTTTGGTAAAAAAGGGGAATCATCTTCCTCTTCAACACGAATTTTAATTACCCTTGTACGTTCGTCTTTGTCATTGATTGTTACTTTTTGAGGACCTGTTTCATTTATGACCACCTTCTTTGGGCTTGAACTTGTTTCATCTATTTTTATTTTTGGTCCACCACCGCTTCCAGAGGATGTACCTGTTTGTATTGTATCTGTTGGTATATTTGGTAAAATCTGTTTGGTATTTAACGACTCGAATAGTGATTCAATTTCACTAACTTTATCGCTCAATTGTTTGGTATATTTGGTATGAGAGACAGAAAGTTCCATCAACAATTTAACATCTTGTTGGAGGTATTCTGCCATTTGTTCAATTCCATCTTGTGCATCCTCAGCTTCCTCTATGAGGAAGTTCATTCGCACTCTGGCATCCATCAATGATTCTTTAATATCATCCATCTACAAATTTTATATTTCTACTTAGAAAATCTGCAAGATAATTATTGACACCTTTAATATGAATTATATCAAAATTATAAAATACCCAATAAGCTTTCCATCTATGGAGCCTCCTATATTGAGGTTCTGGTGGTATTTTATTTTTAACTAAGCTTGCAACTTGAGAATTATTAGTTTCAATAATGAATTTTTTGGATAATAAAAATAATGAAAACTTTTTTATCCCTCTGATAATTGCCAATAATTTTTTTTTCATGGGCGGTATAATTTATTTTTACTTAGTTAAATGTTCCACTAGAATACCTACAAATTTCATTAAGATCTGTTTTTAATATTGCTGCCCAATATTTATCTGAGGCATCAGTATTAACTATTAGATTATCTTTTTTATCTGGTAATCTTAATTTTGATAAATTTTTACATTCTTCTTTTAGTGATTTGACAATTTTCGTGTGTTCATCACTCCATTCTTTGGTGTTTATTTTCCTAAGTAAAATCTGAATTTGATGTCTTTTTTTTGAGAGATTTTCAATAAATCTTTCTGCATAATTTAAACATCTTAAGAATTTCTGTATTTGTTCTTTTGATTCTAATTTATCTGAATTTTTTTCTATCTTTTTAGATATGTGGGGCTGTAATTTTATTCCATTTTTATCTATTGATAATCCAAGAAAATCAATTTCTTGTTTTTCTATTATAACTTTATTTTTAAAAGAACAATTCCTTCTTTTTTGTATTCATTAATAAATTTTATCAAATGGTTTCTATGATCTTCTCTATTATTAGAACATATCAATATATCATTAACATAGTCAATCAATAATTCATTAAATTTTCTAAATATGTTATCCATTTTTCTTTGATATATTTGGGGTGCATTTTTTAAATCAAATGGTATAACCATCCATTCATACTTACCTTGGGGTGTACTAAATGCGGTATATTGAATACTATCTTTGTAACACCCCAAGTTTGAAAGTCTAAAACCTAAGCGTGTTAACTTCCATTCACATTATATGTGAAATTTAAAGCGTTTACACATTTAAAATCTTCATTTTTCTATTATAAAAATTTACAGAAATTTTGGCAGAGTCTCCTCTATAAATTGGACTTAACCAACCTGTAGAGAGATAACATAACCAACATAGAAATTTAAAACATCAATCACACCTCAACCACATACATCATCGCAAAAACCAATTCATTCAATCCCCAACTCCTTAAGTATAAAATTTTCCAAAATAACCATAGACATTGATAAATGAAATAAGAGGTGATTTAACCTCTAATACGTCACCCATACTTAATCAAAACTAACTTCATCCAAACAATTATCAATTATAAATAATTTAAGGAATAATTTAAATGATAACTTAAATAAATTTAACTTTATTAAATAATGGCGACGGCAGGTACTGTATGAGTCAGCCGCCAAGTGCTCTCCTCTGATCATCTAATTTTCATCACCTGAAATATGGGGAGGGATTGGGGTGAGCTAAAGCCCAGTAAGTAAACTTTATGCATGAATGCATGCTTATGACATGAATGCTTTAAACTTTGAAATATGTATCCCCATTCACTTTAACCTTTCAAAACTTTCAACATTTCGAACTTTCACTTAACATTTCAAAACTTTCACTTCATTTCCATCGTGAGCTCACTTGGCGTATCTTCTAGTCAATAAGATAACAGTGGACAATTCTTATTTGGAACCAGATTAACTTTCACATTTCCACCGCAAAGCGGCTCATTCATTTCATTCCACCGCAAAGCGGCTCATTCACTTCATTCCACCGCAAAGCGGCTCATTACATTCGGGTACGCCGGTCCCCCGCGCCCCATTTCCCACTCGCATCTTTCATGACATAGAAGTACACCCATTCTTTCAAAAAAACTTGGGATACATAGTTTTTGACAAAAAATGCACTTTGACACATTCCTTTCATTAAAACATTTGACTTTCCCATTTCGATGCCAATGCATGCTTGATGATGCAATGACATGTAACGTGCATGCTTGAACATTTTTCTTAATAACATGTACTTGCATATCATAAATAAAATACATCACATTGAGTAATTAACACGAGATCACTTACGCACATTAATTTCACATTAACTTTCTACTTTCATGAAAACAGGGGAAGTTTACTTACTTGCAGTCCTTAGTAATTTAGCGTTATCTTGATTTGTAAGTGGAGGAGCCTCGGCTGCCAGCGTCGTCAATGTACCAAAATCCTAATTGTATCCATTCATTTACTAAAATATAATTTCAGTTCAAATTGGTCTATTCATCATTCCTTTAAACAAGTTAAAACAATAAATCTTCCTTCCCTTTTTCATTTTTGTGATCATTTATTCCAAACAAGGTATTAACATATATTAAATACTAAATACCTAAATTTAAAAACTGAAATCAATCAATTAAATTTCGAAATCATACTTAGTCCGAATTTGAAAAATTACTGTGAAAATTACACATCTATATATATATATATATATACACACACACACACACATACATAAGCATTACCAAATCCCCAAATTAGAAATTATAATTCGAAATCTAACCAAACTTAAATCTGAAAATATAAAAAAGATTATTATTATAATTCAAACTTTACCCTAGTTAACTAAGCCACAAAATTATCCTTACATACATACATACATACATACATACATATATATATATATATATATATATATATATATATATACACACACACACACACACACAAACACACACATTGTCCAACATCCCAAATTAGCAACTTAAAATTTCAAAATCTAAACAAACCCATAATCTGAAATTTCGTATGTACCACATAAATAATAGCATCTCATATCCATTTATGTGTTTGGGTATGTGTGAATCAGTGTGTGTGAACCCGTGAGTTTGTGCGTGTGGGTGTGTGAATTCGTGTGAGTTCGCAGTGGCAAGGAGAAGAGAGAGAGCTCACCGAGGCTAGAAAGTGGTGGAGGCCGGGTTGTTGTAGCCGGTGGTGTTACGGTTGACGGCGGGGGAGGGGTTGAGGAAGGTTCGGTTGATGTGTGAAGCGAGAGAGAGACAGAGAAGACGAGCGTCAAGTGTGAGGTGAGGGAGAGACGCGACTGAGAGATGAGGGAGAGACAATCGGTTTTAGGTGTTAGGTTTAAGATTTAGATCTTTTGAAATTTGCAATTTACTCCCTCGAATCTCCTCCTATGTCTAATTAAGCCCATAAGTTCCATTTACTCTCTAATTGTCACTAAACTTCTCCCTCAACTTTTAATTTAACAAAATAAAAATAACAAGTAGTATGCTTAGGCAATAAAACAATTAATCACATGAAATTTCACGTAACCAATTTATAAGTTTTCTAATTGACACATTGATCGAGACGGCGTCCAAGTCCTTCCACTGCAAAATAATTCAAATCATAGACATTAAAAATTTAAAATTTAAAATTTATAACAACATTAACATAAATATCATGTAGGATTTCAGAATTGCCCATAAAATGAAAAGCGGTCTTACAATTCCTTACCCCCTAAAAAGAAATTTCATCCTCGAAATTAAAACTTACCAAAATGGATACTTGGCATGCATTTTATTATTGCGTTCTCAAGTAATCTCTTCCACTACACGATTCCTCCAAAGAACTTTAATTAGAGTTATCTTCTTCCTTCTAAGTTCCTTATATGCCTTTATTAGGATCCTCACAGGTGCTTCCTCATAAGTTAGATCCTCACGAAGATCAAGTGACTCATAGCTGAGAATATGGGGATCCAAAATGTACTTCCTCAACATCGAGATATGAAACCCGTTGTGAACACTGGATAGTGCTGGTGGTAATGCAGCCCGGTAACCTGGGTCGCTCACCCTTTAACGAATCTTTTCAACAACTACTGTTGTCTATTGTACTATTTCTGGACCCAATAACTTTCCTTCTCCTAGATCACCCTCGTAACTGACGATCTACACTTCCTATCGTATAGTACTCAATACGGATCGAAGTTTGATAGCTATTGTTGTAGGAGACCATTAACCGACATTATCCCACTTATGAATCCATTCACTAAATTTCTCTTTCGAGCCTTTCATAGGATCTATTCTAACGTCTAAATATTAATATATATATTGATTGATCACATTCTTAAAACTAAAATCAAGAAGATTGACAAAAATAAGACTTTAAAATCCAGAATTCGTGAAACTTGACGTCCATACCAAAATATACAGTATAAATACTAAAACTTTGACAGAATCTTCCTGAAAAGATTTACAAACGAAATCCTTTCTAAACATGCTGACATTTCTTTTAAAATCGGAGGATCAAACTTAAATCCTGTAACCCATACTTATATATTGTAATCAAGTATTCAGCATCATACACTCATCTTAAAACTAAAGCCAAGGTACTAATTTAAGAATCCATGCTTTCAAAATCATCATAACAACAATACTCTAACCAAGTATTTTATATTTAAATCATTAACCTATCACCAATGAGTAAGACTTTTGCGATTCATATAAGACTCCTCATCAAGTTTACTTAACCCAAAGATACAATCTCATTATAAGTAAAAGTCACACAACTGACCTCAAATAATCATATCAATCTCTCTAAGATTAGAACATAATAACCATCATATCCTTCACACGACCCTTTTACGTCAATATACTCACTAAGATTTTATATCAATCTCTCAAACTCAATAACTCTTGGGTTCTGCCTTCTCACTCTTTCTGCACACTACTCCATAATAAATAATCATTGTGAAGTCTTATTCTCATTTTCCACAAATCCTATCCACAAGAACAATTGCCTAAAATTTCATTTCTTATTTTTGAATCAAGATACCATCAATAATAACCTCCACAATTTCATGGTATGTACTATCATAAACTTTTCTCCGATCAGATGCATTACTTCTGCAATACTTGTACAAATCTAGGACCTGATAAAGTTTCTTTCATCAATTTCATCCAACAATCTCTCATATGATATTTTAGTATCATCAATGAAAACTTAACGTACATCAGTGAATCATTCAAATTACGATGAAACCTGATTTATTTTCCATGACTGAGATTCATCTTTCTTCGAATTCCACTTAAAACCAAATATAGCATAACTTATTCATGGAAAGTCAACTTATTTCATAATCTCAATACATCGTCACCTTCAGTTCTCACCATAAGAGCAATCACATTATTCCTTATAATTATCTCTTGTACCTTTTATATTCAAATGACCTTATGACAATCATCATTATCTCACATAATCCCAAACCTTCAATCATATGTCCCCAAATTCTCATTTCGAATAAATGGTTACTCCTTTAAGATATCTCACTATAAAATACTTTCAATATCTCCCAATAATGATAACTGACTTTCCCAAATAATCATATTGCATGTAAATAACCAAATCTTTAACACATCATCTACCAATCAACTTCCAAAATAAATCAACAGTATTATCACTTACCATCATAATTTATAATATTCTCCAATATAAATGATCATTTCTCACTAATAATCAATAAGTTCCTAAGAATAATTAAAAATTCTTTCCAATAATGCCATAACATTTGTCTTCACTCATATTTTCAAAATATGACTTGACATTTCCCAATATACGCATCAAGTCATCACATAACTTCATGTATACCTTGATATCCCAGAAAATCAATTCTTAATTCCTCAACATAACAATTTCAAATCATAGTTTCCAATATCAATATCTCACTTCCTTCAATACATTAAACGGCTCAAATGATCACCCATTAGTCATACTTATAAATATATGACACAAATCATAATCCCAAAATTTCTTAGTTACAAGACCAAACAACATTATAATTTTCTCTCAAAATAGAGGAATAATTCACTTACTCAAACATAATATCCATTCCTTAATTCCCAATAATTAAGAATCAAATCTTTAAATCTCAAATTTCATAATTTTTCTCATAGAAGTCTCAATAAAATCATATCACTCATAATCTCAACATCTCATCACAACTTCATAAAACTGGTTTTGCCATGTCTAAAATCAATTATGCAAAGTCTTATAAAACCATCTTTCTCTTCATGTATAGCTCCTGAGTACCCCATGGCAAAAAGCTAGGTCGAACAAAACATTTGTCCATGAGATTCTATAGTTGCACTTTGAGCTCTTTTAAGTTACGAATGAGCCATCCGATATTATACCTTGGATACTAGAGTTGCGCACTTAATTGATGACGAATTTAATTTCTCTTTTAGGCGGGAAATCACAAAGATCTTCTGAGAATATCTTTAGTCATTCTAGAATAACAGAAATTTGTTCGAGAGAAGTATTCACCTTAGACACTTCAATTATTGCAACCAGGTAGGCTTAATAACTCTTATTCATCAATTGACGAGCCTTCATCAC
Source organism: Ligustrum vulgare (assembly GCA_963555705.1). Classification (NCBI taxonomy): domain Eukaryota; kingdom Viridiplantae; phylum Streptophyta; class Magnoliopsida; order Lamiales; family Oleaceae; genus Ligustrum; species Ligustrum vulgare. Next base: position 37,725,628 of record OY743173.1, on the reverse strand, counting down.
TGATAATATCGAAATAGAAAGTTTCACATTTACTTCAACAAAGCGAAAAGGGTTTCATTTGAAGGTTTAAATACCACCTTAACGTAGCCAGTGATTGAAACCTTATACCGTAATAATCATTCCATTCCTAGTATGACATCAAGTTGGTGGGTATTCAGTGTTATGAAATCCATCATCTACCCCTTCCCATTCACCATGATTGGGAAATTTCTCAACACATAACTTTAGTTCAACAATTCTTCAAATAGCGTTGACAGTATAAACTTGGTCTCCAGCTACTGAGATGGGTAAATCAATTTTCCTATAATTGTGGGACTATCAAATGAGTGGGTAGTCCCGATATCAAACACGATAAGTGCTTAATACTAAGTTCGATGACTTCTCAACTTCTCGTTTGGACATTGTATATTCTCATGCCGATATACCATTCATATCCATTTCTTATTTCACAAAAAGATCTAATAAACGGCACCCAATTTTTTTTTTAATAACCATTACTTTCTCACTTCCTCATTTACATAACGAAGATATACTCATTATATTCACAAACTACATTCTTGACATTTCACTTTACGACATTACACATTAACATGCAAGAAATTGTGATAACTAGAATATCACATAACATTGCACAATTTAAACAAAATTTAACTTACCAGATGATCGAGGAAGATGCACTTGAGGCGTGACTCAGTGCCTGAACCATTTTCAAATAAGTTTTAAAAGTCTAAAGCATCGCTTTTAAAACTCTTAGCTCTGATACCAAAAATGTAACACCCCAAGTTTGAAAGTCTAAAACCTAAGCGTGTTAACTTCCATTCACATTATATGCGAAATTTAAAGCGTTTACACATTTAAAATCTTCATTTTTCAATTATAAAAATTTACAGAAATTTCGAAAGAGTCTCCTCTATAAATTGGACTTAACCAACCTGTAGAGAGACAACATAACCAGCATAGAAATTTAAAACATCAATCACATCTCAACCACATTCATCATCGCCAAAACCAATTCATTCAATCCCCAACTCCTTAAGCATAAAATTTTCCAAAATAACCATAGACATTGATAAATGAAATAAGAGGTGATTTAACCTCTAATACGTCACCCATACTTAATCAAAACTAACTTCATCCAAACAATTATCAATTATAAATAATTTAAGGAATAATTTAAATGATAACTTAAATAAATTTAACTTTATTAAATAATGGCGACGGAAGGTACTGTCTGAGTAAACCGCCAAGTGCTCTCCTCTGATCATCTAATTTTCATCACCTGAAATATGGGGAGGGATTGGGGTGAGCTAAAGCCCAGTAAGTAAACTTTATGCATGAATGCATGCTTATGACATGAATGTTTTAAACTTTGAAATATGTATCCCCATTCACTTTAACCTTTCAAAACTTTCAACATTTCGAACTTTCACTTAACATTTCAAAACATTCACTTCATTTCCATCGTGAGCTCACTTGGCGTATCTTCTAGTCAATCAGATAACAATGGGCAATTCTTATTTGGAACCAGATTAACTTTCACATTTCCACCGCAAAGCGGCTCATTCATTTCATTCCACCGCAAAGCGGCTCATTCACTTCATTCCACCGCAAAGCGGCTCATTACATTCGGGTACGCCGGTCCCCCGCGCCCCATTTCCCACTCGCATCTTTCATGACATAGAAGTACACCCATTCTTTCAAAAAAACATGGGATACATAATTTTTGACAAAAATTGCACTTTGACACATTCCTTTCATTAAAACATTTGACTTTCCCATTTCGATGCCAATGCATGCTTGATGATGCAATGACATGTAACGTTCATGCTTGAACATTTTTCTTAATAACATGTACTTGCATATCATAAATCAAATACATCACATTGAGTAATTAACACGAGTTCACTTACGCACATTAATTTCACATTAACTTTCTACTTTCATGAAAACAGGGGAAGTTTACTTACTTGCAGTCCTTAGTAATTTAGCGTTATCTTGATTTGTAAGTGGAGGAGCCTCGGCTGCCAGCGTCGTCAATGTACCAAAATCCTAATTGTATCCATTCATTTAATAAAATATACTTTCAGTTCAAATTGGTCTATTCATCATTCCTTTAAACAAGTTAAAACAATAAATCTTCCTTCCCATTTTCATTCTTGTGATCATTTATTCCAAACAAGGTATTAACATATATTAAATACTAAATACCTAAATTTAAAAACTGAAATCAATCAATTAAATTTTGAAATCATACTTAGTCCGAATTTGAAAAATTACTGTGGAAATTACACATCTATATATATATATATATATACACACACACACACACACATACATAAGCATTACCAAATCCCCAAATTAGCAATTATAATTCGAAATCTAACCAAACTTAAATCTGAAAATATAAAAAAGATTATTATTATAATTCAAACTTTACCCTGGTTAACTAAGCCACAAAATTATCCTTACATACATATATACACACACACACACACAAATACACATATTGTCCAACATCCCAAATTAGCAACTTAAAATTTCAAAATCTAAACAAACCCATAATCTGAAATTTCGTATGTACCCCATAAATAATAGCATCTCATATCCATTTATGTGTTTGGGTGTGTGTGAATCAGTGTGTGTGAACCCGTGAGTTTGTGCGTGCGGGTGTGTGAATTCGTGTGAGTTCGCAGTGGCAAGGAGAAGAGAGAGAGCTCACCGAGGCTGGAAAGTGGTGGAGGCCGGGTTGTTGTAGCCGGTGGTGTGACGGTTGACGGCGGGGGAGGGGTTGAGGAATGTTCGGTTGATGTGTGAAGCGAGAGAGAGACAAAGAAGACGAGCGTGAGGTGTGAGGTGAGGGAGAGACGCGACTGAGAGATGAGGGAGAGACAATCGGTTTTAGGTGTTAGGTTTAAGACTTAGATCTTTTGAAATTTGCAATTTACTCCCTCGAATCTCCTCCTATGTCTAATTAAGCTCATAAGTTCCATTTACTCTCTAATTGTCACTAAACTTCTCCCTCAACTTTCAATTTAACAAAATAAAAATAGCAAGTAGTATGCTTAGGCAATAAAACAATTAATCACATGAAATTTCACGTAACCAATTTATAAGTTTTCTAATTGGCACATTGATCGAGACGGCGTCCAAGTCCTTTCACTACAAAATAATTCAAATCATAGACATTAAAAATTATAAATTTAAAATTTATAACAACATTAACATAAATATCACGTAGGATTTCAGAATTGCCCATAAAATGAAAAGCGGTCTTACAATCTTATTCCATTTTTACTTGCCAAAATCCTAATTTACAATCAAATTTAGAATAATATTGTTTTCCTTTTATAAGATTTATTAGTACTTCTTTATTTGGTAAAAAGTATCCATCAAATTTAGTATATTTGTTTAATTCTTTATAATTTATCATCATTCTAACATTTCTTCTTTTTTTGTTCAGAATGTTTCATTACTATGAAGGCTGGACTACTATGGGGTCCATTACTAGGTATGATTAATTTTTGATCAAATAATTCTTTTATTTGAGTTTTAAATTCTTGTATATCTTGTATAGTATACATCATTGGTCTGACTCTTATAATAACATTTTTCGTTAGTTCTATTTTAGCTCTAGGATGATATGGTTTCCAAAATGATAATGGATTTTCTCCAATACATTTTCTAATTGATCAATGATTTTTTCCGTGCTTATTGTTATATGTGTTTTCAAAAAATTTTATACATTATTCTTTTATTTTTTATTTCATTTTTTGTAATTGGTCTTTTCTCCCATTTATCACCACGTTGTATTGGCTGAACTCTATAAGGTCTAAATTCTCTTGGTATTTTTAGTAAATGTCCACAAGGTGTTTGTAATATTATCATGTAATTATTTTGTTTATAATATTGAAATTTATGTATAAAGTCATTTCCTAGCAATATATCACATTCTAATTTGTTATAGTTATATATTTTATTTACAACTATATGTTTACTCTCAAGTATTATATCAATTTTATCAGCACTATTAATTATTTGAGTACTTTCTCCTGTTACTCCTGTGATTTTAATCTTTCCATTAGTATTCCATGATTTTATTAATTTTTTTTGAATATTGTTATATCACTTTCTGTGTCAATTAATGCACAGGTTGTTATATTTGTTTCAACAATGGTAACTTGTATGTAAACAACTAATGGAAAACTTATTTGGTTATTCATTTATTCAGCATTTCTACATAGTATAGTTTGACCATTATGAGTTATATATAATTCTTCACATTTTATACTATAATATTCTAGTCCATTTAAAACACTCATTCCTAACATTATATGAGGATTTACTATACTGTTATCTATATGACATGATATTAGGAGATTTATTCCTCCTATTTTTATTGGTACTATAACTTCAAGTTCAGTTATATGTATTTTTCTATCAAAATTTATATATCTATAGGATCAGTTCTATGAGATATTAATCTTTTATTCATGTTTGAAGCTATATGACATTCGCTAGCTCCTATATCAATTAATATATTTGATCATTTCACGTATTCTTTTCTATTAAAATATTCACCTTCTATTTTCATATTTCTAGCATTTCTATGAAGTTTTATTTATCTTGTATTACTAATTTCTCCCAGTTGTTTAGGTATGCTTGCTAATCTTTTGATTAATCTTCCATCTTCAAATATTATTTTGTTATTAGGGTATTCTTTTTCTCTCAAATCTATTATTTCTGGTTTATTTTTTGTTAAAGTAAGTTCATATTCTTCTGTGATTAAATTTATTTATTTATTTGGTTCCACTATTTTACTAATATATCTTTACATTCTTTGTGAACCTCAATATATGGTTTTTTAGAGTAAATATTTCCATAATTAGAATTAATAAATGTGTATAATACTCTATATTTTATTGTCATGATTTGGTCTCCTGGTTGCATTATATCATTTTCGTGTAACTTAAAATGTAGTCCTAAAGCTTCATTAAAATTCCTATTTCTAAATGAGACACAATATTTTGGGTAACATGTAAATATTAATTTTTGATATGCTAGATTTCCTTCTATTGTCCATAAATGACTATCTTTTAGATTTACTATTCTTCCACCATGTCAGCTTACAGTCAAAGGTGAGTCTATTCATTCCCTAAATAAGGATTTAAATATTATTTGTTTTTCTACTAAATAAACATATTGAATATTTTGACTTTTTTTTTTTATTAATTTTTGTTAATAATTTTGTAACTGTATTTTTTGTTAAAAGATTTAATTTATATGTTCATTGGATTGTTCTAACATCTATTGCTTTTTCAATCTTATGATATTCATTTATTGCTATTCTTTCTTTTCTCTATATTCTATCTAATATTTCCCATTTTCCTATTTTCAAATTTAAAGATAATTTTGTATTTTCTTGAATTTATTGTTATCAAAAGTTACTTTTAACGCATAACAATCGATCTAAAACCCATTGTCGATCTAAAACCCATTGTGGGTTTCTTATGAAACCCACACCCCACTCCCCTATGGTGGGTCTCGCCCACCCACCATTATCCAACCCCCATCCGCCACATGGCAATGAGTTTTATATCTAGTGCCCACTATGGGCACTAGAACATTTCCCAACCATATATTCCTTCATATTCTTGTATATCTATATTATTGTTTTCTATTTCTTCTATTTCTCTATTCTGATTTTGATTCATTGCTTTCTGAATCTGTTTCACTTATATAGACTTCTTGATCATAGTATTTTTCAATGTCAGATATTTCACTTAGTTCACTTTCTATTTCTAGATATTCGTTTTGTAATATTTTAACTTTTTTTTTGTTACAATCAGCGCTTATATGCCCCATTTCTCCACAATTCCAACATTTGCATTGTTTTTTGTCTTTCCTATAAGTTTTATTTTTCTGTTTTTTATTTGGATTATATCTTCTTTTGTAATATATTCTCTTAGGTTTTATATATCTTTTCCTAAAGTTTCTAAATTTTTTAAACTTTCTATTTTTATATTTTATTTTATTATTTATTCTTCTTTCAGGGTTACATCTCCATTGGGTAAGTTTTTTCATATCTTCACAACATATTCTAGTTAATTTTCCTGATTTCTTTAATAATTGTCTTTGTTGATATATATATATATATATATATATATGCTAATCTTTCAAATAGAAATTTTATCCTAGATCCTAATGTTTTAGGTATTCCAGGGTTATCTTCGATAAATTTTTCAAATTCTATTTTAAAGTATATTCCCCATGAACCTGGTAACTTATTGTAATACATATTTCTGTATACTTCTTGATTTTCATTAATATAGAATTGGACATAATAGTATTCTTTGATTTTACACATATCACATATTCTTAAATTTATTAATCTCATTCTCGCGTTATCTTTTTCTCTAATTGATTCTGCTTCAGCATTACTTATCAATTTTTCTCCTAAAAATTCATCAGCAATATAATCTACTAACTTTTCTATATCTTTTCTATCTGATTTTATTAGTTCTGTTTGTACATTCCTCCTTATTAATGTTTTCGTATCACTACTTTTTCCTTCCTACCAATTCCTAACATGTCCTTCAAATGATACTGTTAAAAACTTATCGTTCTTTCAGTATTTTCCCATATATCATCTTTATTGTATAAAAAGAACAGTATCATTGAATCTGCCCAAATTAATAAGGCCTTTTTAGTATCTATTTTACAATCAAATCTAGTTTTGTTTCTCCATGATTAATAGGTTTATCATAATTATTATTTGGTTCAAATCTATCTTTATATTTATTCTCTTTAAGTGGTTGTCTATCTCTAATCCTATAATAATATTGTCAGTGTGATTTACTATATAAAGGTGCATAACTTCATCTAAATCTGGTAATTCTTGTTTGGAATTTCCTATTGGAGTTGGGCTAGGTATTCCTCCTGTATTCATTAAAACTTGGTATTCATTAAAATTTTCTAGGCTTAACTGGTCAAAGTTTTCTATAATCAAATATAACTCTTCATTCACTTTTATCTTGTTCTTCTTCAGTATTTTTTTTCTTCAGTTTTTAGTATTCCTAAAGTTTTTTTTATGGATTTTTGTAATTCTAATTCTTCTTTTAGTATTTTTGGTAATATGTTTTTTTTTTTTAAATTCATCATCCATACTTCTGCTTCTATTATAATTTTTCCTTGTTCAAAGGGTTTCTTTCATATTCTAAGTATTTCTTTTTCTATGAATTTTTTCTCTATTTTCTTATCTTTTTTTTTATTATTTTCTTTGAATTCTCTAATTTCTAGTTTTAGTATATTTATATCATTTCTTACTTCTTTTAATTCATTTTTTACTTCTTGAACATCACTTATTAATGATTTTATTAATAGTTTTAGATCTTCAATATATTCACTTATTGACATTTTATACTCTTAGTTTAATGGTTTGAGTTTTTTGTACCTTAAATAATCTGTCATACATATCATCTATTTTTATTTCTAATTTTTTATTCTTTCTTCTATTGATATGATTCTTTCATTTTCATTTTTCTTTATTTTCTCATTTAACTTATCTATTTTTCTATAATTATTCCAATTTTATCTTGATTAATTAATTCTCCTGATTTTCTTTGAAATTCTTTTAACATTTCTTCATCTATATTTTTAACTTCTCCTATCATTTCTTTTAATTCTTTAAATTGTATTGTTAGTTTACTTTGAATATTTTGTAATTTTTCTTTGATATTCATATCCTGTATATTTAATTGTTGTAATTCTTCAATAGCTAATTTATCTTGTAAATTTATGTTTTTATATGTTTGCCATAAAAATGCACTTATCCAATTTAATTGCACATTAAGAAATTCATCCGATTCTCCTCATGAGCTTAATTGTTGAAACATGGTTGTATTGACTCCTTTTATTTGATAAGATCCAACTGGAAGTCTTAGGCTGCGTTCTCTTTGTATTTCAGTTTCCTGTTTTCATTTTTGAAAATGTTTTCTGCTTTCCATTTTCTGTGACTTTTTTCGAAATTGCTGAAAACGCGTTTGGTTTGTTATTTCTGAAAACTGTTTTCGAAAATGAAAAGCTGGCAAACACGTTCTGTTTAAAAATCTTGAATAAGTTCTGTTTCTTATTTTGGTTCTTTATAATTCATTATTTGATGTTCACAAAATTCTTCTATTGATCCAAACATTAATTTTCTATGATATATTCTATAATATTTTAGATAGTCTTTCAATGTTCTTGTTTCATCATATTTTTCTTTTTTAGTTTTTTCTTTGTGTTCTAAAATCATTTGTATTCTAGGTAAATGCTTTAAAATTTTATTATAATATTCTCTCTTTTTCTCTAATAATTTTAATCTTAGTTTTTCTTGTCGTTTTATATTTCTTTATTCTCTTATTCGATCCATTAAATTTATTCTTTGTTCTATTATCAAATCTAATTTTTCATTTGTTTTTATGTCTAAATGTCTAGCTGATCGAGGATCTGATCTATGATAATCCATTTCTATAATCTTTATATAATTCTTCTAGTATGTTTTTGTGAATTAAATATAATATTTCGTTTATGATAAAATCTTTGTTTATTATATCGAAATTTATTAGATCATATATATCTCTTTTTATATCTTTGTCTAAATCTTTTAGATTTCTCAAGATTTCTATTTTATAATTATCGGGTAGTATTAATGTATGCATAATCATAAATCTTGATATATATATATATATATATTGTCATATAATATTTATCTTTTAGATCTGCCATCTGACTCTAATATCAAATTGAGGGGTGCTATTATGAACGAATAAAAATCAAATAAAATCATGTAAGCAAAATTAATTAAAAGTATATAAATATAAAGTTTTAAGAACTTGAGTTGATGAAATCTTTGACTATTTTCATAAAAGGCCAATTTTACTTGGTTATTTCCATGGTATCCCACATTCATAAAAAGAAGAAGACTTTTTTTCTGTGCATAAGCTCAACCGAGGTATGAGACTCTAAGGGTGAAATCAAGAGGGGAGGGCCATATACGGGTTTTAAATAAAGGACAAGGGACTGTTAAAAAGTCTATTCAGACAATTATTTATTTATATATTTTTAGGCCCCTCTCAATGTTTCTTGGTTAGATAGCATTCACTTATAAAATACAATAAATAAACAACGTCATATATCTTTAATACCCTCATTATTGAAAAGGACATTAACACCCTATCAGTCCAATTCAATTTTAGGTGATTCGGGAGGTATTAGATACTATTAAAACGAAAAATTAAAATTATTAAAAAAAGTAATATATGAATATATATATATATATATATATTATGAAATTATGTATATAATGTAAAATGATTGTCAATCCAACTCAATTTTAGGTGATTCGGGAGGTATTAGATATTATTAAAACGAAATATTAAACTTGTTAACAAAAGTTATATATGAATTGTTAAAAAAGTTAAAAAAATTAAACTTGTTATAATCAACATTACACTAAAATGTAATGTTGATTATAATAATACTTCTTTGTACAAAATATTTTTTGTCATCTTTTCTTATTTTTGTTTTATGTTTTTATCTAGACTTTGATAGTTTGCATTGAAATTTCGTGAGAAAGTGTTATATATAATGGTACATGAGATAATGCATATTCAGAAAGATATATTTCAATAGTAAGCATTATTTATCCTTAAGCCTTGTTAATATTTATTGCAATGTGTAGACATATTGAAAATTGTTCATCTTGAATTTAAATTAATATCCTTCATCATTTGCTGAAATTAATATGATACATGAAAAAAAACTAGCTTTCAAGCATGTTGTCCAATGATTATTTTTGCACGGATTATACATCATTTGAATTCATGATAAATCATTACTGTCTCATTACAAAGAATGTTGGATGAGTCTAGATTCCTTAAGAGCATCAATGGAGAATTTATTTTCAAGATTAACTTATTGTTTGTTAAGTGCATTGTTATACACTTTTTATGCCCTTAAACTAGCAATTTTTAGAATATCTTGAGCAAAAATCCACTAAGTTATACATATTTTGTGTTTAAATAGGTTTACATTCAAGCTTGAGGTGAAAAAGCACAAAAGAAGACCAAAATATGCTGAAATCAGAACTTTGGGACCATTTTGGTACTTTTCAGAAGTTTGGGACCTGCGACGCATTTAAGATAGGGACCAAATTGCAAAATCATAGAAGTTGAAGGACCTAAAGTGCAATTTTTGAAGGACCTATTTGAAAGAAATCTGAAAATATGAGGACCAAATTGATCAAGGACTTAGTGCAATTAAGAAGGGACAAAGATACAAAATCCACCTACCAGCTGAACCACGCGACCACGGGTTCGAACCAGCATGGCCGCGACTCGAACTAGAATTAAGCAGAATCCAAACGTGTTGGCGAAAATAAGATTGCGCAGCCGCGCAGATTTGAAATCCAAAAAAATTCTGGGCCGAACAGGGTGAACCCGGTTTGGCCCATACGCACATTCTCGCAGACCCTAGCCTTTTTTGGTGTTTTTTTGAGTTGGTTTTGAATATTTTTGAGTAGTATAAATACTAAAACATAAGATTCAACTAAGGTTAAGTTTTATTTTCTTGCCTCTCTTTAAATTTTCTTGCAATTTACTCTTAATCTCTTGCTTTTTAATACATTAAATCCTTTAAGTTATTGTGTTTTTACTTACTTTCTTTAATTTTAAGCTTATTATTGTTCTTGATCTAACTCTTCACATAAAATTTTTATAGCATTTATGGTTCATTTAAGGCTTTGTGTTGGGTTGTTGGAGAAATTAATGGACAATGGAAAAACTTGATTCAAAGTGAAGAAATCTTGGAGTTATCACTTCAAGAACTTAACTATGGGGAGTTTTCTTTATTATTGTTTTTAATCTTTTATTTAGCTTGTTGTTGATATGATTAAGTTAGTTGTTATTATGGGTCAATTTTAGGTTGTTAAGATTGTTGATTAGTTTAACTTCACTTAGTCATTTGAGGTTATCTATTGATTTTGGGTGATTTATGTTTATGTTTTTATAATTATAAATGTTGTTTTATATTTATGTAGCTTCTAAATGTTCGTTAATATTTTGAGTTGTAATTGGAATTTACCACTCATGTTAGGTTGAACTTAGATTATCCCATGTAATTTGGTTATTTGATTAACTAATACTAATTAATTTTTTAAAGAAGAAATTAGTGTGGTTAAGATAACTAAATTCACCTTGTTTTATGTTATGTAACTCATTCTAATTACTAAGTTTAGGTTGGCATTATTTTACTTAGGTTAATTAGCTTTTATTCTAGTTTTCACATTATTTCTTTTTTCCTTTAGTTAATTAGTTTTAGACTTTCATGTCTTTAATCATGTCACTTAGTTAGGGACTCAAAATCAAACAAAATCTTTTGTGTCACTTTTCTTTTCTTTTATAATGAAACTAACAAGTTAAGTTACAAATCAAACAATCCTCGTGGGTACGACAACTTCTTATCACTTTACTACTTAAACGCGAACCGTGCACTTGCGGTATACGTTTTTAACGAACAAGTTTTTGACGCTATTGTCAGGATTGGTTTTATTTGTACTAAATGCATTGATTTTTGTTAATTGAATTGTCTTCTCATTCTCATCTCTTTCTTCTTTTTATTTCTATTTTAGGTACTCTTGCCTTATATATGCAACAACGTCCGGCTTGGGAAATTCTTCCATTTGATCTCGAACTCGAACGGACTTATCAAAGGAGGATTAGAGAAAGAAAAGAACAAGTTGAACAACAAAGAATATAAGGCAATATAGGAACAACAACCAAGATGGTGCAAATCCTGTCATTGATGAAGATGATAGGCCAATGGAGCAATTCATGGTCCCTCTCATCACTCAAAATCGAGGAAGCATCACATATCCCCCATTTGGGCGTTCGGACTTTCATCTAAAGCCGGATGTGATAAATCTCTTCAAGGAGCATCTACAATTTTATGGAATAACCGAGGAGAATCCATTTACTCACATCTCACGGTTTTTGGAGATGTGTAGTAAATTTGATTATCCAGGTATTAGCAAGGAGGCTATCAACATGAGGTTATTTCCACATACCCTTAGAGATGGAGCTCGTGAATAGTTAGATGCTAACCCCAATGAGAGTATTACAACATGGAATGACTTAGCTCAAAAGTTCACAACAAAATACTTTCCTTCGGCAAAAGTGGCAAAATTGAAGAGTGATATTTCTACATTCTGCCAACTTGAAAATGAATGTTTCTATGAGGCATGGGATAGAATTAAAGACATGTTGAGAAAATGTCTAAATCATGGGTTCTCCAAGAAAATGCAAGTCCAATATTTTTATCTTGGGATGAATCCATCTAGTCGAGTGACGGTTGATTCGGCTTCCAATGGAGCTATCACTACAAAATCACCCAATGAGGCAATTAATCTCTTTGAGAGGATGGCCAGTCACAATTCTACTTGGCCATCTGAATGCATGGTACCAAAGAAAGCCACAGGAATTCATGAAGTTGATGTATATGCGGCTTTATCAGCAAAAATGGACCTTCTATTCAAGAAGTATGATGACTTATCTTCTCAACATACGGTAAAAGCTATCTACCCTCCTATGTCAATTTGTGATGTATGTGGAGCAAAACACAAGGTTGAGGAATGCCCTATGCTCAAAATTGCTTCCACCTCAAATGAGCAAGTGAATTATGCTCAAAATTTCAACTGACCACAAGGTAATCCTTACTCCAACACGTACAATCCGGGTTGGAGGAATCATCCGAATTTTTCATGGATCAAAATCAAGTGAAGGCCCCCGATTTTTTTCGACCTCTACCACCTCAAGAGAGAAGCCTTCTGTAGAGGAGATTTTCATGCAATAAATGAACAAGACCAAAACTATTCTCTAAAATCAAGCAGCTTCCGTAAAAAATCTTGAAACTCAAGTTGGGCAATTGGCAAAAATGATGACGGAGAGAAAAAAAGGAGCTTTTCCAAGCAACACCAAGACCAACTCAAGGGAAAATTTGCAAGCTATCACCACAAGCAGTGGAGTTCAACTACCAGAGATTACGATAAAGCACCTATGGCACAACTCGAGGTGAGTGCAAAAGGTAAAGAGCATGTGGAAAAATCTAATGAAAATGATGAATCACCTAGGGAAAGTGAAAGTGGGGAGACTTCAACAAAGGCTCCTACTCATGTAAAAGTCTATGTACCTCCCATTCCTTTCCCTCAAAGGCTTCAAAAGCACAAGGTGGATGCTCAATTTGGAAAAATTTTGGAAGTTTTCAAGAAACTTCATATCAAAATTCCCTTTGCCGATGCATTAGCACAAATGCCTAGCTATGCAAAGTTCATGAAAGAGATTCTTTCAAACAAAAGGAGGCTTGAAGATCATTAAACTGTGATTCTAACAGAAGGATGTAGACCTATCCTATAAAACAAATTGCCTCCTAAAATAAAGATCCAAAGAGTTTTACTATTCCTTGTACTTTTGGCGATTTAAATTTTGGAAAAGCATTATGTGATCTTGGTGTTAGCATTAATTTGATACCTATGCTATTTTTAGGAGATTGGGCATGGGAGAAGTGAACCAACCACGATTTCATTACAATTAGCAGATTGCTCTATTAAACATCCACGGGGTATCATTGAGGATGTGCTAATCAAAGTGGACAAATTCATCTTCCCCACCGACTTTGTCATTCTTGAGATGGAGGAAGACCTCGATATCCCTATTATTTTGGGAAGACCTTTCCTAACAACCGGTCGGGCTTCAATAGATGTGAAATGAGGGAAATTAATATTGAGGGTTCAAGATGAGCAAATCAAATTTGATCATGAAATTGAAATCCATTAAGTACCCCCATCGAGGCCAATTCAGTCTCCCGAGTAGTACACATCATTGATCAAGAAGTGGCTACATCATTCATACATGGATCATCTAAGGATTCCCTTGAGACTTGCTTTGCTCACTCGTTGACTATGGAGAGGATGATCTAGACATTGAAAGGATGGCATAACATTTGGAGTCTTTTAAATCTAATCCATACAAGAAGAGGCCATATTTTGAAGAATTGGGAGCAAGATCTTCTCCATCACTACCTTCCATTCAACAAGCTCCAACTATTGAACTCAAACTTCTTTCATCACATTTGAGGTATGCATACTTGGGTGATTCTTCTACTCTTCCAGTTATTATTTCAAATTCCTTGAATGAAGTGGAGGAAAAGCTACTTGAGGTGTTGAAAATGCATAAAATGGCCATTGGGTGGACTATGGTGGATATCAAGGGTATTATCCCTACTCTATGCATGCATGAAATCCTCATGGAGGATAACTTCAAACCAACAGTGGAGCATCAACGCCGTCCAATGTGTTCCAAAGAAAGGGGGTGCCACGGTGGTTGAAAATGAGAACAATGAGTTTATTCCTACCAGGTCCGTAACCGGATGGAGAGTGTACATTGACTACCATAAGTTGAACAATGCCACTAGAAAAGATCACTTTCCTCTCCCTTTTATTGATCGAATGCTTGAGAGGTTGGCAGGGCACTCCCATTATTTCTTCTTAGATGGATACAAATGTTATAATCAAATCTTGATTGCCCCCAAATATCAAGAGAAGACCACTTTCACATGCCCATATGAGACTTTTGCTTATAGGAGAATGTCATCTGGTCTTTGCAATGCACCGGCTACTTTTCAACATTGTATGATGGCCATATTCTCCGACATAGTAGAAAAATTCATCTAGATATTCATTGATGATTTTTCGATTTTTGGTTCTTCTTAATCTCGACTTAGTTTAGAAAAGATGTGAAGAAACCAATCTAGTGCTTAATTGGGAGAAATGTCATTTTATGGTGAAAGAAGACATTGTACTTGGCCACCGGATTTTACAAGGGGGGATTGAGGTTGATAAAGCCAAAATCCAAGTTATTGAGAAATTGTCCCCTCCAACTTCGGTGAAAGGCATAAGGAGCTTCTTGGTGGCACGCCGGCTTCTATAGGAGATTGATCAAAGATTTCTCCGAAATCACTAAGGTCCTGTTCTCTTTGCTGTTTTGAGGTCGTTTTCTGTTTTTATTTTCGAAAACGTTAAAAACGCGTTCTCTTTACCATTTTCGAAAACGCATTTTGGAAAACAGATAAAAAATTTGTATACAAAATGCAAAACGCCCAAAACCTCGTTTTGGGCGTTTTGTCTGTATTTCAACAATAAATGTTCAAAATGCGGAAAACGCGTTTTGGGATATTTTTTTTTTTTTTAATTTAAGAATTATCTTAACTTGAAACTAAGCTTAATATAAAGTTTTTTTTTTTTTTTTTTTTTTTTTTTTTAAAGGAGAATTATCCTAACTTGGAACTAAGCCTAAATAAATATATTTTTTTTTTGGAGAATTATCCTAACTTGGAACTAAGTTTAAATAAAGTTTTATTGAATTCAATATCAACACTACAAAAAAAATTAAGTGAGAATTCTTGTTGTTATATTTCAAAAAATGCCTTGATAAATGGACTCTGGTAATTTTGAAAAAACTTGCATTTTCTGAATTTTAATAGAACTAGAGATTCCTCAAATCAACCTGACCAAGCTGTGTTAATATAGACTCTTAATGCTCACATCAGTGTATTGCATATAACCATATTTTTAGTGTATTGTGAAAGGAAATTTGAGTTTGAGTCAATAGTATTTTGTGAGCAAATTAATTAAAAATAGTTTAAGTAGCATTCTGCAAAATTTCAAATAGAACGTGTTTTCCAGCTTTTCATTTTCAAAAATAGTTTTCAGAAATGACAAACCAAACGCGTTTTCAGCAAATTTGAAAACAAAAATAAAAACAGGAAATACGAAACATTTTCGAAAATGAAAATACAAAATAAAATACAAACAGAACGCCATCTAAGCCTCTTTGTTCTCTACTTGAGAGAAGAACAACACTTATCATTTCTCCCAAGAGTGTCTATTAGCTTTCAACACTCTTAAGGAGAGGCTTATCATGGCTCCTATTATTGTGGCACTGGATTGGAGCTTACCATTTGAGCTCATGTGTGATGCTAGTGACTATGCTATGGGAGCGATTTTGGGGCAAAGGAGAGGTAAAGTGTTGCATGTGATCTATTATGCAAACCGAACATTGAGTGATGCTCAATTAAACTATGCCACAACCGAATAACTGAGAAAGAGATGCTTACCGTGGTCTTTGCCTTTGACAAATTTCAATCTTATCTCATCGGTTCAAAGGTAATTGTCTACACCGATCACTCCACTCTAAAATATTTGCTTGCCAAGAAGGATGCAAAACCAAGATTGATTAGATGGGTACTCCTCTTGCAAGAATTTGACTTGGAGATCCGAGATTAGAAGAGTACGAATAATCTTGTAACCTATCATCTATCTAGGCTTGATCAACCTAAAGAGTTGGGAGTGGAGGAAATCAATGAAGCCTTTCTAGATGAGCAACTTTTGCATGCCAAACATCTTCTCCAAGCCTTCGAAGTACCATGGTATGTGATAAGTGTATTTTATACACTTATTTCTATCCTAAAAGTAGGATTTTATGTGTTTGTTTAAGAATATTTGCTATTTATTTAGTTAGTATTGTTTGTATTTCAGGAAAAATCCCAAAGTCGAGAAAATAAAGGAAATGAAGCAAAAACGAGTCATTTGGATGATAAAGGAGCTAAAGTGTGAAAACCAAGTGTTGATGAAGTGAATCAAAGGGTCAATTGGAAGAAAAGTCAAAGAAAGAACCAAATTGGAAGAAATTAGAAGTTCAAGGACTAAAGTATACAAATCAAAAGAAGAAGGACCAAATTGCAAATACTCAATGATTGATTCGGACTATGATGCAATACTTAAAGATTGGTAGGAGTCAATTTGATGCAATTAGAAGTTAAAAAGGAATGAATATAATAAGAATATTACCATAAATTCATTCCAATCATACAAGATTTTCGGGCAGATTTTTAGTCAGACTTTGAAACCTAATTTCGGGGTAGTA
The DNA here is from genome assembly GCA_963555705.1 of Ligustrum vulgare. Taxonomy (NCBI): domain Eukaryota; kingdom Viridiplantae; phylum Streptophyta; class Magnoliopsida; order Lamiales; family Oleaceae; genus Ligustrum; species Ligustrum vulgare. Next base: position 37,708,616 of record OY743173.1, on the reverse strand, counting down.
AAAGTTCGAATTGGGAAAATCATATTTCAGGAAGAATTGTATCACTTTAAGTTATATTTCTAACGGACTTTGAATAAAATCAATCAGATAAGGTAATAGAAAGATATGATTAAAATACTAATTGTTGTGCAACGATAAAAAGATCTTCCGCGAAGGTAACTTTCCTTGTTCAGTTGGAACTCTTTTGGAAGCCAATTTGGACGTGATTTTCAACATTCTTCTCTTCCAAGTAACCTATACTTCGACCTAATCTATAAATACCAGACCTTAGGCACGTTTTTGGGGGGGGTTCCCAATTGCTTGAAAAGAGGCCAAAACGCTGTCGAATTGTCGAGGGATCCATGCCACGCCAAGAACACAATTGAAGAACGAAGATCAAGAGCATGAATAGGGTGACATCTATCCATTATTCTTGTGATTTTGACTCAATTATGTATCTAGGCTAGGTTTTAATTGTTAGAATTGTGATGAAGCATTAAATTCCGGATTATATGTGTTATTCTATTGTTTAATTTAGTTAATTCATGGTTTGAGCAATTGATACGTGCTTTTTCTATCATGCAATTACTTGATCACTAGTTGTATGATTCTAGGTTATGATTTCTTAAGTTCTAAAGATTAGGATTTCATTAGACTCGTTTCAATCGCCACAAATTCTGATAGGGGATAGAAATATGCCGCTATGCTTTGTGTTATCTGCTATAGTATTCACAATTCTTTAATGCTTTTTTGCACATTAGCACTCAACATAGAAATATAGTTGAGACATGCATAAGAATAGATGTTATTGCTTGTCCGAAAGGGAGTTTTAACAACATTAGGAATATGGATTTTCAAAGCCCCGTGAATTATCATTAGACAATTAGAATAATGCATATTTGATGGAATTAATGTGGATTCTCAAGTCTAGCATGTTCATTTAATAGTTTTTCCAAATCAAATTTTCTCGTTCTTTCTAGTTTAATTTTAATTCAAAATTCTCAATTCAAACCAAAATTTCTCGTTCCGGCGAACTTTATGAATTTCCTTGTAAGTGGTATTCTTCCCCCGGATTTCTCTTATCAACAAAAGAAAAAATTCTTTGACGATGTAAAATATTACTTTTGGGATGAGCCATATTTGTTCAAGAGGGGTCGGACCAAATCATTAGAAGATGTGTTCCCGAGGAAGAAATGGAAGCAATTCTTGATAGGTGTCATTCATCACCTTATGGTAGTCATTTCGGAGCTTCCAAAACCGCCTCATAAATTCTTCAATCGGGTTTCTATTGGCCAACTTTGTTCAAGGATGCTTATACTCTAATATCCAAATGTGATCGGTGTCAAAGGAGTGAAAATATCTCTTGCCGTAATGAAATTAATTGACTTCAATCTTCGAAGTGGAGATTTTTGATGTATGGGAAATTGATTTTGTGGGACCATTTCCATCCTCGTTCTCGTTCTCAAATCAAGATATTTTGGTGGCGGTGTACTATGTTTCTAAATGGGTAGAGGCAGTGGCATTTCCTAATGATGCTCGGGTTGCTATCAATTTTCTCAAAAAGAACATTTTTACACGTTTTGGCACCTCTTGACTCATCATAAGTGATGGAGGCAAACACTTTTGTAATCGCCTCCTTGACTTACTTTTTGTCAAAGTATGGAGTGAAACACCGAGTAGCCAAACCTTACCATCCTCAAACAAGTGGCCAAGTGGAGATCTCCAATCGAGAGTTGAAAAGAATTCTTGAGATGATGGTAAATATATTAAGGAAAGATTAGTCTAAAAAGCTAGATGATGCATTATGGGCCTACCGCATGGCCATCAAAACTCCCATTGGTATATCTCCATTTTTTCTTGCATTTTGAAAATCATGTCTTCTCCCCGTTGAACTTGAGCATAGAGCATTTTGGGCTACACGGGCATTGAATTTTGATGCAAAATAAATTGGTGAGAAGAGGTTGTTTCAACTCAATGAACTCTATGAATTTCGCCTCAACTCATATGAAAATGCTCGTATCTATAAGGAGAGGACCAAAAAATGGCATGATAACCAATTGTGAAGAGATATTTCAAAGTTGGGCAACAAGTTCTTCTATTCAACTCCCGACTTTGATTATTCCTCGGAAAGCTTCGATCCCATTGGTGGGGACCATTCACAATTTCTCAAAATTTTCCCCATGGTGCTATTGAGCTATATCACCCCAACAAGGGACATTTCAAAGTCAACGGGCAAATGTTAAAACCATTCTTTGAGGGGAACCCCTCAGAGGAAAAATCATCCATTCTCCTTAATGATCCAAAGTGAAAAGAACAAAAAAAGTCGAGCTTATGACTTTAACCAAGCATTTTTTGGGAGGCATCCTAAATTTCTTCTCTTTTGATTTATTTATGATTATTTACTTTACTTCTTTACTTCCTTTTAATTATTTGTCACACTTTTGTAGGTAGCAATTGTTTGAAAATCCTAAGCAACATTTTCCTCAATAAGTTTGGTGGCGAACTACATTCAAAGAAAGCTTAGGTCAGTTTCAAACATCATAAACAAGCATCGAATCAGGGAAGTTTTACTAACTCTTTTCTTCTTTACACTTTTCTATTTTCACATTGAGGACAATGTGTAATTCAAGTTTGGGGGGTGTAGACTTCATTTTGTACTTTAACATGTTAGATAGCCTTTCCGGCTTAAGATGTTGTTATATTTGATTTTGCTCATTTTGTTTTGGGTATCGACATGCTAGATAGCCTTGTAGGCTTAAGATGATTTGATGTTTGAAATTGTTGTTAATTCACCAATTATGATCGAATATGCTACTTGTTCCTATTTTTATAAATTGCTTACCTATGTATGATCCTAAGCTATCTCGAGCACAATAATCATGACTAATTGTTGGTGAGATTTGGAAACTATTGAAGGTTGGAGAAATTCGTGAAGTAGAAAAACTAGGTTGTGAACTTGTATTTTCAATTTTTATCAACCTATCCAATTTTTTCAATGCTCTTAATCTCTTGATCCTTGATGCGTATCGCAATGCACCAAAATAATAAATAATTCTTTACTCGCTAAATATTAATTAATAATGTAGTAGTGAGAGTAAGGGTCGATCCCACGAGGAACGAAAACAAGTTTTAGTTGTTCGATCAATTAAAATGGAATGGGGGGTTTTGTTGTTTGAAGTTGCTTGAATAAAAAATATGCATAAAAATAAACAATTAAATGTGATTAGAGAAATATTATAAGAAGAAATCTTGTTCTCGGGTTCGATTGCACCCTTAACTAATGTTATACTTTTACTTGTAACATGTTTATATCCCTATTCAATTATCAATCATAAATAATCAACAAGGTTTGATTATCTAAATTCTTCCTTATGTATATTGATTCAAAACAAGTTCTTCGAACCAATTCTAGCCACAGACAATCCTAAACAAGCTCTTAGGATTTAATGCACGACTAGTATGAAAATCTAGAAGAATAGATTGAATTGGATCGTTAATCTCACAAGCTCGAATTAATCAATCCAAGTTGAATTATTACTAAACCTGCACTAGATTTATTTTCTACTAAAGTAAAGATTCAATGACAATTATGGATCAAGAATCTAAACATAGCATATTCATGAATCCAAAGATCAATAATCCAATTGGCCAAATTAAACTATTAATCAAATAAACTCAATTGAACATTCAAAACATAATAATCCAACAATTGAAATAAAGGAATAAATTCACGCTACTAATTTGTAGGAAAAGAAAATAACATAATTAAATTGACACAACTTCCCCTTTGAACAAGATATGGAATTTAGCCTAGCATGGTTGTGGTAGATTCTTCAAGTTGCTTCATGAATTTCATTTTTGTTGATATTCTTATGCTCGAAAATCTTCCAAGAATGCTCTATATTTTTCTCTCAATTTTCCTCAATGTCCAGCCTCCTTTTGTGGTGATTTTGGTCCTTTAATACTCCCAAAATCGTGCCCTAACTTTACCCCAAAAATATACCAAAGATAGACCTTCAATCAGATAAGGAAATTTCTTGGCGAGAAAGTTACGGCCGTAACTTTCCTTATTACGGCCTTAAGTAAGCTAGTGAAAATTTTTGAAATTTGGAAGTTACGGCCGTAACTTTACCATTTACGGCCGTAAGTGCATTTCTGCCGAGAAGCGCATGTGTTTGATGTTTTGGTCATAACTTTCTCTTTCGAAGTCCGATTTTGGTGATTCAAGTTGCGTTCGAAAGAAAACTCAAATATCTACAATTCCTTTTGAAATAACTCTTCCAAAATTCGAAATTATTCTACGACTAAATCGAGCTTCAATCTATGACTAAAATTCATGATCACAATCCTTTAATCCTAAAAAACATCTGGGAGTTTCCGACCTAAAGCTTGCTACATAGGTCAATTAGAAAGGTTAAAAGAGTGGGGAAGTTACGAACAATCATCACTTTAGTTTATAGAAATCATGCATTTGTACTTGCATAAGGGCTTAGATTAATAGTAGGTTTGAATTGCTTAGTATAAACTTTAATGTTGAAGCACTCATCTAGTGGAAATTCATTGCATATCTGGTGATGCTGTCAAAAATCCTAACCTTGACGTGGCAGGATCTGATGATACTTGATTGTTGGAAGAAATCAATGAACTCGCCTTGGATGACCTGCAAAAAAGGCGAGGAGGATTCTCCCCGTCGCCCATCCGGTGTGAGAATTAGTTTTCTTGAAAAAGATAGAGAGGGAATATATAACTGGAAAACGTAAAGAATTGTGAATGAATATGTGTGGGCAAAGGAGCTGTATTTATAGGGCTGAAAAAGCCTATAACTTCCTTTATTTAAGGAAGGAGTCCTTATTGCTATAAACTTACCTTTTAGGAAGAGTTCTAATCTTACAAGAATTGTACTTCCACTTTTTTAGGACGTTTCCTTATAGGTTATGGTTTATTTCAAGGGCCAAGCGGGTGGCCCATTGACAAAGCCCATAAACGATGAATATTCAGAATCACGCTTGTACCAAGCAATGTAGAGCATAGTGCCCGAGCTAGGCCGGACATATTTTATAATATGTATGTCGGACTTGACTAGATCGGGCATGTCCGATCTTTGATGGTCATAAGATCGGACATCATCCTCGGACTGGGAAAACTTATAGATGATAAGTTATTGGATCGGGCACGGAAAAGGCCGGGATGTAAGGCCGACCATGTTATCGAGATGGGCCGACCCAGTGTATTCTTTTCATAGGCCCATACCTCAAATGACCGAGAAAATAGCCCGATCATTGGCCCCCGTGCATCAGGGATCGGCGATTGATGCCTGAATGCAATTAACTCCTGATGCTATTATCTTCATTAATGATGCCTGTTTGCCAACTCATTTTTATTTATTATTTACTTTAATGCGTTGCGTAATCAATAATGTGTGATTAGATGGCTGCCACGTGTCAAAAGTGAAAGACGGTGATTCAAAAATTTTCCCTCCTATTTTTGACTATATATAGGTGGTCCCTATACCCTAAGTCTTTTTACTTTGTGATTTTGTGAGAACCAGAGAACTCCTCGAGCGACCTAGTACGACCTCATTTACTAACAACATTTTCTTTTAGGTAAGCTCGGCCACACCCGACCTTTTTAAATTTCGTAACTTATTGTTAGAAAAATGGCCAGGCAAGTTAACATCATAGACCTTAGGGAAATTGAGAATCTGGATGAACCCTTAGAAGTTGAGCCCATAGGCTTTTATCAACCACCACCTTCCCATGATGAAGAGTCGAGCGGTGAGGAGGGGGTCGAGGATGATGCCGACCTAGGTAGAGGGACTGGTGAGGAATACCTGGAGTTCCCGTCCTTTAGCAGTAGGATGAAAGAGCACATGGTTGAGGCCGATATGCGGAAGTTCGGGCTTTCCGAGGAATACGAAGCCCGAACTCCTGAGGGAGATGACGTCTCTTACCACTACCGGGAGGGGGAAATGGTAGTATTTCACGAGTCCCTCGTGGCCGGGCTTAGGTTTCCATTACACCATTTTTTTTATTGACTTTCTTCTTACTGCTAGCATCGTCCCGGGCCAACTCGCACCTAATGGGTGGAGGATTCTTGTGTATTTCTTCGTTTTGTGTAGAAGTCTAGGAATAGAACCCACGGTTGACCTGTGCAAGTGTCTATTAGATTTGAAGTACTTGCCTCGATGCAACTGCTTCGTCTATTTAAGCAAGAAGGGACGTTTTGAAGTTCCCTGGGTCCCTTCCTCAATAAAATACTGGAAGGAGAGGTTTTTCTTAGTAAAGCCCCAGGCTGGGGAAAACATTTTTTTGTCGACTTTTAGAAGACCTGATGCAGATAGTTTTAATAGGATGGGGAATAAAACTGAGGAGGAGATGGCCGACCTTCTTTCCAACGCCATTAGGGTGTGTGATTTTGGCTTGTTGGCTCAGGAGGCTTCTGACCTGACCACTAATGAAATTTTGGGCTAGGCTGGTCTTGACCTTCAGCCCGGTAGTTCTCGGCCTTGTAAATTAAGTAAATATTACTTTTTTGGAATTTTTACGACTTTCTTTCTCCGTTTCACTGCTCATCCTCCTCTTTTAATTTTTTGGTAGGGATGACTTTTTATGGTGATAGACTGAAGAAGGCGTCCGAGGAAAGGGCCCGGGCTGCTGCCCAAAAAAGAAAGGATGACGGAGTCGTGAGGCGTCATTACCAGAAAAGGCCCCGAAAAGACACTTCCGGGGTAGGAGAGATCTCGAGGAGGGGTGCAGAGGTTCCTCCTCAGACTAGTAGAGAAACGCGCCGCCCACCTCCTCATGATCAACCCGTGCACGTGTCTCCGGAACCTACGGTGGTGCCTGATGGGCCCAGTTTGGCTAACCTAAGGGCCAAGCTGGAGGAAGGCCTTCATCCGGGCCTTCTGGAGAAGTACACCGAGGAGGTGTCTATTGAGAACAGAGTAGACCACTTCCTTAATGCAGTGGTGAAGGTAGGATTCCTCCTTGCGTCCCGTACATTGATTTTTCTTTGTTTTTTATTGAAGTTTTTGTCCTGACCTACAGCTTGCCAGCATTGGTCGAGGCCTCAGTAATCAGGGCGTCAAGTGAGGGGAGACCTCGAGCCAGCTCCTTCACTCCGTACAATATGAAGCAACCAAGGTTCGGGCTGCGGAGGAAAAACTGTCTCGCGTAGAGTCTGACCTTGGATTGATGACCCAAGACCGAGACCTTTCCCGGGAGGAAAACGCATAACTTGCAGAGGAGCTTCGCTGGGCACGGGAAGAAATTGAGGCCGCCAAGGTCGAGGCTGTTGAATCTTATAAGAAATCTGAGGAGTACGACCTGGCTCTAGGAAACTACGCCTTAGAGTCATATTCTCAAGGGATGAAACAGGCTCGAGCCTGGATTAAGTTGCATGTGCCCGAGCTCGACACCAGCCCTCTTTCTCAATTCCCTCTGGGGACTGAAGGCCTCGACCTTTCCCCATTCTTGGAGGAGGACATTGATGTTGAGGTCAGCTCTGATGAGGAGGTTGAGGACGTTGGTAATCAAGATCCCTAGATGTGAATAGGATAATTTTTTGATGTAAAGTCCGGGGTATGCCCCGAGGTCCTTGTGTAATCAAGTTTTGTTTTAATGAAAATATTTTGTTGAAAGTTCGTGCCTTTTACTAATATGTTTCATTGAGTGTGTGCTAACCAAGACCGGGAATGATCGACCTTTTCAACAATCCATAGAGTAGGTCGAGCATGTTCCTTACAAATGTTAAGTTTTTCTTGATTCCGTATAATTATATGATTGGGAAGCGGCAGACCTTATATTATAATCATAAGAATGGACTTAACCTTTTGTAGCATCAAGATTGAGTTGAATACAACTTGACCTTTTGCCCGACCCTTTCAGTCAATTGATCGGGCGGTACCGGCCTATTTTGTAAATTATGGGAAATAATTTGTAATGTCTTTCCATGAGACATTGTAAATTATTCGATGAGAAATAATGTGTAACGCCTTACCATGAGACCTTGTAAATTATTCGTGGAAGAATAATTTGTAAAGTCTTGCCATGAGACATTGTAAATTATTTGATGAGAAATAATTTGTAACGCCTTGCCATGAGACCTTGTAAATTATTTGATGAGAAATAATTTAAAACGCCTTGCATGAGACCTTGTAAATTATTTGTGGAAGAATAATTTGTAAAGTCTTGCCATGAGACATTGTAAATTATTTGATGAGAAATAATTTGTAACGCCTTGCATGAGACCTTGTAAATTATTTGTGGAAGAATAATTTGTAAAGTCTTGCCATGAGACATTGTAAATTATTTGATGAGAAATAATTTGTAACGCCTTACCATGAGACCTTGTAAATTATTCGTGGAAGAATAATTTGTAAAGTCTTGCCATGAGGCATTGTAAATTATTTGATGAGAAATAATTTGTAACGCCTTGCTTGAGACCTTGTAAATTATTCGTGGAAGAATAATTTGTAAAGTCTTGCCATGAGACATTGTAAATTATTTGATGAAAAATAATTTGTAACGCCTTGCCATGAGACCTTGTAAATTATTCGTGGAAGAATAATTTGTAAAGTCTTGCCATGAGACATTGTAAATTATTTGATGAGAAATAATTATAACGCCTTGCCATGAGAACTTGTAAATTATTAATGGAAGAATAATTTGTAAAGTCTTGCCATGAGACATTGTAAATTATTTGATGAGAAATAATTTGTACGCCTTGCAATGAGACCTTGTAAATTATTCGTGGAAGAATAATTTATAAAGTCTTGCCATGAGACATTGTAAATTATCTGATGAGGAATAATTTGTAAAGTCATGTGAATGACCTTGTAAATTACTTCGATATCTGATCTTTGTAGTGCTCATTCTTTGGAAGAAGTATTTTTATTGAAGGAGACTGAATGATGGGCCTCGTTAAAACCTTATCCAGAAAAACCCGTTGGGAAAAAATCTGGGCAAGGAAAAAGAGAACCCGTCCCTGACACTGAAAGAAAAAATAATGGGCACGCAGGCCCGACCATAATATTCAATGATGGACGTCCAAGTCTGAAAGTAAAAATAAAAATGAGCACGCAGGCCCGACCTCACTAGGACTAAATGACTTGATCTCAATAGAAATATGATTACTTGTACTATGACTTCAAGTTCTCTACGTTCCATGGCCGAGGAAGGAGTTTTGAATCCATTGTACGGAGGCTGTATGAGCCCTTGCCCACCTTTCGGATGACTTCATAAGGTCCTTCCCAAATAGGCCCAAGTTTCCCTGGTTGATGACCGGCAGCCTCACTGCGGCGAAGGACAAGATCTCCCATTCTGAATTCCCTCTTCTTTACTCGGATATTGAACTTCTTAGACATGGCCTGTTGGTAAGTTGTTATTCTTAATGATGCATTTTCCCTGACTTCTTCTAGAAGATCCAGACTTTCTCTCTGTCCTTCGATGTGGTCGGGATAGCCTGTGGCCATAGCACGGAAGCTTGGAACGGTTACTTCTACGGGGACAGCGGCTTCCATCCCGAAGGCAAGCATGAATGGGGTTTCCCCCGTCGCTATTTTGAACGTGGTTCGGTTGGTCCAAAGTACTTAAGGGAGAAGATCGGGCCAATCTCCCTTGGCACTATCGAGGCGAGTCTTCAAGTCTTGTAAGATGAGCCTGTTTGTAACTTCAGCTAGCCCATTACTCTGCGGGTACGAAACGAAGGTCAACATGTGTTCTATTCCTAGATTCTTGCAGAATTGCTTGAAGGCTTGGCAGTCAAATTGACGCCCGTTATCTGTTATTAATGTCTTGGGAAGACCAAAACGACAAACTATTGATTTCCACACAAATGCTTCCAACTTTTGTTCTGTGATCACGGCTAGCGGTTCGGCTTCCACCCACTTAGTGAAGTATTCCACTGCAACTGCCAAGAACTTGACCTGACCCTGGGCTATAGGGAAAGGTCCGAGTATGTCGATTCCCCATTGGGCGAAAGGGTATGGGCACAATATTGAGGATAGCTCTTCCGCTGGTTGATGTAATCGGGCTGCGAATCTTTGGCACTTGTCACAGGATTTCACGTAACTAAGGGCGTCTTTCTTCATATTCGAACAGTAGTCCCCGTATCTTATCAATTTCAGTGCTAGAGCTCTTGCTCCCTGGTGTCCTCCACAAATTCCTTCATGGACCCGGCCATGGCAATAGCTGCTTCTTTTGGAGTTAGGCATCGCAGATAAGGAAGTGTGAAACTTCGACGGAACAAGGTATTCTGCAGCAAGGTATACCTCGGGGCTCTTGCTTTGATTCTTCTGGCCTCTACTTTGTCATCTGGAAACTTTCCTGATGTTAGATATTCAATTATTGGATCCATCCAACTGGGCTCTTGATCTGAAATATCCATGACCTTGGGTTGTTGTACAATACTAGGCTCATGAAGAATTCGTACGAACACGGTCCTATCCAGGTGGTCTAGATTGGAAGAAGTAAGTCTTGACAAAACATCCGCTTTGTGATTGGTGGACCTCGGAATTTTGTTTATGCAGCAAGACTTGAACTTTCTTTGCAAGTCCAAGACCATCATCCTGTAAGATGACATTTTCTCATCTTTTGCTTCAAAAGTGCCATTTACCTGTTCTACCATCAATTGTGAATCACTAAGGACCTTGACATGCTCGACCCCTAGATGTTGAGCTGCTTGAAGTCCAGCAATTACGGCACCATACTCTACATCATTATTGGTTGCTGGGAAGTCAACTATATTGCGCACTGAATTTCCATTGTGCTATCATCTTTCTTTAATATGATTCCAGCCCCAGAGCCCCCAGCATTCGATGGTCCATCCACTTGCAAGGTCCATGTGGTCTCTTCCCGGTCATGACCTGTCGGCCCCCGAGGTCTTGGTGTGAGTTCGGCGACAAAGTCGGCCAAGACCTGTGCTTTGATGGAAGGTCGAGGTTTAAACTCGATGTCATATTCCCCGAGCTCGATTGACCACTTCAGTAGACGACTGGATACATCTGGTTTCTGCAAGATTTGCTTCAAGGGCTGATTTGTGAGGACAGTTATTGCATGGGCTTGAAAGTATGGTCTTAACTTTCTCGCTGCTGTAACCAGGGCAAGTACGAGCTGCTCTGCCAATGTATATCGGGCTTCTGCTTCCAACATCATCTTACTAACATAATATATAGGCTTTTGAGTCTTCTCTTCCTCTTTAACCAAAACGGCGCTCACAGCATGATCTGACACTGCTAGATATAAGAACAGATTGTCCCCTGGATTCGACTTTACCAGTATCGGAGGTGTACCCAAGTATTCTTTCAATTTCCTGAAGGAAACCTCACATTCCTCGTCCCACTTGAAGTCTTTATTTCCTCGAAGAGGTTTGAAGAAGGGGAAACATTTGTCCGCTGCCTTTGACATAAATCTACCTAATGCTGCTACTCTTCCTGTTAATTTCTGTACTTCCCTGATGTTTTGGGGAGGTTCCATTGAAGTTAGGGCTGAAATTTTATCTGGATTAGCTTCGATACCTCTCTGAGTGATTATGAATCCTAAGAACTTTCCCGAGCCCACTCCGAAGGCGCACTTTACAGGATTCAGTTTCATCCGATGTTTTCTAAGTGTATTGAATATGTCCTCAAGGTTAGCAATGTGGTCTTTCTTTCTTGAGCTTTTTACAACCATGTCATCAACGTAGACTTCAATGTTAAGCCCAATGTGTCGGGAGAAGACCATGTTGACCAACCTTTGATATGTGGCTCCAGCATTCTTCAATCCAAACGGCATGACCTTGTAGCAGTATATTCCTTCATCTGCCATGAAGGAAGTTTTTTCTTGATCTTCCTGTGCCATCCGAATCTGATGATATCCCGAGAAGGCGTCTAGGAAGCTGTAAAGTTCGGACCTTGATGTGGAATCCACCAACCTATCGATCCTGGGGAGAGGATAACTGTCTTTCGGACATGCCTTATTCATATCAGTGAAGTCTATACAGACTCGCCACTTCCCATTTGGCTTCTTTACCAAGACCACATTGGCTAGCCACTCTGGATACTTCACTTCTTTGATGAATCCTGCTTTCAAGAGTTTATCTATTTCCTATTTTATTATTTGCCTCATTTCTGTGGCAAACTGTCTTCTTCGCTGTTTTACGGGCTTCTTGTCGGGCATGACGTTGAGCCTGTGTTCGACGAGCTCGGGATCTATCCCGGGCATATCTTCAGCACTCCATGCAAAAACATCGATATTCTTCTTTAAACATTGTGACAACTCTTCCTTCATCATTTTGGGGAGCTCTTTCCCAATTGTGAAGCTCTTCCCTTCTGAGACATGAACCTCTGCCAGCTCCTCTACTGGCGAAATTCTCTCTTCAAGAGGAAGTTCTATTGACATCAGATCTGTCTTATTTTTTCCAATGCAGTTGATGTAGCAACTTCTGGCTACCGATTGATTTCCCTGAATAGTTGCTATGCCTGCGGAAGTTGGGAACATGATTGCCAGGTGATAAGTTGACACTATAGCTTTTAGGCTATTCAGGAATGGCCTTCCCAAGATAGCATTGTAGGCCATAGGAGTTTTGACGACTTAGAACGGAGTCATCTTTGTTACATGTTTCTCTTATGATCCTAGTGAAGTGGGAAGGTCAATTAGGCCTTCGGGTTTCACGGTTCCTCCTCCAAACCCAGTTAGGGGAGTAATGACCTGTCGAAGCCGATCTTTGGGAAGTTGCATCTGATTCAAAGCTTCCAAGGAAAGAATGTTGGCTGCGCTCCCATTGTCAACTAGCACCCTCCTGACATCAAAATTGGCAATTGTTGCACTGATAACAACATCATCGTCATGAGGATACGAAATCCCTTCCATGTCAGCATTGCTGAAGCTGATGTTGTTCGAGATCTCCTGGTCATGACATCCTGACCTTTCTTCCCGATCACTCAGTGCACGGGCATGGTTCTTTCGTGCATTATTCGAATCACCTCCAGATGCTATTCCTCCGACGATAAAATTTATGGTGCCAGCGGATCTAGTATTCTCTTCCCCTTTTCCATGCTCTTTATCGCCTCTCTTTATGTAGTGCCCCAGGAAGCCCCTTTTTATGAGGGCTTCTATCTCCTGTTTCAAAGTTCTGTATTCATCCGTGGTATGGCCTGGGCTCTTGTGAAAGTCACAATACTTATGTCGATTCTTTTCGTCGATCTTCCCTTTGATAGGCTTGGGCCATCGCAAGTCTTCACGTCCTTTGATTTCCATGAGAATGTGGGATCGGGGTGCGTTTAGCGGAGTTAAACTCTGATGCCCATTGTTATTCCCCTTCGAGTTAGTTCGGGAAGAATTCTTCTCGTCTTCCTGTCTTGACCTTTTATTCCCGTGCCTTGTTGATTGTGAAGATTGTGCTACCGCTCCATGCCCTTGATCCTGTGCCCGAACTGATAAAAGTGTTTCCTCCATGTTTATGTACTTTTCTGTTCTTCGGAGAAGCTCTATTACATTTGATGGTGGGTTCTTGGAAAGGGACATTCTGAATTTCGGGCCTTGAATGGCCAAGGTAAGGGCTGAAATTCCTGATGATATATGGAGATCTGGAATCTGAAGTCTTTCAGCGTTAAACCGAGTCATGAACTCTCTCAGCGTCTCATTTTGAGCTTGCTTTAACTGCATGAGGGATGCGGCGGTCTTCTTGATTCTTTTGCTACTTACAAAGAAAGCAGTGAACTTCTCAGTAAGATCTGCAAAGAAAGAGATGGATCCTGGAGGTGTCGTAGAAAACCAGTCTCGAGCTGAATTTGTCAAGGTTTGCGGGAAGGCCTTGCACAGAATCTGATCGGGAGCATTCTGCATGTCCATGACATCAGTGTAGGTATTCAAGTGGTTTTTAGGATCTGTTGTTCCATCGTATTCCTTTATCCGAGGATATTTAAATCGATCTGGCAAGGGAAATGATGTTATTTCAGGAGTAAAGGGGGTTCTTCTCACGAATTACGTCCGACCCTGGGTGTTCTGTCGTATTCCATCAGCAATTCCTTCCTGAATGATTCTTGAGAGCTCTTGCTGTGTCAAGTTGGCAGATCCTTCTGTCATGGGATGGGCACCCCTCATCCCCGGGGAGTTGTCAGCCATAGGATTAGCTGGCTGGAGATCTTCCCGGGGAATTGTGCCTGGATGTTCGGGTCAGGTTGCGCTTGATGACTGTTCTGTTGTTGAAGAGCTTGATGAAGTTTGCGGAGCTCCTGCTGAAGTTCGTTGAAATCTTCCCGACTAACAGGTTCATTGTCTGGAGTGGCCTCTGGGTTTTGTTCTTCCCCAACATCTTCAAGAGGTGGAGGATTATCATCCTCAGCCGAGGTGTTGGCCGGAAGGGATTGACAAGTGGATGCGGAGGGACGGGCTTGACGTCTATTAACCATGGCTAGTTGTATCTCTTCCCACAGACGGCGCCAATTGATGCTATCAAAAATCCTAACCTTGACGTGGCAGGATCTGATGATACTTGATTGCTGGAAGAGATCAATGAACTCTCCTTGGATGACCTGCAAAAAAGGCGAGGAGGATTCTCCCCGTCGCCCATCCGGTGTGAGAATTAGTTTTCTGGAAAAAGATGGAGAGAGAATATATAACTGGAAAACGTAAAGAATTGTGAATGAATATGCGTGGGAAAAGGAGCTCTATTTATAGGGCTGAAAAAGCTCATAACTTCCTTTATTTAAGGAAGGAGTCCTTATTGCTATAAACTTACCTTTTAGGAAGAGTTCTAATCTTACAAGAATTGTACTTCCACTTTTTTAGGACGTTTCCTTATAGGTTATGGTTTATTTCGAGGGCCAAGCGGGTGGCCCATTGACAAAGCCCATAAACGATGAATATTCGGAATCACGCTTGTACCAAGCAATGTAGAGCATAGTGCCCGAGCTAGGCCGGACATATTTTATAATATGTATGTAGGACTTGACTAGATCGGGCATGTCCGATCTTTGATGGTCATATGATCGGACATCATCCTCGGACTGGGAAAACTTATAGATGATAAGTTATTGGATCGGGCATGGAAAAGGTCGGGATATAAGGCCGACCATGTTATCGAGATGGGCCGACCCAGTGTATTCTTTTCATAGGCCCATACCTCAAATGACCAGGAAAATAGCCCGATCATCTGGATTGTTGAGATTATCGGTAAATCACAGCTAAGCTTTAGTGGAAAAAGAAATGTGTGAATTGAGAGTCACTTCTAGGATTACATCTCGGGAGAGAAGAAATAATTTGGGGGGATGAATGTCATGAGAGGAAAATGAATGAAATTGACCACAAAAGGTAGGTTAGTATTATTTTGAAATTTATCCTTCCTACAATATTTCTTTGAACGTTAGTGATGATTGGAAGTGGCTATGCGCGCACACACCAATCAAACATGAGATTAGTTTAACTTCTTTTTGTAGCATCATTTTGAAACCATAGTTGTGAATTAATCATGCAATTTTACACTCAAAAAAGAATTTACAAGTTATTTAGAATTGTTGATCCTTCATTCATTTGATTTTTGTGTTGGTAGATATTCTTGCTCGAGATGAGCAAGAGTTTAAGTTTGGGGGTATTTGTTAAGTGCATTGTTATACATTTTTATGCCCTTAAACTAGCAATTTTTGGAATATCTTGAGCAAATATCCACTAAGTTATACATATTTTGTGTTTAAATAGGTTTACATTCAACTTGAGGTGAAAAAGTACAAAAGAAGACCAAAATATGCTGAAATTGGAACTTTGGGGGAGCAATTTGGCACTGTTCAGAAGTTTGGGACTGCGGTGCAATTAACCAGGTACCAAACTGCAAAATCATACAAGTTGAAGGACCAAAAGTGCAATTTTTGAAGGACATATTTGAAAAAAAAATTAAAAATATGAGGACCAAATTGATCGACATTTAAAGATCAAGGAGTTCAGTGCAATTAAGTAGGGACAAAGCTGTAAAATCCACCTACCAACTGAACCTCGCAGCCACGGGTTTGAACCAGCATGGTCGCAACTCGAACCGAAATTAAGCAAAACCCAAGCATGTTGGCGAAAATAAGACTGTGCGGCCACGCAGATTTTGAAATCCAAAAAAAAAATCTGGGCCGAATAGGGTCAACCTGATTAGGCCCATACGCACATTCTCATGGATCCTAGCCTTTTTTGCTGATTTTGAGTTGTTCTTGGATATTTTTGAGTAGTATAAATACCAAAACATAAGATTCAACTAGGTTAAGTTTTATTTTCTTGCCTCTGAATTTTCTTGCAATTTACTCTTAATATCTTGCTTTTTAATACATTAAATCCTTTAAGTTATTGTGTTTTTACTTACTTTCTTTAATTTTAAGCTTATTATTGTTCTTGATCTAACTCTTCACCTAAAGACTTCATAGCATTTATGGTCCATTTAAAGCTTCGTGTTGGGTTGTTGGAGAAATTAATGGAAAATGGAAAAACTTGATTCAAAGTAAAGAAATCTTGGAGTTGTCACTTTAAGAACTTAACTAAGGGGAGTTTTCTTTATTATATTATTTTTAATCTTTTATTTAGCTTGTTGTTGAAATGATTATGTTAGTTGTTAAATGTTGTCATTTTATTATGGGTTAATATTAGGGTTGTTGAGATTGTTGATTAGTTTAACATCACTTGATCATTTAAGGTTATCTATTGATTTTGGGTTATTTATGTTTATGTTTTTATGATTATGAATGTTGTTTTATGTTTATGTAGCTTCTACATGTTCGTTAATATTTTGAGTTGTAATTGGAATTTACCACTTATGTTAGGTTGAACTTAGACTATCTCATGTAATTTGGTTATTTGATTAACTAACACTAATTAATTTTTTTAAAGAAGAAATTAGTGTGGTTAAGATAACTAAATTCATCTTGTTTTATGTTATGTAACTCATTCTAATTACTAAGTTTAGTTTGACATTATGTGACTTAGGTTAATTAGCTTTTATTCTCGTTTTCACATTGTTGCTTATTTCCTTTAGTTAATTAGTTTTAGACTTTCATGTCTTTAATCATGTCACTTAGTTAGGGACTCAAAATCTTTTGTGTCACTTTTCTTTTCTTTTATAATGAAATCAACAAGTTTAGTTACAAATCAAACAATACTCGTGGGTACGACAACCTCTTATTACTTTATTACTTAAACGTGAACCGTGTACTTACGGTATACGGTTTTAGCGAACACTGGCACATCTTTGTAGCCTCTTCAAAGGAGAAGTCCCAACTGGAAAAACTAAGTTTTTTTGCAATACAAATTAAAGAGAAAATCAAATTTTAAGAAAACATGCATAAGAGCTAACCATGCAAATAAGCAAAAGACATACATTTATATCAAATTTGTTTTAAGCATATACCACTAGAAGTTGCAACCAACAACACTACTTTTTGTAATTGGCAAAGTAAATATTGTATCTGAAAAAAATTCATATTAATTTTATATGATGCACCACAAATCCAAGACTGGAAATTTTGAGATCAATTTTGTAACATGCCATTTATAAAAAAATAATAAGCAGATTTTGTTAAATCAAAATTTATAGTAACCAAATTTTTATATTTTACTTGATAAAATTGCAATAACTTGAATTCTTAAATTAGATAGAAAATGAATTTTTTTTTTAGTTAAAACATAATCGCATTTGTTGACCACGAAATCCGGCTGGACCTTGGATTAACACGTCTCAACTCCTCTCTCTTGAACACGTGGATATCCTGCGCACTGTGACAAACAATCAGTTTGCAAAGGGGGCCGAGGTGGCTCTCATTCGCACTCTGATGCCAAAGTCAGTGCTCATTTCAAGCGAATATAAATTGGGTGCGGGAAATATAAGTGTGTAAAAGAGAGAAAAGGGAGTGAGAGTAGAAATATATCATTAAGAGTATGAGATTGCTAACCCCTTATTTGGTGGAGAGAGTGTTCTATTTATAGGAGAAATTATGGTCTTGGATGGCGACACGTGGTGGACTTTACATGTGTATTTACCCTGGCCGTTGGAGAGGAGGATCTTACTTTCTTGCAGTAATCATTGCTACGTTTGGTAGGGGATGGACGCCTGTCACATTCTTGATGAAGGTAATGTCACGTCAAGCCACAGTCAATTGGGGAGAGTCGCACATCTCTGACATCGTCCGTTGTCCCATCACTCGTCCGAGGCGTTACCATAGAGTACCTCGGCTAGATGTAAACCAGTTCGGCTAAAGAAGTTCATGTGTTATTTCACCTCGGCAGTTGGCCCAAGGAGATATCCTAAGCTTTAGTCATGGGCCAAGGCCCATTGGGCCTCAATTGGGCCCTTGCTGGTGATTCATTGTGCTCCTTTTTGGGCACGGTCTCAACACTAGTCCCTCAAATCCGATGTGGTCATTTATGGGCGGATCGAATTTGTCATAGGTTCGAATCACTAACCTTATTATTTGTTATATCCAGTGTTTTATAATTATTTTGCAATCAATCAGCTGGGATTCATTTTATAGTGCTACGGACTCAAGGCTCGGAATGCCATTCTTTGGTGAGACGTGGACTCAAGGTAAAGTCGACCTTCTACTCTTATTTTCCCTTCCAGACGAAAGTTGGGATTTTGCTAGCATATCTTTTAGGCGGCACATTTAATATAAGGAGGCTGCTGGTATCGGTTCCCAAGAAATATGAAGGGGGTGGAGGGTGACACCTTACCCCGCGCGTGGGACACACTTTCGTAACTGAATGGTTTCTTCTCTTCCTCCTACAGCTGGCACTTTGATTAGCCCTCTTCCCAAGAGACGCGGGTTACCCGCATCAATCATGCGGCCCAAGGATCAAGGATTTTCGTAGTAGCTTTTTCGCAAGCAATAGTAGTACCCTCCCTTTTCTTGCAAGTCATTCAGCGTTTCTTGAGGATTTTCCACTCGGCAGATTGTCTCTACCACCCAACACTTTCCATTGGCGTGTTTTTCCTTTCGAGTGCACAACCTCGAACGTTCTTTTTTTAAGGTAAATTTCTTTTTCTTTGCATGTGCAAGACTTTTTCATTTCTAATCTTCGAGTGCGGGTTTGAAAATTTTGTTTTGCATTTTGTTTTCCTCTTGGTGATTCTGGCTTATTTTTAAGAAAAAATGGAAAGAGTTAGGGGAACGGGTTCACAGGAACTGTTGGCAATGGCGATTCATGTCAGAGGTTTCTGCCCATTGTCTTTATCGATTTTTAGTTCTCGCTTCTTTAGAGACTTGGGAAGAGAAGAAGCAGTGGGCTCTTCTTCTGGTCATCAGGACCTTGGCTTAAGTATTAGGGCCCCATTTAGGGGGCATAGGGAAGAGTTAGGACTATCTGAGGAGGAAATAGCCCAGGTTGAAGGTTGGGTGGACCTGGTGAACAAAGTATCAGGGTATCATGTGGACCCTGATCGAAATCCAAAGTCCTGGGTAAGCAGTGAGATTGCCACAGAAATTCGAGGAGTTGATTTGGCGGGATCTTCGGAAAAATTCAGGATACCGGAAGGGGTTGGACTGGTGCACCCCACACCTTCTTGCCTGTGCTGCAGTCCTCCCCCAGGTTAGGTGGCCGTGTGCTATGATGCTTTATCCTGTGAGATGAGGCTGCCCCTTCACCCTTTTTTTAGGGCACTGCTTAGGAGCTACAACTTATGTCCTTACCAGTTGGCCCCGAATTTCTGGACTCAGGCCGTGGGTACTTTGTTGGTGTGGCAAGAGGTCAACCCTGACTACCCCATCTAGTTGCACATCATCCACACTCTATACACCCTGGAGAAATCCGTTAGAAGGGATAAGGATGTGAGGTCGGATGTCAAGGATTGGTACTACTTGTCCCCCAGAGGCTCATATCCTACTATTATCACTGGTAGTCCTACTTCAATAAAGAATTGGAGAAACCAGTGGTTCTGGGTTGCGGGGGATTGGCAGAGCTCGCCTGTGGACCCCACTCCGGAAATCACCGTTCCCCGAACTCTTTCCTCCCCTAGTGAGCCTCGTTTTTACTTCGCGTCCTCAAGTGTTGTGTGTGTCATTCACTTTCCATTTTTGCTCACCATTCTTAATTTGTTTTCACACTTTATTGGCTTATGGAAGGGTCCACTTTTTCCTGCCTCCTCTTCGACACAGATTTAGCGGCAGTGAGGCGAGTGTTTGCTTACCGGGGCACTTTTCAGAAGGTCATCCAACAGAACAAACTTTTTGTTAAGCACGGCCTTATGAGAGCTATGAGTGAGTTTATTTTCTTATTGCCTTCATAGCTTTTGCCTCAATCATTCATAGTCTTATTCTTCTCCCTTGTAGAGGTGGCAATGGGTCGAGCCGAGCCGGCTCGGCCCATGGCTCAGATTGCTCGGCTCGTCAAACGGAGGAGCTGAGAAATGAGCTCAGCTCATCAAACGAATGAACCGAGCAACGAGCTCGTCTCGTTTGACCGGGGCCGAGCCCGGCTTGGCCCAGGAGCCGCGAGCTCGTGGGCCGAGCCGAGCTCGGCTCGTTGAGCTCGAGTATTTTTTTTCGAAACGTAACAAAACATTTCAATTTTTTTCTTTGTTTTCAACGAGCCGGCAAGCCCGCTCGGCTCGCCAGCTCGTTGAGCTCATGCCAATGAGCCGCTCGTTGAGCTGAGCCAAGCTCGGCTCGTAGTTCAACGAAGTTGCTCGGCTGACCCACGAGCTCGTTCATTTGACGAGCCGAGCCGACCCAACGAGCCAACGAACGGCTCGAACCGTTTGCCACCTCTACTTTCTTGCTAGGTTCATAGGACTTCCCTAAGATCTCCTTGAAGGGCTTTATGACCAAAAAGATCCCTCCTGCCCTTCGCCACGACAGCGAGATCAAAAGGAGGCAGAAAGCAGTACTTGCTAACCTGCAAGTGGGGGTGGCAAAGGAGGTATCTGAAGCGTCCACTGCCCAGCTTGAAGGTCCTCTTCCTACGCTGCTGCCACCACCCAGCTTGTTTCCAATGGGCCCCCAACAGCCAAACTTGGAAAAAGAGGCCGAACCCAGGAGGGTCACCATAACGGGGAAGGGGAAGAAGTCTGATCGGGGTGGCTCTAAGAGGGAACGGGAATCTAAAAACATATTGGTGCCATCTTCTCTATCCGAGGATATCTCCGAGCCTGTATCTGAGGAGGATCCCACCCCTTTGAAGAGGCTCAAGAGGGCAAAGGATACCCCTTCTGTACCTCTATCTCCAGAGACCCAAGATTTGGAGGATGAGCCTTCTGTGCCTATTTCGGGGCTAGCTTATGAAGTGACACCTGCGGGGACAGAAGAGCTCAAGCAAATAAAAGCTAGTTTCCTTCCCAGGGACATCACCTTCGACCCCTCTTTGTTCGACTCTCCTAACTCCCCTCCTGCCAGAGCTGCCTTTGTCACTGAATAGTTTTGGACAGAGGGCTGGTCTGCATTTTCTTCCAGTGCCACTCTATCCCGGAAGCTACTTGCTTCCAAGGCTATGAATGTTAGAGCAATGGCTCTCATTGATGAGGTAGAATCCTCTGTGATGGAAGCGCAGCGAGACAAGAATGACGCTAAGACTGCACTTTATCATGCGGACAACATGCTGAAAGAGATCAATGATCTTAAAGATCAGCTGTCTATAGCCCAAAAATCTTCTTCATAGGATAGGGTCCACGCAAAGTGCCTTCAGGAGGATAACGAGAAGCTGAAGCGTGACCTCCAGGCCTCTGAGTCAGATGTGGTGACTCTGTGCAAGAAGCTTGACGACTCTAACCATGTGCAATCCATCATAGCTGAAGCCTCAGTAGAAGCAAATTCCATGAAGGCCAAACTGGCAGCCGAGGTAGCATAAACTACCTCTAAGCTACAAGGGGAGGTGGAGGCTAGGAAGAAGGCTGAGGAGGATTATGCTTCCCTGGAGAAACACATTGAATCCAGAATTACAGAAGCCTTGGAGCGTACCATTACAGCTAGGGTGGAGGAGGTCTTGGGGGCCGAGGTGTCGAAGGCAGTTCAGAATTTCAAGGACACTTTTGAAGAGACACCTGAGTACGAGGCCATGCAGAGGGAATATAGGGGCCAGGATGGCTTTGGGGGACGTAAATGAAGCTTTCCAAACCTTGGACCTTTCCCCCATCGAAGCCCCATACCCCGAACCACAGGATGCGGATAAAGGCGATTCCCTTGATGATCCTGCTGTTCCTTCTCTGGATGTACCCGGCAGGAACTCCGCAGAAGATGTCCCTCCTCAATGATCCTTTTTTGTATTTATTTTTTTCATTTTGCATATTGCATGTTTCTCAAATTTTCGAAATGTAAATGTAATGATGCTTTAAATTGTAAATGTAATGATTCAATTAGCTCAATGTTTTGATCATTTTGTGACGTTCAACGGTTGTGTACACAAGTTTTGGTTTGTTAGAGTGTGAGTTCTCTAAACGCTTCTAAACGTATTGTATGCTTGATAGTCCCTCAGATCTAAGTAGCTTAAGACATTCATGTTTACTAGTTAGATCTGATTTTGACACACTTGACCATATTTGAGTTGTACTTTGTAACACCTACGATTCTACCTCCTTACGATTATTAGTTTGAACAAGCTGCTACTGATGGTTTTAATACGTTCAGCCAAGACACAGTGAGTGTAGTGCGGGCTTATAAGAGTCTCTTGTTCAATGGAGTTCAAGTATAGTATTGTCGTCATTTTACTGTTTCTTGACTACTATAGGTAGAGTTGTATTTTCTCATGAACAAAAATAATTTTGGCATTGTTAACATCCGCCATGTTTACCGAAGAGCACTTGATGCAATCTGTAACGTAACTCGCTACAAATTTTCATTAAATTATGTGCATACGTTGTAATCATTCAAAGGGGAATTTGATTTTATTGAAAATAGTGACGAAGGTGATCTGTGTTCCAGGGATTACACAAAAGTACCCTAGATAGGTCTTCGATCATGTATGTACCGGGTACCACCTCGGCGGTGACTTTGTAAGGGCCTTCCCAATTAGGACCTAAAGTCCCTACTCCTGGTTCTTGAATAGAAGGAAGGATCTTTTTAAGGACTAAATCCCCAATGTTAAAGTGCCGACCTTTTACCCTTTTGTTGTAGTAACGGGTCATTTTTTCCTGGTACCTGGTCATTACCATTTGGGAGTCACTCCGTCTTTCAAGGAGGAAATCCAAGTTTTCCCTTTGCACTTCCTCGTTTTCCGCCTCGTCGTAATGAATTTGACGAAGAGAAGGCACCCCAATTTCAACTGAACATACCGTCTCGGAT
The DNA here is from genome assembly GCA_963555705.1 of Ligustrum vulgare. Lineage (NCBI taxonomy): Eukaryota > Viridiplantae > Streptophyta > Magnoliopsida > Lamiales > Oleaceae > Ligustrum > Ligustrum vulgare. The sequence goes on along the minus strand of OY743173.1, from coordinate 37,685,425 downwards.
CCATACGCCATGGAGAAAGACGTTTCCCCTGTGGCGGTGTGCGGGGTGGTCCGAAGCGCCCATAATACCAGTGGGGGTTCATCCACCCATGCGCCCTTTTTTGATTCCAACTTCCTCTTTAGGGTGTTCTTTATGATCTTGTTCACGGCTTCCACCTGCCCATTTGCTTGTGGATGATGCGGAGATAAAAATAATTTGTTAATTCCCAAATCGTCTCACAATTCATTAATACTTCTGTTTTTGAACTGTTTTGCATTCTCACTAGCCAATGAGTGCGGTATTCCAAACCTGCATATAATAGTCTTCCAGATGAACTTGGTGGTGTTGGCCTTAGTAATCCTCATCAGGGGTTCCGCTTCGACCCACTTGGTGAAGTAATCAATCGCCACTATTACAAAACAATTATTACTAGCACCTCTGGGAATAAGACCAATAATATCAACTCCCTACTTCGCGAAAGGCCAGGGTCTAGTTACCACAGTCAATTTGTGATGCGGCTGATGCGGTATGGTTACATGCCTCTGACATTTATCGCACTTGCGGACGAAGTTATGAGAATCCTTTCGCATAGTTGGCCAAAAATATCCCTATTTGAAGGCTTTCCGAGACAGTGATAACGCCCCAGCGTGGTTTCCGCATATTCCCTCATGAATTTCTTTCATTATTTATTGTCCTTCCTCCAGCCCATTACATCGCAGCAAAGGAGAAGTGTAGATTTCCGAGCTGCTTCCGGTTTAACTGGTATGGATCTTGGATGAGTCCTATAAATGATCAAAATTATCATATAATTGGTACATATTATTTATTTATTGGTCATAATTTACTCAATTCCTCAATCACAATTAGTTAACATTTTTGTTACAATTACCTAATATTTGGTCACATTTCGTATTCTTAGTTTTCTTGGTCACATCCCCCATTTCTCACAAGTCACAATTAATAAATATTTTGGTCACATTTACCTAATAATTGGTCAAATCCTGTACTTGATTACACAAAGTCACTATTTGAACATACAAGGTCACAGTTCGATCACACAAAGTCTCAATTCGGTCATACAAGGTCACATTTCAATCACACGATGTCATAGTTCGGTCACATGTGTTACCAAACTATGACCTCGTGTGATCAAACCATGCCTTCGGGTGACCGACTGTGACTTTATGTGATCGAATTGTGACTTTGTATGACCGAATTTTCCGAGCTGCTTCAAGTATGCCAGTATAGGACTCATCCAAGATCCATCTTCTTCTATTTCCAAAATCTCCGTTCTTGGTTCAATGGAAGAGATCGGAAAATGCTCAATTGGAACCATATTGTGGAGCTCGGAATCATTACTGCTTGCTAGTTTAGATAAAGCACCTGCATTGGAGTTCTCAGCTCTAGGAATATGATGTAACTCTATTTTTTCGAAGTGCACGGCTAAATCTTTCACTTTCTTCAAGTAGGCAACCATGGTTGACTCTTTGGCAGAAAACTGTCCATTAAACTGGCTCACAACAAGTTGTGAATCGCTATTTACCACTACAGACTTAATCTTTAGAGATTTTGCAAGCCTTAGTCCAGCTAAGAGTGCCCCGTACTCTACAACATTGTTTGAGGCTTTAAAGCCAAAGCGGATCACACTGTGTAGCTTGTATCCTTCTGGACTCACTAGTAGTATTCCTGCCCCGGATCTTCCTTCAGCCTAGGACCCATCAACGAACAATTTCCACTCAAGGCTATCACCCGTGTTATCAATCATCTCTACTCGGGTGGATGCATGAACTCGGCTATGAAATCTGCTAATGCTTGTCCTTTTATAGCTATCCGAGGCACATAATGCAGGTCGTACTGGCTAATTTCTATCGCTCATTTCATTAACCTTCCTGATACATCTGGTTTCTGTAATACCTGTCTCATAGGAAAGTTCGTGGGTACACAGATGGAATGCGACTGGAAGTAGGGACGGAGCTTGTGAGCCGCAGTGACCAATGCTAGAGCAATTTTTTCCATGTCTGGGTATCGTGTTTCTGTATCCACCATGGATTTGCTTACATAATACACCGGAAGCTAATTCTCGTTCTCCTCTCTGATCAATACTGAGCTAACAGCTTCCTTTGATACGGCTAAATACAGAGAAAGCGACTCGCCGACCTTGAGTTTAGAAAATAGGGGGGCTTGCCCCAGGAATGATTTCAGGTCGGAAAAAGCTTGCTCACATTCCGGGGTCCATTGAAATTGTTTTCCTCCCTTCAAGACTTTAAAAAATGGCAAGCATTTGTCAGTGGACTTAGAAACGAACCGACTTAAGGCTGCAATTCTTCCCGTTAAGCTTTGCACTTCTTTTGGGCTCCGTGGAGAGCGCATGTCTAGTAAAGCTTTGATCTTATCCGGATTGGCTTCAATTCCTCTCCGGTTCACCATGAATTTAAGAAATTTTCCAGAAGCTACCCCAAAAGCGCATTTCGCGGGATTGAGCTTCATCCGATATTTCCTCAAAATGTCAAAGGCCTCTGATAGATGGCGAACATGCCCTGTGGAGACCATACTTTTGACCAGCATGTCATCGACATATACTTCCATGGTGTTTCCCAACTGTTCTGAAAACATACGATTTACCAACCTTTGGTTGGTGGCTCCGACATTCTTTAAACCAAACGGCATGGCTTTATAGCAATAGAGTCCCTTATCCGTGATAAAGGAAGTGTGCTCCTCATCCGATTCATGCATGGTGATTTGATTGTATCCGGAGTATGCATCCATAAAACTCAGCATCTCATGTCCCGTTGTAGAATCGACTAATTGATCAATTCGAGGCAGGGGAAACTGTCTTTAGGGCAGGCCTGGTTTAAATTCTAGAAATCAATACATACTCTCAATTTCCCATTCTGCTTCGGAACCAAAATAGGGTTTGACACCCACTTCGGATACCGGGATTCTCTGATAAAGCTATTTTTCAATAACTTCGTCATCTCTTCTTTCAAGGCCTCATATTTATCAGAACTCATCGGCCTCCTCTTTTGCATGTGCCTAGGACTTCTTGGGTCAAGCTGGAGTCTGTGACATGCCACTTTAGGATCAATTCCAATCATGTCATCATGTTTCCATGCGAATACGTTGAGATTCTCAAGTAAGAAACTTTTCAGTTGATCTTTGTATCCAACCGACGAATCTAATCCAATCTGCAAATCCTTGATTGGATCACAAAACATTCCATCCTTTCAGCTGGGGTAGAGCAATTGTCTCTGGTCATTCTTGAATCTAGATCTGCTAGATCCTCTTCCAGCGTCATTGTAACATCTTCACTTGAAATTTTGGAATGGCGTTTGTATAATAGGCCCGTGATTCATTTTGGCTCCCCTTGACAGTTGCTACACCATGCTCCATGGGGAACTTCATGCAAATGTACTTCGTATGGGTTGCAGTCCCCAAGTCAATGAGACCCGGCCTCCCAATTGAGCCGTGATAAGAGAAAATTTTGTCTACAATTAAGAACTCCATGGGGATCCTGGAGAAAGTTGGCACTTGCCCTACCTCAGTCATAAGGGTTATGGATCTTCTGGGAGTTATGTTGTCCCCAGTGAATCCATATATTGGATCTGGGACTGGAATGAGTGGGGTGCTAACCCCCATTTTATTAAAAGTTACTTCATAAATCACGTTTATCGAGGCACCATCATCCACCAACATTCATGACAATCCATTCCGAGCTACCACTACCCGGATAACTAACGCATCATTATGCGGGACATGTACCCCAATAGCGTCATCCTGGGTAAATGTGATAGATTACATCCGAGGCATCCCTGCAGGATGCGAATGGATGTGATAATTCACATTGGCGGGCTGGTTGGCCTCTCTGATATACCTCTTCTGGGAGTTATTTGTGCTTCCACTTGGATGGGGGTCTCCCAATATCGTGTCGATTTCTCGAATCGACTGATCATTTGTAGGCATAGGTGGTTCTCTCATATTTTTAGCATGTGCCGGGGAGTTATCCCGATCCTTGCCCTTGTCTCTTTGATGACCGTCAATCATTTCTTTCGTTGGGTTCTTCCATAGAGCTCGCCTGCCAGCTCGATTAAACTTTTGGTTACCTGGCCTTTGCGTTTTTCCTTTGTCAGGAGAGAAATCACCTCCCCTCCTTCCGTGTGCCTTTTGGTCCGCCAACATGTGAATTTCCCTACAATCTTCTGTCAAGTGGCCATAATACCTCTGGTACGCGCAGTATGCCCCAATCATAGGTTGTTTTCCACTTCGACCACCTTCCATTCTTCCATGAGCTGTGGGAGGATTCGAGGTGGGAACATTTGAGTGCAAGTTGGGGATAGCCTCCGTGATCTCCGCCACATAACTGGACTTGGTTCCCGGAAATGGAAGTGGCACGCCGCTTCGGTTACTGCGGAACCTATCCTTATTACCTCCTTTCCTATGGTTCGCTTCATTGGGGTACCCAAGATTGTATCTCCCTCGAGGATGATTATCTCTGGCCCTAGCCATCTCTTATAAGACGATCTCCTCCTTCATCAGATCTACTAGGGCATTGTAATCCCTTGGCTTTCTACTTCGGACATCCCTCCAAAACATGCTCGTCATGTCTAGGCCTCCTTTTAATGCAGAAAACATCGCCGCCTCGTTGATTTTTTGATAAGTCCTTTATTAGCTTGTATTTAATTCACTTATTATCTTATTTTGTTATTGGTTTGATCCTATTGAAGTATCGTTTAATGCACTTTCACTTATTGTGCTATGTAAGGTCAAAAAGAAGAAAAGAAAGGAAACAGGACCAAAGAAATACAAAAATCAAGAAGTGAGGTTCAAGGGCATATTCAAAGAGCTCCAAATCAATAATTGCATGTGGGAAGAAGATTAGATGCAAAAATTATGGTCAAAGAAGGGTTGGGATGAAGTTGGAAATCAAAAACCCTCAAGGATTGTGATTATGAATTTTAGTCATAGATTGAAGCTCAATTTTTTTGTAGAATACTTTCTAATTTGAGAAGAGCTGTTTCAAGAGGAATTGTAGATATTTGAGTTTTCTTTGTAACGCAACTTGAATCACCAAAATCGGACTTCGGAAGAGAAAGTTATGACCAAAACATCGAGCACGGACTCTTCTCGACAGAGATGCACTTACGACCGTAAATGACAAAGTTACGGCCGTAACTTCCAAATTCCGAAAATTTTCAGTAGCTCACTTACGGCCGTGATAATGAAAGTTACGGTCGTAACTTGCTCGCCAAGAAATTTCCTTATCTAGTTCAAGGTCTATCTTTGGTATATCTTGTGGGTAAAGTTAGGACACGATTTTGGGAGTATAAAAGGAGCAAAATCACCACAAAAAAGGAGGCTGGACATTGAGGAAAATTGAGAGCAAAATATAGAGCATTCTTTGGAGATTTTCAAGTGCAAGAATATCAACAACAATGGAATTCATGAAACAACTTGAAGAATCTACCACAATCATGCTAGGCTAAATTTTATGTCTTGTTCAAAGGGGAAGTTGTGTTAACTTGATTATGTTATTTTCTTTTCCTACAAATTAGTAGCGTGAATTTATTCTTTTATTTCAATTGTTGAATTATTATATTTTGAATGTTCAATTGAGTTTATTTGATTAATAGTTTAATTTGGCCAAAGTCATGGGGGCATCGGGCACTTTCGGATGCCCTCCGTAAAGGGGCCTATTTCCTCTTCATTGTCCAGCTCATATGAATGTAATTCACTGTTCTCACCGCGGTCGGAATTCATCGCATCATGGTACTGGTGGTAGGGCGGTTGAACGTAATCCTGCCCCCGTGGTGGCAAAACTCGACCGTAATTTGGCCTTTGAAAGGTCGGAAGGCCACCATGAGATTGGGTCTGAGCTGCTTCTGCTCTTCTCTCTCGCCTATTTCTAGGCTCATGTGTGGGGCTAAATTTTTCCTCCCCTGTGTCATACCTATGTCTAGGCATTTGGCTCAAGGAAAGGGCTTTTTCAGCCCGTCTCTCCCGCCTATTTCTAGGCTTAGTTGCACTGTACCGACCTTGGTCAGTTCGGCCTCCTCGCTTACCCCTGAATAACCCCCCTATTTGGCTAAAAACACCACCAGACTTTGAGGGCGTAGCCTTCCCATGGTTAATAGGGGGTATGCCTTATTCTCTTGGTAATTCATGCACCGGGTCTTCTTTGTTGAAGGGAACAGATTCCACCTCGTCATATGCCTGTGGATCTTGATAGTAATACGAGGCAGTGGCCGCATCAGATGGTGAGTAATGTGGTTGTGAGTACTGAGGGGGTACCATGGGTTCGTTTATAACATACCCCCTAGCCATATAGGCATTCATTGCAGTAGTTTGTTCTATTTGTTGTTTCTGCATTTCCAACATCTGGTCTACCATGCGAGTCATATCTCGTAGCATGCGGCGATTTCGGTGCCGGCGTGGAGGGTTGTGTTGGGCCACACCCTCATTTGTGTTCTCACGAGGTCTTTGGGGAGCCTCCACCTCGCTGCGTTGTTCATCTCTGCTCCTCTGAGGGTTAACATCATCGTCACTTTTATTCATGTCCATAGTAGTTGCTTGGTTCTATCTTTTCTTTCAAGGATAGGTAAACTTTTATCTCAAAGCTTCAAACCTTTTTCAAGGTTAATAAACTTATATTTCAAAGTTTCAAAGATTTAAGCCTTTTTCAAGGTTAGTAAACTTATATTTCAAAGTTTCAAGCCTTTTTCAAGTTTAATAAACTTATATTTCAATGTTTCAAGCTTTTTTCAAGGGGTTCTTGTAGTTCTTCGCTCTTTTGCAAGGGGTTACTTGCCCCTTTTCATGTTTTTTTTTTTTTTTTTTTTTTTGTGCTTATTACCATGCGTTTTCGTGGTTAGCAGTATGGTTTCCCACAGACGGCGTCAAAATGTTGACCACAAAATCCGGCTGGACCTTGGATCAACACGTCTCAGCTCCTCCATCTTGAACACGTGGATCTCCCGCGCACTGTGACAAACAATCAGTTTGTAAAGGGGGCAGAGGTTGCTCCCATTTGCGCTCCGATGCCAAAGTCAGCGCTCATTTCAAGCGAATATAAATTGGGTGCGGGAAATATAAGTGTGTAAAAGAGAGAAAAGGGAGTGAGAGTAGAAATATATCGTTAAGAGTATGAGATTGCTAACCCCTTATTTAGTGGAGAGAGTGTTCTATTTATAGGAGAAATTATGGTCTTGGATGGCGACACGTGGTGGACTTTACACGTGTATTTACCTTGGCCGTTGGAGAGGAGGATCTTACTTTCTTGCAGTAATCATTGCTATGTTTGGTAGGAGATGGACGCCTGCCACATTCTTGATAAAGGTAATGTCAAATAAAGCCACAGTCAATTGGGGAGAGTCACACATCTCTAACACCGTCCGTTGTCCCATCACTCGTCCGAGGCGTTACCATAGAGTACCTCGGCTAGATGTAAATCAGTTCGGCTAAAGAAGTTCATGTGTTATTCCACCTCGACAGTTGGCCCAAGGAGATACCCTAAGTTTTAATCATGGGTCAAGGCCCATTGGGCCTCTATTGGGCCCTTGCTGGTGATGCATTGGGCTCCTTTTTGGGCACGGTCTCAACAGTATTTATGAATGAATTAATGCAAAATAAAACAAATTCTGACATGAATTAATGTCAAATGAAACCTCTTGCATCACCACAATTGTCGTTGAAAAGTAATTTCTGTTATTTATTCTTCTCATTATAATATTCCAGTTTCCATGATTATTATGAGTTTAGACAATTATAACTATGTTTGATATAAATTAAAATATAAATTTTAAAATTAAGATAAAGTCAATAATCAATCTCAACCACATATTTCATTAGATATGCAATATCTCAACTACACATTTCATCAACTTTTATCAAAATATATTAAAATTTTGATTTTAATTACAATCAAACAGAGGTTATATACTCCCTCCGTCCCGTGAAGAAAGACTTGTATTCCCTATTTGTCCGTATCAAATTATAGGTCACTTTCCTTATTGAAAGTCAACATATTTTTAAGTTTTCTAATATGCCCTTATTTAATATTTATTGTTATCAATAAATATAAAATAATCATATTTATTATGTTATTTAATGTAGGAATATATTAGTAAAATGTAAGAAAATTTATATTTCCAACTACATTAATTGACATTTTCTCAATCTGTGTGAAAATATGAGCAAGCCTATCTTCACGGGACGGATTGAATATTAATTTCATAGAAAAATGTAAACGGGTATTCTTTATACATTTATTGGTTTAAGACTACCCCATTATAATAAAATTAAATAACAATGACAACAACAACAACAACAACAATAACAACAACAACAACAACAACAACAACAACAATAATAATAATAATAATAATAATAATAATAATAATAATAATAATAATAATATTTAATGAGAATAAATTGAATGCTAATGGGGTCATTGACAATAAACATAAGAAATTAAAGGCAAAATCAAAAAATGGAAGTTTCCCCATTATCTACACTTTTAATAGACTAGTGATAGTGATATACACGTGCGTTGCACCTGATCGTCCAACATTATTTTAAATTTTCTATATTTTAAAAAAATTTGTTTATTAATTATTAATAATTAAAAAGTTAAAGTAATAATTATAATAAATATATAATAACATGCTATATTATATCATCAGATAATACAATGAAGAAATTGACAATTTATTTATATACATAGAAATACAAATACAATTAGCGAAGATTTTGAAATATGACAATACTAAAAGTTACTTGAATCTTGTAAGTATTCTAACGAATGACATTTTATTGACTAGCTCGTGATATAAAATTTTATGGGTTCGGTGAGATATTAATAAGAATTTTTAGGGCTGTATTTACAAAATATAAAATTAATAATTGCTAATTTTATTGTGATTACCTAGAGAGTGCGTGAGATTCAAGGTATAACTCTGTGGATAGTGTCCATTTTACACTAAGTACCTCTAAAATTCAAAACTTAATCAACTCTTTGGCTATCCTAAAAGAATTTTAATAATATCATAGAAACTCATGTTTTTGGCTCAAATTTCTTCTCAAAAGAGACAACATCGATCTCTTTGAGTTCATCAATCAAATAAGGTTGTGGATGAGAACATATCCTTATATGCCCTGACTTTAAACTTCTTCTATCAATTTCATCAATTGTTTAGCCAACGAACAATACAGAATATGTTTGCCCCTAGAACTTGAGTATTTTGGCTTTCCATTTAACACATTTGTATATTTCTATACTTGGAACTTTAACTTGGAGTATTTGTACTTTTTCGTCAAAGTGTAATTACAAATTTTTTCACCTTTAGATTGCTTATCTGAAATGCACAAAATATTATGTTTCCTCCAAAAAAAAAAAGTAAATTTTTTCTTTCTCACGTCTTTAAAAACCTCAAAATTTACTAATAGAAAATAAAAGTATAAACTATTAAAGATAATGAAAAATCATTCTACAAGATCGGATGAAATAAATGAAGACTTCAGCAAATCTTCGATAACAGTAAATAGTATTAAAGCAGTCCAATCATAAATCTCTCCAATAATACCTATTATAAGTTTTTTTTCTGTAATCACCCAAGCAAAAGCTTATGTTTGCTTCTACTCCTTGAAACTTAACTGTCACCCTATCATATGTACTGCCACTAATTCAATTCTAAGCATTTCTCTTCAAATCTCAGTTGATAGTTCAATAAAAAGTCTATAAAAAAACTCAAAATTTATTATAAGAAATACGGTGCATTCATAAGAACAAATTCAGAAAATATAAGCACATTATTAGAATTTTTTATGAATTGAAAGTGGATTCATTGTCATTCTGTTTCAAAATTAGTTTGCAATTTCAATTGTATCACATTTTTGCGGTAATAGATTCTACAATATAGAATCAAAAATAATTATAATAGAAAAATTCGAATGAGTTTGCTCATAAAATCCAAAGTTATGAATCTTTAGATCTTTCAACTTCACATCCAAACATAAACATATAACTGAAGAGGTAACAATAAAATATTCATAAAAGCAAAATCAATTATTTAAGCTTGCAAAGAGTTGTATTGTCCAACATATACATAGAAGTTTTCAAAAGGCTTTGTACTTGTTCAACTTCACTTCTACATGATTGTAATGTGTAGACTTCAATGTGGCAAATCCAATCAGGAATTTATCATTTTCAATAGAAACTAAAAAAAACCCAACGGACTCCGAGTTTCATGGGGAAACCTTGCTACGGTCCTTGACACCGAGTCATGAAGATTTCCACCACTTACGCACATCTCTCTATAGAAGGAGATTTAAAGCACGCCAAGATTTAAACATTTCAATTCTCATCTTCATCTGCTTTTAGTATTACTTTTCTCACAAACTAAAGCGATCAAACAAAATAAGAAATTAACGAATTATGCAAATGGAAAATAAGGAAAGTATTGAATTACATACCTACATGAAGAGATTTCTTAAGAATATATCGATGTCCCTATGCATGGAGTGAAAATAATGGAATGAGAATATGAATAGTTTAAAATGTGTTAAATTATTTACTTATGTAAACTAATTGATTAAAATTTGACAAATAAAATTTTAAAGAAAATGGATATTTAATGAACATCAAGGATGAATAAGGAATTTAAGAGATTTGTAAGGTTAATATAGTCCAAAAAAACTTCTCCCTTTAAGGTCCTTTTAGAAGTAGTATAGATATAGATGGTAGATAGATAATAAATAGTAGATAGATAAGTTAAAATTAGTCATCAATCTCAACAACATATTTCATGTAAACAACAACTTTTCAATTACACATTTCATCAACTTATCAAAATATACTAAAAAACTTATTTTAATCACCATCAAGCAGAGGATATATATCAATTTCATGAAAAAATGTTAACGGACATTCGTTGTGCAATAGGGGTTCAAGAATCCTCAAATAATATCAGATGATAATAATTATAAAATTAAATAACAATAACAATAACATTAATAATATTAACGGCACTTAAAGATAATAAATTGAATGCTAAGGTTATTATTGATCATAAACATAAAAAAATTAAGGTCAAAATGGGAAAGTGAAAGTTTCTCCCCCATCTACACTTATAATAGAAGATAGATAGATAGATAGTGGATATAGTATTATTAGTTGGTATTATTTTCATATTTAGTTTTTTTTTTTTTTATCTGTAATTATTGGAGGATAATGGAACTCCAACTATTATATGATATGTAAAACGACATTCTAGTCATTATCTACTAAGTAAAATTGGCACTACAGCGATTATCTACTATAGTTGATTTTTTTCCCAATGAAACGATCTCCAATAATGGACTCCCTAACATATGTAACATATAAAGATTGACCATGTCACAAAGAACTGTTGAAATAGCATAGCTTATATGTTATCGAGTTGATGAAAATACAATCTATCCTATTCATATGTGTCGATTAAGTTAATGAGATCAATTTTTGTACATGTCATGTGCATATATTACAATGTAAATTAGTTTCACTTATATTCCCCAGGCACGAATTGGTTGTGCAAGTTTACACACGTAACGACACAAGTGTCATTTTCAAATGTAGTAACGACACTTCTGTTGTTCTGTAGTCTACACTTATAAAAACATCTAATAATGGACTCCCTAATGTATGTAAGCCTTTGTTTGGAAATTATGTCCATTTACCCTAACGCTATTCTCAAGGAACCCTCTTTGAAATTAATGAAGTATGTTAAGGCTGATGAGGATTAGGTTCCTAAGTTTGACCTGGGAGAAGGTAACAGTCGAGTACCACTAATGCTGGAGGAACCAGTTTATATGGAGGGGGGTGGAGCAAGAGACGAGTGAGGAGATGACTTTTGTGGCACCAAAACATGCCACCCACCGCTTTTGATGCTTTCACGACGGAGTTTTGGTGTTTTCAAGTTGAGATACGAGCTTGTTTTACAGCATTGACTTGGGCACAAATCTTGTTCTTTGTCGATATGCATGGGATGTTGGATTGGATTATAGCTCATCAACATCGTTTGGAGAATAGACTTGATGATCTTGAGGATGATGACACTCAGCCACATGGTGCCAGTGGGGGATCCACGACCCCCATTGAATTTTGGAGGAAAATTTTATATTTTTTTTAAAGAAAAAACTCAAAATTAAAGGTTGTGTAATCACAATTGAAATATGTATTATAGCTTTCCAATTTTTTTATATCAACTCATTAGTTTTAGTTTACATTATTATTTTGTTCAATATTTAGTCTTAAATTTTTGACATATTTAATATTTATGTTTAATAGTTATGTTGAAACTCTACCCTTAGTATTGTCTGTTTTAATATATTTATATTTAATATTTACTGCTTATTTTTATTGTAATTCGATTTGCTTAATTTGAGTGAATTATTGTTAAACTTAATTTAGACAAATTTTATTCGATTTAAATATTATTATATATTTCTTTTGTTTCAAAATTATTTCTCTAATTAACTTGTGACCCCACTATGATTTATTCTTGGCTCCGCCACTAGGTGGTAATGATTAGTTTTCCCTCCCCCACTTTTATATATCCCATAGGTGGTCAATTTCTTATTTCATTATGTCATCTCTATCGCCCTTTATCCTACGGCATTGCTACTTCGCCATTCGAAGCTTTACGTTTTATTAACGACAATGGCGTTTTACTTATGTTAATTATAGTTTTCTTTTCGTTTTGTGTTCTTATGTCGAAATCTCATTCTACATACATAAACAATCACAAGCAATAATAAACCATTTAACTTATTGGAATAAAAACACAAAATATATACATAGACAATCTTATCTCTCTGGCCTGGATGTTGATCGACAAGATTTATATGTGAAATCTAAATAATCGGTTTTTAAATATTAGTTCTGATACCACGTTTGTGAACCCCGGCTCCATGTATTATTTAATAACTAATAAGTCAAAAAATGGGATAAAATTCAAAAGAATTGGAGAAAAAAATCCTTAGTGTTGACAACAAACCATCTGAGACTGCAAGCTCGGTTGCAGGAGTCTCAGTGTCGATGCCAACTTGCAGGGTGTCGATGCCTGCACTTAGCGGTGAGACAAAAAATCAAAACCAGAGAATCGAACCAAATCCGAACAAAAAAACCGAAATTGGAATATTCTTTAGGGATAAAATGAGAACTGAAACTCAACCAAAATCGAAAAAATGGAGAACCTGAAATCAATTGGTTCCTATTTGAAGATCGAAAATTCTTAATTTAAAAATTAAGTCCATATGACACTTTTGACATTTTCTGTGTTGCTTTACATGAAAGAGTGTACAAATCAGATTACATAGGCTCCATTTCGTAAACTATCTATAAACAAAATTATAAACAACACATTTTTCAAAATCACTTTTTAACGTAACACATTTTCTAACTTACTTTTCAATCACATATTTTACCTAGAAAACATCACATTCTTTTTTTTTTTGTAAACAAAAGGTTTTTACCAAACAAAGGTTGTATTATGATAACTGTTGAATTTTTCATATCATGTTGCATCTTACATGAAATCTTGTATACCAATTTTTGAAGATTGGATGTCTTGTCTCTCACTCGCAATGGTTCAGTGCATCTTTTTGATACAATATTTACATATAAAGGCAATGACTTTTGTTTTGATATGTACTGAACTAGCTAATTTTAGGAACAATGTGTCGTTTGGCATGTATGTGACTTTTGTGGAGGTGTATTAGTAAATTGTGGTTTGACATTAAAGTCTGAGATAAGAGTTCGTTAGAAATCATTTTTATCTTTGAAGTATATCTAGGTTCAAATGAGCTAAATGATTTTATGTCATGGTAAAGGTGTCTATAAGCCATCATTATCATTTAATATTTTAGTCCAGATGATCTGGGCATTCTAACATAAGTAGTACAATGAACAACAGAAGATAAAAATTCTACTTTTCTGGTTGTCATTGATTTACAAAATATTATAATTGTCCTTAGTATTTTTAGAACCCAAATATATTCAATTTAAATATTTTACCACATGGATGGTTTTGTTTGGAAAATTCTGACTCAACACTTATTTGTTTTTTGCACACACACACACACACGTTTGCTCAATGTTGAATTTTTTAACAAAAGAATTGAACAAAACTAAAATGCCTAGCCCTACTTGCACTGTTTTCAAGGAAAAATTATTTTGGGGCTAAAATCTAGGTGTTAGGTATCGACATATATTATTCTAAAACATGATTTTTGGATATTGAAATACTATTTTGAACTTATGGCTTTCTCAACATAAAACACTTTATAAAGTCTTTTCGAGCTAATTTACATAATAATTTTGAAAGAAAAAAAATGATTTATGGAAGGTATTCAAAATATCATTTTTTCCATTTAAAATATGACCACTATAAATACTACTGTTGCATTACAATTATTCTCTCGAAAAGTTATCTGATTATACAAAATTCAATCTTGGAATTGTAGAAGTCGACATAGAAGTTGGAACGTATGAACCACGTCAAAGTAGAAAAATCAATGTACGTCTTTCAGGTGTATATCTCTACCATATATACATATAAAACCTCATGTCGGCCGATTTTATCTATTCTCGAGAGACTACCTCAAACATATCAAAGTGCATTATCTACATTTGTAAAACAAGAAAATATGAATAATAATTCAATAAATAATCAATACATATGCACGTTTTCTTTAAAGCAATGATTTAGGGCCCAATTATAGATTGTCTCTTCTACCACAAGTGCATAAAAATTCCACAAACAGGATATCGATAAGGTGACCACAATTCATAAGACTTCACCATTTCACTTTTCACCCTACTCGACCCTGATAAGGCTACTTAAACAAAATGTCGATTGTCGTAGGCCTTGGGGTCCCAACATAAAAAATCGATATCAAACACATCGTGATTATAGTAGGGCCTAGAGTTCAAATCTATAATCCCAATGTATAAACATTTCTTTCGCGATTCATAATCAGTTGCTTGATACTATATCGAAATCACGTCAACACGTCATGCCACATAATATAGGGTGTGTCAAATACTCACAATATGTGGATATGATATCATCAACACGAAAATCACATAAAAGCAAAATAAGAAGATTAAAACCTAAAAATGGTAAGGTCTATACTTTTTATTTTGAGTAGGAGTTACTTATTTCAAATGAGGTCGAAACATCAGGTTTTCATACAATTTCGAAATACTCAAGGCCTATTTTATGCATATTTTACTATGCAAGAAATGGTCGATCGATGTGAAAGTTATGGCTTGCCAAATTTAATCATCTTCGGAAATTTGTTAGAGACTATTTGTTGATCGAACTTAAATTAATTTTATATTCTCGAAGTTTGCTTTGAGAAATAGTTCATACATATATCAAATGCTTTCAACGGAGGTCGACAGTGCATAAACGAGCCTCTTCAAAGAAGAAATTTAAACAAGTTTTTCGTAGCTTTCATTGTCTTAATATTTTCATTTTTCTTCCTTTTATTTTAATAAAAATAAATAAATTTTAAAAATAATTTATTACTTAATAACGAGCAAATGCGAAAGTCATAATTTCTGTGAGTGCATTACAATATTATTTGACTTTACCATTAGAACTTTCAGCATTACATGATGTTATTCATGTGACTATGCTAAAAAATAAGTTACCGATTCAGAACATATAGTGAATCATCAGTCAATTAAGCCTATGTTCTTTAACGCAATCATTATATTTATGAACAATATAATTTTTTAAATTATTTTTTAATCATACAGAATTTTTCTTTTTATTTGTTAACCACACATTTTATTTTAAAAATATAAATAAATCAATTCATAAATGTTACAATAAAAGTTACAATGCAATTTGAGTTACGATTAAGTATGAGTAAGGATAATTAAAAAAACTTATTCGGTGCCTGATGTAGGCTCGCCTACAAGAACTTTTCACAAATCACACAATCGTCAATTTCTCAAGAAGGATTGCAATTCGATAAAATCTCAAACTTTTATTCGAAATCAACCAAAAATTTAGAAACAATGAAGGAAGCGTTTAAATACAAAATCCTAACGGGCTTTGTCAAACAGCGGGCTGGACTAGCGGAAAAATAAATAAAACCAACAAAATAATGTTAAAAATAAGACAAAATGCAGTTTTTCACTAAGTAAACGACTTCAAACGGCTAAAATTCATCGTCGTCATAGCATAGGGTGAGTCTTGTAGGGCTCGTCGAAACGATTTTGAAAAGTACTTATGAGCCCAAAACGGATACTGTATGACAAAGTTATGACCATTTAAAGTCACCAAGCCCAACACCTCACGTTTGGCGATTCCAACGATCCATAAATGAAAGGGTATGGTCATTTACGCTATCAGTGCCCTTGGCAGTAAAGTTCTGAGGAACAAAGAAAAAGGATACTTGTTTTGACAACTGGCTAAAATTCCCAATATACCCTTTTAATGCAGAAGGATTACTTTTGTACCAAAACCTTAGGTGGCGTTCTGTTTGTATTTTATTTTGTATTTTCATTTTGGAAAATGTTTTGTATTTCCTGTTTTTATTTTCATTTTCAATGTTGCTGAAAACGTGTTCTGTTTGTCATTTCTGAAAACTGTTTTTGAAAATGAAAAGCTGGAAAACACGTTCTGTTTGAAATTTTGCAGAATACAACTTATACTATTTTCAATGAATTTGCTTCTGAATTATATTAAACAATCTATATTGTTTAACTTTTTTTTGGACCAAATAATAATGTCATTAATGTTCAACTCCAAAAAAATATTATAAGAAATTAATAACATAATATTCAAGTCCAAATTACTTCCATAATACATGTAACTCTAATTACTCATACAGAGTTTGATTAAACAAAATAAATTTAAAAGTCATCTTGACCTTGTGGAGTAATCAGTCCACATTTGATTCAGGCACATTTCTAGGATTAATCATAGGTCTTGCCTGCTACAATTCTCATGTGGTACATTTCTAGAATTTTAGTAGATTTTTGTGCATTTTGATAAATTTCATTTAACTTGGTTTGTTTTCTTGTATTTTGGTACATTCGCACACTGGTACGATTTGCGCATTTTGGTCGATATCATGCATTTTGTATATTTTGGTGAATTCTGGTATATATAGTGTATTTTAGTACATTTTGAAGCATTTTTTAACATTTCACACATCTTGGTTAGCACAGTACAATTGACATTGTTTTCGTAAATTTTAGAGCTATTTGCGCATTTTGGTAAATTTCTTGGGCACAATTTGAAACATCTCACAATTTGGTACATATCGCGCTTTTGGTATTAGATTAGGCATCTTGGTGAAATTTTGCTCTTTTTTGGTAGATTTAGCTTTATTTAGTAGAGTTTTGCGTGTTTGGTACATTTCGATTCCATGCAGTTTGGTGCATTTTTTGAAATATAATAATAAGAATTCTCACTTAATTTTTTTTTGTAATGTTGATATTGAATTTAATAAAACTTTATTTAAGCTTAGTTCCAAGTTAGAATAATTCTCAAAAAAAAAAAAAAATTAATCTTTATTTAGGCTTAGTTCCAAACTAGGATAATTCTAAAAAAATAATAAAAAAATAAAAACTTTATATTAAGCTTAGTTCTAAGTTAAGATAATTCTTAAAAAAAAAAAAAAAAAAAAAAAAATCCCAAAACGCGTTTTCCGCGTTTTGGACATTTTTTGTCGAAATACACACAAAACGCCCAAAACGATGTTTCGGGCGTTTTCCGTTTTGTGTACAATTTTTTTTTTTGTTTTCCAAAATGCGTTTTCGAAAATGGTAAAGAGAACGCGTTTTTAGCGTTTTCGAAAATAAAAACAGAAAACGACCTCAAAACAGCAAACAGAACAGGGGCACCTCAAAACAGCAAACAGAACAGGGGCTTAGTCCCTGTTCTCTTTACTGATTTGAGGTCGTTTTCTGTTTTTATTTTCGAAAAACGTTAAAAACGCGTTCTCTTTACTATTTTCGAAAACGCATTTTGGAAAACAAAAAAATAAAAATTTGTACACAAAACGGAAAACGCCCGAAACATCGTTTTGGACGTTTTGTGTGTATTTCGACAAAAAATGTCCAAAACGCGGAAAACGCGTTTTGAGAATTTTTTTTTTTTTTTTTTTTTATAGAATTATCTTAACTTAGAACTAAGCTTAATATAAAGTTTTTATTTTTTTATTATTTTTTTTAGAATTATCCTATCTTGGAACTAAGCCTAAATAAATATTTTTTTTTTTTAGAATTATCCTAACTTGGAACTTAGTTTAAATAAAGTTTTATTCAATTCAATATCAACATTACAAAAAAAAAAAAAAAATTAAATGAGAATTCTTGTTGTTATATTTCAAAAAATGTAATGATAAATGGACTCTGGTGGTTTTGAAAGAACTTGCATTTTCTGGATTTTAATAGAAGTAGAGCTTTCTCAAGTCCCGAACCTGACCAAACTGTGTTAATATAGACTCTTAATGCTCACATTAGTGTGTTGCATGTAATCATATTTTTAGTGTATTGTGAAAGGAAATTTGAGTTGGAGTTAGTAGTATTCTGCAAACAAATTAATTAAAAATAGTTTAAATAGTGTTCTGCAAAATTTCAAACAGAACGTGTTTTCCAACTTTTCATTTTCAAAAACAGTTTTCAGAAATGACAAACCAAACGCGTTTTCAGCAAATTTGAAAACAAAAATGAAAACACAAAACACAAAACATTTTCGAAAATGAAAATACAAAATAAAATACAAACAGAACGCCACCTTATTTTATACACTATTTTCAGTTTTTCACTAAGTTTAATGTTTTCAGTGTTTAAACTTATCCCTCTTTTTGTAATTTAAGTATTTAACAGTTAAATCCTCAAATCTTATAGAAGCCTAGAAAATTTCAAAGTTAATGAGAAAGCCTTTATCAAATAAATTACCTAAAGACTTTAAGAAATTAAGATGTAATTTACAAATAGAGTTTATTTAAGATTATATAGTAATAAATTAATTTTTATAAATATAAAAGAATATTTATAATAATATACAAAAATGTATAGAGAACTATGTAATTTTATTTGATGATTTACATGATTTTTTATTTTATTTGATTTATATGATTTTTATTTTATTTGATATATTTGATTTTTTTTTCGCTTAGGCTGCGTTTGATAGCGAGGGCGGGATTTGGGTGTAAAGAAAATGAATTTCAGGGAATTGAATTCCAAAGAATTGAATTACTTGGAATTGGATGTTTTATGTGTTTAATTGGTTTAATTTTCTAGGTGAAAAAAGAGGGGAATTTTTCAACTTTTCTTATTTGATTGACATTATTTTTCATGGAAAATAAAATAAAATTTAGCTATTTTAATTAAAAAAAAATTAATTTTTACATACATTTGTACTTGATAATAATAATGTTAATTTTTGAGAAAAAAATAAATCAATTTATAACAACAAAAATGATCAAACGTGACGAAAATGGTTCAATATTTTCCCTAGAAAATTAATTCTAGTATATGGATGGGAAAAGCAATTCCTCAAAATGAAGGAACATGCGAGAGTGAAGAAAAAGGAAGGAAATGGAGTTGCCAAGAAAATTTTGCATTTTAAACATTGAAAGTTGGAAAATGGGTGGAGAATTTTTCAATTCCATGGAAAAAGAATGGTTTCAAATGCAGTCTTATAGTAGTACTCCCAAAATTGGTATCAGAGCCAGATGTAGGTCTGGTGAAAAGAACCGGAACCAGCGGTTCAGTTCGGTTCGGTTCGGTTCCAGTTCGATCCCGATTCGGTTCTTTCAAAATTTTAAATTGTTTTGGTTCTAAACCCGATTCGGTTCTTTCAAAATTTTAAATTGTTCTGGTTCTAAAAATCAAGAATCATTAAGTTCCGATTCTGGTCCGGTTATTGGTTCAGAACTAGAACCAGAACCAGAATCCATAATACAAAACATGATTTTTTTTTAATTTTTTAAAAATATAAATTTAAAAAAATAAAAAAATCATCAATTTTTAGTCTTAATGCATGTTATCTAGTCCATTAGTCATTATCAATTACGCAACAACTATTGATTCATTCAATATTACAATAACTATAAGTAAAACAAGTAATTACCAAAAAATCATAGATAAAAAATCATTTTTCTTTCACTGGGTCTGTCTTTCAGCTTTAAGCCTTCAGCTGTGAGTTCTTTAAGAATCAACAAACAATAAATCTTCACTTTCCATCTTACAATAAGTTGTTATCTTGTTTTCAAGGATTTGCTAGACTTGTGCGACTTTCCCTGAAAAGGTGGAGAACTACGAGCAGAAATTGAAAAATATTTAGAAGGAACAAATACACGTGGATGAGGAAATACGTTCTGATTTGGAAGGGAGTGAATATTTTGATGTCAAGGACAAATATGACTATTGTATTCGCATATTGATCAATGTTGATGACCTTACCATCATACGACTCTTACCACCCGGAATCTACCATCGCTTCATTGTTTAAGTTTAAAATTTTAATTTAGAAAATCGGAATCAAAACCAGAACCAAAAGAACCGAACGATTCCGTTCCTGTTCGGTTCTTGATTCAGTTCGGTTCCCTGGGAATTAGAATCATATAAAACCACGTCCACTCCTAGCCATATGATATATCTAAAAGATAAATATTATATTACAAAATATAAAAACGATAATAAGATATATACACCAAGAATGATAATAAGATATCCATCTATAATCTCTGATAAATATAAAATAGAATTCATAAGAATCTTGAAAAGAAGAGACATATGTGATCTAATATATTATAGTATAATAAAAGAGAATTTTGTAATAACAAAAATATTATATTTATTACACGGAGACATATTAGAAGAATTATACAAAGACTATAAAAATAAATTACCATAGATTAGTACCTTTATTAGTAAAATATCTAAGTATGGCAATGAACAATCAATTAGATAATTTAACTGAAGAAAGAATAATCTAATAGATGAGTTACGAGAAGAAAGGAAAATAAAAAAACAAGAGATTTTGAGAATCAAAATATTAGATAAAAATCAAAATATTTTAACAAAACTAAAAATAAACTAGAACACATTAAAACTATTTTAAGAGAGAAAGATGAAAATAATGAAGCACTATATGATAATACATATGACCAAGAATATTATTAAAAAAAAAAGTTGACTATATTATCACCACAGTTTTTAATAGTCACACCACATTTTTATTGTATTACATATCCTTAACTTTTACTTATTATTACAATTATATCCCCAATTTTTTTTACTACATTTTTATCCATAACATTTTATTAATTAGTACATCATAAACCAAATGATGATATCTGTTAAATTTTTTTATTAAAAGAGTCTTCTAAATATTTTAAAATAATAAAAAAGACTACAAAAGTAAAAATGCAACTATGTATTTGTCCTTTATTTTAAATATTTTAAAGCATCTCAACAAAAATTTTGGACAAAAATTAAGATTAGATATAAGATGTGATAATTAAAAAAAAAAAAAAAACTAAGGATAAACATGTTATTAAAAAAGTTGAGGATACAAATGTAGCAATGAGTAAAAATTTAGGATATCTAATACAATTAAATTGTGGTGTGGTTATTAAAAATATATTTTTCCAAAAAAAAAAATCATTTCTGAGCAAAAATGCAAAATATAGAAGAATGATATTAAAAGCCGTATAAAGATTCCGTGAGGAACATATAAACAAATCCAAAGATTCATAATACCAATAAGAAGTCATTTTCGAAATTAAACATATCAAAGGAAGATATTAATGATAGAATTTTCAGAACTAAAGTTTGAAAAACAAATAATAGAAAATATAAGATTACCAGTAGGATCTTATATTAAATAAGAGGAGCAAATACAACTATGTTCCAACCATTAAGCTCATGGGAAGAATCTGGTGGATTTCTTAATATGTAATTAAATTGGATAAGTGCTTTCTTATGGCAAACTTATAAAAACAGAAATTCATAAGATAAAATAGATATTTAAGAATTACAATAGTTAAATATACAAGATATCCAAAATAAATTAACAATACAATTAAAAGACATGTAGGAGATGTTAAAAATATAGATGAAGAGATTTTAAAAGAATTTCAAAGAAAATTAGGAGAAATAATTAACCAATATAAAATTGGAATAATTATAGAAAAAAGTAGAAAAACTAAACGAAAAAATAGGAAAGGAAGATAAGGAGAAAAAAAATAATTATATCAATAGAAGAAAAAAATAGCAAGAAAGATAGATGATATGTATGACATGCTATTTAAAGTACAAAACACCAAAAGTACTGAACCGAGACTTTGAATTTCAATAAGTGAATAGATTGAAAATCTAAATATATTAGTAAAAACATTAATAAATAATGTTCAAGAAGTAAAAAATGAATTAAAAGATGCAAAGAATGACATAAATATATTAAACTTGAAATTAGATAATTAAAAGAAAATAAGAAAAAATAAAGATAAGAAAATAGATTAAAAAAAACTCATAGAAAAGAAAATATTGAGAATAGGAAAGAAACACATTGAATAGGAAAAAATTGTGATAGAAGGAGGAAGTATGGATGATGAATTTAGAAAAACATATTACCAAAGATACTAGAAGAAGATACAGAATTACATAAATTTATAGAAATATTAGGAAAACTAAAAGTTAAGAAAAACAAGAAAAGCAAAATAATAAAGATAGATGAAGAATTAGATTTGCTTATAGAAAATTTTAATCAATTAAATCTAGATAATTTAAATGAATATCAAGTTTTAATAAATACTGGAGAAGCACCTAATCTAGTTCCAATAGGAACTTCTAAACAAGAAATACCAGATCCTGAAAGTTATGCACCTCTATATAATAAACTACACATACAATATTATGACAAAGTTAGAGATAGGCAACCACCAAAAGAAAATAAATACAAAAATAGATTTGAACCAAATGATAATAATGATAAACCCATTAATCATGGAGGAACGAAATTAGACTTAGACTGTAAGATGGATACTAAAAAAGTCATATTAACTTTGGCAAATTCAATGATACTATTCTTTTTATGTATGTGTTTGGTTTCTTTAATAATTTTAAATTATAATGGGCACAATTTTTCAAACCACTTTTTAACCATAAATATTTTTTCTTTCAAATTTTTAACCACATATATTACTTAGAAAACTCAAATAAATCAAAATTCTAATTCTAATTCCTTTTTGCACGGCCGCCGAATGGTGCTTATAAAATAAAGAAGATACATGAGAAAGTACCGAAAGGAGAATAAATTTCTCTTTTTTTATATATATATATAAGGTTTACTTTTCTATTGTTTATTCGGATTATATCTCTTCTTGTAATATCTTCTCTTAGGTTTTATATATTTTTCTTGAAATCTCTAAGTTTTTTGAAATTTCTACTTTTATATTTTCTCTTAGTACTTCTTGTTTCAAGATTACATCCCCATTGGGTAGGTTTTTTTGTATCTTCACAACATATTCTAGTTAATTTTCCTGATCTTTTCAATAATTTTCTTTGTTGACATATATATACTAATCTTTCAAATAAAAATTTTATTCTTGATCCTAATGTTCTAGATGTTTCAAGGTTGTCTTTAACAAATTTTTCAAATGCTATTTTAAAATATATTCTCTATGAATCTGATAATTTATTATAGTACATATCTTTGTATACTTTTTGATTTTCATTACTATAAAATTGAATATAATAATAATCTGTAAATTCTAAAGGTGTATCTTTTAATTTAACACATGTCACATATTGTTAAATTTATCAATTTTATTCTAGCATTATATTTTTCTCATATTGCTTCTCCTTTAACATTTCTTATCCAATTTTCTCCTAAAAATTCATTGGCAATATATTCTACTAATCTTTTTATGTCTTCTCTATCTGATTTTATTATTTTTGTTTGTACATTTTTCTTATTAACACTTTTGTATCATTACTTATTCTTTCCCACCAGTTTTCAACATTTCCTTCAAAAGATTCTAAAAAAGTCAATACAAATGTCGGAATTGTGGAGAAATATGTCATATAAGCCCTGATTGTAATAAGAAAAAGTTAAATATTACAAAAAGAATATCTAAAAATAGAAAATGAACTAAGTGAAATATCTAATATTGAACAATATTATGATAAAAAAAATTATATAAGTGAAACAGATTCAGAAGATGGTGAATCAGAATATGAATAGCGAAATAGAAGAAATAGAAAACAATAATATAGATGTACAAGAATATGAATGAATAGATGATTATGAATTAAAAGTAACATTTGACAATAATAAGTTTAAGAAAATACAAAAATTATCCTTAGATTTGAAAATAGGAAAATGAGAAATCCTGGATAGAATATGGAGAAGGGAAAGAATAGCAATAAATGAATATCATAAAATTGAAAAAGTAATAGATGTTAGGATAACTCAAGGAACACATAAATTGAATTTTCTAACAAAAAATACAGTTACAGAAATATTAACAAAGATTAATAAAAAATAAAGTTAAAAGATCAAATATGTTTATTTAGCAGGAATGCAAAATAATGTTTAAATCCTTATTTATAAAATGAATAAATTCACACTTAACTGTAAGTCTACATAATGGAAAAATAATAAATCTGAAAGATAGTAATTTAGGAACAATAAAAAGAAATCTAGTATATCAGAAACTAAAATTTACATGTTACCCAAAAATGTTGTATTTCATTGAAAGATAAAAATTTTAATGAAGTTTTAGATTTATATTTCAAATTACAAAGAAATGAGATTTTCCAATCAGGAGAGATTTTCCAATCAGGAGATCGAATTATGACTATCAAATATAAAGCATTAAATACATTCACAAATTCTAATTGTGAAAATATCTATTCTAAAAAATCATAAATAGAAGTCCAAAAAGAATGTAAAGACATTAATATAATTGTAGAATAAAATAAACAAATAAATTTAGTCCCGAAAGATTATGAACTTAACATAACAAAAATAAACTAGGAATAATAGAATTAAGAGATGAAGAATGCCCTTACAATAAAATAAAATTTGAAGATAGAAGACTAATTAGAAAAGTAAAAAGTCTTAAACTACCCGATAGAAAACAAATAAGAGAAACTAGTAATATTAGAGAAATAAAACTTCATAAAAATGCTCGAAATATGAATATAGATTGTGAATATTTCAATGGAAACGAACATATAAAAAGATCAAATATATTAATAGATACAAGAGCTAGTGAATGTCATATAGCTTCAAAAAAGAATAAATGATTAATTACCCATAGAACTAAACCATATAGATATATAAATTTTGATAGACTTACATATTACTGAACTAGAAGTTAAAGTATCAATAAAAATAGGAGGAACTAATCTTTTAGTACCATATTATATAGATAGCAATATGGACATAAGCTCTCATATATTATTAGGAATGAGTTTCTTAAATAAATTAGAAGATTATAGTATAAAAAGAGAAAGACTATACATAACCCATAATGGTCAAACTATATTTTGTAGAAAACCTAAATGAATAATCAAATAAGTTTTCCATTAGCTCTTTATATACAAGTTACTATTGTAGAAATAAATATAACAGCTTTTGCATTAATCGATACATGAAGTGATGTAACAATATTTAAAAGTTTCTTAATAAAGTAATGGAATATTGATAGAAAGATAAAAATTACAATAGTAACCAGAAAAAGTATTCAAATAATTAATAGTTCTGATAAAGTCGATATAATACTTGGAAACAAATAAATTGTAATAAATAAAATATATAGTTATGATAGATTAGAATGTGATATATTATTAGGAAATTACTTTATCCAACAATTTCAATATTACAAACAAAATAATTACATGATAATGTTACAAACACCTTGTGCACATTTATTAAAAATATCAAGAGAAGTTAGACATTATAGAGTTCAGCCAGCCCAACGTGGTGATAAATGAAAGAAAAAATCAATTATGTAAAATGAAATTAAAAATAAAAGAACACTATATATTAAAAAAAAAAAAAAAAGTCCTAAAGTAGGAATAGAAACAAGTATAGAAAAAATCAATAAGTAAGTAGAAAAAATATATAGAGAAAATTCATTATTATTTTGGAAACCACATCATACTAGATCTAAAATAGAATTAATAGAAAATGTTATTATAAGATTAAGACCAGTGATGTACACCATTCAAGATACACAAGAATTCAAAAACTAATTAGATCTAGTAATGGACCACATAGTAGTCCAGTTTTTATAGTCATGAAACATGCTTAACAAATTAGGAGAAAAGCCAGAATGGTAATAAAATATAAAGAACTAAATAAATACACCAATTTTAATGGATATTTTTTACCAAATAAAAAAAAATATTAATAAACATTGCAAAAGGAAAACAATAATATTCTAAATTTGATTGTAAATCAGGATTTTGGCAAGTTAAAATAAAAGAAGACAGTATACAATATACAACATTTAGTACACCTCAAGGTAAATATGAATGAATAGTTATGCCTTTTAATTTAAAAAATACATTACAAATATATCAAAAAAAATGGAAAATATATTTAAAAAATTTATTGAATTTTTAATTTTATATGTTGATGATATATTCATATGTTCTAATAATAAAGAAGAACATAACAACCATTTAAAAAA
Organism: Ligustrum vulgare; assembly: GCA_963555705.1. Lineage (NCBI taxonomy): Eukaryota > Viridiplantae > Streptophyta > Magnoliopsida > Lamiales > Oleaceae > Ligustrum > Ligustrum vulgare. The sequence goes on along the minus strand of OY743173.1, from coordinate 37,658,737 downwards.
AAAAAAAAATCATAAATGAATGTAGAAAAAAAAGGAATTGTTCTTTCTAAAAAAAAAAAAAAAAAGTCATAATAGAATAGCAAAAAATTGATTTTCTTGTATTATCAATAGATAAAAAGGGATAAAATTACAAACTCATATATTTAAAAAGATGGAAATTTCAGACCTTAGAATGGATGGATACCAATTTACCTAGAGTAAAAGTAGAGGTTCGACAGGTTGGATAGAGGAGAGACTCGACCCAGCATATGCAACCTCCAATTGGACAGAAAATTTTCCAGGAGCCAGAGTCAACAACCTGGGATTCCTTTCATCTGACCACGCACCTATACAATTGAAACCAGTAACTAGAACTCCCCAACAAGCTAAAAGGAGATTCCGTTTTGAAAACGTATGGCTTCAAGAAGAGGATTGCAAGAAAGTTATCTGCTCAAGCTGGGACAAATCAGTTGGTAAACCTCTCTTGAACTGTATTAAAGATTGTGGTGAATATTTGCTGCGCTGGGGAGGATCCAGTTTGCGAAAGCTGAATGCCAAGATACGATAGTGTAGAGGCCTTCTAAGTCGACTCCAAAACAAAACTGATTCGAATGGTCTCCAACAATTTAGACAAGCCCAAGAAGATTACTTTAAAGCATTGCATCAAAAAAGAGGTATACTGGAAGCGGAGGTCTAGGAGATTTTAGCTAAAAGAGGGTGACTCAAATACAAAGTATTTCCATAGAGCAGCTTCGTCACGTCGGAGGTTAAATCAAATTGAACATCTTAAGGACAGAGAAGGTAATTGGATCTCGGAATCAGTGGCTCTCCATAGTCCATAATACTATATCTGAGTATTTTCATCTTCTTTTCAAATCCTCAATTCAAGGAGACGAACCAGGCTCAATAGTTTTAGGTATACCAACTTGCATTTCGAGTTCTCAAAGGGAGTCACTAATAGCTCCATTCATTACTACTGAAATATGGAAAACTGCTTTTAGTATGCATTCCGATAAGGCCCCAGACGGCATGAATCCGGCATTCCATAAAAACTTCTAGGATGTTGTGGGAAATGACTTCACCTCTACGTGTTTACATTGCCTTAATACATATGCACATTTCCAATGGGTTTTAATGTTACATCAATTGTCCTAATCCCGAAGAAGGGTAACCGGAAAACCATGAAATACTTTAGGCCTATATCACTTTGTAATGATGTGTACAAGATAGTGGCCAAAACCACTGCAAACCGTCTCAAAAGTGTCTTGCCGGATATTATCTCAAAAACACAATGTGCATTCATCCCCAGTCACTCCATCACTGATAATGTTATGCCTGCATTTGAGACTCTTCATTGTATGAAAAAGAAACAAAGAGGTAAGTGTTCGCTAGAAACACACCGTAAGTGCACGTATCGCATACAAGTGATAGTAGACTAAATGAGTCCGATTTATCGATCCCACAAGGATTGTTTGTTTCAATTACATTCTAATTTAATCAATTTTAATAAGAAACACACACAATAAAGTTTGGATTGGGAAAGTCCTAGCACTAGAATTTAAATCACAATTATAAATAAACACTAGAAAAATAGTGATGACTTGATGAAAATGAGTGTTGGGATTCTTGATTCCACTTGACCATTACCTAATTCAATTCTCAACAAGCAAATAGAAATGCAATTCATTAATTGAATTAACTTACTATATCTCTATGTCGATTAAAAACACACAAATTGCATTAAACATTTGTGAAAATAACTCAACGGATCATCTAGGATTTTAGGTATATCTCTATACTAAATAAGAACTTAGAGCAAATATTGTATTGATCTAGAATACACAACAATTTCTCAATAATTGCACATCCCATTAAATCCAAGCATAAATGTGACCACAATAAGCCCCTGTTTGGCCCCAAGTTTTGGAAACCAAGTTTTTAAAACACTCAATCTCAACCATCCATTTTAGTCAAGCCACAATATTTGACTTTTCAAACAATTTTTAACCACACATTCTCCCAAAAATACTATTCCAAACCACAATTTTCTTCAAGAATTGGGGGCCAAACAGGGGCTAAATGCAAGTCAATAAATACAACAATAAATGCACAAGATAATAAATAGCCTAAATTCTTAATACAAACATTAAAATTAACTAAGTTAGGTCAAGTTTCATCAATCATCCCAATACGAAATAGTTTAGCCCATGATGAAATAACAATAAAACTCAAAAATTAAATACATAATTTCAACAATAGATTAAAATAGATGAAAAAATATGAAGATTAACAAGAAAACTTCCCTTCAACAATGGTTAGTGCTTCAAAACATCAATGTTGTAGATGTTTCTCCCCTGAATCAACATTCATCAATCAACCTAACTAATTACAATGGAAAATTACAAGAAATTAGCAAGAAGAATGAAGAACAAAATGAGAGAAATGAGTTTTGGGGTGAAGAATGGAGGAGAAAAAGTTATGAAACCCTACCCAAAATCATCCAAAAATACCTAAAAATCGCGTAGATCCACGTCCTTCAGCGTTTGGGTTGAACCGGGTCGACCCAGGATTCAATTCAAATTTTTGACCACGCGATCGTGTGGATGAATGCCTCGCGATAGTGTGGTTTAGCTTAAAACTCTCTGCCTTGATTTTTTGCCTAGTTCGCGAACGCTGCCTGGTCGAGCCATGCGATCGCGTGATTCACCTGGTAGCTCCTTCCTTTAATGATTTGCAATTGGGTCCTTCAACTTTCAGCGTAGATAAACTTGGTCCCCAAAGTTTTCGATTTCTTTCAATTGAGCCCTTCTAAAAGTGCATTTGAGTCCGTCAACTTTGGAAACTTGCAATTTAGTCCTTCGATCAATTGCATATGTGATCCATAACTTTCCAGAAGTGACAATTTGGTCCCCAAATTTTGACTCTTTGAAGGATTTGACTTTTTTCTCCTCAATTTCTTCAATTATTCATCCATTTAGCTCATTTCTTGTGCTTTCTCCATGTATTTGAATGTTGAAGCTATTTAACCACAAAATATGCACAATTCAGTAGGTATTTGTCCAAATTACTCAAAGAGTACTACAAAAAATATATGAAATATGCATGTAAAATGTACTCAACAAATACCCCCAAACTTAAACTCTTGCTCGTCCCGAGCACGAATATTTACATGCATCTACAAAAATAATGGCATAATGATCAACAATGCTAGATAGCTCGCAATCTTCCATGAGTGTAAAATTGCATAATTAATTCACAATTATGTTTCCAAATAATGCTACAAAAATGAGTTTGGCTTATCCGATGTTCGATCAGTGCGTGTGTGCATAGCCACTGTCAATCGTCAATAAGATTCAAGAATGTTGATGAGTAAATAGGTTTCAAGTCAAAACTAACCCACCATTAGTGGTCAATTCTTTCCTTTCCCACTCGTGACATTCATCCCCCAATGAATAATTTCTTTCCACTCCCGGGATGCAATTCTAGAGGTACTCTCAAATCACTCTTTATTTTTCCACTCTAGTATAGGTGTGTTTTACCGACAATCTCGACAAACTAGAAATGCATTGACTCTCCACTAATGAGTGCTTCAACATTCAAGTTTATAACAAGCAATTCAAACCAACTATTCATCTAGGCTCTTATGCAAGTACAAATGCATGATTTCTAACAACTAATATGATGTTTGCTCTTGACTTCCCCAATCCTTTAAGCTTTCTAATTGACCCATGTAGCAAGCTTTAGGTCGTTAGCTCCCCGATTTTTAGACCAAAGAGTACCAGGTTTCAAAATACCCCTAAGGACTTAATAACTCGAGTAAAAAAGGCTACGAAGTTGGGTAGACTTATGAAGCGAATGCAATGATAATGTGCTTTTTTTTCAAGTGTGTGTGTGAGTGCCCTACTCATTAAGATTTCTAGTTGATCCATGTAGCGAGCTTTCGGTCGGTGACTCCCAAGTTTCAAGATACTCCTACGGGCTTAATTACTCTAGTAAAAAAGGCTTCGAGATAGGGTAATGCAATGCAAAAATTAAAATGGGCTTAGAATTCTAGAATATGGTCATTACTTAGCTTATACTGGAGAAAGACACTCCAGACAAAGATTTACTTCCACATGCATGGAATCACCACAAGTCTAGACCGTTTCCTTTGACGGGTGGACCACCCCCAAACTTATCTTACATTAGGGTCAAGAGATCTAGAGCATTAGGAACATTGGATAGGTTGATATAAATTAACATACAAGCTCACAACCTAGTTCATCTACTCCTATAACCTCTTCCCCTTCAACAGTTCCCAAACTCATCGAAAATTAAACATGACTATTGTGCTCAATGTACATAGGATCTTACATGGATAAGCATTTTATAGAAAGTAGCACAAGTAGCAAATTTGGTCATAACTCATGAATTAACAACAATTTCAAACATTAAAATCTTATAAGTCGGCAAGGCTATCTAGCATGTCAATATTCCAAACAAAATAAACAATTTCAATCATCAAAACACCAAGGGCCGGCAAGGCAAGATAAAATGTTCATATAGCAACGTATCCCAACACCCCCAAACTTAAATCAAACATTGTCCTCAATGTTGACAATAGCATCATAAAAAGAAAGGAATGGGTGATGGAACTTCCCCGGATTGATGCGTGAATGATGTTCCAAATTGATCTAAGCTTTGATTCTTTTGATACGCAAATCTCCCCCAAACTTGTTGAGGACAAGGTTGCTTAGGATTTCAAAAATTTTGAACCTACAAAAGTTGGTGATTAACCAAGTTAGACATAATAAAAATGCAACAAGTAAATATCAACAAGTAATTAAAAGAGTAGAAATTTGGTTGCCTCCCAAAAAGCGCTTGGTTAAAGTCGTAAGCTCAACTTTTGGATACGATTACTCCGGATTTGCAAAAGGGATGGATGACTTCTCCTTTTCATAATCACCCCCAAGTATGGCTTCAAGCGTTGCCCATTGACTTTGAAGTTCCCCTTGCTTCCATGATAAAGTTCGACCGCTCCATGTGGGAAGATTTGAGCAATAGTGAAAGGTCCCGACCATCTAAAGAGGAGTTTATCGGGAAACAATCGAAGTTTTGAGTTGTAAAGAAGTACTTGTTGCCCAACTTGGAAGCCCCGCTTCACAATGTTCTTGTCATGCCACCTCTTTGTCTTTTCTTTGTAAATTCGAGCATTTTCATATGACTCAAGTCGCAACTCGTCAAGTTCATTGAGTTAGAGTAGTCTTTTCTCACCGGCCAACTTCATATCAAAATTCAAGACTTTTGTTGCCCAATATGCTCGGTGCTCAAGCTCAATCGGAAGATGACATGCTTTTCCAAATAAGAGGCGAAAGGAAGACATACCAATGGGGGTTTTGAAAGCGGTGTGGTATGCCCATAATGCATCATCCAATTTATTGGACCAATCCTTCCTCGACACATTCACCGTTACTTCAAGAATTTTCTTCAACTCTCTATTTGAAATCTCTACCTTCCCACTTGTTTGTGGATGATAAGGAGTGGATATTCGATGTTTGACTCCATACTTGGTCAAAAATGAGTCAAAGAGGTGGTTACAAAAGTGTTTTTCTCCATCACTAATGATAGCTCGAGGGGTGCCATAATGAAAACAAATATTTTTCTTTAAAAAGTTCACCACCACTTGAGCATCATTGGTGGGGAGTGCTACCGCTTCTACCCACTTTGACACATAGTCCACCGCAACTAAAATGTATTGATTAGAAAAGGACGATGGAAAATGTCCCATAAAATCAATACCTCAAACATCGAATATCTCCATTTATAAAATAGAATTTAAAGGTATTTCATTTCATTAGAGATATTACCTTGTCGTTGGCATAGGTCACATTTTGGACACAAGTGTGTGAGCATCCTTGAATAAAGTGGGCCAATAAAATCCCGACTGAAGAACCTTTGATGCAGTTTTCACTGCACCAAAATGACCTCCATAAGGTGAAGAGTGACATTGCTTAAGAATCTTCTCCATCTCCTCCTCGGGCACACACCTTCTCATGATTTGATCCGGACCCCTTTTGAACAACAACGGGTCATCTCAAAAATAGTGCTTGATATCCGCAAAGAACTTCTTCCTTTATTGATAAGAGCGATCCGGGGGAGTGATGCCACTTGCAAGAAAATTCACATGGTCCACATACCATGGCACACTAGAAGCTTGTAGGAGATCCATGATTTGGAAAAGTTGCTCATCCGGGAATACCTCACTTATCCCTTCATCAATAACTTCCTCTGTTTTCTCAAGTCTAGATAAGTGATCGGGTACAAGATTCTCGGTCCCCTTCTTGTCACGAATCTCCAAATCAAACTCTTGGAGAAGAAGAACCCATCTAATTAACCGCGACTTAGCATCTTTCTTTGCCAACAAATACTTGAGGGTCGAGTGGTCGGTATACACAATCACCTTGGAGCCAATAAGATATGACCGAAACTTATCAAAGGCAAATACCACAGCTAGCATTTCCTTTTCGGTAGTAGCATCATTCAATTGAGCATTGGTCAAGGTTCTCCTAGCGTAGTAGATGACATGCAAGAGTTTGTCCTTCCTTTGCCCAAAAACCGCCCCCACAGCATAATCACTTGCATCACACATAAGCTCAAAGGGCAAACACTAATCCGGAGCCACAATAATAGGTGTCGTGATGATCTCTTTAAGAGTGTTAAAAGCTTGAAGTCATTCTTTAGAGAAATCAAATGTGGCACTCTTCTAAAGCAAAGAACAAAGTGGCTTTGTGATTTTTGAGAAGTCTTTGATAAACCTCCTATAAAATCACGCATGCCCCAGGAAGCTTCTTATGTCCTTTACCGAGGTTGGGGGAGGTAATTTTTCGATAACTTGAATTTTTGCCTTATCAACCTCAATCCCCTTACTTGAAATCCGGTGCCCAAGAACTATCCCATCTTGAACCATGAAATAGCATTTTTACCAATTCAAAACCAAATTGGTATCCTCACATCTTTTTAGCACCATTCTCAAATTATTCAAACAATCATCAAATGAAGTACCAAAAACCGAGAAGTCATCCATAAATACCTCAATAAATTTCTCCACCATGTCGGAGAAAATAGCCATCATGTACCGTTGGAAAGTGGCGGGGGCATTGCAAAGACCGAAGGGCATCGTCCTATATGCAAAAGTTCCATATGGGCATGTGAATGTTGTCTTCTATTGACCCTCCGGGGCTATAGGAATTTGATTATAGACCGAATACCCATCTAGGAAGCAATAATGAGAATGACCCGTCAATCGCTCAAGCATTTGATCGATGAATGGAAGGAAAAAATGATCCTTCCTAGTAGCATTGTTGAGCTTGCGATAATTAATGCAAACTCTCCACCCCGTCATTGGCCTTGTTGGAATAAGCTCATTATTTTCATTCTCGATCATGGTAACACCTCCTTTCTTTGGCACTACTTGCACATGGCTCACCCATGCACTAACCAAGATTGGATAGATAATACCTGCATCAAGCCACTTCACCACTTCAGCTCTTACCACATCCTTCATGTTAGGATTTAACCTACGTTGATACTCCACCGAAGGTTTGAAATCATCCTCCATAAGAATTTTATACATGCATAACGAAGGGCAAATACATTGAATATCCGAGATGGTCCATCCAATAGCCTCCTTGTGCTCCCTCAATACCCGAAGCAATTTATCTTCCTCCACCTCATTCAATAGATTAGAAATAATGATCGGAAGGGTAGAAGATTCCCCCAAGTATGCATACCTCAAATGAGAAAGAAGAGGCTTTTGCTCGAGGGTAGGTGCCTTCTCGAGAGATAGTAGTGGCGGTGAAGAACTCTTTTTCAACTCCTCAAAGTAGGGGGCTCTCTTGTGTTGATATTGTGGTGATGCCTCCAAGTAGTGAGCCATTTGTTCAACTTCATGATCATCATCCTCAATAGTCAAAGAGTGGGCAATGCAAGACTCCAATGGATCCTTAGAAAGTCCACAGTTGAAAGAGTTTACCACTAGATGATCCATGACATCCACTCGAAAGCATGAGTTTGACTCCGATGGATATTTAATGGCCTTCAACACATTAAAGGTGACTTACTCATCTTGTACCCTCAAAATCAATTGCCCCTCTTGCAAATCAATAAGAGCCCTCCCGGTTGCTAAAAATGGTCTTCCCAATATGATTGGAATGTCATGATCTTCCTCCATGTCTAGAATAATGAAATTCGTCGGAAAGATGAATTTATCCACCTTCACAAGAACATCATCAATGATCCCCCAAGGATATTTGATGGACCTATCCGCCAATTGTAGAGACACGGTGGTTGCTTTAGCTTCCCCCAATTTCAATTTCCTGAAAATAGACAAAGGCATCAAATTAATGCTAGCACCAAGATCACATAAAGCTTTATTAAAATTAACATCGCCAACAGTGCATGAAATAGTAAAACTCCCTAGATCTTTAATTTTTGGAGGAAGCTTGTTTTGAATGATCGCACAACATTCCTCAATTAGCCTCATTGTCTCATGCTCTTCAAGCCTTCTTTTGTTGGATAGAATATCCTTCATGAACTTGGCATAACTTGGCATTTGAGCTAATGCATCGGAAAAAGGAATGTTGATGTGTAGCTTCTTGAACACTTCCAAAAAATTTCCAAATTGATTGTCGAGCTTTTGCTTTTGCAACCTTTGAGGAAAGGGAATATGACGCACATAAGCCTTGATCGGTGTTGGAGCCTTTGACGTTGATGCTTCTGGATCAACATCTTTGGACATTTCAACAACCTTTTCGGATGCTTGAATAGGCTCATTATCTTCAATGGAAGCCTTGTTTGATTGAGTTGTTGGTTGTGGGGCAGCGATCTCGGGCAATTGCACCCCACTCCTTGTTGTAATAGCTTGAACATTCTCCCTAAGATTTGTCTCGATGTTGCTAGGCAAAGCTCCTTGTTGCCTTTTCGAGAGAAGTTTAGCTATTTGGCCCAGTTGTTTCTTCAGATTTTTCAAAGAGGCATCATTGCGTTCTTGATATTGCAATTGATGATTTGCTAACTTGGTGATAGCCTCTTCCCATCCCTCTTTCTTTTCTTGTGGCTTTGGATTCAAAATATTTTGATTGTTTCCATAAGATAGATTATGATGATTTCTCCAACCGGGATTGTATGTAGGAGCATATGGATTAAACCCTTGGCGTTGAAAATTTTGAGCATAAGCAACTTGCTCGGTAGATGAAGAACCACTTGCCACCAATGGACACATAGAGCTTTGATGATTAGCCCCACATATATCACACACCGGAGGGACTTGAACCATGTTTACGGGCCGAGAGGTTGAAATTGATAACCCTTCCACTTTCTTGGCTAAGGAATCAATCTTTGACGAGACAAGTGTATAATCATCACCCCCACGTAAACCACTAGAACTCCTTGGTGCACTTCTATCCGGTCACATTACACTTTGTTCACTCATGATCTCAAACAAGTCATAAGCCTCTTGAATGCTCTTTGTCTTGATGGACCCATTAGAAGATGAATCCACATTTGAACGGCAAGGAGGAGTTAACCTGGTATAAAAGTGGTTGACTTGTTGCCCCAATGTAATCCCATGATTTGGACACTTCCTAAGCATATCCTTGAATCTCTCCCAGGCTTCATGAAAGCTCTCCATCTCGAATTGTTGAAATGTAGTAATATCATTCTTGAGTTTAGCAACTCTACATGCTGGGAAAAATTTTGTAGTGAACATTTGGACAAACTCCATCCAAGTAGTGATGCTCCCCGGAGGCAAAGTGTCAAGTCATTCTCTTGCTTTGTCTTTCAAAGTGTGTACAAATAAACTCATCTGGATTGCCTCCACATTCACACCCTCATAGTTGAAGTTGCTACAAATCTCTAACAAACGTACCACATGGGCGTGTAGATTTTCATCGGTCCTCCCATAGAATGAGATAGTGTTGGAGAATAAATTGATGACATCCGATCGAAGTTGAAATTTTGGATGATTGTAGGAGGGATAGATAATGCTTTATTGATTCTCGACAATAGGAGGATTCATGAAGTCTCCAAAAAGTATGTCTTCTTCATTAACAACGGGCTCTTGAACTCTAGCCGCTTGAGGGTCAAAACTGGGTGGGATTCCACCCCTTGGAGAAATTGCAACTGGAGCATTAAGCTCGATGTTAACTCTTTCTCCTTCCATCCTAATAAGAAGCTGTCTCCTAACTTCCCGTTGTTCCCTTAACCTACGTCGAAAAGTTCCCTCGATATCCGGATCTATTTCAACTAGATCAAGACTTCTACTTCGACGCATGCAAAATTAACAACCTAGAACAATACAAGAAATTATAAGATTTCTTACACAAAACAAAACAAAAGAAAATTTGTACAAGAAATAAAAGTAACTAATATCAACTAAAATGTAATTTAAATAGAAACAATCCCCGACAACGGCGCCAAAAACTTGTTCGCTAGAAACACACCGCAAGTGCACGTATCGCATACAAGTGATAGTGGACTAAATGAGTCCGATTTATCGATCCCACAAGGATTGTCTATTTCAATTACACTATAATTTAATCAATTTTAATAAGAAACATACACAATAAAGTTTGGATTGGGAAAGTCCTAGCACTAGAATTTAAATCACAATTATAAATAAACACTAGAAAAATGGTGATCACTTGATGATAAAGGAGTGTTGGGATTCTTGATTCCACTTGACCATTACCTAATTGAATTCTCAACAAGAAAATAAAAATGCAATTCATTAATCATGTTAGACCTGATTTTCCAAGTTTAGCCAATTACCTCTCTTGAGTGAAATCAACCCTAATTAGTGGAATTAACCTACTATATCTCTGTGTCGATTAAAAACACACCAATTGCATTAAACCTTTTTGAAAATAACTCAATGGATCATCTAGGGTTTTGGGTATATCTCTATCCTAAACAAGAACCTAGAGCAAATATTGTATTGATCTAGAATACACAACAATTTCTCAATAATTGCATATCCCATTAAATCTAAGAATAAATGTGGCCACAATAAATGCAAGTCAATAAATACAACAATAAATGCATAAGATAATAAATAGCCTAAATTCTTAATACAAGCATTAAAATTAACTAAGCTAGGTCAAGCTTCATCAATCATCTCAACACAAAATAGTTTAGCCCATGATGAAATAACAACAAAAGTCAAGAATTAAATACATCATTTCAACAATAGATTAATATAGATGAAGAAATATGAAGATTAACAAGAAAACTTCCCTTCAACAATGGTTAGTACTTCAAACCATCAATGTTGTAGGAATTTCTCCCCTAAATCAACATTCATCAACCAACCTAACTAATTACAATGAAAAATTACAAGAAATTAGCAAGAATGAAGAACAAAATGAGAGAAATGAGTTTTGTGGTGAAGAATGGAGAAAACATTATGAAACCCTAGCCAAAATCATCCAAAAATACCCAAAAATTGCGTAGATTCGCGTCCTTCAGCTTTTAGGCCGAACCAAGTCGCACCGGTCAACCCAGAATTCAGTTCAAATTTTTGACCACGCGATCGCGTGGATGAATGCCTCGTGATCGCGAGGTTTAGCTTAAAACTCTCTGCCTTGATTTTTTGCCTAGTTCGCGAACGCTGCCTGGTCGAGCCACGCGATCGCGTGGTTCACCTGGTAGCTCCTTCCTTTAATGATTTGCAATTTGGTCCTTCAACTTTCAGCGTAGATAAACTTGGTCCCCAATGTTTCCGGTTTCTTTCAATTGAGCCCTTCCAAAAGTGCATTTAAGTTCGTCAACTTTGGAAACTTGCAATTTAGTCATTCGATCAATTGCACATGCGATCCATAACTTTTCGAAAGTGACAATTTGGTCCCCAAGCTTTGACTCTTTGAAGGATTTGACTCTTTTCTTCTCAATTTCTTCAATTATTCATCCATTTAGCTCCTTTCTTGTACTTTCTCCATGTATTTGAAGGTTGAACTTATTTAACCACAAAATATGCCCAATTCAGTAGGTATTTGTCCAAATTACTCAAAAAGTACTACCAAAAATATTTGAAATATGCATGTAAAATGCACTCAACAGTGAGCAAGGATTGGTTGCACTTAAGATTGATATAAGCAAGACATATGACCTCCTCGAATGGAAATTTCTGAAGCATACTATGATTCGTATGGGATTCCCACAAAGAAGGATCAACTTGGTTCTCTTGTGTGTCTCCACAATTCGATATCATGTGATCCATAAGGGAACATAAATTGGACCGATCATCCCCGAGCGTGGTATGTGTCAAGGATGATCCTTATCACCGTACCTCTTCATCATTTGCTCAGAATGCTTATCCAAACTCATTCAATCCAAGGATGATCAAGGGGCTATTCACGGCTGCCGAGTTGCAAGAAGTGCTCCCCCTCTTACTCACCTATTCTTTGCAGATGATAGTTTGTTATTCTTTCGAGCCAACTTGAAGGAGTGCAATGATATTAAGGAGTTGTTGAACAATTATGAAAAAGAATCTGGCCAATCTATAAATTCCCACAAATCGACCATTTTATTCAATCGAAATGTTGATCCAACTCAACAAGAGGATATTAGATTGGCAACAAGCTTTCCAAGGACACGAGAAGTACCTTGGATTACCATCCCTAATCGGACGAAATAAGAAGGAGATATTTGCTTTCATTAAAGATCGAGTATGGCATCGAGTAGAAGGATGGAAAGAGAAATCTTTATCTAGAGCGGGTAAAGAAATTCTGCTTAAAACCATTGCACAAGCTATCCCTAATTATGTTATGAGCGTCTTCTTGATCCTGAGGCAGGTTTGTGAGGAAATTTAAAGAATCATGAATAAGTGCTAACTTATTTGTTATTGGCATTTCCTATTTTTCCACATGTTGTAATTTGAGTAAATTTAAGTTTAATTACTAAACACGTGTGTTTAGTAATTTATTAAACTTAATTAAATTATTTGATCATTATTTGAATTTGCAATTATATTTATCTCTCAATTTCTTTGGAATGATTATCTTGTGATATTTGGAGATAAATTGTGATGATAGTATACTTGGGCTAGAATTTCTATCACTTATCACTTTTGATAAGGACTCAAGATAAAGAATATCTTGTTTGGCCAAAAATCTTGCTGGCCGAATATCTTGGATTATTTCTTAAGTCCAAGTTTATCACTTATGGTAAGATTTGTAAACAACTTTGATGATCTTACCTTATCTTCACTTATGGTAAGATTTGCAAACAATCTTGATTATCTTACCTTATTGTCATTTATGGTAAGATTCTTTCATTTATAGTTATCTTACCTTATCTCTGATTATTCTTGATTTAATTGCAGGAAATAGAGATTTGGTGCAAGTAGGATTGTTGATGGACAAGCAATCCGATTGCACATAAATAAGGGAAACTTGGACAGTTTCCTAGATGTGTAAAAACCAAAAATTCGTTTGGTGCACAAATATACACGGCCTCTACATTGTTGTGTCTTCAGTTCTCCGGGAGGAAATTATCAATCATTTAGAGAAGAAAAGACTTTCAACCTGAAGATCAAACGGGAGGTTTAGATCAAGATCGGACAGGAGTTCGAGTTTGCTGAAGATCGTTGTAGTTTCATAGAAAGCTTCTGAAGAGTGGTGGGACGCCAGCTCATACTACACGCCATAAAAGGATCAGAGAGATTTATTTCTTGGGTGTTTGATAAGTCTATGCGTAGATTTATCATGTAACTTAGATTGATCTGTGTAAAAAAAAATCTCTTAAAATAGTGATTGATTTTTGTCCGCAGGGTGCAGACACGTGGGTTTTCCCTGTTAAGGTTTTTCTCACGTTAAGTTCAAATATTGTGTTCTTGTCTCTTTACAGTTCTGCATTGTTTATACTATCTGATTACGTTTTACAATCCAGAATAATCTGCATCAGCAAGATTCATCTGGTCTTGCGCTAAAACAAATCTTAATGATTCACTGTTAATTTGTAAATGTTCAGACATATCTGTGACAGTCTGTTCGTTTAAACATAAAATTTAGACAACTTTAAATTTTCAATAAGTATTGGTGGCAATCACAACGTGGAAACAAAAGGGGAATCAACTGGACTTCCTGGGACAAATTATGCTTCCCGAAGTCCAAAGGGGGAATAGGCTTCGAGAGGCTACATGAGATGAACATTTCTTTTCCAGGTAAACTCAGTTGGGAGCTCACCACTCCACCATTGACCTTGGTTGCTCAAGTCTTTAGGGCTCGAAACTTCCCATCTTCTACCTTCTTGGATGCTAAAATCGGATATCACCCAAGCTATGTTTGGAGAAGTATAATGGACGCACAGCCCCTCCTACAAGATTGATACAGATTCCATATTGAAACTAGCACATCAGTCATAATTAGGCGTGATACTTGGCTACCTAACCAAATCATGGATTCATTACATTCAACCCAATACCAGGTGATAAGGAAGTGACTGTTAACCAACTGTTTATAATAGGTGAAAACGGATGGGACTACGATATTATTGTGGATCTATTTAGTGAGGAAGAATGAAGATAAATATTTAATATCCCCTTGAGTTCTTATGGAAGAGCAGACTGACTTTATTGGATTCACAACAACAAAGGAAACCGGTTCAAAGTGGCTATAAGAAATTGATGTCGGATTCCTCCCAGAACTATCTAAACAATACAGATGGCTTTTGGCACAATATATGGAAACTCAAAATACCAGCTAAGGTGTGCAACTTTCTCTGGTAGGCATCACAACAAGTCCTTCCTACAGCTGATCACTTGAGGGTAAAGAAAGTGGACATTGATAAACATTCCCCAGTTTGTTGGCAGCACGATGAATCTATTTTACACAGCTTGGTTCATTGTGATTGCTCGTAGGGTATGGAATGCAATAGGGACTAATCATCCTCCATTCTCGACAAAAAACTTCAGAGAGTGGTTGAGCCTTGTGCTGAATAACAACAAACAAGATCAAGAACTAATTGGTATAACTTCCTGGGCTATTTGGACCAATCGAAATGAAGTGAGATGGTAATCTCACTCCCAGATCGTGTCTAAGCTCAAATAGCCAATACAAAAATGTTCTTGCAACACTGGCGTGAAGTTCATCAATCAGTTCCAACATTGAACCAAAGTCCTCGGATGCTAGACCTTGTTAAATGGCAGCCTCCTGAATCTAGTTCATTTAAGATAAATGTTGATGCTGCAATTTTTGAAAATCAGGAAAAAGCCTGGCTTGGACTTGTAATACGTGATGACTTGGGCTCTTTTGTTGCAGCTAAAATTGTACCGTATGGGGGAATAACCAACCTGATTATTGCTCAAGCTTTGGGAGTACGTGAGGCCCTATCTTGGATAAAAAATCGATTCCCAGAAGTCCAAATCATCGAGATGGATGCTCTTTTGGTCTACAATGCTCTTAAACAAAATGCAGGTGACAATTCTTATTTTGGAATGCTCACTGAAGAATACCGACTCCTCGCAAGAGATATGCCAAACATTAAATTCAATTGGGTGAGGAGATCAACCAACCAAGTCGTATACAAACTAGATAAGGTTACTAGATCTTGTCTTGAAACCATTGAATGGGTTTATTTTCCATCTTTGTTTATCTCAAATGTACTTCTTGCCGATTTGATCAATGAATAATTTTATCTTCCTAAAAAAAAAAACCCCAAATAAATTAGAATTAAAAGAACAAATACAAAAATTCTTAGGAAGCCTGAACTATGCATGAGGATTTATTGAAAATCTTTCAAAAAGAGACATAAAATCAAGATTTTACATATAAAAACAAATACTAAGAGATGGAGTGAAGAACATACTGAAGTTGTTAAATCACTCAAAAAAGAATATAAAAATTTACCAAAATTAAGATTATCAAATTAAAAGATAATGTAGTTGTTAATACAGATGCCTCAGAGAAATATTGGGGAGCAATATTAAAAACAGATCTTAATGAAATTTACAGATATTCCAGTGGAACATTTAATCAAGAAGAAATAAATTATACTACCAATGAAAATGAATTATTAGCAATTATTAGAGAAATAAAAAAGTTCTCATTATTCCTATTATCTAAAAAAATCATTATTGAAACTGACAATTCTCAAGTTGTAGGGTTAGACAAGAATAAATTACCAACAAAACCTCAATATAGGAGACTTCATAATTCAAAGAGGGTAAGTTTATTTATCATTTTATAATTTTAATATAGTTTATCTTTAAAGGTGTTAATAATTATTTTTGCAGATTTTTTAAGCAGGATTATAGAATTTGCTGATGGGTAATATCAAGCAATCATAAATATCTACCATGGGGGCAGATGGACTTCCTCATGGAGGAAGCTGATGATATACGCATTGAAATTGAGCAAATGGTAGAAAATTTTCAATGAAATGTTCAGTTATTGATGGAAATCTCAGTGTCTCATTCCAAATATACCAAACACTTGAGCGATAGAATTAGTGATATTGAATCACAATTCGAATCGTTACCAAACAAGTTGATACCAAATAGGTTATACCAATTATACAAACAGGTACACAGCTGAAAGAAAGCAGTAGTGGACCCAAAATCAAAAGAGATGAACCAAGCCCTAAAAAGGTGACAATAAAAACTGGTGATGAACATACAAGGAAATCTGAATTCGAACGGATAAACAAGAAGATGATTCCCCTTTATTACCAAAAGAAGAAGAATACAAATTTTTTGCCAAAGTGATATATGAACTCCACGAAAATTATTGTTACTTCATAGCATCTGGACATCATGTTTACCCATGATTAATAGTTATCAAGGGAGGAGACCCTTTCATGACAAAAATAGCAGCTGATTATATATTTTTAGATCTAATCTACCTTGGAAGAGACATAAAGAAAATTGAAAATTTTGATGATATATTTAAAAGTGAAATCTCAAAATTTGCTCAAAATCGTGCCATATATATATATATATCAAATTTTATTCAATTAGTCCTGAAATTGATGGAAGAATATTTTATCTTACAGAACATATTATCAGTTGGATATATCAGACAAGATTTTCAAATTAAAGTCGAACATAATACCAAATCTTTACAAAACATTATAAGATCATGGATCAAGTCCCGAAGAGTGTTGGAATAAAGATTCTGTACAATATTGCCAAGAACCTATATGATAAAAAGTTCAAATGCCTATGCCAATATGAAAGATGGACGCTCCTTATAAATAATGGAAAAGATAAATCCACTATATTAAGAGAGTATATTAAAAATTTGATACCCATCGGATTAATGGAAGCATCAAAATGATACATGAGGCATACAGAGTAAGAAATTGTCCCACATATCGACAAAAACAATGGAGAAAATAATGGAGGACAGCTGGAATCTACTTTTTGTAAAGTTTGATTTGATATATCAACAACTGTATGTAATTATAGAGTCGTGATATAAGCGATGATGTAATAAGGACAAGTTCTTGGTCCACTCACTTGTATCAAATGATGTAAGGGATGACGAAAGTTGATCTCAAAATCCTCTATATAAGTCATTAGTTGAGATAGAAGGAGGACACACTAAGTTTTGCACTCACGGGACTATATTCACAACAGTCCTTTTTTAGTCTGTAATATAAAGAATTACAATATCAATAAATAAGTTTGATTGACTCCCAAATATCATGAGTTTCTAAATTTCTGTCTTCTGAATCCCATTTCCTACAAGAAGATATATTATTAAGAAAACTCTCTATAGTTTGTCCAAAGTATTTTCCGTTAGGATGCTGTACATTGAAGGCATGAAATCCAGGTGTATCTAATAACCCATGAAGGCAAAAGGTCATTGAAGGGTGTGGTAGCAGAAAACATGTGAGCCTGAATGTCACCAACATTATAATGAAAATAAAAAGGTACATAGAACAAGAAAAGATATCATTATTCTTAATATATATGTCTTTATGGAATTATGAGGAAGAAAAACCTTTAGAACATTATGGTATTATCATGAATGAAAGGAATTATACAATGAAAAAATGTAGATCTAAGAGAGGTCCATACAGGGTTAAAAAGAATATAAAAAACGAATTGAATATGAAAATGAAAATGAAAATGAGATTGATAAGATTGGATATCAAGAACAACTTTATGTATCACAAAAAATATTAAGGAATTTTAAAGAAAATTTAATGAAAAACTTCGTTAGATGCATAGTTAGATCTATAATAATACAAGATATTCAAGATATAATTGATAAATTAGAAAAAAGAAAGAAAAACATTTCAAAATATGATATACCATTTGAACCTAGTTTAGATATCATAGCTGATATAGATACAATCAATTACCAGTTGTTGATTGAATTTGAAAAATTACTTGAAACTTTATATGTAACGACCTGGGTCCCACTTAAAGGACTGTCCCGACCATTAGATGACGGCGTACTATCCCCACTGTACCTATAATTTCTTTTAAACTTTCTTAGTCGGGGTATTACAATCACCCCCTGTTAGACCCGTAACGTCCTCGTTGCGTTTAACCCATCTGAGGATCTGTTGTCATGCGTTGGGATTCTAGAGGTGACTCACGCCCTATGGTGTAGCACTTAGTTCCCGATTTTCGGTTAGCGGCAGGCTCTGATACCATTTGTAACGATCGGGTCTCATTTAACGGGTTGTCCCGACCGTTAGATGACGACGTACTGTCCCCACTATACCTATCATTTCTTTTAAGCTTTCTTTGTCGAAGTATTACATTATAATAGAAGAATAAACCATTATATATATATATATATATATATATATATATATACTGGTTTATTTATGATTTTGAGGTAAAATGTATGGTTGAAAAGTGGAGAGAGAAAATTTTAAAGGTTAAAAAGTGTTTGGAAAATTGTGTGGTTTATAAACCGGTTTATAAACTATTTGGAAACACTATTTGGTTTATGAACTGGTTTATTTATGATTTTAAGGTAAAAAATAGTGATTAAAAATTAGAGAGAAAATTGTGTGATTAAAAAGAGATTTAAAGCGTAACTCAAGGAACAAAACGATTACTAATGAAAATAAAGTGATGTAATTATTCAGTCGAAGAAACCAACTGAGAGCAAGTACTATATAAGTATATATGCGAGCCAATTACCTCAACTTTTTGAAGAATTTCAAGGTAAAAATTTTGCTGACGGAATTTATTTTGTAGTGTAGATTGTAACAGCAAGAATTCTCGTGAATATCTGAGGGATCAAAGTAAAATTTCATTGAATTTGCAATTTTTTAGTGCCCTAGAAGTAACCCGTAAAAACTTGCATCTGTTCGGTAAAGAGGTTTTTTTTTTTATTTTTAAATTAATTTTTAAACTACACAATTCTTCAAATCAATTTTCAACACTACACATTTTCTCTCTCCACTTTTTAACCATTCATCTACATAAAAAAACAACAAAAATAACCATTTTTTTTCTTTCACTAGCCGCCGAACAGTGGCTAATTCTTTCTGAGAAATTTTCTTTTCACTTATAAATCAAGTCCAATAAAATTAATAGATGTTTATTTCATTGATAATGTAAAGCTAGATTTTCATAGAGGGTATAATTTATCCTGTGAATTCTTACATGTTAATCTGTGTGCTTTAATCATTGTAATTATTAAATTAAGAGAAAAGTTAGATTTTTCAAAAGTAATTAACCATTGATCAAAATCCTAACGTCAAGCGTCCAATCATATAATAGATAGATGTTACTCCACTTCCATCTTTCCCTCCCCCTCTTGCTTTTACCTTTTTCTTGCACATTTTCACACGCTGACGCACACAAGTAGACCTACTAAAAGTAGACGTGGTCAAATCAAGGGCAAAGGTTTGAGTTGTTTCAACAAGTTTTCAGGCATCATTTCAAGCAAATAAACGTGTTACATTTCTGATTACTAATCATGTTTTTTACAATATAATTTTTTAATTACTTTTTAATAACACATATTTTTTCTTTTCATTTTTCAACTACAACTTTTAACTAGAAAACATAAAAAAACTTTTAACACACAGAGCCTAAGTGCTGTTACTTTTGAGAATAACATTGTTCGGAGGCTCCATTTGAATTTATAAATAGAAGTTTATTATTTTTGAGAAAAAAATATTTGGTTGAAAAATAATTTGAAAAAATGTGTGATTAAAAGTAGAATAAAAAGTTGTGATATTTATAAATTGTTTTATAAACCAATTATCGAACAGAGCATAAAATTTATGGAGCATATATGTCTATGTTTATAAGGAAGAGAATTAGAGTTTAAAAGGATAAGAGATCTAAGGAGAAAAATATGAATACAAAAAGTAAAAACATGCAGGAAACAAAAATAAGAAAACAAATGATTTTTCTAGCTGAAGCCCCAAAGGTTCGATGACCACTTTTAACATCTAATTCCCTCGTTGAGCATCCATTAAAACGGATAATGCTTGATTGCACTAAGAATAACCAAAATGTCAATCAAAGTTACAAAGTGTTCCAAGATACAAAGAATTAACCAAATAGATACTTGTCTTTACCTAAAGAGCAGTAGAATCGAACTCAAGTTCACTAAGAACACTTATGCTTCACTCAACTGATGTTACAGTATCAAGAACACTAATGTCCTAACAGATTTCACTCAGAATTACTACTAACCGAAAGAAAAATAACACAGATTTGCACTTGAATAAGGTTTTCAAGGTCAGATGAAGGATCTGCCTATGAATTACCAGAATCGCCTCTCTTGTCTCTCAAACCTAACCCAACAAAAAGAAGTGAGAAGAATGAACCGTCTCAAGCCAAGGTATGGTAAAATGTTAACCATTTAGAAGCATCTAAAAGCTGATCCAAAGTGTCACAAATCAAAAGGGGCACCACTTAAAGAGTTGCATAATTCAGAAACACGATTTTAACCAAATATAGGTAGCAACACATCACACGTGTACTGCATGCCTCAACAATCTCCACTTTGCTACCAAGTTTTGATTTGTCCTAATGCAACCAAGAGCATCACCGGTAATTTCAGTTTCATTTGCTCCTCAGTAACTATAAAGAATCAGTAGATAATAGTGTCAAGCAATTTTGAAATGTACTAAAAGGTATTACCTTAGTACCCACATCAAAAGGGTTGTGTTGAAATCATTCCAATTTTAAGAATACCTTTCGGTATAATATCTCTAATAAAATGATATTTGACATCTATATGTTTAGTTCATTTTTACCTAAATATATAGCATTTTGATTATGAGAGAATATCAAAGAATTTTCATCAATAAACTCAAGTTCATTCAATAAATCACTTTTCTTCTATGGCTTTAGTGGAGGCAGAATATTCTGCATGCCTTTGTAGAATATAAGGCAACAATCTTTTGAAGTTGGAATTTCCAACTAATTATAGTACCACTTACGGTACAGATTTAGTGGCATTAGCATAAGGAGTTTTAGACGTTCTTTTAAAATTCTTCCTTAATCTTATGACATTAATCAGAAGAGAGTTTACACTCAAACATTTTAAACGTTTTCAGAATTTTATTCACATGTGCATGTTGATTCAAGAACAATAAATATTTACCTTTTCTTATAACCTGCATTCCCTAAATATTCTTGGCAGGAAGCTTTTTTTTAACTTCATCAATCTTAGATTTATTATAATTGACTAGAAGCATATCATCAACATAGAATACTAAATACAAAGAATATTTACCACAATTAATTTTACAGTAAAGATAAGTATCACACGACTCCGTTTGGTAACACTGTTTGGATTATAAATTGGTTTATTTATGATTTTGAGGTAAAAAATAATGGTTGAAAATTGGAGAGAGAAATTTGTGTGATTAAAAAGTAATTTGGAAAATTGTGTTGGTTTATAAACCAAATAAACTACTTTACCGAACACTATGTTAATTTGAAAACCAAGTTTCAAGACAAATGTATCAAAACTTTTATATCATTGTCTTGGAACCTATTTCAAGTCATACAAGAACCTTTTAAGCAAACACACAGTTTTGTCAGAATCATCTTTAATAAAACCAACAAGTTCTCTTTTAATTCACCACACAGAAAAGGTTCATCTTCAGCATGATCATTTTCTTCATTAATAGGTGCAACAACATTTCCTTCTAAATGAGGTGTCTCCATTTCAATTTGAACATCTTTCTCAGTTTGGTTTTCGTTCTTGCCTTCTAAACATGGCATAAGAGACTCATTAAATATGACATCTCTTCTTCTCATTACTCTATACCCCATCTCCTCTTTAATCGACAACCTGAGGTCTTTCACATTTTCACCATAACCTAAGAAAACACATTTAAGGGATCTAGATTCAAGTTTTCATATATTTTGATGAGCATATGTAGCACAACAAAATATTTTTAGATGAGAATGAGCAACAGGATTTTGTGTCCACGCAGATTCAGGCATATTGAAATTTAAAGCACTTGTATGACTTATATTATTCAAGTAGGCAACAATTTTTACAGCTTCATCAAACTTTGGTTAATGAAATCTTATTCATTATTTTAGCCATGTCATTTTTTAAGGAGTACTGACGACAGTTCTATATCTCAAAATGTCATTTTCTTTGCAGAAATTATTGAGTTCAAGATTACAAAATTCCAAACCATTATCAATCATAAAAGTTTTTATTTTATGATTAGTTTGATTTTCAATTTGGATTTTCCAATCTTTAAAGATATTAAATGTTCGATCCTTTATTTCAATAAGAATATCCAAATCTTTCTAGAACTATCATCAATGATCATCAAATAATATCTATAATCAGACAATGTACTTACAGAAGTGGACCCCACAAGTCAGGATATAAGTATTCTAGTGTCTGTTTGGATTTATGAATTTCAAGCAAGAAAAGTAATTATACTTATTTACCTATAACACATTATTCACAAGAGACAGCATCACCAAAATTTAATTAACTAAAGACTCATTTATTTTGTAAAAGTCTCAAACCCTTCTTGCCAATATGGCCTAGTCTACCGTACGTGTCTTAACCTGGCAGGGGACAATTTTTTATTTAAAACTGCACCAGTTAGACCAAGTAAATGTTTAGCATCAAGAAGATAAATGGCATGTCTCTTAGGGGTATATATGATCAAGTCACTACCCCTTAAGATTTAATGTGTCCATGACCCAAGTTTATGTTAATCTTCATATCATCTGATATACCTAAGGATATCAAGTTTCTTTCCAACTTAGGAACATAGCTTTTTTTCTAAAAAAAAAAAAAAGAAAATCATATTACATTTGCAAGTAATAGTTTATAGTTCCTATGTCACTCACCTTACAGGTCATGTTACTATCCATAATTACCTATAATAACCTTCCCTCCACTCGTTTCTTTAAAATCGAGAAAATATTTTTTGTTGAAACACATGTAGAAAGAATAGTCAGAATCAAGAATTCATTTATGGCTTAATTCCTTTAATATTAGCAAGAATAAACCATCTTAAGAAACTGCTAAAAAACAGGGTTTCTCGGACGGATATTTTCTGACGGCAGTCGGCACCGTCGAAAATTTTCGACGGAATTTAGATCCCGTCGGAACTTTCCGACGCAATTACTAACGTCGAAATTTTTCGGCGGAAAATAAATTATCGTCGGAAATTTATGACGGAAACAAACTCCCGTCGAAAATTTCCGACGGAAAATTTCGATGAAAAATAATTAAAAAAAATGAATAGTGTATTTTTACAAATTTAAAAAAAAAAAAAAAAAAAAAAAAAAAAAAAAAAAAAAAAAACCTTATTACTAACATAAATAATTAATATATATTTATAAAAACAAACTTATTTACAAAAACTTAATTGGTCTAATGGTTGGGTTACTTTTTCACTATCTTTTGGTCAAGGGTTCAATTCCCAAACTATACACTTTGCAAAAAATAATTTATCTCGGCTTAGCGGGTCGGGTCTGGACGGTGGGGTGGGCCGGGTTGGGTTGGTTGGGTAGGTACTACTTAATATTATTTTTTATTTTATTATTATTTTTTTTTTGGGAAATTTCCGACGGGAATATATTACCGTCGGAAATTTCCGACGGAGACGGCATTTCAATGCCGTCGGAAATTTCCGACGGTGTTAATTTTTCCGTCGAAAAGTATTATCGACGGGGTTTTCTCCGATGAATTTTTCGACAGGGTAAAGTCCGTCGGAGAAAGCCTTTTTTTTTTTTTGTAGTGAGAGTTCATATTTTTGTAATCTAAACATAATTTTCTTCATTTGTTTTTGTTTCATTTTTCCTTTTTCCTTTTGTAACAGTCCTTTATGAAATGTCTAGTTTTACTACAGTAATAACACTCTTCCCCTCAGGGGCGGAGGCAGCCCATGTCCAGTGCAGTCCACGGACTGCACTGAACTTTTGGATTGCCCCAGGTAAGCTCATGTAAAAAAAAAAAAATTCAAAAACAAAGAAGAACCAGCCCACTGAAACACACATCATTTTCAGAAAATCAGTGAATCATTGTTATCTTTCTCAACTTCTTCAAAAAGCCAACTCAAACCACCGTTCCAGTCGCCTGGTCGCCGTCAAGAGTTCTTGCTCCAACAGTCCGACTCTAAACTCGAAACTTCCGCTCATCCGCTGCTCAGCTGCTGGCCTGGGTGACTGCCGAATGGATTTGCAGTCTGCTTCCTCCTTCAGTCCGCTGGCGCTAGGTTCTACAGCTTCTGCTTCAGTAAGTATTTTTTATTTTTTAATTAATATATGATAATATAAAAAAAAATGGAGACAGAAGAACATAGATATTGAAGAATAAAGTGAAGACAACCATTATTTTATTATTTTATATTGAAGAATCTGAATGAAGACAGTCATTTAATTATTTTAATATATTGTTGAATCATGAATGTTGACTGTGCCTGTGCTGTGCGTGTGGCAGTGGCCTGTGTGCGTAAATGGTGTTTTATAATTATATTGTTTCCACCAATTTTTTATTTGTTGCACTAATTTAATTATTATTTGTTGCATATATTTAACTTTATACGTATTTTATTTGTGCCCATTTTATGCCTATCTTATATTGATACTAGTAATTAGTTTTGTGAAGATAATATTGATTTGACATTTGGGGGTATTTTTAATATATTTAATTAGCTTGGTGATGAGAGAGTATTTTCTGCAATGAGCATTGTGAATGATAGATTGCGCAATTGAATGGATGATGAGTGGATGAATGATAGCCTTGTTGTTTATGTAGAGAAAGATATATCTTTGAAGATTGATAATGAAGCTATTGTACAAAGATTTTAAAGTATGAAAACTCGCAAGGAACGATTTTAAGGTATTTTATTTGAGTTGAGATTTATTTACTTGTCATTTGTGAAATTAAGTTTTCTCTATTTGATTTAATTTTTCTAAAAAAAATATTTCGGGGGCGCTGCCCCCGAACCCCCGTCCCCCCCCCCCCCCTCCCACGCTATTTAATTTTAGCCCGCACTGACTTAAAATCCTGACTCCGCCCCGGCTTTCCCTCTATCTTATTTTTGGATTTGCTTTTATCAACCCACATTTTCTTATTATCCTTTATATTTCTTGAATGATAATTATATTTACCATGACCTTTACCATTCAACAAAGAATTATCTCTATTATAATTATCTTTAGACTCAACTTTACTCTCAAGACTTTTATTCCTTAAAGCAATTATTATAATTTCAGTAGTGATTTCAGACCTACTATATTCAAGCACATTTTAAAGATATTTATATCGATCACTGATGGAGTTTAACACGACTACAACCAATTGGTTTTTTTAAAAAAAATTCATCATAGCTAGTCAAGGCTTAGGCCAATTTAGTAAACATATAAAGTTATCTTCC
The DNA here is from genome assembly GCA_963555705.1 of Ligustrum vulgare. Taxonomy (NCBI): domain Eukaryota; kingdom Viridiplantae; phylum Streptophyta; class Magnoliopsida; order Lamiales; family Oleaceae; genus Ligustrum; species Ligustrum vulgare. The sequence continues at coordinate 37,632,928 of OY743173.1, read as the reverse complement.
AGGTCAATAGAATGATCTATTTTAAAAGAAAAGAATCGTTCCAGCAAATAACACTTATTATGAACATTCTTAGTCACATATTGAGCATGTAGTTTAGTCCATAGTTGAACATGAGTTTTAGTCTCACCAATAGTTCTTATCACATTTTCAGTAGGATATAAGAAAACAATACTCCATGCAATTTCTTCTAATTCAGTTCTTTTTGCAGGGATCATATCAACGTGGCCAAGTGTTATCTAAAGCTTTAGCACATCTCATTTGCATCAAGACAACTTTTATCTTTTAACTCCACATATTAAAATCACCTTTGAATGTAGCAGAAGCCATAATATAAGTCACAATAAAACTTGAGACTTATACTAGAATATGAGAAAGTCACACACAATGGAAAGAACCAACACTCGACTAGGACACGAATTCAAGAGACAGAAATACACTCAATAAAATCGATTTGCAGGTAGTACACGAGATTTAGTCAAGTTTTAGACACATAATATGAGGACAAACAATATAGAGATTACTTAATGGAGATCACAGTTTCTAATTTCCCAATCTCTCTCCTTCAAGGTTCTCCAGATACACATCCATACTAGATTAACCCCAGATTCTCAAGACCTTGTAGGAGCCTTTGGACAAGGATTAGTTCAGGGGTTTTTGGTGTATGGAAAAATAGAATAATTCCAGGAAGATATTTTTAAGTGACATGTCAAACATACATTCTATGGTGTAAATAATTACCCTATCACTTATTTTTTTCACTATACAATGTATGTGCGTCATGTCATAATATTACTTTAAAATGTCAATTAAAAATTTCTTCCTAGAATTACTCGGAAGATTAAGGGAAAAATCAAGAACTCCTACTTAAAAATTAAGCCCTTGTTTGGTTTTAATTAAATTTCATTAATTTTAACCAAATATTTTTATAGGACTCACATCTTTTCAACCACAAATCTCATCAATTTTTATTAAAATGTACAAAAATATGATTTTAATCTGTACCGAACGTGGGTTAAAATTTATAGAAAACTTAAAAATCTCACCTAACGAGTTTATAAAACTCAATTTCTATATAGTTTCTATTTAGCACAATTCACGGATTTAGAGATCTTTTCAAATCTCCTTATTTTATTTTTATTTTTTTAAGATCAAGTATCATCGTTCAACGATCAAGCCTTTGATACAACTGAAAAGACCCAAAAATACCAATAGCAAGCGATCTAACCAGAATAATGAGAATATAGAAAGTAAAAATTACAGAAATCGAAAAAAGAACATAATTCTAACCAAAGCCCCAGAGGTCTGATGACCACTTTTAATTCATAATCCCCTGTTGAGCGTCCATTAAAATGGATAATGCTCGATTGCACTTAACATAGCTAAAACGACAACCAAGGTTACAAAATGTTCCAAGAGACAAAGATTTAACCAAACAGATACTTATCTTTGCCTAAAGATCAGCAGATCCGGACTCAAGTTCACCAAGAACAATTATGCTTCACTCAAGTGATGTTAGGGTGCGTTTGATTGTCCATATTTTCCATGGAAAGTGTCGAATTAAAGATAATATTTTCCTTATTTCTTGTTTGATGGACAAATTTTTCATGTCAAGTATTTTTTAGGTACAAGCAAATGAATCGTGTTTTAGTCAATTTTCTTCCAAATATTTTCTCTAGCTTTAGGTGAAAAAATAGAAGATTCACTTTCCTTTTCCATCTTTCATGAAATACACTCTTACAATATCAAGAACACCAAAGTTCTAACATATTTCATTCAAAATTACTACAACCAGAAGAAGATAATACATATCAACACCAGAATGAGTTTTTCCAATAAAGATACAAGCCTATATAATTTAGACAAGAGAAAAAGGAAATTCAACCTATATAAATGGGATAGATGAAGTACTAATTTGCGATGCACATTTATTGAGTGTTTTCTCACCATCTCCTCTTCCACCCACGACAATCGGAGAGTAGATGGCTTACGAAAAGAATTTAATAATTACGCCTATGGAATTTATATTTTGATTTCTTTAAGTGACTTTATCTGAACATACTTTTCTCTTTCAAGTTAATCTAGTGTTTAGAAAATCGGACCGGATCGATCGGTTCAATCGGAAAAATCGGGAACCGGACCAAAAATCGATTGGATCTGGCCTAAAAACTGGCCATTTAAAAATCGGCCAAAAAACCCAATTTTTGGCCGGTTCAAATGGGAAAACCGGGAACCGGCAGATTTTTAAACCCGGGTTTTCATTTTTTTTTTTAGGTTTTTTTTATTCTTTGCTTTTTTGTTTTTCTCAAGTTGTTTTAAGCTACTTTTGTGAATGATTTTATTTTTAAAATAAGTAAATCTTAGTTTATTTGTAAAATAACTTGTTTTTTAGAATATTTTATGATTTTTGAAATAATTTTTAATTTTTTAATTGAAATCGATTCGACCCCGATTGGACCTTTGACTCGTTGCATTTTTCAATTCGAACTAGTTTTCGATTTTCTAAACACTGAGTTGATCATATCAAACCGCAACTCTGTTTAAAGATTGAACTATTAATTATGAATGAATTTAATCTCTAGCCTTTTTTGTTGTACTGATAATTCCATACAAATTTACTTTTTACGTTGCTTCAAAATTGTTTTGTAATGGGTTTATAAATTCATTTATAATCGATCCAATTTTTCATACAAATTTTTAACCACAAATCTTTTCTCTATTCAATTTTTAACCTCACATCTATCTGAAAATCCGCAAAAAAAATGATTATAATCGCTAAAAAGCCTCCGAATAGAGGCTAAGTAAATACTTAGTGACACACGAGAATTTAAGAATGTACAAGAATACAAAAGTGACAGAATGACATTTTGTAATGGGTAAGTATATTGTCACCACGAGTTTTATATGTTACACTACATTATAATAACACCACAAATAAAATATATTTTGATAAATATTCCATAAGTAATTTACAAATACAACCTAATTCAACTGCAATAAAAAAGGAAAAAAATTATACCATATATACCTTTCTTTTTATATATTACTCTTTTTATTTTACCATTCTTATTAAAAAAGGAAAAAATAAATTACACCACATATATTTTTCTTGTTATATATTACCCTTTTTATTTCACCCCTCTCCCTACCGATTCTTTCTTTATCGATTATCATTTGACAATGCATTCCATAAATCAGCTTTTTCTTTGAGCAACTAATTTGCTCCATAATAATTTCATTCCTCTTTAATAATCCTCATTTTCTACCAACATTGACTTTCTAATAATACTATCCCAATTGAAAAATAATAAATCCACCACAACTATTTCACAAATTCAATCTACAATAAGACCTGAGATAGTTAAAATTATTCATCTCTTCTTTATTAAATTAAAAAAAATCATTTACTTAAGTGAATAATAATCAAGTATAGAGATTTTTTATATTTAAAAAGATTTTGTTTGTTTATAAAAAAAAAAATTAAAAAAAAAAAAAGGGATTTTGTTGGAGAAATTTTCATTTACTGTTTTGTGATTAAATTAGGAATTGGTATAAACTTCCTTCACCAATATCATATTGACATTTATTTATGATTGAAATTCTTGTAGGAAAGAAAAATAGTTTCTATGAATTTTAGGTGTAAAATGTTATTTTCTTGATGAAGTTAAAAAAAATGACTGAAATATAGAGAAACCAAATGAAATGGTCATGGGGAAAACGAATTTATTGAAAATGTTAAGTATGGTTAATTTTTTCCGTTTGCATATGATTCATTTTCATTTATAGATGTTTTTTTAAGATAGAGATGATTTTTGAAAAAATATAGACAGAAAAATAAAAGAGATGAGATGGAGAAGATAATTAATATTAGAGATTGTTGTGTACTTAACATTAATAAGAGAAATTAGATTAAAGAAATTAAAAGGATATTTATCTCATTGTATTTGTGCCTATTTTAATAAATTAACAAAGAAATTATAATTGCGGTGTGAAAATTAATTTTCTTCGTGGCAATATAACCACCCTTTTGTAATTTCGTACAATTATGTCGAGCATAACGTACCAAAAATACTTTTAATAATAGAAACTAAACCCCAACTAAACCGACTGTCAACGGCCCACAAATGGTTTTTTTTTTTTTTTTTTTTGGGTCTTTTCGTGTTTGATGAAATGCGTGATTTAAAATTAGAAAGGGAAAATATGTATGATTAAAAAGTAAATTGAAAATTTGTCTAATTTAAAAAATGATTTATCAACGATTTCTTGGGCACCGCCGAAAACAATGTAAATACTTTCCAGCCGTTTCCAACAAACACTCTACAAAAATCAAACAATTTTCCCAAGATAATTCATCATCAAACCAATGTGAGTTCTAGGCTCTAGCCGGGATATTTGCAACTTCATAAGAGAGAAGGTAGTATATTGCACAGCTTTCTGAGGTCCTCTGTCGAACAGGGTGTTGGAAATGGTGGGTGCCAAATGGGTCATCTTTGACCTTAATTTTGAGTGGGACCCGATGTTCGATTTGTCGAAATTAATGTTCATTTAAATTCTACGTTCCGAATAGATGAGCGTAGAATATTTAATTGTATAAAATCATTTTCATATGAATGAGAAATTATGGTTGAAAGTTGGACAATAAATATGAGGAATAAATGGGAAACAATTGAAAAAATGTGTCAATCTCACATAGGTTGCAAGCACAACCTTGAACCACTTAATAAACTTCAAGTTGAAAAATGAGTTTGGACCCCAAGGAGTACCAACAGTCTTTATAAGAGGGGAGTCTTAGACAATATCTAGACTAGCTCAAAGGCCGCGCGCCCGCCGCCACCGTCAGACCGGCTCGGGTCGGGCCCGTGTAAAATTATTTAAATTTTTTGCTCCGAATTTATTTAAATAATTCTCTCTCTTTGACAGTTTATTAACTGTCACATTTTCGTGATTAGTGGTTCAGTTCGCTGTCTTGCAATCGAAGTGCTGCTTCTGCAAGTGTTTGATTGTTGTATCTTAAAATGCGCTTTATCACAAACCTCGAAGTGCTGCTTCTGCAAGTTTTTTATCGTTGTACCTTGAGAGACGCTTTACCACAAACCGTAAACATTGTGTGACGGGGTAAAAACATCTTAAGGACAGAGAGCCCAATTTTCGCCTCGATCATCCTTGTTTACTTTTCTACTCAGATCTTCTAATTTCATCTGTTTTACGTTATTCCAAATTTATAAGTCTGTTTTCATATTAAAGCATGTCTTTCCTTGAAAACTTTAATCTGATCAAAATAATTTTCTAACACGGGGTTCTGATGTTTATTGTTTAACAAAGTTTTAACAAGCAACCTGTACGGTTGCCAAAATACAACAATAATAAACTAAGTTTTGTTCTCAATAAATTCAAATGGACTACCTTAATCATTTTCCCACGAGTTGGTTCAATTCATTGTTACGTTTTAGGATCATGCTACACACAAGGCCCTCACTGTAGCTTCAGTGACAGCTCGGTCGGCCCTGTTCATGTAGCACGATCCCACGTTTTATGTCTACTGAAAGATATAGAGCAACTTGCGGAAATTAATTTCCCCGTAGCAGTCTCCTTCAACAGTAATGGCTAATGATCACAAGCAGTGGCTCCTAAATTTAGCAACAAGTTTTACACAGTAAAAATCCATTCAACACCAACATGCGAGAGAAATCATGATCATCAGATGTACAAGCAAAAATTGCAAGAGTAAATTAATGCAATCAAATTACGAACATAGCCTCACAACGTATATCGAAAAGGCTAGAAACAAAATAACTGATTATTGGAAGAAATGAACATACACCCGTGGAACTTGCACGTGAGACCTCGTATTCTCAAGTCGCGAACCTTGTCGTTCTTCGACATAACATAATCTTAACTATCGGAAAAATAAACTAAAACAACTGATACCAGATGGATAGCAAGATACTACCAAATATTAAATCCTCATCTGGGAATTAACCATGTTGTTTACTCATTGTACATGCAAAATCAGAAAATTGCAGCAGAAATTCAAATTATAGCAGGAGTTTTTCATGGTGATTCATGCAGAAGTTTAGTTTACAGATCATAGCTATTTATATTCTTTTACATGACTTTTTATTACATATATTCAATATAAAGTTCCTTTCTATTTCCATTCTTATTCTTCCTCGAGAAATCCCTTTCAAAATCTGCAAAAAAAAAGTACATCACACCAAATCAGGATCCTACCAGAGACGAGTCTGGGGCATACCTTTCTTCTCCTTCAATATTCACCCAGAAGGCGTTAGGAGAGATGAAGAAGCCATAAATGGGTTGTCTCAGGCAAGCTATTCAATTCAACAAAGGATAAGACTAAGACATCTACTTCACTACTTAGCTTGACACAGGTAATCTCTGGAGTAAATTGGGATCTCCGGTACGTTGTTTAGATTTCTTAATAGGCATTCCTACAATCTTGCCACAATAAAACATCCTTCTTTGGCCTTTGCAGTCTTCAAAACTTCTGCCTTATGATTAAGCCCATGAAAGAAAAGAATGCCTTTTATTTTGAACAATGGTATATCCGATTTCATATCATTTAAGATAAAGGTAATAGACAACAACCCTTGCTTATCTGAATCTCTGACTAATCTTGGCAAGATCACTTCTAGTTCTAAATAATAGCTAATTATGGACAACCAGATTAAGAATCCTATTACTCTATTTCTTCAAAAAAGGAATTATGCTAAGCCATTTAACAGAATATATAAAGGAAATGTACACCATATCTTGTCAGTAAACACAAGCAAAAAGAGCTAAAATAGAGTAAAGTTGAGCACCAGATGGAAATTAGTATTGAAGAATTCCAAGTAAGAGTATATTATTATTTACAGTAGGAGAAACTTAATTACTTCATATCATACCATATAAAATCTTGTTGATATGGATCATAATTAAACAGCACCAGCACCAGCAACAGCACGAGAAGAGGTAATCGAGGAACCTGCTGTTAGGTCAGCCTCAGCTGCTCTCTTCTTCCTCTCCTCCTCGTACTCGGGATCATCCGTAGGCAACTCAAACCTGCAAATGGGACAGGAATTCCGTGAACGTAACCATGGGATAATGCAGTCACCATGGTACTCATGTGCACAGGGCAACTTCTTCGCCATATCTCCCACGTTCAGTGAATCTTTACATATAGAACAAGCGAGTGAGGCTTCTTCATTCCCAATCAAGATATTCTCCAACCCCTCCACTGCTTCCTTCGAAGCTGGTGGCGCCCCTCGCCTTCCTCCGTTATCATTTTCCACTAAATTCTGCAACAAGGTTTCGTACCCTGCAGCATCCACGTAATCCCCCGGGTTTCCAATAAAAGTGTCGGATTCCGGGACTAGAAATCGCAGTTCAACCGTATGATCTTCGATTCCCATTAAAATCTCGGCCCAGTCAAGGACCCTGTTCCTCCTTGTCGCCGCACTAAGACGAACCTGGAGAAGATCATCTTGGCGCCTCGTCGTGTCACCTTCCTCTTCACCGTCGCCACCAGCCCCAATTGCTTCACTCTCCTGCTCCTGATTATCAGTTAGATCTCGATTTTCGTATTCATCATCACGCCGCACTTCAACGGAATCTTCGTCTTCGTCGTCTGCGGCGTCCCAGGCGCCGAGCTCGATGCGTAAATAGTTATCGTCAGTTGGATCGACATGCTCGGATGGAGGAGGGGGGTGGTCTTCCTCATGAGAGTCCTGAGACATATGACGAAGGACCCGCAGAAAATGGTTGCCGAAGAAGAGGTCGTCGATCTCCTCGGACGCGGCGGAGCGGAAACTCTGCAACGGAGGAGAATCCGGGCCTACGGCGGAGATGGACTCAACAAAACCATTATTACAGTCCTCACAGATGACGTCAGGAAGATCCGCTAGGCTTTCAATCAAGACCCGCTTTTCACAGTGATGGCACGAAAACTGCAAGGAGTTAGTGTCCAGGTCGTTACCTGCTGGATTCGGGTTCTGTGTTAGGATCGGAGATTCATTTGATGGAGTTTCCGCCATTGGAGAAGGTTTCTACTTTTAACTTCTGCTAATCACCGGTACCACGGAGAAGAAAAGCGGCTGAGTATACGACTCTAAAAACGAATTTCACTAAACAATTGTACTTTTCACCTTCAAGGAAATACAACAAAAATTATCATCAATTTTTTTAATATATCCAACTCCATTCTTTTCAATTATAACAAAACTCGTTCTTATCTCCATTGTGACCGTTAATTGCCTATTTAATGTAATAATTGCATTTTATATATATATATATATATATATATATATATATATTCATGCATAAAATTATTTTATTAAATTAAAAGCAAGTTTTAGAAAATATCTATCAGATGGGGACTAACAAATGAATTTGTCATTTTTTCATTCTCTACAAAAATACAAATACATAAGTAAAGCAAATAAATAAAAATAAAAACTAGAAATAGAGTTTCATAACGTTTCAAAACATAAATTAATTACAATTAAAATAATTAACTGTATATATTGACACATAAAAAAATTGAAAACATTCGGTTTCCGAATCAAAGTTACCCTATTACCCGTCAACGCTCATCACTTTTCATGTAGCCTCCATCCTTTAATACAATCATTATATTTCTTTTTGGTAACTGATCCGCATAGTAATTAAAATAAATACCATGCTAAAGATACCGTAAAAATGTATTATGAGTCTACCACGCACTCACATATGAGGGAGGGTGAAATGATCATTACACTGTTCATGTATCTGCGTGGTATAACTCGTAGTACACTTTCGCTATAATTTTAACATTTTCCTTAAAATAAATTGATTTATAAATCATTTTATAAATTATACAATTTTTTAAATTAATTTTTAACTACATAAATTTTCTCTCTCCGATTTTCAACAACTATATTTTACCTCAAAATCATAAGTAAATAAATTTTATAAATCAAACAGTGCTACCAAATAAAGATCACTGCAGCCATTTAGCCTCAATTCGAAAACTGTCATAACACCTAATTATTTGTGTTATTTATGTTTTTTAGATATAATTTGTAATTAAAAATTGGATATAGAAAATATGTGCGGTTAAAATATTGTGTTGATTATAAAACATAGTTGCCAAAAATAGGCTTAAATTGATTTATTTAGGTTTTTTAGATATATATAATCCCTCCGTCTCACAAAGATAATTCACAATTTCTTTTTTGTCCATTTCACAAAGATAATCCACTTTCTTTTTAAGAGTGAAGTTAATATTTTATATTCATTTTACCCTTATTAATGTGTTTTTCATTAGTCTAAATAAATTTATACTCTTTCAATTTTAGAGAAAACTACAACAATTTATTAGGGGTATATTGGGAAAAGTAATTGTAAAATTTATATTTTCAATAACATTAATTGACATTTCTTCATTGTGTAAAAATGGATATGTGACTATCTTTAAGGGACGAGGGGTATGACTAATTGGAGAGAGAAATATGTATCATTAAAAAGTGATATGAGAAATTGTAAAATTTAAATTATTGGTTTAAATAAAGTCGTCGAACACTCCCGATTTTAATCTTAAGCCAATATTATCAATTAATTTTATCAAAATCTACTATAAATCTGATTTCAATATGTATTAAACAGGAACATACTTTATAAACCAATTTATAAATAATAATTTTATAAATTACTTTTTATCCACATACATTTTATTTATTCACTTTTCAACTACACATTTTACCTTAAAAATATAAATAAAACAATTTATAATTGCTACAGTATTACCAAATAATCTAGTGAATAAGATGTAGAATTTGCTACTTGTACAAGAAACTTAATACCCATATTGATAAATAAGTGATGTGAATGTGTAATAATTGTTGATAAAAAATATAGTGAGATGTATAAAAAAATAAGATTATGTCCATGGACGAATCTAAAGGAAAAGAATCGAACATATGCTATTCTTGAAAATTATGGAAATTCTGACAACTATGATATTAAGTGAATTTAAAATACAAAATTAATAAATTAGAGCATGTTTGATGTAGGTAGTTTTTGGAAAAAAATTCAGAATTTTGAGTTTTTGAGAAAATTGGTGATTAAAAAGTGATTGAGAAGTGTGAAAAGTGATGAGCCATATAGAAATATGTAGTTAAAATTAAATTTGAGAAAAACTTGAAAACTTTTGTATAGGAGCAAACAAATTCTTAGTAATAACAAAATGGTTTATTTGAAGTTATTTTTCTATCAAATTGTATCTAATGCAATGTTATGCTGTTCTTTTAAAAAAAAAAAATTCAATGTTATACAATTCATTTTTTTGCAAATTATCACAATGAATTAAAATTTCTTCCTTCGTATCATAATAAACTTATAAGAACATTTATTAATTTCAAGTCCCAATTTCACTTATATATTTAAAGATAAATAAAAATTCACTGAGCGAGTTCATGAGAAATGAAAAAATTATAAAACTCTTTGATAACCTCGAAACTCACTTTAATTTTTATTAGGACGGGCAAAAATCGAACCAAACCGACGAATCCGACCAACCCAACCTAAAATGACTGGTTTGGGTTGGGTTTTCAGGTGGTTGGGTTGGTTTGTAGGTTGAGAAATATAAATTTGCCTCGGGTTGGTTTAGGTTGTGGGTCTCAGTTAAAAACTCGAATTAACCCATCCCAACCCAAACTGGTACCTTTTTTTTAAAAAAAAAAGAGTTAAAAAATGCGTTAGATCATATTTGAGTTTTGACAAGTATGTATTTGAGTTTTGACAAGTTCATATTTTTAAGTGTAATTTTGTGAATGTTTGAGTTCAGGTTCGATCAATGTTAAATTTCTAATGTATGAATATGTGTACGGATTAATATTTATGAGGTCCAACAAAAATTAAACAGGGATGTTTGTAAAAATACCCAACTTTTAGTATCATAATTGAAACTTACTTCATTTCAAATAATCACTGAAAAATACTTCATTTTTTTTTTTTTTTGGAAATATACTGTTTTATCTAAGCTTCATATTATGATACTTTAAAAGAGTCTTATGATACTTTTAAAGTATCACAACATGATACTTCAAATTTTTGGTATCATAACCTGAAACTTTATCAAATATTTATGATACTTTGGGCGAAATTGTAGTATCACAACTTGAAACTTTACACTTTTTGTATGATACTTTGATTCAGACATAAAATCAAACAATTTTTGTGCAATGTTGAGAATTTACAGTTCACTACTACCGACCACCACCACAGCCACCATGACCGCCACCACCACCGCCACAACAATCATCTTCTCAATACCACCATCATTGTCGCCTTCTCAACACCATCACCTCCACCTGACCAAGATCACCACTACCACAACCTACACTAAAAATCCACTGTCAACCTCCACAACCAACAATGAAGAAGAAGCGGGAAACAGTGAAGGTGGAGGTAGTAGCGCCAACAGGAAAAAGATCATCGCCGGGAAGAAGACAATGCCAGAGGGAAGAAGAAGACAGCGCCGTGGAAAGAAGACGAGCGCCAGCGGAAAGAAGAAGACAGCGCCGCCGAGGAAGAAGACCAGTGCCAATAGGAAGAAAAAGAGCAACAGCAGCGTAGGCGGGGAGAGACGGTATGTAACTGGTTGTGCGGTGGTAGGTGATCGGAGAAGAAGATGAGCAACCGGTGGAGATAGCAACTACGATAGCACTTGTGGGCAGTGAGGAAGAAGATGCAGTATTTTTCCAAAAAAAATTTTAAGAAAGTAATTTTGCATTTAACTTTAAAAATGTACTGTTGAGTGCAATTATCCCAATTAAAAATAAATAATGAAAGCCCAAATTAAAAACTCAAACCGACAAACATTGGTTTGGATTTGTTTGGTTTTTTAAACTTTCATTGACTTGATTGGGTTCATTTTCATGCAAACTAATATGGTTAGTTTGGAATCGAGTTCGCCTCAAACCCAATCCACGCCTAATTTTTATTACCATCATTAATGTTCAATTACTATTCATGTTCATTCGGAATCTAGATTCGTCATTGATTGTGCCAATACATGTATTTTATGAAGTTGTTTTTGGAAAAATTGACCTTCCAATGTGACGTTTGTAAGTAACAACGTTTGTAAGCAACAATTAACATGTCTTTTCTAAGCAAAATTCACGTTGATATACTTTCCCAAAAAAAAAAAAAATCACTGTAATATGAATTGATTAAAAATGTCAAAAAAATTCGATCTAATTCATCAATTCGACCCGATCCAAAAAAATCTCGATCCATATATCGACGGATCTAATTTGGATCGGAGGTGATCCAATTCGACCCAATCCGTGATCTGAATTTTTTTTAAAAAAGATTTAAAAAATATGTAAAAAAATTTAGGGACCGTTCGGCAACCATTTAATTTGAAATGATTATTTTAATTTAACTTACACAATTTCTCATACAACTTTTTAACCATTCACATTTTCCCTCTCCAATTTATAACCTCACATCTTACCTCGAAAACATAAATAAATCAACAAATAATTTAAATTCTTTGATTTGACAACAAACATTCCATTTATTTTGAAAAAAAAAAAGATACCGAACGGACCCTAATTAGTAAATATAAAATATATAATCTTTTATATTAAATTTGATACAAGATCATTAATTCTCTACATATATAATATTTTGTTGTATAAATAAGATATTATATTATTTATTTTATGAATTATGTATTGATTTATTTGTCGTTAACGAAAATATATAACAAAAATTTCTTAATGTGTAATCTGATTCGATCCGAAATTTTGTGGAGCGAATTTGGATCGACACCTATTCGCTCCACTGTCAACTGATATCGCATTTATCTAACATTGTAGGAAATTGGAGGAATTGGAGAGGAACACGAAACGCTCATAACTGTTCTCTCTAACAAAACTTCCTCTTTTCTTGACTGTAGAAAAAGTTAATGTCAACGTCATTCTTACCTAAATAATATCTTCACAAATTTCAACACAGAAAGCACTACGTTGATATTACACTCCGTTTTTTAACCCAACTGAACATAAAGTAATTTTTTTCCTAATTTGTAATTGTGGATCTAATTAATCCAAATTTTACTCCAATAAAAATATTTAAAAATTGTTGCTAGTGAGTTTGTAGCATTGTGTTTTTTATGGATCCCATCGATAAATCTCAAAAAATATAAATTTACACTTTTTACATTTTACTTTTGCATTTCCTCTGCATTGAAGAGGTTTTCAACAATTTTCGAGATCACGACACGTCGGCACAATCATTATATTATTTTCATCCGTCTTATAAAGATAGACTCATTTTTATTTTCATACGAATTAAGAAAACATAATTAAGCCTTCGTTCGGTAAGTGGGTTTCTTTTTTTGTTTATAATTGTTTCAATTTTCAATACAACTTTTTAACGACACATTTCTCTCTTTCTCCAATTTTTAACCTTACATATACCTCGAGATTCGCGAAAAAACCCAAAAATTGGTTTATAAATGCCTCCAAACAGAAGCTAATATATGTTGAAATTATAATTTTACTTACATTCTATCTAATATACTCCTACATTAAATAATGAATTGTTCAAATTTGTTGATAATAAATTAATAATACATATTAAATGGAGATATTTTAGAAAATGAAGATGTTAATATATTCTTAACAAGGAAAGTTGCATATAATTTGAAAAAAATAAGAAAAAAAAAAAATGAAAAACAAACCTATCTCGGATGGAAAGAGTATAATTCAATACGATATACATATATATAGAACATATGAATTGTAATGATTGATGGGGCCATTAGCTAGGAGCAAAAGAATCTGAATAATTTCCTAACTTATTGCAGTTGCTTGAAGACTTGAAACTTCTATCTAAGAAATTGGAATATGGAAAAAGATATGCAGATCAGTTGTGCTCAATGAAAATCAGTTATAATCACAAGTAGCTCTTCTCTAAATTCATTATGTTGAGATGTTATTTGATATTCATTGATGAGGACAAAATGAAAAAAATGAAAAAAAGTGACCAGATATTTATTTATCAAGTAACTATCATAAGAATTGTTAATTAATATTATACTATCGAAAATTGGATTTTAGTTTAGATAAACTCAAAGACAATGTATTTCGTGAACTGGAACAATAAAAAAATATAAACATTTATTTGATATTTATTTAGGAAAGTCCCAAAAACTAAAGAATGTTTAACTACCAATTCGCCTATGGTCGGTTGAATCATTGACTTTAATGAAAAGAAAATATTTAAGAAATAGAAGTGCCACTAATTCTCTTTCTATGTTCCATCTCTTGTCCATTAGAAATTAGAATTGACATTTTTTTATCGGAGCCCATGTTTGGCTCACATTATACATAAAACACATTTTTTCTCTTCTTTTCAACTACGCATTTATTAATAAAATAATATTATACATAAATTCATAAAAGATTTCATATTTATTAACTATATACTCTTAAAAATCAATATTAAAAAAATTATTTTTTCAATTAAATTCTTTAAAATCAATATCAAACAGCCACATAGTTTTTACTAATTTGTTCCTTTTGAAAAAATAGAAAATAAATAAAATAAAAATTGGTAGAATTTGCAAGAGAACGTAAGCTTATCAACAAATTGCAGCTTTGTTCAACACCATTTAATAGTGTTTATATTCAATTTTTGGGATAAAAGAAGTTTTTTTTGAGGTAGATATTTTTTATAATTTCCTGTTAAAAGTTTTGTTTTTAAAAATATGTTTTTTTTTTTTATAATTTCGAGGTAAAATATGTAATTGAATAATGGACAGAAAAAATATTTATAGTTAAAAAATAATTTTAAGAATTGTATTATTTAAAAATATTGTTTATTTAATTTGCCAAAAAGAGGCTTTGGTTAGGAAAGTCCATTTATATATAGGAATTGGAATAGGACAGATCTGTTGATACGTCATACGTGTTACATGTCATGTCAATTTCATAAATGTCTAGTTTAAGCATCTATACTTAAAACGTTAAAAAAGTCAAAAAATGGTTTATAAATATGATTATAAATCATACATTTTTTAAATTATTTTTAATAAGAGATATTTTTTTTTTCAATTGTCAACAACTACTTAATCATTACAATTTGGCTATGTTAAAAATTTTGTGTATAAAAATATTTTTTTATGTTTTTTTAGATAAGATGTGTTGCTGAAAACTGGAGAAAAAATATGTGTGGTTTACAAATGGTTTAAGAAATTGTGTTGTTTAGAAACATATTTTTTTGGATTTGCCAAACATAGGTTTATAAATCAATTTATAAACAACATAATTTTTCAACACACTTTTTAACCACTCATATTTTCTCATTCTTATTTCTATTATACATCTTACCTCACCGTTTGGTAAATGTATTTTTTTTTTATAAATCAATTTATAAATCACACAATTTTCAAATCACATTTTAACCACACACTTTTCCCTTTCTAATTTTCAACCATTACTTTTTACCTCAAAATCATAAATAAACCAGTTTATAAATCAAACAGTGTTTATAAACTGATTTATTTATGATTTTGAGGTAAATTGTATGGTTGAAAAGTGGAGAGAGAAAATTTGAATGGTTAAAAAGTGATTTAGAAAATTGTGTGATTTATAAATCGGTTCATAAACCGTTTACCAAACGGAGATGTTGGAGTTCAGTTGGTAATTATTTAGTACTGACGTTAGTCCCCGAAGTGGAAGTTCCAAATTCATGAAAAATGAAGGATTTACGATGTTTTGTTACTTCTGTTGCTGAAATTCTTTATTGTTGTTAGATTATTGCTTTTCCTATTTTTTGCTTTGTAATGAGTGAAGCTCGAAGCAAAATAGGTGAATTTCCGGAGATACCAATGCAATTCGTGTCAAAAAGAACCTCACAATAAATAATTGTAAATACAGCTTCATAAGTATTTTGAGGCATAATGTAAAGGAAATCTAAGAGAAACCTAATACATGTATAATTGTGACCTTTTTATCAGAGATTTTTTCAATCCTAAATTTGGCTAGAAAATTTGACCCAAGATGTTTTTTTCAATCCAAGGGTATGTCTTGAGATAATTGACTCAATCAAGTTCTAATTCTAATTGAATGATCGTTCCGTGTTTGTAAAAATTTGTAAAAAGGATTTCAATTATGATTATTTTTAAGTTTGGAGGACTCCTATTACAAAAAAGAATTTAAATAAAGATTGAGTTCTTTTTGGAATAAATTTTATAATTTAGGAAAGATTTCTTTAGCTATGGTTGGGTTGAAATTAAACTCTTCTATGTAAAAATTATTTCTATAAATAGATGAAGTTATTTATTTTGATTATTAAGAGTTGATGATAAAAAATAAAAAAAATTATAAAACAACTTGTCAGCATAAATGTAAAAATAAGGAAAACTTAGAGATCTTCATTACAATTAAAATGTAGTGTGATTAACAAAAATTGTGGTGTCAATATATTTACCCATAATGAAAAAGTTTGGCGGTCAGTAAATTTTGCGTTATTGTTTTATTTTTTTATTTGCTCAGTTATTTCTTGAACATTAAAAATCCCTCGGGTTAAGTGAAGAGCGAATCAACGTTTGATTCCCAACAAGTGGTATTAAAGTGTTGGGTGGTTCAAAGGATTGGAGCAAAAGAAAATATGTCTGTCAAGTAATACTTGAAAAAATTTGATAGATGAATCACTGTTGGCTTGTGACAAGTACAAGTTAAGGTGATGTGACTCTCATTGAGAAACGCGACAAACACGTGGAATAACAAATTTAATATAGGAAAGAACTAAAATTCAGGTAAAACGATAAAATAGATGATAGGTTCCAACCCAAGCCTCACGACACAAGAGACCAAGCGATGTAGAAGAAATAACTGGAATTATTGAACGTCACAAGGATTGCCTAATTCAAGAATAAGGAAAATCTCACAATTCAATAATAATCTCTCAAATAATCAAAAGTTAATGTTTACAATGATAAAAACAATTAATATAAGCTAAAAAGGGGAACAAACTTGATCTAGCCTTCTAACAGATTCTAAATTATGCAATTAATAACTTAAAAATAAAAAAATAAAAAATAAAAACTTGCGAAGCCCTACAGAATTGCAATATGTGATTGCATAGTGTATTTAGATGTGATCACACAGTGTTTCAAAAACATTCCACCTTGAAAATCATGGTACATGCGATCACACCTCTTTCTACTCTGCGATGTCATAGTAGACTTCGCTTCCTCCTGTTTTCGACTTTGTTTCTTGACTTGAATTTTGGCTAACACTCATTTGTACTAATCTTGGGCCTTCTCATAACACTCAATACTTGCTCTTCGGAGCCTCCTAACTTGTGTTTGCATTTTGATTCTTTGTGACCTGATCTCTTCTTTAAGTTCCTACCTTGGATCATATCACTAGGATGCTTTGATTCAAGCGGGTCTACGCAAAGCTCTGAAGGGAAAACCAACCAAGAGTTCTGACAAAGAAAAAGAAATGGAATCTGGTAAGAGCGAAGAAGATTGTGAACATTTGAAGGCTGCAGCACAATACGACTTTGTTTGGTCAGAAATATTCTTGCAAATATTCATGAGATATCTTCTGCTAAGGAACTATGGGAAAATATGGAAGAGTTGTATTAGGCGAAGAGCTTGTCAAATATGTTGTATCTAAAGGAGTAGTTTAATTATTTGAGAATGAATGCACGTACAAAAATCTCTGACCATCTTAGTGATTTTAATGAGATTGTTTTTGAATTGAAATCTATTGGAGTCAAAAATGAAGATGAGGATAAAGCACTGAGGCTCATCTGGTCTCTTCCATCCACGTTTGAGCACATCAAGTAAGTTGATTTCTGAAGAACGGAGGTTAGGTGCAAGTGATAACTCATTTGAAAAATAATTTGCTTGTTATTGAAAAGTGGAAGATGGATAACTCCACAAAGAAGAAGAAGGTAACGTGTTGGAAATGTAGATGAACTACTCATGTGAGAAGAAATTGTCCAAATGGTGGAGTAGACTTGACTAACTGCTCGAAGGTGGACAATGTGACTCTCCTGGTGGAGGGCATGATGATGTGCTCTGAGTAAGATGGTGACATCCTCATAGCATGACATCAATTGTCATGATAGACGATGTGTTCTTACTTGCGGGTACATATGTTCGCATACAGCATTGGTTTGGTGTCAATCCAATGTAAGTAGTTAAATTGATGTCGATGGCTGATGAGCTTCCAAGGAGAATGATAAGTATATTTTATACACTTATTTGTATGTCTAAATTAGAATATTATGTTTTCGTTTTAGAATAATTACTATTTAATTTGTATTTATTTGTTTACTTTTCGGAAAATATCCCAAAAGATGAAGAATGGAGAAATTAATGAGAAAAATGCACAATTGAATGTTAAATGGAGTTTAATTGAGCAATTGAAAAAATTATGACAACAACGGGGAATCATGCATAGTGCCAAAGTGAGTATATCAAAAGTTGGAGGACCCAGTTGAAGAAGTTGAGAGTTTGAATGAGCTAATTGAGATTATTGAGAAGTTTGAGGACTAAATTACATCAATTGAAAGTTGAGGATTGAAGCTGCAATTAAAAATCATGGACCAACTTATACAACAGAGAAAAGATCGAAATTGCGTCAACAGGACAAACCACGCGATCATGACCAGCATAGGCGCGCGATCGCGCAAAGGGTGAAAATTATCACCCGAGAGTTTTAGGCCTTACCGCGCGATCGCGCTGTATTGAACCACACAGTCGCGCGCCTTTCAACTGGGTCACGATTGGGCTTTTTCGCGATTTTCATCTGGTTTTCTTCTCTTTTACATTAGGTTTCTCCAATACCTATAAATACAAGATATGAGGCAAGACTTGAGGACCTTTGCCTCACCTAAGAACATTATACAATTGAACTTTTCACGTGAAATTCAAAGGAGATCAAAAATAGCAAAGGGGCGAGAGTTGAAGTTCACGTGGAGAATCGATACTTGGTGCAAGCTTTCCATTCTTTTATATTATTTTCAATTAACGCTATTATTTATTGACTTTGTTGTTTAATTATGATGTGTAACTAAACTTCATATTGTGATGAATGATATAACCTAGCTTTATTATTTAATTCCATATTCCATTTTTTTAGTTATTCGTTGCATGTGTTGATTTATTATTGTGTTTAATGCGTGAATTAATTTTCCATTAATTCATGATTCATTGAGTTATTTTCACAATCCGA
The DNA here is from genome assembly GCA_963555705.1 of Ligustrum vulgare. Lineage (NCBI taxonomy): Eukaryota > Viridiplantae > Streptophyta > Magnoliopsida > Lamiales > Oleaceae > Ligustrum > Ligustrum vulgare. Next base: position 37,613,687 of record OY743173.1, on the reverse strand, counting down.
GAATTGAGTTAATAACTTAGATCAAGGTAATAAATATGATAATTGGACAAGAGATAGAAATACAATTTTGTTATTATTGTGGATGTGTGTGAATTCTTGTGTGTTATGCAACTAGGTAAGGAATATTTGAATCATCTGTAGAGATATATGGTTTACTTATTTAGGTAGAATTGATTTAAACTCGAGAGAGGAATTTCAAATACATTAGTGAATTTGATCGAATGCATATTTAGGAAATAAAACTGGAATTTGAATTAATTTAAGTGGCTAGGTGAAATCATGAATCACAACTACAATTCAATCGTTTTAAAAAAAAAAACAATTTCGCACTTCAATTCGTGCTTATTTTCTTAAGTTTAGTTTAAAACATCAAAAACAATTCCTCTGTTCAAATATAGATAAGAATTAAAACATTTCAGTACTTAATAGTAGTCTTCGTGGGAACGATAATCTGGACTATTTGGTCCACTTTATTACTTTTCACAATCCATACACTTACGAGTATATTTAGCATTATGAAATATTGGTGAACAAGTTTTCGGAGCCTTTACTGGGGACTATTTTTATTAATATTGATACCCATTAATTCTTACTTTACTTTGGGCTTTATTTGCTTTATTTTTAGTTTTAGTTTTTAAATTTGCTTTATTTAATTCATGTTAAGAAGATCTAAGTCTTGTAAATTGCTTCCTTTTGGTACAGAAATCGAACACACTTTTCGAAAAAGGCGTAGACAACAGTTGGAAGTAGCTCAACAAACACATTTAGACATGACAGACAACAAAATTCAGATCAATCAATGAAATTTGAATAATCTGCCAGCATACGTTGTTGAATTGCAACAAAATCAACTAAATCATGGGAGTCGAGCTTTGAGAGAATATATGATTCCTCCCAGTGGCGAATGCAGACTTTTTATATTGCTGGGGCACAAATGGATTTGTGCTTTTGTCGACGGTCTTTTGGGGGTTCGTGGGAAGCGCCCCCGAATTTTTTTTTTTTTTAAGGAAGAAGACCAAAAGAATAAAAAAGTACTTGAAATTTTATTACAACTGTTCTCTATGCGTTTTCATATTTTGATAACGTTCCATAATTACATCATTGTCAATATTGTCAAGTACATCCTTCTCAATATATGCAATTAAACTATCATTCAACAACTGATCTCTGAGGCGATTACGCAAACGATTCTTGACATACGCCATTGCAGAAAATGATCTCTCGACTGTAGCAGTAGCCACGGCAAGAATTAAACTCAATGTCACAAGCTTGTACACTAATAGATGCACTTCATGTTTATTTTTTTCAACCAACTTCTTTGCAAGACCACCAAGACCATGTAATCCTCCAAAATCTTCATCAGTGCGCATGTCAAGAATATATGTATCAAGTTGATCATCAAGTTCCAAAATATCTGTAGCGTCAAAATCTATCGGATAATACTCACATAGTTGAAGCAATTTGTTCTTCTCAAAAGTAGCAAATGAATTATTTGGAGACAAACATGCAACACAAAGAAGTAAGTCACTAATTAGTTCAGAAAAGCAATCATTCAGCTCTTGAAGTTGCATATCAATGATGGTATAAAACATTTCCACACGGAAGTGATGCAAATTTGTCACTGTGTCACACCTTGAACGGCCCAAAGTTATGAACATATCATTCATATTGGGAATACTGATGCCATGAGCTTTACAGAATGAACAAACTATCCCAAAAAAAGAATCCCATCCATCATCTCTCATCATTTGGAGTTGCATTTTACATAATTTTACCAATCTCATGGCATTGACAATATCTTGATCTTTTCTTTGTAATGCTTTTGACAATTCATTTGAAATGCCCAAGATCTTTTTCATCAGATGTAGATTAAATGCAAAATCAAATTTGAGCATCAACTCCAATAAAATACACGCCTCACCTCTTGTTCCTATACTTGTAGAATCAGTAGCAATCATCTCAATAATTTCAATTGTGGATGCAAACATGACAATCAAGTTAATTAAACAACTGTAGTGAGAGCCCCAACGTGTATCACCAGAACGCTTAAGAGTAGTTTCTTGATTGAGACCCCGCCCGCTTGATATTTCACCAACATTTAGTGCTTCAAGAATTGAAAGTCTTTGTTTCTCTCTAAGAAGATCACTCCGTTTATCAGATTCTCCAACAACATTCACCAGTCTATGTACTGAATGAAAGAATGTTTCAATTTTCGCATGTTTCTTTGCCACAGCTACAAGAGCTAGTTGAAGTTGATGAGCAAAAAAATGAATATAATAAGCATATGGATTTTCCTTTAAAATGAGTATTTTAAGTCCATTATACTCACCTCTCATATTACTAGTTCCATCATATCATTGCCCTCTCAAGTTGGATATACTTAAGTTATAACTGGAGAATAGTTGATCAATTCCAGCCTTAAGTGAGGCAGCTGTAGTACTCGAAACATGTGTCACACCTATGAAAGGTTCCAATACACATCCATCCTTAACGTAACGAAGAGCAACTGACATTTGTTTTTTCATTGAAATGTCACGAGATTCATCAATTAGGATAGAGAAAAGGCTATCACCAATATCTTTGATGATCACACTTATAGTTTCTGAAGCAATAGCACGCATGATATCTCTTTGAACTCGTGGTGATGTTAACTTGAGATTTTCAGGAGCATTCGTTAGAGCAACAGCCTTAATCTCAGCATTATGATCACACAACTAATGCAATAGTTCAAGAAAATTACCTCAATTGTTGGAGTCTTCAGATTCATCATGACCATGACAGGCCAGCCCTTGACGTAGAAGAAATCGAATACAGTTGAGTGTGGCATTCAAACGAATTAGATACTCTTGTCGAACTTGATGTGATTGCTTATTTAGACAACATCGAATGCCAGTGCTTTGATTCTTGAATGATTCATATTGGACTCGAGCTTGATTGTGAGCACTATTTGATTTTACAATATTTGTTCTAAGCAATTCTTTCTTCTTCCAATTCCTAAACCCACCGTGCACAAATGGACCACCAATTGAACCGAAAAGATAGCAGTAGAAACAAAAAACAACATCTTTTTCTATACTATATTCCAACCAACTAGGATACTCATTATACCATGATACACAAAATCGCCTATCTTTGTTGCCCATTCTTATTGTTGGAAATTCATGATTGCGAGGCTGACATGGACCTCTTTGTACATATGTTCTTCGAATAAAATCCCGAACATTAAAATCATAATTATCAATTGGAACTCTCAATCTAGGATCCGAAGGAAGGTTTGCAACATCAAATTCAAGGGGGTTACTCCTAACATCCCCAACATTATCCCCGACGTTAGTTTCAATAGGAACATTTTCAATTTGAACATCAATTTCTTCACCAAGTTCCTCAACCATTTGATCTCTAACTTCATTTTCATTAATTTGCTCATCGAAAGAAAACATGGATTTACGCTTAAAATATTTTTTCATAACTGATACAAATAAACAAATAAATAATTGTAAACTCATAGTAATCCTAAAATCTCAAATTATTAAAGCCCAAATTCCAAACAAGAAAAAAATTCAAACAAAATAAAAATTTCTCAAATCTCAAATTCTCAATATCAAACTCAAAAATCTCAATCTCAATACATCAAAATCTAAATCTCAATCTCAATACATCAAAATCTAAATCTCAAGTCCTCAATCATACACATACACTGATACACAAACACAATTACAAAAGAGCAAATAAATTAACAATTAACAAATACAATAATCAAATAAAATTTCAAGGAATCAGGCATATGTTCACAGTTCAATAATCAACTAAAATTTGAAAAGGAAATAAAAATAGAGTCAGTGAAATAGTGAGATACTAACCGGACGACAGTCACACCACTAGTGTCCGTCCAGTGCTGGTGCAGTGGTACTGCTGCAGTGCTGCCTTGCTGGTGCTGCAGAGTGGTGCCTGGTGCTGCGGTGCAGTGCAGGCAGTGCACTGCAGCCGTCTTGGCCGTGCGTGGACCACCAGAGCCGGAGCAGTGGCGGGGGACGACTGATTGGAAAGAAGAGAAGAGAACTTAGTTTTCTGGAATGTGGAACTTGGAAGCTGTAGCTGTAGTCTTCAGCTGGCCTGCTCCGACGACTAGTTGGTCGGCAGTGACGTTGAAGGTGCTTGGTGGCTGGTGCAGCGCAGGCGCAAGCGCAGCGGAGGTAAGAACGGAAGAAGGGCTATTGTCTGGGAGTTGGGTTTGTGTTTGAAAGAGACGCTGCATCCGGTTTTGATTTATATATATATATATGTACGTGTGTGTGTGTGTGTCAGATTTCTACTGGGGCACGTGCCCCAGCGGGGCCCCACTGTAGGTCCGCCCCTGATTCCTCCTCTGGGGAATATTGGAACTTGCATAATACCTTCTGCAATCCGAACCAATAATTTTGAGATCAAGACTTCTTTGATCTCCTTTATCCAAAACTCGGCTGTGTTTCATGGGCTACCGTCTGAAGATCCACATGCACATCTTCGAACTTTCCAAAAATTATGCGACATGCAGTTCATGAATGATGTTCCACATGATGCTGTGAAGTTAAATCTATTTTCATTCTCCTTGGCAGACAAAGTAAAGACATTGTTCTGCACACTGCCTCTTCACACTATTACAACTTGGGATGTTATGAGCCAGAAATTTGTTGATAAATTCTTCTCACCAGGCCGCATGTCAAAGCTTAGGCGTGAAATCCTATCATTCAATCAACGGCCAGTGGAGTCCATTTTTTAAGCTTGGAAAAGGTTTAACGAGCTTATAAGACAGTGTCCAACTCATGAAAAAGCTAATTGGATTTTGGTGCAAACGTTTTACAATGGATTGACAAATGAACACAAGAAGCATGCAGATTCAGCAGCTGGGAGATCAGTTATGGACATGACTTATAAGAAGCATATGAATTTTTTGAGAAAATGGCCGCCAACAGTTACCGGTGGTATTCAGATCGATATACATCAAAATCTGGGGGGATTGTGGCAATAAGTGAAATTAAAGAGCTGAATGCTAAGTTGGATGTTTTGACAAAGAAAATAGAAAGTTTGAGTGCGCAACCAGTTCATGCAGTCCAGAAAATTTTGTATTATTGTTTTATCTTCTTATTTGCTCAATTATTTCTTAAACATCAAAAGTTCTTGTGAGTTAAGTGACGAGGGACTTGACGTTTAGTTCCCAACAATATATGGGGCAAAGAAAATTCAACCCTAGATACTTTTTAAATTCGGGTAATTAATAGGATGCCCTTTAAATCTCAAAATATTTTGTACAATACAAGTTAAATGAGTAAATTCGCGATCTAAGGTAAGCTCTCCTTTATGTATTATGCTCAGGAGACACTCATTTAATTCTCTAGATTGTTTGTCCATACAGGTTCATGGAGTAAGTCCATTCTGGGTTTTCAGCTTACCTCCCCTATAATATTTTTAGCAGGAGATACTCTTTCAATCCCCTAGATTTTTTTGTCCATACAGGTTTAATGGATTAAGTTGATTCTTAGCTAAAATCCCCTACATGTTTTTTTGTCCGTAAGAGATATTCTTTCAATTCCCTAGATAGTTTGTTAGTACATGTTAATGGAGTTAGTCCACGATGTATTCTTAGATTATTATTTTTTTTCTTGTAGATACTATTTTAGTTTCTAAGTTGCACTCGGTTGGAGATGCTTTTTCAAATCCTCAAGCACTCGATTGGGGGTACTCTTTCAAACTTAGGAAATTTTAGCTAACACAAGACTAAAAAACATTTTCAAATCTTCAAGTGTGCATAAGCTGTATCCGCATCCGGATTTACGGTAAACCAGGGGGAAGGCCGCTCTCTCCCAGGATTAGTCGGGCAAAACTTGGACACTTGAGTCATTAAAAAAATATGTTGTGCAAAATAATGGTTTTCATTCAAAAATAAAAATAAAAATTGTGAGATTGTATCGTCAGTCGAGGAACCAGAATATTTAATTTGGGTGGGCAAAAATTATAAAGCAAAATAATTATAAATAAATAATATGTAACACAGTAACACTACCAACATATAACATAATAACATTGTAACAATAATACCAAAAATTAACTAAAGTTTATTTGAGATGATGCAATAGGTGTGAAAGTGAATTTGTTCATATGGATGTCCGCTACCCTTAATTTAATAGTGCTTTCTATCAATTTGAGAAAATGTACTTCCCAACTCCCGATCTTTCCCAAGTAATTTGTGAAAAAAATGAGAAATGAGAATAAGATAGTAGAACCCACCATTAATTGTTTGAAGTCTTCGAGCCAAAATTGTTTGGCCATTTTATGACTAGCTAGAGAGCCAAATAGGGAGAAAGAGAATTAGAAAGAATGGGAAAAAAATGGTGAAGAAAAAAATAAAAGAAGAATGAGTCGTCGAGTAAGTTTGAAGGAAGCAAGAAGAAAATCTTCAAGTTTGATTTCAATTTCATTTGTTCAAACTACATGAGGTAAAAAAAATTCAATTCAAGAATAGTAATAGACTTGCCGGGTTTTTATTGTTTCAAGGCTTTTGGTGTGTGTGTATATATATATATTTAAATCAAAACTTTGGGTGCCCCATTGATCACCTTTTCCCTTAGTGGCTCTGCCACTAGAGGTGGACGTGGGTTGAGTTGGGTCGATTTTTTGCCCAACCCGAACCCAATTCACTATGGTTAGATTGATAAAAAATCAAATCAACCCAACCCAACCCAATTACGAGTTCAAACCAAACTCAACCCAACCCACCAAATTTCGGTCGAGTTGGACGGTTTGGACTTTGGCGCAATTAGTAAAAATTTTGAAAAAAAAATAAAAAAAATTCATGAATCAATTTTTAATTCAAATCAATTATGTAAACTACAATAACCTCAAATACAATAAATTGAACACTTGTTAATAAAATTAAAATATGTTCAATCAATATTTAAATAAGTTAAGTTTCATTATTAAATCATCCAACCCGCAATCCGACCCAACCCGACTAAAAATTTTGAAAAAAATCCGAATCCAACCCAATTTTCATGAAAAATTGACCCAAACCAATCGGGTTGGGTCGGTTTGGGCGGGTTCGGTGGGTTTGAGCGGCTTTTGCCCACCTCTATCTGCCATGTCCATCGTATAAAAGTTTGACAAAATATTTTTCCATCATTTCAAAGACAAGCAATATATTTTGAAAATTTTGATGGAATCATTAAGTATGAGCTAATTGATGGAAGGTTGAAGATAATAATTTGAGTTAAAAAAAATGTTTTTTTTTTTTAGGGAAACAATGAAATTTTATTCAATCATATGAGAGCAATCATAGTCCACAAAACTAACAATAGAGGGTGGAACCTCTTCACAACAGAAAAAATCAATTCCAAGTTTTCTAGCCAGAACAGCCAATTCATGAGCCACCTGATTAGCACGTCTAGGGGTATGACGGATAAAACAATTGCTCAAGCAATTCAGCAGCTGCCTGCAATCTTCAAAAACGTTCCACAGCTGTGAGCTCGGAGAATGAGAGTGTATTGCTTGGATAGATAACAAGGAATATTTTTCGACAATTTGAATATGAAGCCCAAGCTCAGCTGCAAAAACCAGGCCACCTCTAACAACCAGAAGTTCAGCATTAAGGGGAGAGTAGTTGCCGAACAAGATTTTGCCCATTAAGTCCATAACTTCCCCGTCGTGATTACGAATGACTGCGCCACATGATAGCAGTCCCTTCTCCTCATCCAAAACAACATCAACATTGAGTTTGAGAGTATCAAGAGGTGGTGCTATCCAAAATCTTCTACTAGATGCACCCTGTTGATTTGCACCATTCCAGGTCGAAACCTTAAGGGAAGGTTGGGCGTGTTGGAATTTTACCAGATATTCCTCCAGCCTTTCACACCGTCTGACTGTTGGTAGAACGTTTCTACCATAATTCATCGTGTTCCGATCATTCCAGATCTTCCAAACCACCATACACATCTTCTCAAATTCGTGCCTCTTCAGCTTGGTCCATGCAAATAAGGAGAAGGCCATAAATTCATTTCCTTTGAACTACCAGTTTTTCCATCCCAGCATTCCTCCACATGAATTGAGCTCGTTCACATCTAATTAAGGCATGGTATGTTGTTTCATAATCCAAATGACAGATAGTACATTCCAAAGGAGATGGTACATGATGATTTTTCAAGTTCATAGAGGTGGGGATAGAGTTATTGAATGCTTTGTGCATAAAAACTTTAATCTTTGGCGGAATGTTTAGAGCCCATAAAAATTTCCACCATTTAGCGTCGGGGTTGAAACTGCTTCCCACTTCGAATTTCGAGTTATTACCTGAGTCTGTCTGCCAGTGACCAGATTTAACATTATATTCTCCAGATTTGTCGTGACGCCATATAATCCGGTCAAAAGCCTGGAATTTTGCAATGGGAATACTAAGAATAGCGTCCCTTTCAACCGGGTTGAATATAGTCTCTATTAGCGTGTAGTTCCACTCCCCATTCAAAATGAGATTAGATACCGTATGGATCTCAGGCCTTGGCTGAGACATGGCTTTAAAAGAGATAGCTTTGGGAATCCAAGGATCATTATAAACTGATATGGACGTACCGCTACCCATCCTCCATATGAGACCTTTCATAAGAAGCTCACGTCCCGACATGAAGCTTGTCCATAGAAACGACCTGTTTCTTCGAATATGTTCTGATAGCAAGTGCTCCTAATAATAATATTTACATTTGAGTACTCGGCTCACTAGTGAATTAGGATTCTGGAGGATACGCCAGACTTGTTTTGCCAGAAGAGCCTGATTAAAACATCCAAGATCTCTAAAACTCATTCCCCTATTAACCTTGTTTTTGCATGCAAAGGACCATTTTTTCCAATGAACTCTTTTTTAGTATCTGATCCACCCAACCAGAAGGATGATGCCATTTTCTGGATCCCTTCCATACAAGAAGTAGGGATTCTGAAGATGCCCATCACATAGGTTGGGATAGCTTGAATAACGGCTTTAAGGAGTACTTCCCGGCCACTATAAGAGAAGTGATTACTTTTCCAAATTTGCAATCTTTTCCAAACCCTGTCTTTTAGAAACTGGAAAATTCTGCTTTTCTTCGTCCAATCAGATATGGCAATGCCAAATATTTCTCATGAGTTCTGGCTGACTCCAACTGAAAAAGCTCAAGGATACTGGATTTTTGTTGTTCTGGCACATTTGGACCGAACGTAATACCCAACTTCATCAAATTAATCTTTTGCCCCGATGCAACCTCATACGAGTGTAGCAGGTGAAGAATGTGTTGGCTAACATGGGTGGTGGCTCTACAACATACCAAGGAATCACCAGTAAAAAATAAATGACTAATTCGAGGACCACAGCTTGAGCAAGAAATTCCGTGAATATTAGCCATTTGGGTTGCTTTAGAGATTAACCTAGACCTTCTGCGCACAACAAGAATAGATATGGGAAAGAAGACATCCCTGTCTCAAGCCCCTGCTAGGGTGAATAAAGCCTCTGGGCTCTCCATTAATCATGAAAGAAAAGGTGGCATATGTCACACATTGCATTATCAGTCCCACCCAATTCGCTTTAAAACCCATCTTCAACATAATGGCTGATAAGAACTCCCATTCAACTCTGTCATAAGCTTTTGACATAATAATATGACTCCACAAAAATTTATTTGGGAAATTTTGACTAATACTCACCTCTAAAACTTAAACTTGGAATTATCACAATTAAGATTAGAATGGTAAAAAACCTACATTCAAATATAAAATTTGTAAATATATTGTGCTTAACTAGATGAGGCAATTTTGGATTAAATTAATAAAATTTTGGAGTTAAATTAATCTAATAAATAATTTGTCAATTACGTTAAATAAAAAAAATTTCTATAACTGATTCTTCTAATCATATTTTCAACAAATCAGAGTTAACTAAGGAATGTTGGAAGATTGGTGCATACCTCAATTATGATGGTCTGTATATCGTACACTAAATTTTGTATGATGGTCTGTATATCGTACACTATTTTCTGTTGGGAGAACCAATGGATATAAACGCAAGGAGTTATTTACGATAAATGAACGTTCATCGATTGATACGAATTCATATAGTATAGATTGAAAGAAAATATGTTCAAATCGTTACTTGAGAACAAGAAGAGAAATAGACGTGGGAAATGATATTGTTCGGGTCACAACAACAAGGCTTTGTGATGTTTCAAAGCATGAGACTGATCATTGCAATAGTAAAAGATTGATGCATTCAAGGTTGACCGAGAATATAATGAATAATAGGCAATGCTGATAGAGTTATCATGTCATACGAAATTATAATTTGTATCTTACATGTTTTGTTTAGTTTCTTTACTTTTCTGCGTGGAATACGCCATGTCAAATGGAATGAACAGCTTATTCTAAAACAACTTGTATTGCATTTGCATTTGCAATCAATATTTGGAGAAAAACCAACACGAGAACATCTGTGTTTGATTTTAGTTAAAATGAGTTTTTTTGAATTGAATAGTGATTTTTAGGAGAATTTATGGTTGAAAAATCAGATATTGTTGGATTGACTTTTAGTTAATCGTTGAGATAGAGTACAAAAATGAGAAAATTTTAATAAAAATCAAACAAGAGCGAAATATTTAATGAGAAAATTATAAAGAAGACCATTCTAAGTTCCAACTCAAAAAGCAACGTCTTTAAAGTTTTAAACACACTCACTTTTGAGTTATGATCCTAGTAAAAAAAAAACACATTTTCTGTTTTAACAACTGATTTCAATAGATGCGGGTAATCATATAATTCTTCACCAAACGACATCCAAAATTGTGTACTCTTAGGAATAACAAATCTCGAAATTAAAATTCATCTTGATGGAGCTCAATCCAAAACATCATCGACTTTCACTCACACTTTACCTCATTATGCAAGGATCAAAATATCGGTTAGTAATTGAAATAGATGTTCTAAAGACGCTCCAAATTGCATAAAAGGAATAAATTGATTTATTTTTTTTTCATAATTCATTTCTTGTATTATGGTACGTACTCTGTGTCTTCAAATACATAATTCAGAAATAAGTGCAAAAAAGTACAAAAGATAGTTTGGATCCACTCACCTTGAAGAACTTGAACAGCCATGGTATTGGAAGATCGGATATGAATCTCGTACACCATAAAACTATAACTTGAATGCAAAATACAGTGTGTATCAATTGTAATTCTAAACCCAACAATGATCCTACAAGAAGCTAGTAATTGGAAGTTTCTTGGGCGTTACTCCAGAAATTGGGATTGTAAGAGAAGCAAAAGAAATTCAGTTGAATCAATAAAATTATAGAAATAGAAATTGTAATTATATGTATAAATATGAGTAACACATTTTTAATTGACATTTTAAGTGACATAGTAACATATCGCACATATATTTGGTTTAATTTGTTCTTTTAAGGTTTTCTGATGGTGTTTACCTGATTTTTATTAGATGACGGAAATCAAGACACGTTTTCGTATGAGTCATAATTCAAATAGTATCTAGTTACGTTGGTGTGGGCATAAATTCCTCAATTATAAAGTGAACATAATTATCCTTAATTGAAGTGTCAAAACTTATGAGCTAATGACCAGGCTTAGCTTGTTGCTTGAGATGGACCAAATCCAACTTTAGGGGCTGGTGAATCACTTGGATGGACCTCTAATTTTATATGGGAACAATACACCAGTAATTCTATGGGAATAAATCATATGTGCCTAAGATATGTAATATATTTCAATATATACTGATCGGTATTAGTTTCCTACTTCCTAAATTAAGGGAAATTCCGTTCACCACCTTTAAGTTCAAACCTTCCCTGGGAATAGCTTATGTTCTGATATGTAACCCGATCTCATCCCTCATAGTCCCATAGGCCTGTCCATTTGCCCGAGCTTCTTCCAATACCCTGTGGTCGGATTTGTACCGACCCCGTCTTCTATCTCAATGTATTACAGGCTTAAAAGCTGAACCTTGTGCCCGGTCACATCTTGAGAATAAGGTGGGGTTATACCCCGACCATATTCCTACTTCGAGTTGTCACTGGTGAATCAGGTCGGCTCTTCCTGACTTAACCTTGTGTCCGATCACATCTTGAGAATACGATCAGGTTATACACCGACCATATTCCTACTTCAAGTTGTCACTGGTGGATCAGGTCGGCTCTTCCCGGCCTGTGGCCCATGCAAGTAGGCCTCAAGATCTCTTTCATCAATGAGCCACATTCTTGGGCCTCAAGACAACACGTATTCCATAAGAAAACATTCTAAAAAAGGGGAATTGAATCCCTATAAGTTTATAACTCTTCCTAAAAGGTAAGTTTATAACAAAATGACTCTTTCTTTAATTAAAGAAGGTTATGAGTTTTTCAGCCCTATAAATACAGCTCTTTTGATCACATATTATTCATTCATAATTCTTTACGTATTTCCAGTTATATATTCTCTCCCTACTTTTCCCCATAATATTAATTCTCACATCGGAGGGGCGAAAGGGAGAATCCTCCTCGCCTTTTTGCAGGTCATCCAAGGTGGATTCATTCATCTTTTCCAGTGAACAAGCTACTCCAGATCTTTCCACGTCAAGGTTAGGAATTTTTACAGCATCAATTGGCGCTGTCCGTGGGAGCCGATACAATCATCCATGGTTAATAGACGTCAAGCTCGTCCCTCCGCATCCACTGGACAATCCCTCCTGGCTAATTCCTCTTCTGAAGAGGAGAATCCTCCACCTCTTGAAGATGTTGGAGAAGAACAAGTCCCAGAGGTTACGCCAGAAAATGATCTGGTTAGTCGAGAATATTTCAAAGAACTCCAGCACCAGCTCCGTGAACTGCGTCAGGCTCTTCAGCAACAGAATAATCGTCAAGCACCACCCGACCTGAACACTCCTAGAACAATTCCCGGGGAAGATCACACGATAGTTAATCCTGTAGATGACCATTCAGCGGGAAATTTCAAGAATTATTCAAGAAGGAATTGCAGACGGGATAAGGAAAAACATGCAAAGTCGGACCTCTTTCACGAGAAGAACCCCTTTCACCCCTGAAATAACGTTGTTCCCCTGACCAGAAAGATTTAAATACCCTCGCATAAAGGAATACGATGGAACCAAAGATCCTAACAACCACCTGAATACCTACACTGATGTCATGGACATGCAGAATGCACCTGATCAAATACTATGCAAGGCTTTCCCGCTCTGCCTTTAGTTTGGTTTTCTACAATACCATCCGGATCAATCTCTTCCTTTACTGATCTTACTGAGAAATTCACGGCCTTTTTTTCAAATAGCAAAAGGATTAAGAAAACACCCGCTTCCCTCATGCAGTTAAGACAAGGACCTAATGAAACATTGCGAGAGTTCATAGCCAGTTTCAACGCCGAAAGACTTCAGATTCCAGATCTTCACATCTCCTCGACAACTTTTGCCCTGACCTTAGCCATCCGAGGTTCGGAATTCAGAATGTCCTTGTCTAAGAATCCACCGACGAAAGTGACCGAACTTCTCAGAAGGGCAGAAAAATATATAACTGTGGAAGTGACACTACTTTCGGTTAGGGCGCAAGACCAAATTTATGGAACAATAGTACAGTCTTCGAAACCCGTCAAACAGGGGAATAAGAGATCAAGGTAAGAAGATGGAAGGAATTCTTCTTGATCCAACACAAAGAGAAGCAGTTATGGATATCAGAATTTAACTCCATTAAATGCGCCTCGGTCCCACATTCTCATGGAAATCAAAGGTCGGGAAGATTTGCGCTGGCCAAAACCTATCAAGGAGAAGATCGATGAAAGAAATCATCATAAATATTGCAACTTTCACAAAAGCTCAGGTCATACTACGGATGAGTGCAAAACACTAAAACTGGAGATAGAAGCTGTTAGCTCAAAATAGTGTGTACCGCAAGCACACGGGTCTTGTACAAGTAATAAAGTGGACTTTTTGAGTCCGGATTGTCAATCCCACGAGAAATGTTTACTTTAAATTATACAACTTTAATTAATTTAATTCTAACAATAAAAAGAAACACACAATTAAAAGTTGGTTTTGGAAAATTCTAAATTAAAGAAACTAATTTTAAACCAAATTAAAATAAGGAAAATGAAAGATAAAATAGTTGGGATTCATGATTTCACTTAACTCTCGCTTAAGTAATTTCTCAACACATGCAAATTAATAAATTACTCATTTACAATGTTAGACCCGATTTTTCAAGTTTAGCTAATTACCTCTCTCGAGTGAAATTAACCCTAATCAATTGGTTTAACCTACTATATCTATATGTCGATTAAAACTCAACCAATTGCATTAACTCTTTGTGAAAATAGATCAATAGATCATTTAGGGTTTAAGGTATATCTCTATCCTTAACAAGAACTTAGAGCATTTGTTATTTGATCTAAAATGCATAATATCTCTCGATTATCAAACACTTCACAAAACATATATTTGGTGATCAATCAAATATATGAAATAAGCTCAAAATTAATAAACAAACATTAAAATTATTTAAACTAAGTTAAGCTACATCAATCATCCCAACATAAAATAGCTAGTCCATTGTATAAATATTGCACAAAAGTTGAGGTTTACAAAAATATATCATAAAATATAGAAATCAAAGATTAAAAATACAAGATAATGAAATAAATCACTTCCCTTGAATTTTGCCCCAAAATTCCTTCAACAATACTTTGAATCTTCACCTCTCTTTTTGCTTCATAACTTCAATGGAGACTAGGAACATGGAAACAAAACAAAACTACAAACTAAATTACAAAATAAAGCAAAAATAAAGAAAAGAAAGAAAAGAGAGAAAATGGGCTAGGGTTTGGACAGTGAATTGGGGATCCTTTGAAGTGAAGAAATGAGATTATTTATAATCCCCAAAACCTGACCTAAAATATCTTGAAAAACGCGTCCAAATAAAGTCAAACACGCCCTTAAATTAAAATAATAATAATAAAAAAATTAAAATCGAAATTTGGCCGAAAATTGTCCACACGATCGCGTGGGTGACAGATTAATTTTCTGTTGATTTTCGTTGGGCGCACAACGTGTGCCCAACAAACAATTGAAATTGAAAAGGCATGGGCAAAAGCCCATGACATGTTATATATACATTATAATATTATGTGTGTGTGTGTTTGTGTGTTTGTGTGTGTGTGTCTATATATATATATATATATATATATATATATATATATATATGTCTTTTTGTCTTTCTTTTCCTTTTTTTTCTTTAAACTATTTGTACGTCAAGTCCCTGGTCTTCTTGTCTTTTTCAATTTAGTCCTCGAATTTTGACTTTTATTACAAATATGCCCCTAAAATATTTGCATCTCTAGTCCTCCAACTTTTTGAGATGTTGCGATTGAGTCCTCAAACTTTTGATTTCTTTCAATTAGGTCATTGAATATTAAAATTGCTCCTCTTTTCGCTCAATTGCTCTCCAGTCTTATCTATTTCTTTTTCAATTGAGGTTGTACCTAATTGTACAAGATAAACACAATTTATAAGTAGAAATTCGCTCAATTTGCCAATTAAATTGTCGATTTAAAAGCAAAATAAGTGTGTAAAACACACTTATTAGAAGCCCTCATCAAAAGGGGCTTCCTTGGCCATTACGTCAAAAAGGAAGACAAAGATCGGGGAAAAGGAGAGGAGAATAATACGTCCGCTGGCACCATAAATTTTATTGACGGGGGTATAACTTTTGGAGGTGATTCAAAAAATGCAAGAAAAGTTTATGCCCGGGCACTGGATGGTCAAAAAGAATGGTCGGCAGGTCATGACCATGAAAATTCGACCAGCATCAATTTCAGTAATTCTGATATGGAAGGAATTTCAAATTTTGATGTAAGAAGAGTGCTTGTTGACAATGGGAGCGTAGCCTATGTCCTTTCTTTGGAAGCTTTCAACAAGATGCAACTCCCCCGGGATCGGCTTCGTCAAGTCATTATCCCATTAACTGGCTTTGGTGGCGGAACCGTGAAACCAGAAGGTTTAATTGACCTTCATACTTCTCTTGGATCAGAAGAAAAGTTGGTGACTAGAATGACCCCGTTTCAGGTCGTAAAGACCCCTATGGCTTACAACGCTATCTTGGGAAGACCATTCTTGAATAGCTTGAAGGAAATAGTGTCAACATATCACTTAGCGATCAAGTTCCCAACATCAGAGGGCATAGCAACAGTGCAGGGTAATCGAGCAATGGCCACAAGTTGTTACATTAGCTGCATTGGAAAGGGTAAAACAGATATGATGTCAATAGAACTTCCTACAGAAGAACGCATGTCACCAGTGGAAGAATTGGAAGAAGTTCCCATTTCAGAAGGAAAAGTTTCACGATTGGGAAAGAATTCCCAAAACCAATGAAGGAAGAACTGTCGCAATACTTGAGGAGAAACATCGACATCTTTGCTTGGAGAGCAGAAGATATGCTCGGGATTGACCCCGCACTTGTTGAACATAGGCTTAATGTCATGCCAGACAAGAAGCCTGTAAAACAACGAAGAAGGCAGTTTACTACAGAAAGAAGACAAATAATAAAGGAGGAAATAGATAAGCTCTTGAAAGCAGGGTTCATCAAGGAAGTAAAGTATCCAGAATGACTAGCCAACGTGGTATTGGTCAAGAAGCCAAATGGAAAGTGGCGAGTCTACATAGATTTTACAGAGTTAAACAAAGCATGTCCAAAAGACAGGTATCCTCTTCCCCAAATCGACAGATTGGTGGATTCCACATCAGGTTCTGAACTTTACAGCTTTCTTGACGCATTCTCAGGATATCATCAAATTCGAATGGCACTGGAAGATCAAGAGAAAACTTCATTTATGGCTGATGAAGGGATTTATTGCTACAAAGTCATGCCCTTCGGATTAAAGAATGTTGGGGCTACTTATCAAAGATTGGTAAACATGGTCTTTTCCAAACACATCGGCATGAACATCGAAGTTTATGTTTATGACATGGTCGTAAAGAGCTCGAGAAAGAAAGACCACATAGCCGACTTGGAAGACATATTCTGTACACCCAAACAACATCGGATGAAACTAAATCCCGCCAAGTGCACCTTCGGAGTAAGCTTGGGAAATTTTTTAAGGTCCATGATCACTCAGCGAGGCATTGAAGTTAACCCGGATAAAATTGTGGCCCTTAAATCAATTGAACCTCCCAGTACCATCAGGGAAGTACAAAAACTTACGGGTAGAGTGGCAGCATTGGGCCGTTTCATGTGAAGGGCAGCGGATAAATGTTTTCCTTTCTTCAAGACTCTCAGAGGAAACAAGGAGTTCAAATAGGATGAAGAATGCGATGTCTCCTTCAGGAAGCTGAAGGACTATTTGGGAAATCCTCCAATATTGGTAAAACCAAATTCGGGAGACACTCTGTTCTTGTATCTGGCAGTTTTAGATCATGCAGTAAGTTTCGTTTTGATTAAAGTGGAAGGGAAGATCCAAAAACCGGTATACTATGTTAGCAAGATGATATTGGATGCAGAAACCCAATGTACACTGGTAGAACAGCTTGTGCTTTCCCTGGTTACAGCAGTCGGGAAGTTAAAGCCTTACTTCCAAGCCCATGCTATAACAGTCCTCACAAACCAGCCTTTAAAATAGATCTTGCAGAAATGGGATGTCTCAAATGGTCAATCGAGCTTGGAGAATATGACATTGAGTTCAAGCCTCGACCTTCCATAAAAGCACAGGTCTTGGCGGACTTCGTTGCCGAACTCGCTCCAAGACCTCGAGGGCCAACATGTCATGACAGGGAAGAGGCCACATGGACTTTGCAAGTTGACAGAGCATTGAATTCCGGAAGCTCGAGGGTCGGAATCATACTAAAAAGGATGATGGCACAATTGAAATTCAGTTCGCAATTAGGTTCGACTTCCCGACCACTAATAATGACGCGGAGTATGAGGCCATTATCGCCGAACTTCAGGCAGCTCAACATCTAGGGGTCGAGCATGTCAAAGTATTGAGTGATTCACAATTGGTGGTAAAGCAAGTGAATGGCACTTTTGAAGCAAAAGATAAAAAATGTCATCTTACAGAATGATGGTTCTGGACTTGCAAAGGAAGTTCAAGTCTTGCTGCATAGATAAAATACCAAGGTCCGCTAATCACAAAGCGGATGCTCTATCTAGACTAACTTTTTCCAATCTAGACCACTTGGAGAGAACTGTATTCGTGCGAACACTTCATGGGCCCAGTATGGAATAGCAACCCGATGTCATGGATATTTCAGATCATGAGCCCAGTTGGATGGATCCAATCATTGAATATTTAATGTCGGGAAAGTTTCCAGATAGTAAGGCAGAGGCAAGAAGAGTCAAAGCAAGGGCCCTGAGGTATACCATATTACAGAATATCTTGTTCCGTCGAAGTTTTACACTTCCTTACCTCCAATGTCTAACTCCGAAAGAGGCAGCTCTTGCTATGGCCGAGGTTCATGAAGGAATTTGTGGAGGACATCAGGGTACGAGAGCACTGGTTATGAAGTTAATGCGATACAGGTACTATTGGCCAACCACGAGGAAGGACACCCTCAGCTACATGAAAACTTGTGATAAGTGTCAAAGGGTTGCAGCTCGATTGCATTAACCAGCAGAAGAACTATCTTCAATTATATGCTCATACTCCTTTACACGGTGGGGAATTGACATACTTGGGCGATTCCCCATAACTTGTGATCAAGTCAAGTTTCTAGCAGTGGCTGTAGAATATTTCACAAAATTGATAGAAGTAGAACCTCTTGCCGTAATTAAAGAACAAAAGTTGGAGGCATTTGTTTGGAAGTCAGTTATCTGCAGTTTTAGTCTTCCTAAGACATTGATAACTGATAACGGAAGACAATTTAAGTGCCAAGCCTTCAAACAATTCTGCAAGAATCTGAGAATAGAACACATGTTAACTTCAGTTTCACACCTGCAGAGTAATGGATTGGCTGAGGTTACAAACAGGTTCATCTTGCAAGATTTGAGGACTCGTCTTGACAGTGCCAAGGGTGATTGGCCCGAACTCCTTCCAGAAATACTTTGGAGGAACTGAACAACATTCAAGACAGCAACAGGGAAAACTCCATTCATGTTAGCCTTTGGAATGGAAGTCGCTATTCCAGTAGAAGTGACGATTCCCAGCTTCCGCGCAATGACTACAGAAACACCCGATCAACTTGAGGGGTAGAGAGAAAGTTTGGATCTCCTAGAAGAAGTCAGGGAAAGTGCCGCCCTAAGAATAACTGCTTATCAACAGGCTATGTCTGAGAAGTTTAATATCCGAGTCAAAAAGAGAGAGTTCAGGATGGGAGATCTTGTCCTACGTTGAAGTGAAGCCACCGGTCATCAGCCTGGGAAACTTGGACCTATTTGGGAAGGACCATACGAAGTCATTCGAAAGGTGAGGAAGGGCTTGTACAACCTCCGAACAATGGATTCCAAGCCCCTTCCTTGGCCATGGAATGTTGAAAATCTGAAGCCTTACTACAAGTAGTCCCCATTTCGGCAACAACAAGGTCATTTAGTTGTAGAATAGTCGGGTCTGCGATCCCTTTCTTTCTTTTTATTTATTATTCCCGGACTTGCACGTCTATCCATATTTTTTAGTATGCTCGGGCCTACATGCCCATTGTACTTTCTTTCAGAGTCTAGGAGGGGTACTCTTTTTCCTTATCCAGATTTTTTTCCAAAAGGGTTTTTTCTGGATAAGGTTTTAACGAGGCCTATAGTTAAGTCCCCCTTTAATAAAAGTATTTCTTCCAAAGAATGAGCATCAGAATATCAGGCACAGGAATAGCTTAGAAGGTCAGTTAAATGACTTTACAAGCTATCCCCTACGAATAATTTACAACGTCTCATGTCAAGGCGTTACAAATTATTCTTTTGCGAATAATTTACTATATCTCATGGCAAGATGTTACAAATTATTTTCCTACAATAATTTACAATGTCTTATGGCAAGGCGTTAGGAATTATTCCTTTTCGAATAATTTACAATGTCTCATGGCAAGACGTTATAAATTATTTCCCACAATAATTTATAATGTCTCATGGCAATGCGTTACAAATTATTCCTTTGCGAATAATTTACAATGTCTCATGGCAAGACGTTACAAATTATTTCCCTACAATAATTTACAATGTCTCATGGCAAGATGTTACAAATCATTTTCCTACAATAATTTGCAATGTCTCATGGTAAGGCGTTACAAATTATTTGAATAATTTACAATGTCTCATGGAAAGATGTTACAAATTATTCCTTTACGAATAATCTACAATTTATATCAAACGGATTTGCAAAGTCAAGAGCTCAACCTCTTCTTTATAAAATTTTCAAAAAGACCGACCTTGCTCGACCTTACCATGGATGATATGTGACCATTTACTTGTAATGGTTACTTAATAGGTCGACCATGCCCGACCTGTCTAGACATTTGTCTTGGATCCGGAGTTTGGCGCTACAAAGAATCAAACGCCTATTCGTATGACAAAGATCATCCTTGGTCGA
The DNA here is from genome assembly GCA_963555705.1 of Ligustrum vulgare. NCBI lineage: Eukaryota > Viridiplantae > Streptophyta > Magnoliopsida > Lamiales > Oleaceae > Ligustrum > Ligustrum vulgare. The sequence continues at coordinate 37,593,144 of OY743173.1, read as the reverse complement.
CCATATATCTTTTAAGCCTTTATAAAGACAGTTTGTGTGCTCAAGATGGCAATTAATTTGTCACTAAAACACAAGTAAAAGGAAATAACATTGGCAGAAAATAGGCATATTCATTTATAAGGGAAAATTTACAAGTAGTCTACGGGGCATACCTCGGCCCAAAATAGAATGATTACAAGTTTCCTAGTCTTCGGGATCAGTCCCGTCCTCTACTTCCTCGAGCACTTCACAATCGTCTTCTTCCTCCTCCTCAAAAGAGCTGAGATCGAGATCGTCAGCACCCAAAGGGAAAGCAACCATTGGGCTCGTATCAAGCTCGGGCATTTTCAGAAGGCACCAAGCCTTTGCCTGCTTGATCGCTTGAGAGTAAGACTCGAAAGCGTAATTGCCCAAGGAAATCTTGTACTCTTCTGAGCCCTTCAATGCTTCGAATACAGAAGCCTAGACCTAGGGTTCTCTTTCCCGGGTTTGATTGAGCTTTTAAGCCAAGCACTTAGCCTCATCTCGAGGTGAATCTTGCTCCTGAAGTACAACCTCAAGGTCAGCCCTGACCTTTCAAAACTCTTCCTCAGCATGGTTGGTCCGGGTGGCCTCGTACTAAACGGAGTGCACCAGTTGACTTGCCATCTCACCCCGCTCAATACTTTGATTGGAGACTCCTTGGGTAATGCTCAACATCTGTAAGTCAGGCAAACAAGTTATAAAAAATCTTGCGTAAAAAGATTGATTGAGAATTGTGTAACATCTCGGGAATTACCTGGAGAGCCGCGCTCAATATATGCTCAACTCCCCGCTCCAGACAGACCTCATATTGGTACTTCTTCACAAGGTTTGGACGCAGGGAGTCTTGCATTTTCCTCCTGGAGTCGGCTAGAGACGGATTCTCAGCCTCAAGCTCAGGATCAGACGGCGGGGGAGCCCGACCTCTTTGCTGCTTTTCCTCCCTAGGGGGAGGAATATCTTCTTGGGCATGGGAGGTTTTCCTTGAGCCTGAAAGATTAGCCCTCACCCTTTTTTGAGGGCCCCTTCTCGTCACCCCATCCATGGTTCTCTTAGCTCGGGCACTTTGGGCCTTAGCCAGTGCACATTGCTTCAAAGCTTCAAAATCAAAGGCCATCCCTACAATAAGTGCGAGATGGTTAGACCCCATGAAAGTTGCACGTGAATAAGAATAAAGCAAGAAAGGGCAATTTTTATATACGTAATTTAAAAGGCCGAACCCTACCCGGCTGAAGATCGAGACCGACCTGGTCAAGGATGCCGCTATTCGCTAGGTCATGGCTTCTTCAGCCAGTAATCCAAAATCACACACCCTCATTGCGTTTGCCATAAGCTCAGTTATGGCCTCCTCACTCAAATTGCCCACCCTATTGAAATTGTCAACATCAGGCCTTCTAAAAGTCGGCCAAAATATGTTCTCTCCCTCTCTTGGTTTAATAAAAAAGAACTTCTCCTTCCAGTACTTAATAGAGGAAGAGACCCAAGGAACCTCAAACCGACCCTTCCCACACATATACACAAAAAAATTACATCGGGGCTAATACTTAAGCTCTAAAAGGCATTTACAAAAGTTGACTATGGGTTCTATTCCTTGGCTCCTGCATAATAAAAAAAAATAAACAAGTAGCCTCCACCCATTAGGAGCGAATTGACCAGGTAATATGCCCGGGGTCAGTAAGAAATCTATAAAAAAATGGTGAAGGGGAAACCTAAGCCCGACCATTAAGGCCTCATGATATACTACTATCTCCCCGGCAATGGGTAGAATACTCGTCCCTATCTGGAACCCTAGCAGTATAGCTTTCTGATAACATATATCTGCTCATGTCTACCTCGATCATGTGTTCTTTCATTTTGTTATAATAGGTTGGGAGTTCGAGGTCGGCTTGTCTTAGCTCTCTGCCAACCTCGGGATTATCCTCAACCCCTTCTTCATTATCAAATTTGTTACCTTGAGGAGTGGGTGGGGGTTGGTAAAAACCTAAATGCTCGACCTCTAAAGGTTCGTCTAAGTTTTCCACCTCCCTAAGGTCGCCCATTGAAACTTGTCTGGCCATGACTACAGATAATAAATAATAAAACTAAGAGTGGTCGGGAAAGGCCGAGCTTACTTAAGTGCTAAGAATTTTTTTGTTGGAGAAGAGGTCGTGCTAACTGCTCGAGGAGCTCTTCGATCTCTCAAAATTCGCAAAGTAAAAAGAATGAGATTATGGGGACCACATATATATAGGAAAAATTGGCGGGAAAAGTTTCAAAATCCACAGATTACCTCTGGCCACGTGTCATCCATCTAAAACGAGTCTATTATGTCAAAGTATTAAATCCTATTAGTAGGCAAAGTACGTGTGACAGTTGTCATGCGTCCAGCAATCTTGTCCCGTTCTCTGACGCACGGGGGGGCCAATGATTGGTATAATTTCCTACTTCCTAAATTAAGGGAAATTCCGTTCACCACCTTTAAGCTCAAACCTTCCCTGGGAATAGCTTATGTTCTGATATGTAACTCGATCTCCCCAGATCTCATCCCTCATAGTCCCATAGGTTGGTCCATATTCCCGAGCTTCTTCCGATACCCTGTGGTCGGGTTTGTACCGACCCCGTCTTCTATCTTAAAGTATTACGGGCTTAAAAGCTGAACCTTGTGCCCGGTCACATCTTGAGAATAAGGTTGGGTTATATCCCGACCATATTTTTACTTTGAGTTGTCACTGGTGGATCAGGTCGGCTCTTCCCGGCCTATGACCCATGCAAGTAGGCCTCAAGATCTATTTCGTCAATGGGCCACATTCTTGGGCCTCAAGACAACACGTATTCCATAAGGAAACGTTTTACAAAAGGGGAATTGAATCACTATAAGTTTAGACCTCTTCATAAAATGCAGTGTTCTAAAATGCGTGAAGCGTGACGAAGCGTGGACCCCGAGTGTCAAGCTTTACAAGCTTAAGTGCGCTTAGGCGTTAAAAAGCGTTTTTCAATTTTTTTTTTTTTTAATTTTTAATCAATCTAAATCATTAAATATTTGAAATAATGCATACTAAACAAATCTAAAGGCAAAAACTAGACAATTCCTTAAGAAATGTTTTCAAAAAGGCAAAAAAGTAAAAACTAGACAATCTAAAGGCATACTAAACAAATCTAAATCATCAAGATAAATAATTAGTAATTACTAATTACTTAGTACTTAGTACTTAGTAAGTTAGTAGTAACTAGTCTACTAGTACTATACAATAGGAAATGTTTTCAAAAGGTAAAAACTAGACAATTCCTGTATACTAGATTGACTTTACACATACTTTCGAAATTGCCAACAAAAAGTTAGTCTCAAAAATCAAAATCATATCATAATCACAAAAATTAAGATTTAAGATAGCACAATCGCTAAATCTTGTCTAGCTCTTTATCGGACTCCAATTCAATATCTTCTTCTTCTTCTTCTAATTCATCTTCCGTGTCATCCGATACAAAATCATTTTCTTCGGGCTCCCTTATTTCAAATTGCGCATTTCTAGCACGTATATCATAATTCACCCCATCATTCTCCTCTTCCTCACCTTCCTCATCACAACCCTCTACAATCCAATGTTGTGCATTGCTAGCATCACTTGCTAATAAAGTCTCCATTTTCCCCTTTCTCTTCTTCTTGTTTCTCAATCTTGCATTGAATTGGACATAAACAAGATTGTTCATTCTTGTGGTATCAAGTCTATTCCTTTTCTTGGTGTGTATCTAAAAAAAGAAAGAAAAAAAAAGAGTGAAAAGTGATAAGTTAGATAACTTTAGTATACTTAATAAGTTATTAAACTACTACCAAATTACCTAAGTAATAACTCATATTTAATATCAAATATTTAACAATATAATTACTAATTACATTAGTACTCACCCCTTCAAACGTACTCCAATTTCTTTCACAACCCGATGAACTAGTTGTCAAACCGAGGATCCTTTTTGCCATTATCTTTAGATCTGGTGTTTCATTGCCATAGAAGTCCCACCAATTCACTAATAATAAGAAATAAATTATTAAATATAAATGAAAGAGAGTAAAATGCCATTAAAAGTTTCAACATTCAAGTAATCACTCATTCAAGCAATGTCATGAAAGAAAAATGAGAGAATAATTTTAATTTTTAACATACCCGGATTGTAATTTTCATTGTTGTACTCACATCCACTTATTGCTAGCTTTCTTCCAAATGAACCTTCTTTTTGAACATACTTTGGCAACTCGACATTTATCACATGATGTTGAATTTCTTCATCGGGAAAGAATTTCTCAACACAAACAATCACATTATTCGTTATCAAATGATCACCCTTGATACTTGGATTCTTGAAGAAATAAAATGGATTCAAAAAATAAGCCGTTGTATGAAGTGGACTATTAAGGCGATTCTTGCTTTTTACATCAATAATGTCCAAGATTGGCTTGTAGTCACCCTCTTTCTTCAATGTATTTTTGATATCATCCTTTGCCTTTTGTAGCTCACCAAAAACAAAGCCCATTGAAGGCTTCTCTTCTCCATCAACAAGTCTAAGTACTTTCACTAGTGGAGTAAACACCCTTATACACAACTCCATCAAATTCCAAAAATCATTTGGAACAACAATATTAAATGCCTCTTTCCCTTTTTTGCTCCTAGACCATTTTGTGTTGTCCCATTCATTGCTAGTCATCATATTTCTCAACTCTTGTTTTTTATCAAGCAAACTTTGCAATGTTAGGAAAGAGGTTGCAAATCTAGTGACTCCCGGCCTAACTATCTCTCTTTTTGTGAACTTTCTCATCAATGCCAAAGTCTTGTGATGGGCATAGATGAAAATAGTGAAAGCTTTTGCCTTGTTAATCACCCCTTTGAAGTTAGGAAGTTTAGATATTCCTTCAAGCATAAGGTTTATGGTATGAGTTGCACATGATGTCCAAAAGATGTTAGGTCTTTCTAATGACAAAAAATTTGCGGCGGCCATATTATTGGAAGCATTTTCGGTTACAATTTGAACCACATTTTTAACCCCAACATTTTCAATACATTCGTTGACGTAGTCAAATATGTATTGACCGGTGTGAGCATCATTTGAAGCTTCCTTTGATGAAATAAATGTGGTCCCCAATTTACAATTTACACACAAATTCATAATGCTTCTTCTTTTCCTATCACTCCAAGCATCGGTCATGATTGAACACCCATTATTTTTCCACTCTTCTTCTTGCTTTTTTAGAGTTTCTTTTGTTCTATCCACCTCTCCCTTTAAAAGTGGCTCCCTTAGTTGGTATTGGGACGGTGGAGGGTAACCGGGGCCATATTGACCAAGAGCTTCAACAAATTGTTTAAAACTATCATTATCAATAGCATGAAAAGGAATTCCGGTTTCATAAACCCATCTAGCCAAGTATTGATGAACTTCTAATAACCTTTTCTTAGAAATTGCATCAATGATATTTTGTTGTCTCAATTTCTTATGTGCATTCTTAGAAGCATCATTGACCTTGATAAACCGTGCAAATTGATCTATAGGTCCTACATTATTAGGCTTTTTCCTAGACCCCCTTTCAATGATAGAAATTTCATCTTCTTCTTCCTCACGTAGTTCATCATCAATAGTAGGCAAAGATATAACCACATCATCCCTCAACCTAACATCACGCACTAGCTACCCTTTTGGCCTTAATCCCTTCAATTGCCTCAATACACTTGGATTTTTGTTCCTCATTTGCTTTAGGACATGGTGCAACTCCTTTTCCTTTAATCCCAGCAATATGAATTTTATGTCTATGAATCCCCCCCGTAGTAACCTTTTCACATAAAATGCATTTCACTATAGTAAGTTTAGAATCATTTACCAGCACAGCAGTTTCCCATCCGACATCTCCAGAATCTCTTTTCGGGTGATTAACGTTGGAATTAGATGATTCTTCTTCTGGTTCCATTGGTCCTACAAATCGCTCAAACAATATAAAAAATTGAAGAACTCAACATTAAAGAACTTTCAATGGCAGTGACTACACCAAAGTTAGCAAACATTGATAATCTCTTTCACACTTTTTAATTTAATCAATCACATTTACTGACCAGTGAGCATCAACGAATTTAGTTAAAAAAAAATATGGAAGAACATGAAGATGCAGTGCCAGTGCCAGTGACCGTGTTTATGTGATTCACCAAGAAGATTGCTAATCTCTTTCACTCTATCTCTTTCACACTTTTTAATTTTATCAATCACATTTACTGAGCATCAACGAATTTAGTTAAAAAAAAAATATGGAAGAACCGAAGAACTCAAGAACATGAAGATGCAGTGCCAGTGCCAGTGACCGTGTCTATGTGATTCACCAAGAAGATTGCTAATCTCTTTCACACTATCTCTTTCAGACTTTTAATCAAACACTTAGCATCAACCAAATTGCAAAGTAAAGAAAACATGGTCGCTCAAGCTAGAAACCGTGTCTGTGAGTCTGACTCTGGACTGTGCTGTGTACACCACCAAGTGACCAAGGTAGAACCGTAGTAGCAGTGAAGAAATACTGAAATAGGAATAATACCTTGATAAAAAAGGAGAAAATATGTTCGATTTCACGCCGAGTTCTTCACGCCGAGTTCCTTCTTGCTGCCCTAGCTCCGCTCGCTGGTTGAAGATTGAAGAACAACACAGGAATAATGGAAGAAATCAGAAAATGGGTTCGATTTCACTTCTTCTTCTGGGCTCAATCTTGTGTTCGACTTCGTCTCCGCAGTCCGGCTTCTCTTCTCTCTGTGTTTCGAACGTTTCTGATGTGTGAGTGTGAGAGAGTTTGCTGTGAAATTTTGTTTTAATGGAAAGATTAAAAAAGGGTTAAAAATTTCCAAGCGCGCTTTTGCGCGTGTTCTCGCGCGAAAGCGCGCGTTCTCGGTCAACGAAACGTGTTGACAGCGTTTTTCGCGCTTCCGGCCAAAACTTCGCGTGGACAGCGCGCATCACGCACAACTCGCGCAAAAGCGCGCGTTTTTTGCGCGTTTTCGAACACTGATAAAATGTAAGTTTATAATAAAAGGACTCCTTCTTTAAATAAAGAAGGTTATGGGCTTTTCAGCCCTATAAATATAGCTCATTTGATCACATATTATTCATTTATAATTCTTTACGTATTTCCAGTTATATATTCTCTCATTACTTTTCCCCAGAATACTAATTCTCACACCGGAGGGGCGACGGGAAGAATCCATCTCCCCTTTTTACAAGTCATCCAAGGCGGGTTCATTCATCTTTTCCAGTGAACAAGCTACTCCAGATCTTGCAACGTCAATGTTAGGAATTTTTAAAGCATCATATACCCGGAGGGGCGACGGGGAGAATCCTCCTCGCCTTTTTACAAGTCATCCAAGGCGGATTCATTCATCTTTTCCAGTGAACAAGCTACTCCAGATCTTGCCACGTCAATGTTAGGAATTTTTAAAGCATCATATACTAAAATGTGATTTTATTATAATATACTACATAATACCAAAAATAAATAAAAAAGTACCATGTTTGAAACTTTCCCAAATTATATATTTTCTTATTGAAAATTTTAAATATATCTAATTCACATTACATGGCGACAATAATGGGAATTCAGAAATTCAAATTGCATTCAATTTTTAAATGTTTGTAGATGTAGAAATTGTCAAGAAACATAATTCGAATCATAAAAAATTCATAGAATCCTGAACTCGCCTGGGATGACCTGCAAAAAAGGCAATGAGGAAACTCTCCGTCGCCCCTCCGGTGTGAGAATTAGTTTTCTGGAAAAAGGTAGAGAGAATATTTAACTGGAAAAACGTAAAGAATTGTGAATGAATATATGTGATCAAAGGAGCTGTATTTATAGGGCTGAAAAAGCCCATAATTTCCTTTATTTAAGGAAGGAGTCCTTTTTGCTATATACTTTACCTTTTATGAGGAATTCTAATCTTATAAGAATTGTACTTCCTCTTTTTTAGGATGATTCCCTATGGGCTATGTTTTATTCCGAAAGCCCAAGAAGGTGGCCCATTGATGAAGCCCATAAACGGTGAACACCGGGAATCGTCTAGTGGTCGGGCAATACCGGGCATAATTGCCACCATCGATGGACTTGATTAGATCGGAAAATCTCGGGCTGTGAACGGTCATAAGGTCGAGCCTAAAGCCTGGCCTAAGAAAATCCACAGACCATAAGCTAACTGGCCGGCGTACTCATCGGGATGGGCCGACCTGTTTTGGTCCTTTCATAGGCCCATTGATGATCCCGGAAAGTAGCCCGATCAATGGCCCCCGTGCATCATGGATCGGTGATTGATGCCTGAATGCAATTAACCCTTGACAGCTGTCACCTTTATTAATAACATGTTTTGCCAACTGTTACGCTTTGTGATGTGTGTGGCGTAATTAATATCTTGCAAATGGGTGGCCGCCACGTGTACATAATGAAAGGCGGTAGTTTGAAAATTTTCCCGCCTATTTTTTGCCTATATATATGTGGTCCCTATACCCTCATTCCTTTTACTTTACGATTTTGTGAAAACCAGAGAACTCCTCGAGCAACTAGCAGGATCTCATTTACAAACAACATTGCCTTTTAGGTACGCTCGACCACACCCGACCTTTTTAATTTCATAACTTATCGCTAGAAAAATGGCCAGGCAGGTGAACATCACAGACCTTAGGGAAGTTGAGAATCTAGACGAACCATTAGAGGTCGAGCCCATAGGGTTTTATGAGCCTCCACCTTCCCGGGATGAGGAGTCGGATGGTGAGGAAGGGATCGAGGACGATGTTGACCTAGACAGAGGGACTGGTGAGGCAGACCTGGAACTCCCGACCTTTAACAGTAGGATGAAGGAGCATATGGTTGAGGCCGATATGAGGAAGTTCGGGATGTCCGAGGGGTATATAGCCCGAATTCCTGAGGCAGATGATGTTTCTTATCATTGCCGGGAGGGGGAGATGGTTGTATTTCATGAGTCCCTTGTGGCCGGGCTTAGGTTTCCCTTACACCACTTTTTTATTGACTTTCTTCTTACCGCCAGCATTGTCCTGAGCCAACTCGCACCTAATGGGTGGAGGATTCTCGTATACTTCTTTGTCTTGTGTAGGAGTCTAGGAATAGAACCCACTATTGAGTTGTGCAAGTGTCTCTTGGATTTAAAGTATTTGCCCCGATGTAATTGTTTCGTCTATTTAAGCGGGAAGGGACGTTCTGAAGTTCCCAGGGTACCTTCTTCAATAAAATATTGGAAGGAAAGATTCTTCTTTGTAAAGCCCCGGGCAGGGGAGAACATTTTTTTGTCGACCTTTAGAAGACCTGATGTAGATAGCTTTAATAGGATGGGGAACAAAACTGAGGAGGAGATGGCCGACCTTCTTGCCAACGCCATTAGGGTGTGTGATTTTGGCTTATTGGCCGATGAGGCTTCTGACCTGACCACTAATGAAATTTTGGGCCAGGCCGGTCTCGATCTACAGCCCGGTAGTTCTCGGCCTTGTAAATTAAGTAAATATTTTTCTTTTGGAATTTTTATAACCATCAACGTCTGCTTTACTGCTCATCCTTTCTTTTTAAATTTTTTGGTAGGGATGGCCTTTGATGGTGATAGACTAAGGAAAGCGGCCGAGGAGAGAGCCCGGGCTGCCACCAAGAAGAGGAAGGACGACGGTGTCGTGAGGCGCCGTTATCAGAAGAGGCCCCGAAAAGATGCCTCTGGGGTAGGCGAGACCTCAAGGAGGAGTCCGGAGGTTCCTCCTCAAAGTGGTCGAGAAACACGCCAGCCACCTCCCCGTGACCAGCCCGGTCGCGTATCCCCGGCACCGGAGGTAGTGCCCGAAGGTCCTACTTTGGCCGACCTAAGGGGGAACATAGAGGAAAGCATTCATCCTGGTCTGCTGGAGAAGTACACCGAAGAAGTTGCCATTGAGGATGGAGTAGATCACTTTCTGAATGCAGCCGTGAAGGTATGACCGTTCCTCTTTTCCTGTGCATTGATTTTCTTCTGATTATTATTGAAGTTTTCGTCCTGACTTGCAGCTCGTTAGCATTTTTCGGGGACTCATCAACTAGGGTGTCAAGCGCGGAGAGACTTCGAGCCAGCTTGTTCACTCAGTCCAATACGAGGTGACTAAGGCCCGGGCTGTAGAGGAGAAACTGGCTCGCGTGGATTCAGATTTAGCCTTAATGACCCAGGATCGAGATCTTACCCGGGAAGAAAATAACAGGCTTGCTGATGAACTTCTCCGGGAACGGGAAGAGATCGAGGCTGCCAAGGTTGAGGCTGTGGAAGTATATAAAAAATCCGAGGAGTACGATTTGGCCTTAGGCAACTATGCCTTGGAATCGTACTCTCAAGGAATGAGACAAGCCCGAGCTTGGATCAAACTCCACGCGCCCAATCTTGATACCACCCCCCTCTCTCAATTTCCCTTGGGAACTGAAGGCCTTGACCTTTCCCCATTTTTGGAGGAGGATGTTGAGGTTGAGGTTAGTTCTAACGAGGAGGCCGAGGATGGCGGTAATCAAGATCCCTAGATGTAAATAGGATAATTTTTGATGTAAAGTCCGGGGTATGCCCCGAGGTCCTGGTGTAATCAACTCTTGTTTTAATGAAAATATTTTTTTGAAAGTTCGTGCCTTTTACTATGTTTTATTGAATGTTTGCTAACAAAGGCCGGGAATGATCGAACTTTTCAACAATCCATAGAGTTGGTCGAGCATGTTCCTTGCAAATGTTAAGTTTTCTTGATTCCGTATAATTATATGATCGGGTACTGGCCGACCTTATATTATGACCACAAGAGTGGACTTAACCTTTTGTAGCATCAAGACTTTGAGTTGAATATAACTTGACTGGTGAGACCGGGTTTGCCCGACCCTTTCAGTCAATTGATTAGTAAGAATTGTGAAATGTGTTTTGACAAGATCGGGTGGTACCGATCTATTATGGGAAATAATTTGTAATGCCTTGCCATGAGACCTTGTAAATTATTCGTGGAAGAATAATTTGTAAAGTCTTGCCATGAGACATTTGTAACGCCTTGCCATGAGACCTTATAAGCTATTCGTGGAAGAATAATTTGTAAAGTCTTGCCATGAGGTATTGTAAATTATTTGATGGGAAATAATTTGTAACGTCTTGCCATGAGACCTTGTAAATTATTCGTGGAAGAATAATTTGTAGAGTCTTGCCATGAGGCATTGTAAATTATTTGATGGGAAATAATTTGTAACGCCTTGCCATGAGACCTTGTAAATTATTCGTGGAAGAATAATTTGTAAAGTCTTGCCATGAGGCATTGTAAATTATTTGATGGGAAATAATTTGTAACGCCTTTCCATGAGACCTTATAAATTATTCGTGGAAGAATAATTTGTAAAGTCTTGCCATGAGGCATTGTAAATTATTTGATGGGAAATAATTTGTAACGTCTTGCCATGAGACCTTGTAAATTATTCGTGGAAGAATAATTTGTAAAGTCTTGCCATGAGGCATTGTAAATTATTTGATGGGAAATAATTTGTAAAGTCATGTGAATGACCTTGTAAATTACTTCGATATCTGATCTTTGCAGTGCTCATTCTTTGGAAGAAATACTTTTATTAAAGGGGACTGAACGGTGGGCCTCGTTAAAACCTTAACCAGAAAAACCCATTGGGAAAAACTCTGGACAAGGAAAAAAAGTACCTGTCCCTGACACTGAAAGACAAAATAATGGGCACGCAGGCCCGACCTTAATATCCGATGATGGACGTGCAAGTCCGAAAACAAAAAATAAAAATGGGCGCGCAGGCTCGACCTTACTAGGACTTGATATCAATAGAAATATGATTACTTGTAGTACGGCTTCAAGTTCTCCACATTCCATGGTCGAGGAAGAGGTTTTGAGTCCACCGTGCGGAGGCTATATGAGCCCTTGCCCGCCTTTCGAATGACTTCATAAGGTCCTTCCCAAATAGGCCCAAGTTTACCTGGTTGATGACCGGCATCCTCACTGCGGCGAAGGACAAGATCTCCCATCCTGAGTTCCCTTTTCTTCACTCGAATATTGAACTTCTTAGACATGACCTGTTGGTAAGTTGCTATTCTTAATGATGCCTTTTCCCTGACTTCCTCTAGAAGATCCAGACTTTCTCTCTGTCCTTTGATGTGGTCGGGAGACCCTGTGGCCATAGTACGGAAGCTTGGAATGGTTACTTCTACGGGGACAGCGGCCTCCATCCCGAAGGCAAGCATGAATGGGGTTTCCCCTGTTGCTGTTTTGAACGTGGTTCGGTTGGTCAAAAGTACTTCTGGGAAAAGATCGGGCCAATCTCCCTTGGCACTGCTGAAGCGAGTCTTCAAGTCTTGTAAGATGAGTCTGTTTGTAACTTCAGCTAACCTATTACTCTTCGGGTGCGAAACGGAGGTCAACCTGTGTTCTATCCCCAGATTCTTGCAGAATTGCTTGAAGAATTGGCACTCAAATTGACGCCCATTATCTGTTATTAATGTCTTGGGAAGACCAAATCGGCAAACTATTGATTTCCACACAAATGCTTCCAACTTTTGTGCTGTGATCACGGCCAGTGGTTCGACTTCCACCCACTTAGTGAAATATTCCACTTCAACTCCCAAGAACTTTACTTGACCCCGGGCTATGGGGAAAGGTCTGAGTATGTTGATTCCCCATTGGGCGAAAGGGTATGGGCACAATATTGAGGATAGTTCTTCCGCGGGTTGATGTAATTGGGCTGAGAATCTTTGGCACTTGTCGCAGGCTTTCACATAACTAAGAGCATCTTTCTTCATGTTCGGACAGTAGTACCCGTATCTTATTAATTTCAGTGCTAGAGCTCTTGCTCCCTGGTGTCCTTCACAAATTCCTTCGTGAACCTCGGCCATAGCAAGAGCTGCTTTTTTGGAATTAGGCATCGCAGATAAGGAAGTGTGAAGCTTCGGCTTGGAACGGAGTCATCTTCGTTACACGCTTCTCTTCTGATCCTAGTGAAGTGGGAAGGTCAATTAGGCCTTCGGGTTTCACGGTTCCTCCTCCAAACCCAGTTAGGGGAGTAATGACCTGTCGAAGCCGGTCTTTGGGAAGTTGCATCTAATTGAAAGCTTCCAAGGAAAGAACGTTGGCTGCGCTCCCATTGTCAACTAGCACCCTCCTGACATCAAAATTGGCGATAGTTGCACTGATAACAACAGCATCGTCATGAGGATAAGAAATCCCTTCCATGTCAGCATTGCTGAAGCTGATGTTGTCCGAGACCTCATGGTCATGACATCCCAACCTTTTTTCCCGATCACTCAGTGCACGGGCATGGTTCTTTCGTGCATTATTCGAATCACCTCCAGATGCTATTCCTCCGACGATAAAATTTATGGTGCCAGCGGATCTGGTATTGTCTTCCCCTTTTCCATGCTCTTTATCGTCTCTCTTTATGTAGTGCCCCAGAAAGCCTCTTTTTATGAGAGCTTCTATCTCCTGCTTCAAAGTTCTGCACTCATCCGTGGTTTGACCCGGGCTCTTGTGAAAGTCACAATACTTATGTCGATTCTTTTCGTCGACTTTCCCCTTAATAGGCTTGGGCCATCGCAAATCTTCCCGTCCTTTGATTTCCATCAGAATGTGAGATCGTGGTGCGTTTAGCGGAGTTAAACTCTGATGCCCATGACCATTCCCCCTATGGCTATTTTGGGAAGAATTTTTCTCATCTTCCTGTCTTGATCTCTTACTCCCCTGCTTTGTTGATGGTGAAGACTGTGCTACTGTCCCATGCCCTTGATCTTGTGCCCGAACTGAAAAAAGTGTTTCCTCCATGTTTATGTACTTTTCTGCTCTCCGAAGAAGTTCTGTTACATTTGAAGGTGGGATCTTGGACAGGGACATTCTGAATTCTGGGCCTCGAATAGCTAAGGTAAGGGCTAAAATTGCTGATGATATATGAAGATCTGGAATCTGAAGTCTTTCAGCGTTAAAGCGAGTCATGAACTCTCGCAGTGTCTCATTCTGAGCTTGCTTTAACTGCATGAGGGATGCGGCGGTCTTCTTGATTCTTTTGCTACTTGCAAAGAAAGCAGTGAACTTCTCAGTAAGATCTGCAAGGGAAGAGATGGACCCTGGAGGTATCGTAGAAAAACCAATCTCGAGCTGAACTTGTCAAGGTTTGCGGAAAGGCCTTGCACAGAATCTGATCGGTAGAATTCTGCATGTCCATGACGTCAGTGTAGGTATTCAAGTGGTTGTTAGGATCCGTTGTTCCATCGTATTCCTTTATTCGAGGATATTTAAATCGATCTGGCAAGGGAAAGGATGTTATTTCAGAAGTAAAGGGGGTTCTTCTTATGAATGACGCCCGAACTTGGGTGTTCTGTCGTATTCCATCAGCAATTCCTTCTTGAATGATTCTTGAGAGCTCTTGCTGTGTCAAATTGGCAGATCCTTCTGTCATGGGATGGGCACCCCTAATTCCTGGGGAGTTGTCAGCCATAGGATTAGCTGGCTGGAGATCTTCCCTGGGAATTGTACCAAGAGTGTTCGGGTCAGGTTGCGCTTGATGACTATTATGTTGTTGAAGAGCTTGACGAAGTTCGCGAAGCTGCTGCTGAAGTTCGTTGAAATCTTCCCGACTAACAGGTTCGTTGTCTGGAGTGGCTTCTGGGTTTTGTTCTTCCCCAACATCTTCAAGAGGTGGAGGATTATCATCCTCAGCCGAGGCGTTGGCCGGACGGGATTGCCCAGTAGATGCGGAGGGACGGGCTTGACGTCTATTAACCATGGCTAGTTGTATCTCTTCCCACAGACGGCGCCAATTTACGCTGTCAAAAATCCTAACCTTGACGTGGCCGAATCTGATGAAAATTGATTGCTGGAAAGGATGATGAACTCGCCTGGGATGACCTGCAAAAAAGGCGAGGAGGAAACTCCCCGTCGCCCCTCCGGTGTGAGAATTAGTTTTCTGGAAAAAGGTAGAGAGAATATTTAACTGGAAAAATGTAAAAAATTGTGAATGAATATATGTGATCAAAGGAGCTGTATTTATAGGGCTGAAAAAGCCCATAATTTCCTTTATTTAAGGAATGGGTCATTTTTGCTATATACTTTACCTTTTAGGAGGAATTCTAATGTTATAAGAATTGTACTTCCAATTTTTTAGGATGATTCCTTATGGGCTATGTTTTATTCCGAGGGCCCAAGAAGGTGGCCCATTGATGAAGCTCATAAACGGTGAACACCGGGAATCGTCTAGTGGTCGGGCAATACCGGGCATAATTCCCACCATCGATGTACTTGATTAGATCGGACAATCCCGGGCTGTGAACGGTCATAAGGTCGAGCCTAAAGCCCGGCCTAAGAAAATCCACAGACCATAAGCTAACTGGCCGGCCTACTCATCGGGATGGGCCGACCTGTTTTGGTCCTTTCATAGGCCCATTGATGATCCCGGAAAGTAGCCCGATCAATGGCCCCCGTGCATCAGAGATCGGTGATTGATGCCTGAATGCAATTAACCCTTGACAGCTATCACCTTTATTAATAACATGTTTTACCAACTGTTACGCTTTGTGATGTGTGTGGCGTAATTAATATCTTGCAAATGGGTGGCCGCCACGTGTACATAATGAAAGGCGGTAGTTTGAAAATTTTCCCGCCTATTTTTTGCCTATATATATGTGGTCCCTATCCCCTCATTCCTTTTACTTTGCGATTTTGCGAAAACCAGAGAACTCCTCGAGCAACTAGCACGATCTCATTTACAAACAACATTGCCTTTTAGGTACGCTCGACCACACCCGACCTTTTTAATTTCATAACTTATTGCTAGAAAAATGGCCAGGCAGGTGAACATCACAGACCTTAGGGAAGTTGAGAATCTAGACGAACCATTAGAGGTCGAGCCCATAGGGTTTTATGAGCCTCCACCTCCCCGGGATGAGGAGTCGAATGGCGAGGAAGGGATTGAGGACGATGTTGACCTAGACAGAGGGACTGGTGAGGCAGACCTGGAACTCCCGACCTTTAACAGTAGGATGAAGGAGCATATGGTTGAGGCCAATATGAGGAAGTTCGGGATGTCCGAGAGGTATATAGCCCGAACTCCTGAGGCAGATGATGTTTCTTATCACGGGCTGTCTTCTTCGCTGTTTCACGGGCTTCTTGTCGTGCATGACGTTCAGCTTGTGTTCGACAAGCTCGGGATCTATCCCGGGCATATCTTCAGCACTCCATGCAAATACATCGATATTCTTCTTTAAACATTGTGACAACTCTTCCTTCATCATTTTGGGGAGCTCTTTCCCAATTGTGAAACTCTTCCCTTCTGAGACATGAACCTCTTCCAACTCTTCTACTGGCGACATTCTTTCTTCGAGACGATGTTCTATTGACATCAAATCTGTCTTATTTTTTCCAATGCAGTTGATATTGCAACTTCTGGCTACCGATTGATTTCCCTGAATAGTTGCTATGCCTATGGAAGTTGGGAACTTGATTGCCAGGTGATAAGTTGATACTATAGCTTTAAGGCTGTTCAAGAATGGCCTTCCCAAGATAGCATTGTAGGTCATAGGAGTTTTGACGACTTGGAACGGAGTCATCTTCGTTACACGCTTCTCTTCTGATCCTAGTGAAGTGGGAAGGTCAATTAGGCCTTCGGGTTTCACGGTTCCTCCTCCAAACCCAGTTAGGGGAGTAATGACCTGTTGAAGCCGGTCTTTGGGAAGTTGCATCTGATTGAAAGCTTCCAAGGAAAGAACGTTGGCTGCGCTCCCATTGTCAACTAGCACCCTCCTGACATCAAAATTGGCGATAGTTGCACTGATAACAACAGCATCGTCATGAGGATAAGAAATCCCTTCCATGTCAGCATTGCTGAAGCTGATGCTGTCCGAGACCTCATGGTCATGACATCCCGACCTTTCTTCCCGATCACTCAATGCACGGGCATGGTTCTTTCGTGCATTATTCGAATCACCTCCAGATGCTATTCCTCCGACGATAAAATTTATGATGCCAGCGGATCTGGTATTCTCTTTCCCTTTTCCATGCTCTTTATCGTCTCTCTTTATGTAGTGCCCCAGGAAGCCCCTTTTTATGAGGGCTTCTATCTCCTGTTTCAAAGTTCTACACTCATCCGTGGTATGACCCGGGCTCTTGTGAAAGTCACAATACTTATGTCGATTCTTTTCGTCGACTTTCCCCTTAATAGGCTTGGGCAATCGCAAATCTTTCCGTCCTTTGATTTCCATCAGAATGTGAGATCGTGGCGCGTTTAGCATCTATAAGACTATAACCAACAACAAAATGGTCAACAATCACTTGTTGTGAAGAACAACAAAATGAGATAATCGATAGTAGAGAAGGAGATGACGAGAACTCATCAACATGTAAAAAAATAAAAATAAAAATAAAAAATAAAATACATCAAACCTACTTTAATGTAGTAGGTTATATTTGCATTCATTAAAGAGATATAGACGGGTCACATATGGAATATATTTAATTCTACTCGAGAGATTATTTTAAAAAAATTAAAACATTGATATTTATTATCGAGGAATTATTGTCAATTTAATTAACCGAAATTATACATTCACATATATAATCAAAACATCCACTCAAAACAATTTTCAATTAATTTGTTATATTTGGTAACACTGTTTGGATTATAAATTGTTTTATTTATGATTTTGAGGTAAAAAATAATGGTTGAAAATTGGAGAGAGAAAATATGTGTGATTAAAAAATAATTTGAAAAATTTTGTAGTTTATAAATTGGTTCATAATGTTAATTTTTATTCATAGAAACTTTATTTACAAAGTTCAATTTTATTTTAAAGAAATCAATCTGAAAATTTTAAGTTTCGGTTAAGTGTTCGCTAAAAAGTGTACTGCAAGCAGTAATACCGTAGACTAATGAATATGGATTGTCAATTATAGGAATAATGATTACTCTACTACGCCCTAGTTAATTTAGTTTTAACACGAAAATACAAAATAAATTTTGAGTTTTTGTAAATTCAAAAATAAACAAACAAACTTTAAATTCTACAAAAATAAAGAAAAAAAATATTAAATTGTTGGGATTCATGATTTTAGTTAACCTTTGCTTAATTAATTTCTCTCCCTCATTTTCTCTGATTTCTTTTCAATTTCCTGTTCTCTTTTTCAAAATTGCTCTCCCATATGAGTAATTTCAGCTTCTTCCTTCTCTACTTCAAGTCTTCAACCACCTTGTCTTTTAACTCTTCATCAAGAGATTTCCTCTTTTGATCCATTTCCAAGTCAAATGCCGCTACTTATCGTAATTGAGATCCACCACACTTGAAGTTTACTACCTGAAAATAATAGAAATACTCAACATTATATGTCGATTATTATTTTCATATATAAACGATGTGAGATTTTACTACTTACCTGGACATAAAATAATGGAAAGAAAGAAGTGAGGGTTCTGGTCAAGAATATCCTCTCAAAAGACAAATTTAGTTTTTGCATCTTTCTTTGCTTCCAAATCAAGAAAATATGCCAAATTCATATCAATTTTGCCCTCAACCAATCTAGCACCTGAATCATTTGAAAAATGAAACAATCTATAGATCTTCATCACCCTTATCATTGTGTCTCCTTAATCTTCCAACAAGTAATGGTTGTTCTGACGGTGTTCTACTAAGTGACTCTTTAATCCAACCTCCTGCAACCTACCCAGAATCCTCGTCCGACGCTTTGTTATAGCACATAACAATGTGAAACCACCTTCTGAAAAAGGTGGGACTCTGACTCCCAGAAACTATAACTTGAGTGGACTCTCTTGGGTATGTTGGCTGTTGGAATTATAAATGCCCATAGCGTATAATTCACGACATTCGAAATAAAATGTTTATTGATTGTATTAATATAAAGTTGCTTTTGTTCATGAGTCGATTTAATATTACAGATTGAGTGTTTAAGTTGTTAAATACAGAAAGATTCAATTTGTAATTCGATCTAAAATTAACGTTTACGATCAGTAAATAAATATGGACAATTTATTTTGATAAGATCGTCTCGATTTTATTAAAGTCTATCTTTGACTTTGGTAATAAAATTGAAAGTACATTTGGAACGTATTGGAAGGGACCACGTGAAATTAATTTGTGACATTGACCATAAAAATTTAATTTCACTTGATTATCGTATGTGGGACCTTAATCCTAATCGGATAATGGACTTCGATTACTAACTTGAAGTTCTTTGAGGTATTAATGGGTGAGATCAAATTGCTGATCAATATATCGGTACTTTGGGAATTAAAGTGAACTAACGAGGAACATATATTCGTATTATGGAATCTGTCACCTTTTAAGTATGATCATAATCTCACTGGTTCTTCTAGTGGACAGTTGAATCTGAGCTCAGTAATTCGACAGTGACTGTTGAATTCTATGATGTGATGGGATCACATCGAACTGTCAGATAGAAGATGAGAGTTGAGAATTTATGAATATTCGGAGAAGGGCATTTTGGTCATTTTAACTTGCTCCGAATATTTGAGTTGATTGACGGGGGTAACATGTAAGAACGATAAGTCAGATGATATAATTATTGATTAATTGTTTCAGTAATTTCAATTTTACTAAGAGTGCAATCTCGTTCTTTTAGTGGAATAGAACGTGATTAATAAATTAATTTTGACTGATCAAGAGTTGATCGGGTCATAATTAATTTATTGGAGCTTAGTTTAATTGGGTCCGATCAGGTTCCCTCGGTGGCTTCACTATAATGGATTTATATAGGCTTATTACCTGTATTGGTTTGTGCAGAAATGGGCATGTGTTATGGTACTAGGCCTGGTAGGGTTTTGGAGTGTAAAAAGGTTACAAATAGTATCCCAAGACTATTTTTCTTAACCTAATTAGAAAAGTGCCGAGACACATATTAAAGTGTGTAGTGTGTGTTTTCTCTTTACAAAAGAAATCCTAATCTTAGTTTAACCTAGGTCTTGAGAAAGGTGACCACACACCTGCACAACTGTCATTGGAGAACATCGGGGAAAGCTTGAGGGTTTGAAGCTTTGGTGGAATCAAGAAACAATTGATGAAGATTATTGTAAAGCACGCTACAAGGGTAATCTTCTCAAAACAATTTTTGTGTGCAAAATTATTTATTCCAAGTTGAATACATAGAACAGAAAATCCTGTAACGGAATGATCTAGTCACAAGAAATTAATTTTTGTGAGTAGAGCAACCCGTGTTCCCAACAAGCAATTGGTGTTCTGCCAGTGCTCTACTAAGTGACTCTTTAATCCAACCTCCTGCAACCTACCCAGAATCCTCGTCCGACGCTTTGTTATAGCACATAACAATGTGAAACCACCTTGTGAAAAAGGTGGGACTCTGACTCCCAAAAACTATAACTTGAGTGGACTCTCTTGGGTATGTTGGCTTCATTGGCACCACACTTTGCACATCATCTATCAGTTAACATGTAAATGAAATCAAATTAAACTAATATATATAAAACCTATCAAATTAAATATTTGGAAAAACTAAATAGTAGATGAATGCAAGAGTGCTCGCTCTTTCTCTGATGTTTAACTTCTCTTCTATTTCTAGTAATTTTTCTCATTCATCTCTAAGCTCTTCTTAATATCATTAGCTTCCTGCATCAATAAAAATATCCATTAATAGGAACAGGAAGAAGGGCACGATGGAGAGGAATGTCTTCAAGAGGTTTTGGGTTACGGTGATCAATCGCTTGCGGAGCGGGTAAGACCCCGGAGAGTCAGGATCAGGAGCATGATCGGCATAACCTAGCACCATCCGTTCTAAAGTAGTGGCGGATCCAGAATATCGTCTAGCTATAACTGACGTCGATCGTTGATCGGCGACCTTCAACCATCGAAATAGCGAGATCGTTTATATTTTTTATTAAATAAAACTAAAAGGGGAAGATGGAAACAGTTACAAGCCCCTGATTAAAACTACCTAGACTTCTAGCGAAGATTAATATTTTAAATCAATGTAATTTATAATTTTAATTCGAACAGGATTATGGAGTATTTAACTTATCTTGTTTATTGGATGATATCAATTCCACTATCAGCCTATAAAGACGATCTTCCTACTCTTCATCATTAAAAAATAAAATAATAACAGAAATCAAGCAATATAGACAAATCTAATGCCCACTTTAAAAATAAAAAAAAAAAAGGTTTTTCGCATACACAGTATCTTGTATATAGAAAAATCGATTACCTGCTTTAAGGGGAAATCGTTCTTAAATAGTTGCAACTTGCAAGGGGCAGAAAGGAATTATTAGATAGTAAAGAGAAAAAAAATAGACTACCAGCTGCTAGAATGGGGAAGGAATTCTTAAACAGCTGCAAAGTAGGAAGAAATTATTATACAGTAAAAAGAGAGGAGATTGTCTAAAACACTAATGTATATGACCGAAAAAGAGGGGCAAAAATGTGAAATTCTGAAAAACCGATGATAGAATGGGAAAGAACAAAATCACCGTAAAATATAAATTCTATAAATCACAATTCACAAATTCAATCATCTATAATGTAAATACAATAATCATTCATGATATACCAATAATCCTAGTTCATAATTCACAAAAGGAGAAAATGGAGCTCACGAGTGACTTGCAAAAAATCAATCAAAATTAACAAAAGTGGGACAAAATTTTGCTAACCTCTTGGTTGCATGTTTACTGACCAAATTTACAAAATCCCAATTGAAATACATGGGAAAAATACCTTGCCAGGTTGCAATTTTTGGGTTGCCATCTCCACTTGGTCTTGAGTAAATCATGTTTCCCATTCTCTGTACACTTAAACTCTACATCCAAGAATTTGCAATCCTTAGATTGATATATATGATAGCTTTCATCCCACACCCAATCACCTTTAAATACATTACAAACATCAATTTTATCAAGAAAAACACATTACAATCATACTAGGCTAAATTTCATATCTTGTTCAAAGGGGAAGTTGTTTTAACTTGATTATGTTATTTTCTTTTCCTACAAATTAGTAGCGTGAATTTATTCCTTTATTTCAATCGTTGGATTATTATGTTTTGAATGTTCAATTGAGTAAATAGTTTAATTTGGCCAATTGGATTATTGATTTTTGGATTCATGAATATGCTATGTTTAGATTCTTGATCCGTAATTGTCATTGAATCTTTACTTTAATAGCAAATAAATCTCGTGCATGTTTAGTAATAATTCAATTTGAATTGATTAATTCGAACTTGTGAAATTAACGATCCAATTCAATTTATTCTTCTAAATTTTCATACTAGTCGTGTATTAAATCCTAAGAGCTTGTTTAGGAATGTCCGTTGTTAGAATTGATTCGAAGAACTTGTTTTGAATCAATATACATAAGGAAGAATTTAAATAATCAAAACTTGTTGATTATTTATGATTGATAATTGAATAGGGATATAAACACGTTACAAGGAAAAGTATAACATTAATTAAGGGTACAACCGAACCCGAGAACAAGATTACTTCTTATATTATTTCTCTAGTTATATTTTATTATTTATTTTATGCATAGTTTTCATTAAGCAATTCAAACAACAAAACTCCTCATTCCATTCTAATTGATCGAACAACTAAAATTAGTTCTCGTTCCTCATGGGATCGACCCTTACTCTCGCTACTACATTATTAATTATTATTTGACGAGTAAGGATTTATTTATTATTTGGTGCATTGCGACACGCATCAAATTTTTGGCGTCGTTGCCGGGGAACGGTCAACCAATTTAGTTGTTTAGTTAATTAGAATTTTATTTTTTTATGCATTTTATTTTATTAATTTTATTCACTTTATTTCTATAATTTTTCAAAAAAAAAAAAAAAAAAAAAATAAAATCTTGTATATCTACTTCTTTGCTTATATGCGTAAAACTCGATCAACTAATTTTGAATTTTTTTTTATTTTGACCCAGAAATCGAGAGAACTTTTCAACAGCAAAGAAGAGCAGCACAACCAATGACAGTAACTAACAATAATCTGACTCTCAAGCAACTAGTTACCCCGGATGTTGCTCAACAATCACTATGCATCACTTTTCCGGCAGTGGAAGAAGGCAAAACTTTTGAGCTAAAATCTGGACTGATCCATCTTCTGCCAACTTTCAGAGGACATCCCGGCGAGGACCCATACAGACATCTGAAGGAGTTGCATGTCATATTTGATAGCATGAGACCCACGGGTATTACTGAGGAACAAATCAAGATGAGGGCCTTTCCATTCTCGCTGAAGGATGCTGCTACTGACTGGTTATACTGTCTACCATCTGGATCAGTCACCACCTGGAACGACATGAAGAGGCTATTCCTAAAAAAGTACTTTCCTGCATCGAGAGCTGGAACGATCAGAAAGGAAATATGTGGGGTGCGCCAAAACAATGGTGAATCATTATATGAGTATTGGGAGCGCTTCAAAAAGCTCATCTCGAGTTGCCCCCATCATCAGATCGGTGAGCAACTCTTGGTGCAATATTTTTATGAAGGTCTGGCATCGATGGATAGAAGCATGATAGATGCCGCAATCGGAGGTGCAATGATGGACAAGACACTGGGACAAGCACGGACTTTAATCTCCAATATGGCTGAGAACACTCAGCAATTCAATTCAAATAGGGATATGCAAGTTCGGTGAGTAAATGAGGTAAGTAGTTCCAATATTGAAAGTCAATTGTCTGAACTAACCAATCTTGTAAAACAACTTGCAGTAGGAAAGTTACAACAAGCCAAAACTTGTGGGATATGCGCGAATTTTGGACATCCAACAGATACTTGTCCAGTGTTACAAGAGGAAAACAGTGCCCAGGTGAATGCTGCAGAAGGTTTCCCGTTCCAAAGACTGCAGTACAATCTGTACTCTAATACCTACAATCCAGGATGGAGGGATCACCCCAACCTAAGCTACGGAATTAACAAGCCCCCGGGTTTCATTTCCAACAAACCTCAAGGGCAATTTCAGCAACAAGGAACCTTCCAACAACATGGGCAATCAGCTAAAACCTCAAGGCTCAGGTACTTCTCTTGAAGACATGGTTAAAACTTTGGCTTCTAATACACTTCAATTTCAACATGACACCAAGTCCAGCATTCAAAATCTGGAGAACCAGATGTGTCAAATGGCTACAATCATCAACAGATTGGAGGCCCAATCTGGAGGTAAATTACCATCTCAACCTGAAGTTAATCCGAGGAACGTAAGTGCCATAACCCTGCGAAGGGGAAAGGAGGTTGAAGGGCCGGAAATGAAACCATCTGCAATTGAAGAGGAAGTTGAAGAAACAGAAGTTGGAAAGAAAGAAGACACCTCACAAAACTCTCAGGTAAAGACTGGCCCCACTTTAAATGTTAAACTGACTCCACCTCCCTTTCCCAGCAGGTTAGCAAATGCAAACAAGGAGGGCAAGGAAAAGGATATACTGAAGATGTTCAGGAAAGTGGAAATCAACATTCCACTGTTAGATGCAATCAAGTAAGTACCCCGATATGCGAAGTTTTTGAAGGATCTGTGCACCAATAAGAGAAAGCTAAAGGGAAATGAGATGGTAAGAATGGGTGAGTCTGTATCTGCACTTCTTCATAGAAAATTACCTCCCAAGTGTAAGGATCCAGGTATGTTTACCATACCTTGTCAAATAGGCAATAAGAAAATAAATCTTGCTTTAATAGGCATAGGAGCATCTATCAATGTAATGCCTAGGTCCACCTATGCTTCATTAAAACTTGCCAAACTGAATGAAACTAATGTTATAATTCAACTAGCCGATCGTTTTAATGCTTATCCTGACGGGGTAGTTGAAGACATTCTAGTGCAAGTAGGCGGGTTAGTATTTCCTGCAGATTTTTATTTACTAGACATGAATGATGACCACTCCCCCAACTCTACTCCTATTTTGTTAGGTAGATCATTTCTAAAGACATCTAAGACCAAGATAGATGTCAGTAGTAGCACACTCACCATGGAATTTGATGGGGAAATGATTCAGTTTAATATTTATGATTCCGTGAACTACCTTGATGATGTTAATCCTGCTCATTCTGTTAATGTTATTGATTCTTCAGTACAGGAAACTTTCAAACTTGGTGGAAATGGTGAAAAGCCATGTAAAATCTCGTGTATTACATTGCCAACTTCTGATGACATGCTTTTGCCCCCTGTCTTGCAGGCCATAATGAAAAATATGAAAAAGAAGTTGAACTTTGGAAATCCACCTAATCCCGGTTGAAGGAGGAAACAACAAGTCTAGCCAAAGACAGTAAACAAAGGCGCTGCTCGGGAGGCAACCCGAGAGGGGAGTTTCTTTACTCCCTCAAATTGTTATTTTTTTTATTTTCATTATTTTCATTTTTCTTATTAATTAATTTCATTCGCAAAAAGAAAAAAAAATTCAGTGGCCTTGTTACGGCCGTAAGTTAAAACTTTACGGCCGTAACTCTACTCCATCGAATTTATCCGGAGGCCTAATTACGGCCGTAACTATATTGTTTATGGCCGTAGTTGATTCTTTCAATTTTTTTCAGATTGTTACTTACGACCGTAATTAATATCTTCACAACCGTAAGTTTCGCAAACTTTTAAAACTCCATCTCTTCTTCTAGTTCCATTCACTTTCCCCTCTTTTGTTTGGTAGTGTCACGTTCCACATTGAGGACAATATGAAATTCAAGTGCGGGGGATGATTATCTATTATATTTGTTATCCCTGTTTTATTCATCTTCTTTCAATTTTTTTGTTAATTTTTTTTAATTGTGCTTAGACCCACATTTTGGTATAATAGGAAGCGGTATCACTTATGATTATTTTTTAACCACCAACTTCCTAAATTGCATAATCGGACAAAGAATGAGCACATAGAGATTAGTTTTCCAATAATTTCTGAATTAGTTTGAAAATGGGGACAAATTGAAAAATTTCTGCAACCTAATTGAGTCAAACCAAAATTGATATGATAAAACAACACCCCGAGTAACTCCATTCTAACCTTGTCCACTAGATTTTCAGTTCGGAACCAAGATTGAGCAATGACCTATACTCATAATTGGATGGGAGGAACACACATAAACCATAATTTGTGAGCTTTTGAGCCTATGAGCTTCTTTTACTCTTTATATTAAGCTCTTATTTCCTTGATATGTGTCCTGCATGGTTGATTTGTTCTTGGATTTGCTTTCTTGTGCATACCGTTTTAGCTTCTTGACTCAAGTGCAAAATATAGTAGAGGCATTAGGTTAAACCAAATTTGACCTGCTAAAAGGGCCTACCATGATACATGTACCAATAGAAGCCCTTTTGAGCCTTAGCCTTTCCTTGAAATTTTGATGCCACGCTACAAGCCAAGAAATACCCTTTTCTTTCGCATTGTCTCTGTTTAAAACCCATAGAGAAGGGATTCGCAAGCTTTTGTTGATTAAGGATCGTGCTGTAGTCTAAGTCTAAGAAGTTGCAATGGTTATCTTGTGTTGGACGATGGTTGTGTAATGGACTGAATTCAGGGGAATGTAATTCTATCTCAAGCCAATTGGTGACTGCGTAATAATTTGAACAAAAGAGAAAAACTTGCAGTCTGTACTCGGAAAAAAAAATTGAAAGAGAAAAAGCAATGAAAAGGAAGTTTAGTCATGAAAATTAGTAGTTGAGGACGTCAAACACTCAACATGTGAAAAAAAAAAGAAGAGATTCAAGTGTGAACAAAGTTGGGTAGCGAGAAACAATGAAGTTCATATTGAGAGTGAAGGAAGTAATGTCATTTTGAATTGACTTAGCTTGCAAAATTCCTTCTCGACTCAGCCTAAATATATCCTTTTATTCTACCTGACCTGAAGCCCCATTACAACCAAATAAAGACCTTTACTTTGCACTTGTTTTATTGTTGGCTCCGGTTATGACATTTGAGTAGTCTGTGGTAATAGTTTCTCCATGCAGTGAGTTGAGTGAAAATTCTCACCCTTATACACTTTGTGCGAAGAGAGAAATATCTAGTGAGAGTGTTAACTCCCATTACATATGCTTATGAGTGGTTTGAATTGCTTGGTCTATATTCTGTGCTTTTGAGTTAGTCGAAACTAACACCCATTTAGTAAATCATTGATAGAGGTTAACAGAGAACTCACGAGAGGTGGGAGGATACAAGCCACATTGGGAAATGAATTGAGTCGGGGGTATTGATTTTCATTTCTGTTCAGAGGATATTGGATGATGCATCTCTTGTACAAACTAACACACTCCGGTTATGCAATTGAATTTTCATGCTAAAAGAGAAGTAGGCTGTAACCTTGACTTTCCGATTGTAGGTCTATCTTTTTGTTTGAGTTATGTTTCTTTTCTTTCACATCATTATTCGAGGATGAAAAATGGTTTAAGTGTGGGGGGATTTGATAAGTGCTTTATTAGCACGTATTTAATTCACTTATTATCTTATTTTGTTATTAGTTTGATCCTATTGAAGCATCACTTAATGCTTTTTCAATTATTGTGCTATGTAAGGTCAAAAAGAACAAAAAGGAAGGAAACAGGACCAAAGAAATACCAACAATCAAGAAGTAAACTTCAAGGACATAATCAAAGGGCTCCAAATCAGTAATCGCATGTGGAAAGAAGATTAGATGCAAAAATTATGGCCAAATAAGGTTTGGAATGAAGTTGGAAATCAAAAACCGCAAGGATTGTGATCATGAATTTTAGTCATAGATTGAAGCTCAATTTTGTCATAGAAGAATTTCGAATTTGGGAAGAGCTATTTCAAAAATAATTGTAGATATTTGAGGTTTCTTTCCAACGCAACTTGAATCACCATAATCAGACTTCGGGAGAGAAAGTTATGACCAAAACATCGAACACAGGCGCTTCTCGGCAGAAATGCACTTACGGCCGTAAATGGTAAAGTTACGGCCGTAACTTCCAAATTTCGAAAATTTTCAGTAGCTAACTTACGGCCGTGATAAGAAAATTTACGGCCGTAACTTGCTTGCCAAGGAATTTCCTTATCTGATTCAAGGTCTATCTTTGGTATATCTTTGGGGGTAAAGCTAGGGCACGATTTTGGGAGTATTAAAGAAGGAAAATCACCACAAAAAGGAGGTTGGACATTGAGGAAAATTGAGAGAAAAATATGGAGCATTCTTGGGAGATTTTCAAGCGCAAGAATATCAACAACAATGGAATTCATGAAGCAACTTGAAGAATCTACCAAAATCATGCTAGGCTAAATTCCATATCTTGTTCAAAGGGGAAATTGTGTTAACTTGATTATGTTATTTTCTTTTCCTACAAATTAATAGCGTGAATTTATTCCTTTATTTCAATTGTTGGATTATTATGTTTTGAATGTTCAATTGAGTAAATAGTTTAATTTGGCCAATTGGATTATTGATCTTTGGATTCATGAATATGCTATGTTTAGATTCTTGATCCGTAATTGTCATTGAATCTTTACTTTAGTAGAAAATAAATCTCATGCAGGTTTAGTAATAATTCAACTTGAATTGATTAGTTTGAGCTTGTGAAATTAATGATCCAATTCAATTTATTCTTCTAAATTTTCATACTAGTCGTGTATTAAATCCTTAGAGCTTGTTTAGGATTGTCCGTTGTTAGAATTGGTTCGAAGAACTTGTTTTGAATCAATATACATAAGGAAGAATTTAGATAATCAGAGCTTGTTGATTATTTATGATTGATAATTGAATAGGGATATAAATACGTTATAAGGAAAAGTATAACATTAATTAAGGGTACAACCGAACCCGAGAACAAGATTTCTTCTTATATTATTTCTCTAGTTATATTTTATTATTTATTTTATGTATAGTTTTCATTCAAACAATTCAAACAACAAAACCCCCAATTCCATTCTAATTGATCGAACAACTAAAATTAGTTTCCGTTCCTCGTGGGATCGACCCTTACTGTCGCTACTACATTATTAGTTATTATTTGACGAGTAAGGATTTATTTATTATTTTGGTGCATTGCGACACGCATCAAAACAACACAATTTTTCATATTACTTTTTAATCACACATATTTTCTCTCTCCAATTTTCAACCACTGATCTACCTAGGAAACACCAAAAATTCAAAAAATAAAAACGGAGGCTTGAGCAGCCAAACAACAACTAATGCCGTGTAACCAGGAACGTGCTTTGAGGAAAAGCCACCAGAAAATGTTCTGCAGTTTTTAAAACTATTTCACAATTTTAGGCTTTAAATGCTTGGGTGGTTTAAATCAGATTCTGTCAGTTAATTAGAATCCAATCAAAATAATTGTGAATTGAGATTCTGGTCAAAATTAATTGGCTAAAATCTCAGTTGACTTTATTAATATATAGATTTAGAGTTATTAAATTGACAACAATTCCTTGAATATGAAGATCAATATTCCTAATGTGTTTAAGGCATTTTCTATTCATATATGTGACTCGCCTACATCTCTATGACGAATTGCGAACATACAAGAAAGCATTAATAGATTCATGAAAACTTAGAGATTACATAAAGCATACCAGTATATTTTTATCGTTGGTCGGACTTTATGGAAATTAATATATATTTTACTCGTTTATATTCTCTCGTATTTGAAAACAAATCACAACACTTCATTCAATCATCGATCACATAATTGGAGAAGAGTGAAAATCAATATTAATTGCTCAAGAAAATCAAGAATTGTCTTTATAAATATTTAAAATCAAGATAACACAAAAATAACGAAGTTTCATTTTAACCCTAGCACAACTTGATTTAGTCTAATATGTTAATGGGAAGAAAACAAAACAACATTGTTGAATTTATCGCCCGGAAAAAAAAAAAAAAAAAAAGAATCTTGAATTGAATCTTCGTCGGATAAGATCTTGATTTTAATTCCTTGTTTTCTCGCTTCTTCAATTGAGTATTAGGATCCCCTTTAATAGAGAACGGATTCCTTTGTTTATAAGCCTTTCAATTAGGTAAAAAGTAATGAAGAAATCGTGGCCAAAAAATATTTTATAGCAAAAAAAAAAAAAAAAAAAAAAAATCTGGACGAAACAGGATTCTCGCTAAAACTTCAACTGGGAAGCCGCCCAATTATAAACCAGGTGGTCGCCCAGGCTTTCTATTTTTCTATAGGCAGCATTCTGGACCTCCAGGCAGCCGTCTAGATTTTACCTTGAGCGGTCGCCTAATTCAAGCAACTCGGTAGCCTTTCTTCAAATGCACATTACTTTTTATTACAACTCCAAATTGCATTATGCTCTTTGCGTTAGACTCAGAATTCAATTAAATTTCGAATGATATATTATGGGATTTGTGAAGATCTTTATAATAAGATTTATATACTGATTTCTTCGCATGTTCCACAAATAAGTTTATTGTAAGCTTTTTTGGGCTTTCGGTGCATGATGCATAATTTCACATATTCATTAGCACTTTAGAGCACTTCCTTGCAATGCATTTGATTCATTTTCTTAATATACATGTCTAGATAATTGAATATTCCATCTTTCAGTTTTCAATCAATCATGAATAAATCCAAAATCCTTCCAATTGCTTCAAGTTGGGTCCAAACATGAAATAAACATAATTTACAATGAATTAAGTAGAAAATATATAAAATGACAAAATAACCGCCTAGTTTAGAGCCTAAATAAGTGCACAAAATGTGCTATAATTAAGGATAGACACTTAGAAATAATTTATCACAATCTCTGTGGGAACGATATACAGATTCACAATCAACTTTATTACTTGCTTGATCTGCCCACTTACACTGCGATAATCACAGAACAACAACCTATGTGGTAAAGGGAAAAATTAATAGAAAGTGTCTATTCTCGACCAAATTTATTCATTAATAATCTTTGTACATTTACTCTATGAAAATGCGATTCTTCATTTTAATTATTCTTGGGTACACTAACCGCACATAGCATGCTTTTAATTACAATCATCCACCTAAAAGTAAACACCACTTGCCAACAGGAGTATGCCGTATACAGTCAGAGTGCAAAAGGTAACTGAGAATTTTTCCTGTTCGAAAGCTTTTCCTTCTAAGTTCTAAATGGGTGTTCTAGTGAGCATGTGAAGCCTATGTGGAGAAAATGAGGTCGAGACTTTTGACCACGAGTTCATCGAATTTTGGAATCAACAATTTAACTTTTAAAATATATTGATTAAATATAGGGAAGTACTAACATAAGACAAATCAATACCTAATTCATTGTAGTTAGCACTAAAATAGTAAGAAAACAAAAGGATTGATATGCACTTTCAGTGCAGTAAATTAATAGTTTATTTTATTCAATTGTTGATTTGAGTTGGCTTAAGATGTGAGACGAGAATAAATCTGAACGAAATAATCAAATGTTCTTGCTAGTGGAATAACCAAGTGTCAATAAAGGAATATGATTAGCTAATACCCTTTGATGATAGTAGCTCATGTTTCATACCAACATTTGCTCAGAATTAGGGTCACATTAAACAATCATCGAGTCAACTTAGGCCATCATGTGTTGGTCACACGCCTATCACACGCATGCCCAGCTTGTATACGTACTCAAGACTAGCATAAAAATATGCAATGTGATGTTATCATTAACTGTCGAAGGATATCATATGTCCCACTATCTCTGAATAATGCGAAAGTGGGGGGTGACATCTGACGCTATAGATTATGCACGTGCTACCTATTCATTCCTATAAATAGTTTTGACCACCAGGTATTGGGTTACTTACCTTTTCCTATCTTTATTTTATCATTTACATTCTCTACGTTAATCTACATACCTCCTACTGATTCTTACACCGGAGTGGACATGGGGGGCATAAGCCCCACAACTTTTTGTAGGTTGCAGAGCCCTTGCTGTTGCTACACACGAAGGAGGAACAATTAGTAATCATCAATTGGCACCATCTGTGAGAAATCGAAAAAGTTATGGCTAGAACCAGAAGAACTAAGACTGCTATTGCTGCTTCAGACCCCATTAGAGAGACATATATAGAGTCTAATGTAGCCAACTACAACCATCCACCGGAGTTTGCCACTACTACTCAGTTCTTGCTTTTGCAAACACAGGTGGAGGCCTTGGTAGCCAAATTATCGGTCCCAAACATCAAAACTACTCAGTTAAACCACCACCAGTAACTCTGCTATTAGGCTCTGGTCCTTTCCCGATGGAGCCACCACCACCACTGCAATTTAAGGTCAAGTTTCAGAACCTCCATTGGGGGGATTACCACCATCGGTTTTCCCATCTCTTGCTCCTCTCTTTCCTTCCACGGGTTCACCACCGATGACAGTCCCATTGACCGGTCCAAGTTGTCTTCCTTAGGGCCTACCATTAGTAGTAGTTTTTCCCTCTGCAGGTGACACACAAATATCAGGTTTTAAACATCGGTTAGAGGATATGATGGGATGTAAGACAGCAGAAGCCATGGATAAAAGGGCAGTTGACATCAACCCTTAGTGCTTGAAGAAGATCATTTTGCTCTAGACGTGATGACTATGCCATTACCGAGGGACTTCGAACAATAAAAAAGGGAGAGATATGACGGGTCCACTGACCCCACTGACCATCTAAGGGCTTTCATCGGCCTGATGAGATTAAGAGCCATTCCAGATGCTATTATGTGCAGAGCCTTCCCACCAAAACACTTAAGCGCGAGGCAAGGGATTGGGTTGCCATGCTTCCCCCAAAATCGATCAAGACATTCGATGACTTCTTCAAACTATTTGCAGCATACTTTGTTAGTAGCAAGTGCACCAAGAAAACTGCAATAGGTTTGATGTAGTAGACATAGGATATAGATGAACTATTGAAAGACTACATTGATAGCTTCGACATGGCCACTTTAGGCATCAAAGATTTACATATGTCATCTGTGGTAATAGCTATGATGAATGGTACTCCCAGTCATTCTTTCAAAATTCTTCTCTCTAAGAACTCCCTTGATTTGATGCACGTGTTACTCCAAAGAGGTGATAAATATCTAGACGCTGAGGAGGCATTATTCATCACAAAAAGTATGAAGGAACGTAAAGAACCTAAATTTTCCAAGAAGAAGGCTCATGACGAACCAGGGATATAAAGTGATAGGGGGGAGCAAAAAAAAAATTATCGAGGTCCAAATTGAACTTATAGCTAAAACAACACCTATCATACCCCCTTTGAATACCTTGAAGGCTAACATTTCGATGGAGATAAAAAAAAAATGAGAGAGCTTGAATGGATGCGAAAGATGTTGGCCCCTCCAGATAGGAGAAATGTCTCAAAGTACTGCAAGTTCCATCTGATCATGGTCATGATACCAAAAATTGCAAGCAGTTAGAGGAAGAGATAGAAAAGCTCATCAAACGGGGTTTTCTCTCAAAGTTTTTGAAGTTAGAGAATGGTAAAGTTAAAGAAGTGGAATCTAGCAGATCTAATTCATCTGAGAAATATGGAAGATTCAGCTAGAATATAACTTTTAATGATGATGATGATCTAGAAGGAGTCATATCCCCACATGACGATGCCTTTGTTATCATAGGCGACACAATAGATTTTGACATGAAGAGTATTGGTAGATAACGGAAGTGCATCTGAAGTACTATCATGGGAAGCCTTTTTATGATTGAAGATACCACTCAGCAAAATCAAATAGTTAAGCACTCTCCTTCATGGCTTTGGAGGAGCCACAGTGGTGCTAGAAGGGACTACTGAGTTACCTGTCACTTTGGGCACCTACCCAACTAGCATCGTGGCAATGACAAACTTTTTGATTATGAAGATTCCTATGGCCTATAATGCAATCTAAGGACGTCCACTTCTGAATGCGGCAAGATTAGTGGTATCCACTTACCACCAGGCAATGAAATTTCCTACCAGTCGGGGGGTGGGATGTATTAACGACAACCAATGTTCACCTAAAATAACACTGCAAGTGTACGGGTCGTGACAAGTAATAAAGTGGACTTTTTGAGTTCGAGTTATCATTCCCACGAGGGATATTATTAAGTACCGATTTCTTCTAGTTCTTTGCTTTATTTGAACAAGCAAATTTTGGAAGTTTAGAATTTTTAAAACGACTAACGAAATTGATCTGAAAAGAATTTCACTTTCTTCCACTTATAATCTTCTTAAATGACAAATGAATAAAAATGTTGTGACCTATGATTTCACCTTAGCTAGTACTATTAATTCCACTTATTCAAATTTTATTCCTAATCATCTGCTCAATCGAATCCACTAGTGTAAATGATATTCCTCTCTCGAGTTTAAGTCAAATCTACCTATTTCAGTCTACCGTGTTAACTAACAGCTAGTTGTAACGAATAAATGCATGAAGTTCAAGGATTCAAATTATGATTGTAGTAACTATAAACGTATATCTCCATCGTCTACCTTGTTACCAAATTTCATCCCATTATCTAGGTGTTAGCTCAAAACGTATGAATAAGTGATCAATTTATTCAAGCATTAAATACGAAATGATATTAACACATTCAACAATTACCCAAAACTTGGAATCATGAAATTAATACTACTTAGCTAGGATCCATCGTTTGCCCCAACTAAAATCTAGTTATTCATCGCAAAGTAATTAAAAACAAAGAAATCAAGTAATAGAAACATATTGAGATTGTGGAATTAGCAAGGTGAAAAGGAAATCTTGCACCAAGAATCATTTTCTCCTTCTGAAGCTCCACAATCCTAACGCCTTTTGCCTCCTTGTAATCTTCGAGAATAACTTGCGAGACTTACCTCAAGTGTTTGTAATTCTCGCCCCCCCAAAAGTCGTCTCTCCACTTTTCTGAAAACAATTGATGAAATAGATGAAAATCGCGCATTGGGCCCGAAACTTTTCTGGGCCAGACAACTACGCAGCTGCGCAGTTATGCTTCTCGTGGCCGCACAGTTGATGATATAATGGTTCTGTAAATTTTAGTTTTTATGTGCGGCCACTTGCTAGGGTTTACGTGACCGCGCTGTTCAACTGCGCAGTGCCCATCATTATTTTCCAACCTGTGTAAGTTGGTCCCTGCTTTATAATTACCTAGTGGCTCCTCATTTTTCTGATTGTGCTAATGTGAGTATCAGACTTTTGAGTGTCATCATTCTTCATTCCATCTTGATTTATTTGTAATTAAGTCCCCATCTTTCAATTTCTTGAATGTGGAACCTTGATTTAAGTCCCAAGAATCCCCTTTTTTCGCCAATTCATGCTTTTCAGCTCAATTGTTCATCTCAATACTTGTAATTTCACAGTTTGTCCATATTCTTCAATTTTAAATCCATTTCTGAAATAGACACAAATCTAGAGCAATTAAGCAGAATTTATTCAAGAATGACCGCAAATTATTCTTACTTGGATCCATAAACAAGTGTATAAAATAAACTTATCAACCAACATGCATCACGGAGATGCTATGTGGATCGCATACATATCAAGAATCCCTAATGATGCTTGATATCGAGGACCCCAAGGGTCTAATAGATCCATTGGATCTCATTGAGGATACAGTAGTGACAGAGGGCCTAGTCTTGAAATTAGAGGCGGGATTGGGTGCAGCTGAGAAAAAAAGAACTTCTAACATGCCTAACTAACAACATTGATGTTGTTAATTTATTTTAAGTTATATTAATTGGCATTTTATATTTTCCTATATTTTTGTAATTTGATAAATTTAGTTTATTACTAAATATTTTTATTTAGTAATTTATTAAGTTTAATTAAATTACTTAAACATTTCTTGGACATAATATTGTGATAATATTTGTTGCTTATCTTATATGATAATGACAAGAAATATTGTGATAATATTTTGAAGATAATGTTGGTTGCTTATCTGATATGATAAGTATTGTGATAATGGTAGAAGTCTATCACTTATCGTTTGTGATCAAAATTGTGATTTACTTGGCTTGAAATTATATCTTTATCACTTATAAGTATTTTGATTATATTTTAAGTCTTGATAAATATTCTGATTGGACGAAAATCCTTGATCACAATCTCGAAAATTTGTTGGTAATATTCTTGATAATATTTTGTGTTTATTCTTGATTGTCAAGGTATTCAAAATATGGTAAGCATCTTCTAGATATGGTCAAAAATATTTCATTCTTATCTTTGCATATGGTAAGATTTGTTAGACGAAAATCTATCTAGGGAAAATTCTTGATAGGGCCGAAAATATGAAGTCCATGTTTATGTTAATCACGTGATTGATTAACTTATGGTAAGATTTTACATGATTTATCTATAACTTGGTTATGGTAAGATTTAGTAAGAATATTTATCTTACCTTTTTACTAATTATCTCTACCATGTTTTGCAGGTAGTAGAGATCTTGTGCAATGAGGAAACTTGGGAATCAAGAAACCTAATTGCACTATAAAGAGAAGAAAAAGGGGACGTTTTTCTTGTGACGTGAAAATACAATTTTCGTGTGGTGCTAGAGAAATACACGTCCACCTTGTTAAAGAAGTCTTGAAGCTTTATTTTCGTGTGGTGCAAAACTAATTAAAGCTTCAATTGTATTGTGACTTCAATACTCCAGGAGGAGGATTCAATCACTTAGAGAAGGAAAGAATTTCAGCGTGAAGATCAAACGGGAGGTTTGGATAAAGATCGAACGGGAATTCGTGTTGCTGAAAAGTGTTGCAGAGTCAAAGAAAACTACTGAAGAGTGGTTGATGAGAATCATGGTGGGCTTGACAGAAAATCAAATATTCAAGCCAAAACAAGAATTCAAACAGGTTCGGAGAGCTTCAAAGATCAAATCAGGTCAAAATGGATCAGAACTGTTTTTACCGCCGTAAGCTAGCTTGTCACGGCCGTAAGTCATCCTCGGGTGGAAATTAAAGAGTTCCAAGATTTTAACAGTTACGGCCGTAAGTTTATGGTCACGGCCGTAATCCTTAAGCAGAAGCACAGTTACGGCCGTAAATGATGCTGTCACGGCCGTAATTCCAAATTAATACAAATCATGCGGATTTTTATTTCCTTAATTATAGGATTAGATTTACTTTGTTTTTATTATTGTTTCCAATTAAATTAGGACTCTATTTTGATAGATTTTATCTATTCCCTAATTAGATTAGATTTTATTTAGTTTCCTAAGTAGACTAGGGTCTTTATTCTGGTTGCCTATATAAAGGTGTCTTCATTGTAATACGAAATTAGACTTTGATTATTGAATGAAATATATTGAGTGTTTTTACTCTCTAAAGGTGAGGATTCCCTTTAACTCGAACTTATCAAATATTGTGTAATATTTGTGGCGTTCAACAAATGGAACTTATCAAGGATCTGGACATTCCTTGTGGCGTTCACCCCATTACGGTTCTTGTTTCCACATCGTAACGGGTCTCGGGTTTAATATACCCCTGGTTCTTGCGTCGTGAGGCTCAGGTTGTAGTGTTACCGTCCGTTCCAACCTGAATTCGGAACTTTCCCAGCGTTCATTCCGCATGTTCGTCGTGACCCCGTCCCGGGATCACATCATCTGGTATCAGAGCTGGACTCTGAATTCAGGTTCTTGTGATTTATTCTATCCCAGTTTAATTTTGTGTTTTTATCATAGAGTCTGCACAAAATCATCCATATCTTGTTATTGAGTCTTTTTTTTTTTCTTGAGTTTA
Organism: Ligustrum vulgare; assembly: GCA_963555705.1. Taxonomy (NCBI): domain Eukaryota; kingdom Viridiplantae; phylum Streptophyta; class Magnoliopsida; order Lamiales; family Oleaceae; genus Ligustrum; species Ligustrum vulgare. Next base: position 37,555,540 of record OY743173.1, on the reverse strand, counting down.
CTTTTTCTTCGTGTTCTTCTTGCCAGAAATTTTTTTTTTTTCAGTTTTTGATTCATATAAAAATCCAACAAAAATTCAAAAGTGTTTTTCTTATTCATTTTTCGTCCAACTTAACTCTCGTTTATTTTTTCGCGTTTGTGTCAGATTTTCGGATTTATTTAAAAAAAACAATTAATTCATTTTTTTATTTTATTTAATTCCGAAAATTCATTAATCAAAAAAAAAAAGAGTCAATTCCAAAATTCAAGGACCACTTCCTTGAGTTTCTGTGCTCCTTGTTATCAAATCGTTCCATTCCATTCCACATCCAACTCCACAATGTCTAAATTCAGGGAAAAACCTTAAACAGTTCCTAGAGTTAGGAGGGAGAATAGGAATGATCATAAACCTAGAGTTGGAATTGGGGATGAGCTGAAAGTATTGGAAGATGGTGCCTCAAAAGTATGGGATGGTTCTCAGAAATGAGGGATGAATTTGATGAGGTGAGAATGATGTTAAAGCAGTTAAAGGAGGAGATGATTGCAAAGAGAGCGAGGGGAAAATTGGCTAACTTGCAAGAGAGGGAGAGTGAAGGAGAGGCTAATGATAAATTACAACAAAAGAACGAAAGTAAGAATGTGGTGGACTTACCATTGGAGCCTCGGGATAGGACTGTTGAGATTGAAACTGAGGAATTGAAATTTGAATTAGTTGATCAAATCCCAACAATTGAGGTAGAGGGTGAGCACTTGGATAGTAAGGAAGTGAATGGGCATAGGGATAAAATTATTGATGAGGTACATGAGAAGAAAACATATAATCTGGGAGAGTTGGTTGTGTGTGAAAAGTTAGACGAGGTGCACGAGAGAAAAGAAATAGAAGAGAATAAACCAGAAAGTGAGATGACTGCTGGAGGAGAAGAGAAGGGCCTCGTGGTGCGAAAAGAAGAAGTGGAAGAGTTGTATCATGAGTACAAGGATTCATACATTGTCCATGGAGAAACTAAAATTCCCCACCCTATTTTCCTTAAATCTTTCTTACAGGTTGATCATTATACATGGGAGTATGAGTCACACCAACCATGGCAATTCATGCACGTGTTTCAATAACTTCTTGTCTACTACCAATTGAAGAAGCACAATTTATTGAATTCATGTCATGGAGTCTATAATTTCCCATTTGATCCAGGTGGAGCAGCTGTAAATCATGAACCAAGCTATGATTCGGGACGAATCATCCTAAAGAAGGGGGAATGATGAGAATCATGGCGGGCTTGACAGAAAATCAAATACTCAAGCCAAAACAAGAATTCAAACAGGTTCGGAGAGCTTCAAAGATCAAATCAGGTCAAAATGGACCAGAACTGTTTTTACCGCCGTAAGCTAGCTTGTCACAGCCGTAAGCCATCCTCGGGTGGAAATTAAAGAGTTCCAAGATTTTAACAGTTACGGCCGTAAGTTTATGGTCACGGCCGTAATCCTTAAGCAGAAGCACAGTTACGGTCGTAAATGATGCTGTCACGGCCGTAATTCCAAATTAATGCAAATCATGCGGATTTTTATTTCCTTAATTATAGGATTAGATTTACTTTGTTTTTATTATTGTTTCCAATTAAATTAGGACTCTATTTTGATAGATTTTATCTATTCCCTAATTAGACTAGATTTTATTTTGGTTTCCTAAGTAGACTAGGGTCTTTATTCTGGTTGCCTATATAAAGGCGTCTTCATTGTAATACGAAATTAGACTTTGATTATTGAATGAAATATATTGAGTGTTTTTACTCTCTAAAGGTGAGGATTCCCTTTAACTCGAACTTATCAAATATTGTGTAATATTTGTGGCGTTCAACAAATGGAACTTATCAAGGATCTGGACATTCCTTGTGGCGTTCACCCCATTACGGTTCTTGTTTTCGCATCGTAACGGGTCTCGAGTTTAATATACCCCTGGTTCTTGCGTCATGAGGCTCGGGTCGTAGTGTTACCGTCCGTTCCAACCTGAATTCGGAACTTTCCCGGCGTTCATTCCGTGTGTTCGTCGTGACCCCCTCCCGGGATCACATCAGTGGTAGGACGCCAGCTCACATTACATGCCACAGAAGGATCAGGGAGTGATCTATTTCTTGGATGTTTGATAAATTCTATGCGTATATTTATCCTGTAGTTTAGATTGATCTGTATAAACTCTTTCCTTATATAGTGATTTGTTTTTGTTCGCAGGATGCGAACCGTGGGTTTTCCCTGTTAGGGTTTTTCCCATGTTAAGCTCAAATTATTGTGTTCTTGTCCATTTATAATTCCGCACAAATTATTCTGATTGTTTACGTTTTACAATCCAGACGAATCTGCCTTAGCAGGAGTCATCTGGTACTGCGCTAAATAACGATTAACGATTTACTGTTAACTGGTTACTGTCCATACTTGTCTGTGACAATCTGTTTATAAAACTTAGAAAACCTCAAATTTTCAATTGGTATCAGAGCAGGTTCACTTCTAGAAAGTGAGATCCGGTTGTCTAAATGGAAAACTCTGCATCTCTTAGGCCACCTCTGTTAACTGGTAGTAACTATGCATATTGGAAAATCCGTATGGAAATTTTTATTCAATCTATTGATGAATGTTGTTGGACTTCTGTTCTTGAAGGTTACACAGCACCCACTGTCACTGCTGGAGGTGTTGTTACAACTATAGCTAGAAGTGCTTATACTGCAGATGAATTAGCTAATGCAAATTGGAATTCTAAGGCACTTAACGCTATTGTTTCTTTGGTTGATCCAGGTCAATTCAGACTCATCTCCTCCTTAAGGACGGCCAAGGAAGCATGGGATGCTTTGAGGATAGCAAACGAAGGAACCAATGCTGTCAAAACCTCCAAGCTATAGATGATCACTTTAGAATTTGAACAATTATCTATGGAAGAAAAAGAAGACTTCAAAAGCTTCTATGCCAGATTAAGCGATCTCACCAACTCAGCTGAAGCGCTTGGGAAAACCTACTCAAATGAACAGATTGTTCAAAAGATCCTTAGATCTTTACCAGACATGTTCCATGCAAAAGTGACAGCAATTGAAGAAAGCAAGGATCTTTCAACCATGCGAGTTGAGGAACTTGTAGGGTCATTGATGACCTATGAGTTAAATCTGGCCCGAAGAAAGAAAGAAAAATCACCAGGAATTGCTTTCAAGACGAACAGTGCAAACCCAGACGACTCTAGCGAGACTAACGAAGATGAAAAGTTTGTACTTCTCACCAAACAATTTAAAACGTTCCTCAAGGGCAAACAAAAAGAAAGATCCAAAAATCTTCAAGGCCAGAATCAAAAACCACAAAAACAATGGAAGAAAAATAATTTCTATCCAAAGAATAATGCCAACACGTCTGAAGGGAAGCCTAGGAGTCGAATCCAATGCAGAGAATGTGAAGGATATGGACACATTGCAGCTGATTGTCCTAATACTCAAAAGAAGGCCAAGGGAAGGAAGGCCATGAATGTTACATGGAGTGATGGAGACTCAGATGAATCTGAATCAGAATCAGAATCAGACAGCAGCAATTCTGAAAATCAGGTAACTACCTTTACTGCTTTACAGCTGTCTGGTGCTGTATCTGGTAACTCTTCTTATGCAGATAAATCCAGATCAAATACTGAAAACTTGAGGAAGGAACTTCAAGATGCAGAAGAGAAGATTCAACTGTTGCAGGCCTTCGCTGAGCACAGCAAGGAACGTCAATTGGATGACGTATCTGCAGTCTCAGATGACGAACAAAATGAGGTAAGCAGGTTAAGTTCAGAACTTGCTAACGCACAAGACAAAATCAAGAAGCTGGCACGTGGAACCGTCCAGCTTGATGAAATCCTAAACAATGGCAGACCTGTCAGTCTAAAAACAGGTCTTGGATATGAAGCTAAAGGTAAAAATCATGACCATAAGATAAACTTTGTAAGAGAATCTGGATACAGGTACATGGAACAGAATAAAAATCATACAGATGCATCTACCTCTCTTCATCATCAATACAATATGGCTAGGACTCAAAGCTCACATCCATCCAGGAACTATGCAAGACGACAATTTCAGCCGAATCTGTACAAGCTGATGAGTCTGTCCATCAGAAGGGCAGGAAATTTCAACCTCGACGAATCGGCAGGATACATTTGTTTTCCAGGTATTCTGTAAATTTTGTGCAAAATCTGGTCATGATGTATTTAGGTGTCATGAGTACTTGAAGTTAATCAAATCACACAAAAGAAGACTTGTTTCTAGACAAGAGAAGAAAATTGAAACGAATGCTTATATAGTTCAATTGTCTTTGAGTGCTTTGATTCCTAACACATGGTATTTTGATAGTGGTTGTTCTAGACACATGACAGGTGATCTCTCTCTACTTACACATTTTGAAAAATGCGAAACAGGTGCTGTTACATTTGATGATGGCCAAAAGGGTAAGATAGATGGCTCTGGTATCATCAACATTAAGGGATTACCGACATTAACTAATGTCTTATATGTTATAGGGCTTAAGGCAAATTTGATCAGTGTAGGACAATTGTGTGATGATAAACTGCTTGTCATGTTTTCAAAAGAATATTGCAAGGTTTTAAGCTGTGACAAGAAGTCTAACCCGTTAAAGAGTATTTTATTTAAGGGAGTTAGATCTAGAGATAAATTCTATACACTCGAGAGTCTCGAAACTTGCAATTATGTTAAAACCAAAAATGAGAAACTGTGGCATAACAGATTAGGACATCTAAACTACCATGATCTCATGAAGCTGACCAGACTACAGGCTGTGAGAGGCTTACCCAGCATAAACAATATTCCAGATGAAATCTGTGGTGATTGTCAAAAGGGTAAGCAAATCAAAAGTCAACATAAATCAGGTACATCCATTAATACCTCTCATATACTTGAACTAATTCACATGGATTTGATGGGTCCTATCCAAAAGGAAAGTATTGGTGGCAAGAGGTATATTTATGTATGTGTTGATGATTTCTCCAGATACACCTGGGTCATGTTTATTCGAGATAAATCTGATACCTTTGACAATTTTGTTAATATTTTTCAGAAATTGAACAATGAAAAGGCAGATGAACAGGTAAGAGTCAAAAGGATCAGAAGTGATAATGGAAGAGAATTTGAAAACTCCGAGTTTGCTGATTTTTGTACCCAATACGGGATCAAGCATGAGTACTCGTCCCCAAAGACTCCTCAACAGAATGGAGTGGTGGAAAGGAAAAATAGAACTCTATAAGAGATGGCTCGTGTCATGCTAAATAGCAACCAATTGCCCACGAAATTTTGGGCAGAAGCTATAAACACTGCTTGTTATATTGTTAATAGAGTCATGCTTAGATCTGGAACAAACCAAACTCCATATGAAATTTGAAAGGGTAGAAAACTTAGGGTTGACTACTTTCATGCCTTTGGAAGTAAATGCTATATTTTGAAAGATAGAGAACACCTAAGAAAATTTGACTCAAAATCGGATGATGGAATATTTTTGGGTTATGCTGAAAATAGTCGGGCCTATAGAGTTTACAATCTAAGAACCCAAGCTGTTCTTAAGTCAATTAATGTAAAAGTGGATGATAATAATTGTGTAAATTCGGATTTGCAGGTAGCAGATGGTGATCAACTGGAAATTCCACCAAAAGAAGAAGCTGGAAGCGAAAAATCAGAAGAAGAACAGCACCAAGCTAGAAGTCTCAATAATACTGAATAATCCGATCAGGATGAGTCTGGGCACCCAGTAATATCAGCAGATCGAGACGAATCTGATGACCCAGATACACCTAATATTGCTGAACCAGAAGCATCGAGACTACCACCTGCTAGGATCTAAAAGGCACATCCACTTGACAATATTCTCACTGATATGTCTAAGAAAAATGTGACCAGAAGAAAATTTGATGAGATGAGTAACATCTGTCATATGTCTCAAATTAAGCCAAAAAATGTCAAGGAAGCTTTGACAGATGAACACTGGGTACAAGCTATGCAGGAGGAGCTTAACCAATTTGAAAGAAACAATGTCTGGGAGCTGGTTCCACGTCCTAAAGAAGGTAATGTAATTGGAACCAAATGGATCTTCAAGAATAAGTCAAATGAACAAGGAAATGTGGTAAGAAATAAAGCCAGACTTGTTGCTCAAGGCTATACCCAGATTGAAGGGATAGACTTTGACGAGGCATTTGCTCCTGTATCCAGACTGGAATCCATCAGGCTGTTGCTAGCTGTGTCCTGCTACATCAACTTCAGTCTATTTCAGATGGATGTCAAAAGTGCCTTTTTGAATGGTGTGCTTAATGAGGAAGCCTATGTGGAGCAGCCTCAAGGCTTCACAGATCCATCTCACCCGTATTATGTCTTTAGACTCAAAAAGGCGTTATATGGGTTGAAACAAGCCCCTAGAGCTTGATATGAAAGGCTCACATCATTCTTGCTAAGCAATGGATACAAAAGGGGAGGAACTGATAAAACTCTTTTCATTAAGCATCTAAATCCTGGACTAACTGTAGCTCAAATAGATGTTGATGACATAGTATTTGGGTCTACATCTAAGTCCAAAATTAATGAATTTATAAATACAATGAAAAGAGAATTTGAAATGAGTATGATTGGTGAGCTAACTTTTTTCCTTGGTTTGCAGGTACAGCAGGATGAATCTGGCATATTCATATCTCAAGTAAAGTACGCTAAAACTCTGGTGAAGAAATTTGGACTTGAAGATGCAAAGGCAATGAGAACTCCCATGGCAACTACTCTAAAACTTTCAAAGGATGACAGTGGTAAGGATGTAGATCCATCCCTTTACAGAAGCATGATTGGAAGTCTTCTGTACCTTACTTCCAGTAGGCCAGATATATCCTTCAGTGTTGGAGTTTGTGCAAGATATCAAGCTAAACCTAAGAAATTTCATGTTGCTGCTGTAAAACGAATCATCAGATATGTAAGTGGTACGTTAAGTTATGGAATTTGGTTTACACGAGATACCACTGCCAATCTTGCAGGATTTTCAGACGCAGACTGGGCTGGGAACATAGATGATCGAAAGAGTACATCTGGAGGATGTTTCTACATTGGGAACAATTTGGTGGAATGGCTAAGTAGAAAGCAAAATTCAGTTTCACTATCCACAGCCGAAGCTGAATATATAGCAGCTGGGAGTTGCTGTACACAACTCCTGTGGATGAAACAAATGTTGAAGGACTATGGAATCTCTATAGAACAAGCCACTATGTATTGTGACAACACCAGTGCCATCAATATCTCAAAGAATTCAGTCCAACACTCCAGAACAAAACATATTGACATCAGACACCACTTCATCAGAGAATTGGTGGAACAAAAGATTATCAATCTGGAGCACATACAGACTGATCTACAGCTGTCAGATTTGTTTACTAAGGCCCTCGATACTGTCAAATTTGAAAGCCTTAGGAAACAAATTGGAGTATCACCTCCTTCTGAATAGGAACATGCATATTAAAAAAAATGTTTTTGTTTCTTTTATTGCATGTATTTAAGTTATCCTATTCTTATACTAAGTAGATCATGTTTTTGCCTGCAGATATATCTGAGTGCTTGTGGCTGATAACAAGACAGATAGGTCTGGCTGATAGCAGTCAACATGTCTCCGGATGAATCTAACTAGCACTCAAATCCGGACAATCCTAAGGATAAGTCACTGCTGTCTATGTCATATGGTTGTTACTGGATGAGATTTCATATTCTGTGTGTAGACCTATGATCTAGATCTTGCTTATAGCATTGCACGCATTTTACTTATTATCCAAGGGCAGGGCTAGTGGAAAAGAAGGCTGCATATCCAAGCCAAGTTCATACCCTTTAGCCTCAAAATTCGATGAGTTGATATAAATGTGGTAATATTGTAGAAGTAAGGGGAAAACCTAGTAAGATAACTTCTGGGGATTGTGTGAATCTACCAATCTAAGTCAAGTTCATACCCTTCTTCTAACCTAAAGGGGAACATACTGTAAGATAACTTCTGGGGATTGTGTGAAGCTATTTCCACCTCCAAAAGACATTGCCACAATATAGAAAAAGTCGGCAAGCCGGATTTGAGAAAATACACTTCTTATAGATTTTGATCGGTCTTATTGTGCATTACGGTGACAAATCGATAAGTCAGGGCAAACATATAATTTGTGGCAGTAAGTGGATGACTAAGGATTGCTTGAATCACACACGCACATTAATAACCATAATCGTACTCGTGGTGGACTGTCTACTGCCAGATATATCTGACTCAACAGATGCCAACAAGTGCTCAGGCGTGTCTCAGGTATACATATGCATTTAGAATTTTCTTATTCACGACTTTTAGATTTTATTCTGAAAATCTTTATTTTTAAGGTAGTATATCGTGGGCTAATAAGTGCAAATCTTGCAGAACAAGTCAGTTGATTGTGGAGCCCAATTTTGGTAATTTATTTGTTTCCTAATTCTTAACCTATTCTATTTCTATATTTATCCCATTTTTTAAGGAAAGGAAATTGGCATAAACTAGGATTCTCAAGAGATATCCTTCTCTACAAGGAATGGATTTAAAAATCTCTTGAATTCTACTTGTACTCAAATTCCAAAAAAAAAAAAAAAAAACTCTTTTCAAATCTCCTTCACTGCCTCCACACCAGCCGTTCTTACTCATTCCAGAACGAGTTCAAATTCCAACTCAGCCTATAGCAGAACCAAGCCAAGGCGGCTCTACCACCAAGCCACAAGTTATGGGTGCAAATTCGACACCTATGTTGGATAATCTTCCTACCAGTCACCTTTCTCCCTTTGATATTTGAAGTGAATTGATTACTTCTAGAGAAATTTCGAGCAAACAGTCTGAAACAAAGGGAGAGATGCCAAAAGATGATAAAGATGTGAAAGGTAAATCTGAAAAATGAATTAGCAGAAGACGTAGATGGATCTGACCCGAACTCAGGTACATCAGATGAATCTGGTGATTCAAAGGTTGAAGAAGAGAAATCAGAGGAATCAATTGTTGGTTTATCCTTGGATTATTTCACAATTGATTCGTGATCATAAGACAGAAGAATTAAAAGGATTTATTCTTAGTTAATGAACAGAGATTTTGAATCCGAAAGAAACTACAAAGAAGCTTTTGATTACTGTAGAATTTATCATAAGGATCCAGAAGGAATAACAAACTTAGATTCTCCAAAAACTACTGAAGGAGTTTTGATTAGACAAAATAATATAATTATTACTCTCTTAGTAAGTTTACACAAAAAATTAGAAGCTTTTGATAAAAGAATAGACCCTGAAATAGAAAGTGATTTAAGAACCATAACAAATAAATTAGGAAATTTAAACATTAAAGAAACAGGAAAAGAAAAGGTCACAAGAAGGTTATCAAGAGACTTAAAATTTCCAAGATGAGTTTAACAACTCCATTTTTAGGGAGATCAAGAACAATTAGTGAAGGAACATCTAGACCAAGTACATCAGGAGCAAATAGAAATTTCTTAGATAGAGTTTTGAGAAGAGTAGAACAACATAATCAGAATCTAGAAGAAATTATAGATCCAGAACAAGATTATGCAAGATTTCAGACACATGGATTAAGAGTGCTTAATCATGATATTTTATATAAAAGATGAATTTTTGAATCAAGAACCCAATTTTTTAGACATCATAGAGAAGTAGAAATACAATGTATTGGAAACCAAGTAGTCAAACTTAATTTAATTTCAGAAGATTCTAAGAAGGAACTTAGAAAAAGAAATTTTAGATTTATTCACTTAGGATTAATTGTAATAGGAATAAAAGGATTAACTAGAAAAAGCCTAGGATGTAAGACATTAATTACCATTTATGATGAAAGATTCAATAATATAGAAAAAGGACAGATAGCAAGTATGGAAGTAGACATGAATAGTAATAATGGTATTATTTACTGTAATCCAGACTTCTTAATGACCATCAGAGACTTTTCAGAAAAAATTAAAATAGGTATACAGACTAAAGGATATGAAGAGACTAATAGTGGAGATAATCTTTTAATACATGTAGGATTCTTAGGAAGATGCTCAATTAATTCCCAGACAAAGTACAAAGTATATATGGACAAGGTAGTAGGACTAATGAGTAGCAAAGGGATAAATATGGTTAAGCCTAAAGAATTTTCAGCAGAACAATTGGCAGGATTAGAATGGGATATGGATAAGTTTTTAGAAGAAGAAGAAAAGCCAATAGCACCTAGAGAATCTTTAACTTATAAAGACGCACATGTTAGAACAAGCTTAAGATTTACTGATTATCAATATGTACCAAAGACTTCTGATGAAGGAGAACAAGAACCACACCAAGAGAATGTTCACATAGAACTAATAGGAGAAGATATTGATAGAATAATCTACCCAAAAGAATTAGGAATTATTTTAAATAAAGAAGAACTCTTAGAATTAGAAGATCAAATGTACATTTCAAAACAAATAAAAGAAAATGAATACTTATATTATGATTTAGAACAAAATATTAGGATAGGAATTATCAATGAAGAAAACGATAATAATTCAGAAGTTACAGAGTATAGTTATGCAAAAGAACTTATGGATGATACAACTAGATATAGAACATTTGACGAAACCCCTTTTGATAAGACAGCAAAACATGAGATTTTAACCTATGGAGATGGTTTTCCTCCTAGAGGAGCTTATAGTACATATAATGAACCACCGCAGAATAGTAAATACATAGCAAGAGGAAGTGAGAGACCTTTAAAACAAAAAATAGAATTTCAGACAGCCTCTAAAGCACAAATACTAAACATTACTGCACATGATCCACAGACATGGACAAATGTGATAGATGTATGGAAGAATACCATAATAGGACATTATATTAGAAACATACAAGATATGGAACCCTTAGATATGTATAGATATTTGGAAACATTTTTAGGAGAAAGTACAAAAGCAATGTGGGAAGCCTATAAAATAGAAAGAAAAGAAGAATATGATCAGTTAGTACAATTAGGAAGTAATCCTTATAATTTTGTTAATAAAATACAAATTTTAATCACCGGAGCAGACCCTAATTCAGGACATATGAGTATACAAAGAAAAGCAATGAGAGACTTAGAACAGCTTAATTTGTAAAAATGGACTAAAGGTAAGTATGTAAAAAAGTTTTAAAATGAATATTATTACCAAACCTCAATTTCAGGAAACACATTTAACCAAGAAATAGAAAATAAGTTATTTCATAAATTACCAGGACCATTACGATTAGAAATAACAGAATCATGGAATAATCTAGCCTCTGTTAAAGAATTCCCAGAAAATAAATGGAGTATAGGACAAAGAACTCAACACGTAATAAGATGCCTAGAAGGAAAATGTGTAGAACTACAAATCCAAAAGCAATTAAAAAAGACAGATTATAAATTTTGTAAAGACATTTTTACACCTCAGACATATGGAGCCTCAACCTCTAAACCATATAAGAAAAAATATAAAAAGAATTTTAAAAGACCAATAAAGAAAAGATATTTCTTAAGAAAATCAAATAAAAGAAAACCATACTTAGATGAAAAAAGACACTTTAGAAAATTTAAACCAGAAAGAACTTATAAAAATAAATTAAATTGTTTTGTTTGTAATAGCAATGAACATTTAGCAAGAACATGCCCGAAAAGAATAAACAATTATGATAAGAAAAGTACCCTCATAGAATGTACGAATGAAGACTTAATACAATTAGATGAATACATTTCAGATAAAGAATCTATTTATAGCATAGTGTCAATAGAAGATCAGACTGAATTAGAGAAAGAACAATCTGATTATGAAATCTTAGATAAATTTACTAAATTCAAAATAAATGAAGAATTAGAATCAGAACAAGAGACTGAATTCATGGAGACATCTATAGAATTATGTAGACATAAATGACAAAAGAACATAGGAACAGATAACATAGCATGCTTTATTTCTAATTGGTATCCAGCAAGAAAACTTAGAGTAAAATGTTTAGAATGTTATAAAGAAGCATGTATAAGATGTTTAGAAGAAAACATGATTTTAAAAAAAGAAGAAACAAGCATTGAATTAGAAAGAAATAAATTAGAAATTTCTAAAATCCAAATTCTTAGGAAAAGAATTGAGAATTTAGAAGAAATGCAGAAATTAATGATAAGAAGAATTGAGATAATAGAAACAAACAGAAAGGACAAACAAATTATGGTAGAAGAACCAGATCTAGAATGTTCACAAATTAATTATGTCCAAGTAATTTGTAATACAGAAAAACTTAAAACAATTAAGGTAAAATGTCAGATTAGAATAGGAAACTATATTATAAAATGCTTAGGATTAATAGATTCAGGAAGCAGTAATTGTATTATAAATAAAAAGCTAATTCCAGATCAATATATTTTAGAATCCAAAAATCCAATAAATGCCCAACAAATGGATGGTGGGTTATATACATATACAGAATTATTAAGACCAAATAGTAAAATAAGTTTTGAGACAAATTGTGGACTTAGTACAGAATATACATTATCACGAGATTCAACATGGGTTAGACCTCTCAATTTAAAAGAAACAGATTTTATTTTAGGACTAAGCTTTTTATTGAAAGACAATGGTAGTGTCACAATAACAAAAGATTTTATACATTTCCAGAAACATACATTATTCACACCAGCTCAAACAATACATTATCCATCAGAGTGTGCTGAGAAGCGTGGTGGGAACCCTAAAGAAAAAATTTGCCCCTGTAATAAAGAAAGAGAATGTCAGTTGTTAGAAGAAAAAGAAGAAGATCTAGATAAAGAAGAAATGGAAGAATTTGAAATAGATCATGAATCTTTAGAATTTTTAGATAATGAAAAAATCTATGACATGCTAATTACAGAACAAGATATAGAAAATTTGATCAATAGATTAGAAAAGATGGAAATATTAGGAGAAAATGTTTTAAAATATTGGGAAAAAGATTAGATTTTTTGTGAAATAAAGATTAAAAATCCATAATATATCATAAGAACTAAGAACATAGAAGCAACTAATTTGGATTTAGAAGATTTCAAAATGCATATTGAAGAATTAATGAAATTAGGAGTTATTAGAATATCAGATAGCCCACATAGATCAGCAGCCTTTATTGTAAGAAAACACTCAGAAATAGTTAGAGGAAAAAGCAGAATGGTTATTAATTATAAAAGACTCAATGATAATACAATGGACGATGCATACAAAATCCCAGACAAAACAGTTTTAATTAATAAGATTCAAGAATGTAAAATTTTTAGCAAATTTGATTTAAAATCAGGATTTTGACAGGTAAAGATGCACTCAGATAGTATTAGATGGACAACTTTCACTTGTCCAGAAGGACATTATGAGTGGCTAGTAATGCCATTTGGATTAAAAAATGCACCTAGTGTTTTCCAAAGAAAAATGGAAGATATCTTTAATAAGCATAGTAAGTTTATTATAGCATACATAGATGATATTCTTGTTTTTAGTAAAAATAGAAGAGAACACAGAGGACACTTACAAATTGTGTTTTCAGAATTTATAAAGCATGGTTTGATCATAAGTAAGAAGAAAATGATTTTGTTTAAAGAATACATAGATTTCCTAGGAGTCAATATAGGTCAAGGAGAAATAAAGTTACAACCCCATATAGCTCAAAAAGCATTAGAATTTCCAGATAAATTAGAAGATTTAAAGCAAATCCAGAAATTCTTAGGATTAGTAAACTATGCAAGACCATTTATAAAAGATTTGGGAAAAATAGCAGGACCCTTATATTTCAAGACTTCTCCCACAGGACAGAGATTCTTTAACCAAGAAGATATAAAGCTTGTACAAGAAATCAAAGACAAAATTAAAAATTTGCCAAAACTAGCAATGCCTTTAAACACAGACTTCTTAATCATAGAAACAGATGGAAGTATATTAGGATGGGGAGCCATTCTATTATGCAAACCAAATAGGTATGCAGATAAAAAAACAGAAAGAATTTGTAGATATAATAGTGGCAACTATAAAGAAAAAGGAAATATGAGTAGCATAGATGCAGAACTTTTAGCTGTCAATTATGCGTTAGATAGTTTTGAACTATTCATTATTTCAAAGAAAGAAATCATAATAAGAACAGATTGTGTTGCCATAGTTTCTTTTTATAACAAATTAAAATTAGATTCTAAGAAAATAAGTAGAAGAAGATGGTTAAATTTTGTAGATAGAATTACAAATACAGGAATAGATATTGAGTTTGAACATATCAAAGGAGTAGATAATAAAGCAGCAGACATCCTTAGTAGAATGATAGAAAATAAAGGAAATTTTTAACTCATTTAAATTTGCTTTCTACAGATGTCTAGACCTCCTCCAAGACCAGGAATTCCTCCAGGAAATTCCTTTGCATCATTTCAGACTCCATCTACACAGAACAGACCATATTACTCAGAACGATTAAGATTCGATAACCAAGAACTCATTTGTTTTCTTAGTAGTAATATTTCTTTCAAAGCACTTGCACACGTCTCACTTTCAAAAGAAGAGAAATGCATCTTAGACAATTTATGGATTTCATACAATAAGAATCCCAAAGACCAGAAATATTTTCTTGCATGTATGAATGCATTGTCAGAACACTTTAATCAGAACAGAACTAGGTTTAAATTTTATGTTGTCATTAAAGGCCTAAAAACAAGGATAATGCTGTAGAATTGAAGAAGAAGAGACTGTTAGGCCAGACAGAAAGAACAGAAAAAGGTGAATAACACAGTGACCACAAAGAAAAATAAACTGAGTACAAGGGCAAATGAATACACTACACCAGGTGGATCCAGGTATGATCATTCATCCTTTGTTAGCAGCCTTATGCAGACTACCAAAGGTACGCTTACACCTTTCAGTTTTAAGTCTTGGTTGACTGGTGCCTATGCTGATTCTCAAAAACCATATATCTGGATGTCTAGAGACCTATAGATGGGTCTGGCCAACCTAAATCGACTGGACAGAATGGCAGAATTGGCAACTGAAATCTATTTTGTATGTTTTCATGAATTCTATGTTTGAGGGGTCGTTGGGGAGAGACATAGATATCCTACTGCATTAAATTTCTATGCATTGCAATAAGGGGGAGCATTTGTGTTTTCAGAGTTTTCTAAAACTCAACCTTTATTTCCAGGTTTTATTGTCTGTAACTGAATTTTGCCTAATCTTTGTCTACTCGTGCTTACATTGGCAGGTTACAAGACATGGATTGCTTCCCCTATTTCTTCCAAAAAGGGGGAGTAGTATTTTTTCTCATCTTTTCTGATTGATTAAATGTTGAAGTAACTTTTGGTTCGTTTTGATTCTCCTTTATGTACGTATTATTTTTCTCTCGTTACATGCATGGATTTGTTGAAGTGAGCTTATTATGATGCATGACTTGAGAGGGAGAATTTTGATAGGGGGAGCTTAATAATTGCATGTTACTTCTTTCTACGTTTGTAAAAAAATGATTAGGTTTTGGAAAAATAGAAAAAGCCAAAGGGGGAGATTGTTAACTTATTTTAAGTTATATTAATTGGCATTTTCTATTTTCCTATATTTTTGTAATTTGATAAATTTAGTTTATTACTAAATATTTTTATTTAGTAATTTATTAAGTTTAATTAAATTACTTAAACATTTCTTGGACGTAATATTGTGATAATATTTGTTGCTTATCTTCTATGATAATGACAAAAAATATTGTGATAATATTTTGAAGATAATGTTGGTTGCTTATCTGATATGATAAGTATTGTGATAATGGTAGAAGTCTATCACTACTTGGCTTGAAATTATATCTTTATCACTTATAAGTATTTTGATTATATTTTAAGTCTTGATAAATATTCTGATTGGACAAAAATCCTTGATCACAATCTCGAAAATTTGTTGGTGATATTCTTGATAATATTTTGTGTTTATTCTTGATTGTCAAGGTATCCAAAATATGGTAAGCGTCTTCTAGATATGGTCAAGAATATTTCATTCTTATCTTTGCATGTGGTAAGATTTATTGGACGAAAATCTATCTAGGGAAAATTCTTGATAGGGCCGAAAATATGAAGTCCATGTTTATGTTAATCACGTGATTGATTAACTTATGGTAAGATTTTACATGATTTATCTATATCTTGGTTATGGTGAGATTTAGTAAGAATATTTATCTTACCTTTTTACTAATTATCTCTATCATGTTTTGCAGGTAGTAGAGATCTTGTGCAATGAGGAAACTTGGGAATCAAGAACCCTAATTGCACTATAAAGAGAAGAAAAAGGGGACGTTTTTCTTGTGACGTGAAAATACAATTTTCGTGTGGTGCTAGAGAAATACACGTCCACCTTGTTAAAGAAGTCTTGAAGCTTTATTTTCGTGTGGTGCAAAAATAATTAAAGCTTCAATTGTGTTGTGACTTCAATACTCCGGGAGGAGGATTCAATCACTTAGAGAAGGAAAGAATTTCAGCGTGAAGATCAAACGGGAGGTTTGGATCAAGATCGAACGGGAGTTCGTGTTGCTGAAAAGTGTTGCAGAGTCAAAGAAAACTACTGAAGAGTGGTGGGACGCCAGCTCACATTACATGCCATAGAAGGATCAGGGAGTGATCTATTTCTTGGATGTTTGATAAAGTCTATGCGTAGATTTATCCTATAGTTTAGATTGATCTGTATAAACTCTTTCCTTATATAGTGATTTGTTTTTGTTTGCAGGATGCGAACCGTGGGTTTTCCCTGTTAGGGTTTTTCTCACGTTAAGCTCAAATTATTGTGTTCTTGTCCATTTATAAATCCGCACAAATTATTCTGATTGTTTACGTTTTACAATTCAGACGAATCTGCCTTAGCAGAAGTCATCTGGTACTGCGCTAAATAACGATTAACGATTTACTGTTAACTGGTTACTGTCCATACTTGTTTGTGACAATCTGTTTATAAAATTTAGACAACCTCAAATTTTCAGATGTGTTTTCCTAGGGAGCTCAATATATAGGAGGAATCAACCTAATTATTGCTCAACATAAACTCGGGACCCCAGTTGGCACAAAACCCGTCAAACAGAAAAAGCCACAATTTACCTCGAAGCGATAGCAAGCCATATCAAATGAAGTGTGAAAACTACGTGATGCTGGTTTCATCAAAGAAGTGCACTACCTAGAATGGCTATCAAATGTGTTTTTGGTAAAGAAATCCAATGGAGAATGGAAAATGTGCGTGGACTACACTGATCTCAACAAGGCCTGCCTAGAAGGATTCATTCACCCTACCACGGATCGACCAACTGGTTGATGTGACTTCTAAATATGAAAGGCTAAGCTATTTGGATGCTTTTTCTGGTTACCACCAGATATTGATGACAGTGGTTGATCGAGAGAAAACTTCTTTTATCACTGACATGGGACTTACTGGTTTAAAGACCGCTGGGGCCACCTACCAGCTAATGGTAAACCATGTTTCTGACAGCCTTATCGACCAAAGCATAGAGGCTTACGTGGATGATATGGTAGTAAAAAGAAAAGTGGTAGGAGATCATGGGACCGACCTCTAAGAAGTATTCAATGTTTCTCAAGAACACAAGTTGAAACTAAACCCCAAAAAGATGCGTGTTTGGCACTTTCGGAGGAAATATTTTGGGGTTCATAGTAACATAAAAGGGTATCGAGGTAAACCTAGACAAAATACAGGTGATCCTAAACATGAGAAGCCTAGTAACCAAAAAGTAATCCAACGGCTGACTGGAAGAGTAGTGGCCTTCAACAGATTCTTGTCCCGAGTTGTGGACAAGTGTCATCATTCTTCAAAGAGGTGGGTAAGTCCGAAGATTTAAAGTGGATCGATGAGTGTGAATAGTCTTTTAAACAGTTGAAGCTATCTCTAAAATAACCGCCAATGCTAGCTTGGCCTAATCTCGAGGACAAGTGAAATCGGTATTACCCCATGTGGTCAACCCTGTGCTAGTGAAAGATTTTTAAAAAGGACAAAAACCATTTTATTATGTAAATCAGGTACTAAGGGGACTAGAAAGTGATTACAACATAGCAGAGAAGTTGGTCTTGGCTTTGATAGTGACGGCCAGAAAGCTTAGATAGTATTTTCATGCCGATCAAATACAAGTAATGACTAGCCAACAAATCAAGTAGATACTACATAGGCCTAAGACATTTGGACAACTATTAAAATGGGCAATTGAATTAACTGAGTTCAACATCGAGTTTAAATCCCGAATGGAGATAAAGGCACATGCTCTTGCTGACTTCATTGAGGAACTTACCCTCCCCAATGAGCCACCAATTGAAAACACTACCACTTGGATCATTTACGTAGATGATTCATCCAACCAAGAGGGATCAGGGATGGGCGTCATAATATGCACTTCGTACGTGGATGAGTTGGAATACTCACTTTGTTTTGAATTCCATTAACAACAAACGATGTTGAATATGAGGCTGTCATCATGGATTTCGAATTGGCCATACAACTAGGGATAACTACAATGGAAATCTGTAATGATTCACAGCTAGTAGTTGGTAAGATTCTGGGAGAATATAAAGCTAAAGAAAATCGCATGACTGCTGATAAGTGTGTTTTATATGCTTACTTATATGTCTAAATTAGAACGATTTATTGCCATTCTTGAATAAATTCTACATAATTGCTTTCTATTTGTTTACATTGAAGAAATATTCCAAAATTCGTGAGAATGAAGCAATGGAGTGAAATAAGATATTTGGACCTAAATTGGACAAAATGGATGTTGATATTGTCAACCGGGAATTCCAAGATAAGCTAATTAGAAGAATCAAAGTTAGAGAGATTAATTGAAGATGGATTAAAGTTTGAAAGAAGAATTGAAGTGATTTAAAAGTTCAAGGGCTAAATTGTTGCAATCAGAAGATGAAGAACTTACATGCAAATAAAGTTCAGGGACCTACTTAAATGCACCGAAAAAGATGGAAATAATGCTAGAAGAAATGTCATGCATGTCCACACTAAACCTACTAGGTGGCCATGCGTTCTGGCATGAATTCAACAGATCCAGTTTTAAATAGCTTACGAGGCCATCACTTCTACAACTATGCAGCCACGGAGTTGTCTGGCCCAGGGGGAGAAAGGCCCATGCGCGATTTAAAGTTTGATTTTACCTAGGTTTCTTTGCCAATCTATAAATACAACCTATCATGCACGCAGAAGGGACTTTTGCACACATATTCAAGAAGCAAAACTCATCATCATACTTTTGAGATTTTTGAAGCTAATTGGAGGCAGATGCGTGAGGATTGAAGATCAACACATGGAGCTATTTCTTGGTGCAAGAATTCTTTCACTTGTTTATTTGATATACTCATGCTGTTTTTCGTTATTATTATTCATGTTTTTTGTTCCAACGTTATGAACAGCTAAACTTCTTGTTGGGATTAACGATGTAGCATATTTTTCTACTTTTAATTGCATTGTTCAAGTTTTATGTGATGGTTTTATTTTGTGATTAATGTGTGGATTAACTGGCCACTAATTCATTGATTTAATGGGTTGTTTTCATTATTCGAGAGATGATCTAATAACCTAGATCTAGGAATAAAACCCAATAATTGAATGAACGATAGAGATATATGTTTATTGTTATTGCGATCTTAAATTGAGTTCTTGTGTTCTATGCACCTAATTATTACAACCCGCTGTCTAGAAGCACGATTGCATAATTAGGTAGAGTTGATTTAAACTCGAGAGAGGAATTTCATATACATAAGTGAACTCGATCGATCACATTATTATATTGAAACTTGAACGTTGGAATTAAAAGTATTGACTACGTGAAATCGTGAAATCCCAACTTCTCATCCATTGATTACAAAAACACACATTGTTTTATTTTTAATTGCCTTAAATCATTTAGTTTATACAAATCTTCCTTTAATTATTCAAATAAAGTGAAAATTAGAATAACTTCGATAGTTAATCATAATCGTTGTGGGACGATAGTCCGGACTTTTAGGTCTACTTTATTACTTGGATGTGATATCGTACACTTGCAATTATCGCACATCAATTGCCTACTTGATGAAAGCAAGAGACCTTCAACAAAATTTTCAGATGTTTAAAATTATGAAGATCTCCAGAAAGGAGAATGAATGAGTAGATGCCCTTGCCAGCCTAGCATAAGCCAATCCCCATAATATCCTAATCACAACTAGTGTTCATATTTTAAATAAACCTAGCACTGTAACAGTCATTGAAGTATCCAAGCTGAATGTGAAGACCAATTGAATAGACCCGATCTTCAACTATCTAGTGAGGGATACATTGCTAGAAAACCCAGCAGATGCAAAGAGGCTGAAGATTCGAGCATCCATGTACTCTGCAATTGATGGGCGACTGTATCGAAGAGGTTTCTTGACTCCATACCAAAAATGTCTTCGACCAACATAGGCAACAGAAGTTTTAATTTAGATACATAATGGACCATGCGGGCAACCACTTAGGTAGAAATGCCCTTTCTTTCAAAGCTCTGATGTAAGGATATTACTAGCCGACCTCAAAACAAGAGGCTAAGGATTTGGTAAAGTAGTGTGACACCTGCCGACGATTTGAAAATTTGATTCATGAACCAGAAGAATTGCAATCATCAATGTACGAAGTTCGCCCCTTCTACCAATGGGGAATGGATAGCTTGGGGCCTCTGCCACTCCCCAAAGGTCAAAGAAAATTCTAATGGCCATAGACTACTTCACTAAATGGGTAGAGGCCAAGCCCCTCGTCACTATTACTGTCGCAAAGATATAAAGCTTCTTCTGGAAATATATCATATGCCATTTTGGAATATCGCGAGTGATAATAACGAATAATGGGAGACAGTTTGAAAACCATAGTTTCAAAAGTTTTTGTGAAATCTACAAGATAGCACACTAACTTACTTCAATAGTATACCCCTAAAGCAATGGTTCGGTCGAGGTAGAAGGTTGCACCTTACTTTGGGACTTGAAGATTAGGTTGGGGAAAGAAAGAGTATCTTGGGAAATTGAGCTACGCAACCTATTATAGGCCTATCATACTACCCCTAGAGGGCGAGTAGGAGAAACTCAGTTCAAATTGTCTTTTGGAATGGAAGCAGTGATACTAGCTATAGTGATCAGTCCAAATTCAGAGATGGACTAGAGCAAACAGGTGACGACACTACAAGACCATAATTTTACCTACTAGAAGAAATTAAAGAGAAGGTAGCAATCAGAACTATGGATTATAAACGTCGAGTAACAAGGTATTTCAATCGCAGAGTAAGTCCCAGGGTTTTTCAACCTCATGACTTAGTGTTGAGGAGCAACACAGCCGCTGGACACCCTCCATCCGAGCTAGGACCAAACTGAGAGGGCCCATTTGAAGTCATCAAGAAAGTGGGAAAATGAGCTAATATCCTCAAACATGAATGACAAGCCCCTCAAGAGAACATGGAACATGGAACACTTGAAAAAGTATCGTCAATGAAGATTAGAATTCTAAGGTAGTCAACGTCTTCATTTTAATATGTATTTTTTTCTTTTTATGCTTGGAACAATGGTAGTTGTACTAAGTTGCTATTCATTTCTTCAAATTCAATGAAAGCTAAGGCAAATAAATGATGAAGGTGCAACGGAATGGTTAGTCTAGCCGAGAAGTCCTTGTGCACCTACTGACTCCGACCAATGACATGTTTTTATCTTCAATTGTTATTGTCATGGGTAAATTATCCTGCAGTGGCACTAACACCAGCTTCCCATTAATCTGCAAAGGACAAGAGAAAAACCTTAACCGAGGAGATGAGCCTAAAATAAGGAAATAAGCATTGAACAAGGAGATGAGCCTCAAATAAGGTGATAAGCCTTCAACGAGGAGATATGCCTAAAATAAGGAAATAAGCCTTCGACGAGGAGATGAGCCTCAAATAAAGTGATAAGCCTTCAACGAGGAGATGAGCCTCCAATAAGGAGCCTTCGACGAGGAGTTGACCTCCAATAAGGCGACATGATTTCAATGAGGAGATGAGCCTCCAATAAGGCGATAAGTCTTCAATGAGGAGATAATCCTTCTAATAAGGCGATAAGCCTTGAATGAGGCAATAAGCCTTCAACAAGGAGATTAGCCCCAAATACGGAAATAAGCCTTCACCGGGCGATGAGCCTCCAATATAGTAGGGAAATGAACCTCAAATTAAGAACGAAGAGATGAACCTTAATTTGAAAAAAGAGATGATAAGTCTCTCAATTGATGGTAAGCCTATAAAATAAAATAAAATAATAAAAAAAGGCAACAAGCATCATAGTAGCAGTTTAACCACCTTCCCAATATTGGTTCTGGGGGACATTAGTTGTAAAGATCATAATTGTAGAGCAAAACAAACAACCAACTATTGGAAGGAAAATAACATAATAACCAAAGCATAATAAAACCATCCTGCTTGCATTGTCTTGACTAGCATGTAATGAGATAAAATGATAACCATCTAGATTACAGTTTTCTACAGTTCCAAATAAAATGAAACAATTACTCAAAAAGAAGAGAGAGAGAGAGAGAGAGAGAGAGAGAGAGAGAGAGAGAGAGAGAGAGAGAGAGAGAGAGAGAGAGAGAGAGAGGAGGTCAAAAAAGACAAACTAAACATCTAGTCGGCAAGAGGACCATCAGGGTTGGAGATAGCCTCTCCATGGCCGATAGGCCTAGTCCCTTCAACAACTAATTCTATAGCCCATAGCTTCCTAAGATACATTTCGAATCCACTCAAATCTACACTAGGATGCTCATCAGCCAGCCAGTATTTGGTCATCTTGATTGTATCTTTCAAGGACTCAGCTCTATATACGTACATGCTCTTCTGGTACTCGCCAAATGCCTTGTAATGAATTAAGACCTCATCAGCGGCCACTTCTAGGTCCCTACAAAGTTTATCATTCTCCCTACAAAGTTGGGAATTCTAGCCCTCTCTTCTTGGACACGTTTGTCGCCTTGTCAAGAAGTGATTGCACTGCTGCTTCAACTACTTTTTTTCCTTATCACTCCTAGTTAAGTTGATCTCAAACTTCTCCAAGTCGCGAAGATCTTTTTCCTCCATCTCCAACATCTGTACAAAGTGGAAGCTAACTACAATCAACTGAGAAATAGCTACATGGTATAAAAGCAAATAAAAAATAACACACACAAATGTGAGTACTTACCTACTGCTGATGCATGTACATGAGGCGTCGCATAGCAGTGGCCTCCTTAATTTTGAGGCCCTTAATAAACCTCTCATTCACACAACCTTGCATAATCTCAGCCTTAGCTATTGTGTAATGGAAGGAAATTTAAACTCCTTAACAGCAGGAGGAACATTGTCCCGAATGACGAGGGGCGCCATAGGAGAGGTTGTTGTAGTCTCGGAAACCCCTTTTCCTTTCTCAGCCATTTTCTTCCTCTTCAGATGAGGTGAGCTTTCATCAGAACCAGTGAATCCGACCTCGTCCAATTCACCTCTGAGATTAAACTTCATTCTTGTAAGAGATAACAGGTGTTTAGAAAAATATAAACATGCACACAAGATGCATGAAACGAGGGGAACAAAGAGATGACAGGGGCTCAGCGAAGAAATACAAGTACATGAGAAGAAAGTACTCCCTCAGTCCCACAAAGATAGGCTTGTTTTCCTTTTTTGTTTCTCCCACAAAGATAAGCCACTTTCCTTTTTGAGAGTATATTAATGTCTTCATTTTCTAATATACCCCTATTTAATATGCATTGTTATCAACAAATATGAACAACTCATTATTTAATGTAGGGGTATATTAGGTAAAATGTAGGTAAATTTATTCCAACATTTATTAATTATGTTTTCTTAATCCGTGTGAAAATAGAAGTAAACCTATCTTTGTGGGATGGAGGGAGTATACAAATATCTTACCATTAGGAACCCCTATGCCGGCGTGTCGCAAATTTTCATTCAATAATACCTTGCTCATACGCACCCCGAGGGCACTCAGATTTAGAAACTTATCTAGGCAAACAAACAACTCGGGATCAACCTCTTGAGGCTCATTATATAACTTGTAGAATGGAGCATGCGAACATGTCTTGAAGGGAAACCTTCCCTTATCAGGTCACATGAATAAAAAGTGTGTTTTCCAACCACTATTGGAATTGGGGAAGTATGGTGTCAATACCTCTACCTTAAATCGTAGGAAAGCGTAGCAGTTGCTCCCACCCACTAAATACATACCAAACACACTTCTAAAAAGCCTAAGGCAATGTTCAATATGTTTTGTCAACACATGTATAGAAAATAAGTGGCTACATGCCATGAGTTGGGGGTTAACTGATCACGGATAACACAAAATTAATTGAATAAAGAAACAAATAGCGGCAAAAGGGGAACCTCAAACTAGTGTTCATACTATCACGATAGACAACTACCTCCCTAGGATCCAACCCTGGTATCTGCTCAACGCTACTAGGGGCCTGACATATGTAACCAGGGGCAAATCATACTTTTTTAATATTCTTTCCAAACTCTTCAGTTTGTAAACACTGCCATCCAATGGAATATCTAACTCTAATAGCCCACCACAGTGCCCACGCTTGAACTGAACATTTAATCCAATTGAAGAATGCATCTGAATGCCCATCATCGACTGAAGGTCGTATACAGAGCGAACTCGCCCCGCCTCTTCCAATTGAAGCTGATGCAGAGCATCCCCTATAGGGGCGTTCGCCTTGTTTCCAACACAGGGGCTTCTCACATGATGATAGCGAGGATCCTCACATCCCAATTTGGTGACAAACGTCTACTCACGAATTGGGGGATGGCTACCAGTTTTTTTCCTATGGACAGTGTGTGACTGTGAGTGGATGGGTCTCTAAAGCTACTATTTGAGTCCATGTTGGAAGAATGACTACTAGATGTGGAATTGGTGTTGTACATTGAATCCAAAATGTGAGAAAGGTAGAGAAAAAGTTGAAAAAGAGTTAAGATACGAAAAATTACCTTAAGAGAATGACAACGATCCCTACAACCCCATCAAAGAAAAAATAAAACTCCCAAAGAAAAAGCCACAGCCAAGGTAAAAGAGAAAAGTAAAATAAACACTCCTCCACCATCATTTTATAGATAACATGAAGGGGAGTGAAAAAGTAAGCTAAACCAATGGAGAGAAATTCTAAATTCAAATATAATATTTTTTAGAGGGAAATTTACCCCTTCCAAATCAAACCGATTCATAAAAAAACACATGGGTGAGTTGAGTCAACTCTAAGGCCATCGGGTGACCTCGCTCCAAAAATGGGACCAGGCACTGTCTTGCCTAAAAAAAGGAGAAATGGGCGAGGCTGTTGAAAGGCGAGGCAACTACCTTGCCCAAAAATTATTGCCTCGCCCAAAAATGAGGCAAGGTAGTGCCTCACCCCAATAAGAGGTGTGGCAGTGCCTCGTCCCTAGGTTTAGTGAGGCAGTGCCTTTCCTTTAATTAAAGAAAAAATGGCACCATGGTAGTTACCATTTTTCCCAAGGGACATATTGTCGCAATTGTCTATTCCCCATAAAAGAAAGTGTATTGGAATTACAGGGGCCTATGATGATAGTAGGTCATGTTTCATACTAGCAATTGCTCAGAATTAGGGTCACATTAAACAATCATTGAGTCAACTTAGGCTATCTTATGTTGGCCGCACGCCTATCATGGTCACAATCCTGCCCAACTTATACATGTACTCAAGACTAGCATGCAATACGTAACATGGTAGTTATCATTAACTTTCGAAGGATATAACTTCCCCCACTATCTCCGAATAATATGGAAGGTGGGGTTGACACTTTGATAAGTGCATTTTATACACTTATTTATATGTCTAAATTAGATTATATTATTTTCATTCTTGAATAATTACTAGTTAGTCGCTTTATATTTGTTTACATTGTAGGAAGTTTCCCAAAGTCATGAGAATGAAGCAATAAAGTGGAAAAATGGGCATTTGGATATCATTTGAAGCCTAAAGGAGCAAACTCGATGATGGAATCGTCACCCGGGATTTCCAAGGAGAGTTGAGTGGAAGAAATCAAGGTTTAAGAGCTTAATTGAAGATGGATTAAAGTTTGGAAGAAGATTTGAAAAGTTTTGAAAGTTCTGGAACCTAGTAGTCACAATCAAAAGATGAAGGTCTCGCGTGCAAATAAAGTTCAGGGGCCAACTTAAATGTACCAGAAAAGATGGAAATCGCACTACAGGTGTTGAACTGCGCGGCCACAGACCCGAGACTTAGTGGTCGCGCTAAAATCTTCAAATTAACAGAACTTGTTTTCAATCTACTATGCGGCCACCACAATTTTTCCTGCGCGGCTGCACAGTAGTCCGTCCCAACGAGAGAAAAAAGTCCATGTGCGGATTTCAACATCCTCTGCATAGGTTTCAGGAAGAATCTATAAAGGTGACTTTCATGCATGAAAAAAAGAGGACTTTTGCATACATACTTGAGAGGGCAATTGACCATCAAGGCTAGGAGATTTTGAAGGCTCAAGTGGAGGCAAAGGCGAGGCAATTTGGAGATAACATTTTAGAAGACAATTCTTGGTGCAAGAGTTCTTCTACTCTTTCTTCAAATTACTCAATGATGTTTAGTCTAATTATTTACTGCGTTTTGATTTCTTAGTAACTAAACTATTTATTGGGATCAAATATTGTAGCGTAGTTTTACGCCTTTAATTTCATTACTCAAGTTTTACGGTATGATTGTATGTGTATGATTTTATTTTGTATTCAATGCATGAATTAACTGGTCACTAATTCATTGATTAATTGGATCGTTTTCATAATTCGAGAGATGAACTAATGATCTAAGCCTAGGAATAAAACCCGGTAATTGAATGAATGACAGAGATATACGTTCGTTGTTATTGCGGTCTTATTTGAGTTCTTGTATTCCATGTACCTAATCATTACAACCAGTTGTTCATTAACATGATTAACTAATTAGGTATAGTTTATTTAAACTCGAGAGGAAAATTTCATGTGCATAAGTGGGCTCGACCGATCACATTAGGAGATTAAAACTTGAGTGATGAGGTTAAAGGTATTGACTACATAAAATCTTGAAAACCCAACTTTAAATCAATTGATTTAAAAACATACTGTTATTCTTTGTTTATTGTTTTCAGGTTACTCTTTAGAATTATCACAACTTTGATTATTTGTCGTTCAAATAAAATGAGAATTAGAATAACTTCGGTACTTAATCCAATTCCTCATGGGTCCGATAATTCGGACTCGAAAAGCCCACTCTATTACTTGTCACGACTCGTACACTTGCGATGTTATTGTAGTGAACAAGTTTTTGGCGCTGTTGCCCAGGAATTGTGATTAATATCAGTATCTTTTAATTTTTGCTTTAACTTGAATTTTACTTTTTTCAGTTTCATTTTAGTTTGTTTATTTTAGTTTATTGTTAAGAAGTTCCACAAAAAAAAAAAATGAACCTACGATTTGTCTTTTTTTTACGCAGAAATTGAAAGAAATCTTCGGAAAAGGTATAGCGATCCAGAATTTTTATGCAATAAATAATTATTTTAATATTTAGAAAATTGTGTCGCTACTATTTCATTTATTATTTTGAAGTTAACGCCGCGACGAATTCGTCTAGCCAAGTCAAGAAATATCGAATTTGTTCGATTTTAAATTAAAATCCGAATTTCTAAAATTATGTTATATTAATTATTTATTCAAAGTATTATTTTCAAAATCATTTTTAAATTCCAAATTTATTAAAAAATGTCTCAATTTTTCCTTATTCAAATTATTTCAATTCCAAATACGTAATTCAATTTTTATCTCAATATTTATTTATTTTCAAAATTTATTCCACGTTTTTCTCCTCCTTTCTTTTCTCTTTATTTATACAAAATCCATATTATATTGTAAACCAAATTATGATTATTCCGCATGATTCCCCTCCCCAAATTATAATGTTTTTCCACTTTTCTTAATACCTAACTATCCACCATCTCTTCCTCTATTTTTATACGTTCTTCATCATGCTCATCACATCCTACATAGATTCCTCCCACATGTTGTTTTTTCTTTTTCCACCTTATTGCATCCATGTTATCTTCACTTTCTTTTTCCAACCCATAACTCACCATCCACATTCTTAATTCATAACCATTACAACACCCACGTTTTGCTCATCCTTTTCTTTTCTTTACACCAAACCACTCAATGAATTATTCCCCCTCCCCAAATTATTATGTCTCCCATTGATCATTTTCTATGATTTTATTTCCCTCACTTCTTCAATTTAAGTCTCCTTTTCCTTCCTCACAATCCCACAAATTCAGCCTTTTCTTTCAACACCAAATTTATTTGAATCAACAACTGTGAGCTCAAGCAACCATAACCATCAACCAATTTGCAATCAACCACAGTATTCATCATTTCATCATCGATCCAATATCGACCAACCATGTTCAGCATTCATCAGAACACTACAATACACAAATCAATTTGCACCTCACCATAGCCAGGATCCCTTATCAACTCCACAAATCACTACTGCCCGACTGCCATAGCCAAGACCTCAACCTCAACCTCAACACCACCCTCTGCATTCATCATCACCAATTTTCATCAAACTCCATTTTCCAAGCCATCACCTCCATGCCCCAACTCCATTTCAGCCACCTCCAACTCACAGTCCGAACCACCACAATGCAATCCGGCCAACTGCCTGCGCAACCATACCACCTCCACACGCAAGATCACACAAACTAGCTCAAGTCCACCCCTGCCCCACACCAAATTTGAATCCCCAATTTGCAACTAACCGAACCTCCATCGACGCCACTGCCAAACTTCAATCGCAAATCAGAACAACTCCTAAAACAACCCAAAACTCAGGAATAGATGAAGCCCAGAAACTAACCTTCATCCTTGATCCATTTCGACCAGAGTTCCATCGGAAAACCTCGCAGCTCCAAATCCTCACCCAAAACCAAAATCAAAACCAAGAATCAATAGAGCCAATTACTTACCTCAATCGCCGCTCCCTTCGCCGGAATTTCAGACCCAAATCGCAACCCTAAATCTGAATCCAAGCCTCGTTTTATCTCTGATTTCGCACTCAATCCGCTCAAAAACCTTAACCACTCTCTGACCACTTCTTGCCGATACCCGCGACGACATTGCGCCGGTAAACCGCCGGCTATAGCACAGTTTTCCTAAAAATATCCCTCAGCTCGCGACTGTCGCCGATCGCCTTTCTCCGCCTCTCTGTGTGGTCTCTCTCTCTCTCTTCGATCTGAATGAGAAAAAGATATATTTGATATTATATTTTAATTTCAGAAATTTGCACTTTGGTCCCTACGTTTTCTAAATGATTTAAATCAGTCCCTACAGCTTTGAATAGTTTATTTCAGCCCTTTTAAAGTTTTAAAGTTATTTCAAATCAGCCCCTCAAGTTTTAAAAAGGTTTTATTTCAGTCCTTTCAGCTTTTAAAGTTATCCATTTCAGTCCCAAAGTTTTAAATGATTTTAATCAGCCTTTTATTTTCAAAAATCTATTATTTCAGTCCCTACTGATTTACTTTATTTGATTTTAATCCCAAGTTTCAAAAGTATTCATTTTAGTCCCTCAACTTTCAAAACATCAATTTTAGTCCTCAAATTATAATTTATCATTTTGAACTATATATTCGATAGACTAAAGTGACTTATTGGCTAAGACGAAGCGTACGGAGAATTTAAAGAAATTGAAGTCATTCCCGCTCAACTTTGCACTCGTCGGATTTGAGGTAGACTCGCACTTATTAATTGATTTAAATTATGATTTCATATGAATGTCATGTGACTTGTGAAAGTCAATTTTTAAGAAAAACAAGTATGTTTTTATGAAAGGTAAATATACCTTATGTTTTTATGAAAAGTAAGTATACCCTATGTTTTTACGATAATGTTTTATATGTTTTGGATCATTGCTATGCACATAAGAATTCTTACCACCTAAGTTCGGTAGAATTCTGTGTCTCCATAAGTTTATGAGGATTTACCACCTAAGTTCGGTAAAATTCCTGCCTTTCCATATGTTTATGAGGATTTACCACCTAAGTTCGGTAAAATTCCTGTCGCGTATGTTTATGAGGATTTCGATCCTATCTTATGTTATGATGGAAATGATCCCTATGAATTTCATGAATTATGTTTTGGTATACTTACTGTTATTATGATCTTACTGTTATTATGATTTTACTACATAAGAATTCTTGCCACCTAAGTTCGGTAAAATTCTTATGTTTATGAGGATTTCGATATTATCCTATGTTATGATGAAAACTTACTGTTATTATGATTTTACTGCATAAGAATTCTTGCCACCTAAGTTCGGTAAAGTTCTTGTGTCTATTTATGTTTATGAGGATTTAAATCCTATCTTATGTTATGCTTTCAAAAGAAATTATGCTTGACATAATTAAAATGTTTTTATAAGTATATGGTTTTCAAAGAGCTGTTTTCAAAGAGCTATTTTCAAAGAGCCTATGATTTGTAAAATATGTCCCGTGCTGTAATGCACAATATGAGTTTTATCAAGAGCAGTTTTATAAAGAAGCTCTATCAATGCCCGTTTTATAAAGAGCCGGGATTTATGTGTTTAATCATCTTATAAATTAAATTAATTTGCGATGAGTCTACTGAGTATTTCCCCCATGAAATACTCACCCTACTTTTTAACAGTTTTGCAGATTTCGGAGACGGTGGCGAGCGATGAATGATGGTGGCAATAATCGTTGAACGGTTGAAAGTTTGACGTTAATGATTTCCGTATTTTCCAAATAATCGAATAATTTAGAGAAGTTCATTTATTTGAGAAATTATGATATTGGCAATTTCTTTACAATATTAATGGTTCGATTTACTATTTCAAATGGTTTCATAAATGTTTTCAATTTTAGCGGCCATTACAGTTTATTTAATGTTGCCAAAAATGAATTTCAATTATTTCTTCCGCAAAAATATTATTCGAAAAATTTAGACAGAAAATGACGTAGTGAATCGGGTATACGGAACTCGGGGCGCTACAAAAGGCGATAGCAACAATTGGAAGAATTTCATCAAAACAATGGTAGAAGATAGAGTTCCAAACAATCAACAGGATGCTATGAATGCACATCAATTAAATCAACATCAAGCAATTGTATTGGAGCAACCGAAAATACCTAGGGGGCGACCTTTGAGGGATTACATGATTCCCCAAGTTGATGATATTCGAACTTGTGTTGCTCTGCCAAAAATTCCAGCTGACAACTATGAAATCAAAACATCATTGATTACACTAATCCAACACATATATGTTTTTCATGGTCTTCCTTCAGAGGACCCACTTGCACATCATAGAACTTTTCAAGAAATATGTGACATGCAAAAATTGAATGGAGTTCCAGATGAGGCTGTCAAAATGAAGCTCTTCTTTTTCTCTCTAGTAGATAAAGCGAAATCTTGGTTTTATTCATTTCTGGATGACTCTGTTACATTGTGGGAAGTATTAAGTCAGAAATTTGTGAATAAATTCTCCCCGCCCTGTCGAATGTTAAAACTCTAAAGAGAGATCCTAGCTTTCAATCAACAGCTAGGGGAATCAATTTTTGGGGCATGGGAGAGATATAATGAATTGAAAAGACAGTGTCCCATTAACAATAAAAATGCAGATGATAAAAATTCATCAGGGTGAAATCACTGAATTGAAAAATCAAATGGGGCAGTTGGTAGCTAGCAAGACTGAGAGACAGCCAAGACAGTTGTCAAGCAACATTGAAACAAATTTAAGGGAGTTTGTTTGTGCCATCACTACAAGGAGCTGGGTTCAATTTCTAGAAGTTCAGGTGAAGAAAGCGGAAAAATAAAAAAAAAGTTGTTGGAGGAAAAGAAAAAGGAAGAGCAGCCAAAGGTAGTGAACCAGCCTGATGAACCACAAAAATCAGATAATGAAGAGAGGACACCAAGGCCACCTGTGAAAGCTTATGTTCCACCACTTCCATATCCTGGGAGAGTGGCGCATCATCTTATGGATCAACAGCTCAATAAGTTTCTGGAAATACTAAAGAAGCTGTACATAAACATCTCCTTTATAGAAGTCATCAAGAAAATATCAAGCTACGCTATATTCTTGAAGGAGGTGATGTAAAAAAAAAAAAAAGGAGGCTCGAAGATTGTGCTTTGGTATCTTTAAATGAGGAATGCAGTGCAATCCTACAAAAGAAGTTGCTACCTAAGCTAGAAGATCCAGGGAGTTTCTCTATTCCCTACATTATTAGTGATTTAAAATTCAATAAAGTTTTGTGTGAATTGGGTGCAAGCATTAATCTAATGCCTTTGTCTGTTTAAAAAGAAACTGAGTTTAGGTGATCCAAAGCCAAAGACAATCAGGTTGCAGTGTCCTGATCGATCTATTCGATACTCATATGGAGTTGTAGAGGAGGTGTTGGTGAAAATGAAGAAGTTCGTATTTCCTGCTGATTTTGTAATTTTGGACATGGAGGAGGATGACAAGCTACCTTTGATTTAGGGAGACCATTCCTTGTTATTGCACGGCTTTAATTGATGTTAAAAGAACTGAATGGATGAGATTATCCATCACTTGAAGGATAGAGTTGTGCCCTTGAGTTGAGACAAAGTTCGAAAACTAAAAATTAGATCCGTAGGGTACACAGTAATTGTTGACGTTCTGTACAAGAGAGGTTTCTCCCTCCCACCACTTGGATGTTTAAATGAAGAAGAGACTATATATATGAAATGATGGAGATACACGAAGGGGTGTGTGTGGCAACAATATAGGAGGTCAATCCCTTGCATTCAAGACCTTGTGACAAGGATACTTCTGGCCATGATTGTAGAAGGACGCTTCGAAGTTTGTAAGAAAGTGTGACATGTGTCAAATAATCACTTTGATGATTAGATCACCATCGAAAGACATGAACTCTATCATGGCACCTTGGCCCTTTTCCAATGGGGGGATTGATCTGATCGGACCACTTCTAATAGGAAAATGATTAACCAAGTATACAATAGTAGCAATTGACTACTTAACAAAATGGGTTGAAGCAAATTGAAGATCGCATCGAATTCCTTCACATCGGGCATATCAAACCCCATCTTATACCATATTATTATGAAACCTATGATTTTTCTCCAATGTTTCAGGATAATCTAAGAAGGCGCTATACCCTAGTGTCTAAGATATTCAGTTATGATCTTGGGTAAAGGAAAACAAAGGCTAGCCTCTAATATCATCTTGGATTCTTGCTCATGACCACACAATGATCTGGGGGCCAAGTTGTTTTGTTTGGTACAAAATGAAGAACATTTTGGATAATCCTATATCTAAACTTCCAATCTATTAGGTCGTCCATTGTAACTAGAGAAGGATAATAATTGGAGTGCCAGAAGGCCTCTCTAAGAGATTGGGCACATGTTCGGACTACCAACTTGGATGTACTCGGATTCTACATTCTTGTTACCCCATGAACCCACCCCTATGTTTTTGTTATCAATTTGACTCATGATTATAGAGTTAGAAAAATGGAATACCTGATGAAAGAACTGAACGTTAGGTCGTGCAAACGAAAAACAAGAGCAAGGTGAATTCCAGGTCATGCAAAGGTAAGAGAATATTATAAATTTATTAGCATAAGGTGAAAGGAAATAGGGGGAATGTGGCGATCGAGAAATTTTCAAGTTTAAAAGTTAGTTTTAGTGAACTTGTCGCTACAACTCTCCAATCTTAAACGGTCATTTTTTTTCTTTCAAAATTAGCGCTCTCGTATAGCCCTATTAGTTATTTTGAGATTTTAAGAAAGAAATTGAAATTCATGATTTAAGTCCAATCTGCAATTTTAATTTTGTCAAAAATCATTATCTCATTATTTTTAAACCCAAATCTTTATTTTAATCCAATAATCAAATAACTGAATTTTTAAGACTATTATGGCTGTTGATCTTAAAATTTTTATTGATATTAACTTCTCAGTGTAACAACCCCCAGCCAAATGCAATTCAGACTCTCAAACGTCCAAATGTTATAACCAATTCATTGACAAAGATTAATTTCATAATCACTCCTTCTCCCTCAACGTTCATGTAGTCAATGGCAGGAGTTACACATTTTCTTTCAATCTCAAAACTCCAAAAACGTCCAAGGCAATTATCAATTCTTAAGTTACAGGTTTTTTACCAGCCTTTAAATCACCTCTCTTCCATCTGTTTCTTCCCTCACGCACACAAACACTGCAAGAATTTGGTAAGAATTTTCCCCCAGCTAAACTATCAGCCTTCTACAAATTTCACATCAACACCACCTGCGATACTCGAACTAAGCCAACCCCAATGTCGAACAACAATCTGTCATAAATCCCAACTAAGAAACGTTCACTGTCATCCACCCTAAGAACCGAACCTCCAATGTTTCCACGACATCTCAACCGTGCACCCAAACAATCTGCAAGAAACACCAACACCGAGTCGAATCAACACCCACCTCCTTCACCAAACGACCACCACGACTGCCCATCCAAAATCAAACCCAAAATAAAAGCCCAAACCAAGAATAAACCAAGAAATATACCACTTACCTTCGACCGCCGCTAGTTGACCGAATAATGCCGGAATCGCAGCTCCAAATCATGACCCAGCAACTTCGGTTTCGCCCAAAACTAGCCCCAAATTCTGCCCATTTCCATCACCGTTTACCGACCTAGTTTCCGCCATATGATGGCGGCACCACCGTCCGTCGAACACCGGCGTTTGGCACTCGGTAGCCTCTAGTTGGAGATGGTTGATCGCCATCTCTCTCTCTCTCTCTCTCTCTCTCTCTCACGAAAATGAGAAAGGGGAAAGGATTTGTTTTTATTAAAATATGATTTTTGATAAATTTCCCTTTTTCCCTCAGTTCTTTTAAAAGTTTGATTTCAGTCCTTTTGTTTTAAATTGTCTTTTAGTCAGTCCTTTAGTTTCGAAATCATTTATGTCAGTCCCTCACATTTAAAAACGTTTTATCTCAGTCCTACAGTTTTTGAAAAACTATGATTCAGTCCCAAAACTTATTTAATTACTCAAATCAGTCCAAAGATCTATTATTTAAGTAAACCAGCCCTTGATTTCTTACAATTATACAATTTAGTCCCTAAAGTCTTTTAAAACCCTATTATTACACAAATTCATCATTTAAGACTAAATTGTTCGAGAGCCTAATTTTTATTATTTAAATTTATTTTATAGGACTAGACGAGGTGCGAAAGTATTAGAAGTTTAAACCCATTTGCTCAATACTCGAGAAATAAGGTAGACTCTTATTTACAAATTTTCTTTTCAAAAGTGCGCATCAATGATTATTTGGATTATAATTTAGCATGTATGAATGTGTTCATGAGAATTACTTGCTTTTCACGCATGAAACTATGTTACGAGAATTTACTTGTTTATATGCATGAGACTTGAACTTATATTTATTTTATTTACTTGTTCATGAGAATAATGGTGATCGTTAGACACCTGATACTTGAATATCATGATAATATATTTTAATTTATAATATCAAATTATTATTGTGCTCGAATCTACTGAGTATTTCTATAAAATACTCACGCTGTCCTAAAACAGATTTTGCATATGATGGAGTTGGCGGCGAGGCGTGTGATGGTGGCTATTATTGAGTTTTTCAAAATGTTTTTACTTGAAATCGAGAACTTACCTATTTTTTCAAGCTATTCTCATTTTCGATCTATTGACAATTTGAATAAATTTTTTATGAAGTTACGTGAATAAGATTTCAGTCATTTTCCACTTAATTATCATTTTGAAAGTTAGTTCGAGACAATGACGTGACATTCTGGGTATTTAGAACTCGGATCGTTACAGATGGTAGCAGAGCATGTTTACGTTTCTGTAGACTCTCAAATTTTCAAAAGAGATTTCCAAAAATATTTTCAGCAAAGAAAATTTGCCACCACCATTGTCGCTTCGCCGACTCCAAGGTAAATAAAGTATATTTAGACATGATGAGTTATTTTGATACATGAGATTATGTTATGAGAATTTCGAGAAGAAAGAAGCTTGTATCCAACCAGAACATGAGCTTGAGCATAATTTGAAATAATTAAAGATTTTATTTTACGTCCTCGTAATTTAACTTAGAGAGATTAAAGAACTTATCCCTAATTGGACTTTGTATAATTGATTTTAGGACATGGCATCAAGTTTCAAGAACGTATCTAGTTACGCAGAGATAGCCGCTAGGGACTATGACCACTTTAAACCTAGGCCTGAATGGAATATCAGCCAGCACATTGGGCAAGTGAGTTACTTACGTAATCGAGCAATACAACACGGCTACGTGACCAACGACTTCCATTTGATCAATCATTTGATCTCATCTTTTCCAAATGCTACATTAGACGTGGCTCGCTTGATATACATGGATATGAGTACCTCCATTAATGTGGATCTCGACTACGACCCTTTTTGTGTGAGACTTGTGGCTTACTAGCCTATGTACCGCAAGGACATTTTGGGGTTCTCTCCAGATGAGGTGCCACACCCGAGCTTGAAGCGGGCAGGGAGCCAGGTTGGTGCCCAAGAGTGATCCCGAGGAGGACCCTGATTCCCTGAAGAAGATCCAGAAGAAGAACCCGAGGAGGAACCAGAGGAAGATATTGAGGAAACACTAGGGGAAATCTCAGATGTCGAGTCATGTGTTACCCAGTAGATCACTAGAGATGGTAGTGGAATAGGCCTTACTTATTATGAGCGTTGTAGCATTTCACGCCCTCCTATTTTTGTATCCTCACTTGAAGAACTTTTGAGTTATTAATAAAGATATTATTTTTTTATTTGGGGTTGAGTACATTATCATGATGTTTGGTTTAGGAATTTAAAAAAATAATAATAAAAAATAAAAAATCGCGAAGTTAAAAGAATATATTTTGCTTCCCTTTTAAAGGAAATGTCGAGGTGAGGAAACAAAAGTGCAGTGGATCAGGCTACCCTGGAATAGGGCTCTACAGCCTAGTCCACGACTATTACAGATCTACTCCAAGTAGTATAAGGTTTGAGGCAGGCTCCAGTAGCTTCCACAGTGCCTATAATAGAGCAATTCAGATGGTATCGACCGCCCGCATTTGATGGCAGAAATGGTCCGCTAGCTGTTGAGGAATGGCTACAAACAATCGAGAAAATTTTCAGGCACATATCTTTCCCTATGGATAGGAAGATTTTATGTGCTGAGTTCATATTGTCGGAAGGGTCGGCTTTTGGTGGGAGTCTGCATCGCAGACTAGAATTGAAGAAGAACAAGCGGCTTTAACATGGGATGAGTTTAAGGCCGAGATTAAAGACAAGTTCTTCCCACAAGCCCACCGAGACCATAAGGAGACATAGTTTCTGCGTTTGACTCAGGGAGAGATGGACATAACGAATTATGAGAGAAAGTTCGAGAAGCTATCACGATATGCTACACATTTGGTGGAGATCGAGGCTAAAAAGGTTCATCAATTTGAAAGAGGCCTACGTTTGGAGATCAGACTAATTGTTAGTTTGCATGAGCTGCCTACCGATCGAGAGGTTGTACGCAAAGCTCAGGCCGTGGCCTATGCCAGTGTAAAGTATGGAGGACAAGGTTTCTAGAACGAGCAGAGTAAAAGGAAATGGAAGAACCACAACCAAGATCAGAACGCAAATGGAAGCAACGCCTCTAACAAGAAACCCAACAATAATCCTAATGGAGGACAGACGTCAGGTTTTACTCCCTCATGCCCCAAGTGTCAGAAGCCCCATCGCGGGGAGTGCTAATGGGGTAAGGGTGTTTGCTACAATGCAGGAAGCCAAGTCACATGGCAAAGGATTATGGCTTCAGGTCAGTTGGGAACAATGAGCAGGCTGGGAAAATCGATCAGGCAAAGAAGGGGAAGGCCAGGGTATTCTCTATGACCCATAAGGACGCCAATCGAGATTATGATGTGAGATGGGTATGCTATCAGCATCCCTATAAATTTCATAACAAACTTTGATGCAACATATTATCTGAAGCATGCCTAGCTAGTCCAAAACTAGTAACTTACGATTAGTATGCCATCAGGGAAAACGATTGATATTGATATGATAGCCAGGGAAATACTCATAGATTTCGATGGTTTAGTCTTGGGAGTAGATTTACACGAAATTGAGATGATTGAGTATGATGTTGAGAAAAGTCCAAGTCCTTAGAAATCGAAAGGTTCCTTTGGTCAAAGTCCAATGGGATAGATATAATAAAGTTGAGGTCATCTAGGAAAAAGGAAGAAGATATTCTTGCCAAATACCCAGACCTCCTAGAACAATGAGTTAAATTTCGAGTTCGAAATTATTTTAAGAATTTTCCCTTGGCTCAACTATCAGCCTTCTACAAATTTCACACCAACACCACCTGCGATACCCGAACTGAGCCAACCCCAATGTCGAACAAAAATTTGTCCTAAATCCCAAGTAAGAAACGTTCACTGTCATCCACCCTAAGAACTGAACCTCCAAAGTTTTCACAACACCTCAACCGTGGACCCAAACAATCTGCAAGAAACACAAACCAAGTCAAATCAACACCCACTGCCGTCACCAAATGACCACCACGACTTCCCATCCAAAATCAAAGCCCAAACCAAGAATAAACCAAGAAACATACCACTTACCTTCGACCGCCGCCAGTTGATAGAATAATGCCGGAATCGCAACTCCAAGTCATGACCCAGCAACTTTGGTTTCACCCAGAACTAGCCCCAAATTCTGCCCATTTCTGTCACCGTTTACCGACCCAGTCTCCGCCATATGATGGCGGCACCACCTCCGGTCGATCGCCGGCATTTGGCGCTCGGCAGCCTCTAGTCGAAGATGGCCGATTGCCATCTCTCTCTCTCCTTTCTGTCTCTCACAAAAATGAGAAAGGGGAAATGACTTTTTTTTTATTAAAATTTGATTTTTGATAAGTTGCCCTTTTGCCCTCGGTTCTTTTAAAAGTTTGATTTCAGTCCTTTTTGTTTTAAATTGTCTTTTAAAAACGTTTTATCTCAACCCTACAGTTTTTGAAAGGGGAAATGACATGTTTTAAAAACGTTTTATCCCAGCCCTACAGTTTTTGAAAAACTATGATTCAGTCCCAAAACTTATTTAATTACTCAAATTAGTCCAAAGATCTATTATTTAAGTAAACTCGCCCTTGATTTCTTACAATTACACTATTTAGTCCCTAAAGCCTTTTAAAACCATATTATTATACAAATTCATCATTTAAGACTAAATTGTTCGAGAATCTAATTCTGATTATTTAAATTTATTTTATAGGACTAGACGAGGCGCGAAAGAATTAGAAGTTTAAACCCGTTTGCTCAATACTCGAGAAATAAGGTAGACTCTTATTTACAAATTTTCTTTTCAAAAGTGCGCATCAATGATTATTTGGATTATAATTTAACATGTATGAATGTGTTCATGAGAATATGTTACGAGAATTTACTTGCTTAAATGCATGAAATTTGAACTTGTATTTATTTACTTGTTCATGAGAATAATAGTGATCGTTATACACCTAAGACTTGAATATCATGATTATATGTTTTAATTTATAATATTAAATTATTATTGTGCGCGAGTCTACTGAGTATTTCTATGAAATACTCACGCTTTCCTAAAACAGATTTTGCAGATGATGGAATTGGCGGTGAGACGTACGATGGTGACTATTATTGAGTCTTTCAAAATGTTTTTATTTGAAATCGCAAACTTACCTATATTGTCAAGTTATTCCCATTTTCGATCTGTTGACAATTTGAAATTTTTTTTTATGAAGTTACGTGAATAAAATTTCAGTAATTTTTCGTCTAATTATCATTTTGAAAGTTAGTTCGAGACGTTAACGTGACATTTCGGGTATTTAGAACTTGGGTCGTTACAGGAAAGGTCCCTCTTTATATAGCCATAGCATTAGATGTGGGAGCGAGATTTGAAGAGACAACTTGATCCACTCAACTGAAATAAATGACATGACAACTATCAATACGTGCCCCTGACACAATCAGGCATCTCTCCTATGACGAAAGACACGTGGCACCATCATCATCACCCTTTTTTAGTTCACTTGATCTATGTCCAAACATGGAATAAGCACATTGATAGGAGCGGACTTGAAATTCTATCAGGCCAGCTCCTAGGGGAAATAGTTGATGTAAGATCTGACGTGGATTTCAGGTGATGATGTATGACCTAATGTGGCCATTAGATGATGCACAACCTAACTTCAAGCATGAACCTCTTGGGATTATAACCTATCTGATTAGTTTGTGCACATCGCTAACTGAATTCTTATCAAATGATGCTCGACGTGGAGATATACATTTTGTACAACCAGACGATAATCTCGTAGAGTTTCTAGTCAATATAATTAAGATGTACACGACCTGAAGCATAGTTACGTGCACGAACTGGCAATTGACCATCCTCCACTCATACAATTATCATGACATTAGGACAATTGAACTAGTTAAAAGTGAACTTATTTCTTTGTGGTAACTCGAGTAGTTAAGTTATGATGTACCGTCGAGTAGTCAAATATTGTAATAAGCCAGCTCACTCTTTTTTCCTTATAAATATAAGGGTAGGTGACTCACAAATGGGTCCCAACTTTGAAGATTCTATGTCAAAACTCTCAATACAAGTAACATTAATCAAGTACGATATGGAGTCCACCTCTTACAGTTATTATTTTTCACTACATAATTAACACTCACCTATTTATTTTTTTGCTGACTTGGAATATTTAAATTTCAACCCTCATTATAATTTATTTATATTGAATCGAAAAAGTAATTTCCTAGGTTGAATAATGAGAAGAGATTATCAATCCAAATTAAAGCTTGAGCTTCCCAAACCCAAAACTCTATTTTGGTGTAATTTTCACACTCATATTTACTCCAACCTAATACCCCAAATCTTACAGCAAAGGAATGGTAAACATTTAATTTCCTTAATCTTTAGGTTTAATTAGGCTCTACACTAGATTCATCTAGTTTGTTCAAATAAATACATTTTATTCTTACAAACTAGAATATCATTTTTATTGCATTTCATTCTCCAATCTCGCTATTACCTTTTCTCTTTCCTCTCTCACCATTTCCTCTCTCTCTCCTATCTCAAGAGAATTTTTCTCTCCTATCTCTCTAGACTTCTCTCTCATCTCTCCAATTCAAATCATTCCCAAATCATTCTCTCTATGGATATTCCACCCTCTCCGCCACTTTTACCTCCCTTATTTTGTCTATTCTCCTGCCCTTCCGCCACCTCTCCCACCACGTTTTAACCACAAACTCAAACATGGAAGCCAAAAACTCCATATTCCTCTACTAGGTTACAGTCTGGCATGAGTGTCGTCGCCCTGTCCACCATTCCTTCAGGTACAACATCTAGTACATGATGTGTAATGTATCCAATATTAATGAGATACATGTTATTACCACATCTAAAATGCTAAGTAATCACTTTAAATTTATGAAATAAACTGTTATTACAGGCATTGTAATATTACAATATTACTATACATAATGTAGGCAATAAAATACCACAATATTATGGTCACTGTAATATTATCATGACATTACTAAACATGTTGGAGGCATGAATGTACTATGTGATATTTTATTGCTGAACATTACAATCCATGTAATGCAATGTCATTCTATAAGGAATTATAACTTATGCCAACATGATTATATAACAGCCCTAAGTCACAAGAATTGTAATGTCTCATTTAATAATGAAATACATATCATTATTACATTTGTAACACTCAGTAATAAACTCAAATTTATAATGTCTATTGTAGTAATGTTTTTATTTGACTAATTGTAGCTCCCATAATTATTAATCTATTTTAAATGTAACCACATTCCTAAAATTAAGGATAACATAATTAATTAAATTAATTACTAATTATCTTCTCTTTCCAACATTCCTAAATATAAGATTCCCATAATTAATGAAATTAATAAAAAATTAGGTCCTCTCCCCTAAAATCTAGTTTTTTTTTTTTTCTAAAAGTGGTGAATGAAATTATATAATATTATAAATAGTAATAATATTATGTAATTTTCAATTACAATTCATTACAATGAGGTAGTTGCGTAAATAATTTATTTCGAAAATTGTTTAATTGCAATTAAAAATTAAAAGTAATTTTTAAAAATATTGCATTTATTAAAAAAATTTAAAAAGGAGCATTATAATTAATACAATCTATTATGTTAATAAAATAATAATCAAATTATAAGATATATATAAATAACTTTAAATCATTAAAATAATATTGAAAAGAGAGGTAGATAGAAAAAATAGATTTTATATTGAAAAGAGGAGGGCAAAAACAGAGAAAGGAAAATTGCAAATCCAACTGCAAATGAACGGTGTGAAACTTCCAATATGGAATAGCATTGTTCACAACTCTATTTTAACGTAATTAATGACTAGTAAATTGAAGTTTGGTTGGAGAATTAACCCGATTTTGTTGTAAAACTTCAAAATGGAATTGGGTTGAAGATGTCGTGAACCACCTATTCTACAATAGATACCCTCTCCGTCAAAAGTAGATCGGATTCGGCCATTGTTTGTTTTTCATTAAAATTTTTTTTCTTATAGTGCTTAATTTCAACCATCTATTAAAAGTCAAGTCCACAATATTTGACTTTCAATCAAATTTCAACTATATATTCTCCTAAAAATTACTATTCATTAAAAAAAAAAAAACTCTTTTTAAATAATACCAAACATACTATTGCACTTATTAAAAGACTTGACATGTATACAATTATTAAAAATACATTATAATAGGACTTGAACAAGGAACATTTGTATACCAAAGTACGACGCTGAACTACTTTTTTTAAAAGTAAAAAGGATAAAGTGGATTGTTTTCAACAGGGAGTTTGTAGAATAGTGTGAATTTGGACATAAAGTAAACCATATATTTTTTCTAAGGAAACATCACAAAGAAGAGATAATCTTATGCGAAAGAAAGGAAGTCACTAAAAAGATTTTTCAGACTTGCGACCATTGATACTTTTATTCTTTCTATTCATTAATCATAAAGACAAATATACAAAAGGATGACAATTATGAAAGGCATAGAGTGGAAATTTTTGCCACCTTTGATACTTTTATTCTTTCTATTGATTATTGTTCCTAGCAAATAGTTTTGGACTTCTAGACCTAATGTGACCTATCTCATCACAATTGTATAATACGTGTGAATGAATCTAAGGGGGAAATCTAAAGGGTCGTTCTCTTTGTATTTCGATTTTGGATTTTAAGTTTTGAATTTTGTTTTGAATTTTAGATTTTGATTGTTTGTTTTGGGATTGTTGAAAACATGTTCTCTTTGTGA
Organism: Ligustrum vulgare; assembly: GCA_963555705.1. Classification (NCBI taxonomy): domain Eukaryota; kingdom Viridiplantae; phylum Streptophyta; class Magnoliopsida; order Lamiales; family Oleaceae; genus Ligustrum; species Ligustrum vulgare. The sequence goes on along the minus strand of OY743173.1, from coordinate 37,512,100 downwards.
TTTTAGAAAACTGTTTTCAAAAAGAGAAAACTGAAAAATGCGTTTACTTTATAATTTTTTGATATATTTATTTTGTGATATTTTATATGTAAAAAATGATTGATTTATTGAATTACATTAATTTTAATGTTAATAAATCGTTAGTTCTCTATGTCAATAAATCCATCATTAATATTGTTTCAGCTAAACAAAAATTTAACCTCATACCAACAAAATCTTAACATGAATCTATATATAATGGCAAAATAACATAAGAATTTCAAGTGAATGAAGTATCTCACATTTACAAAAAATAATAATAATAATAATAATAAATAAAAAATTATAAAAAAAAAAAAAAAAAAATCTTAACATGGATCTATAATGGCAAAATAATATAAGAACTTCAAGTGAATGAAGTGTCTCACTTTTACAAAAAAAATAAAAATAAAAAAAATTTACAAAAAAAATCTTAACATGGATCTATAAATAATGACAAAATAACATAAGAAGTTCAAGTGAATGAAGTGTCTCACTTTTACAAAAAAAAATAATAAAAAAAAATCTTAACGTGGATCTATATATAATGACAAAATAATATAAGAACTTCAAATGAAGGAAGTGTCTCACTTTTACAAAATAATAATAATAATAATAATAATAATAATAATAATAATTTACAAAAAAAAAAAAAAAAAAAATTCTTAACATGGATCTATATGTAATGACAAAATAATATAAGAATTTCAAGTGAAGGAAGTGTCTCACATTTTAAAATAATAATAATAAATAAATAAATAAAATTTTAACATGGATCTATATATAATGGCAAAATAATATAAGAATTTCAAGTGAAGGAAGTGTCTCACATTTACCCAAAAAAAAAAATCCAAAACGCGCGTTTTGGTCGTTTTGGACTTTTTAACACAAAATATCCAAAACGCAATAAACTCGTTTTGAGTTTCCTTTATATTTTTTTTGGTTTTTTGGAAAACACGTTTATGAAAATGGGCAAAGTGAACGCGTTTTCGATATTTTCAAAAATCGAAAACTCAAAACGGACTCAAAACAGTAAATAGAACGGGGCCTAAATTTCATGCTTTGGAACCTAGAACGAGGAACTCTATTTTGCTTGTAAAAGATTTGTCCTATGTTCTCTCTTTGTTTGGGTTCATTGGTTCCTAACTTCACAGGCTTAATATAGGCGGTGACAAAAGTAACTGTGGATGGTGTTTGTGTACTAATCTACTAAATTCATTATAACCTAGACCTCCTCTATTTCTTGCAAGTTTACTAACACCTAATATGTTGTCAAGCTTATTAGAACCACTAACAAAGCTATGAAGATGTGCTTTAGATTTTTCAAGCTTACTTTCTAATGTCTTGACCTTTTCTTCTAGGGATTAACCTTCGAATTATGTATATAACTTTCTAAATGATTCCTCAAGTTTAAGCACAATACTTTGTTTTTCTATCTCAACAACATTAATGATGGCATGCAGGATCAGGCCCTGACATTCTTGGACTGTTGGGATCGACAAGCGTGAGGTGTTGGGCTTGGGAACATCAAATAGCCATAAATTTATCATATGGTGTTTGTTTGGGGCCCATAAGTACTTTTCGGAAAGGTCTCGACGAGCCGGACAAGACTCACCACTTTGCTATAATATATGATGGATTTTAGCCATTTGAGGTCGTTTAGGGCATCAGAACTGCAATTTTCTATCTTTATTTGTTAATTTTGTGTTTTTATTTATTATCATAGTAAGCCTGAACCGTTTATGGATCCAGGGCCCATTAGGTTTCTTTATTTAAGACTATCTTCTTCCAGTTATAAGGGATTTTTAACTTTGACTGAAATTGGTGTGTTTTCTTCAAGAGTGGAAATCTGTGTTATTTGTGAACTCGATTGTTCGTAATTATAATTGTAGGTGCACCTACATCAATTAAGCTTCTTAAGAATGACTTTTTCCACCTTTTAGTCTTGAGATTTTTTTATACAGTTGATCGTAGATCTGTGACCAATCTATTAAAGTATTAGATTCTTTCTCTAAGGAGTTATTTTTATCTACATCCACATCTTTAAAAGATTCACTCTTAACTCTAGAAGTAAACACTATATAGTTCAAACTCTCGTGTGTGGTTCCTAAAATATCACAAGCTTCCTTCGTACATATAGATAATTGTTTGGACTCTTCCGGTGAAAGACCATAAAGATTGCATATATTTCTTTGATATTACACTTACATTCATCTCTTTTATTCCTAATCCAATTGGCTATGAGTTACTATGCCATCAAAAATAATTGATGGCTCTAATCAACCCTGCATAACAATGCGTAAAACTTTTTCATCTATAGATTTTTTTTTAAAAAAAAAAACTCTCATTCTAACCTTTCAGTATGCATAATTACTACCATCAAAGTAAGGAGGAACAAATAAAGATTGACTCATCTAGACTAAATAAAGATCAACAATCGAATTTATGCTCTGATACCACTTGTAGAGAATGATGTTCAATTCCAAAAGACTAACCTATTAGGTAGAGTATTTCAATCTCTTATAAGTCTATCATTTACCCTAGTATATAATCAATGTGAAACTCATTCACACTTTCTCAACACCTTAGCTTTTTCCCCAAGTATATTTAAAAGGAAATGAAAGTGTTGTTTACTCCTCAGAAGAAAATTAGTGTTGGGTCCTCATAATTCAACTTTTGTAAATAGTCTAGGGGAAAGGGGGGAATAATTCAATTTTGGGAGTGGAAACTGTCTTTTCCTGATTTTAAATTAGGAGAAATTTGTCAAATTTTTGAATAGGAACAACTGGTTAACCTTACATTGGATGCAAAAATATGAGAAAATTTTTTAAAATCAATAAATACGGACAACTGTTATAAAATACATGTTTATTGTGAATGACCATTTATACTCTTGTAAACTTTACATTATTACTATTGTGTCATTATCTATCCCTATAAATAATAGGGTGCTTCACTTCCTTCCTTTGTAACATAATATAAAAGAAGAAGAATTCTCCTTACCTCTCTATATCCCTCTCTCTTGTCGTTCTAATAATTTATAACATGTTATCAGCACGAGCCTCTAACCAATTGAGTTAACAAAGGTTCAATCCATATACTGAAGGTAATAGTTTTAAATTTCTTTAAATTACGTTACCACCTATATGGTTGGTTTTACAAGATTTAAGTAAATTACGTTACCACCTATATGATTGGTTTTACAAGTTTCAAGTAAATTACGTTACCACCTATATGGTTGGTTTGACAGATTTTTAACATATTATGTTACCACCTATATGGTTGATTCTATTGGTTTCTAATATATTCAACCTTTAAATTATATTGATGTTTAAAATATTGATCTATCAACTAAATGTGTGGTTTAAATGAATTCACCTTTTATATATTTTTCTAAAAGGATAATTTTATGATTTAATCCATTTATCATTTCAATAAATCATTTTTACAAAAGTAAAAGACAAGTGCTAGTTTTTCCTTTTTCCTCAATTCAAGAAAGGTAAGCATTCTTGGTTATATACACAAAATTTTTGAAGAATCTTTTACTAACTTCACTTTTCTTTACATTCATTAACTATTTGTTAATTCATTAATAAAATAATATTTACTCTTGTTAATCATAACCGTGATTAATGGATACTAGATTCAATTTTTATCAAAATAGTGACTTCAAAATCATTTTTGAAATGAATATCTTGTTGATATAATAACACAAAATTATAATTAATATTTCAGAAGAAAACAATTGCTCGATATATAAATTATGTTATGCAACATTTATTATTATATTATTATACCCAGATTTTTCAAGGAATTAATTATGACTCATATTTGATTGAATAGTTATCCTAATGGCAAACATCACTAAACTCGAGTTCGTTGCACTTGATTTATCTAGAAAGAATTACCTATCGTGGATTCTGGATGCCGAAATTCATCTGGTCTCAAAAGATCTTGGGAATACGATAAAGGAAGGAAACAAAGAATCCCTGCAGGATCGTGCAAAAGCACTTATTTTCCTTCGTCACCATCTACATGATGGATTAAAAATTGAATACCTTACTGTGAAGGATCCAAAAGTCCTTCGAAAAAAATTGAATGAAAGATTTGATCATCATAGGACTGTAGTCTTCCTTAGAGCCCGCTATGAATGGATGTACATTCATTTGCAATATTTTAAAAGTGTGAATTAGTACAATTCTGAACTATTTAAAATATGTTCAAGGTTGACTTTGTGTGAAGATAAGATCAAAGATGAAGATATGTAGGAAAAAACATTCTCCACATTTCACGCCTAAAATGTGCTCCTTCAGCACCAATATTGTGAGCGTGGTTTTAAAAGGTACTCAGAACTCGTATCTTACCTTTTGGTTACTAAACAGAATAATGAACTATTCACGAAAAATCACGGATTACATCCAACCGGTTCTGTACCATTTCTCGAAGCAAGTGGCACTGCATTTCCTGAAGCAAATGCAATATCAAGAAATAGACACGGACACAGATGTGGACGTGGACGTGGATACGGACATGAATACGGACGTGGAAGTGGGAGAAAATTTGGACAAAGTCATCAACAAAATCATCAGCAACATGACAACTACTTTAAAAGGCACAAAGCAAACAAAAATAATATAATCAAAAGGAAACACGAAGAACATTGTTTCCGGTGTGCATGAAAGGGCATTGGTCACATACCTGTTGTACGGCGAAACATCTTGTGGACCTCTACCAACAGTCGATTAAAGGAAATGAAAAAATCAAAACAAATTTTACTGATGGTCCAGTTAATGTAACATACTTAGATGTCTCTGATTTCTATGATACAATAGAAAATATAGATTAGTTTACTTTAGAACTATCTTTTTTCTTCAGAAAGTCACAATCTTGTTCTTGCTTTGAAATCTTGATATGTATTGTTGAACTATGTTTAACTTCTTTTGATTATCAATCCATTTTTCTAAAAATATCTATTTTGTTATATTTTAGAAGAATTTTCAAGATACATGTCTAGTTGATAGCGCAACAACGCATACTATTCTTCGAAAGAAAGAGTATTTCCCAAACTTAACATTGGCATAACATAATGTTAATAAGATATCTGGCACATTGAGAATCATTGAAGGCTTTGGCAGAGCTTGTATTATTTTATCAAATAATACACAATTATGCATTAACAATGCACTTTACTCCAACAAATCCAGAAGAAATTTACTCTATTTTAAGGATATCTGCTATAATGGATATCACATTGAAACGATGCAAGAAATAACATCGAATATCTTTACATTACTTCTTTTTATATATGGCCAGAAGCAAATAAAAGTAAAAATTATGACATTTCCTTCCAGAATGTATTATACATCCATAAAAGAATCGAATCAAATGTTGATACGAATCCGAAGATCGTAGACTCAAAAAGTTTTATATTGTGGCACGATCGATTTGGACATCCATGAACAATAATGACCCGTCAAATAATTAGCAACTCACATGGACATCCTCTAAAGAACCAGAAGATTCTTGCGCCTAATGATTGTCCATGTGTTGCTTGCTCGCAAGGAAAATTAGTCATTAGACCTTCCACCACAAAGGTCAATGTTGAATCTCCAACTTTCTTAGAAAGGATTCATGGAGATATATGTGAGCCAATACACCCACCATGTTGACCATTTCGTTATTTTATGGTACTAGTTGATTCCTCTACTAGATTGTCACATGTTTGTTTACTTTTCACAAGAAATGTAGTCTTTGCTAGGCTAATGGCTCAAATAATAAAATTACGAGCTCAATTTCCCAATTACTCAATCGAGACAATCCGTTTTGATAATGCTGGTGAATTTAGATCACAAATATTCAATGAGTATTTTATGTCAATTGGGATTGTCATTGAACATTCAGTTGCTCACATCCATACACATAATGGGTTAGCAGAGTCATTTATTAAACGTCTACAATTAATTGCTAGATCACTACTCATGAAAACAAAACTCCTAGCTTTTGTTTGGGGTCATACCATATTACATGATGCATCATTGATTCGTTTTAGACCAACTGCTTATTATCAATACTCACCTCACAACTTGCATCTAGTCATGAACCTAATATTTCTCACCTAAGAGTTTTTGGTTGTGTTGTCCAAGTCCCAATCTCTCCCCTAAAACATACAAAAATGGGTCCCCAACGTAGACTTGGGATTTATGTTGATTTTGATTCACCTTCCATTATTAGGTACCTTGAACCTTTAACAGGTGATTTGTTTACTGCATGTTTTGCAGATTATTATTTTGATGAAATGATTTTTCCAACTTTAGGGGAAGTAAAATTGCATCCTGAAAAACAGGATAAAATTTCTTGGAATGAAACAACTCTATCTCACTTTGATCCTCGAAGAAATCAATGTAAGCAAGAGGTTGAGAAAATTATTCATTTGCAAAGAGTTGCAAATCAATTACCTGATATATTTGTTGACACAAGAAAGGTGACAAAGTCATATATACCAGTAGAAAATACTCCAGCAAAGATTGATGTCCATGTAGGACAAATTGCTATAGCAAGTGAATCTTAAATATGCCAGAAGCGTGGTAGAGCAGTTGGTTTAAAAGACATTGTACCTCGTAAGAGAAAAGTAAACCAACCAAAGACACCTGAACGAGTAATACTAGAAAAGGTTGATCAATCTAATGGTGGTGACATGGTTCCTAAAAAACCAAAGATTTCAATGAAACAATCTAATAGTGAGAACGTGGTTCCCGCAGAATCACGGATGTCTGAAAATAATAAGATTTCAATATATTATTTGTTATCCCATAAATTATGGAAAAGGGAGAATGTTATCATAGATGATATTTTTCCTTACAAGTGGCTCTTGAAATATCTCAAAATGAGGATCCTGAGCCACTATCTATTAAAGAATGTCAATAGAGAAATAATTGGCCGAAATGGAAGGAAGCTATGCAGGAGGAATTGAATTCCTTAGAGAAACGAAAAGTGTTTGGACCAGTAATTTCAAACACCTGCAAATGTAATCCCTGTAGGATACAAATGGGTCTTTGTAAGGAAAAGAAATGAAAATAATGAAGTTACAAGGTATAAAGCCCGAATTGTAGCTCAATGTTTCTCATCAATGGTTGTTCGATCACTTGATCTAAAAAATGATCAATTTCGTCCACTTGAAGATGGAAAAAGGTTCTTGGTCTAGAAGTACCATATCTAAGTGCAATTGGAGCATTATCATATCTTACAAATTGCACTAGACCTGATATAGCTTTTTCGGTAAATCTACTTGCAAGATATAGCTTTGTACCAACTCAAAGAAATTGGAATGGTGTTAAACACATTCTTTGTTACTTAAAAGGTACTGTTGATATGGGATTACTTTATTCTCACAGATTAGGATTTTCTTTAGTTGGATATGCAGATGCAGGTTATCTATCCGATCCACATCAAGCCAAATCACAAACAGAACATGTGTTTACACACAGCTATATCGTGGAGATCTGTGAAGCAAACTTTGACAGCAACATCTTCAAATCACTCAGAAATTATTGCAATACATGAGACAAGTTGAGAATGTATATGGCTAAGAAACATGACTCATCATATCCAATCACCATGTGGATTAATTTTGACAAAAGATAGCCCAAAGATATTATATGAAGATAATGCAGCTTGTATTGCACAACTCAAAGGAGGCTATATCAAAGGAATAGAACAAAACACATTTCTCCAAAGTTCTTCTATACACATGAGCTTTAGAAAGCAGGTGATATCGATATTCAACAAATTCGCTCAAGTGATAATATGGCTGACTTATTCACTAAAGCATTACCGACATCTACATTCAAGAAATTAATACATGGGATAGGAATGCGTTAGCTCAATGATTTACGATGACTAATATCAGGGGGAGTAGTTGTACTCTTTTTCCTTCATATAGGTTTTATCCCACTGGGTTTTCCTAGCAAGGTTTTAATAAGGCAGTATTTATTTTAGTACTCCACAATGACTGTACTATTTTCCTTCACTTAAGTTTGATCCAACTGGATTTTCTTAACAAGGTTTTTAACGAGGCAGGCCATGAGTATTAGGTCATTCAAGTGGGAGTGTTATAAAATATATATTTATTGTGAATAACCATTTATACTCCTGTAAACTTTACATTATTACGATTGTGCCATAGTCTATCCCTATAAATAGAGTGTTTCACTTCCTTCCTTTGTGTTATAAAATATACATTTTATATATAATTTAAATTATCATTATATCCCTGTAAACTTTACATTATTACGATTATACCATTGTTCACCCCTATAAATAGGAGCTTAATCTCATTCATTCAATGACACATTAATGAGAATTCTTCTCTCATTCTCTCCATCTCTCCATCTATTTCTTGTTCTAGATTTTGGTAGTTTTACAACACGTTATCAGCACAAGTCTCTAGCCAATTGAGTAATATAATGGGAGTATGCTCTACAGTTGCATCTAAGTAATGAACCTCTGTATCAAAAACCTGATTATTATTAATCAAACGCTTTTGACTTTAGAAAATAACCCATATATTGTAGATTTGAAAACTTCAAGAAAGATGGAAACTTTAAATAATCCAAAAAGTTCCACAAGAGGAAAGAAACATGGTGTAGATGTTGTGCAACAAGAAAAATTGAAGAACTTGTACATTCCGAAACTTTCAACGTACGTCTACGCCAAACCATACATCCAATCAACAATCGGAGGCCAGATCTAGAACCACAGAGACGAGACAATTCTTCGGCACTGGCACGTGTTAACGGTAGAGTCACCAGTGCAGAGGCGAGTGAAGCGCGTGACGCCTACGTGCAGACGTCTGAGGAGGCACATGTGAGCGCATTGAGAGGAACTCAGGGTGTGGCAACAAATAGTTTGTTCTCCTCGACATTCCGAACTTTTCAGTGGTCTTACATTTCTGTTTGGTGCAGTTTTGACATTTTTCGGTGGTTGAACGTGGCAGCTTCTTAAAAACTATTTTTGGAGCACTTCCGATGGGATTTTGAACTTCGGACCAAAAGTAAGTTTGTTCTAAATTAAATTTCAAACCTATTGACGGTTTCAATTTATTCATATGATCAACATATTAAAATATGGACGATTTTTCCCTTGATAATACGTTAAAATATATTAATCATGACTTAATGTATTTGACCAATCATAATTTCTGATCTAATGATAAGTGCTAATAGAATATATATATTCTCAATCATTTAACATTACTATGTGATCAATAAGAAAAATTAAAAGGTCTAAACAAGGTACAAGTAATACAATTATTACCACGTGATGTATTGAGTTATCGATTAAATATAACTCATTATCGTAACGAACTGGACTATTTTGAACACCTTGACTAGATTTGGACATATGACTTGCACATTTATGAAAGATAATAATTATTTCATTATGTTGACACCACTTATATGGTTGGTTTTATCAGTTTTAAATATACATATTGTTGACCTATGGTCAACTTGACCTTATTGTTTTGATCATAACAAACAAGAATATATTGTGTTGCTAACAGTGTGCTTCAAGTGTTTCATATAATGATAAATATTCAAAGCATTCAATGTTCAAATCGTCTATCAAAGATATAAATCAAAACTATGTGATCAAGCACATGAGACGCAAAGAAGATCAAGAAAGAATCGAAGATATTCAAGATCAAATTTCAAGTCGGAAAGCATGAAGACCAAGCAATGAAGCCTATAAAGAATTGAGCATTTACAAATTGCTTTTCAATATTATGTAAGGTTAATGCATCAATAGTTGGCAATACACTTCATAAAGCTCAAGTAACATTTTTAAAGACATTAAAATATCTTTTTCAAAATCAACTTTGATCAGAAAATCTTGAAAAATCAAAATTTTGAAATCCTGATTTTTCAGGTCGACTGCAAATTTATGAGGTCGACCGCATGACACTTTCAGGTCGATGGCAAATTTTTTTAAGTCGACCGAACTGCCTATTTTTGAACTCCAACGGCTATTTTCTCGCAACGGCTATATTGAGGTCGACCGCATGACAGGATAGGTCGACCGAAAAAGACAGTATGTGCAAAATTTGCTCTATAAATAGCCTTATCTCTTGCATTCATTTTAAAACAACAAAGAGGAGATTTTAGAGAAGCTTTCTTGTGAAAAATTCATTGTTCTTACTTGATTTATATTTATCTATCTTTATTAGAATACTTTGATTGATCCAACTTTGTTTTATCAAAATTCATCAAAGTTTTTGGAAGAAATTTTTGTGAAGATTCTTGGTTTTATATTGTTTAAACTTCTTCAATATCTTCACACCACATTGGAATTGAAGTGCAAGTCTCTCTTTGTTCTAAACTTGTTTTAATCTTTTAAAAGAGAGAAATTCCAATTAAGGAACTTTGATTATTTGTGCTACATTTTTCATTATCATTTGATTCATCAAAGTTCCATTGCCTAAATACTTTGAGCTTAACTTATTGTTAATTATTCAAGTGTGGCATCTCTTGGTACTTAATTTGATTTAATATTTTAATAAGAGATTATTTGAAAAACTTTGTTTGATTGCATTAAGCTTTTCATTATCATTTGCATCAAAGTTTTTCTCTAACACTCGAGCTTAATTCATTGCTATCTATTGAAGTGTTAGCCTAACTCTCTCGGTACTTAATTTGAGTATATCATTTGTCAAGAGCTTTATTTCAATTGTAAATTCAATTCATTATATCTTGTAATTTCGAGAGCCTTGTGAAAACTCGATTGTTGGTTAAGGGTAGGTGCTCCTTGTTGTAAGTCACCTAAGGATAAGTGCTCCTTGTTGTAAGTCACTTAAGGATTTGGTACTCCTTGTTGTAAGTTACCAATATAGTGGATTTGGCCTTACTCGTGACAGAGAGCTCGGTAACGGGGGACGTAGATCACGTTGGTTGATTGAACCTCCTTAAATCGCGTTTGCATTCTCTTATCCCTTTTACTTACTTACATTGCACTTACTCTATTCTATCAATTTATATTGTGCAACATTATATCTAAGTGCTATACTTGCTTTATCAATTGAGTTTACACATTTATAGCACACTACATTGATAGTTAAGTTACTTGCAACATTAAGTGCTCATACTTATACCTATTGATTTTTAAGTTTGATATTATTTATCGAAAAAGTTTTATAAACCAATTCACCCCCTCTTGGTTAGTTTAATCTTGGGCTAACACATATTATGTTACCACCTATATGGATGGTTTACTGGTTTTAAATATTTCTGCTCATATAAATTTGATATATTATTGTTATTTGATATTTCAACAAATGGTACTAGATGTTATCATGTTACCATTATCAAATGTTTAACAATATTTTATAAAATGATACTAGAAGTTACCATTATCAAAAGGTTGTTGAAAATTAATGAAAATATTTTATCAAACAGTACTAGAAGTTATCAATATCTGTATTGAAAGGATAGATGAAAATAAATTATTCAACAAGAAAAATGTTGATGTATAGTAAGATAATATCACATTATAGCACAGACATGACTAATGTGAAAATAATCTCATCATGATTATGAGATAAATATTATATGATTGAGATAAATAGATTTGATCAAAATTCTTGCACAAACACTTATGTACTCCAGAAGAAGTACATATTTACTCCAGAAGAAGTAAAGATTATCATCTAAACATACTGAAATGATATTATTATTATTGCTCCTAAAAAAGTATAAATGAGTCATACTGAAACATATCAAGAAAAGAGATACATGCAAAACACAAAAAAGGGGAAACATTTATGATCCTCAAAAGTAGAGGTGTGTCTCAAGAGTAAGAATACTCCGTACTCTACCATCCCTAATCTTTTTGTGTGTCTCAAGAGTATGAATACTCTGTACTCTACCACTCCTAATCTTTTTGAGTTTCACAAGATTAAATTTAAATATTCATAAAATCCTCAATATTAGAGGTATGTTTCAAGAGTAAGAATACTCTGTACTCTATCAGCCCCAATATTTTAGAGATTCACAAGGTTAAATTTACATTAACCGGACTCAATTTTCGTTTCGTATCCCTTCCTTGCGACCAATCAATTTTAATTTCTGCTGGATCTTGTATTGGAACATATGATTATAACTTTTCCAACAGTTCATCAATAGTGAGAGCAGAAATAAAGATCATCCTAAAAAATGGAGAGATAAATCCCTATTCCACAGTATAATCAAGAAATGTTAGTAAACCATCAAAGAAGTTGTTAACATTTAAATGCCCAATAGGCTTATTATAGAAACTCAGCTGAGCCCATGAGGTAATATTAAAGATTTCCTCTAAATTACAAAAACCTCCAAGCATGGCAATGAAGACATCAGAACCATATAACATGCAAGTTATGCATTCATGGATAAATAACGTTTGTACTTCATGTCCTCACGTTTTGCCTGCGATATCAGCTAAAGGAACATATATAACACCTATCACTCTCGCTTTCTCTGTTTGAGCAGATTGAGAAATACAACCCATCAATCCACTGCTACCCCCTCCATACACTAGATTGATACCTCTCTCTCCCAACTTCTTCCCTTGAAGCATTGATGCTTCTAGATACTGGAAGTCTTTCCCGATTTTTGATCCACAAAATACAAGGATAGTTTTGATCTGTTGAAGTTTTGATCCTTCTATCTTTTAAGAGTATAAGGAAGGAAAACTTACAAGAAAATGTTATTTTGGGTGCATTAAACTGCGAAATTATTTGTCTTTTTAAACTCGAAAATAATCATTAGTTACCGCTCGTCTTTTGAAAAAGTTGCTATTTACTTTTGACTAAATGACACCACTTTTGATCATATCTCTGACAACATATTTAATGCTCCACATTGAACACTCTTTCGGTGGTCTCTCAGTGACAATATGTTAATACGTGAAAAATGAAAATATAAAATACTTTGTTAATATATATATATATATACACTATACTGATTTACCTTGTATCAATGTTAAGTAGCCAAAACATCATTGTTTATAACAAATTGGCAAACAGGATCTTTTAATATTATATTGTTGAGACTATAATAATCTTTCTCTTCGTTGAATTGAACCCATAAAGATATTTGTAACAACCCTTCAATTTTTTTGATCTTCGCTTCTTTGTAAAAGTACTCTTACCTAAGTCAGGCATGTGCTTAGAAAATGAATCTGGTAATTTACCTGATAATTGAACTTTTGCGTCGATCAACCAACGAACATCTTCTAGGATACCTTGATCTATCAACTGGCTCAATCTTTTAAATAATATATTTTAACATATTATAAATTATTAATTTGTATTGAAATATTATATTTTATTGATTAATAAAAAAAATTATATTTTATTAATTTAATAAAATTTAAAAAATGGTAAAAATATATTATTTTCATAACTCGTATTGAAATATTATATTTTATTGATTAATATGAAATTATATTTTATTAACTAATAAAATATGTTGAAATATATATTATTTTTCATATATCGTATTGAAATATTATATTCTATACCAAACAAGCTACTTTCTTGACCCACTCTTATTTCTTAACAATATAATATACGTACCAATGCAGAAACAAAAAAGACGCAGATGATAAGAAATTATATTCGACATCCCTTTCACCACATTATCCCTTCGTTTTCAGGAATTTTGAATTAATTCATTTATTATTTTATTACTAAAAAAAAAACTGGAATCAATCATGAGAATATAAATTATCTTACCAATCCATCGATAGATGAAATATTTTCCTTTTTGCCACTTTCGAATATTGTTCTAATCTATTAAATAGATGTCTCCTCAATCTTAATAAAAATAATAAAATAAGAAATTGCAATTATAAAAAATTCTCAACCACCGCCTCTTATCTTGTGATGTGTGTATCAACTTTCTACCAATTTTAATGTCTGTCATCTTTTTCCTATGCTTTTCAAGGTGACTCATTTCCTCGTCACATGGGCCATATTCATGGGCCACTTGAACAATATAAGGCCCGTGAGAATAAAGGACTGGGCCACATCTGACGCATAAACCCAAGATCCGACAAGTAGTGGATGATCCAGATAAAAAAATATAGAACAAGTTAAAATGGCTGACACAACCGCCACATCGCTACCGTGATGGCGACGGCACCGGCTACCGACTGCCATATAACCATGTCCTTCCACGTGGACGGTGCTGCACTCACCTCCAATGCTCCTTCGTACACCATTGAGCTGTTGTCCAGTGATGAAGTGTTGCTCTCGTCGGTTCCCGATCCCGAGTCCTGCCCACCCGATGATGATTTTTGACTGCACCAAAATTATTTAAAATCAGAAATTTGATGAAACTCTAGTAGAAGGATTTAATGAATCACATTAATTGACAAAGCTACCCATGCTAAAATGAGTAAAAATTAGTGATGGTAACGGTTCGTTTCGAAATCGATTCGTCCAAAATTATAACTAAATCATCAATTTTGCGTTCATAATATAACCGCTTAAGTCTAGTCGGTACGATTTCGGTGCACATATCAGATCGATTCGATTAATAACCATTTAAACATAAATTAATAAGTTCAACTAAAAAAAAAATTTATTATTGAAAGGTCACAGTAGTGATACTGGCAACTTGCAAGCCGCAAGTCAAGTTCGTTCGTGTCATCGCCTGGTAATCATAGATGAATAATTTTGATTTCAATATCCCTAAGTTAATAAATTTTTATTAGGCCTTAATTGGTCAAGTGGGTAGTGGACTGGGATGCTGGATTAATTAAGTTTTTTAATTAAGTTTTAAATGAAATTAGTGGATGACTAATTTTGGACTTCTAAGATTTGTAAATATCTAAAATCAATTTTTGAATCGGGTATTCGATTCGATTCGAAGTACCGGCACAATTACTATACCAGTTCAACCAAAAATCGAATCATTAAATTTGTATATCATACCCACCTCATTGCCTCAACGGTTCAATTTTTTTCGCAATCGACCACGATTTTTAATTAAAACGTTTCAAATTGTCATCCCAACTGAAAATTAAATGTACCTTGCACTTGGGGATGGGCAAAACGTTATCAAGTAATCGGCCCCGATGCATGTGAAAGTACTAGACTTGTCATCGTAAGCGTAGCTGTAGGCAAGTGGACACGCATTCTTGAACATCTGCGAGTATGACGAGGGTTTGCAGCTGTCGGGGGTACCATACGCGCCACTGCAGCAGAACTGCTCTTTGCCGAAAGCCTCGCACGCGCTCTTGCAAGCCACCCTCTCGCCGCTCAAGCCTGTAACGCGGAGCTCGGAAGGGCATGCGCCGTTCATGTCCACCACGCATCCTGTGGTTGTACAGTTATCCCCGGACCCGCCCTGGGGAACTACAAGCATTGGGAGGTTGTACCCATCTACAAGGCTGACGTCGTAGAAGTCCTTGCCACCGTCTCCGTCGATTTTGAACTCCGCCAGAGTTGCCGGAGGAGAAGCTCCAGCGCCAGAGCATTCCAACTTCCCGGAGCCACAATCGCCTGTAACACAAGAGAATTTGCCTGCTGAATCCTCACTGCAGTGTGTCCTACCCCAGAACCGGCCACCCCATGAAGACGGCGCCGCCATGGTTTTTGATTCGCCCTTTTGCAGAGGAAAACCAGTGGTAGGAAGTGGTTCAACCCCAGCGTTTGATAAAATGCCTGGCCAAACTGTGAACTCACACTTGTTTACTATTGTAAATGTGGCTGATGAATACACTTCTGCATGACAAAATCACAAGATTAATAAATCTTGGTTAAATCAAATTAATAAAAAAAAAAAATCTTTAAACAGTTTGTAGTAATTAGAACAAATTATGCTCGATCAATATTATCTGCACTTAAATTAATATATGAAAATGGAAAAGAAAATAACACCGATTCACCTGATATGAGGAAATTTGTGAGTGTTAGTAGCAGGACTCGTGAGCGTAGGTGTTCCATTTAAGTTTTATATGTAAATGTAAGTGTCATGAAATGGATATAAATTGAGTTAGAAGACGGTGGCAGAGGAAGGCGGTGCCGGTGGCTTCCTCTAATTGAGGTGGTGGAAACTATAGGTATGGCGGTTGGGGGAATTAGGGAAAGCAGTGGGAGGCATATATAGAGCAGAATAGCTGACAGATGTGGGGCCATGACCGTGTATATATTTCAGTAACAACTAGTTTTACCACCCGTCCAATGCATATAAAAAAAAAAATTATAATACAATAACTAACCAAGACAATCATAGGATTATAACATAAATAGTATATAATCAACAATCTTTCAAATTTATTTTCAACAGATTTTTTATCTCAATCTATTTCGTAATTGTAGAATTGATATTTGCCTATGAAATTAAAGGATTCATCCATGGTCTATTAGCAATGAAAAATGAAAAGAAATAATTTAGCTCAAGCTTAAACGCATTCTTACAAATCTCACCTTCACCTTCCTCCAAACTTATTTTCAACCATACATTATTCGATAAAATAATTTCACATGTAAATCCCAAAAAAAAAAAATTCCTACTTTTGTAGTTAATATTTTTCTTGAATTGCAACTGAGAGGTAAAGATAGACTAAATTCACCATTGAATTACAATTGTTAACTCTACAATCACACCCAGCCTACTCACCAAAATGGCTAGACCCATTATAAGGTCGGTGGCTACATATGTTCTACTGCATTCTTTCGATTCTCCTGGGGCATTATTCTCGAAGCTTTGGCCATTCATATCAAGAAAAGCATCACCAATATTGTTCCATTAGTTTACTATCATTTGATACCTCTGAATTCATTACTTCTGCATTGGACTCATGTCCTGTTTTAACAGAACCTGATTCATCTTTAGCAGAACTTTGAAATGGGTGAAGGAATATGAGCAGATATGAGCAACACGTAACTGCCTAATTCTAGATAACAGTAAAAAATTTGAACGATTTTTACAAATTGTAAGCTTATTATCTAAATAATATGGAAATGTGACTATTATACACATTACGCAATGCTGCAGAATTACTAATAATGATGAGTTGGAAACATAAACTGACATTAAATATTTTCTTGCACTTCATCAACTATACAGAGGAATGCAGTAAATTGTAAAGGTAACACTCGAGATGGAACTTCACCAAGAGAGAAGGCAAATTTGAGACATCCAGCTCCGGCAGCAAAGCCGTCACCAACAAATCCATCTTGACATTGGCATCTCATCCCTGACAAAAATAGAGTAAGCATTGAGGGCATATGCATTGGCAGCACAAGTTGCTTTGGTTAAGTTTTTGGGCACAGCCCATTCTAACTTGACACCGCACCTGGCAGATTTGCTGTCTGGTAAAGCAACCCAAGAGGAGAATCCCTTGCATCCAAACTGTGAAAAAACAGAGAAGCTATCATTGTTTTCTCCTTTGGGCCAAACACTATGGTCCGACAGTGGGTAGCAGCAAGAAGGATAGTCACAATTATAAATTCTATTTTCCCAAAAAATATAGCTCAATCAAATCCTTAATATAAATCTAAGTAAATAATAGCATTTCCTAAGCTGAGAAATTTACATTTCAAGCAAAAATGAAAATTTAACTGGATTCATAACTTTTGTAGTTAATATTTTTCTTGAATTGCAACTGAGAGGTAAAGATAGACTAAATTCACCATTGAATTACAATTGTTAACTCTACAACCACACCCATCCTACTCACCAAAATGGCTAGACCTACTATAAGGTCGGTGGCTACATATAGCATTATTGGTATGTAAGCAACAACAGTAGACCTACTTACCACCCCCAAAAAAACAAAAGAAAAAATAAAGACTGCTCAATAATATGGACTGCTGGAATTAATATATATGCAAGTAGGAGATTCACAATGATAAATATGTTGATGAAAAAATTAAGTATATAAATGTTTATCAATTCACCTGATAACGAAAAGTCCACCCCATTTTCATTAACACGACTAACTGTACATATTCTTATTTATGACATATCCCATAGCACCATAGAAACTCATCACAAATTTATAATGAAATAAAGCTGGTTGTGAAAATAAATCTCAGACATCGCAATCAAGTACACAAAGAGTCCAAGAAGTGGTGGTATTCTTGGATCAACCATGAGTCTGATGCTTTGGAAGATCAAGGAATCACAAAAATTAATACATTGATGCTCAAACATTTTCTTCTTTCGCTCCAATCTACTACTTCATCATCTCTAGTGCCTGCAGTCACCAGATGTAACTTAAGAGGATTACTTTTCTATGGATGTACCATCAATACTAATATTATCACACATACATTGTAAAATTCCCTTCTCTTGTGAAATCCCAAGCATCATAACAAAAGATAGAGAAGCAGATTAAGTTAATGTGATACATTGAACCATGACCCATATTTGAAAACAGAACGGAGAAGTGTAGGTAGTAAAAAAGGCTAAGAATGCTTAAAAATACACCGTGGAAATTATTTGCAAGGAGATATATAGGGAAAATAGCCTCTGTTTGGTAAATAAATTTGTTTATTTATGATTTTGAGGTAAAAATTGTTACTTTACCACTAAAACTCGAAATAATTTAGTCCAAATAAGTCAAACAATAAAGAATAACATAATAAATTTTTGCAATCATAGACGGGAATTATATTCCAAATGATCTTTGCTTTGCAGATAAAACTCAAAGTCAACACATCTTGGTTTATTCAAAGTTCCCTCAAAGAGGCTGTCCATGTGAAGAAAATCAAAGTTATAGTAAAAAATGATGAAAATCAATTTAAATAATAAAAGGCAACAAATTTGGAGTTGATTTGTGAGCTCCACTGGCAGCACGCCGACTATTTGTTGCCCTAATACAACATCAGTAAAATCAAAGTTAATCTAAATATTTCAAACTACTAAAACCATAGATATAGACAGATCACTCAAAAGGGACAAAGGAACATAAACTTTGATTCGGTCATTTACGTCTCGGCAGTAGGATATATGAGTTGCAACGATACTTTCATACTGATGAAGCTCCAGCATTTTGTTCACCTACAATGTGATTGAGAAGTTAAATAATTGAAATGGTAGTAAATGATGAATAATATTCAAAAATTGTTTGAATAATATTCAAAAAATTAATTGATGAATAGACAAAATGTAAAATATTTTATTTTTTGCTCTAAATCTTTTTCACAGCTACATCACCACAAAAGAAGATAAATACTATGGTAATTGTTTAATATATACATCATATTATTAATTTAATAATGCAAGACAAAATGCATGTTGCACATGTACCAACATATAGACGATTGTTAGAACCAAGTTACAATCATCTCATACAGAAATAAATTGGTTTTCAATGAAGACAAACTTTTATGGCTCATCATTTGATATACTAAGCCTCTTTTTGGTAACACCTAGTAGTTTATAACTGATGAAAATTGATAACCATACATATGAAATCCCAAATACAATGAATAAAGTTTTAAAGAAGAGAATTTTTGGACAGGAGATTCAATGCTAACCCCTAAAGACCTCATTTTATATAAAGACCTCATTTTTTTAGATAGCAAATGTAAACTCGTTAAAGAAATCCAAAACTATTTAAGATTAGGATAAATACCTCCAATTCTGAAACCAAACTTTGTAAAGCTAATGTTCTTGTATTTCCACAGTCTCCACATTAAATCCTGACCAAACAATATTTCAGTTTAGAAAGTGATTTGAAGCCAAATGCTGAAAAGTTTAAAATTTCAAAGAAGATGCTGAGGAAGGAAGGCAGTCACCTGCAGGTCATCTGGAAGGGGTAGACATCGCCAAATATTGTTACCTTTGCATTAGATAAGCTACTCCATCCTGGAATTTATGAATTATGCAAGTCAATGTAATACATTGATGGAGAAACACAAAATAAACACAGTAAAGCAAATTTTAAATTCCTAACCTGTACTATTACAATGCACCTCGGAGTGGCTATCAAATTTCGGGACTTGGATAAAGCTCCACAAATCAAACATACATTAATCAATAAGTGAGAAAAACACGTCTGATTTCATCTTAGAAAATGACAACTAAAGAGTTAAAGAAGTAACATTAATCAGACACAAATTCATAGGCAGCAATGAAGTAACATTTATCTATAAATAGATCGAAAGAAAATTCTGAAACCTAGTGTAAGTGCAAAGCCTCCTAGGGTAAGATGTAAATATATCTGTCAAAATTTAGAAGCAAGCAGAGAGGAGAAACGTTCACTTCCGACTATAAACTCGTGGGCACCTTTCTCTCACTGTACCATCCAATAAGCTGGACGACGCTGGTAAGGTTGAAGATTAGGAATCAAGGCAGGTAGGTCATCCTCCACCATCAGTGCATCCCTACAAAAATTCGGAAAAAGAAACTCAATAAAGTTTTGCACAAATTCACATACAGTAAAGCTTGGAGAATGAGAGACAGATTAGGGAAAATGACTTCCTCTATTTTTTTTTCCTTTTATGACACCATGGTCTCTCCAATCGAAGTCAGTGGGAAAACCATTAGTCTGAAGGATCCGAAGGTGTTTCTGAACCAAAACTCAATCTCCAACCTTCGGCCATCCAACCGGCCAACCACCACCAGAAGGACCGTGCCGTACAGGGGAACACTCGACCAGAGTTTGGGCGAAAACGATGGCAGATAATGGCGGAAAACGACGGAAAAAGAGGGTGAAAACTGGAACGCTTCTTGCTGAGATTCAACTGCTGCTGGACATTCATCTTCACCGCTGGGAAATGTATCAACAAATGGTATCGGAGCCAAGTTTAATGGCTGAAAATATGTAACAAGAAAGCGGAACGCAGTAGAATCACATAACCCAGCTTGAACAGGATGTCGAGGACAGTGAGGGAGAGAGATTTCAGAGGGGAGAGAGCTGAGAGATTTTGTACAGACTTTTCGAAGCGGCGCTGCGGAGGAGTATGGCTGAAGAGGGGAAAAATTTGTTGCGTTTGAAAAATGGTGGAAGTTCTGGCCATCTTGCCGCGTTTGGGAAATTTGAGAAGAAAAATTGAAGTCCGTAGGCCCAGTATGGGTTCAGAGGCAGGCTTGACTGATTCAAAATTCAAAAATTCATTGCGGCGGGTTTCAGCTACCTTTTTATTTTTTTATTTTTTATGAAATAACATTTTGGGGGGAAACTTGGGAGGGAAATTTTTGGAGGACTACCCTCCTTTAATATAGTATTAGATTAGAATTAGATAGATGAGGAGGACTGGTAATACGCTTAATGCGATTGGGTGCAGGATTCGAATTTTGAAAATAAATTTGACCTTATGATAATCGGGAGTTACCACCACTTGTGAAGACCTTCAATACCTTCCACCCTGGTCTCTGAGAGGCAGAAAAAAATAAAAATAAATGTAGAAAAAATAAAATTCTAATTGATTAAATATAAAATTGGTTAACCGTTCCCCGGCAACGACGCTAAAAATTTGATGCGTGTCACAATGCACCAAAATAATAAATAATTCTTTACTCGCCAAATATTAATTAATAATGTAATAGCGAGAGTAAGAGTTGATCCCACGAGGAACGGAAATTTATTTAGTTGTTCGATCAATTAGAATAGAATTTGGGGGTTTTGTTGTTTGGAAATTATTTGAATGAAAACTATGCATGAAATAAATAATTAAATATGACTAGAGAATTGATATGAGAAGAAATCTTGTTCTCTAGGGGTCGGTTGTACCCTCAATTAATGTTATAACTTTCCATAATACGTGTTTCTATCCCTAATTCAATTATCAATCATAAATAATCAACAAGTTCTGATTATCTAAATTCTTCCTTATGTGTATTGATTCAAAACAAGCTCTTCGAATCAATTCTAGCTACGGACAATCTTAAACAAGCTCTTAGGATTTAATGCACGACTAGTATGAAAATTTAGAAGAATAGATTGAATTTGATCGTTAATTTCACAAGCTCGAATTAATTAATCCAAGTTGAATTATTACTAAACTTGCACGAGATTTATTTGTTACTAAAGTAAAGATTCAATGACAATTACGGATCAAGAATCTAAACATAGCATATTCATGAATCCAACGATCAATAATCCAATTGGTCAAATCAAACTACTAACCAAATAAACTCAATGAACATTCAAAATATAATAATCCAACAATTGAAGTAAAGGAATAGATTCACGCTACTAATTTGTAGGAAAAGAAAATAACATAATCGAGTTAACACAACTTCCCCTTAAACAAGATATGGAATTTAGCCTAGCATGGTTGTGGTAGATTCTTCAAGTTGCTCATGGATTTCATTGTTGTTGATATTCTTGTACTTGAAAATCTCCCAATAATGCTCTATATTTTGCTCTCCATTTTCCTAAATGTCCAGCCTCCTTTATGTGATGATTTTGCTCCTTTAATATTCCCAAAATCGTGCCCTAGCTTTACCCACAAGATATACCAAAGATAGACCTTGAATCAGATTAGGAAATTACTTCGCGAGAAAGTTACGGCCGTAATTTTGTCATTTACGGCCGTTAGTGAGGTATTGAAAACTTTCAAAATTTGGAGGTTACGGCCGTAACTTTGTAATTTACGACCGTAAGTGCATCTCTGCCGAGAAGCTCCCGTGCTCGATGTTTTGGTCATAACTTTCTCTCCTAAAGTTCGATTGTGGTTATTCAAGTTGCGTTGGAAAGAAAACTCAAATATATACAATTATTTGTGAAATAGATCTTCCCAAATTCGAAAGTATTCTATGACCAAATTGAGCTTCAATCTATGACTAAAATTCAGGATCACAATCCTTGAGAGTTTTTGATTTCCAACTTCACCCCAAACCTTCATTGACCATAATTTTTGCATCTAATCTTATTTCCACATGTCATTATTGATTTGGAGCTCTTTGAATATGCCCTTGAACCTCACTTCTTGATTTTTTGTATTTTTTTGGTCCTGTTTCATTTTTTTCTTCTTTTTGACCTTACATAACACAATAAGTGAAACTGCATTAAACGATACTTCAATAGGATTAAACCAATAACAAAATAAGATAATAAGTGAATTAAATACGTGCTAATAAAGCACTTATCAAAAGAAATAAAGTAAAATGTAAAGTTACAATAAATCTTCTACTTTTCTAAAGTTTCACATGAGTTTGGACCCGCGTGCCTTTAATAATCTAGATCCGACAAGATACATCTCATCCTCATTATAGTTGATCCGGTCCCCACAAAATTTGAGTTTGTGGCCTGTCTACATTTCCGTTAATTGATGTAGACGGTCAAATGCTTCTTAGCTTAGATCAAAATTATTGATAACTATATTCTCAGCATGTTTCTTTAATTTCCGTAATTGGCTATTATTTTGCTTAACTCTTGCAATGTTGTAGATCAATAGTTTACATCATTAGATTCGTTTACCCAAACATTAGTTTGTGTGAGGGTATCTCTAAGTTCCATGTACATGAATTTGAACCCCGAAAGCCCCTTTTTTGGAATGACTTGGATTTGTTCTTCCTTTGTCAATGGTTTAAAATCTGGGTCTCCAAAGATTGCTTTGCTAGTTACTCCCAACTTTATAATATGTTCAGCTTTTAGATAAACTTCATCAATAAATTTTGGGATTGCTGAATAAATCCTTACATAAATCTTCTTAGCTTTGGTAATTCCGAAGTATGTCATGACTTCTACTTTGATAGGATAGGTAATAGTGATATTTCCTTCATATCTTTGCTAGGATAGATGCATTGAATAAGTCACTGGCCGAATAGTCATCTGACTGCTCTTCGTTCTGCTCCTGGTAAAATAATTGTTTTTTTCATTTGTTTTTATGGCTAATTGTCCTTAGCCAATTTCATTCTTTTATTCGCTTGTTTAGGTACTCCACATACGTTAGGTATGTTTGTAGTTTCTTCATGGCCTTCTCCTATTCTGATTGTTATTAGTGCTGGCTTCTTGGTAGCTTCTAAAAAAAGTCTTCTTAGATGGTTCAGTAGATTTTCCAATGGCTTTTTCTTTGGAAGATGTACTTCCAATAATTAATAAATTAGATACTTCTTCCTCAATGGAAAGTTCTACAGATAGGTTTTTCACCGGAGATGATTGAGACCCTCCTATGTAATTTCCTCAATATAATTAACACTTGATTTGTAAAAAGATAACTCACTGTTAATTTATACAATCTGTGTCATGCAAATATTCACATGGTTGAATAGATTTGTATTGTTAATGTTCATTTGACTTATAGCCACATTGACTTCTTCTACCTTTTTATCTAGTTCCTCCATATTTGGATAGATAATCTGCAATGAGAATTTCATTACCTTTAATATGAATAATTTCAAAATCATAATGACTAAGTTCTACTTGTCATCTCATCAATATTTTATTAGCAATAGTTAGATCAAGCTCCTTAGTTAACCAATACTTAACTTGAGTATTTTCAGTTCTAATTTTGAATTTTGTAGTAACAATAAATAACTTAAACTTCTTATAGCTAATTTTACAGCTAATAGTTCTTTTTCATTAATATGATAATTAGTTAGAGATTTAGTAAAATTGCCACTAGTGTATTGTGCAATTCTTTCCCCACCCTCTTTGGGATAAATATATTTAAGTACTGCTCCTCATGCTATTTCACATACACCGGTTTCTACTATCCATTCACATTGTTTTTTAGGTAATTCTAATTTTGATAAATCTTTACAAAGATCTTTAATTTTTTTGCGCTTCTTCTTCGTCTTTGTGTTTGGACCATGCAGTCCATCTAGCTTTTCCTTTTAGCCTTTTTATAAGGGAATTATATGTTTTGCTAAGTTAGATATATACTTTCTAGTTTGATTTACAAGACCTACAAAACTTTGTAATTGTCTTTTATCTTTTGTATAATTATCAAATTCTTGGATTTTTATCTATATATGTTTTTGAAGTTTAATTCCTTCTTGAATAATTATAGATCCTAAATATTCTACTTTCTTTTTAGTTATTTCAAATTTTGTAGCTGATAATATAATACCATTATTTTTTATAATATTTATATATACATATACATATACATATATATATATTAAGATTTTTATATGGTCTTGTCTAGTTTCAAAGTAAACAAGAATATCATCAATATATACTGTACTAAAATGGTAATATTTTTAGTTATTTTATCCATATATCTTTGAAATTCTCCGTGATTGTTTTTAAATCCAAATGGTAAAACATTTCATTCATAAAATTCTCGTGGTACTATAAAAGCTGTTAAATGTCTAAATTCTTCAGTTAATATAATATGGTAAAATCTTGATTTTAAATCAAATTTATAGGAATATTTCTTTCTCCTAATTTGGTGAAATAATACTTGTTAGTTTGGAATTGGATAACTCAATTCTTTTGTATAAGTAATTAGTCTTTTATAATTGAGATTGCAATTCTGGACTTTCCTCTTTTTGTTATGGATGTTTTACTACAATAAACGTTGAACTACTATACTTACTATTAGATTCTCTAATAAATTTCTTCTCTAACATTTCTTTTATATGCATTCCAAATTTAGGTAATTCTTTTGGTATATATTTGATTGGTTTTACACTAATAATCTTAGTGTTGTATTCTAATATTATTTCTGTCATATGTTTATTTATGTGCCATTTTTCTAAAGGATTGTCTCATGATAATTTTGATAATTTTTCTGTAATATTTTTTATTGCTAATTGGTCAAAATGTTTTTCTACTTACTTTATCCTATTTTTATTATGCGTAAATTGTGTTGTTTGTGTTAGTTTTTGTTTATTCTCATCACATTGAGCTGCTATATAAGGCATTTTTTTTCTATACAATATAGTCATTAATTCTAATTGCTATTGCTATATGGTGAAAAGAGGTAGATAAAAGTATAACTTTTTCATTTATAGTTATAGAATAATATTGTTTTATAAAAATTATTTTATAATAATATATCCCTTGGCATATTTTCAAATTGATATACATAAGGTATTTCTAGTTCATATTTTTCTATTTGATTTTTTAACATTCCTTGAAACTTTAGTTATTAAATTTGTACTTCCATCAAATCCTGCTAATTTAATTCTTTCTTCGCTATCTTTTTATTACTCCACATTTTGAAAGTAACAAATTCTCTTTGAATATCCTAGACGATGCCCTTATGTCAAACAAGACATAATAATTTCTATTAAGATATACACTGTAATTCATTTTAGTTAATATATAGATATGCTCTCTTCCTCATTGTATTCTATTCATAATAATCTGGATATTACTAAATTCTTATTTTGTATTGTTAATAACATTCTATCATATTTTATATAATATGATTTTACTTGTTCTAAGAAATCCGTTCCTAATAATAATTTTATATTTACCTTTCATGTTAATTCTACATACATATTTATAATTATTTCATTTCTTTTTCTTATTGGTAATTCTACACAATTATCCATAGGGTGAATACTTCCAAAATAATCTTGTACTTGAATTGGATTATTTGTTACTTTGAGTTCTAAATTTCCTATTAAATATTTTTATTTTATATGTGATACAATTGTTCCAGCATCTATTAATACTTTCTTCTTCTACCATTCCCCATTTATTTTAATTTCTATCAAAATTTCAAATTGTTTTGTATCATTTCTTTTAGATAGATTCATTCTAAATATTTTTCCCATATACTTTTGTCATTATTAGTTTTTCTGAATCATTTCTATTTTCTACTTTAGGTAATCCTGTAGTATTATTTCTCCTTAGGCTGATTGATCTTCTTCCAAATTCTATTTGTGGTTCATCCATATTTACTAATTGTCTGACTTGATTAAAATTTATTTCTATATCTTCTGGTATAGTCATTCTTGAGTTTTCTTTAGTTGGATTGTATTCTAATAAATTTTTAAATATGAGTTCTATTATATGTGTTTTTCTAGCATTCTTAATTCTTACTTAGTATTTGCTAGTAAAGGTATATATTGTTCTAATAGTTAATCTTATAGTTTTACTTCCTGGTTTCATATCTATTCCTCTTAACTTATAATAGAGTGTTAAAAAATTATTTTTATTTTAATCTCACACACTTATACTAAAGTTTGATCTTATTATAAATTTTACTTTCTGATATATTAAATTGCCCGTTACAATTCCCATGAAGGCGTCTTGTACTGAACTTATAATTCTATCATCCATTATGCATATAGATTCCTTCTCTAAAATAGGCTTTAGCAATAATTTGTACAACTCTTAAATATTTTTTTTTTCCTTTTAATTCAGGATTTAATAGATTTATTTCTTATCTTATAATTTCTTCATTGATTATAGGTATTAATGTATTTCATGTAGCATATCTTATATCTATAGGATAACTGTTGTTTCTTGCCACATATGCTATTTCCTTATTTTTCTGTCAAAATTGTAAATTAAATATTTCTTTTGGATCTACGTCTAATTTTTATTTTAAGATATTCATACATTTTTGGATTAAATATTAATCTTTCATTTAATTTTTCTTCATTTTATTCTAACTAATGTTCATATTCTTTATATATACCTTCTTCACTAGATTCACTTCTTTCGCTTTCTGAAAATTTTAATTCCATAATAGAATTTATTACTTCATGTTCTTCTAATTCATAAATTATTCATCTTTAGGAATCTATTCCCATTCTTCTTCTTGTTCTATAGGTAATAAGTTATAATATTCTTTTTCTATTAAGGAAATATACATCATTATTCATATTTTTCTTTCTATCTTTTTGGGGACATTCTAGAGATATATGTCATATTTCTCCACTTAAGTATCTTAAGTTGTATGATTTTTGTGATGATTTTCTAAGTTTGAAAGATTAGGAATTCATTAGACAAATTTTAATTGCCACAAAGTACGATAGGGGATAGAAATATACCCCTATACTTTGTGCAATCTACAATAGTATTCACAAATCTAGTAATGCTTTTCTATACATTCGGATTCGTCATAGAAATATAGTTGGGTCGTATATAGGAAAATGTGTTAATTCTTGTCCGAAAGGGAGTTTTAACAAATTTTGGTATATGGATTTTCAAAATCCGTGAATTGTATTTAAATAATTTGGTTAAAATATGGATGATAGAGTCAAAATGGATTCATAATTCTAACGCGTTTGTTTTCATAAGTTTTAAAACCAATTTTTAATTGTTTCTTTAGTTTAGTTTTCAAAACAAAATCTCTCAATCCAAAAGTTTTCATAGTTCTGGTTAAGGAATTGTAATTTAAAATACATTTTATATCAATCTTTGTGGGATCAATACTTGGACTCACGTCCACTTTATTACTTGTGCGATCTTTACACTTGCAGAAGCGAGCAATAAATATGATATATCTTGGATCAAAGTTCGTTGATACAATAAGTTCGTCATCTAAAGAATGTGCCTAATTCATAGAACACTTGGAATTGAGATGATCTAGTGAAATATATAGTAAGATATTAACGACGTTTGGTCGTTTTCATATGTTTATTTCTTCTGTTTCTGTGAACAATAGTTCATATAAGAAAAATTAAGTTGAGTTTAAAATTTCTTAAAATATGCATTCTAGTTAGGTGTTATACTCAGAATCTTGATGTTGAAGGACAAAATATTCTTGATTTGAGAATGAAGGATACAGGTCTCAACACCTAGGAATTTTCAAGTTCACTTTTCAAAAATTTTTGGAACTTTTTACGAGGTTATCCCCTACAATAAGGAAATATATCTATATCTTGAAGCGTGAATCATGATAGTGCCTTGCAACCAGTCTTAGGATGCACAGTATAGGCTACACATTGGTTGAGTTATCCTATAGAGTACTTCTTCCAACTAAATGTACATTCTCATCGATATTTTGCTGATAAGAGTGTTGTTCCTTAATATCCACATGTACCTTAATTTAAATGTATCTCAAAAATATATCAAAGAACGTACTTGCACAATATTATTGAGTCTTTCTCGTTGGTCATCGCCAAAGATACCAGGAAAGCCAAATATTTTCCTTCCTAAATAGTCGCAAATCAACTAAGATCCTTATCAAACTTTGTTCTTCCCCAGTTCATTAACATAATACATTCCACATATTTTGATAGCATAAATATATTTTATTCATCCGCCACTATCTTATCTATAAGTACACTTATTGTTTCTCCTTAATATAAGAAAATTTTGAAAATTGCCTTACTGGGAAAATTGTAATAATCTCATATCTTTTTGCTTGTTATCTTTTAGTTCTCAAATTGAAATAAATTCCAATGAGCTCAAATCTTATGTTGTAATTATCGATTGATTAACCATAATGAATATCTATCTTTTTGAGATGTTGAAGGTTTTAAATTTTAACTCCTATATAGATTGTTTTTTACTCGACATCCATCCATTTTATATTTGATTGAGAAAAGACCTTGCATTGTACTCCATTTGTTTCATATCTCAATTGTGACTCTTGATAGTTCGCTCGTTGTTAATTTGAAATTTTAGATTATCCATTTGTCGATATATTGAAAGATTAAAATTTTGATTCCCTCTACATTCAGTGGACTAATTAAATTTGAGATTCTCATCTCGACTTTCATGAACAAAATATTATTCGATACTACAAGGTCTTACATCATAATCAATTTGTATCATGTCTTGATCCAACTCAATCTATCCTTAGGCTTAGTTATCATATTATTCAAGATAACATGACAAACCAAAATTTGTTGGAATCGAATCATATTTATTTTCATATTTATAAAATTCAAAGGACTTGGAAAATTTAGTCTTCATTTATAAAA
Organism: Ligustrum vulgare; assembly: GCA_963555705.1. Taxonomy (NCBI): domain Eukaryota; kingdom Viridiplantae; phylum Streptophyta; class Magnoliopsida; order Lamiales; family Oleaceae; genus Ligustrum; species Ligustrum vulgare. The sequence goes on along the minus strand of OY743173.1, from coordinate 37,482,311 downwards.
CACTTTTCCTTTCGCTTGCATGTGAAGTGAAAACAAAATGATCGAGTTCAATTTCTTAGTGAATCTCGTCTTCGGTATCTGTAAACATTTCACTTGTCTTAGTTCTCAACAAAATCTTCCTATGGTTAATCTCATATAAGTTGTTTAACCAAATAATTCTACTTAAATTCTTGTAAATTTTAAAACACGCTGAACAACTATCTACCAAATTCGTTGATTTATAAATCACATCTTCCTATTTGTCATTTTGATTTAGGAGGATGTGGCAATTAAAACACTCAATTTTGATATTTTACTATTTGAGTGTTAATCATTCATGTCTGGGTATTCAACAATCGGTCGCTTCTCGCAATTCATGATGTAACATTTCTTCAATTGGTAAGCCTTGATCTAGGAAAGAATGTGGCAATCCTAATCCCAAACTTTAATTCAGTTTGCTTTTAATTTGTGTACTACTCATTAATATCTATCTAACCATTACATTGAAAACTTGATAGCTTGTAGATCAACTTTTTCTTATTCATAATCCATATATAATCTATGGAAGAACGCAACCCTCTAAACTTTTAATATATTAACTTCACTATGATTTGTTTCAACTCAAGTGAAGTACATTCAGGTCTGTTCACTTTTTATTCTGATTCGAATGATTTGGATGCCATTTTCTTTTTTAACTAAAGAAATATCAAATTCTTGAAAGTCCATAATCTCTATCTCATCAGAATGCAATGTATCTAGTAAGTCTGTCTTGGATGTTTAATCGTCTCATTTCTAGTTATTATAAATCAAAGTCTTGAATCTTCCTCACGACCTAGGTCAACTCTTATTCGTCCTTAGAAAAATTGGATAGCATTGGATTGGACTATAGAGAAACATAGTTTGTCACTGTTTAAGATAATTTCAATGTCGAATCACTGATATTTAGTAATCTTTGATGGGATAGATGTCTCCCAAGTATCTAAAAAAGTTATTCCCCATCAATAATGTTCTTTACAAATACACAGTGAATTGACCTCACTAATGTGTTTTATTCTTCTTCCCCTACATTTCCTGAAAGAATATTATTTGGGCTCTTAAATCCAATGTTCTTTCTTCTTTTGTGACAATGAAAAATTAAATCTTATTCTTGTTAATTATTTCATATGAGCCTTAGTTCATTTTATCAATTAATTTCTACAATCATATGTCTTCATTTGATATTAAAACTTGTTCACACTGAGCTAAAACTTGTGTTGTGATCATCAGTTACAACAAACACATATTTTGATTTACTTTGAGATTCCTAAGTTTTTAATTGCAAATGACTTAACTCCTTTTTAAGTTTGAAAATCTTGTTGATGTCTTGTCCAACAATAAGCAAGTCGTCAATATATAATCGGAGAATAATATAATTACCATCAATAATGTTCTTTACAAATAAACAGTAGCCTGACGTCTTTTTCTTTTTGTATCTCTGACTAGTCATAAAGTGGTCAGACTTCTTATACCACCATCTTTGAGCTGATTTAAGTCCTATAAACTTTTCTTAAGTTTAAAAACAAGATGCTCTTTTCCTTTGACTTGAATCCCTCTAGTTGTTTTATATACATATTTTCTTCCTAATCACCATGTAAGAAGGTTGTTTTCACATCAAATTGTTCAGTTTCCAAATTCTAGAGGTCAGCAAGTGCAAGAACAACTCTGATGAATGACATTTTCACCATAGGCGGAAATATTTCTTCAAGTCAGTTTTTTTTTTTCCTGATTGAATCCTTTCACAACTAGCCTGACTTTTTATCTTGGTTGTAAGTTGTATTTTTCCATCTTTACCATGTAAATCCATTCATTCTTAAGATTTTTCTTTCCTTTTGTTAGCTTTATCAAATCATAAGTGTAGTTCTCATGCAAGGATTTAATCTCTTCTTTCATTGCTTCAGGCTACGCTTTCTTCTATTCGGGTAACACAGCCACTTGGTAGGTTTCTAACTCTCTCCCATCTGTAAGCATCACGTACTCATTAGCCGATTACCTTTTATAGGGCTATCTTTCTCTACCAGATCTTCTTAGCGGAAACTTCACTGGTCGTTTTAGAAGTTCTTGCTTAATTTCTTCAACTAGATTTGTACCCTCAATTGTATTATCATCATCATCATAGTTACAGCCTTGATCTTCTAGTATGTCTCCTCCACGATCATTGTGCTGAACATTTGGACGGATCGGAGTAGGGATTTCATCAGAGTATTTTTGTTTCTCAACTTTATCAGCAGCATTAACAAGTTGATCTTCTAGAAATACAACATCTTTGCTTCTAACCAACTTCCTTTTCATTGGATTCGATAACCTACAGCCAAATTCTTCGTGGTTGTAACCTAAGAAAATGCCTTCATTTGCTTTGTCATCAAGCTTAGATCTTTTATCTTTAGAAATATGAACAAATGCCCTTCAAGTGGAGACTATTAAATGAATATAAGAGACTTCTTTTGTAATGTCACCATCAAGAGCATCTGTAGGGAATAGATTTATGTGGTCGACTACAATTCTCATGGCCTCTGTCCAAAAAGGGTTTAGATAGTTTGTCATCAGACAACATATGCTTGATCATGTTTTCAATTTTCTTATTCACCCTCTTTGACACTCCATTGTGTTGAGGTGTCTTTGATGATGTTTTCTCAAGTTTGATCCCATGATCTTGCAGTACCTTTCAAACGAGCCTCTATACCCACCATCATTATCAGACTTCACAACTTTTTGTTGTCTCCCCATTTCTCTTTCAAACTTGGCATAAAGTTTTTTAAAGACATCTAACCCCTAATCTTTATACTTCAATGGAAAATCACAAACCATTTTAGAATGGTCATCAATGAAAGTCACAAAGTACACTACTTCTCTGAGAGAATTGTCCTGCATTGAACATACCTCAATATGAATTAGATCAAGTGTATTTTCTTTCTGGAAGATGGGTACGTGAGAAATGCAACTCTATGTTTTTTACCAGCTAAGCAATCAGCACATGTCTTAAGATGTATGCCTTGTAGATTAGGCATCATTTTGTTTTCTTAACAAGAAGTTGGAGTCCTTTCTCGCTAACGTGGCCAAGTCTTCTATGCCAAAGATCAATATCAGGACTTTATTGGATTGCATTGATCTATCATTTGCGCAGTTTTTCTTATGTCACATAGTGTGTTCAACTTATTTCCTCTAGCCACCACAAGAGAAACTTTGGTGAGCTTCCATTTTCTCCACCAAAATATTATTCAAAACCTTCATCGCCTAGTTTACATGTAGAAATCAAATTAAGTTGAATATCTGGAATATGTCTCACATCTCTGAGTATTAATTTACTTCTGAGATTAGTCCTCAAGCAAATATCACCAATACCTATGGTTTTTGATGCATCACAGTTACCCTTTTTGACATTATCAAAATTTCCAACAGTATAAGATGTGAAAAAAATGTCATGAGCAGTAACATGGAAGAAGGGACTTGAGTCGATAACCCATTAGACGTATTGACTAACAAGACTAATGGATTCTTCATTGAAGACATCACCAATATCTCCTTTATCTATAACTGTATTACTTTGTTCATCTACATTTCCTTCACTTTGCTTTCTTTTACAAATTCTACATTCACTTTTCTTATGTCCAAGTTTGTTATAGCGGTAACACCTGATATTTTTCTAGATTTTGATTTCCCTCTAGAAAAATATCTCTTGTGAAAATTAGGCATTTTGCTTTACTTCTTCAATGTCTGGCATGTCTTTCAATAATAAGAGCTTCACAAGAAGTCTCTCCTCTTATTTTCTTATTTCTTATTCATTGAGAAGATTATCTTCAACCATGTCCATGGTTAGCTTTCCATCTGGTGTCGAGTTTCTCAATGATATTACTATTGTATCCTAACTATTTGGCAACGAGCTGAGTAATAATAATGCTTGCATCTCATCTTCAATTCAATTGATTAACTAAGCCTTGAAACTTGTACTACGCCTTTCCCTGTACTTCAAGTTCACAAGCCTTCTGATTATCTTAGCTTTGTTCTTAGATCTTTTTTTCTCATACATAACCTTCAATTTTTTTCAAATGGCATCTACTTTAGTTTCTTCAGCATTATGATGAAAATATTGTGATCAATCCACTGTCTCATCGTTGCAGCAACTTTCATATGTTGTATCTCCCATTCTTCATAGCCGAGCTTTTCTCGCCTTATCACATCTTTGATTGGTTGAATCAAGTCTTTACACTAAAGTAAATCTTTTACTTTGGTCTTCCAAATAGAATAATTTGAGAAAATCAATTTGATCATCCCAAATGAGTTGTCCTCCTTTCATCACACAAGAATTTCATCTAGAGCCTTGCTCTGATACCAATTGTTGGGAAAATCTCATTAACTAGTAATACGCAGCGGAATATGTTTTCCCTCTTTGTGTGAAAAAATGATATATTGACAAATCTAGTAGTAGAAAAATAAATTATAAGAGAAAGATGCATATTCTTTAATGTAGAAAACCTTTTAATGCAAAAGGAAACCACAGGACCGTAGTTCACTTCAACTTCCAATAAATCACGAATAATGGGATTGACAAACTCACAATAATAACATCAAGAAAATTATTATTTTCTTGGATAACTAGAGGTACTCACTCTTTTTTTTTTTTTTTTCCTTTTTTCTATCTCTATTTTTCATTCTACACAGGGTAAAGTTCTCTCTAGAGGCTCTCAAATTGCATTCCTTCAATATGGAAATCTATCTCCCATATTTATAGAACTTCCTTGACAATTAATGGTCTTCATATCTTATCTGAAATTGACTCATAAAGAGAGAGACAATTTGAAATTTCTTTCTCTTTATTGGTTGGAGAAAGACGATTTGAACTTTATTTCAGTTGCTTGTCAAACTTTTCCATCTTGGGTCAACAACGACGGACCCCCGTAATCATCAATTTGTAAGAAGAAGCAAAATCAGTTCTCTTTCTTGAAACTATCAACTTGTTGAAAGATGCTATTGCGCTATTCTTTATCACAAGCGTACGGATCACAAAAGTAATATAGCAAACTTTGAGTTCAAGTATCGTACCCATGAAGATTGAGCAAATTTATTATCCTCGATTAAAAACCTTAACAGTAACAATAAAATTAGGCTATTTTTGTAAATTATCTAAACTAACAACTAATTCAAGTAAGCTAAGCAAACAAAAGTTTGTGTATTAAATGTATATGAATGTAGTGCTAGGATCAAGAATCCATCTTACACTTCGTATTTCACACATAGGTTTAAATAAATATTGACGAAGTATATTTATGAAGATCAATGTTCGTAATACATTTAAAACTCTCTTTCGAATATGTAGAAAAGCATTAAACATTCATGAACAATATAAGATCACATAAAATATAGTGGTATATTTCTATTCCTATCGAAATTTATGGCAAATAATTCAAGTCTAAGAATTTCCTACTCTTTCGAACATAGAAAATGCCACAAGTATTATACAATTACTGTGCATATAATTAATGATGCAAAACAATATGAATTAATCACTAAACTATCAATCATATAATATGAAATTCATCACCTAGAACACAAAGAAATCTGATCTTCAATGAAAATCTTCAATCTTCTTGCCTTGTTGCTCCTTAAATTGATGAACACGTAATAGATGTAGATGTGTATAGAGATGTGTAAGAGTGGAGAAGAGAGCCAAAATTCTTGCACACTAATGTATATTTAGTTAGGGTTCAATCCTTGCATGAAGTTGGAAAAGATATCACAAGTCGAGTTGCAAAAGGAAACAAAAACTCTATCTCGGACGAAGGTGCGATCGCGCAGTAGGAATGCTCGTGATTGCGTGGTTATGGAAATTTATTTACTGTTTATGTAAAGTGCACTGGTGCGATTGTGTAGGTATAAGAGCAGCGATGGCATGGCTTTCAGATTTTTTGCAATTTCGAACTTTTGAATATGTTTAAGTTGGTTCCTATCCTTTATTTGTACAACACTTCCTTCAACTTCTCATTTGGTCAATTTAGTACTTAAACTTCTGAAAATCTTCAATTTTGTCATTTCTTCTTTTGATTTCTTCAATTCAAATATTAATTCTTAGATTCCTTTCAATTGAATTCTTCCTTGATCTCTGATTTACATCCATAACTATTGCTTTGTCTAGTTTGGTCCAAATTGCTATTTTATCCCATTATTTGCTAAAATTTCTTCATTTTCTCAATTTTGGAATAAAACTGAAATATAAACAAATAATAGATAAATCAATAACATTTACTTTCAAATGACTATATAAAACCCAAATTTTAGCATATAAATAAGTGTATAAAATACACTTGTCAAATCAAAAGTTAGTTTTGTCCATCCTACATGTGGCGGACCTCACAATTTTGGTGCCATACTTTTTCATCTTTCTTTGATGAGCAGTAAGCTTCTCATGGAAATTATTCTTTAGCGTTGTCTAAAAGGTCAAGCTCATTCAATATCATCGCATTATTAGATAATTCATTTTAAAATATGTCTTGGAAAATATATTCTCATTTCTACTTATACTATGGCCTTGAATGGAGAATTGTGTTTTAGTTACCATCGTTCGACTAGTGGTGCAATAGGTCTACCATTCATCTTGGAGTTATCGACGTACTAATATATCATCCACATACAACACTATAGTTTTCCCAATTTGATCTGCAAGCATCCGGTTGACCAACTACTTGTAAGTGTCCATAGCATTCTTCACTCTAACATACATGAATTTGTATCAACATAGGTCTCTGTCTGTGAGAAGTGATGTATGTTCCTCATTGGGCCCATACATGAAATCTAAATATGTACTCATTAAGCTTAAAAATGCATGTGCTCTGTCATCGCATCGACTGGTTTAGCAAGGTGAGGTGGAGGGAAGTTATCCTTTGGGCATACCTTGTTAAAATATAAAAAGTCAATATATACCATTTGGATTTTGAATAAGAACTAAAATTGTTACCTAGCTTAGAAAGTTTGCTTCTTGGATAAAGTCAATATTCTTGATGAGGTTTGTGCTTTCTTGGACAAAAAAATAAAATAAAAATAAAAATAAAAAAAGTGAGTTTTTGAATAAGGTTTTTAGGAGAATGTGTGGTTAAAAATAATGAAGACTTTTGAATTTACATGTAATATTATTTTATTGAAGAATGTGTCGTTAAAAATTGGAAAGAGAAAAAAAGATTCTAATTTTAATGGAGCCTAAATAGGGGCTTAATGAAAGTGATGGATCATTTCGACCGTAAATTCGGACTTAGTTTGGCCTTATATTGTATGTGTTAAATTCATTAGTCACTGAACTTATACATACGTCATACTTTACTCATTAAACTTTAAAATGCTTTCGAGTGTTCGTTGAATTTCAACATATTACATACTCACTCGCAATGCTTCATAAGTAGCTAAAATTAAAATACATTCGAGTGGTCATTGAAATTTAATATGTTAGACTCCATCACTCACTAATCATGTTTCATTAGTTACTGAACTTGTACCTTCGTCATATTTTACTCGCTAGACTTTAAAATACTTCCGAATAGTCATTTAACTTTATAAATTTTTGAGTAAAGCTGATTTTCTATGTGATTCGGCCTAAATCAAGAAAATAAATTTCGAGTAGATAATGAAACTCTCGTTCTAAGATGAAAATATTGATACTGATCAAGAATATATAATTTCTCTAATCGTTAGAAGCTATATTCGAGGGAAAAGAAAATACAAGCTTCAAATTGAAATAAATCTTAATTTATTGCGTAATATTCCTTTCCATCGAAAATAAAATAGAAAGATTATTTATTTATTTCCATTGAGATTAGTGATGGACGTGGGGTGGGTTGTGTTTGGCCCTAACCCAAACTCAACCAATTAAATTTCTTTTTTGAAAGTGAAGCTAACATGCACATGGAGTGAAATTCAACCCAAATCAATCAAGTTCGGGATGGGTTGGATTGGTGATTGATTTAGACAATTTCATTCTAAATTTAGTTTTTGAAGATTTTATTAAGGGATAATTGCGTTGGACACTGTTAAAATAACACCAAACTGAATAATACGTTGCAACTGAATGCAACTGAAAAATACTGTCATCTTCTTCCCCTCTTCTTCCTGAATGCATACCCGTGCTTCACTTCTTCCCTGACTGCATACGCGTGCGCTGAATCTTCCCTGCCTGCTTCTTCCCTGACTGCATACAAGCGTTGCCTCACGGTGTTGGTGGTGGTGGTGGTTGTAAATATTGTTATTGGTGATAAGGCGATTTTAGAGTGGTGGCAGTGGGTTATGGTGTAGGTAGTGGTAGTGGTAGTGGTAGTGGTGGTGGTGGTCTTGGTCAGGTGGAGTTGGATTTGGAGTTGGAGGTGGAGGTGGTGGTGGTGGTGTTGGTGTTGAGAAGGCGACAATGATGGTGGTGTTGAGAAGGTGGTTGTCGTTGTGGTGGCTGTGGTGGAGGTCGGTGGTTGTGGACTATACCTGAAAATGTAGATAATAGTGCTTGGAAAGAGTTTGATTTAATATATGAGACAAAGTATCATAAAAATTGTAAAGTGTCAAGGTGTGATACTAAAATTCTGCCCTAAGTATTATAAAAATTTGATAAATTTTCAGGTTATGATGCAAAAAATTTGAAAGTATCATAAGTATCACGTTGTGATACTTTAAAAGTATCTTATGATACTTGTGATAAGAACATAGTTTTCAGTTAAAAAAAAAATTGAAGTATTTTTCAATAATTTTTAAAATGACGTAAATTTCAAATTTGATACCAAAAGTTGGTTATTTGTATTTGTTTTGGGTCCATCGTATCAAAGATACTTCGTTGGATTTTCAATAAACAATGATTAATTATTTGATTATTGTTTAGCTTGGGTATGGTGTGAGTTTGGAAAAATGTCAAAAAAATGGGTTTTTTTCTTTTTAAAAAATTGAAAAGGGGGATAGAGTTTGGTTTGGATTTTATACTCGACCTGACCAAAAATTACCAAAATGAATTCAATTCAATCCCAAAACCCGACCTAAATTGATGAGGTTAGGTCAGGTTGATTGAGTTTAGTAGATTAGGTTGGGTTTTGCCCACCCCAAATTGAGTCTGTTGAGTCAAATCAAGAAAACAAAATTACATCTTAAACATGCCATGAAATTTTTTATTTAGAGGTTGAAAGTTATGGGACACCCCAAAGTTCGACCTTACTTGCGGAATAGTTACTATTAAAATGAGCACGTCACTTTAATAGTTTCTAGATGGTTATTTATACAAGTTCAATTATCCTATATTTATATGCCACAGTCAAATATCATAAAGTAGTAAATAATACACAATATGATAACGGAGAAACCTAACGTGAGAAAAACTCTGGGACCAAGCCAACCTCCACTATAACCAATTTTTCCTACAATGAGATTTACCCAGCTTCCCCTGCTAGACAACGTAAATCTACCCTTGCTAATCCAAGACACAATTACCTCCAGCAGTTTTCAAACCTTAATGCTTCTTCCAAGTGGATACCCCTAGAACTTCCCATGCTTATTACGCTTGTAATCCAACATTATTCAATCTCCAGCAACTCTGAAGTTTCACAATTGAAAAAGTAATTCTTATGTCAAAGGATGTCAAGTGTTTGATTAGGAACAATTGATGTTTTCCTAACACGAGTTGTCGAATCACAAGACATGAATGAATTCACCTTTAAAGCACTTTGATGTTCTTGGATCTTTAATGACACATGAAATAAAGAGAGGTTTATGATGATGTCAAACCTCTGAAATAATGACAACAACCCTTAATTAGTTCGTGCATAAGCCTCTATTTAAATACCAGAGTGAATGGGCCAAGAAATTTGTATTAAAAACACAGGTAGGGCTCCATTCTGCCATTGCCCACTCAAGAGCCATTTGAGTGGTATTCAAACGACATCCGCTGGATAGAAGGGCCACTCGAGCGTGCATCGAGCAGTTACATACTATCTTTAAATCACTTGAGGAGCGCTCAAGCGTGAAGCGAGTGAAACTCGAGCGTTGTGTTTCTAGGCATGAACCGCTCGAGCGTAACTCAAGCAGCGAGGTTCTGGAAATCACGCTTAAGCGTGAGGCAAGCTTGATCAGTAACTTCCAAATTTTAGCCTCTCTTTTCAACTCAATCCTAACCTACCTTATCAACTATACAAAATCGCACATAAGTCATTGACTTTTACAAATGTTCAATTTTGATGTAGAATAGAATCGAGGCAAAATTAGACCGAAAAGGGACGTAGCTGAAATTTGCATATTTGACGTCCGACCTTCGTTTCAGATCCATAATATGTCTATTTTGGATAGCTCGACGAGATGAATTGGACTCACTGCTTTGCTGAGATATACGATGGATTTTGGGCATTCGAGATCGTTCAGACAACGAAAACAGTGTTTTAGTATTTTAGTGTTATTTTTGTTATCTAGTTTATCTTGAAATCTTTTTATTTTAGGTTTTATGCTTTCCTAGATAATTAGAATATGTTTATTTGTTTATTTTAGTTAATCTAGAATAGGTTTTAGACTTTTCTAGTTGATTTAGAACCCTTTTCTTCTTTTTATGGCCCTATATATAGAGGGTTAATTCATTGTTTTATTCATTCATTCAGATTATTAATAAAATTCTTGAGATTTTTTCTCATTCTTCTTGGTGGATTCCAAGTTCTATCTTTAGGGATTTCGTTTGAAATTCCTTACTTGCTTCTGTCATGCGTCAAGTGGTATCAGAGCGAGGATTTGCCTTGTTCAATGGCCAACAACGAAGCTGGAAGAGTCCCACGTGATGCTGGTCGCAGGGAAGGTGATGCAGATATATGGGCAACAATTGACGAGCGGAGACAAACGCTAGAGAGAGTGGAGGGCATACTACAACAACTGTTGGTGCATCTCCCTAATCCCAACGCACCCGATTTTAACGCCCCTGCCCATGCCAACCGAGATGGAGTCGAGGGATTTTCCCTTGGCCGTTATAGGGGTGGACGTCCACCTAGGGTGGCGAGGCCTGTGCAATTCGAGACTTTCAGCGACGAAGATTCAAAGGATGATTTTGCAAAACATCCTAAAAACCATTAGCAGATCCGAAATCAACCAGATTACAGAATTCGCACAGACATCCCATCGTTCCATGGGAAATTACAGATTGAGGAATTTTTTGATTGGCTTTCTGAAGTCGAGAGGTTCTTTGAATTTACTGAGGTCGCAAAAGAAAGGCAAGTGAAACTGGTGTCTTATAAATTGAGGAGTGGCGCTGCTGTTTGGTGGGAAAAGTTATAGATGGATAGGAGGCGCCAAGGCAAGGCTACAATGCGATCATGAAGGCGAATGAAGAAATTAATGATTAAACATTTTCTTCCTCTAAACTATGTACAACAATTTTGCATTCAAAATCAGGATTTTCAACAGTCTTATCAAGTTATACAAGAATTCACTATCAATCTTCAGGAACTTGATACTCGTATTAACATCCAAGAATCAGAAGAAGTTATTTATAAAGATGGAGGTATTTCCTTAGAAGAAGAGTATTTAGAAGACAAGGAATGCATAAATAAAGCTGAACCAAAAGAAATCATCTATGTAGGTGAAGATGTTTTCTTAGATGAAGCCCATTTTGATGTCCCAACTGAAACTTAGATTTTTGTTGACCCAACTCAAGCCCGCTTGGTTGACCCATTCCAAACTCAGGAAGAATCAACTGAGTGATTCAAGTTTGAGGAAAAAGGAGGGCGTTACTTGTAATGAGATAGGAGATGTGATTGCTAGTGGCAGGGAGAATGTTCAAGAGAAAAATGTGGATTTTATTTATGGGGATGAAATCAAAGAATACGTCATTGAAAAAGTAGAAGATTGTGCTGTGAATGATAAAGTTGAAAAGTTAAAAACCGAGGAAACAATTTCGGTGGCTTGCTTACATGATAAACATGTTAGCTATTATGCCTTAAAGGAACAACCTGGTAGTGATGATGATTCATTCATGAAACCACAATTTATTGGAGCTCTAATCCTCGGGTTTGAAAATTTTAAATTCAAAGGAGCAAGACGTCGCCAGTGGCTAATAGCTTGGAAATCTTCGAGTTCAAATTATAACTCGGAGTCGAGTTATTTGGAGGTGGAAGGGTCTGATGTAGGACAGAATCGAGGCAAAATTAGACCGAAAAGGGACGTAGTTGAAATTTGCAAATTTGACGTCCGACCTCTGTTTCAGATCCGTAATATGTTTATTTTGGATAGCTCGACGAGACGAATTGGACACACTGCTTTGCTGTGATATACGATGTATTTTGGGCATTCGAGATCGTTCAGACAACGAAAACAGTGTTTTAGTATTTTAGTGTTATTTAGTTTATCTTGATTTTTTTTTTTATTTTAGGTTTTATGCTTTCCTACATAATTAGAATATGTTTCTTTGTTTATTTTAGTTAATCTAGAATAGGTTTTAGACTTTTCTAGTTGATTTAGAACACATTTCTTCTTTTTATGGATACATAGAGGGTTAATTCATTGTTTTATTCATTCATTCAGATTATTAATAAAATTTTTGAGATTTTTTCTCATTCTTCTTGGTGAATTTCAAGTTCTATCTTAAGGGAATTCGTTTGAAATTCCTTACTTACTTCCGTCCTGCGTCAAATTTAGTCTGTTGTTCATAGAATTGTCAATTACAAATTTCTAACAGAGCTAATAATTAATCAAGTCTAATAAAATATAATTTGTAGAGCTACCCCAAGGTATTCAAGAGTAAAAAAGGCATTGTTTTCGTGTGTGATATTTTACACTTCAAAATTTCAAATTTTGAACAAGTAGATTCAGTGGATAAATGATCACTAGAAAATATTTTGTAGTTCAATGAGTAAATTGTGATGGAAGTATAAGTTCAATAACTAATGAAACATGGTGGACTGCAACACATTACATTACATTTCAGTGGCACTGGAAAGCATTTTAAGTTAGTAAGATTAATTTAATGTGTTTTCAACGTTATTTATTGATAATTTTATATATGTCATGTGACGTAAAATGTGCAATATACAGATAAATAAGTTCAATAAAGCCGCACAATATTTTTATTTTTACTTATTTTATTTTTTTACTATAGGGTTATGCATAAATCTAACTTCAGTATATTAATACATTGTCGTAACACAAATTTGCTCAAGTGCTCGTGACGGGCACAACTATTGTGCCTATCACATGCTAATGTAGGTTTGCACATATTATACTATTTATAACAATTACAGTAACAGTACTTTGTTGACTTATACAAGTAAAATAAACAATCCTTAAACTAAGGTAACATCACTGCAGACTGTACTATTAAAGCTTGAGAGAGACATAGCCCGTGTCTGGAGCTATTTTTTATCAGATTTTAATCCAAAATTGTACAGTTGGAAATGTAGGATTCTCCCTTCCAACTATAATTTCTGACTTCACATTTGTTAAATTTAGGGATAACAATTTGAACTGTCTAAACCTAAAATTACGGTGAATTGAATCGAATTGTGCGAAAAAATTGAACCGATGGAGCAGTGGAGACGGGTATGGAATGCAAATTTAATGACCCGATTTTTGTTGGGGCATGTATGGTAATTGTGCGATACCCCGAACGGAACCAAATACCCGATTAAGAAAATGATTTTGGACTATATTTAAAACTTTAAAAAATCCAAAATTAAAGTATCTATTTAAAAATCAATTAACTCATAACACATGACCAAAGTCAAATTCAAATTCATTAACCATAGGTCTATAGTCATCTAAATATTTGATTAATTCATCTCCACTCTCTCACTCACTCTCCATTTTTGCATATGATAGTTCTCCATAGGCTTCACACACACATACACGCACGCACACACGCACTGACCGTAGTCAAGTTTTTCTTTTATCAAGTAGGATTCAACAATGACTTATGCTGCTAATAATACTTGTGGTAAGGAAGAATGAAGTATAAAGGTCCAAAAATAAAATTTTTGTTGTTCTCAACGTTTAGATCAGGTTAAATAATTTATTTTATCTTTGTATAATCATACTGTAATATACTAATATTGTATTTCTCGTAATATTGTTTGCTAAATTCGGATTTTGAATTTGAGAATTTGGATATTATTTTCGAAATGTGCTTAGAATTGTTATGTTGCTTTTTTAATAAATTACTTTTTTTTTCTTCAGTTGGACTTGTAAAAATTAATTTATATTTAAGTGGTTATTAACCGCACCGAACTGAGATACACACTAAAGCCGCACCGTCCTGACTTAGGCGGTTATGTGATGGATATAGTATGGGCAAATAATTGATGGTTCGATTTTGGTTTTGGACGAACCTACTCCGAACCGAATCGTTGTCATCACTAGTAAAATTACCATATCTGTCCTCCTTTCGAGTGAAGTACATTAAATGTGATAAGGGTATATTTGTAACTTTGCAACGTGTTGGTCAATTATTGCTGCTATTCTTCAAATTGCAACGGTTACATTTTTTTTTATTAAATTTTGATAAAATCGGTCCCGGACAGGGACATAATCAACTAGCAGCAATTTTAATGTGACAAGTTGAGATGTTGAAGTTGTATGCTTGTCATAAAGTTTTATGCTATAAAAGATCAAGATGGAAGAAATAACATCAAAAGATCTCCTAGGACCTCTTTTAGGATCTCCCAAATTGCATTAGTCCATCTTCACTGCTATGCCGATCATATCTTTTTAGTTGGAAGCTTGACGAATTGCGATTGCGATAATTTAACTACAAGCTCACAACTATCATTTTTGTAAATTGCAAAAGGATAGTCGCCTATAAATGAATTTTCCCCCCAAATTGAGAGAAAATGAAGCATACTATTGCAACCTAGAATATCGTCAATCTACAGTTTTACTAAAACTTCGCCTTTGAAACCCTTAGGCCCTATTCTCTTTCCTGTTTTGAGATCGTTTTCTGTTTTTATTTTCGAAAACGTTAAATACGCGTTCTCTTTACAATTTTCGAAAACGCATTTTGGAAAACAGAAAAAAATTTGTACACAAAACGCAAAACGTCGAAAACCTCATTTTGGATGTTTTGTGTGTATTTCAACAAAAAAATGTTCAAAACGTGGAAAACGCGTTTTGAGAATTTTTTTTTTATTTTTTTATTTTTTTATTAAAGAAATATCTTAACTTAGAACTAAGTTTAATATAATTTTTTTTTTTTTAATTATCCTAACTTGAAACTAAGCCTAAATAATTTTTTTTTTTTTTTTTTTAAAAGGAAAATTATCTAAACTTGGAACTAAGCTTAAATAAAGTTTTATTGAATTCAATATCAACATTACAAAAAAAATTAAGTGAGAATTCTTGTTATATTTCAAAAAATGCTTTGATAAATGGACTCTGGTGATTTTGACAGAACTTGCATTTTCTGAATTTTAATAGAACTAAATCTTCCTCAAATCAACCGACCAAACTGTGTTAATATAGACTTTTAATGCTCACATTAGTGTGTTGCATGTAACCATATTTTCAGTGTATTGTGAAAGGAAATTTGAGTTTGAGTCAGTAGTATTCTGAAAGTAAATTAATTAAAAATAATTTAAGTAATATTCTGCAAAATTTCAAAAATAATGTGCCTTCCAACTTTTTATTTTCAAAATTAGTTTTCAGAAATGACAAATTAAACTCATTTTCAACAAATTTGAAAATAAAAATATAAATATAAAATATAAAATATTTTCGAAAATAAAAATATAAAATAAAATACAAACAGAACGATTTAGGAAGAAAGAGATAGGTAAAAGGTTTTGCAGGCTACTTTTCAACTAACGTAAAATGCTAATAACTTATGTTAAGATGACTATGACTACTACATAAAAATAAAATCGTATAGTACTCGCGCTTTTACATTTCAAGGTTGATATTTTAAATTTAACTAGAGATACGATCACTTGTTGAAACAAGTCAAACTCCTAAACATTTTTAACTTTTGAAGCCAGAAGGGGAGTAAACTTAACAATTCATGTTTTTAGCTATTATTATTATTATTATTATTATTAAGATTTGACCTTCTTCAAATATGGGTGGGTCTATCTTATCTCTATGTCCCCCCACTCACTTAGAGGCAAATTGTGTAGGTGTTAGGTTTCACAACAAACAGTATTAAACTGCAAGATTTTTAATGGGCATCTCAACGAACACTCACCAAAAAGTTTGATAAAGATCTAGTGTCAGAAAATATTTGTCTTGAAAGGATCTTGCTATGCTTATTAACAAATTGTACTAACGATTAAAAGATAAAAAATTTTGAATGTAAAATTATTTTATTATCCTTTTAGTTATAATTCCTTTAATTTTCTGATGTTATGTCTATATCTCTAAATTTATTGTTTACATAAAATGCGTAGTATATATTATTATATGTTAAAATTCTTTCTTCAATAATCACATTTAATTCTTCAAATTTTTTTCTCTAAATCACTAATTATTCTTTCTTTATTTACTATAAATCTAGTAAATTGTGAAAAATCTGTAAATGAGGGTTCTTTTATTGTGTAATCAAATAAAGTATAAAATTTTCCTAAATCTTCTCTTATAGTTTCTAATTGTTTAATTGTTTCTTCTCTTAAATATTTAAACTTCGGAAGGATTTAATTCTATTAAAGGTTCCGAATTCATAAATTATAAAACTAAATATTTAAATTTGAGTTACTAATTCAAATTTCCTTCTAATAGTTAATTCTGAAATAGTAAAAACAAATTTTCAACATATGTAAAAACATGCAAGAGATATTATAAGCAAAATGATAAATTTAAAACTATTATAACAATACTTGGATAATATCAATGATAAAGACGATATATAATCCATCATAAATAATTAACAATACTTCTTTCTACTTATGAGTCCATCACACTTCTTTGTAAATCTAATGTTAAAATTTTTTTGACCAAATACTCTTCAGTTATTTATCTATTTTATTTATTTTATCAGTTATTTGCTTAATTTGATTTTCTAAGGTTATTAATTGTTTTGATAGATTATTTACATATTGCTTTATTTCTAATATTTGTGTGGGTATATTTTTGTCTATATCTTTATAATCATTAGTTATTTCTATCATTTGTCTTATTTCTAATGGTAAATTATTGATAATTTCTTGAACTTGTTCTGGGTTTTTGCTTATTCTAAGTTTTGTTCTGCAATTTTATCTAAACTTATTCATAATTTATTTAGTAAAAATAAATTTGTCCAATTTAATCGTTTATGTTCTCCAAATCCTCATTCTCCTAATAGTATAAATGATATAAATTTTTCATATATTTTAGTTATTAATGGCCAATGACTATTATTTGGTAAATCTTTAGATTTATAATTATATACTCTAGGTTCGATTATTGGTAATTTTTTAGACATTTTTCTAAATATATTTCTAAGTATAACTACTGGTTCTGATACCACACTGGATAGGATCGTTAAATTTTATTTTTACGAAATTATATTACAGTATTCTTCTTACTCTTCTTAAGGTTCTTTCTGTATATTTATTTTTAATTCTATCTTCTTCCTGTCTAATTTCAATTATTTCTATTAAACTCAGATATTCGTTATGTTGTCTTACTAATCTTCTAATTTCATCATTTATTTCTATAGTTTCTGTGCTTAATCCTCTTCCATTTTTTTCTAATTCTAAATATTTACTTTGTAAACTTCTAATTAGATATTTTCTTTTTTCATGAAGTAGATGAGGATCATAAACAAGCATAATATTTTTAGCTGTGAAATAATTTATAAAAATTATTTTTCAAGAATTTTATTATATATTAAACTTAAAATAATATGTTAAATAAGGTATTTGTTGGATAAGTTATTTTTTTAGCTTTTAAAGTGTAAAATAGTTATTTTATGTTTGTTAGTATGTTGTTAGTATATATTGTTAGTAAGTCTAGTATTTTCCTGAAATAAATTACAACTGGACAACGTGTTCGGCGGCTTTGATTATTTCTTGTTTATAATCATTTCAATTTTCAATAAAAAATTTGTAATCACACATCTTTTCTCTCTTCAATTTTTAACCATTTATTTATCTCGAAATTTGAAAAAAAAATGTTTACAATCAAAAAACAAGTCGCCGAACAAGGATATTGTAAAGAGAAAATTACTTGGACACCGGATTTTTAAGTTTCCATTTCAATAATCATGTATCGAAAAAAATCTTTGTCAAATAATTTGCGACCCAACTTGACACCCCAATTTTTTTTTTTTTTTTTTTTTGCTTTGCTACTAAAAATAAGTAAATGTGACTCGTGAAATCTGCCGTTGTGACCATATACCATCGTATTCGTGTCTAGTACTTCAAGGAAAAATTGTGCCATAATATAATGATTATGACATGATGAATTAAATTATGTCAATTTTTTTTTTTTTTTTTTTTTTTTTTTTTTTTTTTTTTTTTTTTTTTTTTTTTTTTATCGAGGGTCACAAGTGACCTCCTGAGTTTAGATATCGCATTTTTTTTTCTGAAAATATATCTTCAAATCTTTATAGTTATGCAATTTTTCCCGCCAGGCCCATGATTCAAAAAACTTGCTGAAATGATCCTTGGCTTTTGGATTAAAATTAAATTTTTATTTTGATAAAACTTGATGAAAGTTTGATTGAAAAGTTGTAGGACCTATGAAATGTCTAATTAGACTAAAATCCGAATTTTAATCTTTACCAAACAAGGACTTAGGAAAAAACCGTACACGTCTGACCAAATCGTTCTTTTACGCAATGATTACAGTTTATATATCAATTTATAAATAACACAATTTCTCAAACTATTTTTTAATCACACACATTTTTTTTTTTCCAATTTTCAACATACAATTTACCTAAAAAGCACCGGAAAAAAAAAATAAAAATAAGAGGGCGTTTTAGGCCGTCCAACGCATTGACGCTTTCACTATTTAATATTTATTACTTGTTAACTGTACATGATAAGCGTGAGCAACTAGCAGGAGATATTTCAAGATTCGACCACTCACCTTTCCGTATGTTGAAAGTAATGGACGCAACATTTCAAATCAAATAAAATTGGTATCAATTATCAAATAATGGGGGTGGGGAAATGTTTGGCAGTTATTTAAATCAATTTAAATTGATTATTTGTGTTTTCTAAATAAAATGCGTAATTAAAAATTGGGCAGAGAAAATATTTATGATTAAAAATTGATTTAAAAAATTGTGTAGTTTAAATTTTGGTTTAATCTATAGTTGCCAAACAGAGGCTCTAACTAAAGTAAAAGTCAAAATTGATTTTAAACGTAAATTTTATGGTACCTACAACTTTTTAACAGTTCATTTAATCACTTTATTTCAAAATCTACTAAAATCCACCAAATAGGGGCTTAACGTGATTGATGATTTAGATTGTCCAACCTTTTGACACTTCTAGATTGGGATGGACGAGACTCGGCTCCTGTTTGATGTTGTTTAAAAATAATTTATTTGAAATGAATAATGATTTTTAGAAGATTATGTTAAAAAGTAGGAAATCTTTTATAAGTTTATGTGTAATATTATTTTATTGATAAATATGTAATTAAAAAAAGAAAAAAATGTGTTAATTTTTTTTAAAGAGGCCAAACATGGACTTAATCATATATAAATTGTCTTTTCAAAGAATAAAATATCATCCCATTTGCACAATCCTCCATTTAGTAAACTGATGGCAATATTCTTGGTGCAATGTTCATAAAGATGCCTTGCTTCTTAATTACAAAAGAGAAAGTGATTGGAATAAAGGAAAGAAAAAAGTCATCATTTGATAAGGGATCGAATTATTAAGCATCTCCGTTGTATTTTTCTTTCAAGACAAGCAAATTCTTGAATATTTTGCAATCCAGATATTTGTATGACGTCATCCAAACACACTGATTAAAAAAGTTAAGTAAAAGTTTTCAAGAAAATTATGATTATATCTTTATTACCAGTTCTTTAGTAAAATTAATTAATTCTGTTTTAGTATTTCTCAGTGTTTAGAAAATTGAAAATTGGTTCGAATCGAAAAAGTCAGCTGGTCAAGGGTCAAAAGGTCCGACGATGTCGAACCAATTTCAATTAATAAACTAAAAATTATTTCAAAAATCACAAAATTTTCTAAAAAATAAGTTATTTTACAAATAAACCAACATTTAGTTATTTAAAGATAAAATTATATATAAAAATAGATTTTTTTTACATAAAAACTTAATAGTAATACATGACAAATAAAATATATAATAATAATTTTAAAGAAAATATAGATTTATGTTTGTTAATTTATTTATTTCAAAATTTTAAAAACCTATAAAAATTAAGAAAACCAATATTTAAATAATCTATTGGGAGAGGAAAGAGATGAAAAACAAAAATAATTTTTTTTTTAAAAAAAAGGACAAAAAAAGAACTTGAAAGAAAAAAGAAAAATGAAGAAAATAATAAAAACAAAAAAAAGGGGAAAAACCTCCATCCCACACCCAGGGAAGATAAAAGGGTTGTTGCTTCCCTTACATTTCTTTGAAAAAAAATGGGGCTGCGCTATTATTTACAATCGGTTGGTTAAAAAATCGGACCGGGTTGATCGAGTCCCGGTTAATCGGGAAAAATCCCGGTTTCCGGTCTGATTTTTGGCAGGGCGGTTTTATAAGTGAATCAGACTGGTTTTTCGACCGATTCACGATTTTTCCCGTTGAACCGGCCGATTCGGTCTGATTTTCTAAACATCTATTTCTTGTGAAATTATTTGAATTTGATGAGTGACTATGTATTGAGATAATTTTTGAGTAACAATACGTAGCAGTGCGAAATGAAACAAAATGCCCCATTCCATTCTATTCTAAGAGGTGGATTGTCCATGCTTAGAAATGAGCTCTCAACCTAAGAAATGCAAACCTAAGACGAAGGCAAAATTTGCATCTAACATTGTTGACATTGTGCTCAAGTTTCGTCCCCAGGGCCCTTTCTAATTAAGCTGCTTCACAAGGCCTTGAAGAAAACGATTGAGGGATCTTCTAGCACTTACAACTATAGAATCTGGTTTACCATTTTCTTCTGAACCGACCCGAGTCTGACCCTCTTGTTCCTGCATAGAATGTACTTTACGTGACAGTTTCCGTTGTTCCTTGAGCATTAGAACAGGAGAACAATTTCCATCAGCTCTAGAAGATACACTTTAAGCACTCTAAATTTTAAGATGTTTCGAAACGTGATTATGTATTGTTGACTAAATTATGAATTTGTTAGAAATATTCTATCACGGATAATTATTTATCTATGATTCAAATCATCATGCTGAATTATCAAGAATCATATAACTGAAGCGGAAGCATACTTTAATCAGACATGGTTCACGGTAATTGATTCGGAGGCTGAGTCTTCCAAATCAACATGTAGCCTTATTTTCTCTCAGATGATGGAATGCCAGAACAGAATGAATAGAATGCGTGATTCAGGGATCACAACCGTATTTATATACTGAATGTCTGTTAGACTAATTCGACCCATCGTAGAATTGGGAACAATGACCTAGCCTTTATGCATAAAAGCTCATACATTAATTAGATGCATACAAGCGAAATATATCAAATCCTTATTAAATTACTTTAAATAGGGTTAACCAAATTTGATAGCCTCTGATTCAATACACAAATGTGAGTTTAAATATCACATTGTAAAAACAAGGTGATGAAGTTTATTTGTTTAAAAATCAAGTGTTAGTTAATTAACATTTTTAAAGTACTTTGTTATTAAAATTAAATCATCCCAAACTCAGTCAAACCAATCCTGTCTCTCTCTACCACCTCGAATTATACTACACTTACACACAATTTGTACACACTACATTACACACCCCTCACAATGGGTGGGGTCCTCAATTTTTTATTATTTGTGGGCCCCACACCCATGTGAGGGGTGTGTAATGTAATGTGTGAAAGTATGTGTAAGTGTAGCATGGTTCCTCTACCTCTCTTCCACCCAGCAACATGGCACTCGGAGCCCTCACCCAATAATTCGACGACATAGCAACATCACGGGCAGTCGTTGCCGATTGCGGTGTTTTTGCGACGATCTGGACTTCCGGTAATGTCAAGCTCACTAGAACCAGACTTGCTCTTTGTTGTGTGTATGTTGTTTGTTGCAGCGAACCAGACTCTAATCGGTGGCGACGGGCGACAATTTGTGGAGGTGGAGGTTGTTTGTGGATTGTGGTGTTTGGTTGCTGATCACTAGAGAACAAGAAAGTCAGATTGCCGCTGCAATCCCCACCCTGCAGCAGCGATCTCGAAAGGCGCACCGCCATGTGAGGTCCCGATATACCCACCGGGTGTCGTCGCTCAAGTAACACTGTTTAAGCTCGAGTCACGGCGTTGATTGTTTTTAAGTGGTGATGGTGAAGGTGGTGGTGGAGGTGGATTATGGTGGTGGAGGTGATGGTGATGGTGATGGTGATGGTGATGGTGGCGGTTGTTGTGGTGGTGGCCGTCGGCCGGCAACGACAGCAACGGACAGCGATATTGTAGAAGGTGATCAGTTTTGGATTGGTTTTGGGATTTGGATGAGGGTGGGGGTGGGGGTGGGGGTGGGGATTGGGGGTGGGGTGGTGGTGGTGGTGTTTGAACAGTGGTTATGACCAATTTGAAGCAATTGTATGACCAATTATTAGGTAAATGTGACAAAATATGAGTAATTGTGACTTTGTGTAACTTGTGACAAGTATGAATTGTTACCAATTATTAGATAATTGTGACAAAAATATTGATTAATTATAATTTTATGCGACTTGTAGCGGGTATGGGATGTGATCAATTGTTAAGTAAATGCGACCAAAATATTGACTAATTGTGATTTTGTATGACTTGTGATAAATACGGGATGTAACCAAGAAAACGAGTAAGTTGTGATCAATAAATAAATAATATGAGATTAATTATTAGTTAATTCTGACAAAAAATATTGATTAATCGTGACAAAAAAAGAGTAAGTGTGACCAATAAATAAATTATATGTAACCAATTATGAATAATTGTGACTAATTATTAGGTAATTGTAACTTTATGTGACTGAGCTGTAATCTAACCTAGTGTGACCTTGTGTGATCGAACTGTGACCTCTTGTGACTCAACTGTAACCTCGTATGATCAAACTGTAAACTTGTACTACTAAATCGCGACTTTGTCTGGCCGAATTGTGACCTTGTGTGATCAAATTGTGACTCTATATGACCAACTATGACTTTGCGGGTGGGGTGGAGTCGGGTTGGGTTGGAGTGAAATTTGTGACTAAATTTGTAATTGTGATTTTGTGTGACCAGCTGTGACCTTGCGCATGGGTGTGGTGGGGTATGGTCAAATTTGTGATCGAAATGTGTCTTAGTGTGACAAGTTGAGGCCAAATGTGACCTACGAGGTGGATGGGGGAGGGTGTGTGTGGGTGATAGAAGGGTTAAATTTGCGATTAAATTTGTATAAGTGATCGAATTGTGAATGTGTGACCAACTATGACTGGGTGGGATGGGGTGGGTGGGTTGCTAGGTGGACGAGTTGTGAATTAAGTATTGTTTGAATTTTATCATTTAATATTATATAAGTTTTCATTTAATATATAAATAATAACTATTTTTATTTTATATATAATATTATATAAATTAATTACTAATTAACACCTAATTTTATTTTTAAAAATAAAAATAAAAATAATAAAATCTTTAAGTTTGTTAGGTTTACAAGGTGATAATTTTAGTTGTGTAGTTATGTAATTTTCCTTTAATTCACATATAAGCACACATGATTGAATATTAAATCCTTATATCCACATGTCCAAAAAATACACGAAATCCATTCAACACCAATATGCAACATATTTCATAGTTAAATACAAATTTACTTGTAAACTGTAAATTAATTCAAGTACACCCAAGGGTGGATTCAGTTATGGACGAGCTCGTTCGATCGCTCGTACTGGATCCGACTAGATTTTCAGATTTATTATTATTATTATTATTATTTAAAAAAAAAATGTAACAGTCTAGTAATGTGTTAGATTGAAAGTTTAATGTGTTTAATTGTTTTAATTTTCTAGGTGGAAAAAGTGAGGAATTTTTCAACTTTTGTTATTTGATTGACATTGTTTTCCATGAAAAATAACGCAAAATTTAGCTATTTTAATATATATTTTAAATTTTTTTATATATTTGTACTTGATAATAATAATGTTAATTTTTGAAAAAAAATAAATCAATTAACAACAATAAAAATGATCAAACATGACAAAAATGGTAAAAAAAACTTTCATGAAAAATAAAACCTCCTCATTTGAAAACGAATTCCTCCAAATCAAGGACAAAATCGAATTTCGAGACAAGTTGGAAAACGAATTCCGTGGAAAACTTAAGAAATCTAACAGCGTAAAAGTTAGAAAATCACTTGGAAAACTCATTTCCATGGAAAACTTAAGGCTATCAAACGCAGCCATATATCCATTACCTTTGCTATCCGTCCATTCATTTGCTGTTTTGGGAGATGATCGATTGAATGATAGTTTGGTGATTTACACATAACGCAAGAATTTTGAACTCACTGAGAATGAGACAATTTTGCAAAGCTTTCAAAGTGTGAGATTTTGGAGAATGCAGTTATTTAAACTTATAGATACGGAGTAGGGTTATATCATGTATTTTCCTATTATTTTTGTTTGTGTTGGACTATATTTTCATATTAAATGAAATTACGTTTGAAAGCGTTTATATGTTAGTAGAAATTTTTTTTTTTTAATTAAATAATATTTCGTCATCTCTAGCTCAACCACAATCTTGAATTCGCCGCTGAGTACACCATAATCTAAAGCAAATAAAGCATATATTTAGGTGTCGAATGAAATATACATTTGCCTAGCAATTTGCAGCCAGAGCTGGGTAATTGACCAGAAGTTCGCTTTACGAGCGCAAGTATTTTACTTAAAAAAAGGGGTGAAATACTCTGATACTCATAACTCATGATTAGTTGATTCAGGTCAGAGAAACAAAAAAATGGTAGGAAGTATAAAAAATATATATATATATACATAGAAATGGGACAATCTAGCCTAGGCAGCTTTTCTTGCATGGCAAACTTCCATTTTCTTTATACATTACTAGGTCCTCGAGATACTGTTGAAAATATGGTGTAGAAGAATGAATAAAATGATAAAACAACAAGAATTGATGAAGGAAATGTAAGGCTCAAACACGTGAAACACGTTGTCCTCAAACTATATTTGCGCCCACCGGGATCAAGTTTACTTTTGGGATTATTGCAAATAGGTTTGAAGGATTAATCAAGCATTTCCTTCAAGTTCAAATAAAGCAAAATAAGAACTTGAAACAAAACAAGAACACTAAAATTGGAATGATGAAATGGAATAATTTGGATATCAATCTTGATTCAAAATTGTTAAAAAGTTATTTGGTATGAAGAAGAATCACTTATTTATAGATATCCAAACACCAATTACAAATTGGTGTCATCTTTCCATGAAAAGGTGGAATGTTTCTCCAAAAGGTGCCAAATTCAAATAATTAACGGTCAAAATTTTATACCGTGCGACCGCATGGTTGAACCATCGTGCGGTCGCACAGTTCTACCCACAAATAGCACGTCAAAAACGACGTGTGGTCGCACGGTTTTTGTACTGTGCGGCCGCGCGGTTATAAATGATGCCACATTTGATTTTTCATTTCCGTTTCTTTTCAAAATCATTCATTTATTTATCATTAATCATTTTGAAAACACACACACACACACACACACACACACACACACACACACACACACACACACACACACATATATATATATATATATATATATATATATATCCAACAATCCCCTATTGTTCAAAATGCATTTTTTGATAAATTTTCAATACTTATGTATAAGGAATAGATATCTTTCGATTTGAATATATCCATAGTGTAATCAATCACAAGGTATCATTGAAATCCTAGGTGACATAAAAGCTTTGAACCTATTATTCCTTTGTAATGAAACTGGTGAGATTACACACACAAGTATCATTTTGTTCTTATGTTTTTCATAACACGCTTAGCACTTTTATGGCGTACTCATCCCATTCATGAATTTTTAAGAGAGAAACTTCGAACTCTCTATCGAGACGGCACCATCTCTAAATTTCATATAAGTAAAGTTCTTCCAGTATCTTTGTCATATTTACAGATACTTGATCCTATTGATCCGAACTTTATTAAAAGTTCAAAAACTTATCCCTCATTTTCTATGACAACCAACACTTATTTTGTAAATGTTGAATACTATCCACTTATCGAATGACTTGTTTTTACCTTTTGAACCTAAAATGTACCTTTTAGTAAGTTTAAGTAGGGTTTCCATCATTGGTGGATCTTTAATTAAAAAGTTTTAACCCCATCCTACTCGATGTGGTTCTCACTAATTCCTAAGTGAGTGGTTTTGTTAGTGGATCCGCTAAATTATCACTTGATTTTACATAAGTGATTGAAATTGTTCCATCTTTGATCAATTTCCTTACATAGTCATGTCTTAGACTAATATGTTTAGACTTTCCATTGTATACTTCATTGTAAGCTCTTGCTAAAGTGGCTTGACTATCACATAGTATAGGAATAGAATTTAAATTCTTATCTCCTATTGGAATTTCATACAAGAGATCCCTTAGCCACTCAGCTTCTTTTCCGACTTCTGCCAATGCTACAAATTCGGATTCCATTGTTGAGTGTGTTATACATGTTTGTTTCTTGGATCTCTATGAGACTGCTGCTCCTCCAAGAGTAAACACCCAACCTGAGGTTGATTTATTCTCACATGTACTAGATATCCAACTTGCATCGGTAAATCCTTCTAAGATTGCCGGAAACAGGGAATATTGGAGACCTATATCTTTGGTTTTCTTTAAATAACCAAGAAATCGTCCAATTTCCTTCCAATGTTCCTTACTTGGGTTACTAGTAAACCTACTAAGTTTACTAACCGCAAATGCTATATCCGGTCTAGTGCATTGGACCGCATACATTAGAGATCCGATAGCACTTGCATATTCAAGTTGTGCTATTGCTCTTCCATCATTTTTTACAAGTTTAATACTTGCATCAAATGGGGTGTTTGCTTCTTTAATGTTCAAATGCTTGAACTTATCAATCACATTCTCACTATAATGTGTTTGATTAAGCGTAAAACCCTCATTTCTTCTTGTGACCTTGATACCTAATATGGTATCCACTTGCGCAAGATCTTTCATTTTAAATGTGGAAGATAGAAACCTTTTTGTTTCATTTATGCCTTCCATGTGATTACTTATGATCAACATATCATCCACATAAAGGCATATAATCACCACATGTCTTTCATGTTCCTTCGAATATAAGCACTTATCAACACTATTGTGTTTGAATCCAAATGACATAATTGTCAAATCAAACTTCTCATGCCATTTTTTCGGTGCTTGCTTTAAACCATATAATGATTTAACTAATTTGCATACTTTTTTTTTCATTTTCGGGGAGAACAAAACCTTCAGGTTGTTCCATATAAACCTCCTCATCAAGGTCCCCATTCAAGAAAGCTGTTTTAACATCCATTTGATGTATATGCAAATCATAAATGGAAGCTAAGGCAAACATTATTCTTATAGATGTAATGCGTGCCACGGGTGCATATGTGTCAAAATAATATATTCCTTCCTTTTGTCGATATCCTTTGGCTACTAGTCGGGCTTTAAAGGTATTGAGAGTACCATCCGCGTCGTACTTCTTTCTAAATACCCATTTACATCCTATAGGTTTAGAGCCATTCGGTAAATCAACAAGTTCCCAAGTATTGTTAGACATTATTGAATTCATTTCATCTTTTATAGCATCTTTCCAAAAAATACTATCCCTTGATGTCATAGCCTCTTTATAAGTTTTAGGATCCGTTTCGGTTTGTAGAACATATGGTGTTGTTCTAATGACACTCTTTATATTTCCTTCAACAAGATAAAGAGAAATAAGTTGAGAGTCTATTTCATCCGGTCCTAATACTTTTTCTTTTCGAGTTCTTTTGCTTCTACGAAGTTCATTAGGATCATTAACACCTTTAGATGACGTTTCTCCAAATGATCTTGTAGAGTTTGGAATCTCTTCATTTGATTCCTTAATATTTTTATTCGAAGATAAAGAATCCTCAAAGAACTCTACTTCCCGTGATTCAATTATCACATTGGCCTCCAAATTCAATAATCGATATGCTTTACTATTTGAGGCATATCCAACAAATACACATTTGATCCCTCTTAGACTAAGTTTTGTTCGTTTAGGATCGGCATTTTTGCAATAAGCAAGACACCCCAACACTTTGAAGTAACCAATATTTGGTTTTCTTCCTTTCTATAATTCATATGGAGATACTTTTGTAAATTTTGAAGGAACTCTATTTAATATATGACATGCACTAAGTAATGCTTCACCCCAAAGATTAAATGACAATTTAGAATATAACAACATTGCATTAATCATTTCAACAAGTGTCCTATTTTTTCTTTCCGCCAAACCATTTTGTTCGGGTGTTCTAGGTGCACTACATTGATGAATTATGCCATGTTGTTCACAAAATAAGTTAAAATCACTAGAGAAGTATTCACCTCCTCTATCACTCCTAAGAATTTTTATTTTCTTATTCAAGTTATTTTCAACTTCATTTTTATATGCTTTGAAAGTTTCAAAAGCCTCATCCTTATGTTTTAATAAGTAAATATAAGTAAATCTAGAACAATCATCAATAAATGTTATGAAATATCTATTTCCACCACTTGTTAACATACCATTTAATTCACATATGTCGGTATGCACAAGATCTAATAATTGATTTGTTCTAGTTACACTATGAAAATGTTTCTTAATCATCTTAGATTCTACACAAGTTTTGCATTTATAAACTTTTTTTTCATCATAAGATATTAAGTCACACATTTTCATTCTTTTTATAGAATTATTGCCTATATGCCCTAATCTACCATGCCACAATATAAAGGAGTCAAACATATAAGCAGAATTCACTTTATTCATATTTTTATTGTCAACGGTACATAATTTGACCATTCCATCACTAGAATAGCCCTTTCCAACAAAGATCTCATTACGGGATAATACAAGTTTACCGGATTCATAAACACTTTTGATTCCGGGTTTTCCCAAAAGATCACCACTAACTAGGTTCCTATTCATGTCCGGAACATGGAATACATTAGTGAGAGTAACGGTTTTTCCGGATGTGAAGATGATGTCTACACTTCCTTTTCCAACCACTTTGGAGCGGCCTTCATTACCCATTTGTATTTCATGTTCATCTTCTAAGTCATGATAAGTTTTAAATAAAGACTTATCATAACACACATGTATGGTGGCACAAGTGTCATACCACCATCCTTGAACATTTCCTTTTATAGTGCTGACTTCACATATTGTAGCCACGATGTTGTCATCTTCAATGGAGTTTATTTTATGTTCACTATTGGATTTCTTCTTATGCCTGCACACCTTGGCCCAATGACCGGGTTTTCCACAAACATAGCATGACCCCTTTGGTTTTGGTTTAAACTTACCTTTGTCCTTTTTGGGACCAAGAGGATTAAACTTTTCCTTGTTGGAGTGTTCGGCCCTTTCAATAGCATTTGCTTTTGATTTGGCTTCATAAGAATTCTCATTCTTGTCCCTCATTCTTGATTCTTCTTCAATGCGTAGATGCTTTTGTAATCGTTCCAAAGTAAAGTCTTCGGAGTTATGAAGAATCTTCTTCCGGTATCCTTTCCAAGCACTTGGAAGTTTGGCAATAATTGCCTCCACTTGAAAGGATTCCGGGAGTTCAATTTTGACCGCTTTCAATTTGTTGACAAGTACTTGTAATTCATGTACTTGAGGGAGAATAGGAATATTGTCCAAAAATTTAAAATCAAAATATTTTGTGATTAAAAATTTCTTGGTACCTTCTTCTTCCGCCTTGTATTTGTTTTCCAATTCGTTCCAAATATCTCTTTCCGAAGAAGTGTTGATGTAGAGATCATATAACCGGTCCGACAAAGCGTTCAAAATATGTCCACGACATATTAGTTCATCCTCTTGTTTTTTCTTCCTCTCAGCCCTTATTGCCTCCATGTCCGTCTCCGCTGGTTCCGCTAAAGGTCCCAAATTCGGATCCAAAATGTAAAAGATCTTCAATGCGGTGAGTAGAAATTTTAACTTGTCTTGCCAACGCATGAAGTTTGTTCCATCAAATCTATCGAGCCTCACAGGATCTTGGTTCATCAATTTAATAGTTGCAAGAGTTGTTTCATTCTCCATGGCAAAAATATAGTTTGAGTTTGTTGGAAATATGGTGTAGGAGAATGAATAAAATGATAAAAACAACAAGAATTGATGAAGGAAATGTAAGGCTCAAACACATGAAACACGTTGTCCTTAAACTATATTTGCGCCCACCGGGATCAAGTTTACTTTTGGGATTATTGCAAATAGGTTTAAAGGATTAATCAAGCCTTTCCTTCAAGTTTAAATAAAGCAAAATAAGAACTTGAAACAAAACAAGAACACTAAAATTGGAATGATGAAATGGAATAATTTGGATATCAATCTTGATTCAAAATTGTTAAAAAGTTATTTGGTATGAAGAAGAACCACTTATTTATAGATATCCAAACACCAATCACGAATTGGTGTCATATTTCCATGAAAATGTGGAATGTTTCTCCAAAAGGTGCCAAATTCAAATAATTAACGGTCAAAGACCACATGGTTGAACCATCGTGCGGTCGCACGATTCTACCCACAAATAACACGTCAAAAACGACGTGTGGTCGCACGATTTTTGTACTGTGCGGCCGCACGGTTATAAATGATGCCACCGTTGATTTTTCATTTCCGTTTCTTTTCAAAATCATTCATTTATTTATCATTAATCATTTTGAACACACACACATATATATCCAACAGATACTATTAGGATTTTGATCTGTAACTACAAGTGCAGAATTCAGATCATGAAGTTATCTATTTGGCAATCCTGCAATAGGATTGTCATCTGTTTTAATCTAGTGGTACAGAAGCCTGTGCACAACGCAAATACACAATTCAATTGGTCAAGTGTGATGGGCAAGTGAGAAATATTAAAAAACACATTTAACACCTACACCTTGACTGATTTTGTTGAAGACAAAATTTAAATGAATAAACTTGTCGTCTCTTTAACGGCTTGAGTACGACTGCTTATGGCCTCGACTCACACTTCAAATAAGAGGAGAGAAACTTACCTGACGATCAAACTCAACCTCTTGAACTCAAAAAATTTCATTGGTAATGCCTATGTACTTGTTAACCAGACCCTCAAACCATCTAGTTGCTATATCAACATTGTAAAAAGAATCCTGTAAACAAGAAGCGAAAAAAGTATAGATTGTTATTATTTATTTAAATTTCAAATTTTGAGCTAGGCCTTATTAGCAGACCAGTACGTATCCTAAGATACTAAGTCCTTGTTTGATAAACATAGTTTTTGAAAAAAAGTTGGATTTTGAAAATTTAATGGTTAAAAAGTGGTTTGAAAAGTAAAAATTTGTGGGCTTGACTTTTTTGGATGATTGAGATTGATTATTGTAGAAAAAAGTAATATTTTTTATGAGATTGTAGTAGAATCAAACAAGGGCTAAATTTAAGTTGAGTACAACGTACTAAAATTATAGCTTCACAAATCAAATTTAGACAAATAACCTTGCCAACAATGGAGACTCAATCATGTGTGTTCCCATTTTCTATTCAACTATTTCAAAGAAACTTTTGGCATTAGAAGACGCTAGAAGCTATGGTCGGAATAAAGCTTCTTAGGTTAAATTAAACGGTCACAACTATGTATTAATATCCCAACTATCACTAGATTAAACCTACCTATATTAATGGAAGAAAAGTGAAGTGATGAAAAATGGAGAGAATCATAATACAAAATAAAAATAACGTCAAGTTGATATTTTCGACCGGAAACTGTAAACATGTACAACAAAGAACACAATGGGTCTTGTTCCGAATAAAACTTTATACAAAATAACAGAATCATATAAGGTTAATCCAACTGTTGGGAACTCGGGTTGCTCTGCTCACAAAAATTGATTTCTTGTGATAGATCATCCCGTTACAGAATTTTCTATTCTATGTATTTAATTTGGAATAAATAATTTTGCACACAAAAATGATTTTGAGAAGATTACATTTGTAGTGTGCTTTACAATAATCTTCATCAACTGCTTCTTGATTCCACCAAAGCTTCAAACCCTCAAGCTTTCCCTGGTATTCTCCAATGGTAGTTGTGCAGGTGTGTGGTCACCTTTCTCAAGACCTAGGTTAAACTAGGATTAGAGTTTCTTTGTAAAGAGGAAACACACACTACACAATTTAGTGTGTGTCTCGCCACTTTTCCAATTAGGTTAAGAAAAATAGTATTGAGAGACTATTTGTAACCTCTTTACACTCCAAAACCCTACCAGGCCTAGTACCATAACCCAGGCCCATTTCTGCACAGTCCAATACAGGTAATAAGCATGTATAAACCCATTATAGTGAAGCCACCGACTCCAATAAATTAATTATGACCCGATCAACTCTTGATCAATCAAAATTAATTTATTAATCACGTTCTATTCCACTAAAAGAACGAGATTGCACTCTTAGTAAAATTGAAATTACTGAAACAATTAATCAATAATTATATCCTCTGACTTATCATTCTTACATGTTACCCCCGTCGATCAACTCGAATATTCGGAGCAAGTTAAAATGACCAAAATGCCCTTCTCTGAATATTCACAAATTCTCAACTCTCATCTTCTATCTGACAGTTCGATGTGATCACATCACATCATAGAATTCAACAGTCACTGTCGAATTACTGAGCTCAAATTCAACTGTCCACTAGAAGAACCAGTGAGATTATGATCATACCTAAAAGGTGACGGATTCCAAAATACGAATATATGTTCCTCGTTAGTTCACTTTAATTCCCAAAGTACCAAGATATTGATCAGCAATTTGATCTCACCCATTGATACCTCAAAGAACTTCAAGTTAGTAATCGAAGTCCATTATCCGATTAGGATTAAGGTCCCACGTACGATAATCAAGTGAAATTAAATTTGTATGGTCAATGTCACAAATTAATTTCACGTGGTCCCATCCAATACGTTCCAAACGTACTCTCAATTTTATTACCAAAGTCAAATATAAACTTTAATAAAATCGAGACGATCTTATCAAAATAAATTGTCCATATTTATTTACTGATCGTGAACGTTAATTTTAGATCGAATCACAAATTGAATCTTTCTTTGTTTAACAACTTAAACACTCAATTTGTAATATTAAATCGACCTGTGGACAAACACAACATCATATTAATACAATCAATTAATATTTTACTTTTAAATATCGTGAATTATACTCTATGGGCATATATAATTCCAAGAATCTCCCACTTGCCCTTAAAGTATACATGAAATATCGAATCATCCATCTTGTCAACATCATCATTACATTAATGATTATGTTCTCAACCAAGATGATAACTCATTTCGATGTGAGTCACGGTTGTATAACAAACAATCCAAGATTGTGTTATACCCAACCAATTAACCACATTATCTCCCAGTTATATTCCAATTTTGACGACTCTCGAGAGTCCTAGACAAAACATATCTTAATTAGTTTTAATCCATCAGATCACAAACTGAATAGATAAGCAGATATTTACTCATTTTTCGAAAACGATTCAGTATATGCTTTACCTCTATTAAATGATCTGATCCTGGATCAAACTAATAATCACCAACAATATCTCCAGCATAAGATATGACCTATCTAGTGCAAAGTAAGGCTTCCTATAACCGGAGCATAAGGAACCTTCTCTATCTTACCATGAGTCTTAGGAGAATACTCATAAGATAGATAAAGTCCACAAAGAACATTATTCATTTCAAGACTTCAATATTGCAAATATAGATAGTATCTTATTATTACATGAAACTTGAGACTATTCTATTTCATTTCATTTTTCTCCCACTCCGAAAAGTACGGATGTCTAGAAAAAAATAGACAGTCATCTACAAATCCTTCAGGTCTAATTGCTGGTGCCAACTACTATTTAATGAAAATACTCTCACACATAAGTAGAGTGTCATTCAAATAAATAGTCGTGAAAATTGTCTCATCTTTCTGTATACACGAGTATACTTAAGATATATCAAGATTTTGATCAAGAACATGTATCACAATCGTTCGATCAAATTCTATGTTCCATATCTTGAACAAATACCCAAATCCAAAGTTGGAAACTTGTAAGTCATGAACTTTACTTTCATGGTCTTTAGTATGAACTCATCAGGTTAAAATTTGTAAATGATTTCCTCAAGATGCATTCAAGAAACAACTTCTTGACATTCATCTGTCGTACCTCATTTTCACAATGAACAACAATGGATAAAAAATCCAGGTAAGCTTTCGTATAGCAATTGGGGAGAAGGGTTTCACAAACCCACAGCCATAAGCCTTGCGCTGAAGGCATCAACCTTCTCATCTACCATTCTCCTATCATCTTAAAACTCATCACACCCTATAGGTTTGACCCCATTAGGTGTGTCTACAAATATCCAAACCCTAGTGTAGTACAAGGAATCCAATTCCGAGTTCCCGTTCACCTTCCATGATTTCAATTCCATAACTTCTACCACTTCCCTAAATGAGGAGTCATTCTCTTATTTCAGTAGAGACTGTCTAAAACGACTCTCTATAGAATAAATGTCAATAAGGTGGTCTTACAACCCTCCCACTCCAATTAGTCACTGGAAGTGTATTTCCATTATGTCCAAACAGAGTTACTTCATCTCCTCCCACTACTTGGTTATATCCCTAATTGGGATCAACCTCTCCACTACCTCTTTATGAACATAAAGAAGAGGCAGAACAGTGAGAACAACTTCGACTTCAACCTTTGATTTTTCCCTGTCCATTGGGATCACCAGACAAGAATAGTGGTTGAACCACTTGCCCAATTCTCCCACTAGGATCAGCAACCATCGGTTCCGTAGGAAGTTCCAAATCATCAAGATTAATTCTATGCGAAAATGTGGAATCAAGTTGTTTGAACCACGTTCTAACATCTCATCCAATAGAATTTTACTTGTTGATTTGTATTCTTCTATATGCCTTATCCTCTAAGAAAGCTACATTTGTACTCAATAAATACTTTCTTGACTAGAGGACTATAGAAGAAATAATTTCTAGTTTCGCTGCATACCTTATAATCAAACCTTCATTGTTGCCTCCATTTTCGTCAATCCTGGCTTTCAGCTTGTGTGCCAAAAGTCCCCAAATCTGAATGTGGTGTAAACTGAGCTTGCACCCATGCCACAACTCTAGGGGTATTTCAAGAAACGAATCAATGGTACTAGGCTATGAAGGAACCTGACTATCTCCGGTGTACATTCTCAAATGAAACTATTAATGAGGATAACTCATCATTGATTTGGTATTACCTTGTTCTCCCTTTTCGATAAATGGTTCCTAAACTCATATGAGAGATACACAAACCTCGATCAAATCGAAGTATCTCGATTCTCTTAATTACTTCTCAACTTCTATCCAAAATTCTAGAATTTCTTCAACATTTCAGATCAATGAGATATTAAGTATATAATCGAGATCTGGAGTGATGATCAATAAAAGTGATGAATTACTTGTACTCTCTCGTATCTTGATCACAAAAGAATCCATACATATCGAAGTGTATTAATCCCCAAACTCTTAAGTCCATTTAATGTATAAGGACTCTTGGTTATCTAATCCTCTAAACAAGATTCAGAAAACAGTATAGATTCCACCTCAGATCCTTTTGAGGTCCATCCCTTACTAGTATTAGAATCGAGTTTTGGATAAGTGTGACTGGACCTAAGATCTTAATCATTTTACCTTCTAAATAAAATCCAAAAGCCCACATAGATTCTACCTCCAAAATACTTAGAGGCTATATTTACTAGTCTTTCAATCTTATTTAGATAAATATGATTATCTTAAGATCTTATCAAAGAGTTCATTAATACAAGGAGTCATCTATCCCTTATCACTTGTAGTAATATTACACTTAGAACCATTTACAAGGCTTTGAGATTGTTAACCATTTGTCTCGCAATAATAAGAGCATTATTTAACTTAATTCCAACTAATAACTGGAGATTAAGTGCTAAATAATTCCGCTCAAATAATAAAGAGATGAAATAACAATCAAATTGTTTCGCAAACATAAAAGCCTAACGGCTCTTTCCATATTACCGTACTCGTGCTTATCCTTATAGTATACTCTATCTCATTGTGTCATTTGGTCACCTAGGACCATATTGCAACAACTTGCAATAGTGATTAGTTACTCTAGAATCTATAATCAAGATAGACTCAATTACTAACCATAACACAATGAATAGAGTCTTACTCCATTATAGAGTTTCCAGGAAAGGCTACTTCCTCATTAATTCAATCTTTGCTCAAAAGCAAAAAGGTTAGAGGGTCTACCATACTATCCGTTGCTTTAAAATAATCTCTTCTCTATGAATAGCTTACATTGAACCTTTCAGGGACACGTTCATCCTGGTGAATTTAGTCCACACTGAACCGCAAGAGATCATCTTAAAAGATTTCTCAAGCATTATGTCACATGAATCAATGTTTGCAAGTGGAACCTCCACCATATTAAAGTGACCAATCATGTTTTACCAAATGGTCTCTTGTAAAAAATTGTGATCGGTTCATAAGTGGAGATATATTATAGCTTGATAGCATATTTTGTATAACTCCATAATTAAAATGTTCAAATTATCATAAATACCCTTCCATCAAGAAAATAAATATGGTATCCTATTTTGATGTCTTTATTGCGAAGTACTTGACGTGAGAATCAAAACTATGCAATAAACCATCTCATCAAAATAAAACCATTTTCATTGGAAGATTTATAATTATTTTTGAACAAGGATTTTCTAGCACGAACAAATGTCATAAGTGGAAAGAATTATAAGGAGACATGTTACAGTTTTCACAAATTAGTTGGTGATGTCTAAACATATAACTAGTTGTGGAAATACGACATTCAAATAAAATAAATGTATTAAACACGAGTTGCATAAATGATGAATACTTTCATATATGATGCATGAAGAAAAATTATGCACAAGTAGATCCAAAACTATTATAATATGACGACAACCTAAAACCCCAAAATCTTAAACACATTTCTCTATAGGATAAATAAATGTGATTTATGGCTAGGCTGGGACCCTCCCACTAAATTAAATATATCTAGCATCTCATGCAATATTTAATTTATAGTCGTTAAAATTTGGCCATCATTGACATCGTTTGGATATTCTATAGGAAGTCCTCACGATGTCATTGATTTAAGTGTCTAGCCCCTATATTGATAATATTTCAAGTACCAAATTAATTATGTCACCTATAGGGTAATCATGATTAATTCACACTTAAAAAATTATCACCTAATTGGGCCCAATTCAGTAACAAAACAGTGCAGCCCTCCTATAGGGAGACTAATTAGATTAGTACGAGGCATACACAATTTTTTTTTTTTTTTACTAATGGGCTAATAGGGGAGGCCGTGGGTTAAAAAATTGCACCCTCGCTCACTTAATATTTTGAACTCTTGGATTTTAATTAATAATTACCCAATCAATTTTAACTCTTAAAATAAATTTAATTATTAATAAATATATTTATTTTCAAATCTAACATTTAGAAAAGAAAAGAAAATAAAATATAAAACAATGCATGACAGTATAGTACCTAGAGCGGTGTTCATGCGATCTACATGACATGTTATTTAATGACATTCATTCATAAATTAATTCATCAATGTATGCACTTAAGTTCAAATTTTATTTATCACCCATTCCTTTTCGAATTTGAATTAATCCTTGCACATAACATTTTTTTCTCAATTGCTAGGTGGACTCAATTTGGAGTTGGTACTCCAGAACTTGCCCGCTTGCAATAAGAGTTTTAAGTCTAACTTGCTCATCTTCTGCATGTGAACGCAATTGGAGTACATTTAATCAAGTACATACTAAGAGAAGGAACCGTTTGACAACGAAACGGTTGGAAAAATTGGTTTATATTATGTTCAACAAGAGGCTCAAAGATCGACATGTACAATTAAATTCTCTCAAAGATGGAGAAGATCCTTTAGTTTTCGAAGATGTTTCGTTAGATGATAAATGGATTGCTACTGATGTTGATGATGAAGGACTCGATTCCTAAGGAATTGGAAGTTCTACCCACATACGAAGTCAATGTAAAAGAAGATGCCCTTATTCACCTAAAGGTACCTATATTAGTCTAATTAAAATTTACTTTTATTTATATAATAATATTAATGGAACATTTTTTTTATATACATGTAAGGGGAAGGAAAAGTTGCTCTCAGTGAATTTATAGAAATCAACAGTGAAGATGAAGAAAATGATTACGATTACATGGAAGATTGATGCAAACCACGTAGCAATTGTAGCTACGCAACCCACAAAATATTGAATTGACCCAAGAACGTCAAAGAACCACGATTTATGGATCTAATTAAAATCAATTGAACCAAGCAACCAATACAATCACAGGGATATATTGATCTCTTAATCACGAGCAATATTAATTCTCACCGAGATTTGAACAAACAAGATTAACTCGCAAGTTCGAATTGTATTCAATAAAGAATAGAGTTTGAAAGCAATTTGCCTCAAAATAATATCAATAAAATAGTCTTCCTAATAATGAAAATCACTTCCCTTTAAATAGGGTCAAATCTAGCTTTAGGAGCCCTAATTCAACTAGGAAGGAAATTGCTCAAATATGGAAAGAAATAAAAATAATAGAAAATTAAGGATTTCACGCGTATTGATAGTTACGGCTGTAACTTCCTTCTTCACGGTCGTAAGTAGCTTACTGTTTAATAGTTACGGCCGTGAGATTGAATTTACGGTCGTAAATCATTTTTTTTCTGAAAATCTTATTTTCACCCGAGGCCACATTACGGTCTTAAGACTGAATTTATGGTCGTAAGTTAAACTTTTCGTAAATTCAGTTTTCAGCAGTGGACTCGTTACGGCCGTAAGCATTATAGGGATACGACCGTAATTATGAAACTTCACAACTTCCTTCGACGGCTTGAATGAGGTTGATCCACTAGTCGTCTCGACTAGTCTTCAACACGGAACTTGCTTCTTTTGCAGCCACGAACATAGATTTGTCCACCGTTTCTTGTACTAGTTTATCTATCGCTTCTTTGGCCCTCTTCATTTACAGTCGAGTCATCGGCCCTCCTTTGATTATCAACGGATCTTTGCGAGGACTGGTACTCGTGATCTGGATCACATCAAAGATGCTACTAGTGATGATGATGATCAGAGCAAAGCCTTCTAAACTCCATTAAATTAACAAAATGTTCTCAAACATTATAGTTTATAATTTTTTATAAGCATAACCTTTATTAATCAAGAAAATAGCACATGATTCTAGTTTATCATTAATTACAGAGTTGTTGAAATTATTATTGGTCCTTTGATACACCTCTAGACTCAGTAAGCTCTCCAAAATCGACCCCAAACCTTCAAGCTCGACTCAACGACTTCCCCACATTTTTTGTTCCAATATTACTCTAGCATCACCTTGGTAGAGGGGGAGATTGAAAACCCAAGGTCAAATGAAGACAATGAGATGTTATATACCAATAGGGTTAGGTCTCAACACATGGGTCATTTCAAAACTCAAGACCCAACAACCAATCCAACCAAGTTCAAAGTCTATGCCCCAAAACCACCACAAAATGGGCCTTTCAAGTGGGTCATGAGCACCTACCAATTAAGTTGCTTTGAGTGACTCCAAGTCGTTATTAAGACGAGCTATTCATTTTAACGTTGATGTAATCCCACAACTGTTTTACATCATTGCCAAATTTATTGGGTATCAAAACCCAAAAAATCCCACCTTGATACCCAATCAACCTACAAAAAAATCAACACAATGTTTATACTTGCTCAATCAAGGTTATCCAATTAAAATTGGAATCATAGACCTTACCTCGTGTCCCGCACTCAAAACACACACCATATCTACTCCATTTACTCGCTAGGGCTAAGATCAAGAATATCTACGCAGAAGATAGATAATCACAGTAATCAATCAAGAACATACAACACATGCGGTACCTTCATTTTTTATTTGTGTTCCCTCCAATGTAATGTGGTGCATTCGTTTTTTACTTATAGTCGGGTACATCGATCCCAACGCCCTATTTCTCACTCACTTATTTCATGACATAGAAGTAACTTAATTCATACTTATAACTTCGGATACATAACTTTTGATAAAACTTGAACTTTTAAACATTCTTCAAAACATTTAACCTTTCAAATTTTATGACAGCGCATGTTTGTCGATGCAATGACATGATAACATGCATGTCTGAAATTTTACTTACCTTAAGTACATTAGTTCCATACTAACATTCAAACCTGACGAACATAGGGAAAGTTTACTTACCTGACGTCCTTAGTATATACAGTTCTAAATTTGTAGGTGGAGGTGTCTCGGTTGCCCGTGATGTCAATGTACCAAATGTCCTAATTATTTCCATTCATTAACAAATTATAACTTTTAGTTCAAAATCACTTACCCTATTCTTTTAATACTAACAAAACTCTTAACCGAGGTCAAAAATTCTAGGTGATTCACATTTCAACTCAAATGGAACCTTAAGTTATGTCAAACACATCCATGCCATATTCGAAAATAAGAGATTAAGTTCAAGGAAAACTTTTTTGAAATTTTCCTTATCAATTAATTCAATACTCAGAGTAAAATTACATAACTTAACAAAACTTAACAAAATTACTCAACTACCAATCGATTAGAAATCCATTTTTGTGCGTTCAGATACTACCAATCCAGTTCAAATTGTTAGTCATAGAGTCCCAAAGTACTCATTCATTCTAAGAGATTGGCTCGGTCAGATGCCCATTCCTTATAAGTCTCTCTCTCTCTCTCTCTCTCTCTCTCTCTCTCACACACACACACATACATACACACACACATTGCATCAAATCTGAATTTAACAATAAAAATTCGAAATATGAACAATCAAAATCTGAAAATATTCATAATGCACACACATATACGTCAATACATACTAGATGCATGTGTTTGAGTGTTTGTGTTTGTGAATTCGTGTTTGTGGTTGTGCGCGTTCACGGTGTGTGAGCACTTTCGGTTGTGCTGTGTGTGTCCATGCGTGCATGTGTTACTGTGGTGGTGTGTGCGTTGTGATCGAGGGAGAAGGGCTTATCGTGTTGGGGACATGAGGTGGTGGTGGTTGGTGGTGCGTAGCGCCGATGTGAAGAGAGGAGAAGAGGGAGGACGACGAACCGAGAGAGAGAATCTCGATTGAGAAAGATGAGAGGTCGTGAGAGGCAGGTTGGGGTTCAAAATCTAGGTTTTGATTTTTAACTTTCTGTAAATAGAAATTTAGTCCGTCAACTTCCTCCTTGTACATAAGTACATAACTTCTATTAAATCTCCAATTGCAACTAATTTTTTTCCAATTTTCAATTTAATGCAATTATGGAAACATTTTAATTGGAACATTGTTTGAGACGACGTCCAAGTCCTTTCACTGCAACATAATTCAAACTTTAAGCAATAGTAATTACATTTAAATAATTTATAAAGATATTACCTGAATAGTTACTTGAAACTTAAGAAAACACATAAAAAAATGGTATTACACTTAGTGATAGTGAATCTAACTCATATAGTGAGAACTCCAATTCGGATAAGGGTTCGAACCGTATCAATTTGGATGAGGGTTCGAACCATATGACTTTTACTTTCATAGTTAAGAGTAAACCTATTGACTAGGAATAACAACCAGAGCATCCCTTCTCATGTTAGAGTACAACTCATCAAATCAATCACTTGACTGAATTGATGATTGATAGGACTAAGATTACATCTTATTAAAAGATGGTTTTGGTAAAAAAAAAAAGGTTTACTCTCTAGTCAGAATGATTGTCTAAGTTTTGATGTGGTTCATGTGACTTTTAAAGGTAAGAGCATTTGTATACTCATTAAGTAGGTTTATAGGTTCATGCATCTGTATTATTCATGATATTTACCTATACGAATATGCACTTACACTTATTTCATGAATTATTTGTTTTTTCATTATTTGCTTTCTTTATTTATAATAAAAACAAATAAAAAGGAAGAATGATCTTTGATTTTATAAACTGTTTGGATTTAACTTGTTATTTTGTTGTCAAGTACTAGTAAAATTTACGAACGATGAATAAATCTTTCATTAACTTAGTTAAAAAGTTGTTTGAAGTACTTGGCATGTGTGACATTTAGGATGATGATCATTGGTTTGATGAGTTGAGTTGAGTATGGAATATTTTTAACTAATTGGCCTAAGATCTAGTATATTCCCCTAAAAGGAAAAAAATATATATTAAACTTCAAAATAATTTACTTACGTCAAAAGAGAAAGTGAGAAACGTCTTATACTTTTCTTTGTAGCATTTACGAATCGAGTAATTAAATCTATTAAGGTCTCTAAAAACCCTATGACAAATGGTCAACTAACTTGAAATCATCTGTAGAAAGCTTGTAACTTGGGTCATTTACTTATCTTAATGAAGAAAAATATGCATACAAGATAGAAAAAAACATTATACATGCTCACTGATAAGGGCAGAAAAAAGCTATACATTGGAAAAATTA
Source organism: Ligustrum vulgare (assembly GCA_963555705.1). Taxonomy (NCBI): domain Eukaryota; kingdom Viridiplantae; phylum Streptophyta; class Magnoliopsida; order Lamiales; family Oleaceae; genus Ligustrum; species Ligustrum vulgare. The sequence goes on along the minus strand of OY743173.1, from coordinate 37,439,451 downwards.
TGACATGTTTTGATTAAAAGGTCGCAGTAGCACTGGGTTTGACTTTCATAATTTGAGAAAAATATTCATTCATCGATTATTTCTTTGCATCTCATTTCTTAGTGATGTAAGGTTTTGATTCTTACTTACAAGGGATTAGTTGTACTTTTTACGCATGAGTTATACAATTTATTCCAAATGAGTTTCAAATAAGTTGTGTGAGAATATATCACTGCTTATGAATCATGCATGTACAATAAGGTAAGCAAATAACTTTTCATATGATCTCACTACTTAATATCATATTTAAAAACCCATGAAAATAGTTATTTCAAAAACAAAAAGTAAATTGTTTTCTCCCATCATATGAGTTACAGATTTTTCTTATGTGCATTACTTTTCACTCATGACGGGGGGGGGGGGGGGGGGGGGGGCTGATGTATTTCTAGCACAGGAGTGGTTGCAGGGAAGTGAATTTATTAAATAAGTTAGGGGAGACTCTAGATTTAATACTTATGAGGAGTAGTAGTTTTCATTGTCTTTCATTCTTTTGACACCTTGAGATTTTGTGCTTTCTAGATCATTTATCTAGAGTGTATTAATATTATGCTTTTAGTATTTTTGATTAGGTATTAATATATCAATTGGATTCCTAGTTAATGTGTATTCTTCTTTTCGGCATTGATTATCTCATGTGTTGTCACTTGCTTTTTCATGATGGATTTTTGCTGATATGTTTTCAGGAAATAGGTGCGACAAGTAATTGAGTTACAATTTGAGATTTGAGTCATAGAAGTTAGATTTGGTATAGTTTATTCATTTTATTATTAGGTGATTTCTCACGAAATACTAAAGGGGGAGTTCGTTAAGTTTTAATTGTAATTGACTAGTGAAGAAATGTAACATTTATTTGTAATATGAGTCAAGGTGTTAGGTAGGTGTTTAGGGGTAAAAAAGTAAGAACTATGGACCAACTAGCGCCATTAGTAGGGAGCATGGCGCTCGATGCACTCTCAAGCACCTGTTATATGGCCAAAATCTATTTTGTGGTTTACATATTTTTAATTTCCTTATACACCTCTTAAAGCCTACTTCTAAGTTTTAATTGTGACAAGACCAACTATAAGTTATTCTTTTCAAGTGGATTATTTTAGCAAGGTTTACCCTGAGATTGTTTCCATGTGAAGAGTTCTTCAAAGTTTTTTGATGAGTATTTTATAACAAAAAGTGCATCGTGTCAAGTTTTATAATATAATGATAAGTTAGGATGTCGAACCCACAGAAATTGATGATTAAAATATTATTAAGTACTATAATTATACTAACATTTACTTTATTTAGACAACCCAAATAAATATTTAATTAATTTTAAACAAATCTAAAATTGAGGAATTGACTAAATCAACAATAATATGGCTAATATTAAGATCTAAATAATCTAGAAAGAGTCTAGGATTTCATTTCATCATATTATCAACTATGTCTTTTACTTCTCTATTCATCTTCAATTGGTTGTATTCCAATACATAAACAAAGAGCACAATTGTAATCTCTCTCTCTCCCTCCCTCCCTCCCTCCCTCGATTGTCGAGTAAAAACTACCCCTAAAATCTGATTCCAATATCTCTATTCCAAATTAGGATTTCAAGAATTCATTCAGGAGCTGTTTGCTCCCGTAGAAATTTTAGAATTCATGTAATTTTTCTCAACACTGTAGACACTACATGATTATAATATTTGAGATGTCAGAAAATTCAATATAATATTCAACCAATCAGCTTTTTCACAATGGTTAGAAACATTAAATTTCCACATCTACTCCTTAGTCCTTGAAGTTATTACATGAGCCCAAATTGAAACGAAGGTTAAACCTATCCACCGGTTAGAATTACTTCTCACATGTTCTGACTGTACTGTTAAGTCATCAGAATTTCTCAAAATTTTATTGCTTTTAAATTACTAGGTCCCATGGTTGTATCAAACTTTGATACTTCTACATGTTTTTTAACAGGAGCAAAAAACCTCTAAGTTCTATGGTTCTTTTGTGAAACAACTTAGAATGATTTATATTTTCTCTCGAAACCTATAAATTCCTAGGTTTTGTTATTCTAGATCACATCTAAGGTTCTCTGTCAAGTGCTAACTCTTAGATATTGAATCAATCAATCAATGGCCTGTTAATTGAAAGCATTAAAAACTAATCACACAAATAAACTAAGAAAATAACCTCAAAAAGAATAATGAAAATTTAAAACATAGTATAAACATAAGATTACATCAATCTCCTATATAGTTAACTTAGTTCTTGATGGAAAAATAAATAAATAACAAGTTCATAATCATAAGCATAAAAGATAAAAGGAAAAACTATTTTAAAATTGGATTTCTCTTCCTTTTCGTAGTCTCTTCCTTCAATTCCTTTATTCCCTTGATTAGCCACCAGAAACAAAAGTGAATTATCCTATCCTATTTAACTTTTTAAAGTCTCTCCTTGTTTCCTTGAGTTTTGGATCCACTGGACTTTTGAAACATTAAAACAGAAGTAAGATCCCAGGCACAACACCTAAGTGGTGCTAGGCGCCAGGTAAAAATTAGTGTAGCGCCTAGGCGGTATAGATGTGGAACCTAAGAGCCACGTCTCTGGTTTTCTAGTTGTCTAATGGGAAGATCCTAGGCATTACCTTGGGCGCCAAGGAGATGCCTTGACTGTATTGTTTCTATCATATCTTTCATTGTTTTGTCTCCTCATCTTCTTGGTTCATTCTCTAATGCTCTTTGCTTCATTAGCGCTACAAATTGCCCATGTCTCCATCGCTTTAATTAATCTACAATACAACATGAACACACGCATCAAAACATTATGTAAATAATTTGAAACCCGGAATACAAACAAAAACAAAAAGTTTATTTGAAGTCACAAAGTATTTTACAATATCGCTGTAAAGATTTTACACAAAATCACAAAGATCTCAAAGTAACTCAGACTGAGTTTTAGAAGACAAACTACCTATGAATATCTCTCTCAAAATAACAGTTATACAACTACAAAGTATTCTCTCATACAAATCACAAAGGTTTACAAAGGGAAGAAAGATCACATAGCAATTTCTCCTGAATCAGAGAGATTGAGAGAAGAAGATGAAAAATCCGCCTCAAAGAAGACAAAAAGAGAGAGAAAGATTTGGCTTCAAGTGTACGTATCTGTAGACTTCTTCAGATACTAATAGATCAGATAAATCCAATGGCCATACATGCTCCACTTGGTTAGATCTAATGGCTTGAAGACAATTCAGTTACAACAAGAAAAAAAAGTGTGTTATGGTTATGCATATGGGCCCGGGTTCCAGACTTTGAGGTGAAGTCCAATGTTTTGCACGAGTTGGGCTTCTATACTGGAATTCCTCAAATGTGGGCTGAGACAGAGCTTTATGGTCTGGGCCAAATATCTACAAATCTCCACCTTAATTGGTACAACATCCATCTTTATAAATTTCACTTCAAAGATAAGAAAGAGAAGCATCGAATTCAACCATGTTAAGTAACCTAAGAGCATCCCTAAATTTAGCAATAGGAATCACTTTGGTTCCAGCATCATCTGGATTGAGTTAAGTGGGAATTTTTACATGTTTCACAGAATCTTTTTCAATAATGTCTCTAATGAAATAAAATTTTATATCAATGTATTTTGATCTATTATGAAAAACTGGATTTTTGCTAAGATATAAAGCACTTTAACTGTCAGTGCAGATATCAATTTCAGAATTACTCAAACAACCTATTTCACTAAGCAGTCCTCTAAGCCACATGCATTCTTTTACTGCATCTGTGGCAGCAATGTATTCTGCTCAGTTGAAGAAAGGGAAACTAACTTTTGTAGTTGTGCTTTCTAACTGATGCAAGATTTATTTAAGGTAAAAAAGTAGGCTGAACTAGATTTTTTGTTGTCAATATTCCCAGCAAAGTCAGAATCTACAAAGCCTTTTAGTTTTAAATCATTTTCAGACTGTGAAAACATTAGACTCAAATTTAGAGTACCTTTCAAATATTTCAGTAGAGATTTCAAAACTTCCCAATGTAGTTCACCTGGATTGCTCATAAATCTACTTAAGACACTAACAGAGAAATCTATATCAAGTCTAGTTGAGACCATAAGATACATCACAGAATCTACTGCATTAGAGTAAGGCATATTGTGCATTCTATGTTCTTCCTCTGCAGACTTAGGGCATTGATCAATAGACAATTTAAAGTGGTTGGGAAGAGGTAATGAAACAAATTTTGAATAAAAAAGATAAAACTTTTTCAATGTAAATTCTTTGTTTCAAAAATAGTTTTCCTTCATTTCTGTTTCTAAAAATATCAATACCAAGAATTTTACTATCTAGACCTAGATCTTTCATTTCAAATTCAACTTTCAGATTTTCTTTAAGACAGGAAATATCATGCAGATTCTTTCCAGTAATTAGCATGTCATCAACATATAATAACAAGTACATAGAATCAGATTTATCAATTTTAAAGTAAAAACAGGGATCATATTGGCTTTTTCGAAAACTCAAACTTTGGATATAAGTATCAAATCTCTTATACCACTGTCTAGGCGTCTACTTCAGTCCATAAAGAGTTTTCTGAAGTAGGCACACTAGATCAATTTTATTTTTCTTTTCAAAGCCTTTTGGTTGAGTCATATATATAGTTTCATCAAGCAAGCCATACAGAAAAGCAGTTTTAACATCCATTTGTTCAAGTTCCAAATCATTTTGAGCAACTAAATCAAACAATATTCTAATAGATGTATATTTCACAATAGGAGAAAAGATTTATGTGTAATCTATCCCTTTTGAAAAAGGCCTTTTGCAACTAACCTAGCCTTATATCTAGGTTTACCCCCTTTAGAATCCCCATCTTTTATTTTAAAAATCCACTTGCAATCAATTAATTTTTTGTCAAGAGGTTTTTCAACTAAAGTCCAGGTCTGGTTTTTGATCAAAGAGCTCATTTCTTCTTTCATTGCATTAACCCATAGGTCTTTTTCTTTAGATTCCATGGCTTCTTCAAAGGTACTTGGTTCAGAATACAAAAAGGTAGATAAAGTAGAGGAAGAAATATATTAAAAATCATCAAATCTAGATGGAGGTATGATATTTCTCCTAGTTCTGTCCCTAGCTAACTAGTAATCTCTAAGATCATGTTCATCATTGTTATCAGGTAAAGTAGGTGAGTTTGGTGCAGAGATTTCAGTAGGTACATGTTGGGGTTGCTCCACCTGAATGTGAGTATCATTAAACCTCACTTCCGTAGTTACAAAATCCTTTTAGTAAAATGGATTTTCATATTTTTCAAGCTTACAAGGAAAAATATTTTCATTAAATTCAAATGGTCTACTTAAAATCACTTTAAATCCTTTCTACACTTTAACCCACAACCCACAACCTGTAACCTTTTACCCCTTCCCCATAATCAATAAAAGCACATTTTAAAGACCTGAGATCAAGTTTGGATTGAATATGATGTGCATAAGCTGCACAGCAAAAAACTTTTAGAAAGAAGTAATCAGGAACTGCATCATTCCAGATATGATCTGGAATGTTATAGTTCACTGTACTTGAAGGACATGTATTTAACAAAAAAGATGAAGTCTTAACTACTTCCCCCCAAAATTTTTTTGGTAAATTTTGCTGGATTAACATATATCTTGTTCTTTCCAGCAAGGTACTATTCATCCTTTTAGCAACCTCATTTTGTTGTGGACTGTATGAAACAGTCTTATGTCTGAGAATACCTTGGTGTTTACAGAAATCATCAAATTAAAAATTGCAGAACTCTAAACCATTATTAGTTCCAATAGTTTTAACTCTTTTATTTTTCAAATTTTCAACCAAGGTGATCCAATTTTTGAAAACAGAGATAATTTGGTCTTTGGATTTCAACAAATGAACCCAAGACTTTTTGGAATTGTCATCAACAATGAGTAAAAAATACTTAAAACTAGAAATAGTATTCACAGGGTCAGGAACCCAAAGATCTGCATGCAAGTATTCAAGAATGTCTATAGATTTCTGTGTTCTTTTTCTAAAAGATGACATCTTATGTTTTCCTAAAGTACATTCTTCACAAAAGAGAGTTTTTGTAAATTGTCCTTACCAAAGACCCCATTTTTCTCTAACATTTTAAGTCCCTTTTCTCCTATATAACCTAGTCTTTTATGCCAAATATCAGACAAGTCATTATTAACATTTTCAATAGTAAAAGAAGTAGGAGAATAGGACTGTACAGAAAGAATGTAAATACTATTAGACTTGGCTGTACTAGCAATCAACAAATTATTTCTTAGAATCTTAGTGTACCCTTTGCTGACCCTAATGTCATAGCCTTCATCATCTAATATTCCTAAAGAGATGAGATTTTTCCTTAAATCAGGAACATATCTAGTTTGATTGAAGGTCAAAGTGTTATTATCACTAAGTTTTAATACCACTTTCCCAACCCCCTTTATGTCACAAGATACATCATTGCCAAGTTTCATAGAACCAGTAGCATGCACAAAGAAATTATCAAACAAATCCATATAAGGGCCCTTATGAAAGGTACAGCCAGAGTCTAAGATCCATTCATCTTTCATTTTTGAAGTAGTGGTTACATACACAACCCCACTATTATTTTGTATTTTTCCAGTTTCCTATTGAGAATTCTTGCTAACCCTTATATTTTTAAAACATTCTCTAACTTGATGTCTAATCTTTCCACAGTAATAACACTTTCTGGGTACGATGTTATCATTAAACTTCTTGTCATCATATCTTTTATTATCAAACCTATTATTATCAAATTTCTTATTGTCAAACCTATTATTATCAAATCTCTTATCTCTAGGTTTGTAGGAATATATTTCATATTCTGGTAATCTCTAGAATGCCTGGGATTGTTCTTATTACAGTTCCAGTTTTTATTATTACCTTTGAATGAGTTTTTTCCTTTTGGTACTATGGACTATACATTATATGCCTCCTTATATTCAGATTTGGATTCAAGTTCTTTATTCTTAAAGGATGAATGAATTAAGTCAACAGTAAACTTTTGACCCCAATATTCTAAAGCATTTCTAAGATCTTTATATTTTCCCCCATACCATTTAATAGACAAACAACTTTTTGATCTTCGAAAAGTTTTGCACCAACATTTAAAAGGTCTTGTACGAGTCTATTAAACAATGTTTGTAGACCTGGCCCGGGCATTGACCCGATCGAGAGATTGGGTCAAGGGTCGACCCGGGTATTAATTAATATTCAAAAAATATTAAAAAATTCAAAAAAAAAAATATTGAAACCCGGGTCGACCGGGTTTCCCGGGTCAACCCGGGTTTTTAATGTGACCCGGCCCGATTTCTGGGCCGGGTTGCAGGTTTTTCGGTCGACCCGACGAGTTCGGGCCTGGTTTGATAACATTCTATCTATGCTTTCTTCAACATCCAAAGAGGGATCAAACTTATAACTGAAAAATTGTTTCCATAGAAAACATTTATTTGGAAGATAGACTGTGAGAAAAAGTTTTTCAAGTTTATCCCATAGGTTAGCAGCAGTTTTAGTCTCTCCTACTTTCCTAATCACAATGTCAAAGAGATGAAGAAATAAAGTACTCCGAGCTAATTCATCCATTTCAGTTCTTTTTTAAGGAGATACGTCATCAAGCCAAGTTTTATCAATAGCTTTGGCACATTTTCATTGGAGTAAAAGAGCTTTTATTTTCTGACGCCATAAACTAAAATCCCCTTTCCTAGTCCAAATTTCAACCTCAACTTTTGCAGTAGCCATTTTAAAACGATTTTGGGAGAAAAGGAATTACAGAGACCAACCAATGGAAAATAATACAGTCAAGGTATTGCAATAAAATATAAGATTGGAGTTCACTAAGTCCAAGTTACATGAAGAAATTACAGCACAAAGCTGAAATAACAACTGTAAATCACAAAAGTATACAGAATCACAGAGAGCAGGTATAAAGGAAGGCGAGTATGAGAAAGAAAGTCTTTCTTTTCCTCAACCCTACTTAGGTCGGCCCTAAACTCCCTCAGATTCCCGGATTCTCTTAAGGAATCCTGGACAAAGGTAAGTGAAGGGGTCCAAGCAAGGCTTCAATGGAGGAACACAAAAAGATCAAACGAAAGAACACAAGAAACCGTAAAAATTAAAAGATTTCACCTGATTGATGCGAGAAAATTTTTAACCCTTTTAGTTTCTTTCAAGAACTTCCCAGAGAAGGTAGATCTGTTTGCAGATGTTTCATAACCAAGCTCCTTTATGCCTAAAATCACCAGATCCGTAAGCCAAATTTATAGATCTTTTAGAAAACCTGAAGGTATCACAAAGAATCAACCCTGAGTTTTCAGATCTGGGTTTTTTCATAAAAAATTCACGATTTTTAAGAGAAAAGGTTTGAGATCCCTAAAAAATCCCAAAAGATATCTTCGTGTATCAGAAATCCTAAAGCTCTGATACCACTGTAAAGAATTTGAAATCCAGAATACAAACAAAAAACACAAAGTTTATTTAAAATCACAAAGTATTAAAGATATCGTTGTAAAGATTTTACACAAAATCACAAAGATCACAAAGTAACTTAAGCTGAGTTTTTGAAGACAAACTACGTACAAATATCTGTCTCAAAATAACGAATATACAACCACAAAGTATTCTCTCATACAAATCACAAAGGTTTACAAAGGGAAGAAAGATCACACAGCAATTTGTCCTGAATCAGAGAGATTGAGAGAAGAAGATGAAAAATAGCCTCAGAGAAGACGGAGAGAGAGAGAGAGAGAGAGAGAGAGAGAGATCTAGCTTCAAATGTATGCATCTAGAGACTTCTTCATATACTAATAGATCAGATGAATCCAACGGCCATACACACTCCACTTGGTTAGATCTAATGGCTTGGAACCAATTCAATTACAACAAGAAAACAACACGTTTTGGATATGCGATATGGGCCCGGGTTCCAGACTTTGAGGTGAAGTCCAATGTCTTGCACAAGTTGGGATTCTATACTGGAATTCTTCAAATGTGAGCTGAAACAGAGCTTTATGGTTTGGGCCAATTATCTACACATTATTAGAATTCATGACCTGAAAGTATAAATTCTTTTTCATTGTTGAGAAATCTTGAATCTTAAAATTAGCTTCAATTGGTTCATTGATGATTCGACAGTGTTTTGGTATAATATTCTATGATTTGGAACCCCTAACTTCGTGCATAATGATCGATATAAATAGGAGTAGACAAAATCTAGGTTAATTAGGAGAAAATCGAACAAAGTCATGATTAAAGCCCAATCGCAGCACAGTCGAAAACATGAGCATTATTATAGAAAATGAAGGTAGAACATGGAATAAATTTTTCTTGGAGAGTTAAGCTAGGACCACAACAACGTCAAGCTAATGAAGCTAAAGAAGCACTTCTTGGGAGTCAACTCAAACATCTTCTTCTCTTTTCAATTATTTAGATATTTAATTATTAGTTTTTATTTATCCCAGCATTTTTCACTTGTTATTGTAGTTAATTAATCATGCTTGGAGGTGAAAACACATGCTTGAAGGAGATTTAAGGTTAGAAAAGCATTGGAGGAGTATTTGGCCGATAAAAAAAAATATCTAACCAAACCTAGTGCCTATGAGCTTTGGTCATAGTTCCTAGGCACTACCTATAGTCTTTTACTAAAACAAAGCACCTAGGCACTACTTTACCCAAGTTTTGCGAGAATCGGACTCTAGGCAGTATATTCTCAGTGCCTAGGTGCTATATCGTTTTCAATTTTTTAACTTCTAATCCCCTACGCTAAAACAATTTCATCCCTCTTCAAAAATACTAATTTCTCTCAACCAAAAAAGACTTCTCTCAAAACCTTACCCTCCTCTTCAAACTTTCCCTCAAACTTGTTGCATCTTATTATTGGGGATTTACTAAAATGTTGGAGCCAACCATATCAACAAAGGGAATCAAGAGGTAACTTTCAAGTGCATAGGAGGTAACTTTCAACCGCACAAGATGCCATCGTATTACCTCAAGCTCCAGTTTCTCCTCCATATCCATCACCAAAAAATGATGAAAGCGGCAATGGAGATGACTGATGTCTTCACTCAGGGAAGTTCTTTATCTCTATCTTTTATTTTTACATTGAGAACAATATATGATTTAAATTTAGGGGTATTGGAACGTGAATTATTTCTTGAATTGTTGTCGTATGAAATATGTTAAGTTTCTTAATTCTCATATGATTGATTTGTGTGCTGAATTTCTTCTTTGTGAATTGTGAATTGTGGAAAAAAAAAGTTAAGTAATTTGTGTGCTTGCGTGAGTTAGATAGTCTTGTCGGACATTACGCATATGCTTTAGACAATATGTTAACTTATGAATTGTGAATAAGTTATGTGCTTTGTTTGAAATTTTTTCTCACCAATGTAAAATGTGATGTTATTTTCACGTGTGTTAAGTGAAGTGTAGGGCACTCATAGGTTGACTCACATATCTTTTAGGTTGAATTATTGAACTTAGATACTTAACCCTTAAACTATATTAGTGTGCATCATTAAACGAATTTTAGTGTAGTTTAGGGGTGGTCAATAGTAGAAGTGATGATCTAGAATTGTGTTGATTCTATATGTGTTAAGAAGTTGTGTGGAGTGATCTTGACCTACAGATGTAAGCTAGGTAATGACCGAATGTTGGTAATCTAATCCTCATTATTAAGCTCTTGTATAAAATAGAAATTGCATGAATCTTAACTCTCTTTGTAGCATTTTGGGCAAGAGTGATTAAGCTAGTAGGGGTATTTCGAGACCTGACACTAGTACATTAAGAGTCAAAGGCGTCGGTTGTAAAGCAGAAAAGGCGTCGGTTGTACAGGAGACGCCTTTAGTAGCGACGCTAAAAGTGCATATTTAAGGCGTCGATTGTAAAACGACGCCTTAAGTTCATTAAAGGCATCGGTTGTTAAAAAACAACCGACGCCTTTCGTTGAGATAAGGCGTACAATCGACGCCTTAAGTTCATTAAAGGCGTCGGTTGTTAAAAACCAACCGACGCCTTTCGTTGAGATAAGGCGTCGGTTGTTACATAACAACCGACGCCTTATCTCAACGAAAGGCGTCGGTTGTTTTTTAACAACCGACGCCTTTAACTATTATTTTTTTTTCATTTATTTTTATTTCCCTTATATACCTATATAAACTATAACAATCATGTACACATCAAAAAATTATCTTCAACAAATATATATAAGCGAGGAATGCAGAACAAAACTTAATAACTCAATAAACAGAATTTTGAATTAATTAATCTTTTATTCACAATATTGTTAAAAAATTTGTACATTTTAAACATAAAATGGGCCAAGTTTACATACACTCTTCGACGAAGTATTTGGCCCATAAATTTCGAACCTCGTCAATTTCCTCTATTGAGTAAATCTCTTGAAATGCCTAAAAATAATTAATAAGAATTAATAATTATTATGTTAATTATATATAAATCGTAATTAAACAATTATCTTCAATAACTTATACCTCGTGTAGAGAAGTAAGTTGAGAATAGGCTGTGACTATCTGAAACATGTTTCTCATAACATAATAGCCACACTCATCTCCTCCAGGTTGCTGAGGACACTGAGATTTGAATATTTAAAATTAAAACTATTATTAATAGTCGAATGAAAGTGAATATATATTAAACTAATATGAGAATTTGTAGCAATTTATAAAATTCTAGTTTTCATACCGAGATCTTTTTCCAATTTACATTGGATGTTGCTCTCTTGCCTCCTAATGACCAAAAAGCTCGAAATGCCCTAAAGTTTCAGTAAATATGAACAAGTTATAAAAATAATAATAAAACTCAAAATTCTTACATAAATTTTGTCAGAGTCTCCCTATAAATTGAACGTATCCAACCTGTATAGAGACCTATTTATTGAAAATTATCCTAACAACTATCATAATCACAACACAAACACATCAATTTCACCTCAAACTCTCTACGATTATTCCATGAAAGTAACCCAACTTATCTATATGAATGCACTAAACACAATAGTTTGAACAATGCAATAATTACTTACACATTCAATGACGGCTTGATTTCTATGTTACGCCTACATGATTGTACTGAATCTATGAAGTACACAGTATTGACTTCACAACATATTGCAAGCAACATCCAATGATTCCTACGTATTATAAACGTGTAAGTATTCTTTAAATAAATAAAGAAATACACAAATAATAATAATGGTCTTACTCCTGATAGTACGGGGCTAAAATGAATTGCTTGGATCTCAGCGTATTCATTGTTTCAGCCATGTAACTCACAACACTTTCTACATGTGTTTTATCTCTGATCGACGCAATCTGTGATGGACACATAAATCCAATTGACTGAATACCAAATTGCTCACACAACCCATGAAGGAACCTAAAAATAACAACCAATGAATAAAAAATAAAAACGAAAATTTAAATGAAAGACATAAATGCGTATTCAGCAATCTTACATTATGAATACTTGCAAGATAGATACATTCAGCCATTTCATTGAGAGCAAGTCGGTGATGTCGTCAATCGTAACATAAAAACTTTCACCTTCCGTGTGATGAAACACAGTCGCGTCTAGAGGCACTTGGATGTAGTCTGTACCAGCAGGAAGTGTAAGCACCAGAGAGTGTAACATCTTACAATCATTACCCAGACGTTGTAACGTTGCATCATCAATGAGTGGTGATCGTCTGGTAGATGACATATCAAAACTCTGGGATTTTTTATTTTTTTCAATTTGTTTTGCCTGTTTTGTCAACTCTTCCTGTAATTACATGTTTTTTGTCATCATAACATTTCTAATATAATTTTAAAAGTAATTAAAACTCGGAAGGAGTTTTTTATAAATATAAAAATTATTACCTCTCCAAAAATTACCAAATCTTTGGGCCATTGACAGAAACTTCAAATAGCTTCCCCCACCACGGTATAGTATGGAGATGGTACTGGAAGAAGTGACGCTTCGGCACCTTGTATAACATCATCAACCAACACTTTCACATGATCGGTCAAGAGTTGTTGATGGTGCATAATAGTCTCAGGTCCGGATGGAAAAACCATTCCTCTAGCCACTATTTGATGCTCACCATTACAACTTATAGCGAGACGAAAAGGAATCGATTTCTGTTGTTCAATAATATTCAATGTTATAGCCCTTACAATTGAAATATAATCAATAATATTGAACAAAAAAATATTTTAAGAGTAAATACCTGAAGGCCATCAAATGGATCAGGATTAACTGAGTAGCAACTACTGCGAGTTGGTGGTCGGGGTTGTGGAGTTATGTCCACTTCGGCATCAACATTTAAGTCCATGCGCTGAAGGATAGCTTCGTATTTTTGCTACATACTATCAATCTTAATCTGTACCTCTACTGCATACTCTTTCCTGACACGTTCGGTGATACCAACCTCCAAATCCTTCATGATAATATCTTTAATATCATCTACCGACACAACCCCTCTCGATCGTCTGCTGGCTGAATCAGGTCTGCCATATACATCCCTCACCGTGACGTATACACCATATCCCCTAACCCGACCAGGATGATCCTCCTTACCAAGAGCTTCTGATAAGATGTCGTGGTGTCTCCTTGGGACAAATGTCCCTTGAGTTGCTTCCTCAGATTTTTCAATCTGTTCTCAAAAAAAAAAAAAAAAAATGAAAACTAAATATTAGTGTTTAAGCGAAATTTCATCATATTATGAAAAAATGATAGGCTATGCTTACAATTTTTCCGTACACCCCCCTCGTTTTTTCGTTGGGGATGTAATAAGATCCGTCTTCTTTCTTCTTTGATCTAGCTCGAATCCAATCTAAGCTGCGATCATCACTTAACATGGACGAGCTAAGTGACGCACATGAAGATACAGAAGACAGTAGTGGGTCTGAAAAAAGCCACTGTGGCCTCATCCCGGCATAACCAGCGGAGCCCAAAAAATGTGGATGCTCGTTGTGCAACTGGCTGTCCCTGGCCTTCTTGCTTTTTTCCTTAAAAAATAAAGCATCACATTCATTAGTTTTTAACTCAATAATAAAAAATAATTAAGAATCATCACACAGGAGAGTAGGAGTTATAATGTCATATACCTTGAAAATCTCAGTCTCACGCTCTTTCTTGAATTGCTCCCATTTTTCTTCGGTCAGGTAATTATATAGCATAGTAGGTGATGCGTATCTTGGGTGCTTATTGTTAATGAACTTATGCACCAACTTATTCTTGAAATCTTTCCATCGGGACCCAGCAACTCTTAAAATAAAGAATCGACGCCTAAAGAACCGACGCCCTTAATGTGCCGCCACCACCAGCGTCGGTTCTTCCTAAAGAACCGACGCTTTTTATGAATTTTTAATTTCAATTTTGCCACCGCTTTTTTTGAGGCGTCGTTTTTTGAGAAAAACGACGTTAATATGTTATTTTTTTTTATGTAATTTTGTACTAGTGTGATATTCTAACAATTGAACAATTGTTGACTTTAACCCTATTATTTTGATCATATTAAGCAAGATTTTTATATGTCTAACAAGATTGCTTTAAGTATCTCATTTATAATCTTGAAAAACATTTAAAATACAAATTGTCATCAAACAAAAATGTTATGATAAAACAAGATGCAAAGACCAAAATCAAGATCACAGACCAATATCCAAATCAAGAAGATCAAGATTCAAGGTTGATAGAATAGAATTCACATTGAATCTGCAATACGAATGTAAAGATATAAACTCATCAATCTCTAGCAATAAACAATCTCAAATATCGTCTTCCATCAATCATCACTTGAGTAAAAATGTATTTGTATTTAAAAAGTAATTTCACATGATTATCGCACTTAGATGTGACAAAATTGACAAAACAAAATATTATCTAAGTCGAGCACATTTTGATCGATTGAAGTCGTTAAAACTTGCAATTCTCTCTATAAATAACACTCTTTACAATGTAAACAAACACTTACTAGGATATCTAAGAGAGAAATTTATTGACAAAATCATTGAATTTCATTTTAATTATTTATCAAGAATATCCTTGTGATTATAGATCTTTTTCATTTGTGATTATAGATCTTTTTCATCTCTTCCATCAAAGATTCTACTTTTTCTAGAAAATTTTATAAAATCACACCATCTTATTTCTTTTTATTGAAGTTTTATATACCAACATTTATATTGAAGTGTCAATCTCTCTTTGTACTTAACTTGAATTAATTGTAAGAGAGATTCTTGGTTGAAATCTAGATACGAACTATTTCATCATCTTTTAGTTATCAATGTTTACAATTTTGAACACTTGAGTTTAATTCATTGTTGTTTATTGAAGTGTTGTCATATAGCTCTCTTGATACTTAATTTGTATATATAATTTTCAAGAGAGTTATTTCACTTGTAAAACTCATTCATTGTACTTGGGTCATATCAAGGTTGCTAAAAACTTGATTATTGTAAAGGAGTAGTGGTCCTAGTTGAAAGATACACATCATTTCGAGGTTCGATTGTCAAGCTTGAAATAATGTGGTGTTCCTTGTTGTAACGCATCGGGTCATATCAAGGTTATTTGAAAGCTTGAAATTTTTTGTAGCTCTGATTGCACCATAAGTCAATCAATTATATAAAAGCTTTGCTAGTAATGGTGAGCTTGGTAATGGAAGAAGTAGATTTATGGCTGGGTCGAAACTCCTTAAAAGAATCTGTATGTGTCCTTCTCTTTCCTTTTGACTTAAACGATACTTGCATACGTTCGTTTATTTGAATAGTGCAATATATCTATAAGCCAGGTTTAGTGCCCATTATTTAAATTTTTTTAGAACTCTTTTTCAACCACACATTCTATCAATAAAATATTCAACATATAAACCCAAAAAAAAAATCTCTACTTTTTAATCATACATTCTTCAAAAATTTACTATTACCAGATCATTTAAAATAATGGATCTCAAACAAGGGCTAAGTGATATATTTATTCTTAATTAATTTTGATTGCATCTTTATAATACTTTGTATTCACAACTAATTGAGTTTACATCTTTTATTTTATTAAATAAATATTTATACTTGTGCTTATTTCATTTTTAAATTTGAGATTATTTATCGAAATTTTTTAATAATCAATTCACCACCTCTTGGCTAGTTACTCTTTGGTTAAGAGCATCTCCAATAGACTTTCTAAATTTGAATGTATTTAATAATACAGAGTGCGTTTGACTCTTTAAATTTAGAGAGTCAAACTCACTCTCTAAATTAAAATATGAAAGTAGAGAGTCTATTAAAGTGAAATTTTAAGGTTGACTCTCCAAATTAAAGAGCATATCAAGTTTAGAACATTTTAATTTAGAGAGTGAGTTTGACTCTCCGAATTTGGAGAGTCAAAGTCACTCTCTATTATTAAATATATTCAAAAAATTTCAATTTTCAATGTTTCTGCATTAGCTATCTTTATTACATATTTGATATCATTGATTATTCACTTTTAAAAAAAATATATTAACCAAAAATAAAGAAAGACAATAAATATTTTTCTGAAAAAGTAAAATAAAAAGCCAAAATAAAGAGTTTTTTGGAGCTTGTAAAAAAATTTACTTTTTAAATTTAAGGATGGTTTCTATTACGTAGAATATACTATTTAAGTATAAAGAGTCTAACGAGTTTTCCATATACAAGAGTTGTATTTCGCAATGTTTTAACCATTACCATTTCCAGAGCGCTCTCTCTTTTCTTCCCAAACATTCGACCAAAGACCCGGCAATCCTTTTTCCCATTACATATGAACAGGCAGTTAGAACACAGAAAAAATTGAGAAGTCCAAATATTAGTAAGAATATTTTATTGCACATCGAATCCATGAAAACCCAAAATCATTGCAATAATGGGTTAATTTCACGAATGGTCATTGAAGTTGCACAAATATTTCAAAATGATCACTTAGGTTTCATCTTTAAGGTAGTGGTCACTCAAGATACAAATCTTTTCGGCATTGATCACTCGAGACTAATTTTTGCCTAAAATAAAAGTTAAGGACCCTACTGCTGTGGATCGCACTAGTGGGGGGGGGGTAGGAATTTCTCCCTCCCCATCGATGAGAATTGACACTGAAAAATTGGTACGAAATTACACCAGATTAGGTGTGATTTTGCACCGGTCGTGGTGGCAGTTGGGAGGTGAAGATGGAGCCTCATTTGCAATTTTTTATTTTTTTTGTCAAAATTATACTTTTGAGTCATCGTCTTTAATTTTAGGCACACATTAGTCTCGAGTGACCATTGCCAAATGATTTGTAATTTGAGTGATCATTAGCATAAGGATGGAACTTCGGTTGTGATTTAAATATATTTGTGCAACTTCAGTGACCGTTGATAAAAATTAACCCTTGCAACAATGCTACTGGAAATAATAAAATTCACTAACATCCATTACCCAAAATACCAATATATTTTTAAGCTTTGATTTCCACCAAAAATATGATCCCACACCCCCACATAAAAATCAAAAATGCCCGCTTTTAAATTCAAAAACATTTCTATTGTCTCCATTATTCCAAGACCTCTCGTTTATGGAGGTTCATAAGAGATCAAGTATGATCTCCATAGATCTACGACATAGGTGGGTCACACCATGAGAAGAATCCACGACCTCTACTTTGCTAAAAAAATTCAATTTTTTTTTTTTTGGAATAAAATCAAAATGCAAAAAATTAAGGCCCTCCTCGGGGCTTCATTTTTATTAAAACTCTCTCTCTCTCTCACACACACACACACAGGTTTGGATTTCAATTACCAAGCATTAATGAGAGGAAATTATGCCCAGGCTTGTACTTAAAGATTGCAATTCATTTTTCATATGAAAAGGTAATAATTTCACAAGCCAAGTTGCTATTCTTATTAGAAATCAGGCTGTTATTATTATTTATTTATTAATAAAAAAGCCCTAATTCCTCCCCCACCCCTAAAGTACCCCCACCCTACACTCCCCCACCCCTAAAGTACCCCCACCCTACACTAGTAGCATAAAACCTAATTCCTCCCCTACCACAAAATTTCTCTCCAAACACAAATCAGTAAACATGATGGTAACCTCCCCTCCCCTCTCCTCCTCCTCAGACGGGGACCTCTCCTCTCCTCGACGACGATGGAGACCTCCCCTCTCTTCTCCTCGGCGACATCCCTTGCAATAGCCCCTGTGGTGGTGGATCTTTGATGGTGGTGGTGTGACAATGGACATATTATGGTGGTGGGGAACTGGTGGTGGTTGGATGCAGGCCGATGCGGTCGGTGTCGTGCACGAAACCTTCGAGTTTCTAGAGGTGGAGGGTGAAGGAGTAGTTGGGGAGGAAGCGGTAATAGTTAGGGGCTTTGTGGTGGTGGTGGTGGTATGCGGAGTAGAGACTATGAGGTCTAAAAGACCAATACTTATAAGCCTCGGCTCAAGTGTCAAAAATGAGACATGGACTTCAAGACCAATACCTGTGAGCCTTAGCTTAGTGTCGAAAATGACACATGGTCTTAAAGACCAATACCTATAAGCCTCGACTCAAGTGTCAAAAAGGCACATGGTCTAAAAGACCAACATTTATGAGCATCGGCTTAACGTAAAAAATGACACATGGTCTTAAGGACCCATACCTAATTACCTATAAGCCTCAAGTGTCAAAAAGACACATGGTCTAAAAGACCAACACTTATGAGCCTCGGCTTAGTGTCAAAAATGACACACGGTCTCAATGACCCATACCTATGAGCCTCGGCTTATGTGTTAAAAAGACACAAGGTCTAAGAGACCAACACTTATGAGCCTTGGCTTAGTGTTAAAAATGACACATGGTCTTAAAGACCTATACATATGAGCCTCGAGTTAATGTAAAAAATGACACATGGTCTTAAAGACCCATACCTATAAACCTCGGCTCAAGTGTCAAAAAAGACACATGGTTTAAAATACATATACTTATGAGCCTTGGCTTAGTGTCAAAATAACACATGGACTAAACGACCATGTCTGGAATGGGATAACTTAGAGGCCTCTCCTAAAATCCATTTCGGACTGTGAACTTGCGGAAGTAACAAGTCAACATGATTCAGCTCAAGTTTAATGCATCAATACTACGCCATTACAAGTTAAACTAAAGAACCAGTTCAACTCATTGAGCCCTCACTAGGGATTGCCTAACAAGTATGATTTCAAAAAAATAAAAATAAAAAATTGAAACATTGAAACAACCCCCACAGATAAGGGATTTTACTCTAAAGCTGGGGTAACGCTTGATATTCACTTCAGTTCTAACAACTCGTTTTGAAAAGGACTCGAGGTTAGGGCACGCACTGAGTTTCAAAAGCATGAACGTCGTTGTGTTGACTATGTCAAAGCAGTCAGAAGTGAATGATGACCGAAAAACCTTTACAAAGCCAGTTAATTATGAATGCCGATTAACCTAGAAGGGTTTGTTCAAGGAGCTTCAATAAATAACGGTGAGTACCTCGGCAATTGGTCAAGAAGACATTCTCCGTTCGAATGGTTTGCTCAGTGTTACCATTATCAAATTACAGTTCAAACACCTCAGATAAAAGTAAGGGGAATAACATATAAACAAACAAAATTTCAACAAACAAAAGAACTGCTTGCATGTCTTTATAATACCCAAGATAGAACTGTCAACTTCTCCAAATACTCAATTGCTTAAACATTAAAACGCCTCGGCAAAGTGAACCCTTGTGAAATGCATCGAGAAGTTTTAAAAGTAAAACTTACTATTCGTTCAAATTGACCTTTATTATCTAAGGCATCTCACTCCATGTCATGTTTTATCGAAAATGGACTCAAATCAGGCACTCCGAACAAAGACGAGGATCTGCTAAACGCCCATTCAATCAGATCATATCAATGTGCAACCTAGGTTTGTTGCAAAAGAATATTATTTTGGAGCTAGGGTTACCAAATTATTGTGAATTGTGCAAAGCAGGTTGAGCTAACCATTAAAAGAAATGAAAAAGTGCAAATATCAAACAGGGAAAACAGAATAAGAAGCGCACTTCGATCATTCAAAATATAAGAGTCATTACATAAGGCAAAGCAAAAAATATATCAAAAAAATCGTATGTTACTAGGGAGCAGTAGCCTCCTTGGCGTTAGAGGGCTTGACAAAGGAGCCATCCTCAATAATATATGTAGGTTTAGGATAAAAATCTTCTATCTTTCAGAGGTCTAGATAATGAAAACCCTCTCTCACGTCTTTTAAGGCCATCCGAGCGTCGATATTGCCGAAGATCTTCTCCATCGCCTCATATTCTTCGGTGATCTCAAATTTATTTTTGAAATCTTGAACACCCTCGGCCACTTTGGCTTCTACACTCTGCACCAGAAACCTGTACTTCTCCTCTGCTTGAGCTAAGGCATCCTTATCCTTCCACCGGGTGTTGTTGAAAATATCGCAAGTGCGTGATATTATGAACAAGTAGTAAAAGTGGACTTTTTGAGTCTGAAATGTCGATCTCACGAGAACTAATTTACTTGTTACTAGCGTTGATTAATCAGTTCCTAAAACTATAAATAAATGCAAAGATTCATTTTGAACTCTTATAATAGTGAAAGCAATTAAATATCAAAATAAACTAATAAGGAAAATAAAGGATTTGGTTTTTTGTTTTTCTCATGAATGGAAAATGTTGGGACTTACGATAGTAATTTTATTATCCTATCTAATTTCTCTTCTCATGTATTGTTTCGAAATTAGTGTATAATCGAATTCACAATTTTATCCAAAATTTCCCTCTTGAGTTTAAATTGGTTCTATCTAGATAGGTCAATCACATATCTCTATGATGGTCAGAATAAACCCTAAATAGATGCATTCAATGACAATAATTTAAAATGATTATGACAACCAAAACCATGTATCTCTACCCTTTTGTCAATTGTCGAATTTTATTACTTGGTCTAGGTGTTAACTCACCTATCGGATTATGAAAACAACCTACAATTCATCAAATTGGTGATCAAGCAATTCATGCATTAAAACACAATAATAAAATCAATACATAAAACAATTTACCCAAAACTAGAGAATTTAAATTGAATATTTAAATAAAATCACATCATTCGTCCCAACAATAAAATTGGTTAAACATGATAAAAGAAAAACAAGAAGAATAAAAAATGATAACATCACCAAATTCTTGAATTGATTTGAGAAGATGAAAGAATTCTTATACCAAGATCCAATCTTCATCCCAAGTTCTTGATTTCTCCTTTGTCTTCTTGAAATTTCCCTTCGATTTCTCATAGATTCTCGATGAATAATTAATTGAGGATTCCTTTGTAGATTAAAATATGTATTTTTATAGTTTTGAAGTCAATAAAGTGGTTGAATCCTTGTTGGGCTTGAAAACGAATGAAAAAATAAAGGAAAAAATAAAAAAATCACGAAAAACCCTACAGGTGGGCCGCAGTCGAACCGCAGGTTGCAAACCGCTGTCAGGCCATGGAAAAGAGGGCCCAAATGGAGACAGCAAACCGCGGCGGATTTGCGATTGAAATTTCTGATCCGTAAGACGAACTTCAAACGTGCATAACTTTTGATCTAAAACTCCGATTCGTACATCGTTCATTGCGTTGGACTCTAAATTAAATTATCTTTCGAATGATATATTATGAACTCCATGGAGATATTTTTACTGAAAGTTGTGCACTAATTTATTCACATACTCCGCACACGACTTCCTCGTTTTGCTTCAATTCTTCCAAATTCTAATTTTTCCTAAAACAATCAAAATAAATAAACAATTAAGAAACGTCAAACTCTAAAATACTCAAAATTGTTTAAATTTGAGATAAAAACAAGTACAAAAAGCATACTTATCACCGGGCTTCCCTCTCCCTTTCTAGCTCCTTCGTTAATTCGACGACTTTGTCAACAAGCCGCCCTTTCATAATATTGACTTCAGTAAGAGCTTCAGAAGTCACCTTTTGGGCCTTGATGGAATTTCATATTTTTTGTAAATATCTTCCACATCAACGTCGGCAGAGATAAGATCCTTCTTTAGCTTCTCATTATCCTCCCTTAGACCCCTCACAGTGTTCCGCTCCTCTTGGAGAGACCGTTCAACCGAAGCCAAGGACCCATTAAGGTCTTTGATGTCTTTCATCATGTTATCTACTTACACATGACAACCTTAGAACTCACCTCCCTCTGCTCCAACTCACGCACAGAGGATTCCGTCTCTTCAATAAGAACCCAGGTCTAGGCACTTATTGCCTTCATGGCCTCTAGTCATTGTGTAAGTGAACTTCTAGAGGAAAAGGCCTCCCATCCATCGGTCCAGTAGCAGTCTGTCTCAGCAGTAGCTTTGGAAGAGGACTCTAGAAGGGCTTCCAAAGTGATGAAGTCAAGGATCGTAAGCTTGGTGACAAAGCTGGCCTTAATCAAACGAATTTCGTAGCGACATATGGCTTCGTGCTCCCTTCCAAGTTTAAAACATCAAAATGTTCTGCGTCTCTAGGCTAATCAGAAGACCAGGGTGATGCACCGGTCAAAGGAGTGTTAGCAGCATGTGAGGAACTATCTTTACTCTTCTTAAGTCTCTCCAAGTGAGGCTGCTCCTCGGTTATCACCTCTATCACATCCTCGTCCTCCCTTGCACCTTCAAGCAAAACGTGTTGGGGATTGACTTACTCTTTCCTTTTTAGTTTCCTCTCCTTCTCCTTCCCCAATGTCGGCTTGGAGTCGTGCTCCTTCTTCACGATGAGAAGTTGTTGTGTGGACGAAGCCATCAGGGAGAAGCCAAAAGTTTCAAGGCACCAGAGTCAACTGGAGTAGGAGCCCCCTCGGTAGTCCCCCTTGAAAGGTCGGTGACCTCTTTAAGAACTTCCAAATGGAGGCTAGAAATAACGGCCTTTTGTCTCTTCTCTCCCTCACCATCGGCTCCTATGACCGGAGGAACCTTCTTGGTCAAGAGGCCTTTCAATAGAATCTTAGGAAATTCCCTTCACCCTGAAAATAAATATAAAGGATCAAAGTCAGAATTGTAAGGAGTCTATAACAGTGAGCGAAGGTATAGGACACTAAATACTTACCCATCTCTCGCATCAAATCGTGCTTAACAAAAAGTCTCCTGGAGGAAATAAACTTTTGAAAGGTGCCCCAGTAAGCTAACGGCTTCTTTATCACAACCAAATCCTCTTTTGGCAGTAGGTGAGCATACCTTTAGCCTATAAAATTGGAAGATGAACTTATGTTAGAACTAAAAAAACACTTGCAGAGCCCAAATATCCCCTTACATCCACAAAAGAGAGTGCAAGGACTCACGGAGGCAAGAGAGGGTCCGAGGAATCGTAATTTCAGGGGCAGGGTCTGATGGAGTACACTGCCATGCTCCGGTAACCCTAAACCACTGAGTCCTCCAATGCTTGATGGAGTTCGGATGTCTGATGACTATCAATGGATGTTGCGCCTGTGGGGTAAGATAGTACCCAAATATCCCCTTACATCCACAAAAGAGAGTGCAAGGACTCACGGGGGCAAGAGAGGGTTCGAGGAATCGTAATTTCAGGGGCAGGGTCTGATGGAGTACACTGCCATGCTCCGAAAACCCAAAACCGCTGAGTCCTCCAATGCTTGATGGAGTTCGGATGTCCGATGACCATCTTTTACATCCAGACTGATGTCCTTCTCCCTCCGAGCCGCCTTCTTAAGGGTATATAAAGTATGAATGATGTGTAACGAAATGGGGTAGTCGGGACTAACCTGTGTAACGAAATGGGGTAGTCGAGACTAACCTCTTGCCATACTAGCTAAGTCCCTACCACCTGAGTCCAAAATGTTGGGGCAACTTGGTAGGGCACAAGTTGCAACTTCGAAGAAGATCTCGGAAAAAAGGATGAAGAGGCAGGCACATCCCACAATCCAATGCATCCAGAAGCACTACCACCTAGCCTTCCTAGGGACAGCAAGGTCGGTACGTTGTACTAGGATGTATTATTCTTATTTCCCTAGGAATTCGGTATGTTTGTGAAACCTCAACAATATCATTGCCCCTAACCTCTGTTGCCACCTCGTTAGACTCCCATAATTCTGGACAAGGCTTCAGATAAATATGATATCCCGAAGCCATGTTCACATAATCTACCCAGTCCTCCACCTGGGCGATTTCCTCTTCGGTCAATCCTAACTCTTCCCTATGGGCTCTAAAGAGTCCCTAGCACCTAAACTAGACTCTGGTATTTCGGAAGAGGAGCACCCCATTTCCTCTCCCATTTCCATTAGATCCCTATCTTGTTTGCTCCGATGCTTCTGCAAGGATGCCGCCTCTTCTGCTGATGGCTTGGCCATAGGGGAATGACTCTCCTTTTCTTCGATGTCAGAGTCACTTAAAATATTACACTGTAGAATTTCCTATCCCGTTCATTTTATAGCTCTCTAAAGTAATGAGGACAAAAAGCTAAGCTAGTTCAAGGGCAAAAACCTCTTATAGGATCTGCAAGGAATCCCAAAGTCTGGGAGCCCACTTCCCCGAATTCCTCTACATTCCCCAAAAACATACTTACCAGGGGCAGGAAATGTGAAGAAACACACTATACAAGCACTCAGAAAAGATAGGGCTTCAAGAAAAGGAAATGATGAACACACGCAAAAGAAGGGGAGTTACCTGAAAATTGGAGTGAAGAAGACCCTTCAGTTGAGATGAGGAGCTAGGGAAAAACTCCAGTTGATGGAACGCTCGTCGCCATCAGAAAATCACCGGAGAATAGAAAGGCAAAAGAGCTTCTTTGCAGGAAAGTGAAAATGGACTCACCCTTGTTAAAAGTTCTTATTTTGGATAAAGACAAGAATCGTGGAGTTTTGGAATCTTATAAGAATCCCTGAGTTAACCCAATCACTCCACGCGTCATACTATGAGAACATAGTGAACATTAATGGGCAAGAACGAAAAGAGAAAATGATGATTCAATGGCGCGGTTACACTGCACAAGCATGAAAAGATGAGTGGTGTGGGAGTGCTTCACGAAACTCACAAAATCATTATGATATTTCCATAAATGTGCTCCAAGAAAGTGTGCAAACACGTGTGGTAGCTGGTTCATGGGGAAAAGAAGTCCCAAGAGTCCTTTTTCTCAAATTGCAATAAGGGTACTAAACTTTTGGAAATTGCATTGCGCCACCCCGGCAGGCTCTACCCTGGAAAGAGGAAATTTCTTGAAAACTTCACACCATCCTAACCAGGACAACGTCCTTCCATCATGGATATCCCAGTAAGTTCGCATAATTTGGTCTTTGACAAATTTGGTCCGTAGTAAATGAACCCATCAGATTTGAGGGACTAGTGTTAAGACCATGAATAAACTTGACATATCATTAGTAAGGGCCCACAGAAGGCTCATGGGCCCTTCAGTGGAACCTCGTGATAAACAATTTACTATTGGCCGAGGCGTCATACTGTCCTAAGCATCATGCATCCAAACCCATATTGTCGAGTTGCATCTATCCGGGGCATGTACCTCGGACTAGTGATAGGATCAGTTACTACACAGGTCAGACGTTATATCAGAAGGATGTAAAATTTATACTATTTATGACTAGATGTGAAAAACCCTTTAACAGGATGTGATGTTTACATTAATAGTAATGATTATAACCAAATATATGGTTTTACCGGTTTTTGACAGATTTTCAAACCAAACCATTTAAATTGGTTTGGGAAAGACTCAAACCTAAACCAAACCATTTAAAATGGTTTGAGAAAAAACTCAAATCTAAACCTAGCGGTTTGGTCCGGTTTTAAACCACCGGTTTCACCATATATTTTTTTGTTTGTCTACTTTTATGGCACTAGGTCACTGATTTTGATAAACACTTATACCTTATTTGCAATAAATATAAAAAAATTAAATAGATCTATTATAAATCTAAATACTAGCTAAATCAAAACGAAATCATGGTAAATTAAATATAGTGATTTTGTCCGCCTTTTTTGGGCTAAGTTGTTACAAACTAAAAGTCACGACAATGTTACAGCACAAGTCTGTAAGGCCAAAAAAATATAATGATGCCAGACAAGACCTTCATGATCACCATATCTAGAAAAAATAAGAGGTTTATTGATTAGATTAATAATATAACAGAACAATAAAAAAAATAGGATTATTAATTAGACAGAATATATAATAAACATAACAATTACCTAAGCTTACCGTTGTCTGTTATTACGAACTCAAATTCAATTTCACGCATACTCAAATATCAATTGTTGTCACACACGATTCATCATCTGCATAATAAGGAAAATGCATTCATTATATCACCATTGTATTAGATAAGATAGATAAAAGAATTTCTAAAAATATGGTGGTAGAAAATATAAATCACCTAACATAAGTTTCATTGAGTCATCCAATGCCTCCACTTCATTCAAATATTGGCGCAACACTATTAGTTCCTTCTTAGTTTGCAACCAATTCTTTCCACATATGTAAGCCTCAACCATCTTTGCACTATGAACTCCTAAACGAATCAAGTATCCGACCTCCAGTTGAGAATGCAGACTCAGAAGCAACTGTAGAAATTTGAATTGCTAATACATCTTTAGCAATTAAAGAGACAATCTTATACTTGGGAGCATTTATTTTCCACCACAATAAAATGTCAAATGGCTCCTCAGTCAAATCTTCACAACGGTCAGACAAGTAATCTACTAAATCATTTTTCTCCAACAACCTAGCATCCCGATTAAGTCTCGTTTTAAAGATTGAAGGGATGGATTTAGAAATGCCCAAAGCAGATTGTGATTGACTTTGACTACCAGATTGAGACATCTCATTTGACGGTGGAGCCATCATTTCCTTGTAATAGTTATACAACCTTTGAAGTGTGTTTTCAACTTTTGTTAACCTTTGCAATTTATTCATTATACATTATTTCAAAGCCAAATTCAAGCAATTCCAACTTGCATCTCGGGTCAAGAATTGTTGCTATGAATAACGAGTCATTAAACTTTCCATGATTGCCCCAATACTTATCCTATTTTCTTTGCATACTAATAGCCATTTTTCCCATCAAACTTTTGGGATCTTTAGCTAATTCATTTAACTCCCCATGAATTTCACAAATTTCCTGGAAAAAAGTGTTAGATGTCACATATAAAAAGCCACTAACTTTCAATGTCATATCATAAAAATATTTAAGAAACTTAATAAATATTTGTCCTTGATCCCAATCAAATGGAATGGGTGGATCACTTCTTTCATCGCCTCTTTTCTAGATATGTCAACTAGCCGAGCCGAGCCGAGCCCGCTCATGAGCCGAACATCAAGGCTCAAGCTTGGCTTGAGCTGAGCCAAAGCTAGACCAAAAATTTAAGGCTCAGCTCGAGCTTCTTCGAGCCGAGCCCGAGCCTGGCCGACCCTTTTTTTTTGAATACATGTGGAAAATGAATTATTTTTAGTTAAACATATAATGTACACAATAAATGCAGTAAAAATATCAAACGTAAGATCCAATAAAAATTACTAATTGTATTATGTATATTCAATAAAAGTTACAAGTTACAACCCTCCTCCTTTGTTCTGGGCTTGGGACCAGCTATGATAAACACAGGTGGAGTTAAAATTGTACACGAATAATATATTTCATGTACAATTTTTTTAAAAACATAATAATTTAAAACACACAAAATGATTTTTAAAAACATACAATTTTTTTCTATCTTAAATATTGCTGCAAGTCTTCGGCCATAATGATGTTAACTTTATCTTGATGTCGTAACTCTGCACATTCCCAATCCTTTAAGCTTACAAGAGCCTCTAATATGTCTTCCTTCAGTCTTGATCGTTCGTTTGAAAAAATCCTACTACTTAAACTAAATGCAGCCTCCGATGCCACGGTGGACACCGGAGGTGTTAGTAAATCACGTGCAATTTTTGCTACAATGGGATATTGTCTTTCATTACACCTCCACCAAATTAGAATATCAAAATTCTCGAATTCTTGTGGTGTTAACACACTACGAACATCCACGCACATGTACATAGCTAACTCAGATGGAATTTCAATGTTAGTACCACATAAATCTATCGATCTAAATATGTTTCCACTGGAACTAATTGAGGGAGCACATGCATTTGTGTTAATAAAGTCCCATAAAGAATTAGAATGCATTTGAGTACTTTGTGAAACATTAGTTTGGGAACTAAAACTGCCTTGATCTCTTTTTGCAGCATAATAATTGTACATTTCACATAATGAAGATTACGTATTAACATGTGATAGTTCTACATTTAAATTTTGTGAAATTACCTTTATAATAGCCTTAGTGCCCATTAAATTTAGTCTAACATCCATCACCAAGGCTAAAACTAATAAAGAAGGTAATTCTTTCCAGTATTTGCGAAATTTCATCTACATGGAATAGACTACATTAATAAAAATTGGCAAATTCCTATATTGATTGAATGTTTGTGCAATATGAAAAAAGTGTTGTAAAACAAGTGAAGGTGTTGGGTAATAAACACTAATGTAAACATTTGTGGCATTATAAAAGGCTTTTAAAAATCTTTTTACACAGAATGCAATTTCTCATTCCAAGTCTTCTAAATTATGTGTAGGTCCATATGTATGCCTACCATTATAATACATTGAAATAATTATTTCATATTTATCACACGACTGCAGCATAAGATATGTAGAGTTCCATCTATGTGATACATCCGAAGCAAATGAACGTTCTTCTAAATTACACTCCTCAGACAAACTATTAAATGCTTCTTTTCTTGATGGTGACACATTTATGAAATTTATTGCTTGTATAATTTTATCTAAAGGTGTTTCAATATGTTCTAAACCACTTTTAACAATTAAGTTGATAATGTGACAAACACAACATTGGTGGAAAAATAAACTACAAATGGTGGGTTTAGATCAGAAATAAATAAATTAATCAATAACAACCTTATTAACGCTAGCATTATCAAAAGTGAAACTACGAACCATACCTTGCATACTGTATTCTTCTATAATCCCTTTTAAAAATAAATAAATGTTAGTGGCTTTATGGGGATATTCGACTAATCTAAATGCAATAATTTTTTTTTGCAAAATCCAAAGATTGTCCATGTAATGAGCTGTGGTAGCAATATAACCTTTTTTGTTACCATTGGTCCATTAAATCAGATGTAAACGAAATAAAGTATCATATTTTCTTAAGGTTATAATGGTAGCTTCTTTACTTTTATTATATAATTTTATGGTGTCTCTACGAAGTTTATTTCTACAGTAAGGAGTATACCTGGGTTGAAGATAATTCTGCACAAGTCGGGTGAAGTGAATAGAGTCAATTAAGGAAAGTGGCATCTCAACAGCCACATATGCAGTCATACCTTCGCGAAATCTTTCTTGCGAATACAAAAATGTTGAAAGATTAGAACCAGAACCACCAAAAACAAGGTGGGACTGTGTTGGGTCAGCAACCGGTTTTGCTTTACAAGTCCTTGTTATGTGTCGATTTAAATGTGACATGCTTGACCCAGGCTTCCAGCTCATTTCCTTACCACAGTAATTGCAACACGCCTTCCATATATCAACTACATTTTCAACACCAATTTTTTTCTTGTCATATGTTGCCAGCAATCCGATAACTCTTTTTTAGCTTGCTTGATTTCAACAACTTCCTCCTCTTGGATATCATCCAAGTCAATTTTAACATTTTTGGATGCATCGATATGAGATGGAGTACTTGAGCTATCCTTGACTTGGTTAACTTCATCACTGTTAAAATCCATATGTAGACTGTAGTTTCAAATTTGGAACTGAAAGAAATATTATCATAAGAATATAGAGAATTGAATAGAAATTATAGTAAATCAATGAATACTATGGCAAAGAAATTGTAACTTTTAAGTGAATTAACTTTGTGAATTTACAAACTAAATACCAACTATTTATAGACAAAAATACGTGAGAAAATATCATATTTCAAATTCAAATTTAAAAAAAAAAAGAATTTGATTCGCATTGCAGGTAGCTAGCCTGTAACACGCGTTGGCGTTGCAACACGTTACGTGCAAAGGTGTTGCAGGCAGCAACACAGCTACTTTAGTTGCTTGCTATTGTAGGAAAATAACACGGGCCAATTTGGCCCGTGTCATTGGTCCAATTTGGCCCGCTACACGGGCCGGACGGCATGGCTACGCGTGCCTGCTCGGGATCAAGCCAACCTAGCATTTTCAGGCTCGACTTGAGCTGAGCTTAGACCGAGCTTTTTATGAGTCGAGGCCGAGCTACCCGAGCCGACAAGCCATTTTGACACCCTACTCTTTTCTCTTCATCAAAGTATTTTGTATAATTCTCGTCACTCTCCAAAGCACCAAATGCTTTTCTAAATTTCATTACAGTGTCTAACATCAAGTACGTAGAATTCCATCTAGTAGTCACATCCAAACACAACAAAGCTCAAGATTCAATATTTACTTCCTTGCAACTCTCCCTGAACCTTTTTAATCGTGCTGGGAAAGACCTAGTGAACCTTTCGGGATTGTGAATAGATGAAATAGAACTGCTAGTTTATTTTAAACCATCACAAACAATTAGATTAAGAATATGGGCACAAAACATCATATAAAACATTTCTCCAACAAGAATTAGACAATGTTTCTTCTCCTGAAACCCATCTTTCAATTTCGATATTGCAACATCATTAGATGATGCATTATCAACAGTCACATAAAAGATCTTTTTTATTCCCCAATCATGAAGACAAGAAATCAACTCCTTGGCCACCATATTAACTTTATGACTGGGGACTTGAATAAAGGTTATAATGCGTTTTTGAAGCATCCAGTCATCATTAACCCAATGAGCAGCCAAACACATGTAACTAACATTTTGTATCGATGTCCAATAGTCTGTAGTTAAACAAACCCTATTTGTACTCAATTCTTTCTTCAATTTCTTCTTTTCATCAAGGAACAATTGATATATATCTTTTGCCACTGTAACTCTTGAAGGGAATTCAAATGTTGGAAAAAAAAATACTTTGTATATAATTGAAAACCTTCATCTTGCACATGTCTAAATGGTAACTCAGCCCATAAGAAATACTTAGCAATCATTTCTCTAGTCCTTTTTTTTATTGAACTTAACTACTTGTCCCTCCAAACCTTGTCCCTCCAAACCATCATCATTTTTAGATTTAGTGTAATAACTCATGGTCTTTTATTTTTTTTATCTGGAACCCTATATGGATATTTCTTACAAATGCACTAAATATGGTTCCGCAATGTACTAGTACCCGCATTTTTATTTTCGTACTTGCCTACAGTAAATACACTCTGCCTTTCCTTCTTGTAGTTTAAAATGATCCCATACATTAGATCTTTTAGCTCTCTTTTTTTCCTAAATGGAATCTACACCACCAACAACTATATTTGGCTTAAGATAATTTTCATCTTTAGAAAGGTCAATATGATCCATATTTGTGATTCTGCACAAAAAATAAATGTCTCAATCGGTTCATGACATCATGTGCTTAAAAATAAACAGATTTTGTGTCACATTCATCAAATTATTCCAAATTATACATTAACAGAAAATATCCACGAATCATTCAATTTTAAATGCTAAAAAAATTGGAGAAGATGATGAACATGCATAAATTTTTGCTGAAAAAAATTTGCTGTTGTAAAATTGAAGAAGATGAACGAACATGCATAAAAATTTTGAAGAAGGAGATTAAGAACTTTGGCAACAATCCGAGGAAAAAATAATAACTTATTGCCAAATTTACTGTAGCAATTGCCAGTAATTTCCTGTTCAAAACGCGTTGCAACTTGCTTGTAGCAATAATGTTTGTAGCATGTGGAAGATGAACATATTTCAATTTTGTAATTTTCTGTGAGTTAGGTCAATAATGAGCGACTTCATGAGTTTTGATGATGTTGTAAGGTTAAAGGTTTTGGACTTTTTTAATTACTTACTTCTTGGGCCTACTTAAATAAATAAATAAATAAATAAATTTGCATGCCTATCATGGGTAATATAGGAATAGAAAATTAAATTATCAAACATATCCAAATAAAATATTGAATTTGACATATTGCTGAATTTTCAAAATTTTTCCTTTTTTTTAATAGATTTTCCCCGATCCGATTTCGTTTCAAACCACAATTAAAATTTTCAAACTTAAACCAAATCATTCTTGATCGGTTTGGTCCGATTCAAAGTCATTTCGTTGACGGGTCCGTGTGGCACCAAACCGATAGTTCCTAAAATGCGGTTTCAGTTCGATTTTTCGGTTTCCTAGTTTTTGGTTACAGCCCTAAAAGGATGTAACATTTCTACTGTTTGCGGCTAGATTTGAAAAATCCTTTAACATGATGTGATGTTTACTTTAATAATAATGATTATAACCAAATATATGATTTATCTTTATAATGGATTTTGGGCCTACCATGTGAAAAAGTATAACACGTGTTGTGATATAAGCAAATAATTTCAACTATAAATACAACACACTTTGTTGGAATAATTGGTCAATTATTTATAGTATGAATTGGAAAAATTTTCAATTGGTGTAATGGTTTGTCACAACTTTTCAAATATAAAGATTTGAAATATGAAAAGTCATCACATTATGAATAGGTGCAATCTAGATCATTAAAAATGAAGAGGTATGATCTAATGATTTATATTAGTTTTTCCAAAAGATGCAACCGTTTGAAGAGACACTTGAAAATGTATAAATAGGGACCACTTTTTCCATATTTCCTACTCCAAATCAATTCAACATAATTGATTTCTAATTCTTTCTTTTTCCAAATTTTGTCAAAACAATTTTAAAATTATTTTGAGTTTCATATTCGATAACTATTACTCGATGTCTATTCCGTTATTGAAGAGTATAGTCAAGCATTGGTTTTCCAGACAAAATTAATACCATGTTATATTAATTTTGGAAGAAGCGTTGTATATTGGGAGATAGACGTCCATTTGATCCTATTAACACCAATGCAGGGAGCGAAATCAGTCTTAAGGAGATTTGCATTTGCATACCTAGCTTCATTTTATCTCCTCCTAATTTCTCCATGTTAGTAAGTACAAATTATATTTTTG
This sequence comes from Ligustrum vulgare, assembly GCA_963555705.1. Taxonomy (NCBI): domain Eukaryota; kingdom Viridiplantae; phylum Streptophyta; class Magnoliopsida; order Lamiales; family Oleaceae; genus Ligustrum; species Ligustrum vulgare. The sequence continues at coordinate 37,406,306 of OY743173.1, read as the reverse complement.
TATAATAATTTCGGTAAGTCAAAATTTATTCGATATTTTGCAAGTGTAAGTCATTTTTTTTATTACAATGAGAATTCCCCCGGTGAAGCTCGAACCAAGGTGTGTCACCTGGTAAGGGTGGTGCCTTTCCACTAGGGCCACCCTAGGCTTCGTGTAAGTCATTATTTAATTGGATTTGCATGCACTTATTTTTTTTTTCTTAAAAGGAATATAATTATGCACGTTATATTTTTACCAACACACTTGCCTCCAAGTGAAAGGTTAGCAACTCAATACTCTCACACAATATATTACACTCACTCCCTTTTCTCTCTTTTACACACTTATATTTCCTGTATCCAAGTTATATTTACTCGAAATGGGTATTGACTTGAGAGTCGAGTGCAAACGGGAGCCAACCCGATCCCTTTGCACGCTGATTGTTTGTCTTAGTGCGCAGGAAGTCCACGTGTTCAAGATGGAGGAGTTGAGACGTGTTGATCCAAGGTCTTACCAGATTTTGTACTCAACAATAATCATTTCAATTTTCAATACAACTTTTTAACCACACACATTTTTCGAAACCACTTTTTAATCACAAATTGTACCTCGAAAATACAAAAAAATAAAAGTGACGGTGATTGAACAGTTACCGAACACATGCTAAATAATTGACATTTTCACGTGAGTTGATAAAAAACAAAGGGATGCACTTAGAGGGTGTTTAGCATTTTTACAAAGTCCTTAAATATTTTATATTGACTTGGTATGCCATGTCGTCCCTTCAGTGTTACATCCAGATTTAAATGAAGGGCCAATAAGGAAGAATGTCGCTCTCCCATAGAATTAATTGGACATAGCTTAAACACCTGAGTCATTAAAAATATTCTAAAAAAATCTATTTATTTTAAATAACTGCAAGGGAAAGTTACATAATTTGTATATCCAGTGTTGCTTTGTTGATTTTAGATCTCAACTCTTTTTGTACGAAATGATCATTTGACTTTTTATGTGAAGAGATGTCTGAGGCATATATATTAGAACATTTTCAATGAGACATTATCAAAGCACAATATTGTCTACCTATTTTTTTTACAAATGGCAAAAAATGTATATGTGGTATATTAATGCTAGAAATTGTAACATTAATTTATTAATTTCTACCAAATCAATATATTTCTCTCTTTCATTTTTCTATAAATCAATAATAATTTGCCACATTTGCATATTGAACATTATTGGATTGGAGAGTTTTTTTGATATAATGTCAATATCTTTGTTATATCACATGTACAAAGTAGACATTGTTCCATTGGAGATGGTCTAAAGGCAAACTTCAAAAAGTGTGTCACATCATAAAAATAGACAATTTCTAACTATTTTCTTCTGCACGACATGTCATGCTGAGATAGCAAAAACAAAGTTAGAAATTGTGTAGGACAATGTCTCTAGACGATAAGTCTAACATACTGACTGTGTATCTCTTAAGAAAATGATAATTTTATAGTTTTATTTTAAATAAATAAATGCAAAATAGACATTAATATTGGACTGTAAACATAATGTGTTGAAGTTTTTTTTTTTTTTTTGACTCATTGTCTGTTTATTAGAAATTCAATTAGAAGTCTAATTAATTACTACCAAGTTGCACCTTTTTTTGTATGGATAATGTCTCATTGAGAATATTCTTAGATCATCTCTAATAGTTTATGAATTATGAAAAAAGTCATTGTCACGAAAGAAAAACAAATAATGATTTAAAATTTTCATTTTCAATGGTTAGTTTTCATGCCTAAATGATGTGGGATATACATTATCTGGCACTATATTTAAGTATAGAAAACGTGCTAAATAAAGTTAATTGGAAAATATTAATTTTTTATTTATTTAATCTAAGAAAATTGTGGTAATTTGAAGATACATGTATACATAAAAATTTGTAAACAAAGTCCATTAAGGTAATCTTAAATTTCATTATCTGTTTTATTAACATGACTGAAATATTTATCTAATTACTGCTACATAAATCAAATTATGCATAAACTATTAGAGATGCTCTTAGGGTATAGATATTTAGAGCTTGTTTAATTGCACAAGATGGAAAAGAAAATAAATTCCAACTTTCTTGAAAAATAAAAATCAACGCTCATCAAAGAATTGGTTTTCCTTATTTTTTTTTAGCAAAACAATGCCATTTTTCAAATAATGGAAAATATTTTCCATGAAAAATGTTGGTAATCAGTTTCAAACATGACATGAAAAGCACATTTTTCAAAAATAAATAAATAAATAAAAAGGTGTGCAATCAAACATAGCTTAAGTAAATCCCTTCAATTTCTTTCTATACATGAATCAATTCAACATAATTGGGAATAACGAATAAAATTGTCCTAAAATATATAGAATATTTTAGGAATAAATTGTGAAAAAAAATAAAAATTAGAATTGAGTGATGATTATAAACTATGTAAGAATAAAATTGTCCTAAAAAATACAGATAATTTTCGGAATGAATTATGAAAACAAATTTAGAATTGGGTGATTGAATTAAATACGAATAAAATTTTCCTAAAATATATAGAAAATTTTTGGAAATAATTATGAAACCAAATTTAGAATTGAGTGATTAAATTAAACGATAATAATACAATACTTATGGCATTTCTTTACGTTTCCCTGAAAATCGTAAACAAAAATGATTTTTTTTTTTTTTTTTGGTAAAAAAATAGATGATAAAAATTACAGTTAAAAGTCATAGTGAAGAAATATTAAAATATCAGAAAAATGATTAAAATAGATTAAAAATTGAATATAGGCGAGAAAATAAGAAACCTATATGATGCATCAGAGTCATGGAAGTATGAGGATCAAACATCGCTCGGTTTCAAAAAGCACGAGCTTCTCATAATTCGAAGTAATTCTCGTCATTTGCATCATCCAATCCATTCACTATAATTCACTATAATTAATGTACTCAACTTGCACTATTAAGATCGTGAGATACAGATGAGTGCTAACAAATATGCTGATATGTGTGTGTGTGTGTGTGTGTGAGAGAGAGAGAGAGAGAGAGAGAGAGAGAGAGAGAGAGAGAGAGAGAGAGAGAGAGATTAGAATAGGTTTTGACAGAAATGAATGGCACTGAAAACAGAATGACATTAACAATTGGCAATTGGGGAAGATTATGTAATTGGTCCCAGTGAATGACTGATATTATTCCCAAACCCTATACCTTATTGGGCCGGGATGATTTTGATAGATTGCAGCTTGGTTTAGGAATATTACTATCACAAAATTTATTTACTACACCACATTATAATTACACCACAATTAAATATATTTTCAATAAATACACCACAACAAATTTACAATAATATTCCTAATCCTATAAAAACTTAAAACAAAAAATTATTGTGGTGTACTCATATCCCAAATTCCCAATATTTCTCCCTTTTTTTCTCATCATTGCCACCCATTATTTCCTTAATTACAATTAATTATGTTCAAATTTCTATGTTACACATTTTTAATTGATGTTTGATGGATAATTGAAACAATAAGATATTCAATTTCATATAAACATAGTAGGTGGTTGGTTGGCTTCTAAATACCAATGTTTAGAAAACCGGAAATCGGTTCGAACCGGAAAAGGCAACGGGTCAAGGGTCAAAAGGTCCAACCGGGTTAAACCGGGGTCGAACCGGTTTCAATTAAAATATAAAAAATTATTAAAAAATCACAAAAATTCTAAAAAAATTAAGTTATTTTACAAATAAACTAATATTAACTCATTTAAAAAATAAAATTATACACAAAAATAGCTTAAAACAACAAAAAAAAGAAAGAAAGAAAGAAAAGCGGTTGAACCGGCCGGTTTTTTACCGGCCGATTTTTGGGATGAACCGGACCGGTTTTCCGGCCGGTTCCCGATTTTCCCGGTCGAACCGGCGGTCCGGTCCGATTTTCCAAACACTGCTAAATACTTGATACACATTTTTTTTATAAATACTAGATGCAATTGGAATCACTATATTTTTTTTAATACTAGATGCAACTGAAAATACGATAGGTGGAATGCAATATGAACACACAAATATATGTAATTGAAAAACCATAGAATTCGAAAACTGAATATAAAATTTAATTGAAAATCAAATATAATTAAATAACCAAAATCATGTGTAACGCCCCGGGTTCTAAAGCACTCGGGATGCCACGTCATCTTTTCAAATTGGTTTTCGAGAATAATGATTTTACGGAAAATAACAAAAATTCAATTTTATTTAAATTTTAATGATAAATAATTCAAATGTTCAAAATAACTTAAATAATAAGAAGGAAATTCGAAAAACTTAGAATTAAATGTATGAAATAATTTTTTCTCAAAACATATTAAAATTTCTTCAATAGCCACCATCGCGCGCTCCATCATCAACTCCAAAATCTGAAAATTTGTAATTTAAAGAAAGGGTGAGTATTTCATAGAAATACTCTGTAAACTCATCGCCAATAAATAATCTACAGAATAATTGAATACGTAATTATGCAACTTAATTATATAGTGACATCATTATCATAAGCTCTTTTATTTTTTAAAAATCAAATGATCTTTAAAAACATAAGGTATGAGTAGTCTCGTCTCATGCATTAAACCACGTAAGTTATGCATAACATCATTTCTCATTTTACCTCATAAGAAATATTCTCGTCTCGTCTCATACATTAAATGCATATAAATCACGTAAAATCACATAAAGATATACAATTATAATCTAAACTAATTAGTGGAGGCGAGTCTACCTTATTTCTCGAGTTTGTGGAGCGGGAAAAACGTCAATCTTCCAAAAGTCTAAACGTCTCGTCTAACCAATATATCAAATAAACTAATATTTTTGGAATTTAAAGGTTTTTAAAACGAAAGAGTTTTTAAAAGAAAAGTTTAAGGTTTAAATTGAAAATCTAACATAGTTGGGATTTGAAAATAGTTGGGACCAAAATAGATGATTTTGAAAACTATTGGGCTGAATCATATGTTTTAAACATCTTGGGGATTAACTAATTTATTTTAAAAGTGCAGGGTTGACTAGAAACATTTTTAAAACTCAATAGGGGCTAAAATAATATATTTTGAAACTTGGGACTAAAGATAAATATTTTAAAATCAAAGGACTAAAATAACTTAATTTAAAAATAGGGGTTGAAATAATTACTTTTAAACTATCATGGACTAAAATAAATAACTTTTAAAACTTGGGGGCTTAAGGGACGATTTTAAAGTTTGCAGGGGCTGAATTAAAAGATTTTGAAAAACGCGAGGGCTCAAGGGGTAAATTTTAAAAAAAAACATATATATCCCTCATATATATATCTCTCTCTATCGTCAGAGAGAGAGAGAGAGAGAGAGAGAGAGGTCGGAGAGCAGAGAAGGGGCGACGCCCCCTTCTTCCGTCCAGTCGCTGCCGACGAGGCATCGCCGGCACGAGGAGGCGATGAGGGTGTGTGGTAGGTGAGAGGGCTTGGGAGAATTTGGTGCAATTTGGGATTGAATCCGAGGCTCTAATTGCAGTTTCTTGGTGATAATCCGACGATAATAACGGTTGCTGATTGAGGTAAGTTTATTCCTTGAATTTGGGTTTTGATTTGGGGGAAAATTGGTTTGTCCTACGGTATTGGGCTGAGATTGTTGTGCAGTGGGCGGTGATGCCCGGCGATAGTGGTGGTCGGTTTGTGGCGAACTGGGCAACATATTGTTGGTAGTTTGGTGGGTTGCTTTGAGTGATTGCGGCTGGCGATTCTCCAGTGAAAATTAAGTCTTGACAGTAAAGGATTGAATTGGGTGCAGATTGTGGTTCACGTGTGGTGAACTGGCAGATTGATGGTTGACTCGGTGGTGAAGAGGCAGTTGGAAGTGGATGGATGATTTGTGTGAAATTGGAGTGGCTGAAACTTGATACTTTGGTGGTGAGCCATGGTAGCTCGGCTGATTGGTTGGTCCGGCTATGGTATAATTGTGAACTCTGATTCTTATGGGTTGAGGGTGCAAGTGTTAGTGTGGTGGTTTTGCACGAAGGTTGCAGTGAAAATTGGTTTGATTTGAGATTGTAAGGTGACAAGGATTTTATCAATTTTTGATTTAGAATTCAGATTGGAGAAATTCTCTGGCGGATGATGAAAGCGTTTTCTGTGTGGTTTTGTTTTTTTTTTTTTGATCGGAAAAAGGTGTAGCCCACACCCTGAGGGCCCGAACCGACCACGCCCAAGGCCATTGGTTCGGGAAGGTAAATCCAGGTTATGCCTCCAAGGAGCCAGGGTGGAAGGGCTTATGGTAAGCATGAGAAACGCTCAATAACTCCCGCTTGCCACAAGGTCAATTCCACCTTGCGGGGAATCGAACCAAGCACACAGCTGCGCTGAGCACTTACCACCCATCCCCTTTGCCACTTGGAGATGTGCCCTGGGGGCATGTGTGGTTTTGTTCGTGAATTGGATTGAGGCAATATATGGGTATATATAGATTGGTGTGGAATATATTGAAGTTGGAATAGAATTTTGAATATGGAAACGTTTGATTTAGAATAGAAATGTAAAAAATTTAGGATACAAGAATATGATTGCGAATAGAATACCTTATTAAAAATAATTATTTAAAAAAAAGACTTGGATAAATTGGGATAATAATAAAATTTTAAATTTGATTTAAATAATTTTGGAAATATTTTTTGGAATTAAAAACGATTTTGGATTTAAATAAATTTTTGAATTTCGACTATATATAAAAATATGAGAAATTGGACTAGAAATTGAATTGAGCTTAAATTATATTTTATTGGCTCGAAAAAATCAACATGACTAGACGAACACGTTTTAATTTTAAAAATAGGTGAAATTATAGCGACACGTTTTTAAGAAATTAAATATTTATCTTATAATCAACTGAAAAATTCTCGGTCGCTACATCCTGGGTGATATCAAAATATAGGGAACCTTGAACAATAAAAATCTTTCACTAACCTAAAGTCCTAAACTTTAATTTATGTTAATGTTTGCATGATGTTATTATTTCAAAACTCATATGAAATTATTGTATTAACATCTATTCTAATTAACTTGGTATTGAAAAGCAAAAATATTAAACAACAAGAAGAACAAGATGATTTAGAAAAATAAACATCAAGAAAATAAGAGAATATTTGAAAGATGTGATGTATATAAAAATTATTTTTAGTGAGATAATATTAAAAGAGTATGTATGTAATTTTATTTATGTCCATTTTTATAAATAAAGAAAATACTTTAAATTGTGGTGTAAAAAATAAATTTTATGGTGGCAATATAGTCACCATAAATATAAAGAAGAAAAGAAAATAAATTTATTTGAAAGATTGTGATGTATTTAAAAATAGCGAGAGAAAAATAAAAGGATATTTTTGTATTTTCTTTTATGTCTATTTTAATCAATAAAGAAATTACTTAAAAATATGGTGTAAGAATTAAGTTTTGTGGTGACAATATAGCAACCTTTAATTATTAATACTCGACAATCTTCTTCTTCTTGTGGAAATTGACATAAAAGACACTAGCATTTCCAAGATTCCAGTTTAAAACTCTATTTTGGCATAAGTTTTACAAATTTTACAAAATCGTGTAATTTTCATACTATTCTATTAAGTTTACCCGTTCGGTCCATTCAACTCTAAGAATCGAACAATTTTAGTTTCGATTCGATTTCAATTATTTTTTTATTTTTGTTCGATTCCTATTTAAAAAATTGATTTGATGTAAATTTCTAAATATGTGCAAAAATCAAAGTTCAATTAAAAAATTGCACGTAAACATAATACCAAAACTATAATTTATTAAAATATTTTTTCTCGATTATGGAGAAGTAAATAAACAGTTTTTTTAATTTTTAAAAAGTTATCAGCACAAAAGATTTAACAAAAAAATTCACCACATAAATAGCTCAACCTATGGTTAGAGAACAAAAATTCTTGAAACATAAACAAACCAAGACATTGGACACCATTTTAGGAGTGGAACGACAAATATGTTTTTATAGATTTTACTTTCAATTTTGATTTTTGTTTTGGTTTTGTTTTGAGAATTGGTCCATTTCAAAAAAAAAAAAATTTTAAAAAATGTTTCAGAATTTTAATTTTTTTTTTTTTTTTTTGGTTAAAAATCGAGAATTTTTTGGTTTTTAGATTCAATTTCGATTTAGTCGGTTCGGTTTCTATTTTTTTGTCCACCCATCTACAAATCACTACTCCAAATCTCATATCAAATTAACAGTAAACATTTTATTTATTTGTTTCTTTTAAATTTCAACAATTAATTTATTTAAAAAATTATTTATTTACATATTCTATTATTACTTAAATTTTATTAATTAAAAAAATAGAAAATAATTATGAAAATATTGAATTTATAAAGGCATTACTACTAATACAATCTTTTATGTTAACAAAAATAATAATCAAATTGCAACTAACATAAATAAATAAATTTAAATCATTAAAGTAATTAAAAAATATTAACAAGAGGCAGATAGAAAATAGATTTTGTATTGAAATGTGGAGGGAAAATGAGGGGGAAAAAAACCTACAAATTCAACGCCAAATGAAAATGAAAAGTAAAACTCCAAATATGGAGTAACATTGTTCTGTTCACAACTCTATTTTGGTGAAGTGAATTTGAGTTCGGTTGGATAAGGAATTAACTCCATTTTGACGTAAAGCTCCAAAATGGAGTTGAGTTGAAGATGCTCTAAATAAGATTAATAAATATTTTTACGGTTTTATTCATGTCTTTTTAAGCCTTTGTTTGTGCTTCATTAAAATTTTAATACATTTTTCTTTTCTCTTTCCAATTTTCAATCCCACATTCTTCAATTAAAATAATATTATACATAAATTCAAAAGTCTTCATTAGTATTTTTTGATCAGATGTAATTATGTGGTTAAAAAATAATTTGGAGAAATGTATTATTTATAAACTTGAAACAAATTTACCAAATAGAGGCTAAGATGCATTTCCTACCTAATATTAAAGAGGCTTAAAACTCCTACTATTAATTCTAAAATTCTAAGGTCAATCAATACGGTGTCGTATTCTAACAAAATAAAAGTATGGAAATCATCTTCAAAAACCCTCTCAAGACCAAGAAAAATCCCTTTAACAATGACTGAATAACAATAAATTCAAGCCCTCTGATCGCTATCGTCCGATTATCCCTCATAAGTCATAACCACCACTATGCCACTCCTAAAGCTTTCTTCACCATGCTTCCACCTCCATTCCCTCCTCAACAACGTAGTTTCACCGATAGAATATGGAAATTATCTCCATGTCCTCTCTTCTTCAGCTTCTCAATCCCTTTTTGCTAACCTCAAGTTCATTTAGCCTAAGTCCAGACTCCAAATCAACTAGTTGATTCTATCCGGACACTCTCCTCGAGTGTGTTGACTCGTTCTTGAATATTAGTGTGGAAATGAGAATTCAGAACCACGAAGTATGAAATTGAAGGGTTATAAAGTGTCACTGATGATGGCTATTGGTGTTTCAACTTTACTTGCCTTTATTCAGTGCAACATTAGTGGCAATCAAGCTATTATTCTACCACAGGTCGGCACCGGGGTGCGCCTCTAAAAACTAGAGGCCTTATGTGAAATTTAAAATGGGGCTTGATAAAAAATAAAAAAATACTAAATTAAATTATTCAAATTATAATGTAAACCGTCAAATGTTCAAATTAAATTTACTTATATAATATTTTTAGATGAAAAGTTAACAATTATATTAATTGAGCATTTTTATTAAAAATCTTTGGCTATCTACTAAATTAAACCGTTAAGACATTACATAGTTTTAAGGGTCTTAACACCTTGGAGGCCTTATGCAGTTGCATGGACTGCATAATGCCAAGGCCAACCCTGATCACAGTGCTGTTAATTTTCAATTTCTCTTATGATTTGATTTGTGTCGATACAAAAAAAAAAAATTAAAAAATAAAAATAAAAATAAAAATAATAAAGAGTAATTTCTTTATTTCAAAGTTGGGAAATAAGTTATAAGAAAAAAAAAAAAGTGGGATAAAAGTTATAATTGATATCTTCAATAAGTTGAATTTCTTCATATGTAAAAACTGAACATGCATTATGCTGATTTCAATAAATACACTAGGTGAGGATTTTTTTAATGATTTTTCTCTATCTATAGTATATATGCCTCTAGGTTGCTGGTGCGTCCGTGCTGATATATTTCTTAGTTTTTTATTTTTTATATATTTTTTAAATAATATAATATTACTTTCAAAATAATAATAATAATATAATATTCCCCACCCACCCCCCACCCACCCCCGCCGCGATCAAGCTGGTTTTTTCTTGGTTCACGAGGAGCCAAGATCCAAGTAGTCTCCTTTTGTCCCTGATAATTCACTATCACAATGGTTGGATATGATAGAGATGTTGTTGTAATTTTAATTTCAATGTGTTGTTCAAATATCTATACATATTATAAAAATAAAATTCATATTTTAATTCGTATTAAACTATTAGAATTCGTACTATACTATTAATGACATCAAGATTTTAATTTATTTTAATGTATAAACTATTTTTTTTGTTTTATAATAGTTATTATTCGCTAGCCAATTATTTTATTATATTTATGTTGAAAAATATGTAATCTATCTATACATCTAAAATCTTAATACTATCTATAAACTATTTTTTGTATTAATTATTATTTTTTTTTAATAATTATTGTATTATTTTGAAGTCAAAAAAAATATTTATCATTGGTGTCAAATTGAAGATCTCAACTAGAAATTTAATACAAGATAACAAGTAGGAGCAAACCGAAAATATATTATCTGTAAAATCGTCTCAAAGATCAAAGCGTCCCGAAATTTATTGGTCTCCCCTTCTAAACTCAATTACAAATTATTTTAATTCGGAAAAAAAAATGTAGTCAATATCACATAAATATTTTTTAAAAAAAATAGAAAATGAAAGAGAATAAAATAGGAGCATTCATCGATCTATTTTTTCTTTCCTTTTCATTTTAATAAAATTCTGAGCGTATATCACAGATATATATATATATATATATATATATATATATATATATATATATATATATAAATTAAGGTATTTGTTATTGCACCTTTTTGTAATTATTTATCTTTATTCGTTTCTCATTCTTAATTAAATATTCATTTCATATGTTAACATCTGAAAATCAATTATACTTTTTTTTTTTAAAATTCGTAAAAAAATAAATAAATAACACGCTGTCGTATCATATAAGTATTTTTTCTTTAAAAATTGAAAATGAAAGAGAATAAAATTGGAGTGTTAATCGATTTATTTTTCTTTTTATTTTCATTTTAATAAAATTCTGAGAATGAATTTCCTGGAAAGATAAATATACGAACTGTAAAAATAAATAAATTAAGGAATGTGTACTTGTACATATTTTTGTAATTATTTGTTTTCCTTCGTTTCTTATTTTTAATTAAATATTCATTTCATATGTTAACATATAATATCAATATATTGAGTAACAAATGATCGTGCATCGTACGGGTGTAATACTAGTTGATTATACAAGGAAGAATCGATGTAAATGGATTGAAAAATTATTTTGGATCTATATCAACATGAAAACAAGTGAAAAAGAAAAAGGAAAGACAAAAGGTAGAACCGCGCGATCGCGCGGTACAAAGTGCGTGCGATCACACAACGCATACGTAAAAAACCCTTAAAAATTATAACCGCGCTATGTATAACCATGTGACCTGGCAAGATTAATTTTTGACCATTGTGTGGTTTGATTTTTGGCATATGTTGGCATGTTTGGGTATCTTTTGACTTGTTCTTTGTACCTATTCATGGATGGAACTTCTATATCTATAAATAGAGGTGTTGATAAAGAAAAATACAATTAAATAACATATTCATAAAAAGTGTTGATCTAAAATCAAAGAGTTTAAACTCAATTTCTCATTTGTTCTTATTACTCTTCCATGTATTCTTTGTGTGCTAAATAAATATTTGGTTTGAAGGCTTGTTTAATTCGTTAAAATCATTTGCTATCAAACCCTTTAGCATCTCGACTGAGAGGGGGTAAATGTACTTTTAGGACAACGTTTAATCACGTGTTCAAGCCTTCCATTTCATTCCACTATTTAGTGTTCTTGCATCATTTCCATAATTTCAAGTGGATGTTTCAATATGCTTGGTTTGTGATTTTTCATTTCGGTAAACGATAATTTTTTCTACAATCTCTCGGGTTAAGTTAATTTTATTAACAATCTAAAAGTAAATTTTTGTCGGTGGAGACGAGTTTATTTTGTGAATCTCGTATTTTGAATGATTGGTTTCAAAAGAGGTGCATTCTATTTAAATTACGTGATGTTGAATTCAAAAGGTATGATAGTTATACTTATATATTAAAGCTATTTGCATGTAATTCTGTTAAATTATGGGCATACTTAAACCTTTTGATTTGATTAAATAATCAGCATGATATTGTTTGTGAAAACAGAATTGAGGAGATAATCTTTATGTTCTTTCAAAATTCTGAGAAGGATTTGTCCTCGTCCTTGAAATTTATTCAGAAGATCATATCACGTGAATTTACTATAATGTGAGAAGTTAAACAAGAAATGTAGAGGATGTCTACTGGTTTTTGACCGTCACTTGCCAACCTCTCAAGCAATGCATATTTTTGTGAAATGGTGTGATTGCCTTTTTAAAATGTATGTGCCTGTTTGGAATGGAGGATCATTAAAACAAGATCATGAAACGGTGTGATTGACTTGTATGTGTCTGTGCCTATTTTGATTTAATTCAAAAAATAATCCCTATATGGGTTTTATGTATTGGTCTAGAAACATGCTGCATATGTATTTTCACATAACTGAGTTAGTTATATATCCTTCATTTACAAATCACATAATGGTAAGTACGTGTTTAATTGAGATATGATATTTTAAAATGTCATATATTATAGTGGGAATTTGAAAGTATATGCTCTTTCAATAACATTATTTCTATGTTGATTCATCTGATGAAAAATACATTTTCTCTTTTATGTTATGCAAGTACATTGACATATGGATTAATTGAACTCATGCAGGGGCGGAGGCAGCCCAGCGCTGGCCATGGACTGCGCTGGACTTTTGGGCTGCCCCGGGTCGCCCAATGAAAAAAAAAAAAAATCAAAATCGAAGGAAACGCAGCAGTAGCCAGTACAAATGCAGATGCTGAACCTGAAAAAACTTTGGACAAAAAAAAATCAAACAACCAGTTCCACTTCTTCCTCAAGAATCAATACCTCATCCCCGCGTCGCCACCACTGTGCCGACTCCGAGCTCCGACTAGCGAGGCGAAGTCACAGTCCGAGTTTTCTCTGCGCTGCCGACTGCCCTCAGTTTCACTTCTTCCTCAGGAGTCAAGACCTCATCCTTCTGCTGCTCCAGTGCTCCTCCGCATCAATCATCAATGCCGACCACCGCTGCACCGCATGTAACTGTGTAAGCTTCCTTCCTCAGCTTACTGTGTAACTGTGTCGGCTGTGCTTTCCTTTTTTAGTTTTTGGGTGCAAATTTTGAATTTTATAATAACTAAAAAATGCCATCAGGATTCAGACTCATGTCGACATCACTGCCTTTTTATCTCAATTGCCTATTTTAATTTTAAAATACTGTTTATTCACTTACTTTATTGTTGCAACTTGAAACTTGGATGATTATTAATGTTTTAAAAAGTGAAATGTTAGTTTGTTATGTTAATTAGGTTTGTGAAAATAATATTGATTTGGCATTTGGGGTATTTTTAATATATTTGATTAATTTTGTTTGAATTTTCGTAATTTGAGATTTGTGGTTTGTAATTGTTATTTGTTAAGTTTGTTTAATTTGGGAGTTGTGGTTTGTAGGAAAAAATCATGTCGAAAAATGAAAACTCGCAAGGAACGAATTTAAGGTACTACATTTGAGTTGAAATTTATTTATTTGTCATTTGTGAAAATAACTTTTCTCTATTTTCGCCCGCGCTGACTTCAAATCCAGGCTCCGCCCCTGAACTCATGTTAATTGAATGAGATTTTATAAACATATGTTTATTATTAGTGATACCATTTTTACTTTATGGTATGATATTCTAAATATAAAAGCAGGTAAGTGTACATATTGCATAACTTGTCTGTGAAGAAAATATTATTTCTAAAAGACAATCTTAATTGGATAGAGATGCATAACAATTATTGAAAATATGTGAATTCTCATGTAATTGTGAATACATGATATTGAATTTTTCTATACTTGTTGTGGTTATGACAATGGTCATACTAGAAATCTAAATATATATGAATGTGTTCTTTCAATTAAGTTAAAGAAATTGAGAAATAAATAATTATTGAACCATTGTATATGATCAGTTGTGGTTATTATTCTCATATATTATTTATGAAGTATATGAGATGATATGGTAGATATCAATTATTGATATCTTGTGCGAAAAACATTATTACTAATACAGAGTAATGATATAAAACATAAAACTGAATACGGATTATTGTTGATGTTTGGTATTTATCCCAAAATGTGGGGGTGATATTCAAACAAATTGAAAAAAATTTATTGTACTCGTTGAGGAGACAATTAAAATATTGTTAGAACAAAATTTGTTCATGGAATTAAGATTCTATTTCTTTCAATTGAGTGAAAGAATTGCAAAAATAATTTATTTTATCAAGTAATTAAATTGTAATATAAAGTTAAATTCTTTCATTAAGTGAAAGAATAATTTTGAGTCTACCCTAGAAGTGTGGAGGTAGTACAATTAAACTTTAAAATAAAGTTTAAAATAATATTATTTTGAAGTCTATAAAGTGCACAAAAATAGACTACAAAAAATTACGAAATATTAGACAAGGGATGTCAAATAATTGTGAAGTATTCACATATATATATATTCAAAAGAAGTCTAGACATAAACAAAATAAATTGAATCAAAGAGTGATTCAATAACTTATGAAAAGTTAAGTTAAAACTTGACTTTATATCTTATGTAAAATCATAAGAACATAATCGAGTAGGATGAGGTGAAACTCCTTTATAAAAGATCCACCAATGAGGCAACCCTCCCTATCATTACGAAATGAGTAATTCATGAGTTCAAAGGGTAACAACAAGTCATTCGATAAGTGAAAAATTTCAACACTTTATCAAAACATACCTCATTCTAGATTAAAGTGTTGGTCGTTACAGTGAGTTTTAAAACTTTTAATGAAGTTTAGTATTACAAGTATCTCTAAATGTAACAAAGATACTGAAAGAAC
Organism: Ligustrum vulgare; assembly: GCA_963555705.1. Lineage (NCBI taxonomy): Eukaryota > Viridiplantae > Streptophyta > Magnoliopsida > Lamiales > Oleaceae > Ligustrum > Ligustrum vulgare. The sequence goes on along the minus strand of OY743173.1, from coordinate 37,390,976 downwards.
TTCATCTATATGAATTTAGAAGTGGTGCCGTTTCAAGAAAATTTTGGAGTCTGAAAAGTGCACTAATCGGATGAGCGCAAGGCCATTAACACATGGAATAGAAAAATTTGTGTGGGATAAAAGAACTTGAGAGTTGTGTGTGTGTGATGTTGCTGGTACTATCACATGGAATAACGGGTTCAAAGTTACAACTACCCGGGATTTCGATAATACTTTGCAATGTTTACACTAAGGTATGATTCAAATCGAAAAATACCTTACTTTATGCATACTATCATTTTAAATTGAGTTAATTGAGAATATTTGAACAAGTGTGGGATTGTTGGAATTTTAATTCCAATGTGTTGTTGTTCAAATATTGATTATAAAAGAAAGAATCCAAGTAAATGAATTGAAGAATTATTTTGGATCTATATCAACATGAAAACAAATGAAAAAGAAAAAGTAAAGCCAGAAGGTAGAATCGCGCAACCGCGCGGTACAAAGTGCGTGCGATCACACGTCGCATACGTAAAAAACCCTTAAACATTATAATCATGCGATCGCGAGATGTATAACCATGTGGCCGCTCAAGATTAATTTTTGACCATTGTATTGTTTGATTTTTGGCATCTTTTGGCATGTTTGGATACCTTTTGACTTGTTCTTTGCACCTATTCATGGATGAAACTTCTATGTCTATAAATAGAGGTGTTGATAAAGAAAAATACAATTCAATAACATATTCATAAAAAATGTTGATCTAAAATCAAAGAAATTAAACTCAAATTCTCATTTGTTCTTATTCCTCTTTCATGTATTCTTTGTGCTAAATGAATACTTGGTTTAAAGGCTTGTTTAATCCGCTAAAGTCATTTGCTATCAAACCCTTTAGCATCTCGATCGAGAGGGGGAAAATGTACTTTTAGGACAACGTTTAATCAATGTTCAAGCATTCCATTATTTAGTGCTCTTCCATAATTTCCATAATTTCAAGTGGATGTTTCAATGTGCTTGGTTCGTGATTTTTCATTTCGGTAAACGATGATTTTGTCTCCAACCTCTCGAGGTAAGTTAATTTTATTAACAGATGTATCCATATACTGCACCACCTATCTTATGCTTTGAAGGTTTCTTATACATTGTGCGTTCATTGATCACTATTAATTATGCTATTGCAAGAATATGAAAATTTGGATGAGTATGAGGATGGTGAGAACTACAACGAAGAGAGCTACAAAGAGGAGGAGTACAAAGAGGAGGAAGCCCACCAGCCTACACATGAGGCATTGGAATATCTTGAACTGAGGCAATAGTTAAAAGATGTTGGAATTTTAGTTCCAATGTATTGTTCAAATATATATTAAATGGGTAAATCAAATTATAGTTGAAAAATAATCAAAAATAGAAAATTTGCAAAAACAGATCAAATGAGTGAAAACCAAACATTGGACCGAATGGAAAGGTCTAACCAAAAAATGAGCCATGCAATCGCATGGTTTAATATAAGGCGATCGCATGGTAGAAGCAGTTTTAATCATGCTTTAAAATTCCCATGACAAGCGATTGCATGACTATTGTACCACGTGATCGTTTGGTACAAAATTTTGACTGTTGGTAGACTTCTTCCAATTTTTGCAAGTACTTATAATCAAACATTTCCACTCTTTTGTGAAAAATTGTGTTAGCTACGACATGGTATGTTGGAATTCTATAAATTGAGATAGAATTCATGGATCAAAACATAAGATTTACAATTTCAAATCATATTCATAACTAGTGTTGATCCAAGAGCAAAGTGAATCCAAACTCAATTTATTCATTCGTTCTTGTTCCTCTTCCAAGTATTTTTTTTGTGTTTGAGTAGTAGTAAGCACGTGCGTTGCATGTCTTATGTATAGAATGACTGAGATGTGTAATATTTTGGAAGTACTAATACTGTTTTTAAATGTAATTGAGGTATTAAATATTATAAAAAGAAAAAATCTAAATTGTAAAAAACTCATGTTAATATATATTTAATGAAATTATGAATATAATGTGCAAATTTTAAATAAATCGAAATGTAATGTTTTGATTATAATAACATTTGTTTGTATTGAAATTTATTTTCTGATTTTACTAAGACTTTAATAGTTTGTATTGAAATTTTACAAGAAAGAGCTATTCAGTTTTTAAAATTTTGCATGTAGTATTTTAAATATTATATATATATATATATATATATATATATATTCTAATAATATTTATTAAAGGACAGAGTAGCTTTTCTTCTTTTTTTAATTAATACTAAGTAAATAAAAAGTGTAATAATATGATATCTTATTATAACATTATAAAATATTGATAGTAAATTAATTTAATATTAAATAAATGAAATAGTATAATAATATGAAATTATAATATAACAATGTAATTCTTAAAAATAAATTAATTAATGTAATAAATTATTCAATGTTATTAAGTAGGTGTAAGGGTATATTGAGTATATAGCTAAATATATAGGGGTAAAATAGGTATTCAAAAGATTCTTCCCCATCCATCATTTTTAAATATTGTAGATGTAGATGTAGATGTAGGTGTAGATATTAGATGTAGATTCATTTTTTAATACTAAATAAATAGAAAGTGTAATAATATGATATCTTATTACAACATTATAAAATATTGATAGTAAATTAATTTAATACCAAATAAATGAAATAGTATAATAATATAAAATTATAATAGAACAATGTAATTCTTAACAATAATTAATTAATGTAATAAATTATTTGATGTTATTAAATAGGGGTAAGGGTATATTGGGTATATAGCTAAATATATATAAGTAAAATAGGTATTCAAAAGATTTTTCTCCATCCATCATTTTTAAATATTGTAGATGTAGATTTAGATAGATGTAGATGTAAATGTAGATTGTAGAAGATGTAGATGTAGATTGTAGATGTAGATATATAGATTATACTTGATTTGTAGGTTTGTTTAATCCGCTAAAGTTATTTGCCATCAAACTCTTTAGCATCTCGATAGAGAGGGACAAATGTACGTTTAGGACAATGTTTAATCAAGTGTTCAAGTCTCTCATTTAATTCCATTACTTGGTGTTCTTTCATCATTTCCAAAATTTCAAGTGAATGTTATAATGTGATTGATTCGTGATTCTTCATTCGAAAAATGATTTTTTCATCTCCAACTTTCGTGGTAAGAAATATGCAACAAAAGATACATATAGAAAACAGACGCAGAAGCAATTAGGGACTGTTATTCCCATATTTATGATTTTTTCTCCTATTACCAAAAGATGTTATGTCGTACAGTAAAAAAATCAAAAAGATGTTAATTTATTCCTTTCCATTTCCAAGTTATCTCTTTCACTCATTCACTATTTGAAATATGTAATTTGTTATTTTTTATTACTTCTTGTCAGTTTCATTTTTCATATTATTATTTTGTGTGGAGTTTAACAAGTTTGATGAGACACCAATCAACCAAGTTTTAAAGTTACCAGATATAGAGCAATGCTCCTTTGCAGAGAAGTATGCACAAAACATTTCTGACAGAGTAAGAAAAACATTTCAGCACTTCTAATGCTCAATGACGTTGATAGCTGCAATTTGTATCTTTGATTCTTCTGGTTTGAAGCTACCTCATAGATTGAAATGTAATTTGCAAAACCTGCATGGATTCATTGTGGTCACTAGATAGATAGAACTTATTTTCATTTGGGTGATTTGAATGAATATAATGCCCCGAGTTCTAAATACTTGGAACGTCACTTCATCGTATCAAACTAACTTTCAAAATGATAATTGAGTGGAAAATAACTGAAACCTCAATTCGGGTAATTTTATAAAATTTAACTCAAATGGTCAACAATTCGAGTATTGAAATAACTTGACAAAAATAAATAAGTTTGTAATTTCAAATAAAATGTTTTTAAAGACTCGTTAATAGTCACCATCGTACGGTTCGTCGCCAACTCTATCATCTGCAAAATTGTTTTTGGAAAACGTGAGTATTACATAGAAATACTTAGTAGACTCGCGTATAATAATAATTTGATATTATAAATTAAAACACATAATCATGATATTCAAGTCTCAAGTGTCTAACAATCACCAGTATGTAAATTCTCGTAACATAGTTTTATGCTTGAAAAATAAGTAATTCTCGTAACATAGTCTCATGCTTGAAAAACAAGTAATTCTCATGAATACAATCATACATACTAAACTTGTAATCAAAATAATCATTGATGCGCATTTTTGAAAAGAGGAGTTTATAAATAAGAGTCTACCTTATTTCTCGAGTTTTTGAGCAAACGGGATTAAACTTTCTAGTGTTCTCGCGCCTCGTCTAGTCCTATACAAATAAATAAATATATAATTAAAATCATACTTTGGAATAATCAAGTCTAGAAAGATGATTTTTTGTAAAATATGGTTTTTAAAAAGGCTTTAGGGACTAAATAGTGTAACTGTAAAAAATCAGGGGCTGTTTACGTAAATAATGAACTTTGGGACTGATTTAGAACTTTTTAGAGACTACAGGGCAGAGATAAAACGTTTTAAATTGTGAGGGATTAAAATAAATGATTTTAAAACTTGAGGGACAAAAAAGGGAATTTTATAAAGATCAAACTTTTTTTAATAAAAAAAAATGTAAAATCCTTTTCCTCTCTCTCTCTCTCTCTCTTCATTTCGAAACCAAGAGAGAGGCGCAAAGGCAATGGGGCTTCACCCCCTTCAATCTCATGCCGCTTGGCATCCTCCGTCCCGAGATGACATTGATGAGGCACGGGGAAGGGCTAGGGTAGCTAATGGTTGATGGGCAATGGAGGTATTGACATATTTGAGCAAGAAACCGAGGCTAATGGTTCGGATTTTCTGGCGTTATTCCAGTCAATGAAGCTGCCGTCGAAGGTAAGTGTTGTGTTTCTTGGTTTGGACTTGATTTTTGGAGGGGAGTCAAATTTTGAAAATTTGAAGTGGGCAGTTGTGAATTCGAGGGGTAGTGTTTTGGCGTGGCGGTGGTGAACTCGTTTGTAGAGGTTGGTTTTGAAATTGTAGATTGTGGCCTGTGATATGGGGAATTCAGTTTGGTGAAATGGAAATGACCGATTGAGAGGTTGTGGTCGATGGTTGATAGGAGGTAGATTGTGGGTAGCTTGGTTTATGGTCTGGGTTTGTGATGTTGGTTGAAGAATCGGTGGCTGAAGTTTGGTTAGGATGTAGATGGTGGTCCAGTTTGAGCAATGGCAGTGTGTTCGGTGGTGCTATTGTTTGATTTCTTGGGAATTGTGTGAAAACGTGAATTATGTGGGTTAATGGAAATGAAGACTTACCCAAGCTTACATGTGCAAAGCGGGAAGGAAATGGGAGAGGATGAAGACAATTTATACACTGATGAAATATCTGTAACTTATGGATTGATTTGCCTGGACGTTTTTGGATGGTTTAAATCCAAGAGTGAAGACCATAATTAAAAATTAAGTTTGTAATCTTAAAGAATGAAGATAGAATTTGCTGATGGACGTTTATTTGTAATAAGGCTTTAGCTGGGAAATAATTTTTTTATCGATTGAGAATTTAACATTAAAAATATTAAAATTAGAAATTTGAATCTTGGATTAAAATATAGATTTGAGTTTTAAAAATGAAATAATGATTTTCGACAAATTTAAAATCGCAAATTGGAACTAGTTATTTAGCCCTTGTTTGAGCCCCATTATTTCTCTTTTTTTTACAAATTTTTTCTACAGTAACCATTCAAAAAAGTCAAGCCCACAATTTTTTACTTTTCAAACCACTTTTTAACCATTAGATTTTCAAAAACCAAATTTTAACTTGAAATAATGGGGCTCAAACAAGGGCTTAAATGAATTTAGATTTTTAATCTTATAACTTTAAAATAATAATATAGCTAGACGAAAGCGTTAATTTTGAAAATAATAATAATTAAGATTGGAGAGTCATAGCAACAAGTTCGATAAAATAAACTTTTAAACTTGAAATTTCTTGATAGATACAACGAACCTTTTGGATATGATTAAAATTCAACTTGTCCAATAATGATCAATTTTTAATGTTCCATTCATTCTTTTGAATAAAACTAGTTGTAAGCACGTGCTTCGCACGTCTTATGTATATGATGAATGTTAAAGTAACGTTTTTTAAGTACTAATACTATTTTTTAAAATAATTTACGTAATTGATATTGTTAGAGGAAAATTGTAAATGAAATTCAATTCTTAATATATTAATATTTTATTGAGAATTTTGGTCAAGATCTTTGAAATATATATCAAACAATTATTTAAAATGTTTTCTTGATAAATAAATCGCGTGTGATTTATTAAGAAGTAATATGATATCATAAAATATTGGGCAAATCAATAATTTCTTTATAAAATATTAATGGTAAGTAACGAAAAAATGTGAAATAAATTTTGTATGGATAAACTGAATTAATTTGTGAATATATTTTATAAGGAAAAAAGTTTAATATTATGCTCTCGTTTAAGATAAATTAAAATAAAATTTTAATCTAAGTTAAAGTCAACAATTAATTTCAACCATACATTTCATTGGACATAAAACTTTTCAACCACATTTTATTAATTTCTATCAAAATCTATTAAAAATTTTATTTTAATCATCACAAAACAAAGACTATATAAATTAAAATTAAAATTTCAGTTTTGATCATTTTTTCCGAAGAATTTGAAATTATATATATATATATATAATTCACACTCACCCTACTTTGAAAATAATTATAGAAAATCTTTTTTTATCGATAACTTAAACATAATTTTTTGAATTAATAATAGAAAAAAATTATTAAACGCATAGATGCACTCTTTGAAATATTCAGTGGAGTAATCACGGAAAATGAAACTTGATGGGACAATATTCTAAAATTAAATTAAAAAGTAACGATACTAAATTAATATTAATTGAATAACTAATCTCGATTTAGTCAACATGGATAAATTAATGAAATTTCGATTTAGTCAATGTGGATAAATTAATGTTTATAAATTAAAAATTAAAAAAATAAATAAATATATATATATAAGTTTCAATAAATGAAATAGGGTTATTATTGAAAAAAAAAAAGAATGTAAGGATAAAATGGGAAATCAAAAGATTCCCACAAATGAAACTTGATGGGACAATATTCTAAAATTAAATTAAAAAGTAACGATACTAAATTAATATTAATTGAATAACTAATCTCGATTTAGTCAACATGGATAAATTAATGAAATTTCGATTTAGTCAATGTGGATAAATTAATGTTTATAAATTAAAAATTAAAATATATATATATATATAAGTTTCAATAAATGAAATAAGGTTATTATTGAAAAAAAAGAAAAGAATGTAAGGATAAAATGGGAAATCAAAAGATTCCCACTCATCCACACTTTTAAGATAGTGTATAAGTGTAGATGAATTATCCTCCTCCCCCTTCTCTTTCTCTTAATAAATTGACATGACGATACTTTTGAGCTTTATAAGCTTCTCTGTTTTCTAGTTTCATTGATATGTGAGGTGTCTTGAGTGCATAAACTTTCTCAGCGCATCTATAATGGATGTGTTAAAATGTTTGTTAGTGTCATATGTTAACTAATAGTCATTTTTATGCTCATATTGAATATGTTAGCATGTTTGCTAAAATAATCTTTTTTGGTGTATTGTTAACTTATTTGTTAAAGTTAACAGACATTTTAACATGTGACATGACAATTTATATTAGAAACGGGAGAGAAAAATATTAAATAGTCATTGATTGATTAATTTTGTTATTGATGAGTAAATTTAAAAAATCCAATGTGACACTCATATAATAATTAAAGTTAACATGTAGATGTAACACTTAATATCTATTATATCGTCTACGTGACAGTGTTTAACTAATAAAAGTTAACATAATCATTGTGAATGCTCTCAACACTTACCTTTAGCTAAAAGTGTTTGATTTATTTAATGATTTTGATTAGTTCCAGGAATGCATGTAAACAGTAATACTAATTACAATAATGTTAGATATTCGGGGTTTTATTTATTTTTCATTATTATTGTTATTTGACTTGTTTGAATATGGTGTATAATTAACAATAAGCAATAATTTACTTTGAAATTAAGTTTCAACTTATTTAATTATAATATGGCTATGAGGCCCGACGTGTCCATTCAAGTGTTATTCAAGCCAGTGTCGGTCCTGACAATTTTTTGGTATGAGTCGATCTTTAAAAATGGGCTTCTAAAGTTGTAGTGTTCATTCACTTTTTTTTCTTCATGACAATTTTCTAGAGCAAAACCAATAAATTCAAAAGACAACAAAAAACTTAAACTGAATGTGATATTCAAAATATTTATATTACTAATAATAAGATCAAACATGTTCAAAATGATCACTTAAATACAACTCGCCTTACAGTCTTGGAAGCAGAAGTATTAATAAACTCTGTGTAATCAAGTTGTTCAATAATTTCTTTCTCAATTGATAACATCGTCAATCCATTCAATCTTTCTTGCGACATAGTTGATCGGAGATAAGTTTTGATCAACTTCAACTTTGAGAAACTTATTTCTGCACTTGCAACTGTAACATGTATAGTTAGCAAGATTTTGTAGGCAACATAAGCATTTGGAAAACAACAATCCATTTTCTTCAAATAATCTACTACATCAATTGCTGATTCTGTTTCTCTTGATAAGGAGCACTTCAAGAATGTTAACTCAAAAAACAAATCTTGCCCATGAATATCAAAACAATCATTATGTGTCAGAGAATTTTCAAGATTCTTGCAAGACCTCAATAAGGTAATATCATCATCAGCAGCACCTTGTAACTTCTCTAAATTAAACAAAAAACAAAATGTTTCTTCATACTTTTTAAACTGTGCAAATCCTGGCTGAATAGAAGAATGAGCTTGGTCAGTTATGAAGAGAAAGTAGTTAATTCTAAAACAATCCTTAGCTGATTGTGTTACTTCTTCACTGCTACTTTCATCAAATTGCTTTTTTCTTTGGACAACACTTTTTTTTCGAAAGACAGCTTCAATACCCCTCTCACTTGCCATTTGTTTAGCTTCAACCATGGCCTTATCAAATCCAAATTCTCTATACTCTTCAAGAAATAAAATAAGTCCATTTAAAGTTTGATAGCAACATTAATGTCCATGTTTTCAGATTAAAGAAATTTACTCACAGTATTTATGGCATGTAACAAATTGTACCAAATTACCATACTAAGCAAGAACTCAAAACTCTCAAGTTCATATAATGCTAAGGATTCAGCTTCACTCTTTCATTTGGGATCTTCAGTATCACTTGTAAGTCAAGTAAAGCATCTCTGATTTGTGCAGTTTGCTCTTTTATAGGTTTAACACTTTCAACATGGTTTTCCCAGCATGTTTGTGATAATGCCTTAACTGTCAAACACTTCACATGCTTTTTGAAAATTTTCCATCGCTTGGTAGAAGAGGAGAACAATGTATATATGTACTGTATTACTCCGAAAAATGACATAGCTTTAGGACAATAGTTCGCCATATCACACAATGCCGGATTAAGACTATGACAACCACAAGGAATATTAAAAGCTCGGGGATCTATTTCAAGTAATCTACTCTGTACACCTTTGTACAATCTAGGATGACTGAAAAATATTTTGCCTTTTTAACTTTCGCAAGTATTTTTTTCTTACCTCAATTGCCAACATTTGAATCAATTCATTTTGAATTCTACGACCAAGATATGTAGTACAAGTCTCGCGATCTTTAATACGCCTAAGGTTCTCTTTCATTATTGGATCAAACTGAGCAATAATTTGAATCGTTTGCAGGAAGAGACCATTGTTTTCAACATAAAACTCTCATAACTTCCTCGAAATGCCAAGTTATTTTTTGTCAATCCTTGCACAACAGCAATTATCCTTTGTAACACTTGTTTCCCCTTTCCTTGCTGAGTTGTTCTTGTACACTTGCATCAACAGTCTTATTTTTTTGAAATCTTCTCTCCAATTCTAGCAAACCAGTCATACACCCATATGCTCCTTGCTTGCTTCATGAGTTCTAAGACAATGACTTAAGTTATGACAATCATTGTAACCTTCATTAGGTAGTTGACCAAACATGTTCTTATTTTTTTGCTTCTTGAACAATTTGCATGGAAAACAAAAACTCTTGTCCAAAGAAACTGAGTATACAAGCCATCTTCTATCAATTTCCTCCCCATTTGACAAAGACACAATTTTTCATTTATGCTTCTGCGCCTATTTTTGTTTTGAATCTTTTGAATTTGATGTAATGCTTCTAGCCTTCTATGACTTAGGCTCTTTATGAACTATTGCTTGTAATTTGTTTTGTTTATTTGGGCCAATCCAAACAAGAAACCATTTCAATTAGACTTCGTTATTTTTTTTTTAATATAACATCAAACAAAATTTTGGACTTCAGACTTTTTTTGAGCCTATTGGGCTGAGTCGGTGGACTCTTTTGACTTATGGAAGGACCGGCCCTGATTCAAGCATTCAATGTAGATTTCATGGCCATTTCTTGTCCTCAACAGGTGGGGACTCAATCCGAGTCTCCTAGTTGATTTAATGGAAAGCTTTTCTTGTCTTACGCTCTTCTAATTGTTGGAAATTGAATTCAAGAAAGTATTCAAACAAAGAATTTTACTTTTCTATTTATATCTATACTACTTCTAAAAGTTCCTTAAGGAGATAAACTTTTTGAACAGAAATACCCTCAATTATATTTTATAATTCTTAATTTATCATTTATAATTAATAAATAGTGGAGAAACTCTTATATGAACAGATTAATATAAACACGTAGTTATTTTCATTTTGTTGATTTTTTTCCACATTTCTATTTATATACTACATCTAAAAGTCAGAGAAATATTTTTGAACAAAAATACCCTCAATTGTATTTTATAATTCTTAAATTTTCATTTATAATTAATAAACAATGGAAAATTTCTTATATGAATAGATTGATATAAACACGTAATTATTTTCATTTTGTTTATTTTTCCACATACATTAATTGATACTTATCAGAAAAGTCCCTTAAAGGGAACAAATTTTTGAACAGAAATACCCTCAATTGTATTTTATAATTCTTAATTTATCATTTATAATTAATAAACAATGGAGAAACTCTTACATGAATAGATTAATATAAACACGTAATTATTTTCATTTTATTTTAACTTTTTCCACATTTTTTATTTGTATATTACATCTAAAAGTCGGAGAAATATTTTTGGACAAAAATACCCTTAATTGTATTTTATAATTCTTAACTTATCATTTATAATTAATAAAAAGTGGAAAAATTCTTGTATGAATAAATTGAGATAAACACGCAATTATTTTCATTTTGTTTATTTTTCTACATTCATTACTTAATATTTATCAAAATATTGATCATGATTTTTCTCTTCTAAATATTAAGAGGTAATTATTATTCATTTTTGTTTATTTTTATACATTCATTACTTGATACTTATCAAGAAGACAATAGATATATAAATTTTCATTATTTTGAATATTGGACACGTGTGACATGCTAATTGTCAAGAAGTTGGGTCTCTGTTAAACGTTTTTTGTTTAAAAACAAAGAATATAATGTTTTCGAAATAAAATATATTATTGAAAAGTGGAAAGAGAAAATGTGTATGATTAAAAAGTGGTTTAAAAAAATGTGTTGTTTAAAAATATCTTTAAAAATAATTTTCCAAACAGAGACTGCATTGCCAAGAAGATGTAAGGACAACCTTTAATGTTTTTACTATTAGATACACGACATAGTTCACATGTACTAAATCAACAAAACAAAAACTTGTTAAAATATGTTTAGATCGTGTGTTGTTATATGCATTGTAAATGTTGTTCGGGCATTAACAAGATTACTTTTTCTGTTTCTTTATTTTATTTGAGGATATTCAAAGTAAATTTGATTATTTCAAGGACATAATTCAAAGTGAGGTGTTTTTTTATTAGAAGTTAATGATTTTTTTATTTTTTTATTTTTGAATTGCAGTTTTTTTTTTGAAAAATTCATTATAGTATTTGTGACTCATTGTTGGGGGTAGTGTCTCTCTTTATATTTGTCAATGTAAATTCAGCTAAGTAGGCATATTTATTATAACTTGGATCTACTCTTCCTCAGATAAATACTTGTCTATGAGACATGCTATTATAAAGCACGTTGAAGACATTTCTATTTGTATTAATTTTTAGAAACATATAAGCAACAATGATTTTTTTTTAAAAAAAAGAAAAATCTTTCATTGGATATTAGATAATAGAAATACAAAACTTTAATCAATAAATGTCTTATTTATTGATAAAAATATAGGAAATAAAAAAAATCATTGCTAAATTATGAAATCACGTGCAAAGCACGTGTTTTCAACTAGTCAAAAAAAGAACGTCCTCAATTTTAATTAATTACTAAACTAATTAAAACTACCTTTGAAGGTGAGCAGAGGAATTACTTTTGTGAACTTCATTTTTTAAATAATTGTTCCACCCCCAATATTCCTTCAACAACAAGATTGGACTGATACATAGACACCAAAAGGATCAAGAACACAAGAATACAATATCACTCAAGTAAAATAAAATTCCAACTCTAATATGTAATTAGGAAACAAGCAAAACAAGGATAAGGAATACCCTTGTTGGCCATCCCCTATAGTATATATAGGGGGAGAGTTTTTAATCTTCCTCTATTCCTTGTGAGATTAGAGTTTTATACTTGTCCAATAAGTAACTTTATCATAATTTCCTTTTTAATAGCAATTCAAGAACTATCCAACTTTTTACAAGTTAGTCCTTCTATTCTTATTTAGGCTATTAGGGGACTCAATTGTATTTATATATTATAGGCTTCCAATAATTAAATCCGGTTACATCAATTAATAATCATCCAATTTAATTATTTAATGACTTGCTCATACCATTATAGGCAAATTATTGCAACTCCTAAATATATAAAATAATCATGGAATCAACGTACTTATTTCTCATAATTATTTATTCTCTTATCTTATTAATCTATTATTTTTTCCCGTTTGAGATCGATAATTAATTAGACATATAATTAACCATTTCACCTAATTTATTATTCACTTTGCTAAAATCAATATTCTTATTTCTATAATTTCTATTTAATAACGATTGTTAAAATACTAAGCTTACATTCCTTAAATCATATTCGCACTTAGAACATTTAAGCAATCTCCTTAACTCTACAATTAGAGCAACGAATTCCTCTTGCAATGTGTCATTAATAATTTACTTTCCTTCGGCTCCCAGCATGCAAATTTATTGATCACATCAATGATTGATCTCACTTATAATAATATATCAAAAACCCTAAGGATTGTTACATAATAAATACCATCCACGATAGATTAAGACAATCCATATGATAATCATGTGAAATCTCAATTTCTAAGCATGGTCATGCTAGAGAATTAATTCCACGATGGTCTAGTCAAATATACTTATTCCGAAGTATATCAATGTTATTACTCACGACTCAACTAGTCGCAACGATTAAGATAAATGCCTATTCTGAATAATTAGAGTAATAATCAAATGAACCTCAATAGAATAAAGTGCTTATCTTTATTCAAGGTTCAGGATTAAAGTATTCTCGATTGAAATATAATATTAATCTTCTGTACTTCAAAATTTCTAACACTATGATATTTTTAAACAATCGAAGGTTCTTCGTTGCAGCTTATATAAAATAATGAATGGAAAATTTAAATAAATTTAATTTTTTTTTATCAAATATAAATAATATTTTATTACATTTCAGTAAATTCCTATTGCTTTTGGGCACATATCCCAACAATCTCCCACATACCCTAAAGTGTATAATTTATTGCCTGCATGCTCATGGCATCTAGATGATCCTCGAAGCTCTTAATCGGTAGGCTCTTGTGAATAGATCGGATAAGTTATCTTCATAGGCAATCTTCTAGATTGTTACATCCTCACATTGGACAATACCCTTAGGAATCAAAATAGCAAAATCTTGATGTCAATGTAAAGTTCTCGCACGGTACTTTACCACATTTTTTTTCAAATTATAAAATCGTAAATCGTAGTAGAAGTTATAACCATTTAAAATGGTCCTTTAACAATTTTTTTTCCCACGAGTAATCTTTTGTTACATTTTCAAAAATCATACATACTTTAGGCAAAACTCATTTTTTACTATACTACCTAGTTGCAAAAAATTATAAATTCATTTTCGAAATTATGTAACAGTTGATGAATAATAATTTTACAAAATATTATTTATCATTGTTCATATGCAATCTGGAGCTCTCACATAATATTTTATCACATTATTTTCAAAAAACCATCAAACTTAGAAAAATTTAGAGTCGTTGTTGATGGGTCCGTAATACATTCGGGCTAGATTCAACCATTGTCAACAGTCCTTTAAAATTGTCTCTTACCAATATATTTTTTCAAGGGTCATTTTCATCTCATTTTTAAAAATATCTTACTTTTGATTTTTCATGTGCAATTATACTATTATTATACATAATTACAAACAACACTCGTTCAATGCACGAGCTGGACCAGTCTTAAAAAAAAATGCAAATGCAAAATAGGAAATTATCATTCTTCATAATATACGAAATGACATGTTTAGAATTACTATAGTTTTTGATAGCATCCATTTATCTAGGAAGTAGGAATTCATTTGCCACTTTCATCATTTTTTGGATGTTTGATTGCTTAATTTTGGCTTGAAATTGATTTTCCTACTTTTGTTGGAAGTTGTGAAATTCTTTGTTCTAATGGCAAATGAATTCTTAGCTAATAGGTAATAATTGATTTCCACATTTACGACAAACCATAAGGCTGCGTTTGATAGCGATGGTGGAATTTGGGTGGAAATAAAATGAATTACAGGGAATTGAATTCTAGAGAATTGAATTTCTGAAAATTTGAAATTTAATGTGTTTGATTGGTTTAATTTTCTATGTGGAAAAAGTGAGAAATTTTTCAACTTTTGGTATTTGATTGACATTATTTTTCATAAAAAATAAAGCAAAATTTAGCTATTGTAATTAAAAAAAAAAATTATTTTTTCACACATTCATACTTGATAATAGTAATGTTAAATTTTGGGAAAAAAAATCAATTAACAACAACAAAAAGGATCAAATGTGACGAAAATGGTACGCGATTTTCCCTGAAAAATAAATTCTCCTATCCAGTTGGGAAAACGAATTCCACGAAAATAAGGAACAGACGTGCGTGACGGAAGTGGTTGGAAAAGGAATTGCCTGGAAATGAAGACCAATCAAACAATCGAAACAAGAAAATTAGGCTAGAGCCCTCAGGGCATATCTCCCAACGGTGAAATGGAGGGTGGTTTAAAGACCAACTCGCTTGGTCAGGGGTTCGAATCCGGCTCTTACCAAGTTAAAAGGTAAGCCCTCACCCTGCACTCTGAGAGGCATAACCTGCGATTTACATCCTTCACCAAGGTTTAGGGCAGGGCTGGGTGGGTGGGGGCTCTCAAGGTTGGGGCTCAACATTTTTTTTTTTTTTAAAAAAAGAAAATTAGGCTAGAAAATATCATTTTCTAGGCAATTGGAAGTGAGTCAAACGTACCCAATGTCTTGTTTGATGAATTTTTGTTGTTAATTGATTTTTTTTCTCAAAATTATTATTATTATTATAAATATGTGAATATACAAAATAACTCAATTTTGCTTTATTACTATGAAAAATAATGTCAATCAAATAATATAACTTGGAAAACTCTCATTTTTTTACCTAGAAAATTAAATCAATCGAACATATTAAGCTTTCAATTTTCAGAAATTTCACTCTCAAGTATTCAATTTCGTGAAATTCAATTTTCAAGTATTCAATTTCTTGAATTTTTTTTTCTTTCTATCCAAATTTTACTCTCGCTATCAAACGGACCATTAGATCATTAAGGTCCTGTTTGTTAAAATTTTGTGTTTAAAAATATTTATATTCTATTTTTGAGATAAAATATATTGTTGAAAATTAAAAAAAAAATGTGTGAAATTAAAAAGTATATGGAGAATTGTGAAACATGTTAAACGATTTGCCAAACAAAGGCGACAAACAAAAATGTTTCTTTTAATATATTTTAGGGGTTACGTGTTGTGTCTCTAAAAGTTGATACGAGTTGATGGATCTGATAAAATATTTGATGACAAAACAAAAGTTGTGGATTCAAATATTGTTTAAGATGAAGTTTGACCAATTTCTTAGCAAACAAAATTTTAATCAAACAAAGACTTAAAACGAGATTCACCAAAAGGCAAAAGCATAACAACTAAGAATTAATTTATTTAGTCAGATTGACTTATCAACTGATTTATCGATTTTTGAATTGGCAGAGTGATGATGGTTGATTTTGAGAATGATGTGATAGGTAAAGTATTGAATATTTGTCATGTGTACTGATGGTAATCCAATTTGTAACGGTGCGTTCGACGGTATTCATTTTTTTTCTTTTTTTTTCTTTTTGTAATCATTACATGTTTTAAATTACACAATTTTTCATACCAATTTTTAACCACACATATTTTTTCTCTCCAATTTTTAACCACACATTTTACCTTAAAAAAAATCAAAAAGTCAAGTAAACAAAAAAAATTATGACTGGGGCCGCCGAACAAACTGTAAAGTGTAAACTAGTTTGGCACTGTAGCATAACTCTAGCACCTAATCTACATCTATCTACAATATCTAAAAAGGATGAATGGAGGAGAATCTTTTGAAAACCTATTTTACCCCTATATACTTAACTATATACCCAATATATCCCTACCCTATTAAATAACTTTAAATAATTTATTACATTAATTAATTTATTGTTAAGAATTACAATGTTATAATGTAATTTCATATTATTATACTATTTCATTTATTTGGTATTAAATTAACTTACTATCAACTTTTTAAAATGTTGTAATAAAATTTCATATTATTATTCTCACATTATTAAAATTTTTATTAAAAAATCTACAATATCTAAAAAGGATGAATTGAGGAGAATATTTTGAAAACCTATTTTACCCCTATATACTTAACTATATACCCAATATATCCCTACCCTATTAAATAACTTTAAATAATTTATTACATTAATTAATTTATTGTTAAGAATTACAATGTTATAATGTAATTTCATATTATTATACTATTTCATTTATTTGGTATTAAATTAACTTACTATCAACTTTTTAAAATGTTGTAATAAAATTTCATATTATTATTCTCACATTATTAAAATTTTTATTAAAAAAAGAAGAAAAAAAATTACTCTTTCCTTTAATAAATATTATTAGAATATAATATATTAATATAGTATTTAAAATATTACATCCAAAATTTTAAAAATTGAATCATTTACTAAAATTTCATAATTTATATTGTATATGTACTATATTATGGATATAATAACCACGTACGTGAACTTCAATTCAAAATGTTACAATTTTATTAATCCGTGACTTTTCATATGTTACATAAAAAATATTTCAAAAACTTATTTACCTTTCTTTTGTACTTTTATTATTTGGGTGTTCTTCTCAATATTTTCAAGTTTTGTACTGATTTATAATTATAATTTTTTCTTTAAATTTTTTAAGAAAAATTATGGTATAATTTTTACTTCATCATTTAATAAATTTTAATATGATTATAAAATATTACACCAAGAATTTAAAAAATTGGAATATATATATATATATATAAAAGTTTCTACTTCATTAATCCATGACTTTAATTTCCATAAGTTACATGAAAAATATTTTAAAAATTTTAATTCACAATCACATACAATATATTTACTAATACAATTATATTGCACTACATTAATATAAATTAGTTTTTGAATTAATTTGCAGATGACATTTTATACGTAATGATTCATCGACTTCCATAGTAAATCAATATAAAACAACGAGATACACTAAATCCTTACACAATATTATTAATACCAATTAATAATATTAATTACATAGTTTATTCATTAATTTATTACCTAATAATATATAATGTATATTATAATTTAAAATTATTATATGCAACACCTTCTAATTGTGTGGTAAAATATGAATTACTCAACAAAATACAAGTATGTTGACTATTCAAATGACAAACTAATTGAGTTATCTCATGTAGAAAGTGAAGAATTTGTAAATTTCGATGAAGCAATTAAATAGATGATACAAACTAAATTTAACAAGAGGAGCTCCTAAATACATTGTTGTCAAATGGTATCCCACCAAACAAGTTAATCTTGAAAATAAATTATCCAATGATACTTTTAAGGAATCTAAGCTCATTCAATGATTTTTGCAATGAGACAATAATGATTTATCGTAATTTCAAAAGACATATAGTCCATGTAGAAATAATAATTGGATAACATGCTAAAAAATAAAATTTTCTTTCACATATCCTATTAATTTCAGTAAATGATGGAATATATTAATTCAAATTCAAGATGAACAATTTTCAATACGTCTATACTTTGTAATGACTATTAACTAGGCTTAAGGATAAATAATGCTTACTATTGGAAATTTCAATACAAACTATTAAAGTCACGGTAAAATCAGAAAATAAAAATGAGAAAAATTTTGAGAAGTTGATAAAAAATATTATGTCCAAATAAGTGTTATTGTAATCAAAACATTACATTTCGATTTATTCAAAATTTTCACATTATATACATAATTTCATAAAAAAATATATTCATATATAACATTTTTAACAATTTAATTTTTTTCCTTTTAATAATATTTAATACCTCAACTACTTTTAAAAATAATATTAGTACTTCAAAAACATTACACATCTCGGTCATCCTATACATAAGTCGTGCAACGCACGTGCTTACTACTAGTTACCTTAAAAGTGTAGATAGTGAAAAATCTTTTGATTGACAAATATATCCTCACATATGTTACCATAATCCAAATATATCCTTGCTTGTGCAATTAAACGCAATAAAGAAACAACACGTCCCATTAATCCTTTATCACCGACTCTTCAGTTGAAACTCCAGAAGACGAACGAAAAGCCCCCTCTTCATCCCCGCCCTTGAATATCCCCACATCTTCCTCCCTTCATCCATTCCTCTCCTCTGTATACATTATTCAAAGTAACAACCAAATTGTGCAACGGGTAAGTTTTCCCCTTCGTTCGTTCCATTTTTTTGTTCATTATTTTTTTATGTTGTTTTTCTAGCTTTTCTTTTATGTTTTGGTGTTTTGATTTTATTGATAAATCGATTTTATTTTGTTGTGATTTCTATGATAGCAAAGGATCGGAATACGAGATTTTTTGGAATAAAAAATTAATTAAGAATTAAATGTAATTGTCATTGAAATAATTTTGATAAATAATGCAACATAGGAAAGAACTTTAATATGTATATGTAATAAATAACTTTAAAATAGGATTTAGTTATAAAAAATTCAATACAACGTGATTTATAAAAATACGAACGTGTATAAATTTTAGATATAATTTTAATTGAGAATTTGACATTGGATCTGTATGACTGAACCAAATATTTATCCATAAAATTAAGACCAATAAAATATCACAATTATTATAAGAAATTAATTACGTATTAAATGTAATTATCTATAAAAATATTTAATAATTTAATAATACGCTATAAAAAAGAGCTCCAATTTTTAGATGTACTAAATAACTAAAAATAAGATTATTTATAAAAAAGAAAACTATATGTATGATGTGATTGATAATTTAGTACTCCATCTATCTCATAAAGATAGTTCTCTACTCATTTTCACACAGATTAAGGACATAATTGAATATAAAATATTAATTTCATTCTTAAAAAATAAAATAGACTATCTTTTTGAGACAGACAAAAAAGAAATAGTGGAATATCTTTGTAGGACAGAAAGAGTATTATCTAGTAATAAAATTTCAACATAATTTTTAACTGAAAATTTTACTTTGAATTTGTATAAATGAACACAAATATTTATTTGTAAGATTGAAAACGCTAGAAGAACACATTTCTTTTTATGAAAAGAGAGGTTTTGACACAAAAAAGCCAAATATAAATAAGTAAAACCAAATAAATTATCGTTCTTATATTATAAAAAATAAAAAACAAATTCTCGGTAAAACCAAATTTAAAAATAATAATAATTCTAGTTTCTTATTTTTATTATTTTTTATACAATGTGATCTACAATTTCATCAAATATATATACTGACCCATGAATAATATGTTTTTTCTTCACTCAACGGCCGAAACCATTAACATATCTATCAAACCCAAAACTATTCTAAATAGCCCAACATTAGTTAACACATTGCAACCCCAACAGAGAAATCTAGAACATAATATAAATAGACTATTAAAAAATCCTTTTCTTAGTCTAAAATAATTTTGCATTGTATATTGTTTTCGAAGCTTTTTCTACAATATTATTATTTTAATATTTTTTCTTTTTTGTTAGAAACCCAAATCTATGTTCAACGACTCAAAATATCACAGGTCTTGAAGAAAAGAGTAGTGTCAATCCTTTTTACTTTTTCAAAAAATAATTTACGATTTTTTATTTTCAACTGTTTGTAATATTAATAACTAATAAGCATTACCACCGCACCATAAATTTTGAATTATAAAACGTGATAAATAGAAGGTGGAGTGGAGCGGTCATGTTAAACAGTACACTTTTTTTCAGAGAAATAACCATTTAATTGAATATTTTATTATTATGTATATCTTCATAATAATTATATATGCATGAAATTCAAGTCATGTAAACACAACAAATATTGAAGACTGTAAATAGACGTCAGCAATTTTGATAATAATAAATAAATATTGAAGGCCCAACTATTTTTGAAGTGGGTTTTGAAGTTGATTATTGGATAGGGGATATAAGTAGTGTAAACATGATAAATATTGAAGTCCCCAAAAATTGGAAAAATAAATAAATAAAATCTGCACATAGCACAAGAGTTTTGGAGGGAAACAGTGAAGTTGTCTGAGGTTGATTCAGCTACTTTTATATATTATATAGAATATAGATATAGATTATAACTTCAAATTTAATACTTGTATCATTTATCGTTTACGTGAGACGTGCAACGTACGTGCTTACAACTAGTGGCTAATAAAAGTAGCAAAGAAATACAGGGGAAAAAAAGGCATTTTATCTGTTATAGTACCTTTTGTTAGAAATTGATTTTGATCAGATTATAGTTTCGAAGAAAAGACATGCTAAGAAGTGAAGAACAAATTTACAAAATTGTAATAACATAAAACATATGAATCAGAAGAGAAGATCCGAGGCGAGATTTAAGGTTGATGATCGAGGCGAGAACTTGGATCTCTGTCCTTAAGACTTTTTTTACCCCGTCATAATGTGCTTACGGTTTGTGATAAAGCGCCTCCCAAGATACAACGATCGGAACACTTGCAGAAGCAGCACCTCGACTGCAAGACAACGAACCAGAATTGAACAAAGACACTCTCTGAAGACTTATGCAGAAAAAGAAAAACTGGAAGAAGACTTAATGCTGTGCAGAAGAAGTCATTCGTGATGAAATGAAAAACCAACAAATAGAGGAGAATGTGGCGGTTTTGAGCAGTTTCCAAACCGCCCACTTCATGCAAAACCGGTACCACAATTCATGAAATGGTGACAGTTAATAAACTGTCAAAGAGAGGGAGCGAATTATTTAAATAAATTCGGAACAAAAATTTAAATAATCTCACACGGGCCCGACCCGGCCCAAGCCCACGACCCGACCCGGATGGGCGGACGGCGGCGGCGGCGCGCGTGTGGCCTTTGGGCTAGTCTGGACATTGTCTAAGACTCCCCTCTTCAAAGACTATTGGTACCCCTTGGGGCCCAAACCCATTTCTCAACTTGAAGCATATAAAGTGGTTCAAGGTTGTGTTTGCAACCTATGTGGGATTGGCACCTTTTGCCAATTGTTTCCCATTTATTCCTCATATTTATTGTCCAACTTTCAACCATAATTTCTCATTCATATGGAAATAGTTTTATACAATTAAATATTCCACGCTCATCTACTCGGAATGTAGAATTTAATTGAACATTAATTTCGACAATTTGAACATCGGGTCCCACTCAAATTTAAGGTCAAAGTTGACCTATTAACCCATTATTTCCAACAATCCCCCACATGAATGGAAATTATCATGACTATGCAATGAGATGCAGAAACGATCAGAGAGTACAGGCGAAAAGCTTATTGCATCAGGAGAGGTAGCTTTTGGCTTTGAACCTGCCTTAGTGAATACTATCGAGTTTACTTGGCTAATCAGTGAACATAATGTCTTGAACTGTTCAGCCGTTGATGTAAACCAAGGCAACAATATCCACACAATAATTTTTCTATCAATTCTTTGGTTCTCATAGTTGTGTTCATTTTGGCCCTGAACAATTCTTGGGATTCATAAGTGCTCTAGAGAATTTAAGCCCCATAACCTCATAGAAGTGGCCCCACTTCACACTTATATAGGTGATCTCCTATTAAGAGTATTCTGCTATACCCCACTTGATTTATCCAAGCTATAGGAATCATTAAAAGTTATAACTTAACCTTTATACATTCTGCAGACAGCACTTTTATAAAAGAATGGATAAGTGCTTTACTGAATCTTAATAACTTAGTTGTCCCATTGAACCAGGATCTTGGGATCTCCAATCAACAAGGTTGGGTTACCATCATTAAGATTCATGCATATTCGGCTTTAATCTCATTCCCTTTGTCAGATAGTATACTTGATCTCTTGGTAGGCCTTTTGTAAGCGGATCCGCAAGATTCTCCTTTGATTTCACATAATCAATGGAGATTATACCATTTGAGATCAACTGTTTTATGGTATTGTGTCTACGACGTATATGTCTAGACTTACTATTACACATACAATTTTGTGCCCTTGCAATTGCCGATTGATTGTCACAGTGAATACTAATTGCAGGCACCGGCTTAGGCCAACACGGAATATCCTCTAAGAAGTTACGAAGCCATTCTGCTTCTTCTCCAGCTTTATCTAAAGCTATAAATTCCGATTCCATTGTTGATCGAGCTATGCAAGTTTGCTTTGAGTCGCACCACCAAGTGTAAATATATAACCACTTGTGGATTTAGAATCTTTCATATCTGATATCCAATTTGCATCACAATATCCTTCTAATACTGCTGGATATCTCAAATAATGTAATCCAAATTTCAAAGTATGTTTCAAGTATCGAAGTACTCGATTCAATGCCTTCCAGTGATCATTGCTTGGATTACATGTGAACCTACTCAATTTATTAACTGCGAATGCAATATCAGGACGTGTGCAGTTCATGAGATACATCAGACTTCCAATAATCTGAGAGTATCTTAATTGAAGTACTGGTTCACCTCTGTTTTTGGCTAAGTGTAGACTTGTGTCTACTGGAGTTTTAACCGGATTTTCATCACAGACTCCAAATCTCTTTAGCACAGACTCAACATAATGAGATTGTGAAAGAATGAGGCCATCTGGTGTTTTAGAAATTTTAATTCCCAGAATTACATCTGCTACACCCATGTCCTTCATGTCAAAGTGTTTGGTTAACATTTTCTTAGTAGACATGATGATATCATGATTGCTACCTAGAATTAGCATATCATCGACATATAGACATACTAAGACATATGCTGTTGGTGTGCTCTTATTATACACACATTTATCACACTCGTTAATCTTAAAACCATTTGACAACATTGTTTTGTCAAACTTTTGGCGCCACTGCTTTGGCGCCTGTTTTAATCCATATAAAGACTTAATAAGTCTACAAACCTTTTTCTCTTGTCGATGAGCGACAAATCCTTCAGGTTGCTCCATGTATATTTCTTCTTCCAACTCACCATTTAGAAAGGCTGTTTTAACATCCATTTGATGAATTTCGAGATTATGTATCGCAGCAATTGCAACAAGGATTCTTATCGAAGTAATCCTCGTTACCGGTGAGTAAGTATCAAAGAAATCTAGACCTTCCTTTTGTCTATATCCTTTTGCTACCAAACGAGCCTTGTATTTATCAATAGATCCATCCGATTTTAATTTTTTCTTGAAAATCCACCTGCAACCTAGAGGTTTATTTCCAGGTGAGAGATCAACCAACTCCCAAGTTTGATTTTGCATTATCGATTCAATTTCACCATTGATAGCTTCTTTCCAAAAAGGAGCTTCTGGTGTTGACATCGCTTCACTGAATGTCTTAGGTTCATCTTCGATCATGTATGTTAGAAACTCTTAACCAAATGACGTAACTTTCTAACCCTTTTATTGCGTCTAAGTTCTTCATTTTCATCATTATTTGAAGCATCGTAAGTTCGTTTTGTTGAACCTACGTCACTTTTGTATTTACGAGGAAAGACATCTTCAAAGAAACTTGCATTTCTTAATTCAATTATTGTATCTTCATGTATATCCGGAATCTCGGATTTATACACAAGGAAGCGATATGCACTGCTGTTATAAGCATATGCAATAAATATGCAATCTACAGTTTTCGGTCCTATTTTTATTTGTTTAGGTTTTGGTACTTCTACATTTCCCAATCACCCCCACACTTTCAAGTATTTATATGAATGTTTGTGACCTTTCCATAGATCGTAAGGTGTTTCATCCCTTACTTTGTGTGGTATTTTGTTAAGAACATAATTTTCCGAGAGGATAGCATCCCCCCACAAATTCTGGGGTAGACCAGAACTGATCAACATAGCGTTCATCATTTCTTTAAGCGTGCGATTCTTTCGTTCCGCAATGCCATTAGATTGAGGTGAGTAAGGAGCTGTTGTTTGGTGAATAATACCTTGTTCAGAACAGAATTTCTCAAATGGTGCTCCATATTCTCCACCTCTATCACTTCGAACAATTTTTATTGTTTTGCTAAGTTGATTTTTGACTTCATGCTTATAATGTTTAAACATTTCCAAAGTTTCGTCTTTGCTTCTTAACAAATAAACATAACAGTACCGAGTGCAATCGTCAATAAAAGTAATGAAGTACTTTTCCCTCCTTAGTTTGCACAAATTTTAAGTCACAAATATCGCTGTGAATTAATTCTAAAGCTGAAGTGTTTATTTCAACTGAAGGAAACGGTCTTTTGGCTAACTTAGCCTCAACACAAGTTTCACATTTGTGATTAGGATAGAAACTTAACGAAGGAAGCAAATTTAAATTCATTAATTTGCGTACAGATTTAAAGTTTGCGTGTTCTAATCTTTTATGCCATAAACAAGAAGAATCAACAATATACGTAGAAGTAGAAGCTTCATTAGTCTTGTTCAATTTGGGTACAATAGTAAGGACATTCATCTTGAACATCCCATCGATCATATAACCCTTTCCCATATACATCCCATTTTTAGTTAGTACAAATTTGTCAGATACAAATACTAACTTAAACCCATTTTTGCTAAGAAGAGAACCAGAAATAAGATTTTTCCGAATGTCAGGCACATGTAGCACATTGTTGAGGACGAGTTCCTTGCCGGATGTCATCTTCAATGTCACCTTTCCTTGTCCTTCAACCTTTGAGCTTGAGGAATTTTCCATGAACAATTGTTCACCATCAATAGTTTTGTATTCAGAAAACACATTCTTTTCAGCACAAATGTGGCGAGTGGCACCAGTGTCCACCCACCATTCCCGGGGATTTCCAACACTGTTACATTCAGATATTACGACAGATAGGTGCATCTCTTGAACACCTTCAGTCACATTTTCAGTTTCAACAACATGTGCACGGTCATTTTGCTTTTTAGGCTTGCGACAGTCAATTGCACGATGTCCAGGTTTGCCACAGTTGAAGCAGTCCCCTTTGAACTTCTTGTTCTTCTGATTGTTTTCATTTTTCTTGGGAGCAAAGTTTGAGTGCTTCCTTTTCATGTTCTTCTTTGAACTTGATTCAGCCATGTTTGCCTTAGCCTCCATGCTTGGTCCAACATTTCTACTTTCAGACTTTTTAGTATCTTCTTCAATCCTCAAATGCACAATCAACTCCTCCAAGTTCATTTCCTTGCGTTTGTGTTTGAGGTAATTTTTGAAATCTCTCCAAGAAGGCGAGAGTTTCTCAATTACAGTTGCTACTTGGAACGACTCACTTACAGTCATCCTTTCAGCATGCAAATCATGGAGGAGTAC
Source organism: Ligustrum vulgare (assembly GCA_963555705.1). Taxonomy (NCBI): domain Eukaryota; kingdom Viridiplantae; phylum Streptophyta; class Magnoliopsida; order Lamiales; family Oleaceae; genus Ligustrum; species Ligustrum vulgare. Next base: position 37,364,725 of record OY743173.1, on the reverse strand, counting down.
CTGAAAGTCTTGAACTTGGGAAACAACAGATTTAGAGTCAATCATTTTATATTCCAAAAATTTACCGACAAGAAATTTTTTAGAACCAGCATCTTCAGTTTTATATTTTTTTTCTAAAGATTCCCATAGCTCTTTTGCAGATTTCATTATGCTATACACACCATATAGCGAATCATTCAGTCCATTCAATACATAATTTTTGCACAGAAAATCAGAATGCTTCCATGCGTCCAAAGCAATAACCGAAGCTCGATTATTTTCTCCTTGCTGAACCGAAGGAGGATCCTTCGTAAGAAATCTTGCCAAGTTCAGAGTGGTGAGATAGAACAGCATTTTCTGCTGCCATCTCTTAAAATCAACTTCGTTAAATTTTTCAGGTTTCTCTCCATGAGAAATATGAGTTGAAGCAGATGGACCAGCCACAGTCGGCATCACAGTAGCCACAGTTGGCATCATAGTAGAGGTCACGGCCAAAGTAGGAGGAATTGCATTCGTCCCAATAGTATTAGCCATTTGTGTTTTCAAACAGAAGTTCAACAAGTCAGAATTTTGGAATTAAAATTCTGCAGAAAGGTAAAATCAAACCAGAAACTGCAAGGTTAAAAATTATATAGAAGCATGTACAATTTCGGAACCAGTAATCAAAAGTAAAAACTAAGAAAAACTTCTTAAGATTGTTAGAAATTGATTTTGATCAAATTATAGTTTCGAAGAAAAGACATGCTAAGAAGTGAAAAACAGATTTACAAAATTGTAATAACATAAAACATATGAATCAGAAGAGAAGATCCGAGGCGAGATTAGAGATGGAAAAAAATCCTATCCGCCCCGTCGATCCGTCGACCCGATCCGATCCGATCCGAAAAAATCCCGATCCGTGGATCGACGGATCGAAATTTTTGTGATCCGCCCCGATCCGAAAATTCACGGAGCGGATTTGGATCGGGGCTGATCCGATCCGCCCCGATCCGCGATCCGAAATTTTTTTTAATATAATTTTTTTATCATGTATAAAAATCTAATATTATAAATTTTGTAGCAAACTTTAATTTTTGGGAATAACCTGCAATCTTTGCATTTTAAAGAAAACACATTTTTCATATTCTTCATTTGAAGAAAGAATTACAATAAGTGATGGTAAAAAAACTCGATCCGTTGAATCGGCCTCTATACGTCTCGTTTCAATAAAATAAATAAAATTTAATAAAAAAATAAATTTTCTGAATTTTTTATAAAAGATTTAATTTAAAATATATTTAAAAAAATTAAAAAAAATTAAAAAAATAAAAAATAAATAAATTTTTTTTTTGGCGGATCGGTGGACCGATCCGCCCCGATCCGAACCCGATCCGCCCCGACCCGACCCGAAATTTGACGGATCGCGGGGCGGATCCGGATCGGGCAAAAAAATCTCGGGGCGGGGCGGATCGGGGTCCGATCCGCCCCGATCCGCCCCGTTGCCATCTCTAGGCGAGATTTAAGGTTGATGATCGAGGCGAGAACTTGGCTCTCTGTCCTTAAGACGTTTTTCACCCCGTCACAATGTGCTTACGGTTTGTGGTAAAGCGCCTCCCAAGATACAATGATCTGAACACTTGCAGAAGCAGCACCTCGACTGCAAGACAACGAACCAGAATTGAACAAAGACACTCCCTGAAGACTTATGCAGAAAAAGAAAAACTGGAAGAAGACTTAATGCTGTGCAGAAGAAGTCATTAGTGATGAAATGAAAAACCAACAAATAGAGGAGAATGTGGCGGTTTTGAGTAGTTTCCAAACCGCCCACTTCATGCAAAACCGGTACCACGATTCATGAAATGGTGACAATTAATAAACTGTCAAAGAGAGGGAGTGAATTATTTAAATAAATTCGGAACAAAAATTTAAATAATTTCACACGGCCCCGACCCGGCCCAAGCCCACGACTCGATCTGGCCGGGCTGATGGCGACGGCGGCGCGCGTGTGGCCTTTGGGTAGTCTAGACATTGTCTAAGACTCCCCTCTTTCAAAGACTATTGGTACCCCTTGGAGCCCAAACCCATTTTTCAACTTGAAGCATATAAAGTGGTTCAAGGTTGTGTTTGCAACCTATGTGGGATTGACACATTTTGCCAATTGTTTCCCATTTATTCCTCATATTTATTGTCCAACTTTCAATCATAATTTCTCATTCATATGGAAATAGTTTTATACAATTAAATATTCCACGCTAATCTACTCGGAACGTAGAATTTAATTTAACATTAATTTCGACAATTCGAACATTGGGTCCCACTCAAATTTAAGGTCAAAGTTGACCCATTAACCCATTATTTCCAACACCTTTTGCATTAATTTCTCAAATGTGACGCAATAATTAAGCAAAAAACCGTAGAAATATATATTTATAAAACTCTCCAACTTACACTTTAATTAACACTAATCAGCAAGTAATCATATAGTTTTGTCAATTTCAAAAAAGGGTTCTAAGATCATTTGCTTCGCAGAGTCTTTACAGCACTTCTCATCGACTTAATCTTGATTATTCCTCTCCTCAACCTCCTGGCTTCGGCAAATCTCGCCCGTTTATCAGCAAGTTCTCTATTGACATCCAACGGCTGGGATGGTTCGACCCCAAAAACCTCTTCAGGAGGGAGATTCAGATCAGGAATTCCAACTGGGCCCACTTGATGGTCACTTGATGGTGCCATTGGGTAGTGAATCGTTTCACTCATTTGTGATGATGATCCAGTGGCCATCTGATCTAAAATGAACGGTTGGTGATGATGCACGGCAGTAATTTGATAATGTTGGCCTAAATTCATCTCAAAATTCAAGAATTTGCTCGTTTCCATACGGCAAGTTGACAATGCCTGTTATTTTATTTAATATACAAAAATGAAGGTAATCAAAATTCTAAACTAAAAAAATTTGTATAATTAAAAATTACCTACTACCGAAAAAAGATTCATAGTTCTCAAAAAAAAAAAAAAAAAACACACTTAAAAATTAATTTTAATTAATCCCTATAATTCAAGCAATGTACGTATACCTTTTGTTTCATTGATTTCAACTCCAAATTGTAAGCCTTCAATTTGTTGTAGTAATTCATTACATTCTCTACTTCCTGTTTAAAAAGAGTCCCATCACACAAAGAAATGGTAAAAAGGCAGAATTTTATATAAAAGAAAAATAATAGAGATAATTGTGGGAAATTACGAACTCACCCCTTTAAGCAAATCTCTTCGCTGAATTAATCCATCTATAACCTCCATATACTTCTCTCTTGTCTGCAAATTCAACAAAAAGAAACTTACATAATTACTCGTAACAATTCTTCAACTGCAATGGAACAGTACTGTACAGAGAAAATAAAATTAAGATCTCGATTTTTTTAAATTTTTTTTTTTTTTTTTTTAATATTAAAGAGCCTAAAAACAGGGGAGCACATTAAAAGATTGAAATAAAAAAAAAAAGAAAAAAAATACCCTTTTCTTGGAAAAATGCTTGGACTTTTCATCATGTTCAGTTGGCGAAAAGGAGAGAGGCGTTGTAGGACTTGTAGATGGAACTTCCCCTTTGACTCGAAGTTCGACTTCGATTTCAATCTCAGTGGACGTTGATGCTGATGAGGGTGCATCCCGAGTAGATCTCCTCCTTTTACTACCCCATGACAGATTGTGTCTCGATTCTGATACAAAAACTGAATTTCCCAAATCGAGTAAAATCTCTGCCACTTCGATCTCATCCTCTGTGAGACAAGTAATTTTGCTCTGTTTCATTGTGTTTTCAATTTTTCTTGATTTCCGCACTTGAAAGAGAAGAGGATAGCAATACACAGAGATTTAGAGAGAGAGAGAGAGAGAGAGAGAGAGAGAGTTGCTTTGTAATGGAAGGGTTCGGGCGAGGGTTGGATGGGTAAGGCGGGAGCTTAATAAGGGAAATCCATGGAGAAAGAGTTGGTTGATGCCACGTGTCGAGAAAGTAGATATTGAGGGTTCTCTAGGGTTTATGCGATTGGACCTTTTATGGTAGTCTTTGATGCAGCGTGTGTCAACAACTGAGACTCAAATTATTATAAGCAAAAACATAAATAAATAATAATAATAATAATAATAATAATAATAATATTATATATATAGAGTAAAAATGGAACCGTTCCAATTATTAAGGTAAGAAGTCTTGCCCTCGAAATAAAAAAAACAGCTTCATCAACTACTTGTTTATCAAGAAATCGGAACTATAATAAAAGGAAAAATTGGATTCTTTGTAATAGGTGTCTTGTGTTGTACTTGGTATAAAAAGTTGGGAGTTGTCCTCTATACCCTAATTTGGGGAGAGTGTATGGGGGTGGGGGGAAGCGAGGGTAAAAGGGCCTTTTTATTTTTTTTCTTCATAAAATTATTAGAACAACAAAATGTAGATGGTAAAATACAATATATTTTAACCTTTTATAGTTATGCATAACTTAGTATCCACAATCTATTTTTCTCATTACTAGGTTTTTAAGATTTTTATTTTGTAGCATTTTGAACTTATTAAGAGCTTATTTGGTATAGGAAAATTTAGAACGTGCAATTGAAAAGTGTAGTTTAAAATGAGTTTGGGACAAAAATTAGAAAAACTTTCGTAACCAAACTAACTCTAAATGAAAAACTTGAGGGGAAGTCGAAAAACCAATCCGAGTGAACAGAGGCAAGTGCTAGTTGGCATGCTCAAATGTGTGAGAGATAGAAGCATGTGGGAGTGGAGAGTCAATGGGGGGAAAGGCAAGGATAGAAGGATTAAATAACATTGGTATGTGAAATTGAAAGTTTATTTGTTAGTACAGGAGTTCAACTTTCTGTTCGTTCAGTCGCATAAAAGGACTTCTTTTCGGTCAGGCGAGTAGAGGATACGCTTTGGATGAGTAGTTCTTGTCCTAGGGACTACAGCTCCCTTTTACCCTAACAAAACTCACATATCCATACGATTGAGTCCTTGGGTTTCCGAAATAGTGTAAAAAGAAGTGCTTCGAATCATTGCTATTTGACTCGGAATAAGCTCTTTCTACTTTGCCCTAAAAGCTCATCCTAAGGAAAGCAGTTTTCACTCGAGAAGATAGCTTAAGTTATAGTTATCACAGCTAAAGCGATAGCAACTCATGAACGAAGTGCTCGACCATAGGGAACGAGCGGAATAAAAGTAGCGAGTTAAGGGTTCGGTAAGTATCAGAAAACTTGGGTATCTTCTGAAAATGATTTGGTAATTCAGGAAACTCGAACACAAAAGAAAAGTTGTTCTTATCTTAAGGGGGTCATCCTTTTCAAAAGCTACCTATTGATTTTCATAACTTTTAGGAGAAACCTCCAATTCCGGACACACATAGGCAAAGAAAGGAGCCAAAATGAATGGTAGATATCCAAAGAATGAATATTTAGAAAACAACACAAGAATATTAATAGCGTTGCCACCTATTTGAGGCACTCAATTTAGTTCAAAGTATTTGAGAGTCATGTTTTAAATTCCAAGACAGCAAGAGAATAACAACATGCGATCATGGGGAATGTGATCAAGCTTGGGCCTCATCTTCGAATTTAGGTCCTGGAAAATCCAACATCAACATTTGGAAAGAGCTCGAACTTGAGAAGACCTTAAACCTAGGAGGACCCTGGACCTGGAAGAGCTCGGCCCTAGGTTTGTAATCCATATTCAAGAAGTTCAGTATCTATATTCCCAATCGATTAGTTGAAATTTACATTATTCACATTTCATCCTAAATTAATGCGAACCATAGGTCTTCCTCGTTAGTCAACCTAAATAAATTTTACCACAAAACACAAGAGATTCTTATTTTGGTTGTAAGTAGGGGTGGACGTTTGTCGGTTCGGTTCGGTTATTGAAGGAATCGAAACTCTCGGTTCGGTTCCTTTAATAACAAGAACCGAACAATTTCAGCTTTGGTTCGGTTATCGGTTATTTTTCGGTTCTTATTCTGATCCTATGAAAAAAATTAAATTTGATGCAAACACAAAAAATATCGAATTATTTGCAAAAATCAAAGCTAAATAGAGCATCCAAAACATATTAATAAGACTTATTAAACTTAAGCTCCAAGTTGAAGAAAAAGAAATAATCAAATAATCATGGAACAAAATTTAAATAAAAATATATCTTCAAAATATATCAATAAAGCTTTTTAAACATCAAATTTCACGAGTTCTTTACGTTATAAACTCCTTTTACAAGAAAAAAAATTAAGTGTGAATGGTAGTAAACGTTGTCTAAAGTATTAGTAAAATGAAATGTTAAGATACATACCATTCGATCGTGTTCGATTATTTTTAGGTTCTTTGTTCTGTTCTTTTGTTAAAAAATTCAACAATTATCATGTAAAGCAATACAGAAAGTGTTATGTGGGCTTAATTTAAATTAAGAATGTTTGGTTCTCGGTTCACTTTTCGATTTTCAAATAGGAACCGATCGGTTTTTCGGTTCTCCATTTTTTGGTTTCGGTTCGAAGGTTCTCATTTTTTCCTAAAGAACCGAACGGTTTCGATTTTTTCGGTTCGGTTCTCTCGATTCCCATTTTTTTATTCACCCCTAGTTATAATGAATTGGGGGACCCAAGAGGTACATAAATCGATGGAAATGTAGTTATGAAGGAAGCTTTTTTGCAAACACCGGAGTAGGGACCACAAAAAGGTAAAATTTATACATTTTTTATGGATTCTTGAATTTTATATTATGCATGTGGAAATCATGTCACAAGTTCGTCGAAATGAGTTGAATCGAAGATAATGATGTTAGAGAATTCACCCTTGCACAATCACAAAGTAACAAGTTAATCTCAATATATGACAATTAATTCGAATGATAAGATTTACAAAGAATCAAGAATAAGAGAAACTCCCTAAAAACTTGACAATGCCACAATCGTGTGACTAGAACCGAGGGCTCAGAAATTGCCCCAATAACCACAATTGGCAACACCACACGAAGCAGGGAAGATCACACTCCGAGGCAACCCGCAACCCACAAGTTTTCACCAAGAAATCGTACCAAACAGAGGCCTAGAACCGGACGCACTGAGGTGCGGTGAACAAGCGCCGCGCACGAAGACAGGAGGCGGAAGAAGCAGCCCACCACGAACGAGGCAGCAAAACCGGAGGCCAAAAATGGAGCAAGGTCGCAGGGTTACCAAGTTCACAGAGAAGAGAAAAGCCAAGCACTGCCGGGTCATGAAGAGGGAGCGAGAGAGAGAGAGAGAGAGAGGCTTTTGAGAGTGTGTCGTGAGTTATGAGAGTGAGGGAGTAGATATATAGGATAGGTAGGTTTAGGTTTAGGTTTTAATTAGGGAATGGGTCGAGAGCCTAATTAAAAACCCGGGCCGCCAATCGGATCCACCTATCGAGCAACTGGGCCAATGACTCAATTAACACCTCAAGATAGGGTGGCAAAGTTCCTAACCTGTTCACTCTTGGGTTACGCATATTGTGGTTTAATTGGGGCATAAAATACTTCGATCATGGGTCGAAGGCCTACGAAGCAAAAAACCGACCCGATGTTTCATCATCACCCCCGGAGTTTGTTTGGGGCCAAAATCCCAACAAACCTCCACCTTGGTACCGAACAAACCTGAAAAAAACAAAACAACACATGTTTAGTAGTTGCAAGATTAAAGTCCTAAACTAATCGGACCTTTTCATACCTGTACCGATATTTAGAAGCAATAGACAACTTCTAAATTTTACCAAAGTGAGCACCTTTGTGCCCATATCTGCAAGGTTATAATCTGTATGCACTTTCTCAAGTTTAATTTCATCTTGAGAAACAATATTCCTAATAAAATGTAATCTAACATCAATGTGTTTAGTATGTTCATGAAAAACAGGGTTCTTACATAAATGAATAGCTGATTGACTATCAGAATATACTGTTACATTTTCATTTAAGGCTCCTAGTTCCTTAAGTAATCCTTTAAACCACAAAGCTTCTTTAAAGGTTTCGGTAACAGCAATATATTCAGACTCAGTAGTAGAGAGAGCAACAATATGTTGGAGCTGAGACTTCCAACTAATACATGAGTCACATAAAGTAAACACATAAGAGGAAGTAGATTTCCTATTATCTCTATCTCCACCATAATCAGCATCGGTAAAACCCTTCAATTTCACATTATTAAATTTGCACTTATAGATTAAACCCATATTGTAAGTATCACTAAGATACCTAAGTAGCCACTTCAAGGCTTCCCAATGAGTGGGGCCAGGATTAGACATGTACCTGCTCAAAGTACTAACAGCAAAAGCCAAATCTGGCCGAGTACAAACCATCAGATACATCACAGAACCAATCACATTAGAATAGGGTATATTACTCATATAGACTATTTCTTCCTCATTCGCAGGTGATTGATCTTTTGTTAAAACAAAATAATTTCCAAGAGGTACAGAAGCAGATTTACAATTTATCATACCAAACTTCTTTAACACCTTTTGCACATAGGGAGTTTGATGCAAGAATAAACAAGAATTAGACCTATTTCTTTCAATTTCCATACCCAAAATACGTTTAGCATGGCCTAGGTCCTTCATATCAAATTCCTTGTTTAACTCATTTTTAATCTTGTCTACTAAAGTCATGTTAGAACCAATTAATAACATGTCATCCACATAAAGTAACAAATACACATACTCATCAGTGCTGTGATGCATATAGTATAGACAATGATCAAACTCACTCCTCTTGAAACCAATAGAAAGCACATAAGAATCAAATTTCTTGTACCACTGTCTAGATGATTGTTTTAAACCATATAATGATTTTTTAAGAAAACACACATGATCAGGTTTTTCTTTATCTTCAAAACCTTTGGGTTGAAACATAAAAATTTTCTCTTCAAGATCTCCATGTAAAAAAGCAGTTTTCACATCAAGTTGTTCAAGTTCCCAGTCATAATACGCAACAAAAGCAAGCATGACTCTAATGGTGGTATACTTAACAATGGGGGAGAAAATCTCATTATAGTCTACCCCTTCCTTTTGTGTGTACCCCTTGGCAACTAGCCTAACCTTATATCTCACAGGCTCATTCTCAGTGGTACCCTCCTTCACCTTGTAGACCCATTTGCATCCTACAATTGATTTATCTCTTGGTCTATCCACTAAAACCCAAGTTTGATTCTTATGGAGCGATTCCATCTCCTCTTTCATGGGACTAACCCAAAATTTACTATTTTCACTTCTCATAGCCTCCTCGTAAGTATTGGGCTCTTTATCAGCTAGGTCTTGGTAACTAGCATAGGCTATGACGTAGTCGGACATTCTTTGGGGTTCTCTATGTGGTCTTCTTTCCCTATCTCTAGCTAACTGATAGCCATCTAAAGGGTTATGGTCAACATAATGATCTATAGGATCATCTTCTTCAAATTCTACATTCTCGTGATCTCGTTGGGGGGTAATCTCCACCTCACTCGGGGTAATGGGGATAGGGATTTTAACACTCTCCACCTCAGGTGAGGGTTCATCTCCACCTATCTCTAGCTGTTCTTCGTTTCCTAGACAAGGCATCTCAGACTCATTAAAGGTGACATCTCTGCTGATGATTATTCTCACGCCCTTTTGACTTCTGTCCCACAACCTATACCATTTAACACCTTCGGGATATCCTAGAAAGACACACTTTCTAGCTCTAGGTTCTAACTTTCTCTCACTTTGATAAAAAAACGCAGTACAACCAAAAGTTCTAAGCATAGAATAATCAGCACATTTCCCATACCATTTTTCATATGGTGTATCACCATTCAAGGCAGCGGAAGGAGTCATATTAATCAGATAGCATGCAGTCATAACAGCTTCACCCCAAAAAGATTTAGGCACACCAGAACTTAACATCATACATCTAACCTTATCAAGTAATGTACAATTCATCCTTTCAGCAACCCCATTTTGCTGGGGAGTGTAAGGCACAATTCTATGTCTAGTAATACCATTATCTTTACACATATTGTCAAAATCAGAATTGTAGAATTCAAGACCATTTATCAGTTCTCAAATATTTTATATTTCTATCTGTCTGATTCTCCACCTGTAATTTCCAAGTTTTAAACTTTTCAAAAGTTTCAGATTTATCTTTCAACAAATAAATCTACACAAGTCTGGAGAAATCATCAATAATGGACAGGAAATATTTTTTACCACCAAAAGTGGGATTACTCCCAGGGCCCCATAAGTCAGAATGAATGTATTCAAGCATTCTAGTTGTCCGGTGTGTGCTGGATGCAAAAGACATCCTGTGATGTTTCCCAAGCACACAATGATCACAAAATGGCATGTTAGACACCTTATCCTTTCCAAACACACCCTTATCATTCAAAAATTTTAGACCTTTAACACTCACATGTGCAAGTCTATTGTGCCATTTTTGTGTGTGATCGGTGTCAATGGATACAATAGTATGGTTTTTACCACTTACTACTTCAACATGAGTTGTGTAAATGCCATTTTTCTTAATGGCCTTAAAGGCCCTAAGTGCATCTTTAAACATTTTAATCATCCCGTCACCAAGCCTCCCAGTGAAACCTGCATTTTCTAACTCTCCCACCGATATCAAATTTCTACCCATATGTGGAATGTACCTAACATTCTTCAATGTATGCACAAAACCATTTTCAAATTTGACAATAACATCACCAACACCTGTAATGTTATATGCGACTCCACCACATGCAACAACATGACCATGATCAGACTCATGTAAATGATCAAATCAATGCTTATGAGAAGTGACATGAAATGATGCACCAGAGTCAAGAATCCATTCATCAGTATGGGAGTTCATAGACAGGTTAATTTCACTAGGCTTGTGATCTAAGAGGACGTAAACCTCACCAGGTTCATTATGTTTTGGTGCCACAATATTCGCCTCCCCTTGTTCACTCCCCTTTAGTTTATTTTTCTCCTTATAGAAATCACTAATAAAGTGTCCTAACTGACCACAACCATAGCATTTTCTACCTGCAGCTTTCCCTCGAGATTTGGATCTACTTCTACCCTTTTTCTTGCTACCACTATTTTGTCCGCTCCCACTATTTCCACCACCCTTAATTTGAGTCCTACCTCTCATAAAGTGGACCTCCCCTTGCTTTCTCCCACCTTTCTCAGCTCTAATCTCCCTATCCTTACTCTTAAGTGAATTAATGACTACCTCCGGGGTAAGGGTCTCCCTCCCATACTTGATAGCATTCTTAACATCCTTATATATGTCAGGAATGACATTCAATAAAATTATGGCCTTGTATTCTTCAGGCACTTTATCACCGCAATTTGTGATATCTTGAACAAGTTTATTGAAAATATCAAGATTTTCATCTAATTCATTTGAAGGATCGATTTTGAAACTGAAAAAACTTTCAAGAAGAAAAAGTTTGTTCGGGGTGGATTGTGTTAAGTAAAGTTCTTGTAACTTTTTCCAAAGAGCTTCAGTAGTATCGTGTTTACCAACTTTTCGTAAAACACTATAAGATAAGTGCAAGATAATAGAAGTATAAGCAAGTTCATCAAATTCCTTTTTCTGTTTTTCAGTCACAGTAGCAGGAAAAGAATTATCAATAGCTTTAGAAACTTTTTGCTGAACTAAAATACCTTTCATTTTCTATTGCCAAATAGAAAAATCACCCTTTCCATTAAAGACACTCAAGTCAAAATGATGTGCAGACATATTTCAAGAAAACAAGCAACACACCACAATGGAATAATATGCAGCTCAAAGAGAATTTCACACAGAAACCTAAAAGGCCTTAATATATACGCCGTTCTAAACTCTCAGGTTTCCGTGAGACTCAAAAGGTCTCAGGTCAAGAGAATCTTCGACACGGGTAAGGTCAAGGGAAACAATTCTAATATCAAGAGCAACACGAGATAGATAATCACCAAGATGTATCAAGAACAAGTATGAAATCAGCAATATCCCAAATCACAGGTAATAACAATTAAGTCCTATAACTAGCAACAGGCAACCGCAAGCCTAATGGTCACCCCACACGATGACCCGCTATTGCAGAAATTTAAAAGTGATCAGCCAATTTACCAGAGCGGACTCTCTATGTCCGTAATAAGGAGTGATGCGAAAATTATTTATTTTAGCGAAGTTTGCAATTAGCTATCCCTCGATGCAGGCAGACTCAGCACTAAGCAAGAATGACCTATACTGTAATTGCAAAACAAAAAAACCGAAAATAATCAGTCAAGGAATTTTCAGAAACGCTAAGTAAATGAAATTTCAATGACAAAATAATTTCTGCAATGAAACAGTGAACAAAGGTTGAATGAAAATTATCAAATTCCAACGAATGTCATGAATCAGTCGATCAGTCAGACACGGCTCTGATACCACTTTGTTAGAGAATTCACCCTTGCACAATCACAAAGTAACAAGTTAATCTCAATATATGACAATTAATTGGAATGATAAGATTTACAAAGAATCAAGAATAAGAGAAACTCCCTAAAAACTTGACAATGCCACAATCGTGTGACTAGAACCGAAGGCTCAGAAATTGCCCCAACAACCACAATCGGCAACACCACACGAAGTAGGGAAGATCACACTCCGAAGCAACCCGCAACCCACAAGTTTTCACCAAGAAACCGTACCAAACAGAGGCCTAGAACCAGACGCACCGAAGTGCGGTGAACAAGCGTCGCGCACGAAGACAGGAGGTGGAAGAAACAGCCCACCATGAAGGAGGCAGCAAAACCGGAGGCCAAAAATGAAGCAAGGTCGTAGGGTTACCAAGTTTACAGAGAAGAGAAAAGCCAAGCACTGCCGGGTCACGAAGAGGGAGCGAGAGAGAGGCTTTTGAGAGTGTGTCGTGAGTTATGAGAGTGAGGGAGTAGATATATAGGATAGGTAGGTTTAGGTTTAGGTTTTAATTAGGGAATGGGTCGAGAGCCTAATTAAAAACCCGGGTCGCCAATCGGATCCACCTATCGAGCAACTGGGCCAATGACCCAATTAACACCTCAAGATAGGGTGGCAAAGTTCCTAACCTGTTCACTCTTGGGTTACGCATATTGTGGTTTAATTGAGACATAAAATACTTCGATCATGGGCCGAAGGCTTACGAAGCAAAAAACCGATCCGATGTTTCATCATCGCCCCCGGGGTTTGTTTGGGGCCAAAATCCCAACAAATGAGATTAACGATGATGATTCTCATTATGATAAAAAAAAATACACCCGTGCGTGTTGAGATTGGATTACATTCAAACACTACACTCAAACTTGATGCTGGAGGTGAAGAAGAGCCTAGTTCTCATAAATTAGATTGTCCAAGTGAGGAGGAGCTACACACTGATTATTCTTCTAGTGAAGAAGGATTTTTTTTTTTTGCTTTCCTACTTATGATCCTGAGAAGGAGAAGTCCGACCCACAACTTGAGGTTGGAAAAGAATTTAAAAATATTGAGGAGTTTTGACAAGTTATGAGCACGCGGTAAAAGGTGAACTTTGTTGTAGTCGAGGAATCATGTGATTGCTACTATATGTAATTTGAGGTACAAACCTAATGCTGAGTTTAGAGTGCAAGCTTTAAGTATGTTAGGTTATAAATGGAGGATTTGGGCTTCTTAGAATTAAAAGAGGTCGCGTGCAAATAAAGTCGAAGAATTCAGAGCATATATGCATAAGAGACGAAACCAATATGTATTGAATTGTAAGGTATATAGAAGATTGGTATCTAGAGACCTTCAAATTGACCCAGATTGCAAGTCTAAACTAATTAGGAAGGCTGTAAATGATGACTGGAAGTTGAAAATTAATAAAGTTACTGCTAAGGGTGAACATGATTTGATTTGGACACTTTTTAAATTTTTTTTAAACCAAACCCTTTAAAGCATGTTGAAATTTTTACAACCCATGCCAAACTAAACCATTTAATTTTTTAAACCAAACCATCTTTTGTAGTTTAGTGCATTTTCAAAACAAAGCTTATTAACGAAATAAAATTGACACATTCCAAATGAATATAAAAATATATATATTTGTGTACAATTTCGAGTTAAAGCGTTGATACAAGCAAAAACAATATAATAGTGTCACTAATAGAGAGAGAAAAAAAAAATTACAAGCCGAAGTCTCATAATTTCACTTCTGATTATGGCAATGGAACAACATTGATATATTCATATCAATCTATTAGAATTCTTAGCTGGTTCCATGATTTCATCCAGCAAATGGCAAATTCAGCATTCCAGCAAAGCAAGTTCCATGCATCCTAAGTGATTTGAGCATAACTCTATTACTACTTGACTTTCATCCATGCTATGAATTCTTTCAAATCCAAACCAATTAGGCATTATAACCAAGTCATATCCAGAAAGCATCACATGCAAGAAAACTTGCAACCAATAATATGCTTGAGTGAATTCAAGCACAATTAATTAATGGCAATAGAAGTGCTTGAGTGAAGACCGGGCGACATCTTAAAAAAATTTATTTTGAAATAAAAGTTTAAGCCATGAAATTGTTATCGGTTTCTAAAGCATTGCAAAGCATCTCATTATTCGTATAAATACATTCAACACACATTAGCATTACTATTTCATTTCTATAATAGATTACAAAAGCTAATCTACTTAATTAAAATATCAATAATCTATAAAATAATTTCACTTACCAAAAATAATAGCAAATGTATAACCTCTCAATTGATATTTATTGGTGACATATCTCCAGCTCTATCACATGACTCATTCTCTGATAAGAATAGAGCAAATAAATTCATTAGTCATAATTAAATGATTCAAAGTAATGAAAAAAAAACATAAAATACATAGAAATATCAAATATAAAAAAACACAATTACATAGAAAATAGAATATTACCTTCCAGAGGTTTCTCTAAGTCACCCAATACCTTTACCTCATCCAAATATTGACGAAGCACTATTAGTTCTTTGTTGCTATGCAACCAATTTTTCTTGCAAATCAATGCCTCTACCTTCTTTTCACTCAATGATCTCCTAAAGGAATTGAGAATCCAACAACCAGTGGAGAATGCAGACTCATAAGCAACTATAGATATTTAAATGGCTAACACATCTTTGACAATCTAGGAGACAATCTTGTACTTGTATGAATTCAATTTCCACCAAAGTAATAGGGTTTAGGGACTTCTCGAGTCTCGTGCAATAACTATCAATTAGGAATTAGGGCCTCATCTTTGCCATCAAGATTAGGGCTATTCTTCTCTTATCCTGTAATATTTTCTCATCGCCGTCGATGACTGTGTTTAAAAGGTTAATCAACTAGAAAACAGAGTTGACATCTTGATATTTATTGTGTATTAGATGTGATATTGAGTTGTTCACAGGTTATGAATCCCGAAATATAAGCCTCGTTTGGGGGACTAGCTATTCTGGAATAAGTTTTTTCCTTTACGAAATCAATTTTTAAAATTTATTATCATTTATTATGTACGTGAAGTAGTTTCTGAATTACAATTAGAATTTATGGATTACAGTAATCCGTCCGTATTGTTTACGTAAAATATCTGAGAGTTTGTTTAAATTTCTTAGTTTCATTATGAATATGGATAACGATACATTTTTGAAATATTTATTGATTCTTATTTCTTGCAAAAATGTGGGGGTATACCCTATTTCTAATTCTTCATAAGATGAAAGAGATCGCCGAGTGTTTTGATTTATCTAAGTTTTGTGCTACTCTTGCTACTCAGCTATGCAAAGTGGAAAGAAGAAGAACAATACATGATTACTAATGAATGACCAAGTCGAAGAGGCATATGATTAAAATTTGATTCAATCTGTATTTAGTTTTTACTGATGGCTTTCGAGTTTTGAGAAGTTAGATTGTTGTTAGGAAGTAGCATACAATGTTACCTTCTCATACAAGTATCATACAATGTTACTATGAAGTATCACATATTTAAGTATGAAGTATAAAATTTTTAACTATAAAGTATCAAATATTGTAACTTTTTAATGAATTTCAACCTTATTCCTTCTTCTTCTTCTTCAAGGATGTTGGGTTGCTTCATTTTCTTCGACCGTGTCAGTATTTTTGGCACCTACCGCATTTGATTGTGACTTTGTGTTTTCCTTTTGATGGAATTCATTTCTCTACCGACTTCTTCTTCGTTCCCATAAACTTTCGAAGTAATTTGTTTAATCGATTTTACAACTTTTATGATTGAATTCTCACTTTAAACTGGTTGTAGTTGTAGCTTGTCATCATGCTGAATAATATCAGAGTGCTAAAGTTGGGTGTCTTGAGAAGTACCACATGTGATACTTTCTGAAATTGGGGTAGTATCAATTAACAGGGAAGACTTTCAAGTGGAACCAGTATCCCAACTACTTCGTAATCAATATAATCTTTTTATTGCACCCATTTATATCCATGATATAAAATGACAAGAGCTGTGACCATTCCTTTATAAAGTAGTCATGTTAGAATAATT
This sequence comes from Ligustrum vulgare, assembly GCA_963555705.1. Taxonomy (NCBI): domain Eukaryota; kingdom Viridiplantae; phylum Streptophyta; class Magnoliopsida; order Lamiales; family Oleaceae; genus Ligustrum; species Ligustrum vulgare. Next base: position 37,348,283 of record OY743173.1, on the reverse strand, counting down.
TATGTTTAGAAAAACATATAAAATAAAAGCAATAAAATGTGATACTTATAATTTTTTCAGCATTAATATAACAAATCATAAAGAAATAATTGAATATTAGATGAAATTTGTTGTATAATCAAAAAGTTCTGAATTATGATACTTTTTAATGAGAAGTAATATAAATTATGATGCTAGTTCTTCAGAATATATCGACAATGCAACAACAAGTAATTCACTGCATTACATTCTTGTGACAAAAACTCGATTAAAAGTTTATGTGCAAATCAACTTAAGCTAACAGTTCGAAAATTGTAATAATAATAAAAAAATATCCAACAATTCCTTATGAAAAAGCAAAACACATATAACATCTAAGCTTTTAATGATAATGTATCAGATTTTGATACTTCGGAAAAGAGTATGATACTTCAGAATAAATCAACATCGGATCATCTCTCATACACATCATCAAACACCCTGTATACAAACATGATACTTCAGAACATATCAACAATGCTATAACAAATAATTCACCATGTTACTTTCTTGTGACAAAAGCTCAATCGAAAGTTCATGTGCAAATCAACTTAAGCTAAAATTTTAGAAATTGTAAACAAAATACGACCATGTCTCATGAATTAGCAAAAAACATATAACATCTAAACTTTTAATGACAACATGTCAAAGTTTGATATTTCAGAACGGAGTAAGATACTTTAGAACATATTAACGTTGGATCATCTCTCAAACACATCATGAAGCACCCTATCCATAAACGTGATACTTCATAAAACATCAACAACACCATAACAAATAATCCACCATGTTACTTTCTTGTGACAAAAACTCGATTGAAAGTTTATGTGCAAATCAACTTTTATTGACAAAGTATTAAAGTTTAATACTTCAGTACATATGAACATTGGATTATCTCTCAAACACATTCTAAAACACCCTATCCACAAACATGATCTTTAGAATACATCAACATTGTCACAACAAATAATTCACCATGTTACATTCTTGTGACAAAAACTCAATTGAAAGTTTATGTACAAATCAACTTTGAATGAAAAATTATCAAGTTTTGATAATTCGGAACAGAGTATGATACTTAAGAATATATCAACATTGGATCATCTCTCAAATGCATCATAAAACACACTATCTACAAACATGACACTTCAGTACACATCAATAATGCCACAACAAATAATTCAACATGTTACTTTTGTGACAAAACTCGATTGAAAGTTTATGTGCAAATCAACTTTTGATGACAAAGTATCAGAGTTTGATACTTCGGAATAGAGTATGATACTTCGGAATATATTGACATTGGATTACCACTCAAATATATCATCAAACACCTTATCTACACACATGATAATTGAGACCACATCAACATTGTTACTTCTGAAATCTATATATCACAAGCAATTGAAAACTCAAAGCATAAAAGATGAAGCATTATCATTGAACATAATCCAACATTATTAATTCAATTAAACTTTTCGTAATAAAATATAAGCAAAATTGAAATTGAAATTAGCGAGAATCAATATTTGCTGAAATTACCTTTGATCATGTAAATAATTGAATTGTTGAATCTCTATATGTGAATCGCCACCCAAATTTTTTTTTTTTTGGGGGTCAAAATCGAAAAGGGAAGGAGACGTTGGAATAGGCGTTGATATATTCTCTCCGGCTCCATCTCTCTTTGGATAGAAACAAGAAAATGGTTAATAGGTATTAGGAAGTATTTTTAAGTTTTTCCGATTTTATTATAATTATATTTTCTGATTTTATAAAATTTAAGTAAATTTTATATTGACCCCAAGATTTAGAGTATTTATGTGGACAGCCCAGTAAAAAGACTGTTATAAATGGGCCTAAATTGCTATTTTACCCATTGCGTTTTTATCCTCCAGCTTTAACGTGGTGTTTTGCCATGTCATTTTTCCATTAGTCACATGGATTTCATTGTCTAGCTGTGCAAACGGAATTAGCCCCTATAATAAATGAATAAATTAACAAATAGTTGAGTAAACATTTATTTTTTGGTGAACAAGTGATAATCGTGTGTGAAATTCAATGGACACTCATTTAATTAACTACTCACTCGATTTAGAGTCGAGACGATGTATTAAAAACCAAGACACGTGAAACTAAATATTATCAGATTGCAAATGACAACAAGTATTTGAACGTAAAAATTATTGCACAATTTTTGTCAAAAAATTCTTATTTTGGGTAAAAAATGAGTTTGATTAATAATAATGAACTTCAATGTTACGTCAATCCAAATATGAACTCGAATTCATGGAATAAAAAAAAATTCAGTTTAGAAATTTAACCTACGTGTCATTTCTTTCTGATACTGTAGAATAAAAATAAGAATTATTTTTTTACTCGAACTAATTTGAAAAATGATATCCAAGAACTGAAAAAGAACTTATTTCTTAAGATGTTTTAGGAATTATAATTTTTTAGCTCAAAAATTAGTTACATATACAAACTTTAAAATATTTTATTGATTTTTATTGATTGAAGGAACTTCTAATCAATCTTCTAATTTCTTTGTTTGAATATGGTGGATTTTAATAATCGGACAATGAAAGATTTATCTGTAAAAAGAGGTTAGGGCTATCTCCTCCGTAATACATTCAGCATGAGAGTCAGTTATCAGAGTTTTTGTGGAAAATTGGGAAAAAGTAAACATTTAAATGTCTTTCTTTTTAGAAGAAAAAAAGAAGGCACAGAATACCTAGCTTGCTTTTGGAGTATTTATAGGTGTCCTCCTTGTATGTAACGATCAGACGGTTACCATCCACATGCCTAGCGATTGATTCTCACTCACCGTATAGTTAGAGGATCATGTATAACCGCTAGAAGGTTGATGAGCAATAGAAAGAAATCAATTGGACGATTGAGTTATAGAATGGTTGTTAGCCAAGTGACCATTTGGTAGTCCATTTATCACTATGGCAGTCGATCGATTGCCTCCCGCCTAGCAATCTATCTTGCACTCCATCTAGCGTCACTAACCCCACTACCCCTTAACGATAGTTATTGTTACGATGTAGTGTCGGTATTACTATATCGTTCAACAACGATTGCATGGTCCGAGGTTTTATGACGATTTTTTTTAATTGTCGTTTGGAAGGGAAAAATGGGTTGACTACTCAACTGGTATAAAGCCCAGATCCCAAGGCTAGTACATGGACTGTGAAGAAACCGAAGAATGAGAAGGGAAAGAAGCATAAAGAGACGAGCTCAAAAAAAGAGCAAAGATTATCATTTTTAGCACACTGCAAGCTCAAGCAAGAGCTCGAGAGATTACACACCTTTGAACTTACTACGGGAAAAAGTGCTTATGGAGATCAAGACTCATAAAGACTTGCATTGACCATGACCAATGACAACGCCTCAACACTTGCAGGATAAAACAAAGTACTGGGAATTTCATAAAGACCATGTTCATCACCCAGAACAATGTAAGGTTTTGAAAGATGAGATTGAAAGGTTAATTCAAAGGGTATCCTAGAGTAAATATGTACAAGATTGAAATGTGAAGGATAAACCTCCAGCTTAGGTTGAGGAGGATATAAGATCTTGTGTTGGGGTGATCAATGTAATTTCAGGGAGAATGGCTGCAAGAGGAGATTCAAAGAATTCACGAAAAGGGTACACTCGATCGATGGATGTCAATGCTATTTTAACACGATCACTTCAGTCTATTGACATCATTTTCGGGGAAGCAGACAAGAAAGGTGTAGCTTACCCTTATGATGACACTCTAGTCATAGTAGGGGACATCACAAATTAAGATGTAAAGAGGGTCCTGGTGGATAATGGAAGTGTGGAAAATGTAGTGACATCATTTTCGGGGAAGTAGACAAGAAAGGTATAGCTTACCCTTATGAAGACACTCTAGTCATAGTAGGGGACATCACAAATTAAGATGTAAAGAGGGTCCTAGTGGATAATGGAAGTGTGGAAAATGTAATGACTTACAAGGTTTTCAAGACTCTGAACTTGCATAGGGATGACATGTGATCGATGAAATGCCGCTACATGGGTTTGGTGGAGCAACAGTGAAAGTAGAAGGTTCGATTTGCTTAACCATATCCTGGGATCGTATCCTGCAACCAAAACGATCCAAGCTGAATTCTTAGTGATCGATGTGAAAATAGCTTACAATGTAATTTATGGTCGCCCATTACTACATGCTATTGAAGGAATAGCATCAGCATATTATCAAAAGATGAAGTTTCCAACAGCCAGAGGTATTCATCAACATATTATCTAAAGATGAAGTTTCCAACAACCAGAGGTATTTGAGAGATTAGAGGCAGTGAACATGATTCATGGAGATGTTATTTATAAAGCATGACAATAAAACAATCGATCATGTCGATCGAAGAATCTGAATCTTTAAAGATGCCATGTTTCGAAGAATCGAAACAATTTGTTGAAAGGGAAGTCAAATCAGGAAAAATGATTCGAATCGGTGGTTTGTTAATAGAGGGAAATTTTGATCAAATCATGGACCTTGTCCGAAAAAAGGAATCTGCCTTTGCATGGTCAGTTGATGAGATAGAAGGTATATAAAGAGAAGTGTTACAACACTTTCTGAATGTGTTCCTTGGATGGAAGCCGGTAAAACAACGGAAGCGACAATTCCCACACGAGCGCGAACAAGTCATATACGAGGAAGTAGACAAGTTGTTGAAGTCCAAGTTCATTAGAGAGGTCGAATACCCAAGTTGGCCAGCGAATTTGGTGTTAGTAAAAAAATCAAATAGAAAATGGAGAAAGTGCATCGACTATACAGATCTGAATCAAGCTTGCCCAAAAGATTGTTACTCGCTCCCTCGTATAGATTCTTTGGTAGATGCAATAAAAGGAATGGAAAGATTGAATTTCTTAGATGCATTTTCAGGTTATCATCAGATATGAATGTGATGCGATCCCGATCGGGAAACGCGACGAAGAAATTAGAAATTAAAACACGACGATAGGAAAGATTTAGATTCATCGAAAAACACAAGAAACAATAAAATAAAATAATTGGAAAAGATAAAATTGACTATAGGACCTCGACACAACAATCACGACGTGATGACTCGACAATGCAGATTGAAGAACCGAGGTTTTCAAAATGCCACAAGGGATGTCATGTCAACTTCCTTGATAAGTTCTGATTGGAACGCCACAAATATTCTCACAAATATTTGATAAGTTCAAGATTGTTCTTGAAGAACAAGAAAAGGGAAAACTCACATTTCAAGAGAAAACTCTCAATTTAATTCAATAATATCAAAGTTGTTCTTACAATAAATGAAAAGAAAACATAATATAAGGTAAAAAACGACCTAATACTAACCTTAGCCGCTAAAGGGTTCAAAAATATGGGCAATCTTCACTTTTACCCGAGAACAAGTTACAATCGTGAGCTTCGTGTGTTACGGCCGTAATGGTACTCCTGGTCCTCGAACTTCAATCCTTCGACTCAGCTTGGTGCGTTCGTTTTCTCAGCTCGACCCCAACATGAAACTTTTTCCGTTTCCCACGTAGACCGCTATCGCATTGTCGATAGTTCGACTTCTCCTTTGGCCTTCTACTTTGGATCACATCATCCCCCTCTCTTGAAAAGGATTCGATCACGAATCTACAACTTGCCCAATGCTCTTGTAACTCTTGTTGGCTCTTGGTTCATTCCTATACTAGCTTCTGCGGGATTGATATTCATGCTTGTACTTTGTGCATTCCTCGAACTTTCGGGGCTGTTTCTTCTTGCTATTACATTCAGACCCAACTTTAATTTTGGAACTTGATTTGGGTACCTGAAAACAAATTTAATAGAACTGGGGAGGGATTTGTTAGAGTGGTTAAATGCAAGACATGGACCCTTGTATATCAACCTCTGTGCAAAAAAGTTCATTTTGTGGGTGAACTCTCTTTTCTTTTTTCTCTCATACTCTCCTTTTTCTGAGGTCGTGACCTCAACACTCTTGTTTTCAATCTTCACACCCTCTCATTTTTCTGAGGTCGTGGCCTCAACACTCTTATCTTTCCCCTCAAACTCTATTTTTATTTTCAATTGATCTTCTTGAACTTCGTTAGTAGATAAAGGAACAAGAGTTATTTTCTTCCCGCCCTTCACAAATGAATACTGATTTTTAAAACCATCATGTAATACCCTCCTATCATGTTGCCAAGGCCACCCAACAAAATATGTCCAACATGCATAGGCACCACATCACAAACAACCTCATCTCTATAACCCCCAATAGTAAATTTGATATTAACTTTCCTGTTCACTTTAAGTTCCTCCGACTCGGTTAACTATTGCAATTTGTAGGGGTTAGGGTGTTTCAACTTCGGTAATCCCAATTTCTCCATTAACATTGTACTAACCACATTAGTACAACTTCTCTCATCAATCACCATCCCGCAAACTTTTTTTTTCCCACCAAACACCTAGTGTAAAAAAGGTTATCCCTTTGTTCATCAATTTTATCCACTTTAGTTTTAAAACTGTGTAAAAAAAGGTTATCCCTTTGTTCATCAATTTTATCCACTTTAGTTTTAAAACTTAGGACACGCCTATTGATAAGTGATCCCTTCATAGCATAAGATAGCCCTTCCTCATCACTACTACTAGCCCCAATATCTTGTAACCTAGGCATCCCTTTAAACTCATCCTCCGAACTAATATCCCCGTTATCACGCAAAATCATCACACATTTATTTGGGCATTGAGATGCAATATGACCCGAACCTAAACACTTAAAACATTTAATATTCCTATCCCTATTAGGTTGAGATTCAGAAATATTTTACCTTTTGTTGTAGGTTACTCCCTCCCTTTTGGGACATGTTCATCATTGTGATCTCTCCTTGGTTGTGATGTAGGAAAAGTCCCCAGTGAATGCCTTGCTGCCCCTTTTCGCTTTAATTGTCTTTTCACTTTCATTATCATATGCAACATATCCTCCAATTCCACATAGTGCTGCAACTTGAACACATTAGCAATATCCCGGTTTAGCCCACTCAAGAATCTAGCCATAGTTGCCTCCCGATTCTCCTCAATGTTGGCTCTTATCATAGCTACTTCCATTTCTTTGAGGTACTCCTCTACACTCCTAAACCCCTATGTAAGACTCTGCAACCATTGGTAGATATTCCTATGATAGTGACTTGGGACGAACCTCTTTCTCATTATGGCTTTCATCTCTCCCCATGTGTCCACCGGCCTCTCACCATTCCTCCTCCTACATGTAACCAATTGATCCCACCAATTAATTGCATAATTGGTGAATTCCACTAACACCAATCTAATCTTCTTTTCCTCCGAATAATAGTGACATTCAAACATCAACTCCCCCTTCTTTTCCCAATCCAAATAAGCTTCCGGGTCACTCCTCCCATGAAAAGGTGGTATGGCCATTTTTATATTTTCTAGGTTACCATCCACTTCATCCCTATTCTCACGCCTCCTTCTATGACCTCTTTCAAGCCTATCTCTCCTTTCACTCCTCCCCACACTAATCATTGATGAATGAACACTCTCACGTCTACTATCAACCCTTTCGTCATCGTACCCATATCCAACCATATTATTATTCCCCCTCCTTTGCTCCCTCTCATCACCTCTCCTAACCCCAGGATTTGTATGAGTTTGCTCCCTTCGCTATTGAGCCATATTCTATTCATTCCTATCCATTCTAATCATCAACCTCTCAAGTTGCTCCTGTATCGTCAGTTTTACACCATCATCCTTCCTACCCATCCTATTCACACCTTCGGGCTGTTTGTTGTGTCTCATTGATGAGGTTGCGGGCTCCCTCCTGTCCACTCTTTTGTGGTCACCAACTGATGAAGAAGATGATCCCCGACTGCCCGACATTGTTAGTGATCCCAGGAACAATAAAAATATCCTCACCTATTTATTTTCACTCGTGTATCACACTCAATCCCCTTTCAAGAACACAATCCAAGAACTCAATTAAAGGTAGGGAAAGATAAGACATGAATAAGAACAAGAAAATTTGAAAATTGAGAAAATTCGGAATATTTGGGAAAAATATTGAATTTTCGGAATTTTTTTTCTGAAAATTCAACTACAAGTGCAGCAAAACAAACAGAATTGAATTTGGATAAGAATCGACTAAAATAAATAAGATTGAATTTTTTTAGATTTTTATATGGATCAAATAATAGAAAATTTTTACAGGCTCGAAGAACAAGAAGACTCAAGAAAATATCAAGAAATACTAAGAACTGAATCTAGATCAAATCTATGATACCACCTGATACAATCCCGATCGGGAAATGCAATGAAGAACGCGAAAATTAAAACAAGACGATAGGAAAGATCTAGATTCAGCGAAAAATACAAGAAACAATAAAATAAAATAATCGGAAAAGATAAAATTGAAGATAGGACTTTGACCCAATAATCACGATGTGATGGCTCCACGATATTGATTGAAGAAGCGAGGTTTTTGAAACGCCACAAGGGATGTCAACTTCCTTGATAAGTTTTTGATTGGAATGCCACAAATATTCTCACAAATAATTGATAAGTTCAAGATTGTTCTTGAAGAATAAGAAAAGGGAAAACTCACATTTCAAGAGAAAACTTTCAATTTAATTCAACAATATTAAAGTTTTTCTTACAATAAACGAAAAGAAAACATAATATAAGGTAAAAAAACGACCTAATACTAACCATAGCCGCTAAAGCTTCTAAAAACATGAAAATAAATAATTACAATGGAAATTAATTTAAAAATCGCGAAATCTTGTCCGCTAGATAGTTACGGTCATGATGTTGACACTTAAGACCTTAAGTAGGTTCCTATTTGACAGTTACGGCCGTGACGACTGGACTTATGGTCATAAATGTAGTTTTACTGGAAATCTTCATTTTTACTAGAGAAAAAGTTAGGCAATGAGCTTCGTGTGTTACGGCCGTAATAGTACTCCCGATCCTCGAACTTCGATCCTTCGACTCAACTTGATCTGTTCGTCTTCTCGACCGGACCCCAACACAAAATTTGTTCCGTTTTCCACATAGATCGCTATTGCATTACCGATAGCTCAACTTCTTCTTTAGCCTCCTATTTTGGATCACATCAGAATGGCGGAGAGTGATGAGGAGAAAACATCTTTTTTATCACACACGAAGGCACTTACTGTTATACCTATATGCCGTTTGGACTAAAAAATGTAGGAGCAACATATCAGCGAATGGTGAATAAAGTTTTTGAAAAAGAAATTGGAAATTCGACCAAAGCATATGTAGATGACATGGTCGTGCATAGCATGAAGAGTGAAGATCATCTAGACGATATTAAACACATATTTTACATTGCCATCAATCAGAAATTACGGTTTAACCTAGAGAAATTCATATTTGGGGCCAAAGTGGAGGAAAATTCTTATGATTATGGTATCGCAAAGAGGAATTGAAGCCATTCCTGACAAAATCAAAGCAATTCTTAAAATGGAGACGCCTCGAAATGTAAAGGATATACAATGATTGATAGGGAGGATAGCTGCTCTCAACAGATTTATGTCACGAGCGGCCAATCATTATTCATCGTTCTTTCGAGAAATTCGAAAAAGTACAAATTTCAATTGGAATGAAGAATGTGATGCAAGCTTGGAAAATCTTAAAAAGGCATTACAAACTCCCCCAGTATTGGTACGACAAATTGCAGGTGATCGACTTCATCTGCATCATGTTGTCTCCATTCATGTGATCAGTGCAATATTGATAAAAGAGGATCGTGGGATCGAAAAGTAGGTTTATTATATGTCTTATATGATGAAACCAATTGAACAGAGGTATCCTTTGGGCAAACAATTGGCACTGGATTTGGTGATTGTGGCACGAAAGTTATTGCCCTATTTTCCAATTCATTTTGATAACTGTGATGACAAATCAACCGTTCAAACGTATTTTTCATTGTCCAGAAACATCAGGACAATTGGTTAAGTGGGCAGTTGAATTGGGGGAACACGACCTCGAATACAAACCAAGACCAGACATTAAAGCGTAAGTTTTGGAAGATTTTGTTGCTGAATTGATGCCGAGATGGGAGGATAAGAGTGTAACACAACATTGGAGAGTATATGTAGACGAGTCATCAAGTCGGAAAGGAGAAGGTGTCGGAGTGTTGCTAATTTCTCCAGATGGATCACAGTTTGAATATGCCATACGACTTCTATTTACAGCCACAAACAATGATGCAGAATATGAAGCATTGATCATTGGCTTGGAAATGGTCATTCTACCTCTATAATCATATACAGTGATTCCCAACTTGTTGTGGGGAAAGTCTCAGGGGGACTTTGAGATCAGAAATACCCGAATTCTTTAGTATGTCATGAAAGTAAAGGATTTCCAAATAAGATTCAAACAATTCCAAATCGAGAAAATTTCAAGGGAGTCCAATGAGTACGCAGATCAACTGTTAAGTTTCTCAAATTGCGAATCACTGCTAACAAGTGAAAATGTACGAGGAATAGCCAAGTCGAGCATATCCCTGATCGAAATGATCGATATACAAGGTGAAACATGGATGAGAATGATCAAAGAAAATCTAGTATATGGACGGACTCCAAACTAACGTACAAAGGCAAGAAAATGGCAGCTTTAAGTAGCAAACTTCTGTTTGATCGAAGGAAAGTTATTCAAGAGGGGCATTTCAATGCCATACTTGAAGTGTGTTACAGCGGAAGAAGGTAAACAGATATTAGATGAAATTCACTTTGGAGCATGTGAAAATCATCTAGGAGGAAATATGTTGGGCTTCAAAACCTCAAGGTAAGGTTACTTTTAGCCTACCCTTAAGAAATCCAAATGAAAAGACTTCTTCACGCACGAAGCATCAGATCGTAATCAAACGATCATTCATAAAGACTTCTTCATACGTGAAGCATCAGATCATAATCATACAATCATTCGCAAAGACTTCTTCATGCACGAAGCATCAGATGGTAATCATACAATCATTCGTAAAGACTTCTTCACCCGCGAAGCATCATATCATAATCAAATGATCATTCATAAAGACTTCATCAAGCGCAAAGCATCGTATCATAAACAAATGATCATTCATAAAGACTTCGTCATGCATGAATCAACAGATCGTAATCAAACGATCATTCATAAAAACTTCGTCACGTGCAAAGCATCAGATCGTAATCAAATGATAATTCATTAAGACTTAGTCATGTGCGAAGCATTAAATCGTAATAAATGATCAAAAATATGACTTCACGAGTGAAGCATTAATCCATTACAAGTGAAAAACGATCATATACAATTGAAAGTGGATTCCATCACAAACTAAAAGATTTTCGTATACACGATTATGCTATGATCAGAAGACTCTACAAGAGAATGAGAAATGATAAGGAGAACAAATTGAAAATAAAAGTTCATTAATTTCAAAAATACTCCATCATGGCCCTTTCCACGACCAAAACCTAAAATGACAATACATATGTTACGATCAACATTAATGTATGAAAAGAGGAAATAACATTCAATCTTACCATCCTCATTTCCACGGAGAAGGCTTAATGGAGATGAACGCAACTCCTTTTCTTCATCTCATCGATCAATTTGTGATTGATGGCTTCAGCATTCACTTTAACATCTTCATCGACATTCGAAGCAGATCGAATGGAGGATTCTTGCACTTCACCACGAGAACTGCTCAACGTATGAGTTAGAGTGAGTTACGAGGTAGATGGAAGTCGTGTAGGTGGATCGATTGGGGGGTTTTGATAATCAGATTTCCTTTTCATCCCTTTACCCCTGTTAGCCTTCAATGACATCAATGCCTTCACCTTATCAGGATTAAACTCATCTCGTTTGCAAGTAAACGATCGGTTACAAATCTTGGAAAATATGTAAAAGGATGAAATTAAAAATTCACAAAAATTACCCTCTGGGTGATTAATGCGATATTCGATCAGATTATCGTCTTTGATTATATATGTCATATGGTCAGCCAAAGGATCGGAACTTTGGAATACTAAGAAGGCTTCCTCTTTAGCTTTGGTAAGAGTTACCGAACTATTGAAAGTATTGAGGTCTGGTTGGTTCCAAACGGTCGGAAAAGGGAAGGGCCACTGTTTCTTTTGACAAAAAGAACCTAGTTTTCTAAGAAGGTTGAGAAGACAAACAAGCTGGGATTTTGAAGTCATTTTTTGTGTTGAGTACGATGAGGCTATTATATTTATGATGTGGTATCATATCTAGAAACGATTGAAGGACATTCATCGAAAGCGCGAGATCGGTTTTTAAAGGAACGAGAAGAAAGTATACCATAATCCGCCACAAATTTAGGGCCAGTTGAGCTGGATTGTTAATGAAACAAAGGAAAGAAACAAGAAAATAATGAAGAGGGAACCTAAGGCCTCCCTTGATCGAATTAAGGAACATGGCCACTTCACCCTCCTCACCATCTACGAGAAGTTCATCATCACTGGCATCACGATACGAATGGTCAGGAAATGGAGTAAAAGGGTTCAATGCCCCTACCAATCGAATTTCATTGAGGCAGCTTTTATGATCATGAATGACTAATTGCTCTCAAATTTGACGAAATGGTTGTGCACGAGCCATTTATTGTTGAACATGAGTGGAAATAGGAAAATTGTCGGGAATGGTACGATTAGAGGAAATGGAGGTAGAAGGAGAGGGTCGATGGTTCAATGTATGATTTGGGCATTGATAGAAGAGGGAGAGGAAGAATTGGTATGCATCCTACTTATCTCTAGAGAAACCTAATCTCTTCATCATCTCTGTCAATGATAAGTATGGGTTCCATTTTCAAATGACCACTATTCAAAATCAAGAATCCTAATAGTCTGAGGGGACTATTGATACATGAGTATCACCAACACCACAAACGAACTACACATATTTGAATAAGATTGCTTCGCACATGGTCGGACTATGATGTATCGTCCATGACCAATCAAACTCGGGCAACCGTTATTAGTGGGCAGAAATCACGCCACGATATATGGAGATTTTCCTTAACAGATAACCATTATCTCTTAATTTTAGGTAACCGAAACTTAATGGGTGATAACTCCGAATTTTGTGGAGATTTTTACTTCCTAAAATTAAGGAAATTCATCCCTATAAATACCCCACTCCATCAAGGTGTCCAAGTATGATTTTACATATTCATAAGAGAATACACTCTGTCAATTTCTCCTTCCAATCTTTTTACTGATTATCACGGCGAATTTAAAATGGGGAAAAAGCCCTGCCTTTTTAAGGGTTGAAGAAAGCCAGTGGAATTGTGGTGAAAATATCAATCAGCATCAAGAATAGATTTCATTCATGCAAAGATACATTGACCAGTTAGAGGCTCGTGTCAAGGAGCTATAATTACAAACTGGTGATGGAAAATGATATTGATAGTCTACACTTGTCTCTAATATAAGGCCTCTTCAGAGTTTTCTAGAAACATGAATACGAACCTAAGACGATGGTGACCTCTATTGCACAGACCAAAGAGTCGGTGGATGCAGAGCATCCTTCTATTAATATTTTTGATTATGATTAATTTCTGGTTCGACGTGGAGAGACTTAAAGGGTGGCCAAGCATGCTAGGGCATCTGGTAGGCAGACACTTTCGAAAGGGACCCTTAGCGATCCAGACTCTCATTATGATGTGTCTACCTTCTCGGTTGTTTCTATTTGTTTTTTAATGAACTTGTAGTTTTCCTTGTTCATGATGAGGACAAAACATATATTTTGTTCGTCTGTATCAATGTTGATTTTTTTAAACAATTCATCCGTATATATATCATTCCCATATGACTTAGATTAAAATCTAGATTTTATTTTGTACCAAACTAGGGCTTTATTGTTGGATGAATTAAGTACGTGTTCTATAAATGTTTTACATATGATTAAGCGGATTGATAAGTATTATATTAACGTTTATTTTATACAATTATATCCTCGAATTAGCAATAATGTGATTCTATCTAAGTATTATTAATGCATCTTATATTTTATGTGGTATAGGATCATATAGGAGAAGACAAGAAGGAAAAATGATCAAAATGCACGTAAAATTGAAGATTGGGGACCTTGGGAGCAATATGTTTACGGCCGCAATGCAAAACAGTTACGGCCGTAAGAGTGTTGTTGAATCAAGAAGAAAATCAGCAGAAACACATTTACGGCCCTAAGACATATTCTTACGTCCGTAACCTTCAATGGCGAAAAATGCGCAGAAACACAATTACGGCCGTAAATGGACATGTTACGGCCGTAACCTCAATTTAAGGAAAATATGCAGAAACCATGTTACGGCCGTAACTTTTCAGTCAAAAATTTCCATATTCTAAAACTTTCCATAATTTTGGGATTTCTTGATCCCAAAGTTAGGGCACAAATTTGTAGCTATAAAAAGGGAATTTCAGGACAGAAAAATGTGTGAAAAAACTGTTAAAGAAAGAGCGGCTTGCTTGGAGCGTGGAAGAGAAATAAATCCGGAGAAGAAGATGAATGAGATGCAAAATTCTGGGCTTTTCACCATGACTATGCGCGGCTAAGCTTCCATACCTAGTTCGAAGGGGAAGTTGTATTTCATATCAATTTGTTTATTGCTTTTCCAAACTAGTAACGTAGTTCTAAATTATTTACTTTGATTTGTTGGATTCTTATGCGTTTTTAATTCAATCAATGCAATTCTTTACTTGATTAAGGCCTTATCATTTAATTTGTTGTATTGAGATTTGCTATTTTGAATGATTGGATCCGTAATTGTCTTTTTGTTCAAATCATAGTAGCAAGTGGAAATTTAATATTTTCATAGAGAATTCCAACTTAGGTTAATTGTCACGAGCTTGTGTGATTGATAATCTAATTCACCCTAATTCTTCTCAACCATTATATAGTTGTTGTCTTAAATCTAAAGAGCTTGTTTTAGGTTTTTCAATGTCTAATGTTTGATTAGAGAGCTTATTCTAATTAAATGCAACTAAGGGAGAATATGAATAGTTAGAGCTTATTAACTATTTACGGGTGATAAATCAAAGAAGAAATTGAACTCGCGTTACTTGGAAAGTGATAACATTGTGATAGAATACAACTGAACCTGAGAACTAGGACTCATCAACATTTGATATTTATTCCCATCATTTTAATTGCTTTATTTTATTAGTTAAATCATTTACAAACAACTCAAAACAAAACCTCCCCCCTTTACGATTCTAATTGACATGACACTATGTTAGTTCTCGTTCCTTGTGGGATCGACCCTTGCTTCCACTGCTACATTCTTAGTAATAGTGAACAAGGAATTTATTTATTATTTTGGTGCATCACGACACGCATCAAATTTTTGGCGCCGTTGCCGGGGAGCGGTTAACCAATTTAGTGTTTAATCAATTAAATTTTTATTTTTCTGCATTTATTTTATTTTTATTTTATTTTCACTTTATTTATATAATTTTTCAAAAAAAAAAAGTAAAAAAATAATGTTTTTTGTGCTCATTTGCTTATATGCTTAAAACTCGGTCAACTAATTGTAAACTTTTTGATCTTGACCCAGAAATTGAGAGGACTTTTTGACAGCAAAGGAGAGTAGCACTAGAAATGGTAGCTAACAACAGAACTCTTAAACAACTGGCTACTCCCGATGTGGGTCAGCAGCCATTGTGCATTACGTTTCCAGCCGTAGAAGAAGGAAGAACCTTTGAGCTAAAATCCGGGTTGATCCACCTTCTACCTACTTTTCCGGGACATGCCGGTGAAGATCCATATAGACATCTAAAGGAGTTTCATGTAGTTTACGACAGTATGAGACCCACGGGCATTACCGAGGAACAAATAAAAATGAGAGCTTTCCCATTCTCATTGAAGGATGCCGCTACAGACTGGTTGTACTGTCTACCATCTGGATCAGTCACCACAAGGAAATTTCCATTCACAGGGACAGTATCAACAAAGGCCCCAGAACTCAGGTATCTCTCTAGAAGATATGGTTAAAACTTTGGCTTCTAACACAATTCAATTTCAACAGGATACCAAATCCAGTATTCAGAATTTGGAGAATCAGATGAGCCAAATGGCTACTGCCATCAACAGACTTGAGGCACAATTTGGAGGGAAGCTACCATCTCAACCCGAGGTGAACCCCAAAAACGTGAGTGCCATAACCCTGAGGAGTGGAAAAGAGGTTGAAGGACCAAGCAAACAAATCTTCGAGAATAAAGGGGAAGAGGAGAAAGAAGATTAAAAGGGGAATGCCACTTCACGAATCCCGCATGTAAAATCCAACTCTAATTCAATTGCAAAATTGACTCCTCCCCCTTTTCCTAGCAGGTTAGCAAAGACAGATAAAGAAAGCAAAGAAAAGGAGATGCTGGAGATGTTTAAAAAAGTGGGAGTCAACATTCCACTGTTAGATGCAATTAAGCAAGTACCTCGATATGCAAATTTTTTGAAGGAGCTGTGCACCAACAAACGAAAATTAAAGGGGAATGAAAAGGTGATGATGAGAGAAAATTTCTCTGCATTATTTCAAAGGAAATTATCTCTGAAATGCAAGGACCCAGGTATGTTCACCATACCTTGTCAAATAGGTAGTAAAACAATAGAACATGCACTGATAGACTTAGGAGCATCCATAAATGTAATGCCTAGGTCCACTTACACCGAACTAAAACTTTCCAAATTGACTGGAATGGGTGTTATCATTCAGCTAGCCAACCGTTCCAATGCTTATCCGGATGGGGTGGTTGAGGATGTGTTAGTGCAAGTAGGTGGGCTAGTGTTTCCGGCAGACTTTTATGTTTTAGATATGCATGATAATCATTCACCTAGTTCTACCCCTATATTGTTAGGTAGACCATTTTTAAAGACATCTAAGACTAAGATAGATGTCAGTAGTAGCACACTCACCATGGTATTTGATGGTGAAATGATTAAGTTCAATATCTATGATTCCGTGAACTACCTTGATAATACTAGCCATGTTCACTCGATTGATGTGCTTGATTCTCTAATACAGGAAAATTCCAAACTTAGTGGAAAGGATAGTCCACAAGACACTGTGGATATAATTACCGATTTTCCAGGGCCATCACAACCAGGTAAAAACTTTTGTACCACCTTACCAGTAGCTGATGAGAAGTTTCTCCCTGTTTTGCAGATCTTAATGCATAATATGAAGAAGAAGTGGAGCTTTGGGAATCCTCCTAGTCCCGGTTGAAGGAGAAAGGAATAGGTCGAGCCAACGACAATAAACAAAGGCGCTGATCGGGAGGCAACCCGAGAAGGGAGTTTCTTTACCCCCTCAACCCTTTATTTTCGTATTTTCATTTTTGGTTAATTTTATTTAGTCATTTCTTTCACACAAAAAAAAAAAAAAAAAAAAACTTTTGTGTACGTTATGCTTTTCATGCCAACATTGTTCTCAGATTTAAGCCTTGACAATTACGCACTACTTGCTCGAGTACATTTTCTTTAGGTTACAATCATACTCCACTAATTTACTCATTTCTCTTACAGGATTTTCTATTGCTCCAACCCTTTTGAGTTGCAGATGCTGAAAATGATGCAAGCCTTCCAGACTCAACTGAATGATGCAAGAGGATTAAAAACTCATTCTGGAAGAGCAGAGAGCCCTTCGGGAGGAGATTCGACGATTGCGGGGACCCCGGGACGATCCACCGCCAAATTAGACCCGAGGGAGTTTCTTTTTCTTTTTCCCCCTTCTACTGTTTAGCTTTATTTTTCAATGAGGACATTGTTTTGTCTAAATGTGGAGGGGAATTGATTGTATGCTTAATGTCTTTATCTTCCTTCTATAGTCGAAACATTAAATTCATGTTGAGTCAGCATCCATTTTAATCTTGTTCTCTACTTTTGTTACCTATCTATGCTACTTAGGTCTTAAACCATACTTTGATAGGAAGCATCCTCACTTTTGGTTCAATTTCTTTGAAAAATCATTGCATAATTGGATATAAATTGAGCACATAGAGATTATCCCGTCCAGAAAAGCGCTGATAGGTTGAAGATGAAAGTAAAATTGTCAAATGTCTACAAACCTAGCCAACCCAAATAGGAATAGACACATACCCCGTCATATATAACCCTGAGCGTCTCAATTCCAACAGAAATTATTATACTTTTGTGAGTAATCATGGTTTGAATACTTTTAACCACTATCATCGACCAATTGATTTAGATTTGGAATGAAGATCAAGCAATGACCTATAACTCATAATTGGATGAGAGAAACACATGAAAACCCTAATTTGTGAGCTTTTGAGCCTAAGAGCTATTTTTAATACTTATGAGCTCGTAATTCTTTGATGTGTGTCCTGCATGGTTGGGTTATACTTGGATGTGCTTTTCTGTACAAACTGTGTAGCTTCTTAACTTAAGTGCAAAATATAGCAAAGGCAATAGGTTAAGCTAAATTTGACTTGCTAAAAGAGCCTACGTTGCTACATGGACCAATAGAAGCCCCTTTGAGCCTTATCCTTTCTTTGAATCTTTGATGCCACAATACAAGTCACGAATACATTTTCTTTCGCATTGTCTTTGTTTTGAACCCATAGAGAAGAGATTCGCAAGCTTTTGTTGATTGAGGATTGTGCTATGGTCTAAGTCTAAAAAGTTGAAATGGTTATCTTGTGTTGGGCGATGGTTGTGTAATGGACTAAATTCAGGGGATTGTAATTATATCTTGTACCAATTGGTGACTGCGTAATGATTTGAAAAAAAAAATAGAGAAAAAGTTGCAGTCTATAATCGAAAAAAAAATCGAAAGAGAAGAAGCAATGAAAAGGAAGTTTAGTCATGAAAATTAGTAGTTGAGGATGTCAAACACTCAACTTGTGAAAAAAAAAGGAAAAGAAGAGATTCGAGTGTGAATAAAGTTGGGTAGCGGGAAACAATAAAGTTCATATTAAGAGTGAAGGAAGTAATGTCATTTTGAATTGACTTAGTTTGCAAAATTCCTTCTCGACTCAACCTAAATATGTCCTTTTATCCTACCTGACCTGAAGCCCCGTTACAACCAAATATAGACCTTCACTTTGCACTTGTGTTATTGTTGGCTCCGGTTATGACATTTAGGCAGTCTGTGGTACTGACTTATCCATGCAGTGAACTAAGCGAAAATTCTAACCCTTATACACTTTGTGCGAAGAGAGAAATATCTTGTGAGGGTGTTAAAAACCCATTACATATACTTATGAGTGGTTTGAATTGCTTGGTCTAGGGTTGGTGCTATGAATGTGGTCGGGGATACTGTGTTGACTGAATTCACATCATGAACAACTCGGGTTACGCGACTGATTTCTTCCGGAGTTGGGCGAAAGATTTCCCTTGTAGTCACTCATAAATGGTTGGGAGGTGAGTGAACACAAGAGGCGCAAGGAAATAAACCACATCGAACCGTGATTGGGAGGGGAAATAGAGGGCGTTGCATCTCTAGCACACACTAACACAATCCGATCGTGCAATGGAACATTTTTGTTAAAGAAAAGTGGGTTGCAACCTCAAGTCTCTAAATTGTAATCTGTTGCGTGAGTCCTATTCTTTTCTTTGTGAAGCTATGTTCGAGGACGAACAATGGTTCAAGTGTGGGGGGATTTGATAAGTGTTATATTAACGTTTATTTTATACACTTATATCCTCGAATTAGCAATAATGTGATTATATCTAAGTATTATTAATGCATCTTATATTTTATGTGGTATAGGATCATAAAGGAGAAGAAAAGAAGGAAAAATGACCAAAATGCACGTAAAATTGAAGATTGGGGACCTTGGGTGCAATATGTTTATGGCCGCAATGCAAAACATTTACGGCCGTAAGAGTGTTGTTGAATCAAGAAGAAAATCAGCAGAAACACATTTACGACCGTAAGACATATCCTTACGGCCGTAACCTTCAATGGAGAAAAATGCGCAGAAACACAATTACGGCCGTAAATGGACATGTTACGGTCGTAACCTCAATTTAAGGAAAATATGCAGAAACCATGTTCCAGTCAAAAATTTTCATATTCTAAAACTTTCCATAATTTTGGGATTTCTTGATCCCAAAGCTAGGGTACGAATTTGTTACTATAAAAAGGGAATTTCAAGACAGAAAAAGGTGTGAAAAAATTGTTAAAGAAAGAGCGGCTTGCTTGGAGCGTGGAAGAGAAATAAATCCGGAGAAGAAGATGAATGAGATGCAAAATTCTGGGCTTTTCACCATGACTATGCGCGGCTAAGCTTCCATACCTAGTTCGAAGGGGAAGTTGTATTTCATATCAATTTGTTTATTGCTTTTCCAAACTAGTAACGTAGTTCTAAATTATTTACTTTGATTTGTTGGATTCTTATGCGTTTTTAATTCAATCAATGCAATTCTTTACTTGATTAAGGCCTTATCATTTAATTTGTTGTATTGAGATTTGCTATTTTGAATGATTGGATCCGTAATTGTCTTTTTATTCAAATCATAGTAGCAAGTGGAAATTTAATATTTTCATAGAGAATTCCAACTTAGGTTAATTGTCACGAGCTTGTGTGATTGATAATCTAATTCACCCTAATTCTTCTCAACCATTATATAGTTGTTGTCTTAAATCTAAAGAGCTTGTTTTAGGTTTTTCAATGGCTAATGTTTGATTAGAGAGCTTATTCTAATTAAATGCAACTAAGAGAGAATAGGAATAGTTAGAGCTTATTAACTATTTACGGTGATAAATCAAAGAAGAAATTGAACTCTTGTTACTTGGAAAGTGATAACATTGTGATAGAATACAACTGAACCTGAGAACTAGGACTCATCAACATTTGATATTTATTCCCATCATTTTAATTGCTTTATTTTATTAGTTAAATCATTTACAAACAACTCAAAACAAAACCTCCCCCCTTTACGATTCTAATTGACATGACACTAAGTTAGTTCTCGTTCCTTGTGGGATCGACCCTTGCTTCCACTGCTACATTCTTAGTAATAGTGAACAAAGAATTTATTTATTATTTTGGTGCATCACGACACACATAACAGATCAACCATTTAACCTCTAAGATTTTTTGATAACGATGTCATTTCATTAACTGGCCTTTTTTATTTACAGCCTCGTTGGGGTTGACTACCACTAATGGGTGTTGTAATGCCATTGGTGTAGCATGCCTCGACCGTTTTTGGTATGTCATTTAGTACCTTAGTGGTCTATGTTTGAATTTTAATGGTTCGATAATTTCCTTGGAAATGAATATCTTTCGATGGCCACCGTGCAAGAAACCTTTAGTCCTAATTGAAATATAATTTTAGCTAGAGTTTATGACATTTTTTTGCTGAAATAGATTCCCATGAAGTCACTATTTTTTATAACAATAAACTTCTTCAAATTTCCATATGTTTCATTCTATAACGGTCTGTTTGTCATGGTTGTAATATCAAATTTTCTCCTCGAATTCAGTTTTAAACACACATTGTTATGGAATTCATCAACTTTCACACTTTTTAACCACAAAATCACTTGAAAATTCAAATATCATTTTTCACATGTAGAATTAAGTGCGTAACGCACTTCAAAATTTAATTGAATAATGTCATCTAAGATTTAATTTATCTTAAATGTCAATGTTATTGAGATATACTACAATTCTTCACTCCTATGACTAAATCCCCATAAAATACTTCGTGTTCCTAAAATATAATCAGATTCTTTGCTTATAAACTTAAATAAAGAAATTTAGAATGAATTAAGAATTAAAAGACATATTTGATAGTAAGGTGGAATCAAAACCGTAGACTCTTATACTATTTCAATCCTTAAGGTTAGACAACATAGCTGACTTGGCCAGGCTGTTTGGCTTTCATTCATTTTAAATTCATTGGACTCTACAATTTGATCGTCTAGATGAAGTAATGGTTAAAATACTTAGTAGGAATTTAATTAATAGTCCATGCAAGTTCGACATCCTAACTTATCACAGTGCGCTTATGGTATATATATCTGCCAACAATTTTCTGGTATATATATCTGCCAACAATTCTCTGGTGCCGTTACCAGATATTGATTTATTTTATTTTTACTAATTAATCTCTATTTTTATTTGGACTATTTACTTTTAATTTTTTTGTTGGCATTTCTGTAGTTTATGCAACGATCGAGGAGTTTTGAATTACTATCCTTTGACAAAACAACATTATGAAGACTAATTGCTAAAATAAGAGAAAAGGTCAAAGAATTGCTACTAATGACAATCAACAACCGAAATATAAGCCAAATGGAAAACAATTCATCAAATTACTATCATATAGGGTTGTGAAATAATTAGAATCTTTCCTATGGCAACAATAGGAATGTCCTCCAACCCCCTCTTGGATTCAAAGATCGTTATTTTGGGGACATTTTTTCAGAGATGAGGTTGAGATTTTTAACAAGGATGAGTAACGTATAGACAACATGGAGACTTGTTTGAGAAACATGGGACCACGATGAAATATCTTGAGGTACAGATAGGTCAACTAGCTACTGTAATAAATTCTCAACCTAAAGGAAAATTTCCTACTGATGTAGAGGTAAACCTAAGGGAACATTGAAATGTCATCATCTAGAGAAGTAGTAAAAAGATTGAAGATAGTAAGTCTGCTGAGGTTTTGATTTCTACACCTAATTCCAATCAAGAAAGTAAAAGAGCGTGTTGAAGAAAAGGAAATTAAAGCAGAGAAAATAAATAATGCACCTTTCCATATAATCCACAAATTATAAAATCATCACTACAACATCCATAGAGATTCCAGAAGAGTTTGATGCTCAGTTTGTAAAGTCCCTAAAACTTTTAGGAAGATTAATATAAACATACCTTTTGCAGACGCAAAATAAAAAAATGTTGAATTATGCCAATTTTTTTTAATGAGGTAATGCCAAATAAGAGGAATTTAGAAGAATACGAGACACTGAAGCTAATACAAGAATGTAACTCCTTTCTTCAAAAGAAGCTTCGTCAAAAGTTAAAGAATCTAGATAACTTTAAAATTCTTAACACAAATGGTGTTTCGTCCTAAGATAACTATGTAATCTAGATGCAAGCATCAATTTAATGCCCCTCTCCGTGTTCAAGAAATTGGATATTAGGGAAGTGAAGACGAAATCCATTACTTTGCAACTTGCTGATAGATCTCTCACGTATCCACATGGATCATTGAAGATGTTTTGGTTAAAGTTGATAGTTTTTTTTTTTATTCCTGATAGATTTGTGGTGTTAGACATGGAGGAAGATCAAGAAATCTCATCAATTCTTAGCATCTCATTTTTAGCAACTGGTAGAGCACTGATTGATGTAGAGGAAATATAGTTGACATTGCAGGTTGATGAAGAAGAGGTCATTGATAAGTGTATTTTATACACTTATTTCTATCCTAAAGTAGGATTTTATATGTTCGTTTGAGAATATTTGCTATTGATTTCTTTATTATTTGATTATATTTCCAAAATAGTCCTAAAGTTGAGAAAACAAAGGAATTTGAGTAAAATCAAGTCAATTGGATGATAAAAGTACTAAATTGTGAAAACGAAGAGTTGATTATGTAAATAAAGGTGCTAATTGAAAGAGAAGTCGAAGAAGAAATCAAATTTGGAAGAAATCAGAAGTTCAGGGATTAAATTGCATCAATCGGAAGTTGAAGGACCTAGGTTGCAATTAAATCTTAAGAACCAACTTAGAGCACTGGAAAAATGGAAATTGCATAGCAACTGGAGAACCGCCCAGTTGCATGGACAAGAACCGTGCGATCGCATGACTATGTTTGCAGTAAATTGAGGCTAAACCTATAAAAGCATGCGACTAAGAGGGCGAAATCTAGGTTGCACAGCTGGGTTTTTTTGTGGATTTTAACAGAAATTTCATCTCTTTTGACGTAGGCTTTGGGACAACTTATAAAAAGCAGACTTGATGCACATTTTTGGCCGTTCCCAATTGTAATAATTCATGCAAAAACGTTTTCGGAGTGCTAGGGAATCCATGCAACATCAATAACGAGATTAAAGATATAATTGCAAGAAGATGAACGGGGTGACATCCATTTACTTCTCTTGTTATTTATTTTCAATTATGTTTCGAGGCTAATTTTCTATTGTTAGAATTGTGATGATGTTTTAACTATTTGATTCCATGTTTTGACTTATTATTTAATTTACACAGTTTATGGGTTTGATGCAATTGATATATGTTCTTTAATTTTCACGCAATTACTTGAACACTAGTTATATGAGTTCGTGGTAATTTTCTATGTTCGAAGAGTAGGAGATTATTAGAGTCATATCAATTGTCACAAAGTTCGATAGGAGATAGAATTACACCCCTATTCTTTGCATTATCCTTAAAAGTGTTCACGAATCCTTTATTGCTTTTCTATTTTATTTAATTGTCATAGAAATATAGTAAATTTGCATTTAGGAAATGGTTTTTATGCATTGCTCAAAAGGGCACTTAAATAATTTTAGGAACATGGATATTCAAAACTCATGAATTGTATTTAAATGATTTGGTCAAAATATGGACGATGTAGTTAAAATGGATTCATAATTCCAACGCGTTTTTTTTATAGTTTTAAATCAAATTTTCGTTGTTTCTTCAATTTTAATCATTAGTTTAGTTTTTCAAATAAAATTTTCAAATCAAAGTTTTCTTGGTTCCAGTTAAGGAATATAATCTAAAATATAATTTACTCAATCCTCGTGGGATCGATACTTAGACTCACATCCATTATATTACTTGTACAATCCGTACACTTGCGGTTAATGTACAGTCATGTTCAAAATATACCAAGCTACGAAATTCCCTGAATATTTTGATGCAGTGGTAAGTAAAGTTTACAATGAAGATTTATTTGAAGGCCCTTTTACATATGTATATTATAACTAGTATGACAAGAGAATATATATAGCTACTTCTAGAGGTTATACTGGGAGGAAGAAAGTAGCTTATTCTATTTTGTCTCTTGAGCTGTTTCGCTCGAAAATAAACTACAACAAAAAGTCCTGCAATTTGTGATAGATGTCGAACTCAAAGAGAATTTGAGCACTAAACATGAGTTGAGACCGCTTCATTACCATCTTTGCTATGCTTGTTTGGAGGAAGATTCTACAATAAAGAAGCTAAAATTTGACTTTAAAGCAGAAGATGCTTAACATTTTCTAAAATATAGTGAATTGAAGGAGTTCCATAATAATGCCTATAACAATTCAAATATCTACAAAGAAAAGTCCAAGAAGTGGCGTGACAAGATGATATTGAGGAAAAAGTATATCACAAGATTGGAAGGCAAATATGGATCTACATCCCAAGTCAATGGCCGACAACATGAGCACTATTAGGGAAAATGAGGACAGAAAGTGGAAGAAATCTCTCTTGGAGAGTCAAGCTAGAGCCTTAACAACGTCAAGCCAATGACGCTTAAAAGCAATTTTTGGGAGGCAATCCGTGCTTTTTCTTCTCTTTTGAATTATTTAGATATTAAACTATAAATGTTATTTCATTCACTGATGATTTTTGTTCTTTCTCGTAGGTAATTGAACTCGAGTTTGTAGGTGAAAACAAATTCAAGAAGGCGAAAAGAAGTCAAAATGCAAAAAATAGGACTATACTGTAAATTTAGTATCTAGGCGCTATGATCTCGAAGCCTTAACACTACCTAATTGAATTTTTACCAAAACATGGCACCATAGGCTCCACCTAAAAAACTCAATTTCAACTCAAATCAAAGTGCCTAAGAGCTATACCATCCTACCCTCTTTAAAACATGCCCTAGTCCTAAATTCTATCATTCTTCTTCAATTCCTCTCAAGTCAAAACTCTTATCTCTTCTCTTCACTTAGAATTTTGAACTCAAAATATTTTCCTCACAAATTAAAACCTCTTTAAATCATTTAAGTCTCTCAAGTATCAAAGAATCATGATTTGGGATTAGAATAGATTGTGAAGCAAACTTCAACATGGTGAGACTAGCGGGAATCACCTTGATATATAGTGCAATCATATTTCCTCGACCTCCAATTTTCCATCATATCCACCTTATCCACCACCACAACCACGCCATGATGACGGTAACAATAAAGTCAATTAATGTCTTCACTCAGGGAAGTCCTTTACTTCTATCATTTTCTTTAGAAAATTGAGGGATAATGTTTTATGTTTGGGGTGTTGGAGTATATTTTTTTTATTTTCTGTCGTATAATTTGTGTGAGTTTATTTTAACATCATTGAATTGTGTGAATATCGTATTAAAAGAATTTTGTGCTTGTGTTGGTTAGATAACGTTGCTGGCCATGATGCATATACTTTAGATGATGTGTTAATTTATTAGTTGTCAATTAGTTATGTGCTTTACTTGGAATTTTCGCTCACCAGTGTGAAATGTGACACTATTTTCACACATGGATTAAGTAAAGAATTATATAATCATAGGTTGATTCACATAAATTTTAGATTGAGTTATTTAACTTAGAAGCTAAACCCTTAAACTATTACATTTTACATCCTCGTACAAATTTTAGTATAGTTTTGGGTGATCGAGTAGGTGGAAGAAATTATCTAGAATTATATTAATACCATGTGTATTAAAATGTTGCGCGGAGTGATCTTGGATGGCATATGGAAGCTAGGTAATGACCGGATATTGGTAATCTAATCCCCATTATTAAACTCTAGCATAAAGTAGAAACTTCCATGTATCTTACCTCTCTTTGTATCCTTTTCGACTCGATTAATTAAGCTAGTTATAGTCTCTCAAAGTCTGTTGTCCTATGGTTTTATAGAACTAGTAGTCATACCTAAAGTTCACTACAAGGGTCATTTAGAAAGCTTAAGGAATACAGTTAGTCTCATTGAATTAGTTCTTGCAAAAATCAAAAAAAATTGGACACTGCATATATGTTACACCTTTCTTCATAGCCTATTTAATTCGAGTCATTAAGTTCGTAGGAAAACTTCAATACCTGTTGCACAATGGTTTACTTAGACTTGGGAGTCATCAGCCTAAAGCTCACTAAAGGGATTATCTAGAAAGCTCAAAGGAGAAAGTTATTGCACATAAGATACCAAAATAAGCATTATAATTGCAGGATTAGTTGATAGATTGCATAAAGAGGATTTAGATAATTAGTGATTTTGAATTTCCTAAAGAATGTTTGAAGGTCGGGACACTCAATAAGAGAATCACCACATGCATAATAAATTGTTGACGTTATCAGTTTGACTCAACCAAACTTCAGTTATGAATGAATTTAGGTAATTGAAAATTCAACCTTAAGATACAACTTAAGAAGACAATAAAATAAAATAAGTTTCGAGATGTGCTCTCATAAGTGAAGAAAGGGTAAATTTGACCATTGAGTGTCAGGAATTGAACCTAGTTGTGAATGTGCAACATTTTACTTGATTATTCATGCATACTCATTTTATATTAGATAGTGAAAACTTGGCTTTTGCATGATAAGTTTGAAATGATTCATAAGTTTGGCTTAATGTTCTAAATCCTGAGTCGAAATGGCAAGCTATGTAGCTAAACTTGTTGCATGCGAGTCTTCCTACTTGTGTGTTTAGATTTTCCAGTTGTTTCTTTATTACTTTCATTTTCCTTGTTATTTTGTTTACTTGAGGACTAGTAAATTATATACATGGATGTTTGGAATTAATCTATTTTCTTTAGAAACATCTTTCGATAATTTGTCCTCCACAAGATAGTCTATCGATGAATCCATCCAACTATTTTCATATACTAGATTTTCTGTCTATCGTATTCAAAATGCTCGATTATTGTAAGAATTGAACATTTGTTGTTATAGATAGGTTTCTTGAGTTTTTAAATGCAGGTTATAAGAGTGCATCTGCTCTCATGTTGTCTCTACGAGGGACAATTAGTTATTTTGAAATTCACGAACTTTCTCTACACATCTTTAACTTTATCCACTATTTTCAATCCCAAACTGGCCAGGTCAATCGGGAAACTCGCGACCCAAGAAAAAATAAGGTCGGATAACTTCTAAAACCTGGTTTGGTCAAACCTGATCAACGACTCAAGTCGATCCGATTTTGACCCGTGTTTGACTCGAGTTTTATATTTATTTTTTAGTATTTTTAATATTATTTTAACATCTAGGTCGACTCCGAGTTGACCGTCTGACCCTTGACTTGATCCCTCGGTTGAGTCGATCAGATCAAGTCTAAAAACATTGATTTTATCAAATAGGCAGCCATTATGCTTTCGTTTGCTTCAAGCTCTTCACTCACTTGCGCAACTATCAATTGATAGTCACTATAGATCTCGACAGATGACACCCCCAATCTGATTCCCAACTTAATCCCATGATCACCCCTTCATATTCGTTATCATTATTTGTGGTAAGAAATTCGAATAGCGATGAATACTCTAACACTTCATATTCTAGTCTAATCATAATGATGTGTGTTCCTGATCCATCATTTTGTGAGGACCTATCCACGAAAATATCTCAATCTGCTTCCTGGCCCTTGGGCTAATTAGGCAGGATTAATAGTAAAATCGACTAGAGCATGAGCTTTAATAGCCATTCTCAACTTGAAGTCTATATCAAACTCACTCAGCTTGATTTCCAGTTTTAAGGGTCTCCCAGTAGTTTTCAGTCGATGTAAAATCTTCTTAACAGGTTGATTAGTCGTGACTTACACTATGTGAGACTAGAAATATAGACTTAGCTTTTTGACTACTACAACCAACATAAACACTAGTAGCTCTACAAGGATATGTCGAGTTTTTCTACTTTAAGTACCTAACTGACATAATAGACAGACTTTTGTACTTTCAAAGGCTTTTTCACTAGCAGTGCACTGATCGCATACACCAAGACTACCAAGTACAAACATAACACATCCCACGTGCTTGATCTAATCAAAATAAGTAGCTGTTTTTGGGATTACATTAAGGATTCAAGCGACTCTTCATATTCATTTGTCCATTTAGAATTTTTAGCACCCACGATTTCCTTAAAGAAGTGGTAACAATTATCTCATGCTCGACTCATAAAATAATTCAAGGCATCCACTAGTCATGTCAGCCTTTTGACCTCTTCCCTACTAGTCATCATGTTCGCCTCTAAAATAGCCCAAATTTTTTAGAGTTCATCCCAATTACCCCCTTTGTTGTCATGAAACCCAAAAAAATTTCTACCACCGTAGCTACCTTGAACACCTATTGTAAATTCGCTACATGGTTAGTTGAATTGGTATTCTTAACCACCATGTCGCCAACATAAGCCTCTATAACATCTCTAATCAAGCATTGAGAAAATTTGTTCAACATTCTTTCGTAGGTTGCACCCACATTCCTCAATCCAAATAGCATAGCGGTGTAACGAAATGTTTCAAAGTTGGTAATGAAAAATTTCTTTCGCTGGTCCAATCTTGCCATAGAAATTTGATGATACCCTAAGAAGGCATCTAGAAAGTCGAGTCTCTCATGACCAAACATAGCGTCTACCAAGTGGTCTATGTTGGACAACGAGTAGAGTCATTCGAACAAACTTTATCTATTTAATTTCTTCACAAGGAAAACATTAGCTAACCAATTGGGATACTTCACCTCCCTAATAAAGCTCGTTTGCAATAGTTCATTAACTTTCACCTTTGCTACAGCTTGTCTCTTGGGAGAAAGTTTCTTTTTTTCTACTTCACTGGCTTGGCATTTGGTAAAACACATGAACAATAGAGGGGTCGATCCCTGGAATATCATCCAAACTCCATGCAAACGCATCCAAGTTACCAGACAAGTATTTTATGAGTTTCTCGTTATTTGGATTTAGATCCATCCCAACACTGAATTCATGCCCTCGTGATACTAGGATTTTTTTTGTCATTTCGAATAGTTTGATCCATCCTCTATAGAACACTCAAAATCCAGCACCATAACTAGCGGAGTGCCTCTAGCATGTATACTATCGTCATGACACTTGACACCTTCTTGAAGTGTGTTGATTGAATTTCACATACCGAACTCCTCAGCTCGTTGGAAATTTCATTACTTGATGGTAAGTTGATGGGACAACACCAACAGCATTTAGTAGGGATTGACCATAAATTGCATTGTATGCCATAGGCGTTTTGACAACCAATATTTTTTTTTTTTTTTTTTTTTTTTTAAGATTACCATTCTCATCGGTAAGTTTACAACTTCACTTGCAGCTCGACATTCACTTCTTGTATTATAGATGGGTGGTTATAGGTTTAAACTTTTCTAGAGAAATTTTTAACCTCCAAAAAACTATCTAAGAACGAACATTTGTCATGATATCACCATCACCTAACACTCTCTTGATGTTAAAATCCCTTATGTCACCTACTACAACCAGGACATCATCATGTAGGCTTGATATACCAACCAAGTCTTCTTCAACAAAAGTGATGCTCTTAAATCTGACTTTTCTAAATGGAACAGACCCCAACTGAGCAAGCGTATCCTTTTCTAACAAAGTTTAAATTGCCAGCTACTGATATCCCTCCGACGATCAAATTTCTCACATCGACTCTAGGCGGAGGATGGTCATCAAATTTTCTTTTGCCTCGATCATTTTTTACATACTTAGTTAAGAGTACTCGTCCGAGTAGACGATCGATCTCTTCTTTCAGATAAATGCAGCTTTTGTATCGTGCCCATGATCCTTGTGAAAATGATAATATTTACTTTTGTCTATCTTGCTAGCGGATGCATCCATTGGTCTTGGTCAAGTAGGCTCATGCATGTCTAGAGTTTCCATCAGTACCTTTGCACGCGAAGTTTTCAAGGGGGGTAAAGGGCTTAACTTCTTTATACCTTTGCCTAGTCAATCGATCTTGAGTTTTCCCCTTGTTAAAGTTCTAATTTCATTTTGAGTCTACCTTCTATCAGTCATTCTTCGTTCATCATGTGACTTCGATTTGTGAGTCTTGGGCTCTCTTCCCTCTCGAAGATTTTCCATAACCATGTCAGCTTCCTCCATCCACATATTCGTTATCAATAGGTCATACATTGACTCTCGAGGAATTTTTGAGAGGGACATATTAAACACCCTATTACTTGTTCCATTCATCAAAGCGATAACCAACGTAGACATCTGGAAGTCTATAATACCAAGTATAGCCTGAATTAGTCCAGCCTAATAGTCATGTAAAGACTCATCTTTCTCATGTACAATCTGTGGGTACCTTGGGTTGAGTTTGGTTATTGTACAACTATATTAATAACAAATGGAAAATAAAATCACATAAATAAATACTTAAAATTGAAATGATAAAAATGAATGCAAATTAAAGATCGAGGCGAGAATTTGACTCTCTTTTCTTAAGACGTAATTGTCTCACCTCGGTGCTAATTGTGTTATAGAAAATGCCTCCCAATATACAACGATCAACGTCAGTCGATAGTAGGACTACAAACACGAAAGAACAATGAACTGAAATTGTATTGTAGTCTCTCAAATGAAAATGATTTTAAAATAATGCAAGAGTTTTTCAAAGTGATTATGTAATGCACAATGAAAAAGGAATAAATAAACCAAACCAAGGGGGTCCGATTTATAGATGTTGAAGTGGTGTGGACAAAGAGACACGCCCCAAAGTTAGCATTGATTCGAATAGTCATGATTGCTCACAGTTCCAGAAAATGCTTGAATCTCGCTCGACCCTGCTCGATCAATTTTCAAGAGTCGTTCGATGACCAATAGAGTGGGAATAGTTTATTAACAATGCTTGAGTTACGCTCGAATAGCACTCTAGCGGTCAGCTCACACTTCGAATTTTTGAAATAAATTTCAATAAGAATTAAATAGTAATTTACTTAATTTCTTCAAAAAGAATATTCATACAAGTTGGACCCACGACCCGAGCCCAAGATCATGACGTGCCGAGCCGAGCCGACAGCGCGCTCGTGTGGGATTTGGACCAAACCTAATAGGATCTAAGTCCTTCACCCTTCAAACACTATTGATACCCCTTGATGCCCAAACTCATATGTCGAAGTTGAAGGTAATAAACTGGTACATTCTTCTTTCTTTTTTCAATGTGGGATAACACGCACTTTATTCCAAGTTAGTTTCAACATTACCACTTTAACAATCAATTTCTTATTCATCTGAAAATGATTTTAGGAATCCAAATATACTACGATCATCTACACAGAGTAGAGTAAGTTTGACTCATTATCCGTACGAAACGGATATCAAGGCCCACCTGAATATTTGGTCAAATTTGACCCAATTCAACTCATTTCCAACATAATTTGCATCAGCCCAATGGCTATCTTCCTCTTACTACTCAAGAAAAATGCCACAAAATTCTCAAAGAGTTCAAGAAAGTTTTTTTATGGAACGAGGTGCCAGAGTTGCTACCAAGTCTCTAGTTTTTCTTCTCAACATGGGTGGGAAGGATTGCTACATTACTACATTTGGGGCCGCATACCATATCATCAAGTCAACAAAGGTCCGCGAATGGTCTACAAGTTGGTGATTCTGTCATATGCTTTTATCATGAGCTGTTTAAAGCCATTTGGCATGGGGACAACCATAATTTCTTATGCTAAGGGGTTTTCATCCTAAACCATTTGTTTGCATCTGTCATTTCTCTTTGACGTTGCATCATCTATCTTCTGAGCCATCTTTTTTTCCATCATGCATTCCAAGGCTACAACAAACTTCGAGCCTGGGGATGCAGGATTTTGCAACTCCATTCTAGAGGTTGGCCCCAGCTGGTGTAACCATTTGTTGTGGTAATCCATCAAGGGAACCTCCTGAT
Source organism: Ligustrum vulgare (assembly GCA_963555705.1). NCBI lineage: Eukaryota > Viridiplantae > Streptophyta > Magnoliopsida > Lamiales > Oleaceae > Ligustrum > Ligustrum vulgare. The sequence continues at coordinate 37,315,472 of OY743173.1, read as the reverse complement.
TTGCCACTATTGGTTGAACGATTAGGAGAATAACTGTTTGTGCAACTTAGGACTGTTTCCCAAGTGCATTTCAAGGTGAAACCTAGGGATGGCAAAAAAATCAATTTCGACTTGAACCTGACTCTAATGAGGCGAAAAGGAACTGCCACACAGGAATACCTAGCACGCCTTTAAAGTATTTAGAGCATTTTCAATGCACTTCATAGATTGTGGCTGACATGGCAATGGAATATACGGATTTCTAGAGAACGTGGATAAATAGGCGAATAAGTTTAAAATTTACTCTCCAATTGTTCATTCTACATTTAAACAATTTTGATTATATGGCATTTTTTTAAATTTAAAATTGATAATTCATTCTCAAAATAATTAAAATAATCTTAAATTTTTTCTTTATTATAAAATATAAATATTGTTTTTTTTACTAATATTTTTATATAACTTTATTTAGCGACAATTTTTTGTCGATAAATTAAATTTATTAAAAATGCATGCATTTTTTAAAATTATTAATCTTAAAAACAATGTTTATTAATAAATTCAAACTTTTTAGGTAAAAAAACAAAGTTTATTCCATTTTTTTGGACATCCCAATTTTGAAAGTAAGTTTTGAAGTCCATTTTTTTTTCCTGAACTTCCATATTTAACATTATTTTATTATAGTTAAGATATATAATTATAAAATAAAAAACAAACTCCCAATTTGGAACTCCAAGATTTAATGTCTTTTATCATAGTTGAAATAAGTATAAAATTAAATAAAATGCTGTGTCATCAAGTCTCACGGAGCATCTACATCTAGACGGAACATCCCACATTGTCTATTTTTTTCAAGTCACATCAACTTAACATTGTAATCCATTGAGTACATTGGAGAATTATTTTCAACTAATTCCGTCTATTTGCTGATGTGTCACGTATGTTCTCCAAATCCATGAAATGCATTGGAGATTCCTACTTTATATAACCATAAAACGTTACCATCTATGTGGCTATATATTGACTCCCACTCAGTACTCACCATGCATTTAGGAGGATCCTTGATAACTGTAAGGCAATCGTTGACCAATAGAAAGAAAACATCTGCACAGCTGAGTGATATGGTGGTTGTCCGCCCAGTGGCTAGATGACCACAGTGGTAGTTGGTCAATCACGTGATAGTCAATCCATCGCTATGGTAGTCTCTCAATTACTATGATAGTCGATCGATCGTCATGGTAATCGGTCGATAGTCTCCCGCCTAATAGTCCACCGCATCTATTGCTTGCTCCATCTAGCATCATTGACCACCATAGAAAATGGATACTTCTTAGTGATTCAAGTAGACAATATCATAAAAAAAAAATTTATTTTTTATTTTTTATTTTTTTGGGAGAATCAATATCATAAATTATTATATGTATTAGTTTTATTTCTTTATTCTTGCTTTATTTTCCTATATTTAATAATATTTCTTTTCTTAAAGCATAAACACAAATCATAACCAAGAAAGTAGTATTTAAGTGCAAGAATACTGAAGAACTTTATCCTTAAGCAATGATACAAAAGCCCTTTACTATCATTTTATTATAAAAAAAATTATATAAATTGGATTACAACTTAATGATATGATTGTTCTACGTGATTAGTATATCTTATAGGCTCCAATCGTATATTGGCTGAAATGATTTCTTGTGGCAAGTCTGGCTAAGCTTAAATCCTTATAACCAAAAATATTGTCTTATAATATTTAAATTTTAATAGTGAAAGTTATAAATTACTTATTTTGATAATATATAAGACTTGAGTTATACTTTATAAAAAAATAACTTTCTTTTTTATGTACACATGAAAGAAGAACACAAATTATTTATACAATGATTTTTAAATTTTCACGAGACATATTATACACATGTCAAACATTTATGTCAACCTAGGATTTTACTATTCTTCCCCAAAGTGTAGAAGCAAAACTAATCATGTGGGCCCCCTAATTATTGTGGTTGTAATAGTAATTTTGTAGTTAATCTTCGCACACTGTTTATAGACGAAGATATAATTATGAAAGAACCAGGGCCGGTCCTTATGTGAGTCAAAAGAGTCCATGAACTCAAGCCCAAAGAGTCCAAATATTTTTGAAGCCCAATTTTTTTTCTTTTGATAAAGAAGTCCAAAAAATTTAATTAAAAATAATAATAATTTGAAGTCCATTAATCTTTATTTTAGCCCCAATTATTCATAATAGGTAGGTCCAAATACAAATGAGTCATTCACATAATACTTTCAATAATTCACTTTTTTCCGTCTTCTTCCACGAGTTTTTAATTTTTACTTCCAAAGTATTCAAGCCTCAAATGCATATAGATATATACAATGTCCAAAAGAAATTCTTCTTTTTTAAATGTCTAAATGGAACCATTTTAACCAATTTATGACTATCCGTATATTAAATTTGAGACATAAAATCCTCAATTTCAATCTTCTTGGCAAAAAAAAAATTTCGAGGCCGGGCCTCCCCCTCCATATTTTCCTAACTTCACCTCGAAAGGACTAATTTATAAAATTCGACTCAAGCCCTAATAATCAAAGGACCGGCACTGGAAACAGGGGCGGAACCAGCCCATTTGTTTGGGCTGGGCTTTGCTTTAATTTTTTTTTTTTTTAAGGTCTATAATTCTAAAAGGAATTTTTGGATCAGGGGTGGGCCAGGGCCCAGTTGGCACACCCCCTGGCTCCGCCCCTGACTGGAAAGAACCTTAATAAACTAATCTACTTGTTTAGGACAAAGGAAGCCCATGTAAATGATTTGATCACATGAAAGAAACTTCATTTCTTCTGTATATGCTCATTGATAATTGGTCCTCTTTCACAGTGAATAAATAAATCCAACAATGACGACAAATTCAACTTTATCATTGAGATCATTATGTCTTTGTTTGGCAAAATATTTAAAAATATATTTTTAAAAAATATAATTTTTAAAATGACTTTTTAACCATATAGATTTTTTTCTCTACTTTTTAACCACATATTTTACTTTAAAAACATATTTTAAATATAAAACTTTTAACAAACGAAACTATAAAACTTCTTTTTTAATTCGGAAACGTGTAATATTTTAGAAGCTTTTTACTTTCGTGTAACCTAGTTCAAGATATATCATATATCATGTTAATTTTAATCTCTCTCTTTCTAATATATATTATTGAGATTATTTCAATATTATTCAATAAGTGACGGAGTTAGGAATTACATATTGCAGGGGCGAATATTTGGGGGAGTTTGGGAGCAAAGCCATCGGAGATTTTTTTTCCCCCCAAACCAAAAACGTTGAAATCGACAATTTTAAGTACCAAAATATAGACAAGTTAATCAGATCCTAGAGACTAAATTATGAACCTCAACCACACCCTAGGGACTAAATTCTCACCTATAAACATTTTATTGTAAGGATTTTAATCAATCGTGTGGGCTTATATGTGAATTATTGTGTATTGAATAAAAGGCTATCAAATTTGGTTAAGCCCATTTAAAGTGATCTAATAAGGATTTGGTATATTGGGCTTTAATGCATCTAATTAATGTATGGGCTTTTATGTGTAGATACCAGGCCATTACCTAATTCATGATGGGCCGGATTAGGTTAATTGGCAATTCAGTATATAAAGTCGGTTATGGTCCCTGAATCCTACGTACTGTTCATCTTGTCTGACATCCCATCATCAGAGAGAAAATAAGGACTACGTATCGATTTAGAAGATCCAACCAGCCGAATCGTTTATCGTGAATCATGTTTGATTAAGGTACGCTTCCGCTTCAGTTATTTAATTCTTGATAATTCAGCATGATGATTTATTTTGGATCATAGATAAATAATTATCTGTGATAAATTTTCTAACAAGTGGTATCAGAGCCAACATCGTGTTGAATTATCAGATCAATTTCGAAAGCATATATGTGAAACCTTAATTTTGCGTATGTATATTCAAAACCAAATTCTGTGCGTGAATTATACATACACACTGCAAGTTCTAAATTTTGGAAACATGGATTCACTGGAAATTGGGTGATTTTCGAATCTGATTTTGGAATTGAAATTGAATTTGGTTATGGAATCTGATTATTATATGGGTTTTGTTGATGCATAGTATATAGCATCTTTATGTATATAATTTTCGAGATTAAAGCATGGATTTCTGTTAAATCCTATTAAGATTATGAATTGATAATGAATTTATATTTGCCCATACAGCCATTATGATAAGTTAAAACCGGATTTACAATGAACTTTATTGCATCCAGTTGGGAATGTATATGAATTTTGAATCTGGTTTGGGTCTTGAAACTATGAATTGGTTTGTGTATGCATACTGTATATGTTTCCTTGATTTCGGATTCTGTATGTATATGGATGTATATCTGGGTTTCGATTTTGGGAGATTGAGAATTGATTTTTTCGAATGGGTTGTGGATTATGATTGTGATATGGCCGGTTGACGGTCGTTGATGTTGGATTGGGGTGGCCTGCTACGGGTTCTTCCGGTATGCGCAAGTGCGCTGGCTGCGCGGCGCGGAGACTGGCTGCGCGGCGCTGCACCCGGGGGAGGTCGCCGGTAGTGGAGACTCGTTCTCCAGATTTTAGGGGCGGCGATTAGGGTTGATTGAAACCCTAACCGTGCAAAAATCAGATTTCTGAGGCCAAGGACTTCGTTCGGAAATTTGAAGTCTTCAGGGTGTCTTTTGCAATTTTGAATAATTATGATTATTTGCACATCAGGTCCCCCCTATTTGTTTTAAATAATGTTTAAAACCTAAAGTTATAAAATCTCTTAAGTTGGCCTTCAAATTTCGAATTTACAAAAATCAGCCCATTAAGTTATGTAATCATTTAAGTTGGGCCTTTAAGATTTTGGATTTTCTAATTCAACCCCTGAAGTTTGAAAATTTTCTAATTCAGCCCCTAATGTTTGAAAATTTTCAAAATTGGTCCCTAAAGTTTGAAAATTCTCTAATTTGGTCCCTTAAAGTTTGAAAATTTTCATTTTCAGTCCCTAAAGTTTGAAAATTTTCTAATACAGCACCTAAAGTTCTGAAATTCTTTAATTTGGTCCTTAAAGTTTGAAAATTTCTAATTCAGTCACTAAAGTTCGGAAATTTTCAAAATTGGTCCTTAAAGTTTGAATTTTTTTTAAATTAAGTCCCTAAAGTTTGGGAATTTTCTAAATTGCTTCCTAAAGTTTGAAAATTTTCAAAAATCAAACTTTAAAGATTGAAAATTCACTATTTTGGACCTCTAAAGTTTGATTTTCTTTCAAATTGGAACCTAAAGTTTGGAATTTCTCTGAATTGGCCAATAAAGTTTTGGAAAAATTGTAATTTAGGCCCTTCAGGCTTAAAATTTCACATAATTGGCCACCTAAAGTTTAAGAATATTGCAATTGACTCTCTCAACTTAAGGATTGCTTTATTCTACAGTTTTGAATTCTATAATTCAAATCCTAAAGTCAAATATAGATGCAAATCAATGAATTTCAGTTTCAAATCTTGGTACATCGGAATCTTTTGAGAGATTAATATTCGAAGTAAGTTAGTTGAAGCAACATGTTTCCAAAGCAACCTCTCTTGTGGATATTAATTAACTTTGAATATTAGAAGGTACTTGTGTGTGTTATTCATTGCGGATATTGATCGGCCCAAAGGAAGGTCAATATTTGGCTCGAATTTCACATGCACCTGTTGTGATAAACACGTGGCAATTATTTGGTTTAACGTGTGACCAATAAATCGGTCCAAAGAAAGGTTTATTGGTTAACATGTCTTATTGCCAGTGTTTGATCACTACACTAAGGGAAAATTAGGTGTTTGTGTGTTATTTCATGCGGATATTGATCGGCCCAAAGGAAGGTTAATATTTGGCCCGAATTTCACATGAACTTGTGGTGATAAATACGTGACGGTTAATTGGTTTTACGTGTGATCAATAAATCGGTCCAAAGAAAGGTTTATTGGTTGACATGTCTTACTGTCAGTGTTTGATTACTACGCCAAGAGTACCACTTACAAGTCAATATTTCTGTCCAAAGACTAAATATTGATGTTGTGCTAGGTATCTTGTGATGGGCCCTACCATTATTTGAAAATATGATTTGCATAATAAGGTATTTATGTGAGCTATTTTGTTTAAGTGTTCTCTATTCGGTTTCAAATTCTGCTAGTAGTATATCTACAAGCTCAAATTTAATCCCTGTATTTATGGAATAAACTTCAAGGATCAAAACAAGAACATTAACTTTTCGTTGGCTGCATCGATCTAGACCGTGTACTAAGGATTGAGCAACCTGCTCCTCTTACGGATGAAAATTCATCTAATCAAATGAGGAACTTTGAGAAGTGGGATTGCTTAAATTACGTGAGTCTCACGATCATTAAGTGCGGCATTCTGGAAGCCTTTAGTGGCATAGTATCTGAGGAGGTAAATGATGCCAATGAATTCCTTCCCTAAATTAAGAAACGTTTTGCGAAAAACGATAAGGCTGAAACAAGCACGCTTATGCAAAGCTTGATTTCAATAAAGTATAAAGGCAATGGGAAAATAAGGGAGTACATCATGTAGATGTCTCACACTTGGTATTGATATCACTTTCAGCACAATATAGTTAATTTAAGGTTAGTTATAACTGTCAAAGTAGAAATGGACTCTCAATGAGCTCATTTTATAGTGTGCAAGCTTCTTGCACAATTCAGTCAATTTAAGGTCAGTTGTAACTATCAAAGGAAGAAATGAACTCTAAATGAGCTCATTCTATTTTGTGTGCAAGAGGAAGAAAAGTTGAAGTAGAAAAGAATTGAAAGTGTTCACTTGACAAACACTTCTAAAGATAAGGGCAAGAAAACAAATAAAGAAAATAAAGCGTTTAAGGGGCTATTAATTTTATGATCCCACACTTAAGTCAATTTTTGAAACGGGAACTGCAACATTTTTGAGGAAGTTGAGTTTGGGGGGGGGGGGAGAAATAAGGTTAAAGATATTGTCTTTAAGGAATAAGTTGAGGAAGGATCGGTATCGATTCCTACTATTGCTTTTGACAATGTGCAAGTTTCTATGCATGTCATTGATCAAGAAGTATATCCGGAACCTCAATTAGACAATATTGAAAAACCTCCCATCCAAAATAAGGTAAATTTCAGAAGTACAAACTCAACAACCTCAATAACTAAAGCCATTAAGGAGATCCACGAGAGAAAGGGAAAAAAATGTTATTCCGGATAATTTAAATAGTATTTTTTCAAGAACATAAGGAAAATAATGGAATGGTGAAAGATTGTTCAATCAATTTCCCTCAGGCCATGCAGGGTTCTAACTCTCAAAAGTGGATTGATGCCATAAATAAGAAGTATAAGCATATGCAAGACAATAAAGTTTGGGATCTTGTCCCATTACCAGAAGGTACGAAGCCCATTGATCTTAAATGGATTTTTAAACCAAGAAGGATTCAAAAGGTAATGTGAAAGGTATAAGGTTCGTCTTGTATCTAAGGGCTTTACACAGATTGATGGCATTGACTATAAAGAGACTTTCTCTTCGGTTTCAATGAAAGACTCTTTCAGGAAAGTTAGGTTGTTGCACATTTTGACCTCGAGTTACATCAAATGGATGTTAAGACGACGTTTCTCAATGGAGACATTGATGAGACGGTTTGCAAATTAAAGAAATTCATTTATGTGCTCAAGCCAGCTTCTCGTTAAGGGTAATACAAATTTCATCAAGTAATTATCTCATTTGGTCTTGAGATTAATGATGTTGATGGTTGTGTGTATTAGAAGTTCAGTGGGAGTAAGTATATTGTCCTGGTTTTATATGTTGATTATTGCTTGCCACTAATGATATAGGTATGTCACATAAAATTATGAGATTTTTGTCAAGGAATTTTGAGATTAAAAATCTTGGTGACGTCTCTTTTGTATTAGGAATTCAGATGCACCGGGATTTTTCTCGGGGTATTCTTGAATTGTCACAAAAGGGCTATATCGATAAATTAATTAAGAGGTTTGGCATGCAAGACAGTAAATCAGGGGACAGCCCTATCGCTAAGGGAGACAAATTTAGTCTCAACTAATGCCCGAAAAGTTATATTGAAGTTAAAGAAATGCAAAGGATCTCATATAGTTAAGCTATAGAAAATCTGATGTATGCTCAAATTTGTATGCGTTCGGATATTGCATGCATTATTGGGATACTAATGAGGTATTTAAGTAACCCTGGGATGGATCATTTGGAAAGCAGCCAAACATGGGTTATAAAGTATTTAAAGAGAAGAAAAGATTACACGCTCACATACAGAAAATCGGATCAGTTGGAGATGGTATTATGATTCCGATTTTTACTAGATGCCAAGAAAGTAAAAGATCCACACAATGTTACATTTATCTGGTGGTTGGAGGAGCTATTTCCGGATGGAGTGCTTAACAGACACTTTAACTTCTTTCACTTGGAAGCACGGTTGTAGCAATTTTGGGGGCATCTAGTTATGGAATATAGCTGCAAAATTTTGTCACAAGGCTGCGTATTCTGTATGGTATAGAAAGACCACTAAAGTTATATTGTGACAATAACTCAGCAGATTTATATTCTAGTAACAACAGGAGCTCAACTAAGTCAAAATACATTGACATAAGTTCCTGGTTGTGAAGGATACAGTTCAGAGTGGACATGTGTCAATAAGAGCACATTGGGACAAACTCCATAATTGCGGATCCGCTTACTAAGGTATTACAACCCAAGGTCTTTCATGAGCACATTACTCATATGGGTGTTGTATTTCTTAAGGATATTCTGTTTCAGTGGGAGTTTGTATTTTGGGTGCATTAGACACATTTACTGTCCTTTTGGATACAGTTTAAAGTTAAAGTTATTTACAGCTGTAAGGTTTCAGGTTTATTATCTCTGAATTCGGTTGAGGATGATCTCACTAAGGTTGGACCAGTTGGAAATATGCATGTTGAAGATCACATTACATGTAATTTCCATGCTACACATCCATACTTGATCCATGTCATTCAGTTATGTCGATATACGTGACCATTGAAGGTTTAGTTACGATTAATGTAGCGAAAGCCGCTTTGATCCTATGTTGATATAATTGATGGACCGGATTGTTTGGGGATGCATTCAGTAATGATAGCAGAATTCTGAGTACTCATAAGGTTATGATTGATACACAATTGTAAGGTTACACATATAGCCCAAGTGGGAGATTGTAAGGATTTTAATCAATCGTGTGGGCTTATATGTGAATTATTGTGTATTGAATAAAAGGCTATCAAATTTGGTTAAGCCCATTTAAAGTGATCTAATAAGGATTTGGTATATTGGGCTTTAATGCATCTAATTAATGTATGGACTTTTATGTGTAGATACCAGGCCATTACCTAATTCATGATGGGCCGGATTAGGTTAATTGGCAATTCAGTAATAAAGTCGGTTATGATCCCTGAATCCTACGTACTGTTCATCTTTTCTGACATCCCATCATCAGAGAGAAAATAAGGACTACGTATCGATTTAGAAGATCTAACCAACCGAATCGTTTATTTTGAATCATGTTTGATTAAGGTACGCTTCCGCTTCAGTTATTTAATTTTTGATAATTCAGCATGATGATTTATTTTGGATCATAGATAAATAATTATTTGTGATAAATTTTCTAACATTTATATCTTTGGAAATCTGTTCAGTCTCATTCCTACAACCTCTAATGGCACCTACTTAAATTCACTAATTAAACAAAAACTTACTTATGCTAGGCTTACAGAATAATACGAAAATTGGAAATTGCACAAATTTTTGTTATGCTTAATAATCGTCAATTGAAACGAATTATATTAAAAGAAAAGAATGTTGTGGGGACGAATGAAAAAATGTTATGGTGGCAAAAGCTGAAAATACAATAAAATTGATTGAAAGTATTGGAACAATGGAAAATGTAGGGAGGGAGCGGTGGCCACCCTCGCCCCCTCTAGCCCCGCCTCTACTTACGAGTTGATAAACACAAGTTTTTCATGTCTAAAATAATATCAACTACTTAAAGCATCTTCAATGCATTACATGGATTGTGGCTGATGTGACAATAAAATAGAAGTACTTCTAAAGAATGTGGATAAATAGATGGAGAAGTCTAAAATTTACTTTCTAATGATTCCTTCTACATTTAAATAATATTGATTATGTGGCATTTTTATTTTAAATATAAAATTAATAACTATGCATAAATTGGGTCTTATCCGCAGGATTTCTTACTATATAAAAAGTTCAAATATGAATAACTTATATCATACAACCTGATTGGTCAACGTTCTTACTTATAATAATTAAATAATTTTAAAATAAAAAATAACGCTGACTCACTATGTCTCATGGAGCATTTAGATGTACACGGAACACCCCACAATATCTATTTTTTTTAAGCCACGTCAACTTAACATTGTAATTCACGTTGTGCATTGATGGCACAATTTTTTTTTTATCAATCCATAAAGCGCATTGGAGACACGTCACACTCTTTTACCGAGCTGGCTTATAAAATTTATGCCATCTGTAAACAATAAATTAACACGTATTCTGTGTTTCGTACCTTATCCATTTTAATATAATCACAATTTCAAGTAATTAAATAAACCCTGGAAGGATGAATCCGCATTCTTTTATACCCCATAAGACAGACATTATAGCATTGCATTTCCCAGAGAATCTCTCTCAAGAATTGGCTTCTTAAAAGAAAGAATGTACAGACCTCAAAGAGAATGCTCTATTATACAAATAGGCGGTGAAACTGGCATTCAAAACTCTAAAACTAGGGTATTGAATTTCTCAGGCATGAAATTGTTTGAACGCTTCCGCAAGATGTTGATGAAGTTTATGTTCTCCACCAGCTCTCGGACGGTGCCGGAGGCAGTAAGTAGGCTGCGGTCCTGTGAACACAGGCCTGACCGTCCCAAGACTTCTTGCAGTTCAACATATTACTCCTCGAAATCACACTATAACGAAGCCATTGCTGATTGTATTGAGTTCTTTAATAAGTCATCAGAAGACGGGATTTTTGGCTCAAGAAAATCAGATGTTGTGGTGTGATTTTGTTAGATTATATACAGCTATTAGCTGTTTATGGCAAGACAGATTTTTTTTGTTCATTTTCCTTCGCATCAACCCCGGCTAATGTTGTAATTGTTCAAATTATAATTACAACGATGACCGTGACGCTGTTTTGGATCTTTTCTGTGGAGAAGTTGTGGAAAAGTATGAAAATTGAGAAGTGTATTTTAATTTGTACACCTATCTAGATTGTTAAAATAGAGTATTTGATTTTGATGAATAATGGCTTAAGTTTGTATATTTTTTGTTTGTTAGGAGAAACTCGGTCCAATTTGGTGGAATTGGAAAAAGAGGGGGAAAATGGCAAAAATGGATGAAATCTCACGTACGAAAACCAAAATGCAAACAATCAAAAGATGATTTGAAGATAACAACATTGAGTATTAAAGAATGTTATGAGCAAGTTGGGAGGAAAGGAAAGTCAAAAACCTTTAAAAGGAAAGGAAAAAATTAAAATTTGCATTCCTGAAATTTTAGGGGCCAAATTGCCTTAAGGCCCCGTTCTCTTTACTGTTTTGAGTCCGTTTTGAGTTTTCCATTTTTGGAAATATTGAAAACGCGTTCACTTTGCCCATTTTGAGAAACGAGTTTTTCAAAACACCAAAAAAATTACAAAGGAAACTCAAAACGAGTTTATTACGTTTTGGATATTGTGTTAAAAAGTCCAAAACGATCAAAACGCGCGTTTTGAATTTTTTTTTTGTAAATGTGAGACACTTCATTCACTTGAAATTCTTATATTATTTTGCCATTATATATAGATCCATGTTAATATTTTTTTTTGTAGTTTTTTATTTATTATTATTATTTTTTTTTTAAATGTGAGACACTTCTTTCACTTGAAATTCTTATGTTATTTTGTCATTATATATAAATCCATGTTAAGATTTTTTAATTTTTTTTTGTAAATTATTATTATTATTTTTTTGTAAAAGTGAGAGATACTTCATTCACTTGAAGTTCTTATGTTATTTTGTCATTATATATAGATCATGTTAAGATTTTTTTTTTTTTTTTTTTTTTTGTGTAAAAGTGAGACACTTCGTTCACTTGAAGTTCTTATATTATTTTGTCATTATATATAGATCCATTTTAAGATTTTTATTTTATTTTATTTATTTATTTATTTATTATTATTATTTTTTTTTTTTTTTGTAAAAGTGAGACACTTCCTTCACCTGAAGTTCTTATGTTATTTTGTCATTATATAGATCCATGTTAAAAAAAAAATTTCATTTTTTTTTTTGTATTTTTTTTTTATTATTATTATTTGTAAATGTGAGACACTTCCTTCACTTGAAGTTCCTATATTATTTTGTCATTATATATAGATTCATGTTAAGATTTTGTTGGTATGTGGTTAAATTTTTGTTTAACTGAAACAATATTAATGATGAATTTATTGACATAGAGAACTAACTGATTTATTAACATTAAAATTAATGATATTCAACAAATCAATCATTTTTTACATATAAAATATTACAAAATAAATATATCAAAAAATTACAAAGTAAACGCATTTTTCAGTTTTCTATTTTTGAAAACAGTTTTTCAAAATCACATAGAGAACATGTTTTCAGCAATCCCAAAACAAACAACCAAAATTCAAAATTCAAAACAAAATTCAAAACTCAAAATCCAAAATCGAAATACAAAGAGAACGGCCCCTAAACTATGCGAGAGCCCTTTTGTGTGCAAGACCCAACAGTGTATCACCTGTCGCAAAAAGTGGTATAAAAGTTTTGCTGAACGGGAAACTTTCCTTCTTGACTTGAAACTCTTTTTGGGTAATAAATTTGAATAACTTTTGACCTAATTTTTGGCTCTATGCATAAAAGATGTAGGCAACAATCAGGAGGACTCCACATCCATATCATAAAATCATTCAAGAACAAAACACAAATTGCCATATTTTGAAAGAGAAGATCAATCCCTAGCAAGAATTGAAGGTCAATTGCATCAAGAAATTGAAGATTTTGGATTTTAAGATCGAAATATATTTTGCGTTATTTCATGATTTGAGTGATAGTTTTCTATTATTCTTCTTGTAATTCACATAAAATCATGATAATCTAGATTCATTTTTGTATTGGATGAAAATGAACCGTGTTTATTTATTTTAGGTCAATATTATTATTTTATGACTGATTATTATTCTTGATTAATCTTGCAATTTCATAGCATTATTTGATTGATTGATCACAAATTAGATAATTAGTTGTTGAAATGTCCGAAAAATCACAATAAGTTAGAACACGGTATGTTACAAATAACATAAATGACATGTGCAATCATAAAGATAATCTAAAATAACGTGTTCTGATTATTCAAATGCATACTAGGAATATACTTGTATTGTGATTAGAATAAAATTAATTTGTCTAGGAAAATAAAATTAAATACCTTAATTTTATCGATTGTCAAGAACATATATGAATGAATTAAATTACATAATTGAAAATTGAGATAGATAAAAATTGGTGGATTCGAAATCCAATACATTCATCCCATATATTTACAAAGAACAATTTACACACTTGCAAAATTATTATACTACCAAAAAAATCATTTTTTTTTTTTTGTTCTATATATTGGATTGATAGTACATTATTAATCAATAATGAAAACTTATTCTCTATGGAACGATACTTTTAACTCATCAAATTTATTACTTGTTAAGATCTCGTATTCTTGTGAAATTTTCATCAACAAAAATGACTGTGAAACCAAAATTTAAGAACCAAGGAAAATTGCCTTTTTGGAGACAAGACCGTCGACGTGCCACAACTTATTAATTTTTGAAATCTGCTCCTCGAGGTCGAGGGAGAGGTGGTTAGGAACTTTAGATCAAGATCAGTGCCTTCTTTATTATTTTTTCCATCTGGGTGACTTGGTTCCGATTTATTCAACTCTTCATGTTTGTTTGCTATCTATCTATATCTATATTATAATAGAAGTGCTGCACCAAAAATACTCACACAGTTTCCCGCCTTTGTTCTCAGATTTTTTTAGTTACTTATTTTTTATTTTTTTCCCCTTTTTATTTGTCAAAAAACGAAAATTGGTTCTCAGATTCTGTTGAACCGACCTCTAATTAAAAGTCATTAGGATGCCAACCATGCTGGGCACTATTTTCAAAACATTTTGGAAATGAAGACGCAGATAATTCATTCAACATATTTACAATATCAAAGATTATATTTTCCAATGATGCTTTTTTAAAAGTCAATAGGATGCCAACCATGCTGGGCACTATTTCCAAAACCATTCAAATTCTTCCAAACATATTACTATGGACGACAATACAGATAATTCAATCAATTGTGCTTTTTTACAATGCATGACCTTTGGGCTGCTCAATACATTGTAAATAAATATCAACTGCTTTATCTGGTGATTCTACTTGAAACACATTACATACAGCCAGCATTCAAACGCATTACTGCTTGAAGGTGAAAAAAAAAATAAAAAACAAATGGCACCAATATTCAACCGTGTTAGCGAACTCAACCCGACTAAGACTCAATGGGCCTTGAAACTGCGTATCGTTCGTGTGTACGAAAATCCTCTACATGGAGATCGAAATCAGATTTACAGTCTTGAAGCTGTCTGCCATGATGCACAGGTAAGTGTTTCCTGATCTTTTTCTTTATTTTTCCCATATACCTGTTTCAATGAAGTAAACATCTTTTTATTAAAAACAAGTATATATCATAATATTCAAGAGGTATAAATAAAGAGGTAGAAGAGCTATACCAGTAATCTGATTCTTCTATTTTGTTTTTATTTGAAGGCTTTTTGATTCTTATGTATTGTATAAGTTTTGTTATTAATTAATATTCACGGGATATAAATAAAAAGAGGTAGAAGAGCTGCAAAATCAGTAATCAGATATTTCTATTATCAGTCATGTCCCTTTTGTTAAAACAGTCTTGAAGTTGTCTGTCATGATGCACAGGTAAGTGTTTCCTGTTCTTCTTTTTCTTTATTTTGCCCATATACCTGTTTCAATGAAGTAAACATTTCTTTTTTTGAAAACAAGTATATATCATAATATTCAAGAGGTATAAATAAAGAGGTAGAAGAGCTATACCAGTAATCTGATTCTTCTATTTTGTTTTTATGGAAGGCTTTTTGATTCTTCTGTATTGTATAAGTTTTGTTATTAATTAATATTCACGGGGTATAAATAAAAAGAGGTAGAAGAGCTGCAAAATCAGTATTGTAAATATATTTCTATTATCAGTCATGTCCCTTTTGTTAAATGTGTTTGATTTTTAAAAAGTATATTATAGTCATGTCCCTTTCACTGAAGGTTGATTCTTCTGTATTGTATAAGCTTTGTTATTAATTGAAAACAAGTATATATCATAATATTCAAGAGGTATAAATAATAAAGAGGTAGAAGAGCTATACCAGTAATCTGATTCTTCTATATCAGTCATGTTCCTTTCTCTGCTATTCATGTATTTCATTTAGTCCTTGTGTATTGAAAGTTTTGTTATTAATTAATATTTTAAGTTTCTGTTCTTTTTGATCTGTTATTGTATTATCATTTATCTGTTTTGGCAGATGGATAGGGTGCATTGTTCTGTGAAAAAGTGCCTTATTAATCATTTTAAATCCTTACTAAAGGAAGGACACTTATATCTTATTCGTGACTTTATTGTTTCTTCCAACGACATGACCTTCAAAACTACTCCCCAAAAGTATAAGGTTAATTTTTTGTCTAAAACAAAAGTTACTGAATTTAATGACGAACATTTTCCTACGAGAATGTATGAATTCAAGCCATTCACCGATATATTGGAGTCTTCTGAATCCAATGAGACAACACTGTTTGATAAGTAATATTTATTGCTTATTGTGTATTATTAAATCTATTAATTTACATTTAATAGATTCTAATGTATAAAAATCATGTTTTCAGATGTAATCGGTGAGGTTGTTGCAAGGGACAATGCTAAGACTAGGAACTCGAGCACTTTATTAGATCTGATAATTGAAGACACCGAGTATGTTAATTTAAATAAATATTCTTATTTGTTATATGTTATCTTTATTTATTATTATAAAGACAATCTATTAGTTTCTATTTTTCTTTTTGATTTAAATAAATATTCTCATTTGTTATATCTATTTAAAGGAAAAACCGGCTGCCTGTCACGCTTTGGGGGGGTTTGCAGATGAGGTCAGTTCTTATCTGGATAAGTCAAACTCAGAACCGGTTATAGTGCTGCTACAAATGTTTAGATCAAAGTCTTTCAAAGGTGCATATAACTTTGAAGAGTGTTCTTTTCCATTTTGTCCCAGTACATTATTAATTTTATTTTTATCCAAATCTCTAGGCATTGTTCGAGTTTCAAACATTTACCATGTAAGCAAGGTTTTGGTGAATGCACCGATTGATGATATTAGGGAATTCCGAAACAGGTATATACTACTTTATAAGAACTGTAAATATGAAAGTTTTTATTATGCAAAAGATTTGTATACTATAAAATGTTATATAGCTATAACATAAATAATTTGTTACAAGGTTGTTGGTTGGAGAAGATTCACAGCCTAATAGGATAAGTCAATTTTCGTCTCCATCTGTCTACTCCGTGTCCAATGATCTTGCTAGCGGCATAATCGAACTAAAAAATATTGAACAGCTGCTGGAGTCAAATGAGGTATTTATATCAAATGATTTGATCTTTCTTTAGAACATTTTTTTATTATCTTTTTAAACATTTTATGTGACAGGTGGGCAGTTTTTGGGTGTACGCAACAATAGTGGCGGTTGAGAATGAACATGATTGGTGTTACTTATCATGCAAGGAATGCCCAAAAAAGTTAAGCCATGTGGGTGCAAAGTTTTATTGCGAACGTTGTGATCGCTACGAGATTTCTGGGAATTCAAGGTCATTTTTTAAGTTACAATGTTTTTTTTTTCTATATTTTTTATGTAAACTAATTAATTATAACATATAATTTATTTATTTTTTATTTTTTTTAGGTTTAAGCTACAGGTGAGGGTGATTGATACAAGTGGTAATACCAGTTTTTTGTTGTGGGATCGAGAATCTACAGAATTGATTGGTAAATCAGCTTCAGATTTGATGAGTGACATGGGCGAGGTAATTTCAACATATTTTATAATATAAGCAATTGTTTGAAAACTTTGACATCTTTTATTTACTTTCATTTCTATATAGAAATCACAAGATGGTGTACTTCCGCCGGAACTTGAATTGTTGGCTGATAGGAAGGCATTGTTCAAGGTTCAAGTGAAATCTGACAACATTAGCAACCGTTGTAAAGTTTACACTGTGATGAGGTTGACAACCGATGAAAATCTAATTTTAAAATATGCGAATTTTTTGGATCCTGGTCGTCAGGTGACATTTTCAGTTTTGATCTTATTTATAAATTTGTTTTTGTATTATTAGTTGTTTCACTTGAGTGTTCACAATTTACATTTCATTCAGGAATCTGATATATTTTCAAAGTTGGGTAGTGTGGATGTTGAAGATGAGAAGGTTTAAGAAAATTATTTTTTTAATCTATCTTACACCAATTATTAACTTCTGTCAAGATTTTACTTACTAATAAAATTGTTTTAGGTATCTTCTTCTAATGATGAAATATCTTCACCTATGAAGACTACTCCAAATCTGACTGTTTCAAGGGAAGTCGTCGAAAAGAATTCTGTCAAGAGATCCCTTCTAGGTGAATTTTCATCAACTGCTACTCCAAAGAAATGCCGTGTTGTGATTAAAAAGGAATAAGAGTGACGTTTTAGGCATTCATTTTTCAAGGATTATGTTGCAATTATGATAATGTTTTAATGTTTTAATTTTGTGTATGACTTTATGTTTGTTTTGATGTTTTCATTTTTAAAAGCTTTCAACAAGTATGTGGCACTAAACATGAGTATGGTTTGATGGTTTTTACTATAATTAAGTGATTATTATTATTATTATTATGGATTATGGATGTTGGGTATTCTTTTTTTTTTTTTTTTTTAATTATGTAGTTCATTTAAGACCCGCCCAAGCTCTTCTTTATCTTTATTTATATGTTAAAAAGAAAAGAATTTGTTTTCCTCTTGATAAGGTGGTTTTTGAGCATATTTAAACACATTCTATTACAAGAAAACATATATATGGTTAAGTATACGAAGATTTACCTACTTAATATAATGATCGATGTTTCAACCTAATAACAGTATAACTTGAAGCAGATCAATACACAATATTTATATCTGTTGCAACAAAGTAAAAGGGAATGTAACTGAGATTAACTTTTTTAAAAGTATGGTAACGAAGCGTAAACTTAAAACTAAAAATTACACTGATTACCCCCAACATGAAACAAATTTGAAATATACCCTTTTAACTAATTAAACTTTCTAATCACTGTAAGTAATATTGTGTGAATTAAAACCAAACCAACCCCCCACCACCTTTCACTTTGCAAACCACCCCATGTCACTTGCTGCGTGCACATTCTTCGAATCACCCAAAAAGAAGAAAACTCTAAAATCTCTTCATTCACTGTAAAAGCAATTACAGTAGATAACAAAAGACAAATAACTGAAATAAGTCACTTTTTAATAAAGTGACAAAATTATTAAAAAGGTGACAAAATCATTGAAAAAGTTGTATTCAAAATTTACAAAGTATTTTTACTCCCTAAAAATTCTAAAAGGTATTTTTGTAAGTAAGTGATCCAAAGATAAGGTATTTGTGTAAACACCCCATTAAAAAAATGGCCCATCTTATAAGGGAGATTCATAAGTAACCATTTGAAATCCTTAGCATAATAATTTATTAATACTGTACAGGAGAAAAAAAAATTGTTTATTATCCATAGGCATTAATTTATAAACACCATTTTTATTTATGATATCTTTCTTTGAAACACGTCTGTCAATTCTGTAGAATGTGGTGATATTAAAACTAAAATAATAGGTACATACTATTTATTTTACAGTCATTTACAAGTAATGGTTTTAAAACAATCCTTTAAAAAATGTAGTGGATAGCTGTTGCTCCTTGGAAAATTAGCATCAAGAAACTGTTCGTTATCCACACTCCCATTAAATGATACACATGGAGCCAATTAACAGCCAAACAATGAACAACCAGTCATTATATCATAAAAACGTGTAAGAGGTAGGAAGAGTAATTTATTTTCAGTTCAATAGCTGTTCTAAACTTAAGAACAAATCTGGTAAGGAAAAAAGTAAGTATCTAAGTGGGTTGTGCATCATATTGTCATCAAGGAAGATCATGGTGAAGCTTACCAAGTCAATAACAATAAACGGGGAAGAGCATGCAATGAAAACGAAGGTACATACTCTGAATTTTTTTTTTAAACTATATTTAAAAATTTCAACATTTGTTTATGTATAGAAGCTTTCATATGGTTATAACCTCTTTTTGCTAATAACAAAAATCATGAATAGCAGAAATAGAAAAAATGTTACCTGCATTTCTTCAAATTTTACAGTAGAATAATTGTTGAAGCTTTTGAAAACTCTTGAGCTGCAAATTTACCACCTGAAATAGTTCCCAAAAAAAAAAATTGAAATCAAACATGTAATAAAATAATTATTTTCGTTTTATCAGTAGAATAGAAAAAAATAAACTGTCATTTGTCCACATTTATGATCTGAACTACTTTTTTTTTCAGATTTATTTATGATCTACCCGAATAAATTTTCGTTTTTTCGATTTTAAAATCCCCACAATTTACTTTATGGTTTATATAATTGCAACCATGATTCAGAAGTTTATAAGCTAAATAAAATATTAAAAATGAAAAACTTTCATTTTTCCATGTTTATGATGTAAAACTTGAAATCTACCATTTTTTCCGTTAAAAAAAAAATAAAAAAATCAAGAAGCAAATTATTGAGGACTTATCTTCAATGGCTATTTGAATTTTCCCTTGATAAAAGGCTGAAGCCCATCGTCAAATGTTGAACTCCAGGCTTCTGTTACTAAAAGTACAAATTAAGAAATCGCAGCCATATAAATGGAATTTGTCCATGACGATTTCGGAAGCAACTGATATTTTTATGCAGGATCAAAACTCAAAAAAAATAGGGTTTTTTTAGATAGACGCCAAGGATGATGATGGATTGAAGAAGCTGCGCCTCATCCCTTCTGTTAGAAAAAATAGGGTTTTCAGATATTATATATGTGGTATTATTGGGCTTTGTATGGATATTGGGTCACCAGGTATATTGGTACGTTGGGCCACTTAGAATAAAATACATATAACTTATTTTTCAGCCCACTAAATGAGCCTTTTTGCTTTAATGATATAGGATGTATTCTTTTAGATTTAATTTGGAATATTTTGTGTCAAATCAAGGAATTGAAATTATTTGTTGATTTATTTGTATTTTCTAGGTAAGATGAATGGTTAAAAATTGGAGAGAAAAAATGTGAATGGTTAAAAAGTGGTATGAAAAATTGTGTAATTTAAATTTTTGTAATGATGGCAAATTAAATTGCAAAAGAACACACCCATAATATATGGTTGATAGTTGATCTTATTATTTTATTTTTTTTGTTGGAATTTGGATGTGTTGATTTTTTTTTTTAATTTTAGTCACTTATGATACATGATCAATTTAATCTGATTATTTTAATTGTATGATTGTATGTATTAATTAATTAATTTTTATTTATCTTTTACAGAAAATATGGAATTCGCATTGAAGAAAAGTAGTGTCTATGTTGTGGACAATAGTAATCCTATCAGCACAATAAAACCTATGTCCAATAACATGTTAAACTTGAGTTCAAGTACACTTCCAAGTGATATCACAAATGGTATTACATAAATTCATGTTTGAAACTTTATTTCATATTACACGTGCTTAGTTTTTATACTAATAATACAAATCAAATGAAACAGCTATTGATAACCGATTACACTCAAGTCCGTCGCCAATTGAACTCGGTACTAAGAAAACATTACTTCCACAATCCTTGATCGGATCAACTGAACTTACTCCGAATAAAGATGTATATTGTCAGACGACAATGTGTAGTGGATTCGCAATAACAAATGATAATCGTAGTACAAAATTTGGTAACGACAATGAACACCATGAACTTGATGTTCATGATATGGATGCTACACATTATTGTAAGTTTACTATGATCCAAAAAAATCGTTTTGCTATCATATATTTACCTACATGAGTAATATTTTTTAAAATTTAATTTTAAATGAATTTTTTTTCCAGCAAATGCGGCAGATCATGTTGGTAATTCTGAAGATGTTGATTGCAGTTCCGGATATCCTACATTAGGTGAGTTTTATTTTGTACGTTATGTAGTGTTCAATCTTCTAATATATATATATATATTTTCATTCAGTTTAAATTAAAATTTTATCTTACGATTTCGCATTTAAAAAAAAAAATCATGTTCAACACATATTTCATTTATATTATATAGATTACTTTATTATACTCTTCTAATCTTGAATTGTGATAAATCTTCACGAAATCAACAATGAATAATATACCCAAAATTATTTAAACTTAGCAAATAGATTTCAAATTTTTTTTTAAAATAATTTTTCAAACTTAAAGTATATTAACTATTTAAGCTTACTTTCTAAGAAAACATTACTTCCACAATCCTTGATCGGATCAACTGAACTTACTCCGAATAAAGATGTACATGGTCAGACGACAATGTGTTGTGGATTTGCAATAGCAAATGATAATTGTAGTACAAAATTTGGTAACGACAATGAACACCATGAACTTGATGTTCATGATATGGATGCTACACATTATCGTAAGTTTACTATATTCCAAATAAATCGTTTTGCTATCATATATTTACCTACATGGGTAATATTTTTTTAAATTGAATTTTAAAAGAATTTTTTTCCAGAAAATGCGGAAGATCGTGTTGGCAATTCAGAAGATGTGGATTGCGGTTCCGGATATCCTACATTAGGTGAGTTTTATTTTGTACGTTATGTAGTGCTCAATCTTCTAATCTATTTATTTTTTTCATTCAATTTAAATTTAAATTTTATCTTACTATATCGCATTTAAAAAAAAAAAAATCATGTTCAACACATATTTCATTTATATTATATAGATTACTTTATTATACTCTTCTAATCTTTAATTGTGATAAATCTTGACAAAATCAACAATGCATAATATACCCATAATTATTTAAACTTAGCAAATAGATTTCAATTTTTTTTTTCTAATTTTTCAAAATTAAAGTATATTAATTATTTAAGCTAACTTTCTAATTTGTAGATGTTGTTATTTAGATTAATAATCATATTATTTTAATGTATTTGTAGAATATTTGGATTTTGAAGATCCTTCCCATAAATGTCTACATTGTGGTGCACTTTTTTGGTATGAAGAGAGATTGGGACGTCGATATAATGCACAACAACCAAAATATTCCCTTTGCTGTTTGCATGGAAAAATTTGCCTACCTAGAATGCAACAACCTCCACGTGTGCTTACTGATTTGATATACGAAACAAGCAACAAAAGCAAACATTTATTGAAAATATAAGATCATACAATAATATGTTTAGCTTTACGTCAATGGGAGGAAAGATAGACTCGAGTTTGAATAAAGGGAAGTCACCACCTGTTTTTCGTTTGCATGGACAGAATTACCACTTGATTGGTAGTTTGTTGCCACCTGAGGGTGCTAAGCCCAAATTTGCTCAGTTATATATTTACGACACAGAGAACGAAGTTATGAACATAATTAAATCTGTAAGGTAATGATCCTGTTATGAAATTTTGTCAATCATAAAAATGATTTTATTATATAATGATTGTATTTTAATTAAGCCATTTTTCCCCACAGGCAAAACAATGATATCAACACACTCCATGCAGAAATTGTATCTGATATAAAGTTAATGTTAGATGAGAGTAATGTATTGGTGAAGTCATTCAGAATGGTTAGAGATAGTTTGAACCAGGAAGACTGCTCAAATGTGAGACTCAGACTAATTGGAAGACGTGATCGAGATGCAAGGATTTACAACATGCCCTCTGTGTCTGAGGTTGCTGCACTTATAGTTGGCGATTTTGAGACATCTATGGGTGATCGAGATATTGTTGTCGAGACACAAAATGGGGAATTGAAGCAGATAAATGAGTTAAATGCTGCTTATCTTGGGCTACAATATCCACTACTTTTTCCTTACGGGGAAGATAGTTATCGTGAAGATATTTCTTTTACAAATATGCATATAAGTGCATCTTCTGGAAGAAAAAAGGTTAGCATGAGAGAGTTTCTCGCATACAAGTTACAAGAGAGGGAATGTGAGTCGTCGCATATTTTGTTCACTAGAAGATTGTTTCAACAATTTGTTGTCGATGCTTACACTATGGTGGAATCTTCACGACTATCGTATATACGAACTCATCAGAAAGAGTTGCGGGCCGATATGTATAAGGGATTGTCGGAAGCTATTTTGAGAGGAGAAACTGATCCATCCACTCAGGGTAGACATGTTATTTTGTCATCTTCATTCACTGGTTCCGCATGCTCCATGATTCAGAATTATCAGGATGCAATGGCAATATGTAGATGGGTTGGTTATCCTGATCTATTTATCACATTTACATGTAACCCAAAATGGTCAGAGATAGTTCGCTTCGTTGAGAGTAGAGGCTTGAAGCCCGATGATAGACCGGACATACTTTGTCGAGTATTCAAAATGAAACTTGACCATTTGATTACAGATCTCAGGAAAAATAGAGTTTTTGGAACTGTGAGAGCAGGTAATTAATACATTATTGATAAGAATACCATTTGTGATATTTACATTATGATCAATCTTCTAAGTATCTATATTTTGTTATGTAGTTATGTACACAGTGGAATTTCAAAAACGTGGTCTGCCTCATGCACACATCTTGCTCTTTTTGTCTAAAGAAGACAAGTATCCTACTGGAGAAGATATAGATCGTATAATTTCTGCTGAGATTCCGGACGAATTGTCTGATCCTAGCTACTACTCTGCTGTTAGGGATTTCATGGTGCATGGTCCGTGCGGCAGTATCAAAAAGAATTCTCCATGTATGTCAGATGGACGTTGTACTAAGCATTTTCCAAAAAAAATTGTCGAATGCACCACGATTGATGAAGATGGTTATCCTATTTATAGAAGAAGAGACAATGGTAGAACTGTTCAAAAAAATGGAGTTGAACTTGACAACAGATATATTGTACCTCACAATAGTTATCTGCTACTGAAATATGGTGCTCATATGAATATGGAATGGTGTAACCAGTCTAGATCTATCAAGTATTTGTTCAAATATGTCAACAAAGGGCATGATCGTGTTACAACATCTTTTTATCATGTGAGGCAGTTTGGAGAATATTTGGATATGAAATCCAATACAAAGACCCTCATGTTGAACGTTTGAGTTTTCACCTACCTAATGAGCAAAACATTATCTTTTCAGATTTAGACCCAATTGATGAAGTGTTAAATCGACCGTCTGTCAATCAAAGCATGTTTTTAGCATGGATGGATGCTAATAAAAAATATGAAGAGGCAAAGGAACTGACATATGCTGAATTTCCTCATAAATTTGTTTGGAAGCAATCGACGAGAGAGTGGCAACCAAGAAAACGAGGATTCTCAATTGGTCGTATTTTTTATGTTCCCCCAGGTAGTGGAGAGATGTATTACATGAGAACACTTCTCAATGTTATTCGTGGACCGACTAGCTATGACCAATTGAAATGCGTAAATGGTGTTCAATACAATTCGTATAGAGATGCTTGCTATGCACTTGGATTGTTGAATGATGACAAAGAGTATATTGATGGCATTGTTGAGGCAAGTCAGTGGGGTTCTGCTAATTCTTTGAGAAGTTTGTTTGCAACTTTGCTGTTGTCTGATTCTTTATCTCGACCTGAATATGTTTGGGAAAAATGTTGGAATCTACTCTCTGACGATATTTTGTATAAACGTCGACTCGCGATGCAACACGAAGGTACCCATTTATTTATTATCACTTTAATATATATTTTAATCAGTTAACATTTTTTTATACCTCGACAAAAATTTGACATGATGTTTTATTTGTGTAACTTACAGAGCTTGAGTTGAGTCGTGAAGAAATTAGAAGTTATTGTCTTGTGGAGATTGAAAAGATTTTGAGAAGCTGTGGAAGGAGTTTGAGAGATTACCATACAATTCCATTCCCAAGTGCTGATTTTTTTTCAAATTGTCATAATAGACTTATACAAGATGAGCTATGTTATAATAGAAAAGCTTTATTTGATGAGCACAACAGATTGGTATCTAACTTGACAGATGAGCAGCGAGGCGTCTATGACACAATAATGCATGCTGTTGAAAAGGATAATGGGGGTTATTTTTCGTTTACGATTACGGAGGAACGGGTAAAACATTTATTTGGAGAATACTATCTGCAGCTTTAAGATCGAAGGGAGATATTGTATTGAATGTTGCATCAAGTGGTATAGCATCTCTGCTTCTACCCAACGGTAGAACTGCTCATTCAAGATTTGCAATACCACTTAATCTAAATGAAGACTCGACATGCAACATCAAACAGGGGAGTCTGCTAGCAGAGCTGATTGTGAAAACTAAGCTAATAATTTGGGATGAGGCGCCTATGATGAATAAATTCTGCTTTGAAGCTTTGGATAGAACAATGCGAGATATTTTACGTTTCAACAAAGAATCGAGTTGTGACTTGCCTTTCGGTGGGAAGATAGTCGTTCTTGGAGGTGATTTTCGACAGATTTTGCCTGTCATACCAAAAGGGAGTAGACAAGATATAGTGCATGCAACCATTAATTCATCGTATCTATGGAGAGACTGCAAGGTTTTGAAGTTGACAAAAAATATGAGACTTCAGAATATTGATTCGAATGACGAGGTAGCTCAGCTTCAAGAATTTTCAGATTGGATATCAAAGATAGGAGATGGAACACTGGGAGGTCCGAATGATGGTAATGCAGCTATTGACATTCCGGATGACCTTTTGCTAAATTCGTCAGAAAATCCTATTGCGTCAATTGTTAATAGCACATACCCTTTGCAAGGTCGAGCTATACTTGCACCAACTCTTGATGTGGTTGAGTCTATCAATGATTACATGATATCATTCAGTACCAACGAGTCAAAAACTTATTTAAGTTCTGATGAGACTTGCAGCTCCGAATCCGGTGTTGATATATTACAGGATCTTCACACACCTGAATTTTTGAACAGTATTAGGTGTTCTGGTGTTCCTAACCATGAACTGAAATTGAAGGTTGGCACTCCAATCATGTTACTAAGAAATATAGATCATTCTGTTTGATTGTGCAATGGTACCAGAATGGTTATTACAAGACTTGGTAATCATGTCATCGAAGCGAAAATTCTCTCCGGAAGTAATGCTGACCATAAGGTTATATTACCAAGAATGACTTTAACTCCGTCTGATCCTAGACTCCCTTTCAGATTTCAAAGCATGCAGTTCCCTCTCATTGTATCATATGCTATGTCAATTAACAAAAGTCAGGGTCAGTCCCTTTCTCATGTTGGTATCTACTTGAAGCAGCCGGTATTCAGCCACGGACAATTATATGTTGCCGTATCGAGAGTTACGAATCGTAAAGGATTGAAAATACTTATTCTGGATGGGGATGAAAATCAAACAAATTCAACTATTAACGTTGTATTTAAGGAAGTCTTCCAAAATTTGGATTAATTTCTTTATGTTAATTGAAATATATTGAATATGTAACAAATTATGATGATTATTTTTCAAGCTTCTATTTATTTTATAATTATTTTTACATATCAATTTTTTTTAATCAATTTTGAATATGTATCTATTTTATAAAAAACCGTGCATCGCACGGGTGATGCACTAGTTTAAAGATTATACTAAATGTTTCATCTTTTGACCTTTTGAATTTAAGGGGATTGTCCCCTCTCTGTGACGGTGAGGGGAAAGGGAAAACCCCTATTGAATTTAAAGGCCAAAAAAAGTTACTATTGTAAATGTTGGCCACCCATTCATATGCCCTGCATTTCACTTCCTAATTCAAAAATAAGATTTAATACTCTTTTATTTAAAATTCAAGTGATTACTCAATGTCTGATATTTAATAATAATAATTAAATTAAAACAAACTCGTTTAAACTGGCTCATCGAGCCTACCCCCACCTCAAACCTAATTCCCCCCTCCCGCCCCTCTCTCTCTCTCCACACCGATGGCAGTGCAACACAACCGCGCAGCGGTGCTCAACTATTAAGCAGTCATGTAGATCATAGTGGTCGCTGCACCGATGAGTGGCACTAAGCAGATGTAGATCAGGTTGTTGTGTAGCGCTCTAGATTGTAGCGGTTGATGTCTTGCGGCTCTTGTTGTTCATAGTGTTGTAGGTGGTGTTAATTTCTTATTGATGCAGATTACATGTGGTGGTGGTCGTATTGGAGATCGTGATGGCATTGCTAATGTTGGTGGAGCATCAATCTAAGTACATGTCTGGTGGCGTTGGTTAATTATGATGTAGTGAGAAAGAAGACTGTTGTACAAATCTGCGTGGGGTGATCTGTGGTGGTAGCAATGTTTCGGTGGGTTCGATGGTTGGGGAGATATAAGTGACGTGTTGTGACTTTTTTCTACTACAACTGTATGGATCATCTATCTATATTATATATATTAAAGTTGTTGAGGTTGCATCTCCATTTTTCTCGCCTAAAAATGGCTCACTGTGCAAATGTAGGTATTATTATGGCTTGTGATAACGTAGTAATTGTTGTATAAGTGCACAAGTATTCAATGATGGCTGCTGACCAATAGAATTCCTCACTCAATTATTCAATTATAATTGACCAATAGAATTCCTCGCTCAATTAACAAATAATCCGAATTGTGCATGTTGACATATTAGTACATACATCATTATTAATTATCCAATTTTTCACACTAAAAGAATTTAATTGATTTTAACAACACAGCTCCCATTGTCCATGCACCACCTTGGTAATATGAATTGTTACTTTTACAATGTTGGCCTACTTTTAAAATTCCACACTTCCTTCTTTCATCCAATTTTTCTTGTTGTCGATAATCAGATTGTATTTTTATTTATCTGTTTAATGGAAGCAACTTTGTTCCATTTTATGTTTTCTTTCCTTCGTATTTTCTGTAATGGTACCGACCTTTGTTGAAGGTATGTTGTGCTCGAAAGTGGATGGTCCCAGAATTCGACAGAACACCGAAGAGCTTGGAGATGGTGTTCGTAGACAAAGAAGTATGTGCATTGTATTATATAATTGTGTTTTCCATATGCCATTGTACTGTGACATACAAAACTTCTATTCAATTTTGCTTTTAAATTGTTGATGCTTCATGAAAGAAAATTGTATTGTATTATAGTAAATCATAGACTATAACTCTGTTAAATTACTGCAGTGCAATAGGATTCAGGCCACCGTTAAAGGTCTCCTAATTGAAAAATAAGACTCGTTGATGCAAGAACACGGGCTATACTGCATCAAACAAGTTTCTGTCGCTGGGCAACTATACAACAGATCAATTCCAGCTTTATTTTTTTGACAAGACCTACATAGGACCTACGAATGATGGTTGTTTTCCACAATCAATCTATAGCTTCAGGTCTTTCAATACCATTAAAAACTCGGCTCATTCAGATAACGCACCACTCTTCGGTACGTCATTTTTTTTCTATCTTCAAAACATTTAAATTCAGTTATTGCTTGATTTTTTCTCTGACATGAATAATATATGTTCATTTAATTTTCAAATTTCAATTCATGAAATAGTTGAAGTTTGTTTTCTTAAATCAATATTCGATATGAAAGTGTTATATAAGAACAACACAATATTGAATGCATCAATCTGCTTACATATCCATTATACATTGAACTTTGTTTCATCAAATTTTGACATGAAGTATCATTATCCATTGAAAGAAGTGCTTGATAATATGATTGGACAACTATTCAACAAAAATTCATCAAAATATGACATGGTGCTCATTTAATTATTATTGTATCGTTATTCATTGACATAGGAATTGATCAGTATTATTTCCCTACATCCTAAATTAAGGGAATTTCCATGCACCATGGGCCTTTACGCTCAAGTCTTCCTTGGGAATAGTTTATGTTTGGACATATAACCCGATCCCCCTAGATCTCATCTCTCATAGATCCATAGGTCGGCCCATTTCCCGGGCTTCTTTCAATACCTTGTGGTTGGGTTTTTATCGACCCGTCTTCTATCTCAATGTATCATGGGCTTAAAAGCTGGACCTTGTGCCCGATCATATCTAGAGAATAAGGTCGGGTTATGCCCTGACCATATTCCTACTTCGAGTTGTCACTGGCGAATCAGGTCGGCTCTTCTCGGCCTATGGCCCATGCAAGCAGGCCTCAAGATCTCTTTCATCAATGGGCCACATTCTTGTGTCCCAAGCCAACACGCATTCCGTAAGGAAACATCCTGAAAAAGGGGAATTGAATCCCTATAAGTTTAGAACTCTTCCTAAAAGGTAAGTTTATAAAAAAAAGGACTCATTCTTTAATTAAAGAAGGTTATGGACGTTTCAACCCTATAAATACAACTCATTTGATCATATATTATTCATTATTCTTTACGTATTTTCAGTTATATATTCTCTCTCTAATTTTCTCCAGAATACTAATTCTCACACCGAAGGGGCGACGGGGAGAATCCTCCTCGTCTTTTTACAGGTCATCCAAGGCGAATTCGTTCATCTTTTCCAGTGATCAAGCAACTCCAGATCTTGCCACTTCAAGGATAGGAATTTTTACAGCATCAATTGGCGCCTTCTATAGGAAGAGATACAATCAGCCATGGTTAATAGACATCAAGCTCGGCCCTCCGCATCCACCGGTCAACCCCTTCCGGCCAATACCTCGACTAAAGGGGAGAATCCTTCGCCTCTTGAAGATGTTGGGGAAGAACAAGATCTAGAAGTCACGCCAAACAATGAACCAGTTAGTCAGGAAGATTTCAACGAGCTCCAAGAGCAGCTCCATGAACTTCATCATGCTCTTCAACAACAGAATAATCGTCAAGCACCACCCGACCTGAACACTCCGGGAACGATTCCTAAGGAAGATCACAGGGCAGTTAATCCTATAGATGACAATTCCTTGGGAATCGGAGGTGCCCATCCCATGACTGAGGGATCTGCAAACTTGACACAGCGGGAAATTTCAAGAATTATTAAGGAATGAATTGCATACAAGATAAGGTAAAACACGCATGGTCGGACCTCTTTCAAGAGAAGAACCCCTTTCACCCCTGAAATAATGTCGTTCCCCTTACCAGAAAGATTCAAATACCCTCGGATAAAGAAATACAATGGAACTACAGATCCTAACAACCACCTGAATACCTACACTGATGTCATGGACATGCAGAATGCCCCTGATCAAATACTATGCAAGGCCTTCCCACAAAACTTATCAAACTCTGGCTGAGATTGGTTTTCTACAATACCATCCGGATCAATCTCTTCCTTCGCTGATCTTACTGAGAAATTCACGGCCTTCTTTGCAAGTAGTAATAGGATTAAGAAAACAGCCGCTTCCTCATGCAGTTGAGACAAGGACCTAATGAAATACTGCGAGAGTTCATGATCCGTTTCAATGCCGAAAGACTTTAGATTCTAGATCTTCACATCTCCTCGGCAACTTCTGCCCTGACTTTAGTCATCCGAGGTCCGGAATTCAGATTTTCTAAGAGTCCATCGAAGAACGTGATCGAACATCTCAGAAGGGCAGAAAAATACATAAATATGGAAGATGCACTATTGTCGGTTAGGGCACAAGACCAAGTTCATGGAACAACAATACAGTCTTCGGAACCCGTCAAACAGGGGAATAAGTGATCAAAGCAAGAAGATGGAAGGAATTCTTCCCGATCCAACACAAAGGGAAGCAATTATGGGCATCAGAATTTAACTCCATTAAATGCGCTTCGGTCTCACAATCTCATGGAAATCAATGGTCAGGAAGATTTGCGCTGGCCAAAACCTATCAAGTGGAAGATCAATGAAAGAAATTGCCATTAATATTGCGACTTCCGAAAAAGCTCGGGTCATACTACGGATGAGTGCAGAACGCTAAAATAGGAGATAGAAGCTCTCATCAAAAGAGGCTTTTTGGGGCATTACGTAAAAAAGGAAGATAAAGATCAGGAAAAGAAGAGGAGAAGAATGGGTCTGCTGGCACCACCAATTTTATCGTCAGAGGCATAGCTTCTGGAGGTGATTCAAATAACGCCAGAAAAAATTATGCCCGGGCATTGGGTGATTGGGAGGAAAGTTCGGAAGGTCATGACGATGAAGTTTCAACCAACATCAGTTTCAGTAACTCCGATATAGAAGGAATTTCGTACCCCCATGATAACGTCGTTGTCATTAGTACCACAATTGCAAATTTTGACTTAATAAGAGTGCTTGTTGATCATGGAAGTGTAGCCAATGTCCTATCTTTGGAAGCATTCAGCAAGATGCAAGTTACCAAAGATTGGCATCGTCAGGTCATTACTCTGCTAACTAGCTTTGGTAGGGGAACCGTAAGACCCGATGGTTTAATTGACCTTCCTACTTCAGTTGGATCAGGAGAAAAGTTGGTGACTAGGATGACCCCATTTCAGGTCATTAAAACCCCTATGGCTTACAACACTGTCTTGGGAAGACCGTTTTTAAACAACTTGAAAGCCATAGTCTCAACATATCACTTAGCAATCAAGTTCCCAACTTCTGCAGGCATAGAAACAGTGCATGGTAATCAAGCAATGGCCAGAAGTTGTTACATCAGCTGTATTGGAAAGGGTAAAATAGATATGATGTCGATTGAACTTCCAGCGGAAGAGAGCGTGTCGCCAGTGGAAGAATTGGAAGAAGTTCCAATTTCAGAAGGAAAAAGCTTCACGATTGGGAAAGAATTCCCCGAATCAATGAAGGAAGAACTGTCGCAATGTTTGAGAAGAAACATCAACATATTTGCATGGAGCGCAGAAGATATGCCCGAGATTGACCCCGCACTTGTTAAACATAAGATTAACATCATGCCAGACAAAAATCCTACAAAATAAAGAAGAAGGCAGTTTGCTATTGAAAGAAGGTAAATAATAAAGGAAGAAATAGATAAGCTCTTGAAAGCAGTGTTTATCAAGGAAGTAAAGTATCCAAAATGGCTAGCCAACGTGGTATTGGTCAAGAAGCCGAATGGAAAGTGGCGAGTCTCCATAGATTTTACAGATTTAAACAAAACATGTCCTAAAGACAGTTATCCCCTTCCTTGAATCAACATATTAGTAGACTTAACCTCAGATTCTGAACTTTACAGCTTCCTTGACGCATTCTCTGGATATCATCAAATTCGGATGGCACGGGAAGATCAAGAGAAAACTTCCTTCATAGCTGATGAATGAATATATTGCTACAAAGTCATGCCATTTGGATTAAAGAACGCCGGGCTACTTATCAAAATTGGTAAACATGGTCTTCTCTAAACACATCGGGGTAAACATCGAAGTTTATGTTGATGACATGGTCGTAAAAAGCTCGAGAAAGAAAGAACACATAGCTGACTTGGAAGATATCTTCTCTACACTCCGAAAACATCGGATGAAGCTAAATCCCGCCAAGTGCGCTTTCGGGGTAAGTTCGGGAAAATGTTTAGGATTCATGATAACTCAGCGAGGCATTGAAGTTAACCCGGATAAGATTGTGGCCCTTACATCAATGGAACCTCTCAAGACCATCAGGGAAGTACAGAAACTTTCGGGAAGAGTGACAGCATTGGGCCGTTTCATGTCAAGGGCAGCGGATAAATGTTTTCCCTTCTTCAAGACTCTCAGAGGAAACAAGGAGTTCAGATGGGATGAAGAATGTCATTTCTCCTTCAGAAAGCTGAAAGAATATTTAGAACTCCTCCAATATTGGTTAAATCAAATCTAGGAGATAATCTGTTTCTATATCTAGAAATTTCAGATCATACAGTAAGCGATGTTTTGGTCAAAGAGGAAGGGAAGATCCAAAAACCCATATACTATGTGAGCAAGATGATGTTGGATGTAGAAACCCGATATACACTAGCAGACAACTCGCGCTTGCCTTGGTCACAACAGCCAGAAAGTTAAGACCTTACTTCCAAGCCCATGCTATAACAGTCCTCACGAACCATCCTTTGAAGCAGATCTTACAGAAACTGGATGTATCTGGTCGTTTACTCAAATGGTCAATCGAGCTTGGGGAATATGACATCGAGTTCAAGCCTTGACCTTCCATAAAAGCACAGGTCTTGGCGAACTTTATAGCCGAACTCGCTCCAAGACCTTGGGGGCCAACAGGTCATAACAGGAAAGAGGCCACATGGACTTTACAAGTTGATGGAGCATCGAATGCTGGAGGATCAAAGGCTGGAATCATACTGAAAAAGGATGATGGCACAATGGAGATTCAGTGTGCAATTAGGTTCGACTTCCCGGCCACTAATAATGACTCAGAACATGAGGGTGTTATCGCCGGACTTCAGGCAGCTCAACATTTAGGGGTCGAGCATGTCAAGGTCTTGAGTGATTCACAATTGGTGGTAGAACAAGTGAATGGTAATTTTGAAGCAAAATATAAAAAAAAAGTCATCTTACAGAATGATGGTTCTGGACCTGCAAAGGAAGTTCAAATCTTACAACGTAGATAAAATACCAAGATCCACTAATCACAAAGCGGATGCCCTATCAAGACTAACTTTTTCCAATCTGGACCGCTTGGAGAGAACTGTGTTCATGCGAACACTTCATGAGCCTAGTATCGCACAGCAACCCGGTGTCATGGATATTTCAAAACATGAGCCCAGTTGGATGGATCCAATCATTGAATATTTAACTTCAGGAAAGTTTCCAGATAATAAGGCAGAGGCAAGAAGAGTCAAAGCAAGGGACCCGAGGTATACCATATTACAGAATACCTTGTTCTGATGAAGCTTTACACTTCCCTACCTCCGATGTCTAACGCCGAAAGAGGCAGTCCTTGCTATGT
Source organism: Ligustrum vulgare (assembly GCA_963555705.1). Lineage (NCBI taxonomy): Eukaryota > Viridiplantae > Streptophyta > Magnoliopsida > Lamiales > Oleaceae > Ligustrum > Ligustrum vulgare. The sequence goes on along the minus strand of OY743173.1, from coordinate 37,281,238 downwards.
CCAAGGTTCATGAAGGAATTTGTGGAGGACACCAGGGAGTAAGAGCATTGGTTATGAAGTTAATGCGATACAGGTACTATTGGCCAACCATGAGGAAGGACACACTCAGCTACGTGAAAACTTGTGATAAGTGTCAAATGTTTGCAGCCCGATTGCATCAACCAGCAGAAGAACTATCTTCAATTATGTGTCCACATTACACAGTGGGGAATTTACATACTTGGGCCATTTCCCATAGCTCGTGGCCAGGTCAAGTTCATAGCAGTGGCTGTAGAATACTTCACAAAATTGGTAGAAGCAGAACCTCTTGTCATAATCACAAAACAAAAGTTAGAGGCATTTGTTTGGAAGTCAATCATCTACCATTTTGGTCTTCCTAAAACATTAATCACTGACAATGGGCGTCAGTTCGAGTGCCAAGCCTTCAAACAATTCTGCAAAAATCTGGGAATAGAACACATGTTAACTTCTGTTTCACACCCGCAAAGTAATGGATTAGCTGAGGTTACAAACAGGCTGATCTTGTAAGACTTTAGGACTCGTCTTAACAGCGCCAAGGGTGATTGGCCCGATCTCCTTCCGAAAATACTTTGGACGAATCGAACAACATTCAAGACAGCAACAAGAGAAACTCTATTCATGCTGTCCTTTGGGATGGAAGCCGCTATTCCAGTAGAAGTAACAATTCATAGCTTCCGCATGATGACTATAGAGTCACCCGATCAACTTAAGGGGCAGAGAGAAAGTCTGGACCTTCTGGAAGAAGTCAAGGAAAGTGCCACCCTTAGAATAGCTGCTTATCAACAGGTCATGTCCAAGAAGTTTAATATCCGAGTCCAGAAAAGAGAATTCAGAATGGTAGATCTTGTCCTACGTCAAAGTGAAGCCGTGGGTCATCAACTTAGGAAACTTGGACCTATTTGGGAAGGACCATACGAAATCATTCAAAAAGTGGGAAAGGGCTCGTACAGGCTCCGTACAACGGATTCAAAGCCCCTTCCTCGGCCATGGAATGTTGAAAATCTGAACCCTACTACAAGTGGTCACTTTTCCAGTAGCAAGAAGGTCATCTAGTTTAGAAGAGTCGAGTCTGCGAACCCATTTTTTCTCTTAATTATGTCCGGACTTGCACGTCCATCAAAAAATTTTTTAGTAAGGTCGGGCATGTGCGCCCATTGCACTTTCTTTCAGAGTCAGGGACGGGTACTCTTTTCCCTTATCCCGATTTTTTTCCAAAAGGGTTTTTCTGGATAAGGTTTTAACGAGGCCCATTGTTCAGTCCCTTTCAATAAAATTATTTCTTTCGAAGAATGAGCACCAGAGGAAAAAATACTGGAATAACTTACAAGGTCATCCAAATGACTTTACAAAGTTATTTCCTAACAAATAATTTATAATGTCTCATGGTAAGACGTTACAAATTATTCTTCCACGAATAATTTATAATGTCTCATGGCAAGGCGTTACAAATTATTTCCCAACAAATAATTTACAATGTCTCATGTAAAGACCTTAAAAATTCTTCTTCCACAAATAATTTACAATGTCTTATGGCAAGACGTTAAAAATAATTTCCCAACAAATAATTTACAATGTCTCATGACAATGTGTTACAAATTATTCTTCCACGAATAATTTACAATGTCTCATGGCAAGGCATTACAAATTATTTTTCAACAAATAATTTACAATGTCTCATAGCAAAGCGTTACAAATTATTCTTCCACGAATAATTTAAAATATCTCATGGCAAGGCGTTACAAATTATTTTCCAACAAATAATTTACAATGTCTCATGGGAAAACGTTACAAATTATTTTTCAACAAATAATTTACAATGTCTCATAGCAAGACGTTACAAATTATTTCTCACATTCACAAAAGTCAAGAGTTCGACCTCTTCCTTGTAAATAACTTAAGAGGTCGGTCTTACCTGACCTTATAAATCATTTTTCCCAATTTCACAATGTCAAAAGCTCGACCTAATCCTTTTATGAATTGTCAAAAAGGTAGGTCTTGCCCGACCTTAGTAATCAATTATCATCAATCCAAGGTTTGACGCTACAAAGAATTGAAGTCCGTTCCTAAAACCAAATTATAAGGTCACCCTTGCTCGGCCATATATCTTTTAAGTCATAAGCCTTTATAAGGACAGTTTGTGTGCTCAAGACAACAATTAATTTGTCACTAAAACACACAAGTAAAAGGAACGAGCACTAGCAAAAAATATCCATATTCATTTATAAGGAAAAATTTACAAGTAGTCTACGGGGCATACCCCGGCCAAAATAGAATGATTACAAGTTTTCTAGACCTCGGGATCAGTCCCGTCCTCTGCTTCCTCGAGCATTTCACAGTCGCCCTCTTACTCCTCCTCACAAGGGTTGAGATCGAGATCGTTAGCACCCAAAGGGAAAGGGGCCATTGGGCTCATATCAAGATCGGGCATTTTCAGAAGGCACCAAACCCTTGCCTGCTTGATCTCTTGGGAGTAAGACTCCAATGCGTAATTTCCCAAGTCAAGCTTGTACTCTTCTGAGCCCTTGAATGCCTCGACTGCAAAAGCTCGGACATGGGGTTCTCTTTCTTGGGTTTGCTCGAGCTCTTCAGCCAAGCACTTAGTCTCATCCCCAGCTGAATCCCGCTCCTGAAGTACAGCCTCAAGGTCAACCTTGACCTTTCGAAGCACTTCCTCAGCAGCGTTGGCCCGGGTGGCCTCGTACTGAACGGAGTGCACCAGTTGACTTGCCGTCTCACCCCGCTCAATACTTTGATTGGAAACTCCCCGGATAATGCTCAGCATCTGCAAGTCGGGTAAAAAAGTCATAAAATCTTATGTAAACAGATTAATTGAGAGTTGTGTAGACATCTCGGGAATTACTTGGAGAGCCGCGCTCATTATATGCTCAACTCCCCGCTCCAGACTGACCTCATATTGATACTTCTTCACGAGGTCTGGATGTAGGGAGTCTTGCATTTTCCTCCTGCATTCGGCGAGAGATGGATTCTCGGCCTCAAGCTTAGAATCAGATGACGAGGGATCCCGATCTCTTTGTTGCCTTTCCTCCCTAGGGGGAGGAATATCTTCTTGGGCGCGGGAGGTTTGCCACGAGCCTGAAAGATTAGCCCTTATCCTTTTTTGAGGACGCCTTCTTGTCACTCCATCCACGGTCCTCTTAGCTCGGGAACTTTGAACCTTAGCCATTGCAGCTTGCTTCAAAGCTTCTGAATCAAAGGCCATCCTGCAAAAAGGACGAGATGGGTAAACCCCATGAAAGGTTCATGTTGACTGAACTGTGGTGGTTGAGGTTGTAGAATTGGGGACTGCTTTCTTTTGATTAGTTGTGCATGCATATTTCTGATTTTGACTGCCTTGTGTGGAAAAAGCTAAGAATATTTTTAGAACCCACATAGATAAAAACCTGGGATGCGAGAGAAAAAGCAGAAAGTGGTGATCATCCATGAGCGTTGAAAGGAATTTTATTAGAAATCATAGATTGACCACATGGGATTCGGGCTGGATTATGTATAATGAGCCACATAGTGTTGAGCACATCTTTTGCATAAGTATGTGTTTGACATTGGCTATTCACACACACACTTAAAAATCTGGCAAATATAATTAGAAATTATTTTGCATTGTTGTTCATGACGCTTGCTTAAAGCTTAAATTGGTTTGGACTATGGAGGCATATGGTAAACATGTTGACACAACAAAAATATTTGATAGTTTAGTTTACATTGTTCGAGGACGAACAATAATTCTAGTTTGGGGGTATTTGATAAGTGTATTTTAAACACTTATTTGTATGTCTAAATTAGGATTAATTATTGTCGTTTGGGAATATTTTCTATTTAATTTATGTTTATTTGTTTACTTTTCAGAAAATGCCCCAATTGAAGAAGAATGAAGCAATTAATGGAAGAATGACACGATTGGATGTTAATTTGAGCTAAATTGGACAAGCGAGGAGTTTGTGACAACAACCGGGAAACATGCTTGGTGCCAAAGTGACTAAATCAGAGGTTGGAGGACCTAATTGAATGAATTAAGAGCTTGAATGGTCAAACCGAGAAGAAGATAAAGTTTGGGGCCTAAAGTGCAACAATTGAAAGTTGAGGACTGAAGGTGCAATTAAAAGTCAGGGACTAACTTGCACAGCCGGAAGAAAGATGAAGTCGCGATCGCTGGTTACACTACCAAGCGATTGCGAGATGGTTGTAAATTATAACCCGAGAGTTTTTGGGTCTTCCACGCGATCAAAAGACTTAGTCCTTCTTAACATAAATTAAATAAAACAAAAATTAAAAACAAAAACTGAAAAATAATATAAAAATAAAAATAAGCAAAATAACGTTCAAAGTAAAATAAGAACTAATGGGTATCGATATTAATATAAAAACAGTCCCCGTAAACGGCGCCAAAAACTTGTTGTGCAATTGAAATCGCAAGTGTACGATATCGTAATCAAGTAATAAAGTGGACCTTAGAGTCCGGATTATCGTTCCCACGAGGACTGCTATTAATTACCGAAATATTTTAGTTCTTAACTTTATTTGAACAATGAAAATCGTCTTAAGAATAAAAATCTAGAATTAAGAAATGTAACTAATGAATTAAAAAGAATTGTTAAATTGTTTTGTTTTCAAATAAGATTGTAAAGTAGTTGGGATTCACGAATTCACCTAGCTAATTAAATCAATTCCAATTCCAGTTTTATTTCCTATGTGTGTGTTCGGTCGAATTCACTAATTTAAATTGAGATTCCTCTCTCGAGTTTAAATCAATCCTACCTAAATAAGTCAACCTTATACCTGTACAGCGGGTCCGAATATTCCATAACTAGATGCATTACACACAAGAATTCACACACGACCGCAATAATTACAAGAGTATATCCCTATCTCTCGTTCAATTACCGGATTTATTACCTAGATCTATGTTATTAACTCACCTCTCGGATTATGGAAATAACACATGAAATCATGAATAAGTGGCAAGTTCATTCACGAATTAAACGCAATAATAAATCAACACATGCATTAAAGCGTTAAAACAAGGAAGATGGCATTAAAATAATTAACTAGGCTACATCGTTCATCCCAACGTTAAAATTAGTTACACATCATCATGAAATAACAAAAAAAGTAAAAATAAACGTTCATTGAAAAACAATATAAAGAATGGAAAGATTGCACCAATTATCAATTCTTCAATTGTTTTCAATTCACGCCCATCTGCGATGCTTGAATCTCCAAGAATTTAATGTTGAAATCTCAATTGTGGCTCGTTCTATGGAGAGGCAAAGGTCCCAATTTCGTGCCTCTTATGTTGTATATATAGGTTTTGGAGAAAACCTAGGTCAAAAAGCCCAAAGCCTGTCAAAAATCGCGAGAAAAATCTGATCTGCGGCCCAGTCGGACAAGCGCGCGATCGCGCAGGCGTAAGGCCGGGGATCGCGTGGAAGACCCAAAAACTCTCGGGTTATAATTTACAACCATCTCGCGATCGCTTGGTAGTGTAACCAGCGATCGCGACTTCATCTTTCTTCCGGCTGTGCAAGTTAGTCCCTGACTTTTAATTGCACCTTCAGTCCTCAACTTTCAATTGTTGCACTTTAGGCCCCAAACTTTATCTTCTTCTCGGTTTGACCATTCAAGCTCTTAATTCATTCAATTAGGTCCTCCAACCTTTGATTTAGTCACTTTGGCACCAAGCATGTTTCCCGGTTGTTGTCACAAATTCCTCGCTTGTCCAATTTAGCTCCAATTAACATCCAATCGTGTCATTCTTCCATTAATTGCTTCATTCTTCTTCAATTGGGGCATTTTCTGAAAAGTAAACAAATAAACATAAATTAAATAGCAAATATTCCCAAACGACAATAATTAATCCTAATTTAGACATACAAATAAGTGTATAAAATACACTTATCAGTTCACGTGACTAAGAATAAAGCAAGAAAGGGCAAATTTTATTTACGTAATTTAAGAGGCCGAACCCTATCGGACTGAAGGTCGAGACCGGCCTGGTCAAGAATTTTTCTATTCACTAGGTCGCTAGCTTCTTCGGCCAGTAATCCGAAATCACACACCCTCACTACATTTTCCATAAGCTCGATTGTGTCCTCCTCACTCAGATTACCACTTGCCACGTGTCATTCATCTAAAACGACTCTGTTATGTCAAGGCATTAAAACCTGTTAGTTGGAAAATACGCGTGGAAGTTGTCATGCGTCCAGAAATCTTTTCCCGGTCTCTAATGCACGGGGGCAAATGATCAGTATTGTTTCCCTACTTCCTCAATCAAGGGAATTTCCATGCACCACGGGCAACATCAGCTTCCTAGGAACCTGGGTTTAGGTTTCTAAGTGACCAATCTTTAGGCTGTCCCTATGGATGACTTCCAGGTCATACTCGGTATGGAATTCTTTTATGCTCAAATCTTCCTTGGGAATAGCTTATGTGCGGACATATAAACCGATCCCCATGGATCTCATCTCTTATAGACCCATAGGTCAGCCCATTGCCCAGGCTTCTTTCAATACCTTGTGGTCGGGCTTTTACCAACCCATCTTCTATCTCAACGTATCACGGGCTTAAATGCTAGACCTTGTGCCCGATCATATCTCGAGAATAAGGTCGGGTTATGCCCCAACCATATTCCTACTTCGAGTTGTCACTGGTGGATCAGGTCGGCTCTTCCCGGCCTATAGCCCATGCAAGCAGGCCTCAAGATCTCTTTCATCAATGGGCCAAATTCTTGGATCCCAAGACAACACGTATTCCGTAAGGAAACATCCTGAAAAGGGGGAATTGAATCCCTATAAGTTTAGAACTCTTCCTAAAAGGTAAGTTTATAACAAAAAGACTCCTTTAATTAAAGAAGGTTATTAGCTTTTCAGTCCTATAAATACAATTCCTTTGATCATATATTATTCATTATTCTTTACGTATTTCCAGTTATATATTCTCTCTCTACTTTTCTCCAGAATACAAATTCTCACACCGGAGGGGCGATGGGGAGAATCATCCTCACCTTTTTGCAGGTCATCCAAGGTGAATTCGTTCATCTTTTCCAGTGATCAAGCAACTCCAGATCTTACCACGTCAAGGTTAGGAATTTTTACAACATCGGGAATGTTGATAATTAATGGACTATTATTCACATATTCATAAAAATTTGACATGGAGTTATTATATAAATACAAATAGTATGATTCACTATGAATTACTATTTTTCTAATTATTAGTTGTTTAAATATTTCACAATGCATTGATATATTTGAAATATTTCTTATAAGTGGGTGGAATTCAACATTCAACTACTATTGCTGATTCAACATGTTTTGATGAACACACATATTTTGTTTAAGTTTTTTTTTAATTATAATTGTTTAAATACTAGAATAAATCTCCCACGTTTTACTTTATTTTAAATGAAATGCAGATGTTTTGGGGCATGTTGTCGGGGTGTACACGACGAGGATGCAAATGTCCACATCCAGAAAGGAGTCAAGAAGCTTAGAAATTATTTTGGAAGACTCTGAGTAAGAAATAAAGCTTCCTTCAACTGTGTGTGTGTGTGTTTTTTTTTTTTTTTTGCCAAGTGATTTAAAATGTTAACTGCTCTTCTTCAAAGGAAAATTTTCCTATCCTGCACATTATGGGAAGATTATGCCGATGTAATGTAAGGATACATCGAAGCTTCTACTGAGGGCCCGTTGATTGTTTTGCTGCAACTTTTCCACACAAAGTCTTTTATAGGGTTAGTTCTTACTCTACATGAGAGACCGGCCTATCAAACACATTTAATGCTACAAAATTTTTGGTCAATGCTGCTGTGAAAGAGATTGAACAATTTAGGATGAGGTACCAATTTTATAATTTTTACTTTACTTTATTTTATTATTAGTTTATTGGATAGACAAGACCAATCCTCACAACACATTAGCCAAATCTCGACTTCCTCTAGCCGTACTATAACCGATGAATTGGAAAATGGAATCTATGAAGTGAAGACACTACAACAAATACTTGAGAGTGACAAGGTACAATATAGCAATGATTGTTACTTTCCAATTAATTACATACATTTGTAGAAAATAGTGTACTTCATTTCTGAAATTGTATTTGGTTCATTTATATAGATTGAATATGTTTGGGTTAATGCAATGATCAAGGAAGTGATATGAGAAAGGAATTGGTCCTATACAAGTTGTAAAAAGTTTCTTAAGAAGGTGGTGGAACAAGGATCAATTTTTTATTTATTTATTTATTTATTTTTTTGTGTGAAAGATCATGTTTTCTGATTTACTTTGTTTAACCAAAGTGAGTTTCCTCCGTCTTATCCATGTTGTGAAGTGAATGGCTTTAATTATATGAATGAAGTGATTGTGATAATTATTCTGCAATCACATTTCTATATAGGTTAAGAAAAAACTATGGGCATAAATATTGATAATTTTTACTACAGTATAAAGTGTATTGTTACATGAAATTTATTTGTATTGGTGATCATTGTTATTACGTAAATGGTTATTTGGTTTAATTATGTGTTGATAATTGGCAGTAAATTAGAATGGTTCCAAGGCATGCAGTTTATTATGTTATTCATGTTGAGATTGGACATGATGATTGTGAGTGATAACTCCTATCATAGTGTACCATACTATATTGTGTTGGATAGATATACAACTTGATACGCCTGGCGGTCATTAAGAGTTGTCAATGATAGAGTATAGGGAATCCACATTAGTATACAGGTGGAGTCAGAAGATCTATTGGTGGCCTTGGGATTATGGTAGGCATGCCAAACGCCGTATATAAGACCATGCCTTATTTGAATATTTTATTTTCTAGTGTGGTATTCCTGAGTATCGGTGTGCAAAGATGGATACCTTTTAATCCTTGAGACTTGGTAGGCAATGACGAACTTACAAGCACTGAGTAGCACGTTTATTGTGGTCATGTTTATTAGAGCTCTTATGTACACTATAATATGAATGTGGGCTGATGTTTGCTTGACATGCATTATGCACCATCATATTTACTAAACATTACTTTTAGTATCATGCTTTATACTATAGATGTCGCTACAGGAGGAAAAATAACCCGTACTCGAAGGGATTTTCGCCTCTCTCCAAACCTTACTATCGTATGTGTTTCATATGTCTGGGAGCATTAAACCAGATTTTATATCTTGTCTGATGAGGGTGATAAAGTAGATAATTTTGAGGAATACAAAAACTTTACTTTAATTATAACAGATGTTTATGATGTCCTTCCCTGACACAAGTATGACATCACCTTTGTCCAAAATATTTTTAGTAATGGCAGGTCACTTTTGAAGAATAGTGGGCAGTATTTATGACCCTATATATAGAGATTTTATATAGTTAAACATATGTTAGGTATTTTGTATTGTAAAATAAGTTTTGATAATATTGCCTCTTTTTGATCTACATTATTTAAAAAAAAAAAAAAAAAATTGTTTTGAATAGTGATTGATGTGATATTGTTTGGTTAAAAATGAAAGGAAGTTTTGGATTTAGGTGTAGAATATTTTCTTGTTAAAATGTGTGGTTAAAATTAAGTACTGTTGAAAAAAGAGTTTTTTTTAAAGAACATCAAACAGATGCATAATATAAATGGCAGCGGTTCTTTTAAATTTCCACATTTTTATTTGTTTAGCAGTTACTACATTCTAAAAATTAATTTAGATTACAAGGACATTTAAAATTTTAAATATCAAATGTTTTCTTATAATAAAAAAATTGATATATAAAATTTGAAAATGTTTTTACTTTATTATGATTATTATTATTTTTGTTGTTGTCGTTGTTATAATAATAATAATAATAATAATAATAATAATAATAATAATAATAATAATAATAATAATATGTTAGAATTTAAAGACATCCGGCCTTACTCAGTTAATATAACCATTATACTAAATTCACAACTTTAAAATCCCAATATCATTACACAAGTGAAATTTTTAAGGCTTAAAGTGTCATGCTAATAACTCAGGCACCAATTTTTTTGGTACAAATCTTTCTCCTACTTTTTTGAAATGCTCCATCACAATCTTACATCTAGCCCTATCTACTTCTACAAATTCACATGCATTGAAGCCGATCATGAGTATAAACTCCTGTAACCCGAATCTTACAGGTTTATCTACAATGCTAAACCAAGCTTCTTTTTTTATTGGTCTTAATCATCAACAAGAGTAAATGATGAGCGATTTTGATGCCAACTTTATGTCTCTAAGTTTTAAAAGTGCTCCAAAAAGAGTTGACCTCAAACATCTATTGAAATGACCCCAATTCTTAGATAATACTTTCCTTTATTTTATTTTAAGAAATGATGTGAAGTAGTTTAAATGCTTCATAATAATTAAAATTACTATACATGCCACCATCAAAGTATTTTTTATCGTAATGGAAATAATACATTTCCTTACTTATGAGTCTCATAACTCACATGTTGTCACCTAGTACATCATTGATTCCTGCAGCTTTGTGCCAACTATTTTATATCACAACTGCCTAAAATATTAATAAATGTTGGATGAGCAGACGCATGCCCAATGAGCAAAATATGTTGTACCATTATAGTTTAATATATTCTATGCAACAACCAAATATCCATATCAATAACAGTGTTAAAATTCAATATATAGTCAAATTATGTGTATATCAGAAATGATTAGCATATCAAAATTGTGATATATTATAGGTATCGAATCCCCAACTCTTAACAATAGATCTATATCATAATATCCCATTATAATCATGATATGTCATAGGTACCGTATCATCGGTGACCGTACACCACAAATACTTTTATAATATCAATTACTATATATTGTATCAATAGAAAATTATACAAATGCAATGCAATGAATACAATGTGCCCTATTTTTCTCAGATCGTACCCAAAACCCTCAACAACAATTCAATTCAATATGGATAGGGTGTCCACAATCAATCAATCAATCCATAAGATTAGATCATTTGACTTTAATTGACCCCATTAAGGTTAATTTTCAATCAAATTGATCATCACACATCTGGGGGTCAATGAGACTATTCTCGATGTAAAATTATCGATATTATCAATTAAATACCAATAGAGGGTACAATTGAGTAACGATAGTCAACAATTTGCATGAGATGTTTACAATCAATGAATATCCCAAATATCTTATATCTCAATTTTCTCATATCTCGATTGTCCCATGTTGCATTACTCATGCAATTACACGTTAAATATACAAAACTCGTGTAATTACATTTCAATTGTGTCGGTATCATTCAAAATTAATATCATCACAATCCACGTGTCTCAATTCAAGTTATTATTCATATGAGATAACTAAACATATTTTATTCATGATATCAAGCAAACAAGTCGGTTAAGCATATATCATTCATGTTATCAATTAATAAGTCAATTATGTATATTATGCTCTTGTCTCAGTTAGGCATATTTTACTTAAGTAAATATTCTTCACTTCACATTATCAATCAAATGAATATAAACATATTTTATTCATGATATCAATCAAATCATTCATATATGGATATGGATATGAACATTTTAGGAGAAGAATGATTTTTCTGAAAAGTTCTAGCAAGGATCGACCCCTGTACAAGAGGTCGACCCCATTGCAAGCAAAATGGATATCGACCCCTTTGCAAGTGTCAACCCCAATGATTTAAACTTTTATAATCATGTTGTGGATTTTCATTTGTTCACCACTTGCTACTATTAACTTCCATATCCCAACTTTTAGATGTACTATCAGATCATTATACTCATCATTATTAACTTGGTGTTAAATAAATATTAATTTTTTCTTTAATTGAAGTGTATTCAAATCAAATAAACATATTCCATTCATGTCTTATGAAATCATATAATTCGATTAAGAACTCTCTCATCATATAATTCAAATAAAGCATGTTATTAATTAAATTATTCATGTACATATACTTTACTCATCTTATGAGGTCACATTATTCAACTATGCACATTCTAATTATATAAACCACGTAAATTGTGTTATCAATTAGATTGTTCGTGTAAACATGCTCTAATCACATCTTATGAGATTATTTAATTGAATTACGTACATACTATGCATATAAACTAAGTAAACATACTCCGTTCGTATTATCAGTCAAGTGATTCATCTTATGAGATTATTTAATTCAATTACGTACATTCTACTCATTTAAACTAAGTAAGCATACTCTATGTGTATTATCAGTCAAGTGATTCATGTGAACATATCCTACTCGCCTCAATGAATAGCTCCTAGAATAGCTTTTTGTTGATATCGGTGCCTTTCAACTAGTTTTTTGCAGAGTCCATGGAGAAATCAGACCACATCTCCTAGTACAAAATCTCCATGAGGCCTATAATATATCATTAAGAATATCTTCAAATGTGGAGTTCAATGCACTATATGGATCTCAATTCAGAGTTGTAACATAAAAGTTATGGCTGAATGAAGTTGGGTCCCCGTGCTATCTGCCATGGGTCAACCCATAGTTTTAAGTGTCAACCCCAAAGCGTCAGAGTATGGATTTGTGCCCAGGGTATTGGAAACAAACTATTTTCTTTATTCATCATTGCAAGCAAAAAATGTCGTATAGAGAAAAATTATTTTCTTCAATCTAATGGTTATACTACATAATTTTGCTATGTTTTTGTGTGTAGAAGAAGAGTCTCCAACGTCCCTTATGTATAGTGTAGAATTAAGATCTTTTTTAAAAAAATTATTCGTATTCATCCTGAGTTGGATAAATCTTAAGCCCAATGAGACATTTGGCACTCACAAAAATGTTTAGTAGCAAGGCTAGATTCCTATGGTAGCCACTACATTCAAACATTTTTCCTGATATGCGATTTCTTGCCAAACAAGTTTATTTTATATAATTTCTTCCATGGTTAGCTTTTATTTCGAGTGATCAAATAGAATCTAATGATTATGCTTTTGGAATCTATGTAAAATCTTATTCATCTAGTTTCATATAAATATTTTCACTTGAAAACACTCAGTTATAGTGAAAATTATGGTAGGTCAAAGTAGACTACTTAAAACTAAGATTTCAAGACTTTCAGTAGAAGCAATCTTTAAAAATTCACCAAAGATAATTCACGAATCGATATTACAAACCTATTTCATATTCTTGAAGTTTGTTTCGAAAACTATATTGTACACATATTGTACATCAATATTTATTGTTTTGTCCAAACCTATAAAAAATGAAGCGTTAAATATTCTTCTTTCTGAGATAAAAAAAAAATAAAAAATCAGACATCTCTTGAAATAATGCAATTAATGTAAGGTATGATAATAAAAATCTTATAAAATGTCCTAAATTTCTAGAGGATTCATTCTAAGGGAAAGATTTTGACGCGATCCCGGTCGGGGAATCTCGTCGAACACGTGGAATAACGATATTTAAAACCCTAGGAAAGATCTAAATCAGATCTGACACGAAAAATAACAAGAACACGAATAAATAGACGGAAATTAAAATAAGATTGACGGTAGGACCTGGACCCAACAATCACGACGCAATAAATTGACGATACGGATTGAAGAATCGAGGTTTTCGAAACGCCACAAGGGATGCCAAATTCCTTGATAAGTTTCTGATTGGAACGCCACAAACATTCAAGAAAAATATTTGATAAGTTATATAAATTGTTCTTCAAGAATAAGAAAAAGGAATCCTCCTTTTCGAGAGAGAAAATTCTCACATTCATTCAATAATATCCAAGTTGTTTTTTTACAATGACAAGAAAACATAATATAACCTAAAAACGCGTCAAAAATTAACCCTAGCCGCAAAATCCACGAAATAAAACGCGGCACCCTTTTACGGGCGTAACATATGTGTTTACGGCCGTAATTGACCCTCGGGTCTACAACTATTTTTATTTCTTACGGCCGTGACATGGTTCTTACGGCCGTAAGTCTCCTACTGACTAAAATTGCCTAACTTCGTTACGGCCGTGAAAATGACGGTTACGGCCGTGCGATAACAAATTTACGGCCGTGAATGTATCTGTTACGGCCGTGAACACTGGTTTTACGGCCGTGAATGTGCTCTTGGTCACCAAACCTTAACCCTTTTGATTCAGCTCGATCCCTTTGTCTCCTCGGCTCGCTTCCAACATGAAACTTGTGCCGTTTCTCGCGTAGATCGCTGTCGCGTTGCCGATAGGTCGACTTCTCCTTTGGTCTCCTACTTCGGATCACATCATCCCCCCTTTCTTGGAAAGGATTCGACCTCGAATCCGTATATGGCCTCTCCTTTATGTGTCTCTTGCTTTCGTTGGCTCGAGAGACCTGTTCCTGTTTTGTTCTATGCATCATACTTCGAGGTTGTTCTGTCCGGAAATTAATTTTCCCTTTGGCCTTAGTTTGGTAATTTGATTGTAGTACCTGCAAAACAGAATTAGCCAAACTAGGGAGGGATGTGTTAGCAAATGCAAATAAGCTCATTTTTGTGGTGGACTCTCTTTTCTTTTTCTTTGTACTCTCAAGCTCACCTTTTTCTGAGGTCGTGGCCTCAACTCTCTTGTTTTCAATTTTCACACCCTCACCTTTTTCTGAGGTCGTGGCCTCAACTCTCTTATTTTTTCCCTCAAACTCGCTCTTTATTTTCAATTGGTCCTCTTGGACCTCTTTAGGTGTTAGCGGAGCAAGAGTGATCCTTTTTCCACCCTTGACAAAAGAATATCTATTTTTGAAACCATCATGCACCACTCTCCTATCATGCTGCCATGGCCTTCCCAATAAAATATGCCCAACATTCATAGGGACCACATCGCACACCACCTCATCTCTATAACCCCCAATGGTGAATTTAATATTAACCTGCTTGTTCACCTTAAGTTCTCCCGACTCGGTTAACCACTGTAATTTATAGGGGTTGGGGTATTTCACCTTAGGCAATCCCAACTTCTCCACGAATAATGTACTAACCACATTAGTACAACTTCCCCCGTCAATTACCATTCCACAAACCTTTTTCCCCACCAAACACCTCGTGTGGAAAAGATTATCCCGCTGTTCATCAATCTCAACCATCTTAGTTCGAGAATTTAGGACGTGTCTATTCACAAGGGACCCTTTCACCGCATAAGTTAACCCCTCTTCATCGCTACTACTAGCCCCAATAGCTACTAACTTAGGCATTCCCTTAAATTCGTCCTCAGAACTAATTTCACCATTATCACGCAAAAGCATTACTTTCTTATTTGGACACTGTGACGCTATATGGCCCATCTCCAAACACTTAAAGCACTTAATATCTCTATCCCTAGTAGGTTGAGAATCAGAAATATTTTTACCTTTAGTTGTAAGTTCCTCCTTTCCTTTCGGGACGTGCTCATCATTTTAATCCTTCCTCGGTTGTGATGTAGGATAAGTTCCCGATGATTGTTTAGATGTCCCCTTTCGCCTCAATTGCCTTTCTACCTTCATTGCCATGTGCACCATGTCTTCCAGTTCCACATAATGTTGTAACTCAACGATGTTTGCAATATCTCTGTTCAGCCCACTCAAAAATCTAGCCATTGTAGCTTCCCGATCCTCCACCACGTTGGCCCTAATCATGGCTACCTCCATGTCTCTATGATATTCCTCTACACTCCTAGAACCCTGCGTGAGCCCCTGCAACCTTTGATAAATATCCCTATGATAGTGGCTTGGGACAAACCTCTTCCCCATGATGGTTTTCATCTCACGCCATGTATCCACCGGCCCTTCACCATTCCTCCTCCGATCCTTCACCAACTGATCCCACCAATTAATGGCATAATCGGTGAACTCAACAACCGCTAGTTTCACCTTCTTTCCTTCAGAATAATTGTGGTAATCAAACATCAATTCTACCTTCTTCTCCCAATCTAGGTAAGCCTCCGGATCACTCCTCCCATAAAAAGGTGGAATAGACATTTTTATTTTACCTAGATTATCATCTATCTCATCCCGATCACCACGATCTCTTCTATTATTTTCCCTTTCATTCCTATCTCCTCTACCCCTTCTCCTCCTTACACTATCCACAGATGATTGGATACTACTTCCTTCACTCGCAAACTCTTCATCATCAAACCCATATCCAACCCTTTGATTATGTCTCCCCCTATGATCCCTCCGGTCTTCCCTCCTAACTCTAGGATCCGCATGAGTTTGTTCCCTACGCAACTTGTTAATAGTTTCCTCCTGCCTATCCATCCTAGTCATCAACTTCTCAAACTGCTCATGTATCGTCTCCATCACACCTACATCACTGTTATTCACTCTATTCATACCTTCCGATCGTTTGTTGTGGCTCGTTGATGGAGCTGCTGGCTCCCTTTTGTAAATTCCCTGGTTGTCCCAAACTGATGAAGATGATGAATCTCATCTGCTAGACATTATTAGTCCTCACAGAAACAAATTCGGAATATTTAGGAAAATAATGGAATTTTTTTTTTAAACTGCTAGACAATTTGACTACGAATATGGTAGAAAAAAGGGAATTGGATTTGGACGAAAAACGAAGAAGAAAAACACTTTTGAAATTTTAGGACTGACTCTTATGGATCAAACTGAAGAAAATTATGACTGACACGAAGAACGCGAAGAACAAGAAAATCAAGAAAAATTTCAAGAAACGCAAGAATCTAAAATAGATCCAAGCTCTGATACCAGATGACGCGATCCCGGTCGGGGAATCTCGTCGAACACGCGGAATAACGATATTTAAAACCCTAGGAAAGATCTAAATCAGATCTGACACGAAAAATAACAAGAACACGAATAAATAGACGGAAATTAAAATAAGATTGACGGTAGGACCTGGACCCAACAATCACGACGCAATAAATTGACGATGCGGATTGAAGAACCGAGGTTTTCGAAACGCCACAAGGGATGCCAAATTCCTTTATAAGTTTCTGGTTGGAACGCCACAAACATTCAAGAAAAATATTTGATAAGTTCTATAAATTGTTCTTCAAGAACAAGAAAAAGGAATCCTCCTTTTCGAGAGAGAAAATTCTCACATTCATTCAATAATATCCAAGTTGTTTTTTTACAATGACAAGAAAACATAATATAACCTAAAAACGCGTCCAAAATTAACCCTAGCCGCAAAATCCACGAAATAAAACGCGGCGCCCTTTTACGGCCGTAACATATGTGTTTACGGCCGTAATTAACCCTCGGGTCTACAACCGTTTTTATTTCTTACGGCCGTGACATGGTTCTTACGGCCGTAAGTCTCCTACTGACTAAAATTGCCTAACTTCGTTACGGCCGTGAAAATGATGGTTACGGCCGTGCGATAACAAATTTACGGCCGTGAATGTAGCTGTCACGGCCGTGAACACTGGTTTTACGGCCGTGAATGTGCTCTTGGTCACCAAACCTTAACCCTTTTGATTCGGCTCGATCCCTTTATCTTCTCGGCTCGCTTCCAACATGAAACTTGTGTCGTTTCTTGCGTAGATCGCTGTCGCATTGCCGATAGGTCGACTTCTCCTTTGGTCTCCTACTTCGGATCACATCAGATTTTTTTCTTAATTTCATTGTTATTGGTATATAGCTTCTAATTGCAGGAACTTGAGAGTCTAAACTCCTGTATTGCATCAAATCTGAGTGAAAACAAGTTGTCTTCCACATATTTCAGTTTTACAATCGAAACATTCAAATTTAAATTTATTCCTGAAGGCATGACAACAACAAAAGAATTAAAAATGCCAGAAATCCCATGATCTTGTTCTACAATATAGAGCACACAATAACAAATTAAAAGAATGTATTTACCTTTCATGACAGTGACTATTGTGTAAGGTTTCAGGTTATACATGCATAGCAGAAATTAAAAGAAACCTGAAATCATAGCCCAAATCAACCTTGCACTTAGATAGAATTTCTGATAAAGATAATACATTTGATGAACTCCATGAATCTAAAATCTCAAACAGGAGGTATAATCTTGTCACCACCAGCTGTCTAATTGTCCAGCCTCTAACAGAAATCCATACAGGGAGTTGAATCTGGAACTCCATCAATCTCCAACAATTGGAATGGATTTGAGAGAATTGGTTTTTCTCTTTGTGCTAGCAAGAGAAAATTCCTGTGCTAGAATAAAATGCGATTCTCTCACTTAATATCTCTACAATAGTGAACTTATTTATACGTCCACCTATAGCCCTAACCCTAATCACAATAGGGTTATTAACAAGCCTTGATTAATTAATCATTTTGTAAAGTCTGGCCCAACTAATTGGGCTTGTACATTAATTCTAACAATATCCCACTTGGACAAGATTCAATTCCAGATACTTAATTCTCGCATTTGTGTGTGACCCATTAGGTTTCATTCACGATAGAAACCGATGTGTTATTATTATTTCAATCTGATTGGATTAAGATGAATTGAAATTTCTATTTCTAATTCATCCTTGACTCGCCAAGATCAACTAATTCATGAAGTTGTCCAAGATTGACATCTAGCAATGTGTTAAGGCATTCCATGTGAAAGGAAAAGTCATGTGGCATGACAAAACCTGTTTATGTGCGATTACCGTAGAAATATAATCTCCTCATCAATACAACCCAATTAGTTAAGAGATATAGATAGCATTAATCTTATTTCAACCAATTATGTTATTCACCTCTTCTCTTAGTTGATCTTGTTATGACTGAAAATACCTTTTCAACCATAACTTCACCCTGGCCAATGAATTTATATCAACTTAAGTGGGTGAAATATAGGTTATAATCTCCTACTATGCAGGAGTAACGAATCCTCATATTGGACATACACAACCTTCATATGACTCTCACTATACCCGTACTGCATCATCCTGATGACTCCCTCTCAAGAGCCAACATCAACGTTCACTAAAGCATAGCAATCCTCATATAAGATTCTATGACGTCCTCAAGTCAAAGGACCAAATCCAAAACCACACATTAGAGATTCACCAATCACGCTTGGATAGTTATCCATGTAGTATCTCTAGACGGGTTATCCAATGCTTTGTTCATCTAACAATGCATCCACGTATTCATTCGAATGTCCCTCTACATTCTAACTTGTGAGATAAGTTACTTTCTTCATAAGAAATAAATGCAACATATGCTAGTCTAACTGTAACAACAATATCTGTATCTTGTTGTTACTTCAACTAGGGTGTAATACCCCGATTAAGAAAGCTTAAAAGAAATGATAGGTACTACTCATACCAACAAGGTGCACCTTCTTTTCCGGAAGTCCATCATTAGAAACTCCATAGTTAAGCGTGCTTGGCTTGGAGAAATTCTGGGATGGGTGACCTCCTGGGAAGTTTTCTCAGGGAGCGTACGAGTGAGGACAAAGCACGCTGAAAAGACTCGTGTTGGTACGGTGGGGACAGTACGCCGTCATCTAACGGTCGGGACAGCCCGTTAAGTGGGACCCGGGTCGTTACAAATGGTATCAGAGAGCGGTTTACTTTTCTGTAGACTTTGCGTTAAAATATTTTTGTTTATCTTTAAAAGTGTTTCGAACTGAATAATAAGTCCATTGTCACTACTTTCCATCGCCACGCTATGCCAGCTCCAAGGTAAAGAAGAATTTTATGAAATTATGTTCAGATATGTTATTACGACGTTATGATTTTATATATCTGATTAAATTATATTATGTTTAGAAATGTCGAGTTGAGCACGTGTAATGAATGTTATTTATTTATATGGAGAATGTTGAAATTGCAATCAAAGCCCCATAAATGTTTATGTTAGTCCTCGAAATTTAACTAAAAGTTTACTAGCTACCCACTAATTTGGACTTTAAATAATCGGTATGGAACAGATGGTACGAACTAGAAGAACCTGTAGGAAGACTTGTTCGATGATTCCTAGAAGATTTGAAATAGTGAGACAATATGATGAGTATAGGTGGAACCCAAGGCATGACATGGGCCAACACATTCAGGAGATGTTAGTATTGTGGAAAGAAGTAAGAAGACTAGGTTACATGGTCTCTGGACGTCGGGCCACCCGCCATTTAATGGATACCTTGCCAGAAGAATGGGAAGAGATGGCGGAAATGATATACCTAAACTTGTTGGAGGCTGCCAGACCAACCTTACCACGAGAAATTGATTACGAGGCCTTCTGTAAGGAGTTAACCTCACAGTGGGAACAGGCGAGAGCTAATGCACTTGAGTTCCCTGAGGAAGATAGTATACCTTCAGTGTTACTTATTCGAGAAGATGCACCCCCACCATTTTCGGAGGACGAAGAGACGTGAAATCATTATTATCATTATTAAATTTTTAGTAGTAGTCGGCGTTAGACATTTCCGTTTTTAACGAAAATAAGTTTATATTTTTGTTTTAGCGTCAAACACTTCTGTTATGTTATGTTCTTTTCCTCCAGAAGGAAAAATTTTAATAATAAAGAGATATTATCTTTTCCTTCCTTGTGAGTTCTCACTGATTATTTGCTATTTGAGTTGGATGTTTACAAATTTTCAATGGATTACAAACCCACTATTGTTTATCCTAAAGGAAATGGCACCAACATCACAAGCAAGAGCTATCCGAGAACTACAGCAGACAATGGAGGAAATGAGACAAGCTTTTGCAACTCAAATCGTAGCCTTAACTCGTCAAGCGTCAGCTACTCGACAGGAGCCAATAGCAGCTCAAGAACCACGAGCGCCGCAAGTGCCACGTGCACCTCGAACTGATGCGGTACCACAAATTCCCCAAGGACATCAGAATGCCCCAACTATTCCGGTGATTGAACAGTTTCGTAGATACCGACCTCCTATTTTTGATGGAGGAAAGGATCCATTGGCATCCGAAGAATGGTTGCGTACTATCGAGAAGATTTTTAAACATATTTCTTGTCCAGAAAATCAGAAAGTACTGTGTGCAGAGTTTATGCTTGTTGGAGGAGCGGGTCACTGGTGGGAGTCGGCTTCGCGCACCCGTACAGAAGAAGAGCTACGTAACTTGACTTGGACCCAGTTTAAGGATGAATTGAAAGAAAAATATTTCCCACAAGCTATGCGAGATCACAAAGAAGCAGAATTTTTACAATTAGCACAGGGGGATATGGATATCACCGATTATGAACGAAAATTTGAGGAGTTGTCACGTTATGCCCCACATTTGATGAATACTGAACTGATGAAGGCAAAACATTTTGAAAGAGGTCTACGCCTAGAAATAAGGCATATAGTTAGCTCACACGAGCTACAGACCTATGGAGCAGTTGTAAAGAAAGCACAAACTGTTTCGTATTCAAGCATAAAACCTCCGAATCAGGGACAACAAAGTAATTTCGGGAAGAGAAGATGGTATGATAAGAAAAAGGGTAAGAATCAAGGCCAGTTCAAAAAGCAGAATCATGGATCCAGTGGGGGTCAGCCTAGCAACCAAACTCCCCTTTGCCCTAAGTGTCAGAAGAACCACAGGGGTGAATGTTTATTTGGGAAGAATGTCTGTTTTCGATGTGGACAAGCAGGTCACTATGTTTCTCAATGTCGGGTAGCACCAACTAAGGATAACGAACAGACTAAGAAAGGAAAAGCAAGGGTTTTTGATATGACGCACGATGAGGCCACACAGAACCCAGACGTAATTGCAGGTATTCTATCAGTCTCCGGCATTCCTGTTTACGTTCTTATTGATTCTGGTGCAACTCATTCGTTCATATCTAATGCATGCCTAGCTAAGATTACTGTTCCGTGTCATAAAATTGATAGTGTACTTGAGGTTAGTATGCCATTAGGGGGAACTATTGATACGAATAGAGTAGCTAAGGAAGTACCGATAGATTTTGATGGATTAATACTAGAAGCAGACTTGCATGTTATAGGAATGAAAGATTTTGATATCATTTTGGGAATGGATTGGTTGGGTAATAATAGAGCTACAATTTTATGTTTTGAGAAAGAAGTGATTTTTCGAAGAAATGGTGAAGATGAGTTTAGATTTTATGGGTCAAACATTAAGGCACTCCCTCGCCTTATATCTGCTTTGAAGGCAGAGAAATTGTTGAAGAAGCCTTACTATCAAGGTTACCTTGTTAACCTTACTGGAACCCCATCAGTTGAGACAAAATTAGAAAACGTGCCGGTGATACGAGAGTATGTCGATGTATTTTCGGAAGATCTACCGGGTGTTCCACCAGATAGGCAGGTGGAATTCAAAGGAACCAAAGGAACTGCAAGAGTTAAAAATGCAGTTGGAGGAACTTCTTGAAAAAGGATTCATCAGAGCGAGTGTGTCCCCATGGGGAGCTCCGGTACTTTTTGTAAAGAAGAAGGATGGTACAATGAGGATGTGTATCGACTATCACGAACTGAACAAATTGACGATTAAGAATAAGTACCCCTTTCCTAGGATTGAGGATTTATTCGATCAATTGAAGGGTACAAAGGTATTTTCAAAAATTGACTTGAGGTCAGGCTACCATCAGTTGAAGATCAAGCCAACTGATATACCAAAGACTGCATTTAGAACCCGTTATGGGCACTATGAGTATACAGTAATGCCCTTTGGTTTGACTAATGCTCCCGCAGTATTCATGGATTTAATGAATCGAGTTTTCCACGAGTATCTAGATAGGTTCGTCATTGTATTTATTGATGACATATTGATATACTCAAGGGATGCTCATCAACATGAAGAACATTTGAGGATAGTTCTGGAAACCCTACGCGAGGAGAAGTTATTTGCCAAATTCAAGAAATGTGAATTTTGGCTTGGTCGAGTAGGATTTTTGGGTCATGTTGTGACAGCTAAGGGAATTGAAGTTGATCCGTCCAAAGTAGAGGCAGTGACTAAGTGGTCGAGGCCATCAAATGTGGGCGAAGTGAGAAGCTTTCTAGGCTTAGCCGGATACTATCGACGATTTATCGAAGGATTCTCAAAGATAGCTGGTCCTATGATGCAGCTAACTCGAAAGGGTGTTAAGTTTGTATGGTCCGAAAGGTGTGAACAGAGTTTTCAGGAGTTGAAGAACAAATTGGTCTCGGCACCAGTATTGGCTATACCAGATGGTTCAGAAGGTTTTGTTATTTACAGTGATGCGTCAAAACTCGGTTTGGGTTGTGTTTTGATGCAACATGGGAAAGTGATCGCCTATGCCTCAAGACAGTTGAAACAATATGAGAAGAATTATTCGACACGTGATCTTGAACTTGCAACGGTAGTTCACGCTCTGAAGATTTGGCGTCACTACCTTT
This sequence comes from Ligustrum vulgare, assembly GCA_963555705.1. NCBI lineage: Eukaryota > Viridiplantae > Streptophyta > Magnoliopsida > Lamiales > Oleaceae > Ligustrum > Ligustrum vulgare. The sequence goes on along the minus strand of OY743173.1, from coordinate 37,257,965 downwards.
ATGGGAGCAAGTGTGAAATTTATACTAACCACAAGAGTCTTAAGTACTTCTTTACCTAGAAGGAGTTGAATATGAGACAACGACGGTGGCTGGAGTTAGTGAAAGATTACGAATGCACTATCCTTTACCACCCAGGTAAAGCTAATGTAGTCGTGGACGCTCTAAGCAAGAAGAACATGGGTCAGTTATCAGCACTGGGTACTAAACAAGATCAGTTGATCAGAGATTTTGAGAACATGAGGATTGAAGTGCTAAAGCCAACGACAGGGACATCCTCTGTGCTGGCACACCTAACAGTTAAACCAACCCTCAGGGACAGAATTGTAACAGCTCAAAAGGAAGATCCGTTTTTGGAAAAGATTAGAGCGAATGTGGGAACTGAGAAGAGGAAAGGGTTTGAGGTAGCTGAAAATCAAGCTTTGATGTTTAGAGGCCGATTGTGTGTACCTAAGGATGAGAAACTTAGGAATGAGATTTTGACTGAAGTTCATTCCACTCCTTACGTTGCACATCCGGGTGGAACCAAAATGTATAGAGATTTACGTAATACATTTTGGTGGAGGAACATGAAAGGGGGGATAGCACTGTTTGTGTCGAGATGTATGGTTTGTCAACAAGTAAAAGCTGAACATCAGAGGCCATCAGGGCCATTGAACCCCATGGATATACCTGAGTGGAAATGGGAAAAGATTACAATGGACTTTGTCATTGGTTTGCCTAAATCGGCAGGAAGTCATGATGCCATTTGGGTGATTTTGGACCGACTGACAAAGTCCGCTCATTTTCTACCAGTACGAATGACCTACAGTTTAGAACAGTTGGCATGGTTATATGTGAAAGAAGTTGTTCGACTTCATGGAGTCCCCGTGTCTATTGTTTCCGATAGAGACCCGAGATTTACTTCAAAATTCTGGACAAGTCTTCAGAAAGCTTTGGGTACCAAGTTGAACTTTAGTACTGCTTATCACCCTCAGACTGACGGGCAGTCTGAACGAACTATCCAAGTTCTTGAGGATATGTTGAGGGCATGTGTCCTAGACTTGGGTGGTAAGTGGGAAAATCATTTTCCGTTAGTGGAGTTTGCATACAATAATAGTTTCCAATCTACCATTGGTATGGCTCCATACGAGGCATTGTATGGCCGTCGATGTCGTTCGCCAATATGTTGGGATGAAGTTGGCGAAAGGAGAATTTTAGGACCAGAATTAGTTGAGAGCACAGTGGAAGCTATTGATAAGATCAGATCAAGAATTAAAATTGCCCAGGATCGTCAGAAAAGTTATGCTGACCAAAGGAGAAAAGAGTTAGATTTTGCAGTTTGTGAGAAAGTATTTCTCAAAGTGGCCCCAATTAAAGGGGTGATTCGTTTTGGAAAGAAAGGAAAATTGAGACCTAGATTTATTGGTCCGTTTGAGATTTTAGAGGAAGTTGGAAATGTGGCATATCGTTTAGCATTACCGCCTGAGCTAGCTGCAGTGCATAATGTTTTCCATGTCTCTATGTTGAGGAAGTACATGCACGATCCTAGTCATGTTTTTGACGCTCGATCCCTGGACGTGCAAAGTGACTTAACGTACGAAGAAGCTCCTATAATGGTTCTAGAGAGAAAAGTTCATGTTCTGGGGAATAGAGAAATTCCTTTAGTCAAAGTCCAGTGGGGAAGGCACAGTGAGGATGAGGCTACTTGGGAAAGAGAAGAAGATGTTTTGTCCAAGTATTCTGACCTTATTAATCAAGTTAAATTTCGAGGACGAAATTATTTTAAGTAGGGGAGGTTGTAGCGACCAGAAATTTTAAGTTTAACATTGAATTTTATGTTAGAATTCAAAAGTATTTAATGAGCTTGTCAAGTCGCTACGATACTTCTAAATGTTTTAAATAAATTCTTGGTCAAGTTATGGTGTTACATGCTCTTTCCTAGCAATTATTTTGGTTAATTGCGAGAAATATTTTATCATGTTGAATGTTCGAATTTGAACCATTCTAAAATATCGAATTTATTAGTCGAGCCAAGATATTTTAAATTATTTTAAATTAATGTCTTTCTTTGTGGAAAATTGAAAATTTCAATTGGGTCAAATATTTAAAGATATTTTAAAGGTTGATAAAATTATATCAACATTTGTGTCATTTTGTAGCTTACATTAAATAGTGTAAGTCGGAGTCGAGAAAAAATTATTTTAATTGACATCGACCCACATTATTTTAAATTAACGAAACATGGGATTATAAACTTCTTGAGAATATTTTATTATTATTATATATACACATATCTATCTAACACACGCATATGTAGGTCAGGAAGGAGTCAAACCATTTCAAAATTTGTAAATATATCGGTTGCAACTAGTGGATAATACAGTTTCCCATTTTCCATGATTTTAGCCATTTTGTTTAAAACAACTTTTCCATCCACTTTCCTATCCAATTCTTCTACCGTTGCATGCACATGATAAAATTTAAAATAAGCATTTTTTTTATTCCAACCAACTTCTCACTCAAGGTCATCCTGCAGATCACTTTTCTTCTTGTTTCCTTTCCAAGTCTCTCTCTTTCACTCAAGGTCCCAGATATTTCAACAGCAAAAAAAAAAAAAAATTAAATTCTTTATTCTTTCATCACTTAACACTACACGTTTTTTTCCATTAAAATATATTGAAAAGCTTTTGGTTTGGGTGGCTGTGCATTTTAACTCAACAATTTCTGCAAATTCAAGGTAGTATCCTCTCCCGTACACAAGTGGTTACGCTTTTGAATTAAATAGTATGCTATCATGAAATTTGTGTCAATATCTTATGTTTGATGAAATACATAGCTATTATGTGCTAATTTATTTATTGGCATGCTATGAAATTATTTATGATGGGATTATGATTGATGATTGAAGGTAATCATCTAATATGTTGTGATTGAAGGTAATCACCTGTGATTGAAGGTAATCATAGTAAATTTATTAACTGACCATGTTAAAATGTTTCCCAAAGATGAAAGTTGATGTTGACATTAAATCAAATGTTGGTATATTTTAATTTCATTAGTGTGTGTATATACTACTGAGTATTTCTTCGAAATGCTCATATTTAAAAACTTTACAGATTGAAGGGCTGGACAAGGCGTGATGGCGGGAGTAGTGAACAAAATTTAAATTTTTATGGATTTATGATGGGACTTATTTATGTTAATGTTGCAGTACATTTTCTTCAAGACTTGAAAAGTTCTTGGAATGAAATTCTTGATCAATTAAATGTTACTTTTGGAAATATGTATACTTTGATTATTGTCTGGAAAAATTTCAGAGTTTGGGTTGCACTTTGAAAATTTACTGCAGGTTGTATATTTACAATTTCTGAATTCTTTAAAATGAAAAATGATCATTTATGTGTTATCTATCATATGGAACTGAAAACAGGTCATTTGGAGTCCCGTAGAATTTATTATGATTTTTTTTGTAGACTGGGACGAGGCAGTTTCGGAAACAGTGACCAGCCTGTTTAAAAAATAATTTCGTACTACAAATGTGGTTATTAAAATCCCAAATTTTTATATGTTGTATTTACATGAGTTCTGAACACTGTTATAAAATTTCAAAATTTTTAGACGTCGTTTTCTATTTTAAATAATTTTTACAAACATACTGCATTACTCGAGAAAAAATGGCATTAGTTGCAGAATTTGTCTATGACCTCTACAAACGGTTTGTTTCGAAATTTTATTTAAGTCAATTGGGAATAAAGTTTTAATATATATATACTTATTATTTCAATATAAAGTATTTTGCCTAAATTTATTGTTTTCAAAATTTTAACGTGAACGAGATTATGATTGATAACGCGTCGAGTTAAAAGAGAATACGGGGCGTTACAGAATGGTATCAGAGCCGGCCGCCAGTCGAAAATCGGGAACTAAGTGCTACGTCATAGGGCGGGAGCCACCTCTAAAATCCCAACGCCTGGCAACAGATCCTCAGATGGGTTAAGCGCGACGAGGACATCGCGAGTCTAACGGGGGGTGATTGTAATACCCCGATTAAGAAAGCTTAAAAAAAATGATAGGTACTACTCATACCAACAAGGTGCACCTTCTTTTCCGGAAGTCCATCATTAGAAACTTCATAGTTAAGCATGCTTGGCTTGGAGAAATTTTGGGATGGGTGACCTCCTGGGAAGTTTTCTCAGGGAGCGTACGAGTGAGGACAAAGTACGCTGAAAAGACTCGTGTTGGTACGGTGGGGACAGTACGCCGTCATCTAACGGTCGTGACAGTCCGTTAAGTGGGACCCGGATCGTTAAAGTTTATAATAAGATATTAATGACTTGTATCTCACAGTCACAACACCTTGTGACGTACAAGTTACTTAACTTATTCTACGGACTCTATTATTTAAATAATGAGTTAAACTAAATTTAATAATAGATCTACCTTTATTGTAACAATGATTATATGTGTTATGATATCTCAACGATTGGATTTAGAGCATAACACTGACATACACTAGATCCAATAACTCATGTGACCTATGAGTTTATATGAAAATCACATTCTTGTTGGGATAGTGGTTTTACAGATGGATCTCTGATATGTAACTCTTTACATATTCAACCTTCTCAAGGTTAGTGGGCATGAATTCTATTTTTCTTCAATCTTCGAATGAGATAGTAGCCTCTAAATACATGCTCAGATCATCGATGAGACCCAGTTCCCTTGTTTGCGTGATGGCTCCATTGTCGTCACAGTACTCATTACTGGAGCTACAATGCTAGGAACACTTATAGTTCACTAATGAACTTAACGATCGAGATTGCTTCACAAGTACTTATGTATTTGGTCTCGGTTGTATAGTTAGCGATCTCCTTTGTTTGAACCATTTCAAACTGATCACACCACTACTATTAGTTAATTAAAAATTAGACTAAATATTTCCTTCATCCTTTCCAGATTGAAGAATGGTATCTCTATACCCAAAGATTGTAAGTCTAAATTTATTGTATTCTTAATACTTCTCAAGTACTCAATAATACAAAGGGTGTCATACATAGTGTCACGTTTAAGAAGATCTTATTGTCAAACAATTAAGTATCTTCTCCATATCATTCTTTCTCAATATGTGTTCTAAACACCATTTTGAGAAGATTAACCCAAAACTTTTGGGATAAAATCCTACATTAGATTCATTCATGCTAACCCATTAACATTTTATCTATGTACGTAAATTGAGAAATAAAAACAACCTTCCAAATCTATCACTATAGATTCTGGTTCCCAAAGTGAAGGTCTTATTTCTCAAATCCACCATGGAGAAAATTTAAATAATTGCACTTTCACTTTAAAGGTTAGAAATTCAGCTTCTGACCAATAATATATTGTCTACATATAGTATTAGAAATATTGAACACTCCCACTAACCATTTATATACACACATGATTCATCTGTAATTTTTGATAAAATCAAACATTTTTTTATTATCTCATCAAAATTAAGATTCTAGCTCCGTGAGGCTTGCTTTAATCTATAATAGATATCTATAACTAGTATACTATGTTTAAATATTTTAGGATTCAAATTTGATATACTTCTAATAAGTATTGAGATATTAAATTTTAACGTGAGGAAGATTAGACCTTTTAAATCCATATCTTATATGGACTTTGATCAACCGATTATCATGGAATACGACAAAGTGTATAACATAAAGTGTTCTGTGCAAAGCTCCAAAAATTGTTTTGGAGATTTTGCGTGGCTTCATCAATGATTGCATCAATTGCAATCTTTGTCCCTTTAGATTCGCCATTGTGTCGAGGCATATGCGAAAGAGTTATCTATGTGAAAATTATGTTCTCATAACACAATCTTGATCAAATCTAAGTGCTTGGAATATTTTCTTATTTTGGCATTCTAATTTATATCTGTATTATTTGAACATTTCAAACTCTCAGATTTAAATTTCATTATAAATAAAAATGACTATCGAGGTTATCTAATGACTAAAGTCCACTATGACATATGCCCACTAACATCCAAATGTAACAGGCTCAATGGATTAACCATCCCACTTTTCCCTTTTACAATAAAATTGACTTGTCAATTTACCTCTAAGGTGAGATATACATATATCTCCATTAATTGAATTAGTCAAGTGCCAGATTTAATTGTGATTTCTTCTTTGCCTTATCAATATTAAGAATGTAGACTATTTGTTATGTACCTCACTTCCACAGTACCCCATCTAAGTTAACGAATAACTATTATTCTTAATTAAAGAGGATAATCACTTCATGTCCGAACATGAAGTGGAAGTGTTGTTCTTCATAAGAACTGTAATTAACAATTGTCTAATTTTGAATTGAATGAGAAGACAAAGATAGGTGATAGCTTCTTAAGATTTTCAAGCAACATTTGCTTTATGACCTACAAATAGGTATATCACCATTTCTCGCAATTATTCTACTTTTTGCCATTATATATTATCGATATCTAATACTCGATTGGCTAAGCATATTATTTAACATTTATCAAATAGAAAACTGAAGTAGAAGATTCACCAAACTTCTCACTTCTTCAGTTCGGTTATGGGAGCCTCGCAATTACAAATTTAGTGTCCTATTATTGGCATGTTCGAGAAGAGTATTCTCGATCATATTGCGTTTAAGATCAGTTCTCAAAGGACAATGTCAATTCAAAGATTTCAGTACAATGAACTTGCTCAGTGTCAAATACACTATACAAGTTCAAGTAATAACTTAAATTTTTAAAAATCATACAAAAACAATAATCAATTAAAAATAGAATCATGTATTTTCATGCATAAATCAATTTAATAAGGTCTTTTATTAAATCGATTACTCTCACTGTTTTACTGGAATTAAAGACCCTCAAAATTAATATCATGGAATCCTTTTAGATTCACAGTGGGCTAGGATCCTTTTGCTCTATTAGAACCTTGAGTGACTCAACAATCCCTAATAAAACATCCAGGTAGATACTCCTATCAATCATATCTCTATGTGACTCCTAGATCATCAAGTAGATAACTCTTTGTATCATACATCTTATGTATTTACTTGACTGTACCTCCAAAATCTCATCTCCTTGAGTGACTCAACAAAAGATAGATTTCGATTAAATTCTACCCATGGTTCAGAAACATCTTATGTTTCATAATGATGAACACACCTTCCCTCTCGCAACCTTGAATGACTCAACAAATCGCATCAATGGCAGATTCTGGTTTTTCACTATAAAAATGGAAGCTCTTTGTATTAACCAATTAATACAAATTTAATAAATTGCTTCCAAAATTATATCCCTTTTGATTTACTCAATAAAGGATGCAGTTTTGGTTAAATTCGACTCATTGTTCAGAAGTATCTAATACTTCATACTGAGAAACATATCTACCAACGAGTAGCCTTGTGTGACTCAACAAACTGACATCGATAGTAAACCCTGATTTTTCGTTATAACAATGGAAAGCATATGAATTTATATAATTTTAAGTGAGGGTGTTATCTCATCATTCCTATGTATATTAACTAACATCAACCGTGCATTTAATCATACATATATTATTATTGTGGATGATTATGGACAATATCTATCTAGTCGTCTAGAACCATGAAGAAGACTAGGGACATTGCATTTGATCATCAAATACTAAATGCAATAATCTTCATTTGCTGCTGCAACCTGTATCCTATACTAGTTGGCAAGCAGGCATGTATCAAAGGACTTGCAGGCCCATATCTACAAAATAGAACTCGCATGCTCAAATAAATTAAATAATAGGCACGCATGCCCAGTTAAATAATAATAGGCTCGCAGGGCCAACAAACAAAAACAATAAATTAACTGGGCATTCAACCAATCATATGGGTCAAGTCCATAACCATCCACAAATACACATTCATCAAATAAATGTATTATAATATAATATCTAATATTATATAGAAAAAATCCAAGTTTCTGGAAATCTAGGTTGTCTAAACTAATTTAGATAAATGGATCAAAACAATAATTAATTGATCTAATTAAAAAATTCAAATAAATTAGTGGGTCTTATTTAATTAAAATCATAGTTTAATCAAATACCAAATTAAAGTCAAACCCTAAATCCAAAAGAAGGAAAATTGAATTAACATCTTAATTTAGGACAAAACTCCTAAAATATAATAAAATTCAATCTAGTAATTAATTAATCAATTACTTTAATAAACGATTTTATTTAATTAAAATAAAATTTTAATTAAATATCAAATTAGAGTCCAACTCCAATTTTAAGATTCTAGTGCTAATTGAATTTATGATTAAATCCTAAATAAGATTCAATTAATAATCAATTAATTGAATTAACTAATTATTAAATCGAATTTAATTAAAATCAAATTTTAATTAAACACCAAATTAGAGTCCAAACTCTAATTCTAAAATTAGTGCAAATTGAATTAACATTTTAATTTAGGATAAAACTCCTAAATAAATTAAAATTCAATTTAGGGTCAAAGTTGTATATTTTGTTAAAATCCAATTTTAAAAATAATTTAAAAGTCGTGAATTTTAAAATATAATTTTAAATGGGTCAAAATTAAAAATTTTGTCAAAATTGAAACATGGGTCAAAACCATTTAAAACTTTCAAAACACCTTTTGAAAATTTATATTTTGACGCCGAATTCAAAATTATAATCTAAGCCTTTCAATTTCATAAATTTTTGTCAGGGCTTACAATTTCGAAAATTGCAAAGATGCCCCACCCTATTTCTTAACCCTAAAACAAGATTTGCAAACAAGCCCATGCAATTTCAAAAATTGCAGAGGAAGCCCCCGCCTCCAAAATCTCAGCCTAAAACGAAAAACCCTAGCTGATTCTTTCCTTCCCCGACGGCACATGCACTGCAAGAGATGAAGGCTGAACCAGGCTTCGCCGCCGCTACTATCACTGCCTCGCATCCCTATGGAAGCGGGTGGGATTGGTTTGGTTGGGGTGAGGAAAATTTGCGATCAAATTTATAATTGTGATTGAAATGTGATTATGTGATCAACCATGACTTTGCGGTTGGGGGTGAGTGGAGTGGGGTGGGAGCATGGTGGAATTTGCGATAAATTTTTAATTATAACTGTGACTTCGTATGACAAACTGTGACTTTTGCTCATGGGATGGGGTGGGGTGAGTGGGGGACGTAGTGAGGACGGTTGTGAAGTCTCTTACCAAAGTTGTAATTGGGACTAAAATTAGACTTTGTATAACCAACTGTGACTTTGAGCGTGGGGTGGATGAGTGGGTTTTGCAACTAAATTTGTAATTATGACAGCGTGTGACCAACTGTGATTTTGTGTGACCAGCTGTGACTTTGCATGTGGGGTGAGTTAGGTTAGGTTGAGTTGAGTTTGGTGAATTTCGCAACTAAATTTGTAATTGTTACCAAATTATGATTTTGTGTGACTATTTGCGACCTAACTGTGGCCTCATTTGACCTAACTGTGACCTCGTTTGACCAAACTACTAGTTTGTGCGACTAATTGTGACTTTGCTGAATGGGGTTTGTGGGGTTGGTGGCATATTGAAATTTGTCACTAAATTTGTAATTTTGAATAGACTATTACTTTGTGTGACCAGCTATGACATTTTGGATGGGGTGAAGGCCGGTGGGTTTGGGGAATGTTCGGACTAGGTGAAATTTGCGACTAAATATGTAATTGTTACTTTGTGTAACCAATTGTGACTTTCGGTAGGGTGGGTGAATAAATTTGTAATTACGACCGAAATGGTGTGATCAATTGTGACTTTGTGAGGCTGGGGGTGGGGTGAATTGAGGTTGCGGTGAAATTTGTGACTTTATAATTTTGACTTTGTGTGACCAATTATGACTTTGTGGGTGGGGGTGAGGTGAATTTTGTGACTAAATTTGTAATTTTGACCAAAATGTGACTTGTGACATTGTGTGGGAGGGTGGAGTTGGGGTGGGATTAGGGTGAAATTTGCAATTAAATTTGTAATTGAGATTTTGTGTGATTAATTGTCACTTTGTGGGTGGGGTGGCAGGGTAGGCGGGAAAACATCGAGAGAGAGAGAGAGAGAGAAGAGAGAGAAGAGAAAAAAATTCATTTTCGTGGGGTGGGATGGGGTGTGGAAAAGTAGAAGACAAAAATCATTTTTTTGGGTGGGGTGAGATCGAGTTGGGTTGGGATGGGATGGGATGGGGTGAGATGTGAAAAAATAGAAGAAAAATAATTTTAGGGTGGTGTGGGTAGGGTGGGGTAGCATTGGTGGTGGGTGGGTGGCGTGGTGGGTGAGGTGGGATGGGGTGGGCTGTTAACGAGGTCTGTGACTGGGGTGAGATCAATTTTCACTTTGCGATGAGGTGGGGTAGGGTCGAGTGGGAGGGGATGGGGTAGGGTCGAGTGGGAGGGGATGGGGTAGGGTGGGAAAACATCGAGAAAAAAAATTATTTTTGAGGTAAGGTAGGGGTGGGCGGGGTGGTGGGTTGTGGCTTGGGTGATATCAATTTGTCCCTTTGCGATGAGGTGGGGTAGGGTTGGGGTGGGGAAGTATAGGAAAACATTGAGAGAAAAAAAAACTTATTTTTGGGGTTGGGTATTGTAGGAGTGGGTGGGTGTGGTGGGGTCGGGGGCTGTACCTGTGGTGAGATCAATTTGTCACTTTGCGATGAGGTGGGTTAGGGTCTACTGGGGTTGGGGTGAGATGGAGAAGTGTAAGAAAACATCAAGAAAAAAAAACTTAGGATGCGTTCTCTTTGTGTTTCAGTTTCCTGTTTTCATTTTCGAAAATGTTTCCTGTTTTCCATTTTCTGTGACTTTTTTCGAAATTGCTGAAAACGCGTTTGGTTTGTTATTTCTGAAAACTGTTTTCGAAAATGAAAAGCTGGAAAACGTGTTCTGTTTAAAATTTTGAAGAAAATTATTTCATATTGTTTGTGAATATAAATGAAATAAAGATATCATATTTTGAGTTACACACAAAAAAATGAAATAACCCCTATCACACAATTTGGTTATACCAAAAAAGTTCAAAAATTTATATTGCCCTTCTAAAGTAATCGTTCAACATTTGAGTAGTAATTTTCCCTTCTAAAGTAATCGTTCCATTTAATACTTTATATAGATACATCCTTCTAGTAAGCACTCATAACGTTTAAAATTTAAGTTTCAATAAAATTTGCAAAAATCAATTTACGTTAATTAATTATGTCCTTACAAAATAAGTGTCTACAATGCAAAAGTAAAAAATAAATGTTTAATAATTAAGCACATGATACATCGTCAGAAAGATGGTTGAATTTGGAGTTCTACGCAAAAAACAAAGTGTAATTCGGAGTTGTACATCAAAAGTTATACATGTTTGAAGACAATGACCTATAAAGCAAATACGAAAAGGACAAAATTGAAAGAAAAGTAAAATTTGTGAACCAATGTGCAACAAAATCTGAAGTTGATGGACTTAAGTTGCAAATAAATTAGGATATTTTCGAAAGAAATTTCAAAATTTGAGGATTAAAATGACAAGTTTTGAAAATCAGGGACCAATAATGTAATTAAAAATGATAAATTTTGACAAATTTCAAATTTTTTTTGATTATTTTAATTTTTTTTTTTAAGTGGAAAACGCGCGTTTTCCGCGTTTTTTACTTACAAGGCAAAAATTTCGGAAAACGCGGAAAACGTGATTTGCACGTTTTCCATTTCCTTTACAAATTTTGAACACGTTTTCGAAAAAAATTTCCGAAAACGGCGCAAGAGAACGCGTTTTCCGCGTTTTCAAAAATAAAAAACTGAAAATGGCTGGAAAACACCAAAGAGAACGCAGCCTCATTTTTGAGATTTGGTAGGATGGGGGTGGGTCTGGGACTGTGGCTGTGGCTGGGGTGAGATCAATTTGTCACTTTGCTATGAGGTGGGGTAGGGTCAAGTGGGGTTGGGGTTGGGGTGGGTTGGAATGGGAAAGGGTAAGAAAAGTGGAAAATATCGACAGGAAAAAATATAAAAATTATTTTTGGGGTAGGATAGGATAGGGTGGGAGTGGGGTGTGGTTGTGGGTGGGGCGGGACGGGACGGGGGTGAGGGAGACTATGACGTCAAAATTTGAGTTGTTTATTTAGTATTATATTAGATTTAATATAATATTTAATAGATAATTATGTTTATATTGTATATAATATAATATTTATTTTTAATTATTAAATACCTGATATTTGAAAAAAAGTCTTAAGTTTGTTGATTTTAGAAAATGTAACTTAAAGTGTGTAGTTATTTATTTTTCCCATAATTCTAACATATTGGGGAATGCAAATTCAAATGACTAAGCGTCTTCTTGCTTATTAAGGCTTCCAATTGAAATTGGGAGAACCCGCCTATAACTGTTAGTGAAAAGGGGATGATAGGGTTTGTAGATAACATTGATTTTCAATTTAGTCTTCGTTCAAGGCTTGAAAATTATTTGTAAATAGAATCTTTATTGGTTTCAATGTCAAATATGTGGTTGAAAATTGATTTCGAAAAATCTGTGCTGCTAAAAATTGATATTGAAAATGGTAATGATTTGTTTATAACAATTTTACATATTAGAGTTTTAAGCAAAGGAAGTTGCACAAATGATTTTAGTGTCTTTTTAATGCAAGAGGCATGTGTTTGTAGGAAGCAAAAGACGTGAAGAAGCGAAGAAACTGAAGGGCTACTCTCTTTGCTGTTTTCAAACCATTTTTAGTTTTTGATTTTCGAAAGCACCGAAAACACATTCACTTGCCCATTTTCAAATAGAGTTTTTGAAAAGAAAATACAAAGTAAACTGAAACAAAAATGTTGAAAACAAGTTGAAAATACCAACAGTGAGGGTAGATCGATTGGCGGATGCTCAAATATTTGAAAGGTCACAAGTTTGATTCTTGCTCAAATGCAATTCAGTAAAAATGGGATTTTTTAATATGCACAAATTAATTTTTTTTTTTTCAATAAATTTGGCTGGGGATGCAATTCAAACTCAGCTCTCCAACTTTGAATTCCAATGCCTTAACCAAAGCAACAACTGTTGTTGTCGTATTTTTTAATGAATATATTATTAATCATATTTTTCAGTTTACTAAAATCACAAAGTAAACACGTTTTCAATTTTCTGTTTTTGAAAATAATTTTTCAAAATGACAAAAATAACGAATTTTCAATATTCTCAACACTCAAAACACAAATTGCAAAACAAATTAAAAACTTAGGCCCCGTTCTTTTTGCTATTTTCAGCTCGTTTTGAGTATTCGATTTTTGGAAATATCGAAAACGCGTTCACTTTGCCCATTTTCAGAAATGCGTTTTCCAAAACACCAAAAAAAATGCGAAGGAAACTCAAAACGAGTTTATTGCGTTTTGGATATTTTGTGTTAAAAAGTCCAAAATGACCACAACGCGTGTTTTGGATTTTTTTTTTTTTTTAAATGTGAGACACTTCCTTCACTTAAAGTTCTTATATTATTTTGCCATTATATATAAATCAATGTTACGATTTTTTTTTTCCGTTATTTTTTTTTTATTATTATTATATTTTTAAAAAAAATGTGATACACTTCCTTCACTTGAAGTTCTTATGTTATTTTGTCATTATATATAGATCCATGTTAAGACTTTTTTTTTTTGTAATTTTTTTATTATTATTATTTTTATAAAAGTGAGACACTTCATTCACTTGAAATTTTTATGTTATTTTGCCATTATATATATATATATATATATATATATATATATATATATATATATATATATATATATACACATTTTAAGAATTTTTTTTTTTTTTTTTTGTAAATTTTTTATTTTTATTTTTTAATAAAAGTGAGGCACTTCCTTCACTTCAAGTTCTTATGTTATTTTGCCATCATATAGATCCATGTTGAGATTTATTATTATTATTATTATTATTATTATTATTATTATTATTATTATTATTATTATTATTATTTTTGTAAATGTGAGACACTTCATTTACTTGAAATTCTTATGTTATTTTGCCATCATATAGATCCATGTTAAGAATTTTTTTTATTTTTAATTTTTTATTATTATTTTTTATTTTTATTTTTTAAATGTGAGACACTTCCTTTACTTGAAATTTTTATGTTATTTTTTCATTATATATAGATCCATGTTAAGATTTTGTTGGTATGAGGATAAATTTTTGTTTAGCTGAAACAATATTAATGATAAATTTATTGACATAGAGAACTAACTGATTTATTAACATTAAAATTAATGTAATTTAACAAATCAACCATTTTTTACATAAAAAATATCACAAAATAAATATAACAAAAAATTACAAAGTAAACGCATTTTTCAGTTTTCTATTTTTGAAAACAGTTTTCCAAAATCACAAAGAGAACATGTTTTCAGCAATCCCAAAACGAACAACCAAAATCCAAAATTCAAAACAAAATCCAAAACTCAAAATCCAAAATCGAAACACAAAGAGAATGGCCCCTTAGATCTGAAAAACTGAAATACGAAGAGAACAACTACTAAGTGGTTTTCAATTTTATCTTTTTCGATTGATCATGCTGGGGGATAGAAATTTCTTTTGAAATTGATATAATTTTTTCAACATCTATATCTATATATTCAAAATGACAATTGGGATCCTGGCCAATTTTGACTAGAATCTCAATTTTCAACATAATCTTAATTTTTATTTATTAAATTTTTTTTTGGTGGCAATTACCATAATTTCTCTGACAGTTTTTTGTGTGGGTTGTAAAATTACTCGAACCCCATGTTGGTTTCTTTTTCAGAGTCTCCTCTATCAAATGACAGTTTCTTTCCAAAGTCTTCCTCCTCTATCGCCTCTAGTTTCTTTCTCTGAACCACTCATAACTCTCTCTCTCTCTCTCTCTCTCTCTCTCTCTCTCTCTCTCTCTCTCTCTCTCTCTCTCTCTCTCTCTCTATATATATATATATATATATATTACTTTTTCTCCTTTATCCATCCATATCTTCGAGGGTGTAAGTAATTGTTAAATGGTATGTCGATTACTGATGCAATAGAGATGTTGGTACCGATGTCGCGTAGATGTGCAAAGTCTAATTTTGTACACCCCCCATTTGGGGGGTGAACGTTACCCCTTCCTTTTTTTAATAAAAAAAAGAAGGTACAAATCAACTCACAAAAGAAAAGGGACCCACCAATTTTCTTGAAAACTGATGTTAGCTTCCAAAAGAAGCTTTTTATATATGTGCAACAAACGAAATTTTTTTTATTAAAAAAAAAGTACAAATCAACTTCTCAATAGAAAGGGCCCACCAATTTTCTTGAGAATACATTTTAGCTTCCAGAAGAAGCTTTTCATATATTTGCAGCAAAGGGAAAATGTACTAGAAGACAATAGGAAAAAGTCTCTATTTTCGGGCCATTTATTACAATAGAATTAAGTAAAAAAAAATCGAAATATATTTTCAACAGCTCGTTGTCGTCTTTTTCAACAGGTGGGTTCTATTTTTTTCTGATATTCAAGATTTCAACTGGTGGATTTTTTTTCCTGATATTCAAGATATATACATACTACAATATTTGGTCATTTGAGAGCACTAACATCGTTGTGTTCTTCCTGTTGATTAATGTATTTGATATATTTTTATTTTTATACTCTTGTTGCAGATTATTGATTTGAAATGGGACTCATATTTTGAAGTTAAGATTTTCAAGTTCATCAACTTTTCAGGTAAATAACTTCTTTAGTAATGCAATAAAATGGGTTCTTGTCTTGAAAGTTATGTGGGTTTGGGTTGTAGTTTTTTCTGCCTTCATATGAATTTATGATATTTTATGTGATATAATGTTTAATGTCTTCCCAATAATTTATGATCAAATCTCCATGCATGACAATTTGAATTTAAGTCTAATGTTTTCTTGTTGGAGTTGCAAAATGTAAACTTGATAATTAGTGCATCAGCAGTAAAAGGAAATCTGAATTGATGGGTTTTGAGGTTTAGGACTTAATGGAAATCAAAGTTGTAAGAAAGAATTATGGGAGTTTCTGCTTATTTTGTATGCTTATTTTAAATGGAGAGATTATGGGGAGAGAGAGAATTGATGGTAGAATGAAATGGTTGGGTAGGTCATGAGTTCTATATGCTTGGAGTTTTACCATATCCAATGATCTTTGGAACTTGGAGAATGCAAATAACTTATTGATTCATGTTAGTTCTTATGAATTAGATTAGAATTTTGATTATTATTATTATTATTATTATTATTATTATTATTATTATTATTATTATTATTATTATTATTATTTTCTTTCCTACAGTTTGTTATGAGTCTTCCGGACTTGAATTTTAGTGTTGATGAAGAATTTCATGTTGTGGCTGAAGAATGTGGGGGTTCAAATAATCATTTACAGGAGGAAATAAATCATGCAGGAGAACCAAAAATTGGAATGATATTTGACACGGCAAAAGAAGCCTATGCTTTATACAACACATATGCAAGGAGGGTTGGCTTTATTGTTAGGATTCAACGAACGAACAAGAGCAAATCTGATGGAAATATAATCTAACGTCAAGCATTAGTGTGTTCATGTGAGGGCTCTTACCAAAAAATCAAAACGTCACAGAAGAAAAGAGATATTCGACGGTATGAGTGTAAGGCTTCTTTTGTAATTAAACGTGTTCCTGGTGATAAGTACTAAGTGATTGATTTCAATTCGGAGCATTTTCATGATCTTGTTCCACTTAAGAATTCCCATTACTTGAGGTCCCAGGGAAAAATTGAATTTGTACAAGCTGAAATTGTTGAATTCAAGCCCAAAGAGAGGTACAGTGGTCCACTAGCAAGGGCCCAACTAAGGCCCAACGGACCTTGACCCATAGCTAAGGCCTAAAATATCGTCTTGGGTCCGATTCCGAGGTGGTGTGTCAAGCGAACCTTGTTAGCCGAACTGATTTACGCCTGGCCGATGTGCTTTATACTCAGCCGGGGCGCTTTACGGTAGTGACCAGAAGAGAGATGAAGTCAGAGATGTGACACTGCCTTTACCAAGATGTGACAGACGCCCATCCCCTACGAGATGTAGCAATGATTACTGTCAAAAAGCAAGGTTGTCACCTCCAAGAGCTAGGGTGAAGACAAGTGTAAAGTATGCCACGTGTCATGATCCGAGACAACAATTTCCTCTATAAATGGAGCACACTTGCCTCCAAGAAGGGGGTTAGCATTTTCTCACTCTTAACAAGATATATTTCTCTCACTTCCTTTTCTCTCTTTTACACATTTACCTCTCTCGCACCCAATATATATATTCGCCTAAAATGAGTACTGACTTTGGCTTCGGAGTGCAAACGGGAGCCACCTCGACCCCCTTTGCAAGCTGATTGTTTGTCACAGTGCGCAGGAGATCCACGTGTTCAAGAGGGAGGAGCTGAGACATGTTAGTCCAAGGTCCAGCCGGATTTTGTGATCAACATAAATTATGACTAAAATGAATTCGTCTAGGTTGAAACAAGGACAAGTTTTCTCCTATATGTGTGAAGAAGCTGGTGGAGTCCAAAATCTTAATTTTACAAGATTGGATTGCAACAATTCCGTACAAAGAAGACGGGCTGAGTTTCTCAAAAAGGGCGATGTTGAATGCCTCCTAGAGTACTTCCAACAGAAGAAAGGTGAAAATAAACATTTTTTCTACTCCTTTCGAACCTATGAAGATGGTGAGATCCGTGGTGTATTTTTTGTGATGCGAAATCTAGACGAGATTATGGATTATTTGGTGATGCAATATGTTTTGATACAACATTTCGAACAAATAGTTATGACATGTTATGTGCACCAATTGTAGGCGTCAACCATCATGGGCAAACATCATTGTTCAGGTGTGGCCTACTGGACGGTGAAACAACCGATGCAATAATGTGGTTGTTTAATACTTTTTTAGAGGCTATGGGAGGAAAAAAACCAAAGAGTATATTTATGAATCAGTCTGCAGCTATATCAAGTGCAGTTGATGAGTTATTGCCTGAAGCCCACCATGGATTGTGTTTGTGGCATTTATGTCAAAACGTTGCCAAGAACTTGAGTAATTGTGGATATAAATTATTTTCACCACAATTCAAAGCATGCATATATGATCCAGAAACAATTAAAGAATTTGAACAAAGTTGGGATAAGTTACTTGTAGATAATGGGCTTGAAGGTAAGGAGTGGTTAAAAAGAACATATGAACTGAGGAAGAAATGGGCTCAAGTGTACAGCCATGCTCATTTTTGTGCAGGCATGACCACGTCACAAAGAAGTGAGAGCATCAATAAGTTTTTGAAGGATTACTTCACTCATGGAAGGATTGTTCTCCGAGAGTTTGTACACATGTACTCAAGGGCAATGAAAAATCGTCGTGAAAAAGAAAGGGAGGCCGAACACTTAACAAAACAAACAACCCCGAACTTGGTTTCTAGCTGGTCAGTTGAGCGTGAAGCGGCAAGCAAGTACACAATTTTTTAATTGTTTTCAAGAAGGTATTAAGCAAACTATTGACATGTCACTAGAATTGGAGTATGATAATGGAACTACTCGTACTTATAGAGTAAAAGAGATTGAAGGGAGGAGAAAGATTCGCACAGTCGCATACAACCAATTGGAAGAAACAGTGTCATGCACATGTAGAAAGTTTGAGTTTGATGGAATCCTTTGTTCACATGCGTTGAAGTTGTTCTGCCACTTAGAGCATAAAAGTCTACCGCCTCGATACTATTTGAAAAGATGGACAAGAGCATTTACATATGAAGATATTTGTGACCCCATGGGAGAGATAATTCCAAATGACAATGATCCAATGCTAACAACTTGTTACAGTGAGCTATCACATATTTCACAAAGAATTGTCTCCACTGGCTCTAGGCATGTTGATGTTTTCAATATATGCAAGTCATTTTTACTCGAGCTGGAAGCGAAGATTGAAGCATGTTCAGGTATCGAGGCACGTGATAATTCGGTTTCAAACCCGCAAAAATATTGTCCATTGCGAGACCCAACAAAACGACGCACCAAAGGTCAATCTAGCAAAAGAATTAAAGGTGCACTAGAAACTAAATAAATAAATAAATAAATAAAGACTTTACAAAGATTAGTGAGTTAGTTTTTAACCAAACTTACAGTGTATATGTTCTTTAATATTTATTTGATGAAATTGATCTTTTTATGTGGCAATTAATAAGGTATATATCCACATGCAGGTTTATCGGCTCAAAGTGAATTTCAATCATGGAGTTTAGCAGAGTTCAACCACGACTTGAGTGATTTCATAATATCACAGGAGGTATATACAATTTATAAATAGTGTTAACGTATTTTAACTTATTGACCTTCGAATGGATAATATCATTCTACTATTAACATTCACTCTAATATATCTACATATGTAGGCTTCTTCATTCCAAATGTATGCACATTCAGAGATAACTAGAAGCCAACCAAACCCGAATGCGTCAACATCAAATGACATGAATTTACCAACATTTTAGGAAGCATTACTTCACTAGGTGTATGTTCCTAATTAATCTACTATTTATTTTCTTGAGGTAAATTGATGTGATACTTTATTTCATCTCACGCATATTATATATTTGTAGGTTATTAGGGAGGAGTTCTATCATACGGACAATCTATTTTATGTGAAGTATTTGTAGTATTTAGATATTTAGAATGATTATTTTTTTTCGGTTCAACTAAGCAGTGTTAACATATTATGTAGAGTTTGTTTTGAGGAAAGTTGCTAAAAAATTAGATTCATTTTGGTGCTTGAATGTAAAATAGTGGTTCAACTAAGCAGTGCCTAAATCTATTTTATGCGAGTACGAACTAGAGGGTAATCAATGACATGATTGTTTCTCACACTTTGGAAATTATGTTTGGTATTAAAATGACATTGTGTTTGATAAATCACTTATAAACGATTTTTTTTATATATAGAGACATGCAATATTTCGTTTGTCCTTTTTTTTAAAAAAAACAAAAATAAAAAGTGCTAGGTGAAAATCTTTGATAAGTAAAAATTGTTGACTTTTAAAAAAAATAGACCAATGATAAATTAGTGGCCTTTTTATAAAAAAAAAGTGTAAACAATTTTTACCAAACAGACTTTTTAAAAAATTGTTAAGTTATTTTATTATTAATTTAATATTAATTAAATGAAAGAAAGAATCAAGTTTGTCAAATGTGTTGATGAAATAGTTGTTGGGTTCTAGAATAAGAAGTGTAAAGTAGACCTTTATTTTGTTGTAAAACAATATTTTTGGTCCCCTTGCTGATTTGTACTTCTTTTATATAAAAAAAGGTAGAGGTAATGTTCACCTCCCGCCCTCCCCAAAATGGGGGGTGAACAAAATTAGACTCAGATGTGCATGTGGGTATGAGACAAATACTGGGGATGGAGTTGGAATTCATGTGACTCTTCCTCACTATTTCTACAAGGAGGTTCGACTTAATCGATATTATGTTTTCTGTTTTTTGCTTAATTTCCTAATATATAACTGCTTAATTATTTTTTTGCTTTTAGTGTTGATTTATTATTCTCTTTCGTGTCGCTTATGTTGGGAAATTGGATTTGAATGATATAATTGTTTCTCTTTGATTTCAATGCTATTAGGTATTTTTACAGTAGATTTAATTGTTTGTTTTTTTAATTAGGTTCATGTTTTTGAACGAGATGATGACTTCTATACCTCTATGAAATTAGAAAAAAGAAAAATAAATAAATAAATTTAGTGCATTTAGTTTATTGGAGTTGATACTTATTTGTTGATCAAATCATGAAGTTAATCTGATCGCTTTCAAAAATATAATGACAGACAATGCAGGGTGAAGAAACCAATTTCTCCACACAAAAAAATGTTGGAATAAGTAGGTCAGACCCAATTAGGTCATATATCATCCATGAATAAATTATTTATTTGGATTTTACTTGACAAGATAAATGGATTCATCATCAAGTTGCTAGTAATACGCAGGCATTAACACATTTGTTTTCTTTTTTTCTTCTCCTGTCTTCTGCACTTACAATTTATTGCTCTTTCATCTTATATCCATCCCTAAAGTCATTTATTCATTCTATCTTCTGCACTTACAATTTATTGCTCTTTCATCTTATATCCATCCCTAAAGTCATTTATTCATTCTAGATGCAGGTGATTGGAAGAAAGCATCACATGTTCCTTATTGGGATTTAAAGAATGGTGTGAGATGCACAGGGAGGAGTGTCGCAGCAATATATGACAACAATGATATAGTCGCGGAGGCTATTAGGAAGATCGATGCCTCTGATCTCGCGACATTTCACTAAACCCATGTTTTAGTAATTCTTTTATCTCAATTTATTATTCTGTTATCGTTTCTATATAATTTTGTTGAATTTTGATTTACTTTACGATATTTTTAGGATTATGGCTTATAGGTTTTTGGTTCATAGAGGTCTTTTGTTTTCGATTTGAATGTGGAGATATCTATTTTAAAGTTTTAACTTAGTTTTACAGGAATTTGTGAGCTACGGGAAAATGAAAAGAAGAAGAGTATCGAGGAATATAGATTCAGTTTATGATAATTTGATTGAATTGTTAAATGATGTGGGTATTAATTCTCATTACATCTCTTGAGAAAAATTAATAAAAGAAAATGTCAAAATTTTGTTACGAAAATTACTGTTAGATGTTTGCTTAGGAGGATTTTCAAGGTTAAGTTACAAGGACAAAGTTATTTTAAAGAGTTTTTCCTCTTTTTTTGAGCTTGAAAATGGACTTTGTTGTCATTTTATTTTTTTGGGGCAATCTCAGAATGCTTTACATCACCATAAGAAATTCTTTCTTTCTTTCTTTCTTTCTTTTTTTTAAAAAATAGTTTCCCAAAAAAAAAAAAATTCAACAATATTATAATAAACACCGAAAATAGAAAACTCAATATTGAAAACTAAAATATAAAGAGAACAATCCCTTAATCTTTGTCAATGGAGTATGTCTGTGTATCAGACGAATGTGAAACTATTCTATATCAATATATTATTAAAACGAATTGAGATTCTGGCCAATTAATTTTGACTGAAATCTCAATTGTCAACAGATTCTTAATTTCTACAGAATCTTAATCTTTGGATTAAACAGTTGTGCATTACATATTGATTTTGGTTTCACGTTACTCTCTCACAACCCACTCTCACTGCATCTCACTACATTAGTGAGATATAAGTGGTGGGCGGTTTCTCTCACAACCTACGTTCACTTTGGCATCAACATCTCAAAACTACTTTTAGTCTAATCCTGTGTTGTATAGCCCATAGTCCTAATGCTCAGAATTTATTGGAGCTTATGCCTTCAGTCATTTATGTTTTTATTTACTTCAATAGACGTTATCAATGAATAATTTGTATTATTGCTTTATTTGGGATTCTCGGGTAAAAACTACAAATTATTTGCCAAGATCTTCTCAAGTTGCAAATAGTTCCAATGGCCCTCCCCATACTTAGCCAGTGCAGTCTATCAACAATGATGATGGGATGTCATATAAAGGTTCCCCTCTGTCTCTCCCTCTCTGTGAATGACTAGTGTCTTGCTTTACCATTTACTTAACCTATCTGGGTTAGAACTCATAATTTTGTTTAAACATCTAAAGATTATGATTTCTGATTTCTCTCTCAACATCTATAAAAAGTTTGCAACTCTATCTTCACTATAGATTGGAATGATGAGATAATATAGGATAATTAGCATAAAATTACAGGCTCGATTAATGGTAAGCTTCGTCTATTATAAGTAACTAGTTTCACACTCGTGCGATGTACGGACATATTATATTGATAAAAAATGAACCAACAATCTTTGATGCATTGTCTCAACAGCAAAGAATGAACCCACAATCCACGATTGCATCTTACACCTCCACAACATTGATAAATTTTCTACACAATACAATTATCAATTGTAGACCATATACTTGGGTGTTGCACAAATTTCTGGTACCCCTTGATGACTTTATTGATAGCATCTAGAAGATCTTTCTCCGTGACGGTCTTACTTCTTGCTCGAATAGCATACGTTCCAGTCTCTGTGCATAGGCTTCTTAAAACAAATAAAATAAACATTTTTTTTGTGAAAATAGCAAATACTGACCTTTCAATTAATAAAAAGTTACTATTCAAAAGAAATAACGTTTCCAGCAGTTGGCTTCTGACTTGAATTAAATGCATGCAACTGTTATAGCAAGCTAAGGGCAAAAAATCAGCAATGGAAAATCTCAGTTTCAATACAAAAGTTATTTGTTTTATAAGCTTCTTTCATATCGTATTTTCTTTTCATTTCTGATTTGCAAATTAATTGATACTTCAAAAAGTTATTAGAAAGCAAAATAGATCAATAGAAGAAGAAAGCTTTACTCTCTATTACTATTAATGAGAATCTAAATGAAATGAATGGAATTTTTTCTCTTATATCTTGAAACACCATCACCTTAAAGAACACGGAAATGAGATAATAATTTACACATTCCTTATAGCGAACAAATAATAAAACCTTTAAAACTTAAAGTAACCCAAAGCTCATACGTAAATTAACACACAACAGTTTATTATAATCTATAATTATAGAATTATTGCTTAATTTAGTATGTATACCACATAGATGTTACTTTCTATTTATAGTAACGACCATGGGAAAGAGAAAATATGTACCTCCAAACATATTCAATAAGAAAAACACAACAGTGAGTTGCAGCTATTTGAAACCAGGAAATATGAAGAAAATTGATAACATTTCACTCAAAGATTCTTGTACTCTTTGCCACTACTTCAGAGCTGTTTCTCCAGTGTTTGCACTGGATAGAGAATATGCTTGAGATACAAAACCCAAGCAACGGAAAGACAAAGGGAGAAAAGGGCCTAGATAGTGAATCACAGGAGTTGCATATTTCAAAACTATAAGAGGAAGATTATAGGTCAAAACCATAGCATGTTCTCACCAATTCTGTGCAAGTAACTCCATGTGAAAAAGCTTGGTAGTAAAGAAGTAAAGTGTAAACATATTCTAAACCACCCCAACACCGCCGATGCAAGTAGACGAGGGAAAGTTTTACAAACAAACATGCCAAATCATTTTCCTTAATGGAATAGAAGCTATTATTAGAAGTAATAAAAACATATATTACCATGTCACCAAGACCTAGCATCACCTTTCTCAGAAGTTTCTGATAGAGGAGACTCAACAAGAATCGACTCATGTGTTGTCTTTGCACCAGCTAACTCCATCTCCAAATTCGAAATGGCTTTGTCCAATGTCCTATATCAAATGAAATGATCATATTACCATTTGGAACATAAAGAATAATCTGCAAGAATGTACTTGTTTGTAAAGATAGAAACTCAGTTTGCACTTACTGCTGTCCAGGTTACACGAAAGGAAATCCGCGATGATCCTCACTTGTATGTGATGTGAGTTCTTGGAGATTACATTCAGGTCGAGTTGGGACTCAGAAACACGTTCTTTTAGCTCACTCTACAAGTTCTTGACTTGAGCCTCTAAAACGAAATTTTCATCTTGTAGTTCCTTCTTTTCCGTAGTTATCTACATAAAGAAATTATCGAGTGAGGGAAAGGGATAGTCAAAATAATATGTCCTTGTTAGGTAAGGTTTATGAAGTTAAAACACCATCTTTTCATAAAAATGTGTGGTTAAATGGACTTGCATATTGAAATTCAGACGATAAAGCAAAATTTTCTTTTTTAAGAGACTTGATCTGAGCTATTGTTTCAGACACCACTTGACTGGCTTCATTCAATAAACAGGCTTTACATTGTTCTGAGCCGATAGCACTGCAAGACCAAAGTCATCGAAGAATTCAAGTTTCACATCAGATATCGAGATATTTCAAGAAAAATAATAATAGTTGCTAGAACTATTTACCTAAAGAATTAGCCAAAGAAAGAAAGAGGTCATTCAAATGTTCATGCGCCATTTTCTCTCTCTCAGCCTTGTGGATTCTTTTAGGAATTTGCCCTGGCTTCTTCTTGCCAGAATGCACCCTGTTAGTGAAGAGATTTTAGATGTCTATGTCGACAATATAGCATACTTAAAAAGTACACGTGCACTATATTTCTAGTTAAATGTGGACCAATGGTAATGGAAACATTAGTTTGGAAATATGTTATGAAGATAGTTCGTAGGATAAATGACCAACAAAATAAAACAAAATTTATGATACAATGAAAGATTGTTACTTATTTTTATTTCCCGAAATGCACATCAATTTTCATTTCTAGGAGTCGGAGAAAAAGATTATTATACACCAGCGCACTTGAGGTCTAACATGATATATAAATTAACTATTACCATTCATGTCTGAATAGTCTTAAAAATTCCTATACCTACTAAATATGATTATTTTTCACTGGAAAAGGGAGAGAAAAATATACCTTTTTACGTCCAGCAGTTAGCAGATCTGTGCGGTTCTTATTTCTGTTCATCCAATCCAATTCAATATTCAGCAGCCTAAACAACTCTCAATAGTCTTCTCTCCAATTTTAGGTATGGGTTTTTTTATCTCTTCGAGACATTTGTTTTGGGTGATTTTCTGTAAACATTGATTATTTTGCTACATTTTGATGGAATCTGTTGATTTCTTTGAACTTAGACCTTTCTGTGGGTTTTTAAAGATGTATTTTAAATAGTATTTAACCAAAAAAATTGAATAGATTTCACAAAAATACTGCGAACAAAATTAAATTTACAGTCAATTTAAAGGAACCCAGAAATTGTTGGATTTTTTTGCCCAAAATAATTTATGGGCCAAATTTATTTTTTTAAGTAATTGAAATGGCCCATTATTATATTAATAGAAAGTTTCAGACCATTTTAATCTTTAATTAAAAGTTGAAGGACTTTTGTACAATATGAATTAACTTCGCACTTAACCTATTCAAAAGCCACTAGTGACTTTGTTTTTCCTGGTATAGCAGCCAGAGACTTGGGGACGCAGTAACTGGGAAAGAGGGAAGCAGCTGTGAGGTGTAAGTTGCTACGTGAATAAGACAGAAAAGAGGTCAACCGTGAAAGAAGATACAAGTCTATTTATCTGACTTTGATTAAAGAGTTGTGAGTGTGTGAGACGAATAGCCAAAAAGAAAAGAAAAGTAACGACGTTTGAGAAAAGAAAAGGAGAAGCCAGGTGAACAATTGAAATTGGTACAGGTTACTGTGCGTGAGAGAAAGAAATAAATAAATTGGAGAAAAGGAAACTTGTTTGTTGTTCTTTCTTTGTGTTAGGAGAAGTTGTGAGGGTGAGAAAAATATTGGAACGAGTGATTTATTTTCTTATCAATAAAAGGTGTTCTTCTCCCATGGTTGTCGGCTGTCAGCTGAGTCACGTTAAATTATTTGTTTTCTCTTTTATTCAGTTATTTTATTTTTCGCGTTTGATTAATTTGGGGTGGAAAATTTGATTTTTCCCAACAGAAATTTGATTTTAAAAAATGGGCTTCAAGTTTACAAAAATCTTACCTGAAAGAACAGGGCAAGGGTGAACGGGCGAGAAATGGATATCCAAGGATTCATCTTTGATTGCAAAGAAATGGTTGAAAATGAAAGCGATCTTGCTGCTCGCCTCTTCTTTTCGTTTGTGCGATCTTCTTTTCATATGGCTTCTACCTTCTAAGACGCATCTGAAAGAAGGAAGAAGACCAATTTTTTTATCGTGCCGTGAATAACCACGAATGTTCAAAATTTCAACAGATTTAAGCCCCTGTAACCATGTAATCTGGCCAACAATGCAAAACCCAATATTAAATAGCCTCCCACCATCTAATCATGCAAAACCATTCAAAAATGAATCCTTATAATGGGGAAAAAATAAATTAGTTTTAACCGGTTTTGACAAAAAATAATAATTAGATTCTCATTCCAGTCAACATTTAGGCCAATTGAGATTCTGGTCAAAATCAATTTGCCAGAATCTCAGTTGTTTTTAGTTATATATATAGATCTTACTTGCTTTCTTGCTAAATGCTCTCCTCTCTCCGGCATGGGGGCTCTCACCCAAGATTACCTTGGTAATCAAAACAATCCCGAAGCTCTATGTTAGATTTCGAATTCATAGCAGCGTTGGGAGAATATTTTGAAGTTGAAGTCGAATTGTTTCACCTGTTATTGCCACTCTCATCATTTAAACTTTCTTTTTGGTATAAAAAAGTATTGACTCATCTCTTAGTAAATCCAATGCTTGGATTGTTCTAGATCCATGAAGTATAGCTTTCATGACGCAAATGTTTAACATGACTAGGCATTAAACAACAAGAAAATGAAAAATAAAAATTTAGATTTTTAATTAAACAAATTTAAGCCAAGATTACGAAACCTTTTTTTCAATGGACTTTATGTATCAGTACCACTAGACTATTGTGACAATTATTCTCTCTGTGGTGCAAATGGAATACGTTCCATCAGTTATTCACCAGTTTCCAAATGTTAGGAAGGTTTTAAACCAAAGTCAGTTCAAATTTGGAATGCTATCGATTGGTCAAGTAGATGCGTACAGAACGAGCCACTTGACTGTTATAGGAAACATGAATTTAGCAACTTTTCAGGCTTAAAACTACGTGCCTGATACTACATTTTTGGCTAAACAAGAGTATGAATCTCAAGGAGTGCAGAGAGATATGCCTGAAGAATTGTTCTTGCAATGCTTACACAAACTCAGATATTCGTGGACGTGGCAATGGATGTGCTCTTTGGTTTGGAGATTTGGTTGATATTAGACTCTTTTCTAATGGTGGGCAAGATCTTTGTATAAAAATGCTAGTACATTATTTTTTGTCAATAGAATACGTCTATGTATCGTATAGGGGTGAAACTAGTTTGTTATAAGGCAAAAAAAAGCTATTTAGTGAAAATACATTGGACCGGAGGCTATTTCAATTCTCCTTTCTTTTACTCACACGTGGAAGACTTCAATTTTCGTTAATTTAACGAATCCGTAGCAAATTAGCCATCAATTCTTACTTAAAATTACAAAATCGATATATTATTAAAAGTAACTGATATTCTGGTCAATTAATTTTGACCAGAATCTCAATTGTCAATAAAATCAGGAACTTTGTAAATAGATTTAGCACAGACAGTTTTAATTTTTTTCCCCCATTTTTCAAGTTCGCCAGTTACTAAACTAGTGGGTGATGAATGTGACGGTGAGTTTCTAGGTTAATAGTGTTATAATAGTTGTGAATCTTAACTGCATTTCTTAATTTACATGCATAAAAAATGTAAAATGGGCACTGTTCCGCTCATATTCCCAAACTTATCTCTTGAAAGACCCTATCGATCTCTCTCTCTCTCTCTCTCTACATTTTTCATCCCCAAATGCCTTTCAAATTTAACTCCTCCACTGAACGATACAAAACAGAAATCTCATCAATCTATACGAGTAGCATCGAGGGTCCATGACTAGTGATGGCAATTTTCCCGCGAGAATCGATCCCCGCAGGGACCCGCCCCGAATGGGGCGGGGATGGTAGTGATTTTATCCCCGTTACGGGGATGGGATTGAAGTCCCCGATCCATCCCCGCCCCGTTTATAATTCAAAAAATTAAAAACTAGTAAAAACTTAAAAATTCAATACATTTTGAAAAATTATATATTCTTTTAAACCAAGTTGGATGATTCCAACATATATTACTAACTTAAAAGCATGGGATAATAAGTTTTAGTTTTTTTTTTTTTTAAAAAAAAAGGTTGATCCAAAAAAATAATAATAATAACGGAGATTTAAACGGGGAATTTTTAATCCCCGACCCCACCCCACATGTAACGGGGATGGGATGAGGTCCCCGACCCATACCCGTATCATTGCCATCACTATCCATGATAGAGGAGGCGCACTTCTAGGTCTTATGTTATCGACGAGATATTTTTTCCAAAATTCTGCCTAGATGAATCTGTCTACTCTTCTTGGTGTCAGGTGGGTAAATTTTATTATTTTGTGGGGCCACCACATGTGAGTAGCATGTAATGGAGGATGTAATTGAGTGGGTAAGTTTAACATTTTCTTTTTTGTTTTGAGATTGGTGAATGTTTGGAATTTTGAATATTCAGGAGGGAAGCTGATGTTTCTATTTCTCAGTGTTAAAATCAGTGTAATAATAGTTGTGAAAGTGTTTTTTAATTTTATTTTTGGGGTTTAGGGGGTTGTGAAGATCTTGAGAAGTTGAAATAAGATCCAGTAAAGATGGTGACTTTCGAGGTGTTTTGTGGTTTTGTTGCTGTTTAATCGGTGCTTGCACGGCGTTTGGCGACGTGGTTTTGATTGGGAATAATGTTACCTTGTCCTTTGAAGACATCGAAGCTAATCTCGGTGAGTTGAATCTTTTTATTTATTTATTTGGAGAAATTATTTGTTTGATTTGGTTTATGGCTTTATGCAGAATATTGAACCGGGTTATGGGTTTGTTTAGACTGCTTTGAGTAATTCAAGCTGCATAGTTTGTGTTATCTTTCTTTGTTGGCTATGATTGGTGTAAATGTGGATATTTTAATCTCGAAATCATATTACGATTTTTCTCCAATTTTAGACTTTAAATTCTATTGGGGATTGTGGAATCTATAATAGAGTTGATTGAGTTGCACGGGTTAATTACTGCTTTAGATAATGTCTTTTTTGAATTCAAATATGGTGAAGTAATTTGTTTAACTACATGTTTTTAAGAAAGATCGTTTAAAAGAACATTATTTGGGATTAGCAAATTAAATTTGGATTCCTTGTTTTTTTCATGCAAATGTAATATTCTATATTAATGGAATATATCTGCAATCAAGGGTGGGCGTTGATTGGATTGGGTCGATTTTTTGTCCAACTCGAACTCAATTCACTATGATCGGGTTGATAAAAAATCAATCCAACACAACCCAAACATGAGTTCAAACTCAACCCAATCAAGTTTCGATCGTGTTGAATGAGTTTGGTTGGGTGGTTTGGGCTTTGTTCAAATTAACTAAAAATCTTTAAAAACTAAAAAATTATGTCCATAAATCAACTATTAACTCAAATAAATTATGTACAATACAATAAGCTCAAATATAATAAATTGAATATTTGCTAATAAAACTAAATTCAAACCATATTTGAGTTTCATTCAAATTAAAAATGAGCTTAAAATTTTTGAAATTTAAATGGTCTTATATTTTTAAAATTTTGATTTGGCTGGGTTGGGACCCTACCCTACCCTACCCTAATAAAAAAAATTTGTAAAACCCAACATAACCCAATTTTCATAAAAAAATCAATCCAAATCCATTTGATTGGATTAATTTGGACGGTTTTGACGAATTATGTGGGTTAATGCCCTCCCCCATCTGCAATGGCAAGTTTCGCAGTTAGAACTGAGTTGGGTATGGTCAGGATATTCTACTGGATAGAATTCGTAGGAATCTCCACTTGGTAGGCCTAAAATGTAGGATGCATTGTCAGATTTTAAGAGGGAAGAAATTGATCACACAATTGCACGATCTTTGAACTTTCAAATCTTTTAGGAGATGCTCATAACTACCTCAAAAATCTCTCCAAATTACGCGGTGTATACATCAAAATCTGTCAAATTATCCTCCCATATCACATCCCAAATTTTGAACAGATATCTCTCTAAACATTTTAATGGCATCTTACAACTATTTCTCCTTTTTCTTCCTTGTGATATCTTCATTCATGGGTTTTTCTCAAAATTTATTTCTTGATCAAGAATCATCAGGAGGGAGTGATTCAATGCCATGCGTGTAAAATCTCTTCACGTGCCAATAATCTCATTTGAAGTAATCTGTAATCTAAATATGCACCACCTACATCATGTTGTGCTCCATTGAAAGAGATTATTACAGATGATAAAAAAAAAAAATGGCTTTATGCAGATGCAGCGTTTAACAATCTAGCCATCTTGAAAACTCTTAATGTAATAGAAGATGATGCTCTCAGTTTTGCAAAAACTTGTGGATCCAAAGTTGATGCATCTATTTGCAAAATCTGTGATTTTTTTTATATTTTTTCATTTTTTTCCAGTTTTATGTGGTTAATTATGGTTTAGATTCAACTCACCTTCGTGCTTTATTGATTTGAAAAGCTATGTTCCGGTCTATAATCTGTCAGTATATATGTAGCTATATTAGATTAAATAAATCTATATAATTATCAAACTGTAATCCTACATTGCATTAGATCCAGGTTTTGAGTTTTATGGAATTGTATACTTTCGTTTGAGCGTGGCTTTGTGTCCGCAAAAGGTTTCATTGGCCTAAGTTTTAGTTTCTCTTATTATATGCAACTTCGTATTTTGAGATTTATGTGCTTATTGCAGGTGGGAATCAGGAAGAATTTTACTTGCTGTGATATGATTTCTAGACGATCAATATGGTATTTATTTTATGCTTTTGGTTTGACATTTTTTAGTCTTGTTCGATTCGAATATTTTGTTTTCTTTTGACATGTGTTTTGTATATACGTTGATTGTCACCGCTGTTGTTAATGCAGCTTCTAAACCTCTTGTCCTCTGGTTAAATGGAGGTCAAATCCTCACAGGTTATTTTGCACTGGTAATATTGAGATTATTTTTTTGAAGTTTTGAGGATTCTTGGTTCATCATTATGGGTTGGTGCATTTTCTGAAAATGGGTCATTTAGGCCAAGTGGGAATGTGCTACTTAGGAATGATATAGCTGGAATACAGGTGCTTTACTGATCTATTTTGTGAATATTCATATTTTCAACTACACTTAGAAAATGTGTTTAATATCTCGCTACAAAAATTATTAGGTTGCTGAAGCAAATATACTGTATCTCCAATTGGAGTGGGATTTTCTTATTCCGCTGATTCTTCCACTTATGAAGGTGTAAATGACAAAATCATTGGCATGTTTCTTCATGAAAAGTGTATTTTATATACTTATTTTTATGCCAAAATTAGAATATTATGTTATCGTTTGAGAATAAAAACAATTTAATTTGAGTTTATTTGTTTACATTTCAGAAAAATGTCCCAAAATGATGAGGAATGAAGAGATTGATGGAAAATGCACACTTGAATGCTAATTGGAGCTAAATTGGACAATTGAGGAGTCAATGACATCAACCAAGAAACGTGCATGGTGCTGCCAAAGTGAATAAATCAGAAGTTGGAGGACTCAATTGAAGAAGTTGAAAGTTGGAATGAGCTAATTGAGAAGATTTTAGAGTATGGGGACCAAATCGCCTCAATTGAAAGTGGAGAACATGATGTGCAAATAAAAGATAGGGACTTACTTGTACAGATGGGAAAAGTGGAAATTACGCTTTAGGATCTAACCACGCGATCGCCTGGTATAATACCGCGCGGTTGCGCGATGATGTAAAATTTCAACCTGAGAGTTATTGCCATGTCTACACGATCGCGCAGCATTTCGACTAGGCCGCGATGTGGGTTTTTTACGTGGATTCAACAACTTTTTCTCCTCTTTTGCACTAGGATTCTCCAATACCTATAAATATAACTTATGAGGCACAACTTAAGGACCTTTACCTCACCTAAGAACATCAAACAATTGAGCTTTTCACGTCAAGTTCATGGGAGATTCAAGCATAGCAAAGGGGCGGGAGTTGAAGATCACGTGGAGAATCGATACTTGGTGCAAGCTTTTCATTCTCTTTTGTTATTTTCAATGAATGCTTTTATTTATTGTTTTTGTTATTTAAACATGATGTGTAACTAATTTTATATGTTGGAATAAAAGATGTAACCTAATTTTATTATTTTAATTTCATATTCCATTATTTTAATGATTCGTTGCATATATTGATTAATTATTGTGTTTAATGCATGAGTTAATTGGCCACTAATTCATGATTTAATGAGTTATTTCCATAATCCGAGAAGTGAATTAATAACTTAGATTTATGTAATAAATCTGGTAATTGAACAAGAGATAGAGATATATTTTTGTTAATATCACGGTCGTGTGTAAATTCTTGTATTTATTGCATCTAGATAAGGAATATTCGGACCCCTTATAGAGATACATGGTTGACTTATTTATGTATGATTGATTTAAATTCGAGATAGGAATTTCGATATAAATTAGTGAATTCGACCGAATGCAAATTCAGGAAATAAAATTGGAATTGGAAATAATTTCATTAATTAGATGAAATCGTGAATTCCAACTACTATACAATCATTTTTAAAAACAAAATAAAACAATCTTGCAATTTTAATTATTTAGTTAATTTTCCTAGTTTTACTTTAAAATAACAAAACTCATTCGTTTGTTCAAATAATGATAAGAACTAAAATATTTTGGAACTTAATAGCAGTTCACTTGGGAACTATAATCCGGACTCTTTGGTTCACTTAATTACTTTTCACGATTTGTACATTTGCGGATATATTTTGCATCGCAAAATAAAGTGAACCAGTTTTTGGCGCTGTTGCTGAAGAATGTTTTATATTAATATCGATACCAATTAGTTCTTACTTTACTTTAAACTTTTATTTATTTTATTTTATTTTTGTTTTATTTAATTCACGTTAAGAAGATTTAAGTCTGTTGAATTGTTTCCTTTTGACATAGAAACTGAACGCACCTTTTGACAAAGACGCAGATAATAATTGGAAGTAGCTCAACAAACAGATTTAGCCATGGTAGACAACAGAATTCAGAACAATCAGAGAAATCAAAATAATCTACTAGCAGCTGTTGTTGAACAGTAACAAAATCAACCAAATCATGGAAGGCGAGTTTTGAGAGAATACATTGTTCCTTCTGTGTGGAACATTGGGACGTGTGTAGTACTTCCTGCAATCCCAGTCAATAATTACGAGATCAAGACTTTCTTGATCTCCTTGATCCAAAACTCTGCTGTTTTTTCATGGAATGCCATCTAAAGATCCGCGTGCACATCTACGGACGTTTCTAGAATTGTGTGATATGCAACGCATTAATGGAGTTCCAGATGATGCCGTGAAGTTGAAATTATTTTCATTCTCTTTGGTAGAAAAAGAAAATGTATAGTTCTACTCATTGCCTCTCCACACTATCACAACTTGAGAAATTATGAGGCAAAAATTTGTTGATAAATTCTTCCCACCTAGCCGCATGTCAAAGCTTAGGTGTGAAATCTTATCATTCAGTCAACAGCAGTTGTTAACAGTTACTAGTGGTATTAAGATCGATCTACATCAAAATCTGGGGAAATTGTGGCAGTTAGTGAAATTACAGCACTGAACACTAAGTTAGATGCTTTAACAAAGAAATTAGACAGTTTGAGCACACAGTCAGTTCATGCAGTGCAGACAGTCCTGTGTGATTTTTGTTTTGAGAATCTCGCTTTGAATAATTGTCCCATGCAGCAGCATCAATCAAGTCTAGGGCAAGTGAACTTGGTAGGAAACAAGCAACAAGGTGATCCATATTCACAGACATACAATCCAGAATGGAAGAATCATCCAAATTTCTTGTAGGCCAATAATCAGAATGTTTAGCGTCCACCAGGCTTCTAACAGTAACAACAATCCCAAACCACAGTGAAGGAGAATATGGAAATGTTAATTCTGTTGGTTAAAAGTCAGAATGAACCGATAATGAGTCAAGCAGCTGAAATAAAAACTTTGAAGAACCAGATGGGGCAATGACAGAAAGCAGATCTGACAAGCAGTGGGGTTCAGTTACTAGAAATAACTGTTGAGGAGTATGAAAAGAAGAAAGAGCAAGATGTGGAGAAAAAATAGAAACTAGAAGAAGAATAGGGGCCTACTTCAGAAATTCAAGAAAAGGATGAAGAACCAGTTTGAGTTCGACCCCTAATTAAAGCTTATGTACCTCCCATTCCATATCCACAAAGAGTGAGAAAGCACCAATTGGAAAAGCAGTTAGGTAAATTTTTGAAAGTTATGAAGAAACTGTACATCAACATCCCATTTGCAGAGGCCTTGGCTCAAATGCCGCTTTACTTGAAATTCATGAAAGAGATGCTATCAAACAAAAGGAAGCTGGTAGATTTTGAAATAGTAGCACTGAGTGAGGAGTGCAGCGCCATTATTCAAAACAAAATACCACAAAATCTAAAAGATTCAGTGAGTTTCTCTATCCCTTGTACCACTAGTAATTTTAATTTTAATAATGTATTGTGTGACTTAGGAGCAAGTGTTAATTTAATGCCTCTTTCTGTGTATAGAAAACTTTGTTTTTGGGGAGCCTAAATCAAATAAAATCACACTAAAGGTGGTCAACAAATCAATTCAGTATCCATATGCTATTGTTGAAAATGTGAACAAATTCTTCTTCCCAGCTAATTTTGTGATCCTGGACATGGAAGAGGTCCATCAGATGCCTCTTATCTTTGGAAGGCCATTTCTTGCTACTGGACAAGCCCTGATAGACATTGAAAAGAGGAAAATCATTTTCAGGGTAGAAAATGAACAAGTCAGTTTCAGCATCACTCCAAGAAAGGATCATGAAGTTCAAAATGAAAACTGTTACAATGTGGAGATAGCTGTGAAGAAAAATGGATGGAATCACAAAAAGGAAGAAAAACCAAACATATCTCCACACAAAGATAAAAAAGGGATTCGTAAGGTCACGAAAGTGAAGAAGAAAATGAAAAAATGCAAAGCAGGCAATTGCAAGCTATGAAGGGCTTCACGAGGATCATTCATGCCTCCATGATTTGGGTGTGCAAAAAGTCGGGCGTAAGACTATAAACGAAGATCTCATTGGAGACAACCCAATCTTCTTCCCTTTCATTTATTATGCTTTCATTATTTATTTCATTGTTGAATAATAGATACATGCACGATAGGTTCCTTGTTTAAGTGTTTTGCATGTTTGCATGTTAAGATACTTTTACTTGTTGTGCTATTTTTACATGTTTATGTATGTTTTTTATTTTGCATATTTTGTTTAGACTACGTTTTTTATCGTCATCCCAACACACACATGCACACTCAAGTTTTTATCATGAAGTTAATGTTTGTTAGGTCATATAATAGATCATGAAGTGATTAGGGGGTTAAAAGCAAGATTGAAGTTCAAAACAAGAAGAAAAAAAAAAACCTTGCTCTTAACATTTCAAAATCCAATCAAAGTTATGTTTTCTTCACTTGGTTTGTAGTTTACTCAAATTTGTGAAGTTTTCTTTGAATTCATGAAATGCAAATTTTTGAGGTATGAAGTATGGGATTAGGTTAGTTTATGAAGCATGTGAATTATGATTTATTAGGTAAAATTTTGGGTTTATACATATCCCCAATTCTTTGCATACTCCTTGATTTTTGCAGTGCTGACAAAGTGTTTGATGGAATGCCACAAAGACATTTTTGTTCAATTTTGAGAAATTCATTCGAGCACATATCTTTAGTTTAGGGTATTGGTGTTGAAATTTCATTGTTTCTTATTGGTGTTTATGACTTCTAATGTTATTTATCTTTTGTTTGCAAGGAAAATACCAATCAAAACACCTCGAACCAAGTTGAGCAATACAAAGAAGGGGGTCAAATTCATCCAAAGTGTCATCAACAGAAAGCTTCATAGCAAAGAAATATCTCCATTACACCTGGGAAGTTCTAGTTCTTTCTCTTATATCTTTTTTTTTTCATTGTTAAATCTATTTGAAAAACATTGAGGAGAACGTCTCTTCTAATTTAGGGGGTGAAAAATTTCATTCATGTCAATTGCTTTCATATTCATACTATTCATTCTATACTTTTATTCGATTTTTATTGGGATACAAAAAAATGTGAAAAATTTAAAATATTTGTTGACATGTTTATTGTCTAGGATATAAAATGGATCAAACTGTGCTTTGGCTTGAATTTTGGACAATATGAAATCATGAATTGTATAAACTAGTTATGACTTGCTAGATTTCATCTTTATGCGTGTATAGCCATTGTTGGATTATTACTTGTGTAGGGATTGTTTAATAGATGTGGAGCAATTTTTATGTAACTTGAATTTAAGAATGACTTGTAAATCCTTAAACTTAGATCATTAGACATCTCTTCCCTAAATTTGAACCAAACACAGCTCAAAAGGTAAGTTTGGGGGTAGAATGGTTAGAATTTCCATATTTGATGAGTTGGAGGTTTGTGATTCTTGGTTTTGCACTTTAGTTAAAACGGTTTGGTATAAAAACAGAAAAATGATAAAGGTCTTATTCTACTCTTCGAAGCCTTTTTGACTCGAGCAAGTAAGCTTGTAAGGATGTTGAAACCTAGTACCCTAAACTCAACTGAGTTGGGAGCTATCAGCTCAAAACTCGTTATAGGGGTCAATTAGAAAACAAGTACGGAGTGGGGACTTACACATAAGACAATTAAACATCATTAACCATTCTTTGTTGCCTTTGTGACTCGGGTAATTAAGTCTAAGGGGTTCTCTAAACCTGGTACCCTAAAGTCGTCTGGCTTGAGAGTCATCGACCCAAAACTCGTTGCAGGGGTCACATAGAAAGTAAATGAGAAAAGTATTGCAAAAAGACGATAAGAGACAAGGACACGAAAGAAAAAGAAAAGAAAAGTCGTCCATAAAATATATATATATATATATATATATATATATATATATATATATATATATATATATATATATATATATATATATATATAATTACTTGGTATAAGCTTTGTTGACTGAAACCGTGGAGATAAAAAGTGTAAAATTGGGGATTGCTTACTTTTGACGTGTTGTGCATGCATATTTCTAATCCTGACTATCTTGTGTGGAAAAAGCAAAGAAAATATTGAGAAACCACCATAGATAAAATTCAGGGATGTGAGAGAAAAGCAGTAAGTTATGATCATTCATGAGCTTTGAAAGGGAAATCATTAGATTTATTAGGTTGACCACATGGAATTTGGGCTTAATTTTGCATAAAGAGCTACATGGTGTTAGGCATATCTTTGCAAGAATCTTCCTTTGACGGTGGCTATTCACACACACACTTGAAAATTTGGCTTGAGATAACTAGACTTATGTTAATTTGCTATTCATAACTCTTGATGAAGAATAAGTTGATTTAGATTATTGAGGTATATGGTAAACATGTTGACACGATAAAAATATTTGCTACTTTGTTATTTTGATTTATTAGTTTAGTTTACATTGTTCGATGACGAACAATAATTTTAGTTTGGTGATATTTAATAAGTGTATTTTATACAATTATTTCTATGCCAAAAATTGGAATATTATGTTATCGTTTGAGAATAAATACAATTTAATTTGAATCTATTTGTTTACGTTTCAAAAAATGTCCCATAATTATGAGGAATGATGAGATTGATGGAAAAATGCAAACTTGGATGCCAATTGGAGCTAAATTGGACAATCGAGGAGTCAATGACATCAACTTGGAAACATGCATGGTGTCAAAGTGAATAAATCAGAAGTTGGAAGACTCAATTGAAAATTTTGAAAGTTGGAATGAGCTAATTGAGAAGATTTCAAAGTATGGGGACCAAATTGCTTCAATTGAAAGTGGAGGACATGAGGTGCAAATAAAAGACAGGGACTTACTTGTACAAACGGGAAAGTGGAAATTACACTTTAGGGTCCAACCAAGCTAACGTCGGTATAATACTGCGCGGTTGCGCGATGACGTAAAATTTCACCCCGAGAGTTATTTCCATGTCTACACGATCACGGAGCATTCCTACTGGGCCGCGATGTGGGTTTTTTGCGCGGATTCAACAACTTTTTCTCCTCTTTTGCACTAGGTTTCTCCAATGGCTATAAATACAACTTATGAGACACGACTTGAGGACATTTGCCTCACCAAAGAATATCAAACAATTGAGATTTTCACGTCAAATTTTTGGGAGATTCAAGCATAGCAAAGGGGCGAGAGTTGAAGATCGCGTGAAGAATCGATACTTGGTGCAAACTTTTCATTCTCTATTGTTATTTTCAATGAATACTTTCATTTATTGTATTTTTTATTTAAACATGATGAGTAACAAATTTTCTATGCTGGGATGAACGATGTAGCCGAACTTTATTATTTTAATTTCGTATTCAGTTGTTTTAACGATTCGTTGCATGTATCGATTTATTGTTGTGTTTAATGCATGAGTTAATTGGTCACAATTTAATGAGTTATTTTCATAATCCTAGAGGTGAGTTAATAACTTAGATCTAGGTAACAAATTCGGTAATTGAACAAGAGATGGATATATACTTTTGTTATTATCGCGATCGTGTGTGAATTGTTGTATTTATTGCATCTAGATAAGGAATATTTAGACCCTCTGTAGAGATACATGGTTGACTTATTTAGGTAGGATTGATTTAAACTTGAGAGAGGAATCTCAATATAAATTTGTGAATTTGACCGAATGCATATTTAGAAAATAAAAGTGGAATTAGAACTAATTTAATTGGCTTTGTGAAATCGAGAATCCCAATTACTTTACAATCATTTTTAAAAATAAAACAATCTTGCAATTTTAATTCTTTACTTAATTTTCTTAATTTTAGTTTAAAACAACAAAACTCATTCGTTTGTTCAAATAAGGATAAGAACTAAAATATTTCGGTACTTAATAGCAGTCCTCGTGGGAACTATAATCCGGACTCTTTGGTCCACTTTATTACTTTTCACAATCCGTATACTTGCGGATATATTTTGCATCGCAAAATAAAGTGAACACTCCACTCTTGAGCTAAAGAAATTTTCAATTCTTTGATAATCTTTTCTTTTCTAGAAAAATATGGTAAGTCACCATTTTCAGAAGAAAAAAGAAGAAAAGTGAGCACCATCTTTATTCTTTCTGAATTCTTTGTAGTTGACTTATTTAGGTATGATTGATTTAAACTCGAGAGAGGAATCTCAATATAAATTTTTGAATTCCATCGAATGCATATTTAGAAAATAAAACTGGAATTAGAGCTAATTTAATTGACTTTGTGAAATTGTGAATTACAACTACTTTACAATCATTTTTAAAAACAAAACAATCTTGCAATTTTAATTTTTAGTTAATTTTCTTATTTTTAGTTTAAAATAACAAAACTCATTCATTTGTTCAAATAAGGATAAGAACTAAAATATTTCGGTACGTAATAGCAATCCTCGTGAGAACTATAATTCGGACTTTTTGGTCCACTTTATTACTTTTCACAATCTGTATATGATGCGTGTCGCAATGCACCAAAATAATAAATAATTCCTTACTCGCTAAATATTAATTAATAATGTAGTAGTGAGAGTAAGGGTCGATCCCACGAGGAACGGAAACTAATTTTAGTTGTTCGATCAATTAGAATAGAATGAGGGGTTTTGTTGTGTGAAATTGCTTGAATGAAAACTATGCATAAAATAAATAATTAAATATGACTAGAGAATTAATATGAGAAGAAATCTTATTCTCGGGTTCGGTTATGCCCTCCATTAATGTTATACTTTTCCTTGTAACGTGTTTTTATTCCTAATTCAATTATTAATCATAAATAATCAACAAGCTCTGATTATCTAAATTCTTCCTTATGTGTATTGATTCAAAATAAGCTCTTTGAACCAATTCTACCCATGGACAATCCTAAACAAGCTCTTAGGATTTAATGCACGATTAGTATGAAAATTTAGAAGAATAGATTGAATTGGATCGTTAATTACACAAGCTCGAATTAAACAATTCAAGTCGAATTATTACTAAACCTGCACGAGATTTATTTGCTACTAAAGTAAAGATTCAATGACAATTACGGATCAAGAATCTAAACATAGCATATTCATGAATCCAAAGATCAATAATCCAATTGGCCAAATTAAACTATTAATCAAATAAACTCAATTGAACATTCAAAACATAATAATCCAACAATTGAAATAAAGTAATAAATTCACGCTACTAATTTGTAGGAAAAGAAAATAACATAATTGAATTGACATAACTTCCCCTTTGAACAAGATATGAAATTTAGCCTAGCATGATTGTGGTAGATTCTTCAAGTTGCTTCATGAATTCCATTGTTGTTGATATTCTTGCACTTGAAAATCTCCCAAGAATGCTCTATATTTTTCTCTCAATTTTCC
Organism: Ligustrum vulgare; assembly: GCA_963555705.1. Lineage (NCBI taxonomy): Eukaryota > Viridiplantae > Streptophyta > Magnoliopsida > Lamiales > Oleaceae > Ligustrum > Ligustrum vulgare. The sequence goes on along the minus strand of OY743173.1, from coordinate 37,216,915 downwards.
TCAATGTGTAGCATCTTTCAAAAATAATAAAAGTCTATTTTTCTTGTCATGAAATTCCCTTTTTATAGCCTCAATTTCGTGCCCTAACTTTGGGACCAAGAAATCCCAAAATTATGGAAAGAATTGAATTATGGAAATTTTTTACTTGAATAGTTACGGCCGTAACTGAGTTTTTGCGTATTTTTCACAAATTGAAGTTACGGCCGTGACATGTCCCTTTACGGCCGTAACTGTGTTTCTGCACATTTTTCACCATTTGAAGGTTACGACCGTAAATCCTCCTTTACGGACGTAAACGTGTTTCTGCTTATTTTCTTCTTGATTCATCATACTTTTACGGCCGTGACTTTATTTCCTTACTGCCGTAACCTTATTTTCACCTAAGTCCCCAAACTTTAGTTTTGAGTGCATTTTGGTCTTTTTTTCTTCTTTTCTCTTCTTTTATGATCCTATACAATATAAAACATAAAATGCATTAATAATACTTAGATAGAATCACATTATTGCTTATTCAAGGATATCAGTGCATAAAATAAACGTAAATATAACACTTATCAGTATACTTGCGAGTATATTATGTATTGCAAAATAAAATGAACACTCCACTCTTGAGCTAAATTTTTTTTTTTTTATTTTTAATTCTTTGATATTCTTTTCCTTTCTAGAAAGACATGGTAAGTCACCATTTTCAGAAGAAAAAAGAAGAAAAGAGAGCTCCATCTTTATTCTTTCTGAATTCTTAGTAGTTGACTTATTTAGGTATGATTGATTTAAATTCGAGAGAGGAATCTCAATACAAATTTGTGAATTCGATCGAATGCATATTTAAAAAATAAAACTGGAATTGGAGCTAACTTAATTGGCTTTATGAAATTGTGAATCACAACTATTTTACAATCATTTTTAAAAACAAAACAATCTTGCATTTTAAATTTTTTAGTTAATTTTTGTTAGCCCAAGAGTAAACTAACCAAGAGGGGGGTGAATTGGTTTATAAAACTTTTTCGATAAATAATCTCAAACTTAAAACCAATAGGTACAAGTATTAGCACTTAGTGTTACAAGTAACTAAACTATCAATGTAATGTGCTATATAAGTGTAAACTAAATTGATAAGGCAAGTATAGCACTAAGATAAAGTGTTGCACAATGTAAATTGATAGAATAGAGTAAGTGCGATGTAAGTAAGTAAAAGGGATGAGAGAGTGCAAACGCGATTTATGGAGGTTCAATCAACCAACGTGATCTACGTCCCCCGTTACCGAGCTCTCCGTCACGAGCAAGGCCAAATCCACTATTTTGGTAACTTACAACAAGGAGTACCAAATCCTTAGGCGACTTACAACAAGGAGCGCCTATCCTTTACAATCGAGTTTTCACATGGCTCTCGAAACCAACAATCGAGTTTTGACAAGGCTCTCGAAAACCAACAATCGAGTTTTCACAAGGCTCTCGAAACCAACAATCGAGTTTTCACAAGGCTCTCGAAACCAATCAATATAATGAATTGAGTTTACAATTGAAATAACTCTCTTGACAAATGATATACTCAAATTAAGTACCGAGAGAGTTAGGCTAACACTTCAATAGATAGCAATGAATTAAGCTCGAGTGTTAGAGAAAAAACTTTGATGCAAATGATAATGAAAAGTTCAATGCAATCAAACAAAGTTTTTCAAATGATCTCTTGTTAAAAATATTGAATCGAATTAAGTACCAAGAGATGCCACACTTGAATAATTAACAATAAGTTAAGCTCAAAGTGTTTAGGCAATGGAACTTTGATGAATCAAATGATAATGAAAAATGTAGTACAAATAATCAAAGTTCCTTAATTGGAATTTCTCTCTTGTAAAAGATTAAACCAAGTTTAGAACAAAGAGAGACTTACACTTCAATTCCAATATGATGTGAAGATGTTGAAGAAGTTTGAACAATTTAAAACCAAGAATCTTCACAAAAACTTTCTTCCAAAAACTTTGATGAATTTGATAAAACAAAGTTTAGATCAATCAAAGTTTTATGAAAATAAAAGATGAATAAAAACTAAGTAAGAACAATGAATTTTCACAAGAAAGTTTGTATAAAATCTTATCTAAGTTGTTGTTATTGAATGTGAATGAGATGGCTATTTATAGATCAAAATATTCAAATTCAGCAACTTTCGGTTGACCAATTTGAAGTTTCGGTCGACCGAATCTTCCATATAGCCGTTATAAATTCAACCGTTGAGTTTTCGGTTGACCAACTTTCGGTCGACCGAAACTTTCGGTTGACCAAACTTTCGGTCGACCGAAAGTCAACTGTTGACCGTTGACTTTTGGTTGACTTTTGAAAAATATGAAAATTTTCGATTTTTAGGTTTCTAACTTGTTTTTCAAAGTGGTTTAACATAATATAATCATGATTTAAGATCAAATAACATTTGAAAGACAATCTTGACTTATATAAAAATATTTTATCCAAGTGATGAATTTCCAAGTAAGTTTCTTGATGCATAAAAATCATTTTCGAGCTCGTTGAATTTCATCGCTAAAGATTGAGAGTGTTATACCTTTACATACGTTAAATCAACTCTAATCTTGTAAGCTTGAAATCTTGATCTTCATGTCATGCTTTTCAACCTCAATTTTGATCTTTGAATATCTTCAATGATTTCATGATCTTCTTTGCGTCTCATGTGCTCGATCACATAATTTTGATTTATATCTTTAAGAGACGATTTGAACATTGAGTGCTTTGAATATTTATCATTACATGAAACACTTGAAGCACACTTGTTAGCAACACAATAAATTCTTGTTTGTTATGATCAAAACAATAAGGTCAAATTGACCATAGGTCAACAATTTTCTTATTTTCAGTTTAAAATAATAAAACTCATTCATTTGTTCAAATAAGGATAAGAGCTAAAATATTTCGATACGTAATAGCAATCCTCGTGGAAACTATAATTCGGACTCTTTGATCCACTTTATTACTTTTCACGATCTGTATACTTGCAAGTATATTTTGCATCGCAAAATAAAGTGAACACTCCACTCTTGAGCTATTTTTTTTTTTTTTTTTAAATCTTTGATATTCTTTTCCTTTCTAGAAAGACATGGTAAGTCACCATATTCAGAAGAAAAAAGAAGAAAAGAGTGCACCATCTTTATTCTTTCTGAATTCTTTGTAAATTCCTAATGTAGTAGTAACTTGTAAGCTTCTGCTTTTTGAGGCATGTTATCTGTGTTCATTTCATAATACAGCCAGGGACAACTTGTGAGATGGGCCACTCTTCAACTTCATGATATTAAAGGGGATATTTTTTGTTTAGATTTGAATATTTTTAGGACATTGTGATTTTGATTTTAATTTTAGTATTTTGTTGTAGTTGTTAGTCAATCTTATGCTAGATACGTAAATGTAAAATGAACAAATGAACTCTTATTTTATTTAATTCAAGGAGAGCAAAATTTTAATTAAGATTGAAGTAATTAATTTTTATCGTGATTTTTAAATTTTCAAAGAAAAGCGATTTTAATGTTTGTGTAAAATACGTTGTAACAAAAGAAAAATAATGCAAATATATATAAAAGTAATAAAAGTTGCTGTATCCTTTCCCTCTATGGAAACACTGAAATTTGCAATTAGAGATGGTAATGAGTCGAGTATGGGTCGAGTTTGTCAAACACATACCCTACCTACTATAGATTTACAACATCCATACCCTACCATATATCCATTTAAGAAGGTGGGTCGGGTGCAGGTTGGAGACGGGTCGGAGGCGGGTATACTTCTATACCCATTTGAAACCCATCACTATTTATTTATTTATTTTTATTATTTTTCTAGGGATGTAAATATATTATAGGTTAGAGCTGCTCCGGATTAACTTGAATCACTTAAATGTTGGGCTTCACATGAATTTGACTTAAAAAAACTTGTTCTAGGTTGAAACTAAACAAACGAATTTGAACAATTTTTTTAGTTATTAACAAAGTCAATAGTTTAAACATATTAATGTTTAGATATTAACAATATCACTAGATGTTTGAGTTCTATTATTTATTTATTATTATTATTATTATTTTTTTTTTACACAATCACTTGTTTTAAATTCTATAATATTTTAAGGAAATTAATGGGTATGCGGGTCGGGTATGTGTATTGTAGTAAAACCCATACCCATGTCGAGTTTTAAAGTTTACCTTCATATCCTACCCACGAACCCATTTAATCGAGTAATCCCCGCCCATTTATGTCGGATCTTCAAAGGGTATCGGATCCGTGGGTATTATTGTCATCTCTATTTGCAATATGCACGTGAACGCTGTAAAAGAGCTTTGACAACATTTTTACGCGTTGTTGTAAACTATTTTTGTTGTAGTAAACCAATGTTTAGTCATGGACAGTTTTTTGTAGCAGTGTCAAATGTTACGAATTATGCTGATTTAGCATGTGTTCGACGGCAATGCAGCAGTCCTTTTTTTTGTTTATTTGTTTTTTCGAGGTGAAATTCGTAGTTAAAAAGTGATTTCAAAAAATGTGTGTGGTTAAAAAGTGATTTAGAAAATTGTGTTGCTTATAATTGTGTGTTATAATATGTTTTCCGAACGCATTGTTAAATATATTGATATGCGATGGCGATGGGAGCTCAACAAACTTGACGACACTTGCTTTGTATAAGGAAGTTTTCCAAAATTTGTAATACCCTTGATAATAGAATGCTCATTATTATTTAAATCAACACTATATTTTCGTAATTTTCGTTTCTTTTTTCGCAATTTAGTCTTTAGTAAATAAAATATGTTCGTACATCGTACGGATTTGAAAATAGTTATTATATTGATTAAGGATAACTCTATTTTCACAATTTGGTCTACAATGTGGATCACAATCACACAGTGTGAATGTGATTGTGATCCACGTTGTAAATCAAATTGTGACTATAGTATTATTGATTAATTAATAATAGGGTAATTCCCCTTGTACATGGAAATTACCTAGGGGTTTTTAATTCCCTCCCCCCACACCCCTCTCTCACTGGTACGGAGAGCTTGTTAATGCGGTCTCAGAAGCGGCTAAAAAGTCCAAAATAATTTGAATAAAATAAGAGAAATATTTCTTCACGATTGTAACATTTCGCCACCTAACAAGAATACAGTCAAATTAGTCCATCTATTTCTTTTCTTTTGAATAATGGGAATTGATCAAATTATAAAGCTCCGCAGCCACAACACCTCCAGCTACCATCTTCATCCCTCCACCAAGGTAACTCGTTTACTTTTTTCCCCCTTTGTAAAAGGTCTGATTTTAGAATTGGGATTTCATATTTTGTTGATATTTGACGTGTAGGTTTAAATTTAAGTTCATATAAGTGAATTGATAGGGTATCTGTAGATTAAAGATTCCGGCCTTTGAGATTTGACGATCAATTCTTGATTTACTGGATTTTTTTTTTTTTTTTTGTGTGTCCTGTCATTTATTTTCATATTTCATTCTTGCTTATGGATGCACAGTTATTAAAGAGGGATTAATGTTGTTTCTATGCGGAGGTTGAATTAAATTTCTTGCGTTGTGGAATGGGAAGTAATATTTTTACTGAGTTTGCAAACATATGTTGCTCATTATAAAAGATTGAGGTTTGCCTTATATGATGAGCAAAGCCCAAAAAAGGTGTCTGCTAAAACGTGGGAAGGGATTCCATCCAATTTCCCGTCAGAAGGTTGGAAGGTGGTGATATTTCGCTTTAAAATGTTTAAGCAATAGAAAAAACAAGCAAAATTATTAGTTTAAATTTTGTCTTCAAACGCCCCTCCGTTTACAAGCCGAATTCTTTTTTCCATCAAAGGTCAAACCGTGCACAGTTTTCATTAGTGGCGGTAGCAACTGGAAAGGCTTGAAATAAAAACCATGTTTGATAGGGTTCCTCCTCGTCCAAAAGCCTTAGCTGACAGAGAATGGTTAGTAGGGATGGCAACGAGACCAGTGGGGACGTTGTTCCCCATCCCCGCCCCACAGGAGATTTACCATCCCAGTCCCGGCCTAAACGGGGGTGGGGATGCACAAAATCTCCGTTTTTACTTTTTTTTTAATTAAACTTGTTAATCGAAGACGAGTTCAAGGTAGGTATTAGGGAGGGGACCACCATTCCCATCCAGGGCTCACACCTGTCTTTTTCGGGATTTCCCGTCCCGTTAGGTTCTTGTCAAGTTCGAAGATTCCCTAGTCCGTTACCCTTCCTTGTGGCCAGACTTATTTACTTAAATTATGTATTTAAGAGGAGGTTCTCTTCATTTTCATTGCATAGACTGACATATGATCTTGTAGAGAGCCCGCTTATTGAGACCATATTCTAAACCTGTTTAAGAATCTGCTTAGCCGAACCTTTCCCCTTTCATGCATCATGAAAAGAATTCTATCTCTCTAAACAAAATAGATATATAGGAAAGAAGGAATAAAAAAAGATCTGTGATTGCATGCTATCTATTTCCTGAACTGAAAAAAGTGAGAGTTATCAGAAAAGGATTATGAATATGAACGCTTTCATCTACTCGGATTAAGAACAGAATCAATATATATTTTTTTTTTGGCAAATGATAGACGGGTGACTTTACAGTTTCACAATTACCGCCTTATTCTCCAACCCTTTTAACACCAGCCCAGCAGCAACGTAAAAAAAAAAAGGGACGAATATGGAGGCAAACTTGGTCCAACCAGTGGTTGCAGCACTAATTTCAGCATTAATTGCTGCCAGAGCTTATAAAAAGAAATCTCTTAACTTGTCTGGGGCTATTCTTGGTTTCACTGTCATGACCATTCATATTGCTGCAAACTACAGGTGCCTTTCCCCCCTATATCTATCTATCAAAAATGCATTTGAATAAATTACGGGTCTCTTTTTCCCTACAAATGCAACGGTCTTATTATCTTCTTAATTTGCTTTTCTGGAATGTATTATAGGTTTGGTGCTGTGTTGCTCGTCTTCTTTTTCACTTCCTCTAAGTTTACAAAATTTGGAGAGGATAAAAAGCGAAAAGTTGATGCGGATTTTAAGGAGGGTGGTCAACGCAATTGGTAAAACTCCAACTCTCCATCCCTCTTTCCCTTGTATGATTTAAACTTAATTTATTCGAGTATTGACACCTGTGCATGTCTTTTATATATTTTTGGTATTTTGTGTGGGATTATGGAAGATTAAAATGTGATTTTGTTGTAAGAAAAATAAATGTTTTGTTAATTACTGTAAGGAGAAGATTGAATTATTATACTACAAAAATATTGGATGTTCTGGTTTTTTAATCAGCACCTCCTTCCTCCTCACCCAACCAAAGAAAGACGGGAAAATAGTTGAATTGCTTGTATTTTCTTGAAACATTTTTATTTTTTTTATTTTTTACACCATCCAGAGTCACTGTCCATGTTACATTTGAGTATTATCTGGCCTAATCCTAAATTTCAAATCAGCACGCAAGTTTAATTATGATCACAGAATCAATACTATAAAACTGAAAGGAGCCCCAGTCCAATCACTTAATGTCAGTTGTATGAATGCTGTTTCACCATATTCACACATGTTCTGACGTTTAAAACATTGTTGTCTAAGAAGTTTTAGTCCGCGGGAAATTTCCTGAATTTTTTCTGTATCGTGCATGCGAGTAATAGATTTGATTATATGTATTTTCTTTTTTCTCCAATCGCACTTGATGGTCATGATCTAGAATTTCACTATTTCTTCTTTACAGGATACAGGTTTTATTTAATAGTGGAATTGCAACCATTTTAGTCTTGATTGCTTGGAAGTTAGCAGGATCAAAAGATAATTGCCTAAATTCAAAAGATTCAAGTATTATGACTGCTCTAATGGGTGGTATTATTGGTACATATTGCTGCTGCAATGGGGACACCTGGTCATCTGAGCTTGGAATTCTTAGTGATGAGCAACCTCGATTGATCACAACCTTCAAGGTAATTAAACACAGCTTTAATATTGGCTATTCACATTCCTCCTGTTTCTTTTCTGAGCTACATTTATTTCTAGTGATTGCTCCTGCTGTTGTGTAGCATTATCAGCCTCAGTGAGTTCTTTACTATCCTTACTACTGAATTGAAAGGAAAATTATAATTTGAACCATAACTTCATTAGTCACTCAACCCAGAAATTTTATTTTAACTGTAGTTTCACCACCTACAAATGTGACACGAAAAAAAAAAATGTTTAATGAAGTTATTCAATATGAAACCTTCTGTGCTTTGGGCGCATCTTGCAAACAGCTCTTAACACTATAAAATAAACTATCCAATTCTCCCTACCATAAATGTCACTAATGCTTTGAACATTTTTAGTTATCCTTGTTTTCCCATTTTTGTAAAATCTCTGTTTTTGTAGTTACCAATGAGTTCACTTCATTGCTCATACTGAAAGATTGAGAATTTTATGAAGTTTCTGTTCCACGGATCATAATTGGAGATTATAAAACACTAAGCCTCCGTTTGGTAACACTGTTTGATTTATAAACTTGTTTATTTATGATTTCGAGGTAAAAAGTAATGGTTGAAAATTGGAGAGAGAAAATGTGTGTGGTTAAAAAATGATTTGAGAAATTGTGTTGTTTATAAACATGTTTATAAACAAAAAAAAAAGTAGTTACCAAACAGATGCTAAGATATCTCAGGTTCAAGTCCCGTGTTGTGTGGTTTGTTTATTTTTATTTCTTTTCTCGCAATTAGATGTGGACATTGAATTTACAAGTGTGAAAGCAGTTTATAATTTATTTATTTATTATTATTATGTTTTCCCCTCCAATTTATCAGCCAGTTCAGAGAGGTACAAATGGTGGTGTAACAAAAGCCGGACTTCTAGCAGCTGCAGCAGGGGGCAGTGTCATTGGATTGGCATTTGTTCTGTTAGGATTTCTTACCACTGAATGCGCATTTGATGTAGCTCTGAAGCAGCTGTTATTGATACCCCTTTCAGCTGTTGCTGGACTATGTGGAAGTGTTATAGATTCTTTGTTGGGAGCAACACTGCAGTTCAGTGGTTTCTGCAGTGTTCGTAAAAAGGTGAGACATCTTTACTCTGAATGTGGATTAATCTTTGATGCTTGAATAGGAGCCTGAAAGCTAGTCCTGAGATATGGCTTGCAAATTCATCAGCTTATTGTGAGAAACGTACTAAGAGCATGTTTTGGGTACATTACTTTTTGGGTAAATTTCATCCTCGGTCATTGAACTTTCAGCTAATCTCAATTGGATCATAGAATTTTAGTTCATCTTGGTACACTGAACTTCAATTTTGTTTCAATCTCTCTATTCTGTCACTTACTGTCCTTCACACTGACAGAAATTGCAGTTGTTAGCACTACCATAATAAGATATTCCACGTAATCGCTTTATGGCATCATGTCAACTCACCACTAGATCATGCCAGAAAAGTTTTAAACTAAAAAACACTTCTTTTAACCTTTTAATCTAAGCTGTGAAATATGAATATTAACAGTTCTTTAACTAACCCTAGTGGTGAGATAGCATTCAACAGATCAAATACATGGAAACTATGTTACAGTTCTGCTGCCAACTGAGAAATTTCCATCCGTTTAAGGGTTGAATTGTGACATTGTGACATATAAAACGAAATTGAAGTTTACTGACCCAATTGAGATTTCAAAGAAAGTTCAGTGACTATGGATGAAAATGACCCATTATAATTTTCTTGTTTTAAGTAAAAAGAAGTTTTTTTTTGTAGAGAAAAGATGGATGCCTACAGTAGGTTTTTTATGTTGGGACCATGTATATTTCAATTTGTCCAGTATCAAGTCCAAATCCTAGGCCCAAGTGAGGTTTCAACCTAAAATTAATTGGTAATAGGTGGAGTAACCCACTTGGGTTATATGGAGGTTTATTTTCTTTTACACAACGGATGTGGGATTGTTTGTATTCCCAACCATCCCTCTCTCAAACAAGGCCCACGAGATACACTGGGCTCATCCGGTCCTCCCTTAAGATAAATTCCGTCATATTTCCTCATGCTCAGGGAGATCACCATTCATTGAAATAATCCACCATAGTTGCTGCACACTATGTTACCTTGGATCTTCCATCTCGTGAGAAACCACAAGAATTCTTCATCTTGAAGCTCATCATCTTAATTCATCAACCCTTTTTAGGGAGTCATGTTCATCCACTCGATTGTGCGTCCACCAGATAATTTTTTTGACTTTGATACTATTTGTTGGGACCATGGATATTTCAATTTTCCCAGGCCCAAGTGAGGTTCCAACCCAAAACCAATTGGTAATGGGTGGAGTAGCTCACTTGGGTTATATGATGGTTTATTTCCTTCATCACAACCGATGTGGAGATTGTTTGCATTCCCCACATTTTAGAGTTCATGTAGGTTGTAGAAATAAAGTTTCTTTTATATTGAGAGAGAACAAGAAAAAAGGGAGGCAAACGATCACAGACATCTTTGTAATATTAATTCAAATTTCTTGTAAGAAAAGTAGCAGCATATAATAAAGTTGAGCCATTCTTCTTGTTGAGTGATGAAGTCACGGTCACAGGTCACCTAGGCATTGGATATTCTTTATGTTTGTTGTCTCTTTAAAATAATCATGTCTAGAGTATGTTTGGCTAAGCTTAGAAGTTGGAAGTGAAATTTTTTTCCAAATGTGTTTGATCCTTTTTAAAAGTTATATTTTTAAAAGATATTTAGTTCGATAACTTACTTTTCGAAAGTAAGTCTTTATTTACTTATGGAAAACTTACTTTTTTTTTTTTTTTTTTTGAGCTTAGCTAAACATGTTAAGTACTCTTAATCAACTCGTTGAGTGATTTTTATTAAGCCCTTGTTTGATGCAACTTAAATGAGATATTATAGCTTCTTTATGGTCTAACATTCTTGCCAATACATTATCTTCATTTTGCTCCGGATTGTAATCTCTAATGAAAAATATAGCTCCATGAGCAAAAGCTCCTGTCATGATGAATCCTGCAATATATTGGTGATGAGTATATAATGCAGTTTGAGTAGTAAAGTCTTGTGCTACGAATGCACAAGCAGATAAAGAGTACATGTGTTGAGCTACTAAGGAAGTAATAACCCCTAAAGATGCTAGAGCAATGCCTAATTGAAAATGAAGCGAATTATTAATTGTGTCATAAAGACCCTTATGCCCTTGTCCCAATCCTCTCACCAGAGGAATATGTGCATCTAAAAGATCTTTGATACCATGTCCAATCTCGAAATTCGTTCCATACATATGACCAACAACAAGAAAATAAATGCAATAGCTAGAAGAAGATGAGCAATATCGATCAGCCATAAACTTTGTGTTTGTGGATGGAATCCTCTGAGAACAGTTAGAATGGCAGTTCCTGCTCCTTGGGAGGTCCCAAATAAATGACTACTTGAATCAGAGTTTTGAGCATAAAGATTTAACTGACTTATAAAAAGTAGGCTTAACCTTTGGGGATGCGGTAATACCTCTAAGAAATTATTCCATCGAACATACTCCCCTCTGGATCAAAAAATAGCGACATGTACTAAATGTCTTGTCCAAGCCAAGGAACTTATGTCAAAGAGTCCTGACAAATGATGATTCAGACGAGATTTAGCATTTTTGAACCATGAAACACTCGATTTCCATTTCGGTTGTAGGTGTAACCAACCAGCTATTAAGGATACGATAGAAATAAATAATAGAAAAAGAGCTCCAGTATAAAGATCTTCATTAGTACATAAACCGATTGTATACCACCATTGATAAACACCAGAATTAGCGATATTCACTGGGCCAAGCACATCCCCTCGAGTAAAAGCTTCCACAGCTGTTGACCAAAATGAGGATCCTAAATTGCATGAGCAATAGGTCTTACATGTAAAGGGTCATGTACCCATAATTCAAAATTTCCTTGCCAAGCTACATGAAACAGATTTCTGAAAGTCCATAGAAAAATTATTGCTAATTGATCGAAGTGAGAAGCAAAAATATTCTGATAAAGACATTCTTCAGTAATATCATCATGACTCTCGAAGTCATGTGTGGTAGCAATACAATGAGTAGTGGGGTCCTGAGCTAAGCCTTGGCTATACCTTGGAAATCTTAATGCCATAATGCTTTTCAAATCCTCCTAGCCATTATCCCACTGCAATAATTCTTGCTAAGAAGAACACCCATGTTGTGGCAATTCCACCCAGAAGGTAATGGTTTACTCCTAAAACACATCTTGTACAATGCTCAAGGCTCTTGACTGAGAAGTAGGAGCAACTTTTAATGTATTATGAGCCCAAACGATGGATTCAATAAGTTCTTGCCAATAACCACGTTCGCTAAATAGAAACATCAAACTAAAGCCCATACAAAATGAGCACCTAGGAAAAAAAGTCAATATGCAGATAATGAATAACCACAAAACATAATTGCCTGGGATTCCTGTGCCCATAAGAAATCCCGGAGCCACCCATTAATAGGAATACAACTTTGCACGATATTTCCTCCCGTGGTATGAGTTACTACCTCTTGATCACTTATACTGCCCCAAACATCAGACTGCATTTTCCAATTTTCCAACTGAAATGGAATATTACTACCGAAATGGAATTGTACATCCAGAATAGTCCTAAGAAGACATGATCCCAAGCCGATACTTGGCATGTACCCCCTCTTCCAGGTCCATCACAAGGAAAACGAAAACCAAGATTTTCTTTATCCGGTGTCAAACGGGAGCTACGAGCAAATAGAACACCTTTCAAGAGTATCAATACCGTGACATGAATCGTAAATGCATGGATGTGATGTACAAAAAAATGCGCGGTTCCTAACGGAATAGGTGACAAGGCCACTTTGCCACCTACTACTACTACTACTACTACTACTACTAAAAAATACCACCCCTGCCTCCCCCAAAGTTAAGGTGCTTGCTGTTGCACTAGGAGTTGTTGTGCCAGGTGCTGAAGCATGGGTATTTTGTATCCATTGAGCAAAAACGGGTTGTAATTGTATAGCATTATCTGAAAACATATCTTGAAGACGCCTTAAAGTGCTCATGGTATCATTATGAACCAAACTTATGAAAGCTTAGAAAGATGCATGTTCTGTTGAGAGATTAAAATTAGATTTTTAGCAAATTTTGATAAAAGTTTATGGTTAAAAAGTTTTGGGACTCATTAAATATGTAATTATAATTAATTGTTAACTTTGACTTTGACAAACATTTGAAGTTTTTGTTCAGATTTTTCCGTGATGATTGATACATTTCTTGTTTACAGGTTGTAGGTAAACCAGGACCGACTGTGAAGAGAATCTCCGGTCTTGGTATACTCGATAACAATGCTGTGAACCTCGTCTCGATATTTCTGACCGGTGTACTGACTTCTATTGCTTGCTTATTTATTTTTTGAGATCCATAAACCAAACGAATAATATAGTCTCTATTTATTCGGAGTTATATATGTTCAAGATTAATGTTGTATTAGTTTTGCGTCTACAAAATGCTACTGAATTCTTCTTTAAAACATGTTCAATTTTCCACTTGCACTCAACTTCCTGGACTAATTCTTTAGCTTCAAATGTTAAAGTGTCGTGTGATTTTGTAACCGATCAACTGTTCTTGTTTCTCTCGTAGAACTATTGGTTCTAGTCATGTTTGGTTAGATACTATTTTGCCTCATAAGTAAATTTTTAGTGTAAATTGTTGTGTATTTTTCTTATTTCACTTTTACAATTTATATTTTAAACCATTAAGCTCTCAATTATTTTGACCAATTAATCTACTTGTACGATTTTTCCCCAGGAGTGCCAAGGAAGACCAAGGTTGTTAACCAACCACCTATTTAACAACCTTGTACAAGTAGCAATGTTGTATTTTGATAGAATTATTCTATTTTTAGAAAGCTCTTGATAAAAAGCTTGACAAAAGTTTTCACATGTGGTGGCGTATGAGGTCAAGAGCAATGATTATCGTCCTTCATTTCCTATGTGAGTTTTTACCAACCTCTTTGTCAAGAGCTTTTTTAATGTAACAAAATTGATTTTGATAACATGTGAAAATTAAGATTTAATAGAGAGATTATAACAAAATAATTCTAGAACTGAATAAAAATTGATTATATAGTTAGTGTCGAGAACTGAATTAGAACTTTTTGGTTCTTGATTTTAAGACTTGGATTCATTTCAATCAAAATCAGATTGAACTGGACGGGTTGTTTATTCTGGTTGCGATCGAGTGATTTCAGTGAAAATGCACTCCTAAGTGCCTAACCTTAACTTAGATTTGCTATTCGTCAGCACGCTAGGAAAATGTGAAAATGTTTGGCTTAGACTGAAAAGGTATTTTAAAGAATGTCAACCTTAAATATTACTTTCATGCAACGTTTTCCCCATAAATGTTTGCCAAAAACAAAGAATTAAAAGTAATTTTATGTACAGAATTTATGCCTGGTTTTTATTCAAATTTTTTCATTTTTCTACAATACTCAATCTCAATCATTCAATTAAAAGTCGGACCACAATATTTAATTTTTCAGTCAAATCTCAATTATTCATTCTCTTAAAAATCACTATTAATTTCAAATGTTCATTTTAACTAGAATCAAGCACACATTTTTAAAAGTCTCCACTTGCTTCTCCTTCTTCCCCTTTTTCTAGGCTTCGCCAAACTTGAACCATTCATGAAACTGTACGGGATTTCTAATTGGAGAATTGAATAATCTATTTAAAAAAAAAAAAAACCCTAATCTGAATCAGAATGACCCCTTTATAGAGAGGTTTCGAGTCTCTCAGACTTCTCTAATTTGGTGAAAAAGTCTTTGCCTTTTCTTAGCCTATGTTTGGTGAAAGTTATTATTATTTTATTTTATTTTATTTTTTTATAAAGAAAGAATTTGTTGTTTTATATAAAATTAGTTGTAAGCGAAGCACGTCTTTCATAAATGATAAATGACAGGCGTGATTTTTTTGAATAATTACTACCGTTTTCGAAAATAGTTGACATAATTGATATTGTTAAAAGACATATGAATATTAAGTTATTTGCAATTTTTAAAAAAATTCACCTAGGAATCGATATATATATATATATATAATTGTGCATAGATAAATTAGATTAATTTAGGAGCATTTTTTTAATAAAAAATGTAAATTTAAACTAAAATTTTAGTTTTGAAATTATTTATTTATATTCTTAATTAGAATATAATTAATTTTTTTCTTATAAATTAATTAATGTTTTAATAAAAATTTAAGAGTGTTATTGACAAAAGATAAAAATATCTAAATATATTGTAGATTAATATAATAACTAATAATATTTAATGAAAATAAATTAAAATTTAACTTATATGGTATAGTTATGATCTCATCTTGATAAATTGATTTGTATCATTAAAATATTCATTCTTTTTAAGAAATAATTCAATTAGTTTGTCATTGAGATAGTTAACATACTCATTTTTTTGTTGAAATGATTTATATAACTTACATATTATTAGACAAAAAATTAATTGTTAATGTTATTAATTAATAATGATGGTATTGATAAGAGTTTTAGGCATTCATTTTAATTGTCGTGTAATTATTGAATATGAAAATCAATGAAATAGTAAAATGTCATAAACACATTAATTCAGAAATTAATCCACGTTAACGTAATGTAATTGTGTTGTATGTAAATGTGAATTAAAATTTATAGTTTTTTTTTTTCACGTGACGTGAAAATAAGTCACGAATTAATGAAATTGTAACATTTTGAATTGAAAGCCGCACAGTTATTACATTCAAAATATATACATTCTAAATTATGAAATTTGAATAGAACAATCCAATTTTAGAAATTCTGAATGTAATATTTTGATTTTTATATTAATATTTTGCAATCATGATAATATTTATTAAATGACGAAGTAATTTTTCTTCTTTTTTAATCTTAATGGTAAATAAATGGAAAAAAAGGTATAAAAATATTATTATGATGATATTGGTGATTGTTGATATATGAAACTTTATCAAGGTCCAGTTCGGAATATGTGAGTTCAGCCCATCAAAGAAGGCCTCAACTAAATTGGGCTTGGCCCACCTTGGATCTCTCATTTTGAATAACGAACTTCATTAATGTTGCTCCGTAGTCCGACTTGCGACCCACACATGTTGTCATATGGGAGGAAATCCCTGAGGTCGGTAAAATATCAACCTCGGTACACATTAGACAATGGGGAGGTTTATTGAGAGTACGAATTAACTGGCTCAATGCAAGTGGTTTACTTAGGGCTGCACAACTTAGAAAAATTGCCTGCAACATGGCGCCGTAATATGCAGTTTTAGAGAATTTTTATTTTGTGATAGTGGACCCACAATTACATATTTTTGCTTAGACAATAAGTTATCAACGTCATTTGCATGGATTATTGTGTAAATCTCATATTTTATTCATTTAGCTACAGTAAACCAAAAAAATTTCTCTATAAATGGACAGAGTTTATATCATTGTAAAATATGCCCAAATTGTAAGCGAAAATATTGTTACAATACTTCCAAGACATAACTGGTTTTCTTCTATTTTATTATCTCTAAATACTAATCCTATTAAACCAAAAATACTGACCTGAGTCGATAAGAAAGTTTCCATGTGTCGCGGCAATTTTTGACGTCAACAGTGATAATATAAAATAATATTATAAAATTGTAAATTGTTAGATAATAAATTAATTTATAGTAAATAAATGAGAAAGTATACTGATATGAAGTTATATTATAACATTGTAATTGTTAGATAATAAATTAATATATAATTTTATTAAATAAGAAGGTAAGAGTATATTAGGTATATAGTTAAATATATACGTGTAAAATAAGAAATTACGAATTTTTGACTCATCCCAAATGGGTAATATAGTTCAAGTATTATATTAAGATATTATAGTAGTAATAATATTTTATAAATGATGAAGTAATTTTTCTTTTCTTTTCTTAGTGTGCGTTTGATATTGTTTAAAAGTAGTTTTTTTTTTTTATTAAATGAATAGCGATTTTTAGGAGAATAGATGTTTGAGATTTGGTTGAAAGGTTAATTATTGTGAGCTTGACTTTTAATAGATGGTTGAGATTAAGTACTGAAAAAAAAAATTAATGTAAACCAAACAAGGGCTTAATACTAAATAAATGAAAAAATGTAAAAATATGAAATTATATTACAAAATTATAAATTATTAGATTGTAATACAATCAATTGTTGGATAATAAATTAATTAAATACTAAATAAATATTATGAAATTATATTATAATATTATAAATAATAAATTATTATTTAATATTATTAATTAAGAGGTAAGGGTATGTTGGACATATAATTAAATATATATAGGTAAAATAAGAAATCAAAATATTCTCCCTCATCATCACTTTTAATATATAGTTGATAGTAGATAAGTTATTGAGAAGCGATTTAAAAAATGTTTTTGATTAAAATGTGGTTTAAGGAAACATAGTTTATACTTTATAATAGCTAACTTTTCTCGAGTGCTGAGACAACAATAATTAAGCCTCCCTTTTTTTGGTGTGTGTATAAACAAATAATTTGATATTTTCGAGATAAAATATACTCCCTCCGTTCCACAACGATAGGCTTGTATACTATTTTCGTCCGTCCCACAAATATAGGCCGCTTACTATAATGAGTATGTATTTAATTTTTCATTTCCTCATATACCCCTAGTTAATGTACCTTGATAATTAATTCCAATATCAATTTAATGGCACGTAGTTTGAATGAATTAATGAGTTTTTGAAATTAACATAAAAGTATATTTGGAAAAGTATAGATAAATTTATTATTTTAATTATATTAACTACTATTTCTTAATCTGTGTGAAAATGAGAATAACATTTTTTTGGGACGAGGGTAGTATAATTGAAAATTAATTTATAAAATGTGGCTTAAAAATTAATTTGAAAAGAATTGTTATTTATAAACAAGTTACTAAACATATTGTAAACCTTTCTTTGCCTTTGAAGAAAGGACAACACATATACCGTCGGTCATTTGCTCTTGAAGGGATCTTAAGTTCGAGAACACGTTTTATTTTCTATCAAGATGTTAGAAGTATTTTTTTTTTAATTGTTGAAATTATGTTGGTCCTTAGATATCGATCCGAGCTCAGTAAGCTCTTCAAAACACAATCACAAAACTCAAGTTCGACTTTCACATCAACCTAACATTAGTTGTCACAACTATACTCTAATCACACCTTGATAGAGGAAAAAAATGAAAACCCAAAGCAAATAATAAATAAAAGCAACATATATATAACAATTAGTTGGACTGATCTAAATATGTCCTAAATCAACAAGCTCAAAACCCAACAACCAATTCAACCAAGTCCAAAGTGTATGCCCAAAAAACAACGCAATTAGACCTTTAAGTAAGCTGCTATCGAGTCGAGCTAATCTCAAAAATTGTTTTAAATCATCGTCGAGATTTATTGAGTACCAAAAACCCAATATTTATCATAAAAACATTTTAAACCACAAAATCTATGAAATCCACAAGTTTTCCATATTTTCTTAACCACACAAGTTAAAAATCATATGGTGAGATAGGATGCAATCATGCAATAATAATGAAATTTTACTACAAGAATTCTCTCAATACATCACTGAAATCTTTCTTGAGACCTAGTAACCAAAATAATATTAGGGTACCAGTAATGAATACAAGAGATCAGGTCAATCTGTTTAGATTATATATCTCCAACACTACAGGAAATCCTTAAAAAACACCCGCAAAATCGTCATATCTCGACTTGAAAATGTTCACGGATAAAGTATCGTTTATCTACAAAATCTTGCAAGTCACACTACGCCTGAGGGAAGCCGTAGCACAAGGTGTCCACCAAGAAGACTGCAAAAAGCCAAAGAAAAGAAGAAGAAGAAGAAGAAGATTTTTGTTATTGCTCTTTGAGATATAAGTTTGGCTAAACTTTAAATAAAGAAAAGTTAAATTTTTGATACCAAAATATAAAAATATGTAACTTCTAAAATTGAAAACACATGGTCGAGAAATGTTGAATAAAAGCAACATTAAAGCTTAACCAAACATGTAAAAAATAACTTCAACGTGATATATAAAAAGCTTACAACCTACCTCTTTATATAGTAATAGCAGAAATCAGCCAGAATAAAAGTTTGGACGAGTTCAGAAAGGAGAACCAACGAAGGCCATAATCCATTACCTAGAGCTGTTAACAAACGCCCCTCAGTATCAACTACCTGCATTCATGCATGGACAGTAATTAATAGCCATGTCATCTGTCACAACCCACTTTAATTTTACAAGTCAAATAATTATTTTATCAAGTCAACATTTATTTTTGATTAATTTAGTCCAAGTGGGGAGAATTTTAATTAGTGGAATTTTTGGGGATCATTTAAATTTTATTATAAGTTGAAGGTTACTTATCATTATGTATAGTTAAGGATTAATGGGTATATATACATATATAAATGGAGGACTAACTGTGCAATTTCCATCAAACTTTACAATGTCTTGATATTAGGGGACAAAACAATTCAAACAAACCAAAACACATACACATTACAGTGAGAGGGAGAGAGCTCGCCAGTGTGAAGAAAAAAAAAAACGGTGGGAAGAAAAGAAAAAAAAAAGGAAGAAGGAAAAAATGGGGATTTCACTCAACCATCATTCTCTTCTACTTGTATTCTTCATCTTCAAGAGGTAAGGCAATACCCATTTATTTGAGATATGGTGTTGATTTTAGGGTTTTGATTTTTGAATTAAATGTTAGATTTTTGAATGGATTTATGGTTCACATGAAGATATTGAGCTAAGTATTTAAGTTTGGTTGAATACATTGTGGTTACATGCTAGGGTTTATAATAATAGTGGATTAAATTTATGATTTGGGCAAGATTAAGTTATTGGAGCCTATGTTAAATTATTTCATGCTTAAATGCTTAATTTGGTGATGTTTATTTGGAGATTAAATTACCCATGTAATTAAGTTGAAAAATTAGTCCATTACTAGTTTCTTGGAAAGGGGTTTTGGTGTCTATGAGCATTCCATTGAGGTATTGGTTAAATAAAGGATATATTAGTTATAATGAAGCTATATTTCACATAAGAGAAGGTTGGTTGGATGTAATGTTGGAGGCATATGAAATTTGTGGTTATTGTATAGGACGTTATTTCATTTTGGGCATTTGTTAAATATTTGTAATTATTGGAGTTGATCCAATGTTTTAATTTATTTTTCAAGAGGCGACACGGAGATTGACCGGCATATCAGTCAAATTAGGTTTCAGTCACAATCTCTATGAGTGAAAAAAACTTATTTTTCCTTAAAAGTTAAATTTTAATATTTAGTGACATAATTTTCCATACGATTCATGTTTTCAATTAAGTAGACAAGTTACAGAAATTACTACTTTTCGCAAATACAAGTTTAGAAGCATGATTTTAGACTTCTTCTTTTAAAATTTCAAGCTAATCAAATTATAAATTTAGTACATTATTCTATAAAAGAAGTTGTTACATGTAAATTATTATTGTGAAAAACCATCAGAAAGTACCCAGGTGATATTACCCGCTCTGCACTGATGTGAATTCGTTTCCACGGTGTATGACCATATTATCAGATTATCAGAGGTCTTTGGGATCCACTCTTGTGCACATATAGGCTTTGGGCCGTGTACTAGGGTGCTTTAGCCTTTGGGGGCAGTCTATGCGCATATGACACAATTTGTCAGATTATCAGCTTATCAGATTTGAATGACTTTTCCTTGTACATCGAGAGTACTCTGTACTTGAGTAAAGTTGTTCATTGGGTACACTTTGATGTGATTATTTTCAGTACAATATGATATATTTATTCATAGAAAAATATTTCAGCTTCTCAGTACAGTTCAACGAAGTTTTAGTATTATCAGACAGTTATCACAATTTATGCCATGGTTTCAGTATTTATAAATTCTCATTTCAGCTAGATGTGCTTTTCAGATAAGTAAAATATTTTCTTATGTTAATCAAAAGTTATAGTTACAAAACAAATAGTGATTTTATAAAGAATTATAAACGAGAAAAGTATGACTAGTTTTCAAACACTCCACCCACTGAGTTAAAATCTCATATTTTTGTAACATTTTCCCTACCAGGATACTTTTGAGTTTTGAGAGGACGTTGGAAAGCCTGCCAAAGAGCTACAAGATCATTTAGTTGTATGTTTCTAGTTTTCATCATTCTTTTGGGATCCATGTTTATATATTTAACTCGATCCACTCTCGAGTTATTGTTTTGTCAAGTAATTAGTTGATTAGAATGATCTGTTGATGTATCAAATCTATGTGGAATGGATGATATGTAGTAAGAACTAGATGGGCAGGCATGAGCTCTTTTGACATGATGATGAGAAGGGATATGGATCCCCAGTATTTTACATGTGGTTGTTTGAGGATTTGTTGATTTTGTTATAGGGAGGTTATATCCAATATTTAAAGGGAACTTTGTCAAAAAAAAATTTTAAAATCATGGGGTATTACGAGAAGTTTTATAGAATTTGAAAAAGTTTCAGTAGCCTTGGTGGTGGGTTCAGTATCTAACTGGCATTCATCATCGACGCACGCCACGTCTCGGGTCCACATAGGGTGATTCGAGATGGGGGTCGTGTCATCATCTATATTGGGCTGTACAATATAGTATACAACCAAATCACATATATATTTTATTGTATAACTAGGGTGCAAGTATGTCTTCTACATTTCGGGTATCAAATCTATGTGGAATGGATGATATGTAGTAAGAACTAGATGGGCAGGCATGAGCTCTTTTGACTTTTGATATGATGATGAGAAGGGATATGGATCCCAGTATTTTACATGTGGTTGTTTGAGGATTTGTTGATTTTGTTACAGGGAGGTTATATCCAATATTTAAAGGGAACTTTCTCAATTTTTTTTTTTAAAAATCATGGGGTATTACGAGAAGTTTTATAGAATTTGAAAAAGTTTCAGTAGCCTTGGTGGTGGGTTCAGTATCTAACTGGCATTCATCATCGGCGCACGCCACGTCTCGGGTCCACATAGGGTGATTCGAGATGGGGTCGTATCATCATCTATATTGGGCTGTACAATATAGTATACAACCAAATCACATATATATTTTATTGTATAACTAGGGTGCAAGTATGTCTTCTACATGTCGGGTATGTCTGCAAGGTGTTTAGATTCATATTACCAAGAAACAATGACATCAATTTCTGTTTCTTCGTTAATGAGATAATGTAGTTGGCTTAGAGCTCATTTGGTTCATTGAAAAGTTTTGATTTTTGTGATTTTTTTGTAGATGTGTAATTTAGATTGGTTTGAAAAGTAAAAAAATTGTGGACATGATTAAAGATGGATAGTTGAGATTGAATTTGAAAATTTTTGGTAAAAATTCTTGATAGAGCAAACAAGCTCTTAATTCTGTCACTTCCCCTGCTTTTTACGATGATTTTAAGCCAATTACGGTGTTTATAAATAATGGTATTCGAGTGGTAAAGAAGTTGGTAGTCCTTGTGTTAACTGAATAAAAATCAACTTTTATCAAAATCTATTAAAAATCAACATGCTTGCTTGTTCGCTTGTTTAGTTAGTAAATGTTGACTTAGGCTCCTATTTCGTAGCACTAGAAATTTAGATTTTAATCTAATTTAAAGTCAACAATTCAAAAGTAATAAAAATATCATTTTTATCAATACTAAACAGGAACTATGCTTTCATTTCCCATTTATTAATAATACATTTGGTGGTATCCATTACTGTCTCCTAAAAAGTTACTAATAACTTTTACGAACAGTGCTCATATCCATCTAAATTTCAATGGAGTCCCAGACGAAAAGTGCGGCGGACCAGTCAACGTCCCACAAAATGTTGAAAAGCATGTATGTTATACATATTACGTATACAATATACAAATTACGCTACCTGGAGGATCCAATGGGCGCAACTTAGAAACCTTGCAACTCCTAGTGCAAAAACATAATGAGAGGTGAATGGCTCAACAATCTATCAAATATGAGACAACAGAATACATAAAACGATTAGAATGAACCCGTGAAAAAGTCATGAGGATAGTGTAAAAGACTTGAATAGGAATTAAGAAATTAAGAGACCCTTATTTTTACCTTTGTGTTTTGCATGAGGTGAAGTTGAGGAAGAACTGAAACAGCTTCCAAGTACACACAAAATGCCCAACAAATACGGTTAAATGCATGATGCATTGTCGATGGATGGATAGCTAGAGCCAACAAAGCACAAGGTATAACCTACATCAACAAGGCAAAACGAAACGAGAAGTATCGCAAACTTGATTGACATTTCTCAAACTCCTTATGAACCTAGAGCGTGTTTGGCACTTTTAAGTACTCCCTCCGCCCCCACAAAGATAGTCCACTATTCTTTTTTCGTCCGTTCCAAAAAGATAGTCTAATTTCTTTTTTGAGAGTGAAATTAATATTTTATGTCTCATTTTGCCCTTATTTAATGTGATTTTTATTAGTCTATATGTATTTATACTCTTTTAATTTTGTGGTAAACTACAAAATTTATTAGAGGTATGTTAGGAAAAGTGATTGTAAAGCTTATTTTTCCAACAGGATTAATTGACATTTCTTAATCCGTGTGAAAATTGGTAGGGGACTGTCTTTATAAGACGGAGGAAGTAGTATATATATAAAAATACTACTTTCGACTTTCACCAATGGCAATTACTTATTTTAATTCTTATTTGCTTATGAGTGTACTTTTAAATCCATTTGTCTTGAAGTAGAGTTGATGTATTAAATTATAAGAAGGAAACAGATTAGAATTCCTAAAATTGGATGACTTACCATATAATAAAGAGCAAAGGTGTCTCTCTCATCCATGTAACTGGAATTTAATTTAAAGCGAATCATATAAATGACCCAACCAGTCGTTGCTAATGTAGCGAGATCGAGCAGTGTGTGTATATCATACTCCATAACAAAGCTGCAGTAGAGTCGAACAGCTAAAAATATAGCTGTTAGTTCTTGCGACTTGAGTGAAAGTCCTGATAGAGAAGAGAGAAAGTAATTATGAAATAGTGCCCTTGTTTGATTTTTATTAAAAAAATTTCTTTTTTCTACAATACTCAATCTCAACCATCCATTAAAAGTCAAGCCCTTTGACTTTTTCAATCAAGTTTCAACAATTCATTTTTTTAAAAATCATTATTCATTAAAAAAAAAAAAAAAAATCTCTTTTTTAACAATTCCAAACATGCTCAGTGTAAGTAAATTAAGGTGGATAATACTCCTTGATCATGTAGTCAAAAAATGCCATGTATACCAGTTCTCTTTTCGAGTTTAAAACATCTCTATCATCTGCATTATGTTATACAGTCTATGGTCTAATGGTAGCAGGATTCCATGAATCTTTGTACTTAATCCCTAGGTGCAAGGTTCGAATCCTGCCGAAGACAAAAACCCACTTCTGGAGAAGGCCCCATCGAGGGAGTCAGGGGGGGAGTGGAAAGACTATGAGTACGGCTCGGAGAAGACCCCAGTGAGGGAGCCGGGTCGTTACAAAAAAGGCGCCTTTTTTGTAGCGTACCCGGTCTTCAAGGGCTGTCGGTCGTCTACTCATGGTCTTTCCACTCCCCCCTTGGTCGTCCTGGTCCTCAAGGACTGTCAGCCTCGTTTCCAAGAAGTGGATTTTTGCTTTCTGCAGGGATCGAACCTTGTACCTAGGGGTTAAGTACAAATTTCATGGAATCCCTGGTACCATTAGACCAGTAGGTACAAGGTTCGAATTCTCGGGGAGGCAAAAATCCACTTCTGGAGAAGGCCCCAGCGAGGGAGACAGGGGGAGTGGAATGATCATGAGTACGACACGGAGAAGGCCCCAGCGAGGGAGCCGGGTCGTTACAGTCTACACATTTCAAATGGCATTTTTCTACTAGAAAATTAAAGAACATTATCAACCTTAATCAACGGTAATATAATCCACCTATTGTCATTCATTTTAATTTTATACTGAATTCTTTACATGGTCGAATATGGTACACAAAAACAACCTTAAATTATTTAAGGTTGCTACTTTGACTACTAGTATTGAGAGCCTTTTTTGGTAATGTGATTTTTATAAGTTTTTTTTTTTTTTTATTATGAATGTGTGATTTAAAATGTTTGAAAAGTAAAAAATTGTGGGTTTAATTAAAAATGAAAGGTTGAGATTTAGTTTAAAAAGTTGAGGTGAAAAAATTTCGTTAGCAAAGAGGCTCTAAGTCTCATAACTATTGTTAAAAGATTGGCTATCTGTAATTTTTAGCATTTGCAGTCTTTGTCAGGCAAGAGCTAATAACCCCCACACACAATTTAGTAGAAGTTAATGTGAGAATTATGTTCTCATAGGATACTAAATATATAACCCATGACCTGTTTCTCCTGCTCTATGTAACATATATAAACCAAAATATTTCAAACATCATTTAAAAAATCCAAAATCCACCAAAACAGAACATAAAAAATAACAAACAAATTACCGATCACAAATCAGTATCTGCATGCATCTAACATTATCCCATCAGGCCATCACCAAATTCTAAAAAAAATTTCGTACCGGCGCAGGTTTTCTCTTGAGTGAGTTTGTAAATGAGAAGGGAAATGCCGATGGCATGAACGGCTTCGGCGGCGATGAAGATATTATCATGGTCCTGAACGACAAGGCGGAGGAAGACAAGGATGGTCAAAACGGCGGCCACCGCCAGAGATACCTTGGCTTTGGGCGGCTGCCGCTTCACCCACGTTGTCACGGCCTTGATCGGCTTCTTCGGGGTGCTCTGCATTATTCTCTCCCTCAAAACAGAACTCCGACTGGTTAGAGTTTCCATATCCATATTGATTTCTGATTCAGTTTTCGATCGATACCCAGTTATAGATACGAACAGTGTGATTGATTTATGGAAAAGAAAAAATTACCTAAAAATGGAAAAGAAAATAGAGAAGTAATGTGATGTAATAAATGAAATGAAGAAATATTTGGGGGTGTAACAGTTTCAGAAAAAGAGGGAATATAGACTACTTGTATTTGGACTGGTTCGCGTGCCTGTTACTCTACCTGATGTTTGGTAAATATATATATTACTTCCAGTTTGTATTGTTCCAAAGGACGAAATAAAACGTCGTCGACACAACGTGTGTTTTCCTTTTGAACAAAAGATAGAGACTCAACTTTCATTTACCACTTCATCTTCTTTTCGAAACTTCCACTCCTTCCATTTCCTCTTTTCGTTCGTGCTCTCTTCAACCTTCGTCCTCCGCCATCTCGTCGTCTGCATATGGTTTTCCTCCCAAAAAAAAATCACATACAACACTCCGTCTTCTCTTTGTGTCAGCCCCTCGCCAAAGCCGTAGCTCAGGAAACCTCTATCGCTTACCCGAAAATGGAATCTGACGCCCCATACAAACAAATCCCTTAGTTAATTGTTTCAGTGGCCCCGAACTTTATATGTTGTCACGGTTTAGCCACTCAAATTTAATATATGGCCACCGAACTTTACATGTTGTCACGTTTTAGCCACCAAACTTCAATATGCTTCCAAGTGACCACCAAACTTGGTATATTGTCACGAATTATCCACTCAACTTAATATACTTTCAATCGGTCACTGAAATTTCAAATTCTAGTTTCGGAGAGACGTGTTTAGTTTAATTTCGAGGTACCAAACGAGGTCGAAATATCAAGTTCTTGGTACTATTTCGAAGTACTCACAGTATCTTTTGCGTACAATTTACCACACAATAAATGGTTAATCGAGGAGAAAGTTATGACTTATCAAAATAAGCAACTTAAAACTATTTTTTTGAAACTTTTGGTAAAGTGGCTTACTTTGTCAAGCCATAATTTTTTCCTCGATTAACCATTTCTTGTGTTGTAAATTGTACACAAAAGTATGTTGTGAGTATTTCGAAATGATACCAAGAACTTGATTTTTCGACCTCGTTTAGTACCGCAAAATTAAACTTGAACATGCACCTCCAAAAATAGAATTTTAAAACTTCAGTGATCGGTTAGAAGCATATTAAAGTTGGGTGGGTAATCCGTGATAGAATACAAAGTTCGGTAGCCACTTGGAAGCTTATTGAAGTTGAGTAACTAAATCGTGATAAATTATAAAGTTCGATGGATAACGGGGTGAGATAATTCAAAGTTCAGTGATCACTTGAAAGCATATTGAAGTTGAGTGGCTAAATCGTGACGGTATATAAAGTTCGGTGGCCAGTGAAACAATTGACTCCAAATCCATAATGAGGAAACCCGAAAGCCCGGATATTGTTGTTATAGTACTGAAAATTACAGAAATATCCATTTGAGATTTTCGATTTTAGGTTAGGGTTTTCCGAGGAATGGAAATTGGGGAGCCAGGCCGAAATTTTTCCCTTTTGTTTACAACAGGAATTTTTCTTTTAGAAGCCGATTTGAAGAAATTTTTTCTGATTTTTTTTAGTTTTAGATTATCTAACTGTGTTATTAGTATATTTTTAACATTTTAGTTT
This sequence comes from Ligustrum vulgare, assembly GCA_963555705.1. Classification (NCBI taxonomy): domain Eukaryota; kingdom Viridiplantae; phylum Streptophyta; class Magnoliopsida; order Lamiales; family Oleaceae; genus Ligustrum; species Ligustrum vulgare. Next base: position 37,189,364 of record OY743173.1, on the reverse strand, counting down.
TCTTTTGTTTATTATTGTAGCATGTTTAGTTATTGATTTTTGTATTTTGACTACAATACAAAGGGGGACAGGAAACCAACAATCATATCCTTGCAGAAAGGGTAAAAAACTTCTTTTAGACCTATAATTTTACAAAAATCTCTTCTTGTTTATTGAGAATATATGACTATAAGTCGTTCTGTTTTCATGTGAGGAGGGAGAATTAATGAAAGAATGAAATTGCTGCAAGAACTTGTTCCTGGCTGCAATAAGGTGTCTGGTTTCTAAAAATTTTATTATACACAGTGGGCGGATAGTGATACCCGTCGGGGAAAAAAGTTCTGTTATATTTTTTTGACAATTTTTGGGATGAAATTCAAAAAATAAAGTTATTTAACCAATGTCCACCTTAGCAAACTTCCTGAACAACAGCCCTATCTGAACAAAATTCCTGGATCCGTCACTAATACCGAGTCTCATATTTTCAATTTTTATGATCACCGGAAAAACAGTGATGCTTTGATGAGATTATAAACTATGCAATTGCCAACTAATGTCAATCTAACCATTCCAAGGTCAGAGTTGAGTCATACACTACACGCGATTTTAATGGTGATTTTTTCTCGTGACTTCCTCAAAGTAGACATGAAGTCTTTTCAAGCAGGGGCGGATTCAGGGTGGGGCCTTCTGGGGCACGTGCCCCAGTAAATTTTTTTTTTTTTTTTTTTTTTTTTTCTTCTGTTTCTGATAGGTAACTTTTTTTGTTTTAATCTTCAAACTTGATATATTAAGATATAAATATAATAGTGCACCTTTGCAGTACACTCAGGATTCAGCATTTTGAAGATGATACATTACATATAATTTCTTTTTTTATATAAAAATAGTGCACTAATGAAAGTGAAGTCATGAGCAGTGGGGGATGTGATTTATGTTAATTATATTATAAGTGTGCAAGGTTAATATAATTATTTATTTGTTTGGGGATTGAATATTTTAAATTACTTTTTCATTTTTCGGCCTCTTCTTACAAAAAAAATGTTTGGGGGGCAGTGTAATTTATACTAATTATATTATAAGTGTGCAAGGTTAATATAATTATTTATTTGTTTGGGGATTGAATATTTTCAAGTACTTTTTCATTTTTCATTCTCTTTTTACCAAAAAAAAAAAATTTCGGGAACCCCCGTACCATCCGTGTGCCCCACTAATATAATTACTCTGCGTCCGCCACTGTTTTCAAGTGGATAGTTATCTTTCAAATTTATATCATTCTGATGGTTCCAATAACTTAGAGTTGATTTAAGTTTATTTCATCTTTCATAGCCGAAAGAAACAAAGTCAAACAAATTTCATCACAAGGATTTCCTTCAAATGTACGTGCATGCAATTTTCTCAAGAAATTTCAGAGGTAGCTGCACACTTGTTTCTTCTCAATTTTTTTTCCATTTTAAGTTTTTTTCCATCTTGTTGATTACATACACATAAATATACATATATATACATTGCGTCTACTTTTAAATTTGGTTCTAATTTTGTCCAAGTCTCTTTTCCCTCACAAAATGATGTCTCGAGATATAATTACTTCTTCTATTAGGGGTGGTTTATATTCAACATTTTAACCCAAATTCTAATCCTAATTGTTCTAATTCAAACTCACCTAATTTTTCTTCTCTATCTTTTTTATTTTATTTTATTTTAAAGAGGGATAAATTATTCATTTTAAAATGATTTAATCGAGAAAATAGATGATAATAATTTTTTGCACAAAGAAAGATTGATCTGTTGGTCAAATGTTAAAAAATTGAAATTGTAACGTCCCGGGTTCTAAACACCTGAAACGCCACTTCATCGTTTCAGACTAGCTTTCAAAATGATAATTGAGCGAAAAATAACAGAAATATCAATTCTCGTAATTTTATAAATTTTGACTCAAATTCTCAACAATTCGAGTATTGAAATAACTTAACAAAAATAAACTTGAAATAAATAAGTTGCAATTTCAAATAAAACTCTTCGAAAGTCTCAATAATAGCCACCCTCGTACTCCTCGTCGTCAACTCCATCATCTGCAAAATTGTTTTAGGAAAATGTGAGTATTTATGAAATACTCAATAGATTCGTGCACAATAATAATTTGATATTATAAATTAGAATATATAATCATGACATTCAAGTTTCAGGTGTCGAAACGATCACCAATAGTCTCATGAACAAGTAAATAAATACAAGTTCAAATCTCATGCATTTAACGATGCGAACCCCTTCGGTATATTGACCAAAAATCCCCACAACAATTTAATATAAAACCCAAGAAAGCTAAAGTGATAAATAAAGCGATAAACATCTTAACCCAAGTTTAAATCTAACCTAAAATTCAAATATTAAACTAACCCTAACCCAATCGTTATCAATTAAACAAATTTCAAGGTGACGGAAATCAACAACAAATACAAGAATAATAATACTTTAGATTTAGTTGAAGAAATTTCAAGGATAATACAAGAACAAAGGAGGTTAACCTTACCTCAAGGAGTCTCTCTAGGACCAAGCTCAATTAACATTCAAGTTAATATTTGAAATGAAAAAAATGTGTATATAATGTGCAAAATTGGGCAAAAGGTGTAATTTCGAAAATTGCAACAAAAACTTCGTTTTTGTGAAACGGAGTGTTTCGATCGACCGAACTGGTCGACCGAAATTATTTCGTTCGATCACATGGTCGACCGAAATGGGACTTTCGATCGATCAACCCTCAGCCGAACGTGAGTGAGGCTGCCTTCAAAAATCTTCGCAGACTTTCGGTCGATCGAAATGACTCTCGGTCTACCAAAATTGGCTCAGTCCAATTTCTCCTTAATTTTGGCTCCAACTTATTCTTGACTTATTTTTCTTGACTTTAATTACTTGTTTAACCTCGAATCTTGAACCTCGTCGGGGTCAGATCTCGTCATGGGTCTCACGGGCTCGCGCATCGAGGTTTGACTTTCTCGGTTCTCATCATATAAGTAAGTAAATTCTCGTAACATAGTGTCTTGCTTGAAAAGCAAGTAATTCTCATGAACAAATTCATACATGCTAAATTATAATCTAAATAATCATTGATTCGCACTTTTGAAAAGAAAATTTGTAAATAAGAGTCTACATTATTTCTCGAGTTTTGAGCAAATAGGATAAAACTTCTAATGTTCTTGTGTCTTGTCTAATCCTAAAATAAATTTAAATAATTAAAATTAGTCTCTTGAACAATCGGGTCTTAAGTGGTGAATTTGTGTAATAATAAGGTTTTAAAAGGCTTTAGGGACTAAATAGTATAATTGTAAGAAATCAAGGGCTGGTTCACATAAATAATAAATCTTTGGACTGATTTGAGTAATTAAATAAGTTTTGGGACTGATTCAGAAATTCTCAGAAATTGCAGGGTTAAGGTAAAACGTTTTAAATCACGAGGGACTGAAATAAATGGTTTAAAAAATAAAGGACTTAAGTACAATTTTTACAAAATCAAAATTTTATAAAAACAACAATAATCCTCTCTCTCTCAATCGAAATAGAGGAGTGAGGCGCAATCGGAGGCCGTTCGGCCCCTCTCAACCCAGCGTTGCCGGGCATCCAATCGGCGGTGGCGCCGTCGTCGCTTGGCGGCGCTCCAGTGTGTGAGTGGGTGAAAATGAAGTTGGGCTTAGATTTTAGTGCCAGAAAATAGAGGCTAAACCGAGACTTGGATTCAAATTTGGGGCTGTGATTTTCGGCTACACCGGTCGAAGCGGATTGATGATTGAGGTAAGTGTTTGGATTAATTTATTTCTTGAGTTTTTGTTTGATCACTGGATTCGATTTTGGTTGGAGATTGGGTTTACTGGTGGAGCTCGTGTTGTTTATGGGTTTAGTAGTGGTGGGTCGAAGGGCTGCTTGTTTGTGAAGGAGTTGGGCTCATAGGTAGTGGTTCGATTGTGTGGAATCATTGCAGATTATTTTTGGCTTTTGAAATGTTTGAACTCAGTGACTGAAGTTTCAATCATGGCTATGCTGATTGTGTGGGTTTGGATGGATTTTGGTCATAGTGTTTGTGAATGGTGTTGAAAGAACAGTGGGTTGAGGCAAGGGGAAAGTTCTTCCTCGAATCCAGTAGAGTCTGCGTAAGGGAAGAAAATGAGGATGAAACAGATTTATACTTTGCTGAAGTTGAGAAAAAATGTAACTTACGGAATTATTGCTGGAGAGTTTTGTTATGAAATTAAATTGGCTGAAGTTGAAAGAAATTGTTACTTCTAATTGCATGAACGTTGAGGGGAAGAAAATGGTGAAATTAATCTCTGTCAATGAATGGGTTATAACATATCTGGACGGTTTTGAGAATCTAAATTGCATTTGGCTGGAGGTTACATTGAGAATTTAACAGCCATAATAATTTTAAAATCAACTGCCATAATAATTTTAAAATCAAGTATTTGATTATTGGATTAAAAGTAAAGATTTGAATTCAAAATGAGATAATAATTTTGGACAAATATAAAATGAATAATGTGTTAGAAAATTTTATTACAGATAATAATTTATCTGTAATCTAAATAATTATCATGTTGGAATTATCAAGAATTAAATAAGTGAAGCGGAAGCGTACCTTAATCAAACGTGATTCACAATAAACGATTCGGCGTTTGGATCTTCTAAATCGATACGTAGTCCGTATTTTCTCTCTGATGATGGGATGTCAGACAAGATGAACAGTACGTAGGATTCAGGGACCATAACCGACTTTATATACTGAATTGCCAATTAACCTAATCCCGCCCATCATGAATCAGGTAATGGCCTGGTATCTACACATAAAAGCCCATACATTTAATTAGATGCATTAAAGCCCGATATTTATTAAATCCTTATTAGATCACTTTAAATGGGCTTAACCAAAATTGATAGCCTTTTATTCAATACACAATAATTCACATATAAGCCCACACGATTTATTAAAATCCTTACAATCTCCCACTTGGGCTATATGTGTAACCTTACAATTGTGTATCAATCATAACCTTATGAGTACTCAGAATTTTGCTATCATTACTGAATGCATCCCCAAACAATCCGGTCCATCAATTATATCAACATAGGATCAAAGCGGCTTTCGCTACATTAATCGTAACTAAACCTTCAATGGTCACGTATATCGACATAACTGAATGACATGGATCAAGTATGGATGTGTAGCATGGAAATTACATGTAATGTGATCTTCAACATACCTATTTCCAACTGGTCCAAACTTTAGTGAGATCATCCTCAAACGAGTTCAGAGATAATAAACCTGAAACCTTACAGCTGTAAATAACTTTAACTTTAAACTGTATCCAAAAGGACAGTAAATGTGTCTTATGCACCCAAACTACAAACTCTCACTGAAACCGAATATCCTTAAGAAATACAACACCCATATGAGTAATGTACTCATGAAAGACCTTGGGTTGTAATACTTTTGTAAGCGGATCCGCAATTATGGACTTTGTCCCAATGTGCTCTTATTGACACGTGTCCACTCTGAACTGTATCCTTCACAACCAGGAACTTATGTCAATGTATTTTGACTTAGTTGAGCTCCTGTTGTTACTGGAATATAAATCTGCTGAGTTATTGTCACAATATAACTTTAGTGGTCTTTCTTTACCGTACAGAATACGCAGCCCAGTGACAAAATTTCCCAGCTATATTCCATAATTAGATGCCCCCAAAATTGCTACAACTGTGCTGCCAAGTGAAAGAAGCTAAAGTGTCTGTTAAGCACTCCATCCGGAAATAGCTCCTCCAACCAGCAGATAAATGTAGCCTTTATGTGGATCTTTTACTTTCTTGGCATCTAGTAAAAAATCGGAATCATAATACCATATGATCTCCAACTGATCCGATTTTCTGTATGTGAGCATGTAATCTTTTGTTCTCTTTAAATACCTTATAACCCATGTTTGGCTGCTTTCCAAATGATCCATCCCAGGGTTACTTAAATATTTCCTTAGTATCCCAATAATGTATGCAATATCCGAACGCATACAAATTTGAGCATACATTAAACTCCCTATAGCTGAACTATATGGGATCCTCTGCATTTCTTTAACTTCAAGATAACTTTTCGGGCATTGGTCGAGACTAAATTTGTCTCCCTTAGCGATAGGGCTGTCCCCTGATTTACTGTCTTGCATGCCAAACCTCTTAAGTACTTTATCGATATAGCCATTTTGTGACAATTCAGGAATACCCCGAGAACAATCCCGGTGTATCTGAATTCCTAATACAAAAGAGACGTCACTAAGATTTTTAATCTTAAAATTCTGTGACAAAAAATCTCATAATTTTATGTGACATACCTATATCATTAGTGGCAAGCAATAATCAACATATAAAACCAGGACAATATACTTACTCCCATTGAACTTGTAATACATACAATCATCAACAACATTAATCTCAAAACCAAATGAGATAATTGTTTGATGAGATTTGTATTACCCTTAACGGGAAGCTGCCTTGAGCACATAAATGGATTTCTTTAATTTGCAAATCATTTGCTTTGGGTCTACGACACAAAGTTTTCTGATTGCACCAAATAGATCGTCCCATCAATGTCGCCATTGAGAAACGCCACCTTAGTATCCATTTGATGTAACTCGAGGTCAAAATGTGCAACAACCTAACTTTCCTGAAAGAGTCTTTCGTAGAAACCAAAGGGAAAGTCTCTTTATAGTCAATGCCATCATTCTGTGTAAAGCCCCTAGATACAAGACGAACCTTATATCTTTCCACATTACCTATCGAATCCCTCTTGGTTTAAAATTTTATTTAAGACCAATGGGCTTCGCACCTTCTGGTAATAGGACAAGATCCCAAACTTTATTGTCTTGCATATGCTTATACTCTTTATTTATGGCATCAATCCACTTTTGAGAGTTAGAATCCTGCATGACCTGATGAAATTGATTGGACCATCTTCCACCATTCCATTATTTCCTTATATTCTTGGAAAAATACTATTTAAATTATCCGGAATAGCATTTTTCCCTTTCTCTCGTGGATCTCCTTAACGGCTTTAGTTATTGAGGTTGTTGAGTTTGTACTTCTGAAATTTACCTTATTTTGGATGGGAGTTCTTCAACATTGTCTAGTTGAGGTTCCGAATATGCTTCTTGATCAATGACATGCATAGAAACTTGCACATTGTCAAAAGCAATAGTAGGAATCAAAACCGATCCTTCCTCAACTTATTCCTTAAAGACAATATCTCTAACCTTATTTCTCCCCCCCAAACTCAACATCCTAAAAAATGTTGCATTTCCCGTTTCAAAAGTTGACTTAAGTGTGGGATCATAAAATTAATAGCCCCTCGATCGCTCAGAATAACCAATAAAGTAGCTGCTGACTGTTTTGGAGTCCAATTTCTTTATGTGGCATATAAAGCCTAGCCTTAGCTGGACATCCCCAAATGTAGAAATGCTTTAGACTAGGTTTTCTTCCTGTCAAAAGCTCTTAAAAGGTTTTAACAGCAGCTTTAGTTGGTAATATGTACGATCTTTCTTTAAATGTCTAGATTTCTGACAAAAGAAACAACCCTTAATGTGTTTATGTGGTTTCTCTTGTTTTGAACCCTTAACAACTTTATTTTCTTTATTTGTTTTCTTGCCCTTATCTTTAGAGGTGTTTGCCAAGTGAACACTTTCAGTTCTGTCCTACTTCAACTTTTCTTCCTCTTGCACACAAAATAGAATGAGCTCATTTAGAGTTCATTTCTCCCTTTGATAGTTACAACTGACCTTAAATTGACTGAATTGTGCAAGAAGCTTGCACACTATAAAATGAGCTCATTGAGAGTCCATTTCTACTTTGACAGTTATAACTAACCTTAAATTAACTGTATTGTGCAGGAAGCGATATCAATACCAAATGCACGAGCAAGTCAGTAGACAAGTCGAGTTTTAGTTCCTTAAGTTTTGAAGCAGTGTGAGACATCTACATGATGTACTCCCTTATTTTCCCATTACCTTTATACTTTATTGAAATCAAGCTTTGCATAAGCGTGCTTGTTTCAGCCTTATCGTTTTTCGCAAAACGTTTCTTAATTTCGACAAGGAATTCATTGGCATCATTTACCTCCTCAGATACTATGCCACTAAAGGCTTCCAGAATGCCGCACTTAATGATCGTGAGACTCGCGTAATTTAAGCAATCCCACTTCTCAAAGTTCTTCATTTGATTAGATGAACTTTCATCCGTAAGAGGAGCAGGTTGTTCAATTCTTAGTACACGGTCTAGATCGATGCAGCCAACGAAAAGTTAATGTTCTTGTTTTGATTCTTGAAGTTTGTTTCATAAATACAGGGATTATATTTGAGCTTGTAGATATACTACTAGCAGAATTTGAAATCGAATAGAGAACACTTAAACAAAATAGCTCACATAAGTTCCTTATTATGCAAATTATACTTTCAAATAATGGTAGGGCCCATCACAAGATACCTAGCACAACATCAATATTTAGTCTTTGGACAGAAATATTGACTTGTAAGTGGTACTCTTGGCGTAGTAATCAAACACTGACAGTAAGACATGTCAACCAACAAACCTTTCTTTGGACCGATTTATTGATCACACGTAAAACCAAATAACCGTCACGTATTTATCACCACAAGTTCATGTGAAATTCGGGCCAAATATTGACCTTCCTTTGGGCCGATCAATATCCGCATGAAATAACACACAAACACCTAATTTTCCCTTAGTGCAGTGATCAAATACTGGCAATAAGACATGCTTTGGACCGATTTATTGGTCACATGTTAAACCAAATAATTGCCACGTGTTTATCACCACAGGTGCATGTGAAATTCGAGCCAAATATTGACCTTCATTTGGGCCGATCAATATCCGCAATGAACAACACACACACAAATACCTTCTAATATTCAAAGTTAATTAATATCCACAAGAGAGGTTGCTTTGGCAACATGTTACTTCAACTAACTTACTTTCGAATATTATATCTCTCAAAAGATTCCGATGTACCAAGATTTGAAACTGAAATCCATTGATTTGCATCCATATTTGACTTTAGGATTTGAATTATAGAATTCAAAACTTTAGAATAAAGCAATCCTTAAGTTACGAGAGTCTAATTGCAATATTCTTAAACTTTTGGTGGCCAATTCTGTAAAATTTTAAGCTCGAAGGACTTAAATTATAATTTTTCCAAAACTTTATTGGCCAATTTTGAGAAATTCCAAACTGTAGGTCCTAATTTGAAACAAAACCAAACTTTAGAGGTCCAAAATATGAAAATTTCAATCTTTAAAAGTTGATTTTGAAAATTTTCAAACTTTAGGAGCCAATTTAACAAATTCCCAAACTTTAGGGACTTAATTTTAAAAAAAAATTCAAACTTTAAGGACCAATTTTGAAAATTTCCAAACTTTAGTGACTGAATTAGAAAATTTTCAAACTTTGGGGACTGAAAATGAAAATTTTCAAACTTTAGGGGCTGAATCATAAAACTCCATAACTTGAAGGTCCTGACTTAACTAAATTATAACTTCAGGGGCTGAAGTTGTAAATTCAAAACTTTAAAATCCCAACTTTAATAAATTATAACCTTAGGGGCTGAAGTTATAAATTCCATAACTTGAAGGGCTTAAACTTTATTTCAAAACAAACAGGGAGGACTTGTGGTGCAATTAACCGTAATGTTCAAAATTGCAATGAGGTCCCTGTTGGCTTCAAATTTCCAACGCAGGTTCCTACCTCAAATCGTTTTGCAGCTAGGGTTTTGAAACCCTAACCGCCGCAGCCACCCAACCCGGAGATAGCGACGCCATCACCGGCGCCGTTCACCATCTGCAGCGCCATTGAAGGCACTGCAACCAAGAACCCATCGCGCGCACTGAAATCCTTCGCCGCAGCCAGTGGCGTCTCCACCAACTGCAACGCCATCGCGCGCGGCTCCCCATCTTAATCCCTTAATTGATCTCCATCCACCGGCCACATTCGATTCAACATAACCGAACCAAACCAAAACCAAAAATTCAACATCCCAAACTCGATTTTCACAGATTCACATCTTAATTTCGAAAAGCACGTATACACAGATTCTATATCTTAATCAAACACGGAAAAATCAGATTCAAAATAATACACAAAATTGAATCCAAGCATATACACATACATACAAATCTGAAATCATATATATATATATATATATATATATATATATACACATCAAAATCGGCAGTGAGTTGTTCCAAACCTTAATCCTTAATCAAAACCTAACCTGATTTTGAAGGATATACGTACAGATTTTATATTTTCAATTTTGAAATCTGATTTCGCATATACATACATGTATAGGCACGATTTATATACAAACAAATCCATGGCAGTGTACGTTATTGTCCAAATTCACAAGATTAAACACATATCTGATAATTTAACACGATGTTGGCTCTGATACCACTTGTTAGAAAATTTTATTACAGATAATAATTTATCTGTAATCTAAATAATCATCATGTTGGAATTATCAAGAATTAAATAACTAAAGCGGAAGCGTACCTTAATCAAACGTGATTCACAATAAACGATTCGGCGTTTGGATCTTCTAAATCGATATGTAGTCCGTATTTTCTCTCTGATGATGGGATGTCAGACAAGATGAACAGTACGTAGGATTCAGGGACTATAACCGACTTTATATACTGAATTGCCAATTAACCTAATCCGGCCCATCATGAATCAGGTAATGGCCTGGTATCTACACATAAAAGCCCATACATTTAATTAGATGCATTAAAGCCCGATATTTATTAAATCCTTATTAGATCACTTTAAATGGGCTTAACCAAAATTGATAGCATTTTATTCAATACACAATAATTCACATATAAGCCCACACGATTGATTAAAATCCTTACATAATGTTATGTATTTAAAGGTTGAGATAAATTTCAACCCAGTTGACATTCTCCCATTGAAAATTGAAGATTTACACATGGGCCCCTTCCCCATTCTCCAATTAATGTGTGTCAATTGAGTTGAGATTGATTTCAACATTGAGATAAATAGCAGTACTCATTTAAAATGACAAATTGGATTTAAAAATTTAAATGAATTTAAATTTCTTTCTTAAAATCTCAAAATAACTAATAGGGTTAGACGAGAGTGTTTATTTTGAAAATAGTGACCATTAAGATTGGAGAGCCGTAGCGACAAGTTCGTTAAAACTAACTTTTAACTTTGGAAATTTTCTTTGCCGCTACAACCTTCCCCACTTAAAATAATTTTTTTCCTCGAAATTTAACTAATTTGTTCTGGGAGGTCTAGGTATTTGGCAAGAATATATCCTTCGGTGATCTCAATTTTTCTATATCTATTCCATTGAATTTTAACTAAAGGAACTTCTCGAAATCCTGCTCAAGTGAAATTTGGGATTTTGCACCCTTTGGCATTACAATTGAAATTCAGGCAATATTAATAGCTTATAAATCCAGGCAATACTGATAGCTTAAATCAAATTGCATTACATAGTTCAACGGCTTCCTTCAACAAATTATTAAAAATTAGAGTTAAGAAGACCAAATCAATAATGGACGGCACTTCATCCAAATGCAAAATTACTACCCCAAATCAATGACGACGCCCAATTATTTTGGATTCAGATTGACTTGTAGTGAAAATGTAAAAATCAATACCAGAAATTGAAAGCATTTTACCAAAATGAATGAAAAAAAAAACCCCTGAATCAGTAATAAACTCCTAGTTTTCTAATACACATTGAGATGCAATGTCAACGAAAATCTCGGAGAAAGAATCGACCCAAAAAGATGGAAATGAAAACATCGAAAATCAGAAAAATGAAACCGGACCAAAACATACCTAATCTATGGCTCAACAACTTGACAATGCACATAACCACGAATCCAACAAAGAACTAATCCGACGAGGCGCTTAGATCCACAGAGTGTATCATCGGTGGTAGTTTCAAAAGACAATGGTCAGAGCGGTTTCCGAAGGTATTTCGAAGAAAAAAGGGTGAGAGGGGCTGAAGAGAGGGGTTGGGTTTACAGTGTTGAACAAAAAGGGGGGAAATTGAGGGGTCGAGAAATATCTAGCTGCAGTGGTAATTTTGAATGTAAGTGAGGGGCACAATTGTCATTTTAGGGCCTGAGGTCAGAGGCGCGGTAGTTTATGCAAGCATTGTATCATTATTCTACAAATATTGAATCTATATCTTCCACACTTCCTTAAAATATGGATAGATGAGAATCTTTGACATCACGATTTTAACTTCACATTTTTTACTTTAAACTAACTATGTCCTCCTATATCACTCATTAATCAATTAATTAGTTAGTTAAAAAAATGAAGGGACTCATTTTGTTCTCTCCTCATAATCTATTTTTTACAATTTATAACAAAATGAGAATATGGGAGAAACTTTTGATTACCAATTTTTATTCATACCATTAAATATTTTATTTCATTATAATCTTTTATTTATTTATTATTAAAGTATTTTATTATCTAACAATTTACAATGTAATAATAATAATAATAATAATAATAATAATAAAAATCTATCTATCTATCTATCTATCTATAATTCAATCATTCTTCTATTTATAATAACAAAACTAGTATTTGCACCCGTGCGATGCACGGGACAAAAAATTATAATTATTAATTATTGTTTAACTAAATAAATCTATTAAAAATGTGAGAAATAGAAAAAATATATATATAAATCTATTTTTTACCTGTGGCGAAAATCTATGATTTCTTTAAAAAGTAAAAGTTGACACAAATATTAATCTAAAAATATTAAGATCAATCAAAACTATAGCGCAAAAATGTAAGCAAATTTCTGTATTTCTTTGCCCGACAAAGTTGTAATAAATTGAGAACAGGTTCCGAGAGGTTGTTATTGTCAAATATATTCATTCATCTTCTTTACATACTCAAGCAACAGCTTCATAGATAGACGATTTTTTCTATTTTAAAAAATAATAATAATTATTCTAAACAATTGTAATTCAAAACTATAAATTTAAAAAAAATGACAATACTCCAAATCTTCAATTATGATGTCCATGAGTTTTGGCACCATCGGTTCACTCTTAATCTCATCTTTTGAAACAACCTCTCCAATAACATCCATTCAAACACACACAAAAAATATAATAATAAAAATGAATAAATAAAAAATAAACAAATATAAATGAAATCAGAAAATTTGTAAAAACCTATAAAATCTATATAAAGAATACAACTGAGTCTCATCTATCTCTTGTGTTACCAACATATTAGCAAAGTGACGAAGTTCAGTATATACACATGTCTTATACTTTGTTTTGTTGTGAACAACTGAGAAGTGACGCTTTACGTACAATCGTCCTTCAAGCAACTAATGTTTAAAAACTCTAATCAATCACTTCTTAACTTCTACTTGAATACAACGACTCTTCGAACACACATAACAAAACATTTTTATTCGACCCATATAAAATGGAATGTGGAAGAGGTGAATCCCCGATCGGAATGGATGACCTGGACTCCACATACGATTCTGTATATATTTATATTTGGCCTTAAATGGCCTAAGTTTCCTCCTCTTTGTGAGCTACCCTCTCCTATATTTATAGGGAGAAATGGGTGAGCTGATTTATTACAATACCCGACTGCTTGACATTAGGACATAACTAAACAACTTAGAATCTTACAAGTACAAAGTCGTTGACTTGTATCTATTCTAATTACTTTCATGTCTGAATAACTGTTTTCAACTGTCATGTAAGAAAGTAGTTGTGACCTCGTTCAATCTTCGCAAGTCGATGTCCGACCTGACTTTTCCACCTCGGAATGAGACAACTTGGACCTCATCTTTTTCACTTCTGGGGATGAAAAGGTGTTTTTCGACTTGACATATTCAGACCGGAATGTGATCGGGGCCTTGATCCCCTTACCTTAGGAGGTGATTTACTCGTTGTTTGGTAAATTTTGTTCGTAATATATTTATTTTTTTTACATATAATCAAATGAAATACTTGTTTAATAAATTTAAATATCAATTATTACAATAAGATGGTTGGTGAAAATTCTTATAGTGCTATACAAGGAGTTGATAAATTAATTTTGTAAATGTCTATTAGTCTCTTTGTTTCATTTTACGATTTGAAAAGTGTAAACATTTTAACTTTTAGAAATCAAAAAATCATAAGCTCGATTTCAGTTATCAAATCAAAATTGTAAAGTACAAAATAAGTCACATGTCCATATCTTACTTTGCCTAAATATATTTAAAAAACTAGAGAATGAACAATTAGCTGTTAAGGAAATATGCAAGTTGCAATTTTAAGTTTTACTTTTTTGAATATTTTTCATTATATATGAATACACAATTTATGTCGAACATTGTACTTTTATAACTTATTCAATAAATAAATATCAATTATATATTCAGTGCATCACACATGTACGATTATTAGTTTGAAAAAAATATGAATAATTTACAAAATGAATACATTAAAGAGAGAATAGTTTTTTGCTAGTTATCCATCGTTAGGCCAAACTCCAAAGAAAATTCGACTTGTTTTATTTTTATTTTTTTTTACGATAAAAAAAGGGGACTTTTCTAAAAGAATCTCAAAAATAAAGGATAGCTATCCTTTCTTTTCTCTCTTTATTATATTATTATTATTATTTATTTATAATTGTTCCCTTCTTCTCCCCTTCGGCTTCTCTATCTCTGTAGTGGCGGATCTCTGGAAAGGATGGAGGGGGCCAAGTCTGCCCCCAGGCCCAAATATATTTTATGGGAATTATTTTTTTTCTTCAAGGTGTAAGCTTAGTATTATAAAATAAAATAAATTGTTTGTTTCTGATTCTGAGCCTGACCTCTTTGTCTAATTTCTTCACACAATCAAAGAAATTTATAGAGTGAACAGTCGAGAGATTTCTTCAATTTGTCCACGCCATTTATTTTAAATCTGATATATGCAATTGAGTTTTTTCTGAATATGATTTTGGGTAGTTTAACACCAAATCTGTTTTTTTCACATGTACTATTAATATAGCATTTCATAAGTTTGTCCTGAATTAGGGTGGTTGTTTCTTCGGAAACAATAGCACAGTTGGGTCATTAAGGGTGATTTGTGTTTAGTTGTGTACTTGTGTAGTTAATACCCAAGGCGATTCATGCGTAGGCTCTTGCGATGGTGTCATTGGCGGAAGGTGTCAATTTATTATTATTATTATTATTTTAGTCTCTATTCGGGGCAACTGTAGTACTTAAAAATTGATGTAAGACAGAATCGAGACAAAATTAGACTGAAAATGGACGTAGCAGAAATTTGCAGATTTGACGTTCGACCTTCGTATCGGGCCCATAATATGTCTATTTTAGGTAGCTCGATGAGACGAATTGGACTCACTTCATTTTGGTGACATATGATGAATTTTGGGCATTCGAGATCGTTCATATAGTGGAAAAGTGTTTTAATATTTTAGTGATATTTCAGTCATTTAGTTTTTCTTGAATTCTTTTTATTTTATTTGATCCGGAATATGTTTTATATTTTCCTAAATGATTTAGAATATGTTTCTTTGTTTTATTTAGTTAATTTAAAATGAGTTTTGTGCTTTTCCTATTTGAATAAAAACAATGAATTAATTCTCTATTTATAAGGTCATAAAACAAAAAAATCTATTATAAATCAAATAGGAAAAACACAAAACCTATTCTAGATTAGCTAAATAAAACAAAGAAACATATTCTAATCATATGAATAAAAACAATGAATTAACCCTATATTTATAGGGGCATAAAACAAAGAAATCTATTCTAAATCAAATAGGAAAAACACAAAACATATTCTAAATTAATTCAATAAAACAAAGAAACATATTCTAAATCATCTAGGAAAGTATAAAACATTTTCTAGATCAAATAAAATAAAAGAATTCAAGATAAACTAAATGACTGAAATAATACTAAAATATTAAAACATTGTTTTTGCTGTCTGAACGATCCCGAATGCCCAAAATCCATCGTATGTTAAGCAAAACAATGAGTCCAATTCGTCTCGTCGAGCTACCCAAAGTAGACATATTATGGGCCCGAAACGAAGGTCCGACGCCAAATCTGTAAATTTCTGCTACGTCCCTTTTTAATCTAATTTTTCCTCGATTCTGCCCTGCATCACAAATTAATTTATTTATGATTTTGAAGTAAAATGTGATTAAAAAATGAATATGAAAAATGTGTGATTAAAAAGTAATTTGAAAAATCATATTGTTTATAAATTAATTTATAGATGTAATGATTGTGTTAAAGAACACAGGCTTAAAGTTTTGAAAGGAAAAAAAAAAAAAAGAAAAGAAAAGAAAGGAAGAATAAAAGAAAAATTAGCTGTGCTTAATAAGGATTAGCACTCTAGAAGTATTTAACCAAGTTAACAATTTTTAGAATAACCCTTTTAGAAATTGTTTAAAGTTTAAACGATTAATATATCTTATAAATTTAATAATTAATAAATATCAAAAAAAAGCAGGAATGTAATTATTCACAAATAACACGAGGTCTTGGTAAAGAAGTTACATGCACTATAATTTTCCAAATATTACAGACAAGTGAAAAAATTACAAAATCAGCGTATATTTTCTTTAAGCATTAATTCATGGTTAGAATTTTAATTATTCGTCGAAATCCAATTTTTTTTTTAGTTCATGTCAGCCACTATCACTTCGCATTTGTGTCAATTGCCCATTTTTAAATGATTGCAACTTGTTAACACATAAAAATCCCAAATCAAAGGTCTCTAATATAAAAACCCAATATGAAAGTCCAAGTATTAGGGCGATATTAAGGAGCTTGAACAACTGAATGAATGGAGCAAAGTTTGGGTTATCAAATGTTCGCACAAGGGGCAGTTTTCCAATTTGACCCACGATCCAAAGCAGTTATGACGGAGCCATACTAGAGTTTGTTTGGTAATGTGATTTTTGAAAGTTTTTGTTTTTTTTTTTTCTCATAAATGTGTAGTATAAAAATGTTTAAAAAGTCAAAAACTGTGATGGATGGTTGAGATTGAGTTTGAAAAGATGAGGTGAAAAAAATCACATTACCAAACATGCTCTAAGCAGTTGTTATAGTTGATGAGATCATGGGTAGTCTATTGCAATGAGGAAAGTTGATGAGAACGTGGATTTATAAGAACATGGATAGTTTATCGAATGCAAAGAAATGGACGAAAGTTATTGCAATTCAAATCAGTTACAAAGTAGTTTTCAATTCAAACAATTATTATATACATTGTGGAAATTTAGACGTTTAGAAGGACCAACAAATCAAAACTCTCAAATAGAGACGTAACTTTCTTATCTAAGATTTTACTAGAATTTTCTTAGTTTAATTTGTGTGATTGCGCACTATTTGGAGGCATCTTGTAAAATTAAACTTTTCTAATGCAAAACATCTCTTTTGGATATTGTCTCAAGAGGTTTGTTCCTCACACTTTCGTATAATCTTCTTTTAATTGTTAGCACAAGCGAAACAACACCCGAGCAAAACAATTTGGTATGGGTGTAGAAATGTCTGAAGTATCATGCCTCCTAAAAATTCTAACAAGAAGCCGGTTGCACATTGATATGTTCCTTCTGTAATTGAGTTATCAGCATAGCACCCCAGAGACAGAAGGATCTCGCGGTCGATGTGAACCATCGACGGAGTTGAGCATACGTACCATGTGTGCTTTGTTGGGAGAAGTCACTCGGGACATTATTGAACAAGTAAACTTACAAAACATTCATGTTGTAGAAAGACTAACTCAAAATGAATATAGGCATTATGACAATATGAATAAACAATTGGGTACATTAAATGAACTTATGAATAAACTAGTAAGCCAAATATGCCAAACAAATGCTATGGAAGAGGGTAATTACTTCCAACCTAGGAGACTAAAAGGAAATGACTTTCCAAACACAAATGGAAATACTGGTTTACCAACTATGAACACGAGTCAAGGCCTAAAAGCACCATATATTGGTCCATCCAACATGGGGTCTTGGATCTTTTGATGAGGGAGGCGTTGGAACATTCAATATGGGGTACCTTAATATGAAGAAAAATGTCCAAAATATAAGATCAAATACAATACGTATCAATGAAGGAGCAAACCAACAATTCAATGGTACTAATGAAGCAAACAATAATCCATTTAGGGTTAATGTGGGAGCTAGTCCTGTTAGAAAACCAACAGTACCTTACGTACCACAGCCAATAGGAGTTCCATTTGATCCAAATGTTACGTTGAGGGAGCAAAAAAATAAATCATACAAGATTAAGCGGCCTTTGGAACTTAGCCAGTAATTCATCCAACATATAAAAAACCATATCCAAACTGGATAGATCAAGCATATCCTTGACCTAGAGGGTTTAGGATGTCCAAATTTTACTTGTTCACTGGTTTAGGAAAGTGTCTACCTTGGAGCACATATGACATTTTACGTTACAATATGACAAAGTTACAGACCCTCATAAGATGAGATTGTTCTTGAATTCACTAACTAGGGTTGCTTTTTCATGATTTATTAAGTTGCCAGCAAATTCTGTCCAAAGTTATTATATTTGCAGAGTTAGCAAACTTGCGTCAACTGTGAAATGAGTGAAGCAAAATATGGCTAAGTCCTGTAACAAGAAAGTTGTAGTCAAGTCTTTTATCTTGGGCTAGTTAGTTTGGAAAACAATAACTCCCTTTGAACAGCAATAATCTAAAGTATGAGAAATGGTCGCCTAATTTGGAATGTCCATATAGAGTAAAATTTAGAAGATATAGACGAAACGAAGCACGTGAGAGCTATTAATGGGAAGTATTTAAAAAAAAAAAATATGTTGCTTCTGTGTGGAAAACTGACAAGTGAGGACTAATATAGCATGTGAATGACAGTATGTATAATGTGCATACAAAGTAAGGACATTGTAATGAATGTTCAAACAAATGATTTTGTTAACAGAATTATTCTTGGCAAATTAGAAACAGATGCAAATGTCCTACAGGCTGCTTCTTCAAACGAAATCATACAAGAGTGGATCACTATTATCTTCCTATCAACTATTACATTCAAGTAATAAGATTAGTCTTCATTTATTTCCTAAATGCGTCACCGCAAGAGTCCTGTCGGAGGAGTTAGGATGCCATGGAGGTTGAACCAATCTGATAGCAGACTGAGAAGCACTCTCAACAAGCAATTGGCCTCACCATAAGAACCCTATATCAAGGCAAACAACAAAATTGACGAAACCAAAATAGCTTCTTTCTGATAAGAAAATGAAATATTCGCTTCTCCGAGTTTTGAGGGCTAGTCATTTTCGTGGTTATCACTAAAGTGCACTAGTACAAATTAGACCCAAAAAATAAGTAATTTACATCCTTTTTTTGGTAAAAATGACGTATTTAAAAATGACGGTGGCAATTTTGTAAATATGATTGGACCATATGAATTTACTAAAAAATTGTGGTACAACCAAGAACCGACGCATAGACTTGTTATCTTTTTAGGTCACCAGCGCGCGGACTCTCTCATTCCTCTCTCTTTTCTCACACAAAAGGTCACACCTCTATCTTTCACTCCTCAATCAGCCGCCACCACACTGCCCCACCACCACATCATTCACGGCCACACTATCACCACACCCTATGGCCACCACCAACCTGCTGGTTCTCTCTTTCTCTAGATCTCTAGCTACCCCTCCGCCACCGTCGCCCTCTCGCCGTTGCCGCCACCTTTGTGTAAGGTATATATATTATGTTTATTGTATATGTATTATGTTTATATATATTTGTGTGTGTGTGCCTGTTTGTGTGTGTGTGTATATATATATATATAAGTTGTATATTTATTATGTATATGATTGAATTTATGTGACAAATGGTTTAAATGAACTTTTTATTAGTTTAGTTTAAATGTTGATGTTAGTTTGTTGATTTTGAGTTAGTAGATGGATATATTGCAATTTTTGAATTGTTGGAGTTTTATTGAAATTTTAGAATGTCATTTTTTTTTATAGAATATACAATTGATTATAGACCTTCGATGTTGAGGAGTTAGGAATTGATTTCGGGTTAATTTTGGTGCATTCGATGATATCGAAGTTTGACTAAAGTTGTGTTTGAGTTTTAGATATGTTGAGGTTGAATGTTTTTGGTTTTATTGTGACATTCTGATTCCCCCTACAGGTTGGATCTGTGTCAAACGTGTCACTTCCACAACGACGCGTATTGTTTTTTATAACCAATGCAAATTACTGAAACTGTACTAGTGGTGGTGTTTTTTAGATAGGAAATTAAATATAGTTAATAAAAGAAATCGTGTTAATGATCTTATTTATTCATAACAAGACTTGTTAATCAATCGCTGCAATTATAACCTAGCCCATACTCAATTCGAATTCATCCATCTCGGAGAGTATTTGTCCGTTTTCTGATCGAAGATAGATTGAGCTTTATCAAAAAAAGAAATTATCGTGACTTGTGAGAAATGAAATCTAAATTAGTTTTTTGATATAGAGGAAATTTGTTTAGTTGTTATTTTTAGATTATCATATATCATTCCTAAATCAGTATGTCTATATATATATACAATTATATTAAGATAGAAAATATTGTCATCACCAATTAATATTAAAATTAGCTGATTAATCGTGTCATTAAGTATACACGTTTCATCTTTTTGTCACCAACTAAACTAGGGTTCTTATTACACCATGACAAAAACATACAGATCATAGAGATATTGATTGAATCTTCGGTCGTCCCGAAAATTCGTACTACGAAGTAATCACAAATAGTCGAAGTAGTTAGAATATGACTTTTCACGACGGTCATAATTTGGACTAAAAGGCACGAAACCAACTCGACTGAATAGAAGTCTGATACTGAACCATTACTAGAAGAAACACCACCAGCAGCAACAGACCCCACGGTGCACTACCCTCTTGACGTACAGTTTCATATGCTGGTGGTGAAATTCCAGTGTAGAACCACCACCTGTTATCCACCATGAAATTCAACATTAAAATCACTAGAAAAGGTAAAAGAAAAAATAACAGCTTCAGATTCATCTTGCTTTTCTCCACTTCTGCCTTGTAATGTGAATAACTTGCGAAAAACATTAACATAATCAGCAAACCAAAAAACACCAGCAAAGGCATAGGAGGTGGAGATATTGAATCTATGGTTTGATCTCTCCAGCTTATTCCCCTTCTCTCTCTCACGAACCACCCCATAATTTTTTTTTTGGTTTCTCTCTCTTCAAGAATTCTCTATGGATTTTCTTGAAACTTTGTGGAATGTTATAAGAATGGTTGAATATATGAGAATAAGATTATGGGCCAGAAGAATATATAGAAAAAGCTATGTGTGAGGTTGTGTGCGTATGTGCTTTGGCATATATTCTGCGATTGGAGTTCATCGCCAAACCGACTTTTAAAAGGATGGATGAATGGCCAAAGAATATATTCTTTCGTCTCTATTAATTATTTTCCGTGCACAGTGGCACAACATACGTGGGAAAATTAATGAAAATTATTTAACATAATTAATTATACATGTGTATAAGAAGACATGTATTAAGAATGAACTGATGTATTTTGAGAATAACTTATAAATGATTTAATTTATAAATAGATAAAAGTGAGCGTTAGATAGTACTCGTGAATTCATTAAAATTTATGATTGAGAATTGAGTTTTACGGTTTATAAATATTTTTAAATTTTCCCAAATCGAGGAAATTGTCCGAAATTTAGGATTGGTCACACATCTTTATTACATCATCTTTAATGTTTTGTTCTTAGAATCTTATTAGTATTTTTAAGAAATAAAAAAGCTACTATTTATTTCTTGGAATGGTCGGGAGGCTTCAAGATGGATGCTTAATTAGTGGGGTATCTTATATAAATCTAAAAGTTTATCTTTTAAGTAAATTGATCATAAAAGTAAATGTCAAATCTCTCTTAACAATATGTGTCCAAAAATAAAAGGAAGTTCCCCTTATTTTCTTCATCGCTATGATAGTTGCTAGAGTCCACTATAATTATTGAACTTATTCAAAAGATGAAATTATTGATTTTGTAAAACTTTTCTTAAGTTTTCTTGATATGGATATGGTAACTCAACAATCCACCTAAATATATAATATATATATATATATATATATATATATATATATATATATATATATATATATAGATGGTGTCGACGACACTTACAGCCATGCAAGGAGACAAGTGCCACAATTAGATCTTAAAAAGTGGCCGTCCACCTAAAAAATGGCTATTTGCTCGTTCTATAAGGGCTGCTCACCTTTATACGGCTTAGTTTCACTAAAGTCAGTCTCGTTAAGATAGACAATAACAGTGCTTACGTATGACTTAATTTGACAAGAAAAATGTTGGGGGGGTCGAAGTCGAACGTCAATTAGCTTTATTTCAATCCATTGGCAGTGGAACAAGTACACCAAAAATAGGGTCTCAATCGAATCATGCCATATTACTACAAAAGGAAATACCAAAATCAACCCTGGATTGTTTCAACTGGTTTGATCGCAGAATTTGGGAACTAATTTCACATTCGGACTAGTTATATGTAAGACAGTTCCGATCTGTTGCACACCGTGAACAACATAACAATTGTCTACATCCAATGAATAATAGCCAAGTGTTGAGTTTTAAAATTTAGGGATACTTTGACTATTTTACATTGAAGGTGAGCAACTATTATGTTGTCCACAGGTCATTTTCGATATGCAAGAAATTTTAAAATAACTTTAGAGCCCATCAATTGAGTCTAGAATTGAAGAGTTCGCGCCTAATTCAATCGATTAATCACGTACAATGTTAGTGTTCAAACATGAGCTCAGGTAAGATTGACAAAATAAGCTGGATAATTTAAAATTAAGGTAGCCTTTCACACCTCAAAAAAGATGGACTTTGCACGGGCAGTCCTAAGTTACTTTTGCTCTTGGTAAGCATTTTCTTGAATACATTTGGAATAGTTTGCATGTAAGGTTTCGACAGATACATGCACAGCGGAAATTAAACAAATTCGAAATCATAATCCTGATCAACCTTGCACTTAGATAGAATTTGTGATAAAGATGATACCTTTGATGAACGCCGTGAATCTGAAATCTGAAACCGGAGGTACAATCTTGTCACCACCAGCTGTCCATTGTCCAGCCTCTAACAGAAATCCACACAGCGAGTTGATTCTGGAACTCCACCAATCTCCAACTATTGGAATGGATTCGAGAAAATTGATTTTTTTCTTTGTACTAGCAAGAGAAAAATCCTGCGCTAGAATATTACAGAAAAGCGACTCAGATAATTTCTCTACAATAGTACACATATTAATATGTGTACCTCAAAACCCTAACCCTAGTGACAATATTAGGGTCATTAATGAGCCTTGATTAATTAATCATATTAATTAATCTAATTGTAAAGTCCGGCCCAACAATTGGGCTTGTATATTAATGGGTTAAGTACACAAATACAAAACTTTAAGAACCTATTTTTAAATATCAGGTATTTTAAAAGATATTTCAACAAAAGAAAACATATTCTTAAAATCAGGTATTTTCCATGGAAGAGGGATAAACAAATCTCAAGAACTATATGCTAGAAATTTCGATCTGAAAACAATGGAGAGCGCATAATTTATCAAATTCACGTGCTCAACATCAGTGAATTGCGAAAGAACTTCAACAAGAGTGGGTTGACAAAATCAAAGTCAAAATCGGGACGTGTAGTACAGAAAACATCCATAGCTGCTAATTTAGACTTCAACCTACAGGTTTTGTTCTCAATTTTCTTTCCATAGTAGTTTTGTATACAAATTACAACTATTTTTTCTATACGAGTGTCGTAAAGGTATAAACTTGGTCTTTCTTCAACACTAACTTATTCATGAAAGAATCATTTCACTACTAGATGGTTAAACGCAAAAAAAGAAAACATGGAAGTGACTCAATACCATATGGAATTCAAAATCATGTTGTCCACCTCCACATTCTTGTTAAAATGTAGTTGGAAATCACAATTGAAAGTCGAGGTTTAGAATAGATTTCTATTATAAGCCAAACAATATTTCAAAGTCCGCCCCTTTCACAACAAGAAGTTGTTATAGTGTGAATTAAAATTTGTAATTAATTGCAATTCTATCTTAATTTTAATTTTGTAATTAATTACAAATGTAACTAATTAATACTATTGTAAGTTGTAACAAATTTTATATTACAAGTCAAAATTTTATTTCTCTTTTAAAATTAATTATCATTGTAACTTAATTTCAATTTTGTAATCAATTACAATTGTAACTAATTAATTACAATAGTTATTTAATTGTATATATTACAAGTCACTCAAAATTTCATATTTAAAAATTAATTGAATTAGGTGCAAATTGTAATAAATAAATTAATTACAATTGTAACTTTATTTCAATTGTATAATCAATTACAAATTTAATTAATTAATTACTATATTAACTTAATTATATATTACAAGTCACTCGAAATTTCATTTTTCTTTTAAAATTAATTGAATTAGTTATAACTTATTCATTAAAATTTGTAATAATTAATTAAAATTGTGACTTGATTTCAATTTTGTAATCAATTACATTTGTAATTTTATTCCAATTTTGTAATTAATTACAATTGTAACTTTATTTCAATTTTGTCATTAATTACAATAGTAACTAATGAATTCGTAAAACGTTATAGATTTTTTAGCTAAAATTAATTGAGTTAGTTACATTCACCTTAATTACAACTACAAATACAGCTTAATTACATTCTGAACAATTTAAAATTATTTACAAATCATATCCCCTATCTTGTGTTACTAAAAATGTAATTTTTATACTGTACCACATACCAAACACAAGCTACAATTTGAAGTCAGCAAACATTGAATAAGTAGGCATTTTATCATTTCAAAAAACCAAAGAGACAATAAAATGCATAAATTGGTACGAGCTGCAGTTCAGAAAAGATTTCAATATACTGTAGCCATCCTCTAGCTAGTTCCTGATTCCCAATTCCCACAACTCTTTTTGGTTACTAATTTCTTGAAGCCATCCTCCATCTATAGACTCCAAACTCCCACTCAATCCATCAAGAAAGACTCGATACTTCCCGAAAAGCAAGCATAAAAAAATTTGGGCGAATCATTGCCTAATAGATTCTTCAAGCTAATCCAATGGCAGAAAAGCAAGCGAATCTGACCCAATGGACTCTCTGATCTCTTCCACACTATCCTATTCAAAATTAATTCCTCGGCACTAGGTGTATCAACTATCATCGCCATAGTAACAAGAACATATGATTGGAGGGCTTACGATTCTCATATGGACTTCCTTCGCTCTGGCTTCCTTTATAAATCTAATAATCTTTGACGATGAATTGGCATGGTAAGTCCGCCGGAACGCCAATGATTATATCACGAACAATTTCTCCACTAGTAAAATGTTTTTCTCTGTGTTGATTCAACAAAGATATTTCCATTTCTTGAAGCATTGATGTTGAACAAAGAATTTAGAGAGATGAATGATGTCGGCGACAAAATGGGTTATATTTTGTTAAATATAAAGGCATGGGAAATTTCAAGATGAATGATGTCGCGACAAAATTGGTTATATTTTATTAAATATAAAGACACGGGAAATTTTACACCTGATTTGGATAATTATTTCCAATATATCTGATTTATTGTAATTTAAAAAATAAGCACATGATTAAACCTAATTTACCCTACATTAATTCTAACAATCTCCCACTTGGACAAGATCCAATTCCAGATACTCAATTCTCGCCTTTTGTGTATGACCCATTAGGTTCCATTCACCATGGCAAACACCGTGTTGTTGTTATTATTATTATTATTATTATTATTATTATTATTATTATTATTATTATTATTATTATTATTATTCCAATCTGATAGGAATAAAATGAATTTAAATCTTTATTTCTAATTCATCCTTGACTCACCAAGATCGATTAATTCACGTCGCCGTCCTAGATTGACATCTAGCAATGTGTTAGGCAATCCATGTGAAAGGAAAAGTCATGTGGCATGAAAAGACCAGTTCATGTGCGGTTACCATGGAAATATAATCCCTTCATCAATATAACCCAATTGGTTAAGAGATATGGATATCGTCAATCTTATTTCAACCAATTATGTTATTCACTTCTTATCTTAGTTGATCTTGTTATGACTGAAAACACATTTTCAACTTATAACTTCACCCCGGGCGAGGAATTTACATCAACTTAAGTGAGCGAAATACAGGTTATAATCTCCTACTACCCAGGAGTGACGAATCCTCATATTGGACATATATAACCTTCATATGACTCTCACTATACCAGTACGGCGTCATCCTGATGACTCCCTCTCAAGAGCCAAAATCAACGCTCGCGAAAGCATAGTAATCCTCATATAAGATTCTATGAAGTCCTCAAGTCAAATGACCAAATCCATAACCGCGCATTAGAGATTCACCACTGACACTTGGATAGTTATCCATGTGGAATCTCTAGGCGGGTCATCCAATGCTTTATTCATCTAACAATGCATCCACGCGTTCATTTGAATGTCCCTCTACATTCTAACTTGTGAGATAAGCTACTTTCTTCATAAGAAAGAAATGCAACACATGCTAGTCTAACTACAACAACAATATCCATATCTCGTTGTTACTTCGACTAGGGAAAATTTTAGAATAAGTTATTAATGACTTGTATCTCACAGTCACAACACCTTGTGACTTACAGGTTAATTAAACTTACTCTACGGACTCTATTATTTAAATGATGAGTTAAACTCAATGTAATAAAAGACCTGCCTTTATTAAGACAATGATAATATATGTGTTATGCTCTCCAACGATTGGATTTAGAGCATGACACTGATATTCTCCCACTCGATCCAATAACTCATGTATCCTATATATAATGAGTTTATATGAGAATCACATTCCTGTTGGGATAATGATTTTACAGGTGAATCTTCAATATGTGACTCTTCACATATTCAAGCTTCTTAAGATTAGTGAGCACGAATTATATTTTTCTACAATCTTCGAATAAGATAGTAGCCCCTAAATACATACTCAGATCATCGATGAGACCCAGTCCCTTGCTTGCGCAATGGCTCCATTGTCGTCACAGTACTCATTACTGGAACTACAATGCTAGGAACATTTATAGTTCACTAATGAACTTAACGATCGATATTGCTTCACAAACACTTATGTATTTGGTCTCGGTTGTATAGTTAGCGGTCTCTCTTGTTTGAATCATTTCAAGCTGACCACACCACTACTATGAGTTAATTAACAATTAGACTGAATATTTCCTTCATCCCTTCCTGGACTAAATGATGGTATCTCTATACCTAAAGACTGTAAGTCTACATTTCTCCTCATGTCTACTGTATTCTTAGTTCTTCTCAAGTTCTCAATAATACAAAAGGTGTTGTACATAGTGTGGTGTTTAAGAAGATCTTATTGTCAAACAATCAAGTATCTTTTCCACATTATTCTTTCTCAATATGTGTTCTAAACACCATTTTAAGAAGATTAACCCAAAACTTTTGGGATAGAATCCTACATTGGATTCATTCATGCTAACCTCATTAGCATTACATCTATGTACGTGGATTGAGAAATCAAAAAAACCTTCCAGATCTATCTCTATAGATTCTGGTTCCCAAAGTGATGGTCTTATTTCTCAAATCCATCATGGAGAAATTTAAAATAATTGCACTTTCACTTTAAAGGTTAGAGACTCAACTTCTGATCAATAATATGTCATCTACATATAGTATCAGAAATATTGAACACTCCCACTAACCTTTTTTATACACACATTCTTTATCTTCACCTTTTGATAAAATCAAACATTTTGATTATCTCTTCAAAATTAAGATTCTAGCTCCGTGAGGCTTGCTTTAATCTATAATAGATATCTGTAGCTAGTATACTATGTTTAAGGATTCAAAAATCCCATAATCACAGCATGTTGATATCGAAAGCAGAATCCGAATTGATTTAGAGTAAACACATTTATAGCATATGGGTTTTACCCATTTAAGGTGAATCAAACAAGTTCCAAAACATGTTTTATCTCAGATTCTATGGCTTCCTGCCATCTCGTTTAATCAACACTTGACTTAGCTACTATGTAAATATAGGCTCATCATCCTTGATGACTAATACAATATTAGCAATCAGAGATGTGTAACTCAATGGAGTACGCGTGATCCTAATGTTTTTACATGGAGCTAGTGCGTTCTTAGTCGTCACCACGTCCTAAGTAACGATCGTGTCCCAAGCATCGATTTGTGCCTCATCCAATGCAAACACATATTCGAGCTTATTTAATTGGTTAAGTATATGTGTAATCATGAAATCTTTCATGTTATACTTTTATTCTCACTGTCCTCTCTTAGATGAACTGTTTCTCTAAGGCATTGACAAAATTCGAGATAGACTTTATTTCTCGATAGGAATGTAGAAATAATATCCAACCATCTTTTGGATATCCCACAAATATACATATTGGACTAAGGCTATTACTTATCCAAATTTGCTATACTTCTAATAAGTATTGAGGTCTTAAATCTAAACGCGATGAAGATTAGACCTTTTAAATCCATATCTTATATGGACCTTCATCAACCGATTATCATGGAACACGACTAAGTGTTTAATATAAAGTTTTTAGTGCAAAGCTCCAAAAACTGTTTTGGAGATTTTGTGTGGCTTCATCAATGATTGCATCAATTGCAATCTTTGTCCTTTCATATTTGTCATTGTGTAGAGACATATATGAAAGAGTTATCTATGCGAAAATTATGTTCTCATAACACAATCTTGAAGTCAATCACTAGAAAATATTCTTCACTTTGATCAAATCTACGTGCTTAGAATATTTTTCTCAATTTGGCCTTCTTATTTATATTTGTATTAATTGAACTTTTCAAACTTTCAGATTTAAACTTTATTATAGATAACAATGATAATCATGGTTATCTAATGATTAAAGACCACTTTTACATATGCACACTTACATCCGAATGTAATAGGCTCAGTGGATCAATTCCAAGAAAATTGACTTATTAATTTACCTCCAAGGTGAGATATACATATATCTCTATTAATTGAATAAGTCAAGTGTCAGATTTAAGTGTGAATTCTTCTTTGCCTTATCAATATTCAGAATGTAGACTATTTGTTATTTACCTAGCTTCCATATTATCTCATCTAAGTTAACGAATAACTATTATTCTTAATCAAAGAGGATAATAGCTTCATGTCCAAACATGAAGTGGAAGTGTTGTTCTTCATAAGAACTGTAATTAACAGTTGTCTAATTTTAAACTGAATGAGAAGACAAAGATAGGTGATAACTTCTTAAGCTTTTCAAGAAACATTTACTTTATTACCTACAAACAGGTATTTCACCATTTTTCGCAATTATTCTACTTTTAGCCATTTTATATTATCAGTATCTAATACTCGATTGGTTAAGTAGATTATTTAACCTCTATCAAATAGTAAACTGAAGTAGAAGATTCACCAAACTTCTCACTTCTTCAGTTCGGTTAAGGAAGCCTCGCAATTATAAATGTAGTATCCTATTATTGGAATGTTCGAGAAGAGTATTCTCGATTATATCGTGTTTTGAGATCATTTCTCAAAGAACGACGCCAATTCAAGGATTTTAGTCTGATGAACTTACAAAGTGTCAATTACACTCCATAAGTTCAAGTTAGGGGTGTAAACGGTTTGGTTTGGGCAGTTTTTGATAATTTTTCAAACCAAACCGTTTAAAGCGGTTTGAGGTTTTTCCAACTCAACCCAAACAATTTCATTTCCTAAACCAAACCAAACCAAACCATTTTTTGAGGTTTGGTGCGGTTTTAAACCGCGGTTTGCAAACGAAACTAAACTAATATATGTAAATCGAGTTAAAATAATTATTGAAATAGAATTTTGAATTAAGACATCAAAATTAATTGCAAATAACCCAACGACATTACGGATAGATGTTATAAGACTAACAAAATTAAAATATATGGGTAAACAACTTCTAAAATAGATACAAAGGCACAATCACAAACAAATGATCACAATAATATAAAAAAAACCTAATAGATAACACAATCCATTCTCAAGTTAGATATTCCTATTATTTCACAACAAAACAAGTTAAACTCAAATATACTGTATTCCAAGCAAAACTACTGAACTACATGATGAAAGAATGATGCTTTAGGAATTTAGAGTTTGATGAATTACAGCTGATGATAAAAGATCTCAAGTACAACTAATTTTGCTTAGATAATCATAAATACTCAAGTCATGACTTGTTAAATTAACAGAAGACAAATATTATAACCAAGAAAAAAAAAATAATGAGCAAGTTTATTCATACTCCCCCCAAAAAAATCATAGGATAAAAAACAAATAAAGTAAGAAAGTCACCGGTAGTACTTAGTTGTTAGCACTAGCAAAATGCCTTTCTTAACAATAAAGGTAAAGCAAAGTGCCCCTTCATATAAATTGAAAATAAAAGTGTAAAATTGGAAATAAAAGCAGTAAATTTTTTTGCATTTTTGCAATTAAAAAATTAAATTTTAATTGTAATTTTTTAGCGGGTTGGTGGTTTGAAACGAGTTTTGAAAAATGAAACATAAACCAAACAATTTGAAAGCGGTTCGGTTTGGGTCAAAATCGAAATGTTGACGGGTCCGCGTGGATCCGAACCAATGGTTTCGAAATTGTGGTTTGATATCGGTTTGACGGTTTTGTTGTACAGCCCTAGTTCAAGTAACAACTCAAATTTTAAAACTCATACAACAACAATAATAAATAAAAAAATAGAATCACGTATTATCATGCATAAATCAATTTAATAAGGCCTTTTATTAAATCGATTGCTCACACTGTTTTACTTGAATTAATGACCCTCAACATTAATCTCGTAGAATCCTGTTAGATTCACAGCAGGCTAGGATCCCGTTTATTCCATTAGAACCTTGAATGACTCAACAGCTCTAATGAAACATCCAGGTATCCTCCTATCAATCACATCTCCATGTGACTCCTAGATCATCAAGTAGGCAACTCTTTGTAGCATACATCTTATGTATTTACTTGACTGTGCCTCCAAAATCTCATCTCCTTGAGTGACTCAACAGAAGATAGATTTCGGTTAAATTTTACCCATTTTTCAGAAACATCTTATGTTTCATAGTGATAAACACATCTTCCCACTCGCAGCCTTGAGTGACTCAACAAACTGCATCGAGGGCGGATTCTGGTTTTTCACTATAACAATGGAAGACACTTTGTATTAACCAATTAATACGAATTTAATAAATTGCTTTCAAAATTATATCCCTTTTGATTTACTCAATAAAGGATGTAAATTTCACTTAAGTCCGACCCATTGTTCAGAAGTATCTGATACTTCATAATGAGAAACATATCTACAAACGAGTAGCCTTGAGTGATTCAACAAGCTGACATCGATAGTAAACTCTGATTTTTCATTATAACAATGAAAAGCATAGGACTTAATATAATTTTAAGTGAGGGGTTTGTCTCATCATTCCTATGTATATTAACTAACATCAACCATGCAATTAATCATACATATAATAATATTATGGATGATTATGGACGATATCTATCTAGTCTTCTCGAGCCATGAAGAAGACTAGTTTGTCAATTCCTAGGGACATTGCATTCGATCATCGAATGCTAAATGCAATAATCTCCATATGCTGCTGCAACATGTATCCTATACTAGTTGTCTTCTTGTGGCCAACTCCAAATTGTTTCCTATACTAGTTGGCACGCAGGCCTGTATCAAAGGACGCGCAGGCCCATATCTACAAACTAGAGCTCGCAGGCCCAAATAAATAAATTAAATAATAGGCATGCAGACCTAATTAAATAATAATAGGCTCGTAGGCCTAACCAACAAAGTAGAATAAATTAACCATACATTCAACCAATCACATGGGTCGAGTCCATAATCATCCACTAAATACACATTCATCATATAAATGTATTATAATATAATATCTAATATTATATAAACAAATTTCAAGTTTCTAGCAATTTAGATCGTCTAAACATCGAATTAGAGTCCAAACTCTAATTCCAAAATTAGGGCAAATTAAATTAACGTTTTAAAATAGGATAAAACTTCTAAATAAAATAAAATTCAATTTGGGGTCAAAGTTATATATTTTGTTAAAATCCAATTTTAACAATAATTTAAAAGTCGTGAATTTTAAAATAATATTTTGAATTGGGTCAAAATTAAATTTTTGTCAAAGTTTTAAATTGGGTCAAGCCTATTCAAAATCAAATTCTAAACCCTTTTGGAAATTGAAATTTGACCCCATAATTCAAAATTACAAGCACACCCTCCAATTCCAAAAATTGTCACACGAGCCATCTATTTAAAATATTATAATTTGACCCTTAAAAGGAAATTGCAAGAAAGGTCCTGATATTTTGAAAATAACAGGAAAGGTCCCTGCTTCCAATTCAAAAACCCTAAGATAAAATTGCATATGGGCCCCTACAATTTCTAAAACTGCATTAGAGGCCCCCGCCCCCAAATCACTCCCAACCTTCTGAACTGGTGGATCTTCGTCCGGGTCAACCTCCTGCGATAGGAGCCGCCGCTACACATCAGCGACATCCCGCCGCCTGCAATGGTCCAGTAGTAGCAACAGGTCGACACCTGCTACCTCTGTGAAATGCATTGCAGCGCGCGACGCTACTGTTGCAGCAGCGTCGCATGCTGCTGCGTTTTGCATCTGGTGATGCTGTTCTTCTACAGCAGCACCCTTGCCCGCATTTTCTAGCAGGGCGAAGGACGCCGCTGCGATGTGTAGTGGCGTCCAACGCTTGTTGCCCTCGAGGAAACCGCACCGCTGCCAGTTGTCGGCGGTGGCTGCTACCGCTTGCAGTGCCGCCGACCACCTTCGATCCAATTTTCCGACCAATTTTTTTTCTTTTTCTTTTTCTTCTCCAAATCAGATTTAGATAAAAAAAAAATAATTTTCTCAAAAGTTAGAAATAAGAAAAATTAATATTCAATCATATTGAATTCATCAAAGAATTTAAACAAATCCTAACAAGTAACAAAGTAGTCTCTGATACCACTGTAAGGTTTCGATACATACATGCACAACGGAAATTAAACAAACTCGAAACCATAACCCGGATCAACCTTGCACTTAGAATTTGTAATAAAGATGATACCTTTGATGAACGACGTGAATTTGAAATCTGAAATCGGAGGTACAATCTTGTCACCACCAACTATCCAATTGTCCAGCCTCTAACAGAAATCCACACAGCGAGTTGATTCTGGAACTCCATCAATCTCCAACTATTGGAATGGATTCGAGAGAATTGATTTTTCTCTTTGTACTAGTAAGAGAAAAATCCTGCGCTAGAATATTATAGAAAAGTGACTCAGATAATTTCTCTACAATAGTGCACATATTAATATGTGTACCTCAAAACCCTAACCCTAGTGACAATAGGGTCATTAATGGGCCTTGATTAATTAATCATATTAATTAATCTAATTGTAAAGTCCGGCACAACAATTGGACTTGTACATTAATTCTAACATTTCAGAGGTTATTTTTCATCAATATTAAATTTAAAAATAACCAGGAGTTTCCAATCCATTGTGTTCTTGTTGCAATTTATAGTATATTTGGAAAGTCTTATAAATTGTTTACATTGTAAATACATATAACTAAGTGGTGAATAAATAAGTAATATTTATGAATTTCTCGAAATGTATGAATGAAAAGGGACTTAATTAATTGTATATAAACGTGAAATACATATAAGTTCGTTTTAATCTTCGAATCAGAGTTGCACATTTCACATTTTTTGCACACGTGGTCTCGAAGGTTGTTTATAACCCAATTACCTTTGTAGATATTAAGCTAATGAAATCAGCACCTTCAATAGTATTAAACCACACCAAGTTAATTCTAAAACCAATTGAGCCCTTGTTTAGTGGGAATATAAATCAAATTTTTAATAGATTTTGATAAAATTGATGAAATATGTGGTTGAAGGTTGTGGGATCCTTAAAATATGTGGTTAAAATTAATTGTTGAATTTGTCTTTGATTAAAATCTAGATTTTAATCACAACCAAACAGCAGGTGAATATGAAAACTATAATAATGTAAATTGAATAGCAAATTTCTCAATCAATTTGGAACCAAAGGTGGATGAATAAGGACTCAGTTCAAGGACCAAACATCATACACCAGCACCACATAAATTGAACCAAGAGAACCACTTCAAAACCAGTTCATAGTGTTTTATAGCACCACATCCTATTTGTCTTTACCACCACTATAATCAGCATCTGTAAAACCTTTAAGTTTCACACCCACATTAACGTCTTGTAAACTAACCCCTCATCAAAGGTAAACTTTAAGTACTTAAGCAACCATTCTAAAGCTTCCCAATATTTGGGACCACGGTTAGATATGTAGCTACTTAAGACACTCACAGTGAAGCCAAACCAGGTCTAGTGCAAACTGTAAGTTATATGATGGTGCCAATGACATTAAAATAAGGAATTTTACTCTTAAAGTCTATTTATTTATCATTAACAGGTGATTTTATTTTAATAAAATAAAGTGGTTTTCAAGAGGCACGGAAGTTGCTTTGCAATCAATCTTGCCAAATTTCTTCAAGATTTTAAACACAAGGAACTTGATGTACAAATAAGCAACAATTTGACCTATCCTTTTTTATCTCCATTCCAAGGATTCTCCTAGCATGTTCTAGGTCTTCCATGTCGAATTATTTACTTAGCTCAATTTTAATCTTGTTTTCCACTTTTATGTTAGGACCAATTAGTAGCATATCGTCCACATAAAGTAATAAATACAAACACTCTTTATTAGTGATGTGGTGCAAGTATTACAATCAATGATCAAATTCACCCCTCTTGAAACCAATAAATAGTACATAAGGACCAATTTTTTTAGACCATTTAACTGGAGACTATATTAACCCATATAAAGAGATTTCTTTGAAAAATATACATGTTAAGGCTTATCTTTATTTTCAAAACCTTTCGGTTGTTTCATAAATCTTTTCATCCAGGCAACAATGCAAAAAGACATTTTTAACACCAACTTGATCAAGTTCACAGTCATAATAAGCAACTAAAGCAAGTATGGCCTTAATAGTGATATACTTAACAACGAGTAAAATTGTCTCATTATAATCTACATCTTTCTTTTGTGTATAATCTTTGGCTACTAACTTAGCCTTTTATCTCACGGGTTCACCCTCGATGATTCTCTCTTTTATCTTATAAACCCATTTGCATCCAACCATGTGTTTATCCTTAGGAACTAAATCCCAAGTTTGATTCTTACTCAAAGAACTCATCTATTCTTTCATGGAACCTAGCCATTCATCATTTTTTCACTTCTTGTAGCCTCCTCATACGTATTTGATTCATTATTAACTAGTTATTGATAAATAGTGAGGGCTATGGTATAGTCAAACAATATTTGGGGGCTACTTACGTGGTCTCCTATCTCAACCTCTAGCTAATTAGTAATCAACTAGAGGGTCTTGGTTGATAGGATTGTCCTATACTATATCTTCATCACCTTCTACTTCTATGTTCTACTTATTTTGTTGTATATCACTCTCCACCTCGCTCGAGATAATGGGGATGTGGACACTCATTCTCTCCACCTCAATTGGGGAATCTTCCCTAACAATTTCTTTCTGTTATTCACTCTTCATGCAAATCATCTCGGACTCACTAAACGTAACATCACGACTTATGATTATTATCACACCCTTTTGGCTTCTATTCCATAATCTATAACACTTAACTCCCTCAGGGTATCCTAAGACAACATATCTCTTAGCTCCAGGTTCTTGTTTTCCCCCACTCTGATTAGAGAAATCATCATAAGCAAAATTCTTAAGCATTTAATAATCATCACATTTACCGTTCCATTTTTCATAAAAAATAGCATATTCTAAAGTAGGGGAAAGAGTCATATCTAATAGAATGCAATCATAACAGCTTCACCCCAAAAAAATATAGGCATTCTAGAACTCAACATCATACAATAAATTTATCAAGCAAAGTATACTAATTCCTGCGCTTATAGTCCAACATTCCTCAACCTCCAGAAACTTCTGAAGTTTACAATTGAGAAAGTACCTTCCTTGACATGTTAAGGAAGAGGGTGTTTCAGATTCTAGGATTTGATAAATTTATGGTTGCATGATCTCAAGAAAGAACGGATTTGATCTTTGGTGAATTGTGTTCTTGATCGTATGATGTGTTTTCAACGAGAGGCACATTGTAGCAACCTTAAAAAACTCATGCAAAGGCTTGGTATATATAGTAGAATGATATCAGCCATGTCAAAAATTTTTAAAAACCAAATTAGGGCGCATTTTGCCTGTTGACCGCTTGAGCATTATTCGAGCGGGAATCGAGCGATCTCAATTTCCCTAAGGATCGCTAGAGCGTCATTCTAGCATGAATCGAGTGTATTCAAATTCTTTAAGGACCGCTCGAGCATGAAGTGAGCGTAGTTGAGCGGGATTGGCACTGTTCGAGTGTAAGGAAAATGTGATCTGTAGATTTCGTTTTTCAGCCTCTTTTTCCAAGTCAACCCTAACCTACCTTTTCAACTATACAAAATTATGCCTTCAATTTGGTCATTTTGTTCATAGAATCGTCATTTTAATAATTCCTAACACAATGTATCCAATGGATTCTCGATTCGGTAGTCGGGTAGATTTTGACTTATTTTTGGAAAAAATTAGAATTCTGTCATGATTAGCTCACATTCCTCACTTGGCTCACATTGCACCTACTGCACCTCACTTCACTTATTCTAGAATATTCCTAATCCTCCTATAAATAAGAAAGCACATGGAAGGAGGCAGAACAGATTGTGCATAACAGAATATTCCTCCTTTCTCTCGGTCTCTGCCCTCTTTCTTTTTCTCGTTTCTATTCTCTTCACTATCTATCTGCTCCTCATCTATGTTGTTCTATCTCTTCGCATCCCTTTCTCGTTTCTTCTTCATTTATTTACTGTAACTGAATTCCAATCCTGCTATTTTTGTATTCCTTGCAATTTATTAGTTTTCATTAGTATATGAATATTAAAATTATTGTTCAATTTCAGTTTTACTCGTCATTTGAGCAATTTCAGTTTATCTATTTGTATTGCTGAGTTTATGTTGCTGGTTATGGTTGAATTTGAGCCTCAACCATGAGAATTGGTATCAGAGCAGGCTCGAGGTATGGGAATAAAGAGGAATTTGCTAAGAAGCATGAAGCCGATCTGCTGAATCTAGAAGCTAAGCTCAACGATCATATATCCAGATCCAAATTGAAGTGGGAAGATATCATGGAGGCAGTGCATGAAAACAATATAGCAATGAAGGCGAACCAAGAAAATAATGATCTAAGATTTAGAGCTATAGAAGAAACCATTGTAGAGCTAAAGAAGGTTGTGACTAGTTTTGTGAATAAATAAGAGAAACGGTTGAAAAACTCCATTGTTGAGTTAATTGAATGTGCTATGAAAGGGGGTAAGAAGACACCAGAAATTGCAACGTCTGATGAAGAGAATCCTGGAGAAAATTCAGCCTCCAAAGAAGAAGAGCAGTTGAAACTGAAAAACCCCATTGTTGAGTAAGAAGAAGAAGGTGCTTTGTAAGAGGAGAAGAAATTGGAAATGATTCGATCCAATGAAGAAAATACCGACAAACTGAACTACTCCTTACTGGAGAATTGTATTACAACTGGTAAGAAATTTCTGGTACTTGAGCATGAGACGATGATACAACAATTTGATTGCCGATTAAAGTCACTTACAGTGGAGAAGACGAAGCTTAGTTTTGGAGTAGCTCTTGGGCTTAATGGCTTCTACTGTGTCCAAGTCAGATTGAATCATTTGGGTCTAATTTTGAATGCAGCCCAAGTTAAAATAAATCCATTTTTATTCATAGGCCCAAATCCATTTAAGTACCCAAGTCCAACCACCCTCCAACTATTACTTTCCCAGTAACTATCACCGTCCCTTCAACTATCACCGTTTATAACGTTATCAATTTCCTCTCTAAATCGAGCTGACACCCTCCAACTATCACCCTTTATTAGACCTCCACAAAAACCGCCGGACTATATTAATCACTTGAACCTTGAAGACAAGGTTCATTTAAGGGTGGTGGATGTCATGATTAGCTCACATTCACCACTTGGCTCACATTGCACTTGCTGCACCTCACTTCACTTATTCTAGAAGATTCCTAATCCTCCTATAAATAACAAAGTACATGGAAGGAGACAAAACAAATTGTAAATAACATAATGTTCCCCCTTTCTCTCGGTCTCTGCCTTCTTTCTCTTTCTCATCTACTCTCTTCAACATCTGGTCTGCTCCTCATCTTTACGGTTCTATCTCTTCTCATACCTTTCTTGTTTCTTCTTCATTTAACTACTGTAATTGAATTCCAATCCTACTGTTGTTGTATTCCCTGCAATGTATTAGTTTTCATCAGTATATGAATATTAAAATTAGTGCCCAATTTCAGTTTTACTCTTCATTTAAGCAATTTCAGTTTACTTATTTGTATTGCTGAGTTTATGTTACTGGTTATGGTTGAATTTGAGCCTCAACCATGACAAATTCATGATAATGGGGCAATAAGCACGACTCCCTCAATATGAAATCTAAGTGTAAATGTGGGGTATTGAATCTATTGATGGACAATTCTTTTAGATTATTTATAGATCAGCTTTAATATGTGGAGAAACTTCCACAATTTTCACAATGCTTAAAACGAAAATTTTTTGCACCCAATGAATTTCTCAAGTTTGTAGTACGTAGTCGAGCAAATTTTATTCTATTTTTGGAAAGAAGTGAAGTATATAAAGCAGCACTCCCTTGAGATGAAATCTACGTGAAATATGGGATATTGAAGGACAATGAAGTCTCTAGAAGTTAAATAATTCTTTTGAATTATCTATAGAATGCAACTTTCAATCTTGGAAGAGCTTCCACAATTAAAAAAAATTCCACAATTCAAGAGTGAAATATTTTGTTACATATTTAATTTTTACTTCACTTTACTGATGCAAACCATGTAGCAATTGTAACTACGCAACCCACAAAATATTGAAATCGACCCAAGAACGCCAAAGAACCATGATTTAGAGATTGATTCAAATTAATCGAACCAAGCAACCAACACAATCGATTGATATGTTGACCTCTTGATCACAATGAAAATAAATCTCCCCCAAGATTTGAACAAACAAGATTAACTCGCAAGTTCAGATTTTATTCAATGAAGAATAAGGTTGTTGAAAGCAATATAGTCTCATAATAATAATATCAAAGTTGTCTAAAGTCTGTTTTACAATGAATAGAAAAAGCGTATAAATAAGCAAAATAAACATAGCCACTAATTAGGCTCAAAATAGAATTCTAATTAAAGTAAAATAGTTAAAATAACTAAAACTGGAAAAAGGAAATAAAATCAGCAAAATTCTATCCGCTCCATATTTACGGCCGTAAGTCTAATTTTCCTGGAAATCTTATTTTCGATAGAGAGACAGTTACGGTCGTGATGGATGTTGGTTACGGCCGTAACTTTAATCAGAATATAATTTACGGCCGTGAGGATTGTTTTTACGGCCGTAATGGCCTGACTGCAACATTTTCGTTATTCTTGGTCTCCAACTTGATTTTCGTACTTGAGCCCAACATGAAACTTGCCTCTTTAGTCGCCAAGAATGTGTTTTCATCCATTATTGCTTGAAGACTTGTATTCGGGATCTGGATCACATCATTCCCTCCTTCTTCAGGATGATTCGTCCCGAATCATAGCTTGGTTCGTGGTGTTTCAGTGCACCGCCTGGATCAAAAGGAAAATTCTTGCCTCCATTACATAGGATCAACCAATAGTCTAATACTTGGATTGGATGGACGAGTCGAAATATGAACTTCCTTAGCCAAATGTGGTGTGACTCAAACCTCCAAGTATATTCAACCTGCAAGAAAGAATTAAGCAAAATAGGGTGGAAAATGTTAGTTTCACAAAGTACAAGATAGGGATCCTTGTACTCATGGTATTTCATCTCCAAATCCTCTTCCCTAACAACGATGTCCTTCTCTTCACCTCCTTCCTTTGTTGCAACTTCTTCTACATTTTTAGTCTCAACTACCTCTTCCACATTTTTATTTTCAACCACACCTTCATCCTCAATCACCTCTTCCACAATTTTATTTCCTTGTTCATTCACCTCCTTACTACCCATCATCTTCTACTTCAAATTTTGGAATTTGATCAACCGTTTCTTGTTTCAGCTTTCCCTCCTTCTTCTCAACATCCCTATCTCGAGGCTCTTCTTGCAACTTAACTACATTTTTACCCCTCCATGCAATCATGTCCTCTTCTAAAAGTCTTAATTGATAATTCAATCTGGATAACGGATTAATCTTTTCCTTCACCTCCTTTTGATCTTCAAGTATCTGCTATAGTGTTAAACTAGCTAGGGTGATTGATTCTCCATCCTTCACAAATTTGTACCTGTTTATATTCTTATCATAAAATGCTTTCCTCTCATGCCTCCATGGCCTACCCCACAACATATGACAAGACTCTAGAGGCACCACATCACATAATACTTCATCACTATACCTCCCAATGGTGAAATTCACTAAGACTTGCTTGGTCACTTTGAACTCCCCACACTCCTTCAACCATGTCATCCTATAAGGTCTAGGATGTTGTAGTAAATGCAACCCCAATTTTTCAACCATGTTGATACTAGCCAAATTAGAGATGTACTCCCTATCAATAGCCAAACTACACAGCTATCACCCACACGACATCTAGTCATGAAAGTAGGATCGAACTCATAATTCATCCCTTTATGTAGCTTTCAAAAATTTGAGAGATTCAAAATAAGAGGGTCCAAATATTGACAAATATCAAGAAGGAATTTGATGTTGACTCGAAAAGGAATAACAATATCAATGATTTTAAAGAAATTCAAGAAAGTGATTCTTGAATTTTGACTAGAAAGGAAAGAATATCAAGAATATTGTAGAAATTCAAGAAAGTGGTTCTTGAATGGAAATATTATTATTATTTTTTTTTTGAATTTTGGGTGAATTTCCGGAATAAATAAAATAAATAATCTTTTTTTTATAAATCCGAAAATTCGACAACGAATAAGTCAAAACAAAAGGAACTTAATTCGGATAAGAATTAAGCAAAACAAACACTTTTGAAATTTTTTGGAACGATTTTCTGGATTAAAGACTCAACAAATTCAAGAACAAGAAGAATGCAAAAAAAAAAAAACTGAAAAACAAAACACTCAACAAGATATGGATGATTTTTATGGGACTCGATGATAAACATAAAAATCAAACTGGATAGAAAACTCAAGAAAATAAAATAAAGATATAACCTTGATTTTTGGAGCCTAAGCTCTGATACCAAATGATGCAAACCACGTAACAATTGTAGCTACGCAACCCACAAAATATTGAAATCGACCCAAGAACGTCAAAGAACCACGATTTAGAGATTGATTCAAATTAATTGAACCAAATAACCAACACAATCAATTGATATGTTGACCTCTTGATCACAATGAAAATAAATCTCACCCAAGATTTGAACAAACAAGATTAACTCGTAAGTTCGGATTTTATTCAATGAAGAATAAGGTTGTTGAAAGCAATATAATCTCACAATAATAATATCAAAGTTGTCTAAAGTCTGTTTTACAATGAATAGAAAGAGCGTATAAATAAGCAAAATAAACCTAGCCGCTAATTAGGCTCAAAATAGAATTCTAATTAAAGTAAAATAATTAAAATAACTAAAACTGGAAAAAGGAAATAAAATCAGCAAAATTCTATCCTCTCCATATTTACGCCCGAGTGAGATAGGTTACGGCCGTAAGTCTAATTTTCCTGGAAATCTTATTTTCGACAGAGAGACAGTTACGGTCGTGATGGATGTTGGTTACGGCCGTAACTTTAAGCAGAATATAATTTACGGTCGTGAGGATTGTTTTTACGGCCGTAATGGCCTGACTGCAACATTTTCGTTATTTTTGGTCTCCAACTTGATTTTCGTACTTGAGCCCAACATGAAACTTGCCTCTTTAGTGGCCAAGAATGTGTTTTCATCCATTATTGCTTGAAGACTTGTATTCGGGATCTGGATCACATCATTTACTCACTGAACTTTAAAATATTTTTGAGACTTTGAGTGATCATTGAACTTTAATGCGTTGCACTCCATCGATTACTCACAAAGTATCCGTTCACTTACGTGGAGAGATGGAATCCCACTTGTCAATCGAACGAGTTAAAAA
This sequence comes from Ligustrum vulgare, assembly GCA_963555705.1. Taxonomy (NCBI): domain Eukaryota; kingdom Viridiplantae; phylum Streptophyta; class Magnoliopsida; order Lamiales; family Oleaceae; genus Ligustrum; species Ligustrum vulgare. The sequence continues at coordinate 37,146,818 of OY743173.1, read as the reverse complement.
AAATCCTAATGATCAAACTCTATGAAGTTCAATGACTATGACACGACCACAAGTGAAGTTGAATGAGTGTTGAAATATCAAATATTGGATTCAAGTTTTCAGCAACCATTCCGTGACCACGTGCAATGTTCAATTCTGAAGATTTGGGAGATAAGTACAAAATTATCTTGTAACTACAAAATTTAAATTTAAGTAAAAATTAGTACTTGTAACTTAAAAATTTATTATAAGTAAATATTCACTTTTTAAGTTGAAATTAACTTATGAAAATTTCACTTATGAGGAAAAAACTCTATAAAAAAAAATAGTTGGGCTCTACTGCCAACCGCTAGCACCGTAATCACTTATGAGGAAAAAACTATTAAAAAAACAGTTGGGCTCTAGAACGGTGCCAGCGATTGGTACTAGAGTTTTTTTGATAAAAAAAATCTAAATTGAAAATTTAACCAAAGAACATATATAGATGAAATTTATTTTTTTCAAAAACATTTGGGATATAACATTATCGTTACTAAAAACTACCCAAAATTGATGCCAAAAAAATCTTATAAATCGGTATCCAAAACTCCCAATTAGCAGTGCAAAAATTTATGAGAGTTTTAGGTACTGATTTAAAGGGTTGTTTAAGCATCTATTTTGCGTAGTTTCTAGCAAAGATTTTTAAACGATAACCTGAAAGTTTATTATCCCAAAAGTTTTTGAAAAAAATAAATAAATCTTTGTCTTTTAGTGGAATTTTTAATTTATTTTTTCTTTTCACACGTGAAATTTTCACTAGTTTATAACTTTAAAGGTGAAATATCTACTTATAATTAAAATTTGGGCAATTATATTATCACTACGAATTTTTATAGATTCACCACAAATTTAAGCATTTTTTTATTTACTTAATAGCTTTAAGTGGAATTATATAAATAGGATTCTGTTGTAAAAATTATCTTGTATTGGTGAATGACAATTGTACTCTTATAACACTAGACATTATTATTTTTTATATTCCTATTCTTCCCTATATATATATATGGTGCTCTGGTTCATAATAAAATACACAAATTTATTTGTTTCTTTATTTTTGATCACTTTTCTCTCTAGTTTATAACACGTAATTAGCACAAGTCTCTACCAAAATACGTTAGAAAATTTTCTCAAAATCTCACATATCAAAGTATTAGTTAGAAACACCTTGGTAGTTCAGATTAAAAATAGTTTGTCATTATTAGAAAAGATAATCTGTCAGTATCATTGAACATTTATACAGATTCACTGGTTTAGATTCCAGTCGGGAGGATGTAAAATATTTTGTGAGCCTATTTATTTATTATTATATTACGTTGTTGCTCCTGAAATAGTACAATAGTATATTAATATTACAGAAGAATATTAATCATAAATTTGTCCATTACAAATTTATTGATGTTATTGTATTGTTGGCTGTTGCTCCTGAAATAGCACAACAATATATCTATTAATATTTCAGAAGAATATTAATTATAGATCTGTCAATTATAAGTATTATTGTTATTATTTATTTAAATTGATAATTCATTATATTGTTGTTCCTAAAGTAGCACAACGAATAATTAATATTCCAAAAGAATATTAACTATATAAACGTCTATTATAAATAACTTGTTGTTGCTCTTGAAGTAGCACAACATTATAATTAATATTCCACAAGAATATTATTTGCTCATTAAGAGAATAAATTATAATTTTCAATGTTTCAGAAGAATATTGATTTATTATTTTTTAAGAATCGAAAAAAATTCTAGCAGATTAATTTTCATTATAAAAGGTACTGAAAATTTGTCATTGTCTCGTTTTGCTTGTATCAATTATGTTTACATGTATCATTAAGTTTGCTTTTATTCTTTCAATCCTATCATTGGGAATCACTCTGTTATTTTGAATTCCCGCATAGATTATTTATATTTATGTCTTTTGATTCTACCACATATTAGTTATACATCTAATTTTTATATATGGAGTTCACGTGTATGTTTAGTATCTTTGCATATTGGTAAAAGATTTAGCCAATAAAAGATTTAGTCAATTTTGTTAACTTCGACTATAAATGGAGATTCTTTTTCCTGATGTATGTTTGGTAATTAATTTTTATATATAAATTCATATCATGCTTTTATGGTAATTAATATTCTTTATGCTGATTAAATATTTGTAGATGTTCATTCATAAATTTTGAATTGATAATATATTATGTTGTTGCTCACGAAGTAAGACAACATTATTAATATTCTAGAAAAATATTACTTGCTCGTGAAGAGTAATATATTACAATTTCAATATTCTAAAAGAATATTGACTCAATGCTCCTGAAGAAGCATAATTTAAAGTATATTTTAAACAAATAATGATGTTGGTGTTCTCGAAGAAACACAATCCACGTTAGATAAATATTCCAGAAGAATATTTTATCATCAGTGACTCGATGTTAAATCTACCCTCCAAGTATAAAGGGGTCAAGTTATACCCTAGCAATAATCCAGGGTCATTCTTCCTAGGGATTTTATTGGTATAATAATATTTGCTAAATTCGAAACCTAAACTATGATTTCAATTGTGCTAAAATGAATTTGGAAAGAATATAATTAAATTGCAATGAAAGAGAATTCGAGCGGAGTTATTCTTTCGCTATGAATTGGGCTTTTCAAATAAGATTAGTGTGAATTTTCTTGATATCGATAAGATTTAAACTCATTAGCAGAAAATTAGTCAATTTATTTTATTGCATTTAGTCGAGCATGTTGTGTGCATATTTAATACATACCACATTAACGACATTCATCCAAGTAAAATAATTTGAAAACTTAAAACAATTTATAAACTCTAATCAATAACAAGAATTTATCCATAAGAAATTAAACATACCCATTGAAGCTAAGAATAACTCCCCTCAAATGTAACTTAGCCGAACATAATTGAATTAACCAAAATAAAATTCATCCAAAAAATAACCATTACTAGAAAACGAAATTCAAGTTTGAAAATGAAAATGCAATAATTAAAAATATCTAAAAACAAACTAATATGAATAATCTAATTTATTGAAACTAACAATTAAAACAACTAAAAGAACAAGACAAATTATAAACTTGAACAATTCAATTTAACCCAAAACCGGAGGCTGCTGCTTGGGGTAGCTGCTGGAGTGCTGTAGCTGCTGGCCGTGAGAGAAAAGACAGAGGTTGCAGCTGCTGGTTTTGTAGAGAGAAGACAGAGAACGTGAGTGGTAGGCTGTAGAAGATGAGAGAAGACGTGAGGTTGCGTGTGTGTGTAGAGAAGGCAGAGAGTGAAAGTGGCGCTGTAGGTTTTTGAGAGAATGGCGAGAATTACAGAGTGAGAGGGGCTGGGAAGGTGCAGCGTGTAGAGAGGAGGGGTTGTTGTCTGGTCTGGTTGGCTTGCAGCTGGGGTGCTCAGCTGGTGTTTAGGGTGAAAAGGAGAGGGGTCTTGCAGCTGTTGGTGGTTGAGAGAAAACAGGGAAGACGAATGTATGGTGAAAGACCGAGAGACGAGGCTGGCTGGTTGTTGATGGAAGTCGGCTGCTGCTGTTGAGGGTGAGAGAGAAGGCATCCGAGAGAGGCTGGGTGAAGTGGCTGAAGGTTGTTTGGAGAAGAAGACAGCGAGAGAGAGAAGAGAAAGCAGAGGAGAGTTGCAAGAAGGAAGAGATGGAGAGGGAGCTGCGTGAGAGGTGAGATTGGAGAGAAGACAGACTGCGTGAGAGGTTGGTTGAAAGGGAGAAGACGGCTGGAAGAAAGGTTGAGGGAGATGAAGGCGGATGTGGGAGTTGAGAGGGAGGTTGCTGTGGACGAAGGAAAGAGACAGGAACGGGTTGCGACTGTAAGCTGGTGAGAGTGCAGGGAGAAGAGAAGACAGCGGCTGAGAAGGAGAGAAAAGAGAGAAAGGTTGCGGCTGGTGGTTTTTTGTCAGAGAAGGAGGCTGAATATTGAAATGGATATGGGCTGGAAAATTGGGCCAACAATTTTGTATCATTCTTGATTTCTTTAGTCGAATTAGGTTAGGGATTTTCGAGAAGAAATTTATATTCAATTGAAATATTGTCCAATCTTTCCCTGCAATTAAATAAATGAAATATTTAGCAATTAAAATTAATTTAGAGTTAAAGAATTAAAATTGAATATTTTATAAATTTTACTCTAAATTACAAAATATATATCCCAAAATTGTATTTTTCATTTATTTACCTATCTAAAATACGTAAAATTGGACAATAATCACACTCCCCAACTAGCTTTTTGCTAGTCTCTAGCAATTAAAGCGAATTAAAAGCATGACTAGCTCAATGAAAAACATCAATTGTAAAGTCAAGAATGAATTTAGATAATTAAGCACAGCAACTTCGCAAAATCGAGAGATCAAGCATTATATCCAAATTAATCCATAAAAACATTCCCAAAATTTTGTGTGTGTGTGTTTTAAGCCGATCCATCAAACTACTAACCCAACACATACAGTGTCGAGTACTCACTCAAGCTAAGCATAAACTCCATTTACTTACTGGTATGTGTATTTTTGTTTCTGAACTGGTTAAGGGGTCACTCATGGAGTTTGAAAATTGATCGTTCAAGCATTCAAGAAAGGCCATATATATGTGGATGACAGCAATGCAAATATTGACCTCATGAAAAACTCACAACCATTGGGACTCAACCGTTCTTACCACAAGCCAACTTAAGATCAAAATGTCAATGTCAACGTAAAGGTAATGATGGTGTTCTCAAGAGAATTGATAAAGAGTGATGGAAGAAAAAGTTTACATGTTCCAATGATAATAGTAGAGTAATAAATTCCAATGGAAGTATAAGTCGCAATGGTAGCATTTTTTTTTTTTTTTTTGAATAGGATAAGGAAATAAAAGAAGTGAGTAGAATTTGAGGACTTCCAAAATATAAGCAAGGATAATAATTTTCACTTTTAATCACACTTCAAGCTTACTTTGTCTTCACATCCTTTACTTTCTCTTCAATATATATCACTTTTCTTTCTACTTTTTTTTTTTTTTCTTTTTTCTTCTTTTCTCTCTCTCTCTCTCTTTTTTTTTTTTTTGAAACAGAAATCCTCTCAAATAATTCCTCAACATTATCCTCTAATCTCAATAACTGTCAAATACTTTCTAACTCCACTTTTCTTTCTTTGTGTGCACTGAACATTTTTTTCTTCAATTATGGAGCAAAAATAATCATCCTCACTTATACTTGAAAGTAGAAACAAGGTTATGTATTTATGGAATCAATGTCTGGATATAATGTCATCTTTAATGTGAAATAGCTGAAAGGGATTTGTGGTTATGAAGGAATTTGTGGATATGAAGGGATTTGTGATGGGAAGAGAATATGATACGGTTAGCTTCAAATGATCAAATTTTTTTATTTGACATTGACCTTCATCGTTTCTTAAGTATAAACCACCAACAATCCACAATCCGTGTAATGATGCCCAATGGAAGTCGCAATATCAAACAAGGGCAATATAAGAAAACTACCAATCACTCAACTCTCATGATGAATAAATAAAATTACTTAAACTTGAGAGAGCTCTAGTTGTATGTGTTGACTATCCATCTTACCACAATGCTTAAATTCGTGCATAAAAAATTTTTTTTAGGAGGGAGGTCTTTACAGAATAACAAAGATATAACTCAAGACTCAAGATGTACTCAATTTTAATGCTCAACTATCACAAAAGAATTAATGCAACACAGTACATTTGAGTTACTCTCCCTCCAACTAAAATCAGACATTGTCCTCAATGACTCAAAGAGAAGAAAAATGAATAGTGATTAATAGACATGACTCAAAATTAAATCAAGATAAAAGAGAAGAGTGTACCTGAAAGGAGGCCTATGCACATGAGCAATTATTCAAGAATGAAAAACTAAAAAAAAATGAAGAAAAGAATAAAATCTGCAAAAAGAAAAGAAAATATATACATAATAATAGATGTTAGTTCCAAGAAAATCAGCCGCTAGAAACAGGGTCCAGCAGAGGTAGTTCATTAATATCAGCAGAAAAATTATCCAAAAATGGTTTCAGACGTTGTCCATTAACTTTAAAAACAGTACCAGTTTTTGGATCCAAGATTTCAACTGCTCCATAAGGGTAAACAGTTTGCACAATGTAAGGACCAATCCATTTAGTTCTCAACTTACCAGGAAACAGATGAAGCTTAGAGTCATATATCAATACTTTTTGAGAAGGGAAAAATGATTTTCTAAAAATTTTCTTATCGTGAAAAGCTTTCATTTTCTCTTTTGAAACTTTTGCATTCTCATACGCTTCCAAGCGTAACTCATCTAACTCATTCAATTTCAGTTTCCTAAATTCACCAGCTTGATCTAAATCAAAGTTGAGTGTTTTGATTGCCCAATAAGCTTTATGTTCAATTTCAACCGAAAAATGACAAGGTTTTCCAAATACAATTCTATAAGGAGACATTCCAAGAACAGTTTTAAAGGCAGTCCTATAGGCCCATAAAGCGTCATCCAATTTTATAGCCCAATCTTTTCTATTTGGATTCACTGTTTTTGTCAAAATGCCTTTAATTTCCATGTTGGCTAGTTCAGTTTGACCATTAGTTTGAGGGTGATAGGGGGTGGAAATCTTATGCCTAAATCCATATTTCTTTAACAAGGTTTCAAAATGTTTATTACAAAAATGTGTTCCTCCATCGCTAATTATGGCCTTAGGCATACCAAACCTAGAAAAAATATGTTCTTTCAAAAATTTGAGCACAATTTTATGGTCATTTGTTCTACATGGAATAGCCTCTACCCATTTTGACACATAATCAACAGCTACCAATATATATAGATATCCAAAAGAAGGGGGAAAAGGACCCATAAAATCTAATCCCCAACAATCAAAATTTTCAAGAACAAGGATTGGAGCTAATGGCATCATATTCCTATGACTGAGATTACCAAGTTTCTGACATGCTTCACAATTTTTACAAAAGGTATGAGCATCCTTAAATAAACTAGGCCAATAAAAACCACATTGAAGTACCTTAGCAGCTGTTTTCTGTGAAGAGAAATGGCCTCCGCAAGCATGAGAATTGTTAGCCCAAGAGTAAACTAACCAAGAGGGGGGTGAATTGGTTTATAAAACTTTTTCGATAAATAATCTCAAACTTAAAACCAATAGGTACAAGTATTAGCACTTAGTGTTACAAGTAACTAAACTATCAATGTAGTGTGCTATATATGTGTAAACTTAATTGATAAAGCAAGTATAGCACTTAGATATAGTGTTGCACAATATAAATTGATAGAATAGAGTAAGTGCAATGTAAGAAGTAAAAGGGATAAGAGAGTGCAAACGCGATTTATGGAGGTTCAATCAACCAACGTGATCTACGTCCCCCGTTACCGAGCTCTCCGTCACGAGCAAGGCCAAATCCACTATTTTGGTAACTTACAACAAGGAGTACCAAATCCTTAGGCGACTTACAACAAGGAGCGCATATCCTTTACAATCGAGTTTTCACACGGCTCTCGAAACCAACAATCGAGTTTTGACAAGGCTCTCGAAACCAACAATCGAGTTTTCACAAGGCTCTCGAAACCACAAGATATAATGAATTGAATTTACAATTGAAATAACTCTCTTGACAAATGATATACTCAAATTAAGTACCGAGAGAGTTAGGCTAACACTTCAATAGATAGCAATGAATTAAGCTCGAGTGTTAGAGAAAAACTTTGATGCAAATGATAATGAAAAGTTCAATGCAATCAAACAAAGTTTTTCAAATAATCTCTTGTTAAAAATATTGAATCAAATTAAGTACCAAGAGATGCCACACTTGAATAATTAACAATAAGTTAAGCTCAAAGTGTTTAGGCAATGGAACTTTGATGAATCAAATGATAATGAAAAATGTAGCACAAATAATCAAAGTTCCTTAATTGGAATTTCTCTCTTTTAAAAGATTAAAACAAGTTTAGAACAAAGAGAGACTTACACTTCAATTCCAATATAGTGTGAAGATGTTGAAGAAATTTAAACAATGTAAAACCAAGAATCTTCACAAAACTTTCTTCCAATGACTTTGATGAAATTGATAAAACAAAGTTTAGATCAATCAAAGTTTTATGAAAATAAAAGATGAATATAAACAAGTAAGAACAATGAATTTTCACAAGAAAGTTTGTATAAAATGTTTTCTAAGTTGTTGTCAATGAATGTGAATGAAATGGCTATTTTTAGATCAATATTCGCACATTCTGTCTTTTGCGGTCGACCTGTTCAACCATGCAGTCGACCTCAATATATCCGTTGCAAGAAAATAGCCGTTGAGTTCAAAAACAGCAATGCGGTCGACCGGTCTTGGCATGCGGTCGACCGGTGCGGTCGACCGGTTTAACTTTATTTTTGAGATTTGATTTTGCAAGGCTTTTTGATCAAGATTGATTTTGAAAATGATATTTTAATGGTTTTGAAAATGTTTCTTGATGCATAAAAATCATTTTCGAGCTTGTTGAATTTCATCGCTAAAGATTGAGAGTGTTATACCTTTACATATGTTAAATCAACTCTAATCTTGTATGCTCGAATTCTTGATCTTCATGTCATGCTTTTCGACCTCAATTTTGATCTTTGAATATCTTCAATTCTTTCATTGATCTTCTTTGCGTCTCATGTGCTCGATCACATACTTTTGATTTATATCTTTGAGAGAAGATTTGAACATAGAGTGCTTTGAATATTTATCATTACATGAAGCACTTGAAGCACACTTGTTAGCAAGACAATAAATTCTTGTTTGTTATGATCAAAACAATAAGGTCAAATTGACCATAGGTCAACAAGAATGACAGAAAGTAAGAACTTGTTGTACCTCATCATCAGGAACACATCTTCGGATAATCTGATCAGCACAATATTTGAATAAATACGGTTCATCATAGAAGAAGTTCCTGGAAATAGCTTTCATCCTCATTTTGTCTTGGACACTCCAATTTGAAGGCATATGACCTGTAACCAGATAATTAACCAAGTCAGCAAACCATGGAACAATATTCAAGCTAAATAACTGTTCATCGGGAAATGAATCATTTAAAAGGAGAGAAACTTTTGAATTTTCATAATTTAATCTGGATAAATGATCAGCGACAACATTTTCCACCCCTTTTTATCCTTAATTTTAATGTCAAATTCCTGCAATAACAAAATCCATCGAATGAGTCTAGGTTTAGCATCTTTCTTTGTGAACAAATATTTAAGGGCAGAGTGATCAGTAAAGATGGTAACAGGAGTCCCAATAAGATAAGTTCTAAATTTTTCCAGTACAAAAACTATAGCTAGCAGCTCTTTTTCAGTAGTTGTGTAATTCAATTGAGCTTGATTCAAAGTTCTGCTAGCATAGTAGATTACATAAGGTTCCTTACCTTTCCGCTGGCCAAGCACTGGCCCTACAGCTATATCACTTTCATCACACATTAATTCAAAAGGTAGAGACCAATCAGGTGGTCTAACTATGGGTGCAGTGGTGAGTGCCTTTTTTAAATGTTCAAAAGCTGCAGTGCAGTCATTAGTCCAAACAAATTTTGTATCATGCATCAAAAGTGTAGTCAAAGGTTTTGCTATGACACTAAAATCTTTTATGAACCTCCTATAAAAACCTGCATGGCCTAAAAATGATCGAACATCTTTTACAGTTAAAGGAATAGGTAACCTAGAAATTGAATCTACTTTTGCCTTATCTACTTCCATGCCTTTAGCAGAAATTATATGACCTAAAACAATTCCTCTTGTTACCATGAAATGACATTTCTCCTAATTAAGGAGAAGTTTCTTATCTTCACACCTGCATAAAACAGCTTTCAAATTTGTTAGGCAATCATCAAATGAATCACCATAAACAGAGAAATCATCCATAAATACTTCCAAAATTTTTTCTATCATGTCACTGAATATGCTAAGCATGCATCTTTGAAAGGTTGCTGGGGCATTACAAAGACCAAAAGGCATTCTTTTAAAAGCAAACGTCCCAAAAGGGCAAGTAAAAGTAGTTTTTTCTTGGTCTTCTAATGCTATTTCAATTTGATGATAGCCTGAAAAACCATCCAAGAAACAATAGAATGAATGTCCAGCAACTCTTTCTAACACTTGATCTAAAAATGGTAAAGGAAAATGGTCTTTTCTAGTCATGGAATTCAATTTTCTATAATCTATGCACATTCTCCAACTAGTGGGTACTCTTTTAGTTATCATTTCTCCCTATTCATTTTCAACAACGGTAACCCCAGTTTTCTTAGGAACTACTTGAGCAGGACTTACCCACTTGCTGTCTGCAATCGGATAAATGATACCTGCATCAAGTAATTTTAAAACTTCATTTTTAACAACCTCTTTCATGTTAGGGTTTAGTCTTCTTTGAGATTCTCTAGAAGGATTAGCATTTTCTTCTAGAAAAATTCTATGAGTGCACACTAAGGGACTAATTCCCTTAATATCTGCTATAGTCCAACCTATTGCAGATCTATGATCATTCAACACTTTCAACAACAAATTTTCCTGATCACAGAGTAGAAGAGATTACCACAGGGTATGATTCATTAGGTCCCAAGAATGCATACTTTAGTTCCGATGGAAGAGGTTTAAGCTCCAGAGTTGACATCTTTTCTGCTGATGTTTGCATGGGTGTCTGGCTAACATTTAGAGGCTCAATGTTTGGCTGCCAAGCTCTTACAACTGCTGTTGTTACACTTTTTGAAGAGTCTTGAATGCTGTCCAATTCGAGATTCTGCTCAAGTTGTTCATCAGGATCTTCTAACTCAATTAGCAGCTCTTCCAGCATATTAACTTCCTGCACTTCATCAAAATCTTTTGGTTGCCTACAAGCATTAAAAATGTTAAGTTCCAAAGACATATTGCCAAAAGTCAACTTTAAAATACCACTCCTACAATTTATTAAAGCATTTGAAGTTGCAAGAAATGGTCTACCAAGAATAACAGGGATTTGAGGAGAAGTTTTAAGTGTACTTTGAACATCAATAACAACAAAATCAACTGGGTAATAGAATTTATCGACTTGAACCAAAACATCCTCAATTATCCCTCTAGGCATCTTAACAGATCTATCTGCTAATTGTAAAATCATGGGGGTGGGCTTAAGTTCACCTAGACCAAGTTGTGTGTATACACTAAAGGGCAAAAGATTCACACTTGAACCTAAATCTAGCAACGCATGACCAATACGAGTGGTTCCTATCATACAAGCAATGGTTGGAGAACCAGGATCTTTAAATTTTTGAGGAGTTTGACATTGTATGATAGAACTCACTTGTTCAGTTAAAAAGGCTTTGTTCTTAACAGCTAGCTTCCTTTTCACTGTACATAAATCCTTAAGAAATTTAGCATAAGCAGGGACTTGTTGAATTGCATCTAACAGAGGAATATTTACCCTAACTTGCTTAAAAATCTCATGAATTTCTGTTCGATTTTTGGTCTTATTACCAGGTTGTAATCTTTGAGGAAAAGGGGCAGGAGGTGCACCTACTATTGGCCTAGGTGGTTCCTGAACATTAGATAGAGATTTTAATATAGTATCATCAACAGGAGGTTCAACTTGCTTACCCACCAAGTTCTCTTTAGGTTCAGGAACTTGGATTTGCTTACCACTTCTCAAGGTAGTTACTGCTTTCACATGTCTCAGATTGGGCTCATCGACCCCATTGTATTGAGTTTGAGGATTTGGCATTGGTTGAGCTGGAAACTTACCTTTTTCTGATGCACTTGCCTGAGTAGTCAGCTTTGTAAGCTGAGATTGGATGTCATTAATGGCCTGAGAGTTTTGATTGTTGATGGCAGCTTGGCTTTGCATGAATTGTTGGATTTGGTCTTCCAGACTTCTCTTCTGCTGTGGCATATAAGGTGTTGGTTGTGAAGGTCCAGCATTGTTTCCAACATTATTGCTTCCTCCTTGATCATTCCTCCAACTGAAATTTGGATGATTTCTCCAACCTGGATTATAAGTACTCGAATATGGGTTATAATAAGGTTTGGAAATCATATTGACAGCAACAGATTGATCAAAATACATCTCTTTTAGTTGGGGAAGTGCAGGACAATCAGAGGTTAAATGTTGTACATCATCACAAATTGAACATTTTTCTAAAATAGTGGAAGAGGAATTGACTTCATTCACTTTTTGAGTTTCCAAATTTTCAAGTTTTCGAGTGATGACAGCCAATCGGGCATTTATGTCATCCTCTGTTCTAAGTGAATGAATTCCGTTTCCAGATGCAATCTTTGGAAATTCAGTTTTTATTGTAGCACCCCTATCAAATTCGTCAATGTTATCCCAAGATTGGGCATTTTCAGATAAATCATCAAAAAATGTAAAAACTTCATTTGGGTCTTTTGCAAAGAAATCACCATTACTCATGGTTTGCACAAATTGTCTCATTTCTGGTCTGAGCCCTTCATAAAAAAATTTCGTTAACATCCATTTCTCATAACCATGATGAGGACAAGATAACAACAAATCTTTGAATCTTTCCCAACTAGTGTAAAAGTTTTCATTATTCTTTTGGGAGAAATTCATAATTTGTCTTTGAATAGCGGTGGTTCTTTGTGGTGGAAAAAACTTTTTAATGAACTATTTCCGCATATTTGCCCAATCTGTAATTGAACTAGGCCTTAAAGAGTTAAGCCATGACTTAGCTTTATCCTTTAGTGAAAAAGGGAAAAGCTTGAGTCGAATGACTTCCTCAGTGCAATTTCTTTCAAGAAAAGTAAAACAAACCCCTTCGAATTCCTGGATGTGATGATATGGACTCTCTGATGGCATCCCATGGAAGCGTGGTAGATGATCAATCATTCCCGGTTTGAAGTTGAAGACCGCTTCATTTGCAGGCATCACTATGCATGACGGAGTGCTTGTCATCGTTGGAAAAATGTAATCTCTAAGACTTCGAACGACTGGCGCCTCATTTGGATCTGCATTATTTGCCATTTCTACCTGTTGATTTTCAAGAATTAAAAATTGGTTAGTGGGCTCCGGTCTTACTAATCGCTTAGAATTATCTCGAAACCAAACGGACATAAACAATGAACAATATCAAAAATTGTAGTCGAACAAAATAATAATAATAAAATAACAGAATTCAGAAAAAATCAATTAACACCAAAATAATCCCCGGCAACGGCGCCAAAAACTTGACTCGATGTTAAATCTACCCTCCAAGTATAAATGTGCCATGTTATAGCCTAGCAATAATCCAGGGTCATTCTTCCTAGGGATTTTATTGGTATAATAATATTTGCTAAATTCGAAACCTAAACTATGATTTCAATTGTGCTAAAATGAATTTGGAAAGAATATAATTAAATTGCAATGAAAGAGAATTCGAGCGGAGTTATTCTTTCGCTATGAATTGGGCTTTTCAAATAAGATTAGTGTGAATTTTCTTGATATCGATAAGATTTAAACTCATTAGCAGAAAATTAGTCAATTTATTTTATTGCATTTAGTCGAGCATGTTGTGTGCATATTTAATACATACCCCATCAACGACATTCATCCAAGTAAAATAATTTGAAAACTTAAAACAATTTATAAACTCTTATCAATAACAAGAATTTATCCATAAGAAATTAAACATACCCATTGAAGCTAAGAATAACTCCCCTCAAATGTAACTTAGCCGAACATAATTGAATTAACCAAAATAAAATTCATCCAAACAATAACCATTACTAGAAAACGAAATTCAAGTTTGAAAATGAAAATGCAATAATTAAAAATATCTAAAAACAAACTAATATGAATAATCTAATTTATTGAAACTAACAATTAAAACAACTAAAAGAACAAGACAAATTATAAACTTGAACAATTCAATTTAACCCAAAACCGGAGGCTGCTGCTTGGGGTAGCTGCTGGAGTGCTGTAGCTGCTGGCCGTGAGAGAAAAGACAGAGGTTGCAGCTGCTGGTTTTGTAGAGAGAAGACAGAGAACGTGAGTGGTAGGCTGTAGAAGATGAGAGAAGACGTGAGGTTGCGTGTGTGTGTAGAGAAGGCAGAGAGTGAAAGTGGCGCTGTAGGTTTTTGAGAGAATGGCGAGAATTACAGAGTGAGAGGGGCTGGGAAGGTGCAGCGTGTAGAGAGGAGGGGTTGTTGTCTGGTCTGGTTGGCTTGCGGCTGGGGTGCTCAGCTGGTGTTTAGGGTGAAAAGGAGAGGGGTCTTGCAGCTGTTGGTGGTTGAGAGAAAACAGGGAAGACGAATGTATGGTGAAAGACCGAGAGACGAGGCTGGCTGGTTGTTGATGGAAGTCGGCTGCTGCTGTTGAGGGTGAGAGAGAAGGCATCCGAGAGAGGCTGGGTGAAGTGGCTGAAGGTTGTTTGGAGAAGAAGACAGCGAGAGAGAGAAGAGAAAGCAGAGGAGAGTTGCAAGAAGGAAGAGATGGAGAGGGAGCTGCGTGAGAGGTGAGATTGGAGAGAAGACAGACTGCGTGAGAGGTTGGTTGAAAGGGAGAAGACGGCTGGAAGAAAGGTTGAGGGAGATGAAGGCGGATGTGGGAGTTGAGAGGGAGGTTGCTGTGGACGAAGGAAAGAGACAGGAACGGGTTGCGACTGTAAGCTGGTGAGAGTGCAGGGAGAAGAGAAGACAGCGGCTGAGAAGGAGAGAAAAGAGAGAAAGGTTGCGGCTGGTGGTTTTTTGTCAGAGAAGGAGGCTGAATATTGAAATGGATATGGGCTGGAAAATTGGGCCAACAATTTTGTATCATTCTTGATTTCTTTAGTTGAATTAGGTTAGGGATTTTCGAGAAGAAATTTATATTCAATTGAAATATTGTCCAATCTTTCCCTGCAATTAAATAAATGAAATATTTAGCAATTAAAATTAATTTAGAGTTAAAGAATTAAAATTAAATATTTTATAAATTTTACTCTAAATTACAAAATTTATATTCCAAAATTGTATTTTTCATTTATTTACCTATCTAAAATACATAAAATTGGACAATAATCAATCACTCATGTAGAGCACAAATATTGTTAGTTCGAAAGGTAGAACGGATCATTAATGTCAATATTCCAAAAGAATCAATATTGTAGAAGAATATTTATAGTTCAAATTCTTTTAATAAAAGGAGACACTTAGATTAGATAAGCATATGATCATCTAATCTAGTTTAGGAGACTCTTACAAAGAAGGTTCACTAGTGTGAGATTTTTTGCTTATTTTTTATTTATTTATTAGCCTTTCATTTTTCCTTTATATTTTCCCTAACATTGAATTTTTTTTTTTTTTTTGTTGGTTCAGAGGTGAAATTGGGATAAATTAGGCCATTCTATAAATGGGTAGAGTATTTTAGAAGAACAAGGACTAGTGTAGAACTCCGAAATTTCATAAGAGTATGATATAGAACATGTGATCCCATGGGAAGTTTTCTTGGGGAGCGTGTGAGTGAGGACATAGCTTGCTGAAAAGACTCATATTGGTATAGTAGAGACAGTACATCGTCATCTAACTGACCAGATAACTCGTTAAGTGGGACCCGAGTCGTTACAAATGGTATCAGAGCCAGCCGCCAGCTGAAAATCGGGAACTAAGTGCTATACTGGACAAAACATGCTAAAAAGACCCATGGTTGACCCCTTGGAAAGTTTTCTCGGGGAGCGTGCGAGTGAAGACAAAGCATACTGAAAAGATCCTTGTTGGTATAGTGGGGACAGTACGTCGTCATTTAACGGCCGAGATAGGCCGTTAAGTGAGACCCGGGTCATTACAAATGGTATCAGAGCCGATCGCCAGCCGGAAATCAGGAACTAAGTGCTATGCGGGAGAAAGTGCTACGCCATAAGGTTAGAGCCACCTCTTGAACCAGTAGGAGTCACCTTTAGAATCTCAACGTCTGGCAAAGGATCCTCAGATAGATTAAGCGCGACGTGGACGTTGTGAGTCTAATGGGGGGTGATTGTAACACCTAGGCGAGGAAAGTTTAAAAAGATTTGATAGGTACTACTCATACCAAATCTATTCGTAGTCCGAATCTGAATACGAATACCAAATCTATTCCTAGTCCGAATACGAATGTTTAGACCGCATTAAATCACATAATTATTAATGAGATTGCACATGTCATAGTGTTATTCCTAATATCTAGTGTTCATGTGTTGATCATGCAATATTCTAGCTTATTGTGACTTTTACAAGACTAAAACAAGCAATGATATATTTAATTGGTGGCCAATCAATCAAATAATAGAAATAAAGTATGTAAGATCAATCAAGACAACACAAGAAGTTATTAAACTACTAGTTATCGAATTGAAATAAATTAATAACAAGTTTCATCTTCATCCAATACATAAAATAGATTAGCCTAGCATGTTAATTAATGAATAATCAATAAAAGAATTGATAGACATCACCCGATTGAATCCCAAATTTTTGCCAGCCGTGCATTTGATTTTAACCCCAGTAGTATTTTACTATCCTACAAGCTGCCTGCTTTATGTATTTTACTCCCAGAATCTACCCTGTTCTTTTAATTCTCCACCAGCCGAGTTATGTAGTCCTCAATTCTATCCAGACGTGTCTCTCCCTTGTCAACCGACCAGCACTCGATTGCTCTCCAATGCATATATATAAATCCCAGAAGTGCACTATTCTCCTAAGAATTATCCCCACTCGGCTGCCTCTTCTCGTAACTCCAAACCAACACACTCCCACTTAATTCCAACTATCAAAAACCAAAGTCTCCCTCTCAAATAATAACTCCCAGCCATGCCATTCCAAATCAATTAGGTGTAGTCCCTTTTTATGGATTTAGGTCCACAAATGCATATTATAATATTAGGGAAAGAAAATTGGTCACTAGACTTTTTATATGATGCAATTGAGTCCATATTATATGGTTTTAGTCCCGTTTTCTTCGTTTAGTCTCCAATTGAGTCCAACTTCGAGTTTCTCCTAAAACAAACAAAATAAATACATAATTAGCAACATCACATCCTAAAATAATTATAATTGTCCAATTTAAAGCTAAGATAAGTACGAAAATCGTACTTATCACCCATACATTGAAATGTCAATTTCTTATAACAATCGCTCACATCAAATCTTTGTTGCATTTGTTCACAAATATAAATTAAATACTTCGAAAAAAATGTATCATTAAGATGAAAAAATTCACAACAAATAATTTAAAAATTAGTTAAGATATATACCTGTATTAAAGTCCAAAGTTCCATTTTTTTTTCTTTTTCACTCACCGAATGCAAGTCTTTAATTACAACAGGTGCATTTTCACGTACCATGGCTTCAACTATGTTTACAAATTTTTCAATGTTAGTACTAACTACTTGTCCATATTCACTGAATTCTAGCTCCATTTTCTTATAATTATTCTCATGAAACATTTGGGTAGGCCCTCTTTTCTTTCTCGAAGCATTTGTATTTGTCGACGATGTGTTATGTTCATCAGTAACTGCAGTAGAAATATTCTTTTCTACCTCATCAGAAATTCTTAGTTTCTTTTTTTTTTCTCCTGAATTGCAGCAACAATTGTAGTTCTTCATCGTTCAAAACTCTTGAAAGCTTGCCTACTTGACTTTAAGTATTCAACATTAAAACAAAAGATAAATCTAGTTATTATCGAAACTTAACAAATATCTTAAGAGTACAAGGAAATGAAAATTACCCCAGCTTTGTCCATCATATAAAATATATTTTGAACAAATCCCTAGGGATAGAATGAAATTTGCAACATCAAGAGAAATGCATATCATCCCAGGCATATCACCTATAAATACAAAATCGAGAAATTCTGAAAAGAAATGATACATTAAAAACTCTTAAATAATAAATATCACTACTTGCATAGACTTTCAATCCCTTAAGCATGTTTGGGTTTACTCGTTTTAAATAAGTGATTTTTTATTGATCAAGTGAGTAGAATAAATTATGTGGAAATTACATGCTCCCATGTTTATTAAGTTGTGAATTCGAAGTTTTCAAAATTTTCCCACAACTATTCAAAAATCAGGTTTTATTTAACTTTTATTTAAACATTTTTTATTCATTAATTACTCAACCGAACGTGTGTGTAATAGACTTTGGTTTTTATTCATCATTTCCAAGACACACAACCTCTGAAGCACAAAGAAACCTCACCACATCTCCGTTAATCTCCCACGTCGCTAGTCATCCCCCACATCTCCTAGCGTCCACCCCATGTCGCTCGCCATTATAGTCCACTTCATTACCAAAACTTTAGACATTTATACACTTGATTCTGAAACATATTTTACATAAAAACCTACATAAAATGGTTCGATCGAGGATCTTTGATCTGTCAAAGAAGGAAGACAAGCCTAGGAAAAGAAGAGATAACAAGAAGAGACCTATAATGCATGAAGAAACTTCACCAAAAAAACTGAAATCTGCTGGGTCGGGTGAAATAACTGTCGAATAAGGTATTTCTATTTAGTTAGTTATATGTTGAAAAAGTCAAAAATGGGTAAAAGGAATTTAAATGTAACCGAAAAAGTCACAGTCGGTAACAATGAATTTGAATGTAATCAGTTTTCTTGTAGTTTTGATTTTGTGACCTCGATTTTACCTTCTGTGACTCATCAATTTAAAAATTTGTGACCAATCACAGTTACAACATTTAAGCCTAGGATGTGTGTTTAGAAACTGATCATGTCTTATATAGATTGAGCATTGTTATAATTTTGATTTTGTGACATTCAATTTTATGGTTTTGTGACTCATCATTTCATAAATTTGTGACCAATGTTCATGTTTCTTGCCATTCATAAGTTTGTGACCAATGTGTCCTATGATTTGAGACAGTTGTGACCTCAGTTTCTATCACATTGTGGCCTAAAAATTATGTTAGTTATACATTGAAAAAGTATTATGAATGAATTGTTAATTACCTTATGTGAGTACACATTATAGACAATGCTTGAATGAATTTTTTACACATGTGAGTCTAGTGAAAAGCTATTACATCTTTGTGTATTACTAGATTTTAATATAAAATTTATGTTTTAAAATAATGCAGCATTGGAAGTTCGTTATTCCTCCACACCTTTGGTTTCCAGGGAAGATTACAACGAATTTCACAAAGGGGGTACTAACAAAGCTTGTAACAAAATTCAGTGATGCCCATCGAGAGATATTGTCAAGGACTTGTTTCTCGTACTTCATGCACACTCATGAAATTTTAGTTCAACCACAATTAATACACTATTTTTTGCTGAGGTGGGTCAATCATCCCGATGAAGACGAGATGTGGTTCAACATTTCTGGACGATTTGTTAGATTTTCATTGTCGGAGTTTTGTTTAATCACCGTTCTTAGACAAGTCGGTAACGATGATAAAAAGAAATCTGAATCCATTCCATCAAAATTGAAGGAAACATATTTCAGCAAGTTCAAAGTTGTGACCAACGAAGACATTCGAGATGTGTTCATTACAGCTCCTACTATTCCAGATATAGATGTTGTTAGACTTGAGATTTTGAACTTCATTATGTCTTATTTGTTTTCAACATCATACAAAAAGGTCATTGACCATTACCTTTTTGTACTTGTTAAAGATTTTGATATGATGAACAATTTCCCTTGGGCCAAGCTCTTGTTTAAGACCACCATAACTTCTTTGAGGGAAGGTTTGGAGAAAATTAACAGTCATTATAAATTAAAAGGCCTCCTAGTTGCCTTTCAAGTGTGGATTTATGAGACCGTTCCTTGTCTAATTGGAGATGTGGTTCAGAAGATGTGTAGTAAGTACCCTCGCATATTGAATTGGAAAGCAAACGAGTAACCCTCAGTTGCTAAGTTGGAAGGAACAAAATTATTATCTAATACCGATGTAAGGATTGAAATTCACTTGTGAATATTTTGTTTCATAATGTCTTATATAATATGTAGCTTTTGATCATATTTTTATCATTTACTGTTTATTAGCAAACTTAACTAACAATTTGGATCCTTTTGCTACCAAAATGATGATGCTTTATATGAGTGGGGTGCCATACAACAAACCAATGCAACCAAAGCTTGCGCATGATACGGGAACAAGTTCAAAGGGAGTTCACAAGACAAATTCTCCTGGTCACAAGGACATATCATCTAGTCACGAGGACAAATCTTCTGGTTACAAGGACGAGTTTTCTAAGCACAAGGATGTATCTTCTGATCACAAGGACAGGTCTTCAGATCACGAGATAGGATCAGCTGGTCACAAGTCAAGATCTGGAGGTCACAGAAATCTTCAAGATCAGCTGGTCATAAATCAGGATCTGGAGGTCACAAGAAATCTTTTTCTAGTCACAAGGCAGACATTAGATAGCTCAATCTAATTGACAATGGTGATTTTGTTGATCCTCCATCGAGATTTGTTCCTACATCAAGTGCTGAAGATTCTCCAAAGGAAGGGCGGACAACACTCCCATCTAAATGTTCTTGTGTTGATGTAAGTCATTGACAGCTATTTTATAATTATAATTCGATTAGAGCTTAATACCTATATAATTTTCCCATGTGGAAAATATCTGACGAACTGAAAAGTGAGATGAGATTCTAGCTATCTGACTTGCAGGTGAACAATGAAATTCTGACATCAAAATTCATGTCTTTGAGGTCAAACTTGAGTGCAATGAGCTCACACAACACTCCCTCAGGCACAAAAAATAGATTGATGACATTCTACGTATTCAAAGGGAGATAAAATATGATATATTTGAAATCAAATCGAAAATGAGAACGTTCATGGAAGATGTGACCTACTTGGTATCAAAAGCAGTGGAAGACTTGCAGAAAAAGATGGTTGAACCATCTAAACAACATATTCCAATACAATCAAAAATTGAGAATCCAAAAGGAAAAAGCAAGGTGGGAGATGATAGTGGTGAAACAAATTCATATTTTGATCTGTTTTTACCACCTTTGTTTGATCTCGGAGTTGGGTCAACCCATTCCCAGTTACAGGAACGCCAGCAACCTGATGTATTCTGTGACCCGACATTGTAGAAAAAGTTTGATGATGTAATTGTAAATGTTTTGGAGTCAACAGAACCCAACAATTTTGAGGTAAATTTAACAATTTTCATCATATAAGTGACCAAATCATACATCCCTGACCAACTGAACTCAATGTCTATGACCTGTTTTAATACCCGTTTCAATGTCTATGACTCCTTGCTGTCTGTGACCTGTTTTAATAATATATGTGACACGTTTTTAATCCTTGACCAACTGAACATAACTGAACTCAATATTTGTGACCCCCTGATGTCCGTGGCATATTTCATTACTTCTATTACCTAGCTGATGAATATATTATGTTCTATGGCCTGTGCTATTTATTTCTTTATTGAAGACATCTCCCCTTGCCGCACCTACTACAAGAGAGGAGGAAGATAAATCATCTGGACTGCCTGTGAAAAGGGCTCCTAAACCAACAAGTATTCTTCAATCGTCCTTTATTGCTAAGGAAGGAAAACAATCAAAGTGTGTTGATAGTACCCCAATTTTTGCTTAGTATAACATGCATATGGAAGATATTGATCTTGTCGCATATCAAAATTGGTTTAATATGGGTTTCATACCAAAAAACAAGTAATAGCCATTGGTCATAAACTGTGTACATTTATGTTTTTAAGTACTGCAAATGATATATAAGTATTTGTTGTTTTGTTTATAGGAAGAAGTTCAAACGAGGCAGACGACATCATAAACCCACCTTTTGTATTTGAAACCATCCCTGTAGGTTACAAAACTTGGTGACATCAGTTGAATGATCTGGAGACATCATTGAGTAGTATGGTATGATTTCACTTATAATATCACTGCCATATCATACATTTGTGACTTCCTAATGGTGTACTTTCGTGTCAATTGTAATAGCACATGGATGTATGATTTTACTGCATACGTCAACTTTCCAGTTCTGGAGACAATGTCAAGTTCAAAACTATGACAATAGACTCTTTGTTCCAAGCCAAGATAAAAAAAAATATTTATCCCCACTTTATGAAAGATCCAAACGTGATTATGTTTGATTCAAACCTTATAGATTACGTTACTGGACGTTTGCCATTAATTAGTTCTTTGGCCGATGTTGACTACGTCTTTATGCCGATACTACCTACTAATCGTGCTCATTGGATACTTTGGAAACTCGATGTAAAAAAACTGTGAATTATACATATTAAATTCTAGCAACAAGAGTTACAAGGAGAATTTAGTGCTTGTAGGGATCCAACCATTTGTTCAAATTATCCCACATTTAATGAAAGTTGTTGGTATTTGGAATGGAAGCTCAGGGGATCGTCATGAAGATCAAACAAATTTGAATATAAGAATTGCCAGTAACATTCTACAACAGTAAAATGAGTACGTTTGTGACTTTTTTTGTCCAGTACATATATGCTATTGTAACCTGCATAACTACTAATATATTGACCTGTGATTATTTTTTCATCCATGACTATGGAGGTTTCGTGATTAAATATGAGGAGTACCTACTGTGTGATGATCTCGAAAATATACTGATGGCTTTTGATACTTCTAGAGCTAGACTTGACATAGCTTCGTAGCTGTTTAAACACCGAAAAATTAGGCAGGTCACAAGGCGTGGAAAACAGAAGGGAGATAGTATCTTGTTACATTGATAGTTGAAGCTATGTGATGTATTTCTCAATGAAGAATAGTTTTTGTTTCTCAAAAAACTTGTAATGAATATGACCGTGATTTACTTTTTACCATATATTTTCAGTTATTCAGTTATTTTAATTTCAGCAATGTCATCGTTATTTACCACAATTCATCCTATTACAGATCACAAGTTATATGCTTACAGGTCGCATATTATATGGTCACAGGTCACATTTTATATGGTCACAGATTCTATGGTCGTAGGTCACAATTCATCCTATGCTTTATATGATCCCAGGTTACATATTATATCAGAAACTGATAACAGGTCACAGTCCCACTGGTTATAGTTCATTGGTCACAATCCAACCTATTAAAGGTCCCAGATTATATGGTAAAAATTCATAGATCATATGGTCACAGGTCACAAATTACACGTCACATATTATATGGTCAAAGGTCGCAGATTATATAGTCACAGGTCACAATTAAGAATATTACTTGCTTTATATGATCACAGGTTACATATTATACCAAATTCTGCATTGATGATAAGTGTATTTTATACACTTATTTCTATCCTAAAAATAGAATTTTAATTGTTTGTTCAAGAATATTTTCTATTTATTTCGTTGTTATTTATTTATATTTCAGGAATAACCCCAAAGTCTTGAAAACAATGAAATTGAAGCTAAAATCGAGCAATTGGATGATGAAAGTATCAAAGTAAGCAAATCAAGAGTTGATGAAGTAGATTGAAGGGCCAATTGGAAGAAAAATGGAAGAAGAAATCAAATTTAGAAGAAATCAGAAGTTCAGGGGCTAAATTGCAACAATCGAAAGTTGGAGGACTTGCTGTGCAATTAAAAGACATTGACCAACTTGTAGCACTTAAAAGATGAAAATTGCATTTTTCAGGATAATCGCACGGTTGCACTACCCAGAAAAGTGGCGACTGAAACAGACCTGCAGAGGTGTGCAACCGCAACTATTTGAACTGCTCCATCGCACGGTAGAAATTATGGCCCGCAGCTGAGCTTTTTGCGCGTAATTCAGCATTCTTTCTCTCCAGGTAACCTAATTCTCGTGAATATCTATATATACCAGACTTGGGACACGAAATTAGGGGTTCCCAACTTGCTCAATTCATGCCAGAACGCTGTCCATTTGCTGGGGGATCCATTGAAGGACAAAATCAAGATTGAAGAACAAGGATCAAGAAGATGAACGGGGTGACTTCTATTCATTTTTCTTGTGAATTTTCTTTAATCATGTTTCTGGGATAGATTTCTTGTGTTAGGATTATGATGATGTTTTGAACTCGTGAATCCATGTTTTAATCCATTATTTATTCCATGTAATTTATGGTGTTGAGCAATTTAATTATGCTTTTTCTATCATGCAATTACTTGATTACTAGTTGTATGATTTTAGGTTGTGATTTCTTAAGTTCGAAATATTAGGATTTCATTAGACTTGTTTCTATTGTCATAAAGTCCGATAGGGGATAGAAATATACCCCTATACTTTGAGTTTTCTACTATAGTATTCACAAATCTTTTAATGCTTTCTTACACATTCAGATTCAACATAGAAATATAGTTGGGTCGTGTTTAGGAATAGGTGTTAATGCTTGTCTGAAAGGGAGTTTTAACAGCATTTGGAATATGGAAATTCAAAACTTATGAATTGTATTTAAATAATTGGATTAAAATATGGAGGATAGAGGCAAAATGGATTCATAATTCTAACGCATTTATTTTCATAAGTTTTTATTGTTTCTTTAGTTTAATTTTTAATTTGTTTTTCAAATCAAAATTCTCAATCAAAGTTTTTCTAGTTTTGGTTAAGGTAGTAGTCTAAAATACAATTTAAAACAATCTCTGTGGGATCGATACTTGGACTTACGTCCACTTTATTACTTGCGCAACCCGTGCACTTGCGGAGCGAACAAGTTTTTGGCGCCGTTGTCGTGGATTGTAGTTTAAATTTATTTTTAGATTACTTTCACTAATTCGGATTTTTTACTTTTTTTTAGTAATTACTTTTTTTTTAGTTTATTTTTATTTTGTTACTTTGGATTATCCACCACAATTTTAAGCCTTCATATATTTGGTTTTTCTTGTGAGGTATATTTGAATCTACCATTGGCTTGCAATGAACGATTTCAACATGGACTATGAAGACATGTTTAGAGAATATCCAGGTTGTGAATTTTTCTCCAAAATATATTGTAATGGACAGTGCTTGGATGCGAGTAATATTTAGGTCACACCAAAACTCCTAGTATTTAAAGAATACTTGAAATGTCGACAACAAGAAATTGACACATCAGATGCAAGTCACAAGCTCTTTGATGAGTGTGTACCGAAAGATTGGGACGAGGACATCGCTCTAGTGGGAGATGGTCCTCCACTATGGAGTGAAAAGGTAATTTTAAAATACTTTCAGAAGTTAGCCAAGTTAGATGAAGGTGATATGCTGTTGGGAGACTCCATGTATTGGAGTGAATTTAAAAGGTGGGGGTATAATCCACTCGAAGAAATTCATAGGAAGGACTCGCCAATGCCCGTGGAGTTTGACGAAAAACCCGCCATTGAATCCAAAGATGAGTCAACTATTGAAGAAACACTTGAAGATGATGAAATATCAATCACAGTGGAGCTAAATAGAGATTTGGACATCAATGAGGAAGAAATCAACTTACATGGTTTTGACCTTGTTGATTGCCAAGTAATTGAGTTTGTAATTAAACCCGATGAGGAGGTGGAAGTCTTCATAGTTGAATTTGAATTGGATGAGGACATGTTCTATAATATGGAGAGGGGCAATTTCGAGTCTTGGAGATCAAATGAGGATTTGTTTGCATTTCTATTTGTTTTGTTGTTTGTTTTAGCATTTTTTTGCATGTTTTAGCATTTTAGGATTTGTTTGCTTTCTATTTGTTTTGTTGCTTGTCATCACAATTTTCAACTTGATAACCTAGCTTAAGACATGCACATGTAGTTTAGAAGTTGGTTGTATGCATTGGAAGGCATTTAGGAGACAAAAACATGGTAGGAATCAAAACAAGGTAAAGTTTGCAATTCTGGGCTTTCTGCCCAGAATTACTCTATGCGGTCGCACGGTTATAATCTAGGCAGTTTGCCCAGATTTATACACATACGGGTTTTTCATTTCTTTTACATTTTCAACCCATTTCTTTTTCCCCAATTCACCCAACATTAAGTCCCCAACTATTCCCCTATGTTTACATAACCTATTAACTCAAATCCATGTGTTGCATCACATTAAAAACATTCAAAAGGTATGGATTCATTCACTACTTTACAAGATCATGCATAATTTGATGTTCTTCATATGTTTATGTGATTTGTGAATTGTGGATAAATGGAGATGGGTTTAGGATAGTTGATTGGAGTATTGAATTGTGTTTATTAGGTGAAAAAAAATTTGGGTTAATTCAAGTCTCCAAATCTATGCAATTTTTTAATTTCTTCATATGCATGTTAGGTGCTCGATAAAATGTTTCAATGAGTTTTTGTTGAGTTTTTGCAATTCTTTTTGGATGATCACCTTCACCACATGTTATACATCATTTGTGCGTCAATCAATCATTATTTGCACTGATTTAAGGCATGAAACTCAACTTGAACATCATTGCACTACATAGCACCTCATTGCAAGGCCATTGCAGGCACCAATCACCACAACCACATTTTCATCCTCACTGCACCTACTTTGTCACATCTTTTTATGACCCATATGAACTCCAAATGTGATGAATTTTTGATATGTTGTAGACCAAGTTATGTACTTTCATATGCCTGAGACATGTCTCGGGAAATTTTCATTTTTTTGAGGCGATGTCAAGGGCTAAAAATCAATGGTCGACCACTTTTCAAAAATTTCAAAATTTTTCTAAGTCCTAGTTTGAGTGTGTTGTGTTGATTTGATTTAGTTCCTATGTGATAATTGTGCTTCTAATGATCATTAATTCTTGTTTGCAAGGAACATATCATCATGGGACACTTCAAGCCAAACATGGAAAAGGAAGTAAAGGGTCATTTCATCCAACCAAACATTCAAGTCAAAGCTTCAAAATGGGAACACCATCTCTCCAAACCCGGGAAGTACATAAATCCTCTTTGTTATTTTGTGTTTATTTTATTTATTTTCTTTGAATACATTGAAGACAATTCATAGTTCTAGTTTTGGGGTGGAAATCTCATTCATGTGCATTTATTTCAACATTCATTCGATTTTGGGGTAAAAAAAATGATGAAAAATTGAAAAAATCATAAAAAGTGAAAATTTTGAAAATTTTTGTTGATTTATTTATTGCTTATGACAGAAATTGAGTTGACTTTTGTGCTTTGGTTAGAAAATTTGGCAATATGTGCACTAAAATTTTTCTTAACATTCATCCATGTAAGACTTTCATAAAATTTGAGCACATAGCCACTTTCGAATAATAACTTGTGTAGGAAGATGCTTGTTACTTGTGGGGTAAACTTGTACACTTTGAACATAGAATTGATTGAAAACTCCCAAACCTTAAGAAAATTAGATCCCGACCTGAAATGTAGAACCATGGGGTGGGAAGGTTAGTATGAGTATGCATTGATGGATTAAAGATCTGAAGTTTCTAATTTTACATCTTTAACATAAGGGATTTTGATCAACAGGTATAAACCATAATAACCAGCATAAAACAGAAAAATGCTGAATGTCTTATTCTGCTCTTCAAATGCCTTTTTGACTCAAGTAATTAAGTCTTAGGGGTTCTCTAAACCTGGTACCCTAAGCTCAACTGAGTTAGGAGCTGCCGACCTAAAGCTCGCTATAGGGGTCAACTAGAAAGCAAGTACGGAGAATGGACTTACACATAAGATGTTAAAACATCTTTAACTTTTCTGTTTAAGCCTTTATGACTCGAGTAATTAAGTCTGAGGGGTTCTTTGAACCTGGTACCCTAAGCTCAACTGAGTTGGGATCTGCCGACCTAAAGCTCGCTACAAGGGTCATATAGAAAGCAATTATGAAAAGTATTGCACAAAGATGATAAAAGACAAGGACATTAAAAGAAAGAGTTGTCCAAATAAAAGAAAAATGGAATGAAAATGGTATAAGCTTGGTTGATTGAAATCCCTAACACTTTTTTAATTATTCTTGGTCTGTCGTGCATACTTGTCTAATACTAATTGCCTTGTGTGGAAAAATACAATTTATACATGTTTAGAAACCACATCAATAGGAAATACCTTGGGAAATGAGAGAAAAGCAATAAGGTTGAGATTATCCATGAGAGAGTAAGAAAAATGAAAAGAAAATCATTGTTGACCACATGAGATTCGGGCTTATTTCTGAATGACTAGTCACGCAGTGTCAAGTATATATTTACATGAGTTTGCATTCGATTTTTGGCTATTCACACACACACAATGAAGTCGAGCATCAGATGAATGAAAATATTTTATGTTGTTCATATTTATTTTCTAGAAGTGGATTGTCAATTTGGATCGTTGAAGCACATTGTAAATAAGTCGACAAAATAAAAATATTTTGTTTTATTTGCATTTTTATTTTTATAGTTTAGTTTTATTCTTGTTCGAGGACGAACAATAGTTCTAGTTTGGGGGTGTTGATAAGTGTATTTTATACACTTATTTCTATCATAAAAATAGGATTTTAATTGTTTGTTCAAGAATATTTGCTATTTATTTCGTTGTTATTTATTTATATTTAAAGAATAACTCCAAAGTCGTGAAAATAATGGAATTGAAGCTAAAATCGAGCAATTGGATGATGAAAGTGTCAAAGTAAGCAAATCAAGAGTTGATGAAGTAGATTGAAGGGCCAATTGGAAGAAGAATGGAAGAAGAAATCAAACTTGGAAGAAATATAAGTTTAGGGGCTAAATTGCAACAATCGAAAGTTGGAGGACTTGTTGTGCAATTAAAAGACAGGGACCAACTTGTAGCACTTAAAAGATGAAAATTGCATTTTCAGGATAACCGTGCGGTCGTACTACCCAAAAAAGTGGTGACTAAAACAGACCTGCAGAGGTGTGCGACCACAACTATTTGAACCGGGCGGTCGCACGGTAGAAATTATGGGCCGCAGCTGGGCTTTTTGCACGTAATTCAGCCTTCTTTCTCCCTGAGTAACCTAATTCTTGTGAATATCTATATATACCAGACTTTGGGCATGAAATTAGGGGTTTCCAACTTGCTCAATTCATGCCAGAACGCTGTCCAATTGCTGGGGGATCCATTGAAGGCCAAAATCAAGATTGAAGAACTAGGATCAAGAAGATGAACGGGGTGACTTCTATTCATTTTTCTTGTGAATTTTCTTTAATCATGTTTCTAGGCTAGATTTCTTGTGTTAGGATTATGATGATGTTTTTGAACTCGTGAATTCATGCTTTAATCCATTATTAAAAAAAAGGTTGAACCCCAACCTTAGGGGCCCCCACCTGCCCTGCCCTGGGCCTTGCTGAAGGATGTAAATCGCAAGTTATGCCTCCCAAAGTGCAGGGTGAAGGCTTACCTTTTAACAACATTTGGAATATGGAAATTCAAAACATATGAATTGTATTTAAATAATTGGATTAAAATATGGAGGATAGAGGCAAAATGGATTCATAATTCTAACGCATTTATTTTCATAAGTTTTTAAATCAAATTTTTATTGTTTCTTTAGTTTAATTTTTAATTTTTTTTTCAAATCAAAATTCTCAATCAAAGTTTTTCTAGTTCCGGTTAAGGTAGTAGTCTAAAATACAATTTAAAACAATCTCTGTGGGATCGATACTTGGACTCACGTTCACTTTATTACTTGCGCGACCCCTGCACTTGCGGAGCGAACAATTGATAACATATCACTGATCAAACATCAATTATTAAACATCACAGTTTCACATAGAGTAAGTCATAGATCATGTAACAGATTTAATAATAGGTCACAGGACATAAATCCAATGAATGGAAAGACAAAGACAAAAAGAATCTGTATTCATTTAACTATATTGAAGTCTAACATCATTTTTGTCACTGATCATTTCTTCAGTTGCCTATCTTTTATGGTCTTCAGTTTTGACTGACTTTGGCTTAATGGAACCATGTTGTTGCACGATCTTCGATTGTGACCATTCCTCCACAGCGTCCACATTTCATAATTTGTTTTCTTTCCAAACGATCTTCTCCTCTTTTCAGTTGGCCTTTCGGAACTCCCTTTTTGCTTTGGAGCCAATACTACCTTGTCAATTACTTCTTTAGACATTATCCACTGGTTTTCATTTCCCACCGGTTTTCATTTCCCACCGGAAACACAGTTTCTTTATAAGCATTGATTACGCCTCTCACTTGTAATAGTATGAACAATATTCATATGGATCCATCTTTTGATTTGCAAGCACAACTACTATGTGAGGACATGGTAATTGATCTACCTGAAGCATTCTACAAGTACAAGTATGTTGCTTTATATCAACCACAAATAATTTACTATCATCACAAACTGAGAAAATGGTTTGATTGGTAGCACATACCTGTATATAATGATAAGAAGTATTTGGTCACAAAAAAGCTTACATAGATTTCAGGCCACACGGCAAGATTTCAGATCACAGAATAACATTTCAAGTCACATAATTTAAATCCTCTCAAATTCCTAAATTCTGTAAATAAGATTTCATGTCACACAAGTCACAAAATTATATCTTAGGTCACAGAGATAATATTTCAGGTCACATAATTTAAATGCACTAAATTTCATGAGTTCTATAAATAAGATTTTAGGTCACAGAAAAACATTTCAAGTCACAAAATTTAAATGCTCTCAAATTCCTCAATTCTGTAAATAAGATTTCATGTCACACAAATTACAAAATTATATCTCAGGTCACAAAGATAAGATTTCAGGTCAAAGAAAAAGATTTCAAGTCACATAATTTAACTACACTCAAATTCATCAGTTCTTTAAATAAGATTTCAGGTCACACGTGTCACAGGATAACATTTTAGGTAACAGGATAGGATATTACCCTCAAATTCCTCAATTCTATGCTCATTTCTCTCATATTTTTCTCAAACTTGGCCGTGAGCTTTGTGAAGTTGCCATGTGCATTATCCCTATTTTTACAAAACCATGTTTGTATAATTTTTCTCAATGACTCCACCAAAGCTACAACAGGGTAGTTTTTGGCTTCCTTTGTGACCGTATTAACTGAGTCCACTATATTGGATGTCATTGTTGAGTATCTGTTTGTTGGCATATGAAATCTTGACCACCTCTCGGGTCTACAATGTTCCCATCCAATGATCGATGTCATTGTTGGGTATCTGTTTGTTGGCATATGGAATCTTGACCACCTCTCTGGTCTACAATGTTCCCATCCAATGATAGATGAACCTCCAACTTTATTTCTGTGACTGAGTCAGGATTTGTATGTTCAAGCATGAAGAAGTAATTTTGTAATGTCTTGAAAGATTCTGTTGGATCATCCCTGATCATTTTCAATGTTTGCTTACGAGATCTCCAAGCCTTTACGTAGTACAATGAAACTCCATACAAATGCAACATATCGTTACATATGTCATTTGGAGTATATATAGTAAGCGATGAGGAATACTTATACTTGATGCACGATGACACAACAGAAGTTGAGACTTGCCTATGACATCCTAAGATAATGTTTGATGTACATTTGTGGCCATCAACCAACTTTCTAATTTTAAATAACTCTGTTTTTCCCAATCTGGATGATCTGCATATCCATCTGTACTCATCATGTGAACATTTGAATGACAAGCTCAATTTTAGAATCTCCTTGTTGTGGAATACTTTTACTTCTAATACATCTCTCGCATCAGCATTGGATACAATTGTGACAATATCATTAGGATTGTGACATGTGTCTTCAATTGTTTCCTTACATATCTCTGATGTTATCTTCTCCAAGAATTTTCTTACATTAGTACTGGCTCCATATATGGAAAAATATCACTTGTTTGCCACTGACTACGACTGTGACATCAATGTATATGGGATATTTGGAAGGGTCAGAATCTATACTTTCAGCTTCAAATAAGACATCACATTTTTATCATTTAGTATTCTGACCGAAGGCAAGTTGCTGCTCAATACGTAATTTATAGAAACTGCGACTTTCAAAGGATTCAACATGAATTCGGACATCACAATCTCAACAAGCTTCATATAACCACAATTATTTTCAACCAAACTATTGAAGAGTGTGCTCCATGCACCAAACAGACATGAAAATAATCCATACCCTACAATTATATCACAAATGTTAATGTTTTGTGATTAAGTTTTGCTACAGGTTACAAATTGATATAACAAATTTTGCTACAAGTCACAGATTTAGTGTGGACGTCACATATTTTAATACTAGGTCGCTTAGTTTAATTAATGGTCACATAGTCTATTGCGGAGGTCACCTAGCATAAATAGAGGTCACAGATTTTAAGGTAGAGGTCACATATTTTAATACCAGGTCCCATAGTTTATGTTATGGAGGTCACATATTTTAATAACTGGTCAAATAGTTTCTGTTATGGAGGTCACATAATATTTTTGAGGTCACAAATTTTAATGTGGAGGTCACAGATTTAGCTAAAGGTCACATAGTTTACTATGGAGGTCACATAACATAACTAGAGGTCACAAATTTTAATGTTGAGTCATATAATTTAATATGTAGGTCATAGAACAAAACCAAAGGTCACAAGGCTTAGTTGTAGGTCACAGGGTTTAAGTGCAGGTCACATAATGTAAACAGAGGTCGAAAATATTAAATTAAATAGATCACATCATTTAGATGCAGGTCACATAATTAACTATGAGTCATATGATTTAATGTGTAGGTTACAGAACAAAATCGGAGGTCACAAGGCTTAGTTGTAGGTTACAAGGTTTAAGTGCAGGTCACATAATGTAAACGGAGGTCATAAATATTAAATTAAATAGATCACATCCTTTCGATGCCACTCACATAATTAACTATGAGTCACATGATTTACACGTCACAAAACAAACCAGAGGTCACAAGGCTTAGTTGTAGGTCACATAATGTAAACAGAGGTCCCAAATATTAAATTAAATAGATCACATCATCTAGATGCAGGTTGTATAATTAACTATGAGTCACAGGATTTAATGTGTTGGTCACAGAACAAAACCAGATGTCACAAGGCTTAGTTGCAAGCCAGATGTTCACTGACCACAAGTGTACGGATCGCACAAGTAATAAAGTGGATTTTAAGTCCGAATATCGTTCCCAAAGATATTGAGCAAATTGTATTTTAGACTACTATTCCTTAACCGGAACTATGAAAAGTTTGAGTTTGAGAATTTTGAATTAAAAACTAAATTAAATACAAAAAGAAACTTTGATTTAAACTATGAAAAACAAGCACATTAGAATTATGAATCAATTTTGACTCTATCATCCATATTTTAACCAAACCATTTAAATACAATTCATGGATTTTGAAAATCCATATTCCAAATATTGTTAAAATGCACTTTCGGACAAGAATTAACAATTT
The DNA here is from genome assembly GCA_963555705.1 of Ligustrum vulgare. Taxonomy (NCBI): domain Eukaryota; kingdom Viridiplantae; phylum Streptophyta; class Magnoliopsida; order Lamiales; family Oleaceae; genus Ligustrum; species Ligustrum vulgare. The sequence goes on along the minus strand of OY743173.1, from coordinate 37,113,574 downwards.
TTTCCTATACACGACCCTACTATATTTCTATGACGAATCCGAATGTATAGAAAAGTATTACAAGATTTGTGAATACTATAGTAGATAACACAAAGCATAAGGATATATTTTTATCCCCTATCAGACTTTTTGGCAATTGAAACATGTATAATGAAATCCTAATCTTTCGAACTTAAGAAATCATCACATCAATCATGTAATAGTTGGCTAGAAAATCATATGATAATAAAAGCATGAATCAATTCGCTCAAAACCATAAATTGCATGAGATATATAATAGCTTAAAACATGGATTCAAGAAATCAAAACTTCATCACAATTCTAACACTACGAACCTAGCCTAGAAACATAATTGGATAGAAATCACAAGTAAAATAAAAGGATGTCACCCTGTTCAACTTCTTGTTCTTTGGTCTTCAATTGTGATCTTGACGTTGTTGGATCCCCTAGCAATTGGACAGCGTTTTGCTGTGAATTAAGCAAGTTGGGGACCCCTAATTTCTTACCCCAAGTCTGGTATTTATAGATTTTGTTGAAACTTAGGTTGTTTGGGGGAAAAGAATGCTGAAATCCACGAAAAAGCCCAGCTGCACGGCCCAGGATATTACCGTGCGACCGCTTACTTTTGTTCCTTGCGGTCGCGCGATTCTGCAGGTTTAGGTTCATTTTGGATTTTTGCTGTCATGCAACCGCACAGTTCTGAAAGCGCGCGATCTCACGGTTCAGTGGAAGAATGTAATTTTCAACTTTTGAATGCTACAAGTTGGTCCTTGTTATTTTATTGCACAACAGGTTCTTCAACTTCTGATTGTTGCAATTTGGCTCCTGAACTTCTGATTTCTTCCAATTGAGCCCTTGATCTATTTCATCCATTCTTTATCTGCACACTTTGAAACTTATCATGCAATTGCTTGATTTAGACTTTAATTCCATTATTTTCTCGACTTTGGATTCATTCCTGAAATACAAACGAATACTAACAAAATAAATAGTAAATGTTATAAAATGAATATATAAAATCCTAATTTTAGGATAAAAATAAGTGTATAAAATACATTTATCACCAGAGGTCACGGATGTTAACTCCAGAACGGATTATCGACGGTGAAAAAGGGCAATTGCTATTTTTTTGATGTACATTACACAAATTGAATTCAATTAAAAAAAACTTACCCTCTATTATCGAATAATTCGATGATTCCAGGTACAAATAGGAAGCTGTCAAATCTAATGTCGGTGATGATGACTACAAACTTAAGACCGAATTCAGCATCGAATAATTACTAGGTCGGATGTCGGTTTGAGTTGAGAGAATAATTCAGTTTCGTGATTGTCGTTGATGGCAAAGGAAAAATTATGGAAAGAATCTCTATTCTGTTACGGTATCCTTAATTTATGGAGTATCTACTTTATATGGTGTTTATATTAATATATTTCTTTATTATAAATAGTGTATATATTGACCTTACTTTTGAAACTTGGGACACGAGAATCTCAAAGATGAAGTGGTATCTTTCAAATGCCTTGTGCATGTATTTTTCCCATAAATTAATAATACAAACTGGGTCTTGTACCTTACTGGCTTTTTCTTAAGGAGATAATTAGGTCAAGACCTGTTTTTAACTTTCAAAAATAAAAATTCAGGCCATTTCGATTTTATTTTAATTCTCCTATTTTTGTATAATTTATTTATATATATATATATATATATATATTATATAGTATAGTATAGTATAGTATAGTGTAGTGTAGCCTGGTTTCATTTCTTATTTTTTTATAAACTTAATTTTAACTATGCATCAATGAAACTCACTACTTTTATAAAATTTTCAGTATACATTTTATTATTTTTTTCAGAAATTACTCTCATTTTTATCCAAATCAAACACAAAGTAGGTAGCATTACTAGTTTGTGTTTGTTCTCAGTGGGGGAGGGCTATGGTTTCTTTCTAAAAAACAATAAAGTCCTCCCAGTTTCAAGAAAATATTCTAATTTTGTCACTCCATTACAATAAAGTCTCACAACTCTCACCATTTTGTCACCATTTGGTGAGCAATGATATTCCCCAATGGAAGCAACCTTAGGTGCCTCCTCAAAATAACTTCTCCCAATATCATGCTTATATATACACTTCTAAAAATCTTATATATACATAGAGTCAACATATTTATACACAATAGATACCACGAATCACATTCTAAAATTTTAATTCCAAAGAAAAATCAAACCAATTCAACAATCTAAAGCAAATTCACTAACCTCGCAATCACATTTTCACATTCTCGAGATCACATTTTCACATTTTCGCAATTGAATAATCAAAACCAAATCACTGTCAATAATCTAAAGCAATCCAAAAATTCACGTTCTCAAAATCACATTTTCACTAACCTCGTAATCACAGTCAAGTGTCAACTGATTCAATCTCAATGCATTGAATAATCAAACAAGCTTCTTAGCCGAAAGCTAGTAGATTATGCAAAATGCAAATTTCAATTGCAAATCTGTGATGTTATTAATGTGAAAGGGAATTAAACTACAAAAAATTATGTTCTAGCTTTGTAAAATCTAAAATCGAGTAAAGCATGGGACTGCATAACTTCTTCAGATATCACAAACGAGACTGAATCACTCAAACAATTTTTTTTATATACCTACCGAGGAGCAGAGGCGGATCTATGTATGGGCAAGGTAGGGCCTTTGCCCTACCAAAATTTTTGTCAACAAACATTTTTTCAAGTTGAAATTTTTTTATGTCAAATTTGCCCCAGCATTATTCCACATTTTCCCACATTTTAATCAGATCTGAAAGAGAATATGAGGGTAATTTGGAAATTAAATTATTTTCCTGACTTACACAGTTCCTTTTTGACTTCTAAAACCCACTTTTCAAAGATAAAATACTAAAATATTTATGAACACGTCCCACATCGTTTCATGATTATGCTCTATAGTTGGAGAGCTAAGAAATATAGTTTGGATGAGGCTTGATTGGTTTCAATTAAGTGATTGTCAGCGATAGTTTGGATGAGGCTTGATTGACTTCAATTAAGTGATTGTCAGTATGTTTTCTCATGGAACCCTTTATATATTTCTACCAATCATATTTCTAGAGAGGATGTGAAATATTTCCTTGTCTTGCATCAATAATTTAATGTTGCTGTTGAAAAATGTTGTATTAATTATGAAACGATGTTAAGTAACTTGGGGAAAATTGGATTTCTACAATGGCCAGTCATTCGCCAGTTTCTTCCCTTATCCTGTTCAACCAAGTATTAGTTTCATTTACTTTTTTCCTTGTTAGAGCTTGAGAATACACTCTATGAAAACACGTAGGGATCAAGTGTAATAGTGATTCAAGTTATATTTTGATTATATATATTGGATTTTTGATGTATTATTATTTATGATTTTCCTTATATTAGATTTGGTACTCAATATTGTTGATTTCAATCCTCTTAGTCAAAAAAAAATTTCGGGGGCTCCGCCCCCGAACCCCCGGGAGGGGGCCTCCCCCCTCCACCCCCACCCCTCTAATTTTTTGCCCCAGCATTGTATAATTCCTGGCTCCGCCGCTGCCGAGGAGCATAGGCGGCGGTCACGACCTCGGAGTCGAAGGCAGAGGGCTAGACGTAACACTCTTAGGCAGGCTACAGGCAAAGCCAAAGGGCAGGTCTGGAGACTAGAGTGGAGTGGAACTCGATGATTCGAGTTTCGAGGATCCCAAAGGGAAGCAAGAGCAGCCAAACGCCAGGAGTAGTTAGGGTTTCGTAACTTGCATCTTTGGAGGTTTTTTGAGGGATAGAGTTTTGGACATCTATAGTATCCTACTGGCATGTTGGGGAATGGGGATGGCCGAGCCAACGGTTTAGAGGTGGGGGAGAAGTCGAAGGAGAAGAGAGCTGAGATTCAGAGAGATGGAGATGCAGTTTAGCCTTTAGGGGTGGCTTTTGGTGTTTAAATATTTGAGATTTGCAATTTAGTCTCAACTTTCGATAAATGCAAAATTTATTCCCAAAATCCTTTTGCAATGCGCAATAAAGGCCAGTCTTTAGCAACGCGCATTTGCGCGTTGCAAAATACCAGTATTTGGCAATGTGCATTGCACGTTGCATGTTGTAAGTTGCAAATGACCCTTTTGCAACACGCATTGCACATTGCCGAAGACTGGCCTTTCGCAAAGTGCAGTGTGCGCTGCAAAAGACTGAACTTATTGCAACATTTTCTGAACATTGCAAAAGCTTATTATTAGCAACACTCACTTGCTGAATGCTGCTAAAACTCAAATAAATGAATCAAAGGCAACATGTGAATGTTGTGGTAGACCCCTTTTAGCAACATACAATTAACGAACGTTGTCGTTTGCATGTTACTAAAGGCCTTTTTTCTTGCAAAAACCTCAATTCTTTCCCATTCTGAACCATCATATTATATTTTTGCTAATTTATCAAAAAAGTTTCCACTTTTCTAGAAGTTAATCACAAATCTATGTTATCCTCTACATATGTAATCTTTTCTAAGTGAGAAGACTCACATTAATATCTTCCATAAGGGTGTGTTTGATTGTGAGGGTGAAAAGAAAATATTGTCCAAGGAATTGATTTGTGTGGAAATTATTTTCGTGGAAAAATAGAGATTGGAAGTGTTTGATTGGTTTAATTTTTTTGGTGGAAAAAGCAGGAAATTTTTCAAGTTTCGTTATTTGATTGACATTATTTTCCATGGCAAATAAAGTAAATTTTGGCTATTTTAATTTTTTTAAAACTTTTTTTAACACATTTGTATCTGATAATAATAATGTTATTTTGTGGGAAAAAAAGTCAATTAACAATAACAAAACTTATCTAACGTGATGCAAAAGATTTTCCATATACCATGGAAAATCATTTCCCACCAAATGTTGAAGAAAACATTTTCCAACCAAACAAATAAAATAGGCTTGTCTGAGGAAGGGAAGGAAAATGTTTTCCTATAAAAAATTTTGCAATAATGTTTTCCTTTTCATTGGAAAATTTGGCCCTATCAAACATACTCTCTTTCTGATCGATTTTCCTTTTTTTTACTCAAGACAACAGATTTTCCAAAATAATGGCCCCCATTATTTGCGAAATAATGTGATTTTGAATAGTTTTTGGGAGAATGTGTGATTAAAAATGTTTGAAAAGTAAAAAATGGTAAGCTTGACTAAGATTGATGGTTGAGATTGAGTATTGAATAAATCCAGTTTTAAAAATATGGGGGCCAAACATACATTATATGACTTTCAAGTAGGTACTAAGTCCTAGGACGTTATTGTCAGGCATCTTCTTTGGCCTATATTCTTCCTACGCCAAAAATAAGCTAACCTCCTGATATAACTATTATAACAAAATATTCATGGAACTCTTCCTAATCTCATCCCTTTTAGTGCTCATTCATCAATAATCCTATCAATTTCAAATTTGTTATGGCTAGTTCTTAATTTTCCACATATACAATTACAAAAGCTCATTCTCCATTGACAACTCAAAAACTAAAGTGATACAATCCTCCCTTTTTGTGTTTGTAAAGATGAAAAAGGAAATTCTATTTTAATTTTCATTGTATTCCTCGTGAAGTAATTTTTTTTTACACTTCTTAAATGTTTAGCTTGTTACAAGGTCGTGATACAATCTTCAATTGTGTAGATTGTGATCCCCAAATACTGGATTTATACTGGGAGGACCACACTTGCAATAAAAGTTGGAGGGCCATTTTGGCAACAACTTTTGGACTGTTAGATGAGATCTAACGGCTAGGCTTTTTTGAGCATTTGATATATCTTTTCTCTTGCTTTCATTTGGACAGATATCTTCTCTCTCTCTTTTGGCGCGCAACTCTAGTTCTTCTCCTCTCTGATTTGTGCGATTTTCATGCGGCCTTTGTAAATTACTTGTAGTATTATCTGGGTCGTATTGTGGACTAGATTGTGTATACTTTTGTATAGTATAGGCACGGTGATTTCGTTGGAGAATAGGGTCGGTATTTTTGTTTCTTCAGAAGAAACTGTACGCGATACTTTTGTTGATTCTTATACTCAAATACTCTCATTGGGAGGTTGATTGCTAGTGGAACGGGCTTAATCACTGAGCCCCCCCAGACGTAGGCGATTTCGTCGAGATGGGTACCAAATTTTGAGGTGTTCTTGTTCTTTTTTTATTTTTGTTTCTTGTTTATTGTTTAATCCACATTATTACACGATTTGTACATGATAATTCCCAAAAAAACTGCTATAAGAGCCTAGATTAGGGTTTGAATTTTTTGAATTCTCAGAAAATTTTAGGTTTTTTTTCTCTATTTTGGGATTATTGTGTTTCAAGTTCGGGTACTACATTGATTTCATGTTCTTGTGATTTTTTTTCAAAAAAAATTCATGTTCCAGTGGAGTGTGCAGTGATTGGGTTGTGCAACCAGTGTCCATTCTTGAACTTTGTCTCGCAGGAAACTTGGTGAGATTGTTTGAACTGAATTTTCAGTTCACAAATGGCATCAAGTAGTCATCCTTCTTTTACAGAATCGATTATGGGTTCGAGGGTCGAACTGTCACAATTCGATGTAAAGGGTGACTACTCGATTTAGAAACAGAAAATCAAGGCCATATTGGTCCAACAAAGAGAAGCTAAGGCTATTGAAGATCCAGAAACCTTTTCTACTGAAATAAAAGCTAAACTTGACCTCATTAGTGATATGAATGAGATTGCTTATAGTTCTATCATTTTACACTTATCTGATAATATTTCAAGATAAGTTGATGAATATAAGACGGCTAAAGACTTGTGGGAAAGAGAGACATTTTTGGAAAGATTGCTTTGAATTAAAAAGAATGCAATAGAGAGACCGGAATAATGAAGAAGCAAGAAATGCTGCTATTGGTCTAGACTTAGATACCCTGCTCGTCATGACTGTTTCTAGTAATAGCATGAGTGAGTAATGGATACTTGATTCAGGATGCACTTTTCATAGGTATCCTGTTAGGTCTTGGTTTTACAACTACAAGGATATTGAACTTAGAAAAGTATACATGGGGGATAATAATACCCAAACTGTTGTTGGCATTGGTGACATTGCTATCAGGATGCATGATACCATTGTCAGGGCAATGAACAATGTCAGATATGTTCCTCATCTAAAAGGAATCTCATCTCATTGGAAGTTCTTGAAGATGAGGGACATGTGTTTAAGTCTGAAAATAATACTTTGAAGATAATGAATGGTTCAATGATTTTTATGAAAGGACCTAATAGAATGGTACTGAGAGTAAATCTGAATTGTGGCACAATAGAATGGTACTTATAGGAAATAAGGTTGAGGTTCCCATTGAAGGCCAAATCTGAGACATTTCTCAAATTTATAGCCTGGTTAAAAGTTGTTGAAAATAGAATGGAAAGAAAGTTAAAAACTGTAAGAGCTGATAATGGACTTGAGTTTTGTAACTTTGAGTTTGACAACTTTTGTAAGGAGAAGGGTATAGAAAGACATAGAACTGTGAAATATACACCACAACAGAATGGGGTAGTTGAAAGAATGAATAGAACCTTAATGAATAAGGTTAGGTGTTTGTTGATTAGCTTAGGCCTTGCTAAAGGATTCTGAGCTGAAGCTGTCAATACTCTAGCTTACCTTATTAATAGATCCCCATCTAGTTCTGTAAATTTTAAGGCTCCACAGGAGCTGTGGACTGGTAAACCCCCTGATCTCACCCACGTAAGGGTATTTGGATGTGCTGCATATGCACAATAGAGTGAGGGTAATTTGGAGCCAAGGACTACCAAATGTGTTATGTTGGGGTATCCTAATGGGGTAAAAGGGTACAGGTTGTGGATGCTAGAAGTTCAGGGTATAAAGATTTTTAATAGGAGGAATGTTGTGTTCAATGAATCTGAAATGCTTTGTTTGAAGAAACAAATGTTAAGGCTGATGAACCTGAAGCTATTAATGGAACTAAAAATATTGTAGAGTTGACCAGGTTGACTAATACCCATAATGACACTCCTGAGCATGTTGTTCTTCTAGAAGGAGAGGATGAAGTTGGACCTACTGAACATGCAGGTGATGAAAATTTTGAACCCCATGTTGAAATTGAAACTGAAATACATAACCCCCACAGAGAATGATGCCACCATACAAGATTACCAATTGGTTAGAGATATGGAAAGGAGATAGGTGAGACCTAATCCTAGGTATGAAATCCAAAACCTGGCTGATTTTGCCTTAGTTTCGGGTGAAGCCATTGAGGATTTTGAACCTACTTCCTATGAGGAAGCTATGAATGGGCCTAAATTTGAAAACTTGAAAGAGGTAATGAGAGAATAAATGAAATTTCAGAGTGAAAATAAAACTTGGAGTCTTGTGAAAGTGCCTGAAAAACAGAAAATAATTCAATGTAAGTGGATTTACAAATTAAAGGAGGGATTAAGTCCTAGAGATCCTTTAAGGTATAAGGCTAGGCTAGTAGCCAAGGGAATCATCCAAAGGGAGGGAATTGAATATAATGAGATAATTTTTCCTGTGATAAAATACAAACCATAAGATTGGTTACACTTTTTCCTGTGATAAAATACAAGCCATAAGATTGGTGCTTGCCTTGGTTGTTCAATTCAATTGAGAATTAGAACAATTGGATGTTAAGACAGCTTTCCTGCATGGAGAGCTAGAGGACGATGTCTATATGAGTTAGTCTCAAGGTTTTGAGGTGAAGGGAAAGACAGACTTTGTTTGCAAACTCAATAAATCCTTAACTTTATTAATCCAGCACAAGGATATTCGAAGTTTTGATTCACCAAGAGTTGTGAGATCTAATTAAATTCATTGTTCTTTTATTTGTTCTCTATTTATATAACTTTTGTTCGTATGTTTAAGTTGTTATTTTGATTGATTAATACAAAGTGCACATTATTTTAATTGTCAAAATGATACTTAGCCAATTAGGAATCTAAATCCGTAGATGTTTAGATTTTCTAATACAAGTAGAAAATAACATAGTAGATTATAGATAAATTTTCTATTCATGTTATGAAGATATATAATCTAACTTAAATGAATCACGCGTGTGTATTTATTTGTTAGAATTAATTGTCTCTCTAGAGATTAATGCTATTGGTAAATTAAATCTTAAGATCGTATCTAGGGTTGTTTATTGATTAGGGAAATAATCAACGAGCATCTCTTGATTATCGAAATAGTAAGGAGAGATATGTTGTTAGATTGTATCAACAACCATAACAAATTTAGAGAAGAAGGAATGATTATTTTTGCATCCATGATCAATTCTATGATTATACTTTGGGCTGGATACTTGTTTAATTTGGTATTTTCATCACTTTAATTTCATACAATTGTTTATTTCTTTGATAATTGAAATTCAAAACCCCCTCTTTTTAATTTAATGTTTTAATTTTCTTGAAGAATTAAATCAACCCAATCCCCGTGGATTCGACCTTGCTCTCCACTATCACAAACTATTTTTTCTAGAGCAAGATATTATTATTTGTTGGATTCAACCCCTATCAGTTTCTCATGTTTGGTAGTCAAGCAAGTTTTATTTTATTTTATTTTATTTTATTTTATTTTATGAAATAAGTGGAGTCCATGATCAATGGAGTATAAGGCTATCTCTAACCAGGAACTCTAAAATGGAGTCAGCTTTACACTAAAATGCAGTTTCTCTTACTCTATCCTTATAACTCATCTCCAAACTAAAACTTCAAATTGCACACCAAATAAACATAATATTTTTATTTTCCTTTTTTAACATACTTTTTATTGTTATTTTATTTGAAATATTTATTTGATCATTAAAATAAAACGAGAAATACACAAAATATATTTATTTCAATAATTTAATTCTCGAAATTTGAATGTTGTTCCCCACAAATGTTCAATTAAAGCATTTCGAAGTTCAATGTGAGCCTCTTTATCCTTAATTTGATGGTGACGAGCGAGAAAATCTTGGCAATGGATATTTTCATCTACAACCATCTCAACTTATGGGCTCGGCCCTTCTACCCAATCTCGAATAGGTGCTCCAACATCACGTTCATCCTCTATGATCATGTTGTGCCTAATGATGCATGCAGTCAAGATATCCTGTAAGATGCTTTTTGTTTTTCAAAATCTTGACGGTCCTGCAACAATCGCAAACCTAGATTTTAAAACCCCAAATGCTCGTTCAATGTCTTTTCTAAAAACTCTCTATCGCGATTTATGACAATATGCCCAGTGACCGAGCCGCCATGTGTTAGTGGAATTTGTTGTTGTTTGACCATTTGAGTTAGAAGGATGTTACTATTCAAATACATGCGAACCACAGCATCATGACGGGCCTCATGTGTCTCAAGGTCATTCATGATCTGCTGGACTTCGTCATGAACACTGTCATTTACATTGGAAGATCCGCCAACATTGAAATTAATTTTTGTGAGATGTAAAATTGACATAAGAATTTTTAAGTGTTAGATATGAATGAAGAATTGCATACTATGTACTCGTCTTTTATAATTGGATTTTCGTAGATAAGGTTAATTTAGGTTAACCAATTTCAATCATAGATAAGATTACGCGAGATAAAATCCGTTGGATGAGAAGATTTTCATATTATCAATTCAAGATAACTTCGATTTGCGAAATTCAATCACAGCCATTAATCAAATTACATGAGATCTGAGCCATTAGATTAAATTATATATCTCGGTAATTTTAGGATAAATTTGATTTGTTTAATTCAATCAAAACCATTGATAATATTGCACGAGATTTGAGCCGTTAGATTCAATTCCATATCTTACCATGTCAGGATAACATTGATTTACGTAATTCAATCCCAGCCATTGATCATGTTGCACGATATCTGATCCGTTAGATTAAATTAAATATCTCTATCATGTCCATAACTTTGATTTGTGTAATTCAATCAAATCCATTGATTATATTGTAAGAGATTCAAGTCGTTAAATTCGATTCCATATCTTACCATGTCAGGATAACATTGATTTACGTAATTCAATCCCAGCCATTGATCATGTTGCATGACATTTGAACCGTAAGATTAAATTTAATATCTGTGTCAACTCAAGATAACTTTGATTTGTGTAATTCAATCAAAGCCATTGATTATATTGCACGAGATTTGAGCCGTTAGATTCGATTCCATATCATACCACGTTAGGATAACATTGATTTGTGTAATTCAATCCCAGACATTGATCATGTTGTAAGAGATCTGAGCCACTAGATTAAATTAAATATCTCTGTCATGTAAGGATAGCTTTGATTTGTGTAATTCAATCAAAGCCATTGATCATATTGCACGAGAATTGAGCTGTTAGATTCGATTCCATATCTTGCCATGTCAGGACAACATTGAATTTGTGTAATTCAATCCCAGCCATCGATCATGTTGCGCAAGATCTGAGTCGTTAGATTAAATTAAATATCTTTGTCATGTCAGGATAACTTTTATTTGTGTAATTAAATCAAATCCAATATCATATTGCATGAGATTTGAGCCATTAGATTCGATTCCATATCTTGCCATGTCAGGATAACATTGAATTTGTGTAATTCAATCCCAGCCATTGATCATGTTGCAAGAGATCTGAGCCGTTAGATTAAATTAAATATCTCTGCCATGACAGGATAACTTTGATTTGTGTAAATCAATCAAAGCCATTGATCATATTGCACAAGATTTCTGCCGTTAGATTCAATTCCATATCTTGCAATGTCAGGATAACATTGAATTTGCGTAATTCAATCCTAGCTATTGGTCATGTTGCAAGAGATCTGAGCCGTTAGATTAAATTAAATATCTCTTAGATTCGATTCCATATCTTACAATGTTAGGATAACATTGATTTGTGTAATTCAATCACAGCCATTGATCATGATGTAAGAGATCTGAGCCGTTAGATTAAATTTAATATCTCTGTCATGTCAGGACAACTTTGATTTGCGTAATTCAATCAATGCCATGGATCATATTGCACGAGATTTTGAGCCGTTAGATTCAATTCCATATCTTACCACGTCAAGATAACATTGATTTGCGTAATTCAATCCCAACCATTGATCTTGTTGCAAGAGATTTGAGTCGTTAAATTAAATTAAATATGTCTATCATGTTAGGATAACTTTGATTTGTGTAATTCAATCAAAGCCATTGATCATATTGCACAATATTTGAGCCGTTAGATTCGATTCCATATCTTGCCATGTCAGGATAACATTGAATTTGCGTAATTCACTCCTGGCCTTTGATCATGTTGCAAGAGATGTGAGCATTTAGATTAAATTAAATATCTATGTCATGTTAGGATAACTTTGATTTATGTGATTCAATAAAATTCATTGATCATATTGCACGAGATTTGAGCCTTTAGATTCAATTCCAGATCTTACCACGTCAGGATAACATTGATTTGCGTAATTCAATCCCAACCAATGATCTTGTTGCAAGAGATCTGAGTCGTTAGATTAAATTAAATATCTCTATCATGTGAGGATAACTTTGACTTTTGTAATTCAATCAAAGCCATTGATCATGTTGCAAGAGATTTTAGCTGTTAGATTCAATTCCATATCTTACCACGTCAGCATAACATTGATTTGCGTAATTCAATCCCAGCCATAGATCATGTTACACGAGATCTGAGCTGTTAGATTAAATTTAATATCTCTTTCATATCAGGATAACTTTTATTTTTGTACTTCAATCAAAGCCATTGATCATATTGCAAGAGATTTGAGCATTTAGATTCGATTCCAGATCTTGCCATGTCAAGATAACATTGATTTGGTTAATTCAATCCCAGCCATTGATCATGTTGCAATAGTTTTGAGCCGTTAGATTAAATTAAATATCTCTGTCATGTGAGGATAGCTTTGATTTGTGTAATTCAATCAAAGCCATTGATCATATTGCACGAGATTTGAGCTGTAAGATTCAATCCCATATCTTTCCATATCAGGATGACATTGAATTTATGTAATTCAATAGCAGCCATTGATCATGTTGCACATGATCTGTGCCATTAGATTAAATTAAATATCTCTATCATGTCAGGATAAATTTGATTTGTGCAATTCAATCAAAGCCATTGATCATATTGCACGAGATTTGCGCCGTTAGATTCGATTCCATATCTTACCATGTCAAGATAACGCTGATTTCCGTAAATCAATCCCATCCATTGATCATGTTGCACAATATTTGAGCCGTTAGATTAAATTAAATATCTATGTCATGTCAGGATAACTTTGATTTGTGTAATTCAATCAAAGCCATTGATCATATTGCACGAGATTTGAGCCGTTAGATTCGATTTCATATCTTGCCATGTCAGGATAACATTGAATTTACATAATTCAATCCCAGCCATTGATCATGTTGCAATAGTTTTGAGCCGTTAGATTAAATTAAATATCTCTATCATGTCAGGATAACTTTGATTTGTGTGATTCAATCAAAGCCATTGATCATATTTGCACGAGACTTGAGCCGTTAGATTCGATTCCATATCTTACGATGTCAGTAATACATTGATTTAAACAATTAAATCCCAGCCATAGATCACGTTACACGAGATCTGAGCCGTTAGATTAAATTTAATATCTCTGTCATATCATGATAACTTTGATTTGTCTAATTCAATCAAAGCCATTGATCATATTGCATGAGATTTGAGCTGTTAGATTCGATTCCATATCTTTCCATGTGAGGATAACATTGATTTGCGTAATTCAATCCGAGCCATTGATCATGTTGCACGAGATCTGAGCCATTAGATTCATTTTTCTTGTCAAATCAATCCAAGATATCAATCACATTATAAAAGCACAAGTCTCCAATTCATATTTTCATAACAATATCTCCCTAAGTAATTAAAAAAAAACACGAAAAACAAAATGAGTATCAACAAGCAGAGTGCCTCATTCAATGTTTAAGAAGACATTCATCTATGTCGTGTATATTTAGATATTTCTCAAAATCCGATTGTTGGTATTAATAAGTCAAAAAGATAGTTTCTGGAGCAGCGTCGAGTTAGAGTATAATAGTTAATTACCACCCCATATTACTCAGTTCCAACCTTCGAGATCATTGTAATCCCGTTTCACATTGATTAGTGCAGCCAGTAGCAAACTACGTGGGTGCATAGCCAAGTTGAAAATTTAAATCCAAGTGGAGCATCCGAACAAGACATAGTAAGTGCATTTATTACAAAAAACGTTTTGATATGTTATAATTCACTTTAAAGTAACATATAAATTTGCAGATATACCGAGCTAAAATATTGTTATGCCAAAATGAAAATTTTAAGAAAGGGTTTTTAAATTTGATCACGTGTGGCCTATCCTTAAGGATAGTGAAAAATTTGGAAAAAGTTGTTCAAGTGGAGTTACCTGACTTTCATAGCCAGAAAACATACTCTGGATTGGCACACGTGGATTCCCCAATTTCTAATCCTCCAACATCAGCGTATCAAGGATTGTCTTCATTTTCTCTAGATATTAATGAAGACAATGCCAGTGACAGTCCAAGCCAAAGACCAATTGGGATAAACAAAGCTAAGGGACACTAGTACAAAATTACATAAAAAAAATAACATATTAGCGTCGTTTTTCTCAAAAAACGACGCCTCAAAAAAAGCGGTGGCAAAATTGTAAATAAAAATTCATAAAAAGCGTCGGTTCTTTAAGAAGAACCGACGCTGGTAGAGCCGGCCCATTAAGGGCGTCGGTTCTTACTAAAAGAACCGACGCCTATAATTAAATTATAGGCGTCGGTTCTTTTAGTAAGAACCGACGCCTTTTAGTAGGCCATTAAGGGCGTCGGTTCTTACTAAAGAACCGACGCCTATAATTAAATTATAGGCGTCGGTTCTTTAGTAAGAACCGACGCCTTTTAGTAAAGGCGGCGGTTCTTAAAAGGAACCGCCGCCTTTAATTTAGGCATTTTCCCTCCATCTTAGGTCAAATTCTTCAGCACTTTGAATATTCCCACATCACTCCACAGCGCCGCTGCACCTCCACAGCCTCAAAGTCTCATTCATCACACTCCCCCACCGTAGCCAACGTCACCTCCGACCGGTAGTTCAGCTTCGTCGCCGCCATTCTTTTCTCCGCTGCGCACCACCCCCACCCCGCTGCCCTCTCTTTTCCTCCGTGCGCCACACCCAGTCACCACCGTGTACTGGTACCTCCGCCACCTCCTCCCCCAGCCGCGAGTAGGGAACCCCAGCCAGCACGCACCTCTGCCACCTCCTCCCCCAGCCGCCACCGTCCCACCAACACGGTAATTTTTTATTTTTTAAGCTTAAACTAGTTTGTTCATTTTGTTAATTTATAATTGAATTTATTTATTTATGATTTAATATGTTTATTATTAAAACCTTACACAGTGTGGGCAAGTGCGGAAACCCGAGATTGAAGATTTATTTTCCAAATCATCAAGTCACGTACTACAACTAAAATCGTCTTCAATTATTTAATTAGTGGAAAATTCGAGGGGGCCATGGCTGATTATTCCAAGGAGGATTTCCTGCAGCTGATCAAGCGTGTCGGCGCTTTTTTCACCATCAAGATTTCAAATCTCTTCCATAATTTGGTTCAGCTTCTGTTTCTACCTGTTCAATCTCTTTTCCTATTTTTAATCATTCATATCTGTTCATTTTTCCCTTTTTAATTACATGCATGTTAATTTTTTTATGTGAATTTAGTGATTTTAATGATGCGCTTCTCTTATTCTATTAACCAAAGCGATGAACTTTAATGGGTTCTTTTTTCTTTAATGGCGGATGAATTTTGGTCTATAAATCGGTACAAATAATGGGCTTACAAGAAACGAACATTGGTTATTATTTATTTATTTGTGTTGGATTACAGAAACTTAGCAGTTGGTATTTAGGAATGACCCTTCTTCCAAGAAACGAGCTTATTAATTCTGGGCTGTCTTTAATTATTTGTAATAGAAGACAGAAACTAGTTTCTGATGCAAATGTTTTCCGGCATGTTTAGAAATACAGAACCAGCAAAATGCTGATATCTTAAATCGTGTGTTTCAGTTTTTTATCACGTTCCAGAAGGAAAATTCTTTGATCAATTTGTTCTGCATTCTTCGATTATATATATTTGTTGAAGATAATTTTTTGATGTGTACATGATTGTTATAGTTTATATAGGTAAGGAAAATAAAAATAAATGAAAAAAAAAATATTTTTAAAAGGCGTCGGTTGTTAAACAACAACCGACGCCTTTTCTCAACTAAAGGCGTCGGTTGTTACGTAACAACCGACGCCTTTAGTTGAGAAAAGGCGTCGGTTGTTGTTTAACAACCGACGCCTTTAATTAACTTAAGGCGTCGGTTTACAACCGACGCCTTAAGTATGCACTTTTAGCGTCTCTACTAAAGGCGTCTCCTGTACAACCGACGTCTTTTCTGCTTTACAACCGACGCCTTTGACTGTTAATGTACTAGTGGGAAAAAGGAAAAAAAGAAGAAGATTCCTAAAAAATCATTGCAAGTATTATGGAATAGCAACGGGAACTCGCGGAAGTCATCCACAACGAGAATGAGGACAGGTTGAAAAACTATAAAATTCAAAGGGCTCGAATGCAATCGGTCGAATATAGTTCTGACAATACAATTCTAGCCAAAGAATTGAACTCTATTGCAGATCCGGAGCCCCGAGAATTTTTTCAAAATGAACAAAAAAGAATCATGCTGAAAAAAAGTGAAGAAAGTTCACCAGCTTCATATGGTCATTTTTTTGACGATCTTGGAGGATCTGGATCCGATCTACCTGATTATTAGATCGTTATCTTTAATTACCTCGCATCATATTTTAATTGTCAATGTCGATGTCACCGTACCAAGCATGTTTCAAATTTTTAAACCGAGTTGAGTAATGTATTGTATTGTCATTTAATTTTAATGTCTTCATTTATAATGATATATTAATTATGTGGTAAAAATAACGGTCAAATTACAAATACAAATTCAATAAACTTCAATAAAAATGGGCAAACTATGGTTTCTATTAAAAAAAACATTAAAATGCAGTTTGTAAATAACTTGGGAGCAAAATTATATTATATTCATCAAATAACTATTTTTCTAAAAAAATAAAATTACAAAAACAAGAAGAAATTGGAAGTAAAATCAGTTTTTGGGGTCAAAATTAAGCAAACACAAACTCCCTAAAATTAAATAATTCTTTTGGATTATTGTAGAATGCAACTTTCTTTCATTGAAAAATTTCCCCAATTTCCACAATGAAGATACAGAAAAATCTATGCACCCATTGAATTTCTTGAGTTTGTTAGTCAAGCTGGATGAAATCTAAGTAAAAATGTGGGGTATTGATGATAATGAAATCTATAAAGTTAAATGCTTCTTTTGAATTATTTATAGAATGTAACTTTCATCCATGGAAAAACTTCCACGACGAATAAAAGAAAAATATATGCGCGGTTTGTTAGTCAAGCAAATTTTGTTTTATTTGTGGAAAGAGGTGGAGTCTATGGTAGGATAGAGCAATAATTAAGCACCAGTGACTTAAGATGAAATCTACATGAAAATGTGGGGGTTTTGATGGATAATGAAATCCCTAAATGTTAAATGCTTCTTCTGGATTGGATATTCAAATTTCAGCTGTGGAAAAACTCCCACAATTTCCACGATTAAGAAAAGAAAATCTTTGCACCAATGGATTTCTGGAGTATGGTCGTCAAATAAATTTTATTTTATTTCTAGAAAGAAGGTTGGTGACCACGATTAATGGAGCAATGAGCACGACTCCCTTAAAATAAAATCTATGTGAGACTGTGGGGGTAATGGTGGACAATAAAGTCTCTAACAGTTAAATAATTAATTTGGATCATTTATGGAATGCAGCTTCCAAAATTTCCACGATGAAGATAAATAAAAATCTTAGCACTCAGTTGATTTCTAGAGTTTGGTAATCAAGCAAATTTTGTTTTATTTTTGGAAAGAATTGAAATCCTCAATTAATAGAGGGATATTCACCAGTCCCGTGCATGAAATTTTGGATACAGTAATTCTATGGAGACATTTTTAATTGACATTGTGATTTGTCACATATTCATTGGATGGTGAAAATAACTATCTCACCAGTTACTTTTTCACCATCCAATAAAAGTGCGTCATGACCCATGTCACAATATCACTTAAAAATGTCCTTAAAAAATGTCTTCCTATAATTATTGTTTTGGATATTAGTGGATAATAAGAGCATCTCTAATACTTCACACACTGTTGACTGTCAACTATGTGTAAGATGTAGATACCAAAAATCGTAAGTTCCACTGTAATATCTTTTTTTCCTCTCTCTTTCACATTCTTTCTATTTTTTTTTTTTTTCCACTTTTTTTTTTTTTCTTTTTCACATTCATAGTACTTCACACCTTCCACAATCACACATTTTACTTCACATCTTCCACTAATTTTTTTATGTATTTATTTGAAATTGTATCTATATCTCTCTTCTTTTTCACTTTTTCCTCTCTTTAATTTTTCTCCACTTTTTCTCACATTCCTATTTTACATCTTCCACTTAAAATAATATCTCTCTTTCTCTCTCCTACCTACCTTGGACATCTCCCCATTGGAGATGCTCTAAAATATTGAAAAGTTAAATAATTCTTTTGGATTATATATAAAACGAAATTTCATTCGTGAAAAAACTTCTACAATTTAAGCAATTAAGATAAACAAAAATCTAAGCTTCCAACAGATTTCTTTAGTGCGGTAGTCAAACAAGTTTTGTTTTATTTTTGGAAGAAGTGTAATCAACATTAATGGAGCAATCAGCACCATTCTCTAGGGATTAAGAAACCCCAAGCACAACTTTCAACCATAGACTACTTTGTGCACTTGAAGCTTTTATTGCATATTATATATATACATACAACTATATCAAACACCTTATTACAATCATCTTCAAATCTTCTTTATGCATTCCATATTAGCCATGGGTAAAAATGTGATCTTTGCATTGTTGGTAATGCTTTATTTTCTTATCTACGTTGTTGCATTAGTCAATAACTCTACTGATGAGTATGCTCTTTTAGCCTTCAAATCTCAAATGACTTCTGATCCGAATAAAATATTGGCTACAAGTTGGTCATGTGGAACCTCTTTCTGTAATTGGATAGGTATTACTTGTGGCAGAAGACATCGAAGAGTTAGAGGCATACATCTAATAGATATGGGCTTGCGAGGTACTATTGCAAAAGAAATCGGTGAACTCTCTTTTTTGAGATACTTGATTATTAACAACAACAATTTCCATGGATTTATCCCGGATGAAGTGGGGAATTTGAGACAACTTCGAGAAATAGAGATACAGCAAAATGAGCTAAGCGGTTTCATTCCATCAAGTTTCGGATTTCTTGAAAATCTACAGTTTTTAAATCTCTCTTATAACATACTCAGTGGAGATATCCCTAACAAGATTTTCAACATCTCTTCTTTGATAGAAATTGATATAAGAAAAAATAGTCTTTCTGGAAGTCTTCCCACGGATATTTGCAACAATCTTCCATATCTAGAGAAACTTAGAATTTCACGGAATCAGATAAGAGGCAACATTCCTCCAAACTTGGGAGCATGCACGAATCTTGAACTACTTTCTCTATCGTACAATAATTTTGCTGGAAGCATTCCAATGGAGATCGGTAACTTGTCAAAGCTTCAAATTCTCTATCTAGGAGTAAATAATTTGACAGGTATGTTTAAAGCATAGTTCATATCCATGCATATTCTGTAACACTAGGTAATGCTTTTCCGAAAATTTTGAAATTTGACCAATATTATGGTTCCTTCACATCATAAAAATCTCAACATGCATAGTTATCTGCATGTTGCTTCCCATGGAATATGTCCTTGTACATAGCTATAATAATGTTTTTTTATGAATTCATAACTTAGAACACATACTTTAATCCGAAAAGAAAAGAAAAGACAAGAAAAAAAAAACACAAACATACTTGATGAAACCTGCATCAGCAAAACTCATGGTTGGTTGTTTGCTAACTTATTTTAATTGCAACGACCAAGATGATGAACTTACATAGATGTAATGATCTTAGAAGAAGTAAAATAGTATAAGAAATATGAAAATACCTTATTACGCCTAGGCTTACCAAGGCAATGTGGGCTCGTAAAACTTGAGTTTGACCATGTCACTTGTAATACCACGTACCTTTAAGAACCTTGATATACAGAATTAAAGATGTCATCACATGCACTTAAAAAAAAATTAAGATGCAATATTCAATATGACTTGATGCATGGTACAACAATAATTGGCTAAATATTAACAATATTTTGTAGCTCCATCCATGTCAATCACTACTTTTGCTCTTATTAATTTTGGTTAACATCAACTTAGTAATTGTTGAGGGAATACTATTTGCTTGTGCCAGTGCGTGTTTGAGTCTCTGGGATTATGTGATTATCAAGGCATGTTTTGTAGGAGACATACCTTCGACCATCTTCAATATCTCTTCTCTGCGAGAAATATCGATCAGAGCTAACAAAATTTCTGGAAAGTTTCCTAGAGATCCATGCAACCGATCTACCATGCTTGAGTTCTTAGAACTCGCTGACAACAAATTTCATGGGGAGATACCCCCAAGTCTATCGCAGTGTCGTGCACTTCAAACTTTTAACATCTCTAACAATGAGTTCACTGGAAGTATTCCAAATGAAATTGGAACATTATCAGCACTTCAAGTATTAGATTTCAGACACAATAACGTCACAGGTAATTCATTATTTACTACAGATTAGTTGGTACTTCATTTCTCGCATTGAATTGAATTGATTTCATGTTAATTTAACATTTGATATTTCAAAACTTATGTATTTAATTTGATTGACAGGAAATATTCCAAATGAAATTGGAAATCTATCCGCACTTGTATATTTAAATTTAAGAGAAAACAGTTTCAATGGTACGTAACTAGATCTAGTTAACTCATTTTATATGTTAAATCAATGTCAATTTGTTAATTAACGTCTTAACAAAGGTTTATATATTAATTTTACATCAATTCATTTCTATCTATTTATAAATTGAACTTTTTACAAATTCTTCCCAAACAGAGGTTAAAATCAGTCTTATATTAGTATTAAATATTAGAGCCACTAAAATATGAATCTAATAATTTGATATTTTAAATATATTGAATTATTTATAATTTCAATGTTTTTGTTTCATAATAAATTTTTGAAATTTAAAATATTTAACTTTTGAACTTAAGTTTTTAATATCCTAAAAATCCATTCACAGGAAGCATTCCACATGAAATTGGAAACTCGTCGGCACTTCAATATTTATATTTGTATTCGAACATCTTGACAGGTACATAACTACTACTTGTTACTATTTTTAAGATTCATATGAGTGTGTTGACAAACACAACATTACAGGTACAATTCCGTATTCAATTGCTAGTTTATCAAATTTGAAGGAATTGGATATTCATAATAACAGTCTTCATGGTCAAGTACCTCAATCCATCTTCAATCTCTCCATGTTGCAAGCACTTAGTTTAGCATTCAATAATATCTCTGGAAGTCTTCCGTGGTCAGTAGACAATGGGCTCCTTGATCTTGAAGCTCTCTATTTTAACAGCAATCAATTGAGTGGAGAAATTCCTAGCTGGATATCAAATTGTTCTAAGCTTATTTTATTGGATCTTTCTTACAACTCTTTCAGTGGATGTGTACCCATTAATCTTGGGAATTTACAAGACATACAAAGTCTAATATTACATAATAATCTCTTGACAAATGATCCGTCAATGCTGGAGTTGGATTTTCTAATTTCCTTGACAAATTGTAGACACTTGATTAACATAGTGATTGGTGACAATTTTTTTGATGGAACCCTTCCAAAAGCTTTGGGTAATTTCTCGTCATCTCTTCAAACATTCTATGCTCCTTCTTCTGGCATCAAAGGTATAATTACGAGTGAAATTGGCAATTTGAGCAACTTGATATGGCTAGAAATGGGGGACAATGAGTTCACAGGAAAAATTTCTGATAAGTTGAGTCAATTGAGGAAGTTGCAAGTGTTGTCTCTTAATGACAACAACCTACATGGGTCAGTACCTGAAAACCTTTGCAATTTGGTATATCTTTATCAACTAGATTTAGGGAATAATCAGCTCTCTGAGCAGCTACCAACTTGCCTAGGAAATATTACTTCGTTACGAGAATTTTATTTAGATAACAACTCATTGACTTCAATGATCCCATCTACACTATGGATTAACAAGGAAATTCAAATAATAGACCTGTCATATAACTTTCTCAATGATTCACTGGCTCCAGAAATTGGTAGCATGATGGCGATGAAAGAGTTGTATCTATCAGGAAATCAGTTCTCAGGAGAGATTCCAAGCACTATTGGGCAACTTGTGAATTTGGAAACTATAATAATTTCAAACAATCAATTACATGGTCCTATACCTGAGTCTCTCAGTAATTTGATTTCATTGCAAAAACTTGATCTATCAAAGAACAATCTCTGTGGTGTTATCCCAAAGTCATTGGAGAAACTTGAGGACCTTGTGTATTTCAATGTTTCGTTCAACGAACTTGGTGGCGAAATTCCAAACGAAGGACCTTTTAAGATCTTGACGCTAGATTCTTTCATAGGCAACAGAGAATTGTGTGGAGCATCTCAATTCAAGGTCAGACTTTGCAAAGATAATAGAAATAGAGTATCCAGCAAGACCAGAGTTTTGAAGTACATTTTACCATCAATTGCTGTTGTATTGAGTCTGTCCATTAGTGTAGTTTATTTAATAAGACGTCGTGGCAAAAATACACTTCTTCCAGCTCAGTCTACATCTCCCACCGCCATTAAGAGGATTTCATATTATGAAGTTCTAAATGCTACCAATAAATTTGATGAAGAAAATTTGATAGGCAAAGGTAGTATTGGTTCAGTGTACAAGGCGATATTTTCAGATGGCATGATCGCTGCTATTAAGGTTTTTAATCTGGATTTGGAAGGTGCTAACAGGAGTTTTGATACAGAGTGCCAAATACTCTGCAACATTCGTCATAGAAATCTTATCAAGGTAATTACGTGTTGCTCTAACCTTGATCTTAAAGCCTTGGTGTTGGAATATATGCCGAATGGAAACCTTACCAAATGGCTATCCTCGAGCAACTATTTCCTAAATATAGCTCAAAGATTGGAAATAATGATAGATGTGGCATGTGCACTAGAATATCTACATCATGGGTATCACTTTCCAATTGTCCATTGTGATTTGAAGCCCAACAACATACTTTTAGATGAAGATATGGTTGCCCATGTTGCAGACTTTGGCATTGCTAAGCTTTTCACAGAAGACCAGAGAATTTCGATGACCAAGACTTTCGGCACCATTGGATATATGGCACCAGGTAAATGGTTTTGTTTATATTTAGAGAAATTTTGTACATATAATTATTCATAAATGTTAATCTAACAAAATAAATGTATTTCATTTAAAATTTTACTTCTTAATTATGTAGAATATGGATCGACTGGATTAATATCGCCTATGGCGGATGTTTATGGCTATGGGATCATGCTGATAGAAACCTTTACCAATAAGAAGCCAACAGATGATATGTTTGTTGGAGAGTTTACCATGAGGAAATGGGTGTTTGAATCATTTTCGGATGCAATAATGAACATAATGGATGTGGATCTAGTAAACGCAGTTGGTGATAATATTCAAGCCAAAGAGAGCTGCTTCAGATTGGTCATGGGATTAGCACTAGAATGCACAACTGATTTGTCTGTGGAGAGGCCCAATATAAAAGACGTTCTAAAAAGGCTCGAGAAGATTAAAAATGAATCCCTTGTTGGAGCATAACGAAGGTGGAGAAAGATGAAGAGGCTTGTTTCTTTGTCACAATTGCTTTTCCAATCTAACGAGAGAACACAAAAATATGATTATCTAATACTTATTATATGTTGCTATTGCAGAAGACATTGCAATCATGTGAAGATTTTTAGCTCTATTTGGATTCTGTTGCTATGTTGTGGTGTATTGTACAAAAATGTTTGATGAGTAAATAATATTGCAAACTTAGTTGAGATAAATTTAATGACATTTACGTATTTGGTTAATTTGTTGTGAGATGCTCCAGTGAACGAAATCTCAATATTTTCATTAGGTGAGAATATCGTTGCCTTATGATCATACCCCCTTCACTTTCCCTTGACAATGGTAATTTAATACCAAGTTCCAGCAAAGATTTCATATATTAGTCTCATTCATAATTCAATCAACAATTTTTTCCACTCTGGTAGTGTTGACAACGGGGCGGATCGGACCCCGATCCGTCCCACCCCGAATTTTTTTGGTCCGATCCGGATCCGCCCCGCGATCCGTCAAATTTTGGGTCGGGTCGGGGCGGATCGGTGGACCAAATTATTTTTTTAATTTTTTTAATTTTTTTTAATTTTTTTAAATATATTTTAAATTAAATCTTTTTTAAAAAAAATTTGAAAAATTAATTTTTTTATTAAATTTTATTTATTTTATTGAAACGAGATGTATAGAGGCCGATTCTCCGATTCAACGAATCGAGTTTTTTTGCCATCACTTATTGGAATTCTTTCTTCAAATGAAAAACATGAAAAATGTGTTTTCTTTAAAATGCAAAGATTGCAGGTTATTCCCAGAAATTAAAGTTTGCTACAAAATTTACATATTAGATTTTTATACATGATAAAAAAATTACATTAAAAAAAATGTTGGATCGCGGATCGAATTAGCCCCGATCCAAATCCGCTCCGTAAATTTTCGGATCGGGGCGGATCACATAAATTTCGATCCGTCGATCGGGATTTTTTCGGATCGGATCGGGTCTACGGATCGACGGGACGGATCGGATTTTTTTGCCATCTCAACACTCTGGTGAAAAATTGTATAGTTTCTCAATTTTTTTGAGACACAAATCATGAAGGTTTCTTCACAAATTCTAGAGTAGTGGATATGGCTTTTTCTGAGGTTTCAATTTCTCCATGTAGGATCTGCGATATCACTTTTGCCTTCTTTATTGTTGGGAAGTTGTCAAAAAACATCCTTAAAAGATATTGGTACCATTTATTTTAAGGGAAACAAAATACATTAATATTGTGCATACTAAACCTTGGAAGAAAAATATTCCAAAGCATTGTCATTAAGCCCCTATTTGGATTTGATTTTAATTTTAAATCAAGCAACAATTAATTTTAACCACATATCTTTATGGGATCTACAGCTTTTCAATTACACATCTCATCAACTTTTATCAAAATCTACTAAAAATATAATTTTAATCCATACCAAACAAGGGCGAATTTTTATGGAAATTGATAAAGTTTCCAAATTTCATGCATCCATGTGGCTGCCGAATTTGGAGGAATTTAGGTCTTAATTAATAAGTATTCCTTCATAAGTCGACATGGTTGCTTTTTTTGTTTAGTATTTAACTCGAGAAATTTTTGGGAAAAAATTGTATGTTAGCATCTTTGTTTATCTTTCTTTGTGGTTGTTCAAAGCTTAAATGAGGGATATAACTGCGTATCTATAATTGTGCTGAATTGGCTTATAATATCCACAATCACTATCTATGTCTAGAGGCCAAAAACTCTTGTGGCATTTTTAGTACACAGACCAAACATGTTCGATTGATCCAAAACAAAAATATACATGTAGATGGTCACAACTATCTAAGGTCTTTTCTCTAAAGGAGACTGAAACATTTTGGAATGAGCCAATGAGAAAACAAGTACCCAAGGATAGGAAATTGAAAACATTTTGGCATTTTCGTCCCTGAATTTTGCTCTATTTTATTAGAAAACTGCAATCATTTGCTCGAATGTGACTTCATTGACACCATTCTCAACTTAGATGAAAATTACTATGTTGTTTAATACAAAACCTTAAAGAACTAGTACTCGTATCATTTGAGGCCTTTTATTTGATCTACCGTGACTGTGACTCCCCCACCGACCACATGATCACCAAATATAGCACCCACTACGAATAACATCTCGAAAGAACCATGGCAAGGAAAATTGTCATGCAGTGAAAATGCTTATCTCCGCATTCGGTTCGGAAAGTCAGCAACAGCTAGGCGGTTGGCCTATTTTACCATGAACTGCTCTAATGATATGATCATATTGCGGGTATTTCCCTTACATCCTACAGCGTGTGTGTGTACCAATTATTCTGCCTTGCAGGCCAATGAATGAGAGGTAAGCTACCTAGAGGCGAGAAACCTCAGGAGATATACCTGCGATCCGTGAAAGTTGGTATCAGAGCGGGATCGCTTGAATGCGTTGTTGGTCTTGTGGAGATCAATGACATGAATTCTCGCGGAAAAAATATTTTGGGCCATGAATCGTGTCGATAAGCAGGCGAAACATGAAGAAGGAAGCTATGGGGAAGATGGGTATGCTGGGCAGCGTTGCGTGATTGCCTTTCAGGGAGTTTTGTGGAGCGCATGTTGTAGGGCCTATGAGAATGTAGTGGGTATGTGCTTCTACATGTGCTGTAGGCGCTGCGACTGGAGGTCGTCCACCGAAGAACTACTGCTTATGAGGGCAGATGGTGAAGATTGGTGTCGGAGGCGGTATGTACAAGTTACAGCGGGTGTGGGAGTACCACGGTGTGAATGCTTGTCCATGAGGGGATGGTGTCCTTTGATTCTGCAATTGAAGAATGCGTGTTAATGCAAAGCTCACTTCCACTACGAGGACCTAAGCGGGTTCGAATGAGGGAAAATGTCACGCAGTGAAAATGCTTATCTCGCCATTCAGTTCTGCAAGTCGGCAACAGCTAGGCGGTTGGCCTATTTTACCATGAAGTGTTCTAATGATATGATCATATTGCAGGTATTTTCCTTACTTCCTACCCATCATCGTACGTGTGTATCAGTTGTTCTGCCTTGTCGGCCAATGAATGAAAGGTAAGCTACCTAGAGGCTAGAAACCCCGGGAGCTATACCTGCGATCCGTGAAACAAAGGCTAGTACCAAGCATGCCATCAGAAAGTTGCATAAAGACTTTTTAGATTGGAGAACTTTCTTCGATAGGTGTCTAATTAAGATTTTGCGACAATTCTCATCTCATGCCACTATCATGAAAATTGAGGTGTCCTCTAAATTGCTAGTTATGTTCTTGAGTTCTTCACTGTCTTTCCACACAATTCACACTAGCTGCAAGACTCGCATGTTTAGTCAAATCAAGTCTTGAAACACGTGATTTATAGATTAGAGACAGAACATATAAATTTATGTTTATTTTACACATTCAACAAGCCCACTCTTGCAATTCGAATTCTTCTCTCTGTATTATAAATGGCTTGTTTCAATTGACCGAAATTACCTTCAATTATCTCTCACTGTCCATCCAATTAAGCACTGTTTGGGCTGCAATTGGATTGATTTTAATGTTCAGTCAATGCCCGGAAATTGCCTTAGATGTTTTCACAATCATCGCCTCCTATCTTTTGGATATTTCCTTTGAGTTTTCTTTTATTTAATGTCAACTATCTTCTTGTTTGCATTCATATAATTGGTTGTTCACGTAGGTGGTTACTTCATTCGGTTCTCCAAAACCATATTGTAGTTCCCCAGGCACTCGCGAACATCATTTAGGATTTGTAATCTGTAATTTATTTTCCTAATTTACTTGTGATTCGAAGGTGGTAATATTTTTGAAACACGTTTGAGGTGAATATTTTTGTATTCTATTTAGTTTTACTATGAGTAGAATGGAAAAAAGAGGTCATACAATTTTGTAAGTTGAAGGAGTTGAAATGGATAATTTCTTGTCGTGTTGTTTGCATTCAATCAAGTGAAATCCAAAGAGTGAAAAATCCAAGAAATCAATTACGCTCTCTTCTGTAAGCCAATCCTTATTTACATCATATCATTTATGTGGACCTCTTCTTAAATTATAGGTTGAAGCCTTAGGGGGATTCTGCAATCCAGTATGACATAGAGACATAATTGGATCCTATCAAGTTCCAAATTGGTATCATAAGTAATGTTTCCCCATCATTTGTGTTGCTTTTTCAATTTTACTTACTAACTTCCTGAGATAATGACGAAGAATATAATCAAGATTCAAGATGATAATTTAAGGCCTGATCTTGAAGAGAAAAAGGGTTTCAATTAATAATTTATTGGGATGAAGACATAAAGTTGATAACATGTGAACATATCTTTGATTCTAGCTCATTTGTTTACGTTTCGTTAGCTAATAACATGGAAAACATAATATTTTTTTCTCTTCTCCCAAAGTTATTCTTATTCTTTTCTAACTCATCCAACTTGGTGGCTACCTTGATGGTTTGAAGGGTCCTGTGTGTATTCATTCTACCATTCATATGGGACAGCATTACTGAATTTCATGTCATTAGAGCAAGTATTGGAAGAGAGGCCCAATTTGAAAGTAATGGTACATTACCCTGCAAAAGGAATGGCAGTAAATATCCATCGATTTTACTGATTTGCCAAAATATGGTTTGGTGAAGAATGACGCCAAAATACATGGGCTTTTTGTGTGTTAGAAACTAGAACTAGAATATAGAGCCAAACTTATTTCTTCTAGAGAAGAAGAGTTTGGAGGGTTAACTTTACATGATCATGTTAACATGTTAGTGCAGCCCTTTATGAACTTGCAATCATGCTTCACACTTATAAATAAAGCTTACTGATTTGTTTCAAAAAAAAATTTCCTGAACACCCGCCGCCGCCAAAATTCTTTGCCGTCTTTCAACTTTCAACCTTCACAATTGCATTAATTTACTTCGAATCAAATTAACCTTAAAAAAGCTATCAACATAGTCCCAAAGACTTAGAAATGGCGTTCGGATATGTGTCCAATGCACGCACCAAAACTAGTTTAACAAAAAGAGACACTTGGTAAGAAGACTTTGAATTGATTTCACTTTCATTTTTATTTCATAATTTCATTCGGATGTTCGGGTCCCACATACGTTGATAGTGGTTGTGGATAACATTATATTATTGTTGGGTGAATTTGTGAATAGTGACGTCAAATAAGTAGAATGAAGTATTTGTAAATCCGTGCCGAAATTTGGACAGAGTAACGGCAAGGAAAATACAAAATAAGAAGAAGAAAAGAGGGACAAAGCCGAGGCAAGAGTTGAATTCTTTGTCCTTAAGTCGAATTTGCCCCGCAACGGTGCCTACGGATAACGGCAATCGACTCCCAAGATACAACGGCAACACTTGTGTTTGTAGCACTCCACACAAGTACAACGAACCAAAATAAGGCTTACGTACTCCCAAGATGAAATGAAGAAAATCAAAATAACAAATGCAATGATTTTGATTTTGGAGACAAGTGAGGAAGAGAGGTGTTTTTGCATATCAAAAGTGAGGAATAGGACACCCAAAGGGTCCTATATATAGATCATCAAAGGGTGTGGACGAAATGGTTTGAGGCCAAACCATGCACCATTTCCAAACAATGCACCTTTATGAAAAAGTGTCACTTGGCCGGACAACCGTGCGGCCGCACGGTTATAGACCGTACGGTCGCACGGTTTTAGTCAAAAAATCGGGATTAAAAATTGACGTGTGGTCGCACGGTCAAACTTTTGACCTGATTTTTGTCATTTTCCGTAATTTCTCATTCATCCAATATTGGTTTTCGAAATGTCAAATATACCCTTCAATACATACAGAGAAATCAAAATTCTCTTTCGGGGGCGTTGCCCCCGAGCCCCCACGGGGGGCGCTGCCCCCTCGACCCCCGCGACCGACCGAGCAGGTCGATCCCCGTTTGTGCTCCCCGAAGCGGCGAAGTGGCAAACAATTTTGCCTAAACGGATTGAGTCGAGCTTTTGAGTATTTGGCCGAAGTCGACACGAAGTCACTTTAATTGATTTTCAATTCTCAATTTATTAACCAATATCCAACAATTATATTATACATTATAAAAGGGTCAAAGAGGTGTAAACAGGTCCAAAAAACTTTTTTTTTTCTTTTTTCTTTTTATTGATTTCCTAGAAAATATAAAAATGAAAAACACCTAGAAATCCTTGTAACCGAGGTCCACGACAACCCATGCAAGTGAGTTGCACGTCGTGCAAATCCTGGGTCCATTTCCACCTTATCATACTAAGGAGAAAACAATCTAGAAAGTATAGAAACTGCAGGGAAAAACTAAAAAGCTTAGCCCCTGTTCTCTTTGCTGTTTTGAGGTCGTTTTCTGTTTTTATTTTCGAAAACGCTAAAAACACGTTCTCTTTACCATTTTCGAAAACGCATTTTGGAAAACAAAAAAAAAAATTGTACACAAAACGGAAAACACCCGAAACATCGTTTTGGGCGTTTTGTGTGTATTTCGACAAAAAATGTCCAAAACGCGGAAAACGCGTTTTGAGAATTTTTATTTTTATTTTTATTTTTATTTTTTTTTATAGAATTATCTTAACTTAGAACTAAACTTAATATAAAGTTTTTATTTTTTTTATTATTTTTTTTAGAATTATCCTAGCTTGGAACTAAGCCTAAATAATTTTTTTTTTTTTTTTTTTGAGAATTATCCTAACTTGGAACTTAGTTTAAATAAAGTTTTATTCAATTCAATATCAACATTACAAAAAAAAAATCATTAAATGAGAATTCTTCTTGTTATATTTCAAAAAAATGTAATGATAAATGGACTCTGGTGGTTTTGAAAGAACTTGCATTTTCTGAATTTTAATAGAAGTAGAGCTTTCTCAAGTCCCTAACCTGACCAAGCTGTGTTAATATAGACTCTTAATGCTCACATTAGTGTGTTGCATGTAACCATATTTTTAGTGTATTGTGAAAGGAAATTTGAGTTGGAGTTAGTAGTATTCTGCAAGCAAATGAATTAAAAATAGTTTAAATAGTGTTCTGCAAAATTTCAAACAGAACGTGTTTTCCAGCTTTTCATTTTCAAAAACAGTTTTCAGAAATAACAAACCAAACGCGTTTTCAGCAAATTTGAAAACAAAAATGAAAACACAAAACACAAAACATTTTCGAAAATAAAAATACAAAATAAAATACAAACAGAACGCCACCTTATGTTTTAATCTCAAAAACAATGTTTTTGCTCTATAAAATTATTAATGATCTACAACCCAATCAAATATCATGAATTGTACCTGTTATCTCTCTAGGTTAACATTAAGGTCTTTGCACATTGTCTATGTGAGAATACCAATTCTCCTTTGCAGTCACAATCAAGTGACGTCATTTATGAGTTACCAGATGAATTTTTTCCATTACCAAGTAATAAATATGTAAATACACATACCAAGTGTCATTAACAATAACTATGACGTGAATATAAAATTAATTACCAATTGGTATTCAATAAATTGTACCTCAGGCTTGGATTTTCAAGTTGAGGTGCTTCCCTTAAAAAAAAAAAAATGACCAATTGGTTATTATTATTATTATTATTATTATTATTATTATTATTATTTTGCCTTTCATTTTTCCATTTGAAAATTTTTTGGTTGGTTCAGAGGTGAAATCTGGATAAGTTAGCCCATTCTATAAACTGGTAGCGTTATAGAAGAAAGAGAAGTAGTGAAGAACACCCAAATTTTATGAGTATGATACATAGCCCCTGCTTGGTATTGATAAAAATCAGAATTTTAGTAGATTTTGATAAAAATTGATGAGATATGTGGTAAAAAAGTTATGGACCCCATAAAAAGTGTGATTAAGATTAGATGTTGACTTTGAATTAGATTAAAGTCTAAAAAAAGTAGTGGAAACAAACATGAGCATAATATATTTATAGATTAAAAAAGTTCAAGAATCTAAGTGTAAACTAGGAAAATTCTTAATTCTCCCATAATCCCATTGATGAAGAAAATATTATTAAAGTGTAAATTAAAATATCATGATTACTTGTGAAAAAGTCATATTTTGGTTAATGTAGTGAAATTTAGGAAGTTTAAGGATTAAAGAGAAAATCAGAGAATGGACCCTACATTTAAAAATTGTAAAGTTTAGTGACTAGATTGTAAATATTGAGAAAGATATTATTTTAGACAAGAAGGTGAACAAATGATCACCAGATATTGAGTGGCTAAATTAAAAATAAGTTTTGATGCTAATATTTTTTATTAAAATGGGTAATATAATCAAGTATTGAAGAGTGAGAATTATCATATTAATATTGGACTTACTTCGAAGGACATATTAAAAGGTGAATTATGAGCTCAATAAAAAGTTAATTTGAACAAGTCAATTCAAATTGAAGTAAAGTACTTGCAGGGTAATATTAGTTTTTTTCCCCCCCAAACTAGACCAAATTATCATGTCAATATTAGGGTCGTTTTGTAGATCATAATTAATCATATTATTAAATTCGAGAAAAAATTAATTTACATAAGATCGAATCAAGTTAGGGCCGACAGAAAAATTACGATTAAATGAAGGGAAAATTGTGCTGCCTACCCAGGTTTTAAACAGTAACTGAAAAATACTGTCGGAGGAAAAAAAAAAAAAGTGAAAAATACGTAACATCTCTACCCTTCTTCCCCGACGACTGCTACCATCGTTGTTGCTCCTATTCTTCCTCGCCGCCCTCCGTCAACTCCAAGCCCTTCAATCCATATCTCATCCAAAGCCACCAGCAAGCCAAACTGGAAACTGGCGGCGTTCGCGGTGGCGATTTTCTGGTGGGCAATGGTATTTTTTGGTTTTTGTTGAGTGTATGGGTGGTTGATTTTCTTCGAGGTGATGTAGCTTATGGAGATTTGATTTATTGTGGTCACGACTGTATTGTAGTGTTGTTTGTGTGGGTGGGAGTGGCCAGTCGACGGGCTGTTGGGTGAATTTTATTCTGGTTTTTTCTTTATTATTCATCTCTTTTCCATTATTCTCTTCTTCATCATTCCCTGGTTTGAGGCTAATCTTGTTGAGTTTCTCAAAATGATGCATTTGTCAAAAAGGAAGTAATAACCGGGGTGATTGGAGGACCGTTGGCCGGTAACACAGCAGATGGGGAACAAAATAATGCATGAGATGTGTTTGATTTTATGCCCGAAAGAAAGTATCATAACAATTTTGTAAAGTATCAAGATGTGATACTAAGATTCCGCCTTAAGTATCATAAGGATTTAAATACTAAAAATTTGAAAGTATCACAAGTATCATGTTGTGATAGTTTAAAAGTATCATAAAATACTTTTAAGTATCACAATATGATACTTGAGAGAAAACAGTATTTTAAAAAAAAAAAAAAAAAAAAATTGAAGTATTTTTCAATGATGATTATTTAAAATGAAGTAAGTTTCAATTATGATACCAAAACTTGGGTATTTTTACAAACGCCCCTTAAATGAACTCGTAACTAAGTAGAGCGGCCTTCATAGAAGAGACCATTTTAAAAATGGATATTTTTTTACTTTTCATTCCTCATTATGTAAATAAATGGCCTTTTAAAAATTTAGGAAAAAATATACACTATTCTATAAGATGGCTTTATGAGACACGCTTGATTCGTCCCCCAACTGTTTGATGATGTTGAATTCGTACAAATTCTTCTAGATAATTTGTTAAAATAGATATTGACGACAATAATCTGTAGGGTTTAGGGTTATACATGCACAGCGAAAATTATAAGACTCGAAACCATAACTTGAATCAACCTTGCACTTAGATAGAATCTTTGTTAAGAACTGTACCTTTGATGAATCTCGTGGATCTGAAATCTAGCACATCATATAGGAATCTTGTCATCACAGTCGTCTAATCGTCCAGCTTCTTACAGTAATCCACACAGCAAGTTAGGATCTGGAAGAGGTTGTGCTAGCAACCCAAGACGACTCAAAAACCTAATTGTCATGTAACTAATCTAGTACTTATAGGTTTACGCTAAATCTAATCAGAGTAGAGATAATGGACTTGGGTCAACCTAGGTCCAGCCCAACTAATTAGGCTTGGACACTATTCTAACAAGGGGCATTTGCACAAATACCCAACTTTTAGTATCATAATTGAAACTTCATTTTAAGAATAACTTAAAAATACTTCAATTTTTTATTTTTTTGGAAAAAATATTGTTTTCATCACAGTTTCATGTTTTGATACTTTAAAGGAATCTTATGATACTTTTAAAATATCAAAATATGATATTTATAATACTTTCAAATTTTTGGTATCATAGCATGAAACCTTTTCAAATTTCTATGATACTTAGAACGGAATTTTAGTATCACAACATGATACTATCAAACACTTCCCATGCAATATTCTCCAATTTTAAGGTATAAAATCCACAATCACCGACATCATTTCCAAACAAATAATTTGACAATCTCTATATCCAAATATCTTTTGATAAAAATCAAATTGTGCAAGTTGTTGAAATAAAGGATCAGTGAATAAGAACACATTTTCAATATAAAAGGAATACATTTTCGTAATTACTGTGCTTGACAGATAGCAAACACTTTGGGTTCTTCTTGGCATCAGTAATTGCTGCGCTGCTTGCATAGACCGTAACAGGGATAATTGATACGCTGCTTCCATACAGTACTTGGCATGAGTAATTTTGATATGTTAGTAGAAACACCTAAATGAAAAATGACAAAAGGGATATGCTTCGTTTGAGAATGAATTTGCAGACTTGCTCCAAGTGAGATGAGAAAATATGGATATAAAGGGCGATGGAGTTCGGTAGGTTTGAGAAGTTTCACGGAGGATGGGCGGGGAAGAAGTGTGCACGGGTATGAAGTTGAGCCCGCTGGGAAGAAACGGGGAAGGAAGAAGATGACAATAGAAATCAGGGAAGAAGAAGCAGGACAGAAGGAGAAGGCAGTATTTTTCAGTTTCCTTCCATTGAAAACTTATTCTTCATATTGATTATATTTTTACAGTGCCCAGCACAATTTCCCCTTCTGTAAGATCCAATTTCAGATGCTTAATTCTTGTTTTTGTGTGTGACCCATCAAGTTTCATTCACGATGACAACGTCGTGTTATTATTATTTCAATCTGATTGGAATAAGATGAATTGAAATCTCTATTTCTCATTCATTTTCGATTCACCATGATCGATTAATTCACGTTGCACTCCAAGATTGATGTCTAGCAATGTATTAAAGCAATCCATGTAAATGGAAATGTCATGTGATCATGACAAAACATGTTTATGTGAGGTTACCGTGAAAATATAATCTCTTCATCAATATAACCAAATTAATTAAGATATATGAATAGCGTCAATCTCATCTCAACCAATTATGTTATTATTCACCCTTTCTCTTAGTTGATCTTGTTATGACTGAAAACATCTTTTCAACTCATAACTTCACCCCGGCCGAGGAATTTACATCAATTTAAGTGGGCGAAATATAGGTTATAATCTCCTACTATCCAGGAATGATGAATCCTCATGTTAGACATACACAACCTTCATATGACTCACTATACCCGTACGATGTCATCCAGATGACTCCCTCTCAAGAGCCAACATCAACGCTCGCCAAAGCATAGCAATCCTCATATAAGATTCTATGACATCCTCAAGTTAAATGACCAAATCTACAACTGCACATTAGAGATTCACCACTGACGCTTGGATAGTTATCTATGTGGAATCTTTAGGTGGGTCATCCAATGCTTTGTTCT
This sequence comes from Ligustrum vulgare, assembly GCA_963555705.1. NCBI lineage: Eukaryota > Viridiplantae > Streptophyta > Magnoliopsida > Lamiales > Oleaceae > Ligustrum > Ligustrum vulgare. The sequence continues at coordinate 37,077,873 of OY743173.1, read as the reverse complement.
TCTAACAATGCATCCACATGTACATACTAATATTCCTCTACATTCTAGCTTGTGAGATAAGCTACTTTCTTCATAAAAAAGAAATGCAACACATCCTAGTCTAACTGCAATATCATTAATATCTGTATCTTGTTGTTACTTCGACTAGGAACAATTTTAGAGTAAGTTATTAACGACTTATATCTCACAGTCACTACACATTTTGACTTACAAGTTACTTAAACTTATTGTACGGACTCTATTATTTAAATAATGAGTTAAACTCAATGTAATAATAGATCTACCTTTATTGAAACAATGATAATGTGTTATGCTATCTCAAATATTGGATTTAGAGCATAACATTAACATACTCCCACTAGATCCAATAACTCACGTGTCCCATAGGTTTAAATGATTACGTTTCGGGTCATACATGCACAGCAGAAATTAAAAGACTCGAAACCATTGCCCGGATCGACCTTGCACATAGATAGAATCCGTGTTAAGAATTGTACATTTGATGAATCTCGTGAATCTGAAATCTAGCACATAGTACTCACAGGTTTACGCTAATCCTAATTAGGGTAGAGATAATGGACTTGGACCAACCCAAGTCCGACCTAACTAATTGGGCTTGAACACTATTCCAACACAATCAACTATGTAGTGTACTCATAGGCTCTTTAAACAAGGTTGTTTATATTGGGAATTAGTTATATTATTCCTTTTATTTAATTGTAATTTGTATTTATTTGTTTTTCCTTGTAACTTATCTTTTGTAATCTTTCTTTAACTATCTTATTAAAGATTAGTTAGTTAGGTTAACTTGTATAAATACCCATTCTCATCATTAATGGAAATTGAGTTCCTTTTAATATCTTCTTTATATTACTCTATTTATGATGTCAGAGCTTCATTTCTCTCAAGCTCTTTAATCATATGGCCTCAACTCCAAATTCTTCAAGCCTATCCGCTTCCTTCAGTAACAATATGAATTCCATGGATGCCTCCCTCCAAGTACGGATCCCTCTCTTCTCCTCACTACCACCACCACCATTCCTTCCCCTCCCATTGTTATCAATGGCCAATCACAACTCCTAATCAAACTTACTTCTTTAAACTTCCCCGCATGGCATTTACAATTTCATAGCCTCTTAGTAGGATATGATTTGGTTGGTTGGTTGGTTTCGTTGATGGAACCTTACCATGTCCTCCTCCTATGAAATCAAATCCGGCATCACCAAATACTTCCATATCAAATCCTGAATTTTCTAAACGGATTCAACAAGACAAACTTTTGCTTAATGCCATTGTTAGCTCACTATTCCCAAATCTCATATCTTTCATTGCTGCTGCAAAAACCTCTAAATCAACTTAGGACACCATTACAAACCTTATGCGAAACCATCAAGGGGACGCATCATGAATCTAAAAAGCAGTCTAGGCCAACTGCAAAAAGGAGACTCCATAATTACGGAGTATATGCACAAGTATTGTGGACAACTTTACCTTGATGAACTCCGCACCTGACAGTGATGAGCTCGTGCTCCATATCCTAGGAGGACTAGGTCCTGAATACAATGGACTATAAGAGGCTGTTCACGCTCTTGAATCGTCATTCTCATTTGATGAACTTCATGAAAAACTGGTCACAAGAGAATCTCAATTACAACCCGCAAATCCTCCAAATTCCTTTACTCCTATCATCAAAAACCAACACCCGCCACTCTAACTCTTCCAACAAACAAAACTCAAAATCCAACAACCACAGAAATAACAACCAATCTCGTGTCTCTCCAACTCATCTAACAACTATAGCCCACATCCCTGCAATGGATATTGCCAGTTGTGTAGTCAACAAGGTCACTCGGCAAAAAGATGTCCCACTTATCATTTCTCTTCTTGGCATAACTCCTCCTCCACTCCAAACTACAACTCTTGGTCTTCTAGAACAAATCCTATGGCCAATGTGGCTCAACCCATGACTCCCAACACATCTCCTGATGATTAGCTTCTTAACTCTGGGGCTTCTCATCATGTCACAAATGATTTGCACACTCTCTCTTTACATTCCAACTATACTGACACTGATGATGTTATCATAGGTGATTGCACAGGTCTTCAAATATCACACACTGGAAAAGCAATTCTTAGCACACCAAATTGTCGTTTCTCATTAGATAACACTCTATGTGTTCCTATCATGGAACGCAATCTTATTTCTATTTTTTAATTTCTGTCATCAAAATTCTATTTCCATTGAATTCTTACCAAATTGTTTTATTGTGAAAAATTTGCAGACAGGAGTACCACTCTTGAAAGGACCAGTTAAAGATGGAGTTTACGTGTTATCACCTTCCAAGTGCAAACCAATCATTGCTTTCTCTACTACACACTCATCCTTAGATACATGGCACAATAGATTATAGCATCCCTCCTCTAATTTTTTAGTTTCTAATAAGTTATTGTCATTGTTGTCGCGTCAAAGTCATTTAAATTCTTGTAATCCATGCAAGTGCAATAAAAGTCAAAAATTACCTTTTCACAATTCCAGTATTACCAATACAACTCCTTTACAATTTATTTACTCTGATGTCTGGACATCACCCATTACTTCAACAGATGGGTATAAATACTATGTTGTATTCATTGATCACTTCACTAAATATGTGTGGTTTTACCCATTAAATAAAAAATCCAATGTCGATGACATTTTTATCAAATTCAAGGCACTTGTTGAAAATACACTCAAAACCAAAATCACTAGTCTATTCATTGACAATGGAGGTGAATATATTGCACTGTCAAACTTCCTTTCTCAAATTGGAATAAATCATTTAACAACTCATCCTCATACCCCCTAACATAATGGTTTTTCTGAGCGACGACATCGACACATAGTTGAAACTGGTTTAAGTATTCTTCAATAAGCCTACAAAATATTGGCCTTACGCTTATGGTACAGCTGTTTACTTAATTAATCGCCTATCCAAAGTTAACTGAAGTTTAGCTCCTCATTTGAAAAATTATTTAACATTGCACCAAATCTATCGAAATTATGTATTTCTGGTTGCTTATGTTATCCATGGTTATGTCCATACAACAATCACAAACTTGATCCTAAATCCCAACCTAGTGTTTTCTTCGGTTATAGTACCACTCAAAGTGCGTATCTTTGTTTTGATTGCACTACAAACCGCCTTTATGTCAGTCGCCATGTTCAATTTGTTGAGGAAATCTTTCCATTTTCTACCACCACGAGTCCAACCCCACTAGTCCCGGTTTTCCTGTCCATCCAACCATCACCACCTCAAAGTGGGACTTTTCTCACACCTCTTTCCTTATCTCTAGTGCAAAATCAATCCACCTCTCATCCTAATCCTTGACCATGAAGGTGATACACGTAACTCTCCACCACGACCTGGGCCTAAAAGAGTGGACTCATTTGCATGCAATTACAACAAACCTCAAGGTGGGACCCCAAACCACTTCTTCAATAGCTAATTCTTGCTCATCCTCATCACCTTTTTTTCACAACATCCAAATTTCCCACATTAGATAAGTCCGATTCGGCCACCTCATTCACCTCAACCCCATCCACTTAAGCCTCTTCATCAAAATCTGGTGATTTTTCTTTACCTTATATATCTCCATCAAATCCTCTCACTAATCCATCCACAACCACATCCAATTTTCCCAAGTTGGATAATTCAAATTCCAACCTCTTATCCCAATCTGGTGATTTTTCGTTGGCAAGAATATCTCCAAAAAACACCAATTATTCCGTCCCCATCATCTCCATCCTCATCCTTAACCGATTATCATCTTCTCTTGACTACTCCTATTGTTAGGAAAATTTCTTCTCATACAATTCAAAAAATGGATAACCTATCTCCAACATCCCTCCCTTCACCATTATCTCCAACCCACTCAAATTCATCTATCTCATCTTCTACTCCTAACCTTTCAGTTCACCCCAAAATCAAACCCTCCAAGTCCCCATCTATTTCACTCTCATTTCCCACGATTACCATCCTCTCTCATAGCCTCGATCCCACTCTTTTTGGCTCCAACTATCATTACACCCCCTCTCAAAACATTCATCCTATGATTACTTGAAACAAAAATAACATTCAGGTACCTACAAAAAATCTCTCCTTCTCTTGTTCTATCCCATCTCTCTCAACCATTGAACCTACAACTGTTAAAAAAGCACTCAAATCCTCATAATGTTGGGCGGCCATGGTAACTGAGTATAATTCTCTACTAAAAAATTTGACCTAGACATTGGTCCCTGCTTGTAACGAGCAAAATGTCATGGGATGCAAGTGGTTTTTTCGTCTAAATCGAAAACCTGATGGTTCAATCGACAAACATAAAGCTCGATTGGTTGCGAAGGGGTTCCATCAGCGCCTAGGACTTGACTACAAAGATAACTTTAGCCCTGTAATAAAACCTTCCACAATCATATTAATTCTCACTCTTCCTGTCACTAACCATTGGCTTTACACCAACTAGATGTGAACACTGTCTTTCAGCATGGTTCACTTTCAGAAGATGTCTACATGCAGCATCCACCTGGTTTCATCCATCCTGACTACCCTACTCATGTGTGCCATCTTCAAAAATCACTCTACGGGCTTAAACAAGCTCCGCGAGCTTGGTACACAACACTAAAACAATTACTCATTTCTTTCGGTTTCAAAACCTCAAGTTTGGACTCATCTTAGTTCTTCCTCCGCCAATCCCATGTTATTATGTTTGTTCTAGTCTATGTTGACGACATCATTATAATAGGTGACAAACCCTCTCTCCTCGACAGATTTGTTAAATCTCCAGGACAAAAGTTCTCCATCAAAGACCTTGGTGCCCTATCCTACTTCTTGGGCGTTGAAGTGATATCTCATCCTGATGGCCTTTTTCTATCTCAACGAAAATATATACTGGACCTACTCAATCGTTCCAAAATGTCCAACTCCAAGGAAGTAGTCAGTCCAATGTCCTGCTCTCACATTCCAGTTCTTAATGAAGGTGAACCAATGCAAAATCCTAGTGACTATAGGTCGGTCTTCGGGGGACTATAATATATTGCACTAACTCGTAGTTCTTAATGAAGGTGAACCAATGCCAAATCCCAGTGACTACAGGTCAATCATCGGGGGACTGTAATATCTTGAACTGACTCATCCGAACATTTCCTTCATAGTGAACAAACTCTCCCAATTCATGCATCGTCCTACAACAGTACACTGGGGGGCTGTAAAACGCCTCCTTCATTATCTCAAGGGCAGTGTGGATCATGGCCTATTTTTGCAACACAATTCCCCTTTGTCACTACATTCGTTCTCTGATGCAGATTGGGGTGGCAATCTAACTGACAGAACATCCACATGCGCTTATATTTTCTTCTTGGGTTCTAATCCAATATCCTGGAGCTCTAAAAAGCAATCCACTGTTGCTCGATCATCCACCGAAGTTGAATACAGGTCCATTGCGTCTACTACTGCAGAACTAACATGGATTCATGGTCTACTAACTGAGAACGGTTATCCTTAGAACAGGCCACCAGTTGTGTTATGTGATAATGTTGGGGCAGCATTCCTATGTGTCAATCCTTTTTTTCATTCAAGGATGAAACACAAAGCCCCAAACTTTCACTTTGTCTGAGAAAAAGTCCAAGCTGGTGACTTACGTGTTACCCATGTCTCGTAATCAGACTAGTTAGCTGATGCTCTTACCAAGCCGCTTCCTGGTACACAAATTGGTGCAATTCGTGTCAAGATCAGTGTCCATCCATCCTCCATCTTGAGGGGGCGTATTGGGAATTAATTATATTAATCCTTTATTTAATTGTAGTTTGTATATATTTGTTTTTCCTTGTAACTTATCTTGTGTAATCTTTCTTTAAATATCTTAAGAAAGATTAGTGAGTTAGGTTAACTTGTACAAATACCCAATCTCATCATTAATGGAAATTGAGTTCCTTTTAATATCTTCTTTATATTACCCGCTTTAGTTTATATGTTCATTTACGCTGTGTTATTCTATATTCTTTCCAAGCACAGCCCTTAGACTGGTATTTATGGTATAACTTCTACGTTGTCTTGGTGTGCCCGGGTTACCGTGTCGGACGTCTTCGTAAGTGCAAATATTGGTTGGAATCCAACACATATAGGATAACAAAAGAGGACGCAAATGAAGTGGTTCCAGGTGAAATATAAATGTATCATCCTCAATAAGTCCTCAAATATTGCGACTTACCTAAGAAGGACCATTCAGCTATTCCGACCAAAGCTTATATACTATAATTTTATGCATCTATACACCAAGATGAGTTTTTTCACATAAAAATGGTTTATAGGCAATACAAAAAAAACTTATTGGCAAAAAAATTAAAATTTGGTATTCTTTGTAATCATAAAAAACTTTGTATAAAATGGAAATTCAGGCAATATTTCGTGTACATAATATCAAACTGTTAACGATTTATAGTGATGTTTTGTTGAGATGCACAATTTTAGCTACTTTTATTTTCTTAAAAATAATATTCTTCTTTATAAATTAACGAAGAAACAAAATATCGGGATTTTACTTGAAAATGTGGGGTATTGATGGATAATAAAGTTTCTAAAGTTAAATAATTCTTTTACATTATTTATTGAAAGCAACCTTCACTCTTGGGAAAAACTTTCACAACTTCCCCAAAAAAGACAGAAAGATCTATGCACCCAATGGGTTTATGATGTTTGGTAGTCCACCGAATTTTGGAAAGAAGTGGAGTACATGGCTAATGGAGAGATAAGCACTACTTAGATGATATCTAAGTGAAATATGGGGTATTTGGAGGGACAGCTAAGTCTCCAAAAGATAGATAGTTTTTTTTGAATTATTTATAGAATCCAACTTTAGGTGGTGAAAACTTCCACAATTTCGATAATGAAGACAAAGAAAATCTAAGCGTATTCAAGTCCAAAAAGAAAAAGTTAAAAATGACTGTATAGGTAATGTATTTAGGTTCAATCTAATGTCTCATGAGTAAGATTTATTTTCAAGTTTGGCAGTCAAGAGCGATAAACATCACTCCCTTAAGATGAAATATACGTGAAAATATAGGGTTTTGATAGAAAATGTACTCTCTAAAATTAAGTAATTAATTTGGATTATTTATAGAATGCAACTTTCTTTCATGGAAAAACTTCCACAATTTTCAGAATGACTAGTGCAGCCTGTGCGATGCATGGGATGCGATAAGAATTATGTATAAAATAGTGTCGATATTTGAGATTTACTCATGCACATCTATTGCTATTTTTAATTTGCATAATCGAAGGATAACATATTCAATTCATTGAGCTTCCAAAGCTTAATGAAAATCACACCAATATCACAGCAGATAACAATGAGTTAATTAAATTCATCTATAAAAAGCTGAAATTCATAGCATGCATTTCTAGTGAAGAAAGTATAAAAATTGGAATTGAAGATTAATCTTATATATATTCAATCACACACCTTACAAAATGAATTTACAGCTCAATATATAAGAAGGAAAGGAACATTCTACACAACTAATCTAAGATGTACAAGTGTTAAATTAATCTAATGGTGTAGCATAAATCATGGATGATGGCATCACAAATCTGTTGAGCAGTGCACCAGCAAAGCAGGTTGAAACACGTGAATAGTAGATCTCTACTACATAGAAGAGAACGCATGTTTCCTTTTGTAGATGATAAAAACATAATACTCAGAGGATTACGTTTTTATCATTTTAGTCATGAAGGTTGATTACCCAACTTCTTATCCTTTGTGTTTTGGTCCCTAGTTCGTTTCTTTACTCTTCACACTCCCCCTCAAACTAGGTGGTATGGGAGTAAAACCTAGTTTGTTCTTGAGTTCATGAAATCTGGAATGATTCAACCCATTTGTCATTGTATCAGCGATATGATCAGTCGTAAGGACATATTTAACCTCCATCTTCTTCTCTTCGATTCTGTTACGAACAAAATGTAGATCAATTTCTACATGTTTTGTTCTGGCCTAAAAAATTGGATTCATTGCTAGAGCATTGGCACTTTGATTGTCACACCACACCCTGGCTTCACTGGGACCTGAATATTTAACTCTCCTAACACTGATTCAATCCAGATTATTTCGGAGGTGGCTAGAACTAAGGCTTTATACTCAGATTCTACATTTGATCTTGCTACCACTGCTTCTTTGAACACCAGGCAATCCACATATCACCTAAGTAAACACAGTAGGCTGCGGTTGATCTCCTATCATCAGCGTAGGAGGCCCAATCTGCATCTGTGTATGCATTTATGTTGATAGTATCACTGGGTTTAATCCACAGTCCATGCTCCAATGTTCCAGTTAGTTATCTAAAGATGCGTTTCAAAGCCTGCCAGTGTTTTGATGTAGGAGCTTGTAAAAACTAACTCAATTTATTAACTGGATAGGAAAGATCAGGTATTGTGTAAGCTAGGTACTGTAGACTTCCAACTATGCTCTTGTAGGTTGAAATAACCTTTCGCGGATCTCCTTCATTTTTGGATAATTTTCTCCCAATGATGTTGTGAGTAGGACAAGGTTTCGGATTTTTGAGATTGTACTTCCCTAGTAGATCTCTAATGTATCTTTCCTTGGAGTTATAAATTCCTACCTCATGCTTTATTACTTCAATTCCTAGAAAATAGTGTAGTTACCCTATGTCTTTCAGTGGAAATTTGGTATTTAGTTCTTCTATGAACCGCTACATCATCTTGTCATTGTTCTTGGTTACAACTACATCATCAACATAAACAAGTGCAACCATCAGATTTTCTTTATCTCTGTAAAAGAACAAGGATGTATATGACTTGGACTGATTGAAGCCTCTGTCTAACAGGGTAATTCTTAATTTCTCATGCCATGCTCTTGGGGCTTGCTTAAGCCCGTATAATGCCATGCAATTTTTGTTATGTTATTTAGTTTTTTTTTTATTTAGTTATGCAATTTTCGTTAAGTTATTTAGTTTTTTTTTTAATTATTTAGTTAGCTTTTGTTATTATTAGACCACATTTTGGTGTAATAGGAAGCAACCTAGGGATTTCAAACGGGCCGAGCCTGGTCGGGTCGGCCCATTAAGGACAAGATTGGTCCGGCCCACGAGTCGGACCGTTCAAGGCTCGTGTGGGAGCTGAGACACAGCCGGCCCTGTCCAGCTCGTGGGCCGGCTCATCAATTTTATTTTTATTTTTTTTCTAACTTTCTAATACTAAAACAAATCTCACGAGCTTGACGGGCTTCTCACAAGCCTCACGAACTTCACACAAGCTTCTCACGAGCCAAAACGGGCTGGCTCGCGAGCCGGCCCATTTTGACCCATGAGAAACGAGCCAAACGAGACTGAAATGGTTCGGCTCCCGAGCCAGTTCATTTTGGCTCATTGGGCTTGTCCACGAGCCAGTCCACGAACTTCACGAGCAGATCCTGAACTGTCCAACACCCAAATTTTTTGTCCAGTCCAAGCCCAAGCTCGTTTTTTCACGAGCCGAGCCGAACCCATGAACTCACGAACTGTCTAGCCCGTTTGCCACCCCTAAAGCAACCTTACTTTTGATAAATTTTGAGTAATCAAACTTCTGAATTGCATAATTGGATATGAAATGAGCACAGAGAGATGAATTCATCCAACAAAATTTGAATAGGTTGAAAATGGAGTTAAATTGTCAAATGTCTACAATCTAACCAACCCAAACTGAAATTGATATGATCCTTTCTATAATACCCTGAGCGACTTAATTCTAGCAGAGGTTATCAGGCTTTTGTGAGTAGCCATGGTTTGAATTTTGTAGGACACTATCCTTAGCTAATAGATTTGGAGTTCGGAACTAAGATTGAGCAATGACCTATACTTCATAATTGGATGAGAACAACACATGCAAACCATAATTTGTGAGCTTTTGAGCCTATGAGTTGCTTTTACTCTTTATATTAAACTCGTAATTCTTTGATGTGTGTCCTGCATGGTCAATTTATTCTTGGATGTGCTTTCTTGTGCATGTTGTTGTAGCTTCCTGGCTCAAGTGCAAAATATAATAAAGGCAATAGGTTAAAACATTCTAAACGGGCCTACCATGATAAGGTTATCAATAGAAGCCCCTTTCATCCTTAACCTTTCTTTGAGATTCTGATGCCATGCTACAAGCCACGGATACTCGTTCTTTCATGCTATCTCTATCTTGAACCCACACAAGAGAAATTTCACAAGCTTGTATTGGTTGAGAAGTATGTGAAGAATTAAGCTTCAAAAAGATGGTGGCTTCATTTTGTACTAATTAAGGATTAGATGGTAATGTGGTTAAAAGAAAACAAGTTGTAGGTAACTTATTTGATGAAAAAAAAGGGGTTCAGTCAATTGTTCAAAGTAACGGATCAAGAAAATTCCCCGATGAAGAAAATAAACCCCTCAAGTTACACAACAAGAATCGAGTGTTGAATCGATTGGATAGTAGGAAATCATGGAAAATCACATTGAAAGATGGAGGAAGAAATGATCGTGTTGAAACAATTTGGCTTGTAAACTCTCCTCTCAACTTAGCCCAAATATTTTCCTTTTATCCTACCTGACCCGAAACCCCATTACAACCAAGTAAAGACCTTTACTTTGCACTTGTATTATTGTTGGCTCCGCTTATGATATCTGAGCAGTCTGTGGTAATGAATTTTCCATGCAGTGAGTTGAGTGAAAATTCTCAGCCTTATACACTTTGTGCGAAGAGAGAAATATCTAGTGAGGATGTTAGCTCCCATTACATATACTTATGAGTGGTTTGAATTGCTTCATTTAGGTTCTATGTTGTGGATTTGGGCTAGGGATATCGTGTTGACCGAATTCTCACCATGGGCAACTCGCACTACTCTGGTGGCTTTTGCTAGAGTTGGGAAAAACCAATTCCCTTGTTGTAACTCATTGATAGATGTTAAGAGAGAACTCACAAGTGGTAAGAGGATACAAGCCACACTGGGTTATAAATTGGGAAGGGAGTATTGAATTTTTTATGTGTCTGTCCGGGGGATATTGGACGATGCATCTCTTGAACACACTAACACACTCCGATTATGCAACTGAATTTTCATGCTAAAGAGAAGTGGGCTGTAACCTTGACTTTCCAAATTAGGGTTGGTCTTTTTGTTTGAGTCATGTTTCTTTTCTTTTACATCATTGTTCGAGGACGAATAATGGTTCAAGTGTGGGGGGATTTGATAAGAACTTTATTAGCACTTATTTAGTTCACCTATTGTCGTATTTTTTTACTGGTTTAGTTTTATTTAAGTATTATTAATGCACTTTTATGTCCTTAGCCTATGACCTTATGTCTTCCCTGCACTACTTCGCATGCCTTCGTGTTCGGAGTTTCGGTCATGTGACGCGCGGGGCATGATACCAAGCACACAATTTAAACTAGATAGTTCTAAAATCTAAGATAATAAAATTACATATCTGTTTTGAGGGTTTTGATTTGTTGGTCTTTCTAAACGTCTGACTTTCTACTATATATACAAGTTCATATAAACTACCCACTATGAATTTCTGATTTATTGCCTTAGCTTCGTAACTTGCATGTGGTAACTACTATCCACTACTTTGCATAATTGTCATCCACTTCTTTGCATAACTGTTGTCCACTTCTATGCGCTAAATAACTTCCCAGGATCTTCACCAACTATTCACCTCTAAATGGTCACAAATGGCTAAATGAACCTTAGATCGTGGATTCCCTTAGATTTCCCAATCGCTCAAGTACTTCTGCAATTGCTCAATCGCCCAGATTCCTTCACATCGCCCTGTTATTTGTAATGGACTATCATGTTTTGGACTTCCATGTGGGGCCTCCAGTTGGGTATTCTTATGTGTCAACAATGTTTTGGACTTCCATGTTGGGCATCCAAGTTGGATATTTTTATGTGTCAACAATTACCCCCACTATGGCTGAATTAATGTGCAATCATTAATTTTGTCATAATCAAAGTATTTGAACGACTTGATTTTACCTTTCAATTCAAGATTTAAGATAAGGTGAATACAAAAGATTGTACAATGCACCTTTTAGGTAAGGTTTGGCGTTCTACTATCCAAATATCGCGCGCCACTATGTGATAATATTGGCAATTACTCTGCACATGTCTTCTTTACCCTGTAAAAGGGAGTGGCCCTTTTTCCTCAAATTTTTACATTTTTGTCATTACCTTAGAGTTTTTTTATAGTCTACTTCCCATGAATCCCTCTTTACAAACTCCTTTCTTTCATTCTCTATGGCACTCAAAACTTCTTCTTCCTCGCCTTAGGCCATTTTTCATTTTCAGGATTTTTAGAAAGCTGAGACTCACCACATTTTGCGTCCGAGATTTTGTTCACTTTGTCATCGAATTCAAACATATGCTTGGGCCCTGCTTTTGTGGATGTCGATGAAATTAAAGTTTCACCAATATCATTAGTCATTTTCCTCTCTATGAGTTTACCATTTTTTTACCCCGTCCTAGTGCGTCCACTCTCTTCTGGGGGCATCCGTACATGGCCCAAATCATTGGACTCCATAACTTCGGAATCTACTATGTCATTTTCGAGTTGGACCAAAGTTATGTTGAGAGACGGGGATTTTAAGGACGTTCTTAAAAGGGATGGTGTTCTCAATGCCATTGAGGCTTCTGTAAAAGTTCCCAGTTTAGATCCGGTGCTATTTTCCATGGCGCTTCAATTTTGGTCTTACGAGTACAACACTTTTATATTCCCTTTTGGTCCATAGACCATTACCTTGCGTGATCTTAGTACTTTACTTGATTTAGTGCCTACAGGTCATACAATCTCCCCCTTCTTCAATTCTACTCTTATCAGTCCCTCATTTTCAAATTCCCTCTTCAGTTCTTATTCAGCTCTTGCTAAATTGAGCCTGAAATCCCTTACTAAACCCTTACCATCTATAGGGGTATGGCTACCCTCAGCCATCAAATTTACACCAACAAAGAAACTCTCACAGGTTCTGGTCCTCTCTAAGTCGTTCAAATGTGGTTAAGGGCATATTTTCCTTATTTTGGTACTCCATCAGCGATTCCTTCTTTCCCCTACTATGAACCAGTAATGGCCCGATTTTCTTATGTAAGTCAGAGTCGTAGGGATTTTTTTTCGTATTTACACAATCTCCATGAGCTCCGTTCTTTCTTTCATTATCCACAATCTAATTGTCCTGCTTATGCAATAGTTGCTTCAACCACTGAGGACAGGAAAATGTGGGTTAAATTCTTGATCTGCCATGACTTATTTCAGGTTTTCATTGGCACCAATGCAAATGTAAAGGCTGGGGTAGAGGTGAAGTCTCTTCATTTCGTTGTACGTCGGTTTGGGCTAGTGGAAATCTGGGCGATTCCCTTCTTTGGTTGCACCAATATGTAGTTCCATACTCGTTTCTTCGTCGTTCATCCCGAGGAAGCTAACATAGTCGATTCCAACAATAGAGCTTTTTTAACTACCATGGAGGTCTTTCTATTTTGGTCCATCAGTTCATCCAATGTTTACCAGTTTCAAGGCAACCGTTGAAGGAAAGGCTTTTTGGTGTGCGTCTTTCTCAAGTTTTCCACATCGTCGATGCTAAAGCCACCACTGCCCTTCAGAATTCATTGGCTATATCTCCGAGCCGAAGATTGTGAATCACTGGCTCGTTTACTTCTCATTCTCAAGTAGGAGCTTCTGGTTCTAGAAAACAACCCATTGTTGCTGATATGGGGAAATATTAGAAGAGGATAATTCTCCATTGGCTAGAAGGGTAACCACACTAATATTTGTTCATTCTTCCTTGTTTTTAATTCGTATGTTTGCTCTGACTTAGTTTTTTTCTTTGTAGCCTCATCCCAACCTGACCAGTGTTACTTCAAGTTCTCCATTGAACCCATCTTGCCATGATGTGGCCACAACAAGTCTTTTACCAGCTTCATCCCCACCCTCTAAGTTCACAGTGGAATCTCCTTCTTCGGATCCTGGGGGAATAATTTTGACCGCTCTACTGAGCCTCCACAATGTATGGGAATAGATTTAGTTTTGAATACTTTAACTCTTAGTCAGATTCGTCCTACCATTACCAAAATACCTTGTGATCACCCTTACTTTGAGTATAATTCTTTCCTTCGTCCTAACCTTCCTATCATAGCTGAGCCTGATAGTCCTCCCATTGTTGAACCTGATACTCCTTCAATCATCGTTCACACCATAACAAATCTGGATCCTGACTCACCATCTGATCTTGATCCTTGTCCTCTTTCAGACCCTCTGGTTTAGAATTCTATGCACGATGCTCCAATGAAGACTTTCGTCTATCCTACATCTTTGTTTCATCTGGAAACTCCTACTTCAATAGTTCCTCAATCTGATTAAGTATCTGCCCAGAATGAATCTTTACCTCCTGATACCTTGAGTATATCTTCCTTGCTACGATTGTTTTTGCTAATCGTGTGTGAATCTACTCATTATTTATTGGGCTTTCACAGGGTGATTTGGACCGTGTTCTTTAGCCTGCAGTTCAGTTTTTTTTTGGAGGGCATGATAAGTGGCTCTACTAGCCATTCTCTAAATATATTTGTCATTGGAAACTCAGTCTTCTAACCTTGATTCTTAGTGTGAGCTTGTGCTAGAGTACACCCTACTGATAGAGATGTAATTTCAGCTGCATCCAATACGAACCTTTCCAAACTCCAAGAGCTTAAAAATAAATTACATGGAGTATTGTCCGATCCCTTGACACCGATACCTCGTAATGCCAGAATCACTTCTAAAGGAGACTCATAGTGAAGTTCAAGAATTGCTTGATCAATCAACCAACCTCTGTAAACGGAAAGGGAAATTATCGAGCATCATCCTAGATAAGACCAATGTAGTTTCAGACTTCTCCAAAGCCAAGAAAATGGTAGAGGGTTTAACGTTGAAGCGACAAAGGTAGCCTCCTCTTTGGAAGATGCTTGCATAAATCTCATTAAAATCTAGGTGGAGGTTGCTGATTTGGAAATAGCGAAGGAGACAAAGACATGGGCTTCGGCTCAAGAAGTAGAACGATCAAGGCACTTACTTCTCGGTATACTGAATTGGAGAAAGCTTGCTTAAAAAGGGAATTGTCCACTATAAAAATAGAAGAAATGGAGCTTCATGAAGGATGGGACACAGTCAAGAGTTCTATTCGCTCTTTGTTGGAGCAATCTGACTAGTCCTAAACAGACTCTATATGTTTTGTCTCTTGCACAAGTTATAGTAATTCGTCTTTCTTTTTTGCTGGCTCCTAGTACATCTTTTTATTTTTTGTCCGATTAAATGATATTTTGTTAACAACCATTCTAATCACTCTTCCTTAAGCATCCAGCGCATGCCTTTTAAGCTACATTCTTTATCATCAATTGAGTCAAAACGCCCTTGTCCGTGTCATACATTTTAAGTTGAAATACAAGTTGAAGATCTCCCTTATCACCCTAAAAAATTCTTTGACATAAAAACGGGGCGAGAGAAACATGTACTTAATTTATGAAACCAAATACATAACTACAGGCCGAATGTACGTCCTTAATTTTGTACTTGCAAAATACGGAATTAGACGAAACTTTTCTATAATTGAATAATTATATTCACATTCATTCAATTGTTTTTTAAAACAATAAATTGTTTTTTCTTCGCTCAACTGGTCTTGAGCGACCATTCCGGTTCAACCGATGCTTTCCTTGAATGGGCGAGACTTATGCTGATGGAATTTAAAAGCATGGCCCAAATAAGACAATCTTTATAATCCTTCAATAAATAAATTAACTTGGTACTAACCTCTTCATTGGATGGTTGGCTAATAAATGTTGGAAGATCTTCTCTTTCATCACCAATATTCACTCTCACCAATGGATCTTGCGCTTGAGCGTATCCCAGCTTTACGATCTTACCCCCCAAGTCTATAGGGATTCCTCCTTCCAAGCAGTCTACCTTGTTGACTTTGCTTTGTAGATTATGTTACAGGCTAAATACAGTCATCTTGTCCTTTAGCAACACAATTGCTTTTTCTCCTTTTATCTTTTCTTCGAACTCATCTTTATAAACCATTCATTTGGTCTAAAGGGCCGTGATCACGGCCAAAATATTTTGTGTCTAACCTTGCATTATACTTTTTTGATTATTTTCTCACCAATTAATGGCTCTTCAAAGACCATTATATTTGGCCTCATTTAGGTAAACAATTTTGTAAGTGCTTCCACTGATCTTCTTCTATTTGAATCAATCTGACTGGTCCATAATTATCTTTATACACGAACCATCCCACTGAGTTGGCTTCTGCTATAGAAGGTCATTGATCAGCTTGTACGACTTCAGCATCTCCTTTATCATTCTAGAATACTAAGCATTGATAGAGTGATGAAGGTATGCACTGACTTCCATGGATCCAGTCCCTTTCCAGTAGTACATTATAACTAGTAGGACCGTCTATTTGAAGAAGAGAGTAGTTTTTATTGTACTCCCACCTGTTATTTCCAAGGATATCATTCATTTGGCTGAAATTGCTCCTTCATTGAAGATGGTCAATATCACCTCTGTTGGAATGATATCAGGGCCAGACTTAGCAAATCTCCTTAAA
This sequence comes from Ligustrum vulgare, assembly GCA_963555705.1. Lineage (NCBI taxonomy): Eukaryota > Viridiplantae > Streptophyta > Magnoliopsida > Lamiales > Oleaceae > Ligustrum > Ligustrum vulgare. The sequence goes on along the minus strand of OY743173.1, from coordinate 37,061,257 downwards.
ATACTGTGTGGAATTGTGCTGATGGTTGCCCCATTGTTGATTAGTATCTTAGAAACTGGAATGCCATCAATTATGGCCTTTATATACAAGGGCTTCAAGTGTTTAGTTAAACTCAAGGAAAGTTTCCTAAACATAATCTTCTCAGTTGACTCAAGCTCCACATTTTATTTTTCTCTTTCTATTTCAATTTCCTTTGACATGTCCATTTGCAACATGTCTTTACTCTGGAGTTCATTAACTTTTTTCTATTTGTGTAGAACTTCCTAACATTTCTCCCAAACCGGTAGGCGGAGGAAACATCTTTGGAGGTGACATATACTTTTCAGTGTGAGATACTCTCGTTTTCCTTTTGGGTGCTCCATATAGAACCAAATAATCTAATTATTGTCCAGGTGGCTCGCCCAAAAAGCCTACCATTAGATTTCCTTCTTGGTACAGTTGCTTGAGAAGCTTATTGAATGATACTCCTTTTATTCTGCATTCTTCTTCTAAGCCTAGCTCTTCTTCTATTTCAGTTATCCCATCATCATATAAGTCATATGTTTCCTCAATTTGTGGGATTATCACAATGGAGTATTATCTTCATGTTCCAGCGTCCATGCTGCTTCTTCGGGTTCTCCCATGGTTGCTTCATTACTTTTCTTGTTCTGAAACTTATTGACCAATATATAGTTGCTGGCCATGTTTGAAGGTAAAGTGCCAAACTAGATGATGGTTGAGTGCCAAAATGGATGATGGTTGATCATCCAACATCATCTTCGTCTTCATCTTTTTGTCTATGCTCGAATTTTGACTTCAAAACATACTTAGTTGATGATGCTTCTTTCATTGGTTCCTCCAGATTTCTACCCTGTTTAGCCCTTAAAACATTCTGATTCTCCGGATGAACAAGATTTGCAAGATTAAGATGTTTCATACCTTGTTGCTGCCTCATCATTGGCCTTAATTCCTTTGATAATGCCTTTATTGCGTCCTTGTCATCTCGTCAAATGACATTACCTTCCCTGCTTTAGGAGTGTACAAGTGCCATACATTTGGGAGATTTGGCTATGACATGAATGTCTTGAGATTTTGTAGAGGACTAGGTGATCTTCCAAATGTCCTTTCATAAGTATCCCCTTTAACCGATTCGTCTAAACAGACTTCAACTTCGTCTTAACCAGTATCAATAGTGTGGACATCGAAATTAGGGCATCTATAATAAGTCCCTTTACTAACATTTTTCATTTGTTATTCTTCTCTCAATAAACGCTCATATCTAACAACATCTGTGTTAAGTTTACAGAGATCAGAGAACTTCGTGTCTTGGAACTTCTTTGTTAGTTCAAAACTGAAACAACTTTGGCTCATTTTGAAAAACTCTATTTCAGGTAAGGGGACATAACATTTCCTCCTAACCATTTTAAATCTTTGAAGGAAAGACTCTGCCCACTTATTTGGCAGTACGTTGACGCAAGTTTGCTAAGTTTTCGAAAGTAACTTTCGATTCAGTTTTGTAAAATTGAGCGTGCAATAACTGCTCTAATTGTTGTCAGTTTGAACAAAATTTATTGGTAAGTTAATAAACCATGAAAATGCAATCCCAGTAAGTGACATACACAATTTTCACAATGAAGATAAGTAAAAATATGCACCCATTGGATTTCTCGAGTTTGGTAGTCAACAAATTTTCTTTTATTTTTTGGATGGAAGTGGATTCTATGATTAATGGAGCAATACACGGTACTCACTTAAAATGAATTCTATGTGAAAATACAGGATATTTGATGGAAAACAAAGTCTCTAAAAAGGAAAATAATTCTTTTGGACTATTTATAAAATGCAACTTTCAGTCGTGGAAAACCCCACAATTTCCACAATGAAGAAAATCATTCACAATTTCCACAACAATGAGTGAAAACTTCCACAATTTCCCCAATGAAGAAAAACTTCCACAATGAAGAAAATCATTCACAATATCCACAACAATGAAAAGAAAAATCTATGCATCCAATGTGTTTCTCGAGTTTGGTATAGTCAACCAAATTTTCTTTTATTTTTGGAAAGAAGTGGAGTCCATGATTAATGGAGGAATGATGCCTTAAGATGAAAAGCACAACTATTAATGAGTTCAATAGTCAACAATTTCCACAATGATAAAAAGAAAAAGGGGCATTTGCAAAAATACCCAACTTTTGGTATCATAATTGAAACTTACTTCATTTGAAATAATCACTGAAAAATATTTCATTTTTTTTTTGTTGGAAAAATACTGTTTTATCTAAGTATCATATTTTGATACTCTAAAAATATAGATACTTTTAAAGTATCACAACATGATATTTCAAATTTTTGGTATCATAACCTAAAACTTCATCAAATGTTTATGATACTTTGGACGAAATTGCAGTATCACAGTTTGAAACTTTACACTTTTTTTATGATACTTTGTCTCAAAGACGTAACCATTGACCACCACCCATCATCGAACCACCACCACCACCCGCCATCGAAGAGTGAACCACCGCCACCATATCATAACCACCACACCACGACCACACTTCACCACTATAGAATCACATAAACCGCAACAACACCATCACCATCACCATCACCATCACCATCACCACCACCAATCACCAGCAACCCTGCACTGCAACAACCACTGCATCACGTCCAATGCACCACCTTCAAATAACCAGAACCACCGCCGCACACTCAACGCACAAATTAGTGGGAGGAAGAGTCAAGATCCACTGTCTCCCATCGCTGCACACGACGGAGAAGAGGAAGAAGAAAACCTAGCAACAATTCGACAACGCAAGAGAAGAATACAAATTTGGTTGTGGTTGCTGTGGTGGTCCGGTCGATGTTGTGGTGGTTCGGTGGTAGTTGATACGAGAGGTGGCTTGGTGGTTGTGCAGTGGTGTCCTAGTAGGAGGTCGGAGATGGACGAGCGGTGTAGTCGGGGAGACAGCAGTGTCACTCCAATGTTGATCGGGGAACCGTTGGCTTTGGAGGAGTCAAGGGAAGAACACACTATTTTTCAATTTTTCTTCTTTGAGTGTTAAAATTCAGTTTAGTTTATTTTTTGCAGTGGACAACGTAATTAACCAAAAGAAAAATATACACACCCAATGGATGTCTCAAGGATGGTAGTGAAGAAAATTTAGTCCCCCCACCCCCCAAACCTAGCCCTTCTTGATGCTCAAACCCAAGTTGTGGTAAGGGGCTCCCTCCCCCACTCGGGCTACCCCTTGACCTCTTGTTGGTAATTGTTAGTTGCACGTGAATATCCATTTGTACATTTTCTGCAAATATTCTCTATTCCATCCAATTATAATAGCCGTAAAACTCGGCTCATATATTAAACCTCAAACTGTGGATGTGCAGTGGACTTCTACTTTATTCATATATTTTTTTCTTTTGAATCAAACTACCCTTGGTCTTGTTTTTATTAATAGTAAAAATAAATAAGCAGGAAATAAAAAAGTTTAGAGGGGTCGTGAACCTAACCCTCGAGTCAACGAGAAAACAAAGTATAACTTAACCAATTCGGTAGTAATATTTCTTCAATTTGAACCCACTGAACATTTATACAAGTAGCGATTGAGAAATTTTCATGACTTATTTAAATAAATATTATTTTTTAAAAATGTGTCGCTACGACTTTGCTCATTTATTTTAAAAAGCGCGTGTTCGTCTAGCCTTTTAAGTGAATTTTAAATTTATTAAAACCTTGATCACTTTCAATTCTATTAAAATCGTCTCATTTTCATAATTTATTCTCCAGTCCAATTTTATCAAAAATATTCTAAGATCATTATTTATTTTTTTAAGTCCAATTTTCAATTTATTTGGATTCAAATTACTTAACTCCAAAATGATTTAAATCCCCAATTCATGTTCCATTTCAATCTAAATCCCAAAATTTCCTCCCCAACTTCCATTTTTGCATGTTCAGCACATTTTTTCTCCCTTCCCCATCATCACTCCTTAATCCCTCTCAAATAGCCATCCAATTTGAATTAATCCCAAATCCCTCTCAATTAGCCATTCTGCCATAAACTCAAATTACCATAATATACCATACATTAATCACAATCAATCCCCAGACTTTCTCCCCCAATTGAAGATCCATTCTCACTTCCCAAATTTTAATCCATAATCGAATCCTAAAATCATTTCCCTACTTCCCAAAGCTGATCACTCTTCAATCCCTCAATCAACCTCCATCCCCTTGCAGATACCCACAATTCTGGTATAAACCAAAATCTTCCATAACTTACCAAAATTTGAGTCAATGACCAGCAATTCATTAGCCAAATTCTCCCTCACTCAATAATCAACAATCATGCATTTACCAAAATTGAAGCACAACCTACATGTGAATAATTCCCCATTCACCTGCACTATTCACACACACAGACAGATTCAGAACTTGAGCGAGGTATTCATTTCCCATTCTGCACTCCCATTTCAACCACCAAACACGAAATTGTGAGATCCCTCACCTCAACACAGAAACTTCAGCGAGCACTCCAATCTATAACAACAAACCGCCGCCTCCAACCCCCAATTTCTGCAAACCCGAACACCATCCCCACACTGTCAAACCGCCACCTCCATCTTCCAAACCGAACATCAACCATATCACCACCTCCTCAACATCATCACCATCGAGCCACTGTCCAACCCCACGCACATCTAAGCCAAACCTCCATTTATGAAGCTACCAGCCACCAACCTACTAACCGTGAACCACCATCGAGCCACAGCACCACCGAACCATGACTACCCTGCACTGTCCAACTCCACAATTTACACAACAAACTGAGCCACTCCAATTTCGCAATGAACACACCAACCGCATCCCACAATCTTAGCCCCACGCCCTCGGCCAACACCACACCAATCCCACAACCACCACACGAACACCCATCCTCGACTCCACTGCCCAATTCGAAAATCAATGCCGAATCCCCAAATAAAACCCAAAACCAAGCAATTAACAAAAACCCAAACACTTTACCTCAACTGCTATCTTGTATTGGCCGGATTCTTCATCAGAAAACCATAACCCACTTTCGGTTTCACTCAAAATCGAGCCCCATTTCAGATTTATTATCGCACCCACATACCCACTCATCGCCTCCTTGTGACGACGACGTTGTCACCATCGACGGCCCGGTCGACGGTCGGATTTGGAGAGGGTGAACCCATCGCCCTTCCATCGCAGCTCTCCCTCGTCTCTCTTCTCTGGTTCACGCACGAGAGAGAGAGAGAGAGAGAGAGAGAGAGAGAGAGAGAGATGGGTTATATGTTTTAAAAAATTTAATCTTTAAGCCCCAACTTTTGAAAAGTATTTATTTCAGTCCTTGAATTTATAAAAACATTTTACTTAGCTCCTACAGTTTTAATGTATTCCATTCAGCCCTATTAAGTTTCAAAATATTCCTTGTCAGCCCTTATCTTTTGAAGAGCCCATTTCAGCCCCTACACTTTTAAAACCCATGCTTTTCTTTAAAATTTGAATTTAACCGCTAAGCTTTATTTGATCACTTTAATATTTTGAAATACTGAATTAATTTAATTTTTCTTTTGGCTAGACGATACACTTGGTGATTTAGAACATTGACGTGATATTTCTGCTATACTTTCAAAGTCGCAAATTTAAGGTAGTCTTGCCTCCACTAATTACTTTAAATTATAATTTACCTGCCTTATGTGAAATTACGTGATTTATTTGCTTTGATGCATGAGATAAGACGAGAATATCTCTTATGAGATAAGAACGAGAAATGATGTTATGCATAACTTACATGCTTTAAATGCATGAGACGAGACTACCCACACCCTATGATTTTTAAAGAGCCTTTGATTTTATTAAAATAGCCTATGATGATGATGATGATGATGATGATGATGTCACTGTACGATTGCATAAGTATGTGTTAAATTATTCTGTAAATTAATTATTGGCGATAAGTCTACTGAGTATTTCTTTCGAAATGCTCATTCCATTTTTAACAACTTTTGCAGATCTCGGAGATGGCGGCGAATGAAAGGGCAGTGTTGGCAAATTTAATAAATGATGATATTTAGTCAATTTTATGAATGTTATGGTTCAATTACTTACTGTTACTTTCATTTGAGCAATTGAGATTAAAGTTTTATGAATTGTTCTATATTTAAATTAATTAAGTTTCCGCTGAAGTTTTCAAATAATGAATGTGATGTTTTGAATTAAATTTATTTTCCGCAATAAAGTCAATTTTAAAGGACGAAGTGGCGTCCCGAGTTTCACGGAATTCGGGGCGTTACACTAAGAGACAATCGTCGAGATCTTAAACTCCAAATTTTGTAGGGGTCAAAATTATTATGAGTTTTATTAAGATATATAAAAGAATATATTATTTGCTTCGTACTGTCATTTACCTTACCTAGAACTTAGAATAACTCATTTCTATTGGTCAATTTGAACTATATACATGGTAGACTCCAGCTTAGAGCCTTAGATGGTTGAATCAACTTATATATATGGTAGACTTCAGGAATGAGCACAACTTTTAACCATATACTGCTTGTGCACTTATCTTGCATGAAGCTTTTATTTCCTATTATATACACACATATATCAAACACCTCATTACAACCAAATCCAAATCTTCTTTATGAATTTCAATTTAGCCTGGGGTAAAAACGTGATCTTTGTGTTTTTGGTAATGCTTTATTTTCTTATCTATATTGTTGCATCTATCAACAACTCTACGGATGAGTATGATCTTTTAGCCTTGAAATCTTAAATAACTTCTGATCCGAATAAAATATTAGCTAAAAATTGGCCACAAGGAACCTCTTTCTGTAATTGGATCGGTATTACTTGTGGAAGAAGACATCAAAGAGTAAGAGGCATATATCTAATAGATATGGGCTTGCGAGGTACTATTGCAAAAGAGATACGTGAACTCTCTTTTTTGAGATCCTTAATTATTAGCAACAACAATTTCCATGGATTTATCCCTGATGAAGTGGGGAATTTGAGCCAACTTCAAGAAATAGAGATGCAGCAAAATGAGCTAAGCGGTTTCATTCCATCAAGTTTCCAATTTCTTGAAAATCTCCAGAAGTTAAGTCTCTCCCATAACATACTAAGCGGAGATATTCCTGACAAGATTTTCAACATCTCTTCTTTTGTAGAAATTGTTATAAGCAACAATAGTCTTTCTGGGAGTCTTCCCATGGATATCTGCAACAATCATCCAAAGCTAGAGAAGCTGAGAATTTCAAAGAATCATACCAGTGGGAACATTCCTCCAAACTTAGGGGCTTGCACAAATCTTGAACTACTATCTCTATCGTACAATAATTTTACTGGAAGCATTCCAATGAAATCGGCAACTTGTCAAAGCTTCAAATTCTGTATCTGGGAGTAAATAATTTGGTAGGTATGTTTAAAGAGTAGTTCATATACATGCATTTTCTGAAACACTAGATAATGCTTATCGAAAATTGTGAAAATTGAGCAATATTATGGTTCCTTCACATCATAAATATTTGTACATGCATGGTTATCTACATAGAGCTACTCTAAAAGTTAAGTATGCATTCACAACTTGGAACACATACTTATTAAAAAAAAAAAAGAAGAAGAAGCCCACGCTTGCTGAACTCAATTTGCTAACTTACTTTAATTTCAATGACTGGATGATGAACTTACATAGATGTATTAAAAATACGAAAACACCTTGATATTCTTTGGCTTAGCCAAGTAATGTGTGAGCTCGTAACAATTGAGTTTTGACATTGCCACTTTGTAATGACTCAAGCCTTTTAGAACCATGATTATAAAGAATTATCATCACATACCCTTAAATAATAATAATAATAATAATAATAATAATAATAATAATAATATGACGACTTGATGGTGCAATAGAAAATATTGAAATTTGTTTTCCTTCTTCAAGTGTGGAACTATACCTAACATAACAATATAGGCTTCATACTGACAAATCTTATAGCTCCATCCATGCCAATCGCAGCTTTTGTTCTTATAAATTCATGGAGAGATACTTCTAAAAAAATAATAATAATAATAATAAATTAAGATAGGATATTCAATATGACTTGATGGTAAAACAATAATAGGCTACATATTGACAATATTGTATTGCTCCATCCATGTCAATCGCAACTTTTGCTCTTATAAAATTTTGGTAAACGTCAAATTAGTAATTGTTAAGGGGATACTATGTGCATGTGCCAGTGTGTGTCTAAGTCTTTGGGATTGTGTGATCATCAAGTCATGTTTTGCAGGAGACATTTCGACCATCTTCAATATCTCTTCTTTACTGGAAATATCGATCAGAGGTAACAAAATTTTTGGAAAGTTTCTAGAAGATCCATGCAACCGACCTACCATGCTTGAGTACTTAGAATTTGCTGCAAACAAATTTCATGGAGAGATACCTCCAAGTTTATTGCAGTGTCCTGCACTTCAAACTCTTAACATCTCTAAAAATGAATTCACGGGAAGTATTCCAAATGAAATTGGAACCTTATGAGCACTTCATATGTTAGATTTGACTCACAATAACTTCATAGGTAATTCAATATTTACTTACAGATATTTATTGGTACTTCTTTTCCCTCATTGAATTGATTTCTTGTTAATTTAACATTTGATATTTCAAAATCTATGTGTTTAAATTGATTGATAGGAAATGTTCCCAGGGAAATTGAAAACCTCTCAGCACTTTTGTTATTATGTTTGGGAGGAATGGCTTCAATGGTACGTAACTAGCTATCTCGTGAACATATTTTATATATTAAATACATTTCAATTTGTTATTTAGTTTCTTATCAAAGGTTCTCCCTAAAATTATTGTAAATGAGTAACTTTAGGAAGACATTCTTTGTGGGCATTTTTAAGTGACATTGTGATATGTCAGTACAATAGATAATCTTGAAAATTGTTTGTTTTCGCCAAGTGTGAATGATCCATAGTACAAACGGTACATATGGAAATTGAAAACTTATCAGGACTTGTCAAAAATTTCCAACGGCCATACACCTCCGTTGGAAATATTTTCGAAAGAATTTTTTAATTATAAGTGGTTTTTTGTATAAATAGTACTTTTTAAACAAATATTTGTTTAGTTAACTAATATATATTAGCGAAAACAGAAGAAAGAACGAGAACTCAATTACTCTAACAGCTAGGTCGTCACTTAACCCTTAGGTCAAGGGTTGGAATCCATGCGTTGCACAATTCATCATATGAATGTATTATCGTCAAATTTCTGAAGACCCTCATATGTTGGTTAAAGTCAATACTGACGGATTTTTGGGCAGTAGCTGTTCTCTAAAAACACACCGCAAGTGCACGTATCGCATACAAGTGATAGTGGATTAAATGAGTCCGGTTTATCGATCCCACAAGGATTGTCTACTTCAATTACACTCTAATTTAATCAATTTAAACAAGAAACATACACAATAAAGTTTTAGTTTTGGAAATGTTTAGTACTAGTATTAAAATCACAATTGTAAATAAATAAGTAGAAAAATGGTGATAACTTAACGATAAAGGAGTGTTGGGATTTTTGATTCCACTTGACCATTACATAATTGAATTCTCAACAACCAAATAGAAATGCAATTTATTAATCATGTTAGATCCGATTTTCCAAACTTAATCAATTACCTCTCTCGAGTAAAATCAACCCTAACTAGTGAAATTAACCTATTATATCTCTATGTTAAAAACACACCAATTGCATTAAACCTTTGAGAAAATAACTCAATGGATAATCTAGGGTTTTAGGTATATCTCTATCCTAAACAAGAACCTAGAGCAAATATTGTATTGATCTAGAATACACAATAATTTCTCAATAATTGCACATCCCATGAAATTCAAGCATAAATGTGGCCACAATAAATGCAAGTCAATAAATACAACAATAAATGCACAAGACAATAAATAGATTAAATTCTTAATACAAGCATTAAAATCAACTAAACTAGGTCTAGCTTCATCAATCATCCCACCACTAAATAACTTAGCCCATAGTGAAATAACAATAAAATTCAAGAATTAAATGCATCATTTCAACTATAAAGTAAAGTAAATAGAGAAATATGAAGATTAAGCAATAATACTTCCCTTCACAAATGATTCTTGCTTCAAAATATCACTATTCTTCCACAACAATGTTGGTATTTCTCCCCTAAATCAACAGTCATCAACTAAACTAACTAATTACAAGAGCAAACTACAAGAAAAGAGAAGAAAAATGAAGAACAAAGAGAGAAAATGGTTTTTGGATGAAAAAGGAAGAAGAGGAATGAGGAAACCCTAGCCAAATTGCCCCTAAAATGCTCAAAAACGCTTAGATCCGCGTTCAACAGCTTTTGGGCCGAACCGGGTCGCAAAGGGTCGGCCCAAAATATTTTTCAAAATTATGACCACACGATCGCGCTCCTGAAGGACTCGCGATCTTGTGGTTGACCTTGTGAGTCTCGGGTTGGATTTTTGGCTTGAGTCGCGAGCGCAACATAAGTCAAGTCACGTGATCGCGTGGTTCACCTAGGCGTGGTTTTGCAGCTCAGTCCTTCAATACTTTGTAATTGGGGTCCTCCAACTTTCAATGTAGATCAACTTGGTCCTCATATATTCTGATTTCATTCAAAAAGGTCCTTGTAAAGTTGCATTTGAGGTCCTTCATCATTTGAGAACTTTCAATTTAGTCCCTGGATCAATTACACAAGAATTCCATAGCTTTCCAGAAGTGATAGATTGGTCCCCAAACTTCTAATCCTTGCAAGATTTGGCTCTTTTCTCCTCAATTTCTTCAATTTAGCAATCTTTTGCTTCTTTCTTGTGTTTTTTCTATGTAGTTGAATGTTAAACCTATTTAATCATAAAATATGCACAATTAAGTAGGTATTTGTCCAAATTACTCAAAAAGTACCACCAAAAATATATGAAATATGCATTTAAAATGCACTCAACAAATACCCCCAAACTTGAACTCTTGCTCGTCCCGAGCAAGAATATTTACATGAATCTACAAAAATGACATAATGATCAACAATGCTAGATAACTTGCAATCTTCCATGAGTGTGAAATTGCATATTTAATTCACAATTATGTTCCCAAATAATGCTACAAAAATGAGTTTGTCTTATCCTTTGTTCGATCAGTGTGTGTGTGTGTGCATAACCACTTTCAAACGTCAATAAGATTCAAAAATGTTGATGAGTAAAGAGGTTTCAAGTCAAAACTAACCCACCCTTAGTGGTTAATTCTTTCATTTCCCACTCGTGACATTCATCCCCCGATAAATATTTTTCTTCCTCTCCCGGGATGCAATAATAGAGGGTACTCTCAAATCACTCTTTTCTTTTTCCTCTCTAGTTTGGGTGTGTTTTACCGACAATCTCGACAACCTAGAAATACAGTGACTCTCCACTAATGAGTGCTTCGACATTCAAGTTTATACTAAGCAATTCAAACCCACTATTCATCTAAGCCCTTATGCAAGTACAAATGCATGATTTCTAACAACTTACATGATGATTTCTCGTGATTTCCCCACTCCCTTAAGCTTTCTAATTGACCCGTGTAGCGAGCTTTAGGTCGGAAGCTCCCCAATTTTTAGATCAAAGGGTACCAGGTTTCAAAATACCCCTACGGACTTATTAACTCAAGTAAAAAAGGTTACGAAGTGGGGTAGACTTATTAAACGAATGCAATAATGATGTATTCTTTTTTTTTCAAGTGTATGCGTGTGAATACCCTACTCATTAAGCTTTCTAATTGACCCATGTAGCGAGCTTTCGGTCGGTGACTCCCAAGTTTCAAGATACTCCTACAGGCTTAATTACTCGAGTCAACAAGGCTTCGAGATAGGGCAATGCAATGCAAGAATTAAAATGGGCTTAGAACTCTAACATATGGTCATTACATAGCTTATACTCGGCGAAAGACACTCCACACAAAAATTTACTTCCAACATGCATGGAATCACCACAAGTCTAGATCGTTTCCTTTGTCGGGTCGATCACCCCCAAACTTGTCTTACATTAGGGTCAAGAGATCTAGTGTAACGCCCCGAATTCCACGGAGTCCGAGATGCCACATTGTCCATTAAATCTGATTTCATTGCGGAAAATCAGTTTAATTCAAAACCTCACATTCATTATTTGAAACATCAGCGGAAACTTAATTAATTGAAATATAGAACAATACATAAAACTTAGATCTCAATTGTTTAAATAAAATTAACGATAAATAATCCAATCAGTAATATTCGTAAAATTGACTAAAAATTTTCATCATTTATTAAATTTGCCACCGCTGTCATTTCTTTCGCCGCCTTCTCCGAGATCTGCAAAAACTGTTAAAATAATGGAATGAGTATTTCGAAAAAATACTCAGTAGACTCATCGCCAATAATTAATTTACAGAATAATTGAACACGTAATTATGCAATCATACAGTGACATCATCATCATATTATTGGGCTCTTGTACTTTCAAAATCAAGGCTGTTAAAATCATAGGGTGTGGGTAATCTCGTCTCGTGCACTTAAGGCACATAAGTTATGTATAACATCATCATTTCTCATCTTATCTCATAAGAGATATTCTTTTCTCGTCTCATGCATCAAAGCATGTAAATCACGTAATTTCACATAAGACATGCAATTATAATTTAAACTAATTAGTGGGGGTGAGTCTACCTCAAATCACGAATTTGACAGTTGAGCAAGAAAGTTCACGTTGTTCTTCTAAACGTCTAAGCGCCTCGTCTAACTAATAATAAATAAACCTTAAAGTGGTATTTGGAAATCAAACGTTCCAATTGAAAGATTGAATGAGTTTTAAAAGAAGAAATAAGAGTTTAGGGATTAAAATCAAACATAGTTGGGATTGGAAATAAATTGATACTAAAAGATTTTGAAAACTATTGGGCTAACTCATGTATTTTAAATATATTGGAGACTAATTATTTTCATTTTCGAAATAGTTGGGGCTAAGATAAATTATTTGCAAAGCTTAAGAGCTGAATAAAAATTTAAAGGATCGAAATAATACTTTTAAAAACTAAAGGGGCTGAATTAAAATATTTTAAAACTTGAGATTGAATTAAAAGGCATTGAAAACATGAGGGCTAATTAATAAAAACTCTTTTAAAATAGGGGCTGAAACAAATACTTTGAAACTAAGGGGCTTTAATAAGGATTTAAAAACCAGGGGACTGACTAGGAATATTTTGAAACTTAATAGGGCTGAATGAAACACATTTAAACTGTAGGAGCTAGGAAAAATGTTTTTTTTATAAATTCAAGGACTAAAATAGACGTATGTTCAAAACTTGGGCTTAAACATTAAATTTTCAAAATATCAAAACATCATATATGCATATATATGACCGTCTCTCTCTCTTCTCTCATTTCGAATTCAGGCAGAGAAGAGAGCTAGCGATCGAGGACAAGCCGCCGGTGCCTTCACCGGCGTTCGCAGGCGGTGGCGCCACCTTCGAGGGGCGGCGATGGCGGCGGTGTAGGGCGGAAGAAGAAGGAGAGTTGGGCGATTTTGGGTGCAATTTAGGATTGAATCCGAGGCTTGGGTTCAAATTTTGGGGCGGTGATTTCCAGCTAAACTCCGGTCGAAGGTTGAGGTAAGTATTGGGTTTAGATTATTTTCTTGATTTTGTGGCTGTGTGGGTCGATTTGGTGGTTTTGCAGTAGGTGGTCGAAGGTGGGGGATGTATCGAGTGGTGTGTGTGGTTATTTTGCTTTCATGAAATTGGAGTGGTGATTCAAGAGGCTCGGGGGTTTGGTGATGTCAGTATTGCAGTGATATTGGCCGTGGTTGGGTTCGAACGTGATGGTGTTGAATGGGCAGTGTGGATTGGTATGGTGGTGCAGTGACTGTGTGGTGGCAGGTTTGGCATTGGCGGTGGTGTGATGCTCGACGATGGTGGTGATTCTTGGGCTGGTGGGCTGAAGGCAGTGCTGCATATTGAAGATGGGTGACGAGTTTTGGTTGTGGATTGAGGCTCTACTGATTTGTTCATTTGGTTGGAGAATTTTGGAGTTTGGTTTGTGATTGTTTGATTTGGGTTTGGAGTTGGTAGTGTTCCGGTGGTTGGGTATGGGCAGTAGGTGGTTGTTCTTTGGTGAATTGACAGTGTCGTGTGTTGCTTGGAATGGTGATGGACTAGGGGAATATATGGTGTAGCTGAGTGTTTGGTTTATTTTGGGTAAAGTGTGGCAATTTTCTGGTTTAGGAAATGTTGAGAGATTATGCAAGGGATAATGGTTGAATGAGGGGAAGAAAGAGAGATTAAAGGGATGCATTCCAGATATGGTGATTGAGTGACTTAGGATTAGTGAGGAAAATTTTGAGGAAGTTGGTCATGGAAATTTTGCAAGATTGGGGAAGAATGTTGATTGAGGGGAAATGGATGAAGGAAGTTGGCAATTGAAATGTAAAAAATTGAGGGAGACGTGTGAAGATTTCTGGGAGAGGATTGTGGGATTGGAGAAGATGAATTGACTCTGATTAAATTCTGTAATTTAGGTTGAATGGCTAATTGAGAGGGATTTGGTAGAGATAATGGGGAAAATGTACTTTATATGAAAATGGAAGTTGGAGAGGAAATCTTGGAATAAAATGAATGTGAATTGGTGATTTAAAACATTTTGGACTTAAATAATTAAAATTTGGATTAAAATACATAAATAAATAATGAAAATTAGATACTTTCATAAAAAATTGAAATTGAACTACGATAAATTTAAATAATTTAAATTTCAACTTAAATGGCTAGATGAAAATGTGTTTAAAATAAATAGGTAAAGTCGTAGCGACACGTTTTAAATAATATTTATTTAAATAAGTCATGGAAAATTTTTGGTCGCTACAACCCTACTAACTTAAAATAATTTCGTCCTCGAAATTTAAAATTTTCTTGATTTAAAATAATTGGATACTTGATCAAAATTTCTTCTTTCTTAAATCAGGTAACTTCATCACTACCATGTCTACCCCATTGAACTTTAAAATAAAGAATGAAACTGGGACAAGTTTAAAGTCGAAATTTGGAATTAAAGATTTAAATGAATTTAAATTTCTTTCTTAAAATAACAATATGACTAGACGAGAGCGCTGGTTTTGAAAATAATGACCGTTAAGATTGGAGAGTCGTAGCGACAAGTTTGGTAAAACATGTCTTTTAAGTTTGAAAATTTCTCGGTCGCTACAACCTTCTCCACTTAAAATAATTTCGTCCTCGAAATTTTAAATTTTCTTAATCTAAATATATCTGGGTATTAAGCCAGACTTTTTTCTTCTTTCTTTTCTCAGGTAGTTTCAGCACTACCTTGTCTACCCCATTGGACTTTGACTAGAGGAGCCTCTTTATTAATCTCTACTATTCCTTTAAGAAATCATATTCCACCATAATAATTAATCATTATGAAGTTTATCCTCATCTTCTCAAACCTCTTATAACGAATAACCCAAAATAAATTGTAACATTAGAAATCACATGAATATTCTTCTGTGTAATATGCCTAATAACATGTTATCCACAAATCAACATAATATCATCAGCTTATTGTATACGAGAATCTATTCATATAGTACATTTATGCACCATCTTGATTTCTAACATCTTTGACGCGTTCCCGGTCGGGGAATCTCGTCGAACACGCGGAATAACGATAATTAAAACCCTAGGAAAGATCTAAATCAGATCTGACACGAAAATAACAAGAATTAAAATACTGGAAAGATAAAATTGACGATAGGACCTTGACCCAAGATTCACGACGCAAGAAATTGACGATGCGGAATCGAGATCCAAGGTTTTCGAAACACCACAAGGACTTGTCAATTTCCTTGATAAGATTCTAATCGGACACGCCACAAATATTCTCGCGAATATTTGATAAGTACAACGCCACAAATATTTCCACAATATTTGATAGGTCGGATTTGTTCTTGAAGAACACAAAGGGACTCCTCAACCTTTCAATTGGAGAAAACTCTCTCAACTATATTAATCTCAAAATCAATCTTAAACTCTTTTTAATTTTTCCACCAACATTGTACTAACTACATTAGTACAACTTCCCCCCTCAATCACCAAGCTACAAACTTTTTCTTCTACTAAGCATCTAGTGCGAAAAATATTTTCCCTTTGCCCATCCACATTTTCCAAAACATTCGCCTTACGCTTAGCGCTAAGAACATGCCTATCAGTAATTGACTCATCCACCACAACATTTTTAGCCCCTTTACTATCACACCTATCCTTCTTACGTGGACAATCAAGTGCAATGTGACCCCGTTCCAAACATTTAAAGCACTTAATATTTTTATCCTTAAGAGGTTTGGAATCAAAATTATTTTTACCTTTGGTTGTCGGTTCCTCCCTCCTTTTGTGAACATGATCACTACTTTCCCGTTTTGATCGGTGTGACTTTGCTTCTTCCTTTCCCCTTAATGACCTGTCATCCACCCCATCTCCAAACCTAGCATGACTTTCACGCTTACTACTCCTCCTAGCCATAGAGTCCGCCCGCGATTGCTCCTTTTTCAATTGGGCAATCATCGCATCTCTTTTATCCATCCTAACCATTACCTTCTTAAATTTTGCCTGCATCTCTGCTAATAATTCAAAACCCTGCTCCAACATCCTATCCCCTCTTTCGGGCCGTTTGTTGTCACCCATTGACGAATATCTCTCCCCACGAGACATGGAAATTTGGAATACGAAAAAAATGAAATTTATTACGGCCGTGAAAATGTCCCTGTTTGAATGTTACGGCCGTAACGTCCAGGCTTACGGCCGTAAGCCTCGTTCTGCAGCAAATCTTCATTTTTCCTCGTCAATTGATTACGGCCGTGATTGTTGGTTTTACGGCCGTGATTGTATGAGTTGCCGTGATTGTATGAGTTACGGCCGTGAATAATTTCCCTTACGGCCGTAAGGCCTTTTCTTCATAAACAATTCCGTGTGCTCGGCTCGGCTTGATTCTTTCCTCTTCTCGGCTCGATTCCAACACGGAACTTGCTCCGTTTTGCACGTAGATCACTATCATATTGCCGATGGCTCGACTGCTTACCTTTAACTAAACATCCAACGCCTTATAAATTACAATGGTTGACTGAGTCAGGGGAAGTTAAGGTGAAGAGACAGGCCTTGGTGAATTTTTCTTTGGGTGGGTATTCTGATGAGGTAATTTGTGACGTGGTGCCAATGCAAATTAGTCATATAATGTTGGGGAGACCTTGGCAACATGAAAGGGCTGTACTACATGATGGGTATACGAATAGATACAGCTTGGTAAAAGGGGGGAAAAAGTTTACTCTAATGCCACTATCTCCAACTGACGCCCTGAAAGATCAATTGAAAGTGAAAAGTGAGTTTGAGGGGAAAAATAAGAGAGTTGAGGCCACGACCTCAGAAAAAGGAGAGGGAGTGGAAATTAAAGAAAAGAGAGTTGAGGCCAGGACCTCAGAAAAAGGAGAGGGAGTGAAAAATAAAGAAAAGAGGGTTGAGGTTCAAACCTCAGAAAAAGGAGAGACTGAGTGCAAAAAGCAAAAGAAAGGAGAGTCTACCATAAAAATGAGTCTATTTGCATTTACTCACGCTAACACACCCCTCCCCAGTTCTTTAAATTCTGTTTTACAGGTACCGAAGTCAAACCATGAGCTTAAAACAGGAAAGAAACTTGTTGGCACAAGTGAGCAGCCCAAAAAGCCGAGAAAGTTGAAGGAGAAAAATGGGCAGCCCAAAATGTTGAAAGCAAGCACGAGGCGTAAAAATGATCATCGAGCCCAGGAAAGTAGGAGGAATTTGAAAAGCCGACCAAAAATGGATTCGAGGTCGAATCCTTTTCAAGAGAGGGAGTATGATGTGATCCGGACCAGGCATCGAAGGGCGAAGTCGAGCCATCGGCAATATGATAGTGAGCTACGTGCAAAACGGAGCAAGTTCCGTGTGAATTAAAATACTGGAAAGATAAAATTGACAATAGGACCTTGACCCAAGATTCACGACGCAAGAAATTGACGATGCGGAATCGAGATCCAAGGTTTTCGAAACACCACAAGGACTTGTCAATTTCCTTGATAAGATTCTAATCGGAAGCCGAGCCGAGCACACGGAATTGTTTATGCAGAAAAGGCCTTACGGCCGTAAGGGAAATTATTCACGGCCGTAACTCATACAATCACGGCCGTAAAACCAACAATCACAGCCGTAATCAATTGACGAGGAAAAATGAAGATTTGCTGCAGAACGAGGCTTACGGCCGTAAGCCTGGACGTTACGGCCGTAACATTCAAACAGGGACATTTTCACGGCCGTAATAAATTCATCACGGCCGTAACTGATGGTACAGTTTTGATCAGAAAGGTGATTACGGCCGTAAGATATTTTGTCACGGCCGTAAACGAGCTCGGCCAGATTTTCGGTGGCTCGACTTCGCCCTTCGATGCCTGGTCCGGATCACATCAATCTTCCCATATACGTCACCAAAACGTATCCCAAAATTCAACTAATATTAATAAACAATTTGTTCCCAAGTAACTAAGATTCTGCTCCCGAATGCTACAACATTTTCTGCAAGATATAACTTGGTATTTCCTATGTATACCTCAAACGATCATATAACTCCACATATACATTGATACTTAATCGATTGAACACTTCACCAATCAGGATGTTTATAAATAACAATCTCCAAAATTATCAAAACTTTAACTCCAAATCGATACCCTATTCAAGATTTCACTCTTGTAGTAAACATGTTTACCTAAGCCGCAACGTAAATAAACAACCAATAACTTTCAACCATCTTATACTTGAAAAATAATATTTCCTCATTGTTCATAGGTCAACCAAAATTTCTCTTTCATAATCTCGAAGTTTCTCCAACAAAATCCTCAAATGTTCCTCATATTGTTTACTATCTCTAGGATAAACCAAAATATCGTCCATGAATACAATGAAAAACATGTCCAATTAATGTTGGAAAACTCGGTTCATCAAATCCATAAATACTGTCTGTGGGTACTTATTCTTTATTGCCAACTTGTTAAGTAGTATAGTTACTCCCTATAGTGATACACTTGGCCAAATAAAAACTTTAAATCCTTTTATCCAAATCTCAATCATATGCTTAAGCAAGAATGCAAGACTTAACCCAATAATAAGTCTAAGCATCACTATATTATAAAAAAAAACCCAAAATTCAATTCTTTCTTCTTGCTACTATAAGCTTCAACTTCATATCTAATTCCAAAATTAAATCTCTGATGTATGTGTACCATAACCTAATTCAATCATGAAATAGAACATGATCTAGTCTCCAAATTCCAATTAAATCACTATTTTCCCATAAATAAAAATCAAAGTTATAATCATCAATCATAACAAATATACAGTAACCATTTTCATCTGATGCAATATCTACGTACATAGTCTGATATCCTTTTGATAGGAGCATATACTAGATCTAAATTCCTCGATTAACTTCTTGTGAAATGTGCCATGTCCTAAACCAATTATGCAAAGTCCAATTAGGCGGGGTTTATCCATTTCTCTTAGTTAAAATTACGAGGACATAAAAATATTAAAAAACTCATTCAAATTATGCTCAAACTCGTTTTCTTTCTTTCTTTCTTATTTCGGATACAAATATTTCTCATTCTTTCTCATCAAATTCTCAAAATACTTCATTTCTCATGTATCCGAAATCATCATAACATAAACTTCATGATAAAATCATTTACCTTCGGAGTCTGCGAAGCGAGCAATGGCAGTGGCAATTGTCGTCAATACATTATTTATTATTATTTCAGAAAGAAAAAAAAGAAATTCTCTTTTAAAAATTTCCAAGTCTACAGAAACGTAGACCCGCTCTGATACCACGCTGTAACGCCCCGAATTCCGCGGAGCCCGGGACGCCACATCGTCCTTTAAATCTGATTTCATTGCGAAAAATCAGTTTAATTCAAAACCTCACATTCATTATTTGAAACATCAGCGGAAACTTAATTAATTGAAATATAGAACAATACATAAAACTTAGATCTCAATTGTTTAAATAAAATTAACAATAAATAATCCAATTAGTAATATTCGTAAAATTGACTAAAAATTTTCTTCATTTATTAAATTTTCCACCGCTGTCATTTCATTCGCCACCTTCTCCGAGATCTGCAAAAACTGTTAAAATAATGGAATGAGTATTTCGAAAAAATACTCAGTAGACTCATCGCCAATAACTAATTTACAGAATAATCGAACACGTAATTATGCAATCATACAGTGACATCATCATCATATTCTTGGGCTCTTGTATTTTCAAAATCAAGGCTGTTAAAATCATAGGGTGTGGGTAGTCTCGTCTCGTACACTTAAGGCACATAAGTTATGCATTACATAATCATTTCTCATCTTATCTCATAAGAGATATTCTTTTCTCGTCTCATGCATCAAAGCATGTAAATCACGTAATTTCACATAAGACATGCAATTATAATTTAAACTAATTAGTGGGGGCGAGTCTACCTCAAATCACGAGTTTGACAGTTGAGCAAGAAAGTTCACGTTGTTCTTCTAAACGTCCAAGCACCTCGCCTAGCTAATAATAAATAAACCTTAAAGTGGTATTAGAAAATCAAACGTTTCAATTTAAAGATTGAAAGAGTTTTAAAAGAAGAAATAAGAGTTTAGGGATTAAAATCAAACATAGTTGGGATTGGAAATAAGATGATACTAAAAGATTTTGAAAACTATTGGGCTAACTCGTGTATTTTAAATATATTGGAGACTAATTATTTTCATTTTCGAAATAGTTGGGGCTAAGATAAATTATTTGCAAAGCTTAAGAGCTGAATAAAAATTTAAAGGATCGAAATAATACTTTTAAAAACTAAAGGGGCTGAATTAAAATATTTTAAAACTTGAGACTGAATTAAAAGGCATTGAAAACATGAGGGCTAATTAATAAAAATTCTTTTAAAATAGGGGCTGAAACAAATACTTTGAAACTAAGGGGCTTCAATAAGGATTTAAAAACCAGGGGACTGACTAGGAATATTTTGAAACTTAATAGGGCTGAATGAAACACATTTAAACACTTGGATTGCTAGTAAACCAAGAACTCTTCCAATCGCTTTCCAATGTTCAACACTTGGATTTCTAGTAAACCTACTAAGTTTACTCACGGCAAATGCAATAGCCGGTCTTGTGCATTGAACTGCATACATTAGACTCCCAATTGCACTCGCATATTCGAGTTGTCCAATAGCCCTTTCAACATTCTTTACAAGTTTAATACTTGAATCAAATGGATTATTTGCCTCTTTAATGTTCAAATGTTTGAACTTTTCAATCACATTCTCTATATAATGTGATTGTGTTAATGTATACCCCAACTCAATCGTGATCACTTTTATACCCAATATGGTATCCACTTGATCAAGATCTTTCATATTGAATGTTGATGATAGAAACCTCTTCGTTTCTTTTATGTCATTCATGTGATTACTTATAATCAACATGTCATCCACATACAAACACACAAATATAACAAGTTATCACAACTTTTGATATATAAACATTTATCTACCACATTGTGTGAAAAACCAAAAGACATAATTGCATTATCAAATTTCTCATGCCATTTTTTAGGAGCTTGTTTTAAACCATATAGTGATTTAACAAGTTTACAAACTTTATTTTCATTACCCGGAAGAACAAAACCTTCTGGTTGTTCCATGTAAACTTCTTCATCTAGTTCTCCATTTAAAAATACAGTCTTCACATCCATTTGATGCACATGTAAATCAAATATTGACGATAGTGCAAATAGTATTCTAATAGTAGTGATCCTAGCCACCGGTGCATAAGTGTCAAAATAATCAATTCCTTCCTTTTGTCGAAAACCTTTAGCAACTAATATTGCTTTATAGGTTTGGATCGAACCATCGGTACTGTATTTCCTTCGAAATACCCACTTGCAACCAATGGCTTTTGATCCATCCGGTAAATCAACAATCTTCCAAGTATTGTTGGACGTTATAGAATCCATTTCATCATTGATAGCATCTTTCCAAAATGTGTTATCTCTAGAAGTCATTGCTTCTTTATAGGTTTTAGGATCACTATCAATTTGAAGAACATATGGAATTGTTCTTACTATATCTTCCTTACTTGCTTCAACCAAGTAAAAGGAAATTCTTTGAGAATCAATCTCATCGTGTCCTAATACCTTCTCTTTACGAGATCGTTTGCTTCTTCGAGGTTCACTAGTCTCAATTACATGTTGGGTAGATGTTTCTAGTGATTTAGAAGCCGAAAATTCATTTTTAATTTCTATTGAATTTTGAGGAATATCATCAACGCTTAATGAATTCTCAAAAAATTCCACATCTCGTGATTCTATAATCACATTGGATATTTGATCAAGTAGTCTATATGCTTTACTATTTATAGCATATCCAACAAAAGCACTCTTGATCCCTCTTGGTCCTAGTTTTGTTCTACTAGAATTGGTGTTTTTATAATAAGCCAAATATCCCCACACTTTAAAATATCCAATGTTAGGCTTCCGACCTTTCCACAATTCGTAAGGTGAAACTTTAAGTTTCTTAGAAGGAATTCTATTATGTATATGACACGCGGTAAGTAATGCCTCACCCCATAAGTTATTAGGCAATTTAGACCTTGTTAACATAGCATTTATCATCTCAACTAAGGTTCTATATTTTCTTTCCGTCAAGCCATTTTGTTCCGGTGTTCTAGGTGCACTACATTGGTGTAAAATACCATGTTCTTCACAAAAGATATCAAATTCTTTAGAAAAGTATTCACTACCTATATCACTTCTAAGAATTTTAATCCTTTTATCCTTTTGATTTTCTACTTCATTTTTATATGTTTTAAACATATGAAAAGCCTCATTTTTATGTTTCATTAAATAAACATAACAAAATCTAGAATAATCATCAATGAAAGTGATAAAATATTTATTACCACCCCTAGTTAACATGCCATTAAGTTCACAAATGTCGGTATGAACTAATTCAAGAATATTGGATGTTCTTTCTATACTTTGAAAAGGTTTTTTAATCATTTTGGACTTAGTGCAAATTTCACATTTTTCATTCTTTGTAAAATCACAAGATAGCATGTCATTTCTAATCATTCTATGCAAAGTAGAATATCCAACATGTCCTAATCTATCATGCCATAAATTTAAAGAATACACAAAGTAAGAAGAATTTATTTTATTGATTGCATTGTCAATAGTACATAATTTGACCATTCCATTAGTGGAATAGCCTTTACCAACAAAGAAACCATTTCGGGACAATACAAGTTTTCCGGACTCAAAAATACATTTCACGCCCGGTTTTCCCAACAAATCACCACTTACAAGGTTTCTATTCATATCCGGCACATGTAAGACATTTGTAAGAGTTACAACCTTTCCGGATGTGAATTGAAGATCAACATTCCCTTTACCTATGACTTTCGAACAATGTTCATTTCCCATTTGAATTTGTTGACCATCATCAATCTCTTGATAGGTCTTGTATAGGAACTTGTCATAGCAAACATGAACGGTGGCGCATGTATCATACCACCATCCCGGAATTTTTCCTTTGACAGAATTCACTTCGCTTATAGTAGCAATAATTTCATTCTTGTCAATGGAATTAACCTTGCCTCCAAAATTGCTTTGTTTTTTATGTCGGCAATCTTTCGCAAAGTGGCCGAATTTTCCACATACAAAGCATTCTCCCTTGGGCTTCTTTTTGAATTTTTTGTTGTTGTTGCTAGTAAACTTTCTTTTGTTTACTTTGGTCACTTTGTTGTTCTCCAAGGCATTGGCTTTAGAAGTACCAACATGGGAATGTTCAATCCTATCTGTTGCCCTCGACTCTTCCTCAATTCGGATATGTTTTTGAATTTGCTCCATTGAAAAGTTTTCGGAGTTGTGAAGAATTTTCTTCCTATATCCTCTCCAAGTAGAAGGCAATTTTGCAATAATTGCTCCTACTTGAAATGATTCTGGAAGTTCTATCTTCACCGCTTTTAATTTATTGATAATCACTTGCAATTCATGAACTTGGGGTAATAGGGAAACATTTTCCAAAAATTTAAAATCAAAGTACCTTGTTATAAGGAATTTTGTAGTTCCTTCCTCTTCGGCCTTGTACTTGTTTTCAAGTGCATTCCAAATCTCTTTTGCAGATTTAGTGTTGGTGTACAAGTCGTAGAGACGATCCGAAAGTGCATTCAAGATATGGCCACGACAAATAGGTTCGTCTTCTTCTCGCTTCTTTCGATCAATCCTTGCTTGTTCGGTATCTTTATCGGACGGTTCGGGCAAGTCTTCCAAATTGGGATCAAGGATGTAGAAGATTTTCAGCGCCGTTAATAGGAACTTAATTTTGTCTTTCCACCTTGTGAAGTTGGTACCATCAAAACAATCCAAGCGAACTAAATCTTGATTCATCAACTTGATTGTAGCCATGGTTGTGTCTCCTTCGGTTGCCATCCAAAATTTCGCTTTTAGATTGTTGAGAAATTTCCTTTCTCAAATAAAATATGCTATAATGAAGTTGACACAAAACTTGAAACAAAGAATCAAGAAGAAATCAAAATATTGCAAAATGACTTGAATCGCAAAGAATGCTGTCCTAAAAGAGAAATTTGCGTCCTCTCGAAATGAGAATGCTAAAGGGGCTTCAATCAAATTGCTTTAGCGGAATTCAAGCCTCAAACCAAGTATCAAATAGCACAATTGATAAACTTGGAGAATAGGAACAAGAAGAGAAAATTTGAAGATTCTAAGTATAAAATTCAAGACTTTTTGATGATAATCACTATTGAAAGTATATTGATCAAAAGGTTGTTCAAAACCATGAATTCTATATCTATTTATAGAATTCTATCATCCCAAACCGTTGTTCATGCAACTCTTCACGAAAGAGTGCCAAAAATAGTTGAAAATGTGCATGAGAATTTCTGAAAAAATTCTCCAACGGTCAAATTTTTAGACCACGCGATCGCGCGATAGAAGGCTCGCGTGATCGCGCGATGCCTCGAAAAAACATGCAGTGATCATTATCACTTAACCACGCGATCGCCGAACCATCAACCACGCGATCGCGTGGTTCTTCATTTTGGCCGGACCTGAAGGTCCGATCCGGACCATTTGGTCCGTCCAGTTTGTATTTGGTCCGGTTTTTCACTTCTTGGACCGGTTCCTTATATTTTGGACCGGTTCTCGCACTTTTTCAACTTTATTTATATATTTGAACAACATTTTCATAACATTTAACCTAAGAAGAACCACTCGATTCAATTCGTTTCAGTTGGATTCAGTTTGATAGGGGTCAATTAGGGAGTTTTGTCAAGCCTTTGTGACATGATTGGTGAAATTGAAGTGAGGTAGGGGTGATGAGGTGGGGCTAGGTGAGATAATTTAATTAATAACATTATCAGTGTTGTTACATGTATATAATGATTTGCATAATGATTTACACGCATGTGATTTGATGAAATGTAATTGCATCAGAATTTCTTCATGTGGACATTGGCTATTGAGGCCCACCTGACATCCTCCAATAGGGGGACACTTGGCCAAATGGGTATTTTAAAGTTCCCAATTCTCACATTATGTAATTCCATTATATACAAGTAGTAATCTCTAATATTATTGTTTAAAATAATGAATTATCATCTTATTTCTCAAAAAAAAAAAATTGAAATCTAATTTTTGAATTAGACAATCTACAACCAAAAATTCTAAAATACAGTCTAAGTTACACTAAAATACAGTTTCTCTTACTCTATTCTATTAACTCATCTTAAACCTAAACCTTCAAATTCCACATCAAATGAACACCATTTCTTATTTTTCCTTTTTAAGATAATTTTTGTTATTATTTTATTAAAAATATTTATTTTACCGTTAATTTCATTACCACATGTACCATTCTTTACATTAACAATAAAATGGAAAATACATCAAATATATTTATAGCGACCCAGAATTTTTATGCAATAAATAATTATTTTAATATTTAGAAAATTGTGTCGCTACTATTTCATTTAATATTTTGAAGTTAACGCCGCGACGGATTCGTCTAGTCAAGTCAAGAAATATCGAATTTGTTCGATTTTAAATTAAATTTCCGAATTTCTAAAATTATGTTATTTTAATTGTTTATTCAAAGTATTATTTTCAAAATTATTTTGAATTCCAAATTTATTAAAATATTTCAATTTTCCTTATTCAAATTTATTTTCAGTCCAAAATATATCGGTTTTAATACAATTCCTTATACAAAAACATCATCATTATATATATAAATTTTACATCTATTTCATATTCCATCTCATTATACAAACACCAAAGCATTTCCAACTAATCTCTACACAATTCCATCATCTTTCCATATCAAACAAATCATGATGTCTTCCATTATTCATATTTTTTCTTTCTCCCACCTTCATTGTTTTCTTTCCATTTTCTTTCCCTCTGCACAAATCACACCCGAGACCATTTCAAACCACCACCTAAATTCCACAATAAACAAAGCAATTATCATATAGACATTACACCTATTCTAATTCAAAACTCCAACCTGGTCCATTTTCATCATTCTCTCCACCTACTCCCATCTACTCTCAATCTCATAAGATTCCCAAACCTTCCATGTGCATCCACTTTACAGCTCCATCTCCATCTCCAGCTATCAACCCTCACCACACACTGCAAAACCAAGCATCATTATGTTCCTATACCAAATTCTCCACTAACCAAATCACAATTTCATTTCCATCTACCTTAATACCACCACAGCTTTTCCATCATTATATCAATCCACTAACTCACAGCCATTCACTGCTAAGCATCTTCTACTGCCCAGATTGAACTCCAAACCAACAGACTGTTTCAATCGAATTCATCACACTGAAATCAATCTGTCAACCAACAATCCTCAATCCAGTTGCAGCCCCAAACCACAACCACGAAACCTATGTATCATCATCTCCAACCCACACTGCTCACGATCATTATCACCACCACAATACACAAAACTAGAAACCTGCCATCTCCACCTTCATCACCCGGAAGCAGCCACCACCACTGCAATGTTAATCACAACCACCGCCTGAACCTCCATCGACGCCACTGCCCAACTTCAATAGCAAATCAGAACAACTCCTATAACAACCCAAAACCTGCAGCAAAACCACCTAAACCGCCGTTCACTACCTCAATCACAAATTGCTGCCAAAAGCCAAGTCCTCGAATCCAACCACCAGCAATCATAGATAAAACCCAAAATCAACTAAACCAAAGACTTACCTCGACGCCGACTGCCAGTGACCGGATTTGTCACCGGAAATCGCAATCAAGATCAGAGCTTGAGCCTTGGATTCACCTCGAATCAACACCAAAACCTAGCCTAAATCACCACCACATGATGGCCGAACCATCGCCGAACCACCGCCGGCGTTTGGCTCGCGGCAACCTTGACTGAAAGTAGTCGATCGCCAGTTTTTTTTTCAGCCTTCGTGCTCTCGCCCTAGTTCTTCCTCTGTCTCTCTCTCTCGCGTATTCTCTCTTCTGTTAACGAAATGGGGAAAGTGAAAGAAAACAGGATATTATATTAACTTCCAGATTTTACACTTTGGTCCCTAAGTTTGCTAAATGATTTAAATCAGTCTCTACAGCTTTGAATAGTTTATTTCAGCCCTTTTAAAGTTTTAAATGATTTTATTCAGCCTTCATTTTTAAAATATATTATTTCAACCCTATTGTTTTGAGTTTCCAACTCAACTATCAAAAGTATTCATTTTAATCCCTCAACTTTCAAAATATCTATTTTAGTCCCTGAACTTTCAAAAGTATTCATTTTAGTCCCTCAACTTTCAAAACATCAATTTTAGTCCTCAAATTATAATTTATCATTTTGAACTATATATTCGATAGACTAAAGTGACTTATTGGCTAAGACGAAGCGTACGGAGAATTTAAAGAAATTGAAGTCATTCCCGCTCAACTTTGCACTCGTCGGATTTGAGGTAGACTCTCACTTATTAATTGATTTAAATTATGATTTCATATAAATGTCATGTGACTTGTGAAGAGTTATTTTTATGAAAGGAAATGAAAATGTATTTTTATGGAAAGAACAATGCGTAGACTCGCACTTATTAATTGATTTAAATTATGATTTCATATGAATGTCATGTGACTTGTGAAAGTCAATTTTTAAGAAAAACAAGTATGTTTTTATGAAAGGTAAATATACCTTATGTTGTTATGAAAAGTAAGTATGTTTTTATGAAAAGAAAATATACTTTATGTTTTTACGAAAAGTAAGTATACCCTATGCTTCACGAAAATGTTTTTTTGGATCATTGCTATGAAATCAATCTACCAAGATTGTTTTGGGTCCCATATGATAAGTTATGATATGTTAAGGGGACCGGAGTTTTAGTAGCGCTACACATAAGAATTCTTGCCACCTAAGTTCGGTAACATTCTTGTGTCTCCTATGTTTATGAGGATTTGCCACGAAGTTCGGTAAAATTCCTATCTTTCCATATGTTTATGAGGATTTACCACCTAAGTTCGGTAAAATTCCTGTCGCATATGTTTATGAGGATTTCGATCCTATCTTATGTTATGATGCAATTGATCCCTATGAATTTCAGAAAATTATGCTTGGTATACTTACTACATAAGAATTCTTACCACCTAAGTTCGGTAAAATTCTTATGTTTATGAGGATTTCGATATTATCCTATGTTATGATGAAAACTTACTGTTATTATGATTTTACTGCATAAGAATTCTTGCCACCTAAGTTCGGTAAAGTTCTTGTGTCTTCTTATGTTTATGAGGATTTCAATCCTATCTTATGTTATGCTTTCAAAAGAAATTATGCTTGGCATAATTAAAATGTTTTTATAAGTATATGGTTTTCAAAGAGCTATTTTCAAAGAGCCTATGATTTGCAAAATATGTCCCGTGCTGTAATGCACAATATGAGTTTTATCAAGAGCAGTTTTATAAAGAAGCTCTATCAATGCCCGTTTTATAAAGAGCCGGGATTTATGTGTTTAATCATCTTATAAATTAAATTAATTTGCGATGAGTCTACTGAGTATTTCCCCCATGAAATACTCACCCTACTTTTTAACAGTTTTGCAGATTTCGGAGACGGTGGCGAGCGATGAATGATGGTGGCAATAATCGTTGAACGGTTGAAAGTTTGACGTTAATGATTTCCGTATTTTCCAAACAATCGAATAATTTAGAGAAGTTCATTTATTTGAGAAATTATGATATTGGCAATTTCTTTACAATATTAATGGTTCGATTTACTATTTCAAATGGTTTCATAAATGTTTTCAATTTTAGCGGCCATTACAGTTTATTTAATGTTGCCAAAAATGAATTTCAATTATTTCTTCCGCAAAAATATTATTCGAAAAATTTAGACAGAAAATGACGTAGTGAATCGGGTATACGGAACTCGGGGCGCTACAAGTTGGTATCAGAGCTAGTCTGCGTTTCTGTAGACTGGAAAAATTTTCAAAAAGAATTTTCAAGAAATATTTTTCATTATAAGATTTTTATGAAGATTGCCACTGCCATCATTTCGCTCCACCAACTCCGAGGTAAAGAAGTTTATAATGTTTAAAGTTATTTCAGTATTTCGAATACTCATTTTATTGATTTATGAGAAAGAATGAAGAGTATTTCGGATACTTATGATTTATGAGAAATAAGAATGTATTTCTTCGAAAATAATGATGTTGTTATGCTTTGTCATAACTTATATGCTTTAATGTATGATTATGAGAAATTTTTTTAAAACGAGTGTTGAGCATAATGGGAATAATATGATTTTATTGAGAATTAAGTAATGGATATTATGTTGAGTTAATTTATTATGCCTCTATGTTGAAGAGAAATTTATTATGAAGTTTGGCTTTGTGAATAAATTTTGGGAATATGATTTATGGCATATATTTATATGTATGAGTAACTTTTGAGCCAATTAAGGTATGGAAGGAAGTAATATTGTGATATTGAAAAAAAAAATATGATTTGAAATTTCTATGTTGAGGAATTATGAATTGAATTATGGGATATTTTGATGATATTGAAGTGTTGGAATCGTTTTCAATATTTTTAGATCGTTGTGATCAAATGTGGAGTTATTTATTATTGTGAGTTATGAAGTATGCTTATGGTTTGGATAAGTCCAAATTACAAGGGAGACTCTATCCAGAATTTTATCATTTGGAATTAAGAGCATAATATGATAAGCATCCACTAAAGGAATTAAGGTTAGACATGCAAGATCATTTACATCACAAACGAGATTTAGTAGATGATAGCAGAGATTTTATTATTTTCTCATAAGGAGAACACACAAGAGTCACACTGGAAAGGAATACATGAAACACACGAAAGCATAAGAGAAAAACATGGAAAGATCCTCAGAATGAGAGATGTGTTTCCGGAGTAGCCGTATCCTACCACCTCTGATCTTTTGAGGAAATAAAGAAACCTTCAAAGAGGTGTGTTTCGAGAGTAAGAATACTCCGTAATCTACCACCTGGAATCTTTGAAGTACACACAAGATTTAAACATTAAGGAAATCCTAGTAAATGGAGGGGTGTCTCGAGAGTGAGAATACTCCGTACTCTACCCCCACCTATTCTAAGATTCAAAGAGTTAAGTTTACATTAACCGGACTCCATTTTCGCTTGATTCCCCTTCCTTGCGACCAATCTATCTTAACTCCTGCTGGATCTTGTATTGAGATATATGACTGCAGCTTATCCAGTAGTTCATCAATAGTAGGAGCAGAAATAAGAAGCCTTCTGGAAAATTGAGAGATGAATCCCTGTTCCACAGCATAATCAAGAAAGGTTAACAAACCATCAAAGAAATTGTTAACATTCAGAAGCCCAATAGGCTTAGTATGGAGATCTAGTTGAGCCCACGAGGTAATGTTAAAGATTTCTTCTAAGGTACCAAAACCTCCGGGCAGGGCTATAAAAGCATCAGAACCATATAGCATACAAGTTATGCGTTCATGGATGGATAGGGTTTGAACTTCATGCCCTCGTGTTTTGCCTGCAACATCTACCAAAGGGACAGGTATGACACCGATTACTTTTGATTTCTCTGCAAGAGCAGATTGGGAAACACAACCCATTAGACCACTGCTACCACCCCCATATACAAGAGTGATACCTTTTTCCCCCAGTTTCTTTCCAAGATCTACAGCCGCTTCTAGATAACCGAAGCCTTTCCCTACTTTTGATCCACAAAATACACAAATAGTTTTGATCTGTCGAAGTTTTGGTGCTTCCATCTTTGATAGTAAAGAAAGGAAAACTTACGAAGAAGATGTGATTTTGGGATGCCTGAACTATGAAATATGTTTGGCTATTTAAAGCCGGAAAAATTTACTGTTTTTGATTGATTCTGAAAAATTAAAGATTTACTTTTGACAAAATCAGCCCACTTTTGAATATTTTTATCGTATCGAGGCTGTCACCTTTCGGCGATTAAATATTTTATTTCCAGCTTTATCAAACCTCGAGAAAGGAAATTTTTTTTTTATTTCCATAACGCGTGAAAGAAAGCAGCAAAATATTTTAAAAGATTTACCTTATATCATTGCTGAACTGCCAGAAGCCTCATTTTGTAAAACAGACTGGCAAACAGGATCTTTCGATATTATATTTTGGAGATTATAACGATTTTTGTCCTCGTTAAACTGAGCATATAAGGAGAGAAGTTCACGTTGTACATAACCACTTGGGTGCGTCTCAAGAGTCAGTCGAATATCATCCAAAGACTCCTTACTCAGTCCACCCTTTATGAATTCGATTTTATCATCCCGATTAGTAGAAGAATATCCTACTGATTTGCAACGAGTATCACAATTCCAACGAGCACATTTGTAGCAACCACCCAGCCTTTTTGCTCTTCGTTTCTTTGCGAACGTGCTTTTGCCTAAACCAGGCATATGTTTTGGAAATGTTGATGGTAATTCACCAGATAGTCGAACCTTTGCTTCTATCAACCAGCGAACATCTTCTGGAATATCATGAGCCATTAACAACCTCAATCTTTCGAGCCTTATTCTATAGATCTTTCTCAGATCATTCATAGGAAGACTGGAATAATACTTGCGAATGTTAGAAAGAATGATATCCATTGTTTGATGATTCAACCTCTTCTCAGCATGAACTATTTAAAAGCGCAAGGATATGAATGAATCCGCGTGATGTTGTGACCAGCAAGAAAGCGCAGGATTATTTTAATGAAAAGAGGAGACAAGAAGTAATGCGCTGTTAAATTTTATCGATAAAGGAGATTTGATTGGAGATTTGGAATATTTTCTTGGATTATGGGTACTGATATTTTGTTTTAATAATGATAATCTTGGTATAGTGTGATGATACGTGGAAAGTAAAATGAGTACCGTATTGAATCAGAATTCATACGTATATACAAGTGAAAGAAATACTTTGCAGGAAATGTGGTGATATTTTAGTAAAGAATTTTAGTTTGAGAGATTCTGATTAAGTATTCAGAAATTATAAGATTAAGTAAGTTTAATTTCGATGACGAAATTATTTTAAGGAGGTAAGATTATAGCGACCCAGAATTTTTATGCAATAAATAATTATTTTAATATTTAGAAAATTGTGTCGCTACTATTTCATTTATTATTTTGAAGTTAACGCCGCGACGGATTCGTCTAGTCAAGTCAAGAAATATCGAATTTGTTCGATTTTAAATTAAATTTCCGAATTTCTAAAATTATGTTATTTTAATTGTTTATTCAAAGTATTATTTTCAAAATTATTTTGAATTCCAAATTTATTAAAATATTTCAATTTTCCTTATTCAAATTTATTTTCAGTCCAAAATATATCAGTTTTAATACAATTCCTTATACAAAAACATCATCATTATATATATAAATTTTACATCTATTTCATATTCCATCTCATTATACAAACACCAAAGCATTTCCAACTAATCTCTACACAATTCCATCATCTTTCCATATCAAACAAATCATGATGTCTTCCATTATTCATATTTTTTCTTTCTCCCACCTTCATTGTTTTCTTTCCATTTTCTTTCCCTCTGCACAAATCACACCCGAGACCATTTCAAACCACCACCTAAATTCCACAATAAACAAAGCAATTATCATATAGACATTACACCTATTCTAATTCAAAACTCCAACCTGGTCCATTTTCATCATTCTCTCCACCTACTCCCATCTACTCTCAATCTCATAAGATTCCCAAACCTTCCATGTGCATCCACTTTACAGCTCCATCTCCATCTCCAGCTATCAACCCTCACCACACACTGCAAAACCAAGCATCATTATGTTCCTATACCAAATTCTCCACTAACCAAATCACAATTTCATTTCCATCTACCTTAATACCACCACAGCTTTTCCATCATTATATCAATCCACTAACTCACAGCCATTCACTGCTAAGCATCTTCTACTGCCCAGATTGAACTCCAAACCAACAGACTGTTTCAATCGAATTCATCACACTGAAATCAATCTGTCAACCAACAATCCTCAATCCAGTTGCAGCCCCAAACCACAACCACGAAACCTATGTATCATCATCTCCAACCCACACTGCTCACGATCATTATCACCACCACAATACACAAAACTAGAAACCTGCCATCTCCACCTTCATCACCCGGAAGCAGCCACCACCACTGCAATGTTAATCACAACCACCGCCTGAACCTCCATCGACGCCACTGCCCAACTTCAATAGCAAATCAGAACAACTCCTATAACAACCCAAAACCTGCAGCAAAACCACCTAAACCTCCGTTCACTACCTCAATCACAAATTGCTGCCAAAAGCCAAGTCCTCGAATCCAACCACCAGCAATCATAGATAAAACCCAAAATCAACTAAACCAAAGACTTACCTCGACGCCGACTGCCAGTGACCGGATTCGTCACCGGAAATCGCAATCAAGATCAGAGCTTGAGCCTTGGATTCACCTCGAATCAACACCAAAACCTAGCCTAAATCACCACCACATGATGGCCGAACCATCGCCGAACCACCGCCGGCGTTTGGCTCGCGGCAACCTTGACTGAAAGTAGTCGATCGCCAGTTTTTTTTTCAGCCTTCGTGCTCTCGCCCTAGTTCTTCCTCTGTCTCTCTCTCTCGCGTATTCTCTCTTCTGTTAACGAAATGGCGAAAGTGAAAGAAAACAGGATATTATATTAACTTCCAGATTTTACACTTTGGTCCCTAAGTTTGCTAAATGATTTAAATCAGTCTCTACAGCTTTGAATAGTTTATTTCAGCCCTTTTAAAGTTTTAAATGATTTTATTCAGCCTTCATTTTTAAAATATATTATTTCAACCCTATTGTTTTGAGTTTCCAACTCAACTATCAAAAGTATTCATTTTAATCCCTCAACTTTCAAAATATCTATTTTAGTCCCTGAACTTTCAAAAGTATTCATTTTAGTCCCTCAACTTTCAAAACATCAATTTTAGTCCTCAAATTATAATTTATCATTTTGAACTATATATTCGATAGACTAAAGTGACTTATTGGCTAAGACGAAGCGTACGGAGAATTTAAAGAAATTGAAGTCATTCCCGCTCAACTTTGCACTCGTCGGATTTGAGGTAGACTCTCACTTATTAATTGATTTAAATTATGATTTCATATAAATGTCATGTGACTTGTGAAGAGTTATTTTTATGAAAGGAAATGAAAATGTATTTTTATGGAAAGAACAATGCGTAGACTCGCACTTATTAATTGATTTAAATTATGATTTCATATGAATGTCATGTGACTTGTGAAAGTCAATTTTTAAGAAAAACAAGTATGTTTTTATGAAAGGTAAATATACCTTATGTTGTTATGAAAAGTAAGTATGTTTTTATGAAAAGAAAATATACTTTATGTTTTTACGAAAAGTAAGTATACCCTATGCTTCACGAAAATGTTTTTTTGGATCATTGCTATGAAATCAATCTACCAAGATTGTTTTGGGTCCCATATGATAAGTTATGATATGTTAAGGGGACCGGAGTTTTAGTAGCGCTACACATAAGAATTCTTGCCACCTAAGTTCGGTAACATTCTTGTGTCTCCTATGTTTATGAGGATTTGCCACGAAGTTCGGTAAAATTCCTATCTTTCCATATGTTTATGAGGATTTACCACCTAAGTTCGGTAAAATTCCTGTCGCATATGTTTATGAGGATTTCGATCCTATCTTATGTTATGATGCAATTGATCCCTATGAATTTCAGAAAATTATGCTTGGTATACTTACTACATAAGAATTCTTACCACCTAAGTTCGGTAAAATTCTTATGTTTATGAGGATTTCGATATTATCCTATGTTATGATGAAAACTTACTGTTATTATGATTTTACTGCATAAGAATTCTTGCCACCTAAGTTCGGTAAAGTTCTTGTGTCTTCTTATGTTTATGAGGATTTCAATCCTATCTTATGTTATGCTTTCAAAAGAAATTATGCTTGGCATAATTAAAATGTTTTTATAAGTATATGGTTTTCAAAGAGCTATTTTCAAAGAGCCTATGATTTGCAAAATATGTCCCGTGCTGTAATGCACAATATGAGTTTTATCAAGAGCAGTTTTATAAAGAAGCTCTATCAATGCCCGTTTTATAAAGAGCCGGGATTTATGTGTTTAATCATCTTATAAATTAAATTAATTTGCGATGAGTCTACTGAGTATTTCCCCCATGAAATACTCACCCTACTTTTTAACAGTTTTGCAGATTTCGGAGACGGTGGCGAGCGATGAATGATGGTGGCAATAATCGTTGAACGGTTGAAAGTTTGACGTTAATGATTTCCGTATTTTCCAAACAATCGAATAATTTAGAGAAGTTCATTTATTTGAGAAATTATGATATTGGCAATTTCTTTACAATATTAATGGTTCGATTTACTATTTCAAATGGTTTCATAAATGTTTTCAATTTTAGCGGCCATTACAGTTTATTTAATGTTGCCAAAAATGAATTTCAATTATTTCTTCCGCAAAAATATTATTCGAAAAATTTAGACAGAAAATGACGTAGTGAATCGGGTATACGGAACTCGGGGCGCTACAATATTAGTTTCGAAATTTAATTTGATGCATTTGTTGCCGCATTAATTGTTTTGATAATAAAATTTATTTATTATTTCATATTTACTTTATTCCTAAACCAATTATTAGACGCAGGCGTGGACGTGGTTCCATATGGTTCTGGTTCAAAGGGAACCGAATCGAATGAATTTTGAAAAAAGAATAGTTGGTCCCTTTTTGTAAGAGAAGAACCGAACTAGAACCGAACCGTTCGGTTCTTTTGGTTCTGGTTCCGATTTCCTAAACTAAATTTTTTCAAACTTAAACGATGAAGTCATGGTAGATTCCGGCTGATAAGAGTTGTAAGACGGTAAGGTCATCGACTTTGATCAAAATGCGAATACAATACTCAAAATCCTTGACATCAAAATATTCACTTCCTTTTAGACAATAACGTATCTCCTCATTCGTGTGTATGTGCTCATTCTAAATATTCTTCAATTTCTGCTCGTAATTCTCCACCTTTTCAGAGAACATTCGGACAAGTCCAGCAAATTCTTGAAAACAAAATAACAATTAATTTTAAGATGAAGAGTGGAGATTTATTGTTTAATTATTCATGAAGAACTAACGGTTGAAGTTTTGAAATTGAATGACAGAACCAGTAAAAGAAAAATGATTTATGATCTATGATTTTTTTTTTATTACTTGTTTTGCTTATAGTTATTGTAATGTTTAATGAGTTAATAGTTGTTGGATAATTGATATTGATTAATGGACCGGATAACATGCATTAAGATTAGAAATTGATGATTTTTTTTATTTTTTTAAATTTATATTTAAAAAAATAAAAATAAAAATTGTGTTTTGTTATGGTTCTGGTTCTGAACCAAGAACCAGAACCGATGGTTCTTTATTTTTAGAACCAAAATCGTTTAAAATTTTGATAGAACCGAATCGGAACCTAACCGAACCGCTGGTTCCAGTTCTTTTGCCCAGGCCTACCGATTATCAACCAAATTGAATAATTAATTTTAGCTTGAACAAGATTTTAAATTAACCTGACTAAATAATTAATTTTGTCAACAACCAGAATTTGATCCAACTCATCCAAAATCATCATATTCGTCTAACACTATCTCTTAATTGATTTAAGCTAAAACAAAATTAACCCAAACAAGTCCCTATTAAATAATATCAACCCAAACAAATAAAAACAAGGGACGTAGCTTGATTTTTTGGGGTGAAATGTAAAAGAAAAAAAAAAAAAAAAAAAAAGGGAAGAACCTACTCAAAGAACTTCAAAACTCCATTTTGCAATTCTTGGTTGGAGCTGATTTCAACTGCAAAATTCCTTTTTTTTTTTTTTTAAATTTGTTATGGCTACTTCCCTATTAACAAGTAAAATAATAACCTATATCCCCTGGGAGTGGGACTGGCTACTTCCCTATTAGTAAGTAAATTAATAACCTATGAGGTTTTTTAATGAGCATCCATTTGATTAGCTTATTATTTATTGTTATCTAATTGCCATATTCTGAAGAACCGCTCTAAAGAAACGACAATAAAAATGAGATTCAACACTCACTGATTAAAGGAAGGAAATTGGTCAAAGATAAATCGACAAGTATAATAGCATATATACAGCATAATAATATTTTAATGAAAGCAACCGTATGTTTTCCTGACGTTCTGAACAAACAAACAAACAAACAAAAAATTTCAGGAGGGTAAAAATGAAAATTTCATACAATATGTATCTTACATCTTACTATATCACCGAGCACCAATTTAGAGGGGACCAAATGTTAAGCCATTTGTGAACTGAACCTTCAGAAAACATGAGCTATTCTCAAACAAATCGTGACTCGTTCGGTAGAGGATTGAACAGTACTGCGAGAAGGAGAGAAGTTTGAATCTTATTATTCACTGTATTCTCCACTCTGTTCAGAACATGCTTAAAGACCTAGTAGGCAACAGATTCCCACATCTATTGGTGCTGGCTGATTCACTCTCAAACAAATTCAACCTTCTAAATTCTGACATTACCCAGATTGGAAAACCACTTTGAAATCCTCTCTCAGAATTATGAGCATGGACCATGGCAAGTTGAAATTGATCTTGAACATTATGTACCCAAGTGCAATGGAAATAAGGCATTACTGACCATTTTTTCCTTTGGAGGGGAAAAATCTGCTAAAGCCACGGGAATGTTTATCCGGTGTGCAAGTAGATGACAAGGAAGAGGATACCAACGGAGTAGGCCGGTGTTTTGGATTCTTTGAACTGTTGGGTGATCTCAATAGATTGCTGACTTCAGAATCAGAAGGAATAAATGGGGAACTGGAAGAATCCAAGGAAGAATTTGAGCCTGCTCTCTGCAAATTGATAGAATTGGCAGTCTCCTTCTCGTTCGAATTGGTATCTTGTAAATTCATGCCTCTTATAGTCGGTTCTTCAGTGAAGCATATGCCTCTCTGACTCCTCCCTGGTGGGGAATCTATAGCCTCTGCCTGGGGATGTAAAGCTTTCAACTGCTTACCGAGAAGCAATATGGTCTCTTGACACTCTTCTAACTTCTCTGTTGCAGCCGCCAACTCCTCCTGAAACGGAAGAAGACATGGTGTTCTTTAGTTCAGCAAGTTTTTTGGCTGAAGTTTAATACCGATGATGAAAACAAAACCGAGGTTAAAATAATAAGGGAAGAACAGGAATAGGCCTTTCTTTCTGTACTATACAACTAAAGCTAATTTTCCCAAATTTGGTTTCATGTCATCTCTTTATATTGGATGTCAAGCTCTCAGGATGGTTCTTTAGTTGTATGGTAAATATTCGAAGAAAAATGCTAAAAGTACTCATTGGTGACCATCATCATACATCTTCAGCATTGGTCCAAAACATCTCCCACCCAAGCGCTGGCTTGTTGTGTGCCAACATCGTCGTGCATAACATTCCTGAGTACTCAATCCTCATCTTATTATTTTATACAAGATTTTACTGACTCAAAATGTTCAGAATTTGAAGTACACATTGATGCTCACTAATACAGATATTTCTAAATTTGAACATTGATCTATCAAGAAAAGGTACTGTAGATCTCTCATTTTTCTTCCATGTATAAGATTTGCACTATCATTTATAACTTCCACTAGTGTTATGTTCCATTTCTATGTGACTGTCTAAGCAGATAGCATCACAACCTTAGACAAACAACTTTAGCATCAACTGATTTTCCACAACACATCCTTAGCACAAGGATTTAAACCGTCAAAGACCATAATTTTTAAATGCACAAAACAACAAAAGAGAAAAACATTATAGACACTTCAGGGTTACAGAATCTCCAAAAGTTGGCGACAACCAAAAAATTTGCAAAAGCAGAAGGTAAGCTTAAACCAAATTAATTACCCTAAATAACTTCTTAAGGTTCAAGCCTGTAATTTGAATTCCAAGATAAGTCGCATTTCCTTTTTTAAAAAATTTAAGATAGGACTAAACATTGTAAATCCACAATCTCTCAAGAACAGTCCATTCGATTGTAAGCCTTTTCAAGATCAACTTCTCCTCAAATCAACTTATCCTGCCTTTCTACTTCTCGG
This sequence comes from Ligustrum vulgare, assembly GCA_963555705.1. Lineage (NCBI taxonomy): Eukaryota > Viridiplantae > Streptophyta > Magnoliopsida > Lamiales > Oleaceae > Ligustrum > Ligustrum vulgare. Next base: position 37,021,437 of record OY743173.1, on the reverse strand, counting down.
TAAGCGGTTACGCTCGATTTGGGTCACATAAAAATAGAAATGGCCACGTTCAAGGGTCTTAAAGAAGATTTTCGAGCAACCATCAGGTCCCACTCAAACTATGCCCCTGAGTTTTATAAAGCGTGCTATGATTGGTTTAAAGAACCTTCAAAAGTAACAGCCTCACTTTAATTTTCAAACTAGCACAATTACTAACCTAAGAAACACCATGGAAAATTCCAAGATAAGTCATTTTTCCAATTTTTAAATTTAAGATTGACACTAAACATGTTATAACCCAAATTTTCCAAGGCAATCTATGTCTATTATATGTTTATGAGGTAGGGTCATGGTGAATATAGAATATAAGGCAACGTAGTTTACAAGTTTCACCTGGTTGGTCTTGGCATCATTATCAGCTGCTGAATAACTCTCAATCCTGATATGAAAAATGCAGAAAATCACGTGAAAAGATTAGAAAGAGATTTTTAATTGAATTGCATCATGAAGTCATCTCAATATTTAATAGCATATTACAGAATATTGACAAAAACCTAGGACCAATTACATTTAAAACCATTTAAGACATGATAAACTAAGTTCAAGTCTACCAAAACTGGTCAACTGCTACAAGCGAATCACCCAATTTAAGCCTACTCATCAACTGCGGATACCATAAGAAGGGATATATCCGAAACATTTGACATAAACATGCTTTATATTTTACCATTGAAAGTCGAGAAATACCATTATACAGATAGAAGAGAGAGTGCATTTGAAGAAAAATAGGTAGAAATAAAAATAAACTTTTATCCTTAGATTCAGTGTTGTGCAAAATAAAAGGCATTAATTAATTTAATAGAGATCCCATGAATTGCCTGAATTGCTGAGACACGACTTTGCACTCACATCATGTAGTTACCATTATGAGAGAGCATTTCACAACCAAACTAAAAATGGACCCGAAAATGGCCGTGCTGAAGTTTATAATAGAGGGCCAAATTGAGGATGAAACTTGTCTCCATTTATTAATTTTGTAGTTGAAGAACAAAACAAGTCAGTACGTCCAGATTTGGGAATCACTAGTTTTGTATTTAGTTTCTCTTTAGTTGAAATCTGGATTTATCAGTTGCTTGGCTTCAGTTCTCAGTACACATGAACAAGCTAAATGCATGTTTACTATATCTCTACAAGGTATAACAAAATCCCTATAACCATATAGTTGGGGCTTTGAAAGTAAGGCTCGAGTTATCACTTTGAAAAACTTCAAAAACTAATGCCAGTGCTGGAGTCTACTTGAGTTTAGAGGATTGTTACTAACATTTTCAGGTGTTCTTGAAGATCTTTGCACCGGGCCAGCGCATCTTGATAATTTCTTCTCTCCTCTTGCAGCTCATTATCCAGAGTTTCTATTTTCCCATGGAGGAGGTTTACTTCAGTTTGTAACTCCTCTGCCCGTGCTTCAAGCGATCTGTAAGACTCTGCCATGCATTTGAGCTGTGTCTCTGCCAAGCTGTTCAACTTTTGAGATGATGTTAATTGTGACATAATCTCCGAAAGATGCTGTTCTGTTTCCAGTAATTGCGACTTGGTACTTTCCAGATTTTCAGTACATCTAGCCAGGTCAATTTCCATATTATCCTTTCCCAATTTCAATTGTTCCAACTCCTCCAATGAGCATTTCCATGATGTGGCAGTCAATTCAGATGTTGGAACAAGATTCCCATTATGTGGAATATCAGGGTCAGAAGTGGAATCAGAAAATTGGGTGGAACTATTTGAATATCTCTTAGCAGAAGAGTCTACAATGCCCTTATTCTCCGGTAAAGCAATCTTGTCAATACAATCAGAACTACCATTTTCAACTTTGGAATTTTTATATCCCAAGACATTAAAGTGGAGCTCACTTGCTTCGCTTAATACGAGAGAAAGGTCAAGAACGAAATCGGGGAGGTTTGTCCTACAGTTAATAACCTCATTGTATTTGGCAGAGAACACATCCATTTTTTCATTCAGTCCTCCATCACGAGTTGTTACCTGGATGGCCTTAGCCTCTTTGCCTAGAATCATTACAAAGTCATATATCTGAGAAATGGCTACTGCTAATTCTTGGTTAATGTTGTGCAGAATTTCGGTGTTTATTTTACTATCTACAGAAGAAGACATGTCCTCTTCTTCAGTCACGTCAGCACCAGTCCTGTGGTCTAATGCAGAGTCCAAGCACTGTGCTGCCTCAGCAACACGATTTGATATCTTGGGATGCAGAGTATCATCCATGTCATGTAAAACACGTTTAATGTCCTCCAAAACCACTTCCATGTCCTTCTCCTTGGACATCGACTCTACAACCATAGAAATTCTTGACCGAAGCTTCAAAAAAGTGAGCGGATCAACGTGCACCTGAGGAATCAGCCCTATGGCTTCATTAGAAAAAACTGGTGTTTCTGATTCAAGATCCTTAGATTGCACATCCATGCTGGCTGTGGCTTCTATTGAAGTGTCATACCTTGCAATTACATTTCTTGTATTACCTGATGAGTCTGAACAAGAAACTGCTGCATTTGAATCATTCGATAAATATGCTATTTTCTCCATCTCCAGAAAATCATCCATAAGGTCCAGGTGATGTGCACTTTCAGACTTGAGTGGACTATCAACATTCTTTTCCTTCTTGAAGTAAGAGTGCTCAGACATCAACACTGTAGCGCATGATCCAGCAACACTTGCATCATCATCATTTCCACCTTCAGACATGGAGGTAAAGCCTGGTGAATTACTTGCATTTTGAATATATGAACCTTCAATAGGAGCATGACCATTGAATTTTGCAGGACTTTTATGTTCGCCATTGGCATGCAGTTGTACTTCTAGATCCTGAAGTTTATGGGCCGCATCATCAGATATACTCCTGGAGGCTAGAAGTTCACTGTTGCGATTTGCCAATGCTTCTTTCAACATCTTAGTTTCTTCTTCCATTACGAATAGACGTTTAGTAAGTAACTCATTTTCTTTCTGGTACTTGTGTATACTATCAAGGGAAAATTCAGGCAGTTGGCTCAAGTGTGAAGTAGGAGGCTTTACCGGAGATCTCCTCAAACGTGAGTCTCCATAATCCCTCCCCAAAGTTTCAACTTCAAGTTTCATTTGGGCCAATGCAGCAGGACCAGGCAACTTTTTCCTAACAAGACCACGCAACCTCTGACACTCAGCTTCAAGTTTAGCGATCTTTTTTACTCCTTCCAGGTACTGCTTGTTGGCTACTTCAGAAGATCGCACACTCATGTTCTTCTCCTCATTACGAATCTCAAGCTCTTTCGAAGCTATATGAAGTTCATATTTGAGTGAATTTATTTCCCTGTCAGAGGATTCAATATTGCTCTTCAGAAGTTCAATCTCTGCCTCCGCTTGTGATTTTTCTTCACTCAGCTTGATCAACATGTTAGAGCGCTCCTGCAAAGACCTTGAGAGTGCAGCATTTTCGGCAGCAGACCTGAGTAATTCTTGCTCTAAATTAGCTATATTTGCTTCTAGCTGGAGCTTTATCTTGTCAAATTGTTTTGTTTTACTAAGAACAACCTCGTGTAACTTCTTTTCATGTTCTTCCTTTAAACTTCGTATCTGCCTCATGCACTCTTTGAGAGCGTCATCCAGATGTAATGCCCGGTCTTCTGCAGTGAGCTTTAACAGCGTGACAGATTCCAAATGATTTTTCAAAGCTAAAGCTTCTGCCTCGGCCTTTTCCCAACCTGTGCAACTACTTGTTAGGAGTCAAGTTCTGTCCATAGTAGACTAACTTGAAAAAGGGTAAATTATCCATTACACTACTCTAAATAAATGAATAGCTTTCTCCAAATGTACTATAGAGTCAGACCATTGTCAAACCTGAAACAGCTTCTTCAGCAACTTTGGAATGTTGTTTCACCAGGTTTTCTTTATTAGTCATTTCTGAATGGGATTCCGACATTTTTTCATTCAATTCCATTACTTCCTCTTCAAGAGTTTTCGTTCTCTCTCGGTAGGACTTCATTTCTTCTTCCAACCCAGATAGATGTGTATATGACTCCACTGAAATTTGAACATACTTTGGTTTTTTATTGCTGCCCTGTTTAGCCTGTTAGAAAATGAAACACAAAAAGAGAGTAAAAACCATAAGAAAGATGTACTTGACAAAGCGAAAGAGTCAAATATTCTCAAACACGGGAACTGTTCACCGTGATACTGACAAACCTGGACAGCCTGAGTTGTCCCTGCATCTGAAGGGGCTGTCGAAGACTCCGACTCAAGAGCTGCTGCATTTTCAGCCACTTCCTTATTAGACGAAGATTTCTTCTTCCAGGGCCAACTTTTTCGATCCATTGCAGGCTGTAACGAAAAAAATTAAAAAATTTAAAAAAAAAATAATAATAATAATAATAATAATAATAATAATAATAAGTGCCAGCTAATGTAACAGTATTTTTCAATAGTGAGGTAATATCCCTAGAAATGTAAAATGCATCAGAAAAATCAAAATCACAAACACGATATAGGCCTAAACACAAACCAAAATATGAATTTATTTAGAATGCTTCAACTGCCATTCATAATAAAATGCCAGTGAAAATTTATAAACATAATGTTGATGCACTCATTGCGTTAAAAAAAATATATATAGAAGACTTAACAATGCTTTCAGATGTTTTTAAAACTCTTGAAACATATTCCAAAAATAAGAAAAATTACCAATCAGGTAGAAGATGCAGGTAGTAGGAAATCGATTACCTAACCCAATCACAAACCACAGTATCAAGACACCAAAGTCACTCACTCCAATATTCCCTAACTGAGCTTCCAGACTACCCACAAGCACTCACACAATAACTTTTAATGGTGTGCAGTAATTAAGATATATAAAGACAAAGGGAGAAAAACTGGAAAAAGTTGAAACTTTCAAGTATATGCTGAGAATTTTTCCCCCTTTTGAAGGTGTAAATTGAGAGGGAAAAACAAGACGGAACTAAGAAAGAGGAAGTATGGACTGGTGAAGTTCAAACGAGGATCAAAAGATTAAATTAAGTGCAAATAACTGGAGGCCGGTTAGAGATTTTGAGATATTATTATCAAATTCTCTATAATGGTTCACTATTACAGAAATGAAGCAAATTTTTAAGGTGTGCAATCACTCAAGATAATTAAAAATAGGAAGATGGGGATATAGATAAGGACAAGTCACCAAAAACAATGAAAATATACTATGAACATGACATTCTTGTATTTACAACAAGATTCTAAAAGATCAATGTCAAAGAAAGAAATATTACATACATTGCTTAAAATTGACCTAAATTCACGGTGCCCATAGTCAAGGATAAAACAACTTTGAAACAAATCTTAATTTCTTATATTCATAAATTTGAAACACAAAGCAGGCATCAGTCGCAATATGTGAACCCAAAAGATTGTAATCAAAATGTTTTCTCCAAACAGAAATGCATACACGTGCCTTGGACAAATTATTCGTCATACAACACCCAAAAAATACGGAAAAAATTAAATTATAGCAATTAAATTTCCCAAATTCTAAATTTATTCACAGCTCTTGAAACTTTAGATTCTTATATCAAGAATAAAAGAACTGCATAACATAGAGTCTGACAAGAATTCTTATATATATATATATATATATAGAAAAAATGTATTGATCGTCCACCGGAATAAAGGTAAATACATTGTAGTTTCTGACCAGAGTAAACGCTGATTTACAAGACTTATAAAGCAATGAGGCACAGCTGTGATGTGAATTTCAGGAAATCAAAAAGGAAGAAAGTGATTGACTCTACTAATCAAACTCGGGAAAATGTACTAAAAATTGATTTAAACCATAAATTTGCAGAACACTAAGCAAAAGAAAGTAAAATTAGTAAACTTTCAATCTCTTGTGATGCCATCTACTAACTGAAAATCAAATAAACGGAAAAATTAAACAAACACAACAATTCGAGTTACCTGTGAGGATTACTAACAATGCAGCTGGAGCATAAGATTATGATTCTATTACTGCAAATGTTTATTAAGAAACTAAGATCTGTGCTTGAAATTTTTTATCTCTGCGTGTTTGATAGAGAGAGAGAGAGAGAGAGAGAGAGGACGGAAGACGGTGAATGGTGACCGGGTGGGGTGGGGTTTCAGTACGATAGGTGTCACTTGAAATGCAAGGCGTTGGAAAGCTCCAAATCGTCAGCCTTTTTAATTTGTGGTTGTGATGTAATTAACAAATTATTATTATTATTAATATAACCCTTTATTTATATAAAAGATTCAAAATCTCAATTGACACTATTCATTTAATTTCAATAAAATAATATTCATCCAATTTAACTATTCATCCAATTAAGATTAAATATCATTCATCCAATTGCAATTAAACATCATTCATTCAATTAAAATTAAATATTATTCATACAATTTAGGTACTATTTATGACAATATTCATCTAATTGCAATTAAACACTATTCATCCAATTTAGGCATTATTCATCAAATTAAACATTATATACGTACAACAATTAGATGCACTATTATTCATCAAATTGCAATTAAACACTATTCATCAAATATATGCATTATTCCAATTGCAATTAAACAATATTCATCCAATTTAGGTATAATTGCAATTAAACACTATTAATCTAATTTAGACATTATTCATCCAATTAAACATTATGCGAGCAACAATTGAATGCACTATTCATCCAATTAAACACTATCTGTGGTAGGTCATAATAAGTCTAGTCTCCTTATCTGTGTGCGGTGGGCATGGAATCTCATGCCAATAGTAACAGGAGCTCGAGCTTGTACGTTCTCGATCATCGAAATTGTGGAAGTCACATGATAAGTTAATATATATTATTATAAAAAAAAATTCGAGATTCAGGGCTTAGTTATAGTTGTGAATTTTTATAAGGCTTATTGGCAAGAAACCATGTATCCGTTGGCGTTGGACCTATTATGAAATACCTTCTACCTTTTCAATTTGTCAGAACACTCCCAATATGACCTTTAAGGTGCGGAAGACCTCCTACGAATTTCGATTGTTTGAAAGTTAAAAATGACAAAAACAAAAATAAAATAAAATGTAGTCATGATCCCAAACTTTACATTTGTTTTAGACTATATACTCGAACCTTTTATTTGTCACTCACAATCCCAAAGGCCAAAACCTTTATTCTAAAAGGTCATAAAGCGAGATTTTCTGTCAATCTGGAAATATAGGGTATTTCACAATAAATTCAAAAGTTAGGGATTTTCTGCCTATAAACCTAATCTATATATATATATATATATATTGGGACAACATTTGATAACTCAAATGACGGATTTACCCTTGAATTTTAATTTGGACCTTTGATTGGCTTTGGGTGGGTGGAGTGGAGCACCGTCATTCTCCTTTGAGTCAATCCAGCTCATAATTAGCGCGTAGACTTGGTGGCAAGTGCAGCCATTGTATCTGATTTCTGTTACGCCGCTAGACCATTTTTTCTTTTTCTTTTGTTAAAAATTAATTTTAGGTAAAGAGCAAAAAATTCTAATTTCTGTTACGCCGCTTGATTTTTTTTTTTTTCTTTTATTATTAATTTTAGGTAAAGACCAACAAAATTCTATTTGTAGACAATAAAGAACAGTATTTTTCGTCTGTAAATTGTGTACATTTTCTCCGTTCATGCATTGCACGACTTATGTACAAGATGATTGAGATGAGTAATATTTAGTAATATTTTTAAAGTACTAATATTATTTTAAAAGTAGTTGATGTATTAAATATTATTAAAAAAAAAAATTAAATTGTTAAAAAAGTTATGTATGAATATTTTTTTTATGAAATTATGTATATAACGTGAAAATTTTGAATAAATTGAAATGTAATGTTTTGATTATAATAACACTTCTTTGTAGATAATATTTTTTGTCAACTTCTCACAATTTTTTATATTTTTATTTTTTGATTTTATCAAAACTTTAATAGTTTGTATTGAAGTTTTGCGAGAAAGTTCTATATATAGCTGGCCATGAGAGAATGTATGTTCACGAATGTATATTCCAATAGTAATCATTATTTAACCTTAAGTCTTGTTAATAGTTTTTGCAAATTATAAACATATTGAAAATTGTTCATCTTGAATTTGAATTAATATCAGTGTTCTAAAACTCGCGCGTTGTGCGCACACAACGTGCGCGCTAGGCGCGAAGAGTGCCTCCGACCCGTCGAATTAGCGAAAAGCGTGAAAAAAGCATCTGAAATTTTTTTTATCTAAAAAACGTGAAAAAGCGCTCATAATGCGCTAGTAGGCGTGGCGAAGCGCTAGTATGCGCGCTTAGGCGTGCTGAAGTGCGATCCGAAGGGCACTTATGCTTCTAATTTTTGTTTTTATTTTTTTGCATATTTTCTAAGAGGTTAAAATATGTGTAGCATATAAGAATTGAAAAACGCTTTTTAACGCCTACTCCTGCTTAAGCTTGAAAAGCTTGACACCGGGCTCCACGCTTCACGCTTTTTAAAACACTGATTAATATACTCCATAATTTACTGGAATTTATAGGATACGTGAAAGAAAATTTTTTTTTCATCATGTTATCCAATGATTATTTTTACATGTATTATATGTTTTTTGAAATCATGATAAATCATTTCTATCTCATTGCAAAGATCTTGGATGAATCTAAATTCCTTAAAAGCTTCATTGAAGAATTTATTTTCAAGATTAACATGTTTGGTGGGATACCTTTTGACAACGATGTACTTAGGAGCTCCTCTTGATAAAATTAGTTTATATCATCTATTGCTTCATCGAACCTGACTCCACAATTTCTACATGAAATAACTCAATAGTAATATACTCATATTTTGTTGAAAAAATTCGTGTTGTGCCACAAAATCAGACGGAGTTGGGTTGCATATAATAATATAGGAAATAAATAATGTAATGAACTATGTTATTAATATTATTAATTGATAATGATGATATTGTGTAAGGATTAGGAGTATCTCATTGTTATGTATTGATTTAGTGTATATTTGGTATTGTTTAAAAATAATTTTTTTGAAATAAATAGTGATTTTATGGAAAATGGATGGTTGAAATTTGGTTGAAAAGTCAAATATTGTGGGCTTGACTTTAAATGAATGGCTGAGATTGAATACTGTAGAAAATGGAGAAAATTTTAAAGAAAATCAAACAAGGGCTTAGTATGAAAATCAATGAAGCACTACGTATAAAATGCTGTGTGTGTGTCAGTCAGAAAATCCAATTTCTGAGATTTTGGATGTAATATTTTGATTATTATATTAATATTTTATAATCATAATAGTATTTATTAAATGAAGAAGTAAAGATTATAACATAATTTTAAAAAAAATTAAAGAAAAAACTATAATAATAAATTAGTGCAAAACTTGAAAAACATTGAGAAGAACAACCAAATAACAAAAGAACAAAAGAAAGGTAAATGTGAATTATAGTTTTTGAATTTTTTTTTTAATGCAACCTATGAAATAAAAAACACGAATTAATGGAATTGTGTCATTTTGAATTGAAATTCATGTACGTGGTTATTATATTCTTAATATAGTACATATATAATATAAATTATGAAATTTGAGTAGGCGATTCAATTTTTAGAATTCTGATGAAATATTTTAAATATTATATTAATATATTATATTCTAATAATATTTATTAAATGACAGAGTAATTTTTTTCTTTAATACTGTGAGAATAATTAACATGAAATTTTATTACAATATTGTAAAATGTTGATAATAAGTTAATTTAAAAACAAATAAATGAAATAGTATAATAATATGAAATTACATTATAACAATGTAATTCTTAAAAATAAATAAATTAATGTTATTAAATAGAGGTAAAGATATATTGGGTATATAACTAAATATATAAGGGTAAATTAGGTATTTAAAAGATTCGCCTCCATCCATCCTTTTTAGATATTGTGTATGTATGTATGTATTGTACATATTGTATTGTATTGTAATATGTATATATGTATGTACGTAATATATGTATATGTAGTAGATTTGTAGACAAATTCTATAAATTGCAACTTTGCCTTCCTGTGAATAAAAAGTGAAAATTCATGATTATGCCTCATTTCGGCGGCCGCCCGTTTGGGGGGAACTTACCCCTTATTTGTTACACTTTATTTTATATATATATATATATATAATAATAATAATAATAATAATACTCAATTTCAATCATTTACTAAAAGACACAATATTTGACTTTTCAATCAAATTTCAACCAATCATTTGTCTATCACTATTCATTTAAAAAAATATTATTAAACAATACCAAAAACACACTAAACCTCTGTTTGACAACTCATTATAATTTACATAATTTTTCAAATCACTTTTTAACTATACATATTTTCTTTCTCCAATTTTCAACCACAAAATTTACCTCGAAATTCGAAATAAATGGCCGCGGCTCATTATAATGAGCCACCGAACAGAGGCTAAAATTATTTTATTAATTTATTTATATTTTCTAGATAAGATGTGAGGTTAAAAATTGGAGAGAGGAAATGTGGATGGTTAAAAATTGGTATGAGAAATTGTGTAAATTAATTTTTATGTTTTTTCTTGTCTTTTCTCATTCAATTCAATTGGTCGAACAGAGCCTATATCCTGCAATTTCCTCTATTACATTTTAATAATATAATGGGTTAAGATGTTAGAGCATCTGCAATGAATGTGTTAATTTACATATTAGTATCATATGTCAGGTATGGGTAAAATTTATTTTTACAATGAATGTGTTAGTATGTTAGTTAAATGCATTTATTATAACACGTTAAATAATTTGATATTTTTCGTTCTACATACAAAACAGCAAAACAAATGTCGATGTAGCTTTTAAGATTTCCCTACATAAAGAACAACAGAATTTTTTACATCCTTGTCCACGAGCACACATTCCAAGTTGCGTGCCACTTTTACATTGTTGTTCACCGGAACAACATATTTCCTGGCGACACGAACTTTGATAATCCAATTTGTTCTTTTTTTGTCCAGGTCTTTCAACAAGGAAGCCTGCATTTTGTCGTAGGAAGCCCAATATTGCTTAATGATGCAATTCGTATGTGGAGAGTCAAGCAGAAACATAGAAATTAAGAAGATGTAGTGTTGAAATATATAAGGCTGTGTTTGATAAAGCCTTATTTTCCAGGAAAATGTCAAATTATGAAAAATATTTTCCACCTTTTGCATTTGTTGGGTGTTTGGTTGGAAAAATTTGTCTTGGAAAATATTTTCTTATGTACAGTCATTTAAAGCACAACTACCTCATTTGCCTTGAAAATATTTTCTTACCTATTTGTTGAGAAAATATTTTCCAGCTAAGGTGGAAAATTCTTTTGCGTCACGTTTGATCATTTTTATTATTGTTAATTGACTTTTTTTTTTCCAGAAATTAACATTATTATTATCAAGTACAAATGAGTGAAAAATAAAAAAAAAATTATTAAATTTGTTAAATTTTGATTATTTGTCATGAAAAATAATATCAATCAAACAACAAAATTTGGAAAATCTCCCACTTTTTCATCTGGCAAATTAATCTAATCAAACACTTCCAATTAACATTTTCCAGGAAAATAATTTCCAGCCAAATCAATTCCTATAAAATATTTTCCTACTATTTATTTTCCATCTTTTCTATCAAACACACCCTAAACGAATTTAAATGATAGTTTTGATGCACGGGTATTGCTAGTTAAGTAGTAAAATAAAACTGCTGAAAAAAAAAAAAAAAAAAAAAAAAAAAAAGAATCACATGGAAATGACTCAGGGATTGTAGTTTTAAATGGCAGTTATTATTTATGAAATTATAGTTACAATTTATGAAAATGTTTAACCGTATGCTTGGTATGGTGGGGGTGAAACGAAATAAAATTCAAGAAATGGTTGTAATCATGTACCAAAAACTTTGGCTCCGTTCTCTTTACTGTTTTGAGCCCGTTTTGAGTTTTCGATTTTTGGAAATATCGGAAACGCGTTCACTTTGCCCATTTTCATAAACGCGTTTTTCAAAATACAAAAAAAAAAAAAAAAAATACAAAGGAAACTCAAAACGATTTTTTTTTTGTTTTGGATATTTTGTATTAAAAAATCCAAAACGCGCGTTTTGGATTTTTTTTTTTTTTTTTTTTTTGTAAATGTAAAATACTTCATTCACTTGAAATTCTTATATTATTTTGTCGTTATATATAGATCCATGTTAAGATTTTTTTTTTTTAATTTTTTTATTTATTATTATTATTACTTTGTAAATGTGAGACACTTCCTTCACTTAAAATTCTTATATAATTTTGTCATTATATATAGATCCATGTTAATTTTTTTTTTTTTTTTGGTAAATTATTTTTATTTTTACTTTTTATAAAAGTGAGACACTTCTTTCACTGAAATTTTTATGTTATTTTGTCATTATATATATAGATCAATGTTAAGTTTTTTTTCTTGTAATTTTTTTTTTATTATTTTTTTTGTAAAAGTAAGACACTTCATTCATTTGAAATTCTTATATTATTTTGCTATTATATAGATTCATGTTAAGATTTTTTTTTAATTATTATTATTATTATTATTTTGTAAATGTGAGACACTTCCTTCACTTGAAGTTCTTATATTATTTTGTCATTATATATAAATCCATGTTAAGATTTTATTGGTATGAGGTTAAATTTTTGTTTAGCTGAAACAATATTAATGATGAATTTATTGACATAGAGAACTAACTGATTTATTAATATTAAAATTAATGTAATTCAACAAATCAACCATTTTTTACATATAAAATATCACAAAATAAATATATCAAAAAATTACAAAGTAAACACATTTTTCAGTTTTCTATTTTTGAAAACAGTTTTCCAAAATCACAAAGAGAACATGTTTTCAGCAATCCCAAAACAAACAACAAAAATCCAAAATTCAAAACAAAATCCAAAACTCAAAATCCAAAATTGAAATACAAATAGAACGGCCCCTTTATTTTGTGGGTGGATTGATAACAGTGTTTTAAAAAAACCAAAAAACTAACAGGTAAACGTTTAAAATTAGGATAATTTTATTTGCACCCCCACTCATGTCTCCATGTGTGACAATATGCTCACATGATGTGTGAGGTTAAACCATAATTGTGTGTTGGACCACACACCCCCATATAAGTGTGGTGTCAAATATGAAATTATAGATGAGATGCAAGTAGCATTACCCTTAAAATTATGGGCAAGTGTTAAGTGGCCAAATTATTAGGTCAATTGAGATTTTGAGAGGGAAAAATATTCAGAATCTTGATGGCTCTATGTTTCTTGAAAATTGTCATGTCACGTTAATTTTTTTTTGCATTTTAACTAAAATTAATATATCTCATGGGGATGCTTTTAGGCACAAAACTAAGTGACAAATCAATTTGTTTAAAAGAGTTTTTTTTTTTTTAAATCATTAGTGATTTTTAGGAGAATAGATGGTTGTGATTTGGTTAAAAGGACAAATATTGTGACATTAACTTTTAATGGATTATTGAGATTGAGTACGGTAGAAAAAATAGAAAAATTTAAAGAGATTCAAACAAAAACTAATTATTAAGCATGTGTTCGAAAACTTGCTTATAACACACAATTATGCTTATAACACACAATTATAATCAACACAGTTTTCAATATCATTTTTTAATCACACACATTTTTTTAAATCACTTTTTAACCATAAATTCTACTTAAAAAATACAAATTACACCAAAAATAGCACTTATTTCAGTTGTCAAACGGGCTCTGTTTGCAAACATTTTTTAAACATATTTTTAAACAACAAAGTTTTTCAAATCACTTTTTATCCACACATGTTTCCTAAAATTACTTTTCAACCACATATTTTATCTCGAAAACATCACATTCTTTATTTTTAAACAATTTTTTTTTTTAACAAACAGAGCTTAAGAATTATTTTTATAAAAGTAAGCTTGTATTCTATTAGGTTAAGATATTAAGCACCAAAGTGGATATTTTTTTACTTAACACGAGTAAACATTTTCCTATTTAATTTTATATCAAAGACTAAGTTGTCATTCTATTTGTATTTCAACTATTTTCATTTTAGAAAACGTTTTTTGTTTTCAATTTCTATTTTTAAATTTGCTAAAAACGCATTTAATTTGTCATTTCTAAAAACTGTTTCTAAAAAAAAAAAAAAAAAAAAAAAACTGAAAAAAATACATTATTTTTAAAATTTTGCAAAATACTAATTTGACTATGTTTTAGGCCTAGACAAAAGAACCAGAACCAACGGTTCGGTTTGGTTCCGGTATGGTCTCGATTCGGTTCTTTTAAAATTTTAAACGGTTCTATTTCTAAAAATCAAAAACCATTCGATTATGGTTCTTGGTTCAAAACCAAAACCAAAAAACAGAACCAATAAAAAAAACAGTTTTTTTAATTTTTTAAAAAATATACATTTAAAAAAAAAATTAAAAAATCATCAATTATTAATCTTAATGTATGTTATCAATTCATTAGTTATTATCAATTACCCAACAACTATTAACTCATCCAACATTACAATAACTATAAGCAAAACAAGTAATAGAAAAAAAATCATAGATCAAAAATCATTTTTCTTTTATTGGCTATATCGTTTAACTTCAAGTCTTAAGCCTTCAACTTCCAGTTCTTCAAGAATCAACAAACAAGAAATCTACACTTTCCATCTTAGTTATCTTATTTTCAAAGAATTGCTGGACTTATGTGACTGTTCTCGAAAAAGGTGGGAACTAAGAGCAGAAGTTGAAGATTTTTTAAAAGGAACACATACATACGAATGAGGAGATAACTTACTGTCTGAAAGGGAGTAAATATTTTGATGTCAAAGACAAATATGACTATTGTATTTGCGTCTTGATCAAGATCGATGACCTTACCTTTTTACAACTCTTACTAGTCAGAATCTACCATCGCTTCATCACTTAAGTTTAAAATTTTTTGTTTAGGAAATCGAAATCAGAACCAAAAGAACCGAACGATTCGATTCTGGTTTGGTTCTTCTCTTACAAAAAAAAACCAATAATTTTTTTTTTCAAAAAGAACCAGCGATTTTTAGTTTGGATAGGTTCCTTGGGAACTAGAACCATATAGAATCACGTCCAACCTACTGTTTTTAATTAATGTGCGTGTGGATTAATGTATAAATTTTTTTATATTTTGAAGATCTATAAAAAAAAATAGATAAAGTTAATAATGAAGTAATTTATAATTCAATTTTTTAATTGTTTTCAAAATTATTAGTCAAGGCTACAAAACTGGATAAAGTTAATTGTTAACAGCTTTATTTATTTCTGTAACCTTGGCTAATAGATTGATAATTCAGTTTCTAACAATTATTTTGTTAATTTTATTATTACACATTTATTTTTGTTAAATTATAAAATTTTCTGTGTTTTGAAGATTTACTGTATATTATAAACAAATTAACTTATTTAATTTTTATTTTTTTTTATTTTGATATTTAATAATGTCTAGAAAAATATTACAAGAATAAATAAAACTATTAATGTTCAAGTCCCAAAAACATTACGAGAAATTAGCTTGTTTAAATATTATTGTTATTATTATTATAAGAACACACACACATATATATAAAAGGACATTGCTACATGTACTAACAAAATGTACTAACGGCTAAAAGACAAAAATTTTGAATGTTCAATTACTATGTTATCCTTCTAGTTATAATTCTTTTAGTTTTCTGATGTTATGTCTATATCTCTAAATTTATTGTTTACATAAAATGAGTAATATATACTATTATATGTTAAACTCTTTTCTTCAATAATTATATTTAATTCTTCAATTTTTTTCTCTAGATCACTAATTATTCTTCCTTTATTTACTATAATTCTAGTAAATTGTGAAAAATCTGTGAATGAGGGTTCTTTTATTGCGTAGTCTAATAAATCATAAAAGCTTCCTAAATCTTCTCTTATAATTTCTAATAGTTTAATTGTTTCTTCTCTTAAATACTTAAAGTCGTTTACTTCTGAAGGATTTAGTTCTATTAAATGTTCTGAATTCATAAATTATAAAACTATTTAAATTTAAGCTATTAATTCAAATCCTCTTCCAATAGTTAATTCTAGGAATAGTAAAAACAAATTTTCAACATATGTAAAAACATGCAAGAGATATCATAAGCAAAATGATAAATTTAAGACTATGATAACAGTACTTGGATAATATCAATAAAAAAGACGATATATAATCCACCATAAATAATCAATAATACTTCTTTCTATCTATGGGTCCATCACGCTTCTTTGTAAATCTGATTTTAAAAGATTTTTGACCAAATACTCTTCAGTTATTTATCTAAGTATTAAACACATCTTCAAAGAAGATAGTTGCTGCTCGAAAGACTTACGCATTAAAGGATGCTCGAAAGACTTACTCCAACACTTTCTGTTTAATACTTAAACAAACACTTCAAAGAGGTTCAGCACAATCCAGTTTCGTTTCCTACCTCTGGATGTACTCTTTTAACAAAAGTTTTATAAAGAATAAACTTATGAACTCATAAATAAATAGAGTATTACTAACTATTTTATGGCTTCATATATATCTATGTGAAGTTTAGTTACTCATACCTTCTGCTAACTGTTTCTGGATTGGTTTGATGAAAGAAAATTTTGAACTAGGAATGAAAAGAAAGACAATAGATAGAGAATATAGATTTTTATTTCTGAAAACTCATATGATTTTCAGATGCTTACAATGAGGAGAGACTCATCCTTTTATAGTTGGTAAAAGCAAAGTTGGGAAACAAGATAATATTCCCTATCTTTTACATACTTGGCTAAGATTTAAAGTAGATAAAGTAAAACTAAAGTTACAATAATTTTTGCTGCTTTTCTAAAATTTCACATGGGTCTGAACCCCCATGCCTTGAATAATTCGTGTTCAGACAAGGTATGCTTCATCTTCATTATAGTTGAGTAGGTCCCCACAATTATTACATTTGTAACCCGTTTCTACCTCCATTAGGTGATGTAGATATTCATAGGCTCCTTTGCTAAGATCTAAATTGCTGACAAGTATATTCTCAGCATATTCTCTTAATTTCCATAATTGACTATTAACTTGATTAATTCTTGCAATGCTGTAGATCAATAACTTGTCATCATTAGATTCATATACCCAAACATTAGTTTGTGTAAGGGTATCCCTTAATTCAGTATACATTACTCTAAATCCCAATGCCCTTTTTTCTGGAATAGCTTGTATCTGTTCCTCTTTGTTAAATGGTTTTATTTCTGGTTCTGAAAGAATAGCTTTGCTAGTTACTCCAAGTTTTACAATATGTTCTGCCCTTAAAAATTCTTCATCAATAAATTTTGGAATGGCTGAGTAAATCCTGACATAGATCTTTTCAGCTTTGGTAATTCCAAAATATGTTTTCACTGCTGCCTTGATAGAATTAGGTAATAATGATATTTCCTTCATATCCTTGCTAGGGTAGATGCACTGAATAAGTCCTTGGTCAAACAGTCCCCTGACTGTTCTTGGTTCTGCTCCTGGAAAAATAATTGCTTTATTGATTTTTTGATGGCTAATTGTCCTTAGCCATTCTCCTTCTTTTGTCCTCTTGTTTAGATACTCCACATACTTCAAGAATGTCTCTAGTTTCTTCATAACTTTCTCCTTTTCTGATAGTTCCTTTGTTACTACTGCTGGTTTCTTCGCAGCTTCTAAAAAAGTTTCTTTAGATGGTTCAATAGTTTTGCTAATGGCTTTGGAAGATGAACTTTCAATAATTGATACATTACATACTTCTTCCTCAATAGGAAGTCCTACAGATAAATTCTTCACTGGAGAGGATTGGGATCCTCCTTTGTACATTTCCTCAAGAGAATTAACCCTTGACTTGTAAAAGGCTAGTTCGCTGTTAATTTGTACAATCTGCGCCATGCAAGTATTCACATGGTTGAATAGATTTGAATAGTTGATATTCATTTGACCCATGGCCAAGTTAATTTCTTCTACTTTCTTAAGTATGTCTTCCATGTCTTGATAAATAATCTGCAATAACATTGTCAGTAGCCTTAATATGAATAATTTCAAAATTATAATGGCTAAGTTCTACTTGCCATCTAATTAACCTTTTATTTGCAATAGTTGGATCAATTTCTTTAGTTAACCAATATTTAACTTGTGTATTATCTGTTCTAATTTTGGATTTTGTAGTAACAATAAATAATTCAAATTTTTTAATAGCAAATTTTACAGCTAATAATTCTTTTTCATTTATATGATAATTAGTTTGAGTTTGAGTAAAACTTCCAATAGTGTACTGTGCAATCCTTTCCTCATCCTCATTTGGATAAATATATTTAAGTACTGTTCCCTATGCTGTTTCACATGCATCAGTTTCTATAATCCAATCACATTCTTTTTTGGGTAATTCTAATTCTGGTAAATCTTTACAAAGGTCTTTAATTTTTTGTACTTCTTCTTCTTCTTCGTCTTTAGACCATGGTGTCCATCTAGTTTTTCCTTTTAATCTTTTTTGTAATGGGATTAAATGTTTTGCTAAATTAGGTACATATTTCCTAGTCTGATTTACAAGTCCTAAAAAGCTTTGTAATTGTGTTTTATCTTTTATATGATTGTCAAATTCTTGTATTTTTGTACCAATATGTTTTTGGAGTTTTATTACTTCTTGGCTTATTATAGATCCCAAAAATTCTACCTTTTCTTTAGCTATCTCCATTTTTGTAGCTGATAATATAATTCCATTATTCCTTACAATATCTATAAAAATATTTAGATGTTTTAAGTGGTCTTGTCTGGTTTCAGAGTAAATAAGAACATCATCAATATATACTGTAATAAAATGATAATAATCTTTAAATATTTTATCCATGTACCTTTGGAATTCTCGTGGACTATTTTTAAATCCAAAAGGTAATACATTCCATTCATAAAATCCTTGTGGTATCGTAAAAGTTGTTAAATATCTAGATTCTTCAGTTAACATAATATGATAAAATCCTGATTTGAGATCAAATTTAGAGAAATATTTCTTTCCTCTAATTTGATTAAATAATACCTGTTGGTTTGGTATTGGATATTTTAATTCTTTTGTATAATTGTTTAACCTTTTATAATTAATTACCATTCTAGATTTTCCTCTTTTTTGTTCTGAATGTTTTATTACAATGAAGGCTGGACTACTATGTTTACTATTAGATTCTCTAATAAATTTCTTTTCTAGCATTTCTTTTATGTGCATTTCAAATTCAGGTAATTCTTTTGGTGTATGTTTAATTGGTTTTACACTAATAATCTTAGTATCATCTTCTAGTATAATTTCTGCCATAGGCTTATTTATGTGCCATTTTTCCAAAGGATTATCTCCTGATAATTTTAATAATTTTTCTGTAATATTTTTTTATTACAATTTGATCAAAATGTTCTTGTACTAAATTTATTCTATTTTTATTAGGCATAAATTGTGTTGTTTGTGTTAATTTTTGTCTATCCTCACCACGCTGAGCTGTTATATGAGACATTTTTTCTCTACAGTAAGGATCATTAATTCTTATTGCTATTGCTATATGGTGGTAAGGGGTAGATAAAAGTATAACTTTTTCATCAATAGTTATTGGATAATATTGTTTTATGAAGTCATTTCCTAATAATATATCCCCTGGCATATCATCAAATTGATATACATAAGGTATTTGTAATTCATATTTTCCTATTTGTATTTTAACATTCCTTGCTACTTTAGTTATTAGGTTTGTGCTTCCATCAAATCCTGCAAGTATTACTCTTTCTTCATTGTCTTTTTTATTACTCCACATTTCTGGGGGTAATACATTTTCTTTAAATAAACAGGATGATGCTCCTGTATCAAACAATGCATGATGATTTCTGCTAAGATATCCATTGTAATTCATTTTGGTTAGTATATAAATATGTTCTCTTCCTCCTTGTATTTTATTCATAATAACCTTGGTATAACTAGATTTTCATTTTGTATTGTTAATAGCATTCTATCATCTTTTATGTAATATGGTTTTACTTGCTCTAAGAAGTCTGTTCCTAATAGTAATTCCGTATTTACCTTTCCTGTATGTTCTACGTACATGTTTATGATTATTTAATTTCTTTTATTTATTCTTATTGGTAATTCTACATAAGTATCCATGGGATGAATATTTCCAAAATAATCTTGTATTTGAATTGAATTATTCGTTACTTTAAGTTCTAAGTCTCCTATTATGTTTTCTTTTATATGAGATACAGTTGCTCCAGTATCTATTAATACTTTCTGCTCTTTCCCTTCTCCATTTATTCTAATTTCTATCATAACTTCAAATTGTTTTGTCTCATTTCTTTTAGATAGATTCATTCTTGGTATTTTTCTATGTATTTTTGTCATTATTTGTTTTTCTGAATCATTTCTATTTTCTATTTCAGGTAATGATCTTGTACTAGTATTTCTTCTTAGGCTAATTGATCTTCTTCCAAATTCTATTTGTGGTTTATCCATATTTACTAATCTTCTAGCTTGATTGAAATCTATTTCTATATCTTCTGGTATTGTCATTCTTGGATTTTCTTTAGCTGGTTTTTATTCCAATAAATTCTGAAATATGGGTTCTATTATATGTGTTCTTGTAGCATTCTTAATTTTTACTTCATGTTTACTAGTAAAAGCATATATTGTTCTAATAGTTAAACTTATAGTTTTACTTCCTGGTTCCATATCTATCCCTCTTAACCTGTAATATAATGTTAAGGCTTTATTTTTATTTTGTTCTCCCATACTTATGCTGAAATTTGGTCTTATTGTAAATTTTACTTTTTGGTACATTAAGTTTCCTGTTACAATTCCTATTAGAGCATCTTGTACTGAACTTACAATTCTATCATCCATAATATAGAATTCTATAAGTGTATCTATTCCTTCTCTAAAATAGGCTTTTGCTATAATTTGTACGGCTCCTAAATATATGCTCTTTATTTTTCCTTTTAGTTCAGGATTCAATAGGTTTATTTCTTGTCTTATAATTTCTTCATTTATTATAGGTATTAATGTATTTCCTGTATTATCTCTTATGTCTATAGGGTGACTATGGTTTCTTGCTACATACGCTATTTCTTTGTTTTTCTGCCAAAATGGTAAATTAAATATTTCTTTTGGTTCTACATCTAATTTTGATTTTAAGATCTTTTCATACATTTTAGGATTAAATATTAATCTTTCATTTAGTTGTTCTTCATTTTCTTCTAATTGATATTCATATTCTTTAGATATACCTTCTTCACTAATTTGTCTAATCATATTTATATATAAATATTCTTCTTCACTAGATTCATTAGATTCACTTTCTTCTGAAGATTCTAATTCCATTATTGTATTTATTACTTCATGTTCTTCTAATTCATAAATTTCTTCATCTTCAGGAATTTCTTCCCATTCTTCTTCTTGTTCAATAGGTAATAAGTTATAATTTTCTTTTTCTATTAATGAGATATACATCATATTTTTCTTTTTATCTTTCTTAGGACATTCTGGAGATATATGTCATATTTCTCCACATGAATAACATTTACATTTTCTAGGATTTTTAGGGTATGTTTTAGTTTTGTTTTGTTTTTGCCTTAAATATCTCTTGTATGGTACTCTATACCTTTTAAATGTTTTATTATATGGTTTTTTATATTTATTAAATTTATTTCTAAATTTATCTTTTCTATAATATTTCTTTTTCTTATATTTTCTTTCTAGATGACATCCCCATTGTATTGGTTTATATTGTAATTTATCACAGTATAATGATTTTTTACTTGCTTTATGGAATTTTATCATATTATTTGCTTCCATACATTTTTCTTGTTGTCTCATTTCTATAAATTGTATTCTTGCTCCTAAACTATTATTACTTAATGGTATTTCTAATTTTTCCCAATCCTTAAATAATTCTAAATTCCATGGGTTTGGTAATTTAAAGAATATTTGGTTCATAATTTCCATACCATATGTTTCTTGATTATATTCTGCTTTTTCAAAATATTCTCTAAATTCACATGCAAATTGTTTAAAGTAACACATATCACATATTGATAGATTTTCTAATAAATATCTATGTCTTAGTCTTGAGCTAATTTTGGTATCTCTGTCTATTACTAATGTATATTCTCTTTTTAATACATCTTCATATCTGCTTAAAATAGTTCCTATTTCATCTTGGTCATTTCCTCTAACTTGTCCTATATAAGTTTCTGTTAAATTTCCCCACCATCTTGCAGTGGTTCCTATAAATGTATTTTCTAACATTAATTGTAATTGCTTTCCTGTTAATTCTTTGGTATAGGCCATCATAGCTATAGATTTCATCCATAATTCTAATTCATGATCTACATCTTGCACACATCCTAAATCTATCCATCTTCCTTCTGAACTAATTTGTGTTTCCATACTTCTCCATGGTGTATATTCTATAGGATAATTTTTACTTGGCTTGGTGTAATATTTTTGTTGTGGTATAAAATTATTTGTTTTGAAATTTGTGTTTTGTCTTTGATTCATATAGATTTCTGGTATATTTTGTGGATTAGTATTACTTGTATTTTCTTTTTTAACTTGGTTAGTTCCTGGTTGTTGTATATATTATGGTGGATTTTGTCCTGTTGGTATTAAAGCTCTTTGTTGTTCATTCATATTAATTTCTTCTATTTTAAGATTTTTAAATTTTTCTATATAATTTTCTTCTGTTATGTAATCTTCTTCACCTTTTTTTTAGGATTTTCCATAAATTTTTCTATTTGTTCAGTAATCATATTTATTCCTAATCTATTGATGGCTTTAAATTCTTTGTCAGTTATTATTCTTTTAGGTTTTCTTTTTTCCATTTCATCATATATTTTTGTTATATTTTGGTTTATAATTCCAATATTTTGTTGTATATTATCTATTCTTTTATGTAAATCATTTTTCCCTATTTCTTCTTCTTTAATTGTTCTTATCATATTTATTTGTTTTATAATAGTTTTTTGCTCTATAATTTCTATTGAGTTTTCATATACTCCTACCATATTTCCTATTTTATTTATTTTATCAGTTATTTGCTTAATTTGGTTTTCTAAGGTTATTAATTGTTTTGATAGGTTATTTATATATTGTTTTACTTCTAATATTTGTGTGGGTATATTTTTGTTTATATCCTTATAATCATTAGTTATTTCTATCATTTGTCTTATTTCTAATGGTAAATTATTGATAATTTCTTGAACTTGTTCTGAGTTTTTTGCTTGTTCTAAATTTTGTTCTGTAATTTTATCTAAACTTATTCCTAATTTATTTAGTAAAAATAAACTTGTCCAGTTTAATTGTTTATGTTCTCCAAATCCTCCTTCTCCTAATAGTATAAATGGTATAAATTTTCCATATGTTTCAGTTATTAATGGTCAATGACTATTATTTGGTAAATCTTTAGATTTATAATTATATACTCTAGGTTCGATTATTGGTAATTTTTTAGACATTTTTCTGAATATATTTTTAAGTATAACTACAGGCTCTGATACCACTGTGAGTTGGATCGTCAAAGTGAAATTTTATTTTGCGGATTATAATCTTTGTCTAATTCTCCTTAAAAACCTTTCTTCAAATTCATCCATATATCTTATATCTTCTTGTCTAATTAAGTTTTCTTCTTTTAATTTTAAATATTCATTATGTTGTAAAACTAGTCTTTTAATTTCTCTATATTTTTCTATAGCAATAGGATCAGTATTTAGGTCTCTTTCTATTCTTTCCAATTCTAAATATTCTCTATGTAAACTTCTAATTAAATTTTTTCTTTTTTCGTGAAGTATATGGGGATCATAAATAGGCATAATATTTTTTAATTATGAAATAATTAATAAAAATTTTAAAGTAATTAAATTTTTAGAATTTATTATGTGTTAAATTTAATAAGATAATATGTGAAATAAGAAATTAATTATATGTATAGCTAAAAGGGTAAAATAAGTATTAATTTATGTTAGTAAGTTGTTATTATGATTTTGTCAGTAAGTATAGTTTTATCCTATTTAAAATACGAAATACACCCAATATATATAATGTCACATGAAAGACAAATGCATACCGATATCATTTGAGTCCTTGATGGTTGGTTGGAATTCATTGTTAAGATTTCTTGTTCGAACTTGAAGCCTACGATTTGAATTTGAACCAATGACATAACGAAATTCTATACCCTACCAATTGAGACACATTGCTTTTGGTGAAATTTGGGTGGGCAAAAAAGTCGAAATCGATATAAGCGAATCGGATCTAAATCGAAAAAATCAAAACCATATAATTTAAAAAAAATAAAATAGAAAATCGATTTTTGAATAAAAAACCGTTCGGTTCTCGGTTCGGTTCTCGGTTGCACATTTAGAACTGAAAAATAGAAATTAGAACTAAGTCTTTGATCCTTATTTATTTTTTTGTAGTTCTAATTGATTGTCCTAAAATTAAAAATCAAAAGTATTAGTAATTTTTTTGAGTAAAGTGAAAATGATTAAGTTATATTTATGAAACTTGTTACGTTTTTACTTCATTATAATTTTTAACTTCACACATAGACTGAAAATTTTTAGTAAATGAAAATAGAATGAGACTAACTTATTAATAAGCGAAATTATAAATAATCACGATGAAGCTAATTAAATATTTAAATAAAAATATAATAAAATAATTAATAATAATGCATTTAAAACTCATAATTTATCCCATAAGTTTATCATACAAATTCTTCTTGCCATGCTCGAAAATCCTTCAATGCAATTTGTTTCTTATTTTTTTTAATGAATATTTTTTGTTTCATGGAGAATCCTATACTTTCTTTGGGGTGAAAGGATTTTCGAAGTCTTTGATATTGGTATATTCGGTAGAAATTTATTTCAAATTATTGGCTCGCTTCCCGAGTCCTGATACTCCTTGATAAGGCCTCCGAAAAATAATTATTATTATAAAATCGAATTATAATCGAAATCGAACAAAAGTTGAAGAGTTTGGTTCTTGCGATTCAATGAAACCGAATGGTTCCTTTTTACAAGAATCGAAAAGTATGGTTCGATTCCGGTTCTTGAGATATCCGAATCGAACCATCAGACGCCCACCTCTAGTGAAAAATGGCATTTTTCGAATTTTTGAGGTTTTATGTTGTTTTACTAGAAATGCTCAAAACAACTATTTTCTCGTTTTGCATTTTCTTTACAATTTTTTTTATTGTTTTTGAAAATGTATTTTTGAAAATGGAGAAGATAACACGTTTTAGCTATTTCGAAAAATGAAAACAGAAAACGACTTTAAAATATGAAAGAGAACGTTGCCTAACTATTCTTAGAGCTCCTGTAATATTTTGAAAGGTGTCTGGTTATTGTTCAAAAATATATTTATTTCTAGAATGTTTAGCCTATGATATATTTATATATAAATAATTTTATAAACACATTTTCTTAAATTACTTTTTAACCACACATATTTTTCTCTAATATTCCAGTCATACATTTTACATCAAAAATACACTATTCTATGTTTATAAACCAAAAAAAATAATTATAAATGAATGAAAAATTATTTTTAAATTAAATACTTTTGTACATTTTTTAAATAATTTTTAAATAAATTTATAAATAACACAATTTCTCAAATTACTTTCTAACCAAACAATTTACTTAAAACATAAATAAACCAAATAAAATGGAGAACAGAGAGTGAAATTTTACTAGTGTCCCTCTCACGTAGCACTAGGGATGACAATAATACCCACGAACCCGATACCCGATGGAGACCCGACATAAATGGGAGGGGATTACCCGACTAAATGGGTTCATGGGTAGGGTATGAAGGTAAATTTTAAAACCCGACATGGGTATGGGTCGAGTGTGGGTTTTACTACAATACCCATACCCGACCCGCATACCCATTAATTTCCTTTAAAAATTATAGAATTTAAAATAAAAGTGATTGTTTAAAAAATAAAAAAAATAAAAAATAGAACACAAATATCTATTGACATTGTTATCATCTAAACCTTAATATGTTTAAACTATTGACTTTGTTAACGTCTAAAAAAATTGTTCAAATTCCCTTGTATAATTTCAACATATGACAAGCTTTTTTCAACTCAAATTTAAGTGAAGCCCAATATTTAATTGATTCAAGTTAATCCGGAGCACCTATAACCTATTTATAGCCTAAAAAATAATAAAAAAAATAAATAATTAGTAATGAGTTTTAAATGGGTATAGAAGCAAACCCGCCTCCGACCCGCACCCAACCCGCAATTTTTAAATGGGTATATGGGTAGGGTATGGATGTTGTAAATATTTAGTGGGTAGGGTACGGGTTTGGCAAACCCGACCCATACCCAACCCATTGCCATCACTACGTAGCACCGAATAAAATTCATAATTAGAAAGCATCCCATGTTTCCTGGCAGTCAAAAAATGATAAATTTTCCCTCAGCTGCCAAGGCACCAAGTACCTATTCCTAACTTCCAGCCCCATTGCACATCTTTCAGTGACAAATGAGATGATTGATAAGTGCTTAGTTCGTTCGAGTGCATTGTTCAAATTCTGAAATATTGAATTTGCTCCGTGTGAAAAGCGGGAGTTATCCAAAATTACTCATGTTTACTCAAATCCCTTCCCTCTGGTCCCTGAGATGTATAACTTGAATTTACAATTTCGAACAAATGACCTTAGGCGTAGTCGGTTCGGGTTCTCAGGGTGTGGGAAACAAACCCTCCCTCTCCCCCCCCCCAAATTCCTAACTTCCTATTTTCGATCTGGGCGCTAAAAATGTCTAGAGGCTGCACAGTCACATGATTCAAATTCTGAAATATTGAATTTGCTCCGTGTGAAAAGCGGGAGTTATCGAAAATTGCTCATATTTACTCAAATCCCTTCACTCTGGTCCTGAAAGGCATAACCTGAATGTCTAGAGGCTGCAAAGCCAACAATTCCTAACTTCCTATTTTCGATTTGGGCGCTAAAAATGTCTAGAGGCTGCACAGAAACAGATGTAAGAACTGTAGGGTATTCGCATTTCACTATTTTTATCACAAGAGCACCCTTTCATTGCTTAAAATCAGATTTTTATTCAATAATAAAAGTTAAAAAAAATATGTGTGTGAAAAAATTCAGATTTTATAAAATATGAATTAAAATTAATTATTAATTTTAACCTAAATTTTAATCTAACTTTTTAGTTTGTAAAGTAATAACATCATTTTAGCCTTCTTCGAGATTCACTATTTCAAAATAACGTGGTTTGTAATAAAAATTTTTGGAGATTGTGTGGTTAAATAATATGAATTTTTTTTGGGTTTATGTATAGATTATTTTATTGATAGAATGTGTAGTAAAAAATGATTTTTAAAAAAATGAGGTTTGAAATAATGGGTATCAAACATTAGCTAATGTTGTAGAATAGGAGGATTTTGCAATTTTTTTAATGTTTGTCACTGTAATCTCAATTGAATTTCTTTGTTCAGCTGTCGATTTTAGTGTTTGACACGATATTCTCGACTCCTAAGATTGAAGAAATTGGAGAAAAGAAGATAATTCTTATTGTGTTCAAATTATATACATATTACAAGTATATATAGAGAATTATAGAGTCAATCTCTATCACATGTAATTAGCCTAGAAATATGGATGTACAATCATCAGTTCCTAAAATTAAGTCTATACAGAAATTATCTCTAATTATCTCCTCTAATCTAGCATAGCATATATACACAGAATATTCTCCAATACTCCCCCTCAAGCTAGATCCAATGGATTGATGGAGCCAAGCTTGCTCAAAAATCTGTAGAACTGAGTAGTCGGCAATACTTTGGTGAACACATCAGTCAGTTGATCATTAGAACGCACATATTGAGTATCAATTAATTTAGATTGAACCTGTTGACGAATGTAGTGACAGTCCACTTCAATGTGTTTGGTTCTTTCATGGAACACGGGATTAGAAGCAATGTGCATAGCGGCCTGATTATCACAAAAGAGTTTCATAGGAATAGAGCTAGGACAGCCTAGATCAGTAAGAAGCCTATTAAGCCATACGAGCTCACAAGCTGCGGAGGCCATCGCGCGATACTCAGCTTCAGCGCTAGATCGAGCGACCACATGTTGTTTTTTACTTTTCCAAGACACCATGTTACCACCAACAAACATACAATAGCCAGTAGTAGAACGACAATCAAGTGAATTACCAGCCCAATCAGAATCAGTATATCCTATAATATTAGTGTGACCATTACTGGTCATGACTATTCCACGACCAATCGAGCCCTTCAGATACCGCAAGATGCGTTTTACCATGCCTAGATGTTGAACGGTTGGATCGTGCATATGTTGACTAACAAGACTAACTGCAAACGTAATATCCGGTCTCGTAATAGTCAAGTAGATGAGCTTTCCTACAAGCTTCTGATAATAACTCGGTGAGTCTAGGGCTTTCCCTGTAGAAGCAAGCCTCAATTTGCTATCAAGAGGAGTAGCAGCGGGTTTGGTGTGTAACATCTCAGCATCTTGTAGCAAATCTACAATGTATTTACGCTGGTTAAGGAATAGCCCTTTGCTGGAAGATGCCATTTCAATCCCAAGAAAGTACTTCAATGAACCAAGATCCTTGATTGGAAATTGGTGCTGAAGTTTCGTTTTCAACTGAGCAATAGAATCAGTATTATTCCCGGTAATAATGAGATCATCCACGTAAATTAATACCACAAGTTTGTCAACTGAACCAAGCCGGACATAGAGAGACGAATCAGCTGAACTCTTGCTAAAACCAAGAGCTTCAAGAGTAGTGCTTAACTTGGCATGCCATGCACGGGGACTTTGTTTTAAACCATAAACTGATTTCTGGAGCTGACAGACCCAATTGGAATTTTCACTTTGAGGATGCCCGGGAGGGAGCTTCATAAACACTTCTTCCTCGAGATCACCATGCAAGAATGCATTTTTTACATCCATCTGAAATAATGACCACCCGTTGTTGATAGCCACAGATAAAAGAACTCGTACCGTGGTCATCTTGGCAACGGGAGCAAAAGTTTCCTTGTAATCGACCCCAAATTTCTGAGTGAAGCCTTGAGCAACAAGACGTGCTTTATGCCTATCAAGAGAACCATCAGACTTGAATTTCGTCTTAAACATCCAACGACTACCAACTGCATGTTTTCCAGAGGGAAGAGGCACTATAGTCCAAGTTTTGTTCTCTGCAAGAGCAGTTAATTCTTCATGCATAGCTTTCTGCCAAACAGCCTGGGATTCGGCTTCTTGAAAGTTCTTTGGCTCATGAACGTTTGATATAGCTGTAAGGAAAGCTGTATGCAAAGGTGATAGTCGATGATATGACATAAAATTAGTGACAGGGTACCTGACAGTATTAGCAACATAATCTGCCAATTTTGCTGGAGGGTGACGCTTCCGTGGAGGATTACGTCGGGGAGATATTGGTTCACTTTGTGCATGGGGAAATTCTTGCTCAGGTGATTCTGTAATAGTTTCCTGAGAAGGAGCATCAGGGATATCCAAGTGATCATCATAATGCTCAGTAGTATCCCGATTTGAGGTAGGAAGTAAGTCTTGAGTAGGTTGTTGATGACTGGAATCAATGCTAGGCAATGAAAGTAGCTCAGACAGCTTCTCCCCCTGACTAGAAGCGACAAAATATGGAATTTGTTCAGCAAAGCGGACGTCTCTAGTCACATATAATTTCTTGGAGACAGTGTCATAACATTTGTACCCCTTTTTTGTTTGCGAATAACCAAGGAATATGCACTTAACAGCTCGAGGATCAAGCTTGTCACGGTGAACACTTGAGACATGCACAAAGCAAGTGCATCCAAAAATTTTGAGATGAGAAAAATCTGGAGCTTTGTCCTGCAATACTTCAAGAGGAAATTTAAAATCCAGCACTCGACTGGGGTAAGCGATTCACAAGATAGGTTGCAGTAAGAATTCCATGAGACCAAAAGAGTTTTGGGACATTCATCTGAAGCATTACAGCTCGAGTTTTCTCAAGCAAATCACGATTTTTTCGTTCGGTAATGCCATTTTGTTGAGGTGTATTAATACAACTAGTCTGATGCAATATGCCATTAGAAGTCAAATAGTTTTTCATGTTATGAGACATATATTCCGTGCCATTGTCAGATCGAAGAATTTTAATATGAGCTGAAAATTGGGTAGTAACTAACATGTGAAAATCTTTAAAGAACTCAAATACTTCACTTTTTGATTTCAATAAGTACACCCAAGTAACCCTAGAGAAATCATCAATAAAGGTTACAAAATATTTAAATCCATCTAGAGAAGAGGAAAAAGGTCCCCAAACATCTGAATGTACAATTTCAAATGGCTGGGTAGTACGAGACAATGATGAATTAAAAGGAATCCTAGAGGACTTAGAAAAATGGCAGATGTCACAATCAAGAGTTCCTTTAGGTAGAACCCGATTTATTTTGCTAAGAACATCATTTGAAGGATGTGCAAGACGGCGATGCCATAGAAGATGCTCAGAGATGGGAGATGAAATAGCCTGAAATCCCTTAGTAACATGAGAATTAGGAGAGAAATAGTAGAGTCCATGTAAATGAAATCCTTCACCAATCATCGCCTTGGTGACGAGGTCCTGAAAAATAACCTTGTAAGGAGTAAATATAACTTCACAATTGAGCGAGGATGTCAGCTTTTGAACCGAAAGCAACTGAAATGGAAAGGAAGGGACATACAGAACATCAAACTCTATAATATCTGAAACAAGTTTAATTTTACCTTTACCCTTTACAGGAGCACCTTTCCCATTTGCTACAGAGACGAAGGAAGGTGTAGAAAAGGAACGAAAATCATAAACATGGGTTAATTTATTCGACATGTGATATGTGGCACCAGAATCAATAACCCATACATCATGCAAACTATCAATTTCTAATGCAGTCATAAAAGCAATCTGAATACCTTGGCTAGTTTCAGAATTTACATCAGTTAAAAAACCAGCAAAATGACTCAGAAGTGCAGTTGGTTGATCTTTTTCTTGATTAACAACTCCTCCTTGAATAGCTCCCTGACCATGCCTGTCTTGTAAATAATTTGCAAAATCATTTAGTAAAGCAATAGGATTAGACGAAAAAGATTCAGTGGAGTGTGCAGCCAAATGAGCCTTATGATCAGGGACTCCTTTTTGATATCCTACGCCTTTCTGATCTTTGGAAGGTTTAGGTTTCATCTCTGGGTGAAGAATCCAGCAGCGATTTATCGAGTGTCCAATATTATGGCAATGCTGACATTTGAGATCAGGGCGTTTGCCCTTGTAAGATTTCCCTTCAGAAGGTGAACGAGCAATATAGGCACGAACATCCGGAGGACTGGGATTAACAATACGTGGCATGACCTTCCTGCGTACTTCCTCACGTTGAATGATTGCGCAAATATTTTTGAAGGATGGTAATTCGGTATTCATTAGAATATGGCTCCTTAGATCCTCAAAATCAGGATTAAGACTAGCCAATAGCTGAAAAATACGGTCCTCCTCTGTTCGCTTCCGCAAAATAGCCGCATCAACTGTAGGAGGTCTATAAATCTCTAGCTCACTCCACAAACTCTTCAAGCTTCCCAACAGATTTACGAATGGCTTCCCATCTTGATGAAGACTTGCAATTTCCCTGTGAATTTGGAAAATCCTGGCAGAATTGTTTTGGTTGCCATACATGTCACAAACAGCATTCCAAAGATCCAAAGAGACTCTGAATAACTAAAAATCTCTGCAAGATCACGCTCCATCGAGTTAAGAATCCACGATATAACTTGTTGGTCTTTAGAAAGCCAAGCCTCATACTCCGGCGAACTCGATTCTGGAGATTTGACAGTACCATTAATGAATCCCAACCTTGATCTACCACCAAGAGCAATGGTTATTGCCCTCGACCATGGAAGGTAATTGAATTCATTCAACAGGACTGAACTCAATTTTTGAGAGATGTTGACATCACCATCGGAAATATTGGATGAAGAAGAAACCAACTCCTTCAATCCTCCAGTAGCAATGATATCATCTGCCATAACAATAATTAAAAAGAACACGAGCTGGTGTAGGAATCACTGCTCTGATACCATGAAGAAATTGGAGAAAAGAAGATAATTCTTATTGTGTTCAAATTATATACATATTACAAGTATATATAGAGAATTATAGAGTCAATCTCTATCACATGTAATTAGCCTAGAAATATGGATGTACAATCATCAGTTCCTAAAATTAAGTCTATACAGAAATTATCTCTAATTATCTCCACTAATTTAGCATAGCATATATACACAGAATATTCTCCAATAAAGATTTTATATTATCTTTGTCTTGCCTTATTAAATTGTGCTTTCTATAGCATAATTTGTTTATCCAAGATCGATTTCGTTGATTAAAAGACTGTTCGACGGCACCAAGCCGCTAGGTTTTTTTTCTGAATTTTTAGATAAGATGTGTGGTTGAAAATTAAAGAAAGAAAATGTGTGTGATTAAAAAGTCGTTTGAAAAATTATGTTATTTATAAATTGTATTTTTTTTAATAAAAGAACGGTATGTAACAGTGTAAGAAAAGTCATTGTGTGAAGTCAACTTTATTTTGCAGTTTTTATGCATTCATTGGTGAATATAAATTAGATGAAACAATATTGCACCGTCATGATAGTTTTGTTTGCAATTTGGAAGTGACAATATTGTTGGGTTGGTTCGAGACCATTAACCCTTTTATCGGTGTAGACATGATCATACTTCCTGGATTTGACACATTTTAGCTGGACTGACCATTTTATCACGTTAAAGTGGTTTATTTATGATTTTGAACTAAATAATAGTTGTTGAAAATTAAAAAAAAGAAAATATATATGGTTAAAAAGTGATTTCGAAAATTGGGTGATTTATAAATCAATTTTTTTGAGGTTTACCAAATTATTAGCTTTGTAAACTCTGTTCTTTAACACAATCATTATACTATATAAATCAATTTATAAATAACACAATTTCTCAAATTATTTTTCAATCATACACATTTTCTATCTTCATTGTTTAACAACACATGTTTATCTCAAAAATATAAATAAATCAATTTATAATTACAAAATTATTGCCAAACGGAATGAGTCGAATAAGGGACATGCCATGTTATTAGACATGCTATACAAGACATTATTTTATTATTAAAAAGAGTACGAGCTATCAATTAAAGTAATTAGCTAGATACGAAAAATTTTAAGAAACGAAAATAAAGCAGTCCCCAATTACATTTGAACGTCAATAAAATGAACAAAAAGTGTTGCACAATAATAATCAAACTCTAACTTCGATATTGGATTTCTTCCTCTCTTGAAACCTAACAAGTTTTGTTATTACACGAGTCTATAAAAACTTGACATGTATAGCCTTTGTTTGGTAAACTTCTTCAACAACACATTTTTGTAAATCACTTTTTAACAATACACATTTATCTAAATTACTTTTTAACTACATATTTTATATCGAATACATCACATTTTTTTGTTTATAAACAATAACATTTGGCCAAACATTGGCTAAATATGAAGAGCCTGTTTTGTCCTTCTCATAAAAAGGTCTGATGCTGAGTTTATGGGCCAAATGGTGATGACGAGAAGGGTATTCCGTTCAGTGAAATGAAATATTGATTTGAGGGTCCAAATAGCACAAGTAAAATGGTATCGATGATTTGTTCAATGAGGATAAAGAATATATTCATTTTGTGGCAATTATGATAAGTGTATTTATACACTTATTTCTATCCTAAAATAAGGATTTTATGTATTTGTTTAAGAATATTTGCTATATATTTAGTTAGTATTTGTTTATATTTCAGGAATAATCCAAAAGTCGAGAAAATAATGGAATTGAAGCTAAAATCAAGCAATTGGATGATAAAAGTGTCAAACTATGTAAATCAAAAATTGATGAAGTAAATCAAGGGCTCAATTGCAAGAATACTCGAAGAAGAATCCAAATTCGGAAGAAATCAGAAGTTCGGGGACTAATTGCAACAATCAGAAGTTGAAGGACCTGATGTGCAATAAAATCATGAGGACCAACTTAAAGCATTTCAAAAGATGAAAATTACACTACAGCCGGATAACCATGCGATCGCATGGAATTATAACGGCGCGATCGCATAACCTGTTCAAAAATGGTCAGAATGGTTTTCCGGAAGTCTGCGCAATCGTATGGTTATATTCTGGGCTGCAGCTGGGCTTTTTGCGCGAATTTCAGCGGATTTTCCTTATTTTTGACCTAGGCTTTGGGAGGATCTATGTATACCAGACTTGGGGCACGAAATTAAGGATTCCCAACTTGTTCAATTCATGCCAAAACGTTGCCCAATTGTTGAGGAATCCAAGCCACGCCAAAATCAAGATTGAAGATATAATTCTAAGAAGATGAACGGGATGACATCCATTTACTTTTCTTGCTATTTATTTTCTATCATGTATCTAGACTAGGTTTTTAATTGTTAGGATTGTTATGATATTTTGTTTACCGGATTCCATGTTTTGATTTAGTATTTAATTTAAGTTTTTTTATGAATTTGAGCAATTGATTGTGTATTTATTTGCATATATAATTGTGGACGCATAATTATTTGATGTTTGTAATGATTTTCTATGTTCGAAAGAGTAGGAAATTATTGGACTTGAGTTAATTGCCACAAGGTTCTATAGGGGATAAAAATATACTCATATACTTTGTGTAATCCCAAAAAGTGTTCATAAATCAATAATGCTTTTCTATAGGTTTGGATTTGTCATAGAAATATAATCAAATTCCTTATAGAGAAATGTTTTAATTCACCGTTCGAAAGAGGATTTTAAAAATATAAGGAACATGAATTTTCAAATTCCCATAAATTATCGTTAAATGTTTAATACAAGACATGTATGATGAAACAAAGTGGATTCACAATTCTAACATGTTATTTCATACGTTTAGTTAAATCAATTTCATTGTTTTCTTTAGTTTAATCTTTAATTTAGTTTAAGAATCAAAATTCCCAAATTCAAAACTTTTCTTGTTCCGATTAAGAATTTGTAAATTTAAAATACAATTTACAATAATCTCTGTGGGATCGATACTTGGACTCACGTCCACTTTATTACTTGCGCGACCCGTACACTTGCGGAGCGAACAAGTTTTTGGCGCCGTTGACGGGGATTGCAGTTTAAATTTATTTTTAGATTACTTTCACTAAGTCGGACTTTTTACTTGCTTTATTTTTATTTTACTTTTATTTTTACTTTAGGATTTTAATTTTTAGTTTAGTTACTAGTTTCTTTACTTTTCTTGTAGTTGTATATGCTACGTTAAAAAAACGAGGATCTTTTCGAAGCTGACCTGGAAATAGAACGTACGTTACATCGTAAATTAAGAGAACTTTGGGAGCAAAATAAATCTAAAAACCAAAAAGAACAAATGGAAAACAATCTGGCTTTACATGGTGTTGAGCTAGATGATGAGGGGAATAAAGACCTGTAGGAGATTTCATGATCCCACAAATTGTCCAAAACCAATCAAGCATAGTTTATCTACCTTTTGGTCTTGCAAACTTCCAATTAAAGACCAATGTGATAAACATGTTTCAAAATGGACATCAATTCTTTGGCAAACCCAATGAGAATTCACATGCACATGTATCTAAATTTGTAGACATGTGTGAAAATTTTAAATATCAGGGTGTTTCAGATGACGCCATCAGATTTAAGTTGTTTCCATACACCTTACTAAATAGGGAAATAGATTGGTTAGACTCCCGTCCTCCTGCAAGTATAACAACTTGGAAGTACTTGACCAAAAAATTTGCACAAAATTCATGCCCCCAGCTAAAGTCGCTGAACTCAGACATGAGATTACAATTTTTCAACAACAAAAGTCTGAGTCATTTGATGAAGCATGGAACATGTTTAAAAGCATGCTTAGAAAGTGCTCTCAACATGGACTACCTGAAAATGAGCAGGTAAGGTACTTTTTTATTGGCTTGCTCTCTCAATTCAAGAGTCTTGTTGATTCGTCATCCAATGGATCAATAACCACCCAAACTCTTGATGGAGCACTTGAACTGTTTGAGAGAATAGCGAATACCAATGCAATGTGGGCATCTGAGCAAACAATCCAAAAGAAACAAGCTGGAGTTTATACAGTGGATGATGTTTCGGCATTGTCTACTAAAATAGACTCTTTTATGAATTTCATACAAACCAATCATTCAGTAAAAAGTGTAGTAACTGGATGCAAGGAATGTGGGGATAATCACAATACATCAGATTGTCCAATTTTGGTAGCTTAAGCTAAGCAGGTAATCTTTGTACAATGGGGACATTGCCAAAATAATCCATACTCCAACACTTATAATCCTGGTTGAAAAAATCATCCTAACTTCTCATGGATGGATAATCAAAATGGAATAGGCCAGCAAGGCCCTCCACAACAGGTAGTGGAGAAGACACCTCAACTTGAGGAGATGGTCGTGAAATTGATGGAGAAAGACTGACCAGTACACGAGCCAACCGAATCAGTTTATAGCTAAAATTGATCAGTTCATGACCAAAACTGACCAATTCATGAGGATGACTGAAATGACACTGCGAAATCATCAGGCTTCAATCAAACACTTGGAAATCGATAGCTCAGGCTTTAGCAAATAGAGCCCCAGGTAAATTGCCTGGTAACACTGAGGTTAATCCTAGGGAGCAAGTGATGACAATCAAAATTTTTGAAAGAGAGGAAAATTTTGTGCCAGGAAGGATCACTCTTTCTCCATGTGACAAAGTTTATGAACCTCCCACTCCTTTTCCCCAAAGACTGAAAGGTTGGAAAGAGAAACAAGGAGTAAATGCAATTACCACATGCAGTGGGGTGAAATTGCCTGAGATTCATGTTCAAAATCCAGATGAAGAGAAGGGAAAACATGTTGAGGTACCTGAAAAGCAATCTGATGAGAAGAAAGAGGGGAATGAGGTAAATTGACAATTAAGCCTCGTGAGTCCCCTATCCCGCTCCCACAAAGGTTGAAAAAGACCAAGGAGGAACAACAGTTTAACAAATTTCTAGAAATGCTCAGAAAACTGCACATCAATATTCCCTTCATTGATGCAATTAGGCAAATTTCAAGCTATTCTAAGTTCTTAAAAGACATGATTTCCAAAAAGAGGAAGCTTGAGGAATTTGAGACAATATCCTTAATCGAGGAGTGCAGTGCAGTTTTGCAAAAGATGAAGCCTCCAAAGCTAAAGGATTCGGGAAGTTTTTCAATACCTTGCATCATAGGAGATTTAAAATTCAACAAAATTTTATGTAATTTTGGTACAAGCGTCAACTTAATGCCCCTGTCTGTCTACAAGAAACTTGGATTAGGAGACCCCAAACCCACATCACTCATATTGCAGCTAGCTGATCGCTCTATCCGATATCCATATGGAATTGTTGAAGATGTGTTGGTAAAAGTGGACAAGTTCATTTTTCTAGCTGATTTTGTAATTATGGATATGGAAGAAGACAACAAGATGCCTTTAATTCTGGGTCAACCTTTTCTGGCTTCTGGAAGATGCTTGATAGATGTGGAAAAAGGGAATGTGACATTTAGAGTAGAAGACGAGCATGTCACATTTAACATGGTCCAAACAGAGAATAAGAATCCACTTCTTGAAAACTGCTCAAGAATAGAGGTGGAACAACTACTTCACCAATGGAATGAGGAAATTTTTGGGCATAGAGTCAAAACAAATGATAGGGTATCAACATCATGTTTCATGCCACCTTGAATAGTTTGCCAAAAAGTCTAGCTCTAGACTTTAAATGAAGCGCTTGTTGGGAAGCAACCCAACTTTTCAATATCATTTCCTTTAGTTGTTATATATATTTGCTTTTAAGTTGTTTATTTGATTTATAATTGTTTAGTAGCTTTTAGGTTTCATTGCATCTTTAGTAGACTAGATGCTTCACATTGCATTTTAGGTTCATTAACATTTCACATTTTGACATGTTGGTTGAATTGACATCTTCATTGCACCTATTTTTGCATGTTTTAGCATTTTTAGGATTTACTTGTTTTCTATTTGTGTGGTTGCTTTTCATCACGATCTTCCACTTGATCACCTAGCTTAGGACATGTGCATATAATTTAGAAGTTGGTTGCATGCATTAAAAGGCATTTAGGGTTCAAAAACGGGGTCCAAAACTCAAAAATGAAAAAAAATCACAGGTCTGCCAAAATCTACCGTGACGGTTATAAACTGGGCAGAACCGGAAGATTCTTTAATATGCATTCTTCTTTCATTTTAACCACTTTAAACCCGATTTTCTTCCCCCAGATCATCACGCATCGAGTCCAAAATCATTCCC
The DNA here is from genome assembly GCA_963555705.1 of Ligustrum vulgare. NCBI lineage: Eukaryota > Viridiplantae > Streptophyta > Magnoliopsida > Lamiales > Oleaceae > Ligustrum > Ligustrum vulgare. The sequence continues at coordinate 36,982,936 of OY743173.1, read as the reverse complement.
CATTGTTTGCACAACATTTTAACTCAAAGTCATGCCTTACTTCACTTCAAAATCATTCAAATGTATGTGCTTTTCTACGAATTCACATAATCATGCATAATTTTGGTGCATTTCATATCTTTTTGTGAAATTTGAATTTGTTGATAATTGGTGATGGGTTTAGGCTAGGATTGGAGATATTGAATTGTGAGTTAATTGGTGAAAATTTTTGGCTCAATTCAAGTCTCCAAATCCTATGATTTCACTTGATTTCTTCATATGCACACTAGGTGCTCGATAAAATGTTACAATGGATGTTTTGTTAAGTTTTTGCAATTCTTTTTGGATGATCACCTTCACTACATGTCATACATCATTTGTGTATCATTCAATCATTGTTTACACTGATTTAATGCATAGAACTCAACTTGAACTTCATTGCACCACAAAGCACCTCATTACAAGACCATTGCAGGCACCATTACAACTTAGCCCCTATTTTTAGCTTCACTGCACCTACTTTGTCACATTTTTTCATAACCCATATGAACTTAAAATGTGATGAATTTTTGATATGTTCTAGACCAAGTTATGTACTTTCATATACTCGGGACATGTCTCGAGAAACTTTCACTTTTTTGAGGCGATGTCAAGGGCTGAAAATCAGTGGTCGACCATTTTAAAAAATTTCAAATTTTTTCTAAGTCCTAGTTTGGGTGTGTTGTGTTGATTTGTGTTAGTTTCTATGTGATATTTTTGCTTCTAATGATCATTAATTCTTGTTTGCAAGGAACATATCATCATCAGACACTTCAAGCCAAACATGGAAAAAGAAGTAAATGGTTATTTCATCCAACCAAATATTCAAGTCAAAAGCTTCAAAATGAGAACACCGTCTCTCTAAACCTGGGAAGTACTTGACCCATCTTATTATTTTGTGCTCAATTATTTATTTATTTGCTTTGAATACATTGATGACAATGTAAATTTCTAGTTTGGGGGTGAATATCTCATTCATGTCATATTATTGCAATGTTCATTCGATTTTAGGGTAGAAAAATCATAATAAAAAAATGAAAAATAAAAAAAATCATAAAAAGTGATAAATTTGAAAAAAATTGTTGATTTATTTATTTCTTATGAAATGATTTGAATTGACTTTTGTGCTTTAGTTAGAAAATTGGGTAACATGCGAACTAAATTTTTCTTAACATTCATCCATGTAAGACTTTAATCAAACTTGAGCACATAGCCACTTTCAAATAATAACTTGTGTAGGGAGATGCTTGATACTTGTGGGGGTAAACTTGTGCACTTGGATCATAGAATTGACTGAAAAATCCCAGACCTTAAGAAATTAGATCCCTACCTGAAATGTAGAAGCAGTTTGGGGGTGGGAAGGTTAATATGAGTAGGCATTGATGGATTGAGGATCTGAAGTTTTAATTTTGCATCTTTAGCGTAAGGGATTTTGATCAACAGGTATAAACCATAATAACCAGCATAAAAACAGAAAAATGCTGAAAGTCTTATTCTGCTCTTCAAATGCATTTTTGACCCGGGTAATTAAATCTGAGGGGTTCTCTGAACCTGGTACCCTAAGCTTAAATGAGTTGGGAGCTTCCGACATAAAGCTCGCTACACGGGTCAATTAGAAAGTAAGTACGGAGAGTGAACTTACACATAAGACGCTAAAATATCTTTAACTTTTCTGTTTAAACATTTATGACTCGGGTAATTAAGTATGAGGGGTTCTCTGAACCTGGTACCCTAAGCTCAACTGAGTTGGGAATTGCCGACCTAAAGCTCGCTATAGGGGTCATATAGAAAGCAAGTATGAAAAGTTCTGCACAAAGATGGTAAAAGACAAGGACATTAAAAGAAAAAGTCGTACAATTGAAAGAAAAATGGAATGAAAATGGTATAAGCTTTGTCGATTGAAATCCCTAAAATTTTGTTAATTATTCTTGGTCTGTCGTACATACTTACCTAATCCTAACTGCCTTGTGTGAAAAAATACAATTTATACATGTGTAGAAACCACATCAATAGGAAAAACCTCTGGCTATATGAGAAAAGCAGTTAGGTTGTGATCATCCATGAGAGTGTAAGGAAAATAAAAAGAAAACCATTGTTGACCACATGGAATTCGGGTTTATTTTTGCATGACAAGTCACACAGTGTCAAGTATATTTTTACATGAGTTTGCATTCGATTTCTGGCTATTCATGCACACATACAATGAAGTTGAGCATCGAATAAATGAAAATAAATTTTGCTGTTGATATTTCTTCTCTAAAATGAATCATCAATTTGGATTGTTGAAGCGTATGGTAAATAAGTGAACAAAAACAAAAAACATTATTTTATTTGCATCTTTATTTTTATAGTTTAGTTTTATTTTGTTCGAGGACGAACAATAGTTCTAATATGGGGGTATTGATAAGTGTATTTTATACACTAATTTCTATCATAAAAGAAGGACTTTATGTATTTGTTTAAGAATATTTGCTATATATTTAGTTAGTATTTGTTTGTATTTCAAGAATAACCCCAAATTCGAGAAAAACAATGGAATTGAAGCTAAAATCAAGCAATTGGATGATAAAAGTCTCAAAGTATGCAAATCAAGAGTTGATGAAGTAAATCAAGGGCTCAATTGCAAGAATACTCGAAGAAGAATCCAAATTCGGAAGAAATCAGAAGTTCGGGAACTAAATTGCAACCATCAGAAGTTGAAGGACCTGGTGTGCAATAAAACCATGAGGACCAACTTAAATCACTTCAAAAGATGAAAATTACACTCCAGCCGGATAACCATGCGATCGCATGGAATTATAACGGCACGATCACATGACATGTTCAAAAATGGTCAGAATGGTTTTCCAGAAGCCTCAGCGATCGCATGGATTTGTACAATGCGATCGCATGGTTATATTCTGGGCTGCAACTAGGCTTTTTGTGCGATTTTCAGCGATTTTTTCTTATTTTTGACCTAGGCTTTGAGAGGATCTGTATATACTAGACTTGGAGCACGGAATTAAGGATTCCCAACTTGCTCAATTCATGCCAAAACGCTACCCAATTGTTGAGGAATCCAAACCACGCCAAAATCAAGATTGAAGATATAATTCGAAGAAGATGAACGGGGTGACATCCATTTACTTTTCTTGCTATTTATTTTCTATCAAGTATCTAGGCTAGGTTTTTAATTGTTAGGTTTGTGATGATACTTTGTTTACCGGATTCCATGTTTTGATTTAGTATTTAATTTAAGTTTTTTTTTTATGGATTTGAGCAATTGATTGTGTATTTATTTGCATATGTAATTGTGGACGCATAATTATTTGATATTTGTGATAATTTTCTATGTTCGAAAGAGTAGGAAATTATTGAACTTGAGTTAATTTCCACAATGTTCGATAGATGATAGAAATATACCCCTACACTTTGTGTAATCTCAAAAAGTGTTCATTAATCGATAATGCTTTTCAATAGGTTTTGATTTGTCATAGAAATATAGTCAAATTCCTTATAGAGAATGGTTTTACTCACCGTTCGAAAGAGGGTTTTAAAAACATAAGGAACATGAATTTTCAAATTCTCATAAATTGTCGTTAAATGTTTAATACAAGACGTGGATGATGGAACAAAGGGGATTCAGAATTCTAACATGTTTATTTCATATGTTTAGTTAAATCAATTTTATTGTTTTCTTTAGTTTAATCTTTAATTTAGTTTAAAAATCGAAATTTCCAAATTCAAAGCTTTTCTTGTTCCGATTAAGGATTCGTAATCTAAGATACAATTTACAACAATTTCTGTGGGATTGATACTTGGACTCATGTCTACATTATTACTTGCGCGACCCGTAGACTTCCGGAGCGAACAAATTACCCTGCTTGTTTGATAAAAGTTTGCTTAATTTTTTTTCAAAATTTCAGTTATTCACACTTTAATTTTAACTATATATTACATAAGATCCACAACTTTGATTTAATTTTTAACTACACATTTCTGCATTTTTTTATTATCAAAATCTTCTAAAATATATATAAAAATGAATTATCACACAAACCTTAAATAAGATTGTTGTCACTTTATCTAAATACAATAACAAAGCTTAAATCTAAAATATGCAAAAACGTACGTATCTTTTATCTTATATACCATTATAAAGAAGAATAGTGCATGTGTGTTTTCCCTCCAAAGTTTCCCTCCCAAATCATATTATTTTTTTTATTTTTATTTTTTTCCAAAACTTTTCCCTCCAGAGTACCACCATGCCAAGATATTTGAAAACCTGCAGTCCATCTGGTAATTGCACTGTTCAGGTTCTGATTTTACATTAAATGAGACGCCATTTTGTTAAAAAGGTGAAATGACAACTTTTTTTTTCCTCCTCAATCAAAATTTGAAAGGCTAAGACGCCTTTTTTCAAAATTACGAAGTGATAGGTTGGTTTTTAAAATATCAATCTGAGTCACTACATCAAGATTTTTATTTTTCTTTATTATTATTATTATTATTATTATTATTATTATTTTTTTTTTAACTTTTACCAAACAACACAAGTTACCGTCCTTTTAAAGACAACACCCTTACTGGTTTTTTTTTACACACATTCCAGAACACACATCACAGGTATTTTCTTGCCTTTTTTTTTTTTTTTTTTTTCATTTTTCATTGTTGTTCAAAAATCGCAACACTCATTCGTTTATCATCTGTTTTTTTTTTTTTTTTTTTTGTTTCATTACTGCAGAGAAATGGCTCCCGTCATCGACTTTCTAGCAAACAATGACCCAACGAAAACTCAGTGGGCTTTTAAGGTTCGGGTTGTTCGACTATGGGAGAATTCGACGTTTGGAAACGATGCAGACATTTATAGTTTGGAGATGATTATCGTCGATATAGACGTTTGTAAACTATTATCTATTTGTATGGCAGTACTATCTATTTTTTTCTTAACCAATATTTGTTTTTACCTAAGAATACATGTAACAAGTGAGAAATTTGGTTAGTGAAATTTTGTGTCAGTGTGATAGTGGTTAATAGGAGTTGAGAATAAATATATTTCCAAATCTTTTCATGTTTAAAGAACCCTACTTTATACTAAGTAATGTAGTGGTTGATTAAAAAAACTAGTTTAAAAAGAATATAAACCCGTAACTTTCTGTTAACATAGTGGTTACTGGAACAGAAATTCCATGTTTTGCTATTAAAAATACTGTTTTGAATTTTTTGCTGTTTGAATCACTCTACAATGAGGCGAACCCTAAAAGCATGATTATATACACGGCGGACTTACAATGGGTCCTTGTGGGGCACGTTCCCCACTAAAAAAATCTGATTTTTCTTTTTTTCTTTTTATTTTTATTTTTTTTTTAAAAAAGAAACTTGAATATGCGATTTTAGTTTGTTAAAAATTTTGTGTTTAAAAATATTTTTTTTATGTTTTCAATATAAAATATGTGGTTGAAAAGTAGAGAGAGAAGATTAGTGAAGTTAAAAATTAGTTTGAGAAATTGTATTCTTTAAAAACATGTTTTTTTATAGTTTGTCAAGCAGAGGTTAAATTATGTATTTTTGTTTGGAATTTATACTTTCAAATTAATATTTTGTACTATTGATCTCTTTTGAAATTTATATTTGGGGATTGAATATATTTTTACAATTGTTTATTTGTTTCTTTGTATCAGTTATAAATAAATATTTTAAGCGTAAATTCACGTTTCCTTGTGTGATAATCAACATAATGAAAATGGAGCTAGAGAAGAAAGGATTGAACTTGGTGAAGAAACGGATGAAGTTTTGATCTCTTCCTAAAAAAAAAAAAATTCTGGGGCACCCGTAATGTTTGCCGCAAAAATACAGAAGTATATCTCTGTGCCCCACTGTTACAAAACGTCTCTATAACGTAAAAAACTATATAAACAAGAAAAAATATATTTCCAAGTTTTTTCTCTTTAAAGAACCCTACTGGAAAAGAACAAGTTAGGTATTATACTAAGTAATGTAGTGGTTGATTAACAAAACCAGTTGTGAAAAAATATACCCTAGAAAGTATGATAAAAGTATGCTGTTAAAAAAACACAAATAACAAAAATTGAGATCCAACTAAACTCCAATACACAACACTTATAAGCTGTGTTTGTGTCCTAGAAATCATGTTTTGCTGTTTCAAGCGCCTTACTGTGAAGCTAAACCTAGAAGCATTATTATATATATAATGTAACAACCTATGTAATCAAGAAAACAATATGAACAAAATAGGTGGAAATACATAGGGAAGGGTAGAGGGCATAATGACAAATTTCAAAAAAAAAAAAAAAAAAAAAACATAAAATTGTAAAAATGAATACGCCTAACAATACACACAACACTTATAATGAAGCCAGTAATATAAATGATTGAGGGGACAAATTGTACTAACTGTTGTATCAAGTGGTATAGCATCGCTTCTTATACCAGGAGGTAGAACGACTCATTCCAGATTTTGTATTCCTTTTACTCCCACTGAAGATTCAACGTGCAACATTAAACAGGGTAGTCCTCTAGCAGAGCTAATCGTTAAAACCAATCTTATCATTTGTGATGAAGCACCTACGATGAATAGGTATTGTTTTGAAGCGTTAGACATGATTATGAGGGATATTTTGAGATTTAACAATCCACTGAGCTTCACACAACCATTCGGAGGTAAAACCGTGGTTTTTGGAGGTGATTTTAGGCAAATATTACCTGTCATACAAAGGGTAGCAGGCAAGATATCATGCTTGCAACTATTAACTCATCATACTTATGGAAACATTGTAAAGTTTTGAAATCGAGGAAGAACACGAAGCCACAAACCCCAAACATAGAAATTGATCTTGAAGAGTTAAAGTCATTCTCAGACTGGATTTCAAATATCGGTGATGGTATAATTGGTGGGAAAAATGACGGGCATGCTTTGATTGAAATACCTGATGATTTACTGATAAAAGGGACATCAAATTTAGTTCCCTCAATAGTAGAGAGTACGTATCCAAATTTCTCAGAAAAAATCAATGACTCATCATATTTGTAGGAAAGAGCCATTTTGGCCCCAACCCTTGATATTGTTGAAACGGTCAATAAATACATGGTCTCTCTTAATGAAATGGATGGAAATACATATCTAAGCTCTGATGCAGCTTCTAGACCATATTCAAATATTGATTTAATGGACGATCTACATACACCGGAATTCTTGAATAGTATAAGATGTTCGGGTGTACCTAATCATGAGCTGAAGTTGAAGGTTGGAACTCCTGTTATGTTGTTAAGAAATATTGATCATTCTACAGGATTGTGTAATGGGACTAGACTGGTCATAACAAAACTCGGTAATCATGCTTTGGATGCTAAGGTCATCACAGGAAGTAATGCAGGACACAAAGTATTCATCCCACAATTGACTTTAACTCCATCGGATCCAAGACTACCTTTTAAGTTCCAGAGAAGGTAATATCCATTGATCGTATCATATGCTATGACTATTAACAAAAGTCAAGGCCAATCATTATCGCATGTAGGTCTGTATTTGAAAAAGCCCGTCTTCAGTCACGGTCAACTCTACGTTGGCAGTTTCTAGAGTTACAAACCGTTCAGGGTTGAAGATAATTACTTGCGATAGAGATGGAGTATCATCCAATTCAACTGTAAATGTTCTCTTCAAAGAAGTTTTTCAAAAATTGAATTAGTTAACAGTGTAATATTATTTTCCATAAACATTACATGTATAATTTTTTATACTTATTATACATTTGCATTTAATTTAGAACTAAAAAAAAAAAACTTATACGTATCCCTTATTTAAATCTTTTTTATGACATAAAATAAATCCGTGCATTGCATCGGTGGATGAACTAGTTCAATAAAATGAAAGTAAAAATAGGATCAAGAACACCAGGTCCGTCAAGGATTAAATGGGCTCAGGGATCAGTTTTTTACGTTATGTACAAGTAAGAGTAATTCCAATCAGATTCAAACTAAGTTTTAGTCACATATTTATAAAGATCTCATAAAACTTAACACATACCTTGAACCTTTCTATTCTACGGAAATGTAGTAAAATGATTCTTAACACAGCTTCTACTTCAAACATATGATTACTATAGTAGAGCCATTTTGCAAATCCTGGAAAAGCTCTTCAGAACTAGAAGATTAGATGAAGAAGACGAGCGCACAAAGAGTTCTAGAGAACACAAAAAAAAAAAAAAAAATGAAAAATGAATAGACTATTGAGTACTTGATGTAAGGCCAAAGGCCATATAATCACAAGACTTAGTGCTTATTTGAGACCCATTATAAAAATTATTTGAGATAATGTATGGTCAAAAACTGAGGGGGGAGGGAGAGAGGGAGAGAGAGAAATGTATTGGAGAATGTATGATTGAACTTAAAACAACGAAAATTGTAAGAAATTATAATGAGGTTCAGAAAATGGCTTAATCTCCACCATAGATTAGATCAATGGTAAAAAATAACACTAGAAAGCAAAACTCATGTCAAAAGTTAAAGCAGTTCGATCGATTAGGGATTTCCAACGTATTCATCCACATCTAACTAGGCAGGTTTTCTTATTACCAAAAATACCCTTAAAATGTATTTTGAGAAACACGACTATTTCGATCTTCACCTTGGTTCTCAAATACGATTGCCTTCTCAATTGCGAAAGTGTACATTTGTTGCTGATCTTGAAAGGTTTCGGGTCATACATGCACAGCGAAATTTAAAAGAAACCCGAAACCATAGCCAGGATCAACCTTGCACTTAGAATTTGTGATTCGAATTGTACCTTTGATGAATCTCATGGATCTGAATTCTGGTGCAGGATGTAGAAATCTCGTCACCACAGGCGTCTAAATGTCCAACCTCTAACATTGATCCACACAACAAGTTAGGATCTGGAAGAGGTTGTGTTAGCAACCAAAAAGATGACTCAAAAGCCCTAGTTGTCTTGTAACTAATCCAATACTTATAGGTTTATGCTAAACCTAATTAGGGTAGAGATAATGAATTTGGGCCAACCCAAATCCGGTCCGACTAATTGGGCTTGGACATTATTCCAACAATCTCCCACTTGTATAAGATATAATTCCAGATGCTTAATTCTTGCTTTTGTGTGTGACTCATTAGGTTCCAATCACGATGGCAACGTCGTGTTATTATTATTATTCCAATCTGATTGGAATAAGATGAATTGAAATCTCTACTTCTAATTCATCATCGACTCACCAAGATTGATTAATTCATGTCGACGTCCAAGATTGACATCTAGCAATGTGTCAAGGCAATCCATGTGAAAGGAAAAGTCATGTGGTGGCATAACAAAACCTGTTCATGTGCTGTTACCGTAGAAATATAATCCCTTCATCAATATAACCCAATTGGTTAAGAGATATGGATAGCGTCAATCTCATTTCAACCAATTATGTTATTCACCTCTTATCTTAGTTTATCATGTTATGACTGAAAACACATTTTCAACTTATAACTTCACCCTGGCCGAGGACTTTACACCAACATATATAAGTGGGCGAAATGCAGGTTATAATCTCTTACTACCCAGGAGTGATGAATCCTCATATTGGACATACAAAACCTTCATATGACTCTCACTATACCCATACGTCGTCATCCTGATGACTCCCTCTCAAGAGCCAACATCAGCGTTCACCAAAGCATAGCCATCCTCATATAAGATTCTATGACGTCCTCAAATCAAATGACCAAACCCACAACTGCGCATTAGATATTTGTTCACTTATATCTCGCGATGCGAGATATCCCCGCAAGTGTACGGGTCGTGATAAGTAATAAAGTGGACCTTAGAGTCCGAATTATCGTTCCCACGAGGACTGCTATTAATTACCGAAATATTTCAGTTCTTAACTTTATTTGAACGAATGAAAATCGTTTTAAGAATAAAAATCTAGAATTAAGAAATGGAACTAATGAACTAAAAAGAATTGTTAAATTTTTTTGTTTTCAAATAAGATTGTAAAGTGGTTGGGATTCACGAATTCACCTAGCTAATTAAATCAATTCCAATTCCACTTTTATTTTCTAAATATGCATTCGGTCGAATTCACTAATGTTTATTGAAATTCCTCTCTCGAGTTTAAATCAATTCTACCTAAATAAGTCAACCATGTATCTCTACAGAGGGTCCGAATATTCCTTATCTAGATGCATAACACACAAGAATTCACACATGACCGCAATAATAACACGAGTATATCTCTATCTCTTGTTCAATTACCGAATTTATTACCACGTTCTAAATTATTAACTCACCTCTCGGATTATGGAAATAACTCAATAAATCATGAATTGGTGATCAAGAAATTCAAGCATTAAGAACAATAATAAATCAATACATGCAACGAATTACTAAAACAAAGGAATTTGGAATTAAAATAATTAACTAGGCTACATCGTTCATCCCAACGTTAAATTTAGTTACACATCATATTTAAATAAGAAAAAACAGTAAAAATAAACGTTCATTGAGAAACAATACAAAGAATGGAAAGATTGCACCAATTATCAATTCTTCAATTGTCTCAATTCACGCCCCTTTGCAATGCTGGAATCTCCAAGGATTTGATGTTGATTTCTCTGTTGTGGCTCGTTCTATGGAGAGGCAAAGGTCTCATTTTCGTGCCTCTCATGTTGTATATATATCTTTTAGAGAAAAACCTAGGTCAAGAAGAGGGAAGTCTGATCAAAATCGCGAGAAAAAGCCCACAGTTGGCCCAGCTGGATACGCACGCGATCGCGTGGTATCAACCCTAGCGATCGCGTGGACTTCATTAAAACTCTCGGGTTACAATTTTGCGTCTTCTCGCGATCGCTTGGTGTATGACCAGCGATCGCGACTTCATCATTCTTCCGGCTGTGCAAGTTAGTCCCTGACTTTTAATTGCACCTTCAGTCCTCAACTTTCAATTGTTGCACTTTAGTCCCCAAACTTTATCTTCTTCTCGATTTGACCATTAAAGCTCTTAATTCATTCAATTAGGTCCTCCAATGTTAAATTTAGTCACTTTGGCACCAAGCATGTTTCCCGGTTGTTGTCACAAACTCCTCACTTGTCCAATTTAGCTCCAATTAACATCCATTCGTGTCATTTTTCCATTAATAGCTTCATTCTTCTTCAATTGGGACATTTTCTGAAAAGTAAACAAATAAACATAAGTTAAATAGCAAATATTCTCAAACGACGATAATTAATCCTAATTTAGACATACAAATAAGTGTATAAAATACGCTTATCAAATACCCCCAAACTAGAATTATTGTTCGTCCTCGAACAATGTAAACTAAACTACAAAAATCAAAGAAATAAGAGAACAAATATTTTTGTTGTGTCAACATTTTTACCATATGCCTCCAAAGTCCAAACCAATTTAAGCTTTAAGCAAGTGTCATGAACAACAATGCAAAATAATACCTAGTTATATTTGCCAGATTTTTAAGTGTGTGTGTGAATAGTCAATGTCAAACGCATACTCATGCAAAAGATATACTCAACACTGTGTGGCCCATTATGCATAATCCAGCCTGAATCCCATGTGGTCAATCTATGATTTCTAATAAAATTCCTTTCAACGCTCATGGATGATCACCACTTTCTGCTTTTTCTCTCGCATCCCAGGTTTTTATCTATGTGGGTTCTAAAAATATTCTTAGCTTTTGCCACACAAGGTAGGCAGAATCAGAAATAAGTGTGCACAACAAATCAAAAGAAAGCAGTCCCCAATTCTACAACCTCAACCACCACAGTTTAGTCAACAAAGCTTATACCATGCAGTATTTTTTTTTTATGGACGACTTTTTCTTTTATTTGTCCCCGTCTTTTACCATCTTTGTGCAGAACTTTTCATACGGGCTTTCTATATGACCCCTGTAGCGGGCTTTCAGATCGGAAACTCCCAAACCAGTTGGCTTTAGGGTACCAGGTTCAAAGAACCCCTCAGACGTACTTGCCCGAGTCATAAAGGCTTAAACAGAAAAGTTAAAGATGTTATAATGTCTTATGTGTAAGTCCACTCTCCGTACTTGCTTTCTAATTGACCCATGTAGCGAGCTTTAGGTCGATGACTCCCAAGCCAGTTGGCTTTAGGGCACCAGGTTTGAAAGACCCCTCGGACTTACTTACTCAAGTCAAAAAGGCATTTGAAGAGCGGAATAAGACCTTCAGCATTTTTCTGTTTTTATGCTGGAAATGGTTTATACCAGTTGACCAAACTGTAATGACTAAAGTGAAAAACCAAGAACCACAGACCTCCAACCCGTCAATACACAAAAATTCTAACCATTTTACCCCCAAACTTGCCTTTTAGCATGATTGGTTCTAATTTAGGGGTGGGATGTCTAACAATCTAAGTTCAGGGCTTTTTGAGTCATTCCTAAGTTCACATTGTATAAACTTTGCCTCACATGTATTAAACAACATCCCTCACACAAGAAATTATCCAACACTGGCTTTGTGCGCAATAATAATGAATCTAGCAAAACATAACTAGTTAAAAATAAGTTCATGTTTTCATGTTGTCCAATTTTCAAGCCTAAGCACAAATTGATTCATACTATATCCTAGGCAATAAACATGTCAACAAAGTTTTCAATTTTGTTTTTTTTAATCCCAATAAAATCGAATGGATATAAAATGCATGAAGAATGCAATGAATTTTCACCCCCAAACTTGAAATGAACATTGTCCTCAATGCTTGTCAAAAATATTCAATAATGTAAAACAAGACAAAGAAAAAAAAACGAGAACTTCCCAAGTGTAGATGATGTATTTCTTTGAAGCTCTCTGTTGCACTGCATTGGATGAATCGACCCTTTGTTTGTATTGTCGAAATTTGGTTGGGGTGTTTTGATCGGTGTTTTTTTTCCTAGCAAATAAGAGATAAGTAATATTAGAGGTCATAAACACCAATAAGACATAATGGAAGTTCAGGACCACACCCCCAAACTAAAGTTAAAGCACATTTTTGAATTTTCAAAATTGGTCGACCACACTTATTCAAGCCTTGACATCGCCTAGAAAAACATAAATTTTTCCGAGCTATATTTTGATACGTTAAAGTTCACAGCATGATCGACAATATAATAAAAATACAGCTCATTTGAAGATCAATAGGGCCATGAAACAATGTAGAGAAGTAGGTGACGTGAGTGGCTTTTCAGGTGCTATGGCTTGCAGTGGCCTTGCAATGGGGCTGCCTTGATGCAAACATTGTTTTAATGGATTTCATGCCATGTAGTGTACTAATTCATGAACGAAACACACTTACTCAGTGATAACCATGTCATGAAGATAAATGCTCGGAAGAATCTCTAAAATTAGCACAAGAATGTCTTTGTGGCATTTCATCAAACACTATATGGGCATTGCAAAAATCAATGGATATGCATAGGGTTGGAGGCATGAATGAACCAAAAAATTTTGTCTACTAAACCACAAATCACAATCTCCAACCACTAACCTAAGCCCCTTCTTCACAATTCACACTTCCAATTATTCGAAATCTAAAAGAAAATTTCATAAATTTGAGTAAAGTATGTTTCAAGTGAAGAATTACATACCTTTGATTGATTTGGATGCGGGAAATAGCAATGATATTGATACAACTAGTTGTTGATGACATGCACACAGAATATAAGATCAAATATGAGGTGATTGGGGGAGAGAAAACGAGTTCATGTTGTTTGAAATCGAAAGAATTAAGTGAAGCACTTAAACTGCCGAATTTGGTATCAGATTGTCCACGTGATCGCCTGGCTGGAGTGCCAGCGATCGCGTGGTTCAAGGTTTTAAAACCTGTTGATTTTTAAGTGCAAAGTCGCGATTGCTGATGCCTATTGGCACGCGATCGCTTAGTACACGGCCGTATTGAAAAATTTTCCTATTTCTGATTTTCAAAATCGTTTTTATCCCCCTAATCACTTCATGATTGATGCAATGATTTTTCAAACATTAATTTCATGATCCAAACTAGTGTGTGTGATGCTTGGGATGATAATAAACGTTTTGCCTAATGAAAACACGCAAAATCAAAAACATACCTAAATATGCACCAATAGACTAATATGCAAAAATGTCCTAACATGTATCATGCTAAACACTCAAACACATTTCCTACCATGCATATATCTAAAATAAAATAAATAATGAAAGCGTAGTAAATAAAAGGGAAGAAAAGTTGGGTTGCCTCCCAACAAGCGCTCCGTTTTAAGTCTAAAGCCCGACTTTTTACCTGACTGTTCATGGAACTTTAAATAGAGCTTTTGATGACCTTCTTTGTTTGTGAAGGTTAAATTTGTTCCAAAGTGCATTTAAGCTCAAAAATTGTACCTTTCCCATGTCATAAGTGTTAACATCTCCACTGGATTCAACTTTCAAAATGTAGACTTCAATTATTTCTTCATCACCAATGATGAAATCAATTCTTGCCCAATCATTGAATTTGGAGGATTGCATTGCAATTTCGGCACCCTTAAGTGTCTGCTTTTCGGTGATCAACTCCTCTTTCTTCAATTGTTCTTCCTCTTTGATTGAAGTCTGCTCGAGCTTGGTGTCCTGATTCTGCATTGTTGACAATTGGACAAAGATTTCTTCATGGCAGCTATTTTCTTCTGGTTGATCCATTCTTTCAAGTTCTTCTTCTTTTTCTTCAACTGTTTCAACCAATTTTTCTGGCTCCTCTGATCTTTGCACCTGACTTTCTGGTAACGACAATGGCTGAATCTCTGTCATGCTTACTGTCCACTGCTCCATCAACTTCTTAATTTCAGCTTGTTGTTTTTGCAAATCCTGATTTATCAAATCTTCATTGTCAAAATCTTCAGTTTCAACTTGAACTGCATGTATTGGTGGACACTCCTGCTCTACCATATAATAATTCCCACAACAATCAGCCTTCCATATAGCATCCTTGGGTGCAATAGGGCAATCGAATACAACATGATTTTCCCAACAGAAATCACACATCAGATACGTCTGAACTGCAGTTCGATCAAAGAGCCATTGACTATTGTTTGCTGCCATCTTGCTGTGTTGCCTCCAACTATCTAAAAATTCATTCCATACCTGAGAAGGAGACAATTCACAAATTTTTTAAAAAAAAACTCAAAAAAAAATAATAATAATAAAAATTTAAAAAAAATACAAATACAAATTCAAACTAAAGCAAGAACTAATTGGTATCGATATTAATATAAAAACAGTCCCCGGTAACGGCGCCAAAAACTTGTTCACTTATATCTCGCGAAAGCAAGAACTAATTGGTATCGATATTAATATAAAAACAGTCCCCGGCAACGGCGCCAAAAACTTGTTCACTTATATCTCGCGATGCGAGATATCCCCGCAAGTGTACGGGTTGTGATAAGTAATAAAGTGGACCTTAGAGTCCGGATTATCGTTCCCACGAGGACTACTATTAATTACCGAAATATTTCAGTTCTTAACTTTATTTGAACGAATGAAAATCGTTTTAAGAATAAAAATCTAGAATTAAGAAATGGAACTAATGAACTAAAAAGAATTGTTAAATTGTTTTGTTTTCAAATAAGATTGTAAAGTGGTTGGGATTCACGAATTCACCTAGCTAATTAAATCAATTCCAATTCCAGTTTTATTTTCTAAATATGCATTCGGTCGAATTTACTAATGTATATTGAAATTCCTCTCTCGAGTTTAAATCAATTCTACCTAAATAAGTCAACCATGTATCTCTACAGAGGGTCCGAATATTCCTTATCTAGATGCATAACACACAAGAATTCACACATGACCGCAATAATAACACGAGTATATCTCTATCTCTTGTTCAATTATCGAATTTATTACCACGTTCTAAATTATTAACTCACCTCTCGGATTATGGAAATAACTCAATAAATCATGAATTGGTGATCAAGCAATTCAAGCATTAAGAACAATAATAAATCAATACATGCAACGAATTACTAAAACAAAGGAATTTGGAATTAAAATAATTAACTAGGCTACATCGTTCATCCCAACGTTAAATTTAGTTACACATCATATTTAAATAAGAAAAACAGTAAAAATAAACGTTCATTGAAAAACAATACAAAGAATGGAAAGATTGCACCAATTATCAATTCTTCAATTGTCTCAATTCACGCCCCTTTGCAATGCTGGAATCTCCAAGGATTTGATGTTGATTTCTCTGTTGTGGCTCGTTCTATGGAGAGGCAAAGGTCTCATTTTCGTGCCTCTCATGTTGTATATATATCTTTTGGAGAAAAACCTAGGTCAAGAAGAGGAAAGTCTGATCAAAATCGCGAGAAAAAGCCCACAGTTGGCCCAGCCGGATACGCACGCGATCGCGTGGTATCAACCCTAGCGATTGCGTGGACTTCATTAAAACTCTCGGGTTACAATTTTCCGTCTTCTGCGATCGCTGGTCAGATCGCTTGGTGTATGACCAGCGATCGCGACTTCATCATTCTTCCGGCTGTGCAAGTTAGTCCCTGACTTTTAATTGCACCTTCAGTCCTCAACTTTCAATTGTTGCACTTTAGTCCCCAAACTTTATCTTCTTCTCGGTTTGACCATTAAAGCTCTTAATTCATTCAATTAGGTCCTCCAACGTTAAATTTAGTCACTTTGGCACCAAGCATGTTTCCCGGTTGTTGTCACAAACTCCTCACTTGTCCAATTTAGCTCCAATTAACATCCAATCGTGTCA
Source organism: Ligustrum vulgare (assembly GCA_963555705.1). Taxonomy (NCBI): domain Eukaryota; kingdom Viridiplantae; phylum Streptophyta; class Magnoliopsida; order Lamiales; family Oleaceae; genus Ligustrum; species Ligustrum vulgare. Next base: position 36,966,197 of record OY743173.1, on the reverse strand, counting down.
TTTTTCCATTAATAGCTTCATTCTTCTTCAATTGGGACATTTTCTGAAAAGTAAACAAATAAACATAAGTTAAATAGCAAATATTCTCAAACAACGATAATTAATCCTAATTTAGATATACAAATAAGTGTATAAAATACGCTTATCAATATTCACCACTGACACTTGGATAGTTATCCATGTGGAATCTCTAGGCGGGTCATTTAATACTTTGTTCATCTAACAATGAATCCATATGTTCATTCAAATGTCCCTCTACATTCTATCTTGTGAGATTAGCTACTTTCTTCACAAGAAAGAAATGCAACACATGCTAGTCTAACTGCAACAACAATATCCGTATCTTGTTGTTACTTTGATTAGGGACACTTTTGGAATAAGTTATTAATGACTTGTATCTCATAGTCACAACACCTTGTGACTTAAAAGTTATTTAAACTTACCATACGGACTCTATTATTTAAATGATGAGTTAAACTCAATGTAATAATAGATTTGCCTTTATTGTAACAATGATAATATGTGTTATGCTATTTCAACGATTGGATTTAGAGCATAACACCGACATACTCTCACTAGATCCAATAACTCATGTAACCAATGAATTTATATGACAATCACATTCCTGTTGAGATAGTGGTTTTACAGGTGGATCTCTGATATGTGAAACTTCACATATTCAACCTTCTCAAGATTATTATGCATGAATTCTATTTTTCTACAATATTCGAATGAGATAGTAGTTCCTTAATACATTCTCAGATCATCGATGAGACCCAATTCCTACGCTTGCACAATGGCTCCATCGTTGTCACAGTACTCATTACTAGAGCTACAATGGAAGGAACTCTTATAGTTCACTGATGAACTTAACGATTGAGATTGCTTCACAAGCACCTATGTATTTAGTCTCGGTTGTATAGTTAGCGGTCTCTCTTGTTTGAACCATTTCAAACTGACCACACCACTACTATGAGTTAATTAACAATTAGACTGAATATTTCCTTAATCCTTTCCCGAACTGAAAGGTGGTATCTCTATACCTAATGATTGTAACTTTACATTTCTCCTCATGACTATTATATTCATAGTGCTTCTTAAGTATTCAATAATACAAAATGTATCGAACATAATGTCGTGTTTAAGAAGATTTTATTGTCAAACAATCAAGTATCTTCTCTACATCTTTCTCTTAATATGTGTTCTAAATATTATTTTGAGAAGATTAATCCCATGACTCTTGGGATCAAATCCTACATTGGATTCTTTTATGCTAACCACATTAGCATTATATCTATATACGTTGATTGAGAAATCAAAACAACATTCCAGATCTATCTTTATAGATTCTTGTTCCCAAATTGAAGGTTTTATATCTCATCCATCATGAAGAAGTTTAAATAATTGCACTTCCACTTTCAAGGTTAGAGATTCAATTTCTGATCAATTATATGTCATCTACATATAGTATCAAAAATATTGAACAATCCCGCTAACCTTTTACATACACACATGATTCATTTACAATTTTTGATAAAATAAAATTTTTTGATTATCTCATCAAAATTAAGATCTAGCTTCGTGAGGCGTGCTTTAATCTATAATTAGTTCTTTTTAGATAGTATCCTATGTTTATATATTTAAGGATTAAAAAATCCCATAATCACAGCATGTTGTTACCGCAAGCAGAATCAGAATTGATTCAGAGTAAGCGCATTTACAGCCTATGGGTCTTACCCATTTCAGGTGAATCAAACAAGTTCCAAGCATTGATCTGCGCCTCATCCAATGCAAGCACATATTCCAACTTATCTAATCGGTTATGTATATATATGTGTAATCTTTCATATTTTACTTTTACTCCTACTGTCTTCTCTTAGATGAATTATTTCTCTAAGATATTGACAAAATTCGAGATAGACTTTCTTTATCGATAGGAACATAGAAATAATATCAAACTATCTTTTGGATATCCCACAAATATATATATATTAGACTAAAGCTATTGCTTATCCAAATTTGGTATACTTCTAATAAGTATTCAAGTCTTAAATCTTAACGCGAGGAATATTAGACCTTTGAAATCCATATTTTATATGGACCTTCATCAATTGATTATCATGGAACACGACAAAGTGTCCAGTGCAAAGTTCCAAAAATAGTTTTGTAGATTTTGAGTAGCTTCATCAATGATTGCATCAATTGTAATCATTCTCCTTTCAGATACACCATTGTGCCAAGGCGTATGCGAAAGAGATATTTATGCAAAATTTATGTTCTCATAACATAATCTTAAAGTCAATCACTTTAAAATATTCTCCACTTTGATCAAATCAAAGTGCTAAGAAGATTTTCTTATTTCAGCCTTCTAATTTATATCTGTATTATTTGAATTTTTCAAACTCACAAATTTAAATTTCATTATAAATAATAATGACTATAAAGGTTATCTAATGACTAAAGACCACTCTAACATATGCCCACTTACATCCAAATGTAACATGCTCAGTGAATCAACCATCCCACTTTTCCCTTTTACAAGAAAATTGACTTATCAATTTATCTCCAAGGTGATATATACATATATCTCTATTAATTGAATCAGTCAAGTGTCAGATTTAATTGTGACTTCTTCTCTACCTTATCAATATTCAAAATGTAGATTATTTGTTATTTACCTCACTTCCATAGTATCCCATCTAAGTTAACGAATAACTATTATTCTTAATTAAAGAGGATAATCACTTCATGTCCGAACATGAAGTGGAAGTTTCATTCCTCATAAGAACTCTAATTAAAAATTGTCTAATTTTAAACTGAATGAGAATGCAAAGATAGGTGATAGCTTTTTAAGCTGTTTAAGCAACATTTGTTTTATTACCTACAAATAGGTATATCACCATTTTTCGCAATTATTCTACTTTTAGCCATTGTATATTATCGATAACTAATATTCGATTGACTAAGTAAATTATTTAACCTCTATCAAATAGAAAACTGAAGTAGAAGATTCACCAAAGTTCTCACTTCTTCAATTCGGTTAAGGAAGCCTCGCAATTACAAATTTAGTATTCTATTATTGACATGTTCAAGAAGAGTATTCTCGATCATATCGTGTTTGAGATCAATTCTAAAAGGACGATGCCAATTCAAGGATTCAGTCCAATAAACTTACCCAGTGTCAATTTCACTGTATAAGTTCACGTAATAGCTCAGATTTTAAAACTCATACAACAACAATAATAAATTAAAAATAGAATCACATATTATCATAGATCAATTTAATAAGGTCTTTTATTAAATTGATTACTCTCACCGTTTTACTAGAATTAACGGCCCTCTACATTAATCTCGTGGAATTCTGTTAGATTCACAGTGAGCTAGGATCCCTTTTGCTCTATTAGAATCTTGAGTGTCTCAACAAGCCCTAATAAGACATTCAGGTAGATACTTCTATCAATCACATCTCTATGTGACTTCTAGATCATCAAGTAGACAACTCTTTGTCGCATACATCTTATGTATTTACTTGACCATGCCTTCAAAATCTCATCTCCTTGTGTGACTTAACAAAAGATAGATTTTGGTTAAATTCTACCCATGGTTCAGAAACATCTTATGTTTCATAGTGATAAACACACCTTCCTATTCATAGTCTTGAGTAACTTAAAAAACTACATCGAGGGCGGATTTTAGCTTTTCACTATAACAATGGAAGGCACTTTGTATTAACCAATTAATACGAATTTAATAAATTGCTTCCAAAATTATATCTCTTTTGATTAACTGAATAAAGAATGTGATTTTGGTTAAGTCTGACCCGTTGTTTAGAAGTATCTGATACTTCATAATGAGAAACATATCTACCAACGAGTAGCCTTGAGTGATTCAATAAGCTGACATCAATAGTAAAATTTGGTTTTTCATTATAACAATGTAAAGTATATGACTTAATGATGCGATCGAAAGTAGAAACTCTAAGGAGAAGTTGAGTTATTGGCGATACAACAACGATCTACGTAGAAAACGGACCAAGTTTCATGTTAGAGCGAGCAGGGAAGGCAAATGGATCAAGCTGAATCAAAGAGGTGAAGTTCGAGGACCAAAATTATAATTACGGCCGTAAGGAAGGAAGCTCACGGATATAACTATATCTCGGGTGGAAATGAAGAATTTCAGTGAAAACAAACTTACGGCTGTAATTTCATTCGTTACGGCTGTAACTCTTAAACAGAAGACTACTTACGGCCGTAAATGAGTTCTTCATGGCCGTAACTTCAATTTTTCGAATTTTCGAGAATTTTAATTGTTTTCCATTTTTAATTATTTATTTCCATATGTTGAACCCTAATTGCGGTTAGGCCTAGGTTTTAGGTGTTTTTGACTATATTATGTTTTATTTTTCATTATTGAAGGTGATAACTTTGATATTAGTGAATGAAAATTGAGAGTTTTTCTCTTTGAAAGGTTGATGATTCCCTTTTGTGTTCTTCAAGAACAATTTTGAACTTATCAAATATTTGTGAGAATATTTGTGGCGTTCCAATCAGAAACTTATCAAGGAAGTTGACATCCCTTGTGGCATTTCGAAAACTTTGGTTCTTTAGTCTACATCGTCGAGTCATCAAGTCATGATTGTTGGGTCAAGGTCCTATCGTCAATCTATCTTTTAATTTCGTTGTTTTTTTCTTGTTTTCTTATATTTGACTGAATTTAGATCTTTCCTATCATTTGTGTTTTATTCCGCGTTCTTCATCGCTTTTTCCAAGTGGGATCGCATAAGGTGGTATCACAACTTGGATCAAGATTCAGTTTTTGGTATTTCATGATACTTCTTGATTTTCTTGAGTCTCCGTGTTCTTCGTGCCAGTAAAATTTTTCCATTATTTGATCCATACAAAAATCCAACAAAATTTCAATCTTGTTTATTTTAGTCAACTTTTATCCAAATTCAATTACATTTGTTTCGCTGCACTCGTAATTGAATTTTCGGGTAGAAAAAAATCCGAACATTCAATATTTTTCCCAAATATTCCGAATTTTCTCAATTTATTGTTCGTATTCGTGTCTTATCTTACCCTACCCTTAATTGAGTTCTTGGATAGTGTTCTTGGAGTTCTTGAAAGGAGATTGAGTATGATACACGAGTGAAAATAAACACGTGAGGTTACTTTAATTGTTTCCTTGATCACTAACAATGTCTGGCAGTCGGGGATCATCTTCTTCATCAGTTGGTGACCACAAAAGAGCAATTGCATAATAGTAAAAGCATAGAACTAGTGATCAAGTAATTGCATTATAGTAAAAGCATGAATCAATTGCTCAAAACCATAAATTGCATGAAATAAATAATATATTAAAATATGGATTCAAGAATTCATAACTTCATCATAAATTACCTGAAATTCTTGTGTGATTGAAGTTAATTTATGGTAATATTCTTATCACATTTCATTCATTTTTGACTTTTAATTGCATCCAACTGACTCCTAGCAATCTTCAATTATCGTATCATGGTCTGAATCAATCATTGAGTATTTGCAATTTGGTCATTCTTCATTTAATTTGTATACTTTAGTCCTTCAACTTCTAATTTCTTTCAATTTGGTTCTTTCTTTGACTTTTCTTCTAATTGGCCCTTTGATTTACTTCATCAATTCTTGATTTTCACACTTTAGCTCTTTTATCATCCAAATGACTTTTTTTTCCTCCATTTCCTTTACTTTTGTGACTTTGAGATTATTTCTGAAATATAAACTAATAAAAAAAAAAAAACAGATATTCTTAAACAAATAGATAAAATTCTATTTTTAGAATAGAAATAAATGTATAAAATATACTTATCAACAACCCCCCCTGAATTTGGGGTGCATGACTCTCAGTTTGACAATGAATTTGCTAGTCTCAACAACTTACCAATTCCTGACAACATTGAAGAAGATGCATTACATCAAACAATCGACTTAGAGGATGTTGAAGATGATGCATATGTTCAAATCTTATAAAATGATCCCAATATTCCTGACACAAGAGGGAAACGAAAAGTTAGAAAAGGCAAGAAGTCAACTTCAAAGTGTTGGGATCAACAGGGAAAATAATTGAAGGAGCTCAAGAGCTCAAAGCTGTGTGCAAATAAAGTGCACAACAATTGGCATGGGCAAAGGGCATGGGTACTACAAACCTCAACCGTCATTATCGCAAGTGTCAGACCAAGCACAGGTTCGTTGAATCGAATCAAAGTCAACTACAATTTGGTTCATCGGCCACTAGTGGTTCTGCAGCGGGATCTACAACACCTTCAAATTGAATGTATTCTGAAGAAGAGAATCAAACTGGGACGGTTCAATTCGTTGTGGGGGCGGATTTGCCACTAAGCATAGTGTACAACGAACACTTTGTTTACATACACCAAGCGTTATCTTCAACCTAGGTACGTCGGTATTAGTCGAAACACTCTGCGTTCTGATACAATATAATATTATTATGTTAAAACTAAGAAACAATAAATAGTTGATTTAAATAAATATGGCGGTGTTATTTTTTTTACTTCCGATCTTTGGGAAGGTATTAACAAAAAAGGTTATATTGCTACAACTGCACACTACATTGATCCACTTTGGGTTATGCATGAAAAATTTATTGCTTTTAAAATTCTAGAATTTCCTCATAATGCAACCAACATATTTAATGCTATACTTCACATTGTTAGAGAATATGGGTTCGAAAGTAAAACCGATCATTGACTTTCGATAATGCTAATGTAAATAAGCCTGTTGATGTGATCCGATACGGGGATCATCAAGAACATGCGGAATTAAACGCCAGAAAGCTCTAAAACCCAAGATAGTAGACGGTAACAATGCAACCCCGACCTCACGACGCAAGAACTATGGGTATATTAAACCCAAAATCCGTTACGATGCGGAGATAAGAACCACAAAGGGGGAACGCCACAAAGGTTGTCAAATCCTTCGATAAGTTCAATTTGTTCGACGAGAACACGAAGAAATTAAGAGAATATCTCACCTTCAATATCATTAATCTCAAGAAATAATAGTTGTGCTTTACAATGCTGAATAAAGCCATATATATATGCTAACAAAATAAAGAAACCTAAATAAACTAGAATTGCAAATAAACTAAACGCTGAAACTAGGTTAAAAATACGCCGCCTAATTTACGGCCGTAACTTTTAAGTTTACGGCCGTAAGTGACTTACAGACTAAAAAGCAAAACACATGTTACGGCCGTGACAAATTTATATACGGCCGTAATCGACTCTCTGAATAAAAATATAAAAACTACTAAACTTTATTTACGACCGTGAGGATGTCATTTACGGCCGTGAGTCCTCTTCTGCATAATTTTGTCTTGATAATGTTACGGCCGTGAGATCATGGTTTACGGTCGCGACTGCCTTCCTGCACAAATTTAGCCAAGATGATTTTACGGCCGTGAAAGAGGTGTTACGACCGTGATTCTACTTCTGCCTTATTTTCTTCTTCTTCTTTGATCCAAATGCATTGTAATAACTTTGGCTCTTCTTCCACTTTGTTATGCAACGTAAACGAGGTCTTTGCACTCGAACACTCATCCATCCACGCTTGCATGAATCCTTGCATCGTCTGCTTGAGTCTTTTGGCTCTTTGCCTCGTTATTGGTCCTACGGGCACGTGCAACGGGTCAACGCTCGTTGAGCCACTCCGGAACTCATCACCTGTAGTAGATAAGTTATGTAGAATTCTTATTCCGGATTTTGGTGATTTCTTATTCCATATTAGATGTGTATGTCATATTTTAAATTCAATTATTCAAGATGTATAGAAACATATTAAAGATGAAATGGATAAAATTAGAGATGCTATAGTGCACATAACCATATTATCGAGTAGAAACCAATATTTTGAAGATATGTGTTCCCAATACGGTTTAGATCCTAAGAAATTTATCTCCGATGTAGGCCATAGGTGGAACTTTACATACTTGTTACTTAAATCATGTGAATGTTATGAACACATAATAATGGAGTATTATAATAGTAGAACACTTAAAAATGATGACGATCCTATATTAATAGAATCAGAATGGGAAACTGCTTTTAAAGTGAAAATTTTTTGACAAGTTTTTACAATTCAACCAACATATTATCTGGGGTATATTACCCAACTAGTTCAAGAGTTCTTGAACGTCTTTATATTATTGTAAGAAAATTTTTATAGATATAGACATGACTCATTTTTTACTGAAATGATAATTGCTATGGAAATTAAATTTAGAAAATATTGAGAAAATTTACTTATGTTATTTCCCTTAGCTTGGATAATGGACCCGCGTTACAATTTAAAGGATACGAAACTTCTTGTTTCAAAAATCAATAGCTCGTTGATTTTGGATAAACCTATCACTTATAATAATTTAGAAAGCATGTTAGTAAACATGTATACCGTAGATGCAGCACGATTAGGAACTAATGTTAGTCATACACAATCTGCACCATCACGTGACACTACACTTGGAGACGACAAAGTAGAATTATACAATTTAATGGAAGAAATGAGTCAAATACAAGGAACTTCTTCTTACAGTATGTCTCCTAGTTGCAACGAATTAGGTTCACTTCAAATACCCGAAGAATTGAAAATTTATTTTGGACAAGATCTACTTAGAAATGTGGAACCTGTTAATTCTTTAGAATTTGATTTACTTCATTATTGGCGAACAAACGAACGAAAATATTCGATTGTTTCTGCCATAACAAAAGATCTACTAACACCTCTGGTTAGCATGGTAGCTTCGGAGTCTACTTTTAGTGCAGGTAAAAAAGTTTTGACAAAAGTTAGGAGCTGACTCAAAGAAGATATTTTGGAAGCGTTAATGTGTGTTAAAGATTGGAAAGACGGTAATTTACGCATACAACATAAGTATGCCAAAATTGCATGCAGACAGGTAAATGATATTTAACTTTAAACTTTAATTTCTTTATATAAAATAAAATACATTTTTGATTTCAAAAAAAAAAAAAAAATTGTACACGTAACAAAATGTTCGTATACAATTTTAACTCTGCCTACTTCAAAATTCAATAATTCAATTTAGTAGCCGGTCCCAAGCCTGAAAAAAAAGGAGGGTTTTAATTTTTAAACTTATAAAATTTAATTTATTTACTCAATTTTAGTTTTTGTCTTTTCAAATTATAATTGGATATTTGATTATTTGAATAAGTTTTTTTACTTACGTTATAAACTTATAAATTATAATTCATCATTTCGACTTTCAATTTAATTCACTAACAGGTAACAATAAGTGAAATAACTATCTAACATTACATTTTTACTTATTATAAGTTATTAATAATTTATTTATTACATAACTTACAAGTTATAACTTATAACTTATAACTGAATAACTAATTACAATTTTATATCACTAATATTAAATATTAATATTAATATTCTAGACTTCACGTATTTTAACTATCGAGTATCGACTTAATTAACGTCAGAGAGGGGGAGAGAGAGGGAAAAAAACTCAAAACTAACGAGCCGGATGAGCCGTGCTCGGCTCGGCCCACAAGCCGCGAGCTCGTGGGCCAAGTTGAGCTCGTCATCGCCCAAATGAGCTCAGCTCTTTTTCAACTAGCTCGTGGCTCAGCTCGTCTATTTGGGGAGGTGGTGTTCCCACTTTGAAACTTTGATCTTTATGTAACTTGGATGATTTGACCTATTTCTAATTTTCCATGTTTGGTCCAAGGTGTTTTCTCATTATGTTCCATGCAAAAGAGAGATAAACAACAAAACGAATTGAAAATAAGTAAATCCTAAAAATGCTAAAACAGGCAAAATAAGTGCAGTGAAGTATTCAATGCAACTAACATGTCAAAATTTGAATTCTAAGCATGCTAGTGATCCTAAAATGCAATATAAGCATAAAAACAAGTATAAAGCAAATAAATAACTCAAAAGCAATAAATAAAGCAACTAAAGGAAAATGTTTGAAAAGTTTGGTTGCCTCCCAACAAGTGCTTCACTTAAAGTCTAGAGCTAGACTTTTTGGTAAACTCTTCAAGGTAGTTTTAGATTGGATGGTGAGACCTCTTCATCTCCTCTCACCTTGTAATCGTACCTCTCCCAACATCTAATGGCCATTTCCACATCGATACTGGAACAGTTTTCAAGCTGTGGATCTTGGGTGTTGAATTGCATCATCGTGAAGGTTACCTCCTGATTTTCAGCACGCAACACTACATCTCCCTTCTCTACATCAATCAGTGCTCATGCAGTGGCTAGAAATGGTATGCCAAGTATCAGGGGGACTTTTTCATCTTCTTCCATATCTAAGATGACAAAGTCTGCAGGGACTATGAACTTGTGAACTTTTACCAGCACATCCTCCACAACTCCATATGGGTAACAAATTGATCGATCAGCCAATTGCAAAATGATATTGCTAATCTTTGGGTCACCCAACCCCAAATTTTTGTATACAGAAAGGGGCATCAAATTTGTACTTGCACCTAGGTCACATAAGACCTTGTTGAATTGTAAGTCCCCTATGATGCAATGTATAGAAAAACTCCATAGGTCTTTGAGCTTAGGTGGCAGCTTATTTTGTAGGATTGCGCTGCATTCTTCATTCAAAGTCACCTCCTCAAGTTCTTCAAGCTTTTTCTTGCTAGACATCATCTTCTATGGCATAAGTTGGGATCTGTGTAATGACTTCCAGGAAAGGGATATTTATGTGCAGTTTTCTATGCATATTTACAAACTTGTTGAACTGCTTATCCTATCTTGTTTTCTTTAGCCTCTATGGAAATGAGATAGGAGACTCATGAGGTTTAATAGTTGATTTCACCTCATGACCATCTTCCTTTTTAACCATTTTCTCACCACTTTCCACAATCTTTTCAGGAACTTCAGCTGACTTCTTAACTTGAATTTTAGGAAGTTGCGTAGTGATTGCATTTATCTCATTTTGTACCACATTTATAGCCATGAGCTATTTCCTTGGGTTTACCACAGTCTTTGCAGGTAATGTACCCAGGGCTCTACTTGTGATAAGCCATCTGCCCCACTTGGTACTCCAGGTTTTTTTATTGATGCTTGCTGATTTTGAATTGTGGTTTTAGTTTTTCTCATAAACTAATCTGTTTTAAACATGAACTTCTCTATCTTTTCCACAAATTTCCCAATCATCTCTTCCAGTGCAGGCTTTCTCTCTTCATTGTTGAATTAGGGCGCAATGTGTCCATTAGAATGATCTCTCCAAGAAAAATTAGGATGATTATGCCAACCTGGGTTATAGGTATGAGTATGGGTTGTTTTGGAATTGACCATCTTGTACATAGTCAACTTACTCTAATGGACAAGCCAGAATTGGGCAATCTGTAGTGGCATGGTTTGCATGACACTCTTCACAAGTCACTTTAGCACTTTTTGATGAATGACTCACCAGTGCTATGGCCTCTACTTTCGAAGCCAAGGAGTCGATTTTAGCTGATATGGTAGTGTAAGCATCCACTTCATAGATTCTCGATGTCTTCTTTGGAACCACCATGTCCGATCCCCACATGACATTTGTGTTTGCATTTCTATCAAAAAGCCCCAATGCCTTCCCGATGGTCATTGTTCCCAAAGCACCATTTGATGAGGAGTCAACCATGTTTTTAAAACCTGAAAGTAATCATTCATAGAAAAATTTCACTTGATCACCATTTGACAGCGTTTTGGCATGAATTGAGCAAGTTGGGAACCCCCAAAAATCGTGCTTAAGGTTTGGTATTTATATATTAGTTCGAAGTATAGGTCACTTCGAAGAGAAGTGATGCGATCCGAAGTAGGTGTTGAAAACAGAAGTCGAGCCATTGGCGATACGACAATGATTAACGTGAGAAACGGAGTAAGTTTCGTGTTGGGCCCGAACCAAGTAGTGTTGGCAACGACGCCCCGAAATTATTTCAGTAGATCCGCCCCGCGATCCGCCATATTTCGGGTCGGGGCGGATCGGCCTCCCGATCCGCGACGATTTTTTTTTTTAAATCTCTTTTATATATAATTTAAACTAAATCTTTTTAAAAAAATTTAAAAAATTTATTTTTTTTATTAATTTTTATTTTTTTAATTAACCGGGGCGGATCGGTCCCAATCCGCCCCGATCCGTTGACCCGTCCTACCCCACCCCGATCCGCTCCGCTAATCCGCGGATCGACATTTTTTCGGATCAGATAGGGTCGACGGATCAGTGGAGCGGATCGAATTTTTTTGCCATCTCTAGAACCAAGAATCAAACCGGGTCATGCTGTTTCAAAATGAAGAAAAAAGGTACAGCCGGGACACCACGCGATTGCGTGGTGAAGAGGATCACACGATGGCATCAAAATTCCACCAGAGAGTTTCAGGCGTCTCCACGCGATCGCGCGGTTAATCTGAGACTAGATTTTTGCGACTTTTTTATTTAATTTCGTTTTTAATTATTGTATCCATAGTTTAGGACCCATTAGCAACTAAACCTAGTTTTAGGTCTTTTTTCATTATATTATTGACAATTTCATTATTGTATAAAGGAGTTTTGAGTTTATTGATATTGTTGAGAGAGGATTCTCTTGTTGAAAGGTTGAGTTATTCCTTTTTATTTAGAATTCATCAAAGATTAAATCTTTATTTCTTTGTGTTCTTCATGTTCTTCATAGTTTTCCTTGATTTGATCCATTTAAAAATCTCATAAAAATTCAAACTTGTTTATTTTAGTCAATTCTTATCCAAATCCAATTCCGTTTGTTTCCCTGCACTCATAGTTGAATTTCGGATTAAAAAAATCGAGAATCCAAAAAAATATCCCACACTTCAAGAATTTCTCAATTTTTTCTACTCTTTCGCGTCTTCCATAAATTCCTTGATTATTGATCCTTGATTAGTTCTTGAGTGAAATTTGAAGGGATAAAAGAGTGATACACGAGCGAAAATACACGTGAGGAGAAATTTATTTTGATATTAAAAAAGTCTTACATAGAGGGATCCACATCATCATCGACTGTGGGTGACAAGAAACAACCCAAATTTTCGGATAGAAATTTTGAGCAAGGTAATGATGATATTGCAGCAATGCGGGTACAACTTGAGAGGTTTATGGCTCAGATGGAGAATCGAGGTGCAGAACGTGAACAACGACCTCGGGATCAATCTCATAATGGTTCTCGGGTTAGAAGAGGTAATAGGCGTGAGGTTGATATGGATGATGAGGGCATGAGAAGTGAGAGTGGTAGTATATCTTCGGTAGCAAGTATGCGAAGTAGGGATAGTGATGCGTTGTGACACGCATCAAATTTTTGGCGCCGTTGCTGGGGGACGGTCAACCAATTTAGTTGTTTAGTTAATTAGAATTTTATTTTTTTCTGCATTTTATTTTATTAATTTTATTTTCACTTCATTTCTATAATTTTTCAAAAAAAAAAAATAAAATAAAATAAAATAAAATAAAATAAAATTCTTACCTGTCTACTTCTTTGCTTATATGCATAAAACTCAGTCAACTAATTTTGAATTTTTTGATTTTGACCCAGAAATCGAGAGAACTTTTCAACAGCAAAGAAGAGCTGCACAACCAATGGCAGTAGCTAACAATAATCTGACTCTCAAGCAACTAGCTACCCCAAATTTTGCTCAACAACCGCTATGTATCACTTTTCCGGCAGTGGAAGAGGGCAGAACTTTTGAGCTAAAATCCGGATTGATCCATCTTCTGCCAACTTTCAAAGGACATCCCGGTGAGGACCCATACAGACATCTGAAGGAGTTCCATGTCATTTGTGATAGCATGAGACCCACGAGTATTACTGAGGAACAAATCAAGATGAGGGAATTTCCATTCTCGCTGAAAGATGCTGCTACTAACTGGTTATACTGTCTACCATCTGGATCAGTCACCACCTGGAACGACATGAAGAGGCTATTCCTAGAAAAGTACTTTCCTGCATCGAGAGCTAGAACGATCAGAAAGGAAATATGTGAGGTGCTCCAAAACAATGGTGAATCATTATATGAGTATTGGGAGCGCTTCAAAAAGCTCATCTCGAGCTGCCCCCATCATCAGATCAGTGAGCAACTCTTGGTGCAATATTTTTATGAAGGTCTGGCACTGATGGATAGAAGCATGATAGATGCCGCAAGCGGAGGTGCATTGATGGACAAGACACCGGAACAAGCACGGGCTTTAATCTCCAATATGGCCGAGAACACTCAGCAGTTCAACTCCAACAGGGATATGCAAGTTCGGCGCGTGAATGAGGTAAGTAGTTCCAATATTGAAAGTCAATTGTTTGAACTAACAAATCTCGTTAAACAACTTGTTGTAGGGAAGGAACAACAGGTCAAAGCTTGTGGGAAATGTTCAAACTTTGGACATCCAACAGATACTTGTCCGGTGTTGCAAGAGAGAAATGGTGAACAGGTAAGTGCTGCAGAGAGTTTTCCGTTCCAAAGACAACAGTGCAATCCGTACTCTAATACCTACAATCCAGGATGGAGGGATCACCGCAACCTAAGCTACGAAATTAACAATCCCCCAGGTTTCATTTCAAACAAACCTCGAGGGCAATTTCAACAACAAGGAACCTTCCAACAACAAGGGCAGTATCAGCAAAAACCTCAAGGCTCAGGTATATCCCTTAAAGACATGGTTAAAGCCTTGGCATCTAACACACTTAAATTTCAACAGGACACCAAGTCTAGCATTCAAAATCTGGAAAACCAAATGGGTCAAATGGCTACTGCCATCAACAGACTTGAGGCACAAAACGGAGGAAAGCTACCATCTCAACCTGAAGTAAATCTAAAGAATGTGAGTGCAATTACTCTCCGAGGTGGAAAAGAGCTCGAAGAACCGCAACTGAAACCTAACGCAATCAAAGAGAAGGAAGTTGAGGGAAGGGGAGTCGGGAAGAACGACAGCACCTCAAAAAGCTCGCAGGTAAAAACAGATTCCACTTTAAATGTTAAACTAACTCCACCTCCCTTTCCCAACAGGTTAGCAAAAGCGAACAAGGAGGGCAAGGAAAAAGAAACCCTGGAGATGTTCAGGAAGGTGGAAGTCAACATTCCCCTATTGGATGTAATCAAGCAAGTGCCCCGATATGCAAAATTTTTGAAGGATTTGTGCACCAATAAGAGAAAGCTAAAGGAAAATGAGATGGTAAGAATGGGTGAGTCTGTATCTGTACTTCTTCAAAGAAAATTACCTCCCAAGTGCAAGGATCCAGGTATGTTTACCATACCTTGTCAAATAGGTAATAAGAAGATAAATCGTGCTTTAATAGACTTAGGTGCTTCTATCAATGTAATGCCTAGGTCCACCTATGCTTCATTAAAACTTGCCAAACTGATTGAAACTAATGTTATAATTCAACTAGCCGATCGTTCTAATGCTTATCCTGACGGGGTAGTTGAGGACATTCTAGTGCAAGTAGGCGGGTTAGTATTTCCTGCGGACTTTTATGTGTTAGATATGAATGATGATCATTCACCCAGCTCCACGCCTATTTTGCTAGGCAGACCATTTTTGAAAACATCTAAGACTAAGATAGATGTTAGCAGTGGCACACTTTCCATGGAATTTGATAATGAAATTGTTCAATTCAATATTTATGATTCCGTGAAAATTTTTGATGATGATCCTGTTTATTCTGTTAATGTGAATGACTCTTTAGTACAGGAAGTTCTCGTTATTGGTGGAAAGGACTGTCCAAAGTCACCGAAATCTGGTAAAATCTCATCCATCTCACTACCAGTTTCTGATGAAAAATCTCTACCCCCTACTTTGCAGGCACTAATGAAGAGCATGAAGAGGAAATTGAGCTCTGGAAATCCACCTAATCCCGGTTGAAGGAGGAAACAACATGTCGAGCCAACGACAGTAAACAAAGGCGCTGCTCGGGAGGCAACCCGAGAGGGGAGTTTCTTTACCTCCTCGACTCTTTATTTTCGTATTTTCATTTTTGGTTATTTTTATTTTATTTAGTTACTTCATTCACACATAAAAAAAAATAATAATAAAAAAAATTCAGTGGCTAACTTACGGCCGTAACACAATTCCAGTAAATTTAATCAGAGGCCAGCTTACGGCCGTGAGACTTGACTTTATGGCTGTAGTGGGTGCTTGCAATTATTTTTCCAGATTAGGACTTACGGCCATCAGTGAGACATTCACGGCCGTAATTCCAGAAATTTCAAATTTAAAAAAAACTGCTTCACTCACATACCCCTGCTCCTACCCCTTTTGAGCTGTAGGTGCTGGAATTTATGCGAGCCTTCCAAACTCAGCTGAATGCCTTGCAAGAAGATCAGCAACTTATGCTGGAAGAGCAGAGAGCCTTCCGGAGGAGATTCGACAGTTGCAGAGACCCCAGGACGTTCCACCGCCACGTTAGACCCGAGGGAGTTTCTTTTTCTTTTTCCCCTTCTACTATTTAACTTTATTTTTCAATGAGGACATTGTTTTGTCTAAGTGTGGGGGGGGGGGAATTGATTGTGAGCTTAATGTCTTTATCTACTTTCTGTAGTTGAAACGTTATATTCATGTTGAGTCAGCATCCATTTCAATCTTGTTCTCTACTTTTGTTACCTATCTATGCTACTTAGGTCTTAAACCATACTTTGATAGGAAGCAACCCCACTTTTGGTTCATTTTTTTGAAAAAAATCATTGCATAATTGGATATTAATTGAGCACATAGAGATGATCTCGCCTAAACCTGCACGAATAGGTTGAAATTGAATTGTAAAATTGTTAGATGTCTACAACTTAGTCAACCCAAACAGAAATAGACATATTACCCTTCATGTGTAAGCCTGAGCGCCCCAATTCCAACGGAAATTATTATACTTTTGTGAGTAGTCATGGTTGGAATACTTGTAACCACTATCCTCGACCAATGGATTTAGATTCGGAATGAAGATCAAGCAATGACCTATAACTCATAATTGGATGGGAGAAACACATGAAAACCATAATGTGTGAGCTTTTGAGCCTATGAGCTACTTTTACTCTTTATATTAAGCTCTATTTTTTGATGTGTGTCCTTTATGGTTGGTTTGTGCTTGGATGTGCTTTCTTGTGCATACCGTTGTAGCTTCTTGACTCAAGTACAAAATATAGTAGAGCCATTAGGTTAAACCAAATTTGACCTGCTAAAAGGGCCTACCATGATACATGTACCAATAGAAGCCCTTTTGAGCCTTAGCCTTTCCTTGAAATTTTGATGCCACGCTACAAGCCACGAATACCCTTTCTTTTACACTGTCTCTGTTTTGAACCCATAGAGAAGGGATTCGCAAGCTTTTGTTGATTAAGGATCGTGCTGTGGTCTAAGTCTAAGAAGTTGCAATGAATATCTTGTGTTGGGTGACGGTTGTGTAATGGACTGAATTCAGGGAATGTAATTCTATCTCAAGCCAATTGGTGACTGCGTAATGATTTGAACAAAAGAGAAAAAGTTGCAGTCTGTACTCAGAAAAAAAAATCGAAAGAGAAAAAGCAATGAAAAGGAAGTTGGTCATGAAAATTAGTAGTTGAGGATGTCAAACACTCAACTTGTGAAAAAAAGAGAGAGAAAGGAAAAGAAGAAATTCAAGTGTGAATAAAGTTGGGTAGCGGGAAACAATAAAGATCATATTAAGGGAGAATGAAGTAATGTTATTTTGAATTGACTTAGTTTGCGAAATTCCTTCTCAACTCAGCCTAAATACATCCTTTTTCCCTACCTGACCTGAAGCCCCGTTACAACCAAATAAAGACATTCGCTTTGCACTTGTGTTATTGTTGGCTCCGATTATGACATTTAGGCAATCCGTGGTAGTGACTTATCCATGCAGAGAGATGAGCGAAAATTCAAACCCTTATACACTTTGTGCGAAGAGAGAAATATCTTGTGAGGGTGTTAACTCCCATTACATATGCTTATGAGTGGTTTGAATTGCTTGGTCTAGGGTTGGTGCTATGAATGTGGTTGGGGGTACTGTGTTGACTGAATTCACATCATGAACAACTCGATTTACGAAACTGATTTCTTCTGGAATTGGGCGAAACTATTATCTTTGTAGTCACTCATAAATGATTGGGAGGTGAGTGCTCACGAGAGGCGAAAGGAAACGAGCCATGATTGGGATGGGAAATAAAGGGCGTTGTATCTCTAGCACACACGAACACAATCCGATCATGCAATGGAACATTTTTTTAAAGAAAAGTGGGTTGCAACCTCAAGTCTCTAAATTGTAATCTATTGTTTGAATCCTATTCTTTTCTTTGCAAATCTTTGTTCGAGGACGAACAATGGTTCAAGTGTGGGGGGATTTGATAAGTGTGATGTTTACGTTTATTTTATGCACTTATATCCTCGAATATGCCATAATGTGATTCTATCTAAGTATTATTAATGCATTTTATGTTTTACATTGTATAGGATCATAAAAGAAGAGAAAAGAAGAAAAAAAGACCAAAATGCACTCAAAAATGAAGTTTGGAGACTTAGGTGCAAATACAGTTACGGCCGTAAGGTAACAAAGTCACGGCAGTAAAAGTGTTGTTGAAGCAAGAAGAAAATCAGCAGAAACCTCTTTACGGCCGTAAGTGGATAAGTTACGGCCGTAACTTCAATTTGCGAGAATTATGCAGAAACAGTGTTACGGCCGTAAAAGGAAATTCACGGCCGTAACTATTCAAGTCAAAAATTTCCATATTTATTTCTTTCCATAATTTTGGGATTTCTTGATCCCAAAGCTAGGGCACGAAATTGAGGGTATAAAAAGGGAATTTCATGACAAGAAAAAGAGATTCTTATTATTTTTGAAAGAGGCTACGCTACACATTGAGGAGGATTGAGAGAAAAATATAGAGCATTCTTTGGAGATTTTCAAGCGCAAGAATATCAACAACAATGGAATTCATGAAGCAACTTGAAGAATCTACCACAACCATGCTAGGCTAAATTCTATATCTTGTTCAAAGGGGAAGTTGTGTCAATTTAATTATATTATTTTCTTTTCCTACAAATTAGTAGTGTGAATTTATTCCTTTATTTCAATTGTTAGATTATTATGTTTTGAATGTTCAATTGAGTTTATTTGATTAATAGTTTAATTTGGCCAATTGGATTATTGATCTTTGGATTCATGGATATGCTATGTTTAGATTCTTGATCCGTAATTGTCATTGAATCTTTACTTTAGTAGCAAATAAATCTCGTGCATGTTTAGTAATAATTCAACTTGGATTGTTTAATTCGAGCTTGTGTAATTAACGATCCAATTCAATCTATTCTTCTAAATTTTCATACTAGTCGTGCATTAAATCCTAAGAGCTTGTTTAGGATTGTCCATGGCTAGAATTGGTTCAAAGAGCTTATTTTGAATCAATACACATAAGGAAGAATTTAGATAATCAGATCTTGTTGATTATTTATGATTGATAATTGAATTAGGGATAGAAACACGTTACAAGGAAAGATATAACATTAATTGAGGGGACAACCGAACCCGAGAACAAGATTTCCTCTCATATTATTTCTCTAGTCATATTTAATTGTTTATTTTTATGCATAGTTTTCATTCAAGTAATTCAAATAAAAAACCCCCCCATTCCATTCTAATTGATCGAACAACTAAAACTAGTTTCCGTTCCTCGTGGGATCGACCCTTACTCTCACTACTACATTATTAATTAATATTTAGCGAGTAAGGAATTATTTATTATTTTGGTGCATTGCGACACGCATCAGATAGAGGAGGTAGGTATGAGAGGGGGCATCGTTGAGGTAGAGATGTTGAGGATGGAGAACTTGGGAACATTAAAATGAAAATACCTTTGTTCCAAGGTAGGAGTGATCCTGAAGCGTACCTGGAATGGGAAACAAAGTTTGAACGGTGAAATTAGCGGTGAAATTATTTCAAGCGTACCTAGAATGGGAATTGTCATAATTATTCTGAAAAGAAGAAGGTGAAATTAGTGGTGATTGAATTCACGGATTATACAAATATTTGGTGGGATCAACTGGTGACGGGTAGGAGAAGGAACCTTGAGGGGTCGGTGGAGACTTGGGGTGAATTAAAGACCATAATGAGGAAGCAGTTTGTGCCAACTCATTATTATAGAGATATTTATCAGAGGCTGTAGGGTCTGACTCAGGGTTCGATGAGTGTAGAGGATTATCATAAGGATATGGAGGTGGCAATGATTCGGGCCAATGTGGTGGAGGATTGGGAAGCTACAATGGCTAGGTTTTTGAGTGGGTTGAATAGAGATATTTCCTACATCATTGAGCTACAACATTATGTGGAACTAGAGGATATGGTGCATATGAAAATGAAGGTGGAAAGGTAACTAAGGTGAAAGGGGGCAACAAGACACTCACCGGGGTCTTATCCCACATCACAACTGAAGCAGGAACACAATGATGACCATGTTCCAAAAGGAAAGGAGGAAACTACAACAAAAGGTAAAAGTATTTCTGATTCTCAACCTATTAGGTATAGAAATATTTAGTGCTTTAAGTGCTTGGGTTATGGTCATATAGCATCCAGTGTCCAAATAAGAAGGTAATATTTTTGCGTGATAATGGTAACATTAGTTCGGAGGATGAGTTTAAGGGGATGCCTAGATTTCAGGGTGCTGGGGCTAGTAGTAGTGATGAGGAAGGATTGACTTATGCTGTTAAAGGTTCGCTTGGTAATCTGTGTGTCCTTAGTACTAGAATTAGGGTGGATGAAATCGTTGAGCAAAGGGATAATCTATTTCACACTGGATGCTTAGTGGGTGAAAATGTTTTTGGTTTGGTGATTGATGGGGGAGTTGTACTAATGTGGTTAGTACAATGTTGGTTAAAAAATTGGGCTTAAGTTTGATGAAACACCCTAGGCCTTATAAGTTACAATGATTGACTGGATCAGTTGAAATTAAGGTGAACAAGCAGGTTTTGGTGGGTTTTTCGATTGGTGGGTATACGGATGAAGTCATTTGTGATGTAGTGCCTATGCATGTTGGCCATATTTTGTTGGGGAGGCCATGACAACATGATAGGAGGGTAGTGCACGATGGGTTTAAGAATCAATATTCCTTTGTGAAGGGTGGGAAGAAAATTACCCTTGTGCCTTTATCCCGTAATGAAGCCCGAGAGGATCAATTGAAAATCAAATGTGAGTTTGAGAGAAAAAATAAGAGTGTTGAGGCCATGACTTCAGAAAAAAGGAGAGGATGTGAAAGTTGAAAACAAAAGAGTTGAGGCCACAACCTTAGAAAAACGAGAGCTTGAGTGCAAAAAGAAAAAGAAAAAGAAAAGAGATTCCACCCCCCAAAATGAATTTTTTTGCACAAAGGTTGATGTACAAGGATTCTTGCATTGCACTTAACTAATCTAACAAACCCCTCCCCAGCTCTATAAAATCTGTTTTGCAAGTGCCTAAATCAAACCATGATCCTGAAACAAGGAAGAAATTCATTATCAAAAAGGAGCAGTCCAAAAGGCCGAAAAGGTTGAAAGAAAGTACATGGCATAAGCATGATCATTAAACCAACAAACAAAGGAGTGTAAAGAGGATTGGAACAGTTCTAGATTCGAGGTCGAATCCTTTTCAAGAGAAGGGAAGTGATGTGATCCGTAGTAGGCATTGAAAACAGAAGTCGAGCCATTGGCGATACGACAGTGATTTACGTGAGAAACAGAGCAAGTTCCGTGTTGGGCCCAAACCAAGAATCAAATCGGGTTATGTTGTTTCAAAAGGAAGAAAAAAGGTGCAACCGAGACTACCACACGATGTGTGATAAAGAGGATCGCACGATCACGTGATGGCATCAAAATTCCACCAGAGAGTTTCAGGCGTCTCCATGCGATCACGAAAAGATTTCCTTCGCGATTGCGCGGTTAATCTGAGACCAGATTTTCGCGATTTTTTTATTTAATTTTGTTTTTAATTATTGTTTCCATAGTTTAGGGCCCATTAGCGGTTAAACCTAGTTTTAGGTCGTTTTTTCATTATATTATTGACAATTTCATTATTGTAAAAAAGAGTTTTGAGTTTATTGATATTGTTGAAAGATGATTCTCTTGTTGAAATGTTGAGTTATTCCCTTCTGTTTAGAACTTATCAAAGATTAAATCTTTGTGGCGTTCACCCTGAACTTATCAAGGAATTAGGCAATCCTTATGGCATTCAACAATTCCAGTTCTTTCCTTCGCATCGTCAATTTCTTGAGGTTTGGGTTGGAGTCCTATCGTCTAATTTAATTATTGTTTCTTAGTTTTAATCTAAATTTAGATCTTCCCTAGGTTATTATTTTTGTTATTTCGTGTTTTCGTCGAGATTCTCGAGTGGGATTGCGTCAAGAAATTGCTGAAAATCACTTCCAAATTGGCTTCCAAAAGAGTTTCAACCGAACAAGGAAAGTTACCTTCACGGGAGATCTTTTTGTCACTGCACAATATTCATTATTTTGATCATATATTTCTATTTCATTATCCAATTGAGGTTATTCAAAGTGTCTTAAAAATATAACTTAAATGGCTACAATTCTTCCTGAAATAGGATTTTCCCAATTCAACCTTTTACTACCGTGAAATTAGGTTAGTCTGACTAAAAATATGCCCAAAAGCTTGTGTGATTGAAATCAATTTATGGTAATATTCTTATCACATTTCATTCTTTTTTGACTTTTAATTGTATCCAATTGACTCCTAGCAATCTTCAAGTATCGTACCATGGTCTAAATCAATCATTGTGTATTTGTAACTTGGTCCTTCTTCATTTGATTTTTATACTTTAGTCCTTGAACTTCTAATTTCTTCCAATTTGGTTCTTTCTTTGACTTTTCTTCCAATTGGCCCTTTGATTTACTTCATCAACTCTTGATTTTCACACTCTAGCTCTTTTATCATCTAAATGACTTGTTTTCTCCATTTTCTTTGCTTTCTTGACTTTGAGATTATTTCTGAAATATAAACAAATAATGAGAAATAAATAGCAGATATTCTTAAACAAACAGATAAAATTCTACTTTTAGTATTTAAATAAGTGTATAAATTATCAGTCTTGAGCTGGTAGGGACATCCAATTCTTTTGACAAAGAAGAATCTTGTTTTCCACCTGATGAGCACCGAAGAACGCTGAATCGAACACGATCAACGTCGCAAGCCTGATCACTGCCAATGCACCAACTATTATGTCCCTTCCCTGAGCAATAGTATTATCCCTGAACATTATTTATCCCCGAGAACCAAAACTCGTGTATTATATATCCATCATGTTCAGGTCTATGGGTGCTCGAGGATATACCTTCTTACTGGTCTTGTGTGCCTTGATCTCACGAATGGAGGATACAACATCCTAATCATGGTAGGACTCGTCTTTCGTAAAATCCTATCCCTTCACTGCAACTCATAACCTTGTCCCTAATAAATAGGAGGACGTTTCCAGTAGGACTTCAGCCTAAATTCAAGCATCCTAGTTCTACCTGGACCTTCCTATAAACCTCTATAAATATTCACCTCTCAATTACTATTAAGTTACACACAATTACTATTCCAGTTTATAGCCTATTGCATAAATATTCTCTCTCTCTCTCTCTCTCTCTGTACTGACTTCAGCATCGAAGGGGTGACGAGGTCACACCTCACCGCCTTTGTTTCAGGTATTCAATGATCCAAATCATGCTTGTTTGCTGCTCAAGCTCGGAGTATTTTAGGTTCGAAGTTTTAGCATCATCATTGGCCCCGTTTGTGGGAACCATTACTAGAAGCCATGGTTAATACATTTTCTGGACTTCCACAAGCAAACTTACCTGCTCATGATCATCCCGTTGGGGAGAAATAGGTGCCCCCAACACTACTAGTAAATCTGCGTACATTGCCAGAAATTAGACATCACAGCCTCCAATCTTCCGTTGATACCTTGGCAGCTTTGGAAGAACTTCGTCAGCAAGTCGTTGTACTAACTCAATTGCTCGATTAGCAGAACCAGTGTGCACCACCAACACACGAGGAAGGGAATGCTTCAGGGGCCCAACTTCAGAACCATGCGCACAATGGTACTAGGTCAAGTACCTCGGGGTTATCCCCATCACCACCGAACATGATAAGTTCAAGAACTGTCGCCATGCCTCTTGCTGAGCGAGAATTATCCAAGAGGGGATAGCAGTAGGTATACGACAAAAAACTCAAGCCCAGCAAGTTTCACCCCGAACACTCCATTCACACCAGAGTTTTTAGCCTTCCCCCTACCAGACTGGTTCAAGTATATGAGGATAAAGGAATACGATGGTACAACTGACTCCGTGAATCATCTCAATGTGTAGTTTGATGTCATGAATTTGCACGTTGCTCCCGATCAGGTTATGTGCAAGGCGTACCCCAAACCTTGACCAATGCTGCCAGGGATTGATTCTCAACCCTCGAACCAAATTCTATTCCAACGTTCGTAGATCTTGCCAATAAATTCTTAGCCTTCTTTGCAAGTAGTAAGCACATAAGGAAGACAGTTTCTTCGCTCATGAGACTTAGCCTAGGGCAGAATGAGACACTGCATGAGTTCATGACTAGGTTTAATGCTGAAAGAATACAGATCCCTGATCTTCATATTTCTGTTGTTGTATCCGCTCTTACTCATGCTGTGAAGTGCGAGTCTTTCAAAATGTCCCTATCAAAAACATTGTCAAAATTAGCCATTGAACTTCTTACTTGGGGTGAGAAGTATATAAATATGGAAGAAGCTACGTATCCAAGAAAGAGTGATACAACCTCTGAGAATTCTGAGTGCAAAGACAGAAGGAACGGCCATAAGAGACAGAGCAATCATAGCTAATTATGAAGTGAAAAGGATTTTGGTTGACAATGGAAGCACATCCAATGTGTTATCGCATGAGGCCTTCACTAAAATGGGGATATTAACATACAATTTTAAGACTATCAGAACTCCCTTGCAAGGCTTCGGAGGGAGTGTTATCATGCTCGAGAGTACCACCGAACTTCCATTGACAATGGAGACAAACCCCAAGCATGTAATAGAAGTGACCATGTTCCACGTTGCACAAGGTCCAATGATGTACAACACAATCCTAGGCCGACCACTACTAAACAAGATCAGAGCAATTGTATCAACATTCCTTCTTGCCATGAAATACTACGCCACAGGTTTAAAATAAAAAAAGATTTGTTTTCCAACATCAGAAGCATAGGATTTTTTCTTGGAGATCAAACAGTAGCGAGGAAGTGTTATGTTACCAGTGTTAAGAATCTCCCAACTAAAGTTGCATAGGTTTCGATGCTAGAGCTGGACCTCGAGCACCATGGCAGGCTCTCACCAGTTGAGGAACTTTTGGAGGTCGAGCTCGAGTCTGGGAGAATGATCACCATTGGTCGGGATCTTGATGAAGATCTAAAATCAACACTTACACAGTGTCTGAGGGACAATATTGATGTGTTTGCTTGGAAGGTAGAGGACATGCTGGGAATTGAACTTGAGGTCGTAGTGCATAGGCTAAATGTAAACCTAGATGCCCAACCAGTCAAACAGACGAAGAGATAGTTCACTCCTGATCGACGAACTATAATTCAAGAAGAGATAGGAAAGTTCACAAAGGCAAGGTTCATCAGAGAAGTTCAATACCAAGATTGACTTGCAAATGTTGTCTTGGTAAAGAAAAGCAATGGTAAATGGTGCTTTTTCGTGGAATATACAGACCTGAACAAGGCATGCCCCAAGGATAGCTACCCTCTACCAGAAATTGATAATCTCGTGGACAGCACCTCGGGGCATAAACTATATAGCTTCCTTGATGCATTCTCAACTTACCACCAGATTCCAATGGCAGACGATGACCAGGAAAAGACATATTTTATGGCGGACTCAGCAATATATTGTTACAAGATCATGCCTTTTAGTTTGAAGAATGCAGGGGCAACGTACCAAAGGCTAATTAATAAAGTGTTCACATCTTAATTGGGAAGAACATTGAGGCATACATCGATGATATGGTAGTGAAGAGCACAAAGACCAACATACACATTCATGACCTCGTAGAGATATTCTCTACACTCAGAAAAATACAGGATGAAGTTGAACCCAACCAAGTGAGTGTTCGTGTGACGCACGCAAATTTCAAGATCTTTTTAAATGTTTTAAACAATTATGCTCTGATACCACCTTGTGATGCACAGCCGAATTTTTCATTTATTTTCAAGTTTCGATGCCAACACGTGGCGCACGGTAATTTGCGAAAATACTTTTAACTTTCTTTTCATAAGTCAGTAACGTAAACGACGTCACTTGACTGTGATTTCAAATCACTTTACTTTAAAATAAAATTCATTTATTTAAAAAGTAAAAATAAAATATTAAATATATGATCTTGACTTTAAATTCTTTTAGATAAACAGTAACAATAATAAAATAGCGAGTTTGGCAGTTCAAAAAAAAGACCTTATTCAGTAAGTCCAAAACTCACAGGTCGTCACCTAGCGTAGCATTATCTGTCTCGCCGTCTGAAAATCCGTACCATTCCCATTTTCATTTCTATTATTACTTGAAATATTAAATATGTCGTGGAATGAGCATACACTTGCTCAGTGGGTGAAGTATGGTGCACATGAGCTATTGCACGAAGACAAGTCAACCTCACGTATTCAAAATTCTTGCAAGCTTTACTTATCAAGTCTATATTTATATCTCCTACTCACGTTATATATTCAAGAAAATGCTTATATTCAAGATCAGACCCAAGTCAAGTTCAAGTCAAGGCATTTCAAGTTATATCCAGTTCAGTCAAATCGATTCCATATATTCAAATCAAGTCAAATTCACATATTCTAGTCAAATCAAACTTCATATATTAAAGATCACGTCTTACATATTTTTAAACCAGTAAATACCAATACTCAAGTTATATAGTCAAAACCACAAAAGGAAAGGCAAGACAAGACCAGTAAATACCAATACTCAAGTTATATAGTCAAAACCAGACAAGACAAGTCAAGACATATATTCAAGTCGGGTCAAAATAATGTATTCAAGTTCATATGCATTTGCATACTTATCAAATCAAGTAAAGTTCATATAATCATGACTAGTACAAATGCATGTCTTTTCAAGAGAGCATGACTTTTAATAGGGCCCATATTACAAATCAACTACCATCCCCAGAGCGCACAAGCAGGGAATATAACCCCAAGTTCAAACGTGGAGTTTATTCCACAAGTTCTTTTACAAGCGTGATTTCTATACCACGAGTTTCAAGCAGGGAGTCAAGATCCCTAAAATTTATTAACAAGCATAACCACACCGTGATCCAATTACTGGACTCCGTGACACGTATATCATGATAAGCGGGATAGAGTAACTATAATATCAAGAAATTCCTTTCTATGCAATGCATAAGGAAAAACATGAAAACTCTTTTAATGTAATGCATAATGAACACATATCACGAAGTAGCATTTAATATCACATAATCAAGTACAAGTCAAGCCAAGTTAAGTCAAGACAAGTTCATGTATTCATGAGTTACACAGACAAGTTAATTCTTATATATTCAAGATCAATGTAATATTCAAGTTACTTTATGTTCATCTTCTCAAGTCAAGTCAAATGGATATAATCATGTATTGTGTCAAGTAGATGACATATCAATTTATTACCTTTGTCACATTGAAGAGTCTAAGATCACATAATCAAGAACAAAGATTAATTTAAACATCCAAATAATACTGGTTTAGTATCTCATGTATCGATACATAAGAGAGCATGAAGTTCTTAAAATCTCTGTGTCAATATATGATGTTACAAGATTGATATTGATATTAAGTTCGTGATAATAACCTTGCTAACCATTTTATTTTTTACTTTTAGAATAAACATATGGATGTCGAGATAATGTTAATTATGAAACTCACATGAGGAATGTTTATAGCAACTTATATAAATACTTATAACAAGATTAAGATAACGTCACGATGATAATAATATGGGACTTATAGCGAGATCAATATAAAAATAGCATATTAAACATGGAATTATAACGAAATCACGTAATCAAGTAAACAACTAAACATATTCCACTCACCTCGGTCCAAAAGAGTCTAAAAAGGAATTCTGTATATTTTGTTTGCGGGATGTTTTGATACTCCATGAACATGTATCATGTATCGATATATACAGTAGCTTCAGTACTGTGAACTGAGTTTTCTGGAATTTTCTTCAAGATATTAACTACCTATTCGAACAGAACTTTATTTAAGAACATGTTATTGTATTTAATAATACTTGATTCGAACATCATTTTATTTAGGATATCAAGATCATGTTATTGAATTAACAAGTCTTTAATCCTAATTTATTCAAACATAATAACCCTAGCATTTTTGGAGGGAGAATACTATTATCTGTCTAACATTTCCTAGCTTCATTTTGGTGCGTAGAATTCGTTCAACATAATGAATTATTTATACGTGGAAACGAGCGCATGAGATGAGCAAATGTCACGGCTTTAGATGATTTACATCTTTAACTTAGGCGCCCAAGTTCTAATCCAAGCTGGAGGTGGCGAGCCATATACATGCAGCAAGGAGGAGTGGTCTCATATAGGTTTGCTGATTGTTAATGTCTAGAAGAAGGTGCTAGAGGTCTAATATTCAGCCACGTTCCAATAGTTGCTGCCAGAATTCAGTTTCACGAAGCAGTATTCAAGCTCATATTCGGTGTACCAAACGATGTCGAAATCTTGAGTTCTTGGTACCATTTCGAAGTACTCACAAAGTACTTTGATGTGCAATTTACAGCGCAAGGAATGGATAATCGAGGAGAAAGTTATGTCCTTCCGAAATTGGTTACTCAAAGCTATTTTCGATTTAACCGTTTTACTGTCCCAATTTTAAAAATTCACCGAGGGCCAACTGTTGGTCGGAATGACAAACCGTTTTCCTATTCTTGAAGCTCACTTCGAGAAATTGCTCATACATATAAGATATGTATTCAAATGAGGTCAAGAGTGCTAGAAAAAGTCTTGAACAAAGGGACAATTAAATACGCTTTTAATGTAACTTCTATTATTTAATATTTTCCTTTTTCTTCCGTTAAATCCCGTTTCTCTTTCTTTTCATTCCAAAATAATTACATAAATTATAAAAAACTTTTATTACATCATAATGGATAATAAAGAACGTCAAAATTTTCGTTTTGGGGTTCATGATCACTCATTGGGACATTGAGGCCAACCTTGAAAAAATACAGGCCCTAACTTCCATGGAATCCCCCAAGACCAGGAAAGATGTTCAAAAGTTAAGACCATGTTCTCTTTACTGTTTTTAGTCCGTTTTGAGTGTTCGATTTTCGAAAATATCGAAAATGCGTTCACTTCGCCCATTTTCCAAAATTCGTTTTCCAAAATATATATATATATATATATATATATATATATATATATATATATAAAGGAAACTTAAAACGAATTTATTCCGTTTTGAATATTTTGTGTTAAAAAGTCCAAAACGCGCGTTTTGGACTTTTTTTTTTAATTGTTTTTTTTTTTTTTTTTTGGTAAATGTGAGACACTTCCTCCACTTGAAGTTCTTATGTTATTTTGCCATTAGATATAGATCCATGTTAAAAAAAAAATTTTATTGGATAAATGTGAGATACTTCCTTCACTTGAAATTTTTATATTATTTTGCCATTATATATAGATCCATGTTAATTTTTTTTTGTTGTAAATGTGAGACACTTCCTTCACTTGAAGATCTTATATTATTTTACCATTATATATAGATCAATGTTAACATTTTTTTTTTTCCTTTTTTGTAAATGTGAGATACTTCCTTCACTTGAAGTTCTTATATTATTTTGCCATTATATATAGATCAATTTTAAGATTTTGCTGGTATGGGTTAGATTTTTGTTTAGCTGAAACAATATTAATGATGAATTTATTGACATAGAGAACTAACTGATTTATTGACATTAAAATTAATGTAATTCAACAAATCAACCATATTTTACATATAAAATATCACAAAATAAATATATCAGAAAATTACAAAGTAAACATATTTTTCAGTTTTCTATTTTTGAAAATAGTTTTCCAAAATCATAAAGAGAACATGCTTTCAGCAATCCCAAAACAAACAACCAAAATTCAAAATTCAAAACAAAATCCAACACTCAAAATTCAAAATCGAAACACAAAGATAACGACCCCTAACAGGTTGAGTAGCAGCACTTAACAGATTCATGTCAAGAGCAGCTGATAAGTATTTTTCCTTTTCAAGATCCTTAGGGGAAATCGAATGTTTGAAATGAGTGACAAATGTGAGAGTGCTTTACAAGAACTCAAGATATCCTTGGCGAAGCCTCCTGTTCTTACAAAACCCAATCCCGGGGATGTGCTGTCTTTGTACCTAGCAGTCTTCCAAAATGCAATAAGTGCAATTCTTGTCAAAGACGTAGGTCGAGCCCAACAACCAATATATTACGTGAGCTAGGTTTTGCTTGATGCTGAAACGCGTTACGCATTAGTAGAGTAGTTGGCATTAGCACTTGAGGTAGCAGC
Organism: Ligustrum vulgare; assembly: GCA_963555705.1. NCBI lineage: Eukaryota > Viridiplantae > Streptophyta > Magnoliopsida > Lamiales > Oleaceae > Ligustrum > Ligustrum vulgare. The sequence goes on along the minus strand of OY743173.1, from coordinate 36,935,628 downwards.
CAGAAAATTGAGACAATATTTCCAGTCACATAGGATTACAGTGCTCTCTAATCAACCCCTTAAACATATACTTCAAAAGCCTGACGTATCAGTAGACTCCTCAAATGGGAAATTGAACTTGGAGAATTTGACATTGAATTCAAACCAAGACCTTCGATAAAAACATAGGCCTTGGAAGATTTCATTGCAGAACTTACACCAAATCCTCGAGGGCCAGAAGATAACCCAAACAGCTCCTACAATTCTTGGGAAATATTTTTGGAGGGTACCCCTAACTCCTCGGGCTTAAGTGTAGGGGTTATAATCATGAGCCCGGACAGAAAGGTCCAAATAAAATGCGGCTTGAGGTTTGAATTTGAAACAACGAACAACGAAGCTGAGTATGACACTGTTATCATTTAGCTTGAGCTTTCCCTTAGCCTTGAACTAGAACATATAAAGTTTTTTAGTGATTCCCAATTGGTCATGGGCCAAATCGATGGTACGTTCGAAAGGAAAGAGGAAAAAATGAGTTTGTACTGCCTGCATGTTCATGACCTCCAAAGGATGTTCAAAAGTTGCGAATCCTAAAAATACCCCGACTAGAAAATATCAAGGCCGACACACTTTTGGGGTTAGTGTTCATGAGCATTGACAACCTCGAAAGAACTGTTCACATGAAATTTGTATCATAGCCAAGCATAACCTCGAAGCCTACAGTCATGGACATTGACCGTGAACCATCGTGGATGCCAGATGGACCCTATAGTGAAGTATAAATCTGATGGAAGCCTCCCTGAAAATCTAAGGGAAGCTAAGAGTATCAAACAAAGATCGACTAGATATTGCATGATACTTTTTTGAAGAAGCTTCACACTGTCCTACCTGAGGTGCCTCAAAACTTTAGAAGGTGCTCAAGTTCTTGCTGAAGTACATGAAGGTATATGTGGAAATCATCAGGGTGTGAGGGCCTTGGCTTACAAACTCCTCAGATATGTGTACTATTGGCCAACCACGAGGATAGATACAATGGATTATGTGAAGAAGTACGACAAGTGTCAGAGGAATGAAAATATTATCCACACACCAATTGAGGACCTAACTTCGATCCAATGCCTAGGACCTTTCGAACAGTGGGGGAATCGACATCCTAGGACCTTTTCCCCTAGCAAGGAGACAACTCAAGTTCATATTAGTGGTAGTAGAGTACTTCACTAAGTGGGTAGAAGCAGAGCCGCTAGCAACAATTCTAGAGCCAAAATTCAGGTATTTTGTTTGGAAATCCATCATATGCGGGTTTGGCCTTCCGAAGGTGCTGATAACAGACAATGGCAGACAGTTCGATAACGCACGGTCAAATTGACCATCGTTTGAAGTCAGTCGCCCACCCCCAAAGCAATGGGCTAGCAGAAGTCATGAATCGAACAATACTCTAAGACCTTCGAACGAGGTTAGGAGATGCACGAGGTTCTTGGCCCGATGACTTACCAGCCATTCTTTGGCCTACAAGACCTCTTACCATACAACTATTTGGGAAACTCCCTTCATACTCACTTTCGAGCTAAAGGTAACAATTCCCATTGAAGTTGGCATACCAAGTTATAGGCGTCTTTCTCCTAATGCCGAGATTGGAGGAATGAATGAACACCTTGACCTGCTAGAAGAAGTTGTTGAACATGCAAGTTCAAAGATAGCATCCTACCAAAGCAAAACAGCCAAGTACTTTAATAGTAGAGTCACCCTAAGGAGATTTAGAACGGGGGACTTAGTACAGAGGAGAGCAGAAGCTGCTAGTCATCCTCAGAGAAACTTGGACCGACTTGGAAAGGACCTTATGAGATCATACGCTAGACTCGAGGAGGATCCTACAACCTACGGGATCTTGTAGGAGCGCCACTTCCAAGACCATAGAATGCAGACAACATCAAAATTTACTACAAGTAGCAAGACCGAGCTCTTCAGCTGCCACTTAGTTTCTTTTTATTTTATTTCTAGTTTTATAATTTCATTTCCATTTTGGCTTACGCACCAAATTATATTTTTCTTCAAAGTTGTGTCTGTAAGTAAAAGCAGTTGGGGATATTATTCCCACTAAAAGAAAAAGTTATCTCCGTTGCTACGTCAAAGCATTTCCCTAGAGCGAGCACCTCAAAGCCTTTCTCATGAGCAAGCCCTCGCTCATGAGCAAGCCCTCAAAGCCTTGCCCAAGAGCAAGCATCTCAAAGCTTTGCCTGCGAGCGAGCGAGCGCCTCAAAGCCTTGCCCACGAGCCAGCCCTCTAACCCTTTCCCATAAGTGAGGACCTCAAAGCCTTGCCCGCGAGCGAACACCACAAAGCCTTGCCCCCGAGCGAGCGCATCAAATCCTTCCCCACGAGGGAGCACCTCAAAGTCTTGCCCAGAAGCGAGCACCTAAAACCTTACACCACAAGTGAGCATCTCAAAGCCTTACCCATAAGCAAGCACCTCAAAGCCTTTCCCATGAGTAAGCACCTCAAAATATTCCCCGAGCAATAAAAATAATGCATTAACCCTTGAGAATGTGAACCATGTTCAGGGCTTATCATTGTTCGGGCCCATTAACTTTTATGCATAAGCCATTTCGCCTGTTCGGGGTAACACTTTTGCAATTTCCTTCACCCTGTTCGGGGTAAACACTTGTGCAATTGCAAAACCCTTGTTCGGGGTACACACATGTTCAATTACACTACCCACGCTTGGGATAAACACTTGTTCAATTATATAATCCATGATCGAGACCAACTATTGATCAAATATAAACATCCATGTTAAGGGTTCACAATTGTTCAATTGTATAATACGTTGTTCAGGTTTAATGCATGCTCAATTATGTAACCTCTCATTGGGGTTAACACGTGATCGATTATAAACATCATTGGTGGGGGTTCACACTTTGTCTAACACCCCTGTTCGAAGTTTATTGCTCATGCTCAAGTTTATTAAGTGTTCATGCACATTACTTAAAGCTAAAAAAAATGCACTTCATTAATTCAAAAAAGAGATTAGTACAATAGATTCGGGGTCAGCGGAACAAATATTTAGTCTTGATTGTCATTCTCATCAATGACTTTGAGCTCGTCACCTGAGTCTTCATCACCAACCCCATCCTCGGGGCCTTCATCTTACTCTGAAAGAACAAGATCATCTGTGAGGTCAGGGCCAGGCCTCAAATCTTAAGCCCTGACCTCATCCCCCTTTGCTTGTACAATGGCTCGAGTCTGCTTAAAAGAGAAATTATACGAACCCGAAGCATATTCGCCCTGGAGATGCCCAAATTCTTCAGATTTCTTAAAATCCTCAACTGCTAAAGACCGAGCAATTTTGGCCGCGGCTAACTTCTGCTCAAAATAATTTTGAGCAGGCTCAAGCTTGAGCTTTAACTCCTGGAACTCATCTTTGGCATCCCCAATTCAGCCTTCAGGGCATCTTAATCCTGCTTCGGGCATGCTTACTCATCCTCAAGCAGTCTAACATTCATCTCACGAATTGCAGCAGACTTCCCCAGTCCATTAACTTTCTCAAAATCATCCACAGACCTCAGGGCTATACCTTGAGAAATCTTTAAAGCATGCAAGACATGTACATAATAAGCTCGGGGCATAAATACCAACCAAAAAATAAAAGAGATCTTACCTTTGTCATAACGTCCTCGAGGTGTTTTATGCCCACGGTCGGGCTAACCCCACTTCGATAATTTCCCACAATATCGAGGGATTGTGAGAGACCATGAGAAAGGCCGTCCTCAAGGTCAACAAAATCAGGAGCACCCCCATGAGAAGGCATTTGGTTATTAGTCTGAGGCGATGATTAGGGAATATTAAGGTTGGCAACCTCAGAAGTGCCCCCGTAGCCACTTAGATGAAATGCTGGACCCCTAGCCCTCTTCTTACTCTTCTTTTACACTAGGGGCTGAGCAGAAGCATCCCCTCTCTTCTCGTTTATAAAATTTTGCAAGTTAGAAGGATCAAACATCATTTCTTTTGCAAAAATTAGAAAGGACAAGTCATTAGCATGAGCACAGATCAGGAGAACAAAATAAAAAGGTAAAGTTAGAACCATTATCCTACCACTGAAGTACCTTGTATGAGCAATATTGCGAACCTCGTCCCCGAGGAGGTCATCCAGGTTATAGGTCAGAGGCTTGAGATCTTACAACATATGTCTATACCGCTCTAAGACCTCGAATAGGCCTGCTCCTCATTAAATTTAACAGTATTCAGAACCATCCACTTTGCCTAAAAAGGATGTCCACGATCCTGAGGAATCACATAGAAAAATCTCCTTTTCCACCCCCGAGAGAGCTCGACATTTTAGGTAATTTAAATCTACCCCAACTAGATAAGAAAACGAAGCAAGAAAAGTGGGGGAGCTGCTTAAGTTCAAAAATCATTCTGTAAAGGTCTAACATGGGGACTATAGATAGATACCTATAGGCAATAAAAAGTATATGAGCATCCTCCACCCGTTTGGCACTAATTGCCCGATAAGGAATTCTAAAAAGAAAGGGTAGAGGGGCCATCTCAGTCCTTCTTTCAGGGCATCCTTATAAACAACTTTTTCCTTGTCTTGACCCTCAACTACCATATCCTCGGGGCTTGGAGCTCGTACATAAAATATTTCTATAACCTTATGCTCTTTACATATACATGATAGGTCAGGGTATGTTGAAGGAGCGAACTCCTCTCCTTAAGTTCAGTGTCTAGTGTCTAAGGGAACAGCCAAGGGAATAATCTGGTTACCTACTTCCTTGGGGAAACTACTGTTCGAACTACTACCATTGCTACTACTAGAAGCTATCACTACTTGACCTCTTTTTAATAAAGTTAGAATTTAAGGATGCAAGCTCGTACCTTAATAACACTCGAAGCCCAAAAATACTCTCAAGTCCCGAGCACGAACTTTTCTCTCTCAAAGATTGTTTCTGCAAAGTGAAGAAATGGAAGGAAAACCCCTATTTATAGAAGGAGACCGCGGGAATGCCAAAGGTCATGTGATTTGAACTTCCAAACGACGCCACATGTCGTCCATCCATGACCATGTGGCCTGACAAATGTCACGTCTTTATGGATTGATGTGTAGTTTGTTAGAATCGTCGCATCGTGTCAAATCAACCCTGACCAATCTGATTCACAATTGAAGCGCATCCACCTCTCCCCAGTCTCGAGCCTGGATGCACGGGGGCCAGTGATGAGCACTAAAGCACGCTGACTCGAACACGATCAATGTCGTAAGCCCTATCATTGCCAATTTACCAACTATGATGTCACATCCTCGAGCAATAGTATTATCCCTGAAAATTATTTATCCTCGAGGAACGAAACCGCGTATTATATATTCGTCATGTTCGGGTCTATGATGCTTAGGGATATACCTTCTTACTAGTCGGGTGTGCCTTGATCTCATGCATGCAGGATACAACGTCCTAATCATGGTAGGACTCGTCTTCCGCAAAATCCTATCCCTTCACTAAACTCACAACCTCATCCCAAATAAATAGGAAGATGATTTCCAGTAGGACTTGCGCCTAAATTCAAGCATCCTAGTCCTACCTGGACCTTCCTATATACCTCTATAAATACTCACTTCTCAATCACCATTAAGGTACACACAATTATTATTATCAAATTCGTAGTCTCTTGCATAAATACTCTCTCTCTCTCTCTCTCTCTCTCTCTCTCTCTCTCTCTCTCTCTCTCTCTCTCTCTCTCCCTCTCCCTCTCCCTCTCCCTCTCCCTCTCCCTCCTAACTTAAGCACCGGATGGGCGACGAGGTCACATGTCACCACCTTTGTTTCAGGTTTTCAGTGATCCAGATCTTCTTGTTCGCTACTCAAACTCGAAATATTTCATGTGCGAATTTTTAGCACCATCACCACCTAAGTTGAGAAGACGGATATGAGGGAATTCTAAAATCATTTTTGGTATTAAGAATGACCAAACTATCATAGTCACGATATGGTCTCATTTCAAGGACATGTCGAAGGACGTTCAGTGATGGGTTCATGTTGTCCTTCTTACAAGCTAGTAGGAAATAATTATAATCCTCCAAGAGTTTGGTTCGAGGTTTTCCGAATTGAGATTAGTGAAGTTGAGGAATGAAACGAGGAAGCGATGAATGGGTTTGAGAAGTTCTTCGTCGTGTGCGGCCAGATAAGTGTGATCAGGGAAGAGAATAAAGGGTTTGAAGACCTCGGCAAGTCGTAGCTCGTTATAGTTACTTTGATGATCAAGAATGACTAAAGCTTCCCGTGGTTGGCAAAGAGATCGAACACGGGCCATTGATTGCCACATTGGAGGAGAACGAGGCAAAACATTAGAAATATTCCGATTGGATGAAATAGATGGAGGCCACGAAGGATGGTTTGAAACAAGGACAAGGGGTTGTTTAATGGATGGAGAAGAAGATGAATAAGTGGTTATCCAACTTAAAGGCAGCGAAACCCTAACTTCATCGTCACTATCTAAGATAACTATTGGTTCTATCTTTTTAAGATACTAAACCTCAAGGTAATATGCTTATGAGAGCATATTATGTAGATACAACAAACCTCAACAGAAACGAAGAGTAATAGACAAAGGGAAGAAAATATGGTTATCTTTGATTGAGTATCGTCCGTCGAAACTTGCAAAAAGGGTTGAGGGACGGGAAGCAGTAGATCAGTGAGAAGAGAGCAAAACTCCTAGTCCAACAAAATGTGAAGTGGAAGAAAGAGGCGCATTTTTTTAGAATTCACACCTTAACGGGCAATCGTTATCCCTTGATGGGTGATTATTACTCCCTAATTATAGGCAATTTTCATTCCATCATGGATAAATATTGAGTCAACCTATAAATACTCCACATACATGAAGATTTAAGGTATGTGCTCCACATACTGAAACTCCGGTCATATCATATTCAGGCTATAATTCTCTACGATTTTAATTATTTCTCATGCTAGAGTGAAAACGGGGGTAAAGTCCTGCATTTTTCAGATATAAGGCATCAAGGATGATTTATCATCAAGGAAGTTTCAGTTGATTGTGTGGGGACGTCAAAATCATTCCACATCAAATATATTTTCCAAAAAAAAAAAAAAAATGAAAATTGTATTCTAAAACTCTTTTTATCCAAAATATCTCTTTTTAACGGTTGTCATACTTGTATATCAAATAGGACTCAACTTTCATGGTTAGCTATAAATCCAATTCCTATAGCAAAGGACAAGTTGGGCCCGCAAACCACACGGTTTATGAAGCAAAAGTCTTTCCTTCGTTCACTTTCAATCAAAATTGTGGTTCTTTGTCGTGTGATCGTTTCAGTATCAGAGAAAAGCCTCATGGTACGAGTTAGTTAAAACGAGACACTTTTCAGACAACCCGGGTTTAGGTCCGAATTACCCAGATTGAAGTTATTGGGTAGCATACGTCGGCAGAAGAAATACAAGCTTCCAACAAAAAGGAATTTGTGGATTGTTTATAAAAAAGGAAATTGTGGAGGAAAAATGGAATCGGTGAATAGCAAAAGATTATTGACAAATTTAGCCTGGCCAAAACAATTTAACTCCATTAAAATCCAAGACACCTCTTTTTTATGGAGATTAAAATCAGTTTTTTTAAGAATGTTAATAAAAGTTGATGAGATGTGTGATTAAAAAGTTATGTGACCCATATAATATGTGGTAATAATTAATTATGTTATTTAAACATTATGAATTCAAATAGTTAATTAGATCAATATTTTTTTTTTCAATGTTGATAGCTTTTACTTATTAAGATGTTTGGTGTGGGAGAAATTGAAAAAAAAATTAAATGTGTGATTGAAAAGTGTATAAAGTGATAGATCTCATAGAAATTATGTGATTAAAAATGAGTTAGACGTAGGGACGGAGTTAGAGATTCTAGTGAGTGGGGGCCAAAATTTTCAAATGGTGTGAGTGGGGAGGTGGAGATCCCCTCCCGGGGGTTCGGGGGCGGAGGTCTCGAAATTTTTTTGAACCAAAATGATTGAAATGACGAAGCAAATATGACAATACATCATCAATAATCAATTCTAAACTCTATTTGAGTAAATCTCATTGTTCTCAACTCTATTTGAACTCTCCTCAACAACATTTTCTTGACGATATCTTTTTATTAAATATCTCTCCATAATCTATTATTCTGAAATATCAAATATGATAATACATCATCAATAATCAATTCTAAATTGTTCGCAGTTGCAAATTTTCCAATTTTAATCCATTTTCTTTAAAGAAACAGAGAGATCAATTTTTTTTTTTTTGGCCTAATCGCCCCCAACCAAAAACTGGGCTCAAATTTTTTCAGATCCCAGTAAGAGTCATGGCCCTCATTGGGCCTCAAATAGATCTGTCCCCGGTTAGAGGAGAACATTGAAATTTTTTCCCAAGGCGAAATAGGGCATAAGTTGTGAAATTTAATTAATGTCACAACATGGATCGACATTAACAATAAGGTCATCGTTCGGATTGAAGCTTGGGGAGTGTGGGAGACGGAACCTCCGAACCAAAACTTGTCTAAGGATAGTTTAAGAATTTCACTTATAATTACTATTTTGTCCTAATTTTTTTCATAATGGGTAGCTGTCATTATAGGAATAATCAACATAAAAAGAGAGATGGATATTAGAAAAAAAATGTGGTGTACTTTCCTTGTAAACTTTTATTTATTATAATGAATTACTACAATCGTTAAGAGAGAACGCAGTTTCAAGTTGAAGTTAACCCTTATAGACATTGTGATTGTGGGTTCTTTTGTAACCTTTTCTTTACAGCGATTTTATAATTTTTTGTGGTTTAGTATTTCTCAAAATTACTTGCATAACTTGAACGGACTATGAAAATTTTAGGTCATTAGAGTCGGACCAATGGTTTTCCAAAACAATTTTTTAAAAAATTATATTTATATTAATAAAGAATGACGTTGGGATAAGGAAGAATATGCTCATGTAGCTTCGATTTCAAGTTTTGACAGCGGACACTCTAGTCGAAAGTCATTAATCAGCTACTTGATAATACTAATTAACGATGATTAATTAATAACAATAATTAGTAAAACATTGGGCCATTTCAATCAAACTGATTAATCTTGATAATTACGTTATAATTAATTCTTGATTATCAAATTATTCCTGTAATATACTCAAATGACCAGATATTAATGAGATAAAGAATTATTTTATTTCGTAGTTGTGGGGAAAAAAGAAATTAGAAACATTTAGATTAATATATATATATATATATATATATAATTTTAAAAATAATAAGTTCGGAATAAACAAAATTTCTATTTCCTTTTTATTTTGAACATTATCCATTTTGTTTAGATAAGCTCATATTTTTAAATGAGATAGACTAGCACAATCGATATTATCTTTTTCACAATTCCTTTATTATCATTAATTAATAATTAGATTACTAAAACTGCAAACTATGAAGATAATTCGATAGATTTCGAACTTTTAGATCAAATTAGTATTACATTCGTGCGATACACGATCATTTGTTACTCACATATATCGAACTTAAAAGTTAACATATGAAATGAATAGTTAATTAAAAAAAAATGAGAAATGAAGGAAGACAATTAATTATAAAAAGATACAATTACACATACCTTAATTTTTATTTTTTTACGATTTCTATGTTCACCGCTGTAGAAAACTTCTTTAGATATTGTAATTCAAATTGATTTAACGTTTAAAACGGGAAAATAAAATTACATTTAATAGAATGTTGGTAGAAAATGAGTTTTTATTTTTTATTTTTTATTATTATTATTATTATTATTATTATTATTTTTAAAGTTTTGAATAAAGGGTACTTAGTAGGGGCCAATTTTTTACTAAGTGGGCAAAATTATACTTCTTCCATCCCACAAAGATATAGTCGTTTTCCTTTTTTGTTTGTCCTAAATTATAGACCACTTTTTTATTGAGGGTATATTAATATCTTAATTTTCTAATACCTCTATTTAATATGCATTTTTATCAACAATTATAAACTATCCATTAATTAATGTAGGAGTATATTAGGTAAAATGTTAATAAATTTATGATTCCAACATATATTCCATTCATCCCATAAAAATAGGCTCGTTTTCCTTTTTTATTTGTCCCACAAAGATATGCTACTTTCATTTTTTAGAATATATTAATGTCTTCATTTTCTAATATACCCTTATTTAATATGCATTGTTATCAACAAATGTGAACAACTCATTATTTAATATAGGGATAAATTAGGTAGAATGTATGTAAATTTATAGTTCCAACATATATTAATTATGTTTTCTTAATCCGTGTGAAAATAGAACTAAGAATATTTTTGTGTAACAGATGAAGTATTAATTATATTTTCTTAATTTGTGTGAAAATAAAAATGAGTCTATCTTTATAGGAGGGAGGGAGTAATAGTCAGGAACTTGAATGACTTAGCAAAAAGAAAAAAAGAAAAAACTTCAATAAATCATTTGTATAACTATTCAATTTTAGTGACTATTAACGTAATTAATCTTTTCAAAATATAATTTCTAGATAATCGCAAATTAATTTATCACTACACTAATAGTACCATTAGAATTAATACTAACTATCTTAATACAATACTTAATATTTAAAAAAATATTTCATTTCATATTTGACATTGCAAATTAAATACATGTGGTCTTATACTTAAGTGAATGTAACAAATTAAGTAATATGAAATGTTAATTTTAATTAAATTTTACCGAATTTATGTTGCAAATACATTTATATATTAAAAAAAAAAAAAAAAGCATTTATGCATCTCAATATAAAAGCGACGTGAGTGTTTAACCCACAAGAAATAATATTTTGTTACTTACCCGTATATGAAATTGATTTTTTAAGAATCAATTTTCCTGAAAATTCATTTTTCAGTCACACATTATTTAAAAAATTAAATTTCTTTTCTACAATTTTTCATACTACTTTTTAACTATACATTTTAAAAAAATCACTTTTCACAAAATCAATTCTCAAAAAACCAAAATAACAGTTAAGTTTCATATAAATCGGTCTGCAATATGAAATCCAACCAATGGTAGAAATTGAAAAAAAAAAAAAAAAATCATAAATACGAACTATCAAAATATTCAAAATTCATTCAATACTTTCCAATAGAACATTACTTTTCATTTCCACCTAGTAGTCAGGTCATGTTACCTGAAAAAAATTATTTTTATACATTTTAAATAAACATGTCTGACTACATCCTATTTTGAAATAACATGAGTTTTCCAACATGTCTTTATTTTTATTTTGATAATAAAATAATTAAAATAATTGTTAAAGTGTGTAATATATATTTGTATATTTTGATTATTCATAACTATAGTATTAAATTAAACATATAAATGAACAAAATGAGTAAATAAATAAAATTAATTTTAAAATGACAAATGAATTGAGATGAAGTTGCAAAAATTACTTGGACTTAATTGGATTTGCTTAAAAAAATCGGATATTTATTATTTCTTTTAAAATGATAAATGAATTGAGATGAAGTTGCAAAAATTACTTGGACTTAATTGAACTGAAATTAATTATTTAGGAAAAAATTGAATTTAATTAAGAAATTATAATTATCATTGTAGGTCTTAAATACAATAACTTTAAAATAGTAGGACATTGAGAAAAAAATAAAAGGTACAAAAAAATATTTAACTTTAATTTTTTATGTTATTTTGGGGACGACATGTTTGCAGTTGACTCTCACATGAGAGTTAGTATTAAAATTTTCGTTGAGATCTTCAATTTGATATCCATATTTCATATTTTTCGATTTCAAAATAATAATATAATTATCAAGAGTATTTTAGTTCATTGAAGTACTTTTATTTTAGGAAATGTAGTTTAGGTGGAAAAATTTCCACAATCTGTTTTAGGGAAGTTCACTCCCTTTATATATAGTATGATATGATACTCATGTGTTGTGCAAGTTTTGAGGAGACTAACTTCCACGATCTTTTTTGGTTACTAGTGGAGCGTCGTGCCTTGCACAACTGCGTTCATCATGTGTGCTGTGTTATTAATTGAATGATATGATGATTATGTTAGTACAATAGTGAGTTTTTCTATCGTTGCTCAGTCGAAGAACATTATCAGCTAAAAATTGCACATAAAAGATAGTGGGTTGCACAAAAAAAGGGCAAATCGAACCTAACTCATTGGTTTGAAATCGCATGAACCCGTGATTTTATTTTCCTCAAACCGAACCAAACCGTTTCAAAGTGGTTTGGTTTAGGTTTTGATTTTCAAAAACCACAAAAAACCAAACCTGTAACAATCCGAAAATTTCGTACGTTAGTTCATTTATTTAGAAAGTTGGAAAGAGCCAATTTCACGTGTTGTACGACGAGGTAATATAGAGTTTATAAGAAAAGTGGAGAAATTGGCGTTATGGGTAACTTTGGAGACTAAATTGGTATAAAAGAAAGTTATATATAATCTTGAATTTCATAGTTGAGGACCAAGCTGGGAATTTTAGAAAGTCCTATTAATTACAGTTTTGCCATTATGATGAATGTGAATTTGGGATCATTTTGTGGATTATGTAGTTATCTTTAGCTATTGCAAGTTATACCATTTTATAGTTCATGATGAGATCTAATCATTGATATAAAATTTGGATACATTTGAGTTCGAGAAATATTTCAAAAACCAAGCTAAAGATGCATGTAAAGTTGTGATTGAGTAGCTATATTTGAGTGGATGGTACGAACAACATGGTAATCAGCTGACTTTGCATGTTATACTCCCTTATAGTCGACAATGAGATCTACGTATTGGTATTGAATTCGAGCACAATTGAGGCCGAGAATTACTTCAAATATCGAGTTGAAGTTGCATACTTGAAATGGGGAAAGTGCTGAAAATTCCAGAAATTTGGCTAAGTGTAGAATCCCAATCGAGCAGCCATTTTTGGACGTGTATTACGGGCGGTATAATGATCCGTTTTCTTTGCATTTGTTACCGTTACGAAGCTTGAAGTGTGAACTTTAAAACGGTATAAAGAATGGCCAAAACGGAGCTCGTCTTGACCTTCAGATATTGACCCGAAAGTGGCACCTTGAAAAGGAAAATCTGAAAATTTTGTATTAAAATAATACACGTAGGGGACACTTGTCACCCTACCCTTTCTAAGTTTAAGGGGCTGTTTAGCAACCAACTTATTTTGGTTATAAGCTATTATTTTTCATAAGTTATAGGGCTTGAATGATAGAAGGAGAAATTTGGAGGACTTAGTTTCAATTCTATAAGAACCAACTTGTGTAGACTTGAAAGTTTGGGACTGATTTGCAAATACATCTTTCACCTATCTATATAGAACGAAATTGGTCTGTTTCTTCCTCAAAATGTCGATCAAAACTTCATAGAAAAGAGAGGAGAAAGAGAGACCGTGAGGAAGAGAGGAAAAATGAGAGGAGTTGATGGATTTTTGGTAGAAAGGAAGATTTTGAACTTGGATTATCAATATCTTCTTCAATTCCTTAAGGTAAGAAGAAATCCCTTCTTGATGTTTAAGATTTTAAATTGGGATTTTGTATTGATTACTTAAGTTTGGAGTTAGTAAAGTTGACGATGATTGGAACAACTAATTCTAGGAATGATTTCACCCATTTTATTACATAATTCGATGGAGACAAGAGAGAAATCGAGAAGGGCAGGATTCTAGACGAAATTGAGAGAAGAAAAAGAGGGGGAAAGATGAAGGAAAGAAAGGGGAAGAAATTGGAGAAACTTGGTTTGATACTTGACTACTCAATGTATGATTTTTCCTTCTTAGATTCAAGAGGTGAGTGAAAATTGATTTGTGTAATATTGTGTTAAGTTTTTCATACGGTGTTGAAGTATTATTCTTGAATTTCAGAATTCAATAGGTTACTTATTGATTATGGTTGATTTGATAAAATATATTTAAGATTGAAAGTTAAGAACACATATACTTCCTAAGTGTTTGATAAAATGTGTGAATGAAGTAAAAGTGTTGATGAACTTTGTATTTACCTTCACTTGCTGAATTTTTGTATTCATATTGAAGTTTAACACTTTTTATAGTTGATTATATGTTAGAACAGATTTTAAAGATGTTCATAAGATGTAAGTCTTGACTGAAAGTAAAACCATGATACAAAATCGAAACTTGCTGAAATTGGAAGTACTATCTTGATGTTCAAAGTGCTATTTTTAATGATTAATAGTCTCAAATCATCATTTATAGATGGATTTTTTTCATGTTAGAAAGTTAAATGAGATTTGAACATTACTTGTGATCCATCTAATGACTTATCTTTCATATGAAGTTGCAAGTACTACAAATTCAGTTTAAAATAGTTAAATGAATCTAAAACTTTTGGAGTAAATGAAGTTTTTGAATTATATGTTGAGGATTATGTTTAAGGATGATAACAAACAACTGATATATTTATGAGTGTGATTATGAGTGAAGAAATATTTAGATGGAAATTATGAAGTATTAGAAGTTGGACTTGACAAGAAGTTTAAGAAAAGATTTTTGAAACTTAAATGAACGTAATTACATATTTATATGGGAGTTATTGAATCTATAAATCTGATTTTTGAATGGGGATATTAAATTTGATGATGATGACATTATGTGAGAGGTTTGAGTAAAGAAGATGTATTTTAATGACTTATTTCATAACTTGTATGAAACTAAGTTGCTGTTGTTATGATATATGAGCCTAAAATACCCCTTTAAATTAGAGTTATTCATACCTTAAAGTTGATTTTAAGTTGGGATGTTGATTTAGGCTTGATGGTGAACTCTTTGATGTAATTCATGCAATTTTTGGTTGGTTGTGATGATAGGTATTGATTGAATGAATGTTATGTCAAGACTAAGGTTAGAATTGCAAGTGCTTTCTAGGTGTTTGATAAAATTTGTAAATGAAGTATACCTTAGCAAGTCCTTATGGAATTTTATCTATAAGTTAGATGTTTGATTTAAATATTTGAAGATGCAAAGATGAGGATTAGCAAGAGGTTTTAAGTTGCTGATTTTGTGTAAAAGATCTTATAATTTAAGTCTTTATGTCATCTAGTGTATTGCCAAACAATTGATAGCCGCCTGCAGCATGTCATCTAGTGTATTTTCAGGCTATTGATAGCCGCTTGTAGCATGGTATCTAGTGAAGTGTCAGGCTATTGATAGCCTCCTGCAGTTTATCAGTTTTATTTTGAATATGACATTAGAAAGAGCATTTTAGCACTTTAAGAAATTCAGATTCTTGAATAATATTCTTTAAGCATTAAAGTACCTTTAGATTCTAAAATTATGATTTTCAGACATATTTTTATGCTAACTCAGATTCCAAAAGCAAAGTTGTGAGTAGCTGAAGGTTTTTTCAGATTTATGGAATAGTTTATAAACTTCCTAGTTCAATTATGTGCTTATGTGAATGAATTAAAACATATGAGAACTTATTTGGCATACTTAGTTGCTACAATTTCTATTATGCTAATTTTAAGGAACTATACCCGATGATTACATTAGACGACCGTGTGGGGTCATGTCAGTAGACAATATTAATGAGATGATCAGGAAGGAAAGGGAGGATAGTATTGTCAGGCATCAGACCATGTCGGAGATGCAGAGTAAGTTCGACAGTATGTAGAGTGCTTACCATAGTATACAAAATAAATACGATGCTATTCTCCAATGCTTGAGAGTAAATATTGATGCCGAGGTGGACATAACTCCACAGCGCCGACAACCAACTCACAGAAACTGCCACTCTGTGAATCCAGATCCATTTGATGGGCTTCAGGTAAATTATTTAGTTTTTGAACATTACCTATTTTATTTCAAATGGAAAGGATGGCATATATTTTAAACCATGTTGAACAATAGAAGTCGATTCCTTGTCTTCTCTCCGTAAGTCTTGATGGTGAGAAATAAATAGTGGAAAGCGGGATGGTTCATCCATCCAGGCCCGAGACTATGATGCATCATCAACCACTAAGGACCGATCATTTTAAGGTGTCCTTTGATGATGTTATATATGGTGTAGAAGTATTCCTTCTTCCAGTGTCATCTCAATACCACACCACGGTGGGGGAAGCTATTAGAAGCTTTTTTCAGTGGTCTAAAGAGTTGGTGATTTTTGGAGAGATAATAACATTTTGTTATATATAAGTTTCTTTCATTATTAATTTATTTTAAATTTGCATTAGACGTGTTATGATAATAAAAAAATGTTTGATTGTAGGAAGAGACACCAAAACAGGCAAAAAGACCTAACGAAGGAAAAAGGCCTCCGAGTTTCGAAATGTCATCTACTCGACGATCTGCAATTGCTGATGACAAAACGTTACAACGTCTTGATGATAAATCACTAGTACATTAAGAGTCAAAGGCGTCGTTTGTAAAGCAGAAAAGACGTCGGTTGTACAGGAGACGCCTTTAGTGGTGACGCTAAAAGTGCATACTTAAGGCGTCGGTTGTAAACCGACGCCTTAAGTTCATTAAAGGCGTCGGTTGTTACTTAACAACCGACGCCTTTAATGAACTAAAGGTGTCGGTTGTTAAATAACAACCGACGCCTTTTAGTATTTTTTTTCATTTATTTATATTTCCCTCGTATACCTATATAAACTACAATCATGTGCACATCAAAAATTTATCTTCAACAAATATATATAATCGAGGAATGCAGAACAAAACTTAATAAGATAAACAGAATTTCGAATTAATTAATCATGTTTTCAAAATATTGTGAAAAAATTTGTACATGTTAAATATAAAATGGGCTAAGTTTACATACACTCTTCGACGAAATATTTGGCCCATAAATTTCGAACCTCATCAATTTCCTCTGTTGAGTAAAACTCTTGAAATGCCTAAGAATAATTAATAAGAATTAATAATTATTATGTTAATTACACATAAATTGTAATTAAACAATTATCTTCAATAAATTATACCTCGTGTAGAGAAGTAAGTTGAGAATAGGCTGTGACTATCTGGAACATGTTTCTCATAACATAATAGCCACACTCATCTCCTCCAGGTTGTTGAGGACACTGAAATTTGAATATTTAAAATTAAAACTATTATTAATAATCGAATGAAAGTGAATATATATTAAACTAATATGAGAATTTGTAGCAATTTATAAAATTCTAGTTTTCATACCGAGATCTTTTTCCAATTTACATTGGATGTTGCCCTCTTGCCTCCTAATGACCAAAAAGCTCGAAATGCCCTAAAGTTTCAATAAATATGAATAAGTTATAAAAATAATAATAAAACTCAAAATTCTTACGTAAATTTTGCCAGAGTCTCCCCTATAAATTGAACGTATCCAACCTGTATAGAGACCTATTTATTGAAAATTATCCTAACAACTATCATAATCACAACACAAACACATCAATTTCACCCCTAACTCTCTACGATTATTCCATGAAAGTAACCCAACTTATCTATATGAATGCACTAAACACAAAAGTTTGAACAATGCAATAATTACTTACACATTCAATGACGGCTTGATTTCTATGTTACGCCTACATGATTGTGCTGAATCTATGAAGTACATAGTATTGGCTTCACAGCATATTGCAAGCAACATCCAATGATTCCTAAGTATTATAAACGTGTAAGTATTCTTTAAATAAATAAAGAAATACATAAATAATAATAATGGTCTTACTCCTGATAGTACGACACTAAAATGAATTGCTTGGACCTCAGCGTATTCATTGTTTCAGCCATGTAACTAAGAACACTTTCTACATGTGTTTTAACTCTGATCGACGCAATCTATGATGGACACATAAATCCAATTGACTGAATACCAAATTGCTCACACAACCCATGAAGGAACCTAAAAATAACAACCAATGAATAAAAAATAAAAACGAAAATTTAAATGAAAGACATAAATGTGTGTTCAGCAATCTTACATTATGAATACTTGCAAGATAGATACATTCAGCCATTTCATTGAGAGCAAGTCGGTGATGTCGTCAATCGTAACATAAAAACTTTCACCTTCCGTGTGATGAAACACAGTTGCGTCTAGAGGCACTTGGATGTAGTCTGTACCAGCAGGAAGTGTAAGCACCAGAGAGTGTAACATCTTACAATCATTACCCAGACGTTGTAACGTTGCATCATCTTAAAATGGACATGTGCTCGTACAAATATGGATGAACCTCAGTAAGGTGTTGCAAGACAAGGAGGTGTGCTTTGTCTCGCAATTCAACACTAGGCACAATTGTTTTACATCCAATCGTACCTTTACCTTTCAGTCTTCCCTCGTGACGAGATTTAGGAATACCAATAACATCAATATCATCTAGGTAATCAGTACAAAATTCAATAACCTCCTCGGCAGCATAACCTTCAATGATACTGCCTTCAGGTCGAAATCAATTTCTCACACATCCTTTTAATATACCCATGTATCTCTCAAATGGATACATATACCTCAAGAACACCGGACCACAAATCTTAATTTCTCTCACAAAGTGAACAAGTAAGTGCACCATAATGTCAAAAAATGATGGAGGAAAATACATTTCAAATTGACATAAAGTGATAATATCAGCCTGCAAATTGCATTAAAAAAAGAAGCAAAGTTTTATAATGACATTTCTAACATATTTTGGGAGTATGCCACGAACTGCAACTGGTAACAAGTGTTGCATTAAGACATGACAGTCATGAGACTTCATACCAACCAATTTCAAGTCCTTCATCGACACAAGACTTTTGATGTTCGATGAGTATCCAGATGGAACCTTAACAGAATTTAGGCACTCACAAAAACTTTTTTTCTCCTTTCTAGACAAAGTGTAACATGCTGGGGGTAAATAGGTACTCTTTTCCAACTCTTGCGGTGCTAACTTATACTGTATCCCCATTTCTACCATGCCTTTTCTGACTTTGATACCATCTTTTGTCTTTCCTTGAATGTTCAATAATGTCCCGATGACACTATCGCATACATTTTTCTCCACATGCATTACATCAAGACACTGGCTTACCTGTAAGTGTTCCCAGTAGGGTAGATCCCAAAATATGGATCTCTTCTTCCAAAGACTCTTCTGAGGAGGTTTAAAAGGTTTTCCAAACATAACATCAATATTTTTAACTCGTTCATAAACCTCATTTCCTGTTAATGGTAAGCGAGAAACTCGAGTCTCGATTTTTCTATTGAAGAGATTTTTCTTCTTTCGATAAGGGTGGTGAACAGGGAGAAATATACGATGACTCATAAACACATTTTTCTTACAGTTTTTCAACCAAAGATCAACTGTATCTTCTTCACAAACGGGACATGCTTTAGCTCCTTTATTAGTATACCCCGACAAGTTACCATAAGCTGAAAAATCATTTATGGTGCAAAATATCATAACACGTAACGTGAAATTCATTTGACTATGTGCATCAAATGCTAACACACCTTCATTCCACAACAGTTTTAAATCAACAATTAGTGGCGCTAGGTAAACATCTATGTCATTTCCCGGCTGTTTAGCCCCTGATATTAGCAACGACAACATGATATACTTGCGTTTCATACATAACCAAGGAGGAAGATTGTAATTCACCAAGAGAACCGGCCAAGTGCTATGTCGACTACTCATATTACGGTGCAGGTTCATCCCATCTGTACATAGTCCAAGCCTAAGATTCCTATCTTCTCCACCAAAATCGGGGAACATCCTATTAATGGTCCTCCATTTAGGAGAATCAGCCGGGTGTCTTAGCTTTCCATCTTCTTTCCTCCCATCGGCATGCCAACGCATATTCTTCGCATCCTTTGCATTGGCAAATAAGCGTTTAAATTTTGGTATTACAGGTAGGTACCATAACACCTTTATCGGAGAGCCTTTCTTATCCTCCCAATTAACATTGCCTTCCTTTCGCTTATACCTCGATGCTCCACACTTTGGACACAGGTTCAAGTCCTTATACTCTCTCCGATACAATACACAATCATTTGGACATGCATGTATCCTCTCGATCTCCATACCCATCGGGCACAACATTTTTTTTGTCTCGTAAATTGAACTAGGAAGTTCGTTATCCTCCGGAAGCATATCTCGTAAAAGTTCCAATAAATTCGTGAAACTCCAATCACTCCACCTATTCTTTGCTTTCAAGTTATACAACTTAAATACAACAGACAATTTTGTGAGTTTCTTACAACCAGAAAATAAAGGCTGTTCACAATCATTAAACAAGCTATCGAAAATATGATCAGACTTTTCAATGAAATCATCTTGTATGTCACACATCATTTCATCTATCCGATCACTATCCACATCATTCTGATCATTGTCCACATTATTCTCCTCTTGATCACCCTTATCATCATCGGTACTCGTCCTAGGAAGTATACTTTTCACCGTGCCATATCCACCGTGCATAACCTTCCTTAAACCCACGACGAATCAAATGACTCTTGACTAGCTCAGAGCTACTGAACTTTCTCAGATTCTTACAATCACAACAAGGACACAAAAGCATTTCTTTACCTTCTTTTATTTTGTTTTCCTCAGCACATTTCATAAACTCTTCAACTCCTTTCACATATTCATGTGTATTACATCTCTCATACATCCAACTCCGATCCATATCTAATAACACATATATCAAGATATTCACCATGTGTTAAAACGAATGAAATCACCTTAACTTATTATTTATAAATCTTACGAAAATTTAGATAGAATCTCCCCTATAAATTGGACTTAACCAACCTGTAGGGGGAATCAAAATGCCACAATGAAACTAAAATATTTAATTTCAACATATTCACAACATTTCTTTAGTGTTCTTTATAGCTTAGCTCCATAAAATAACATTAGACAGGACAAAAATTGGAGAAATGAGGGTGGGGGGGGGGGGGGACTAGGTTTTGGTTATTCACCTAAAGAATTTTAAACGCGTTCTTACTTTTTATTTATTTTTGGTTCTTCCAAATACTAATTATGGAAGCATATCTCTCCACGTCTATAAATCTTCTCCAAGATCAAATACAACCTATTATTTACAACTTTTCAAATCTCAGTCATAGATTCAGTTCAAAGGTCAAAGAGCACAATTTCAAGAATGTTAAACACATTTTCCATACTAGTCTACTGTTTTTGGGGGTACAGGGAAACATTTGCAATGAATCTACACACAGTAAAATGCAATGTGCACTTCAACCTCTATATCAAAAATTATAATTTCCATATCACACATACTTAAAAAATTAACTAAAATAAATTCCCAGCATAAAAAATCAATAATGTTCATACTACTTTAGACTACTTTATATTGCCAAAATGACATTGTTTGGACAATGACAATTAAGAAATAACAATGCTAACTAAGAGATAAAAATAATAAAAATAATAATAATAATAATAATAATAATAATAATAATAATAATAATAATAATAATAATAATAATAATAATAATAATAATAATAAATAAACCGAGAGTAGGAAGGGGAAATACTCAAATACAGACAGGGTGGACAAGTACAAAAACCAAAATTTTGAAAAACATAGGCATTAATCTTAAGAAAAACTCGAGAACTTAACATTTTAAGGAATAAAATTGCTTCATGTGGCCTTAAATTAAGTTATATCTGCATGAGTTGCAAGTTAATCATAGTTCATAAATCAATCAATTTGTCTAGTATATGAATTTTGCACAAACTTTACTGCTTGGCAGAATATGAATTGTGTTAAATTCTGATTTCATCAGTAAAATTAAATTAAAGATTATTTATAAATTCATTTTGAAATGATTATTATCTATTCTACTAATGTTTTCTTACTTTTTATTTGAAAATGATGGATTTTATTTCATCTATGAATTCATTACATCAATATTAAGGAATATTTAGATTTTGTAACTAACAAATTGCAACCATGATTTTAAATAGACAATTATTTAACGTGTTTATTATATGGTAATTAAGGAAAACATGTTGATCATTACACTTTCAGACATTTTTTCCTTCAACAGAAAAGATTTACAGGCAACAAGAATAAGGTAGTGTAGTAGAAACTTTTAGTTTTATCTTGCAACAAGAATAAGGCTCACCCTTTTGCTCTAAATCAAAGCTTCTTAAAGTGGGTCTTACCGGCCGGTGGTTGTGACCCAACCCAGGTGGTAGCGGCGTGTCCCAGGCGTTGGTGGCGTGACCAAGGTGGTGACGAATGTGCGGCTGCCAGCGATGAGGTGAGGGCGCGGCTGAGATCTAGACGAGACGAGGGGTCTCCAAGATTGTGATGAGAGGTGTAAAGAATATAATTAGGGCTTCAATGGTGATGAAACCAGGGAGTTAAAATGAGGGGATGGCTGGAATGGAGATGAAAACAAGGGAAAAAATGAGTGAAATGGTGGGAGGCACTGGAATGGAGATGAAAACCGGGGAAAAAATGAGTGGAAATAGGAGGTGCGCGAAAATATAATTTACGTATAGGCGTCGGTTCTGTTAAAGAACCGACGCCTATTAATAAAAGGAGTCGGTTCTTCTTAAGAACCGACGCCTATACTCGTTTTATAGGCGTCGGTTCTTAGGTAAGAATCGACGCCCTTAAGGTGTGCTTCTATTGGCGTCGGTTCTTACCTAAGAACTGACGCCTTTAATTATTTTTTATTTACGACTTTGTCACCGCATTTTTTACAGGCGTCGTTTTCTTTGAAAAACGACACTAATTTGTTATATTTTTTTTTATGTTTTTGTACTAGTGAATGCAAAATGTTACAGACTCTGGTTCTTTGATTTCCTGTTGGTACGACTTCTTTCAGGCGCTCGTAGATGCAATGGTTTGATACATCTATCCTACAAATATTTTCAATGTAAGCCTTCTGAATACAAATTATAACTTCAATTTATATCATGATTTTATTTCTATTTATTGGTTTAATTATTTTTAGGTACCTCCATGGGTTGTGTCAGTAATACAATATTGAATTGATTGGATTCATGTCCCCGACACAGATTGCATCGGTTACGGTAAAAACAAATGTAGATGGTGTTGTAACTTATATGGTCGAAACCATGAAGGCAATGCAAAAGAAAAAATTCATTTTACCGTATTTTCAAGAGTAAGACCACTGATATTATCTCTCTCTCTCTCATTTGAATCATATGATGTTTAAAATTGTATTTACACTTTCATAATAGGTAGAAATCACTGTATGTTGCTAGTTATTTCTCCTCAAACCAATACAGTTGACTTCTTGGATTCATCTGTTGCATGTAAGCGTGACATAGATATCAAACTGTTATTGAACATGTAACCTCAACAACTTGGAGGTTCTGAATGTGGCTATTACGTTATGCGAAACACGTATGAGATAGTTACAGAACATTTTCATATCTTTTTTTAGAAAATTTATAAGTTATTGAGGAATGAGAATTTTGAATTATGGATTTATTTTTATTAACAAATAACTAATAATTCATTTTAATTGTTTGTAGGCATTTAAAAAACACTACTCAACGGAGGAAATCATCGAGATTCAAAACTTATGGGCAAAAACTTCGTTGACGAGTGTATGTAAATTTTTTTCCCATTCAAACTGGCATGTACATATTTGTATAATAAATTAACAATCTTGTAAATATAATTGTTTTATTTTATTTAATTTTATTAAGTATATGTCGATTATATATAAATATATATTGAATGACGATAGATTTGGTGATGTACATATAGAGAATGTTTAGGTCACTATAAGTCACCTTTAGGTGATTGCAGGTCATGACCTGCAGTGGCTTGGACGCAGGAGAATTTGATGTAAAAAAAAATTATACTTTAGGCGTTGGTTCTAATCTTAAAACCAACGCCTAAAGTTTAGCTTTAGACATTGCTTTACAACTGACGCGTAAAGTCCACACTTTGCGCATCTGTGCCAAATACATCGCTTTTATAACCGATGCGTATTGTCTTATACAATCGACGCGAATAAGTCTGTCTATTCAAGTGGTATTTATTTATTTCTATGATGCAAGACACGAGGATCCACAATATGGATTAGTGGATAACATGGGTGATTATAACGAAAGTCCCAAACCCATTTTCTATCCTATTACAGCTTTCAAACATCTTTTGGAGACCAATTGTGGCTGGGTTATGTGATATTGTGGTGTTGGTGTGTGGGTGGAGTCCTTCTGTTTGGGTATGTTGATTTTACTGGAGAGGCTCATGGGTTCAAGTTTCCTAGAGGAAGGAAAAATAAGAAAAAATGGAAAAATTTTAAATTTTTGAGATAATCTTGAGCAAGATTTTAAGAGGGATCTTATAAAATATTTTAGAATGTAAGAGATCCAATGCCTGCCTTTTGGAGTATATTAGAACGTTAGTTCTAGAGCTCGGAGATGGAATACCATCAACTGAAATGCACACATGTTTGTGTGTATATGAATCTGTGTATAGACGTCCATAAGTGCATGTACAACTGCATTCATGTTTCAACATATGAATATCTATATAGTATTGTAGTGATTGTTACTTAGCAGAATCACATGTTTAAAATTTTATTGATTTATCTTTAAAAAATAAAAAATAAAAGGTTGTGTTTGGTTTTAGTATTTTGTAGGCTGCTCTTCTTGAAACGACAAGTGATTAATCCTTGGATCACATGTATCTGTTTTAAAAATCTGACTTTGTTACTTTTCCGGAAATAAAGTACAATGTTGACATTGTTTATACCCTCGGCAAAATCTTAAGAAAACTGCTTCTATGGATGTTGGGCAAGTTGGTTTCCACAAATTAAAAATGGTTAGTTTGTTATGCATTTCTTGTGGTTGTATAGGCCATGTCTTACGTGCTTTACACGAAATGAAGAGATGAAACCCAGAAACCGATCGAAACCCCCCTCTCCTCTACATTTGGGATTGGGCTCGGTAAACCAGGTTGGCCAGTACTATGCTACTGTTGATAGTTTGATTCCATTTAGTTCTGCATTCACAAATTTATTATCATGTTTCTGAATTTAGTGAAGAAATTCTTTTGGGTTTTCGAAAATCTTGGCAATTTCTATTTATTTCCCTAAATGTAGAGTGAGGGTGAGGCCATAAGAGCACTTTCCTATAATTCTAACTGCACCTGCTGTATTGGTAGTTGAGTTAAACAAGATCAATGAAGAGAGACATAAAGAAAGGTCAATTATCTGTTCAATCTACCCAGTTTAGTGTATATAATGTGCCATAATTGTTTCTCTCTTGGATAGTCACTGTTTGCATTGTGAAAGAGAGAGATGGCACAATGGTTAAATTAATACGAGCTTAGATTGAAAGCTGTTTAGGAATCTTATTTTTGCGCAATCACCTGAAGCACATTTCATTTTTGGACCAAAATTTTGAAAATATCTATATAAAAAATAACAATATATTTCAGGTCACATGATCTTTCTACTTCGTGTATGTTTCATGGTCATGGTGCTATTATTTATCACAAAATCAGGATTGAATTACCTTAAATTGTGCAAAATATTGGGATCATGAATATCATTTTGTCCAGTCCCAAACACAAATTCTCAGGCCCAAGTGAGGTTCCAACCCAAAACTAATTGATAATGGTCGGTGGAGTAGCCCACTTGATTTATATAGTGATTTGTTTCTTTCTTCACAATCGATGTGAGACTTTTTGTATACCCAACAATCCCTCCCTCAAACAAGGCTCACGGATACGCCTGGCCTATCTGACCCTCTCTCAAGATAATTCTCATCACATTTCCTTATGTCTATGGAGATCACCATTTAACGAGATAATCCATCATAGTAGCACTTACTATGTTAGCTTGGCTCTACCATGTAACACCCCGAAAATTTTAAATAATAGAATTATTTAACGATTTTATCCTTGAAATATTTTAACAGTTTTGAGAACTCGAAGGGCTATAGTATTTTATGTTTTGACAAAAAAATTATTTTTATTCGAATTTTTAATTATTAATAGAGAGATAATTACCATATAAATATTGGACTTATTTTGAAGAACGTAATTAATTAAGAGTCTTGATTCGAGAAAAAGTTAATTTGGATTAAACCACGTCAAATTATAGTTGATTAAATTAATAAAACCTTAAATAGATTTTTTTTTTTTTTGGTAATTGGATTATTTTTTTGGCCATGTTTACGTGTGATATTGAGTGAGAAAAATCACTCCAAATCCTACCGTATTTCAACGGTTCACCTCCTAAATTCTTGTGCATGTTTCTTCAATTGTAATTATACTATAATAACTAAACTTTTATACCATGTTTTACCTATAAATAATGCAATAGAATCAATTGATCATCACAAAATATATATAATTTCTCTACAAATTCACGAAGTCAGACAATCGAATTTCTGAAAAAATTTCAAAAGAATAGTTTTCAAGGCAATCAAATACACGTTTTGGATTTTCAATGTCCAGTCATATTTTTCTTTCAAAGTTCGTCTCATATATTAAGGTATGGATTTCTCTATGTGCCAAGTAGTTTGTGTTTTCGCTTTTTAATGTTTAAAGTTTGAGTATTTTATGCATTATTACGTAATCTGAATTAATAGTAATGAAGATCTTGCTTGTAATACCAAAGGGTATTATGTAGATCTACGAAAACCAGTCATACGACTAAACCCTAAATTGAGATTGAAAATGGGTATGACCTAAATTGAGAATGAAATGGTTCGATTTCTATCCCACAATGAAAGTATGTTATACGCGTAATTTACTTGCCTTTTGTATTAAATTGTGAAAATACTGGCACGAAATTTATACTGGGTATATTCGTATGCTCATTTCATATTTTAAAACATTTTACAGGCTAGTTCGAAATCAATTTGATCTGTGTTGAAATGGTGGTGCGATCTTCCAATGGGATTTGAATAAATTAAATACTCAAGTATTAAATTTCAATTCTATTTATTATTTCAAACATGTTTATTGATTAAGTTATGATATTAGAATTTCGTTTTAAAGAATTTCAATTTTATGTTTGGAAAAATATATTTTATGTTTCTGCATTTATTTGAGAAAATCAAATTAATTTTTTAGTAACATTATAGTGTTTATGGAACCAAAAAGTCTGGGGCGTTACATGTCATCTCGTGAGAAATCACAGAAATTCTTTATCTTGAGGCTCATCATCTTGATTCATCTGCCGTTATTCGGAGAGTGTCCACTCGATCGTGCATCCATCATACAATCTTTCAAGCTTTGATACCACCACTTGGGACCATGAAAATCAATTTTCCCAGTCCCAAGCCCAAATCCCCCGACCCAAGTGAGGTTCCAACTCAAAACCACAATTTGAGAGTATCTCTCTCATTGTGAACTGAAGAGAATTCATCGATCTAAATTATGCAGAAGTGTAAAATAGATAATTGAAAAGTAAAATAGATAATTAAAATAAACTTCAATTATCGATTTTTCGGAATACGTGATTTGTAAAGTTATTTGGCCTAATTTTCTCAATAATTCAGCAAAAACTGAAATGTGTGGTCAATCTTCTTGGTGGAAAGTTAAGGCCCCGTTCTCTTTACTGTTTTGAGCCCGTTTTGAGTTTTCGATTTTTAGAAATATCGAAAACGCGTTCACTTCGCCCATTTTCAGAAACGCATTTTTCAAAACACCAAAAAAAATACAAAGGAAACTCAAAACGATTTTATTGTGTTTTGGATATTTTGTGTTAAAAAGTCCAAAATGACCAAAACGCGCGTTTTGGTTTTTTTTTTTTAAATGTGAGATATTTCCTTTACTTGAAATTCTTATATTATTTTGTCATTATATATAGATCCATGTTAAGATTTTTTTTTTTTGTAAATTTTTTATTTTTTATTTATTATTATTATTATTATTATTGTTATTATTATTATTATTTTTTTTTTTTTTAAAATGTGAGACACTTCTTTCACTTGAAGTTCTTATGTTATTTTGTCATTATATATAGATCCATGTTAAGATTTTTTTTTTTTTTTGTAAATTATTATTTTTTTTTTTACTTTTTGTAAAAGTGAGACACTTCCTTCACTTGAAATTTTTATGTTATTTTGTCATTATATATAGATCAATGTTAAGTTTTTTTCTTATAAATTTATTATTATTATTATTATTATTATTATTATTATTATTATTATTATTATTATTTTGTAAAAGTAAGACACTTCCTTCATTTGAAGTTCTTATATTTTTTTGCTATTATATAGATCCATGTTAAGATTTTTTTTTTTTTGTAATTTTTTATTTATTATTATTATTTTTTCTTTTTGTGAGACACTTACTTCACTTGAAGTTCTTATATTATTTTGCCATTATATATATATCCATGTTAAGATTTTATTGGTATGGAGTTAAATTTTTGTTTAGCTGAAACAATATTAATGATGAATTTATTGTCATAGAGAACTAACTGATTTATTAACATTAAAATTAATGTAATTCAACAAATCAACCATTTTTTACATATAAAACATCACAAAAAAAATATATCAAAAAATTACAAAGTAAACGCATTTTTCAGTTTTCTATTTTTGAAAACAGTTTTCCAAAATCACAAAGAGAACATGTTTTCCGCAATCCCAAAACAAACAACCAAAATCCAAAATTCAAAACAAAATCCAAAACTCAAAATCCAAAATCAAAACACAAAGAGAACAGCCCCTAATATTTCTAACAACAAAATAAAAATAAAAATAAAAATTTAGTGATGATATTCATATAATCTCTGGTGTGATATAAAATAATAAGGTAAATAAAGTAAATTTCATTTACACTAGGACATGCTTTTAAACTTAACAATCCAAAATCAAATTTTACAAGGAACTTATACATAGATCAGGTCACTTTCAAGTATTACTAATTATAAAAAATATTTAATTATCCACGTGGCACCCGT
This sequence comes from Ligustrum vulgare, assembly GCA_963555705.1. NCBI lineage: Eukaryota > Viridiplantae > Streptophyta > Magnoliopsida > Lamiales > Oleaceae > Ligustrum > Ligustrum vulgare. The sequence continues at coordinate 36,906,738 of OY743173.1, read as the reverse complement.
CCCCAATCCATTCTCAATTTCGTTAACCATAATCTAATTCAAATTATCCATTTATCTTGCTCCACTATCCACAAACGCTCCCATTGCAAAAAAATATCACCATTGTTGTAGCTCAGCTCCGGTACGTTACATCCCCTCCAACGTTACACCCTCTCCTGCCCCCTATCCTCCGACAGCCCTTTCATTCCCACTCCTCTCGCGAAGTCGCAGCCGTACGATGATACTTTGCAGTCGAGATCACTGCCACACTATAGCAGATTGTTGAGAGAACACAATCACAAGAAGAGGTGAGCAGCAAGTTGTGGTGACTCCACGCATTATCTGAATATGTGTTTAGTTATCATCGGAAACTGATTTCTTCATTCATTTTTGGTATGGTGGTGGTGTGTGCAACGCCGGTGTTTTTTCTGTGGTGTGGTGTGGTGGTATTATATTTGCGATTCGTGGTGGTGTTGTGTACGGTGCGATGCGATGGTGGATAGTAGTTTGTGCATTGTGCAGTGTGATGGTGATGGTTTGAGATATGAAGTGTTGACTCTTTGGGTGGCGATTGTTATGCAGTAATTACGTGTTGGTGGTGCCAGTGTTATGTGATGTTGGTGGCGGTGGCGGTGGTGATTGTTGGTGGTGCCAGTGGTTGGTTATGTGATGGTGGTGGTGAGCTCACTGTGGTGGTGGCATCGAATGAATGAAAATATTTTTGTTGTTCATATTTCTTTTCTAAAGTGAATTGTTAATCTAAATTGTTGAAGCACGTGGTAAATAAGTTGACAAAAACAAAAACATTTGTTATTTGCATTTTTGTTTATAATTTAGTTTTATTTTGTTCGAGAACGAACAACAGTTCTAGTTTGGAGGTGTTAATAACTAAATTTATACACTTATTTCTATCCTAAAAGTAAGATTTTATTTGTTTGTTTGAGAATATTTGATATCATTTGTTTATATTTTAGAAAATAGTCTTGAAGTCGAGAATTAAAGAAATTGGAGCAAAAACAAGTCAATTGGATGATGAAAGAACCAAATTGTGCAAATGAAGAGTTGATGAAGTTAATCAAGGTGCCAATTTGAAGAAAATTCAAAGATGAAATCAATTTTGGAAGAAATTAAAAATTCAGGGACCTAATTATACCAATCAGAAGTTGAAGGACTTGATGTGCAATAAAACTAAGAGGGACCAACTTGTAGCATGCTGAAAGATGAAAATTGCATGGATAGTTGATACCTTGCGATCGCATGGTCCAAAGCTGTGTGATCGCATGAACTGTTCTAGAATAGGCAGAATGTAAAAACCATAACCACACGATCGTGCAACTTTGTATGACCGCATGGTCAAAATTTAGGTCGCCCAGCTAGGCTTTTTCGCATATTTCAACAGGATTTCTCCTCTTTTGACCTAGGCTTCGAGACAACATTTATATACTAGACATAAGACACGTTTTAGAGGTTTCCAACTTGTGAAATTCATGCCAAAATGTCGTCGAATTGCTGAGGGATCCATGCATAGCCAGGAACAAAATTGAAGACCAAGTATCAATGACATGAATATGGTGATTTATACTTCTAGGCTAGGGTTTTAATGTTAGAATTGCGATGAAGCATTAATTTCTAGATTTTATGTATTACTTTATCATTTAATTTATTTAATTCATGGGTTTGAGCAATTGATTTATACTTTTATTATCACATGATTATTTGGAAAATTATTATATGATTGTTGTGATGTTTTTCTAAGTTTGAAAGATTAGGAAATCATTAAACAAATTTCAATTGCCACAAAGTCCGATAGGGGATAAAAATATACCCTTATACTTTGTGTTATCTACAAAAATGTTCACAAATCTTTTAATGTTTTTCTATACATTCACATTCAACATAGAAATATAGTCGGGTCATGTGTACGAAAATGTATTAATTCTTGTGCGAAAGGGAGTTTTAACAACATTAGGGATATGAATTTTCAAAACTCCGTGAATTATCGTTAGACATTTTCAGTACTGCATAATTGATGGAATTAATATGGATTCTCAATTCAAGTATATTTCTTTCATTGTTTTCACAAAAAAAAAAAAAAAATTCCTGCCTTCTAGTTTAATCTTTAGTTTAAAATTTTAAAACAAAAAATCTCAAGCATATCTTCTAATTCCAGTTAAGCTTTTTAATCTAAAATACAATTTACGCAATCCTCGTGGGAACGATATTCGGACTCATATCCACTTTATTACTTGTGCGATTCGTACACTTACTGTCCGCAAACAAAGATATCCAATCATACCTCGATATTTTGTTACGTTAATTTAAGTACATTGCTCGTCTTTATCCTGTTTGATTGAATTTCTCATTAGAGTATTCATTGGCTTCAAGTCTTCCATATCAAACTTTTTGAGCATGTCCATGATATATTTGGTTTGACTAATGAAGATTCCTTCACTAATTTGTACGATTTGAAGCCCAAGAAAGAATTTTAATTCTCCCATCATACTCATTTCAAATTCCTTGTTCATACATTTTGAACATTCTTCACAAATGGATATATTAGTTGCATCAAAAACAAAATCATCAAGATAGATTTGTACAACGATCATATCTTCATTTTTGGTTTTAATAAAAAGTGTAGTATCCACTTTTCCCATTAAAAAATAATTTGAAGTGATAATTTTGCCCAACCTTTCATATCAAGCTCTTGGAGCTTGTTTCAATCCATAGAGAGCTCTTCTAAGTTTAAAACATTTCTCCAGAAATTCTTGATTTTTAAAATCGGGAGGTTGTTCAACATACACTTCTTCTTGAATGAAATCATTCAAAAAAGCCTTTTAACATCCATTTAATAAAGAGAGAGTCATTTATGACAAGAAAAAGCAAGAAACATGTGACTGGATTCTAATCTAGATACCAGAGCAAAAGTTTCTTTGAAATATATACATTCTTCTTGATTGTAAACTTAGGCCACTAATCTAACCTTGTTACGAATAATTATTCCATTTTCATCTCGTTTATTTTGAAAAACTCATTTTGTACCAATAACGGTTTGATCATTTGGTCTATCAACTAAATCCCAAACATGATTTCTTTCAAATTGATTTAGTTCTTCTTGCATTGTTAGAATCCAAAACTCATCAAACTCAGGTTCTTTAAAATTCTTTGGTTCAATTTTAGAAATGAAGTTACAATTACTTAGAAAACCTTTGGTAGAGTCTCTAGTACTTACAAAATTGGAAGGGTCACCAATTATGATCACATTTGGATGAGGGAACATACCTCCATTCTCTGAGAAGTGTTGGTTCACCTTGAATTTTGGAAGGTTCTCCTCTTCTCGTGTTGCAATTTGTTCTTCCATGTCTTTACCTTCAATATCTTTAGGATCTTCCTTATTTTGATCTTGAATATTCATTTGCTCAAAAGGAATTCCAAACCTAATTCAATGCATTACTTCAATTATTGCTAAAGGTTTTTGATTGTTTCATCCTTTCAACTCAAAGTTTGTTGCTTATTAACGGCATCTCTCGATGAAGCTGAGCAAGAATAGGTAAATATCTTTATTAATGGGGTAAATATCTTTGTTAATGGGGCTAGAAATGAAGATCCAATCTTGGATGCTTATCTCTACGAGGACGGAGGACACACGAATGTTGATGATATAAGACTAGATGATGATCTAGATCCACCATGGAGTCAGAAAGAGAGATGTCTTTGAATATGTGTGATGATGGTGTGTGTATACTTTTAACATTAATTTATGATCTTTCTTTTGACTTCTTGGGACTAACTATTCTCTTCTTCTTTCAAGTGCAAATTTCTGGGAATGCTCGTGTTCCTCAATCTTCTCTTCCTACAATTCGAAGAACTCCATACAACCTGTCAAGCTTCTTGCATCCATTATGATATATTGAGAAAACTATTGCATCATCTGGAGAGGTTATTTTATAAACGTGAAGAAATAAATAAGAAGGTAGATATTATAATGGAATGGATGAGATCAAGGAAATATAGAGACTACGTAGAAGACCAAAGAGGTAATTTGTTTAGGACTGATGGAGTTTTAGGGACCGATGGAGATAATGGGATGAGGTTGAGATGGAGATGTATGAGAGAGAGATTGAGGCAGATGATACCGTGGGGGAGATAGTGACAAAGAACATTGAGAGAGATACAGAGGTAGAGAATATTGAGATGGAGATAGTGGCAGGGAGCCCTCTGATGGAGATAGTGGCGGAAGACATTGAGAAAGAGACAATTGTAGGTAACATTAGGAGTGTGATGGAGAGCCCCGTGACGGAGATAGACGAAATGTTAAGATATAAATAGATATAGGAGAGATTGAAAATAGCACGGAGGTGGGAGAGATTGAGAGGGAGACAATTGTAGGGAGTATTGAGAGGGAGACAGAGGTAGTGATCCCTGTGATTGATACAATGGAAGGGTACATTGAGAAGGAAAGTGGAGACTAATGAGGCTAAATTGATGTTTACTCACCAGAAGAGAAATATGGATAAAAATTGTCCCCAAGCTGATGTCGTGATGCTAGACAAGAGGTTAAAAAAGCTTCAAAGTTAGTTTTATCTCCATGCATGACTGGAGCTAAGTGAAGAAGACATGTTGATAACATGAGTATTGATCTTTTTCAAGATGTTGACTCGATTAAGAAGAAGTAGTTCTCCAAATGCCACTCTGGTTTAGGAAATGTTTAAGCACATTTACCAAATCATTTTTGGAAAATTGATACATGTTGAAAGTTAGAGGACCAGCTTGGAAAACTCGCATTTTGCTGAAATGCGCCTTATTAATGAAAAGGCGTAAGCCTGTGCGTTTTGGTCTAAGTTGTCCGATACAGATGAGCTAATCCTGGCCGCTGATTGATCCATATACCTTGGGGAGTGTCTTTTGGGATTACATACTTCCATTCAGATTGAAACCATACTCTCTCTCTCTCTTTGACTTTTGCCTCTCATTTTCTTCAACCTTGTTGGTTGAATTTCTTCCTGATTTCTTCAAATTTCTGAGTGAATACTTAGTTAATCTTTGATTTACTAAGTCCCCTATTGTGCTTTGAGCGGTTATAGTGAGGCAGATTTAGTATTTGTTACTTTGTGTCATTTTGAGTAAGATTGAGCTCTGTACTTGGGGTTTCTTAATAGATTTGTTTCTAAATTATAATTCTTTGTGAATCTATCAATAAACGAAGCCTTAATCCACTTAAAGTGGAGCTTCAACGAGAAGTAGCTAGTGGTTGGGTGAACTCGGGCCTTCGAGCAAAAAATTCCTGTGTTCTTTATTTTATTGTTGGTTATTTCTTGCTGCATTTTTACTATTTTGCCTTATCGCGAACCCTTGTTATTGTAACAAGTGGTATCAGAGCCCTATTGAAGGGTTCTTGGCATATTTTGACCCTCTGTTGAACTTTTTGGAGTTTTTGGTAATCTTGCTTTTGGAGTCGCATCTAACGAGCACTGGGTGCTAGGTGAAATCTAAACCCTAGTCTCATTTTCTTTCAATATTTTTGACTTTGTGTATTTCTTGTATTTTCTTTGAAATATACTTGACAAATATTGTGACTTCCATGCTCGGTTCTTCAAGCCTTACTGTATGACTATCATTCTGTAGTATTATATGTTAATATTACCTTGTGACCTGCCTATTCTGTTGATACCCTTGACCTGAGAACAAAAGTCTCACGGAAACCTGGGGTCACTAAACAGTGTATAAACTGCTTGACCTATAAAACAGCATAAGTGCACTGCATGCGTGAGTGTTCTGTTGTCTCAGTTGATCTGAATTTGCTACTTGATTTGAGTAACATATTCTCTATTAACCTTACTTGGTTAAGTTTTACTTGTACTTCTTGCTATATTACTATGTTCTTTGTGTTTGTTTGTAATTACATGAGGCCTATTAAATTTGATCCTGAGACATTTGGCGGGAGGGGTGATTTCTCTATCTGGACATAGAAAATGAAAGCCCACTTAGTACAATTAAAAGTGTCTAAGGCTATAGATGGAAACTTCCCTATTGAAATGACTGGTGCTGAAGAAAAAGAAATGGATGAGATGGCTTATAGTTCTGTGATCTTGCATTTGGCTAATAACGTTTTGAGAAAAGTGAATGAATGCAAAACCACACCTAAACTGTGGACTAAACTTGAAACTCTTTATGTTACAAAGTCTCTTCCGAACAAAAATTCTCTGCTTAAAACGTTTTTTGGTTACAAAATGGATCAATTCGTTGATCCAGAAACCAATCTTGATCATTTTCAAAAACTCAATCAAGATATGATTACTTCTGGTGAAAAAATTTCTATTCAGTACCAAGCCATTGTCCTTCTAAATGCTTTACCTGATACTTACAAAGAAGTAAGAAATGCTATTGAATATGGTAGAGATACTATTTCTACTGAGATTGTGATTAACTCTTTGAGAACCAAAAATTTAAATATTCAGTAGCAAAACCAAGAAAATGTGAAAGGAGGAGGATTATTTGTTGGGTGCAGACCTCAACATAGACATTTTGATAACACAAATAGTCAAAATATGTTTGAAAAGAAGTAGAGAAGTAAGTCTAGGAGTAAGTCCAGACCTGGAATTAGGAAATGCTATGGATGTGGCAAAGTTGGCTATCTTATTAAAGATTGTATTAAAAGGAAAAATGATTTGAAAGAAAAAAGAAAAGAAGAAGCCAACGTTGCCTCATCCCATACTCCTAATCAGCCTTCCACCTCTGCTTGTGACTTTTCTGAAGCATATGTTATCGTTTCACTATTTCCAAACAACTGTGAATCCAGTAAAATCTGTTTTGATAAAACTGAAAATGAATGGGTGATTGACTCTGGTGCTTCCTTTCATATTACCTCTAGGAGGGATTGGTTTAATAACTTTGTGTCTAAAGATCTTGGATTTTTTACTATGGGCAATAATTTGACTAGTAATTTAACTGGTATGGATGATGTTACTTTGAAGTTTGATAATGGTTACCTGCTAAATTTGAGAAATGTCAGATATGTGCCTAAAATGAAAAGGAACTTGTTATCTGTTGGTATGCTTGATTATGATGGTTTCTCATTGTCTGTAAATGGTGGTGTTATGAAAATTGTCAAAAGGTCACTTATTATTTTCAAGGGTGTAAAAAGAAATGGTATCTTTATTGTGAATGGTACTGCTGTGATTGCTCAACCTGCTACTTGCAATTCTGTATGTGTTACTGATGATACTTTAAAGTGGCATAAGAGATTAGCCAGTGGCATTTCTAAAGGCCTTAAACTTTTAAATAAAAATGGTGTTTTTGGAAAAGACTCATTGTCTGATATACCTTTTTGTGAAACTTGTACCTTGGGAAAACATCATAAGCTACATTTCAACATAGGTACTCATAAGTCCAAGAATGTACTAGATTATATACATTCTGACCTATGGGGACCTGCACCTGTCCCTACTGTTGGGGTAGTAGATATTTCTTATCTATAATTAATGATTTTTCTAGAAAAGCTTTGGTTTACCTACTAAAACAAAAGTTTGAAGCTTTTGAAAAATTCAAAATCTGGAAACTTCAAGTTGAGAACCAAATTGGAAAGAAAGTTAAAACCTTAAGAACAGACAATGGCCAAGAATTTTGCAATTCTGAATTTGATCATTTCTGTGAAAACTGTGGCATTAAGAGAAACAAAACTGCACCCTACACTCCACAGTAGAATGGTGTAGCTAAAAGGATGAATAGGACACTCCTTGATACAGTTAGATGTATGATGGTTTGCTCTAGCCTTCCTAAAACTTTGGGGGGGGGGGGAGCTGTGATGAATGCATGCTATCTTGTTAATTTGACCACTTCTGTGTCTTTAAATGATAAAACCCCTGCTGAAATGTAGAGTGACAATCCTGTTGATTATTTTCATTTGAAAATATTTGGTTGTGCTGCATACTCTCATTAGAATTTAGGTAAAATGCATCCTAGAGCACAAAATGTGTTTTTCTTGGGTATGCTCTAGGTGTTAAAGGTTATAGACTCTAGGCTAGAGGTTTAGGTGGAGCTAAGGTCATAATTAGTAGGGATGTGACTTTTAATGAAAATGAAATGGCTTGCCTTAGTGAGAAAGAGCCTGTAGAGTCACCTGTTGTAGAAACTGAAAATGTTTTACCTATTTCTAATCTAAATTTTCCTGCTATTGCTAAATCTGTTCAGATGGAGCCAAATAATTTTGAAACTGAAACTGTAGAATCTGAACAACAAGTACCTCAACCTGAAGCCCAGGAAAGTGACATAGAAACTAAACCTGAAATAGTCTAAATTGATTTGAGTAATTACCAGTTGGCTAGAGACAGGATTATAAGAGAAATAAGTGAACCCATTAGGTTTGGCTATGTTGATAATGTCACCTTTGCTTTCCTTAACTTTCAGGAACTGTATGACACTGAGCCTAAGACCTTTGATGAAGCTGTGTCTGGTAAGTACCATAAGGAGTGGCTGAGGGCTATGAGTGAGGAAATGAAGTCCTTAAGTGGCAATAACACCTGGAAGCTAGTACCCATACCTAAAAATAAATCCATAATTGACTGCAAATGGATTTATAAGGTAAAAGAGTGGGGCAGAGTCTGAACCTATTAGGTTTAGGGAAAGATTAGTTGCTAAGGGTTTTACACAAAAGGAAAGTGTTGATTACATTGAAATTTTCTCTCTTGTGGTCAAGTACACTACTATTAGAGTCATGCTTGCTTTAGTTGCACATTTTAACTAGGAAATAGAAAAGTTAGATCTTGAAACTGCATTCCTACATAGTGAATTGGATGAGAAAATTTATATGCAACAACCTTTAGGTTTTACTGAAAAAGATAAACCTGATTATGTGTGCCTTTGAAAAAGTCTCTTAATGGTTTAAAGCAGTCTCCCAGACACTGGTATAAAAGACTTGATACCTTTGCCCTATCTTTGAAATTCAAAAGAAGTGAATATGACAATTGCTTGTACTATAAATTGCAATTTGAAATTGAAAAATGTGTGTTCTTATTACTGTATGTGGTTGATATGTTGCTAATCAGTCCTTGCATGAATCAGATCAAAATTGTTAAATCAGCTCTATTTTCTGAATTTGATATGAATGATCTAGGATGTGCTAAAAGGAATTTAGGTATGGAAATCCTTAGGGACAGACCTAAAAATGTCCTTAGACTGAATCAAACTGCTTATATTTTGAAAATTGTGAATAAGTTTGGTATGTCAAATGGTAAAACTTGCAGTATCCCATTAGCCAATCATTTTATTTTGACTAAAACTAAAAATGAATGTCCTAAATCTGAGTATGAAATTGAATGCATGAAGAATGTGCCTTATTCTAATGCTGTAGGATCTATTATGTACACTATGGTTTGCACCACGCCTGACACTGCACATGCCATCAGTATGTTGAGTAGATATATGTCCAACCTGCTTATAAGATATCTGAAAGGTACTGCAGACCTTGGATTGACCTATAGAAGGAGTTTTGAAGGTATTAAATTGAAAGGGTATGTAGATGCTGATTATGCTAGTGATAGGGACAATAGGAAATCTACTACTTATGTGTTTACTATCTGTGATGCTTGTGTTAGCTGAAAATCTTAGTTACAACTTATTTTTGCTCTGTCCACAACTGAATCAGAATACATTGCTATAACTGAAGTTGTTAAGGAGATGCTTTGGTTAAAAGGTTTGCTTAGTGAGTTAGGTCTTCAATGTGATATGCATGTTCTGTATTCTGATTCACAATCTGCTATCCATTTGAGCAAAAATCCTATTTTTCATGAAAGAACCAAACACATTGATGTAAAGTTACATTTTATTAGAGATGTTATCTCAAAATGGTCTCATTGCAATTGGAAAAATTCTATCACAGTATAATCCTGCAGATATGGGCACTAAATTACTTCTTGTGAGTAAATTTGAATCCTGTTTAAGTTTGTTAAATATTGATAAAGGGTAAGCTTTAAATTTCCAGTCATTCTTACCTTTTATTTTACTTGAACAGTTTTTCTTCTTTATGTTTTTTTTTTAAAAATTTTACTGCAGGTTTTACTGATCTGATAGTAGAACTTATATCAAGGTGGAGATTGTGGAAAATTGATACAAGTTGGAAAACTCGCATTTTGGTTAAATGCGCCTTATTAACTAAAAGGCGTGATCCTGTGCCTTTTTGATCTGAGCCATCCAATATTGATGAGCTGATCCTGGCCGCTGATTGATCCATATACCTTGGGGGGTGTCTTTTGGGTTTACACACTTCCATTCAGATGGAAACCCTACTCTCTCTCTCTCTCTGACTTCCGCCTTTCATTTTCTTCAACCTTCTTGGTTGAATTTCTTCAAATTATTGAGTGAATACTTAGTTAATCTTTGATTTACTAAGTCCCCTGTTGTGCTTTGAATTGTTGATAGTGAGGCAGATTTAGTATTTGTTACTTTGTGTCATTTTGAGCGAGATTGAGTTCTATATTTGGGGTTTCTTGAGAGACCTGTTTCAAATTTGTTTGTAAGTTGTAATTCTTTGTGAATTTATCAATAAACGAAGTCGTAATCCACTTAAAGTGGAGCTTCAACGAGAAGTAGCCAATGGTTGGGTGAACTCGGGCCTTCGGGCATAAAATTCATGTGTTCTTTACTTTATTGTTGGTTATTTCTTGCTGCATTTTCGCTATTTTGCCTTACCGCGAACCCTTGTTATTGTAACATCATTAAATTGTATTATTTTACATATCAGTTGTATTCTTTCTTACGTCTTGTGTTTTTTCTTTCAATGCCTCATTTAACTTGGGTTATATCTGAATAGTAGATGCAAACAATGGTTTAACGATGTGTTGAAATTAGGGGGATGGTTTCAAGATGATGTAAGCATGTATAGCTCATTTTTTTATTATTTAGTTGCTTTGTATATATTTATTTATTTTCTGCATGTTGACTTGGCATTGCATTGCATTTGTTGCGGGCTCGGGAAACCAAATATCTCAAGTTGAATTATGTGATTGAGACGGTATGTTCAGAACCCCAGAAGAACTAATGAAAATACCACCAAGGCAAAGCCATCATTTGGAAAGAAATGGCACAAGAGTACGCATCTATATTTTTCAGTATGTACTCGTAAGCATTGACTGGCATTGAGGTTGGCTTTTGTGAAGTAACAATGTTAGTGTATGATCCTTATAAGAGTTGCATTATAGACTATCAACTAAAGGATGACTTGAAGGCTACTAGTACCATTTTGCCGCTGCTCTTGAAGGAAATCAACATTAACATGGGGAAAGATACTCTTGCTATATAAAGAGTTAACAATATAACAATACAAGTAATTTCGTAAGTTTCTTATTATTGCTAAATATTAATTTGTTTGAATTCAATTAGTTGTTTCATTTTTTATTTTTATTTTGGTTGACCATTGTTCATTATCTTCTAGGGATGATTGTGGTATGTACATAATAAAAAATATATATAGAATTTTGGAGCATCGACAATCCAGTTGAACAATTTAATGACTTCTACATGGCCAAATGGGAAGAAAAGATGGATGCCAATATGTTTGCACTTGATTGTGATCCTTAGGACTTTTTGATGCATATTTGTATGTTGTGCGTTATGAACATCAAATATACACAGTAAAATATTGATCGTTGATAACAAATGTACTTTAAAATTTGTGTCATAAATGTTGATTTATTTTTTTAGGTTGGTTTAAATGTTATTATGAGGGAGATAATGCAATTTTTTTTTCAAAAATATTATTTCTAAATGAATACTTTAAGAGAAAGACTTCATTGCAGTCTTTAAAATAACTGAAGTTTTTCAAAAAGACTTAGTCATTTTAGGACGTTTTGAGAAAATGACTGCAGTCGTTCAAACAACTTTTCAATCGTTTAAGAGAAAGATCTTGCTACTAGTCTTTTAAACAACTAGAGTCATTCGGTCGTTTAAAACGACTGTAGTCCTTTTAGGCCGTTACGTTGTTTTACAAAAGCATCTGTAATCATTTTAATGATTTTTCAATCATCTAAAAGCCTTCAATCATGTTCTTAGAGACTGAAAACAACTTAGGTCATTTTACAGAAACAACTGTAATCATTTTTCTATGAATATATATAATTTTTTTTATTGTAAATCACAAACACAAGCCCAACGTGGGTTTTATTCCTTCATCAGGTTTGCGAGATGGGGGTTTAGATTCCCCTACCATTTTATTAATATTAGGAAAACTTTCAATGGAGGGGGACATTGGGTCGCACCTCCCATTCATTACAATAAAGAAAAGAAAATTCAAAAAAATCAGATTATCTATTAATTCAAAGAGAATTAGTGTAAAACTATAAGCTTTCAACTTTGTTAAATTGCCTAAAAACCAGCCTTGATCAATCCATTTAGTTTACCAATAAAATCAACAGCCTCCAAAATTTGTTCTTCCATCGTATCAATATCAAAGTTGGCCAAGAAGTCAGCGACAACATTAGCTTCTCTCCAGATGTGTAATGGCAATGTATTCCATTGTCAACAACGCCTTGATTTCAACCAAAACATACTGTAATTTCCATGGTTCAGCATGATCCTTCAGAATTAACTTGCAGACTGTGTTAGAACCAGTTTTAATAATGGCAGGAAGGCAATCTCTTTGCTTTCACAGGTGCAGTCCAATTAAGATGGCATAAACTTCAGCCTCCAAAATAGCTATAGTAGATAGGTTTTGAGAAAAACCAAAAAAACCTCTCCATTGCTATTTCTTTTAACTCAACACCCCCCCCCCCCCCCCCCCCCAAGTTACAACATTACCACTTTTGATGCTAGCGTCATTATTGAGCTTAAGCTGGTTAAGGAACGGTTTCATCCAAGCAACATACACAATAGTAGAGCTCACCTTCTTTTATATAAATTTGATATTCTTTTCTCTGTCAATCAATAAATTTCTTTTAGAAATATAAAAGAATATGAACTTATGATTGATTTGGATGAGTTAAACAATCATCTATGGTGAAAGACAGGATAAGAATAAAATTTCGAACATTTTAGTCCACATTTAATCTCAACTATTACTTTTGAAAATGTTTCGAAAGATGAATTTTGTTATTTATAATTCATTTTGAACTGTTGACAATGTTCAAGTGTACTATATTTTATTTTAAAATGTAAAACTTACAATTGACTAGAATAATTTAAACCATCACTTATAATGAATGATGAGAGAAAAGCAAACTTTTAACATTTTGATCAACCTATTTCATTTAAAAATATATAGGAAGACTAACTTCATTAAATACTATCGATCATGCTCCAATAACAATGTACAAATATACTGTATTTTTTTAAGTATACGACTTATAATTGATTTGAATAAGTTAAATCATGATGTATATAAAAAACGAAGTCTGATTTCAATCTATTTTTTTCATTTAAAAACGTAAAAGAACAGTAATCTTTTTTCTAGTTTTTCAAGAGAAACGACCCTAGTTTTTTACAGTTTACCATAAAAAATGACTGCATTTGTTTTTCTATGAATTTATATAAATCCAATATCTATTTCTTCATCAATCAATATAGAAATGTTCACTTAGGATTTCAATGGTCTTTTTAACCCCAAAATGATCCATTAAACCTCCACTATGGGCCTCTCTCACAAGTAACTCCCTCATTGAACACCTACAATTTATTTTCTCGAAATAAATAATCATCATGTTTAAAGAACCTATCCACAGCCCCTTTACCACATAATTCATAAATATTAGAAAAGTCCAGATCAATAGCATACATGTCCTTAATGTATTCAAATCCAAGTAATTTAGAATTTAAAAGAACATACCTTCGAGACAATGCATCTGCCACCACATTTTCCTTACCTTGTTTGTATCGGATGACATAAGGAAATGTTTCGATGAATTCTACCCACCTTGCATGTCTCTTACTCAGCTTAGCTTGACCCCTCAAATGCTTCAAGGATTCATGATCAGTGTGTATCACGAACTCCCGTGGCCACAAGTAATGTTGTCATGTCTCCAAAGCGCGCACAAGTGAGTATAACTCCTTGTCATATGTGGGGTAATTAAGTATAGCCCCTTTTAATTTTTCACTAAAATAGGCGATTGGCCTTTGATCCTGCATTAAAACAGCTCCAATGCCTAGCCCTGAGGCATCACATTCAATCTCAAAAGCCTTGTTAAAGTTAGGAAGTGATAAAATCGGTGTTTTACACAACATATTTTTTATTGTTTCAAATGCATGTTCCTGTTCTACTCCCCATTTAAAACCTACACTTTTTTTTTGACAATTTCTGTGAGTGGTGCAGCAATTGTGTGCTAAAATCCTTAACAAAACGCCTATAAAAACTAGCCAAGCCATGAAAACTTCTAACCTCAGTTATGCTTTTAGGTGTTGGCCATTCTTTAATAGTTTTGACTTTTTCTTCATCTACTTCTATTCCTTTAGCACTAACCACATAGCCAAGAAACACAATTTTTTTCATGCAAAAATCACACTTTTTAAAATTAGCAAAAAGTTGCTCTTGTCTTAAAACCACAAGCACACACCTAACATGCTCCACATGCTCATTCAAAGTTTTACTATATATCAAGATATCATCGAAGTAAACTACAACGAATTTACCTATAAATGCACGTAAAACATGATTCATTAAACGCATAAATGTGCTAGGTGCATTAGTAAGCCCAAAAGGCATTACTAACCATTCATACAGGCCATACTTAGTTTTAAAAGCAGTTTTCCACTCATCTCCTTCTTTCATTCGAATTTGATGATAACCACTCTTAAGGTCAATTTTACTAAATATGCTAGAACCATGCAATTCATCCAACATATCATCTAACCTAGGAATAGGATGACGATACTTTACCGTTATGTTGTTGATGGCCCTACAATCGACACACATTCTCCAAGTCCCGTCCTTTTTGGGTACAAGTAACACAGGGACGGCACATGGACTCATACTTTCCCTTATATACCCTTTGCTCATCAAGTCCTCCACTTGCCTTTGGAGCTCCTTCGTCTCCTCGGGGTTACTTCGATAAGCGGGGCGGTTCGGAATGACTGCTCCAGGTACAAAATCAATTTGATGTTCAATACCTCGAATGTGTGGTAACCCACTAGGTATGTCATCGGGAAATACATCGTCAAATTCCTGCAAGAGAGAAATAGCCAAACTAGGGAGGGATTTATTAGTTTCATCAAATGTAAGGAATGATTCCTTGTATAGCAGAAGGTCCATTGGCCGTTCTTCCATGAATGCTTTCTTGATTTCACTCCTTTTTGCGTAGAAACTCATTTTTCTTTTTTTTTTCTGATACTCTTCGCTCCCTCTCCTTTTTCTGAGGTATGCACCCCAACACTCCTTTCTTCTCTCGCCTCTCATTTTTCTGGAGTCGTGGCTCCAACTCTCTTTTCCTCTCCTTTTTCTGAGGTCGTGGCCTCAACTCTCTTTCTCTCATTTTCCCTCACTCTTTTTTCTTCATCATTTTTCAATTTTATTTGATCTTCATACACTTGTGACGGTGTCAATGGTGCAAGTGTAATGGTTTTTCCCCCTTTGGTAAAGCTATACCTATTTTTATACCCATCATGCGTTACCTTCCTATCATATTGCCATGGTCTACCCAACAAAATGTGTCTGGCATGCATAGGAACCACATCACACATAACATCATCCACATAGCTACCAATAGAAAAACTCACCAACACCCTCCTATTCACCTTAATTTCTCCACTATCATTTAACCATTGAAGCTTATAAGGTTTAGGATGTTTTAACAAAGGTAATCCTAATTTTTCAACAAGTATAGTACTAGCGACGTTAGTGCAACTACCACCATCAATAATCATACTACATACCTTGTTATTAATGCGACATCGTGTATGGAATATGTTCTCCCGTTGTTGTTCCAAATCATCCGTGTTGATTTGAGCGCTAAGAGCTCTCCTTGCCACTAATAACTCGCCATGCTCCCCGGATAACACATCCTCATCATCACATATTTCCTCAAATGCCGGCATATTACTATAATCCTCTTCCTCACTATCACTCTCCATGGCTCCATCCTTCCGCACAAGTATCACTCGCCTATTAGGACATTGAGATGCCACATGTCCTCTCCCCAAACATTTGAAGCATTGAATGTCTCTACTCCTAGATGGTTGAGGTTCCCCTTTAGGTACGAGTTTATTAGTTTGTTCCTCCTTCCCTTTTGGTGCCTCAAACTTCCCTTTTGGTGCTTCAAACTTCCCTTTAGAAACAGCCCCATCTCCTTTACTTTCCCACTTCGGCTTCCAAGAAGAATTAGAACCAGATTGATACCTTGCTGTTCCCTTTTTCTTTATTTGCTTCTCCACCTTTATAGCCATGTGCAACATATCTTCCATCTCCAAATAATGTTGCAGTTCAACCACATTAGCTATATCCCTATTCAACCCATTCAAAAATCAAGCCATCGTAGCCTCCCTATCCTCTTCTACATTAGCTCTAATCATCAACATCTCCATCTCCTTATGATAATCCTCCACACTCTTTGATCCTTGGTATAGACTTTGTAATATTTGATGAAGCTCCTGATGGTAATGACTAGGAACGAACCTCTTTCTCATGATAGCTTTTAACTCATCCCTAGTACTAATGGGTCTCTCGCGATTCCTCCTCCGAGAAGTCATCAATTGATCCCACCAAGTAATAGCGTAATCGGGGAATTCAAGTACAGCTACCTTAACCTTTTTCTCTTCCGAATAAGTGTAGCAATTGAAAATTAATTCCATCTTCTTTTCCCATTCTAGGTATGCTTCCGGGTCACTCCTACCCTTGAATGACGGAATTGTTATTTTGATGTTGCTCATACTACCATCCATTCTATCGCCACCAAGATCTCTATCCCTTCTTCCATGCCTAATTCCTCTATCCAAAATTGCTCTATCGTCAAAATCACTACCTTCTTCATTCTCATCGATCCCCTCTATTCTACGACCTTGCCCACCTTGCCTACGGGCATTAGGCACTTCCCGAGGTTGCTCAAGCCTTTCTAACCTACCTAACACATCCCCAAACAACCGCTCAAACCGTTGTACCATCTCTTCCGTCATGTTGACTCGATCGTTGTTTTTTGTAGTAGAAGATTGTTCAGACATCCTAAAACTAAATATTATATGCCTCACGTGTATTTCGCTCGTGTATCACTCAAATTTGGCTTTTACCCTCTATTGATCTCACCTCTCTGTCTTTTTCCACTCAATGAATTTCACCCCAATTGCTTCAAAGAACGAACCTGAACTCAAACAAGTTTAAGCCCGAATGAATCAAATCGAGTAAGAGTGAGAATTTTATGAACTGTTTGGAAAACTTGAAGAAGACCTTTAGAGAATGGAATTTGACTTGACATAGAATTTGACACTTTTTATGGAAACTAAGATTGAGTCAAGAATATATTTCTTGAAATCAAATAACAGCTATTTTTTTTTTTAGATTTCTCGAAAATTCAACTTCGAGAAAGATGAAACAAACGAAATTTAATTTGAATAACAAACGAAGGAAATAACGACTGTTGAATTTTTTTTGTGACACTTTTTGATTAAAGACTCAAAAACTGGAAGAACACGAAGAACAAGATTAAAGAAGACTCAAGAAAACAAAACAAAGATATAACCTTGATTTTTGGAGCCTAAGCTCTGATACCAGATGATGCAAACCACGTAGCAATTGTAGCTACGCAACCCACAAATTATTGGAATCGACCCAAGAACGCCAAAGAATCACGATTTCGAGATTGATTCAAATTAATTGAACCAAGCAACCAACACAATCAATAGATATCCTGACCTCTTGATCACAATGAAAATAAATCTCACCCAAGATTTGAACAAACAAGAATTAAACTCGCAAGTTCGGATTTTATTCAATAAAGAATAAAGTATGAAAGCAAATTGCCTCTCAATAATAATATCCAAGTTCTCTTTGAATAATGAAAATTACATCCCTATAAATAGGGTCAAAATCTAGGTTAAGAGTTCTAATTAAACAAGGAAACAAATAACCAAAAATAAGGAAATAATTAAAAACCTAATTTTACGCGTATAGTTACTTACGGCCGTGACCCTTCCCTTTACGGCCGTAAGACCCTTTCTGTTTCATCGTTACGGCCGTGAGACACTTTTTACGGCCGTAAGCCATATTTTGAAAATCTCGTTTTTTTTTAACCCGAGGCTTCGTTACGGCCGTGATAAAAACTTCTTACGGCCGTAAATCCATTTCTTCAAAAATTCAGTTTTCAGCAATAGGTTGGTTACGGCCATGAGCTCCCATATGTTACGGCCGTAATTCTTGAAATTTCACAATTTTCTTCGACGGCTTGAATGAGGTTGATCCACTCGTCGTTTTGGCTCGGTCCCAACATGGAACTTGCTTCTTTTGATGACACGAACATTGTTTTGGCCATTGTTCCTTGAACTAGCTTATCCATTGCTCCGTTGGACCTCTTTGTTTGCAATCGAGTCATCGGCCCTCCTTTGATCTTCAACGGATCTTTGTGCGGGTTTGTATCCGTGGTCTGGATCACATCACGTGTCTTCCAGCAATCCAGGGTCTTACCTGTCTATGATTATTTTTGCGAATGCTCACATAGCAAGTATGTTCATGTGCATATTTTTGACCTTGAAATTACTCTCTAAGTGTTTGAATTTAGTTGCTCGCAAATGCCGTTTACAATTTTTATCTATCCAAATAACTGCATATATCTCCTTATTTGATTTTGTCACTATTAATTCAAAGTTGTACTTCATTGCAAGTATATATACTTCCAATATAAGATCTTTTTGGTGTTGAGAATTTAAAGATCTACTAAATATGCATCCTCGAGAATCGCATGTGACATAATAGTTGAAGTGACAAGGAGCTCATTTGTAAAATGATTTTCTTTTTTGTTATGTTGAAGCATCTCGGGTATATGTGTAGAGAAAAAACATTATTACAATCTTCAAGGAGAATATCAACATTACTTTCTTGGGATATCTCCAATCCATCCCATGCAAATCAACATTCTGAGTCAGATCCACTTCAGTTTCACTACATGCTTGCATTTTACAATGAAGATAACCATTGTCACTTTCTATTCCACAATCTATTTCATCGTCTTCCAATTCATGATGTGAATCAGTATTTTTCTTCTTGTGGATGCTCAATAGGACATTTGCTCATAAGGGTTACACAAATGGGACAAGGAGAACCTTTTTTTATTGATAGATAGTAACCACTTCACTTCGCCAGCCTTTCTGAAGTTATTTTGATTGGAACTGAAAATTGTCCATCTCCAGGGAGAAGAAATCTTATTTCAATATAGATCATGATATGAAGTACATGATGATACTGGAACTCCTTCTACAATTTCGTAACTCCCACTTCGTTTCCATTCCACTTGCCTTGATCATCACTAACAAGGAATGTTAGCAAATAATCAACCATAGTGTTTTAAAAGATTGCAGTCATTTAAAATTCCGAAGAAGTCAGTTAGAAATGTAATGGTTTGTTGTTGATTCCTTACACTTTGAGTAAAAATATATAAAAGGAGGAGGTTATAGATAAATTAATGAAGAAGAAGAAGAAGAAGAAGAAGAAGAAGAAGAAGAAGAAGAAGAAGAAGAAGATGATGATGATGATGATGATGATGATGATGATGATGATGATGATGATGATGATGATGATGATGAGCAATAAATGAAGGAGGGTGAATTAGAATGAAGAAGAAAAAAGGCAAATTGGAGTAACAGTTAGTCTGGATTTAAAAAATCGATATTATGGTCATTTTTAGGTTAAGGGAATTTGAGACATTTTAACAATATAGAAAATGATAATTTAGACATTTTAAACTTAAAGAGCCTTAAAAACATAAGAGTAATTTAGGCCTAAAAAAGCTTTGAATAGCTTTGCTAGACCTTTTTTAAAAATACCCCTATAATAACCACAGCTAGGTTCAATTGTGTCAAATGCAAATATGCATCCGTCGTGATAATGATAATCTACCCACTATACTTGTCTATGATAATGTACCTCAAAGCGTTTTGGCTAGTAGTTCTGATTCTGATTAGAATATATTTATTATTATTATTTTTTTTTTTGAATACTACGTTGTTGTTTTGGTTCTTTTCAAGTTCTCTATTCGATAGGTGTGTGAGATGAGAAGCCTTGATTTCGTTGGGTCTGACCTAGAAATCAAATGAACACTTAGACGAAGACTAAGTGAACATAATGAACCAAATGAATAACAAAGGTCACAGTGACGAATGCTACATCATGTTGTGATAAATGAAGAGGATATGCTCGTTAGGGAATTTATGACTTAATTAGCCAGTCATCTTAAAAAGACCTTCAGGTGTATTGCCAACACTAGTACAAAACAGGATAAAAAAAAGTGGGAATACACGTCAGTTTTTAATAATACCGACGCGTATAAAAGGGCGGTGGCATTTTTGTAAATATTTTGCGCGTCAATTCAACAAGAACCGACGCGAGAAACTGCTTGAATCGGATTTGCGCGTCGATTTTTAAGAACCGATGCGCAAAGATCAGACTTTGCGCGTCGGTTCATGTTGAACTGACGCACAAATTCCGGTCTTTCCGTGTCAGTTCCTTATGAATCGACGCGTAAAGCTAAGGAACTGGGGCGCAAAGTCCGGACCAATTCTGTTCTTCTCATAATTTTTTCAGCTTCACTTTTGCGCCTCTCTCCCTCCCTCTCTCAACCGCGACTCCACCTCCACTGCGCCTCCACCTCGCCCCTTCCTCCCACATTGTAAGACCCGCCTTCCTCATGTTTGTGTGTGTGTGTGTGTGTGTGTGTGTCTTTGTTAGTGTGTGTGTGTGTGTGTGTGTGTGTGTGTGTGTGTGTGTAAACTTGTTGATTAAATGTTAATATATATAATTGGTATTTCAAATAGTTAATTGATTTAATTTGTTAGTTTTTGGTTGAATTTATGATTTTATATGTTATTTGATTTAAATGACTTTTTTATTAGTTTAGTCTGGATGTTAATTTTATATTTTTGATTTTGAGTTAGTAGATGGATATATTGTAATATTTGAATTATTGGAGTTATATTGAAATTATGAGACATTAAGTTATGAAATCTTAGCTTGACTTTTTAGGAATTGGGAATGGATTTTGGATTAATTTTGGAGTAGTTGATGATGTTGAAGTTTGATTGGAATTGTGTTTGAGTTTTGAATACGTCGAGGTTGAACATTTTTGTTTATTATGGCATTTTGATTCTTCCTACAGGTTGGCTAAGTCCAATTTATATGGGAGATTCTGCCGAAATTTTTGTAGGATTTTGTAAATAAAAAATGAAAATTATAATTTAAAGTGATTTTCACTAATACATAATTGATCATACTAAATAAATAACTACATAGAATATAATCGTCCTAATAAAATTATGAAGTTTCCAACCTAATAAATTATCGTATTTGATTTCAATTATTAATATATAGTTGGTTTAAGGTTGTATCCTGAAAAATATTAACTCAAAACTAATAATTTTTTTTAATTATATCTTCACATATAGGTCATTCGATATGGATCGGGGTTGGATGTATGGCAGACGTAATAGACATGAATATGTAAAAGATGTTGAAAAGTTTATGAAATGTGGGGATGAACACAAGAGAAAGAAAGGTGAAGCAATGATTTTGTGTCCTTGTTATGATTGTAAGAATCTGAGAAAGTTTCGTAGTTTTGATCAAGTGAAGAGTCATTTTATTCGTCGTGCGTTTAAGGAAGGTTATACACGATGACTATGGCATGGTGAGAGTATGCATCCCAGGACGAGCACTGGTGACGATGTTGGTGATCATCAGGAGAATAATTTGAGAATATTGGTGAGAATGATGTGGAAAATGATGAGAATGATATGATGGACAAAATGATGAGTGATATACAAGGGAAATTCATTGAAAGGCCTCATGTATTAGATAGCTTGTTCAACGATTCTGAGAAGCCTTTGTTTCCTGGTTGTAATAAATTCACAAAATTGTCTGTTGTAGTGAAATTGTATAACTTGAAAGCAAACAATAGGTGGAGTGATAAAAATTTCACGGCATTATTGGAACTGTTACAAGATATGCTTCTAGAAGATAACGAGCTTCCTAGTTCAATCTACGAGGCAAAGAAATTTTTGTGCCTGATGGGTATGGAGATCGAGAGGATACATGCATGTCCAAATGATTGTATATTGTATCGAAATGATTACAAGGACTTGTGTCTATGTCCAAAGTGTGGGGCATCACGGTATAAGCGAAAGAACGTAAATGATAATTTTGGTGATAAGAAAAGCCCTCCGGCAAAGGTGTCATGGTATTTACACGTAATACCAAGATTTAAACGTTTGTTTGCCAATGCAAAGGACGCAAAGAACTTGAGGTGGCATGCTGACGGGAGAAAAGAAGATGGAAAACTAAGACACGTGGTCGATTCTCCTCAATGGAGGAACATTAATAGGTTGTTTCCTGAATTTGGGGGCGAAGATAGAAATCTGAGGTTGGGACTATGTACAGATGGGATGAACCCGTACGGTAACATGAGTAGTTGACATAGTACTTGTCCGGTTCTTTTGACGATTTACAATCTTCCTCCTTGGTTATATATGAAGCGCAAGTATATCATGTTGTCTTTGTTAATATCGGGGCCTAAACAACCGGAGAATGACATAAATGTTTACCTAGCTCCACTAATTGAAGATTTAAGAATGTTGTGGGATGAAGGTGTGTCAGTGTTTGATGCACATAGCCAGATGAATTTCATCTTATGTGCTATGATTTTTTGCACTGTAAATGATTTTTCAGCTTATGATAACTTGTCGGGTTATACTAACAAAGGACCTAAAGCGTGTCCCGTTTATGAAGAAGACACGATTGATCTTTGGTTAAAAAACTATAAGAAAAATGTCCTTATGAGTCATAGAAGATTTCTCCCTGGTGACCACCCTTATCGAAAGAAGAAAAAGTCATTCAATGTAAAAATCGAGGCTCGAGCAGCTCGCTTGCCTTTAACAGGAAGTGAGGTATATGAACGAGTTAAAAATATTGATATTTTGTTTGGTAAACCTTTTAAGCCTCCATAGAAGAGTCTTTGGAGGAAGAGGTCGATATTCTGGGATCTACCTTATTGGCAACATTTATCGGTAAGGCATTGTCTTGATGTAATGCACGTGGAGAAAAATGTTTGTGATAGCATCATTGGGACATTATTGAACATTCAAAGAAAGATGAAAGATGGTATAAAGTCAGGAAAGACATGGTAGAAATGGGAATACGAGATCAGTT
This sequence comes from Ligustrum vulgare, assembly GCA_963555705.1. Taxonomy (NCBI): domain Eukaryota; kingdom Viridiplantae; phylum Streptophyta; class Magnoliopsida; order Lamiales; family Oleaceae; genus Ligustrum; species Ligustrum vulgare. The sequence continues at coordinate 36,883,448 of OY743173.1, read as the reverse complement.
AGGAGCGCAAGAGTCGTAAAAACGTATTTATTTACTCCCAGCTTGCTATAATTTGTCTAGAAAAGAAAAACAAAAAGTTTTTGGGAGTGCTAAGGTTCCATCTGGATACTCTTCAAACATAAAAAGTCTTGTGTCGATGAAGGACCTGAAATTGGTTGGCATGAAGTCTCATAATTGTCATGTCTTAATGCAACACTTGTTACCAGTTGCAATTCGAGGCTTATTTCCAAAACACGTTAAACATGTCATTATAAAACAGTGTTTTTTCTTCAATGAAATTTACAGTAAAGTTGTTGATCCGGAGGCATTGGATGATTTGCAGGCCGATATTGTTATCACTCTAGGTCAATTTGAAATGTATTTTCCGCCATCATTTTTTGAAGTTATGGTGCACTTACTTGTTCACTTGGTAAGAGGAATTAAGACCTGTGGTTCAGTGTTCTTGAGGTATATGTATTTGAGAGATACATGGGTGTATTGAAAGAATATGTGAGAAATCGATTTCGACCTGAAGGCAGTCATTGAAGGTTATGCTGCTGAGGAAGCTATTGAGTTTTGTACTGATTACCTAGATGATATCGAGACTATTGGTGTTCCTAAATATCGTCACGAGGGAAGACTCAAAGGTAAAGGTACAATTGGAAGCAAATCATTCACCCCCAATGTTGAATTACGAGATAAAACACACCTCCTTGTATTACAACACCTTCCTAAAGTTCATCCATATCTGGACGAGCACATGTCCATCTTAAGGTAGTAGAATCCTTCAAAAGTTGAAACGTGGGTAACTAATGAACATAATCGTTCATTTGCAAAATGGTTCAAAGATAGAGTGATGAAAGAGTTGTCACAAACGCTGAATAAAATTGTTGAAACTGTAAAGTGGTTAGCGTATGGCCCTAGCACAATTGTGAGGTCTTATGAAGCATGTGACATTAATGGGTATACTTTTTACACTAAACGTCAAGATGATAGGAGTGTGGTGCAAAACAGTGGAGTGACACAAGTAGCACTTTCAAGAGATTTTTCAAGTGCTAAGGATACAATTCCAATAGATTGCTCAATGTCCTATTATGGTGTCATTGAAGATATTTGGGAACTTGATTACAGGGAGTTCAAGTTTCCTCTCTTCTAATGCAAACGGGTTTATAATCGACGGGGTGTTTAGGTGGATGAATTAGGTTTCACTTTGGTGGATTTTGGACGTTTGAGTTATCTTGACGAGCCATTCATACTTGCATCACAAGCGAAACAAATATTTTATGTTCTTGATCCTGTCAATACTAAGTGGTCTGTCGTCCTTCAAGGCAAGAGACGCATTGTTGGCATTGGTGATGTGGTAGATAAAGAAGATTATGATCACTTTAATGAAACCCCTCCATTTTCTATTGGTATACAAGAGAGTTCAACTTTAGGGGAAGATAACATTGAATCAAATTACATGCGTTGGATAATGAAGAAGAATTATGGATTGACCGTCGTTCGTGATTATTAATTCTGTGAGTTCATTTACATATTCCTGCTTATAACTTTCTTGTATTCTTTATATATGCTCTATATGTTGTTAATATTCATTTGTGATATTGATAACTATAATTTGATATATATATTTTTCTACATTGTTATATATGCAGGTACGTGCACAATTGTTTCATTATAATGGTCGAGTCTTCAAGCTCTTCAGATGATCATCGTATTGCCCAGACAAAAAGAACAAGAGGGCCAACTATGTGCAAGAAAATGAAGAAAGCAGGAAAGGAGGTCAATGTCATTGAGTTCGATGATCATAATAGGCCGATCGGACCCGGCAAGACGAACTTCAGAAATTTTGTCCGGTCTTTGGTACGTATTCACGTTGACATAAACATCAGTGATTGACACAACGTTGATAAGGGCCTTAAGGACATGATGTGGGAAGAAATAAAGGTATTGTCACTTTATACGTATTAGATTGATAAGTGATCATAACTTTTTGTTTTAATAACATCGCATATTATCCTTGTCTTTCAGAAGGAGTTCGGCATCCCCGATGACAGTGCAAAAAACTTGTTTTGAAAGTTGCGGGGATGCGGTGGAAAGATTTCAAGACGAGGCAGTTTCATGATTGCATTATACATGTGATTTAAGCATGTGATTTATCGAATTGAAAACTAATAACATGTGATTTTTTTCAGGAAAAAAGTAAGAATGCCAGGGATAGTCAATTGCGAGACGAGCATCCACATTATTTGGGCTCAGCTTGGTTATGTAGGGATGAAGCCACAGTGGCTAGTAAGTGACCCACTATCTTCTAGCTCTTCATGTGACATGATTTGCTCATCGATCGCAAGCGATGATCGCAGTTTAGATTAGGTTCGAGCTAGATCAAAAAAAAGGAAGATGAAACTTACTACATCTCCAACAAGAAAACGAGGGGAGTGTTTGACAAAATTGTAAGTATATCCTCCCGATTTTTCATATTTTCAATTAAAATTTACTTAAACACTTATATTTAGTTTTCATTGTTTTTTTGAACAGGTTGAAAAAGCTGAGCAGGCCACGCAGGGGACATTTGTGCCAAGTATACAGCATGATATCTTAAGTGAAGCCCTTGGTAAGAAGGATCACCCTGGTAGAGTGAGGAGGTAGGCATCTATGTCACCACGAGGGATGTCTACGGTAGGCTCGATGACTACATTATACGATCGTGTGGGGTCATGTTAGTAGACGATATTAAGGATATGCTCGTGAAGGAGATGGAGGATAGTATTACCGAGCGGGTCAAGCGTGAGACCATGTCGGAGATGCAGAGTAAATTCGATAAATACGATGCTATCCTCCAGCGCTTGGGCGTAAATCTTGAGGCCGAGGTGGAAGTAACTCCACAGCGCCGACCACCAACTCGCAGCAGTTGTCACTCCTTAGATCCAGATCCATTTAATGGGCTTCAGGTATTTAATTTTAAATTATTTAAACTTTTTTAGCATTACTTATGTTATTTCAACTAGAAGAGCTAAACTATATGTTCAATCATGTTGTACAATAGAAGTCGATCCCTTGTCGTCTCGCCGTAAGTGTTGATGGTGAGAAACAAATAGTGGCGAGAGGGATGGTTTATCCATCCGAACCCGAGACAGTGGTCCATCATCAACCACTCTGGCTTTATCATGCTAAGGTGTCCGTTGACCATGTTATAGATGGTGCAAAAGCGTTTTATCTTCCAGTGTCATCTTAATACCACACCACGGTAGGGGAAGCTATTGGAAGCTTCTTTCAACGGCCTAAGGAATTGGTGATTTTTGGAGAGGTAATAATATTTAGTTATATAAAAGTTTTTGTTTCTTTTTAATGTGTATTAGACGTGTTATGATGTTTAAAATTGTCTTATTGCAAGAAGATGCACCAAAACAGGTAAAAAGATCTAACGAAGGGAAAACGCCTCAAAGTTTCGAAATGTCATCTACCCAGCGACTTGCGATTGTTGACAATGAGACGTTACAACTTCTGGGTGATAAATGCAAAATGTTACACACTCTGATCCTTCGATTGCCTGTTGGTGATGACTTTTATCGGGTGACCATAGATGACTCTGTGTTCAGTTGTAAGTTCGACGATGGTATTTTTGTTACAGTCGGAGACATCACTGATTTGCTTACGATGCAATAGCCGAATACATCTATCCTACAAGTATTTTCATTGTAAGACTTCTGACCACAAATTATAACTTCAATTTAATTAAATCATTATTTTATTTATATTTCTTACTTTTACCTGTTTCAGGTACCTCCATGAGTTGTGTCAGCAACACGGTATTGAATCGATTGGATTCATGTCTCCGACACACATTGCGTCGATTACAGTCAGAACAAATGTGAATGGTGTTGTAATTTATATGGACGACACCATGAAGGCAATGCGATCTAAGAAACTCATTCTAGCACCATATTTTCAAGAGTAAGACCACTGATATTCTCTCTTTTTTTACCTCAGTTGATTCGTATGATGTTTAAAGTTGTATTTACACGTTCATAATACGTAGGAACTACTGGATGTTGCTAGTGATTTCTCCTCAGAAGAATACAGTGTACTTGGATTCAGCTGCTGCATCTAAGCGTGGCATTAATATCAAGCTGATATTGAACACATAAGTAATTATTTCCTCGATGATGGTTTTCGTTTATAAGTGGATAAGTTAAGATAATTTTCACGAAGTAATTGTGGAGTTGTGGTGAAATTGATTGTGGAGTTGTTGTGATATTGATGTATTTATGTTGTAATTGTTGAGAAGTTGTGATAGTATTTTATAGCAAGGTCTCTTACAGGTTAGATAAGTTCAATTTATAGGGGAGACTCTGTCAAAATTTCTGCAGAAAATTTGAGTCTAATTATTATTTTGTAACTTGTTCATATAATTTATTAAAACTTTAGGGCTTTCAAATCGTATTGGGCAAGTGGAAGCTTTAGGACAAAAATGAATACAACGTGGAAAAATATAAATGTATGAGAACGCAGATTTAAAATTTATTACAGATGTTTGAATTATTTCAATATTTTATTTAGTTTGGTTATTAATCTTGTTTACAATTTGAGAATTTCAGTATCCTCAGCAACCTGGGGGTTCTGAGTGTAGCTATTACGTTATGAGAAATATGTATGAGATAGTCACAAAACACTTTCAACTCGAGTCGTTAGAAAATGTATAATTTAGAAGAATGAGAATTTTTAATTATGAATTTATATTTTATTAACAAATAACTAATTGTTCATTTTAATTGGTTGTAGGGATTTAAAGAGTATTACACAACAGAGGAAATCATGGAGATTCAAAACTTATGAGCAAAATACTTCATTGATGTATGTATGTAAATCTTTTTCATTCAAATTAACTTCATTTACATATTTGTATAATAAATTAACAATCTTGTAAATATAATTATTTTTATTTAATTTTATTACGAATATGTCGATTATATATTTGATGACGATATATTTGGTGATGTGTATGTGGAGAATGTTCAAGTGATCGGAGACCACATTTAGGTGATTGCACCTACAGTGACGTAGGTCATTTCAGTTCACATTCAAGTGATTGCAGGTCATGACCTTCAACATTGCAGGCCACATTAAAATAGTTACAAGCCATAACCTTTAGTGGTATATTAAAAAAAAAAAAAAAAGACTTTATGCGTCGGTTGTAATGTTACAACCGACGCCTAAAGTCTAACTTTAGGTGTCGGTTGTAACATTACAACCGACGCGTAAAGTTAGACTTTAGGCGTCGGTTAACAACCGACGCGAATGAGTCTTTCTGTACTGGTGCAAATAATACTGAGACGAATACAAAAGAATAGGTGAATGCACCCGTCACAACCTACGCCACTTTTTTCACAACACGTAACATGACTTCTAGAATAGTGGCACCTACTTATGACACAAATTGGAAAATAAAAATGGAGCAAGATCCTCAAAGAACAATGAAGTATATGCTCAATAAGAGGAAATATGCTTGTTGACCAAAGAGAAGACATGTAAAAAGCAAATGCTGAGAGTTGGGTAATCATAATACGATCAACGTCTATATAAGCACGATGTGTATCGTTCGAGAGAAACTCTTGGACTACGTTAGACTGTGAGCCAATCACTTGTGATCCATGTGGGGTTGAAATTTTTGGTCATTGGGTCTATTTGTGGGATCATTTTCCATGATTCTAATTCGGAATTATTGAGGCAAGTGATTGAACTTAGCATAGCTACACAACCTTCGCTTTTCAACTCTGTCAAGCAATGTAAAGTAGGGGTGAAAACAGTTTAATTTGAGCGATTTGTAATGAAATTTCAAACTAAACTGATTACGGTTTGAATTTTTCAAGCCAAACCAAATCAAACAATTTCATTTCCTAAACCAAATCTTGTTTTGCGGTTTAAAATCGTGATTTGCAATCAAATAAATTAGTAGATCCTAAACCAAGACACATTCTAGTACGATAATGTAAGAATGAATAAATGATTAATATACCAATAGCAAAGATCACATATTTCAATATTGATATATAGCATTGAGTAAATGATCAATACCAACTTTATGATCGATAACTAAGAAATACCGATTATTATGTAGATTACGTCAAAAGGCGTTCTTAAATTTTTTCGTGATGCAATTCACATTAGCAAGGGGATTACTCCATCATGTTGCAACTAAAATGAGATTATTTGTTCAAAAACATTCACATAAATGAAAGAAAATACACTATGTTACTGCAAGAATATTTCTTCTATTTAGTATGCTATAAATATTTGTTCTAATGAATTCTCTTCTAATTTATTTATAAAGTTCTTCAATGGAAACTGCAATCCTCATTTTAACTTTTTTGCGGCTTTCAATAGTTATAATTGGGAATGAAGTTAGACTGTTTTTAGGAGGGATTAAACATGTATAGATTAGAACATAGTTTTATTCTTGAAAGATTTTTTCATTGTTCGCAATTAACAAATGCTAGAATCATTCGAAAATACGTCCAAATTTTGATAAAAGTTATTCTATAACTCATTTCTACTAGAAAATAAATCAAAATGACTTAAAAATTTCAATGACGATTTGAATTTGATAAACTGTGGTTTGAAACTGCGGGTTCGACAATTGAAACCTAAATCAAACCGTTTAAAGTGGTTTGAAGTTTTCCAAACCAAATCAAACAATTTCACATTTGAAACCAAAACAAACCAAATCATTTGTTGCAGTTTGTTCAGTTTAGCGGGGGGGGCGGTTTATTTGTTCACCCATAAAGTGTGGAAATTACATCCAACTTCTAAAATTAGGTTTAACAATAATTTATACCAAAATCAGGTAATAATTAATTTTAGGTTGCGTTTGATACCCAATCTTTTCCATGGAAAATCCAATTCTTTTCCTACTTTGCTTGATTTCTAGTGTTTGATTGGCTATATTTGGAGTGGAAACCATTTACAGGTTAGGGACTTCAGGCGCTGGTTTTCGTCCAAAAGGTGGAAATCGAATTCTTACCAAATTGGTGAGAAAGTCTTTTCCATGTTAGGTGGAAATGATTTTGCGTTAAGTTTGATCAATTTTGTTGTTGCTAACTGACTTATATTTTTTTTTTTCAAAAATGAACATTGTTATTATTAAGTACAAATATGTGGAAAATAATAATTTTTTTTAATTAAAATAGCTAAATTTACTTTATTTGTCATGAAAAATAGTGTCGGTCAAACAAAAAAACTTGGAAAATTTTTCACTTTTTCCACCTAGAAAATTAAACTAATCAAACACATAAAACTTCTAATTTCCAGAAATTCAATTGTCGAGAATTCAATTCCATAAAATTTGTTTTCTTTCCATCCTCACAATCAAACGAACCCTTAATGTTAATTTTAATACTAATATTATAAAATCAAATTAATTCTTATATCACATTCATCTCTATCCCCACCAAAATTAAATGTTGAAACAGCTCTCTACATCTGCATCTCCGGCGCCACCTCCATCTTCATCTCCAAGCCATCAAAATTAAAAATTTAGGTGGTTAATAGTAATAAATAAATAATATTATATACAATATAAAAATAATTATCACTTATATAATGAAATGAAAATTAATATAATAACAAAAATAAAAACCCAAACAATACTTAACGGTTGTCCGTCTGTCCATCCCACCACCCACACCACCCTGCCCGAATCACGATTGGTCATACAAAGTTACAGTTCAGTCCCAATTACAAATTTACTTACAACATTCATCCCACCCTCCCCCACCCCCACCCCCACCCCCACCCCCACTCAAGTCACAGTTAGTCACATGGAGTTATAGTTCTGTCACAATTACAAATTTACTCACAACATTCACCCCACCTCACCCCACCCCATCCCCACTTGAGTCACAGTTGGTCACAAGGAGTTATAGTTTGGTCACAATTACAAATTTACTCGCAACATTCACCCTATCCTACCCTACCCACAACTCCCACCCCACCTAGTAAAGTTGCAGTTGGTCACACAAAGTCACAATTACAAATTTAATCATAAATTTCATCCTACCCCACCCCACCCCACCCCCCACCCCCCGCCTTCCCACCTGCAAAGTCACACGAAGTCACATTTCAATCAAATTTACAAATTTAGTTACAAATTTCACCCCACCACACCCCCACCCCATGAACAAAGTCACAGTTCGATCACACGAGGTGACAGTTCAATCACACGATGTCACAGTTCAATCACATAAAGGCACAATTTGATCACAAAAGGTCACAGTTAGCTTACACAAAGTCACGACTCGATCATATATAGTTATATTTGATACAATTGTTAGTCACATCAACTCCTCATCCAATGATCACATAAAATCACAGTTGATCACATGAGGCCACATTTCGATCACATGAGGTCACAATTTGATCACACGTAGTCATATTTACTTGTTTTCTTGGTCATTGTTAGTTAATATTTTTTTGTTACAATTGCCTAATAATTGGTCACATTCAGTACTGCTTCGATTGGTATTGAGGTTGTCTGTCGTTGCACGCAGCACTGTGCGGTGGCCAGTAGATATTCTGAGGCTACGCAGTGGCATGCAACACCGTCGGCATAGCTGCGCTCCGCTGCGCAACCGAAAACATTCTCAACCGCTACGTCACCTAATAATAGAGGTGAAAACGATAGTACCGCCTCTTCTGCAACCTTTTACTTTCGATTGAGGAGTGAGTCAGTGACTACAACGCGGTGTTGCTCATCGTCGACGATTGTGACTCCGGCAATGATTGACAGAGAGGATAGAGATAGAGATTGAGATAGAGTTGAGAGAGATTTACGCTTTAGGGGGGGTAGTGGGAGGAAATAGGTTCTCTGTATTGTTCCAAGAATTTTTTGTTAAGTGATTTAGTTTTAATAATATTAATAAATGTTAATTGAGTAATCAACACCTTATTTTTAAAAATGTAAAATTCATTAATTTATTATTATAATGTGATTTTTAAAGTAGGTTTCCATGTAATTTTTCCAATACTCTATTTTTAGGGATCAAATTAAAATTTACTTCAATTTATAAAATTTGAAAATTACTTATAATAAAATCCTAAAAAAAGTAAAAATAGTTCATAATCATATGAAGATCACAATCTAATACTTATGATATTTCTCAAATATGTTAGTATCACGGTATAATACTTATGATACTTTTCAATTTTTTAAGTAACAGTGGATTATATTTCAAAATTTATTATTATTATTTTTTTTTTTGGAAGTAAAAAATCACTTTTTCCATCTAAAGTAAGTAATCTATTCATTAACTATCCCAATAAAAATAACAAGTTGAATAAGTCTATTGACATGAACCTTGCTCACACTAGCGTACACATTAGATACATGTGTTGGGAGGGAAAAACAGTTATTTATTTGTTCATGTATCTAGTGTTTTAATTAGTGTGTACAAATAACATTTTCATATTGACTTATATTATAAATAATATTTCGATCCCACTCGGGCCCACACACCATCCCATATGGCTCCTTCCCATTAGTGCTTTTATATATATATTTTTTTTAAACACAGGTAAACGGTCACTATTTTTGTGACAGTTGTTTTAAATTTTTTTGTGCTACAAGTAACTCCCGATCTACTTCCACGAAAAGAATAGAGATTCTCTTCTATTGATGAAGTATTCAAAGTATACAATACGTACGCTGAAGCAAGCGTATTTAGCATGCGTCATTATAGTAGTAAGAACAGAAAGGACATGAGCGAGACTTAGTGGAAGCAATTTACTTGTACAAAATAAGGAAAGACCCATCTTCAATGACAAAATGACAAAAAACATGAAAAACCAAGGAGCGGGGAAAGAAATCGGTCACACATGAGAACAGAGTGTAAGGCGTCGATGTCAATAACGAAGCTTTAAGGTGCGGACACATGGTGTGTTACATCTTTTTTTGAGCAACACAACCACCCTCTTAGCTCACAAGATGATGTCCACTTTCTACGCTCACACCTTGAATTGCCAGAGGCAAAGAGGTGCCAACCTGAACAACTTTTCACAGAAAATGTACCAACGTGGCAACAAATTCGAATCATGGAGGTGGAGGCAGGCGGTTCCTCGAGCGAGACGTCAGAAATGTTAGAAGGGACCAACATCTGGAGCTTATGGGACACACGCTGAAATGTTTATACAATACATGGCCAATGAGAGGCACTGGATGAGAACTATTTCTTTGCACACGAGACATTGATTTGAGTTAGTGCCCTCAATTGACGACACATTTCGTGATGGAAGAGCAGATGCATAAGGTGTACACGAAACAAAGTTTTTTGCTATTTCAGGAGGAGCTTGCTCAAAGCACATCTACGGGATACGTCGTGTAAATAGTTTGATTGTTGTTAAGACGTATGAGGTTGAACGCCAAAGAGAGGGGGGTGACCATAGTCGAAGACAGACAATTGATTACTACATAGAGAAGGACGTCGCAATGTGCACATGTATGCTATTCTCATATGAGGGCATCCCATGCTGCCATACATTGAGGTATCTCATGCACAAGAACTTCTATAAATTGCCTCCATTTTATATCGATCACAAGTGGACAAAGGACGCAAAATTGAGTCCAGTGTTCAATGCACCACTCTCATCGAACAAACAAATGCAAATTCCCTCGCGTCTTGGAGCAATGAGAGCAGAATCGAACAATCTATTTGATGATGCATTGCTTACTCAAATATCTATAGATTACCTGATTAACAGGTTAGGAGACATGAAAATTGGAGTGAATGATTTACTTGTGACAGTAGGATACAAAGTCACACATGAGGATATTTTGTTCAGGGATCCAGAATCTGTAAGAGCCAAGGGAAGTGGAAAACGAATAAAGTCCTCGAAAGGGAAATCTCAAGAAATCAATGAAGCAAGCAAATTGATTATGCGGATTCTGCAATAGACCCGGACATGACAAATTGAAAATGTCCAGACACCCTGTCAGCATAAGACAATGCCTATCGTTCCCAATTCTACTCACAGGAATCAGAGGAGGCAGGAGCATACTATATACAATCCTATTTACAAAATTCATTTCAGGCAAAACTCTTTCACCTAGGTCAGACGGATCCCAACCTCCCAACTTCTTCGACTATGATGTATACGGATCATGAGAATGAATCATTGAAATTTTCTTGTATTGTTTTAATTTTGCAACATTATAATGTAAGTTTGTCTCAATTCACGTGAAATTTCGTCTGTTATATCATGTGGATCAGTATTTGTAATTTACGATGACAACATAACTATTAAACCACAACCAAATTCGTAAAATGAAATAAACATTTTTAATTAAGACCACAAAGAGGTTTAATTTGAAAACAAAAAAATAAAATAAATAAAAAAGGAAGAAAGAGCGAAAATAGAATCAAGATAATTTAGTGAAATTAAATAAAGGGTTAAGTACACAATTACACACATTTAAGTATGAAATTTTTTGAAATCAGGTGATTTGTAACTAATTACAAAAATATCAAAATAATTTTCAAAATCAGGTATTCTTTTTATATTCAGAAATCAGGGTTTGTAATTAATTACAATTGTAATTTTATTTCAATTTTGTAATTAATTACAATTGTAACTTTATTTCAAATTGTAATTACTTACCACCACCATCATCACCACCTAATTTGTAACTAGTCACTGTCGCCGTCCCCGCCACCTTATTTCAGTTTTGTAATTAATTACAATTGTAACTTTATTTCAATTTGTAATTAGTTACAATTGTAATTTTAATTAAAATTGTAATTAATTACCACCAATCACCACCTAATTTGTAACCAGTCACCGCCACCGCATTATTTCAATTTTGTAATTAATTACAATTGTAACTTTATTTCAATTTGTAATTGTTATAATTGTAATTTTAATTAAAATTGTAATTTATTACAACCATCACCACCACCACCATCGATCACCACTTGTAACCAGTCACCACCACCACCTTATTTCAATTTTGTAATTAATTACAATTGTAACTATTTCAATTTGTAATTAATTACAATTTTTAATTACTTACAATTGTAATTTTAACTACAATTGTAACTCACCACCACCACCACCACTGACCACATCTACAACCGATCACCAACTAATTTTTAATCAGCCACCGCCACAACTGCTGTCGTCGAACCACCGTTGAAAATACAATTGTAATTTTATTTCAATTTGTAATTAATTGCAATTGTAACTTTATTTCAATTTGTAACTAATTACAATTATAATTATAATTACCATCTCAATATCACCACCACCTCTCCCTCCACCACCGGTCCTCCACCACCACAACAACAGAACAACAGAGAAAAACTGAGGAAGCCAAGTCACAACCACAACTTCGATAATTATAATTACCATCTCGGTGATAAGGTTCAGTGCACAGATGGCTTAACATTTGGTCCCCTCTAAATTGGTGCTTGGCGATTACTATAAGATGTAAGATACATAAATTAGCTTAACATTTCACCACCATCGCCGCCATTTCCGTCGCCTACCAGAAAACGCTTAAAGCACAGGAAGATGCTCCTCTTCATCGCGAATACAATGGTGCAACCGTTTCGTGATCGGAGTTCTCTATTGACCGGGATTTCAGTTTGCAGGTCCGGTTGAGATTTTTGAATTTTTTATCAGAACTTCTACTACGGTCGCCGGAATCTTCCCAAAATTTGGTTGGGTGTTCTTCTTGACGATTCGGTCGTGATGGAGGTAGTTTTACGCCGGTGGTAGTTTCATCGAACGGGGCGAGAGTCAAAGAGTGGGGAGAGAGAGAGAGAGAGAGAGAGAGAGAGAGAGAGAGAGAGAAGTTAGGGGTTGGTGCAGAGAAAGAGAGAAGTTTAGTAATTAGGTTTGGATTTGAGTCTAATATAACTAATACCTGATTTTATAAAATAATTTATAATTATCTGATTTTAAAAAATTTCAATTTAAATGTATGATTTTGTGTAATTTTCCCTTTGAGGTAGGTTACATCACTAGTAGAATGTCCATGGGTTCGTTTGGCCCAATTTGCAGTTATGGGTTATAAAAATAGATGTCTTTATAAGATGGGAAAATTACATAACTGCCTACATGTATTGTATTGTAATTGAAAAATACCCGATTTTCAAACTATTCGTAATATTACTTGATTTCTTGTCATAACTTTAGGAAAATACCGAATTTTGAAGAGAGGGAATTTAATATTTGATTGACTAGATTAATCGAAAATCCTTTTATTTAGAAAATTGTTACCAATTATTTAGCTAATTAAATTAGAAAATTTCAAATATCCTGAAATTTAGCTACACATTTCCTTTCTTGGCAGACTACTACATTCTATATTTGTGTACTGATTAATTCCTGCCATTTTTATATAATATTACATTGTTGCTACTAATATTATATGTCGTATAATGTACTGTAATGTATGTTGTCATTATAATATATCTAATATCACAAAATGACAGTGTTTTAATTACATTACAGAGCTAGTAATAGTAGATAAAGTGAAATTAAACTCATTAAAGGTTATTGTGCATGTAATTTTGCCTCATGAATTCATAGAGTGTTATGTAGTATCATTAAATGTAATATTACAACGGATGTAATACATAGTACAAGCACTATGGTTGCTTGTAATATTACATTTCATGCGATTACTTAATATTTGTAAAACATTACATCAGACTACCACCTTCTTTATTTGTGTATTGATTAATCCCTGCCATTTTTATATAATATTACATTGTTGCTACTAATATTATATATCGTGTAATGTACTGTAATGTATGTTGTCATTACAATGTATCTCATATCACAAAATGACAGTGTTTTAATTACATTACAGAGCTAGTAATAGTAGATAAAGTGAAATTAAACTCATTGAAAGGTTATTGTGTAAGTAATTTTACCTCGTGAATTCATAGAGTGTTATGTAGTATCATTAAATGTAATATTACAATGGATGTAATACATAGTGCAAGCACTAGAGTTGCTTGTAATATTACATTTCATGTAATTACTTAATATTGGTAAAACATTACATTGGATGTAATTCAGAAGCTGGTATATGATTTTATCAATTAAATTTCATGTAACGCCAGTTCGAGGTATGTTAAATTGCATGCGGTTTTAATTAAACATAGCTCGTAATATCACGTTAGATCTAAAAGATGACTTCCCATATTATTAAACTAATTTAATATTGGTTCACATTAAATTTTTCTCTTTTTTCTACAGTACTCAATCTCAATCATCAATCAAAATTGGATGAATAGTACCTAAATTGGATGAATAGTGTATACTTGCAATTGGATGAATAGTTAAATTGGCTGAATAGTGTTTAATTGCAATTGGATGAATATTACCAATTGCACATTCAATTGTGTAAATAGTGCTTAAATTGATGGAAAATTCGAGTAATTTGCATGCACAGTGTTTAATTGGATGAATAGTGCATCCAGTTGTTGCCCGCATGATATTTAATTGGATGAATATTGTCTAAATTTAATTGGATGAATAGTGTTTAATTGCAATTGGATGAATAATGCCAATTGCACAACCGAATAGTGCATTAAATCCAATTGTTGCCCACATAGTGTTTAATTGGATGAGTAATGCCTAAATTTAATTGGATGAATAGTGCATAAATTGATGGAAAAATAGGGCAATTTTCCCACATAGCTTTAATTGGATGAATAGTACATCCAATTGTTGCCCGCATAGTATTTAATTGGATGAATAGTACCTAAATTGATTGAAAATTCGAGGAATTTGCCCACACAATGTTTAATTAGATGAATAGTACATCCAATTGTTGCCGGCATAGTGTTTAATTGCAATTGGATGAATAATGTCAATTGCATATTCAATCATTTATATATAGAGATATACACTTTTAAAGAAAGTCCTTCTAAGCATGACTCAATCAAAATAATTCCACGTCTACGTTAATCACTACACAGGGACATAGCCCGCCCAACAAGTGGGGGATGGGACCACCCTTTTTATTTTTAAAATCCAAAAGGATTAACAGGAAAAAATTTCATTGGTTAAGCACACAATTACACACATTTAGGCTTGAAATTTTTGTAATCAGACATTTTGTAATTAATTACATAGGTATTAAGATAATTTTCAAAATCAGGTATTTTTTTAATCAGAATTAGGTTCTGTAATTAATTACAATTGTAATTTTATTTCAATTTGTAATTAGTTGCAATTGTAAATTTAACTACAATTGCAATTAATTAACACTACCACTGATCACCACCTAATTTGTAATCAGCCCCACCACAACCATCGTCGAAAATACAATTGTAACTTTTTTTCAATTTTATAATTAATTACAATCTTAACTTATAAATTAGTAAAGAATTAGTGCAATTCGTAATTTGTAATTAATTACATTAGTGTAATTTTAATCAGCCACTATCACAACCGCCGTTGTCAGAGCACCGTTGGAAATACAATTGTAACTGCATTTCAATTTTTTGATTAATTACAGTTGTAACTTTATTTCAATTTGTAATTAGTTACAATTGAAATTTTAATTACAATTGTAACTAATTACCACCACCACCTTAAACCACCACCACCTTAAACCACCAGTTGCACTAATAAATTCACAACAATTTTTAGCCATCATATATGTGTTTCAAGTTCCTTTCACACCGATAATTTAATAAGTAAAAATCCTAATACAATAATTATGTTCCTAATTAAGGAGAGAGAACAAAGCTGCACTTAAGATAAGTGAGATTGTCGACACTAAAGGAGTAATAATCAATGCTGCAAAGGAACTAAACTGTGAACCACCAGTTGTATTAACGTCCGCAGGATTATCGGAGTTTGGAGCACTGGTGCTCCATGGAGGAGATAGACCTGTTTGCCTTGGTGTGGTTGATGAAGGAGACAGTGAAGTTGAACTAGGCGTCGATGGAGTCATGGTAGATGGCGATGGTGAGGTTGCTGGAGAGATGGCATGTTTCCAGGGCTTGCTAGAGAGGGCAATGGAGAGAGATTGTATCCACCAGATCCACCGGTTGATGGAGAGGGTGATGGAGAGGTGGCCGTGGGAGCTGGAACGTTGTCATAGCCTGTCGGAGAAGGTGATGGAGAGGTGGCTGTGGGAGATGGAACGTTTCCATGGCTTTCTGGAGAAGGCGACAGAGACGTGGCTGTAGGAGAGATTGAGAGGGAATGACGGATTGAGAGAGAAGGAAGAAAGAGAGAGACGAAGACTTATTTTATTTTGATTTGGTAAATTGAGAAACTGATTTGGTAAAATAGTTGTTATTTACATGATTTTAAAGATTTAAATTTTAATGGTATGATTTTGCCTAATTATCCCTTAAATAAAAATATTTAATTCAAGCCCACAAAGAATTTTAATTTAAAAAAAAAAAAAAAAATAACGAAAACATAAAGAAATAAGGAACAAAGAAAAAGAAAAAAAGATATTAAAAGGATCACCCACAGTTACTTGAAAAATATTTTCTTTTCCACTTTTTGAACCAAACACATCCTTAAATCTAAAATAACAATTGAAAGGAACCAAATAATTGATCCAATTTTAATTTATCCAAATTTGTAATTTACACCAAATTCTCACCCAAAGTTCCAAATGTGAAAGTTGAAATTCAAAATTGTGATTACATCGCGCTGTCGTCCCATGCCTGAGGCTTTGGCCCTATTCGTTCAAAAAAAAAAAAAAAAATCGGGGACGAACCTTTCGGAAGGTCCACCTCCGTCTACACTGAACAAAAATCTTTGATCCACCCAGGGTCTCGTGGGAGATTAGGGCTTATTTTATAAATAAGAGTTAAAAACTATAGCACAATCACTTGATTCACTGTTCCTTCCTTCTGTAAATCAATACCACACTACATCTATTTAACTGTCACGCAACAACAAATATAAATACAATAACAAAATTTGAGGTTTTTATCATAATTTTTCTTGTCACTTCGTTCGACACAATCAAATTTAGCTCCTGTTTGATAGGGAACGAAATCAAATTTTTAGTAGATTTTGATAGAAACTCATGAGATAAAAGGTTAAAAATTTTAGATTCCAAGAATATGTGATCAAAATTAATTACTGGAATTGATATATTAAAATACATATTAAAATCAAAACCAAACAGAAGCTATATCTTGTAGTTACTCTGACTATGTTGGCCAGATATAAAATGAAAGATGATAATAATCTCAAATAAATTTACAGCCGCTAGTTCAATAATTGTATTGCACATAAGGCAAGTATAGGATCAAGTGAAATCGACCAAAAATAAATGCAATCAATGACTTTTCTGGAAATAAATACAACAAATTGAAATTGAAATTATACACAGAACAAATAACCTGTCCTTCCCTTTCACGTGCGATGCTGCCATCATAACTCTCAAAACGGCCAGGCACGTTAAACCGTCATATTTGGTACGATAAAATAAAATAATAAAGGATCTATATTTTATTTTTTAATTTTATACTAAATTTTTCAGTACGGAGAAATCACACTTACCAAATATGCCATACACGTTTATTATTGTAGTTGTTATAAATAAATGTATATATATATGTGAATGACATTACCATTATACCCCTGCAAACTTTACAGTATTACGATTGTGCCATTATCCACTCCTATAAATAGGAGTCATTTCATAAACATTCTTACACCTTGAATTGGAATGAAGAATTCTTTCAATTCTCTCCATCTCTTTCTCTATATTGTTCTTATGATTTTGATAGTTTTATAACACGTTATCAGCACGAGTCTCTAGCCAATTGAGTAATAACGGGAGTATGCTCTACAGTTGCATCTAAATGATGAACCTCTGTATCAGAAACCAGATTATTACTAATCAATATTTTTAATTCTCAAATCAAACACTCCCCTACAAAAATCAAATCTACTACCTGCATCCTAGCTTCTCTCTGATGGCGAATTCTGAGGAATCTACCCCCCTTTTTGACCATGCAAAATCAAGAACAAGAATATACACTCCAACAGCAGAGGAATTTCCCTACAAACAGACCCTTCACACGACGAGATCAAGGCCGGACCTTAAATGAAAACATTCTGAACTCATCGGAAGAATAGACGCTATTCTTGATGTCGGGCAAAGATGGATCGATGGGGTACTCTTTCTTCTCTGATTCAAACTTTATGCTCTTAGGAGAAGCCACCAACTCTGATGGAGATGACGGGGATTCAGTATGAGGAGATGGTGAAAGAGGGGAGAAACTTGTTTTGTGATTAATGACCAATCCCTCCTTCGAAGTCAATGAAGGCCATATATACACACAGAAATAATTGAAAAATCAGAAAAATAAACGAAAGAGATTCATCAGATCGAGATCTCTCAAGATGTACGGGTACACAAGGTTGAGCACCAGCATCCATGGGAAGGGTGAGGTTGATATAGAAGCGGGGGATGCTGTAACCCGGCATCGGTTAAGGCGAGAATCAGCTCCGATGGGGTTTCATCCGAAAAGTCTATGGAATCTTGGCGGCGCAGATCCTCCTCACCACCATCGTCTCCGCTGTCATTGTTCTCTATGCCCCCATCAATGACCTCCTACGTGCAAATTCTGGGCATGGCCAGAATTTGATTAACATAATGTTTGATTCGCAGTGGGGTCCATATCAAATATACCATATTTTAGAAGAGTGGCTGCAGCTCATTAACTTCATCAAAGGTGTCCCATTTGAGCCAATGGAAAATGTGCTGTGGACAGTGAGCAAAGCATCTTTGCACAAAGGTAAGTATATTTTTTTTAATATATTAACAATATTATTTGATTAACATAATGGTGGATAATGAGTTGTCTACTAACTTTGGTGGGCACAAGTGATAAAAAATAATCATAATTGAGTATAATTAATCATAATTAGTATTAATAATCATAATTAATCACTCAATTACGAACCTGCAGGCCCTTGGTTTTGCCAAAAAAAAAAAAAAAAAAAAAAAAAAAAAAAATTACAGTAATATTAACTTCAACAATGGTAGTCGCATGTGAATTACAAATTAAGTTAGTTGATATTATTATTGTTTTTAAATGTTGATAAAATTATTTTATCAAATGATACGAGAAGTTATCATTACCAAAAATTTGGTAAATGTTGATAAAAATATTTCATCCAATGGTACCAGAAGTTACCAATATCTGAATTTGAATGGGTGGATGAAAATTATTCAACAAGAGAATGTTGATGTATGATAAGATAATATCACATGATAGCTCGGATATGGCTAATGTGAAAATAATCTCATCAGTATTATGAGATGAATATTAGATGATAAAGTATCTGGAAATGTTCTTGCACGAGCACTTATGTATTCCAGAAGAAGTGTATATTTACTCCAGAAGAAGTAAAAATTATCATCTAAACATACTGAAATGATATTATTATTATTGCTCCTGAAGAAACATAAACTAGTCATACATGCATAATACAAAAAGGGGGAAACATTGATGATCCTCAAAATGAGAGATGTGTTTCGGGAGTAACCGTATCCTACCACCTCTGGCCTTTTGAGGAAATAAAGAAAAAGGTGTGTTTCAAGAGTGAGAATACTCCGTACTCTACCACCACCTATTCTAGGGTTCACAAAGATAAATTTACATTAACCGGACTCCATTTTCGCTTGATTCCCCTTCCTTGCGACCAATCTATCTTAATTCCTGCTGGATCTTGTATTGGAATATATGATTGCAACTTATCCAGCAGTTCCTCGATAGTAGGAGCAGAAATAAGGATTCTCCTAGAAAATGGAGAGATGAATCCCTGTTCCACAGCATAATCAAGAAATGTTAGTAAACCATCAAAGAAATTGTTTACATTTAAAAGCCCAATAGGCTTAGTATGGAGATCTAGTTGAGCCCATGAGGTAATATTAAAGATTTCTTCTAAAGTACCAAAACCTCCAGGTAGAGCTATGAAGGCATCAGAACCATATAACATGCAAGTTATGCGTTCATGGATAGATAAGGTTTGTACTTCATGCCCTCGTGTTTTGCCTGCGATATCAGCTAAAGGAGTAGGTATAACACCTATCACTCTTGCTTTCTCTACTAGAGCAGATTGTGAAACACAACCCATCAATCCACTGCTACCTCCTCCATACACGAGAGTGATACCTTTCTCTCCCAATTTCTTTCCTAAATCCACGGCTGCTTCTAGATACCCAAAACCTTTTCCCACTTTTGATCCACAAAATACACAGATAGTTTTGATCTGTCGAAGTTTTGATCCTTCCATTTTTGAAAGTAAAGAAGGAAAAACTTACGAGAAAATGTTATTTTAGGATGAATGAACTATGAAAAATGTTTGGCTATTTAAAACCGAAAAACTTCACTATTTCCGCTCGTCTTTTGAAAAAGTGAAGATTTACTTTTGACAAAATCACCCTACTCACCTTTCGGTGATTTAATATTTAAACAGCCTTTATCAAAACTCGTGAAAGGAAACAGGAAAATATTTTATATGTGCATATATATCAAAAGATTTACCTTGTATCAATGCTGAACAGCCAAAACATCATTGTTTATAACAGCTTGGCAAACAGGATCTTTTGCTACTATATTTTTGAGACTATAACGGTTTTTATCCTTGTTAAATTGAGCATATAAGGAAAGGAGTTCACGTTGCACATACCCACTTGGGTGCGTCTCAAGAGTCAATCGGATATCATCCAATGACTCCTTACTCAGTCCACCCTTAATGAAATCGATTTTGTCATCCCGATTTCCAGAAGAATATCCTACTGATTTGCAACGAGTATCACATGTCCAACGAGCACATTTGTAACAACCGTTAAGCCTTTTTGCTCTTCGTTTCTTTGCAAAAGTACTTTTTCCTAAACCAGGCATGTGTTTAGGAAATGTCAATGGCAATTCACCAGCTAATCGAACTTTTGCTTCGATCAACCAGCGAACATCTTCTGGCATGCCATGATCCATCAGCAACCTCAATCTTTCGAGCCTAATTCGATAAATTTTTCTCAAATCATTTACTGGAAGATTGGAATAATATTTGCGAATATTTGAAAGTATGATATCCATTTTTGATGGATCTAGCCTTCTTCCCAAATCATCTATTTAAATGCATTATTCAACGCGTAAAAGAGCGGCGGCTCCGCGTGTCAGTGATATGGATTCCATCAAGAAATAATGGAATAAATTATTGAAAAGGTGAGATAATATGCCATTACCTTTTTCGATATAAGGGAAGATTTGGCGACAAGATTGAGATTATGAGATATTTCCTTGGATATTGTACCTGATTTTTCGGTATACTAAAAGTAATAAAGGTATACTGATTTGAACTATATAGAATACTGATGAAATAAATGTTGTATTGAACCAGAAGTTCATACATATGTACAAGTGAAATATCTTATTGAACCAGAAGTTCATACGTACAAGTGAAATATGTATATAGTATGAACCAGAAGCTCATAAATGAAATATACATTGTATTGAACCAGAAGTTTAGCGATATTGTATTGAATCAAATATTCATACATAGAAATGAAATAAAACCGTATAGAACCAGAAGTTCTATAATAAACGGTTAGATTATCAAAAGTTCCAAATTATTTTCTATGAGAATAACTTATTCAGAAATTGTTTATCATACAACAATATTCTATGTCAAACAGGGAATAGCTCAAGAAGCTTTATTATTTGTAAAAGTGCGATATGCATACACTCCACCAAAGCGCACTGAGATATATGATTGAAATTACATCCCTAAAAGAATGACATGTGTTATGGTATTTTAGCCGATTGATAATATTTGAGAACATTATGGTGAAAACACGCCTGAAGCGTAATTATGCCTGAAGCATAATGACTATCGATTCCAAAAATAAATATCTCTTGAATGATTGAAATGATTCCTTTGAGGCTAAATACTCAAAGTAAGTAAAAGGGACATAGTCAAATGATGAGATATTCAGGTACCTGATGATAGAACATATAAAGAGATCTCTCTATGTTATATTGAGATGGAATCGATAAATAAGTCGACTGCATACCCTCTTATGAAAATGAGGTTGATGAAATTATAATACTTTGGCCAAGTATATAACCCCAATGTAGGGATTATTGTTCAAGGACCTGAAGTCCAAATGCTTAAATGTGTAAAGCCAGTAATTATATGTACAAATGAAAAATATTTCACAGTCGTAAAAGACGACTCGTTGCGCGCAAGATTTTTCATAGAACTGGCATGACATATGGTGGATAGACTATAGTCTAAATCACTAGCTTGAGCTCTTTGATATACCAATGAGTGAGATCAAAATGTATGATTCTCATCTCGGTACTTTGAGAGTATTCTTTGATGTACCAGTTGATCGGGGTACGTTGGGATTTCAAGTAAAATGATTGTAGATTATATGTCAAAATTGATATCTATTTCAATGATTGATTATGCTCCTGCAAATTAGAAATTGCAGTTTATAAAGTGCAAGAACATACATGTATAAATCATTGAAAGATTCAATATGCCCAGATTAGTATCACTATAGAATGATACAAATGACTTCATGATATAATATGTTGAAAGTGAAATTGGAGTGTACTATTATTATATTTGAATATTTGGGCATGCAATTGATTTTCAATATGCAAAATTATATTATCCATCAGAAATGAATCCGGAAAATGAATATTCACCAGAAGTGAATTCTAGATTTAATTATTCACCAGAAGTGAATATGAAAATGAATATGTTTAATTATTCACCAGAAGTGAATTCTAGATTTAATTATTCACCAGAAGTGAATATGAAAATGAATATGTTTAATTATTCACCAGAAGTGAATTCTAGATTTAATTATTCACCAGAAGTGAATATGAAAATGAATATGTTTAATTATTCACCAGAAGTGAATTCTAAATTTGATTATTCACCAGAAGTGAAAGATGCAATCAATAAATTAGTACAACATTGCTTAATATAGCATGTTATGACATCATGAGCTATGAACGATTTATATAAAGCTCATCATAAATTATACGATGAAAAGACTCGTGATTGCATCAATATACTTGTGATATTCCATGAAAAGGAATAAATACGCGTTGCACTCTTTTTCCCTTAGCTGAGGTTTTGTCCCACAGGGTTTTCCTAGCAAGGTTTTTAATGAGGCAACAGTTGAGGCGTATTGATGAAAATTAATGAGAATAATGCACTATTTTTCCCTTCGCTGAGGTTTTGTCCCACAGGGTTTTCCTAGCAAGGTTTTTGAGGCATCATCATAGCTATCAACAAGCTATAATTCAGCAACACATTGTTATACTGGAATGATATCAACAAATGAAGAAAATCATACACATCTTATGAAGAATGTTATGATATCGGCTACACACAGGAAGATTTTCATATATATTCCAGAAGAAAGATGATATCATTATTCAAAAGGTTCATGAATACTTGATTGCACACTTCAGGGGGAGAATCATGCTGTCATGCTGTACTCTTTTTCCTTCGTCCAGGTTTTGTCCCACAGGGTTTTCCTGACAAGGTTTTAATGAGGCAGCGGCTGTACTCTTTTTCCTTCGTTCAGATTTTGTCCCATTGGGTTTTACTGACAAGGTTTTAACGAGGCAGCACTAAAGCACTAAAACACTGAAGCAGCGAAGCACTTCAGAACTTCAAGATTTAATACACGATTTGTTCTACTTGAACATTATACTCAACGATTGACGATGGCCAACATCAGGGGAAGCAACTGTACTCTTTTTCCTTCGCTCAAGTTTTATCCCATTGGGTTTTCTTAGCAAGGTTTTAACGAGGCAGAAATTGCGTAATATGTCATTCAAGGGGGAGTGTTATAAATAAATGTATATATATATGTGAATGACATTACCATTATACCCCTGCAAACTTTACAGTATTACGATTGTGCCATTGTCCACTCCTATAAATAGGAGTCATTTCATAAACATTCTTACACCTTGAATTGGAATGAAGAATTCTTTCAATTCTCTCCATCTCTTTCTCTATATTGTTCTTATGATTTTGATAGTTTTATAACAGTAGTCACACGTTTATTATTATAGTCGAATTAAGTTTATCTTATTTTCTAATTCTGGATCAGGTAGCATTTATCTAGTCTAGTTTTCTAATTCTTATCCGTTATCTGTAATAAACATGTCGCAAACTTATTAAGCCCCTATTGAAGGTCCATTTTTCCTCAAACATAATTTCAGACATATTCTCCCATAAAATAATTAGGTGACGTTTTATTTGTATTTTATTTTGTATTTTTATTTTCGAAAATATTTTGTATTTTATATTTTTATTTTTGTTTTCAAATTTGCTGAAAATGCGTTTGGTTTATCATTTTTGAAAACTGTTTTTGAAAATGAAAAATTGGAAAATACATTCTGTTTGAAATTTTGCAGAATACTACTTAAATTATTTTTAATTAATTTGCTTGCAGAATACTATTGACTCAAACTCAAATTTCCTTTTACAATACACTGAAAACATGATTACATGCAACACACTAATGTGAGCATTAAGAGTCTATATTAACACAGCTTAGTCAGGTTCGGAATTTGAGAAAACTCTAGTTCTATTAAAATCCAGAAAATGCAAGTTCTTCCAAAACCACCAGAGTCCATTTATCAAGGTATTTTTTAAAATATAACAACAATAATTCTTACTTAATTTTTTTTTTAATGTTGATATTGAATTCAATAAAACTTTTTTTAAGCTTAGTTCCAAGTTAGAATAATTCTCCTAAAAAAAATCTTTATTTAGACTTAATTCCAAATTAGGATAATTTAAAAAAAAAAAAAAAAAAAAAAAAAAACTTATATTAAGTTTAGTTCTAAGTTAGGATAATTCTATTAAAAAAAAAAAATTCAAAACGCGTTTTCCGTGTTTTGAAGATTTTTTTTTGAAATACATACAAAACGCCAAAAACGAAGTTTTGGGCGTTTTGTATACAATTTTTTTTTTTTTTTTAAAATGCGTTTTCGAAAATGGTAAAGAGAACGCGTTTTTAGTGTTTTCGAAAATAAAAACAGAAAACGATATCAAAATAACAAAGATAATAGGGCCTTAACTTTCATAAAATAATTAACTTTTTTAGGAGGTTGTATTAATAATACCCACGAACCCGATACCCGATGGAGACCCGACATAAATGGGCGGGGATTAGCCGACTAAATGGGTTCGTGGGTAGGATATGGAGGTAAATTTTAAAACCCGACATGAGTATGGGTCGGGTGTGAATTTTACTACAATACCCATACCCGACCTGCATACCCATTAATTTCCTTTAAAAATTATAAAATTTAAAATAAAAGTGATTGTTTAAAAAAATAAATAAAAAATAAAACTCAAATATCTATTGACATTGTTATCGTCTAAACCTTAATATATTTAAACTATTGACTTTGTTAACGTCTAAAAAAATTGTTCAAATTTGCTTGTATAATTTCAACATATAACAAACTTTTTTCAACTCAAATTCAAGTGAAGCCCAATATTTAACTGATTCAAATTAATCCGGAGCACCTATAACCTATTTATAGCCTAAAAAAATAATAAAAAAATAAATAATTAGTAATGGATTTTAAATGAGTATAGAAGCAAACTCGCCTCCAACCCGCACCCGACCCGTAATTTTTAAATGGGTGTATGTGTATAGTATGGAGGTTGTAAATATTTAGTGGGTAGGGTACGTGTTTGACAAACCCGACCCATACCCGACACTAGTATTCAATTGAAACTTTTGAAATTTTTTCTGGACTTTTTAAAATGTGGACTTTCGCGAATTTCGTGAACTTTCATAGAATTATATGAATTTAGTGGAAGTCTTTCGTAGACTTTTATTTTAAAAAATTATAGATTTTTGTAGAACTCATAATATTTTTGAAAACTTTCATTTAAATAGAGTTCTTACGTCTACATTCCCTTCTACTATATATTGAAAATATTTTTAAAAGAGTGAAAAAATAATTAACTCATCAATAAATTAACAATTTAACAACAAATATTATTTTTTATTAAAAATTGATGTTTTACATAAAAATGACGAAAAGGGAAAAAGTTGTCATGAGAATTTTTAATTATAAACATTTTTTAGAGAATGAAAGAGAAACAATAATACAGAGATAAAAGAGAAAAAAGAACGAATAAAACCAATAAAAAACAATAAATTTTTAATCATAACTCTAAGATTCGTAAAAATGAAGAAGAATGAGAATATTATAAAAACAGAAAACATAAATTAATTTCTTGTCGGTCTCCCAAAACTTTAGGATGAGTGAGATACAAATTTAAAATTTTATTTTTGTCCTATATGCTTCAAAGTTAGTACCCTATATAATTTCATAAAAGTCTTTAAAAGTGACTGACATTTATAATTCCCTTGATTTTTAAAGACTTCTAAAAGGACTTTAAAAATCTCTATTGAATACACTTTGTTTATTGAAAGTTTGGTGTTTAAAAATATATTTTTATGTTTTCGAAGTAAAAAAAGTTGAAAAATGAAGATAGAAACTATTTATGGTTAAAAAATTATTTGAGGGATTGTATTATTATTGTTGTTTATTTATTTTTTATTTTGAGTAAAGAAATTGTGCTGTTTAGAAATAAAAAAGTTTGCTAAACAATGGTTAAGATTTTTAGAGAGTTTTAAAAAGTCTTTAAGAATTTCAATTAAATACACTACTTAATTTGACCACACATTTATTAAAAAAAAAAAAAAAAAAAGAAAATCAAAATTTTCATTACAAAATTTTATCAAGATAAGAAGTGGTGCTCAGTGGCGGACTCAGACATTTTAAGTTAGGGGACCAGAATACTATTTGAATTTTTTTTTTACCTTGTACGTAATGACTAAGAAAAATGATATAATATCCAATATAAAATTTCCTAATAAACTGATAGAAATTATGTTAAAAAATTTATCTCATAAAAATAATAAACACCAATGAAATATTGATAAAAAAATTATAAAGAAGACACGAGTTAAACTTTCATTTTTAGATACATTTTAAATTATTTCTTATGTCAGTTTGGACATTTGATATCTACTATTGAGTTTTTGAAACCAACTTCGAGATAACATGGACAATTCGTGGATTCAGCTGACGTACTATTGTCGACGAATTTTTAAGTCAGGTCATCATCGAAATCTCAAAACTCTAGAGTGGAACTTTCTACATTGACACGTCATAACTTTTGCTAAATTTGGCTATTTCACGTGCCTTCAACAATGCTGGAAGTTAGGTCATGAGCACTTCAAAATGATATTAAGAATAAAATGTTTCCACTTCGTTTGATACCTCATAATAATTCGAAAACTTGAAAACATGACAAATTATTGATATTTCAAATTAAAATTTTGCATGAATTGTTACCACTTTTGAGACCTATATTTAATGTAGCATAATTGATTCATTTAAAATATTTTTTTAATCCTCAAGATAATCATTTTATATTTGTCACGACCTTGGTTAGGACAATTAACTCGATTGCTGTCATTTCTTTTCTCAAAAAAAATAAAATAAAATAAAAATAAAAATAAAATAAAATAAGAAAAAAGTAAAATAAATAAGCTTAAAAGTTGGGGGGGTCAATTGAACACCCATGACCCCCCCCCCCCCCCCCCGATTCCGCCAATGGTGGTGCTCAAATAGGGGCTAAAAACCCTAGCAATGTCGACATAATGCACTTTTATTTATAAATTTTGCTCAAATGATGATGTGATAACATTTTATTAAATATTTTTTTTTAAAATCAATAATTTTGACTGATGAAATGTTCCTGCCCAAAATGAATTAATGAAATATTAACCCTCTGTTATTTGTAAATAATTCATATATAAACGGTTTGTCAAATAGTTTATAAATATTAATACGTCGATTGGTCTCGATTTTTTTCAACTTTTCTCTCAAATTATCTTCAACCACGTATCTATATATATATATATATATATATATATATATATAAAGTCTTTACAAAAAATAAACACACACACACACTTTCCCGCAAAAATAAACTTACTACATTTGGAAAGGTTTTGTAAAAAACACAAAAATTAAAAAGTAAATAAAAAATGATTGCATTTTAGAAAGTATAATGATTGCAAATTTGAATTACACTTTTGACCACTACATGTATTTGTTCAAAAAAAAAAAAAAACCATTTTGAGCACTTTTAAATTATATAAAAAATAATGGTAGTTAAAATTTTTTTATTTAAAAACAAAGAATATAATGTTTTCAAGGTAAAAAATAGTAATTGAAAAGTTGAGAGAAAAAGTATGTGTGATTAAAATGTAGTTTAAAAGCGTGTTTTAAAAAATATTTTGTCAAACAGAGTGCTTCATTCCAATTCTAAAAAAAGATAATTTAATTTTTTTTTAACAATTTATTTTTACTGAATAGGATGATTGATTTTAACATAACTATTAATCTCAATATGTATCCTAAATTCATATTTTTTTGTGAAAAACGTGAAAAAAAATTACATCAAAAGTATCATGAGTCTAATTTAAAAAATAAATAGATAATTTTCTATTATTACAAAAAAAAATATTTAAAATCTGTAATTTTGAAATTTTGTTAAATTAATTAAAAAAAATTATTCAAAAATATTCTGCTTAATTATAGTGTAACTAATTTGGTAAAGTAACATTAAATTATTTCTAAAGATATAAAATTATATTATAAAATGTGTTGAAAAACGTTTAAATAACCCAGAAATGTTTTAGTTTAAAGAACGAAGAATGTTTTAGTTTAAAGAACTTAAGAACATTCTTTATATTGTGTATTTTTTATAAGTTTTCCAATTAGATTATATAAAAAATAAAAAATTAAATGACTAATCCAGAAATTTTCTTTTAAATCGAATAATTTCATACTTTATTGTATATAATTTTTCATTATATGTAATGACAGTTAACAAGAGTTAGAAGTAATCACTCCAGCATATCGAAATGTATTTGAAAAATCCTATGAGTAACTATCAATATAAAAATTATGTTTAAGCATGTGTTCGATAAACTTGCAAAAATGGTTTATTTTGAAGTCAAAAAATATGTAATATAGGCGTCAAATTGAATATCTCGACAATGAGTTTAATACAATATAACAAGTTAAAGCAAACTGTAAAAATATTGTCCATAAAATCGTCTAAAAGATTAAACGTCAAAGTTTACACTATATTTTTTACTTCATTTTAAATTATATCATTTAAGTTATATAATACTCTGTGTACATAAAACCTAAAATGGTTCGACCTGAAAGAGGCAATAGGTGAAGGGTCAGAAAATTGAATTGGATTGAATCAGGGTCGAATCGATTTTAATTAAAAAATAAATAATTATTTCAAAGATTATAAAATTTTCTAAAAAAAATTATTTTACAAATAAAATGAAATTTACTCATTTGGGGTAAAATTAAATAAACAAAAAATATAATAAAAATATTCTTTACCAATTCAAATCAAATATAGATTTATGGTTTTTAATTTTATTTAATAAATTTTATTTCAAAATAATTTAATATATATAAAAAAAGATAAAAATAACTTATTTCTTATTTTTTATTAATTTTGTAAATGTTGAATTTCCTATTTTGATTTTTTTTTTTTTTTTTTTTTTAAGTTTTGAATTTAATAATATTTTGTATTAAGATGTTATTGTACTATATTTTTATTTGATAGGATTGTATAATTAATATATTTTCATAAATTTTGATCGAAATCATTATCACAACTATATGATGCACGGGTGAAAATACTAGTTTCTATTAAAACAAATCACTTTTTACACTTTTCAATTACACATTATTCCAAAAATTAAAAATTCCATCAAAACTCCCTACACAAAACAACCTCTCAATGATAAATAATGGGCTTGAATTTCTTTATATTTTCCACTAACGAGTTGATAAAAGCAGACATTTATTTACACGAGTGATCCAAGAAAGCATCACATTGCAATTTGCTTTCAGTAGTTGACTTGACTCCACTCCCATTTGAAACCAGGACGACTCGGTGGTAAGTAACTCGCCACATACTTGCAATCTCCACTATATTCTTATATGACTCAGATCAATAATTAGTAACTCAGTGCACTGCTCCCCGCTATTAAAAAGGGGGGGGGGGGGGGGGGGGGTGTGTGTGTGAAAATTATTCCCAACTCAACGCTAACCCTACCTCGATACACTCAATTGAGACAGAAAGTGTTCAGAGAACTGATGTTCAGTGTGAAAGCTAACTAACTCGGACGAGTCAACCCTGGTCATTCATTTGTTAATTATTACCAGTCAGAAGCTCCATGTAGAAGCGGCCGTGACTCAGCCCAAAATTCAATACTATTCCGCATTTCTACGTGGCAGTATCCCTGAAAATCATCAAAACTCATAAATCGGGCAATTCGGGCAGAGTCGTTCTTGTCGGACTCCATGCGGTTCAAATAACGGAGAATTTCTTCAAACAGTGACTCGTCGCAAGGAATTGCAAGCGGACCTGTGTTGGTGAACCCGTACTCTTCCTCGGCCCGAGCAAGTAGTTTCTTGAAAAGGGGGTGGTTCAGGAACGTCGCACGGACTACAAATCTTTTACAACTGGTGCCGACTGTGACTGCGACGTGCCCGGCCGGCACGTCAGAAGGTATCGAGCGGGAGGTGGCGGCGGCAGCAGCCCTCTTCCTCCACCGCCGTAACATTTGGCGCAGCCGTACAATGTGTCGGATTTTGCTGCATGCAGACATTTTTTATTATTTTTTTATTTTTGACGAGGAAATCTTTGATGAAAATGGTTAGTGAAGCTGCGAGGAAGGGGGGTTTGATTCTGGAGGAGGGGTCGGATTATATAATGTTGGAGGTACGAAAGTGCCCTTAGGTTTAGAGATAATTACAGTACAGATTCAGCAAGTTGCGACTTTGGGATTATAAACCAATTTATAATAATTAATTTACATAATTTCTCGAACTACTTTTTAATCACATATATGTTCTCTTAATTTTTCAATTTTAAACACACATTTTACTTTCGGACCTTGTATGCTGATTATAAAATAGTTTTTTTCGTTTTTCGAGATAAGATATAATTAAAAAAAATTTTAAAAAATTGTAAAAATTATAAATTAATTTATAAACCAAATTTGTCGAAAAGATAATCACTTGAAATTATCCTAACAGAAATTAAATGCCTATGATTGGATAAAATGCAAATTTACAGTGGATAGATATGGAAGAACAAAATGGTAATTAAATTTGTTGAAATTAAATATATTGATACGATTCGATACGATTTGGCGGTTGAAATTAGAATTATGAGACGATACCTTTCTTAAAATCACTCAACTCAAATATGATCTACTCGAATTGTTACACAGATAGAAGATTATTTAAAAATGCTACAATCGAAACTCATTAGCATGGTTACTATTGCTTTTATAGAACTCGTATATCAATCAATATATTAATGATAAATTAGGAATCAATTCCAACTAATCCCTCATAATTAGTGGCTTCTAAGAAATTCTATTTTATTCTATTTTTTCTTTACTGACCTTATTAAGCTTAAACCAAAAAGAAACTCGTGATACATAAAATATTCCTAGCATAAAAGCCTAAAAACAAAGGCTCAAACGTGAAGTTTGAACAAATAGTCAAGACATGTCCTAGAATCCCCCAATGTATAAAAGCTTGAACGATGGCCAAAAGGAAGCAATGTTTGGGTGAATGAGGCAATAAATACGTCACGCAGCTAAAGAGCAGTTTTTGCACGTGGCCCATAATTTTAAGCAACCGTTATGAACAGTTAATAGAAATAGCATTATGATGACAGTTATGAGAAGTTAACATGGAGGAAATGGCATGAAGTAGTGGTCTGTTGTGGGGGCAAAAATCGCACAAATGGAGATCATCAAGGTATAAAAGAGGCGAAGCAACGTGAAGAAAATAGCATAACAACTCTCACAACGAAGTATGTGAATTTATTTTAAAGGCTTTTTCTTTATTTTGAGATTTTGCAAGAACTCTTATATTTTCATGTGTTTGTACCCCATGGAGACAATTTGTGAATAAAGTCTTTCTATTCAAACACCCCTTATTGAGACTTTGTCTCAATAGGTTTGTTCCTTACACATTGTATGAGTTTACTATTAATTGTTAACACAAATCAAAACATGTAAAACAATTTGACATGCCCAGTGGGACCTTTTGGTGTTAAAAAGACATGAGACATCATGCTTTCGAAATTCTGACAAAGAGCCAGCAAACCACCGATATGTCTCTTTCGTGATTGAGCAATTTGAGGGTCGGGAAGGTACCCCAAAGATGGAAGGATTAGATCGTAGTCGCTACGAGCCAATGATGGAGTTAAACCACTGCATCATGCGTGCGTAGTTGGGAGGAATTACTCCTGAAGTCATTGAACATGTAAACTTACAAAATATTTGTAATACGAAAAAGCTTACTCAAAATGGAAACATCCATTATGACTATATAGCTAGGCATTTGGGTACTTAAAACGAACTCATGAATCGATTAGTAGGACAAATATGTCATCCAAATCCCATGGGAGGAGATGGTTTCTTCCAAACTAGGAGTCTTATATGCAATGGCTCACAAAATGTATACACGAGTCAAATGTTAGAAATACCACATATTGAACTACTTAACATGGGGTGTTGGAGTTGGACCTTCCAACATGGGGGGGGGGGGGTGCTGGAATATCTAACATGGGGCTAGCCCTAATATGAGAGAAGTGCCCAAAATATATGACCAAATGTTACACGCACTAACGAAAGAGGAAATCCAACATTTAATGGTAAGAATGAACCAAATAATGGCGCGCTCATGGCTAAAGTAGGGTCAAATCCTTGTAGGCCTCAAGCATTGCCTTGTAAGAGCTCTTAGAAATCCTGCAAGATCAATTGGCCTTTGGAGTTTGACCAGTAATTTGGGCAACATAAAAAACACCTTACGCCGACTGGGTAGATTAAGCATACCCCTGGCCAAGGGGTACATTTACAAAATTGAATTAGAGTCACATTGGCAAATTTAACAAATTTGCATCAAATGCTAAATAAATGGGCTGAGTCCTTTCTTTAAATGTCTAAAACGTCCAGGAGCAAATGTTTTGTTCCATTCCTTGAAAAAGCGTTTGTCAAAATCATTCAAAGTTTCTTGATTTTGATTTAAAAAAGAAATTCCAAGATAGGGAATTCTCCAATCTTTTTCAAATTAGTGAGAATGTGATTAAATATGAGTAATTGTTAAGAGAAGAGGAACAAATGAAGAATTTTAGTAGAGGGACTTATTATAGATGCTCTAATTTTGACATCCATGCTATGGATGCTAGTCAAAATCAGGCCGATGTATATTTGGCCAAGTTGGTCAAATGAGACACTTATTAATGCCCTATATTGACCAAGTTAAAAGTGTTAATTAAGAATGAGCTAGCAAATGAAGAAAACAAAAAGTCTAGAACTTTCTCGTTTAATGTAACAAAGGTCGATGTAATATTTGACTGGTTATATATAGATAAACAAATAAAACTTAGCGATAAGCATAAATTGCAAAACCCTGAACAAATTAAAAGTAAAATATATTGCAAATGGCATAATGGATGATCTCACATAACTAATTGCTGCTTGGTTTTTTTGTCATGTGTTTCAGGATGACATTGAGTCAGAGCGAATCACTTTTGAATGAAAGAAGAAGAGGGTAGAGGACGAGAATCTGTTTCCACAGCAAGTGGATGTTAATATGGTCATCCCAAATTTCAACAAGGTTGATCTTTCAAAGTTCAAGTTAGTAGTGGATGATGGAGAGGATGAACAATGTCCTAGTGCCTTTGAGAGCTTGAAAGGAAAGGTTATGGTAGAAGGAGAATGGAGTTCGTGCGCTAGGTTCCAAAAGGAAGTTGGCAAAGCTATGAAAAATGAGAGCATGCAGGGAACAATTTTTGCACAGCTAACATCTCTAATTCTCAACCATCTAGAGAATAAATAAAATCATCCTATGGGAGGCAGTAATGGGAGAACCACCAGAGGTGAAATGCATTAAGAAGTCAAAGTTTGAGAATAAAAACAAGGATGAAGATGAGAATGACTTTGGAAGATCAATCAACATCCGTTTTTACACCTTGATCCCAGTCATGGCCAACAATTACATATTAGCCAATGAAATTAAGAACAAAGAAAGTAATGAAGTGGTAATGGAAGAAACAGAGGAGGTAGCGTGCACATTAGAATGTGGAGAAGTCAACTCTAATGGAAATAAAGTTACCCAAGAAATGATGAGGAAAGTGAGATGGTTGCACAGGTGGAAAAATCCTGCGAGGAAGAAGATGATGGCATGATTGATATAGAAGAAGAAATCTTCTTAGACATAGAGTGCATGAGAAGGAGAGTGTCATGCCAAAAACTATTCAAGTAGTTATATCAAGAAGGTAACCCAATAGTAGATTTGTTGGGTGAGCCATCTAAATGATCATTTGATTACTATGTCCTATATGTAACACCTAAGAAAAGATAATAGCACCTTGAGCAAAGAAATATGGATCGCCTCCAAAAATAATACCTCCACTTATAGATTGGAGAGATCTATCAGAGGTTCCCTTACAATTAGAAGAAGCTAAGGAGGTTTAGAGCGATAGGATATTCCATGTAAATAAGTCAAACAAGGATAGACTAGAAGAAAATAAGCAAAAAGTGGAGATAGATGCAGCGTAAAAGGTCATATTCAAGAAACCCTCATTGAAGTTGACTAAACATCTAAGGCCCTTATATGTAAATACCTTGGTTAATGACATTCCATCCAAAGTGCTCATTGATAATGGGATAGCCATAAAAACAATTCCCTTCAAAATGATAAGAAGGCTTACAAAGTCTGAAAGCAAAATAAACGCAATGAATGTAATTTTGACAGCTTTAATGGATGAGCAAATTCAGCCAAAGGGATAATACCTTTGGATATAATAGTAGAGTACAAAGAGGATCACATTTTTTATTCATAATTGATGGTCCTACTAGCTACAATGTACTGTTGGGGAGGAATGGGATACATGAGTGTCAGTGTATCCCATCATCACTCTATCAATACTTGGTATTTGGAATGAAAGGCGAAGCTGAAGTCATGCAAGATGTCAACCTTTTGTTGCAAAGGCTAATTCAATATAACGATTTAAGTACGAAGGAATTTATGGGCTAGTCGGGGTGGTTTAGGAAGGGGAAGAAGCACAAATAGTACCATGTAGCGGTTAGCCATACTCAGTAGAGGCTCTCACAGAGTTGTTCACTAAAATGAGGCCAAATATAGTAGCCTTTGATGAGCTAGTAATTGGTAAAAAGATGATCAAGAAGATATGATGAAGGGTCAATAACAAAAGAATTTGGCTGAGATTACATTCCTAAGAGCCAAATTAATGGCTTATAATGAAGAATTTGAAAAAAAATAAAAAAAGCAAAGGGAGAAAAAGCATTGGCACTATTGAAGGACAAAATGATAGTATTCGACCTGGAACAAAATTTACAAAGTTGAATCAGGGGTTACCCATTCCAACTTACCTATGGACAAGAGGCAATATTGTCTACGAAAATCAACATGCAACCAAATAGGGTAGTCTTGCAAAATAATTTGAACGGTAACCAGTATGTAGAAGTCCTAGCCCAAAGCATGTTAGAATTAGACGAACCAAAGCTAGAAGTCCTAGATAAATTACACGTTCAAAAGCAAAAAAATGGTCAAGTATTGTAACAAGAAAGTTGTGGCTAAGTCTTTTAGCCTGAGCGAATTGGTTTGGAAGATGATACTCCCTTTGGATAACAAAGATCCAAAGTATGGAAAATGGTCAACAAATTAGGAAGGTCCATATAAGGTAAAAAATAATTACCCAATGGAGCCTATTACTTGGAAGATTTGGATGAAACAAAGAACGTAAGGTTCATTATGGAAAATATTTTAAGAAACACGTTCCTTATAGACATTTAAAATGCTTGCAAGTAAATTCATTGAAGTCAAATCATATTTGTTCCATTAAGTTGTCTTAAGGAGCAGTGCAACGTTAGGACATCATCGTCCTATTTTATAAACCCTACCATATATAAACTTTAGGACCACTATTGTCCTACCCCTTCTAGCCTCTTCAAGACAGACCTCATTAGGTCCCTAAGCTTTAACCACTCAGAGCACTGGCGAGCATCAACAATGGATAAATCTTCCATAACCATGTCAAGGTCAACCCCTGTCACCTGATTTTACAATCATTGATCTTGGCTTGGATTTCTCTCATCTTAGCATTTAGGTTCATCAATAGGGAGTGCTCAACCATTACCTCAGAAGAGAGTTGTTTAGACTGGACTTGGCTTGATCAAACTCAATATTTAGAGACTATTTTTAAGCTACAACCTTAGTGGGTCTTGTCTTCTTGTTCTTCAACTCCATGTTCGTTGACAATAAAAGGTTGATCTATTGATGAATCCCTCTCAAAGTTAATTTGATGTCAGTTGGGAGTTCAAGAGAATTAAGTTTAGAGCTTTGGCTAGATCTTCACTGATGCGTGCAATTTTTTCTTCTTGGGTAGTAGCACTCGCCCTGGATATATCCATATCCGTGAAAGAGGTGTAAGCTAATACATATTTCTTGAGGATAGCAAAGTTTTCAATAGAAGGGGTGGAAGAAGTTGAATGGTGAGTCGCAGAAGAAGGGAGTGGAGAAAAACTTGTGTTGACTTGCTCCAAAGAGGAAAATAAAGCCTGGATAGAGTGCAAGACAAAGTCAACATCATGTGAGAAACCCTGTAAGAAAACACAAAGTCATTAAAATGTTTTCATTACAAGGATATGACGAAAAGAAGAGAGCAAAATGAGCATGCCTTTTGACTCCCAGACTATTGGACTACATGCTGTGGTTGAACCATTAGAGCCAAATATTCATTGGAAGATTGGGCCTCTTCAGCTACCTGGGCAAGTGAAGGCTCTGGGCTTGGAGCTCCTCAATGGTTGGAATGACTGGAGGATCAAGGGTGATTTGTGAAAAAATGGAAGAAAATATAGATGCCCTTTAAAAATTAAATAACAGGTTAGTATATCAAGCATTTGCACCAAGAGAATAATTATAAAAATGGTTAGAAATTTAATACCTTCTTTTTTATGAGAGGGGGAGCATCCTCATCATCCTCATCATCTACATATTCTAGGATTGGCCTTTTTTTGCAAGAACTCCCCGTTGAACTAACTTGGGTGGCTGGAGCCAGAGGGGATTCTACTGTGGGATATTTGATGCTCTTTTTAGAGCTAGGTGTAGAAGAAGGGGCCCCTTTGAGAGACTCCAAAGCAGGATTGAATTCAAGAGTATGAAACATGAAATGATCGTTAGAGACAAAGGACCTATATCTAACGTTCAGCTAAAACTGGTCAAAGAGAGGGTGGGTAACAAAAATAGGATTGAAAGGGATAATGGAGAAGTCAGATAATACAGAATTATTCTAGCTCTCAATGACCTTTCGGTCAAAGAGATAGTGCAAAAATGTCCCTTAAGATTTTTAAGTATAGAGAGATCGGCCATGTTTGGACATACCCAAACTAATGGGCAAAAAACTTGGGAGAATAAACCTCAACCTTAGCCTTAGCATTTGTTCCAGTGATTTGATCTTGGAACAATTCTCACCCAACAAAAAATTGGGGCCAAATGGGAAAAATGACCTCTACTTCATTAAGAGTTGAAAGAGGTCGGACGTATAGAGGAATTTGATGTGCATGAAAAGGAAAATAAAAGGACAAAGTGACCAAAGTATAAAAATAAGTAAAAACACCCCTATTGGAGTGAGTGGTGGGGCAGAGTTGATTAAGTATAAGCTAATAACGGCTAATTGGGCGAAGGGTATTTGAAGGGATGCCAAAATGAGGAAAATATGCCCTAAGCCATAATGGGCGAGCCAAAGAGGCCCACAATCAGTGGGGGAAGAAAAAGATTTTAGTTGATCTTGGAGAGTAGTCATGCCTCTATAAATGATAGGCAGGACGAAAGAGCAAAGGTTTAAGGGCTTACCATGAGCAAGTTCATTAGAAATGGGTAAATAACCTAGGGCCAGTCTTGACACTGGGAACGCAAATAATGAACTTACTTAGGTAGTAATGGATAAAGACTACATGTTCAACATGAGTATGCTCAGCCCCAGTATTATTGTGAAGTTCTTGAATTTACTTGTATGATCCAAAATAATGTTTGTCTATATTAGGGGGGTGTATGGGTAACAAGCATCTTAGGTGAAATGGTGGTGCTAAGAGGGGGGAGATTGGTCAGAGCGCTAATGTCTCTGAGAGTGATGGACATGGGACCAAGAGGGAAAACAAAGTGTTGTAGTCAGAAGCCCAAAAGAGTAAGGTCCAACAAATCCAAGATCCAAGCTCACCCAAGATTCTCTTTAGTAGGGACATGACCAACCATGCGTTTGAGCCAAGCTATGAACACTTTGTGCCAAGCTTTGAAACTGTGGTTTGATTTGGGCCATGTACATATGCCAGAGTTGCCAATTAGGGCTAACAGAAATAGTTCAAGGAAAGGAAGGGTTTTATTCATAGAGAACAACTGGGAAACAAGAGAATGCCCAACACTCTCATCATTACTAAATGCATGACCAAAATTGGTGATTTTGTGTATCAGCTGGTAGCAGACAACCAAGATCAACAAAAGTCCAAGAAGGAGAGCTTGGAAATCACTAAAAGAGGAAGTTTTTAAAGAGCCATTTGATCAAATGCAAAGAGCGTCGCTTGATTTCTCAGAAAAAGATATAAGACAATGAAATTTTTTTGTGTAAGTATGGTTGTAGTGAAGAAGAAAGGTAAAAATTGAGGTTTATATTAATGGACGACGTAACGATATATTAGCCAAGAAAGGAGGCCCATGCCAGCGCCGCCAAATGGAGGAATACCAAGGGGTTTCATGTTTATTGGGATTTCAAAATTGAAAAAACGTATGAAGTTTTGAACATGGAAAAATTAAAGATTAAATAGTAATCTAGCCATATTAGGAGTAGCTGTTGATGCATAAAATATTCCTAATTTAAAAGTCCAAAAATAAAGGCCCAAGCGTGGAGTTTGAGCGAATAGTCAAGATAGGGCCCAGAATTCCCCAGGCATACAAAAGCATGAATGATGGGTGAAATGGAGCAAGGTCTGTGCGAATGAGGCGGCAAATGTGTTGCACAGCTAAAGAGCGATTTTTACATATGGCCCATAATCCTAAGAAACCATTATGGACAATTAATCAAAAGAACATTTTGATGGAAATTATGAGAAGTTATTGTAGAAGAAATGGCATAAAGTAGTGTGTCAGTCATGGGGCGAAAATCATGCAACTGGAGATCATCAAGGTATAAAAGATGCAAAGCAATGTGAAGAAAAGAGCAGAATAACTCTCACAACATAATATGTGAATTTATTTTAAAGACTTTTTCTTTAGTTTGAACCTTTGTAAGAACTCTTGCATTTTCATGTGCTTGTGCCATTTTGAGATAATTTGTAAATGAAGTTTTTCTATTTAAACATCCATTGTTGACACTTTGTCTCAAGAGATTTGTTTCTTACATAGCGCCTGAGTTTTCTTTTAATTGTTAGCATGAGTCAAAATACGCGACACAGAAACAATAAGGAGTTATTTTATACAAAGATCTCGAGATGATTTTTTAGACTTTTCTTATATTTTGATTATAACTCATATTTGAAATTTAGTTGACAATATTGTCAATAAAAGAATCGGCACATCTAACCTACATATTTGGGTTTTAAGTTTTAACAAGATCATTGTATTTAGATTTAAAACTACTAATAAATAGATTCAAAACATAATGTGGTCCTTAAGGAAGTCTTTGCATTCGGGCATCACGGACTAACTATAGTGGATTGTAATCAAATGTGAGTATTTTATTCGTGGGAAAGCATGCTCAATTTCTTATTTCGAGAATGCCATGTGAACAAATAAAAAAATAAAAAAAACGAGCGTACCAGTGTCAAATCTCAAAGTTAACACCTCAGACCCAACTCAAAAGGGATTAAAGAAGATTATCAATTGCAATGTGAGGTTGGACCATGAGATTCATCTAGTGAAAATACTTAAAAGTTGAGATTTTTTGTAAGCATTTTTTGAATAAATTGAAAGAATAATTTATATAATGACATTTGCACCAAAATCACAATCAATTAAAGATGGACAAGTGTCACATATGACGCCGCACTATCATGCCCACTAATCAGGAGGAAATAATGATTATCTAGGCTTCAGATAATGATGATCTACACTACATGTTATGCCTTAGATCTCATGATGGTATGATTTGGTCAAACACCTCAACCAACGGTTTGTTAAAAGTTTGTGTTTAAAAATATATTTTTTAATATTTTCGGGGTCAAATATGTGGTTGAAAAGTGGAGAGAGAAAAATTTGTATGGTTAAAAAGTGGTTTGGGGAATTGTATTGTAAAATAATATGTTTTAAACAAGTTCGCAAAATAGAGGCTAAAACTGTTTAAGCAAGGTAGTTGCACTCAACTCAAAATCAAATACTTGTTAGGCCACCTCCAATCGGACGACAAAAATGGTGTTAAACACTATTTTGTCATCCCGTATTTGCTCAAACGTAGAAGGCATCGTCGTTTGTAGTAGACGCTATTATTTTCTGGACTATTTTTTTTGGGCAACCAAATGGTTGCCCCAGTTTTTTCGCAAACTTTGTTTTAGTTTAATTTTGGCCCAAATACTGATTTTAATTCCGAATTTGTCCTCTTTTTTATTTTTTTTTATTTTTTTTCCTATTTAGAAAACATCATCATTTGATGAATATTATTCAATTTTTCTCCCAAAAAAATTATTTAGAAATTGCATTTTAATTTAATTTTTAATAAAAATCGTGTTTATTTCATCTATATTAAAATTTATTGAATTTATGTTTCTTATTTGACCATTATTTTTACCACATAATTAAATTATTATAAATCAAAATGTTAAAATTAAATGACAATAAAATAGATTACTCAACAATATTAGAAACTTGGAAATATAATTGGTACGGTGACATCGACATTGAAAATTAAAATATTATGCGAGAAAATTAAAAGATAACTATCTAATAATCAGGTAGATCAGATCTTGATCCTCCAAGATCGTAAAAAAAAAAAAAAAATGACCATATAGAGCGGATGAACTTTGGTGATCCATGTTCGCATCTTCACTTCTTTTTAGCATGATTATTTTTTGTTCATTTCGAAGAAATTCTCGTAACTCTGGATCTGAAATGAAGTTCAAATCTTTGGCTAGAATGGTATTGCTGGCGTATGGCATTGCGATGGATGCAACTGATGAGCACGTTAAGATTGGTGAGTCAACAACTATTAAAAGTTTGAAAAGGTTTTTCCATGCAGTCGTTGAGGTATTTGAAAGCTGATATTTGTGGTCACCATACGCTAGTGATATTACACTACTTCTTCACGTTGGTGAACAACGTGGTTTTCTCGAAATTTTAGGCAGTCTTGATTGTATGCACTGGGGGTGGAAAAATTGTCCAACCGTATGGGCAGACCAATACGCATGTAGGAGTGGATCACCAACCATTATCTTAGAGACCGTAGCGGATTATGATCTTTGGATATGGCACACATACTTTAGCATGCCAGGTTTAAATAACGATATCAATGTTTTAGAGGCATCCCATCTATTTGTCAATCTTGCCAAAGGTATTTCTCCATCCGCTAAGTACGTCTACATGGACGCGAATACAATATGGTGTCTTTGAGGTATTTGAAAGCTGATATTTGCGATCACCATACGCTGGTGAAATTACACGACTTCTTTACGTTGGTGAACAACGTGGTTTTCCCGAAATGTTAGGCTGTCTTGATTGTATGCACTGGGGTAGAAAAATTGTCCAACCGCATGGGCATGCCAATACATAGGTAGGAGTGGATCACCAACCATTATCTTAGAGCCGTAACGGATTATGATCTTTGGATATGACACATATACTTTGGCGGGTTAAGTACACAATTACAAACATTTAGATTGAATTTTTTTTGAAATCAGGTATTTTGTAACTAATTACAAAAGTATCAAAATAATTTTCAAAATCAGGTATTTTTTTTTAATTCAGAATTAAGTTCTGTAATTAATTACAATTTTTTAATTAACTACAATTGTAACTTATGAAATAGTAAAATATTAGTGTAATACGTAATTTGTAATTAATTACATTAGCGCAATTGCAATCATCCACTGCCATCGTTGGGCCACCATCGAAAATAGAATTGTAACTTTATTTCAATTTGTAATTAATTACAATTGCAAATTTATTTCAATTTGTAACTAGTTACAATTGTATTTTTAATTACTGTCTCAATATCACTACCACCTCTACCTCCACTACCGTCCTCCACCACCACCGCAACAGAGAAAACAGAGGAAGCCACCGGTCACGACCAATACTCCGATCAACACCAAAACCACCACTCCCACTCCCACACCAACACCACTCCAGCCGGCAGTCTCTCCATCCCTCAACAGCCCTTACCCTAGTTTCTTCCTTCAGCCGCACACTCCACCAGCCAATAGCCAACAACACAGCTCTCCAGCAACCGCACTCATCACACTTTCATCCACACATCAACTTCTCAGCAACCCTGTCTCCACCACCGAAAATCAGCAGCCTCCAAATCTCCATACAACTGATCGACTCGTTTGTGACCTCTTCTGATTCCGTCTCCTTTAGCGAGTCCTATGTACAGATCTATCTCCACTCGCACATCCTTCGCCGGGCTAAGTATTTTGCTGTTCTACTCTCCGTTCGGTGGCAACAACACAACAACGACGACTCTCCATCCCGGGCGCTACTTCGTGTACATTGCCTCTGTTCCCTTTCTTTTCGTCGGATGGACCTAGATCAATGCAGCGGAACCGTTGCTTCGATGCTTGCCTGCTTCAATTATACACTGATTGAAGATCAGGGGTGCCCTACCACTGCTACCGTTGAGAGGAGGGAAGGTAAAGATGGAAGTCACAATGGGGGAGAAGGGTATAGGATTAAATACCTGATTTGATGAAATATTATTAGATGACCTGATTTTAAAGATTTTAAATCTTAATACATGAGTGGGTGTAATTAGCCCTACTTTGGCATGTCAGGTTCAAACAACGACATCAATGTTTTAGAGGCAAGTCTTCTATTTGTCAACCTTGTTTAAAGGTATTACTCCATCCGCTAAGTACGACATATGGGGACGCGAATACAATATGAGTTACTATTTAGCTCATGGTATATATTCGAAGTGGGTCACTCTTGTACAAACAATTCATGGGCCACGTGGGTCGAAGAAAAAAATATTTCTCAATGAAACAAGAAAGCCGTAGAAAA
Source organism: Ligustrum vulgare (assembly GCA_963555705.1). NCBI lineage: Eukaryota > Viridiplantae > Streptophyta > Magnoliopsida > Lamiales > Oleaceae > Ligustrum > Ligustrum vulgare. The sequence goes on along the minus strand of OY743173.1, from coordinate 36,840,048 downwards.
GACGTTGAACAAGCAATTGGGGTTCTACAATCTAGGTTCGCAATTGTTGAAGGGTCGTCACAATTTTGGAAAAATGCATCTTACACGATATCTTGATTCTACATGCATCATTATGCACAACATGATCATAGAGGATGAACGTGATGTTGAAGCACCTATTCGAGAGTGGGTAAAAGCGCTGAGACCACAAGTTGAGATGGTTGTAGATGAAAATGTCCGTTTCCAGGAGTTCCTCAATTGTCACCGTCAAATTAAAATTTAAAATAAAGAGGCTCACATTGCACTGCGAAATGCTTTAATTGAACATTTGTGAGAACAATATACAAATTTCAAGAATTAAATTATATATATATATATATATATATATATATTTTGTGTATTTCTCAATTTATGATAAAATAAATATTTCAAATAAAATAAGAATAAGAAGAATAAAAAGTATGTTAAAAAGTAAATAAAAATAATATGTTTCTTTGGTGTGAAATTTGAGTTTTGGGTTGGAGATAGTTATAAAGATAGAGTAAGAAAAACTTCATTTTAATGTAAAGTTGTAAAGTTGATCGCATTTTAGAGTTCATGGTTGAATATAGCCTTAGCTTGACGAGATGGGGGACGATATGCTCCTATTAGAAGACCTATACAAAGGGGTAAGGGTCCTCAATGAAACGGAGATAAACTCTCTCTTTAATACACAGCTGAATACTTTCTAATCAAAATTTCTCTTTTTTATAGATATTCAAGCAATTAAAAATGGATATTCTAATGATCTTTCTTAAGTTTTTGATCTATAAAAGCGACGTGGATTATTGTTATCAACAGGGTCTTTGTACATTTCCTTTAATTAATGAATATAAATATATGTTTGGTTACTTTAAAAAGTTTCTTTTAAACCTAGGCAACCATGCTATAGTTTCTGGTATTTAGAAGTACTTGTCAACATAAGCAACCATGCTCTAAGGCATGCTAAGTTTCTGGTTTTTAGAAGTGCTTGTCAACAATAGGAGCCTCCATGATAATCATTTTATTATTGGAAAATTAATATCTTAAGCTATACATGACACGAACTTACATAAACTAATTATTTTTTGACGGATCATGATCGTACTTGATATGATGTCTTTAATATATGTCGAAGAAGGGCTGGCCACAAGGTTTTTTTAGAACAATAGCAAACACATCATACATAGTGAGTGGTAGGTTTGTGGGTGTCCTTTTTAGTGCACGAAGTTGAAAGTCTAAAATCCAAACTCCTCACATGCAAGAGTTAGAGACAAGTAAATTCTCTAAAGGTAAATTGCCTTTGCTTTTTTCATACTAATAAAGATGCTTTATTTCTTCTTGGTACATTATTAAAAGTTCGCATTTTCTAATGTACAACAATTTAGTATTCTCCATACCTTACCATGAACCATGTGCAAGACTGTCCCATCTTTCATTTTCTTTAAAATCCTTAGCAAGCAGCCAAAAGAGAAACCCCCATCCCCAAAATCACTAGCTATTTGTGCCCTACGGCTAGGAATCATTTTTTTTTTTTTTTTAATCAGCGATTTTATCGGTTTTTGTATATTTTAGACTCTTTTTGACAAACTTATTTAAAAACAAGTTTTTACAACACAATTCCTCAAATTATTTTTTAACCACACATATTTTCTTTCTTCATTTTTTAATCACATATTTTATTTCGAAAATATAAAAAAATATTTTTTAAACAAAAATTTTTTAACGAACAATTATGATAATTATATTCGTTATGAAATTTTTTTGTTCTTTTTATTCTTATATCTATCGACAGTTATATTGAAATCAGAATTTTTTGTATTGCTTGCAAACTCCTCTAAAAACTGATATTACTAACTGATGAAAATAAAATGATATGCTTCGAGTTCTTGAAAATGAAAGAAAAAGTGTAGCCATTTTTTCCCAATTTCAAGTAGTTCTTCATTTAATTTATGAAGTTTGATTTAATTTTCTATTGTTTATTAAAACATTTCACGATGTTTTTGTGAGAAATTCTTTATAAACTGCCACGTGATCATAAATGTTATTGGTCAATTTTTTGAAAAAATCAATAATTTCGATTGTTCAGAGATTCTTGCCTACCATTTTTTTAACTTTAAAAAATGGACTAATGAAATTTTGTTACATCGTTATTTATAAATAAAGGTTTGTCAAATAGAGAGTTAATTTTTTTATGAAAACTTTTCGTTGCATTAGACTCTATGTCAATGACCAACCATCATAAAAAATCCGAATTCCTGGTGGTTTTGCAAATCTCTTGAATAATTGATTTTATATTAGCAAATGAAATAATATCTTATATTAATTTGACTTAAACTCATAAAATTAAATAATTTTTATAACAAATCACGAAATGTTGATAATCTCATTGATATATTAAATGAGGGTATCCTTTTATTTAGCAGTACTTCAGTGAAATCAACTTTTTGCTTCAAGTGCTAAATGTATTATGTCGTGTGACATTGGCACGAAATTTCCCTAGAAAACTAACGACTTTTTGAACCCTATAACATTAACAATTATTTCTGATTATTTTTGGTTTCGGTATTAAGATTTTTATAAAATAAAGAAAAGAAATATGTTTGATTATTTTTTTGGTAGCAAGATTTTGGTCCAAAATTGATGATGATATTAAATGCACTTACTGAAGGCTGAGTAGGAAGCCAAGGGCCCCAAGTAGAGTGCATCCCCCTTAACATCAATATTGACACTTAGAGAGTGTCCAATTGCTAAGATTTAGACTCTGTTTGGAAAATCGTTAATAAATAATTATTTATAAATAACGATATGTTAATATTTCGTTGATCAGGTTTTTTGATAAGTGAAAAATGTGTGTGAGAATTTTTATCCAATCAAAATTACTGACTTTTAAAAAAAATGGTATAATGAAATATTGTCACGTGATTGTTTACAATATATATATATATATATATATATATATATATTGCCTAACTTTTTGTTTCTTTGATATACACTGCGTGACTCAATGATTGTAATATTAGGACAAATTTTCTATTTCTCAAATTTGGTTAAAATTTATAGAATTAGACAACTAGTTTTGGCAAATGGTTATATTGAGGTGATTTATATTTGTTAGTTTTGGCAAATGGTTATATTGAGGGTGATTTATGAATTTGTGAAAAAAAAAATATCTATAAAAAGTCAAATTATAGATTATTTTTATTCTTTTAATAATTATTGCATTATTTTAAAATTGAAAAATATGCAATATGGGTGTCAAATACAGGATCTTAACGACAAATTTAATACAAGCTAACAAATAAAAGCAAACTCTAAACATATCATTCATAAAATCTTCTTAAATAGTAAAGGTAAATGTTTTACTTATATATTTTACTTTTTTCAACATCCAATCTTTTTAGTTTATCTCATTTAAGTCCTAAAATGATACCTATCATTTCTTAGCTAAATTCAATTTGACTTAAATGATTAATTTCGAATCTTTTTCTTATTAAAATGAAAGAAATTATATATATCCGATCTTTCTAAATAAATTCAATTAAATAATTTATTTTTTTACAACTTCAGGTTCAGATAAACTTATTGGTTCAATTTGTAAAATAGAAAGTGCTAGTAAAATAATTCTATTTAAAAATAGAATTTGGTCTACACGTTTATTTAACATGCACAAAAATAATATGTACAATTATGAAAATTGAGTTTTAAAGAGTGTTTAGTTGAGAATGAACATTGAAAAAATATATTTATGAAGAATCAATTTTATACGAATAAGTGACAAAGTCTTATGTCTTATGAGGTTAAGAATCCATTTATAAATTGAGATGTATATGTATTTTTTTTTGGTATATAAAGTTAATTATATTTGTAATATTCATTTAATAAAATTGAATTAAAATTTGTATTTCATATTATTTTAATTTACGGTTTGAAAATTGTGAATATTTTAACTTTTAGAAATCAAATAATCATAAGCTCGACTTTAGTCATCATTATTAAAATTGTAAAGTTTAGAATAAATCACATGTTGATATCTTACTTAGTCTATTTAGACTAAGAAAATTAGGTAATGAATAATTAGTTGTTAAAAAAAATATGCAAGTCTTAAATTTATGTTTTACATTTTCAAATATTTTTCATTAAATATAAATGTATAATTTATGTCGAATGTTGTATTTTTATAACTTATTTAATAAATATTTGTTAATTATATTTTGTCGTGCATCGCACAAGTTGAATTACTTATATTAATATTGAGAAAGAAATATACTAGAGGTCACACGCCTAATAGAATAATACAACCACACAAAAAATGGTGGGCCTCTTTCTTTCAATCTTTAGCTGCTCAATCTTTAGCCACTCAAAAGAAAGTAGGTCCCACAACATTGATGACATGCAATCAACCAAGCATGTAAAATTAGTAGGAAAGTAGGACCTACGTACCTGTATAATGACTAATAGGAAATTGTAGGATGAAATCGAAAAAACATCCTATCAATCTTGAACGATATTTGCGAAATGGAAAATGAAACTATTAAAATGACGAATCAATATCTCATGAGGTTTGATCGTTTTGATGGAACCAATATGACAAGTTGACAGCACAAGTTGAAGTTTCTCCTTATAATCTTGAAGATCTTCTACATTTTGAATCCAAAATTGAAATCAGTGTCGAAAACAATGCCAAAAAATATCAATGACATAAGGGCTATAAGGAAGAAGAGACATAATAACGAGTTTATATGTAGAGGACACATTCTGAATGCTCTCCCTAATCGTCCATATGATCTTTACACCAATAGTATACTAGCAAAAGAAATACGAGAATCACTGGAGAACAAATACAAAGCCAAGAAGGAAGGCATCAAAACATTTTTAATATTGAAGTACTTTGATTTTAAATTCCTAGATAACTTGTTATTGTTAGGACAAATCCATTAATTGCAAACTATTGTCTTAAATTGGAAGGCTTGAAGATCGAATTTTCCCAAGTTGGTACAATAATTGTGATACTATCTTCTTGGAAATGATGTAGGAATAAAATACTTCCTATTTTTGAAGACTACACTTTATATGAATTCAAAAGCATCTTCATAGTGAAAAAGAATCAAGAGAATGAGATGGAAATGAACATTCTCATGAGAACACTTCCAAAGTTTATGTCCTGGATCAAACTAACAAAAGAAAATGAAATTCTCAAACTCCAACAATGATAGCAAGAACAAGAAAAAGTCCAAATCTTCTTGTTATGTGTGAAAAACATGGACATTATTGTGACGCACGACCAAATTTTCATTTATTTTTAAACTCGAAGATCAACACATGGCAGATGGTAATTTGCGTAAATATTTTTATGCTTCTTGTCATATTTCAGTAATGTAAATGACATCACTAGAATTTCAAAATCACTTATCTTTAAAATAATATTCATTCATTTAAAAAAATAACGATAACACATTTAATATAAAATCTTGACTTTAAAACCTTTTAGATAAATAGTAGCAATAATAAAATATCGAGTTTGACATTTTAAACTCAAGACCTTATTCAGTGAGTTCACAACTCACAGGTCATCACCTAGTGTAGCACTATCTGTCTCTCGCCGTCTAAAGATCTGTGTCAATCCTTTTTTTCATTTCTACTATTACCAGAAATATTAGATATGTCGTAGAATGAGCATATACTTGCCCAATGAATGAAGTATGGTGCACATGTGCTATTGCACATATACAAGTAAACCTCATGTTCATGATAAGTAATAAAGTGGACTTACGAGTTCGTCGTTCCCACAGATACTGCTATTAAGTATCGAAATATTTCAGTTCTAAACCCTATTTGAACGGACAAAGGAATTTGTTGTTTTAAAGTAAAACTAATAAAATTAAACTAAAGAATTAAAATGTGAAATTGCTTTTGTTTTCAAAAACGATTGTAAGGTAGTTGGAATTTACGATTTCACCTAACCAATTAAATTAACTCAAATTCTAGTTTTGTTTCCTAATAATGTATTCGGTCGAATTTACTAATGTATATGAAATTCCTATCTCGAGTTTAAATCAACTCTACCTAAATAAGTCAACCATGTATCTTTGCAGTGGATCTGATTTATTCCTTAACTAAGTGCATGAAATACAATAATTCTCATAGTTAGAGATGGCAATGGGGCGGATACCCCTGCCCCGCCCCATGAATAAATTATCAAAACTATACCCGCCTCATTACCCGTTAAATTAAAACGAGGCGGGTATCAAAACGGAGCATCCCCAACCCGCCCCGACCATAATTTTATTCAAAAAAAGAGTAAAAGTCAAAACAATCAAGTATCCAATTAATCACAGAATTAAAGATATTATCATAAGCAAGAAACTGTATCTTGAAAGTGTGTTATTTGCATTGATTTTTTATTTATTTTTAATATAAATAAGTTAGCGGGGCAGGTCAACCAAAACCCGCCCCGCCCCAAACCCGTTTCGGGTAATTGATATCAAACCCAAATCCGCCCCCATCGACCCGCGTGGCGATTTCTTTCCGCCCCATTAGGGTCGGGGCCCCATCGGCTTCGGGTCGAAATGAGTTTTTTTACCATCCATACTCATAGCGACTGCAATAATAATAATAATTTTTTTTTTATCTTTTGTCCAATTATCGGATTTATTACCTTGATCTAAGTCATTAACACACCTCTCGCATTATGAAAATAACTTATTATATCATAAATTGGTGATTAGACAACTCAAACATTAAAATCAATAATAAATAATACATGTAACGAATCATTAAAACAATGAAATTTGAAATTAAAATAATAAAGCTAAGCTACATCGTTCATCCAAAATTGATTTAGTTATACATCATATTTAAATAACGAAAACAATAAAAGAAAACGTTCATGAAAAATAACATAAAGGAATGTAGAGCTTGCACCAAGTATCAATTCTTCACGTGTTTTTCAATTCACGCCCCTTTACGATGCTTGATTCACCAAAAATTTGATGTTGAATTTTCAATTGTGGCTCGTTCTTAGGAGAGGCAAATGTCTAGAATTCGTATCTCTTATGTTGTATTTATAGGTATTGGAGAAACCTAGGTAAAGAAAGCCTAAAACTTGTTGAAAACCGCAACTTAAAACTGACCTGCAGCCCAGTCGGATTACCGTGCAATCGCGCGGTATAAAATCCGATGATCGCGTGGTCATCATCAAAACATTCTGGTCTGATTTTCTCATCAACGTGCGATCGCGAATCTTTAAAGGCCACGATCTCGTGGTATTTTCTTTCTGTGCAAATTTCAGCTTTCACTTTCGTATAAGTTGGTCCCTTCCTTTTAATTACCTATTCTGTCCTCTACTTTCAATTGAAGTGATTTAGTCTCCAAACTTTAGCCCATGTTCTCTTTGCTATTTTGAGGTTGTTTTCTGTTTTTATTTTCGAAAACGCTAAAAACGCGTTCTCTTTACCATTTTCGAAAACGCATTTTTGAAAACAAAATAAAAATTTGTAGACAAAACTCAAAACGCCCAAAACCTCATTTTGGACGTTTTGTGTGTATTTCGACAAAAAATGTCCAAAACGCGGAAAACGCGTTTTGAGATTTTTTTTTTAAAAGAATTATCTTAACTTAGAACTAAGTTTAATATAAAGTTTTTATTTTTTTATTACTTTTTTTAGAATTATCCTAACTTGGAACTAAGCCTAAATATTTTTTTTTTTTTTTTTTTTTTTTTTTTTTTTGAGAATTATCCTAATTTGGAATTAAGTTTAAATAAAGTTTTATTGAATTCAATATCAACATTACAAAAAAAATTAAGTGAGGATTTTTGTTATTATATTTCAAAAAATGCGCTGATAAATGGACTCTGGTGATTTTGAAAGAACTTGCATTTTCTAAATTTTAATAGAAGTAGAGTTTTTTCAAATCCTGAACCTGACCAAGCTGTATTAATATAGATTCTTAATGTTCACATTAGTGTGTTGCATGTAACCATGTTTTCAGTGTATTGTGAAAGGAAATTTGAGTTTGAATTAGTAGTATTCTGTAAGCAAATTAATTAAAAATAGTTTAAGTAATATTCTGCAAAATTTCAAATAGAACGTGTTTTTTAGCTTTTCATTTTCAAAAACAGTTTTCAGAAATGACAAACCAAACGCGTTTTCAGCAAATTTGAAAACAAAAATGAAAACAGGAAACACAAAATATTTTAGAAAATAAAAATATAAAATAAAATACAAACAGAACTCCACCTTAGATTCTTCTCAATTTACTCGTTTCATCTTTCAACTCCTTCAATTAGGTCCTCCAACTTCGAATTTATTCACATTGGCACCATGAATATTTCTCGATTGTTGTCATAAACTTCTCACTTGCTCAATTAAGCTTCAATTAGCATCCAATTGTGCATTTTCTCATCAATTGCTTCATTCTCATCTTTTAGGATATTTTCTGAAAAGTAAACAAATAAACATAAATTAAATAGCATATATTCTAAAACGACAATAATTTATTCTAATTTTGACATATAAATAAGTAGGCATGGGCGTGGGTTGGGTTGGGTTAGGTCCGGTTTGGGTACAACCCGAACCCATCCCAACCCAACCCAATCAAGTGTCGATCGGATTGATAGGTTGGAAGGGTTTGGCTTCGGCCCAAAATGAAAAATTTGACAAGAGCAACCTATTAATCAATTTGTTATTGTCGATCTCCGTTTGGTAACACTGTTTGGATTATAAATTGGTTTATTTATGATTTTGAGGTAAAAAATAATGGTTGAAAATTAGAGAGAGAAAATGTGTGTGGTTAAAAAGTGGTTTGAGAAATTGTATAGTTTATAAATTAATTTATATACTAAATAAGCTACTTTACCAAACACTAGCTTAACTAGTATCTGTGCCATCTATCACTGAATTCGAGAAACCTCTGTGGGCATTATGAGCAGGGAAAATTACTTAAAATAAATGTACAAAATGCATTTTAATTATTCAAAAATCATGCGTAACATGTAGAGAATTTTAATTTACCATCACAGCATTACCTAGAGTGTGCATCAATTATTGATTGTGTACACTATGCCTATAACCTGAGCACCACGATAATAGCATGGAAAATTACATATTTAAATAAAAAGTTGCAAGAATCGAGACAATGAAGAAAGGATCGTAAGAAGATTCATCAAAGAATAAATATATCAATAAGATATTAGAAGATTTACAGTTACTAAGCTTGACCAAAAAATGAGCGACTGATATACAAGAGATCGGCTATTTGAGAAGAGAACTACGGACAGCGGCGACAGGCAGAGCCGGACCTGTCTTTTTCGAGACTCGAAACGAATATTGCATTCTAGGAAAAATGGGCCCCGAAATTATTATTTTTTTGAAAAAAATCGAAAACAACAACAAAATTCAAATTCACACAAAACAAATGTACTAAATAATATGAAAATGCACCATAAAATAAAGATAAAATTCTAACATGGTCTGCATAAATCTAAAAAGCTCCAAAAAAATTACATCAAATAAAGATAAAATTCTCTCATTGCCATGGCTTGATTTTTTTTAAAATGGGCCCCTAAAGCCCATGGACCCTGATTCCATTGCCTTACTGGAATCAAGGCAGGTCCGGCCCTGGCGACAGGGAGGAGGACCATGGACGGCAGCGAGAATATGGAGAGAGTTAGTTTAGGGCTTGAGAGTTGAGAGAGATTACAAAGTGCGTTGTGAATTGTGTGTGTTTGGTTTGGGTCTGAATCATCTAATGTGCCTCTCTCTCTCTCTCTCTCTCTCTCTCTCTCTCTCTCTTTTTTTAATTTGACGTATGCGGGTTGGGTCGGGTCGGGCTTAATTGGGTTATAGGCTTAACCCACAATCTGACTAGACTCAACCCACTTTCCGTAGTAGAGACTCGAACCCAGCTATATTTTCACAAAAAACTGACCCAAATCGGTTGGTTCGGTTCGGTTTGAGCGGTTTAGGTTGAATTTTGCCCACCCCTATAAATAAGTATAAAATGCTATTATCAAATACCCTCAAACTAGAATTATTATTCATTCTCGAACAATGTAAAACTAAACTAATAAAAAAAAATGCAATTATTTTTGTCATATCAACATGTTTACCAAATGCCTCAATAGTCCAAATCAACTCGTATTTCAGTCAGAGTCATGAACAATATAGTAAAATAATTTCTAGTTATCTCATGCCAAATTTTCAAGTGTGTGTGTGTTGATAGCCAAAGTTAGACTCCTACTCATGCAAAAGTTATACTTATCACTGTGTAACTTGTTATACATAATCAAGCCCGAATCCCATGTAGTCGCCTTAATGAATCTAGTGATTTTCCTTTCATCGCTCATGGATGATCACATCTTACTGCTTTTCTCTCACATCCCTGGTTTATCTTAGTGGTTTCAAATTATATTCTTTATTTTTTCCACACAAGATAGTCAGAATTAGAAATACGCATGCAAAATAAGTCAAAAGTAAGCAATCCCCAACTCTACATCCTTCATCTCCACAGTTATAGTTAACAAAGCTCATACAAAACAATTTTTTTTTTTTTTTTGGACGACTTTTTCTTTTCTTTCATGTCCTTGTCTTTTACCTTTTTTGCAGTACTTTTCTCATTTACTTTCTATGTGACTCCTGTAGCGAGCTTTGGGTTGTTGATTCCCAAGTCAGATGACTTTAGGGCACCAGGTTTGAAAGATAACTCAGAATTAATTGCTCGTGTTACATAGTCGACATCGAAAAGTGAAAGATATTTTATTGTCTTATGTGTAAGTCCACTCTCCGTATTGTTTTCTAATTGACCTCTGTAGCGAGCTTTAGGTTGATGATTCCCAAATCAGACGACTTTAGGACACCAGGTTTGACCCTCAGGCTTAATTACTTGAGTCAAAAGGGCATTTGAAGAGTAGAATAAAGCCTTCAGCATTTTTCTATTTTTATGCTGATTATGGTTTATACCTGTTGACCAAACCGCTTTAACTAAAGTGCAAAATCAAGAACCACAGACCTTCAACCCATCAATACATGTATATTCTAACCATTTTACCCCCAAACATGCCTTTTGAGCACATTTGGTTCTAATTTAGGGATGAGATGTCTAATCATCTAATTTTAGGGATTAACGTGTCATATCTAAGTTCAAGTTGCATAAAATTTGTCCCACACGAGTTAAACAAATCCCTACCCAAGTATTTATCCAACAATGGTTATGTGCGCAATGGAGATAAAATCTAGAACATGATAACTAGTTCATAAAATTCATATTTTCTTGTTGTCCAATTATTCAAGCTAAAGCACAATTTGATCCAAACTATATCCTAGGCAATAAACATGTCAACAAAATTTTCATTTTTTTAAAAATCCCAATAGAAATTGAATGAAAGCATAGAATGGATAGAATGAACATGGAAGTAATGAGATTTTTCACCCCCAAATTAGAAAGAAACATTGTCCTCAGTGTTTGTCAAAAAGATTCAACAGTGTAAACAAGAAAAAGTAGAGAGAATGAAACTTTCCAGGTGCAATGGAGATGTTTTGTTGCCTTGATTCTTCCACTTCAAATGCATTTGGATAAGTTTGAGCATTTTTTGTATTGCCCAACTTGGTTTCGAGGTGTTTTGATTGGTATGTTCCTTGTAAACAAAATATAAGCGACATTAGAAGTTATAAACACCAATTAGAAATAATGTAAGCTCAAACCAATACCCCCAAACTAAAGATAAGGCAAAATCTTGATTTTTCAAAGATGGTCAACCACACATATTCAAGCCTCGACATCGCCTATAAAAACACAAATTTTCCTGAGCAATCTTTTGATATGTTAAATTTCACAGCATGGTCTATAACATATTAAAAATTCAAGTCATTTGGAGTTCAATAGGGTTATGAAACAATGTAGAGAAGTATGTGATGTGAGCTGTTTTACAGGTGCAATGGCCTGCATTGATCTTGCAATGGGGCTTCCATGATGCACAAGTGGTTTTACACATACAATCAGTGATAAACATGTCATGATGATAAATGCTTGTAACATTTTCTCAAATAAGATCAAAAGTCTCATTGTGGCATATCATCGAACACTTTGTGTGCATTATGGAAATTCAAGAATATCCATAAATTTGGATACATGGATGAACCCAAAATTTTCTCCTATCAAAGCACAAACCACAATCTTCAACAACTAACCTAAGCCCATTCTTCACAATTCACAATTTCAAAGTCCAAAAACTCAGAGAAAATTTCAAAATTTTGAGTAAACATTGATTTAAGTGAAGAATTGCATACCTTGAGTTTGAATTTGAAGTGATAATAGCAAGGTAAATGATGCAATAGGGTGTTGATAAGATGCACAATAAATGAAAGATCATATATGGAGTGATTTGGGGAGAGAAAAAAGGAGTTTCAAAGGTTAGAAAGTGAAAGAATGAAGTTATGCTTTTAAAACTACCGTCACTGCCTCGAGGTTGTCCAAGCGATTGCATGGTAGAGATATCGAAAATCGCGTGGTTAAGTACTGTTCTCAATTTTTTTCAAAATTACATCCACGCGATCGCGCGGTGTTCTGAACCGAACAAGAAATTTTCCACTTTTGAAATTCAACCTTGTTTTCAACCCCCTAATAACTTCATGATCTGTGCCATGATCCACCAAACATAATCTTGATGTCTTAAACTAGTGTGTGTGTGTGTGTGTGTGGGATGACGAAGTAAAGCCTAATCTAAACAAGACACGCGAAATTAAAAACATACCTAAACATGCAAAAAATAGTGCAATAAGAAAAATTGTCTTAACATGCAAACATACAAAACACTTAAAACATGTTACCCGTCATGCAATTATCTAAAAACAATTAATAAAATAAATACTTAAAGTATAATAAATAAAAAGGTAAGAAATTGGGTTGCCTCCCAATGAGCACTCCGTTTAGGGTCTAAAGACTGACTTTTTGCACTTCTTCATCATGGAGGCATGAATGATCCTCGTGAACCCCTACACAACTTGTAATTACATGCCTTGCATTTTTCCACTCGTTTTCTCACTTTCTTGAATTCCAAGGCCTCATATTTTGTGTTTATAGCCTCCTCCAACTTAATCCCATGCTTCAACTTTCCTTCTGGTTTCTGGACCACTTCCTCCACTTTGAAGCAACTTTCATTTCGAACTTCAAGATCTTGTTTTGGCTTTATGCTGAAAATGACTTGTTCATTTTCGACCTTAAAAATGATGTCACCATTTTCAATGTCAATTAGGGCTCTTCCTGTTGCAAGGAAAGGTCTTCCTATGATGAGGGGCATCTGAGTGTCTTCATCCATGTCCAGTTTCACAAAGTCAGTTGGGAAGAAGAATTTGTCAACCTTCACTATGAGATTCTCAACTATGCCATATGGATATTGGATTGACCTTTTCACCAGCTTTAGAGTGATATTTGTTGGTTTAGGCTATCCCAAACCAAGCTTCCTATACATAGATAAAGGCATTAAATTAACACTTGCCCATAGGTCACATAAGACATTATCAAAACTGAAGTTACAAACTGTGCAAGGGATAGAGAAACTCTCTGGATCTTTCAATTTCCGTGGCAACTTCTTTTGTATGATAGTACTACATTCTTCACTGAGAGCTAGTGTTTCAAAATCTACTAGCTTTCTTTTCTTTGACAACATTTCCTTCATGAATTTCAAATAAAATGGCATTTGGGCTAAAGCTTCAGCAAACGGGGATATTTATGTGCAGTTTCTTACAAATTTCCAAGAATTTACCAAACTACTGTTCCAACTAATGCTTCCTCTACCTTTGTGGATATGGGATGGGAGGCACATAAGCCTTGACTGGGGGTCGAACTCTAACTTCTTCTTCAACTTTTTCTTGAACTTTTGAAGTAGGCCCTTGTTATTTTTCACTTTGTTGTTCTTCCACCATATTCTGCCTCGGATTCTTCTTCTTTTCATATTCTTCTATAGTTACTTCAAGTAGTTGAACCCCACTCCTTGTTTTTATCGTATTCACATGCTCATGAGGGTTCATTTCAATATTGCTTGGTAACTGTTTAGACAGTCTATCTATTCAATTGGCTGCCAACTACCCCATCTGATTTTTCAAGTTCTTTATCTCAGCTGCTTGACTTTTTAATTCATCATTCTAATTCTTGATCAGCTGGATTAACATTTCCATGTTCTCCTTCATTGTATTCTGATCTTGCTACTATTCCTGTTGTTGAAATCCAGGTGGGCGCTGAACATTTTGATTGTCAGACCATGAAAATTTTGGGTGGTTCTTCCATTTAAGGTTGTAAGTTTGTGAATAAGGACCACCTTGCTGCCTATTTACCATGAATTTGAATTTCTCTAAATTAGATTTATTTTTCTGCATGGGACAAAATTTCACAGCGTGGTTTTCAAAGCAAAAATCACACAGAGCTGTTTGCACTGAGTTGACTAGTCGCACACCCAAACTGTCAATTTTCTTTGTCAAAACAACCAGCTTAGCATTCAATGTTGTAATCTCATTAATTGAAACAATTCCCCCAGACTTTGGTGTCGATCGATCTGAATACCACTGGTAACTGTTGGCAGCCATCTTTTCGAAAATTTCTGATGCCTCTTCATAAGTCAATCCATTACTGATCCACCTGTTGTAGAGTCAGCATGTTTCTTGTTTTCATTTGTTAAACCATTGTAAAATGATTGCACCAAAATCCATTCTGCTATTCCATGCCTTGGACATTGACGAACTAGCTCATTGAACCTTTCCCAAGCCTCAAAAATAGATTCTCCCGATTGTTGATTGAATGAAAGGATTTCACGCTTAAGCTTTGACATCAGGCCTAGTAGGAAAAATTTATCTACATACTTCTGGCTTAGAATTTCAAATGTAGTGCTAGTGTGCAGAGGTAAAGAGTAAAACCATCATTTTGCCTTATCTGCCAGCGAGAAAGAAAACTATTTTAACTTCACAGCATCATCTGGTACTCCGTTCATGCTCTACATATCACACAATTCTAGAAAAGTCAGAAGATGTGCATGTGGGTCTTCTTATGGCAATCCATGAAAAACATCTGAGTTTTGGATCAAGGAAATCAAGGAGGCCTGGATCTCGAAATTTTTGGCTGGGATTGTAAGAGGCATGACTCATGTCCCAATATTTCTCACAGGGCATCATGTACTCTCTCAACACACGCCTTCCATGATTAGGTTGCTGTTCATTAGCAACTTTTGGCAAATTATTCTTATTATTCTGATTGTTCTGATATTTTTTATTTGTCATGGCTAAATTTTTTTGTTGAGCTGCTTCCAACTGTTGTCTACGCCTCTGTCGAAAGGTGAGTTCAATTTATGTATCAAGAGGAAGCAAATAAAAAGACTTAAAACCTTCTTAACATGAATTAACTAAAACTTAAAAAAAAATAAAGCAAATAAAATTCAAAGTAAAGTAAGAACTTATGGGTATCGATATTAATAAAACAGTCCCCAACAATGGCGCAAAAAACTTGTTCACTAATATTTCGCGATGTGAAACATCCCAGTTAGTGCACGAGTCATGAGAAGTAATAAAGTGGACCTACGAGTCCGGATTATTGTTCCCACAGAGACTGCTATTAAGTATCGAAAATTTTCAGTTCTAAACCCTATTTGAATAGACGAAAAAATTTGTTGTTTTAAACTAAAACTAATAAAATTAAACTAAAGAATTAAAATGCGAAATTGTTTTTATTTTCAAAAACAGTTATAAGGTAGTTGGGATTTACGATTTCACCTAACCAATTAAATTAACTCAAATTTCAATTTTATTTCCTACTAATGTATTCGGTGGAATTCACTATTTTATATGAAATTCCTCTCTCAAGTTTAAATCAGCTCTACTTAATTAAGTCAACTCTGTATCTCTACAGCGGGTTTGAATTATTCCTTAACTAAGTGCATGAAACACAAGAATTCTTATAGAGACTGCAATAATAACAAAAGTATATTTTTAACCCTTGTCCGTTTACCGGATTTATTACCTTGATCTAAATTATTAACTCACCTTTTGGATTATGAAAATAACTCATAATATTATGAATTGGTAATCAGGCAACTCAAACATTAAAAGCAATAATAAATCCATACATACAACGAATCATTAAAACAACGAAATTTAGAATTAAAATAATAAAGTTAGGCTACATCGTTCATCCCAACGTTGAATTTAATTACACATCATATTTAAATAATGAAAAAATAAAAGAAAATGTTCATGGAAAATAACATAAAAGAATGGAGAGCTTGCACCAAGTATCAATTATTCACGTGTTCTTCAATTCACGCACCTTTGCGATGCTTTATTCCCCAAAAATTTGATGTTGAATTCTCAATTGTTGCTCATTCTTTGGAGAGGCAAAGGTCTAGAATTCATGCCTCTCATGTTATATTTATAGGTATTGAAGAAACCTAGGTCAAAGAAGCCCTAAACCTGTTGAAAATCGTGACTTAAAATTGACCACCAGCCCAGTTGGATTACCGATTGATCGCACGGTATAAAATTCGGCGATCACATGGTCATCTTCATAACATTCTGGCCTGATTTTCGCATCAAAGCGCGATCGCGCGCCTTTAAAGGCCACGATCGCATGGTTATTTCTTTCTATGCAATTTTCAGCTTTCACTTCTGTATAATTTGGTCCATGCCTTTGTATTGCCTCTTCAGTCCTCTACTTTCAATTGAAGCGATTTAGTCCCCAAACATTAGATTCTTCTCAATTTACTCGTTTCATCTTTCAACTCCTTCAATTAGGTCCTCCAATTTCTTATTTATTCACTTTGACACCATGAATCTTTCTCGAATGTTGTCATAAACTTCTCACTTGCTCAATTAAGCTCCAATTAGCATCCAAATGTGCATTTTCCCCATCAATTGCTTCATTCTCATCTTTTGGGATATTTTCTGAAAAGTAAACAAATAAATACAAATTAAATAGCATATATTCTAAAACGACAATAATTTATTCTCATTTTGACATATAAATAAGTGTATAAAATACTCTTATCACCTCACATACTCAAGATTTATGTATGTTTTACTTATTAAACCAGTTAAGCCTATATTCATGTCAAGTCATATTTTCACGTCAAGTCATATTCAAGTCGCGTCAAGTTCAAGTTGAGTTCTATATTCACCTCAAGACATATATCCAAATCGAGTCCAGTCCCAAGTCAAGTTCAAGTCAAGTCAATTTAGATTATTTGTATTTCAAATTATATCCAGTTAGTTCAAGTCAATTTCATGTATTCAAATCAAGTCAAATTCACATATTCTAGTCAAGTCAAACTTCATATAATTAAGATCAACGTAAATACATGTCTTACATATTTAAACAAGTTAATTCCTATACTCAAGTCATATAATCAAGACAAGTTGAGGCAGGACATACATTCAAGTTGAGTCATGTTAATGTATCTAAGTTCATATACATTTGCATATTAATCAATTCTAATCAAGTTCATATAATCATGACTGGTGCAAATGCATGACTTTTCAAGAGAACATGACTTAATGGGGCCCATATTACAAATCAACTAATATCCCGAGTGTGCACAAGCAGGGAATGTAACCCCAAGCGGGATAGAGTATGACTGTAATATCATCTAAGAAGTTTCTTTCTATGCAGTGCGTAATGAAAAGTATGAAAATCCTTTTAGTACAATGTGATAACTTTAAATGTATCACAAAGTAGCATTTAAGATCACATAATCAAGTATAATTTCTAAATCATATAAAACAAGTACAAGTATTATCCAAAATTTCCATAAATAGCTGGAATAAATATTATTCAAATATATCATACTATTCAAATAATTCTGATTAAGACTTTAAAACATATCATGTATCAACCTAACAAAGAACAAAAACTTTTTAAAACTTTTATGATGTTAATCTTTTACAAGTAATGTATTGATACATAATATCAATATCAAGATAACAAGGATAACCTAGTTAATCAATGTCAAGATATTGATAATAATGATATAACAATATATAGGGAACACTTATAATGAGATCACATAGATGACATATCAAGAATGGTCAAGATAAAGTTATCATTATTTTATGTTTCACAAGTGAATAAATAAATATTATCATCACAATAATGATATAACAGCCATATTAAACGTAGACGTGGTACACTTATAACTAGGCTATAAATTCAACTTGTATCAAGTAAACAAATAACAAATTCCACTCACCTTCACCGAGAATGGTTGAAAGAAGTTCTTTACTTTACAGAGGTATTGATGTTTTCACATGTATTGATATATGCTGTCCTGAGGTATCGATACATGTTAATGTATCAACACTTGGTTTTAATGTATCGATCAATACTTGGTTTTAATGTATTGATACATGCAATCATTTAAGAAAATGTTATTATATAACATGTCTTAATCATAACGAAAGATCAAACCCACATTCCAAACTTGTTTTTCTAACATTTGGGATGGAGAAGAAACTAGGAAGAAGCCATTATTTTCTCACTCACTCACTCTCTCTTGCTTAGTTTGGTTTGTCCTTTCCATTTCATTTCATTTGATAGCTGCTGATAGATAAATACGGGTGTACAAGAAATGGAATAAAGTCTCGGCCAAAGAAAGTTTCATCCTAGCCAACCTCATTTCCTTTAGAATTAAGGAATGACTAAACCTTGTCTACAAAAGTTGTTGGTGGAAAGGAAAGTAGGAGGTGTCTAAGCTACAGTGGATGACAAATCAAAGCTATAAGGAAGTGATGGCATTTAGCTTGGACACCTCATACCTAAAGATTTGGAAAATTCAATTTTGTGCAGCCAAGTATGAGCTCAGATTTGAGGTACCAAACGGAGTTTTAAGTCTTGAGTTCTTGGTAACATTTCAAAGTACTCACGGAGTACTTCCACACAACATTACAACGCGAGAAATGGATAACCGGGAAGAAAGTTATGGCCTTCCAAAGTAGGTCACTCAAACTGTTTTTGAGTGAACCGTTTTCATCATCCTAACTTTCAAAATTCACTGAGGGCTATTGGAATGAAAAACCATTTCATATACTCGAAGTTCACTTTGAGAACTTTTCGTTATATATATCACATGTAATCAAATGAGATCAGGAGTGTTAGAAAAAGTCTCAAGAAAATGGACACTTAAATATGTTTTTGACGTAACTTTTTTTTTTTTTTTTTTTAATAAAAAACCCATTTTTCTTTCTTTAATCAAATAAACTCTACAAATAATTTTATTACATCATAATGGGCTGTTAATGACGTCAAAATTCTCGAGTCGTCACAATTATGTTCTGGATTGTAGACATCGCAATCAACCGAAACTTGAAGGCAAAGTGAACTTCATTAACCTTGAAAATATTTTTGCTACCATGAGCATCATCAATGCAGTCAAAGGAAATGTTCAAGATTGTGATGGTATGATATATGTGCTACCATACACGTTTTCTATGATATGTCTTCTTTCAAAACCTATCCAAATGAAAAATGATGTTCAATCAACGGTTGTTGGCAAAGGTAGCATCAACTTACAATTGACATCTAGCAAGAAAATTACTTTAAATACCAGATATGAATATGAACTTTGTAAGTGGAGATTTGTTGGGAAAATTAGGAATTAAGTCCATTTATGGATAGACAAACTCGTACTTTCCTGAAATGATGTGTTTGTTGGTAAAAGACTATTCTACTGGTGGAATGGTCAAATATTTTACTATTGGCAATGATATTAAGAAATCTAGCAATTTGAGTTATTTTGTTGATTCTATTTCTTTTTGGCATGATAGAATATGATATATTGGTTACTTTACTTTAAAAAAATGATAAAAATGGAGTGATTTATGTGAAAACATAGAACATAATAAATTTGAATTATGTATTAACTCTAAAATAATTAAGAAACATCTTATAGTGTTGAAAGGACTTCTAACTTATTAGAATTAAGATATTTAAATATTTGTGAATTAAATGAAATATTAACTAGATGATGTAAAAAATATTTCAGAACGTTTGTAGATGATCATTCTAAGTTTTGTTATATCTGTTTATTGAAATATAAGGATGATGCGTTTAAAATATACAAAACAGGAGTATAAAACCAATTAAATAGAAATATTAAAATTCTTAGAAGTGATTGAGGCACATAATACTTTTCTATTGAATTTAATCTTTTTTTTTTTGAACAATATATGGCATAATATATCAATGTAGTGCACCAGACCACTACAATAAAATGGTTTGGCTGAAAGAATGGATATGACACTAGTTAAAATAATAATAAATGTTATATTATTAAGAGCTAAGTTGCCTTTTAATTTATGGGATGAAACTTTATTTCGTGCATGCCACTTAACGGATAGAATTCCTTCTAGAAGACTAAAGATTTCACCATATACATTATGGAAAAAGAGAAGATTGAACATTTGTTACTTCAAATTCTGGGGTTGTCTTGCATATTGTAAGAATAATGAGCTTAAAAGGAACTATATTAAGTCCTAGAGGAATCAAATGTACTTCTATAAGATATACTCAAAATAGTAAATCATATCATTTGTTAAACTTAGAAATCAATATTATTATTGAAACAGGTGATGTTGAGTTCTTCGATAACTTATTATCTTTGGATAAAGAATCTCAAAAGGAATCGCAAGAGGAGATTGCTATTTGTTCTAGATCACAAGTAGAAACACCTTTAACGGATGTTGATGCAAGTTAACTACATAAAAGCAAAAGAGCTCGAAAGGATAAAACATTAAGATAAGATGAAATTGATTCTCAATGTATTACTTTCTACATGGTTGAAGGTAATGAAAAGAATGTTACTAGAAGTGCTCCATATGTTCTACAAATAAAAATTGACCCTAAAAACTTATCAAGAAGCAATGTCGTCTATAGGTAACATTTTTTTGAAAGATGCAATAAATGACAAAATAGATTCAATAATGTCAAATCGCACTTAAAATTAGTCGATTTACAACCCGACTCTAAACTTATAAGCTGCAAATGGGTATTACGCTGATGACACTTTTAATACTTTTAATGCTTGTTTCGTAGTCAAATGATATCGAAAAAAAGAAGGAATAGACTTTGAAACATATGCATTTGTAACATGTATTACTTCTATAAGAATAATATCTCCCTTATCTTCCATCTATAATTTGCATATACATCAAATGGATGTCTAGACAACATTTCTAAATTGAGATATCGATGATGAGGTTTATATGGAACTACTAAAACGTTTCGTTCTACCTGGAAATGAAAATAAGGTATGTATATTAATAAAGTCATTATACGGTTTGAAACAAGCTCTGAGAAAATGGATTTTAAAAATTGACTTAGAAATCATATCTTTTGGATTTAAATATAATAGTGTTGAAAAATATTTATATTCAAAAGTTTGTGATAACTATGTTGTGCTAGTTTGTCTATATGTGAATGACATATTGATTGTAAGTAATCAAATGTAAGGAATAAAGAAATAAAGAAGTTTCTATATTCTACATTAAAAATGAAAGATCTAGGTCAAGTAGATAACATATTAGGTATCAAGGTGACTAAGATTAATGGGGGTTATTTATCAAGTCAATCACATTATATTGAGAATGTGATAAAAAAAAACATCAAAGAGGTAAATACCTACTTTAATCCAAGATTGAAACTTGTAAAGAATAATGTAAGTTTAATAGTGCTTTGAATATGCAAGTGCTATAGGGAGTCTTATGTATGCAGTACAATGTACAAGATCCAGAACAACATTGCAATTAGTAAACTTAGTAGGTTTACTATAAGGATTTACCGATTTTAGTTGGATATTTAGCACTGGTTAGAACAAATACACCATGGGATGGATATTCACTCTTGGAGAGTGTGAATTTTTGGAAACCTAAGAAATAAATATGTATTACTCACTCAACCAAGGAATATGAATTTGTAGCGTTGGCAGAGATAGGAAACAAGACTGAATGACTTAAGAATTTGATTATGAAATCTCATTAGGAGAAAAGAATGATTCATCAATATCTATCTTGTGTGATATCAAGTCACTTTAGCAAAAGCATAAAATTAAGTGTATAATTACAAGTCTAAACATATGAATCTAAGAGATGATTATGTGAGCAAGTTAATTAAAGATGGAATAATTTCACTCACTTATATAAAGTCAAATGAAAATTTGGTAGATCCACTTAATAAACAATGATGTGCTAAATCGCAAGTGTACGATGTCGCATCCAAGTAATAAACTGAATTTTTTGAGTCCGACTTATCGTCCCACAGAGATTGTAATTAAGTACCGAAATTGTGTTAGTTCTCGCCTTATTGGAACAGTAAAATTTGAGATTTTTGAATAGAACTAAATTAAAAGGAAAAACAAAAGAAAAGAAAAGATATTTAAATAATATTCTAAATTGACATTTATATTTATTGGGACATCCGATTTCACATACTCAATACTTTTAATTCCAATCATCTAGTTTTATTCCTGTTATAGTGCTCAATCTAATTCACTTATGCACATGAAATTACCCTCTCATATTTAAATCAACTCTACCCAGTTAGTCGGTCGTGTTAACGAACAGCTAGTTGTAATGACTAAGTGCACGAAATACAAGAATTCATGTAGCGATCGAAATAATAACAAACGTATATCTCTATCGTTCGTCTAATTACTGGATTTTGTTCCTAGATATAAGTGTTAGCTCACCTCTCGGATTATGAAAACACCCATTAAATCATGAACTAGTCGCGAATTAATTTATACGTTAAACACAAAATAAAATTTAACACGTGAAATTAAAGTGCAAAACTAGAGATATAGAATTAAAAGCGTAAAACTAGCTACATCAAATATCCCAACTTTGTAATTAACAATTCATCAATAAAGAAATAAATACACAGTAAAAGTAAATACTAAGCATGTTGAGTTTATCGAATTAACAAGAGAAAATGAGTCTTACACCAAGAATTCGCTCCCAGTTGATAATCTTCAATCCCCAAGCCTTTGTCTTGATCTTTCCTTCCAAGAATTTAATAATAGAGCAAAGAATTGTGTGGTTGGAAAGCTCTGCAAAGGTCTCCAAAGGCTCTACAACTCGTGCATGAGAAAATTTATATATAAAAGAGGAGAAAACCTAAGCAATCAATTAGAAATTCTGCGCATGAGCCTGACTCGGCTGGACCTTGGAAAGCTGCGAGGCCTCTCAGGGTAAACCCTGGTGGCCGCCTAGGCAACCTAAACAAGGTTCTGTTAATTTTGCAATTTTCACGCGACCATTACCTGTGGCCGCTTAGTACAAATCATTTAGCGCGTTTTCATATTTTCTAGTGCATTTAAGTTAGTCCCTGGACTTTATTTGCTCATGATTCCTCATCTTCTGATTGCGAAATTTAAGTCCTTAAACTTTCCAAACACTTCATTTCTTCTTCCAAATTTCAATCCATCTTCAATTCAGTTCTCGAATTCTGATTTCTTCAACTTAGCTTTTCTTGAAAATCCCGGTTGACAACACCATCATCTAATTTCCTCTTTTTGACTCCAATTAGCTCCCAAATGTGCTTTATTTCCCTTCATTACTTCATTCTTCTAACTTTGGGTAAATTCCTACAATACAAACAAATGTAAAGCAATTACACAGCAATTATTCAAGAATGAAAATAATTTAATCTAATTTAGATATATAAATATGTGTATAAAATGCACTTATCAAACCACTCATACAAGAGTAGGACAACCAATAACTATTAGGATGAGACTGAGACTCCATAACTAAATCAACGAATAACAGTAACCCTACCTGACTATACTAAGTATACCTCGTATTCAAAGTGTAAAAAACAAGTTATTCGATATGTGAATTTTTTTAGCACTTAAATATATATTATCAAACAACACCCTAGGTTGTAAATGCTGGTTGTCAACAAAAGAGGGCTGAGTTACTATAAATTTTAATAAAATAGGGACCGGTTCATTAGATGAAGCATATCTAAAAGTGACAAAGATATTGTAAGAACTTTACCTATATGAACTTTGAGTTGGTGTCATTTCAATATTGAGTTGGAGTTTTCTCTTTTAAAAGTTCAAAAATAGAAGTAGTGCAAGGCCATGAAAGCACAAAACAAAACAATGTAGAAGTTGGAACACATAATGCCTACGTGTAACTTCATCACGAGATCACGATGAATAACAAGTTCAAAGTTGTTATGCCACATGGGATTTCAATGTTGCTTTATGAGACTTATACTAAAAGTTGAATTCAAATTTAAAAATGTCCTCACTTTATGCATTGACATTGCTTAAACTAAATATGAACTCATTATAAGTTGAATAAGTAGGGGATTGTTAGAATTATTCAACAATTAATGAGATGTGTGATTTGAAACTGAATGAAATCAATAATCAAAACAAAGCCATTTGAACGGGGGGGGGGGGGGGGGGAAAGGAAAAGAAAACCAAAAATGGAGGCCCAAGCGATCGCTTAGGCCTAAAGAGCTACGATCGCGCTTAGGCCTAAAGAGCTACGATCGCTTGGGTGCACTTTTGATTTACAGAATCAAAATTGATTCTACTAAGCGATCACTTGATGCTCTTTGTGACCATTAACTTCAAAATCTTTGTACAATTTGGTACAATCTTGACACCTTTTGATTGGGTTTGCTACCCATTCGTGTTGGAGTGTTAAAAATCTATAAATAGAGATATATTTATTATTGATTAATATACAATTAACATCGTACACACCTACATTCTTCAAATTCAAATATCAAAACTTAGTTTTATTCACAGCGTTCCTTAGTATATATTCAAGTTCAAATTGTTTGGTTTGAACTTGAATCCAAAAGGTTTCATAACTCCTACAAACTATTTTCCTATGTTCCCTTCAAGCACTGATCCCTATGATGACAAATATCTTCTAGACAATAATTAATAATCGTGTTTGAGTCTTGGAAGTTACTTGTCTGTTTTCTTCTTTATTTTTCCATTTCATCCAACATATTTATTGGCTGCAACCAGGCATGTATTTCAAATTACATCGTTATCTCAAGTTAGATTCAGTAGCTGACATGCCACATGGCACTCCATTTACTCTCTGTTGGAACTTGGCCCCATTTAAAAGCTTCATCAAGTAACGGGAAGGATTTATAATATTTTAATATGCTGAAAGGGCCCTGATAAGTGTATTTTACACACTTGTTTCTATGCTTAAAGTAGGATTTAAAGTTCATTTGAGAATATTTGCTATTGATTTTGTTATTATTTGTTTATATTTCAGAAAGTATCCCAAAGTTGAGAAAGTAGAGGAATTGGAGCAAAAACGAGCAAATTGGATGATAAAAATGTTAAAGTATGCAAATGAAGAGTTGATGAAGTGAATCAAAGTGCCAATTGGAAGAAAAATCAAAGAAGAAATCAAATTCGAAATAAAACAAAAGTTCAGGGACTAAATTGCAATAACTGGAAGTTGAAGGACTTGCAATGCAATAAAAAGATAGGGACCAACTTATAGCACTTTAAAAGATGAAAACTGCATGTCTTCGGAAAGTCACGTGGTCGCATGACCATCTCTATAGAAAACTTAGGCTAAACTATCAGAATCGTGCAAATCGTGCAACTACATGGAATTCAAGCTCGCACTCACACAGTTCCTTTTTGGGCTGTGCAACTAGGCTTTTGCATAAATTTCAATAGATTTTCTCCTCTTTTAACCAAAGATTCAAGAACATCTTTAAATACCAGAGGTAAGACACGTTTTTAGGGGGTTCCCAACTACTTGAATAGATGCTAAAACGCTGCCCAAAGGTTGAGAAATCCATGCAACGCCAAATCCAAGATTGGATATCAAGGACCAAGAATATGAAAAGGGTGACATCTTTTCATACTTTTTGTGATTTATTCTCGATCATGTATTTAGGCTTGGTTTCTATAGTTAGAATTGTGATGAAGTTCTAGTTTTGGATTCAATGTTTTGACTCTATATTAATATATACAATTTACGAGTTTGATGCAATTAATTGTGTTTTTATTCTCATCAATGATTGTGGACACATAATTATTGATGTTTGTGATAATTTTCTAGGTTCGAAAGAGAAGGAAGTTATTAGACCTTGATTAATTGCCAAAAAGTCCGATATGGGATATAAATATACCCCTATGTTTTGTGTAATCCCAAAAAGTGTTCATAATTCATTAATGCTTTTCTTCATACTTGGATTGGTCATAGAAATATAGTCTAATCTCTTGTGGAAAAAGGTTATGCATCACTCGGAAGAGGACATAAATAACTATAGGAATATGGATTTTCAATACCCCGTATATAGTTGTTAAATATTAGAGTCAAACACATGGATCATAGGATTCCAGTGGATTCTCAATTCTAACAAATTAAATTCATAGTTTTCACAAAACAAACTTTCATTATTTTTTAGTTTAATCTTTAGTTTAGTTTTCCAACAAAAATCCTCAAATCAAAAGTTTTCTTAGTTTCGTTTAAAGAATAGTAGTCTAAAATACAATTTTCTCAATCTCTATAGGATCGATAATCGGACCCACATCCACTTTATTACTTGTACGATTCGTACACTTGCGGTTAGCGAACAAGTTTTTGACGCCGTTGTCGAAGATTGTAGTTTAAATTTATTTTTAGATCACGTTCACTAATTTGGCCTTTTTACTTGATTTATTTTTATTTTTATTTTAGTGATTTTTAGTTTTAGTTTAGCTTTACTAGTTTCTTTGCTTTTCTAGTAGTTGTGTATTCTACGTTCGAAAAATGGGGATCTTTACAAAGCTAACCTGGAAATAGGACGTACATTACACCATAGGTTAAGAGAACTTAGGGAGCTAAATACATTGAAAAACCAAAAATAAGATCAAATGGCAAACAAAAATTTGAGATTGCCTGGTGTTGAACCAGTTAATGAGCATGACACACTAGTTGGTGACTTCATAACACCACAGGTGGTTCAAAGTCAATTCAGCATAGTCTATCCACCATTTGGATAATAAAACTTCCAGTTGAAGACCAATGTCATCAACATGTTCCAAAATGAACAAATCTATGGGAGACTCGATGAAAACCCACATACACATGTTTCTAAATTTTTAGACACGTGTCAACACTTTAAATATTAGGGTACGTCTGATGATGCTATCAGATTCAGGTTATTCCCTTACCTCTAAAAGATAGAGCAATTGATTTGTTAGATTCTCGCCCCACTGCGAATATCACCACTTGGAACGACTTGGTCCAGAAGTTTTGCACTAAGTTCATGCATCCAGTGAAGGTTTCCAGACTCAGACATGATATCACTGTGTTCCAGCAATGGATGCTGAATCTTTTGATGATGCGTGGAACACATTTAAGGGCATGCTGAGAAAATGTCCAAACCATTGAATCAACCAAGGTGATCAAGTGAAGTTCTTCTATGAAGGATTACTTCCACACTTTAAAATCATGGTTGACTCCTCATCAAATGGTGCTTTGACAACAAAGACCATCGAGCAGGCATTAGAGCTTTTTGAAAGGATTGCAAACACAAATGCCATGTGGGGATCAGACAGAGCGGTCCTAAAGGAATCATCAGAAGTCCATGAAGTAGATGATTACACTGCCATATCAGTAAAAATTAACTCCTTGGCTGCAAAAGTGGAGGACACAGCACTGGTAAGTCATTCATCAAAAAGTGCTAAAGTGAGTTGTGAAGAATATGGTACAAACCACACCACTAAAAATTGCCCAATTCTGGATTGTCCATTGGAACAGGTTGACTATGTGCAAGGGGGTCAACGCTAGAATAACCCATACTCAAATACGTACAATCTAGGTTGGCGTAATCATCCTAACTTTTCTTGGAAAGATCACTCAAATAGACCAATTGTGCCCCAATACAACACTGAGGAAAGGAAGCCTGCACTGGAAGAGACGACTGGCAAATTTGTGGAAAAGATATAACAATTCTAGTTAAAATAGATCAGTTTATGAGAAAAACTGAAACCACATTCCAAAATCAACAAGCATCAATCAAAAATCTGGAGAACCAAGTGGGGTAGATAGCACAGCTTATTACAAACAGAGCCCAGGTATATTACCTGCAAACACTGAGGTAAATCCAAAGAAACAAATAATGGCCATTAATGTAGTGTAAAATGAGATAAATGCAATCACTACGCGTAGTGGTGTGCAACTCCCTGAGATTCAAGTCAAAAAGCTAGCTGGGGTTCCTGAAAAGATTGTGGAAGTTGCAGAAAAAGGCTGAAAAGGAAGATGACCATGAGGTGAAATCGACAATTAAGCTTCATGAGTCCTCTATCCCATTCCCAAAAAGACTCAAGAAAACTAGAGAAGACAAGCAGTTCAACAAATTTGTTAACATGCTTAGAAAACTGCACATAAATATCCCATTCTTAGAAGTCATTACACAGATTCCAAGTTATGCTAAGCTTTTAAAGAAAATGATGTCTAGAAAAAAGAAGCTTGAGGAACTTGAAGAGGTGTTTTTGAGCAAAGAATGCAATGCAATCTTCCAAAAGAAGCTGTCAACTAAGCTCAAAGACTCGAGGTGCTTTTCTATACATTGCATCATAGGGGATTTACAATTCAACAAGATCTTATGTGATCTAGGTGCAAGTACAATTGAGGGTGCCAAAGGGAAGCAATATCATATTGCAACTGGATGATCGATCAATTTGCTATCCATATGGAGTTGTGGAGGATGTGTTGGTGAAAGTTCACAAATTCATACTTACTGCTGACTTCGTCATTTTAGATATGGAGGAAGATGAAAACGTTCCTTTGATACTTGGTCAACCATTTATAGTCACTGCACAAGCACTAATTAATGTAAAGAAAAGAGATGTAGTACTGCGTGTTGAAAATCAGGAGGTAACTTTCACAATGAGCCAATTTAATGCTCTTGAACCACAGCTAGAAAATTACTCCAGGATCAACGTTGATTGGGAATTGAAATGTTGGGAGAGATATGAGTACAAGGTTAGAGGAGATGAGGCTTCACTATCCAACCTAAAACCACCTTAAGATGTTTTCCAAAAAGTCTAGCTCTAGACTATAAATGAAGGGCTTGTTGGGAGGCAATCCAATTTCTCAAACCCTTTATTTAGTTATTTAGTGCTTTTGTAATATTCCATTGCTTGACATTGCATTTTAGGAGCACTAGTATATTTAAAATACACGCATTACGTTGTTATGTGCTTAAGTAGCTCTAGTAGTCTATTTTGCATGTTTAAGTATTAAGAGTAGTTTTTAGTTTTCATTGCATTTTTAATTACTTAGTTGCTTAATATTGCATTTTAGGATCACTAACATGTTTAGAATTCACATTTAAATGTGTTAGTTGCATTGAATATTTCATTGCCCCTATTTTGCATATTTTAGTATTTTTAGGATTTACTTGCTTTCTATTTGTTTTGTTATTTATCATCACAATCTTCAATATGAGGACTTAGCTTAGGACATGTAGATATAGTTTGGAAGTTGGTTGCATGCATTAGAAGGCATTTAGGAATTGAAAAGGGATCAAAAACTCAAAAATTGAAAATTTTCATGCCACTGTTCAAAATCACCGTGTGGTCGCACGTACGATTATTTTCTGGACAGAATCGAAAGTTTGATATATAATGCAACAACTTTCATTTTAACCACTTCCATCCCATTTTTCTTCCCCCAAATCATCCCACATTGAGTCCCTAACCACTCCCCTATGTTTGCATGCCGTATTGACTCAAATTCATGCATTACAACACATCAAAATCATTCCAAATGTATGTATTTTTCACACTTTTGTGGGATTAAGCATGATTTTGAGTTTTGCATATTTCTTGTGAAATTTCATGTTGTGAGTTGGTTGGAGTTTGGATTAGAATGGACTTTGGGTTTGTGGATTGTGATTCTTTAGGTAAAATTTTTTGGCTTGATCCATAAGTCCAACTCTATGTTCTATATTGATTTCTTCACATGCATACAAGGTGCTCGATAAAATGTCCCAATGAGTTTTTAGTTAAGTTTTTGCAATTCTTTTTGGATGATTACCTTCACATGTTATACATTATTTGTGCATCATCCATTCATTATTTACACTAATTTAAGGCATAGAATTCAATATGAACATCATTGCACCTCATTGAGAGGCCACTGCGGGCACCATTGTACCACAACCCCTGATTTCAACTTCACTGCACCTATTTCACCTTGCATTTTCATGACCCGAATGAACTCCAAATGTGATGAATTTTTGATATGTTGTAGACCAAGTTATGTACTTTCATATGCCTGGGACATGTCTCAGGAAACTTTCACTTTTTCGAGGCGATGTCAAGGGCTAAATATCAGTGATCGACCATTTTTCAAAAATTTCAAAATTTTTCAAAGTCCTAGTCTGGGAGTGTTTAGTTGATTTGTTTCAGTTCCTATGCAATATTTATGCATTCTAATTATGTTTATCTCTCTTTCTCATGGAACATAATACGAAAACACCATGGGCCAAACATGAAAAAGCTAGAAACAAGTCAAATCATCCAAGGAACATGAAGATCAAAGCTTCAAATTGGGACCACCACCCCTCTAAATCTAGGAAGTACATTACCTCTTTTTGTTATTTTGTGTTTATTTGATTTATGTTTTTGAAACACATCGAGGACAATGTACATTTCTAGTTTGGGAGTGTGAATTTCATTCATGTGTTTTTATTTACATATTCATTCGATTTTGGGGTAGAAAAATCATAAAAATTTCATAAATTTCAAAACTTTTGTTGACTTATTTATTGCTTTTGATATGATTTGGATTGAATTTTGTGTTTTATTTAGAAAATTGAACAAAATATGAACATGATTTTTTTTAACATTCATCCATGTAAGACTTTATTAAAACTTGAGCACATAGTCATTGTCAAATAATAACTTGTGTAGGAGATGTTTGATACATGTGGGGTACCTTATGCAATTTGAACATAGAATTGACTGAAAAATTCCAAAACTTAAGAATTTAGATCCCAACCTAAAATGTAAAACCAAACTGCTCAAGTTTGGGGGTGAAAATGTTAATATGAGTAGGCTTTGATGGATTGAGAGTCTGAAGTTTTTTGTTTTGCATCTTTGGTTGATGAGGTTTTAATCAATAGGTATAAACCGACAATAGCATAAAAATAGAAAAATGCTAATAGTCTTATTCTACTCTTCAAATGTCTTTTTGACTCGAGTAAGTAAGCTTGTAAGGGTGTTAAAATCTGGTACCCTAAACTCAACTGAGTTGGGAGCTATCAGCTTAAAATTTGTTACAGGGGTCAATTAGAAAGTAAGAACGGAGAGTGGACTTACACATAAGACTCTAAAACATCTTTAACTTTTCTTCATCGCCTTTATGACTCGGGTAATTAAGTTTGAGGGGTTATCTGAACCTGGTGCCTTAAATTCGTCTGGCTTGGGAGTCACGAACCAAAAGATTGCTAAAGGGGTCGTATAGAAAGTAAGTAAGAAAAGTTATGCACAAAGATGGTAAAATACCCATACATGAAAAGAAGAAGTCGTCCAAATAAAAGAAAAAAATGGAATAAAATGCATGGCGTAAGCTAGTTTGATTAGGATTTCTAACACTGGAGTGTGAGATTGGGGATGGATTACTTTTGTCTGTTGTGCATGCTTATCTAATCATAACTACATTGTGTGGAAAAATGCAATATATACATATTTATAAACCACATCAATAGAAAGGGCCTCGAGATATGAGAGAAAAGTAGCTTAGTTGTGATCATCCATGAGAATGCAAGGAAAATCATTGTTGGCCACATGGGATTCGGGCTATATCTTCATGATTAGTCGCACAATATCAAGTAGATTTTTACATGAGTTTGCATATGATTTTTTACTATTCACACATACACACAATGAAATCGAGTATCGGATGAATGAAAATAACTTTTGTTGTTCATATTTCTTCTCTAAAGTGAATTATCAATTTGGATTGTTGAAGCGCGTGGTAAATGAATTGACAAAGCAAAAACATTTGTTATTTGCATGTTTATCATATAGTTTAGTTTTATTTTTGTTCGAGGACGAACAATAATTATAGTTTGGGGTGTTGATAAATGTATTTTATACACTTATTTCTATCCTAAAATTAGATTTTATATGTTCGTTTGATAATATTTTCTATTGACTTTGTTATTATATTTTTTATATTTCAGAAAGTATCCCAAAGTTGAGAAAGTAGAGGAATTGGAGGAAAAACAAGCAAATTGGATGATAAAAATGTTAAAGTATGCAAATTAAGAGTTGATAAAGTGAATCAAACTACCAATTAGAAGAAAAATCAAAGAAAGAAATCATATTTGGAAGAAAACAAAAGTTCAGGGACTAAATTGCAACAATCAAAAGTTGAAGGACTTGTTGTGCAATAAAAAATAGGGACCAACTTAGAGCACTTGAAAAGATGAAAATTGCATGTATTCAGAAAGCAGCACGATCGCATGGAAGAAACACGCACAGTCGCATGACCATATCTGCAGAAAACTGAGGCTAAAGTATCAGAACCGTGCGACCGCATGAAATTCAAGTGCGCGGTCGAATGGTTAGTTTCTAGGCCGCATAACTGGGATTTTGCACGTATTTCAACATATTTTCTCCTCTTTTAACCTAAGCTTCGAGCACATCTTTAAACAACAGAGGTAAGGCACGTTTTTAGGGGTTCCTAACTAATTGAATTGATGTCAAAACACTGCCCAAAGATTGAGGAATCCATGCAATGCCAAATCCAAGATTGAAGATCAAGGAGCAAAAATATGAATAGGGTGACATCTTTTTATACTTCTAGTGATTTATTTTCGATCATGTATTTAGGTTAGGTTTCTATTGTTAGAATTGTGAAGAATCTCTAGTTTTTGATTCCATGTTTTGACTTTATATTTAATAAATGCAATTTATGGGTTTGATTCAATTAATTATGTTTTTATTCTCATTTATGATTGTGGATGCATAATTATCGATGTTTGTGATAATTTTCTATATTCGAAAGAATAGGAAGTTATTAGACTTTGATTAATTACCACAAAGTCCGATATGAGATAGAAATATACCCCTATGTTTTGTGTAATCCCAAAAAGTGTTCATAATTCGTTAAGGATTTTCTTCATGTTTGGATTGGTCATAAAAATATAGTCTATTCTCTTGTGGAAAAATGTTTTTATGCATTGCTCGAAAGGGGATAATGACTATAAGAATGAGGATTTCAATACCCCGTATATTGTTGTTAAATGTTAGAGTCAAACACATGGATGATAGGATTAGAGTGGATTCTCAATTCCAAAATATTTAATTCATAGTTTATAAAAAAAATAGAAAAAAACATTGTTTTTTAGTTTAATCTTTAGTTTAGTTTTCAAACAAAAATCCTCAAATCAAAAGTTTTCTTAGTTTCGGTTAAGGAATACTAGTCTAAAATATAATTTGCTCAATCTCTATGAGATTGATATTCGGACTCACGTCCACTTTATTACTTGTGCGATCCGTACACTTGCGATTAGCTAACAGGCCCACTTCAGAATATTTTAGTTGCCCACGTAAACACGGTTGGCCATATTTTGGGGTGGAAATTAGCCCAACAACCATATCAAATTATCGGTCTTCAACATTTAACGCCCATAGAAAATCAAAACAGATATATGCAATCTAAAATGAAAAAAATTAGAGCAATGCCACCCAGATTTATAAAATAAAAAAACTAAAAATTAAAAAATATCGTATATTTTTTGAATCATTGATCAAGAATATCCTAACCTCATTATCTATAACGGTCCCAGATTCTTCTCAATTCAGTTAATGACGACAACATGTATCATTCATTCATTTGAATTCAATGCTAAACGTAATTTCAAAGAAAGCAGCTATAGTTCAAATTCAAAAAATTTAATTGCTAATCAAAGGTTTAAAAATAATTTGATAACACTAGTGTCATAATTTCTCAGCCAAGAAATTCGATTATCACTCTACATTGATAATAATGATTTCATAATCTAGCTCTATAACATCATAGTTGGAATTGAAGACACCTCAAGAAAACATTTTTAAAGAGAAGCCCTGCTCCATCCAATAGAAGGTTAGTTCTAGTTAATTCTTGTATAAGATTCTGATTATGAGGTGTGCAAAGATATCCTTCATCCATCTTTGATCTTTGAATGTTATTTTTTTGTGGTGGTGTCATGAACACCGTGCTCAACCAAGTAGTCAGTCAATCATTCATGTGTTGTGACAGTGAACTCATGGAATGTGTTAGGATGAAGGCATCACTTGAATATAGGAATGAGTAGTTTTATTACTCAAGCCACTGTCTCATCAGTATGCGTCTTACAGAGATGTAAAATGAACATTGTATTTAGTAGCCAAAAATGTAATTCTGGAATCTATGTCAAAATTATAAATCTTATCAAATTGTGACTTGTAATGGAATAGTAGAGACAAATTCTCTCCAGTATAATCAATATGCTAATACGTTAATTAGATTAAGATAGTGAGTTGTTCCTTCACAAACTATGTTTCACACCTCATCATAAATCAATCACATATCCCTGATATGTGGATACATAGGGAAATCTGTTATTTCTTTGGAAAATC
Source organism: Ligustrum vulgare (assembly GCA_963555705.1). Taxonomy (NCBI): domain Eukaryota; kingdom Viridiplantae; phylum Streptophyta; class Magnoliopsida; order Lamiales; family Oleaceae; genus Ligustrum; species Ligustrum vulgare. Next base: position 36,805,424 of record OY743173.1, on the reverse strand, counting down.
TATTAGAAATAATTGAGTCTTGTATATGACATATAATATAGATGACTGTGGGGAGTGACATTTAACAAAATCAGCACACATGTAATCCCATGGGTTTTGTTTATAAAAATGTGTTCAAACCCAATATGCTAGTGAAGCTAATTATGATGTTGTAATCTATCTGTGTGCTTTGTGCGGATGAATGAACACCATGATTGATGCGGTTCCTTTTGGGAAACACGACGAAAACACGGATAAGTAATATAATAAAGCAGGAAAATCTAAATTCAGAAATAACAAAAAATCAATTAAAACAATGAATAGAAAAGATAGATTTAGACGATAGGACATTGACCCAGTATTCACGACGCAGTGAATTGACGATGTGGAACAAGAACCAAAGTTGTTGAACGCCACAAGGATTGTCCAATTCCTTGATAAGTTTATTGGGTTGTTCTTGAAGAACAAGAAAATGAACCCTTCTCTCTTAGAGATAAAACACTCAATTTAATTCAATAATGTCAATGTTGTTTTACAATATTTCAAATAGGGCATAATATAATGAAAAATGACCTAATGATCTCATGGTTAAAACAAAAAATAATTTAAAAAATCACGAAATTTCTGAATTGATTCAACCGCATGATCTCATGGTTATATCCTGAACATTCTGTTGATTTTTTACTACATGCGCGCGATTACACTTCTTCTTTCCTCATGTGGTCGTGTGCCTAGTTTGAAGGCATCATTTTTGGATCCTTTGAAGTCACTTGATCCAATTTGAATCTTGACTAGGACCCAACATGAAACTTGCTCATTTTTTCATGTAGATTGTCGATGCATCTCCTGTAGTTTGATTTATCCTTTGATCTCCTACCTTGGATCACATCAACAGAGCTCGACAAGAACATATCAGTACGGTGAAAGTTGTATCCCCTGTGGTAAATTGCATTAAGTCAACTTAGAATTTGGAGGTATCATCTTCAAAAAGACCTATTTACACCTTCAAATACTAATAAGTATTTGATTGAAACAAGTTGTATAAAAAAAGTTTGATGTTTCAAACTATTAATAACTACCAACATCCACTTTCAGCACATTGCACAAATTGTGAGAGGAAATTACTGTGATTATCCAGTACAAAGAAATATAGGACCAGCATTAAAGGCACATCCCCTTCCTTGCAACACTATAATGCTATTATCTTGGTTTTCAGCAGTAAAATAGTCATTGTAGTTATATGGTTCCTTCTGATGCTTTCATCTCTCTATGGTCATCTCTTTATGCTTATGGATCACTTTTACATGAATTTCTTGTTGCAAAAAGTTTGGATGAGTTGGGTAGGGACATTTTTTGAATAATGATCGTTAAAAAATATACAATGAGTGACTTATTTTTATATTAGTTCACACCCTGGTAATTATCATCTTATTCATTTCATTACCTTCTCTCACAGTGAGTAGTACGAAGCACATTATTATACAAGTCGAACGTGCAATGTGACAAAACTATGAGTACATATATAGTCGAGACGGGATCTCCCAGCTTCGACATTGGCATTGATAAGGAGAAGATACACGACGGTTCAGTCGCCCTAGATGATGGACTAGTGTTAATTGAAGAGAATCTCAAAGAAATGGATGATATCATGTAGGAAGTGGTATCTATTTCTTCACATTTAACAATGGCGGTGCCATTTGTATATTATTTCCATCATTTAAAATTCCATGAAACATTTATGCAATGATTTAATCATATGTCTTTACAATTATATATTTACAGCTTTCAAGCAGTTGGAAAAAAGGGATTCAAACTGCCTAACACTAAAATCTGTCGTTTGAAACCAGGACAATGGGGTACCACAACTGTCTCCTGTTTACATAGATGATCATTCAACATTAGCATCCACCAAGACTCCAAATGTGTTGTGGAAATAATCCACATAAAAAAATTAGCACTAGTCATGCCATTCCAAGGGAGGTAATAAACATTCAATATCATTCTAGTAAACACAATGTTTGCTACCAATCATACTAACATGCACCAAACAACTAATGTTTAATTGTGTTGCAGATTTCTCCTATACCATTTCATAACGAGAAAGACAACAATCCAAATGATGGAGATATCAAGCACCATAATCAAGTGGACATATCCGAGGTACGGGAAGACATGCCAAGTCATAACAGTGGATACTCATTTGCTTATATTACGTGTATGGACCAACCATTGAATGTGGACATTGACAAGTTCAACATGTTCTACCAAGAGTGCCTGAAACACAATATGAGTTATCAAAATGCTTTACCATTTAAAAATATTAGCCACTTATACGTACTTTTCCTAAATCGTTGATTACTAATTAGCATGTAACGATGATTATAAAATCACTTCAAGAACATGAATTTTGACACTGATGTAATCGATATCAAGTAGCCTACTCGTTCTCTTGGGCCCATTAATTCAACTGAATGTAGTGGCATGTCCTATCCGATGCTTTTTTGGCCTAAGTTATAATATGGCATCATTAGCTTCATTCGATGATGGTAGAAAAATTAGAGTTTATGATATTTACAATTCTTGATCTTAAGTTTGATTTATTAAAATTGATATGTCAGATCACGAATAGGGTATTAGCTTCATGGATTACTACATAGTATGAATATTTTTTAGCGAAATATAAAAGTAGACTGAGGATTATATGTGTCTATACAATATGACTTTTGGTAAATGTGAGAGTGGTTTTGTATATGAAATGAACTCTACCTAAAGCCAATTTACATTTGTTGGTTACTAATAGATTAGAGTGTCAAGAGTGGAGTCACGATTTCTAGTCAGCGCGGACATAAATTAAATGAGGTTGGGAGGGGGGATGGGGTTTAGGGGCAGTGCCCCCGAATTTATTTATTTTTTAAGAAAAATTAAAATAAATAGAAAAAAATTAATTTCACAAATGAAAAGTAAACAAATTTCAACTCAAATAAAATACCTTAAAATCGTTCATTGCGAATTTTCATACTTTGAAATTGTTGTACAATAGCTTCATTTTCAAATTACGAAAATTCAAACAAACTCAACAAATAACAATTACAGACCAAAAATCTCAAATTAAGAAAATTCAAACAAAACTCATCAAATATATCAAAAATACCCCCCAAATACCAAATCAATATTATTTAACATTACTACATTAACACATAATACATTTGCAAAATGCCAAAATCATTAATCAAGTCTGATCATTGAATTTGAACCCAATTACCAAAAAAGGTAGCCGACCCATAATAAAGATTGACCATTTCCTTTCATTACCATTTGAATTTTGAACCCAAACGAAAAACAAAAAAAAAGGGACTGGGTCACTACTCACTGGTAGGCGTCGGAACGCGGATGGTAGTAGAAACTTTCTTGCAGACTGCGCCGCTGCGGGAACGTGAGGAACTGGGCGGAGTCGGACTGTGACGTTGCCGGTCGGAGATCAGAGTAGTTAGCAGCGACGGGCGAAGTTGTGGACTGGTGGTTTCACGAAGGGTTTGCCTTTCAACTTTCGGACTGCTTCTTTTTCAAATTTGAAAGTTATTCAATTTTTTTTATATATATATTTGGGCCGACTCGGGACAGCCCAAAAGTCCACCGCAGTCCATGGCCAGCGCTGGGCCTGGGCTGCCTCCGCCCGAGTGTTCAATTGTCTTAGTGGAATAGGCATCATTCGATGAGTGGCAACCTATATATGGTATTTATGATCAACAATAGGAAAATGATATATTTATTTTTACCGCCTTAGTATACCATCATGCTACCTGCATTTCTCTTTTTTTAACAATATTTAAACACCGATTACCTTCATTAACATATATCGGAACATTACTCCCAATGATACTTTACACAAGACAACCCATGGTATAGACTTAATTTTATTGAATAATGATAATATTTTTTCACTAAGTGTACAATATCCTTAAACATGTCATGTTTAACTTTAGGGTAAATATATTGACATCAAATTTTTTGTTAACCACAGCACATTTTAACTGCAATGAAGATACCTAATTTTTCCTTATTTTTACATTTACCCCGCCCACTTTTATTTTTATTTTTTATAATTTTTTATCATCAACTCTTTATTAATTTTCACAACTTGTATTTAGAGACGATTTTCGTTTAAAATATTTGTTACGAAGGTCAAAAATACTTATTTATCTCTCGTACTATTAAATAATCAAAATAAATAACTAATACAAAAGTTAAATAAAATATTTGCATATCTTTTCAATGCAAATTAGCATAATATTTGAATAGAGATCATGATTATAAACAAAATATGTTAATTAATTGAATAATATGAATAATATTGTTATTAAAAGAAGTTGATGACATAAAAACAAAAGTAAACAAACATTGAAGATTTTTTTTTGCAATTAAACTGTGGTATAGATATAAAAAGGTATTGTGTGAATATAATTACCCTTAACTTTATGAAAAGATATATTATTTCTTATTGTATTAGTGTCCAAAGCTTTGATGAGGTACATGTTTTCATGAGGATCGTGAGAAGATTTAATATATATTTGGATATGTTATGTTGTCAGGATCTAATTGCGTAATTATGATTTAATAATGAACTTTAAAATTTTAGCACCGGTTTGAGACTCGTTATTTATGAGAAGTGATTTTTGTAATAATAATTTTTAAGAGAATTTATGGTTAAACAGTTATAAAAAGTTTAGGATTTATGTGTAATATTATTTTAAGGAATGTAGGGTTGAAAAATGAATTTTGAAACAAAATGGGTATCAAACAAGGGCTTAAATTGAACAATCATATCATTAAAAGTTTCACCCTGTACATGGATTAAGTCCATATTTGATATAGATTAAATATTTAAGTCAAATTTATCAATTAATTCAATCATATATTTCATGAGACCTAAAAGTTCTATAAACTTTATAACTATTTGTTTGATGTAGAAGCATTTGTTTATAAAAGGTACTTCCAAAAAATTGTTCAAATATATTTAAAAATAACTTTTTAGTAAATTTAACCTCCATGTATATCTTGCTGTTTATCCTTTGACTTGTGATCTCAGAGAAAATTCTCACGTGATTTCACCAATACATTGTATTAGGAATGTATACTGTATCATAAAGTCCATATTTGGTTTAGTTAAATATAAAAAAAATTAGTAAATTTTAATAAAAATTGATAAAATTATCCCGAGGGGACGTAGGTATGATAACTTGTGGTCCGTTGGCCGTTGAATATTGACAAGTAATCAATCACATGGCATAGAAGACTTATTAGTTGAATATTTTCAGATTAAACGAATCTGAACTGTAGGCTAATTGCTTGATTTTAGGGTAAACTTTTACTTCCACGGAATTAGATCATCTTGTGATTGTCTCGAGATTATGAAAATTATTAATTGTTTTGTCTTTGTGTAAATTCCAAATATAGAGTGGTTAAAGTCAATAAAAACTTTTGTTAAAATAAAATAGAACACTCTTTATACATCTCATCAGAAAATCCAAGAGATGAAGTGTTGTTGTACAAACAAAAGTAGTAGACAGTACAGATGGAGATGCACTCGGACGTACTTTATAAAACTAAACAAATATTTCAACATAACAATATTTATTTATCAATCATGCTACAGTTACAGGAACATAATATTTGACATAAAGTTATATACCTGCACACATGACAACAATTCATTTATTTATCTATCACATTAACTCCAAAATCAACATTTCACAATTTTTCGATCACCTTTTCAGTCTGAATTTTCAGACAAAGTAGCATTACCCTTTTATTTACAATATGGTGGACAGTATCCATGCCTGCGTATAATCATATCTAAAGTTTCCATTACTCAAGCTTTTCAGACAGCTAATTAAGCGGTGACTACTATCTTAAAATATTCACATATGTAATCCAATTTTAAATCTTGACTTTAGACTCATTTTGTTTCCGACCGATTGCCTTAATATGAACTAGATTTTTAACCTTTAGAAAACGTTCAAATTAATACAAGAAAAGTGGATAATAGGGATGATAGAGCGAAAAATCATTGTTATGGGGTTAAAGCGATGATAGTGTCATCGGTAATGATCGTCACAATAAGCCAGAACATGTAAGTCAACAGAGACGACAAAAGGTGTCTCAATATGTTCATGTTTTACACAGACAACAATATCGTTTCTATAACCCTAATTTTCATTTTTAAGTTTTGTGAGAATAATCATTCCCATTTATCTATTGAGACCAAGGTTTAGAAAACTGGAAATCAGTTCGAACCGGAAAAGGCAAGGGGTCAAAAGTCAGAAGATCCGACCGGGTCGAACCGATTTCAATTAAAACATCAAAAATTATTCCAAAAATTACAAAATTTTCTTGAAAAAAAAGTTATTTTACAAATTAACTAATATTTACTCATTTAAAAAAATAAAATTATACACAAAAGTAACTTAAAACAACTAGAGAAAAAAAAGGACTGTTCGGCTACTAGGGCCCGGTTTTTTTTTTTTTTTTTTTGTGTTTTTTGTGTTTTCTAGGTAAAATGTATAGTTAAAAATTGGAGAGAGAAAATGTATGTGGTTAAAAAGTAGTTTGAGAAATTGTGTTGTTTATAATTTGGTTTATAACCATTTCTTTTCCTCTACCGAACATAGCAAAAAATCGGTATTTTCCCAGTTTTTTCAGTTGAACCAGTCGAAAACCGGGCCAACCGGCCGATTTTTGGGATAAACTGGCAGGGTTTTTCCGATCGAACCGACCAGTCTGGTTCGATTTTCTAAATATTTATTCTATAGAGACGAATTCCGTCACCCCTCGAAGTCTTTTTTTTTATTTTAACGCTATCACGTATTTGGTCTTTCAAAAGTCTACTAAGATACATTTGTCATCCCAGTATATTAAACTATTATGATGATATTGTCGTCTCAATAGAACAAATATCTACATTGACGATATTTGTCGTATCAAATATTTTTTTTTTTTAAATACTGATTCTATTAAATATTATATTCGCAATACTAATTATAATTCTATAATAACAATAATTGGATAGAAACATTAAATAGAAGTGTACCGACACGAGTTTAAAAATAAACTTAAATACTTTTAATTATATTATCATATTTGTGCAAAAAAATAAAAGTGTACCAACATAAACTAAAGCAACACATACAAAAACAAAAACTCCCAACGCAAAATAGACATCATGTACAAAATCAAAAGTACCACAATACAAAATTGAAAAACAGATGAAGACTAAAGATCAGCTAAAGACTCGTCGTCATCCAATGAATCCAACTCTTCCTCATGTATAGGCGATAGGGAGTTGGCGTTGGCGGTGTAGGATTCCTGATACGACAAACTGTAGATTGCTCATAAGCTGCGTGATAAATTCATTCATTTGCAGCATGTATTTCTTCATATTGCTCATAAGTTGCATGATAAATACGTTGTTTTGTATTAGATTTTACTTACATAATCATGCGCAGCCTTTTCAATCACTCACTTACCATTTCTCTTATGGTTGACTCGAAAAGATTTCTATGACATTCAGCCACTCCTTGATCAAGCGGTCCCACCGCGTAAGTATGCAGTATTAAATGACTAACTTGAACATATTCCATAATTTGAAAATGAAAATACATTAAAAATAATATGTTATATTAACCATATCGAAACAAGCAGCAACAATAGTTTTGAAGCCTACAGGCTGACAACGAAAGCAATTAAAACATTAATCGATTCTACTCCCGAGACCATGCCATGCCACCACGCCTTTGTTGCTCAATCTGCAAAAATAGTTTAGTAGGGGTGAGTATCATATCAAGAGCACATATCATTATACATGTCACCGTCCTTGCAAGTAAATTGTTGATCAGGCAATTCACAAGTTCTTGGTTCTTGGTGACTCACTTGGAGCCATCTTTCTCTTCTTTTCTTCTTTTATGAAACATCAAAGGGTGTCCCAAGGTTCTCATAAGTAGCATGGAAACAATTTCATGTGACTAAAAACTCAATTTGCACTTAGAAAATTAGCAGTAAATCCCCTACTTCAAATCTGGAAATTATGAGAATGTTAAGGCTGATTTCCAACAATATGCAATGTGCCTTGCCTTAGCTTTTTTGATAGGATCTTTTAGTGATATGTGTGGATGTGTAATGTGATTGTAAAATCAGGAAAGAAATTATTTTGAAGGGGAAAGATGGAGGTTGAGATTAACACAAGCAAATCCTGGTCTGCTGGCCAAATCTGCCTGGAGAAAGTTGTGATGTACATGACAGATTTTGAAGTAGGAAAGGGGGACGTGTTGGACGAGATTTTATGTTGAAAATGAGAGGGATCTGGCCTGTTTTTTCAAAGTTTAAAGTATAGGTTAAGAGGCTTAACATGAGGGGAAAGTGGATAATAAGGAGTTAATAAATGATGACATTTCATATTCAAACATGGGTGACGGTTTGGGATGTTGTGAAAGATTGGCTTAATTAATGAGCTTAGTGGAGGAAAATTTTGAACTCGATGTACATGAATGGTGATATAGGAGAAAAATAATACATATATACATGTAGCTTTTAAAATTTAATATATTTCCACTAGAAAATCGAGCTCAAAATTCGGTTATGGTCTTGCAAAATAAGATAAAATGTGTTGTAAAATAATACAACTAAAACAAACTAATAAATTTACTGTTTAAATTGAATTTAACATTTAAGAAAAGTTCTAAGGAAAGTGCACGCAACATTTTCTATTGTGATTATTCGCTAATAATGTATGTACGGCAAGCGTACCCGCGTACAAGTAATGAAGTGGACTTTTTCAGCCGGATTGTCGATCCTACGAGAAATGTATACTCAATTACACTCTAGTTAATTTAATCCTGACAAAGAAGACATGCAATAAAAAGATGGATTTTTGTAAATTCAAAACTAAACAACTAACTTTAAATTAAATTAAAATAAGAAAGATTAAATAGTTGAGATTCATGATTTCACTTAACTCTCGCTTAAGTAATTTTTCAACATGTAAATTAATTAATTAGGCATTCACAATGTTAGACTGGATCTTCCAATTTTAGCTGATTACCTCTCTTGTGTGAAATTAACCCTAATTGATTAGTTTAACCTACTATATCTCTATGTCGATTAAAACTCAATCAAAAATATTAAATCTTTGTAAAATAGTTCAATGAATCACCTAGGGATAGGAGTATATTTCTATCTCCTAAATTTCAACTAAGGGCATTTGGTTTAAAATGCAAAATATCTCTCGATCATCGTACACTTCACAAATCATGTATTTTGTGATCAATCAAATATATGGAATAATTTCAATAAAAAAAACACATAAAAATAGGTACTTAAAATCAATAAGCAAATATTAAAATTACTTAAACTATGTTAAGCTAATCAATCATCCCAATATAAAACAACTAGCCAATTATATAAATATTATACAAAAAATAAGGTTTATAGAAATACATCACAAGTATAAAAATCAAAGAAAATACAAGATAAATGAAATAAAACACTTCCCTTGATTTTTGCTCCGAAATTCTTTAAACTTTCCACTCACTTCTTGCTTCTTTACTCCAATGGATGCTAGAAACTTGAAATCAAAAACTAAAATACAAACTAACCAAAATAAAGAAGGAAAAACAAAGAAGATATAAAAATGAAAAACTAAGAAGAGGCTAGGGTTTTGGAGAGGATAAATTGTTGATTCTGAGAGGGGGAGTGGAAGTATTTATACTCCCCAAAATTAGACCTACAAAGGTCCCAAAATTGCTAAAAAGTCGAGCCAAACGCGCCCTTAGATGAAAATAAGAAAAGCAGAAATATCCACAACCGCGTGGGCATGGCAGTGTCGCGCGACTAGGGATGACAATAATACCTACGAAGCCGATACCCATTGCAGATCTGTTATTAATGGGTGGGGAATTACCCTACTAAATGGGTTCGTGGTTAGGGTATGAAGGTAAACTTTAAAACCTAACATGAGTATGGGTCAGGTGTGGGTTTTACTGCAATACTCATGCCCGACCAGCATACCCCTTAATTTTCTTAAAAATTATAGAATTTTAAACAAAAGTGATTATGTAAAAATAAATAAAAAATAGAACTCAAATATCTATTGACATTGTTAACGTCTAAACCTTAATATGTGTAAACTATTGACTTTGTTAAAGTCTAAAAAAATTGTTCAAATTCGTTTGTTTAGTTTCAACTTAGAACAAGCTTTTTTCAAGTCAAATTCAAGTGAAGCTCAACATTTAACTCATTCAAATTAATCCGGAACACCTCTAACCTATGACGTATTTAAAGCCCTAAGAAAAATAATAAAATAAATAAATAGTAATGGATTTCAAACAGGTATAGAAGCATACCCGCATCTGACTCGCCCCCAATCCGCACCCGACCCTCCATTTTTAAATGGGTATATAGGTAGGGTATGGAGATTGTAAATCTTTAATGGGTAGGGTATGAGTAGGGATGACAATAATACCCACGCACCCGATACCCGATGGAGACCCGACATAAATGGGCGGGAATTACCCGGCTAAATGGGTTTGTGGGTAGGGTATGGAGGTAAATTTTAAAACCCGACATGGATATGGTTCGGGTGTGGGTTTTACTACAATAGTCATACCCGACCCGCATACCCATTAATTTCCTTTAAAAATTATAGAATTTAAAACAAAAGTGATTGTTTAAAATAAATAAATAAATAATAGAACTCAAATATCTATTGACATTGTTATCGTCTAAACCTTAATGTGTTTAAATTATTGACTTTGTTAACGTTTAAAAAAGTTGTTCAAATTCGCTTGTATAATTTCAACATATAACAAGCTTTTTTCAACTCAAATTCAAGTGAATCTCAATATTTAACTGAATCAAGTTAATCCGAAGTACCTATAACCTATTTATAGCCTAAAAATAATAAAAAAATAAATAATTAGTAATGGATTTTAAATGGATATAGAAGCAAACCCGCCTCCGACCCGCACCCGACCCGAAAATTTTAAATGGGTATATGGGTAGGGTATGGAGGTTGTAAATATTTACTGGGTATGGTACGAGTTTGACAAACCCGACCCATACCCAACCCATTGCCATCACTAGGTATGAGTTTGGCAAACTCGCGCGACCACGCTGTTGCTATAACTTCGCGATCGCATGGTAATAAGACCACGTGACCAACTTCAATTTTTTGAAGTCAGGTCATTTATCTTCTTATCATTTTCAATTAAGTCCCCACATTAAGACTTTCATTTCAAAAATACCCCTGGATATTTGCACTTCTAGTCCTCTATCTTTCTGGGATGTCGCAATTGAATCCCCAAACTTTTGATTTCTTTCAATTTCTCTTCAATCTTGTCCATTTCCTTTCCAATTGAGGTTGTACCTAAATGAACACGATAAAAATGATTTATAAGTAGAAATTCGCTCAATTTTTCAAATTAAAATACCAATTTAAGAGCTAAAATAAGTGTAAAGCACACTTATCACACTCCCAAACTTGAGCTTTTACTCGTCTCGAGTAAACTTATCTACTCAGTAATCAAGAAACATGGAATATGGATCAACAATGTTAGACAACTTGCAAATTAATCATGAGTGTAAAATTTTATAATCAATTCAAAAATATACTTCCAAATAATACTAAAAAAAGAAATTTAGCTTATCCGATTTTCGATCGGTGTGTGTTTGCGCGAGTTCACGCGTGCATAGCCACTTTCAATCATCAATTACATTTAAAAACATTGAAGAGAGGAGAAATTTAAATTCGGTACTAACCCATCATTAGTGGTCAATTCTTTCCTTTCCCACTCGTGACATTCATCCGCAATAAATATTTCTTTTCTTCCCAATATGCAATTCTAGAAGGTACTCTCAAAGCACGCATTTCTTTTTCCACTCTAGTTTGGTTGGGTTTTACTACAATCTCAATACTCTAGACATGCAATTATTCTCTCAAAATATGAATGTTCCTACAAATCAAGAAACCACTGAGAAATTCAAACACACTATCAATCTAAGCCCTTATGCAAGTACAAATGCATGATTCTTATCTACAAATGTGATTATTGCTCGTGACTTTCCCACTCTACTAAGCTTTTTAATTGACCTATGTAACGAGATTTAGGTCGATAACTCCCCCAATGTTTTTAGGATTAAAGGGTATTAGGTTTTGAAATACCCCAACGGACTTAATAACTCAAGTAAAAAAGGTTACAAAGTGAGGTAGATTTATTAAGCAAATTTGATTTTTCTTTTCTTTTCTTTTTTTCTTCTTTTTGGTATACCCTACTCGTTAAGCTTTCTAGTTGACCCATGTAGTGAGCTTTAGGCAGGTGAATCCCAAGTTTAAAACTTAAGGTACCAAGTTTTGAGATACTCCAACGAGCTTAATCACTCAAGTCAAAAAGGCTACGAGATAAGGCAATGCGAGAATTAAAATAGACTTAGATCTCTAGCATATGGTTATTACCTAGCTCATACTTGATATCAAAGACACTCCACACAAATTATATCAATCATATATGAAATCAATACACATCCAGACCATCTCCTTTACCGGCTCGACTACTACCAAATTTATCTCACAATAGGATCAAGAGATTTAGGGCATTAGAAAAAATTAGATAGATTGATAAAAAAAAAAAAAATTAAAATACAAGTTTATAGCCTAGTTCTTCTACTTCATAACTCTCTCCATCTTTCAACAATTTTCAAAATTCACCAACAACTGATCATGACTATTTTGCTCAATAAAACTAGGATCTTAAATGGATAAGCAATTTGTAAAAATAAGCACAAGTAGCATATTGGTCATAAATCATGAATCAATAACAATTTTAAACATCAGGTCATCATATACCGATAAGGCTATCTAACACATCAATGCAAAATAAGAAATTTCCCCCAAATTTGAAATGCACATTGTCCTCAATGTGTAAAATAAAATCAAAGTAAGAGGAAAAAAGTTATTAGACATCCCAAGAAGTGGCGGGGCACTCATAAGTAGTTTTGAGCATGTAAAAATCTCATTGCAAGCATCAGCAATCCATCCCCAAACTTGCGTTAAACCTTCCAATCGATTGAACATTTATTTCTCCAATGAGGCATTTCACCAAACACCTTATAAGCATCCTATGAAAAGACAAGAAAAGAGTAGAATTTACTGGTGAATGACCCAAAAATTTAAATCACATTCAACAGCTCAATTCTAACTCATAAATCCAATATAATTTGCTCATCCACCTCAACAATAAATCACACTTGAAGATAAAATACAATATGCACCATGTGATTTAAAAAATGAGAGTTAAGCAAATTTTTTACTTTGAAAGTTTGATAAGAGAATATATTAGAGCTATTTCCCACTTCCCAACTTAGGCAAAATAAATGTGGGAGATTAAGACTTGGGCCTAACCAACTAATTTGCAAGAATGTAAATCAAATGCAAAAAAAATAAAAATGTAAAGGGATAGAGAATGGGTTGCCTCCCATTAAGCACTAATTTCAAAGTCATTACCTCGACTCTTAACATAAGCACTTCATGGCACTCTAAATATAGCTTTTGATGTTATGCCCATTTTTCTTCTATTAGGTTTGCTTCACTCTTCATTGATTTGAAATACTTCCACTCTGTCACATCCAATGTCATGAGACTTGCCTATTCCATCCAATTCAAACTCAACTATGGAGACTTGTTCCTCCTCAAGTGACTTAATCACAAGTTCTATTATTGGACAATCAATGAAGTTGAGAGAATTTGATTTGATCCCTTCCTCATTAACCGTCACTTCTTCATGTGATTCTTGTGTGATTAAATTGTCATTCTCTTCAAGCTCATCTCTATTAGTTGATGTCTCCTCGGATTGAATGACCGATCCAAAATTTGAATCCATGAGCAGTGGCAGATTTTTCCTATTAATTCCCAAGAGTGGAATATACCCCCACCTTTGAAATCCTTCCCAATACGTGGCATCTTCTATAAGCATATCATCTTCATCCAATTTGGCAAGCTCATTATAATACTTTGCAAGTACATTCTCATTTAATAGTGGAGGACCATCTCACACAAGGGTAATGTCCTCATCCCAATCATTCGGTACAAAATCTTCTAAGAGTATGTAACTTACATCCAAAATGTCAGTTGCTTGTTTTCAGCATTTCAAATATTGTCTAAAGTCAATAAGTTTCGACGTAAGCAAGCTATTGCACAAAAACAAACATTGTCCATTATAATACATCTTGTAACAAAGGATATTCTTCAAGCATATCTTCATCACCTATGTAACGAGATTGTTCATTGCAAATGCTTTACTATTTTGACAATGTTTGAATCAAATATGCATATAAATAAAACCAAAACCAAAAATAAGAAAGATTAGAATTGTGATGATTAACCAAATGTAACAAAATAAATACAAATGCAAATTGTTAAAATTAAAATTAACTAAAGTAATAATCGAAGAAAAAATATTCCCCGATAACGGCGCCAAAAACCTATTCGCTAATAATGTATGTACAACAAAGGCACGGATCACGTATAAGTAATAAAGTGGACTTTTTGAGTTTGGATTATCAGTACCATGAGGAATGTATACTCAATTACACTCTAGATAATTGACACAATAAAAAGATGGATTTTCGTAAATTCAAAACTAAATAACTAACTTTAAACTGAATTAAAATAAGGAAAGTGAAAGATTAAGTAGTTAGGATTCATGATTTCACTTAACTCTTGCTTAAGTAATTTCTCAACATGCAAATTAATTAATTACTCATTCGCAATATTAGACCCGATCTTCCAATTTTAGCTAATTATCTCTCTCGGGTGAAAATATTCCTAATTGATTGGTTTAACCTACTATATCTCTATGTTTATTAAAACTCAATTAAAAGCATTAAATCTTTGTAAAAATAGCTCAATAGATCAACTAGGGATAGGAGCATATTTCTATCTTCTAAATTACAATCTAGGGAATATGTTATTTGATCTAAAATGCACAATATCTCTCGATCACCATACATTTCGCAAATCACATATTTTGTGATCAATCAAACATATGGAATAATTTCAATAACAAACACACGTGAAAATAGGTAATTAAAATCAATAAGCAAACATTAAAATTAGTTAAACTAAATTAAGCTACATCAATCATCCCAACATATAACAACTAGCACATTATATAAAAATTACACAAAATATAGAAATACATCACAAAGTATAGAAATGAAAGATAAAAATACAAGATAAATGAAATAAAACACTTCCCTTGATTTTTGCTCCAAAATTCTTTGAACTTTGCTTTATATTTCAACTCACTTCTTGCTTCTTTGCTCCAATGGATGCTAGCAGCTTAAAATTAAAGACTAAACTAAACTACAAACTAACCAAAATAAAGAAGAAAAACGAAGAAGAAATAAAATGAAAAAACTAAGAAGAGGCTAGGATTTTGGAGTGGTTAAATTGGTGATTTTGAGAGAGGGGAAGTCAGAGTATTTATACTCCCCAAAATTAGACCTAAAAAGGTCCCAAAAATTGCTAACAAGCCGAGCCAAACATGCCCTTAATTGAAAAAAAAGAAAAGCATAAATAAATCTCGGAACTGGGACGAAAAAGGCCCATGCGGCCGCGCGGACTTAGTAGCCGCTGTCGCATGGGTACGACTCAAAGAGGGTAGGCACCCCCACCTCTTTTCCCTCTGATAGGAATCCTCCTGTATTCCGAATGAAAATTATGGGAATTCCTAGACAAAGTTTTATTCCTAGGCCGCAGTAAGTAGATCAAGAGGTCGTTCAGCCCCTTGTCCCCAAAGTTGGGTAATATGTTCTCAACCATTTTTCTCCAATCTGACCTAGCTGGCAGGAGATCCCGATTCGCGATAGAGAATAATACAGCAAGCGAGGGCGATGAACCTCTCATTCTAATTCAATGCTCTCTGAACCGCATGGGAAGGTTTCCCATCACCCTTTCTCTTGATCACATATTTTGGTTGATAATTGCTCAAGAATTCATTGATAATTACTTTGTCAGGTTCTAGGGAGGCTACTCTTTTTTTTTTGTTGATTGAGCCACTCTCCCTCATTCAAATTGTTCATCCCTCTTCACGAACTTGTACAATCGATGCCATAAAGATAGCCAACTTTATTATCAAAGAAATAAGGAAACGGGCGACATTTTGGCACTAAATATCTGGAGGTGTGGAAAGAGCAGCTGTGATGTTACAATTAAGTCCCCAAACTTTTGATTTCTTTCAATTAGGTCTCTAGACATCAAATTTGCTCTTCTTTTAGCTCAATTTCTCTTTAATCTTGTATGTTTTCTTTTCAATTGTAGTTGTACCTAAATGTACAAGATAAACATGATTTATAATAAAAATTCGCTCAATTTGTCAATTAAGATGTCGATTTAAGAGCTAAAATAAGTGTATAAAGCACACTTATCAGTGACCAAAACTTTAATTTGTAAATCTTAGCATTTTTTGTAGCAACGAATTAATATAGATCAAATCATTTTTTTGAAAGTTTCTCCATAAGTAATTAAATATTTTCGATCGCTACAACCCTTCCCACTTAAAATAACTACGTCCTCAAAATTTAAATTACTTGATTAATGAGGTCGGGATACTTGGATAAAATGTCTTCTTCTCTTTACTAGGTAGCCTCGTCCTCACTGCGTCTACCTCACTGTACTTTAACTAATGGAGCTTCTTGATTTCTCAGAACATGGACTTTTCTATCAAAAACAACTGCAGGTACCTCTTCATGTGACATATCACGTGTACTTCCAAAGATTGAACACTTACTACATGACTTGGGTCATGCACATACTTCCTTAACATTGAGATGTGAAACAATTGTGCACTGCCGATAGCTTGGATGGCAATGCTAAACAATATGTCACGTTTCCAACCTTTTCGATGACTTCAAAAGGATTGATGAATATGGGCCTCAATCTTCCTTTCTTCTCAAATCGTAGTATTCCCTTCATTGGAGTGACCTTAAGAACACTTTCTCCCCAACTTCAAATTTCAACTCTTTTCATCTTTGGTCAGCACAACTGATAAGATCCAAGAAAGTCAAACCTTAATGCGCGTGCCGATAGGATCCATGATGAGATTTGAGGCCCAAGGGATTCAATAGTTGATGGTAAGACTTGTTTACAAGCGATGGAGTCGAGCTGAAGAGAAGACAATACATTGTAGGACTTTTTGGTCGATCAAAAATCACTTTCGGTCGACCGCCAGATTGAAGACAACAGAAGGTCGATTGCAGGCACCACCGGTCAACCGTTTTGGTCGACCGAAACAGAACTTCAGCCAACCGTGTGGTTGACCGAAATCCACATCAGTCGACCTTGGTCGATTGAACGTACCAACTAAAACATGTTGAAAGTTGATTCTCGGAGTTTTTAATGCAATTTTCGCTTTTCTTATTTCTTCCAATATTTTGTACTATATATACTCCACACCCTCAAACCCTAAAAAAACTTGGTTCATTTTGAACCTTCTTTTTGTGTGAAGATTTGTGAAGTTAAAATCCTCCTTTTATCAAGCCTCTTTAAGGTAATGTGCTCAACTTCATGTAGAGTTTAATTATTCTAGTGATGTTGGAAGAAATCTTGGAGTTTGTTTAATTCTATCCATTAGGCTAGGAATCTTAACCTTTGGATTTTGGTTAGATTAAGCTTGGGTCAAGGTTTATTATTATCAATTTTTGCTTTCTTGGGTTGATTCAAATAGTTGTGAAATTTTTTGATCAAATACCAAGGGGTTTCACATCATTTGGTACTAGAGCTTGGCTCTAAAATTGGTATATATATCATTTAAATTCTTGTTGTTGTTCTTGTTGTTCATCATATTAAAAAAATGAAAATTCTAAAAACTGAATGTTCTTGAGCATCTATTGATTTCTATATATTGGTTATTTTGCTTTGTTGTCATATTTGAGTTTATTGGGGGTTTCCATTATTCATACACTTACAATTCTACATTATCCAAAGTGTGCATACAAAGTGTTTGATAAAATGCATCAATGAATATTACACTATTAATTCCTATGTCTTCAACCTTTATGCCTTTTTAATTACTTATGTTGTTCAATCTCATTGTTAAAATTGTGTTCTGGATATTTTAACATATGCATCACTTGTTCCTTTTGGGTATAGCAAGCAAAGAAATTACACTTGCTATTGTTCTTTCTAGTCCTAAGTTTCTCTTGCTTGATTGTGATTTTTGACTTCACAAGAATTTACTTTCTTGGTTTAGTTGATTACGTTCTTTGGAGAGCTTGAGAAAGGAAACTTTGAGTGGAAAAGGGTGAGAGTGGTGAGCTCATTATCGAGTAAAAGTCTAAATTGAGTGAAAATATTACTTGTGAGGACACTACCACACTTGCATAACATGGCCAATTTCAATACTCAAAGTGAGCCAAATTTCAATTCCTAAACTCAAGACTTGTATGAAATGTGGGAAACTCTTTCCACCACTTTTACTAGGAAAATGGAGGAGATAGGAGGAAGGTTAGAAAAGTTAGGAACAAGAGGGGAGGTTGGTGAGCTAGGGATAACTGAAGAAGAGCGAGAGATAAATTTTTGGTGATGTTTTAGTTGATGATGAGAGTAGAGAACAAAATGGGACCATGGGTAGGAAAAGAGGAGATTGGTTTGATAGGAGTGGAGATGGGATGAATGAAAAGATTGATAGTGTAAAAGTGGAGATTCCATCCTTCCCTGGGAGGAGTGATAGTGGGGAGAGAGGGGTGAAGAGGTTTGTTAATCCACCAAAATCTTTGGTCAATGTTAGTGAGATGGAGAAGCATGGTAAAAGTACTTTCTACACTAGGTGCCTTGTGGGGTATAAGGCATGCAATCTCATTATAGATGGGGAGAGTGACAATAATTTGGTGAGTGCTAGTATGGTGGAAAATTTGGGGTTACCGGTAATGACGTTTCCTAATCCTTACCAATTGCAAATGTTGAGTAACTATGGGGAAGTGAGGGTGAGTAAACAAGTTCTTCTTGCTTTCAACATTGGAACTTATAGTGACCAATAATGTTTGATAATCACAAGTGTACGATGTCGCATCAAAGTAATAAAGTGGACCAAAAAGTCCCGATTATCGTCCCACAAGGATTATGATTAACTACCGAAGGTATTCTAATTCTCGCCTTATTTGAATAATTAAAAAGTGAAATTGTGATGAACGAAATCACTAAACTAAAAGCAAATAAAAAATCAATCAAAGTGTTCTTTTAATCAATGGATAAAAAGTTGGGATTTCACAAGTTCACGTAGTCTATACTTTTAATTCCACCATTCAAGTTTTAATCTACTAATGTGACCGATCGAGTTCACTTATGCACATGAAATTGCCCTCTTGGATTTAAATAAACTCTACCTAATTAGACAACTGTGTTTCTAGACAGCTGGTTGTAATGATTAGGTGTATGGAATACAAGAACTCAATTTAAGACCTTAATAACAACAAACGTATATCTCTATTGCTTATTCAATTACCGGGTTTTATTTCTAGATCTAGGTCATTAGCTCACCTCTCGGATTATGAAAATAATCCATTAAATCAATAAATAAGTGACCAATTAATTTATGCATTAATCATAAAATAAAACCATCACGTGCAATCAATACGTAAAACTTGAAAAATGTAATTAAACATGGAAAACTATGCTACATCGTTAATCCCAACAAATAGTTTAGTTGTTCATAACGTTGAAATTGAAAACATGAATAAATAAATAAATAGAATAACTTCATGAGCGTAAAAAGTAAATAAGTGAAAGAACTTTTGCACCAAGAATTAGCTTCCACGTGTTGATCTTCAATCCTCACATCTTTGCCTCCAATAAACTTGAATGATCTCCCAATAAAAGATGATAAATTTTGCCTCTTGAATATGTGTGCAAATGTCCTCTTCTCGCGCATGAAAAGTCCAATATATAGTTTCTTTCCCGAAACCTAGGTAAAAGAAAAAAACTTGAAAACGAGCATGGGCCTTTTTCCTTCTAGGCTGGACAACTGCACCTAGAGTTGGCAACGGGGCGGATTCGGGGCGGATCGCCCTGATCCGAATCCGCCCCGTAAAAAATTACACAGATCCGATCCGCCCCGCGATCCTCCGCGTTCGGGGCGGATCGGGGCGGATCACGTCCCGATCCGCCAACTTGATCCGCAAAATTTTTTTTTTTTTCCCTCCCTGCAATAGCACCTGTAACCTGTTTTTTATTTGTTTGACAATGCATACAACATATTCATTTCTTCAACATACTATTACTAATCCACGTTCAACAATTATTCAATTAATATCATTGCAATTTGCACATTCAACTTTCAACAATCACCAACACATGATTCATCCACAATTTAACAAAACTGAATATGTTGAAACATCACTTTAACAAAACAAAAGATAACATATTCATAGCAGAAAATGTAAATATGCCTAAAGAAAACACAAATATTTCACAATAAAAGTTACAAAACATAAGAAGTTTTTGCATCATCAAGTTCCACTTCGTTTGCTCAAGAATCAAGAGTGTTAATGTTTGAGTTAGAGATGACAGAAGACGATTCCTGAAATAAGAAAATAGATATAAATCACATAACATTATTTAAATTGATTTTTTAAATGATAGGAAATAGATATAAATCACGTAACATTACTTTGAGATTCTGACATCTACAACAAAAATAAGTCTTTGATTACATCTACAATCGATAACATTCAAGACACTTGTCATCACTTGGAGATCAAGAATATGATTCTCAAGTTCTGAAAATGAAGCATTACAAAAGCATGAAATAACATGTCTTCACAAGTATCTTAAAATGAACAAAAGGCAAAAGCAAAGCATTCATTACAAAATTAAATTTGATGTTGATCACAAGATAGCATTTAAAATTTCAATTTACATGACTAGTGAACTAATATTGTAATTCAACACATTTCCATTTCATATGATAATATAAGTCAACATTTAAGAGGCAAAATAACAAAAGCATTAAAAAAGTCAACATATTACTGATTACTCAAGCAAGCCCAATATTCAGATGATGCCATCCCTTTCAATTTAAATTTCTGCTATAAAATTGGTCATCCACTCATCTTCTTCCTTCCCCAGGTTTATTCCTGTATTACCCCAACTCAATATCCTCATGTATAGCTATTTTAGGATACTAGACATAACCACTACCATTTATCAACTCAAATAAATATCCACAAATCTAAAACTACAAATCTCAAAACCTCAACTTTAGACAAAGTTTGAAAAATCTACACATTAAATCAAGCACATAAATCGGTTTATGTAATACAAATATGAGTAATGAGTTCAAAGAGACAAAGAAAAAGACTGGAATAGTGCCTGTGACCGACCCTGCGCCTGCGTGAAGGACGCTGCGCCTGCGTGTCTGTGACGGACGCTGGTCACGCTGCGAGCCTGCAGCTCGCTGCCGCCGTGCGTGGCGGACTGGAGTGTGAGCGAGGATGGAGGCGGTGCGGTGGAGATGGGAGAAGTTGGAGAGGACGGAGATGGAGAGCCGGAGATGCCGAGACCTGAGGTGAAGAAATTGAGGCTAGGGTTCAACTGAGGTGAAGAAATTGAGCGGCGCTGCGGCTAGGCTTTCGTTTTGTTCTCTCTCTCTCGACAGTCATATAGTGATAATGTGATATCCAGCTAGGCTTTCGTTTCGTTTTGTTCTTTCTTTCCGATTTTTTTTTTTTTTTTTTTTAACAGTAACGGATCGGGGCAGATCGGATTTAGCTGATCCGATCCG
Organism: Ligustrum vulgare; assembly: GCA_963555705.1. Classification (NCBI taxonomy): domain Eukaryota; kingdom Viridiplantae; phylum Streptophyta; class Magnoliopsida; order Lamiales; family Oleaceae; genus Ligustrum; species Ligustrum vulgare. Next base: position 36,783,621 of record OY743173.1, on the reverse strand, counting down.
CCCCGTCGATCCACGGATCACGAAATTTCTGCTCCATTCGGATCGGGTATCCATCAGGTTCGGGGCGGATCGGATTTTTTTGCCATCCCTAACTGCACCGCCACGCAGTGCAAGCTTTGGTAGCTAAGCAATTGAACCAAAAATGGTTCTGTTAAATTTGCTCCTGTCACGCGACCACCTAATGAAATTGTCGTGGCCACATAGTACAATTCGTCCAGTGCAATTTCATCTTTTCCAGTATGTTTAAGTAAGCCCCTAAACCTTATTTGTACGTGAGTCCTTCATCTTCTGATTGCAACAATTTAGTTCTTGAACTTTCCAAATACTTCAATTCTTCTTCAAACTTCAATACATCTTCAATTAAGACCTTGAATTTTGATTTCTTCCACTTAGCTCCTCTTGAAATTCCCGGTTGATGGCAACAATATTCATTTTGTCCACTTTTAGCTCCAAATGTCATTCAAATGTGCATTATTCCACTTCATTGCTTCATTCTTATGAATCTGGGGGATATTCCTACAATGTAAACAAATAACACAACATTATGTAGTAATTATTCAAGAATGACAATAAATTGTTCTAATTTAGATATATAAGTAAGCGTGTAAAACGCACTTATCAACCAAGTGTTGTGTGATGTAGTCTCCATGCACACTACTCACATACTTTTAGGTAAACCTTAGCAAAGTGGTAGGAATGTGAAACATGATAGGAAAAGGAACTGGTATAGTTTTCAATTAAGTGGGAAAAAGGTGGTGCTCCTATATTTGGGTCCAGAAGAAGTATGCAAGGACCAAATGAAACTCAAGAAAGAGTTTGAGAAAGAAAATGAAGAGAAGAAAGAAAAAGACAAGAGAGTTGGGGTCACGGCCCTAAAAAAGGAGAGGAAATGAGAGTTGGAACCACGACTCCAAAAAAAGGTAAGGTGAGAGAAGAACCGAGAGTTGAGGTTCCTACCTCAGAAAAAAAAGAAGGGGAAGTGAAAAGTTCCATAAAAGAAGTTGAGGGAAAAAATCACAAAAAAATGTTCTCCGCGCTTGATGAATCTAACAATTCCCTCCCTAACTTGGTTACTTCTTTATTGCAGGAAATTGACCAAAGCAATAAAGAGCTTCAAAGGCATGCCAAGTTGATTAAGCACATGGAAACATTTTCCTACATCAACAAATACCATCAAGGTAACAGAATTGTAATAACCGATACATTATCTAGGAGGTATGCTCTTATCGCTTATTTGAATGCAAGGTTAATGAATTTTGAATGTGTTAGAAAGTTGTATGATAATGATGTGGGTTTTACAAGTGTACTTTTTTTTTTTTTACTTGTGAAAATGCTTTATGTGGTAAATTGTATAGGAATGATGAATTCTATTTTTTGAAAACAAATTTTATATGCCTAATTTCCTAAATGTTAAATCTTTTTGTTTTGAATTTATTATGGGCTTGCATGCTAATCATCCGAAATTATCTATCATGTTTGAATCATGTGGTAAGAGGGACTTTGATAGATTCCTTAAGCATGACAATTATTTATTTTCGGAAATTAGATTGTTTGTTCCTAAATGTGCCATGCATGAGTTGTTAGTGAGAGAGGCATATGTTGGGTGTTTGATGGGATGACTTGGAATCAAAGGGGCCTTAGAGATATTAAGTGATCATTTTTATTGGCCTAATTTGAAAATTGGTACTGAACATGTTTACAATTGTAGTAAATGCTTCACTTGTAAAAAAGCTAAATCCGAGTTTTTGCCTTAAGGATTATACACACCGTTGCCCATCCCTAGTAAGCCTTGGATTGATATTCCTATGAACTTTGTATTGGGATTACCTAGGTTTAGAAAGGGAAATGATGCTATTGTTGTGATTGTTGGTAGAAATGTTAAAACGTTGCATTTTATTACATGTCATGAAATCAATGATGCTACCAACATAGTAATTATTTCCTTTAAGAAAGTAGTGCATTTAAATGTTGTCCATAGGGGTATTTTGTCGGATATAATTGCACAATTTCTTAATCACCTTTGGGAAGTTTTGGAACCAAACTTCTAGTTTTAATCAATTTTCTTCCCCAATCCGATGGTCAAACAAAAGTGGTTAATAAAGTTATAACACAATTCCTTCATACTACCCTTAAAAGTAACCTAAAGAGTGTGGAAAATGGTCTATCCTTTGTTACAATTGTTCATAATAGAAATGTTCATTCTATCCTCAAATTTTCTCTTTTTGAGATTATTTATGATTTTAACCCGTTAACTCTTTTGGATTTGATTCATTTGTTTATCAATGAAAGAGGTAGCTTGTGTGGGGAGAAAAACGCGAAGGGAGTTAGATCCTTTCATGGGATGGCCAAGTTTCAAATTGAGAAGAAGATTGAGCATTACACTTCCAAAGCCAACAATGGTAGGAAATATATCACATTTGACCCAGGAGGTTGGATATGGTTCCTATTGAGGAAAGAACGGGTTACCAATCAAAGACAATCCAAAGACAACGCCTACAAACTGATCTTACCCGGTGAGAATAAAATTTTAGTTACAATTATTGTGCCTGATTTTTCTCTTTTTATTGTAGGTATTGACTCGAGGTAGAATCCTTCTCGAGAGAAAGGAGATGATGAGAATCAAGAAAGTTAAGTCTCGCTGCACTGTACCATGGGCCCCATTACAGATCAAGGGTCTAGGAATTTCATGACAATGCTGCAAGCAAGATTTGAGGTTGAATCATTTTCAAGAGGGAGAGATGATGAGATCTAAGAAAGTCAAACCTCAATGTGCATGTCGGTGGGACCGAAAATTGAGATCCGAGGCCCAAGAGTTGATAGTAGGACTTGTTTACAGGTGATGGAGTCGAGCTGAAGAGAAGACAATACCTTGCAGGACTTTTCGATCATCAAAAATCACTTTCAGTAGACCGTCGATCGAAGACAAGAGAAGGCCAGTTGCAGGTGCTACCAGTCAACTGTTTCGATCGACCGAAACAGAACTTCGGTTGACTAGTCAGTCAATGGACCGAACGTATCGATCGAAACAAGCTAAAAGTTGATTCTCGAAGTCTTTTTGTGCAACTTTCGCTTTTTTTATTTCTTCCAATATTTTGTACTATAAATACTCCATGCCCTCAAACCCTAAAAAAACTTTGTTCATTGTGGATGTGTGAAAACACTTGTGAGGTAAAATCCTCCTTTTATCAAACCTCTTTGAGATAATGTGCTCAACTTCATGTAGAGTTTAATTATTTTTGTGTTGTTAGAAGAAATCTTGGAATTTGTTTATTTCTATCCATTAGGCTAGGTTTCTTAACCTTTGAATTTCGGTTAGATTAAACTTAGGTCAAGGTTTATTATTATCAATTTTATGTTTCTTGGGTTGATTCAAATAGTTGTAGAAATTTTTGGTCAAATACCAAAGGGGTTCGCATCATTTTCGGTCAATCGAAAAGTCCTGCAAGGTATTGTCTTCTCTTTAGCTCGACCCCATCGCATGTAAACAAGTCCTACCATCAAATCTTGAATCTCTTGGGCCTCGAATCTCGTCATGGGTCCCATAGACACACGCATCGAGGTTTGACTTTATTGGATCTCATCATCCCCTCCATCTTGAAAATGATTCGACCTCGAATCTTGCTTACAGGCATTGTCATGAAATTCCTTAACCTTTGATCTTGCAATGGGGCCCACGGTAGAGTGTAATGACATTGACTTTCTTTATTCTCATAAATAACTCTTCTGACAATCCTGAGATGTCCCAATCCTTATTCTTATCTTATCTATAGCTTCAACAGTTCTCTCAACAATTCTGGACCTCAAATTCTTCTTTCGTTGGCCTTTTCCAAATATAATGGTGAATGACATTAACGTCCATATAAAGCTTCGTACAGTGCCATACCGATTGTAGTCTGGAAACTATTATTATAGGCGAACTCAACCAACGGAATATGAGCTTCCCAATTACCAGCCAAATCCAGTACACATGCTCTTAGCATGTCCTCCAGTACTTAGATAGCTCATTCAGATTGCCTGCCAGTCTAGGGATGATATGTTGTACTGAAAGTCAACTTAGTTCCCATGGCGGTCTGAAGGCTATTCCAAAATTTTGAAGTAAATCTTGGATCTCTGTCCAACACAATGGACACGGGTACTTCATGAAGACAGACAATCTCTTTGACATATATATGTGCGAACCGTTCTAAATTGAAATTCATTTGAACTGACAAGAAGTTGGATAATTTCGTCAATCGGTCTACGATCACCCATATTGCATCATGACCTCTTGTCGATCTAGGAAAACCAACGAAAAAATCCATTGTAATCTTTTTCCATTTCCATTCCGGTATATCCATCGGGTTTAATAGTCCCAATGGCCTCTAATGTTCGACTTTCACTTGCTGACAAACCATACACCTTGATACAAACTGTGCTATTATCCGTTTCATGTTTCACTTGCTGACAAACCATACACCTTGATACAAACTGTGCTATTATCCCTTTCATGTTTCTCCACCAAAAGGTTATACTCAAATCCTTTTACATCTTGGTTCCACCAGGGTGAGCAGCATTAGAGGTGGCAAACAGGTCGAGCCTCCCGTCGGCTTGAATTGTCATTTTGGCAAGCCAGTGGATGAGCTGATCGAACATTTTGAAGCTCGGCTCATGGTTTGACAAGCGGTTTGTTTCCCAGGAGCCCAATGAGCCAACAAGCCGTTTGACTCATCGGCTCGTTTAAAATTTTAAAAAAAAAATTAATGCCAACAGTCACAACATCTGACCATTGGCTTGGCTGGCAACGATCATAAATGTGACCGTTGCCAGCCCAAAATTGGATCCTGGGCAAGCCAACAGTCCAATTGATTTTTTTTCTTTTTTTTCCCCTCTTTTTCATTCTATAACTCAACCTCAACTTCATTTTTACTCCACTCCAATACAAAATCTCTCAATTATTCTACTTTCTTATTCATTAGTCCAAGCTCTCTCTCTCTCTCTCTCTCTCTCTCTCTCTCTCTCTCTACAATTATACAATTACTTACATAGTTACAAACTTCAATCTCTCCAATTTTTGTTACATACATTTCAATCTCTCAGCTTTCATTACATCTCTCAACTCTAACCATTTATTATCTATACAATTATACACACATAATTTTCAATATTCTTTTCACCAACTACACTACAATTACACACATTTCATTTTCTATTTCAAATTTTCTACATACAAAAGAATGGATCACAGCAGTCGAAGATTTTTTAATGAGTTGTTCGATGGTCCACTTGGATTTGGGGGGCATGATGACTCAACAGCACAATCTCACTATCAGTTCAATGACGAATTTTCCGGTCTCAACGACATACCAATTCTCTACAATATTGAAGAAGATGAATTAAATCAACGAATCGATTTAGACGATGTTGAAGAAGATGCGGATGTTCAAATCTTAGAAAATAATCCCGATATTCCTGATGCAAGAGGGAAACGAAAAGCTAAAAAAGGTAAGAAGCAAACTGAAAAGTGTTGAGATCACATTAAATTGGTCACAATGAGGAAAACAATCGACAGAACTCGAGATTTCAAAGCTGTGTGCAAATATTGTGCACAACAATTGGCATGAAAAAATGACATTGGTACTACACACCTCAACAATCACTATTGCAAGTGTTAGACCAAGCACGGGTTTGTTGAATCAAATCAAATTCAAATATAATTTGGTTCATCCGCTAGTGGTTCTGCAATTGGATCTACACACACTTTCAAATTGGATGTATTCCGAAGAAGACAATCAAACTGGCATGGTTCAATTTGTTGCAGGGGTGGAGTTGTCACTAAGCATAGTGGACAACAAACACTTTGTTATCTATATCAAATAGTATCTTCAACCCAGGTACATGGTATTAGTCGAAACACTTTGCGTTCTGATACAATAGAACATTTTTTTAAAAATAAGAAGCAATTTATAGTCGAATTAAATGAATATGGCTGTGTTATTTCCTTTACTTCTGATCTTTGTTAAGGTATTAACAAAAAAGGTTATAAAAAGGTTATATTGCTACAACTGCACACTACATTGATCGACTTTGAGTTATACATTAAAAATAAATAAAAAATTATCGCTTTTAAAATTATAGAATTTCCTCATGACGCTGACAACATATTTAATACTATACTGCAAATTGTTAGAGAATATGGTTTCGAAAGTAAAATTCAATCATTTATTTTCAATAATGCTAGTGTAAATAAGCTTGTAGTAGATAAGTTATGTAGAATTCTTAATCCGGAGTTTGGTGATTTTTTATTCCATATTAGATGTGTTTGTCATATTTTGAATTTAATTGTTCAAGATGGAATAAAATATATAAAGATCAAATGGATAAAATTAAAGATTTATTAGTACTCATAACTATATCACCGAGTAGAAAACAATACTTTGAAGAGATGTGTTCACAATACAGTTTAGATCCTAAGAAATTTATCGCCGACGTAGGCCATAGGTGGAACTCTACGTATTTGTTATTTAAATTATGTGAAGGTTATGAACACATCATAACCGAGTATTATAACAGTAGAATATTTAGAAATGAAAATAATCCTCTGTTAATAGAATTGGATTGGAAAGCTGCTTTTAAAGTCAAAAAAATTTTGACAAGTTTTTACGATTCAACCAACATATTATCTGGGTATATTATCCAACTAGTTCAAGAATTCTTGAACGTTTTTATATTATTGCAAGAACTTTTTATAGATATAGAATCGACTCATTATTTGTTGATATGATAATTGTTATGGAAATGAAATTTAGGAAATATTGGGAAGATTTACCTATGTTATTTCTCTTAGCATGAGTAATGGACTCACGTTACAATTTAAAGGGTACAAAAATTCTTATTTCAAAAATAAATATCTCGTTGATGTACGATTATCACTTATAATAATTTAGAAAGCACGTTAGTAAACATATATACCGCATATGATGTACGATTAGGAACTAATATTAATTATACACAATCTGCACCGTCACATGCCACCACACTTGGAGACGACGAAGTAGAATTATACAATCTAATGAAAGAAATTAGTCAAACACAAGGAACTTCTTCTTACAATATATCTCCTAGTTGTAATGAATTGGGTCCACTTGTAATACAAGAAGAACTGAAAATGTATTTTCAACAAGATTTACTTAGAAATGTGGAGCGTGCTAATTCTTTAAAATTTGATTTACTTGAATATTGGCGAACGACTGAACGAAGATATCCGATTGTTTCCGCCATAACAAAAGATCTACTAACACCTCCGGCTAGCACGGTGCTTTGGAGTCTACTTTTAGTTCAGGTAAAAGAGTTTTGTCAGAAATTAGGAGCCGACTCAAAAAAGATATTTTGAAAGCGTTAATGTGTGTCAAAGATTGACAAGACGTTCATTTTTGCACACAAAATAAGTATGCCTAAATTGCATGCAGTCAAGTAAATGATATTTAACTTTGAACTTTTAATTTCTTTGTATAAAATACAATTTTGATTTCAAAACAAAAATTGTACACGTAACAAATTGTTCGTGTATAATTTTAACTCCGCCTATTAGAAAATTCAATTACTCAATTTAGTAGCCGATCCCAAGCCCGAAAAAAGGAGGAGGGTTTTAATTTTAAAACTTTTAAATTTTAATTTATTTACTCAATTTTAGTTTTTTTTCTTTTCAAATTATAAATGGAGATTTGAACAAGTTTTTACGTTACAATTCACCATTTCGACTATCATTCACTAACAACAATCTAACATTACTTACTAATTTATTTATTACACAACTAATTATAAATTTATATATAATGTATCATTATATTTAAGTCATAAGAGAAAAAGGAAAAAAATAAATAAAAAATATAAACCAGCCGGCGAGCTGAAGCTCAGCTTGTCCCACGAGCCGCAAGCTCGTGGGCCAAGCCGATCTCAGCATCGGTCAAACGAGCTGAGCCTAAGTTCTGCTCGTCATTTTGATGAGCCAGCACACTGAGCCCATTGCCACCACTAAGCAGCATAAAGAGTTGAATGGGCTTCAGACATGATCTCGTCTCTCAGTGCTTCATCTTTAGGCACACACAATAGGCCTTTAAACATAAGGGCTTTAGCGTTTGCTATCTCAAATCCTTTCCTCTTCTTTGTTCCAACATTAATCCTAATATTCTCCAGAAAAGGATCATTCTTTTGAGCTGCTATAATCTTATCCCTAAGAGTCGGCCTCATAGACAAACTTGCTAACTTTGTCAAGTTCGAACTTGTGGTGTTAATAGCTCTATCCTTAGATTCCTCAAAGTCTCGAACAATTTGATCTTGCACAGAACACAAAGCTGATAATTAGCTCATGTTCTTCCTGCTCAAAGCGTTTGTGACTACATTAGCTTTACTCGAGTGGTAAAGGATAGTGCAATCATAATCTTTCACTAAATCCAACCACCTATGTTGGCTCATATTTAACTTCTTCTGGATGGAGAAGTATTTGAGACTCTTATGATCGATGTATATTTCACACTTGCTCCTGCATAGGTAGTGAAGCCAAATCTTTAGAGCATGAACTACTACAACAAGCTCGAGATCGTGTGTTGGGTAATTTTGCTCATACTACTTCAATTGTCTTAATGCATAGGCTATCACCTTTCCTTTTTGCATTAGAACGCAATCCAATCCCAGCTTTGATGCATCACTGTAAATTATATAACCCTCTGAACCTTCAAGAATTTTGAAAATGTTGAGGCTGATTTCCAACAATATGCAATGTGTCTTGCCTTAGCTTTTTTTATAGGATCCTGTAGTGACATGTGTGGATGTGTAATGTGATTGTAAAATCAGGAAAGAGTTTATTTTAAAGGGGAAAGATAGAGGCTAAAATTAACATAAGCAAATGCTGGAGAAAGTTGATATGATGTACGGGACAGATTTTGAATTAGAAAATGGGAGGTGCTGGACGAAATTTTCTGTTGAAAATGAGGAGTTTGACCAGTTTTCCCAGTGTTTAAAGTGTAGGTTAAGAGGCTTAACATGAGGGGAAAGTGGAGAAGGAGTTAACAACTGATGAGGTCAGATGTGTGAGATATGACCATTCCAAAACTCAACTTAAAATCATCCTTTTTACCAAACATGGAACTAGGCCTCCGTTCATTCCCATTATTTGGTAAAAGCAATTTTGAATAGCAATTGATGTGATATTATTTGGTTAAAAAGAGAAAAACTTTAGGTTTATGTGTAGAATATTTGTTATTAAAATGTGGTTAAAATTAAAAAGCTTGTTTGGTTCTAATTAAAATTCATATTTTTATCAAAGTTAAAGTCAACAAGTAATCATAACCACATATTTCATAAGTCTCACAACTTTTTAACTACATATTTCATCAACTTTTATCAAAATTTACTTTAAAATATAATTTTTAATCTCCATCCAATAGGGGCTAAGTATCGTAGAAAAAAAGGTTAAAAACAATGAGAATCAAACGGAGGCTAAATCTCAAGTTGTGACAAAAGGCATTTCAAATCCTAAAATGAAAGATGAGTAAAGAGTTGAATCCCTTGCAAGTGGGGATTTGGGCAAGTACATTTTCATTTTGCAATATTTAGTATAGAGCACAGGATAAATTCAAGTCAATATTCTTCCTCATTCAGCCATAATAAAAAATAATTAGAGTCTGCCAATAACACTAGAGAAGAATAAGATTGAACTCACTACTTCAGTGACTCAGTCTACCTTCATCTCCTTTACAAGTTAGTTATCTTTATCCTCAGACCCTATCCGTGCAACTCTCACTCCCCCTCTTCTCCATCGACCCCTTGCCCCTATTCAGCTTCACTTTCCCCAGGAGAGAGTAGCAAAAAGAGAGTATGAGAACGAGACTCCTAAGCTCCTGAGATCAGATGGCACTGGGGACAAGGGCAACGGATAACAAAATAACCTTGTGAAAACCATTTTCAATAAGGTTAAATCAGATATTTGATCTATAGAGAAGGCCTTTTTATCAAAATTAAATGATATAAAAAGTGGACAATAGGATCATTTCAAAACATTCAACAAGAACTAAAGCCTAGTTTTATCAGAGCATGATTCAAAGTGAAACAATGATAGGCCATACACCAATGGTTTAAGGAATCACAGGGGTCATAGATGAATCGTAAACTTAAGCGAATTCTGTAACATTCACCAATAATAAAATTATCTTGATTTTGCGGGGAAATAATTTTGAAAATATCCAAAAAAAAAAAAAAAAAAAATGAACAATGAATAAATGCTTTCTAATAGCATATATTGATCATCATATATGAGAAAATGTTTCTCAACCGTATGTAAGACAACATTGAATGAAACAATCAAGAAAACTACGGGAAGACCTAGGAATCGAACCAAGAAAGGGGAATGCAACATGATTTTGATAAAAGGATTGCAGCAAAAAATCAATGAGCATTAGAATATACAAGCTACGATGAAAACCAAATTTCAATTATATGAGCATTTTTAGTTAAGCTAAAAAAAGTTCAAGGTACATTTCCCAAGTAAAAGGTATAGCCACTTCTAAAGAAGCAAGTTCTTGAACATAATCTTACAAAGACACCGAAAGCACCCTTGTTCATTTCTCCCTTCCTAATTGATGTCCCATATTGTATAGCCTCCGTTTGGTAACCAAAATAAACTCGTTTATAAACCAGTTTATAAACTACACAATTTCTCAAACTATTTTTTAACCACACACATTTTCTTTCTCCAATTTTTAACCACTACTTTTTATCTCAAAATCATAAATAAACTGGTTTAAAAACCAAGCAAAGGCTAAAGCAATACCACCAGTACATAGAAGAATATGCACAATTTGTGTTCGTTAACTTGTGTTTTTTAGATTATAAACCGGTTTATAAACTACACAATTTCCCAAGACCACTTTTTAACCACACACATTTTCTCTCTCCAATTTTCAACCATTACTTTTTACCTCAAAATCATAAATAAATCAGTTTATAATCCAAACAATATTAACAAACGGAAGATCAACTATCTATTGCACAAAATCCATTTTTTCAAATCAAATGTCTTGTACAACTTTTGAGGACTTACTACCCACTACCGTCTAAAACAATCCACTTATAATGTTGATTGTCCATTTTCAAGCTCATGAACATGGTAAAAGCAGGATAATGTGAACCACGGCCCATAGCACAGGGTAATAGAACTTCATACTACATAACTGATAACTCCTTTTACCTTATTACTCTTGTTATATTCATATTTCTTTATCCTTCTGGCTCTTGACTTGAGCTTCATAGGCTAGGCTACTCTCAGAAGCAATCTAACACATACTTTTGACACTTGTTTATTTTGCAGGCTCAAATGGAAGTGAGAGACTGGACTAATGAAAATTTTCTGTAACAACGACAAAATATATATATACATACATGCTTTAAAACTAAGAATATTGAGGACTAACCACCTGTTCCCTTCTCTAACAACTTATTCATAGTGTTGATTGCTCAAAAACCTGACTAAACATAGAAAAAGTGGGAGAATGTGGTCAATTAATTACCAGCTTAAAGCACCTATTTTGTTTCGAACAGCCTTAAAAAGAGAGGATAAAAATGCTCCATACTACATTACTCTTTTTACTAGATTACTCTAATTATTCATACTATCATGATCCTTTCGGGTTCTGACTTGAGCATCGGACCCAGCACATCCTTTGAGCTTGTCAATTTGCAGGATCATACGGACAAACACAAACAATGGCAGAAAATCGTCTCAAACAACAAGAAAATAAAATATAGTTAATAACAATATTCCAGAAGTCCATTCCAAAACAAATAATGTTCCATCATTCTACTAATACAGAACCAAGCTTGCAGCAATCATATTTAAACAGGGAAATTTCCAGTTAGAAATCAAGACTTGCCAATAATTAGATCATTCTAACACTACAAGTTCAGATATGCGGTTAATAAATCACAGAAACCAAAATGATCTTATCCTTGTTCAATTTGTTTGTTATCTAAATATGTGAATAATATAACAGAGAAAAATATACATCTAACTTTACCGAGAAAAAACATCAGATCAAAAGCGCAACACTTTATCAACCTATGGTGCTGTTTCTGGTTCCGAGACAAAATAATGCCCCTTACTTTATTCAGCAGTAGAGAGGAATCGCCAACTTGTCAATGTCGAGTTAACTGAGAAGAATTCTATTGTGTGTTACAACAGAACTAATGTTGCAACAGTATCTTCAGCTCCTGGAAATATCTCAGGAGAAAAACATTATAATCATACTCTTACAGGTTTCTGTAGAACAGCAGACAAATAAACCTCAGATTTCCCAGAAACATTTATTCTCTCTCCCACAACCCATTTGAGTTTTTTATACCCAAATCGTTCGATCAACTGAGTGAGATCCTTTTTCTTATCCTCATTGGAACAATAAAAGTTGTCTAACCAAAATAATCCGCCGGCCCTTAGGATCCGGTCAATGTCAAACATCAAGAACTCCAATTTCTCCGGCCGGCCCCCGACATCCAGTCCATTCCCCGCATGAAGTAAATCAAACACATTGTCATAAAATGGGAACCTATGATCCAAACTCAAATACAAAGGGAAAATCCCTCTTGCAGCAATGAATTCATTAAAAGGTGCATCAATATTCAATGTGCCAGTAACCACAGTCACATTTCTCTCAGCCATTCTTGCAGCAAAAGTTCCAGAACCACCCCCAATATCAAAACCAACCCTAATGCCACCACTTCCCATTGCCAAAACATCATCAATAAGGAAATCATTCTTGCCTCTTGTCTTAACATATCTTTGAGTTTCATAACCATTGACTATATCAAAACAACCAGCACAATCTCTATTCAATTTCTTATTATTTAAACAAGCCAAATTCTTGCAACCAATACCACTCCAACTATAAATCTTTTCACTTACATTTTTCCATAGTGAAGAAGGAAAAGACTGCAAACCCACCTTTGGAATAGTCTTTGCAAAGCACCTCCTTCTTGGTAAAGGCTCGCATCCACGCAGGATCAGCTTTTGCCCAAGGCTCCAATCATCAGGGCAAAGTCCGTTTACTTTGTAATTCATGTACTGAGACAACAAATCCTCAGATTTCCCACAAGAATGGCCCACAGATGCCACCATTTCAGTGATCCCAGTTCTTGAATCTTTCCCCAATGGTAGCTCATGGTGATCCAAGAAAATTTTCAACTCATTTGGAATATTGGGTTTTGATAAATCAACGGTTTCATACCCTAAGAGCTCTTTCTCCATCTGGGCTAACTTTTTCTTTGAAGATTCAATCTCTCGTAGGATTATGGACACCTTCTCTGAGATTAAAGATATATCTTTGGGATTGTGATGGTGGTGAAGTTCCTTTGGCGAATATGTGAATGCATAAAAAGCAAAAAGATTTGTGATTATTACAGAAAAAAGCATCAGTAGATTAACCGCTGAAGAACATACTGATGCCCTCTTGAATCTTGCTGTTCCATCACCTATTTTCAACGAAACAGAGCCCATTTTTCACAGGAGGAGGGAGGAGGCTGAAGAGTAGAGAGAGAGAGAGAGAGAGGGACAGAGACAGAGAGAGACAAAGCTGAACTGAAGCAAGCAAGTGGCTAAATTCATCATCATTTTTTTATTTTTTTTATTTTTTCCTTATTTATTTATTTTTAAAGGTTATAAAAATTTGTTTATAAACAATATATTTCTCCAAATTAAATCACTCATTTTTATATACTTTTCAATCATATATTTACCTCAAAAATACCAAGAATTTATTTAAAAACAATAAGTAGATCATACATTTTTATATACTTTTCAATCATATATTTACCTCAAAAATATCAAGAATTTATTTAAAAACAATAAGTACAGTTGCCGAATAAAGTTTAGGCTCTTTTCGACGGCTGTGAGCGCTCATTTATTTGAAGTTATTTGGATTATTTAGGTAAAATAAATTATTAAAAATTAAAAATAAAAAATGTGTGATTAAAAAATTGTGTAATTTAATAGTTTGGATTATAATGCAGCCGCGGAAAAAAAATGTTGGTTGCAACATTAATTTCAGATTGATAAAAATTAGGACACTGGTGATAAGTTCCTTGTCGGTTGAATTTGGAAAAATTGCGAGATTGGTCTCTGATCTATTATTTATCTCAGTATATAAGTTGACTTCAACATTGATGAAGCTCTTGCTACTTTTTACTATAATATAGACCATGTTTCATGATGTTTGACATGAAAGTCTAGGTTTTAAACTTTGTTTGATAAAAAGTTTTTATTTATAAACAAATAATTTGTTGTATTCAAAGTTAAAAATATGGTTGAAAAATGATTTTAAGAAATATAATTAAAAAGTGATTTGAAAAAACATTGTTGTTAACTAACAAATTACCATATACAATTTATAAACTGGCAACTCTTAATTTTATATTTCACCAACATGTATCAAAATCAATTAAAGCTCTAATCATAATTCTCATCAAACAGGGATATAATTGCATAGTCGAGCTTCATTTAAGAAACTTTTTCAAATTTTCAAAATAAATTGGTTTTTAAATCAGTTTATAAACTAAACAATTTTCCAAACTAATTTTTAAATATACATATTTTCTCTCTTCAATTTTAAATCACTACTTTTTACCTCAAAATCATAAATAAACTAGCTTATAAACAAAAAATGTTACCAAACAAAGGAATCTCACTTTAAATTCGAACCTTAATTCTAGTTGAGAAACAATCGTAAAGTTTTAAAAGTAGACATTGCTAGCCATGTCATGATGAAAATTTAAACAGGCATTTGTGCAAATATCTTATTTTTGGTATCATAATTGGAATTTACTTCATTTTAAAAAGTTACTGAAAAATACTTCAAAAAAAAAAAAAAATTGAAAAAATATTGTTTTCATACAAGTATCATATTGTATACTTTAAATGTATTTTATAATACTTTAAAAGTATCACAACATGATACTTGTGATACTTTGAAATTTTTAGTATCATATTCTGAAACTGTTTCAAAATTTTATGATACTTAAGGCGAAATCATGGTATCACATTTTGATACTTTACAAAATAGTTATGATACTTTGACTCAGACATTAGATCACTATCGCCTCAAGAGACCACCTCTCTGTTCTCTCTATTTTTCACCCAATCACGACAGTGCCTGCTCAGCACGACCGCGACTACACGATGCTTGCGTGTCGGAGTATTCACTGCATTAGCACAACCTCCAGGCTCCAGTTACCTGCATCGCCACCTGCGCTGGAAAACACCACCACCATCAAAACCACAATCCACCACCGATGAAAGCCAACGAACACCTGCACCACCACCTTACCCCACCACACCACCACTCAAAACACTACCACAATTACCATAAAACCACCACAAACACAAAAGTCACTACCACAACCACCAAAAATCACCATGACCACAACTCTTCATCGGAGTCGGTCACTCAGGAACTCATCCCAGTGAATGAAATCAGAGAATTGCAATCGGGCGGAGTGAAGTGGTGATACAGCAGCAATGATGGGCTGATGGCTTCGGGAAGAAGAAGACATATATCGCTTCAGGAAGAAGAAGAAAA
This sequence comes from Ligustrum vulgare, assembly GCA_963555705.1. Lineage (NCBI taxonomy): Eukaryota > Viridiplantae > Streptophyta > Magnoliopsida > Lamiales > Oleaceae > Ligustrum > Ligustrum vulgare. The sequence continues at coordinate 36,768,025 of OY743173.1, read as the reverse complement.
CCTATTCTTCACGTTTTTGTCAATACAGTAATTTGTGCAATTAACATTAAAAATGTAGTATACAGTGCAATTAACCCAAGTTTAAATGTTCAATTATGCAACTAACGAAAAAAAAGGTTTACGTGTTAGTCATTCGAAGTGGATTCGTTTCCATTCAAATTCAATAGCCGACGTATATTTTTGTTCGTGTTTGACAATTTTGTTTGTAACCATAGCCAAAGTTGTTCTCACCTAGACTGGTCCACTTGACGAAATCTATCAGGTAGCTCATTTAATGCGAAGAATAATTTTGTTTTTTTTATATATAATTTATTTGGCAAATTTAAAGGGATTTTGTATAGATGACTCTACAATGTATTCGAAAATGACTAATTTTGAGCTTAAAGTGTCATCTTTAATCCAATTTTACTTTTGAAAAAATATTTTTATTGCAATGATGAATCAATTAATCATTGATTAGATGTAAATCACATCACATAAGAAGCAAATAAATAAAGATTTAAAATAATGAATAAAAGAATTAGACAAAAGTCAATTCTCAAAAATAAATAAAAAATATAATAATAAAACAAGAAGATCCTCTATTATTGTACTATTCTTCATAGCATAAAACATTATTTATCATATTTGTTATTTGATAATTCAACATTTATGAAGAACATTAATTATTAGATGAAAATATTGATAATCAGTCGTGCCTTTTACGCACAGTCGCATAGTACGAACTCTTGAGTTCAAAGATTAATCTGTCGAACTCAACAGTTTCCAAACGTCAGCACCGACAGTTTGACTTACAAAGTACGCCACGTACAATTATGGACGACTGTATGTAGAGTTGTCCATTTTATGTTATGAAATTCGGGCATCTAAAATGTGTGTTTCAAGTAACTACATCAAACTCAAGAAATGTTCTAGACATGATCGTGTAGGGTACATTCGTGTGACATGTACCAATCTGATTGGGGAAGTAATAGTTAAATTGTATTTTGGTAACTCTCTTTGGATTGATGTAAGTAATTTTGTTGTACATTGATTACTATGTGGACAATGTGCACTAATGCAATTATGTTATCACAATACAATCCATTTCATTGGTGTTGGAAAATATTACATTTCATAAAAATCTTGATATATATTTCTTTGAACGCTTTCTTTCTTTCCTCGCAAAAGGCGTATGTGTGTTGACCGATGGTACTCTAGTGTTGTTGAAGCGACATTTTCTTCTTCAAGCGGAATTATCAACGTCCTCTTCTCTGAGATATATTGGGGGCATGTCTTATAGATCTACAAATATCTCATATACATAAGGGGCTCGTTTTCACGACCCACAAGTCTCTAAGTCGAGATATTGACTGAGAAATCTAGAATGATGGTGTCTTTAGGCTAGTCGGAATGTTCTAGATTTCACAAGTGCATGGAGTTAGAATAGATAGGATGTTCTAGAATCTTGCAAACCCTATACTTGTTAGATTATTCTAGTTAATCCTAGTTAGTTTTTTATATATTTTATTTAAGATATTATGCTAGAGAATTCTAGAGACAAATTTAGACCGTTAGATTGAATTGATCTTAACTATCCATTTGAAGAGGCTACTAGTATAAATAGATGGTAGGATCATTTGATTTGCTCCAAGAAAGTAAAGTTGTATAGCTCTAAGTGCTGTAAAAATGTTATTGTTCAATACAAAGCTTTCTTTGTAAATTCTTGTGTTCCTTCCTTCTTTTTTGCCTAAGTGCTCTACTTGATGCATTTCTAAGACCTCAACACCAATCGGGAGGCTGACTTAGTGTGATTACCATGAAGGCGGGAGTTGGAGACACTAAGGCCGCACGATGCTTGAAGAAAACAAGAAGTTCGTGACATTGCGCATCTAATGAAAGAAATAACCATATAATAATGATAAAAAAAACTAAAATCATCATCTTGTGAGTCAACATATTCCATTCATTTAGTAATCTCCAAAACCATGACAGTAATCTTTGCAAAGGAAAAGTGTTTTTGTGCAAGGAGACATCAAAAGTGACATATCTCAAATATAGAAGCACGGTAACAAAGAACTAGTATGTTGCTTTATTCTTAGAAAATTCTTGAGAAGAAAAAAAAACAAATACCATGATTTATCTAATGAATTTCTTCAAATTCATACAAACCATTAAAGGAAAAAAAATCCTATAGAGACCTTTCTCCGAAACCAAGAAAGATTAAAAGAGCAAATCATAAGAATTAGGATTGAGCAATCTGTAAAGGAGTTCTTACATCCATTATCATCGATATGAAATAAATTCTCAACTTTAAATTCACGAAAATTACAAGACTTTGAATGCAAAAAATAACAGACAAGGAGTAAACGCTTTATACAAAAGAAATGTATTATTCTTAAAAACAAATCAATTTAAAAGTTCATTACCATTTTAAAGACAAAGAACACCAATTACGAAAACCCTAGATTTCATAAGAAAATCTCAAGTTAAAAAGAAATAAGTTTTAATTTTTAAATGAGACACATAAATTAAAGATAATCAAAAAAAAAAAAAAAAAAAATTCCAATATACCCTCTCAAGATCTTGAAGTGCAAGGAATAAAATGAATTGCAAACTCTACTGTAGAAGGAAGAAAAAATTTCTTTGGTTTCTCTATCTATTCATCCATGTTTTTTTCCTTTCTAGTTTTATCTTCTCAGTATTTTCTTCCCTCTCTATAATTCTCTGTGTGAACAAAGAGAAACTACTTCATCCACTTTTTGGTACAGATTTGCTTGTCCAATCAAATTTTGAAAAGTAGGATTCAAGAGGAATTACAACTTTAAATGTAAATAAGTCACAAAGTATCATATTTGTCAAAATTATTTAAATGCGTCATTTTTGTTGATGCTAAGCAAAAATGTGTTTTGGAGTGCAATTCCTTTGTATTTAAAAAGATCTACCAATATTTACTCACTTGAGACACATGGAATCGTTAATCTAATATAAAAATGTAAGTGGATGGTCAAGGTAATATAAATTGAAGTTGTATAATTCAAATGACGTAAATGTATTAAGCCCCTCTTTGATCAGGAGTTTTTAATTTTCTTCAAAATTCATTTTCGATCACATATTTTTGTGGAACTCATTACTTTTATACTTCTCAAACTCTTTTCAACCACACATTCTCTCAAAAATCAAATTTCCCTCCAATTTGTCCAACGCCAAACGGATTCTAAGTCTCCAAAAGGTATATCACTAATTTACTCTTTTCAAATAATTAGAGACCGATATACTGCGAATACAATGAGTTAGAGGAGATTATTTGCTGTTGAGAATATCGGAAGAGTTTTAAGTTTTTTAGAGAATGTATAATTAAAATGTGATGTCTCATAAAATATGTGATCGAAAATGAATTTGATTAAAAAATGTTTACATCTACATCTACATCTATATATCTATTTACATCTACATCTTCTACATCTACATCTATCTATCTATCTATCTATCTATCTATCTCTAAAGTATGGATATGTGAGAAACTTTTGATTTCCTATTATGTCCTTATATTTTTCTCTTTATAATCAATAATACCCTTTTATGCTTATTAATAACATCCATATTAAGCTCTTTTCATTAATTTATAGAAAATAAAAACTAAGCTTTTACAATTAATAGAAGAGGAAAAAAACTGTTAATATTCCATTCGCCTATATGTTAATCTACAAAAAGGAAAAAAAATAAATTGAGGTTTTATAATTAAGAGAGAAGAGAAGGAGCTCAAAAGATTCTCCATGTTAAATCGTTAATCTTATTCATATTATTATTGTTCTTACATCCTTCTTTGACAATCATTATTTATTACATAGATAAAAGTGTTCTGGGATTGTAATATCGGATATGTTTTTCATTATTTTATTTTATTTCATCTACGGTAACTTTGATGTGTATACTGAGTTATAGCTTCTTTTTTTTTCTACTTAATTATTATTTTTTTGGAAACTTCTCCATAATACATTCAATTATACTATATCTAAATGCAACACCATTGGTCAAAATTTTATTTACTTTATTTATATTGTAATAAAGTTATTTTCTAATTAAAAATATAAATAAATAATTTTAAAACACTTTGGAAAAGAAAAAAATCAAAACTGAAATATTAGTTGTCACTATTTGTTGATGATTAAAATTAAATTTTTAATAGATCTTGATACAAATTAATAAAATTTGGTTGAAAATTATGGATCCAATGAAATGTATGATTAAAATTAATTATTGAGTTTGACTTGAATTAAAATCTTATTTTACTTTCCCCCAATCAGGATCATAATATTAAACTTTTTTTTTCATTATAAACATATGCTCACTAATTATTTTACTTTATCATGCACAATTTTTTAAAAATTTTCGCTACTTACCATAAATATTTTATAAAGCAATTATTGATTTGCCTAATATTTTATGATATCAGATTACTTCTTAATATATCACACGCGATTTATTTATTAAGTTGCATTTTAAAAATTTGTCTAATATATATTTCGTAAAAATGGACGAAGAATTTCAATAAAATATTAATATATTAAGAATTGAAGTCAATTTATCATTTAAATTTTCTTTAACAATATCAATTACATCAACTACTTTCAGAAATGGTATTAGTACTTGAAAAAAAGTTAGGATAAATATATTGCAACCACGATTTTTATATGTTACACCACATTATAATAACACCACAAATAAAATACAATTTGATAAATACATCACAAGTAATTTATAAATACGACTTAATTCAATTGCAACAAAAAAGGGAAAAAAAACAAATTACACCATATATACATTTCTTGTTATATATTACCCTTTTTATTTCACCATCTCCCCACCCATTCTTTCTTCATCCATTATCATTTGACAACACATTACATAAATCAGTTTTTTGCAACTCATTTGCTATCTACCAATTCCACTCCTCTTAATTGATCATCATTTTCTACCCACATTGACTTTCTAATAACATTATCCCAATTAAAAAATAATAAGTACACCACAACTATTTCACAAATTCGATCTACAATAAGACCTGAGATAGTTGAAATTATTCATCTCTTTTTCATTATATTAAAAAAAAAAATCATTTACTTTAAGTGAATAATCGGGTATAGAGATTTTTTTATATTTAAAAAGATTTTGTTGGTTTATCAGAAAAAAAAAAAGATTTTGTTGGAGAAATTCTCATTTACTTTTTTAGTGATTAAATTATGAATTGGTATAAACTTCATTTACCAATATCGTATCGACATTTTTTTATGATTGAAATTCTTGTAGGAAAGAGAAATGGTTCCCATGAATTTTACGTGTAAAATGTTATTTTCTTGATGAAGCTAAAAAAAAAAGACTGAAATATGGAAAAGCCAAATGAAATGCTCATGGAGAAACCAAATTTATTGGAAAAGTTGAGTGCAGTTAATTTTTTCAGTTTGCATATGCTTCATTGTTATTGATAGATTTTTTGTAAAATAGAGATGATTTTGAAAAAATAAAGACAAAAAAATAAAAGAGATGAGATGGAGAAGATAATTAGTATTAGATATTGTGGTGTACTTAACATTAATAAGATAAATTAGATTAGAAAAACTAAAAGCAATTTATGTCATTGTATTTGTGCCTATTTTAATAAATAAACAAAGAAATTATAATTGTGGTGTGAAAAATAATTTTCGTGGTGGCAATATAGCCACCCAAAAAGTTACTTCAACATTTATTATATACATAAGACGTGCAAAGCACGTGCTTAACACTAGTAAATAAAAAAAATCTGATCAAACTCCTCTTAATTGTGCAAATCTTTCCGTCGAGTTTGATGACGCAAATCTTTCATTTTCTTGAATCAACATTAGTATATCTCTGATCTTCTTATAAAAGTTAACATGACTAGTGCTAAAACTCGATCAACTCCTATTTCAAACTCTTCCACTTTTTAAATGAGTGATGGTTCTCCCTCTGTGGATGCCGCAACATACCAACAGGTTGTTGGAGCTCTTCAATACCTATCACTCACTCGAATTGACATCTGTTTTACCATAAATAAAATGTCTGTTTTCATGAGTTCTCCTTCTGAGATTCATTGGACATCGATCAAACGCATTCTACGATATCTCAAACAAACCATTCATCATGGTCTTCTACTCCGCAAATCCTCTACCCTTTCGTTGTCAGGATTCATAGATTCAGATTGGGTTGGCAATATTGATGATCGTTCTTTCTACATCTACATACATTTTTATCTTGGATCTTCCCCAATCTCTTGGTGTTCAAAGAAACAATGAACTATTGCACGATCCTCCATTGAAGCCGAGAATAGAGCACTTGTCTCTTGCTCTTTTGAACTTCTATGAATTTGTAATATTCTTTTTGAATTTCACATCTCTCTTCCCTCAACTCTTACTATCTATTGTGACAACCTCGGTGCCACATATTTATCTCACAATGTCGTGTTTCATTCCTGTATGAAACTCATTGCCATTGATTATCACTTTGTTCACACACATGTTTCTAATGGTTCGTTTTGTGTATCATATATTCCTACCCAAGACCAACTTGCAAACATCTTCACAAAGTCATTACCACCTTCCAAGTTTGAACAATTGCGGTCCAAGATTGGCATCTCCAATAAATCCTCCATCTTGCGGGGCCTGTTAAGGATATCTCCATCAAAGATAATAATTCAGAATCTTCAAGATCATGATTACCACAATATTTTTTTAATCTTTTATTAACTTGTGATCTTTTATTATTAGATAGAATTTCAATTACTCTTATTTCCTAGTATATGTGAATCACTTGTACTATAAATCATTGTATTATTCACAATATTGTTGTAATCTTTTATTATTAGATAGAATTTCAATTATTCATTAATCAAATTAAGTTTTTCATTCAACCACAATTATCTTCAACTACTCATTAGGAGTACCCCCTAGACTAGGAGTGTGCTTGGCTAAGTCTAATAAGACGTAAAAGTTTAAAAGTTCTTTCTTTTAAGTTCCTAATTGGTTCAGTTTTTTAGTAGATTTTGATAAAATGTGATGAAATGAACTGATGAAAAATCAATAAAGATTGTCTATCCTACGAAATACACGTGATTAAAAGTAATTATTAATTAAAATTTAAATTACTTTTCAATCAAACGAAGGAGATATAATTTTAACCATTTCTTCTCTTACTTTGAAGGGAAAAACTTTTAACGGGTATATTTGATTGGGGTATATTTCATGGAAAATAAAAATATTTTTCACCCAAATTTCAAGAAATTGTTGTTTGATTGATATTGATGGGTGAATTTTATTTTATGTCTTGTCTTGTCTCAATTTTCGTGATCTTCCTTGTTTTAAAGAAAATATTTTTCTTGAATTTAATTCATTTTCAAGTTTTATCACACTTTCAAATATCAAATTTACCATTAATCAAATAAATTCTTGACGATTGTCTGAAACATATCTTTTTTCTACCAAAATCTCATAGTTGCAAATCAAACGAATCCTAAGTTCCACTTATTTTTGGGATAATTGCACTACATACTATATTTTTATCCTTTATTTGAATTTTACTTTCATTAATATTTTTATTGATTTTTACTTACTTTTCTTTTTTTCTCTTTAAACCTTACAATATTTCTCCGTGTCACCTCCATTTTTTTCGATGATACTTCAACGACTTACTCATAGTGGGTGTATTGTTGAAAAATATTACCATTGAGTTTTCACCGATTCTACAACGTGTTTGATCAAATCCCTGATCGAAATATCACAAAAAGTTGAAAATCTCAAGATGCAATACTAAAATTCTGCCATATGTATCATAAAAATTTGAAAAAGTTTCAGGTTGTGATACCAAAATTTGAAAAGTATCGTAAATATCAATCATATCACTATACTTTAAGGCTATGTTTGATTGAAAAGGTGGAATGACAAAAAAATTTCTTAACAAAAGAGTAAGAAAACATTTTCTTGAAAGATAGACATATATTTGTTTTATGTGATTGTACCCAGAAAATATTTTCTAGACCAAATGTTACAATCAAACAAAAAAACTGGAAAACAATATCTTTGATGTGACAATTTCCTTGAAAATGTTTGCAATCAAACAAAGCCTAAGGGTATTTTCCTTCTCCATCTTTATTTTCTCACCTCATGATAAAGAAAATATTTAGTATGAAATTAAGCAAAACATGCATTAGAAACTTGTACCTTGAAAATATTTTCCATGGAAAATTTGTCAATCAAACAAGAAACATAGAAAATAATTTCTTTGATTTGACATTTTTCATGAAAAATTTGACATATCAAACACACCCTAAAAGTATCATAAGTATCATATTATGATAATTATTTTGAAGAACGTAAATTTCAGTAAAAAAAAATTTGAAATTTTAATCAATGATACTTTTAAATAATATAAATTTTAATTATGATACCAAAAGGTGGAAATTACATTCACACAAGTTTTTCAATTTTCCATTTCAAATATAAGATTTACAACTAATTTGTTCAAAAATTAGTTTATAATCTAAATTTTTTAATAATATTATTAAAATTTAAATTCATTTTCTATATATATTATTACCCTCACCATAGTCTGCCACCCACCCCCCTCAATTGAGTTAAAATCATTTGCAATCAGAAAGTGAGGAAGATGGTGGCGATTTCAGCAACTATGCACGACGACGTTGAACTTCTGCTGTCTGATGACGACGATGGCATGGTACGACATCTTCACTACATTTCTATCTCCACTATCGATAGCATAGAATCCCAACACCTCCCAAATATGCATATCAATCTTCAAATCTGAATTTAAATGCAAATTTGAATATTCGGTCTAGTAGTGGATGTTGATGAAATACTCTACTTTTGTTGGTGGCGGTTTGGGGAATTTAATTGGGGGTTAACATATATAGGTTTTAACTGTGTGTATGTAAGGAATAGGTGACGGTTTGGGGAGTTTTTTATGGTGTGGCGGTGGTGCTGGAGATAGTCGGTGGTTGTAGATGCGGCGCAGGTAGTGGTGGTGGTGGTGGATGTGGTGGTGTGATGAAGTGGATGAGGTGCTGATGGTGCAATGAAGTCAAGGTGAAGATGATTATGATGTTTTTTTGTGCTGGTGATTTTTCCATTTGAAGTGATTTCGGACGATCTGGTGGTGCTGCCGGTAGTGTGCGCAGCGGGTTTAATAGTAAGTGCATGTGGGTGATTAGTGTTGTAGGTCATAATGGCAGTCAGGGTGGTGGTCACTGTGGTTGTAGTGGGGTGAGTTGGGGAGAGTGGCGCTGTGATGGTTGGGCCGTTTGGGCATTGTGCTTTGGTGGTGGTGCTGAGTTGGGTGTTGATCGGTGGTTCAATTGTCGGCAACAGTGTTGGAGTCGGATTAAGGACGATTCGGGGTAGGTGTTAGGGTAGGGTGGGGTAGGGTAGGGTAGGGTGGGGGTGAATGTGGGGTGGGGTGTTAACTTGTTTATGACCAATTATAGGTGATTGTGACTGATTAATAGAGAAGTTGTGACCAATTGACTTGAAATCTGCGATCAAGATGAAGTTGTGACCTATAAATTTCGAGATTTGTGACTTAAATAAGTTGCGATTTAAGAAATTTGTAAATTGTGATCGAAAAATAAGTTGTGACCATAAATTTTAAAATTGTGACTCATAAAATCGAGATTTGTGATCGAAAAAAGTCGTGACCTATAATATTCAAGATTTGTGACTGATAAATAAGTTGTGATTTATGAGATTTGTAAATTGTGATAGAAAAATAAGTTGTGACCTAATTTTTTAGAATTTGTGACCTAAAAAGATGTTGTGACCTATAAAATTTGTGACTTGTGACTAATAAGAAAGTCGTGACCGATTAATTTGATAATTTGTGACGAATAATAATTTGTGACCGAAAATAAATCGTAACCTATAAATTTATTATTTGTGACCGAGAATTAAATCGTGACCAAACAATTTTAATATTTGTGATCGAGAAATTTCATAATTTGTAACCTATAAAATTTGTTATTTGTTTATGTGACCATAAATTGTATGATTGTGACATCAACCTATTTAATTACATATTTTTAAATTAAAAACCTGATTTTTGTATTAAAACCATATGTTTCTTAAATTTGAAATTTCATCTCTTGAACTCCTTACATATGTACCAAAAATTCATTATGGGGGGTTTTTTTTTCCGCAGATACACATCCTTGAAACCTTTATTTGATAAATGGGATGTACAATTATTAAATATTATAAATATCATGTTGAAACAAAAAAAAATTGTAAAAGCATCACCCAACAATATCACAGGATATATTTTAAGAAAAAAAATAAAATAATCAGTTACATTTTTATGAATACGGTCCATCATTTTAGCACCTACCAAATTCAAAAATGGATAAGAAATTTGGGGTATCGACTATCCATTATCCCTTGAATCTGGAGTGCAGTTCCAGATAATCCTAAGACCAACAAATTACACTTTAATATAATCCCAGATGATCCATCATCTATTTTCTTATCATCCAATTTATTGGCAATGCAGTACTTCTTGCTTTGTCATGCAGTCTATACCGGTTTCGGGCTCTGACTCAATGATGTTAAGTGCATCCATATAGTGATCTGTTTCACTTTCAATTTCATCAAGTTTGATATCACCGGGCTTTGACGATGGTACATCATGATTACGAAACTGGGCATCCATTTGGTCCACAAATCCGAAATTAACTGCTTCATCCTCCTCAATGTCATCAACTTGAATATCACCAGGCATTCCTGCTGGTAATGGAACATTGTGATTAAAAAGGTGGACATCCATTTGGTCTACAGATCCTAAATTAATTGTTCCATCCCCCTCGATGCCATCAAGCTGGTTATCACCAGGCATTGATGTAGGCACATCATGATTACAAAGTTGGACATCCATTGGGTCTATAAATCCAAAATTAACAGCTCCATCCCCCTCAAAGCCATCAACCTGGATATCACCAGGTTTTGACGTTGGCACACCGTGGTTAAAAAGTTGGACATCTGTTTTGCTAGTCGCTCAAATCTAACTACTCCCCCTTGTTGGTAATTGCCTCAAATTTCCAAAGTTGGAGGACTTTAATTGTAATTGGAGAATAAGTTTTGTAATTCAACTGGATTATGATACAAATTCTAATGGAAAGTAAATTATGAAATTTGTTGCTATTGATTACGTGCCCTAAGTGGATAAAATCTTGAGAAGAGCAATTGGCCATGGAAACCAATTATACAGTACATGTCGAAGTGATATATAGCCATGACATGATTTGTTCTATATAAATACACGTATTATTCTCCTTTATTGTAGAGCACATTAACTAGAGAGTATTGTGAGGAAAAATGTAGTCTAACATCTTGGTTTTTCTTGAATTCTTTGTGGGTTGTACAAAGAAGTAGAAATTGGTAGATGTGGTAAAACTTGGTTATTTTTCTTACAATACTTGGGGGATTTGGCGAGTGCAAATTCTATATAATTGTAACAATTTATTATATAGTGAAAAGTTTTGGTGGTCCGTAAATTTTGTGTTGCTGTTATATTTTCTAGTTAGCTTAATTATTTCTTGAATATCAAAAATTCCTGTGGGGTTAATTAGAGAGGAAATTTGTGTGTAAATCCCAACAGTGGCGCCGTCGACGGGAAAATCGACGTCTAATTAATAGAGCATTAGGTGGTTCAAAGATTTTTTTGGAGCAAAAGAAAATATGTTTGAAAAGTACAACGTGGAGAAATTTGACTGGAAGATCAATTTTGGCTTGTGGTAAGTACAAGTCATGGATGTATTGATTCAAACGGGACTGCAGAAAGCTTTGAAGGAAAAACCAACCCCGAGTTCTGACAAAGAAACTGAATCCAGCACGAGTGATGAAGATTGGGAAGATTTGGATTTGAAGGCTGCTAGCATGTTACAACTTTGTTTGGCCAAAAATGTTCTTGCAAATATTTATAGGATATTTACCGTGAAGGGACTACGGGAAAAATTGGAAGAGTTGTATCAGATGAAGAGCTTGTAAAATAACTTATATCTGAGGGAGCGGTTTTATTCTTTGAGAATGAATGCAGGTATAAAAATCTTAGACCATCTTGGTGTTCACAATGTGATTATTTCTGAACTGGAATCTATTGGAGTTAAGATTGATGATGAGGATAAAGTTCATCTGGTCTCTTCCATTCACGTTTGAGCACATCATGCTGATTTTGATTTACGGGAAGGAAACGGTGGAATTTTCAGAAGTTAAGTTGATTAGGCTGAAGTGACAGTTCATCTGAAAACATTTTGCTTGTTACTGAAAAGTGGAAGATAGGTAATTCCATGAAGAAGAAGGTAATGTGTTGGAACTGTGATAAATCTAGTCATGTGAGAAGAAATTGTCCAAAAGGTGGAGCAGTGTCGGCTAACTGCTCGGAGGTGGATAATGTGACTCTCCTGGTAGAGGTGGTGATGATGTACTTTAATAAGATGAGACTTCCTTATGACATGAATCCATTTGCCATGATAGAGGATGTGTTCTTACTGGCGGGTACATGTGTTTGCACACGAGCATTGGTTTGACATTAATGCAAGGTGTGTGGTGAAATTGATGTCGATGGCTGATGAGCTCCCAAGGAAAGCCAAACATGGGAGTTGCACCATAATTTTTCAGTAAGGTGATTTCGACATGAGCAGATGAAAAGCTCGGAATTCGTTGATAATTTTGAGTGGTTATACTCATATGGTGGAGTATGGGACCGTCAAAGTGTGTCAAAAGCTTACATATTTTCAAGTATTGTGAACAGAAGAGATGATTAAATTTTGGCTCGTTTTCAGCAAGGAGGAGATTGTTGGGTAATTGCCTCAAATTGCCAATGTTGGAGGACTTTAATTGTAATTGGAGAATAAGTTTTGTAATTCAACTGGATTAGGATACAAATTCTAATGGAAAGTAAATTATGAAATTTTTTGCTATTGATTACGTGCCCTAGGTGGATTAAATCTTGAGAAGAGCAATTGACCATGGAAACCAATTCTATAGTCCATGTCGAAGTGAAATATAGCCATGACGTGATTTGTTCTATATAAATACACGTATTATTCTCCTTTATTGTAGAGCACATTGACTAGAGAGTATTGTGAGGAAAAATATAGTCTAGCATCTTGGTTTTTCTTGGGTTCTTTGTGGGTTCTACAAAGAAGTAGAAATTGGTAGATGTGGTAAAACTTGGTTATTTTTCTTACAATACTTGCGGGATTTGGCGAGTGCAAATTCTATATAATTGTAACAATTTATTATATAGTGAAAAGCTTTGGCGGTCCGTAAATTTTGCGTTGCTGTTATATTTTCTAGTTAGCTTAATTATTTCTTGAACATCAAAAATTCCTATGAGGATAATTAGAGAGGGAATTTGTATGTAATTCCCAACACACCTGTCTGTGTATCTAGGTTAAAATTCCCAAAAGATGACTTCAAATTTTCATCACTATCATAATTCATCCACACTTAATTTATTGTTGAAGAAATTCAACTGGATATTCTATAAGCCTGAGAATTTTTTCAAATAGATTTTGAACAAAACAAAATTAGAGGAACAATTTCGAAGAAAGTTTATTCATTCCAACTCAAACTGAAAAAGGGAGGAGCTTCCATTATTTATAGTTGGAAGATTCAACTGGACTTCATCATCAACATTGTTGGTTTTCTATTGCTTCAGAATTAATATTAGGGATTGAAGGAACAAATTGAAAGAACATCTTTCTCAAGTGAATTTGCATCTGATGCCAGACACGGGTGCATGGGTTTTGATATCAGCTGTTTAGTCGAGACCACTCAAGACTGCTTCCTCATTTATATTTAAATTTTGACGTTGGTTTCAATAAGTTTTTAACTTTCAGTCACGATTTCGTTCGATCATTTTTCTTTTTTGAGATCAAATCAAAATGTATTAAACGGTGAGATCAAAATTTCTAAGCATTTCAAAATAAGTTCTACACGATGAACAAAAATCTCTCCTTTTAGTCAAGAGAAGTACCATACCAAAATAGAGTAAAATGAAGAGCTAAATAGATGTGCAATGGAAATACAACTAGTCTAACACGCGATCCTCTATTTGCTTCTAAGAAACCTTTGGCAATGTGAGAGATGGCTCTTTTTGGAGAGCAGCAGGAGCTTTGACCATGTGAATGCTCTATTCCAGTTCCTTTGCACCTTCTTTTCCCAACTGGGCCTTCTTTCCCTTCATCCTCCATGCATGGTGACGGGCATCCCTGTCAACTCTGACTTTATTAATTTTCTTAATGGCCTTGAGAGTCTCCTCTGCCACATTCATATCATATCTCTTCGGCCTATTTCGTTTCCTCTCAAATTCGAAGGTTGCATCCTGAGTAATGTCCTTCCCATGCACCCGTCCGTAAGCCTTGGTCCACTTCATTTTGCAAGGGTTTCTCTTCATCTTGAAGTATTTGTGGCACTTAGATCGACAAAATCGAAAGATCTTTGCATCATTTCGAACAAACTGAATCCCGTGCCCAAGATATACTGTTGAAAGAACAGAACCAACATTTCTCTAACCTCATAGTGCCTTTGTGTTAACTGTTAAATAACCACCCTGCAATCGCTTAGGAGATAAGAAGGTTCTCAGCTGGGGAAGAGTCTGAAACCTTCGAAACTTGAGAAAACAAAATTTCCTTAAGAAGCATTGTGAATTCAACTTGCTCATTTTAATTTTTCTACTTAGCTTTTCTTCTCAAATTTGTAAGTTATATTTTGCTTTATAAGTCTTTCCTTCTCAAAATTTTAAGTTATATTTTGCTTTATAAGTGTGTTATAATCACATTGTATCAACATCATTATCACATAACTAAGAAGACTTGTAAAACCTTCACCAACTGAACTATCAAAGAGGCATAAATTGCTCCACCAACATTTTGACCATCAACTTAAGTAATCCCTTAAACAAATGGATGGGATTCTCTTCATTATATTCACCGTAAGAATAAGCTACTTCAAAAATAAACATGAAGCATTTGATATCAGTAACTGGTAAAGAACATCTCAGAACCAAAGTGAGGTTTTAAAGAAGAGATAGTTTTCACTGTCTACTTCGAAAAAAATAAAATAAAAATGAAGCATTTGATATCAGTAACTGGTAAAGAAAATATAGGAACCAAAGTGAGAAGAGATAGTTTTAATTCCCTGCAAGCCATATATATAGTTCTAAAGTGATGCATACAAATTGCTGGGGGAAACATAATTAAGGTTAGAAATTTGAGGGTGTCAAATTTCAGATTGCGTGTATCTTGGTCTAAGCAGTGCAGCATCAAACTCTGTTAGTAGCATAAAGAAGAGACGATATTTATGATACAATTTCAAAAACTGAGTGACAACCACAATTTTGAATCTTGCTATTGCTAGAAAAATCGTTTTCAATTAGAAGATTGGAATAGACTGGTGATATGCAGAATCATTTTCGATTTGATGATCAAGAATAGACTAGTGATATGCTACAGAGAATTTGAATCAATGGCATGGTCCTCCGGTATGATTTATTTGATTGAAAGAAATGGAAGGATCCAATCACCATTAACGATTTGAGATATATATATATATATATATATATATATATATATATATATATATATATATATATATATATATATATATTTGATGATATTGATACAATTGTTTTTACTGAAGGCGGCAGATTTCAAGTTAGAAAGTTGAGGGTGTCAAATTTTAGATTGTTTGTATCTTGGGTGAGTTTCTGCCTAATTTTCACATTCAACCATGCTACATGTACACTTTTTTATACACCCCTCACATGGAGGTGGGATCCGGTTATAGGGGGATTAAAATAATGTACTCCTGTGAGGGGGTGTACAAAAGAAAATGTACACAAAAAGTGTACAATGAGTTTAATTCTTCCACGTTAACATTATGATTATGATTATTTGTCCAAATGACAGTTTATTTTCGACCAAGTATTATTCGGCCTAAGGCTCTCCCAAAGGCCGAATAAGCCCCAAAGGCCAAATAAGCCCAATTTTACCCAAATCTTAAAGTTATAAATTCCATAATCTTCTCCATCGATTCTCGTATTCTCATCAAGAAAACTGTAGAAAAAGCAAAGGAAGAGCAATCTATAATCAGAAATGGGGCAATCATCGTCAACAGAGCAAGTACCACCGGAGCTACGCGAGGTACAATCATTAGCAGCATCAACTGGAGCTCTCCCCGCTCTTGAAAAATCATTCTCTCTTCTATCGGATCCCCATACTAAATCTATTCCCTTCAATTCTCTCCAGGTAAAAGATAGAAATCAATATCCCTTTCAACTTGAATCAGTACTGTTTAATATGATATTATTTGAAAATTATTGAATTCCATTATTTGGACGGAATCTGTGAACCGTTTTACTTGTCGGCATTTTTACTGATAATCTTTTGTGTTGCTTAGTTGGAGTCCGCGAAAAAAAGGGGCTCTTGAATTATTAAAATTTCCTTGAAATATTTGGAAATATTAAATTTGTTGACATTTCTACCGATTATCTTATGGTTTGCTTAACTGGAATCCACAAAAAGAATAATTTGGGTTGAATTAGTAATTTTTCCATCAAATGTTCGAAAAATTGGATTTCATTATTTGGCCAGAATCGCAATACACTTATTCTTTGGTATTTTTACAGAAACTTTTGGTTTGGTTAATTGGAATTGGAAACAACAAACTCTGTTTCTTTTTAATTCCATATATATACTTTAAATTGCTACATTTTCTATTAATTGGTGGTGAATACTTTGTGAGTTTACTTTAGAAATTATATACAGTATATAAATAAAGTCAATTTTGAAATCATTTTACAGAAATTTATGTATTTTTTTTTTTTTTTTTTTCAGAATTCTTTTCTTTTGTTGTGAAACAATTCCTGAAAAATTATTGCATTTTTTAATTCTGTGATGTTGCATTCTGAAATTCATATTTGGTATTTTATTAAATGAAGCCACTCTTCTCATTTATTTGAATACTTATTTATGATTTGCTTTATGATTTCCTCTTACATGCTATCCACTGGTTTCAGAAATGCTTTGACTTAACTATTGAGAAAGAAATATCTGAACAAACTGCAGTGCAGAAAGAATTGCCAGTGTTGTTAAGTCATCTGGGTTCTGCGATAGTTGACTTATTTTTCTTGGCAGATAAAAATGGAGTGAGTTGGATTGAGTTCCTGAGAGGGTACGTCAAATGCTGTGGTAGGACAGTTGCTTCAACATCATTAAATAATTTATTCCAAATTTTTTCCATGATGTTTTCAAAGGCAGGACTTCCAGTTAAGCTTCAATTTGAGTCATACGAGAATGACTGTAAAATCAGTGGGTCATTACTGCCAATTGATTTTCTATTGCTTCTTTGGATTTGTTGGATTTTGTTGTCGGATTCTAGGAAGTTAAAGCTGAACTTACGAAAAAGCAGAGGGGATATGAGTCTTCCAGATATTTCCCACTTGGTTTTATCGGCCATTGAATCATGTGCTGAAGGTGGTGACAAATTGGATTATTGGGATTGCACTGTTTCAGAATTGGATGTTCAACTTCCTGCTACAAAGATTCATTTATGGGCATTGAAAACTGTACCAAATCTAGCAGATTGCTTTGTGCAATTTGTCCATGCGAGACTCTGTTGCTCAGCAACCCATGAGGTTCTCTGCTTCTCGCTTCAAATTGATTAGATCAAATGAATTCATGTCTCTATGCTTTTGTTTCTAGTTTGAAATGGACATATTTTAATGGTTTTTCTGTGTACTAGCATTGTGTGACCATGCATTCACTGGAACGTGTAAGATATCAAAACTGCATTTATACAGTGGAACAATTAACCAGAGTTCACTGAAGCACTTAATTGTGGTGATAATGATAGTAACTTTTTATTCTTCGGATAAGATTATATAGGATGGTGGTATTAATAGTGGTTCCGGGCTGGGTGGTGATTTGACTTATCTTTAGTGGAGGTTAGATAGAAGCGGAGACAGGTTGGAGAGAGGGAGGGCCCCTGGGAAACACTTGATAACAGAAAGGAAGTGGAATCAGTGGGGGAACTAATTTAAGGGCAGAAATGGTGAAATGCCTTGAGTCTACATCTCAGACAAAAAACCAATCCAAGTCAAAGGAATCAATGGGGAAACTAATTCAAGGGCAGAAATGGTGAAATGCCTTGATGGAATGCATTGAGTCTTCATCTCAGACAAAAAACCAATCCAAGTCAAACCAAGTATTCAATCTGTAATAGAGGTGTAAACATCATTTCTGCCAAATAATGGATACTCTTCTAAGCTTTAAATTGTGTTTAATATTTTCCTGAAAATTACTTGTTCTGTAATTTGTGATATTGTTTTGCCTTATATGCTTGGCCTTTGTGTTGCCTCTCATTCTGATGCCATCTCCCATTAGGAAGGAATTCGACGATTATGTCTCTTAGTGAAATCAAATTTTGTTGAGTTTGACTGGATAAGATTGTCTGATTGTGTAACTCTTCCAACCAATTTTCAGGAGAAATTGGAGCCATCATGCTCTTCTGCTCTTGAAATTTCCCCAACAGCAATCTGCAATACCAACCTTCTTATTTCCGGCAGGGCCTGGGCCATCTCACTTTCCCTGAGAAGTCCTATATATGAAGAGATATCAAAAATTTGTTTCCCAAGTAATGCTGATGATATAAATGAAAACTTACTATATCGGTTTGTTCACTCTCCTTTTGACCATTCCCTGGTATATATATTATCTTTATACCTTAAGGGTAAAAGAGAAAGGAAATGTGCATGGTTGTCTAGCCAGTCTAGGTTTCATAAATTATGATGTTTACTGCATCAAAGGAGCTGAGCAGAATATGCTATAGCCTGCTACTCATAGTTGCAGTAAACTGCTTGGTCACATAATGTTCGCTGCTTTGGTGTTTGAATGTCATGCACTATCTGTTCTTGAGTGTATATCTTATATTTTTCGGCAGCCAAAAATATTAAAATCTGTCATATTTATGCATAATATAGAATCAAATTTATGATTATTATTTCCTTTGTATTTAAATACCTTTCATTACTTGACTTATGTTTACATATAATGAAATAATGTAACATCTATTTCTTTATTTTATATTTGATTGATTTTGTGGTTCATTTTCCTGTTCTGTTTTTTATTTGATCTTCCATCATTGTCTGAATCACTGTTTTCTCACGGGGAAATATCTTTAATGCTCAGGAATAAGAATTCTATATGTCATATTGATGTAATTTCTACGAGTATATTATTCACTCGTCATTCAAAAATCGTGGAGTTCTTTAATTAACGTCTCTTTCAAACCTTGAATAGGTCATCTTTTCACGGGAAAGGTCTGAATCGATTCTGGTCAAATGTCGAGGGCTACAATGGTCCATTACTAATGTTTATTTCTGCAGCTCATGATGATAATAACAATACAAGGAAATGGATTGTTGGCGCACTCACCAATCAGGGTTTCGAAAATAGGGAAATGTTTTATGGAACTTCTGGCAGTCTGTATGCTGTAAGTCCAGTTTTTCATGTGTTCTCATCTTCAGGTTGGTAAACTAGAAAGTCCTCATCTTGTTTGTTGATATTTTTCCAAGATTATGAAAGAAATTAGTTTGCCCAACTGGAATTAAGGGAATACTTAACTTCTTGGCAGGGAAGGAGAAAAACTTTGTCTATAGCCATCTGCATCCAGCTAGTAGGGTATACGAGGCACATCCACAACCGGTGGGAATTGCTTTTGGAGGATCTGTGGGGAACGAGAGAATATTTATGGATGAGGATTTTGCTAGGGTTACAGTGCGCCACCATGCAGTTGATAAAACATATCAACATGGTAGCCTTTTTCCCAATCAGGTATGACCCTAAAAATGTCCATTTATTAAATAGATGGGTAAGTTTCACAATTTTCTCTTGGTACAAAGCGTTCATGTAACTTTGCTGCCATGCCCATTCTGTCATAAATGATGGTATTTTTTATGCATTTATGTTCTATCTGCCCGCTCCCGCTCCTTCTAGGAAGAGACTTATTTGCTTGTTTTAACTTCTCACTTCTACTTGTATGGTGTACATCTACATGTCTCAAAAATCTCAAAAGTCTTGCCTTTCTTATTCAGTCTTGATTACAATGACTTTTCTTTTCTTTTTTATTCAGATATCATGCATCTACATGTTAGAAAATCTCCAAAAGATCACAACTTTCTATGCACTCCCTTAATCACAATCCCAGCCATTTAGTTTAATATCTATATCAAAACTTAAATATGGGAAAATTTCTTTCCAAGAGTTTGGGAAAACTTGTATAAAAGAATCCATGATATTTAATTCACCTTGATAGTTAGAAAAATATAGGAAGACATAATAAAATGTCATACAGGTCTGACATTTTGCAGACTGGCCCTTGTTACTTTAACCTGTTACACAAAAGGGGGGTTAAGGCACGACTCACTTTCTTGGCAACTCCTTTGACCTTCCAAATCCAATCCAATCCAATCCAACGAATCGTTGCCTTGCTATGTTTGAGGTTAGATTGTTGACATTTTGACTCACAGATTGCCTCTACATACAATTTTTTTTATGAGTCTTGAACTCGTATCATTTATCTTGACAGCTCATATTTGATTGCTGATTAGTCTTTTGTGTCATCATGCTAAAGATAACGAATAAGAAACAAGAACATACATGACTTATTGTAGGAATTGTAGGTGGTGCCAATCGAAAATATATTGAGGAAGAACAACTGACATAGTTGAAACACGTTTTACGTATACCTAAAATGACTCCAATTATAAGAGCATGGGATGTTGGCAGTTTTGTCAGAAGAGAGGGTAGATCAAAACTAAAATATCTTGTTCCAGTTATTAAGGATCTAATTTCTTTAAATCTTCTAGTAGATGTAGCAAATAATCGAACGAAGTGGTGAAAAATGATTCATACCACAAATTTATTGGGAACAAAGCTAGTTTGTTGTTGTCTCTGTTGCTTGCATATTATTAATTGGATATCTAATTTTCATCTTGGTGGAAGATGACAGTCTTTTTTCTATATTATACTGTGGAGAACTTTGTGGTTGTCGACCCATGGAGGACTTATTCGTGATATCGTTGTGCTTCAGGGTTTCCTAGCAGTTGAAGCTTCAGTTTCAGAAGTCGAGGTGTGGGGATTAGGAGGGAAAAGTGCCAGAAAAGTTCAAGCTTCTTATAAGAAGAGAGAAGAAATTTTTACGGAGCAAAGGCGAAAAGTAACTAAGTTGTTGAGCATACTAGTTTTCGAAAGGTTAATTGGGCTATACAGGTACTGATAATATCTATTGCAGGTTGACCTGAAAACTTTTGGCAATTGGGAAGACTCGCCGGAGAAGATAATGATGGACATGGTGTCTAATCCAAACGCAGTTCGGAGAGAAGATCGATGAATAAATCTCGACTATCAAATAAGATTACAAACACACGAGGATGCACAGTTGATTGTTTGATGCGCTTGGCTGTAGCTATATTGCTTGGGATTTTAAACAATATATACTTTGGTTGTATATCTTAATACTTGTTTCTTTACAAAGTAATTAAAATGGGGCTTCCTGTTCTTCAAGCCTGTAAGAATTATTGAGGTGTTTTTATAACTTTTTATTCATTCAGTTCATTACTAACCATGCATGCCTTTTTTCCATAAACTAGTGGAGGTCTCATACTTCGTACGAGAACAGTTTTGTAGTCGAATTTATTAGCATTATTACAATATAATTTTGAAATATTAGCGTCAAAATATAATATACATTTATAGAAATGCAACAGAATGGTGAATATATATAAACTTGGTAGGAAAAAGGATCAGAGTTCAAAATTTGAGTAGGAAATAAAAAATCAAAGTTCAAAAATTTGAATAACACTTTGGTGGAGAAAATCTCAAGTTCAATGAAGACCCGAGACTAATCTTCTAATGCTAAAATAAATTGCAAATGATTGGCAATTCCATCCTACTCAGTCATCGAAGTTTATCATGTCATTCATTGATCACACATTACTATTCCTCACTACTGAAGATCAACTTCATCAATCTAAACATCCATCAAAATTCTTCTACTCATCATTTACCAATAAGGATGTACATAAATTGAAATTTCTACTTAAAAGTTAGCCACTTGGAAATTTTTTTGCAACATGTGGTACTGTATTCTCAAAATTAGGGTGTGGTTGTACACCTAAACAAGATCTGTAAGCATATAGAATCTCCCATTTGTACAAAGTTAGCGTACATAGCCATGCAGCTTCATGAATCCTGATAAAAAAAATATACCATATTCTCTTTCAGAAACGACAAAGACACTGATACAGTTAATTAAGAAGCCATGCAGCCTGAGGAAGCTTGACAAAAGTATATTACATTCAATTCGAGAAACCACATACTGACAGGAAATTAAGAAGCCTAGTCTCATTAACGAAATCATCCCAACATAAGATCTCAAATTAGCATCATGCTTCTAATATCTCAACATTTGCCCAAGGAAAGCAGTACAGAACCTCAAAACTTTGTTTGATTGCTGTTTCATTCATCAGATCTCTTAGGACGGGTACTTAATGATTTCATACAGTTTTAAAACTAACGAGTTTGAAGTATGTTGTATGCAGAAATATTCTCATAATCTATCAAAATAAGGGGAATTTTTTTTTATTTATCAATCGATGGGTTGTTGTCCCAAGTACTGCCTTGCCCAATTCTCAGATCATATGTTCCACATTCCCGCGTGTCCAAAGCTATTTATGTACAAGTCCAAGATTTTGGACACATCAGTGATTAGAACAACATTCTTAGTAAAAGAAAATTGTAAGATCCTAGATTCGCTTTGTGGTCGGTCTAACAAGTCTTGTCATTATACGTACCTGAGTCGTACAACAGGAAATTGTATCTTGACCTACTTGCAGGAGCCCTTTGTCCACCACCGTTCTATTCATTCACGGTATCTTCCCAATTTTTTAACACAGTCTCAGCAATAAGAATAGAAGAAGTCTTATGATTCATTGCAATAGTAAACAACTAGTTAGCTTACTCCAAGCATCGATAATTGTGAAATCCCTAAGTCATATCCAACATTATCATATAACTAAGTTAAATAACAATATAAGAACAAAGTATGTGATTCATCGGAAGGGGGAAAAAAGTGAAACTGTGACAAATAACGAACAATTCACGATAAAAGAACGAATCAGCACTATAGATACCCCTCACTTTGGTCCCATCAACATCATCCACAAAATCAAATTGATTATTCATTCATGCAAGGACATATCATAGTACATGTTTTAATTTTATTTATTTATTTTATTAAAACATTGATAGAATGGAACTATAACATATCAAATGAATAGATTACTTCATCGGCATAATCTTTACTGTACTTCTTTAGTTCTGATATATTAGACATTTGATAGAATGAAAAAATAAAAAAAAGAACAAAGTACTTGATTGAACAAGTATGGTTCAAAACAGTAAAACCCAAATAAATTGTAAAATGTCAGGAAACCTATCACCAAAAGCTGAAAAATGCAACATTGGGAACTTGTAATTTCTTTTTTGCAACTGTTATCTGCTCCTGCAATCATTTTATTTACTCACTTTGAGAAACCACATATTTACTCACTTTGAGAAACCACATGCTGACTAAAAAACATAACGTGATGTTTGTTACTAAATACATTTCCTCTCGTAGTTGAGTGGGAAAAGCTTTACGTATGGAAAAACAAACCTCCAGCTCATTTGATTTTATAGTCAGAATTTATAAATGGGAAAAATACACAAATAAGGTATTTCAAAATACAAATTTCAAAAATGAGGTCAAAGTTATAATATTCTTTCAAAAATCAGGTTTATTTAGAATTAATTAATTAATTAATTAAATTAGAGAAGGAAAATATTTTACCATATATATGAAGGTCACAATATTATGTAATTGTAGGTCACAAAGGACAAATGTGTTAAAGTCACAGTCCATCAATATTTTAGATCACAAATTATCAAAATAGGAGGTCACAAATCAAAATTATTTTTAGATTACAATCACAAAGTTCAAGGTCACAAGTTATCAAAATAGTTAAATCACAAAATGTCAAATTAATCAATCAAGTTACAACTTGTTAATTTATTAGATCACAAAATCTATCAAATTATTAGGTCACAATTATTTTATCCTTGTCAATTATTAGGTCACAAGACTCACGACATATCAAATTATTATATTTTATTATCAATTATTATGTCACAAGTTTCTTAGGTCACATTTATCAATTACCTGAAAATTGAATATATATATATGTTTCACCTTATTCTTGTATTTAGATTTTTAAAAGTAGAGGTAGGTGTAATTTCCACTTTATAAATTTGCAAACTGTAGAGTCATTGGCCCAGTCCATTAGCCCTTTTCTCATCAGCCCAAACTATAACCAAGAATGCTGAGCCCACTTCATCTTTTAACCCAGTTCCATAGCGTGTTTTCTTGATTCACGACTTTATCCTTTCAACTGAATCTGTTTCTGCCGTTGATCACTTCCACATGAGGTCGTTCAGACCGTTGGATCAATCTTGTTTTATACGCCAGATGAAAAGGCGAGATGGGTCTAGATTCATTCAGATTGAACCCTTTTTTCTCTCGTTTTGAACTCTCTCAAAATTCTCTCTCTACGCCTCCTTTGATCTGGGCGATTCACTTTTCTCTCGCTTGTTCTTTAGTACAAATTTGTAGTGTTCTTCTGAAATTGTTTAGAGAAGTTGATGTGTTCTTGCAAACACGATTTGTTTCTGATTTTTGAGAGTTTTTGTTGAATATTTGTACGCAGTTTACATATTTTGGTATTTCTAGGTTTTCTGTAAATTTCTTGAATCTTTATTCAAATGTTTATACAATCTTTGTAAAGATTTGTAAATCAATAATATTTCTCAGTTTTTGGGTTGTTTTACACTTGATTTCTCTACAGTGGTATCAGAGCCCTAGGGTTTCTGATACGGGGAAAATTTTTGGGGATTTTTTCGTTTGGGTTTCTAGGATCTTTGTTCTTTCTTTGAAACTTCAAAAATTTTGTGAAAAAACCCCAGATCTTAAGAACTCAGGGTTGATTTCTGAAACCTTTGAGTTTTTGGTGTGGATCTGCATATTTGGCTACGGATCCTGTGGTAACTTGACATCTTGGTACTTGATCGTGAAAGATCTGAAGTCAGATCTAACTTTGCTTGGAAATTTCAAAAAGAAATTCTGAAAAACGCAGCATTCAGGTGATATCTTGAAATTCTTGAGGGTTTTCTTAATTTTCTTTATTTCTCTTTCTTTTTCCCTCCGTTGAAGCCCCCTTGGACCCTTTTACTCACCTTTGTCCAAGATTCCTTTTGAGAATCCGGGAATCTGAGGGAGTTCTTGGCCTACCCAAGTTGGGTTGAGGGAAAGAAAGTCATAGTTACTGATTCTTGTACATAGTTTCTGTTGCTACTGTATAATTTCTTATCTGCAGTTTGAATCTTCTGTGCCTTGTGTTGTATATTGCACAATTTGAAATTTGTAAAACCCTGTTTTACACTTGATTGCATAATTTGCTCACTTTGTATAGTTCCTGCTCTTAGTTGTGCATTCTTTGACCCTCATATTTGCCTTAATCATGAATACTGCTAAGGTAAAAGTAGAAATATGGAATGGGAAGGGGGACTTTAGTTTATGGAGATAGAAAATTAAAGCTCTATTACTTCAACTAAAATGTGCTAAAGCCATTGATGAAACCTGGCGTGAAACTATGACTGAGGAAAGAATAACTGAATTAGATGAACTAGCCTGGAGTACCCTGTTCCTTCACCTATCTGATACTGTGATTAGGAAAATAGGGGATACCAAAACTGCTGCAGACCTATGGGACAAACTTGAAGAACTCTTCCTTACTGTTTCTTTACCAAACAAATATTTTTTTATGGAAACAATTCTTTAGCTTCAAGTTTGATCCAACTTTAGGTGCTGAAAAAAACATAGACAGGTTTAATAGGATAACTCAAGATCTTCTAAATGCAGGAGAAAAAACCACTGAAGACCAAAAGGTTGTGTGTTTGTTAAATGGCATGGGGGATAAATATAAGGACATTAGGAATGCCTTAGAGTATGGAGGGCAAAAATTGTCTGTTGAAATAATATATACGTCTCTTAAGAATAAGGATTAGAATCTAAATCTGAGCACAAGGAGGCCTATAATGTTGAGTCCACATCATATAGGGGTAGAAACTCATTTAGAGGAAATTTAAGACCCTGGACCCAAAATAAAAACAATCCTAGACAGGCTAAAGACTATCAAAATAAAAATTTCATACCTAACAAACCTAGGGATAAGAAGTATGACAATAAAAGTTTTAATCAAAACAGGTTTGAAACTAAAAGGTATGATAATAAAATTGATAGGAAGCCTGATGAAACTAGAAAATGTTTTTACTGTGGTAAGATAGGTCATTTGGTTGAAAAGTGCTTTAAGAAATTAAGAGATGATGCTAGAAATAAACCACAGGAACCTGCAGACATCCAAAACAATAGTGGAGTTGTTTATGTCACAACCACTTCTAATATGAAAGATGAATGGATTTTAGACTCAGGTTGTACTTTACATATGTGGCCTTATAGGGATTTATTTGATACCTTCTCTGTGCATGCCTCTGGTTCTGTGAAACTAGGAAATGATGTATCCTGTGACATCAAAGGAATAGGTTCTGTGACCTTAAAACTTGCTGATAATAACAATCTGACCTTAAATCAGACTAGATATGTCCCTGATTTAAGAAGAAACCTCATATCATTGGGTATTTTAGATGATGAGGGTTATGAAATAAGACCCAGCAGTGGATACATAAATATTCTGAAAAACAATTTGTTGTGTTTAAGCACAGTTAAGACCAATGGCATTTATATTTTGTCTGTGAAATATTCTCCTCCTACTTCTCTGACTATTGAAACTGTTGATATTAGTCTGTCTGATTTGTGGCATAAAAGATTAGGCCATGTAGGAGAAAAAGGACTTAAAAGGTTAGAGAAAAATGGATTTTTTGGAAAGAATGTTTTTCAGAAACTTAGTTTTTGTGAAGAATGTGTTTTGGGAAAACAACAAACTTCTTCATTTGGTAAAGCTGTTCATAAATCTAAGGTAATTCTTGAATATTTGCATGCAGACCTTTGGGGTCCTGTCCCTGTTAACATAGTTTCTGGTTTTAGATACTTCTTGTTGATTGTTGATGACTATTCCAGAAAGTCTTGAGTTCATTTGTTAAAAACCAAAGACAAAACTGTTACTGTTTTCAAAAATCTCATTACCTTGGTTGAAAATTTGAAAAACAAAAGGGTTAAAGTGATCAGAACTGACAATGGTTTGGAGTTCTGCAATTTTGAATTTGATGAGTTTTGTAAAAACCAAGGCATACTTAGACATAGGACTGTTTCATACAGTCCACAGCAAAATGGGGTTGCTGAAAGGATGAATAGGACCTTGTTAGAAAGAACAAGGTGCATGTTAATCCAATCAAATTTGCCAAAAATATTTTGGGGGGGAAGCAGTTAAGACTGCATGTTTTCTAATCAATTTATGTCCTTCTAGTGCTGTGAACTACACCATTCCAGATCAAATCTGGAATGATGCAGTTCCAGATTACTCTGTTTTAAAAGGTTTTTGGCTGTTCTGCCTATGCTCATCAGGTTCAGTCCAAACTTGAACCAAGATCTTTAAAATGTGTCTTTGTTGGTTATGGGGAAGGGGTTAAAGGTTACAGACTTTGGGTCAAAGAACAAAGTGGATTCAAAGTTATTTTAAGCAGGTCTGTTATTTTTAATGAAAAGATTTTTCCTTGTAAGTTTGAAAAGAATGAAAATCCACTTTGTGAAAAGGATTTTTTGATAACTGAAGTAAGCTTTGATGATTCTTACTTTCAGCCTGAGCAGCCCTAACATTTGCATAATAATGTGCCTGCATCACCTGCACCCACTTCACCCACACTGTCTGAACATGATGAACTTGTTTTAGACAATTATCAACTGGCCAGAGATAGGACTAGAAGAGAAATAAGACCCCCTGTTAGATTTGATGATTTTGAATCCTATTCTGTTTCTGTTTTGTCTACTTCTTTGGATCCTGAACCTGCTTCATTTGAAGAAGCTATGGGATCAAAAGATAAAAACTTTTGGATTGCTGCCATACAAGAGGAAATGAATTCCCTAATTAAGAATAAGACTTGGACCTTGGTAGAAAGACCCCCTAACAAGAAACTAATTAATTGCAAATGGATATTTAAAATAAAAGATGGGGATTCTGAAGGGGGCAAACCTAGATATAAGGCTAGGTTAGTTGCTAAAGGGTTTTCACAAAAAGAAGGCATAGACTATACTGAGATTTTTTCTCCTGTTGTGAAATATACTTCTATTAGAATTTTGTTTGCTTTAGTTGCTCAAAATGATTTAGAACTTGAGCAAATGGATGTGAAAACAACATTTTTGTATGGTATGCTTGATGAAACCATTTATATGTCTCAACCAAAAGGTTGTGAACAGAAAACTAAAACTGATCTGGTGTGTTTGCTTCAAAAATCACTTTGTGGTCTGAAACAAGCACCTAGACAATGGTACAAAAGATTTGATAATTTCATTCAAAGCCTAAAATTTCAGAAAAGTTCATATGACTCCTGTTTTTATTTTAAAAATGATTTTTCTGATCCTATGTATCTTCTTCTGTATGTGGATGATATGCTCATAGCTGGTAAGGACCTACAGGCCATTTATAGTCTTAAACAAAATTTGAAAACTGAATTTGAAATGAAAGACCTAGGACCAGCTAGGAAAATTCTTGGTATTGATGTTTTTAGAAATAGATCTGCAGGGAAAAATTTTCTGAATCAAAAGAGTTATATTGAAAAAGTTTTGAAAAAAATTTCTCTATTTGATTCTAAATCTGTTTCACTTCCACTGCCTTCTCATTTTAAGCTTTCTAGTGATCAATGTCCTAAAACTGCAGAAGAATTTCATAGAATGAAAAATGTTCCTTATTCAAATGCTATAGGTTCAGTTATGTACTTAATGGTCTCAACCATACCAAACATTGCATTCTCTGTCAGTGTGTTGAGCAGATTTATGAGTAATCCAGGGGAACCCCACTGGGAAGCTCTTAAATCTTTATTAAAATATTTGAAAGGAACTTTGAATTTGAGTCTTATGTTTTCTAAATCCAAAACTGCTTTTGAACTTAAAGGATTTGTAGACTCTGACTTTGCTGGAAATATTGACAATAGGAAGTCTACCTCTGCTTACTTTTTTACTCTTAATTCTGCCTGCATCAGTTGGAAAGCACAACTTCAGAAATTAGTTGCACTTTCTTTAACTGAAGTGGAATATATTTCAGCCACTGATGTAGTTAAAGAATGCATGTGGCTGAGGGGGTGTTGCTTTCAGAAATTGGTTGTTTGAGCAAACCTGAAATTGAAATTTGTACTGATAGCCAGAGTGCTTTATATCTTTCTAAAAATCATGTGTTTCATAATAGATCCAAACATATAGATGTCAAATTTCATTTCATAAGAGACATCATTGAAAAAGGTTTTGTGAAAATGATTAAGATTCCTACTCAGCTAAATCCAGCAGATGCTGGAACTAAAATCATACCTATTTCTAAGTTTAAGGATGCCTTGAATTTTCTTAACACTTTGGAGTTTGATACTGCATTACTGTACTATTGCAGGGAACTAAGTGTTTGGGAGTATAGCTTGTAGAAACTGAAGGATCTCCAAATAAAGCTCAGTAGCTGGAATGACAAAGCTATGTTCTGAACCAATTGAGGGGAAGATTTGTAGAGTCATTGGCCCAGTCCATTAGCCCTTTTCTCATCAGCCCAAACTCTAACCAAGAATGCTGAGCCTACTTCGTCTTTTAACCCAGTTCCATAGCGTGTTTTCTTGATTCACGACTTTATCCTTTCAACTGAATCTGTTTCTGCCGTTGATCACTTCCACATGGGGCCGTTCAGACCGTTGGATCAATCTTATTTTATATGCCAGATGAAAAGGGGAGATGGGTCTAGATTCATTCAGATTGAACCTTTTTTTCTCTCGTTTTGAACTCTCTCAAAATTCTCTCTCTCTATGCCTCCTTTGATCTGGTCAATTCACTTCTCTCTCACTTGTTCTTCAGTAGAAATTTGTAGTGTTCTTCTGAAATTGTTTAGAGAAGTTGATGTGTTCTTGCAAACACGATTTGTTTATGATTTTTGAGAGTTTTTGTTGAATATTTGTACGCAGTTTACATATTTTGGTATTTCTAGGTTTTCTGTAAATTTCTTGAATCTTTATTCAAACGTTTATACAATCTTTGTAAAGATTTGTAAATCAATAATATTTCTCAGTTTTTGGGTTGTTTTACACTTGATTTCTCTACACAAACGATTTTCCAGTACACTCTTTATATTTTCTTACTTGAGCTGTGTCTGAAGTCGTAACAATTGGAAGCCATGTTAGTCTCTTGTTGCAAATCACCACTCAAGCTCACAAATACTGTAAGGATTAAAGGCTCAAGATCGAACCACAAAGAACCAAATACAAACGTTTAAACACAAAATCAGAAAAACTTTATTGAATAAACGTAGTGTACAAAATTAGAATCCAAACTCAGAACTATACAAAAAACTTCCCAGAAATCAGAGATCGCATAGAATAACCACAAAGAAACAGTAGAGTTGCAGAAAACTCTGCCAGAACTCAAGAAAATGTATACTGATTATCACAAAATCAGTATCAACCACTACCACTAAGAAAATACAATCAATATCTATGAATTTCTGGAAGAAATATGAAGAAATCACTAAGATCAGACAGAGGTGATGAAAATCGCCTTACAGAGAGAAAATAGGGTTTTTAGAGAGAAATGTCTGGAATGACGATTCAGATAGAGGAGAGATGCCTTTTATCACAGATGGACGTCCCAGATTGCTCCAACTAATCTAACGGCTTTGGAGGAGGCAGTGGTGTTAAGATGGGCTTGACCCGATACAGTTCAAACCGGGATTAAAGATTGGGCTGCACACCTTGTCCAAACGTATTGCACAGCTCATCATATATGGGCTGATAATGAATTGATCCATTCTGAAAAATTAGATGCAGTCCTTGATCAGCAAAATTGGACCAACAATTCTCCACCTCAATTTATCTGTTTACTGCACCTGCAAAACATAACAAACAAGTATCAAAATTCAGCCAAATTTAAAAAACTTAATGCATCTTTTAACTTATTGATAGGAATGATCTTAGTTCCTGCATCTGCAGGATTAACCTATGTAGGAATTTTAACAAGTTTTACAATTCCTTTTTCAATAATATCTCTTGTGAAATGGAATTTCACATCAATGTGTTTTGACCTATTGTGAAAAACAGGATTTTTACACAGATGTAATGCACTCATGCTATCAGTACATATTTCAACTTCAGAATTAGTAATTCAACAAATTTCAGATAATAAACCATTTAACCACAGGCATTCCTTAACAGCATCTGTAGCGGCTATATATTCTGCCTCAGTTGATGATAAGGCAACCAATTTTTGTAATTGGGATTTCCAGCTAACACAGGTAGAATTTAAAGTAAAAAAGTAAGAAGATGTGATTTCCTGTTATCAATATTTCCAGCAAAGTCAGAATCAACAAAACCTTTAAGTTTGAAATCATTTTTGGTTTTAGAAAATAATAGACTAAGTCTAGCAGAACCTTTCAAATATTTCAAAAGACATTTCATAGCTTCCCAGTGCAATTCACCTGGATTGCTCATAAATCTGCTTAAAACACTTACTGCAAAGGCTATATCAGGTCTGGTACAGACCATTAAATACATAACAGATCCAACTGCATTAGAATATGGCACATTTTTCATTCTAAACACTTCATCATCAGTCTTAGGACAGTGTTCAGCAGACAATTTAAAATGTGCTGGCAAAGGTAAAAACTTAAATTTAGATTCAGATAAACAAAATCTGTTTAAAACCTTTTCAATGTAATGTTTTTGGTTTAAAAACAATTTTCCAGCTTGTCTATCCCTAAAAATATCCATTCCAAGTATTCTTTTAGCATTTCAAATTCAGAATGTAGTTTTCCTTTAAGAATATTTATATCAAGCATATTAGGCCCAGCAATAAGCATGTCATCCACATATAAAAGCAAGTAAATGAAATAAGTTTTACCAAGTTTAAAATAAAAACAAGAATCATATTTACTTTTCTGAAAATTGAGGCTTTGGATATAAGAGTCAAATCTCTTATACCACTGCCTAGGGGCTTGTTTTAAGTCATACAAAGATTTTTTCAACAGACAAACTAAATCAGAATTTCTACCTTTTTCAAAACCTTTAGGTTGATGCATATAAATTGTTTCATCCAAAGAACCATAAAGGAAAGCAGTTTTCACATCCATTTGCTCAAATTCTAAATCAAATTGTGCAACCAAAGCAAACAGAATTCTGATAGAGGTATATTTAACTACAGGAGAAAATATTTCATTAAAATCAATTCCTTCTTTTTGAGAAAAACCCTTGGCTACAAGTCTAGCCTTGTACCTAGGTTTCATATCCTTAGATTCACTTTCTTTCAATTTAAAAATCCATTTACAGTCAATTATCCTTTTATTTACAGGTCTATTGACTAAAATCCAAGTACCATTTTTTAGAAGTGAGTCGATTTCATCTTGCATAGCTGCAAGCCAAAGTTTGGAATCTTTAGAAGAAACAGCTTCTTCAAAAGATTGAGGTTCAAGCAAAATAGGATCGGAATATGTAAATGCAGACATAAAATCAGAATCCTCAAACCTAGGAGGAGGTCTGATCTCTCTTCTAGGTCTATCCCTAGCCAATTGATAATTTTCTAAGTTTGTTTCAGCTTCAGGGACATCAACAGGTTGTGGTTCAGTGTCTGCAGGTTCAGGTTCAGGTTCAGGTTCAGGAATAACATTTGGAGATTGTGGGGGTTTCTCCACCTGAAACTGAGTATTGGGCAGACCATTTTCATCACCTAAATGGTCTGCACTCAGCTCAGAAGTTATAAAATCCTTTTCTTTAACAGGATCAATCAATTTTTCATCTTTGCAGGGAAAAACATTTTCATTAAAGACCACAGACCTACTCAAAATGACCCTGTAACCTCCCTGTTCCCTGACCCATAACCTATAGCCCTTGTCCCCTTCTCCATACCCAAGAAAAACACATTTTAAAGATCTGGAGTCAAGTTTAGATTCAGAATGGTGTGAGTAGGCAGCACAACCAAAAGCTTTTAATTTTGAAAAGTCAGGAAGATAATTATTCCATATTTGATCAGGAATCTTAAAATTAATAGCACTATAGGGAGAAAGATTTATCAAATAAGAGGCAGTTTTGACTGCTTCACCCTAAATATTTTTTGCCAAATTGGAATCAAGTAAGAGACACCTAGTTCTTTCAAGGAGTGTCCTATTCATCCTTTCAGCAACCCCATTTTGCTGTGGACTGTAGGCAACAGTCCTATGCCTAAGAATACCTAAGGTGCTACAAAAGGAATCAAACTCTTGGTTACAAAATTCTAAACCATTGTCAGTTCTAATAGTTTTGACTCTTTTTCCTTTCAAATTTTGAACTAAAGTGATCCAGTTTTTGAAAACAGACACAGTGGCATCCTTAGGTTTTAACAAATGCACCCAGGTTTTCCTAGAAAAGTCATCCACGATAAGAAGAAAATATCTAAAACCTGAAACTGAACTAACAGGAGCTGGACCCCATAAATCAGCATGCAAATATTCAAACACATCAGAAGATTTATGAATACCTTTACCAAATGAACTTCTTTTCTATTTGCCTAACACGCATTTTTCACAGAAGTCAAGTTTATGCAACACATCATTACCAAATACACCTTTGGTTTCAAGTAATTTAAGTCCCTTTTGACCTATGTGTCCTAATCTTTTATGCCATAACTCTGTCTTATTCAATTCAGACACAGCATTAAAGGACTTAGCATAAACAGGCAAGGTATTCAACATATAGATCCCATTAATTTTGGGAGTACTCATAATCAGGCATTTATTTTTGAAAATACTCAAATAACCATTTTGCATTCTAATCTCAAAGGATTCAGAATCTAAAACACCAAGAGAAATCAAATTCCTTTTCAAATCAGGAACATATCTGGTTTTATTTAAAGTATGAGTTTTGTTATTATCAAGTTGTAACAAAATCTTTCCAATACCTTTCACATCACAAGAAATATTATTGCCAAGTTTCACAGAACCAAAACAATTATTACTGAATTTAACAAACATATCCTTTTCAGGACACATGTGAAAGGTGCAACCAGAATCTAAAATCCATTCATTCTTATTATCAGTTTCAGTAGTGACATAGACCACTACATTATTATTATTATCTTGCACTGCAGCCTCAGTCTAATTATTGATTCCCTGTTCAGTTTTCCTTTTGAAACAGTATTTAATATGATGTCCAGGTTGGCCACAGTAAAAACAAATTCTAGGTGGTTTATCTATATTTGCAGTACCAGCATTGTTATCCTGCGTTCTAAAATTGTTCTGGTTTCTGAAATTGTTTTGATTTCTAGCATTATTATCTTGATTTTTGAAACCAGACTAACTTCTAAAGTTACTGTCTTTAGACCTATTGAAGTTGCCCTTATTCTGAAAGTTTCCCTTTACAGGCTTGTTATTCCAGTCCCTATTGTTGCTAGAAGTATTCCAAAAACGTGGACTCAGAAACACAGTATCATAGATTTCTTCCAATCTATCCCACAATTCCATAGTAGTTTTAGTCTTGCCTACTTGTCTAATAACATTATCAGATAAGTGCAAAAACAAAGTACTCCAAGCAGTTTCATCTATTTCAAGTTGTTTGTCCTGAGGGGTATCAAGTGGCCAAGATTTATCAATAGCCTTAGCACATTTCATTTGAAGTAGTAAAGCTCGCATTTTTTGGCTCCAGGGGTTGAAATCCCCTTTACCATTCCATATTTCAACATCTACTTTAACAGTATAAGATTGTAGTAATTAATTGATATCACCTGATTTGCAATTTTAATAAGCTATAGCAGCTTCCACAAAGAATCAGAATCCCAGAAGCCCAGGGCCACAAAGTACCAATATCAGTTATCCACCATGAAGAATCAGCCACAAAGAAATATCACTAGTATCCACCACGAGGAATCAACCACAAAGAAACAATTTAGGATCTTTATAAGTAACCAGAATATTTTATAGAAAAATATTCTGAGTGATGTAATTCTTGTTGGGGAATCACGGAATCTCGCGAAAATTGTATAAACACTTGGAAAGTTCCAAATCCAGATTGTTAGACGATAACAATATGACCCGACACTCACGACTCAAGAACCAAGGATGTATCAAATCCAAGACCCGTTAAGATGCGGAATGAAGAACCATAAAGGGGTGAACGCCACAAAGGTTGTCAAATCCTTTGATAAGTTCAAGGGGTTCAATCAAGAACGAAGAAGAATAGGGATAAACTCACCTAATTCAAGCAATATCATTAATCATAAAAGTTGTCTCTTTACAATGACAAAGAAACATAATATAACTTTAAAACGTGTCCAAAATTAACCCTAGCCGCAAAAACACAAATTAAAACGCGGCGGAATTTACGGCAGTAACATATGGGCTTACGGCCGTAATTGACCCTCAGGTCCAAAAACTGATTCACCTCTTACGTCCATGACATGGGTTCTTACGGCCGTAAGTAACATACTGAATAAAATTCCCTAACTCAGTTACGGCCGTGAAAATGATAATTACGGCCGTAAGTCACTTTCTGCCCCAATTGTGCGATATCAATTTTACGGCCATAACTCCAGAACTTACGGCCGTAAATGGCCTTTTGCGTTCTTTTCTCCTTGTTCTTTGACCCAAATGCATTGTAACGGTTTTGGCTCATCTTCCATCTTGTCATGCACTGAAAATGGAGTCTTCGACCGTGCACTTGAATATTCATCCACACAAGCTTGCATAAACCCCTGCATTGCTTGCTTGATCTTCTTAGCCCTATGCCTCGTTATTGGTCCCACCGGTACATGCAACGGATCCTTACTCGTTGTGCCACTCTGGTCCTCATCATCCCCTCCCTGTTGTAAAGGATTCGTCCTTGAATCATCACTTGCATCAAACAGAGAGAGATCAGCAACGTTGAAAGTCGCAAATATATTATACTCACCTGGGAGATCCAATTTATAAGCATTGTCATTGACTCTCGCAATGACTTGAAATGGTCCATCTCCTCTAGGCTGCAGCTTAGATTTCCGTTGTGTTGGAAAACGTTCCTTTCACATGTGAACCCACACCCAATCACCGGGTTCAAAAATCACCTGCTTTCTGCCCTTATTCGCATGGGACGCAAAGTGCTCATTCTTCATTTCTATTTGTAGCCTGAACTTTTCATGGAGTGACTTCACAAGCTCGGCTTTCTTCTTGCCATCTAAATTGTTCCTGTCATCTACAGGCAAAGGAATTAGATCCATAGGGGTTAGTGGATTGAAGCCATACACAACTTCAAAAGGAGAGTAAGTAGTAGTAGAATGTATAGCCCTGTTATATGCAAATTCCACAAATGGTAAACATTCCTCCCAACTCTTCAAATTTTTATTTATGACAACACGCAAGAGTTATGTTAACATCCTATTGACTACTTCCGTCTGGCCATCCGTTTGAGGATGGCATGTAGTGGAAAACAACACTTTAGTACCCATTTTCCCCCACAAAACCTTCCAGAAGTAACTAAGGAATTTGACATCCCTATCAGACACTATACTTCTAGGCACCCCATGGAGTCTGACAACTTATCTAAAGAATAAGTCTGCTATGTTCACAGCATCATCAGTTTTATGGAAAGGAATGAAGTGTGCCATTTTACTAAACCTGTCCACCACCACAAATATGGAATCCCGACCTTTTTTTGTCCTAGGAAATCCTAACACAAAATCCATGGATATATCTATCCAAGGCTCACTAGGAACAGGTAGAGGAGTGTACAAACCATGTGGTAATACCTTAGACTTGGCCTGTTTACAAGTTATGCACTTATCACAAATTTGGTGAACATCCCGTTTCATCCTAGGCCAATAAAAATGTTCCTTTAACGTTTACAATGTTTTTAAAACACCAAAATGACCCATCAAACCACCCCCGTGAGCTTCACATACTAACTACTCACGGATAGAACTGTTAGGCACACACAATTTACTTTCCTTAAATAGATAGCCATCATGTCTATAAAATTTATCAAATGCTCCCCTTTCACATGAGACATATATAGTGGAGAAATCATGATCGTTAGCATACAAATCTCGAACATATTCAAATCCCAACAATTTAGCGTTCAAGGAAGTAAGGAGCACATACCTTCGTGACAACGCATCTGCAACTATATTTTCCTTACCGTGTTTGTATTGAATGACATAATGAAAAGTTTCTACGAACTCCATCCACTGGGCATGTCTTCTGTTCAACTTACCTTGCCCTTTGAGGTGCTTTAAAGATTCGTGATCCTTGTGGGTGACAAATTATTTTGGCCAGAGGTAATGCTACCAAGTCTCCAATGCCCTGACAAGAGCATAAAGCTCCTTATCATACGTTGGGTAGTTCAGCGCTGCCCCACTCAGCTTTTCACTGAAATAAGCTATCGGCCTCTTCTACTGCATAA
The DNA here is from genome assembly GCA_963555705.1 of Ligustrum vulgare. Lineage (NCBI taxonomy): Eukaryota > Viridiplantae > Streptophyta > Magnoliopsida > Lamiales > Oleaceae > Ligustrum > Ligustrum vulgare. The sequence goes on along the minus strand of OY743173.1, from coordinate 36,730,284 downwards.
GAACAGCTCCAATCCCTATTCCTGATGCATCACACTCAATCTCAAAAGTCTGGTTAAAATTAGGTAATGCTAAGACTGGTGCAGAACATAGCCTATCTTTAAGTAATTTGAAGGCATTTTCCTGTGCATCCCCCCAATGGAAACCCACACTCTTTTTAATTACCTCAGTGAGTGGTGTGGCGATTGTACTGAAATCTTTCACAAACCTCCTATAAAAACTTGCTAACCCATGAAAGCTCCTTACCTCAGTTACACTCTTAGGTGTTGACCATTCTCTAATAGCTCAGATTTTCTCTTCGTCAACCTCAATACCATCCTTACTAACAACATAACCAAGAAAAATGACCCTATCTATGCAAAAAGTACACTTCTTAAAGTTAGCGTACAATTTTTCAGTGCGTAAAACCTCAAACACACACCTCAAATGAATGACATGCTCATCTACACTTTTACTATAAACTAAAATGTCATCAAAATACACGACCACAAACTTACCAATGAAAGCTCGTAAGACATGGTTCATCAGCCTCATGAACGTACTAGGTGCATTGGTGAGACCAAACGGCATAACTAACCATTCATAAAGCCCATATTTGGTCTTGAAAACAGTTTTCCATTCGTCCCCCTCTTTCATGCGTATTTGGTGATATCCACTTTTAAGGTCAATTTTACTAAAGACACATGAACCATATAACTCATCAAGCATGTCATCTAACCTAGGTATAGGATGACGATACTTTACCATGATATTATTGATAGCTCTACAATCCACACACATCCTCCAGGTTCCATCCTTCTTGGGCACCAGTAAGACTGGCACAGCACATGGGCTCATGCTTTCCCGGACATAACCCCTGCTCAACAGCTCCTCGACTTGCCTTTGAAGCTCTTTTTTTTCTTCCGGATTACTCCTATATGCAGGCCTATTTGGAATGACAGCACCTGGAACAAGATCGATCTGGTACTCGATGCCCCGCATGGGTGGCAGCCCACTAGGTATGTCATCTGGGAATACATCATCGAATTCCTGTAAAAGAGAAACAGCTAAACGGGGGAGGGAAGAGTTAGTGTCATCGAGTGCAAGGAAGGAGTCCTTGTACATTAGTAAGACCATTGGTTGTTGGTCAAGTACAACTCTTTTGATCTCACTCTTTTTGGCAAGGAAGCTCACTTTGGTTTTCTCTCCTCTTTCTTTTCTGGTACTCGTCACTCCCTCTCCTTTTTCTGAGGCGGAACCCCCAACTCTCTGTTTTTCTCTCAGCTCACCTTTTTCTGGGATCGTGGTCCCAACTCTCCTTTGAACACTTAGGTCTCCTTTTCTGGGATCGGGGTCCCAACTCTCTTTGTCTTTTCTCCTCACTCTTTAATTTCAACTGATCTTCATAAACTTGTTGTGGAGTTAATGACACGAGTCTGATACTTTTCCCATCCTTTGTAAAACTGTACCTATTTTTGTACCCGTCATGTACCACCCTCCTGTCATATTGCCATGGCCGACCCAACAGGATGTGTCCGGCATGCATTGGAACCACATCACAGATTAACTCATCCTCATACTTCCCGATAGAAAGGTTGATTAACACCTGCTTATTCACTTTGATCTCTCCGGACTCATTCAACCATTGCAATTTATAAGGTCTAGGGTGTTTGATTATAGGTAAACACAATTTCTCAACAAGAGTGGTACTAACCACATTGGTACAACTCCCTCCATCAATTATCAAACTACACACTTTATTATTAACAAAGAATCTAGTATGAAATATGTTTTCCCTTTGCTCACCCGACTCCTCCACCTTAACCTGGGTACTAAGAGCACGCCTAGTAATAAGGGATTGAGCTACCGCATAATCCCCGTCGTCACAATCACTAGCTGCTTCTAATGCAGGAATATCCTTAAACTCATCATCATCCTCAACCTCATCCTCCGACACCACCACCCCATTTCGCACAAGCATTATTTTTTTGTTTGGACATTGTGATGCAATGTGGCCGATTCTCATACACCTAAAACACTTGATGTCCCTACTTCTAGGAGGTTGAGAGTCAGAAGTGGGTTTACCTTTATTGGCAGATTCCTTGCTAGCCTTTGGTGGTTCTGACTTCCCCTTTGGAGCAGCTCCTTCATATTTTTTATTTCCACTCCAGGTAGATTTCCAAGGAGTAGAACCCGTAGTGTATTTTACTGTTCCTTTCCCTTTCAGCTGCCTTTCCACCTTCATTTCCATGTGCAGCATCTCCTCCAGTTCAACATAATGTTGCAATTCTATAACATTTGCAATGTCTCTGTTCAAACCACTCAAAAACCTGGCCATTGTGGCCTCCGGATCCTCCTCGATATTAGCTCGGATCATAGCAATCTCCATCTCTTTATGGTATTCTTCTACACTCTTCGAACCCTGAGACAGATTTTTTAGTTTCTGGTACAAGTCCCTATAGTAATGGTTGGGCACGAATCTTTTTCTCATTAATCCCTTCAACTCATTCCAGGTCTCAATAGGTCTTTCCCGATTCCTCTTCCTACTTGTCACTAATTGATCCCACCACACAAGTGCATAGTCTGCGAACTCTATAATTTCTAACTTCACCTTTTTCCCCTCCGAGTAGTTATGGCACTCAAAAATCAGTTCTACCTTCTTCTCCCACTCAAGGTACACCTCCGGATCACTTTTACCTTGGAAAGCTGGTATAGTCATTTTAATGTTTCCCAAGCTTCTATCCACCCCCATCATCATCCCTATAATCACGCCTATATCCCCTTCCATGCCGACCACCACGATTATTGTCAACTTCATCATCATCATTCCAAACTCCATTCCTAGGATTATTGTCATACCTTTGCGGCCTCCGGTTATTAGGAGCCGTGTGTGGCTGCTCTCTACGTAATTGGGCAATTGCTGCACTATGCGTGTCCACGGAGTTTTTAATCTCCCCCAACTTCGCATCCCACCTCTCGAATCGTTTTTCCAGCATTGCAAGAAAGTGGAACTATTGGTTATCCTCCCCTGTCGATGATGCGTCCTTCTGTGACATGGTTAGTGATCAAAAGAAAAAAGAAATAATTGGCAAGAAAATATATCCTCACGTGTTTAGCACTCGTGTATCACTCTATTCGGCTTTTTCCCTCTATTGATCTCACCACTCAGCCTTTTTCCTCTCTATCCCTTTTCCTCAAGTTCTCAAAGAACCCATCGAACTAGTCACGGACTTGATCTTTGTGGAATTAACCCAAAGTGCAAGACACAAATAGATGAAAAGAAAATTTGATGGAATATTGGACTCAAGAAAATTGATGTAAAGGAATGAAAGATTTTGAAAGTAGTGATGGATGACGAAAACTACCAAGAATGTGGAAAAATTAAAAGGTATCAAGAAAGGTCTTCTTGAATATGGAAATGTGTTCTTGATCTTGCTCTTCAATAATAATCTCCCTTTTTTTTCTAATCAAGAACAATCAATAATAACAAAATTGAAACTACGACCAATCTTGAAATAGTGAAGAATTTCAAGAAACCCAAGAATCTAATATCGATTCAATGATGGCTCAAGAACAATGAAATCTAATGAAGAAAATGAAACAAAACAAGAATTATATCAAAACCTGGATTTAGAGCCAAGCTCTGATACCAAATGATGTGATTCTTGTTGGAGAATCACGGAATCTCGCGGAAATTGTATAAACACTTGGAAAGTTCCAAATCCAGATTGTTAGACGATAACAATATGACCCGACACTCACGACTCAAGAACCAAGGATGTATCAAATCCAAGACCCGTTAAGATGAGGAATGAAGAACCATAAAGGGGTGAACGCCACAAAGGTTGTCAAATCCTTTGATAAGTTCAAGGGGTTCAATCAAGAACGAAGAAGAATAGGGATAAACTCACCTAATTCAAGCAATATCATTAATCATAAAAGTTGTCTCTTTACAATGACAAAGAAACATAATATAACTTAAAAATGCGTGCAAAATTAACCCTAGCCGCAAAAACACAAATTAAAACGCGGCGGGATTTACGGCCGTAACATATGGGCTTACGGCCGTAATTGACCCTCAGGTCCAAAAACTGATTCACCTCTTACGTCCATGACATGGGTTCTTACGGCCGTAAGTAACATACTGAATAAAATTCCCTAACTCAGTTACGGCCGTGAAAATGATAATTACGGCCGTAAGTCACTTTCTGCCCCAATTGTGCGATATCAATTTTACGGCCGTAACTCCAGAACTTACGGCCGTAAATGGCCTTCTGCGTTTTTTTCTCCTTGTTCTTTGACCCAAATGCATTGTAACAGTTTTGGCTCATCTTCCATCTTATCATGCATTGAAAATGGAGTCTTCGACCGTGCACTTGAATATTCATCCACCCGAGCTTGCATAAACCCTTGCATTGCTTGCTTGATCTTCTTAGCCCTCAGCCTCGTTATTGGTCCCACCGGTACATGCAACGGATCCTTACTCGTTGTGCCACTCTGGTCCTCATCACCGAGTTTCAAGATCCTCCAAAAATGTGGACTCAGAAATAAAGATCCAGATACAAAAATTCAGAAAACCTAATTTTAAAATAGGTTTCAAAGAAGAGCAATATCCACAAGTTTAAAAGATTTTATATAAAAATCTTCAAAAAAAAATTTTGGATCTGAAAAAAAAAAAAAAAATTCAGAAGCCAAAAGCGATTTACAGTTAGGGTTTGAAAAGAAAACTTAAGAAAGTAAAAATTTCTTAAAATTTTACTCAGTTCAGAAAACTCTAAAAATCATTTGAAGAAAAGAAGATCCGTTTCCAGAAAACCCTAAATCCAACAAAGGAAAAAACTGGATCTACCATATCTGAGTCAAATCCACCAGTTTTTCAAAGAACCCTAAGCCTCTGATACCACTGTAAGGATTAAAGCCTCAAGATCGAACCACAAAGAACCAAATACAAACGTTTAAACACAAAATCAGAAAAACTTTATTGAATAAACGTAGTGTACAAAATTAGAATCCAAACTCAGATCTATACACAAAACTTCCCAGAAATCAGAGATTGCATAGAATAACCACAAAGAAACAATAGAGTTGCAGAAAACTCTGCCAGAACTCAAGAAAACGTATATTGATTATCACAAAATCAGTATCAACCACTACCGCTAAGAAAATACAATCAATATCTATGAATTTCTGGAAGAAATATGAAGAAATCACTAAGATCAGACAGAGGCGATGAAAATCGCCTTACAGAGAGAAAATAGGGTTTTTAGAAAGAAACGTATGGAATGACGATTCAGATAGAGGAGGGATGCCTTTTATCACAGATGGACGTCCCAGATTGCTCCAACTGATCTAACGGCTTTGGGGGAGGCGGTGGTGTTAAGATGGGCTTGACCCGGTACAGAATTGGGCTCAAACCGGGATTAAAGATTGGGCTGCACACCTTGTCCAAACGTATTGCACAGCTCATCATATATGGGCTGATAATGAATTGATCCATTCTGAAAAATTAGATGCAGGCCTTGATCAGCAAAATTGGACCAACAAATACATTTCCTAGTGCTTCTTTCTGCTTGATGACCTTATCTCGCAAAACCTAGTAGAAAGTAGCAGTAGACACATGCTTAACAAGACTTGTCAAACCTAGATGATCACATTAAAAGTGAAGTCTGAAAAAATGACACACATTCAAAGAAATTGGAAAGTTCTGTAAAAGATGAACTTAGATATACATTCAACTTTTATATGATGTAAAACCATGTAAAGAAAAATGCACAACTTGTTTTTTCCAATTTTCTTACCAAGAAATTAAAAAAAATAAATAAAAAAATTCATTGTCCACATGTTCTAAAACTATTCCTTACGTCATACCTTGTCTTTTCAAAGAATAAAAAAGAAGATGATGAGAAAGGTAGATGCAAGATTAAAGGGAAGGTAAGGAGAAACCTAATAAATGGAAATATGACAAATGGGGAAGAAAATAATATGGAAATGGAATGGGTTGTGACCTGATTAAGTATTCTTACTCTATAGGAGAAAGTTAGTTAGGAAGGATAGAGGAGGGGAGAGAGCCATGAGCCATCTATTTATATTTTTAAACCAAAGTTATTTCATATCATCATATGGTGTCCCTATGAAACTCCAAATGCTCTATTTTTACTATCTGGAGTATAACAATTCAACAATAAAAACACACAAACCAACCTTTGTTTCGATAAGAATCTCATCCACGGTAGATGAGAAAAATTATAGGTGTCCAATAGAATGCAGCGAGGCATTGCACAAAATCCTACAAGCAAAATGATTACTATTGTGAAAACATTATAAATGAATTATTTTCTCACAATAACCGTGTTCCCGTATAGGAATTGAACAAAAATTATGTTCTTGCACTGACTTATATACACCTAAATCTAGCTCCAATATACAATCACCATGTCAAAGAACTGATCAAACTCAACTACAATTGCCAATATTATATTAGCAAATTATAACCCCATAATCAATCCCCCAGCTTCATCAAACTGCAACAAAATGGTGGAAACCCTAAATCATACTTCAACTCAAAATGACCATATTTCCTCTCTTTCTGTTTCTTTCGTACCTTCGATTTTGTGGCTTGAATTATTTATATAAATAGTCCTCTTCTATTCCCTTTTTTAAAAAAACTATTCATGCAATTGAAATGTTGGAAGTCAAAGCGAGTTTGAAGCTTGTGTCATTAGAAGGTTAAAGGCAAATTCCTTTAAATTTGCAATCTTGATAGTAGTGTTTACTCTAGGAAATTTCTCATCATTTGTGTCAATTGAAAATCCTAGGTAAATTCCATCATCAGCACAACAATCCATCAGTAACAAAAACTGCCAAATTCAAAACAAACCCAGAATCAAAAGTCATGAATGGTGACAATTGTATCGCACCTGTCTATACTATCAAAAGTTGATCTCGATATTTTAGTAAGAGTTTTAAAGAAATTCTATGCCGTGGAAGTTCGAGAAATAAACTAAAATCATGACTTCTTTTCTCGCAACAACTCCATTCTTTCATCACATCACGAAACATAGGCTGCAAATGTAGCAGAAATTCAATATTAGCTTTTGGAAATATTTAGGAATTTATAGAAATTCAATACCCTGGAAGTTCGAGAAATAAACTAAAATCATGACTTCTTTTCTCGCAACAACTCCAATCTTTCATCACATCACGAAACATAGGCTGCAAATGTAGCAGAAATTGAATATTAGCTTTTGGAAATATTTAGGAATTTTGGAATAAAACAAAGAAAACGTCACTTACACCCTGAAGAAATTTCCATAATAGGTGAGCCACACCAATGCATGAGAAAAAAAAAATTTAGTGATTATTACAAAAAAAATAATAAATAAATAAATAATTTATAATTGAGAGGAAAATGGGGAGTCACTCAATGGCCACGCCATAATAATTTAGTATTTTAAGACGTCTTGTGTAAACCTAGAGAATCTTCCGTTCACAATAATGTAATCTCAGTGTAACAAGTTAGGAGGGTAGAGTAATATGATTTATTATGGTCGCTAAGCATTTAGTTCCTTCAGATATTCAACTTCCAGTAGATGTATGAACAAGGTGACGGGAATCGATTTGTTGCTAACCCAAATTGGGTTAGTTTGTTGTATCCACTAACTTGACACGCATAATAGACCTCTAAAGTTGCCATCATTCTTATGACCCAGCAATTCACTACAACAGACTGATAAATAACTGGCTACAAATTTTTGCTATTGCTCGTAGCTCTAGCCACAAAATTTTCCAACCCATGAAGCACATAAACAGATACAAGAGGAACACATCACATATTTCATCAAATAGAAAAGTGAAAATCTCCTCCACATCAATACAATAAAATCATACAATAAGTCACATCAATATTAATTTCCATCCATGTAATGTTCACATAAAAATGTGTAGGGGATAGTGGCAAGCCAATCCCACCTGCTTGGCTCACCCGAATCCCTATTGAGAGGACATAAATGAATAACGATGAAATTAAACAATTAATCACAAAATGTCCAAAATGAGTACATTTATCACAAAAGGTCCTAAATGGCTATCATACCAATGATTTACTAATAATATAACATAGAGTACATTTATCACAAAATGTCTTAAAATGACGAGAAAGATAATAGATTAAATTGAGGAAAGTTAATAATAACCACAACCTAATTGTGACAATCCATTAAGGAAGCACGAACTGCGGGCTAAAACGATCAAATCGAAAAGTTAAAATAAAAACCTAAACCCACCCATAATTCAAACGCTAAGTACGTATAATTAACAAAATCAATATCAATCAAAACAAACATAACAAACTTAACCTGAGCAGATCATTGGAGCAGAGAGAAGTTTGGAATGGAGTAACAAGTTATGGAATGAAGGAGGCCAATTAAGAGCACCTTTCTGTACTGGGCGGGAGTGAAAACTGCTACAATTCACCCAAATTCTTAGCATAACTTTAGACGCCAATAAAGCTAGTACACTAAGAGCATCTTCATCATTCATTAACATGGAGAAGTGGGCGACAAAATCAAGAAAATATGCCAAAGTCACAGTTCATCATGCTTGAACTCAAGTTTCATGAAATGCATAGCCAGGATAACAAGACATAATACATACCTTCACAAGTGAATAGTTCGCTAAAGAGGCATTTCAAGAATCCATAATCAGGGCGTTGATCAAATGTCAGTGAATGGCAGTAATGAAAGTGTGAAGCAAATTCCACAGGATGGGACTTGCATAACACCTTTGGAAGAAAAGTAAAGTATATAAAAGATGTTTGTAAAAGCATCAGAGAATAGTAAAGAAAAAATTGATACATGTACCTACCTCGGTAGGAGTTGATAATTTTTTCTCTCATATCTTGTCATTTTTTTTATGGCAGCTTATAAACGCTGCCATGGAAGGCTATATACAGACTCGTGATTGGTTAAAAGAAACAAATGTATATATAGTTTGCTAAAATAATATTAGAATAGAACATAAGGATTTTGGAAGAATTGGCACACCTTCCTCTCAAGAAATACAAAATAACATATCCAAGGGATTCAAGCTCATCACGTTTGTTTTGTACTACAAAAAAAGAAAATGTGATCCATATATCCATGCGATAATCTATAATTTACATTCTTCTTCTCCTGGTCTATTAGAAAAAGAAGTCGGGGTAGGAGCACTGTCTCTTAAAACAAAGACCAAAAAAAACGGCTTACCAGCTCACCAATTCCAAGATAACTATTACAACTTGCATAACGTGCAGTCCTTATTAAATATTTGTACTCCCTGCATAGAGAAAAAATAAAGCAATGTGTACTAATATTTACATCTTTGTTGTTGAAGATGATTTCATATACAACAATAAATAAAATCACATAATCATTCAAGTAGTACCTGTTTGCCAGAAAATTCGGCTGGACCTTGGACCAACACGTCTCAGCTCCTCCCTCTTGAACACGTGGATCTCCTGCGCACTATGACAAACAATCAGTTTGCAAAGGGGGTCGAGGTGGCTCCCGTTTACACTCTGATGCCAAAGTCAGTACTCATTTCAAGTGAATATATATTGGGTGCGGGAAATGTAAATGTGTAAAAGAGAGAAAAGGGAGTGAGATTTTATATATTGAGTTAGAGTATTGAATTACCCACCTTTTCCTTGGAGGAAAGTGTACTCTATTTATAGAATGAGTAATTCTCTTCTATTGTGACACGTGTTATGCTTTACACATGGCAAGATCCTAACTATTCATGAGGTAAACCATTTCTTTGGCTATAATCATTCCTACATGTCATAGGGATAAAGCAACCATCAAATTCCTTTAAAGATGTTGTCACATCAAGCTATCTTGTCACCTTTCCAGGGTTCTCACTTCGGCTTAGGAGTACCTCGACATAGGGGTACCTAGGCATGTATGAGTCCAGCAAATTTGGTATCCACAGTTTGGCCTGTGGGTCATGATTAGGTGAAGGGATGTTTTGTGGATCCCTTGATAGGCCCATATGGATGACGTGTCATGTAAAATTAGTCATGGTCGTAACACTAGTCCCTCAAGTCTGGTTGGTTTATTTATGTGCGAACCGGACTTGAAAATATAAGGGATCGAATTTATAGCTTTTGGATGTTTTGTCTAGAGTGGAATCGACCAATGACAGAGTCCTTTGTAAAAGGTGTTAGTTGAAGAAGTCCCCTTTTGGGTGGAGTCAATTGCAAAAGTCCCTCGTGAAAGGCCAAGAGAAGGAATCCTTTGTAAAAGGTGTTAGTTGAAGAAGTCCCCTTTTGGGTGGAGTCAATTGCAAAAGTCCCTCGTGAAAGGCCAAGAGAAGGAGTCCTTTGGAAGAGGACCCTCCGGATATCATGTGGATCCACAACCTAATCCAGAATCCTGGCCGTTGAATGAGGTACCGACTGAAATCCGAGCCAATGGCATGGCAGAAGTTTCTTCAACTTACTGGATGCCAAGGTAGATTAGGATTACACATCCGAGCCCGTCATGCAGACTTTGTCGCCCCCTAAAGTTCAAGATGTGGTGCTCCTTGATGCGTTTCAATGTGGGATGCACTTGCCTCTTCACCCTTTCTTCAGGGCTCTCCTCCAGAGTTACAACCTTTGTCCATATCATGTGGCTCCGAACTTCTAAATCTAGGTTGTGGGAACCTAGTTTGTACGGAAGGAAGTCAGGCCGGACTTCCCCATCTCACCTTACATCATCCACACCATTTATATCCTGAAAAAGGTAGCTCAGAGGGATAAGGTTGATATTCTGGACCGGTACTACATTACCACCAGGGGACAGCATCCTCCCTTTATTACGGGACATCCGACCTCCATGAAACGTTGAAGGACACAATGGTTCTGGGTATCCGACGAATGGCAATGCTCCCCTTCGGATCCGGTTCTTGAAATCACTGTTCCTCAGACTCTCTCTTGCCCTCGTGAGTCTTTTGTATTCTTAGTGTGAATGTAAGTATGATGTAGGCTGTTTTGAGTTTCAACGATAACCTTCTGTGTTATCTTTGCAGGTCAGCAATACGCAAACATTCTCCCTAAGGAGGACTTGGCCATGGTGAAGAAGCTCTTTGCATACCGTGCTACTTTCCCAGAGGTGATATTGAAGAAAAACTTTTTATCAAGCACGGGCTTATGCGAGATATGGGTAAGTTCTATATTCCTTGTGTTAATTGTGTCGTTGTCCGAATCGGTTTTGACTGGAAATTTCATTTTGATGAATAGGTTTTAAAGAACTTCCAAAGGTTTCCCTCAAAGGCCTGATGGCGAAGAAGATTCCACTTTCGTTGAGGCCCGGGAGTGACGAGGAGCTTAAGCAGAAGTCTTTGCTCAGCAGTTTCCAAGTGGAAGTTGCAAAGAACACAGCTGGTGCCTTAGCTGCAAAGCTTCTTTTGGTGCTGCTCCCTCCACCGGTCTTGTTGTCTAAGGGTCAGCAATGATTGGAAGTGAAGGAGGAATTCGGAGCCAAACATGAGGCTCTGGAGAGAGAGCGAAAATCGAAGCAAAAGGAAGAGAAAAAGTCCAAAAGAGCCTTGGTTGATGATCCTTCTGATGAGGATGTTTTGGAGGTAATGGGGCATGAGGTGCCTCCACAGAAGAGGCTAAAGAAAAGCAAAGGCATATCTGGTTCTTCCGAGGTGGATGTAGTCGATTTACCTCCACAAGTTGATCCTATCAGAGGCAAAGGGGATGTCTCCAGCTCAAATTTCTTTTCCCAGGCTCCGGATCCCCCAAGTCATGATGAAGGTTTGATTACTGTTCCGGGGGATGGAACAGGAGGTGACCCCAGAAATTGCTGCTGAGCTTAGCCATATAAAGACTGTTCTATGAGCTAAGGAAAGCACCTTGAATACCACCCTCTTAGATTCTCCGAATTCTCCTCCTGCTAGGGTTGCTTTGGCAATGGAGCACTTCTAGACTGATGGTTGGGAAACATACTCCTCCAACATGTCACCAGCTCAGACGTTGCATGCTGCCAGGGCCATGAATGTTAAGGCCTTCACCTTGATAGATGGGGCTGAGTCTGCCGTTAAGGATTTGGAATTGAAGAAGAAGTGCGTTGAGACAACTCTTCAAAATGCTGACAACATGGTGGCCCAGATTAAAACTCTCCGGGACTCCGTGACGGCAATTGGAAATCTCTTCACGAGAAGATGATCTCAAAGTGCTTGAAGGAGGACAATGATAGGCTAAAACTGAACCTAGAGGCTGCTGATGCCGAAGTGGCCAGTTTTTCCAAGAGATTCGATTATGCAGTTCAGTCCCAGGCCATAACTGTCGAGGCCCTGTAAAAGACAACCACAAAGTAGAGGAGCCTGGTGAATAAGGCGACTGGACTAACTCGTTAGTTGGAGAAGGAAAAGGAGGCCAGATTGGCAAGAGAAGAATCCCTGCGGAGGGCATAAGAAAGACTTTCTTACTTAGAGCGGGATATTGAGACTAGGGTGATTAATGGCATCCATCATTTCAAGGATACATTTGAAGAGATCCCAGAATATGAAGCTATGCAGCCTTTCTTTGCCAACGCCAGGGCACAAATGACTTTGAAAGACGTGAAGGATGACTTCCCAGATCTGAATCTTTCGAAGATTGAGGCCTTCTATCCAAAGTCCCAAGATGTTAGTGAGGAAAGTCCCCCTGAAGATGTCACTGGTGGCCCTTCTTCTAAAGATTCCGACCCTTCCCTCGCTCCTGCTTAGGATGCCTGTTTTTGTCATTGTCTTTTGTGAATCTTTATCTACTCCACTTTTGATATTTATATGTGAATTTTGCATATTGCTCTGTTATAGACAAGTAGTTCGTATCATAAGATGATCATCATTTAATATGAGATGGCCCATCATAGGATGAACATAGTTTAATATAGGATAGTCCGAAACATGTACAAGTCCTTGGAGTCACTTGTGGATGTGATAGTCCCTCAAATCGAAACGCTTAAGACATTTATGTCCATTGCTTAGATTTGACTGAATAGGTCTCAACTCGTACTTCCCCGTGAGTCCCTTGTTTACGTCCGGGTTGATTACATTGGGGCCATTTTTTGTTAAAAAATCTAACATGAGGCGACGCCTTTAAATGGTAAAAATTTCTTGATGCGATCCCAGTCGGGGAATCTCGTCGAAAAACGCGGAATAACGACAATTAAAACCTAGGAAAGATCTAAATCAGATTTGACGCGAAAATAACAAGAACATGAAGAAAATAACGGAAATTAAAAGATAGATTTGACGGTAAAATCTTGACCCGAAAATCACGACCCAATTAATGAAGATGCGGATTGAAGAACCAAGATTGGTGAACGCCACAAGAGTTGTCAATTTCTTGATAAGTTCATTGGGTGAACGCCACAAAGAACGGATCTTTGATAAGTTCGAAACAAAGGGAATAACTCAACCTTTCAATTTGGAGAATCCTCTCTCAAATATTATTAATCTCAAAACTCAAACTGTTTGTTTACAATCATGGTAAAGAATATAAATAAGTAAAATAACCTAGCCGCTAATTTACTCAAAATAGAATTCTAATTAAACTAGAACACTAAATTAAGAAAATAACCTAAAAACCAAAAGGAAATAAAATAATTGGAAAATCTGGCCGCTACTCAGTTACGGCCGTAATGGCCTCTCTGATCCAAAACTGTTTTACTAGTTACGGCCGTGACAAATCTCTTACGACAGTGAAATGCCCCTACTTGAATGTTACGGTCGTAACTTCCAGACTTACGGCCGTAAGCCTCGTTCTGCTGAAATTCTTCCTTTTTCCCCGATAGTTGGTTACGGCCGTGATAATAGCTTTTACGGCCGTGAAGGATCTTCATTACTGCCGTAATGTCTTCTCTGCATAAATAATTTCGTTTACTCGGCTCGGCTTGATCCTTTCACCTTCTCGGCTCAATTCCAACATGGAACTTGCTCCGTTTTGCACGTAGATCATTGTCATATTTCCGATGGCTCGACTTCGCCCTTCGATGCCTGGTCCGGATCGTATCATACTCCCTATCTTGAAAAGGATTCGACCTCGAATCCATTTTTGGTTTGCTTTTCAGACTCCTCCTGCTTTTCTGAGCTTGATGATCATGTTTAAACTTCGTGCAATCCTTTATACTTTTAGGCTGCTCATTTTTTGCCAACTGATATCTTCCCGGCCTTAAGTTCATGGTTTGATTTATGTCCCTGCAAAATAGATTTCGTAGAACTGGGGAGGGATGTGTTAGCAAATGCAAATAAACTTATTTTTGTGGTGGAGACCGCGTTTCAGTTTTCGTGCAATTTTAAATTTCACGTAATACCCATGTGAATGTTATTATAAATTATAAATTTATGATCTTTAATGTCTATAATTTGAATCATTTTGCAGTGGAAGAACTTGGACGCCGTCTCGATCAATGTACCAATTAGAAAGTTCATAAATTGTTACGAGCAATTCTATGTGATTATTTGTCTCAGTGCTTAAGCATGTTCTTCTATTTTATTGTTTTATATCGAAATTTGGGGGATAGTTTGGCGGCGATTGGAGAGTAAATTGAACTTATGGACTAAGTTATGTACATAGGGAGAAATGAGGGACAAATTGCAAATTTCAAAAGATTATGTTTAAACCTGATTCAATCACCTCAGACTCGATCCTCTCTCTCTCTCTCTCTCTCGTTCACTCCTCTCACTCGGCCTCTCTGTCTCTCTCTCTCTCTCGCTTCACACACCAACCGAACCACCCTCACTCTCTCGATACACCGCCACCCCCACCGGAGTTCTCCGCCCATTGCCGAAACCACCACTTCCCCTCCCCTGGTAAGACTTCCTTTTTTTCTCTCCCTTCCGTACGCATGGCTCGGGCTCCACCATGGCTCGTACCCACGGTCTACAACTCACTCTCTTTTACACACACAACACTCTTTTACTCGCACACACATGTTTATATGTATTGATGAATATATGTTGAATGTAAGTATTTACGTGAAGATTTCAGATTTGGATTTTTGTTAAATTTTGAAATTTAAACAATTAAACTCAGATTTTTGGGCGATATATATATATAATGGTGTATGTATATATTGTATATAAAGATATGTAATTTCCACAATAGATTTTCAGTTTTCAAATAGATGAATATGAATTTTGCACATTATATGAAGGAATTTCATATTTGGGCCTGATTAGAATTTTCTTTAATTTTAAATTTGGTTTATTTGAGAATTTTAGAAATTTGGAAAGTGGTATAAACGTAAATAAATTTCTAAAATTCTTAGTATGTATGTATATATATATATATATATATATATATATATATATATATATATATATATTTTTGATGTTTGGAGATTTATGAAAATCGATGTTTAGAAAATGGTTTGGGTAAAAGTTTGGTGATATGTTGGTTATAAGATTTTTGAATTTGTTGAGACTTTGTGGGGGTGATTTTATAATGTTAAGTTAAGCTATGTGAATTTGAGTTTAGTTTGAATTAAGAGATAGAATGATGAAAGGATAAGCGATTTTCTAATGTACATTGAAATTGATTATTTGTCTCGAATGTGGTGTAAAATGAAATTGCTATACTGTGAGGTCACATTGTGAATTAAAAGTTATACTTATTAATGAATGTGAACAATTAGGATATTTGGTACATTGACATCATGGGCATCCGAGACTTTTCCACTTGCAAATTCAGAAACGGTAAATTACTAAGGACTACAAGTAAGTAAACTTCCCCCTATATTTATCAAAGTTGAATGTAAATGTGAAATTAATGTGTAAATGACTGTCTTGCAACTTACTTGCTTTGATGAAATTCATTTACTTTATGAAAGTATATATTATTAGGAAGAATGTTCAAGCATGCACATTATAATGTCATTGCATCATCAAACATGCATTGACATCGAAATTGGGAAGTCAAATATTTTTAAATGAAAGAAATGTGTCAAGGTGCAAGTTTGTTCAAAAGTTATGTATCCCAAGTTTTTAAGAAAGAATGGGAGTACTTCTAGTTCATGAAAGATGCGAGTGAGAAATGGGGCGCGGGGGACCGGCGTACCCGAATTAAGTCGCTTTGCGACGGAATGTTCAACCGTTTTACGGTGGACTGTTAAACCGCTTTACGGTGGGAAAGTGAATGTTAAATCGCTTTGCGATGGAAATGTGAATGTTAATCTGGTTCCAAATAAGAATTTTCTATTGTTATCTAATTGACTGGAAGATACACCAAGTGAGCTCACGATGGAAATGAAGTGAAAGTTTGAAAAGTTTGAAAGTTCTGGAAAGTAAAGTAAATGGGATACATATATGGAATTTTTAAAGCATTCATGTCATAAGCATGCATTTCATGCATAAAGTTTACTTATAGAGCTTTAGCTCACCCCAATCCCTCCCCAACATTTCAGGTGATGAAAGTTAGATGATCCGAGGAGGGCATTTGGCGGCTGACTCGGACAGTACTCATAATTTTATTCATTTTAGAAACGAATCAATGGTTTTCACAGATTATTTTATTGGTTATTCTTTTAAATTGATAAATCAGTTTGAATTAGTTTGTCAGTTCTTAGTTAAAATAAGTATGGTATTTCCCGGTGATTAGTTTATACTATGTTTCAGGAATTTATAAATTTTTACTTCAAGGTATTATCGTTGAGGAGTTTGGGAATTAATGTTGGAGTTGAATTTTGGAATTTTGGTTGGATGTTGAATGTTGGATTTAAATGGGTTGAGAATTGTATATGTATTGTAGGTATGATGTCCCTCTACAGGTTGGTTATGTCCAAGTTATAGAGGAGACTCTGCCGAAATTTTTGTAAAATTTTATAATAGAAAATGAAACGGTTAAATGTTTTAAACGATTTATTTCCGCATATAATGTGAATGAAAGTTAATATGCCTAGGTTTAAAATTTTAAACTTTGGGTGTTACATGGACTCTCTTTTCTTTTTCTTTTCACTCTCAAGCTCACCTTTTTCTGAGGTCGTGGCCTCAACTCTCTTGTTTTCAATTTTCACACCCTCTCCTTTTTCTGAGGTCATGGCCTCAATGCTCTTATTTTTCCCCTCAAACTCGCTCTTTATTTTTAATTTGTCCTCTTGGACCTCTTTAGGTGATAGCGGAGCAAGAGTGATCTTTTTTCCACCCTTCATGAAAAAGTATCGATTTTTAAACCCATCGTATACTACCTCCCTATCATGTTGTCAGTGTCTCCCCAACAAAATATGGCCAACATACATAGGTACCACGTCACAAACCACCTCATCCTTATATCCCCCGATGGAAAAATTGACCATAACCTGCTTATTTACCTTAATTTCTCCCGACTCGGTCAGTCATTGTAATTTATAAGGGTTCGGATGTTTTATCAAGTTCAAACCCAATTTCTCAACCAACATTGTACTAACCACATTAGTACAACTTTCCCCGTCAATCACCATACCACAAACCTTTTTACCCACTAAGCATTTAGTATGGAAGAGATTATCCCTTTGCTCACCAATTTCATCCACCCTGACCCTAGTACTAAGGACACACCAATTAACAAGTAAATCTTTAAAAACATAGGTCAGCCCTTCCTCATCACTACTTCTACTAGCCCCAACATCCACTAACTTAGGCATTCCCTTAAATTCATCCTCGGAACTAATTTCACTATTATCTAGCAAGATCATTAGCTTCCTATTTAGACACTGGGATGCTATATGACCCGTACCCAATCACTTAAAATACTTAATATTTCTATCCCGAGTAGTTTGAGAATCAGAAATATTTTTACCTTTCATTGTAGGATCCTCCTTCCCTTTCGGGTTATTTTCAACGTTGGATTTCTGCTTTGGTTGTGATGTAGGATAAGATGGTGAGTGTCTTGCTGCCCCCTTTCGCCTTAGCTGCCTTTCCACCTTCATGGCCATATGCACCATATCTTCTTGCTCCACATAATGTTGCAGCTCAATGACATTGGCAATATCTCTATTCAGCCCACTCAGAAACCTAGCCATCGTAGCTTCCCGATCCTCCACCACGTTAGCCCGAATCATCGCCACCTCCATATCCTTGTGATAATCTTCTACACTCCTCGACCCCTGAGTCATTCCCTGCAGCCTCTGATAAATATCCCTATAATAATGAGTCAGCACAAACCGCTTCCTTATTATGGTTTTTAATTCACCCCAAGTCTCCACTGGCTCCTCAAGGTTCCTCCTCCTACCCGTCACTAGCTGATCCCACCAAATATTTGCATAATCTATGAATTCAATCACGGCTAATTTCACCTTCTTTTTTCTGAATAATTGTGACAATCAAATAGCCGTTCAACCTTGGTTTCCCAATCCAAGTACGCCTCCCGATCACTCCTACCCTGGAACGATGGTATTTTCACTTTAATTTTCCCAAGGTCGTCATCAACAACATCTCTACCCCCACGATGCCTCCTAGCATCACGACGCTCCTTATCATACCTATCTCCTCTATTCCTCCTTCGTATACTTCCCAAAGATATACTTCCACTTTCACTTTCCATGCCCTCATCATTCATACCAACCTCACGCCTGTTACCTCTCCTAACTCGAGAACCATCATGAGATTGATCCCGAGGTCTTTGTTCATGCTCTGCACCTCGATTCTTAGTCTGTGCCATAAACATCTCAAATTGTGCCCTCATTGCTGCAATATCATCATTACCCTGTTTATTCCTTCTATTCACACTCCCGAGCTGTTTTCTGTCTCCAATAGAAGATGAAGATGTGGAAACCTCTCTATCAGACATTTTTAAGACACGAACAAGGAAATTTGAAATTTTTGGAAATTTTTGGAATTTTTTTAATCTTCCAGAGAATTGGACTAGGAGTATGCCAGAAAAAACGGAACTGAATTTGGACGAAAAACGAAGAAGAAAAACACTTTTTGAATTTTTGGGACTGACTCTTATGGATCAAACTGAAGAAAATTATGACTGACATGAAGAACGCGAAGAACATGAAAAAAAAATCAAGAAATCCAAGAAACGTAAGAATCCAAAATAGACCCGGCTCTGATACCAAATGACGCGATCCCAGTCGGGGAATCTCGTCGAAAAACGCGGAATAACGACAATTAAAACCTAGGAAAGATCTAAATCAGATTTGATGCGAAAATAAAAAGAACACGAAGAAAATAACGGAAATTAAAAGATAGATTTGACGGTAAAACCTTGACCCAACAATCACGACGCAATTAATGACGATGCGGATTGAAGAACCAAGATTGGTGAATGCAACAAGGGTTGTCAATTCCTTGAAAAGTTCGTTGGGTGAACGTCACAAAGAACGGATCTTTGATAAGTTCGAAACAAAGGGAATAACTCAACCTTTCAATTTGGAGAATCCTCTCTCAAATATTATTAATCTCAAAACTCAAACTGTTTGTTTACAATCATGGTAAAGAATATAAATAAGCAAAATAACCTAGCCGCTAATATACTCAAAATAGAATTCTAATTAAACTAGAACACTAAATTAAGAAAATAACCTAAAAACCAAAAGGAAATAAAATAATTGGAAAATCCGGAAAATCTGGCCGCTACTCAGTTACGGCGGTGAAGAAATATTTTACGGCCGTAATGGCCTCTCTGATCCAAAACTGTTTTACTAGTTACGACCGTGACGAATCTCTTACGGCCGTGAAATGCCCCTGCTTGAATGTTACGGCCGTAACTTCCAGACTAACGGCTGTAAGTCTCGTTCTGCTGAAATTCTTCCTTTTTCCCCGATAGTTGGTTACGCCCGTGATAATAGCTTTTACGACCGTGATTACATGAGTTACGGCCGTGAAGGATCTTCAATTACGGCCGTAATGTCTTCTCTGCATAAATAATTTAGTTTACTCGGCTCGGCTTGATCCTTTCGCCTACTCGGCTCGATTCCAACATGGAACTTGCTCCGTTTTGCACGTAGATCAATTTCATATTGCCGATGGCTCGACTTCGCCCTTCAATGCCTAGTCCGGATCGTATCATTTCTTTTGAACAAATCGTAAGATTTATTCTCAATATTGATCAACGTATTTCATAGGTACCACTTCGTCGGGATACTAATCATCAAGTAACGGAGTCCCTTGCATGAACGTATCTTGTGCTCTAGGCTATGTTTTGTCATTCTATCAAGGGGTTCGTCAGATCAAGGCATTGCGATAATCATGGACAACTTCGACCACTTTCATTTCAGTGCAAGTTTAGCCAATCCTTAATAATCATAACTTGGGACCAATCCTTTTTTATGTTCTATTTGTTTGTATAGTTTTTCGTTTTCCAACACAACTTCTCAATTTGTTCAATGAAAAGCGTGCATGAAGGAATCATTTCACCTTATGACTTTAAGAAATCCAATTTACGCAAAACACTCAAAATACAATTTGTTTATCGACACTAGTAGTGGAGGTGATCCACGCTTTATGGATTGAGTAAGGATTTTCCAGAGAGATTCTCTACTCCGTAAGTCCCTGGTGCAGCTTCATTGGTGACTTGATGAGGTCCCCCCAACTATGCCCTGGGTCTTTATTCTGGCCTTTTGAGTTAAGACGAGGGGTTTTCTTAAAATTGGACCTTTAATTTTAGAAGTATCAGACCATCTTTTCTCGATATTGAGTCGAGGACCTGTGAATCACCCCTTCTTTTGAGGAGGAAAGAAGCTCTGGGTGAAAACACTCCAATTTGTACTGGACATACTGCCTCTAACCCATGAGCCAGTGAGAATGGAGTTTCTCCCGTGACAGTGTGCAAGGTAATTATGATTCCCCATAGAGCTCATGGAAGTTCATTTACCCAAGTTTCTTCTTCAGGCTGTTTTATAGATTTATCAACCAAGTATGCTTTGCCCTCATCTAACAGAATATTCGCTCCAGAGTTAATCGAGGACATCCACTTGGGAATCCCATGTATTCATGCCTTATAGCATCATTTGTACGTATTCAGTTTGTTAGTCCGGGAAGGATTCTATTAAGTGGCGAAATCCCTTGTTTGTGGGGGGTTTGCTAAGCTATTCATTTTTACTTGTAATTATATACTTGTTAGCAGTCCCTAGTGAGAGCTTAGATTAATGATCTTATTCTTTTGTTAACTTGTAACGTGTTACTTCGGCATATCAGGTTCGGGCTAAATTACGTTGGCATATTACTTCTTCCATGTTTAATCCGGTGTGAATTTCAGAAAAAAACTTTTGAGGTCATGTCATTCTGGAGACGAGTAGGAAGGGCTCCTAGAACCGTGTCATCTCGACATATAAAAATTTTCAGCATTTTTGAAACCATGATTTTGGGCCTCTAAGACCATGTATCATTTCGAAGACACTTAAGTTGAGGCTTTATGCATATAAGGTCTTTGAGAACATGTGTCCTAGAGGCACTTAAGCCGAGCTTAATAATATAGGGTCTCTGAGACCATGTGTTGTGGAGACCTTTAAGCCGAGCTTAATAATATAGGGTCTTTGAGACCGCGTATCCTAGAGACACTTAAGTCGAGGCTTATAAAATATTGTTATTTGAGTCCTTCCATCTTGGCACAATAAAGGTGGGCTGCTCCGAAACATTCCGCTTCGGCAATAAGCAAAACTTTTATTGTTTCACGAGCCTTTGCGTTGTTGTGACATTTATGAGATGTTTTTAGGACGGAATTTTTCATAGGTGTTCATTTTCAGGAGCGCCCTTTTTTTTAAGATTCTCTTCTTCATGAGTCCCTTATTCAGGGTTTCCCTTTTCAGGGTGTCCTTCAGGAGTTCCTTGTTCAGGGGGTTTCCCTGAAACCTTTTCTGAGTGTTCTTCTTCAAGAGTCCCTTATTCAGGGGGGCCTTTATTCAAGGGTCCCTTCTTTCAGGGGGTCCTTCTCCAGGAGTTCCCTCTTTCACGGGTGTCCTTCTTCAGGGTCCCCTCTTTCAGGGGGGGTTCCTTCTTCAGGAGTCCCTTCTTTCAAGGGGGGGGTCCTTCTTCAGGGATCCCCTCTTTCAGGGGGGTTCCTTCTTCAGGAGTCCCTTCTTTCAGGGGGTCATTTTTCAAGGATCCCCTCTTTAAGGGGGGGTTCCTTCTTCAGGACATTTGTTACCAATCTTTCTCAAGAAGTTTTCTTCCTTTTTCAAGGTTTTTTTTATAGTATTTCTCCACTCTTTTTCAAAAGGTTCTTTGCCTTTTTTCAAGGTTTTTGTGGTTCTTCACTCTTTTCCAAGAGGTTATCTGCCCTTTTTCAAGGTTTTATGTTGCTTTTTACCACGTGATTTCGTGGTTAGAAGTATGATTTTCCACAGACGGCGCCAAAATGTTGACCACAAAATCCAGCTGGACCTTGGACCAACACGTCTCAGCTCCTCCCTCCTGAACACGTGGATCTCCTACGCACTATGAAAACAATCAGTTTGCAAAGGGGGCCGAGGTGGCTCCCGTTTGCACTCCGAAGCCAAAGTCAGTACTCATTTCAAGTGAATATATATTGGGTGCGGGAAATGTAAATGTGTAAAAAAGAGAAAAGGGAGTGAGATTTTATATATTGAGTTAGAGTATTGAATTACCCACCTTGTCCTTGGAGGCAAGTGTACTCTATTTCTAGAATGAGTAATTCTCTTATATTGTGACACGTGTTATGCTTTACACATGGCAAGATCCTAACTATTCATGAGGTAAATCATTTCTTTGGCTATAATCATTACTACATGTCATAGGGATAAAGCAACCATCAAATCCCTTTAAAAATATCACATCAAGCTATCTTGTCACCTTTCCAGGGTACTCACTTCGGCTTAAGAGTACCTCTGCATAAGGGTACCTTGACATAGCATCACCCCGGCATAGGGGTACCTCGACATAGCATCACCCCGGCATAGATGTACCTAGGCATGTATGAGTCCAGCAAATTTGGTATCCACAGTTTGGCCTGTGGGTCATGATTAGGTGAATGGATGTTTTTTGGATCCTCTGGTGGGCCCATATGGATGACGTGTCATGTAAAATTAGTCATGGTCGTAACAGTAGCCATTAAAGAGAGTCATATCTTTTTTTTTTCTCCAAAATAAGTGTGAAAAGAAAATGCATCCTAACCAACAAAGATAAGGTTCAGAACACTTTTGTATAATTTTGATTGATCAAATAGGTAAAAAGATAAAGAAAATCAGATAACGAGAAGTTATTCATATTCCAAAATGCCTCAGTAGCACATCCAGATAGAAAGTACACCTTTAAGGGTTATGCCAGTTTCTTGTGGAGTCTTGATATCTTTTAGCTAGACCAAAATCAAAGAGACTGATATCAGAATGAGAATTGTGGCCAAAGAGTGAAGGATTCAAAATAATAATAATAATTATTGGAAAAAAATAAATTAGGAGCTCATTCAAAACAAACATACATATAAGAATAATGAATCACCTGATTATCAAGTTCATAAGGATTACTCCCCGTCCAAACCCATGCACCAACATAATTTCAAACTATTCATTTGCTTCCAGATCTATTTCTGAAGTTAAAGACTCCAACTTTTTGAGTTCATATTTTTCCTGTTCAATCAAACTTGTAAGAGAAAAAACAAATATAAGTTTAGACTAAGTTTTCTGCCAAATGACAAGAGCCAATAAATCCCATCATAAACTAAGAAATTGGAATTAGGTAAGCCATAAGGTAAAAGTCTTAAAAAAAAAAAAAAAGTATCACGAGCAAGCCAACACCTCTTGAGAACATCCTCTTCCTATGGTTATAAATCGTGAATCACGTGATAAAGAAATTACGAAACTCAAAACACACCCCAACCTATATTCGAACAAATCAAAACAAGAAAACACATATAACAGAAGTTTGAACTATTTAATCATAAAAATATAAGCAAATTAACAACATTAATAAACATCAAGTTGCATAAAAGGAAGTCGAAGAGGGAAAATCAACACATCAAATAAAACCATCATGTAACTCTAATTGAAAAGGATCTGAAAGGTTTGTTCAATTAAAAAGAGAAGTTAAGTTCGAGCACTTATTTGATTTGAAGAGGGTCTTTGGCAAGAAATTGAAGTCTGAAATTAAAGAAGTAAACCCCAAATTCGGAAAAGTCGAGAAGAGATTAACAGAAGTCAGTGCTTGGACGAGGGATCTTGATTGCTAATCGATCTGGAAATCAATTTCGAAGAAAACAGAGGGAGTTTCTGGAAGAGGTATAGGACGTGAGAGGAGATGTGTTATAGTCGAAGAAGGAGATAGAAAAAGAAAGGAAGGTGTGGTCGAATAAGAAAGGAAAGAGAAGATATTTGTTTGTAGAAAACTAGTTACTGAATAGTAATGAACCACCTAAGTGTGAAAATGGATGGGACAATTGTGAATAGTACTAGACTCATTCCCTCTTTTAAGATAAAAAAAAAAGGAGGGATAAATGGATTCACCTAGCACCCTGCTATTGTTGCTTCTAATGCAGAGTAATGCTCATAGAATTCTGTCATTGCAGTTCATGTTCTAAACTTGCTCGCTATTTCTTCTTTGCCAAAGAAGCGCTTAGGGAGACATCTCCTTTGAAATAAGGATTGTGATATTTGTACAATTGTTTTGTACAATTTTACTTACAACTTATGATGTGGAGAATTTTGGTTTATTGATTTTGAAGATGATGTGATGTGTGAATTAACAAGATGCTACCACATAAGTGTTGTAACTAAAAGTTGTAAAAAAAAGTTGCACATGTATCATTGTCCTTGAAATAATCTAGCTCATGTCATACCCCTTACAACTCCATAATGAATGGGAAAGGGTAGGAAATGACTACGGCAGAATGTCAATCACCACCTTTATTCATGTTACGTTTTCTTGAACATAAGTTGTATGAAAAGTATAACAAAATTATGGATTCACATGCAAAATTATTTTATTGGGAGAATGTGGTTGAAAATGAGTTTTAAAAATGGAAACCAAACATGAACTTATTTTTGTTATCAGATTCAAATTGCAATAAAAGTATTCAATCTTCGCTCATTATTTATCTATATATTGCTAAAGTCAACTAAATTCAGGTCAATTAATTTTGATCAGAATCTCAATTGTCAAAATATTCCTAATTTCAACATAATCTTTAATTTCCACATTATCATTTTATTTCTTTTTTGATAGTTGCCATAATTCATGGGAGTTATTTGATGAATGAATTTTATAATTCAACTACTTGCTATGTCAATACACATTTTCTAAACCTTTTTTTGTTCTTTCACCACTCACATTCTCCCAATCTCCCCATTTAGTGCAAATTTTCCGTGTTTCCCTCATCTTTTCTTCTTTCTCAACAAAAAAAATGAAACTATTCTTAGGCCCCTACGCAAGCAACAATTGATTCATCATCGAGCTATTTACAATGAGGTTTTCTGTATTTGTTACTGCAATTTTTGTTTTGTAGATTAGACAAAGAATGTTGCAATTACTATCTTTTTTTTTCCAAGAGCAAAAAAAATGGAGAATTGAAGTTTGTGATAATTGTTTGCATCTTTTGGAGGTCAAAATTGGTATTGTTGAACTATGATTATTCATATATTTATTGTTTTAACTATAACAAACAAGATTACTTGTATTTCTAACAAGTTTCAATTCTTGAGTTTTTCTTATATATCTCAATGAGCATTCAAAGGCTCAAATCGTCATTCATTGATGTACAAGTAAAAGAGACTCGTAGAAAACAAGAAACATTGAAGACTAGTATTTAGAAGTTTTATGTTGAAACTTCAAAATTACTTGAAAAGGTATCAACTATTCAATCTTTAGCAAGTACATAAAGCTCAAATCATTTTCATAAATTCATCACTTGCATAAAAACATTTATGACTCAAATTAGATTTTGGAAAAATGAATATTTTGATACAAGATTAAAATTTTAAAATATGTATACTTCGGTTGACCGAAATACTCTAATCGACTGAAAGTCTGTTCGATCGAAACGACTGATTTTATCGATCGAAAGTTCAATGACTCAATTCTTGTAATGGCTATTTTAAACATTTCGGTCAATCGAAACTCTGTATTGCTCTATTGAAAGTGCCAGAGTTGGATTTTCTTATTGTATAAATACTTATCTATCTTGCATTCAGTTCCAACAACATAATGAGCAATTAAGAGACTATATTCATTTGAAAATCATTGAGCCGACTTAATTTTATATTATGTTTCATTTATTGCAAAGATTCTTTGGATTGATCAAATTATGTACATACTTTTTATCAAAGAATCTATATTGAAGAAAGCTCACTACTCTCATTTATTCTTGATTATTGATTGACTTCTTCATCACCAAACACTTATATTGAAATGTACATCTCTCTTCATACTTAACTTGTATGATTTGTTAAGAGGGATCAGTGTTTGAAAAACATTGATACAAGCTAAACTATTACACATCATTCATCAAAGTTTTTACAAACTATTGAGCTTTAAACATTTGCAATCTATTGAAGTATTATCCTAACTCTCGAGATACTTGAATTGATTATATCATTTGTTAAGAGAGTTTATTCAATTGTAAAATTATCATTTGTATTTTGGTGGTTTCTAGATCCATGTGAAAATTCGATTTGATTGAACCTCTTTAAATCATCGTTTGCACTCTCTTATCACTTTTACTTACTTACATTGCACTTGTTATTATCTCATTATTTCATATTGTGCAATACTTTCATTAAGTGTTATTTGCTAAATTGTTTAAGTTTATTTATTCCTATTACTTTACATTGATAATTAAGTTGCTTACATCATTAAGTGTTCATAATTGATTTATCGTTCTAAACTTTAGATTATTTATCGAAAGATTTTTATAAAATAAATTCACCCCCCTCTTGGTTAGTTAGTCTTGGGTTTTCGATTGTATCAGAGTTTAGGAACTCATTCATTTAGATTTTACAATCTAGAGTTATGGCTAACCAAAATATTAAAGGGCATTCTACAAATTGTCCTCCATTATTTGATGGCAATCATTACAATTATTGAAAAACTAGGATGATGATATATATTCATAATATTTGGGATGTTATTGAATTTGGTCATCATAAGCTTACTAAGGTAATTAAGGTTGATGGAAAACCGAATGAAATTATTTCAAAACCTGGTGAAGAATATAATGAGGATGATAGAAAGAATTTGTCTTTAAATGCTAGTGCCAAAAATCTTCTCTATTGTGTTTTAAGTATTAATGAGTTTAATCGTATTATCACTTGTGATTCCACACATGATATTTGGTATGCGTTAGAAGTTACACAAATGGTCACAAACAAAGTTAAAGAAACTAAATTAAATCTTTAGAACAAAAACTTTGAGAATTTCTTCATGAAACAAGATGAACCCATTGCTAGCATGATTACTCAATTCACCAATATTTTTAATGGTCTTAAAGGTTTCGATAAAAAATTTGCTAAAATCATTTTTGAAAGATTATTGTCCCAAACCTTTGTGATCTATTATGTGATTCTATTTGATACTTTGTGTATAATGTTTATTTACAATACTTTTCGTTATATGAAAATGTGATTTGATTTGCATGGGTAAGAGTTTTCTTGGGGCTAATGTGGTCTATTTAGTGTATTGTATATTTCTTTGTGGAAATGACAACATATCTGTTTTGGGGGTCTTTTTTAATGAAAAATTGGGATTTTTGGTAGTGAACTAAAAGTTTGGAAAGTATACTTATCTTAGTTGAAAAGCATACTTGTTTTTGGGGCAAAATTTTAAAACGGTTGTTTACATTTTCTTAAAATTTCAACTGTTATTTCTATTGTACTTTTACATTTAGCCATGTATCTTATTCTTGCATGCAGGGTTACTTGATTATGCTGCTGTAGCGATCGAGAATTTTCGTGATTTTATTCAAATAAATATTTTTAAAAGCGTGTCGCTTCGACCTTGCCCATCATTTAGTTATTTTATTTTTAATCGCGTGCTCGTCTAGCCAGTTAAGTGGAAAATTTAATTTATTCAAATACTTAGTCAAATTTTAATTTTTATCAAATATATTTCAATATCACAGTTTATTTTCAAAGTCCAAGTATTAATTATATTAAGTCCAAATTTCAACTGTTTTAATCCAATCCAATTTATCGAGCCCAAATATTTTTACCAATCATTCAAGCCCATTTAAAACTCAATAAGTAATTTCTTGGCCCAATTAATTCAACAGCTTCTTCCTCACCAAGTCATTCCTTACACAAGCGATACTTATTTCCAAAATTCTTGCTAATTTTCCATAAAACCAATATTCACCCTAATCTACTAAAATTAGAGCACAAGCACCACGTTAAAACCTTGGTGCACCTTACGTCCACCAAACACACAATTCATTCCTCAAACCCAGAAACTCTCCAATTGCAACACCACGCAACATACCCATCCCAGCATCACCGTGAACCTCAACCAATGTCGAGCCTCAAACTTCCGACCAGTATTCCACCATCACCCAACTGGCAACCACCACTTTTGCCCAACCCACAAACTGCACAAATCAGCCATGGCCAAGCTATATTCACGACAGCAGCCACAGCATCAAACCACAATCTGCTATATTCCACACCACCACCCTAATTTGAAGCAATCGCCACAGCACCATGGTCGAACCACCACCTAAGCCCCTCGCCTATCCTCTGCCTTCTTCACAACCAAATTCAGAAACCTCTAGCCACCAATTTCGAACCCCCAGCTACCACCTTCACCGCCACCCTCACTCCACTACAATGACACCACACCATCGCACAAACCGCTCAAGCCGCCTCCACGAATTCGAAAATCGCCCACTGCCCAGGCCAAATTTAAAACCCAAAACTCAAGAATCAAATTAACCCAATAACATACCTCATCCCCAAACAGCTTCGATCGGATTTTCACCGAAGAAATCACATGTTCCAACTTCGAACTCCATCCTCAGTTAGCACAAAATTCGCAATCTTAAATCAGCCAAAGAGAAACCCAAGAATCAACTCAAAAATCGAACCCAAACCAAGAAACCTCAATCACCTACCTTTTGGCCGGAGGTTCATCGGAATCTGCAAGCCTCAATCGCCACCTCTCCACTTCGATTTTGCCCAAAATCGCCCAGCTCTTCTCTACGCAGCCACGGGCCGGCGGCTCCATCGCCGGCTGTTGATCGGATGTCGCGGCTGAGAGGAGGCCGGAGCCTTCCCATCGCCATCTCTATCTCCCCTCTCTTCTCGTTCTGAAACATGAAGAGAGAGAGAGAGGAATGGTTTATATTTTTATATTTTTGAAAATTACTTGTTAGTCCCCTGAGTATCAAAACTCATTTATTTCAGTCCTTTTAATTTTAAACGTTTAAATTCCAGTTTCAAAATATTTCTTGTCGGTCCTTAACTTTTTGAAAAGTTTTCTAATTCAGTCCATTGATTTTAATACATTATTATTCAGCCCCTACAGTTTTTGAAATATTTTATTCAACTCTAAAGTTTTGCAAATATTTATCTTTAGTCCCAAATCTTTACACTTTATCATTGTAGTCCGAGTATTACACTTTTAAATCTTTCAATTCAACCCTCAAATTTATTTTTATATTCCAAAACTTTAATTTCAAGTTTTCTAATAGGAAAATTATTTATTTTAGGGCTAGACGAGGCGCGGGATTTTCAAGAAAGTTAGGATCATTTTTTTTTAAAGCAAGTTCAAAGTCATTTAAATCAGTTTTAAAGTATTAAATTGGACTTATTATTTTAAGTTATGTTGAACGAGGCCCAAGAGAATTAGACGTATTTTCCCGTTTGCTCAATACTCGAGAAATTAAGGTAGACTCTAATCTACAAATTTACGTTTTTCAAAAGTGCGCATCAATAATTATTTGGATTATAAGTTTAGCATGTATGATTGTGTTCATGAGAATTACTTGCTTTCTAAGCATGAGACTATGTTACGAGAATTTACTTGCTTAAATGCATGAGACTTGAACTTGTATGTTATTTACTTGTTCATGAGAATACTGGTGATCGTTAGACACCTGAGACTTGAATATCATAATTATGTGTTTTGATTTATAATGTTAAATGATTATTATGCGCGAGTCTACTGAGTATTTCTATGAAATACTCACGTTTTCCAAAATAAAATTTGCAGATGACGGAGTTGGCGGGGGGGGCGTGCGATGGTGGCCATTATTGAGATTTTAGAGATGTTTTATTTGAAATTATAAAATTATTTTTATTATGTTACGTTCAAGTTATTTTTCCATGTTTAAACTATTTTGACAGTTTGAGTCAATTTTTATAAAGTTATGTGGAATGGGATTTCAATTTAATTTATTTTCCGCTAAATTATTATCTTCAAAGTAAAGTTTTAAAAGATGAAGTGGCGTTCCCGGGTGTTCAGAACCCGGGGCGTTACAGCTGCTTTTTTTTCCTCATTTGTTGAATATTTGCTTGAATTTGAGAGTAATCATGTTATTACGTGTTACATGCATGGTGGTTGGGATTGGTGGTATGAGGTTTGACACTTGTTGTGTTCTCACCCTTTAGATGACGTTAGATGTGTTCCTTTGTTAGATGGGTAATAGCAGGTGCTTTAGAAGTGGAGAGCTAGCTGGTAATGTTGAGACTAGATACCTTAAGGTGTATTGGTGACATACTGGGGGATGTGTGGTTTGACGTGTAGATCACGAGAGGTGATGTTATCAAATGTCTTTATTGAACTCTGTCTGTAAGGATCTCAATTAGATGGAGGACGCTCCTATCATCTCTAGGTGAAGTGGAGACTCCAGGTTTATCTTCTTGGGAGAGAAGTAAGGTAGTTGTAACACCCCAGACCAGGAAAGTTTAAAAGAAATGATAGGTACTACTTATACCAACAAGGTGCACCTTCTTTTCCGGAAGTCCATCGTTAGAAACTCCAAAGTTAAGCGTGCTTGGCTTGGAGCAATTCTGGGATGGGTGACCTCCTAGGAAGTTTTCTCGGGGAGAGTGCGAGTGAGGACAAAGCATGCTGAAAAGACCTGTGTTGGTACAGTGGGGACAGTACGCCGTCATTTAACCGCCGGGACAGCCCGTTAAGTGGGAACCGGGTCATTACAGTAGTGATAGAGGTACATCCGTTGTCTTAGGATTTTTAGTAGTTTATAGATTAGTTGTGATAGGTGAGTAATCTAGTGAGAATAGATGGCAATGAGAGAAAAGCTACATCAATTTTGGAAAGGGTTATTGTGGTTATATCTTTTTTTGGGATCCTTCGCATTTGTTGCATGTATTAATCATTTGATTAACTTTGTGTTAATGTTAAGTTCTTTATATAAACTTGTTGAAAAGATTTATCTGGTTTGTCCTATGATGTGCTCTCATCACATGTGTGGAGTCACTCGTGTTATTTTATGCGCTTGAATAACTCGTGTGAATGTAATATGTTTACATCGTCTTTTGAAAGCATGTGTTGTTTTGTCTAAAGTAGTGTTACTTGCTAATGTGATATAAATGCGTAGTTTTGCTCACTATGATTTATTTGTACTTGGGTTCGACCTTAGCTCTTGGTGAGTACTATTAGCATATATGAGTTATATTTCATACTTGAAATATTGGTAAATGTAACGTTGACTTTTAATTTGTTTGGAACTGTTTTACGCAAATAATAAACTCTGCTTTTTTGTGTTGTAGGTTTGCTTGGAACCAATGTGGGGGTTTGTTTGAATTTTTTGTCCCAGTCAAATTGGGGGCTATAATGTTAATCGGGTGAGATTATAATTCATAAGCTTTATGGCCAAAGATGAAATGTTATTTATGTAACTCGTCTCCACAGATTGGTAGCCCAATTATAAATATAGACTGGAAACTATAATAGCCCAATTGAAGAAAATAATGGGCTTTTCCTTGTTTCTCAATAGTTATTTTAAGGTGACCCAATTGCTTGTTAACTCTAACCTATGTCGAATATATTTAAGGGAAGAATACATAACTAAGGTTTTTAAAGTATACATATTCAAAATTAAGAAACTTAATGTTTTATTTCAAAAATTAGGTCATAATTAATTATATATTTTATTGTTTATGGTCACAGGTCACAATTTTTTAGGTCACAGCTTATGTTGGTCACAAGTCAAAAAAAATTTTAGGTCACAAGTCACAAATCGGGTTATAAGTTTATGGTCACAAGTCACAGTTTTTTAGGTCACAATTTATTTTTCAATCACAAATTTCGAATTTCGTAGGTCGCAATTTTTTTCGGTCACAAATCTCGAGTCAATTAGTCACAACTTAACAAATTATAAGTCACAATTTATTTATCAGTTACAAATCACAAATTACACTAGTCACAATTTTTTCTCGGATGCAAGTCAAGAATTTTTTAGGTCACAATTTTCACAAATCACTAGTTTTCTTGATCACAGATCATAAATTTTATCGATTACAATTTATAAAATTATTTGGTTGACTCATTTTTTGGTCACAAATTATCAATTTAGTTGGTCACAATCTATTTCTTAGTCACAAACCACAAATTTTATAGGTCACAATTAAGTTCACAACAATTAATTGGTCACAACATATTATTTACTAGTCACAAATTATGTATTTATTGATCACACAACCATCAACACCACTGCCACAAAGACAACAACAACCACCACCACCACCACCACCTCCTTCTCCGACACCCACCACAACCACCATCACCCACCTACAACAACAACCTCACCATTTCATCACTACCTCCACAATCACTTCACCACCACCGCATACACCGTAGTCACCTCACTAATTCATCACTAGCTCCACAGACCTCACCAGCACCGCCACTGCACTCACTGTACAACATCGCACAACCACACACACCGCTACACCGAATGTACACACAGTCAACTCACGTCAAAGGTCACCTCACCACCATCGCCACCTACACCATCAGCACCATTGCATTCACCACACACCATTTTCGACTACGGAGAAGAACAAGAAGCTTCAGATCCAGATCCAGATTCAGATCCCCATCCCCTAATCCATCACAGTTTTGGCCACTTCACCACCCCACCCAACCCACCTTTACAATAAACCACCACCAGCAAGCACCACACCTCCTCGCATATTCAGCTGTTGTTGGACAGAAAACCACTACGAGTAGGCTGCCGCCGTGCAGCAAAAGGATGAGGTTCCAGATCTGCGCTGCTCCCTTAGTTATGTGCTCCTACAATGCAAGGTGCTTTCGAGGTTACCAGCTATTGCCAAAGAAACGGGTGTTGTCGACGTCATCATCGTCTTCGGAGAAGAGAGTTGAAGGTGTGGATATAGAGAGTTAAATTAAGAGAGGTGTGCGTTTAGGGTAGGTATTATAATAATTATATTAATTAATAAGAATTAACACCTGGTTTGTGTGTAAAAAATTTTTAAACCTGATTTTTGAAATGTGAATTTTAAATGTAGGTTTGGGTGTAATTTCCACTATATTTAAGTGGTGTCAAAGCAATGTGTCGAAGGTCTTGGTGATGATACAATGGTGACAATATGTCAAAGATTGGGGTGGGAGTGGTGATGATGACGAGGAGGAGGAAGCACAGTTTACTACAAAAGATTTGAATTGAATTGAGTGAAGTGTGTAGATTTTTAGAATATATTAATTATATTAATTACCACATGATGTATACAATTTTAAACTTATTTCTTTAGATTTAAAATTGTTTATGATAAACCCTATGTATGTTATGTATTTTTCCCATAAAATAATATCATATATAAACACAAAAAAAATCCATACTTTTTAACTACATATTCTCTTAAAAATTACTATTTAATAAACTATTTTTTAAATAAACACTTTAAAACGAAAACCAAACATGAGCTCAATATTCCCATATTGTTGCACTTTACACCAAAATACTCATCCATTTATTATATACTCGTTCATCGAGTTTCAAGTCCCGTATCATAGGTCACATAATCATGCTTGCCATTTCTAATATAAACTAGTGCTCTATCCATCTCAAGGATGGAATAATGTATCTCACACAAGCTTGATTATAACATATTAAGGACTCATTTGGAACGATTTTTACTTTAATTTTTACTTCAAGTAGAAGAGTTTCTGAAAAAACTAACTTATTTTTTGGAGTAAAATGTTTCAACGCTCACCGAACTTTGGCTATTGTCACGACTTACTCATTGATCTTTGAATTGCTTCTCAGTGGTCACTCAACTTTAAATTTTTGTACTCCATCACTCATTGAACAGATTTCGTCCGAAATTTAACTGAGAAGATGCCAACGTGGAGGGCACACGCGTACAACTCATCAAATGGGTAATTCCATGCAGGCAAACCCTTTGAACTGCCAGACTTCATTCTTCTTTTCTCTTTCACTATTGTTCTGCACCCTCGTAGTGTTGGGGGCTGAAGACCACCCGTTTTCTTCCCTCCAACGAGAATTCTGAAGAGTTTCTTTTCGCTGATTTTTGATCCACACATATTTATCACAGTTCATTACTGTTCGAATCAATCATCTTTTGAGAAAACTCAAGTTTCTGCTCTTCATTCTTGGAGAGACACCATTCATGTGCATTGAACGAGAAGAAACAAAGAATATAATGGAAGAAAACTGAGTGACCAATGAAAACTTTCTTGCGTTCTTTCTTCACCGCATATCTTGTCCAGGGATACGAAATTAGCAACCACGCTTTATGTTTTGTTATCAAAGTTTGAGATAATGCAAGTAAGAATCTGTAATTTGATTTCTTAAAAATTAAAATAAACCAATTTGTGGAAATAAGACGATGGGCAGTTGAATTGGAGTTGAATTTATTGATTTTTTTGTGGCAATGGACTGTGATTTGGAAAGAGAGATGCAAAGGGTAGATGATTTCAATGAAGTTGAAATAGAGAGGAAGATTGGAGAGATCCCAGCGACGGTGGATGATTTCATGAAGGCAGGAAGGTTTCTTTTTCCTGTTTGGAAGTAGACGTTTGATGTGCTTTTCACAACGTTGGCATCTCAGTTAAATTATGGACAGAATTAAATGACACGTAAGATTTCTTTCATCCACGTAGGCAAAAAGAGAAACAAAATTTGTTCAATGAGTGATGTAGTGCAAAAATCTAAAATTGAGTGACCATTTAGAAGCAATTCAAAGTTCAGTGAGCAAGTCGTGACGATAGCCAAAGTTCAATGAGTGTTGAAAAATTTTACTCTATTTTTTGTCTGAAAACTAATTTCTAAAAGCATTTCTTATTCCTAAAATACTGCCGGAGGAAATAACATTGGATCTATTTATTTCTCTATAAGTTCTTCTAACTAGTGGAAGCACTTTAAAAAAAAAAAAAAAATGACAAACTGATCAAAAGTAACTTTTAACTTTTCAAAAGTTATCTCAAACATGCCCTAAAAACGCTGTCAATATTTCCATGAAAGTAAAACAACGCAACAGGAAAAACAGAATCTTTCACAAAACATAATCCCTATGACACTCATCACAAGCACAGAACGCAATATTAACCACGTCAAATAAAAATCTGCAGAAATGCAACATATCATCATGATACAAGAACAGATTAAACCATTCCAGATAAGAATATCACTAAATATGAAATTTCTTGACTTTGCAAAATATAAAATAAAAGAGAATTCTTCTCACAAAATATATGTGAACATTGTTATGTACCAGTAATCTTTCTATCCATTTTCATTCTCTTTGTACTTTGAACATCTGGAACACTACTGACTTTAGGCTGGGACGATGTCTGATGCAGATATGCACAGTTAGCTCCATTCCTGCAACCCTTTGCACTATTGAAATATATGCAAGGCCTCATAATCTTTAATTTTGGGTCCCTAGAGTTGGCAACATTTAAAGGTTCTTGGATTGTGCCTGATTGTTGATTACTAAATTGTTGTAACCCCTCTTGTCGTTCTGCTCCATGTTGCTGAATGAGGCTCTTATAATAGTTCATGTCCTTCACTACGGGAGGTCTTGCAGATGGAGATGGTGCTAGAATGATGTCGGAGACTGATGGCCGTATA
Source organism: Ligustrum vulgare (assembly GCA_963555705.1). Taxonomy (NCBI): domain Eukaryota; kingdom Viridiplantae; phylum Streptophyta; class Magnoliopsida; order Lamiales; family Oleaceae; genus Ligustrum; species Ligustrum vulgare. The sequence goes on along the minus strand of OY743173.1, from coordinate 36,694,360 downwards.
TTGGGAATCGGTCCTATCCTACTTGGAGATGAAACAATTTCTGGTCGGGTAACATGAGCAGAAGGCGGATCTCGTCTATTGATAGTACTGGGAGATGAATGAAACTTTATTGTGCTGGGAGAGGGAAAATTATGCATGCTGGTTGATGGCATGTTTTGTGTACTGGAAAACAGAGTGGGTGGTATATTTGGAATGGTGGATGCTGGTAAATTTAGTGTTCCGGAGGATGTGCCATGGTTTGTAACAAGTTGCTCAATCATTTTAGGATGAAAATTATGCATGCTGGTTGATGGCATGTTTTGTGTACTGGAAAACAGAGTGGGTGGTATATTTGGAATGGTGGATGCTGGTAAATTTAGTGTGCCGGAGGATGTGCCATGGTTTGTAACAAGTTGCTCAATCATTTTAGGATCGCTGAGAATTTTAATGAGCAAGTTATGATCAATCAAGTTTCCCTGATTGTTTTTCGACATCACTGCAGTCAAGGCAGCTTGTGCAGTGGCTACAATATCAGGCTGCACTAAAGGGTCTTCGCATGTTTCTGGGATTTTAGAGGCATGGGGTCTAACCTGAGAAGAGGAAGTTCTGTGGGCCAATAACTGAGGCTGTGAGGACATGGGGGCAGTGTTTGACTCCATGTAGGCAACTGGTGCATCTACTGCAGCATCATCATCCTCAATGGCAGTGATAGGAATCAGAACGGTATTTTGGTCATTCTGAAACGAGTCTTCTTTGCCCATTGATACCGAAGGGCTACACATTTATATAAGCAAATGTTTCATTAAGAGAGAAGTAAAAACTATGTGATAAGAACTCGAATTAAAGTCTGAACACCTCCAAATAAAATAACGGAAGGAAAAGGTAACTTAAAGAGGAAAGCATCACACTTTGGAGGAATGGACGATAGACGTGGATAAATTGCTTCAAGCATTCTCATCTCCCGTTGATTTTGAGCTTCCACTTCTTTACTCTCTTCCCCAGCAACCACTCTCCACACATTATCCAGTTCAAACTGCAAAAGAGTCGTAAAAAATGTAGAAAATCATCTTTAGGCACGACCTTTACAAGTACATTCAACTCTGCAAGGAAGATGAACACCACCCCCATCCCCCCAAGGCGTGTGGAGTGCATATAGAGTTACTGAACTTGGAAACAAAGCTGTTCCAGAAGAACAAGAAAACTAAGAAAATTGCAGAGATGTGTTTAGTGAGTCTCTGTACTAGAATTATAATACTTTTGTGCTTTAGCATATTTATCCTTCCAAACACAACAATAACAAATGACTCACTCTGGGAGGGCATCTCCATTTCATAAGAGGTAGTTGGGACAACTTATTTCTCCAAAGATTTCTAGGCTGGTGCCCTTCAAAGCCGGGTGGCAAATTGTCATCAGATGAAATACCACCCGTATGGACTGACCATAAAGTCTTTGCCTGGAGGTGGTCTTCAGATTCAACTCCGACTTGTGAAGGAGATTCTTCAGACAAAAACAGCTTTACCTAATGGAAGGAATGTTATTAGTCTATTGAATAGTAATAGGCTTTATCTCTAATAATTGACTCGTTTAAGTACAGACACTGTCTATTAACATCAGTTAACCATAAAGTGCATGATTGTAGATACATTCTACAGGATACATGCATAAAGTGCATGATTGTAGATGCATTCTACAGGATACATGAACAATGATAAATAGATAAGAAACTATAAGGCATAACGTACATGAAAACAAACTAAACAACATTAAAACTGTGAGTCATATTTAAAACAGACCAACAATCAGAAAGTAATTTTATTTTATTTTTAAGTTAAATATTCTTGGGGACTTTTGAAACTATTGAGCAGGTTCAAGCAATTCTATCTGTCCCCACCACACTGTTAAGGCCACAGAAAGATCAAAGATAGCAAGAAGACAATCATGAATACTCTATATGTACTCATCAAATTAGCCATACAAAACAAACTGGAGCAGTCATTCGCAAATTTGACTCCATTTGTTCCGTAAGTCCAGTCTTAACCCCTATGAGCAAACAGTTTTTCCTCACATGTAAGAGACAGAATAAACTGAAGAAGAAAATTGACAGCATGCATGCTACATATACATACTATTCAGCAGTTTCCTAAAAAACCCAACCCTCAAAAGAAAATAGACAGAAATATCTGAGGCAGTAACATAAAAAGTAGGCCCATTGATTCTCTTAGAGAATATTGATAATAAAAGACATACTAGTCATCCCCTAGATCCTCCACAAGGAGAGGAATGTGGTTTTCCAGGGGGAAAAAAAATATATACCAGATTGTTCAACGAGAAGCTTGTAGTTCTCCTTTATCTAGGTTGGTCGGAATAACAGATAGAAATTAGCTCACCAGATTCAAGTAGTGTCAGCCAAGGGAAAGGGATGGAGATTACAGTGGAGATTTCATTTGAAGACATGCCAACACTTAATTCAAGAGTAGAAATAGAAAATAGATTCTAATTTATTTCTTATATGATAGATGACACTGACACTCCAATCAATGAAGATTACGGACATTTTGCCTTTGACCGCACTACGAGGAAAATAATGTTGAGGGTTATACGATGATAAAGTAGTCTCGGTAATATAGACAAATATTCCCACTGACTCTAATGCATGCAGGGGTGCAACGATCTTTTGTGTCTAATTGCACCAAAAGGACAGTTCTTGCAAACTTGTGATTGAAGGAAGAAGCGTTTTGAACTTAAAGCGGAAATGTAACATTGCTAAATTCTATGTTACTCGGACTCGAGTACGGATATCGAGTACGGGCACGGGCACGTACACGTACTTAAGTATCAGATCCCTTTTTTTAAAAAACTTGGGATACGGGGACAGGGCTAAAAAACTCAAAATTTTGGTATAAATACATGAATACGTCTTATAAACTTCAAATATTTAGAAATTTATGTATTAGTAATAATAAATGCATTTCTTGAAGATATGAAGGATTATCTTTTGATTTAAATGATATAAAATATCATATTTTGGTTAAAAGAATCCGAGAAAGATCCCATACCCATGTCCCATACCCGAGTGTCCGACACGGGTACTTCTTCAAAAGTGAAGAGTCCGAGCAACATAGGCTAAATTTGGTCTTCAACTTGAGCTCCACCATCGTTATTTCAAAGTAGATTAGATAGATAAAACTTCTCTATTAGATTAGATAGATAAAACTTCTTTGCAATAGAGAGATATCTAGCTCCACTAAAGTTGAGACTTGTTGAGAGGACTTATAATGTTGATATATTACTCATGAATGTCACTCCTTTGATGTGGAAAACCGTGAGTACAAAAAACCCATGAGTTTAATCATAGAAGTAAGAAATTGGTATTGAGACCTGTTGAACCCTCGATCGTCAACAGCAAGCCGGTAGCCTAGCCCAGTTCTAGGAACTCACGAAGAAATAGGATTCAACTTCTATCTCATAGTAACTGAGCAAGAAGGAAGTGAAGTTGGTGCTATATTTGTTGTTTTTGCAAGAAAATGCTTTCTTCTTTTTTCTGAATCCAGCATGAGGCCTCCATCATGTACACCTTTATTACAGGAAACCAGAGATACCACATGTGAGGAATATTCTCATGAGCTACCACTGATGAAAAACATGTAGCTGTTGCCGTAAACTTAATCCGTGATTATAATTGCCGAACACTCTATTATAAGATTATTCCAAAGTGAGCCAGCCAACTTGAATAAACTAAGACGTCTTGTAACTAAAGAGAGTTCATTCATAACAGCTATAAGTCTATATTACTCCCTCCTAAGAAAGACAGATCTCGGAAATTATGTGTGGACACGAGCCATAACAAAATTAGACTAAAGTAAAGATTTTTCCTAAGCTTCGATTATATGTTCAATGAGCTAGTGCCTAGCTGGTTTAATGCAATTCTCCAAAAATATTTGCATAATAGATAACCATAACATTAGGATTCCACCACGGCATGAATGGAAAAGGCCTTCCAGACTCGTGATGACTTATAGGAGTCACTACTTTAGCCTTTTAGGATACCTAATGATCCTAATAAATTCAAGAGTTTTACAAATATTTTTTGGAAGGATTGTCTTTTCACAGGAACTAAAGTGTACCTCTCATCTTTCACTCGGAGAATTCTTAGCATAGGAATTACAACTAGGAGGGTTAGCACGATATTTTGGTAGGGAGTAGACTTAGCCTTAGTGAAAGACAGATTCTATTAGCACTGTCAGAAACGAGATGTTGCCAGAATCAAGTTTCAATATGGTACTTGAAAATTAAGTAAAGCAAAGAAACAAAGTGTTGGGTTATATGCTCCAGTTATAGTTCCACTTAGCTTTTAGTGACATGACATTAGCATGAATTTTATTCTAAGATTGTCTATAGCAGTTTGAAGTCATGATTTTTTTTCCCCCTCAAATAACATTTTATTCTCTGTTTCAGAACTTGTACAGCCTTGCACGTGGCAAATTGTTTTCCAGGAAATCACTACTATCATGGGCAGCCTTCTACCATTGTATTTGATAGAAACGTCAAGAGCCATTTGTTTTTGGAAAATATCTGGAACCACTCTAAAATATTCATTTGTTTTCCACACTCAAACCATTAACTGTAATCTAGGGGACTTAATGCTTGGTGAAAAGTAATAGAATTTTGTTTTAGATACACTTGAGTTTGCTTACAGCAATTTGGTATCCATGACTTTAATCATTTCTAAAATTTGACCCCGTGCCTTTATTGAGTGATTAGTGTCATGCTGCATTATTCTAAGCTTTCCTAACCATACACATGCTGACTGACAAAAAAAATGTAAGCTTGTTGATGCTCATCAATCATCATTGTAATAGAGAATTGAGAGGTCATATCATGTGTATTTCTTTTAAGCATCATCTTGAGCATGTAAAAAACTTTGAGCCAAATCACTTGGCTCATCATAACCACTTTATTATTATTATTATTATTATTATTATTATTATTATTATTATTATTATTATTATTATTATTATTATTATTATTATTATTATTATTATTTCGTCAATTATATATTTTTCTTGGGAAGTTCTAATAAATTTACAACCAGGGTCCCCAAACTTTGAGGCATAGAGCACTTAGGTCCCAATCAAAATTCCTTGACATTAGAATGCCCAAACTTCCATTTTTGGTGCGAGTTGATCCCCACTAGGAAGAACTGTCAAAAAATCTGGTTAATGTCACATACCAGGCACATGAACAACTATGGCAGGTTTATTTTCATCAATCATTTACATTTCTTAAAAAACAATTGAAAAAGAAAAAAGAAAATGAACAAAAGAATTGTCTTCATCTATTTCCTAATTGCTGCCATCAAACTGCTACATTACTCACCTCCAACCACTGAGAGAACCTTTCATTTTCACAAAACCCCTCTAACAAACTGGGGATTTTCTCTTCCCTGATTCATGAAACCTAGGTTTTGCACCAATTTGCAACAGGAAAAAAGACGTCTCTAGTAGGAATCAATTTGCACCAAAAATGAAAATTTGCAATCCAAATGACAAGAAATTTTGATTTAGGACCAAGTGCTCCAATTGGAAAGGTTGGTTCCTTCGTCAGCAATTTGAATTTTAAGTATAAATCTATTAATATAGACAAGTGATTCCGTTATATCCCAGTGATATTGAAATTCTTCTATTTATTCTTCTTCAAATTTTCCTTTCTCTCACTTCTTTATATGATATACATATTTGTTTTTCATGTTATAAATCGATGTGGTTTCAATTGTTATTTAACAACAAAGTTTGAGGCAAGGGATGTGAAAGTTGAAGCCTTGTTGCATACTTAAAACTAATGCATGAATAGAAAAGGTAAAGGGCATCAGAGACCAAGAAACTTCAATAGGCCCATTGATTTTCTCTGATTCAAGTGACTCACTGTAACTTTCATTCATTTCAAATCACCCACCACACTAATGTCGGGAACGCGTACTTTTCTTCAATATTAAGAAGAGCACATGACATTGAGATACTTAACTTTAACAAAATAAACTTCATCCTGCGGCCGATTATCAGCATTCAACTTTTCAGATATGACTCAGACACATCTTAAGGTTCCATCAGTGTTAGAAATTCTAATATTCACAGAAAGGAGGCTACAAAAAATTGAGCTACTTTAAATCAACAAACTACATTACTTCCCTCATTCTGGTCTTCCACTAAACTTAAAATATGCCTAAGATTCCATCAATATTTACTATTCATTTGACAACGTTTTCGAACAGAAAGTATACTGAGTAAATTGAAGTAGAATGCGAGACGATAAACAAGGAATCAAAATTTGATGAAAGTATGGCAGACTCCTTTACATTTTACCCTAGGATATACATCAGCCACCTAACCCAAATGTCACTGAAACCCGAGATAAAGAAATTGTTCAAACTCGAATACTAGCATTATTTAGCCACCACGGTTGCTTATCAAGTCAAGTTAGCCTTCATTTGTTTAAAATAACTAAGTGCTTTCAACCTCTAGAAACTTCATCAGGCGATATTCTACCACAACAGAGACTTCTCAAATTAAAACATTCCTATGATTTTAAATTTTGGTTAGATCCCAAAAAATGATCAACATAGAACTAACTTCAAATCTACACAGATAGAACTGGAGAAAAAGTTGTTCACACACTTTAATTTATCATATATAAAATGTATATGATACTCATTTTCATCTTAGACCACAAAAGAATCTATCTATGTTGTACAGTTGAGCCACTTTAAAATATCAGGAGAGGTAGGTGGTTGATGTTTTCTTGTGTGCATAAGATAATTACACCCTAAATTTCAGAATCTTGGCAATGACCAAATTGCAACAATTATCTGATGCTGCAAAAGGTCGATAAAATGAAGATGTGAAGGGTGTAATCAGGACAAGGTTATCCTCTAGGCACTAAGAACGATTTCCATTTGCATGTGCTTGTTCAACATCAAAATAAATGTTAATGACCCTTCAGCTGAACATCAGTATAAATATTCTAAACTTCGGAGGTCAGGCAACAAAAATGAAAAACCATTGACTAGACATATGATCTGGTTTAGTTACATGATTCCTTCTTTTGGTAATTGACTAGAACTAGCAGTTCACTCACAGAAAGGTCAGCAACTAGATGCAAACCAAATAGATCTTACCAGCTGAAGTGCCAACAGTAACATCATCAACAAAATGATACCTCTCTGGAAAAGAAAAAAACCAAAAGTTCATCATTTTTTCCAAAAAGGTGTACAACTCAATTTGAGAAGAAAAAATAAATTTCAGTTGGAACTATGATCCTTCTCCTCTTTCACATCAAATCCTCTGTTGGCTACTCTCATTTTCAAATGAATCTCATTTTTTGTTTCACTGATGTCGTCAACCTGATCTCCTTCAGATCTTAAACTTTTTCTTTGCTTTTCTACAGAGAAAAATTGAGTCAACATTTTCGCTACATCTAACAGATACTTGTCAAACATAATAAGCCATCCCAGGATCATTCCCGTCTCGACATACTCAAATATACTGACAAAAGCTAAATCAATCATTCCGCATGTTGCTGGAACTTAGTGGTATCCTTTGAACTTAGTCAAACTTACACAAATATTGGTTCATTTAAATCTGAAGAAACTTATGGACTACCTGCATCCATTGTCAGTTCCACCATTACAAAGAAGAACAATCTTCTGGTCACTCACTTTCCATTTCATTTGAGTTTCTGTTTCCCTCGGGTCCTCAAACTAGAAAGGAGGCTCTTCACAAATTCCATGTGGTTTTTATTTTCAATCTCAATCCTTATATTTTGAGACCACTATCGCTCATGCAACCTCAGAACGTGACAACAATTTGAAGTGATAATGTTGCCGACAACTCTATTTCTCACATTTATCTGCTATGAAATGTTCAATACAAAATTGAGATTGAGATTCATATAAAAGGGGGAGAGAGAGAATCATATATGGTAACTGATTTTCTCATTCAGCTTGAACTCATTTAGCAAAGTTCATTATTTATATCACTGAAATTCCATAAAGGAATTGCATTACTTGTTTCTTTATTTTTCTATCTAATTATTATTTTCTTTTCTTTCTGCTTTCCATCAATATGATTACTTATTCTGAGTTAGTGATTATCACTCGTATCAAGCAATACTTAAATGAAAGGATTAAAATGTAATGTCAAGAAATACACAAGCCTTTCAGTTTCGTCCATCAAAAATTAACATTTTTCCTTTAAATTTAAATTCATTTTACTTATTTAAAATCCATCAAAATCAACTTGCCGTCCATTATCCATCTTCCTATTTTTAAAGTCTATTGAAAATGGATAGAAAAATCATTAAACAAGACGAAGATGTTCCTTTAGAGGATTTACCTGACAAAGATTAACATCTGAAGCCCAATTAACCCTTTTTGATTTCTTCGATCTTCTCATATTTACAAACTCAACTAATTCGGTTCCGTTCGATTGATTCACAAATATGTAAATGTCTATCTTTAAAATCCAATCTTCTTATCCGTTAATTATCAGCCATGGCAGCCAAATTCTCCAAACACTAATTACCGTCCGGCTTTAATCGATCGAATATATACAAATGAGTTGTCCATAAAATGTATATATAGATTAGATGGATAGATAAAAAGGAGGGGGTCACAAAAGAAACCCTAGCTTTTATTTCTTTTCTTTATATATATTTTTGGCCTTTTGCTTGAGCCTTTGTTAGATAAACTTATTTTTGTACAAATATCCAATTTTTGATAAGATTAAGTACACAATTACACACATTTAAGTATGATTTTTTTTGAAATCAGGTAATTTGTAACTAATTACAAAAGTATCAAAATAATTTTCAAAATCAGGTATTCTTTTAAAATGAGAAATAAGATTTTGTAATTAATTACAATTATAACTTTATTTCAATTTTGTAATTAATTACAATTGTAACTTATGAATTAGTTAAACATTAGTGTAATTTGTAATTAATTATATTAGTATAATTTGTAATCAACAGCCACTACAACCGCAGTAGTCGGACTACCGTTGAAAATATAATAGTAACTTATATCAGTTTTGTAATTAATTACAATTGTAACTTTATTTCAATTTGTAATTAGTTACAATTGTAATTTTAAATAAAATTGTAATTAATTACCACCACCACCAAATTTGTAACCAGTTACCGCCATAATGTCAAAAAATACAATAGTAACTTATTTCAGTTTTGTAATTAATTACAATTGTAACTTTATTTCAATTTGTAATTAGTTACAATTGTAATTGTAATTGTAATTTTAATTAAAATTGTAATAATTAATTACGATCACCGATCACCACCTAATTTGTAACCGGTCACTACCACAACGTCGGAAATACAATAGTAACTTATTTCAGTTTTGTAATTAATTACAATTGTAACTTTATTTCAATTTGTAATTAGTTATAATTGTAAATTTAACTGCAATTACAATTAATTAACATCACCACCCCCGATCATCACCTAATTTGTAATCAGTCACCGTCACAACCACCGTTGGAAATACAATTGTAACTTTATTTCAATTTGTAATTGTTACAATTGCAAATTTAACTACAATTGCAATTAATTAACATTACCACCACCAATCACCACCTGATTTGTAATCAGTCACAACCACCGTCGAAAATACAATTATAACTTTATTTTAATTTGTAATTAGTTACCATTGTAATTTTAATTGTAATTGTAATTAGTTTAGTTACTTCCTTTAGATCTAACTATAAATCATCCCAAATTGAGGAAAAATACTTATTTTGTTTCCATGTGGCATCGTTCAGTGGATAACTACTCGGGTTAAGTTCATAATTACAAACATTTAGATTTGAAAATTTTTGTAATCAGGTGATTTGTAACTAATTACACAAATATTAAAATAATTATCAGAATCGAGTTTTTTTTAATTAGAATCAGGTTTTTGTAATTAATTACAATTGTAACTTTATTTCAATTTCTTAATTAATTACAATTGTAACTTATAAATTAGTAAAATATTAGTGTAATTCGTAATTTGTAAGCAATCACATTAGTGTAATTTGTAATCAGGAACCACTACAACTGCCGTCATCGAACCACCGTTGAAAATACATTGTAACTTTATTTCAATTTGTAATTAGTTACAATTGTAATTTACCACCACCACCTAAAATCATCATCAACACCACCAACCACCACCAATTACCGCCAATGACAATGGAGAAGTAGATAACCAGCATTACAAGAGAATGTGACACCTAATCCATTAGGAGAACTAAATTCCCCTTAAAATCAACCATATAAACCTCAAATAATCAAAAAAATCAAATAAACAATAATAGAACAACGAAAGAATAATTTCGCTCCAAACCATTTATACATAATTGAAAATATCTATTCATCACAGAATTGCATATATATCCAAATCTGATGAAGAATTCTCCATGCGGATAATATCATTTGAATTAGACAACTAGAATTCTATTCCAAATTTCTTGAAGGCCCATTTTTACTTCTGGGCAGACACCCAGCAATCGTCAACGAAAGGTAGCAATGGATATTTACCCAAGAAGAAGCAGAACGTGGGACGGTGGGAAGCAACAATAAGTTCTCATCTGCAAGCCCCGTTATCAGTTCTTCCTTCCCCGATGAAACATTAATTGAAGGCTCTCATAAATCCCCCACCATCCAGTGCTCCTCACCCTTCATCACTGGAGGTTTTGGTGGAGGTAGAACGGGCAGATTTGATGATTCCGTCACAACCGATATTCTACGCCTATATCTTAATCACAACGCTCCCCTTCGACTCGTTTGCGACCTCTTCCAATTCTATTTCCTTTGGCGAGTCCGATGTGCAAATATATCTCTACTCCCACATCCTCTATCGGGTAAGTATTTTGCTGTTCTACTCTCCGATCGGTGACAACTACACGACGACGACGACTCTCCATCCCAGGCGCTGCTTTGTGTGCGTTACCTTTGCCCTTTCTTCTTATTTTTAAAATTTTAATGACACCTGATTTGTATAATTATTTTTCAAATACCTGATTCTAAAACTTTTAAATATAAAAGTATGAATGGGCCTAATTTTCCCTTTTTGATATCTTTCTTATTTTCAGGGCCAGACTTGTCTTGTGCTAAGCAAGGCCCAAGCAAAATTCAAAAAATGAGCCCTTATTATGCCCCATTAAAATAAAATTAACCTAAATATAAGGTTGAAAAATCAACAACTGTACTAACTAATCAATAATAATCAAACAAAACAACTACAAAAGTTTTTGAATTAAAAAGAAGTGAAACAATAAGACCCATAAATTAGGTTTAGGTTAAAAAATTGAGAATTCGAATTGGTGTAAAAATAAAGTGAGTGTCTGAATGATGAATGCAAAAAAAAAAAAAAAAAAGTAAAGAATGAAAATGATTAGATTTTGTTTTGGGCCCATAAATTTAAAAAAAATGGCTTTATAAGTTGTGCTAGATTGAAATTTTTGCTGAATTATGTACATTAAATTGGGGAAACAAAAAAAAATTGGGCCCTTGAAATTTTGGGCCCTAAGCCCAAGCTTCATCAGCCTACCATTAGGTACGACTTTGCTTATTATATAGGGTTAATTGAACAATGTACTCCATTAAGAAAAGAAATTTGATATATACTGCCCCAATTTTTTTTTTTTTTTGAAAAATACTTGGACCGATTGGGCCTCTGTTACAGCCCATACCTGTTGAGCCCAAAACAAGGTAAAAGGTCATAACAGAACACACTCTCTTTCATTTCGGTAGAGGAGTCTTTCATTTCGGTAGAGAATTAGGGCTTTATCTTTGGTTCATCCTGTAAATCTCCGTTGTAAATTCGTTTGTAGAAGTAAAATATACTCTCCATCTCATATGGATATCCAGAATGGTATGCACTCGTAGTTCTAAAGTGGATTCGAGAAGTTCGATTTCGGATTCCACTAAATTGACAAAATTGATACTGATGAAGCGGAAGAAGAAAGGTAAAGTTGGTGTTCAAGGTGGAAATACGAAGAGGAAGAAGAATGCGCCAGAGGCAAGTTTTGTTTTAAATTTATCATCCACTTGTTTACAGTTGTGTTTTTTTTTTTTTTTTTAAATTGTTATGATGTGGAACATTCAAAGTAGTTGTTACTTTCTTCCTTGCAATTTTAGTTAGGTAATGTGTTCAGAATTTATTTAATTGTGCTCTTACAATTTTAAATAATATGAAATTTGTCTGACGATAGGTGTAGTATATACTGTCATCGATGGGTAAAATGCTTAATATACTATAGATGATCTTAAAATACTATTATATATGTTTTAAGTTCTTGCCTAGTGAAGTCGACTTGTGCATTATACAGGGTTGTCAATATTTTAAAGAGAGGTCAGAGGGTGCAGTGGGGGAGAGGAATGTAATAAGGAGTTTTTTTGTGTTTGTTGTTGTGCTGCTGAGCAAGATAGAAGGAGGCTGTTTGTTTAAATGATTCATTCTTGTTAATAAATTTGTTTGTTTGTTTGTTCAAATTTAAATTTGATGACAAATGATTTGCTACATATCAATGGTAGAATTCATCATTGAAGAAGAGGAAGAAGCGAGAAGGAACTGTGATAAGCAAAAAGCGGAAGGGAAAAAGGTTGGTTGATGAGCAAGTAGCGGATGAGGCGGATGAGGATGTGTCAGTACAAAATGATGAGGATAATGATGAGTTGGAGGACACAGAAGAAGCGTATATTCCTAATGTAAGAATATTTTTTTGCGTGTATATATGAGTTTTAGAAGTACCATACTAGGTTATGTTTTAATAAAGTATCAATATGTTTACTAAGAGGCTTTTGTATCTCTGTTATTTGTTACATATCAATGGTAGAAGTCATTATTGAAGAAAAGGAAGAAGCGACTAGGAACTGTGGTAAGCAAAAAGCAGAAGGGAAAAAGTTTGGTTGATGAGCAAGCAGCTGATGAAGCGGATGAGGATGTGCCAATACAAAATGACGAGGATAATGATGAGTTGGAGGATAGAGAAGAAGTGCATATTTCTAATGTAAGAATTTTTTTTTCATGTATATATGTTTACAAAAATATCATATTAGATTTTCTTTTATAAGTTTCATATGAATTTTAAAAGTATCATACTAGGTTATGTTTTAATGAAGTATCAACATGTCTATTGAGAGACTGTTGTATCTCTGTTTAATGTGCATTTGTTGTTGACATTATCTTTTGAAAGTATCATGTTATATAATAAAGTATCATAAAGTGTTACTTTATATAAATGAAGTTTATACTCTTTCTATTACATTTTCATATTATATTGCTGCCAAAGATGTGCATATATTGGTATATCTTTGCTATTTTGGGCCATTTTATGTGTATTTTTGTGATTGACATCATCAATTGAAATAAAATCATCTTATTATTCTTTTATAACAAAGTATCATAATATATTACCTTGTTAAATGTCCATGTAATATTTACATTGTGAGGTCTAATACATTTTCATATTATATTGCTGCCAAAGATGTGCATATATTGGTGCCATTATTATGTGTATTTTTGTGATTGGCATCATCAATTGAAATAAAATCATCTTATTATTCTTTTATAATAAGGTATCATGATATGTTACTTTGTTAAATGTCCATGTAATATTTACATTGTGAGTCTTTTGTATCATACTAGGTTATGTTTTAATAAAGTATCAGTATGTATACTGAGAGGCTTATGAATCTCTATTTAATGTGCATTTGTCATTGACATTATATTTTGAAAAGTATCATGTTATATAATAAAGTATCACAAAGTGTTACTTTTTATTAATGAAGTATATACTCTTTCTCATACATTTTCATATTATATTGCTGCCAAAGATGTGCATACATTGGTATATCTTTTCTATTTTGGGCCATTTTTATGTGTATTTTGTGATTGACATCATCAATTGAAATAAAATTATCCTATTATTCTTTTATAACAAAGTATCATAATATGTTACCTTGTTAAATGTCTATGTAATATTTACATTGTGAGGTCTAATACATACTAGGTTATGTTTTAACAAAGTATCAATATGTATACTGATAGGCTTTTGGATCTCTGTTTAATGTGCCTTTGTAATTGACATTATGTTTTTGAAAGTATCGTTTTATATAATAAAGTGTCATAAAGTGTTACTTTTTATAATATGGTACCTTGTTAAATATATAGTTTACCTTATTTCTGATCAATTTTTTTTATGACATAGGAAATCACTTACTGATTTTTGTTTGCATATTTTTTCTTACTTCGTGTTGTTCCTGCTCATCCAGTTGTGTTATTTTATATGTCTATTTAATATGTTTTAAGATTAACATTATTTATGAGAAGTATCATATTACATGATAAAGTATCATAATTGGTAACTTTTTTTTTTAATTTAGTTCATACTTACTCTTATTCATTTTTTTTTTTGGTTCTTTTTATTATTTTGCAGGATAGGGAATACCTATTACCTATTGAAAAGTGGCTGAATGGAAAACCAATTGTCAAATTTGAAGCATCTGTCGTGGAGAATATAAAGGGCAAGCTCCTACATTCTCAGTTGCAGATGTTCAAGAGCACTTGCTTTGGTGCATATCTTGATCTTAACGAATTGTGCTTACAACTCCAACTGATTCATTGTTTACTTTTGAGAGAGTTTTTGGTTAGAGAGGCAAAAAAGAATCACATGTGGTTCAAAGTTGGTCACAAGTTTATTCGATTTTCAAAGGAGGAATTCTGTTTAGTGACTGGTCTTAAAGTAACTGGGGATGACGACTGGTCTGAATTCAATACAAATGAGTGTAGGCTGAAAGAGGAATTTTTTTCGAACTTCAAAAGAGTGACAGCAAAAGAAGTTGAAGATGTCTTCAAGCTTCTGCCTGCTAATGTAAATGATGAAGATACGGTTAAGATTGCAATTTTCTATCTAGTGACATCATTTTTGTATAGGGAAAGTTACGAGAAGTTGGTTGAGAAAGCTATTTTCAATATTGTTGATGCTGATTTTGGAGAAAGTTTCCCCTGGGGAAAGTATGTTTTTAAGAAAACTGTAAAGAGTCTTAAAGGTACTCTTAGAGATAGGAAACCTACAATTGAGCCTAAATCAAAAATCTCATCATATTCGTATATGCTTAATGGGTTTCCATTAGGTTTTCAAATATGGGCTTATGAAAGTATTCCGAATTTAGATGGAAATGTATGTAAAAGTGTGAATACATCTTACCCTCGAATTCTAAGATGGAAATCTGAGAAGCGTATGATGTCTGCTCAATTTGAAAAGACAGTTTTTGATGATCCTGTTGTAAGTATTTCGTTTTGTTAATTGCTTTTATGTAGTTACTTATATATCGATAACTCAACAATCATTTGTATTTCATTTTTTCCAGGTTGAACTCAATGTTATTGAACCAACTGAGGAAGAAAAACAACAGCCATATGTATTGGGATTATTTAGCGATTCTCCAGTAGACATCCCTCCATGTCTACCATCATCATCACTTCATGCTATGAACTCACGTGAAAACAAAAGCAAAGAAAAAAAGGTATATTTAAGTTTTTTGTTTTATTATTTTTATTAGTTTATGCTATAATTTATCATATTTAATTTAGATTTTTTTTTTGAAATTGTAGGGAAGCTTTTATTGTTCTAAAGAAATTGAGGACCATCTTTTATACATTAAGTTAAAACAAGAACAGATTTCTGCTCAGCAAATTGATTTGAAAAATCATTTTCTTTGTCAAATGGATGGCTTGAAAGAGGAATTTCGTGGGATGCTATCGAAGTTTATTGATGACTTTGATTGTAAGATTGATGCAATGAATAAGAGTCCTGATATTGTCCCGGAGGGAGTGTTAAGCAAAGAGGATAACAGTAGGAATGTCGTAGATTTGAAGAATGTGCGTGATGACATTACAAAGGAAGATGATAAACAGTTGAATGATGGTTTGGGTCCTTGCAAGGTTAATACAGGGGTTGAAATTAAGGATTCAGATTCAATTAGTGCAGATTTATATGTGAATCTTGACATGCCTTCTTTTAAGTTATTGGAAGATTCACAGCCTGAGTCACAATCTGAAGATGATAATGAGGTAAACCTTTAAACTTATTGGTTGAAGTTATAAACTTCCAAGAACTTTATTAATTCATTTTATTTTCTTTTAAGGATATTGGACGCATTGATGTTCAGGACAATAGTCCATCCACCCAATCAAGAAGTAAATTTATTGTGCAAGACTCTAAATATGCTCCTGCCCGAGTTGTGAAGGGTTCATCCGCTTTCAAGGATGAAATGTTATCACCATCTGATGGTGATTTTGATGAATTTTTAACATGGTACAAAGAAGGCTTTAAAGATAAGAACTTGTAAATCTTCCGATGCTGTTGTTTTTAATAGTTTATAAAGTTTTATAATTTGATACTTAGGTCAGAGTTGTCTTATAGTATATATATAATAATTGAACTTTAGTTATTGATATTTTCTGAAGTTTCATATTATGATACTTTTGTCATAACTGTCTTAGAGATTAAAACTGAAGTGTTTTGATTGCCTTTTATCTAAAGTTGCACAATACCGTACTTTTGGTCATAGTTGTCATGGTGATTAAGAACTTGTACATTGCCCAGTTATTGATATTATATAAAATTTCATAATATGATGCTTTTTGTCATAGCAGTCTGTTTTTTAAGTTTCATATTGTGATACCTATTTCATTTTTGTTACGTTTTTTAGAACTTGTAGCTTTTTGTCATAGTGGTCTGTTTCTAAATTGCATATTATGATACCTATTTTATTTGTTACGGTTGTCAGAAATTGTACGTTTCTTAATTATTGATATTATATAAAGTTTCGCTGTATGATGCTTTTTTTGTCATAGTGGTGTTTCTAAGTTTCATATTATGATACTTATTTTATTAGTAAGGGTTTTCAGAACTCGTAGGTTTCTCAGTTATTGATGTTATATAAAGTTTCATAGTATGATGCTTTTTTTGTCATAGCAGTATGTTTTTAAGTTGCATATTATGACACCTATTTTACTTGTTAGGGTTTTCAAATTTGGGAGGTCGGGATTGGAAATTCATCCTTCACATGACTTCGGCATTTTAACTGTAACAAAAAAGATTTGGTGCTAGTATCTATTTTCAAAAGATGGTCAATTGGAAGACACAGTAAGTTTTGTCTTATTTTTTTCATCATTTGGTTTTCCTAAGTTTTGTCATATTTTTTTCATCATTTGGTTTTCCTTACTTTTATCTTCTATATTGTATTTTTTTACTTTTTTATGTTGTTATTTTTGCAGCACATAGATGTTTGCTTATTTTATTTGAGAAAGATGATGAGGTTTAGCATGAGGGTAAAAGATTGGACAACAACGGATTGTAATTTTCAAAGCAAGATTGTTGGTATTTTTGATAAATTCCTGGTCGATGTTGTTGTGATTTCTGAACAATCAACTCTTTTAGAATATGTGATTGGAGAATCAATGAGGTGCAATACACCCTGGATTGAAGTTGATCATGTGCTCTTGCCGATCATGGCAAAGACTAGAAATCACTGGATGCTTGTTCATTTTGACATGAAGCGACGTTGTTTGGATGTTTATAATTCTTATGCTAAAGTTTTTGATGATCAGAAAGTGATTGAATCAGTTCGTCCTTTTGCTCACATTATTCCCTTTCTCCTGGAAAACGCTGGTTATTGGGATGGGAAACAAAGTGTATATTTTGATCCTAGTGTACGTGATCGTGATATTCTTGATCCGTTGTTAATTAACGTCGTACACAACATTCCTCAACAAGAATCCGGGTTAGTTGATTTTTAATATTGGTTCCTTATAGTTATTGTTGTTATTCCTCATTTTTTTTCTTTCGTAAAAGTTTGTTTAAATTTCGTAGTATATTATGAGTATCGATAATTTTTGAAATATTTTTATTTTTTTCTTGCAGAAGTGTGGACTGTGGTGTTTTTATTATTGGATATGCCCAGTTTCTAGTTCAAGACAAGATGAATGAGATGGATGAGTGTTTTGATTCAACCAAGTATCGTGCTGCTCTTGCTACACAACTGTTCCACTATGCGAAGTGGAAAGAAGAAGAACAATGCATGACGGATGATGAATGACCAAGTAAAAGAAGAGCAATGCATGACCAACTGACCGTCTGAGTAATGAATCTTTTTGTGATTGGTTGCGATGGCTTTGAATATTTAGAAGTTAGATTTTGTTAAGAAGTAACACATTAGGTTACCTTATAATACAATTATCATACAATGTTACCATATCACGTGGGACAGGTTTTAATCTTTACTTAATCGAGTACTATGCTTTGTATACAACAATTTCTATTAACGTGCTTAAATTTTAATTCAAGTATTATTTGAATTTTTTGTGATTACTTTTTGAGTATTGGAAGTTGTTTTTTTTTTGTTAAGTAGCATATTAGGCTACCTTCCCATACAGGTATCACAGAACGTTACCATGTAATGTGGTTGAATACTCATTGAATTCAAAGGCACATTAAAATGTTGTTTGGAAAAGCCAAGTATTACTATACTAATAAAGCCAGAGCATGAATATTTTCTTAATTAATATTTATACTGTAAGTTTAAAGGTGGTAATGTGTTCTTAGGACATGTCAAAGCTCA
Organism: Ligustrum vulgare; assembly: GCA_963555705.1. NCBI lineage: Eukaryota > Viridiplantae > Streptophyta > Magnoliopsida > Lamiales > Oleaceae > Ligustrum > Ligustrum vulgare. The sequence goes on along the minus strand of OY743173.1, from coordinate 36,675,703 downwards.
CATAGCCTATAGTGACTAACTCCTAAGAATTGAATTTCTTCTTGCATCCTAATAATATTTTCAATTCTAAATTTATTAAGAGCATTAAATGCACATATTCCATTACGAGGTGAAGCAAATATTCCATCATCTATTAATTAAAACGTCAGCTATAATAAAGGAAAATATGTTCTAAGCAGAACTCCATAATCTGGTCACATAACATATTTGGCTATGAAAGTATCAAATATTGTAATGTTTCAATGAAAGTATCAAATATTGTAACTTTTCAATGAATTTCAACATTGATCTTTTATTTTCTTCTTCAACGGTATTGGGTAGCTGCATGTCCTTCGATCGTGCCCGTAGTTTAGGCATCGTCCACACTTAATCGTGATTTTGTGCTCACCTTTTGATGGAATTCTTTTCTCTTTAGGTCTCCCAACCTTCTTTGTTGGAATAGGTAGTAACACCACTCTGGATAAGACATCCATTGGTATAGTCCAACCACTACGATCCCCAAGTGGAAAAATAGTACCTTCGTATGTGTCGATATATGACGACTTTGTGTAGTATGTAGAACAATAATCATAGGCACTGAAGTGTTTTGTATGAATAACAGCCAATGCATGAGCACATGGTATTTGATCTATTTGAAATTTGTGACAAGTGCATGTCATTTCTTGTATATTCACCAAATTTGATCTCCTTGTGCTTTTAACTTCATATACCACTAGAGTTGAAGGAATTGTCTGTAGGAAAAAAATGCAAGGAATTAATTGAATTCACAATGATACTTTTTTAAAATAAAGCATCATATTATGTTACTTTGTCACGTGCATGATGTAAGTGTATTAAACAATTTCATTTACCTTCATTTTTGTTGACTCCATTGTCCTTTCCCTCAATATTTTATCCTGTGTAGCAGCAAGTATTGTGAATGTAGCCATTGCATTTTCTCGATTCTTGGAAAACCAGCTCTGCAACACATATCTCAAGCATTCCATCAAAGCTTCTACGGGCTTCTTCTTTGCAGCCTTTACTACTGCGTTCACTGACTCAACAATGTTTGAAGTCATGATTGAATATCTATTAGTCGTCATATATGCTCTTGACCACTTATCATATCCCGCTTTCTCCTGCAAAAAGATGATAAAGAAATGTTAATGTTCAGTATCTATTCTCAGAAGGTATCATGTTATGATACTAAATATCAGAGTGTGATACTTACCAAATATCCACGAATTTTTTCATTTATTGTATCCATCTGAGACATTTGATACTCAAATTCTTCTTTTGTGTACACCCTAACAGCTGCATTGAACGGTTGTGTTACATTCTTTGCATTTTTTCCATAAGTTGATTTCAAATTCTTCAACAAATGCACTGAACATGCACCATGCAACACGTTCGGATATATTTTCTCCACGACTACTTCAATGCTTGGATGCCTATCTGAAACAATACACAAACCTTCTCTCTCACCATATGATTCCTTAATCCTATTCATGAACTATTCCCAAGAATCATTATTTTCCGAGTCACCTATCCCAAAGCCAAGTATAAAAATATTGTTATTAGCATCTTGAGTGCATGCTGTGAATAACGTACCACCATAAGGTCCCTTTAGGTGTGTTCCATCAACTACTATCACAGGCTTACAGAATTTCCAACCTTGTATGGATGCTCCCAATGCCATGAACAAATATTTGAATCTATTGCTTGAATCTGTCTCAATTCTTGTTTTGGATCCAGGATTTGCTAATTCTAGCATATGTAGGTATGCTGGTAGCCTTTGATATGATTCTTGAGGATCTCCCATCAACAATTCATAAGCTCGTTCTCGAGCTCTCCAAGATTTGTCATAGCTCATGGACACTCCATAGTCATTTAACATGTCGTTCATAATGTCATTTGGAGTATAGATTGTGTTGGTGGAGGTGTATTTGTGCTTAATGAAGAGGGCTACTGTTGAACTTGAAGCTTGCCGATGATCCCCCAATATGGTGTCTACTGTACATGTGTGATCGTTCTTTATGTAACGTATCTTAAACATATTAGTTTTTCCAACCTTTAAAGCCCTGAAAGCCCATTGACAGTTGTTATCAATGCATTTCAACACATATTCCTTTGAGTCGGATTTCTTAATCTTGAATTGAAACATATTACACATTGCATACTTTGCAATAGATATCTTCAACACTTTTTTATCTTCAAATAGCTGATTTTTTGTAATTGTGGCAACAACTGTTTCTGATACTATAATAGATTGTACCTCATTATCCACTTCACTGTCCACTTGTTTCTTTTGTTCTATGCACTCATACACTTCAGAAGCAATTTCTTTAATCGATTTTACAGCTCTTGTTGTTGAATTCTCACTTTCAACTAGCTGTAGTTGCAGCCTGTCATCATGTTGAATAGTGTCAGAGTGCTGAAGTTGGATGCATTGAGAAGTATCACATGTGATACTTTCTGAAACTGGGGTAGTATCAATTATCAGGGGGAAACTTCCAATGTCATTGTTGGTTTTCTTTAGCTCCAAATAGAATGTAACTGAGTTGTTATTCACAAATTTTACCAGTGGCATGCCTTTCTTGAGTTCATAATGCATTGTCAGTGCTACCTTGTTGAATCCAAGTCCAATGCGGAGAATACAATATCTTGAATTCTAGTGTATGTGCATCCAAGTGAAACCGGTATCCCAATTACTTCATAATCTATGTACTCTTTTTCTTGCACCCATTTACCTCCATGATGTAAGATGACAAGAGTTGTATCCATTCCTTCACAGAAAATATTACATTTTACAGCTCAACAAATCATATCAAATAAAAAGTAACAAAATGTGATACTTATAATTTATTCATGCATTAAGCCAGTAGTTGAGCTATTGTAAACAAAATCCAACCATTCTTTATAATTAAATAATAAACATAAAATATATAAGCTTTACATGACAAAGTATCAGAGTTTCATTATGTGGAACAGGCCATGATACTTTAGAATATATCAACATTGGAAAATATCTCAAACACATCAACAATGTGACAACATATAATTCATCATGTTTTTTCTTGTGACAAAAACTTGAATGAAAGTGAATGCAGAAATCAGCTTAAGCCTCTAGTTCAACAATTGTAATCAAATTCTGATTATTCCTTATGAACAAGGAGAAAACATATATATGTTTTTCACGACAAAGTATCAGATTCTGATACTTTGGAACAGGGGTATGATACTTTTAGAATATATCATGGATAATCTCTCAAACATAACATCAAACACCTTACCTACAAATATGATACTTCATTGAAAAATCAAACTGTGTTACTTTGAAATTCAAATATTATCACAAACAATTAAAAACTCAAAAAACATAATTGAATTGTTGAATGTAGATATTAGTGAGAGTCAATGTTGGCTGAAATCAAAATCAAAAGCAATAAAAAATAAGGAAGTTCGATTTTGAAATTAACGTGAAGTAATTGAATTGTTGAATCTCTATATGTGAACCATCATCGAATTGGTTTTGTGGTAATCGAAAGTTGAATTGTCGAAGAGGAATTGAAGTTGAAGTCTCTGTGGCTTTGAAGTCGAATTTAGATGATGAGGTCGAGGCGAAGGAGAAGCTCTGTGGCGAGAAAATAAGTGAATTGGCGAGGAAAAGGGTTAATTGGTTAATGTAGAGTAATTATTATTTTACATGTGTCATTAATTGCATTGACATCCGTACTATGCTATTAATAACATCAAAATATTATTTTTTTCTATTTTATTATTATTATTTTAATAATTATTATATTATTTTGAAATCGAAAAATATGTAATATGGATGTCAAATTAAAGATCACAGTGAGAAATTTAATGCAAACTTACAAATGAGACCAAATTGTAAATATATTGTCTGCAAAATAATATAAAAAATTAAAGGTAAAATTTTATTTTATATTTTATATTTTTTCTCAATGTCTAATTCATTTTTAATTACATAATTTAAGTCCTATAATATTATTTGTAATTAGTTAACTAAATTCATTTTAGTCATAAATGATTAATTTATGTTTTAATTTTTTCTCATCAAATTAAAATAAATAATAACTATACGAATTTTTAAAGCAAAATCCAATTAAGTTGGGTTAATTTTACAAACTTTAATATTTCTTCAATTCATTCATCATTTTCACATTATTTTTATTTATTTACTGATTCTGTTCATTTTTCTGTTTTTCATTATAAATTTAAATAATTAAAATATGCAAAAATATATTACAGATTTTAATAACAAGTTCATATAATTTCTATTACACAATTGATCGATTAGTAATTTTTATTAAAATAATAATATAACAATATAAATAAATAAATTGTGAGTATGAAGAAAAAAAATCAATTAATGTAACAATATTTATTAAAATTAACGAATATTTTTTTTTAGAAATACTTGAAATTAATAATTAATGCTTAAAAAATCAAATTATACAAAAAAAGTATATCATACACCTCTTTTTGGGAAGAATATAATGAAGAATAATATATGAAAAGAAAATAGTCGATCTTATGGAGAATATGAAAGTTGAGTTTTGGACATATATTGTATGAGCCAAATTTTGTAGTTCAAAAGTTTTTTTAAAAAATAAAATTTCATTTATTGAACGTTAATCCAGAAATGAAGTTGATATGTTCACGCTACAATCTATAAAACACTTAATTCAAGGTCTATTTTTCGTAAAGAGATAAAACAATTCAACGGTTTACATTTTATTAAAATATTAAAAAATAATTATATTCCGTAAATAATGGTGAAACTTTATTTCTTAATTTATTAACATATATAGACAAAAAGACTTACTGTGTATATTTTATTTATATTTTCATTAATAATTTTTTTATTGACATATAAATAAACTTAATTCATGGCATGTTTTTCCGAAAAGAGATAAAACAATTTAACGGTTTACAATTTTATTAAAATATTAAAAAAATAATTATATGTCATAAAAAATGGTGATCAAACTTTATTTCTTAATTTTATTAACATATATAGACAAAAAGACTCACTATATATAATTTATTTATATTTTCATTAATAATTTTTTATTGACATATAATTAAATATGCATTTAATTTGGTTCAATTAAATGCATCGCATTTAAAAATTAAAAATTATTAATCATGCGAAGGATCTCTTGAGTTGAATTTCACGTTCATACACCACAAATCTTGAGGTTGATTTTCACTTTCGTGCATCGTCAATATTGCTTAATTTGTTACATTTATTTATATATAGGATCGCATATGTTTAATTTGTTACAATTACTTTATTTTATGTAAATTATAATATTTTGAGGATTATTATTTCTATTCACGTTAGTCAAAAATATTTGGATGAAATTATTTTTATTCTATATACAACATGTATTTGAAAAATTGCATTATTTAATTTAAATTTGAGCAATTATTTAAATATATTTGTCTATAGTGACTTTCGTTTATCACACGGGTGTGAGCAATTACAAACTGTACAAATAATATATTATTTAAAGAGGTTTTCCAAAATTGATGAGAATTGTAATTTATTTCTATTTGAGTATTCAGTGACAGTCTGTATTATTAATCAAAGCAAATTATGTGTTCAATTTATTTTTTCTATTTTTAATGGTATTTATAGTAAAATCATTTTATATTGTTCTTTCGTACAACGCACGGGTATGATACTAGTCATATTTAAAATTTACTTCATTTTAAAAATTATTCAAAAATACTTCTTTTTTTATATAATTGAAAATTACGTTTCTATAATAAGTATCATTTTATGATACTTTAAAAGTTTAAGTATCACAACATGATACTTATGATACTTTCAAATTTTTGGTATCATAACTTGAAATTTTATCAAGTTTTTATGATACTTAAAGCAGAATTTTAGTTCACACATTGATATTTTACAATTTTTTTATGATACTGTCTCAGACATAAAATCAAACACTTTTCATTCATTATTACCTACATTTTCAGGTATAGTTCACAACCATCAACCACCACCACAGCCACCACGACTGCCATGACAACCACCTTCTCAACATCATCATCATTTTCGTCTTCTCAACACCACCATCATTGTCGCCTTCTCAACACCACCACCACCTAACTAAGACCACCACCACTACTTATACCAAAAACCCACTGCCAACCACCACAACTAACATCATAGAGATGACATTGTATGCAATCGGGGAAGAAGCGAGGAAGAAGCAGCTCATGTGGAACATCCATTTATGAGTCGGGGAAGAAGACCAGTGTCACTCCAGAGTCGGGAAGAAGACCAGTGCAACGAGAAAGAAGACTAATGAAGTCGGGGAACTTTGGAGTCGAGGAAGAAGACCTGATGTCGGGGAAGAAGGTTGAAAAGTTACGTATATTTCAGTTTTCTGGTTAAGAAAGTGATTTGTGCAATATATCCTAATAATATAGTACATGGTGCAATTAAGCCTATTTATATAAGCCCCTGTTTGGTCCATAAATTTTTAAACAACTTTCCTCCAAAACTCATTTTTAACCACAGTTTTTTTTTTTTAAGATCCACCACTTTCACACTTTTTAACCTTTTTTCAGAACCACATTCTTCCGAAATTTCAATTTTCCTCCAATCTCTCCTTCACCAAATGGGCTCTAAATAACATGTCTCCAAATCTATAGCGCCTCGAGTTCTAAATGTCCGGTTCACCACGTCATCGTCTGATCTAACTTTTAAAATAATATTTTAGCGGAAGAAATAATTGAAATTCATTTTTTGCAACATTAAATAAACTGTAATGGTCGATAAAATTTAAAACCTTTATGAAACAATTCGAAATAATAAATCGATCCATTAATATTGTAACACAATTGACAGTATCATAATTTCTCAAATAATTGAAATTCTCAATATTATCCAATGTTTGGAAATACGGGTCATTAAAATAAGATTTTCAACCATTTAACAACTATTACCACAATCATCCATCAATTGCCACCCTCTCCGAAATCTGCAAATATTGTTAAAATAGACATGAACATTTCATAGAAATACTCAGTAGACTCATCGCCAATTAATTAATCTACAATATAATTGAACACGTAAATGCAGGCTTTTTAGAAATCATATGGTGTGGGTTGCTCTTCTCGTGCATTAAAGCACATGGATTCTCTTTGAAAATCATAGGGTGTGGGTTGCTCTTCTCGTGCATTAAAGCACATGGCTTCTCTTTAAAAATCATAGGCTCTTTAAAATCATAAGGTGTGGGTTGCTCTTTCTTCTCGTGCACATAAGTTATGCATAACATCATCATTTATCTTGCAAGATATTCTCTTCTTTCTTTCTCTTGCATAAAAACATATAAGTTATGACAAGCATAAAAACATAAATATTTCCGAAAAAATACATTCTCATAAAAATGACTTTCACATAACTCATATAACATACACATTCACATGCAATCATAATTTAAATCAATTAATAGGTGGGAGTCTACCATAAACTTAACGAGTGTGGTTGAGCGGGAATGACTTCAATCTTTCAAATCTCCATACGCCTCGTCTAGCCAATTAGAAAAATAGTTAAATTAGTCTTTAGAAATTTATAGTTTTAAAAATGATAATTTATAATTTAGGGACTGAAATTGATGATTTGAAAGTTGGGGGACTAAAATGAATACTTTGAAAGTTGAGGGACTAAAATGAATACTTTCAAAGTTGAGGGACTAAAATGAATACTTTCAAAGTTGAGGGACTAAAATGAATACTTTGAAAGTTGAGGGACTACAATGAATTCTTTGAAAGTTGAGGAACTAAATTGAATAATTTGAAAGTTGAAGGACTAAAATGAATAATTTGAAAGTTGAGGGACTAAAATGAATAATTTGAAAGTTGAGGGGACTAAATTGAATAATTTGAAAGTTGAGGGACTAAAATGAATAATTTGAAAGTTGAGGGACTAAACTGAATACTTTAAAAGTTGGGGACTAAAATGAATACTTTGAGAGTTGAGGGACTAAAATGAATAATTTTCAAAAGTTGAGTTGAACCACAAAACGAATATTAAACTATAGGGCTGAAATAATAGATTTTAAAAATGGAGTGGCTGATTAAAATCATTTAAGACTCAAGGACTGAAATTATAAGTTTTAAAACTAAAATGGTTGAAATAATAACTTTAAAACTTGGGGAACTAAGCTGCAATTTTCGAAAATCAAAATATTAATAATTTCACTCTCTTTCCCATTTGGTCAGAATCGAAGAGAGAGAGGAGGGACGCGAGCGACGCCAGGCCACGAGCGGGGGTGCTCTACCGGAGTTAAACGTCGGCGATCCACGGCGGTATCACCGCCGCCTCGTGGCGGTGACAAGGGGGAGTCGTTGGTAGCAGAAAGGGCACGATTGGGTGCCGATTCGAGGTGAAACCGTGGCTGAGTTCGCAATGAAACTCCGGTCGAAGAAGCGGCAGTCGAAGGTGAGTAGCTTGGGTAAGTTATTTTTGGGTTTTGGGTTTGATTTTGGGGTATTTCGAGTTGGGCTGTGTGTGCGGTGATGGTGATGATGGTGCCGGTGCCGATGGTGATGGTGGAAATGGGTTGGGTTTGGAGTTGGGTTGGCTGCGATTGTGGTGGTGTTGCAAGTGGGTTGACTTGCTGTGATGGTGGTGTTGGGGCGGTTTGTTGGAGGTGGCGGTGGTGTTGCACGGTGGTGGAGGTAGTGGCAGCTCCATAGTGAAGACGGTGGCGATGGCTGCAAGAGTGCTTGACAGTGGGAACAGTTTGGCAGTGGTGCGTGGTTGAACTCGCGTGAGTGGAGTTTGAGGTTTTTGCAGAGTGGTGCAGCTAGTTTTGTTTGAGCCATGGTTCTTGCAGTGTTGTGGTTTCGTGTGGTGATGATGATGAAGGAGGAGGAGGACATTACCTTGGCTGGGATGCTGGAAAACAAAGTCAGAGGCTGGATGAAGGTGATGTTGTGTTGCTGAGCAGTGGATGGCCGTGAGAGAGAGGGGGGCTGAAATTGGAGTCTGAGGTTGGTGAAGTGTTAATTTGGAGAGGTTGGTGATGTAGAGGTAGGGAGTGAGATTGGATGTCATTGATGGAAGTTGGTGGTAGTATCTGTTGATATAGGATAGTTTGGAAACCTAGACAAGCAATGTACGGAATTCGAGAAAAATAATACGCGTTAATCAATTGGGTCGGAAAAGAATCTGATAAGATGAGCTTGACGTAATTTGGGATTTAAAATGATTTTGAAAATAATAATTTAAATAAAACAATAAAATTTAGAAATTCGGAATTTATTTAAAATCGAATGGACTTTACATTTCTCGACTTGGTTAGATGAATACGTCGTGACGTTAACTTAAAAATGGGTGAGATCGCAGCGGCACGTTTTCATAATTTTAAGATAATTATTAAATGCGTAAAAAATCTTGGTCGCTGCAAAATCACTTATTTTATCTCGAAAATATAACATTTTTATTTATAAAAAAAAAACTTTTACCAAACATATACGTAATACACATGCGTGTTTGAACAAGTTTATCTAATTTTATATTTGCACACATTTTAATTACAAGCTTTCCAATATTTTCTCATTTTTGCTCTTATCTCATCAACTCTTTTAATTACATTATTACTAGTTTCACACTCGTGCGATATACAGACATATTCCATTGACAAAGATTAAATGACCGTTCTTTTTGTGTTTCAATTTCCAATTTTGAATTTTCGAATCCATTTTCTGTTTTATAAAACTGAGCACTTTCAATCTTCTTTTCCCATATAGATGTTGAAAACAACCAAAAACTTAAATACAGTGCATCAATGATTGAGATAAAATTAAAAAAATTAAACAAAATCAATTCTTTAGGTAATGTATAATTTAATGACACGGAATAATAAGAGAAAAATCAATAAAAAGTAATAACAGTTAATAGTAGTAGTACTAATCTATCTATCTATATATAAAAACAAAGTAGCCATCATTAAAAATACACACACACTTTCCCTCCAAAGATTATTTGCTAAATTTGGAAAGTTTTTGCCAAAAAACAAAAGAATTAAAAATAATAAAAATTAAAGTGCAATGGGAATTGGAACCATTTCAAAATTTAATGGTTGAACAATCCAAACTCTAAACTGTAATTATTGCAAATTTTAATTACACTTTTAAGCATTACATGTATTTGTTCCCCAAAAAAAAAAAAGTTTTGAGTATTGTTAAATTATATATAAAATAATGGTCATTAAATTTGTTTTAAAAAAAAAATAATGTGATGTTTTCGAGGTAAAAATTAGTAGTTGAAATGTGGAGAGAAAGATAAGTGTGATAAAAAAAAAGTTTAAAAATGTGTTTTTAAAAAACATTTTTGTTAAACAGAGATGCTTCGTTCCAATTTCAAAAAATGACAATTTGAATTTATTTATTTAGTTATTGTGTTTTTACAATAGGATGATTGATTTTATTATAATTATTAATCTTATAATAATGTATCATATTTTTATTTTATTTTTTTGTGAAAAGGGTGAAAAACTAACATCGAAAGCATCATAAGTCTAATTTAAAAAATAAATAGATAAATTTCAATTATTATAAAAAAGTATTCAAAATCGGTTATTTAGAAATTTTGTTAGATTTTTGAAAAAAAAAAAAATTTATTCAAAAATATTCTGTTTAATCATAGTGTGACTACTTTGGTAGAGTAATATTAAATTTTTTCTAGAGATATAAAATTATATTACAAAATATGTTATAAAATATTTAAATAATCTGAAAATGTTTAGTTTAAAGAACGAAAAATGTTTTAGTTTAAAGAACTTAAGAACATTACTTAATCCTTATATTGTGTATTTTTTTATAAGTTTTCCGATTAAATTATATAAAAAAGATTAAATGACTAATCCTTAAATTTTCTTTCAAATAGAATAATTTCATACTTGATTGAATATAATTTTCTTTCAGATCGAATAATATCATACTTAATTAAATACTTTATATTTTTTTCAAATACAATGTTCATTTATATTATTCTTGATTTTTTTTTTTTACAATGATTATGTTTTAATTTGAGAGCAAACAGAAAATATAACCTCTATAAAACTGTCTCAAAAATCAAACGTATAAAATAATTTAACATATATTGTCTATAACAACAATATTATTTAATTTCAAAATTACCAATTCATAACAAATATAGATTTATGGTTGTTAATTTTATTTATTAAGAAAAAAAAGTCCAGCAAACAAATATACAATAAATAAATTTAAATTTAAAAAGAAAAAAATAAAAAAATAATCCTATAAGGATTAGGATTTCCTAATTTTGATTAGCTTTGTACATGTTACATTTCAAATTTTGATCGATTTTGTGTTTTTAAAAATTTTGAATTCGATAATATTTTTTATTAAAATGTTATTGTATTATGTTTTTATTTTTCATGATTGTATAATTAACATATTTTCATAAATTTTGATCGAATCTATCTATATATAAAAACAAATTAGTCATCACCAAAAATACACACACACTTTCCCTCCAAAGATTATTTGCTAAATTTGGAAAGTTTTTGCCAAAAAAACAAAAGAATTAAAAATAATAAAAATTAAAGTGCAATGGGAATTGGAACCATTTCAAAATTTAATGGTTGAACAATCCAAACTCTAAACTGTAATTATTGCAAATTTTAATTACACTTTTAAGCATTACATATATTTGTTCCCAAAAAAAAAAAAAAAAAAAAAGTTTTGAGTATTGTTAAATTATATATAAAATAATGGTCATTAAATTTCTTTTTTTTTTTTAAAAAAAAAGATTGTGATGTTTTCGAGGTAAAAATTAGTAATGTGGAGAGAAAGATAAGTGTGATAAAAAAAAGTTTAAAAATGTGTTTTTAAAAAATATTTTTGTTAAACAGAAATACTTCGTTCCAATTTCAAAAAATGACAATTTGAATTTATTTATTTATTTATTTATTGTGTTTTTACAATAGGATGATTGATTTTATTATAATTATTAATCTTATAATAATGTATCATAATTTTATTTTATTTTTGGTGAAAAAGGTGAAAAACTAACATCGAAAGCATCATAAGTCTAATTTAAAAAATAAATAGATAATTTTCAATTGTTATAAAAAAGTATTCAAAATCGGTTATTTAGAAATTTTGTTAGATTTTTGAAAAAAAAAAATTATTCAAAAACAGTATGTCTAATCATAGTATGACTACTTTGGTAGAGTAATATTAAATTTTTTCTAGAGATATAAAATTATATTACAAAATGTGTTGAAAAATATTTAAATAATCCGAAAATGTTTAGTTTAAAGAACGAAAAATGTTTTAGTTTAAAGAACTTAAGAACATTCCTTAATCCTTATATTGTGTATTTTTTTTTATAAGTTTTCCAATTAAATTATATAAAAAAGATTAAATGACTAATCCTTAAATTTTCTTTCAAATAGAATAATTTCATACTTGATTGAATATAATTTTCTTTCAGATCGAATAATATCATACTTGATTAAATACTTTATTTTTTTTTCAAATATAACGTTCATTTATATTATTCTTGATTATTTTTTTTTTACAATGATTATGTTTTAATTTGAGAGTAAACAGAAAATATAACCTCTATAAAATTGTCTCAAAAATCAAACGTATAAAATAATTTAACATACATTGTCTATAACAACAATATTATTTAATTTCAAAACTACCAATTCATAACAAATATAGATTTATGGTTGTTACTTTTAGGGCTATCCACACAATTACACTACTTTTAGGGATCAAATTGAACTTTACTTGAATTTTATAAAAATTAAAAATTACTTATAATAAAATCTTAAAAACTGAAAAATACTTCATAATCACGTGAAGTAACACAATCTGATACTTTTGATACTTCTCAAATATGTTAGTATCACAGTATGATACCTTACTTTTCAATTTTTTTAATAACAATGAAGTATTTTTCAAAAAAATTTGTTTGGGTAGTAAAAATCAGTTTTTTTTATCTAAAGTAAGTAATCTGTACAATTTTTCCTTAATGTTATTTGTTAGAAAAAAAAAATTCCAACAAACAAATAAACAATAAATAAAAAGAAATTCAAAAAGAATTTTTTTTTTTTTTAAAAAAATCCTATAAAGATTAGGATTTCCTAATTTTGATTAGTTTTGTACATGTTACATTTCAAATTTTGATCGGTTTTGTCTTTTTAAAAATTTTGAATTCGATAATATTTTTTATTAAAATGTTATTGTACTATATTTTTATTTTTCATGATTGTATAATTAACATATTTTCATAAATTTTGATCGAAATTAATATCACAAACATATTCCCGTGCATCGCACGGGTGAAAATACTAGTAGTAGTAGTAGTAATAATAATAATAATAATAATTCTATTATCAAGTGTATTACAAATTTTGAAAAACTTCCTTATACACAACATTAATCGTCTTATTTGTTGAGTTCTTATTGTCATTGAATGTATCTTTACTTTCATCACTAACATGGATTTGGTAAAAAAGTTGCGGTTACCCGACCATGCACTTTGTTCACATACCCTATTTAACACCCCCTCATCCTTCAACAAAATCCATGTTCTTTACTTCCATCATCATTTTCTTACGTTGAATAGCCAGATACCCAAGCAACCAGTCGAAGCCATAATGCTACAAACAGATAACATTAATATTTGTAACATGCCTTGAAGATTCTTACTTGCATAAAACTTCCACCATAGAGATCAAATTTTACCATTTTCTTGAAGCTTGTAAACATGATACATCTACATATGGATTCTTCTGGAAGTGCTGGATAAAGTTTTTTCAGGACCTATCAAATGGAATGGAAATGATATGTTCCCCACTGTGGGGAACATACCACCAACCAATAGGGGGCTTGTGGGAATGAATTATGTTCTCCACTGTGGGGAAAATCTAATTCCTCTCAAATGGAAACAGGAAACCAAACCACCTATAAGAATGCTATTCAAAAAAGTAGAGAATTGCAATCAAGTCGTTGGGACAGGAAAGCAGTTGAAGCATTCCTTTGTCAACATAAATGGGAATGATTTTGTACAAGGGAATAAGAAACTCATACTTGGTAATATGCTCGCCTTACTCTATTAAGAAAATGAAGAAGTCATTTGGGCCTCTTTTAGTTTGAATTATACCAAGAGATCATGATTATGGGAAAAACAATAATACAAAGTAAATGGGAATTAATCATTTTGTGCAACATTTATTTGATGATAAACAATACACAACTATAACTGTGAAATAATTCCTTTTTTCAGACTTAATCGGCCAAAAAAAGGTTCAAAACCAGAGGGCGTGAATGACTACCTTGAGTACCTGATTTGATTTTTCTATTACTATTTATCAGTGCTGCACATTTGATTTGTTTCTTGTATCATCATCCAGTTTATTTTTGTGCTTATTGAAATAGGGAAAAAAGATTATTGTTGTGCATCCTATAGAATAGATGGGCTTTTAGTTTAGAAACTGGGCTAATAATGCACTTAATAAGCCTAGACGTGTCTTCTGTATTCTGCATTGGTCTAGTTTGTTGAGACTAATTTGGAGTTTCACATTGATTTTTCTTGAATAAACGTGAATTTTTAAAGACTACTTGCTATATGAGGTTATTTTAGTTAGATTCTGCTTATCAACTTTTTTATTTAGAGTGTGTATGGTGTTGTTTAAAAGGAGTTTTTTGAAATGAATAGTGATTTTTAGGAGAATGAATGGTTGAAATTTGGTTAAAAAGTCAAATATTGTGGACTTGACTTTTAATTGATGGTTGAGATTGAGTACTGTAAAAAAAATAGAAAAAATTAATGAATACCAAACAAGGGATAAAATGACGAAAGCTGCCAAGCATTTATGGCCTCGGTTACAGAACTTTCTTGTGGGACCTATGAAAGGCAGGGGATTGAAGTGTTCATATGGGCATTTTTTTTTTCTTTCGTGCCATATATCTTATATATATATACAAACTTAAGGAGATTTTGGCATGAATTATTCAGGATAATTAATTTACATTTGTATGTGTTATGCCACATCACATGCTTCTATTCCACGTTTGAATTAAAACCCTACTTGCAATGTTCTTTCTAGCATTTTACAAAACAGTCAATTGTTGTTTCAGGTGTAGTCCTTTTAGGAATACAAATTGATGAGATTCGAGATGCGCGAAATTAACGTCGAAAGTTTCAAACTCAGGTAGTAGTTGGACGTATGAATCATGACCCGATATTCACGACGCGATGACTCGACGATGCGGAATAAAGAATCACGACTTTCGAAACCCCACAAAGAATTGCCTAATCTCCTTGATAAGTCTCTGATTTGAACGCCATAAATATTCTCAAGAAATATTTGATAAGTTCGAAAAACATAGAAATCCACATATAACTTTTATTGAATCCTCAATAAAAACTATTTATATCAAAATCAAAGTATATCTAATACAATGAATGGAAAAGACTATAAATAAGCAAACTAAAACTCTTGCAAAATTCTAAATGGCTCAAAATAGAGTTCTAATTAAAGTAAAACAGTTAAATAAAGAAAAGGAAACAAGATAATTAAAAATTTCGAAAATTTGATTCGCTAGCTATTTACAGCCGTGAAGAATCCAGTTACGGCCGTAAATGATTCTCCGATCCAAAATTGATATTGCAGTTATGGCCGTGACACATTTGATTACGGCCGTGAATGTCTTTCCTTTGAATGGTTACGGCCGTGAATGTTACTTTGAAATTCCACATTTTAACCAGCGACTTGATTACGGCCGTGATAATCTTGACATTACAGCCGTAAGAACAAAACTGATCCTTTTTGCCTCGTTTTTTGCTCCAATTTGGCTTGAATTGTAGATTTTTCTGTCAAGCCTGTTATGATTCCTATCATCGGGGTTCCGGATCGTATCATACCCTCCTTCTTTAGGATGATTCATCCTGAATCATAGCTTTGTTCCTGTTGTTTCACTTCACCTCCTGGATTAAACGGAAAATTTCTTCTGCCATTGCACATGATCAACCAAAAATATTCTGCAACGGGGGTCATGTGAATGACTTGAAGTTGAAACACCTTTGAACATTGGTGGTGTTGCCCGAATTTCCACGTACCATTAACCTGCAAGAAAGAATTAAATAGAACGGGGAGAGGAATGTTAATTTCATGAAGTACAAGGTATGGATCCTTATATTCATGATTAATCATCATCTCCAATTCTTCTTTAAGAACCACAAGGCCCTCCTCTTCACCTCGTTCTTCCTTTGCATTTTTCAACCACCTTTTCAAAATTTTTACTTTCAAATTCAACCACATCTTCTACCTCCAAATTTTTATCACTAATTTCATGCACTCCCTCAATGATATTCAAATGTGGATCTACCAATTCAAAGCTCAGATTTTGAAGTTCTACCCCAACTTCCAATTTTTCATCTTCTTCCACAAAATCCGGGGTTTCTTCAATTAATTCATGTCGCAAGCCCCCCTCCTTTTCAACTTTCATATCCCGAGGCTCAACATGTTTTTCACTCTCCCCTAACCATTTAACCACAGCCTTTCTTTTCTCCTCCTTTTTTGCCAATTTGGCAAAATATTTTCTTTCTGCCTCCCGTTCACACCTCAATTTTTCCTCATAAATTTCTTTTTGAATCTTCAAAATTGCCTTAGGATCAATCTCGACTCCTCTCCTAACCCCAATTCCATCTCTAGGTTTGGATTCACACATATAATCCCTCCTAGCTCTAGTACCCGATTGAGATCGCTCCTTTTGCAATTTAGCTATTTCCGTCTCCTATTTATCCAACATCTTCTCAACATCATGCAAGAATCTCAACACGCGATTTTTGATGTTTTCATGGGAATTGGACATTGTGAAATTTATGTAGAAGGACACAGAAAAAGAATAATGGAAACAAATGATCAAGAAATTCATGAAAGTGGTTTTTGAATGAACTCTTTTTTTTTCTTTTGAATTTTGGATGAATTTTCGGAATAAATAAAATAAATAAATAAAAGATAATCTTTATTTTTTTATATAAATTTGAAAATTCAACAACGAACACGACAAAACAAACTGAACTTAATTCGGATAAGAATTAAGTAAAACAAACACCTTTGAAATTGTTTTGGAACTATTTTCTTGATTAAAGACTCAACAAACTCAAGAACAAGAAGAACGCAAAAAACTGAAAACAAAACACTCAAAAAGATATGAATGATTTTTATGGGACTCGATGATAAACATAAAAATCAAACTGGATAGAAAAACCTGAATTCAGAGTCCAGCTCTGATACCAAATGATGAGATTCGAGATGCACGGAATTAACGCCGGAAAGTTCCAAACTCAGGTTGTGATTGAACGGATGAATCATGACCCGATATTCACGACGCGATGGCTTGACGATGCGGAATAAAGAACTACGACTTTCAAAACACCACAAGGAATTGCCCAATCTCCTTGATAAGTCTCTGGTTTGAACGCCACAAATATTCTTAAGAAATATTTGATAAGTTTGAAAAACATAGGAATCTACCTATAACTTTTATTGAATCCTTAATAAAAACTGTTTATATCAAAATCAAAGTATATCTAATACAATAAATGAAAAAGACTATAAATAAGCAAACTAAAACCCTGGCAAAATCCTAACTGGCTCAAAATAGAGTTCTAATTAAAGTAAAATAGTTAAATAAAGAAAAGGAAACAAGATAATTAAAAATCTCGCAAATCTGGTTTGCTAGCTATTTACGGCCGTGAAGAATCCAATTATGGCCGTAAATGATTCTCTGATCCAAAATTGATATTGCAGTTATGGTCGTGGCACATTTGATTACGGCCGTGAATGTCTTGCCTTTGAATGGTTACGACCGTAAGTGTTACTTTGAAATTCCACATTTTAACCAGCGACTTGATTACGGCCGTGATAATCTTGACATTAAGGCCGTAAGAACAAAACTGATCCTTTTTGCCTCATTTTTTGTTCCAATTTGACTTGAATTGTAGATTTTTCTGTCAAGCCTGTTATGATTCGTATCATCGGGGTTTCAGATCGTATCATACCCTCCTTCTTTAGGATGATTAGTCTCGAATCATAGCTTTGTTCCTGTTGTTTCACTTCACCTCCTGGATCAAACGGAAAATTTCTCCTGCCATTGCACATGATCAACCAAAAATATTCTGTAGCCGTTTTAGTGTGTTCAAATATACAAAGATTATATCCAAGTTAGTTCACATCTTAGTTTACCCCATCTTCAATAACTTCACAATATTTCAACCTATAAAACTAAACGCAAGTCAAAACAAATAATCATCTCCACAACCAACAAAACATCATCCAAATAAAATAAAAAATAAAATCAACAAAATCCACAACCACAGACACTCAAACAAATTAATAATAAAATCGCCTTAACCTTTATCATTGAAATTAGAGAGCCCCATTGTCCACCAACAATTCAGATGCAAACAGCAAAATCATCACGGCTTTTGGTTTATATTCACTGAACTGAATTCATAAATGTTTTGCGTCCCTCCAATTTCTCAACCACGGAAAGAAGAAAAACAAAGGTCCAAAAACAATCGAAGAAAAAATAAAATTATGGGACTTGATCAATCGATACCTTTGAGCTGCTTTTGAAGGAGAAGGATGGCTTGAGATGGTGAAGCCATAAAAGAAATTAAAGAAGGATTCTGAAGAATGGTTTTAGCGAGAGAGATTCCGGAAATGTGATCGAAAACCCCTCGGATTGGACGAAGGGGAGTTCTTCATTAAATGACTGAGCTCAAACAATCACAGATTACTTAAAAACACGCGCTTCAGACCAGTCGTGGTGATGTTTTTGCACTCCAAATCTCTGGCTGTTAAGATAACCTCGAGCTCAGTCAGTTAACCTCAAAAGGTCGTCGTCCCTGATCTTATCATTCAACGGATGATCTATACGATTGTTTCTCCATAGAAGAGGATCATGAACCTTCATAGCTTCAGGCTAGAATGTTATCTGAGATAATAAAAACTCTCTTGACTACAGAGATCAATTTGTTTGTGATTATTCAAGGAGGTAAAATCCAAAGAAGGTTACCACTGCATTATCTCTCGAGTTGAAAATGGCTAGAGAGAGGTCAAGTCCTGATCATCCTTGTACTTTTTCCAAGTGGCATCAAACTGTGAACCATTGGAACTTGGAATTCAACTAAAGAATGGGAAAAAACAAAATGTCAACAATGACAAAAACATGATACGGAGAAATTCAAAATGTAATATTTGACCAAAAGTTAAAGGTAACTGAAAGAGAGTACTAAACTTACTGCTGTATCAAGGCCAGTATTTGAAGAACAAGTGATCTAGTAGCTTCCTATTAAACGTCAAGCAGATGCCCGATTACTTTCTCAGGAAGTCGTCTCCGCTTTCTATCAAAACTGATTATACAATAAACAACAAATTGATCAAAAACCATTAACGCTTTAAAAAAAGTTAACAACAGAAATTTTCGAAACCTGAAGTGCTTCCTAAATGTCGGACTCAACAGCGGTATATAGGCGGGCGAAGGCATCATCCCTAGGTAGAATCCTTCTGTTTCTTGATGTCGTATTTATCGTACTTCTTACAGACCGCGTCCACGCGAGTCGATAGATCTATCACACTCATTTTTATCGTTTCTTTTAATCAGGAGGTCTAGTAAATTAAGGACATGAAAATTGGAGAAGATCGATTGCAAGGAGATACAGGGTGTACTAAGAAAGTCGGACCAAGGAGAGAAATTTTGGCAGCAAATCAATTGGAAATAAGAAATTGCTAAGAGAAATGGATGCTGCTGCAAGAGCTGCTTCTTTGGATGCTGTTGCAAGGAGTACGAAATTTGCTGCTGCTAAAAAGAAAGAGAAGTACCATTACAACCAATACGTTAAGGGCAGTTTTTTGAAATACTATGGAAAAAAACCGTGAAGTGAAAACTGCCCATAGTAGTAGTGCAATAACCGTTGTAAACATTAGAAATGAGCCAAAAAAGGTTCAGATTATAATAATTTTGGCAAAATTCAGATTCTGTACACACTATAGATTCTGTTAAAAATTAAGAATCCAATCAAAATTAACAGAATCTCAGTTCTCTTTATATAGATACTAGTTCCACACTCGTGCAATGCACGAACATATTATATTGACAAAATATAATATATTTAAACATAACAACTGGAAAAATAAGATAAAAATTAAAGTAACACATATCAATCCAAATTACAATAAGCTTTGTGTATTACAAAAAAATCATAGTTCTACGAATTATAAGAAGCAAAATTAGAAGTAGGATCTATACTTTAATATATGTGATAACAGATGAGGAGGGGCATTTTAATCAAGGGAAGGGAACAAAAGCCTCTACTTATGCCTTAAATACTTGCAATCACGTACGTGGATGCATTGTATGTCATAAGCAACATAAGATGAACGAAAAATTAAGCATGACGAGAAATCTTAGTCTAGAAAACCTGCAAAAAAATTGTAAGTTCACTTTCTGCTCATACCTGAACACCAAATGAGCTCAACAGATTCACCTAATGAATCTTTTGTCAAGTTTGCTGCAACACAAAGTTGGCCTCCACTTGGTGTAAAATTAACTGGTATTAATAAGAAATCAGCTAGGACTTGTTGAATCCTTAGACTGTCTCAATAAAGCGTTTTGACTGATAGATTTTTGTCCAAATTGTCAACTATCATAATACCCTTTCCATTGCTCTTCATCATGATTTGGCTAATGGAAGCTATCAATACATTAAATTCCACCATTTCCAGGTCCATGTACCTGAATAGAGCGAGTGAAAAAATGCTCAACTTTACGAAGTATTATCATGTAATGATGATAAAAGAAAAGAATCTAAGGGTTGCAATGCCCTATCAATATATAAAATCAATTTCTTTAGAAATATAGGTAAGTTAAAAAGTTCATTCATAGCAATGGCCAGAATGCATCTCATGCACTTCAGAGGACAAATGATTTAACAGAAATGAGAACTTTATAACAAAAGTATAGAGAGCCTTTGACCCAATGAATTAGAAAAACTATCGAGACTAAAATCGGTAAATCTTCCTTAAAGATGACACATGTCCAAGACACTAAATGAGCACATCAATCTTTGAATTTTTACGGTAAAGCTCAGCAAAGAAAATAAGGAAAGACCATTGGAACAGACTTTTGATTTCTTTCAAGTATGAGATATTTTACAGGATTTTATCCAATAAATCAGATGGCAGAAAAGGGCGTAAAGAAGATGAAAAATGTAAACAGAGCAGCTTAATGTGTTAAAAGCACAAAACTAACTAATTGGAGCTTAAATAAATTTTACCCATCGATGACACTATCAAGATCCGTATCATCAAGAATTTTTTTGATCTGGTGCTGACAATGAGAATTAGTACTCCGTAGTTTTTTTAGCTCTTCATTCAGGCCAGTTCCTTGTATCATATTCCCCTTTCAATCAAATAATTACAAATGGAACAGTGCATTCTTTACAAATAATTGAATGATATGGGGCAGAAAATATGTAACAGTGCATTCTTTACATATAGAATGCATGATAATTGATAGAATCATTCTGAAGCCATTGTCATGTAAACTACTCAAATAAAAAGATTTAAAGAGAGCATCAACAAATATTCCCATAATTCTTTTCTACATGAGGAAAATTCAAATAATACAAGACAAAAACAGGGTAAACTACCGTTGATTTTTCCTTAATTGTTCCTTAAAATTTGTAATACTACATGTTTATCATTACCGAATTGTAGTGTTAATGCACTACCTTCATTGTAATGGAAGGATCTCTAGAAAAATGGCTCTTATATTCAAGAGGAACTCATTAATAGAAGGAAGAAATAAATCACTGTTTGTTTGGGTAGTAATGAGAGCCTGTTTTCCTAGGGCTTCTACTCCACTATGTTGCCTGTTATGTGCAGGGGCGGAGGCAGCCCATGTCCAGTGCAGTCCACGGACTGCACTGAACTTTTGGACTGTCCCAGGTAAGCTCATGTAAAAAAAAAAAAAAAATTCAAAAACAAAGAAGAACCAGCCCACTGAAACACGCATCATTTTCAGAAAATCAGTGAATCATTGTTATCTTTCTCAACTTCTTCAAAAAGCCAACTCAAACCACCGTTCCAGTCGACTGGTCGCCATCAAGAGTTCTTGCTCCAACAGTCCGACTCCAAACTCGAAACTTCCGCTCATCCGCTGCTCAGCTGCTGGCCTGGGTGACTGCCGAATGGATTTGCAGTCTGCTTCCTCCTTCAGTCCGCTGGCGCTGGGTTCTACAGCTTTTGCTTCAGTAAGTATTTTTTATTTTTTAATTAATATATGATAATATAAAAAAAACGGAGACAGAAGAACATAGATATTGAAGAATAAAGTGAAGACAACCATTATTTTATTATTTTATATTGAAGAATCTGAATGAAGACAGCCATTTAATTATTTTAATATATTGTTGAATCATGAATGTTGACTGCGCCTGTGCTGTGCGCGTGGCAGTGGCCTGTGTGCGTAAATGGTGTTTTATAATTATATTGTTTTCACCAATTTTTTATTTGTTGCACTATTATTTGTTGCACATATTTAACTTTATACGTATTTTATTTGTGCCCATTTTATGCCTATCTTATATTGATACTAGTAATTAGTTTTGTGAAGATAATATTGATTTGACATTTGGGGGTATTTTTAATATATTTAATTAGCTTGGTGATGAGAGAGTATTTTCTGCAATGAGCATTGTGAAGGGTAGATTGCGCAATCGAATGGATGATGAGTTGATGAATAATAGCCTTGTTGTTTATGTAGAGAAAGATATATCTTTGAAGATTGATAATGAAGCTATTGTACAAAGATTTTAAAGTATAAAAACTCGCAAGGAACGATTTTAAGGTACTTTATTTGAGTTGAGATTTATTTACTTGTCATTTGTGAAATTAAGTTTTCTCTATTTGGTTTAATTTTTCTAAAAAAAAAATTTCGGCCCCGTCCCCCCCCCCTCCCCCTCCCACGCTATTTAATTTTAGCCCGCGCTGACTTAAAATCCTGGCTCCGCCCCTGGTTATGTGCAGCAGTGTTACAGGCTATACACGGCTAAAATGGCTTGTCATACGGCCCGACCTGTGTGGCTCGAGCTTTATCCCATTTTTGGGCTCGCCTCGAGCCTTGACTCGTTCCTTCGAGTCACGAGCCGAGCTTAGTTCGAACTTTTTACGAGTCAAGCCCAAGCTATTTTAGCCTATGAACATTTTTTGCATCCCAGTAGAACCTTTGAGAAGCGGAAGGACCCCCTCCCGTCCACTTCCATTACTTTAGGCATTAAAAACTGTAAAAATGACCATAATTAAAAATAATAATTATTATAATTATCATCCCAAAGTTTTCATTTTTCATAATATACCCAAGAATTTTAATTATGCCAACCACAATCCCAAAACTTTTAAAACTTACAAATTCTTCCCAAAAATTTTAACTTTGCATTTGTATACATGAAACAAGGTAGAAATTAAATTAAGAAAGAAAAAAATACAGAAGGGAAACACAAATTCTTCCTCGTGTACCATTATTCTACGAATAAAATAAATAATTTCTAAACTCTTTTGAAAAAAAAATCAAATTGGAATTTAGTTTAAACATACATAATATTAAACTTTTTTTATTATAAAATATGCTCTTAAATTAATATGGTTTGGCTATAAACAACTTTTTCATATTTTTTCCATGACTATTAAAAATATTTTATAAATCAACTTTAGATCGACCTAATATTTTATGATGTCAAATTACTTCTTGATATATGACACGTGATTAAGCTGACATTTCAAACAATTTTCGATAAATATCTTCGAGGAATGCGGTGAAAAGTTTCAGTAAAAGTTAATTTATTACAAACTATAGTCAATTTGTAAGTTTAATTTTTTCTTGAACGATATCAATTACATCAAATACATTAAAAATAAAATTAGTACTCCAAAACATAGTATCATTCATCATCATCTACATAAACGTGTAAAACATGTTCTTACTGCTAGTTTATTTATAAACATTGGATTGGAGGAGAGGTTTCTAATTTATATTAACTAAAAAATGTATCCTTATTTTTTTAGAGCATCTCCAATGCACTCCATGGATTGAGAGAAATGACGTGATACGTTAGCAAATAGATGAAATTAGTTAAAAATACTTCTCCAATGCACTCCATGAATTATAATTTCAAGCTAAAGTGGCTTGAAAAAAACTAGACATTGTGGGGGTGCTCCGTTCACATCTAGACACTTCATGGGACATGATGACTCGACATTTTGTTTAATTTTATAATTATTTTAAATATGATGGTGGTGATGAGAATTGTTACAAAATCCTTCCTATTTCTAATGTGTGTCTATATATAATTATATATTATACAGATACAATTTTCTAGGCTAAATCTTTGGATTCCAATTAATTAGTGGAAAAATATTTAAATTCATAATTTTAGAAATTAAATTAAGAAAGAGAAATATACAGAAAGGGAAACGCAAATTCTTCCTCCTATACCATTATTCTACGAATAAAATAAATAATTTTAAAACTCTTTTGAAAAAAAAAATCAAATTGGAATTTAGTTTAAACATGCATAATATTAAACTTTTTTATTATAAAATATGCTCTTAAATTAATATGGTTTGGCTATAAACAAAATTTTCATATTTTTTCCATGACTATTAAAAAATTTTATAAATCAACTTTAGATTTACCTAATATTTTATGATGTCAGATTACTTCTTGATATATGACACGTGATTAAGGTGGCATTTCAAACGATTGTCGATAAATATCTTCGAGGAATTCGGTGAAAATTTTCAGTAAAAGTTAATTTATTACAAACTGTAGTCAATTTGTAAGTTTAATTTTTTCTTGAACGATATCAATTACATCAAATACATTAAAAATAATATTAGTACTCCAAAACATGGTATCATTCATCATCATCTACATAAACATGTAAAACATGTTCTTACTGCTAGTTTATTGATAAACATTGGATTGGAGGAGAGGTTTCTAATTTATATTAACTAAAAAGTCTTCCCAAAGCCCGGCTATGAATGGATGCATCTCCACTTGCAAGATTTCAAAACTGTTAGTGAATACAATTCTAAATTGTTTAGAATATGTTCAAAATTAAACTTGTGTGAAGAAAAAATCACTGATGAAGATATGTTGGATTTTTTTTTTCCACTTTTCATGTCTAAAATAAGCTCTTGTAGCAACAATATCGTAAACGTGGTTTTTAAAGGTACTCAGAATTTATATCATGTCTACTTGTTACTGAACAAAACAATGAGTTGTTGATGAAAAATAATGGGTACGTTCAACTGGTAATGCACCATTTTATGAAGCAAATGCAATATCAAAACATGAATGTGGACGTGGATGCGGATGCGGATGTGGATGTGGAAGAAAGCATGGACGAAATTTTCAGCAAAACAATCAGCAACAAGGGAATAATTTTAAAAAGCACAAAGCAAATGAAAATAACATATCAAAAAAGAGTATGAAGAAATTTGCTTTAGATGTGGAATGAAAAAGCATTGGACACGTACCTGTCATTTGGCAAAACATTTTGTGGATCACTATCAAAAATCAATCAAGGAAAAATAAAAAATGGAGACAAATTTTGCTGATTATGATTGTCCAATTGATGTGACTCATTTGGACGTCTCTGACTTCTTTGTTGATCCAAATGACAATATTGATCATTTAATTGGAGACGATGTACTCAAGAATATTGATTAGTTTGATTTTCAGTGTCTGAGATTCTGAGTAGTTATTTTTTTGTTTAAAAGTTAATATGAATTATGTTTTTACTTATTTTTTAAAGTTAGAGACATTTAAATTATTAAGCATTTTTTTTAGTTGATTAAAAGTGTTTTTTGATTTCTTTTTATGAAATCAACATTTCAGAATATTTATTTTGTTATATTTATAAATCATGATGAATTGCCAGGATATCTGTTTGGTCGATAGTGCAACTACACACACTATTCTTCAAGTAAAAGTATTTATTGAACTTAACATTATCGAAGAATAATTTTAATACAATATCAGGTGTATCAAAAATCGTTGAAGGCTCCGGAAGAGGTTGTATTATTTTATCAAATCGTAATCGTAACCTAACTTATATAAAAGAGGAGAAGCTAAAATATTGTTCATTTCCTGTTCATAAGGCTGATGTCAGCGTGATGTAATTTTTTTTACTCATTTATTTTCCAGATCTTCCCTTCCCTTTTTCCTCTCAAATCAAAAAGCTCACCGTGCTCTCTCGAACAAACCCTAAGCGACTCCCTCTAATCGCACGCAACAATGGAAAAACCTCTGCCGCACTCTTCTCTCTTGCACAAATTCCGTTCTTGTTTAGACTGTCAAACAAATCGAAGACCGTACACACATCACACTCAATCGTCAAGCTGTTCTTCATCCTTTTGGTAGTGGAGTAATTTTAGGAGGTTATGATAGGGATGGACCACAACTGTACATGGTTGAACCTTCTGGAGTTTCCTATTTGAGTTAATTTATTTCCGTTATTTGCAAATGATAACTATAGCATTCAATGTTTATCAAGCTCTAGAACTTCAAATTGGTCCTATTGTTGATGTAGCGCCTCGAGTTCTAAATACCCGGTTCATCACGTTATCGTCTGATCTAACTTTTAAAATAATATTTTAGCGGAAGAAATAACTGAAATTCATTTTTGGCAACATTAAATAAAGTGTAATGGTCGATAAAATCTAAAACCTTTATGAAAAAATTCGAAATAATAAATCGAGCCATTAATATTGTAAAACAATTTGCAATGTCATAATTTCTCAAATAATTGAAATTCTCAAAATTATCCAATGTTTGGAAATACGGATCATTAAAATAAGATTTTCAACCATTTAACAAAAGTGGTGGTGTTGATGATGATGGTGAAGGAGGTGAGTGGGCTGTGGCTGGGCAGTGGACGAAAGTGGTGGTGTTGCAGGTGGTTTGGGTGGTGGTTCTTGGTCTAGCTTTGGCTGCTTGCTGGAATAAATGGTGGGTGCTGGAAATGGTGTTGCACGGTGGTGGAGGTAGTGGCTGCTCTGTTGAGCCATGGTCCTTGCAGTGCTGTGGTTTTGGGTGGTGATGATGATGAAGAAGAAGGAGGACATTACCTTGCTAGAATGAATGGAGGCTGCTATGGAGTCTGAAATGAAGCTGGGAGGAGTGTAGGAATCGTGTGAGAGAGGCTGAAAAATGGAATGGCCGAAGTTGGTGAAGTGTGAGTTTGGAGAGGTTGGTTGTGTAGAGGTAGGGTGTGAGATTGGATTGATGTGATAGGTGGAAGTTGGTAGTGTGAAAATCTTGACAAGCAATGCACGTAAATCGAGGAAAAATCGTACTCGAATTCAACTGGATTGGAAATGAATATGATAAAATGGGCTTGACGTAAATTGGAATTTAAAACGATTTGAAATTAATAATTTAAATAAATAAATAAAAATAAAATTTTGGAAATTCGGAATTTAATTTAAAATCGAACGAAGTCGATATTTCTCGACTTGGCTAAACGAATACGTCGCTACGTTAACTTAAAATGGGTGAGATCGCAGCGACACGATTTTCATAATTTTAAAATAATTATTAAATGCGCAAAAATTCTTGGTCACTACAGTTGAGGACTTTCTCATTGGGTTTATTTGGTAAATTGTTTGTTGTAGAGATACTTCGATGCCGCAATTGGGAAGGGTAGGCAGGATGCTAAAATGAATATGTAGTTTGCGTTTTTATGAGGATTACATGTAATAAGCTGGACTCTGCTAGAGAAAATCAATTAATTTTGGTAACAGTGTTTGCTACACGTCAAATTTAAATGTAAACGAGATGAGATAAATATTTTAACCATTGTTGATAAAATGATAAGTCTTGAGATTTTGGTAGCACCAATGATGCTGGAAAAGCCAGATGTATGCTATACATCTATTCAATAAGAGCAATAATTTCTGACATCATTTCTGCATACTCAGCTATTTAGACGGGTTCAATTTTTCACTCTAGCGCCTGTGCGTATCTATAGGAATTTGTATTTATTGTCCATTGCTGATTTGTTCATTTGTTGTGTATACTTTGCTCATCTTTCTGTCAAACATGTCCATTGCTGATTTGTTCATTTGTCGTGTAAATGCCAATGTAATTGTTACTGCGTCAAATTGTGGAAGCAAATAGAAAAGACAATTCATATCATCCACAAATAATTCTCTGTTTGTGATACTGAAAGTAAGGAGAATCATTTAGACTTCTAAAACTGTTTGTAAATTTATGATAGGAAGTTGACATTAGCTAAAAAGGACATTTACAGCCATTGTAAAATTTTATTTTTTGTGTAATGTAAACCACGATGAGGATATCATATTTAGGGGTCCTATATTTTTTAATGTTACACATATTTCTACATAAAATCGGTGACTAGATTTTAATTTTTTTGTTGTTGCTTAGTTAAAATGCAATTTTCATTTATATATGGTGTTAAATTTTATTCATTTTTAAATAGAAAAATCCACTACCGACACAAATGCATGGCCAAGTTGCATTAACAAGCTCTTTTATTTTATGATAAATATCACTTCATCAGATTACAGCATTTGGTTGTTCATTGGCTAAGCATCGAAAGTCCACTACCTTAGTAGCCAAGGACATTCTTTTAAATCTTGGTTAGTTTCTAGAAATTTGCTTTTATGTTTACTGGTTAAAATATTCAAAGCTTAAACATCTGTTTGACACTTTGTTTTGGAAAGAAACCGGAATATATCACTTCCTGGGATATGGTGGAGATGAGAAGAAGACTTACAAAACCGACAAGTATTTTCTCTGCTTACTTTGTATAAAGGTTTTCTCGAGCTTAATAAATTTCAAATGCTTGTGGAGGCTTCGGTTATATCTGATGTTCTCACTGTTGACCTATGGTTAACTTAACCTTATTGTTTTGATCATAACAAATAAGAATATATTGTGTTATTAACTAGTGTGCTTCAAGTGTTTCATGTAATGATAAATATTCAAAGCACTCTATGTTCTAATCGTCTCTCAAAGATATAAATCAAAACTATGTGATCAAGCACATGAGACGCAAAGAAGATCATGAAAGAATTGAAGATATTCAAAGATCAAAATTGAAGTTGAAAAGCATGACATGAAGATCAAGAATTCAAGCATACAAGATTAGAGTTCAAGTTCAAGAGTTGTTTTAACCTATATAAAGGTATAACACTCTCAATCTTTAGCGATGAAATTCAACGAGCTCGAAAATGATTTTTATGTATCAAGAAACTTCCTTGAAAATTCATCACTTGCATAAAATATTTTTAAAAGCTATTTGATCTTAAATCATAACATGAAATAGTTTTTGGAAAAATAAACTTTTTGACATAAAAACAAAAATTCAAAATTTTCATATTTCGGTCGACCGAAATATACTTTATCGACCGAAACTCTGGTCGACCGAAAAATCTGATCAACCGAAAGTTTAAACGGCTATAATGCAACGACTATTTTTTTAACTTTCGGTCGACCGAAAGTGTGAGTCGGTCGACCGAAACTGGCTGAAGCTCAAATTCTTGATCTATAAATAGCCATCTCATTTGCATTCAAAACAACAACATAGAAAAAAATTTATACAAACTTTCTTGTGAAAATTCATTGTTCTTACTTGGTTTATATTCATCTATTTTTATTACAAAACTTTGATTGATCTAAACTTTGTTTTATCAAATCATCAAAGATTTTGGAAGAAAGTTTTGTGAAGATTATTGGTTTTATATTGTTTAAACTTCTTCAACATCTTCACATTATATTGGAATTGAAGTGTAAGTCTCTCTTTGTTCTAAACTTGTTTTAATCTTTTAAAAGAGAGAAATTCCAATTAAGGAACTTTGATTTTTTGTGCTACATTTTTTTATCATTTGATTCATCAAAGTTCTATTGCCTAAACACTTTGAGCTTAACTTATTGTTAATTATTCAAGTGTGGCGTCTCTTGGTACTGAATTTGATTCAATATTTTTAACAAGAGATCATTTGAAAAACTTTGTTTGATTGCATTGAACTTTTCATTATCATTTGCATCAAAGTTTTTCTCTAACACTCGAGCTTAATTCATTGCTATCTATTGAAGTGTTAGCCTAACTCTCTCGGTACTTAATTTGAGTATATCATTTGTCAAGAGAGTTATTTCAATTGTAAATTCAATCCACTATATCTTGTGGTTTCGAGAGCCTTGTGAAAACTCGATTGTTGGTTTCGAGAGCCTTGTGAAAACTCGATTGTAAAGGATAGGTGCTCCTTGTTGTAAGTCGCCTAAGGATTTGGTACTCCTTGTTGTAAGTTACCAATATAGTGGATTTGGCCTTGCTCGTGACGGAGAGCTCGGTAACGGGGGACGTAGATCACGTTGGTTGATTGAACCTCCATAAATCGCGTTTGCATTCTCTTATCCCTTTTACTTACTTACATTGCATTTACTCTATTCTATCAATTTATATTGTGCAACAATATATCTAAGTGCTATACTTTCTTTATCAATTAAGTTTACACACATATATAGCGCACTACATTGATAGTTTAGTTACTTGTAACACTAAGTGCTCATACTTGTATCCATTGGTTTTTAAGTTTGAGATTGTTTATCGAAAAAGTTTTATAAACCAATTCACCCCCCTCTTGGTTAGTTTACTCTTGGGTTAATAATTGGTATCAGAGCTTAGGTGCTCATTTTTAAAAGATTTTACAATCTTGAGTAAATGACTAACCATAATCTTGAGGGGCATTCTACAAATCGTCCTCCTTTCTTTGATGGTACACATTATAACTATTGGAAGACTAGAATGATGATTTTTGTTCAATCAATAGATTATAATATTTGGGAAGTCATCGAAGAAGGTCCTCATAGGCTTACTAAAGTTATTAAGGTTGTTGGAAAACCGGATCAAACTATTTCAAAACCTAGAGAGGAATATTATGATAATGATAGGAGAAAATTGACTTTAAATGCTAGAGCCAAAAATATACTTTATTGTGCTTTGGATAAGAATGAATTTAATCGAATTTGCACATGTGATTCCGCATTTGATATTTGACATACATTAGAAATCACACACATGGGTACAAGCAAAGTGAAAGAAACTAAGACAAATATTTTATTTAAAGATTTTGAAAATTTCTTTATGAAGCAAGATGAGCCCATTACTTGCATAAATTTACTAACGGTGAACTTGTGAGTAAAACTCTTAGGTCTCTCTCCCAAGAATGGAATCCATTAAGGATGTTGATCGAAAATACGATAGACGTCAACACACATCCATTGGAGGAGCTTTATGGAACATTGATGACTTATGAGCTCAACAATGCCGAAACAAAGGAGAGGACAAGAAAAGGAAAAGAAGAGGCCAAGCACGAAATTGCTCTTAAATCATTACATGGTAAATGCTCATCAAACTCAAACACAAGTGATGAGGAACTTGATGATCTTGCTATCCTTATCAAGAAGTGGAGAGGCGTTCGCAACAATCATCGAATCCAAAAGAGAGAAGAAAAAGATGAAAAGATTGTATGTTATAATTGCAACAAACCCGGTCACAAAAGTACCGAGTGTCGAAGCAAGAAAAGATTCTTCAAAAAGAAAGCTCTACAAGCCACTTGGGATGAAAGTGATGATGAGCAAGATGAAGATGAGAGTCAAGATGAAATGGCCAACATATGCTTCATGACTATTGATGATGAGGTAAATTTCTTTGATACATCTTGGACTTTGAATGATCAATGATTTAAAGATCTATTAATCTACACAATTGGTATTAAAATCTCTTGCACTTCATAAAAAAATTTTTACATTAAAAGAGGTATGAATATGAATATGAAACATGGTGCTAATATGTGTTTTATTCAAAATTTTATGGTTCATATATGATTTAATCGAAATCACATGTAAATTTCAATATTTGCATATTTCGGCCGACCGAAAGTGTCTTTTCGGTCGAACAAGTGTTCAATCGAAAGATTTTTCGGTCGACCAACTGTACGACCGAAACTCAGCCGAACGTAACTGCAACTACCTGTTTTTTACTCCTGCAGAGTTTCGGTCGACCAACATACTTTCGGTCGATCGAAAGTGGCTGAAATTAGGGATTTTTCTTTTTAATTTCAAAATTTTCATACACAATCCCTAAATGACTTGAAATCATCTTCTCCTCTTCATAAAACTCTTGTACTACATTACTTTGATCACTCATTTTTGGCTTTGATTAAAAGAGTGATATAATTGTTGACCAAAATTGTTTTGATGTTCTTAAACTTTTTAACTCATCCACAAATGATCCACCTATTCAATGAGCTGAAAATACTTTGATACTTCAACAATATGCATTGTAATACCCTTTAACTCATTTCATGCTACAAATGCTTTACAAAGGGGGAATGCTTTACTAAGGGGGAATATGATTACAATCAAGATATTCTATTTGTGCCCCATTATTTTTGCTTATCACACCTATGCTCATGATTAAGGGATAGATGCCACCTTTTTGCTTATGCCAAAAGGGGGAAAATATGGTGAGATGATTTGATTTGCTTGACTTTGGATAATCTATATGCATAAAAAGGATTATATTATATGCTAGATTATGCCTCATTGGTTTGTATAAGATAGGGGGAATATATGCTAAAATTGAACTTATCAATTATTCTCATTTCCCTATACTTTGATTATATGCTTCAATTGCTTATATTATCATTACAAATCATCTTGTTTGTCATAATCAAAAAGGGGGAAATTGTTGACCTATGGTTAACTTAACCTTATTGTTTTGATCATAACAAACAAGAATATATTGTGTTATTAACTAGTGTGCTTCAAGTGTTTCATGTAATGATAAATAATCAAAGCACTCTATGTTCAAATCGTCTCTCAAAGATATAAATCAAAACTATGTGATCAAGCACATGAGACGCAAAGAAGATCATGAAAGAATTGAAGATATTCAAAGATCAAAATTGAAGTTGAAAAGCATGACATGAAAATCAAGAATTCAAGCATACAAGATTAGAGTTCAAGTTCAAGAGTTGTTTTAATCTATGTAAATGTATAACATTCTCAATCTTTAGCGATGAAATTCAACGAGCTCGAAAATGATTTTTATGCATCAAAAAACTTACTTGAAAATTCATCACTTGCATAAAATATTTTTAAAAGCTATTTGATCTTAAATCATAACATGAAATAGTTTTTGGAAAAATAAACTTTTTGACATAAAAACAAAAATTCAAAATTTTCATATTTTGGTCTACCGAAATATACTTGATCGACCGAAACTCTGGTCGACCGAAAAATCTGATCAACCGAAAGTTTAAATGGCTATAATGCAACGGCTATTTTTTTAACTTTCGGTCGACCGAAAGTGTGAATCGGTCGACCGAAACTGGCTGAAGCTCAAATTCTTGATCTATAAATAGCCATCTCATTTGCATTCAAAGCAACAACATAGAAAAAATTTTATACAAACTTTCTTGTGAAAATTCATTGTTCTTACTTGGTTTATATTCATCTATTTTTATTACAAAACTTTGATTGATCTAAACTTTGTTTTATCAAATCATCCAAGATTTTGGAAGAAGTTTTGTGAAGATTATTGTTTTTATATTGTTTAAACTTCTTCAACATCTTCACATTATATTGGAATTGAAGTGTAAGTCTCTCTTTGTTCTAAACTTGTTTTAATCTTTTAAAAGAGAGAAATTCCAATTAAGGAACTTTTGTTTTTTGTACTACATTTGATTCATCAAAGTTCTATTGCCTAAACACTTTGAGCTTAACTTATTGTTAATTATTCAAGTGTGGCATCTCTAGGTACTGAATTTGATTCAATATTTTTAACAAGAGATCATTTGAAAAACTTTGTTTGATTGCATTGAACTTTTCATTATCATTTGCATCAAGATTTTTCTCTAACACTCGAACTTAATTCATTGCTATCTATTGAAGTGTTGCCTAACTCTCTTGGTACTTAATTTGAGTATATCATTTGTCAAGAGAGTTATTTCAATTGTAAATTCAATCCATTATATCTTGTGGTTTCGAGAGCCTTGTGAAAACTCGATTGTTGGTTTCGAGAGCCTTGTGAAAACTCGATTGTAAATGATAGGTGCTCCTTATTGTAAGTCGCCTAAGGATTTGGTACTCCTTGTTGTAAGTTACCAATATAGTGGATTTGGCCTTGCTCGTGAAGGAGAGCTCGGTAACGGGGGACGTAGATCACGTTGGTTGATTGAACCTCCATAAATCGCGTTTGCATTCTCTTATCCCTTTTAGTTACTTACATTACACTTACTCTATTCTATCAATTTATATTGTGCAACACTATATCTAAGTGTTATACTTGCTTTATCAATTAAGTTTACACATATATATAGCACACTACATTGATAGTTTAGTTACTTGTAATACTAAGTGCTCATACTTGTATCCATTGGTTTTTAAGTTTGAGATTATTTATCGAAAAAGTTTTATAAACCAATTCACCCCCCTCTTGGTTAGTTTACTCTTGGGTTAACACTCACCTTAAGCATTGTATATGATTTGTTAAACCTCGAAATTGTTCGTATTTTCCTGGCTTTCCTCACTCTTTTGTCATGTATTTTTCAGTTTGTAATTGATATTTGTAGGGAGTTAAGTGATATTTATAGGGAGTTGTTAGCAGTGCTAAGTTTTGCTTCATTCTCCTTTCTTTTTTTACAAATGTAGTGAGCAAGTGTAAGAATTGATGTTAGAATGTTATTTTAAACTAAATAAACATCTTGTTTGATTCTTTCTGGGTTAGTGGTGCCTTTATTTATCTTTACCAATGTCTCTGTTAATAGATAAAGAAGATTTCAGCTACTGAGATGGCGGTTAAGAACTCAGCTGGACTTCAAGGTGGAAATGCCAAAGCTAATCAGGCAAAGATGCTTGTCAGTATGAGGAAATACAGATGAACCATGGTGATGGATCTTGTTTTGAATGATAAAATCAATAGTTAAATTCATAGGTTTAGCTTTTCCTTAATCTCTGATTTTTTTAGAACACTTCGTTACCTAGAAGTTGATGGCAATTGGCACGTGTTATTATTTCACAAATTTTGCAAGCCCTTATATTGCATAATGCATCGACATAGTTAGGTCTTGTACCAAAATCTTGGTGTCATATAATTTGTATGCTGTTATATACCCAATTTGTTATTGTATCCGTGCAATGCACGGACACCACTAGTAAAATTATATATTGACGATGCACTTTATTCTAGTAAATTCAGTAGGAATTTGCTTAGTTTTAAAGATATTCGTTGCAATGGATATCACATCGAGACAATGCACGAAAATAATGCAGAATATTGCATAACTTCTTTGAATATATTAATAAACATTGTTTTTAAGATTAATAATTTAAAAATATATATTTGCATTTTTAATAAATTTAATTTATGAGCAAAAAAATTGTTGTTAAATAAAGTTATATAAAAATATTAGTACTCGAAATGTCTTAAAAAATACCAATAAAAAATAATTATCTAAGATTAATACAGAATTGTTTGGCTGTAATAATTTGTTTAAAAAAATCTAATAATACATTTAACTACCAAAATAAAATATAAAAAGGAAATATAGTTCAAGAAAACAACATTTATATTTTATAATAAAGAAAAGTTTAAGATTATTTTAATTATTTTGTCAATGAGTTATTAATTTATAGTAAAAAAAAGTCATATAATCAATAATATTTAAATGTAGAAGGAATCATTGGAGATGAAATATAAGAGATCTCTTTTTATTTATCCATATTCTCTAGAAGTCCGTTTATTTCATTGTCACAATAGTGCATTGAAGATGTTCTTATGGCAATTTCACTGTATTTTTTTTTATTCATTTTACTTTAATTTTGTTTTTAGGCTTACTAGCAAAAAATACCCTATACTTTGGACCTATTGCGAAATATCCACTAAACTTTAAATTGATAGAAAACCCTCCATATGACCTTTGAAATACGGATGGACGGGGGACCCCTATCATCCAACTCCGTTAGTTTAGGTGTTAAAAACAGCCAAAACCTTTAAAACATACAAATTCTTCCCAAAATGATAATTTTGCATTTATATACATGAAATGAGGTAAATATTAAATTAGAAAAAAATACCGAAAGGGAAACACATCTTCTTCCTCTTGTTTACACTTCATCCCTCCATGCCACAAAAGCAAGAACCAGCATGTGAGCTGGGAAATTTTCTTATCCTTATATATGAATTACTATTTGTTCACGCATGGTTTAGTACAAAACAATTAAATGAAAACTCAAACGATTGTAACAGGAACAAACATAGAGACAGTCCCAAAAATGGTGCAACTGAGAATAGACTTTCCTCCTCCAGGTAGCACAAGACCACAATTATAAGAAGCAGAAAAAATCTGAAAAGTAAAAGTAAATAACGATAAATGAAATTATATTCTCTGACCTCTGTTTGAGAGTTAATTTGTTGGTCTCTCCAAATGTCTTGATTTCTTACTTTTATACACTTTTGTAACCACATCCTTGAAATAACTTCTCGATCTTGCAACCTTCACATTTTGTTTGAATGACCCACATGTAGCGACCAAGAATTTTTACGCGATTAATAATTATTTTAATAGAAAATCGTGTCGCTACTATTTCACCCATTTTTATTAAGTTAACGCCACGACGTATTCGTATAGCCAAGTCAAGAAATAATCGAGATCGTTCGATTTTAAATTAAATTCCGAATTTCTAAAAATATCTCCATTCTCTTGATTTAAAGTATATTAAGTCTAAGTACTTAATTCAATGTTATCCCAATATTTATTTGTACAAAAAATTACTTTTATTATTTAAATTAAGAAAATATATGCAAGCATGAGAGGTTCCATTATATGTAATCATGAAGAGCATAATATTTGTATAAATATGGAAAAGTATATGAATGATTTATATACTCCATTATATATAATCATGAAGAGCATAATATTTGTATAAATATGGAAAAGTATATGAATGATTGATAAGACTCCATTATATGTAATCATGAAGAGCATAATATTTGTATAAATATGGAAAAGTATATGAATGATTTATATACTCCATTATATATAATCATGAAGAGTATAATATTTGTATAAATATGGAAAAGTATATGAATGATTTATATACTCCATTATATATAATCATGAAGAGCATAATATTTGTATAAATATGGAAAAGTATATGAATGATTGATAAGACTCCATTATATATAATCATGAAGAGCATAATATTTGTATAAATATGGAAAAGTATATGAATGATTGATAAGACTCCATTATATATAATCATGAAGAGCATATTATTTGTATAAATATGGAAAAGTATATGAATGGTGCTTTACTTTAAGAAAAGGATGTGTTAAAATTAATAGAATTAAATGATTATGTTTACAATATGCCAACTTTATACATCTATTTAAACCCATCTCTTTTACACACAACTCTACACATATACACTTATTTCCAATCTCTTGACAAAATCCACAAGTAAGAGAAATTCAAGGTGGTCAAGAAAGTTTTGGTCCATTTACTACTACACTTCATTTTAATCTTTTAAAAGGTAAGTATATCTTATGTTTTTATGAAAAGTAAGTATGTTTTTATGAAAGGTAAATACACCTTATGTTTTTATGAAAAGTAAGTATGTTTTTATGACAAGTAAGTATATCTTATGTTTTTATGAAAAGTAAGTATGTTTTTATGAAAGGTAAATACACCTTATGTTTTTATGAAAAGTAAGTATGTTTTTATGACAAGTAAGTATATCTTATGTTTTTATGAAAATGTTTGGATCATTGCTATGAAATCAATCTCACAAGATTGTTATGGGTTCCATATGATATGTTTATGATTATGCTAAGGGGACCGGAGTTTAGTAGCGCTACACATAAGAATTCTTGCCATTTAAGTTCGGTAAAATTCTTGTGTCTCCCTATGTTTATGAGTATTTCGATCCTATCCTATGTTATGATGAAAATGATCCATATGCTTTCAAAAGAAAATTTATGCTTGGTATACTTACTGGGATTTTATAAATCTCACTCCACGATATTTACCATTTTCAGATAATTGAAGGTTCGAAGCGGTCAACATGGAAGTGACAAAAGTGGTTAAGATTGATGAGATAATTATGTTGAACTTTATGTAAGAAAATTATGTTCTATTTTTATTCACAAATAAAATTATGGGATTCAAATTATTCTTTTGAATAATTTTACATTACTATTTAAGTCTCGATAATATGATATGAGTCACTTTTAGTGGCACTCGAATGAAAGAGAATTCGGGTCGTCACACCACATTACTTGCATTTACTCAATAATTACTTCAACGATTTAATTGATAACTTCTTTTGCTTATAATTATTGGGTCATGGGAAGATTATGGACAATCATGTGTTATAACTACTCCAATACGTTGTAGATTTTGCTACACGTTCTCCTTTTCTTCTAAGAACGTGAGAAAAAGTTACAGAAAAAAGTGAAAAATATTTTCTTCTTGAAAATTGTATAATTGAAAATGAGTGAGAAATAAGTGATTCCCACTGTTTCAATTGTTATGATATTTGGATAAATTGTCTCGATTCAATGAACTTATATTGTGATTTCAAATGAGTTAGTGTCATTGAGACAGATTTCTAGAGAACATGGATGAGTCAAATGAGAAGTCAAAAATATATTCTCCAAAGATTTATTCTATATTTAAATAATGTTAATTACGTGACATTTTCTTAAAATTTAAAATTAATAATTCATTCACAAAATAATTAAAATAATTTTAAACCTCACGCTATTTTAAACTATATATTGTGTTTTCTTGTACTATATTTCATTTATATATTTTATTTTCGAAAAGTTAAATTTATTATAAGATTTTTTAAAAAATTATTAAAAATAAAAAATTCTTTATTAATCTTAATTTTTTTTTTTTAGTTATTATGTTAAGACATTTGAATTACTAATATTTTTATATAATAATAACTCATTCCCTCAAATGGAGCGTCCACATGTAAAAAGAATAGTTCACACTATCTATTTTATCCGCATAGTGCATTGAAGATGTGACATCAACTTAACATTGTGCTCAACATAATATATTGAAGAAGTGTTTTTAACCTATTATATTTATTTGCTGATGTGTCAGATAATTCTCCTAAACCATAGAGTGCACTGAAGATGCTCTAATAACTCTATTCAAGTCTTCTATCTGCACAAATGAAAACAATTGCTCGACTATTTAAGTCAATATTTTATTTATTTATTTATGCTTTGCCAACATATCAGTCATTTTTACATTCAACAATCTGCTGCTGAGCCAAGCAAAAAGAGACAAGCATTCACTAACTAGCATTATGCCATTTATATTATCAGCCTAAAAAAAGATCCGAGTCACGTCATTCAAAGAGAGGTCCCAAAGTTCAAAAAATAAATGAGTATTCTCACATAAAGTAATAATATGGTAGCCGAACATACTGTTACGGTACATACAATCAAACTCTACTATGGAAAACTAGGCAATCTTCACAGGAAATAAATATAGAGACGAATATATAAGTAATCAACATACCGTCATGGTTAATTTACATGACCATCGCCCTTTTCAACAGAAACATACGACTTCACAGCATTGCTTGTGTTCCTTTTCTACATCCAACAGTTCTAATGAATAAATACAAGAAGACAGCTCCAGCACAAACGCCCATCTTAGACATTGTCAAATGCCATTTACTTTGTATCATGCCGTGTGTTTTTTCACCTCCGCCACTTACGATCTGAAACAGCAGGACTCAAGCAGTAAACAAATGGGTGCATGTAGAATGATCAATATTAGCCAATACGTGAATTAGTTTAACAGGAACATCATAGTCCATAAACATAAACACAGGTCCAAATTTGAAGTTGAAACTGACGTCAGCTGGACAGAATTTGTTTGTAAATTGTCCAACACTCCTCAAGAGTACCTTCAGACATGAACGTGCCTCCTAAAAATAATATATGTCTTTCATCCATGCTGTCTATTACAAATGTAGAGTAGCTGCAGTTTTTCACGTCACTATGCCTGGACTAGTAATGGGATGGAAGTAGCGTTACAAAAATGCAGAATAGCTTCATGAGAACTTGACAATTTAACGATGTCTTCTCATGTGTTTGATTTCTAAGAAATTAATGGGAATGGAAAAAAAGGCAAGATCTCTAGATAAGCACTTATTCTTTGTCCATGGACATTAAATAGCAGTGTGTTACTATGTACTCACACGTGTGAATTGATTGAAAACTTGCAAGTGAATCCAAAAACCAAAGTGATATCATGAGAAAGGTCCTATAGATGTACAACCCTAGTGTTAAATTACGAATTATGTTAGACTGAACTGCTGAAAACAGATAAAGAAATTAAAACTTAGATCCATGTATTTGGCTGGATTTCAATACAAGTCGAAGTAACACAATTTCTTGGTAATGATCATAAAGAAGACTTTTAAGCATGAAAGCACTTGATTCACTACATGACACGTAATGAAAAACAAAACATGGAAATTTAGATAATACCTTGAGGAGAATTCATTCCATTCCATTTTATACCCTGCTGTGTCTGGGACACAGAGCGCTCAATACGTGGTGATCCCTGTCTTCCATTTGCATCAGGTAGGGAGTGTCTCTTTTTTTGGTAATCCATGTCTTGTACGTCTGGACTTAATCTTGGGGAGCTATTGGCAATAGCTTTAGCTCTTGCAGACTCCGTTGCTTGCATGTAACTTGGGACAGAATTACTGCTACCACTGTCTCTCGGTTCTTGATCAACGTTATCTGGTTTAGTTGCACCATAGGAGTTCCGCCTCTTTCCAGTTTTATGATCCTTAGGTAAGTGTTCCAAGCTATTTCTTGCACCAGAATCTAGATTATTATTTGAGGGGGACTTTTTATCCACTGATGATGACCTACTTTTCAAGTTAGATTCACCTTTTGCACTTTTAATTTTCTTGGGTTTCACAGATTTCTGGCTAGAAGGTGTGGCGTGAGATTCAGAGACAGTTATATGACTTCTTGGAGAAGCTTCAGGCGATGACTTGTATGCAGCCAGTTGGCTAGCCTCGGATTCCAGCTCCAGCTGCATGTCAATCGGATCTGCGTCTGGCTTCTCTTTTACCTGTGATGAATCTGCAGCATTCATGGAATTATCACTTTCGCCGTTAACATGATTAGCATTGTCAAGCCTATCCAGCTGATCTGATTTGGTATATGATAAATCAGTTTCAATTTCCACATTCTCGTTGATTTTTGGATAGTTAGTCCCATCTGAAACTTTCTGTCCCTGTTCAAATTCAATGACTCCAACCTCAGACCTATCTGGTGAGTCAAGTGTAGAAGAAATGGAAAGTTCAGTCCCACATTCAGAGCCAACAATTTGAACAACTGAAGCATGGGAAACAGAATTCCCAGCCAAGTCCATCTCCCTAGTCCCGAGTGTTCGATCAGTTACAAGATGCTCAACTCCATGATGTTGATTTGACAAACTGGTTAACTTAGCCGAATTGGTGGCTGAACTCAATTCCTTAAATTTTGACTGAGCAGCAATAAATGCAGGATTACTGGCCTTCTTTGAACTGAATGATAACTTCTTTACATCAGTTTCAGGTTGCTCAGGGGGAAACCCTTGTTCAGCGAGCATATCTTCATTTTCTGTTTCAGCCTTACCGGGAACCGATTTGTGTTCCAGTTCAGAAATCAAATCTGATTCTTTAGTCTGAATAGGAAGAGACTCTGATGTATTATATCTTGAATAAGATTCATCGATATTCTGGGACTGAGAATGCTCACATATATGACTCAATGAAGGTGGAGTTGAGTTGTTAGCTTGGAGGTCTAAGTTTTCTGCATTGTAAGTGATCAAATTCTCATCATTTTCAGATGTCCCAGATGATGCTCCTTCACCTGGCTTCAAATCTTTTGACTCGGAATAACTTTCAGACGGAACTACAATTTCCACTTGGGTGACAGAAAACCCACAGTTTTCCTTATGCTGCTCTGCAGCTAATCCTGATTCCAGTGCCTCTTCATTGCTCATCGATGAAACAGACATCCATAACTCCAACCATTTCCAGGCCCCATCAGATTTTGAAGGATCACACTTGATATTGATAGTTTTGGTTCTTGATGTTGATTCCATAAGCTTACATTAGAAAAATAAATACAAGTCAGCAACAGTACCAAATAACTACTAATTTTGTAGGTAAATGAACTGGCACCAATCGGAAAAAAAATAAAGAAACTTGGTAGAAGATTTACTTGACGAGCAAATCTGTTGCGAAGTAGTTTCTCAATCGAAGCATATGTGACAGGTTGTTTATCTTCTCCTTTACTCCCCTGAAAATAAAGAGAGGATCAGACAAAAAAAAATCCTCAATCAAGACAAATAATTGCTTTTCTGCAAGTATTCAGAAAGCTAGTCAGTGACAATAATAAATTGTTGGTCCCGCTCCACAATGAAAAGCTATAATTATATAGACAAAAGTTATTCACTTTTTCATTATCATGGGAGGACGTTGAAAATTATTGAGATAATTATATGGAATGCCACTACCATGAGTTTTGGAATGTGACCATCAAACCCATGGTCATTATTTTCCTTCCCTAATAACGATCCTTCTAGAAGCTGACGAGCACGCCGTGCACGAACAAGAATCTGCATCTTGATAATGGCTTGGACACACCGAAGAGTTCCCACAGCATGTTGCCGAACTATATGTCCTCGTACAGCAGCTTGCAACTTAATAATGTTCTTGTGCTTCAGTAGTAGTCTCTTAGCCTTGTATGGTATAAAAAGAAGAATATATAGAATTAGTAGTTTATGTACACAATGAAGTTTGAAGCATAAAATGCTAAATGGCATACCAGAAATCCTCTAATAGCAGCTTGGATAGCAATAGCAGTGGAATCCTCCGGGATCCCTTTGACTACAGATTTATCTTCTCTGTTAGACGTGCTGTCTGATAGTTTTGACTTCACTTGAGCTGGAAACTCAATTTTCTCCTCTGTCAATTGAATTACAGAAGTTTTTTCTGGAGAAGTCAATTTAGGTTGTGACTGGAAGCTAACAGTTGCAGATTCTGAGCTTGCTTTGTTCGAGGAAGGTACCCCTGAGATAACAGTGTTGTTCAGAACTCGAGGTCTAGCAGATTTCTTCCGAAACCTCCATCCACGTCTATCACTTGAATCATTGCTCTGAAATTGAAATCAAACGACTTCAACAAAGATTCCAATGTCAATAACTACTCAAATTCAAAATTCTAGCTACATAACTAAATTCAGTGGAGATGCTAAGGATAAAACTTTAGCTACTTTTTTAGAAGAAATTGATAATAACATAAATGAGTTATTCAATCCCGCGAAGATGCTAAGGATAAAACTTCAGCTACATTTTTAAGAAGAAATTGATGATAACATAAATGTATTATTAAATTCAGTGGGGATGCTAAGGATAAAACTTTTTAGAAGAATTAGATAATAACATATATGCATGTAGAGGATTGAGCTCATAGTACATAAACAATGACTATGGAGTGACATGGAACATAATATGAGATCCCACCAGAACAAATGTGAAACTAAATTGCACCAAATGCACAGCCACATAGCCATGTGATTCGCTCATTGAAAGTGTAGAATAAAAACAAGTATACATAATTTTAATCAAAACACATGTGGGCATGACAAACTACAGGTAGAAAAGGTACATCAAAATTCAAATAGCATTATTATAAGATCTTATGTATGCACTGTGACCATGATTCATTCACACTAATATTTATTTTAGAGGCCAAAAATTTACTATAATTTTAGCTATTTTCTCATTTAAATCACAGTGCAAGTCTTCACTTTAAGACAGCTAAAGGCAAGCAAACATCATTAAGAACAGCTTGAAACTCGATAAATTAGACATCATCTTATAAGCAAGTCTTTACCTTGGGTATATAATCATGTATCATTAATAACCGTGTAGAAAGTTCAGTATGTACAACTAACTTATTATTCATTTGGTAAACTATTTGTAAACAAGTTTATAAACAACACA
Organism: Ligustrum vulgare; assembly: GCA_963555705.1. Taxonomy (NCBI): domain Eukaryota; kingdom Viridiplantae; phylum Streptophyta; class Magnoliopsida; order Lamiales; family Oleaceae; genus Ligustrum; species Ligustrum vulgare. The sequence continues at coordinate 36,631,475 of OY743173.1, read as the reverse complement.
TTTTCCCAAATCAGTTTTTAACAACACATTTCCCAAAATCACTTCTCAACCACATTTTACCTTGAAAACATCACATGTTTTGTTAATAAACAAACTTTTACCTAACACATCAGACTCTTCACTACTTGACTCTCATCAAGTTTGTACTGACTGATGTTGAGAATGAGAGTTTTAGGAACAACTACAAATATGAAGAATTTTCAAGAGGATAATATTGTTAAGTAACTTATTCATTAGCATGCACTATCTTGTTCTTAGAACTCCACAAGTTTCTCTATAATAATTGGGGAATCTTACAAAATTCCATGTCCCTAACAATTTTATGATACCAACAATTACATTTTTTTTTTCCTTAAATCATATTTATGTTATTCGAGAGTAAATTCCTCCCTCCCCTATAGAATTTCATATTTATGTTAAATTGCACAAGATCTGATCGTGAAGCACAGTGAAACAAATATACAGACATATAGTATTTAGAAAAAAGAAGAAAAAAAGAATGTAGAGTTATTGGCTACACGATATCCTGCACTATTGATTTTTAATTTTGGTTTTATTTACTTGGTAGAATCTATAACAATACTTGTGATTTGAAGTTATACACAATTCATCTCCAGATAGACTACACGTGATGTTGACCCAGATAGATATGAATGGCATGAACGGCTTTCGGAAAATAGGAAAATCCCAAGCGACTAACATTGGTGACCTAGGAGAAAGACAAGACTTTAACACAAGTATATAGAACTCGCTATCAACACGATCATAAATGAAAGACACCTAAGATTTCATGACCAAAGTTGAAGGAACTCCTTGATGGGTGACGGAGAGTTTCCTGTCCTTGTGGTCAATCAATGATCAGTCATATTTCATCGTGCCTTCAACTATACACCAATAAAGACAGATTGGAAAAGGCATACGTTAGGCTAATCTTGAAATCGCTCATTTTTTTGAGTTTTAATCGGGTTGAATTGCTTGTTGAAGCTTAATGAGCTCTGATTCTATGTTAAAATTTGAGAGTCCATCTTAAAATATCAACCTTGTAAGAGGAGTAGCCCAAATCCTTATAAATTAATCTATACTTTCATCTTTATTCGATGTAAGATTTTATACCTTAACATACTCCACTGACTAGACACTAGGAATCCACCGAGGGAAATAGCCTTTTCAAGTATTGGAAGTCTCCATCGGCTGTCATCTGTGGCTACCAGGAGCTTCAGGTATTATGTAATATTATTATGGCTATGAATCAGTGAATATACAGTTTTTAGTTTTCATTGTAGAATTCAAACTTATAGATGGTATGAGTTTTTTTCCTGTAATCGGAAATTCTTTTGTTTAATTAAATTATACTTGGTATCTAACTATTTATATGGGAACATGGGAACTTAGGAACTGAAGATACAGTTACAAGGAAAGTGAATGCATTGATATATGTGTGAACATGAAATGCACTAAGGGTGTGTTTGATTCACATGAAAAAAAAAATCTTTTTCTTTTCCTTGTAAAATTTTCTCACCAAGCAAATAGGCTATGTTGTACCAAGAAAACATTTTCCAATCCAAATTTTCCAATCAAACACAAAAGCTAGAAATTGTTTTCCTTGAAGTGACATTTTCTAGGCAAATAGAAAGCAATCAAACACACTATAAACTTAAAATGAATATCTCTAATATCAATAAATTTACTAGCCACCACGATTATATACCTTGAGTCGAGTGCAAGCATAAAATTTTTTTCCACATCAGAGTATATCCATACATTATTGATATTGTTATTACATTTTTCATTATCTTATTACTGATTACAGTGACTGAGTTGAGGCAATAAGGAGGCATATCATCCTGAAAACCTAGCTTCAATATTCAACTGGAGCAGCAAAATTCAATGACTCGAATCACAACTGTTCCAAACCAACCTTTAGAATAAACTTTCATTCTCAAGTATTAATCCATGTGAAATTATACTCCCATTTATTTATCAAAATAGATTAAACTTCTCATTTATCTAGTCCAACCAAATCAGACACGTCTTAATACGCTCTTCACAAGAACCAGGTCCAATTGTCCTGCCAAGGAGCTTCACAACTGCACTGGTAGAACTTTGAAACCTATAGAATGAGTGATGCTAAATCCAAACATTCGGTATACCCAAAAGAAAACATACCAGTTGACAGTGCACTTACAGCATGTTGAAGCCTGATCTTGCACAGGAAGTAAAAGTAATAATCAAATAGAGGTATTCATTATTATTGTTATCCAAATTAAAACTAAAAAAAGCAATTTTTTTTCAAGAAATGAGGATCGATTTTCAAGAAGAAAACACAAGATAATTCTTAAGCATTAGGTTCAAAGATCTGAATTTTATTTAATCCTGGCAGATTGTTCCAATCTTGCTTGAACATAAAATAACAATGTCCATGATAAAGCTGTATTTTGGTACCGTTATTTCAAATTCCAATTGATACAGCAGGACGACATTGATTTATACAATGACATTAAATTAGCGTAGATTATTAAAGCCAGCAAGTGAAAGAGGAAAACAAATGCCATCTAATAAAGCGCACAAAGAAAGACTAAAACTTTATAAGTTTCATTATTTGGAGGATTTTTATTTCTTAGGACATGCAAGACATCATAATTTTCTATGTTTGGAAATGGAAACTAGACAACGTTGATGAAGTTCCAGACCAATTAAACAGATTCATTAAAGATGTCATACTCTCGATTCAAAAGCCACAGTAACAACAAACAAAGAATAATGTCCTATAAAATACAAATCACAACAAATCAACAAATTAATCAAGCTACTCTTTCTTTCAAGTAAGCTATAAACCAGAAGCATTAATAGCTACAACAATTCAAAGTTTTAAAATTCAAAATGCAGATGAAGAAAATTAAACAACCAGAACTACAATTCGCAGATATATTTAAATTAAAGTCGAATCACATGTTAAAAAAAAAAAAAAAAAAAAGGTAACGGATAAAATATATTTATATATACATCGGTAGCTTGAAGATCGTCAGGGTCGACGGAATCACTGCCGCAGGTGATGATCTTGAAGCATGACGATGCAGTCGATCTTCCCATTTCTCGCACTCACTCACCCCCTTTACTTTCTCCCTCTAGAATAGAGTGTTGCAGTTGTACCTGGTTTTTGGCTTTTTTTGGTTGTTGGAAATTGTACCTGATAAAAACAAGGGCAGTTTTTGTGAACATGGACCTCAACACTTGCCTTAAATCTAGTTCATTTGCGTATTTCAAGTCCGAGCAACTTCGCATCCTTTCTTTCGAAATGAACAATCTTTGATATTATTTTATAGATTTAATTAAAAAATAATAATGTGACGCTTTTAATTAAATTTTATTTATTTATTTTTAATATCATATAATTTTATCTAAAATTGATAATAAATCGCATAGTCATTTAAAAAGTCTTTTAAAAATGTTTTATTAATTTATATTTTTCTTATGAAATAAAATAATATATTGATTTAAATGTAAATACATGGATATACGAAATTGAATATATCAACCATAATGTTGTCGTTTAAAATGGTGATCTATGACTAATGAAGCTAGATAGCATTGTCCTCAAAGTTTTAAACAAAATTTTCCCATGCAATGCATAATAATTAATCAATCGTTAATTAGTCCACCAATGTCTTATAATACAAATTATAATTATAATGGATACAATTTTTCAAACCACATTTTCTCTCTCCAATTTTTAACCACGCATCTTACCTATAAAACTTAAATAATACACATTATAAATTAAATTCTATTTATTTCAGCAGCCAAACGGAGCCTTAAAAATATGCAATTCCTTATAACTACTATCACGATTCACGGCTATTCAAATTATAGAAATAAAATAATAATTTGTAAAAAAAAAATAGAGCTAAATTAATTGTAACACCCCAATTTTTATAATCCTCGAGTGTTACTAAAAATTAGTTTTCCTTAATGCTGAAAAATAAACAATAAATTTCTTTGTACTCCAAAAATAAATAATGTTCATATATCTGTGAAAACATGAAATTATAATTCTTTTTAAAAAATTATAAACATGTATTTAATAATATATAAAACTGGAATAAAAAATTTAAGGTGACGTTCTGTTTGTATTTTATTTTGTATTTTCATTTTCGAAAATGTTTTATATTTTATGTTTTTATTTTTGTTTTCAAATTTGCTGAAAACGCGTTTGATGTCAAATTATGAATGCCCTCTTCATTAGAGTTTGCTTCATTATATAAAAGCATAAAATGTACATACAAGGTAAGTATAATCCCTATTTACAGCATATTTAGAGCCTAGAGATTTGCTATCAAGTATGAAAAGTATCCTAACATATTGCAACTCAATTATGAAATAATATAATTTATTCCAAATTATGTCTGTAACATCCCCGCTCAAATTGATGCTGACGGATCAATAAGCATCAATTTGTCAATTACGAACTGAAGTCGATGTCGAGAAAGAGCTTTAATGAAAATGTCTGCAGTCTGATGTTCAGTAGAAATGTGAGGAAGAGTGATCACTTGTCTGTCAAAGGTCTCTCGTATGGAATGACAATCAACCTCGATATGTTTTGTACGCTTATGGAAAACTGGATTAGCTGCAATTTGAATAGCACTGGTATTGTCAGCATTAAGAGGAGTTGCATGAAGCTGAGGGAAGCCAAGTTCTCCCAATAATCCACGGAGCCATGTGATCTCAGAACAGGCAGAAGACATAGCACGATACTCAGACTCAGTGGAGGACTTGGAGACTCTGTCTTGTTTCTTACTCTTCCAAGAAATGAGTGCATTGCAAGAAACATGCACCATCCAGTAACAGAACGACGAGTATCTGCACATCCTGCCCAATCAGCATCACTATATCCCACTAACTTTAATGAAGATTCCTTAGGAAAGAACAATCAACGTGAAGATGTCCCTTTCAAATAACGAATAATGTGACGAACAGTTGCAAGATGAAGATGTCTAGGGGTTTGCATAAATTGGCTGACCTACTGCACCGCAAAAGAAATGTCAGGACGCATAATCGTCAAATAGTTCAAACTCCCAACAAGTTGCCGGTACAATGATGGATCTGAAAGAAGCCCGTCTTCCTCACGAAGGAGCTTAAGATTTACCTCCAATGGGGTAAGGATAGAGTTACCCGATTGAAGACCAGCCAAGGAAATCACTTCCTGTGTGTATTTATGTTGATTTAACAATATAGCGACGAAGTATTATGGACCTCAAGGCCAAGAAAGTACTGCAAAGGACCAAGGTCTTTCATACGAAAAGATGCCTTCAGACGTTGTTGTAATTGTTTGATTAATTCAGTATCGGACCTTGTAATCACAATGTCGTCAACATATACTAGAAGCAACACAATTCCTGCAGACGTCTTGCGAAGAAAAAGAGAGGAATCAAACTGACTCTGAGCAAATTGAAAGTCAAACAAGGTAGAACAAAATTTGTCAAACCATGCACGTGGAGCCTGTTTCAGTCCGTACAAGGACCGACGCAGGCGACAAACCTCAGAGGAAGATGCAGTAAACATCCCGGGAGGTGGAGATATATAAATTTCTTCTTTTAATTCTCCATGTAGGAAAGCATTTTTCACATCCATCTGTTGGAGAGACCATCCCTGTGAAGCGGAAATGGCCAAGATAGTTCGGACAGTAGTCATCTTGGCAACAGGAGCAAACATTTCATCATAATCAAGGCCATACTCTTGGCGATTCCCAAGAGCCACAAGACGAGCCGTCGAGTGATCCATCAGGTCGAAGTTTAACTAAGTATACCCATTTACACCCAATCGATTTGACACCAGAAGGACAAGTAACAATATCCCAAGTGTGATTTTCTTGAAGAGCCTGGATCTCTTCTTACATGGCTTGTTGCCAACACGCTTGAGAAGCTGCCTGAGCATAAGAGTGAGGAACAAAAGTAGTATCGAGAGTGGCAGTGAGTGATGTGTGAGGAAAACCATACCTATCAGGTACATGTGTAACCCGAGTGGAGCGTCGAAGTAGAGGAGGCACAGACTCAGGCATCGGTTCAGTATCTGGAAGGGGCACTGAAGAAGGTAGGTGACGTCGTTGATACACAATACCTGGTTTGAACCGCTCAATAAAAGAAGATATATTATCAAAATCTGGGAGACGAACAACAGGGGGATTAGGAATAACCTGTTATTGAAAGAAATTTTGATTTTCAAAGAAAATCACATTTCGGGAGATTCGAAATTTATTTGCATGAGCATCATAACACAAAAATCCTTTCTGAGTAGGGCTATATCACATAAAGGCACATGTGGCAGACTGGGCAGGAAGCTTGTGACAATCAACAGGTGGTAGGTAAACAAAACACACACAACCAAAAGTATGAATGGAGTGATACTCAGGAGACATGCCAAATAAACGAAAATATGGAGAATAATAATTTAGAGTGGCAGTAGGCAAGTGATTGATCAAATAGACGGCAGTAGATAAAGCCTCAACCCAAAACCTAGATGGTACAAATGACTCAATCAATAAAGTGCGAACAACATCTAAGAGATAACAATTCTTACGTTCAGGGACTCCATTTTGTTGAGGGGTATAAGGACAAGAAGGCCGAGATATGATCCCCTTTTTTTGAAGGTAGGTCTGGAATAAGTTAGACATGTACTCTCCCCCTGAGTCGGAACGTAAGATTTTGATACGAGTACTAAATTATGGCTCTACAAGCGCAAGAAAGGTTTGAAAGACAGAAAATACTTCAGCTTTAGAATGGAGAAAATATATCCACGTAAAGCAACTAAAATCATCAATAAATGTCACAAAATAACGATACTGGCCATGAGAAACAACAGGACTTATACCCTAAACATCAGTATGTATAATCTCAAAGCAATGAGAAGCAGGACTACCATGAATAGGAAAAGGTAAAGTTTTACTTTTACCAAGACGACAAGTAGCACAATCAAGAGAAACATGAGAAGAAATAAATGAATCTTTATTGCCCAAAAAACCATGTTTTATAAGATGAGTCAAAACAACAAAATTGGGGTGACCCAATTTCTTATGCCAGATTTCAATATTATTGGCAGTAGCCGTACATGCAAGAGAAATAACATTTGGAATGGAAAACTGTGAAGGAAATAGACGTCCCACTTTAGGCCCCTTCGCTATCGCCGTCCCTGACGCCTGATCTTGCACAAGACAACCTCCACGAGAAAAATGAACATCACAATTATGATCCACCAGTTGTCCAACAGAAATCAAATTTGTAGATAACCCAGGGGAGACAAAAATATTTTGTAGTGAAGAACCCAAATTACCAACAGCACTAATAGGAAGAGTATTGCCATCAGAAATCTAAATGTTTTGCGTTCCTGCATACTTACGAAAATCATGGAGACCAATCGTACTACCAGTCATATGATTAGAAGCCCCCAACCAACAATCCTAGAAGTGGTGAGCTTAGCAACCTTACCTTGTAAGCCTAAATACGAAAATGCCGAGGCAATCATTTGTTGGACCACGGAAGGTGTGAGAACAGATGAATCAGAGCTTACAGTGGAAGGTACTGAAGAAGACGAGGACTGGACAGCAGCTTGAAAGGCATGAGATTGGCAATTCTGAGGTCGCACTCGACGGTCTTTAATGATGTGACCCTCTTTCTTGCAGTAGTTGCAAACTTTCTTGGGACAATTATGAGCAATATGACCAAACTCTTTGCAACTAAAACACTGTATTTTGTTCTTACCTTTCCCTTGTGCCACATAAGCTACATTAACAGCTTCAGAAAAGACTTTCTCAGAAGTCATACCCATCTGAGTGGATAACCGTTGTTCTTTGCACAGTAAATCCTCCAAGCAAATGTCCAGAGAGGGAATTGGATTTCGGTTCAATAACCTGTCTCTAGCATATTCAAATTCAGGGCAAAGCTTCATCAAGAACTGATCACGTTGACTTTCAGCATGAACTGTTTGAAGAGCCTCGAGTGCCGCAGTGGGAACCTTAGAGTAAACAATAGCAGTATACTCGCTCCAAAGATTAATAAACCCAGAATAAAATTGCTCAATAGTCAAATTACCTTGATTGAAATTGCTAATTTCCAAATCCAGTTGAAATTTTCTAGCGCTATGATCTTGGTGATAAACACGCTGCAGGTAAGCCCACATAGTCTGAGCCGTAGTAAAACACTGAAGATTTGTGACAAGATGTGGATCAATTGATACCAGTAGTAAGGAGATCACCTTGGCATCTTTGACTTCCCATTGGGCAAGTTCTTTTTCATCAGTAGGAGCTCGAACAGAATTGTCAATATGGTTTGATAATTCTTTTCCTTTCAAGAACATCTTAAATTGAAAAGCCCATGTAGGGTAATTTTTTCCAGTGAAGCAAACAATGGTATTTTCAATTGACATGATAACAAATTCGAAAAAAAATAATTTTGTGAGTAAGAGTTCCAGACCAATAACCACTACTTCCAAAATAAGTCCATAAAAATAAAACAACTGAGGCCCAATAAACACAATAACAGGCTCAAGAAAGCCCAATAAACATAATAAACTTAAACCCAACCTCGCTGAAGTCACAGTGCTCGAGACCCAACCTCACCAAAGTCACAGAGGTCGGAGAAAGCTCCGCACCTAACACCGATCGCCACCTAACCTAGAACCGGTCACTTCTGAAGTACTTTCTGACCACCACAGAGACAGTCGATCACCAGCGTCCCCCTCACGACCACTGTAGAAACAAGTTTGCACCCCGCACACGAAACCAGTCACCACCGAGCCACTGCAGACAACAAAGAACCCATAAGGCAGAACCGACACCCACAACCCAGTGAACCAAAAGAAAGGTCGGTTGTTTCCAGGAGCAAGATCAGACTTGTCGAGATAGAGAAGAACTTCTCTTTTCGTCCCACACGAAGGATTTAGACTACCACGATGCATATCAGAGGAGTGGCTCTAATACCATGTCAAATTAGTCTGAATGCCCTCTTCATTAGGGTTTGCTTCATTATATAAAAGTATAAAATGTACATACAAGGTAAGTATAATCCCTATTTACAGCATTTTTACAGCCTAGATATTTGCTATCAAGTATGGAAAGTATCCTGACATATTGCAACTCAATTATGGAATAATATAATTTATTCCAAATTATGTCCGTAACATTTGGTTCGTTATTTCTGAAAACTATTTTTGAAAATGAAAAATTGGAAAACACGTTCTGCTTGAAATTTTGCAGAATACTACTGGCTCAAAACAATACACTAAAAAAACATGGTTTTTTGCAATACACTAATGTGAGCACTAAGAATCTATATTAACTCAAGTTCGGATTTGAGGAAGCTCTGGTTCTATTAAAATCTAGAAAATGCAAGTTCTTTCAAAACCACCAGAGTCTATTTATAAAGACATTTTTGAAATATAACAACAAGAATTCTTTTTTTTTTGTAATATTGATATTGAATTCAATAAAACTTTATTTTGACTTAGTTCCAAGTTAGAATAATTCTCCCAAAAAATTAAAAAACTTTATTTATGCTTAGTTCCAAATTAGGATAATTCTCCCAAAAAGAAAAAAAAAAAAAAAACAACTTTATTTTAAGCTTGTTCCAAGTTAGGATAATTCTTTAATTAAAAAAAATCCCAAAAAGCGTTTTCCGCATTTTGAACATTTTTTTGTTGAAATACACATAAAACTCCCAAAATGAGGTTTTGGGCGTTTTGTGTACAATTTTTTTTTTTAAATGTGTTTTCGAAAATGGTAAAGAGAACGAGTTTTTAGTGTTTTCGAAAATAAAAACAGAAAACGACCTCAAAACAGCAAAGAGAACAGGGCTTAATGTTCTTACCATTTATACATATTTACTGAAAAAGTTTTATTTATTCTATAATTCTGATACATACCTTTAAGACTGAAATATGACTTGTTGACCACAAAATCCGGATGGACCTTGGACCAACACGTCTCAGCTCCTCCCTCTTGAACACGTGGATCTCCTGCGCACTGTGACAAACAATCAGTTTGCAAAGGGGGCCGAGGTGGCTCCCGTTTACACTCCGATGCCTAAGTCAGTACTCATTTTAGGCAAATATATATTGGGTGCGGGAAATATAAATGTGTAAAAGAGAGAAAATGGAGTGAGAGAAATATAGAGTTAAGAATCAGAAGTTGCTAACCTTTTTCTTGGAGACAATTGTGCTTCATTTATAGAGGAACTTCTTGTCTCGGATCACGACACGTGGCATACTTTACACTTGTCATCACCCTAGCTCATGGAGGTGACAACCTTGCTTTTCAACCGTAATCATTACTACATTTCGTAGGGGATGGCGCCTGTCACGTCTTGGTAAAGGCAATGTCCCATCACTGACTCCATCTCTCTTCTGGTCAGCGCCGTAAAGCGCCCCGGCTAGGTATAAAGCACATCGGCTAGGCGTTAACCAGGTCGGCTAAAAGAGGTGTGCTCGACGTACCACCTCGACATTCTTCCCAGGTGATACTTTAGGCCTTTAGTTGTGGGGCATGGTCCGTTGGGCCTCTATTGGATCTTCGCTGGTGGATCACTGTACCTTTCTTTGGGCCCGGATTCAACACTAGTCCCTCAAATCCGAAGGGATCATTCATGGTCGGGTAGGATTTGCCATGATTTCACAGCATTAACTTTTTAGGGAGTCAATAACGACTTTCCTTAGGTAAGGCTCGGATCCATATCATAGCCGACCTTCTGCCTCGGATTTTCTCTCCCTAGTGGCCAGGATCATACCAGCGCATTTCCTAGGCGGCGCATTCAATTTGGAGGGGCTATCGGTATTTATTTCCAAGAAATATATATACATAAGATGGGAGGGGGGCAGCATTTCGCAGCGCGTGGCATTCACTGTGGTAGCTGAACGGTTTTGTCCCTCCTTTTGACGGCTGGCGCTTTGATTAGCCCATTTTCCAAGAAGCGTGGGTTACCCACATTAATCATGCGGCTCACGAAACTCAAGGAATCTAGACCGTTAGGATGGCTATAAATCCTTCTTCATTTTACCATTTCACCTTTTACCATTTTCTTAGGATCTTAAGCTTGCGCCGTTTCCCTCTTCCTTGCAAGTTTCGTGTCTTTTCTTCAAGGGTTTTCTACCCAGCATCCACCCTTAACGTTCCACAGTTTTTCTTGGCGAGTTCTTCATTCCAAGTGCACAGTGTCACGCATTCGTGTTTTGAAGGTAAATCCCTTGATCCCTGTATATGCTAGACTTTCTTATTTTTAGTTTCTCATTGTGGGTTTGAGAATTTTGTTTTTGCACTTTGTTTTTCTTTTGTTGAGTCTGACTCTCCTTTAAAACAAAAAGAAAAAATGGAAAGAGTTGGGGGAACGGGTTCACATGAAATGTTAGCGATGGCGGTTCCCATCAGAGATTTCTGCCCCATCTCTTTATCGGTTTTTAGTTTCCGTTTCTTTAGGGAGCAGGTTAAGAGGAGAAATAGGAAAACCAGTGGCATAATTTATTTGAGTGATTCTGACAGCGAAGAAGAAAAACACCAGAACTACATGGCTCATCTGTCATCCGAGGAGGAATCCGCGCTAAGAGAACTCCGAAGCAAACGAGACAGGGACTTGGGAAGAGAAATGGCGGCGGGCTCCTCTTCAGGTCACCAGGACCTCGACTTGATTGTTAGGGCACCGTTTAGGGCGCATAGGGAAGAGTTGGGTTTGACTGCTGAGGAGATCGCTCAGGTAGAAGATTGGGTTGACCAGGTCAACAAAATTTCGGGCTACCACGTCGACCCCGATCCAAACCCAGAGTCATGGGAAAGCAGTGAGGTTGCTACTGAAACTCGAAGGATCAATTTGGCCTCGGCTTCGGCAAAATTCAGGTTTCCAGAAGGGGTCCATCTGGTGCTCCCTACCCCTTCCTGCCGACCTTGCAGCCCTCCCCCAGGCCAGGCGGCCATATGCCACGATGCTCTTTCTTGCGGGATGAGGCTCCCCCTGCATCCCTTTTTCAGAGCACTGCTTAGGAGCTATAACTTGTGCCCCTACCAGCTGGCCCCCAATTTATGGACTCAGGCTGTGGGGACTTGGTTGGCGTGGCAAGAGGTCAACCCGGATCATCCCATCTCACTGCACATCATTCACACTCTCTATACTTTGAAGAAATCAGTTAGGAGAGAGAGAGACGTGAGATCGGATGTTAAGGATTGGTATTATTTGTCCCCCAGAGGTTCTTATACTCCCGTTATTACCGGTCACCCTACCTCAACAAAGAACTGGAGGAACCAGTGGTTCTGGGTTGCTGGGGAGTGGCAGAGTTCCCCTGTGGACCCTAGTCCATAAATTACAGTTCCCCGAACTCTTTCTCTACCTAGTGAGTCTTATATTTTCTTTAGAGTTTTTAAGTGTCATGCGTCTTTTGCTCTTTCATCCATACTCACTTTTTTTTTTGACTGCTTCTTAACATATTATTGGCTTATGGCAGGGAACACTTTTGCCCATCTCCTCCCTGACGCAAATCTAGAGGCAGTAAGGCGTCTATTTGCCTACAAGGGCACTTTCCAAGGGGTCATACAATAGAACAAATTATTCGTTAAGCACGGTCTTATGAGAGCTATGAGTAAGTTCGCCCCCTTATTGCTGTTACCTCTTGTGTTTGTTTGTTGTTGTTGTTGTTTTTTTTTATATATATATAAACCCTCATTGTCCTCCTTTTCTTGCTAGGTTCCAAAGAATTCCCAAAGATTTCTTTAAAGGGCCTCATGGCTACGAAGGTTCCTCCGGCTCTGCGCCACGGGAGCGAGGTTGAAAGAAAACAGAAAGCAGTTTTGGCCGACCTGCAAATTGGGGTGGCCAGGGAAGTGTCTGAGAAGTCTACTGCCCAACTTCATGGTCCTCTCCCAGCTCTACTGCCACCACCCACTTTGCTGCCAGTGGGTCCCCAACAACCCAACATTGCTGGAGAGGCAGATCCTGAAAAAGGCGTCGCCAAAGGAAAAGGGAAGAGGTCGGATAGAGGCGGATCCAAGAGGGGCAGGGAGACTAAGGATAACCCAGCGCCACCTTCCTTGTTTGAGGACATTTCTTAGCAAGCACTTGAGGAGGAGCCTGCTCCCTTAAAAAGGCTCAGAAGGGGAAAAGGCAAGGAGTCCACTTCCGCACCTACGCCATCAATGATCGAGGAACTGGAGGACGAGCCATCTGTGCCCATGCCGGGCTTGGCTTATGAAGTGACACCAGAGGGGGTGGAAGAGCTTAAGCATATTAAAACCAGCATCCTCCCCAGAGATGTCACTTTCAGCCCTTCGTTGTTCGACTCCCCCAGTTCGCCTCCAGCCAGGGCTGCCTTAATTACCAAACAGTTTTGGACAGAGGGTTGGGCCGCCTTTTCCTCCAGTGCTACTCCGTCTCGGAAGCTGCTCGCTGCCAAGGCTATGAACGCCAGAGCTCTGGCTCTCATTGACGAGGTAGAGTCCTCCGTGGAGGTAGCTCAACGGGATAAGAGGGATGCTGAGACTGCTCTTCACCACGCTGACAATATGCTCAAGGAGATCAATGACCTTAAGGCCCAGCTATCCATAGCGCGCAAATCTTCTTCAGAAGAGAGGGCTAATGCGAAGCGCCTCCAAGAGGACAATGACAAATTGAAGCATGACCTCCATGCATCTGAATCAGACGTGGCGGCCTTATGCAAAAAATTGGATGATTCCAATCGTGCACAGTCTATTGCCTCTAAGGCCCTGGCCACTGCTAATGCAGCCAAGTTGAAGCTAGAAGCTGAGGCGGCAGCGGTAAACGAAAAACTGGGGAGGGAGCTGGAGGCTAGGGCGAAAGCAGAGGAGGACCTTGCCTCACTGGAAAAACACATGCAAACGAGGATCACTGAAGTCTTGGAACAGACTGTCGCGACACGGGTGGAAAATGCTTTAAAAACTAGAGTGTCGGAAGCTATCCAGGACTTCAAGGACACCTTTGAAGAGACCCCTGAGTATGAGGCTATGCAGCGGGTTTTTGGGAACTTAGGGGCTAGGATGGCATTGGGGGACGTGAAGGAGGCTTTTCCAACCTTGGACCTATCCTCCATTGAAGCATTCTACCCCGAGCCTCAAGATGCTCCTGCAAATCCTTTAGACGCATCCAGCAAGGGCTCTCTAGAAGGCGTTCCTCCACACTGATCTTCTTCCACCTCGGTCTAGTTGTTGGTTAGTGTTGTTCATTTTTGTTGTTTTCTCCTTCTTCTTTCTCTTCTTCTTCTTTTTTTTTTTGTAAGTGCTCCGGCACTTTAATACTGTAAATGCAACCTTTATTTGATCTGTAAATGCCTCATTTTTATGAATGGAATGGTTTATTTACATTTCGTCGTAGCAACGTTTCTAATAATCTGTTTAAGCATGAATATTTCCAAGTGCGAAGGCTTTGTAATTGTATGATGATATGTGGGACATTGTAAATGTCTAGTCCCTCAGATCCAACGAGCTTAATGCGTTCACGTTTGCTGGTTGGATCTAATTTAAACCAACTTTTGGGCAGTTTTCACCTTATATTCATTAGCACTTATACTTATAACTTTGCATGAGCTTCTGCTAATGGCGTGAATATTTTTAACCCATACACCGTGGTCATGTTGTAAATTCGCAAGTCGTTTCGTTTTTAAAATAATATAGGGATTTTTACGCTTGATTACACAGTATTTAGTACACATATGTCTTACGGGCGCCTCGCCCAAGCGCATGTAGGAACGCATCGACAACTTTGTGTAAACGTTTAATATTTTGCACAAGAGGGCGCTCCGTATGTATGGAATAACTTAAAGCGCCAATGATTTTGGTTTATACGACAATATTTGGTTAAGTTCGAATGATTCCAAACGTATTGCACGGTGAATGGCGGTTAATGAGTACATGTACCTTAGATTTGAGTGGTTCGAAGCATTTATGTTTACTAGTAAAATCTGATTGTGACAAACATTCGAACGCGTTTAAAAACTCCCAATTCTTACATGGTGATTGTAGTTTAATCTTATGAGAGTCCCTTGTCCTTAACAATTTTTATGCATAACGTGGACGTATGGCGTCATGACCAAAATAATCTTGGAACGTAAAGGAGGAATTTAGTTTTATTGAAAATAGCGGCGAAGGTGGTCCGTGTTCCAAGGATTACATAGAGGTACTCCAGACAGGTCCTCAATTTTGTATGTTCCGGGTATCACCTCAGCAACGACCTTGTAAGGGCCTTCCCAGTTAGGACCTAGAGTCCCTACTCCTGGCTTCTGTGTTGAAGGAAGAACCTTTTTGAGGACCAAGTCCCCAATATTGAAGCGTCGGCTCTTCATCCTTTTATTGTAGTATCGAGCCATCCTTTTCTGGTATTTGGCCATTACCTTTTGGGAATCACTCCGCTTTTCCATGAGGAAATCTAAACAGGCCCTTTGCACTTCCTCATTCCTAACTTTGTCATAATGAATTAGACGAAGCGAAGGGACGCCGATTTCAACGGGGCATACCGCCTCGGCTCCATAGGCCAGCGAGAAGGGTGTTTCACCAGTAGCGGTGTGCGAGATGGTTTGAAGCGCCCATAACACTTGTGGTAGCTCGTCTACCCATGCGCCCTTTCTGAATTCCAATTTCCTTTTCAGGGTATTTTTTATGGTCTTGTTCACTGCTTCGACCTGTCCGTTGGCCTGTGGGTGATGTGGAGATGAGAACAGCTTCTTAATCCCCAAATCGTCACACAACTCATCGACACTTCTGTTTTTGAACTGTTTCGCATTGTCACTAACCAGTGAATGTGGTATCCCGAATCGGCATATGATATTTTTCCAAATGAACTTGGTGGTGTTGGCCTCGGTGATCTTCATCAAAGGTTCTGCTTCGACCCATTTGGTGAAGTAGTCAATTGCTACTATCGCAAAGCAATTGTTACCAGCTCCTCTAGGCATAGGATCAATAATGTCAACCCCCCACTTTGCAAAAGGCCAAGGGCTAGTCACCACAGTTAGCTCGTGGTGCGGCTGATGTGGTATGGTCGCATGCCTTTGGCATTTATCGCATTTGAGCACGAAATCATGGGAATCTTTTCGCATAGTAGGCCAAAAATATCCCTATTTGAGGGCTTTCCGAGCTAGCGATAAAGCCCCGGCATGGTTACCACATATGCCCTCATCGATTTCTCTCATCACATACTGCCCCTCCTGTAGCCCCACACATCTCAGTAAAGGAGAGGTGTAACTCCGCTTATAAAGTATGTCGTCCAAGAGTACGAAATTCACTAAGTATTTCTGCAACTTCTGAGCTGCTTCTGGCTCATTTGGAACTGTGTGATGTTTTAAATAGGCGATCAGGGGATTCATCCAGGATTCCTCTTCTTCAATCGCCAAGATCTCCGGTCCTGGCTAAATAGAGGAAGTCACCATGTGCTCAACTGGGATTAGATTATGTAACTCCGAATCGCCACTACTTGCCAGTTTGGACAGAGCATCGGCATTGGAATTTTCCGTCCTGGGGATGCGTTGCAACTCCATTTTCCCGAATTGCCCAGCCAAATTTCTTACTTTTTTCAAGTAAGCGGCCATAGAGGGTTCTTTGGCAGAAAATTGCCCGTTGAACTGGCTCACAACAAGTTGCGAATCGCTATTGGCCACCACGAATTTAATTTTCAGGGCTTTCGCAAGCCTTAGCCCGGCTAATAACGCCTCGTATTCAGCAACGTTGTTCGAGGCTTTGAATTCGAAGCGGATTGCACTATGTAATTTAAATCCTTCTGGGCTTATTAACACTATTCCTGCGCCGGATCGTCCATCAGCCGAGGACCCGTCAACGAACAATTTCCACTCTTGACCATCATGTTGGCTGTCATCCGTGTTATCTACCATTTCGACCTCAGGTGGATGTGTAAATTCAACTATGAAGTCCGCCAATGCCTGACCCTTTACAGAAGTCCGAGGCGCATAATGTAGGTCGAACTGGCTGATTTCTATCGCCCATTTCAGTAACTTTCCAGAAGCATCTGGTTTTTGCAGCACTTGTCTCATGGGGAAGTTGGTCAGCACGTGTACGGAGTGTGATTGAAAATAGGGACGAAGCTTGCGAGAGGCTGTGATTAGCGAGAGAGCAAGCTTCTCCATGTCTGGGTAGCGCGTCTCGGCGTCCAGCATAGCTTTGCTCACGTAATACACTGGTAACTGGCTCCCACCCTCCTCTCTAACTAACACCGAGCTAACAGCCTCCTTGGATACGGCCAGATATAGGTAGAGAGGCTCGCCAGCCTTTGGCTTTGATAGCAATGGGGGACGACCCAAAGAAGATTTCAGGTCGGCAAACGCCTGCTCGCATTCCGGTGTCCATTGGAATCGTTTCCCCCCCTTTAGGCCCTTAAAGAATGGCAAGCATTTGTCAGTGGATTTTGAGACGAATCGGTTCAAGGCTGCAATTCTTCTTGTTAAGCTTTGCACTTCCTTTGGATTTCGCGGCGACTGCATGTTTAGCAAAGCATTGATTTTGTCAGAATTGGCTTCGATTCCTCTCTTGTTCACCATGAATCCGAGGAATTTCCCAGATGCTACCCCGAAAGCACACTTCGTTGGGTTGAGTTTCATCCGATATCTTCTCAAAACATCAAACGCTTCTGACAGATGGCGGATATGATCCGCAGCGACCATGTTTTGACCAGCATGTCATCAACATACACCTCCATAGTATTCCCCAATTGTATCAAGAACATACGGTTTACCAGCCTCTGATAGGTAGCTCCCGCATTCTTCAAGCCAAATGGCATAGCTCTGTAGCAATAGAGTCCCCTATCTGTGATAAATGAAGTATGCTCTTCATCCGATTCGAACATGGGGATTTGATTTTACCCGGAATATGAATCCATGAAGCTTAGCAGTTCGTGTCCTGCTGTGGAGTCGACCAGTTGATCGATCCGGGGCAATGGAAAGCTGTCTTTGGGACATGCTTGGTTCAAGTTGGAAAAATCAATACACACCCTCAATTTCCCATTGTGATTTAGTACTAAAACAGGATTTGATACCCACTTCGGGTATCGAGACTCTCTGATGAAGCCATTTTTCAATAGCTTTGCGACCTCGTCTTTCAAGGCCTCATACTTGTCCGAACTCATGGGCCTTCGCTTTTGCCTGTGCCCAGGGCTTCGAGGATCCAGCTGGAGCCGGTGACAGGCCTCCTTAGGATCGATCCCAATCATGTCACCATGCTTCCATGCGAATACATCGAGGTTTTGAAGTAGGAAGTCCTTCAATTGGCTCTTGTATTCGGTTGGCGAGTCCAGTCCGATCTGTAATTCTTTGATTGGATCAAGTGGGTCCACGCCGAAGCATTCCAACTTTTCGGCTGGGGTGGGGCAATTTTCACCCGCCATCCTGGGGTCTAGATCTGCTAGATTGTCTCCTAGGGTCATCGTGACATCCTTATCTCCAGAAGGCCCTTCACCCAATCTTTCAAGGTCTGGGACAGCCTCGGCCATGGCTACATCACTGATCATGTTCAAGCTTCGATCTTGAAACTTCCGGATCGCATTTGTGTAGCAAGCCCAGGATTGTGTTTGGCTTCCCCTCACAGTTGCAACGCCATGCTCCGTGGGGAACTTCATGCAAATGTATTTGGTATGCGTTACAGCCCCCAAGTCAATAAGACCAGGCCTCCCAATTGAGCCATGATAGGAGGAGATTTTGTCAACTACCAAGAATTCCATAGGGATTCTGGAGAGGGTCGGTGCTTTCCCTACTTCAGTCATAAGTGTTATGGATCCTCTGGGGGTTATGTTGTCCCACGTGAAACCGTATATTGGATCAGGGACTGGAATGAGTAGGGTGTTGATCCCCATCTTATCAAAAGTTACCCCGTAAATCACATTTACCGAGGCACCATCATTCGTGATAGCCCATTCCGAGCCACCACCACTCTGATAACCAATGCGTCGTTGTGTGGGTAGTGCACTCCAACGGCATCGTCTTGCATGAATGTGATAGGTTCCGTCCGAGGCATCCCAACAGGATGGGAATGGATATGATAGTTCACGTTGGCGGGCTGCTTGGCCTCTCTTATATACCTCTTTTGGGAGTTGTTTATGCTCCACCCTGGGTGGGGGCCTCCCAGTATTGTGTCGATTTCGCGAATGGGAAGGTTGGCCACTGGCATAGGTGGTTCCCGTGTATCTTTTGCATGTGCCGAGGCGGTATCTTGAACCTTATTCCTGTCTCTTTGACTATTGTCAAATCTTTCTTTAGTTGAATTCTTCCACGGAGCTCTCCTATCAGCTCAGTTGAACTTCTGGCCACCAGATTTTTGAGTTCTCCCTGTGTCGAGGGGGGGGGGGAAGTTACCCCCCCTTCTCCCCTGCGCCTTTTGGTCAGCTAACATGTGGATTTCCCTGCAATCCTCTGTTGCGTGACCGTAATATCTGTGGTAGGCACAGTAAGCCCCAATCATGGGCTGTTTTCCACTTCGGCCGCTTTCCACTCTCCTTTGAGCCGTGGGAGGATTTTGAGAAGGGGTGTTAGAGTGGAAGTGAGGGATAGCTTCCGTGATCTCTGCTGCAAAGCTAGATCCTGTCCCCGGGAACGGACGAGGCGCACCACCTCGGTTACCGTCGACCCTATCCTTGTTTCCTCCCTTTTTGAGGTCCGCTTCATTGGAATATTCAAGGTTGTACCTCCCTTGAGGGTGATTATCTCTGGCCCTAGCCATTTCCTCCGACACAATCTCTTCCTTCATCAGGTCTACCAGGGTATTGTAATCCCTTAGTTTCCTGCTCCGGACATCTCTCCAAAACATGTTGGTCATATCTAGCTCTCCTTTTAAGGCGGAAAACATCTCCGCTTCTGTGATATTTTCGCAGATATGCATTTCTTCAGTAAATCTAGCTAGGTAATTTTTCAGAGATTCGTCCCTCCCTTGCCTCAGATCCTGAAGGCGTTGGAGTGGGAGTTGGCCAGGCCTGGAAGAAACAAAGCCATTCTTAAAAGCAGTTTTCATATCCCTCCAACTGTGGATGCTGCCGGAGGGAGTTTTTTATACCATCGTATGGCACTTCCCTCAAGGGTTAAAGCAAAAGCTTTACATTTCAGTGCCGGGGTGGCTCCGGCTATTTTCATGCTGGCACGGTAATTTAACAGGTGATCGTCAGGATCACCTCGGCCAGAGTATTTTGCTATTTCTGGCATCTCAAAGTCGTGGGGTACGGGGCATCTACGGAGGCCCTCTGTGAAGGGACTTACTTCCTCTTCATCATCCAACTCGTATGACGGCGGCTCGCTATTCTCGTCGTGACCGGAGTACTCCGGATCACGATATTGGCCATAGAGTGGCGGAGCATACTCCTGCCTTTGTGGTGGTGGAACGCGGCCGTAGTTTGGCCTTTCATGGCTCTGTAATTCGTTGCGAGGATTAGTCCGAATTGCTTCGGCTCTTCTTTCATGCCTATTCCTAGGCTCATGTGCTGATGCCAACCTTTTCGCTCCCGTTCCATGTTGGTCCCTATACATTTGACCCTGCGACAAGGCTTCTTCAGCGCGTCACTCGCGTCTATTTCTAGGCTCTGCGGCATTGTGCCGACCTGGATCCGTTTTTCCTCGTTGTTGGCCCCTGAATAACCCTCCCATTCGGCTGAAAACACTGCCGGATCTTGCGGGAGAAGCCTCCCTGCGTCTATCTGGGAGTGGGTTTTGTTCTTCATGTGCTTCATGTTCCGGGTCTCGCTCGTAGAAAGGTTCGGATTCCACCTCGGCATATGTCTGTGTATCTTGATAATAATACGAGACAGTGGCCACCTCAGATGGTGAATGTTGTGGCTGTGAGTATTGCTGAGGCATCACGGGTTCGTTCATAACATACCCTCTGGCCATAAAAGCATTCATTGCAGCAGTCTGTTCTATTTGCTGCCTCTGCATCTCCAGCATTTGGGCCGCCATGCGTGTCACGTCTCGCATCATTCGGCGATTTCGGTGTCGGCGAGGTGGGTTTGGTTTTGCCACTTCCTCATTGGCGTTTTCATGGAGTTCTTGAGGAATTTCGCCCTCGCTGTGTTGGCCACTTCTTCCCCTACGGGGGTTAACATCACCATCACTTTCGTTCATGTTTAGGAAAATGCCTTAATTTTATTCTGTTTTTCAAAGATGAGTGGACTTTCGTTTCAAAAATCCCCGCCTTTTCCAAGGTTATTAAAATTATATCTCAAAGTTATATGCCTTTTTCCAAGGTTATTACACTTGTGTTTCAAAGTTATTGCACCTTTTTTTCAAAGATGACCAGCTTATCTTTCAAAGTTCTTGCCTTTTTCAAGGCCAACCAGCTTATCTTTCAAAGCTCTTGCCTTTTTCAAGGCCAACCAGCTTATCTTTCAAAGCTCTTGCCTTTTTCAAGGCCAACTAGCTTATCTTTCAAAGCCCTTGCCTTTTTCAAGGCCAACCAGCTTATCTTTCAAAGCTCTTGCTTTTTTCCGCTTCTTCGTAAATGGTTCTTCGTCCTTTTTCAGGACTACCTTTTTTATGTATGGCTTTTTACCATGTGTTTTTGTGGTTAGCAGTATGGTTTCCCACAGACGGCGTCAAAATGTTGACCACAGAATCCGGATGGACCTTGGACCAACACGTCTCAGCTCCTCCCTCTTGAACACGTGGATCTCCTACGCACTGTGACAAACAATCAGTTTACAAAGGGGGCCGAGGTGGCTTCCGTTTGCATTCCGATGCCTAAGTCAGTACTCATTTTGGGCAAATATATATTGGGTGCGGGAAATATAAATGTGTAAAAGAGAGAAAAGGGAGTGAGAGAAATATAGAGTTAAGAATCAGAAGTTGCTAACCTTTTTCTTGGAGATAATTGTACTTCATTTATAGAGGAACTTCTTGTCTCAGATCACTACACGTGGCATACTTTACATTTGTCATCACCCTAGCTCATGGAGGTGACAACCTTGCTTTTCAACCGTAATCATTGCTACATTTCGTAGGGGATGGGCGCCTGTCACTTCTTGGTAAAGGCAGTGTCCCATCACTGACTCCATCTCTCTTCTGGTCAGCGCCGTAAAGCGCCCCGACTGGGTATAAAGCACATCGGCTAGGCGTTAACCAGGTCGGCTTAAAGATGTGTGCTCGACGTACCACCTCGGCATTCTTCCTAGGTGATACTTTAGGCCTTTAGCTGTGGGCCATGGTCCGTTGGGCCACTATTGGGCCTTCGCTGGTGGATCACTGTACATTTCTTTGGGCCCGGATTCAACATGACTGACTCATAAATTTTTTTTACTCTTTATTCTAAGTAAACGACTGTACGTTATATAAATATACATAGTCTAATATCAATGAAAATCTGTGTAAAAGTACCATTTTACAATAATATAAGATGAAATCTTTATTTTGTAAGCTGAATAATTGAATTCTATAATTTGAAATTGAGATAAATTGTAAAGATATTGAAAAACCATACCAATAGGTACCCACAATTATTTTCAGGAAAATTGCTCAATGAACACCTCAAAATATCGTGGTCACACTAATAATCACAATATAGAGGACGAAAAGGTTCAACTACCTATTTCAACAATTTATTCGCTTGGCCCTTATTTGAGCTTAATTATAATTACATATACTTTCTTTTTTATTTTTAACCTCATATTTTTCAAAATATTTTTCTGTCTTAATTTTTACACACGTATTTTTCAAAAAATTACTATTTCAAAATACATTGTTTAATTAAATTATAATAGATATCAAACAAGCAATTAATTTGTCAACAAATAAGTTAGTTGTGTTGGAAGAACGTGACATTCTATAATTTCTATTTCACTTCACATGGACGGCCCCATCTCAAATTACTTTACTACATTCAAAAGAAAGAAAGTAAAGACAAGTGATAAAAGAACAAATGAGGAGCAATAAATCCTTTCACCTTATTATACATACATACATACATGTCAACAATCAAGACTCTGCTTCTGCGGGCGCCCGCCGCCATTTTTTTTTTTTTTTGTAAGTTATTTATATTTTTTAGATAAAATTTGATGTTAAAAATTGATTTGAAAAAATGTGTGTGGTTAACTTAAAAGTGATATTAAAAAATTGATATGTGTTATAAATATATGGGAAAAATACATAAGTAAGATATTTTAAAATGCAAATTTAAAAAATGAGGTCAAACTTTCATAACTTCAAAAATTAGGTTATAACTAATTAATTAAATTAAATTAAAGA
This sequence comes from Ligustrum vulgare, assembly GCA_963555705.1. NCBI lineage: Eukaryota > Viridiplantae > Streptophyta > Magnoliopsida > Lamiales > Oleaceae > Ligustrum > Ligustrum vulgare. The sequence continues at coordinate 36,608,282 of OY743173.1, read as the reverse complement.
AATAAAAATATCTTAATAAATATATATATTCAGGTCACAATATTGTTTAATTTCAAGTCACAAAACAAAAGATAAATATTTTATGTCACAATATTGTATAATTTCATGTCACAAAAGACAAATATTTTAGGTCACAAATTTATTTAATGTCACAAGTCAAATTTTTAAGGTCACGAAATTTTTTTTTAAGGTCACAACTTTAATTTATTGTAGGTCACAATTAATTCAACTTATATATCCAATTTTATTTTATTTTAGGTCACAACTTATGTATCAGTAAATCACATATTTGAAGTCACATGTAACAAAATATTAGGTCACACATTTTGTTAAGTTACTTTGAAGTCACATGTAACAAAATATTAGGTCACACATTTTGTTAAGTTACGTGTGCCAAATTGTCAATTACCGCCGCCTCTTACTCCACCATCTCCTCCGCCACCAACCCACCCATAAAGTGTTACCGTGTTAAGTCTTCGGGGACTAATCTGCGGCCGCCACCTCCCCCGCCTCAGATCTGTCTCAAACAACCCGTCTCCTATGAGCCCGCAACTTCGCCACCCCCACCGCCTCAGATCTCTGTCCCAGACGACCATTGCGCCCTGCCTGTGAGTTCAACTATTACCTATCAACCGAAAATCGCCACCACCAATTCATGTTTACATTCCTCAAGCTCCATCACCATCATGGTATTCTCCATCTCATCCGCATTACCCACAACCACCCTCCAGTGTCTGTAACGAGCCCCCACCACCAGCGCCTCCAAAAAAACAATCTCACTACCTACCTTCACCTCCACCGGTAGCTTCAAACGGATCTAATTTTAACACCCAAAAAACACCAAAAATCCCAAAACCCCAAAATTTTTGCAAAGCGGCTGCAAGAAAGAAAACAGTGCTTTAAGAACAAAGCAGGGGCATGCGATGCAGCGGCGGCGTCCTTACCTTGATATTGTCTCTGCCAACGGGGGTCTTGTGACAACGTTCGAATCAGTGGGACTTCGACAGTGATGGTGTGTGGTCGCGGCTGGGAATGGCGTGGTGGTCTGAGGCGAAGAGTGAGGCAGAGAGTGAGAACGTACTATCCATTTATTTGGAGAGAAATGATTAGATTATGGCTTGAAGTTGTGTAAAATAAAGATTGGATTGGATAATTAATTTAATTCTACAATATAATTATTTGAATTTTTAAATTAATTAAAATTTTAATTAAAACCTGAATTTTGAAATAATACAAGTTTGATCTTATTAATGAAATTGATTGATGTGATCCCGGGAGGGGATCACGACGAACACGCGGAATTAACGCCGGGAAAGTTCCGAATTCAGGTTGGAACGGACGGTAACACTACGACCTGAGCCTCACGACGCAAGAATCAGGGGCATATTAAACCCGAGACCCGTTACGATGCGGAAACAAGAACCGTAATGGTTTGAACGCCACAAGGAATGTCCAGATCCTTGATAAGTTCAGTTTGGTGAACGCCACAAATATCTCACAATATTTGATAAGTTCGAATTAAAGGGAATCCTCACCTTTAGAGAGTAAAAACACTCAATATATTTCATTCAATAATCAAAGTCTCTTTTTGTATTACAATGAAGACGCCTTTATATAGGCAACCAGAATAAAGATCCTAGTCTACTTAGGAAACTAAATAAAATCTAATCTAATTAGGGAATAGATAAAATCTATCAAAATAGAGTCCTAATTTAATTGGAAACAATAATAAAAACAAAGTAAATCTAATCCTATAATTAAGGAAATAAAAATCCGTATGATTTGCATTAATTTGGAATTACGGCGGTGACAGCATCATTTACGGCCGTAACTGTACTTCTGCTTAAGGATTACGGCCGTGACCACAAACTTACGGCCGTAACTGTTAAAATCTTGGAACTCTTTAATTTCCACCCGAGGATGACTTACGGCCGTGACAAGCTAGCTTAGGGCCGTAAATACGGTTCTGATCCATTCTGACCTGGCTTGATCTTTGAAGCTCTCCGAACCTGTTTGAATTCTTGTTTTGGCTTGAATATTTGATTTTTCTGTTAAGCCCGCCATGATTCTCATCATTCCCCCCTTCTTTAGGATGATTCGTCCCGAATCATAGCTTTGTTAATGATGTTTCAGTGCACCCCCTGGATCAAATGGGAATCCTTTGCTTTCATGCCATAGGACCAACCGATAGATCCCCATTACTTGAATTATATGGATTGATCGAAATGTGAGCTTCCTTGGCCATATGTGGTGTGGCTCAAACTTCTGGTTATTTCGAACCTGCAAGAAGGATTTAAAAAAAATGGGGAGGGAATTATTAGTTTCATAAGGTACAAGATATGGATCCCTGTACTCATGAGGAATCATCACCACCTCCTCTCTTCCCACAACGAGGCTATTTTTTTCCCCTCTTTCAATCTTTTCACTCTCTTGCTCAATATTTTTACTCTCACGCCCAACCACACATTCATTTTCAAGATTCTCAAGCCCAAAAACCTCCACCACACTATTATCCTCTACTTCAAAATTCGGAGTTTGATCAACTACTTCAATTTTCAACTCTTCAAATTCAATATTCTTAACATGAGGCTCTACTATAATTTCACACTCACTTCCCCTTTGTAATTCAGGCTCAGCCTCCCTTTCACTTTCCCGTTGCAACTTAGCTAATTTTTCCCTTGCTCTCTTTGCAATCATCTCATCCTTTAACTGCCTTAATATCTTTCTCAGCTCATCAAATTCATCCTTCATTTCCGAAACACCATCTCCTATTTTTGAGGCACCATCTTCCAATACTTTCAGCTTGTCCCCAATTCCAACTCTAGGTTTATGATCAATCCTATTCTCCCTCCTAACTCGAGGAACTATTTGAGGCTTTTCCCTGAATCTAGACATTGTGGAGTTGGATGTGGAATGGAATGGAAAGATTCGATAACAAGGATTTATGAAACTCAAGGAAGTGGTCCTTGAATTTTGGAATACTTCTTTTTTTTTTTTTGAATAATGGATGAAATTTCGGATTAAATAATAAAAAATTAAAAAAATTAGATTTTTTTTTTAAAATCCGAAATTCGACAACAAACGCGGCAAAACAAACGGGACAGGATTTGGGCAAGAATCGAATAAAATAAACAAGATTGAATTTTTGATGGATTTTTGTATGGATCAAATAATGGAAATTTTTACTGGCACGAAGAACACGAAGAAAAAGTAAACTAAAGAAAAAAAAAGACTCAATAACAAGATATGAATGATTTTTGTGCAGACTCTATGATAAAAACACAAAAATCAAACTGGATAAAATAGAAAAAAAAAACCTGAATCCAGAGTCCAGCTCTGATACCAGATGATGTGATCCCGGGAGGGGGTCACGACGAACACGTGGAATTAACGCCGGAAAAGTTTCGAATTCAGGTTGGAACGGACGGAACACTACGACCTGAGCCTCACGACGCAAGAATCAGGGGCATATTAAACCCGAGACCCGTTACGATGCGGAAACAAGAACCGTAATGGTTTGAACGCCACAAGGAATGTCCAAATCCTTGATAAGTTCAGTTTGGTGAACGCCACAAATATCTCACAATATTTGATAAGTTCGAATTAAAGGGAATCCTCACCTTTAGAGAGTAAAAACACTCAATATATTTCATTCAATAATCAAAGTCTCTTTTTGTATTACAATGAAAACGCCTTTATATAGGCAACCAGAATAAAGATCCTAGTCTACTTAGGAAACTAAATAAAATCTAATCTAATTAGGGAATAGATAAAATCTATCAAAATAGAGTCCTAATTTAATTGGAAACAATAATAAAAACAAAGTAAATCTAATCCTATAATTAAGGAAATAAAAATCCGCATGATTTGCATTAATTTGGAATTCGGCGGTGACAGCATCATTTACGGCCGTAACTGTACTTCTGCTTAAGGATTACGGCCGTGACCACAAACTTACGGCTGTAACTGTTAAAATCTTGGAACTCTTTAATTTCCACCCGAGGATGACTTACGGCCGTGACAAGCTAGCTTACGGCCGTAAATACGGTTCTGATCCATTTTTACCTGGCTTGATCTTTGAAGCTCTCCGAACCTGTTTGAATTCTTATTTTGGTTTGAATATTTGATTAGTAGAAATCTATACTATATATAAAAATAGGACAATTTGGCAAAATTTAATTCTTAAATTCTTTATATTTTAGTATTATAGTAAATAATTAATATGATATTATTGTTATTTGTATATTTTGGTCATAATTATTATTATTTTTATTATTAACATTAATATTGAATGAGTTCAATCAATATTTTTAATATTATAAATCCTATGTGTTGTCATCAACAATTAAATTGTATTTTAATTATTAATGGTCAAATTATATTGTTATATTTAATATTACACATCAAATTTTCGAAAATATATATTATATATTATTATTAAATATTTTAATAAATTAACCATTTGTTCAACAACTATATTTTTGTTTCGAGATAAAAAGTGTGGTTGAAAAAAAAATTTTAAAAAAATATGTGGTGAAAAGGTGGGTTGAAAAAATGTGCTGCTTATAAATAATATATAGAAAATGTTATTTAACGAAGGTTAATATTTAAAAGTTAATGCTTTAATTTTTTTTAGTTAATAATATTAATATAATGAGTAATTTTTTAATCATTCTTAATTTTAATAATTTTTAAATATTATAGGATATAATTTTTTGTATAATTTTGTAATTTCCAACTTTACTCGGTTGTCGTGTCATTATAATCACGAGATTTTCGAAATTATTATTTTGACTACTTATTTTTGCAAATAAAGTTTTATTGGTTAAATTCAAATATCTTGACTGTTTCTTTTTTAATTATTGTGATTGATATTTTTGAATAAAAATTAAAAAGTATGTTAAATACAAGAAGCGAATGTAAAAATTTTAAGAAATATGCTAATATATTTCACATGCATCAATATTCGTGCACATAATATTACATTAAATGTGATATACCATTAAAAAACTACTAAATTTATTTTTTCAATGAAGTTATTAATAATTCATTAAAATTATTGAAATCAACAATAATTTATTATTTAAATATATAAATTGACGTTTACTATTCAAAGAATTTTTTAATAGTTTGAATTACTTATATTATTTTTTTAAATCCTAATAATTATTGTAATAGAAAATCTTTTTTTATGCATTTATATGTTTTGATTATGTATAAACATTAAAATTTTACGAATACTTATTGAAATCGATATTGCGGATAATAATTTCTGTGCATCGCACGAGTGAAATACTAATTGTACTAAAATAGAAACGAAGAAACTAACAACAAATTATTCTAATTTGAGAAACTCCTTATGTTCAACCTCCAAAGAATCCCCCTAGTTCTACCAAGATTATACCCAAATCCAGTCATCCACACACAACCCCAAACGGAATCGATCACCACCTAAATTAACTCACCTTCTCATGAGATCAACCCCCAAGTTTACATTCATCACTAATGTATTGTTAGTGTATTCTTTTCTTTAAAATTGATTTCAAATGATCATGCCCCTATTTGGTATATCTTTTGGATTATAAACTGATTAAACTTCATGTTTAATCATACATTTCAACGGCCCAACAAATTTATCCACTCTTCGAATTCATTCTATTGCAAAAAGAGTGCTTGTTAGTGAAAAATATCAAATAATGCGACATTGCATTTGGAAAGTTGTTCATACTTCTTTCAAACTTGTTGAAAGCACCATGCATTTCACTCTATTTGATATTGCCAAATACATTAGGGGGTGTATGACATTTAAATTAAGTCCTTAAAAAACTCGGTGATATATTTATATTAATCATGCATGTTATTGCTAATTCCACTAATTTTAGTTCATGTTTTGCAGGCATTACAAATTTTCTTCATTTCCTTTTTTCTTTTTTTCTTTTTTGTGATATATTTATATTGATCATGCGTGTTATTGCTAATTCCACTAATTTTAGATCATGTTTTGCAGGCATTATAATTTTTCTTCATTTCCTATTTTCTTTTTTTCTTTTTTGTGCACCTGTATCCCTTGGGCTCAATTTCTTCAAACATGAGATCATCATACGATGTAATATTCTTTTATCTAGTTTAAATAAAAGAAACATTTACATTATTATTTTCACCTCCCCATATTGAGAACGATATTAAAGAGCCTTACAAGTAGGGATGGACGTCGAGTGATTCGATTCGGATATCTCAAGAACCGAAATCATAAATAAAACTATTTATAAACCAAACAAAAATCAATAGTGTTATAATTAGTGCCAAAATAAATAACATAACATTTTTCATTTAAAAATAAAAATTCTATCCTTGTGTACCTGGTCAAAGTAGTTTGGTAACAAGTTTATATACATTTTCTTAGATTACTTTTTATTCATACATTTTTTTAAAACTATGTGTGTAATAATGAGTTTATTTTGATTACTAAACAGAGGCTACTTTTAAATCATACGTTTTACCTTGGAAACATCAAATTCTTGATTTATAAACAAAATTCTTTTATCAAAAGAGGTGATATATAATATCCCCTCATTAAGCTTGTTTGGTGTAGAAAAATTGATAAAAAAATTGAATGTGTGGTTAAAAAATGTGTAAAGTGACGTATCTCATAAAAATGTGTTACTAAAAAATAACTTGGTGAAAACATTATTGAATTTATCCTGGACCAAATAGAACCTAAACTTCTTATTTTTATCAAAACTAAAAATTAATTTTAATCCCATGATCAAATCCACCACTCTATAATCATATATTTCATTAACTTATTTTAAGATTACTAAAAATTTATTTTAATCCCAACAAACATGGAATAAATGGAATGTGCATAACCGATGGGCCAGACAATGTTCTTCGGCCCCATTTGTATTATAATGTGTTTTATTTGTATTTTGTAGCCCTAGGTAAAATGAATGATTAAAAATTGAAAAGAGAATATGTGTGATTAAAAAGCGATTTGAAAAATTCTATAATGGGTAAATATATTACCACCACAAAATTTATTTATTGCACCACATTATAATTACACCACAATTAAAATATATTTTTAATAAATACACCACAACAAATTTACAATAATATTGCTATGAAAAACTTTTAAAAAATTTATTGCGGTGTACACTTCATCCTACTATTACTCATCATTTTCACTCATAGTTTCTTCTATGGTTCCTTAATTATAATTAATTAAGGTAATGTCAATTATTAAGATTCGGATTTTTCCGTAGCATGTCACCCAGTTTTCTGTTGGTATTTGGACAGAGAATTGAACGTAAAGGTATTCAATTTCATACAAACACATTAGGCTTCTAAATACTAGATGCAATTTTTGTTTTTTTTTTTATACTAGACTAGATGCAATTGGAATTATTAAACCTGGGTACCGTTTCATTCAATTGAAAAGTGAAAACACACTAGGCGGAGTACACTGAACAGGATATAATTGAAAACTAAAAATAATATTACACGGCTGCCATTTATTTCTTTACCAATATGATGTTTAATCGAAAATCGAATATTATTAGATAACCAAAATTTTCGGTAGCATCAAAATCATGGGAAACCTACAAAAATAATTATTTGCCCTAAAAAATGGTTTTTTAAACAATAAAAAATATTTCACTAACCTAAACTTCAAATGGTGTTAATTCCTGCAGGGCTTTATTGTTTGAAAAACCATATGGAATTATTGTATCAACATTCATTTTAATTAATTTGATATTGTAAAACAAAAATATAAAATAACAAGAGAACAAGATGATTTAGAAAAACAAATATAAAGAAGATAAGAAGATTATTTGAGATATTGTGGTGTATATAAAAATTAGTGTTTTCCCAAATAAATAAATAAATAAAATAAAATAGTGAGAGAAAATTAAAAGGATATTTATGTAATTTTATTTATATCTATTTTTGTAAATAAAAAATACTTAAAATTGCAGTGTACAAAATAAGTTTTGTTGTGGCAATATAGCTACCCTTGTATAATTTAGAGTATCTCCAATGGGACATTGTCAAGCTTGCCAAATAATTAAAGTAGACAATGTCCAACAATTTTCTTCTTCAATGCACCTCATGTCATGCCGAGGTGGTAAAAATAAATTTGGACATTGTCTAAGCCAATGTTCAACTTTGGAAGGTCAGTCTAATATGCTGACTTGGCATATTGGTTGGAAAACTGAAAATTACGATTGACAATGTTCCCCTGCACCTCCATAACTCTCCACTTTTTGCAATTTTTTTTTTTTTTTTTTCAATTTCTTAAACAAAGATAGAAACATTGTTTTCTTCTTCGTCTAAAGTTGCAGCAATTGTTGAATTGAAAAAGTGCTTGCTTTTTTATTTTTCTTTCCATTTTCAAGATTCTTTAAACGGTCTGCTACTGCTTTACTTTTTTCAATTCCGAGCGACAGACGACGGAAGAAACAAAAAAAAAAAAAAAAATGAAGGAGAGGAGGAAAAAATGAAATTGTAGAAAAGAATGAAGAAGAACCGAAAATGAATCTCACTCCCGCATATTTAATAGTTTTTTTTTTAATAAAACATATTTAATATTTTTTTTAAATAAATAAATGTCATATAGGCATCAATATTGAGTTGTAGACATACTTCATTGAAGATCAATTTTTTGCTTCAATGTTTGTTTATTAGACATTCATTAGAATTCCAATTAATGGCGGCCAAATAACACTATTTTTAGGTTAGACAATGTCTCATTGGAGATGTTCTTAAGGATCTGTTCGATGGCTTGGAGGGGGAGATTTAAATTATTTTGTTGATTTATTTGTATTTTTTAGGTAAGATATGATGTTAAAAATTAGTTTGGAAAATTGTGTAATTGGAGAGAGAAAATATGGATGGTTAAAAAGTGATTTGAAAAATTATATAAATTAAGTTTGTTGATTTTTTTGTCTTTTAATATATTAATTTGTCAAATTAAATCATTACTGAACGATGCATTTGGATTTCAAATGGCAATCATTGCCACGTTTCAGACAGTGGGACCCACACTTCAGAAAACACATGAGTACAAATGTTATTTGGTTCGCCACTTCAGACCTGCTCCAACTGTCATATGCGGTGCCCGTGAGCGTCACATGATATGAGCCTATGAGGAATGATTCTTATATTGTTATTAATATTATACAACGATAAGCTCTCCATTCGGCGGCACTGCGGCAGTTTTACAGATTTTGCACAGTTTATTTTTTTTTTTTGTGTTTTAAGGGTTAAAAATTAAAAAGAGAAAAGATGTGTGATTAAAAAACTGTATTGAAAATTATAATGTTTAAAAAAAAAAAAACCCCATTACCGAACAGTCATTTCGTATTATTTTTTTATTTAATTCATTTTTAATCATAATTTTGAACAAAATAATTTTGGTATTAGTTTCAAAACTTTATATATTACTTTTTAACAACATATTTCCTAAAAAATATCTTTTACGAAATAGGTTTTCAAAAACCGAACTCAAATAGGGCTAAATTGTCGAGAAAATTGATAGCATAAGTTGTATAGTAGGACTAGAAATTTTTATATTGAACTTTTATATTCATAACATTATTGAATAGTTCAGAAATAATGACATGTTTGGCAAAGTCTTTATTAAGTCATAACTCGTGAGTCTTACCAGATGTTTAGCAGACATTGTAAGTGTTACTAAATATACAAATACAAATTACAAATAGAATTTAATCAGATTATAAGCAACTATAATTTTGACAAACATTCACTAAAGAAGAGGGACAATTAATAGACTTATTAGTTTTTTATTTTAATTTTAATTTATAAAACATGCTAATAATCTTTTCTTTTTCCAGATTTATGAGCTAACTAATTCAGCATAAAACAAGAAGTTATTTTTGATAGATCAAAGTATAAATTATTCTATTATCAAATTCGAGTTCATGTTTTGATGGATTTATACAAAACTTTAATGCCCTAGAATCTGGCGTCTACATGATTCACACTGCAGTGATATTAACGTAACTTACCTGAATCCATGTTGTGCATCCTATTGCAGACAATCGAATTTCAGAATAAGTTCTTTTTTCCCCTTGCTTTTACTTACAGTTTCCTTGATGGTTAGGCTACTTAATTATCTTGTTTTTTCATGCCTTTAAAAAACGTGGATTATCAAAGTAGAGAAAAGAGGGAGCAGTTATAAAGAGTAATTATTTCTTTATTTTAAACTTTCAATCAATTTCAACCACTTTTCTGCCCCTTAACCATCACAAGCTAGGGGGCCATATCAAGTTAAAACTTTATCTTTAATTATATTAATACACAATAACATGAATTTGTAGGGACGGATTTGGATTAATTGTACAAATTACTTCATTTAGATGCTAAAACCGATTTTACTTCACAAAAAAAAAAAAAAAAATGAAAAATACTTCAACATGTTGAAGCTGTTGTTGCTCGACCATCGCTAAACCTACTATACAGCACAACCATGGCACACAACACACCAACACCGCTCTGATTCCACCACCATAGCCCTGATTTCTAGCACCACCACCCACATCAACACCACCAAAGCAACACCACAGCACCACCAAAGAACCATCATCTCCTTCCCAACAATATAACCTCAGCCTAAAACCACCAACGCACAACCACCAACTCACCATCGTCACCGCCCTCATCAACGACCACCATCATCAACCACCAAACAATTTGATTTTTAAAGGACCCAATTCATAAAATACTACTATTCAGGCACCTCATCAAACACTAGACATCTCTAAAAGCACATATTCCCTCTGCGTAACACGAATTTGGGAGGCCCCGCCTCCTTTATTTCCAGCGTCTTTGATCTCGCCGATTTATTTTCAATTGCTCCTCCTAATCTGGTTCTAGAAGGCCTCGACTGATGAGGAAGATGAGACGGGAAGAGGCAAACGAGGGTAAGCTTGGTTTGACAGAGAAATCAACAAGAGCACCGAGCAGAAGGAGAAGAAGGGATAGTCTCCATTTATCAAAGTTTATCCCTGTTTAATTAAATCTAGAAGGATAATTACTAGGGGTGTAAATCGAAACCGCCAACCCGTAAAATTGAATTGAAATCACAAATTTCAAACATGGTTCGGATCCACGTGGACCCGTCAACGTTTTGGTTTTGATCCAAACCGAACCGCTTTGAAATGATTTGGTTTAGGTTTCACTTTTCAAAACCCGTTTCAAACATCCAACTCACCAAATATATATATATAAAATTAATATTTATTAATTAATAAAAAATTACAGTATCATTTTACAATTTTTTGGCAGAATTTGGCTAACCGATCCACCCCTGTAGAGTGTTGGTCCCATGTGAATTTGATCCTTGGAGTTGGAGGGGTAACATAAGTTGGCATTGTTGGTTAAAGTTTTCCTTAAAAACACATTGATGTATCCATATGATTGGTATTTTGCATTAACATTTATGCGATCATTGGTACACATACTAGAATTTAGCTACACTTGGTATTTTACTTTTGATCATGCTAACAAACTTAAATAGTTAGTTGTAGAATAGTAAATTATGAGTTTGCTGAAATGTTAATTGGGTGAATCTCATAAATATTATAAATTATCGTGAATTAATTTAAGTTTGGTTTAGGAAATTAAATGGTTTGGGTTGACTTGGAAAAACGTCAAACCATTTTACATGATTTGATTTGAAAACTCATCAAAAACCGCCCAAACCGAATTGTTTACACCCTTAATAATTACATTTTGCTTTGCAAGTTGTTAGTTGAAAATTGTCTTTTTGAACTTGAAAAGTGTACCAAAGGTGTCTGATTTTATATCTGAGACAAAGTATCATAAAAAATTATAAAGTATCAAGTTGTGATACTGAAAAAATATATAAAAATTGTTTGATTTTATGTCTGAAATAAAGTAACATAAGAATTTGTAAAGTATCAAACTGTGATATTAGAAAAAATTGAAAAGTATCATACTGTGATATTATAAAAAATTGAAAAAGTATCATAAGTATCATGTTGCGATACTAAAAAAAATTGAAAAGTATCATAAGTATTATATTATATTACTAATATAATTATAAGTATCATACTGTTATACTAACCTATTTGAGAAGTATTATAAGTATTTTACAATTTTTACAATTTTATTATTAGTAATTTTCAAATTTTATAAAATTGAAGTAAATTTCTGTTTGATCCCTAAAAGTAGTGTATTTTTGTGAACGGCCCGACGGATTTTACTAAGGCCCAGTGGGAGCCAAGGTCCCCACTGAAAAAAATTGAGTTCAAATATTTGGGCCAAGCCATTTCTCAGTTCAAATGATTTGGCCCAAAAAATTTCAAAATTATTTGACTTCAATTGATTTTTAACCCATACTCCGTAGCACGATACCCGAATGGTTTGTGAAGTTGATTTAATTTGAGATTTATGGTTTGTGAAGTTCATTTTTTGATACTTAACTTTGGAGAAATTGAAGTTCTATATGTTATTTGTAAATTAGAATTTGTTTACTTGTCATTTATGAAATTAAATTTTCTCTTTATTTTAATTTTTCTTTGGGAAATTTTTTTAATAGGTGTCGTCCCCGAACCCCCTTTAGCCTCCTTCACCTCGAAACAAATTTCGCACCCACTGACATAAATTCACGTCTCCATCCCAGTGAATTTGATATTTAAATGTTACAAATCTTATAATTACTTGGGTCATATAATAATGATATTAAAATAAAATTATTCCAACACGAAAACTCCCAACGTGCCTTAGTACATTAGGTTGTGCTAAACAAGTAACATGGCCATATCACATTCAATCAAATAATTGATAATTTTTTTACAACTTATGATCTGATCGGGTATTCATTTAAAAATTTCACAATTTTTCATACCATTTTTTAATTGTATATATTTTTTCAAATCATTTTTAACCACATATTTTACTTCAGAAATAACAAAAATCTATTTATAAATGATCTTTTAGCAGCCGAACATAAGTTATTATTTCTTCTAATACTTGAGCGAACTCATATTTTAAATTTATTTTGAATCACATTATTCAAATAATTTTACACATAAATCTAAAAAACTTATCTACTTTTTAACCACTAACTCTCGAAAGCATCACTTTAAATTTTTTACAAAAGAATTATAGAATATACCAAAAAACAGATTTTGACTGTTCTTCGACCACTGATACTCCAAAGTAATTGTTAAATATGGAAGAAAATAAATTTATCTTTACATTATTTTGTTTGCTATATTAAGTCTATTAAAATTAGAATTGATATTTTATAGATTAAGTAACAATATATTTTGATTTTATTTTACCTTTTAGAGTTAAGGTTATTCCCTTATAAATAGAGTTGATTGTATTGAGTTAGATAACAACAATAAATCAATTCCGCCTAGTAATTGTTCCTATAGTATATTTTAGTTTAACTTTTTTTCTCAAGAGAAACCATGGCATTAAATTTTTCACATTATTGATTGGGGTACTTGTACTCGATTTCTCATGCATCCAAAAATAGTTATTAAACGCATCTCAAAGTAATGCTTACAAATAAGTAAATTTTCACTTGTATGTAAGAAAATGTAACGTTCAAACCATGCTGAAGCTAATCAATTAAGACAGATTCCGTATTACTTATATGTGGAAACTGGGCATTTTGGGCACAAAAGGAGTTTGGCCTCTGAATTGAACATTTTCAAAGTGTGGAGCCTCCCTTCACATGGAAAAAGCATGAAATACAAAGTTCCTTTCATTCTTTTTCTCCATTGAAATTATCACAAGTGCAAGCAAGTTGAAGCACAAAAATCATGTGGTTTCCATCATTCTTACAAGCATGGTTATAAATGAAATTCTGCCAATAGAACATGTCCAAGGTCCACCCTTGAATATAATAAACAAAAGAACAAGGGAAAAAAGTTTGTAGAACAATTATTCCAGTTTTTTGAGACATATGTTGACATATAAAATATTCAATTCAAAGGCTCAACATAAAGATCAAAAAATAAGAATCACAAGTGTGGAGACCAGAGCAAATGTCATGATGAAGGTTTAGGACAATTAGGTGAGTGAAGCAGTATTTGAGGCGATTGGAGCATTGCGCGATGTACAGTTGAAGCAGCAGTTTTTTCTCACTCAACCCATGATCTAAAATAAATGGAACCATTATTGACGGTTACTAAAATGTGGCCAGTTAAGAGTGACATTGTGGAAGGTTTTTAAAAGGAGCTATTGATACAAGGAAGTAAGTGGCTACAGAAAATTATGAAATGAGAATCATGCAAATATAAAAGACATGAAGAAAGGATCACGAAATCAACTCTCAAATAGATACTGTAATTTTTTATCTTAGATTTTTACTTAAAATTGCTTAGATAAACTTTTTGTGCTTGTGCCACTTGGAAGCAAGTTGTAAATTAAATCCTTCTGAATCAAATACCCCATGCTGAGACTTTGTTTCAAATGGTTTATCCCTTACATATCGTCTGATTTCTTTATAATTGTTAGCACAAGCAAACCCGTGCGAAACAATTTGGCACGCTCAGTAGGACAACTTGGTGTAAGAAAGATTTGAACATCATGTCTCTTAAAATTCTAAAAAGGAGCCAGCAACTCAACAGTATGTTCCTTCTATAATAGAGCAATTTAGGCTTAGCAAAGTACCCCAGAAATAGAAGGATTAGATTGTAGTCGTTATGAACCAATGACAGAGCTAAGCCCACGTACCATGCGTGCACTATTAAGATAACTTACTCAAGACATTATTGAGCAAGATGCTATTGAATTAGAAAGAACCACTTTGAGTAAAAAAAAAAAAAAAAAAAAAAGAAGATAGAACTTGAAGAGAATTCGATTCCACAGCAAGTGGGTGTTAACATGGTCATCCAAAATTTCAAAAAGATCAGTATCCCTAAGTTCAAGTTGGTGGTGGATGATAAAGAGGACAAACCACAACCTAGTGCTTCTGAGCTTTCGAAGGAAAAGGTATAGAAGGAGAATTTATTTTGTGTGCTAAGTGCCAGAAGGAGGTTGGAAAATCCACGGAGAAAGTGAAAATATACAGGCAACCATTTCGCATAACCAATGTCTCTAATTCTCAACCAGTTAGGGAAATGAAGCAATTCGATGGGAGGCAGTATGAATCATTTAGAATGTTAAGACGTTCAAGACACAACATTATCTCCTAAATGTGTGACACTCATTCGGTCCCAAAGTAGAGAGGGTTATCCCATTCAACGAAATGACCAGGACATAGCAAAGACACTTTTAAAGAAATTATGGATGAATGATAAGATAGTAGCAAGGCATGGAACGCTCTAGAGTCGTAAGTGATATCCGAGTAACAAATCAAAATGTCCTTGAAGTCAAGGATAAGGAAAATGCAGAGGAAAAGTTACCAATAGGAAACTGTGTCGAGAAATCAAAGCTTGAACACAGAAGGGAGGATGAAGATGAGGATGATTCTAGGAGATCAGCCACCATCCAATTTGGTACCTTTCCCCCAGTTATGACCAACAATTACATATTGGCTAATGAGTTTAAGAACAAAGAAGATAACGAAGTAATATTTAGAGAAACAGAAAAAGTAGCATGCACATTGGAATGTGAAGCCAACAATTTCAATGAGAATCAAATCATTCTAGAAATTGAAGAAGGTGCGATGGTTGCAAATGAAGAAGAAGTGTACGAGATTGAAGATGATGGGATGAATGATATAGATGAAGACATTGACTTAGATGCATAGTGCAGAAGGAGAAGAGTATCGGGCAACAAACTTCTCAAACAATTGTATCAAGAAGGTAATCCAGCATGGATTTCTTAGGCGAACCATCTAGACAATCATTTGATTATTACGTCCTTTATGAAACACCAAAGAGAAAGAGAAGGGTGTCTCTGTTGTGTTTGAATTTGAAATCGCAAGTGTACGATATCGCAATCAAGTAATAAAGTGGACCTAGGAGTCCGGATTATCGTTCCACGAGGACTGCTATTAATTACCGAAATATTTCAGTTCTTAACTTTATTTGAACAAGTGAAAATCGTTTTAAGAATAAAAATATAGAATTAAGAAATGGAACTAATGGATTAAAATAATTGTTAAATTGTTTTGTTTTAAAAAATGATTGTAAAGTAGTTGGGATTCACGATTTCACCTAGCCAATTAAATCAATTCCAATTCCAGTTTTATTTCCTAATTATGCATTCGGTCGAATTCACTAATTTAAATTGAAATTCCTCTCTCGAGTTTAAATCAACTCTACCTAAATAAGTCGACCATGTATCTCTACAGCGGGTCTGAATATTCCTTATCTAGATGCATTACATTCTAGAATTCACACACGACCGCAATAATTACAAGAGTATATCTCTATCTCTCGTTCAATTACCGGATTTATTACCTAGATCTATGTTATTAACTCACCTCTCGGATTATGGAAATAACACATAAAATCATGAATAAGTGGCCAGTTCATTCACGCATTAAACGCAATAATAAATCAACACATGCATTAAAGCGTTAAAATACGGAATATGGAATTAAAATATTAACTAGGCTACATCGTTCATCCCAACATTAAAATTAGTTACACATCATCATGAAAGAACAAAAACAGTAAAAATAAACGTTCATTGAAAAACAATATAAAGAATGGAAAGATTGCACCAATTATCAATTCTTCAATTGTTTTCAATTCACGCCCCTCTGCAATGTGGAATCTCCAAGGATTTGATGTTGAATTCTGTGTTGTAGCTCGTTCTATGGAGAGGCAAAGGTCTGGATCTCGTGCCTCTTATGTTGTATATATCGGTTTTGGAGAAAACCTAGGTCAAAACAAGAAAAGTCTGATAAAAATCGCGAGAAAAAGCCCACAGTCGGCCCAGCCGGAAAGCCACGCGATCGCGTGGCTTACACCCTAGCGACCGCGTGCTTAACCCTAAAACTCTCGGGTTAAGATTTTGCAGCATCTCGCGATCGCTTGGTACACATCCAGCGATCGTGACTTCATCTTTCTTCCGGCTGTGTAAGTTGGTCCTTGACTTTTAATTGCACCTTCAGTCCTCAACTTCCGATTGTTGCAATTTAGTCCCCAAACTTTATCTTCTTTTCGATTTGCTCATTTAAGCTCTTAATTCATTCAATTAGGTCCTCCAACCTCTGATTCGTTCATTTTGGCACATTGCCTCTTTCCGGTTGACGTCACAAACTCCTCACTTGTCCAATTTAGCTCCAATTAACATCCAATTATGCATTTTTCCATTAATTGCTTAATTCTTCTTCAATTGAGACATTTTATGAAAAGTAAACAAATAAACATAAATTAAATAGAAAATATTCCCACACGACAATAATTAATTCTAATTTAGACATACAAATAAGTGTATAAAATACGCTTATCAAATACCCCCAAACTAGAATTATTGTTCATCCTTGAACAATGTAAACTAAACTACAAAAATCAAAGAAATAAGAGAACAAATACTTTTGTTGTGTCAACATGTTTACCATATACCTCTACAGTCCAAACCAATTTAAGCTTCAGCAAGCGTCATGAACAACAATGCAAAATATTTTCTAGTTATATCCTGCCAGAGTTTCAAGTGTGTGTGTGAATAGCCAATGTCAAAGGCATACTTATGCAAAAGATATACTCAACACTGTGTGGCTCATTATGCATAATCCAACCCGAATCCCATGTGGTCAATCTATGATTTCTAATAAAATTTCTTTCAACGCTCATGGATGATCACCACTTTCTGTTTTTTTCTCTCGCATCCCGGGTTTTTATCTATGTGGGTTCTAAAAATATTCTTTGCTTTTTCCACACAAGGTAATCAGAATCAGAAATATGCGTGCATGACTAATCAAAAGAAAGCAGTCCCCAATTCTACAACCTCAACCACCACAGTTCAGTCAACAAAGCTTATACCATGCAATATTATTTTTTTTATGGACGATTTTTTCTTTTAATTGTTCTTGTCTTTTACCATCTTTGTGCAGAACTTTTCATACGGGCTTTCTATATGACCCCTTTAGCAGGCTTTCAGATCGGTAACTCCCAAACCAGACGACTTTAGGGTACCAGGTTCGAAGAACCCCTCAGACGTACTTTCCCGAGTCATAAAGGCTTAAACAGAAAAGTTAAAGATGTTATAATGTCTTATGTGTAAGTCCACTCTCCGTACTTGCTTTCTAATTGACCCTTGTAGAGAGCTTTAGGTCGATGACTCCCAAGCCAGTTGGCTTTAGGGCACCAGGTTTGAAAGACCCCTCGGACTTACTTACTCGAGTAAAAAAGGCATTTGAAGAGCGGAATAAGACCTTCAGCATTTTTCTGTTTTTATGCTGGAAATGGTTTATACTCGTTGACCAAACTGCAGTGACTAAAGTGCAAAACCAAGAACCACAAACTTCCAACCATCAATACACACAAATTCCAATCATTTTACCCCCAAACTTGCCTTTTAGCATGATTGGTTCTAATTTAGGGGTGGGATGTCTAACGATCTAAGTTCAGGGCTTTTTGAGTCATTCCTAAGTTCAAATTGCATAAAACTTTGCCCCACATGCATTAAACAACATCCCTCATACAAGCAATTATCCAACACTGACTATGTGCGTAATAGGTATGAATCTAGTAAAACATAACCAGTTCAAGATAAGTTCATGTTTTCATGTTGTCCACTTTTCAAGCATAAACACAAATTGATTCATATTATATCCTAGGAAATAAACAAGTTAACACATTTTAAAACTTTTTTTTTTTTTTACTATCCCAATAAAATGAATGAATATAAAATGAATGAAGAATGTAATGAATCTGCACCCCCAAACTTGAAATGAACATTGTCCGCAATGTTTGTCAAAAATATTCAACAATGCAAAACGAGACAAAAAAAAGAACGAGAACTTCCCAAGTGTAGAGGATGTATTTCATTGAAGCTTCCTGTAGCATTGCATTGGATGAATCGACCATTTGTTTGTATTGTTGAAATTTGGTTAGGGTGTTGTGATTGGTGTTTTCCTAGCAAATAAGAGATAAGTGACATTAGAAGTCATAAATACCAATAAGAAATAATGGAAGTTCAGTACCACACCCCAAACTTAAGTTAAAGCACAATTTTTTAATTTACAACAATGGTAGACCACACATATTCAAGCCTTGATATAATCTAGAAAAACACAACTTTTTTCGAGCCATATTTTGATATGTTAAAGTTCACAGCATGGTCTACAACATATTAAAAATTTAGGTCATTTGGAGTTCTATAGGGTCATGTAAAACTATGGCAAAGTTGGTGACGTGAGTGGATTTTCAGGTGCAATGGCCTGCAGTGGCCTTGCAATGAGGCTGTCATGGTGCAAACATTGTTTTAATGGATTTCATGCCATGTAGTGTACTAATTCATGAACTAAACACACTTACTCAATGATAACCATGTCATGAAGATAAATGCTCGGAAGAATCTCTAAAATTAGCACAAGAATGTCTTTGTGGCATTTTATCAAACACTTGGTGTGCATTGCAAAAATCAAAGGGTATGCATAGGTTTGGAGGCATGAATGAACCAAAAATTTTGTCTACTAAACCACAAATCACCTTCTCCAACATCTAACCTAAGCCCAATCTTCACCATTCACAATTTCAAAATCCAAGATCTCAAAGAAAATTTCAAACTTTTGAGTAAATATTGAGTTAAGCGAAGAATTACGTACCTTTGATTGGATTTTGAAGTCATGTACGCAATGATATTGATGCAACAAAGTGTTGATGACATGCACACAAGATGTAAGATCAACTATGAGGTGATTGGGGGAGAGAAAACGAGTGTCTAATGTTTGAAATTGAAAACATGAAGCACAACACTTAAACTGCCGATTATTGTCCCAGAATACCCACGCAATCGCTTGTCTGGAGTGCCAGCGATCGCGTGGTTCAAGGTTAAAGAATCTGTTGATTTTTAAACGCAAACTCGCGATCACTAGAGCCTATAAGCCCGCGATCGCGCAGTTCACGGTAGTAATGAATTTTTTTCCCTATTTTTGAAATTCAAAATCATTTTGAACCCCCTAATCACTTCATGATCGATGCAATGATTTTTCAAACATTAACTTCATGATCCAAACTAGTGTGTGTGTGAGTTTGGAATGACGATAAAAACCTAGCCTAATATAAACATGAAAAATTAAAAACATACCTAAATATGCAATAATAGACTCTTATGCACAAGTGTTCTAAACATGAAACATGCAAAACACTCAAACACATTTCCTACCATGCATATATCTAAAAATTCAGCAAATAAATAAATTATGAAAGCGTAATAAAAGGGAAGAAAGGTTGGGTTGCCTCCCAACAAGCGCTCCGTTTTAAGTCTAAAGCTCGACTTTTTGCATTTCTTTGTCATGGAGGCTTGAATGATCCTCTTGAGGCTTTGCATTTCTTGCAATTCTCTGCCTTGCATTTCTCAACTCGTTTTCTCACTCTCTTGAATCCCAAAGCCTCACTTTTAGCCAATTGTTGAGGAATGTTAGGCTTTTCTTCCTTCTTGTCCCTCCATCCATCTTTAGCCTTTATGAACTCATGTTTTGTGCTTAGCTCCTCCTCGATATTAATACCCTGCTTGGTCTTTTCTTCTGGTTTCTGGACCACCCCCTCCACCTTGAAGCAGCTTTCATTTAGACCTTCAAGATCTTGCCTTGGCCTGATGCTGAACGTGACTTGTTCCTTCTCGACCCTAAAGATGATTTCTCCCTTTTCAATGTCGATTAAGCATCTTCCAGTAGCTAGGAACGGCCTTCCAAGAATGAGGGGCATTTGGGCGTCCTCTTCCATGTCCAAAATCACAAAGTCGACTGGGAAGAACAATCTGTCTACTTTTACTATCACATTCTGAACAATCCCATATGGATATTGGATTGATCTGTTCGCCAGCTTTAGTGTGATATTGGTTGGTTTAGGCTCCCCCAAACCAAGTTTCCTGTACACAGACAAAGGCATTAAATTAACACTGGCCCCTAGATCACACAAAACATTATCAAAACTGAAATTACCAATAATGCAAGGAATAGAGAAACTCCCTGAATCGGTCAATTTTTGTGGTAATTTCTTTTGAAGTATGGCGCTGCACTCCTCACTCAGTGCTACTTTTTCATTGTCAACCAATTTCCTTTTATTTGACAGCATCTCTTTCATGAATTTCAAGTAGAGCGGCATTTGAGCCAATGCTTCAGCAAAAGGAATATTAATGTGCAGTTTCTTGAATATTTCCAAGAATTTTCCAAACTGCTGCTCCAACTGATGCTTTATCAATCTTTGTGGATAAGGAACTAGGGGCACATATGCCTTTACTGGAGGTCGAACTCGAACTTCTTCTTCCACTTTTTCTTGAGTTTCTGAAGTTGATCCCTGCTCCTTTTCACTTTTTTGTTCTTCCACCTCATTTTTCTTCTGGTTCTTCTGCTTTTCATAATCCTCTACAGTCACTTCAGATAGCTGAACCCCGCTCCTCGTTGTTATTGCATTAACATGCTCTCGAGGGTTCATTTCAGTGTTGCTTGGTAACTGTCCTGGCTGTCTTGTTGAGCTGCTAGCTGCCAGCTCTCCCATTTGTTTCTTCAAATTTCTTATTTCAACAGCTTGATTCATTATCTCACCATTCTGACTCTTGACCAGCTGAATTAACTCTTCTATGTCCTCGGATATGTTTTTCTGAGATTGTTGCTGTTGCTGTTGCTGAAATCCAGGCGGCCGCTGAACATTCTGATTGTAAGACCATGAAAAATTTGGGTGATTCTTCCATTCTGGGTTGTAAGTTTGTGAATAAGGACCACCCTGCTGCCTGTTGCTCACAAAATTGACTTTTTCTGGATTTGATTGATTTTGTTGAAGTGGGCAGAAATTTATCGCGTGATTTTCGAAACAAAAATCACACAAAGTTGTATGAGCTGAATTCACTGGCTGCACACCCATACTATCTATTTTCCTTGTTAAAGCATCCAGCTTAGCATTTAATGCTGTAATCTCATTAACTGCAACAATTCCTCCAGACTTTGGTGTAGATCTATCTGAGTACCACTGGTAACTGTTCGCAGCCATCTTCTCAAAAATCTCAGATGCTTCTTCATATGTCATATCCATTACTGATCCTCCAGCTGCTGAGTCAGCGTACTTTTTATTCTCATTCGTCAACCCATTGTAGAATGTCTGGACTAAGATCCAATCTGCGATTCCATGTGTAGGACACTGTCTGATAAGCTCATTGAACCTTTCCCAAGCTTCAAAAATTGATTCCCTTGGCTGTTGACTAAAGGACAGAATTGCACGCCTTAGCTTTGACATGCGGCCAGGTGGGAAAAATTTATCTACAAATTTCTGGCTCATAACTTCAAAAGTGGTGATTGTGTGTAGGGGCAAAGAGTAAAACCAAGCTTTAGCTTTGTCCGCCAAAGGGAATGAGAATAGCTTTAATTTCACGGCATCCTCTGAAACTCCATTCATGCGTTGCATATCACATAGTTCCAAAAATGTCCTAAGGTGCGCATGAGGATCTTCAGATGGAAATCCATGAAAAACGCACGAATTTTGGATCAAGGATATCAAGGAAGTCTTGATCTCAAAATTATTAGTTCGGATTGTAGGAGGTACGATGCAGGTTCCAATGTTCCCCACAGGGGGAACTATGTAGTCTCGCAAAACACGCCTTCCATGATTTGGTTGTTGTCCATTCACAGCTGCGGGCAGATTTTGTTGATTACCCTTATTATCCTGAATTATATCATCTGCCATGGCTAAGTCTTTTTGTTGATTCGCTTCCAACTGTTGTCTACGCCTCTGTCGAAAGGTGCGTTCAATTTCTGTATCAAAAGGAAGCAAATCAAAAGACTTAGTCCTTCTTAACATAAATTAAATAAAACACAAATTAAAAACAAAAACTGAAAAATAATATAAAAATAAAAATAAAAATAAGCAAAATAAAGTTCAA
Source organism: Ligustrum vulgare (assembly GCA_963555705.1). Classification (NCBI taxonomy): domain Eukaryota; kingdom Viridiplantae; phylum Streptophyta; class Magnoliopsida; order Lamiales; family Oleaceae; genus Ligustrum; species Ligustrum vulgare. The sequence goes on along the minus strand of OY743173.1, from coordinate 36,585,284 downwards.
AGTAAAATAAGAATTAATGTGTATCGATATTAATATAAAAACAGTCCCCGGCAATGGCGCCAAAAACTTGTTGTGTTTGAATTTGAAATTGCAAGTGTACGATATCGCAATCAAGTAATAAAGTGGACCTAGGAGTCCGGATTATCGTTCCACGAGGACTGCTATTAATTACCGAAATATTTCAGTTCTTAACTTTATTTGAACAAGTGAAAATCGTTTTAAGAATAAAAATCTAGAATTAAGAAATGGAACTAATGGATTAAAATAATTGTTAAATTGTTTTGTTTTAAAAAATGATTGTAAAGTAGTTGGGATTCACGATTTCACCTAGCCAATTAAATCAATTCCAACCTCTGATTCGTTCATTTTGGCACATTGCCTCTTTCCGGTTGACGTCACAAACTCCTCACTTGTCCAATTTAGCTCCAATTAACATCCAATTATGCATTTTACCATTAATTGCTTCATTCTTCTTCAATTGAGACATTTTCTGAAAAGTAAACAAATAAACATAAATTAAATAGCAAATATTCCCACACGACAATAATTAATTCTAATTTAGACATACAAATAAGTGTATAAAATACGCTTATCAGTCTCCCTTTGAAAAGTATGGATCACCCTAAAGATAATTCCTCAATCTACAGGTTGAGGAGAATCATCAAATCAACAAACGAAGATTCGACCTACAAGTTGGGGAGAATCTGTAGACAACTCAATGCAATTGGAAGGAGTTAAGAAAGTCCATAGCGATGAAATATTGCACGTGAATGTGTCATATACAGTTGGATTGGAAAGGGGTAAATAGAAGATTGAGATAGATGCAACAGAAAATGTCATATTCAAGTAACTTCCTTGAAACTAACCCAATATTTGAGGCCCTTGTACGTGAAGTCCTTAATTAACGGTATTCCTATAGCCAAATGTTAATTGATAATTGAGCTGCCATAACACAACCCCTTTCAGAATGTTAAAAGGTTCTCGAAATCTGAAAGCGATATAATCCCAATTGCAGTAGTTTTGACCATTTTTAATGGAGGAGCAATTTCAACCAAATTAGTATTGTCTTTGGATATAAACAATAGGAAGTAATACAAATACCACAATGTTCTTCGTAATCGATGGTCCCACAAGCTATAATGTACTATTATGAAGGGATTGATACATGTAATTCAATGCATTCCTTCATCGCTCCATCAATGTTTGGTGTTTTGGAACGATAAAGGTGAAGGTGAAGTTGAAGTCATGCAGGAAGACCAAAGACCTTTTGTTACAGAAGCTAATTTGATTATACAATTTATGTACAAAGAAAACTATGTACCAGTCAAGGTGGTTAAAGATAACGCAGGTAATAGCACAGAGCGAGGAGTCATACTCAGAAGAGGCTCTTACTGAATTGTTCACTTCAAATGAGGCCAAATATAGTGGCCTTTGAGGAGTTAGTAATTGGCAAGAAGATGATTAAAGAGGTATGATGGAAGGTCAATTACAAAATAATTTGGCTGAAATTATGGTGTTTAGAGCCAAATTAATGGCTTATGGTAAGAAGTTTGAGGAAAAAACAAAAAGAGAAAAAACACTAACATTACTGAAGAGCAAAATTGTTGTGTTCAGCCTAGAAAAAGATTTACAAATTGAAATCAATAAGATGGATTGCTTGGAAGGAGACCTAACAAAATACTTGAAGGGTAATTTGATGAGTATTGCAAAATCAGGATATGCTTAAGCATAAGACCCTTTAACTAAGATGGACATTGGTGATAAATGAGATGATTGTCCAATCTTTATCAGTTAGTTGCTCGACGAAGAGATAAGTAATAAATTAATTTCTTTGTTAAACGAGTATAAATATTATTTTACTTGGGAGTATGAACAAATTCGTGGTTTGGATAGAAATTTAGTATAACATTGATTGCCACCAAGCCAATTTTAAGAAAGCAACCACCTAGACGTTTTGCACCCAATGTGTTTCCTAAAATAAATAAAGAAATTGAGCAATTACTAAAAGTAGGTTTTATTAGAACAACCAGATATGTTGAATGATTGTCTGATATTATGCATGTAATAAAAAATAATGGTAAAATGAGGGTATACATAGATTTCAGAAACTTAAATTTGGCAACACCTAAGGAGGGAAATCACATGCCAATGGTAGACTCTTTAGTTGATTCCACTGCTGGCCATACAATGTATTCTTTTACAGATGGGTATTCTAGTACAATCAAATATATATAACTGAAGAAGATGTTTATAAAACTGCTTTTAGATGTCCATGTGCATTAACAATGAGTGAGTAGTTATGCCTTTCGACCTAAAAAAAATGATGGATCCACTTATCAAAGGGAAATGAACTTAGTCTTCATGATTTAATTGGTGAATTTATTTAAGTATATGTAGACGATATAGTTGTCAAATCGCTCAAAGAAGAAAATCATTTTCACCAACTAAAATGCTCATTTGAGGGAATAAGATGGCACAAATAAAATTGAACCTTTAAAATGTGCATTTTGTGTAAATGTAGGAAAATTCTAGGTTTCTTGGTACACGAAAGGGGAACTGAAGTTGATAAAAAAAGAAAGCAAATATCATACTAGAGATCAAATCGACTAACAATAAAATAAAAATTCCAAAGACTTCTGGAAAAGTATTTTCTTTGCTTTATTTCTAATTATGTAGGGGGGAACAAAAGCTTTTTCACCTCTTTTAAAGCTTAAAGGACATGAAGAATTCATCTGGAATAAAGAACATCAAAAGACTTTTGATAGCCTAAAGGCTTGTCAAATTCACCTGTGTTGGTCTCACCTTTTCAAGGATGACTAGTGAATGTATATATATATCTTCTAAAAAAAGAGTATATAGCTGACATGGTCACTCAAGAAAACCAATTGAGTAAGGAAAGAACAATTTATTACCTTAGTAGACAATTGACTAAGTTTGAATGTAACTATTTAGCTATAGAAAAGTTGTGTTTAGTTCTTTACTAAGGGCCTATCTTTAGCATGTTATTGTATATTTGGTAAATTAAATTTAATTAAGTACATATTTTATCTCCATATTTTGCATCAACGAATTGGTCTTTGGACTTTACCTTTATTAGAAGGAAATACAATATGTGCCAAAAAAGCTGTTAAGAATCAAACATTGGCTGATTTTTTGGCCGATCATCCAAGTGTTAATGTTCCTAAGGAGATTGAGTTAGAATTTGACTTGTGCGAAATGAAACCTTGTACATAGTACTTTGATGGTTCAAAGATAGCTAAAAGTGCATGAATTGATGTAGTTTTAATAGACTCATATGGAGTGAATCACCAATTCTTTTTCACTTTAAATGATCTATGCACCAACAATTAGGCTGAATATGAAGCACTCATTGTAGGCCTAAAATTATTACTAGAAACGGGATTCAAGAGTAATGCTAAAGGAGATTTCCAGTTAGTGATTAACCAATTGGCTAGCACATTTATGTGCCAAAGCGATTCTATTATAAGTTTGTACAAAATTGCCCCTAGAATTATTAAAAGAGTTTAACCAAGTGGAGCTTCAATACGTAAATAGAATATATAATGACTTGGCAAATGAATTGGCCAAATGGCCTTAGGATATTCTAAGGTTCTAGGTTTATATTCTGTATGTAAATATGGAATGATAATGTCTGTAGTAGAATGTAGGGTGGAAGGAATCAACTGCACAAAACATGAAGAAATAATAGATTAGAGAAAATAGATAAAAAAATTTCTTAGGCAGTGTTTGATAACTTTCCAATTCCATGGAAATGTCACATCTGGATAATTGATTTCCTCCTTATTCCGCTTGATACTAACATGTAATTGGAATTCGAATTCTAAGGTACAATCATTTGAAGCTATAAAATGATCAATTCCATGGAAATCAATTCTTTGGGGGGGGGGGGGGGGGGAGTTGTTTTCCAACTAACATGGAATTGGAATTCTTTTCTACCTTTGCCAATCAAACGGACCCTTAGAGTAACAAGACCAGCAGGGAGAAAGAAAAATGAAATTGCACACACTTAATTACATATTAATGGATGGAGAATTTTACAAGAAGTGTACATACGGATTCATGCTAAAATGTGTAAATCAAGTAGATGCAAAAACAATTATGGTAGAGATGAACGAAGGAATATGTAGAGCTTATCAAGTAGCCCAAAAGATGAGATGGTTGATCGTTAGAAGTTAGTATTTCTCGCAAAAAATAGGCAATTGTGCATCAAATATGATAAAACTTGTTTAGCATGTCAAAAATATGGACCAATTCAAAGAATGCCAGCAAAGGAAATGACATCCATCATTAAACCTTGTCCGTTTAGGGGATGACCAATATACTTGATTGGGAAAATCTATCCTCCCTCATCCAAGCAACACACATTTATCACAGTAGCCACAAACTTCTTCACCAAATGGGTTGATGCCACTCCTTTAATGGAAATCTCTCAAGAAAGAGTCATAAAATTTATCCAAGATCACATAACTTATAGTTTTTGAATACCACAAAATTTAATAGAGCATCATGAAACTTCTTTGAATGGAGATCAAGTCAAACAATTTTTGGGTAAGTCTGGTATTAAGTTAGTAAACTCAACCCCTTATTATGCCCAGTTAAATTGTCAGGCTGAATCTTAAAACAAGATTCTTAAAAGCACTATAAGGAAAGTGATAGATGAAAATGCCAAAAATTGACACGAATGTTTATTCAAGGCTTTATGGACTTATAAAATGTATTCTTGTTCAAGCACATGAGTCACCCCATTCCAACTTACTTATGGGCAAGAGGTAGTGTTGCCTGTGAAATCAATATACAATTAATCAGAGTGACTTTGAAAAATAACTTGACCAGTGAACAATATGCAGAAGTCATGACCCGAAATTTGTTAGAAATGGACAAATTGAAGTTTGACGTCCTAGATAACCTACAAGTTTAGAAGTAAAAAATGGCTAAGTATTTTAACAAAAAGGTTATAATCAAGTCATTTAGTTTGGACGAAATAGTTTGGAAAATGATACTCCATTCAGATAGTAAAGATCTAAAATATGAAAAATGGTCGTTTAAATGGGAAGGGCCACATAGGGTAAGAAATGTATTACCAAATGGGGCATACCACTTAGAAGATTTAGATGAAACAAAAAAAGTGAGATCTATTAATGGAAAGTACTTAAAAAGTATGTTAATTCAGTATAAGAAGAAAAACGAATAAGTATTGATAATACATGTGATTAAAAGTATGTCATAGGCTATTACACCAAGTACTTTTCATAAATAGATAAAATACATTGAATCATATTCAATGTACATTACAATTAAAGACGTTATCATCCTATTCTAACTTCTTCTACTAATATGCAAATTGTTGGATGACATCGTCCTACCTTAACTTTTCTACAATAGATCGCATTTGGTCTCAATTTCAACCAACCAGAATGAAGTTTTGTATCATCTGCAACATATTCTACCTTGAAAACATCTAGATAATCCACCTGAACTTTTGAGTAACGAGCCATCAAAGACTTTGTCCATTCAACTTCCTATGAGGCATTACACTTCTTGGCTGTGATCTCATTTCACAATCACTTATTCTAGCTTGAAATTCCCTTAATTCAACTTTTAGACTTATCAGCGAGTCTTCAGTCACTACCTCAGCAGAGAGATAGTTTAAAGTGGATTAGGCCTTCTCAATCTCAAGATCTAGATATATTTTTCTGCTATAGCCTGTAAAAAGCCAATTTTCCTTCTCTTTAGCCGATTACTCTCATATAGCAAAAGGAAAACTTCATGATGAATCCCTCCTAAGAATAGCCTTATATCAGCTAAAAGTACAAGCGATGGAAATTTGAGAGTCTTAGCAACTTCAGAAAGAATGGGTGTGTCCTCAGGCAAAGAAGGAGAATCAATAGTGAATAGGATCCTCAGGGGCTGTAGAATCTTTCCCCATAGTATCTGAACGAGGAAACTATTCCCCAGAAGATACATTCATAGGTGCCTTACCCATTTTGGCGAAGAGGCTCTTTCACCAAAGGTACTTGATGTGATCCATAGTCCAAACACAAGTCCAAGCAAAGATCCTTTGATGGTGGAAGAAGGGCTAATGACTCAGTTTCGAGCAAAGGTCAAAGAGGTGATGGACAACCTTGTGCAAGAAACAATGTACAAAACCACATCCTAGGTGACTAAAGAAGAAATTTTCATGTTTAACTAAAGAAGAAATTTTCATGTTTAACTAAAGAAGAAATTTTCATGTTTAACTCAAGCTGAGAAATCAAATGGATCAACGTCATTCAAGCACTAGAAGAAGGACACTCCGAAGAGAGCCACACAATCGCGCGCCCAGAAGTATAGGTCATCGGACGATCGTATAAATTAAATGGAGAACCAAACAAGTTGTTCCATGCAATCTCTGATTGTAAAAGCAAACGATCGCGTTCACAAGCAATGGAAATTTGAGAGTCTTAGAAACTTTAGGAAGAATGGGTGTGTCCTCAGGCGAAGAAGGAGAAGCAATAGTCAATAGGATCCTCAGGGGCTGTAGGATCTTTCCCTAAAGCATCTGAACCAGGAAACTATTCCACAAAAGATACATTCATAGGGGCCTTACCCATCTTGGCAAAGAGGCTCTTTCACCAAAGGTACTTGATGTGATCCAGAGTCCAAACACAAGTCCAAGCAAAGATCCTTTGATGGTGGAAGAAGGGCTAATGACTCGGTTTCGAGAAAAGGTCAAAGAGGTGATGGACAAAACAATGTACAAAACCACATTCTAGACGACTAAAGAAGAAATTTTCATGTTTAACTCAAGCTGAGAAATCAAATGGATCAACGTCATTCAAGCACTAGAAGAAGGACACTCCGAAGAGAGCCATGCGATCGCGCGCCCAACAGTATAGGCGATCGAAAGACCGTATAAATTAAATGGAGAACCAAACAAGTTGTTCCACGCGATCGCTGATTGTAAAAGCAAACAATCGTGTTCGTTTTACTGACCTAATTTTTGTGAATTTAAGTTTTAATTCTGCTTTAATTAGATTTAATTCGATTTTATCCAAAAACAATTCTAGTTCAACCCTCATTGTTATAAAAGGGTTTATCCTATTTATTTACTAATTAGATTAGAATTTTTTTATTGTTTTTCAATTAGATTAGGTTATCTATTAGTTTCCTAACTAGAATAGTTATTTATATATATATTTTTTTGCCTATATAAAGGCTTCTTCATTGTACTTAATTACACACAACTTTGAGATTAATATAATTCAAAATGCATATTTGCTTTCAAACATTATTCTTCATTTAACTAATTCTGAACTTAGTGATCAAGAGTTCGACATATATTGTTTGATTGTGTTAGTTGCTTGATTCAAATAATTTTAATCAATCTCTAAATCATGATTTTTTTGGATTTCTTGAGTTCGTGTCAATCTTTGTAAGTTTCGTAGCTAAAATTGCTACGTGATTTGCTTCAGTTGGTATCAGAGCTTAGACTCCAGAAATCATGGTTATCTCTTTACTTTTTTGTTCTTCGTGTTCTAAAGTCATTAATCCAAAAAAGTATCCCAAAAACATTCAAATTCGTTATTGTGTTCATTTAGAGTTCAATTTAAATTTCATTTGTTTTGATGTTTTCATAGTTGAATTCTCGAGCAAAAAAATATTCAAAAAAATTATACCGAAAATTTGAGCTGAAAACAATTTTGAAGATTTTCAGTCAAAAAATAAAGTTGTTCAAAAACTACTTTCTTTAATTAACTTCAGTTCCCATCAAAAGTGTCAAAAATCCTCACTAACGTTCTATTTTGAATTCTTCAAGGTTGAAACTTGGTAGAGTTTGGATTCGTTGTTTGAAGCACTTGTGCATTAGCAATTGAGTGGAAAAAGACAGAGTGGTGTGACTAATAGAGAGAAAAAGCCAAAAAACTGAATGATAGATGAGTGAAAAATCGTGAGCCATATATTACTTAGTTTTTGAATGCTATATGATTCTACTACAAACAAAAATAACGATTAGGCCAACATGTCGGAATAATTGATACAACAATTTGAGCGGTTGTTTGGTAATGTGATTGGTAGGTTGTATAGGTTAGAACGACTAGGGAAGTGCCCAACACCAAGAGAATAAGCAGGCTAGAGCATATGATAGAGGTAAATGAAGAGTATGAAGAGGGTAGTGATATTGATGTGGGAATACTTATGGATAGAGGAGTTAGGCATGAGAGGAGGGGTAGAGATCTTATGGGAGATAGAGTTGATCGTAGCATGAGAAAAAGGTTACGGTTTCAGTACTTGAATTAATCGATTATGCTATTACTCGGTGGGATCAAGTAGTGACATCTAGGAGGAGGAATCGTGATAGGCCTATTAGTACTTGGGATGATCTAAAAGCTATGATGAGGAGGAAATTTGTACCTAGTCATTATTACAGGTAGCTTTATAAAAAATTGCAAACTCTATACCAAGGTTCTAAAAGTGTGGAGGACTACCATAAGGAGATGGAATTGTTGATGATTAGGGCGAATGTATAGGAGGATTGGGAGGCTACTATGGCCCGGTTCTTGAATGGGTTGAATAGGAAAATAGCTAATGTGGTTGAATTGCAACATTATTTGGAGTTAGAAGATATGTTACACATGGCCATGAAGGTAGAGAGACAATTAAAAAGAATGGAGGCAGCAAGGTATCCATCGAGTTCTTCGGGTCCTTATTCATCTTGGAAACTGAAGTTGGAAAACAAAGGAGATGGACCTTTTTCAAATTGGAAACTTGAGGTACCGAAAGGAAAGGAGCAAAGTGCTAACAAATTCCCACCCAAGGGGGAATCCCAACCATCTAGGAGTAGGGACATCAAATGTTTGGGAAGAGGACACATATCTTCTCAATGCTCCAACAAAAGGGTAATGTTGTTGCGAGATGATAAAGTGGAAAGCGAAAGCGAGGAAGACTATAATTACATGCTGTAATTGGAGGAGGCTAGTGATGATGAGAAGGTGTTGTATGGAGATCGTGGCTATTGGTGCTCAAATCAAAATGGATGACTTGGAACAAAAAATGGAAAACATATTCCATACACAGTGCCACATCAATAACAATCCATATATTATGATTATTGACGGGGGCAGTTGTACTAATGTTTCTAGCACTATACTTATTTAAAAATCAGGATTAACATTGTTAAAACATCCTAAACTTATAGGCTTCAATGGTTGAATGATAGTGAAAAAATTAAGGTGAATAGGGGGTATTGGTGAATCTTTCTATTTGTAGCTATCATGATGAAGTAATGTGTGATGTAGTACCTATGCATGCCGGACATATTTTTTTGGTAGACCATGGAAATATGATAGGAAAATGATACATGATGGGTACAAAAATAGGTATAAATTTACCAAAGAAAGAAAGTTTGTTACCTTTGCGCCATTAACACCAACACAAGTGTATGAAGACCAAATCAAATTGCAAAACAATGAAGAGAAAAGAGAGGGGGAAAATGAGAGAAAGAGACTTGATGCCATGACCTCGAAAAAAGGAGAGGAAAAGAGAGTTGGAGCCACAACTCCAAAAAAAAAGGAGAAGCTAAAGAAAACAGAGAGTTGGGGTTCGTACCTCAAAAAAGGAGAGGGAGTGAAAAATGCTAGAAAAGAAATTGAGAGAAAAGACAAATAAAAAGTGAGTTTTTTTGTGAAAGAGTGTGAAATAAAAAAGGCTTCATAGAAAATCAATCAATGGCCTTGTTATTATACAATGATTCATTCATTGCACTTGATGAAACTAACAATTCCCTCTCTAGTTTGACTGCTTCTTTATTGCAGGAATTTGAAGATGTGTTCTCGGAGAACATGCCTAGTGGTCGTGCATGAGACTTTCATCTCACATGGCCCCTAAGTGATAAAATAAAGAAGAACGGTAACCACCCATTTGCGACATCAAACATCAAATTGACTTTGTACCCGGAGCAGTCATTCTAAATCAACCCGCTTATCGAAGTATCCTCGAGGAGACAAAGGAACTTCAAAAGCAAGTGGAGGAATTGATGGGTGGTATGTGAGGGAAAGTATGAGTCCATGTGCCATGCCCATGTTACTTATGCCAAAGAAAGATAGGACTTGGAGAATGTATGTTGATTTCAGGGCTATTAACTACATAATGGTAAAGTATTGTCATCATATTCCTAGGTTAGATGATATGTTAGATTAATAGTATGGGTCTAGCATATTTAGTAAAATTGATCTTAAAAATGGTTATCATCAAATCCGAATGAGGGAAGGAGATGAATGGAAAACTGCTTTTAAAAACTAAATATGGCTTGTATGAATGGTAGTCATGTCATTTGGACTTACTAATGTACCTAACACATTTATGCAACTAATGAATCATATTTTACGTCTATTTATTGGTAAATTCATCTCAGTTTACTTCGATGATATTTTGATTTATAACAAGAATTTAAATGAGTATATAGATCATGAAAGATGTGTACTTTGTGGTTTTAAAGCAAAAACAACTTATGCTAATTTTTAAAAGCATAACATTTGGATGGAAAAAATTGTCTTTCTTGGATATGTGGTTAGTGCTAAGGTAATAGAAGTACACGAGGAGAAAATCAAAGCTATCAAAGAATGACCAACACCTAAAAGCATAATCGAGGTTAGAAATTTTCATGATTTTGTTAGTTTTTATAGGCATTTTATTAAGGATTTTAACACAATTGTCAAACAACTCATGGAAGTTGTTAAGAGAAGTATAGGATTTAAATGGGAGCATTGAACAAGAGTATGCATTTCAAACTATCAAAGATATGTTGTGTAAGGCGCTGATTTTATCACTTCCTAATTTTGACAAAACTTTTGAGATTGAGTGTGATGCCTTAATGATAGGTATTGGAGTTTTTTTAATCCAGGATCGAAAGCCAATAACTTACTTCGGTGAGAAGCTAAAAGGAGCAGTTCTTAATTATCATACATATGACAAAGAATTGTATGCACTTGTTCGAGCTTTAGAGTCATGGAAACACTATCTATGACCATGGAAATTCGTGATTCACACCGACCATGAGTCATTGAAGCATTTGAGAGGTCAAGGTAAGTTAAACAAGAGGCATGCAAGATAGATGGAATTCATTGAAACATTTCCATATGTTATCCAGTATAAACAAGGTAAAGAAAATATAGTAGTGGATGCATTGCCTCGAAGGTATGTACTTCTAACTTCCTTAGCTGCTAAATTACTTGGTTTTGTTAAGGACATATATGCTAGTGACCGAGACTTTTCTAATATATATGCAGGGATGGATCTAGAAATATAGTTCAGCTAGACCGGTCGTTGACCGTTAACCGTGATAACAATAGCAAGATTGTTTATTATTATTTAATTAAATAATATTAAAAATGAACAGTCAGTATAGAAAACGTAGTTATTGTGAAATATGAAAATACATACACAAATAAATATATTATCCAATTCATAATAGTGTTTCTTTCGACACGGCTATGTTTTTTCTTTTGAACATAATTGAAGCATAAACAGATTAAGAACACAAGAACCCACCATTAACCCCATATTTTTCATATTTCCAAGATTTGCAGAAAATTCTCTTGAATTCAATTAACAAGAGGAAACCAACTAAACACAATCCATGAGTATAATAATTTTCGAAATACAAAACAGAATTTTAATGCTATAAATTGAACAATTACTTACCAAAATGAGGACGGAAGCAAAGGTGAATTGAGGATGGAATTAGAAGCAAAATAGCTGCTAGCCCTAGGTTAGTCACCATATTTTCCGGCGAAGATATGTTAGTCACCATATTTTCCGGCGAAGATATCTGTGGCAATTCTGAAAATACAAAACTTAAGTTAAATAAATTCCTTTAAAACCAAATAACAATAACCAAACATTAGAAAGCTTACATTTTTTATGCGTGCACCTTTATATAAAAAATGCAACTCTCTATCTATGCGTGTATGTGTGAGTAAGATATGGGTACAAAATTGACCCCAAATTGGCCGTGACTTGAAAAGAAGAAAGATTTGGTAGTAGTCTTTTTTAACAGCAGAAGGTGGAAAATCGGGAAGAGCACCTTTTGAACCCATATTTTATGTATTAGGTTCAAGGATTTAGTTAGTTATTAGGCTCTAATTATTAACTTATTGTTGGGCTTCTTCATTTTTAGCACAAAGTCTGTTAACGGAAGGAAAAGAAGACACAGACCTCAAACCTCCTCCTTCATCCTCCCCCTGAAACTGAAGCTTTCAAATGATAAAGCAAGCATGGTTTTCCATTCTGCAAACATGGTTTTCCAATCACCTTTGGAGGACAACCATGTCCCGACTGACCTCTCAAGAATCTTCTCTTTAAAAAAAAAAAAAACTCCAACGGATCTAGCTAGCGCGACCGCGAGAGCTCACTGCTAGCTGTATCCATCCATGTATATATGAATCATGTGGTAATGGGGATTTGGATAAATTTTTTAAGCACAATGATTATTTATTTTGGGAAAATAAATTGTGTGTTTCTAAGTGTTCAATGAGGGAGTTTCTAGTAAGAGAAGCACAAGTGGGGTTTGATGGGATATTTTGGGATTAAAAAGACCTTAGAAATACTAAGTAAGAATTTTTATTGGCCTAAGATGAAAATTTATGTAGATCGGGTTTGTAGTAGATGCATAACTTGTTAGAAGGATAAATCTTAGATTTTACCTCAAGAATTATACACACATTCATCCGTCCCTACTAAACTTTGGGTTGATATTTCTATGTATTTTGTATTGGGTTTACCTAGGACTAAGTTACTATGTTCTACTATAAGTATTGTCTCAGATAGGGATGTTAAACTCCTTAGTCACTTTTGGAGGATATTATGGAACAAGTTAGGCACTAAGTTACTATGTTCTACTACACGTCACCCACAAACCAATGGGAAAATCGAGATAGTTAATAGGACTATGATTCAATTTTTGTGCACTATAATCAACAAAATTTTAAGAGTCGGGAAGAATGTTTGCAATTTATTGAATTTGCATACAATAGGGCCACACATTTTACTACTTGTTCACATTTTTAAATTGTTTATGGTATTAAACTACTAACACCTTTGGATTTAACTCCTTTACCTTGATGAATGTGGTAGCTTAGATGGAAAGCAAAATGCTGAATTGGTTAAATCACTCAATGAAAAGGTAATAATGCAAATTAAAAAGAAAAATGAGCATTATGCATTACAGGAAAACAAAGGTAGAAAAAACGTTACATTTAAGCCCGGTGATTGGGTTTGAGTGCACTTGAGAAATGAACGTTTTTCAAAGCACATGAACTCAAAATTGCAACCACGAGTAGATGGCCCATTTCAATTTCTTGAAAGGATTAATGACAATGCCAACAAACTAGATCTTCCCGGTGAGTATAAAGTTTTGGCTACATTTAATATTTCTGATCTTTCTTTGGTTGATGTAGGAACTGATTCAAGGTCGAATCCTTTCAAAGAGATAGGGAATGATGTGATCCAGAGTCTGAACACAATTCCAAGCGAGGATACTTTGATGGTGGAAGAAGGGCCTATGACTATGTTTCGATCAAAGAAGGTCAAAGAGGCGATTGTACACAAAACAATGGACAAAGTCACGTTCTTGGTGACTAAAGAAGCAAGTTTCATGTTGAACTTGAGCCAAGAAATCAATTGGATCAAAGTCATTCAAGCTGTCGAAGAAGGACACTCTGAAGAGAACCACGCGATCGGGCGCTCAAAAGTATAGGAATCACATGACCGCATAAATTAAAGGCAGAACTAAACAAGTTGTTCCACGCATTGCAGCTTGTAAAAGCAAACAATCACATTCCTTTTACCAACCCAAATTTTGGCAAATTTAAGTTCTAATTCAGCTTTAATTAGATTTAATTTAGTTTTATTCAAAAACAATTCTAGTTCAACCCTTATTTTTAGGGTCGAGCTTTTTTTGGCTTGAGCCGAGCCAAACCAAGGCTCGACCAAAAAATTAAGGCTCGACTCGAGCTTCTTCGAGCCGAGCCGGGCCGGCCTTTTTTTATAAATACATGTGGCAAATGAATTATGTTTACTTAAACATATAATGTACACAATAAATATAGTTAAAATATCAAACGTAAGATCCAATAAAAATTACTAATTGTATTATCTATATTCAATAAGAGTTATAAGTTACAACTCTCCTCCTTTTTCTGGGCTTGGGATCGGCTACGATTAACATAGGCGGATTTAAAATTGTACACGAATAATATATTTCATCTACAATTTTTTTAAAAACATACTAATTTAAAATACACAAAATGATTTTTAAAAACTTACAATTTTTTCCTATCTTAAACATTGTTGCAAGTCTTCGGCCATAATGCTGTCGACTTTATCTTGAAGTCATAACTCTACATATTCCTTCAGTCTTGACCGTTTAGTCTAATATGTCTTCCTTCAGTCTTGACCGTTCGTCTGAAAAAATCCTACCACTTAAACTGAATGTAGCTTCCTAATCCATGGTGGACACCGGAGGTGTTAGTAAATCACGTGCAATTTTTGTTACAATGGGATATTGCCTTTCATTACACCTCCACCAAGTTAGAATATCAAAATTCTCTAATTCTTGTGGTGTTAACACACTATGAACATCCACGCACATGTATCTAGCTAACTCAAATGAAATTTCAACATTTGTACCACATAAATCTATTGATCTAGATATGTTTCCACTGGAACTAATTGAGTGAGCACATGCATTTGTGTTAATAAAGTCCCATAAAGAATTAGAATGCATTGGAGTACTTTGTGAAACATTAGTTTGGGAAGTAGAACTGCCTTGATCTCTTTTTGTAGCTTAATAATTGTGCATTTCACATAATAAAGATTCCTTATTAACATGTGATAGTTCTACATTTAAATTTTATGAAATTCCCTTTTTAATAGCCTTACTGCCCATTAAATTTAATCGATGATCCATCACCGAGGCTAAAACAAATAAAGAAGGTAATTCTTCCCAGTATTTGCGGAATTTCATTTCCATGGAATAGACTACATCAATAAAAATTGGTAAATTCCTATATTGATTGAATGTTTGTGCAACATGAAAAAAGTGTTGCAAAACAAGTGAAGATGTTGGGTAAAACACACCACTGCAAGCATTTGTGACATCATAAAGGACTTTTAAAAATCTTTTTACACAAAATGCAATTTCCCATTCCCAATCTTCTAAATTATGTGTAGGTCCATACGTATGCCTACCATTATAATACATTGAAATAATTATTTCATATTTCTCAAACGATTGCAGCATAAAAAATGTATAGTTCCATCTATGTGATACATCCGTAGCAAATGTACGTTCTTCTAAATTATACTCCGCACATAAACTATTAAATGCTTGTTTTCTTGATGGTGACACATTTATGAAATTTATTGCTTGTCTAATTTTATCTAAAGGTGTCTCAATATGTTCTAAACCACTTTTAACAATTAAGTTGATAACGTGACAAACAAAACGTTGGTGGAAAAATAAACTACCAAATGGTGGGTTTAAATCAGAAATAAATTTAACAATAACAACCTTTTTAATGCTATTATTATCAAAAGTGAAACTATGAACCATATCTTGCATATTCTATTCTTCTATAATCCCTTTTAAAACTAAATAAATGTTAGTTGCATTATGGGGATATTCGACTAATCTAAATGCAATAAATTTTTTGTGCAAAATCCAAAGATTGTCCATGTAATGAGCTGTGGCAGTAATATAACATTTTTTTGTTACCACTGGTCCATAAATCAGATGTAAATGAAATAACAGTATCATATTTTCTTAAGGATGTAATGGTAGCTCCTTTCCTTTTATTATATAATTTTATGGTGTCTACACGAAGTGTATTTCTACAGTAAGGAGTATAAATGGGTTGAAGAAAATTCTAGACGAGTCGGGTGAAGTGAACATAGTCGATTAAGGAAAGTGGCATCTCAGCGACTGCCACATATGCAACCATACTTTCTCGAAATCTTTCTTGCGAATACACAAACTTTGAAAGATTAGAACCAAATACACCAAAAACAAGTTGGGACTGTGTTGGGTCAACAATCGATATTGTTTTAGAAGTCCTTGCTATGTGTCGGTTCAAATGTTAGGTGCTTGACCTGGGCTTCCAGCTCATTTCCTTACCACAGTAATTGCAACACGCCTTCCATATATCAACTCCATTTTCAACACCAATTTTTTTTCTTTTCATATGTTGCCAGTAATTCGATGACTCTTTTTTAGCTCATTTTATTTCAACAACTTCCTCCTCTTGGATATCATCCAAGTCAATTTGAGCATTTTTCGGATGCATCGATATGAGATGGAGTGCTTGAGCTACCCCTGAATTGGTTAACTTCATCGCTGTTAAAATCCATTTGTAGACAGTAGACCGTAGTTTCAAATTTGGAACTGAAAGAAATATTAGCACAAGAATATAGAGAATTGAACAGAAATTATAGTAAATCAATGAATATTATGGAAAAGAAATTGTAACTTGTAAGTGAATTAACTTGTAAATTTACAAACAAAATACCAACTTTATAGACAAAAATACGTAGGAAAATATCAGATTTCAAATTCAAAATTTGAAAGAAAAAAAAAAAAAAGAATCTGATTCGCGTTGCAGGTAGCTAGCCTGCAACACACGTTGGCATTAAAGGCAGCAGCTGCCTGTAATTGCAGGCAAATAACACGGGCCAAATTGGCATGTTCACGGGCCAAATTGGCCCACCACACGGGACGGGCCGAGCTCGAGCCAACCTGGAATTTTCAGGTTCGGTCTTTCAAGCCGAGCTTTTTACAAGCCGAGTCCGAACTACTCGAGCCGATGAGCCGTTTTGACACCAATAGATTATGTTATTTATTTAGTTTCCTAGCTAGAATAGTTCTTTGTGTGTGTGTGTGTGTGTGTTTGTGTGTGTGTGTGTATTTCCCCCTATATAAAGGATTCTTCATTGTACTTTATTACACACAACTTTGAGATTAATATAATTCGAAAGACATATTTGCTTTCAAACATTGTTCTTCAATGAACTAATTGATTGTGTTGGTTACTTGATTCAATCTCTAAATCGTGATTTGTTGGCTTTCTTTAGTTCTTGTCAATCTTATGTAGGTTTCATAGCTACAATTGTTACGTGGTTTGTATTAGTACTTCAATAGGGGATGCTGTAAAAGACAAACATTAATCATAAGGAAGTTGCATACCAAAAGAAATGACGTAATTTGAAATAAATATTACCTTCAGGATCCAACACCATTTGATGGGAATGTTGGATTTTAGCATTATAAGACTCCAGAGCCAAACCTTCATCTTGGGATGAGGGCTCTCCAATTATTGGAACATCTAAAGACTCAAGAATTTGAGGGTCTTCTACTGGAGGAGGAATTCAAACGTCAGAAATAGAAGGTTGGACTGGCTTACAAAGGAGTCGGGAGGGAGAGAAGACCTTTGAAATGGCAAATCAAACAATTAGTATACCAGATAAGTATCCTAAAATAATGATCACAAAGACATAAATATAAAGACCTTCTTTCTCACAAGAGGAGCATCATCCTTATCAAAATCATCGGCCTGGTCTTTGATTGGCTATTTTATGCTAGAAGTCTTCTGAAAGTCTCTTTTGGATTAGCTTGAATTAAGAGAGAAGTAGGAGATTTTATGGGGGACTTAATACCTTTCTTGGAACAAGATGTGATTACAAAATGGGAAGATTTAGGAGATTTGGAGTAGGATAAGGAATTAAATTTAAAGGAGTGAAAAATCAAATGTACATAAATGGAAAATGTCATCTTTTTGATATTTTCCCAGAAACTTTTAAAAATGGGATAATTAACAGTAGTAGGATTTAATTGGAGTAAGGAAAAGCTATTCAATAAGGACTTCTTCTAGCTATCAATGACTCGACATCAGCCTGAGAAAAAGTGTGAAAATGCTCCTTAAGATTTTTGGAGTAGCAGAGAGGAATCTTCCTAGCTTGGCTAAGCCTAAATTGACGGGAAAAGAACTGGGAGAGTAAATTTCAATACCCGCCTTACCATTAGTGCCTATAATCAAGTCGTTGAAGATTTCTTGTCCAACCAAAAACTGAGCCAAATGGGTGAAGCATCCTCTATTTCCCTAGAAGTTGAGGGAGGTTGGACGTATGAAAGAATTTGATAGGTTTCAAAAGGGAAAAAAGAAGGTAGAGAATGAAGTGTATAAAAATAAATAATGGATAATGTGAATGAACAGAGGTTTGATGATGGGAACACAAATGAGGACTTACATAACCAATAATGGATAAAAGGCAATGCACTTAAAAATGGGAAGGCTCATCCCCAAACTTGCTGTGAAGATCCTGAAGGTGTTTATATGAACTAAATAATTGCTTGTCCATTTTCTAAGGCACCCTAGTAATTATCATAGCAAGGGAAATGGAATTTCCCCCATTGAAGATTAGTTAGGGTGCTTATGTCCCTTATGTTGACCTATGATTATTCATATATTTATTGTTTTGATTATAACAAACAAGATTGCTTGTATTTCTAACAAGTTTCAATTCTTCAGTTTTTCTTATATATCTCAATAAGCATTCAAATGCTCAAATCTTCATCCAGTGAGATACAAACAAAAGAGACTCGAAGAAAACAAGAAACATTGAAGACTAAACTGTAGAAGTTTTTATGTTGAAACTTCAAAATTACTTGTAAATGTATCGACTCTTCAATCTTTAGCAAGTACATAAAGCTCAAATTATTTTCATAATTTCATCACTTGCATATAAATATTTATGATTCATAATATGAATATGAATTAGATTTTGGAAAAATGAATATTTTGATATAAAATTAAAAATCCAAAATCTGCATATTTCGGTCAACTGAAATACTCTGATCCACCGAAATTCTGTTCGATCGAAATGACTGATTTTATCAACTAAAAGTTCAACGACTCAATTCTTGTAATGGCTATTTTAAACATTTCGATCAACCAAAACTCTGAATTGCTCGACCGAAAGTGTCAGAGTTAGATTTTCTTGTTCTATAAATACTCATATCTCTTGCATTCAATTCCAACAACTTTTATGAGCAATTAAGAGAGTATATTCACTTGAAAATCATTTGGCCTACTTAATTTTATATTCTATTTCATTTATTGCAAAGATTCTTTTGATTGATCAAATTATTTACATACTTTTTATCAAAGAATCTATATTGAAGAAAACTCACTACTCTCATTCATTCTTGATTATTGATTGAGTTCTTGATCACCAAACACTTATATTGAAGTGTACATTGCTCTTTATATTTAACTTGTATTATTTTTTAAGAGATATCATTGGTTTAAAAACTTTGATACAAGCTAAATCATTACATATCATTTATCAAAGTTTTTACAAACACTTGAACTTTAAATATTTGCTATCTACTGAAGTTTTATTCTAACTCTCGAAATACTTTACTTGATTATATCATTTATTAAGAGAGTTTATTCAATTGTAAAATTATCATTTGCATTTTGGTGGTTTCGAGATCCTTGTGAAAACTTGATTGTAAAGGATAGGTGCTCCTTGTTGTGAAGTCACTTAAAGATTTGATACTCCTTATTGTAAGTTACCATTATAGTGAATTTGACATTGCTCGTGACGAAGAGCTCTGTAATAGAGGACGTAGATCACGTTGGTTGATTGAACCTCTTTAAATCATCATTTACACTATCTTATCCATTTTACTTACTTTTATTGCACTTTTTTTTATCTCATTATTTCATATTCTGCAATACTTTCATTAAGTGTTATTTGCTTAATTGTTACCTATTCCTATCACTTTACCTTGATAATTAACTTGCTTCCATCATGAAGTGTTCATAATTGATTCATCGTTTTAAACTTTAGACTATTTATCAAAAAAACTTTATATTTCCAATTCACCTCCTCTTGGTTAGTTAATCTTGAGTTATCACCTTAGAGTGACAGATAAAGGGCCAAGTGGGAAGACAAATGTATTATTATTTGATACTAAAAAATGTAGGGCTATGAAAAACAAAGTAGGATTATAAGCCGGGATATTCAGAGTAAGCTCCAACATATCCAAAATGGGATTTTAAAACTGCAAAAACGTGCAAAATTTTGAATACAGAAAAATTAATGATTACACATTAATTTAGACATATTGGGGTAATCATTGAGATATAAAATTACTCAATTCAAAGGCACAACATAAAGGCCACAAAATAAGAAGCCTAACTTTGAAGACCGTGGTGAATGTCAAGCAACTTGATCTCGCAGAAGAAGATTTAGAGCAATTGGCTGAGTGAAGCAGTATTTGGGGCGATATATAGTTGAAGAAACAGTTTATCTCACTCACCCATTATCTAAAATAATTGTAATGGAGCCATGGCAATTACTAAAATGTGGGCAGTTAAGAGTGGTATTGTGGGACGTTACTAAAGGGAGTAATTGATACAAGGTAATAGACGCTTACAAACAGTTATGCAAAAAGAATCATGCAAATATAAAAGACATTAAGCAACATGAAGAAAGAACCGGAAAATCAACTCTCAAACAGGGACTATGTAAATTTTTATCTTCAATTTTTACTTACGACTAGCTGCTAGACTCTCGACACATATTCCCTTGGGCCGATCCAAACAAGTGGGCCTGAATGGTCTTGCCCATCTTCTAAAAAATAGCATCATTTTAAATGAAACAATACATAAATAAAGGGGGTTAGAAATGCATATTTCAAAGTTAAGCAAAAATGTTTTAAAATTCTAAAATCAGGTCCTAATTAGTTTTTTAATTAAAATAAATAATAAATAATGTTTTATTAATTAAATATACCAAGGTCACAATACTATGAATTAGATCACAATAACATACAAATTATGGTCACAGTGACAAATCAAAAGTTAAATGTCACTTCCTATAAAAAATAATTGGTCACGACTTATTTATCGGTCACATATTATAGAATTATTTGATCATGAATTATTTATTTGTCAAAAATTATAAATTTATAAATCACAACTTATTTTTTTGGTCAAAATTTATAAAACTGATTTGTCACAAATTATTACTTGATCACAAAACACAAAATGTTACTTATTTCTCGATTACATATTATAGAATTATTTGGTCGTGACTTATTTTTTTGTCAGAAATTATAAATTTATTAGTCACAACTTATTTTCAACCACATTTTATAAAATCAATTGGTAACAATTTATTTCCTGGTCACATATTACAAATTTTGTACCTCGACTTATTTCTTGGTCACATATCACAAATATTATAAGTCACACCTACTTTCTTGGTCACAAATTATAAAAATAACCATTAACCACCTAGTTTTTAGGTCACAATTTTACTAATTAATTGGTCTAGACTTAAAAATTTGTGAGTCACAATTATAATTTAGTCGACCTCTAGGTCACATATTATTTACTTGTCACAATCTACATATTTATTATTCACAATTATCCATAATTGGTCACAAATACTAATGAAGTTACCCTATCCCCATCCCCGTCCCCTCCAAGTCCACCCCCAACCCAACCTAACACATCCCCATCCCCATCCCCAAACCTAAATCATTTCGTCCTCTACTACCACCACCACCACTACCACCATCCACCGCAGCGGCCCGCAGCAATCTGTCACCTTCGCCCCCACCACCACCTCAGCCACCGCCTAAATCACAACATAAATCACAAAAAAAAAAACTACTACCTAAATCATTATTAAAATTATCGTCTATCAACACCAAAATTGTAGGCTATCACCACTAGAATAACATCCAATACCAATCGTAGGTCACCCCACCCCCAATAACAAGTGCAGGCCACCCATTCCAATCCACTACCACTTTTAGAAGAACCGACACCCATCATGCAAAGAAGAAGACATAGCACTGGCTGGCTTGTGAAAGAAGATGATGGCAACATTGATGAGTTTTGTGCAAAGAAGATGTAGCATCAGATGGAAAAAAGGCTTTTCAAAGTAGTCGTACTGCCGTCTACGGCACCTAAACCACCATTGTGCCATTTGCAATTAACCAGCACACCTCGGGACGGAGCCAGAAATTTTGAGTTGGGGGGTCCTCGTATTAGTATTCACAAAAAGTTAAAAGAATATAACAACGATAAAAAAAAATTTAATACTTTATTTATTACAAGCATTCCTTCCTAGTTTTCATATTTTGATAATGTTGTATAATTACATCATTGTCAATGATGTAATGATGTCAAATACATCCTTCTCAATATATACAATCAAATTATCGTTCAAACATTGATCACCCATTCAATTACGCAATCGGTTCTTGACATACTTCATTGTAGAAAATACTCTCTCCACTGTTTCAATAATCAAGCTTCAAACTTAATTTCTAATCACATATGGACAAGAGGACTGATTCGACAGAGACCGAGACATCAAATATGGGGGAAAAAATTCAACCAAGTATGAAATGCCCAAGAATTTAGATTGAAACCTTACCTCAGGCTCAAGGCCAAACAAAGGTGTCTTCAAGTATTGTCTGTATTGAAGCTTTGCTGCTGGCTTTCATTGACAATTGGTCCGTTGTCCAAAATATTCAAAATCTCAAATCCCAATTTTTAAAGCTACAAATTTCCAAATGATTGGTAAATGTGGATGAAGATGGTAGATATAGATTGCACAACTTGCAATTTTAAGGGAAAAATCGATTTAGGGATGATTTCAGATTTGAGAACGCACAAGGCGAGAGTTTCGTATTTTGAAGCTGCTGGAATGAACTATGGATTATCATAAGTAAATTGGGTTTGGCCTTTGGGTTAAAAAGTTCGGCAGCTGAGTAAGTGGGTTGTTTGGGCCTACACAATTTCTTTTCTTTTGTTTTAATTGGCCCAATTACCCAAAAATTTAGGGAAAAAAATTATATTATTAAAAAATTGGGGGGGTCCAGGCCCCCACCAGGACCCCCCAGCTCCGACAGTGAACACACCACATAAATAATCACTGCAAAACTATCACAAGTGCCGCCATATAAAAAACATGTAGCCTCCCCATATGGACAACGGTCTCCGGAGGGGATGAAACATTGACAGGGATGGGATCCATTTTTAGGGTTGGGATTGAGTGAGAATGTGGGGTTGAGAGTGGGGGATAGACTATTATAATTTCATAAAATTATTATTAATAATAAAATTTTAATTAGGACCTAATTATTGTATAAAAAACTTACAAACTTGATTTTTGAATCATAAATTTTTGAAGTAGATGTAGGTGTAATTTTCACTTTTATAAATATCTTCTCAAAGATAAAGCTATATGTCCTTCTACAAGTTCAAATGTTATAAAAAATTATTGATGAACGTAAATTTTGACAAATTAATAGGTGACATTTTGTCATTCAAATGACTTTTCGTGTATCTATA
Organism: Ligustrum vulgare; assembly: GCA_963555705.1. Taxonomy (NCBI): domain Eukaryota; kingdom Viridiplantae; phylum Streptophyta; class Magnoliopsida; order Lamiales; family Oleaceae; genus Ligustrum; species Ligustrum vulgare. The sequence continues at coordinate 36,561,855 of OY743173.1, read as the reverse complement.
CAATGAATAATAGCACAAACATAGCTTTTGTCATTAAATTCACAAATATCATAAGGTTAAAGGATATTCGTAGATAGCCATAAACATTTAAGGAATACGACAACTCATTTCAATCAACAACATATTATCTAAGGTAAAATAAAAGAAAATAAAAAAGTTGGGCATTATACCGCAGATTCAAATCTATATGTAGGGGGTGTCCCCAACATGGAATTTAGTGGAATTTTTTAGATTGATGGATTCTGATGGGATTTATGGATTTCAATAGAATTCCATAGAATCTCTCAGATTCTAATGAAATTCTATTCCACGGATTTTAGTGGAATTAATTACATTTTGGTGGAATTTGTTAAATATGTCCTCAATATGGAATTTTTAATAGATTTTTTTTTTTCATCTACTATTATCTCTTATCACGTAATTTATTTATTATTTTTTTTGCAAGTTGAACGTGAGCTAAAGACAAAGTAAAAATAAATTAACATAATTTCTTTAAGTGATCATAAAAAAATAAAAAATAAAAGCAGCAAAAACATTCGAACTATATCATTAAAAAAGAAAATGTATAACCACTTCTAGTTAATTAGAACGAAAAAATCATAGTTTTTTAATTCAATGGACAAAAAGCTTTTAAATTTGAGAAATAACACTAATAACTTTTTAATCAACTTATATTCTTCTCAACATTTCTTGAACTATGTTATTTCTCCATTAATTTGCATTCTCTCTTTGTTCCTCTCGAGTTTGAAAAATGTCTTCATCATCTTCAGTTTCGGCTGGTGGAGATGAATCTTCATCATCTTGTTCAACAAGAAATTCATCCAAACGACACTCTTTTCGAAGAAAATTGTGCAATCTTGTACAAGTCAATACTAACTCTGCTTGCGTTTTGAATGGAAATGGAGGAGCCGACTTAAAAATAGCAAATCGTGATTTGAACATGCCAAATATTCTCTCAATTACATTTATCAATGAAGCATGACGTAGGTTGAATAGTTCACGGACATAATCTGGAGGCGACCTTCGCCACAAAAATCTTGGAGATGATATCAAACACCTCGAAATGGAGCCAAAAATTGACGACGATTGGGAAATCCACAAAAAATATTTTTCCTGAGTATAGAGTACATGTAAACACATCAAACTCATGTCAAGAAAATGATAAACCATACCAAAAAAAATATAATTATAATACAACTCACAAATCAAAAAAGAAAACATCGTGTACCTCGTGGTACTTTAAGCCCATTTCTTCTTACTAATGCATCATTCAAAAGTTTTGAATCTTGAGCTGAACCTTCCCATCCACTAAGCACATAAATGAATTCCAAATCAAAAGTACAAGCTGCCAATACATTCTGTGATATTGTTCCATGGCGGTTACGATAGCAACTCACATCTCGTCCACTGATCATAGATAGTATGTGTGTACCATCAATAGCCCCAATACAATTATAAATGTCCAAAATATATTTTACACAATAAATTTATATTTATATTAATAAGTAATAGGTATGGAGAATATTGAATGATTACCTTAAAGTAAGGATAAAATCTTGTACTTTCTCTTATTTTGTTTGGTACAATGGCTCTTGGTTTGATCATAATATCAGGTGAAATTGAGTTTAAAGCCTTCAATACTTTTAAAATTTTTTTGCTAGAAGTAGAATGTGCTCGACCAAATGCCTTTCGAGTAACACAGTAACGATTATTCTGACCAACCGTGAGCAAGAATGTGGCAAGCATTTCTTCAACACAAACGTAGCCTGTATCACATAGAGGGGTTATTTCTCTAAGGATGTTGCAAAGTTTTAGAAATACATCAGGATACATCCTATGCATATCTCTAAAATGTTTATGATCTTCTTTCAATATTCTATGAATGTAACAATAGTGCTTATTGATCTACGAATAGGACGTTCAACATATTCTCCACCATGTATGAATATCATTAAATCTTTTAAGACTTCAAATATTGCTTGAAGCGCTAATAAAACCAACTTGATAATTTCTTGGAATTCATCTTCAAATTCTTGTCTTGTTACATCTTCCATTTTTTCTCCAACCTAGAAAAACACTTACACTATGTGGTCATAATATACATAAAATAGTCTCATTAAATCATCCGCAGAACAATTAATATACAATTGATATATCCAAATAAATCCATACCATAATTCAAAAAATTAACTCAAAGTAGATGTTTTACATAAAAAAATATAAATTAATGGTTCAGCAATGAATTAAAAAAATTAGAAATATAAATCAAATCTCTCGTGACAATGAAAAAAATTAAAAAAAGAATCTAAATAAATAATCTTATTCCATATTATATTGCATCCACTCTTGACGCTCTTGAAGTGACATTTTCAGAAAAGCATCTTTCATTCCAAACTTTTGAATAAATTCAGGTGCTTTGTAGCAAGTGCGGTCATCCAAATTTGGAGTCTCTTTGATAGCACTCCACAAATTGTTATTCTCCTCAGCTTCTTTTTTCTCTCTATCTCTTTCCCTTTTCTCCATCAACCTAAGCATGCCTCGAATGTCAGTTGCAATTTCAGCAATAGATCCATGCCACTAGCTATCTTCCCTTGAAAATCATTTCTAGTCATATTATCAGTTGACTTAGGACGTCCTTCATATTCAATTCTAGTTCGCTTTTTAGGACCATTATTTCCTGATGGAGCTTCCTTTTCAGTTTCCATCATAGGTTGGGAAGAAAAGTAATTTTCGTATGATGGAGCATTGTTTGATTGTTCTTACTGACTTGATATGTATGCCTTATGAAACTCATCAAATGTATAGTCTTCTATTGAAACATGAGAATCTCTTCAACTCCATATGTTCTTGCATCTGTTTCATCTCCTAAACCAATTGAGTTTTTTTCCTGCAGCAGTTGCATTGCCAACTACTATTCGTAGATCATCATAGTCGGCAAAGGTATCAGTTCGAAGATGCTTATGAGTGAGATGAGACTACAAAAGCAACGTACAAAATAATTAATACATTGTGGTTTATTTTGCAAATATTATAAATTATCTCATAAAACTTAGAAAATCTTACCTCAAAATAGCTTTCCCACACTTCATTACTAGCAGTGAACTTTTTGGTAATTGGGTCCCACCCAAAACCTGAGCTAAATTGTATAAGTTCGGCATATTTTTTATATCTTTGCTTAAAATCCTTCCAACGACTTTGATACATAGAGAATGTCTTTTGACATCCAAGCCTTTCATTTAAACTAGGAAGTATTTTCTTTTCAACAGTTTGTTTACTTATCAACCCACTACTATCATGACATCCATGATAACAGGCATCAACCAAAAGTTCAACAACAAAGAGTTCTCTTCAGCATTCTAAGAATTATACCAATTTCTGCATTTTCCTTGCGAATCACCCATTTGTAATCACTACCAAAGAAAAATATGTGTCAAGCACATACACTCATATAATCACTCAATTCGATATTCCCTATTTGTGCATCACATGCACTCCCACAATCACTTTTTAACCCAAACTGTGGATTCATATAAGAACAAAAGAAATGCATTACATAGAATAAAGAGAAAACTATTGTAGTTTATTCCAAAAGTAAAACCTAATTTACAAGACATCCCAAATTATGAGGCACAACTGTCAATTTCAGGTAAAATCTAAATAGAAAAATGATTGAATGGACAGAAAGATTCATAGTTTTTTAAATGAATGGACAAAAAATTATTAGATTTGATAAAGATTTGTTCCAAAAAAAATTCTTAATTGAAACAGAAAAATGATTGAATGGACACCCCCATCAAGTTGTTATTTGTTCTAAATTTTGAAAATGGATGCTAATTTTTAAGTAGTGTCAATTTCCCAATATGTTGAAAAATTTCTCAACTCAAATTCTTTTTCAATAATTGATGATAGACAAAAGAATCCATCAAGAGTTCTCATCCCAAAATAATCGTTTAAGCAAGTGCCACAAATAAGAACAAAGCCACAGGAAGAGAATTTTGATATAAATTTCTCACCAAAAAAATAAAAAAATAGAAGGTTCGGAATCTGGTGATAAAGCTATCATCATAATTAACTAATGTATAACAAATTCAATATCATGCTTAATTACCCAAATAATCTATAACACATTCAATCAGAAGGTTTTGAAATCTGGTGGCAAAGCTATCATCATAATTAACCCATTAATGTATAACAAAATCAATAAAAACATTCCTAGAAATGAACCCAAATAGCATACCTGAAAGACAACTCAAGATTTTCTGTGATTGGGTGGAATTGCTACAGATTTAGGATCTTTTTCACACTGAGGGCTGAACGAGGGTTTAAAGAGAGGAGGATTGAGGAACCGAGTATAATGGAGGAAGAGAAATGTTTGTTTTTTGTTTTTATATTATTATTGACTATTTTCTATTTGTTATTTCTTTTAACCGATTTTCTATTTGTTTTTGAAAAGGGGGTGGAATTAGAAATCCGATGGGTCTTGGTCGGATTTGATGAACAATTTTCCTTTCATATTTTTGGTTTTAAATCCACCACAATCCTTTCAATTCCATTAATAAAAGAAATCCACAGAATTCCATAAATTTTTGAGGACTCCGAAATCTTATGGAATTAATTGAATTTCATATTGAGGACCTTGGATTTTGATGGATTCCATAAAATTCCAAATTGAGGATACATAGAATATTATGGAATTTTAAAATCCACTAAATTCCATGTTGAGGACACCCCCGGTAATTTATAATTATGTAAACTAATGTAATGAGCACAACTATTATTCACTATATAAAACAATACATTTACAACCAAATAAATAGAAATATCTGTTGGGTTTCTTTATACCTAATAAATCCGGACGATGATGTTAAAATATTTGTAGGATTATATTGACACCAAAATGAACAACTGGACTCGATATTGACTTAGAGCCATTGGAAGCAACTTAATTAATTGCTCATGGCTCACTTTGGGAGGCCCAAAAGTTAGTTTTAGAGGAAATTACGCCTCCTACATCAATTTTGAAACAATTCATAATATTACATTTCAGTGGTTTTATTACTATAATTACTACAATATTGTACTAAAAATGAAACGAAGAAACTAATAATAAATCCTTCTAATCGAGAAACTCCTTATGTTCAGCCTCCAAAGAATCCCCCTAATTCTACCCAGATTATACCCAAGTCCAGTCATCCATACACACCCCCGAAAAAATGGATCACCATCGAAATTCAACAGCCTTCTCGCGAGATCTGCCCCTAAATTCACATTCTTCACTAATGTATCGTTAGTCTATTTTTCTGCAAAATTGATTCCAAATGATTATGCCCCTATTTGGAATATCTTTGAGATTATAAATCGATTAAAACTTCATGTTTAATCATACATTTCAACAGCCCAACAAATTTATCCACATTTTGAATTCATTCTATTGCTATGAGTGCTTGTTAGTGAAAAAAATCAAATAATCTGTCATTTTGTTTGGAAAACTGTTCATAATTCTTTCAAACTTGTTGAAAGCACTATGCATTTCACTCTGCTAGATATTTCCAAATACATTAGGGGATGTACGACATCTAAAACAAGTCCTTAAAAAACTTGGTGATATATTTATATTGACCATGTTATTGCTGATTCCACTAATTTTAGTTCATGTTCTAGCAGGAATTACGATATTTCTTCATTTCCTTTTGTGTGCATCTGTCTCCCTTGGGCTCAATTTCTTCAAACACGAGATCATCATCCAATGTAATATTCTTGTATCTAATTTAAAAACAAGAAATATGTACATTACTATTTACAGCACATAGTATTGAGAAAGATATTGAAGAGTCTTACCAGACGTGCTATTGTGAATAATTCATTTGCTTTGTGCTCAATCGTTTACATTATAACAAGCTTTTTAACATTCTTTCTTTTCAGAGATGTTTTATCGAAATTTGATGATGTTTTATCGAAATTTGACTCAAACCCTATTGTCCCATATAGTTCTCTGCTAAATGATACAATTCACATCAGCTACGTATTTAACCTCATGTTAATTTTCCCTATTATATTCAAATACACCGAACCTGAATTTGAATGACCTACTCTTTCCACCTTCCATGCCGTGATTATAAATAATTGTTAATTTACATTGATTAGTATGAAGATTATTCTTTTGTTGTTTTAGATGCGAAATTATTCCCTAGTTTGCTGCCATTGCTCTAAGGTAAGGGTTGGTTTTCATTTCAATACACTGCATTCATTTTATGTTACTTTTTGTTTTCTTTAGAGACGTCAAACATGGGAAAAACTGTCAGTGGTCCATGTTGATTCGATCAATGACATTTTAGTCACTTTCTACACAGAGAGAAACATATCTCATCCAACACTTCATTGTTGTCTTTGTTTTAGGGATGCTCATTGAATAACTACAAAAAAAAAAAAAAAAAAAAAAAAAAGATGAGCTCTTGGTGGTTTTCATGATAGGTCTAGCAGTATTTGCAAATTTGGTGGCTATATGCGACGATGCCTACACAATATTCAAGAGAAATTAGTGCATTTTCACGGGAATTATTCTGTTTGAGATGTCTCATTACTAGATCATCAAGAAGTCATGACTTTCTTCTTTCGTAGAAAAGAATGGAATCTTTGTGTATACTCGAAGGCGTCCATAATTTGAGAAGTCCGTTTCTTTTTATATCAATGTCAGTAATTCGTGGATTTTACATTTTTGTGTTTGTTTCACGTAGTTTGGACAAATTGCTTAATATGAGGTTTTCTCTAAAGATTGACCTAATAGCATCCTTCACATGTACTTAAGTTGGATGCTTTTTCAATTGTAGGTGCTTAATAAAATAAGGATGTCATACCATATAAAGATGCATCTCAATGTTATTATAACACGTTGAACACATCACTTCAATACCTCGTTTCATATTATAGCGAGAAACGCATAACCACCAATACATGATCGATTCTTTTTTCTTACGAATTGCATAAGATGTGTGCTGACTTGTATTATGAACATGCCTAATAAAAAGCAATGTTCGGTAGGTGCCTAACATTTGTAGTGGAGGTGATGTGTTTCAACTCAATTTTTCCAAATAACTGTCCGTAACTAATTACAATTAAGTTTGACTAGATTAGTCTCCTCTTTTCATGATATCTACAATGTATTGCAACACAATATATCGTGTATTCTGACTCACTTTTACAAAAATATCAAATGTATCTTATCAAGATATGAAGAACTAGGCACACTCACGTTTGGTAACTTTGATATCAAAATGAAGGATTGAATTGTTACAACTATTACCATGAGATTTTAGGGGACATGATTGATGAAATTGAAGCTAAAATAAATGGGACTGCAGAACACGTTTTCTTTAAGCGTTTTTTATTTTCTTTTACGTTTTCCTCTTTTCTGTTATTAGTCAGTGACATGGCATTGTTTCATTGGTTGGTTCTTTGCCTTCATTCCATCTTCAGTTTTTTTTTGTATAAGTGCATGCTCAGTGAACATTTTGAGGACTTTATTTTAATTCAATAAAATCCAAGTCATTTTCTGTTTTACTCCATGATTTTACATGGTATCAGAGCTATCGATTAGCTAGGAGGTGATTCGAAATTAGAGATTTCTGAGAAAGATGGCTGACGGAAATGAAAATACAGATGTATTTACAGAAATTGGAACAGCTTCGAAAGGATACTCCAATGGCGATTTGTTGGATATGCAGAGTTCAGATCACCCAGGTATGTTGCTCGTTACTTCTCCTCTAACTGGCCAAAATTATCTTAGTTGGAGTAGATCGATTAAGATAGCATTGGGAGCTAAATTGAAACTTGGTTTTATTAATGGAGTCTGTGAAAAAACAACGAAAGATACAACCAAAATAGAGCAGTGGGTAAGAGTGGACTGCATGGTTAGGTCTTGGATCCTTAATTTGATTTCAAAGGATATAATGGATGCATTCATTGATACTGCATCTTCAAAGGATTTATGTAGCGAGCTTCAGGAACGGTATGGTGAGAGTAATGGACCATTACTCTATCAACTAGAGAGGGAGATCAGTAGTATATCACAGGGGGTGATGTCTGTTGAAAAATACTATACAAGACTTAAAAAATTATGGGATGAACTTTCGTGTTTAATGCCCATGTCTACCTGTTCCTGTAATGCATCCAAAGAAGTATCAAATGTAACTGCTTTTACTCGTTTGATGCAATTTTTAATGGGTTTGAATGATAGTTTTGAAAATATAAGAAATCAGGTGCTGGTGATGGAGGCTTTGCCTACTGTGAACGAGGCATACTCCATGATACTTCGTGTTGAAAAACAAAGGGAGGTACAAACAATATTTCCAGAAAGTCATGACAATTCTGTAATGATGATTAGAGTGTCAGATTTTAGAAGAGATAGAGGAGGCAGATCTGGACAGTGGAGAAGAGGAACATGTAGAAATGGATTTGGAAGAGGTTATTTTAGTGCTCGAAGGGGTAGTACTCGTAGGTATAATACAATGGACAAGGAGAATAACCATTTTGATTATTGCAACATGAATGGACATACTAGGGAAATCTGTTTCAAGCTGAATGGTTATCCAGAATGGCATATGAATTTGAATGAATCACGAGATAAGGCTTATTGTCAAGGAAGAACATCAGTGAATATGGCAAGTTCATCACTTGATTTTGAAGAGGAAAATGGTACCAATATAAGGAAAACAAGTAATGCACCATCGTCTGATATTGCAGATATTGTGAAACAGGAGTTGATGAAAGCTTTGAAAGGTAAAGTACTGATGGATGTGAATGATCAGGTGAATTTTGCTCAAATTCAAGAATATGCAGGTATTAGTTCTCATTCTTCTGTTTTTACTGTGCTTGATCATTTGAAGCAAGGTACTTGGGTAATAGATACAGGTGCAAGCAGCCACATATGCACATATATGAGCCTTATGACAAAAATGAAGCCAACTCCTTATCCTACTCATGTTTGTTTACCAGATAACTCAGTTAAACCAGTAAATCAATATGGAGATGTCAAACTCCATGCAAAAATCCTATTATCTGATGTCCTATTTGTTCCTAGTTTTAAATTCAACATATTATCAGTGCCAAAGTTAACCCAAACAGCACAAGTGAAATTAATCTTTTATCCAAATCATTGTTTATTGCAAGACCTGGAGAGTGAAGATGTTATAGCTGTTGGAAAGCTAATAGGAAAACTTTACCTGTTAGATGAATCTTGTTTCTTAAATACTGTCTTTAAAGATTATAACTCCTCTTCCAATAAAGTTTTTGTTGCTGACAATTTCAATTCCTGTACTGACATCTTTGATATCAATAAAGTTTCCATTGACTCTTTTATGAAATGGCATTCAAAACTTGGTCATGTTTCTCCACAGGTGTTACAATATTTAGACTTTCTTCAACACTTACATCTGTTTCTGATAACCTCAAACAATGCGAAATCTGTCATAGGGCAAAGCAATCTAGAATTACTTTTCCTATCAGTTATACCAAATCAGCAGCCATTTTTGATATGTTACATGTTGATTTGTGGGGGCCATACAGACAATATTCTTTAACCAGAACACCCTTCATACTGACCATTATAGACGATTTTAGTAGAGCTACATGGACATACCTGTTGGTTCATAAGACACAAGTTACTAAAACTCTTGAAGCCTTTTTCCATATGGTTATTACCCAGTTTGATAAAAGAGTCAGAAACATCAGAATAGATAATGGGACTAAATTTACCAATTATGAATGCCAAAACTTGTTGAAGTCATTTGGAATCCTTCATAAAAAAACATGTGTATATACCTCTCAACAAAATGGAGATGTAGAAAGGAAACATAGACACTAACTTCAAATGGCGAGATCATTGATGTTTCAGTCACATTTAGCAAAACATTTTTGGACATTTTCCATACTTATGGCGATCTTTCTAATTAATAGAGTTCCAACTCCAACATTGAACTGGATTACCCCTTTTGAGAAGTTGTTTGGGAAGAAACCTGATTATTCAAGTCATCAAGACTTTTGGAAGTCTTTGTTACATTACACTGATAAGTGCTTTATTAGCATGTATTTAATTCACTTATTATCTTATTTTGTTATTGGTTTGATCTTATTGAAGTATCGTTTAATGCACTTTCATTTATTGTTCTATGTAAGGTCAAAAAGAAGAAAAGAAAGGAAACGGGACCAAAGAAATACAAAAAATCAAGAAGTGAGGTTCAAGGGCATATTCAAAGAGCTCCAAATCAATAATGGCATGTGGGAAGAAGATTAGATGCAAAAATTATGGTCAAAGAAGGTTTGTGGTGAAGTTGGAAATCAAAAACCCGCAAGGATTGTGATCATGAATTTTAGTCATAAATTGAAGCTCAATTTGGTCATAGAAGACTTTCAAATTTTGGAAGATCTATTTCACAAATAATTGTAGATATTTTAGTTTTTCTTTCCAACACAACTTGAATCACCACAATCGGACTTTGGGAGAGAAATTTATGACCAAAACATCTAGCACAGGCGCTTCTCGACAGAGATACACTTATGGCCGTAAATGACAAAGTTACGGCCGTAACTTTCTCGCGAAGTAATTTCCTAATTTGGTTCAAGGTCTCTCTTTGGTATATCTTGTGGGTAAAGTTAGGACACGATTTTGGGGGTATTAAAATAACAAAATCACCACAAAAAGGAGACTGGACATTTGAGGAAAATTGAGAGCAAAATATAGAGCATTCTTGGGAGATTTTCAAGCGCAAGAATATCAACAACAATGGTATTCATGAAGCAACTTGAAGAATCTACCACAACCATGCTAGACTAAATTATATGTCTTGTTCAAAGGGGAAGTTGTGTTAACTTGATTATGTTATTTTCTTTTCCTACAAATTAGTAGCGTGAATTTATTCTTTTTATTTCAATTGTTGGATTATTATGTTTTGAATGTTCATTGAGTTTATTTGATTAATAGTTTAATTTGGTCAATTGGATTATTGATCTTTGGATTCATAAATATGCTATGTTTAGATTCTTGATCCGTAATTGTAATTGAATCTTTACTTTAGTAGCAAATAAATATCGTGCAGATTTAGTAATAATTCGACTTGGATTGATTAATTCGAGCTCGTGTAATTAACGATCTAATTCAATCTATTCTTCTAAATTTTCATACTAGTCGTGCATTAAATCCTAAGAGCTTATTTAGGATTGTCCGTGGCTAGAATTGGTTCAGAGAACTTGTTTTGAATCAATACACATAAGGAAGAATTTAGATAATCAGAGCTTGCTGATTATTTATGATTGATAATTGAATTAGGAATAGAAACACGTTACAAAGAAATGTATAACATTAATTAAGGGCACAACCGAATCTGAGAACAAGATTTCTTCTCATATTATTTCTCTAGTCATATTTAATTGTTTATTTTTATGCATATTTTTTATTCAAGCAATTTCAAACAACAAACCCCCCATTTCCATTCTAATTGATCGAAGAACTAAAATTAGTTTTCGTTCCTCGTGAGATCGACCCTTATTCTTGCTACTACATTATTAATTAATATATTTAGCGAGTAAGGAATTATTTATTATTTTGGTGCATCACGACACGCATCAAACACTAAATCACACAAGGATAAATTTGAGGAAAGGGCACACAAATGTGTATTTTTGGGCTATAAGCATGGACAAAAAGGGTTTAAAATGTTCAATATTTCAAACAAACAAATCCACATATCTAGAGACATAGTATTTTTTGAAGATGTTTTTCCTTTCAAAGAAATCCAAAATCCTCAACCAAACACTCCTTTGCCAATAGTTCCAGTATCTAATCTAGAAAATGGTCTACTTCCTGAATCTTCTACTTCCTCTAAAAAACCAATTTCTGATCCTTTGGACGTAATTGATACTTCAAATTCATATGTTGAAAATCAAAGCCAATCCCTTTCTTCATCAGACATACCACCTGACCCTGTACCTCTCATTCAGGTACCTTTTGATAACAATTCTTCATCCACTGATGATCCATCTGCAATAGTCTCACAAACACAAAATCTTAGACAAAGTACAAGAATGAAAAACAAACCCAGATGGATGCAAGATTTTGTCACACAGGTATCTTCCAAATCAGAACTACCAGTAACTATTACTACTTCACTTTACAGAGACAAACTTTCTTCTTCACGTGGTTACACTCCTACTTTTCCTTTTATCTTTACACCACATCTTCACCCTACATACACTGCATTTCTGGCTAATGTGTCTATTTTCAAAGAGCCATGCTCCTATGATCAAGCTAGTAAAAGTAAGGAATGGATGGAAGCCACACAAAAGTAGCTTTAGAAAACAATCATACTTGGGAATTGAATACTTTGCCTCCTGGAAAGAAAGCCATTGGATCAAAATGGGTGTATAAGGTAAAATTGAACCCGGATGGTACTTTAGATAGATACAAGGCGAGGCTCGTGGCAAAGGGATATCACCAAATGCAGGGTATAGACTATTTTGATAGCTATTCCCCTGTTGCTAAGTTGGTAACAGTTAGAGTTCTTTTGGCTATTGTTTCAGCACGTCATTGGGCTCTTCATCAGTTAGACATTAACAATGCATTCCTCCATGGATATTTGGATGAAGAGGTTTTTATGAAACCACCTGAGGGGTATGATAAAGCCAAGCCTGGAGAAGTATGTAAGCTTAAACGAAGTTTGTATGGCTTGAAGAAGGCATCACGCCATGGAATGTAGAGTTTTGTCTTAAGCTTCATGAGTTTGGTTTTCACCAATCAGAGCACGATCATTGCTTATTTTTCAAACATATTTCATCTGATATATTGGTTTTACTAGTCTATGTAGATGATGTACTCATCACAGGATCAAATAAAGATGAGATCTTTGCAACCAAGCAGTTTCTACACAAAACCTTCACAATAAAAGACCTTGGATACGCTAAGTATTTTTTAGGTATTGAAATTGCACGGTGTGCCAATGGACTATACGTTAACCAAAGGAAATATATTCTTGATATCATTGCAGACACTAGACTCATGGGAGCTAAGCCAGCTGATGTTCCAGTTCCTAAGGGAACTAGACTGATTGAAAAAGGAGGCCCTTTACTTGATGATCCTGCAAAATATAGGAGGTTGGTCGGCAGGTTACTATACTTAAACTTAACACGCTCGGATATCACTACGGAGTTTAGCAACTTAGTCAATTCGTGAATGCACCTTGTAAGACTCACTGGGAAACAGCTCTACATTTGGTTAGATATCTCAAGAGTTGTCCCTCAAAAGGATTGTTTTTCTCTTCTCAAAATGACCTCAAGTTGGAAGGATATTAGGATGCGGATTGGGGGTCTTGTCTTGACACAAGAAAATCTCTCACGGGGTATTGCATCTTTCTTGGTTCAGCTTTAGTTTCCTGGAAGACTAAGAAGCAGATGACCATTTCTCGTTCCTCTGCCGAAGCAGAATACAAGAGTTTAGGAAGCACAGTTTGTGAGTTACAGTGGCTATCCTATATACTTAAGGATCTTGATGTTCCACTTTCTTTACCAGTGCCTTTATGGTGTGATAATAAGGCCGCATTGCATATTACAGCCAATCCATTGTTTCACGAGTGAACTAAGCATCTTGAAATTGATTGTCATGTGGTGCGCAATCAATTTAAGACAGGTTTCACCGATCCACAGTATGTTACATCTTCACTCTAGCCGGCTGACATTTTCACTAAGCCTCTTGCTCTTCCACAGTTTCAGCGTCTTCTTCTCAAGCTGGGTATGGAAGATTTTCACCATACTCCATCTTGAGGGGGGATGATGAAATTGACGCTAAAATAAATGAGACTGCAGAACACGTTTTCTTTAAGCGTTTTTTATTTTCTTTTACGTTTTCCTCTTTTCTGTTATCAGCCAGTGACATGTCATTATTTCATTGGTTGGTTCTTTGCCTTCATTCCATCTTCAGCTATTTTTTGTATAAGTGCATGCTTAGTGAGCATTTTGAGGACTTTACTTTGATTCAATAAAATCCAAGTCCTTTTCTGTTTTACTCCATGATTTTACAATTATTACATAATGCACAAGGAATGATTTTAAGAAAAACCAAATTCTGCAATTGTAGTTGAGATAATGGTGATATAATTTATTTTTCAAACAATACAAACCCTATTAATCCTTCATCTCCCGTGTTGTTCCATCTAATTACAATAGAATTTTAACTTGGCATTCATTTTGATGCATAATTTGGAGCCTAATTATGTACAAGAAGCTAAAAAGAATTTTGAAATTGGCAACAAAGAGCAAAGAAGTTCAACTTTTTGAAGGGAAAAATAGACTTAAAATCTTGATTTTTCGGCCAAACCGTTGATCAATTGGAAAATCCAAGACCACTAGTGGATTCAACAGGTCCAGGAGAATATTCTGGTCTCGCACATTTTTTCGTCTAACGGTGCTTGCAGATTCTTGCAAAGCTTGTGGCATCACATCAAGCGTTTTTTGGCGAAGTGGTCTTTAGACAGTTTGTTTTTTTAACATTTCTAATAATTTGGTGATGTTAGATTCTTGTTTCAATTTTTGGATTTCAAAATGAACGATTTTTCCTCTGGGGTTCGAGTGTCGATCCTTGGTTGCTACGTTCTTCAATTATTTTACACCTTTCTGATAATTTTTTTTTTTTTTTTTGAAAATTTGATCAGCTTGATATCATGAACAAACTTTGGGAAAAGTTAGAGGACTTATATTTACTTAAATCTACCTACTTTTATAGTAAGTAAACAACCAGTCTTTGCAAGTCTTTTACGGATGACTAAATTGATCATATTAGATGAAGCTCCTATGGTTTGTCTTTATGATGTAGACGTATAGATAAAATATTATAAGATGTAAATGAATTTACAGTACCGTTCGGTGGAAAGGTAATAGTATTTGGCAGAGATTTTCACCAAATACTACATATCATACAGAGATGTAAAAAATAGACATTATAAAAAGCAAGTTTAGTCTTCTCGTACTTATGTTTATCCTTTGTTTGATTATCTCTAACAAGGACTTTTCAATTTCCATGAAAAGTTTCTGATTGGAACGTTACAAATATCTCACAATATTTGATAAGTTCAGATTTGTTCTTGAAGAACACAAAAGGGAGTCCTCAACCTTTTTAAAGAGAAAAAATCTCAATCTATTCAATAATCAAAGTTGACTTCTTGTTCATGATGAAAAATATAACACAATATAGTCAAAAACACCTTAAACCTAGCCCTAGACGCAATTAGGGTTCAAAATAAGAAAATAATTAATTAAAAATGGAAAATAATCAAAATTCGTGAAAATCCGAAAAATTGAAGTTACGGACGTAACAATGTCATTTACATAAGTGACTCCCTGTTAATGAGTTATGACCGTAACGAGCACTCCCATAGCCGTATGTATCAAATTGCTGGATTTCTTCAATTCCACCCAAGAAGGAGTTACAGCCGTGACCAATTGGGTTTATGGCCGTGAATAGGCTTCTAGATTTCAAACTTTGATCCTTTGATTCGGCTCGATCCCTTCGTCTTCTCGGCTCGACCCCAACATGGAATTTTCTCCGTTTCTCACGTAGATCACTGTCGTATTACCGATAGCTCAACTTCTCCTTTCGAAGCCTACTTTGGATCACATCATCCCCCCCCCCCCTCTTGAAAAGGATTCGACCTCGAATCAAATTTTAGTCGGCTTTCCAAACACCTCCTACTTTTGTGGGCTTGATGATCATGCTTATGCCTCGTGTTTTCTTTTAACCTTTTTGGGCTGCTTCTTTCTCTCTTCCAACTTTCTCGGCCTTTTGGGCTGCTCTTTTGTGTCAATGGATTTCGTCCTCGTTTTTAGATCATAGTTGGACTTAGGTACCTGCAAAACAGATTTGGTAGAACTGGGGAGGGGTGGGTTAGCGTGAATAAGTGTAAATAGACTCATTTTTGTGGTAGACTCTATTTTTTTTTGCTTTCTACACTCAATCTCTCCTTTTCTGAGGTTCAAAACTCAACCATCATTTCTTCAATTTTCTCCCACTCTCATTTTTCTGAGGCCGTAGCCTCAACTTTCTTATTTTTCCCCTCAAACTCACTTTTCACTTTCAATTGATCTTTTAGGGCCTAAGTTGGAGATAATGGCATTAAAGTAAACTTATTCCCCCCTTTCACCGGGCCATATCTATTCGTATACCTTTCGTGTAGCACAATTTCATATTGCTAAGGCCTCCCCAACAATATGTGACTAATTTGCATAGGCACCACACCTCATTAGAATATCCACCAAAAGAAAAGGTCACCAAAACTTGTTTATTCACCTTAATTTTCCCCGACTCAGTCAGCCACCGCAATTTATAAGGACTAGGATGTCTTAACTTAGGCAATCCCAAATTTTCAACCAACACTAACTACAATAGTACAACTACCCCCATCAATCACCATACTACACACCTTATCATTTACTAAGCATCTAGTGCGAAAGATATTATCCCTTTGTTCATCCAAATTACCCACAACATCCACCTTACGTCTAATGCTAAGAGCATGCCTATTAACAAGTGACTCGCCTACTGCAACATTTGTCAATTTACTACCATCACAAGCACTCCTTAATTTGGGCATTTTTTTTCAATTTTACCTCCAGATACAACTTTCTCTTCACACCTAACCTTTTTATGTGGACATTCAAGTGCAATGTGACCCCTTCCAAACATTTGAAACACTTAACATTTCTATCCTTAAGAGGCTTAGACTCAAATGTATAATTACCTTTGGATGACGATTCCTCCCTCCTTTTTGGAACGTGTTCTACACTCACCCGTTTTGATCGAGATGTAGGATAAGAGCGAGGAGATGACCTTGCTCCTTCCTTTCGCCTCAATGACCTTTCATCCACCCCATCTCCAAACCTAGCATGGTATTCACGCCTTTTATCCCTCCCAGCTCTAGAATCCATATGAGTTTGATCCATACACAACCGATTAATAGTTTATTCCTGCCTTTCCATTCTAGTCATCAACTTCTCAAAATGTTCACGCAAAGTTGCCATCACACCTACATCATTCATATCCACCCTATTCATACATTCAGGTCGCTTGTTGTGGCTTATTGATGAAGCTGCTGGCTCCCTTCTGCCAATGCCCTTGTTGTCACCAACCGATGAAGAAGATGAATCCCGTCTGCTGGACATTGTTAGTTCTCAAAGAAATAATTAAGAATTTCCTCACAAAATGTATCACTCAAAAATTCCCTTTCAAGAACTCCAAGAACACAATTCAAGAAATCAATTAAGGGTAGGGCAATATATGACACAAATAAGAATAATAAAATTTGAGAATTGAGAAAATTCGAAATATTTGGAAAAAATATCGAATTTTTGGGATTTTTTTACCTCGAAAATTCAACCACAATTTCAGCGAAGTAAACATAATTGAATTTGGATTACAATTCGTTAAAATAAACAAGATTGAATTTTTGTTGAATTTTTATATGAATCAGACTAAGAAAACTATGAAAAACACGAAGAACAAGAAACTTAAGAAAGTCGAGAGAATATCAAGAATTGAATTTAGATCCAAGCCCTGATACCAAATGACGCAATCCTAATACGGGAAACACGAGGAAGAACACGGAATTAAGACACAAACGATAGGAAAGATCCAAATTCAGCCAAAACACAGGAAACAAGACACAAAACAATAAATAAAAGATATGATTGACGATAAGACCTTGACCCAACGATCACGACGTGAAGATTCGACAATGCGGATTGAAGAACCGAGGTTTTCGAAACGCCACAAGGACTTGTCAATTTCCTTGATAAGTTTCTGATTGGAATGCCACAAATATCTCACAATATCTGATAAGTTCAAATTTGTTCTTGAAGAACACAAAAGGGAATCCTCAACCTTTTCAAAGAGAAAAACTCTCAATCTATTCAATAATCAAAGTTGTCTTCTTGTTCATGATAAAAAAATATAACATAATATAGTCAAAAACACCTTAAACCTAGCCCTAGCTGCAATTAGGGTTCAAAATAAGGAAATAATTAATTAAAAATGAAAAATAATCAAAATTCGCGAAAATCCGTAAAATTGAAGTTAAGGCCATAACAATGTCACTTACGACCGTAAGTGACTCCTTGTTAATGAGTTACGGCCGTAAGTATCAAATTCTGGATTTCTTCAATTCCTCCCGAGAAGGAGTTACGGCTGTGACCAACTGGGTTTAGGGCCGTGAATAGGCTTCTGAATTTCAAACTTCGATCCTTTGATTCGGCTCGATCCCTTCATCTTCTCGACTGAATTTGCTCTGTTTCTCACGTAGATCACTGTCGTATTGCTGATAGCTCAACTTCTCCTTTCGACGCCTACTTTGGATCACATCATATAGGGAACGGTACAGAACCAAACCATTCTTGTGGTATGATTATTCTTTCACCTGAAATGTCTTTGACTTGAAGATGAATTAGCATCATTGAAGTGTTTGCTTAATATTTTTTCCCTGATTGACAAAATTATGTTGAGGATTTAGAATCCATGATTAACGGAGTTATTTTAACTCCAAAAATGAGTTTGTCTATCAAATTAACAACATCGTAATAAAATAAATTAAGGGAAAAATCTTTAGATATTATAGCTTCGACGAATCTATTGATAGAAGTGAACATAGTATTCAGATTTTTTTTTTTTTTAAATTCATTAGCTCCTAAAATTATACCACCACATGAACTCATTTTAAAAAAAAAAAATTGACATGTAATGTTACTCTAGAATATTAACCCTCTGAAGGTTTGTGCAATGGTACAAAATTAATTTGTGAAAGATTTGAATGCAATGTAATCAATGCTCAGATTATTGTCGGGGAGTATCACGGTAAACGTGCTTTCTTACCTACTCCCCTCGTCCCACAAAGATGGACTCGTTTTTATTTTCACACAGATTGAGAAAACATAATTAATTTATGTTGTAACTATTAATTTAGTAACATTTTACCTAATATACCCCTACATTGATTAATTGATAGTTTATATTTGTTGATAACAATGCATATTAAATAGGAGTATAGTAGAAAATTAAGACATTAATTATAATTTCAACAAAGAAAGTAGCCTATAATTTGGGACAAACAAAAAAGAAAAACGAGCACATCTTTATGGGATAGAGGGAGTGTAATTTATTCATACCATTAGAGAGTGAGAAAGGCTCGGTTCCTTTTTTAAGAATTCATTTTCATATATGCCTATTTTTTCTCACATGACCAGTTATATGTCGCATTATCAAGAGCTAAAACAAGTAAGAATATCAAAATTTTAATAATCCCTTGATGAAAAATCTCTCTTGTTACATAATTGTTGTACTAAAAATGTTGTTTACTAGGGAATTTTAGACTTAGTGCAGTCCTCAAATTAACTACTCTTTTATTCAGTTTTTTCATGATGATTTAAATGTACACAACATAATAATCATGTCTTTCCTTTGAATATTTTGATCGTCAGATTATGAAAACTTTAATTTCATAAGATTATTATTTCTCTTGTTTGATACGTTATATATGTACAAAATCATAAGAATACAATGCATATATTTTTTATGCCATAATTGTTACGTGGACGTTATTATTCGATTCCATAAAATAAATTATTATTATTTGTCAGAATACGATGGGTAAGCATACATGTTCACACAGAAAAATTATTTCGTCTAAGGGTATCATTTCATTTTTATAAGAAAATGGTTTCAAGAGGTATGCAGCAAGATCAATGTAAATCTTCTCAAAGTAGTCTTATTTTAATATCAAGACTAGTTTTACAGCCGTGTGATGTACGGACATATTTCATTGAGAAAGTATAAAATACCAACACGAAACAATGGGAAAAATCAATAAAAATTAACAAAAGCTAGTGTCAATTTAAATAATAATAATAATAATAATTTTGTTATCAAGAGTATTACAAATTTTGAAAAACTTCCTTATACACAACAGTAATCGTCACATTTACTGGGTTCCTATCGTCATCGATCATATTTTTACTTCTATAATTAGCAACGCTTTGATAAAAAGTTGAGGGTAATTCCGTCATGCCCTTTGTTCACATACCTGAAAAGATATTTAATGGATCGAGTATGACTGTATGATTGTACCATTCAATGTTGATATGAGCAAAATATTCATCATAGGATACTAATGATGAGAACATATTGTATTGATGGATTTGTTATGATATTTGAAGTGCATTCATTGAATGAAAGGTTCCAAAAAGAAAGAGTCTAATAAGTCGATACCCTTTGGACTTATATGTCTGCAAAAATAATTGTAAACACCGTAAGCAAGGTCGATAGATGCAAATCTAATGAAAACATAAATTACAAAGTCAAAAAATTTAGGAAAGCTAATAGCAAACACATTTTGACCTATGTGATGTCTTATTGAATCCACGAACACAACTAACATTATAATAAATAACATTTCATTACAATACAAGTTTAAACACACATTTAACTTTGGACATTATAAAGATCAATTAATCTCGATCATAAATCTATATTCCAACTAAGATATGACCTTCATATTGAACCTTTAAAAACAAACAACATGTCTTGTATTTTACACGTTAAACATTAATCGTGTTTAAAAGGATGGGGAAAAAATTCGAAATGCTAAGAAAAGTTTGGGTTACATGCACATACATTATTAAATGTAGAAACGATTTAACAATATTTTCTAGAACTAAAGGTTGGAGAAATTTGGAAACATAACTGACATAAATAAATTTTAACATAATTGTTTGAAAGTTGGTTAGTAGAGTCAGGAAGTTAGCCAGTAGTTGATTAAGTTAGCTGTTAATCAGTTAATTAGCTGGCTAACAAACTTAATGACGTGTACACTTTCCTTTAGTATAAATAGGAAAGCTCATTGCTTATTGTAGCAGGTTTTTGCCATTAATAAAAATTCTTCCGCATCTTCTTCACGCTTTCCTCTTCACTTTGTAAAATGGTATCAGAGCTAACATTAGGGTTCTTCATCTAAGACGCTATGATATGGTGCGAGGGGGAGGATCTGGTAGAGGAACAAATGTCGTGAACAATCAATCAATTGGTGCAGTCAATTCTTTTGTTGTACTTGAAAATCAAGACCGAGTGCTAACAGATGATTCGAGCAGTCCTTATTTTCTCTCCAATGGAGATCATTCAGGTTTGGTTCTTATATCAAATCTTCTCATAGGAAGCAATTATAATTCTTGGAATAGAGCTATGAAAATGGCACTCATAGCCAAAAACAAGTTGTGCTTCATTGATGGAAGTATTACCAGACCTACGAGTGATGAATCAGTGTTCAGTTATTGGACAAGATGTAATTCAATGGTGATGTTGTGGATTTTAAATGCTGTGTCTAAAGAAATTGTAGAGAGTGTGATGTACATTGATGTTGCATCTGAAGTGTGGAAGGATCTTCATGATAGATTTTACCAAAGTAATGGACCTCGAATTTTTCAAATCAAACAAGTGATGAACAATCTTGCGCAGGGTTCGTTGGATATTAGTGGATACTTCACCAAGCTCAAGACTCTTTGTGACGAGCTTAGGGAATTTAGGCCTATGCCAACTTGTCATTGTGGAGGAATGAAAGATGTTATGGATTATCAACAACAAGATTATGCTCTTCAATTTCTTATGGGATTGAATGATTCATATGTTCAAATTAGGGCACAAATACTTATGATGGATCCGTTGCCATCTATCAATAAAGTTTTTTCACTGGCCATTCAAGAAGAAAGACAAAGGAATTTGAACATGTCATACATACAGTCTACTTCAGTTGCATGTGGAGTTGATGGTAACAACCATACTGCATCAGTTTCTACAAGCTATAATGGAAAAAGGGAGAAAAGTACTTGCACACACTGTGACTACACTGGTCACACGGTAGACAAATGTTACAAGTTGCATGGTTATCCACTTGGCTGGAAGTCTAAGAGTAAGGAAGATACAGGGAAGGGGCATCTGAATACTAAACCATCTGCACACCAGTTTAATACTGAGAGTGATTCACACAATGAAACTGAAGCAAGTGCTTCATCAAACAAACTGTCAGCAAACCAATGTCAGCAGCTTATATCTTTCTTGACTACTTAGTTACAAACTATGCCTCAAGGACCCTCTGATCAGCCATCATGCTCGATTTCTCTGGTATAACTTCTCCTATACCTAAACATGCATGGATTCTAGATTCAGAGGCAACACATCATGTCTATCATGATTTGAGTTTATTTAGTTCATTTGATGAATTCCCTTTTTCCTCACATGTATCTATGCCAAATGGATTACGAGCTAATATAACCAAAGTTGGAACCATAAAGCTTAGCCCCAAAGTTACTCTTTTAAAGGTTTTATATGTGCCAAGTTTTAAATATAGCCTCATCTTAGTGAGTTCACTTACTATGGATGCTTATTGCTCTTTGGTATTTAATCATGACTGTTGCATAATCCAGGACACATCTCAAGCTTCTCAGATTGGGAAGGGTAGAAGGATTGGCAAGCTACACTATGTAAGCTTGTTGAGTCTGAAAGACAGGGATAACAAACCTCAAGAAGTCATCATCTCAGCTGCATTTTGCACAGACAACTTGTGGCACTCTAGGCTTAGTCACCCTTCATTTACAATAAATCAACTTCATGATAGGAGTTTGGTATTCAATAGTAGAATGGAAAAGAAATTTCATTGTTCTGTTTGTCAATTTGCCAAACAAAAAAGGTTACCTCTTCAGTCAAATAATAAATTTTCTATAAAAGTGTTTGATCTCATACATGTAGACACTTGGGGACCTTTTCATGAAATGACGGTGGACGATTTTAGATTTTTTGCTACCATTGTGGATGATTGCTCTAGATATACTTGGATTTATTTACTTAAACAGAAATCTGATGTTCAAGTCATTATTCCATGATTCTTTATCAAGTGTGTGAGGTCTGACAATGCAAAAGAGCTCAATTTTTCAGATTTGTTACATAAACTAGGAGTAATGCATCAATTTTATTGTGTGGAGAGACCACAACAAAATTTAGTTGTGGAAAGGAAACATCAGCATCTTTTAAATGTGTCTAGAGCTCTTTTGTTTCGGTCGAGGATTCCACTAGCTTACTAGGGAGATGCAGTCCTCACTATAACACATTTGATCAACAGGCTGCCTTCTCCAGTGATTGACTTCAGATTGCCTTTTGAAATCATGCATAACAAGATACCTAACTACAAGTATCTTAGGAATTTTGGTTTCCTTTGCTATGCTTCTACTCTACTCAGTGGACGACATAAATTTGCATCCAGATCAAGAGCTTGTGTTTTACTTGGTTATCCTACAGGGATGAAGGCATACAAGTTGCTAGATATTAAGTCAGGAAGGTTTTTTTTTTTTTTTATCTCCAAGGATGTTGTGTTTTATGAAAGAATCTTTCCTTTCTTTAAGAAGACTTCTTCTGATGATGTATTGCATTTCTTACCAGAAACTATTTTGCCACCGTCACAACCTGTTTCTAATACAGCTGATCAGTCAGCTCAACCTGCTCATGATTCAAATTCAATCCGTGATTCACTTCAGTTGTCCAAAGATGTTGCTGGTCCATTCAATGATTCAATCCTTCAAACAAAGTCTATCACGAGTGTTGGATTATACTAAGTTGAGCAAGGATTTCAAAGCTGCTGTCATGAATGTAACAGGAAATGTTGAGCCACAACATTATTTTCAAGCAAAAGGAATACTAGAATGGGAGACTGCAATGGCTATGGAGTTGGAAACCCTTAAGGCAAATGACACTTGGGTTATTGTAGATCTTCCTCCTAATCATAAACCCATTGGTTGTAGATGGGTCTTCAAGACAAAACATAAAGTAGATGGTTCAATCGAAAGACACAAAGCCCGATTAGTGGCAAAGGGATATACATAGCAGGAGGGAGTGGATTATCTTGAAACTTTTGCACCTGTTGCAAAGCTAGTCACTGTCAAACTTGTGCTGGATTTGGCTCCCATTTATGGTTGGTTTCTACATCAACTAGATGTGAACAACGCTTTCCTTCACGATGATTTAAATGAGGAAGTATATATGACTATTCCTTATGGTTATAGTCACAAGGGGGAGAGTTCAACACTTACAAATCCTGTATGCAAGTTACGAAAATCATTGTATGGACTCAAACAGGCCTCGAGGCAGTGGAATACTAAATTTACTAGTTTTCATTGAGGAAGGTTTTACTCAGTCTACTACGGATCATTCTTTATTCATCAAGAAGGATTCTACAGCTTTTGTTGTACTCTTGGTAAATGTGGATGACATAATAATTGCAAGCAGCAATCAGAAAGCAATTGAGATGCTAAAGGACTCATTGGACACAAGGTTCAAACTCAAAGATCTAAGACTGCTAAGATTTTTCTTTGGATTAGAAGTGGCTAGATCTTCAAAGGGTATATCAGTATCCTAAAGGCCATACACATTGTAGCTATTGTCTAAAGCAGGCCTGCTGGGTTGCAAGCCAGCTAATACTCCAATGGAGAAGGTGATGAATTGAAAGACCCAACTGAATATAGAAAGACTATATCTTACAATTACAAGACCAGATTTAACATACTCTGTGAACAGACTGAGTCAATTTCTATCCAAACCAAGAAAGCCACATCTGATAGCTGCACAAAGAGTTCTTCAATACATAAAAGGGACGTCCGATCAAGGATTATTTTTCCCTTCCAAAACTGAATTAACTTTAAGAGCCCATGCGGAAGCAAACTTCCCTCTTTTAGACGTGTAGTTGAAGGTTTTCACGGATGCGGATTGGGCTGCATGTCCTGACACCGGAAGATCTATTTCTGGGTATTGTGTTTTTTTTATTTTTTTATTTTTTGGAGAATCCTTGATATCTTGGAAGTCAAAAAAGCAGAATACCGTCTCAAGGTCTTCAGCAAAGGCGGAGTACAAATCAATGGCTAACGCTACATGTGAAGTTACCCGGTTATTGTCCTTACTTGATGAGCTTGGGTAAGCCATTCCAGATCGGCAGTTCTTTTTTGTAACAATCAATCGGCATTGCTTATTGTAGCAGGTTTTTGCCATTAATAAAAATTCTTCCACATGTTCTTCACGCTTTCCTCTTCACTTTGTAAAAATAAATAACTTGTCATTTAAAAAAAAAAATTAAGTATAAAACCCATCTGACCTTTCAACAGAATAACTAAAAATTCATCTCATTCATTAGAATATATTACAATTATGCTATAAGGAATTGAATTAAAGTGAAACTATTTCCAAGAGCCTGTTTTATATATTAAGAATTACATTAAAAGAAAATTTTTATTATAGTCTTACGATATGAAAAAAGTGCACAATTAATTACAGTAGACTGAATAATACATTATTAAATATACTAATGACATAACAATATTTGTAAATACCAAATTTTGGTACAATTTGGAAACATTAACTTAAATAAATATACTCTACATTAGAAACAATTAAGGTTATAACCCACATAAACGTTGCACTTAATAATTAACAATTCATCTCATCCATAAATTTTTATTTCAATGATGGTATAAATTCATTTTTAATTGTTAAAATAATCTGACATCTATATTTTTTTATACAGTAAACATTTGCTGAATCAAGAAAATTAAATTTAATAACAAAAAATATCTATTATAAATATTACGAAAAAAAAGAAGAAAAATAAAAACCGAAACCGTAAAGAAGCTTCTAGGTTTTCTATATATATACCAGGGATGGAGGCACCACATGGCGACCGCTCGTGCTGGATTCGAGAGGAAAGATTATGGATCAGTTTAATTATAAGTTGTATGTGTTTCCCGCAGCCATTTTTGCCTGGACACGAAGGTGACATCCATGGTTTTGAGAAAAATCTTGGCCATCTCAATGGAGGAGCCAACGAAGACTGGAAGGACCCGAATTGGAGATGCATTAAGAAGGGTGGCGTTACTGGCATAAGGTGGAATGAAGAATTATGAAGAAGAAAAAGCCACCTACTGATGATGAGGCGTGAGGCGTTGTAGAATGATAGAGTAAAGAATGAGTGTGATAGATGAGAGAGAGTCGGTCCTTCTGATGATGACATGGTAAGTTCTCTACTACTTTTATTAAAAAACAAAAATATAATATAAAAAACAAAAATGAACTCATAATGCACAAAAATACTCTAGTACCCTTGAAGAGCACCAATTATGATACCCTTCAAGACACTAGTATTCCGCCCGTGCGCGGTGCGATGCACAAAAGTTGGTATTCGCAATATTGATTTCAATTAGTATTCGTAAAATTTTAATGCTTATACATAATCAACACATATATAATTAGAAAATAAGTAGTTAAAATATTTGAATTTAACAAATAAAACATTATTTACAAAAGTAAGTAGTCAAAATAAATTTTGAAAATCTCGTAATTATCATGATACGAAAAAATGGATGATGTTTGGTTGAACGATTACTTGGTGGTTTATACAGAGCGGGGGATATTCAAAGAAATAGAGAATGAGATGATCTTGCAACGGTTTCAGACTATGTGACCTCGAAAAATGCAGTTATCTAGTCTCACAAATTGAATTGGAGTTGTACTAAACACTTTTCAACATTATTACGTCTTATATCGGATTATATATTTACCATTACATGATTTACGTATTGTTTGATAAGTTGCATACTTATTAAAAATATTTTCACTTTTTTTATTCACAAGCACTGGCCATTGACTGGTTAACGGTCAATATTTGGTCCGATCAATATTTGACTGTTGACCAGTCAATGGCCTCTCTAGCTGATTTCGATTCGTGGATCCGTAACTGTATATACACATAATGCACTCAAACAAATCAGACTTCTCATTTCCTCAGCTGACACTCACACTAAACTGTTGTCTTCTTCAACTGAGCCTAACAGAAAACCCTATCTTCCTCCTTAGCTGACTCTCATACAAACCCTCTCATCAACTATCCTGCCGCCGACACGATACGACTCTACCTGTGCATCTTCTTCCTTGTTGACGACAACAAAAATTTTCAACTAAAAAAACAATCTACGTTTGTTCGATATATTTAGATATGATAGCTAATTTTTTCTGGACATTTATCTTTTCGATCATCTTCGAAACCACTACTACATAAAAGATAAGCTCGTGTTTTCTTTAATCACATGTATTTGTTATTGTTTGTTGCTTTATTTGCTTGTATAATATAGATTTTAATAATTTTTTCATTTTATTTTTTGGCAGGAATAAGTCACACAGGCGCCAAAATATATATTTAGCATAATGTTACGAAAGTTAAACCACAAAAATATGTGGGGGTTTAACTTCTAGAAATATTTCATATTTTTATTTTAGGCTAGATCTAGGACTTCAAAGTTCCATATATATATGAAAAAATAATAATAATAATGTCTGAATATGCTGCATTCGAATCCCCAAATATCAAATCATGGACGAATATTTTCGACGTATTTGTGGAAAGGTATGTGATATAACCTTATTCAAATATATTTTTGTTTTTCCCCATTTATTTCAAATCATATGAAGCTGGAACCTCATTTGTTACTATAAACATGTACATAGGTAAATGATTTGTTCAATGTTTTTAATGAATGTCATCATGTATGCATTAACTGTTAACAACTTGATATAATGTGTTATAAAAACTTTCGTTTTCATTTCATTTTAGGATGACAGGGTTTCGGATTTTTAATTTCATTAGCATAATATAATGTTTTTAAAATTTATTGTGTAGTACCATTTTTATTCTTTATTTAATTTCGTTTTATTTCAAATTATTCAAAGCATCCTCAATGTCATTTGTTTCTAATTCTCATCCACTTAGATTTTTTTTTTTTTTTTTGGTTAAATGTTTTCAATGAATGGTATTATTTATTGGACTGGACATAACTAAGGTTGGTTTATGTGATCACAAAAAATGTGAACATAATATTTCAACTTGTAAATCCTAAAGCCATAGAGTATTTTGTTCATCAGGGACATCTGCGCATTGCAATTTGAAACCAAGTTTGTTCAGGTGTACTATTAATCTCTTTTACCATAAATGCAGTTTCGTGTTTTGTTTTGAATTGAACATCATAACACATAAACATGATTTATATCATAAAAATTTGATTTAGATTCACATTCAAAATTAAGAATTTTAAAGACTATGATACGCCCTTGTTTGTTTCGCTTTAAATTTTTCTCTTTTTTTCTACATTATTCAATTTCAACTATCCATTAAAAGTCAAGCCCACAATATACTTTTCAATTAAATCTCAATCATCAATTTTCCAAAAAATCACTCACTACAACAAAAAAGCCTTTTGTAACGTTCAAAAAATGTTGCCAAAAGCCTTTTGCAGCGTTTGGCAAGTGTTGCAAATCGCAGTGTTGCCGTAGAGTAAAAACATTTTGCAGCGTTTTTTGAATGTTGCAAAAGACTGAAATAAACGTTGCAATAGAGTTTTTGCAACGTTTTTTTAAGTGTTCTCTAGACTCTTTTGCAACGTTTTTTAAGTGTTTTCGTAGACCCTTTTTGCAACTTTTTTAAGTGTTGCAATAACTTTTAACCCAATCTTTTGCAACGTTTATTGAGTATTGCTGTAGACCCTTTCGCAACATTTTTTAAGTGTTGCAATAACTTCTAACCCAATCTTTTGCAACGTTTATTAAGTGTTGTCGTAAACCCTTTTGCAACATTTTTTAAGTGTTGCAAAAGCTTTTAACACAATCTTTTGCAACGTTTGTTGAGTGTTGCGGTAGAGTCTTTTGCAACATTTTTTGAACGCTTTTTTTTTAAAAAATATTATTGAAGAAATTATTTATAAAACCCAAAATTTTCCAATTAATTTATTAAAATGGCAATTTACACAAAGCAAAAGTAAATACATTATGAATTTTCGAGTCCATACAAAATAAAGTCTTGATAATTTTTAACAAATCCACAAACCATACATAATAACAAATTCATGAAAGAAAGTGTTGATAATGTTTAACAAATCCGCAAAAGAACATCATCATCATCATCATATCACAAAAGAAATATTTTACTACGGGAACATCAACTTCATCCGCAATATAACTGCACCTTTAGATTGCAAAATTCGGTCGATCTCAAAAAGAATATCTTGAAAGTTGCACCTATAACAAATTTGAGCAAAGTTATAAGTGAATATCACGCTTTACTTAATAAATGGTAGAAAAAAAAAAAAAAAAAAAAGAGTTAAAAGCAAAATAAATTTATATCTTTCCAATGTGATTTCATAGAAATTGATATGACTCGTCCTAAATTAATCTACTAGACCCGATATGTGAAGTACACCGATGATACATGGATCAGCTAGATGCTAAACCTAGCACCAAGAAAAATAACATTTCACCCCAAGTGTAAAAACCTTAACCTATACATGTTAACTTCCATTTCATTTTCTTATATTGTAAAAAATTATATAGAAATTTCGACAGAACCTCCCCTATAAATTGGACATAGCCAACCTGTAGAGACATCATAACCAACATAATAATTTAAAAATCAAACCAACACCTCAAACAACATCAAACATCAATTCCCAACTCCTCAACATCACAAATTCAACAATAAACTACATCTAACTAAATATGACATTAATAAACTACTAAATAAGAATTATACAAGATCATTGAATAAATAAACATTTCTTACCACAAGAAGCTCTTCCACCAGCATTTCTTATGTTTTTGCTCAGTTCATGACCACCTAAAACAAGAGGGGGAGCAAATATGAGTTTTTCAATAATCAACTCTATATAAGGTACTTCCCAAGGACTCCTTAAAAAAATTTTAGCATGTGAGAAACATACATTTGTCAAGTTAATCGAATACAACTCTTTGGCTAAGCAACGGTACTTCCTAAAGCTTCCTTTAGAGCTCGAAATACATCGGTAGGTCTATATAAGGTCAACTGATCCATATACACTTCTTCAACCCAAACCTTCCAACAATCTCGTCCAAGTGGCATGTAATGCACCTTCGCGCCTGGGTTTACTGATGCAATCCTTCCTTCTGTTACAACTTCTTCATCCTCAATGTACTAATGCAATAGTTGACACCATGCATTTTCCTTATTTGTGATATCTCTATGGATACCACTTCCTTGTTGTGACTACAAATTCACATTAAAATATTTCCATATTAAATATATATGATATAATAAAAAAATTTAAATAAACAATATGTAAAACGAGATTAAACGACCTAAGAAGTAAAAGCACGTGAACTTCTGTCCTCCATATTCTTACTGTTACTCTATAAAGTTACACAAAAATTACCGAATGTTATTCTACATATTAACTTACTTAGAAATAGTACTATAAAACATAAAATGTTAAAAAATTATAATCTGTTGAGTCAACTTGACAAATGCTTCAAATTTTTCCTCTAGCACCCTAACTCTTTCCAACTGACTTTGTACTTGACTTTCTAGTTCTTTCACTCTCCCAGTACTATGAATTTGCCCATCAATTCTTGATGGTGCAACTCCAAACCCAAGTCCTCTCACTCTCCCATGACGTTCTGGACCTAAAACTCGAGCAATAACATCACCACGGATAGAATCTTCTGCTGGTGTATTGAAAATTGATTGGACAAACTCTTCTATCCTTTCGTACACTTACGAAACTTAAATTATACACTAGAAAATGATATATAAGTTAAATCAGATTATTACAAGACTACAAATATCAAAGTCTCGGCAATTGCTTCATTAATAGGTTTTCCATCCTTTCGAAGATGTCCATGAGTCCATAATGTAGCTCTTAGCTCTTTTATATCTGGATTCTTTTTCTTCTGCAATGTAAATTCGATAATTAGATTTATCAAGATTTTTCTCTCTATAATACAAGATAGCTTTGTAACGTTTAAAAAACGTTGCAAAAGACTAGATTTTGCAACGTTTTTTAAACTCTACAAAATCTAAAGTTTTTGCAACATTTGAAAAACGCTGCAAAAACTTCATTTGAGTGTTGCAAAAATTGAACTTATAGCAACATTCAATAAACGTTGCAAAAGGGGATAAATCCCAAATATATGAACCAAATGCAACATTTATTTACTAAATGTTGTGGTAAACTCCCTTTTAGCAACATTTAAGTAGCAAATGTTGCCAATTGAATGTTGCAAAATGCAATTTTTGTTGTAGTGACTATTCATTTAAAAAAAAAAAAAAAAAAACTCTTTTTAAACAATATCAAACACACATGATATTTCACTTATATAGAAGTATGTGCATATCACAGTAATGGAAAAATCATTGGCAGAATTTGAAATTTCCAAGCACGAAATTAATGGCGAACTTGTTTCTACAGATAGATCAGACATAGATTTCCGTTTTTTTAATCCTCGTATTGTCTTGCATCTTTGAGGTGTTTTTGAAGGATTTATGGTAGTTTTTCAGATTGCACTTTGTCATGAAAAATAGGAAATTGGGGTTTTATTATTCTCTGTTTGATTTGAAATGCAGAAACTATACACTTTTAAAATAATTGTCCACTAACATGATAATCTAGTTTTGACTTTTTGGAAATAATTCTTTACTGTTTAAAAAGAAATGGACAAAGGGATTAAGTTCCATTATTCATGGCATCCGGATAATGCATGTACTCCCAGCCATTTAAAATAACTGACTCACTTCATAATCAGTTTATTATCTTTTGCAAAGCACTGAATTTCCATTTTTTTTTTTTTTTGAACATTTTCGATGTTTATATCAAATTAGTAATTCGGAAGTCCTTTGTTTAACCATCAATCTATATAATTTAATTTAAGCTACCAGGCGATTTTTTGTTAGAGAATTTAGTGATAATTTTTACATTTTTTGGACAAATCGGCATCCACTACTGTAGAAACTATCCACTTTAATTAACTATCCACTAACATCATAATCTATTTTCGTCTTTTTGGAAATTAAGTTTTACTATTTAAAAAGAAATGGAAAAAGGATTATATTACGTTCCACTATTCATGGCATCCGGATAATGCATATACCATTTAAAAAACTGACCATTACTTCACAAGCAATTTTTTAGATATGTGAAATGAATCTTTTCTAACTGAGATTTTGGTTCAAAAAAGAATCCAAAATTTCAGTTGATTTTATATAGTATATAGATATAGATAAGAAACTACTTACGCTTAATTGGTTTGTGATATGTTTTTTGTTATTCTTTTCTCTTCGTTAGATTTTTTTTTCATTAAATGAATGCATTTCTTTTGTTCGATCCTCTAGATTTCTTTGTCTTTTCTGCTAGAAATTTATTCCAAATATGTTGTTCAAATACTTGTTAAAATGATGGATGGAAGTAAAAAATTAAATCAATTCGAAAAGTATTGAAAAAGGAGACAAAACGTGAGAAAACTGGTTAGAACTTAGTCCTTGCAATCGCAAGGTAATTCCCGAAAGGCACCTTCTGGTGCCTAAGGTGGTATTATGACACCAAAAGGTGCCCTTTGAGTACTTTCATATATGATTGATTAATTACTATATATAAGATGTTATGTTGATCATGAACACTAAGAGAAAATAAGAGAGAACATCCATTTATTTATTGTATATAAGATAAGAGATCACTTCCACCAAATTTATATACTTATTTTCATTGTTTCTTGTTCCTATTTCGAGTTTTCGTTGTACTTGAAATGTACTTGATTGAAAGTTTGAGTTAAATCCGCTAAAGGCATTTGCATCAAACCCCTAAGCATCTCGATCAAGAAGGTGCAAATGTACTTTTAGAACAACGATTTTCTAAAATCGTGTTTGAGCCTTTGTCTCCAATTTTCGGTGTTTCTACATCCATTAATAGATTTCAAGTATGATGATTGCATAATATTTCGGTTTACATTGGTTCGTGATTTTTCATGTTGTACAAGTTAATTTCGTCTCCAACTCTCGAGGTATGTTTATATAACAATCGAAAAGTACGGTTCCTATGGAGTCGAAATTTATGTTGAGAATTTGAATTGTGTAATTATAATCAGATTAATTAGAGAATTTATCTCTTATGAAAATGATCTCGTTTTGCAAATAAAATATTTATGTGAAATATCTGTTTTGAGTACATGGATATGCATAAATATTATTTGGAAAATATATTAACTCTATTTGGAGAGCACAGTATGATGAAAGTTGTAAGTTGTGTTTGGAGGGAGTTGTTGTCTATCGACGGAGAGAATTCGCAAAACTCCGTTTCCATCGAGAATTGAATAATATTATTGTGAATACATGAGTTTTATTTCGAAATTAATGAGATTAATTTCATCTCTCTTATTTATGCTTGTTCTCATTAGTAACATTATGCATTATGTAAATGCCTCTTGTGTGATTATTACAATGGTCATACTAAAAGTCATCAATGAGAAATATTTACATAATTTTGATAATGAAATAAAAATATGGTTTGACCACTTTCAACCATCTAAATTTAGATGAATGTGTTTTTTCAATCAAGTGAAAGAAATTGAGAAATTATTGAACCATTTGTATACAATCAATTGTGATTAATATCCTCATAATATTTATAAAGTATATGAGACGACTTGGTAGATATCAAGCATTGATACATATGTGAAAACCGGTCTGGATCGACCCGGGACCATGGACTAACCCATAACCTGAGCGGCCGGTTCATGGGTCAAGAAGATGTGAAACGCGGGTTTTGCAGGTCATACATTCGCGAGCCGCGGTTAACCCGCTGACCTGTGGAAAGAAAAAAAAAAAAAAACTATTTTTATTAAATATGGAAACAATGAAAGTTCTAGTACTACTTCTAAATGTAAATCTTCTTTTTTTCTCTCTAATAGCTAAGAAAAATAATATTCTTTGATAATATTAATTAAAAATGCATTTAGTTTTTATTTGTTTATATTATATTTAACTTTATAAAGTTAAAAGCAATTCATATAACAAAATATATAAATTTTGGCAGGAATTTTATAGTGTCTCAGTGGGCACATGTGTCCTCCCTATTGGAGGGTTTCAGGCTGGGCCCACCGATCTCCGTCGACACCCAATGCCCATCCGTCAAGTGGCAGGTGGGCCTGATATATTTGTATTTTATGTAAACATTTTTTTGTATAAATATGAATCTATCATTTTGTTTATTTCGTATTTACCAATTTAACAAAAAAAATTATTGCTATAAATATAAAAAATTCTATATTTTTATCAACACGGGCTTAATCGGAACAATTCGCGACCCACATGATCTCGAACCGTATAGGTTGTTACCGAGCTCATATATTAGCGGGCTAACCCGACTTAGAACACCTGAATTAACACCTCTATTTGTGTCGTATAACTTTATTTCTCTCTTCAAAATGGGGTAACAAAGCCCACACAACTTCTTGGGATTGTAATATAACAACATTTGAGAATGAACTAACCTAGGGCAAGACATACCTAATATCTAATGCCTCTGTAAGGCATAATAGACCTGATTACAAACTATTTTGTCTTGGAAACATCTAGTGGACAATTTCTGGGACAACAAGAGTATAAGAACTTGAAGAAATCACACCTCCCTTTTATTCTCTCACTTAGGGACAGATCTAGAAATATAGTTCAGCTAGAACGGTCAATGACCGTTAACCATGACAGTCAATGACCGCAATAGCAAGATTGTTTATTATTATTTATTTAAATAATATTAAAAATTCAACAGTCAATATAGATAACGAAGTTATCGTGAAATATGAAAATATATACACAAATAAATATATTATTCATTGCATAATAGTGTTTCTTTCGACACTAGTATGTTTTTTTCTCTGGAACATAATTGAAGCATAAACAGATTAAAAACAAAATAACCCGCCATAAACCCTAGATTTTTCATATTTCCAAGATTTGCAGAAAAATTCTCTGGAATTCAATTAACAAGAGGAAACCAACTAAACAAAATCCATAAGAATAATAATTTTCGAAATAAAAAACAGAATTTTAATGCTTTAAATTGAACAATTACTTATTGATATGAGGACGGAAGCAGAGGCGAATTGAGGATGGAAGTAGAAGCGAAATAGCTGCTAGCCCTAGGTTAATCGCCATATTCTCCGACGAAGATATCTGTGGCGATTCTGAAAAAACAAAACTCTAGTTGAATAAATTTCTTGAATATCAAATAACGATAACCAAACATTAGAAAGCTTATAATTTTATGCGTGCACCTTTATATGTAAAATGCAACTTTCTATCTATGAGTGTATGTGTGAGTAAGATATGGGTATAAAATTGACACCAAATTGGCCGGGAATGGAGAAGAAGAAAGGTTTGGTAGTAGTCTTTTTTAACAACAGGAGATGGAAAATTGGGAAGAGCATGATTTAAACCCATCTTTTGTATGTATTAGGTTTTAGGATTTAGTTAGTTTTTAGGCTCTAATTATTAACTTATTGTTGGGCTTCTTCATTTTTAGCAACCTCCCCCTTCATCCTCGCCGCCTGAAACTGAAGCCTCCGACAGATAAAGCAAGCATGGTTTTCCAGTTTGCAAACATGGTTTCCAATAGACTTTAGAGGACAACCATGTCCCTACCGACCTCACAAGAATCTTCTCTCAAAAAAAAAATCTCAGGCAGATCCAGCTAGCGCGACCGTGGGAGCTCATTGCTAGTTGGGTCTGCCCATGCTCTCCCTTCCAGTTCACCCCTTTCAAAGATTTCGAAAAACACGTGGATACAGTTGATGACATATGTAACAATCAATCTTACAATATGGGAGTTTTTTTCTTTGATAGAGAATGTGTTTTTCTCACTCAAATTATCTCCAACAATACCAGGAAACCATTTAAAAGTCTCTTCATTCAATGAAGAAAAAACTCTTCTCTATTCTGTATAAAAAGCAATCAACGTTTCACCAACTTGGCTAAATTACACTAAAAAACCACAGACGAGTTCTAACAATTATACACATTTGCTTCACTTGCTGGTCTTTCCTTGTTAACAAAGATGAATAGTTGCTTCTTCATTGACTTTGCATTCAATACACAACACTTTTTGCACTATTGATTTAATGGAACATACCACGGAAGTAAGCACGTTGTACTAGCTATCTTCAAACTACTTAAAATTGAGACAATATCATTAATCGAATTTTTTGGTTACATCTTCAGGAAACTACTACATCTATACTAGATCTCATCTACACTAAAATTGAAGAAGAACGTGTGTTTTATCCTAACAAATCCAGCTGGCTATTGTAAAGCACCACAAATGTAGTCATCTTTTCAAGATTACAAGTATGAAATCATTTTCAAACTTGGTACCGTGCATATGGAATCAAGCATTAGAGATTCAGATGACCCAAAGGGGAAAAAATCAATTTCATTGGTTGAGACTCCAAGCTTCAAAACAACCATACAAGCTTCATCTCCACCAACAAAGATATATCTCTATTCCAGGTTGCTAATAAATCAAGTGCTCCAAACAAAACAAATTGACATACATCCGTCCAATGATGATGATGATGATGTATCTGCAAAGAAAATGCAGCAGTACTTCACTTTCTCTACTTCTATCAACCTCCTTTTGCCTGAAGATTTGTAGACAAATGGAAAGTACAATGTTTTGTTCAAGAAACACATGGTGATGTTTTGTCTAGAGTAAACCATGTATGATGAAAGTGGGTAAAATGATCAATTACTCACCCAATTTTTAAAGTGGTAATACTTGCTCACCCAACTTTCAAATGGAAATGAAAACTCACCGAACTTTCGATTGTGTCAACTGTCCTTCACTTTAGACATTTCTGGAAAAAAATTTAACAGATTTATCGACGTGGCCAAATGGATTCCCCATGGCACCATGTTACTAGTTTGTTATCGCCACCTCAACAAGGGAAATGTCCTAATTGTACAACAAATACGCTTCCTCCTAATTTTCACCTTTTATGTAATGGGTCTTGAAGCCGAGTTTGGGATACGGTTAGGATGTTTCCCTTGCTAATGTAGCTACAACACACTAATAATACGGTGCCACGGGCAGAGACGAAGTTAGAGGGGGGCAGGGGGGCGATCGCCCCCCTCCAACATTGTCCGTCGGTCCACTATTCCTAATTAATTTGTAATATATTTTTTAGTTTCGTCCCTGCAAAAAATTTGACTCGCCCCCGCAAAATTTTGAATTTTTTTTTTAATTGATAAATATTGACCCAATAACTTAAATTTTAAAATTCAACAATACAAAAGTCTTAAAACAAGGTTGCGTAATAGAATGGAAAATGATTTTTTGTCCAGTACCGTGCTTGTGTATATAGAGAAAGAGATTGCTGATATTTTTCCATTAGATTCTTTTATTAGTGAGTTTGAAATGATGAGAACAAGGAGAGACCAATTTCAGATGTCCAAGTCATTTCTACCATCTGTTATATAGATAGGCGGTTTACTTTTTGTCTTTTTTATGTTCATCTAATGTTTTCAATTTGTATAGCGTTAGATACATTAGATGGACAAATTGTTTTTGTATTGACAAATTGATTGTCTTTTTGGTCAGTAAATCTAAGTTGCCTATTTTGGTACTCAAAATCGTTGTTTTCAATGTTCTTAGTTAAAAAAAAATCGGGGGCTCCGTCCCCCTCCACCCCCTGTATTTTCGCTCCCCGTAAGATTTGAATCCTGACTACATCCCTGGTCATGGGGATTCATTTGGCCACATCGATAAATCTGTCAAAATTTCGTCTAGAAATATTTACAGTGAGGGACGATTGACACAATCGAAAGTTCGATGAGTGTTCGTTTTTATTTAAAAGTTTAGTGAGTAAGTGTTGGATATTGGTTAATAAATCGAGAATTGGAAATCGATTAAAGTGACTTCGTGTCGACTTCGGCCAAATACTCAAAAGCTCGACTCAATCCATTTGGGCAAAATTGTTTGCCACTTCGCCGCTTCGGGGCGCACAAACGAGGATCGAAAACCAATATCGGATGAATGAGAAATTACGGAAAAGGACGAAAATCAGGTCAAAATTTTGACCGTGCGACCACACGTCAATTAATATCCGGTTTTTTGAGTAAGACCGTGCGACCGCACGGTCTATAACCGTGCGGCCGCACGGTTGTCCGGCCAAATGACACATTTTTATAAAGGTGCATTGTTTGGAAATGGTGCATGGTTTGGGCCTCAACGACTTCGTCCACACCCTTTCATGATCTTTATATAGGACCCTTTGAGTGTCATATTCCTCACTTTTGATATGCAAAAACACCTCTCTTCCTCACTTCTCTCCCAAAATCAAAATCATTGCATTTGTTATTTTGATTTTCTTCATTTCATCTTTGGAGTACGTAAGCCTATTGTTGATTCGTTGTACTTGTCTTTTGAAGTGCTACAAACACAAGTGAATCCGTTGTGTCTTGGGAGTCGATTGCCGTTATCCGTAGGCACCGTTGCGGGGCAAATTCGACTTAAGGACAAAGAGTCCAACTCTTGCCTCGACTTTGTCCTTATTCTTCTTCTTTTTTTTGTTTGTATTTCATTGCCGTTACTCTGTCCAATTTTCGGTTTAGATTTACAAAACCATCATTTTACTTATTTGGGGTCACTATTCACGAATTCCTCCAACAGTAAGTACTTCTAAGTTTGGTGAGAATTTGTTCATTTACCCAATGAAAGTCTGTAAATAATTTTGGACTTTCTATCTATTGAACAACAAAGTGAACATCGTGGCACCTCTTAGTTCTAGTCACATGTCAGGTGCACATTTGTCTACTGAATAGAGTTGCTTTTGTGTACATATTTTGTTGATCATGCTGGGAAAAGAGCCGTGAGTTTGATTCTTTACATTGAAGTGTCATATAAATATGATTGTTTTATCATGAGACAAATAAGTCCTTTGAGATGTTCTAAGAGTCCTTTTGATTGCGAAGGTGATATTTGAGTAAAAATAAAACGAATTTCAGAGAATTGAATTATTGAGAACTTATTTTCTTAGAAATTCGAAGTTAAGGTATTTGATTGCTATGGTGAAATTTGGGTAGAAAGAAAACGAATTTCATATTTTAGTATTTGACTGGTAATATTCTTTATGCAATTTGATTGGTGAAAATTATTTAATAATAAATTATTTAATAAATAAAAAATATTAAAATAAATTAAAGTGGTGAAATTCAAGCTGAATGTTAGATTTACAAAGTTGAAGAATAAATTGCAACTATTCAAAAGTTGACTCGAATCAAAGAATGAAGATTGAGTTTGATCACTTATCATGACCCAATTGAAAGCTCAAGAAACAAATTGGAAGAACAAAAAGTGTAAAATTAGGCCAATTAGAAAGCTAATGACCAAAATGCAAGAAAATAAAGTGAATTATTTTTTATTTATTTTTTATTGTAAGTGAATTAATTTTTAGATTCCCACCACTTTGGCAAGAATTCAAATTCCTTAAAAACAAGGAATTGAGTTTGATGTTACCCAAGGAAAATGTTGTTAAAATTAAATTTGATATAAATGAATGTTCATCTAAAATTCACAAACATCATGCTATAATTATCAAGATCGAAACTGAAGCGGAAGCGTACCTGAATCCATTGTTTCGTTTGATCAAACGGGGTTATGGCATTCCAACTGATTTGTGGTTTACTCCTTATTTTGTCCTCTGTTGATGGGAATGCAGAGAATTATGAAAAGTCACGCTCAATCGGGGACCATGACCTGTATAAATAGTTTTAGGGCAACTATCGTGTTTCAATGTTAATAAATTGGCCCATCATCAATTTAAAACATTGAATCCGTCTCTACACTTTAATTTCACGACACTTAATACCCATTAGTCCTGAACAATCTTTAGTGGATCACTTTATTGACTAAATCTTTAAGATAGCACCACACATTTTATTTTATACATGTTTGGCCCCACATTATTAAATTTTATCCAACAATCTCCCACTGGGCCATACATGTATCCTTACAAATGTGTACAACCTTATGAGCTAAAAAATGTGCTATCATTATTAAGGGTATTTTCAAACAATCTCGTCCATCAATCATATCAATATAGGATCAAAACGTCTTTCGTTACATTAATCGTAACTAAATCCATCAATGGTCACGTATACCAATACAACCAAATGACATAGATCAATCATGAGAGTGTAGTATGAAAATTACATGTTATGTGATCCAAACATGCCTATTTTCAATTGGTCCGACTTTATTCCTTAGGTGAGATCAATACCAAACATAATGTAACATAGTAGAATGAACTGATTACTTTATTTCTGTACAGAAAATTATCCAAACACACAAATGTGTCCAAACCAAAACATAAAGCAAACAAAATACAAACTCCCACTAAATCATAATATCCTCAAGAAATATTACACCCATACGAGCAGTGTGCTCGTGAAAGACCTTGGGTGCTAATCCCTTAGTAAGCGGATCCGCAATCATGGAGTTTGTCCCAATATGCTCTATGGAAATCTGTCTACTCTGTACCCTTTCCTTCACAACCAGGAACTTAATGTCAATGCATTTTGACTTAGTCGAGCTCCTGTTGTTACTGGAATATAAATCTGCTGAGTTATTGTCACAATATAACTTTAGTGGTCTTTCTATACCGTACAGAATATGCAGCCCAGTGACAAAATTTCGCAGCTATATTCCATAATTAGATGCCTCCAAAATTGCTACAAACTGTGCTGCCAAGTGAAAGAAGCTAAAGTGTTTGTTAAGCACTCATTCCGGAAATAGCTCCTCCAACTTGCAGATAGATGTAGCCTGATATGGATCTTTTACTTTCTTGGCATCTAGCAAAAAAAAAAAAAATCGGAATCATAATACCATATGATCTCCAACTGATCCGATTTTCTGTATGTGAGCATGTAATCTTTTGTTCTCTTTAAATACCTTATAACCCATGTTTGGCTGCTTTCCAAATGATCCATCCCAGGGTTACTTAAATATCTCCTTAGTATCCCAATAATGTACGCAATATCCGGACCCGTACAAATTTGAGTATACATCAGATTTTCTATAGCTTAACTATATGGGATCCTCTGCATTTCTTTAACTTCAAGATAACTTTTTCGGGCATTAATTGAGACTAAACTGTCTCCCTTAGCGATAGAGGTGTCCCCTGATTTACTGTCTTGAATGCCAAACCTCTTAAGTACTTTATCGATATAACCCGTTTGTGACAATCCAATAATACCCCGAGAGCAATCCCGGTGTATCTGAATCCCAAATACAAAAGAGAAGTCACCAAGATTTTTAATCTCGAAATTCCTTGACAAAAAATCTCATAATTTTATGTGACATGTCTATATCATTGGTGGCAAGCAATATGTTGTCAACATACAGAATCAAGAAAATACACTTACTCCCACTGAACTTGTAATACATACAATCATCAACAACATTAATCTCAAGACCAAATGAGATAATTACTTGATGAAATTTGTATTACCCTTAACGAGAAGTTGGCTTGAGAACATAAATGGATTTCTTTAATTTACAAACCGTCTCATCAATGTCTCCATTGAGAAACGTCATCTTAACATCCATTTGATGTAATCGAGGTCAAAATGTGCAACAACCTAACTTTCTTGAAAGAGTCTTTCGTAGAAACCAAAGGGAAAGTCTCTTTATAATCAATGGCATCATTCTATGTAAAGCATTTAGATACAAGACGAACTTTATATCTTTCCACATTACCTTTCGAATCCCTCTTGGTTTAAAAATTCATTTAAG
Organism: Ligustrum vulgare; assembly: GCA_963555705.1. Taxonomy (NCBI): domain Eukaryota; kingdom Viridiplantae; phylum Streptophyta; class Magnoliopsida; order Lamiales; family Oleaceae; genus Ligustrum; species Ligustrum vulgare. The sequence continues at coordinate 36,520,110 of OY743173.1, read as the reverse complement.
ACCAATGGGCTTCGTACCTTCTGGTAATGGGACAAGATCCAAAACTTTATTGTCTTGCATATGCTTATACTCCTTATTTATGGCATCAATCCACTTTTGAGAGTTAGAACCTTGCATGGCCTGATGGAAATTGATTGGACCATCTTCCACCATTCCATTATTTCCTTATATTCTTGAAAAAATACTATTTAAATTATCCGGAATAGCATTTTTCCCTTTCTCTCGTGGATCTCCTTAATGACTTTAGTTATTGAGGTTGTTGAGTTTGTACTTCTGAAATTTACCTTATTTTGGATGGGAGTTCTTCAACATTGTCTAGTTGAGGTTCCGAATATGCTTCTTGATCAATGATATGTATAGAAACTTGCACATTATCAAAAGCAATAGTAGGAATCAAAACCGATCATTCCTCAACTTCTTCCTTAAAGACAATATCTCTAACCTTATTTCTCCCCCAAACTCAACATCCTCAAAAATTGTTGCATTTCCCGTTTCAAAAAGTTGACTTAAGTGTGGGATCATAAAATTAATAGCCCCTTAAACGCTCAGAATAACCAATAAAGTAGCTGCTGACTATTTTGGAGTCCAATTTCTTTATGTGGCCTATAAAGCTTAGCCTTAGCTGGACATCCCCAAATGTAGAAATGCTATAGACTAAGCTTTAAGCCTGTTAAAAGCTCTTAAGGTACTTTAGCAGCAACTTTACTTGGTAATATGTACGATATTTTCTTTAAATGTCCAGATTTCTAGCAAAAGAAACAACCCTCAATGTCTTTATGTGGTTTCTATAAATTTGGACCCTTAACAACTTTATATTCTTTATTTGTTTACTTGCCCTTATCTTTAGAGGTGTTTGCCAAGTGAACACTTTCAGTTCTGTCCTACTTCAACTTTTCTTCCTCTTGTACACAAAATAGAATGAGCTCATTTAGAGTTCATTTCTCCATTTGACAGTTACAACTGACCGTAAATTGACTGAATTGTGCAAGAAGCTTGCACACTATGAAATGAGCTCATTGAGAGTCCATTTCTACTTTAACAGTTATAACTAACCTTAAATTAACTATATTGTGCAGGAAGCGATATCAATACCAAATGCACTAGCAAGTCGAGTTTTAGTTCCTTAAGTTTTGAAGCAGTGTGAGACATCTACACGATGTACTCCCTTATTTTCCCATTGCCTTTATACTTTATTGAAATCAAGCTTTGTATAAGCGTGCTTGTTTCAGCCTTATCGTTTTTTTTTTCGCAAAACGTTTCTTAATTTCGGTAAGGAATTCATTGGCATCATTTACCTCCTCGGATACTATGCCACTAAAGGCTTTCGGAATGCCGCACTTAATGATCATGAGACTCACGTAATTTAAGCAATCCCACTTCTCAAAGTTCTTCATTTGATTAGATGAACTTTCATCAGTAAGAGGAGCAGGTTGCTCAATCCTTAGTACACGGTCTGGATCCATGCAGCCAACGAAAAGTTAATGTTCTTGTTTTGATCCTTGAAGTTTGTTCCATAAATACAGGGATTAAATTTGAGCTTGTAGATATACTACTAGCAGAATTTGAAACCGAATAGAGAATACTTAAACAAAATAGCTCACATAAGTACCTTATTATGCAAATCATACTTTCAAATAACGGTAGGGCCCATCACAAGATACCTAGCACAACATCAATATTTAGTCTTTGAACAGAAATATTGACTTGTAAGTGGTACTCTTGGTGTAGTGATCAAACATTGACAGTAAGACATGTCAACCAATAAACCTTTCTTTGGACCGATTTATTGATCACACGTTAAACCAAATAACCGTCACGTATTTATCACCACAAGTTCATGTGAAATTCGGGCCAAATATTGACCTTCCTTTGGGCCGATCAATATCCTCATGAAATAACACACAAACACCTAGTTTTCCTTTGGTGTAGTGATCAAACACTGGCAATAAGACATGTTAATCAATAAACCTTTCTTTGGACCGATTTATTGGTCACACGTTAAACCAAATAATTGCCACGTGTTTATCACCATAGGTGCATGTGAAATTTGAGCCAAATATTGACCTTCCTTTGGGTCGATCAATATCCGCAATGAATGACACACACAAATACCTTCTAATATTCAAAGTTAATTAATATCCACAAGAGAGGTTGCTTTGGCAACATGTTGCTTCAACTAACTTACTTTCGAATATTATATCTCTCAAAAGAGTCCGTAGTACCAAAATTTGAAATTGAAATCCATTGATTTGCATCTATATTTGACTTTAGGATTTGAATTATAGAATTCAAAACTTTAAAATAAAGCAATCCTTAAGTTGAGAGAGTCAATTGCAATATTCTTAAACCTTAGGTGGTCAATTATGTGAAATTTTAAGCTTGAAGGGCTTAAATTACAATTTTTCCAAAACCTTATTGGCCAATTTAGAGAATTCCAAACTTTAGATCCCAATTTGAAAGAAAATCAAACTTTAGAGGTCCAAAATAGTGAATTTGGAAACTTTAAGGACTTAATTGAAAATTTTTCAAACTTTATGGACCAAATTGGAGAAACTTAGAACTTTAGATGTTGTATTAGAAAAAATTTCAAACTTTAGGGACTGAAAATGAAAATTTTCAAACTTTAGGGACTGAATATGAGAATTTTCAAACATTAGGGGACTGCATTAGAGAATTTTCAAACATTAGGAGCTGGATTGGAAATTTTTCAAACTTCAGGGGCTGAATCATAAAATTCCATAACTTCAGAGGTCCTGACTTAACTAAATTATTACTTTAGGGGCTTAATTATAACTTCCAGAACTTGAAAGGCCAACTTAAATAATTTCATAACTATAGGATTTAAGTTTTATTAAGGGACAAACAAGGATGACCAGAGATGCAAATAACCATAATGTTCGAAAATTGCAAAATAGTCCTTTAAGACTCCAAATTTCCAACGCAAGCCCCTTCCTTCAATTTGATTTCGCAACAGCTAGGGTTTTGAACCCTAGCCCGTCGCCTCCTCCAAAACCGGCAGAGGCGTAGCCCCCCGCCAGCCCCTCCGCACCTAACGACGCTGCTTACCTGCGCGGAGCAGCGCCGCGCCATTTCCAGCAGTGCGGGTCAATCCCGACGCTGCGACGTGCAGCTCCCGGCTAGGCAGCTAGCAAAAAAAGAGCCCGGGATGCGCGCTACCGCTAGCGCCGACTGTGGTTAAAGCCACCGGCCATACCCATACCTCTTGATTCAATACCACCCTTATTTAGCCATAATTCACCACTGAAATCCACAACATCCAAAGGCAAACTGAATCCAACTTCAACCGACCAAACCCAACCCCAACATAAATCCACAGATTCATCCATACACAAAATTCAAAAATTTCAACAGAAATCCATATCTTGACCTCGAAAAATATATACATACACAAAGAAATTCCAAATATGAATTCATAATTAGCAGTTTTTGAAAACCAAGATTTCGCATATATGCATACAGAAGGAAAAAAAAAAACTATTTTGCATATTTCTCAATTTTTCTCCAATCTGCTGTGTATGAATATGTATTTCAATTACACGAAATCAAAGCCTTATGCAGCACACAATTTGTTTTTATACATATGCGTTCAAAATTGATCTGATAATTCAACACGATGTTGGCTCTGATACCACTTGTTAAAATTAAATTTGATATAGATGAATGTTCATCTAAAATCCACAAACATCATACTGTAATTATCAAGATCGAAACTGAAGCGGAAGCGTACCTGAATCCATTGTTGCGTTTGATCGAACGGGGTTATGGCCTTCCAACTGATTCGTGGTTTTCTCCTTATTTTGTCCTCTGTTGATGGGGATGCAGAGAATTATGAAAAGTCACGCTCAATCGGGGACCATGACCTGTATAAATAGTTGTAGGGCAACTATCGTGTTTCAATGTTAATAAATTGGCCCATCATCAATTTAAACATTGAATCCGTCTCTACACTTTAATCTCACGACACTGAATACCCATTAGTCCTAAACAATCTTTAGTGGATCACTTTATTGACTAAATCTTTAAGATAGCACTACACATTTTATTTTATACATGTTTGGCCCCACATTATTGAATTTTATCCAACAAATGTTTTACATTAAAAATTTTGTCAATCAAGTCAAATTGGGAATTGGAAAACAAATTCCATTTTTCATGATAAAAAAAAAAAAAAAAAAAAAAAAAAAAACTGAATATGATTGTTTTCGAGTGAATCAATGTATTTATTAGTAATTCGAAATTCTTTGAAGATCTTATTAAAGAACTAAAATCATAAATCATGAATATTTTGAATGTAATACTCGAACCATTCAAGGCCCTCAAGTAAATTGTAAGAAAATGTTTCTTTAAACACGTCCAAATAAATTCTTTGTCAAGCATGTCTAGTTGTCCTCGTATGTTTATGGAAAATTCTCCTTTAACAACTCTATTCAATCCACAACCTATACTCCACGACCTATACAAAATTCCTAAATTACCCCATTTATATAAAAGCCCTTAAAGCCTTATGTTTCCAACTTTAAAATTTAAAAGTTTTATAATATTTGAAACCGCGGGTCCAATATTGAAATCTAAACCAAACCGTTTAAAGCGGTTTCAATTTTTTTTCAAACCAAACCAAACCATTTCACGTTTTAAACTGAACCAAACCAAACCATTTGTTGCGGTTTGATTCGATTTAACGGGTTGGCGGTTTATTTGTTCACCCCCTACTCATTAATTACATACTTACCAAAAACTAACAACTAGATAAAAATCAAGAAATTAGAGAAGATTTAATAAAACAAATATTAGAGTTATGGTTACAAACAAAACAATCTGTGAAAGATACAGATATATATGATTTAAAAGGCAAATGATCAATGATATTAAGAAATTATTATGATAAAATAATAAAATACAAAGAGAATGTAACTATTAAAGACTTAGATAATTATATAGAAAAAGAAGAAGATAATAATAGATTAAAATAAAAAGAAAATGAATAATACATTTGATAGAACATCTAAAGAAAGAAAGAAACAAAGATAATATATATAGAGCTTATTGTTATACAGAAGTATTAAAAGAAATCAGAAAATGACAATGGATTATCATAGAGCAGACCATTTATTAACCAAATATCTAGACATAGAAACAAATGAAAAATTAGATTTAATAATTAAACAAAGAAGAAACTTAATGGACAGAATCAGAGAAGAAAGAAATGTAAAAAGAGAAGAAATTTTGAGATTAGAATAATTAGAGAAAAAGAGAGAATATTATAATAGAATCTTGAAACAATTACCTAAAATGCAAATTATTCTAGATAATAAAGAAATATATGATAAAATTAGAATAATAGAAAGTTATGGAAAATATTTTAGAGCACAACAAATAAATCTAATGTTAAGATCAATAGAAGAATTTTGAAAATATCAAATAAGGAAATCCAAAGAAGCAAAAAATGAATCAGCTAGAAATAGAACATATAAAAGGAAGATACTAATGACAGAATTCCCATAACTAAGATTTGGAAAACAAGTAATAGAAAATTTTAACCTTCCAGTAGGATCTTATCAAATAAGAGGAGCTAATACAACTATATTTCAACCATTAAGTTCATGGGGAGAATCTGATGGATTTCTCAATATACAATTAAATTGGATAAGTGCATTTTTATGATAAACATATAAAAACATAAATCCACAAAATAAAATAGCTATCGAAGAATTACAACAACTAAATATACAGGATAAAAATTTCAAAGAAAAATTATAAAATATCCAAAATAAATTAACAATATAATTAAAAGAATTAAAAGACATAATAGGAGATGCCAAAAATATAAATGGAGATATTCTAAAAGAATCTCAAAGAAAATCAGGAGAAATTATTAACCAAGATAAAATTGGAATGATTATAGAAAAATTAAATGAAAAAATAAGAAAAGATGATAACAATAGAATCGTATCAATAGAAGAAAAAATAAAAAAAAATTAGAAACAAAAGTAGATGATACATACGACAGATTATTCAAAGTACAAAAAACCCAAACTACTAAATCAAGAGTTTAAATGTCAATAAGTGAATATATTGAAGATCTAAAAATATTAATAAAATCATTAATAAGTAATGTTCAAAAAGTTAAAAATGAATTAAAATAGGCAAGAAATGACATAAATATACTAAAACTTGATATTAGAGAGTTAAAAGAAAATAAGAAAAATAAGGATAAGAAAATAGACAAAAAAACTTATAGAAAATGAAATGTCTAGAATAGGAAATAAATAAATTGAACAAGAAAAAATTGTGATAGAAGCAGGAAGTATGAATAATGAATTTAAAATATATATATATATTACCAAAGATACTATAAAAGAGTTACAAAAATTTATAGAAGGAAAACTAAAAGTCAAAGAAAAACAAAATAAAAATGAATGAAGAATTAGACTTGCTGATAGAAAATTCTGACCAATTAAGCCTAGATAATTTGAATAAATACCAAGTTTTAATGAATACTGAAGAAGTACATAATCCGGCTCCAATAGGAACCTCTAAAGAGAATTACCAGATGTAGATGAAAGTTATGCACCTCTATGTAGTAAACCACATAGACAATATTACGATAGGATTAGAGACAGACAACCATCTAAAGGAAATAAATATGGAGATATATTTGAACCAAATGATAAATATGATAAACGAATCAATCATGGAGGAACAAAATTAGATTTAGATTGTAAAATAGATGCTAAGAAAGTCTTATTAACTTGGACAGATTCAATGATATTATTCTTTTTATATAATAAAAATAATAAATGAGAAAGTACTGAAAGAAGAATAAATTTCTTAGTTGCATCCTTTGAAGAAAATGTTAGAAATTGGTGGGAATGAATAAATAATGATACAAAAACATTAATAAGAAGAAATGTTCAAGCAGAAATAATAAAATCAAATAGAGAAGGCATACAAAGATTAGTAGAATACATTGCAGATGAATTTATAGGGGAAAATTGGATAAGTAATGCTGAAGGAGAATCAATAAGAGAAAAAAATAATGTTAGAGTCAAATTAATAAATTTAACAATTTGTGATATGCATAAAATTAAAAAATACACTTGTGAATTTAAAGATTACTATTATGTTCAATTTTATAGTAATGAAAATAAAAAATATACAAAGATATGTATTATAATAAATTACCAGGATCATGTGGAATATATTTTAAGATAGAGTTTGAAAAATTTGCAAGAGACAACCCTAAAATACCTATAACTTTAGGATTAAGGATAAAATTTCTATTTGAAAGATTGCTATATATCCGTCAACAAAGACAATTATTGAAAAAATCAGAAAATTGACTAGAATATGTTATGAAGATATGGGAAAACCTATACAATGGGATGTAATCCTGAAATAAGAAATACTAAGAGAAAATATAAAAATAGAAAGTTCAAGAAACTTAGAAATTTTAGGAAAAATATATATAAAATCTAGGAGAATGTATTATAAATGAAAATATAATCCAAATAAAAATAAATAAAAAAAAAAAAGATAAAAGCTAATGTAAGTATTGGAATTGTGAGAAATAGGACATATAAGCTCTGATTGTAATAAGAAAAAAATCAAAATATTACAAAAAGAATATCTGGAGATGAAAAATGAATTAAGTGAAATATCTGATATTGAAGAATATATTATGATCAAAAAGTATATGAAAGTGCAACAGATTCAGGAAGCAATGGATCAGAATCTGAATAAAGAAATAGAAAATAATAATATAGATGTACAAGAGTATGACGGAGTAGATAGTAATGAATTAAAAGTAACATTTGATAATAATAAATTTAAGAAGATACAAAAGTTATCCTTAGATTTGAAAATAAAAAAAATGAGAAATTTTGGATAGAATATAGAGAAGAGAAATGATAGCAATAAATAAATATCATAAAATTGAAAAAACAATAGATGTTAGAACAACTCAAGGAACACGTAAATTAAATCTTTCAACAAAAAATACAGTCACAGAATTATTAACAAAGATTAATAAATAAAAAAAAACAAAGTGAAAAGATTCAATTTATTTATTTAGTAGGAATACAAATAATATTAAATCTTTATTTAGAGAAGTGATATATTCACCATTAACTATAAGTGTACATGATTGAAGAATAATAAATTTGAAAGATAGTCATCTAGAAACAATAGAAGAAAAACCTTACATATCAGAAATTAATATTTACATGTTATCCAAAATATCGTGTTTCATTAAAAGATAAAAACTTTAAAGAAGTTTTAGATTTACATTTCAAATTACATAGAAATGATATAATGCAATAAAGAAATTATGATTATAGAATATAGAACATTATACACATTTACTAATTCTCATTATGAAAATATTTACTCTAAAAAGCCATTTATTGAAGTTCACAAAGAATGCAAAGATATTAGTAAAGTTGTAGAACCAAATAAATAGATAAATTTAATTCCAAAAGACTATGAACTTAGTATAACAAAAAATAAACTCGAAATAATAGAATTAAGAGAAGAAGAATACTTTAATAATAAAATAACATTTGAAGATAGAAGGTTAATTAGAAGATCAACAAGTCTTAGTTTACCTAATAGGAAACAATTATGAGAAACTAGTAATGCAAGAGAAATAAAACTTCGTAGAAATGTTGGAAATATGAAGATAGAAGGTGAATATTTCAAAGGAAAAGAATATGTAAAAGGATCAAATATATTAATAAATACAGGAGCTAGCGAATGTCATATAGTTTCAAACAAGAATAAATGATTAATAACCCATAGAACTAAGCCATATAGATATATAAATTTTGATGAATAATTTCATTCTACTAAACTAGAAGCCAAAATACCAATAAAAATAAGAGGAATTAATCTTTTGGCACAATGTTATATAGATAACAGTATGGATATAGGACCACATATATTATTAGGAAAGAGTTTCCTAAATGGATTAGAAGATTATAGTATAAAAAGAGAAAGACTATATATAACTAATAATGAACAAACTATACTATATAGAAATGCTGAATGAATAATCAGATAAGTTTTCTATTAGTTGTTTATATACATGTTACTATTATAGAAACAAATATAACAACTTGTGCATTAATAGACACAGGAAGTGATATAAAAATATTCAAAAGTTTTCTAAATAAAATCATGGAATACTAATGTAAAGATAAAGATTACATGAGTAACAGGAGAAAGTACCCAAATAATCAATAGTGCCGATAAAATTAATATAATACTTGGAAGTAAACAAATAGTAATAAATAAAATATATAGTCATGACAAATTAAAATGTGATATATTATTAGGAAATGACTTTATCCAAAAATTTCAATATTGTAAACAAAATAATTACATGATAATATTACAAACACGTTGTGAATATTTATTAAAAATCTCAAGATAATTTAGACCTTATAGGGTTCAGTCAACCCAACGTGATGACAAATGGGAAAAAAAATCAATCATGCTAAATGAAATAAAAAATAATTGATTCATTAGAAAAAAAAATTATGGAGAAAACTCATTACTATTTTGAAAACCACATCATCCTAGAGCTAAAATAAAACTAACTATAAATGTTATTAGAAGAGAAAGACCAATGATGTATATGTTAGCCCAAGAGTAACTAACCAAGCGGGGGGTTGAATTGATTTATAAAATTTTTTCGATAAATAATCTCAATCTTAAAATCAATAAGTACAAGTATGAGCACTTAGTATTGCAAGTAACTTAACTGTCAATGTAGTGTGCCATAAATGTGCAAACTTAATTGATAAAGCAAGTGTAGCACTTAGATATAGTGTTGCACAATATAAATTGATAGAATATAGTAAGTGCAATGTAAGTAAGTAAAAGGGATAAGAGGATGCAAACGCTATTTATAGAGATTCAATCAACCAACGTGATCTACGTCCTTTGTTACCGAGATCTCCGTCACGAGCAAGGCCAAATCCACTATAATGGTAACTTACAATAAGGAGTACCAAATCCTTAAGTTAATTACAACAATGAGCACTTATCCTTATGTGACTTACAACAAGGAGCACCTATCCTTAAAAGACTTACAACAAGGAGCACACATCCTTAGATGACTTACAACAAGAAGCACATATCCTTAACAATAATCAAGTTTTCACAAAGCTCTCGAAACCGTAAGATAACAAATGATAAGTTTACAATTGTGGAAAACTCTCTTAAACAAATGATATAACCGAATCAAGTATATAGAGAGAGTTTTGGATAACACTTCGTAGATGACAATGAATTTAGCTCAAATGTTTTGTTGAAAAGTCTTTGACAAATATGACGTGAAATATGTAGGATCTTTGAATCAAAGCTTTCAGCCAAATAATCTCTCTTAACAAGTAATACAAGTTAAGTATGAAAAGAGATTTTCACTTTAATAAAAGTGCTTGGTAAAGAAGAAATTTTTTAAGTAAAAATGATAATAATCAAGCTTGAAAAGTTTTCTTACCCACTTGGAATCTTTGATGAGATAGATGAATAAATATTCAATAGATAAAGTTAAGTACTAAGAGATGTCAACACTTGAATAATTAACAATAAGTTAAGCTCAAAGTATTTGGACAATAGAACTTTGATAAATCAAATGATAATGAAAATTATTACACAAATTATCAAAGTTCTTCAATAGAAATTCTCTCTTTAAAAGGTTAAAACAAGTTTAGAACAAAGAGAGACTTACAATTCTATTCCAATATATAATGTGAAGATGTTGAAAAAGTTTAAACAATATAAAATCAAGAATCTTCACAAAACTTTTTTCCAAAAACTTTGATGAATTTGATAAAACAAAGTTTAGATCAATCAAACTTTTCTAATAAAAATAAATGAATATAAACCAAGTAAGAACAATGAATTGTCACAAGAAAGCTTCTCCAAAATCTCTTCTTAATTGTACAAAATGAATACAAGAGAGAAGGTTATTTATAGAGCAAATTTTGCACATACTGTCTTTTGCGGTCGACCTATTCAGCCATGCAGTCAACCTCAATATAGTCGTTGCGAGAAAATAGCCGTTGGAGTTCAAAATAGAAAAATGTGGTCGACCTGTCTTTTCTTACGGTCGACCTCTCTTGAGATGTGGTCGACCTCATTTGACAGCATTTCAAAAATATGATTTTTCAAATGTTTTGATCAAAGTTGATTTTGAAAATGATATTTTAATGACTTTAAAAATGTTACTTGAGCTTATGAAGTGCATTACCAACTATTAATGCATTAACCTTACATAAGATTGAAAATCAATTTGTAAATGCTCAATTCTTTGTAGGCTTCATTGTTTGGTCTTCATGCTACCATGCTTTCCGATTTTAATTTTGATATTGAATATTTTCGATTCTTTCTTGGTCTTCTTTGCATCTCATGTGCTTGATCACATAGTTTTGAGTTATATCTTTGAGAGACGGTTTGAACATTGAATTATTTGAATATTTATCATTACATGAAACACTTGAAGAACACTTATCAACAACACAATGTATTCTTGTTTATTATGATCAAAATAATAAGGTTAAATTAACTATAGGTCAACAGTATATCATACAAGATACACAAGAATTTATGTAGCGACTCAGAATTTTTACGCAATATATAATTATTTTAATATTTAGAAAATTGTGTAGCTACTATTTCACCCATTATTTTGAAGTTAACGCCGCGACGGATTCGTCTAGCCAAGTCAAGAAATATCGAATTTGTTCGATTTTAAATTAAAATCCGAATTTCTAAAATTATGTTATTTTAATTATTTATTCAAAGTATTATTTTCAAAATCATTTTGAATTCCAAATTTATTAAAATATCTCAATATTTATTTATTTTCAAATTTATTTTCAGTCCAAAATATATCAGTTTTTAATACAATTTTTAATCAATGATTCCCTTTTTCAATTATGATGTTCTCCACCATTTTATTTTCAAAACCTAATTCTCCACCCACGTTATTTCATCATCAAATCCACATCAAACAATTATGATGTTTTCTCTTCTCCTTTCTACCAAATTTCCCATATTTTACACCATTCTTGTTCCACTAATCTAATTCTTTTCTTTTCTTTTCTACCAAATCATCATTCTCTTCACCACTACATCAATTTCATAAGATTCCCAAATAAATTAATCTCAAATCCAACCCATACTCCCACTTTTCTCTCCAATAAATCACCATCACGCCATTCACCATTATGATCATCTACATAAACTCCATCATCTATCATCATCATCAAATTTCCACTCTCTGCACAAACCAACCATCTTCCTCATGAGCAATACATTCGATTCCAGACTGCCCAAATCAACAACCACTCTGCCTCCATCATTACCACTTCAATCTGCACTCCTATCACCTATTTCAACAACACCACACCTCCATCACTGCAAATCTCAACTCTCAGTATCACCACACCATTTCAACCTCTTCATTCAGCAAAACAATATCAATCCAATTCAATCAACATTCTGCCAGACCACCAACTCACTGCCAAGATTTCAGAATTTTAATCAACCTGTAGTAACATTTCCATCACAGACATAAATTGACCTCCAACCCAAGAATCCAATCGATCACTGCAACACTATAACTCATACGCAGCCAGCCAAAAATTATCAAACCATCATCAAGCCATCTTCTAACTTCAAACCAATCATCGAACACGAACCAAATTCATCATCAATATCAGTACCATAGCCAATCACCAATTGAATCAGCGTCATCATCATCATCAAAACACAAACCAGTAATAGATAAACCCCGACACTTACCTCAAGCCACTGCAACAGTCATCACCACCTCCACGATCGGACAACACTACCTACTTCAATCCCCACCAAATCAAACCTTAAAATCAAATACCAAATTACATACCTCGATCGCCGCCATCTTAATCGGACTTTTGGCCGGAAGAACCGCGAACTCTAGTTCCGGTTTCACCTTAAAAATGTACCCAATCAGTCCCAAATCCTAGCCTAGCGGGACCCTCATCCCTCACTGCATCCGGCGCCGGTATTTCTCCGGCGAACCGCCGGTATAAGATCGGAATCACCACTGCGTCGCCTCCTCCGCCAATCGCCTCTCTCTCTCTCGCGTGTTCTCTCTCTGTGTTTAGGAGTGAGAGAATAATTTTGATATTATATTTTAAAATTTCAGAATTTGCACTTAAAGTCCCCAAGTTTTAATTTGCTTCAATTCAGTCCTTTCAGCTTTAAATCTTTTTAATTTCAGCCCTTAAGTTTTAAATGAGTCTTAATCAGCCCTTCATTTTTAAAATCTATTATTTCAGTCCCTGCTGATTTACTTTATTTGATTTTAAGCTCAAGTCTCAAAAGTATTCATTTTAATCCCTCAACTTTCAAAATATCTATTTTAGTCCCTGAACTTTCAAAAGTATTCATTTTAGTCCTTCAACTTTCAAAACATCAATTTTAGTCTTCAAATTATAATTTATCATTTTGAGCTATATATTCGATAGACTAAAGTGACTTATTGGCTAAGACGAAGCGTACGGAGAATTTAAAGAAATTGAAGTCATTCCCGCTCAACTTTGCACTCGTCGGATTTGAGGTAGACTCGCACTTATTAATTGATTTAAATTATGATTTCATATGAATGTCATGTGACTTGTGAAAGTCAATTTTTAAGAAAAGCAAGTATGTTTTTATGAAAGGTAAATATACCTTATGTTTTTATGAAAAGTAAGTATGTTTTTATGAAAAGAAAATATACTTTATGTTTTTACGAAAAGTAAGTATACCCTATGCTTCACGAAAATGTTTTTTTGGATCATTGCTATGAAATCAATCTACCAAGATTGTTATGGGTCCCATATGATAAGTTATGATATGTTAAGGGGACCGGAGTTTTAGTAGCGCTACACATAAGAATTCTTGCCACGAAGTTCGGTAACATTCTTGTGTCTCCTATGTTTATGAGGATTTGCCACGAAGTTCGGTAAAATTCCTATGTTTCCATATGTTTATGAGGATTTGCCACCTAAGTTCGGTAAAATTCCTGTCGCATATGTTTATGAGGATTTCGATCCTATCTTATGTTATGATGCAATTGATCCCTATGAATTTCAAAAATTATGCTTGGTATACTTACTGCATAAGAATTCTTGCCACCGAAGTTCGGTAAAATTCTTATGTTTATGAGGATTTCGATCTTATCCTATGTTATGATGAAAAGGATCCCTATGCTTTCAAAAGAAAATTATGCTTGGCATAATTAAAATGTGTTTTATAAGTATATGGTTTTCAAAGAGCTGTTTTCAAAGAGCTGTTTTCAAAGAGCTATTTTCAAAGAGATGTTTTCAAAGAGCTGTTTTCAAAGTGCTGTTTTCAAAGAGATGTTTTCAAAGAGTTATTTTCAAAGAGCTGTTTTCAAATAGCTGTTTTCAAAGAGATGTTTTCAAAGAGTTATTTTCAAAGAGTTATTTTCAAAGAGCTGTTTTCAAAGAGATGTTTTCAAAGAGCTATTTTCAAAGAGATGTTTTCAAAGAGCTATTTTCAAAGAGCTGTTTTCAAAGAGCTGTTTTCAAAGAACTATTTTCAAAGAGATGTTTTCAAAGAGCCTATTATTTTCAAAATATGTCTCGTGCTGTAATGCACAATATGAGTTTTATCAAGAGCCGTTTTATAAAGAAGCTCTATCAATGCCCGTTTTTATAAAGAGCCGGGATTTATGTGTTTAATCATCTTATAAATTAAATTAATTTGCGATGAGTCTACTGAGTATTTCCCCCATGAAATACTCACCCTACTTTTTAACAGTTTTGCAGATTTCGGAGACGGTGGCGAGCGATGAATGATGGTGGCAATAATCGTTAAACGGTTGAAAGTTTGACGTTAATGATTTCCGTATTTTTCCAAACAGTCGAATAATTTAGAGAAGTTCATTTATTTGAGAAATTATGACATTGTCAATTTCTTTACAAAATTAATGGTTTGATTTACTATTTCAAATGGTTTCATAAATGTTTCAATTTTATCGGCCATTACAGTTTATTTAATGTTGCCAAAAATGAATTTCAAATATTTCTTCCGCAAAAATATTATTCGAAAAATTTAGACAGAAAATGACGTAGTGAATCGGGTATACGGAACTCGGGGCGCTACAATTTAAAACTCAAATAAAAGAATTACTAGAACAAGAACTTATTACACCTAGTAATGGACCACGCATTAGTCCAGTCATTATGGCCATGACACATTTTGAACAATTTAGAAGAAAAATAAGAATGGTAATAAATAATATGAAACTAAATAAATATACCAAATTTGATGGATATTTCTTACCAAATAAATAAGTTCTAATAAATCTTGCAAAAGGAAAAAACAATACTATTCTAAGTTTGATTGCAAATCAGGATTTTGACAAGTTATTAATGGAAGAATATAGTATTCAATATACATCATTTAGTACACCTCAAGGTAAATATGAATGGAACGTAATTCCTTTTGATCTAAAAATGCACCACAAATTTGAATGGTAATAAATTATACGAAACTAAATAAATATACCAAATTTGATGGATATTTCTTACCAAATAAAGAAGTTCTAATAAATCTTGCAAAAGGAAAAAAGAATACTATTCTAAGTTTGATTGCAAATCAGGATTTTGACAAGTTATAAGAGCATCTCTAATGTACTTTATGGATTGGGGCTGACATGGCAATGAAATTGATGGGCATCTAGAGAACGTAGATAAATTGACAGAGAAGTACAAAATTTCCATCTCCAATGGTTTTGTCTACATTTAAATATTATTGATTATGTGACTTTTTTTTAAAAAAAATTAAAAATAATATATATATATATATATATATATATATATATATATATATATATATATATAGAGAGAGAGAGAGAGAGAGAGAGAGAGAGAAGATGTATGTATATATTTATCTATAACATTCCTTTATCTAGTTGTTAAAGTAATTATAAAATAAAAATAAATGCCGACTCGTTAGGTCAGACGGAGTGTCAAGATATAGACGGAGCACTTGACATTGTCAAAATTTTTTTCAGTCACGTCTGCTTAACATTGCAATTGACATTATGCATTGGAGATATATTTTTAACTCGTTCTATCAATTTGTTGACGTGTCAAGTTCTTTTTCCCAATTGATGATGTGCGTTAGAGATGCTCTAATGGAAGAATATAGTATTCAATATACAACATTTAGTACACCTCAAGGTAAATATGAATAGGTAGTAATGTCTTTTCATCTAAAAATGCACCACAAATATATCAAAAAAAAATGGATAATATATTTAGAAAATTTAATTAATATTTAATAGTATATGTGGATGATATATTGATACATTCTAATAATAAAGAAGAGCGTAGGAACCATTTAGTAAAATTCATAAATTAATGTAAAAAAGCAAGAATTGTCCTTTCAAAAAAGAAAACTTATAGAAAAACAATAAATTGAATTTCTAGGATTATTAATAGATAAAAGAGGAGTAAAACTACAAATTCATATATCTAAAAAGATATAAAATTTTCCAGATAAATTAGAATCACAAGAACAAATACAAAAATTTTTAGGATGTTTGAATTATGCAGAAGAATTTATTGAAAGTCTTTCAAAAAATAAACATAAAATCCAAGTTTTACTTCGAAAAACAAATATCAAATGATGGAGTGAAGAACATACAATAAATTGTCAAATCACTCAAAAAAGAATGCAAAAGATTTACCAAAATTAAGATTAGAAGATGAAAAAGATAATCTGATAGTTAATACTGATACCTCAGATAAATAATGAGCAGCAATATTAAAAACAAATTTAAATGAACTATGTAGATATTTAAGTGGCACTTTTAGTCAAGCAGAAATAAATTGTAATGCTCATGAAAAGGAATTATTAGCAATTCTTAGAGGAATAAAAAGTTCTCATTATTCCTATTATCAAAAAAATTTATTGTTAAAACTTACAATTCTCTAGTAGTAGGATTAGTCAAAAACAAATTACCACCAGAACCTTAATATAGGAGGCTCCATAGATGGAAGCCTATTTAGCATTGTATAATTTTGATACAATTCATATTAAATGCGTTAATAAATATCTTGTAAATTTTCTAAGTAGGAATATAGAATTTGTTGACGGATAATATCAAACAACCTTTGATAGATGCTAGGAAGGCGAATTGACTTTCTCATTGAGGAAGCTCATGATAAAAAAGATGGAGATCTCTGTCTCTCATGTCAATTATACAAAACAATTGAGCGATAGAATTAGTGATATTGAATCACAATTCGAGTCATTAAATACCAAATAAGTTGATACCAAACAGGTTTTACCAAGTATACAAATAGGTACACAGCTAGAAGGAAGCAGCAGTGGATCCAAAATCAAAAGAGATGAACCATGTCTCCAAAAGGTGACAATAAAACTGGTGATGAACATACAAAGGTGATCAAAATTCGAATTCATTAACAAAATGGAGATTCGCCTTTTTTATCAAGAGAAGAAGAATATAAAAATTTTGCTAGATATATGAACTCCAAGAAAATGATTGTTACTTCATTGCGTCTAGATACCATGTTTACCCACAATTAATTGTTACTAAGAGAGGAGACCCCTTGACAACAAAGATGGTAGCTGACTATGGATTTTTAGATCTTATCTACCCTAGAAAATATCTAAAATAAATCGAAGAATCTGATGATATATTAAAAGGTGAAGTTTCAAGATTTGCTCAAGGAAGATCGATATACATAAAATTTTATTCAATCAGTCCTGAAATATGGAAGGATATATTATCCTGCCGAACATATTATTACAATTGATTATGTTGCACGAGATTTCTAAATGAAAGTTGGATAGAATACCAAGCATTTACCAAACATTACAAAATCATGGTTCAAGTCCCGAAGAGTGTTGAGGATAAAAGTACTTTATAACATTGCCAAACATTTATATGATAAAAATTTCAAATGTTTATGTCAATATGAAGGATGGGCCTTCCTCACAAATGGAGGAAAATAAAAAATCAACAATTTTCAAAGAATATATTGAAAAGTTTAATACTCATCGCATCAATGGAAATCCTACAAAATATCAGGAGGTGTGCATTGCCAGAGATTGTCCAGCATGTAGACAAAGATGATAAAAAGAAGATGGAACCTACCATTTAAAAAAAAAAAAAGATGCCGACAAAGATAATGCAACGAGCCCAGGACAACTGTAAGTGAAGATCATGTGAAGATAGAAATTATGGCGGACATATGTCCTTTGATATAATGTAAAGTTTTAAATTATTTGAGTGATGTAAGCAATGATGTAAAAAGCTATATAATTGTGACTCATATAGTATTATAAATAGAGGTCTTCGGGTTAGGGAAAAGTCAGAGAACACTTTGAGCAATCAGCTTGTGAGATAGCCAAAGAACTTTTCTATCTTTGAAAATTCTTATACTAAACTTGTATCAATCCTCATTATATCAATAAAATTCCAGTTGTTTCATAAAAAAATATGATTTTTTAAACACTTCTTCCCATAGATTCTTGAAGGATCTAATAGAAAAATTATTTCTTATTTTAATAAAAAGAGAATTTGTTTTAATGTCAAACTACAGTTTAATTTTTAGAAACAATACAGTGAGAGCAAGAAGCTGGAAAAACAAAGATCCCATGAGGCAAGAGGCCGTTTAAGGGAGTTGTTTGAAAATCCAGAGCTCAAAGGTCATTTGATTCTAAGGGTTAAAAGTTTAAATCAATACTAAGGTAAAACTATTATTTTGTTAAACTTAGAAAGATTTCTCTCAAAAGATCTTAAAAGAATCGCAGGGATTATTATATTTTGATGATTGTATTTGTGTAGTTTAATTACAATACATAAAATGTCAGGATATGCAATTAAATGATTAAATAATCTATTAGAAAAATAATGAAAAAAATAAATAAAATTACTTCTCAACTAATGGATACGAATAAATTATCTGAATAATATTATATATTTCTAGAAAATAATGATCAATATATTATAGACTATTCTAATTTATTAGATCATAGGATGGATCTATATAATAAAAATATGATTGAATTAATGATAGTATAGTTTTAGTATAATGCCATGATATCAATCAAAGGATTAGATAACCTTCTAGAAAAACTGATAGCATCAATTGGAAAATGGAAATATATCTTCGGAAGAATATGATAGACATTTAGAAAAATACGAACAATATGTTACAGATTATTGTAATTTACTAGACCGAAGAAAGAATACGGGAAAAAATTTGTATACAAAAAAAAAAATCAACAGATTAATAAAATGACATATCTTGTAATATTAATAGGATAAAGATAATATGGACATTACACAATTAAAATTTTTGTCTTCTTATGAGTTGTAAATAAAAGTTGTCAAAAAGAGTTGTATGTGTAGCATAACTCTATGTTTATTACCAAGCAAAAGTTGTGAACTCTAATATTAAAAAAGACCTTATTTTAGAAAAACCTACAGTCCTACGAACTTATTATCTTTGAAAATACGATAATAAACTATAATTTTAAAAGTAACTAATATTTACTCCGTGCGATGCACGAAAATTGCTTTTTTCAATACTTATTTCGATAAGTATTCGTAAAATTTTAATATTTTTACATAATCAATGCAAATATAAAATGTATAAAATAATAATATTCTATTATAATAATTATTAATTATAATTTAAAAACATCAGAACTACTCCAAGTTATTAAAAACTTATTTGGACAGTAAATGTCAATTTATATATTGAAATAATAAATGACCATAGATTTCAATTATTTTTATTAGTTATTATTAATTTTAACCACAAAATCTGGTAGGACCTTAGATCAACACGTCTCAGCTCCTCCATTTTGAACACGTGGACTTCCTGCGCACTAGGACAAACAATCAGTATGCAATGGGTGCCGAGGTGGCTCCCATTTGCACTCTGATGTCTAAGTCAGTACCCATTTCAAGTAAATATAATTTGGGTGCGGGAGATATTAGTGTGTAAAAGGGAGTGAGATCCAATATATCAAGTTATAGTATTGAGTTGCTAATCTTTTTCTTGGAGACATATGTAGTCTATTTATAGTGATGTTCGTTGTCTTAGATTGTGAAACATGTTATACTTTATAGGTGGCAAGTTCCTAACCGCACATGAGGTAAATCACTTATTTGGTTATAATGATTGCTACATGCATAGGGTTAAAGCAAACATCACATCCCTTTAAAGATATTGTCGCATCAAGCCGCAACTTGCAGAAAGGGTCATATCTCTCTGACGCACCGACTGGTCATGTCACAGTCCGGGGGGATGGATCTCGAATAACGTCGATCTAGAAGAAGGAGTCCGGTTATTGGAGTCTGGGAAATATCGGTCCGATCTAACGGGCTTCTACCTACTTGGGTCCGGAGTATAGGTGGATGTTCGAGGAACATATGTGGGCCCTTATAAATTATGTGTCAAGCCCATTTAGGCGTGGTCGTAACACTAGTCCCTCAAATCTTGTAGGCTCATTCATGTGCGGGCCAAAATTGTAAAAGACCAATAAATGGAGTTGTTGGAATGCCTATTACAGATGGACCATACTTTTCTTGAAGAGGCGCAAAGTTTCTACTCAATCTTCAATCTCCTGAGTGACACATGCCGGGAGAAAATAATGAAATTTCCAGAGTCAAAGTCCTTGCAATGATGTTATCATTATTTGTTAAGGAAAGAATCAATTTTAAATGAGCCAAAAAAGAATGCCCCGAACCATTGTAGGAAGTTAAATCCGAGGTGGATGCGATAGGCAAGAACTTCGGGTTGGCACCCAACTGTTCGACTTTTGTATCACAGTTTTTAAGAGAAAGGGACTTTTGGGATTTCCATTCTTTTTAGGGTGACTCTTTTGGGTAAGTATGGATTCGAGGAAAGTGGAAGGAATTGGGGAAGCAGGTCCTAAAGAGTTGGTGGTCATGGCCAACTCTGCCATAGGCTATTGCCCTTAGTCTCACTCAATTTTTAGGTCCCGCTACTTTAGGGAACTAAAAAGGAAGCAGAGTAGGAGATTCTATAGTATAATATGTTTGGATGATTCTGATAGTGAAGAGGAGCAGAACCAATCTTACATGGCCAAGTTATCAGTTGAAGAAGGGGCATCATTGAAAGAAATCCAGAGCAAACAAAATAGGGATTGAAGAAGCAGTAAGCTCTTCATCCGGAGTGCAAGAATCTAACTTTGGGGTTAGGGCTCCCTATAGAGCACATTAGGAGGAACTGGGATTGGCAGATGAAGAAATTTCCTAGGTGGAGGACTGGGTAGCCCATGTTAACAAAGCTTCGGGGTACCACGTTGACCTAGAGCCTCATCCGAAGTCATGGGAGTCTAACGAGATTGAAACGGAGGTTAGGGGAAGTGGCATTTCCGAGGTCTCTTCCGTATATAGGGTGCCTAGGGAAATAAGAATAATACACCTCAGTTCGTCGTGTAGACCTTGTTGTCCTCTAGAAGGCCAAGTGGCGATACTCCTTGACACGTTTCAGTGCGAGATGCTCCTTCCTCTCCATCCATTTTTCAGGGCCCTTCTCCAAAGCTACAATGTGTGCAGATCAAGTAGCCCCAAATTTCTGGACTCAAGTAGTGGGAACCTGGCTGATATGGCAGGAAGTCAACCCAGATTACCCAATTTCTTTGCGCATCATACATATGTTATATACCTTAAAGAAGGCTGCGAGGAGAGAGAAGGATACTAGACCGGTTGTGAAGGACTGGTAATACCTAACATCAAGAGGGCAGCATCCACCAGTTATTGATGAGCATCCGACCTCCCTCAAGCACTAGAGGACATGATGGTTTTGGGTTGCAGGGGCCTGGCAGTGTACTCCTTCGGACCCTACCCCTGAAATAACAGTTCGTCGGACCCTCTCTTGTCCTCATGAGTCTTTATTCTTTCTTAAGTGGATGTATATGGTATCTAAGCCTATATGTATTTTTGACATCTTTGTTCATCTATTTTTGATTTTATAAGCCAAGCGGCTTTTTTGTTAAGCACAATTTTATGCGAGAGATGGGTAAGTTTATCTTATCATCGTTGCTATTACGCCCTTATCCCTTCTCTAGATCCTAGGTTTGATCCTTTATGATGTTTGCATGATCACGTGAATTTCTTAAGATTTCTTTGAATGACCTGAGAGCCAAAAAGATCTCGCCGGTCCCGAAGGCACGCAGTAAAGAGAAAAGGAAGTAGAAATCTATCATCGCTAGTTTTCACTCGAAAAATTTCAGGGAGGTCGCTTAGGATTCTAAAAAGGTGTCTGAGAAAACTTCTACTTCAGCTGGCTCCGATGTTCAAAATCTTTTGGCTATTCCCTCATCTGCTTCTAAGGAAGAGGCCAAGCAGGAGGTTACTTCATATGCGGCTGAGAAACGGGAGGTTGCTTCGGAGGTAGCTCAGATAAAGGTCGTATCATGGTGTTTTGGTATCCCTTCCAAAATCCTCTGCCAAAGCTGCAGCTACGATTAACTGCTACTGGACCAAAGGTTGGGAGTCTTACTCATCCAAAGTTTCACCTAGCCAACGGTTGGAGGCCATCAAAGCGATGAGTGTCCGAACTTTGGCGTTAATTTAGGAGATGGAGTCCTTCGTCAGAGAGCTTGAGAAAAAAGAGGAAATTATCAAAGTTGCCATGCGTAATGCAGACAACATGGTAAAGGAGATTAAAGATCTCAAAGACTTTTTGGCCATAGCCTGAAGATCTCTTAGGATGACTGGAGTGCTTTGAGGGCCCTCAGGGAGGACAATGAGAAGCTAAAAAAGGACCTTATCTCGGCGGAAGCTAATGTAGCTAATTTCTGCAAAAAAATATGATGACGCTTGCCAGGCTCAAGCTGTTACCGCTGATGCTCTTTCCAAAGTGAATATCATAAAGGATAAGCTCTTTGATGAGGTTTTCGAACTAAAGAGGGAAATGGAAGAGGAGATGGAGGCCAGGCGAAGGGAAAAAGAGGCTCTAGCTCAGCAGAAGAAAAGTGTAGGCTCTTAGATCTAAATGTCGAGGCCAAGGTGGGTAAAGGTATCCAAAGTTCTTTGGATACCTTTGAGAGTGCCGAAGAATACGAGCTGATGCAAAAGATTTTTGGCAACACTAGTACTCAGATGGCTTAGAAAGATATGAGGAGGATTTCCTTTATTTGGATCACTCCAAAATAGAAGCCTTTTATCCAGAGCCTCAAGATGCTACTGAGGGTGATTCTCCTGCCAACCTTGCTGATGATACTTCTGCCAAAGAGGTTGATCCTACTGACTCTGCTAGTGGTGCTAAGGATGCTCCTGCCCCTTGACTTTTTGATCTAGATTATGTAATGACTCCTTTAGTCTTTCTGAATGACACAAGTAACTTTTTATGCTTCTTGAAGTGGTTTATGTTTTGCCTTCTATTATAACTTAACTAGAATGGATGTATAAAAATGGATGCTTTTCACAACATATGGTAATAATAATGTGTCAACTCAAACGAAGTAAAGCAATAAGGTAGTGAAATGTGCAATGTAGAGCTTCCATGTTATAGTCCCTCAGATCTATGCTAAGATATTTATGTCCTTTGGTTAGATCAGGTGGAATGGGTGTCAATTTCTATTTCTAGGCAGTCCCTTATTTGTGTCCGATGTACGGAGTGGTATATTCCAATGGCGAAGTTTTGTTGGAACAAATTGTAGGTTTTATTCTTAAAATTGATCAATGTATTCCAAAGGTACCATCTTGCCAAGGAACCTTTTGAGTGACGGAGTCCCTTGTATGAAGGGATCCTTTGAATAAGTGCATTTCAATAATTATGTTCACTTTGACCACTTTGGATCGGAGTTTGGCTAGTCTTAAATAACCGTAATTTTGAGGCCAATTATCGCTTTGTCATTATGAGATCAAACTGCACAACATAACTTGTAATCTATTCAATGCAAATGTACATAGGAAACATAGGGCATATATCATATGCGGACGATGTCCTACTTATTAATAATAACTGTGAAGATGATTGATGTTCCAGGGATTAGGTAGGGCTCTTCCAAAGAGATCCTCTACTCTATAAGTCCCTGGTACCACTTCGGATGTCACTTTGTAAGGTCCCTACCAATTGAGTCCTAGAGTCCCTACTTCGGGCTCTTACATTGAGAGAAGGACTTTCTTCAAAACTAGATTTCTGATTCCAAAAGCTCTTCTTTTGACTTTTTTGTTAAAGTACCGAACCATCTTTTCTTGATATGGTGTCAGCACAACTTGCGAATCATTCCTCCTTTTAAGCAGGAAATCGTGTTCTACTCGTTGAGCCTCTTCATTTTCCGTTTCATTGAAGTGAATTTGCCTCAGTGAAGGCACTCTGATTTCAACCGGACATATTGTCTCGGGTCTATAAGCCATGGACAGTGGAGTGTCTCCTATGGCAGTGTGCGAGGTGGTTCTGATTACCCATAAGACTTGGGGAAGTTCATCCACCCAAGCCCCTTTCATTGACTCAATTTCTTCTTCAGAATGTCCTTTATAGCTTTATTGATTACCTCAACCCACTCGTTTGCTCATGGATGGTGCGGGGAAGAAAAAGAACTTAGATTCACATATGAATTTGGAAGTGCCTACCTTTGTAATTTTCATCAATGGTTTGGCTTCAACCTTTTTGGTGCCTGGGATGGTGCTCCGACATGACTTTGGATCTCTTCCTTTTCATAAGGCCATCCGCTCCCCTTACTCAACGCAATAGAAGCATGGTGTTACTTTGCTCGTAGATGACTCCGTCTTTTTAAGACGAAGTGAGCTGCGCATCTTTACAATTTCAGGGCTAACTCTGAGTCAGTTGACAGAGCTTGATGCTTAAGCTTCATCCTCAACTAACAGGATCTCCGCTCCAAACTTAATGGACGAGACTGGTAGGAGTTCAGTGGGCACTATGTTTTAAGAGTTCTGTGTCTTTGCTATTTGTCTGTTTTGATAACGCATCAATGTTTATATTTTCAGACCTCGGTGCTTGTCCCAACTTAGAAATGAGTGGTCAAAAACTAAAGCAGATCACAATTAAAACCACCCAGATTTAGACCTTTCTTCAGTAGAAAGTTCGTCAATAAATGGATCCTACTTTGGTGTATCCGTAGTTTTTCGACCATTCCTACCTCAGGTGGATGGGAGAAATTGGCAATAGGTTTCCCTTTGAATTTTCTTTCTGAATTTCTTTATGTAAAATTGTCCAAACTTCTTTTGAGCGTGTAGTATACACTAGTCCCTTAAATTGGAAGTCTTAGGCATTCATGCCTTAGAGATACATTTATAAAGTTTTAGCTGTTTTAGTCCAGAGAGGACCCCATCAAGTGGCGTCCCTTATTTTAGGGGATTGTTAAGCTATTCATATTTCCTTAGAGCTATGCTTGTTAGGAAATCCCTAGTGGGACCTAATTATTTCTATGTTTATACATTCCTATCAAGGCGAGTGTCTTAATTTGGTTGTCTTTTTGCCAAGATATCCAAACCTTATTTTAATAAGCAACAAAACATTGAAGTTTCAAATAAGTCAACACCCTTTATGTTGTACGGTCAAATTGGTTTATACATTTTGATCTTTTGGTCAGTCCCTAGTGGGAGCTTAGATCAATGATCTGATTCTCTAATTAAATTGCGATAGTGAACTAAGGTCGGGCTAAATTATTTCGACATATTACTTCATCAATATTTAATCTAGTGTGGATTTTAGAAAGCGCTTCTGAGGCCATGCCATTCCGAAGATATATGTAGGAAGGGCTTCTGTAGCCATGTCATTTTGATATATGAGAATTTTAGTATTTTGGAACCATGTTATTCCAACATCATAATACCAGACTTAATAATTTTGGACCTGACATAGTAATTCGGGGTCTATGAGGCCGTGTGTCGTTTTGACACTTAAGCTGAGGATTGGTAATATATGGTCTTTAAGACCACGTGTCGTTTCGACAGTTAAGCTGAGGCTTAGTAATATAAGTTCTTTTAGACCACGTGTCATTTCGAGACTTAAGCCGATGCTTAATAATATGGGGTCTTTGAGACCAAGTGTTGTTTCGACACTTAAGCCAAGGCTTAGAAATATAGGGTCTTTTAGAATATGTGTCGTTTGGATACTTAAGCTGAAGCTTAAGAATATAGGGTCTTTGAGACCATGTGTCGTTTCGACACTTAAGCCGAGGTTTAAATGATGTGGAGGGCTTCTAAAGCCATACCACTTATGGCATTAAGGAGGGCTTCTTGAGCCATGTCACTTGGGGCAATGAGGGCCTCTTGAGCCGCGCCACTTTGGGGCAATAAGAAGGTGAGCTTCTTGATGGATCCCTTCTTCAGGGGTTCTTGTCAAAAACTTATAAACTTA
Source organism: Ligustrum vulgare (assembly GCA_963555705.1). Lineage (NCBI taxonomy): Eukaryota > Viridiplantae > Streptophyta > Magnoliopsida > Lamiales > Oleaceae > Ligustrum > Ligustrum vulgare. Next base: position 36,493,687 of record OY743173.1, on the reverse strand, counting down.
GGCTTTAAAGTTTTAGGCCTTTTCAAGGTTAATGAACTTATATTTCAAAGTTTTAAACCTTTTTTCAAGGTTGATAAACTTATATTTCAAGGTTTTAAGCCCTTCTTTTCAAGGTTGATAAACTTATATTTCAAAGTTTTAAGCCTTTTACAAGGTGAATGAACTTGTATTTCAAAGTTTTAAGCCTTTTTCAAAGCTTCTCCAAGTATCTCCACTACTTTTTCTTCAAAAGAAAATTTATCAGCGTTATTCCCCTTTCTCAAGAGGTTTCCTACCCCTTTTTCAAGGTTTTTATGGTTTTCACTCTTTTTCAAGAGGCCCTCCACCCTTTTTCAAAGTTGTTGTGTAGCTTTTTACCATATAATTTCGTGGTTAAAAGTGTGGTTTCCAACAGACGACCCCAAAATGTTGACTACGAAATCTGGTAGGACATTGGATTAACACGTCTCAGCTCCTCCCTCTTGAACACGTGGACTTTCTGCACACTAGGACAAACAATCAGTATGCAATGGGTGTCTAGGTGGCTCCCATTTGCACTTTGATGCCTAAGTTAGTACCCATTTCAAGTAAATATAATTTAGGTGCTGGAGATATAAGTGGGTAAAAGAGAGAAAAGGAAGTGAGATTTAATATATCAAGTTTTGATATTGAGTTGCTAACCTTTTTCTTGGAGGCATATGTAGTCTATTTATAGTGATGTTCGTTGTCTTAGATTGTGGCACGTGTTATACTTTATAGGTGGAAAGTACCTAACAATTCATGAGGTAAACCACTTATTTGGTTATAATGATTGCTACATGTCATAGGGTTAAAGCAACTATCACATCCCTTTAAAGATGTTGTCGCATAAAGCCGCAACTTGTAGAAAGGGTCATATCTCTCTGAAGCACCGACTGGTCATGCCACTAGTCCGGGGGCATGGATCCCGGATAACGTCGGTCCAGTAGAAGGATTCCGGCTATTGGAGTCCGAGCAATATCGGTCCGGTCTAACGGACTTCTGCCACTTGGGTCAGGAGTATAGTTGGATGTTCGTGGGCCATTATAAATTATGTTTCAAGCTCATTTAGGCGTGGTCGTAACAGTTAACTTTATTGAAAATGCAAATTTACATAATTTTTGTTCTTGCCTCTTGTATTTAACATTTTTTTTTTCAAAATTCTTAAAAAACAAAGCATTTTATAATCACGGTAATATCTACATGAATTTAAATACGACATTAATCTCACGAATTCAAATGAAAATTGCATTAATCACCATGTGTTTAAATACGACATTAATCTCAATGATTTTTATTTTATTTTATTTTAATTTAGTTTTTTTTTTCAAAAATTGCGTATGCATTTTGGTGGAAAATGACTTTTAATGCTTCTCTCATCACTTCTACTTTTATTATTACTAGTATAATACCCCGTGCGTTGTACGGAAGAATAATATGAAATGATTTTACTGTAAATATCATTATAAAATAGGAAAAAAGATTGAACACATAATTTGTTTTGATTAATGATACAAACTGTCAACGAATGCTCAAAATATAAATAAATTACAATTCTGATTAATATTGGAAAACCTCTTTAAATAATACATTTTTTGTACAGTTTGTAATTGTTCACACTTGTGTGATACACAAAAATTGTTATAGACAAACATATTTAAACAATTACTCAAATTTAAGTTAAATAATGCAATTTTTCAAAAATACGCTGTATAGAATAAATAAAAATAATTCATCCAAATATTTTTGACTAACATGAATAGAAATAATAACCCTCAAAATATTATAATTTACATAAAATAAAGTAATTATAACAAATTAAATATATGCGGTCCTATATATAAATAAATGTAACAAATTAAGCAATATTGACGATACAGGAAAGTGAGAATCAACCTCAAGATTTGTGGTGCACGAACGTGAAATTCAACTCAAGAGATCCTTTGCATGATTAATAATTTTTAATTTTTAATTTTTAAATGCGATGCATTTAATTGAAGCTAATTAAATGAATATTTAATTATATGGAAATAAAAAATTATTAATGAAAATATAAATAAAATACATATAATGAGTCCTTTTTATCTATATATGGTAATAAAATTAAGAAATAAAGTTTCACCATTTTTTACGGCATATAAATAAAATTGTAAATCGTTGAATTGTTTTATCTCTTTACAGGAAAACATGCCATGAATTAAGTGTTTAGAGATTGTACCGTGAACATGTCAACTCCATTTCTGGAATTGACGTTCAATAAATGAAATTTTCTTTTTTAAAAAACTTTTAAAGTACAAAATTAAGCTCATATAATACATGTGTTTAGTCAACTTACATATTCTCCTTAAGATCGACGTTTTTCTTTTCATATATTGTTCTTCATCATATTCTTCTCAAAAAAAGGTGTAGGATAGACTTTTTTTGTATAATTTAATTTTTTAAGCATTAACTATTAATTTTAAGTGTTTTTCTAAAAAAATAATCATTAAGTTTAATAAATATTGTTACACTAATTGATTCTTCTTTCTTCATACTGACAATTTCTTTATTCATATTGTTATATTATTGTTTTAATAAAAATTACAGATTGATCAATTGTTTAATAGAAATTATATGAACTAATTGTTAAAATCTGTAATATATTTTTACATATTTTAGTTATTTGAATTTATAATGAAAAATAGAAAAATGAACAGATTCAGCAAATAAATAAAAATAATATGAAAATGATGAATGAATTCAAGAAATCTTAAGTTTGTAAAATTAACCAACTTAATTAGATTTGTCTTAAAAATTCATATAGTTATTCTTTATTTTAATTTGATGAGAAAAAAGAGAACACAAATTAATCATCTATGACTAAAATGAATTCAGTTAGCTAATTATAGATAATAATATTATAAGACTTAAATGATATAATTTAAAATGAATTAGATATTGAGAAAAAATATAAAATAAAACTTTACTTTAATTTTTTATATGATTTTACGGACAATATATTTACAATTTGCTCTCACTTGTTAGCTTGCATTAAACTTCTCACTGTGATCTTTAATTTGACATTCATATTAAATATTTTTTGATTTCAAAATAATACAATAATTAGTAAAAGAATAATAATAAGATAGAAAAATAACATTTTGATGTTATTAATAGTATAGCACGGATGTCAATGCAACTAATGACACATATAAAATAATAATTGCTAAAATATTTAATATACTATTTTTTTATGTATTAAAATATTTTGAAATAAAATATAATGTAATATAATAAATAAAATTAACAACCATAAATCTATATTTTTTTTTGAATTGATTATTTTGAAATTAAAGAATATTGTTGTTATATTTTTTTGTGTACTTAATTTTATCTCCAAATGAGTAAATATTGTTTTATTCATAAAATAATAATATTCTATTATAATTATTATTAAAATTTAAAAAATATAGATAGATAGATGGATATAGATTATGAGTTTAGAGAATTTCTCTATTGAAATTTTTATTCTATTTTTATTTTAGTTTTTTTCTTCCAAACATTGTAAGTGTATTTTGGAGGAAAAATGACATTTAATACTTCCCTCTCCTCACTTCTACTTTTATAAATGTAATAGTTGTCTACCCGAGCGATTCACGGAATATATAATTTTTAAATCATAATTTTGAAAATATCTTGATTCAATCATATCAAATAAAAAAACATAATTTAAATAAAATTTCAATACAAAATATTATTGAATTTGAAACTTTAAAAAAGATAAAATTATTCAAAATAAAAAATACTACATGTACAATAAGTATACCGCGCCACTCAAAATTTGACACCCATTTAAATTTTTTATATAATTGTTTTTTTTGTTTTGTTTTTTTTACCCTTTTCTAGAAAATTTGCCCACCTCATCACCTATTTCCCTTTTAATATGTTATAATTTTTTATTAACTATATTTTTTTAATGTGTTGCTTACATATATTTTATTTCCCTTGTTTTTTAGACATGCGATTTTTTGTCAAAATGATGAAATGATTAATCCTCCATTTGGTAATAATGCTTGATTTATAAACTTATTTATTTATAATTTAGAGAAAATATGTGTAGTTAAAAATTTGAAAGAAAATAATTAATTACTTTTGTAATATACGTATTGAAGAGCATACTCATTTATTGACATATTAGTAAGTAAAATTTCAATAATTCTATTTATTTATTTTCAAGATATATTAATTAATTTTTTTCGTTTCTAACTTAACAAATTTATCTAGCATATATTTATTTATTTTAAAATATATTAATCTAAATTTTTCATTTTCAATGTAACACATTTACATAGATATGATATGACATTTATTTATATTCAAATATATTAATCCAATTTTTTCATTTTCTACATAACACGTGCTATTGAATTTGAAACTTTTTTTTAAAAAAAAAATAATCAAAATAAAAAAATTCTGCATGTACACTCAGTGTATCGTGCCACTCAAAATTTGGCACTTAATTAATTTTTTATATAAAATTTCTTTTTACTTTTATTTACATTTTTTCTAAAATTCGCCCACCTTATCACCGATTTTCCTTTTAATATGTTATAGTTTTTAAATAAATTTATTTTTTAATATGTTGCTTATATATATATTTTATTCGAAATCCAATATATTAATTAATATATTTTATTTTTCCTTATTTTTTAAACATATCATTTTTTGTCAAAATGATGAAATGATTAAATTTTCTACCAATTTATCATTGATGGTAAAAAGTTGATAAAAAATAATTAATTATTTTTGTAATATACTTATTGAAGAACCTACTCATTTATTGACATATTAGAAAATAAGATTTCAATGATTTTATTTATTTATTTTTAAAATATATTGATTCAAAATTTTCATTTCTAACTTAACAAATTTATATAGCATGTATTTATTTATTTTCAAATATATTAATTCAAATTTTTCATTTTCAATGTAACACATTTAAATAGATGTAATATTTTTTTATGTTCAAATATATTTGTAGCGACTCAGAATTTTTACGCAATATATAATTATTTTAATATTTAGAAAATTGTGTCGCTACTATTTCACCCATTGTTTTGAAGTTAACGCCGCGACGAATTCGTCTAGCCAAGTCAAGAAATATCAAATTTGTTCGATTTTAATTAAAATCCGAATTTCTAAAATTATGTTATTTTAATTATTTATTCAAAGTATTATTTTCATCATCATTTTGTATAAAGAATATTACACCATTTTCTATTTCATATTACACCAAATTCTACACTATCTTATTCTATAATACCAAATCAATACATATATCCCTCTTATTCTCCATTCACAAGCAATACCATCATTATCATCATATAACACGGCAAGACACAAACCACCATTTCTTTATTTTATCATTCCAATTATGAGTATTCCATTCAATGATTCCTCTTCATATTATTATGTCCTCCATATTGATCACTTTCCATCTCATTCCCAATTTCATAATTCATCCTCACCAACCACCTTCACTACCTTATTCAAATACTATCTCTACTCCTACGAGATTCAATCTGCACAATTCAAATCATGGCACAACCCATATTCCATTCTATTATTTATTTTGATTCCTCATGTCTCCCCTTTAATCATTTCCTTTTTCCTTTTCTTTTCCTTTAAACCACAACAAAACCTAATCATTTTATTCTAACACTTTACATCTAATCTAATTCCTACTCAACCTAAAACTCCACCACGGTTTCACCAAACCAACCCATGCTTGGAATAATTAAAATGTTTTTATAAGTATATGGTTTTCAAATAGCTGTTTTCAAAGAGCTATTTTCAAAGAGCCTATGATTTGCAAAATATGTCCCGTGCTGTAATGCACAATATGAGTTTTATCAAGAGCCGTTTTATAAAGAAGCTCTATCAATGCCCGTTTTATAAAGAGCCGGGATTTATGTGTTTAATCATCTTATAAATTAAATTAATTTGCGATGAGTCTACTGAGTATTTCCCCCATGAAATACTCACCCTACTTTTTAACAGTTTTGCAGATTTCGGAGACGGTGGCGAGCGATGAATGATGGTGGCAATAATCGTTAAACGGTTGAAAGTTTGACGTTAATGATTTCCGTATTTTTCCAAACAATCGAATAATTTAGAGAAGTTCATTTATTTGAGAAATTATGACATTGTCAATTTCTTTACAAAATTAATGGTTCGATTTACTATTTCAAATTGTTTCATAAATGTTTCAATTTTATCGGCCATTACAGTTTATTTAATGTTGCCAAAAATGAATTTCAATTATTTCTTCCGCAAAAATATTATTCGAAAAATTTAGACAGAAAATGACGTAGTGAATCGGGTATACGGAACTCGGGGCGCTACAAGTTGGTATCAGAGCTAGTCTGCGTTTCTGTAGACTGGTAAAATTTTCAAAAAGAATTTTCAAGAAATATTTTCCATTTTAAGATTTTTATTGATGAAGATTGCCACTGCCATCATTCGTTCCACCAACTCCGAGGTAAAGAAGTTTATGATGTTTAAAGTTATTTCAGTATTTCGAATACTCATTTTACTGATTTATGAGAAAGAATGAAGAGTATTTCGGATACTTATGATTTATGAGAAATAAGAATGTATTTCTTCGAAAATAATGATGTTGTTATGCTTTGTCATAACTTATATGCTTTAATGTATGATTATGAGAAATTTTTTAAAGAAAGAAAACGAGTGTTGAGCATAATGAGAATAATATGATTTAAGAATGATTTTTAAATAATTTTTGTCCTCGAGTTAGAAATGATGAACCCTAGATGGACTTTGCATAATTGATTTTAGACATGGCACTAAGTATGAGAAGTCAACGGAAAGGATTTGATTATATGTTCAGATTATCTATCGTTTAGATTAAACGAGAAATAGCAAGCCAGTTATGAAGTTGTGATAAGATGTTAAGATTATAACTGATATGATTTTATTGAGACTTTTATGAGAAGCATTATGAAGTTAGAGATTTAAAGATTTGGTTCTTAGTTTTTGGTATTTTAAGTAATGGATATTGTTGAGTAAATGAATTATGCCTCTATGTTGAAGAGAAATTTATTATGAAGTTTGGCCTTGTGAATAAATTTTGGGAATATGATTTGTGATATATATTTATAAGTATGAGTAATCTTTTGAGCCAATTAAGGTATTGAAGGAAGTGATATTGTGATATTGAAAAATATGATTTGAAATTGTTATGTTGAGGAATTATGAATTGAATTATGGGATATTTTGATGATATTGAAGCGTTGGAATCGTTTTCAATATTTTTAGATCGTTGTGATTAAATGTGGAGTTATATGTTATTGTTAGTTATGAAGTATACTTATGGTTTGGGATAAGTCCAAATTACAAGGGAGACTCTGTCCAGAATTTTATCATTTGGAATTAAGAGCATAATATGGTATGCAATCACTAAGAGAATTGAGTTTAGAATTGCAAGTTCATAAGCAAGATTGAGTAAATGATAAGTTATATTTTGAAAGACGAGTGAAGACAAGTATAATGGCATTATTGAGAAGAATCTTAATTATTCTTGGGAATGGATTTATCACTTGTAAGGAATGATCACTTGTATTGGAGAGTATTATAAGGATATGAATTTTGAGGAAAATAGGGATAAGATTTTACAGTGATGACTTATTTTGGAATGGTGTTTAGAAGAGGGACCATGGTAGAATCCAAGATTTTTTTTTAGTCTAAGAAATTGATACATAATATTAGTGATCAGATTGACGTATAAGGTACGTGATAGATATGACGACTAGACGGTTAAGGAATGTTATGGTTATCCAGGGAAGAATCGTGTGAATATTGAGTTTGATGATCTTATTTTGATGGTTTATTGCATTATGGTGAAATATTATCTACGATTGAGAATTTTCATTTTTAGTCATAATATATGGGTTTATTTAAAGATTTAGTGATGCAGTTTCGATTAATTATTATTGGTTGTACTTTTGAAGTGAGTAAATATTTTGGCTACAATAATGGAAAATCTGAGATGATCAGTTGTGTGATTTTAAATTATGGGATTGTATCTTTGGGTTAAGCAAATTTGATGAGGAATCCTATATGATTTACAGAAGTCTTATTTAATGGTGATAAGATTAATCAGAGTATTGTTCATAAAGTGTGATATGAATTGAAGTTTGGGAGAATAGAAAATTTTAATTTTGAATTTCAGATTTGGGAAATTAGTGAAGTTTCTTAAGTTTGAGAATAACATATCTGATCCTTGTGATGCTGTTTTAAGTTAGTATCTTAGCTCTCAGCTAGAATGAGTATTTGATACCGAGTACTTGATGTATGATTTAAAGTATAGAAAAATGAAAAGTGGGAACAAGAGTTAATGCGCTGTTATTTTTCTCGACAAAAGAAAATTTGATGATAAGATTGGAGATATGGAATATTTTATTGGATTTTGGTACTAATATTTTTGGTATAATAATCAAGGTATAGTGAGATGATACGGGAATACGTGAAAGAGAAATAAGGACCGTATTGAATCAGAATTCATAAGTATGTATAAGTGAAAGAAATACGTTGCAGGAAATTGGTGACATTTAAGTAAAGAATCTTAGTTATTTGGAAGATATTTGTTTACTGAATTTTGGGTTACAAATATTGGAAAGATAAGTTGATGATATTATGTTGATATGTTTGGGTATATTACGTAGAGAGAATATTCAGGTAATTCTTTGATTATTTTTTTGAATATTCGATGATAAGAAGAAAGGAAAAATTATTATGATATGAGATGTCAGTAAAGATTTGTTGAAATTTTAGAGATATATACGAATATCTGAGGTCACATGATACGATGATAAGTGACATGTTACATGAATACTACAAGATATGATGAAATTTTTACATACGATTGGGAATTGTTTTGATTATTTTGGGAATATTCGATGATAAGAAGTTTAGAGATGACAAATTATTATGGTTTGATATGTCAGTAAAGATTTATGGAAACTTGAAGAGATTTTTTTTTGTGAAATTACAGAAATTAGTAAAGAGACATGATGTTGTTTGGGATTATGTGAGATAATGATGATGAACGTAAGGTTAGTTGAATATAAAAGTACAATAGAAAATTGTAAGGAATGATATGATGATGATAATTGAAGGTGATAATGTATTGAGATTATGAAATAAGTTGATCATCTATGAATAAGTTTATGTTGTTTTTTTTGGTTCATAATAATGGAATTCAAAGAATAGTGAACTTTCAGTCACTTACGATTCAGAAGAATTTTTGAGTAGACACATATGTCTATAGAAAAGTCCATGTTCTTGAGAAAACAAAGTGATGCATTTAGTCAAAGTCCAGTGGGTTAAATATGGTAGCGATGATGCTACATAAGAAGAAGATGAGATTCTGATTAAGTATTCAGAAATCATAAGATCAAGTAAGTTTAATTTCGAGGACGAAATTATTTTAAGGAGGTAAGATTGTAGCGACTCAGAATTTTTACGCAATATATAATTATTTTAATATTTAGAAAATTGTGTCACTACTATTTCACCCATTGTTTTGAAGTTAACGCCGCGACGAATTCGTCTAGCCAAGTCAAGAAATATCGAATTTGTTCGATTTTAAATTAAAATCTGAATTTCTAAAATTATGTTATTTTAATTATTTATTCAAAGTATTATTTTCATCATCATTTTGTATAAAGAATATTACACCATTTTCTATTTCATATTACACCAAATTCTACACTATCTTATTCTATAATACCAAATCAATACATATATCCCTCTTATTCTCCATTCACTAGCAATACCATCATTATCATCATATAACACGGCAAGACACAAACCACCATTTCTTTATTTTATCATTCCAATTATGAGTATTCCATTCAATGATTCCTCTTCATATTATTATGTCCTCCATATTGATCACTTTCCATCTCATTCCCAATTTCATAATTCATCCTCACCAACCACCTTCACTACCTTATTCAAATACTATCTCTACTCCTACGAGATTCAATCTGCACAATTCAAATCATGGCACAACCCATATTCCATTCTATTATTTATTTTGATTCCTCATGTCTCCCCTTTAATCATTTCCTTTTTCCTTTTCTTTTCCTTTAAACCACAACAAAACCTAATCATTTTATTCTAACACTTTACATCTAATCTAATTCCTACTCAACCTAAAACTCCACCACGGTTTCACCAAACCAACCCATGCTCCACTTATCACATCATTACCTCCACTTACCTCAATTCCACAATTTCAAACCCAATCTGTATATATTCACCTGCGAAATCTTCATCATCAATCTACAATCAGTTCATAACCATCATCCTCAATTCACCAAACAATGCCACTGTAGTCTTCATCTGTACCACCACTAACCGGGTTCCAGCCTACAATCAATTCAGACCACCACCTCGCCATTTATCATCATCACCAATGAATCTATATCAATCCGCCACTGCCATTCAACACCAAATTGAATCATGAACACCCAACTTCATTTCAGACAATCACTTCAGCTTCATCCATTTTCACCCCTGTCACTAAATTCAATCCACCACCAGAGTCTCTGATCGTCATCACCACCAATTTGCAATCAACCCAACATCCACGAGAATCAGGAAATAGAACAGCAACCATGACCATCTCCATCATCAAATCACTACTGCTGCCCAACCTGGAGAAGTTCCACAATCAACTCAAGCCACACCGAACCACTAATCACCGCCTCCTGCTCATTTCGTTTGATATCCAATCGAATCCCAAATAAAAACCCAACTCCCAGAATAAGCTAAGTCCAGAACATTACTCACCTTGACCGCCGCCATCTTAACCGGATTTTTGGCCGGAAGAACCGCGAACCCTAGCTTCGGTTTCACCTTAAATCTCCCCCAAATCAGCCCAGAAACTATCCTAATTTCACCATCGCCACTCCCCGTACCCTGCGCCGGTAGAAATCACCGACAGTAACCACGGATCTTCTTCTTCTTCCCTGATTTTGTTCCGCCATCGTCACTCTCTCTCTCTAAATTTTCAGAGGAATACGAATGAGAGAGAGAGAATAAAATCTGAATATATATTTTACTTTCGAAAATTTCAACTTTAGTCCCTATAGTTTTAATTTGTTTCGAATCAGTCCCCAAGTTTTAAAAAGGTTTTATTTCAGTCCTTTCAGCTTTTAAACTTATCAATTTCAGCCCTTAAGTTTTAAATGAGTTTTAATCAGCCCTTTCATTTTTAAAATCTATTATTCAGTCCCTGCTGATTTACTTTATTTGATTTTAAATCCCAACTTTTCAAAATATTCATTTTAGTCCCTCAACTATCAAAAGTATTCATTTTAATCCCTCAACTTTCAAAGTATCTATTTTAGTCCCTGGACTTTCAAAAGTATTTATTTTAGTTCCTCAACTTTCAAAACATCAATTTTAGTCCTCAAATTATAATTTATCATTTTGAGCTATATATTCGATAAACTAAAGTGACTTATTGGCTAAGACGAAGCGTACGGAGAATTTAAAGAAATTGAAGTCATTCCCGCTCAACTTTGCACTCGTCGGATTTGAGGTAGACTCGCACTTATTAATTGATTTAAATTATGATTTCATATAAATGTCATGTGACTTGTGAAAGTCAATTTTCAAGAAAATTAAGTATGTTTTATGAAAGGTAAATATACCTTATGTTTTTATGAAAAGTAAGTATACCCTATGTTTTTACAATAATGTTTTATATGTTTTGGATCATTGCTATGCACATAAGAATTCTTGCCACGAAGTTCGGTAAAATTCTTGTGTCTCCATAAGTTTATGAGGATTTGCCACGAAGTTCGGTAAAATTCCTATGTTTCCATATGTTTATGAGGATTTACCACCTAAGTTCGGTAAAATTCCTGTCTCATATGTTTATGAGGATTTCGATCCTATCTTATGTTATGATGGAAATGATCCCTATGAATTTCAAGAATTATGTTTTGGTATACTTACTGTTATTATGATTTTACTGCATAAGAATTCTTGCCACCTAAGTTCGGTAAAGTTCTTGTGTCTCTCTATGTTTATGAGGATTTCAATCATATCTTATGTTATGCTTTCAAAAGAAATTATGCTTGGCATAATTAAAATGTTTTTATAAGTATATGGTTTTTAAATAGCTGTTTTCAAAGAGCTATTTTCAAAGAGCCTATGATTTGCAAAATATGTCCCGTGCTGTAATGCACAATATGAGTTTTATCAAGAGCCGTTTTATAAAGAAGCTCTATCAATGCCCGTTTTATAAAGAGCCGGGATTTATGTGTTTAATCATCTTATAAATTAAATTAATTTGCGATGAGTCTACTGAGTATTTCCCCCATGAAATACTCACCCTACTTTTTAACAGTTTTGCAGATTTCGGAGACGGTGGCGAGCGATGAATGATGGTGGCAATAATCGTTAAACGGTTGAAAGTTTGACGTTAATGATTTCCGTATTTTTCCAAACAATCGAATAATTTAGAGAAGTTCATTTATTTGAGAAATTATGACATTGTCAATTTCTTTACAAAATTAATGGTTCGATTTACTATTTCAAATTGTTTCATAAATGTTTCAATTTTATCGGCCATTACAGTTTATTTAATGTTTCCAAAAATGAATTTCAATTATTTCTTCCGCAAAAATATTATTCGAAAAATTTAGACAGAAAATGACGTAGTGAATCGGGTATACGGAACTCGGGGCGCTACAATATTAATACAATTTTTTCATTTCCTATGTAACACATTTACATAGATATCACATTTATTTATGTTCAAATATGTTAATCCAATTTTTTCATTTCCTACATAACACATTTACATAAATATTACATTATTTATGTTCAAATATATTAATCTAATTTTTTCATTTTCAATGTAATACATTTACACATAATACATTTATTACAACTCTTATTAAATATGTAACAAATAATAATTTTTCCTACAAAAATATTTATCTTTTCATTATTTATTTTTATTTTTATATATAAAAGTAGAAGTGAGGAGAGAGAGAGTCATTAAATGCAATTTTCCCTTCAAAATGACCCTCTTGCCTGACTTCAACTTTTATATATATAAAGAAATAAAATAAAGATGTATGTATGTATGTATGTATATGTATAGATTATTATTATTATTATTATTATTATTATTATTATTTTGGCCAAAAATTGCATATGCATTTTGGCGGAAAAATGACTTTTAATGCTTCTCTCTCATCACTTCTCTATATATATATATATATATATATATATATATATATATAAAAGATGTTTTCATAACTTTTAAATGAGATGATCTTCATGACAAACTCAAAAGCTCTCAGAACCCCGAACCTATTATTACAAGACACCAAGAAAATATAAATAATATAAGCTACTTTTTCTCATCTTAGAGCAACTCCAAATATGGTGTAAATTAGCTCCAATTAGTGATTTGCATCCCAAAGTTCACCGGATTGTTTTCCAATTGCAGGGTGTAAAACGGATGTGAATTAGAATTAAAAAAAAAGTCCACATTTGCATCTAATTCTACACCTTCACTTGGAACAAACTTCACCTAAATTTAACTATCAATCCATAAAATCTTAATGTAATATATATAATATAAATCTATTATATTAATTTACATTACAATTTGAATTTTTGTATTAATTTGCACATTTTTTAATTTTTTAATAATTTTATTTTCTTAACCAAATTTCAATTTTTTTTTTGGTCGATTTGTTCGTAATATTTATATGTGTACAACCTAAAAAAATATATTAACATAAAATTTACTTGCTAAAAAAGTTGTACAAAAACTAAATTTGAATCTTATAATTTACACATATCCATTAGAGGAAAATTTTGGTTTAGATCTCCCGAAATGTATATTTGGGATGTAAAAAGTGATTTTTGGAGGTGTAAATTGGCAACAAATTTACACCAGAGTTGGAGTTGTTCGTATAAAACTTAAGGCCTGACTTTCCAAACATGAGACGTGAAAATATTATTGAGGTTGATTTCTGGTGTCCTTTGATAAGTGCATTTTATAAACTTATCTATATATCTAAATTAGAATAAATTATTGTCATTCTATGATAATTACTGAATAATTTTTTATATTTGTTTACATTGTAGGAATTTTCCAAAATATGGAAGAATGAAACAATAAAGTGGAATAATATACATTTGGAAGACAAATGGAGCTAGAAAGTGGAAATTGAATGTTGGTGCTGTCAACCGGAATTGCCAAGGAGAGCTAAGTGGAAGAAATTAAGGTTTGAGAGCTTAATTGAGGATTGATTGAAGATTGAAAGACGATTTGAAGTGTTCGGAAAGTTCAGGGGCTCAATTTTCGCAATCAGAAGATAAGGGAATCACGTGCAAATAAAGTACATGGACTGATTTAAATGCACCAAAAAAGATGAAATTGCACTGAAACAATTGAATTGCACGGCCACAAATTCTCAGCCTGGTGGCCACGTGACATTTGAAAAATTTACAAAACTATTTTTGGATCAACTGCGCAGCCACCAGCATCTTGCCTGCACGACCGCGCATCTTTTTTAGGCCCAGCGGAAAAGGCCCATGCGCGATTTTGAACCCTGTTTTGCCTAGGTTTCGAAAAGAATCTATTTAACAATGTTGTCAAACTCGGTCCGGTTCGACCGAGTTGAACCGAAACCAGGAGACCCGATCCAAAACCCAGGTCAGGTGACCCCAAAAAACAGGTCAAAGACCCGGGTTTTAATTTTTTAATTTTTATTTTTTTTAAAATTTATGATTTATTTATTTTTTAAAATATTTTTATTATTATTTTAATAAACGGGTCAACTCCGGGTTGATCCCGAGTCGATCCTCTAACCCTTAACCCAGTCCCTCGACCGGGTCGATGACCGGACCGGGTTTAAAAGCGTTGCTATTTAAGTAACATATCATGCACGTAAAGAAGACCTTTGTAGAGCTTAAAAATATCATTACTCCACGTTCTTAACATCAAATTCTTCAGAGGAAATTGAAGGAAAATGCTTAGGAATTGAAAATTATCAACGAGGAGCGAAATACTTGGTGCAAGATTTCATTTTCTTTGTTAATTTGATAAACTCAACATGCATAGTTATTTATATTTCTTCGTTTTTATCTCTTTATTGATAAACGATTAATTTAATAGTTGAGATATTCGATGTAGCTTAGTTTTACGCTTTTAATTTTATGATTCTAGTTTTGTGCTTTTGTGGCATGTGTTGATTTTATTTTATGTTTAATGCATGAACTAATTCGGAACTAATCCATAATTTCATGAGTATTTTCATAATACAAGAGGTAAGCTAACACTTAGATTTAGGATTAAAATCCAGTAATTGGACGAACAATAAAGATATATGTTTGTTATTATTGCGATCGCTATATGAATTCTTGTGTTCCATGCACCTAGTCATTACGACCTGTTTTTCACTAACATAGTCGACTAACTGGTAGAATTGATTTAAATCCGAGAAGAGGATTTCATATGCATAAGCGAATTTGATCGAGCACTATAGTATGAATAAAATTGGACAATGGGAATTAAGAGTATTGACTATTTGAAATCGGATGTTCCAATACTTACAAACATCAATTCAGAATATTTAAATGACTTTTATTTTCTTTTGCCTTTTAGTTTTATATTTTAGTTCAATTCATAAATTCAAATTCTACCGTTCAAATAGAGCGAAAACTAACACGATGTCGATACTTAAATACAATCCTTGTTTGTGGCTACAATAACTCGACTCAAAAAGTCCAATTTATTACTTGGATGAGACATCATACACTTGCGATTTAGCATATCATCCTTCATCTAAACTATAAAGGTTTGTTTTATTTACTATTTTCAAGTCGTTTTTAATTTTCATTTTGCAAAACAATGAAAACGTGTTTAATTTCTTATTTGCAAAAATATATTTTCGAAAGAGGGGTTAAATTTACAACATAAAACTCAAAATGCGTTTCTGAAGATTTTGGCCTTAAATTATGAAAACACTTAAAACATAAAACAAGCTTTTCAAACAAAAAAAAAGCTATGCTACGCTTACCAGCATGACCCCAAGTTTGACCACATGAGGTAGGGCCACTTAAAACATCTCCAATGCAATACA
Organism: Ligustrum vulgare; assembly: GCA_963555705.1. NCBI lineage: Eukaryota > Viridiplantae > Streptophyta > Magnoliopsida > Lamiales > Oleaceae > Ligustrum > Ligustrum vulgare. The sequence goes on along the minus strand of OY743173.1, from coordinate 36,477,506 downwards.
TACTATTGGTTGCTCATTGTGTGAGAGATATACACACAAAAATTTGTATATCTCACTTAATTTATTTTTTTCTCTCTTCCTCATTCTTCATCTTTTTTTTTCACATTCCTATTTCACATCTTTCACTGTTTTTTATTAATTTATTTGAAATTATATCTATCTTCTTTTCCTCTTTTCCCCCTATTTTTTCTCTACTTTTTCTCAAATCCTACTTCAAACCTTACACTCAAAATAATATATTTATAAACCGCCCTCTCATCCAATAGACATCCCCATTAAAGATGCTATTATCATTGAGGGTGAGCTGCTCAATCCCATGCGAGGGGATTATCAAGCTTGGGATGAGAGTAGACTAATTATAAAAAAATTAAATCAAATTAAAAAATCAAGATTCAAAATTATAAAATATTTAAAAATTGGAAAAATAAATTGATAAATTTAAAAAGAAATAAAATTTAAAAACCTTTGAAAGCATCAGAACGTGGAAAACAAAGGGTTTGACTAAAACTCTATTTAAATAAAAGTTATAAAATATAAGATTCAAAAAAAACAAAATAAATTAAAATTAAAATTAAAATAAATATTTGTAAATTCTAAAAATAAAAATGCAGAAAAAATAAAAATTATAATAAAATAAAAAAAGTTAAAGTTATTAATGATTATTTACATAAAAAATAAAAAAATATATATTTAACTGAATACAAATAAAAATATAATCTCATTCCACATCATTAAATTATATTTTTATTTAATTTAATTTAAAATTATTTTTTAGTTTATAAAAAATGCTTAAATGAAAACAAATGTTGTAAAATATTTTTCTTTATTTCAAATCAGATGTATTTTTTAGTATTTTAAAATAAAAAATCAAATCCATTTCAAAAAATCTTAAAACACGCTCAAAACAGCAAGCTGAAAATGAATTGAAAACCAAAACCACAAACCAAGTAGGCACAGAGGTTGCTTTCAGTTTGTATTTCGTTTTTCTATTTTATTTTTTTTTGAAAAAAAAAAATCGTTTTCTTTTTGTAGTCTCTAATCTCTATTTACAAATTTGATGAAAAAGAGTTTGATTTACCATTTTTTAAAAATGAAAAAATATGTTATGTTTGAAATTTTATAAAATACTATTTTAATTATTTGTAATTAACGAGTCTGGCAATGGGAGTCCCAAAAAAAAAAAAAAATTAATGATTTTTCCGTTTCAGGTTGTGTACATTTATTTTTATTTTTTCAAAAACACATTTTCGAAAATGGAAAAGAGAAGACGTTTTCAGTGTTTTAAAAAATTGAAAATAAAAAACAGCTTGAAATAGCGAAGAAAACATGACCTAATGTTTTCTAGCTCTACTCAGCACTCTATAAAACAAGGGCTCGTAGAAATTAAGGTTGTGTTTTGTTTTTATTTTTCAAAACATTTTCTATTTTTTGTTTTTGTTTTTGTTTTTATATATTGATTTCAAATTTGTTGAAAACACGTTCTGTTTGCCATTTCTAAAAAAGGTTTCTGAAAATGAAAAAAATAAAAAAATACACTCACTTTTTAATCACATTTTCTCTCCACTTTTTAACTATAAATTTTTCCTTGAAAATATAAATAAACCAAATTATAATTGCTACAGTATTGCCGAACTAAATTATAAAATTTTTGTATTTTAAATATTTATTCTATATTATAAGAGATTTTATCATCTAATTTTTTGTTGGGCTAATTTAGTGCAGATATATATATATATATATGTTTTGTTCCAAAAAATAAAAACGAGAGTTGGCTATTTGGTTTACTAGTTAAAATTTCAAGTGGAATTGCTGGGTTTGAATCTTCATGGCAGTAGTTTTTATTTAAAAAGATTGTCTGCTTTAAAAAAATAAAAAAGATTCTGAAGTCTTCATGTTTAAAAATAAAAAATAAAAATAACACATTTGTGCAATAAAAATAACACATTTGTGCTTGTATGGGTCAAAACAACCAAAACGACTTTTTCCAGATTTTCTTTACAATTTTTCTTTACATTTTCGAAAATGTATTTTCAAAAATGGAAAAGATAAAGCGTATTTGCTATTTTTAAAAATAAAAATAAAAAACAACTTAAAAACGGCAAAGAAAACAAGGCTTAGCTTTCACAGAAATCACGCTAGTCAACTAGGACCAAACTCTTGATTAGGGATCACCATGAACATGGATGTCAACCATGCCAGGGCCAGACCAAACAGATTTCACGGTGGTCTGTGTGCCACGGGAAGGTCTGTGAATGGCTGACAACATGGCCGAGGCCGTGCTTACACGTGCTAGGTTGCCCAGGCCAGCCAGCTTGGATGACCCAACACCTCTATCCCTTAGATGAGATATGACAACCGTCCTGAAGTATACTACTGTTGCTAGAAAGAAAATGATAAGACATTCCTCATTGTTGCAAATTAACATTTATGACCTGTACTACAATAATATATATTGATCATGCAACCATATCTTACAATTATATCCAGTTACAATGAATACGGGATTCAAATTACCATCATATACCACATTCTAAGACAAAAGTTTATCATCGTCAATCAACGTCTACAAATTCTAAATGATGAAAAGATGAAATTGAAAATAAGAAGGAAGATTTACAGGGGAGCTAACCTCTTAATTCTGCATGATAATTGAGAGAGAGAGAGAGAGTACCATCCCCAATTAGATAGGCAAGTCAATGAATCCTTCTCAGGCATGTGCATCATCATATAAAATAGATTTTTTCCCTGTGAATTGTCCTCCTCCGGGCCCAACATTATCAGATATTTATTTGATGGTGATGTAGCGGTTTGTGCCATGTTTTGCCCAGTGATCTCTAAGATCAATGGGATTCGACAGATCATGACCTTCTCCAGCAAGTCGACTGAGCAGCTTGTTAAATGCACCTCCACTCATTTTCCGACCACCAACTCGACTATGGCGCTTGTTAGGCACTGCTGGCAGTGGATACATTGACAAAGTTGTTGTACAACAGGAAGATTGCCAACCTCCATTTCCCCATTTATAACAAGGCCTTAGAACCCCAGTACATGAGCAGACAGGCACCGGCATGGTCGACTCCTCAAATGCAACCTGGTTCAGCCCCAGGTCCTGATCTTTCCAATTTGGTTTTGCTACAACCATTTGCCTGTCAAGGTCATCAGTGTTACCATCAATATCCTGCTTGTTTTTCCAGTCCTGTGATTTCCCAGACATTGTTTTGTTCAGGTCCTCACCATCTTGTTTAACCTTCTTCAAAGATTTTGATGTCTTGTTTATAGAGGTAGCCTTTGCCTCCTTTGTACGTTTTTGACGATGGGATTTTCCAGGCTCGGGAGCAACTGGGGACAATGGAATGGTGTCAGAGAGGTGAATTTCCCCCGTCATGTATGGAGCCTCCCCCATGTTGGACTGATGGTGTACATGCTGCTGAGGATGGTGCACGTGTTTTACCCCATGTGCAACTTGGCATCCTTGTGGACATTGCGACATATTATCATTGTTCATGGCATTTTCTCGATACTGAAGGGTAGCAATAGCATTGTCGCGTTTCATTATGGCATTATTTCGTTCTGCTATTGCTTGATCCCGTTGTAGGATAGCCATGTCTCGCTCTGCCAATGCTACCTTTTTTTCAGAAAGAGCTAAATTTCTTTCTTGGACTGCAGCATCTCTTTCAGCCATAATGGCCATTATCTGTTTCATTGACGGTTGATGCTGCATGAACCACTGAAACAGAAGCATTTCAACAAGCTTTCAAATGCAAACTATTAGACTACCATGATATTAATTGGTTTGATTATAAGAATTGAATGGGTTTAATTTCTAATCCCAATAGCAATAATAATAGAAACCAAAAAACAGAAACACCACCACATATTTATAGTGGTACACTCTCAATGTTAGAGGAAGGTTATCGCTAGAGTTGTTTCACTACAATGAAGAATAAGATTACAAGGTTTACCTCACACCTCTCTGTTATCTCTCTGAAAAACAGCCCTCTCAAATTCCTTTACCTAAAGTAAGAACTAGAGAAACCTAATATAAATATATGAATGTACAATATACCGCTCTCAGGAAACACTATATTTAGGCTTCACTCGGTTCAAACAAAAACTCAACAAGAAGAAACTGGATTATTGACAGTAAATTAATGTGCAGAGATTGATGGCTGACACATACCTGACTCAGAGGTGGTTTATGCCTTCCATTTTCACGATGTCCACTGTCATCCATCTGAGATCCACAGTAGAAACTACCAGCAAAGTTTCACCTTTCAACCCACTTCTACATGTAATATACAATCAAGCAAAAAGATAACACCGAAATCTCGAGCCTGTAACCAAACTGTTTTAATATTAATTTCTCAACTTCTTTCTTTTGTTATGATGATGAGTTTCAGAAACACCATGTTATTTTCCCAATAATGGAATTAAAAAAAAATTGTGATGCAGTACATTATAAGCAGGAAGATACGTCCTGAAGGCAATTTTATAAAATTTAAAGAATCACATGAGTATAATACCTAAACCAAACCAATAAAACTTCGGAAAAAACCTTCAGAAATTTCCCATCAACCTTTTACGGAAGCAGAAAAATAGCTGAACCCTACCAAACCTTCAGGTTAATGCAGCCACTGAACACATCATTCTACTTGCACATCTATAAGTAAAGCAGCTTCTGGGAAAATATTCTGGACAAGCACTTGGAATCAACCACTATATACAACAAAGACTCAAACCACTTCATAACGTCTAGCATACGTAAAAAAAGGCCAGGTGGACATGGCAAACCCTACATTGCCAGATTTTAATACTAAGATACTAGTTCATTATTTTAGGGATAAGATGCAGCCAGTCATAAAAAAGTTTAATATTATTAGTTGCATCCTAATGTGGATCCTTGAGCTCAAATCTCATCTTCTTCATAGATCAATATAAGAATATAAATGTAGATTTGATATCTGTTAATGTAATGAACACTAAAAAAAATACATATGCATTATAGACATACCATATATTCTATGGAGAATTTTCAAGTCAATGATGTTTCATTTACATTTTTTTTCTAAAAACAAAATTGTGCAACTACAAAAAGTTCTCTTCAGTTCAAATGCGAAATATTTAACCTCAACGGATTCAGTTAACTCTTCTTGACTTCCTTTCTTCATTTTTCTTCTCCTTTTTTTTTTTTTTTTTTTTTTATTTAAATGAACATTCAGCTTCCCCATAATAATAACATTACGCCCATGTTTGGTGAAGAGGTTTTGTGGTTTTTTGAAGAATGTGTAATTTAAAATTGTTTGAAAAGTCAAATATTGTATACTTGACTAAGTGTGTATTTGGTATTTTTTTTTTTAAAAAAGAACTTTTTTGAAATGAATAGTGAAGAGAATTGATGGTTGAGATTTTGTTAAAAAGTCAAATATTGTATGCTTAACTTTTAAATGAACGGTTGAGATTGAGGAAAATAGAAAATTTTAAAGAGAACCAAACAAAGGTTAAGAATGAATGTATGATATTGAATTGAAAATATGGTGGATTTTAAGTTAGGGTCTCAAACAAGGGCGTAATTCTTCAACTTCTCAAGGAACAAAAAAGGAAGCTCTAAGACTAGCCGTGTGAAATTAATAAAGTACAATTAGCAGCTTCATAAAATACCCTTCCCCAGGTACAAACAAACTAGATTCAAGAAACTCACTTCAGCCCCTGTTTAGTCCTGAGTTTTTTGAAAACATTCCTCCCAAGCCTCATTTTCAACCACACATACTTGTACACCTACATCTTTCACATTTTTCAACTTCTTTTCAACCACACATTCACATATTCAAAATTCCTACACCAAAGAGGCTCAATCTAAATAAAATAAAAAATAAAAAAAATAAAAAAAAATAAATTCAAAGAACGCAATTACATGATCATGAAATCAACTTCAACAAGATGCAGATCAGCTAAATCGAGTGTGCAGCAACAAATTCAACTCCAGTAAAAAATCTCGGAGGTAAAATGGGACACACCTCATCAAAATCCTCAAACCAATGAAATCATTTCAAGCTCCGCATCAAGTCAACCAAACCAAAATTCAGCAGAAAAATCCAGAGAAATTGATAAAAAATGTAAAAGTGTAAAAATCACTAGATAAACGGTGATGATGCTAAAGAATTAAATGAGAAAAAACAGAGCTCACGTTGAAGTACTGTAGAGAGGGAGAGAGAGAGAGAGAGTAGAAACCCTTAATTGCGGAGGATGAAAGGAAATGAAATATCTGTGATGGGAGGATAGTAGTTGTTGAAAGGGCACTTAAGAGTAAGTACACACACTACACACAGTTTACTTAAAACATTTTATTTCCTTTCTATCAATGCTTTTCATTGTAGGGGCACGTCTGTTTGTGCTTAAAGTTAAAACTACTTATTTTAGCGAAAAAAAATGATTTTCAACTTACTTTTTTACTTAAAAAAAAGTAATGTTCAAATTAAAGCACCATCAAAGATCCACACGCATCTAATTGCCTTTTTTCATTAAAGGCCTTAGCCTCCTTGTCATTTTAATTTTAAGAAAACAAGTGTTTGATAAGTAAATAGTAACTGTAGGTCTTGTGAATATATTATATATAGTGGTTAAAACTAAAATTTGAATCTAAAAATTGGAATTCTAAGAGAAGATAATGAAATCCAAATGGAGGCCTATTGAGTTTTCATAAATTGACTGTGATAAGACTAGATGCTAATTTTTTGCCTCCATATATACTGATAATGAAAATTTTCAAAAAAAGTTTAAATTGCGCAGAAGATCTTTTGTGTATATTCTGTGTTTTCTTTAACGAAGTTTGATGATCCCTTTGAGAGAGGGAGGGAGGTTTTGTTTAATGAATTTAAAATACGCGAGAGATGAGCCTCCATTTATTAACAGTAAGTTAACATGGTGACGTGGCAATGTCCAGTTATTCGCTTAGATCAACATTCTATATTCATAGGACAAACTACATTATTGATTGGTCATTGACCCACACATGTCGACTGAGCATTTGATCGTGACATAATAACATTCTGTCAAACGTTATGACCAAACTTGCAAGCATTGGCAGTTGGCTAACTGAATATCTATGTAAGTTAGAGAAAAGTGGTTGATATCCTCCACATTAGATACCAATAACAAACATTCATCTAAAATTCAAATGATTAAGGATGAGATATTTTTTGGTACATTTAAGCATCTGTATGGTAAAAGATTTTTGTTTATAAATAAATAATGTAATATTTTTAAGGTAAAATATGTAGTTGAAAAATACTTTAAAAAATATGTATAGTAAAAAAATGGTTCAAAAAAATGTGTTATTTACAAACAATTTACCAAACAGAAGCTAGATAAAAAAAGAAAAAATTATTTGAACTCCTTCATAGAACAATACTTATCATATTTGTAATAAAACAAAAGATTTATAAATTTCGGAAGAATAATTGATATTTGAGATTCTTATACAAAATTTTGAATAGATTATTATAAATGTTTAAGGTTTTGTTGAGCTTTTGTCTCTCAAGATATGACAGAAAATATGTGGAAATGGAATTCTATAACACTGCAATCAAAACTTTGACGAAAGAGAGAAAAATTGAAAAATTTATTTGCACGTTGAGAAGAAATTTTGTTTATTTGGAATAGAGAAAAAATCGACTATATAACTTGTAGTGAGTCAGTGACTTATAGCATCTTTAATGCACCCTATCAATTGGGAACAAAATTTGACACATCAGCAAATTAAAGAAATGGGTTAAATTTGTTGCTCCAATGCACAATGTTATTTACAATATTAAGCTGATGTGGCTGGAAAAAAATTGACAATGTCGAGTGCTCCATTTACATATGACACTCCATCTGACTAAATAAGTCAGCATTAATTTATTTTATAATCATTTTACTATATTAAAAAGGGACGTGGGCGTCAAGACATGAAGATTTTCGTTGAAAATTATCTCTGATCAAGTACTTTTTTATTACTTTCATTCAAAATTTTCATTATTATATTAAATTTTAAATTAATAATTAAAAAAATATGCATTTTAATAAATTTATTTATTAACAAAATTATCGTTAAATAAAGTTATATAAAAATATTAATTAATGAAATATCTTAACAAAATAATAATTTAAATTTAATAGATAATTTTTTGTTTGTAATAATTAAATAAAAAATCTCATAATAAATTTAAAAGTTAGTACTAGCTAGATTGCACAAATTGTCATCGAGGTTTGTGAAAATTTTCAGTTGGTCACTGGAGTATTTTGTCCTAGTTAGTCGATGAAATTAATTAACGTTACAAAAATATCACTCAATTATAATGAAAGAAGAGTCAACGCCCACTAATTGTCAAGTTGGCTGAACAGAGTCAACGCACTAATTCCTTGTCATTGTTTTCGTTCAAAACTTTGCCTCCATTTGGTAAATAGGTTTTTAAATATGTTTTTTCCTACATAATTCCTCAAATCACTTTTTAACCACACATTTTTTCTCTCCATTTTTCAACCACACATTTTACCTAGAAAATATAAAAAAACATATTTTTAAACAAAAATCTTTTAACAAACAGAGGCTCAACACATCTATTGAAAGAGCTTTATGGAACATTAATGACGTATGAACTAAATCACGCCGAAATAGAAGAGAAATCTGGAAAAAAGCAAAGAAGAAGAAATGAAGGAACCTCCTAGATGACAAATTTTTTTATAATCATCAACTGCTAAAGAAACCTCGAACTCGAACATGAGTAATGAAGAACTTGATGATCTAGTTCTTCTTGTCAAAAATGGATAGGTTTTCGCAACAATCGCCAATTTCAAAAGGAAAAAATAAAGGTGAAGAAAAGAACAAGAAAATTGTTTACTATGATTGTTGCAAACTCCGTCACAAAAGAACCAAGTATCACAATAAGAAGAGATTCTTCAAAAAGAAAGCTCTCTAAGCTCTCCAAAAGCTTTTGAGAAAGAAAATGATTATCACAACTCTTTAATTAAAGAGAACTCTTCCTTAAAGGAAAAGAGTTTTGAATTTGACTAACATTATTCACAAATTCACTCAAGTCAATAAAAACTTTGAGTTAATGCTTGGGGAACAAAAATGTATTTTTGATAAAGGGGGAATTTGATACAAACCCTTTCTACAACAAAAATTTCTCAAAAATATTTTTCGTTAAAGGTCTAGATCCTCTCATTTAAACATTACATGTAGCTTTTGTAATAAAATTGGACATGTAGCATTTAATTGTTTGGTAAAAAAAGAAACTACACTTAGAAAGAAAGTATAAGTGGGTTCGAGAGTCCACAAACACTAACTATTAAGGACCCAAAGTTGTATGGGTGCCAAAGATCAAAATTAAGTCATGTAGTTTAGGTATCAACAAAGATAAATAGCAATTTATTTATTGGATAGTGGATGCTCAAAGCACATGATCGGAGATCAACACATTATTATCAAATTTCATAAAGAAGGACGGAAGTCATGTTACTTTTGGAGATAATACCAAAGGAAAATTGTTGACATTGAAAATATTGGTAACCATTCATCTCCCTCAATTAAAAATGTTCTATTAACAGATAAACTTGTGAATGCAATGGGATATTTGCAGCAGCCCAAAATACTGGAATTAAAATTGAAGAAGCCCATTAGCTGAAGTCCAAGTTTTTTTTAGCGCTGCCAGTTGAAACATTGGAGCCCAAGTCCATGTGCATTATGTAAAGAACTCATAGCTCTAGTCTAACTCATTGACCTGGTTGATTGGCCCAACTTCAACACCGCCCTTTCTATGTCAGCCATTGGATCAAAATCGGTTCAATCTCAGCCCTCCATTTGATGATAAGGATACGTTTCATATGCTGACTCTTCACTTGCTTCCAGATGCTTCTTTGATTCTCTCTCTCTCTCTCTCTCTCTCTCTCTCTCTCTCTCTCTGACTCTTGTTCTTCGTGGTTTTTCCAAAGAGAAAACTCATCTCTCTCGCACAAACTTTGTGGTTTAATTTCTGATTCTTTGTATATAATCATAAAAATACTTTGTGGTTATTTACAGTGTTGATCTGTAATACTTTATGGTTCTGACTTCTGTGTGGTCTTTTTTGCGAGATTTGTCCAAATTTATGAAGTAGTTCTAATTCTGTAAAATCGTTTGATCTTATACTTTTTATTTTGATTAATAAAGTTTTTTTGCAGTTTTTTATGTTTACTTCATCTTTGTGGTTACTTTGATTTTGAGACCCTAAATTTGTAACAAAACTCAAACATAACTTGTTAAGCATTAGTCAATTTTGTGATAAAATGTTATCATATTGAATTCAAAGTATTCATTTTAGTACCTCAACTTTCAAGGTATTCGTTTTAGTCCCCGAACTTTCAAATTATCAATTTCAGTCCCTAAATTTTAAATTATCATTTAAAACTATAAATCTCAAAAGACTAATTTAACTTACTTTTCCAATTGGCTAGACGAGGTGTACGGAGATTTAAAGGATTGAAGTCATTTCTCGTTCGATTTTTGCACTCGTTGAATTTAAGATAGACTCGCCCCTATTAATTGATTTAGATTATGATTGCATGTGAATGTGTATGTTATGTGACTTATGTGAAAGTCATTTTTATGAAATGAGATGAGAATATATTTCTTATGAAATATTTATGTTGTTATGTTTGTCATAACTTATATGCTTTTATGCAGGAGAAAGAAATAAGAGAATGTCTTACGAGATAAATGATGATGTTATGCATAACTTATGTGCCTTATGTGCACGAGAAGAAAGAGCAACTCACACCCTATGATTTTAAAGAGCCTATGATTTTCAAAGAGAAGTCATGTGCTTTAATACACTAGAAGAGCAACCTACACCCCATGATTTCTAAAGAGCCTGCATTTACGTGTTCAATTATATTGTAAATTAATTAATTGACGATGAGTCTATTGAGTATTTCTATGAAATGCTCATGTCTATTTTAACAATATTTGCAGATTTCGAAGAGGGTGGCAAGCGATGGATGATTGTGACAATAGTTGTTAAATGGTTGAAAATCTTATTTTAATGATCCGTATTTTCAAACATTACATAATTTTGAGAATTTCAATTATTTGAGAAATTATGATATTGTCAATTGTGTTACAATATTAATGACTCGATTTATTATTTCGAATTTTTTCATAAAGGTTTTAAATTTTATCGACCTTTACAATTTATTTAATATTGCCAAAAATGAATTTCAGTTATTTATTCCGCTAAAATTTTATTTTAAAAGTTAGATCAGATGATGACGTGGTGAACCGGGTATTTAGAACTCGGGGCGCTACAACTTGGTATCAGAGTCAGTCTGCGTTTCTGTAGACTGACAAATTTTCAGAAGAAATTTCAAGAAACATTTTACATTATTTAATTATTATTATTGATGAAGATTGCCACTGCCATCATTCGTCCCACCAACTCCGAGGTAAAGAAGTTTATGGTGTTTAACGTTATTTCAGTATTTCGGATACTTATCTTAATGATTTATGAGATTTAGAAGAAAGAGAAAGAAATTATATCCGAATAAGAAAGAAAGAAAGAAAGAAAGAAAGAAATGAGTTTTGGAGTATAACGAGAAATTTTATCCGAATCAGAAAGAAAAGAAAAGAAAGAAAACGAGTGTTGAGTATAATGAGAATAATATGATTTAAGAATGATTTTATAATAATTTTTGTCCTCAAACTTAGAAATGATGAACCCTAGCTGAATTTTGCATAATTGATTTTAGACATGACACCATTTACGAGAAATCAACAGAAAGGATTAGACAATATTTTCGGAATACCTATCGTTTAGACCAACACCTCATGTAAAGATATATGACCACACTATCGGCTCTTGCGCCGTGCATTATGAGGCCATGGCTAGTGATTTTAGAGCAACTGTTGCGAAAATTCATTAGTCACTTGTTATCAACATTTTCAGTAAATTAACGAGAAATAGAAAGCCAGTTTTATGAAATTGTGATGAATGATGAGAGTATAAGTAATATGATTTTATTGAGACTTTTATGAGAAGAATTATGAAATTAGAGATTTAAAGATTTGGATTCTTAATTATTGGGAATTAAAGAATTGATATTGTGTTTGAGTAAGTGAATTATTCCTCTATTTTGAGAGAAATTTATAATGTTGTTTGGTCTTGTAATTAAAATTTTTGGGACTATGATTTGTGGCATATATTTATAAGTATGACTAATGAGTGATCATTTGAGCTAATTGAACCAATTAATGTATTGAAGGAAGTGAGATTTTGATATTGGAAACTATGATTTGAAATTGTTATGTTGAGGAATTATGAATTGATTTTCTGGGATACTTTTGGTGATATTGAAGTTTGTTGAAATTGTTGTCAATATTTAAATCGTTGTGGTCAAATGTGGAGTTATTTGTTATTGTTGGTTATGAAGTATTGGATAAGTCCAAATTACAAGTAAGACTCTGTCTAAAATTTTATCATTTTGAATTAAGAGCATAATATGTGGAATGTATACCAAAACCTTTTTTGAATTTGCCCAATATCTTTGAAATTTCGATTACTTTTCAATCATAAATTTTCAACAATCCAAAATTTATACAAAAATTACCTCAACGGGAACGGGCACTAAACACACTGTTTGTTAATTTATTTATTTTTAAAATATATTTTTTAATATTTTTTAGGTAAAATATATGATTGAAAAATGGGAAGAGAAATATTTGTGAATTTGGGAAATTGCGCAAGGAAAAAGACGTTTAAAAATAGGGGAATTAGTTGAAATATACCTCTCTCATAAAACATTTGTTGGTTTGGCCTTTGAACAAAAGTAAAAAAATAATGTAAATAGAAAAACATATTAAAATGTTAAAAGACATTTTTACCCATAGTATGTTAACTTAAAATTTCCATTTTTTTTCTCGAAAATCTGAGTTTGAGAGGAATTGAACCCTGCACCTATTGTTAAAAAGCTTAAAAACCAAACCACTTGACCCAACAATATTTTGTGTAACAAATATCTCTAACACATATATATTGTATTCTAAAAAATTTCTTTCATATATAAATCTAAGGATCAAGGAATTGAACCCTGTACTTTTAGTTAAAAAATTTAAAGATCAAACCACTTGAACCAATAACATTTTTTGTAATAAATTATATCTAACAAATAAATATGTATTAAAAATATTATAAAGTCAACCAAAACACTGAACTAAAAACACTTTGGGGAAGAAATTATATCTAATAAACATATAATACTTTTTAAAAATATTTTAATTTAAAATAGTAATGAATTGAACCTTTAATATTTAATAAAAAAATATTAGAACCAACATTTTTTTGTAATAAGTTATATTTAATAAACATGTAATATTTTCTAAAAGTATTTTGGAAAAAAAATTGAAGTTAGACGTTTTATTTTATTTTATAATACCAAATAATTATTTTATAGACTTATTAAATGAGAATTTATTTTGTTTAACATAAATTGAATAGTTAATGCGCATATATTATTTGTTAATTATGACAACTTAGGGTGACTCCAAATGCTTATCAAGATGATTCATTCTGTTCACATGACAAAGAAATGCAAATAGATTTGTTTTCTTTTAACTAGAGAACTGTTACACTATATAATATTTTTGAAACCACGAGTTTAATGTCGTTCAAATAGAAAAACTTAGTAAGTAGGTTGAATTCGTTATTGTGTACACATAACGAATTCAATGTCGTTGCAGTTGAGAAGACAATAATACTTTAGGTTTGTTCATAACGAGGTCTAAATCATTACTTTATACGTGTAACGAATTTCATGTTGTTCCAGTACAAAAAAAGCATAGTAGCAAGGTTGATAAATTCGTGTGGTTAAAAACTGATTTGAGAAAATGTGTTATTTATTGCTATAGATAGTTTTGTCACTATATGTACCTTGTAACGGAACTCATAACAACAAGAGAACTCTTTCGAGGTCTAAATCGTTACTTTGCACACGTAAGGAGTTCAATGTCGTTATGGTTACTGCTTCGAATATATTCATAACGAGGTAGAAGTCATTACTTTATACACATAACAAGGTTTATGTCGTTAAGAAATATTTACAATAATGTCCTCGTTGTCCATAAAATTGAACTGTCAACAAACTCGCACAAATTTTGTCATAGCGATATTTAAGTCGTTGTAATGACTTCAAAATGGTGATCATTTGGTAAATCATTCCAATGTAATAATAACGATTTTGAGATTGGTGGAGTTGAAAATAAACTAAAACGATATAGATGTGGTTTCATTTGGTATATAATGAGTTAAATATTGTATGAATTCAGTCTCTGAAAATAATATAATGACATTCATGTAATTTTTGTAAAAACTTAACGACATCGAGATTGTTTTAGTTGAAATGTTGACTAAAATTTAACTACGTCGAGAAAATGTGTTATTTATTGCTATATATGAGTTTTGTCGCTATAAGTACCTTGTAATAGAACTCATAACGACAGGAGAACCATTTCGAGGTTTAAGTCATTACTTTGTTCACATAACGAATTTAAAATCATTATATTAAAAAAAAAGTAGTAACGAGCTTGAAGTCGTTACTGTGTACACATAACGATTTTCATGTCGTTATAGTTACTGCTTCAGATCTATTTATAACGAGGTAGAAGTCGTTACTTTGTACACAAAACGAGGTTTATGTCGTTACAACATATTTACAATAATGCCCTCGTCGTTCATAAATCCAAACAGTCAACAAACTCGCACAAATTTTGTCGTAACGATGTTTAAGTCGTTGTAACGATTTCAAAATCGTGATCATTTGATAAATCGTTCCAATGTAATAATAATGATTTTGAGATCGTTGGAGTTGAAAATAAAACTATAACGATAAATATGTCGTTTCATTTGACATATAACGAGTTACATATCGTTCTGATTCAGCATCAGAAAATAACATAACGACAACTATGTCGTTTCTGTACAAATTGAACGACATTAAGATCGTTCTAGTTTAAATTTTAACTAACACGATATTGACATCGTTTCTTTGCACATGCAACGATATTAAAATCGTTTTGTCAAAAATCGACAAACCATCATAACGTCTTCCATATCGTTCTAGTGTTAAATTAACGAACTGCATCTCGTTCCAATGTAAATTATAACTATAACGGCTTAGATATCGTTTCTTCATGTGGAACACGACTTGTGTATCATTATGGATCAAATCGATGATTCGATCGTTCTTTACCATCCGAAATACTTCCAACAGGCGTAATCTAACAAAAATGGGTCGTAGAAAGTGATTAAAACACTTTGTAAATCGACATGATTAGAAAGATATGATCATTTCTCTCAAGTGTAGAAGTTCCAAGGTAATAGATAACTAAAGGAACTTCATCTCATATTGATTCTATCTTTCTAATCATGTCGATTTACAAAGTGTTTGAATCACATTTTATGACCCATTTTTGTTAGATTACGTCTATTGGAGGCACTTCGGACAGCAAAGAACGATCGGCTCGACGATTTGAGCCATAACGATATACATGTCGTGTTGCGATTGAAGAAACGATACAGATGACGTTATAGTAATAATTTACACTGAAACGATATAGAGTTCGCCAAACTTACAAAAGAACGACATTTAACTCGTTATGATATTTATTCGGCTATGAACATAACGATTCCAATATCGTTTTGTTATTGAAAAAACGACATTGACATCGTTTTGGTAATATAGTACACTGGAACGAGCTTAATGTCGTCAAAATTGTAAACAAACGACATAATTATCGTTATGTGACTTTCTGAGCCTGAAACATAACGATCTCGAACTCGTTCTACTGAAACAGTAACGACCTCCACATCGTTTTAGGCTATTTTTCACACAAACGAGCTCAATGTTGTTACAATTACAATGAAACGATCTTCCAAATTATAACGGATTTGAAGTCGTTACAACGACTTAAACATAGTTTTTGAAAAGTTAGTGCGACTTTGTTGACCGGTGGGAATGTTGGACGACGATGGCATATCCTTAAATATATGTAACGACATTTATGTCGTTATTTTTATGAAGTAACGATTTCAATGTCGTTATGAACAACAGTAAAGCAGTAAGGTATTTTCAACTGTAACGACATTAATATCGTTACGAACGACTTTGAAGCAGTAACTATAACGAAATTTAAGTCGTTACATGTACACAATAACGAGTTCAACCTCGTTATGGACAGATATAAAGCAGTAAGGTCTTTTCAAAAGAAACGATGTTGAACACGTTATGTTTACGAAGTAACGATTTATATCTCGTTACTACCTTTTTTAGATGGGAACGATGTTAAAATCAATATGTGTGCAAAGTAACGATTTCAACCTCGTTATAGTTTAAAATCAAATGAACAACAACCTCCTGAAAACCAATCATTCTCATTCCAACAAAAATTGATAAATCCTAAACACTTCCACATAAAAAATGCAATGTTTATTGTGTGCACAACTAACAAAAAATTCAACCCCCAACTACACAAGCATAATTTCTAATACAAATCAAGTATCCTCACTCCAGATAAACAACTACTCAAAAAGATTCATAATTAGACAAACAAAATCCAGATTTATCAATGTACACTAAGGCTCAAAGTTTCATGCCAATAACTCTGCAGTCAATTCCTTCCTCCACATTGGGACACATTTCGAGCGATTGCATTCACGTCCATATTCCCTTAGAAAAATTCAATGTACTTCAAGTTCTAATCAACTGGAACGATGTTGGGTGAATCAATATGGATGACAATGACAGATTCATGATAACGACATCAATATGCCCAAAACGACTTTGAACTCGTTACGCGCGCAGATTAACAGCATAAAGGCAAAATTACACCCAACAGACATTGATTCAGATATTACTTGAAGAAAATGGTTCAGAATTGTTCAAATTCATCCTTATCTTCCCTTCTTCACCAAATGCCCAATATCAATGTTACAAAATGGATTTTCAACCTTCAAAGAGATTAACACTCAATGGATTTTCAACCTATTTTGAAGAAGAAGATAGAGTAGGAAGAAGAAAGGAGAGCAGGTACCCATTTTGGAGGAAGATTTTCGTTGGGGAGAGGAAGAAGACCCATTTTGAAGGAAAATTTTCATTGAGGAGAGGAAGAAGACGACAATGAAGTCAAAGCTAGATTTTGTTTGACAATTGTCAGAGGCATATTTGTAATTCTATATATCATTTTCTATATTTTTTTTAGAATGAAATTATTGGACTAAAAATTATTGTTGTGAATTTTCATAAATAAATGTTTTTGTTGACTAGGTCATTTAAAAGAAGGAGCCTTAAAAATATGTTTGAGCAATACATCCCTAATTGACAGAACTGCAGAAGCACCGTCTCTAGCAGTTTCGTATGGCAGCCATTTAGCTCAACACGCACCAACACGTGCAAAAATCAAACATTCTTAAGATTTAGTGCAAGCATCCGTTCTTGTATCTTGTTGACCTTTTGTATTCAAGTGAATATAGAAGTATAGATTTTTTGCTGATAATTAGAAGAGGCATTGGAAAATGGATGTTGATCCACGACAATGGGAAAATATCGTTAGTCACTCTCGATGACTATGATTTATGATTTTGATATTATTTTTACTATTATTTTTTTTTTTGTGTGGTTATATTTTCAAGATTCACGTTTTAATTTTCAATTTAAGTTGGGTTTTTTCATTCTTTGTCTGCATTTGATATGAGTGTGGTTTGAGATATTGCTTCGTATAGATAAGGGCACACACTAGAAAGTAGAATATACCGAATTATTGTGATACTGGAATTTATACTTTTCTTTGTTATATATAATTAATAATTGGAAAGTTGTTTAGCTTTTTGGTTGGTAACTATTTATGCTTAAAGAACCTTTTCCGTTGTATTTGTGTTCGGATCTATTGAACATGTAAATTCAGACATTCCGTGCCCCACTGTATTATGTAGACACTATTTCTTTTGTATATCCTTTAAACTTGTGCTGCATAGGCTAATCACCAGACTGTTCTGGAATATGTTAATCGCCAGAAAAAAAAAAAAAAACTGAATCTTGTTTAAAGAGCAGGGCTTACTGTAATTGGGGGCGGGGCAGTGGGTAGAGTCTCTAAAGTAAAGGTAGCTCAACTTGTATTGGTGGCAGGTCTTTTATGATCCTTAATGCCGACAGTTTATATTGTGTCTAATGACAACGAATACCCTGTTTTTGGATTTGGAGCTGTTGTTATTGCATATCAAGAAACTCATGATAAGTTAAAGTCTATCACTCCTTAGGATTTTAGTTTAAATGCCAAAACTTTGCCTTCTTTCAACTTTTTTGGGGCCAAGGTTTGAATAAAGGATGGCTGTAAATTATTGTTTAAATTTTAATCTTGATGTAGTTGTCTATTGTCTAATTGCACCCGTAGTATCCATAGGACATCAGGTTGAATATTCTTGTGGATTACAATGGTGTTATTCCTTAAACATCATTTTCTTGTCAAGAAGGAATCTTACTGAAAGTGGGCGTGATGGCACTTTTGCCTCCAGTTTTCTTCAAATCTTTCCAGAATTTTGGATGCTGCTGTTTACGAGATTATCTTTTAATACTTCGTTTAGGAGTTCCTGATATTGTCCCTTTTAATGCTTGACTGTGCATTCACCCTGCAGGCTGTAAATGACAAAGATATCCACAAAATTGTCTTATCATATCTTGTGCATAACTGCTTCCGAGACACAACGGAGTCATTTGTCTCTTGTGCTGGGATTGAACAGCCTGCTGACCATCTTCAAGACATGGAGAAAAGGAGAAGTAAGGGAACCTCCTCCCACTCCTCACCTAGAAAAAAGACAATTAACAGAAATTTGCGTGCCCATTTCTGATGCAATATGTTCTTGAAGTTTCTATGAGTTTATTGTTCCTAATTCTTTCGAAGTGTGAAGGACAAATCTTAATTTGTCAAAGCCCATTTTTTTTGAATCATAATTCGGCAATGAGCTATAAGACAAATATTAATTAAAAAACCCACCCTCATTGTATGAATATACATCTGTATTCGGCGGTTGTATGTAACTATCTTATCCATAGAGAGGTGCAGGATGAAAAGGGAACATTAGAGAGTTTGTTTAACAACTGTAAAATTTAGCTCGTGATTTTTTTTTTTTTTTTTTTAAATCTGATATTTGTAGATTTTGATAAAAAAATTTGATGAAATGTTTGATTGAAAAATTGATAAAAGTCGTGAATTTCATGAAGTGTGGTTGAAAATGAGTTCAGGCAAAAATGATTTTTAAGAAATGGGGGCCAATGTGGGGTTAGTTAACAAGGAATAATGTGTTTTAGACTAGCATGCACTAACAGTCAGGAACTTTTAAAGGAGAATTTCCTGGATTATAAATGTCTAGAGGATATAATTTTGATAGTTCCAAAGATTGATAAGCACTTGTGGAAGGGTCACATGAAATGTAATTTTTATATGAGTTATTGGATATCGAAAGGAATTCTATTTGTCCTCAAGGATAAATAATGGAACTTTGTTTAAATTCAAGTAGTTTTTTATTTGATAAGTTATTGCATCATATATTTTATGCGGCTTGAAAGTGGCTGAGGTGTTGAATGTCTCTTTCTAATGTTTTGAATGTCTATTTCTAATATTAGAATAGTGGAACTTTTTGCTCACCACACTGTTTTGTTATTCATTTAACTGCTAAGAGTATTTTCTTTTCTTACGCACGTTAAAATATTGCCATTTACTTTCAGGAATTTTCCATTCGGCACTAGACGGGGATGTATTGAAGGCCATTGAATTGACTGAAGAATTGGCTCCCAACTTGTTAGAGAATAATAAGGATTTACATTTTGATCTTTTGTGCCTTCATTTTGCTGAACTCATCTGCTCGAGGAAATGGTGAGTAGGTAATAGTGAGATCTATGTAATGAAGTTCAATATGAAATTTCTTTTACTGTGGCAGCACAGAAGCTCTGGGATTTGCTCAAATGAAGTTGACTCCCTTTGGGGAGATGCATAAATACGTTGAAAAGATTGAAGTATGTTCCTTCTCTGGTCAAATTATATTGCAAATTTATGTTTGATCCCCACAAAAGTTAACGTGGCATTCTAACTCGCACTGTATTCTGTAAACTGTTCATAAACCAATTAATAAACAACACAATTTTCCAAACGATTTTTTACCACAAACATTTTTCCTTTCCATTTTATCTCGAAAACAACAGCATTCTATGTATACTCTGATTTGCAGCCGCCGAAAGGCCCTTAATTTAGGTTTATTTTTTCATCATGTTATGGACGAATAATTTTTTTTTTTTTTTTTTTCATTCAGGATTTCATGTCTCTGCTAGCTTATGAGGAACCTGAAAAATCACCCATGTTTCATCTTTTAAGCTTGGATTACAGACAGCGGGTTTCTGACAATTTAAACAGGGAAATTCTTGGTATTGGTTTCATAAAATTTTACAAATTGATGAGAATATTTGTCTATTTTCCTCGTATTCATTTCCATGATGCCGAATGTGGTCAGTGGTCACTCAGATTTCTCTTCATTGTTAATCATTTTCACTTATCATACGACTTATGGTCGCAGTACATGCTAACCTGCCGAGATATTCAGCAGTGGAAAGGCTAATACAACAGGCAACAATTGTCAGGCAATCCTTAAATCAAGAATTTGGCAAGGTTTGACATTTGCTGTTAATTTGTTGCGGAATAATCTTTTCCTGTACTCATTGAGTTTGATTTTGTAGTGAATTTAGAAGAGTAAGATGCACTTTAAGCTGTGTCCACACAAGTTAGTTTAATTTCATACTGTTCCTATATGGCAAGTGAATTGAATAGCAATATAGCACTAGACAATATTAAAGAAGAATGTTAAACTCTTAAGGCTCTGTTTGATACCGTAAAATTTTCAGGCCAACTTTTACCTGTTTGATAAGAATTATTTTGCCAAGAAAAGGTTTTCTACCTTCTATCCCATGCTCCTGATTTGCATGCTAAATGAGGAATTTATTTTCTTTGCCTTTAGATGGTTTTTAGTTTTCCACCTACATGGCAAATAATTGTTGTCACATTTGATCAATTTTTTTGTTGTTATTTAGCCCCTGTTCTCTTTGCTGTTTTGATGTCGTTTTCTGTTTTTATTTTCGAAAACGCTAAAAACGCGTTCTCTTTACCATTTTCAAAAATGCATTTTGGAAAACAAAAAAAAAATTTGTACACAAAACGGAAAACGCCCGAAACATAGTTTTGGGCGTTTTGTGTGTATTTCGACAAAAAATGTCCAAAACGCGGAAAACGCGTTTTGGGAATTTTTTTTTTTTTTTTTTTTTTTTTTTTTATTATAGAATTATCTTAACTTAGAACTAAGCTTAATATAAAGTTTTTATTTATTTTTTATTTTTTTATTATTTTTTTTAGAATTATCCTAGCTTGGAACTAAGCTTAAATAAAGATTTTTTTTTTTTTTTTTTTGGAGAATTATCCTAACTTGGAACTTAGTTTAAATAAAGTTTTATTGAATTCAATATCAACATTACAAAAAAAATTAAATGAGAATTCTTGTTATATTTCAAAAAATGCAATGATAAATGGACCCTGGTGGTTTTGAAAGAACTTGCATTTTCTGGATTTTAATAGAAGTAGAGCTTTCTCAAGTCTCGAACCTGACCAAGCTGTGTTAATATAGACTCTTAATGCTCACATTAGTGTGTTGCATGTAACCATATTTTTAGTGTATTGTGAAAGGAAATTTGAGTTGGAGTTAGTAGTATTCTGCAAGTAAATTAATTAAAAATAGTTTAAATAGTGTACTGCAAAATTTCAAACAGAACGTGTTTTCCAGCTTTTCATTTTCAAAAACAGTTTTCAGAAATGACAAACCAAACGCGTTTTCAGCAAATTTGAAAACAAAAATGAAAACACAAAACACAAAACATTTTCGAAAATGAAAATACAAAATAAAATACAAACAGAACGCCACCTTAACTTTTTTTTATTATTAAAATAACTAAATTTTATTTTATTTATCATCGAAAATAATGTCAATCAAACAACAAAACTTGAAAAATTTCCCATTTTTTTCACCTAGAAAATTAAATCAATAAAACACTTCCAATTTGATATTTTCCACGAAAACATTTTTAGACAAATCAATTCCCTGAAAAATATTTTATTTCCATCCATTTTCTATCCTCACAATCAAACACAGCCTTGTTTCTTTATAGTACTTATTGGTGTCTAGTATTGCATACCATAACTCTTATGAGTTGTCGTCGGGTTGTCGCTGAGAGTGAATTCTTTTGGTTTTAATACTACTATAGTAGCCCATTCTGAGACCAGAGGGGTAGAAATGCAATTAATTATTTGCAATATACTGCCTTCTACCACAAATTCAAGAATTGGGAAAAAAAAATATATTCTTCTTCAGTCCCAAGTCTTGCTTGAGATATAGCTTTGACATTATGATACTCTGTTGTTTTCTGTTATCTCTTCTTTCTGTACTTGCCACAGAAAATCACATATAGGTGAATATAAATTTAATAAAGTGTCATCGACTCATCATATAGTTGACCAGTGTGCATTTTAAAACGATTTGAGGGATTTATCAAGAGAAAAGTGATGTCACATCAGCATGAATAAGTATGTGACATTTGATGGTAAATGGCTAGGAAAAAAATAGTATTTTTTTTTTCTCCAGACATTACTTTTTAACATGTTGCTAAATTACTTTTTACCCTCTGTCATCGTAGGACGGAAATCAACTGTTCTCTTTGAAGGATTTCCTTGATATGTAGATTGGTGAATCCTTTGAAACAGTTTATGGTAGCAAATGTGGAGTGGAGATTGATGGCTTGAGGTGACATTGTCCGATAAGGCTTTTAGAAGGAAGGATACAATGCCATGTACAGTTCATTTCTATTAGGCTTGAGGCGACATTGTCCGATTATGCTTTTCGAAGTATACAGTGCCATCTAAACGTTCTTTTTTAATTATATTGGGTTTCAACTGGATCTTGTTTTAGTTGCAAATTGTTTACATGTACACCCGTGTTGAAGAGAAAGAAATGGTTGTCATTTGTTGTGGGGGAGGGGGATGATTTAAACACTTCACTGGACTACCTATGGGATGCATTGAACTGGAAAGGTAGTGAATAGCAGAATCTCAAGCTTCTGGAAGAAACAAGTTCAAATAAGAAGTCACATATCAAGATTTATTGCTCCTTTTGGTGAAAACAGATTTGATGATCCTGTTGTTTTGGTATTTATCTTACATCTTATAGGAAGGATTTCAAAGACCTTTTTGTTGGGGTGGTTCAATGCTACTGATTGAGTTGCTTTAGACTCCCGCGAATACAATTCACGTTGTTTATTCCAAATTTAATGCTTAGTTTGGGGGTACATGTGTTTCTGCTGCAGGGTTGCCTAGTTTTAGGCCTCAAATCGTGGAGGATGGATCATTTCATTGCAATGACTTGGATCAAAGTAAGATAATTTTGGATTTCTTCATCCGGGCACTTGCAAACGAGATTAATTATGCTAGAATCGACAATATGAAAGATAAGTTGAAAATTTATTTCTTGTTTTTGCAATATTTACCAAGAGTCATTCTTCAGCTACACGCGAAATAGTAGAAAATGGATCAAGAGTCGTTCTCGTATCATGATACAGCTACAGAAGGTTCCTCCGTCGATCTCCAGTACCTGTTGTGAAACCAAAGAGAGTCAGCTTCCACGGAAAATCCATCTTGATTGCGATGCCAACTGAAATAGGCATGAGTGCGGTTCTTAATATCGAATGTGCCATGTCCAAAGCTGGCTTCCCGATAAGCCGAGTAACTCGGTTGCGGCTGCGTCATCCTACACATATATAGAAGATAGAAATCAACATTAAAAGATGTTCAAATTTCAAGAAATGTCATGTATCATAAGTCTAACATACTCGGTTGCCAATCCTTCTTGATTTCCTCCATCTCCAATGGTAATGTATACTGGAGCAGAGTGATCCCTTACAGGACTGCATATGCCATTAACAATATTGTATGCGATGTTGGAAACACGTTCCTGTCAAACAAATATGTACATTACTTGGTACAGTAACAGTAGAGTACTCATACATTGATCCTTTTCAGACTAATAAAGAGCTTTCAATGGAAATTAATAAATGCAGTTCAAAATACAAATACTTACAGATCGTTCGTAGGCATGAACATGACCTGCAAAGACTACATCGACTTTGTAGTCCACAAACCATGATTCGTACATCACTCGCATGGTTTCGCCTTCCATGAAGTGATGGACATAACTACTATACATTGGAGAATGCATGAGTACAATGAGCCATGGCGTCTCCGTCCGGTTTACTTTCGGCAGCTCGCTGGTCAACCATTTGTACTGAGGAGTGTACTTCCCTGCAATGATGATTCAAGCTGGCAATGAAATATGTCGTGCTAAAGATTTGATAATATTATAATTTAGTTTACAGGGTCGCTGTGATATTGAGATATTATCCAGAATTCCCATAAATATAAATATTTGCATAATAGTTTAATTGTGTAGTTAGTATAAAATCTTTCCTTTTATAGTTATTTGTAACCTTAAAAATATAATATAAATTCTCTCTATTTAATTTTTAGAAAGAAAGTTGGAGTAAAAGTTATCCTATTCCCTTCAGTTCATATATATATATATATATTTTCCCGAGTTCATCCAAATTTAATTTTTATGAAAGATAAGAAGGGGATAAATAAAGGAACCATGTGTTGATTTTCCTCTAAACTTATGTTAAAAGGGAATGAATAAATAAATCAATCAAATTATGGCATGCTTCATGAAGTTGTTCATTTCATTCACTTTGTGAATTAAATTGAGGTGAAAACTATGAACTCTTACTTACCATAAGCCGAATAAGAAGACATTACAATGATGTATGCCGAAGCTCTCTTGATTGAATACCAGAGGGGAGACGTACTCTCTGAGGCTCGGTATGGTACAAAAAATCGATGTGTGTAAGGCTTGAAAGGTTTGGCTTCACCCTGCAACAAACAAAATGCTTCTGTCATCATATTTGCAGAATTTATGCTTATTCAGGTCAATCAATATAAACTTAAATAAACTAATCGATATGAACAAAGTGGATTTCTACATAAATTTAGCACAGTTTTTCAACACAAGAGCCGTGCCGTGTAAATGGGAAACATACAATTTGAGGAACAAAATCAAGTTCATGATTCCCAGCAGTCCAAATCCACGGTTGATAGCCACCATTTCTCTCGATGAACCTCCCCCATGTATCCCATCTGGTGTTATCATGAAATGGATAATTATCTGCATAGGAGAGATCGCCGACAAACAACAATGTTTGTCCCTTCACCGGGTTCATCTCGTAATGAGTCAGTGTCCTATTGGAATCGTATGTCTGACCAAGATCCCCTGTTCATAATCATAATGCATCCCTTTTCTTCTGTTTTCCTTAGTTAACAACACAAAACTTGCAGGTTGAAATGGATCATAAAGACATACCTATAAGGCCAAATGTATAAGGAGTATCGGGGCCGGGTTTTGGAGGAGTTGTGAACCAAAACCGTCGCGTCATATTTCCAGATCCTACTGCATAGTAGTATTTCGTATCATACTGCAGTTTTAACGACACTACAGCTGTTGATAATTCTTTTCATTTTTCGAAAGCTAAAAACCTACAACTTAAGCAAGCAAATTGCAATCTATACCAAATAGCATGTTCCCTTTTGGGCAAAGTTCAAAAAGAGTACTAATTTATTGACCAATAAATAAAACCTTATATGTAAAAATAAAACAAGTCCATTTAGCATGACATACCTCCAAATTCTTGATCGTGCAGTGGTGAATGTAACCAGAGGTATAATTGTAGTACTTGTAGGTAAGAAAAATGCCATGGACACTTTTCTTCAGCTTGCTATTTGCAGCCCAGTAGATGACTACATTTGAACCAGGTTCATCCGGTGTGATCCAAGAGACAATCACAGCTCTTCCTTCATGATCTCCTTGCGTTAAATGAACCTTCAAAAGCCACACTATATTAAGCTATATGCTTAGTCTGACTGAGACACGCAGCATAAAAGGCATATCATACAGTTTTCTTAGGACAAATTCCTAAATAAGTCCTTTTTTACACAACTTACACGTTACAAGATTAGTCTAGAGTTAGAACTACAAAACAACTAGGAGATACTCACAAGACCAAAACTTTAGTCCATGTAAAGAATAAATTTCCAGTCCGGGGAGGGTAAAGCTGGTTATGTGGACTCGGCCAACTGGGAAATGGCCGCTGAAACTTCTACCTAGTGACTTGTACTTGTAACAGACCCATACTGGAGCCAAAAAGGAAGTAATACCCTCCCTCTAACAAGCAAGTCTTCTTATTCAGTCAAAATGAGCACACCTCCTTCACGAGTTATCAATAGGATCGTAGTATAGGTACAGGCCTTACGGCTCTTGGCAAGGGATAAGCATCGGAAATTTCTAAATATTACAAAGTCGGTTTCCCTATCCCTATCCCTATATATTTAAAGAGTGAGTTTTAAAATCACTGTTCACAAGCCGCATACAATTCCCAGTTCCCTATTTTTTGTACCTATATATATGATATATCCTTATATATATTATATTATTATATTATATATTAAAAGAGTGAGTTTCAAAATCACTGTTCATAAGCCGTTGAAGCCACAGGCCACATACTATTTCCAGTTCCCTATTATTTGTACCTATATATAAATATTAAAAGAAAGCTTTAAAATCACTTTTCATAAGCCGTTGAAGCTACAAGCCACATATTGTTCCCAAATCCCTATTTTTTGTACGCTTTTTTTTTTTCCCTCTTCCCTTTATTGTCTCGGTTCTCCCTCAAACCTAGATCTCGTTTCTCCTTTGACACCCACCATTAAACAACCCCCAGAAACCCAATCATGAACGCTCTACGACCTCCATCACCATTGTTATCTTCTTCTCTTGATCCATTATAGTCCTCTTGATTCTCCCACTATCGCCTCCATTGCCTGCTTCGAAACTTGACTTCCATCAGTGCCAATTACATGATAAAAAATTTTTTCTTCAGGTTTTCCATCTCGGTGCTAAGAAACGACTAATGCAGGTTCCATTAAATGTAGTGGGGAATGCTGTGAAGTTCTAAAAAGTGGGTAGTATCTCCATATTTGCTTATATTGCAAATTAGAGTATCTTAGGAGCCCCCGATTTTTTTTTCCTCTACCAAGTGATAATCATTTCTATTTGTGTACAGATTTGCATCTTCTTGCCTATTTAATATACTTTGCTGATAAATGTTGTTTAACTAATTGCATTTGAGGTTTTATGCTCTACTATATGCTTATTCAAGTTTCATATTTGTTTCATTTAAAGAACATCTTCACTTGAACTTATATTAATTTGTTATACATTCATATTTTTGCAGGAACGAAGTTGAAGCCAATACTTGATTTGGTGAATAACCAACTTAGGTTAGTTCTAAAGTTTGATACCATGGTTAGTTCTAAAGTTTGATAGCTTTCTATTTATTTGCCTAAATCTAATTCTTTAAATTGGATGCACATATACTGCATGTCTGGTATTCGGCACAATTTTATGGATTTATGAAAGCATAACAAATAACGAGTGTGTGAACATACAATTAATTATTTACCTTAATGGTTGCAATAGTTTGGCATAAATTGAACTTTAATGAGTGATACAAAACTTATATAGTTTATTTGGTTCAAAGAAATTATAAGTAATTAGCTTTGCTACATTAACATTCATTTGCTTTAGAAAAATTATACACAATTAGTTTAGGTACATTAACATTCTTTCTAGCATTCTTATATAACAACAATAAGTGAATGCAAGCATCTTATAGGAACTCTTTACTTTTCATTAGTTTAAGGTGTAGAAATTCCTTGTTGTTTATTTTGGTTCATTCTTCTTATGATTTGTTCTTGCCTTTTTGAGGTTCTTGCGCTGCACTTTCTCCAATTCTAAAAAACAATGCAAAAGAAGTTGATTATCAGGTTTGCGATCTTTTACTGCTGTTTTATTATGAATGTTATTGAATATCTTATCAATATGAGTAACATTTGAAAGTTCATATGTTGCGAAATTTCATGGTTATCTACAATTCTATAACTTATTTATTTAGATATTCATTGTTCATTTGTTTGTGCTCTTGCTATGTTTACTGCATTCCTATTAGTTTGAAGGTACATTGGGAAAATAACATTATTCGAGTTTAGAATTTTACTTATTATTTGCAGAATTTGAAACATTTCTTGTGGTTTGATGACGGTTTCATGTTGTTAGCAAATATTTAGGACTTTGAAATTTAGAATAAAAATCCTTAAACATTATATAAGTTATGAAGTGCAGTAATTTGTAGCGCTGCAAAAAAAAAAAAAAAAATTCATCAAACGTCAAACTGAATCGAAACTGTTGGTTTTAAACCATTGGTACAGTTCCACGTGGACCTGCAAATATTTTCCAACCAAATCTAACCAAACCATTTCAAAATGGTTTGATTTAAGTTTCAATTTTTAAAAACCATTTAAACTAAACCAAACAGCTATTTTTTTTTAATGAAAAAAATTAATTTTTATTCATTTAAATTTACAAATTTTTCCCAAAACAAACTCAAATGTATCTAATGAAGTAATGTTTTCGTCCAATGTCCAACCATAAAATCCTATTAACCTATAACCCACATACTCCCACCCTAAAAGCCTATTTAATTGAGATTCAAAACCAAATCCACATTTTCCACTTCCTAATTCAATTAGTCATTTTTTGTTTTCATTCTGTCTTCCTTGTCTCCTTCTAACTTCAAAGTTCCGCTCCACTAATGTAAATTAGATTCCTAGAATAATCGACAGAGGCGATACGTATACTTCCAGTTTCTTCCTACATTTGACTTTATTTCCGAAAGTCATGAGAGATTTTTCGATCAGTATCAGAAGGTTTGAATCAGGGTAAGAGAATTTGAATGTCATACATTTAAATTTCTTTGCAAGCGATATCATTCTATTATTTTATTTTATTTTTTAGAATTTATTCCTTGTTGAAACCCGGAATCTGGACAACAAAAACAAGGCCAACAAGAAGAGAGCTAAGGCATAATGTAATTATTGTGGAAAATTGTATAAGCTTCATACTAAAAATTGCGGGACTAGTACTCTATGGAATCATATAACGTATTTATTCAAGAAGTATCCATATATGGTCTCTGTAGCATGAACACTTCAACTAGGACAGCGTGTCCGACATGTGTCAGACTCGTGTCGGATACGACACTACTCTGATACTTTACTTTGGTCATTCTTCTTTCTTTACAAGAAAAATCATATATTTTTTAACTCAAAATTATTTTTAAATTACAAATAGGTATTAAAAGTTAAAAGATTCAACAAACAAAATTCATAACAAGTATAAAACTAAATTTATATTATATAAATGAATAATTTTAAATATTTTAATTAACGTATTGTGTTGGTACTTTTTTTAAAAAATTGCGTGTCGATGTATCTGACACGTATCGTATCGAATACACGTGTCCATGTCGGTACATCATAATATATAGTTTCAGATAAAAGGCAAGAAGATTGACTAGTTTGGTGTGTGTCTAAGGACGGGGACCTCAGAAGAAGTTAGGGAACAAATACATTGCAATTACAATTTTTTTTCAACTTCATGTTTTTATTTTGAATTGGAAGCAAATACGAATGAATTTAACATCTAACATTATTAATTCTCGTATTATCTGGTGCTATATCCAGATTTAGATAACATGTTACACAAAGTGACTAGCCAAATATTAATTTTTTATTTATTTAATCTAAGTTTGTTATTTGAGATAATGTTAATTTGATTACACCTGTATATATAAAAAAAATTGTAGACAAAAACCACTTGAGATAAACTTTAAATTCCATTATATATTTTATCAACATGATGCCACGTAGATCAAAATATGCATAAACTATTAGTGATGCTCTTTCTATTATAGCTTTCTTTATTTTCGCAAAACAGCCCACTGTTTTGGCTACCCCAAAGCAGATCACAGAGTTTATCTAAGGTAACACTACTAAGCCGAAAAATTACTTCGTTTTCTTCTTTATTTATAGTATCCCGCTTTAATCATCCCGACCAAGCATGAACATATAACGATCATAGTAAACAGAGAAATCTTGAATGAAGATCAAGAATGAAAAAAGACCATACTAACCTGCTGGGGAGCATTATAACCAGGAGGCACCCGAAAGACATCACTGTCTAGAGGCATATCAAGACTCAAATCATTCCTTCTCAAATAACTACTGGTCAGTCCAGCTTCACACAACCCAGAAGCAATCAAGATTAAGCCCACAAGAAAATATTCCAATCCAGTGCAAAAATTATTGAAACCCATTTTTCTGATTGAATTAGACGTTAAATCCAATCTTTAAACAGCCCCTTTTTCAGGAAACAAAAAGAATTTTAAACATGGTTCCTCTAGTGTGTGTCAATGCGTGTCACTTTTTTGTGCTAAATAATGAAGGTGCTGGAAATTGGAATATCCAGTCGTTGATACGAATATTTTTGGTGTCCACGTCGCCATGTAATCTTGGAAACCGATGGTTGTACAATAGATAGGGGTTAACCCTTTCCTCGAACTCTCTCTCAACTTATCTCGTTTTTGGTGAATTTTTCAAATTGCACAATTATGTTGACAATGAAGATGATAATTAGATGGTATTGGTTTAAAAGATAATGTAGTGTATGAAAAAAAAAAAATTATGCCACGTAAACTAATTATCAAGTTTATTATCATACTTATTTTGAGTGTAGCAAAATTCTTAAGTAAAACTAGAGTAATCACTCGTGTAATACATGAATTTGACCGTTTTTAACGTAATTATTTGAATCGATAAATAATATTGGTTACATTTGTGTATATATATATTAATTTCAATAACGAAATTGTTAATAATAAACATGTTGTATTACAATATTGTGCAATTTTTTTATGAATCAATATCTACTGTCAAATTAGGCCCATATTCTAAATATTATTTGTACGATATAATGTTATATTTTATATTTTTCTAGCCACACTTTAAGCTAATTGGTCTGAATCAAACCTTGTTTCTACATAATCATTGTCTATTAGTGAACATATTGTTAACTTGACAAAAATAAAAATAAAAAATTGGTCGAAATGACAATTTAATTCATATTATTATATATATATGAAGATTAAGTCTTTAAGATATTGATGAATGCACCATTTATTTTCCCAATTGCAATAATTTTCTTTTCTTTTAAAAATAGCATTAATTTTAAATTAAAATTGCATTCAACACTAATTGCCTCCAAGGTTTAATTACGGTGCGCAGTTCTTCATTTGGAATTGAAATTAGAATATGAATACTAAATAATGTGATTTTGAATAATATTTTTATAAATGGTGTGTTTAATTTTAGTTAAAATGAGATTTTTAAAAAATGAATAGTGATTTTTAGAATAATTGATGGTTGAAATTTAGTTGAAAAGTAAAATATTATGAGCTTGATTTTTAATGGATGGTTGAGATTGAGTATTGTAGAAAAATGAGAAAAAAAAGAATGAAAACCAAACAATGGCTAAATAATGTAGTTTTGAATAGTATAATGTGGTCCGACCAAGAGGGAGATCAGGCTTATGCACGAAATTATGTTTTGTTTTACCTAGGTTTATTGAAAATCTATATATATTACTTCTCATGCAAGATGGATGGACCTTTGAACACATATTCAAGAAGTAAAATTCATCATCTTGCCCTAAAGATTGTTGAAGATAATTGGAGACAAAGACATGAGAGTTGAAGATCAGCACGTGGAAGCTACTTTTTGGTGCAAGAGTTCTTTTACTTGTTTCTTTAATAAATTCATGATATTGTTATTTATTATTATTTGTGATTTTAATTTCAATACGATGAACAACTAAACTTTTTTGTGGGATTAACGATGTAACGTAGCTTTCTCCTTTTAATTGCGTTGTTCAAGTTTTAAGTATAGATTGCATGTGATGGTTTCATTTTGTGATTAATATGTGAATTATCTGGCTACTTATTCATTGATACAATGGGTTATTTTCATAATTCAGAGGTGAGTTAACGACCAATATCTAGGAATAAAACCTGGTAAGTGAATGAACGACAGAGATATACGTTTGTTGTTATTGCGATCTTTAATTGAATTCTTGTGTTCCATACACCTAATTATTACAATCTACTGTCTAGAAACACAACTGACTAATTATGTAGAGTTTATTTAAATTCGAGAGAGAAATTTCATATGCATAAGTGAACTCGATCGATCACATTATTAGATTAAAACTTGAAGGTGGAATTAAAAGTATTGACTACGTGAAATTCCAACTTCTCATTCATTAATTATAAAAATTCAATTTGCTTTCATGTTTAATTGATTTTCGATTAAATCATTTAGTTTACACAAAAATTTCACTCTTTAACTGTTCAAATAAAGCAAGAGTCAGAATAATTTCGGTAGTTAATCATAATCCTTGTGGGACGATAACTCGGACTATTTTATCTAATTTATTACTTAGATACGATATCGTACACTTTCGATTAGCACACATCAATATCAACATTGACATTGACATTGACATTGACATTGTGGGCAATCGAGACACCTCCACCTGTAATATTAAGGATGTCAGGTAAGTAAACTTTCCCTATTTTCATCCAAGTTGAATGTTTAATATGAAAGTAATGTACTTAAGTGATTGTTTGCAATTTATATGTTTTTTTATTGCTTTTTGTTTGTTTTATACAAGTACGCATATTTAAGGAAATATTCAAACATGCATGTTATCATATCATTGTATCAACAAGTATGCATTGTCATTGAATTTGAAGAGTCGGATGTTTTCAAATGAAAGTCTTCTCAAAATTTATGTACCCCAAGTTTTAAGAAAGAAATAAGTGTACTTCTACGTCATGAAAGAAGTGGGTGAGAAATGGGACGAGGGGGACGGGCGTACCCGAATTAAATTGAGTTTGTGATGGAATGTTACACTGCTTTGCGTTGTAATGTTAAATTGCTTTCTGGTGGAAAAGTGAATGTTGATCCGCTTTGCGGTGGAATGGATCTGGTTCCAAATAATGAATTTTCCACTGTTGTCTAATTGGTTAGAAGATACACCAAATGAGTTCACGATAGAAATGAATTGAAGTTTTGAAATGTTAAGGAGAAAATATGAAAATTTAAAATAAATGGAGATACCATACTCAGAGTATTAAAGCATTTTATGTCATAGGCCTGCATCACGTGCACGAAGTTTGCATGTTGAGCTTTATAGCCCACCCCTCCACCCCCCCCCCCCCCCAATTTCAGGTGATGAAAGTTAAATGATCTGAAGAGAGCATTTGGTGGTAGACTCATACAATACCCGAGTTTGAAATATTTTTATATTGAATTTAAAGATTTAAATTTCAGTTTCCATTTGTTATTTCTTTATTCAGTTATCTCTTAAATTGTTTAATTAAAATTTAACTTCAAATGAGTTAAAGTATTTTCAGTAGTGGTTAGGTTATCTCACAATTTCATTAATTGGAGTTTAGGGTTTGAATTTTTCTATATTGAGGAGTTGGGGAATTAATTTGGTTTGACTTCGGAAGTAGTTGGAAATGTTGAATTTTGATCGAGTTTTAGTTGATGTTTTGAATATTCTGTTTGGATGTTGGATACTGAATGAGTTGTTGTTTTATGTTGTCAAATGGTCGGATGTCTCTACAGATCGATTAAATCCAACTTATAAGGGAGATTCTGTAGAAATTTCTGTAGAATTTTATAATAGAAAAATGAAAATTTTAATGTCTAAAATGATTTATTTCCTCATTTAAAGTAAATAGAAGTTAACACATCTATGTTGAAGATTTTTAATTTGTGGTGTTACATTTTGTGGTATCAAAGTTAAGAGTTTTAAAGCGATTTTGTAGACTTAAAAAAAAAAAAAAAAAACTTGTTTAAAAGGTTTGGGTACCGAGTTACACCTCAAGTGATATTCCTCGATCATTTGGTAAGTTTAATGTTTTATGACTTGAATTAAATATTTTTATATGCTATGATATCATTGAACTAGAAATGTAAGGTTAATATCTGTACTATTCAAAGTTTGAGTATTGTAAATTGATGCATATTAAATATCAATTTTCTTCCTTGAAATTATAACATGCTTTTGGCAATTTCTAATTTCAATGATGACTTTATTTTCCCCACAAAATTTATTTTGTTGAATATTATTTCTATCAAAAAAAACTAATTGGTAGTTTAAAATCTCATAATTTAGCCTGTCTGATAAAAGTTTTTATTTATAAACCAAGAATGTGTTATTTTTAAGGTAAAATATGTGATTCAAAAGTAATTTTGAGAAATGTGTACGATTCAAAAGTGTTATACAACCCAATCTACCTCGGATACTTTTGGAGCATATGTATAAGAAATCTTTTGTAAGCTACACCGAAAACAGTAAACATAAGTAAAAAAGGAGAGTGACGTGATAAAAATTGTAAATTGTCTCAACTCATTCATATTGTGCATATAATAATAATTCCTCATAAAATAAGCAAACCATTAATATATTTGAAAATAACCATGAGGGGCTTTGCGTGATTGGATCCGCACTCCACCTTAACCCACCTCACTTAAGAAAACTTCCGTACACACTTCAAAATGAAGTTTTTTTTTCCTTCTTCAGCAAAGACTAAAAAAATTTGGATATAATTTGTGTCTCAAACATTTCCCGTTGACTGAGATATCAGTGGCTCAGCGAGTGAGGACTTGATATAATTGGTTTCTGTTCGGTTGGTCCCGTGGTCCGCGTTGGACTGAATCGCATCCTTTAGCATTGAGAATTTCCTCTCTTCATTTTTGCCCCACAACACAAGGTATAACCCTACTATGATCAACACTGCTCCAATTATCCTGTCCACCGCAACCACGTGTAAATAGATTGAACTAATCACTGAAAAGGATCAAATAGTGAAAAATAATGAAAACTAAAATTCATTTAAATTTGTTTAAAGAGAACTCTTATTTATTCGAAAGCGTTCTTGTTTGTTCCAAAGTTGAAAAGGAAATAATCGAAGGATTTTGAACAGGCCAAGTCGAAGGACGGAGAAGCGTGATATAAGGCATTTGAGGTGCCAAACAAACATATTTGAGCGGAACATCTACTCATTAAAAGTTAGCCCGAAGTTATCATAATCATAATTCGAAAAATTTATTTTTGTGGTTAAAGATTACTCTTTGTATTTGTTAATGTATTATGTGTAAGACTAGTCGAAACTTGATCCAACACTTGATGGAAAGACTATGCTTAATAAGGATAAAATTTACATTTTATCGATCTTTAAATAGAGAGAATATAATTTTGACATTAGACATTTAAAAAATTATGACGAGAAGAGTGTATAAATTATTATTGCCCTTTTTCTTTATAGGTTTATAAGATTAAAATTTGATTTTAATTTCAAATCAAAGTCAATTACTAATTTTAAATACATATTTTATATGAAATTCATAACTTCTCATCCACGCATCTCATTAACTTTTATCAAAATTTATTAAAAATCTGATTTTTAATCAATACCAAACTGGGGCTAAGCTCAAAAGTATTTAATTTTGGGTTTAGACATGTATGTTTTTTATTTTTCTCTTTACTTTTAAATATAAGATCAATGAATTTCAGCATTTCCCGAATCCAAGTTGTGAGTCTCTCTCGTAAGGCTTTGTTTTTAGCTAGCACTTGAGTGAGCTAGGACTTGCCCTTCCTTCATATAAGTTTTTGTAAATAAGAAAATACAATAAATAGTATGTATATCATACCCTCCCAAGTAGAATTCCTCTCCCAGCGCGGCGGAGGCCATAATTGCGACTACTAGCGTCTGAACTGGCTGATAAACCGCCACAAATACTGGGCCGCCCCTTTCAATGCACCATATCTGTACAGCAAATGCAATCCCTGATGCCACCACTCCCTGCAGTGCTCACGTACATTACATATATTCAGAATTGAATCTAAATAAATAAGTTTTTCTTCCTTAAAATTTCATTTATATATATTCTGATAGTATAGATACTCTCAAGGAGTAATGCAATTCTACCACCCGGGGTGCCATCCACTCACATGGGAGATGGGGTCGCTAATTATGAAGGTGATCTCACACACACCCATGAGAGGATGTGGCAAATTTTGAATGGTAGAATAGCATAATTCACTCTCAAGTGTTGACTTACTGCATAGAAAACACTGAAGAGCTCTCCACCAGAGCGAACAAGCCAAGCCTGGATGTCTCTTTCCATAAAAGCAGCAATAGCAAGAAACTGTATGACTCCAAAGAAACACTGATAAGAAGTAAATGAGAGCCTTGCAGGGTATCGCTTCAGTATTGGAGCCTGCAGCACAAGCCATGCAGACCAGGACACGCAATGCCCAATCAAGAAAATGCACCCCACTGTCCAGTTCTTGCCATCAGCATTTCCTAAGTCAAGTAACATTGGTGCACTTCCTTCAGCTGATACAGAAGGACTGTAAATGGCTGGACCTGTCCAAGACGCGAGTGATTTAAATGAAATATAAGTCTCGCTACCATCCATTCTACTCTCACAATGCCTTTGGCAAAAGCTCTCACATGTGGTGTGTGGTGGCATGTGGACACCACACGTGAGAGTTTTTGTCAAATACATTGTTCAAATAGAATAATTCATGAAAATTATTCAATGGTCAGGCCTTTGATCGGAAAAATGAATACCGTGTAGAAATTAATAAGATTTAAATGAATCGCCATTAGCTTAAGCTTTACCTTTGTACAGTGTAATTACAGAAGCTCCAGTGACGCAGAAAACTGTCCCAACTATTTTTGAGATGCCATCTTTTCGATCAAGTCTTACCTTTTCAATCCTGAATGTGATGCAAGACGAAACATTAGAGTTGGATCACTTAATAAATGTGAATGGGAGTAATTAGATTAAGATTTTAGATGTTATGGTGTAACATATTAAATACCTAGCAGCATAATGCAACAATTTATGCAATTAATTAATATGCATAATATATTCCTAAATTGCTTGCCTGAGTATTGCAGCCATCACAAATGTAATGGCTGGCACAGAATTTTGTATAGCAGAAGCAAAAGTTGGCGATGTATTGTCCAATCCCAACAAGTAGAATCCTTGATTTGCAGTAATCCTGTGATTGTTCATGGTTAATATCTTTGTTCATCATAATAACTGAAACCATATTCTGTATATCAGTCACATACCCGACAACTGCGAGGAGGAAGAATTGAAGGGTGAATGACCATGTAAGAGGTGGCCTCTCTTTCCTGTGTAATAAAAAAAAAAAAATATTATGTATTTTTTAAGAAATTAAAATTCGTATCAGTATATGTTATTAAAAAACTATTTCAGAGACGTACTTTTCTAGAAAATAAGCAAACGGAAGGAGGAGAAGGAAGGCAAGAATGTTCCTATAGACTGCAAAAACGATCTTGCTGAAGCCCAGATTAAGGGCAGCTCTGGACACAACATGGAAACCAGCATATCCAAATTGCAAGGCCAACATGGCCAAGTGCAATTGAAACTTCTCTGGTATTGAACACATTCTGATCTTATCAGTGATTGAAATTGCAGCTGTATCTGCCATTGGAGAAGCAGAAAACAAAGTAAAGATAGAATCAAACTGAGAGGGAGAGTAAAAAAACTGTGGTGATTTTAGGGTAGAGTTTAGGGAGATATTTATAGTTGAAAAAGTTAAACTTTGTCATGCGTGTGAAAACGTAGGTGTGAATTGAATAGTACAGTACATTAGACAAGTTTTTAATTTTTTTTCATAAATACATCGATATAAAAAGTGTTTGATGAACAAAAGAAACTGTTTATAATTTATCAAACTACTTTTTAATCACATACATTTTTCTATATCTAATTTTTAACCACTAGTTTTTACCTCAAAATCATAAATAAACCAATTTATAAACCACATAATTTTACCAAAGAGAGGCCATCGTGAGGGTGACACACAACGGGACCTTGAAAGATGTTTATGTCAAGTATACTTAGTCTCTGTTCTTTAACGCAATCAATACAATTCATAAATAATTTATAAATAACACAATTTTTCAAACCTCTATTTAGCTACATATATTTTCTCCCTCCATTTTCAATCATATATTTTACCTCAAAAACATTAATAAACCAATTTATAATTGTTATAGTTATTTGATCCCGACTAGGAAACACGTCGAATTCGCAGAATAAATATGAAGAATGCTTGGAAATTTCCAAATTCAAGTTGGGATGGAGGGTAACATGAAGACTCGAGATTTACGATGCAAGAACCTAAGATATATCAAACCTTAGACCCATTATGATGCAGAAACAAGAACCAATATGGATGAACGCTACAAATGTTGTCCGATTTCCTTTGATAAGTTCGGTTTTAAACGCCGTAAAGATTGTTAATCTCCGATAAGTTCAGGTCGAATGTCACAAGATGACTAAATCCTGATAAGTTTGAATTTTAAAGGGAATCCTCACATTTAGTATTGAATCACTAAATAAAATGTTTAAACTCATAAACTAACTATTATAATGAAAGAAATAACATACAAATAAGCAAAAAATATCTAAAATTAGGTTTAGCTGTCATAGAGGCACAAAACAAGACCTAACATAATTAAAAAAAGTGAAAAAACAATAACAATCGTGAAACCCTAATTCGAAAAATGCACGTGACCGCTTTATTGACACTGGCACAGTCGCGTGGTTGATCGCTGTAGCCCCTTCTTTATTTTGACAATGTCGTGCAATCACCTGGAAATTCCACTGCACGGTCTCTTGGTTCTCTTTTCAGCCACTTCGTAATCTTTTGATTCCAGCTTGATTATTGACTCGTTTCTTGACTTGATCGCTTGTTTTAACCTTGAATCTTCTCCAACATTTCATATTGATATTTAAAGCCTCCTCACATGCACTTGAAGTCTTATTTGGAATGAATATTTGAATTTTCTAGTCAAACCCACTATGTTCATCTCGAATCACATTTTTGTTCATGTTGTATCAGTGCACCTCCTGGATCAAATGGAAATTTTTTGCTACCATGCCATAGGAACAATCAATAGTACTCTGTAACGTGATGGATCGAATCATGAGCTTCCTTGACCATAGGTGGTGTGGCTCAAACTCCCAAGTGTAATCAACTTGCAAAAAAGATTTAAGCAAAATATGGTGAGGAATGTTAGTTCCTCCATGTACAAGGTAGTGCATGTACAAAGTAAGGATCCTTGTACTCATAGCGCATTATCTTCAATTCCTTTTTCCTAACAACGAAGTTCTTCTCTTCATATCCCTCAATGTTTTTAACTTCTTGCACAAGCCATTCTATTTCTTTTCTCTCAAGATTAACCACCTCTTCGAACTCCACATTTTCATGCCCAACCACCTCTTCTAAATTTTTGGACTCAACCATCTCTCCTAATTTTTCATGCCCAACTTCCTCTTCCACATTACTATTCAATTTTTGATCTTCCAATCTAATGTTCAATTCATGCACCTCCTCTTTAATATTTTTATCTTCTAACTCATTTTTCAACTCACTCTCCTTCTCAACATTCCTATCCCAAGGCTCTCCTTGGAACTCAACTACAACCTCTCTTCACTCTCCTTTTGCAATTTAATATCAGTCTCTCTTTCACTCTCCCTCTTTCGCAACTTAACTTTCTTTTTAGCCTTTCGTGCATTCATCTCCTTTTTTAGTTGTTCTAACGCCTCTCCCATTTGATTGAATATATCCCTTTTTTAGCAATATTTCATCTAGTTTATCCAACCAGCTCGTTTATCCAACCTAAGAATAATATCATCCACTTGCTTTTGAAAACCCTCCACGCGTGATCTTTAACATTAACCCCTCTAGATGAAGATATTTCTCGAAATTTAGACATTGTGGAATGGAATGGAATAATTTAACACAAGAAGGATTGTATAATACTCAATGACATAAAGGAAGAATGAAATCCACGAATTTCCTAAATTAAAGACTCACAAACAAAAAACAAGATATAGATGATTCTATGCGGCAGACTCTATGATAAAACAAGAATCAAACTAGGATAGAAAAAACCTGAAATTATAGTCCAGCTCTGATACCAACTGATGTGATCTCGATTGGGAAACACGTCGAACTTGCGGAATAAATATGAAGAATGCCTGAAAAGTTCCAAATTCAGGTTGGGATGGACGGTAACATGAAGACCTGAGCTTCACGATGCAAGAACCTAAGGTACATCAAACCTTAGACCCGTTACGATGCAGAAACAAGAACCAACATGAGTGAACTGCACAAAGGTTGTCCTGATCATTTGATAAGTTCGATTTTGAACACTATAAAAATTGTTAATCTTTGATAAGTTAGGTTGAACACCACAAGATGATTAAATCCTGATAAGTTCAAATTTTAAAGGGAATCCTCACCTTTAGTATACTCAATAAAATGTTTAAACTCATAAACTAACTATTACAATGAAAGAAATAACGTATATATAATAAAAAAAGACCTAAAACTAGGTTTTACAGCTATAGAGGCAAAAAAAAAAAAAAAAAAAAGACCAACATAATTAAAAATGGGAAAAACAATAACAATCACAAAATCCTAATTCGTGAAATGCACGCGATCGCATGGTTGATCGCTGTAGCCCCTACTTTATTTTTATGATGTCGTGTGATCGCGTGGTAATTTAATTGAGCGGTCACACGGTTCTCTTTTCAGCCACTTTGTGATCTTTTAATTCAAACTTGATTCTTGGCTCTTTTCTTAATTTGATCGCTTGTTTAGTCTTGAATCTTCTCCAACATTCCATATTGATATTTGAAGCTTTCGCACATGCACTTGAAATTTTGTTTAACTTGAATATTTTAATTTTCCCGTCAACCTCACTATGATTCACATCATATTGTGTTATCGAAAGTAGTCATGAAATGTTATTTTGCTGCCACCCACATTCTTCTATATTCCTACAGTTGACAAGACAATTCCAATTGTACTACCCAAAGAAAAAGAGAACAAAAATATACAGACACATTGAGAGATAGGGTGGGAAGAAGGCTCCGTCTTTTATGCCCCTGTTTGGCATAGTATAAAATCTTGATTAAGGGTGCGTTCGGTAGCCCATTAAATTGATTATTTGTATTTTCTAAGTAAAATGTGTGGTTAAAAATTGGAGAAAAAAAATATGTGTGGTTAAAGTAGTTTGAGAAATTATACAGTTTAATCTGTGGTTTAAACCATAGTTGTCGAACATAGGCTAAAACTTAAAATCAATAATTTTAACAACACATTTTATAGTTCCCACAACTTTTAAACCCCATATTTCATCAACATTTTTTATTTAAAGTCTACTAATAATTGATTTATATCTAAGGCTCTGTTCGGCAGTAGTGAGCCGTAATTTATTTTATTTATTTGTGTTTTTAAGGTAGAATGTATAGTTAAAAAGTGTTTAGAAAAATGTGTATAGTTAAAAAGTGATCTGAAAAATTGGTGTATAAAACACCTTCATTTCTGTTACCAAACATAGGCTAAATCAAACATGGGCTGTGTATCGTAAGCATTCCATTAATAATGTTAATTTAGAAGACCGTGATGTCGGTAAACTGAAAAGTGTGATTTACACTTAACTAAGTCATGGAAGATAGATTATTGAAGTGCGTTTCTACTTAATTGTATATTTATTTTAATTATTTTAATTAAAACTCGAAGAAGTGAAATTGACCAAAGTTAGCAATAAATGAAGAATTTCTAAGTTTGGGGATCAAAGTGCAAAAAAATCAAATAGTTTATTCGGATCACAAAACATTGATTGAATATCATTAGAGATCAATTGGATGTAATTATTAGAAGCCAAATGAGTGAAGTATTGAAATATAATCAAATTATTCACACAAACCCAGATTCCTAGTCGGATATTAAGACTGAATTTTAGCAAAGTAAACATCCGAATTGGTAGAACTATACCTACAAGAATTGTAGCTTTGGAGTTAGCTTTCCAATGAATTTTGAAACACCTCAATCGAATATCAAGATAAAAGGATATGATCAAAATAGCGACGACTGTGCAGAGACATAATCATTCATGCGACGAACCAACTTCCTTGTTTGATGGAACTCTTTTGGAGCATGTTTAGACTCGATTTCTACACGATTTTGGGATTTCTCCTAAACCTATAAATATACACGACCTCTAAATAATTAAGGGGGAAAAAGAGGAGATCAAGAGAAATTGAAGAGCTATACTATATTAAAATTCATAGGGTTTCATAATAAAAATCAAGAAGAGATCCAAGAACTCTTTGAAGGTCAAGAAAAGGAGATTTTTGGGTAATTGAAAGTGAAGAATTAGGATTGAAATCTGTAATCAAGGCTATTAATTCCTATTTTATGGGTGATGTCTATATCATTATCGTATTGATTCTCAAACCATGTTTCTTGGATAAATTCATTGTTAAGGTGAACAATGTAACTATTTGATTCATGCTTGTGTTTTAATTTATTATTTTGGATTTATTTTATATATTAATTGTGTTGGATTGAGCTTCTATATTTATTTTCATGATTTGTTTAACAATAGTTAATTTGATTATGTTAGTTGCATGTTAATTGAGAAATTGTATGTTGAACACTCAATATTTCCTTTCATGAATTATTTGTTGTTTGACGAATTGCAATCTTAATTCATGTGATTGTTCTATGTGATTAAACATCTTTCCTATTAAATTGTTAATTGAGAATACAAGAATTTAATATTAAAAGGTAGATTAACTAGATCTTTGAGGAAAATAAATAGTTAATTTTTTAAATTGGACATTTTGACTAGCAACAAAAGATTGATTTCAAAATATGAATTGAACATGAGTATGATTAACTAGTTAACTTGGGAGTCCTAACTTTTACATCTTATTTGACTACTTGTAATTCCAAATTTCTTTGATTCCATTTAATTAGTATTAGTTCTTCTAAAACAATTCAATTGTTCAAATAAAATGTAGAATTGAAATAAGTAGATAATTAAAATCAATCCTTGTGGGTTCGACATTCAAACTCTAAAAGCAAACTTTATTACTTGTTAATATCATACACTTACTTAACAAGTTTGTGCGCCATTATTGGGG
This sequence comes from Ligustrum vulgare, assembly GCA_963555705.1. Lineage (NCBI taxonomy): Eukaryota > Viridiplantae > Streptophyta > Magnoliopsida > Lamiales > Oleaceae > Ligustrum > Ligustrum vulgare. The sequence goes on along the minus strand of OY743173.1, from coordinate 36,434,242 downwards.
ATTGATACTTTAATATCAATATCGATAAGTTCTATTTTTAATTTGAATTTTGTTTATTATTTATTAATTTTTTTGTTCTTTTAAGTACTAATTGCTTAGTGTATAACATGGGAAACTACTACTAATATCATTCATTGCCCTATGGTCTTGTATATGTGTGTATATGTATGTTTGTATATTGAAAACGATCACCTATCCCCGATGGATAGGTGTTAATGTGCTCATCATGTATGTGATGGTGACACGTGTTTAATGTTTCAAATTTTTTGAACATGTGTCAGTATCACATTCACGATGAATACATTTACACTTGCCCACCGTGACTACGTGAGACTATATCTGAAGTTTAAAATAAAAAAAGGTCAAGTGCATGCCCTAGTGTGGGCAAGGGCAGCACTTACCAGGTTTGAGCCTCAGAGAGGTGTTGGGGTTGGGAATCTGGATATATATATATATATATATATATATTCTTTTTCACTTTCTTCAAGGCTAAAGTTCTGTTTGTTAAAATTTTTTTGTTTAAAAATAATTTTTTTATATTTTCTAGGTAACATATGTTAAAATGTGTAGAGAGAAAATGTATGATTAAAATGTGATTTAAAAAATTGTGTTGTAACAAATATGTTTGTCAAACAAAGGCTAAATTTCTGAAAAGCGATACTACAGACCTTTTTTAGTTGCATGCAAATGTAGTGTGGCTCGTTGTGAGCCGGCCATACCAAGTCTATGACTTTTAAGTATTTTTGCACAACTTTTTCCTCCTTTTTTCAATAAGGGTTCGCTTGACCAGCTAACATGGAACGTGAGGCTCTATAGTCAAAGTGTGACACGACTACACTCAATTTTATCATGAACATGAAAGGTAACATGTTACGTACAAAGTAGCTCTCAACAGAAGATTAAGTCTTTTTCTCCCAATTTCGTGGATATTTTAGCCTAAAATTCTTTTACTTTTGATTGATAATAAATATACAACTAAATCAAATTTTAAAGGGTATTTACCCTTTTATGATAAAGAAACCGAATTAATCCAAAATTTAGGTACTTAATTAATTATAAGATTTTCCACTAATAACCCACCCTCAAAACTTGCTCTCAGGTGTGCTAAGTCATGCAATATCAATTCCTCTGCTTTAAGGGACATTTTGTCCCCCTTAGACAAGCTTCATCCTATAATTTCTCAAAATTTTGATTAAAGGTCTTTGAAGAATGTCTTTTGACATACATACATGTTTGATATTGTTTAAAAATAGCTTATTTGAAATGAATAGTGATTTTCAGGAGAATGTGTGGTTAAAAATTGTATAATCTTTTTTGGGTTTACGTGTATTATTATTTCATTAATAAATATATGATTGAAAAGAAAGGAAAGAAAGTTGTGTAAAAAATTTAAAGTATTTCCTTTATTATGAAGTTTTGCTATGAATTCTATAAAGTGATTAAAACCCTTTGAATTTATATTTATTTTATGTGTGAATTTTGAATAAAGCAATTTATAAAAATGTTGTCTTCGAACACTTGCTAAAATAGATAGGAATTTTATTTTACATCAGAAGTCTAATACAGTACGTAATGAGAGAATTAATGGAATTGGATTCGACTCTATATACATAACCTAGCACACACGTTAGACATTAGAATTTTCTCGATTGTTAGTTAAATTCATTGATGTTGATTACTTTTTAAGCCTTTGTTTGATTCTTATTAAATCAATTTTTTTTTATACTCATTTTCAATCATACATTCGCACAATAAAATATTTTACACATAAATTCATAAAATTTTCCTACTTTTAAACTATACATTCTTAAAAAAAATCATTCTTTTAAAATGAACATCAAACCGAGGCTAAATGATTATTGTTCATTCTTCTTCCCCTTGATATGAGCGTGAATCTGAAATTATTATTTTCCTCGTTGTATAATCAAGTGCATGTTACCTACTTTTAACTACTTGGATACATTCGTACGAATCGAAAAAGCTAAATGTTTGGAAAAGTTAACGTGGAATCTGAAGTGACAGGATTGAAATGAACCGGTCGGGCATCAGCTGACCAGCCAGGTTGATATCTCGATTGCCTTCATTTTATTTTGGTCACTTGTTGACAGCCAAAATTAGATTTGGTTGGCACGAGAGAATCTTGTAGTCAAGGCCGATATCATTTTGTGGTATATTTAAAAAAAAAAGAAAAAAAAAAGTGAGTTCTGGTTTAATGACAAATCTTAAACGCTCTAATTCTATGGAATAATATGGGTTAATTATGTCGATTGTATGAAGTTTTGGGTAATTAAGTCTGTTGACCTCGATCCTCACATGGACGATGTGTTCAACATATCTCAATCGCACTCACATCTACTTAGCCTTGCTCCAATATACCTGGACAGATTGTTAGAGCATGTTATCATGTCTTGCGGCTTAGAAGCAACTTTCGTATAGGCCACGACTATATTTTAAACACAAGATAGAACACTACGTCGGACGAAATGTTCTAGGCAACATTAGCACGGTAGCACGCAAGGGACTGACATTCTGGACCGTGCTAACGTAAGACAGCATTCCAGCCGCATTCAGCTAATGGAAGTGCGATGCCCTCTATTTTCAATTTCTATGCATTTATTTATTTTTTCAACATAAGTTGTGTTTTCAAAGGAATAAAATGATGCTTTATCAATTAGCGCTAAAAAATACCTTTGAAATTTTAATTTTAAGGCATAATTTGACTTTAATAAAAATAATTATTTATTTTTGAAATCTCATTTGTGCTTTATTTTAATAGAAAATAATAGATAATAGATAACAGAAGATAGTCGAGAATTAGCTATTTAAAAATGCTTAACCATTTTGAAATGAAATAAAACTACTTTTAGTTATGACCTTTTTCAGGTTTTCTTGGTGACAGACTCATGAATCACGACCAATACAATCATTCAATCATTTGAGAGTTGACACCAACCCCAACTCATGCATTTTCACACATAAAATGCAAAATTAAATGAGCTAAAGTTCAGAAAGTAATGTATGCATGATCGTGTGGATTAACTTCAATTTATTTCCTCACTATGATTTCATTCTCAAATTTCACGTCTTCTCATTATTTTAATTTATCCACATTTTCTACTTGAGCCCTAATTCTACTACATTGTACCATATGAGCTCAAATATCAATATTGTCAATAACATGCGCCTTCCAGTGCCCGTGGTCCATCATCGCCCACTGAGACTCAAGAATCCACAGTTTATATCCATTGTTATCCACCGAGACTCAAGATACTACACCAGGAATTATATTATATCGATCAGGTTTGACCTATTATATACGATGCTCAGCTTGCCGATCCACAGTCCCAGGTCACCAAGAGACCTCCTGACACCGCCCGTATACCGACACTAGACCGTCAACACCCCTTCCTCGACTACCCTTAATGACTGTCAAGTACCTGGAGCGATTGTATATATCCTACGCGATGTGAAATACGGTACACTCATAGAGCGATTCTACTATCATCAATGTCATTCTTTCTTCATATACTCATTATCTCGTTGTTTATCATTTATGCAGGACTTTTTCCAAGTTCACACAATGCACATGTCAATGCTCATAAATTTTGACATATATTTCGTGTACCAACTATACATCATATAGTCACGTAATATAGCATTCCATTGATATCCATATATGCATTAATAACATATAATATCATCAAATCATGTCTCATATGCTTTCACCATATACAAATATTTGCTACATCATATTCTACGTATATTGCACCAATAATATATCTCACATTATCACATAGGAGTACATAATAATATAATTATTATTGTTTTTTATTGTAGTTAAATTGTTACTTATTTCACTCCTTGTTATCCTAGAATTCAGTATTCACGGCTTTATTCCACAATATTTGCATCACTAATCCACTCGGAATCAAACTAGATTGATCATCACTCCCTTACCTGCTATATATATAATAAAAAATAAATAAAAAATAAAGAACCTAAAACTTATTAATTCCCTGAAAGTGGGGTCGCTCCACCCTCCCCTCCCAAAACTCTATATAGGGGGGTTGATACCCCCAAATAAAAAAGGGGTTTTGAAACCCCCCCCCCCCACCTCTTTGTCTCGGGGGGGGGGGGGTTCATTCTCTTTCTCTCTTAGCTTTTTTTTTCCTCGTCTGAATGATATATACTTATAATTTTCATCAAGGATCAAGATGCAATTAAATAAAATATTTTATTCTCTTTTAATCTCATAAAATATAAAACTTATATTTTGGTCCCAATAATTATTAAATTATCAAAATAACTTAAAAAATTATAGTGTCATTTGAAGTCGTAATAGAAATTTTTTGGGGCCAATATAAAGTTTGAAATGAGTACTTGGATACTAAAATGGATAATAGAGATAAAAGTTATCGCTCGTTAAAGTTTAACACTTAAAATTATTTTACTTTTATCTTTTTTTATTTCTTTTCAAATGGCTACTTTCATCTTAATTTTCGATACTCTTAATATAATAAAAATTAAACTTTCAATATACCATTTTGAAATACTTACGATCTAGTTTTTGTTATCCTTTTCGAAATGCAATATAATAAACTGGAGCAAAATTTACTGCTCGTCAAAATAGGCCTAACATTTTGAATTGCTAACATTTTTTTATTAAAGTTTTCGAATCACGTATATCAAGCGAATATGTGTCTACAATATGTAATTTCGAGGTCATCCAGTGCTCTACATCATATTGTTCTCGGATAGTCAAGAAAGATAACAAAACTAAGAATTTAGACGTCCCGAAAATCATACTCTTAATTCGTCATTAATAAATAATATAATATAACATAATTGATAAGTGTATTTTATACACTTATTTCTATCCTAAAAATAGGATTTTATTTATTTGTTTAAGAATATTTGATATTTATTCTGTTAGTATTTGTTTATATTTCAGAAATAACCCAAAAGTCGAAAAAACAATGGAATTAAAGTCAAAATCAAGGAATTGGATAATAAAAGTGTCTAAGTGTGCAAATGAAGAGTGGATAAAGTAGATCAAGGGCTCAGTTGGAAGAATATTCGAAAAAGAAATTAAATTCGGAAGAAGTTAGAAGTTTAGGGGCTAAATTGCAACAATCGAAATCTGAAGGACTTGCTGTGCAATAAAATAATAGGGGGACCAACTTATAGCATTTGAAAGATGGAAATTTCAATTCGACCCTCTGAACCATGCGGTCGCGCTTCATAGAGGCTTGCGATAGCATAGTCCATTTTGTAGCGGACTGAGGCTAAACCTGTAGAAGCATGTGGTCACACTGTTTATAACCGTGCGGTCGCATAGTTGTTCGCGGGGCCAACTGGTTGGGCTGTTGCGTGGATTTCATCATTCTTTTCCCCCAAGTGATCTAAATCTTGACATAATCTATAAATACCAAACTTGAGGCACGAAATTAGAGGTTCTCAACTTGTGAAACTGATGCCAAAAGTTTTCGAATTGCTAAGTGATCCATGCATAACCAAGAGCATAATTGAAAATCAAAGATCAAGAGCGTGAATAGGGTGACATCTATCCATTACTCTTGTGATTTCTATTCAATTATGTTTCTAGGCTAGGTTAGTAGTGTTAGAATTATGATAAAGTTTTGAATTATTGAATCCAGGTTTTAATCTATTATTTATTTCATACAATTTATGGTTTAGAGCAATTGATTCGTGCTTATATTATCATATAATTTTCTGGTCAATTATTATGTGATTGATGTTATGATTTCTTAAGTTCGAAATATTAGGATTTCATTATACTTATTTCAATTGCCACAAAGTCCGATAGGGGATAGAAATATACCATATGCTTTGTGTTATATGGTATAGTATTCACAAATCTTGTAATGTTTTTCTATACATTCGGATTCATCATAGAAATATAGTTGGGTCGTGTATAGGAAAATGTGTTAATTCTAGTCCGAAAGGGAGTTTTGACAATATTTGGAATATGAATTTTCAAAACCCATGAATTATATTTAAATGAATTGATTAAAATATGGATTATAGAGTTAAAATGGATTCATAATTTTAATGCATCTGTTTTTCATAGTTTTAAATCAAATTTTCTCCCTTTTTAGTTTAATCTTTATTTTTAGTTTTTAGAACAAAAATTCTCAAATCCAAAGTTTTCACTAGTTTCGGTTAATGAATAGTAGTCTAAAATACAATTTACACAATCCCTGTGGGAACGATGCACTGATTTAAAATCCACTTTATTACATGCGCGATATGTACACTTGTGGTTAGCAAACAATAATATAATAAATAGGTTTTACAGGTCACTTATACATAAATAATTATTATATTACTTTAATTATTATTATTTTGGCCAATAATTTTACGGATTAATCTTGGTCTATTGAAATATAGTATATCAATTTAGTACTCTTATACATGTCTATTATAAAATATTATTAGTTTTGAAGTAGCACAATATTATTTACATTAATTTTCTAGTTACATGTTACTTGCTCTAGAACAACATATATAATTATATAAAATCTAACATACATTATATTTTTGCTCCGAAATAGTAAATTCTTGCGTAATTTTTTATTATAAACAATAATCTTTAATTACTCCTGAAGAACATGATATTATAAATTTCAATATTTCATAAAAATATTGATTTATTGCTCTTGTAGAAGTAATAGTAAAGTATAACATGCTCCAGAAGAACATAATTATATAAAAATGAATAATTACTGACCTATGGTTAATTTAGCATTATTGTTTTGATCATATCTGATAAGTGTATTATTGTTATTCTTGAATAATTATTACATAATTGTTTTATATTTGTTTACATTGTAGGAATTCTCTCAAACATGGAAGAATGAAGCAATAAAATTGAATAATGCACATTTGGAAGCTAATTGGAGCTAAAAGAGCAAAATGGATGTTGATGTCATCAACTAGGATTTTCAAGGAGAGCCAAGTGAAATAAATCTAGTTTCAAGAGCTCAATTGAAGATGGATTGAAGTTTGGAAGAAAATTTGAAGTGTTTGGAAAGTCCAGGGACTCAATTGCTACAACAGAAGATGAAGGACTATTGTGCAAATAAAGTTTAGGGACCTACTTAAACGCACCAAAAAAGACGAAAACGTGCTGGAGGAATTTTACTGCGCAGCCATGCCAAACCTACCAGGTGGCCGCGCCAAAATCATCAAATTAACAAAACCTATTTTGGTTCTACTGCGTGGCCACCACAAGTTATCCCAATGAGCGAAAAGCCAATGGGTGGATTTCTGCGTAATTTAGCCTAGATTTCTTGAAAAATCTATAACAAGGGCTTATCATGCACGAATTGAGCACCTTTGCACATCTTTTCAAGAGGCACAATTCACCATCTTACCTTGGAGATTTTGGAGCATAAATTGGAGCAAGAGTTCTTTTACTTTTCTCTTCAATTTGCTTATGATGTTTAGTTTAGTTATTTACTACGTTTTGTTTTCCTATATTATGTGTAACTAAACAAATTGTTGGTATTAACGATGTAGCATAGTTTATGTTTTCAATTATATTGTTCTAAGTTTACGGTTTGATTGCATGTGTATGGTTTTATTTTGTATTCAATGCGTGAATTAATTGACTACTAATTCATTGATTAATTGGATCGTTTTCATAATCTGAGAGGTGAGCTAATGATCTAGACTTAGGAATAAAAGTAATGGAACGAGTGATAGAGATATACGTTCGTTGTTATTGCGGTCTTAATTGAGTTATTGTATTTCATGCACCTAATCATTACAACCACCTGTTCGTTAACACAGTGACCAATTAGGTAGAGTTGATTTAAACCTGAGATGGGAATTTCATGTGCATAAGTGAGCTCGACCGATCACATTAATAGTTTAAAATTAGAATGGTGGAATTGATGGTAATGACAACGTGAAATCTTGAAATCCCAACTCTACATCAATTGATTCAAAAATACACTTTTATTCATTATTTATTGTTTTTAGCTTAACCTTTAGAATCATCACATTCTTCAATTATTTGTCATTCAAATAAAGTGGGAATTAAAATAGTTTTGGTAATTAATTCAATTCTTTGTGGGTACGATAACTAGGACTCTAAAAGTCCACTATATTGCTTGTCCGTACACTTGCGGTGTTAAATCAGTGAACAAGTTGTTGGCACCGTTGCAGAGAAATTGTGATTAATATCAATTTCTTTTGATTTTTGCTTTAGTTTGAATTTTTATTTTTCATAATTTTATTTTTTATTTTTATGTTAAGGAGATCCAAGAGTTGTGATTTGTTTCCTTTTGATTCAGAAACCGAGCGTACCTTGAGAAGGAAGCGTAGACAATAGTTACAAGCAGCTCAAATACTAAATTTGGTAATATAATTTTACCCAAATACCACCCACATTTAATATTTCTGTCCCCATCTCTACACTCCATCCACGAAGACCCCACCCACCCACTCCCAAAGTCACTTTTGATCACACAAAATCAAAATTCGGTCAGATATAAAAAATTAATTGCAAATTTAACCTTCCACTCCATCCCACCCTACAAAGTCATAGTTGGTCACAATTACAAATTTAGTAACAAAATTTTCCCTACCCCGCCCCACCTCGCCTCATCTCATCACACACATAAAGTTACAGTTGATCACACAAAATCAATTTTAGTCACAATTACAACTTTGTTTGCAAATTTCACAACCGCCCTCACCCCCTATCCCCATCCATCCCATAAAGTCACAGTTGGTAACACAAAGTAGCAATTTGATCACAATTACAAATTTAGTAACAAATTTCGCCCCGTCCCATCCCACCCAAACCCACCTTGACCCGGAAAGTCGTTGTTAGTCACACAAAGTCACGGTTCAGTCACAATTATAAATTTCATCGCAAATTTCACCCCACCCCACCCCTACCCAACCAACCAACTCGCAAAATCACGATTGGTCACACAAAGTCACAATTCCACTACAATTACAAATTTAGTTGTAAATTTCACCCCACCACATCCCACCCACATGCAAAGTCACAGTTCAGTCACATTACAAATTTAGTTACAAATTCCACTTCAATCCCACCCCACCCCCCAAAAAAGTCACAATTGATCGCAAAATGTCACACTTCAATCACAATTACAAATTTAGTTGCAAAATTCATCTCCAAACCATCCCACCTCACTCATAAAGTCACAGTTGGTTACACGAAGTCATAATTTGGTCAAACACGATCACAACTCGGTCACATAAAGTCGCAATTTATTCACGCAAGGTCACAGTCCGATCACACAAGGGTCACAGTTCCCTCACAAAAAGTCACAATTTGGTCACACATAGTCATAGTTGACACAACTGTAAGTCACATCATGTCCTCGTTCAATGATCACACAAAGTCATAGTTGGTCCTAATCTCCAATATAATTAGTCAAAAATTAACCATAATTGGTCACATATTATTTATTTACTGACCACAACTTATTCATTTTCTTGGTCATGATTAATCAATATTTTTGTCACAATCATCCATAATTAGTCACATATTATTTATTTATTGGTCACAATTTACTCGTTTTTTGGTCTCATTTCGCATTCATCACATGTCGCTCAAAGTCACAATTAGCCAATATTTTGGTTACATTTACCTAATAATTGATCACATTTCGTACTTGTCACAAGTTACACATAATCACAATTAGTTAATATTTTAATCACATTTACCTAATTTAATCGCATATCAAATTTTATAATTTTAGGAAGTTTAATTATGAGTTCCATAATATCAAGGATCAACATTAATTTCTTAATAAACTTTGAGGAAATGATGCACAAAAAACCAAAATATGGAAAAATTTAACCTCAAGTCCCCGAAATCACTTAATTTTCAGCCTTAGGTACCGTCCCCAGAACTGGATTCTAGCTAGGTTTTTCTCTGCCATACTACTGCCACCTCTTGAGAAAACGAGAGAAAAAATATCTGGTTTCTTTATTCACTCACTCAATTAAAGAATACAAGAATGGGTACTTATATACCAGTACATGACACTTTGGTAACAAACTATGTACATCTGTCAATATGATCCTCAAACTAAAACTACCTAACAAACTGGTAACTGGAATAAAACTATTTACAACTGAAAATAAAACTATCTAAATATTTACAATATATTCAACATCCCCCCTCAAGTTGGAGATTGGTGATAATCCAGCATTCCCAACTTGGAAATAAGAAAGTGGAATCTGGGAGCAGTTATAGGTTTTGTAAAGAAATCATTAGTCTGATGATGAGAAGAAATATGTTTCGGAATGATGAAGCCTTCCTTGTACTTGTTGCGCACAACATGGCAGTCTATCTCCAAGTGTTTAGCACGTTCATGGGAAACTGGGTTGGCTGTGATATGGATGGCTGCCTGATTGTCGCACCACAGAGGAATGGGAAGTGGAAAGCTAACCTTGAAATCTTTAAGTATATAAGAAATCTATTGCAGTTCACAGGTGGTAGAAGCCAGACATCTATATTCAGCTTCGGCAGAGCTTCTGGAGACAATGGACTGTTTCTTTGTCTTCCAAGAGATGAGTGCCCCCCCAAGGAAAATACAAAACCCGGTTAAAGACTTTCTGCTGTCTGGGAAGGAACCCAGTCAGCATCACAATAAGATTGTAGCAAAAAATTGTTTTCAGAAGGATAAAAAAGACCCTTTGATAATGTCCCTTTTAAGTATCTCAAAAGATGTAATGCAGTATTCCAATGTTCAACAGAAGGAGAATGTACAAATTGACTTAATTGTTGTACACCATATGCAATATCAGGTCTGGTCAGATTAAGGTACAAAAGTCTTCCTATAAGTCTCCTATATTGTTCAGGATCATCATATAAAGGCTGAGAACTAGTGGATAATTTCAAACTGGAAGGAAAAGGTGTAGATATAGGTTTGGAATGAAGTAAACCAGCATCAGTTATAATATCCAAAGCATACTTTTGCTGGGAAATATAGGTACCCTCAACCCCCTTGCAATTTCTATACCTAAGAAAAATTTAGCAAAACCAAGATCTTTTATAGTGAACTGAGAATGGAGAAAATCCTTTACCTATTGAAGTTCAAAAGAATCTGTCTTAGTGAGAAGCACATCATCAACATAGACCAATAAAACCGTGAAAGATGTGGGTTTGTGCAGCAGAAACAAACAATGATCATTATCAGATTGCTCAAAACCATACAATTTCAGATGTTTACAAAGTTCAGCATTCCACTGTCTACTGGCTTGCTTCAAGCCATATAGTGATTTGGTAAGCTTGCATACAAGACCTTCCTTTGCTTTAGTATAACCTTCAGGGGGAACCATATACACTTCCTCATCAAGGAATCCATGAAGGAAGGCGTTATTAATATCTAGTTGGAATAGTGGCCAGTTATGTGCAGATGCTATAGCGAAAAATAGTCTGATGGTGACCAATTTTGTAACATGGGAAAAACACTCAGAGTAATCTATCCCAGCAACCTGATTATACCCCTTTGCTACTACCAACCTAGCTTTATATCTCTCAAATGATCCATCAGCCCTTAGTTTAGTCTTATAAACCCATTTAGATCCAATAGGTTTCTTCTTAGCAAGTAAAGGAACAAGGATCCAAGTGTTATTTTTTTCCAGAGCATCAAGTTCACTGGCCATTGCTTGAACCCATTCAGATTTAGTGCTTGTTTCCTTATATGATCTAGGTTCTTGAATAGTAGAAACAGAGGCAAGAAATCGAACATGAGCTAGGTTAAAAATGAGAGAATTCTGGGAATTGGATGAAGAATGGTTAGAAACAGAGGTGTTGCAGCTGGAGTCCGGGATGTCTGATTGAGTGAAACTGAGATTAGTGATGAAGTCCGTCAACCAAGAAGGAGCAACCTTTTGTCTTGAACTTTTTATGGGCATCTATTTTTTTGAAAGTCACATTTATGAATTTTGATAGTTTATTGTGTCGTTATATAATACTTAAAAATCAAAATTTAGAGTTTTATGAATTGTTTTAAGTAAATTTGTTGGTGATAATTTATTGTGTCGTTATAATACTTAAAAATCAAAATTTAGAGTTTTATGAATTGTTTTAATTAAATTTGTTGGATAAGTTCCCGTTTTTGACCTTCAAATAAACATGATGTTTACAATTTAGTTTATTTCCGCAATAATATTTGTTCAAAAGTCAGCTTTAAAGAATGATGTGGTGTGCCGAATTTACGGAATTCAAGGCATTACAATATTGATAGTCGAGTTACTTTATATCTCTTATAACTCGTATTTATTGGTTTTAAGTTTGAGATCATTTATTGAAAAAGTTTTATAAATCAATTCACATCCCTCTTAGTTAGTTTTTCTTGGGCTAACATTAATTATTTTGTTGCTCTTGAAGAGTAAATATTTACATAATTTATTATTTTTTACATCAGAAATCTAGTACTATACGTAATGAGAGAATGGAAGATCAAAGATATCCGACTCTCATCGTAACACGAACTAGACAATGACTTGATCAAACATTTTCTTTTGGATTGAGGATTCTTCCTCTAATCTTCTCAAATGATATGAGATTATAATTATTTTAGATCAGCGATAATTTTCTTTTCATAAATATAGGTAGTGTCGAAATTTAAAATCATGGTCTATGCTTGCCCTCATAATACTATGTTGACGTATATGGATAAAAATTTCAACTTTAAAAAAATAACCAACTTTATTTATTTAAATTTTATCTTCAATATAGAGTACTGACGAATCTATACATTATAACCTAGTACACACGTTAGACATTTGAATTTTCCCGATTTTTAGTTAAATTCATTGATGTTGATTTCTTTTTAAGTGTTTGTTTGATTCTCATTAAATCAAAATTCATTTTTTTTTTCTCATACTCATTTTTAACCACATTCACACAATAAAAATATTGTACGTATATAAAATCCAACGATAAGATAAAAAATTAACGGTTCATTAGTGAGTAATATGTATGTAAACAGTATCTAAATTCTTCTCAATATACACACACACACACACACATATTCTTAAAGAATTTGAGAATACTCAAAGTTATTTAAATCTATTACAATTCTTAAATATTGTATCATTACCAAGAAGAAAAATGACATTATATTCGACCAACATTTCAAAAGAATATTGTCTTAATTAGCTCGAGAAACCTAACGTTTTTGGACTATATTTCAAATATCTAAAGGTATATACATATGGAAAAAGAAAATGAGAAAAATAAAGTCGTAATTTGTGAAGCACTAATCTTTACATAAAGACTTGTATAGATTGATAAATTATTCTGTGGTGGATGCAATAACAAGTCTCTATCTTGTTATCCTAAGAATGCATGAAATTTGATATGCATATATTAAATGACTATAGTCAGCACATCTGGCATGACTATTATTTTTGTTTTTTTGATAAAAACCAACTTTATTAATATAAGTAGCACCAAATCGGTCCCGACAAAAATCGAGGCATGAAATCAATCCAACACAATGAAACAGAAAAATCAGCCTCATAGGCAGCGATAGAATGCTCTGTCTTATTACATTCCCGAGGGATGTAGGAGCACGACCCATTTATCTCTGTATGTAGCGAAACAATGTCAAGAAGAATATTTCCCGTTGGACCATAAGGCTGCGTTTGATAGCGATGGTGGAATTTGGGTGGAAAGAAAATGAATTCCAGGAAATTGAATTATAGGGAATTAAATTCCTGAGAATTGAAAGTTTAATGTGTTTGATTGGTTTAATTTTCTAGGTAGAAAAAGTGGAGAATTTTCTAACTTTTGTTGTTTGATTGACATTATTTTCCATGAAAAATAAAGTAAAATTTAGCTATTATAATATATTTTTTTTTCATTTTTAACAAGTTTGTATTTAATAATAATAATGTTAATTTTTGGGAAAAAAATTAATCAATTAACAACAACAAAAATGATCAAACGTAACAAAAATAGTATAAGATTTTTCATGGAAAATAAAACCTCCTCCCCCCTTGGAAAACGAATTCATTCAAAATAAGGAAAATACTGGATTTCGAGGCAAGTGGAAAAATGAATTCCATGGAAAACTCAGGCAACCAAACAACCCAAAGTTAGAAAATCACGTGGAAAATCATATTTTCCATGGCGAGTCAAACGCAGCCTAAGAGAAATTAGAGTTGAGAAGTTGTACTAGCCGTAACGAATATGTCTCAACCAAACATTGTCGAAGCCCATTATTTTTTGCCAGAAGAAGCCCCATTTTAAGGGGCCAACATCTCCGCAGCTTCAACTTGAAGCTCCGCTGCCATCTGTGCAACTTGAGCGGCTACTACCACTCCTGAATCATCTTTGATTACCAATCCCCCATAGCATCCAGTAGCTCCCCCCCCCCCCCACTGCGACATTTGTGTTGATCTTGAGATGTCTGGAAGGTGGAAGTATCCAATGATGAGATACCCTCCTGATACTTGAAGTGCATCCTGTACGATCAACATCATCGGACCAACCGAGTAATCCGTTTGCTACCTCAACCAAAATCGGGGAAAGGCGACGTTTCTCACCATGCACAACCCTGTTTCGATTCCCCCCACACCAACCACAAGTAATCGGCCAACCATCTCATCTCGTCCTATAACGCCCTTCTACTCAATTCCATAAGAATGTCCGGGTGTATTCTGGACCCCTCAACTGTTTCAAAATAGGCCACCAACTCATAGCTTTCCAATCTTCAAGAATTCTGGGAAAAAAGAATATAGCGTGGACTGTTGACTCCATACCATTGTAGAACTCACAACCCGTCTGCTCCTCATGAATGATTTTATGTCGATACAGATTGAACCTAGTAGGAAGGGACTCATGAGTTAACCTCCAAAGGAAGATTTTGACTTTTGGAGCGATCCGTAGCTTCCACATTTTCTTCCACCACATCGTACCTTCTGACTGCCCCACCCCATAGTCCACCACTTCTCAAGCCAGACGATACCCACTTTTAACCGAATAGACTCCATTGGCCTCGAAATGCCAGATTAATTTATCCGTTTGACCTTCTGAGCTAAGAGGGATAGAAGAAATCAGAGGCTCGTCAATGGCCAAACCCGTGGTTGAAATTAACTCAGCCACCTTGTGAAGACTCGGTACTTGTGGTGTAAATGATAAAAAAGAGCCACCTCGTGGTATCCAAGGATCATGGAAAATTCTAATATGTTGATCGTCCCCAACTCGCCATCGTAAACGTTTCTTCAGGAGATCCCTCCCCATAAAATACTCCTCCATACCACAGATTCTCCTCCATGCATCCGGACTTCCAAAAAATCTGAATTGTGAAAATATTTGGCTCTAAGAATTTTCCCCATCAACGAGTTAGGGTATTGTAGAATTCGCCAGGCCTGCTTGGCAATTAAAGCCTTATTAATAGCTTGCATATCCCTGAATCCCAAACCACCAGCACACTTAGGTTTACACATTGTCTCCCACCCCACCCAAGAAGTCTTCTTTGTCAAGCCCGCACCTCCCCACTAGAAACCTCGCAAAAGAGATCGCAAATCATTGAAGAGTGACCTTGTAAGCCTAAATAAGCTCATGACATATGTGGGGATAGCCTGAAGGACAGCTTTAATCAATACTTCTCTACCTCCAGAAGAAAATAGCCCCGGCTTCCACCCACTAATTCACTTCCAGACCTTTTCTTTGACAAAGAGGAAAGCCTGTTGTTTGTCCCGTCCCACAGCAATAGGCATACCGAGATAAAGGCCCTAAAGACCCACATTGCCAACCCAAAAAAGTTGTTTGAGCTCATTCTGAATAGTGCCTGAGATATTTAGAGTGAAGGAAATGAATGTCTTATCAAAGTTGATCTGCTGCCCAGATGCTTTTTCGTAACAAGATAAAATTTTAAGCAAAGCTAAGCAATATGTCCGTCTGGCACGAATAAATATCAAGGAATAATCTACAAAAAATAAATGTGATATCTTAGGACTGCCTCGAGAACACTGTATACCTAAGATTTGACCTTCCCTTTCAATAAGACCAAGCAACCCTAAAAAAGCCTCTATGCATAAAAGAAAAAGCTATGGGGTTAACGGGCAACCATGCCGGAGCCCTCAAGTTGGAATCACCCGCCCATGTGTCTTGCCATTAATAACAAAATCGAAGCCAGAGGTACTCATACATTCCAAAACTAAGTTTTGCTCGCACTGGAAACCCATCTTGGACATCACACGAATAACAAACTGCCATTCGACCCTATCACACGCCTTACTCATATCAAGCTTGAGGCCACAGAATCCATTTCGCCTATACCGCTTCCTACCCATGGAATGCAAACAATCCAATCGCACAATGGCATTATCAGTGATTAAACGGCTGGGTACAAAGGCTCCTTGAGTTTCAGATATCAGATTCAGTAAAACCTTCTTCAAGCGATTAGCAATAGTTTTGGAAATGAGTTTATATAGGACGTTGCACAGACTGATAGGTTGAAAGTCCTGCAATATTTCTGGACAGCTTTTTCAGAATCAAAACAATGTTGGTATCGTTGATAGAGCACAAAGATTGGCCATTAATAAGCACATCTAAACAAACCTTGGTGATAGCAGGAGATAATAACTCCCAGTGACGTTGATAAAAAGCAGCATGAAATCTGTTAGTACTCGGAGCCTTCAAAGGTCCCATTGCTTTGAGAGCCATCCTTATCTCTTCTGCATCAAAGGGGCTATCCAGGAAAATAAGATCATCCGGAGATAGAAAAGATGTGATCCCCCTAACTCCGTCATCAAGATCGGACTCTGATGGTTGCGAGCTCGTGAACAACTTCATAAAATAGGCCTCTACCACCTTGGCGATCTCTTTCTCCGTCAATACCCACCTCCCATAACTATCTTGTAATCGCTCAATGGAATTTTTTTGTTTCCTATTGGAAGCTTTAGCATGGAAATACTTGGTATTTCTATCACCAGATTTCAGCCAATCTGCACAAGACCTCTATTTCCAATATATCTCCTCTCCATTTAGCAAAGAAGATGCTTCTTTCTCCAATGATCGAATCTCCGCCATTAGGTCACTACTATTAGGAGCCAAATATAGCTCAGAAATCTGTTTTTGCACCTCTTTCAAATGTCGTCTCCAATTTCCAAACTAATGCTTATCACATGCTTGAAGTGCCCCACCACATCCCTGTAAAATACCTCTCATGTCAGAGAGAGACGAGACATCATCCAACAATGCCATCCCTAGCGTCCACTCATGCCTAATCACCTCCTCATATCCCTCCTACCGCAACCAAAATGGCTCAAAGAGAAAGGATCGCCTACCCCTACAAGAATCACTCAATCTTGGACGCCCTTCCGTTCTCAATAACATAGGCCTGACTGAGAGAAATCTAGATGTTCCACTTGTGCTAGAGGAAATAAATCTTCCCACATTCCGTCACCAAAAAACCGATAATGTTATCCCTAAAGGATTTAATATAGTTGAAACATATAATTCAAGTGATATTATCATGATGGAGGTAAATATGCGTTGTACTCTTTTTTCTTTGATCAAGGTTTTTTGATCCCAATGAGTTTTCCTAACATGTTATTTAATGAGGCAACTCTTATAGCTTTTCAAAAGAATAATGACTCTTTTTCCTTTATTAGGATTTTCCCACAAGGTTTTTCTAATAAGATTTTAATGAGTCATTTTCTTTGTGCAATAAATATCTATAACTTACAAGACATTTACCCTCAAAATAGAACTCTTGTTTTTTACTCCCGAAGAGGACAATGACACAACTATTTTCCAATATATCATCATCCTAGCTAAAGACAACAAGGATATATGAATATCTTGTATAAAGACGATGTTATTTGAAGGTTATAACAAGAGAACATGAAATATAATTCACAAGAATTACAGTATTGAAGACATTGACATACACGATATAGATGACTCAATACATGAATTCTCACTTATTAAAATCACGGGAGTAGTTGTATTCTTTTCCCTCGCTCAATTTTTGTTCCACCAAAATTTCTTGACAAGGTTTTAAAGATGTAACATTTTATTTTTGAAATTTTGTTATTGTTATATTTACCCTTTTTCATTTTTTTTTTTTGGTATTTTTATTTCACTAGTTTTTGTCCAACTAGAGTTAACGAGGCAATTATTGTACAAATAATCATCGAAGGAAGAATTTGTAAAATTATGAGATAATTATTTCATCTTACTTAAGTTAATATTATCATAATACATATACGTTTTATCATTTTGATTGTAACTCTTATTATGAACCTTATAAATATGGGGCTTTGATTCTCAATAAAATATACATTTGGATTTCTACTTTATTTTTCTCGTGTTCTTCAAATTTTATAATAACAATAATAATTTATTATCGGAGATGTACTATTAACTAAATCATACAATATATATATATATATATATATATATATATATATATATATATATATTCGCAGTAAAAGGCATTCGATAAACATGACGTAATAAGCACTCCTTAAAAGTTTTTTAAGATATTAATTACGAACAGGAAAGATAAAGATAAAGTAACCCGACATACTATATTTCTTTGTCCCAAATCATAATTGGGAATTTTTCGAAGAGAATAAGGAAAAAGAAAATAATCATCTTTTCAATATGATGATGAAGGAAAAATGTGGCGTGATTCAAATTAAGATGGGATTATATTTTTCGAGCCCGGGTGCCATAATTTTGTTTTATTTGGGTTTCCTAGGAACCGTTCGGCGGCAGGAGAAAAAGAAATTATAATTATAATTTTCATTTATTTTGATTTTGATTTTTTAGGTGAGATGTATAATTAAAAATTGGAGAGAAAAATAATTAATAGTTAAAAAGTGGTTTAGAAAATTGTGCTTATTATAATTTAGGTTTTAATTTCTTACCGGAGCCATAAAAAATATCTTTTCAGAGATTTATCTGAAGGACTAAAATCTTAATCTGAATCTGAATCTTAATCTTAATCTTAATCTTATCTTAATCTTAATATATATTCTTAATTCTTGCCAAAAAAAAAAAAAAAACTTTCTAAAGAAAACTAGAAATAATTTTAATATATATTCTTAATTTTATCTTAAACTTAATATATACTCCCTCCGTCCAATAGAGATACGCTTATTTCTATTTTCACACGAATTAAGAAAACATATTAAATATATGCTGGAACTATAAATTTACCTAAATTCTGTCTAATATACCCTTATATTAAATAATGAGTTGTTCATATTTGTTGATAACAATACTTATTAAATATGGGTATACTAGAAAATGAAAATATTAATATTATACTCTAAAAAGGAAAGTGACATATCTTTGTAGGATAAACAAAAAGAAAAACAAGTCTATCTTTGTGTGATAGATTGTGTATTCTTAATCTTATCCTAACATAATTTCCCGCTAAAATAACATTCTAGATTTAGGAATTTTTGCCAAAAAAAAAAAAAAATGTGTATTGAATGTTGAATGTTTTAGCAAGTAATATGCCATTAATGATATTAGCATAAGCTATTTTATTCATGACATCAAGATGTTATTTTTTTTTAATGTATACACTATTTTTTGTTTTAAGATATTTATTATTCTTTTGATAATAATTATTGTATTATTTTGAAGTAAAAAAATATGTAATATGAATGTTAAACTGAATATCTCAATGAGAAGTTTAATACAATCTAATAAATAAGAGAAAACTATATTTGTATTGTCCGTAAAATATTCTCAAATCAAAGGTAAAAAAATTATTTTATATTTTTTTACTTTTATATCTTATTCATTTTAATTTATATCATTTGAGTCCTATAATTCTATTTATAATTTGTTAACTAAATTCAATTTAGTCATAAATGATTAATTTTAGTTCGAGTTATTTTTCTTATTAATTTTAATATATATATATATATATATATATATATATATATATATATATATATATATATATATATATATATATATATATATATATACGAATTTTCGAAGTAAAATCAATTAAGTTGTGTACCAAATTTTACAACTAAAGATTTCAATCAATTCATTCATCAATTTGACAATATTTTTATTTATTTACTGATTCTATTCATTTTTCTATTTTTTATTATAAATTTAAATAACTACAATATGCAGAATATCTATTACAAATTTTAACAATTAGTTCATACAGTTTTTATTAAACAATTGATTGGTCAACAATTTTTATTAAAATATTAAAAAAATTATGTAACAATATGAATAAAAAAATGTCAATATGAAGAAAGAAACAATCAATTAATGTAATAATATTATTAAAATTAATGATTATTTTTTTAGGAAAACATTTGAAATTAATAATTAATGCTTAAAAATAAAAAAAATAAAAAAATAAAAAAATTATCCCACATCTCTTTTTGAGAAGAACGCAAAATATAAAAAGAAAAGGGTCGATTTTACTGAAAATATGTAAGGTTGAGTCTTTCACATGTATTATATGAGCCTCATTTTATAGTTCAAGTTTTTTTTTTTAAAAAAAAAAAGTTATATATTGATAGTCAGATCTAGAATTCGAATTTATATATTCGCGGTACAATCGCTAATACACTTAATTTATAGCTCATTTCTTCGCAAAAATGGTAAAATATTTCATTGGTTCGCAATTTTATTAAAATATTAAAATAATAATTATATGTTGTAAAAAATAATAAAACTTTATTTTTTAATTTTATTAACATATATAGACAAAAAAAAAAAACTCATTATATATATTTTATTCAGATTTTCATTAATAATTATCTTTTTTTAATTTTATTGACATATAATTAAATATGCATTTAACTATATTCAATTAAATGCATCGAATTTAAAATTAAAAAAAATTAATTATGTGTCTTTTGGGTTGAGTTTCACTTTCATCCATCGCAAATCTTGAGGTTAATTTTCACTTTCATGCATAGACAATTTTGCTTAATTTGTTAAATTCATTTAAATATAGAACTTCATATATTTATTTTGTTGCAATTAGTTTATTTTATGTAAATTATAATTTTTGAAGGTTATTATTTCTATTCTTGATTGTCAAAAAATTTTGGACAAAATTTTTTATTTTTTTATACAACATATGTTTGAAAAAGTTGTATTAACTAATTTAAGTTTGAGCAATTGTTTAAAATCTATTTTGTCTACAACAACTTTAGTGCATCACAGAAGTGTGGACAACCACAAACCGTACAAACAATATAGTATTTAAAGATTTTCCAAAATTTATGAGAATTATAATTCATTTATATTTTAAGCATTTGTTGACAGTTTGTATCATTAATCAAAACATATTGTGTGGTCAAATTTTATTTTATTTTATTTTATTTGATCATGATATTTACAGTAAAATCATTTCGTATTATTCTTTCGTCCAATGCACGAGTGTGATAGTAGTGTTGGATTAAAGGTCAAGGGGTCTCTTCATGATCTCAATGTAAAATCAATATCTTCAAAATATATTTATCTAACAATAATTTTAGGAAGATATTTTTAATTGACATTGTGACATAGAGAACATACATTAGATGGTGTAAATAACTATCTCATTACTTACTTTTTCATCACCCAATGTATGTGCGCTTATCATAATATCACTTAAAAATGTCAATTAAAAATGTCTCCATAGAATTATTGTAATTACACAATTCCAGGGAGATATTTTTAAGCGACATTATGACACATTACACATTCATTGGGCGATGAAAAAGTAAGTGGTTGGATTGTTATTTTTACCATCAAATGGATATGTGATATGTTACAATATCATTTTTTGGGGATATTTTAAAGTGACATTATAATACATCACACATTCATTGGGCTGTGAAAAAGTAAGTGGTTGGGTAGTTATTTTTATCATTCAATGAATATGTGACATGTTATAATGTCACTTAAAAATGTCCTCAAAAATATATTATAGCTCATAATTCTTTGGAAAAAGTACATAATTACAAACTTAAAATTATCATTTTTTAAAGTTAACAAACATAAGATTTCTTTTTAAAAATCATACGTTAATAATAATTATTATTGTTGTTATTATTATTATTATTATTATTATTATTATTATTAAAGGTAATATAATTTTACACAAACACAACTCACACTTAATATTTCGTCCCTTGCACCCCACCCCACCCCACCAGCAAAGTTACAGTTGGTCACACAAAGTCACATTTCAATCATAATTACAAATTTAATCACAAATTTCACCACACCTTATCCCATCAACAAAGTCACAGTTGGTCACAAAAAGTCACAATTCTATATACCCTTACCCCTTAATTAATAACATTAAATATTAATTTATTATTTATAATATTATAATATAGTTTTATAATATTTATTTAGTATTTAGTTAATTTATTATTTAACAATTTATTATATTACAACCTAACAATTTATAATTTTGTAATATATTTCTTATTATTACATTTTTTAAATTTATTTAGTGTTAAGAAAAAAAATTACTTATCATTTAAAAAATATTATTACTACTATAATATCTTAATATAATACTTAAAATATATTACCCATTTGGGATGAGTGAAAAACTCGCGATTCCTTATTTTTCTTATATATTTAGCTATATACCCAATATACCCTTTACCTTCTTATAAAATTAAACATTAGTTTATTATCTAACAACTACAATGTTATAATATAACTTGATATCAATATACTTTCTCATTTATTTACTATAAATTCATTTATTATCTACCAATTTACAATTTTATAATATTATTTTATATCATAATCATCATAATATTTTTATACTTTTTTTTCATTTATTTACCATTAAGATTAAGAGAAGAAGAAAAAATACTTCATCATTTAATAATTATTATTATGACAATATGACTATAATAAATATATATAATACTTAAAAATATTACATACACAATTTTAAAAAATGATTTGTCTACTCAAATTCCATAGTTTATACTATATACATTATGAATGTAATAATCACATGGACTTCAATCCATAAGGTTACAATTTCATTAATTCATGATTTTTATTTTCATAGGCTACAAGAGAAAAATATTTTAATATTTTTAATTCACATTAACCTCTTTTATCTTTTTGTTATTTGGAGTGCTCTTCTCAATAATTTTTCAAGTTTTGTGCTAATTTATTATTAGAGTTTTTATTTTAGATTTTTAAGAAAATCATGTTATGATTTCACTTCTTCATTTAATAATATTATCATATAAAAACCAAAATATTACATTCAGAATTCTAAAATTGGATTGTTCTATTCAAATTCTATAGTTTAGAATGTGTATATTTTGAATGTAATAACAATGTGGCCTTCAATCCAAAATATTACAATCTCATTAATTCATCACTTATTTTCATAGGTCACATGAAAAAAGATATTTTACAAATTTTAATTCACATTTACATACAATACAATTACGTTACGTTAATGTAGATTAATTTTTGGATTAATGCGTCTATGACATTTTACGCGTACTACTTCATTGATTTTCATATTCAATAATTACACGACAATTAGAATGAATGCCTTAAACTCTTATCGATACCATCACTATTAATTAATAACATAATTCATAATTCATTACATTAATTTTTTGTCTATTAATAATATAATATGCAACTTATATAATTTCATATTACTGCATGTAACTTCTGATTTTATGATACAAAATGAAATTATTTCAACAAAAAATGAGTATGTAAAAGTTCTTAATGGCGACGGGTTATGACATATTTACTCAGATACAAACCCTATTTGGCTCATCTTAAAAGGTACTTAAACTTATTTTTAAGTAACTTTTATTTTATATTATATTATATTTCTTTTTATCATTTTGATAGATATAAATTAATCACTTTTATTTAAAAGTCAATGCTGAAATTATCTTTACAATAGCCAAACAATTTGATGAAACCACATATACAAGTCTTGCTAGATTGCGTATATCACGCTTAGCCTCCCTTAGAATAAAAGAGAGTAATTGAAATATGCAAATGAGGCAGTCAATTCTGATGTCTTATAATGGATAGATCATTTAAGAACATGAATTTGCGAGTTGTAAACTTCCGCAACATTATAGCTATCCGACTCCAATTCCAACACAATCATATTTCGAGACATAGCAAAATTGAATCCTTATAAAATATCCAAGCACTCTCCCATAAGCAACTCCATCAAACCTTGATGGGTTTGGATGTAGTAGCTACCATTTGTCCTCGTGATTTCCGCAAACAATTATGGCCCCAAAAAATCGTTTAATTTTTTATAGTACAGGAGATACATTTTTCGAATGTTTTACTGAAGGTGACAATATGTTTACTAACTCCCTCTCTCACCCCTACAGAAAGACATCACATTTTGCTTCCATCAATACCCTAATTTTCTGATATTTCGTCTAATTTGTATTTGCTCTGGATTTAAAATTACAAGTAATCCCTGAAAAGTCTTCATACAATGTTAAACAAGTTTTAACTTAATCCATGCTCAACTTGTGTGTGTACTCAGTCTACTCATAAGATGCACAACCCCCAAACTTGTTATTTTCTCTCTAATTTGGGGTACATTTTATAATATTGTTTCCTACATCACTAATTATTTTCCCTCTCAAGTTCAGGTGAGTCTAACAAGTAACACAACTATCTAGGTTTGCGATGATTCTCATAACAAGTACCACAACTATGCAGGTTTGAGACATTCTCCTTTATTTGAGTACCCCGACCTTCAAATATCAACTAGGTAATTGAAACTCATTAGTTATCTTAATCCCATTTATGCAACCT
The DNA here is from genome assembly GCA_963555705.1 of Ligustrum vulgare. Taxonomy (NCBI): domain Eukaryota; kingdom Viridiplantae; phylum Streptophyta; class Magnoliopsida; order Lamiales; family Oleaceae; genus Ligustrum; species Ligustrum vulgare. Next base: position 36,409,431 of record OY743173.1, on the reverse strand, counting down.
ATCAGCTAAATACTAATTTCATGCAGTACCTATCTCCATAATTATTTATGTAGTACGTTTTAGGCTGGTGACTCCTAAGTCAAATGACCATAGGGCACCAGGTATAGAAATACCCTTACAAGCCTAATGATTCAAGTCAAATCTGTTTCGAAGAAAGGTGTCAGATGTATGAAATATCTTAACAATGCTCTCTATTTTGATTTTTTAAATAGTTTTTCTTTTCTTTTTCCATACAAAAATAAATTTATATAATTTACCTTCCTCCCTTAAGCTTGCTAGATGATCCCTGTAGCGAGATTAGACCGGTGACTTCCAAGTCAGATAACCATAGGGCACCGGGTATTAACATATCCTTACAGGCTTACTAACTTGAGTAAAAAATGCTACAAAGGGAGGTAAAAGAATGCATGCATATTCCTACTTTATGTAACTTCCGTGGTTGAATTTATCGAGTCGGTGTATTGCATTTTAACGAGCGTGATTTGGTGAAAATTTTGATTTTATTTCCTAACATTTTAAATAAAAAGCCTCAAATAACATCAAGTCACAACAGGTTCTCGTCCAATGTTCACACAAATTCACCGTTGGTCACAATTTCTAATATAATTGATCACAATCATCCATAATTTGTCACATATTATTTTGGCCTCTTCTAGAGCTTAAAAACCAAGACGAGTTCGTCTGGAAAGAAGAACACCAGAAGGATTTTGACAGCCTGAAAGCATACTTGTCAAGTCTACCAGTATTGGTTTCTCTGATTCAAGGAAAGCCAGTAAAAATGTATAATTGGCCAAACAAAACTCTATAGTGATTAGTTGGGTGAGGAAAGAGCGATTTATTATCTTAGTATTCAACTGATTAGTAAAATGGAAGATTAAATGGTTGAGATTCATGATTTTACATAACATTCACTTAATTAATTTTTCAATATGCGAATTAACAAATTACTCATTTACAATATTAGAGACTCGATTTTCCTATTTTAACTAATTGTGTCTCTCAAGTGAAACTAATGATAATTAATTGGTTTAACTTACTATATCTCTGTGTTGATTAAAAATTAAAGAAAAACATTAATTTTTTATATCTCTATCTCCTAAATTATGACCTAGGGCCTTCGTTATTTGGTCTAAAATGCACAATATCGTTCGATCATCATACACTTCATAAATCACATATTTGGTGATCAATCAAACAAATGGAATAATTTCAATAATAAACACACATGAAAATAGGTACTTAAAATCAATAGGTAAATATTAAAATTACTTAAACTAAGTTAAGCTACACCAATCATTCCAATATTAAACAACTAGTACATTGTATAAGTATTGCACAAAAGATAAGGTTTAGGAAATTACATCACAAAGTAAAGAAATTAAAGATTAATATACAAGATAATAAAATAAATCATTCCCTTGAGTTTTGCTCTAAAAATTATTGAGCTTTGCTTTGTATTTTCACCTTACTTCTTGCTTCTTTACTTCAATGGAGACCAGAATTTGAAACAAAAACAAACTACCAACTAAGCGGGAAAAAAAAAAAGAAGAAAAAAAAAGAAAACAAAGCAGAAAAACTAAAGAAGGTCGGGGCTTTTTAGAGAGGAAGAAGTTTTTTTTAAAAGGAGAAAGTGGGAGTATAAATACTCTAAAAAAAGCAGACCTAAAAAGGTCCCAAAAACGCCAAAGATCGAAGCCAAACACACTCTTAAAGCTAAATAATTAAAACAAAAATAAAATCTGAATTAGGCCGAAATCAGCTCACACGATCGCATGGGCCAATAGATTAATACTCGAGTTAATTTCATAAAATACTTAATTAACAAACCAAAACTGAATTTTACTACTCAAAAAACAAATTTGAAAAATACTTCATGTTCTTCAACCATATCCGACGCCACCGCCGCCGCCAACCGACCTCACCACCACCACCACCACAGCCGACATCACTCTATCTCTCAACACCATCACTGCTGATGTCACCTCCGATGATTATCACTCATTAACTTTCAAATCCCAGAACCCAATCACTGTCATCGTCTCCATCAGCCTTAATCGACCACTAGTCCACCACCATCACCATCAACAGACCACCACCAACCACCTGCACCATCAACAGATGAGTGGAGGACATGAAAAATTGTAGTATTGAGGGAGACTGTGGGGGAATGAAGACTTGTGTTGGTGAGAACGAATTGGCTTTCATTCGACGTCGAGCCCAATGACAATGGAGCTAGTTAAAGCCCAACTCAATAGAGAGAACTCCGATGAATTGGCCGAATTTACCGATTGAATCGATGGTGCCTTTTCTTGGTCGGTGGGTTCCACAAATCTTGAAAGTTGAAAGTGTAAAATGGGGTTAAAAAATTGTAAAGATGAAATAGTGGTTGTGAAAAATTGTAGTGAAAATTTTGATTTCTGGGTACACTGAAGTTTGGGAGATAGATGAAAAATTGTGGTTGTGAAAGTGTAAAGATGAACAGTGGTGGCTGTGAAAAATTATAGTGAAATAATGTATGAAAAGTGTTTGATTTTACGTCTAAAACAAAGTATCATAAAAAAATTTTAAAAGTATAAAGCAGTGATACTTTAAAAAAATGTTTGAAGACTTTTTGATTTTATGTTTGAGATAAAGTATCATAAAAAATTGTAAAGTATCAAACGTTGATTTTAGAAAAAATTGAAAAATATCATAAGTTTCATACTGTGATACTAAAAAAAAAATTTATAAAGTATGATAATAAAAAATTTGGAAAGTATCACAAGTATCATACTGTCAAACTAACATAATCATAAGTATCATACTGTGATACTAATCTATTTGAGAAGTATCTTAAGTATTTTTCAGTTTTTAAGATTTTTTTAAAAGTAATTTTCAAATTTTATAAAATTGAAGTAAATTTCAGTTTGATCCCTTAAAGTAGAGTATTTATGTAAACAACCCTTAATACTCTGATGAAGTGCTGGGCGCTCAAGCGAGCACCAACTGCTTTAAGCCCATGACTTGATATTATATATATATATATATATATATATATATATATATATATATATATATATATACATCCCTAAAATATTTGCACTGCAGGTCCTCCAACTTTCTATGACATTTCAACTGAGTCCTCAAAATTTTTATTTCTTTCAATTAGGTCCTTGAATAACAAAATCGATCTTCTTTTAGTTCAATGTTTCTTCAATCTTTTTCAATTTCTTTCCAGTTGGTCAAGTTGTACCTAAATGTACAAGATAAACACAATTTATAAATAGAAATTCGCTCAATTTGTCAATTAAAATATCAATTTAAGATCAAAATAAGTGTGTAAAGCACACTTATCATGCCCCCAAACTTGAGTTTTAGCTCTTCTCGAGCAAAATTATCTACTAGTGCTATCAAGCAACATGGAATATGGATCAATAATGTTAGACAACTTGTAAATTATTCATGAGTGTAAAATTGTATAATAATCAAAATTATGCTTCCAAATAATATTACAAAAAAGAGGTTTAACTTATCCAATGTTCGACTAGTGTGTATAGCTACTTTCAATCTTCAATTAAGTTTGAAAACATTGTAGAGTGTAGAATTTTCAATTCGGTATCAACCCACCATTATTAGTTAATTCTTTCATTTTCTGCTCGTGACATTCATCCTCCTCCCCAAAATTATTTCTTTTCTTTCTCGAGATGCAATTCTAGAGGTTACTTTTAAATCACTTATTTATTTTTCCATTCTAATTTGGTTGAGTTTTACAAGTAATCTCAACAATCTAGATATCTGATGATTCTCTCAAAATTCAAGTGCTCCAATAATCAAGCAACCACTAAGAAATTCAAATCATCTAGTAATCTAAGCCTTATATACAAATGCATGATTTCTATCTACAAATGTGATAATTGCTCAAAACTTCCCCACTCCCTTAAACTTTTTAATTAACCCATGTAGCGAGTTTTAGGTCGATAATTCCTCGATGTTTTTAGGATCAAAGGGTCTCGGTTTTTGAAAATTGAAATATCCCAATGGACTTAATAACTAGAGCTAAAAAAGCTATGAAGTGAGTTAGATTTATTAAGCAATTGCAATATTTTTTTAGTACCCTACTCATTAAGATTTCTCGTTGACCCATTTAGCGAGTTGTATGCCGGTGACTCCCAAGTTTAAAACTTGAGGCACTAAGTTTTGAAATACTCCAATGGGTTTAATCACTCGAGTTAAAAAGACTACAAGATAAGGAAATGTGAGAAATTAAAATGGACTTAGATCTTTAGCATATGGTCATTACCTATCTTATACTTGATATCAAAAACACTCCACACAAATTATATCAATCATGCATGGATGAATACATATCTAAACCATCTCCTTTACTGGCTCGAACACTCCCAAACTTATCTCACTATAGGATCAATTTAGAGCATTAAAAAAATTGATAGGTTGGTAAAAAAAAATTAAAATATAAGCTCACAACCTAATCCTTCTACTTTTATAAATCTCTCCACCTTTCAACAATTTTCAAACTTCACCAATACTTAATCATGACTACTATGCTTAGTAAAACTAGGATCTTACATGGATAAGCAATTTGTAAAAATAGACACAAGTAGCATATTGTTCATAAATCATGAATCAATAACAGTTTTCAACATCGAGTCATCCTAAGCCAGCAATGCTATCTAACATGTAAATACACAATGAGAAATCGCTCCCAAACTTGAAATACACATTATCCTAAATGTCTAAAATAAAAATCAAAGTAAGAGGGAAGAAGTTACTAGACATCTCAAAAAGTGGTGAAACACTCATAAGTAGTCTTAGGCATGTGAACATCTCATAGAAAACACCTATGGTCCACCCCCAAACTTGTGTTAAAGCCTCTAATCAATTGGGCACTAATTTCTCTAATGATGCATTTCACCGAACACCATGTGAACATCATATGAAAACACAAGAAAAGTGTAGATATTAAGTGGTGAATGACCCAAAAATTTAAATCACATTCACATTCACATTTCAATTCTAACACATAAATCCAATACAATCTTCCCATCCACCTCAATGATAAATCACAATTGAAGATAAAATACAATATTCAACATATAGTCTACAAACTGAGTGTTAAACAAATATTTGACTTCGAAAGTTTGATATGAATGTATGCTAGAATTAAATGAGAATGTATAGAGTTATTTAACACTACCCAACTTAAGCAAAATAAATTTGGAAGATTAAGATTTGGGTTTTACCAACTTATTTGTAAGAAAGTAAATAAAATGCAAAAAGATAAAAATAAAGCCAAGTAAATGATAGAGAATGTGTTGCCTCCCATTAAGTGCTTATTTAAAATCGGCCCAAGCAATCACGTGGGCCAACATATTAATACTATGTGGAAGTGCTGAGCGCCCAACATAGATGCATAAGGCATGGGCTTCAAGCATATGCATTGATATGTGTGCGTGCGTGCGTGTGTGTTATTATATTTTTTTTTCTTTTTTTTCTTTTTATTCAAATTATTAGCAAGTCAAACCCTTCAACTTCAGATCTTATTCAATTTAGTCCCCACATTTTGACTTTTAAAAATGCCCTTGAAATATTTGTAATGCGGATCCTCCACCTTTCTAGGACGTTTCAATTGAGTCCTCAAACTTTTGATTTCTTTCAATTAGGTTCTTGGACATCAAAAATTCTCTTCTTTTACCTCAAATTCTCTTCAATCTTATCCAATTTCTTTTCAATTGAGGTTGTACCTAAATCGAGAAGATAAACACAATTTATAAGTAGAAATTCGCTCAATTTGTCAATTAAAATGTCAATTTAAGACCAAGATAAATGTTTAAAGCACACTTATCATTTAGCTCTTTATTTCACTTGTACAAAGTTAAGGGCCTATCTTCGGACTGTGTATTTAGTATCAAAGGTGGATTTAATTAATTACATGTTTTCTCACCCTGTATTACACCAAAAAGTTTGGATTGTGGACTTTGAGTTTATCTGAATTTTAAATACAATACATACAATAAAAGGCCATAAAAAATCAAGCACTGGCAGACTTCTTGGCTGATCATCCATGTGTTGATATTCTAAGAGAAGTTGACTTATGCGAAGTAAAGCCTTGGATGTTATTATACTTTAATGGTTCAAAAACAACCAAAGGAGCTGGGGTCGATGTAGTACTAATAGATCCACTCGAGGTAAGTTATCAATTCTTCTTTACCTTAGATAATCTATGCATCAACAACCAAGCTGTATAGGAAGCTCTCATTTTGGGTTTGGAGTTGCTGATAGAAATTCAGGAATGTGATGGTTAAGGGTGATTCTCAGTTAGTGATTCATCAATTAGATGGCATGTTCAAATTCCAAAGTACTTCTATAACAAGTTTGTACGAGATTTCCCAAGAATTACTGGAAGAGTTTGACCAAATAGAACTTTACTACATAAACATGATCTACAATTACTTGGCAAACGAATTCACCCAGATGGCCTCGGGATATTCCAAGATACTAAATATGGACTTCGTATGTAGATATAGAAAAACCATGCAGGAAATTCAATGAAGAGCAAAAGGTATCAACTATATAGAGCATGGAGAAATAACGAATTGAAGAGAAGAAATCAAAAGGTTTTTAGAGAAACCTGAAGGAAAGAACCACATAAAGATGAAGTTAGATGCCCTAAACTTCGTCTTGATTGAAGGAGAGCTATACAAAAAGCATGCAGATAGAATCATGTTACAGTGTACAAGCTTATCTAATACTAAGACAGTCATGGCGGAAGTGCACGAGGGAATATGCGAAGCTCATCAAGCAGGTCAGAAAATGAGATAGCTAATCATCAAAGGATGTCGACAATTGAAATGACTCTCATTATTAAACCATGTCCATTCAAAAGATGGGCGATACACTTGATAGGAAAAATCTATCCTCCCTCATCCAAACAACACACATTTATCATAGTAGCCATGAATTTCTTCACTAAGTGGGTCGAAGACATTCCTTTGAAGTAAATCTCTCAAGGAAGCGTCTTAAATTTCATCTGAGATCACTTTATTTACCTGTTTGGGATACCTCAAGCTTTGATGGTAGATCATGGAACTTTCTTGAATGGAGATCAAGTCAAGCAATTCCTGGGCGAGTTTGGTATCAAGTTAGAAAATTGGACTCCCTATTATGCTCAATCAAATGGTCAAGCCAAATATTCTAACAAAATACTCAAATGTGTTATAAGGAAGGCTCGGACTTGGCACGAATTCTTAGTTAAGACGTTGTGGCCTTACAGAACATCTCCTCAATCAAGCACAAATATGCATAAGCCATGGTTCAAGACTTTGCATAAGCACAAATTAAGGTGGCTTTGTAAAATAATCATGAACAATATGCATAACCCATGGTTCAAGACTTATTGGAATTGGATGAATTAAGGTTAGATGTCCTAGATAGACTACAAGTTCAGAAGTAAAAAATGGCTAGATCTTACAACAAGAAAGTAATAGCCAGGTCTTCTGCTAGGGGCGAATTAGTCTGGAAAACAATTCTCCCCCTGGACAGCAAAGATCCAAAATATGGAAAATAGTCATCCAACTGGGAATGTCCATAAAAATTCAAAAGTGTACTATCTAACAGAGCATATCATTTGGAAGACTTATACGAAACAAGGCATGTGAGAGCTATCAATGGAAAGTATTTAAAAAAATATGTTCCTTCAATGTGAGAAAGTGAACAAATAAAAAACAATACTATGTAGGAGTCAAAGTAAAAGGTGCTGCGTACATGAACAGGACGTTATCGTCCTACAAATCATACTTTTAGGGCAAAGGGATGATATCGTCCTATAGCATCCTTCTTATAAGTACGCACACTCAGTTAATGAGCCTTAATTGGTTATAACTTATAGCGAAATCCTATTATTTTCTGGAAGCAAGCAAGTAAAAGAAAATAGGATGATAACATTCAAATAAAGGATAGAGCGAATAGCATTCAAACAAATGCTTTATTAACAAAAGAATTCTTTACAATAAAAAAAAAGTAAATACAAATGTCCTACAGGTCGTACTTTCAAAAGATTACATATAAAAGCAAGCCACCACTATTCTCTTATCAACTACTAAACTAATAAGTGGGCCAATATTCATTGCCTTCCTAAATGCATTGATGCAAGGACATCCCATAGTCTGGCCAAAAGAAACAAAGTACCACAAAGATCAGAATGATCTATTAGCAGACTGAGAAGCACCCACAATAAGCAACGGCCTAAGAAACACTCTCAGCAAGTCACCACCTCACCACAAGAATCCCTATTGGGGATCATGGGTGGAAGAATTAGGGCAAGTGAAGCCAAAGCAATTTCTTTCTAATGAAGATGGGAAATGTTTGCTTTCTTGGATTCTAGGAGATAATCATCTTTCAGAGGCATGAGATCTAGAGAAGGTTAAAGATGAAGACAGTAAGAGATAAAATACATTATAAAGTTCAATCCTATTTATAGAAGGTCAGGAGGTAAAGAGTTGGAATCCAAAGAACCGTTTATGAAGTAACGAAAATGGAGGCCAAAAAACTAGAAGGCATATCAGAAGTTTCACATTTTTCAGACTTTGCAACTGAAAAAGTGCACAAATACTTTGAACATGGAAAATTAATGATTTGCACATTAATCCATTCATGTTGGGAGTAATTGTGTACACATAAAAATACCGAATTCAAAGGCCCAACATGGAAGTCCAAAACATGAAAGCCCATTATTAATGCATGGCGATGTGGAGGAGTCTGGGCGATTACAGAAGCATCTGAGTAATAGGGCAACCGAGCAAGTGACAAGTAAAGAAAAAGTTCTCAAAACTCATCCCACGATCCATTTGGTAACTTGCAAGTGGTTACCACAACATGAACAGTTAAGGAAGATCATTAGAAGTTACTTAGGGCAAAGAAGTGGACAATAGTTATGAGAAGAAGTGGGCGACGGTTATGCAACGTAATGGACAACAGTTACCAGATGCAGGTTACGAAGCTAAGGTAGAAAACCAATAATTCAAAGTAGTTAGCAGTTTACGTTAACATGTATATATTGTAGAAGTTTAGACATTTAGAAGGACTAACAACTAGAAACTCTCAAAATAGAGATGTAATCTGTTTATCTTATATCTTAGAACTTATCCTAGTTTAAATTGTGTGCTTGTACCACTTCAAGACGTCTTGTGAACCAAGCTTTTCTTAGTGCAAACACCCCTTTTGGAACTTTGTTTTAAGAGGTTTGTCTCTTACACTTTCGTTTAATCTTTTTTAATTGTTAGTTCGGGCGAAACCACACCTGCACGAAACAACTTAAAAGAATTAACAACCTATTGATTAGTTAGAAGTGATAATACCTATTGTTAGAAAAGTCACATGATGCAAATTGTAATGATATTTTAAGTATTATTACTATTACTTATGTTAGCTTGTGAAATAAAAGTGATTATTGTACGTTATTCGGAATTTGAAATAAAAAAAGGTTTTTTCAAAAATAGAGGGGACGTGTCTATCTCGAGGGAGCTAAGCCTTACTAAAACAAGAAGAATTATGTAAATTTTTAGAGTATAGTGACTATAATCATCATAAATCTCATGAATGTGTATTTGCAATTGAAATTTTGAAATAAGAAATTTGCATAATTTTAAACAAGGTATTCTGAAATTTTATGAAAGCTCAAGGGAGATGCCTGTAATTTTCCATTCTAAGTCACAAGCAAAAGTAATGGAGATTGAGACAAATGCGGACATCCTTTCTTAAGTCCATTTATTTTGCATTATGTTTTAGTGGGCTTGAATTCTTTAAGTCAATTTATTTAAACTTTATGTTTTATTGGACATGTATATGGGTTTGGCCCAAGCCCCTTTGATAGTTACTTTGTTTTGTTATTTATATGGTCATATTTCGAATAGAAAGGAAATTGATGAATGAATGAAGTTTATTGAGGCTGGTTTCCCACGTTTTCTCCCTCCCTTGTTTTTCCCTTCATCCTGTTTCCCCACTTTCTCTTATTTTCCTCTTCTTTCCCCTCTTTCTTTCTATAAACTCCTTCTCCCCGTTGATTTCTACATCAAAGTGGTATGAGAACTAAACGTGGGTTACACAACTGCAACTCACCAAAAATCATCTACTACACACCATACCCAACCTGTCAAAAAAGTAATACCAAGCTCAGTCCCAACCCTAAGCACGCGACCCACTACGGTTGTCTTTAACCTCACAATTATTCTATAGTCATCATCATCGACCACCACATATACTACAACAGACATACAACAACACCAATATTCAAAAAAAAAAACCCCAAGAAAACACAGTCCAGTTGCACTGACTATAGAAGACAATAACTGATGCCACAACTCTCACCAACATCCACCTCTCCAGCCTCCGATTTTTCCAATCACGAGTTAGCTCCCCTCGCTGGCAGTCAGGATGTCGCCGATCAGCAACCTAGACACGAGTGATTCCATGAATTGAGCCTCAGTTTTCCTTAGAGAAGGCAAAAAAAATAAAAAATCTAACCCGAATGGGACGAAAAAATCTGCTCCGCGAGTTGGTGGGGCGGGTTTTGGCCTCCCCGACCCGAACTCACCCCGAATAATTAATTAAAAAAATAAATGGGAAAAAAATGAAAACAATGCTAAAAACTGAAAAGTTAAATGGGGCGACAGGGTTGACCTTCCCTGAAATTCGTGGGGCGAGCCGCAGTTTGGAAAAAAATCGCAGGCGACACGGGTCGGGGTACCCACCCCGATGCCATCACTAGTTTTCCTTTTATTATTTTTGCCCTCGTTTAAGCCCTTGATTATGTAGACAGTGTATTTTCAGGTTGGGTCTTAGTCACTTTATGTATTTTGGAAAATGGGACCTAGGTGTGTAAACCTATTTGTTTGAGCCTTGATTGATAGTTTGGGCCTTATATTTGATTGTTTGGGCTTCATATTGTAACCTGCTTGTTTTGTTTAATTTTGTAGCGACCAAGAATTTTTATGCAATTAATAATTATTTTAATATTTAGAAAATCGTGTCGCTACTATCTCACCTATTATTTTTGACGTTAATGCCGCGACGCGATTCGTCTAGCCAAGTCGAGAAATATCAAGTTTGTTTGATTTTAAATTAAATTTCGAGTTTTTAAAATTATATTAATTTAATTATTTATTCAAAGTATTATGGTCAAAATCATTTTTAATTTCAAATTCAGTAAAATATCTTAATCTTTCTTATTTAATTATTTTAAGTCCAAAATAAGTAATTCAATTTTATCTCAAAATTTATTTATTCTCAAATTTACTTTCAGTCCAAAATATATCTGTTTTAAATACATTTTTTTTCCAAATCGAAATTAGTCAAATTTTTAGTTAATTATCTTAAATGAATCCTATTTAACTAAACCTAACTGCACCCCCACGTTTTCATCTTTACACAAAACACCATCATTATCATTCCAACACCCTAGCAAATTCCACCCGTTACAAACCACAGCCCACGAACCTCCATTATGATCACCTGCATAAACTCCATCATCTATCATCACCATCATCAGATTTTCACTCTATGCACAAACCAACCATCTTCATCACAGCAATACATTCGATTCCATACTGCTCTTTACACCATAACCACCTCCAAGAAACCATCACAACCATTTTTGATAGTCGGCAATCATCAGTCCAACAACCAGCCTGTCTCTCCAATTCACCACTGCCATGGCCAAACCAATCATCATCATCATCAGATCAACCAACTTACACCATCTCCATCAACACAATTCAATCCTCTGCAATTCACAGCCGTTCAATACCTTCAGCCCCAGCCCAAGAATTGAACCACCAATCTGTAAATCAAACAAACGTCGCCTGAAAACTCCAAAATCTACCGCCACCTCCATGCCAAACCTGAATCCCCATCTATCAGTTTCAAATTCAAAATCAAAACCCAAAAGACTGCGAAGAATTTGAAACCCAGTTACTTACCACAATCGCCTACTGCCCAAAGTCAACAAAACCCAAATTAAAAACCCAGAAATAGAAGAAGTTTAGAATCCTACCTTGATCGCCGGTTTTGGACAGCCCAAACCCGAACTTCAAGCTTCGTCTCAACACCAATTTTCACCTCGACATCGCACCCTTTTCTCGCACCCAAACCACACTAAAGCCACACAAATCTAGTCTACAACACCCCCGACATCTGCTACAACCTGCGCCGGAGTTTTCGTCGGCGAGCTCACCGGCTGGAGACGGATTTTCCTCAGCCGCTCCTCCCCTCCCTCTCGCCCTTCGCTCTCTCTCTGTCTCTGAAATGGAAATGGGTAGAGAGAGAAAGAATCTGATTTTTTTTTAATAAATTGTGACTTTCGAAAATTTGCACCTTGGTCCCTAACTTTTAAAAGTCTTTCAAATAAGTCCCCAGGTTTTAAAATGATTATTTCAGCCCTAAATTTCAAAAGTTATTATTTTAACCCATAAGTATCAAACCCATTTTATTTCAGTCCCTGCTGATTTACCTTATTTGATTTTAAGCCCAAGTTTTAAAATATTTACATTTTAGTCCCTCAACTTTCAAAGTATCCATTTTAGTCCCTCAACTTTCAAAACGTCAATTTCAGTCCTCAAATTGTAAATTATTATTTTTAAACTATAAATTTCTAAAGACTAAGGCAACTTATGGGCTAGACGAAGCGTACGGAGAATTAAAGAATGGAAGTCATTTCCCGCTCAACTTTGCACTCTTCGGATATAAGGTAGACTCTCCTTATTAATTTATTTAAATTATAATTGCATGTGAATGTCACGTGATTTGTGAAAAGTCATTTTTATGAGAAGAAATGAAAATGTATTTTTCGTGGAAAGACCAATGTGTAGACTTATTTAAATTGTGATTGCATGTAAATGTCATGTGACTTGTGAAAATCATTTTTATGAAAAGAAAACTTGGAAAGTCCAATGAGTAGAGGACCGGGAACGCTACAAAAAGTGGAAAGACCATGCATATGCGGGCAAGATTGGGAAAAGGCCCCTTGAGGGAGCCCAATCCGCTACCCACATTTTTATGTTTTTAAAGAGTATGAAAAGAAATGAGAATATATTTCCTTTGTGGAAAAGATCATGAGTAGACGGCTATATCCCTTGAGAATCGGGAACGCTACAAAAGTATAAAGAGAATGAGTATGACTCGGAGAAGGCCCCAGCGAGGGAGCCGGGTTGTTATAGAATGAGTATGCGGGCAAGATTGGGAGAAGGCCCCTTGAGGGAGCCCAATCCGCAACCCCATACAATGTTTTTAAAGAGTATATGAGAGAAGTCCTATCAATACCCTATGTTTCTAAAGAGCCTGCATTTATGTGTTCAATTATATTGTAGATTAATTAATTGACGATGAGTCTACTGAGTATTTCTATGAAATGCTCATGTCTATTTTTAACAGTTTTGCAGATTTCGGAGACGGTGGCAAAAGATGAATGATGGTGGCAATAAACGTTAAATGGTTGAAAGTTTGACAATGATTTCCGTATTTTTCCAAACATTGAATAATTATGAGAACTTCAGTTATTTGAGAAATTATGACATTGTCAATTTCTTTACAATATTAATGGATTGATTTACTACTTTAAATTGTTTCATAAATGTTTTCAATTTTATCGACCATTACAGTTTAATTAATATTGCCAAAGATGAATTTCAATTATTTCTTCCACAAAATATATATATATATATGATTATAAAAAGTTAGATCAGACGATGAAGTGGTGAACCGGGTATACGGAACTCGGGTGGCTACAAATTTAGTGTGTGTGTGTGGTGTGTGTGTGTGTGTGTGTGTGTAGAGAGAGAGAGAGAGAGAGGGGAAAACGCATGCCTTTCAATTCCTAATATAGCCATATAAATAAAAATAAAATAAAAAACGAAGTAACTGTCAAATGGGTTTGAGCCAAACTCATACACAAGTCCAATAAACATAAAGCCTAAATAAGTGGACTTAAAAAATTCAAGCCCACTAAAACATAACTCGAAATAAACGGGCTTAAGGAAGGATGTCCACATCTGTCTCGATATTTTACTATTGTATTGCTTGGCCGTTCGATGGTCGTGCCAACATGAAGAAGATGATTGGGACACTGTTCAACTCTTTTGAATCTCGTGAATATCAGAAGTTAGGAATCCAAATATTGATGAGTGGAAAACAACTTCTTCGATCTCCATTGCCTTTTCATAAACTCCTATCTTTACTCAAACACGCTAAAAATTTGTTCTCACAAGTTGACCAATCTCATGTTGCGTCTGTGCTCACGCCTCTTTCTACACTTATCCCGATTTTGGCCTCTAATGAATTATTACATCATCCTGATTTTGCTATATGAGTAACAGTTGCTTCTTGTATTAGTGAAATATTTTGTATTACGGCACCCAATGTCCCTTATAGTGATGAGGCAACCCAAGTCATATTTCCACTAATTATATCATCATTTGCATCTCTCACTAACATATCTATCAACTTATATGCCAAGAGAGTTAGGATACTAGAGACTATGAATAGTGTGAGGTACTGCATCATCATATTGGATCTAGACGGTGAGTTTTTTTATAGTTGATACGTTATAAAATTTTCTTTTATTCTTAAAGGAAACTCATCTAGGAAATATCTTCACATCTATAGAAATAATTATAACCCTTGTATTGACAGAAAGTGATCATATCTCTCTGAACCTAATTACTCTTCTTTTGAATAGTGTGAAAAAGAAAAATAAGGAGATTTTTCCCATTGCATTTAATGTAGTGGAAAGAGTTTTAGAGAATTGTGCTAACACGATAAACCTTATTGGTCACAACATATAAAATCTTTAAAGGTTTCTTTAGATGATTATAGTGTAGTTGTTTCTTCCCTTTGCCTAGATGATGAGAGTCCTAAACAAAGTGTCGTGTCCCCTATTGTTATCACACATGTAGCTGATATACTTAATGTTGAAGAATTACCTATAACATTGCCACCAAAGTCAAACATTTCATATGTCATCGAATCTTCTGCCCACTCTTTTGCATGACGTTCATGTGGACTTTGTATTAATGTTGCCTCAATTACATAATACTCATGGGTTGTCATGTTAGATCCCAAGGCTATTGTTCAATTGCATACTTTTCTGATCGACATTAGGTTGTTGCCTACTAATCATAGACATATGATGTTAGCTCCTACCTTTGTTTCGGATGTTCCTAAATTTCATGCTAAGATTAAGAGACACATAATTTTCAATCATGAGATTTTTTAACTTACTTTTGATGTACAATTAAATTAAGGAACTTTAACGACTATTATTATGCTTTATTCCGTGTTTCTTTAACTCGGTTTCCTAGACTCATGTAGAAAAGAGTTTCTTATCACTCGTATAAAAATAATTCTGACTGGCCATCATACTTAAATAAAAGTTATGTTTTCAATGTAGAAGGATTGTTTCCTTATCCCATTCGAGCCTTCGAAGTTGCAATTATTTTTTTCTGCAGGCCAGTCTAAAGCTCTAGTTCATTGTGCCCCTCATTATGTACAACAAATTGAAAATTTTAAAGACGAGTTGCATCATGAGCTTTCGTTACTTGGAGCTTCTTTACGATACTTGATTCGAACGAGAGATCATCCCCTTTGTTCAGATCATATTATTAAGGATAATTTGAAGCTTCAATTGTCGTCAATTGCTGAGTCTGTTATTTGATTCATAAGGAAGATCGCCCCCGGTGATGATTTGTAGATTCAGTTGATGTTATATGTTCAATTCATGTATTTGGTTCATAATGGTATAAGTTCAGCCAGATAATGTTATCCAATGTTCAATACATGAATTTGGTCAAGATAAAAGATTAACCTCCTTCGAGTATGAAGTTTCATCTTAACTCGTCAAAGTTGAGTTTTCCCAACTGGGGAGAAATGATGGAGATCGAGACACATGCGAACATCCTTCCATAAGTTCATTTATTTTGCATTATAATTTAATGGACTTGAATTCTTTAAGTCCATTTATTTAGGCTTGTATATGGGTTTTGCCCAAGCCCCTTTGAAAGTTACTTTGTTTTGTTATGGGATAAATACATATGTAAGGAGTTTAAAAGATGGAATTTAAAATTTACGAAATTTGTAGTTTTAATACAAAAATCAAGTTTTTAATTAAAAAATATGTAATTAAATATGTTGAGGTCATAATTATACAATTTATGATCACAGATACAAGTCACAAATTTCATAGGTCACAATTTATGAAATTTCTGGGTCAAAAATTATAAAATTGTTTGGTCGCGACTTAATTCCTTGTTACAAATAATAAATTTATAGATCACGACTTATTTTCAGTCACAGATTATTAAATTAATCGATCACAAACATTAAAGGTCACGATTTATTACTCGGTCTCAAATATGGCTCATAATTAATTTTTCAGTCACAAGTATTTGGTCACGGCTTATTTCTGTTACAAATTTAAAGTTCAGCTTATTTTTCGGTCACAAATTGTCAAGTCAATCAGTCGCAAATGACTGATAGGTCATGACTTATTTCTCGATCACAAATCATAAAATTTATAAGTCATGATGTATTTCTTGATTACAAATTTATAAAATAATCTGCCACTACATATTTTTCGGTCACAATTTACAAATTTCTTAGGTGACAACTTATTTCTATCACAAATCTCAAATTGATAGGTCACGGATTATGAAATAATAGTCACAACTTATTTTTCGGTCACAATTTATAAATTTCTTAGGTCACTACTTGATTCTCGATCACAAATTACAAAATTATTGGTCACAACTTATTTTAGTCACTAATTTCAAAATAATTAATCACAACTTAAAAATTGTGAGTCATAATTATAAATTTAGCTACAAACTTAAATTTATTTAGATCACGTATTACTTAATGGTCACAAATCACAAATATTACTTCTTTTTAGGTTACACATTATAAAATTATTTATATGATTTATGAAAATAATCAATTACGACTTATTTTATTGTCATAATTTACAAATAATTGATCGCAACTTAAAAAATTGTAAATCATAATTGCAAACTTAGTCACAATCTCAATTTTTTTAGATCACATATTATTAATAAAAAAATAATCAATTTATGGGTCACATTCAATAATAATCCTCCACCACCAGCACCACCAACACCGTCCGTCGCCAACAACACAACCATCAAACGCAACCAACACAACTTGTGCCACCATCCCACTCCACATGCACCACCATCACCCCCACCAACACTATTTGCACAACCACCACAAACAAATTTTAGCCCTCTTACCCCCACCCAACCCGCCACTTCACCACCACCAAAACCACAAACACCTGCATTACCACGACACATCAATCACCTACCTGCACTTACTACTAAACATGCTCGCACACCACCGTCAGCGTCACCAGATCATCCAACATCACCTCAGTTGGACAAATCACCACCAAAACAACCATCGGCAACGTCTCCACCCCACCCCACCTGCACCACATCTGCAACCACCGACTATCTCCAACACCATCGCTACACCACAACAAACTCCCAAAACCATCACCTATTTCTTACATATGCGTACTTAAAAACTGAATGTGTTAACCCCCAATAATACTCCCCAAATTGCAATCACCAGAAGTCGAGTGATTCCAATTCATCAACATCGACTACTAGATCGAATATTCAAATTTCCATCTTAATTCAGATCTGAATGTTGAGATTCATATTTGGGAGGCATTGGGCTTCTATGCAATCAACTGTAGAGATAGAAATGGAGTAGTGAAGATGTCGCTACAATGCCGCCGCCGTCACCGGGTAGCAGCAATTCACCATCACCGCCCCCGCAGAGTTGCTAAAATCGCCACTATCTCTCTCACTTTCTGATTGCAAATTATTTGAACTCAATTGATTGGGGTGGGTGTGGGCAAGCTATGATGAGGGTTATAGGATATATAGAAAATGAATTTAATTTCCAATAATATTATTTAAAAAACTTAATTATAACCTAATTTTTGAACAAATTAGTTGTAAAACTTATGTTTGAAACGAAAAATTGAAAGACTTGTGTGGATGTAATTTTCACTTTTGTTATTTGTTTGGTTGTATTTGGAATGAATGAAGTTTATTGAGACTCGTTGCACACGTTTTCCCCCTCCCCTGAATCCTGATTTTCCCTTTTCTCTGTTTCCCTCCTCTCTTCTCGTCCTCTGAAGCTCTTCTTTCCCCTCTTCCTTGCTGCAAGTGTAACTCAAAATTTCTAGAGGGCCCTTAAACGGTCCAATTTGATAAGCAAGATGAGATGCTGGCAAAAAAAAAAAAAAAAAAAAAGTCATTTTGTTCAAGCATGTTCAGAGGGAAAAAAAAAAAAATACTATAGTTGAAAGTAATCGTGCTTTTGTTAATATCAATCAAACATGCTATACACACTTTAAAATTCGCATCAAAATTGATATTAAGAAATATAAAAGATAAAAACTTAGGCTAAGCAAAATATCTTACATTACAAAGTTAACCCCTGGTCATAACAGGCAATAAAGTTGATATTTCAAGCAGGCAGGTATACAATTTCCAAAAGTCGTAAGAATGGTAAGAATAAAAAAATATAACAACGTAACTGTAATTATCAAAACAGGAGAGTGAGATAGAATAAAAACTGAGCGCAAAAACAGAAAATAGAAATAATCCAAATGAAAACCTTGTCTCTTCTACTGCTCCTATCTGTTTGTTTATCCTATCTGCTTGTTTATCCAGCCGGCACCCACGTACGAACTTAACCAGTTTCACCAGTGAAAATACACGAACAAACAAGTCATCATAAGAATGTCGCTAAATCATCTAATCTGTGTAGGAGAACACAGTAAGCCAGATGCATCAGATCCTACCTCTGCAAGTTTACAAACAGTGCAAAGCTGCCCTTGTTGGGATGGAACGAAATGTGAACTGCAGTATGGGCATGTAACGTCCCTTTGGCCCCGGTATATTGGGACGTAGGTGGCTCCACACACTACGAAAGGATTTCTGAAGTCATAATTCAGATCGATGGCATCCTTCATATTCTTCTCAGCCACCTGTAGAATTTGGCGGGCCAATTTCAATTGGTTTTCAGCCGTTGGATTGGTTTCCAGAAGTCGCCTAGCAAAGGTGGCTGCAGTGCTTAGATTCTGTGCCTTGTAGCAAACAGTCATTGCATTCAATAATGCTAGTCTCAAGTGCGGAGTCTGAAGTTTACAGTGGGTAAAATATGCTGCTAGTTCCTGCTGACGTACCGGATTGTTCTTCAATTCCCTCCTCTTAAGTTCCATCAACAAACCTAGAACATACTCCTTAACAATGATAATCAACTCCTTAACTTCATCCACTTCCCTTCTTGTTTCGACCACGATCAGGGGTATCGTGTGAAGAATAGCCAGGCAATGTCCAAGTGCTTCAGAAAATTTTCCTGCAGTTGTTGCCTTGTAACCGGCATTGAGCTTCTTTTCCAATTGAGAAAAATTAAACACAAGTGCAGGGGGGGCCCGCACATTGGGACTTGCTGACTCACTCCAACCCCTCTCAACTGCCACCAAGATCACTGGGGCAGATGAGAAGGCACGTAAATAAGTGTGACTACCCATGTGAATATCATGAAATAATGACTTCAAAGGAGAGAAGTTTATTATCCCTAATTGTCGGCTTAATAAACGCATTGCTGTGTCAAAGTTTCCAGCAGCTGCGTGTTCAGCAGCAAGTGATGAATTTTGCACCCAAATCTGACTTACTGGCATACCGAGGGTGGGAGTGACAAATACCGAAGAACGAGCAGTTGCGGCAGTCTTTGGTGTTTCAGGAGGTAAATCCAGATCCTCAAGATCCCATCCTCCCTCCTCGTTTTCTTCCCCCTCATTCTCTTCCTCCAGTACCATACTAATATCTCGATTCTTAAAGTTCTCGACCTCACCAATATCCAAAGCCTCACCCCAATCAGCATCTGCAGCATCTTCGAAATTCTTGTGTGCATCTCTGCCTGTCTCATCTAGACCGCCCTCAAAAATCCCTTTACCGATCATCATCAAAGGCCAGTCTCCAGCACACAAGACAGGACTTGGGGGTATCAGAAGAGAAGCTTTGCACCCCTGGGGCAAAGAAGGAACATTCTCCCCCAGTTCAGCAGCTAGACGCTCAGCAGTGTCATGGAGCCCATGGACTGAGGCTGTGAGGTATGCAAGGGGCAGTTGACCGGCGTTCTCCAAAATCTTGACACGCTCACTGACATCACCTATGTACAAAGAGTCATGAAACTGTCCCATCACATCATTCTTGACCTCGGCAATTTTCACCATTTTCGACAACTTGTCCAAATTTCCAGTTATCAGATGGAAGGATAGTCTCTCAAAATTCTTGGTTCTCTGGTAAGCATATTCAACAATCCCAGTATTACCCTGACGAAGGGCCTCAACCCCTAGTCTATACCAGTGATCTTTCTCATCAATCTTTTTAGCAGATTCAAGTGCTTTTTGGATGTTACCACTTTCAAGTGCCAAGTTAAAGCGAGTCCTTTCATCCTTCACAAAATAAAGGGCGACTTGTGGAAAGCCCTTCTGCTGTAGATAAGCAATCATGGCTTGCCCGCAGAGTTCTGAATTCCTAATCATGCTCAAAACCTGGTCGTATCTCTTCCTTAGCAGGGATAGCTTAAAAACATATTCAGTCGAATCGATAATGACGGGACACATTTTCCCATCTTGGTCCAAGCAAAATAACGTGCTGCCATAGATTCTCGTGATGTACATCGGGATATCCAGCGTCTTTATAATTCCACTGTCCCCATTAGGAAGGCAATACTTAATATGTGTAAGAGTCGTATAAATGAATACACCATTGTCATCCCATGCTCCACTCTTGACACGAATCGTCTCGCGAAGGGTGCAGCGGTGTGCAAGCTTCTTATCAGCAATGACTATTGAATGTTTGCTCAGCAAAGCAACACTTTCCATGTCCTGTGACCAAACAATGTACCTAACAAAAGAAGTTAGAAGATCCCCAAGAACAATCCTCTGTTGGAGGTCAAAAAGAACAACTCTGTCCTCAGCCCTGCATAGCAAGTTTCCAGTGCCCGCATAAAATATTGCATCAACAACAAGAGGAAGAACGCTCTTCTTGACAATCTCATTTTTCAGGTTCTTAACTGAGACTTGGTTGCTACTCC
Organism: Ligustrum vulgare; assembly: GCA_963555705.1. NCBI lineage: Eukaryota > Viridiplantae > Streptophyta > Magnoliopsida > Lamiales > Oleaceae > Ligustrum > Ligustrum vulgare. The sequence continues at coordinate 36,388,248 of OY743173.1, read as the reverse complement.
TCTCGAACACAGCAAACCTATTTCGAGCCACAAACAGAGCCGATCCCCCACTACCTCTTTTTGCATCTTGAACTGTATCACCTCTACCAGAACTATCTTTTGGTACAATGTAGAGTTCATATGATCCCCCATCCATCTCTGAGCAGATCAAAACAGCATTCTCAGTAGGGCTGTACGAAAGAGATCGGGGCCCCTGATTCAAACTATTAGAACCAGGCCGACGAATTGGTATCAACTGAGTGTCTTTCTGAATGGAGTACTCGTAAACACGCAGAAATCGGTCTTTGACATAAAAGAGAGAATCACCACTAACAGAGAAAGCAGGACGCTCTCTCTCCAACTTGAACACTATCATGCCATTGTCGTGACCAGCAGCTAGAAGATTCATCTCAGGATGAGCTGAAAGTACCCATAATCTATCATGCTCCCTGCGGAAAGACTGAAGACCAGTTCTTTTAGTAGCATCCCAAATTCGAATACTTTTATCTTCTGAATTCGACACGATGATATCCTGTCTTGCATGGAACAAAACACATGACACATTATTCGTGTGCCCTCTCAACGTGTCCACTTCCCAAGCCTTTGTATCTGAGAACATAGAAATCAGTTAGGAACAATTCAACACTCAAAAAACTAGAAGTGCTCTGAAAGAAATATCCTATAATGGTTGGATCGAATTCATGCAAGATTAATTAATAAGGATCTCCCTAAAAAGGAAGTTCACATACTCATGTTCTTGAGCCCTGAGTGTTAGAAACAAAATCAATTTAAGAAATCTCCCCTTGGAAATTGATATTCCTAACAGATAATACAATGTTACAATAACCTTCTTTCTATTAGACATCAGTTTGATTGACTGCAGCTTCAGCAAATTTCATCACCTAATTTTAAATATTCCACTTTTAGCCTTCTATCACTCTCATTAAATTGTCTGTCAATATATAAGAGTGTAATAAATTGAAAAAATAAATATTCTCCCACGCAAACTTCAAGTTGACAGACAAGTGATAAGAACAAATAAGAGAGATAAAGTTGCAAAATACAACAAACTACATCAAATTTGACAGAAAATGCTTACATGGGTGGTATGGAAAACTAAAAGAAAGGTTTCCTTAATTATCATAAATAAAGGAGAGATTATTGTACTCAATACCTAGTGCCAAACTATCAAATTAAAGGGTTTTGCTATCAATTATCATTGAAATCCAAAATTACATAAAAGAAAAAAATAAAGTACGTCCATAATCTCTTATTTCTATAACATGTTCAGTATATTCAGGGAAAATGATATTGCTAAGTGACTTGAAGCAGAAAAAACGAAAAGATCGTGCTGGGAAGTGCCTTGAGGCAAACATAATCAAAGTTCAAGTTTTGTATACCGTTCATGCGCCAGATTTTCACTTGGCGATCATCTGCACCAGAGACAATTAACGGGAGTGTTGGATGAAATGAAGCCCAGTTAACCCCTCGATCATGGCCTTCTAAAACATACTTCACGACAGCATCAACTCCACCAAAGAAATCTGTGTTCATCTGACTTAGTCGCAGGATGTCATCAGCTGGAGAAACAGTTTTCTTCCTCAATGCACCAATATCCCAAACACGAACAGTCTGATCTAAAGAGGCTGAAACAACCAAATCTTCTTTTGGATGAAAGGAGGCACACATCACATAATGATTGTGTCCCGTCAAAACAGAAATGCAATTGCGCGATTGCCAGTTCCATATCCTGATTGTCTGATCGTCACTAGCACTGACGACCCAAGGATACTCGTGATGAAATTGAACTGTTCGGATATAATCAAGATGTCCGAGAAGAGTAAACAAACACCTATGCAACTTGTAATTCCAAACCTTGATCTTATAATCATCTCCTGCGAAAATCAGAATAAACCAGATAACTTGTACTTAATGATCAATCTCAAAACAAAACCCAGTCAAAGCAATCTCACAGAAGATAGCTGGTCCAATATAATGAGCAACAACTATTGACACAAACAAAAAGTTCAGTTATAGATCAAGGAAGGACACGTTGAAGAAACTGAATAGACCATTTCCTTGATTCCATTTGACTTAGCTCCCATCATTCCACCATTACATAGGAAAAAAATCAAAATTTGCCTTGTTTTGATTGCAATAACACACCCGTCAATGTTTTAAGGGTCAAGATTCTCCAGCCTAGCCTGATGAAGAAAATCCAACCGTAAGGTATCCAGCACTGCATTCTATAGCCATCAAACAATAGAAAATAATTAACCCCATAACTAGATCCACTAATTCAACAAAACACCCCAAATTAATATAAGATAAAACCATCATAATTAATTTTGGATTATCTACATTGGGCGCATACCTTACATAATCAACTGAAGAAAATTAATCAAAATGTGCAATTTAACCTAAATCTCATTAGTTGAATAACGAATAAAAGTATCCAAATTCAATTACACTGTAAAACTAGTGAAATAGCACGTCCTTCCAATTTCCAAAGAAACGGGGGGAAACTTCATCATTGCTTAAAAGGAATTCCATTGGTTCACATTGTCAGGTCAGTAGGTAAATGGAAAACAAATAATACTATCAACCTGACAGGAAGGTAATCAGTGTACTTGCTCACATCAGTATGCATTAGTAGATTACAAATACAATACATGCAACCAAATGCCATAACTCGAATACAGCAAGTATAGATCACCAATCGCTAAACGGAAAAGGACATTCATGACATAATTCTAGATCAAAAAGTTCAAGGATCAACATCAACTACCACACAAACAGCACGTACAGAATAAACCACCCTATAAAAAAAAAAAAAAAAAAAAAAAACAGAGATCAAGGTGCCAAAAGTTAAATTTACAAAACGAAATAAATTAAATGAAAATCAAACCTCCAGATACAAAAAGGGGTTGAGACTTATGAAAATGGACTCCGCGGACGGGTCCATCGTGCTCATCAAATCGATCGATGAGAGTTCCCATACGGTAATCCCACAACTGAATCACACCGCTGTGTAAACTCGCCAAGATCCATGGCCTCTTGCTGTGAAAACTCAATCCCTTTACTCTATTGCTCTTTGTCTCGAACTTGGTCAACATTTATCCTCAATTATTTTCCTTAAAGCAAAAACACTGAGATCTAAATTTTCAATAAAAATTGCAAAACCCTTTTCACTTGCTCCGTTGCACGATTAATGCCTAAGAAAGATTCGGCATTTCCGTTACGGGTCGAACTGAGGGTTTAGACGGTGTAGTGAGGAGGGTAGGAGTTGTAGATCAAGAAGTCATACAAATAGAGTGACTGAGCTACACTTTCACTCTGTATCTGCTGGTGGATCTACATGGATCCGACTGTTAAAAACGTCGGATTTCAGTAATTCCGGGACTTCTTTTTTTACTTCTTCTTTATTTTTAATTTCTATTTCAATTTCAATTTGAACTTGAAGTTTTTCAACCTCAATCATTTTTTTCAATTTTTCACTCAATTTTATTTTTAATTATACATTTATATAATATCCATAATTTTTCACATTTTTCAATCAAACATTCTTTCAAAAACTAAGGTGGCGTTCTGTTTGTATTTTATTTTATATTTTCATTTTCGAAAATATTTTGTGTTTTGTGTTTTCATTTTTGTTTTCAAATTTGCTGAAAACGCGTTTGGTTTGTCATTTTTGAAAACTGTTTTTGAAAATGAAAAGCTGGAAAACACGTTCTATTTGAAATTTTGCAAAACACTATTTAAACTATTTTTAATTAATTTGCTTGCAGAATACTACTAACTCCAACTCAAATTTCCTTTCTCAATACACTAAAAATATGGTTATATGCAACACACTAATGTGAGCATTAAAAGTCTATATTAACACATTTTGGTCAGGTTCGGGATTTGAGAAATCTCTACTTCTATTAAAATCCAGAAAATGCAAGTTCTTTCAAAACCACCAGAGTCCATTTATCATTACATTTTTTGAAATATAACAACAAGAATTCTCATTTAATTTTTTTTTGTAATGTTGATATTGAATTCAATAAAACTTTATTTAAACTAAATTCCAAGTTAGGATAATTCTCAAAAAAAAAAAAAAATATTCTTTATTTAGGCTTAGTTCCAAGTTAGGATAATTCTAAAAAAAAATAATAAAAAAATAAAAAAAATAAAAACTTTATATTAAGCTTAGTTCTAAGTTAAGATAATTCTATTAAAAAAAAAAATTCGAAAATGCGTTTTCCGCGTTTTGGACATTTTTCGTCGAAATACACACAAAACGCCCAAAACGATGTTTCGGGCGTTTTTCGTTTTGTGTATAAATTTTTTTTTTTTATTTTCCAAAATGCGTTTTCGAAAATGGTAAAGAGAACGCGTTTTTAACGTTTTCGAAAATAAAAATAGAAAACGACCTCAAAATAGCAAAGAGAATAGGGGCTAAAAAATTCCTAAATTTCTCAAAACTACCAACACCAAACAAGCCAATTATATTTTGGCTTATAAAGGGTAAATAGTGATAAGTGTATTTTATACACTTATTTGAACTTAAAATATAGGCAATTAATAGTTCTTCTGAGCTATTATAGCCCTATTTTTTTTTGTATATTCTGTTTATTAGGTAAAATTAGATGGTTGGAGTTGAATTGAAAGAAATAAGAGAAAATAGGTGTAAATTGCAAAATACAGTTTGATGATCAAATTGCAAATATCAAATGATTGATTCGGACCACAAGACATACTTTGAAGATTGCTAGGAGTCAATTAGATACAATTAAAAGTAAAAAATGAATGAAATACGGTCAAAATATTATCATAAATCGATTCCAAAAATACAAGATATTGGCTAGATTTTTAGTCGAAGATTGAGATCCTTTTTTGGCATAGTAAACATCCAAAATGTAAATATTATATTCCAATCGAAATTTTATCCTTTTTCATTAGATTTTCAACGCATTTTGAATTACTTTAATCGAATATTGGGAGAGAAAATTATTCCCAAAATACTGAACATTGTGCAAATATAAAAACATGCGCGTGAATGTAACTTTCCTTATTCGATGAAAACTCTTTTGAAAACAAATTTAGACGTGAATTTCAACCAATTTCAAATACCAAATAACAGAATACATAAAAGGGGTTTATGATTCATCAAAAAGAGGCAACATATTAGATAGATTTAGGTCAAGAAATTGGAGAACGCATCAAGAATTGAAGATTCGAATTATGGGTTGAAGATCGAAGGAGAATAAATTGATACAATTAATTCCTTCCATCGTAGGTGATGTTTTTTCAATTGATTTTGTGTAATTTATATATAATGATATTTGGCTAAATTTATTATTTGTTGGATGAAGATGATATTTGTTATTTATTTGTTTCAATTCATAAACTAGAAGTTTAGAGATTTCTTGATTAATCTTGCATACATATTGTTATTATTTGATTGATTGTCCACCAATTGAATATATTTTTACTTATTGTAGTGTTGGAAAACTCACAATACGGTAGAATATTGCATGATTAACAAATGAACACTGCAATCTAATTCATGATTGTGTGATTTAATGTGTTCTAAATATTCATATTCAGACTAGGGATATATTTAGATCATGTTTAGGATAAGTTTAATTTGTCTTAAAAAAATTAATTGTGTCAGAATTATCAATTGTCAAGTAACGCATGAATGATTTAAACTACAAAAATGTTGAGTTGTGATAGATAATAATTGGTCGATTCGGATTGCAATGTTGTCTCTCTTTCATATTTACAGCTCTACATTTTTTTATTGCAAAATTTTAAAATAGATCAAATAATTCATTTTTTAATTGTTTCACTTAATTGAATCGACAGTAAACTGGTAATTAGGACTAGAATATATTTCTCATGGGAACGATAACTCTAAACTCATCACATTTATTACATGTCACGATTTCGTACGCTTGCGAGATTTTACCGAACAAGTTTTTTACGTCGTTGCCAGGGAATAACAGATTTATTATAATTATCAATTTACTTTTAATTCAGTTAATTTTTAATTTTTAATTTCTTTTTGTTATTCATAATCCCTTATTTTGACTTTGTATTTGTTATTGCGTAGTGTAGCAAGGTTTTAATGGTCCTGAATTATTCCCTATAGATCCTGAAGTCAAAAGAACCTTTAGACAACATAGAATAAAACAAATAAAAAATAGGGATATGGATAACAATCAAAATCCTAATCCTAATCAATTGTCACTTTCCCTCCTGTGCAGCAAGTGTAAATTCAACTGGGAGCAATCGTCAATGATCCTCAAGCTCTGGTTGAGGATTATGTGAATCATGTGCTTGTGAGATTACAACCAACAATTGTGTATCTCCCCCATCGAGTAAAAAAATTATCACCTTAGACCTGATGTCATTAACTTATTTCAAAATCATCAAGACATCAAGTTCTTTAAGAAATCGATTGAAAATCTACATGAACACATTTAAGCATTTTTTTTTGTTATGCGAAGTAATCAGTCTAAAGGGATGTTAGCAGACAATTTTCAAATGCGTTTGGTTCCCTACGCTTTAAAGGATATTATACGGGAATGACTACGCTCATTACCTCCCAGAAGTATTGTCTCTTGGAATGACATGGTGCATAAATTCACCATGAAATTCGTCCCCCCCAACTCGAGCTCACCAAATTAGAAACAAAGTTCACACTTTCAAACAAAGAGGTCTTGAGAGTTACTCTGAGACATGGGCTAGATTTAAGAAATATTTTCGAAAATGTCCAAATCTTGACATTTTAAAAAATGCTCAGGTTTGCATCTTTTTATTTAGGATTACATCTTGAATACTACAATATGATTGATGCTTCGATGGGTAGATCGGTAATGAACTTACACATTGTCTGAGCATATGAGCTATATGAGAGAATTGCGAAAAATCAGACGATGTGGCCGACTGAAAGAGAAATTTCAGGAAAGGCAGTTGGTGTCCACAACGTTAATGCAGTTACATAATTGGCAGCTCAAATGGAAGTTATATAAAAAAAAGTTGGACAATTTAACTCGACCTATGCATATGGTGCAACAACCAACTCTAGTCTGCGAAGGATGGGAGGCAGATCATGTTACAGCAAGCTATCATTTAGCATCAACATATGGACTGCAACATGAGAAGATCAACTACACCCAGAATTTTCAAAAGTATCTAAATAACCCTTATTCCAATACCTATAATCCAGAGTGGAGGAATCATCCAAATTTTTTTGGTCTAACAAGAAGGAGATTTTCAAACTAAACCACCAGGTTTTCAACATCAACAACCATAACCACAACAACAACAACCAAGGAAGTCATCGTTGGAATTAGCACATTACATTGCTAAAATCGAAGGTATCTTTCAGAATCAATAGGCATCCATAAAAACTTGGAAACATAGATGGGACAAGTCGTTGTGGCATTAACGAGTAGAAATCAAGGAACCTTGCCAAGCAATACAGGGACCAATCCTAAGGAACGGGAACTGGCAATTAAAACTATAAATTATACGATTATTGAGACACCATCAATTGCAGTTGCACCACTTGTTAAAGCTTATGTACCGCATGTTCCATTCCCCCAAAGGCTTCGAAAGCAACAAAGGATGAAGAACTTCACGCCATTACTACAAGGAGTGGAGTTCAGTTGACAGAGCTCACTGAGACGAAGAAATGAACTAATAGGGATAGGAAAGGCAATGGGTCGGGTTCGGGGCGGGGTGGGTCGAGGCCGACCCGCCCCAAACCCGAATTAGATGAACCCCGCCCCGCGACTGTTTGCGGGGTAGGTCGCGGGTCGGGGCAGGGCGACATCCCGCCCCGCCAAATGACCCGAAATTAAATTATTTTTTTTTTTTAAATTGTTAATAAAATTTTAGGTGAAAAACTTAGGAATCGAACTAGTTAGAGTTTTTAAATTTGAACTTTGAACATAATATGTATATTTGAAGGGAAAAAAAATCAATAAACAACATAATGGTATAGTGGTTATGTATTCTCATACCCTTAAATCCCACCAAGATTCAATTCTTCTAAACCTCATTAAGCCCCTGTTTGGGAGGGATTTTTCACAATTTTATCAGATTTTGATAAATTCAAATTGTCTTTTTTACCCACATATATTTGCTTGAGGACTTATAAGTGCAGGGTAAAATTGTAATATATAGCATTGGGCCCATAGTTTCAGAGTAAGAAAAGCCAATTATATCATGTTAGTTTTATCAAAATCTGATAAAATTGGTGAAAAAATCCCTCCCAAATAGGGGCTAAATTTATTTTTAGTTTCTCATTCCCACAAAAAAAAAATCTTGGGTCTCGGGTCGGGGCGGGGCGGGGCGGGTCCTCCCCGAACCCATCCCGCGGACTCGACGGGGCGGGTAATTTTCGAGGCAGGTCGTTTCGGGTCCTCCGAGTTTCGGGTCGTTCGTGTTTTTTGGCCATCCCTAGATAGGGATGAGATAGTTACAATGGGTAAGGAACAAGTGATTCAGTCTGATGAATCAACAAAAGGGCAATAAAGAAGAACAATCAGACAGTCCACGAGGTAAGACACTCGTTCATGTAAATCAAAACACACATCTAGTTAGGGGTGAACATAGTTTGGTTTTGGTGATTTTTAGCAAAATGTTAAACCAAACCATTTAAAACTGATTGGAATTTTTTGAAACCAAACCAAACTATTTCATTTCCTAAACAAAAAAAATATTGTGGTTTGGTGTCTTTTGAAACCGCAGTTTGCCAACAAATAAATTATTACATTTCAAACGAGCTCAAAGATACATATTCATGTAAAATTTCAAGTTAATATGTGCACTTTATGTTTTGTGGGATTTTAACAAGCCATTTCCCCTTAATTGTTGAGTGACTCTATGGTGGTGGTGTCCTATCTATAAGGTAATTTGGCAGAAAGAAGCTTCGATAACTTAGTGTCCATTCTGGGTGCCAAATTGGAATGTTTATTTATCTGTGGAAACTGAATGGATTATGTTTAAGGATGGAGTTGACAGACTATTGGCTCTACAACTTACAAATCTTGGGACTAACAATAATGGCATGTGTTAAGCTAAATCCAAGTTATTTGAATTTTTGTATGGTAACATCTCTCTAAGCAGGCTGAATCTTTTCTTCCTTCCCTATAATGAGAGTGTAAAACCATGCTTGTGTTCCTTGTACTTTTAGTATTTTCGTCCTTCCGTGACATTATATGTCTCGAACCTAATGTTAATGTTTGATTGTTGAAATCCCACTAGAGCTCAAAGATGTTGTATTTTTTTTTAAAACTAGACGTCTACCTTTTTTATTTTTTATAATTTTTTAAAACTTGGCGGGTTAGTGGTTTGAAACAGCATTTTGAAAATTGAAACCTAAACCAAACCGTTTAAACCAGTTTGAAATTTTTTTCAATCCAAATCAAATCATTACCCATTTGAAATCGAACTGAACCAAACCATTTGTTGCGGTTTGGTTTGATTTAACAATTTGGCGATTTATATTTTCACCCTACCACCAGTCTCATTTCCTCATTGCAGAACCCTAAGATTAAAAAAAAAAAAAGTTCAAGAAATTCCTAGACGCCCTTAGTCACTTTTACATCAACATTCCCTTCATTGACGCTATTATGTAAATTCCACGGTATTCTAAATTTTATTTTCAATTGTTTTTATTCATTCATTCATTTCTTTCAATTTAACTTCCAATAACTGAATTCTACCTAACAAACAATAAATACACGTGATTAGGTCTTAATTTATCAAAAATCATAAATAACGATATTTAAAGGCTTAAATATGTGTATAAAATACACTTGTCATTTGGTAATCAATAAATTGAAATTTACATGATTATAAATTATAGATATTATGGAATGTGTGTATAATAAACATTCGTCTGATTTAGCTCAAAATCATATTTTTAGTAGATTTTGATAAAATGTGATGAAATATATTGTTAAAAGTTTGATAAAATTATGAATCTCATGAAATGTGTGTGATTAAAAAATAATATAAGGAAATATGAGTTTTAAAAAATGGGGGTCATATACCGGGGTTAAGTTGTGATAGTTGTGAGTTTTTCAAAATATATTAATGAAATGTAGGTTTGATGAAAAGTAAATTACAGAAAATTACTTTTCAATCAGTCCCCAAATAGAACCAATTAATGATTTTTTTTTTTTTTTGATCAAAAGTAAGGAAATATGAGTTTTACCAAATATATTGTTTACTTTTTAATCATTCACCAAATAGAACAATTAATAATGTCCATGCTTATTTAGCTAAAAAAACATTCTTTTTTATTATATTTCAAAGAAAATTAAACGGGCAAAATTGATAAAAATTGAATATTTCATTAAATGTTGGTTGAAAATAAATTTAAGAAAACAATTTAGAAAATGTGGCCAAACATAAAGCAAAATTACTTAGTAATAAACATATCCTAAAATGTAATTGGAAAAATAACTTTTCTTACAAGTAAAAAATACTACTGTTTTCAAAAGTAAATATAATTTTTGTTGTCACCTAATTTGAGGCACTCAATTTAGCTCAAAGTATTTGAGAGACCCACTTTATATTCCAGGTCGGCAAGGGAATAACTAAAGGTCATCATGAGGAATGTGATCAAGTTAGGACCTCACCTCCGAATTCAGGTCCTAAAAAAATTCGACCTAAGCACTTGGAAAGAGCTCGGCTCTAGAAGACATCGGAACTAGGAGGACCCAAGAGCTAGGAAGACCTGGAAATGCCTTGGAGGACTTATAAATTCTAAATTTAGGTCTTGGGAAAGTCTAATCTTAGGTGTTGGGATATTCGAAGTCAGTCCATCATTCAAACTCAGAATATGCTTCAGTACTAGATCCCGCTCTCCACCTACCTCCAGAGATAGAATATTCATTCAAGCAAGTATCAAAGTTTCAAGTGGATCCACTTGATTAAACATCTTATATCTTTCACAACTCCCAAAAATCATCAATTAGATACATTGAACTTGCCTCACAGTTATGAACAAATGGTGGCCTGGTCACATCCAACTCAGGGTGATCCAACCAAGGCCAATTGCAATCGGTGTTAAAAAAATATCGATTATGCTTACGCTTAGGTACACTTAAGATTGAAGCTTGGACTCATCGTTTCGTCACACTTCCCACTTCACTTGAGTATTACCTCACTTTTTTGCTCCTAGGCGTGCTTAAGCATAACGCTAGGCCTCGTCGTTGTTGATCTACAAAGTCAGATCAATCAAAACTCCGTTTTACTTAGCCAAAAGTCCAACCGTTCAAAATTCATAATGGCTATTTTAATGGTTCGGTCGACGAAAAGTGATGAATTGCTCGACCGAAAGTGCCAGAATTGGTTTTTCCTATTCTATAAATATCAATCTCTCTTACATTCAATTCTAACTACTTACAAAAGCAATTAAGAGTATTTATTCACTTGAAAATTATTGAGCTTATTTGATTCTATATTTTACTTCGTTTATTACGAAGAATTTTTTGATTGATCAAATTTTTTATACATTTTTTTATCAAAGATTCTATTTTGAAGAAAATTCACTACTCCTATCTATTCTTGATTATTGATTGAGTTTTTCATCACCAAACACTTATATTGAAGTGCATATTTCTCCTTACTAGTAGTAAGCACGTACTTCGCACGTCTTATGTATATAATGAATGTTAAAGTAACGTTTTTTAAGTATTAATACTGTTTTCGAAAATAATTTATGTAATTGATATTGTTAGAGGAAAATTTTAAATGAACTGAAAATTCTTAATATATTAATATTTTATTGAAATTTTTTGTCCAAATCTTCGAAATATATATCAAACAATTATTTAAAATGTCTGCTTAATAAATAAATCGCGAGTAATATATTAAGAAGTAATATGATATCATAAAATATTAGGCAAATATTAATGGTAAGTCACGAAAAAATGTGAAAAAAAACTGTATACGGATAAACTGAATTAATTTGTGAACATATTTTATAAAGAAAAAAGTTTAATATTATGCTCTCGTTTGAGAGAAATTAAAATATGATTTAAATCTAAGTCAAAGTCAATAATTAATTTTAACCATACATTTCATCAGACATACAACTTTTTAACCACATTTTATTAATTTCTATTAAAATCTATTAAAAATCTTATTTTAATAATCACCAAACTGAGACTATATAAATTAAAATTAAAATTTCAGCTTTGATCTTTTTTTTCTCAAAGAGTTTGAAATTATTTATTTTATATTCTTAATTAGAAAATAATTATATATATATATATATATATATATATATATATATATATTTTTTTTTTTTCCTTTTCTTTTTATAAAAACTAATTGATGATTTTGATAAGAATTTAAGTAAGTTAAAAAATAAAAAATTTCACACTCACTTATAAAAAATCAATTTTTATCGATAATTAAAACATAATTGTTTGAATTAATAATAGAAAAAAATTATTAAATGCATAAAGGCACTCTTCGAAATATTCAGTGGAGTTATTACGAGAAATGAAACTTGATGGGACAATATTCTAAAAGTAAATTAAACAGCAACGACACTAAATTAATATTAATTGAATAACCAATTTCGATTTAGTCAACGTGGATAAATTAATGAAATTTTGATTTAGTCAACATGAATAAATTAATGTTTTAGAAATAAAAATTAAAATAAAAAAAAATATAAGTTTTAATAAATGAACTAAGGGTATTATTTAAAAAAAAAAAGAATGAGATGACAAAATAGGAAATCAAAAGATTTCCACTCATCCACACTTTTAAGATAGTGTAGATACTTAACTTGTGTATCATTTTGTTAAGAGAGATCATTGGTTGATAAACTCTGATTCAAGCTAAATTTTCACATATAATTTATCAAAGTTTTTATAAATACTTGAGCTTTAAACATTTACTATCTATTGAAGTGTTATCCTAATTCTCTAAATACTTGAATTTATTATATCATTTGTTAAGAGAGTTTATTCAATTGTAAAATTATCATTTCTATTTTTGGTGGTTTCGAGATCCTTGTGAAAACTTTATTGTAAATGAAATGTGCTCTTTGTTGTAAAGTCACCTAAGGATAAGTGTTCATTATTGTAAGTCACTTGTGGATTTGGTACCCTTCTCGTGACGGAGAGCTCGGTAACAGAGGACGAATATCATGTTGGTTGATTGAACCTCTTTAAATCATCGTTTGCACTCTCTTAACCCTTTACTTACTTTCATTGCACTTGTTTTTATCTCATTATTTCATATTGTGCAATACTTTCATTAAGTGTTATTTGGTAAAAAAATTTATGTTCACTTATTCCTATCACTTTACCTTGATAATTCAGTTGCTTCCATCATTTAGTGCTCATAATTGATTCATTGTTCAAACATGAGATTATTTATCGAAAAAGTTTTGTAAAATCAATTCACCCCCTCTTGGTTAGTTAGTCTTGGGTTATCAGTCGCTTCGTCACGCTTTGCACTGCTTGCTGCTACTAAAAGTACATCCAGTTGACAAATAATCGTCATTTTATTTGACTAAGTATTAGCCACTTGTTAGTGAAATAACTATATACTTTTGCTTATAAATAGAGCCCAAGTGTTGTAAACAAATGGAAGAGATTCAAGTTATCCCCCAACATAAGGAGAGGAAAACAATCACAAATTACTTGTATTTTGTCAATTTTCTCCACTTATATAAAAGAGAAAAAAATTACGGTCGGACCGCAAGTCCGGCCATAGTGTGTATTCTAGTTTCATAGCTTCTACTTCCTATATTTTTCTTTAAGCTAACTAAGGGAATGACAAGTGTCCGTTCCATTTTCTGACATTAACAATTTTCATGAATATAATTAACTAACTTAATTATAACTTTCACTAACTTAAAAATTACATTATTATTCCTTATAAAAAGAAATATATACTCAAAAGTAAACTTTTAAGCTTAATTAAACATGTCATCTTGACAAACAGGGTGCTAAGGTATGTGTACTCTTGGCTAAAACATGCGTATAATTGCATTTGTATTCACATGCTTTGTTGAATCGAATAAATAATTCACACTAGAGGCTTTAGTAAACGTATATGCTGACACATAAAAATACCAAATTCAAAGGTCTAGTGAAATGGCCCAAGAAACAAAACCCAGTTGAAGAGTTTAATGAATAAGTCAAAATAAACTCGTGTGCAGGGCCGAAAGCAAAGCGATGGGGCGAGGAGACCAACATCACCTAAGCCTAAAAAAGGCCCAAGGTCTGGACGAACGTGGTGATTCATTATTATAAGATGGTAGTTATTAAGCAGTTGATGAGCAATCTTATCACATCCCCGTGATCCGAAAAATTTGGTTGAGTATTGGGAGTAGTGGCAACAATTATACACGGCTGTTTTTTGACAAGTCATCCATTATTGAGAACGTGGGTGATTAAAAAGTAATTGAGCAGTTCACAAGCGGTTTTGGAAGAGAAAAAAACTGACCAAGGAGTAGAAAAGGGAAAAGATAACATGGAAGAAAAGACCGATCAATCAACTCTCAAAAGATATTTGTAATTTACTTTCATTTACATTTCCTTGTAATTTTCGTGTACTTTGTATGCTTGCACCCCTTGGAGGCTTCTTGTTTCTTGTGAGTTGTAATCTTCATAAATAAAGTACCCCTCTTTGGGTTTTGTCTCGAAAGATTGTTGTTCCTTAGATGTCATCTGAGTCTCATTTTAATTGTTAGCGACAAACCCCTTTACGCGAAATAATTTGGAATGCCTGGTGGGACAACTTTGTGTGAGATACAAGAGCAGAGCATCATACCTCATAAGAACTCCGATAAGAAGCTAGCGACTCCAGTATGTGATCAAAAGATATGAGGAAGAACAAAGTACTCCAGGAATAGAGGGACAAAGTCAGAGCCATTACGAACCAATGGCGGAATTGAGTGGTAGAACCATGTGTACGTTACTTGGAGAACTTACTCAAGATCTAGTTGAACAGGTAAATCTGCAAAACGTTGATAACGTGGAAAATTTTATTCAAAATAAAAGAATACATTATGAAAATATGGCCAAACAGCTAAAGACTTTACATGACACCATGAATAAGTTAACAGGCCAGATTTGTGAGTCAACTTTTCCACATATAGGGCACCACTTTCAATCAAGAACGATTGTGGGACATAATCCCACGATTGTAAGTCCAAATCACGAAATAGAGCCACTTAATGGACCATCCTCTTCAAACCAAGGGGTGTTGGAATGGCAAGTTTAAATAGTGGCAATGGAACATCAAACTTGGGGGTAACCCAAATGTAAGAGATAATGCCAAAAATAACGGACAAAATACCCCACATGTTAATGATGGGGGAAATAGTCATACTAATGTTAATAATGGTTTAAACAATGGAATTTTCTCTGCTATGAATCCAGTACCAAATTTTTTAGGCCTCAAGTAATACCAATGGGAAATCAACCCATCGGTGTCCCTTATGATCCCAACATCATGTTGAGAGATCAAATTGCCGAGATAGTATGAGATCAAATGGCTGTTGGAATGCGTCTTTATATTAGGCCTACTTACATAAAGCCATACCCTAATTGGGTAGATCAAGCATATACATGGCCTAGGGGGTACAAAGTACTAGAATTTTCATTGTTCACGGACCTGGGAAAAGTTTCTACTCTAGAACATATAGGGCGATTTACATTACAGTACGGAGAAGTACCTGATTATCATAAGATAAGACCATACCCTAGTTCATTGACAGGAATAGCCTTCTCATGGTTCATTAACTTGCCAACAAATTATGTTCAAACATGGCATTAATTAGAACAATTGTTCCACACTAAATTTTATAAATCTGAATCCAAAGTTACTTTGGCTAATTTAGCGAATTTACGCCAAATGCCAAATGAATGGGAGGACGGTTTTCTTCAGAGGTTCAAAACAGTCAGGAGCAAATTTTTGTTCCTTTGCCTGAAAAGGTATTTGTCAAAATAGCTCAAAGTTGTTTGAGTTTTAACTTGAAAAAGAAGTTCCAAGATAGGGAATTTCCTAACTTATTCTAGTTGAGCGCTAATGTAGTTAGATATGAAAGTCAAATAAGAGAAGAAGAACAAATAAAAAATTCTAACAAAGGGACTATAGAGACCCGAATTTTGACGTTCACATGGTTGATGATGAATATTATGACCAGACTGAAGTATGTTTGGCTGAACTGATTAAAGGAGATACATATTCTTGCTCTTTAGCAGCCAAATCAAATGTAATGGTCAAAAAAGAGCCTATAGGAGATAAAAACAAAAAGGATAGGATGTTTTCATTTGATGTGACAAAAGTTGACCTTATATTTGACAAATTATGTAAGGATAAATAAATAAAATTGAGCGATAAGCATAAATTGCCAAACCCTGAACAAATTAAGGGTAAAAAAATTTATAAATGGCACAATGCATGGTCTCACATGACTAATAATTGTTTGGTTTTTCGTCATGTGTTGCAAGATGCTATTGAATCTGGGCGAATCACTTTTGGAGCCAAAAAGAAGATGGCAGTGGATGAAAATCCTTACCCACATCCACTCGAGGTGAACATGATGGCAACTAGCTTCTAAAATAAGTTGCCAAGATTCAAGTTGGTCATAGATGATGGAAAGGAAAATCCTGAACGACACGCTAGTGTTTTATAACGACTCAAAGGAAAGGAATCTAAAAAAAGTAGAGGTACCTTGTGTGCTAGATGCAAGGGGGAAGTGAATGAGCCCATGGAAAACACAAGGACGTGGGGACATTAAAATTATCCTAATGTTGGTCCCAGTTTCCAGCCCGACAGGGGACGAGGTATGCCAATTTATAGAAAATCGCCTTTTGAAAGGCAGTACAGGCTAATGAATAGAGAGAGAACATTCAGACCACAACCTCGTCATCCAAATATGTGGCATTCATTCCAGTATAACACAGAAAGTGTTGTACCTTTTAATGAGATGACAAGGACACAACAAAGATGTTTCCAGAGATTATGGGAGGATGATGCGGCAATAGCAAGAGTCATCACATCTTAAGGCACCTAAATTACTCAAGGTGACTAACAAGAATGTCCTCTATGATAATAAGGAAACCAGTATAGGGGAATCAATGGAGAAAGCACAAGAAAGTTCTTCTGGGAAGTCAAACTTCGAACGCAACAAACAAAACTAGGATAAGGAGGATCCGATGCATCCCCTTGCCATTCAATTCGGTTTTCTACCTCCGGTTATGGTTAGTAACTAATTGTTGGCCAATGAATTTAAAAGTAAGGAAAATGATGAGGAAGAGAGAAAAGATGATGAGGAAGAAGTGTGCGTAATAGTATGAGAAGAAGGCCAAACATCCCAGGAGGTATGTTACGAAGAAGAGGATGATGGCATGACAGATATTGAAGAGGAAATCGATTTAAAAGCAAAAGGTTGAAGGAGGGGAGTATCTCGTAATAAACTACTAAGCAACTATATCAAGAAGGTGTCCGTGAAGTAGATTTATTGGACGAACCTTCTGTACGCTCTTTTGACTTTTAAGTGCTATATGGGATGCCCAAAAGGAGAGTGAGAATACCATGATCTAAAAAGTATGGATCACCTCCTAAGATACTACCTTCTCCTACAGGTTGGTTCATAGATGAAGAACCGCGAGAGGAAAATGAAAAGAAAGTCCAAGATGCAGAGGCTCCAAATGAAACTTTGCAAATTGATTTGACAAGAGAGGTCGATTCAGTGGAAGACAAAGCAAGAATTAGAGATAGATGTAGTAGAGAAGGTTGTTTTTAGGAAGCCATCTATAAAGTAAAGTTGACTAAACATTTAAGGTGTATGTGAAAACCTTAGTCAATGGTATGCATGTGTCAAAAGTACTCATTGACAATAGGGCCTCCATAAATACTATCATGTCCAGGATGATAAGGAAGTTCTCTAAAACAAAAAGTGATATAATCCCAACTGAGGTTATCCTCACAAGTTTCAATCGAGGAGCAACTTCAGCCAAGGAGTGATGCCGTTGGAAATAAGCGTGGGAAAAACTACTAGGACCACAGTTTTCTTTGTAATAGATGGTCCTACCAGTTACAACATATTGTTAGGGAGATATTGGATTTATGGAAGCCGATGCATACCTTCATCGCTCCACCAGTACTTGGTTTTTTGGAACGATAAAGGAGAAGCGGAGGTCGTGCAAGTAGATCACAAGCCTTTTGTCGCAGAAGTAAATTCTGTGGAGAAGTTTATGTATGAAGGGAATTATGGACCTGTTAGAGTGGTCTAAAATGGAGAAGAAACTCAGATTATCACACAGAGCGAAGAACCATTTTTGGTAGATATGCTTACCGAAATGTTTAATCAAATGAGGCCAAACATAGTGGCCCTCCAAGAGCCAGTGCTTGTCAAGAGGTCGATCAGAGAAGTCTAATGAACGGTCAAAAGCAAAGAAATTTGGCCGATATTCAGGCCTTTAAAGCCAAACTAATGGCTTTCGATAAATAATGTAAGGTAAAGATAAAGTAATGTTGGCCGGGAAGTCAACAAGGTTGACTGCTTAGAGGAGGAAATGGTTACAAGAAACCTAGATGATGAAGTAATGGGGATTGTGAAACCTGGATATGCTCGAGCATAAGATCCTTTGGTACATGTGAATATTCGTGAAGAAGGGGAAGATCGCCGGAAATTTTTCAGCCAAACGCTTAGCCAAAAGGGTGAGCAAAAGCTTTTTTGCCTCTATTAAAGCTGAAAAATCAGGACGATTTCGTCTAGAAGGAAGAACATCAAAAGGCTTTTGATAGCCTGAATTCATATTTGTCAAGTCCATATGTGCTAGTCTCACCTATCCAAGGATGGCCAATGAAAGTGTACATATCGGTTGAACAAGAATCCATAGCAGGAATGGTCGCACAAGAAGACCAATTTGCTGAAGAGAGAGAAATCTATTATTGGAGTAGACAGTTAATGAAATGTAAATGTAATTACTCTGCTGTTGAAAAACTTAATCTTCATTTATATTTCACATGTACAAAACTAAGGGTCTATTTACAACTGTTTACTTAGTTTCTAAAATAAATTTGGTTAAATACATGTCTTTTCCCTATCTTACCCCAAAGGATAGGCCTTTAGATTCTAGCGTTGTCAGAATTTAAAATACAATACATTCCTCAAAAGGAAAGTAAAAATCAAGCATTCACTAACTTTTTGGCCGATTACCCATGCCTTGATGTGCCCAAAGAAATTGAACTGGAAGTCGATTCATTCGAATTAAAACCCTGGGTTTTATACTTTGACGGATCAAAGGCTTCTGAGAGGTGCAGGGGTAGGAGTAGTTTTAATAAATCCTTTAGGGGTTTATTATAATTAGCTTTTACTCTAGATAGAATATGTACTAACAATCAAGTTGAATACGAAGCATTGATCATAGGTTTGGAACTATTAGTAGAGCTAGGAGTAAAAAAATGTGATAGTTAGGGGCGACTCTCAGTTAGTAATTTATCAATTAATTGGCAATTTTAAATGCCTAAGTGATTTTGTTATAAGTCAATATGAAATCACCCAGGAGTTATTAGAAGAATTTGATCAAGTGGAACTTCAATATGTTTACAGGTTGTTTAATGACTTAGCAAACGAACTAGCCTAAATGTTTTCAGGCTATTCAAAGATGCTAAATTGGAATTCCACTTGTCAATATGGGATAATATTGCCCGTGGTCCAACGTAGGGCAAGAAAGATGGATTTTCATTGCATACAAAATGGAGACGTGATAGATTGGAGAGAAGAAATAAAACGGTTCTTGAAGGAGCCTAACAAGGAAAAAGATAGAAAAATGAAGTTACGTGCATTAAATTATGTGTTAATAGACTAAGGGTTATATGAGAAGCGTTTAGACGGTGTAACATTGAAGTGTGTAAGTTTGAGCGAAGCCAAGACAATCATGGCCGAAGTTCATGAAGATTGTAGAGCCCATCAGGGAGGCCAAAGAATGGGGTGGCTAATCATTAGAAGTGGATACTTTTGGCCCAAATGTGTTTAATATGTTAAGAGTTGTCTAGCATGTCGAAAACGTGGCCAAATCCAAAGAGTGCCAGCAAGGGAAATGACTCCCATTATCAAGCCTTGGTCATTTAAGGGTTGAGTGATTGATCTCATTGGGAAGATTTATCCCCTACCATCCAAACAACATACGTTCATAATAGTTGCAACAGACTTCTTCACTAAATAGGTGGAAGCAATACCCTTAAAAGATATCCCTCAAAAAAATATCATAAAGTTCATTCATGATCATATTATTTATCGATTTGGGATACCTCAAACTTTGATGATGGATCATGGAACTTCTTTACATGGAGATCAAGTGAAGGAATTTTTGAGCGAATTTGGAGTTAAACCGGTAAATTCCACGCCTTATTACGCTCAATCGAACGGGTAAGCAAAATCTTCTAATAAGATTCTAAAAAGTATCATAAGGAAAATGATAGATGAAAATGCCAGGAATTGACATGAGTGTTTTAACAAAGCTATATGTGTAGCGCCCCGAGTTCCGTATACCCGGTTCACTACGTCATTTTCTGTCTAAATTTTTCGAATAATATTTTTGCGGAGGAAATAATTGAAATTCATTTTTGGCAACATTAAATAAATTGTAATGGCCGATAAAATTGAAAATATTTATGAAACCATTTAAAATAGTAAATCGAACCATTAATATTGTAAAGAAATTGCCAATATCATAATTTCTCAAATAAATGAACTTCTCTAAATTATTCGATTGTTTGGAAAATACGGAAATCATTAATGTCAAACTTTCAACAGTTTAACGATTATTGCCACCATCATTCATCGCTCGCCACCGTCTCCGAAATCTGCAAAACTGTTAAAAAGTAGGGTGAGTATTTCATGGGGGAAATACTCAGTAGACTCATCGCAAATTAATTAATTTATAAGATGATTAAACACATAAATCCCGGCTCTTTATAAAACGGGCATTGATAGAGCTTCTTTATAAAACTGCTCTTGATAAAACTCATATTGTGCATTACAGCACGGGACATATTTTGCAAATCATAGGCTCTTTGAAAATAGCTCTTTGAAAACAGCTCTTTGAAAACCATATACTTATAAAAATATTTTAATTATGCCAAGCATAATTTCTTTTGAAAGCATAACATAAGATATGATTGAAATCCTCATAAACATAGGGAGACACAAGAACTTTACCGAACTTAGGTGGCAAGAATTCTTATGCAGTAAAATCATAATAACAGTAAGTATACCAAAACATAATTCTTGAAATTCATAGGGATCATTTCCATCGTAACATAGGGTAGGATCGAAATCCTCATAACCATATGAGACAGGAATTTTACCGAACTTAGGTGGTAAATCCTCATAAACATATGGAAACACAGAATTCTACCGAACTTAGGTGGTAAGAATTCTTATGTGCATAGCAATGATCCAAAACATATAAAACATTTTCGTAAAAACATAGGGTATACTTACTTTTCATAAAAACATAAGGTATATTTACCTTTCATAAAACATACTTAATTTTCTTGAAAATTGACTTTCACAAGTCACATGACATTTATATGAAATCATAATTTAAATCAATTAATAAGTGCGAGTCTACCTCAAATCCGACGAGTGCAAAGTTGAGCGGGAATGACTTCAATTTCTTTAAATTCTCCGTACGCTTCGTCTTTAGCCAATAAGTCACTTTAGTATATCGAATATATAGTTCAAAATGATAAATTATAATTTGAGGACTAAAATTGATGTTTTGAAAGTTGAGGGATTAAAATGAATACTTTGAAACTTGGGCTTAAAATCAAATAAAGTAAATCAACAGGGACTGAATTGATCAGATTTTTAAAATGAAAGGGCTGATTAAAATCATTTAAAACTTTGGGACTGAAATGGATAACTTTAAAAGTTCAGGGACTAAACTGCAGATTCTGAAATTTAAAATATATATTCAGATATATTTCTCTCTCTCTTCTCACTCTCTCACGATCCACACTCTCTCTCTCAACCTCTACGCACATTTCAGAAATCAACGGCGATCAGGAAAAGAAATGGTCTCTGACCGACGGAATTGCCGGCGAATACTCCGACGAAAGGCAGGCGTAGGTTACGGTGAGCGACGGCAAGGATGGGTGTTCCAATTTTTGAGGGGTTTGGTATGAGTTTAGGTGTAAAACCGTGTGAAACCGAAGCTAGGGTTCGCGGTTTAGGTCGTGATTTTCCGGCGAAGAGGTGGTCTGAGGTTAGGTAAGTAACTGAGTTCATTTATCATTGGGTTTCAATTTGGGTTTTGATTTTGAGTTTGGGCTGAACTTGGAGATTCGAGGTTGGGCATTGTTGAGGCGGTAGTGGTCGCGAGTGACTGCAGAGGCGATCTTGGAGTTAATGGTGGAATTGGTGACTGGAGCTGGAGGTGGTGATTCTGGTTTCTGATTTAGGTGATTTGGGGATTGACTTGATCTTGGAGTTGCTAGAGGTGATGGCTGTTTAACAGATCGGAGGTGAGTTGGAGATGGTACTTGGCAGTGGAACTGGATCGGCTGTGAACTGCTGATGATGGCAGTTGATGATAGTGATGATTCAGAGACTCTGGTGGTGGATTGAATTTAGTGACAGGGAGTGAAAATGGATGAAGCTGAAGTGATTGCCTGAAATGAAGTTGGGTGGATGCTAAACTGAAATTGTACAGGGGTGGTTTGGGATTCGGTTGGGTGTCCACCTGAAGGGCAGTGTGCGATCGGTGGTTTTGACATTGATGATGATGATGCTGATTGTCTGATTTGGAGATCAAAACGGGAAGAAACGAAATGGGTGGTGGTACAGATGAAGACTGCAGTGGCATTGTTTGGTGAATTGAGGATGATGGTTATGAACTGATTGTAGATTGATGATGAAGATTTCGCAGGTGATTATATACAGATTGGGTTTGAAATTGTGGAATTGAGGTAAGTGGAGGTAATGATGTGATAAGTGGAGCATGGGTTGGTTTGGTGAAACCGTGGTGGAGTTTTAGGTTGAGTAGGAATTAGATTAGATGTAAAGTGTTAGAATAAAATGATTAGGTTTTGTTGTGGTTTAAAGGAAAAGAAAAGGAAAAAGGAAATGATTAAAGGGGAGACATGAGGAATCAAAATAAATAATAGAATGGAATATGGGTTGTGCCATGATTTGAATTGTGCAGATTGAATCTCGTAGGAGTAGAGATAGTATTTGAATAAGGTAGTGAAGGTGGTTGGTGAGGATGAATTATGAAATTGGGAATGAGATGGAAAGTGATCAATATGGAGGACATAATAATGTGAAGAGGAATCATTGAATGGAATATTCATAATTGGAATGATAAAATAAAGAAATGGTGGTTTGTGTCTTGCCGTGTTATATGATGATAATGATGGTATTGCTTGTGAATGGAGAATAAGAGGGATATATGTATTGATTTGGTATTATAGAATAAGATAGTGTAGAATTTGGTGTAATATGAAATAGAAAATGGTGTAATACTCTTTATACAAAATGATGATGTTTTTGGACTGAAAATACATTTGAATAAGGAAAATTGAGATATTTTAATAAATTTGGAATTCAAAATGATTTTGAAAATAATACTTTGAATAAATAATTAAAATAACATAATTTTAGAAATTCGGATTTTAATTTAAAATCGAACAAATTCGATATTTCTTGACTTGGCTAGACGAATCCGTCGCGGCGTTTACTTAATAAAAATGGGTGAAATAGTAGCGACACAATTAAAATAATTATTAATTGCATAAAAAAATCTTGGTCGCTACAATATGGGCCTATAGAACGTCACTGGGATCAAGTACTCAAGTAACTCCTTTTCGGCTTACTTATGGACAAAAGGCAGTATTTCCTATGGAGATTAATGTACAATTGATTAGAGTGTGGCTGCAAAATAATTTGAGCGATGATTAACATACAAAGTCATTGGTACAAAATCTATTAGAATTGGACGAGTTAAAGTTAGACGTCCTAAATAAGCTGCAACTCCAGAAGCGGAAAATGGCTAAGTACTACAATAAAAAAGTTATAGCCAAGTCTTTAGCATAGGCGATTTAGTTTAGAAGACAGTACTCCCAATGGACAGCAAAGCCCCAAAGTATGGGAAGTTGTCGCCCAATTGGAAGGACCATATAAAAGATATGTATTGCCTAATGGAGCTTATCATTTAGAAAATTTGGATGGCACAGGGCACATGAGATTTATTAATGAGAAATATTTAAAGAAATATATTCCTTTTGTATGGGACAGTGTACAAATTTAAGAAAGTACCATGCCTACATAAAGTTAAGGTACTGGATGCATATTATATATTATTGAAGCAAATAAAGGGAGTTGGGCAACTCCGTTTACATAAAAGGACGAAAATACATTCTAATAAGATCTTTCATTGTCAAAATTTTTACAAATCAAGAAATAAAAATACAAAAGCCCTACACGCTGCAGTTTAGAAGCAGGACGTTATTCCCCTAACAACCATTACAAAGGGAAAATAAATTGGTCTTTATCGCTTCCTTGAATCCCTCGCTGTAAGGATGGGTGAACGACCTAAGAAGTGCCACCAGCAAGCTGCCTGCATTGCCTTCCTAAATGCATCGCTACAAAGGCAAGCTTTAGGAGCACTCCCAGCAGGAAAATGGCCAATGAAGTACTCTCAGTAAGCTATTCCATCACAGCAAGAACTCATACTGGAGATCATGAATGGAAAGAGCGCTGAGAAGACATGAGAAGACATTTATTGGCCAACTGAATGGCAAAAGAAGCACTCTTAGCAAGTCGGGCGCTGAGAAGACTTGCATTGGCCAAAAAAATTTTCCTATATCTCCCATATCAAAGAAAACATCAATGCAAAAGATGCGATTGGGAAAAGACTGAGTGATTCATCTCTGTTAAGAAAATGAAAACCTGATCTTTGGGATATAGAGAGAGTCGATCATTTGAATATCAGATGAAAATATCATGTTGGTAATGAAGGTGAAAATAATGATGGTATAACAAGAATACAATTTTATAGAAGTAGAGAAGGTGATAAGTGTGTTTTATACACTTATTTGTATGTCTAAATTAGAATAAATTACTATCATTATAGAATATATGCTATTTAATTTGTGCTTATTTGTTTACTTTGCAGAAAATATCCCAAAAGATGAAGAATGAAGTAATTTAAGAGAAAAATGCATAATTGGATGTTGATTGGAGCTAAATTGAATAATTGATAAGTTTGTGACGTCAACCGGAAAGATGCAATGTGCCAAAATGAACGAATCAGAGGTTGGAGGACCTAATTGAATGAATTAAGAGCTTAAATGGGTAAATCGAGAAGAAGATAAAGTTTGGGGACTAAATTGCAATAATTGAAAGTTGAGGACTGAAGGTGCAATTAAAAGTCAGGGACTAACTTGTACAGCAGAGAAAAGAGCAAAGTCGCGATCGCGGGTTATGTACCAAGCGATCGCGAGATGGTGCAAAATCGTAACCCGAGAGTTTTAGGGTCAAGCACGCGATCGCCAGGGTGTTAACCACGCGATCGCATGGCTTTTCGGCTGGGCCGCAGATCAGATTTTTCTCGCGATTTTTAACAGGCTTTGGGCTTTTTGACCTAGGGTTTCTCCAAAACCTATAAATACAACACATGAGGCATGAAATAAAGACCTTTGCCTCTCCAAAGAACAAGCCACAATCGAGAAATCAACATCAAATTCTTGGGGAATCAAGCATCGCAAAGGGGCGTGAATTGAAGATAATTGAAGAATCAAAATTTGGTGCAAGATTTCCATTCTTTATATTATTTTTAATGAACGTTAATTTTTATTGTTATTGTTCTTTATTGATGATGTGTAACTGAATTTTATGTTGGGATGAACGATGTAGCCTAGTTATATTATTTTAATTCCAAATTCCGTTGTTTTAATGTTTAGTTGCATGTATTGATTTATTATTGTTCTTAATACTTGAATTTCTTGATCACCAGTTCATGATATATTGAATTATTTCCATAATCCGATATGTGAGTTAATAATTTAGAACATGGTAATAAATCCGATAATTGAACGAGAGATAGAGATATACTCTTGTTATTATTGCGGTCGTGTGTGAATTCTTGTATTTATTGCATTTAGATAAGGAATATTAGACCCGATGTAGAGATACATGGTTGACTTATGTAGGTAGAATTGATTTAAACTCGAGAAAGAGGAATTTCAATATAAATTAGTGAATTCGACCGAGTACATAATTAGGAAATAAAACATGGAATTGGAGTTAATGTAATTGGTTAGGTGAAATCGTGAATCCCAACTATTTTACAATTGTTTTTAAAAAAAAAACAAATTCTCCAATTTTAAATTCTTTAGTTTAATTCTTTAGTTTTAGTTTAAAACCTCAAATTCATTTGTTCGTTCAAATAAAGTGTAGAACTAAAATATTTCGGTAATTAATAGCAGTCCTCGTGGGACGATAATCCGGACTCCTAGGTCCACTTTATTACTTCTCACGACCCGTGCACTTGCGGGGATATCTCGCATCGCGAGATATTAGTGAACAGAAGGCAAAGAGGCGAAATGTGAAGGGCCATGTGTATGCGCAGTAACTGAAATAGAATATCCAAATCTTGGGAAAGAAAAATTCATCTGAATATGAAGAGTTTTTCTATTTAATAATTTGTGTGTGAATATGGCAAAAAATTAATAATTGATTTTAATTCTTGCCATATTGGGGGGTAATTGTTGACACATAAAAATACACAATTCAAAGGCCCAGTGAAATGACTCAAAGAACGAAGCCCACTTGAAGAGTTTAGAAAATAAGTCCAAATAAACCCACATGCAGGCCCAAAAGCAGAGCGATGGAGCGAGGAGACCAACATCTCCCAAGCCTAAAAAATGACCAAGGTCTGGACGAACGTGGAGATTCATTATTATAAGATGGCAGTTATTAAGCAGTTGATGGGAAATCTTATCACATCCCCGTGA
The DNA here is from genome assembly GCA_963555705.1 of Ligustrum vulgare. Taxonomy (NCBI): domain Eukaryota; kingdom Viridiplantae; phylum Streptophyta; class Magnoliopsida; order Lamiales; family Oleaceae; genus Ligustrum; species Ligustrum vulgare. The sequence goes on along the minus strand of OY743173.1, from coordinate 36,361,251 downwards.
TTCGAAAAATTTGATTGAGTATTGGGAGTAGTTGATGCAGTTATACACTGCATTTTTTTTGACAAGTCATCCATTATCGAGAAAGTGGACGGTTATAGAGCGATTGAGCAGTTCACAAGCAGTTTCGGAAGAGGAAAAACTGTCCAAGGAGTATAAAAAGAAAAGGATAACATGGAAGAAAAGACCGATCAATTAACTCTCAGAAGAGAACTATGTAATTTACTTTCATTTACATTTCTTTGTAATTTTCGTGTACTTTGTGTGTTTGCGCCCCTTGGAGGCGTCTTGTTTCTTGCGAGTTGTAATCTTTATAAATAAAGTAACTCTCGTTAGGACTTTGTCTCGAGAGGTTGTTGTTCCTTACATATCGTCTGGGTCTTATTTTAATTGTTAGCGCCAAACCCCTTTGCACGAAACAGTATTTTTAATACATAGTTAGTAGTGCATGAGTTGTACATGACTTTATAACGATATTATGATGTTATTTTTATTGTGAGTTTTTACCTTAAAATTTAGATGATATTAGAAGAAATTGATAATAAATAACAAAGTTGATGTTATTCTTGTACTGTGACATATTAATAAGAAATTTGGTCGTCAATATTTAGCCCCTGTTTGTTAAATTGTTTCTAGACAAATTTATAAACAACAATTTCCCCAAATAACTTTTTAATCACGCACATTTTTTAAAATCACGTTTCAACTACATATTTTACCTCGAAAAAATCACATTATTTGTTTATATAAAAAAAACATTTACCAAACAAAGGCTTAGTAGTAACGTCATTTTCTTTGTGCCCCTGTTGGGAAGATGGGGATCACATGTTGCGTGGGATTACATTTAGCTTCTATTTGGTGGAAATTAAAATAAGATTTGTAGTAGATTTTGATAGAAGTTGATGAAATATATGGTTAAAAAATTGTTAGTTGCGTGAAATATGTGGTTAAAATTAATTGTTTACTTTAACCTTGATTAACGTATGAGTTTTAATAAATATCAAAATAAGGGATTATAAAATGAAAAGAAAGAGTACTTTTGTGAAAAGTTAACAAATTTTTTTTGTTTATCCCTTATCTATACTAAAAGGTTATATTTTTATTTAATTAAAATCAAACGTTAACACTAATAATAAATGAGTTCAATTAATATTTTTAGTTATCAGTATTAAAATTATCATTTAATTATTATTATTATTATTATTATTTTTATTTATTTGTTGTTCTTAATATTATAAATTCTATGTATAGCCATCAATATAAAAATTATGTTTTAATTATTAATGGTCAAATCATTTGTTATCTTTAATATTAAAAATTATATTTTCTAAAATATTTGTGGTTGAAAAATGCACTGCTTATAAAAAATTTATAGAAAAAGTTATTGAACGAAGACTAATATTGAATAATTAATGCTTTCATTTCTTTTTAATTAATAATATCAATAGAATGATTAATATTTTTTAATCATTCTTAATTTTAATAATTTTTTGAAGATTATAGGGTATAAGATTTTCGATATAATTTCGTAATCTCCAACTTTACTCGGTTGTCGTATTTTGATAATTGCGATATTTTCAAATTATTATTTTGATTACTTATTTTAGTAAATAAACTTTTATTTGCTAAATTCAAATATTTTATTTACTTATTTTCTAATTATTGTGATTGATGTTTTTGAATGAAATTGAAAAGTATGTTAAATACGAGAGTCAAATGTAGAAGTTATGAGAAATATATTACTAATATATTTCACATGCATCAATATTTTTACACATAATATTACATCAAACATGATATATCATTAAAAAACAACTAAAATTGCATTTTTAATGAAGTTAATAATAATTCATAAAGATTATTGAAATCAATAGTCATTTATTATCTAAACATATAAATTGACGTTTATTATTAAAAGAAATTTTAATAATTTGAATTACTTATGTTATTTTTTAAATTTCAATAATTATTGTAATAGAATTTTTTTTATACATTTATACATATGTTAATTATGTATAAGCATTAAAATTTTACGAATACATATTGAAATCGATATTGTGGATAACAACTTTCGTGCATCGCGGTGTGAAATACTAATACTAATTATATATAAAGGGAGAGTAGTTCTCAAAAACAAGTTTTTGAACTTTTCCGGCCTAAACCATCGTTCCTAAATTAATGAAAGTATTTCAATGAACCAAAATACTTTTTATAATTATACTATTATTTTGAAATCAAAAAATATGCAATGTGGGTATCAAATCGAAGATCCCAACGAGAACTTTAATAAGAACTTACGAGTGAGAGTCAACTTTAAACATGTCTTCCCTCAAATCACATTAAAGATTAAATGTAAAAATTTTATTTTGGACATTTTACTTTTTCCACATGCCAAATTATTTCAAAATTGTTTTATTTAAGTAACGATATTTATAATTTCTTAACTAAATTTATTTTGGTCATAAATAATTAATTTCAATTTGAGTTGACACCCACATTACTCCTTTTGTTGATTTATTTACTCATTTTATTCATTTATTGAATTAGTTTTATTTATTCATTTTATTCATTTATTTATGTTTAATACTATATGTTGGCGATGCCTAGCCTCGGGGGTACTTATGGGAAGTCAACACTATATATTTAAATAATAAAAATATGCAAAATACATATTACTGACTTTAACAATTAGTTTAACTAATCTTTATCAAAATAAAAAAAGTATGTTAGCAAACTCATAATATTTCGAAATAGGGTGTGGTTAAATATATTTATTTAAAATGTATAAAAATAGTTTTTTTGGGTAATGACAAGTCACATTGTATTGGAGATTATTGAATAAGTTTTAAATATTTTGATAGTTCGTATCTACAATTTTTTAAAATTCTGTCATTGATGGTGGTTTCATCTTATAGATCGGTTTATACGGAATTTAACTATTTGATTTTGAACATAAAAAAAATGTGATATCTATTGATGAGATCCCGGTCGGGGAATCTCGTCGAACACGCGGAATAACGATATTTAAAATCCTAGGATAGATCTAAATAAGATCAACACAAGACAAACAACGAAAATTAAGGATAGAACGACGGTAAAGCCTTGACCCGACAATCACGACGCAATTTATGGCGATGCGGATTGAAGAACCAAGATTGGTGAACGCCACAAGGACTTGTCAATTTCCTTGATAAGTATCGAATTTGGAAACGCCACAAATATTCTTGCGAATATTTGATAAGTTTGCTGGAAGAACGCCACAAAGATCGGATCTTTGATAAGTTCAAGAAAAAGGGAATAAACTCAACCTCTCAATTTTGGAGAATCCTCTCACAAATTTTATTAATCAACTCAAACTTGTCTGTTTACAATGAATTGAAAAAGCGTATAAATAAGCAAAATAACCTAGCATCTAATTTACTCACAATAGAATTCTAATTAGACTAAAATTCTAAAATAGGAAAATAACCTAAAATAATAAAAGGAAACGAAATAATTGGCAAAATCCGGAATCCTGAATTACGGCCGTGAATATATAGCTTACGGCCGTAACGAACATCTGTCTCAAATTTCAATCAGGTGTTACGGCCGTGATCAACATGTTACGGCCGTAAAATATTTCAATTTCAGTTTTACGGCCGTGATAAACTTCTTACGGCTGTAATCAACGTTCTGCCTGTTTCTGCCTTAAGAATGTTACGGCCGTAGAAATGAAGGTTACGGCCGTGAATCAAGTTCTGCCTTATTGTTTGATTTCCTGCCTCGGCTCGATCCTTTCGCCTTCTCGGCTCGACACCAACACGGAACTTGCTCCGTTTTGCACGTAGATCACTATCATATTGCCGATGGCTTGACTTCGCCCTTCGATGCCTGGTCCGGATCACATCATACTCCCTCTCTTGAAAAGGATTCGACCTCGAATCCATTTTTGGTCAGCTTTTCAAGCTCCTCCTGCTTTCCTGGGCTCGATGATCATTTTTAAGCTTCGTGCAGTCCTTTAGACTCTTGGGCTGCTTATTCTGGCCAATAAATTTCTGCCCCGTCTTAAATCCATGGCTTGATTTATGTCCCTGCAAAACAGATTTTAAAGAACTGGGGAGAGAATTGTTAGCTCGGTTAAGTGCAAGGTGTGGATCTCCGTACACCAACCTATGTGCAAATAAACTCAATCTGGGGGTGGACTCTCTTTTCTTTTTGCACTCATTCTCTCCTTTTTCTGAGGTCGTGACTTCAACTCTCTTGTTTTCAACTTTCACACCCTCTCCTTTTTCTGAGGTCGTGGCCTCAACACTCTTATTTCTCTTTTCAAACTCATTTTTGATTTTCAATTGATCATTTTGAGCTTCTTTTGGAGATAACGGCACAAGTGTAAATTTCTTCCCACCCTTGACAAATGAATATTGATTCTTAAACCCATCATGCACTACCCTCCTGTCATGTTGCCAGGGTCGCCCCAACAATAAATGACCAACATGCATAGGTACCACGTCACAGACCACCTCATCCTTATAACCCCCGATGGCAAAATTGACCCTAGCCTGCTTATTTACCTTAATTTCCCCTGACTCGGTCAACCATTGCAATTTATAAGGGTTTGGATGTTTCATCAAGCTTAAGCCCAATTTATTAATCAACATTGTACTAACCACATTAGTACAACTTCCCCCGTCAATCACCATACCACAAGCCTTTTTGCCCACCAAGCACCTAGTATGAAAAAGATTATCCCTTTGCTCACCAATTTCATCCACCCTAGCCCTAGCACTAAGGACACGCCGATTAACAAGTGATTCTTTTTCAGGATAGGTCAATCCTTCCTCATCACTACTACTAGCTCCAGCTTCCACTAACTTAGGCATTCCCTTAAATTCATCCTTGGAACTAATTTCACCATTATCACGCAAGATCATTAGCTTCCTATTTGGAAACTGGGATGCTATATGACCCATACACAAGCACTTAAAACACTTAATATTTCTATCCCGACTAGTTTGAGAATCAGAAATATTTTTACCTTTCGTTGTAGGCTCCTCCTTCCCTTTCGGGTTATGTTCAACGTTGGATTCCTGCTTAGGTTGTGATGTAGGATAAGATGGTGAGTGTCTTGCTGCCCCTTTTCGCCTTAGCTGTCTTTCCACCTTCATGGCCATATGCACCTATCTTCCAGCTCCACTTAATGTTGCAGCTCAATGACATTGGCAATATATCTATTCAGCCCACTCAGAAACCTAGCCATCGTAGCTTCTCGATCCTCCACCACGTTAGCCCGAATCATCGCCACCTCCATATCCTTATGATAATCTTCTACACTCCTCGACCCCTGAGTCATACCCTACAGCCTCTGATAAATATCCCTATAATAATGAGTCGGCACAAACCGCTTCCTCATTATGGTTTTTAATTCACCCCAACTCTCCACCGGCTCCTCAAGGTTCCTCCTCCTACCCGTAACTAGTTGATCCCACCAAATATTTGCGTAGTCGGTGAATTCAATCACGGCTAATTTCACCTTCTTCTTCTCCGAATAATTATTACAATCAAAAAGCCGTTCGACCTTTGTCTCCCAATCCAAGTACGCCTCCGGATCACTCCTACCCTGGAACGATGGTAATTTCACTTTAATTTTTCCAAGGTCGTCATCAACAACATCTCTACCCCCACGATGCCTCCTAGCATCACGACGCTCCCTATCATGCCTCCTTTCATTCCCATCTCCTCTATCCCTCCTTCGTATACTACCTAAAGATATACTGCCACTTTCACTGCCCATGTCTTCATTATCCACACCAACCTCACGTCTATTACCTCTCCTAACCCGAGAACCATCATGAGACTACTCCCGAGGTCTCTGTTCACGCCCTGCACCTCTGTTCATCATCTGTGCCATAAATCTCTCAAATTGTGCCTTTATTGCTGCAATATCACCATTACCCTGTTCATCCTTTCTATTCACACCCCTGGGCTGTTTCCTGTCTTCAACAGAAGATGAAGATGTGGAAACCTCTCTATCAGACATTTTTAAGACACGAACAAGGAAATTTGGAATATTTGGGGAATATTTTGGGAATTTTCGATTTTTTTATAATCTGCCAAAGAATTGGACTACGAGTATGGCAGAAAAAACGGAACTGGATTTGGACGAAAAACGAAGAAGAAAAACACTTTGAAATTTTTGGGACTAACTCTTATGGATCAAACTGAAAAAAATTATGACTGACACGAAGAACGCGAAGAACACGAAAAAATCAAGAAAATCAAAAAACACAAGAATCTGAAATAGATCCAAGCTCTGATACCAGATGATGAGATCCCGGTCGGGGAATCTCGTCGAACACGCGGAATAACGATATTTAAAATCCTAGGATAGATCTAGATCAGATCGACACAAGACAAACAACGAAAATTAAGGATAGAACGACGGTAAAGCCTTGACCCGACAATCACGACGTAATTTATGGCGATGCGGATTGAAGAACCAAGATTGGTGAACGCCACAAGGACTTGTCAATTTCCTTGATAAGTATCGAATTTGGAAACGTCACAAATATTCTTGCGAATATTTGATAAGTTTGCTGGAAGAATGCCACAAAGATCGGATCTTTGATAAGTTCAAGAAAAAGGGAATAAACTCAACCTTTCAATTTTGGAGAATCCTCTCACAAATTTTATTAATCAACTCAAACTTGTCTGTTTACAATGAATTGAAAAAGCGTATAAATAAGCAAAATAACCTAGCATCTAATTTACTCACAATAGAATTCTAATTAGACTAAAATTCTAAAATAGGAAAATAACCTAAAATAATAAAAGGAAACGAAATAATTGGCAAAATCCGGAATCCTGAATTACGGCCGTGAATATATAACTTACGGCCGTAACGAACATTCTGTCTCAAATTTCAATCAGGTGTTACGGCCGTGATCAACATGTTACGGCCGTAAAATATTTCAATTTCAGTTTTACGGCCGTGATAAACTTCTTACGGCTGTAATCAACGTTCTGCCTGTTTCTGCCTTAAGAATGTTACGACCGTAGAAATGAAGGTTACGGCCGTGAATCAAGTTCTGCCTTATTGTTTGATTTCCTGCCTCGGCTCAATCCTTTCGCCTTCTCAGCTCGACACCAACACGAAACTTGCTCCGTTTTGCACGTAGATCACTATCATATTGCCGATGGCTCGACTTCGCCCTTCGATGCCTGGTCCGGATCACATCATCTATGTAAATGTGTTATGTAGGAAATGAAAAAATTGTATTAATATATTTAAACATAAAAAAATGTCATATCTATGTAAATGCGTTATATTGAAAATGAAAATTTTGGATTAATATATTTGAAAAAAAATAAATACGTGCTATATAAATTTGTTAAGTTAGAAATGAAAATTTTGAATTAATATTTTTTGAAAATAAATAACAAAATCATTGAAGTTTTACTTCCTAATATGTCAATAAATGAGTAGGTCCTTCAATAAGCATATTACAAAAATAATTAATTATTTGCAATTAACCTTTTACCACCAATGATAAATTGGTTGAAAATTTAATTATTTCATCATTTTGACAAAAATTAGTATGTTTAAAAAACAAGGAAAAATAAAATATGTAAGCAACATGTTAAAAATTAAAGTTAATTAAAAATTATAACATATTAAAATGAAAATAAATGATAAGGTGGGCAAATTTTCAGAGAAAACGTAAATAAAAAAAATAATATAAAAAATTTAATTAAGTGTCAAACTTAGAGTAGCACGATACACTAAGTATTCATGAAGAATTTTTTATTTTGATTAGCTTTGTCTTTTTTAAAGTTCAAACTCAATAACATCTGTTATGTAGAAAATAAAAAAATTAGATTAATATATTTAAACATAAATAAATGTCATATCATATTTATGTAAATGTGTTATATTGAAAATGAAAATTTTGGATTAATATATTTTAAAATGAATAAATATATGCTATATAAATTTGTTAAGTTAAAAATGAAAAAATTGAATTAATATATTTTGAAAATAAATTAATAAAATCTTTGAAATTTTACTTCTTAATATGTTAATAAATAAGTAGGCTCTTAAATACGCATGTTACAAAAATAATTAATTATTTTCTATCAACTTTTTAACTACACATATTTTTTTCTCTCAAATTTTAAGCCACTATTTTTACCTCAAAATCATAAATAGAAAAATTTATAAACCAAATAGTACTACCAAACGTAGGCTTAATCATTTTATCATTTTGACAAAAATTGACATATTTAAAAAAGGAAAAATAAAATATATGTAAGCAACACATGAAAAAATATAGTTAATAAAAAATTATAACATTTAAAAGGGAAATAAGTGATGAGGTGGGCAAATTTTTAGAGAAAAACGTAATTAAAAGTCAAAAGAAATTTTATATAAAAAGTTTAATTAAGTGCCAAATTTTGAGTGGCGTGATATACTTAGTGTACATGTAGCATTTTTTTTTCATTAGTTTTGTATTTTTTAAAGTTTCAAATTTAATAACATTTTGTATTGAAATTTTATTTGAATAGTCGTCACAAAATACACACATAGTTTTCCACCAAAAAACTTTCTAAATTTGAAATTTTTTTTGCTAAAAAATAATATATTAAATATTTTAGCAATTATTATTTTACATGTGTCATTAATTGCATTGACATCTGTGCTATGCTATTAATAACATCAAAATGTTATTTTTTTATTTTTTTATTATTCTTTCAATAATTATTGTATTATTTTGAAATCGAAAAATATGTAATATGTGTGTCAAATTAAAGATCACATTGAAAAGTTTAATACAAACTAACAAGTGAGAGCAAATTGTAAATATTGTCGGTAAAATCATATAAAAAAATTAAAGGTAATGTTTTATTTTTTATTTGTCCTTAATATTTAATTCAGTTTAAATTATATCATTTAAGTCCTATAATATTATGTATAATTGGTTAACTAAATTCATTTTAGTCATAGATGATTAATTTCTGTTTTATTTTTTTCATCAAATTAAAATAAATAATAACTATACTAATTTTTAAGGCAAATACAATTAAATTAGGTTAATTTTACAAATTTAAGTTCTTCAATTCATTCATCATTTTCACAATATTTTTATTTATTTACTGATTCTGTTCTTTCAATTTTTCATTATAAATTTAAATAACTAAAATATGAAAAAAAATATATTACAGAATTTAATAATTAGTTCTTATAATTTCTATTAAACAATTGATCGATCAGTAATCTATACATATATAATAATAAAATAACCGTCACTATTTTATGCACATAGTTTCCCATCCATTTTCACATGCCGTTTTAGAAAATTTCTTATTTTTATTAATTTATCAATTAATGCATGTAATAAATGATTTATGAATTTGCAAAAAAAATATCTATAAAAAATGAAATTATTTTTTTCTGTCTCAAGTGCACGTTAAACTTGTACAATAAAAAATAATAAATAAAGAAAGAAATTACCTAATAAGAGATAAAAGTGAATGAAATTTTAAAATTCATATTAATGACATGATCAACAAATTCTACTAAAAAAAATCTTTTGAAATCTAATAGGTGCATTTTTTAGGTCTCGAAGTTTGGTCCCCCTTCGCTTCGCCTATTGAAAATCAATTACATTTTTTTAAATTTGTAAAAAAAAAAAAAAAAAAACTATCAATATCGCATAAATATTTTTCTTTAAAAATAAAAAATAAAAGAGTATGAAATAGGAGCGTTCATCAATCTATTTTTCTTTTTTTTGTTTTAATAAAACTCTGAGCGTATATCACAGATATATCTATTTTTTCACTTATTACAAATTCTATGTAAATGTAATTTTGTTTACCAGTTTTAATCTTTAAATCAATTTAGATTACAATATTTAAATAAATTTCCTGAAATAGTAAACATAAGAACCGTAAAAAAAATTAATGTAATTGAATCTTTTTTTTGTAATTAATTGTCTTCATTCATTTCTCATTTTTAATTAAATATTCATTTCATATGTTAAAATATAAATTTGATATATGTAAGTAACAAATGACCATCATTACACGAGTGTAACACTAGTATATATACACAAACAAATGGAAAAGAATTAAAAATAGAATATACATTTCTTTGAAAAATTAAAGGCGCATTTTTTAATCTAAAAGGCATAACTAACCCCATTCATAATGAACTTAGGATGGAGTAAAAGTTGTCCAAAGAATAGTCTTTTGCCTTTTTATTTGCAAAAATCCTAATTTTCAGTCAAACTTTAAAAATATTTCACTATTCTGTATTTTATTTATTAACACGTCTTTTTCTATTATTTTCACTACTAAAAATCGACTATTCAAGCACGAACATTCATCAATAAAATAAGTTCGTTGATAATCAACAACAGATTATCCGTTTGTAAAAATAATTATTTTCATGAATGAAAATTAATAAAGAATATTCCGTTAGTAAAGTTGATATCTTTTTACCAATCGAAATTTCATGTCTAATTATGTTTGTTCTCCACTAACGATTATCAACAACGACCATTTGATTGGTAAATATATGCAATACAAAAATTCATTTCACCAATGGAAAGTCAGTGACAGGATGATTTTGTTGGTTATCAGCAACATGCTTTCTGTTTATAATGTTAATAACAATATTTCATCAACAAAAATTCTATGCCTATTTATGTTTGCTTCGGAACAACCTTTTCATTGATATAGACACTGTCATTTCACCAATGAAAGTTTTGTGCCTAATGTTGAGTGAACGTATTAACAACGATATATAACAAAGAATATGTCATTGGTATAGATAATATTATTTTAACAACGAAACTTACGTGCCCAACGTTAAATTTATTTTCACAAATATTAATTAGCAATTGCAGCATAATTTTTGTGTGGTATTTCAAATTCTACCCAAAAAATAGTTTTTTAACTGTTTTTCACATAATTAATAACTTTTGATAATCAAATGTTTTGAAATGTTGTATTTAGATAAATGTAGTTCATTTAAATAATATATATAGTTTGAAATAAAAATATTCATAAGAATTTAATTGCTTCACTTATTTGGTTATACTTTCACAACCCTCGAATCACGGGTTCGAATCATATATACAACAAATCCTCATTTATATAAAAATCACATAGAATAGTTGACTGGCTGGAAATATCAGGTGGGTTGTTGGGTTGGGCCATTGGGGAATAGGTTGGATCGATATATTACTCCCTCTATCCCACAAAGATAGGCTACTTCAATTTTCACATGGATTAAGAAAACATAATTAATATATATTGGAACTATAAATTTACTTACATTCTACTTAATATATCCTTTTGTTAAATAATGAGTTGTTCATATTTTTTGATAATAATGCATATTAAATATGGATATATTAGAAAATGAAAACATTAATATACTCTAAAAAAGGAAGGCGACCTATCTTTGTGGGACAAACAAAAAAGGAAAATGAGCACATCTTTGTGGGACAAAGGGAATACTATTATTATTTTAATAAATTTTGGTATTTTGTGATGACGCATTGAGCCAAAACCAAAGGAAGTTCGGTTGATAAAAGTCTGCGCTATTACTAAAGAAAATTCGGCTGGTAAAATTATGCGTGATTACCAACCAAATTTTGGTTGGTAAAATGGTGAACCGTTACCAATGCAATTTTTGTAAGCGATATATGTATTTCTAACAAATATTCTGTTAGTAATTTTCAGCTACCCTCAAAATAGCAACAAAAAGTAAGTTGTTGTGAAATACATTAGGAATTGATTTCGGGGTTTCAGCAACACATAATTCGTGCCTGAAGACCTTTTTTTTAATGGCATTTTATCTATCTTCAACGATATTGTCATTTAGTCTTTTATAATTGCTAATCATTCTTGCCTTTCCTCATTTAATTTACCTATTATTTCTAACCATAAAACTATTGATTTATGCTAACCGCTAGAATGTTTTATTACCTTTAAAACCAATAGTTTTTTAGTCACCGTTCTTTAACATAATCATTACAATTTATAAATCAATTTATAAAAAAAAAATATTTTTTTCCCAAATGGCTATATTTTAAAATTTTATAAATCTTGATTTGTTTGTTTTATTTATGTTTTTTCTAAATTTTATGTTTTTATTTATCTTCTATCTTATTTTTATCTCAATATCTTATAAGATCTTCTCCTATTATTATTATTATTATTATTATTATTATTATTATTATTATTATTATGTTGAAAGGACAATAACCATCATTAAATTAGAAATTATTACATTGACTATAAAATATTATAATTAAATAAAATTAATTAAAGGACAAAGAAGGAATTATAAATTATCGTCAAGAGTATTATTATTATTATTATTATTATTATTATTATTATTATTATGTTGAAAGGACAATAACCATCATTAAATTAGAAATCATTACATTGACTATAAAATATTATAATTAAATAAAATTAATTAAAGGACAAAGAAGGAATTATAAATTATCGTCAAGAGTATTATGGTCCAAAAATATTTTTCCCTTTAAGGATATTTTAGAAGTAGTGTAATACGCCCTTGTTTGAGCTACATTATTGACAAAAAAAAAGTTATGATTTTTTTTTTTTTTTTCAAAATTGTGTGATTAAAAGGTAGGACACTCTTGAATGTACGTGTAAATTATTTTATTGTTTGAATGTGGCTGAAAGTGAGTCTAAGAATAATTGGGCACAAACATGCACTACAACAAAAGTGATCTTTTACGGCATGCATTTACGGCGTGCAATTTAGGCATGCCGTAAAATTAGATTATTTACGACGTGCGAATATTGCACGTCCTAAAAGTAGGTGATTTACGGTGTGCATTATAAGCAAGTACTAAAACATCATGGACTGCCACCTTTTACGGCGTGCAAAAGCAGAACGCCGTAAAAAATATATACAACACGGTGTGCATATATGCACGTCGTGCAAAATACCAAAATTATTTCGCGGGGTCAAATTAGGGCCCGCACAAAACTCCTCCCGCTTCCAACCTTCAGCACGCAGCCCCTAAACCTCCGACTTTCTCTTCTTCTTGTCTTCTTCCCACTTCCAACCTTCAGCACGCAGCCCCTAAACTCCCAAATGTTCAGCGGCGATAGCACAGAGACGTTTAAGTCTGGGACTTCTCTTCTTCCTGTCTTCTTCTTGCCTTCTTCCTGCTTTCTTCCTTGTTTTCTTCTTCAATTTTCAGTAGCCAAATACCTATTTCCCAAAGCCTAGTTCCACGGTGGTGAGAGCAGAGAGGTGATTAGGGCTGGAATTCTAATTACCCAATAATTACACAGCAGCGACAGGGGTAATTTCCCTTTCTTCTGATGAACGAAATTTTTCAATATGATTGATGAATATTGATTGAGATTGATAAATGGGATTTTACTTGTATCCATTGGCAGCGGAGATTCGGAGGCCCAACTTTTACCATTATTTCTGTGACCTCATCGAGAGTTGCAGGTTCTTCAAGTTTTTCAGATTCTTGAGTGAGTTTTCCCTTTCTTGTTGTAGTTTTGCTCTCTGGATTCAAAGTTTCCTGGTGTTTTATTTATTTTGTTTAATTTTGGATCATGTTGATTTATCCAGAATTTGTTTCATTATTTATATGAGGGATGCTGAAGTTGAATGGTTGAAAAGTATGGTTGTTCTTGAAACAGAAACTATATGAAATTCTATAAAAATTCTATCCTTTTTTAGTTTCATAACAAAATTTGATTAATTATTTATTTGCAAAAAAACGTAGTTCTTTGATTAAACTGGATGTTATTAGTCTCAACTCAAGTCCAGATGTAAATGATTCCTTTTTCAATCCTATTCAATTATCCAAGATTCCTTTGTACCCTGGTGTTACCAAATGCCATTTGCATGGAAGAAAATCACATACACTTGTATGTGATATTCATGGCTGCTTGTTAAGATCTAATTCTTTCTTCCCTTACTTCATGCTGGTTACATTTGAAGGTGGCAGCATTGTAAGACAATTATTAAGAATAAGAAAGTAAATAGAATAATAAAATCATTTTTCATCCCCTTTGTTTGGATCATCCCCGAGATCTGTTTTAATTTTAAGAAATAATAGAAAGAAAGAAATTTCGGACAGATCTGTTTTCTGGGATTTTCGATTTTTTTGTCTGGTTGATCGATACAGAAGGGAAAGATGAATATATTTAGATTAGCAGGGGACATGACCCATTTGGCGAGCGTCCTTGTTTTGCTCCTCAAGATCCACACCATCAAATCCTGTGCTGGTACGCATTTCTACATCCTTCCCCATTTCCAAACCTTTTTATGTATACATTTATGTAATCGTGAAGTTTTGAACCTGCATTATGGTGAATCTTATTGGTGATTGCATTGTTTTTCTAATTGGAATAAATATATTTTCGGTAATTTCAGTCGCGTTTCTTGAGTTGATGTAGCTGGGGTTTGGAAAGCTTTTCGTCTGATTGCTTAAATTATGTTAATAATTCTGTGTATTGCTGCTACTTAAAGTAAATTATATAGATTTGTATTACAGCTATCGAATTTTTTAAAATGATTATTGATTCAATGTTAATTATTTCGGTTTAAGAATTAGCATATAGTGAGAAAAATGGCTATTATTGAGCCTTATGAGGATTTTTTTTTTATTTTTTAAAAGAATGAAATTGAAGTGCAGTTTTTTAAAGCTAGAAGTAGTTACACATTGATTATTTGGCACACAATAATATCGAGAAATCTGGAGTGTCAAGGAGGAACTGAAAAAGGCTATGTTTTTATATGTTAGTTTATTACGTGACCTTTAAATCTCAGTCACATATGGAATGTGATGAACAATTTTTATTTTGTTCTATTTTCTGTTTTCTCCTCTTTTTTGAAATTCAGTGTGTCCTTGCTCTTGTTGATTCTGGGTATTCACTTTACAATTCAGTGATATATATACTTTTCAATCATCAGAACATTTCTTGAATTAATGTAGTTACTGTTCTCTTTGTTACTTTTAAACCTTAATTTGGAATTGGTATCATTTTCTATGTTGCTTAGCAATTTGCTGAAGATTTTCCAAATTGATTGAATTGCTAGATGACGCTGCTATGAGAAATGGTTTGAAATGCTGACTACAATAACCATGTGGAAGAAATTATCATTAGTGTTATATGATTTTACGTTTAGTCCCCATTTTCAGCACTTCAGAGGGAGACGAGGACTGGAGCAGATAATATTATGAAACTCTAGAGATTGGTCAATGCACCTCTAATACTTGAGAATCTAAGTCCAATAACATGTCCAAATATGTTTCTTGACTAAACAGAAGTACACGTCATTTTCCGCATGTTCATGTCTTGTCCATTTGTATGGGAAGTGAACCAGATTACAGGTGCTAAACTCAACATATGACCTGCAACATACTCGGTCAACCTCGAATCCTTGAATATTTTTTTGTCTGATCTAGCCAGATTTAGAAAATCTACTAGGCTCTGTTTGTTAAAAGTTTTGTTTTTAAAAACATGTTTTTTTTTTCGAGGTAAATATATAGTTGAAAGTGGAGAGAGAAAATATGTGCGGTTAAAAAGTGGTTTGAAGAATTGTGTTGTTTTAAAACATGTTTTAAACACTTTTCCAAACAGAAGCAAATAACCTAGAATATTGTTCTCTTGCACACTGTTTTGAGTTGGTCAGGAGACACATCAAGTAAGTATATCTTTAGTTCCTGCTTGATCACGGTGCTTCTGCAAAGTTTTCTACTCTAAAGGAGTAGGGTTCTCATTTCTCCAAATGTGTTTCCCCTATTTGACACCTAAGAAAATGAAATCTCATTTCTGGCAGAGTTTGGGGGCTGAGGACAGAAGACAGACAGTAGTAATCAACGTTTTCTACCGTCTTTGTAGAAGTTATCTGAACGGCTGTGATTTTTATTTCTTTTCTTGATAATGAACTTGTATTTGCTTATTCTTGCAAGCATGCTTTAGGCATCTAAAAATAAAATAAAATGTTGGAAATTGGCATTTGCATTATTGTGGTATTGTGGATACTTCTGCTTAGTATAAAATGCCTTTAAGTTCATCTTCTTATTCATCTTTTGGGACGCTTAAAAAAGTTTTTCTCTTTTTCTTGCAATTGATTTTATGTTTCCACTTGTGAATATTGAAGTAAGAAGCTGTATGATGAAATTATGTATAGTTAATTTAGAGCTGTATCAAATTTATATCAGCCTCATTTGATGTTCACTTCCTCTCTCATATGCAGGCATTTCTCTGAAGACTCAAGAACTCTATGCTCTTGTCTTTGCCACTCGCTACTTGGATCTTTTTGAGGGGAAAATTGCATTTTGAAAAATCTGCTGGTTGATCATTAGAGTAAATAAACAATTATGCAGAAGTTTGGAGAAAGTGCATACACAAGATGACAAGAAATAGAGTCTAATCACTAAGATTTTGTTGCTGAAACACGAAGAATTAACAAGGGTGTGTGGACCGGAGGCAGTATCTAAACTGGAGAATCATATTCAGTCTCGTGGTGATGAAGGTAACTGATAGAGCAGGATGCTAGAGAGTAGATTATACAGTTTACAGCCCGGAGAGTTCTTGACTTAAAGCTCAATTAAGTAAAAGTTGTAACATCAGTCTGCGTGGGTCCAATATCAAAAAATTTATTTTTAGTACGAGACTCTTTGGTCAAAGAAAAGCTTCGATATGGATAATATTTTTTTTACGACATTTTAAGCTTTTTCTTGAAGTAATTGTCTATACACTTTTGACGTATTTCTGTTTAAATTTTTGAGTAGGTTATGTGGGATCTAAATTTTTGTATATTGTATTGAATGTTATTAAGAAATTTTCTATTTATCGAAATTGCGTTTATTGATTACATTATTGTGTATAGTTTTGTTTTATTATTATTATATGTTTTTGGAATTATAATATACATTTGTATATTAAAAAAAAAATCAATTTACAACTTTACGGCGTGCACTCGTGCACGCTGTAAAATTAACTTTACGGCGTGCACTCACGCACGCCGTAAACTCAGTTTTACGGCGTGCGAATTTGAACGCCGTAAATTTTTACGGCGTGACCTTTTATGGCGTGCGACTGCACGCCGTAAAAACAATTTTACGGCGTGCATTGCACGCCGTAAAAGGCTTACTTTGTTGTAGTGATGGGCTACATTAACTGTAAAACATTAAATAAAATTAAATGAAGGACGAAGAAAAAATTATAAATTATTACCAAAGATATTGTGTCAAAAAATATTTCTCCCTTTAAAGGCCTTTTAGAAGTAACATATATATAAAGGGAAGAATATATATGTAAGGTTTTTAAAAGATAGAATTTAAAATTTAAGAAACTTGATAGTTTAATTCAAAAATCATGTTTTAATTAAAAAATGTACAAATATATTTTATTAATTAAATAGGTAATTAAATGGGTTAAGGTTACAATTATACAATTTACGGTCACAATCACAAATCATAAATTTTATAGATCACAAATTATTAAATTAATTAATCAAAACTTATTTCTCGATCACAAATTATAAAATTATTTGGTCAAGACTTCATTTTTTATCACAAATTTATAGGCCTCAACTTATTTTCGATCACAAATTATCTAATTATTCGATCAGAAAAACAAATATTAAATGTCACGTCTTATTTCTCGATCACAAATCAAAAATTCTACAGGTTACAACTAATTTATCAGTCACAAATCAAAAGTTTTAAATTAGTTAATCCAGACTCATTTTTTCGATCACAAATTATCGATTTAACTATTCACGACTTATTTTTCGATTACAAAATCACAAGTTTTATAGTTCACAACTTATTTCACTGTTACAATTTATCAAATTAATTGTTCACGGTTATTTTTCGATCACAAATTATAAAATTATTTGGTCACGACTAATTTTTCGATCATAAAGTACAAATTTATAGGTTACAGCTTATTTTTTGGTCACAAAAACAAATATTATAGGTCGCGACTTATTTCTCGATCACAAATTACAAATTTTGTAGATCACAACTTCTTTATTGGTCACAAACTATGAAAATAAACTGTCACGCCTTATTTTCGATCAATTTACAAATTTCTCAAATCAATAATTATTTCTCAATCACAATTCTTGATTTTATATGCAACAAATTACTTTTTGGTCACAATTTTTTTAAAAAAAGGTCATGACTTATTTCTTGATCACAAATTTTATATGTCAAAACTTCCTTTTTTTTTTTTTTGGGTCAAAAATTAAGAAAATAATTAGTCATAAATTTAAAATTAATTAGTCATAACTTAAAAAATTATTTCACGGTCACAATTACAAATTTAGTCATTATCTCAAATTTATTTAGGTCACATATTATTTAGTCTTAATCCTACCCACCACCACCAACAACAACAAAAATTGATCGTCAGTCACCTCACCACCACTTGCAGGCAAACAAACACCACCATTGTCAGTCTTTTTACTTTATTTTGCAACGCAAATATACCCGCAAGTGTACGAATCGTGAAAAATAATAAAATGTACAAAAGAGTTCGGATTATCCTTCCCACGAAGACTGCTATTAAGCATTGAAATTGATTAGTTTTAAACCTTATTTGAATAATCGAATGATCTGTGGTACTTTAAATTAAAATAAGACTTAAACTAAAGAAAATAACACGAAAGACAATATATTCTAAAGTGATTATAAAATGTTTGGATTCATAATTTCACCATAGCCAATAATATTAATTCCGCACTTCAAGTTTTATTCCTATTTATGTGTTCATTCGAATTCACTAATATATATTGAGATTCCTCTCTCGAATTTAATTAATTCTATTTAACTAAATCAATCACATATCTTTATAGAGGGTCAGAAATATTTCTTAGCTAAATGCATAAAACACAAGAACTTAATATTGATCGCATGCAACCACAAATTCATATCTCTATCTTTTTTGTTGAAATTGGTGGATTTATTAC
Source organism: Ligustrum vulgare (assembly GCA_963555705.1). Classification (NCBI taxonomy): domain Eukaryota; kingdom Viridiplantae; phylum Streptophyta; class Magnoliopsida; order Lamiales; family Oleaceae; genus Ligustrum; species Ligustrum vulgare. Next base: position 36,342,281 of record OY743173.1, on the reverse strand, counting down.
CTTGGTCTAAATATTAACTCACCTCTAGGATTAGGAAAACAACTCACTATATCAATGAATTAGCGGCCATTTAATTCACGCATTAAAAAATCAAAACATGAAACATTAACGTAAAACTTGAAGTTTGAGATTAATAAAATAAAATTGGGCTACATCGTTCATCTCAACTATTAAATTAGTCACAAATCATGGAAGAATTATAAATGCAATAAAAGGAAGAAAATACAATTGAGTTCATGAATTAAAAAAAAAAAAAGAGAAATGAGTTCTTGCACCTAGAAGTTGGTTCAACCTTTGTAATCTTCAATCTCTCGCTTTATCTTCTTCTCGTCCCTCAAATGGACTGATGATTTGTGTATGTATTTGAGAGAGAAAGAGTGCCCAAGATTCGTATCTTTTTGTCTTTGTATCGCCCCCCTCTGGTTATGGCCGAGTTTAGGGTTAAAAGGTAGAAGAAACCGTGTTGAATAAGTAATGTTTCTGTCGCACGTAAAAGCGCACGATCGCTTGCCTTAGTTGGCCGCAATCGCATGGTGAAAGCTTTTGGCAACTGTTTGATTTTTACGTTGATCGCGCAATACACTTTGCAGTGATCGCATGGTTATTTCTTTTGCCTTTGATCTTCAACTTTCATTTTCATTTAAGTTGGTTATCTCTTTTAATTGCGTGACAAGTCCTCAAATTTTGATTTTATCTTCTTGTCCACCGAACTTTTGAATTTCCTCAATCAAGTCAGCTCTTCACTTGATTTTTCCAATTAAGTCCTTGATCTTTCATATTCTTTCATGTTAGCACCAATTTGATCAATGATTGACCTCGCCAACTTCCAAATTGTTGGAAAATTGTGTGGCTTATAAACCATTTTTAGAGTTTACCAAACACATGCTAAATGTTTATAATCATTACAAATTTTAGTATCACTTTTTAAACACACATCATTCGAAATCACCTTTTTTCCATAAATTTTACCTAAAAAAACATACAAAAATATAAAAATAATGGCTGCTTAACCACAACTACCAAACAGATGCTAGTTAGTAATATATATATATATATATATATATATATATATATATATATATATATATATATATATTTACATCTATCCAAATTTTGCATTCACATTAATCCACATTGCATTCACACTAATCCACTATTATATATATATGGGAGAATAGTGGATTAGTGTGAATGCAATGTGGATTAATGTGAATGCAAAATTTGGATAGATGTAAATTCATTTATTGCCTTTAATATATATACACACACACACTAAACAATGGTTAATATTTTTTTTAGCAATTTTTAATTTTAATAATTGTGCAAAGATTATATGATATAATAATTGCTTGATTTTCAATGTTATTCAATTATTGTATATTTGATGAGTTAAGATTAAACACATATTTATAGTTTGTTGTGATTTTTGAACGAAAATTGAGAAAAAGTTAATTATTTGAGGCAAATGCAGAAATTGTAATAAAATATATTTATATCTTGAACAAGCATCAATATTTGTACTCAAAATATTACATCTAACATGATATACAGTTAAAAAACTACAGAATTTGCATTTATGATTCAATGAAGTTTTTGATAATTTGGATTATTTATGTTGTCTTTAAATTTTAATAATTGTTGTAATAAAAAATTATTTTCGTATCTTTTGTATTTGCGCTGATTATGTATAATCATTAAATTTTATGAATGTTTATCTATATTGCAGATAGTAATTTCAATTCATCGCACTGGTGGAAATTTATACTGTATATATATATATATATATATATATATATATATACACTAAACAATGATTAATATTTTTTTAACAATTTTTGATTTTAATAATTGTGCAAAGATTTTATGATATAATAATTTCTTGATCTTCAATGCTATTCAATTGTCGTATATTTGATGAGTTAAGATTAAACACATATTTATAGTTTATTGTAATTTTTGAACAAAAATTGAGAAAAAGTTAAATATTTGAGGCAAATGCAGAAATTATAATAAATATATCTATATCTTGAACAAGCATCAATATTTGTACTCATAATATTACATCTAACATGATATACAGTTAAAAAATCACAGAATTTACATTTATCATTTAATGAAGTTTTCGATAATTTGTATTATTTATGTTGTTTTTAAATTTTAATATTTGTTGTAATAAAAAAATATTTTTGTATCTTTTGTATTTTTGTTGATTATATATAATCATTAAATTTTATGAATGCTTATCTATATTGTGGATAGTAATTTCAGTTCATCGCATCGGTGAAAATATATACTGTATATAAAAGTAGGATAATTTGGTAAAATTTAATTCTTAAATTCTTTATGTTTTAGTATTATAGTAAATAATTAATATGATGTTATTGTTATTTGTATATTTTGGTTATAATTATTATTATTTTTATTATTAACATTAATATTGAATGAGTTCAATCGATATTTTTAGTTATCAGTGTTAAAATTATTATTTCATTATTGATTTTTTTATTTATTTGTTGTTCTTAATTTTATAAATCATATGTGTAGCCATCAAGAATTAAATTGTGTTTTAATTATTAATGATCAAATTATTTATTATCTTTAATATTACAAATCATATTTTCTAAATATATATTATATATATTATTATTAAACATTTTAATAAATTAAGCCTCTGTTCAGCAACTATTTCTAGCTAAAATGTGTAGTTAAAAAATAGTTTTGAAAAAAATATGTGGCTAAAAAATGAGTTGAAAAAATGTGCTGCTTATAAATAAGAAAAAGTTATTGAACGAATGTTAATATTGAAGAGTTAATGCTTTGATTTTTTTAGTTAGTAATATTAATAGAATGATTAATATTTTTTAATCATTCTTAATTTTAATAAGTTTTTAAATATTATAGGCACAATTTCGTAATCTCCAACTTTACTCGGTTGTCGTATCATAATAATCGCGAGATCTTCAAAATTATTATTTTGATTACTTATATTTGTAAATAAAGTTTTATTGGTTAAATTCAAATATTGACTATTTCTTTTTTAATTATTGTGATTGATGTTTTTGAATGAAAATTAAAAAGTACGTTAAAAACAAGAGGCAAATGTAAAAGTTATGAGAAATATGCTAAGATATTTTACATGCATCAATATTCGTGTATATAATATTACATCAAATATGATATACCATTAAAAATTACTAAACTTATATTTTCAATAAAGTTATTAATAATTCATAAAAATTATTGAAATTAATAATAATTTATTATTTAAATATATAAATTGAAGTTTACTATTTAAATAAATTTTTAATAATTTGAATTACTTATGTTATTTTTTAAATTCTAATAATTATTGTAATAGAGAATCTTTTTTATGCATTTATATATGTATTGATTATGTATAAGTACTAAAATTTTACGAATACTTATTGAAATTGATAATGTGGATAATGTCTTTCGTGTATCAGACTGGTGAAATACTAGTTACCCTAAAATAATTTACGTCTGCCTTTTCAACTTAGCCAAACATGCCTTTATATTGTGCCACTTGTGCGAGTATAATACCCCACACGCAAGTCCTTTTCCATATATATAAATTGTGTTTTTTCCGCAAAACCGCTCCCACCCCACCACTGCACACGCATGACGCATATATAGAATAGATTGAAAAAGAAAAACTCGTAGAGAGAAACGAAACCAAAAATAACAAGGGGAAAACAAAAAGCGGCGCACTGTTCAGAGGGAAAGTTGCAGAAGACACAATGGGAGCTGTGACTCCGCCTTTTCATTGGATTCCTGAAGATGATCTTTTGCTTAAAAACGCTGTTGAGGTACAAACTATTTCAACCATCATTCTTTTTATTTCAACCATCATTCTTTTTATGAAGCTATTCGTTTTGGTGTTGCGGGAATAGTATTTGTGCTCAATTCTTTTAAAAATATTCCGGTTTTTTTTTTTATTAAGATTCAAGTGGACAAAAAGGAAGTTCATTTTATTGAAACTGGTTTCTGGAGTGATTGTGTTTTTTCTATTTGTTTTTAGTGAATGTAACTATTGTTCAATTGGCTTTTTGAGGTTATGTTTTTAATTCAATTTTCCCCCCTTCTTCATTTTGCTGTACTGTTGTTAAGTTTGTTTCGTTGAAATTTATACCTATTTGAGTAAAGCATAAGCTGAAGGATTAAGAGGGGCTAACTGCACGCATTTACTTATTTAAATGCTGTTTTCTACATGCCTGTTATGTGGATGCTGGATCATATATCATCATAGCCTAACACAAGAAATAGGTGCCTGACGGCGAGAGATATAATACCATATAAACTACCTCATCTGAAAGCTTACTACTTTTAGAAATTAGACACATTTTTTTTACTTAGATGTTGTCTTCAGCAGTTTGTGACTGCGATTTCTGTCACAAAGTAATCGGTTTCTGTTTTTTGGCATGACATTTCGAGGTTGATGTTTGGAATTTTTTTTCCCCCCGGGGTGGGGGGGGGTGTGTGTGTGTGTGCGCGCACAATATATGTGATATGATTTTAGAAAGCTTAAATTTCATCATGTGAGGTCTAATTGGCATGATTGTGAAGGGGAGATTTGAGAATTTAGTTTACTGTGTGATAAAACATATGGCATCAAAAAAGCATATAATAAATTGGAAACTTGTCAATCCACAATTGTAATTTCATATATGATTATTTTCTGAATTTGAGATAAATGTGGTTGGTGCACAATATTGATATGCCGCCGTTTTCTGGAGTTGCAAGGACTAGATTTTGTCGTTGTGTGACGGTTAGAGTGAGATTAATACGTCATATTTGGAGTGCCAACAGGATTCATAATCCCCCCCCCCCCCCCCCCCCCAAAGGGGGGGGGGGGTGTCCAGGAGTCATACTGCAGGGTCCACATTTATTGAGGTGGGGACTAGCACATATATCTATGATTAACAAACCCTTTTACTAAATAAAAAGTATTTCTATATAACCAAGGGATACGTCACCACCTATCTCTACCTACTAAGAACATGGTACCCTTCTTGTTAACAGTTCATCGGTTTTGCATTTGCAAAGTTGTTTGATGTTTGACCTATTTAACTTCAATTGGCTTCATAAAATAGAAGAATATTGGGGTCGAGATAAGTTTGGCATAACCTCCTCTATAGTATTTGGGATGGATTATTGTTGTTGACCAAAATTGAAATGTAGTTGAAATACAATGCGACCCTCCAATGATAATTGCAATTGCTGTCTTCATCATTTTTGCCGATATTAACCAAAGAAAAAATGACATAATGGCACTATAATTCTTAGTTTTCTTTTGGAAATCTATTCTATGGATCCAAGCCAAGTTCACTTATTGCATTTTCACAAAATTTCGCTTATGCTTCTTACTCTAACTGCTAAGAGACAGTATGAGAATGAGGGAGAGGGATATCATTTCTAAATTCTAATTAATGTTTGGACTCTTGATGTGAAAGCATTTTTCATGCGAGAGCAAGGGAGAGGGATAACTTAATTTTATTTCTTTTTCTGCATTAGGCTGGTGCTTCTTTGGAATCTCTAGCTAAAGGTGCTGTGCATTTTTCTCGAAGATTTACTGTTCAGGAACTACAAGATCGTTGGTACTCTCTTCTTTATGATCCTGTTGTTTCTGAAGAGGCATCAAGTTGCATGATTGAGTTTGAGCATTCTGCTTCAACTTTTCTATCGAAATCTAATCGGCTGGAGAGTAGAAAAGAGACAAACTGCATTCTAGGGAAGAGAAAATGTGAAAGTATTCGTAAATGTTACTATGCTATGCGGAAGAGAATTTCTAATGAACCATTTGATGTGATGGATGTTGATTTTCTTAGTGGGCCTGGGCATATGAATTTCGGAGATAGGAATGTACTCCCATCTGGAAATATGATTGGAAATTCGGTTCCAAATCATTTTGAAATTCAAGACCCCGACTTTAACATTTTACATAGTTCCTTTCCAGAACTCGCAACTTCTTCTGCTGAGCCCACTGGTCATAGTGTTACCCCATCCATTAATAATCACGATGAACATCTTCCATTTGATGGGGATGCTGTGTCTCATAGCTTTTGTCCTACGTATGAAAAAAATATTTCACTCCATGGGAATCAAAACTCTGTTCCTGTATTTGGCCAATCAAATGAATTGCCAGTCTCCAATGTATTTGTAGCTGAGAGTTTAGAGGCCAATCACCCAGCTGTGTCCAGTGACATTAATAATAGTGAAGCAAATGTGACCTCTGAATTTGAAGGCACAGCATTTCATAATTTTGGTTATTCTTCATCCCCACCTCAAATGGCAATTTGGAGTAATGTTGAAGGCCTTTCTGTACCCACTCTTCCGTTTCAGCTTGGAGAGAAAGACCAGCAAACAGGAGATGCATTCTTTATTTCCCATTCTGGTGATGCTAATAACACAAGCGCACTAGGATATGATGTTCTTCACCCAAACACTGACTTAAAAAATCCAATGCCTTGTGATAACATGCAAAATTTAACCACTAGCACAGAGGACTACTTTGAGCAATTATCCAGTACTTTTTTTGAATTCACAAAAGATGGGCTTCTACTTATGGATGCTGATGGAAATGATACAACTGATAAGTGTTATTTTGATGGTTTGAGTTCACTTTTACTGGAATCTCCTGATGTCAGTGTATCAGAGGGCTTGTTAACTCCCGATGGACAGTTTACTGTTGTTAGTACTGATACATGTCTTGGAGACTTGAGTAAGGAAGGGCAAGACTTGAGTAAGGAAGGGCTGCTTCATTCAGACAATCAAATTTGCCTTCCAAAAGCTCAAGTTCCTAATTTATCGTTAGTGAAAGCATTTGGTCCTGAATACCGTGATGGAGTTATATGTTGCACATTAAACTCCGAAGATGCAGAAGTTCCTAGCAACGATGATGTTTTTCTACCCTTCAGGTGTCCATCACCATCTAATTCCTCAGGGATGAATTTGAGACTTCATGATGCTTATTATCCATTGCACTCGTTTGTGAAAGACTTTCCAAGTACTCAAAAAGCAATTGGAGGTCCTAGTTTGATGAAGAACGAAAGAAAAGAATCCCATGTTCTTCCTCTCATATTGGGGCTCCCACAGCAGTCTGAAATGGGCTTAACCCATCCAATTTGTGATAATCGAATTAAATTTGAGTTGCCCAACAGTAATATCCAACACGCTGAGGTCAGGAATGGGAAAAAAAATGAAGGTTTAAGTCAGAATAAGTCGCTAAATGCTAGTACAATCGAACAGGGAATAAATCTTGATCATAACACTGCTGGTCCTGGTCCAGATAGGCATACTTTTGGTTCAGAAAGCGTTCAAAGCTTTCAGAAGATTTCTATCGGCTGTAAGAAGGAAGCAGATGCTAAAATTACAGTTCCAAACAGTGGAGAATCAAATGCTAACTTGAGTTCCATAAAAATGATAGTCCAAGAACCGATTGAAAAACCTACAATTTCGGATCAGGAAGATTTCTGTTCTGAGAATGATTTTGATGTGCCTTATTTTTCTGATGTAGAAGCAATGGTAATAAATTGTGAAGTCTTTATTAATTTACTACTCTCTCTCTCTCTCTCTCTCAATTTCCCTTTCTTTCCTGATTACTTGCAGATTCTTGATATGGACCTGAGTCCAGATGATTTTGCTTCGCAATCATGCCAGAAAGGTAGTTCTCTGTTGCATTGCATGTACTCAATGATTTATTTCCTATTTGTATCAGAATCTGCAGTTAAAGTTAAGGGTGCGTTTGATACGCATTATTTTCCATGGAAAATATGATTTTCCATCTGATTTTCCAACTTTGCATTGTTTGGTTGTCTAAGTTTTTCATGGAATTCATTTTTCCACTTGCCTCGAAATTCGGTATTTTTCTGGTTTTGAATGAATTCGTTTTCCAATGGGGGGAGGAGGTTTTATTTTCCATGGAAAATCTTATACTATTTTTGTTACGCTTGATCCTTTTTGTTGTTGTTAATTGATTTTATTTTTTTCTAAAAATTAACATTATTATTATCAAGTATAAATGTGTGAAAAAATAAATTTTTTATTTTATTTTATTAAAATAGATAAATTTTACTTTATTTTTCATGGAAAATAATGTCAATCAAACAACAAAAGTTGAAAAATTCCCCACTTTTTCCACATAGAAAATTAAACCAATCAAACACATTAAACTTTTAATTCCCAGAAATTCGTTTCCCTAGAATTCAATTCCTTGGAATTCATTTTCTTTCCACTCTCGCTATCAAACGCAGCCTAATTGAAAGTTATACAATAGTTTCTTATTTTCTGTCTAAGTTGATTGATTTTATTATTTTAGATTTCAAGTGCATTCTCAGGTTGATTGCATCTTACAGCATGGCTAGCTGTTTGTTGTAGTTTATAAGTTAGCAAATTATACATATTGCAACTATTGGTCTCCAATTTCCTCAAAAAGTTCATTAATTTTATTTGATATAACCCCTTTTGGATGCATTTTATGGCCAGAGTTTTTAAAAAAAATATTTAATTCCTTCATCAGTATATAGCCGTTTTTACTTCCATAATTTTTGCCATTTTTACATTAATGGGTTGCCTGACAGAGGATTTGATAAATGTTTTAAGCATATTTTGATAAAATTTGATGAAATGTATGGTTGAAAAGTTGATAAAAAAACGTGTTCCCGAATGAAATGCATGATTAAATTAATTGTTGACTTTGACCTCAACTTTTAGCAACTTTTTAAGCTTTCCCAAACAAGCAGTATTTTATTTTTTGTTGACTCAATTTGCAGTCCTAAGATATCAACATGAAGAAACTAAGAGAACAATTATAAGGCTGGAGCAGGCTGCTGATGCTTATATGCAGAGAGCTATAGCAGCGCAGGGAGCATTTGCTATTTTGTATGGTCGCAGGTCAAAGCACTTTATTGTGAAACCTCAGGTGCTCTTAGTTTTCTTCCCATAAATTATGCAAGAAGATAGGATAAATACTTGCTTTTTTGTACAAGGTCTTATTTATGTTCTGTATTTACATTTTGTAAGCAAATATGTGGGAATTCTTAAAAGGAGTTAATTCATCCTGAATTTAACATAAGTTTGGTGAAGCGTCAATCAATGCATAATGCTAGGCAGATGTAGCGACATAATAAATAAATTCACGTAACATGCAGTGAAATTACTGTTCCACAACATCTGCTTCAGTTATAATAATTACAGAAAATGAATATACGCATGTAATCTTTGAGGAATATTGTGATAAAGTTTTCATCACCCTCGCTAGTTTGCACTGAAGAATAATTAATCATCATTAATGCATAAGATGTTGGCCTGGGGTCCCCGTTCCATAAGACAAGAAATGTTTCTTGTGGAGAACTTATATCTAATTAGTTCCAATGATTTTGGTAAGTGCTTCATCACCAAATATGAGTTGTTTGAAGGCATTACTGTATAATTAAAGCTGTAGTGTTAAAGCATAATCTTTAAAATAGAGTCTTGTTTAATTTACACTGTATTTGATGGTGTTTTTAACTAGAGAAGCTAGGCGATGAAGATATAGATGGAATTTAGATAGGAATTTAAAATAGTTTTCAATTCAAATTATGTATGTTTAGATTAAATTAGCTATAATAATTCAATAAAGTTCTAGTTTATTAGATATTCTTTTGATTTTTAGTTTCTTTGATCTAGATAAAGAATGCTTATTTATTGGTGTAGGTACGCTTGAATATATGAAATAAATTGATTTTCTTTTTGCCTAAATTTTTCTTTTTGAAATTCCTTTTTATTCTTATATATTCGTTCTCAAATTGTAATGTTTCTATGTCCAAACCTTGCTCAGTTTTAACTTTCCATTTGATCTCAAACGAGTCATGGGCCGAGCCGAGTTCACTTTTTATCATGAGCCTACTCCTTTGGCTGGCTCATTTTCCCTACTTTTGAATTCCTATTTTCCCTAATTTTGAATTCCTTTTATTAATTTCTTAAAAAATATCCTATTTTTGGGCTTATTTTGTTAGTTTATTTTACGAAGAATGAGCTAGGTCATGGGTGGCTCTCCCCGGAGGGCCACGAGCCAAATGACTAAGCCGATCCAAGGATTTGGACACAAGCTCGGCTTGTCCACAGTGCTGAGCTAAGCTCGGGTGTCTACGGGCTGGCACGGCCCATTTTTATACCTATATTTTGGTCATTTATTTAGTTATACATACTAAGTTTACTCAAGATTTTTGATGGGCTTGTTAAACTAGTCAAGCTCATATAGTTCATATCGTGACTTGACTTAGTCCATGAATATGCATGTCAGTATGTGTATATTGCCCCTGTTCGATGCCATTATTCCAAAATTTATTTTTTTCAAAATTCATTTTCAACTACACATTTTACCAATAAAATAATCTACATATAAACACAAAAAGATTCTTTACTTTGTAATCACACATTCTCCAAAAATTTACTATTACAAATCACATTATTTGAAATAATGGGTCTCAAATCGGGACTATACATGTAAATTGGTCATAGCATTAATATTATGCTATGTTGCTCGGACTCGGTGTGGGTACGGGTACATAGCTAAGTATTGGACATTTGGACCTTTTTTTCCAAATCCTGGGATACGGGGACACGGCTAAAAAGACGCAAATTTTTGACATAAATACATGAATTCGTCTTATAAACTCAAATTACTTTAGAAATTTATGTATTAGTAATAATATATGTATTTCTTAAAGATATGAAGGACTATATTTTGATTTAAATGATATAAAATATCATCTTTTGGTTAAAAGGATCCGAGAAGGATTCCATACCCATGTCTCATACCCAAGTGTCCGACTCGGGTACTTCTTCAAAAGTAAAGAATCCAAGCAACATAGGTATTATGCAAATTTAAATCTCTCCTTTATTTTTTCTAATAATAGGTGGTTGATTACTTTTAACAAGATACAGTGATTATCATTCTATCAACACATATCAAGCTTGAACTATGTTCAAGCGTAGTTATAACAAATTCGGCAGTCAAATGAGTCAAGCTTGAGCTATACTCAAAGCTTAAACTCTGTTATAGCTGAGCTTTACTAGCTCCTAATTCAATTGAGCTCAGTTGAAACAAAGGACAGCTCAGTTCACGTCAAATCAGTTCATTTACATCTGTACATTGTGTACATAATTGTAGTTCTATCCATTTTATTCAGTTCTTGTAGACTGTTGAAATTACGGTGTTAAATATGACATTTTTATTATTTTGTATTACTAATGTAATGCAGAAGATGGGGTACATTGGATAAATTTCCCTTCTTCAATTCTCACAGGTTTTACTGGGGAGATCCACTGAAGATGTTAAAGTTGATATTGACTTGGGAAGAGAAGGCCGTGCTAATAATATTTCTCGTCGGCAGGTAAAGAAAACTCACCCCAACTTTTTTGTCATGCACGTCACTTCATTCTCTGTTTCCACATAAACTCCTGGCTGAACAACCATAATCATTGTAAACTCATAAAGAACAAGATAAGAATGACAACTGAACTTATGCATGGTATAAAATTAATTACAAATTTGTAAACTAGGAAAAAATACCTGCCTATAAAATTAACCCTGCAGAATTTTGTAGGTAGATAGCACCTTAGTTTTATATTCTGTTTCAATTGTCGTAAAATAATCATTTCCATTTTTTTGTCTTTGAAGTGAAGAAATAAATTCAAAGACATGGATTCTGTACCCTAATGTTGATGAAAATAACCGAAATATTGATAAATTAGGAAACCTTGTTTGTTTGCCGTTGACCCAAGTTTAAATAATTGATAACTGATGGTTTAATAGGTAGCTAATAGGTGCAAAAGTCCCTGTACAATCTGACTTCATTGTTGATCTTAACTTGGCTCTATTAACACACTTGGCTAAGTTAAAAAATAAACCTACTATTTTTTCACAGCAAGTGTTTACCAATCAATAAAAGTAAGATATTGTACTGGAAATCCAAAGAAAAGAAGTAATTCTAAACACCTCAATCATGTTTTGGAGAAAAAGTTAAAGTTTAAGCTTAATGAATCACGCTCTTAATTCTCAGCCTTTTATTGGTTGGACTTTTAAGTTTGAGAAAATTGCATTTTGGGTAGTTTGCGGTTTTGGGTTACTTCTTCATCAAATCCCACCAGCTTAGGAGACAATGCTTACGTGTTGGTCTTGCAAGGTTGAGCCTAGCTCCATTTTCTGATATCCTATGTGACTATGCCTACAAATGATAACTTCATTTTCTTCCTCTGATTAGGCTATTATAGAGGTTGACACATCTGGATCGTTCCATTTAAAGAACTTGGGAAAAATTTCTATCCATGTCAATGGCAAAGAAGTAGCACCTAAACAGAGTGTGAATCTTATTTCAGGATCCCTTGTCGAGGTATGATTTTGTTTGTTTAGCAATTAAACGATATGCCGTCTGCCTGGTTTTTGATAAATGAACTCTGCTTATGCTTGTGTCCCTGTTTGGAACTCTTCATTGAAGTTTACTTCTTTGCTAATTTTCCCCTGACCACTGATTGATTGTATAAATGTATTGATATGAAATATTTATGCATACCTTCAAAGTACTTCACATTATAATTTTGTACATAAAGTGAATAATACCTCTTTTTTTTTTTTTTTTTTTTTTTTTTCAGCAAGATTGTTAAGAGAAATTTGAAAATATAAGTCCTGATTTTGATTAATATTTTTGAGAACAGTGAAACATGAAACTGGACTGTAACTTAAATCTAGTCATGAAAATGGTTAATATTTCAGTTTGGGATGAATTTAGTGTCAGTAGAAGGTTAATCTTGCTCGACTTTAAAATCTTCCAAACCTTTTGCTCTTTTGTACTTGGACTCTGTGCATGAGCTGTTTTTTTTTTTTTTTTTTCCAATTCAACTTGTGAGGGACTATGATGCAAGGATACTCCTATTGGTGATGCGTGTCTGTGTCCAATATGTGTTTAGTCCTTCACCGACACTCTGAACTCCAAGACTTATGCTATATTTTTTTTTTCCACAATAGAGTAATAGTTTAATTAAAATTATTTTTATATAACAAATACTACTCATCCAATCTATAAGATTTCATGATCAAAATCCAAAACTAAGAAAATAAATTATTTTATTAAAAAATAAAAAAGTATAAACATAAAGATAGAAAATATAAATTTACAATTGTATGAATTTAACTCATGAAAAATACTTCAACAAATATATAGACATACGTACTGTGATGCTTGGACTCTTCATTCCGGTTGGCGAATCAGTGTCGACACGACATGACACTGGTACGGGTATGAGATCCAAGGCGGATACTTGGAGGGAAAAGGCAGACACGGTAGCCAAAGTTGAAGAAGAAGCTCGGATCCAGCGAAGAAGATGTAGAAGACGAAGTCTTGTTTGAAATAAGAATACAAAGTGTAAAGTAGGGTTTGGTGGGTTATACGTGATGAATATGATAAAAATATATTTGGGTTTGGGCTACTTGTGAATTTAAAAATAATTATATCCTACAGTTTGGTGGGTATGGTCTTTAAAATTTAAGTTTGGAAAAACTTTATTCATATTTGAAATTGTAAAGTTTCTCATTTTTTTGCTTTTCTCATGTTATTTTATAATGTTATTCATTTTTATTTTTATTTTTTAATTTTTACATGTGAAATTTGAAAAAATAAAAATAAAAATTAAAGTTTGAAAAATGTATCCGCTTGTTTGTGTCCAAAATTTGGTCTCGTTTTTTGCCGTGTCTTCTTATCCTAGATTTTAGATTAAAAGGATCCGACAAGTAGATACTTACCTGTATTGGATATTCTTACCCAAGTCCGAGAATCATAATAAACGCCTACAAATCCTTTTATTTATTTATTTTAAAAGGTGTATCCGTGTACTTGTATCGTATTTGAATTACATATTTGAATCCCTACTTAGGTGAGGGATATAGGAACTTACTTTTTATGCAAAGTTTGACTTCAAAGTGTTAATCCAAAATTCGACCTTCTAGAAAGATTTGTAAGATCCCAAGGAAGTTGCTCTATCTTTCTAGGTCACTGTGCTGAAATCATGATGAGAATCTGCAATGAAACCAGCATGGGAATGCAAAAATATTTCTTTTAGCATGTTACTGCACATTTCCATGAAATATCAGTGTTCTAATTAATTTTGCACTAAAATATAGAAGTTTTGATTCATTCATCTAATGCAAACTGAGATTTTTGCAGGTAAAGGGATTGACATATGTGTTTGAATCAAATCAAACTCGCATAAAGCAGTATGTCGATGACATTATGAGGGGAAGCTTTTTCTAGGAGCACAAACCTTCAGGCAGATGTTGAACTGTCTAAGATATTCAGAAGAAGGTGCTATGTTTTTTCACCAAATTCCTTGACTTGGATGCATTGCTAATCTAGGTCTAGATGGAATTGATAAGTTTTCTGAATTAGGAAGATTAGATTTTAGTTTGAAATGAATCATACAGTAGTAAAAGGTAGCTGGATAGTTTGGTGGCACTTCAGTTTCTTATGAACTGAAATTTTCAGTACAGTAGCAGTATAGTTTGGTGGCACTCCAGTTTCTTATGAACTGAAATTTTCAGTACACTGTAGCGGTATAGTTTGGTACATTCTTAAACGTCTCTCTCTCTCTCGAGTCTTAACAGAGTTGAGTTGGTTTGGCTAAATCAAAAACTTACCTGAATTATGTAATTATGGTGCAGCTGATTGTGGTATGTTTTTGTTTTATTTGCCTTGTGAAAATTCATAAGTTTTCTCAAGAAAGTCCTGATGTTAATTTCCTTATTGCTGCCCCCTGCGGGAGTCTGGCCTGTGTGTCTCAACTCCTTTGAAAAATTGCTTATTTATCATCTATCTGCTCTTAAGATTTTAACATTTAGCCATGAAGCTGTCTGAACATGAATTGTGGGTGTGGGGCCAATAATTGTTAAGTGACCCCACACCCCCAGTGTAAGGCGATTGTCAAGCATTTTATTGCTAATTGTTCATTAATCATTGACCGCCATCTGTCAATGCTTACTCCTTTGACTTACTGAGGCTTATCCTTGATGGCCAAGTATGAAGGATGAGGTGTATCTCATTTCTCTTGCCTTTCGTGGACTTTTTATTACAGGCTCTAGATTTGTGGGCTAATTATTGGCGAAGCCTAGACTTACTGGGGCTTCTAACAGTGTGTTGGGCGGTAGGAGAAACAATTTTTTTTTTTTTCGTGGTAAAATGTATAGTTGAAAATTAGAGAGAGAAAACGTGTATTGTTAAAAAGTGGTTTAGAAAATTGTATAGTTTAAAAATTGGTTTATAAACCAATAGCCGAACACAATGTAAAATATATAATATCAATGGAAAAGTACACAACTATAACACTATAATTATCACTTTTAAAACTAATTACTTAAAATATTTATTATTTATTTAATTTTAAAATCAGGTGTTTAATAATAATAAATAAATATTATATTATATATATTATAAAAATATTATCTTATATTTTAAATTAGAGCTAATATAATTTTAAATATAAAATCTCAAAATAATATAAAATCCCGCCTCACCATGTCGCAAAGTCATAGTTCGGTTACAATTACAAATTTAGTAGCAAAATTCACCCACTCAGTCGTAAAGTCACAGTTCGATTACAAAAAGTCACACTTTGATCACAATTATAAATTTAGTTGCAAATCAAATTTTGTAACCAAAAATGTAATTAAATGAGTCACATCCCAAAGTCGACAAAGTCATAATTGAAACAAATTTTGATCACAATTACAAATATAGTCGCAATCAAACATTCTTAATTACATATTATTTATTGGTCACAACTTATTCGTTTTCTTAGTCACAATTAGTCAATGTTTACCTAATAATTGGTAACATTTGTGCGATAGAATTTTTATAACAATTGTTTTGGTTATAATTAGTCAATATTTTGATCGCAATTACTTAATAATTGGTCACACTCACAACCGACCTCATTTCCAACCTAATCCCTTTCCTCCACCACCAGAACCAACCACTCTCTGCTCCACTAACTCGACAGTCGTCACAACCATAACCATAACCATAACCATAACCATCGCCATAGCCATAGCCAAAATCTGTATCCATAGGTTTTATCAAAAGAAGATGCAGAAATCTTCAGTCTCTGCAAGAATTCGATGCAACAAGGGGATATGGCTGCTGCTCATGGTTGTATTTGATCCCCATGAATAGTAGGTGTAGCACAGCACTGCACTGCACTGCACTAGGTGGCAACAATAAGCATCAACGCGTAGGTGGCTTTAGAGGGTGCATGCTGGCACCGCTATTAGCACATCACTGCACTGCACTACGTGGCAACAATAGGCATCAACGCGCGGGTGGCTTTAGCGGGTGCATGCTGGCACCGCTATGTTGAGAGAGAGAGAGAGAGAGAGAGAGAGAGAGAGAGAGAGAGAGTTTTGAGTTGAAATAAGTTAGAAATTATTTTGGGTTTGAGTTTGGGTGAAACGAGTTGAGGTGAGAGAATTATTTTTAATAATAAAATATTTAATTAATAAATATTAATTGATAATTCACACTTGATTTTTATAAAATTTAAAAGACATCATCTTATTATTACAAAGACATCTTTAAAAACAGGGGTCTATGTAATTTTTCCTAGTATCAACTCAGCGGCGATTAGGCTGATTTCTCTCCAGTTTTATGGACATTTTATTGGGGGCGTTTGCACAAATACTCAACTTTTGGTATCATAATTGAAATTAACGTCATTTTAAAAAAATCATTGAAAAATACTTCATTTTTTTTCTTTTACTGAAAAATGTTCCTTATCACAAGTATCATATTATGAAACTTATGATACTTTTTAAGTATCACAATATAATACTTATGATACTTTTTACGACCTTATTTAATTTTGGAGTCTTATTTGGATTACTAAGATATCACTGTGTAATATTGGAGCATGCATTTCTATCTGACCTGAAATATATCTATGTGAACTGGTATGTATCACACTTAATATCTTCAGGAAGATACGGTAGACCAGCTATGTGACCATTTTTGTCCAATTATGTAAAAAATAAGTAAAATCTATGAATTGTATTTGGCCATATGATGTGACCCGAGATTTGAACATCTCTATGTGATTCGAACTATGGGACTTATTCGAACATGCCTTTCTATGTGAACTGAACAATATTTATGTTACCCGATATGTGATACATGTAATATCTTCATGAATACACTGTAGAACATTTATGTGACACTTCAGTTCATTTATGAATTTGTGGCAAATATGTAGTTTTGTGACTTGATATGTACAAAACTCAACATCTTATCTTAATGCAAATATTGTTCATCGCCTCTAAGATCAATCTCGTTAAAGACATGAACTGTAATGTCAATTTTAGACTTTTACCCGAACTGATATTGACATATCAGCTAGAAGAATGAATCGTCCCTTGTAATGGTAATTATGAAAGGCTTGTTTTTTACATGAATTTGCAGGCATTTGTTATGTCCACATTTATTTGTTGCGTGAATTGTACGTATCCTTGGTGTTGGTTGATCGAAGTTACGATTATTCAAAGCTCATGGATATGACAAAGTTGGGTTTGAATCATAACAAGGTTGCAGTCACAATGATTAATTATGTATTGAATAGTAACATTTAGGCAATCAAGGTCAAGAGTAACAATAATGTATTGTCGTAGATGTTGCTAAAATGCATAGATCACGACCTTCCAAATATCGTATAAGCATTGATGTCACAGACGTAGAGAATGGACAACAAGCAGTCGATTATCCTTTTATGGAGCCAATTGCAATTAACAAAACAATCTAGTGGAACACCATTTTCATTACATGATATAGCTTTAGACATATGTGCTGCAACGACGAAACCATCAGGTCACAGCGATGAGAATATGATCATAGTTGTGTCTAATGCTAATGCTAGAGAGATATAAGAAAAAAGGTTTTTCGGTAAAAGGGGATTATTAAATTGAGCGTTTCCTACTTTACGATACAAAATATGTTCGGATTTATGCTTGTTTGGTTGGACAAGGAGTATGTTGTCAAGTGTCCACATGATGAGTAATTGATTTTGCAAATCATTAAGGATGGGGACAACAAGGCTATTTCAAATTAGACCTATTACTGATGGCCACACATGTGCTTCAAACATAGTATTAGGATCTCACGGGAAAGTGTCTATATCTGTTGTAACATCTTGTGTTAAGTACAACTCGCCATAGACTATATACACCCCAAATGATATGTGTATGGAAATGTTGCATGCTTATGGAGTTCCTTTAAATTACGTGAAAGAATGGAGATCTCGGGAGAAAACTTTGAGAATGATTAAGGGTGATCCAACACAATCTTTTCAGCAGGTACTAAGCTACTTTTCTATGCTTAAACATACAAATCCTATGATAGTCCCAAAACTAGAGCTTGATGGTCACAATAGTTCAAATACCGCTTTATGGTAATTGGTGCATCAATTTTTGAATTGAGGCATTGTAGACCTATTATTTTGGTTGATGCCACATATCTAAATGGACACTATGAAGGTACTCTTTTCATGGCTTGTACTCAAGATACAAATAAGTAATAATAGCATATTCATACTTGCATTTAAAATTTGAGATAATGATAATGATAGATCTTGATCATGATTTTTTGAAAACTTTAAGATGACATATGGAGTTAGGGAAGGATTGTAATTTGTCTCGGATCACGACGAAAGTATTAAGAATGCAACCGAAGGCTGTATCCAAGCATATGTCAAGTTATTTGTTCATACCACTTGATACAAAACTTGAAGAAATATTATGGTAAATTAGGTCACAATTTAACATAAACACTCAATGCAACTGTTCGGGTGTACACATTGTTAGTTACCTGGTAATTTATTACTTTGCAACCATAAATCAGGTCACAGATCTTATATATATTAACTGGATGGACATCTTTTGTGTTTGTAGAATGAAGTTCGTAATAAAAATGGTAGAGATACCATATTCCTATAAATAGATATTCCACAATGACTTCTAGTAGTTGAACCATGAATGCAGTGACGAAGGAAGCCAAAAATTATCCTATTTTATGATAAACTTTACAAGCCTTGTTATACAAAAATAGGGAAAACATGCACGAAAATTTCACGATGCTACTGAGCAAGTATGAGAAGTTGATGAGGGAATTCAGCACATAATTGAGGAACTCGAGGATAACCATGATATATGTGAAGTAAACGTAATTGACCTGACGTTACATTCTTGGTTCCACTTTGGAATTTATATAATAATTTTGCGGCCTGCATTCATGACCCATTCATTTTCAAACAATGGTTGTAGGTATCTGCAGTCAATCAAACAATATTTTCGATTAGTGATGAAAGATCATTATTCTTCGTTAATATAGAGCAACACACATCATGTAGAATGCTTCAAGTTGACCAGTTACAATCTTCACACACACTAGCTGTGATTGCAGTTACGAAGAGGGGTTCGTATGATTACTTTTCATACTATTACACACTAGAGGCATACAATGTTGCATACGAAGATACTATTTTTTCCTTTGAAATATCAAATGAACGGATAGTCCCCAAAGTAGTACATGATGTATTTTATTAGCTCCCAATCAAAAGAGAAGTTTGGTAAGACCGTTGGAGTAGAGAAAAAGATCAGTGTCTGAAATAAAATCGATAGTGAAATGTTGACGTTGTGGAGGAATTGGTCACGACCCCAGGGTGCGTAGAAACTTGTTTCCCATAAGCGAAAAAATCAAATAATAAAATCAAATAATAAGAAATAAAATGATGGTATGCTTTGTTAATAATTAGATCACCTATTCATGCTATTTTCTTTATTATTTTATTCAGTGTTTGGCAAAACTGATGGATATGACTTAATATTATGTGGAGATTCATTCATTTTATATTCATATAAAGTTGTGACATTATGTTGAATATAGAAGAATAATTCATATAGTAAGTCCATAATATGTACTCATTGAACTGTGTCATTTATGAGATAAGTATATTTCATATACCAAGTCCATAACAGGTACTTATTAAACTGTGACATTATGAGATGTCACCTGTGAACTCTTACTTGGGACGTTAAACATTAAATGTTCGATTTGAAGCTTATCAAATGGTTGCTGACAAATTATCTGACGACTTTGACATATTTAACTGCAAATGTGATATATGGATTGATATCTATGACATACATATCTCTACATTCCACATGTTATATCTTTCCATCATCATGTGTCTGTTCCTCTTCGTCACGTGATTTGATGACATTGAGCAATGTCATATGACCTGTGCAATGGTTATTAAGACATGAGATATGCAGCATAGAGATTTTGTTCTATGAATTGAGGAATGCAACATTGACCTATAAATTGGTAGCTGTGACCTAATGATATAAGAAAATTTCAATGAATGTTAGTGGCCGATTATCTTGAAGCTATGATCTAATGAAATATGTTTCTATCCTGTGAATTATTGAATATGACTTGAAAAATCTCAACGGGTCATGTGTCACATTAATTCTGTAACCTTTGAGCATTTCTATTATATGCATGATCCGATGGCATTGATCAATGTCATCTAACCTGCTCATTTGTATTTGTGATTTGTGAAATATACAACATAAGATATGGAATGAAAACATTAAAGAAGTTATGGACATCTCAAATAATTCATTCCTAATGGAAACATATCTATTTCATTAAAGTCTTCTTCAAGTGTAAACAAGTTATGCTAAAACACCTTGTATGAGGTACAAAACAAGTATGATGTTATCAAATATAGTATTCCAAGTCTAACGACATCGTAGTAGGGAGCATCTATTACCTCAAGAAAAACATCTCTCACGTCTTCGTTTGTCACAATTTTCAAATGATCGAAATAAGTATCTTTTATCTTTGATGGTAATAATTCAAGTTTCTTCTTGTTGTCCACGCAAATGTACCTAAGTCTTGTAACTAAAGAGAACTCGAGAAAACTTAATCGAATATATATACCTGCAATCAAGAACCACATCTCCAGGGGATTCAATTGTTCAACCTCCCTCAAAAGAAAGTAGTGTATGAGGTGTGGTTGTGGAACAATCTCATGACAGACCACGTAATACAAAAAATACGTGTATGCAAGTATCTCCTTTTGCACATCATTAAATTTAGATGTGAAACTTGTTAGAGCATTCTTATTCATATTGGTAGTGATTTTCCCTTCAAGGACAATTTATTGCCATACATGCAGAAAGATTATGAAATTGTTCTTATATTAATATCAGATATGTACATAGGAGTATCACATATGATTATACTTGTCAAGTCACAAATCATAGAAATATAGTCACAAACATATATAATACTATCAGAAATAAAAGAGAACCAAATCATCTCAGTATTATTTCAAGCAAAAAAAAAAAAAAACACCTTGTGGGAATCTTTAAAATTTGAGTAATTAAAAGCTTGGATGGATGAAGAAGTGGACAATAAACTTTTATCAAGGTCACAATAGAAAAAATATGTCATAGAAGCATTCAACAAGTTTACATTATAGCAAACTTAAAACGTTAGAACACGTTATGACAATCATACTGTAAGTGAATAATTAGGTCATAGATTTCATGTGGGTTAGAGAACATAAGGTTACATATGTAATCGAGGTCACAACTGATGAATTAACGTTGTCCATATCATATACTCCTAATATAATTTATATAATCACTGGAAAAATTGACTTATTGTATTCGAATTCGTCCCTTGTGCATAATCTAATTTTTTTGGGAGTATTTGATGGAAATATTTCTGCACCTTTGTTCTTTGTCATTTACCACCTATTCTTCCATTCTCTTTTTCGTCGTTTGAACATAATTTCCGATCGTTACTCCTCTTTCTCACCATTTTCAATTAGGTTTTGTGTGTGTGTGTGTGTGTCCAAATTCAACTATATAGTAAAGTCACGCATTGTATTCGGGTTCAAATACTTATATTTTTGTTTTTTATGAAATAGAGCGGGGATTGAGCAGTAAAGGAATGGTGGAGGCTAAACAAATCGGTGAAGACACCGCCAAACGTAATTTTAAGAACTAGTCTAGTTTTTTGCCCCCATGGACATGGTGCAGCGATAAAGCACGAGGATGTTAACAAGAGAATCGAAAGTTCGAATATTGGCTCTTGGAAGGTAGCATTTATATACTAGAAGGCAAGTGCTTACATGGAGGTAGGGTTGTGATGCGCCCTGTTACCCCTACGGGGTTCCTGTCCTCACGATGTAAAGAGGGATCCATGGGGAGGAGAACGATTTCCTAAATGTCTATTCCAAGTATGCACAGACTCTATCCATATCCGAATTTACATGGCGGGCGAGCTAGGGGGAATGCCGCTCTCCCCAAGATTATTCAAACAAAATTTGGACACATGAGTCATATAAAAAATAGTCTACTTTCTCTCTTACTCGACAATTAAGGATTAGGAATAATGATAATTGATTTTAAAATATTTCCCTCACCTGTTATTTTCTTAAACAGATGCATCACGATTTTTGATAAATAGAGATATATTTAAAATTGATTGAAAAAAACTAATATGTACGAAATAACTATAAAATAAATTGAAGCTTGAAAATAAATCACCATAATTTGTTACATATTCAGTATATTTCAATTACCATAAAGGCAATAATCCAAATCTTGGAAGACTTCTTTAAATACAACGTTAATAGCTGAATTTCTCTAATTTCCATCTCCATCCAAAATAAGTATTTTCAATCATCTACGATTCGTAATCCTCGATATGGCAAAATACAATTCTCTGTAGCTGAATACCATCTGCTTCAAGTACAGAACAACATGAGAAAGAGGTTGACCTTGATTTTTATTGATAGACATAGCGTATGATACAATGAGAGGGAACTGTCTGTCTTGAAATTTAAAAGGGAGTCCAGGATCATACAGAGTTAATGTCATTCTTGGTAATATAACCTTATGGCCGCATTACTTCCTGCAAGATTTTTTGCTTTGACGACATGATTACCAAGTCTTGTAATAACTATTCTGGTACCATTGCACAACCCAACAGAATGATCTATGTTTCTTAGTAACATGACTGGGGTGCCAACCGTCATTTTCAGTTCATGGTTAGGAACACCAAAATACCTAATGTTGTTCAAAAGCTGAGGCGAGTGAAAATCTTGTAATATATCAACACCGATTTCGGAGCTGTAAGTCGCATCAGAACTTAAATAAGTCTTTGACTTGTTGGCACTGAGCGATGTCATGTAATCATTGATAGACTTATCCATGTCAAGAGTCGGTGCAAGTATAGCTCTATCTTACAAATAACTTGCATCACCAATATTGCTAATAAAGTTCAGGTATGTGCTATCAACAATTGACGCATTAGGATTTTCTGATGAATTTAGCAAAAGATCATCTGGAACATCAATAGTTGCATTACCATCATTCAAACCTCCAAGTGCTCCATCTCCGATCTTCGATATCCAATCTGAAAATTCTTGAAGCCGAGTTGCCTCATCTATCGAATCAATATTCTGAAGTCTCATATTTTTTTGTCAACCTCAAGACCTCTCAGTCTCTGTCTCTCCATAGATACGATGAATTAATAGTTGCGTGCACTATATCTTGTCTACTCCCTTCTATATGACAGGAAAACTTTGTCAGAAATCACCTCCAAGCATGACTATCTTCCCATCGAAAGGCAAGTCGCAACTTGATTCATTGTTGAAACGTAAAATATCTCGCATTGTTCTATCCAAAGCTTCAAAGCAGAATTTATTCATTATAGGCGCCTCATCCTAAATTATTAGCTTAGTTTTCACAATCAACTCTACTATTGGACTCCCCTATTTGATGTTGCATGTCGAGTCTTCATTTAAATTAAGTGGTATTTTAAATCTTGAATGAGCAGTTCTACCATTCGGTAGAAGCAGAGATGCTATACCACTTGATGCAACATTCAATACAATCTCTCCCTTCAATCTTAAAGCTGCAAATAGAGTTCTCTAAATAAATGTTTTACCTGTTTCTCCGTAACCGTAAACAAAAAATAACCCCATTATCCTTTTGAACACCATGCATTATTGTGTCATTGAC
Organism: Ligustrum vulgare; assembly: GCA_963555705.1. Taxonomy (NCBI): domain Eukaryota; kingdom Viridiplantae; phylum Streptophyta; class Magnoliopsida; order Lamiales; family Oleaceae; genus Ligustrum; species Ligustrum vulgare. The sequence goes on along the minus strand of OY743173.1, from coordinate 36,318,148 downwards.
GTCTCGCTACTCATCTTCCAAGTCAGATACCAGTCTATTGTGCTCAGTGGCGGAGCCACATGGGGGCCAGTGGGGTCCCAGAGCCCCACTGAACTTTGGGATAATAATAATAATAATAATAATGAATATTAAATGTTGTATAAATTCCAATTGAAATGTATATTATAGCTTTCCAACTTTCTTATATTAATTCATAAATTTTAGTTTACATTATTTGTTTGTTCAATATTTAGTCTTAATTTTTGGACATATTTTAATATTTATCTTTAATGCTTACGTTGAAATTCCACCTTATTATGATTTGTTTTAGCATATTCTTGTTAAATATTTTTTCTTATTCCTTTTTGTAATTGGATTTGCTTAATTTGAGTGGATTATGTTAAACTTAATTTGGGCATATTTTATTTGATTTTAATATTATTATGTATTTTATTTTGTTTCAAAAATTTTCTATAGTTAAGACTTTATTCGACAATTTTGAGGATTGTAAATTTAGTTTATTTGTATTTTCTAGGTAAATTGTGTGATTAAAAAGCGGAGAGAGAGGAAATGTGTATAGTTAAAAAGTGATTTGAAAAATTGTGTACTTTATAAATTAGATTATGAACTGTATTAATTGTTTAACCGAACACAATGTAACTTGTGCCCCCACTGAAATTTCTTCCTCGCTCCGCCATTGTTGTGCTCATCAAATAAAGGTTTTTCTATTATAACGTAACTCATCTTGTATGAGTCTATTATGACAATTCAAAAATAAATAAATAAAAATAAAAAAAATTCAGCACTCGAGAATAGAATTGTATGGTAATCTCTCAAACTCTTTCCACAACTCCTCAAAATCTTTTCAACCTCCACAAGACAATAACTTCTAATTTCTTCATCACTCAATTCAAGCTCAGTAAGTTACACAAATAAAACATCATGTTAATATTTGTCGAGGATTTCCATGTAGAGGATTTTCGTACACACAAACAATATGGAGTTTCAAGGCCTATTGAGTCTTAATCGGTTGTTAGCTAACATGATTGAAAACTGGGGCCATTTGTTCGTTTCCACCTTCAGGCATGACAAAAAAAATAAAAAATAAAAAATAAATAAAGAAAAATTCAGAGACGTATCTTGGTTTAGATGATGCATACTGAAGTGTGAATTCAGTAGATGAAACGCACCTCAAGCAGCGTACTGGCAGATAAATGTATGTATTGTGTTCTGTAAAGAACGATTTGGAAACAAAGCCTATTTGATATTTTTAAGTGGGTAGTAGATAAATGTATGTATTGCGTTCTGTAAAGAAGGATTTGGAGACAAAGCATATTTGATATTTCCAAGTGGAACCAATTAATATGTATTGTTTCCAATGCTAAATCTTCATTTCCAAGTATTTGAATTACTCATGAGTATGGAGCAATCCAAAGGCCATGCATGGTAAATAAAAAAAGAAAAAAATATAATTTTTGATATTTTAGATACTGATAATTTATGTTTTTTATTAACAAAAGGTCCATGGCAATTTTAAGAAATTGGAAGGCAATGATTGGTTTCAGATACGATTTCCAACATAGAGTAATTAACATCCTATTTAAATTCATTAGAATATGTGAGTTTTGAACAATCTAAAAAAAGAGAAAAAATAATAAAAAATATACACCAAACAACAACTTCAAAATACGAGTCTCCAAACCTGTTAACTTCTTTTATTTTTTATTTTTATTTTTTAAATGAACTTATTTTATTACTCATTTAAAAAATAAAAAAAATTGAGGAAATGGCGGGAAACTATGTTGAGAATTTTGGTGAAGCACTTCTATTATATATATATACTAGTGAATCACCCGTGCGATGCACGGGAAGAAACGTCTATATAAAGATAATTCAATGTGAAATTAGATAAATCCTTTAAATAAAATAAATAAATTTCGTAAATAAGAGATAAGATCATCATTTATTGGTTTCATATGACTACAAATTTTGAAATAATTCTTTGTACACAACATTGTTTGTTAATTTTGTCGATCTTCCATTCCTACCAAAAATCAACATCTTTAATCTGGATCGATTTGTCACCGTAGAAATCGTAACATAAAGTTGTCCATATGTAAACACCAGCCGTTTAAGAAGAAGTCCAATCATGCGAGAGTTATTATCCTTGACTCTTATTGATAGTCATGACATAGGACATCATCAATGAAAATTGTCTTCTTGAAAATCTAATTGGTATCCTAGAATCAGAAGGGCTCAACGACGTCCTTAGAATAAAGAATATGTGTCTTGCTTTGCCGCTAGAAAGAATTTGACCTTCTAGATCATGGTCACCAAATATTGTAACTATCAATCTTTTTGTAACTATCAACATTTTTCCATTGCGCAATCCCTGTGTATGATTAATATTTCTCAAAAGAGTAATGGATACTGCAAAGGCAAATAAAGAGGACGCACTTCACTTATTCACTACAACGGTCCATCATGTGGCGCAATAATGATATCCATGTGTCCAGGTTGTGTACCAAAATCCACCGATAATCAATCGAAAATTTCATCGACAACAAGCAAATCATATCGCCTATCATCAGTCGCCCACTGACTAATAAGTATATAGAGTCTGTTTGTTAAAAGTTTTTGTTTAAAAACATGTTTTTTTATGTTTTCTAGGTAAAATATATGGTTGAAAAATGGTAAGAGAAAATGTGTGGGGTTAAAAAGTAATTTGGAGAATTGTGTAGAAAAAAACATGTTTAAAAACAAGCTTCCCAAACAGAGGGTAAGTCTTACATTTGAAGTGTTTTCCTCAAGCATCTTTTCTCTAACCGACCTAAACTGCCTTACCAATTTGTTGTACTTGTCTAGCATATCTAGCATTTCCTTCAAATTAGAAAACTATATAATCATGCAACATTGAATCGCATGATTCACTCTTATTGGGGGACATTAAAAAACATAAATTAAATTTTAGACTACACAACAAAATTATTCGTAAACAATATAAATATATAAGCAATAAATACATAATACTTACACCACGACCTTTTTCTGCTTTCAACCTCATTCGCATTGTCAAAATGTAAAGCTGAGTAAATTACGAAGTTGAACCGTTATCAAGCAACATACTCTCAACCTTATGACAATTTTGACCGTGTAATCTGAAGATGGTATGTCCTCTACAATCATTAAGCCCATTATCTATTCCCCCCCCCCCATAGAAGTGAACTAAAATATCAAATTATATGTCCAAATGTTCTCGACGAAATTCTTGAACATGTCGTCCTTGCCATATAACAAATCTTTCAAAATAAGGGGATGATCTTCCATAAGAGGAATTTTCATTTTCCCTTGCATACAACAAAGTAGGGATGAACAAATAAGTTGCGAAATCGAACTAAACCTCAACAAATAAAGCACTCAATTAGAAACTGAATACTATTATTGAGTTAGTTTCAACTCGAAATTTTAGATGAATATGTGTCCTTGAGCTCGCTTTGGAATATACTATTTCATTCTTTGGCAATCCACGGTGTCAAACTGCACCAAACCACAAAAAATGGTTTGCTTTCGTTTTGTTTAGAAAATGAAATGGTTATTGTGGAAAAATTTCAAACCGTTTTAAATGGTTTAGTTTGAAATATTACTACAAACTGTCCAAAACAAACTGTGTTCACCCCTACAACAAAGTGAGAACTTCAAATTACGACATATTTTATAATGCTTATCTACTCTCACCTCGAGCCAAAAATTTGCCTTACAAAATGAACACTTAAATATAGGATCTTCAATGCCCATGTACTCTGAACAATCAAATAATAGATGAAAAGGTTAATAATGTAGATCATGAGTATAAAAGATAAGATTCAATGTTTTGACTATTGACAATAGAAAACAATACGTATAAAAAAACGAATTCGATAATCATAAAAAGGAAGAAAAAAAACTAAAATTGTGAGATTGACAAAGATTCATCAAATTCATGGTATTATAAGTTTTTAATATTTATACAACGTAATTATTTTTTGATGAAAATTATAAAATAATATTGATCATCTCAATTTTTAGTTAAGTAAATTGGGAGACAATTTATTTATTGTTGTAGAAATTTAAGAATAATAAATATAACAATTAATACCATGGAATAGTTAATTATTTTTAACTATAACAAAAAACCATTAATAATTATATCATTTCAAAACAATATAAATAAATTTGTTAACCATTAGTGTTAAAACATGTGATATGAGACTTTCTGGAATAAAAAATTAAATAATAATTAAATGTAATTGTAAATAAAATTATTTTGATAAATAATCTATTATAGAAAAAAATATTATTATGTATATGTAACAAAGAACTTAAAGGTAGGATTATTTATAACAAAATCTAATAAAACTTGATTAAATATTCAATATAAATGAAAATGAAAATTCGACATTGGATTTTTATGAGTGAACAAAATTATTTATCTGTAAGATTAAGAACAATAAAATATCACAATAATTTTAAAAAATTATTTACGTATTAAATGTAACTTTCTATAAAATACTCATTAATTTAATAAAACACAATGCAAAGAAGCTAGAATTTTAGATGTACTAAATAACAAAAAAAAGATTATTTATAAAAAAATTTATACGATAAGGTTTATTTAGTATTAGATGTGTAATATAACTTCGATATAATTTTGAAGTGAAAATTTTACATTGAGTTTGTATGACTGAACAAAAATACTTATTTGTAAAATTCAATCAAAACATTAAGAGTTCAGAATAATTTTATGAAAATATAGAGGTTTAAACACAAATAACCAAATATAAATAAGTAAAAAATTCTCCATAAAAATTCTTTATAATTAAGCACCATTCCATCATTGGTCAAAAGTAACAACAGTGTGAACACAATAAAAGCTGAGTTTTCTCGCCAAAACTCAGCTGCTTTTATATATTATATAGATGGCGCTAACTTCCCTGTTTTATTAATAGTGAATTAATTAGCTTAATATTTGTTAATTTATTATTTAAAAAATATGATGATTATCACCCGAATTATGAAGTTTTAAACTTTATATATCTTCTAATAGAATTCAAATCTTGTAAAATATGGCATTTAATTTTCACTAAACTAAACACCTAAATCCTACCTTGCGAATTCGACCACACCTAGTTTCAAGCCCATGTATATGGTCTACATACACCAACCTATCAACCCCAATAAAATAGGGAACAATACATAACTCCTAAATCCACTACTACCTCCGAGGCGCGCTAGTTATTTTCAAAAAGATCATCTTCAATAAGATCGTCTTCAACTCATTTAATTAAAACTGTGTATTTTTTATCACAATCTTATTAAGTCCAAGTTTGAGCCTCACTTTTGGGAAAATGAGTTTTATAATATTGAACTTCTTGAGAAAATGTGTTGTTAAAATAAAAAAAACAACATAGATTTACGTACAAGATTATTTTATAGAGATAATATAAGGTTGAAAATAAGCTTCAAAAAAAATGAAATTTTAGAGAATGAGACTCAAAGAGGGGCTAATCTTTCTCCAATCCATTACACCAAATGTTACACGGACCAGAAAAAAAGTACAAAAAATATTGAAACTATCAAGGAAGAAAATTGACAACTAGCTGGGAAAAAAAGGGTAGGAAACAAATTACCAAATTCAAATGCTACACCAAATGTTACACGGACCAGAAAAAAAGTACAAAAAATATTGAAACTGTCAAGGAAGAAAATTGACAACTAGCTGGGAAAAAAAGGGTAGGAAACAAATTACCAAATTCAAATGCTATGAGTTCAAAATGAGCAAAAAAAAAAAAAAAGGCAATTATAGATAAAGTTTGGAAAAATTACGTAATTACCTAGATGTAATGTACTGTAATTGAAAAATACTTGATTTTCAAATTATTCGTAATATTACTAGATTTCTTGTCATGACTTTAGAAAAATACCAGATTCTTTAGAGAGAGAATGTAATATTTGATTGACATCATTAACTAGAAATCCTTTTATTTAGGAAAGTTGTTACCAATTATTTAGGGTTTTAAATTAGGTAATTTGTAATTATCAATAATTACTCTACAATTAATGATTTACTTCCTGCATCATGGTTTGGATATTCTTCCTTCCGATTGTTCACAACTTTTACCAATTTCTGGCGAATAACATCAGATTTTCAGGCGATTGCATTTTGTAATGTTATGTAATGTTACAGTAATGTAATGTAATATTATATATGTTATATATTACGGTCATTGTGCAATAGTTATCATTCTGTAATATTATTATGTAACATGTTGTAATTTACAACCACAGTTGTATAATATTCATTACTATTATTTTCTTCATGTCGGTTGAAATTTAAAGTAGTGTTAAAGTCATTATAATGTTGTGTAATTGTAGTTACGTAACATTACAATCCATGTAATATAGTATAATTATATTTACTGTAATATTACAGTTGTGTTTACAATCACAACGCGGTTGGTGCACAAAAGAAATTTATTACACTCCCTTTACTGTTCTGACTTGTGTCGTAATGTTCAGTAATGCCTTGTAATATTCATAAAAACTTCAATACAAAGACCTGATGCAATTTCAACTAAGAATAAAACCAACACTTCAAACAGAAAAATTAACTTCTAAAACATATTGTAATAATCTATTACAACTTTGCATATATTACAAAATTAACATTTCCACCAACTTCCTTCCTCCCACTTCTGAGACAAATTAACATTTCCACCAACTCCCACAACCACAACGCTCTATTAAAATTGATCCTCAATTCCAAAGCTTCCCGCTTTCTGATTCTCCTCTGCACTTACCCTTATGGGCTGCAGGTACGCCACGGGTGGAGAACTAGAAGCAAACCCTAAGGAATAATTGACTTCCAGCATTGGAGAATCCGAAACCGAATGCACATCGTGGATAACTATAGTCCCGTCCCCATGTTCGTAATTATTTGATGACTCCATTTGGGATTCCACATATTTCTTTGTATTTGCCTCTTTATCTGCAACATCATCATTGAAGCCAAGAAGAGATTTGGCCGAAGATATATGACCGAAAAATGCCTTCAAGATCCGGGATTCAAAAAATTGAAATTGTGGTTGATTATGTTCACTTTTGTTTTGGATTCAAGCATGATTCACGGGTATAGATTGAACACACACACACAGAGAGAGAGAGAGAGAGAGAGAGAGAGAGACTTGATTTGTGGGAGAGAAAATGAGGAGAGAGGAGAGAGGAGAGAGGGGAGAGAGAATATACGGATTGAATTGAGAGATTTGAGAGAGGAAAGAGAAATCAATAATGTACCTTATATTTTCAATTACTTTGAAAAGTTGTTATTTTTTTAAATTAGGTGTGTGAAATTAGTGTATGGTCTAATTTACTAAATTATTTGAATTCCATAACATATCCGAATCTAAGTGAATTTTTCGAAATGAACAAACAAGAATTATGTTACAAAATATAAAAAGGGGGAAGGGGGGGGGGGGGGGGGGATATCGAATTATCTCTAGTCCTTTTGGTCTCTCGAATGATCCACAATGAGCTACCAGAATATTAGATTATTAGATTATTGATTTAGTTTTTCTTGTATTATATACTTTAAAGTTTAGTTTTCAATATTTATGATTGAAATTGTATATATTTTACACCAAATAGTACAAGATTGTTGATTACTCTAGTTGATGTGAAAATTTGAAGTTCGATTTCAGCATTATTTCACATTAAATTGGCAGTTTTTCCCCCCATTTTGAAGTTTGGTTAGAGATGTCTAAGGACTATTGTTCCTTACTTCACATTAACTATAAGAAGAAGAAGGAAAGAAAAAAAAAAAAAAGGAACGAAAATATAATCAGCTTCTACTTCATCATTAACACCTGTAGTATGCACTGCAATGCATGTGTATATGATTGACTTTATTGCCAAGTTTGGGTGGCATCATTGAATTTGTTCTCCTAAGAAATCATTTTAATTATTGCCCCTCCAAAAACTCATTGAAATTGTGTGTTTTCAAAGATTCCTTCCTCTCTCGTGACTAAGAGCTAGTCAAGATTAATTCATTATGTCAAATCGAAAAGAATGCTTTAAAAAAGGACTTGAACAGGGTCAGATTTAAATAAATTTTTGAAATTTTTTCAAATCAAAATATTTGAAACGCTTCCAAACAAAATCATTTTTGAGGTGTTCGGCAGCCCATTAAACCAATTATAATTGATTTTTTGTATGTTCTCTGGGTAAAATGTGTAGTTAAAAATTGAATAGATAAAACATGTGTAGTTAAAAATGGGCCGTCAAACGGAAGCTAAACATGGATTTTATAGTTCTTGCTGACAGTTGCTCTCTTAGGTGCCGGATAGAGCAGTGTGGTAGTTTGCAAGGTTCATAACCCCGAGGTTGTGGACACGAATTTAGGAGTGAACGAAAAATAGTTGAGTTGTCAAATCAAATCCAGACTATGTTTGGTTTGAAAATTGTCGAGTTTAGATTTCAATTTTCCGAAAGTCAACACAAACATTTTGCAAATAGCTTGGTTTATGTTTTGATAGTATAAAATCATTTAAAATAAAATTAAACTGATCGCCCAATATAAATAAATAAATAATCTTTTACTCAAAATACTATTTATTAGTTCATACGTCAACAAATTTGGTCACTAGTCCGCTTCTATTGACTCTTTAGAAACATTAAATTAAATTTAAATACTATATTAATACTATAAGATTATGTTTACAATGTTTCATTTTAAGTGTTATTGCATGTCAATATCTTTTTACTTGTTCATTAAAAATCTTGGTTTGAAATCAAATTGAAAATGAATCTCGCTGTATTGTTGATTGACGATTTCCTATGAAATCGAGTTAAGGGATGCACCTTGAGGATACGTATACGGTGTAATAGATATAGGTGACAAGAAGACGACTGTTATTCCTCGAAATCCTATAACTTCATTCTCTTCCCCGAATCTTTAGAGTGAGCCGTCGTACACATCACAATTTGCTACATCATACAAATAGCCGTACAAGTATCATAATCCTACATGAACTACATCTGCTACAAAAACACAGAGAAAAGAGAAACAAACTGTAGAACAACATAACTAGGACGGTAAAAGTTTGATTTGATGAAAAGGGTTCTGACAATCAAAACCCTTTTTACCCAGAACAGAGAATACATTTAAATAATATTTCAGATATTAAAAAAAAAAAAAAGAGAATACAATACACTAAAATCTGATTGCCAATCATTGATCGTATAGCAGCAAGAGGACAGGCAAACCATAAGGGATCATCCATAAAATGATTTAGGCTTACATACTATTTAACTCAACAAAAAATTGCTCACACATTATCTGTGGAGACGTCAATTTACTGCAAATGTAAAGTTCAGTCAACACAACTTAAAGAAAGAACAGTGTCGTAGAATTAGAAACTGGTAATTTCACACCATATAACCAAGACACAAAAATCAATTACCAAATCTCCATGGCTTAACAGCTATTCCAGAAAACAGCAGTAAGGGAACCGGATTATCAACTGCAATGCAAAAGATAACACCTGATCTAATCCAGAGGTCAACAACTGTAGAGAACAAAATCTGAAATAGAAATTATCTGTTTAGCAAAATCAAATTATCTGGATTAATCACGATCTATTTGCAGTGTCAAAGGCAGCATTACAAATCAATAAAGAATTACACCAAAGACAAGAGTCATACACTGCATAAGGAGTCAGAATCAAGAATGAATTCGTACAAAAACAACGGGGAATACATGGACGGTGACTGCTACACGGGAAACAAATAATCGATGGTCGATGCTCAGAAAAGATTTATTGTACAAGGGCACAAATGGCCACTAAAACATACCACAAGCTACATAATTCACACAGGACGACTAAACTTTATGTATGAAACATTACAGGATTATCCGCCGAGCTACACATGACTAACTAGGAGGCAGGCAGAGAGGAACCTTTGGAATGCAAATTGAACCACATACATTTATCTTTAACGGCTTCAGATTCACTTGCATACTCTTTAAATCTATACTCTTCCTGCTTGCAGGTAGGAGGCACTTTTCCCTCACTGTAGCATTGACTGCAAAGACTGAAGTGCGATTTCATCTCTTTAAAGCGGGAACCAATGATGGGATAACGACAAGTTGAACAGACATGGCGACCATGGCGAGTTCTATCCCCGGATTCAAGCTTCAATAGAGTCGACATGATACCGAAGCCCCATTCTTGATCATCAAACATTGCAATGAACTCTGCTAAAGAGACCATGGAATTATCCGTTTCTCCATGGATTTCCAGTATTTCACTAATACCATGGGAAGGAGTATATATGGCCCTCAATAGTTTAATGTATATCTGGGCGTCAGACTTTGATATCTGTGCACTACCTTCATTTACTGGGCGCCACAAGAGTGCATCATATGCAAGCCGCTTTCGCTTGTCTGGAGAACCACCACAAATAGGTGAAAGGACAGCAAAAAACATGCCCAAATCTACCCTACCTGACTCTGATTCATCCAGAACAGAGAGGATTTTCTGGTTTACAGCTTTGACAGCTCCTGTAAATGTTTCGGGCTTCAAGAAGTTAAGTAACTTGCGGAGAATTCCCTCCAATGAAGCCTTGCGTATGGACCTTTCAGGTATACCACTGCCAGAATAAGATTCTGGTACATCACTTTCGTTTATTTCTTTCTTTATTAGTTCTACCTCACACCGATTCAACCTAGTGATCCTCTGAAAAGCTCTAATATCAAGGGCAACAGCAAGTTCCAGCCTCCGCGTAGTTTTCTCACCTACTGTCTTAAATTTTGAGGGTTCCACGATAATGTAGGCGTCCTCACCACTACCTTTCCCCTTCTTCTTCTGTAGCTGCTTCAAGTGCGATATTGCATCATGCAATTCAACCCTGTTAGTCATTTTTAAAGCTTCTTTCAGAGCTTTCTTAGCTTCGTCAGTTTCCCCAGCTCCTAACAAAGAAACTGCTTTATTTAGCTGTGCTCTCCAATGGTTTGGCCACACACCCAAGACTCTGGTATACATCTCTGATGCCCTCTGATACCTACCCATATCCATATATAGCCCGCCCAAATTGTACAGTGCATCCACGTGACCAGGTTTCAAGTCAATAGCTTTCTGAAACTCCTTAATTGCATTATCATCATCACCAACAGCATGCAAAGCAGAAGCCAAATCACAGTGTGCATCAGCATAATCATTCTTCATGTAAATAGCCTCCTCTAAGGCCTTAATGGCAGCCTTATACTCACCCACACCGAATAGGGCACTACCCAAAAGCTTTAAAGCCCTAAAATGTGTAGGGCACAAAATAGCAGCTTCTCTATAATGCTCACAAGCACTAATAAGCATACCTTCGCCTTCAAGTGCAATTCCCAAATTCACATGAATCTGAGGCAAAAGATACGCCCATTGATTTCCACCAGCCTCTGCCGCCTCCAGTGCAAGTAGAAATTCCCCTTTGGCCTCGCTATGCCTCCCGAGGACATACATACAGTTCCCAGCTCTAAAATGCGGTCTGACATCAGTTGGTTGTAACTCACATGCTCTCTTAAAGCTCACCAAAGCCTCCTTAATTAAAAAATGCTCATATAATACTCGTCCAATCGCCATATGCCCATCAAAAGCCTCTTCCCTTGACCTTGCTCCATCAGCCCTAGACCTCAAAACTCCCAACTCCTTCACAAAAACTGCATAGTCATGCCCCGACTCTTCCCAAATCACCCTTTTTTCCGTAATCTCCACTGATGGGCCGAGCTCCCGAGACCAGCCTGGATCTGAGAATACATCAGAATTATCATTTTTCACCTTACCGTCCTTGGACTGCTTCGATTTCAACCTTTTAATTAATATTTCAAGATCGTCAACAAGCTTCCATGTATCATCAAACACAATGCCATGGTTAGGGGAGGATGCCCAGGCAACGGTGCGCTGTTTTTTGTGGGGCTCCATCACACGCTCGTCTGCAATGGACGAAGAAGAGGCGGCCTCCTCTGATGCCAATGAAATTCCATTTTTCTCCTCGGAGGGCTTAAGCTCGAGGCCAAGGGCATCGAAATCGCGGTCCACATCACCAGCTCCGTCATCATAGGTTCGAAGGAGGCCATCGAACGTGAGGCCCTTTTCGCCATCGATGAATTCCCCGTAGGTACGAAACACCTCGTCGAGGATTGCATTAATTTGCTCTTCGCTAAATTTAACCCTAGGGTTCACCGCCACCACCAGAGCAGCCATTTCCTCGCGGTTAAGACCGCCATCCCTGTTCGCATCGAATTGCTGGAATATTCTCTTAACTTTCTCCGATCTGCTCCCTCGAGTCGACATTTTTTGTTCCTTCCTCTCAATTAAGGGTTTATAGGATTAAAAACACGAGCGGAAGTTTTTCTTGCTAATGAAATTTAAGGGTCGTAAAATTCAGATAAAGAAACTCGAATTTCGAGTGTTGATTTTCAATTAGGGTTTCAGAATGGAGGAATTGAAATTCTAGGGTTTCAGAACACTACGCAAGAAATGTGAAAGTACGAAACCCTAAAATTGACAGCAAATAAACTCCAAAATCCAAGGTTTTAATTCTTTCCCAAAATTCTTGTAAGGGTTTGGAGTAAAAACAACAAAAAGTTTTATGATTTCAGAAAGGCTTGGTACTCCTAAGTCTGTGAAACCCTAAAATTGAAGGAAGCGGGGGGGGGGGGGGGGGGGGATTATTTGAGTGGGGGAAATGTGACTGTTATGTTAGCTGCATTGGATCTTGAAATACAAGGATGAAAAAGAGACACACTCCTCTTTCTTTTACTCTCTCTAATTTTTGTTGCCAATGTTTTCTTCCGATCTTCTTGCTGTGATGATGGGGTGGGGTAGAGGACAGATCACTGAGTGCTGTACCTGTAGAATTTCTTTTCATTTGTTTATTTGTCTCTATCTATTTTGGGTTAATTGTTTACTGGGTCTCATTATTGTTTTTAATTATGAATTACTTAACTACTGATTGGTGGAGGAGAGTCTCTCTGCTGAAGCTGATTGACTTTTTCTGTATTTTTTTTTTTTTTTTTCATTTTTCAAAAATAGCATATAATTTACAAAAGATAAATGTCATTTTTATGTGGCGCACATTTATTAAATAATAATTATAACTACCTTACCATTTAATTTTTCATTATTCAATAAATGTCTGTCACTTAATAATGTCCATTACTAATGTATATTTAGAATTATTCTATAAAAATGTCATTTACATGTGTGTTTAAGATATATGTAAAATCTATTAGAATGTGTGGTTTAGTGAGCTTCTTTATGTGGTAAGTTATGTTGTTTGTTGTGATTTTATTGAAAGCTCATTTGATGATGTACATTTAGATAAGTTATTTTAATCTTGACTTTTTGTTTTTGTTTTTTTTTTAAAAAAAGAATATTTATTTTCAGTGCTTTATTGTTGAAGATGTGTTAAAAGAGGTAGTTGATTTTTGTTATAATAGTAGTGTGAACATAATACAAAATGAACAATAACCCTATCATCCTCTTTTTTTAATAAAGTTGATTTTTTGTACAAAAGTAATGGGAAACCATAATAGAGAATGAATAGTAACCCTCCAGTTTTAATAAATTTGACATTTTGTGCAAAAATAGTGTGAAATCATAACAGAGAATAAATAGTAACGTCACATCCTCCCCCCTCCCTCCCTACCTCGGTGCCCAAGGTAGCGAGGGATGGGAGTGAAATGTTGTGAAAACTAGTGGCTATTGCGCGATGATCGATATTAGACCTTATGGTGGGTGCATGCAGTGGTTGTGATGGTGGTGGTGGTTGTGTGGTGGAGGTATATAGATATGTGTGGTAGTGGTGGCGAGGTGATAGTTGTGTTTCGGTAGTGTTGGTGAGTTGTGGTGGTGGTGGAGCATAATGAGTTGGATATAGAGCGATTGTGACTAATTATTTCGTAATTGTATCCAATAGACAAGTAATTTGTAATCAATAATTAACATGACCTAAAATTTGTGATTTGCGAGTAAGTTTTAATTATGATCCACAATTTGTGTCTTTATTATTATGACTTTGCGCAATTTGTGACTAGTACGAGAAATTGTATATTATTTTGACATTGATATGTTTAATTAATGAACAAATAGCAAAATTGTTATTAGGTAGATATATTTGTTGTCTATTTGTTGTCAACTGAGCGACCACCTGATTTTTGATAGAATTTGCCATATTTCTTAATTTCAAAAATTTATCTCAAAACTATTGTAATTATGTATTGGGTTAAGTACACAAAACACAGAACTTTAAGGACCTATTTTTAAATACTAGGTAGTTTAAAAGATATTTCAATAATATAAAACATATTTTCAAAATCATGTAAAATTCAAATTGCCATACCGAAAACGACGATTCTAACAAATTAAACCCAAGATCATACCAAAAATCCAACCACAATTTCATCCAAAATTACTCAAATCCCATCCACAATTTCATACCAAATTTGAGTTTATTGATCTACGAAATCCATCGGTAAATAGCGTTGGCCAAACTTCAATCCATGATTCGCGAAAAATCCATGGGTAGATCTGATCTGGGTTAGTTCAATTCGAGAGGCGACAACATTTGCAGAATTCAAGGACATTATACTCAATTACAACATTTTGGCCAATCGATGTAATTTTCAAATCATTTAAAAAAAAGGAAATTAGATTTCAAGCCATTTTACAAATAATTTCTCTAATATATTAGATTTCAAGTCATTTTACAAATAATTTCTCTGATATATTAGATTTCACCAGTGTGATTTGCATTGATGCAATTTTTGTAGACATGACAGTTTCAATTGTTGAAATTAATTGAATTAGTTACAAATAGTAACTATACTAGTTTATAATTACAAAATTGTAATTATTTTCATTTACCTTAATTACAATTATAATTGCAATTTAATTACATTCTGTAATGAATTATAGTTTTCAAATAACTATAGTTATAATTGTATTTAATTTTGTTATTAATTACAATTATAACTAATGAATATGTAGAACATGCCAATTTTAATTTCTCAAATTAATTGAATTAGTTATAAATTGTAACTATATTAGTTTATAATTGTGATTCAAAACTGCAATTGGTTACAAATTGTAATTAGTTATATTTACATTATGTTAGTTTTATACAATTATTTCTTACTTTCAATTGCTATTGAGTTCACAAATGTTTTGTAACAAAAAAAAAAAATATATATATATATATATATATTTATACTATGTAATGCAACTATGGATTTACAATTAATGTGTTCTTACATTATGGTGGTTTTGGGAAGGACTCAATAACTACACAGAGTTAAAAGTTGTAAGGGTCCTGCTACTTACTACAACTATATGTTGGATAGGGTTTTAACAAGAAAAAATCTTGGATCCAACATTGAATAGATTGAGACTACAATATACAGTATATAAAAAAAAAAAAAATTGTAGATGATAATTCCCTGGCTTTCTATTTGGAGTTGAAAAGGAAGGAAAAAAATGTAACAAGATTCCCATTGTGTATAGAGATTGAGGAACTTTATAAAAATACATTGCTTTTAACACCAACTCTTGAACAATCTCCCAATACACCTGCTGACTATAAGATGTCAAACGTACTTGAAATATGTAGCGCATCAAAAAATCGTGAAGTCTCTCTTTGCTAATTATTATGTAATAAATTATTTTGAGTATTTTAATGAATTTTATTTGAAATAAAAGTA
This sequence comes from Ligustrum vulgare, assembly GCA_963555705.1. NCBI lineage: Eukaryota > Viridiplantae > Streptophyta > Magnoliopsida > Lamiales > Oleaceae > Ligustrum > Ligustrum vulgare. The sequence goes on along the minus strand of OY743173.1, from coordinate 36,302,388 downwards.
GGAAAAATGAAATATTAAGAAAATGAAAAATTACGAAAAAAGTGATTAAATGTCTCTTTTCGAGACACTTGTGGTAGTTCTTTCGACCTATGCTGGAAGAATCTAATATATGTATGGAATAGTTCTCAAAGCGAGTTTTGAGGATATGATATCTATTTTGAAGTTTGTTCAATGAATATTCTCGATTTTTTTTTTTTTTAAATATGACCATTTTACCGAAAGTTTTGAAGACTAATTTCAAGTAACTTATTTTGGTAAGCCATTACTTTTACCTAGGTTGGTCATTTCTCGCTTGGTAAAATGCACATGAAATTAGGCTGTAAATACTTCGCAATGGTATCAAGAATACTATATTTCGACCTCATTTGATGTCTCGAAATTGTACTTTAATTATGCCTCTCAAAACTGATTTTAGCTTAAGGTGACACTTCGAGATTGGCCACGTCCATTCCATAGCTAAAGTGAATTATCCACCTTATCGTCTCCATCACATGCTTGCATTAATTGCGCTTAACATCTCCACCTTACAAATGATGAAGGTCTAGTTACCTCCACATCACCACGAGCTAATATTTTTTTATCTAGCTTCATAACTGTGGCCACATCTTCCCTATAAATAGAAGAAGATTTGAAATGAGATCTTCATACTACAGTTCCTGCAAAGAAAAGCTATAGAAAGACATTATCTAAAACCGTAGGTAAAGACCATATGTTTGGACTCTTATTTTCAATTCGTTATAACAGTTTTTTGGTTAGAAAACATGTTTTTATGAAGATATAAATCAAAAGAAGCAAGTATAAATTAGAGAAACCAAGAAAAATAAGTTCCAGTTCTATAAAAATCGCCGATATAAACACCTGGTGTTGACACTTGGAAAAAATGATGACATGTGTTGACATCTATTTCGACACCCATGTCAGCACTCTATAGGCATCTCTATAGAAATCTGACAATTTCTTAAGGTTTTAATCTTCGTATTTTGCTTTCATGAGATTTTCAAGTTTCTAATAACCTATCCACAAGCTGTGAATAATCAATAAACCCTTTGTATGTAGCATTATATGTTAACTTGAGTTTGATATGACATTACTCGTTTGATTATAAGTCATGAAGAAAGATTTATGCATTAGGATTATAGATTCAAACTCCAGCGCCCTATGGTAGTCATAATGTTATGGACGTCGATTTTGTAATTTGTATGTTATGTGCCGCCTCACGACCTCAAGGTCAGGGACAATCGACATTTTGTTTGATTAATGCTAATGGGGGTCAATTAGGGTGAAAAGTGAAAGAATGAAGTCCTATGATACCTTATCGATATCATGTATTTGGACTTTTCAAGCTCTTGGGGGTAGAGGAGGCAATCTATAAACGCACCATGAATAATGTTTTTAAAGAAAATGGGCATACATTTCGATTACTCATTGAATTATTATTTATATTTTCATGTTCTAAAATTGTAGATGTTGTACTTTGACATGTTTGAAGTAATCTCTCGGTAATGGATAAATTCGGTCGGTGGGAGATTTTGTATGTATGAGATTGAGATACAAACTTGGCAGACGTAACGTGATTTTTTAGCTATGACACTGTTAATCTGATCTAACTTCTATGTCGACTTCCACGATGTCGAGACTATAGACTTCGTGTACTCTGATAACTTTCTTGGAGAATAGTGGTAATTTAGTTGTATTAATAGTAGTAAAGTCGTGGATAGGGAAAAGATGATATTTTGAATACCTTTTGTAGATCATTTTTTCAAAACTATTATGTAAAGTTGCTTAGAAAGGTTTTATAAAATTTTATGTTATAGAAGCCATGACTACAAAATTTTTTTTGATATTAAAAAAAATATTTTATACTATTATGTGTTGACACCCAAATCCTAGATGTCGACACCAAATATTTTTTCATCAAAAATTGCCTAGATGTCGACATCTTACAGGTTGGTGTCCACATCAAAACTTCTAAAACCAAACCTGTAGTCTCAAACACTTTGGTGTTTTTCTCCAAAAACTTTAAATTTTATCTCATTTTTAACTTCTTAAATATTAAATAGTAGGGAACTCAGGGTCTTAACAAGTGTGGTATCAGAGTTATTCTTTTTAAAAGCAGTCCTACAGAGTTCACATACATATAAACCTCACCGATCAATGAGATGAAAGAGATAGAAATGACAAGATGAAACAAGAAAATCACCTACGAGATACATAAAAAGGTGGAGGAAAATTAATCATCACTACGTCTTCTTGAGAGCCTTCATCCTCAAAATCATCGAGTCGATCTTTCAAAAAGTGTTGACGAGCTAGAATCTCATCCAACATTCCATGCATGTCGATGAAGAATGAGGTTTCAGCCTTAGTCAAATATTTAAAGTTGGCTCTTGTCTCCATTTGGAAACCTCAGTACTCAGTCATAAAAGCATCAAACTAGGTGGGTGGCACATGTTCCGGTGCTACAAAAAATGTCTCCTCCCTTGTCTCTTGCACCACTCCCTCCATATGTATCGGCTCTTCCGACATTGATGGTACTCGACTACTACCCTCACCTCGCTAGCCCTGGACACCCAATTCTCATCAACCTCAACATATTTCATTAGTTTCATTGAAGGCTCCCGAGAATAGTATTAGGGTTAATAGACGTAAACACCTCCCACGTAAACTCGATACACTCCTAAGCTAAACATGCCATCATCACCCACCTATAGAGGAGTTTGTTGAACTTGTATCTAGTTAGAATTAGTTTTCTTGTTACTTTGATTTTCTTTATTTATTTATTTTTTTACATAAAAAGGTGTTCATTGTATGCTCCATTCACAAGACAAAGATCTTGAACCTCTAGACCTCGAGTTTGAATGTACTTTCAGATGAAGACGCAAACAACACGAGAAAAAAAGGAAAATTTGCAACAAAACCCAATGGCTGACGTTCATGCTCGCATAGATATGGAACAAGACACCGCCAGTGCTTCCGCTATAGTTGCTCAATTAAATGTTGCACACATTCAGCCATGAGAAGAATACGAAGAAAAGGATGATGGGAATCTTCCTATGGTGCAGTTTCTGACACCTGCTCCAGCTATTAATCTTTCCAGTATTTTTATCCACCGTTTGGGAGGAATAATTTCCAAATTTGAGCAGATCTCATCAACTTTTCAATAATAACATGCAGTTAGTTTTATGGAAAACCACGAGAAGACCCACATGTTCACATTGCCACTTTTCAAAAAATGTGCCAAAATGTCCAGACAGACGAGGTAAATGAAGATGATGTCAAATTAAGGTTATTTCATTTTACCCTAAGGGATTTTGCATTGGAATGGCTCAATTCAGAACCTGAATTTAGCATTACTACTTGGGACGGCATAACAAAAAAATTCTACAACAAATATTTTTCACCAGCTAAGATAGCTAAGATGAAACTAGAGATATCTACATTCCAACAATATGACGGGAAAAACTTCCATGATGCATGGGAAAGATTCAAGGAATTACTTCGAAAATGTCCATATCATGGGTATAAGAGGGGCCAACATGTATAGTTTTTCTATTCTGGACTGACTGTGCAATACAAATATTTAGTAGACTTGTTAGCAAATGGGTCTATCATCAACAAAAATGTCGGTCATGCTTGGGATTTGTTGGAACTAATAGCTAAAACACACACCATGTTTCTAACTGATTGGGTAGTTCATAAGAAAGCAGCAGGTGTACATGATACAGATGCTATTAATGTTCAAATAATTGCATTAACAAAACATGTAGTACTTTTGGTTAAGGCGCAAACATTAGGGGTTCATACCATTCTTCAACATCCAGCATGTAAAAACCGTGGAGCAAATCATTCTACTGAGGAGTGTATTTTGGTTGCCACTTCAGAAGAACAGATCAACTTTTTGCAGAATGGTAACCAACAACAATACAATCCTTATTCTCAAACTTACGATCTGGGTTGGAGGCAACATCCAAACTTCAAATGATCAGATAATCGGAATGCCAATCCACAACAGGAAAAGAGACTAACTTTGGTCGATATGTTTCAGTATTTCATGCGAAGAACATAAGAGATGTTTGAGAAGATTAAAATGAATTATCAGAATCAACAAGCATCAATACTTAAGCTAGAGACACATATTGGATAGATAGCTGGACAATTATCACATAGATCACTAGAGAACTTGCAAAGCAATACAATTAAAAATCCTACGGAGTAAATCAATGTGATATCTATAGTGGAAACATAAAAAGTCGATACTCTAGTTTCTCAAGTAGCTACTAAGAATTTTCCATACATCCCCATAGAGGAATATATCCCACCAAAGGCATATGTATCTCCAATTTCGTTCCCTAAAGCACTTCAAAGACATAGGATACAAAAGGAATTGTAGGCTATAACTACAAAAGTGGTGTCAAAAGGCCTAAAAAGAACAAGCAACAGATAGTCATCGAAGAACAAACAATTGAGAAAGAAGCCACGTCAACTTCAAAACTTCAAGAAAAGGCTGAAAAATCAAAAGATGAATCTCCATCTCCTGTCAAAGCTTATATGTTACCCATTCCTTTTCCTCAAAAATTGAAGAAACACAAGCTCGAAAAGCAGTTTTGTAAATTTCTAAAAGTTTTCAAGAAATTGCACATTAACATACCTTTTACAGAGGTTCTGGCTCAAATGCCCCTTTACCTTAAATTAATGAAAGAGATGAACTAAAAAGAGGAAGTTGGAGGAATTTGAGTGTAACGCCCCAAATTTTCAATCTTTTTCAAGAATAATAAAATTCATTTATTTAACAGGTAACGATATTAACTTTAAAAGATTTTTATAAAGATCTCGAGTTCAATAAAAGTGTGGCAGTTCAAACATATATTTTTTTTCGGTGGTAAGTCCACAACTCACAGGTTGTCACCTAGCGCAGCACTCTCTGTCAAGCTATCTGAAGATTCCCGCCAACTTGAAAGGTTAGATGACGTGGTGTGAGCATACACTTGCCCAGTGAGTAGAATATGGTGCACATGTGTTATTGCACATTGAAACATAATTCAACATTACAAGTAATTGATGCATATGTATATTCTTTTCAAAATTAATGTTTTCAGGGCCCGATTATAGATTATCTCCTCTACCCCAAAGAGTTTATAATTTCCATAACCAGGGTATCGATAAAATGGTCATAACACATCAGATTGTATACGACTATTTCATCCTCTAGGACTTCTACATCCATGTCATCTTTCACCATGTTCGACTCCAACAGGGATATTAGATCACCATGTCGTTCTTCACTACCCTCGGAGTCGCAAGGTGCTCCTGACATTATCAACATTAGTCATATTACATCAGATTATATAGGACTATTTCATTCTTTAGGTCTTTTACATCCCTGTCATCTTTCACCCTGTTCGACTCAACAGAGATATTAGATCACCATGTCGTTCCTTACAACCCTCGGAGTCGTGAGGTTCTCTCGACATCATCAACATCGATATCCTAATTGATTATCGAGGGGCTAGAGTTCAAATCTATAATCCACATGCACAAAAATCTTTTTTATGCATAAACTTTCTTTCATGATTCATCATCTATAAAATGCCATTGCATTTCCAAAACATCATCAATCCAATGCCATTGAATTTCCAAAACATGAACGAATGTGATTTCAACATATCATGTTATCACATTATATCATGTAATAAGGTATATCGAATATTCAGTGCTTTAATCCAAATCGATTCAAGTAACCATATTCAACTCACATTATAATGAATCATAATGCACTAAACATGTCCACTCACATACTATGCAACTAATCCAAATAAACACATCCCACTCACATCATTAATCAACTATTTAAAATATACATAATCTACTCACGTATTCAAGTAAACATATCCAAATCATATTCAACTAATTCAAGTAAACATATCCGACTCACATTCAACTAATCCAAGTAAACATATCTGACTCACATTCAACTAATCCAAGTAAACATATCCAACTCACAGTTTATTGGATGAATTAATCCATGAACAGCTCCTAGGATTGTTTTCTCTTGGAATGGAAGCATTTCAACCAACTTGGCATGGAGTAGGTGGATAGATAACTATATAAATCCTAGTACATAAATCTCTACCAGAGGCATAATATATCATTGGAAAGATCATCAAATCTGGAGTTCAACGCACTTTACGGATTGTAAATCGGAGTTGTAGATCTAAAGTTATGGCTGAATGAAGTTATGTCATCGGGAAGTCCGTTTGGTGTTGACACCACCTGATTTGGTATCCACACTAAAGTGTCAAAATGCTATTTTTAGTCTCAGACAAACATGGTGTCGATACAAAACCAGCAGGCGTCGACATGAAGCGTATTTTCAGAGTTTGAAATCCATATTTCTTGACTGCTTTGATCCAAAATCATTTGTTTTGATAAAAAGGTTTGAGAAAACATGTTTTCCAATAAAAAAGATGGATTGTAACGGATTGAAACATGATTTTGGTATGAAATCAATACTTAAGGTTTGAAGGAAAGCAAGATGATTTCAGTAGCGTTTTGTATCTGATTTTGGATGTGTTTCTTCATTCAAAATCCTCCCTATTTATAGAAGAAGAAGATTGTATGAATTCAAGCAAAGAAGATGGATGTAGATGATCTAAACCTTGCTTCAAGATTAAGAAATCATATTTTAATGTCAAGCTTGAGGTGTAACTCCATTTCCATGTAGCTGGAGGTGTCCTAAGGAGATAGAAGGTGACTCATTTAAGTTAAAACCGGATATGGAAGTTCAAGTGCCAGCTCATGCTTCTTGCTTTTCATATTTTATAGTTTCAGGGTGCCATTTTTGAGGTCAGATTTGAGGCAGTAAACGAATTCCAAATTGGGTGTTCTTGGTCTCATTTCGAAGTACTCATGGAGTACTTTCATATGGATTTGTTTCAAAAGATCTGGTTAACCGAGGTGATAGTTATGGTGTCTCAAAGTTAGCTTGTCGAAGCTATCTTTCCAATCAAATAGTCGAGGAGCCAATTTGGAAAATTCGTCGAGAGTTGTACATTAATCGAAAGGATGAACAGATTTCAGATTCTCGAATTTCATTTCGAGTACTTATCCATACATATGAATTATGTATTTATCGGAGATCGGAAGTGGTCAAACGGATCTTCTAAAGAAAGGCGTTTAAATACGTTTTTCGTAACTTTTCATTTAATTAAAAACTCCATTTTTATTTTTTTAACTTCCAAAATAATAAATCCTAAAACACTTTTATTACGTCATAATGGACAACTAAGCACGTCATAATTTTTCGGGCCATTACATTGAGACTGTGTCCTTAATTGAAGAATGCAGTGTAATCTTACAAAACAAACTGCCACCAAAACTCAAAGATCTAGAAAGTTTCTCTATCCCAGGTAATATTGAAAATTTTAATTTCGATGGAGTTTCGTATGATTTAGGGGAAAATGTTAATTTAATGTCTCTTCCTATAGGAAACTCAGATTGGGGAAACCTAAACCCACCATAATCACACTAAAGCTGACTGGCATATTGATAAAGTATCCATGTGAAATCATAGAAGATGTACTAGTCAAGTGGACAAATTTTTCTTCCCACCAGACTTTGTGGTCTTGGACATTGAAGAGGGCAATAAATGCCGCTCATACTTAGTAGAACATTCCTTATCACAGGATGAGGATAGATGTTGAAAAAGGAAAGGTGAGCTCAAGGGTACAAGATGAACAAGTAACTTCCAGCGTCACTCAACACCCAAATCAATACTATCAACCTGAAAGTTGATTTAAGGTGGAGGAAGTGGTACAAAAGAAAGGTGAAAATTTGAAGAACGATGAAACTCAAAGCTAAAATCATGGATTCATCAAAGTGCGAAGTGAGATTGAGAAGTGTAAAGCAGGAAATTGTAAGCAGTGCAAAAATTAAGAGCCTCTTTTAAGCTACCATGATGGGAGTTGCAAAAAGTCGAACTGAAGACTATAAATCAAGAACTAAAATGAGGAAACCCAATGATCGTCTGACTTGAGGGTCACCAACCTAAAACTCACTACAAGGGTCATCTATTCAGCTTAATGAAGAAAGGTACTACATGACATTAGAATTTAGTGAATAGTTTGCGGCGGGATTGAGAAAACTAGTGAGTTTGAATTACCTAGTGCATACTTGAAGGTCGAGGTATTTAAATAAAAAAGATAATTATCACAAACCTGAGTAGTTGCCATTACTGATTCGACTCACCTAAACTTGAGCGGGAGAGAAGTTAGTGATTTAAGAAACAACATTAGAAAATATACCCAGGTTTAGAGAGAAAATAACAAATTTCGGGAAAGTGCATTGATGCTTGTCGTAATACAAAAAATTTAATTATTTCCTTACTCACTAAATATGACTTAATAGTGTAGTAGCAAGAGTAAAAGTCGAACCCACAAGGAACAGTAAACCTAATTAGTTGCTTAAAAAATTAGAATAGAATGAGAGTTTTGTTGTTTTGCTTTCTAGAATGGAAATTATGCATAAAAATAAATAAACATGTTTAACGAATTAATATGAGAGAAGATCTCGTTCTCAGGTTCGGTTGTGCAATCAAATATTGTTATACTGGCGAGATTCGAAGCACGGAATTAAAAGCTGGAAAGTTTAGAACCCAGGTTGTGGATAGACGGTGGAATCTTGACCCAATATTCACGACGCGAGGATCAACGATGCAGAATAGAGAACCAAAATTTGCAAAGTGCCACAAGGACTTGTCTAGTTTTCCTTGATAAGTTTCTGATTGTGAATGCCACAAATATTCTCGTGAATATTTGATAAGTTCGGAATGAGCGCCACAAGATGATAATCTTGATAAGTGCGAAGAAATATAGGAATCCACCTATAATTTTATTGAATCATTCAATAAACTGTTTTATCAAAAATCAAATATGTTTGTTACAATGAATGAAAAGCATATAAATAATGAAAAAAAGACCTAGCACTAACCCTAGCCGCATTAGGGTTCAAAAATAGAATTAATAAAACAGAAATTAAATTAAAAATCTGCTCCTACATCAACCGAGTGATCACGTGATTTAACCTCGCGTGATCGTGTGGTTATGCCTGAAACTCCCGGGTTGTTTTTTGATACATGTGCGCGATCGCGCCCCAGTTGTGCAGCGCGATTGCGTGGTTCAACATCGACTAGTTCTTCGCTCCCTTTTGAAACAACTTGATCCGATTTGATTCTCAACTCGGGCCCAACACGAAACTTGCTCAATTTTCCATGTAGATTGTTGTTGCATTGCCCGTGTCTTGATTTCTCCTTTGAGCTCCTTTCCCGGATCACATCATCCTCCATCTCTTGAAAATGATTCGACCTCGAATCAACTTTTGTCCTGCTTTTCAAATGTGTCCTGCTTTTGGGGGTTTGATGTAGAATTTTCCCACATGGATCAAATGAAAAATTCCTACGTCCATGCCATAGGAACAACTAATAGCATTCTGTAACTTGGGTGGCATAAGTGGATCGAATCATGAGCCTCCTTGGCCATAGGTGGTGTGGCTCAAACTCCCAAGTGTAACCAATCTGCAAAAGAGATTTGAATAAAATAGGATAAGGAATGTCAGTTTCACAAAATACAAGGTATGGATCCTTATATTCATGATGAATCATCACCATCTCATCATGTCCAACAGGGAGGCTCTTCTTTTCTCCTTCCCCAATCTTTTCACATTCTTGCTCCATCACCTCTTTCTCCTTTTCTTTACACCCAACCACCTCTCCTAACTCCACCATGTTTAAATCCAAATGACGAGATTCGAAATGCGAAATTAAGAGCCGAAAAGTTTCGAACCCAGGTTGTGGATGGACGATGAAATCTTGACCCAATATTCACGACGAGAGGATCAGCGATACGAAAGAGAGAACCAAGATTTGCAAAACGCCACAAGGACTTGTCCAGTTTTCCTTGATAAGTTTCTAATTGTGAATGCCACAAATATTCTCACGAATATTTAATAAGTTCGGGATGAACGCCACAAGATGATAATCTTGATTAGTTCGAAGAAATATAGGAATCCTCTTATAATTTTATTGAATCACTCAATAAACTGTTTTATCAAAAATCAAATTTGTTTGTTACAATGAATGAGAAGCATATAAATAATGGAAAAAATGACCTAGCACTTACCCTAGCCGCATTAGAGCTCAAAAATAGAATTAATAATTAATAAAACAGAAATTAAATTAAAAATCGTGAAAATCTGCTCTGCTGTCAACTGCGCGATCCCATGGTTTAATCTCGCGCGATCACGTGGTTTAATCTCGTGTGATCACGTGGTTATGGCTGAAACTCTCGGGTTATTTTTTGATGCATGGGCGCAATCGCGCCCCAGTTGTGCCACACGAACGCGTGGTTCAACTCCGACTAGTTCTTCGCCCATTTTGAAACAACTTGATCCAGTTTGATTCTCGACTCGGGCCCTACACGAAACTTACTCAAATTTTTATGTAGACTGTTGTTGCATCACTCATGTCTTGATTTCTCCTTTGAGCTCCTTTTCGGGATCACATCATATAACTTTCTATGTAACGTATTTCTATCCCCTTTTCAATTTATCAATCTTGAATAATCAACACACTCTGATTAAATAAATTCTTCCTTAAGTGTATCGAATCAAAACAAGCTCTTTGAGTCAATTATAGCAAATGAATAATCCTATACAAGCTCTTAGGATTTAATATAAGACTAGCATGAATAATGAGAAGAATAAATTGAATTGAATTGTTAAATTCACAAGCTCGAATTAATCCCTAATGACAATTACAGATCCAAGATCTTAACATAGCATATATATGAATTTAAATATTAAACAATTCAATTGGACAAATCAAATCCATTAATCAAATAAACACAATCGAACATTCAAAACATAATAATTCAACAATTGAATGAATGGGACATATACAATGTTACTTGTTTGTAGGAAAAGAAAATAACAAAATTGTTTTGACATAACTTCCCCCTAGGACGAGATAAGGAATTTTAGCCGAGCATGATCATGGTGAAATCTCCAATTTTTGTTCTTGAATTCAACTTCGTGTCGATTCCTCTTTTTGCTTGAAAAATATTCCCAGAAGTTCTTTATTCAAAACACTATTTTTAGCCACTTTTCTGTGCTTCTTTTCTCTTTTATATTCCCAAAATCGTGTCCTAAGAGTCATACACAAGATTTCCAAAGATAGACTCCAAATCAAATTAGGAAAATATTTCGCGCATAAGTTACGACCGTGAAATATGTAGTTACGGCCATAACTGAACTTCTGAGTTTTTTTTTTCCTCTGGACAATGAGTTACGGCTGTGAGAGACTATACTTACAGCCATAAGTATTTTTCGACTTTGATCCCCAATTCTTGACTTTTAACACTTTTTGGTCCTTTTTCATTTCTTTTCGTTCTTTGTGGTCCTACACAACACAATACACAAACATGCGGTAAATGATACATTAACAAAATGAAATAAGCAACAAAACACAACAATAAGTGAATTCAATACGTGCTCTTAAAGCACTCATCAAAATTTCCCCACACTTAAACAATTGTTTGTTCTCGAATAGTGTTGTAAAAACATGACTCAACCAAACGGGTTGACCCATAATTCGAAAAGTCAAGGTCATGTCCCACATCTCTTTAGTACCAAAATTAAATCGCATAATCGGAATGTTTTAGTATATGTAGTAGATCAATCTTCCAATATCCTTTTCACAGAAATGAAAATCAATACACCCGGTCCAATTCATCACCTAATGCGATTTGTATCCTTCCACCTCTCGTGAATTTTCTCTTAGCATTTATCAATGAGTTACTAAAAGAGTGTTAGTTTTGCCTAAACCTAGTAAAAGCCACCAGATTAGTGTGAGATGTCCATGGTGAGAATTTTTTCAACACAATGTTCCTAACCCCAAATCAAAAGCAAAAAACATAGACCAAGTGTTTCAAACCACCTATAAATAAATGTAATGAGAGTCAATATCCTCACTAGATGTTTCCTCTTTTCACACAACAGTGTTTAAGGGCAAGAATATCACTCAATTCAATGCATGGATAATTCATTATCACAGACTGCTCAAATGTCACAACTGGAGCTAACAATAACACAAGTACAAAGTAAATGTCTTTATTTGGTTGTAATGAGGCTTTGGGTTAAGTAGGATAAAAGGAAACATTTAGGTTGAGTCGAGAAAGAATTTCACAAGTAAAATCAATTCAACATAAATATTTCTTCCTGTACCTTCAATTCAGACTTCATGGTTTCCTGCTATTTACCAATGTTCTAAAAGGCGTAATGCGTTGCGATGCGACGATGTCGAGAATCAAGAATTACAGGTTTAGGCGTACCAATGCGAAGAATAGACGTCATAATGCGTTTTGTATTATTAATAATATTTTGATTATTTTAAGGCATTAATTAGATTTTTTTAACAAAAATTAGATTTCTTTCATATAAAAATTATCAAATTTCAAAATTACTAATTAGATTATTTTAGACATTTGGAGATTTGAATAAATAAAAGTGAATGTAAAGAAAAAATAATTTTCAAAATAGAGGGACTTTTTTTTTTAAAAAAAAAAAAGGAAAAAAGACAAAGGAAAAAGAAAAGCAGCACAAATATGAAATAAGTAAAAAACAAAACAAAATGTTAAAATGCAAAACTCAACCTTTGGACTCGAACCTGGGTCATTAGGATAATTGGGGGCGCTACTTTCCAGTTGAACTAGTGACCGTCTTGTGCTTTTATATCAAACTGCAAATTAAAATAAGATAAGTAAATGAAAGGTACACCAATCCCACATCGGTTAGAAACTCTTGAATGTTAAGTTAATATGCTTATAAATACACAACATGCGTTGCCTTGTACTTCTAAAGGCTGGAACCTATTTTTGAGGCTTGGCCATGTATATTTTATATCAGTTAATTAATTTAATTTTAGAAATAAGGTTTTTTTTTGAGATCGGTTATTATCGGTCTGAACTGGTTTTTAACTGGTTTGGACCGTTTTTTACCGATTTTATAGTCTAAATCGGTTTTTTTACCGATTTAGCCCGGTTTTTTAACGGTTTAGTCAGTCTAAAATAGGTTTTTTACCTGTTTGGACCGATTTTTTTGAGTGAAAAAGGCATTTTTTCGCGCATTGGCTTGTGCGATGCGTTTGGGGGACGCATCGCGGCTAGGCGCGCCTATGCGACACATTTTTTCGCATTTTAGAACACTGCTATTTACTGAGTCAACACTTCATTTTGATTATGCGTGAGTTGTTCGCTACAAACACACCGCAAGTGCACAAGTCGCATACAAGTGATAGTTGACTAATTGAGTCCGGTTTATCGATCTCACAAGGATTGTCTATTTCAACTACACTCTAGTATAATTAATTTTAACAATAAACACACACAATAAAAGTTTGTTTTGAGAAAGTTTCGTACTAGAATTAAAGTTGCAATTATAAATAAATAACTAGAAAAATGATGATGAATAGATGATAAAGGAGTGTTGGGATTCTTGATTCCACTTGACCATTACCTAATTGAATTATCAACAAGCAAATAGAAATGCAATTCATTAATCATGTTAGACCCGATTTTCCAAGCTTAGCCAATTACATCTCTCGAGTGAAATCAACCCTAATTAGTGGCATTAACCTACTATATCTCTATGTCGATTAAAAACACACCAATTGCATTAAACCTATGTGAAAATAGCTCAATGGCTCGTCTAGGGTTTTAGGTATATCTCTATCCTAAACAAGAACCTAGAACAAATATTGTATTGATCTAGAATACACAACAATTTCTCAATAATTGCACATTCTATGAAACCTAAGCATAAACGTGACCACAATAAATGCTAGTCAATAAATACAACAATAAATGCACAAGATAATAAAAAACTTAAATTATTAATACAAGCATTAAAATCAACTAAGCTAGGTCAAGCTTCATCAACATCCCAACACAAAATAGTTTAGCCCATGATGAAATAACAATGAAATCCAAGAATTAAATACATTATTTCAACAATGGATTAAAGTAAATAGAGAAATATGAAGATTAAGCAATAAATACTTCCCTCAACCAATGATTCAAGCTTCAAAATATCAATATTCTTCCACAATGACTTTGGTATTTCTCCCCTTAATCAATATTCATCAACTAAACTATACAAAATCAAGAGAAATTACAAGATGAAAATGGGATAAAAATAGAGAAAGAGAGAGCCTAGGGTTTATTGAGTTCAAAAGTGTCAAGAATATCTCCAAAACTCACCAAAACCCACTCAAAAACCCTAAAATTCGCTAAGATCCGCGTATAACAGCTTTTGGGCCGAACCGGGTCGCACCAGATTATCTGTTAATATTTTGACCACGTGATCACGTGGTTGTTTTACTCGCGATCGCGTGGTTGCCCTTTTTAGTCTCGGGTTGGATTTGTGCATGACTTCGCGAACGCGACTTGCGCATGACCACGCGATCGCGTGGTTGCAGCTTGGTCCTCAAACTTTGGCTCTTTGATAGATTTGACTCTTTTCTCCTCAATTTCTTCAAGTATTCATCCATTTAGCTTCTTTCTTGTACTTTCTCCATGAAGTTGATAGTTAAACCTATTTAACCACAAAATATGCACAATTAAGTAGGTATTTGTCCAAATTACTCAAAAAGTATTACTAAAAATATATGAAATATGCATGTAAAATGCACTCAACATGAGTCAAGGGCTCGTCTTCCTCAACTAGCAAATTTTCTTTGGTCCTGTAAGTTGAGTACTTAACCAAACTTTTCCTTTTTTTTTTTTTTTAAAGTCTCTATTCATCAAAGATAGAACTGCAACATTTTTTTTGAAACTTAATCCACCACACGATCCTCAGTCAAAACAAGTTTGTGAATTCCTTCTCTATAGGTTCAAAATAGAGATAGTATGAAAGAAGGTATACTTACACTTTGTAACATGGCATTGAAATTTCAACAAAAGGTTAAGACTCAAAGGGGCTTCTATTGGTAAATTCATTATGGTAAGCCCGTTTAGATAGTCAAATTTGGCTTAACCTAGGGCCTTCACTTTATTTTGTACTTGAGAAAAGAAGCTACGACAACATGTAGGTCAAAGCAAATATAGGATTATACCAACCATGCATGACTCACATCAAATGAATAAGAGCTAAATATAAAGCGTTAAACTAGCTCATAAGCTCACAAATTATGGTTCTTATGTGTTGCTCCCATCCATTTATGAAGTATTGATCATTGCTCAGTCCTGGATCCAAACTCAAAATCTATTGACCAGGGATAATGTCCTATGAAATTCAAACCATAGCTACCTACAAAAGCATGATAACCTCTGCTAGAATTAGGTTACTTAGGGTAGTATTTTATCATATCTATCTCGGCTTCAGGAGCACAAAATGGCTCAAAGTGTGGCCTAACTGAGATACTGGCTAGTTTCATCTATAATCCTACCTAACCAATATATATGAGAAGTTATTGCAATAAATAAGGTTAATACAAAAGCACATCACTTGTTTTGTTGACTGAAGTTAAAATGAAACCATATTGTCAATCATCAAATACTATTGACTCTCACAAACCTTTCTGTAAATGTGGCATCAAAATCTTGGTTTTCAAACAACTCTAGATAACCATTGCTATGAAAATTTTCAATTTATACACAAATTATTTGTGTCGATTCTTTTAAGAAAAATTGAGCCTGTTTGAAACATATAAACATAAATAACTTTCTTCCATCTCTAGCAACTAATCTTTTAGTAGATGTTAGTAGAAATTTAACTAAAACATCATTTCAAGTTCCCAAACAGTGACACAATACTCAAGACTTTTGGGATATTAATCCCATTTCAAGAATGTTGAACTTTATCCATCACGCATAATTATCATTAATAAACATGTAATCAATATATATATATATATATATATATATATATATATATATATATATATATATATATATATAAATACAATAACCAATACGTAGAACTATTGGAATTCCTGTAAATTTGTAACATCAAATAATGAACTACATTACTCTCAATAACAAAAGTATCAACCACAAACAAGAAAACTTTACTAATCCCAACAAGTTGTACTTCTCATTTGGAAAGACATTTTATGAATCTTTTGAAGACAGTCAAAAGAAAAGAGATAATTAAAGAAAGCAATAGAATGGAGAATGAAACAGAACCTTTGGAATCTTACATAGGTTAAAACTAGATAGAATTTTATTTCAAAATTAACTTTTTTACCCATTCCAAGCAAAATGGGAAGCTAAAACTTTTGTCTAGGTCACAACATTTCAAATATTATTTATTTATTTTTTATTTTTTTGATAAGAAACTGACATTTTATTAAAAATGTAACAAAAGCTACATTTTCCACCTCTTTGGCTTCAACTATGGCTTTGCACATGGATTTCAGAACATTCTAACATGATGTATAAATATACTGAGTTATGCAGTAAAGAGATGTAATTTTTAAATAAACGGTTAAAACACGAGACATGTTAGTAATGGAGAACTAGTTTCATTTGAGTATAGGTAGTAAAGTAGTCAGTCATGTTCTGTTGCCCACTGGTGACAACATAACAATTGCCCACATCTATGAAAAACAACCAAATGTCGAATTTTAAATATCAGGGACACTTGACTATTTTACATTGGAGGTAGACAATAGTTATATTGCTCACATTGGGCACCAGAGTATTTTCAGTAACGTAGTATTGAACTTGTAGACATAAGACATGAATTCATGTGATCCATGAATAATTGGATTTATGACTAAAGTTAAGCATCCTGAGTGATAATAAAAATAAGTAATAATAAGATAAAAGTATAGCTTCATCTTTAAAAATCTCTACCCAGAAACTTCTCTATCAAAGATGACTGGTCGTGCTTAAAATTAACTAGTCTAAAAATGTAAGGGCCTATTAATAATATTTTAAAGCAACAATCCTGATGTAGGATCCATATAGAAAGGAGAAGAGAAGAAGAGGCAGTGAGAAGAGAGGGGGAGAAGCGAAGAGAACGAAAGGGAGGTAAGAGGGAAGGAGTGGGAGCAGCAGCATCAATATTTTCATACATTCATCAATCTAGTTTTCATTACAAATTACAACTATTTAAATAGCAAAATAACCCTAAATGTTAATGGGCTTGAGCCAGTCCAAATATATGCCCAATAAACAAAAAGCATAATTAAAGCCCAGAAATTGACATAAGCCCACAGAAAGATGTTAAGTAAAATTGGTCCCACAAAGGCCTAAACAAAATGTGATGTCCGCATCAACTCTCCCGGGTGGGACAAAAAACTGGACCCTGTTGAGTGGGTGATATGCATGCTGTCAAACTCCCAACCACAAACAAAGCGGCTGAACAAACTTCTTGCGACGCCTATAGACACGCAAGGGTGGTGAGTCGAGCAATGGAAGATCCTGTTGACTCCTATAATGCTCCAATAAATCGGGGTCAATGTGCTGAAGCATCTCCATGGGAATCCAAGTACAATCAGAATCAGGGCGACCAACCCAACGAACAAGGAAGCGTTGAATCTCTCCATCTTTGGTCAACACAGTCTGTTCATCTAAAATAGCATCAATTTTATCTTTGTGTGCTGTGGTAAGTTGGGTTGGGGTAACATGTTCAAGTTGAAGGTCCACAGATGGAGGTGTAAAAGGATCATCAGAAGGGTTAAAATGGCCTTTGTATGCAACAAAGTCCTCAACATTGAAGGTAGAATGGTAGCCAAAATGTGAGGGTAAATCAATGACATATGCATTTGGACCAACACGCTTTAAAATTTTAAAATGACCAACACTACGAGCTTGCAACTTGGGCGCGGATCCAGATAGACGCCGCTCCGGTCTAATTCGAATCATAACATAATCCCCAATATTAAATTCAACATGTCGTTTATGCAAATCAGCTTGAAGTTTATATGATGCATTACTCGCTTCAAGTTGTTTATTGATCTCAATATGTAAATCATGAAGATGTTGTACAACTGCTTCAGCTGACATAGACACACTAGCATGTGGGGACATGGGAATAAGGTCTAATGGCTTCCTAGGTTTATAACCATGAACAACTTCAAAAGGGCTCATGCTTATGGACCGATTCACTGAACTATTATATGCAAGTTGGGCTGTAGGGAGTATCAAATCCCAATTCCTAAGATTTTCCTGGACCAGACACCTTAGAAGATTACCAAGACTGCGATTGACAACCTCAGTCTGACCATCAGTTTGTGGATGGTATGTAGTAGAAAATTTCAATTTTGTTCCAACCATACACCATAGGGTTCTCCAAAAATGCTTGTGAAACGAGCATCCCTATCTGAGACAATGGTCTTAGGAAGACCATACAACTTGACGATCTCATGAAAATATAACTTGGCAATTTTAGAAGCATCAAAAGTTTTGCTACAAGGAATGAAGTGCCCCATTTTCGAGAAGCGATCCACCACAACGAAAATAGAGTCATGCTTCTTTGGAGTGCGTGGTAACCCTAACACGAAATCCATACTAACATCTTGCCAGGGACAACTGGGGACTGGAAGAGGCGTGTAAAGACCTGTGTTCTGCCTCTTTTGCTTGGCTCGTTGACAGGTGTTGCACGAGCCAACTATCTTAGCCACATCTGTCTTCAAACTTGGCCAATAGAATTGACGTTCGATTTCCTCTATGGTCTTATCACGCCCAAAGTGTCCTGCTAGACCGCCCGCATCACTTTCCCAAATTATAAAGTCTCTCACTGAAGTCCTAGGGATACACAACTTATTGGATCTAAAAAGATAGCCCCCTTCAAGACGGAAACCATTAGTAGTATCCGTATTGCCATTTTGCAAGCCTCGAACTATGTTTTTGAAATCAGGACATGATTCGTACTCTTCCTTGAGCCTTTCAAAACCAATGACCTTTACACTCATGACGGACAAAAGGGAAATGTGCCGACTTAAAGCATCAGCTGCTTGGTTTTCAATGCCTTTCTTATGTGTCAAAACAAAAGAGTAGGCCTGTAAATACTCGATCCAACGCCCATGCCTACAATTCAGACGTTTTTGGGAATTAAGGAAACGAAGGGCCTCATGGTCTGAATAGAGGACAAATTCATGGGGTAACAAGTAATGACGCCAATAGCGCAAAGCTTGTACAACTCCTTATCATAAGTCGAGTACTGTTGTTTGGCATCGTTTAACCTCTCACTGAAGTAAGCAATAGGATGACGTTCCTGACTTAAGACTCCACCTATTCCTACCCCTGACGCATCACATTCAACCTCAAAAACTTTGGAAAAGTCAGGAAGTCGCATAACAGGAGCTTCGGTCATGTGCCTTTTGATTAACCTAAAGGCTTTGGCAGCTTCCTGCGTCCAATGAAACTCTCCTCCCTTCATGCACTCTGTGATAGGAGCCATGTTCGTGCTAAACCCCTTATTGAAACGACGATAAAAAGTAGCTAAAACATGAAAGCTTCTAATGTCATGTAAAGTCTCGGGTTCAAGCCAACTTACAATTGCCTGAATCTTTCCGGGGTCCGCACAAACTCATGTTGCAGACACAATGAAGCCTAAGAAGACAACTCTATCGGTGAAGAAAGAACATTTCTTCACATTAGCATACATGCTTGTTGCACGAAGTGTAGAACAAACCTGCATGAGATGATCACGATGTTGTTCCCTAGTTTTGCTGTACACAAGAATGTCATCAAAATAGACGACAATGAATTTACCCATGAAAGGCCGAAGGGCTTGTGTCATCACCCTCATAAATGTGCTAGGGGCATTTGTTAGACCAAAAGGCATGACCAGCCACTCGTAAAGACCATCCTTAGTTTTAAAAGCTGTTTTCCATTCGTCACCTGGGCGAATCCTAATCTGGTGATAGCCACTCTTTAAATCAATCTTGGAAAAGATCGTGGCACTGGCCATCATATCCAGCATATCATTAAGTCGAGGAATTGGAAAGCGATATTTAACAGTGATCTTATTGATGGCACGACTATCAACACACATCCTCCAAGAACCATCTTTCTTAGGTGTCAAAAGAGCGAGAACAGCACAAGGACTTAAACTCTCGCGGATGAATCCTTTATGAAGGAGTTCACCCACCTGCCTTTGGAGCTCGGCGTGCTCAGTAGGATTCATCCTATAATGAGGCAAGTTTGGAAGAGATGAGCCTGACACAAGATCTATAGCATGTTGGATATCCCGTAAAGGAGGCAATAGGTCAGGGAGGTCGTCAGGGAAGACATCTTGAAATTCTTGAAGAATAGATTGAGTCTCTACAGAGGTCACTAATGGAGAATCTGATGGGGCTTCCATGACAATCACGACAAACACGATAGAGTCGTCCACAAGTGTACGCTCAAATTCTGTAGGACTAATCACATGCAATCCTTTCCGATCGCCACTTTTCTTGGCCTGCTGTGACTCAAAAGGTTTAGGGGGTAAAGGATTGAGGTGGATTTTCTTTCCATTAAAGACAAAGGAACCTGAGTTTGATCGACCATGGATAGTCACATCCAAATCAAACAACCACGGGCGACCGAGAATAACATGTCCGACGTCCATAGGAATGACGTCACACCATATATGATCCTTATACTCAAGAAACTGAATGGGTACCAGACAACGCTCTTTTACAGCAATAGAAGAAGTGTCGACCCAAGAGACGTTATATGGCTGAGGGTGAGGGACTGGTTTCAACCCAAGGCGGGCTACTGTAGCCACAGATACTGCGTTAATGCAACTCCCACTATCCACAATAATCTTACAACCCTTATCATTGATCTTGATGTAAGTGTAAAAGATAGCATGACGACGCCAATCATCAACGCCCTTAGGCTGGGTAAGGGTACAACGTACGACACCTAGCCGGGAGGTATCGGGAGTTAGGGCCACGGAACCTAGACCTGTAGGAAGGGTTTGAATGCATCCCAATAAGGTATCCTCATTATCATCCAAATCATCAAACTCTTCAAGATTAGGCTCATAGACTTGATCTTCTAATGGCTCACCTACGACATCCCTCTGTTCCTCAATAACTGAGGCTTGGCTCGGACATCTGGAGGAGATATGTCCGAAGCCCTTACAGTTGAAGCACTGCAAACGAGAAGGACCTGCAAACGAGAAGGGGTCCTGGAGTTATCAGGAACCTTGCCTCTATTGTCTAAGGCAAGAGGTACCTTAGGTGGAGGGGGTCCTAAAATGGACTTGACTGGGACAGGAGGAGGTGGGGCTGATGAGGCGGAAGGACGCTCATCACGATGCCTTCCATATGGAATTTTAGTAACCAACTCGTAATCTCGAACTAAGGAATAAGCATGATCAAGAGTGGTCACACTTCAAAGGACAAGTTCATGTTTAAGATCATCTCTCAGGCCCTGTCTAAACCTACTCAAAGTCATAGCTTCATCCTCACTGACATGACATCGCATTCGAAATTCATCAAATTGAGCAACATAGTCGGTCACTGGGCGATTTCCTTGTGTCAGGTTATTCCACTGGTCTAACAAATTACCCCTGTATGATTGGGGTAAATACTTCTCCTGAAGTCGGCGCTTCATTTCCTCCCAGCTTCGAACAGGAGGTGCACGACGCCTTTCAAGGAGATCCTCAATGCTTTCCCAAAAGAGCTGGGCATTACCAGTTAACTTCAAGCTGGCAAACTGAACTTTTCGATCCTCGGGGACTCCATACCAGGACAAGAAACGGTCCATGTCTCGAATCCATTGGGAAAAAACTATAGAGTCTAAGCACCCATTGAAGGTTGGAGCGTCTAACTTGATGCTTCGAAAGTAACGCTCCTCATGACGAGGCGGTGAAAGAGTACCAAAACGATCATGGCCTCATTCACGCCCACGAGCATGCTCTCCATCCCTTCGATCACATCAACCATGCTGTCGTCCACCTCGCCGATGACGATAGTGAACATTATGGGACGCTTCAGAATTATTAGTTTCCGATGAGGATGGGCCTCGTTCCAAGTTGTTCACCCTAGCAACAAGCTCTCTGTTCTCTTCACGAGTAGCAGTCACCTCAGTTTGGACAGTCACTGATTGGGCTTGAAGTTGAGCGAATTGTCGGGTGAGGGCATCGAATTGAGCAGGGTCCATGGGCAAACTATCGGAGCTAGATATGACAAAACGACCACTACGCAACTGCATGCACTATAACACAACTAAATGACTTGTATGGAGAGATCAATAAACAACTCGTTCGAATAGTACATTTTTTTTAATTTTTTTTTATAGAGGGATTATGTACGTCCGAATATGGGAAGCTAATACTGCTGGGCTATGTAAAATAATGAAGCAAGAGTCAAATACGAGGCATCACTTAAGCACATAAAATGAGTAAGGTAACGGTAAAATTTAACAAGGTAGGTTTTTTTTTTTTTTTTTTTTTTTTTTCCTCGGGTTTCAATTATGCAAAAATGGGCAAGTAGTAAAATAACAGCAGTACAAAAATGTAGTTGATGCTATTTTAAAACGAAACAGTAATATAAGCCAAGACCAGTAAAATAGTAACTCACTCCCCTGGTTTAGAAGTAGTCGAGTCGATCAATAGGAGCAAATAGATGCAGCAATCAACAAGAGAAAATAGCTATTGCAATCAGCTGGAGGAAAAAAGTACCTGCAAAGCAATGTTAGAAAACTTTTTTTTTTTTTTAATAACGATTTTTTTTTTTAAAATCAGATCGTACACTTAAATAACTAAATCAGATTCACTCTGGACCCAAGCTATCAAGGATAACCCATATGAGGCCCATTTTCTAAAAATGTTTTCAGTTGGGCTGACCCAACTTATAATACACAGTACCTACAAATTGAATAAGGCCCATTTATCACCATCGGCTGAACCCATTACCAACCCATTAAAACTGAAATTGGGTCAAGGAGCAAGCCGACACAGGAATCGCGAAGCTATGCGCAGTCTCGCCTTCGCTGCCGGGGTCGCCGACGCTGCTGAAGTCGCTGGCGCTAGTCGCGCGCTGCTGGGGGTCTCCGGCGTTGACCAGCCACTGTTTCTTCTACGGTAAGTACGATTGCAACTCGGATATTATTCCTTTTTTTGTCTGCAACGAAGCTAGGACTTTCGAATCTGCCTTCTCTTCTTCTGAGGTGTGAGTCGGTGATGTGGGGCGAGGAAGTTGCTTGGGTTAAATATGGATTGATGAAGATGATAACTGATTAGTGAGTCGGTGCTTTAGAGGTTCCTGTTTGAGAACTTTCAGGTAGGTGGTGTTTGTTGGATATTGCTTAGGGATGTAGACATTATAGAATCCAGGTTTAGCTCGATACCACTTTGATGTATCAATATAGAAAGGAGAAGAGAAGAAGAGGCAGTGAGAAGAGAGGGGGAGAAGCGAAGAGAACGAGAGGGAGGTAAGAGGGAAGGAGAGGGAGCAGCAGCATCAATATTTTCATACATTCATCAATCTAGTTTTCATTACAAATTACAACTATTTAAATAGCAAAATAACCCTAAATGTCAATGGACTTGGACCAGCCCAAATATATGCCCAATAAACAAAAAGCATAATTAAAGCCCAGAAATTGACATAAGTCCACAGAAAGATGTTAAGTAAAATTGGTCCCACAAAGGCCTAAACAAAATGTGATGTCCGCATCAAATCTTTTGCATCAAAACTCAATCCGATCGGGCACTGATACTTTTGGATTGTATTTTGGTAAAGTGTAAGGGGTAGAGGTAGCTCAAAGAAGAAAATAAACTAAAATCTTGAAAACGGTACGAACAGCTGAGCTTATGGTTATTTAAGCTAATTCTATCCAATTCATATAATCTAGAAGGTACAGATAACTTTAAAAACCTAAAATTAGATCAACCAAAATCATTCAAGAACACAATATAAGAACTAACAGTCAGCAAAATGATAGCAATGAGAAATTGATGAGCAAATTCTATATTTATTACAGAGAAGAAATTGATTCATATTTGAATTTACTGAGAATTATACATAATGGGTTACCTGTAATGTCCTTTGAACACGTTCTTCCTCAGATGGGTCGAAAAGGGCCTTTCAAAGGCGTGGTGAAGACATGGAAGAATTTGAGGGTTTTTTTTTTTTTGTTGGGGGGGGGGGGGGGGGGGGGTTGCTCTTTCAAGTTATCCCACATCGAAAGTCCAATAGATTATAAATTTCTTTATATGTGAAATTTTAAACAAACAACCCGTGTTCATAGAAAGGAGAGATGGTTGGCATCTCCCCCCACAGGGACGGGACAGCCTTCGGGCTTTACCTGTTACCATACACATCCGGTTAATGCTACCCACTTCGGTGGATCTCAACCCAATTTTTTTCTTCTCTCCACCCCCCATCCTCTTCTTTTTAAACTCTAAGGATCGGTTTCTGTATTTGGAATAAAATTAATTATAGTTTTGATCAATGTAGAATCTGAAGGTCGACCGTGGTGGATTGACTGCAACGGCGTGCCATAGCTTGCATTTCGTTGGCGCACTCTGGTAAATTCTATTATTTGTTAAAAGTTTTTTGTTTTAAAACATGTTTTCATAAATTTTTTCAAATCATTTTTTAACTCCACATTTTACCTCATAAATATCACATTCATTTTATCAAAGTTATATTTGAATATTACGGTTTACTTAATAAATGATAGAAAAATAAAAACAGAGTTAAAAATCATAAATTTATATCTTTCCCATTTGATATCATAAAAATTGATATGATTCGTCCTAAATCAATCTATTAGACTCGAGACATGAAATGCACCGATGACAGATGTCAGCTAGATGCTAGATCTACCACCAAGAAAAAGGACCTTTCACCCCAAGTTTAAAAATCTAAACCTAGTAATTAAACATGGATATCTAGTGACTCATGCCCAGTAATTAAAAACATAAACCTAGTAAATATATGACCTTTTTCTCTTTAATTTAAAAACCTAAACCTATTCAATTGATCTTAAAGAGACTCATGCCAAGTAATGTAGTGAAACTATTAGTGCGTCCATACAATTCAAAATAAGCTAAAGAATACATAATGCGAAAGTATGTTAATATGCTTTCATGTATGAAATGACCATTTAATAAATTATCCCATACTTCAACCAAAAATGTAGCAAATGCAGATCTTCTGGACTTATTCTTACAACTTAAATCACATATCGTTTAAGGCTTCTTCTGCATAGTGCACGTGTTGTAGAGAAATTGCGTGCCTAGGAATTTAAGGGGCAGATAGCAAGGAGGAGTTTTGCTATAAAGATTTCCACAGCATGTTCAATGTCTCAAAGTGACAACTAAGAATTGAAAGAATAAGCTATACATTGGTTTCAGATCATAATACAATGAGTGTAGTATCACAAATATTTCAAGTGACTGGGAAAAATAATTAGAGAATAATATTTTTCATAAAACTTTATATCTGAATGATCTGATAAATTTAAGCATGTAATGTACATGCCCGTTGATGTCATACTTTTAGAAGCTCCCAAGGATGCAGCAGTGATATTGATATGTTAAGCAAATTAAAAGTACATTGAAAATACCAGGAAAGTTTGGCACCAGTATTTACAGAGCTTTCTCCATCTTGCACTTCGGATGTGCTTGCTTTAAGAGCAAGTGCTTCAAGATTTGGAGAAGAAGCAAATGCAGGTGCATGGATGCTGACATATAAAATAAAGGTAAAAATTTCAGCACTATAACTTAAATAATATTTGTGGACGTTTATTGAAGGAAAAGTATCACTAAAATTCCATAATAAACAGCCCTTATGACACATGGAAACACGTTAGAAAAAATCTCAGCAAGCATATCATTAAAAATTATTTTCAAACAAAAGATGAACATGAATACCTTGCATTTCTTGGTAAGCACGAGTGGACTGAATCTTCTGAAGTCCCATCAGAGATAGGTTCAACCTGCCCAATGCTAGATTATATAACCAACAGTGACATAAATTATGTAAGATATATTTGATGAACCATGCCCATGCTGGGGAAGCGAATGGATAAAACTTTATTTTTTCATTTTGATGGAATTCCATAGGAGAACAGCAAATTATCATAATGAAATATCCTAATTATATACTGACAAGCCATGCATCAAACTGCAGAAATCTAATGAAAAGAGTCCCTTTTGAATCCTGACACCCTCCTCCCAAATAAAATAACATTGGTGATGATGATGACATGATAGAGGGGAAGGAAAAGTTCACACCACTTGCAGTGGCTTTCATGACTGCATTGGTAATCCAGAGGTACTTTCAAACAATGGCCCATATAATCTGCATAGTGGCAATCTAATTTAGAGATGCATAGATCTCTCGTCTTCTATGACCAATAAATGAAGATAAAATCTCTTATGTCCAGTATTATTGTATGTTGATTGATATAAAGTATTATCTTGAATGTTTCTTATATTAACCAACCTACTGCACAAAATTATCCCACAACTGTCCATTTATAGAGAGCATGAGCTTGGCTTGAGAAATTTGGCTTGAGAAGAACTAAAGTAAAATAGCATGAATTGCTCAAAGATACTTCTTAAATGTGTCTAATAAGGTCATAGTCAAGTTTGAAATGGATAATCTCAATCTGTCAACATTATTAAGCCGAATTGCTGGATAAAATGAATGAAGAGCCTATAATCTAAGGTACCTAACGCGACAAGAATTGGGTGTTTACAGTACATTGATGATCAACAATTGGTTCACTAAATAAAAAAAAGAAAGAAAGAAATACAGGCACAATTACATCCTAACTGAACCTAACTCGAAACTCTTTTACGATAAATTTGTTCATTTACAGCCTATGTAAACTAACATTTGACCAATTGAGCTCTATACAATTGGTTTCCAACTAAGCTTCAGGAGCACAAAATGGCTCAAAGTGTGGCCTAACTGAGATACTGGCTAGTTTCATCTATAATCCTACCTAGGTAATATTTATGAGAAGTTATTGCAATTAATAAGGTTAATACAAAAGCACATCACTTAGTTTGTTGACCGAAGTTGAAATGAAACCATATTGTCAATCATCAAATACTATTGACTCTCACAAACCTGTCTGTAAATGTGGCATCAAAATCTTAGTTTTCAAACAACTCTAGATAACCTTTGCCATGAAAATTTTCAACTTATACACAAATTATATGTGTCGATTCTTTTAAGAAATTTAAATAACTTTCTTCCTTCTCTAGCAACTAATCTTTTAGTAGATGTTAGTAGAAATTTAACTAAAACACCATTTCAAGTTCCCAAACAGCGACACAATACTCAAGACCTTTGGGATATTAATTCCATTTCAAGTATGTTGAACTTTATCCATCATGCATAATTATCATTAATGAACATGTAATCAATATATATATAAATACAATAACCAATACGTAGAACTATTGGAATTCCTGTAAATTTGTAACATCAATTAATGAACAACATTACTCTCAATAACAAAAGTATCAACCACAAACAAGAAAACTTTACTAATCCCAACAAGTTGTACTTCTCATTTGGAAAGACATTTTATGAATCTTTTGAAGACAGTCAAAAGAAAAGAGATAATGAAAGAAAGCAATAGAATGGAGAGTGAAACAGAACCTTTGGAATCTTACATAGGCTAAAACTTGATAGAATTTTATTTCGAAATTAACTTTTTTACCCATTCCAAGCAAAAATGGGAAGCTAAAACTTTTGTCTAGATCGCAACATTTCAAATATTATTTATTTATTTATTTTGTTAAGAAACTGACATTTTATTAAAAATGTAACAAAAGCTACATTTCCACCTCTTTGGCTTCAGCTATGGCTTTGCACATGGATTTCAGAAAATTCTAACATGATGTATAAATATACAGAACTGAGTTATGCAGCAAAGAGATGTAATTTTTAAACAAACGGTAGCATTATTTTATGGGAGGATGTATGGTTGAAAATATGTTTCGGCAATTTATTTTATTTTATTTTTTATTTTTTGGGGGGGAAAATGGAGCCAAAACAAGGGCATAATACACCGAAAACCAATCCTTGATTGATCTGACACGTTGAGTTGTGGGCATGGCAACAACTTCGGCAGTAAGCACAAAAGCAAAGATAGTATCCATTAACTCAACTCAGATCGAAGGTAAAAGATAAAATCAGAAGCCTTTTATCATCGTGTCTCCTTAAGAGACCAGGTGTATCTGTAACCTAAAACCAAATCATAGAGTAAACATTGTGGAACAGAAGAGACATCAACATATAAAAATTCCGTCTGAAATAAAAATATGAATCTGAAAATTTTGGTAGCTTAAAGTTATATGACCCATTAGAATCCCTTTAGTAGTGAAAGGATAATTGCAGACCTGAGACGCATTGCAATGGCAGGAAATGTAATTATTAAATCAGTGGCCTTGCTATAAAATTTGTATTTATGCATCAAATAAAATGAAATTAGCAGAAGACTGTAATTTGTGAAGAACAACGAATTAGAGATTAGAAAATAAGAAAAAGCAAATAATATAAAGTATTTTCAGAGAACAGGTGATATAACTATCTATTAGATTTAGTTCTAGAAATAAATAAAGTTAGTAACTGAAACAGTGTGTTATATCCAGTAAACCTGATTAACAAATGCCCTTGAAATGATAATCTAGCATATGTGATGGCAACTTCTTCTCCAATTTATTTATAACATCTAAGAGAAAAACCACTGAACTGATAGTCAGATCCTTGCTTGTTTTTTCATTCTTGAGATAGAATGGCTCTAGATTTCTAGATTTCACCAAAGACAGAAAAACTATACCATAAAAACTGTATGACATTAAGTATTAACATTACAACAACAGTACAACATGAACAAATTCAGTCCGAGTTATTCAAATAACATATTTCCATCTTGTGTCGAATAATATATTCCACGATTCTATTCTTTAGTGTTGGTCTCATATGCAGTGGGATCCAAGATCTAATGTCATGAACAAAGGCATAGAGGTGACTAATAGATTTCTAACGCGCCAGATTGCAAATTCTCAATGACTCCATCACAAGCAAGAGAAATGTTGTCAGCAGTTGGATTAAAATGAGATTCTCAAAAGCATTATAAATCCATGATTCTGAATCAAGTGATGTAAATGACATCTGATCATCCTAGCACATACCTCAGGCTTCCCTGTTGACAGCAGACGGACCAAAGATGACTTTCCTACGTTTGGAGCACCAACTAGACACGGTGTCGGTGTTTCCAGATCAACAACCGGCATTGCCCGCAAAGTCTGCAATGCCATTACCAAACATTAATTGGAAACAATTACAAGCATTTTCTATCTTATTCTTAAACAGTGACAATTGGATATGCAGCATTAGCATCATGGTTTAAAAAACTCAGCATCATGGTTTAAAAAAAAAGCACATGTCTGACTGAGTCACGGAGGCGGTCGGAAAGAGTACCAAGGCGCCTTTTTTACCATGCCTTCATAAGGCTTACGCCTCGCGTGAGTGAGGTGTTTGATTCAGCAAAATTGAGGCGTGCGCCTCATAAGTTTCTCGGTTTTGTGAATTTGTAAAACCGCAAAATTAACTATCTTTGGAAAACTATCTTTTGGAATCAATTTACCCTTAAATATGCATTGGTATCTATCTTTTTTTTAAAAAAAATTAATTATTTAAATATTAACTCTTTGAAAGAAAATTAGTAAAAAGAGCATTTTGTGTTTCATATTTTTCTTAGTTCATTGGTTGACTCAATTTGGTGACAGCCCCCTAGCATTGAAGAAATTTGCAATTAGAGTTCTAAGCTTAACTTGTTCATCTTCTACTTATGAACGTAACTGGAACACATTCAATCAAGTACATACAAAAGGAAGAAATCGTGTCACCACACAAAGGATGAATTCGTTGATTTATGTCAGGTACAATAAGAAGCTCAAAGACAGGCTTTTGAGATTACAAAAACTCAGAGAGGATGAAGACTCTTTAACTATGGTTGATTTTCCAGCTAATGATGAATGGATTATTGATGCGAGTTGTGAAGATCAATCAAGCACGTTCAATATAAAGGATAATGATCTCGATATCGATATTTTTGAAGGACAAGGAAATGAAGGTGCTACAACTTCACCAAAGCCAACTTAAAAGGAAACTTCAGATTTAGAGAAAGGTACTATAAAATTGTGAAATTAACTTTTGGATTTCTACATTTATTCATATTTTTTGTATTTTGTTTCATTTACAGTGAAGAGCAAAGGAAAAAAAGTTATACAACTGCAAGACGAGGATTATGATGTGGGAGAATGTTGATAGTGACGAGGAAGATGATATAGGAGCTAGAGATTTTATACATGATCTCAATAATAGGAATCAATGATTATATGGGAACTTATCCATTTTATTATTTTTAGGATTTCGGTGGCTATTGGACTTTACTTTATGCTTGTTTGCATTGGTACTTAAAAGTTAATTTATGGTTTTTATACTTTTACAGTTTATTATTTATGTTATTTCATGTTTATTTTTTATAACATTAGCAGCGAGGAACCCTTAGGAAAGGGGTCCAAAGCGTCTTATTTTTATATTTTTATTAAAAAAATTGGTTCACGGTGAGGCTTATGCCTCAAAGCACCTGGAGACTTACACCTTGCCTCACGAAGAAAAAAAAGACTCAGTACCCGTTTCCATTTTTTAAAACCATGATTAGAATTTATCATTTCCAATGATAACAATAAATTAAATTGCTTTTATATCAATATATGTACAATAAATAATAAAGTGAATGGGAAATAAAACAAATGAAAAATAAAGAAAGCAATGCATGGTAAAGAATGTCATGACCATTCACCACATTAGCACGAACGCAAACGAAAATAAATTGCAACAAAGGTAAAAGAAATTTAAACGAGAAAAGGGTAATATGATACCACAGAAAATCAAGTCCCTAAACAAATATAAGGAACAAAAGACCCTATTACTTTGCAAAAATAAAGCATTTGAACAAGATGTGTAAAAGCAGTAGAACTTTTTATGAAAAGAAAGATGGCACTTCTAGTTCAGCCGTTCAGGGTAACAATGCAATACATTAAAAATATCAAATTTATATATAATAAAAAAAGGAAAAAACTATTCATCTCAAGGTAAAATATCTTCATTGTTTTATCTCGCTCTCAAATGGCATTGCTGCTAGCCTGCTCCATGCAGTTTGGCCTAATTTTGTACTAACTTTATGCTATAGATCCTATGATATAACTATTACGAAATCATCATTTAAACAACCATCCTAAAGCATATTAATTTAATTTGAAATACCTTATAACAAGAACAAACGAGTAGTTATTTTGAAAGTTTTATACAGTGAGCTCCAAAAGTATTTTGTCAATAAAAAATTTCCTTAATGGGGTTGTAATTTGTAGTTTGACAATGACTCCAGGTCGGTCACAAATCATGTGCGATATTTGGATTTCCATGCCCATGCACTTTTAATTGATTCATTGTTCTTGAAAAATTACCTTAGCAACATTCAACAATGCATCTACAACTTTTCCTTCATGGTTAAAAAGTTCTTCGATTGTTTTCATTCCCTGGGGAACACCAAGGTAAACATAAAGATTTAAATTATAGGAGAATCACTATATGCCAATGATCCTAACCTCACTCAGTCGCTCCTCAGCTTCTCGCTTTGTCAGAGACTGCTAAGAATCATTTAAATATTTAGCAGGTATGTACTTGTTAAAACATATGGAGACAAAAGGCAAAAATAGTGTCTTCAAACAAGTTTCAGAAGATTTATAAAATAAAACCTAATTGAACTCCATTGCTGATCCAAAATCCCAAAATAAAAGTTTCTTTACACAAAAAAGTCAACTTAATTCTAATCATATAGCACACGCCAAAAGACATTTTTCCATCTTTCAAGTTGGTTTGGAATCTATTACAAATATTTTATAACAGTGCAAATATACACAGTTTTTAAGATATTTTAGAATAGAAAACTGCTAGTAGAAGAGAAAAAGGTGGTGAGATTCAATGGTACTACATTTCTATGAATCACTAGGCTTTAGTTTATTGAATATCTCTACATCTTTGAAACATAGAAACTGGCAATCAGCCTAATTCTAGGCTTTAGTTTATTGAATATCTCTACATCTCTGAAACGTAGAAACTAGAAATCAGCCTAATTCTATTATGGACCAAGCATATCAAGAACATCAGGATTTCATCAATGGCAATCATTTATCATACTTTATATACTTCTTTTTCTTTTTTATTGCTTTATTTTAAAAATTAGAGCCATTCACAGTTTCCAGTAAGGAGAAAAATAATTGGTAACTTAAACTAATTGCAACCTTAGCACAGAGCGAGGCATGTTCTTTTCCAACTGAAACCACTCTCTTCCGTAGATCATCAACCTGTCCCAACACCTGTGAACCATAAAGAAGTCTAATAATCTAATAATAAAACTAAAGCATAAAAGGAAGAGACAATTTTTTACATGCAACAGTTGCTTAATATATAAAGAACTCCTGCGATTAAACCTCCTGATGCAACCGCCTTCGGATCTGCATTTCGCATCTCCTTCGGCTTTTGCTACAGTCAGGTCCTTCCAGTAACGGTAATAAATTAGGAAAGTTAGCTTTATTTATTTTCGTTATAGCTGAATCATAGGATCCTGTGCATTTGAAAACAAGAAACACACTCACCAATCCAACTCAAAGAGCAACTTAGGTCGTATATCTCATGTGCAAGAGGTGAAGAAAAGGAAGAAAACATGGAAGTAGCGACTCGCAAGCATAAGAAAACAATATCTTATTTCTCCAAGATAAATCTAGGCATGTTTCAACAGGAACAAAATCAAACCCATTCTACTAATAGTGCCATGACCACCATCAGAGATTAGACTTGAAATGTACCTCCTCATAGTACCTCTGTATGGGATTATTTTTTATTTATTTATTTTTTTAATGTAAAAAACATAACTTCAAAGTTAAAACCAATAAATATCCATTAATTTATTAAAATTATTTTCATCTTTAGTGTGATTTTTTTTAAATAAAACAATTAATATATAAATTAGTAAAATTTTTCTATCCTTATTAAATTCTTTTCCATTTTCTAAAAATTAAAAATATTTTTTAATTTCATTTTTAATATTTTTATATTATTATAAATTATTTTTGTATTTATTTTTAGTCTTTAAAATCAGACTCATTAAACCTTGCTTGTACAAATGGGTTATTGGGCCTTCAATTTATTTATTTTTTATTTAGCTTGTCAAGCCCATTAGTCCAAACCTAAGATATCAGCAACTCAAATAAAAAGCTCGTTCATTTCATCCAAACCTACAGCAGCAGACGACAGCTTCTTCTTCCTTCCATCCAAACCCGTTCGTGTTCTTCACTTCTGCCACCATCAATGGTAGCAGCAGCCAACGACTGCTTCATCTTCTTTCTTCGATCTACGTAAGGTTAGTAAATCACTTTTTCCTCTCCTCTCTCATTTGAACAATGGCACCTCTTCTTCCTTTGTCTCGAGCATTTTTCTTCAACAGTTGCTGTATCCGATTTGATAATGAAGGATCTGATCCGAATCTCTTACCCGTAACCGTATCATGTCGACACGGGTACTTCGGCAAAAATGCCATGTCCGAGCTTCACAGACCATGGCAAACTAAGAATTCATTAAAAGCATTGGAAGGGTAAGCTCACACTGATTCTTAATGCTAAAAGCCACTCCAATGGTGGTTGTCAAAAGCATAATCAACAAATCATGTAGAAGGATTCTAATATTGCTTTCACAAAAAAATTACGCAAAATACACCAAAAAAAAACATTATAACAATTGTCCCGTTTTTAACCATTACAATAATTGAAAGTTATAGAAGAAATTTATAGAAGCATTACTCTAACTTGTAAATGAATTCCAACGAGTCTAAATTGAATCAGTTCAACATGACCTCATCATACAAGCATATAATTAAACAACTCTATTCTCCTGTAATAACTTTGTAAGGTTAGCATTTCACAGTCATATGACTCATATCTGAGCCTTCAACAGCATAAATGGGTATTTCAATTCAATAAAAGGGAAAAGCTTCAGCAACTTGTGGAATTCTAATCAAAATAATCTTAATTTCAGATACAACAACAATAAGGAAAGAGCTAGGAAACCGAGAAATCATAGAAAGCAGTATTTCATTTTCTTACAAAGCAACCAGACTAAGAAAAATAAAAATAGAAAAAACGAGCGAATGAACAAAAAAAAAAAATGGAAAAACATAATCAGGTATAATATAATGGTGCCCTGAAACCCTTGGCCACTTGTTTCCCAGCTCTTGTACAAGTTTTTGAGAAACACACGCTAATCACAATAGGATATAGCAGAATAATTGAATTTAGAATGTGTGCGACTAGTGAT
The DNA here is from genome assembly GCA_963555705.1 of Ligustrum vulgare. Taxonomy (NCBI): domain Eukaryota; kingdom Viridiplantae; phylum Streptophyta; class Magnoliopsida; order Lamiales; family Oleaceae; genus Ligustrum; species Ligustrum vulgare. Next base: position 36,267,989 of record OY743173.1, on the reverse strand, counting down.
TTTCAGCCTCGGGACATTGCCTTGAAAAAGTGAAATTTTCCGAGACATCTCCAAGCATATGAAAGTATGTGACATTTTCTACAACATATTCAAAATTCAGGTCAAACGGAGGTCGTTTGAGTCAGGAAAAGGTGGGACGAAGTAGTGACGTCAAGCTGTCATGAGCCAACAGCGGTGCAGTCAGTGCATGCAGTGATATCTTTAACTTGATTTCATGTTTTCATGCATAAATATGGCTGGAAGTCATGGATCAATGAGCAGCATATGACAATGAAGATGCATTCTCGAGATTCAATTGAAAAAGAAAGAAAAAAAATCGAAGAAAAATGAAGGCAAAAATCTCTTAGGCATTTCATCAAACACTGGGTATGCACTCACAATTCATACGATAATCATAAAACTTAATTATAGAGTCTATCCTAAAAAATTCAACACATAAACCTCAATCAATTTCAACCAAATTATAAGCTAATCCCATCCTACATTATAGTCAGTTTCGAAAATCAAAGTACATGAAAAATCAAAATTTTTGAAACTGAAATTAGAAACGTTAACTTACGGTACTGCTCTTTTCGCGATGTTTGTGCGAATGTGATACAGGGACGTGTGTGCCGGCCGGTTCTTACGGTGGTGTTCGAAGTGTGTGCGGTGGAGAAGAGTGTTATGAATCGGTCAGAGCTTAAGTCGTTCAAGGCTCAATCAGATAACTTTAAAAACCTAAAATTAGATCAACCAAAATCATTCAAGAACACAATATAAGAACTAACAGTCAACAAAATGATAGCAATGAGAAATTAATGAGCAAATTCTATATCTATTACAGAGAAGAAATTGATTCATATTTGAATTTACTGAGAATTATACATAATGGGTTACCTGTAATGTCCTTTGAACTCGTTCTTCCTCAGATGGGTCGAAAAGGGAAGACATGGAATTTGGGGGGTTTGGGGGGTTTATCTTTCAAGTTATCCCACATCGAAAGCCCAGTAGATTATAAATTTCTTTATATGTGAAATTTTAAACAAACAAGCCGTGTTCAGAGAAAGGAGAGATGGTTGGCATCTCCCCTGACAGGGTCGGGAACAGCCTTCGGGCTTTACCTGTTACCATACACATCCGGTTAAGGCTACCCACTTCGGTGGATCTCTAACCCAAATTTTTTCTCTCCACCCCCCTCCCCCCTCTTCTTCTTTTTGAACTTTTAAGGATCGGTTTCTGTATTTGGAATAAAATTAATTAATAGTTTTGATCAATCTAGGATTGACTGCAACGGCGTGCCGTAGCTTGCGTTTCAATGGCGTACTCTGGTAAATTCTCATATTTGTTAAAAATTTTTTTTTTTTTTTTTTTTTGTTTAAAAACATTTTTTTTTATATTTTCTAAGTAAAATATTTAGTTAAAAAATAGAAAGAGAAAATGTATGGTTAAAAGGTGAATTGAGAAATTGTGTAAAAAAAAAACATGTTTGTCAAACGAAAGCTTAACTTATTCCTCAAACTATTTTCAAGGATACAAACTCCACATTTTACCTCATAAATAAATATCACATTTATTGTTTTCTAAGCAATTCCCACCCCTCCCCCAAACTTCACATTTTACCTTATAAACTAGTTGTCTACCCGTGCGATGCACGGAATATATAATTTTTAAATCATAATTTTGAAAATATCTTGATTCAATCACATCAAATAAAAAATATAATTTTAATAAAACTTCAATAAAAAAATGTTATTCAATTTGAAACTTTAAAAAAGACAAAAATATTCAAAATAAAAAATGATAAATGTACACTAAGTATAACGCGTCACTCAAAATTTCACTCATTTAAATTTTTTTATATAATTTTTTTTTTTGATTACGTTTTTCTCTAAAATTTGCTCACCTCATCACATATTTTCCTTTTAATATATTATAATTTTTTATTAACTATATTTTTTAATATGTTGCTTACATATTTTTTATTTGAAATTCAATATATTAATTAATATATTTTATTTTTCCTTGTATTTTAAACATGCCAATTTTTGTCAAAATGGTGAAATGATAAAATCTCGATTTGGTAATAATGTTTAATTTATAAACTTGTTTATTTATGATTTTGAAGTAAAAAGTAGTGACTGAAAATTGGATAGTGAAAATACGTGTGGTTAAAAGGTTGATAGAAAATAATTAATTATTTTTGTAACATACGTATTGAAGAACCTACTCATTTATTGACATATTAGGAAGTAAAATTTCAATAATTCTATTTATTTATTTTCAAAATATATTAATTCAATTTTTTTCATTTCTAACTTAACAAATTTATAAAGAATATATTTATTTATTTTAAAATATATTAATCCAAAATTTTCATTTTCAATGTAACACATTTACATAGATATGATATGACATTTATTTATATTCAAATATATTAATCCAATTTTTTCATTTCCTATATAACACATGTTATTGAATTTGAAACTTTTAAAAAAAAAAATCTAATCAAAATAAAAAATTATGCATGTACACTCACTATAGCACGTCACTCAAAGTTTGACATGTAATTAAATTTTTTATATAAAGTTTATTTTGACTTTTATTTACGTTTTTCTTTAAAAATTTACCCGCCTTATCACCTATTTTCCTTTTAATATGTTAATTTTTAATTAACTTTATTTTTAATATGGTGCTTACATATATTTTATTTTTCTTTATTTTTTAAACATATCAATTTTTGTCAAAATGATGAAATGATTAAATTTTCTACCAATTTATCACTGTTGGTAAAAAGTTGATAGCAAATAATTAATTATTTTTATAATATACTTATTGAAGAACCTACTCATTTATTGACATATTAGGAAGTAAAATTTAAATGATTTTATATAATTATTTTCAAAATATATTAATTCAAAATTTTTATTTCTAACTTAACAAATTTATATAGCATGTATTTATTTATTTTCAAATATATTAATCCAAAATTTTCATTTTCAATGTAACACATTTACATAGATATGACATTTATTTATGTTCAAATATATTAATACAATTTTTTTCATTTTCTACGTAACACATTTATATAGATATCACATTTATTTATCTTCAAATATATTAATCCAATTTTTCCATTTCATACATAACACATTTACATAGATATCACATTATTTATGTTCAAATATATTAATCTAATTTTTTTATTTATTTTCAATGTAACACACTTATACATAGTACATTTATTACAACTCTTACTAAATATGTAATAAATAATAATAATAATAATTTTTCTTACAAAAATCTTTATCTTTTATTTATTTATTTATTTTTTATATATAAAAGTAGAAGTGAGGAGAGATAGTCATTAAATGCAATTTTCCCTTCAAAATGACTCTCTCTCCTCACTTCTACTTTTATATATATAAAGATAAAGATATCACATTTATTGTTTTTAAAGCAATTCCAAAACCCCCCGTTTGGTATGGAAAAAAATTAAAAAATAAATTGAAAAATTATTGAAAAATGTGTAAAGCTGTGAGTTCCATATAAAATGTGTGTTTTAAAATAAATTTAAGAAATTGATAAATTTTTCATGGACAAAACAAACACTTGATAAGAAATTTAGCGCAAAAATTAGAATATATTGCTATCGGTTAATAAGAATAATTTTTTGTTATTTAAATTTTAAAAAAAATATTATTTTTTGTTAGTCCAAATCCATCTCCTCTCGAATTATGTTAAAATGAAGCCCTTGTTCAGTTGTTTGACGGGATTAAAATAAGCTTTTAGCAAATTTTGAGAAAAGTTGATAAAATGTAATATTGAAAAGTTGTTGACCATAAAATGTGTTGTAAAAATTATTTATTGACTTTAACTTAACATGAGCGCAACATTTCTTTTTACTAAATAATAATAAAAAATATTACTCACTTTAATTTATTATATACATTCAATATAATTTAACTTTTTGGTGTGTGTGTGTGTGTAAACAAAGAATGTAAGGTGACATTCTGTTTGTGTTTTATTTTGTATTTTCATTTTCGAAAATATTTTATATTTCGTGATTTTTTATTTTTTTTTAAATTTGCTAAAAACGCGTTTTGTTTATCATTTCTAAAAACTGATTTTGAAAATGAAAAGCTGAAAAATACGTTCCGTTTGAAATTTTGCAGAATACTAATTTAACTATTTGCAATTAATTTGCTGTAGATTAAGCTTATGTTCTTTAACGCAATTATTACAATTCATAATCCAATTTATAATTAACACAAATTTTCAAATAATTTTACCTAAAAATCATAAATAAATAAATTTATTTATAATTTTTACAGTGTTTCCAACAGGGCCTAAATTATAAAATTTATTGTTTTTCAAAGATTTACTCTATATTGTAAGAACTTTTTTGAATATATTATAAGAAATTAGATTATTTAAAATGTTTTGATGTCTTCAAGTTATATTAAAAAAAAATAATGTACAAAGTTGCCTCAGCTTTGGATTCGAACTGCCGTCCTTTCTTATAACTATTGAGGCCTTGCCAATCTGGACACAATTGAGGAAGGTTGGCGTTTTCCGCATTTTGATGTTTCCGGACTGTATAACCAAAAATGCCCAAAACAACTTTTTCCTCATTTTGGATTTCCTTCACAATTTTCTCTTTTGTTTTGAAAAATGCATTTTCGAAAATGGAGAAGAGAACGTGTTTTCGTTGTTTTGAAAAATAAAAACAGAAAATGGACTGAAAATAGCAAAGAAAACATGTGTTTTCGAGGTAAAATATGTGATTGAAAAATGATTTGAAAAATAAGTGTGATTAAAAGTGATTTGAAAAAATGTATTATTAATATACTTGTTTATATACAGTTTACAAATCGAAGGTATAGTCTATTGCAATTTTATAATAATAAATTTATTTTAATGGTTATATGCCAATTGCAACCTCAATGTTTTGTTGTTTCCTCTATTCTAAAAAGTTCATCTTGCCTTGTTTAAATCACGTTTAGACACGAAATTTGTCCTTGCTGCTTATCAGGTTTTACGCTCAGTCTTCGTATAAGCTCGCTTAAACTTGCTAAGAAGCTTGAGACTTAATCTTACTGTTTAATCACGCCTTACGCTTTTTAAAAAAATGATTATATCTGCCATTTTTGCTTTCATATGTAATTAATTATTTTTACCTCAAGCTGCTTGAATTTCGAATTGACAAAGCCATTTGACGTCTAAAATGTTATTACATTTTTGAGTTCAATGTCCACAAAAATATTGCTTAATAACCACATGTAACAATTTCTGATTTTGATCAAATTACACTTTCAAAATTAAATCTTGAGCAAAATTTAATAAAAGTTGAGGAGAGAAATACCCCAACATCCCTATTTCAGGTATGAGTTGGGGAGGAAAGAATGGTGAACCAATAACAATTTCCATAATCCACAGAAATTATAAGATCGAGAGAGCATTTTCCAATTTATTAGAAGGTAACAAACAACTCAAGGATACAGTGCAAGCAACTAAAAAAGGTATCCAAATCACAACAATTTATAAAGACCTGGCACCTAAGCTAATGCCCAGGCAAAAGAGGTAGGATTTTCATGTCTGGTGACTGGGAGTTCGATGATGTGACTCGCGAGTCATTGATCGAACCATATTCGTTTGAGCATACAATTCGATATCACATACTTATAAACACCGTCAAAAATCGACTTACATAGTCCCTTTTTACCAAGTTAACAAGAGACGACTAAAAATTTGGGATATAGTATTGTACCTTGTATAAGTGCTTGTTTGATAAAGTCAAAATGTCCAAAATTTTCCCCAAATAGATTTTTAATCGCACATTTCTATGAGATTCATCACTTTTCACACTTTTCAATTATTTTCCAACCATCACTTTTCACACTTTTCGATTATTTTCCAACCGCATATTCTCTCCAAAACTCAAAATTCATCCAAAAACTCCTACACCAAACAGGCTCTAAAAGGAAAGGGAAGACACAAGAACTTAACTATGAATCAGCTTTTACACTGAACTAATGTGTTCGGTAACTCTCAAAAAATGATTTACAAACCAGTTTATAAACCACACAATTTTCCAAACTACTTTTTAATCACATACATTTTCTATCCAATTTTAACCACTACTTTTTACCTTAAAATCATAAATAAACCAGTTTATAAACCAAACAGTGTTACCAAACGAAGGAAAAATTATTTATCATCAAAATGTAATGCTGAGGGTCAAACAGTGGTGGTCAATAAGATGTTTACATGAAATCAATGGTAAGTCACTGTGAAGATTAAACAAAAGTATTCCCAAAGTGTGACTCTTTCATATCTTGTTTTTACCAAACAGAGGCTAAACACTTCCAAATAAGCAGTGTAACTTTATCCCAAATTCAAATCCCAATAAATCAATATAAAAATATACAATAATGCTACATTCACCAAACCCTTAACTTCGAGCTTGACCACTCACTCGTCACATGAGAGGTGGGGCCCCTCATTCAATGATGGGCCCGTCCCATCCCATGTGAGTGGATGGTGAAGCTTGGAGTTAAGGGCTGTGCTCATTTTCGATTCAGAAATTCCTAAATTTAACCTTCAAAAATAATCTCGAAATAATTCTTTTAAAAAATCATCAACATCCTCAATTCAAATTCAAGAATTATTGAGATAGATCTTATTTACCAAATCCATCTTCAAGCAAGACAAAATTAAAAATTCAAGTCAAAAGAGAGTCAACCAAATTTATGAATACTCAAGCAAATATTAATGAACTTGAGCAAGCAAAATAAATCCTTGAAGAATAAAAGTTTTGATAAAACAGAAATTATGTATAGGGAAAAGAAAAGGAACCTTTGTTAATAGAATTGGGGAGTTTTTGTGCTTTCAGAGTTTTAGGTCGATCAAACAATAATGAATTAACAGTTGCCAGTTCGTGAATTGTACCATATCTTTTCTATTTTTAAATTCTTGTATTTATGCGGCATCACGTGCGGCGTGCGTGATGCGAAAATTGTTGTTAGCTTTATTTTTGTCCCGGTTTACACACTTCGTGAGATTTGATTCAAAAATCAAATATTCTCAACTTGACTTTTAATGAATAGTTGAGATTTGAGTACTGTAGAAAAAATAAATTTTTTTAAAGACAACCAAATAGGGGCGACTTTAAATTAAGCCTCAATTTGGTAAACCCACATTTCTCCAAATCAATTTTTAATTATACACATTTCCCAAAAAAAATTTCAACCATATATTTTACTTTGAAAACATAATATTTTTATTTTATAAACAAATTTTTTTTACCAAACAAATACAAGAAAACACTAATCGGGATTTATATTATATGTTTAATAAACTTGGTTATAAACAAGTTTTTTTTTCTTAATTTCTCAAACTACTGTATAATCACATTTTATTTCAAAAAACTCAAATTCTTTAGCCTCTATTTAGTAAACGTCTTTTTATTTGTAAAACAAAGAATGTGAGGCTTTCGAGATAAAATATGTGGTTGAAAACTGATTTGAAAAAATGTATATGATTAAAAGCGATTTGAGAAAATATGTAAATTGATGTGAATACTTGTATGGTACTTGTAAATGAGTCAAAAGTAGATAGGTAAACACATCTTGTCAGACAAAAATAATATTACGAAGGCTCTGTTCTTTTATAAATTAAATTTGCAATTTATTTCACTACAAGATAAAAAAGACACAAAAATTAATTTACACATTTTTTCATACAACTTTTTAAACATCCACATTTTCTCTTTTCAATTTTAACATCACATCTTACCTAGAAAATACAAATAAATCAACCAAATAATTTATATTATTTCTCTCTCCAAATTAAATCTGGCCAAACAGGCTTGGAAATTATTTTTTCATGCCATGTCATCATTTGTAGCAAGCTAGCAAAGAAGTGCTTCTTGTAATCAAAACAAGAACCCTATAGATCAGCAAAGCTTGTTCTAGACCACGCTGCTAAATTGAATCCAACCAAGTACTATTGTTCGTTGATCACTAATGTACGGATCGCACAAATAATAAAGTGCATTTTTAAGTTTAAATATCGTTCCCACAAGAATTGTACAAATTATATTTTAGACTACCATTCCTTAACTAGAACTAAGAAAACTTGAATTTTGAGAATTTTTATTTGAAAATTAAACTAAAGATTAAACTAAAAAGCGAGAAAATTTGATTTAAAACCATGAAAAAAAGATGCGTTAGAATTATGAATCCATTTTGACTCTATAATCCATGTTTTAACCAAATTATTTAAATACAATTCATAGGTTTTGAAAATTCATATTCCAAATATTGTTAAAACTCCATTTCGGACAAGAATTAACACATTTTTCCTATACATGACCTGACTATATTTCTGTGAAGAATCCAATGTATAGAAAAGCATTACAAGATTTGTGAATACTATAGCAGATAATACAAAGCATAGAGGTATATTTCTATCTCTTATCGATATTTGTGGCAATTGAAACGAGTCTAATGAAATCTTAATCTTTCGAACATAAGAAATCATAACAAAAAATCATACAACTAGTGAACAAGTAATTGCATAATAGTAAAAGCATGAATCAATTGCTCAAAATCATAAATTGCATGAAATAAATAGTAGATTAAAACATGGATTCAAGAATTCAAAATTTCATCACAATCCTAACACTACGAACCTAGCCTAGAAACATGATAGAAAATAAATGACAAGAGGTATGAAAAGTTATAACCCTATTCATCTCATTGTAATTGTATTTTCAATTTTGATCTTTGCGTGACTTGGATCCCCTGGCAATTCAATAGCTTTTGGCATCAATTTCACAAGTTGGGAACCCCTTATTTCGTGCCCAAGTCTAGTATTTATAGATATGCTTGGAACTTAGATTACTTGGAGGAGAAGAATGCTGAAAATCGCGCAAAAAGTCCACCAGACGGCCTAGAATTCAACCGTGCGACTGCACGGTACTAGAGTTTAAGCCCCAGTTCTCTACAGACGACGTCGCACGACCGCACAGTATTTCGAGACAATTCAATTTTCATCTTTTCAATTGCTATATGTTGGGCCTCCTAATTTAATTGCAGAGCAGGTCCTCCATCTTTCAATTGTTGCAATTTAATCCCTGAACTTTTGATTTCTTCTTCAAGTATTCTTCCAATTGAGTCCTTGATCTCTTCATCCACTCTTCATTTGCACACTTTACTTTTATCATCCAATTACTTAATTTTGACTTCAATTTTATTGTTTTCTTGATTTTGGGGTTATTCTTGAAATATAAACAAATACTAACAGAATAAATAAAAAATATTCTAAAACAAACAAATAAAATCCTACTTTTAGGATAGAAATAAGTGTATAAAATACATTTATCAACACCTACAAACTAGAACTATTGTTCGTCCTCAAACAAAAGAAAACTAAACTATAAAACAAAAAGGAAATGCAAATAACAAATGTTTTTGTTTTCGTCAACTTATTTACCATGCGCTTCAAAAATCAAAATGATGTGATCCAATGTTGGAGATCAGAGGAGAAATCAGGCGATGCCACGACAATCGACATGGAAAGACAAGCAAGTTTCGTGTTGGGCTCAATTCAAGATTTAAATTGGTCCAAGTTACTTCAAAGGATCGGAGATTGATTCCGCCAGAACCACCACACGAATCCATTCGATTTCTAAAAAAAGATTACTAATCTTTAACTTTTCGAGGAATCCTTCATGATCGCGTGAAGGTACAAAAATTAAGGCAGAACCTACCGAGTTCAACCACGCAATCGCTCAACTTCCAACCACGTGATCGCGCTGTTCAAGTGAATCAGATTTTCGCAATTTTTAATTTAATTTTCATTTTTATTATTGTATTTAGTATTTTCAAACCCTAGTGCGGCTAGGTTAGTTCTTAGGCGTATTTTTACTTATATTATGTTTTGTCTTCATTGGGATTCGAGAACATTTACCTTTGAATAATGTTGAGAGATTATTGAGTTTTTACTCTTTGAGAGAAATGAGGATTCATTTCTTTGTTCTTCAAGAACAACCAATTGAACTTATCAAGGAAGTTGACATTCCTTGTGGTGTTTCGAAAACCTTAGTTCTTCATTTCGCATCGTCATGATTTTTGAGTTAATGTCCTATCGTCAAATTCTATCTTTAATTTATTGCCTTTGTTTCTTGATTCTTGTGTTCGTTGAATTAGATCTTTCCTATTGTTTTTCGTTGTTATTTCACGTTCTTTATCGCGTTTCCCAAGTGGGATCGCATCAGATGGTATTAGAGCTTGGATCTAAATTCAGTTCTTGATATTTCTTGAATTTTCTTGTTCTTCGTGCCAGTCAAGCTTTCTTTATTTTGATCCATTAAAAATCCCACAAAAAAATTCAAACTTGTTTATTTTAGTCAATTCTTATCCAAATTCAGTTCAATTTGTTTTGCTGTGTTCGTAGTCAAATTTCGGATTAAAAAAATTCGAAATTTGCCAAAAAATAAAAATCTAATATACCGAGAATTTCTCAATTCCTGTTTTTCTTCTTGTCTTCCATAAATTCCTTATTTGTGATCTTTAATAGGTTATTGGGCGATATTGGAAAGGGAATTTTGAGTGACACACGAGTAATAAATTTTGTGAGGAATTTTATCTCTTTTTTTATTATTAATCATGTCTCGTACGGAAAAATCTTCATCGTCTTCATCAATGAATGACAAACAAAAAATTAAATTGATTGAAGCCATGAAGGCACAAGCTGATAAATTCTTGGGTAGGATGGATGAAAGAGAAGCACGATTTCGAAAGGAGCAACCTCAAAAGATCCTAGAGCTAGGAGGGATAAGAGGCGTGAATCCAATACTAGGGGTGGAGATGGGGTTGATGAAAGACCATTGAAGTGAAAAGAAATATCAAAACGAGATAGTGGTGATCATGTTCCAAAGAGGGAGGAACCAACACCCAAAGGTAAATATAATTGTGAGTCCAAACATCCTAAGGATAGAAATACTAAATGCTTTAAATGTTTGGATTTGCGTCACATTGCACTTCAATGTCCACATAAAAAGGTTAGGTGTGATGTGAAAGTTGTTTCTGGAGATAAAATTAAAAAATGCCTAAATTAAGGAATGTTTATGATAGTGGTAAGTTGACAAATGTCGCATTTGACGTAAGGTGGATGTTTTGGATAATGTGGAGGAGCAAAGGGCTAATGTTGGTGAAAAAATTGGAATTACCTTTAATGAAACATCCAAAGCCATATAAATTGCAGTGGTTGACTGAGTCAGGGGAAAATTAAGGTTTATAAACAGGTTTGGTGACTTTTTCTCTTAGTGGATATTCTGATGAGGTAGTTTGTGACGTGGTGCCTATGCATGTTGGTTATATATTATTGGGGAGGCCATGACAACATGAAAGAGCAGTGCTACATGATGGGTATACGAATAGATACAGTCTTGTGAAAGGTGGGAAGAAGTTTACTCTAGTTTAATTGTCCCCAACACAGGCCCTGGAAGACTAATTGAAATTGAAAAGTGAGTTTGAGGGGAAAAATAAGAGAGTTGAGGCCAAAACATCAAAAAAAAAACGAGAGAGAGTGAAAATTAAAGAAAAGAGGGATAAGGTCCAAACCTCAGAAAAAGGAGAAATCGAGTGCAAAAAGCAAATTAAAGAGAGTTTACCACAAAAATGAGTTTATTCGCACTTACTCAGGCTAACAAACCCCTCCCCAATTCTATTAAATCTGTTTTGCAGGTACCTAAGTTAAAGTCCAAACTTAAGGTTGGGACTGAATTTCATAGCCAGAACGAACAACCCAGAAAGTCCAAGTTTCATGAGGCACCTTTCTTCTTAGCACAAAAAGGGGCACCATACGCCAGTAGTTTGCTCCACTAGACTACCTTTCGCCTTGTCTCGCTTTTCTCGGGACAAAAGAATATTTGATTACAAATTGAAGAAAACTTTACAAGAGAAAACTTGAATACATTGAAACTTGATTGTTCATTGATTGCAGAAAGCAGTAAATTACATTGATTGAAGAAAACAGTAAATTACAAATGTTGGTACAGGAGGTGTCACCAAAATCTTGAAAGATTTAAATTCAATTACCCTCTATAATAGACTTCGGAGAAAAACCCTAGTGACGGGAGTAGACGTCAAAAGGCCGAAGAATCATAATAAAATTTTACAATTACAACTGAATTAAACTATTGCAATTAAAAGAAAATTACAACTTGAACTAATATTTACAAAGTACGGCCGGAGTTTGGGCAAACTGCTGCTATGAGTGCGTTACGGGGCTAAGTATAGCTGCGGTCCTTAACATTCTCCCCCATTTGTTTTGGTGACAACCTTAGTGCCATCAGTTCTTGATATTCTTCAATTAGTTGTTTGAAGGATCCAAGTTCTTTTTCTCTTTCCCAAGTATTCTCTTCGCTGCTGCATCCCTTCCATTTCACCAAGTACTCCTTGTGATCTTTTCTTGACGCTCGGGTTATTCGGTGGCCAAGAATAGCTTCTGCAACTCTCTTTCCAATTCAAACACAGGTCACTATTACAAACATAGCTTAAGTACACCGACATAAAGGACATTGTGGATTCTGCACCATGGAGGGAGTTCTACTCTATATGCAACCTTTCCAATTCTCTCCAAGATGGGTAATGGCCCGATGTATTTTGGCACCAATTGAGAATCTTTCCCTCTAGCTAGTTTGTAACAATTTTTTTCAGGAAGTTTGACTATCACCAGATCTCCCACATTAAATTCAACAAAACGGCGCTTTAGGTCAGCAGACTTCTTGTACCGTTTCTGTGCTTTCTCAAGATAACTCTGGGCAATTTCAATATTTCGTCTCCATTCTTGAGAGAAGTTCTTCACTTGAGGGGACTTGGTACTCAAATTCATATCCACAGTATGAGGAAGTAAAGGTTGCTGGCCCACGATCTTAAAAGGACTCTTATTGGTGGAAGAGCTCTTCTGAGCATTGAAGCATACCTGAGCCTCATCCAAGAGTTTCACCCAGTTTTTCTGTGACGTAGAGATAAAGTTCCGAAGATATTCCTCCAGCATAGAGTTGAAATGTTCCGTCTGTCAGTCAGATTGTGGATGATAACTAGAACTCATGCTCAACATTGAACCAAGAAGTTTGAATAACTCAGTCCAAAATATGCCCGTAAATTGAGGATCCCAAGCACTAACAATGTCTTTAGGCAGTCCTAGTATTTGATAATATGCTTGAAGAAGAGATGAGCTGTCTCTTCTGCTGATACATACTTAGGTTCCGCGATAAATGTTGTATATTTAGATAAACGGTCAACCACCACGATAATAGTACCAGAATCTTCAACTTTTGGCAATCCAATTATGTAGTCCATTGATACGCTTTCAAATGGCCTAGATGGGACGAGAAGTGGTTGAATTAAACCTGCCTTTTCTGATGATCAACCTTGTCTTCTTGACAAATAAGACACGTTTTCACATAAATTGCTATATCGTCCCACATCTGCGGCCAATAGAATGCACGTTGTAATAGCGTACAAGTGCGTTCTTCTCCAGGATGTCCGGCCCAGAGTGTGTCGTGGCATTCCGTTATTAAGGTTTCCTTAAATCTCCACCCTTTGGAACATATAGACGGTCCCCTTTTGTCTTTAATAGACCCCCATCTAACCAGAACTGACGAGTCTTGCCTTGCTTGATGAGGTCGACCAAATATTGTGTAGCCGAGTCCTTCTCCAGAAGTACCCTTATTCAATCCCTGATATCTGTGGTAACTCCGCTCCTTGAAAGAGAAGCCATTGCACAAATAGAAGCTAAGTCAGCCCGACGACTGAGAGCATCTGCAACGTGATTACTAGATTCAGGACAATACTCTAACATGAAGTTGAACTCTGAAAGAAGTTCTTGTTAACGAGCCTCCTTGCTCGAAAGTTTCGGTTGGGATATGAAGTGGCTAACCACAGCATTATCAGTCTTCACAATGAATGGGGATCCCAGTAAATAGTGATGCCATACTCGGAGGCAATGCTTTGCTCGTTATATTTTGATGGTGCAATATAAACGAAATTAAATCGGCCACCGAGGAATGATGATGGGGGGGTTAGTTGATCCAGCAGGGAGATTATCGATCTTCACACACCCCGGTCGCCCAATTGGCAAACGCACTCGATTTAAAAGGGATCTAACTGATAATGAATATTTAGCTGCCTCAAGATATGTACTCCTAAATTGCACGAAAATCACTTCATTCCTTGAGTAAGTTATATATGGTAACATTTTGATACACAAATTAATCTCATTTGTTGTCTATGTAATTTTTTAACACTAATTAACTAACTGTAGAGAATTTCAAAGACAAATGATGGTTGCAAACCCCCCATGTGTCTGATGCCCAAATGGATTGTTTGCGTGATGAACGATTCGCCTCGTGGTTGCAAGAATATGTAAGCGTAACTTATGTGCTTGAAGTTATGTAGATAACAATATTAAAGACTAATTTGAGATCTTTTACATCTCAGGTAAGGCATTTCAATGACATGGAAATTGACTCACGTATAGGGAAGTTGGCTAATGGTCCATCTCGTATAGTCAAGTGCTCTAGTGGTTATTTTGTCAATGGTTTCAAATTTCATATGTTGGAATATGGAAAATATAAAAAGACAATGACCAGTTGTGTCTGTGTTATGGGTAGTTCGTACAATGACTACGAACGCGATTACTACGGAGTGTTGGTTGAAATATTGGAGTTGGAATACTTTGGGAAGGGAAATAATGTTACATTGTTCAAATGTGACTGGATTGACAATGATCGTGGTGTTCGTGTTGATCCTCAATTTAACTTAGTTGAGGTAAATCATAAGAAGAAACTACACTCGTTAGATGTGTTCATACTTTCCTCGCAAGCACAACAAGTGTACTTCACTAGCCTTCCGTCAACAAAAAGAAATCAACGTGATTGGTGGGCAGTTGTGAAAACAAAAGCCAGGAATTGGGTCCAAGTAGAAGGATGATATAAGGAAACGATGAATGCAATATATCAGCAGGGCCAAGCAATCCACATCGTTATGATCTATCTTTGGAGCTAGATGAGCAGCTTTTGTTGCATGAAGATTTACAGGTCGAAGAGGTAGATGCAGTTGAAGTTTTGAACTGTCAATTCAAATGAAGAAGGGGTCATGGAAGACGAACATGACGAAAGTGAGAGCGATGAAGGGGATTCTGAAGATGATGACATCGAAGGCAATGCAAGTTATGAAAATTATGAAACCGATGATGATGACGATGAAGAAGTTAGCTAGACTAACCACATGAGAGTAAAGAAGTCATTGTCTAGTCTAATTCGATTCCTCAGTTACCCAAATATTTTCATTTAGTAAATCATTTGTTCGAAAGATTGGTTTGATTATATTTGAAACAGAACGGAAGTAAACAACACAAACTGGAATCAACCAAAATCAAAGAATTTTATTATAGATGAATGGATGCCTAATTGAATGACAAAATAACCTTAAATAGTCTCTTCAATTTCAAATCCTACTCATCTTCAAACTCCAAGGCCATCTGTTCTACATCAATATTTTATATATTTTATTTCCACTTGATCTTGGAATCGAAAAAAAAAAAGAAGATAAAAGTAAAAAAGGCGCCTATTTTAACTATCAACTTATCTATTTTCCACAGATGCCAAACATAGCCTTAATTTGGGCCCTGAATTTGTCCCCAAAAATTCTAATTTCACGCAATCAAGAAACCAGCTAGACCCACTTCTCTTATTACTAAACTTCTCAAAAATGCTAAAGCGCCGCCTGTTCCTTCCCTCTGTCGACTCAGCTCCACACCCCGCTTCACCTGCCGGATTTTATAAATGTAATCTTCTTATTTTCCCCTTTTTATGTCAATATTACAATGAATGCTGGGAAAAGATCTGCGAAACTCCTTAGGTATTCTCTTCGATCATCTGTGAAACCAAAGGAAGAGAAGCATCAGGTTGCTGATTCCGCCAACTTCTTTGTCTCCAAGAAGTCTCTCGATTTTTTACTTTTCCTTTTTTCCTTGATTCTTGGCAAGTAAAAGACTCGTTTAGTGTGATTGTGATTTTGTAGAGAACTGTGGGTTTGTTTTATTTTGAGTCATTATTGTCATTTACTGTTAGTTTTGTTTGACTGAGTACCTTTTTCACCGCCTCTCGAAAATATAGGGTTTTATTACTGTCAAGAAAGTTTGATATCTTCTTATGGTTGCTTTTTGGGTTAGTTAAAAAGTTGAGTTGGTAGTGTTTTTATTGTGAAATCGTTGTTGAAATTTATTGTACATTAAATTTTGTTGCTGCAGTTTTACAATTTGGATTTGGTTGTCATATTTGTGAATTTAACTCTCTGTAGAGTTGTTCAATTTCTTGAAGTTATATGGAGTTATTTCTTCAAATTCTTTAGCAGCTTTCTTCAATTTATCAACCCACAACTCCAACATATATTCATTGATTTTGGGATATTGTGAACAATGCATCCCATTTATAATTGTGGCATCTTCCAGAGCTAGCCACAGCCAGTGCAAGTTGGTGGATCTGTGTATACAAATGAATTGTCCTGGTGTGGCACCACTTCACCACTCTGCCCTTAGCTTTTATTCCAAATCGAGATTTGTACTCAGAGTTGGATCTGGGAAAAATATGTGCATAAAATGATTTCACCTATCTCATTCACCTGAACCTTCTTCCTGAATCAGAAAATGACACAAAATTTCATGTTACTCCAAAGAAGAAAAATATCGAAACAAGAACAGGAAACTGATACTATAAACATAGCTGCAACCAGCACTCTCATTAATAATATTGAAGAAAATAGAAATAATCTCTGATAATCAATTGTGTTTTGGGAACTGTCATTGTTACATGGCCATAGTTAATATTTCTGATTCACAATAAGTGACATTTTGTGAATATCTTCTAATTCTCATTCTCAAATTATTCCTCCATTTATTAGGTTCTAATTCTAATGCATTTAGATACAAATGTTTTCATTGCATTGTGTCAAATTTTAGATCTATTGTATGGGTTCTTGGTACATAGGGGTTAAAAAGGCATTTTTACCTTTTATTCATGGCACACGAATAATGTTCATTGCAAAGTTTTGTATTGGGAAATCTGGAAACATAATTGTGTGGAGATGTAGTGATGTGATGAAAGACAATCTTATTTGATTCATTGTGCATTCTTTTTTTGTGCCCATGAAAGTTTGTCATTTTGCTTTGAGCAACTTCCATTTATTTCTTGCCGAAAGTTCTCATTAGAATATGTAGCAACTACGTGATTATTGACTTCTTTTTATTTCTCTGAAGTGGCTGTAATATGATTGTGGTTCTGTTGACTTTTATGGCTTAACATTTAACCTAGACCTGGGATGTGAAGAATAAGTTGCCATTGTGAAGTATGGATATGCTACTCTAGTAAGATTGTCAATCCTAGTGGAGATAGATATATTTTTTTGAAATATAACAGCCTCAGGAGGTTTTGTTAGTGTACTTTGTAGTTCATTCTCTCTTTACACTTATTTGAATTGAAACTTTGTTTTCAATATGCAAAAATATGCAAACAAGGGAAACCCCCATTATTATCTCCACCACTTTGTTTTCTAGTGATGGATTGTAGAAATAGGATGGTTTTTTGTGGCATCTAATCAAATTATAGATCACATTGATTTCATGGAACCTAATCGAATAGATTTTGCCTTGTCTCGTTGGAAATGTCTTCTTTCAAAAATGTAATTACTCTTACTACCTATTCTTATCATATTAAGTTAACTGTATATAGTGATATTTGCAGTTAACACAACTAGGATGTTATCATAGTTGGTTGCATTTTGATATTATTTTGTATATCCTAATATTTGTGTGTTCTCATTGAAGGATGAGTAGTACTCACTATACCACTAGAGGGGGATGTATTAAGAGAGTGTCAAGACCAAGTACTTGTGATAGCACCCAAGTTGGAGATGAAACCACCGAAGGACCAAGATTAAATGAGAGTCCATTTGATAGCATCAGAGGGCTTAGTGACTTTGATGCAATAAATGACCATGATATGTTGGATCACATGTCGGACGCTGATTCGGAGGATGAAAACGAGTAGATTGTTATGGGTGGTTTGGGTTCTAAACGTCCAATCATGATCGATCCTATCTCTGGACTAGAAATTTTACGTATTAGTGATAGTGGTTGCAGGTACATCTAAACCGTAAAGTTTGTGTCTTTGTGTGATCTCATTAGTTTGTTTATTTCTTATGCATTAAGTTCTTTGAATGTATGTAGTTTCCTTGAGATTTCTGCCCCGAGCAGTGACTGAAATTATGAAAGGATTTCCAGGTGCTCTGTTCATTAAATGGGATGATGTAGAAAAGCACATCAAAGATGGTTTGTGGGACAAGTTTAGGGTAATTAATATATATTTTAAGACTTAACGTCTTCCTGAATTGATATGTTATTTTTTATTTAGTTGAAAGGAAATGTTTTCTTTCACTATGAGTTAAAAAAAATTGCTTTGTTATATTTTTAGGAAAGTATGTATGGCCTGACCATACTGTTGAGCAAGTGAAGAGAGTTTGGATAAATGAATCCAAGGAGTGGCTAAGTGAAATGATGTACTATGCCCGACGGAATGCAAAGATCAAAAGTGGACAACGGTTGGTAGAACCAGAAGATGTTGACTATGAAAAATGTAAATCTCACAAACCTACATGGTTGCATGAGGATTTTTGGCATGCTTGCTATGATAAGTTCAACAATCCAAAATGGAAAAAAAAAATCCAAGTCTAATGCAAAAAATAAGAAATCTTCGAAATATGGGGAAATATCAAAGCATACGGGTGGATCAGTTTCAGCTGCGATTCATGAGGATCGATGGGTAATTTTTCTATTTGCAATGTGCAACGGTATTTTTGACGTAGAAATGATAGGTTATTTGAATTGAGGCTTTGTTTTTAATATGCAGAAATATGCAAACAAGGGAAAAGCTCCAACGGCGCCACAAATTTATCTGCTCGCACATAAGAGAAAGAACGGCGATTTCATAGATACGAAGTCAAAGAATGTTTATGTAAGTTTATTTAGGTATACTTTGTGGGTGACATATTTTTAGTAATAATGAATAAATAGCTGCACTTCTTATCATGCTTGGCATCTAATTTTATTTTTTTTCATTTGTTGCTCTCCTCCTTAGTTTGGAAAGGAGAAACCTCAACATTTAATATTCAGTAGTATTGCATTTATGGCAAAAAAACAAGCATATATATGTTAGAAATTCTAGTCAAGCTGGCATCTGAAATTTATTATGGATAAATACAATGAATGGATATACTTCTCGTTAAGCTTGTCATCTGAAATCTTGTTCTAGCATTAGTTTATTAAAATTTACATTCAGGACTTGACTTTTTATTTTAATAGGAGAATTATCGTATCGGTGTTGAAGAGAGGCATGGTTCTAATCAATCAACTTAACCGGACTTTTTTGATAAGTGTGGGTTGAAGCAACCCAAGGCCCACGCCAGGATCGAGCATATGGCCTTGGAAACTCCACACTTGGCACTGAATTAGTTAACTGCTCTCGCTCAAGTTTGGCCTCGAAATAAGAATTAGCATCTTTGAAAAGACAAGTGGATGAGCTCACTAGAAAGAAAGAGGAGTGGAAAAAGTCTTTAGAAGAAAAAAAACCCGCAAAGAAATGGAAGATTTCAAAAAGGAGATGATGGAAATGATAAGAAACCAATCAAGTTCTTGAGATTCTAGCATTTGTAGTTAAATGTCATTATGTAAGTATACTATCTTTTGTAACTGTTAATGTTAACTTTTGAAGCTTACACTATTGGTAACTTTTGAAGCTTACACTATTATCAACTTTTGTATTTATCCAATATTGATGTATATTTAAATGAAGATATTTATATAATATCGATATTAAATATGTTTATTATACGGATGTTTGAATTGGAAATTAGATTTGGATTATAGACGTTACAAAAAATTTAAAATAATAATTTAAAATGGATTTAGAAAATTATTTACAATTTTATAAGTTCAATTACAGATGAAGGAGCAAACGTCGTTTGTATTTTCTGACGACATATGCCATTGGTAATTTCAGATGATTATAGTCGTCAGTATTCTCAGACGACATTGTCATTGGTAATTTCAGACGGTTATAGACATCGGTATTCTCAGACCATTTATGTCGTCGGTATTTTTCGACGACGAACGTTATCGATACTTTCAGACGATATAACTCGTCGGTAAATTCCAACGACCATAAAATGTCGTCGGTAATCACCGACAAGGCATTCACGTACCAATTTTACCGACGACTATTTTCCATAGCTGTGATCATTTGCCGACGACAATTCATGGATTACCGACAAATTCTGTCATCGGTAATTTGCTGTTTTCTAGTAGTGAAGGCAGTAATGAAACATGTTATAGAAAAACAGGCAATTGAAACTGCACAAATAAGTGAGGAATATGGGATTATAAGGTTGGGGTATAAAACATGAAGGCCGGAAAAAAATGTACTACAATTGGGAACAAAATGGAGCTTCCATACTAATACACAAAACCGTGTTGTAATCTATTTTAAATCTTATTTGTTTTTATAGCCAATAAAACTTGAATTCTTTCAAGTCCCTAATCATGTTTTCGAAAGACCAAAAAGCTTCTACAATGTGCATGTGACCTTATCTCATTGCTTTGTGCAAATAATCTATTCCTTTTTTTTATGGAATTCAAAACACACAAAACATCTCATCAATATGAAGGTTGAAAAGTTTTAAGCACGTCATAGTGACTACCACTACATGACAAACCTATCCACCAAGGTAAATACTACATCACACAATAGGACAGTAATGAAAATAATACATTACAAGTAGGTAGACTCTAATCACAAAAATAAGATGAACTAGAAACAATGCGAAGAAGAAACATGTACGAGGTAAAACATGTCATTGTCCAATTCATTTTTTTTTTGTAATTCTTGAAAATGTACTTTATCTAGTCGAACTTCGTGTCACTGTCTTCAATCGTTGTGAACATTTCCTCATTCCGTTTGTGTGTTAGGAAAGTCAACGCCGTCTTCTTTACCAACTTTCCTGTCAACAATAATTCTTTAACACTCGCTGTAGGGCCGGTTCCTGGTGTATTCAAAAAGGCATTCATTTTCGCAGCAATCTCTTCCTTTGCATTCCACAATCGTTCCAAGAAGTATGATAGCTCTCGAGCAGAAACGTTTGTCCTTTTATCCTTTCCTTTCTTCTTGGCCGACTTACGTTTGTCACCGCTATGTTTGGAGGACTCTTCCATGCTATATGTCCCCTTCTCAATAACGAGATCATCACTAGAATCACTGCCTTCCACGGCTATTGGGATCTTGTCAGTGTTGTCCTCCAACAAACTTTCTTGAAAGAAGCCGAAATAGTGGACGGTAGCAGACATAAAACTCCTTGCAATCTCGATCTTTAAAGCTAATGATATTACCTTCATTGAAGCCCAAATCCCACGGAAGTAAAGAGAAGAAAAATATAAGTGCAACAAAGTAAGAACAAAAACAGGTTCTTATGAGTCCATAGTTAAAATGAAACAGTGTTGACCAATTGTTTGTGTTGATGTCATTTCCCTCCAATTCCCACCCAGATCGTTCCTTCTTCTGTAAGTTTTCTTGATTATTTTATTTTGTTTTATAATCTATCTATCTATCTAAAGGCTAAGAGCATCTCCAAAGAGAAGATGTCCAAGGTAAGAGAGAGAAAGAGATATTATTTTAAGTGGAAGATGTTAAGTAGGAATGTGAGAAAAAGTGGAGAAAAAAGAGAGGGAAAAGTAAAAAAGAAGAGAGAGATAAATACAATTTCAAATAAATTAGTAAAAAAAATGAGTGGAAGATGTGAAGTAGAATGTGTAATTGTGGAAGATGTGAAGTAGGAATGTGAGAAAAAGTGGAAAAAAGAGAGGAAAAAGTGGAAGAGAGAGAGAAGAAAAAAGTGATATTACAGTAGGACCCACGATTTTTTTGTGTCTACCTCTCACATGCAGTAGACAGCCTCGAGTGTGTGCACCATTGGAGATGCTCTAAGCTTCCTCGGGAAGATTTTCACTACCATTCTGTTAAGAAAGAATATCAGTTTCTTCATCTCTTTTTAATTGCTTCTTTCACATAAAAAGCACAAGAACCCTCCCTTTTATACCTTTATTCTTTTTCAAAACCTGAAATCGCTTATTTAACAGTATGCATATATCGAAAGGCAGGTTTCTTCATCTCTTCGGTTGTTTCCCTTGATTTTTCAACATTAACTCTGGCTGCTTTCAGGTGTTGGTCCGATGGACCTCTTTTTGACAGTAAGCACAAAAATGAATTTTAATAGATGTTCATATTCACAAATCACAAACAATTTGCAAGAGATGCTTCATATTGAACTAATTCTTTTTCCTGAGTTTGTTCTTTGTTTAATAAGTAGCTTATTTCGATTTCAAATTTTGATTTCAAATCCTTGATGGATTATAGATATCGCCATACCCGACTACGACAACTGCAACTTAAAATTGAAGGCATCAGGGGAAAAAAATTTCACATTACTGTTGAGGTTGAAAGCAGCGATACTATCGACAATGACCAAGATTCAGGTTTTTGATCTTGATATTCTGTTTGTTCTTTTTGATTTAATTTTATTCAATTTAGGGCTTTTCTTGATTTTTTATTGTTGAGGTTTTTGTATGGAGTGTGTTCCTATTCAATGATTGTCAATTGGATTTGTATATATATTATTTTTTTTATTTTTTTACAAATGTTTGGGAATCAATTGAACTTGATTGTATTTCAATTGCACTTGAAGATAAGATTCAAGTAAATATTGTATTTCAATTCTCTTTGAATTCAAAAGAACTAATTTGAAATTAGAACTTTAGACTGATGTCTTTTTCTTTGTGGAAGTATTTCAACTTATCACCAGATGTTGTCAAGTGACTCAAGTCAAATTAGAACTTTAGACTGAGGAATGTAATATTCGGCTTATTTCTCCCTCAGATAATGCCATAGTAATAGTTCGGAAGAAAGATCCAAGAAAGGTATGGAAAAATGTTTATGTATCCTATCATTTAAATTTTTTTAGTATTGTGAGATCCTCTCTTTTAATTTTGTGGTACAAAATTGGCAGGGTAAATCAGTTGCAACATTGCAAGATAAAGAGGATGATGACGAGATCCTTGCGCTAAATGAACGGATTGCAACCTACAACCTTGATTCTTCCCCTGATCACGCAGAAGGTAAGCTCTATGTGCTAAAAATTTCCTGCATCTACATGGGAATATAATAATTGCACCAATAGATTGAACTGAAATGCATGTATTTCAATATATTTACCTTATGTAATTTTTCTATCGTTTTGAGGGGTTGACATTGTGGGTTTTGTTCTTTCGATGAGATTGATTGAATTTCAATGTAAAAACCTTTTGCAATTTTTCTGAGAATTATGGTTTGGATTGATTGTTTCTGCAGCCATATCTTCATGAATCTCGGCACCAGCATGCAATGAGAAGGGAAACTCCTCTCTTTACCCCATGCACAAAATATTTTCAAATCTTAAATCCTTCTCTATCATGTCTCCTAATTGCATTATACTCATTTTGTCCTCATGTCCTCCGTTAACTTTTATTGATAATGTCTTTTTCAATCTGATTTCATGAGGTTTTAAAATTGGCATTTTGATTCAGCCGCCGAAGCGATGATGGTGATGGTGTGTGTGGTAGGGTAAATGGAATACATTTTTTTGTTATATTTGCATTTATAAAACTGAAGTCGAACCAGAGATATGGCGCCCGAAATTTTGGATTGCCTTCAGTAACCCCGTACCTTCAGATCCTTTCATTCATTCTGGAATTCTCTTGGCTTGCTAGAAATATGCAAGTAACTTCAAGAAGTTTTATATTCTTTATTATCTTTAAGACTCCATCTCACTTTTTTTAGGTGCTTATCAAATTTGTCATGATTGTTTACTTGCAGCCTATACTGAACCATAAAATTCACTAGAGATCTCTGGAAGGTCTTCCTAGCTGGTAATATAAGTTGAGCCTAGGGAGAGCAGCAAACTTATTAAGCTCGACCTTATTTTGTTTATTTTTCTCTTATATTTTCTATGAACATTTTATTGGATTCTTTACATCTCAGTTTTGCAAGTGGTTTTACGTAAAATTATCACATAATCTTATCTTATTTATATATTAACCAAGAGTAGTTGAGGAGAATTTTTTGCTCACATTGTAGCAAAGAAATCCTGCCCAAGAAAGGAAACTTGCCTTGCACACATCAAAATCCTGCCCCCCAAAAAAAAACATGGCTTAAAAATTGGTGGTCCTCATAGGTAGAGGCAAATCATGTCCATCATCTGATTTGTTTTCCAGCCACAGCCACAGCCTCTGCCTCTGCCTCCAACCCCGTCATCCTCAGCCTCCAAAAAGCTTCACCATCTGAGTTCACATTCTCGATGATTTTTTTTTAGTATCCTGTGCAAATAGTAGGATAAAAAATTCCTTCTGCTTTATACTCTTAGATTTTCTGGATCGTTCATTGTCCTTTGTGCTTCTTCTTTTCCCAATCCAAATCTTCTTGGCTTTTCTAATTTCTTCAATTCTTTCACTGCTTCATCAATCCGTGACCTTTGATTTTTTTTTTTTTTTTTGTCCGTCTCTCTACGATCTTTCCCTTTCTTCCATATACTAACAAATTTTAGTGATTAGAGTTACATTGGTTGTCGTTCTGTTATCGAAATGGTTCTTTGGTGGCCTTCAGTGTTCAGGTGAAGGAATCCTAGAATACTTTGTCTATGGGTTTTACAGCAAGTTCTGAACTCGTGATTGTTGACCACAAAAGCAAGTTCTGAACTTGTGATTGTTGACCACAAAATTTTTCTTTTTGTGTTGTTGGACTGAGTCGTGGGTGTAAATTTGATTGCATATTTTTTTTCCCTTAATACTACATGGTGCAATTTTTAGCTTACACTTGGTTTGAATCTTAAGCATGTGTGCTACTACTGAATTGCCCAATTTTGGGTTTTCTAAGAGTGAAATTTATAATGCTAATTGTTTCTTGCTATTCCAGTTCATTAGATTAATGCATTCAAACTTCATTGCAGGTGTAGTTTCTGTCTGCAACTTACAGATTGAGCACTCTAATGACTGATTCAGAAGAAAATAATGCATTATTTCCAATTTTTATGTTGTTGACGATAATTCTCCATTTCTCATTTAGTAGCTATTGTTTTAAGTTGATGAGGATTTCAATGAGGATATGTAGTAAAATCATAGTTTACTTCTTTTAAGATATACTGTGGAATTTTACTTGTTATTGACAAAGATATTCTAATCTAATATAGTTATAGCATTCACATGGAAATTCAATTTCAAGATTATTGTTGTAATATGGTCATATCATATGTTAATGTTGGCAAGTTCTCAATGCAGTGATGGGTTCTTTTTTGCTGTGAAGGAATTATCTTTGTTTGATTTAGGGGATGAAAGAAAACAAAGGATTATCCAACTTGAACAGGTTTAGATGCTAGAGTTTTGCTTAATTGTTCACTTGATATTAGACCTGCTTCTAGATTCACTCTCTCAATGGCTCTGATAATTAGTTGGTGTTAAAACTCTCTGCCTTTCCCCCCAACTCCTTAGTCATTTAACATAGATAGATTTTCTTTTGGCCCATTCAGAAAATCGTTATTCTAAGTATTACAGCATGCAGAAGGTAATACCATTTTACAAAACAACTCCTCATATTCTTTATTATATTCGTTATTCGTTACATTGTAGAGACCGAGAATTTTCGTGATTTTATTCAAATAAATATTTTTAAAAGCGTGTCGTTTCGACCTTGCCCATCATTTAGTTATTTTATTTTTAAACGCGTGCTCGTCTAGCTAGTTAAGTGAAAAATTTAATTTATTCAAAATCTTCGTCAAATTTTAAATTTTTTTATCAAATATATTTCAATATCATAGTTTATTTTCAAAATCCAAGTATTAATTATATTAAGTCCAAATTTCAACTGTTTTAATCCAATCCAACATCTCGAGCCCAAATGTTTTATCGATCATTCAAGCCCTTTTAAAAACCCAATAAGTCATTCTTGGCCCAACTAAATCAACAACTTATTTTCCAAGTATTTCCTTACACAACCATATTCACTTTCCAAAAATTCTCACAATTTTCCATAAACCAAGATTTAACCTAAACTACCATCTTTAACACCTAAATCAACTATTAAATAGATACCTTCATCCCACCTTCATGTTTGCTATCATCAGATTTTCCTACAATACACAAATTTCACCACCGAACCACCATCAAGCAACCATCATCATCATCATCATCATCCCCACCAACCAATCTGCTAAGCCATTCACCAACCACCGGAATCCATCACTGCTTACACCACCTAACTGCCAGACCTGAAACCAATTTGCAGATCACCCAATTTAATCAAATTTCTTGCTGCCAAAACCAATAATCTGCACCACCAAGACACAAACTATACAGATTCAATTCCAAGTTCAAGCACAGCCACCGATTTCAATTTTTCCTAGCAACACCATCACTACCGCCCACTGTCCTATGCTAATCAAACTTAACCATCAAATGAATCATCTTCATCATCATCACAGCCTGCAACACAAACCACAACCAAAATGCTGTCACCTCCAATTTCACAAGCCACACCTTCACTACCATTACAACCCAATCGCTAATCCACCATCAGCAACGACTGCAACAACCCAGTCGCACACCACACCCCGCCGCTGCCCTTATGAAATTGACAACTCCAAACACACCACACCATCCCATAGTCCAGCCAAACCGAACCACCATCTCAAACGGAGAAAACCCAATCTCACAAAACCACCACCGCGTCGGAATCAACACCTCCAACTGTCATTGCCTCACCCAAAAGCCACAATCAAATTTCCCCAAATCAAAACCCAAAACCAAGAAATAAAACCTGAACCAAATACCTTACCTTCGACCGCCGTCTGGTTGGCCGAAAATTTGCCGGAGTCACAACTCAAAAACTCGTGACCTCCTACCCTCGGTTTGCCTCTACTTTCACACCCAAACGCGCCCTAATCCCACTGCACCTTACACCGGTGCCACCGTCGTGTGGTGGCACTATCGTCGCCAGTGCGCCGGCATCTTGGACCGGCGATGAGCCGTTGGCCGTCGCCATCTCTCGGGCTCTCTCTCTCTTCGGTTGCTGAATGAGAAAGATAAAGGATTTGGGATTAAATTATGTTTATATTTTTTCAAAATTAATGTTTATTCCCCCAACTTTTTAAAGTTATTCAATTCAGTCCCTAGTCTTATTTTGTTTTAAAGATCAGTCCCTATAGTTTTAAATATTTAAAATCTTACTTTAAATCTCAAAATTTATTATTTTCAACCCTATTGTTTTGATTTTCCGACCCAACTTTTGAAAATTTACATTTTAGTACCTCAAGTTTGAAAAATATTCATTTCAGTCCCTCAACTTTCAAAACATCAATTTCAGTCCTCAAATTGTAATTTATCATTTTTAAAATATAAATTTCTAAAGACTAAGGTAACTTATGGGCTAGACGTAAGGAGATTTGAAAGATTTAAGTCATTCCCGCTCAACCACACTCGTTAAGGTAGACTCTAATATACAAATTTACGTTTTTCAAAAGTGCGCATCAATAATTATTTGGATTATAAGTTTAGCATGTATGATTGTGTTCATGAGAATTACTTGCTTTCTGAGCATGAGACTATGTTACGAGAATTTACTTGCTTAAATGCATGAGACTTGAACTTGTATGTTATTTACTTGTTCATGAGAATACTGGTGATCGTTGGACACCTGAGACTTGAATATCATGATTATGTGTTTTGATTTATAATGTTAAATGATTATTATGCGCGAGTCTACTGAGTATTTCTATGAAATACTCACGTTTTTCAAAATAAAATTTTGCAGATGATGGAGTTGGCGGCGGGGCGTGCGATGGTGGCCATTATTGAGATTTTAGAAATGTTTTATTTGAAATTATAAACTTATTTTTATTATGTTACGTTCAAGTTATTTTTCCATGTTTAAACTATTTTGACCGTTTAAGTCAATTTTTATAAAGTTATGTGAAATGGAATTTCACTTAAATTTATTTTCCGCTAAATTATTATCTTCAAAGTAAATTTTTAAACGATGAAGTGGCGCACCCGAGTGTTCAGAACCCGGGGCGTTACATACATACTTTGAATGGAGGGTGAAGAATGGGCTTTTCTTGCTTTTAGCATTGGTTTCCACCTGATATTTGTTCCTCAACTTCAATGACACTATTATAAGATTCTTTACATTTCCTTCTGCAAGAAAAGGCTACTTTCGTCAAATTCCTAAACTTTTATTCAACAGAGATATTTGAAATTGAAGTACTAGATATAGAAAAGTTTTTGAGGGAATTTTTTTTGCATACATTACCTAATTATGCCCTCGCTTGATAATGAGCACTTGTTGTATACTCATGTTCTTTCTTGAGAAAGTCATTCTTTGAGATCACTCATATATTTTTCTCAAACCTTTCTGCTCTCACGTGCATTGATTGGGAGTTTTCTAGATTCATTGAATTAGCCAGTTTACTTGGTCTACTTGGGACTCTGATGCTGACTTTGATTTTTTTCCCCTTATTTTTTCTTTTTTTTTATTTTTATTTTTTTTGTGGATTTTTGATGGGCATACTGGTATTTCGCTGCTATCTTTGCAAAAGAGAATTTATTGAACGTCGTTTCCAGTGCAGTTCCTAAAAACATGTCTATTTGGAGAACATATTAAACCATCAAAAATAATATAGAACATATTGAATAATTTATAGTGATCCAAAAGTTCAAGACTTCAGTTTTGATCATATCATACCCCTTCTATCTCCTTTTGTTAAGGAAACTAAGCAATTTAATAAATAAAAAATGGCAGCGGGAATATAAAATTTCTGAAAAGGATACCTGAGCCAAATGAATTAACTAATTGATCGAGAGAACGTGTCCATCAGTAAAAGAATTATTTCTAAACTGAATGGAGTTCAATGAGCAACCTAAAATTCATCTCAAGTAGAATTACAAGCTTAACCACAAGAAAATTAGCATGGTAAGATGATGAAGTGCAGCAATTGTAGTTGTTATGTGCTACTTCGCAAAATCCGGTTTCTTAATGTCAAAACATATTTCTTGAACCATTGTTTCGCTTTGCTCTACTTTAGTTTTAATTTCTCGAATTTTATACATGAGTTCTTGGTTCAGATAGAGATGATTAAATAATGAAACTATGACGCATGCTTGAATCTTGTAAAACCAAGAGGATAGAAGACTGAATTTCAGGAAGGAAAAAATTGCTTATGCTTAAAGTAACATGATTTCATGAGCAAGTAAAAAATTCTACAACTGAATTACTCTGCAAATTATAGCAATTGAGTATTTCAAATAGTTAATTTCAAATTTTGCTCTTTTCTTGGAGAGAGTTCATTAATTCTGCCAAGGAGTGAAGCACCCATCAACATTAAGCATCATATATTGTTGCTAAAAAGACTTTGCTTGACCAATCATTCTACATATACACAAATTTTAGTTTGCACAACACACTTAAAAACTATGGTGTTAAGAAGTTGTCAAAGGTACAAATGAAAAAGACTCTCGAGATTCTTTTTCGATTGGTTCTTCCAGATATTCACTACCATATTTCAAACATTCCTTCCAAATCAATAGATTGGCTCTAGGTCTAGGAACTATCTAATTTTCCAAAACTCAAACTAAAAATAATCAACCTATTTATTATTTTCATCATTCTGGATCGGTTCCATTGAGAGTTGAGAAAAGAAAATTTTAAAAAAATGCACATATCCAAATGATATAAATAATTCAATATCAAAACATGTAAACTCATGTTTGTAAACTAAAAGACAACCTGTAGGGAACATCTGGTTGATGTAATCTACAACACTTAGCTTGTGCATCATGCCCATTACTTCTAATTGAGATCTCAAATAATGATTACTATAATAATTGAGTAAAGAAGAAGAATAAACTCAATATAAATCTAAACCACATAATTATTTCTAGAATTAATTAAAAAAGATTATCTGGGATGGAAACTGAGAATACATTGTAAGATTTCAAAGGTTTTTTGATTATTTCAATAGTTTTAAACAGATGAAAATGCGCAAGATTGAAAGATCTTCACCGAAGTAGTATTCCGTGTCGCTGATCGAATGCACGCCTGAGGTCTCATTAACGGGTCAAGAGTTTTGAATGTTATGAAATAGAACAGCGGGAGAGGCTACGAGATGGTTTCAACCGAAGATGTTGCGAGAGGAGATGATGATCGAGAGAAAGGGACTACAAGAGGGTTTCAACCGAAGAGGCTGCGAGAGGAGATGATGATGGAGAGGAAGGGTTTCACTCGATTTAGAGAGTTTGTGAATAAGAGAGTTTGTTTTGTCTCGCTTAATTGAATAAAAGTAAAAAGGGAACATTTGGGTCAGATTGAAATGTGTGAGGGCAAATGTGGTAATCAAAAGATTCTCCCATATTGGTACTTTTAAGGTAGTGTAGATATAGATTTGGCTAAAATTAAGAAAAATCTGCATTTACGTGTAGCATTATTTTATAGGAGGATGTATGGTTGAAAATATGTTTTGGAAATTTATTTATTTTTGGGAAAAATGGACCCAAAACAAGGGCATAATACACCGAAAACCAATCCTTGATTGATCTGACACGGTGAGTTGTGGGCATGGCAACAGCTTCGGCAGTAAGCACAAAAGCAAAGATAGTATCCATTAACTCAAGTCAGATCGAGGGTAAAAGATAAAATCAGAAGCCTCTTACCATCGTGTCTCCTTAAGAGACCAGGTGATATGTAACCTAAAACCAAATCATAGAGTAAACATTGTGGAACAGAAGAGACATCAACATATAAAAATTCTGTCTGAAATAAAAATATAAACCTGAAAATTTTGGTAGCTTTAAGTTATATGACCCATTAGAATCCCTTTAGTAGTGAAAGGATAATTGCAGACCTGAGACGCATTGCAATGGCAAGAAATGTAATTATTAAATCAGTGGCCTTGCTATAAAATGTGTATTTATGCATCAAATAAAATGAAATTAGCAGAAGACTGTAATTTTTGAAGAACAACGAATTAGAGATTAGAAATTAAGAAAAAACAAATAATATAAAGTATTTTCAGAGAACAGGTGATATAACTATCTATTAGATTTAGTTCTAGAAATAAATATAGTTAGTAACTGAAACAGTGTGTTATATCCAGTAAACCTGATTAACAAATGCCCTTGAAATGATAATCTAGCATATGTGACGGCAACTTCTCCAATTTATTGATAACATCTAAGAGAAAAACCACTGAACTGACAGTCAGATCCTCGTTTTTTCATTCTTGAGATAGAATGGCTCTAGATTTCACCAAAGACAGAAAAACTATACCATAAAAATTGTATGTCATTAAGTATTAACATTACAACAACAGTACGACATGAACAAATTGAAACTGAAATTAGAAACATTAACTTACGGTACTGCTCTTTTCGCGATGTTTGTGCGAATGTGATACAGGGACGTGTGTGCCGGCCGGTTCTTACGGTGGTGTTCGAAGTGTGTGCGATGGAGAAGAGTGTTATGAATCTGTCAGAGCTTAAGTCGTTCAAGGCTCAAATGGGGCAGGTCATGTTAATGGACTTATTTGTTTATGGGCTTTATCTTTTATTCTTGGGAAATTTGCACTGATACCTACTGTGAAAATGCTACCTAAAATATTGGGAAATTGTGCTGGGCACTACAAATTTTTTATCAAATTGAAGAATACGTATACAATGGAAGGAAACTGAAAATACTGTCTTCTCCAACTTAACCCCGCCACCGTGAGCTTCAGCAGAACCATCACACAAAGGCCCAAGTGTACACCGCAGTCATCGACCATCTTCATCCATCACCATCCCACTGCCTTTCTTCGCCATCTTCATCATCGGCCATTATCGAAAGAAGCACCCAACCCACATCACAGTTCCCCGTAGGTGCCGCCACTCACTGCTCACCCATCATCGCCAGCAGCTATCACAACCAAGAACCCAACCACAAACAGCCAGTAAAGAACCACCACAAATACCCAACTGTCAGATTTTCATTCACTTTCCACCGATGCTCTGATTCAATTCCACCGTCCCATGGCTAAAAAAATATGACTACTGTCAGATTTTCGTACACTTTCCACCGGTGCTCTGATTCAGTTCCACGTGATTTTTAATGATTTTCGGCTTGTGATTGTTGTGAAAAATGTTGAATGACGCAGTTGTAGCACCTCTCCGGCTCCAGTACCGCTTTGCTGAAAATTAGAAAATATTACGTGAAAACCGTTTGACTCTTATTTGAGACAAAGTTTCAAAAAAAAAAAAGTGTACAGTTTCAAGCTATGATACTACAATTTCGCTCAAAGTATCATAAA
The DNA here is from genome assembly GCA_963555705.1 of Ligustrum vulgare. NCBI lineage: Eukaryota > Viridiplantae > Streptophyta > Magnoliopsida > Lamiales > Oleaceae > Ligustrum > Ligustrum vulgare. The sequence goes on along the minus strand of OY743173.1, from coordinate 36,235,476 downwards.
ATATTGATAAAGTTTGGGGTTATGATATCAAAAATTTGAAAGTATCATAAGTATTATGTTGTGATACTTGTGAAAAACAGTATTTTAAAAAAAAAAATGAAGTATTTTTCAGTTATTTTGAAAATGAAATTTCAATTATAATACTAAAAGTTGGGTATTTGTGCAAAAGCCCCTAAAATATTTGATAATGGAAAATGGAATTCTCATTGATAAAAATTGTAAAAATACGAAGAATAAAGATAAAAAAATAAAAAATAAAGGATTTCTAATCTCATATAGAAAATTTCAGTTACAGATATCAAATGTAACTGAAAATCATAATTCCTATATTCTACAGCCAAAAAATGAAATTCTTATATTTTACATATATAAATTAGCCAATTATTATATGCACAATTATAGCATATAATAATTGGATAATTTAGACCCAAAAAATACTCTGTTAATAATTTTAAAAAAGAAATAAATTAGTATATAGTGCTTCTTTAAAAAAAACAAAATTGCCCGCCAAGGAGAAAATAGAAGACAAATAATCATCTACAGGTAATAACAAGTTATTTCATTGTATCGAAGCAATCAAAGGATATCTATACCAAGAACAGAACTTGCATAATCCGAAATAATCAAGAATAAAAAATTTCATTGTATAGTACAAGATTTTAAGATACCTACTATATATTTCCAAACATATAGGATTGTATCTGAGATTACAAAGCTTTGTATATTAGCCTTTTATTTGTTTTTCACTGGCTTCACTTGTCTTCAATATTCACCATCAAGTCTGGATAAGAAATATATATTGCATTTCAAAAGGAAATATATATATATACTCGTGGCCTAAATTTGGTATGCTCTTGTAAATTTAGTTTGATTTATAAAACCAAGAATCTAGATGCTTCCTAAGCATTATAAACTAGAGGTTAATTGTTTGTTATAAAAATAAACGAAAATACTTTGATATCAACGATGGAATAATTCATCTCTTTATTTCAATGAAAATGGAAGTATAATGACCCTCTCCATACACATGGCTAAGCTTAACTGACGCGATCCCGTTCGGGGAATCTCGTCGAAAACGCGGAATAACGACAATTAAAACCTAAGAAAGATCTAAATCAGATCTGATACGAAAATAACAAGAACACGAATAAAGAAACGGAAATTAAAAGATAGATTTGACAGTAAAACCTTGACCCGACAATCACGACGCAATTAATTGACGATGCGGATTGAAGAACCAAGATTGGTGAACGCCACAAGGGATGTCAATTCCTTGATAAGTTCGTTGGGTGAACGCCACAAAGAACAGATCTTTGATAAGTTCGAAATAAAGGGAATAACTCGACCTTTCAATTTTGGAGAATCCTCTCTCAAATATTATTAATCTCAAATCAAACTTGTGTTTTTACAATGAATGGAAAGGAATATAAATAAGCAAAATAACCTAGCATCTAATTTACTCAAAATAAAATTCTAATTAGACTAAAATTCTAAAATAGGAAAATAACTAAAAAACCAAAAGGAAATAAAATAATTGAAAAATCCGGAAAATCTGGCGTTGCTTGTTTACGGCCGTGACGAACGATCTTACGGCCGTAAAGGCCTTTCTGTTCAAAATTGTGCTATTAGTTACGGCCGTGACACAATGCTTACGGCCGTGAAATTCCTTCGGTTTGCATGTTACGGCCGTAAGACTTGACTTTACGGCCGTAAGACATGTTCTGCCTGAATTCATCCTGTCTCTTATATAATTGGTTACGGCCGTGATAACATGGTTTACGGCCGTGAATATATGTATTACGTCCGTGAAGATCCTCTTTTACGGCCGTAAAGTATTTTCTGCCCAAATTACTTCTTTTTCTTGATTCGGCTCGATCAGTCCCTCTTCTCGGCTCGACCCCAACACAGAACTTGCTCCGTTTTGCACGTAGATCACTATCATATTTTCGATGGCTCGACTTTGCTCTTCGATGCCTGGTCCGGATCACATCATTAACCTACAGTGCTCACATTGCATCCCTGAGAAACCATTTGGGTGGAAAGGAAGAGTCATAAGAACTGGATCTGCTAATAAAATTGCACTCATATCTTGCTGTTATCAAGTCAAAAACTTTGAACTCTAAATTAATAAATCCCATTATTGGAATCACTTCTCATGAAAAAATGCAAATTATGAACAAGTAATGCAAAACTGCCACGGCTAGTGTGTGTTTGTTTGTTTCATTGCCAGATCAAGACTTTATATTCAATATGGTACTTTAAGTCGGAAAGTGAAATTTATAAATTGCAGTTCCTCATTACTATCTCCGCGTCAGCTCATTTGTCTCATATTGTGTTGTGCTTGGATTCATGGTGTTTTTTATTTTTAATTTTTTAATTTTTTTTGGCAACAAACAGAATACAATGTGTGTTTGATATTGTTTAAAAAGTGTTTTTTTTTTAATGAATAATAATTTTTAGGAGAATTGATAGTTGAGATTTGGTTAAAAAGTCAAATATTGTAGGCTTGACTTTTAGTGGATGGTTGAGATTGAGCACTATAGAAAAAAGAGAAAATTTTGATGAGAATCAAACAAGGGCACAGACAATAATATGAAAATTCTATGTTTCTTTTTTCCCTTTGATGGTGATGAGTTTGCTATATTTTGGCACCAATTCTTTGGAGGAAAATCAGGGGCGTTTGTTAAGGGACGAGATTCTCTCCATTCAGTTAATGTTGATATAATTACATAGAATTTTTTTATATTTAAAATATGTTCAATTTATCTTAATAGTTTGAAAGGATGAGGTATATATCCATGTAAATTATATTGTAGGGTATAATTCATTTTTAGAAGTATCAACTGGGTAGTGGAACCAATTTTCACTTTATTTATTCTTATTCGGTTCAATTAAGGTTAGGCCATATGGCCAAGTCTTATGTTAGTGGTAAGTTAAATACATTAGTGGGATAATAGTTAGTTAAGTAGTTATGCAGTTGTAGTGTTTGTGCTTATTTATTTCCCTGTTTACATCAATGAAAATAGTTCATTTTGCTTACAAAAATTGGAATACAGAATTGTAGGTTCAGGCCCCTCGAAGTACCTACAAAAATTTACATATTTAGCAGCAACCATATCACTGGTATCAGAGCACGGATCTTGCGCCATGGCTGACGCCAAGCTCTCTTGTTTGATGTTGTGTCCATACTCAACTCAAGGAAGAAACTGTCCTCCTGCGGGAAGAACAAAACAAGCAAAAACTAATGCTAGAAGCCGTACTGAAGCAACTCAACAACTTGGAAACCAGTTATGACTAGTTAGCAACACATTAAAAAGCCAAGAAGGAGGAAATGAAGAAGGGTCATCCCACACTAAAGGTCATTTTATTCATAACCCGATGTTTGAAGGAAATGAAGGAATACAAGCTAGAGCTCTTAGACTGGATTTTCCAAATTTTGATGGGTCAGAGACCATGGATTAGATCCTTAAGGTAGAGCAATTTTTTGGTTATCTCCACACTCTTGATGAGAAAAAATTAAGTATTGCTTTCTTCCATATGGAAGGAAAGGCTTTATCTTGGTTTGGTATTAGTTTTGCTCCCTCTACACCCTCTCCCCCTATTTTGGTACTTTGGCTTACTCCCTCGGTGGGAGCCTTCAAGCTTAATACTGATGGATGTGCTAAGGACGGTGCAGCTAGTGGAGGGGGTATTATTAGGGATCATGGCGAACACTGTATATGAGCTTTTTCTGCATTCTATGGGGACTGCATTATTCTTGACGCTAAGCTGCGGGCTATCCTGGACGATATTCTTCTTGCTCGCAGATTGGGGATTACAGTTATTTGGGTTGAGGCTGATTCTTTAGTGGCTATCCATTCCGAGGAGGTGGACCTTGGAGGATTCAGGGCATCCTTGGACAGATTAGAGACATCCTTCAGTTTGACAGTGATACTATTTCCCATATCTACCATGAGGATAATCAGGTTGCTGACGTGCTTGCATCAGAGGATTGGGATCAGAGACACTATCATTAGTATGGACCGCATGATCTACCTCGCAGACTTAGGGCGCTTGTACAGATTGACAGATATGGCCTACCCACCTACAGAGGGCTATAGTTTAGGCTTTATTTTACTTGTACTTTTCATTGCTTTATTGTTAGGGAGTTGAACTCCTACATTTATGGCTTCCTTTGCTTTCTTGGAGGTTAGGTTTATGTTCCCCTCCTTTCATGTACTATCTACTATTAATGTTAGCCCCTGACCCGCATGAGGATAAACTGTGAACGGCCCAAACTAAAAAAAATAAAAAAAATTTCCTTACTCCAATTCCCTTACAAAGGATACCTCCCCTACAGCCAAAACCTGAGCCCAGAAACCCCTCCAATATCTTAACCCAAAACAGAAAAATCTCATTTCCCATTAAAAGACTAAACCAAGCACAAATGCAAGAGAGAAGGGAAAAGGGATTATGCTTTAATTGTGATGAAAAGTACCACTTGGGACACAAATGTAGCAAGCCAAGAATTTTTTTGTTTGAGGGATTGGAAGAATCTATTGAAGAGGAAGCTAATTCAATTGAAGGGAAGCTAGACCTAATCCAATATGAGGAGCTTACTAAGGACTAAGGAGGGGGAAGAGCCTGGGGAGCTATTAGGCACTTCTTTGCATGCTATGGCAGGTTCATTAGCTCCAAAAACTATGAGGATTGAAGGATTTATTAATAATCAAAAAGTTTTGATTCTTATTAACACAGGAAGTACACATAGTTTTGTGGATCCATATGTAGCAAAGAGAGCAAAATTTCCAGTGGGAGAAAGCCATTTGATAGTTAAGTTAGCTAATGGGGATAGCGTTCCTTGCACAGGTTATTGTCGGGCAGTGGCAATTAATTTGCAAAATGCAAAGGTTATTACTAATCTCTATGTGTTAACTTTGGGAGGAAGTGATATGGTTTTAGGAGTGGACTGGTTATGAGGTCTAGGATCAATTGTGTGGAACTTTTCAGATTTAACCATGAAATTCATTTTCAAAGGCAGTGCAGTCTAGTTTCATGGAATACAACCTCCAAAGGAGAATCTAGAAGAAGAGGAACATGATCCAAAGCTTCATAAAGGATAAGTAAAAAGGTTATGGCTGCAACTCATTGGAGGGAAAGAAAACAAAGGCAAGAGAGAAGTGCACCCTACAATGTTAAAAATATTAAGGGAATTCCAGGAAGTCTTTGCTGAAACACAAGGCCTGCCCCCTGTACAAAGCCATCACCACAAAATTGAACTCAAGGAAGGCTCTAAACTCACCTATGTCCGACCCTACAGGTACCCTTATTACCAGATGGCAGAAATAGAGCATTTGGTGGGTGAGATGCTGAATAGTGGAGTCATGCGAGGAAGCCAAAGCCCCTATTCATCCCCTGTGTTGTTGGTTAGGCTGATGGGAGTTGGAGAATGTGTGTCTATTATCGCTCCCTTAATAAAGACACGGTAAAAGATGAGTATCTTATTCTTAACATTGGATGAATTATATGGTGCTGAATTTTTTTCTGAACTAGATTTGCGTTCTAGTTATCATCAAATTAGAATGCATGAAGATGATGTGCATAAAATAGCATTTAGGACCCTTGAGGGTCACTACGAGTTTTTGGTTATGCCCTTTGGTCTTACCAATGCTCCCTCAACTTTTCAAGGGTTGATGAATGACATTTTTAAGCCTTATTTAAGGAAGTTTATTTTGGTATTCTTTGATGATATTTTGATCTATAGTAAGTCCATAGAGGAACATCTACGACACTTAAGCATGGAGCTGGAAATTTTGAAGCCTCATACGTTGTTTGCAAAAGAGAGTAAGTGTGTGTTCAGCAGTTACGAAGTGGAATATTTAGGACACTTGATCTCTAAGGAGGGAGTGAAAGCCTACCCCTGGAAGATTTCAGCTATGCAAAATTGGCCACTGCTTAAAAACTTGAAGGCTTTGAGAGGTTTTTTGGGACTCACAAGATATTACAGGAAGTTTGTACAAGGTTATGGAGCCATTGTAGCTCCATTGACTGCCCTCATAAAAAAGAACGCATTTGTGCGGACGGAAAGAACCTAGACTGTCTTTGAAAGGTTGAAACAAGCAATCGTTAGTCCCTCTGTCCTTAAACTACCAGATTTCTCTAAAACTTTTGTAGTAGAGTGTGATGCTTTAGGTGAAAGTTAAGGAGCGGTGCTAATGCAAGAAGGTGGACCTATTGCCTATCTAAGCCAAGCATTTAAGGGGAGAAATCTTATGCTTTCTACATACGAAAAGGAGTTGCTAGCCTTGATGATGGAAATTAGAAAATGGAGATACTATTTGGTGGGAGAATACTTCAAAGTGAGGATTGACCAACAAGCTTTAAAGTATTTACTGGAACAAAGAGTTGGGACCCCTGCTCAACAAAAGTGGATTTCCAAGCTACTAGGTTATGATTTCTCTGTGGAATTCAAAAGTGGGAAAACCAACTAAGTGGCTGATGCCTTGTCAAGAATTCCCTAGAATGAAAAACTGGTGCCACAAATTCAAGAAATCAACATCATACAGACCAAATGGCTATAGGAGTTGAAGAAGAATTATCCCCAAGATCCCCAGTTACAGGAGCTTTTTAGCAACTACCATCAAGGAATCTTGGACCAAACTCAGTACCAAGTCTAGAATAACCTACTCTTTTATAAAGGCATGTTGCATTTGGGATGCTTGGTGCCATTCCAGTACGAGATCCTACAGCAGTCTATTAGGAGGCCACACAGGGGTATATAAAACATATGCTCAAATAAAAAGAGTTTTACTCGCCTGGCATGAGGAGAGATGTACAAGCCTTCATTAGATCTTGTGATACTTGCCAAAGGAACAAAGTGGAAAGCATTTATCCAGCTGGTCTGGTTCAACCCTTACCAGTCCCCACCAATAATTGGCAGGACATCAACATAGATTTCATTGAAGGGTTGCCTTCCTCTGGGGGACGTATAGTGATCATGGTAATGATAGATAGATTGAGCAAATATGCTCATTTCATGTCACTCTCACACCCCATATACATCAACATGGTGGCTAGGATTTTTCTGAATAACATTTTTAAATTACATGGTTTTCCTTTATCTATTGTGAGCAACAGGGACCCAATATTTATTAGCCAATTCTGGAAGGAACTATTCAGGCTTAGTGGCACAGTACTCCTCAGTTCAGCTTATCATCCACAAGCAGATGACCAAACTGAGGTGATGAACAAGACACTAGAGGGATACTTAAGGTGCTTTTCAGGTGACAGGCCACGAGATTGGTCTAGATGGCTAGCCTTAGACAAGTATGCTTACAACACTTCTGAGCACACCTCAACTAAGATTTTTCCTTTTGAAGTAGTCTATGGGGCAGCCTCCTCCGAGAATGCTGCCTTATGAACTAGGGGCTACACAAGTTCAAGCAGTAGATGAGGAGCTTAAAGATCAAAATTTTGTCCATAAATTAGTCCAAGAAAACCTTAAAGATGCACAAGCTAGAATGAATCTATTTGCGGACCGTAAAAGAATGGAGAGCGAGTTCGAGGTAGGCGACAGAGTTTACCTAAGGTTATGACCTTACCGAAAAAATTTTGTTGCAGTAAGAAGGAACTTGAAACTATCCTTCAGATACTATGGACCATACATCATAACACAGAAAATAGGGAAGGTGGCTCACAAGCTCAACATGTCGCCAAACTCACAAATCTTTTCCATTTTTCATGTTTCTTGTTTGAAGAAGACGATCGGAGAACAGACAATAACCCTCGCTGAGTTGCCAAAGATTGCAACAGATAGAACCTCGAACTCGAAATGGTGTTGAACAAAGAATGATCAAGAAGGGACGGAGAGTAGGTGCTGAGCTTTTAGTTCAGTGGAAAGGCATGACTAAAGATGACGTGACCTGGGTGGATTGTGAAGAGCTTCTACAGTGATTTCCCACCCTTGAGGACAAGGGTTTCTGAAGGGGGGGGGGGGAGCTATGTTATGAATCAGTCAGAGCTCAAGTCATTCAAGGCTCAAGTAGTTTAATGGACTTATTTGTTTATGGGCTTTATCTTTTATTCTTATTCAGTTCATTAACGATTAGGCCATATGGCCAAGTCTTATGTTAGTGTTAAGTTAAGTACATTAGTGGGATAATGGTTAGTCAAGTAGTTATACAGTTGCAACATCTGTGCTTATTTATTTCCCTGTTTTACATCAATGAAAACAGTTCTTGTCTTACAAAAATTGGAATACAGAATTGGAGGTTTAGGCCCCTCGAAGTGCCTACAAAATTTACATATTTAGCAGCCACCATAACAAAGAGAGGACTCTCAGGTGGTGTATGGTGGGTTTGGTTTATTGCTTTGAATCAGGGAAAAAAGTGGGGTGGATGTTGAATGGGTCGGTTGAAGTTAATGAGCTTGGTATGATATTGGGTGGTTGGGATAAGTGAGAATGGGGCTAAGAATTAAACCGCTTTGCAGTGGTGAATATTAAACTGCTTTATAGCGGTGATTGTTATACCGCTTTGTGGTGGCAAATATTAAATCGCTTTGAGGTGGTGATTGCTAAACCGCTTTGCAGTAGAAAACGTTAAACTGATTTGCAATGTAAAAGTGATGACTTGGTTCCAAATAAAGAAAAGTGTCCACTGCATTCTGATTGGCTAGAAGATACACCAAGTGAGATCATGATGGAAATGAAGTAAAAGTTTTGAAATGTTTAAGTGAAGTTTGGAAAGTCTGAAAGTTCTGAAAAGTTAAAATAAATGGGGATGCATATTTTTAATTGTTTAAAGCATTTCATGTCATGAGCATACATCACGTGCATAAGGTTTACTTACTAAGCTTTAGCTCACCCCAACCCGTCCCCAACATTTCAGGTGATGAAAGTTAGATGATACGAGGAGAGCATTTGGTGGCAGACTCTAACAATACTCGATGTCATTATTTTTAAATAAAGTTAAATTAGACTTTAGTTAAGTTTTTCATTAATTATTCTTATTCTTTCATTATTGATAATTTTTTGTTGAGGTCAGTTTTATATAAGTTATGGCATCATATTACTGGTTAGACTATCTCTTCATTTATTGTAGTTTATTGAGTTGAAATGTTTATGTCGAGGAGTTGGGATTGGTTTTGGAGTAGTATGGTGATGTTGAATTTGATTTTAAATTGTGGTTGAATGTTGGATGCTGAATATTGAATGAGAAGAAATCCAGAATAAAGGCCCAATCCTTGCAACCTGCTGAACTCAAGCTCAGAGCCCAAAACCAGAATCCATTTCACATCTTCAAATCGCATTTTTCTTGTTACAACTAACTTTCTTACAAGCCCTTAGATCAACCAACTAGAGCGTACTGGCCGTTGGATCTTTCTTGCCTTATTAGTATTTGAAGAGGCTTCCAAATCCAGCAACCTCTCAGATTCTTTCCTCTCTCATTCGTCTCCTTCAACAGGAAATTTTACTCCCTCTCTCAACTCTCTGATTTCAGAAGAAATGCTTTGTGATTCTTTTCTTCATTTGTAACTTTGTGGTAGAGATTGAGAGCTCTTCGTGTATATTGATCTATGTGATCCTTTGAGAGGTTTTTCTTACAGTTTGTCTGTATTCTTAGGTCTTTTAGAAACTTTGTATTCCTACTGATTTTGGGTTAATCATTTATAGTATGTTTAGTAAATCTTTGTGATATTGAAATATACTTTGAAGTTTACGATTTCTGGGTTCGAAATATTCTCTATAGTGATGTCCCTCTATAGGTTGGCCAAGTCTAATTTAGAGGGGAGATTCTATCGAATTTTATGAAGGATTTTACAAAAGAAAATGATAACTTTAGTACTTAAAATGAATTATTTCCACATTTAAAGTTAAATAAAGTTAACATGTCAAGGTTTAAGATTTTAAACTTGGGGTGTTACATTTTGTTTAATATTAAGATTTATGCATGATTTGGTAAGGGAAATTTACACATCTACATGATTGTAATAGTTGGTAATTGAAAAATACTTAATTTTAATACTATTCGTTATATTACATGATTTCATTCTTTAGTTTTAGAAAAATACCAATTTTAGGAGAGAGAAAATATTATTTGATTAAAGTCATTAATTAGTGTAACCTTAATTGGAGGGATGTGGAGATTGAAATGTAACTAATAATTAATTTAATTAGTTAAGGTAACCTTAATTTTTGGGATGTTATTACCTTTAAAATAAACTAATAATTATGTAAGTTACAATTATTAAATTAATTTAATAATACGAAAAGTCATCTTCTAGATTGGACATGATATTACCTGAGTGTTCGGTAACTTGTTTCTTTTTTGTTTATAAACAATTTTTTTACACAGTTTTCCAAACCACTTTTTAATCACACATATTTTCTCTCTCCAAATTTTAACCACACATTTGACCCAGAAAACACAAAAAAAAAAAAAACAAAAAACATGCCTTAGTTGCTGAACAGTCAATACAGTGTTTGTAATATCATTGTATGTTATAACCTCCAACTTTTCAGGAATGTCATAATATTATGGTGTCTGTAATATCGTGATGTTTTATTTCCTACAATATGTATAGTTATATAGCGATCCAGAATTTTTATGCAATAAATAATTATTTTAATATTTAGAAAATTGTGTCGCTACTATTTCATTTATTATTTTGAAGTTAACGCCGCGACGGATTCGTCTAGCCAAGTCAAGAAATATCGAATTTGTTCGATTTTAAATTAAAATCCGAATTTCTAAAATTATATTATTTTAATTATTTATTTAAAGTATTATTTTCAAAATCATTTTTCAGTCCAAAATATATCAGTTTTAAATACTTTTCTTTATCGAAGTTAGTCCAATATTTATCAAAATTGTATCATGAACCCACATATTTTTCTTCCTTCTTTATTACTCTTTCCACCTCAATATACCATAATCAAAGCATCTTCATCATATCATTACACCTAACCTCCGATCCAAAACATCAAACCCAACTCCAAATCGCAAATCAAAATAAAACCCAAAACCCAGAACAAGCCAAGACTTACCTTCGACCAACACCGGAATTGTAGCCGGAGAAATCACGACCTAAACCGCGACCTTGAAGCCTCGGTTTCGCACATCAAAACACTCAAATCAGCACCAAATTCTGTCTTTTTGCTACCAATTCTTTCCCTTAGTCACCGCCACCCAACGGCGGTGATAGCGCCGCATTGTCGCCGACGAATCGCCGGCGGATTTGATAAATCACGATTTCAATCGCCGTTCGTCCCTTTCTCTCTCTCTCGCGTCTCTGAATACATTTGAAGGAAGAGAAAATGTTGATTTTAATATTTTAAGTTTTCGGAAATTACCTTTTAGTCCTCAAGTTTAAAAGGTTTTCAAATTAGTCCCTATGTTTTCAAAAACTATCATTTCAGTCCTTTAAGTTTTAAATGAGTTTTAATCAGCCCTTTCATTTTCAAAATCTATTATTTCAGTCACTGTTGATTTACTTTTAAGCCCAAGTTTTAAAAGTATTCATTTTAGTCCCTCAACTTTCAAAAGTATCTATTTTAGTCCCTCAACTTTCAAAACATCAATTTTAGTCCTCAAATTATAATTTATCATTTTGAGCTATATATTCGATATACTAAAGTGACTTATTGGCTAAGACGAAGCGTACGGAGAATTTAAAGAAATTGAAGTCATTCCCGCTCAACTTTGCACTCGTCGGATTTGAGGTAGACTCGCACTTATTAATTGATTTAAATTATGATTTCATATGAATGTCATGTGACTTGTGAAAGTCAATTTTTAAGAAAAACAAGTATGTTTTTATGAAAGGTAAATATACCTTATGTTGTTATGAAAAGTAAGTATGTTTTTATGAAAAGAAAATATACTTTATGTTTTTACGAAAAGTAAGTATACCCTATGCTTCACGAAAATGTTTTTTTGGATCATTGCTATGAAATCAATCTACCAAGATTGTTTTGGGTCCCATATGATAAGTTATGATATGTTAAGGGGACCGGAGTTTTAGTAGCGCTACACATAAGAATTCTTGCCACCTAAGTTCGGTAACATTCTTGTGTCTCCTATGTTTATGAGGATTTGCCACGAAGTTCGGTAAAATTCCTATGTTTCCATATGTTTATGAGGATTTGCCACCTAAGTTCGGTAAAATTCCTGTCGCATATGTTTATGAGGATTTCGATCCTATCTTATGTTATGATGCAATTGATCCCTATGAATTTCAGAAAATTATGCTTGGTATACTTACTACATAAGAATTCTTACCACCTAAGTTCGGTAAAATTCTTATGTTTATGAGGATTTCGATTTTATCCTATGTTATGATGAAAACTTACTGTTATTATGATTTTACTGCATAAGAATTCTTGCCACCTAAGTTCGGTAAAGTTCTTGTGTCTATTTATGTTTATGAGGATTTCAATCCTATCTTATGTTATGCTTTCAAAAGAAATTATGCTTGGCATAATTAAAATGTTTTTATAAGTATATGGTTTTCAAAGAGCTGTTTTCAAAGAGCTATTTTCAAAGAGCCTATGATTTGCAAAATATGTCCCGTGCTGTAATGCACAATATGAGTTTTATCAAGAGCTGTTTTATAAAGAAACTCTATCAATGCCCGTTTTATAAAGAGCCGGGATTTATGTGTTTAATCATCTTATAAATTAAATTAATTTGCGATGAGTCTACTGAGTATTTCCCCCATGAAATACTCACCCTACTTTTTAACAGTTTTGCAGATTTCGGAGACGGTGGCGAGCGATGAATGATGGTGGCAATAATCGTTGAACGGTTGAAAGTTTGACGTTAATGATTTCCGTATTTTCCAAATAATCGAATAATTTAGAGAAGTTCATTTATTTGAGAAATTATGATATTGGAAATTTCTTTACGATATTAATGGTTCGATTTACTATTTCAAATGGTTTCATAAATGTTTTCAATTTTAGCGGCCATTACAGTTTATTTAACGTTGCCAAAAAATGAATTTCAATTATTTCTTCCGCAAAAATATTATTCGAAAAATTTAGACAGAAAATAACGTAGTGAATCGGGTATACGGAACTCGGGGCGCTACAAGTTGGTATCAGAGCTAGTCTGCGTTTCTGTAGACTGGAAAAATTTTCAAAAAAAAAAAAAAAAAAAAAAAAAAAAAAAAAGAATTTTCAAGAAATATTTTCCATTATAAAATTTTATTGATGAAGATTGCCACTGCCATCATTCGTTCCACCAACTCCGAGGTAAAGAAGTTTATGATGTTTAAAGTTATTTCAGTATTTCGAATACTTATTTTATTGATTTATGAGAAAGAATGAAGAGTATTTCGGATACTTATGATTTATGAGAAATAAGAATGTATTTCTTCGAAAATAATGATGTTGTTATGCTTTGTCATAACTTATATGCTTTAATGTATGATTATGAGAAATTTTTTTTAAAAGAAAACGAGTGTTGAGCATAATGGGAATAATATGATTTTATTGAGAATTAAGTAATGGATATTATGTTGAGTAAATGAATTATGCCTCTATGTTGAAGAGAAATTTATTATGAAGTTTGGCTTTATGAATAAATTTTGGGAATATGATTTATGGCATATATTTATAAGTATGAGTAACTTTTGAGCCAATTAAGGTATGGAAGGAAGTAATATTGTGATATTGAAAAATATGATTTGAAATTTCTATGTTGAGGAATTATGAATTGAATTATGAGATATTTTGATGATATTGAAGTGTTGGAATCGTTTTCAATATTTTTAGATCGTTGTGATCAAATGTGGAGTTATTTATTATTGTGAGTTATGAAGTATGCTTATGGTTTGGATAAGTCCAAATTACAAGGGAGACTCTGTTCAGAATTTTATCAATTGAAATTAAGAGCATGATATGATAAGCATCTACTAAAGGAATTAAGGTTAGACATGCAAGTACATTTATATCACAAACGAGATTTGGTTGATGATAGCAGAGATTTTATTATTTTCTCATAAGGAGAACACACAAGAGTCACACTGGAAAGGAAATACATGAAACACATGAAAGCATAAGAGAAAAGCATGGAAAGATCCTCAGAATGAGAGATGTGTTTCCGGAGTAGCCGTATCCTACCACCTCTGATCTTTTGAGGATATAAAGAGAAAACCTTCAAAGAGGTGTGTTTCGAGAGTAAGAATACTCCGTAATCTACCACCTGGAACCTTTGAGGTACACACAAGATTTAAACATTAAGGAAATCCTAGTAAATGGAGGGGTGTCTCGAGAGTGAGAATACTCCGTACTCTACCCCCACCTATTCTAAGATTCAAAGAGTTAAATTTACATTAACCGGACTCCATTTTCGCTTGATTCCCCTTCCTTGCGACCAATCTATTTTAACTCCTGCTGGATCTTGTATTGAGATATATGACTGCAGCTTATCCAGTAGTTCATCAATAGTAGGAGCAGAAATAAGAAGCCTTCTGGAAAATGGAGAGATGAATCCCTGTTCCACAGCATAATCAAGAAAGGTTAACAAACCATCAAAGAAATTGTTAACATTCAGAAGCCCAATAGGCTTAGTATGGAGATCTAGTTGAGCCCACGAGGTAATGTTAAAGATTTCTTCTAAGGTACCAAAACCTCCGGGCAGGGCTATAAAGGCATCAGAACCATATAGCATACAAGTTATGCGTTCATGGATGGATAAGGTTTGAACTTCATGCCCTCGTGTTTTTCCTGCAACATCTACCAAAGGGACAGGTATGACACCGATTACTTTTGATTTCTCTGCAAGAGCAGATTGGGAAACACAACCCATTAGACCACTGCTACCACCCCCATACACAAGAGTGATACCTTTTTCCCCCAGTTTCTTTCCAAGATCTACAGCCGCTTCTAGATAACCGAAGCCTTTCCCTACTTTTGATCCACAAAATACACAAATAGTTTTGATCTGTCGAAGTTTTGGTGCTTCCATCTTTGATATTAAAGAAGGGAAAACTTACGAAGAAGATGTGATTTTGGGATGCCTGAACTATGAAATATGTTTGGCTATTTAAAGCCGGAAAAAATTTACTGTTTTGATTGATTCTGAAAAAGTAAAGATTCACTTTTTGACAAAATCGACCAACTTTTGACTATTTTATCAAAGATATCACCTTTCGGTGATTTATTTCCAGCTTTATCAAACCTCGAGAAAAGAAAAATATATTTATTTCCAGCTTTATCAAACCTCGAGAAAGGAAAATATATTTTATTTCCAAAACGCGTGAAAGAAAGCAGCAAAATATTTTAAAAAGATTTACCTTATATCATTGCTGAACTGCCAGAAGCCTCATTTTGTAAAACAGACTGGCAAACAGGATCTTTCGATATTATATTTTGGAGACTATAACGATTTTTGTCCTTGTTAAACTGAGCGTATAAGGAGAGAAGTTCACGTTGTACATAACCACTTGGGTGCGTCTCAAGAGTCAGTCGAATATCATCCAAAGACTCCTTACTCAGTCCACCCTTTATGAATTCGATTTTATCATCCCGATTAGTAGAAGAATATCCTACTGATTTGCAAAGAGTATTACAGTTCCAACGAGCACATTTGTAGCAACCACCCAGTCTTTTTGCTCTTCGTTTCTTTGCAAACGTGCTTTTGCCTAAACCAGGCATATGTTTTGGAAATGTTGATGGTAATTCACCAGATAGTCGAACCTTTGCTTCTATCAACCAGCGAACATCTTCTGGAATATCATGAGCCATTAGCAACCTCAATCTTTCGAGCCTTATTCTATAGATCTTTCTCAGATCATTCATAGGAAGACTGGAATAATACTTGCGAATGTTAGAAAGGATGATATCCATTGTTTGATGATTCAACCTCTTCCCAGCATGAACTATTTAAAAGCGCAAAGGATCTGAGTGAATCCGCGTGATGTTGTGACCAGCAAGAAAGCGCAGGATTATTTTAATGAAAAGAGGAGACAAGAAGTAATGCGCTGTTAAATTTTATCGATAAAGGAGATTTGATTGGAGATTTGGAATATTTTCTTGGATTATGGGTACTGATATTTTGTTTTAATAATGATAATCTTGGTATAGTGTGATGATACGTGGAAAGTAAAATGAGTACCGTATTGAATCAGAATTCATACGTATATACAAGTGAAAGAAATACTTTGCAGGAAATGTGGTGACATTTAAGTATAGAATCTTAGTTTTGGGAGATATTTGTTTACTGAATTTTGGGTTACAAATATTGGAAAGATAAGTTGATGATATTATGTTGATATGTTTGGGTATTTTACGTAGAGAAAATATTCAGGAATTGTTTTGATTATTTTTGAGAATATTCGATGATAAGAAGAAGAGATTCTGATTAAGTATTCAGAAATTTTAAGATTAAGTAAGTTTAATTTCGAGGACGAAATTATTTTAAGGAGGTAAGATTATAGCGATCCAGAATTTTTATGCAATAAATAATTATTTTAATATTTAGAAAATTGTGTCGCTACTATTTCATTTATTATTTTGAAGTTAACGCCGCGACGGATTCGTCTAGCCAAGTCAAGAAATATCGAATTTGTTCGATTTTAAATTAAAATCCGAATTTCTAAAATTATATTATTTTAATTATTTATTTAAAGTATTATTTTCAAAATCATTTTTCAGTCCAAAATATATCAGTTTTAAATACTTTTCTTTATCGAAGTTAGTCCAATATTTATCAAAATTGTATCATGAACCCACATATTTTTCTTCCTTCTTTATTACTCTTTCCACCTCAATATACCATAATCAAAGCATCTTCATCATATCATTACACCTAACCTCCGATCCAAAACATCAAACCCAACTCCAAATCGCAAATCAAAATAAAACCCAAAACCCAGAACAAGCCAAGACTTACCTTCGACCAACACCGGAATTGTAGCCGGAGAAATCACGACCTAAACCGCGACCTTGAAGCCTCGGTTTCGCACATCAAAACACTCAAATCAGCACCAAATTCTGTCTTTTTGCTACCAATTCTTTCCCTTAGTCACCGCCACCCAACGGCGGTGATAGCGCCGCATTGTCGCCGACGAATCGCCGGCGGATTTGATAAATCACGATTTCAATCGCCGTTCGTCCCTTTCTCTCTCTCTCGCGTCTCTGAATACATTTGAAGGAAGAGAAAATGTTGATTTTAATATTTTAAGTTTTCGGAAATTACCTTTTAGTCCTCAAGTTTAAAAGGTTTTCAAATTAGTCCCTATGTTTTCAAAAACTATCATTTCAGTCCTTTAAGTTTTAAATGAGTTTTAATCAGCCCTTTCATTTTCAAAATCTATTATTTCAGTCACTGTTGATTTACTTTTAAGCCCAAGTTTTAAAAGTATTCATTTTAGTCCCTCAACTTTCAAAAGTATCTATTTTAGTCCCTCAACTTTCAAAACATCAATTTTAGTCCTCAAATTATAATTTATCATTTTGAGCTATATATTCGATATACTAAAGTGACTTATTGGCTAAGACGAAGCGTACGGAGAATTTAAAGAAATTGAAGTCATTCCCGCTCAACTTTGCACTCGTCGGATTTGAGGTAGACTCGCACTTATTAATTGATTTAAATTATGATTTCATATGAATGTCATGTGACTTGTGAAAGTCAATTTTTAAGAAAAACAAGTATGTTTTTATGAAAGGTAAATATACCTTATGTTGTTATGAAAAGTAAGTATGTTTTTATGAAAAGAAAATATACTTTATGTTTTTACGAAAAGTAAGTATACCCTATGCTTCACGAAAATGTTTTTTTGGATCATTGCTATGAAATCAATCTACCAAGATTGTTTTGGGTCCCATATGATAAGTTATGATATGTTAAGGGGACCGGAGTTTTAGTAGCGCTACACATAAGAATTCTTGCCACCTAAGTTCGGTAACATTCTTGTGTCTCCTATGTTTATGAGGATTTGCCACGAAGTTCGGTAAAATTCCTATGTTTCCATATGTTTATGAGGATTTGCCACCTAAGTTCGGTAAAATTCCTGTCGCATATGTTTATGAGGATTTCGATCCTATCTTATGTTATGATGCAATTGATCCCTATGAATTTCAGAAAATTATGCTTGGTATACTTACTACATAAGAATTCTTACCACCTAAGTTCGGTAAAATTCTTATGTTTATGAGGATTTCGATTTTATCCTATGTTATGATGAAAACTTACTGTTATTATGATTTTACTGCATAAGAATTCTTGCCACCTAAGTTCGGTAAAGTTCTTGTGTCTATTTATGTTTATGAGGATTTCAATCCTATCTTATGTTATGCTTTCAAAAGAAATTATGCTTGGCATAATTAAAATGTTTTTATAAGTATATGGTTTTCAAAGAGCTGTTTTCAAAGAGCTATTTTCAAAGAGCCTATGATTTGCAAAATATGTCCCGTGCTGTAATGCACAATATGAGTTTTATCAAGAGCTGTTTTATAAAGAAACTCTATCAATGCCCGTTTTATAAAGAGCCGGGATTTATGTGTTTAATCATCTTATAAATTAAATTAATTTGCGATGAGTCTACTGAGTATTTCCCCCATGAAATACTCACCCTACTTTTTAACAGTTTTGCAGATTTCGGAGACGGTGGCGAGCGATGAATGATGGTGGCAATAATCGTTGAACGGTTGAAAGTTTGACGTTAATGATTTCCGTATTTTCCAAATAATCGAATAATTTAGAGAAGTTCATTTATTTGAGAAATTATGATATTGGAAATTTCTTTACGATATTAATGGTTCGATTTACTAT
The DNA here is from genome assembly GCA_963555705.1 of Ligustrum vulgare. NCBI lineage: Eukaryota > Viridiplantae > Streptophyta > Magnoliopsida > Lamiales > Oleaceae > Ligustrum > Ligustrum vulgare. The sequence continues at coordinate 36,216,715 of OY743173.1, read as the reverse complement.
TTCAAATGGTTTCATAAATGTTTTCAATTTTAGCGGCCATTACAGTTTATTTAACGTTGCCAAAAAATGAATTTCAATTATTTCTTCCGCAAAAATATTATTCGAAAAATTTAGACAGAAAATAACGTAGTGAATCGGGTATACGGAACTCGGGGCGCTACAAGTTGGTATCAGAGCTAGTCTGCGTTTCTGTAGACTGGAAAAATTTTCAAAAAAAAAAAAAAAAAAAAAAAAAAAAAAAAAAGAATTTTCAAGAAATATTTTCCATTATAAAATTTTATTGATGAAGATTGCCACTGCCATCATTCGTTCCACCAACTCCGAGGTAAAGAAGTTTATGATGTTTAAAGTTATTTCAGTATTTCGAATACTTATTTTATTGATTTATGAGAAAGAATGAAGAGTATTTCGGATACTTATGATTTATGAGAAATAAGAATGTATTTCTTCGAAAATAATGATGTTGTTATGCTTTGTCATAACTTATATGCTTTAATGTATGATTATGAGAAATTTTTTTTAAAAGAAAACGAGTGTTGAGCATAATGGGAATAATATGATTTTATTGAGAATTAAGTAATGGATATTATGTTGAGTAAATGAATTATGCCTCTATGTTGAAGAGAAATTTATTATGAAGTTTGGCTTTATGAATAAATTTTGGGAATATGATTTATGGCATATATTTATAAGTATGAGTAACTTTTGAGCCAATTAAGGTATGGAAGGAAGTAATATTGTGATATTGAAAAATATGATTTGAAATTTCTATGTTGAGGAATTATGAATTGAATTATGAGATATTTTGATGATATTGAAGTGTTGGAATCGTTTTCAATATTTTTAGATCGTTGTGATCAAATGTGGAGTTATTTATTATTGTGAGTTATGAAGTATGCTTATGGTTTGGATAAGTCCAAATTACAAGGGAGACTCTGTTCAGAATTTTATCAATTGAAATTAAGAGCATGATATGATAAGCATCTACTAAAGGAATTAAGGTTAGACATGCAAGTACATTTATATCACAAACGAGATTTGGTTGATGATAGCAGAGATTTTATTATTTTCTCATAAGGAGAACACACAAGAGTCACACTGGAAAGGAAATACATGAAACACATGAAAGCATAAGAGAAAAGCATGGAAAGATCCTCAGAATGAGAGATGTGTTTCCGGAGTAGCCGTATCCTACCACCTCTGATCTTTTGAGGATATAAAGAGAAAACCTTCAAAGAGGTGTGTTTCGAGAGTAAGAATACTCCGTAATCTACCACCTGGAACCTTTGAGGTACACACAAGATTTAAACATTAAGGAAATCCTAGTAAATGGAGGGGTGTCTCGAGAGTGAGAATACTCCGTACTCTACCCCCACCTATTCTAAGATTCAAAGAGTTAAATTTACATTAACCGGACTCCATTTTCGCTTGATTCCCCTTCCTTGCGACCAATCTATTTTAACTCCTGCTGGATCTTGTATTGAGATATATGACTGCAGCTTATCCAGTAGTTCATCAATAGTAGGAGCAGAAATAAGAAGCCTTCTGGAAAATGGAGAGATGAATCCCTGTTCCACAGCATAATCAAGAAAGGTTAACAAACCATCAAAGAAATTGTTAACATTCAGAAGCCCAATAGGCTTAGTATGGAGATCTAGTTGAGCCCACGAGGTAATGTTAAAGATTTCTTCTAAGGTACCAAAACCTCCGGGCAGGGCTATAAAGGCATCAGAACCATATAGCATACAAGTTATGCGTTCATGGATGGATAAGGTTTGAACTTCATGCCCTCGTGTTTTGCCTGCAACATCTACCAAAGGGACAGGTATGACACCGATTACTTTTGATTTCTCTGCAAGAGCAGATTGGGAAACACAACCCATTAGACCACTGCTACCACCCCCATACACAAGAGTGATACCTTTTTCCCCCAGTTTCTTTCCAAGATCTACAGCCGCTTCTAGATAACCGAAGCCTTTCCCTACTTTTGATCCACAAAATACACAAATAGTTTTGATCTGTCGAAGTTTTGGTGCTTCCATCTTTGATATTAAAGAAGGGAAAACTTACGAAGAAGATGTGATTTTGGGATGCCTGAACTATGAAATATGTTTGGCTATTTAAAGCCGGAAAAAATTTACTGTTTTGATTGATTCTGAAAAAGTAAAGATTCACTTTTTGACAAAATCGACCAACTTTTGACTATTTTATCAAAGATATCACCTTTCGGTGATTTATTTCCAGCTTTATCAAACCTCGAGAAAAGAAAAATATATTTATTTCCAGCTTTATCAAACCTCGAGAAAGGAAAATATATTTTATTTCCAAAACGCGTGAAAGAAAGCAGCAAAATATTTTAAAAAGATTTACCTTATATCATTGCTGAACTGCCAGAAGCCTCATTTTGTAAAACAGACTGGCAAACAGGATCTTTCGATATTATATTTTGGAGACTATAACGATTTTTGTCCTCGTTAAACTGAGCGTATAAGGAGAGAAGTTCACGTTGTACATAACCACTTGGGTGCGTCTCAAGAGTCAGTCGAATATCATCCAAAGACTCCTTACTCAGTCCACCCTTTATGAATTCGATTTTATCATCCCGATTAGTAGAAGAATATCCTACTGATTTGCAAAGAGTATTACAGTTCCAACGAGCACATTTGTAGCAACCACCCAGTCTTTTTGCTCTTCGTTTCTTTGCAAACGTGCTTTTGCCTAAACCAGGCATATGTTTTGGAAATGTTGATGGTAATTCACCAGATAGTCGAACCTTTGCTTCTATCAACCAGCGAACATCTTCTGGAATATCATGAGCCATTAGCAACCTCAATCTTTCGAGCCTTATTCTATAGATCTTTCTCAGATCATTCATAGGAAGACTGGAATAATACTTGCGAATGTTAGAAAGGATGATATCCATTGTTTGATGATTCAACCTCTTCCCAGCATGAACTATTTAAAAGCGCAAAGGATCTGAGTGAATCCGCGTGATGTTGTGACCAGCAAGAAAGCGCAGGATTATTTTAATGAAAAGAGGAGACAAGAAGTAATGCGCTGTTAAATTTTATCGATAAAGGAGATTTGATTGGAGATTTGGAATATTTTCTTGGATTATGGGTACTGATATTTTGTTTTAATAATGATAATCTTGGTATAGTGTGATGATACGTGGAAAGTAAAATGAGTACCGTATTGAATCAGAATTCATACGTATATACAAGTGAAAGAAATACTTTGCAGGAAATGTGGTGACATTTAAGTATAGAATCTTAGTTTTGGGAGATATTTGTTTACTGAATTTTGGGTTACAAATATTGGAAAGATAAGTTGATGATATTATGTTGATATGTTTGGGTATTTTACGTAGAGAAAATATTCAGGAATTGTTTTGATTATTTTTGAGAATATTCGATGATAAGAAGAAGAGATTCTGATTAAGTATTCAGAAATTTTAAGATTAAGTAAGTTTAATTTCGAGGACGAAATTATTTTAAGGAGGTAAGATTATAGCGATCCAGAATTTTTATGCAATAAATAATTATTTTAATATTTAGAAAATTGTGTCGCTACTATTTCATTTATTATTTTGAAGTTAACGCCGCGACGGATTCGTCTAGCCAAGTCAAGAAATATCGAATTTGTTCGATTTTAAATTAAAATCCGAATTTCTAAAATTATATTATTTTAATTATTTATTTAAAGTATTATTTTCAAAATCATTTTTCAGTCCAAAATATATCAGTTTTAAATACTTTTCTTTATCGAAGTTAGTCCAATATTTATCAAAATTGTATCATGAACCCACATATTTTTCTTCCTTCTTTATTACTCTTTCCACCTCAATATACCATAATCAAAGCATCTTCATCATATCATTACACCTAACCTCCGATCCAAAACATCAAACCCAACTCCAAATCGCAAATCAAAATAAAACCCAAAACCCAGAACAAGCCAAGACTTACCTTCGACCAACACCGGAATTGTAGCCGGAGAAATCACGACCTAAACCGCGACCTTGAAGCCTCGGTTTCGCACATAAAAACACTCAAATCAGCACCAAATTCTGTCTTTTTGCTACCAATTCTTTCCCTTAGTCACCGCCACCCAACGGCGGTGATAGCGCCGCATTGTCGCCGACGAATCGCCGGCGGATTTGATAAATCACGATTTCAATCGCCGTTCGTCCCTTTCTCTCTCTCTCGCGTCTCTGAATACATTTGAAGGAAGAGAAAATGTTGATTTTAATATTTTAAGTTTTCGGAAATTACCTTTTAGTCCTCAAGTTTAAAAGGTTTTCAAATTAGTCCCTATGTTTTCAAAAACTATCATTTCAGTCCTTTAAGTTTTAAATGAGTTTTAATCAGCCCTTTCATTTTCAAAATCTATTATTTCAGTCACTGTTGATTTACTTTTAAGCCCAAGTTTTAAAAGTATTCATTTTAGTCCCTCAACTTTCAAAAGTATCTATTTTAGTCCCTCAACTTTCAAAACATCAATTTTAGTCCTCAAATTATAATTTATCATTTTGAGCTATATATTCGATATACTAAAGTGACTTATTGGCTAAGACGAAGCGTACGGAGAATTTAAAGAAATTGAAGTCATTCCCGCTCAACTTTGCACTCGTCGGATTTGAGGTAGACTCGCACTTATTAATTGATTTAAATTATGATTTCATATGAATGTCATGTGACTTGTGAAAGTCAATTTTTAAGAAAAACAAGTATGTTTTTATGAAAGGTAAATATACCTTATGTTGTTATGAAAAGTAAGTATGTTTTTATGAAAAGAAAATATACTTTATGTTTTTACGAAAAGTAAGTATACCCTATGCTTCACGAAAATGTTTTTTTGGATCATTGCTATGAAATCAATCTACCAAGATTGTTTTGGGTCCCATATGATAAGTTATGATATGTTAAGGGGACCGGAGTTTTAGTAGCGCTACACATAAGAATTCTTGCCACCTAAGTTCGGTAACATTCTTGTGTCTCCTATGTTTATGAGGATTTGCCACGAAGTTCGGTAAAATTCCTATGTTTCCATATGTTTATGAGGATTTGCCACCTAAGTTCGGTAAAATTCCTGTCGCATATGTTTATGAGGATTTCGATCCTATCTTATGTTATGATGCAATTGATCCCTATGAATTTCAGAAAATTATGCTTGGTATACTTACTACATAAGAATTCTTACCACCTAAGTTCGGTAAAATTCTTATGTTTATGAGGATTTCGATTTTATCCTATGTTATGATGAAAACTTACTGTTATTATGATTTTACTGCATAAGAATTCTTGCCACCTAAGTTCGGTAAAGTTCTTGTGTCTATTTATGTTTATGAGGATTTCAATCCTATCTTATGTTATGCTTTCAAAAGAAATTATGCTTGGCATAATTAAAATGTTTTTATAAGTATATGGTTTTCAAAGAGCTGTTTTCAAAGAGCTATTTTCAAAGAGCCTATGATTTGCAAAATATGTCCCGTGCTGTAATGCACAATATGAGTTTTATCAAGAGCTGTTTTATAAAGAAACTCTATCAATGCCCGTTTTATAAAGAGCCGGGATTTATGTGTTTAATCATCTTATAAATTAAATTAATTTGCGATGAGTCTACTGAGTATTTCCCCCATGAAATACTCACCCTACTTTTTAACAGTTTTGCAGATTTCGGAGACGGTGGCGAGCGATGAATGATGGTGGCAATAATCGTTGAACGGTTGAAAGTTTGACGTTAATGATTTCCGTATTTTCCAAATAATCGAATAATTTAGAGAAGTTCATTTATTTGAGAAATTATGATATTGGCAATTTCTTTACGATATTAATGGTTCGATTTACTATTTCAAATGGTTTCATAAATGTTTTCAATTTTAGCGGCCATTACAGTTTATTTAACGTTGCCAAAAAATGAATTTCAATTATTTCTTCCGCAAAAATATTATTCGAAAAATTTAGACAGAAAATAACGTAGTGAATCGGGTATACGGAACTCGGGGCGCTACAAGTTATGTCGTAATATTACAATGCCCATAAAACAACCCATAAAACAACTTAATTCATGAATTTGAAGTGATTACTAAGCATTACGGATATGGTAATAACAAATATCTCACTAAATATTGTACACATTACACTTCGTGTAACTTAGGGCATTTGAAAATTTTAGTTGTCATAAATCATGGTTCCTCGTGGAAAAATATTGCATTACAGGAGTTGTAACGATTGACAAAAATATTACACGGCATATTCATGTCGTGAAACTTGTAAGTGACATATATTCTTATTGGTATAAACCATTGTAATATGTGTTTATTATATGAAATATGCATTATTACAACTATTATAATATTCGTTAAAATTACATTCCTTATATTATAAGGCATACATGTTATTTGAGGTGACACTAATTATGAAGGTAGTACATTTTATTAATGGTGTTATATTAGTTACAAGTATCGTAATCTTAATTACAATCACTGTAATCTTCATTACAAGTATCGTTATAAGTTTATTTTAATTTTATAATATAATTATTAATATTAAAAATAAAAAATTTCACCTGAATTTTGAATTAATTATTTTGAAATTGTATTTATGCTTGGGGTTGATTCGTAATAACAAGGTGAGAGAGAAATAGAGATTTCTTGTGAGAGATGAGAGAGAAAATAATTAGAGAGAGAGGGGAGAGAAAATGAATAGTGAGAGAGAGAGGAGAGGAGAGGGAATGTACAATTAGAAATCTAAATAGTATGTAAAACATGTATTTATCTAATGACACTAGATAGAACTAGTGTGGAGTCTAATTAATCCATTTGGTAATTAGGCTTGGTAGTTGGGCTTAAATAACGAATGTTCCAGTCAATAAAATATTTTAATTATCTCGTGATGCTTGTCAAAATATCCCGAATATCGTGCTCAATTTTAGGTTCAGATTTATGCTAGGATCATGTTGATGAACTTACTAACTAAACAATGCAAATAAATTTTTAATTTTTAATTAAACGTGCATGTAAAAACCTAGAACTATATGCAAAGCAATAAATTAAGCATAATAAATAAAAAAGTTTGAGAATTGGTTTGTCTCCTAATAAGCGCTTAATTTATAATATAGAGCTAGACTTTTTCATACACGTTGGCATTGGTCATTTAAGGAACTTTAAAGAAGCATCTTGATGACTTGCTTTACTTACGTCAGTTGAACTTACCCCACTTTTCATTGTTCCTCCAAAAGTTCACCTTGTCCGTGTCATATATCTTGATCTCACCACTCGATTCAAACTCTAATATGTAAACTTCTTTCATCTCGTCGGTGTAAATAACGAAATCAATTATTATGCAGTCAATGGAGTTATAAGATTTCTTGGTAAGGTTGACATCATTAAATGTTGTCTTTTTGGTTTGCTCTATTATGATCAACTCCTATTTTTCCATGTGATCATCTTCTTCAATTGAAGTTCTCTCGAGCTCGATGTCAGGATTCAAAGTGTTGACAAGGAGACAATGACTTCTTCATAGAAAATATTTTCTTCGTGTTGTATATGTTGAGAGCCTAGTGGAAGTGATTCCCTTAATTCATCCTCATTAACACTCGGTGTAAGAAATATTTCCTTGAGTAAATCGCTTACATCAAGTTTTGTGAAGAGAAACCATATAACAGGTAATTCAACCAGAGCAGCTTCATTAACTTCGTGTTCGACTTTTATATCTCGTAGTCGCTGCCCTATGACACAATCTCCCAAAGCATATCTTTTTCTTGAGCTCCTTGAGCTATTGATTGTTATTCCCTTATGAAGAAATCACGTATAAGCATTTTGTTGAGGTCAACTACAGTCATCTCAAACGTCGAGTATGAAGACCTAACAAGAAATAATAGATATAGTTATGAAAAAAAATAAAAATAACAAAAATAAATAAAATAAAAGTCCGAATTAGTGAAAGTAATCTAAAATTAAACTAAACTACAATCCCTGACAACTGCGCCAAAAAACTTGTTGCACTTATTCCTTATCACAAGTGTACGATCGCAAAAGTAATAAAGTGGATGACGAGTCCATGTATCGTTCCCACAAGGATTGAATAAATTTATTATTTTAAACTAATTACCTTAATTGAAACTAGAGAAATCAATTTGATTTGGATTTGGATTTAGATTAAACTAACAAATAAAAAATAAACAACTTTTAATTAATGAAGTCAATGAGAAAATATGCTAGAATCGATAATCCACTTTATTTTCCATCATTCATGCTTTGATATAAATGTTTAACTAAAATGCATTAGATTTTGAATATCAATGTTCCTAGTTTATTTAAACTCTTTCGAATGGTGAATTATATCCTTTTCTATATGTGACTGACTATATTTCTATGTCGAGTGCGAACATATAGAAAAGCATTAACGTTTTATGAACACTTTGAAAGATAGCATAAAGCATGGCGATATAATTCTATCCCCTATCGGGCTTTATGTCAATTAAAACGTGTGTAACGTAATCCTAATATTTCATACTTAAGAAAAAGCCACAACACTCATATAATTACTGTACACATAATTATAGATGCATAAAAACTCAGAAATAATTGCCTAAACTCATAAATTACATTAAATTAAACAAGTATCAAAACATGAAATTCGGGATTTAAAGTTTCATCACGATTCTAACATAAATACCTAGCGTAGAAACGTAATTATTAAAGATAAATAACAAGAATATTTGGTAGAATTCATGACCTGGATGAATAAATTATTCTTCTTCTTGCATGAAACTTCAATCTTGAGTCTTGCGCTAATTGGTTCCCTCAACAACTTGGTAGAATTTTGTATTAATATTAGAGAATTAAGAACTAAGAGAGGAACCCTAATCTCGAGCATCACAGGTCCTATATATAGGCAAGGAATAATTCTAGTCGAATTGGAGAGAAATATGTCAAAACCGAATTTTAAGGAGAGAAATCACGTCCTAGTTGGAAAGCCACCAAATCGCTTAGTTCAATCAGAGGCGATCGCGTGCAAGGGCTAATTTAGGTTTCACTTATTTTGTTGATGATGGAACAACCACACGCTTAATTGAGGCGTGATCGCATTATAGTGTTGTTGGCCTACAATTTTCATCCTTCAAATATGATGAGTTGGTCAATCTTCTTTAATTGCGTGACAAGTCCTTCATCTTCTGATTTGATCAATTTAGTCCATGAACTTCTGATTTTCTTCAATTAACTCCTTTTTATCCTTGAATTTCTTCTTCCTCCACTTTAGTTCCGCTTTGACTCTCGATTGGCTTTATCAACTTCTACTTTGCACATTTTAGCTCAAATTGTCATCCAACTAACCTTTATTCGCTTCGAGTCTTTCATTTTCTCGACTTTTGGATGATGTCTAAAGTTATAACAAATAACTAAGAAATCAATAACATTTATTCTAAAATGAAAATACAATATCCCAATTTGAGCAAATAAATATGTGTATAAAATACGCTTATCAACTGTTGTTTCCAAGTTGAGGAAATGCGTTCAACAAGTGGGACTTCTTAATCTGATTGGGGCATCCAAACAAGATATTTTGGGTATTATATGTAATATTTTCTTTTAAAGTTCTTTATCGAATGAGCGAAACTTACAAATTTCCAAAATCTTATAGATGGATCGATCGAAAATATTATTTACACGAGACAAGGCTGACAAGAATGACTTCAAATTTGATAATATCTGGCACATTCTCAAAGATATTGAAAAGTTTACTAATGATGTTAACACAACAATACTACACTTTAAATTGGAAAGTGGAAACTTCGCATCATCACATTCAGGGTCTCCAACGTTTACATCTTTTGGATTATCATTGCTTTCTCTTCATATAGATGAAGGAAAATTAGTGATTTTGTATAACAACTGATGTGTTCCGGACCCGCGACAATCGGAGTCATAGCAGGCTTGACAGAAAATTAAATATTCAAGTCAAAATAAAAGTGCAGTCCAGTCAACCATGTCGGAATTGGATGGATAATATGTGTTTTTCAAGTAGAAATGGGCTACTAAGCAAAACTCATGGGCTAAAGCCCTTGAGCCCATTGATTTTAGGGCCAAATTCCACCGTTTGGGGCTTCAAATTGGCAAATCAATGATGCAGACGGAAATTTACTATATTTCCATAATTATAGGATTTTTAATTATTTTGTTTCCATTTTGGTTTTTAGGTTATTTTCCTAATTTAGTATTCTAGTTTAATTAGAATTCTATTTTGCTTATTTATACGCTTTTTCCATTCATTGTAATTCAGACTTGAGATTTGATTTGATTAAAAACAGTTTTATTGAGGATTCAATAAAAGTTATAGGTGGATTCCTATGTTTTCGAACTTATCAAGAATATTTCTTGTGGCGTTCAAATATCGAACTTATCAAATATTTGCTAGAATATTTGTGGCGTTCAAAACCAGAAACTTATCAAGGAGATTGGGCAATTCCTTGTGGCGTTTCGAAAGTCTTGGTTCTTTATTCCGCATTGTCGAGTCATCGCGTCGTGAATATCGGGTCAAGATTCCACCGTCCAACCACAACCTGGGTTCGGAACTTTCCGGCGTTTCTTCCGCGCTTCGAACCTCATCAACAACCCATTAGGGTAAAAAAAAAAAAAAGCAACGAGAAAAGGAAAAATGATGATAAATCTTCAAATATGATTCATTCAATTGCAAAAAATAATCGAGAAATTACTAAGATTTTCAAAATGGGAAACGATTGTAGACAAAAGATTTATGAAATCCAAATGTTTCGAGCTGAAATTGAGTCGAAAAAATAGCCGTTGTAGAATTTTGAGAAGATGATAAAATTTTACTTCAATGCTTGAACTTCATACTAGATCCAAATCTATGTGAGTTTATTCGAAGTGAACAACTACAAATTATGGAAAAACATCTCAATGACTAGGCAAGGAATCTCGAAGTAGCTCAATTCCATTTAGTCAATATTTTGATGGTCTCGAAAGATACGAAAATTACCTACCAGACTATTAAAATACCGTAGTTTACTTCACGTAGAGTTTTAATCTTTAATGTTTATTTGCCGTGATTTTATTTTCTTCGTTTTTACCTATTAATTATGTAACTTTTTAAATTTAATTATGAGGAATTTTATTTTAATATGATCATTAGTTGTTATTTATACTAGATTAAATAAATTTGTTATGTTAACCAAAATAATACAAATAATGTTTAATCAATACAATAATAATTAAACAAGGGATATAGAAGGAAGAACAAGTTATTTATTTATTTTAAATAGAGGGCAAAACTGAAAATGAAAAGAAACAAATCTACTTTCCTACGCTATGTATCTTTAAGATTCAAAGTGGATGTTCCTGGGCGTATCTCATAGCCCTTATTCAATAGTTGTGTATTCCTTACTGATTTGATTAAGGGTTAATTGCTGATTAGGTCCCCAACCTTTCCTTTTAGTTGCAAAAACATCCAAACCTTTGTTTTTTATCATCATATGTCCCGAACCTTTTGATTATTAGCACCATAGGTCCACATTAACAGATCTATTACAATTTTTGTTAACTCCAGTATCTTGCATGTGCATTTCCTTTCTGGAATTGCCAACAAAATTAAATTGGCATACACAATGCTCACACTTCCTTCCTAGAATATATATGATTTATGATTTCATGTTTCTATATGTGATAGGATCATGAGATGATTTAACCAAGATAAGTTTTATAGATTTGACCATTTTAGGTTTTCTTGGTGGTGTCTTCCATGTCTTCAGCTTGAATCTTACTGTAAATTTCTTCTAAACAAAATACAAAATATATATTGCTGGTTGTCCTAATTTGGCCGCTCAAATGAGGATTCGAGTTTGTTCCATGGATGAATTACCCTGTTACACTAGGAGGCTGGGAGCAATCAAAATTTATGTGAAAATGATGAGTGGGACAATGATGAAGAATTATCTAAGAGGGGGTAAAAACCAAGAATCATTAATGGGAGCAACATGAAATAGACAATCTCCAAGTGATAAAGAATCAATGGGAATAGCAACAAATCTCCAATCTTCAAGTTACCAAGGTAGTTAAATGAGCTAGGGTTTCCTGAATTCCTGGGTTCTTTACTCATGTATAGAGTGACCATTATGTTATTCTTTTGTATATATGTCTGTATGTATCAATTGCATGTATATGTTTGATTTGTTTAAATTTTGATGTATTGTAATTTATTTTAATCCATCTGAGCTAAGAAAATTCAAGTATATTTTTATCTTCTTCAAATCCTATTTTGGTATTAGAGACATCAATGTGGTCTAATTCAGAAAATCAGTCACAAACGAGTACAACCTTCCCTTCCAATGTTGTCTCTGCTCACTCAAACTTAGCTCCACTAAATCTAACATAAAACCTATCGATCAAGCTAGATAATGACAACTTCCTACTATGGAAAAACATGATTATTCCAATTATTAAAGGGAAACCTTCAAGGCTACCTACTTGGTACAAACACTTACCCACCTGAGTTCAAAACTGTTGAAATCACCACTTATTGAGGAACAATTACTGAAAAAATTCCAAATCCTGAACATACTAAATGGTTATCTAATGATTCCCTTCTTATGGGATGGCTATATGCCTCAATGAGCTCAGACATAGCCTTAAGAGTTATGGGTAGTAGCAGTGATGCAGAAATGTGGAGAGCTGTTCAACAAAGCTCTGGAGTCCTCAACTGAGCAAAGACGACTTCCCCATTAGAGAGTTACAGAGGATAAAAAAAGGGTCAATGACCATGGACAAGTACTTGACAACTGTCAAGATACTAGCTAACAACCTAGAGGTTGCAAGAAAAGTAGTTGATCAACAAGATTTGATCAACCACGTTCTAGCTAGTCTAGATGAAGACTACACTCCAGTAGTCGTGTAGCTAAATGACAAAGAAAATTTGAATTGGCATGAAATGAATTCCTTTCTACTCACCTTCGAAAGTAGATTGGACTATCTGAATGAAATTAGAATAGGACTGGGCTCTGTGAACTTGAGCTAAGAAACTATAGAGGAGTTCATTATAGTAGAAGAACAAGAGAAAATTACGAAGGATGGTTTGTTAGAGGAAGAGGTAGAGGAAGGACTAGAGGAGGAAGACAAATAGAGTTCATAACTCCATGTCAGATCTGTGGCTTGTATAACCATCAAGTCAGATGGTGTTATAAGGGATTTGATAAGAATGTTGCAGGATTGAAACCAACATAGTTCAGTGGATCAAATCAGAACAACAATGGTAATCGTTCTGATTATTTTGCATCACCAGGATATTGTGAAGATCCAACCTGGTATGTTAATTCAGGTGCTAGTGGCCATGTGAAAAATGACATGAGAAACCTTGCAAAAGCTCAAGAATACTCTGGTAATAAAGATGTGAAGATTGTTAATGGTAAGGTAAGTCTCTCACTATAACTCATATTGGTACAAATGTCTTACATGTGAAAGGCAAGAATCACCTATCTCTAAACAAATTTTTACATGTTCTTGAAATAAAGAAAAATTTACTCAGTGTTTCTAGGTTTACTAGAGATAACGATGTTTTCATTGAATTTCACCCAAATTTCTGTGTTGTGGAGGATCTGCTAATGGGGAATCCAGTGGCACACATGATCCTTAAGGATGGACTATACAAGTTAAACCTATCAAATTCTCATTCTCAAGACACAACCATTACTGTTTCTAAGTTTCCAATGTTTACTCTTCTTCTCCCATGTAATAAATCACAGACTAAGCTAAATGAAATAGAGGTTTAGCATAGGATACTGGCCATCCCTAACACTGAGTCAAGTTCTAAAGGTCTGTAACAAGCCTATTTCAATTAATGAAATTTTTTTATTTTGTGATTCATATCAAATTGGAAAGAGTCAAAAACTTCCATATAAATTATCTACTTCACAAGCATCCAATCCACTAGATTTAAACACACAGATGTCTAGGGACACTCACCTGTAAAATCAACTGCAGGATTTAAGTAATATATAGTTTTTGTGTATACCCTCTCAAACAAAAGTCAGATTGCTTGAAAACCTTTATCAAGTTCAAACACCTAGTTGAAAAATAATTTGAAAGAAACATCAAGACCATACAAATTGACTATGGAGGAGAGTTTAGAGCATTTGAAAAATATGCCTCATAAAATGGAATAGGGAATGGATTTTTTGCCTCTATTCATCTGCTCAAAATGGAAGGCCGAACGAAAGCATAGGCATCTCTCAAAAATAGCCCTTACACTTCTACCAAAAGCTCATTTACCTTTATACTACTGGTGGGAGGCTTTTCAATGGATACTCATCTTATAAATAGAATGCCAACCCAAGTATTAGATCTTAAAACATCATCTCAGGTATTGTTCAAAAAGGAACAAAAGTATGAAAGCAACTAGGCAACAACGACTACTTAACTCTCTGCTCACTAGTACAGACAGACTCATTTGCGTCGGTTGTAAAAGCGATGTATTTGGTACAGAACGTAAATTCTAGACTTTACACGATGGTTGTACAGTGACGCCTAAAGTTAGTCTAGACTTTAGGCGTCGGTTCTCACTTTAAAATCGACGCCTATAGTATTTTTTTTTTTGGCACCATATGCTCTTGCGTCCAAGCCACTGCAGGTCATGACCTGCAATCACCTAGATGTGACCTGCAATGATGTAACTGCGGGTCATGGCCTACAATCACCTGAATGTGGCTTGCAATGGCCCAGGTCACTGCAGGTCATGACCTACAATCACCTGAACGTGGTCAGCGGTGACTTGAACATTCTCCACATGCATATCACAGAATCTATCACCATCCAATATATATACATACATACATACATACATACATACATACATACATACATACATACATACATACATACATGTAATCGACATATATGTAATCAAATTAAATAAAAAATAATTATATTTACAAGATTGTTAACAAGTTTGAATGAAAAATATTTACATAAACTCATTAACAAAGTATTTTTCCCATAAGTTTTGAATCTCGATGATTTCCCCCGTTGAGTAGTATTCTTTAAATGCCTACAAATAATTAAAATGAATTATTAGTTATTTGTTAATAAAATATAAATTCATAATTAAAAATTGTCATTCTTCAATAACTAATACCTTTTCTAATGAAGCGAGTTGAGAGTGTTATGTGACTATCTCATATATGTCTCTCATAACGTAATAGCTGCATTAAGAACCTTCAGGTTGTTGAGGACACTAAGTTTTTCACATTGAAAACTAACATTAGTAATCAAACTAACTAGAATATGGAAATAATTCATAAGTTTGTAATAAAATTTAAATGTGTTTTCAACCTTTACATTTTGCCACGTTGTATTGCTTTTTGTCCTAATGCCTCCAGGTGCCCAATATGTTTTTAAAGCCTTAAAGTTTTAATAAATTATATGAACAAGTCACAAAATAATAATAAAACTCAAATTTTCTATAGAAATTTTGGCAGAGTCTCCCCTATAAATTGAACTTATCCAACCTGTAAAGAGACCCTGCTATTGAAAACTATCACAACTTCTCAACAATTGCAACATAAATGCATCAATTTCATCACAAATCCACAATTATTCAATAAAAATTTTCCAACTTATCCACCATGCACTTATAAACAAAAAAGCATGACCAAGGAAATAATTACTTACGTGTTCAATATCGACTTGATATCTATGTCACACTTAAATGCAATAGCTGAATCCAAGAAGTACGCCGTATTCTTTTAAGGAGAAATCACTAGCAACATCCAGTGATTCCTACATATTATGAATGTGTAAATACAATTTTAAACATCTATGATTCAAATTAGGTAAGAGAGAGAGAGAGAGAGAGAGAGAGAGAGAGAGAGAGAGAGAGAGAGAGAGAGAGAGAGAGAGAGAGAGAGAATATCAGTGGTCTTACTCCTGAAAATACTGTGCTAGAATGAATTTCTTCTTTTGCATTGCCTTCATGGTGTCAGTCATATAAGTGATAACACCATCTACATTTGTTCTTACCGTAACCGACACAATGTGTGTTGGAGACATTAATCCATATTCAATATCGTATTACTGACACAACCCATGGAGGTACCTAAAAATAATTAAACCAATTAATAGAAATAAAATAATAATTTAAATTGAAGTTAAGATTTGTGGTTAGAAGTCTTACATTAAAAATACTCGTAAGACAAATATATCCAACCATTACATCGTAAGCAAATTGGTGATGTCTCCGACCATAACAAAAATACAATCGTTGTACATACAATTGAACACAAAGGCATCTACGGGCACCCGATAGAAGTCATTACCAACATGCAATCGAAGGACCTGAGTGTGTAACATTTTACATTTATCACCCAGACGTTGTAACGTTTCATCGTCAACAATCGCAAGTCGTTGGGTAGATGAAAATTCGAAACTTTGAGAGGCGTTTTCCCTTTGTTAGATTATTACCTATTTTGGTGCCTCTTCCTGCAATAAAATAATTTTTATCATCATAACACGTCTAATACAAATTTAAAATAAATTAATATTAAAATAAACTTTTATATAACTAAATGTTATTACCTCTCCAAAAATCATTAACTCCTTAGACCATTGAAAGAAGCTTCCAATAGCTTCTCCTACCGTGGTATGGTGTTGAGATGACACTGGAAGAAAGAAAAAAATCACATGTTTTTAGTTTTTAACTCAATAAAAAAATCGCACGCGTACATTTAAATATACCTTAAATTTTTGCGTCGACGTTGTTTCTTGAACGACTCTCATTGCTCTTCAGTTAAGAAATCATAAAGCTGCGTAGGAGATGTATATTTCGGGTGTTCATGGGTAATGAAATCATGAACCCACCACGTCTTGAAATCTTTCCACCGCATCATCGCAACTTTCAAAACATCTCGTTTCTGATTGTCATCGGGGATGTTGAACTCCTTCTAAAAGACAAGGAAATATACGAAGTTATATAAAAAAATTACAATCAATTATCAATTGACTATGTATGAAGTAATAGAACCTTTATTTCTTCCCACGTCATGTCCTTAAGGCCTTGATCAACTTTGTGCCAATCGTTGATGTTTATGTCAATGTGAATACGGAACATAGACCCTACAAAAGATTTGAAGTTCTTCTTGTATGGTCTGATTAGCCTATTAAGGTCATCGAACTCAATGACCTTCACTTCCTGCGCCACCTTCTTCATTTTCTTGCACGTAGTTGGCCCTCTTGTCTTTTTTGTTTGGGCAGTACGATGATCATCTGAAGAGCTTAAAGACTTGTCCATTATATTGAGAAAATAAGGCATGTACCTGCATATATAACAACACACACACACACACACACACACACACACACACACACACACACACACACATATATATATATATATATATATATATATATATATATATATATATATCAAATTAGTGTTATCAAAATCACAAATGAATATTAACAATGAATAAAGTATATATAAAGAATACTAGATAGTTATAAGTAAAAATATGTACATGAACTCACACAATTAATAATCACGAACAATGGTCAATCCATAATCCTTCTTCATGATCCCAACGCATGTAATTTGATTCAATGTTATCTTCCCCTAAAGTTCCATTCGGTTGTATACCAATAGAAAATGGAGGAGTTTCATCAAAATGGTCATAATCTTCTTCATCTACCACATCACCAATGCCAACAATGCGTGCAATGACCTGGGTCCCACTTAACGGACTGTCCCGGTCGTTAGATGACGGCGTACTGTCCTCACTATACCAACACGAGTCTTTTCAACATGCTTTGTCCTCACTCGCACGGTCCCTGAGAAAACTTCCCAGGAGGTCACCCATCCCAAAATTTCTCCAAGCCAAGCACGCTTAACTGTGAAGTTTCTAACGATGGACTTCCGAAAAAGAAGGTGCACCTTGTTGGTATGAGTAGTACCTATCATTTCTTTTAAGCTTTCTTAGTCGGGGTATTACAATCACCCCTATTAGACTCGCGATGTCCTCGTCGTGCTTAACCCATCTGAGGATCTATTGTCAGGCATTGAGATTCTAGAGGTGGCTCCCGCCCTATGGCGTGGCACTTAGTTCCCAATTTCCGGCTGGCGGCCGGCTCTGATACCATTTGTAATTACCCGGGTCCAACTTAATGGGCTGTCCTGGCTGTTAGATGATGGCGTACTGTCCCCACTATACCAACACTAGTCTTTTCAGCATGCTTTGTCTTCACTCGCACACTCCCCGAGAAAACTTCCCAGGAGGTCACCCATCTCAGAATTTCTCCAAGCCAAGCATGCTTAACTGTTGAGTTTCTAGTGATGGACTTCCGGAAAAGAAGGTGCACCTTGTTGGTATGAAAAGTACCTATCATTTCCCCATCGCGCTTAACCCATCTGAGGATCTGTTGTCAGGTGTTGGGATTCTAGAGGTGGCTCCCGCCCTATGGCGTAGCACTTAGTTCCCGATTTCCGGTTGGCGGCCGACTCTGATACCATTTGTAATGACCCGGGTCCAACTTAACGGGCTGTCCCGGCTGTTAGATGACTACGTCCTGTCCCCACTATACCAACACTAGTCTTTTCAGCATGCTTTGTCCTCACTCCTACACTCTCAGAGAAAACTTCCCAGGACGTCACCCATCCCAGAATTTATCCAAGCCAAGCATGCTTAACTGTGGAGTTTCTAATGATGGACTTCCGTAAAAGAAGGTGCACCTTCTTGGTATGAAAAGTACCTATCATTTATTTTAAGCTTTCTTAGTCGGGGTATTACAATGTGTTTCTTGCCTTGAATGTGACTGACCAGTTAGGATCGGCAGGATTAAGAACATAAAATACCTGTTTCGCTTGTGATGTGATATGAATGGCTCATCAAGATAACCCAGCTACCCAAAATTCACCAAAGTGAAACCTAATTCATCCACCCTGTAATCAAGTTCCCACATATCTTCAATGACACCTTAATAGGGCATTGATGCAACCATTGGCATGGTATCTTTGGCACTGAAAAATCTGTTCATAGTGCTACTTGTGTCACTCCATTGTTTTGTACCGTACTCTTATCATCTTCACGTTTAGTGTGAAATGTGTACCCATTAATGTCATATGCTTCGTAAGACCTCACAATCTTGCTAGGGCCGTATGCTAACCACTTTACAATTTCAACAATGGTATTCGGCATTTGTGACAACTCTTTCATCACTCTATCTTTGAACCATTTTGCAAATGAACGATGTGTTGATTAGTTTCCCACCTTTCAAATTTTGAAGGATTCTGCTGTCTTAAGATGGACATGTGCTCGTCCAGATATGGATGAACTTCAATATGGTGTTGTAATACAAGGAGGTGTCCTTTGTCTCGTAATTCAACATTGGGGACGATTGATTTGCATCCAATCGTACCTTTACCTTCAAGTCTTCCCTCGTGATGAGATTTAGGAACACCAACAATCTCAACATCATCTAGGTAATTAGTACAAAATTCAATAACCTCCTCAGTAGCATAACCTTCAATGATACTGTCTTCAGGTCTAAATCGATTTCTCACATATCCTTTCAATATACCCATTTATCTCTGAAATGGATACATATATGACGCGACCCCAATCGGGAATCTCGCCGAAAACGCGGAATAACTAAAATAAAAACCTAGGAAAGATCTAAGACAAATTAAACACGAGAAAACAAGAACTCAAGAAATAAAATAACAGAATCAAAAGATAGATTGACGATAAAACCTTGACCAAATATTCAAGACGCAGGAATTGATGCGGAATAAAGAAGCAAGATCGGTGAACGCCACAAGGGATGTCAACTCCTTGATAAGTTCTAGTTGGAACGCCACAAAGATTAAATATTTGATAAGTTCAAGAAAAGGGAATAACTTAATCTTCAACAAGAGAATCCTCTTTCAATTTAATCAATAAAATCCAAACTGTCTTTACAATGATGAAATTGTGAATAATATAATGAAAAACGCGTCTAACCCTAACCCTAGCCACTAGGAATTAAAAAAAGGGAAAATAATAAAGAAAATTGACAATAATTAAAAAGAAACGCAAAAATCTGGTTTCGATTTCAACCGTGAGATCGCGTGGTTTTAACACGCGCGATTGCGTGGTTAACCTTGAAACTCTCGGGTGATTTTTTTTGTGCAGTCGCGGGATCGCTCCCTCCTTGGCCTAAGCAATCGCGTGGTCTTTCTGGATGATTCCAATTTTCGTCCCCTTGAAGCAACTCGATCCGATTTGATCCTCAACTCTAGCCCAACACAAAAGTTGTTCCTTTTCCCATGTAGATTATTATGGAATCGCCCGATCCTGATTTTTCCTTTGTTCTCCTACCTTGGATCACATCAATATACGTCAAGAACATCGGACCACAGATCTTAATTTCTCTCAGCCAGTGAACAAGTAAGTGCACCATAATGTCAAAAAATGATGGCGAAAAATTCATTTCAAATTGATATAGAGTGATAACAATATCGTCCTGCAAATCATCCAACGCCTCCGGATCAATAACTTTACTTAAAATTACATTGAAGAAAAAAAAATGTTTTATAATGAGTTGTCTAACATATTTTGGGAGTATGCCTCGAATTGCAACTGGTAACAAGTGTTGCATTAAGACATGACAATCATGAGACTTCATACCAACCAATTTCAAGTCCTTCATTGACACAAGACTTTTAATGTTTGATGAGTATCCAAATGGAACCTTAATAGCATGCAGGAACTCACAAAAACTTGTTTTCTCTTTTATGGACAAAGTATAACAAGTTGGGGGTAAATAAGTACATTTTTTTTACTCTCGTGGTGCTAATTGATCACATATTCCCATTTCTACCATGTCCTATTTGATTTTGATACCATCTTTTGTCTTTTCTTGAATGTTCAATAATGTCTCAATGATGCTATCACAAATATTTTTCTTCGCGTGTATTCCATCAACTATAGATTAATAATTGAAATTAAATATGATAATTTATTAATTTTGGAATCTTCATAATTTTACGAGGATGGTTGTATTTTGTCTTGTTATTTATTTAGTATGGTCAATTCTGTACTAGTGAAAATCACCTTAAATTATAATTATAATTTTTTATTTATAAAAAACCTTACAGAAATTTCGATAGAATCTCCTCTATAAATTGAACTTAGCCAGCCTGTTGGAGTAATCAAAATGCCAAAATAAAACCAAAATGTTCAACATCGACATATTCAAAACTCAAACACAGCTCCAGCCAAACTTCAACATCATCAACTACTCCAAAACTAATCCGAAATCAATTCCCAACTCCTAAAAACTAAAACTAAGATTTCATAACTTAAAATCCTATAATTTCAATAGAACTTCAATAATTCAAATATTGTAATGTATCAATATACTAACTAAAAATAAACAATATAAAATTAACATTCAAAACGAACTAATAAAAAATTCATTTAAACCAATTACCATTTAAAAAAATAATAAATTCAATCATAAACTAACAAATTAAATCAATTAACTAGTTAATATACCCAGACCGCCAGGTCATGAAGCTTATCTAGGGGATATTTTTTATTTGCATAAACATATATGGGTGGGATTAAATA
Source organism: Ligustrum vulgare (assembly GCA_963555705.1). Classification (NCBI taxonomy): domain Eukaryota; kingdom Viridiplantae; phylum Streptophyta; class Magnoliopsida; order Lamiales; family Oleaceae; genus Ligustrum; species Ligustrum vulgare. The sequence continues at coordinate 36,195,103 of OY743173.1, read as the reverse complement.
TATGACAGGGTTACCCAATATTGTAATTATCGTTGATCAGCACGAAGAATATACGGCCCTGCGAGAGTGTATCACTTTGGGAATTCCAACAATTTGTTTAATCGATACAAATTGCTATTAACTGTGCTAACCTTGGTATGGAAGTTATGCATAAACATATGAGTCAGGGCCTAAGATCAGGCCGAAAGGCGTAGTCGATGGACAACAGGTGAATATTCTTGGAGCGGGAGATTCAATTAATCGAGATTTCGAAGCTGAAATTTCACCTTTTATGTATAGTGGAAAGAGAGAGAGGAGGGAATGTCAAGTAAAATGGGAGATATATCCGCACGGGAGAGATATATTTAACATTTTGGGAGTCGGTTCTAAAGAGAATCGACTCCCATGGGGGAAAATCGAGTTTTACGCGTCGGTTCTAGAAGAACCAATGCGTAAAACCCATCTTTACGCTTCGGTTTACGCATCAGTTCTACAAGAACCGACGCATATTCTTAATGTTCAACACACTGGCGTTGGTTTCTTTAGTACAACCGACGTTTATTTTTGAAATATATTTATGCCACCGTCCTTTTATAGGCACCGATTTTACTAAAAATCAACGTATATTCCTATTTTTTTTTTCAATTCTGTACTGGTGGCTATCAATAAAGTTATGTATCTTCCAAAAAATCTTCTTGAAGTTATTAAGTGCTCACTAACATGACTGATATTGGTTTCTTGCAATTATAAGGTGAAATAGGGCCCATGAATAATCAAGGCAATAAACCCATAATTCTTTTGTAAAACTGAGTTAAGAAATATAGATAAGAACTGTTGGTACTTATATGAAGAATAAAATGAATTTTTTGCGTTATGAAGTATTTGTAATGTTTCCTGTCATACATGCACAGGTGAAAAAAACAGACACGAAACATAGCCCGGATCAACCTTGTACTTAGATAGAATTTTTTATTAGAATGTACCTTTGATGAATCTCGTGAATCTAAAATCTAAAACAGGAGGTACAACCTTGTCACCACCAACTGTCCAATTGTCCAGCCTCTAACAGAAACACAGCGAGTTGAATCTGGAACTCCATCAATCTCCAACAGTTGGAATGAATTCGAGAGAATATTGTTTTTCTCTTTGTGCTAGCATGAGAAAAACCTAATGCTAGAAAAATGACTCCCCTATTTTCTCTACAATAGTGCACATATTAATATGTGCACCTCAAAACCCTAACCCTATTCACAATATGGCCATTAATAGGCCTTGATTAATTAATCTAATTTTAAAGTCCGTCCCAACAATTGGGCTTGTACATTAATTCTAACAATCTCCCACTTGGACAAGATTCAATTCCTAACACTCAATTCTCACCTTTTGTGTGTGACCCATTAGGTTCCATTCACAATGGAAAACATCATGTTGTTATTATTCCAATCTGATTGGAATAAGATGAATTTAAAATTCCATTTATAATTCATCCTTGACTCACCAAGATCGATTAATTCACGTCGCCATCCTAGATTGACATCTAGCAATGTGTCAAGGCAATCCATGTGAAAGGAAAAGTCATGTGGCATGACAAGACAAATTCATGTGCAGTTACCATGGAAATATAATCCCTTCATCAATATAACCCAATTGGTTAAGAGATATGGATAGCGTCAATCTCATTTCAACCAATTATATTAATCACTACTTATCTTAGTTGATCTTGTTATGCCTGAAAACACATTTTCAACTCATAACTTCACCCCGACCGAGGAATTTATATCAACTTAAGTGAGCGAAATACAGGTTATAATCTCCTACTACCCAGGAGTAATGAATCATCATATTGGACATACACAACCTTCATATGACTCTCACTATACCCGTACGACGTCATCCTGATGACTTCCTCTCAAGAGCCAACATCAACGCTCTCCAAAGCATAGTAATCCTCATGTAAGATTCTATGAAGTCCTCAAGTCAAAGGACCAAATCTACAACCGCGTATTAGAGATTCACCACTGACGCTTGGATAGTTATCCATGTGGAATCTCTAGGTGGGTCATCCAATGCTTTGTTCATCTAACAATGCATCCAAGTGTTCATTTGAAAATCCCTCTACATTCTAGCTTGTGATATAAGCTACTTTCTTCATAAGAAAGAAATGCAACATATGCTAGTCTAACTGCAACAATAATATTCGTATCTTGTTGTTACTTTGACTAGGGAAAATTTTAGAATAAGATATTAATGACTTGTATCTCACAGTCACAACACCTTGTAACTTACAAGTTACTTAAACTTATTCTACAGACTCTATTATCTAAATAATGAGTTAAACTCAATTTAATAATAGATCTGCCTTTATTGTAACAATGATAATATGTGTTATACTACCTCAACGGTTGGATTTAGAGCATGACACTGATATTCTCCCACTAGATCCAATAACTCATGTATCCTATACATAATGAATTTATATGATAATCATATTCCTATTAGGATAATGGTTTTATAGGTGGATCTTCAATATGTGACTCTTCACATATTCAACCTTCTCAAGGTTAGTAGGCATGAATTCTATTTTTATACAATCTTCGAATAAGATAGTAGCCCCTAAATACATACTCAGATCATCGATGAGACCCAGTTCCCTCACTTGCGTGATGGCTCCATTGTCGTCACAGTACTCATTACTGGAGCTACAATGCTAGGAACACTTATAGTTCACTAATGAGCTTAACGATCGATATTGCTTCACAAGAACTTATGTATTTGGTCTCGGTTGTATAGTTAGCGGTCTCTCTTGTTTGAACCATTTCAAAACTGACCACACCACTACTATGAGTTAATTAACAATTAGACTGAATATTTCCTTCATCTTTTTCCTAACTGAAGGATGGTATCTCTATACCTAAAGACTATAAGTCTACATTTCTCCATATGTCTATCGTATTCTTAGTACTTCTCAAGTTCTCAATAATAAAAAAGGTGTTGTACATAGTGTGGTATTTAAGAAGATCTTATTGTCAAATAATCGAGTATCTTCTCCACATCATTCTTTCTCAATATGTGTTCTAAACACCATTTTAAGAAGATTAACCCAAAACTTTTGGGGTATAATCCTACATTGGATTCATTCATGCTAACCCTATTAGCATTACATCTATGTACGTGGATTGAGAAATCAAAACAACCTTTCAGATCTATCTCTATAGATTCTGGTTCCCAAAGTGAAGGTCTTATTTCTCAAATCCATCATGGAGATATTCAAAATATGTCATCTACATATAGTATCAGAAATATTGAACACTCCCACTAACCTTTTATATACACACATTCTTTATCTTCAATTTTTGATAAAATCAAACATTTTGATTATCTCATCAAAATTAAGATTCTAGCTCCGTGAGGCTTGCTTTAATCTGTAATAGATATCTGTAGCTAGTATACTATGTTTAAGTATATATAAGGATTCAAAAATCCCATAATCGCAGTATGCTGCTACCTCAAGCAGAATCCGAATTGATTCAGAGTAAACACATTTACAGCCTATGGATCTTACCCATTTCAGGAAAATCAAACAAGTTCCGAAACTTTGTTTTTATCTTGGATTCTATGGCTTCCTCCCATCTCGTTTAGTCAACATTTGACTTAGCTTCTATGTAAATATATGCTCATTATCATTAATGACTAATACAATATCAACAATCAGGGATGTGTAACTCAATGAAGTATACATGATCTTAATATCTTTACATTGAGCTAGTGCGTTCTTAGTCGTCACCACGTCCTTAACACCGATCATGTCCCAAGCATTGATCTGTACCTCATCTAATACAAGCACATCCAGCTTATTTAATCGGTTGAGTATATATGTGTAATCATGAACTCTTTCACGTTCTACTCTTACTCCCATTGTCTTCTCTTAGATGAACTATTTATTCAAGATATTGACAAAATTTGAGATAGACTTTCTTTCTCAATAGGAATGTAGAAATAATATCAAACCATCTTTTGGATATCCCACTAATATACATATTGGACTAAGGCTATTGCTTATCCAAATTTGGTATACTTCTAATAAGTATTGAGGTCTTAAATCTTAAAGCGAGGAAGATTAGACCTTTGAAATCCATATCTTATATGGACCTTCATCAACCGATTATCATGGAACACGACTAAGTGTATAATATAAAGTTTTCAGTGCAAAGCTCCAAAAACTGTTTTGGAGATTTTGCGTGACTTCATCAATGATTGCATCAATTGTAATCATTCCCCTTTCAGATACGCCATTGTGTCGAGGTGTATTCAAAAGGGTTATTTATGCAAAAATTATGTTCTCATAACATAACACAAGCTTAAAGTCAATCACTTTGAAATATTCTTCACTTTGATCAAATCTACGTGCTTAGAATATTTTTCTCATTTTGGCATTCTAATTTATATCTGTATTATTTGAACTTTTCAAACTTTCAGATTTAACCTTTATTATAGATGACAATGACAATCATGGTTATCTAATGATTAAAGACCACTCTGATAAATGCCCGCTTACATCCGAATGTAACAGGCTCAGTGGATCAATCATCCCACCTTTCCCGTTTCCAATAAAATTAACTTATCAATTTACCTCCAAGGTGAGATATACTTATATCTCTATTAATTGAATAAGTCAAGTGTCAGATTTAAGTGTGACTTCTTCTTTGCCTTATCAATATTCAGAATGTAGACTATTTGTTGTTTACCTAACTTCCATAATATCCCATCTAAGTTAACGAATAACTTTTATTCTTAATTAAAGAGGATAAGCACTTCAGGTCCAAACATGAAGTGGAAGTTTTGTTCTTCATAAGAAATGTAATTAACAACTGTCTAATTTTAAACTGAACGAGAAAGCAAAAATAAGTGATAGCTTCTTAATCTGTTCAAGCAACATTTGCTTTATTACTTACAAATAGGTATATCACCATTTTTAGCAATTATTTTACTTTTAGCCATTGTATATTATCGGTATCTAATACTCGATTGGCTAAGTAGATTATTTAACCTCTATCACATAGAAAACTGAAGTAGAAGATTTACCAAACTTCTCACTTCTTCAGTTCGATTAAGGAAGTCTCGCAATTATAAATGTAGTGTCCTATTATTGGAATGTTCGAGAAGAATATTCTCGATCATATCGTGTTTTGAGATCATTTCTCAAAGAACGGCGCCAATTCAAGAATTTCAATCTAATGAACTCACGGAGTGTCAATTACACTCCATAAATTCAAGTAACAACTCAAATTTTAAAACTCATACAACAACTATAATAAATCAAAAATAGAATCACGTATTATCATGCATAAATCAATTTAATAAGGTCTTTTATTAAATCGATTGCTCCCACTGTTTTACTTGAATTAATGACCCTCAACATTAATCTCGTAGAATCTTGTTAGATTCACAGTAGGCTAGAATCCCATTTATTCCGTTAGAACCTTGAGTGACTCAAAAAGCTCTAATAAAACATTCATGTAGATACTCCTATCAATCACATCTCCATGTGACTCCTAGATCATCAAGTAGACAACTCTTTTTCGCACACATCTTATGTATTTACTTGATTATGCCTCCAAAATCTCATCCCCTTAAATTCTACCCATTGTTCAGAAACATCTTATGTTTCATAGTGATAAACACACATTCCCACTCCCAGTCTTGAGTGACTCAACAAGTTGACATCGAGGGCGGATTCTGGTTTATTCACTATAACAATGGAAGGCACTTTGTATTAACCAATTAATACGAATTTTATAAATTACTTCCAAAATTATATCCCTTTTTAATTGACTCAAAAAGGATGTTATTTTGGTTAAATCTGACCCATTGTTCAGAAGTATCTAACATTTCATAATGAGAAACATATCTATCATCGAGTAGCGTTGAGTGACTCAATAAGCTAACATCGATAGCAAACTCTGATTTTTCATTATAACAACGGAAAGCACATGACTTAATATATTTTAATTGAGGGATTTGGTCTCATCATTCTTATGTATATTAACTAACATCAACTATTCAATTAATCATACATACAATATTACTGTGGATGATTATGGGCAATATCTATATAGTCTTCTTGAGCCATGAAGAAGACTAGTTGGTCAATTCCTAGGGGACATTGCATTCGATCATCGAATGCTAAATGCAATAATCTCCATCTGCTGCTGCAACCTGTATCCTATACTAGTTATCTTCTTGTGGTCAGCTCCAACCTGTATCCTATACTAGTTGGCACGCAGGCCTGTATCAAAGGACGCGCAGGACCATATCTACAAACTAGAGCTCACAGGCCCAAATAAATTAAATAATAGGCACGCAGGCCCAATTAAATAATAATAGGCTCCCAGACCCAACCAACAAAAATAGAATAAATTAACCATCCAACCAATCACATGGGTCGAGTCCATAACCATCCACTAAATACACATTGTCATATAAATGTATTATAATATAATATCTAATATTATATAAACAAATTTCAAGTTTCTAACAATTTGGGTTGTCTAAACTAATTTAGATAAAATTGATCGGAACAATAATTAATTAATCAAATTAATTAATTAACTTTAGTTAGCGAGTTTTATTTAATTAAAATCATATTTTAATCAAATACCAAATTAGAGTCCAAATCTAAATCCAAAAACAGGAAAATTGAATTAACATCTTAATTTAGGATAAAACTCCTAAAATAAAATAAAATTCAATTTAGTAATTAATTAATCAAATTAACCAATTACTTTAATTAACATGTTTATTTAATTAAAATCAAATTTTCATTAAATAATAAATTAGAGTCCAACTCCAATTTCAAGATTATAGGGCTAATTGAATTTAGGATCAAATCCTAAATAAAATTCAATTAATAATCAATTCATCGAATTTAATTAAAATCGAATTTTAATTAAACACCAAATTAGAGTCCAAACTCTAATTCTAAAATTAGGACAAATTGAATTAACATTTTAATTTAGGATAAAACTCCTAAATAAAATAAAATTCAATTTAGGGTCAAAGTTAAATATTTTGTTAAAATCCAATTTTAACAATAATTTAAAAGTCGTGAATTTTAAAATAAAAATTTGAATTGGGTCAAATCTTTTAAATTTGGTCAAACCAATTTGAAAATTCAATTTAAAATTCAATTTGAAAAATTGCATTCTGACCATTCTCCTTTTAAAATCAAACTTTAACCCTTGTTATTTAATTGCAGACAGGGGATCACAATTTCATAAATTGCAAAGAAGCCTCGTCCTCAATCTTAACCTTAATCCGAAAATTGCAAATTGGGGCCTGAAAGTTCATAAATTGCAGGAAAGGCCCCCGCCCCAAATCAAACCCTAGATTTGAGCACCAGTTAACTTGGAGCCCCCGTCTCCGCTTTTCGCGACGGCATCTCGCCGGTGTGCAGCCCCGACTCTGCGGCGTGAAATGCGCTGTTTTGTAGCGGCATTTCGTAACTGTAGCAGCGTAGCAACGTCACACACTATTTCCTGCAACATCTTGCGACCTGAGTCAGAGCAGCGCGACACTGCGATTGTAGCAGCATCATACGATGCTGCAGCAGTCGCCGCTGCTGCTACAGCGCACGACACTGCCAGTCTGGGCAGCGACGATGGAGGTGCTGTTATGCACAGCGGCGTCCAACATCGATGCTATACCGCGCCCCTGAGTCCGTCCTTCGATGGATACAGCTCCATGGTGCCATCACCGTGCGACAACGACGATGGCAGCGACATCTCTCGCCCGCCAAGTCCATTCCAATTGTATTTCGGCTAAAAATTAATTTTCTTTTTCAAATCAAATATGCACCAAGAAAAATTAATTTTTTCAAAAGCCAGAAACAAGAAATCAATTCAATCTACTATTGAATTCATCAAAGCATTAACAAACTCTAACAAGTAACAAGGCAGGCTCTGATACCACTGTAAGGTTTAGGGTCATACATGCACAGTGGAAATAAAACAGACACGAAACCATAGCCCGGATCAATCTTGCACTTAGATAGAATTTGTGATTAGAATGTACCTTTGATGAATCTCGTGAATCTGAAATCTGAAACAGGAGGTACAATCTTGTTACCACCAGCTATCCAATTGTCCAGCCTCTAACAGAAATCCACACAGCGAGTTGAATCTGGAACTCCATCAATCTCCAACAGTTGGATTGGATTCGAGAGAATATTGTTTTTCTCTTTGTGCTAGTATGAGAAAAACCTAATGCTAGAAAAATGACTCCCCTAATTTTTCTACAATAGTGCACATATTAATATGTACACCTCAAAACCCTTACCCTATTCACAATAGGGCCATTAACGGGCCTTGATTAATTAATCATATTAATTAATCTAATTGTAAAGTCCGGCCCAACAATTGGGCTTGTACATTAATTCTAACGATATTCCTAGATGTACGAGATTCTGCTTATGGTTTGATGATATACAATTGCACCTAATATAAAATTTTGTTGTGACTGAATTGTGAGACGTGACACATAATAGAATTATAGAGATCTATTTTGAAAATTTGGAATTCAATGGTGATGTGAGGATCTAATCTCTTTCGTTAAGTACACAGTGTGATTTTTATGTCTTATACTGCATGACCAGTATTCTATTTATTCTTTGTATTAATGATAATGCATTACTGAGGCTGACTTTTACTTGTTAAAAAATTGCAATGAACTAATTTCAAAATATGCTTCTTCCTTGTTGAAAGATTGGTTGTATTGGTATCTTCTTTAAGTAGAATTATTGTATCCACCAAAAAAGGATGATGTCCAAATTAAAACTATATTTTGTATTTTGTTTCAATGATGATCAAATAGTTCAATATATGCTGTCGAGAAGGAGCCAAAAAAGATCCCATTACAGAACATTGTCCATTGGGGGCATCGACAAGAAAGAATTTGAATCTAATGTATTTCCTCCATTGTATTACATTCAAGCGTGATTCGAAGAAATCTACCCTTCATTTCCCTAGCAAGAACACTTACTGGAATTGTCATTTCTGGGAGGAGAATTGAATTCATCGATTTAGGGTTTGTTTGGATGCAAAGGCTAACTTTTCTGCGATGATTGCAGTAAATGGTTCTTGTAATTATGACTGAAGAAATGAAAGAAGGCTTTTCAAAGAAGAATTTCATGTTTATGTATTTTCTTCCTTGAATTCATGGTTTTCTTCAATGAAGCAAGTGCAGCTTTTCATACAAGGATTTCATTGCTTTTTTTTTAAAGAATCCCTCAAGAGTATTGGAGTGGGTTTTAATCCTCCTCCTTTCTCTCTTGTGGGGGTGGGGGGTTTGGCTTCCCCTACCTTTTTATTAACTAAAAAAGAAAAAATGATACACCTAATGGAGGAGGGCATGTACCTAGCCTCCAAATGTGATGCCTCCAACAGAAGACAATTAATTCCAAAAAATGCATGCAATGTTTGGAGGAAAACTCCAATGCAAAAAAGCTAAAAATCAGGAGTACTTACTCCCTATACAAGTCAAGAAAACAACTGATGTTCAAAGCACTAATCTAAAGCTCCAACCAAACTTCAGTCCGGATCAATGATGTAGGGAGTTTGCCTTTTATCCATTATCACTATCTACTGCAATTGTCTAGGAAGGTTCTTAATATTAAACCAAATGATATTATCAGTGTCAGCTCCCTCCTTAGCTAGCCAAGAGGCTGCTTTGTTGGTGAATTTCTTCTCCGGCTCCATTTTACAGTTCATGCTCCTCATATACTCTTTCGCTTCAGCCATCTGATAACAAAATGGCAATATCCAGCTCCTTTGGAATTAACATTGTGGACAACTTCCTGATGTTCGGTGGCAAACTTAATATTTTCCAGTTTAAGAACCTTACACTTCTGAATACTGTCAATTAAAGTTTCAACAGCAGCTTCTAATTCCAACTAACATGAAATCCTTTTACTCAGTGCAAAAATAACCTGACCTTCTTTATCTCTGGCAATGCTACCTCCTCCATAAGCCTTTTGACCCTTAAAGACAGAAAAACTGATTTTAATTTCTTTCTCCTTGGGCATTTCCCAACAACAAGCAATCGGCTTCTTGTTCTTTCTCTCCTTTTTAGAGTTCAATTCATCTTTGATTATCTGCATTTTTCCTTCCACGGTTTTGATAACTCTACTAGCCATCATTTGTTTGTTTTCGAATTTGGAATTATTTCTCTCAATCCACAAATACCACATAACAAACAATGGAATATAAGTCCAAAACACAGGAAGTTTATGACAAATCCTACACCAAGCATTAAACAAACACATAGGATGTCTGTAATTTAACCAAGGTTTACCAATCTTGGCAAAGAAATATAGCCATACCTCTGCAGCAACTGGACGAATAATAAATATGTGATTCATGTCCTCCTCATTTTTGCAACATTGACATTTAGATGCCATTTGAATACCGAATTTCTTTTTTGTCACCGAGTCAGTAGCTATCCAATTGTGCCACACTTTCCAAATGAAGAAGGATATTTTTATTGGGACATCTAATGTCATAAGATTTTTGAATGGCAGCCTTCCTTCTCTTCAGCTGAATACATGATGCAACAGTGAATTCACCTTTGTGATCTGTCAACCATATTATTTGGTCATTTTTAGCCTTTATGGGGATTTTTACAATCTGGTCCTTCACCACATTAGGCACTGCATCTTGGACTTTCTGTAAATTCCAATTTCCTCCACTCTAAAACTCTTTGACTTTGCTATTATTTGAAGTTGATGACAAATCATACTGTGACAAACTCCCACGAGGTAATCATTTATCCTTCCAAAAGAAGATTTCCCCTGACCCCAATCTCCATGCTATGTGATTTTCCATCCAATCCTTAACTTTCATCAGTCTTTTCCACAAATTAGAATCAGTTGTTTTAGCAACCATGTCGTTAGGATGATTTTCTCTTCCATATTTGCCTTTCAGTATCTTCGTCCATAGACGTTTCTATTGTCTAAATTGCCACCATAGTTTGTTGTTAAAAACAAACTTCATATCTTCTGTAGTTCTACATCCCAGACCACCTTCAATTAAAGGATAACAAGTTTTTTCCCAAGAAGCCCAATGCGTCCGTCTTTCATTTTCTTTGTCTCCCCAAAGGAAGCTATTCAATGTTTTCTCCAGTTTAGTTAAAACTCCTTGAGGTGGATTCAAGGCTTGCAGCAAGTACATCGGGATAGATTGTAAAACACGTTTTATCAATATAATTCTTCCTCCAGCCGAAAGCAATTGGTTTTCCCATCCATTAATTCTCGTGTGTATCTTTTGGATCACATTGTCAAGGAGATATATCTTTTTCTTTCCCACAAATAGGGGGACTCCCAGATATGTAATGGGAAACTTTTCTTCTTGAAATCCAGTGATCCTCTTAATACCTTTAGCAGAATATCTTGACCCCACCACAAATGAGCTTTTGGAGCAGTTAATGAGTTGTCCAGAATTCCTCTCATATTGCTTCAACATTGCCATAATTCTCTTCACGGATGTTGCTTGGCCATTGGTAAAGATTATCATGTCATCAGCAAAACCAAGATGCGACACAGTGGTTCTTCCTCCATACTTAAACGCCACTGATGGGTAATTTGCATATAGACAGTTTAGTCCTATACTAAGACTTTCTGCCATTATAACAAAGAGTGTAGGGGATAGAGGGTCGCCTTGCATGATTCCTCTAGACGAAGGAAAAAAACCTGTAAGTTTGCCATTTATTAAAATTGAAAACTTGCAAACTTGAATGCATCGAGCAATTTTTTCTGCCCATTCTTCATTAAACCGAAATTTATCTAAGACTTTCAATAGGAACTTCCATGAAAGCCTATCATAGGCTTTAGCCATATCCACTTTGAGTACAAGATTGCCTCCTCTAACTTTTTTATTAATCTGATGGATGAGTTCTTGAGCAAGAATCACATTATCAACAACGCTCCTTCCTGGAGTGAAGCCACTCTGATTTTCTAAGATGATTTTAGGAAGAACCTCCATAAGTCTGTTATTGAGAACTCTTGAAATGATCTTGTTGTACATAATGCATAAGCTTATTGGCCGAAAATCTTTCCAGTTCCTTAGCATATCTTGTTTAGGGATTAGAATAATAGTGGTGGCAGTGACTCCTTCTGGTAGAATTCTTCCATTGAAGAAATCCTTAACCGCATCAGCCAAATTAGATTTGATTATATCCCAACATTGCTGATAAAAAATTCCAGTAAATTCATCAGGTCCAGTACAACTATTAGGATCCATATCAAAAACTATGCTTCTGACTTCATTTTCTGAAGGTAAAGCATTTACACTTCTGTTATCCTCCTCTGTCAATATTTTTGGAATGCAGTTCAAAAAGGTTTCTTCCTCCTCAGTCTTCTCAGCAACAAACATCTGAGAGAAGTAGTGAACAACTGAATCTTTAATTTCCTGCAAATCCTTAGTCCAACTTCCATTTTCATTAACTATCCCCAAAATTTGGTTCCTACTTGTGTTGGATTTCACCTTTGCATGGAAAAAATTTGTGTTCCTTTCCCCTTCATAATGCCATTTAACGTTGCCTTTCTGTTTCCACAGATTTTCCTCATCAGCAAACATTTTATTCAATTGAGCATATGCCTCAAAAACTTCGCTTCTAGCTTCTTGAGGTTTCTTCTCTGCATAAATTTGTTCCTTATTATTGACCCTCTCTTCAGCTTGCTTAACTTTCTGGAACACATTCCCAAACTTACTTTTATTCCACTCCTTGAGCCCTTTTTTTCAGTCTTTTTTAATTTTTAATAAAATCCAAATACTCCTTTGGAAAATGGATTCAAAGGCTGATTCCAATTCTGCTTAACAGTCTGGTAGAAGTCTCCATGGCTACACTAGATATTCAGGAATTTAAATGAAGACTTGGTTTTCACCTGGTTACTCCCCTGAAGAGTAATAAAAATAGGAGAATGATCAAAGGTGTTGTTGTTAAGGATTTTGGCTTGAAGGGAATTGAATTGATTGATGCAACTGTTATTCACCAGAATTCTATCAAGCTTCTCCCACATGAGATTTTTATTCCAGGTGAAGAATTGCCCTTCTGTGTGTGGCTCAACCAACTGGAAATCAGTAATCCACTTATTAAACTCACTCATAGAAATATTATTTGGAATACCTCCTCCTGCTCTTTCCCCACTATGTCTAATGGCATTAAAGTCTCCTCCTATAATCCATGGAGAATTCATAGAATTAGCTTGACATAGAAGATCAGCCCAAAGATCTCTTCTAAGTATATATGTGCTCTTAGCATACACCACAATAATCACTACTTGCTTTCCATCACCCCCAACTTTCAAAGATAAATGCTGATCAGTATCTTTTATAACTTCCAATTGCTCTTTTTTATTCCAGAACAACCAAATTTTAATACTGCAATTAGTTTCCCCCTTATCAAGCTTTAGGATTTTAGCATAATCTTCCACTGTGCTTCTGGTGATCATTGGTTCCATAATAAAAATATATTGAATATTGTATAACTGAACAAGCCTTTTAAGTCTTCTTTTGGAAGGTTTTTTAAAGATGCCCCTAACATTCCAAAATAGAATTTTCAAATCCATGAAAACTAATGCATTTTAGGAATCTGCCCACCTTTTCTCGACCTTCCTCTTCTTTTCACTGGTTGGAAATCATCAAAATCAGCAATGTTCCTTTTGTTCAGATCAATGTCAGAAGAACAATCTCTTGAACTAACCAACATCTCAAGAAATTCTATTTCCTTTGTTTTCCCCAAAGTCTCCAACAATTCATCCTCCTTGATGAACTTTATCTCAGTTTCTTTGTTGGTATTACCTGATTCTGGAATATTGCCTTCAATTAGTTCTTCCCCAATATGCTCCGAATCCTACTTTGTCTGAACAATATTTTCCTTTTCCTCAATTCCATCCAGTTTCTCTTCACATAAGTCCTCGAGAACAGCAAACTGATTTGTAGAGGCCTCATTATTCCCAATCTTATTCTCCACACCTTCATTATTCCCAATCTCATTCTCCACACCTTCTTCATCCATTTTGTTTCCATGTAACCTATATGTTTTAGAATCCACTCCCCAAACCATATCTCCTTTCTCCTTATTGCCCTCATCTGTTGCCTTAATGCCATTCTTAATTTTGTTTATTTTCTCAATCATCTCTTGAGTCTGTGATTCCTCCTCTTTCAACTCCTTATCCACACCAGATGTTCCAGCTAAATTCTTCTCCTGCTTTTCCTTTCATTTTTCTTTTCCCTTATTCTGTTGTTGCCCTTGTATAATATCAGCTTTCCTATCAAATTTGGATTGAGTGACAATCTCTTTCTTCCTAAAGCATACTTCTTCTTGATGTCCTAAGTGGTGGCAAAATTGAGAGTATATATATTGACCGTTCTTTTTACCATCTTCGTAAATGACATTTTGCCAAATCTCAAATTCATTATTGCCTATTCTTATTCTTTCCAACTTTGGTTTACTCAGATCCACCTCCACATACACCCTTGCCAAACTAGGTCTAGCCTTTGTTGTAGTTAGCTCATCAATCCTCAATGGCCTACCAATGGCAGTTGCAATGGAATACAAAATCGCTTTGTCAAAGTAAATTAGCGGTAGGTTAGGCAGTCCAATCCACATAGGAACAATGGCAGATTCCTTTTGTGGATTGAAATCAAATGTATACTTCAGTACACGCATTGGATATCCTTTCAAAAACCACACCGATTTCGAGAACAATCTTACATAATCTTCTTCAAATTCAAAATTCAAAATGACATGTTTCTGATCTAGAGTACCAACTGTGAACTCCCCTTTTATCCCCAAAGCTTGTAAAGAAAACTTTACATATTGATTGGAAGGCTTATTATGAGAGAATTTTCCAATAAGCGAGTGGTGCAGCCATCCAGATAAATGTTCAATTTCCTCTTTGGAGATTGGAATGTATGGCTCATTCCTATAGACCTCCACTCCTCTAATTGAAACTAGCTCTGATGTACCTTCAATGATGATTTTCTTGAAGGACTTAGCAGACTAAGGAACTGGCTTGCGTTTGTATGAAACGGCCTCTGCAAATGTACGCCCCAGCGGGGGCGGTTCCATCTCAGACGCAACAATTCAGTAGAAACTCTGTAAACTTCTAAAAAAGAATCCTGAATCCGGCAATAACCACGCGGCACGCGCCGCAAAAGATGGTGGTGGTGACTGAGCTAGGACCGATAGTTGAAGAGAGAAATTTCTATAGATCACGTTTTTTTTTTTTTTTTTTTTGAGAATTTCATTGCTTATTTATCTGAAATAAGACCATTGCTTATGAAATGAAATGCACATGTTGGAGACTGAAATTAATAGAAAATGTAACGGGATATGTTAAAGTGTACCTATAGTGCCAATAATCAAAAGGTTGGGGGACCTATGGTGCCAAAAAACAAAGTTTGGATGTTTTTGCAACTATAAGAGAAGGTTGGGGACCTAATATGCAATTAACCCTTTGATTAAAGATTTGCTCACTGAAGCATGCTATTCGTACAGATCAGTATACAAAAAGGCGTACAGATATGACACTGTAGCAGAGAAGTCTGCACCCACTTCTCTACCTTCTTTTCAACTACAGTGACATCTGTACATACACCTATATAGATGTATCAGTACAAATGGCATTTTTGCTCATGTGGAGGCTTGGAGCGCTATGTACGGCCGACACAGTGGAAGAAACACTTGACGAGAAAAACACCGTTCATTGAGCCAAAATGGCACAATGTTTACCAAATAGTGGGCTTCTGATTTGATCTCCTATTTTATCCTCACATTCTTTTTTCCTCAATAATATCCTTATTTTATATTTATTTTGATTATTATTTAAAAAACATTACTTTATCCACGTTGATTAAATCAAAATTGATTATTCAATTAATATTAATTTAGCATTGTTAGTTTTTAATTTACTTTTAGAATATTGTCTCATTAAATTTCATTTCTCGTGATAACTCCATTGAGCAATTCAAATAGTGCGTGTATGCATTTAACAGATTTTTTTTTCCTATTTTTAATTTAAACAATTATCTTTTAACCCTCTGTTAGGAAATACTATTTCGTTTATAAACACTCTTTAAACAATTCAAAGAACGTGTGTACACTTTTATTGTATTTTTTAATTTTTAATTCAAGTAATTATGTTTTAGTTACTGATAAAAATAGATTTTTTTTTTTTCAAAGTAGAGTAAGTGTGAAACTTTTTATTTTTAAATTCACTTAAATTCTTATCAAAACCATCAATTAAATTACATTAAAACAAAAATAAGTTTTTGTTTTTAATTATTGTCCAGTTAAGAATATAAAATAAATAATTTCAAAACTCTTTGGAAAAAAAATTAAAACTAAAATAAATTTAAATAGTCAATATTTAGTGATGTACAAAATCAGATTTTGATAAAAATTAATAAAATGTGGTTGAAAAGTTGAAAGTCCGATGAAATGTGTTGTTAAAATCAATTGTTGACTTTGATTTAGACTAAAATATTATTTTAATTTCTCTCAAACTGGAGCATAATATTAAACTTTTTTTATTATAAACATATGATCGCAAATTAATTTAATTTATGTATGTACAATTTTCTCACATTTTTCGCGACTTATCTTAAATATTTTATAAAACAATTATTGATTTGCCTAATATTTTATAATATTAGATTAAGCAAGTGTTTGGTAAATGATTTATAAATCAGTTTATAAACCATACAATTTTTTAAATTACTTTTTAACCATACATATTTTCTCTCTCCAATTTTCAATCACATATTTTACCTCAAAATAATAAATAAATTTATTTATAAACCGCTACAGTGTTACCAAATGGAGGTAAACTTAATATATTATAAGCGATTTATTTAATAAGCTATCATTTTAAATAATTGTCTAATATGTCCCCGTTTGGCACTCATTTTTTTTAAAACCAAGTTTTTAAAACGCTCAATCTCAACCATTCATTTTAGTCAAGCCCACAATATTTTAATTTTCAAATATTTTTTAACCATTCTCTTAAAAATACTATTCTAAACCACATCATTTCCCCAATAATGGGGCCAAACATGGGTTATATATTTCGATGAACTGGACGAAATTTTTTAATAAAATATTAATATGTTAAGAATTGAAGTCAATTTACCATTTACAATTTTTTTCTAACAATATTAATTACGTCAACTACTTTCAAAAACAATATTAGTATTTAAAAACATTCTTTTAACAAATTGCACACCCGTGCGATGTACAATCATTTTTTAATAACATATATTGAATTTATATCTTAACATATGTGGCAACTCATTGTATAATCACATTTATTTAAGTCCCTAACTATTACAATTGTGGCAACTTCGTAAAAAAATGGCCCCTATTAGGTACACTTTATTCAAACCCTCATTTTTTTAAAACTCATTTTCAACAAACATTCTATTAATAAAATAATTTACATATAAATTTAAATTTCTTAAATGATCATTTGCATAACTCATTTGAAATTAATTATTTATAATCAAATTAAATTTAGTTAAGAAATTATAAATATTGTTGATTACAAAATCAGGCTGGACCTTTGACCAACACGTTTCAGCTCCTCCCTCTTGAACACGTAGATCTCCTGCGCACCGTGACAAACAATCAGCTTGCAAAGGGGGCCGAGGTGACTCCCGTTTGCACTCTGATGCCAAAGTCAGTGCTCATTTTAAGCAAATATATATTGGGTGCGGGAAATATAAGTGTGTAAAAGAGAGAAAAGGGAGTGAGAGAAATATATTGTTAAGAGTATGAAATTGCTAACCCTTTCCTTGGAGGCAAGTGTGCTCTATTTATAGAAGGATTCGTTGCCCTGGATTGTGACACGTGATGAACTTTTACACGTGTATTCACCCTAGCTCTTAAAGGGGACAACCTTGCTTTTTGACCGTAATCATTGCTACATTTCGTAAGGGATGGATGTCTGTCACATCTTGGTAAAGGCAATGTCACATCTTTGACTTCATCCCTTGTCCCATCCTTGCATCCGAGGCACTACCGTAAACACCTCGGCTAAGCACAAAGCGCCTCTACTAGACACAAACCAGTTCGGCCAAAGGGGCTCGTATGCCTTTCCACCTCGTCCATTGGCCCAGGTGGGATATCTTGAACTTCTAATCATGGGCTAAAGTTCGTGGACCCTCATTGGGCCTTCACTGGTGGCCCAACCTGTCATATTTTGGGAACGATCTCAACACTAGTCCCTCAATCCGATGTGGTCATTCATGGGCGGATCGAATTTGCCATAGTTTCGCAGCAATAATTCCGTTCAAGTTTAATCGTTTGTTATATCCAATATTTTGTAGTTGTTCCGTCATTCACTCGTTGGGAATCACTATGCTGCGAGGCGATTTTTATGATCAGGTACGGCATTCCTTATGAAAAGTTAGGATCCATATTATAGCCGACCTCCTACTTCGACATTTCCCTCCTAAATAAGGGTTGGGATCGCACTAGCGCGTTTCTTAGGTGCCGCATTTAATAAAAGGGGCTACTGATATCGGTTCCCAAGAAATATAAAAGGCGATGGGAGTGATATTTCTGTAGCGCGTGGCACTCATCGTGGTAGCTGAACAGTTTCATCATTTCCTCTGACAGCTGGCGCTTTGATTAGCCCACTCCCCAAGAGGTATGGGTTACCCGTATTAATTATGCGGCTCGAAGACCAAGGGTTCTAGATCATTAGGATCCCTATAAATCCTCCTTTGTTTCATTATTTTCCCTTTACCATTTCTTCAGAATTTTTGCAGCAACAATCTCACGAAAGATCGTGTAGTTTTTTCCTTTCCTGCAAGTCTCGCGTCTTCTCTTCAAGGGTTTTCTACCCAGCACCCGTCTTTAACGTTCAACAGCTTTCATTGGCGAGTTCCTCATTTCGAGTATACAATCTCAAGCGTCCGTTCTTTGAAGGTAAATCTCTTTGTTTTTGCATAAGCAAGACTTTTCTATTTCTAGTCTTACATCGTGGGTTTGAAAATTTCGTTTTGCACTTTTTTCTCTTTTGATGAGTCTGACCCTTCTTTAAAAAATAAAAGAAAAAATGGAAAGAGTTAGGGGAACGGGTTCACAGGAAATGTTAGCAATGGCGATTCCTGTCAGAGGTTTCTGCCCCATATCTTTATCGGTTTTTAGTTCCCGCTTCTTTAGGGAGCAGATTAAGAGGAGGAATAGGAAAATCAGTGGCATAATTTGTTTGAGTGATTCTGACAACGAAGGAGAAAAAGATCAAAACTACATGGCTCATCTACCATCTGAGGAAGAGGCATCTTTGAGAGAACTTCGGAGCAAACGAGACAGAGATTTGGGGAGAGAAGAGGCGATAGGCTCTTCTTCAGGTCACCAAGACCTCGGTTTAATCGTTAGGGCCCCATTTAGGGCACACAGGGAAGAGTTGGGTCTGACTGCAGAGGAGATCTCCCAAGTGGAGGATTGGGTCGATCAAGTTAACAAAGTTTTGGGCTATCACGTTGATCTTGATCCAAACCCAGAGTCATAGGAGAGCAGCGAGATCGCTACTGAAATTCGAAGGGTTGACTTGGCTGGGGCTTCGGCAAAATTCAGGATGCCAGAAGGGGTTCAGTTGGTGCACCCTACATCTTCTTGCCAACCTTGCAGCCCTCCTCCAGGTCAAGCGGCCATATGCTACGATGCTCTATCTTGCGGGATGAGGCTACCCCTGCACCCCTTCTTCAGGGCGTTGCTTAGGAGCTATAACCTGTGCCCCTACCAGCTGCCCCCAACTTCTGGACACAGGCTATGGATACTTGGATAGTGTGGCAAGAGGTCAACCCTGACCATCCCATCTTACTGCACATCATTCATACCCTCTATACTTTGAAGAAATCAGTTAGAAGGGAAAGAGACGTGAGGTCGGACGTCAATGATTGGTATTACTTGTCTCCTAGGGGCTCGCATCCTCCTGTTATCACCGGTCACCCAACCTCAATAAAGAACTAGAGGAACCAGTGGTTTTGGGTTGCTAGGGAGTGGCAGAGCTCTCCTGTGGACCCTAGTCCAAAAATTACAGTTCCCCGAACTCTTTCCCTACCTAGTGAGTCTTGTACTTGTTTTAGAGTCTTTAAGTGTCACGCGTCTTTTTCTCTTTAATTTCTATTCACTTTTCTTGACTGCTTCCTAACATGTTATTGGTTCATGACAGGGGACACTTTTGCCCGCCTTCTCCCTGGCGCAGACCTAGCGGCAGTAAGGCGCTTGTTTGCTTACAAGGGTACTTTCCAAGGGGTCATCCAACAGAACAAACTATTTGTTAAGCACGGTCTTAAGCGAGCCATGAGTAATTTTGTTTCCCTATTGCTGTTATATCTTGTGTTTTTTCTGTTCATAACCCCACTTTCCTTCTTTTCTTGCTAGGTTCCAAGGAATTCCCAAAAATTTCTTTAAAGGGTCTCATGGCTAAGAACATCCCTCCTGCCCTTCGCCATGGCAGTGAAGTTGAAAAGAAGCAGAAAATGGTACTGGCCAACCTGCAAGTTGGGGTGGCGAAGGAGGTGTCTGAGGCGTCTACAGCCCAACTTCAGGGTCCTCTTCCAGCCTTACTACCACCACCCACTCTACTGCCAGTGGGTCCCCAACAGCCCAGCATAGAAAAGGGGACTGATCCTAAAGGAGTCCCCACAAATGTATTTTGTATGCATTTCAACTCCCAAGTCAATGAGACCCGGCCTCCCAATTGAGCCATGATAGGAGGATATTTTGTCCACAACCAAGAATTCCATGGGGATTTTGGAAAAAGTTGGTACTTGCCCTACTTCAGTCATAAGGGTTATGGATCCTCTGGGGGGTTATGCTGTCCCCCGTGAATCCATTTATTGGATCCGGGACTAGAATGAGTGGAGTGCTGATCCCCATTTTATCGAAAGTTATCTCGTAAATCACATTTACCGAGGCACCATCGTCCACCATCATTCGCGACAACTCATTCCGGGCCACCACTACCCTAATAACCAATGCATCATTGTGTGGGAAGTGTACTCCAATGGCATCGACTTGGGTAAATGTGATAGATTCTGTCCGAGGCATCCCAACAGGATGTGAATGGATATGGTAATTCACGTTGGCGGGCTACTTGACCTCTCGGATATACCTCTTTTGGGAGTTGTTTGTGTTTCCACCTGGGTGGGGGCCTCCCAATATTGTATCGATTTCACGAATAGGAGGGTCAGCCACTGGCATAGGCGGTTCCCATGTATCTTTAGCATGTGCCGAGGCGGTATCCTGGCCTTTGTTCCTATCTCTTTGACGATTGTCAATCCTCTCTTTAGTCGAGTTCTTCCACGGAGCTCTCCTGTCAGCTTGGTTAAACTTCTGGCCACCGGATTTTTGAGTTCTCCCCGTATCGGGGGAGAAATCACTTCCCCTTTGTCCATGCGCCTTTTGGTCAGCTAACATGTGAATTTCCCTGCAATCTTCTGTTACGTGATCGTAATATCTGTGGTAAGCGCAGTAAGCCCCAATCATGGGCTGTTTTCCACTCCGGCTACTTTCCATCCTTCCTTGAGTTGTGGGAAGATTCTGAGGGGTGTTGGAGTGCAAGTGGGGAATAGCTTTCGTGATTTTTACGGCATAGCTAGATCCTGTCCCCGAAAATGGACGCTGCGCTCCACCTTGGTTACTGCCGAACCGATCCTTGTTGCCTCCTTTCTTGAGGCTTGCTTCATTGGAATACCCAAGATTGTATCTCCCTTGAGGGTGGCTGTCTCTGGCTCTAGCCATCTCTTTTGACACGATCTCCTCCTTCATCAGGTCTACCAGGGCGTTGTAATCCCTTGGTTTCCGGTTTCGGACATATCTCCAGAACATGCTCGTCATATCTATCCCTCCTTTCAAAGCGGAAAACATCTCCACCTCGGTGATGTTTTCAAGGATATGCATCTCTTCGGTAAATCGCGCTAGGTAACTTTTCAGAGATTCATCTCTTCCTTGCCTTAAATCCTGAAGGCGTTGGAGCGGGAGTTGGCCAGGCCTGAAGAAACAAAGCAATTTTTAAAGGCCATTTTCAAATCCCTCTAACTGTGGATGCTACCTAGAGGGAGCTTTTTGTACCATCGTATCGCGCTTCCCTCCAGTGTCAAAGCGAAAGCCTTGCACTTCAGTGCCGGAGTGGCTCCGGCTATTTTCGTGCTAGCGCGGTAGTTTAGCAGCTGATCGTCAGGGTCACCTCGGCCATAATACTTTGCTATCTCCTGCATTTCAAAGCCGTGAGGCACTGGGCACCTACGGATGCCCTCCGTGAAGGGGCTTATTTCCTCTTTGTCATCTAGGTCGTATGACGGCAACTCGCTATTCTAGTCATGACCGGAATACATCTGGCCATGGTGTTGGTCGTAGGACGGAGGAGCATACTCTTGTCTTTGTGGTGGCAAAACTCCCCCATAATGTGGCCTTTCGAAGGTCGGAGGATCTTTACGAGATTTGGTCCGAACTGCTTCGGCTCTCCTTTCATTCCTATTCCTAGGCTCATGCCTGGGGTCCAGCCTTTCTGCTCCCGTACCATGTTGTTCCCTATGCATTCGACTCTGGGACAAGGCTTCTTCAGCGCGTCGCTCTCGCCTATTTCTAGGCTCAGCTGCATTGTGCCGACCTTGATCAGTTTGCCCCCCTCGCTTGCCCCTGAATAAGCCTCCTATCCGACTGAAGACACTGCCAGATTTTGCGGGCGAAGCCTCCCTGTGTCTAGCTGGGAGTTGGTCTTGTTCTTCATGTGCTTCATGCTTCGGGCCTTCCTCGTAGAGGGGCTCGGATTCCCCCTCGGTGTACGCCTGTGGATCTTGTTAATAATACGAAGCAGTGGCCGCGTCAGATGGTGAGTAATGTGGCTGCGGGTATTGCGGAGGCATAATGGGCTCGTTCACAACATACCCTCTAGCCATGTAGGCATTCATCGCAGCAGTTTGTTCTATCTGCTGCTTCTGTATTTCTAGCATTTGGGCCGCCATGCGAGTCATGTCTCGCAACATGCGGCGATTACGGTGCCGTCGTGGTGGGTTAGGTTGTGCAACTCCCTCATTGGCGTTCTCACGAGGTCCTTGAGGAACCTCCTCCTCCCTGTGCTGACCATTTCTTCCCCTACGGGGGTTAATATCGCCATCGCTTTCGTTTATGTTCGGAGAAACTTCTTGGCTTTAGTTTATCTTTCAAGGATAGATGGGCTTCTGTCTCACTGCTTCGAGCCTTTTTCAAGGTTGTTAAACTCCGAGCCTTTCTCAAGTGAACAAACTTGCATTTCAAAGTTTTAAACCTTTTTCAAGGTTAACAAACTTACGTTTCAAAGTTTTAAGCCTTTTTCAAGGTTAAAAAACTTGTGTTTCAAAGTTTTGAGCCTTTTTCAAGGTTAACAAACTTGTGTTTCAACGTTTTGATCATTTTTCAAGACTTCCTTTCTATATGTGGATTTTCATCATGCGTTTTCGTGATTAGCAGTATGGCTTCTCACAGACGGCGCCAAAATGTTGACCACGAAATCCGGCTGGACCTTTGACCAACACGTCTCAACTCCTCCCTCTTGAATACGTGGATCTCCTGCGCACTGTGACAAACAATCAGCTTGCAAAGGGGGCCGAGGTGACTCCCGTTTGCACTTCGATGCCAAAGTCAATGCTCATTTTAAGCAAATATATATTGGGTGCGGGAAATATAAGTGTGTAAAAGAGAGAAAAGGGAGTGAGAGAAATATATTGTTAAGAGTATGAAATTGCTAACCCTTTCCTTGGAGGCAAGTGTGCTCTATTTATAGAAGGATTCATTGCCCTGGATTGTGAAACATGGCGAACTTTTACACATGTATTCACCCTAGCTCTTGAAGGGGACAACCTTGTTTTTTGACCGTAATCATTGCTACATTTCCTAGGGGATGAACGTCTGTCACATCTTGGTAAAGACAGTGTCACATCTCTGACTTCATCCCTTTTCCCATCCTTGCATCCGAGGCGCTACCATAAACGACTAAGCTCAAAGTGCCTCTGCTAGACACAAACTAGTTCGGCCAGAGGGGCTCGTATGCCTTTCCACCTCGGCCATTGGCCCAAGTGGGATATCTTGAACTTCTAATCATGGGCTAAAGTTCGTGGACCCTCATGGGCCTTCACTGGTGGCCTAACGTGTCATATTTTGGGTACGATCTCAACAAATATTATTACTTAAATAAAACAATTTTGAAATAGTGTGACATGTGGAAAAGTAAATGTATAAAATAAAACTTTTATATTTAATCTTTGATGTGATTTTAGGGAAGACATGTTTATAGTTGACAGTCACTCGTGAGTTCTTATTAAAGTTCTTGTTGAGATCTTTGATTTGATACCTCCATTGCATATTTTTTGATTTCAAAATAATAGTAAAGTTCTCAAAAGTATTCTGATTTATTGAAATACTTCTATTTTAGGAAAGACGGTTTAGGAAGGAAAAGTTCAATGACTTATTTTTGGGAAGTACTCTCCCTTCATATATAGTTAATATTTCACCCGTACGATGCACGAAAGTTGTCATCTACAATATCGATTTCAATAAGTATTCTTAAAATTTTAATACTTGTACATAATCAACATGTGTATAAATGTATAAAAAATAATTTTCTATTACAATAATTATTAGAATTTAAAAAATAACATAACAAATTCAAATTATTAAAAATTTCTTTGAAAAATAAACGTCAATTAATATATTTAAATAAATGACTATTGATTTCAATAATTTTTATTAATTATTATTAACTTCATTAAAAATGCAAATTTAGTAATTTTTTTAATGGTATATCATGTTTGATATAATATTATGTGTATAAATATTGATGTATGTAAAATGTATTAATATATTTCTCATACCTTATTTGACTCTCGTATTTAACATACTTTTCAACTTCATTCAAAAACACCAATCACAATAATTAGAAAATAAGTAAACAAAATATTTGAATTTAACCAATAAACTTTATTTACTAAAATAAGTAGTCAAAAAATAATTTGAAAATCTCGCAATTATCATGATACGACAACTAATTAAAGTTGGAGATCACGAAATGATACCGAAAATCTTATACCCTATAATCTTTAAAAATTTATTAAAATTAAGAATGATTAAAAAATATTAATCATTCTATTGATATTATTAATTAAAAAGAAATCAAAGCATTAATTATTCAATACTAGTCTTCGTTCAATTACTTTTTTTAATAAATTATTTATAAGCAGTGCATTTTTTCAATCACATATATATTTCAGAAAATATGATTTTTAATATTAAAGATAATAAATGATTCGATCATTAATAATTAAAACACACACACACAATTAAGACAATAAATGTCTTCACATTTATCTAGATGTTACATTCACATTTGGCATACACACTCTTCCACTTTGCGTTCACTTATGAGAACTTACTACTTATAGAAACAAAAAATGGACGGGAAAATGATAAAAAAATATTTTTAGGAAGTAACCAACTTTTATACATTATGAATATAAAGATATTCATCATATGTATAAAATGTGCAAAGTATGTGCTTACTAGTTACTACTATTTTAAAGAAGGTTACTCTATTCGTCCTATAAAGATAGATTCATTTATATTTTCACATAGATTAAGAAAACATAATTATATTGGAATGATTAATTTATTAACATTTTACCTACTATACCCTTACATTAATTAGAATTATGTTATTCTACCACCCAAATTTTGTCGCACCCACGTATGAGTGCACGTGGATCGTCCTCATAATAAGCGGTCTCACCTCCCATGTGAGAGGGGTAATACTCGGTATGACACAATATGTGGTAGAATAACATTACTCTATTAATTAATGAATAATTCATATTTATTGATAACAATGTATGTTAAATAGGTGTATATTAAAAAAAAATATGATATTAGTATAATCCCAATAAAAAAAGTCAACTATAATTTAAGACATATTAAAAAGGAAAATGAATCTATATTTTTGGTATCATAAAACTATATAAGAGAGGAGGAATATTATTTTCTGTACAAAATCCTTCCATAAGCCCCGTCCCAAGGACCCAAGTCAAGAAGAAGACAGAGCCTCTCCTCTGTAATCCTCATCAGATCCCGACAAACGCACGCACACAGCTAAACACACGCCACATAAAATTCTTGATATCGTCACCCTCTTTCCGTGAGCTTTTTTTTTTATACATACATGAATTATGAATATATAGAATCTGTACACATATAGATAAATACAAGGAAGTATTTACATTTCTACAGCAGTAAATGAGGTGCAAGAAGCATCCTTCGGACCTCAGTAGCAACGTTGGCGTCTGTGCCTCCTGCCTCCAGGAACGACTGTTCTCCGTTATAGAGGCACAGGAGCAAGCCTTGGCTCAGGAACAGGCCCATGCCCGAAAAGATCGCTTGAAATTTGATGCAAAACAAACCCCTCTTGCTTTTCCCCGGTCAGTTTCGCCGTATATTTCCCGGCGGAAATTCGACACAAATGCCGCCGCCAGTTGGCACATAGACGGTCACGATCAGCGGTTCTATAGTACCCCCCAGGTGGGCCCAAATGGGTCTATAGCAGTTGTTGATAATAGCGGCAAGCAGAAGCGTGCCAGTGGAAGATTTTCTTCCCTTTTTTCGGGTTTATTTAGATCCAAATCGGGTAAACTGGACTTCAATTCGGGTCAGAATTCGGATCCTTCGGTTTCTAGTCAGTTGGATTCTCGGGATTCTTGTAATGCTTCCCCTACCAACATTATTCCCGGTCGGAGGAAAAAGCAGATTCGGATGTTTTCGCTTGAAGAAAATACTATCCGTGCTCAACGGAGGATCTACCGGAACCGCGACCGGGGAATGTCCCCTGTGAGATATTCAGACGAAGAGGATGAGCATTGCCATGGTGGATCGAGCGGGTACTCGTCCGAGTCTTCTCAAGGGTGGACGCAAACGCCGCGGAAGACACCGGCATTGCCGCGTGGTGGAGGAAGGCAAGGGCATAGCAGAAATGTCTCTCATTTGGCGTTTTGTTTGAGTCCTTTGATCCGCGCCAGCCCAAACCGGCACTGGAATCACATGGGAGTGCCGCCTGAGATGGTTGTAGCCAGTGCAAGCGGAGATATTAGGGTTCCGACGAAGCCATATATGTCCACTGCAGCGTCGTTTTGTAAGAATCGGTCCCGTAAACTCGCCGATTTTGGGAGGTACAATCCTACCAATTAATTGGCATGACCGTTGACAATTGACCATACCTCATCGCCGATTAAGTCCTGCCACCATATTGAAAAGACGATTTTGCCCCTTTCTATTCATCATTCTGTTCTTTATTATTACATCCATATTTCCATTAAATACAACAAGATTTACAATCATGCGATGCACGAAAATATTCAATTTGATAAAAATTAGATTACAAAAAAAGTACATTTGAGAAGAAAAAAAAAAGAAGCAAAAACTGCTAAAATTCAGTGCCAATTTAAATAATAATAATAATAAGTATTATTATATTATCAAGGGTATTAAACATTTTGGAACGCCTACTTATTACCAGTGTTCTAAAATGCGTAATGCGTTACGATGCGTCGAGGTCGAGAATCAAGAATTACAAGTTTAGGCGTTTCAATGCGAAAAATAGCGTCATAATGCGTTTCGTATTTTTAATATTATTTTAATTATTTTAAGACATTAAATATATTTTTATATAAAAAAAAAAAATAATTTTTTTACCCTTTAAAAAAAAAAAAAACAGCGGATTAGGCTCGCGCCTAATCCCGCCTAGGCGGTCAAAAAAAAATCGTTGACCACTTTTTTACGCACATACCACTTATTCGACACGTTTTGATCACGCATCGCGCCTAGACAGCGCATTTTCGCGCATTTTAGAACACTGTTTATTACACAACATTTGTTATCATGAGTCTTTGTTCCAACGTTGAGCAAATGAAGAACCCTGAACCATAGCTTTCCATATCCTTTATAGCAAGAATTATAAAGGCTCGAATATCATAAATAAAATACCAAGTTGAATCTGGATATAGAAGTAATGAGGGCATCATAGTTTGGAATATCTTTCAAAGAGCAGCAATTAACACAGTGTGTGCGGCAAGCAGAGCACTCTGGAGCTAGGGTGGAGATTTATTGAAACAATTGGCACAAATTTTTATTACGTGTCAATGCAATCCCAAGTAGTCACAAAATAAGAAAGCCAGTGACAAACCATAACAGTTAAACATGAGATTTTTTAAAATCATGTATTTGCAAGGATAATGTTTTACCCTAAACTTGTATATCATGAGCAAGGGAGGGGATTTACTGGAGCAATTGGCACAATGTTTAAGCAAAAATAATTTGCATTAAGGAAGAAGGAAATGAAATTAAATCTCCCTCAGTCTAGCATAACTTTTGCTACACTATACATAACATATATCAGAAAAATTCAATGTTTATGTCACCATTTAACCACTGAATACTATACTAATATACATTTTCCGCAAATTTTCATCCAAAAAAAAAATCAATGACCCCAACTTAAAATTTTTATCTGGCCAGATTTATAGTAATTACCATAATTTATTTATAAACAGGTATAAACTTTAATTGAGTATTTCCTATTACATGATCATGATTTATCTGCTCTCCCAAACATTACCAAAATAGGCGTCTTTGTGATCTTGACATCAAATACAGATATTTTAGAAAAGGATGGAGTTGGACCTGCACGCTATTTAGGTCCACAACACCTGCACCTCCATTAAAATCATAATTGAAAGAAATTGTGCTACCTTTGAAATTAGTGGCGGTTTTTTGGGCATAATTCCTCCATATTTCTTCTCAACAGATTTGGCTTTGTCTAAGATAACGGTACATATAAACTTAGAGGCACAAAAAAGATAATAAGTTGGCGTCTATTCATTATTTGGCATTTTTTTCAGGTAAGATTTTTGGTTAAAGTACGGTTATTGAAAATTGTGTACGGTTATTGAAAATTGTAATGTGTTATAAATATATTTATAATCAATTACCCGAACAAAGGCTTGAACAAAACCTCCTGCTGAGTTGATGGCATGGACTTTTCATTATCCTCCATAACCACTTCTGTTTACTGTTTGACTTCCTCTGTGCCAGATATATTGTTTCTAGAACCAACCTAGTGAACAACAACTGCAGTAGTAATTTCATTTCAGAAGTGGTTGGAAGGAAGACTCGTTTTGGAAATAGATCACTTATTAGGTAAGTACTTAGTTTGAAATAAAACTTGGAGTCTGCTTCATAACAGAAGATACAGATTCAATTTCTTGATTAGCATCATTACCCAATCAAGTCAAATAATTCTCATAAAGGTTATTTTAGTTTACCGATCTTAACTCATCCAAGAAGATCCACTAAAAAACATGCATCCACTATGAAACGTTTTCACTTCAATTGATAAAACAATTTTTCCTTGAAAAGAAGGTATCATGTTGTCATTACCCATACATATTGCCCAGGTTATAGTCGTGAAAAAATGAAAAACAACAAATATCTTCAAAAGCAAATGACAATGATGGTAGTTTTATAATCTCCTAAACCTGTGCTTCCATCTTTCTTTAAAATTTCATTTTACCAATTTTTTTAGTTCAAGCTCTTAGGCTTCCCCTTTTACAGGTAAAACTCCACATTTTGCATTCTTGCTACTCAGAAATAATTACTTCAAATAAATATATAATCAATTGAACTTTAGGGGTGAACAAAGAAAATAGGACTACACACAACAACCAAAATAATTTACATACAAACTAAAGCAATCAAAGAAGAAAAAATTATATGCATGATGCAATGCATTATGTTCTTGTTCTCAATGAAATGCATACCATTTGTGCATTGGCTATTAGTATCAATTTGATTCCGCCGCCAAATCAATGTATTATTATTCCTATTCTTTCTACAAACTGCCATATGTGATGGATCCAAACAACTCAGATATCTAATGAACGATTAAAGGAAACTCAAATATTCAAATTATCGACGTTCCGCAAATGGAGATTATAAAATACTAACCTTCCTAGAAAGCTAGCGGAGAAATGCGGCTGCAATAAAGAGTCCAAGATTAAAAATTAACAATGTGAAATAAAGGGTGCAATAACCACATGACTCAAAGGCCAAAGCAAGAAACAACTAAAATGATCACTTAGAAATGTTCAAGGTTCTCACCATAGTAATTGTGGGTTCAAATCTCAAACAAAGTGAATGGAGGAGGGGGAGAGTTGCTTCCTAGTTCCTAATCCAGACACTACTACGTTTTTCCACCATGCATTTTGAACAAATAAAAAAAATTCAAAGCTTCATATTATGTAAATCAAGATTATATTAATGAAAAGAAATAAATAAACAGAAATATATCCTAAAAGGATAAAAAAAAAATTCAGTTAAATCTATTGCTTTTTAAATTGCATCTCTAATTCTGAAAATTATATTCCGAGAAAAAAATTCAATGAACACCTGAAGATTTGACTTAGATATTTTTGATGATGATATCAATATGAATCCACCCTTGAGAAATGATTAGCAACCTTGCTTGACAATAAATGCAACTTAGGGTAGTTTCTTCCATCACGAGATTGCTAATAATTTTCCGATCTGAAAATTTAAGGGACTTTCCAGAAAATCGTTTGACTTTGAATGGGGAAACTGAAGATTCACAATTGAAGGAGAAATCCCAAAATACCCTAATCGGCGCGCATCGTAAAGTCTTTCAGCAAGTGATTGTTGGATGAATATTGGTGAATCAGGAGGAAGAGCATGATGGCCTCTGCACCAGCGGCACCACCATTTCCAAAGCCATTGATTGAGGGTTTCAATTTTGATCGAATAGAGGAGAGGGATTTTTAAGAGATTTTGATTAAGGGCCTACGTTGCGTTTTGAATTGTAATTGGAAGTTCAGAGAGTGAGAGGGACAGTGGTTTTGGGTAGTTGACGTTCTGGTCACACGGAAGAGGGAGACAACAAACCCACTCCGAAAGTAACAACTTTTAAGTTGTAACTACACAAAAAAAAATCAGATATTAAATAATTTTGTTGACAATTGAGATTCTGGTCAAAATCAATTGGTCAGAATCTCAGTTGCTATTAATAATATATAGAAAACAGTAAAAATAATAGTAAAAAAATTTATTCCATAGATTATTTATGTTGGGATTATTTTTTTTATATATAAATAATGAATTTGATGTGTTTGAAGAAAAATATGCGATTGAAAAATGATTTGAAAAACAAAACGTGTGATTAAAAAGTAGTTTATAAATATTGGTTATAAATAGCAATGTGATAATATTTCGTTAATCAATATTTTTTGAAAAGTAAAAAAATAATGACGAATCTTTAATGAGTCAAAATTATTGATCATTCAAAAAAATTGTCAAAAAAATGTTGAAACGTTTATAAACAAAATTTACAATACGCTTATCTTTATAAACTGAATAAACAAACTTTACCAATAAGAGGTATTCGATCAAAAAAAAAAAAAAAATACTTTACCAATAAGAGGCAGTTTACCAAACGAGGCACAGCTTTTGTACTTAGTGGGAGTGGGGTGGTGCACTATGGTTGTTGATTCATTTGTCCCCCATTAAAGTTATGGTTTATTGGTTTTTGAATAATGATGGTGATTGTGGTGGGTCTATAATTTATAATAGGTTGACTATTTGATGAGATCTAAGCTGCCTCTTCGATAATGCTTAATAATTATAAATTAATTTATTTATATTTTTAAGATAAAATAAATAATTGAAAAATTGAGAGAAAAATGTATATGTGTAATACCACTTTTCGTTTTACGTGTTTTCTTGAATATTACTCAATTTCTATGATGAATTATTTATTTGACAATTATTTTTGATAATAAGTTGAATTATTTTGCAGTGGAAGGACTTAGACGCTGTCTCGATCAATGTGCTAATTAAAATGTTTATAAATTGTTTACGTACAATTCTATGTCTAATTGTTTATTTTAATTGTTACTTTCCATTTCTATTTTAATTGAGTAGTAAGTTTCCTAAATTGCATTAAATTGAAGTTGGGAAAAGTTAGGTGACACTTTGAAATTTTATTTGAGGATCGTGGACTTAAATTATCAATTTATGAGAGTTGAGGGACTGAATTGCAAATTCCAAAAGATTTCCTTTTAAATCCTAACCTAGAAACTCAAAACTAGCTTCGCTCCCTCTCCTCTCTTCGACTGCAATGCTCCTCACTCTCGATCTCTGTCTCTCTCGCGCAGCTCGCAGCTCCTGGCCCCCATCTCCGCCTTGTTATCAACGCCACCGGCCGCCGCTGCACCGACGGTAAAAACCCCCTCTTCCCCTTCTCTTTCTGCTCGCACACCGAACCGAACACACCACCCACACTCGCTTGGTCACTCATGATTAGGAATGACAATGTGTCAGGTTCGGGGCGGGTCGGGGCAGACCCGCCCCGGACCTGAAATGGCATGACCCCGCCCCGACCCGCCCCGCGACGGTTCGCGGGGCGAGTCGGGTCTCGGGTCGGGGCGGGTCGCGGTCCCGCCCCGCCAAATGACTCGAATTTTTTTTTTTTTTAAATTGGTAATAAAATTTTAGGCGAAAAACTTAGGAGTCGAACTAGTTAGAGTTTTTAAGTTTGAACTTTAAACATAATATGTATATTTGAAGGGGAAAAAAATCAATAAACAACATAATGGTATAGTGGTTATATATTCTCATATCCTTAAATTCCACCAAGGTTCAATTCTTCTAGACCTCATTAAATTTATTTTTAGTTTCTCATTTAAAAAAAAAAAAAATTCTCGGGTCATGGGGCGGGGCGGGTCCGCCCCGAACCCACCCCAAAAAGCTGTTTGGGGCGGAAAACTCGCCCCGCAAACCCGACGGGCGCGGGTAATTTTCGGGGCGGGTCGTTTCGGGTCCTCCGGGTTTCGGGTCGTTTGGATTTTTTTGCCATCCCTACTCACGATTTTACACACACAACACACCTTTTTACACGCACACATACGTTTATATATATATATATATATATATATATATATATATATATATATATATATGTTGTATGTATTTATATGAACATTTCAGATTTTTTTCAGATTGAGTTGTAGTCAAATTTAAAATTTTTAATTGTTAACCTCAGATTTGGGGCGATATATTTATGTGTGTATGTATAGGTATGTGTGTGTGTGCACCTTTCAGATTTCGGCAATGGAAAAATTTACATATGTAAATTTCAGATTTGTATGTATATGCATATAAATATAAATTCCGACTCAAAGTTTTAGTTAAAGTTCCACATTTTGATTTTTGTTTAGATTTTAAATCATAGATTGTCAAATTGAGAATTTTTGTTTGGAATCTTGATGAATTATTGAAATTTTAATTTGTAAATGTATAATGTTAAAGTTGTGAAATTTGAAGTTTAGTTAATTGATTTTTTTTGGGTAAAGGATTATGGAATTTGAGAATGTAATTAACTTAATTGTAATTTTAGTGTGAACGTGATTAATAATTGTAATTCCTAGATTTTGGAAAAATTGTAAAGGCGTGTATATTTTTCAAACCTTGGTTTTGATTTAAATACCTTAATAGTTAAGCTTAAAATGTTATGTCGAATAGTTTAATCTTTTGCTTTCGAATATGGTATGGAAGTATTTAATATATCTTAATACATTGTTTGGAATAAATGATCACAAGAAAGAAAATGAAAAGAAGATTTATTGTTTTAACTTGTTTAATGTTAAAGGAATGATGGATGTATCAATTTGAACTGAAAGTATATTTTATTAAATGAATGAATACAACTAGGATTTTGGTACATTGACGACACGGGCAGTCGAAGCTCCTCCACTTGCAAATCCAGATAACGGTAAATACTAAGGATGTCAAGTACGTAAACTTCCCCTATTTTCATAGAAGTTAAATGTAAATATGAAATGTGTAAATGACTGTCTTGCAACTTACTTACTTTGATGAATTTCATTTACTTTATGAAAGTATATGTTATTAAGAAGAATGTTCAAGTATGCACGTTATCATGTCATTGCATCATCAAGCATGTATTGGCATCGAAATTGGGAAGTCAAATATTTTTAAATGAAAGAAATATGTCAAGGTGAAAGTTTGTTCAAAAGTTATGTATCCCAAGTTTTTAAGAAAGAATGTGTGTACTTCTAAGTCATGAAGAAAGTGAGTGGGAAATGGGGCGCGGGGGAACGGCGTACCCGAATTAAGTCGCTTTGCGACAGAATGTTCGACCCCTTTGCAGTGAAATGTTAAACCGCTATGCGGTGGGAAAGTGAATGTTAAATCGCTTTGCAGTGGAAATATGGATATTAATCTGGTTCCAAATAAGAATTGCCCACTGCTCTCCGATTGACTAGAAGGTACACCAAGTGAGCTCACGATGGAAAGGTTAAGTGAAAGTTTTGAAATGTTAAGTGAAAGTCTGAAAAGTTTGAAAGTTTTGGAAAGTAAAGTAAATGGGGATACATATTTCAAATTTTAAAACATTTCATGTCCTAAGCATGCATTACATGCATAAAGTTTACTTACTGAGCTTTAGCTCACCCCAATCCCTCTCTAACATTTCAGGTGATGAAAGTTAGGTGATCCGAGGAGAGCACTTGGTGGCTGACTCAGACAGTACTCATAATTCAATTTCTTTTAGGAATGAATCAAGGGCTTTCACAAATTATTTTATTGGTTATTCTTTTAATTGATAAATTCTTTTGATTAGTGTGTCAGTTTTAGTTAAAATAAGTTATGGTATTTCCCTGTGATTAGTTTATATCATGTTTCATGAGTTTAAAATTTTTTACTTCAAGGTATTATTGTTCAGGAGTTTGGGAATTGATGTTGAAGTTGAATTTGGAATTGTGGTTGGATGTTGAATGTTGGATTTGAATGAGTTGAGAACTTGTATATATAATATGGGTATGATGTCCCTCTACAGGTTGGTTATGTCCAAGTTATAGAGGAGACTCTACCGGAATTTCTGTAAAATTTTATAATAGAAAAATGAAAATGCTGAAGTTTTAAATGACTTGTTTCCGCATTTAAGTAAATAGAAGTTAACACACCTAAGTTTAAGATTTTTAAACTTGGGGTGTTATAATATGATTAAAAAGTTGTATTGTGTATAAATTAATTTATAAATTGTAATAATTGCGTTAAAGAACATATGCCTAAAGATATCTTCCAATTCCAGTAGGGATTAGGGATGGCAATTTGAACCGCATAAATCGAAAATTGTGGTTAACCCAAACCGAATGGTGGGAAAAAGACCGAACCGATGGGGGGCAGTGAAGCGGGTATGGTAATCGTGTCGGTACTCCGAACCAAACCGAATACCCGATTAAAAAAATGATTTTAGGTTATATTTAAAACTTAAAAATATCAAAATTAGAGTTTCTATTTAATAGCCAATTAACCAAACCCACATGACCAAAGACTAATCAAAATCCATTAACCCTAGGTCTGTTGTCGTTTGAATATCTTATTCATTCATCTTCACTCCTTAGTCAATCTCTATTTCGATAGACTACAATTCTCCACAGGTTGTGCATTTAGAATATTCTTGGTGGGTGTAAGTATAATTTTGTCAGATAATAGGTTGCTTCTAGGAAATGCTTAGGTAAATGGTGTTGAAAGGGAACTTTATGACGCGATCCCACTCAGGAATCTTGACGAAAACGTGGAATAACACAATTAATGATCTATGAAAGATCTAAATCAGATTAAAACTAAGAAACAATAAATAAATTATACGATATGATTCCAATCCAAACCTCACGACGTAAGAAATTGACGATGCGAAGGAAAGAAATGGAATTGTTGAACGCCACAAGGATTATCTAATTCCTTGATAAGTTCGGGGTGAACACCACAAAGATTTAATCTTTGATAAGTTCTAAATAAAAGTGAATAATTCAACCTTTCAACAAGAGAATCCTCTCTCAATAATATCAATAAACTCAAAACTGTTTTATAATAATGAAATTGTCAATAATATAATGAAAAACGACCTAAAACTAGGTTTAGACACTAATGGGCTATAAACTATGGAAACAATAATTAAAAATGGAATTAAATAAAAAAGTTGCGAAAATTTGGTCTCAGATTAACCGTGTGATCGCGCAGGCCATCTTGTCGCGATCGCGTGGAGACGCTTGAAACTCTCAGGTTGAATTTTGATGCCATCGCGCGATCGATCCCTTTGTTTCACCACATGATCCCATGGTTGGTCCGGTGGCAACAATCTTCGTCCATTGGAAGCAACTTGATTCGTTTTGATTCTCGACCCATGCCCAACAAGAGTGCCCCATTCCTCACGTAAATTACTGTCGTATCGCCAATGGCTCGATTTCCGTCTTCGACGCCTACTTCGAATCACATCACTTTGTATGTGGAGGGTTATATTAGTCGTTATGCTCTCAAATTGGTTTTAACATGAGAGTACTTATTTGAGTAACTTGGTTCTCCTTTGGTTGTTCAACGTGCTTTATTGACAAGTTCTCTCTCCTAGTATGTTATTAGCAATATTTAGGTTACAACCGAAATTATCCTATTTTACTGTTCTTCAATGAATATTTTGAAATCCATAGAAACTTATACTAAGTTGTTATACTAATATTGTTATGTTGGTAATATTATTTGTTAAATTTGAATTTTGAATTTGAAAATTTGGATTTTATTTGCATTTTGCATTTGAATTTGAGATATTGTTTGCGAAATATGCTTAGTATTACCATGTTGTTGTTTTTATTTTATTTTATTTAAATAAAAGACATTTTCAGTTGGACTTGTAAAAATTAATTTATATACAAGTGTTTATTAATCGCACCGAATCGCACCCCACTGAGACCGAATCGAAACC
Organism: Ligustrum vulgare; assembly: GCA_963555705.1. Classification (NCBI taxonomy): domain Eukaryota; kingdom Viridiplantae; phylum Streptophyta; class Magnoliopsida; order Lamiales; family Oleaceae; genus Ligustrum; species Ligustrum vulgare. Next base: position 36,158,196 of record OY743173.1, on the reverse strand, counting down.
GAAACCGAACCGACCTAACTTAGGCGGTTATGGTATGAGCAAATAATTGGTGGTTCGATTATGATTTTGAAAGAATCGACTCCGAACCAAATCGTTGCCATCACCAGTAGGGATCATCATTACATGGTTGTTTGTTTTAGCGATGATTTTGCGGCCTATCCGGCTATCCCTTAATTGATTACATGACTTATGTGGAAAATGGGGACGACCGGAATTTTATAAAAAAATTTGAAGTACTTTCAGTTGTTAGAAATTTTTTTAAAGGAGTTGGTTTAGTGGGACTTTTTTAAAAGCACTTGCTTTTAGAAATTAATTTTCAGACATAGATTAAGTTAGTTAGTTATGTTTTTTTTTTTTTTTTCTTTTCCCTCAGAAAAAATCATCTTTATAAAGCAAAGAGCCTGCCAAATGTACCCATAATATTTTGCAGAAGAGGCCCAACAGCCAACAATGTAAAAGATACGAAGGTTTTGCAACGTGCTCCTTGATATTAATTATTAAGGGTACTAGTAACATATACTATAGATATGCAATGTATAAATGTTACACAAGTTACCTCCCAAAATGATATTTAAAAAAAAAAAAAAAAAAGGAATGGGAAAAAGCAAACTCTGTCTCCATCTGGTTTTGAGCTTTTAATTTGGATAGAGACCGTTGAGGAGGAGTAATTTCAAGGTCAGATGGTGTATTTATTAGATGACTTGAGACTTGTAAATTGATGTTGGGTGTGGTTTACAATCACTCTATGCAGGTAGTGTCTTAAAATCATGCTATTAGTTTTGATGGGGTCCAAAGAAGAAAGACGATGTTGTAATTGTATTAACAATGACCTGGCCATGAGTTGGGTCGTCAATGAATTGAATTTCAATCTAAAACCAATGGAATTAATGGGATATGGATTGGGGAAATTATAACAAATACTCTATTACATAAATTAACGTCTGTTCGATGGCCATAGCCGCTTTTTTTTTTTAGATAAAATGTATGGTTAAAAAGTGAGTTCAAAAAATATGCGTAGTTAAAAAATGATTTGAAAAATTATGTTATTTATAAATTGATTTATAAATAATAATGATTATGTTAAACAATATATGCTTAATTTATTATAAACTTTTATATTAATTAAACCCTTTTAACCTTATTTCATACGTCCTAAATTGGGGATGATCGGTCAAAGTCCCGATCTTATATATTGAGGATAAGGTCGGCCTATTTCAAGGTCGGTCCATTCAACTAAGGTCGGCCTTATTTATTTATTTATTTTTGAAGTAGATAATTGTATTCAAACAAAAGCAATGTTAAGTCCCTAACGGAACGACTCAGGGAGATGAATCTGAGAATTCAATCGATTCACAGTTGATTACATGTAGTAAAAATAGGCTTTGAGCCCTATATCAAACAAAATTGATTCATGGTAAGCTTATTTACCAGTTTTATATTTCTCTCTCTACTAATCTATCTTTCTCTCTCTCCAGAAAATTAATTATTCTCACACCGGATGGGCAACGAGAAGAATTCTCTTAGCCCTTTTTAAAGGTTATTAAAGGCGAATCAATCAATCATTTATAGCAATAAAGCAACTTCAGATCTTGCCACGTCAAGATTGAGAATTTTTACAGCATCAGGGGATTTTTGACTGATACCCACCCTTGATACCTTTAATTTGGTAAATGCCTACACAATTATTAAATCTGAAAAATATCACGTGAAAATAAAAAAATTGTAGATGTGACATCCAATATTAAATGAGATATTTTAGGAAAAGAAATTAATAAACCTTATAACAACACCAGTTATCTTATTTTAGAAAAAAATGTGATTAGGTAGGATTATCCAAAATCACAATCCTGAGATAAACTTTCAATATTACAATTTATTGATACTCATAGAGAACCAAATCATTCAAATACATGTACTGTGAATTTAAGCACTGATCGAAAATTACTGAATACCAGAGAATTATGGAAATAAATTGAACCAAATCATTAAACTACATATACTATGAATTTAAGCATTGATCGAAAATTACTGAATACCAGAGAATTATGGAAATAAATTGAGAACTAAATCATTAAACTACATGTACTGTGAATTTGAACACTGATCGAAAATTACTGAATATCAGAGAATTCTGGAAATAAATTATTAGGAAGGTTTATGATTAGAGTTTTGACTTGTGATATTTTTTGTTCGGGAGATTCGAGGTTCTTTTGACTACCAATCTAAGCTATTCTTTAATGTTGTCAATTGAAGTCTGTATTGATGGCTGAGAATTTCTCTAGTTAATCAAATTGTGAACTACAGAGAGCAATAAATGTTTTCAACCGATGAATGACTTTAAACAAACCATGTTTATTAACAAGAAAGCATCAACTTAGCAGTATTCTAACAAGCACTTAGCACTTAGCAACAATCTCACCAACTGATATCTGAGCTTTGTAAACATGACCAAATGCCCCTTGACATCTAAGCTGACACTTACCATTGGGAACAGTAGAGGCCACATCACTAATTTTTCTCCATGTAGTAGCAAAATCACGCTGTTACCTGGTCGACAAAACGATGTTTTGCTGTCAGGACGTATAAAATTCGAATAAGAATCTGCAATATATTTGTCAAATAATTTGCATCAATTCATCGATATGTTGTTACGTTGTGCTTATTGTTAATAAAAATCTAAAAATACAAATGAGAGATATCGAAAGCCACATTTATTAAATTGTACTGACGTTTTCTAAATAGATAGTATGAACAATGAAATGAAATGCATAGCACATCCATTATTCTATAACATCACGGGTTCTAATAGACAAATGAAAATAACAAAATAAAGAATTATCACTTCATAGAATTCTAATTGTCAACTAACAATTTGCGTAATTGTAAAAAACCCTCTCTTGAACTTGACCACAGCCTAATCAAAAGCGCTTTCAACATGTTGAAAAATGAGCATGAGATCTTGACATGAATCTTTTAAAACTTTGTTTCGAGCGGGTTCTCTCGTTAACAATTAAAGTGGAATCAGACGAATGTGTAAGGAACAACAACCTCTTGAGATAAAATCCCAACTAGGGGTGCTTTATTTATGAAGATTGCAGTGAAAACAAAACGCCTCGCATTCATCTGATCGCCCTAGTGCCTTAGTAATCACCCAGTCGCCCAACTCCCTTCGCATCGCCCTCAATGGGATGTCATGTTTCGGGTGTTTATGTTGGGCCTCCGCATTCTAGTGTCAACATTTGGGCCTAAACTTCTTCTAATGAATCACACCCTTTGGCCATCAAAATGGGCCTTGTGAATTTGGGTATTTTTTGAGTGTCAACAATTATCCCCCAAGATGGCAAAATTAATATCGATTATTAATCTTGTGCCATATTCCTGCATATTTATTTTTCGCAATGCTAGGCACCTATCTTGTTTAGTGGTGTCCTTTCGTATTCCCAAAAATGTAATATCATGTAACCCATATAAACCACAAAACATGCTACTTTATCGCACCGCATTACCCATGTTCAGTACTACCGCATCATCCACATTCAGTATCGTTGGATCTTCTCTCTTCTATAAAGACCACTATTCATCATCTTCATTTCTCACTCAAACCTTCACGTTCTTGTAATTTTCTTTAAAGGTTCAACTCTTCTAGAAAAAAATGTCGACTTTGGAAAAGAATCAGAAAATTTCATTACTTTCGAGGATTTTCGAGAACTCCTAAGTGAACCCTACTTCCCTTTCGCCAGCCAACCTTAACAACCATGAATTCTTTCTGGGCCCATCCTTTAATAATGCTGATTATGTTGGGCGAGTTGTCATGGGCCAACTGTTTCCTTGTACTCAAAACCCCCCTTTTTTGAACCTTTTTCCATTAAAGCCAATTCGTGAGAAAAGTATTCACACATGGCCAAAATCTGATACTACTTTTCACCTTTGGTACGCACGTATGATGGGTCATGGTCCCACAAAAGCAATTTTTGATCGTGCTAGAATTTTTGACCTATTAGAAATTTCCTTACACCCTCCAATTTATGATTCTATCCTTTGCCCATTGCTTTGAGTTTTTGGTCTGCTGAATATAATACCTTCATTTTTCCTCTTGGCCCAATAACCATTACATTAAGGGATGTTGGTGCTTTAGTAAATCTCCCTCCTTTGGGCGACACAATATCTCTCGCCATCTTGGTTACCGCTGTTGCCCCCAAAGTTTGACAAGAAATTCACTGATTCTTACTCAGGCATGCAAGAGCTTTATAATAATAATCCTACTGTTGAGCCCACTCATGCTGAGTGAGTAGCTTTCCTCCAAGTGTGGTTATGTAAGTATGCTCTTTGTGCACCTAGTGTTAAACATTCCATGTCATATTTGCCTATAGCGCATGAATTAGAGCGTGGCAGGTCGCCGAATCTTTGTTCCTTATTTTTAGCTGCCTTCTATAGAGGCATGGCTTCTCTCCAACATCAATTGAGAAACAATGCATCTCCTACTAGCAGCAGGCCTCTTTGGCTTGCTCAAATATGGTTGAGAGTATACTTTCTGCAATTTGGCGCTCCATCAACTCCTCTTCTCTTTGCTAACTATTACGGGCTAGCTATCAATCGGCTGGCCCTATTAAAATGTCAAGCACAGATGTTTTTACCTTCTTTTATAGTTTGCATTCAATTCCTATCTTTTCCCCTTTTTCTGCTCATCAAATTCCTCTCTATGTACAACCACCCCTTTGAATGACGTAAGCACTTCCTTGTCCGTTTGGTCCAATACTTGACTGGCAAAGATTTGTTCCACGATATTGTTACCGGAACAAATGGCAAAGTAGGGGTTGAGCTCTATGCTCCCCAATTATTGGCCTCTCAAGGGCCACTATGTTTGGCCTCATTTGACTAAAGATTTCAGCAAGAGCATCTACTAAATATGTTTCTTTGCTAAGTGAGATAATTCGAGTTTCTTCCCCATCTTGGATGATCCTGACGGGCCTGTAGTTCCCTTCATACATGAATCTTTCTACATAATTTGCCTTTGCAATGAAAGGCCTGTGGTCTACTTGTACAACTTCTGGTTCTCCCTTGTCGTTCCAAAACACCAAACACTGATGGAGCGATGAAGGTATGCACCGGCTTCCATGTATCCAATCTCTCCCTAACAACACATTGTAACTAGTAGGACCGTCTATCACAAAGAAGATCGTGGTCCTGGTGGTTGTTCCGACTGTTATCTCGAATGGTATTACTCCCTTGGCTGAAGTCACTCCTCCATTGAAACTTGTAAGGATAACCTCTGTTGGGATCATATCATTATCTATTTTTGCAAATTTTCTCATCATTCTGGACGAGATGGTATTTATGGCTGCTCTTTTATCAATAAGTACTTTCTATACCGGGATACCATTGATTTGAGCCTTCACATACAATGGCCTCAAATGCTTTGTTAACTTTACACAAAGCTTCCTGAAGATAACATTTTCTGCTGCATCTACCTCTACTTCTTGCTTATCTTCCTTCACACTGACTTCCTCTGCCACGTTGATCTGTAAGACTTCTTTTGGACTTTACACACACTGGTTGCTCCCTTCATTTCTCTCCCGTAATTCCCTATATGTAAACCATCCGGTAGGAGAAGTATTCTAGGAGGTGACCCATACTTTTCAGACCACGACACTCTTACTTTCCGTTTAGGTGTTCCATATAGCACTTAAAAATCAAATGCACGTTCAGATGGCTCGTCCAATAGATCTACTTCACGGACACCCTCTTGATATAATTACTTCAGTAATTTATTACACGATACCCATCGCTTCCTTCCTTCTGCTTCTAAATCAATTTCTTCTTCTATGTCTGTCATTCTGTCATCCTCTTCTTCATAAGCCTCTTGGGACATTTGACCTTCTTCGCATATCAGTTTGCAAGCTTCCTCTTCATTTTCCTCTCTTTCATCCTCTGCATTCTATTTATTCTTAAATTCATTGGCCAATAAGTAGTTATTAGCCATAACCGGAGGTAGTGCTCCAAACTGAATAATAGTAGATCACCCTGGGTCTTCCTCATCTTCACTTTGCTTGCTGCGTTCAAATTTTGACTTTCCAGCAGAATTTTCTGGTACTTTCTCTGCTGACTCCCTTGTACTATTTCCCTTATTATTGTAAAGGACATTTTGGTTAGCCACCTCAATCATCTTAGGTGCCTCAAGAGGTGTGAGGTGATGATCCCTGCTTCCACCTTATCATCTTCCCATAATTTCTCTGGAAACGCCTTTGTTGTGTCCTAGTCATCTCATTGAAAGGCACAAATCTTCCTGCATTGTATTGGAATGAATGCCAGACATTTTCCTGACGTGGTTGCGGTCTGAAAGTCCTTCTATTGTTTGTCGGCCAAAACTGCTTTTCAAAAGTCGGCCTTCTACTTATTGACATGTCTCGTTCCCTGTCGGGCTGGAAATCGGGTACAACATTGGGGTGACTTTAATATCCCTGAGTTTTGATTTCTTCTGCATGCTTGTCATAAAAAAATTTTCATCCACTTTGGGCTCCTTCCCTTTGAGTCTTCCAAACATATTAGGACGTTGTTCAATATCTTCTTTTCCATCATCAATGACTAACTTGAACTTTGACAACTTATTTTGGAAATCAGTCGCCATCATGTTTACCCCAAGTGGCTGTGGGAAAGGGTTTTCATACCCACTGCCATCTTCTTTTTGGACTCAATGGTGATTCGTCCTGACTCAATGACATCTTGTAGCACATGTCGGAAAACCAAGCAATTGTTAGTCATGTGAGACCATGCATTATGTCATTTACAATATTTTTTTCCCTTAATTTGTTCAGGACTTGGCAACTTATGCTTATCGCTCAACTTTATCTGCTTATCCTTATATAATTTATCAAATATAAAGCCAGCTTTAGTCACATTAAACGAAAATATCTTAGCCTTTTTTATTTCTATCTTCCACGGGCTGATCTTTCAATGTTGTGTTTGATTCAGACGCTATAGGGTAAGCATATGAATCCCCTTTAATTAGTTCGGCTAAACATACCTCAGTCTGGTCAAAGTGTTCATTATCAACCATATGAACATCAAAGTTTGGGTCTCTATAGTAAATCTCCTTTTTAGAATTTTTCATTTGTTCTTCTTCTCTTAATAGACGTTCATATCTAATCACATTAGCGCTCAATTGAAAAAGGTTAGGGAATTCCCTATCTTGAAATTTCTCTGTTAAGTTGAAACTTAAGCAACTTTGAGCGATTTTGACAAATTCTTTATCAGGCAAAGGTACAAAATATTTACTCCTGGCTGTTTTGAACTTTTGAAGAAAACCTAATGCCCATTCATTAGACAATTTCCTTAAATTAGCCAGATCGTCCAGAGTTACTTCAAATTCAGTTTTGTAAGATTGAGCATGAAACAATTGTTCTAACTATTGCCATGTCTATATAGAATTTGCTGGCAAGTTGATGAACCATTAGAAAGCTATCCCTGTTAATGAATAAGGGAATAATATTATCTTATGGCAATCGGTTACTTGGCCACATTGCGAAGTGAATCTCCCTATATGTTCTAAGGTAGAAACTTCACCTAGACCAGTGAATAATGAAATTTTCGGTATTTTGTACCCCTAAGCCATGAATATGCTTGATCCACCCAATTAGGGTATAATTTTGTGTAAGTAGGCCTGATACAAGGGTGTATTCCTATGGCCATTTGGTCACGCACAATTTTAGAGATTTGATCTCTCAACAAGACATTATGATCACAAGGAACGCCTATGGGTTAGTTCCCTAGTGGCATCGCTTGAGGCCTAACGTTTGGCAATGTATTCGTGGGAAAAGTGCCATTATTTGGGACATTATTATTATTGGCCTGAGTATTTCCCCCATCATTTACATGTGGGGAATTCTGTCCATTATTTTGGACGTTGTCTCATGTAATTGGGTTATCCCCCAAGTTTAATACATTTGGGTTTACTCCATAATTTGATACGCCATTACCATTACCCAAACTAACCATTCCTCCACCCCCCAAGTTTGAAGTGGATTGACCAACAGGTGGTTCTGTTCCTTGAAATGGACTTGTGACTGGGGAATTATGCCCTATAACTGTTCTGGCCTGAAAATGATGTCCTATATTTGGAAGAATTGACCGACAAACTTGGCTGGTCAACTTATTCATATTACCGTGTAAACTTCTCAGTTGTTTAGCCTATTATCAGTGTTCTTTTTCTTTCTGAATGAAATTTTCCATGTTATGGACATATTGTAATTTTACCTGTTCCACCACGTCTTGAGTGAATTCACCAAATAGCGCACGCATGGTTTGAGGATTCAAATCTGTCATGGGCTCATAACGGCTTTGATTTTCTCCCTCTATTCTTGGAGTATTTTGTTCCTTCTCATATCTTTCAATTATAGACGGGAGATGATGGCTTGCTGGTTCCTTATCGGAATTCTTGTGAGGCATGATGATTCACTTCGTATCTTCAAAAACACACCAAAATTGTCCCACCGGGCATGCCAAATTGTTTCGCGAGGGTTCTCTCGCTAACAATTAAAGTAGAATCAGACGAATGTGTAAAGAACAACAACTTCTCGAGACAAAGTCCCAATGAGGGGTGCTTTATTTATAAGATTGCAGTGAAAACAAAATACCTCCAAGGGGCGCAAGCAAACAAACTACACTAGGATATTGCAAGAAAAAGTAATGATAAAGAAAATTGCATAATCTATGTTTGATAGTTGATTGATTGATCCTTTAAAATGCCTAAGTTTTTACAATATATACAAATTGCCTACAACTGCTTCCACCGTTTGAATTATTGATTTTCCGCCTTGATTTGTAACTTGCTTGGAATAATTGCTGCCCAACACGTTGTAGAACCGTCGCCCACTATTGATTGTCTCCAGTAACTCCCATGATTTCTTTTAACTGCTTCTTTAATCCCATCTGACTTGGTTGTCCAGTTGCCTCCGTATTCATCAAATCGCCCTAGTGCCTTAGTAATCACCCAGTCGTCCAAAGTACCTTAATTATCTCCCAGTCGCCCTACTCCCTTCGCATCGCCCTCAATGGGCTATCATGTTTCGGGTGTTTTATGTTGGGCCTCCGCATTCTAGTGTCAACATTTTGGCATAAACACATTTGGGCTAAACTTCTTCTAATGAATCACACCATTTGGGCCATCGAATTGGACCTTGTGAATTTGGATATAGAAATAAGTTCGATGCATTTTGCACACGTTCAATGATACAACATTTGATATAGAAATGAGTTCCATGCATTTTGCACACGTTCTTCCACTCGAGAATGCATCTGTATATAACCATATGACAAGAAATGACAACATCAAGTGCACCTTAATCAATTCAATTGGTTCAATCATTACCATATAACAAATTGCAAAAGGAGCCAGTCAAGAGACAGCTCAGTTCCAACAGTTTGATGTCTGGTTCTTCAAGCTCTTCAAATGTAGATTGTCACCGACTAAAAAAACTTAATAAGTAGAATACATTGTATGTGAGTATGGCGAGTTTATCACATGTATCATACCCTGAAAAATGTAACTAATTGTACAATTTACCTACTCCTTGAAATATTCCATACGTGTTCCTACAAACTAAGATTCCAGGTCAATTAACATATTCAAAATCCGAGGCAAAATACAATACTTGGCATCGTAATGGTACCTCTTTTTATACCTTGGCCCGACGACCTGTGCAAACCCCCTTTGCGATATTTCCTAATCAATCCTCTAGTAAGATGCTTTTGTTTTGATTTTGGCACTGGAATCTATTTTTTTTCTCCAAGTGATTCTTACTAATTAGCATGATTTCTGTCCAAAAATGACAACCAATACAATAAACTTGAAAAGGACCATTTCATATTTTGGGAATTTTGATTACATAACAACAAATGGTATAGTACTTTAGCCTAGGACTCTGAATGAGAATGTCGAATTTGCATCCTAAAACGAACACATGAAAAGGAGGACCATTTTAGATTTTGGGATTGATGAGTATATAACATCAAATTCATTACCTTGCAACTCTGAATGACACTAACTTGCGGCCTAAAATGAACCCAATAAAATGAAAATATATGTTAGGGTAATGATCAGTTCAGGATTTCATCCACGCACCTTCAATAATGAGTGAACCATCTCGTGTGTTTATTCCCTATTTTGTCACTCCAGGGCAAAAAATTTCACTTGTTAAATTCCAGAAATGCAAAAAACGTTGAAGGTTGCTATTGCTGTAAGAAACCACATCAATCAAAACCTCGAGTAAAATACTGATTTCAGATTGGCTGAGAAGGTTTAATGAAATCTAAAACTTCTTGGGGGTATAGATGGAATGTAGATAATCGATGTTTTTGAAGCTTAAGATTATTGGCACCTTTTCAATCTCGCATTTCACATTTGATTCAATAATTCAGTTTTCCCATGATAATGTTTGGTTATCTCAAATTCCCATTTGAAAATTGCAATTTAGTGGCAATTTCCTTTCCAAATTGAACCCTTGATGATGAGCACGCTGTTAACAAACATTGAAAGAAATAAGGGACGGTTACGTAGGTCTAGGCTAGCCACCTTAACCTTCGACATGGTCTTCAATTCAGATGTCGATATTATCATCTTCTGTAGTGGTTGGAGAGACGGAGAAGCTGTTTTAGATTCCAATGAAAGCGTATTGAGTAAGTATTTGTCGAAGAACAATTCAATCGAAATAACTACCTCCGTTCCAAATACCATGGAAATTGTGTTTCTCCCGTACTTGTTCTGGTAGTAGTTCAGTAGGACCATAAAACACTAGGTAGCTCTTCTGCCCAAGCTCCTTTGAATTTGTCCAGTTTGGTCTTCAATGTATGTTTGATGATTTTGTTGATTGATTCAACCTAGCTGTTAGCTTGGGGATGGTTGGGCATTAAGAAATGTTTCCTTATGTTTTGTAGTGGCTGAGAATTTTCTAGTTAATATGAAATAAATATTTTATGATAAAAAAAATGTGTCGCTATGATTTTATCTATTTTTATAATGTAAGTACATTGTCTAGCCATATTATGTATTTTGAGCCAATAAACATGATTTTCAATCCAACTCAATTTTTTGTGTCCAAAATTCGGGAAATTTAATGTTAAAACCTAAATTTTATTCAAAGCCTAATTTCTTTTCAAAATTCAAATGTATAACTTATTTATTCTTTATCCTGTCAAATTTCAAAATTTGATTTCTCAATTATCCTTGCAATTATATTATTTAATCTTGAACTCAACTTTATCATCTCCCTCATCCAAGCATATCTGATTAGATTATTCAGTTCAAATTCAAATCAAAACTAACCTATTCCATCAATATAAATTCACTTACAATCAGAACCCATCACCCACGGCACTACCACAAAATTCAGGTATACTTTTCAAGATTTTCTGTTTTCGATTCTCTCCATAGCTGAACCTCCACTGCCTCGCCTCTACCCCCACCAGCAATATCCAAAACTAGCCAACCAGAAAAACCAAGCCACAATTCTGCAATACACAATGAGACGTCAAAGCCGCAACCGCCCAACTTCAATCCATAACTGTGTTCACATGAGAACCACCACTTCATTAACAACCCAAAATGTTGCCAGCCACCGTCTGCTATTCACACCACCGCAACCTAATCACTACCTTCTGCCGCCTATCACCCACACACGATCGGACCACCACCAAAACCATCATCACCACCATGATCGTCAATACCCAAGTCTGAAAAGTTCCTTAATCGCCACCCAAGAGTCAAACAAAAAAAAATGAAAAACCATAAACCAAGGAGCTAAAGCATTTACTTCGACCGCCAGTAATTTCGCCAGAAAACACAACTCCAGAAAAAATCACAATTTCAGCCTTGATATACCCTTGGTTCTCGCACCATAAACCACCCAAAGTCTACTCCTTACACCCCCACCTTTTCCCCTTGACGCCGCCACTCGACGTCGGTATTACCGTCGGTGGATTTCGCCGGCAACATCGAAACGAGAGAAGGCGATGCTTCTCTCTCTCTCTCTCTCTCTCTCTCTCTCTCTCTCTCTCTCCTCTGTTGATTCGAAAATAATAGGGAGAGATTGGGATTTTGGGTTTTAATTCAAATAAAATTTATTCCTGTTAGTCCAGAGTTTACAAATTTAGTAATTTCGATCCCTGCATATTTTTAAATGTTTCAAATCTTCAACCTTGATTTCCAAAACTATTTATTTTAGCCCCTGCAGTCTTTCTTTTAAAAATACTATTTCAGCCCCTAGATCCTTAAATTTAGTTTTCTTTAAAATTACAATTTAGTCCTAAAATTTTATTTATCACTTAAGTCTTTAGTTTCGAAAGTACTAATTTAATTAATTTTTCTCTTGGTTAGACGAATCAGTTGGAGCACTAAAAGATTGACGTGATGTTCCTGCTCCACCTTTTCGTGAACTCGTTAAGTTTGAGGTAGACTCGCCCCCACTAATTAGTTTAGATTATAATTGCATGTGTTATGTGGATTTACGTGATTTTATATGCTTAATTGCATGAGACAAGACAAGAATATCTCTTATGAGATAAATTTAGAAACTTATATTGTTATGCACGTCATAACTTATATGCTTTATTGCACGAGACAAGAATATGTTCGTTTGCATTCCATTATGTGATGCTTATGATGAGAATCAGAGAATGTCACTGTATTATTTGCATAATTACATGTTCAATTATTCTGTAACTTAATTATTGGTGATGAGTCTACTTAGTATTTTTTTTTTCGAAATGCTCACCTTGTTGTTTTAACAATTTTTTGCAGATTTCGGAGACGGTGGTGAATGATTGGCAGAAATGGCAAACCATTAATAGAAATTATTTTAAAGTCGCGTTTTGTAGACTCCATTATTTCCTTCTGTCGAAATTTAGAATTTCATGAATTTCTCCAAATTATTATTTTTATTTGAGTTATCGTCACAATTTACAATCGATAAATGTGATGTTTGAAATTTAGTTATTTTCTGCAGTAAATTTCCATTCGAAAGTTAGTTTTAAAGGACGAAGTGGCGTCCCCGCATTTCATGGAACTCGGGGAGTTATATCTTGGTATCAAAGCGGGTCTACATTTCTGTAGACTTGCAACTTTTCTAAAATAATAATAAATAATGTTTGACGACTTTTGCCACTGCCATCATTCCTTTCGCCGACTTTTAAGGCAACGAAGTTTAGCATATTTATTTTATTTATTTCAGATACTTGAGAAATAATTTTTTTTGAGATTTAGACGAGAAAGAATGAGAAGACGCGAAAGAATTAGAAAGCTAGTATCCGAAATAATGAGAAAGAAAGAAACGAGTTCTGGGAATTAATACGATTTTAAAAAAAAAATGTTTTTCATGAAATATTTTGTCCTTGAATTTTAGCGAATAATAGAACCTTAACTGGACTTTGCATAATTTTATTTTAGACATGGCACCACTTGGATGGATTTCAGACCATATTCTTAGCTATTGCGCCATGTGCCTTCACTTCATAGCTAGTGGATTTAGGATGACTGAAGCTCAGTCCATCGGCCAACTTTTATCAACATTCCCAGAAGATAAGAAAATATTAGTTCACGCATTTTATAATGCTGTGAAGAGACGTCTAGGAGAGAACGTGAGTTTCCAAACTGTCTGTGACAAATTTGTGATGCGTTGGGATCGCTTCCAAGTCCCTGCTCCAGCACCAGGACCAAAGTGATAGTCATATCGGATGATGAGGAGAAGCCAAATGAGATACTTGACACTGAGTATAGGACCTATGATTACATACCAGGTTCGCAAGGTTATGCCCCAGATTCACCTGGTTACATCCTAGATACACCAAGTGTTACCCCCTTTGCCCTAGACAATACACCTGGCACGCTCGGAGCTACCTCTGTCAATAGTCACATATAGTGGGATAGGACTAGAGATAGATGTTTTAGCAATTTTATTTCCATTAACGTTGTATCCTTATTGAAGGAATTTCAGTTTTTAATAAAAGAGATTCATTTTTATGTTACGAGCTGTGTTTCAACATTGTTGTTGGGATTGAATGTATGAGATGACCGGTTGTCTATATTTTCCTGTCTATATTTTCCTGTCAAGAAATAATAAACATGTTTTGTTTTATTTGATAAAGGAAAATGTCTAGAAGCACTAACAAAAGCATAATGGATCGGGCCACCTTAGAACAGACCTACTCAGAACAAGGCCCCACAGCCCAGTCCACTATCATCAGGGACTTACTTCAGGCCATGCATGATTTGAGGCTGGCCCTAGCAGGTTCCTCAGTACCGATCATCGAACAATTCAGGAGGTATCGCCCGCCCACTTTTGATGGTGAGAATGGTCTATTAGCAGTGGAAGAATGGTTACAAATGATTGAGAAGATTTTCAAGCACATCTCGTGTCGTGAAAATAGGAAGGTTTCATGTGCAGAATTTATGTCGGTCGGTCGGGCCGGCTTCTGGTGGGTGTCCGCGTCACGAACTAGGACCAAAGAAGAACAGGCAGCTTTGACTTGGGAAGAGTTTAAGGAGGATATCAAAGATAAGTTCTTTCCACAAGCCCTCCGAGATCAAAAGGAGACTGAATTTCTTCGCTTGGTTCAGGGTGAAATGGACATAACTGATTATGAACGGAAGCTCGAAGAACTGTCACGGTATGCTCCACATCTGGTGGAAACCGAAGCTAAGAAAGCACATCATTTCGAGAGAGGGTTGAGGTCGAATATCAGATAGATTGTTAGCTCACATGAATTGGCCACCTACCGAGAAGTCATGAAGAAAGCTCAATCTATGGCATATACTGGTGTGAAGACTAGCACCTAAGGAAACCATAACAACCAGAGGCACTCGGATAAACAGAAATGGCATAGGTCTAATCATAACAGAAATCAGACATCCAACAAGAGGCCAAATACGGGACCTACCAGAGGTCGATGACTAGTTACACCCCACCATGTCCTAAGTGCTATAAGATGCACAAAGGGGAATGTCTTTTCGGAAAAAGAGTCTGTTATAAGTGTGGCTAGCAGAGACACTTTGCTCCGGATTGCAATGTTGCACCTGCTCAGGGTTCCGACCAAAAGAAAAACATCTATCATAATAGAAAAGGGAAGGCTAGAGTATTTACCATGGACATTGTTGATGACTCTGACGTGATTGCAGGTAAACCAATCAATTTGGTATTCATGTATATATCATGCTTAATTTTTTACACCATGCATTACTCAAATTGATAAGGTTAACATGACAATAGGCATATTATTTTTTTCTCAGTATTCTTGTATATGTCTTAACAGATTCGGGTGCAATGCATTCATTTATAGCCGATGAGTGCCTAACTAGACCAGATTTGAGGGGAGAAACAACTGGTAGTATACTTGAGGTGAGCTTACGTAAGGAGGAATTATTGACACTGACAAGATAGTCAAGTCGGTACGAATAGACTTCGATGGAGTAGTGCTTGAAGTAGACCTAAATATTATTCCGATGAAGGACTTCGACATTATTCTTGGTATGGACTGGCTGAGTTCTAATCATGCCGCAATCATGTGTCATGAGAAGGAAGTCGTATTTCGATGGAATGGGGACGAAGTATTCAGATTTTATGGGTCAAAGGTTAATGCACTTCCTCGCCTTATCTCGGATTTGCAAGCCGAAAAACTACTTGTCAAGGGAAATTGTCAAGGTTTTCTAGTTAATCTTCAAGGCAAACCCTTTGAGGAAATCAAATCAGAGTTAGTACCAGTTGTGTGTAATTTCAAGGATGTTTTCCCAGACAACCTACTAGGCACCCCGCCTAATAGGAAAGTGGAATTTGCTATTGACTTGGTGCCAGGAGCTGCCCCTGTTTCAAAAGATTCATAATGCATGGCGCTGAAGGAATTGCAAGAATTAAAGGTTCAGCTGGAAGAACTACTAGAGAAGGATTTTATTAGGCCGAGTGTATCTCCATGGGGAGCACCTGACCTATTTTTGAAGAAGAAGGATGGCATCATGAGGGGTGTGCATCGATTATCGGGAGCTTAACAAGCTAACGATAAAGAATAAGTACCCCCTTCCCGGAATCGAAGATTTATTCGATCAACTAAAAGGAGCTGCTATATTCTCAAAGATGGACTTAAGGTCTGGTTACTACCAGCTGAAGATCAAGTCCGCTGATATACAAAAGACGACATTGAGGACTCGTTATAGGCATTATGAATTCATAGTGATGCCATTCGGTCTTACAAACACACTTGCAGTATTTATGGATTTGATGAACCGAGTTTTCCACCAGTATCTGGATAAGTTCGTCATTGTGTTTATCGATGATATTTTGGTCTATTCCAAATATTCAGAACAACATGCAGAACATTTGAGGCTTGTGTTGGAGACACTACGAGCAGAAAAGTTGTACGCCAAGTTCAAGAAATGTGAAATTTGGATTGAGAGATAGGCTTTCTAGGTCACATTGTCACAATCAACGGCATTGAGGTTGTTCCTTCTAAAGTTGAGACAGTGACTAATTGGACTACACCAGGGAATGCTGGAGATATGAGAAGCTTTCTGGGATTAGCTGGGTATTACCAGCGATTCATAGAGGGTTTCTCTAAGATAGTAGGCCCCATGACTCAGTTGACACGGAAAGGTGTAAAATTTCAGTTGATAGATTAGTGTGAACAAAGTTTCCAGGAACTGAAGAACCAACTGGTTTCAGCACCAGTGTTAGCAGTATAGAATGGATTCGATGGTTTTGTCATCTACAGGGATGCCTCCAAACATGGTTTGGGATGTGTATTAATGTAGAAGGGTAAGGTGATCGCATATGCTTCAAAGCAAATGAAACCATATGAGAAGAACTACCCGACATACGATCTAGAGCTTGTAGCAGTAGTCCATGCTTTAAAGATCTGAAGACATTACTTATATGGGAGTAAATGCGAGATTTACACCGACTATAAGAGTCTCAAGTACTTCTTCACTTAGAAGGAGTTGAACATAAGGCAACGTCGATGGCTAGAGCTGGTAAAAGATTATAATTGTATCATTCTTTACCACCTGGGTAAAGCTAATAAAGTTCCAGATGCATTAAGCAGGAAGGATACCGGACATTTATCTGCTTTGGGAATAGTACAAGAACAATTGATCCGGGATTTTCAGAACCTGAGAATTGAAGTGAGAACCCCAGCAATCCAAAGTTCTACCAGATTGGAAAATTTGACTATTAAGCCAGATTTGAGAAATAGAATTGTGATGGCTTAGGAAGGAGATAAATTCTTAGAAAAGATCAGAATGGAAGTTGGAATTGGCAAGCGAATAGGCTTGGAGATCGCAACTGACAAAGCTCTTATGTTTAAGGGTCGCCTTTGTGTACCGAAAGATGATCAGATCAGGAATGAGATTTTAAAGGAAGCCCATTTGGCACCGTATGCAGCTCACCCAGGAGGAATGAAGATGTATCGTGATTTGCACACTACATTCTGGTGGAGGAACATAATAGGATCTATTACAAAGTTTGTCTCACAATGCATGACTTGCCAACACTTCAAGGCTTAACATCAGAGACTGTCAAGATTGTTAAATCCTTTAGACATTCCAAAATGGAAATGGGAGAAAATTTCCATAGATTTTGTGACAGGTTTACCAAGATCAGTAAAGGGACATGACTCCATCTGGGTTATTATAGATCGACTTACAAAGTCAACCCATTTCCTTGTAGTGCGAATGACTCTCAGTGTAGATCAGTTGGCACAGATTTATGTCAGGGAGATCGTCCGACTTCATGGAGTTCCAGTGTCTATTGTTTATGATGAGAATCAAAGAATGTCACTGTATTATTTGCATAATTACATGTTCAATTATTTTGTAACTTAATTATTGATAATGAGTCTACTGAGTATTTCTTTTCGAAATGCTCACCCCGTTGTTTTAACATTTTTTACAGATTTCGAAGCCGGAGGCGAATGATGGGCAGAAATGGAAAACCATTAATAGAAATTATTTTAAAGTTGCGTTTTGTGAACTCCGTTATTTCATTCTGTCAAAATTTAGAATTTCATGAATTTCTCCAAATTATTTTTTTTATTTGAGTTATCGTCACAATTTACAATCAATAAATGTGATGTTTGAAATTTAGTTATTTTTCGAAATAAATTTTCATTCAAAAGTTAGTTTTAAAGGACGAAGTGGCGTCCGCATGTTTCACGAAACTCGGGACGTTACATGTTTAGTCCTTTGCGAAATTCCCCAAGCCTCCTATTATCGAACTGTTTGCCATTATCTGTGACAATGGAGTGGGGAATTTCGAACCGAAAAACATTTGATTTCCAAATGAAGTCTGTAATTTTCAACTAGATAATTTTGTCCAGTGGTTCTGCTTCCTACTTTGTGAAATAATCCACTGTTACAATTGCGAACTTCGCCTTTTCTAGCAGGCATGGGATCTATGAGGTCAATTCCCCATTTTGCGAAAGGCCAAGCACTGATTACTGAGCTCAATTCCTTTGGTGGGGTCCTGTATAGAGGAGCGAATCTCTGCACTTATCACATGTTTTGGAAAACTCCATGGCATACTTTTTTAGTGTAAGCCAAAAATATCCTTGTCCGATTATTGTGAGCTAAAGCTTGTTCCCCAGTGTGGTTTCCAGAAATTCCTTCTTGGATTTCTGTTAATGTTTGGAGAGCTTCTTCTTCATTAAGACACCTTAAGAGAGGAGTGGCATATCCTCTTTTGTACAAGAGTCCATCAATGATAGTAAATATGGCAGATCTTATTCTCAACTTTCGAGATGAGTTTGGGTCAGTAGGGCACCTACCATCCTTAAAAAATTTGTAAATTTCATCCATCCAGGTTGGTTTTGTATCTATATTCATGAGATTCATCTGAATTAATTTGATAGAAGCGAACTGCACTCTTCCGACTGGAACATTGTCCAGTTCGTTGACCCCCTTCGCTTGTTTCCAGTTAGGCCAAATCATCTGCATGACCATGTTGAGATCCTGGGATTTGTAGTATTTTAGAGCTAAAAAATGATTTCAACTCTTTTTGTACTACTTTTAGGTACTGGTCCATGCGTCCCTCCTTTGTCTGGTAAGTTCCTTGTAATTGATTGACAATGAGATGTGAGTCGCTATACATAATAATCTGTTTGATACCCATCTCCTTTGGAATTTGTAGTCCTACAATATAGGCCTCGTATTTAGCTTCATTGTTTGACGCTTTAAAATCAAAGCACAAGGTATGATAGAAAATTTGTTTTTCTGGGCTTCTCAAGACAATACCAGCTTGTGCTCATAAGTCAATTGAAGTTCCATCCACATAGAGCTCCCAGATATTATTATGAATTGACTCATTCTATTGAATTTCGGGACTAAATTCTGCAATGAAGTCCGCCAAGGCTTGTCCTTTGATCTCAGTTCATGGCTTATAATGAATCTCAAATTGTCCCAGCTCTACCGCCCACTTAACCATTCTTCAAGAGGTTTTAGTTTTTTTGGAAGATTTTTCTAAGGGGGTAATTTTTCAGAACTTGTACTGGATGTTGCAAAAAATATGGTCTCAATTTTCTGGAGGCTGTAATTAGTGTAGCCGCAAATTTTTCCATCGGAGTATAATTTAACTCAGTGGCCTGTAGTGCTTAGCTCATATAGTAGACTGCTAGCTGGGTTCCTTCTTCCTTCCTTATGAGAACTGAACAGAGAGAGGGTGGTGATACGACCATATATAAATAAAGATGCTTATCCTACTTCGTTTTAGATAGCAAATGTGCTTTTGAAAGGTGTTCCTTCAATTTTTCAAAAGCATTCTGGTAAACCTGAGTCCATTGAAAATCATTTCCTCCTCATAGGATATCAAAGAATGGTTTGCATTTATTAGTTGATTTTGACACAAATATGCTGAGGGCAGGGATTCTTCCTATTAAACTTTGGATTTCTTTTACTTTTGTTGGTACTTTCATCTCCAGTACTGCTTTGATTTTTTGTGGGTTTGCTTCAATTCCTCGCTGGTTCACCATGTACTCCAAGAATTTTCCCGTGCTTACTCCAAAGGTGCATTGGATTTTATTGACTTTTTTGGACTTGTATAGACTTTTATAGACATTTATTTAAAGACTTTTATGGACTTTCAAAGACTTTTGTAGATTCATTTAAAAGACTTTCATAGACTTTTACAGACTTTTATTTTTTAATTGAAATAGTTGAACACTAATAGATTAATTTTCGTATGGTGTGAATGAGAATCGTTAATAATAATTATATGTCAAGTGAATTACAAAAAAAAAAAAAAAATACAACGTGAGAGATAAGTAGTTTTAGGACAGAGAAACATTTGTGATTAAAAAAATGGGGAAAAAATAAAATCACATTAGATATTGACATAAAGATTGTACTATGTTCATAATTTTTTTGAAAATACAATTTTTTTAATTAATATTTTTGAATATACAAATCTCTCTAGAGAAAATTCTAGAATCACTTTGCTTAATTATTATTTTTCTATAAAATCTTATAAAATTTTAGTTGCATTTATTTTTATAGAAACATTGAAAAAAATGATGAAAAAGAAGAGAGCCAAAATATAAAGAAAGAATATTAAAAAGAAAAAAATATAACAAGTTAAAGGGAAGAAAAATAATGATTTGTTTTAGTCATAGGTTTCTAAAAATAACATGAAAGAAGTGAGCAAAATCTATAATACTTCTAAAAGGTCCTTAAAGGAAGAAACTTTTTTGGACTATATTAACCCTACAAATCTCTTAAATTCCTTATTCATCCTTAATGTTCATTAATGTCCATTTTCTTTAAAATTTTATTTATCAAATTTTAATCAATTAGATTACCTAAATAAATAATTTATCACATTTTAAACTATTCATATTCTCATTCCATTATTTTCACCCCATGCATAGGGACGTCGATATATTCTTAGGAAATATCTTCATGTAGGTATGTAATTCAATACTTTCCTTATTTTTCAATTTCATATTTCGTTAATTTCTTTTTTTTTTTTGATCGCTTTAGTGTGTGAGAAAAGTAATAATAAAAGCAGATGAAGATGAGAATCGAAATGTTTAAATCTTGACGTGTTTTAAATCTCCCTCTATAGAGAGATGTGTGCAGGTGGTGAAAACCTTCATGATGCAGTGTCAATGACCGTAGCATAGGTGCCCCCATGAAACTCGGAGTCGGTTGGGTTTTTTTTAGTTTCTATAGAAAATGATAAATTCTTGATTGGATTTGCCCCCATTGAAGACTACACATTACAATTATGCAGAAGTAGTGAAGTTGAACAAGTACAAAGCCTTTTGAAAACTTCTATTTATATGTTGGATAATACAACTCTTTGCAAGCTTAAATAATTGATTTTGTTTTTATGAATATTTTTATTGTTGCAACTTTAGTTTTGTGTGTTTATGTTTGGATGTGAAGTGGAACGATCTAAAGATTCATAATTTTGAATTTTATGAGTTGACTCATTCGGATGTTTCTATTATAATTATTTTAAGAATTCGGTTGATTCTATATTTTAGAATGTATTACCGCAAAAATGTGATAAAATTGAAATTGCAAACTAATTTTGAAACAGAATGACAATTAATCCACTTTCAATTCATTAAAAATGCTAATAATGTGCTTATATTTTCTGAATTTCTTCTTATGAATACCCTGTATTTCTTATAATGAATTTCGAGTTCGTTATAGACTTTTTATTGAACTATCAACTGAGATTTGAAGAGAAATGCTTATAATTGAATTAGTGGCAGTGCATATGATAGGGTGACCGTTAAGTTTCAAGTAGTAGAAGCAAGCATAAGCTTTTGCTTGGGCGATTATAGGATAAAAACTTATAATAGGTATCTTATTTGAGAGATTTATGATTGAACTGCTTTAATAATATTTACTGTTATTGAAGATTTGCTAGAGTCTAGTGATGGTGATGGGGCGGGTTCGGTTCCGGTCGCCCCGACCCGTGCCCCGCCCCGTTTAATTTTTTTTTAAACCCAAACTCACCACCGCTCCGTGAATTTTAGGGCGGGTCGGGTTCTGGTTTGGGGCGTGGGTCGGGTTCAGGTTCGGGTTTGGGGCAGGTCACTCCTGACGCCCCATTTAATTTTTTTTTCCAGTTTTTTTTTAAAGTTTTTTCAGTATTTTTTATTCTTCCTTATTTATTTTTATTATTTCATTTAATCGGGACGGGTTTGGGTCGGGGAGGCCAAACCCGCCCAGCGACCCAGCCGGGTCGAGAAAACCTGTCCCATACCTACCATGCGGGTCCAAGGGCGCGGGTTTTTTTTTTCACCCCATTCGGATCGGGTTTTTTGCCATCTCTTCTAGATTCTTCATTTATTTCACCCGATCTTGTAGAAAGATTTTTCATTATCTTTAATATTTTGTACTTTTATTTTCTATTTGTAAATTTTGAGGTTATTAATGACGTGAGAAAGAAAAAATTTACATTTTTTTTAGATGAAACATAATATTTTGTGCATTTCATATGAGCAATCTAAATGTGGAAAAATTTGTTATTACACTTTGACGAAAAAGTACAGATACTCCAAGTAAAAGTTCCAAGTATAGAAATATACAAACGTGTTAAATGGGAAGCCAAAATACTCAAGTTCTGAAGCAAGCATATTATGTATTATTCGTTGACTAAACAATTGATGAAATTGATATAAGAAGTTAAAAGCCAGGGCATATATGGATATGTTCTCATCCGCAACCTTATTTGATTGATGAACTCAAAGGGATTGATGTTGTCTCTTTTGAGAAGAATTTTGAGCCCAAAAACAAATTTCTATGACGTTAATAATATTCTTTTAGGATAGCCAAAGAGTTGATTACTTTTTGGATTTTAGAAGTACTTAGTGTAAAATAGGCACTATCCACGAAGCTATATCTTGAATATCATGCATTCTCTAGGTAATCACAATAAAATTAGAAATTATTAATTTTATATTTTGTAAATATAGCCCTAAAAATTCTTATTAATACCGCACCGAACGTATAAAATTTCATATCACGAGTTAGTCAATCAAATGTCATTTTCCAGAAGGTACTCACAAGATTCAAGTTGCTTTTAGTATTGTCATATTTCAAAATATTCTCCAATTGTATTTATATTTCTATGAATATAAATAAATTGTCAATTTCTTTATTTTAATATCTGATAATATAATATAGCACGTTATTATATATTTATTATATTTATTATTACTTTAACTTTGTAATTATTAATAATTAATAAACACAAATTTTTAAAATATAGAAAATTTAAAATATTGTTGGACGATCACGTGTGACGCATGTGTATATCACTAGAATAGAAGAAATAAAATTACAGTTTAAAAGATTTTTTTTTTGAAAGTCTTTCAAAATCTTGAAGGTTAATGAAAGACAAATTAAGAGATTTTATGGTTGTACTTTCTGTTTAGAAATTAGTACAAAGAGAATCTCGTAGGAGTCTTTAAAAGTCATTGACATTTTTATATCATGACTTTTATGAACTTTTTGAATGTCTATTAAAATCTATATTAAATACCTTAAGATTTTTATGGAGTCTCTAAAATCTAAATTGAATACACCCAAAATTTTCAAATCCTTTAAAATCTACATTAAATAAATCATCCGTGTAGTGAACAGTAGCCTTAAGTTTGCCAAATTCGATCCTAAGAAGAAGAACATGCGGATTTTAAGATCCCTGGTAGAAAGTGAAGAAGGTGAAAAATTGCCTTGAACTGCTATTTCTTTTGTTGCTATGCTCGAGTGTGCAAACTATAGTACGAGAAGCTTTTACTATTTTCAATTTTTTGTATTTATTAATTCCACTGTATACTTTATTTATTTAATATTTTTAGTTGATGTCTTACCAGTACTTTATCAGAAGTCTTCATGATTTTATGTGCTTGAATTAACATTCTAATGTCATTGTAAACCAATTTTAAACAACAGAGTACCTTAATTTATAGTTTGTATTAGAATATATTTGGTCTAATTTGTTTTTAAAATGTGATAAGTGTATTTTATACACTTATTTATATGTCCAAATTAGGTTATTATATTGTCATTTTTTAATAAATTTCACTTAATTACTTATTATTTGTTTATACTAATTACCCCAAAATCATATGAATGAAGTAATTAATGGAAAAAATGAACTTTTAGATGATAATTAGAGCTAAATTGGACAAAATGAGAGTTGATGATGTCATTGGGAAGGCCAAGAGGAGCAAAGTGCAAGAAATCAAAGATCAATGGCTCAATTGAAGATGAATTGAAGTTTGGAAGAAGAATTGAAGTGATTTCGAGGGATTAAATTGTTGCAATTAAAAGATGAAGGAATCACGCGCAAATAAAGATCGGGGACTTACTTAAACATATTTGATAGTTGAAAATCTCACTGAAAGATTTACCTGGCATGGCCTAGCCTACTCAGCCAGATGGCTGTAGGACATGAGGTCAAATAGGAAGAACCGTGTTTTGATAGCTTGCGTGGCCACCACAAAGTATACTGCGATGTCGTGCCCTTATTTGGCCTAGCGCGCTCCGTACGAGATATTTATGTTTTCTCTCCTTGTTTTCTTAGGGTTTCTCATGTACCTATTTATACAACCTTTCATGCATGAAAAAAAAAAAATCTTTGTCAGACCTTTGCCCAGCCTCTAAAACATATAATTCATAGTTCTATAATTCAAATCTTTGAGGTGAAAATCAAAGACAAAGGCCAGAGAATTCAAGATTATCATCATGGAGCGAAATACTTGGTGCAATAATTTCTTTTTCTTGTTAATTTGATAAACACAACATACAAAGTAATTTATATTTTAGTGTTTTTTCTTTATTGATGAACTATTAATTTCTTGGTTGGGACAATCGATGTAGCTTAGTTTTATGCTTTTAATTGTATAATTCTAGTTTTACGTCTATGATTGCATGTGTTGATTTTGTTTTGTATTTAATGCGTGAATGAATTTATCACTTATTCATGATATCGTGGGTTGCTTTCATAATCTGAGAGGTAAGTGATGCGTGTCGCAATGCACCAAAATAATAAATAATTCCTTATTCGCTAAATATTAATTAATAATGTAGTAGCGAGAGTAATGGGTCAATCCCACGAGGAACGGTGAACTAAAAATAGTTGTTCGATCAATTAGAATAGAATTGGGGGGTTTTGTTGTTTGAATTGCTTAAATGTAAACGATGCATAAAAAGAACAAATAATTATGTAAAAGATTTGAAATGAAAGGAAATCTTGTTCTCGGGTTCGGTAATGCCCTCAATTCATGTTATACCTTCCTATGCAACGTACTTCTATTCCTAATTCAATTTATCAATCTTAGGTAATCAACAAGTTCTGATTATCTAAATTCTTCCTTATGTAAATTAAATCAAAACAAGTTCTTTGATTCAATTCTAACAAATGGGTAACTCTAAACAAGCTCTTAGAATTTAACGCAAGGCTAGTGTAAAGAGAGAAGAATAAGATTGAATCGGGTTACCAATTTCGCAAGCTCGAATTAATAAAACCAAGTCGAATTATTGATAAACCTGTACGAGATTTATTTGCTACTAAAGTAAATATTCAATGACAATTACGGATCAAAGATCTAAACCTAGCACGTACATAAATTCAGAGATTCAACAATTTAATTGGCCAAATCAAATTTATAAATCAACTAAATTCAATAAAACATTTAAAACACAATAATTCGACAATTAAAATAAGGAAATAGATGCAGGATACTAGTTTCTGGGAAGAAAATAATATAATTGAATAACACAACTTCCTCTTTGAAAAAGATAGGGAATTTAGCCTAGAGTGGTTGTGGTAGATTCTTCAAGTTGATTCATGGCTTCACTTTGTTGTTGATGCTGTTACCCTTCAAAATCTCCAAGAGTGCTCTATATTTTGCCCTAGTTTTTCCACACCCTTTTTGTGGTGAATTTTTCTCTTTTTAAGCCTCCAAAATCGTGCCCTAAAGATCCCAAGAAGATATGCCAAAGATAGACTCTTAAACCAGTAAGGAAAGTACTCTATGGGGAAGTTGTGACCGTAAATGGGTTACTGGAATTTTTTAGAATTTGGAAGTTACGGTCGTAACTTTTTCATTTACGGCCGTAAGTGAACCTCTGTTGATCAGTGCCTGTGCTTGATGTTTTGGTCATAACTTTCTCTCCCGATGTCCGATTGTGGTGATTCAAAGTGCATTGGAAAGAAAACTCAAAGATCTAAAATTTATGAAATTTATTTTCCAAAATTAGAATTTCTTATTTAGAAAAATTGAGCTTCAATCCCTGACTAAATTATGGATCACAATCCTTGCGAATTTTTGATTTCCAGCTTCACCCCAAACCTTCTTTGACTATAATTTTTGCCTCTAATCTTCTTCCCACATGTCATTATTGATTTGGAGCCCTTTGAACATGTCCTTGAAGTTTTTCTTGGTTTGATTTGTAGATCTTGCTGTCGAGCTTGCCATGATTCATCATTTTGGTCCTTTTCCCTTTCTTTTTGTTCTTTGTGATCCTACCCAACACAAAACATGAAAATGCATTAAATACTACTTAAATAGGGTCAAACCAATAAAAAAATAGGATAACAAGTGAACTAAATAAGTGCTAATAAAGCACCTATCAAATCCCCCCACAATTAAACCATTGTTCGTCCTCGAACAATGGTGTGAAAGAAATGAAACATAACTTAAACAAAAAGACAGACCTACAATTCGAAAAGTTAAGGTTACAGCCCACTTCTCTTTAGCGTGAAAATTCAATTGCATAATTGAAGCGTGATAGTGTGTGTAAGAGATGTATCATCCAATATCCTCTGAATAAAAATGAAAATCAATACCCTCGGCCCAATTCATTAACCGGCGTAGCTTGTATCCTCCTACCTCTCGTAAGTTCTCTCTTAACCTCTATCAATGTATTACTGCATGGGTGTTAGTTTCGACCAACTCAAAAGCACAAAATATAGACCAAGCAATTCAAACCACTCATAAGTATATGCAATGGGAGTTAACACCCTCACTAGATATTTCTCTCTTCGCACAAAGTTTATAAGTGTGAGAATTTTCACTCAACTCACTGCATGGAGAATTCATTACCACATACTGCTTAGATGTCATAACTGGAGCCAACAATAACACAAGTGCAAAGTAAAGGTCCTTATTTGGTTGTAACAGGGCTTCGAGTCAGGTAGGATAAAAGGAAAATATTTAGGCTAAGTTGAGAGCAGAGTTCACAAGCCGAATTGGTTCAACACGATCATTTCTTCCTCCACCTTTCAATGCGATTTTCCATGATTTCCTACTACCCAATCAATTCAACACTTAATCCTTGTTGTGTACTTAAGAGTTTATTTTCTCCACCGGGGAATTTTCTTGATCCGGTTCCTTGACAAATTCATCTTTGTTTGGCCAGATGAGTGTTTGAATTTCTCAACTAGTAATTTTCTTGACTATATATATATATATATATATATATATATATATATATATATATATATATATATATATATATATATATATATATATATATTTTCAAATAAGTTCACTGCAACTTGTTTCCTTTGACCACATTATTACCACCTAATCCTTAATTAGCACAAAATGAAGTTGCCAATCTTTTTGAAGCTTAGCTCGTCACATACTTCTCAACCAATACAAGTTTGTGAAATTCCTCTCTTGTGCGTTCAAGATAGAGGTACATCAAAGAGCGGGTATCCGTGGCTTGTAGCGTAGAACTAAAATTTCAAAGAAAGGCTAAGGCTCAAAGGGGTTTCTATTGGTACATGTATCATGGTAGGCCCTTTTAGAAGGTCAAATTTTGTTTAACCTAATGCCTTTACTATAATTTGCACTTGAACCAAGAAGCTACAACGACATGTACAAAAGAGTACATTTAAGAACAAACCAATCATGCAGGACACACATCAAAGATATAAGAGCTTAATATAAAGAGTAAAAGTAGCTCATAGGCTCAAAAACTCACAAATTATGGTTTATATTTGTTCCTCCCATCTAATTATGAGTATAGGTCATTACTCAGTCTTGGTTCCGAACTCAAAATCTAGTGGACAAGGATAGAATGAAGTTACTAGGGGTGGTATTTTATCATATCAATTTTTGTTTGACTCAATTAGGTTGCAGAAATTTATCAATTTGTCACCATTTTCAAACTCATTTATAATCTATTGGAGAACCCATCTCTATGTGCTCATTCTTTGTCCGATTATGCAATTTAAGAAGTTGGTGGTTCAAAAATTATAATAAATGGGGATGTTTCCTATTAAACCGAACCGTGGGTCTAAACACACAAAAGCTAACTAACACAACCAAAACTGAATGGATAAAACAGAAAGAAAGAAAACAGAAGATAAAAGATAAATCACCCCCCACACTTGAATTCCACATTGTCCTCAATGTGAAACGTGACACTACCAAACAAAAGAGGGGATGTGAATGAAATCAAAGGAGGGGACATGGTTTTTTTTTTAATGAAATGAATGTAATAATAAAGAAAAATGAGAGAGTAAAGAAACTCCCCTCTCGGGTTTCCTCCTGAGCAGCACCTTTGTTTACTGTTGTTGGCTCAATGGGTTACTTCCTCCTTCAACCCGGATCAACTAGTTTCCCAAAGCTCAATTTCTTCATGCTCTTCAGCAGGGCCTGTAAAACAGGGGGTAGAAGCTCTTCATTATAAATTGGTGTTGCGATACATGAAATTTTACCTAGTTGTGGTGACTTTGAACAATCATTAAGCATAGCAACAGTTCCTGCAATGGAGAATCACTAACAATAGTAGAATGAACTGAGTTGGCATCATCAAGGTCTTTCATGGAATCGTAAATATTGAATTGAACAGTTTCATTATCAAATTCCATGGTGAGTGTGCCACTACTAACATCTATCTTAGTTTTAGATGTTTTTAGGAATTGTCTGCCTAAAAATAGGAGTAGAGTTGGGGGAGTGGTCATCATTCATGTCCAACACATAGAAATCTGCAGGAAATACTAACTCCCCTACTTGCACTAGAACATCTTCAACTACCTCATCTAGATAAGCATTAGAACGATCGGCCAGTTGAATGATAACATTAGTTTCAATTAGTTTGGCAAGTTTTAAAGAAGCATAAGTAGATCTAGGCATGACGTTAATAGATGCTCCTAAGTCTATCAAGGCACGATCTGATTTCTTATTACCTATTTGACAAGGTATGGTAAACATACATGGGTCCTTGCACTTGGGAGGCAATTTCCTTTGAAAAAGCACAGACACAGATTCTCCCATTCTTACCATCTCGTTTCCCTTCAGCTTTCTCTTATTGGTGCATAGATCTTTCAATAACTTTGCATAGCGAGGGACTTGCTTGATTGCATCCAATAGGGGGATGTTCACTTCAACTTTTCTGAACGTCTCCAACATTTCCTTTTCCTTGCTCTCCTTACTTGTCTTCGCTAACCTGCTAGGAAAAGGGGGAGGAGTAGATTTAACATTTAAAGTAGAGTCAGTTTTTACCTGCGGGTTTTGTGAAGTGGCTTCCTCCCTCTCAATTTCCTTCTCTTTTCCTTCTTCATTTACTAGGGCTTGCTTTCGCAACCCTTCAATCTTTTTTCCACTTCGCAGGGTTATGGCACTCACGTTCCTTGGATTAACTTCAGGTTGAGAAGGTAATTTGCCTCTGGATTGGACCTCCAATCTGTTGATGTCTGTAGCCATTTGACCTATCTGGTTCTCCAAATTTTGAATGCTAGACTTGGTGTCCTGTTGAAATTGAAGTGTGTTAGAAGCCAAAGTTTTAACCATGTCTTCAAGGGAGATACCTGAGTTTTGGGGTCTTTCTGATACTGCTCCTAAGATTGGGAATTTCCTTGTTGCTGAAATTGTCCTTGAGGTTTGTTAGAGATAAAACCTCGGGGCTTGTTATTTCCATAGCTCAGATTGGGGTGATCCCTCCATCCAAGGTTGTAGGTATTGGAGTATAGATTGTACTTCTATCTCTGGAACGGGAAACCTTCTGCAGCATTCACCTGGGCACTGCATTCCTCTTGCAACACCGGACAAGTATCCGTTGGATGTCCAAAAATCGCACATATCCTGCATGATTTGACTTGTAGTGCATTTCCTACAGCAAGTTGTTTAACGAGATTTGTTAGTTCAAACAATTGACTTTCAATATCGAAACTACTTACCTCATTCACACGGCTGACTTGCATATCCCGATTTGAATTGAATTTCTAAGTATTCTCAGCCATATTGGAGATTAAAGCCCGTGCTTGTTCCGGTGTCTTGTCCATCAGTGCACCTTCACTTGCGACATCTATCATGCTTCTATCCATCGGTGCCAGACCTTCATAAAAATACTGCACCAAGAGTTTCTCACTGATATGATGATGGGGGTTGCTCGAGATGAGCTTCTTGAAGCGCTCCCAATATTCATATAATGATTTGCCATTATTTTGGCGAACCCCGCAGATTTCCTTTCGGATCGTCCCAACTCTCGATGCAGGAAAGTACTTTTCTAGGAATAACCTCTTCATCTCGTTCCAGGTGGTAACTGATCCGAATGGTAGACAATATAACCAGTCAGTAGCAGAATCCTTCAGCGAGAAGGGGAAGGCCCTCATCTTGAATTATGCCTCGGTAATACCCGTTGGCCTCATACTATCACAAACCACATGGAACTCCTTGAGATGTCTATACGGGTCCTCACCGGGATGTCCTCGAAAAGTTGACAACAGGTGAATGAGTCCGGATTTGAGCATAAAAGTTTTTCCCTCATCCACTGTGGGAAAAGTAATGCACAGTGGGTGTTGAGCGACATTCGGAGTAGCCAACTGTCTAAGAGTTCTGTTGTTGATGTTATTGGATGCCATTTCCTGTTGTGCTTCCCTTAGTTGCTGTCGAAATGTTCTCTCGATCTCTAGGTCAAAATCAAAATATTCAAGATTAGTCGATCGAGTTCTACGCATATAAGTAAGGAAGTAGAGACGCAATTTTTTTTTTTGTGAAAAATTATAGAAATAAAGTGAAAAGAAAATAAATAAAATAAAATAAAATGCAGAAAAAATTAAAATTCTAATTGATTAAACACTAAATTAGTTAACCACTCCCCGACAACGGTGCCAAAAATTTGATGCGTGTCGCAATGCACCAAAATAATAAATAATTCCTCATTCACTAAATATTAATTAATAATGTAGTAGCGAGAGTAATGGTCAATCCCACGAGGAACGGTGAACTAAAAATAGTTGTTCGATCAATTAAAATAGAATTGGGGGGTTTTGTTGTTTGAATTGCTTAAATGTAAACGATGCATAAAAAGAACAAATAATTATGTAAAAGAATTGAAATGAAAGGAAATCTTGTTCTCGAGTTCAGTTATACCCTCAATTAATGTTATACCTTCCTATGCAACGTACTTCTATTCCTAATTCAATTTATCAATCTTAGGTAATCAACAAGCTTTGATTATCTAAATTCTTCCTTGTGTAAATTAAATCAAAACAATTTCTTTGATTCAATTCTAACCAATGGGTAACCCTAAACAAGCTCTTAGAATTTAACGCAAAGCTAGTGTAAAGCGAGAAGAGTAAAATTGAATCAGGTTACAAATTTCACAAGCTCGAATTAATAAACCCAAGTCGAATTATTGATAAACCTGCATGAGATTTATTTGCTACTATAGTAAAGATTCAATGACAATTACGGATCAAATATTTAAACCTAGCACATACATGAATTCAGAGATTCAAAAATTTAATTGGCCTAATTAAATTTATAAATCAACTAAATTCAATAAAACATTTCAAACTCAATAATTCGAAAATTGAAATAAGGAAATAGATGCATGCTACTAGTTTTTAGGAAGAAAATAACATAATTGAATAACACAACTTCCCCTTTGAACAAGATAGGGAATTTAGCCTAACATGGTTGTGGTAGATTCTTCAAGTTGATTCATGGCTTCACTTTGTTGTTGATGTTGTTATCCTTCAAAATCTCTCAAGAGTGCTCTATATTTTACCCAGTTTTTTCACACCCTTTTTGCAGTGATTTTTTTTTTCTTTTTTTAAGCCTCCAAAATCGTGCCCAAAAGATCCCAAGAAGATATGCCAAAGATAGATTCCTAAACCAGTAAGGAAAGTACTCTGTGGGGAAGTTACGGTTGTAAACTTGTCATTTACGGCCGTAAATGGGTTACTGGAAATTTTTAGAATTTGGAAGTTACGGCCGTAACTTTGTCATTTACGTCCGTAAGTGAACCTCTGTTGATCAGCGCATGTGCTTGATGTTTTGGTCATACCTTTATCTCCCGATGTTCGATTGTGGTGATTCAAAGTGCGTTGGAAAGAATACTAAATGATATACAATTATTCATGAAAATATCTGTTCCCAATTCAAACTTATTCTATAGAAAAATTGAGCTTCAATCTCTGACTAAAATTATGGATCACAATCCTTACGGGCTTTTGATTTCCAACTTCACTCCAAACCTTTTTTGACTATAATTTTTGCCTCTAATATTCTTCCCACATGTCATTATTGATTTGGAGTCCTTTGAACATGTCCTTGAAGTTTTGTTTGGTTTGATTTGTAGATCTTGCTATCGAGCTTGCCATGATTCATCATTTTGGTCATTTTTCCTTTCTTTTTGTTCTTTGTGATCCTACCCAATGCAAAACATGAAAATGCATTAAACACTACTTAAATAGGATCAAACCAATACCAAAATAGGATAACAAGTGAACCTAATAAGTGCTAATAAAGCACTTATCAGCAAGCTAATAATCTAGATCTAGGAATAAAATCAAATAGTTGAATGAACGATAGAGTATACGTTTGTTATTATTGCGATCGCTACATGAATTGTTGTATTCCATGCACCTAATTATTATGACTTGCTGTTGAGATACACGGTTGACTGAATTAGGTGGAGTTGATTTAAATTCGAGAGAGGAATTTCATATGCATAAGTGACTTCGATCAAGCCATATAAATAGGAATAAAACTAGATAAATGAAATTAAAAGTACTGGCTAATGTCAATCGGATGTTCCAACACTTTTAAACATCAATTTAGAAAATTCAAATGTGTAATCTTTTCTTTTGCTTTTTAGTTAGAATACTTATGTTTAGATATATTATTATAATTCGACCGTTTAAATAAGGTGAGAACTAACACAATTTTGATACTTGCAATCCTCGTAGGAAAGATAACTCAGGCTCAAAAGTTCACTTTGTTACTTGATTGCGATATTGTATACTTACAATTAAATTAAATATCACATCAAAATGCTTGCACTTTATTTTGATTAGTTGGTTTATTTATAGAGCACGTGTTTCATATTCTACATACTATGTATATGTTTGGGGAATTTGTTGATTATCATGTAAAATTATCTATATTGATTTGTAAAAATTGAAAAAAAAAATTAAAATTAAAAAAGGTAAAAAATCAATCGCAAAGCGCAATATATGTTGCCAAAATATTAATGACATCAACCACAATGCGCAATGATTGTAATCCCCACATCAAATTGTGAAGCATCAGATCAGGGGGAATTCCAGATGCATATTGACTTGAATGTCTAGGTTTTGATGAATTGTGGTTTAATTTTGTATATATTTTCTTTGTTTGGAGAAACTCGGTCCCATATGCTGAGATTGAGAAAAATGAGTGAAAATAGCAAAAAATGATGAAATCTAAAGTACAGGGACCAATATGTAAACAATCTAAAGATGATTCGACCCAAATTGGGAGCAAAGAAAGTCAAAGGATTGAAACTGGAACGAAAAAGATTAAAATTCACATTCCTAAACGTTTATGGACCAAATTGCAATTTGACCCAAAAACCATAAACCGTGTGAAAGCCAGTTGTGTGACCTTGTTGATGGCACTGCTCTAATCCTCTCTCATATCAAGACCCAAGAGTGCATCACTTGTAGCCTAAAGTGGTCTAACATTCATGTGCAAGGATTATAACCGTGCGTAAATATGATACAAAATCTTGCTAAGCAGGTAGATTTTCTTTTTAACTAGAAACTTTTTTTGGTAACAAATTTGAACTACTTTTGACCTAATTTTTTGACTCTATCTATACCACTTCTAAAAGTACCTTAAAGGGAGAAACATTTTTGGATGTTTCTACCCTTACAACTTTTTTATATTTTCATATTTACCCTTAATGTTAATTAATGAATAATTATTTTTCAATATTTTTTTTTTCCATTTTATCAACAACGTCATTAATCCTAATACATTTACAATCTAAACTATTTACTTTCTCACTAAAAGTCTTAAAATAAAGCCTAAAACTTTCAATTATTTGTACAGATTACATTGAAACATATATGTATCGATGAAAGTTTTAAAACTTATTTTGAATTTTTTATTAATGAAGATATGATATTTCTCCATTATATTTTTCTATTTTTATTTTAATATTTTTTCGATATTAAACAAATATAGTATCTTTTTTAATACTTGTAGGGTACTATATTCTTGCTGCGCTATTTTGAACCACAATTGAAAATTTTACTCCAACGCCTCAAAAAGGAAAAATATATCAACTTTTTCATGAAAAAATTAGACCAATAGTAACCATACATTTTCAAATATGTACAATGAAATCGAAATCAACTTGATGACAAACAACAATATTGAAGAGAATGAAGATGACATCTATCAAATTTATGCATTGATGAATTCTCACGTCTCAAACTTTGTTATGAAGAAAAAATACTTGGTATTAAATCTTCATTGACAATTTTTTCTTCTTTTTATACTATTTCAAATATTATATAAATAAAACCTATCATTTATTCTCAAATATTATCCATGTTGTTCTCAACGTGAAGCTCATATTGGTTTTTATCAAATAAGTGAGCCTAACCAATGTTTTGATTTAGAGAGTAAAATATGGTCTCAGAAATTTTGTTTAAATATTAAAAGTTATTAGGTTTTTTTAATTCTATGTCTTGAATGTTTGGCTAATTTTTTTGAGAAAAAGCTCGAGATTTTCCCAAAAATAATTTTTATACAACCTATCATTTATTCTCAAATATTATCCATGTTGTTCTCAACGTGTAAAGCACGTTTAGACAGCTAGTATATACAAAATGTCGGAAACCATCATGGGGACTCTCTCTAGCTTCTTAATACACATCAACATCATAAGAAGAAGAGGCAAATTGCCATATTTTGATAGAGAATATCAAACCTTAGGAATAATTGAAGGACAATTGTGATCAAGAAATTGAAGATTTTAAACTTGGACTTGAAGATCAATATCTTTTGTATTAGTTTAAAGATTCACATGATATTTTTCTATTATTCTTCTTGTAAATTATATAAAATCGTGTTAGATTAGATCCATTTTTGTATTTGATGAAAATGAAACCTATTGTTTATTTGTTTAATTCAAGATTATTGGTTAGTATTTTTTTTGGCAATCCCTGATTAATCTTGCATTCCAATTGCACTATTTGATTAATTGATCACCAATTAGATAATTAGTTGATTGTTGTAGTGTTGAAAAACTCACAATAAATTAGAACGTGGTAAGATTAATACACGAGCACTAGTATATATTAGAAATGACATATACGACATGTGCAATAATATAGATAATCTTAAATCTAATGAATTTGAATTCATACTAGGACTAGACTTGGGTCGTGATTGGAATATAATTAACTTGTCTTGAAAAAGAAAGTTAAATATCTTAGTTTTATCTGTTAGAAAATTTATTACAGATAATAATTTATCTATAATCTGAATAATCATCATGTTGGATTATCAAGAATTAAATAACTGAAGCGGAAGCGTACTTTAATCAAACGTAATTCACGATGAACGATTCGGTTAGTTGGATTTTCTAAATCGATACGTAGTCCTTATTTTCTCTCTGATGATGGGATGTCAGACAAGATGAACAGTACGTAGGATTCAGGGACCATAACCGACTTTATATACTGAATTTCCAGTTAACCTAATCCGGCCCATCATGAATTATGTAATGGCCTGGTATCTACACATAAAAGCACATACATTAATTAGATGCATTAAAGCCCAAATTACCAAATCCTTATTAGATCACTTTAAACGGGCTTAACCAAATTTGATAGCCTTTTATTCAATACAAAATAATTCACATATAAGCCCACACGATCGATTAAAATCCTTACAATCTCCCACTTGGGCTATATGTGTAACCTTACAATTGCGTATCAATCATAACCTTATGAGTACTCAGAATTTTGCTATCATTACTGAATGCATCCCCAAACAATCCGGTCCATCAATCATATCAACATAGGATCAAAGCGGCTTTCGCTACATTAATCGTAACTAAACCTTCAATGGTCACGTATATCGACATAACTGAATGACATGGATCAAGTATGGATGTGTAGCATGGAAATTACATGTAATGTGATCTTCAACATGCCTATTTCCAACTGGTCCAATTTTAGTGAGATCATCCTCAAACGAGTTCAGAGGTAATAAACCTGAAACCATACAGCTGTAAATAACTTTAACTTTAAACCGTATCCAAAAGGACAGTAAATGTGTCGAATGCACCCAAAATACAAACTCCCACTGAAACCAAATATCCTTAAGAAATACAACACCCATATGAGTATTGTCCTCATGAAAGACCTTGGGTTGTAATAATTTAGTAAGCGGATCCGCAATTATGGAGTTTGTCCCAATGTGCTCTTATTGACACGTGTCCACTCTGAACTGTATCCTTCACAACCAGGAACTTATGTCAATGTATTTTGACTTAGTTGAGCTCCTGTTGTTACTGGAATATAAATCTGTTGAGTTATTGTCACAATATAACTTTAGTGGTCTTTCTATACCGTACAGAATATGCAGCCCAGTGACAAAATTTCGCAGCTATATTCCATAATTAGATGCCCCCAAAAAATTGCTACAAATTGTGCTGCCAAGTGAAAGAAGCTAAAGTGTTTGTTAAGCACACCTTCCGAAAATAGCTCCTCCAACCAGCAGATAAATGTAGCCTGATGTGGATCTTTTACTTTCTTGGCATCTAGAAAAATCGGAATCATAATACCACATGATCTCCAACTGATCCGATTTTCTGTATGTGAGCATGTAATCTTTTGTTCTCTTTAAATACCTTATAACACATGTTTGGCTGCTTTCCAAATGATCCATCCCTGGGTTACTTAAATATCTCATTAGTATCCCAATAATGTATGCAATATTCGAACGCATACAAATTTGAGCATACATCAGATTTTCTATAGCTTAACTATATGGGATCCTCTGCATTTCTTTAACATCAAGATAACTTTTCGGGCATTAGTTGAGACTAAATTGTCTCCCTTAACGATATAAGGGTGTCCCCTGATTTACTGTCTTGTATTCCAAACCTC
This sequence comes from Ligustrum vulgare, assembly GCA_963555705.1. Taxonomy (NCBI): domain Eukaryota; kingdom Viridiplantae; phylum Streptophyta; class Magnoliopsida; order Lamiales; family Oleaceae; genus Ligustrum; species Ligustrum vulgare. The sequence goes on along the minus strand of OY743173.1, from coordinate 36,120,802 downwards.
TTAAGTACTTTATCGATATAGCCCTTTTGTGACAATCCAAGAATACCCTGAGAACAATCCCGGTGTATCTGAATCCCTAATATAAAAGAGACGTCACCAAGATTTTTAATCTCAAAATTCCTTGACAAAAATCTCATAATTTTATGTGACATGCCTATATCATTAGTGGCAAGCAATAATCAACATATAAAATCAGGAAAATACACTTGCTCCCACTGAACTTGTAATACACACAATCATCAACAACATCAATCTCAAGACCAAATGAGATAATTACTTGATGAAATTTGTATTACCCTTAACGGGAAGCTGGCTTGAGTACATAAATGGATTTCTTTAATTTGCAAACCATATCGTCCCATCAATGTCACCATTGAGAAACGCTACCTTAGTATCCATTTGATGTAACTCGAGGTCAAAATGTGCAACAACCTAACTTTTCTGAAAGAGTCTTTCGTAGAAACCAAAGGGAAAGTCTCTTTATAATCAATGTCATCATTCCATGTAAAGCATTTAGATACAAGACGAACTTTATATCTTTCCACATTACCTTTCAAATCCCTCTTGGTTTAAAAATCCATTTAAGACCAACACTTTCTGGTAATGGGACAAGATCCCAAACTTTATTGTCTTGCATATGCTTATACTCCTTATTTATGACATCAATCCACTTTTGAGAGTTAGAACCATGCATGGCCTGATGGAATTGATTAGACCATCTTCCACCATTCCATTATTTCCTTATGTTCTTGGAAAAATACTATTTAAATTATCCAGAATAGAATTTTTTCCCTTTCTCTCGTGGATCTCCTTAATGGCTTTAGTTATTGAGGTTGTTGAGTTTGTACTTCTGAAATTTACCTTATTTTGGATGGGAGGTTTTTCAACATTGTCTAGTTGAGGTTCCGGATATGCTTTTTGATCAATGACATGTATAGAAACTTGCACATTGTCAAAAGCAATAGTAGGAATCGAAACCGATCCTTCCTCAACTTCTTCCTTAAAGACAATATCTTAACATTATTTCTCCCCCCAAACTCAACTTCCTCAAAAATGTTGCAGTTCCCATTTCAAAAATTGACTTTAAGTGTGGGATTATAAAATTAATAGCCCTTAACAACTTTATTTTCTTTATTCATTTTCTTGCCCTTATCTTTAGAGGTGTTTTCCAAGTGAACACTTTCAGTTCTGTCCTGCTTCAACTTTTCTTCCTCTTGCACACAAAATAGAATGAGCTCATTTAGAGTTCATTTCTCCCTTTGATTACAACTGACCTTAAATTGACTAAATTGTGCAAGAAGCTTGCACACTATGAAATGAGCTCATTTAGAGTCCATTTCTACTTTGACAGTTATAACTAACCTTAAATTAACTATATTGTGCAGGAAGCGATATCAATACCAAATGCACGAGCAAGTCATTAGACAAGTCGTGTTTTAGTTCCTTAAGTTTCGAAGCAGTGTGAGACATCTACATGATGTACTCCCTTATTTTCCCATTGCCTTTATACTTTATTGAAATCAAGCTTTGCATAAGCGTACTTGTTTCAGCCTTATCGTTTTTCGTAAAACGTTTCTTAATTTCGGCAAGGAACTCATTGGCATCATTTACCTCCTCAGATACTGTGCCACTAAAGGCTTCCGAAATTCCGCACTTAATGATCATGAGACTCACGTAATTTAAACAATCCCACTTCTCAAATTTCCTCATTTGATTAGATGAACTTTCATCCGTAAGAGGAGCAGGTTGCTCAATCCTTAGTACATGGTCTAGATCCATGCAGCCAACGAAAAGTTAATGTTCTTGTTTTGATCCTTGAAGTTTGTTCCATAAATACAGGCATTAAATTTGAGCTTGTAGATATACTACTAGCAGAATTTGAAACCGAATAGAGAACATTTAAACATAATAGCTCACATAAATACCTTATTATGCAAATCATACTTTCAAATAACGGTAGGGCCCATCACAAGATACCTAGCACAACATCAATATTTAGTCTTTGGACAGAAATATTGACTTGTAAGTGGTACTCTTGGTGTAGTAACCAAACACTGACAGTAAGACATGTCAACCAATAAACCTTTCTTTGGACCGATTTATTGATCACACGTAAAACTAAATAACCGCCACGTACTTATCACCACAAGTTCATGTGAAATTCGGGCCAGATATTGACCTTCCTTTGGGCCGATCAATATCCGCATGAAATAACACACAAACACCTAATTTTCCCTTGGTGTAGTGATCAAACACTGGCAATAAGACATGTTAACCAATAAACCTTTCTTTGGACCGATTTATTGGTCACACGTTAAACCAAATAATTGCCACGTGTTTATCACAACAGGTGCATGTGAAATTCGAGCCAAATATTGACCTTCCTTTGGGCCGATCAATATCCGCAATGAATAACACACACAAATACCTTCTAATATTCAAAGTTAATTAATATCCACAAGAGATGTTGCTTTGGCAACATGTTGCTTCAACTAACTTACTTTCAAATATTATATCTCTTAAAAGATTCCGATGTACCAAGATTTGAAACTGAAATCCATTGATTTGCATCTATATTTGACTTTAGGATTTGAATTATAGAATTCAAAACTTTAGAATAAAGCAATTCTTAAGTTGAGAGAGTCAATTGCAATATTCTTAAACATTTGGTGGCCAATTGTTAAAAATTTTAAGCTTGAAAGGCTTAAATTACAAATTCTCCAAAACCTAATTGGACAATTTAGAGAAATTCTAAACTTTAGGTCCCAATTTGAAAGAAAAACAAACTTTAGAGGGCCAAAATAGGAAATTTTCAATCTTTAAAGGTTGATTTTGAAAATTTTCAAACTTTAGGAGCCAATTTAGAAAATTCCCAAACTTTAGGGACTTAATTTAAAAAAAATTCAAACTTTAAGGACCAATTTTGAAAATTTCCAAACATTAGTGACTGAATTAGAAAATTTTCAAACTTTGGGCACTGAAAATGAAAATTTTCAAACTTTAGAGGACCAAATTAGAGAATTTCAGAACTTTAGGTGCTTTATTAGAAAATTTTCAAACTTAAGGGACTGAAAATGAAAATTTTCAAACTTCAGGAGCTGAAACACAAAGCCCTTAACCCTAAAAGGCCCAACTTAAATAATTTATAACTTTAGGGGCTGAAGTTATAAATTCCAGAATTTTAAGGGCCAACTTAAATAATTTTTATAACTTCGGATTTAAACATTATTTAAAACAAATAGGGGGGACCTGATGTGCAAATAATCATAATTATCCAAAATTGCAAAGGAGCCCTTAAAAACATCTAATTTCCAAGACAAGCCCCTGCCTCCAAAACCGATTTTCGCAGCAGAGCTACTAGGGTTTGTAAACCCTAGCTTCCGCCGCTCCTCAGCCCCCAAACGCGGCGCCATTGCTGGCACCGTCCACCGCCTGCAGCGCCATCTCCGGCGCTGCATTCCAGAAACAGCGTCGCTGAGTGCGACGCTGCAGCACACCGCGCGCGACACCGCGCGCACCCAAGTCAGCGTGCCCAGGCCGACGACGGCTCCAACTCAAAAAAAACATTCAGCATCCATTTCAAACCGTTCAAACCTCAACCTCGGCTGTGGCTCCTTCGGCCACCCGCATTCATCCTCAAACTTAATCCAACATATGTCGACAGTGTAAGCTTAATCAAAACCCAACTTAATCCCATAAAAATCAAATCAGAATGGAAAAAATCAGAAATCCAAGTCTGAATTCACAAATCCATAACCAACACGATTTCGAACAACACCAAAAATCAGATTCAAAACACCATATTCAACATGAATACATACATATACACATACATGTCCATAAATATCTTCAAACCGAACCTTGTAAATACATACGTGTAGAAACATATGCACAGTCCAGGTTTTTGAAACCAAAATTTTGCATATACATACAGATTCTTCATAATGAGTTTTAATCCAGTTCTATTTCGAAATCAGAATTAAATATGCATATATGATATATAGTGAAAACGGATTTGCAGATTTTATCAATTTATTCGACTTAATCATACACAGAGAATCAGGTTTTACATATATGCGTTTCAAATTTATCTGATAATTCAACACGATGTTGGCTCTGATACCACTTGTTAGAAAATTTATTACAGATAATAATTTATCTATAATCTGAATAATCATCATGTTGGATTATCAAGAATTAAATAACTGAAGCGGAAGCGTACCTTAATCAAACGTGATTCACGATGAACGATTCGGTTAGTTGGATCTTCTAAATCGATACGTAGTCCTTATTTTCTCTCTGATGATGGGATGTCAGACAAGATGAACAGTACGTAGGATTCAGGGACCATAACCGACTTTATATACTGAATTTCCAGTTAACCTAATCCGGCCCGTCATGAATTAGGTAATGGCCTGGTATCTATACATAAAAGCACATACATTAATTAGATGCATTAAAGCCCAATTTACCAAATCCTTATTAGATCACTTTAAACGGGCTTAACCAAATTTGATAGCCTTTTATTCAATACACAATAATTCACATATAAGCCCACACGATCGATTAAAATCCTTACATTATCGATTGTAAAGAACACACAGACGAACTAAATTACATGATTGAGAATTCAGATAAAGTGCAATAGGTGGATTCAAAATCAAATACTTATTCCATATATTTAGAAATCACACTTTACATATGTGCAAAATTACTATAATTCCAACAAAATCATCTTCTTTTTTTGACTGAATCTTTTGTGTTCCATATATTGTATTGATAATCACTACAACAAAAGTGACTTTTTACGGCATGCATTTACGGCGTACATATACGGCATGCCGTAAATTTAGATTATTTACGACGTACAAAAATAGTGTGCCGTGACAAAAAGACTTTCACGGCGTGCAAAAGTAGCATGCCGTAAAAAAAATAGAAATGAACATTTACGGCGTGCATGCGCATGCCGTAAAAATTGAGGTAAAAAATGAACATTTACGGCGTGCATGCGCATGCCGTAAAAATTGAGGTAAAAAATGTATTATTTACGGTGTACAAAAATGTGTACCGTAAAAAGTCGAAAAAAATTATCCCGCGAATTGACCCGCGCTAAACATAAAAATAACCCGAACGCGAAAGAGACCTTCAAAAAACCGTACGTACAACTCCTTCAACCCTCAGCACCAGATCTCTCTCTTCGACCCTCACCTTCAGTGCCTCTCTCTTCGGATCTCACCTTCAGCACCATTGACTCCTTCTTCAACCCTCAGCACCATCGCCGCTCTCTTCGCCTCTATCTTCGACCCTCACCTTCAGCACTACCGCCTCCTTCTTGTCCCTCAGCACCACCGCCACTCTCTTCAACCCGAACCTTCAGCACCGCCTCCTTCTTCAACCTTCAGCACCGCCCACTATTTCAGACTTCAACACAGCTGCTGGTTCTCTTTGTCGTCTGTGAAGGTAGACACACCGCAGTGACCGCACGCACCCTCCTGCTCGTTGGCACCGACCCAGACCCAGGTACCCAAGATTTCTTCTGCCTTTGATTTCATATTTTTTCCCTAGAAATATCAGAATTAGCCATGGGTTATTTGGGAATTCTTGAATGTTTTTCTTCATGTTTCTGATTAACTTGGGTTAGAATTTGATTTGTTCATCAATAGTGCATTAGTGCATTGCTACTTGAAGTTTGATTTAATTCATGAGGCACTAGAAGTGTTTGAGGAATTTCCTAACAGGAATGATGTTTTTCTTTGGAATGCTATGATCAATGGGTAATCGTAGTAGAGAGTTCAATAATGCTTTGGAGATATTTAGGAGGATGGGTCAATTTGGGATATTTAGATTTACCATCATATGAGTATTATTGACTTTGTTGTTAGTAATTTCTTAAGCCATATTATTTATTTTGTATAAGAATGTTCATCTTCTAGGATTTACTTTTACATGAGACGTTTTCAATACTTCAAATACATATGAAGAAGTGGCTTGTTTTATTTAAAAAGAAGGTACCAACAATAAGATTTTCTGTTTAATTCAACAATAGAGAGTTATACTTGTTTTACTTTTTCCATCCTATATATATATGACAAGGGGTGGTCTGGTTTAGGATTTGAAATCAAATCTATAAACCATAGTGAAGTATCTCACAGTTTGGATGTATTGGTAATTGGAAACTGATATATGTGAAACAACATGGCCACATAGTCTACACACTGGTATAGAATATTAATATATAATACCAGTTGGCCAGCCATTAAAATGAAGAGCAGATATGTTTGCTGGTATATGTAATAACTAATTGATGGGGTCTTGATTTTTTATTCCATCATGTGAAATGAAACCAGCATGAGTCATTCCTAACTTGAATTTTGTTGTCATTCACTAAAAATATAAATATAAAAATTGTAACTTTGATATGATAGTCAAAACATGACTGAACATGGAGATTATATTTATATGGGTGTTTACATACACAATTTATAGACATATGTACTAGTAGAACAAAATCTGGAATTTGTTATTATAATCCAAAGTATCTGAATGAAAGATCTTTCAAAATGCTAAAAATATTAATCTTATTTATATCAATCTGGGAAATTTTTTTCAACTGTCTCTAATTGCCGACTTGCACCGCATCATGATTGTTACACCATAGCATGTCGGGCTCCTCAACCAAATATTAAATGTATAAACAAGCAGCTAAACTACCAAACAAGTTTGGCAACTCTTCTATCCGACCTTCGATTATGTACTCTGCAAATTTAATAATGTATATACTCTTTCAAGTTGGGATTTATCTCTTGCCCCATTCGTTTGAAATACCAATTCTTGACCGTTCAATGTAAGTTTCTTAGTGGATACTCTGACAATCGGATTGGTGTCATGGCGCCCCTGACGCTACTGTGTTGTGTATTATATAGTTTTTGACTGTACTACTTTAACATTCTACCTTAATGAAGGAAAACAATTAATAACTGAAAATGCTTGATGTTTGCTGCTTTACTTTTTATCGATCCTTGATGTGTTAGAGGATGATTTTGATTTTTTTTTTTTTTAATGCAGGTTTTTGTTATGCCCTTATTTGAGCTCTTATTGTTATATTTCCGGCTACATTTTATATTTGAGCAGTTTTAGCTTAGAATTTTATATTGGTGTCAATCATATTTCTTTATTTTCTTGTCTTTATGGTTATGCAATTATGCGTCTTTTTGTAAATGATGTTGGGAAACGTTCTGCAGGTTCTGCGAGTGAGAAGAACCTGAAAGATCTTGAAAAGTGAGGAAAAAATAATGACCAAACAGTTTTCCAGTTTATAGCTTCCTGTGGAAGGTTTGGATTAAATAAAAATTATGTTATTGGCGTAGTATTTAATCATTTTTGGATTTTTACTTAATTATGTTTTAGATTAAAGCTCAAGTTCTTAAGTTGGAGAAAAAAGTACCACCTAATTAGTAATTAGAAGCAATTGGTAGAAATAATTACAAGTCAACAAATAACCAAATTAGTGATGTCATGTCATTAAGTGATTTACAATGTCAAGACGAGCACATAAAGGCTTAGTTAAATTTTTTTCAAGACTTTGATTTCGCATGGATTTTTAACTCTTGCTTTAACTTCTGGACATTTTTACTCTTCTATGGAGAAAATATTTACTTCTAAAATAGAGTAGTTTTGGCTGAGCTCCTGGTTATAAATTCTTTTAGTTATGGAACAGTAATTGCTGCTCAACCACGTGCCTACTCAAAAATGTTACTTATCTGCTCCTCTACTTGAATTTATTTTACTATGGTGCAGCCTGTAAAAAGCCCTGTGACAATTTGTGGTTGATATTCATGGCCAGTTTCATGATCTCACTGAGGGAAGGAAAATTATTTTCCTTTGATGTGAATATGCTTGTATTCTTTTTTGTTTTGAGCTGGGGGAAGTTTGTGTTTGAGATTGACAAATGGGGTGAGGATGTAGGTTGCTTATGATACCATAACAGGTTGAATTTCATCCAAAATTACAAGAGATATTTTAGGAAAAATATTAAATCGCATAACAAAAATCAGTTTCATTTTTTAAAAACATAACATAAAATTAGCCAATTCCAAAACTCAAATAACAAATCATAATCTTTTTTGTCGTTAATTTTTTATTGTGTTGTAACAGGTTATATCTTAATAGTGTTGGTATATCATCATGGATAAAGATTGGGTACTCCTATCAAGGTTATATTACATCCCTTAAATTTAAAAAAAATAAATAAATGTTCATAAACGTCGTTTTGATGATTTATTTAGTGTTTTATTATAGAGTTTCTGAGGCATATCAATATGGTGCAAGAATGTTTGCAAATATGGTGCAAGCAAATGCAGGGAATCCAGAAAAGGTCATATGCCCTTGCAAATGTTGCAAAAACCTATTTCACCAACATTTTGACACGATGTATGAGCATTTGATCATTCATGGGATGGATCCTACATATACTACTTGGGTGTTTCATGGGGAAAAAGCGAGTGCATCATTGCCTCCTCAAGAGGTAGAAAATCTAGAGACATATAGGATGTATAGAGATGCATTTCTTCATGAAAACAACATTATAGAACCTGAGAATGAAGATAGAGAGAGAGACTTTTCAAATACATATGAGGGCGTTGAGATTCCTTTATATCCCGATTGTACAAAGTACACAAGGATATCTGCAACCGTTGTCTTAAACAAGCTTAAAGCTACACATGGCATAACTGACAACGGTTTCAATGAACTTCTTGATATTATTCGAGACATGCTACCACATGGGAACACCCTTCCTGATTCTTGAAATTCAACGAAAAAATTATTGAACACCTTTGATTTAGGATATGAGAAGATACATGCATGCGTAAATGATTGCTGTTTGTTTAGAAAGGATCTAGAGAATTTAGAGACATGTCCAAAATGTGGATCTTCTCGGTGGAAAGTTAATGAACGAACTAAGAAGATTCTAAAAGGGATACCTGCAAAGGTCTTGCGATATTTTCCAATCATACCACGATTTAGAAGAATATTTAGGTCCCCTGATAAGGCAGAACAATTAATATGGCACTTAAATCACAAAAGTCAAGATGGAAAAATACGCCATCCAGTTGATTCATTAGCTTGGGAGAGAATTGATCAAAAGTGGCCTTCTTTTGCATCTGAACCACGAAATCTTAGGCTTGGTCTTTCGTCTGATGGATTTAATCCCTTTGGGGACCTGAGTTCTAGGTATAGTTGTTGGCCAGTGATATTAGTTATATATAATATCCCTCCTTGGATATGCATGTCTAAAGAAAATTTGTTGTTGACTTTGTTAATCCCCGGTCCAAAACAACCTGGGAATGATATAGATGTGTATCTAGAACCACTAATAGAAGATTTAAAGGAGATGTGGAATATTGGTGTTGAAGTGTATGATGGATTTACAAAGTCCTCCTTCAATTTGAAGGCTGTATTGATGTGGACAATTAATGATTTTCCGGCTTATGGAAACTTATCAGGATATCCTACAAAAGGCGAAGCAGCATGTCCGGTATGTGGTTTGTCCACCTGTGCGAAATGGTTGACATATAGTCGAAAGTTTGCATACATGGGTCATAGAAGGTTTCTTGCATATAATCATCCTTATCGGTCTAAAGAAGCTTGGTTTGATGGAAATAAGGAGCATAGGCCGAGTCCTAAAATTTTAACTGGTCAAGAATTGATGTCTTCAATGAAGAATATTAGTAATAATTGGGGAAAAACAGGAAAGAAAAGAAAGAAGAAAAAATCAGATTCTGATTGGCCATGGAAAAAAAAAATCAATATTCTTTGAGTTACCATATTGGGAGGTTAGTCATTTTAATTTGTTTTATATTAGGTATTTTTTTGCTCAAATTTTTTCTAAATTTATACTCTTACTTTTCAGACACTACTTCTGCGTCATAATTTAGACTTAATGCACATTGAGAAGAATGTTTGCGAGAGCCTTCTTGGAACTATTTTGAATGTAAAGGGAAAATCAAAAGATGGGCTAAATTCTCGTAAGGATTTGCTCAATATGGGTATTAGAAAGGATCTTCATCCAGAGTTAAAAGGAAATAAATATTACCTACCTGCAGCATCATACATGTTATCCAAAAAAGAGAAAGAATTATTTTGCAAAAGACTGTTTGATTTAAGATTACCTGATGGTTACAGCTCTAACATTTCAAAGTGTGTCTCATTAGCAGATAATAAGATTTTAAACTTAAAGTCTCATGATTGCCATGTGCTCATACAACAATTGCTATTAGTTGCATTAAGAGGACTTTTACCTAGAGGACCAAGAAATGCAATTTTTCGATTATGTACATTTTTCAACGAAATATGTCAAAGAGTCGTTGATAAAAATAAATTAGAAAAGCTGGAAGAGGACGTTGCAGTGACTTTGTGTATGCTAGAAAGGTATTTCCCTCCCTCTTTTTTTGATATAATGATTCATTTAACCATCCACCTTGGACGTGAGGTTCGCATTGGTGGACCTGTACAATACCGTTGGATGTATCTGTTTGAGAGGTAACTTACTATTATACTTTTGAACTTATTCAACATTTCTTCTTCTAATTAATTAGGTATTCCATGCGTATTATGTTGTGAATTAGGTTTATGAAGACACTTAAGGGATATGTTAGAAATCGTTCAAGACCTGAGGGTTGTATAGCAGAGCGTTATTTAGCAGATGAATGTATGCATTTTTGTAGTGGCTACCTGAAACAAGCTGCTGAAGTAGGTATTCGACATACTCGAAATGAAGATTTCGAGAATGAAACAATTATTGATGGTCGTGCAATTTCTAAAGGAATATCAAAGACTTTGAGTCAAGAAATGTTAGAGGTCGCTCATCGTTATGTTCTATTTAACAGCGCTGAAGTTGAACCATATATAATGTAATGAAGTTAATTCATTTATTAGTTTAATAATGATTCATATTCTCTCATAAATTTGTCTTATTATTTATATATTTTATTTTCATTTAGGATGCATAAAGAAGAGATTAAGAGTTCAGATAGCCGTACTGCCAAGAATGAAACATTATTACAAATGAGACATATGGAGACTTTTACTTCTTGGTTTGCGAAAATAGGCAAACAAGACAATAGTAACATGTCAAGTACATTGAAGTGGTTTGCACGTCGACCTAGAAATGAAGTGATATCATATTCCGGTTATGTTTTCAATGGACATCGATTTCATACAATCGATGTTAGCAGAACTACACAAAACAGTGGTGTTTCTATTGAAGCACAAACTATTTGTCTGTCCAGTGTCAAGGATACAAGTCATGTAGTTGGTAAAATTTCTTATTACGGGGTTATAAAGGGCATAATTTTAGTAGACTATCATAGTTTTAAAGTTCCACTGTTTCATTGTGATTGGGCGAATATAGATAGTAGAGTCAAAATTGAAGAATGATTTACATTGGTAAATCTTCATAGAGGACAACATCAGTTTGAAAGAGATCCATTTATTTTAGCATCACAAGCAAAACAAGTTTTTTATTCTAGAGAGAGTGATACATCTAACTGGTATGTTGTGCTAAAGGTACCTCCTAGAGGATTTCATGAGTTAGAAAGTTTTGACGAGGAGGCTTATACTCCATACACAACAGATACATTAAGATTTGATATAAATATTGAAGATGAAGGTTATGTAAGACATGATTGTGAGGGCATTGATATTGAATATGGTAATTATATAGATTTAAGATTCTGTCTCGCTTTGTTTTAATTTTTATTTATTCATATCATATTATAATGATTTTATGTTTCTAAATTCATTATTTTTTACAGATGCAAATGATGAAAGTTGAAAAATTATGGATGTTGATGTTGATATGAGTGGACATAATATGACATATCCCGGTGAAGTAAGTTGCCAAGTTGTTAAGGGCTTATAATGTTAATATGTTAAATATAAGTAAAATAATGTGTTTTCTTATTTTTTTTATATAGTCATCTAATCAAGGTTATAAGAAATCAAAACGAGCTAAAAAAGCTTCAATCGTTGCTGCTACTAGAGAAGGAAATGATGGCATAAGGATATCAGAGGGAAGTTCAAATACAATTCCAAACATACAAGAAAAAGACTTGCAACATGTAGAAGTCTTACCTAACAGTGCTAGTACTACTGAAAAAGAAAAGAAGGGGAGGGGTAGAGCAAAACTAAATTATCTCAACAAGGGAAAATTAGCGAAGTTACCAGTAGAGTTTAATGAAAGAGGGCAGCCAATTTTTAAGGGTTCAAATAAGTTATCGTCATTTCTTGGAACTACGGCTAGAGAGCTTATACCAATCACATGGAAAAATTGGAAAGACATCAATGAAAGTTTTCTTGATGACATATGAGAGCATGTTCAGGTGATAAAAACTTCAAGTCACTTATATAATTTATATTATATAGTACTGCTAATCTTGTGTACTTTGATGCAGCAAAAGTTTGAAGTTGACTCTTGTCATAGAAAATATGTTATGCAAAAATTGGGAAAGAATTGGCGAGATCATCGATCTAATATTCTTAAAGCAATTAGTAACACAGGCAGAGAAATTGGCATGATACGAGCTGCAGCTCTCCTTAAGCCAGATAATGTTGATTCAATGGAAGAATGGCAAGCATTTGTTAAAGAACGCAGTTCTCAATCATACAGAGTAAGCTATTAATTGGTCTTAACTTGAATTATGCAAACTTTTATTTAGAGACCCAAAGTTTTCCCAACAAGTCTATATTCATATATAAAGTTTTGCTTATACAGAAGATTTTTGCAGGAAAAGAATGAAAGATTCAAAAGAATGAGGGCTAGCCAAACAATGATGCATACAACAAGTAGAAAGGGATTTGCACGCTTAGAAGCTGAATTGATAAAATTTTCATCTTTATAAGTTAAATTTGCTTGAAAATTTCTACACGTTTACAAATTATGGCATATATGAAAAATTGCAGCGCATAGAAAGTGAAGACCCTGATTCCGTTACGAGAGACCTTGTTTATATACGAGGACATACACGAAAAAATGGGGAACCAATAAATGAATTAGCTGGGGAAACATTGGTAATACTGTTGTTTTTGTTATTTTTTTGTTATTTAAAGTTTGTATTTATATAACTTTAACTCATTACTGAATTTCATGATATTAGCAAAAGATAAAAGCATATTCAGAAGTGGTTACCTCACCAAATAAACATTCTCTCAAAGACGATGGTGTTGCAAGAGTACTTGGTCCAGAACATCGGGGACGGGTAAGAGGTCTTGGCTTCGGTGCGAATCCTTCAAAGTTGAATACTTTGGTGCACAATCACAATTTGCAAACTCAAGTCCAAGAGTTGAGAGATGAAGTTAAAGAATTAAAAGCTTTGTTTCAAGGGAAGGGTAAAAGTGTTGAACAAGAAGATATTGTAAGTGAAAATTATAATTTGTTAATGTTATTCTATTTTACATATACATTTATATTCTTAAAATAACAAATTTTACAATTGAATATGAATTTACAGCCTAGAGAAACAAGTTTGAATGATATACATAATCTTAAGAATAAGAAGTGCAAATTGATGTCTTGGTTTGGGAAAGCTGAAGTTGTAGCAAAAGGAGAAATTGCATCAACAAATTCAGGTGATCTAGTGCATCATGTACCACTTGGTAATGAATGTTGGAGAGTTTGGGTTACTGAAGTGATTGATAATGTTAGCTTATATCGCCCTACTCGTGAGATTTTTCTTCTTGAAGATGCATTAGGAAGTACAATTGCATGGCCAATTAGGTACATCGAAGTGGATTGATTAGATGTAATCACAACAAAGGTAATCTTCATTTCTATTTTTATTTTATTTCCATTTTCATGCTATTCCATTTCTCTTTTGTGCAAATGGAAACAAATAGTAGAGTATATTTTTTGACGTACTTATGATTTGTATGTTGTTCTAAGTTTATTACTTACATCTTGTTATTTTTGTGATATGCAGGGAGTTGATTATTTTGGGGATAGCTGAATTATAGTTTTAGAAAGTAAAAACTTCGATATGGATTGAATATTTTGAAACATTTTAATCAGTTTTTTAGAAACAAATTCTATACTTTGATATGTTGCTATCAAATCCATGTAAAACTTTACATATGGATTAATATTATATTTTTGTTGCATGATTGGTTTCGAATTTATTATAATTTTGTTTTGCTTCGTAATTATTATAGGTTGATTATAATGAAATAAATAATTATTAAAAAAATAAAATGTACACTTACGGCGGGCATTGAACGCCATTAACAATGTATTTTACGGCATGCTTCTTTATTAAAAAAATAAAATGTACACTTACGGCGGGCATTGAACGCCATTAACAATGTATTTTACGGCATGCAGAAGCATGCCGTAAAAGCTACCTACTTTTTATGGCGTGCGGATGCAAGCCGTGAAATGTTAATAACGGCGTGCACATAGCACGCCGTCTGGGTTTATTACGGCATGCATATTGCATGCTGTAAAATATGCCTTTTATGACGCGCAGATGCAAGCCGTGAAATGTTATTTACGGCATGCTTTCGCGGCTTGCATTGCACGCCGTAAAAAATATGCCAATTTTTACGGCATTGCTTTTTACGGCATGCATGTGTACGCCGTAAAATACTTTTTACGGCATGCATTGCACGCCGTAAAAAGTTACTTTTGTTGTAGTGAATAGACTAGTAACCAATAATTAGAATTTATTCCCCGTGGGAAGATATTCTTTATTCATCAAATCTATTATTTGTCAACGATTCTGTAAGCTCGAAAATAATATCTAAGCGGTGCCCTTCAAGGACACTAGAAGATAACTCTCTGTAAACGTGTAGGAATTTTCTCGAATAGTACTTTAAACATAAAAGGAGTATTTCATGAAGGATACTTCTTTACTTGTACTAAATAGATACTAGAATTAAGATTTAAAGAAATTTTTTATTGTAATACATTCAGCTTTGAGATAATTCTACTACAAATAAAACCCAACAAACACATTTTAAATAATCATCAGTTGGCGCAGCCATTAATGATTCTTCATTAAAAAAGAAGAAAATATGATCAAAATTCCCACAAAGACAAATGCGAAGAATAAATAAAATAAAAATAAAAAATAATATTGAGTTGTTATTTATACCTACCAACCAACCAATGGGAGATGGTGGGATTTTTGAGCACCTTATAAAATTCCATTTAGCTCTAACGGTAATCATGATAATGGACGGCAATTGCGGCACGAAGAGTTCCCTATTGCATGTGAAATATAATTAAAATTTCAAATCATTTGCATGGAGCTTGGATTATTCATTATAGTAGTGGATTTTTAGATAATAATAAATAATTAAAAAAAAAAAGTCAACAAGGTAATGACAGAATGATAGTAAGGGTTTAGATACTATTTATATAATTATTATTTTAAATATAATGGAAGATATATATGACATAATTAAGTGGAAATTTATACCAAAAAACCCCCCTCAAAATTGATAGATAGACCCCAGCCATTTACGTGGTTTAATTAATTATCCCTTATTTGTGAAGAATTCATTCATATTATAATTTAAGCTTATTAACTGCTAGTGCAATAATGCACATGCAAGCTATTAACTAAAAGCTCAACATCATATTTCTCCATTCCATTATGTTATTTCTGATGAGCAGACAATTATTTTCCATGTTAGTTGGTTTCTATTAAATGAAGTTATTATTAACAAATTAAAGTTTAATTATGTAGCTCCCTTGCCTAATTAATTTCAACAAGACGTTTGTTTTAAACTCTCAATTATATTAAAGATCCATAAAAGTTGATTTCTTTGTTGGGTAAAATTGTTTGTGCAACTACAACAAAAATGGTATTTTGCAACATACGAAAGGAAACATTCGGTAATTGTGTTGCTAAAAGGGATCTATCACAACATTCAGTAAGTGTATGTTGTCGTTGATTATTGATTAACTAATTATTGTTATGTGCATCGGTCATAAATTGTTGTTTTTTATTTTCTTATCTACTTCGTTTGCTTCTTTTTGCCACAACGGAATGTGCGTTCAATATTCAAATTAGCTTCTATGAGATCACGAGCCTCGAACTTCGCATGCAAAGTCCTAAGGAAGAACAATAGAGAAAAAAGAAAGTAATTGAAATAAAATAAAATAAAGAAATTTTGAATTAGGGTTTCATAATTTAAGATATAAAATAAATTATAATCCCCGAAAACAGGACAAAAAACTTTTTGCGTGATTATTCTACCGCAAATGTACGGATGAGATAAGTAATAAAGTATGAGTCCATATATCTTTCCCACAAGGATTGTGATAAATTATTTTCTAAGTGTCTAGCCTTAATTGAAATGCATAATTTTCAAATTAATGTTTGTGAAATAAAATTAACTAAGTAATTAAAACAACTTGAATGAAAATTATACTAAATACAAATTACTTTGGATGATAGTTTGATTAAATGTGTGAATGTAGTGTTAAGACCTAGAATCCATTTTTATTCTGACGCAGAACGGAAGCAAGAAATTCAAGAAAAAACCTTAAAAGAAATATAAAACTTGGAATCCACCAAGAAGATTGAGAGAAATCTCAAGAACTTTTATCAATTGCTGAATGAATAAAAATAATGAATTAACCCTCTATTTATAGGGCCATAAAACAAAGAAATGTGTTCTAAATCAACTAGGAAACCATAAAACCTATTCTAAATCAACTAAATACAAAGAATTCAAAATAAACTAAATGATAGAAATCGCACTAAAATATTAAAACACTATTTTTGTTGCCTAAACGAACACGAATGCTCAAAATCCATCAAGGCTCACGATAAAGTTGTGTGTTGTACTCGTCTCATCCAGCTACCCAAAATAAACATATTATGGGCCCGAAACGGAGGTTGGATGTCAAATTTGTAAATTACGATTTAGTCCTTAACGTTATATTTCTTCTTCAATCCACTATGCCATTTGTTCTACATCATATTCTATCTTATTAATTCCAGGTGTCTTGATTAACAACGATTTCTTGATAATGAATGTAACGACCCGGCTCCCTCGCTGGGGCCTTCTCCGAGTCGTACTCATGGTCTTCGTGGGTTTCTAAGAATCTTTGTACTTAACCCCTAGGTACAAGGTTCGAAACCTATGGAAGACAAAAATCCACTTCCTGAAAACGAGGCTGGCAGCCCTTGAGGACCAGGACGACCAGGGGGGAGTGGAAAGACCATAAGTATGACTCGGAGAAGGCCCCATCGAGGGAGCCGGGTAGTTACAAAAAAGGATCTTTTTTGTAATGATCCGGCTCCCTCGCTGGGGCCTTCTCCGAGTCGTACTCATGGTCTTTCCACTCCCCTCTGACTCCCTCGTTGGGGCCTTCTCCAGGAAATGGATTTTTTCCTTCCGCAGGATTCGAACCATATACCTAGGGGTTTAGTACAATGATTCTTAGAATCCTGCTACCATTAGACCAATTTTTGTGACGACCCGACTCCCTCTCTGGGGCCTCCTCCAGAAGTGAATTTTTGCCTTCCGCAGGATTCTAATCATGTACCCAGGGGTTTAGTATAATGATTCTTAGAATCCTGCTACCGGTCTAATGGTAGCATGATTCTAAGAATCATTGTACTAAACCCCTGGGTACATGGTTCGAATCATGTGGAAGGCAAAAATCCACTTCTAGAGGAGGCCCCAGCGAGGGAGCCTGGTTGTCAAGCAGGATTCTAAGAATCATTGTACTAAACCCCTGGGTACATGGTTCGAATCCTTCGGAAGGCAAAAATCTACTTCTGGAGGAGGCCCCAACAAGGGAGCCACGGGGGAGTGGAAAGACCATGAGTGCGACTCGGAGAAGGCCCCCAGCGAGGGAGCCGGGTCGTTACAATGAAGATCAATGTTCCTATCTTTTTTAAGACCATCTCTCGAGTAAAATTAAACATATTCCTATATGTAATATGATCATATCTCTATGACGAATGCGAACATATACGAAAGCATTAATGGATTTATAAATAGTTAGATGTTACATAAAACATATCGGTATATTTCTATCCCTATTGGACTATATGAAATTAATATATGTCTAACAAGTTCAGCCTCTCGAATCTAAAAACAAGCCACAATATATATTATACAATTACTAAGCACATAATTGTATATATAAGAAAAAATAATGTTAATTGTTCAAAATCAACAAATTGTCTTAATGTAAAATAAAAAAATAGCAATCTAAAATAAATGCTTCATCATAATCCTAACGCAATTGAGAACCTAGCCTAACATCATGATTGGAATATGACAACAAGAAATATTTAATTTCATCACCCGAAAATATGACTTTGATTTTTGTAGGATGAAATCTTGAAGTTCTCTTGTTTTTTTAATCCCAAAATAGGCTTATTGATGTCCCCCTTACTTTCCAAGCTTCTGGGATTTATATTAGGTCAAGAAACTCAAGTCCAAGCCCAAAACCTATTATTGTTTTATTATAAGAAGGAGACAACATCCAGGCCTAGGTTTTGTTTTTCAAGTCAAGAAACTCAAGTCCAAGCCCAAAACCTAGTAGAGTTTTATTATAAGAAGGGGCAACATTGAGGAGTCTGACCCTCCATGTATTGTAGCCATGTTCTGAATAACCACAAAAAGTCTCAATTTCTTCATTTGAAACCAAACCACAACCAAGAAGGGTCGACTGACTGTGGTGGTACCGTGGTGGTTTACATCGACAAATGCAGAAAATGGCATGTCGTTCTTATTGGTTAAGTGTGTGGTATCAAATGTGACCACGTCTCCAAATTCTTTGTATGCTTCGCTACATCTATTGTCAGCCCATAAGACATTCCACAATTGACCCATGTCATCCAAATCAAGGCTAAAGAAAAAACCTTGAGATTATGCCTGCATTCTCGAGAAATATGCTTGGATTGCAACAATATCTCTTTCCTCGAGTCGTAACTTCCTAACCTTGTCAATGTATTTTCTACAATCCTTTTCAACAAATGACATTCTCGTAACCACCTGATTCAACAACAACTGAGTATGTGTAGGGGAATACCTACTATGTCATTTACTTCGAGTTGCTATTACACATGGTCATCAATTCGTAGATTGCATTTGAAAAAGGTGATTTGGAAGGACTAGTTTGATGGTTTTGCTCAAGAATGACTTTGTTAATTCGCCACACGCTTGCCGCATCTGAACAAGTAGTCAACCTAGCCTTGCAGCCCATTTGCATTGTTGGTTGGGGCTTCAAAGATCCACTTGTAGCATAACTTCGACGTCCTTCTCTACCACATGTAAATGCAACATTATGTACAACACCATCTGCTCCCGTCCTCGAGTTTCTTCTCCTAACAGGAAAACCCACAAAAGCGAAATACTTCTTATAAAAATCAAACACTTCGTCTGTATCATTAAACTTCATTCTTATTTCTAGCACCTTTGGAGATTCCTCCCCTTCTATACATCATTCAAACAAGGGCCCGTTTCAACTTCTAAATCATTTGCCTCCAAAAATTCATCATCCACTACATTAATATTATCATTCAGCACATCGAATAAATATTCATCTGTTGAAAAGGATAACAAAACATTTGATTGCAACATTTAATGACCACAAACAAAAAATTTAAACTAAAGGTCATAATTAATTGCACATTTATCAATACTTAAACAATTACTGGCATGGAGGCCATCACCACTAAACAATATCAATATTGAAACGGACATTGAACACCCACTCTCTCATTTCTTACGCAGTTGGTTTATTTACTTGTACAATATCAATTCATTGCACATTATCAATACTCAAACATATATTGGTATGCAGGCCATCACCACTAAACAATATCAATACTAAAATGGACATTTAACACCCATTCCCTCATTTCTTACGCAGTTGGTTTATTTACTTGTTCATGTTAATTAATCAAGAATGCATTTCATGGAATGGTTCCTCTAATTATTTTGCTTTTTATAATCAAATTGATTAGAAGATTCAAAAGCAAATGAAGACAATATAGAATCCAAAATCATTAAAAAAAAAAAAATCACCTATACGTGTTAATTAATCAATTTGTTGGTTATTATCAAGGATACAACTTCCATAGAAAATATATAGCCTTTTAAGTCCTTAAATCACCTGGTGGGGTCATCACATAGGTCGAAATTTTTTAGTTATTGGGACTGATTTTTTGGGCTAAAGGTGCTTGAAGAACTATAGATACTATAAGACATGAACATCGGCAGACTCCTCTTTTTGGGCATCAACTCCGACAACGTTGCCGGTGGCAAGTGAGAGGTGGAGAGACGGAGTACAGTTACAGTGGTGTAAAGGGTATGGATGAGTAGATAGATAAAAAGGGGCTAAATGAATGCCAGATCTATATTTTTTTTTATTTGATTGTGTTTCAATAACCCGTGATAAAGTAACACAAAATATCACAATATTTTAGGCGGTACATGTTGCTGTACTTGTAGCATTTCCGTTCCATGAAATGAGAGAGGATGGTGACAATAGTATTGGATGGAAGCAAACTTTGTATAGTTGATTTGTATAATTGAGTGAGGTTTGGGAAAATTTGTCAAGTCCAATGATGAAAAGAAGACTAAGTCCCCATTTGATATTTCAAATTTTCCATGAAAAAATCCATTTTTCAACTTTTGTACCGTTTGATTGCCTAAATTTTTCATGGAATTCGTTTTTAAACTTTTATAGTTTTCCATTTTAGCCTCGTTTGGTTCTTTTGTTGTTGTTAGTTGACTTATTTTTTTCTAGAAATATTATTATTATCAAGTACAAATGTATGAAAAATAAAAAATAAAAATAAATTTTGATTGAAATATCAAAATTTTGCTTTATTTTCATGAAAAATAATGTGAATCAAAAAACAAAATTTGAAAAACTCTCTACTTTTTTTTTATGTAAAAAACTAAATCAATCAAATACATTAAATTTCTAATTCTTAGCAACTCTCTTAAATGGGTTAAATACACAATATACCACTGAAGTTTAGGCCAAGTTTCAAATCTACCACTAAAGTTAGAAAGTGACGCGAAATACCATTGAAGTTTGGAGCTCTTATTCAATTTACCACTCTATTAAGATTCTAACTTCTAACGTCAACATGCTTATGTGGCCGTTAAAATATGATTTTTTACAATTTTTTTCTCCACGTTGGCACCAGGTGGATACATATGGCATCCTCTTCAAAAAAAAAAAAACCTGTAGCCTTAAAATAAAATATCCAAAGCCTCACTCCCAAATCAAAAATACTCATACGTATGAAATTATACCAATTCAGAAAGATAGAGTGATTTTAAACATTTGCTTTTTGTCTTAGTTTCATTCGTATGAAATTATACCAATTCGAAAAGATAGGAAATTTCATACATGTGAAACTATAGCTCTTTTCCTATCTATCCAAATTGGTCTAATTTCATACGTATAGAAATTAGACCAATTTGGATAGATAGGAAAACATCTATAGTTTCAGATGTATGAAATTTCATACGTATGAAAATTCCTATCTTTCCAAATTGGTATAATTTCATACGTATGAAATTAGGTCAAAAAGCAAATGTTTAAAATCACTCTGTTTTGGTGCTCATGGATTGTAATATTTATTTTTAAAATACCAAAATTTATATATTAATATGGTACTCATTTTGAAGATCTCATTAAATTATATAATATGAAAGTAACAAAAAAGAATTTATTTATGACTATTAGAAAAATTAAAGAAGAAAGAAGAAAAAAAACTAATGTGTTGAAAAAGTTAATATTTATTGTGTCAGACTTTTGACTATGAATTGCACATTTTTTATAATATTTTAATCTGGTTGGCACAATAAGTGATACGTTTGAAATTTGGATAGATAGGAAAACAACTATAGTTTCATACGTATGAAATTTCCTATCTTTCCAAATTGATATAAATTCATACGTATGAAATTAGGCCAAAAAGCAAATGTTTAAAATCACTCTATCTTTTCGAATTGGTATAATTTTATACAAATGAGTATTTTTGATTTGGGAGTGAGGCTTTGGATATTTTATTTTAAGGCTATAGGGATTTTTTTTTTTTTTTTGGAAGAGGATGTCATGTGTGTATCCACCTGACGCCAAAGTGGAGAAAAAAATTGAAAAAAATCATATTTTAACGGCCACATAAGCGTGTTGACGTTAGAATCTTAACCGAGTGGTAAATTGAATAAGCGCTCCAAACTTCAATGGTATTTCGCGTCACTTTGTAATTTTAGTGATAGATTTGAAACTTCGCCTAAACTTCAGTGATATATTTTATATTTAACCCCTCTTAAATTCGTTTTCTTTCTAATTTCACCAATCAAGAGGGCTAAGTACAAAGTTGAGTGAGGTTGAAACTTTTAACTCCATTTTGATAATTGTCATAGAAAGTACATCATGCAAAAACTGGGAAAACATTGGCGAGATCATAAATCTAATGTTTTGAAAGCAATCAATAACATAGGAATGAAAGATGGCATAACAAGAGCTGCTACTCTCCTCAAGCCCGATAATGTTAGCTCAATGGAAGAATGGCAAGCATTTGTCAAAGAACGCAATTCTCAACCATACAAGGCAAGTGTCCATTACTTCACTCGAAATTGTTAATTGCATGTTGATTTAAATTCTATTGTTGGGATTTAAAATTGTTATGTTGAGGAGTTAATGATTTTTTGGAGTAGTTGATGACATTGAGATTTGATTAAGTTATGGTTGATGTTTTGAATCATTGTGGTTAAGTGTTGATTGTTTATGATATTGTGATCTCCCCCTACAGATTTGCTAAGTTCTATTTAAAGGAGAGGTTCTGCCAAAATTTTTGTAGAAATTATAGTAGAAAAATAATAATTTTAATATTCAATTAGTTTGTTTGTCATAGGAAACCATATTTAATAGTTGCATGTGAATGGTTATAGCTTGTTATTCATGTAGGCCTTTATTGATTTTCCAGGAGAAGAGTGAAATATTCAAAAAGATGAGGGCTGCTCGCTTAGAAGTTGAATTAGTAAGAAAAAAATGTTAAATTTGATTGAAAATCACGTCTACAAATATCATTTATATAAAATGTGTAAAAAATTGCAGTGTGTTGAAAGTGAAGACCCTGATTCCATTACAAGAGATGATGTTTACATACGAGGACACACACGGAAAAACGGTGAACCAATTAATGAATTACCTGGAGAAATACTGGTAAATGTTTACTATGGTATTTTCTTGGGACATTCAAAGTTTATATTTATTTATATTTAATAAATTAATTTATTTCCTAATATCAGCAAAAATAAAAGCATATTCAGAGACGGTGAACTCTCCAAGTAAACACTCTCTAAAAGATGATGGTGTTGCAAAAGTACTTGGTCCAGAATGTCGAGGACGGGTAAGAGGTCTTGGTTTTGGTGCTACTCCTTCGAATTTGAATGCTTTGGTTCATAATCATAACGTGCAATCTCAACTCCAAGATTTGAGAGACGAAATTAAAGAATTAAAAGCTTTGTTTCAAATGAAGGCAAAAAGTGCTGCACAAGAAGATATTGTAAGTGAAAAACTATAATTAGTGAATGTTATTTTATATTACATAGACTTTTCTATATTCAAAATAACCAATTGTACAATTTGATATTAATTTTACAGTCCATAGACAAAACCTTGAATGATTCAGATAGCCTTAAAAATAAGAAATGCAAATTGTTATCTTGGTTTGGGAAAGGTGATGTTGTTGCAAAAGGTAAAATCGCATCAACAAATCCAAATGATCTGGTGCATCATGTACCCCTTGGTAATGACTGTTGGAGAGTTCGGGTTACTGAAGTAATTGAAAATGTCAGTTTATATCGTCCTACGCGTGAGTTTTTCCTTCTTGAAGATGCATTAGGAAGTACAACTGCATGACCAATTAAGTGCATCGAATTGGATTAGTTGAAATGACAACAAAGGCATGCTTCACTTCTTGATATACTTTTGATATGGTAATTATAAATTTATTAATCATAATTTTATTATATGATGTGCAGAAAGTTGATTATTTTTAATACGAGACTCTTTGGTCAAAGAAAAGCTTCGATATGGATAATATTTTTTTTTACGACATTTTAAGCTTTTTCTTGAAGTAATTGTCTATACACTTTTGACATATTTCTATTTAAATTTTTGAGTAGGTTATGCGGGATCTAAATTTTTGTATATTGTATTGAATGTTATTAAGAAATTTTCTATTTATCGAAATTGTGTTTATTGATTACATTATTGCGTATAATTTTTTTTATTATTATTATATGTTTTTGGGATTATAATGTACATTTGTATAAAAAAAATCAATTTACAATTTACGGCGTGCACTCGCGCACGTCGTAAAATTAACTTCACGGCGTGCAGTCGTGCACGCCATAAACTCAGTTTTACGGCATGCAAATTTGAACGCTGTATAATTTTACAACGTGCAAAGGCTTACTTTGTTGTAGTGAAGCAATCCGTCTCAAAGACAGGAAAGACCTCATTGAGAGGAAAATCAAGTCCTTATTTGATAATCCGTAAGTACCTATAAGGCAGGATATCAACACTGTAAGGCAATCCGTCTCAAAGATGGGAAAGACCTCCTTGAGAGGCAAATCAAGACCTTAGTTGATAATCCGTACAAGGTAATCTGTCTCAAAGACGGGAAAGACCTTCTTGAGAGGCAAATCAACACCTTAGTTGATAATTCATAAGTACTTATAAGGCAGGATATCAACACTACAAGGCAATCCGTCTCAAAGACAAAATATACCTCCCATGAGAGGCAAAAATTAATGATCCATAATTACCTGTAAGAACAAAACGAGGTGAAAGTTTACCGACCTCCACTTTACAAACGAGGTGTTTTGGTAAAAACAAACAGAGACTCCACTTTACGAACGAGGTGTTTTGGTTAAACCGAGGTGAAAGTTTACCGACCTCCACTTTACGAACAAGGTGTTTTGGTAAGAACAAACCGAGGTGAAAGTTTACCGACCTCCACTGTAAGAACGAGGTGTTTTGGTAAGAACAAACCAAGGTGAAACATTGAGATGATGATGGGCCTCATCCGCAATTAAATAATTATTCCATCAAAGTGTTCACTTCGTTTTTCATTCACCTCTGTTTGCTATTTGAAGTGAATTAATATTTGAAAATTGAGTAAGTGTTCACTTCGTTTTTAATTCACCTCTGTTTTCTATTCGGAGTGAATTGAAGTTTGAAAATCATTTAAGTGTTAACTTCGTTTTTAATTCATCTCTGCATGTTATTTGAAGTGAATTGACATTTGAAAATTGATTAAGTGTTCACTTCATTTTTAATTCACCTCTGTATGTTATTTGAAGTGAATTGACATTTGAAAATTGATTAAGTGTTCACTTCATTTTTAATTCACCTCTGTTTTCTATTCGGAGTGAATTGAAGTTTGAAAATCGTTTAAGTGTTCACTTCGTTTTTAATTCACCTCTGCATGTTATTTGAAGTGAAATGACATTTGAAAATTGATTAAGTGTTCGCTTCGTTTTTAATTCATCTCTATTTTCTATTCGGAGTGAATTGAAATTTGAAAATCGTTTAAGTGTTCACTTCATTTTTCATTCACCTCTGTTTGCTATTTGAAGTGAATTCACATTTGTACCTTCTTAGATTGGTTTGTTAGTACTTTAAGTACTTGCTGCAATGATAAACTTTTTTCATTCAAAATCAGAAATTACTATTACAAGAGTGCAAATAAGAAAATAATAACAGAGAGCTCGCTCTAATCTACTACGTTGATGGCCTCATCAACTTCTGCTGGTTGGGCGTCTTGCATTGGCAAAAATAGGTCCACATCTTCATCGTCGACATCAGTTGGCATCAGTTCAAGATATTTCTTATAAACGAGGTTGAGTTTTTCCTTAAGGAATGTGATGTCGACCTCTGTTCGCTTTGATTCTAGGTCCTCTACTATCTCTTTAGGTGAGATAGTAGGTTTCATCCACATCATGCTCGTACTCGACGGAGTCTTTGAACTTTTTTACAGCCTCCTTATAGAAGATCCGTGCCTCAACCTCCAATGCTGATTTCTCCTTTTTTAGGTTGGCTTCGATGCGATTAGCGACCTCTAATTCCTTCAGGAGCTCTTCTTTCGACCCCTTCAGTTGGGACACCTCATCCCTTAAATAGTTTATCTCCTCTTTCAACGGAGCCACTTCCTCCTTGAACTTATGAAGTTCCTGGTTGGATGCCTTTAGCCTTTCCACCTCCGCCAAGGCATTTTTCAGCTTCTCCTCGGCCTCATTTCTCGCCTTCACCTCAGTTTCAAAAATCGCTCTGGCCTTGGTGGCTATTTTCTTGAACTTGACAGTATCACTAGCCACCTCACACATCCTTGATTGAGTCCGGGTGAGATAATTCAGAGCTTGTCTGAGGTGGGCCATGCTAGTGGCAACCAGGTCGTCGACTGGCATATCCTCGCAGTATTTCTTATCACGAGATGTCCAAGTTTTAGTCGGGACGTCCATCGCTACCTTGGTCCGGTCTGAAAGCTTCATCAACCCCACTGTGGTTAGGTTGGCAGCAAAGATGAAATCTCTGTAGATCTTTGGGCGATCTCCCTTCAACGAGCTCACCAAGTCGGCTCGAACCCTGTTGATACCAAGGTAGGAGCCTTCAGCCAGATGAGTTCCTGGGGATGATTCCGCCTCGTTGAAAGTTGTGGGTGGTGTAGGTGGAATAGAAATATCGGGCTGGTCTTTTGGAACCTCAGCCCGCTTGGACTTTTTCTGAGGAGAGGGAGGAGGAATTTGACCCTCTTTACAAGGGGGCAAGCTCTTCGCCGCTCTCTTCTGAGCAGCTCTTTTGCGTGCCTCAGCCTTAGCGTTGGCCTCCTTCTTCGCTTTCATGGACTCCATTTTTCTTTTGCCTTTTCGAGCTAATATCCAAACACAAAATTTTATAAGTGTCCACTTCGTATTGACATGAAATATTATTCGAATGGATTAACACTTACATTCTCAAAGTGGAGGATAATAGTCGGATGGGTCGATGTGAGTAAGACCAGCTTCGAACAAGTGCTCTTCGGTCAGCAAATCTTTGACCGACCTATCTGGCTCCGATATGTCTTTCAAACTCACTATTCTTTTAATTATATCCTGGTCCAAATCTGGCTCCTTGACCTCTGCAAAAAAAAAATGAAGTGATTAATATTAGAACTTTTAAGTTCGAAGTTATCTCAAAGAAATAACTTACTGATCTTTTCCCTATAATGAATTGGGACGATGTGGCTCATGTTCTCGCTTCGGTAGGGACTCATCTAGTTCCCTCCAACATAGAACCATTTCTCCTTCCACCAATGCACTGAGTCAAGTAGATCTACTAAAAGCTTTTGCCCTTCGAAGACTGACCTCTGCATTGCATAAAACCACCCCTTCTTTTTACCATCAGCCCGAAATTGGTAGGCGAAGTGGAATTCATCAATAGTGGGATCTCCGTACCCCATTTGATTGTAAAGGGAAATAAAACCTAGGATGTGCCTCCACCCGTTGGGATGGATCTGAGTTGGGGCGACCCCCCAAATATGAAGTTGGTTATTATGAATGGAAGAGGGAAGCGCAGACCTGCTTCAAGGATTTGATAATTAGCGGCCAGACAACCGCGTGGTGGTTGGTCGGCTCGTTTGAAACTCTCTGGAAGAAAGAAGTGAACATAGCCTGGGATTCTATATTTGTTTTTCCACATGGCCAGTTCGCTTTCGGTGGCGTTAGATCAGAAATGTTTAAAAGCGAAGTTTGAGCTATAGCTAGTATAAAGATTAGGTCGGGTAAAAGAGGCGCTGGAAGGATGTCGAAACGAACTAGGAGAAATGGTTCGAGACTCGGGGACTATGGTTAATGGGTGGGGCTGAAGAGTTTCACTTTCCACCACATCGTCTCTAAAGAGGCATTGAGTTTCCACACTTTCGTTCCGTGACACAGTGGGTTCAGCGCCATCGCCCTTGTAACGCCCCAATTTCGTGAAACTTGGGACGCCACTTCGTTCTTTAAAGCTGACTTTATTGCAGAAAAATCGATTTAATTCAAAACCTCACATTCATTATTTGAAACATCAGCGAAAACTTAATTAATTGAAATATAGAACAATACATAAAACTTAGGTCTCAATTGTTTAAATGAAATTAACGATAAATAATCTAATCAGTAACATTCATAAAATTGACTAAAATTTATCATCATTTATTTTCTTTGCCAACGCTGCTCTTTCATTCGCCGCCATCCCCGAGATCTGCAAAAACTGTTAAAAATGGAATGAGCATTTCGAAAGAAATACTCAGTAGACTTTAGCCAATAATTAATTCATAGAATAATTTAACACATACTTATGCAATCATACAATGACATCATCATCATAATCATATGCTCTTTTATATAAAATCAAAGGCTCTTTAAAAATCATAGGGTGTGTGTAGTCTCGTCTCATGCATTAAAGCATGTAAGTTATGCATAACATCATTTCTCATCTTAACTCATAAGAGATATTCTCATCTCGTCTCATGCATCAAAGTACATAAATCACTTAATTTCACATAAGGCATGTAAATTATAATTTAAACTAATTAGTGGAGGCGAGTCTACCTTAAATCACGAGGTTGAAAAATAGAGCTTGAAAGTCACGTCACTCTTCTAAATCACCAAATGTATCGTCTAGTCAAAAGAAAATTAAACTAAATTAGTTTTTCGAAAATTGAAATATTAAAGTGAACAAATAAAGTTGGGGGATTAAACTGAAATTCTAAAGAAATTGGATGTTATAAAGTTTAGAGGCTGAAATAGACTTTTTCGAAAATAGTGAGCTGACCGAACATATTCTAAGACTGTAGGGTATGAATAAAACGTTTTTGAAAATCAGAGACTGAAATTAAAACTTAAAAAAAAAACTAGGAGGACTGAAATTGACACATTTATAAAACTTGGGGCTTAAACGTTAGAATTTCAAAATACCAAAATATAATATATATAGATAAAAATTATCTCTCTCTCTCTCTCTTTCTCATTTTCGAATCAGAGAAGAGACGAGAGAGAGACACGACTGGAGGGCTCAGGGGCTATGGTTTCACCCCTCCAAATTCGACAAAAATGAATCTGAAATGGGGCTCCATTTTTGAGTGAAACCGAAAGTGGGTTATGATTTTTCGACGAAGAATCCAGCCAATACAGGATGGCAGTCGAGTTAAGGTATTTGGGTTCTTGTTAAATTCTTGGTTTTGGGTTTCATTTTGTGAATTTGGGGTCGAATTGAAGTTGGGCTGTAGGTGGGTTAGATGATGTTGATGATGGTGGCGATGTTCATGATTTGATTGGGCGTTGAAGGTGGG
Organism: Ligustrum vulgare; assembly: GCA_963555705.1. NCBI lineage: Eukaryota > Viridiplantae > Streptophyta > Magnoliopsida > Lamiales > Oleaceae > Ligustrum > Ligustrum vulgare. The sequence continues at coordinate 36,091,433 of OY743173.1, read as the reverse complement.
GGCTTGGAAGCTTGGTGGTGGTTGGTGGATTCATAAATGGAGGTTCGGTTTAGGCGATGGAGGTGGCGGTTTGGCAGCGAGGGGATAGTGTTCGGTTTTGCAGAAATTGGGAGTTGGAGGCTGCGGCTTGGCAACTTGGTGGTGGCCTGGGTTGTGGCAGTGGACAGGGCGTTTGGAAGTTTAGTTTCTGAATGTGCCATGACAGATTGTGGGTGGTTTCACGTAGTGTTCGGCCATGGTGTAGGGATTAGTGGTGGTTGATTTGTAGTCGACATTGTAAGTTCTAAGATGGTTTCGAGATTGGTTTTTGGTTGGGATGCAATGTGTGTGGTTCGATTGTGATGGTGGTGTTTTGCTGTGCGAGAATGAAAAATGGAAAGAAGGGAGATACCTTGCAGTAGTTCTTTGTGTATGTGAATGAAGCTGGGGAAAGAGGATTATATCATTTTGGTTAATGTGTGGTAGCCTTTGGTTTAGGAATGTTGAGGGAATATGCAAGGAAATATTGGCTGAATGGGGGATTGAAGGAGAGATTAGGGGTGTTGATCAGTTATAGCGTGTGAATGATGAGGGTGGTGAGAGGAGAGGAGTTAAAGGCAGGTTTATGAATTAAACTTTGGTAAGTTAGCAAGGAACTGAAAATTGAGAGGGATTTGGGATTAATTTAAGTTGAATGGTTAATTGAGAGGGATAGAGGAGTGATCATGTGTGTGTCCATATAGGGAAAAATGGGAAGAAATGGTAGGTTAGAGCTAATCCCGATGATTGAAGAGGGAATTGAAGGGAAAATGTGTGAAGGTAATGGGAAGAAATGGTATTAAATTGGATTGGTTATTGATGGAAATTGGGAAAGGATTTTGGGGTTGAAAATGGAAAATATATATTGAGTTAAATTCAAAATTGGAAAATGCTTGATTGGTGATTGAGTGAGGGAGGACTTGATTGGGATAACAATATCAGAATATAAATTTTTAAATTTAGGGATATTGAGATTTTAAAATAAATAAAAGTTTGGGAATAAATTTAAATTGGAGCTAAAATATTTTGGGCTCAAATATTTAAAGTTCGGACTAAAATTTATCATTAAAGATGCATTTGGAAACTTCTTAAAATTGAAATTGAACTTTAAAGATAAATAATGAAAATGGGACATTTTTTAAATAAAATTTTGAAATTTGACCTAAGATTTTAAATAAATTAAATTTCATTTTATTGGCTAGATGAACACGTGCTTTTAAAATAAATGGACAAAGCCGTAGCGACACGTTTAAAAAAAATAAGTCATGAAAAATTTTCGGTCGCTACAGCCCGAACCGACCGACCTCACTCCACTCTCACCAGAACTCAGTCCCCCACTCATTTTAAAAAAAGTAAAGAAATGTTAAAGACAAATTAAAGATCCTCACCTTATATGATCAAACACATGTCAGATATTATAGCGATCACAAATGAAGTTCGGAATCAAAAGTGAGCCGACAGCAATTAGCGTTGTCATAATGATGGCGGCTACACATGATCCAAGACCTGGTGTACCTATCAAACAGTGACTCGTGGCCAAAGGCGTTACATAATTTAAAAGGCAAACGTCAATGTTAAATTTTCGATAAAGGATTAAATTTCTAGATCCGCTCTCACATCTTCGAACTGATCTAGAGGGGATATTTGTTGTATACCGATCTGAGGTGGAAAAGAAAATCAAAAGTCAAACAGTCAACTGTCCAAATCTCATTGACCATGGACGAAGGGAGTATAAAAAGCATGCAACATTATCAAATCAGTCGTATTATGTGTTAGTAATCATCATTATCTGTAATATGTTAGTGTAATCATTTGATGTATGCCAGTCAGAAGGGTCAATCAAGTCCTGCAGAAGTGATGTATTGTAATAATTATGTTTAACCTTCTCAAATACTATAAATAGAAGGATTAAATGCTCATTTAAGGGCATGTGATATTGAAAAACTCTCCCAAATTTTGTCACTTGAACATCGTAAACCGACCTGAACATCAAATCAGCACTGAACTAAACGTGGATTTGTTTAAATATTGCTCTAGTTCATTATTGATCTGATTCAACATATATACCAAGTACATTTTCGTATTATACTCAAATTCTATTACCTTGAGAAGCATTTGAACAGTTAACTACAAAAATCCAAATATCCTAGTCACCCATACATAGCAGGTCTTCAAAGATAACATCCTTTTATTTGTTTACTAGCTTTGGAACAAAAAGTGACGTCAACATTCATCACTCGTCCTGGATTCAATTTCTTTGTTAGAACTCGGGGTTGGTTTTTCCTTCAAAGCTTTCCGCAGTCTCGTCTGAATCAATTCATCCATGACTTGTACTTACCACAAGCCAAAATTGATCACCCAGTCAAATTTCTCCACGTTGTACTTTCCAAACATATTTACTTTTACTCCAAAATAAATCTTCGAACCACCTGATGCTCAGTTAATTAGACGTCGATTTCCCCGTCGACGGCGCCACTGTTGGGAATTAAACCCAAATTCCCTCTCTAATTAATCCCACGGGAATTTTGATGTTCAAGAATTAATAAGCAAACCAGAAAATAAGTACGAACACAGAATTTACGTGGTTCGACAACTTACTTACGTCCACGGACCCTCGTCAAAGCTTTTCACTATATAATAAATTGTTACAATTATATAGAATTTGCACTCACTAAACACCCAAATATTCTAGGAAAAATAACCAAGCTTTACCACATTTATCAATTTATACTTCTTTGTACAACCCATAAAGAATTCAAGAAAAACTAATATGTTAGACTACATTATTCCTCACAATACTCCCTAGTCAATGTGTAATTAATTAGCTCCTCAATATACATATTTATAGGTAAACGTAACTCAAATACGTGTATTACTTGTGCCCTAGATATTTTCTTGTTGAAGTAGAATAATCAGAATAAAGAAAGAAATTCATGCCAAAAAATTATCTTTTTTTTCTTTTCATCCTTAACTTTAATCACTTTAACAAGAAAATCAATTATTCAAAATATTTTCATTCTTAATTTGGATCAAATATCTCAAAAGTTTCTCGTTGTCACGTTTTCTTTTAGTGCAATTCATCATTCCAGTGAAGATAGCTCAAAGAGCATCTTTAATCGTACTGCCAAATTGAATATAAACATGTGTTCGGCGTCTTTTTTTTAATTTTTTTTTTTTTTATTATAATCATTCCAATTTTCAATATAATTTTTTAACCACACATCTTTTCTTTCTTCAATTTTTTTCAACAAGAAAATTTTTATGTCCTTATATACTCTCCCTAGATCTAAATCAAAATCATGCTTCCAAGAAAAGATAGAAATTATTATATATAAAATTCATTTTTGCATAATTTTTTTTTTTTTTTTGGCTCGTAAACTTTTAAGTTAATTTATTTTTATTTTGGTATATATCTCTTTATTACGAAGAAACCGGCCTAAAAGTTTCAAAATTTAATTAAACATATAAAAAATTCAAATTGTAAAGCAAGTTAATATAAAGCCATTATTTAGCTCTTTCTAAAAATTTTTCTTTTTTCTACAATATTTAAATCAAACATTCATTAAAAATTAAGCTCACGATATTTGACTTTTCAATCAAATCTCAATCATTCATTTTCCTAAAAATCACTATTCATTTCAATTTTTTTTTTTTAAAAAAAACAATACCAAATACACACTCAAAATATTTAAATTGCAGGTCTCATATCAACATTTTAGGGATTGATGGCTTTTTTGGATAAAATTGGCCCCAACAAGATGTAAAATTACATCATTTTTTTTTTAATATTTTTGGTCGAAAATGTAACTTGCATCTCATTTACAACTTGTCATTGAAGATAATTTCAGTCAATTAAAATTTCGTTTGGCGGTTGAAATAAATGAAATTTAATTCATAATATATATTATTTGAATTTTTTAGGTAAGATATGTGATGAAAATTTTGAAAGAGAAAATATGTATAATTTAAAAATGATTTGAGAAATTATTTCTATTATAATTTAAAATTATAATTTCAACCGACCATAAATTATCTATTTTAGATTACCATTGAAGATGCTATGAAAAGACATTCCATCACATAAATAAAAGAATTTAAGCATTTGTTTGACAACTTATTATAATGAGTAATTATTACTCATTATAATTTACATAATTTTTTAAATTACTTTTTAATTATATTTTTTTTTTTTAATTTTTAACCACAAAATTTATCTCAAAATTCAAAAAAAAAATGAGGACTGCTCATTATAATGAGTTGCCAAAAAGAGGTCTGGTTCTAATGTTTATTGGTTGTCTAAAAAGATTGGTTGGTTGTCTAAAAAGATTGGTGTAGAATATATCATATTCTATTCGTGTACTGATGACCATTTCATTTTCCCAAAATAATCCCTATAAAGAGTCTTTTGGGACCAAGCAAATGGCAATCGGACTTTGCGAAGCGTACTCACATAATAAACACGTGAATTGAAGACAAAATAATCATTGTAAAGGATAACCCACACCTTAAGGGTCCTAATCGATTATATCCTAAATTATTGATTAATGATGTAAATTGCAGATTATGCATTCTAGAGTCAGGATGGAGGTATAGTAAGTCATAACTCCCGCTTATCAGATAGTACAAATACGGAGATCATCCCGAGTTTAATTTAAATTAAAGTCAACAATTAATTTTAATTACACGTGTTATTATGTTATGAAACTCGCAACTTTTCAACCACACATTTCATTCATTTTTATCAAAATCTATTAAAAATCTATTTTTTAAAGGTTTAACGCTACCTTAGGTGCTCTCACCACCACTGCCCTGAGAATTGGCGAGAAATTTAAGTCACAAGTTATATTTCAAGTTGGTCAGGGTTTGGGTATCTTCCACTAGACTGACAAAGTTCTTAACAAATTCGAACATATGAGAATTTAGGTTCCGTTCGGAGGCTTATGTGGGAGAATTAAAATTATTTTGTTGATTTATTTGTGTTTTCTAGGTAAGATGTGGGGTTAAAAATTAATTTGGGAAATTGTGTAATTGGAGAGATAAAATATAAATGGTTAAAAAGTGATTTGAGAAATTGTGTAAATTAAATTTGTTGTCCTTTTTGTCTTTTAGTGTATTAATTTGGCAAATTAAATGTCAACCGAACGGTGCCTTAAACATATGATATCTGCGCTGCCGCGTTTGTGGATTCTCAATCTCTGCTAGTTAGGATGTGCTTGAGGGCTTTAAAAAAAAAATTAATTTATAATCCCAACAAATAGGGACTTCGCCTCTCTCCCGATCGGTGGCTGAGCTCTTTGGTGCATGAAATAAGGATCCCCCATTGAAAATGCAATGGGTTCGGGGAAATTATTGCTACAGAAGGCCATCATTTAGTTTAACAATGAAGTTTAAGACAAGATCTCAAGTACAAGTCACTCTTCCATTGAAATTGCTTTTCAGCTAAGGTAAAAATTCTTGACCTAAAGCCTCATGGATTACGTATGTTAAACAACAAATATCACACACATGTATAATTTTATAATTTATAAACGATTAAACAAAGAAATCCCATTAAACAATAAAAGAAACTGATGATCAAAATGTAATCAATCATCAGACCTCTGATCCTTTCTGAATCACATGCAAACAGAACAACTTTGCTACACTCACGATGAGTGTTACAATGAGAATGACAATTTGCCTGCGTAGCACAATCCTTTTTTTCCACACATCACATCATCTTTTAAATCAACAAAAATAACACTTTCACATCACCAAATTATTATCCACATTGTCAAAGTAATTGTTCACTTATATTAATTCCATAACAGAGAGTGTAACAGCAGAGAGTTGAAAAGTATTCCTATTTTTCTTTGTCAATGGAGAAACCAATCCTTCTCTCTCATTAAATCCATCTTCACAAGTTATAGCAGCATCCATTACTGAGCTTATCTGCACATTCGCATCATCGTACCGTTTGGAGTAGTAATATTTCATGGCCTGCTTCACAGTGGAGATTGCATCAGAGAAAAGTTCAAAGCAATCCTTCTGATGTGTTCTGGACCCGCGACAATCGGAATCATAGCAGGCTTGACAGAAAATTAAATATTCAAGCCAAAATAAAAGTGCAGTCCAGTGAATTGGATGGATAATATGTGCTTTTCAAGTAGAAATGGACCACTAAGCAAAACTCATGGGCTAAAACCCTTGATCCCATTGATTTTAGGGCCAAATTCCATCGTTTGGGGCTTCAAATTGGCAAATCAATGACGCAGACGGAAATTTACTATATTTCCATAATTATAGGATTTTTAATTATTTTGTTTCCATTTTGGTTTTTAGGTTATTTTCCTAATTTAGTATTCTAGTTTAATTAGAATTCTATTTTGAGTAAATTAGCGGTTAGGTTATTTTGCTTATTTATACGCTTTTTCCATTCATTGTAATGCAGACTTTGATGATTGAATAAAAATAGATTGAATGTTTTTCAATTGTTTAATGTGTGGATTCACATTACAAACCCAAACTTATCAAGATTGATTATCTTGTGGCGTTCATCCAGAACTTATCAAATATTCGCGAGAGTATTTGTGGCGTTGAAAATCAGAGACTTATCAAGGAGATTGGGCAAATCCTTGTGGCATTTCGAAAGTCGTGGTTCTTTATTTCGCATCGTCGAGCCATCGCGTCGTGAATATCGGGTCATGATTCATCCGTCCAACCACAACCTGAGTTCGGAACTTTCCGACGTTTCTTCCGCATCTCGAACCTCATCACCTTCAAACATTGTTTTGAATAAGGATCCCATTTCCTGCTTTTCATCAAGTGTTTGATGTAACATCACGTATCGGTAACGTTGTCACTCACGAGTCTAACGGAGATCATCCCGAGCCCTTTTAAGGTTGCACACTGGCTGGCTGGTGCTGCCTGTAGGGAAGTTGTGCAGAAGTTGTAGCTGATGTTTGGATCGTCGTGAGCCGATTTATGGCATTTTTCCTGATTAAATTATGGCCGTTCATCGACTGGGTCGAGATGGGGAAGGAGAGGAAGAGGGCTGGAAGAATGAAAGAGAAGAAGGGACTCATTTTTCTTCAAAGGTATTTTGGTGTGTGTTCTTGTTTTCTCTCCCCAGGGTTTATATAGCTTAGCCCATGTTTGGTTCAGATTAAAAAGTCTAAGTCCACAATTAATTTAACTATACATTTTTAGGATATAAAGCTTTTCAATCATATATCTCATAGACTTTTATCAAAATATACTAAAAATCAAATTTTAATTTATACCAAACTGGCTGAGTTTGATTATAATATATCTTGGGTAATTATATTGACACCACTAATTTTGTTAATTACACCACAATTTTCATATTTACAAAATTGGTAGCAAACAACTTGACTTAAATAACCCTCTATTATATTAGTTTTTCATCTTCTTTACTCTTGTGTACACCACAAATCTTAAAAATCCTAAGTGTTATGTGTATTATACTTTTTTTTAAAAATAATTTATAACAATTTTTTTGGAAGCAAGCATTTAAGTTTATATATATATATATATATATCTGAAGTTTTTCATTCAGGAAAGCAAGAGATAATAGCGTAATCATATGGAACTGAATATTTTACTTCCTTCAAATTCGTGAATGTGATTTAAGAATTCGCACATCTACTGAAAATACTCTACAAAATTGCATTCCTTCTAATAAAGAAAGCAAGCCTTGAAGTTAAGTAATAAAATTTCATAATTCTATAATTCTAAATCACTTCACTAAATATAATTTTTTAACTCTAAATCATAACTATTTTTACTGCATTCTAATTTTAGGAAATTTATTGACTAATTTATGTTGGGTTCGTCATCTGATCTGGGATGAAAAATTCTCCACTTTATTGTGATTTCAGTTTTTTTTTTCCCTTTGGCTGTGATTGTAGATATTATTTGATGTCGAAATTGATAATTGCCAAATCTGATCTATGTTCGCCATCTTCTTTTTTATCCAAAAAAATTTTTAATTTTATTTTTAATTTTTTGCTAGTACCGATCAGATCTGAAAATCAAATAGATAAACAATTGCGTTTTATAATCTATTCCACATTTGAGAGAAAGATATAATGTAATTTTGTGATTCTAATTTAAAATGTCGAGCAAAATTGGATTTTTTTTTAATTTTTATTGTAGTGTATTTTCTTGGTGTATTGTGCCTTTTGTGCGTGTTCTTGATGTAGTGTGTAAAGTTTTTATATGTATTGATGTGTGTTCTTGGTATAGTGTGTATTTTATCTATATTAATATTAATATTAATTAATGTGTGTTCTTGGTGTTGATGTGGTGTAGTAGTGTATCATGTTTTATTTTCATTTTACTTAGTGAAGGTTATATTTGTAAAAAGGACGTGGTGCAATTATAAAATCTATATTTTAATAAATGTGTATATATAATGTGGTGTGGTTAACAAAATTAGTAGTGTTAATATAATTACCCTATTTAAAATATAAATTTTATAAATAGACTACAATAAATTTACAAATATCTCCCTAATATAACTAAAAAAAAGGGTAAAATATGAGTACACCACAACCAACTCCATTTCCTCTTCTCTCAATCTCTCTCCCGCCACCACCACCATCAATCTCATCACCAGCGCTAGAGATTTCATTGTGTCATGGCTTGTTTAACTCCTTCGATTAAAAGGGAGAATTTATAGATTGCTTCTTGATGAGCTTAGCAGCTTTAAAAAAGGGAGGATTTTTTGAAATGGGTCACCATCTCACTAACCAGATCGCTTAAAGATTGTCAAATCTGTCAGATCAGTAATTTGTTTTGTCAAACCCGTAGGATAATTGTATTGGTAGTTTGTTTAAATTTTGAGTTCTTGATTAGCTAGATTTGAGATAGAAAGTGATTGACCAAGTTAGGGATTGCAGTAATACCCACAGACCCGATACTTGTTGGAGACCCGACATAAATGGGCGGGAATTACTCGACTAAATGAGTTTGTGGGTAGTGTATGGAGGTTAATATTAAAACCCGACATGTGTATGGGTAGGGTGTGGGTTTTACTACAAAACTCATACCTGACCCGCATACCCATTAATTTCCTTAAAGAATTATAGAATTTAAAATAAAAGTGATCGTGTGAAAAAAAAAATCGTTAAAAAAACTAAGGGAGATATATGACCATATATTGTCGTTGGGAAGTAATGTTTTTAAATAGTAAAATCGTTAAAAAAGTGCAAGTTTGTTATAGATAAGATCAATTTTTCTAATATGCAAGTTTGTTATAGATAAGATCAATTTTTCTAATCTTTTATATGACGTGTCTGATCACGAATTTTTGTCTAATTTCTATCATATTTTGATAGTTTTTATAGTAAAATATTATATTTTTTAATCAACAGTAGTTGCTACCAGTGGAAAAGAGTCAAAAATTAATTTTTAATCTCTATATCAACGTGAATCATGAAAGTATATATATAATTTTAGAGTTTGTCACACCGACACGTGTATTAAAAAAATTAAATAAATAAATAAATAATAGGTAATGAGTTTCAAATGGGTATAAAAGCGTACCCGCCTCCGACCCGTCATTTTTAAATGGGTAATGGGTAGGGTATGAATGTTGTAAATTTCTAGTGGGTAGGATACGAATCTGACAAACCCGACCCATACCCGACTTATTGCCATCTCTAGACCAGGTGTAATTGGAGATACAGGCGACATAGTTCATCATAAGGTTGGCACCGTGAAGAGGAACCGTAGTTGATTGTCGATGCTTAAAGGTACATGTAGGATGATATTTACTTGGTTCTATTGAATCTCAGTGAATGTTTGTGACGATGTATTAAAAAATGGTCACTTTCGACCAAATGGTCTAAGAAACACATTTGAGAAGCAAAACAATTAAATCTATTTATTGTGGTACATATTTTCTATTCATTAGTTATGCATATAAATTTGGTGCTCAAATATTGGCTTCATGTGTTTTCTCTAAAAGTGGTGAGTCTTGAATGAAGTTTAATTACAAACAGCGAAATCAAATCTAAACTGAGATTCTTTTTTGAACAATTAGCAGCGACTACACAAATATGAAGTGCAAATCTGAAGGTTCATTATTAAAATTTTAATTGCAATTAATGAAAGCTGCTGCAACACTATCCAATTGCAAAAACTAACTCTTTTCTTCTATTGAATGAACATGATAGGCGGCGGCACAATTTATTTTCTGAACAATTAAAATATTTGCCCTGAAAAAATATTGTTTGTATAAACAATAAAAATCTTCACTAACTAGTACTTCAATTCGTGTTAATGGTTGCGTACTTCAATTCGTGTTAATGGTTGCGAGACGTTATTATCTGAGAAACCATGTAGAATAATTGTGCCGACATCCATTCTAATTAATTTGGTATTGAAAAGCAAAAAGTAAATATAACAAGAAGAATAGGATGATTTAGAAAAATAAGTATAAAGAAGGGAAGATTATGTGAGAGATTGTGGTATACATAAAATTTAGTTAAAAAAAAAAAAAACTAAAATGATATTTATGTAATTTTATTTATGTCTATTTTTTTAAAAAAATAAAATATTTAAAATTGTGGTGTAGAAGTTAAGTTTCGTGGTGGTAATATAGTCACCCTTAAGAAATATAGTGTCTATTTGGTATTGTTTAAAAAGAGTTTTTTTTTTTTTTTTTTTTATTAGGAGAGTGGATGGTTGAGATTTGATTGAAAAGTCAAATATTGTGAGCTTGACTTTTTTTAGATGATTGAGATTGATTGCTATAGAAAAATGAGAAGATTTTAAAAGACACAAAACAAGGGCTGTTGATAAGTGTATTTTATACACTTATTTGTATGTCTAAATTAGAGTTAATTATTGTCATCTTAGAATAATTGCTATTTAATTTGTGTTTATCTGTTTACATCTCAGAAAATATCACAAAAGATGAAGAATAATGCAATTGATGGAAAAATGCACAATTAGATGTTAATTCGAGCTTAATTGAGCAATTGAGGAGTTTGTGATGTCAATCGGGAAGCATGCATAGTGCCAAAGTGAATAAATCAAAAGTTGGAGGACCCAATTGAAGGAGTTGAGAGCTGAAACGAGTAAATCGTGAAGATTCCAAAGTTTGGGGACTAAATCGCTTCAATTGAAAGTAGAGGACTGAAGCTGAAATTAAAAGGCGAGGACTTACTTGTTCAGCCGGGAAAAGAGGAGAAATTGCACTAAAGGACAACCGCGCGATTGCGGCATCAAAGACGCGCGATTGCCCGACCCCTTGAAATTATAACCCGAGAGTTTCAAGCATTACCACGCTATCACGCGGTATTGAACCACGCGGTCGCGCGACTTTCTGCTGGGCCACAAGTTGGGCTTTTTACAGGATTTTGAACAGGTTTTCTCCTACTTTCACCTAAGTTTCTTCAACACCTATAAATACAATATATAAGGCACGACTTTGGGACCTTTGTCACACCTAAGAACGAGCTACAATTGAGATTATCACGTCAAATTCTTGGGAGATTGGTGCAAAGTAAGAGACGAGATTAGAAGAACACATGAAGAATTGATATTTGGTGCAAACTCTGTCCATTCTTTTATGTTATTTTTTGTTTTCTTTCATTGTTTTTTTTATTTAACTATGATGTGTAACTAAATTCAATGTTTGGATGAACGATGTAGCCTATCTTTATTATTTTAATTCCAGATTCCCTTGTTTTAATTATTCATTGCAAGTATTGATTTATTATTGTTTTTAATGCTTGAGTTGCTTGATTACTAATTCATGATACAATGAGTTATTTCCATAATTCGAGAGGTGAATTAATAACTTAGATCAAGGTAATAAATTCGGTAATTGGACAAGAGATAGAGATAAACTCTTGTTATTATTGCAATAGTTATAAGACTTCTTATATTTCATGCACTTAGTTAATGAGTAATTCTGACTCGCTGTAAAGATACATGTTTGACTTAATTAGGTAGGGTTGATTTAAACATGAGAGAGGAATTTCATATGTATTAGTGAATTCGACTGAATACATTATTAGAAAATAATACTGGAATTGGAGTTAATTTAATTGACTATGTGAAATTAGGATTCTCAACTACTTTACAATCGTTTTTTAAACACAAAACAATTTCGCAATTTTAATTTTTAGTTTAATTTTTCTTAGTTTTAGTTTAAAGTCTCAAACTATTTCGTCCATTCAAATATGTTTAGAATTAACATATTTCGATAATTAATAACAGTTCTCGTGAGATGATAATCCCGACTTTTAAGTTCACTTTATTACTTCTCACGATCTGTACACATGCTAGAGTATTTCACATTGCGAAATATTAGTAAACAATTGTTTTATGTATAGATGTTCAATACTATGGTCGGCATAACAATCCTTCGACCAAAAGCATCCAAGTGATACTCTGATACTACTCTAAATTTAAACGCAATTTTATTTGTAAGTCTCGTCCGTCAAGATCATTATATAAAATCAAGACAAGAATCGAAATAGACTACTTGATAGACATGGTTAGAGTCATCGGGAAAAAAGGAAGAAAAAGTGAACTCTTGTTATTGTCTTGTGCACATTATGTCGATATAAAAGATTATCACCTTGTTATTATAATTTATAATAACAGTATTCAAATAAATAATTGCCAGCAAAAAAATAATCTTTTGGTAGCCAATTATTCTATGTACATATACGAATAAAAAATGGTATATATGTAAAATAGATTATTGCTGGTTATAATGATTATTGAGATAAGTTTGTAGGATGGTAACGAATTAGAATGAAACAGTTTAGAACATTTTTAGGTCTTTCTTTGATTCTTTAACAGACATGTAAAAGCTGTTGTTCAAAGTAACATGACTTAAAGTTCCCTTTGACGATGGAAATTAGATTCTTGGGAATAGCTGATTGGTAAAAGTCTTTTATTATTATTATTTTTATATAAAAAAATAATGTGATATACAATTGAAAAGTTATTTTGAAAAATGTGCATGATTAAAAAATGATTTAAAAAATATAAAGTTTATAAACTTGTCTATTAACAACACACTATAAAATATGTCTCCATTAAAATAACTTATCATCGCGTTAAAAATGTGAATTGCACATTCCTAAGCCTGTGTTTGAAGAAAAAGTCTAGGCTTATATGTAGAATTATTTTATTAAGAAAATGTATGATTAAAAATAAGTTTGAAGAAAAAAATCATTTTACGCTTAGATTGGGGTTAAATAGTAAAAAAGTTGACAATCGTTAGTGCTTTCATACATGATCTTACAACTATACATGTACCTTTGTACTTTTTGTAATTGTCGACCGAACCTATGAACAAATATTAATCTCCATTCATGATAGACGATATTTTTTATAGGGAAAATTACATATGCTTATATTTTAATTACACAATTCAAAAAAATAAGATATTACACTTTTAAATTCTAAAAATCAGGTAGTAAATCCATTTTTTATTGTTAAATAATAATATTACAAAATTAAATTAATTACGTCACCTCATTCTCATCCCCACTATTATAACATTAAATTAATTACCTCAACTTATTCTCATCCCACTCCAAACCTTTCATCAATTCAATCTCTCTTCCCCCCTCTATCTTCCCTCTCACTCCCTCCCCACCCCGCAACAAACCACCACACTAGAGACGGTAGGCAGTCAGAGTTCGCTATTGCTACCCTAAATACGCGGCTGCCAATTCACCATTGCTAGCTTTTTGTTGTCACTTTCATGGCGGCGCCGACTACTGACATGTACGTTGTTTGCGTTGGGTTGTGGTAGAGTTGTTGTAGATAGTGTTTGTGGTGGTTGTCGATTGGTGTTGGTGGTGGTTGGGGGGGGGGGAGTGGTGGTGGGTGAAATAGATTAAGATTAATTATAACCAATAAATTCGTAATTTGTGACTAGTAGAAAAATATATGACATAAAATAAATTGATATTGTGAATTTCTAATTGGGATCAATTAATTTGAAATTTGTGATCGTGAAAGTTGTGGCCTAAATATATAATTTGTAATTTGTGATCGAGAATAAGTTGTTTTTATCATTTGTGATTGATAAAGAAGTCGTGACATATAAAATTTGTAATCTGTGATCGGGAAATAAAATGTGACCGATTAATTTGATAATTTGCGACACTTGAAATGATTGTGACCTATTAAATTTGTAATTCATGAATGAAAATTAGTCTTGACCTATAGATTTTATGATTTGTGACTTTGTGATTTGTGACTGAGAAATGTCATGACCTAAAAAATTTGTGATTTGCGATCGAGAAATAAATTGTGACCTATAAAGTTTATGATTTGTGATCGAGAATAACGTGATCGTTTCATTTGAGAACTTGTGGTCGAGAAATGACTATGGGCTATGAAATTGTTATTGTTGGTCTAGAAATTATTCATGACTTACAAATTTTGTGATTGTGACTAAGAAATAAATCGTGGCCTATAAAGTTTGTGATTTGTGATCAAGAGATAAGTTGTGATCTATTAATTTGAAAATTTCTGACCAAGAAATAAGTCATGATCGATTAATTTGATAAGTTTTTATTGATATATTATTTATAAAATATAAAATTTGTAATTTGTGACTGTCACCGTATATAAATTGTATGTTAGTGTGACCTTAACCTATTTAATTAAAAATATATTTAATTATCTAATGTATTAATAAAATATATTTAATAACCTATTTTTATTAATTACCACTTGATTTTTAAATATATTTTTTTGATTTTTTCAAATTTTAAAAGTGATCTTTAAAGCTTTATAGATATTTATTTTTCCCTTTTTTCATACTAGTATTAAGTACGTGTTTTGCACATCTTGATAAATGATACACATAAAATCTTTGAAATTGTAATTTTGTTTTTTAAAGTAGTTGAGGTAATTGATATTATTAAAGGAAAAAATTAAAATTGTAAATTGACTGCAGTTTTTAAGAAATTAATATTTTATTACAAAATCTACATCTATATACATATACGTATATACAATATATGAAAATAAAGGATGTAGATGGATGTATATATTGTAATAAATGAGATAGCAAAAAGAGGAAAATAGAGAAGTCACTTGTGTTTTATTAAGAACTAGAGACCTATATGTATAGAGAAGAATTAGTGATACAAAATGTAATAATATCTAGGGTAATTGGAAGTATACATGTCATTCCCTAATACATATGATATTTAAATACTCACCCTTGAATGACACATTACAAAATATCTGTTTCTTTAGAACTTTGTTTGATAAAAATCTAATGGGACAAAAATATCAAGTGAAGAAAAAAAAGAATACAATTTTTTGGAGTATTAAAATAAATGTTGCCTCACCAAAACCTTGCCTAGAAAAAAATGCTAAAAAATCTAAACTAAGGAAAAGGAGTATAACTACTCCCCTTGATATTGATCATTGTAAATCATTGAGTTAACACATCATAACACTACAAGAATTTTACATTCCGTATACAAATTAAATTTGTAGGGAAAGGTAGTTATTTGTAGGAAAAGACTTTTCGAGACAAAAAAAATTTATAGCGACATTTGTAGCGCAAACATCGTGGGGAAAGGTATTAGAAGATAAAGATCGAAATTTCGTGGGCTAAAGTCTCTCCCTACAAATCCTTTGAAGACAAATAAAATTTGTGACCGAAGTGATTTCCCTACAAAATTATTCGTCTACTAAAATGAATTTGACCTACAACATAGATTTTGTAGGCACAAGATAAAAATAAAATCGTACATTTCCCTACAAAATTATTTTGTGTCAAAAAATATTTGTAGGCTTAATCCTACATTTCCCTACCAAAAAAGATTTGTGGAGGAGGCAAATTTTGTGGGCAAAACATATTTATCCCAACAATAATTTAATTTGTAGGGAGAAATTAAATGCTTTTAAATTTTTTATTTTTTATTTTTATTATATAATTTTTGCTATAATTATAGAAAATAAAACAAAAATGCAAAATAATAATAATAATAATAATAATAATAAAACTAATTAAACATTTAATTAATGTCAATCAATATTCGAACCTGAAATAACAATGCACCAAAATGTAAATAAAAATCATCTAATATAGCTAGCAAACATTCTTTCTAACTTTTTCAATCCAATATTTAAAAAAAAAAAATCATTAATCATTACAAATTAGATGTGTTACTCATCGTCACCGAAGTAATCCTTCTCATCCAAGTCGTTCTCTTCGTCCCCAATATCATCATTTTCCTCATTAATATCATCATCTACTGATAATGGAGTAAATGGTGGTAGAACAAAGCCAGGAACATGACTACAAAGTTGTTGCATAGAATTGTACCAAGTTTGCAGTGTAGAATTAAATTGATTCCCAACAACGTTCAATTTCTTTTGCATTCTTTGCTCTGTCTCAATTCGAGCAGCTTCAGCTGCCTTTCGAGCAGCACGTTCTTCTTCTAACTCCTTCTCCATACGACCCACATTGGAAGAACTCCCAATATCTCGAAGACGACCATCACCAAATCCACGAATTTGACGTCCGGGCTTCACACCTAGAACGGACGTCATAATTTTAAGTCCGGCATCTGGATCATCAACAGGGATCTGCTCTAAAGGAATATCCTCTGGAAGTTGTTGCTCCTTTGCCCTCTCTGTAAGATATTCACCAGCTTTAGCAAGCATCTCATCCTACAAAAAATCAACACAATCTATGAAACATTATATAAACAATAAGTAGAGAAAGGTAAGTTGCACATTAAAATTTGGAAAAAAATTCATATATATTGAAAGAAAATTTCAGAATTTTCACATGTTCAAAACTAGCATGATGAAATTAAACAAAAATTGCAAAGTAGGACTTTCTTACATGTTGAGCCTTAACTGCACTATCATTCCAACACTTGTTCTTTCCCGCATAAGCGAACTCAAATGCATCTACTTCAGGGAATTTTGAACCGTCCTAATATTGAAAAAAAGGACGTTTGCAAAACATCAAACAAATTAAAAAAGGAAGAACTTCGTCACAGTTGTTCAATATAAACCATTGAGCAACCTCTATGTCAGCATTCGTGAACGGAATATTTGAAGTACTCATATACGGTCGTGCAACTTGAGAAAAAACAGAGAGTTTCTCTTGTCTAGTGCCACCATCAAAGTTTCTTTCAGTTCAATTGAAAGGAGTCCCCACATTTTGAAGGTACATGGCACAAGAACTGAGAGATTCATGTGCAACATACGCCTCTACAATGGATCCCTCGAGCCGAGCACGATTTCGCACATACTTTTTATATGTGCCCAACATTCTACATATAAATAAATGCTATGATATATGTTGCTTATTTGAGTAAGTTTGACTAGGAAAGTAAAATTCAAGAAGATTAATAAAAATGTACCTTTCTATTGGGTACATCCATCGGTAATTCACAGGCCCTGCAAGTTTTGCCTCTTCGGGTAAATGCACCATTAAATGAATCATGGATACAAAGAAAGCCGGTGGAAAAATTTGTTCGAACTTGCACAGTATGTACACAATATCATCCTCCAACCTCTCAATATCTTCCATACGTAAGCTTTTTGCGCATAATTGTTGAAAGAATCTAGATAATTGAACAATCGGCTCAACCACTTCCTTCGGTAGATATTTTCGAATACCTACTGGAAGTAGTCGCTGGAACAATAAATGGTGATCATGGCTCTTCAATCCAGTAATTTTTTCGATTTCAAGAGACACGTTCCTTGAAATATTAGCAGCATAGCCATCTGGATATTTAATAGATTTTAAAAATTGAAGGAATTCTTTCTTTAAGTTTGGCTTCATTGTGAAAAATGGATGACTCTTAACCCACTTTTCCCCATTCCATGCTAACCACAAAGATTTTTTTATCCCAAGTGCTTCCAGATCTTGGTGAGCCTTGACTGTATCCTTAGATTTTCCCTCTATACCCATTATTGTCCAAATAATAATATCACAAACGTTCTTCTCAATGTGCATTAGTATAGTTGTATGACATTCCATGCATGATCAAGTGTTGTCGAATTTCACCGACTGGCCTCCAAGAGCAGTTGTTGCACTTCTGGCACGGGCACTCGGAATGACCTCGGTGATTGACATGGTTCATTGCAACTCTAATAAACCCCTCAATTCCAGATAAATATTCAGCACTAGTTCTATCAGGATTACGTATCCAATTTCTATCCATAGTATAGTTTAACCTTAAAATCGATATATAAAACATATGAATGACATAAATATGAAATAAAGATTAATCTATGAAATTTATAGAAGTAGTAAGTTACATTATGTTCGGTAAATAAATATTTGCAGTTTATAACATCGGATCTTATAAAAAAAAGAGTCTAGTCAACTAAGAGTTCAAAAAAAAACTTTTTTTTGTTATTTTTTAGGTAGATGGATGGTTAAAAATTGGAGAGAGAAAATATGTAGGGTTAGATATTGATTTGGGGAATTGTGTAGTTTAAAAATTGGTTTTAAAACAAAAAAAAAAAACCCCAACAAAAGGGCATTACTGAGCAGAATGATGAAACCAAGAAATAGTAAGCCAAGAAATGATGAAACCATCAACTGAGAATTCAACACTAAATTAAAATCACAGTTGGAAGACAAAACTTTAATAGAAAAGGCAACTACAGTCGACACCATAGCAAACAGGTAGCATAATCCTTTATTTGAGGTTTTATGAAATCAGGCAATGCCCAAAATCCATTTGAAATAAAGTATATATTGAATGAAATAGTTAGGCAATGTTGTATTATCCAATAAACCTATAAAAAATACTACTCATAGTGTGGGAAAATCACAAAGAGCAGGTATAGATTTCTCAAAGAATACACAGAAACTAAAGTTTTACATATAACACCATCTGGACTGTGATCAAACATGCACACTTCCAATTTAATTAGTAATTTTGTAAGCATCATATTATAAATCCAGAGAACGGTATACCGTAAAAATTCAATTACAGATATTTCACTATGCCGACTTAGAGTTCTCTATGGATGAATTTCAAATTATTAACTTTAAGCCCCTCTTCCAGTGCAAATGAACGAGATAACATGAGCATAAAATAAGGTTGTATTCTGGTAAAAAAATAAGAAAATGCCCTAACATACAAATACATATGAAGTCAATAACCAATTTATTTATAGCCTCTTGATTTACTCATTTTCTGTATATCATCAGCAAACAACACAAACCCAAAACATCTCATAGTTTTAAATAACGTGAAAAATTAAAAAATCCAAAAAGAAATTAAAGCTAATGAAATATAACAATTAAATAGCAAGAAAAATGGTTGACCTCTCAATACAGTTGATTGCGGTGATGTATCGAAGATGGTGGCTAGGTTTCCGATTTGAGTGTTGGATCTAGAGTTGGCGTCGCAGACGATATCTCAACAGTGGGTTCCAACCGCTGAAAGTTTGGAGGCGACGGGATTATATTGGAGTCTATGACCTCGGTCGACGACGGTTGAGAAAGCAAGAGATTTGTCTCGGTTGTGTAGGTGTTTCTTTCGGTCAATAGGGGTTGTGAAACCCGCATATTATACACACGGGTTTTGACAATTTCTTCAATTAAATTTTGGAACTCCGGTATTGATGCTAGCCATCGAGATTGTTTTCATAGATTTGGAATCTTGGGGGTGCCTTTTAGGTTATAAGTTTTAGCTTAAGAGTGGATCGAAATTGGGCTATTTTACAAGAATTAAAAACTTATGAAAAAATTTCTAGCTATATTAGTTTATGAAATGGTCATTTTTTTTTCACCAAAAGATATATATGGCCCTACAAATTTATTATGAGGAAAATTTTACTTATCCGTGAATATGAATAATCTCAATTTGAAAATTTTGGAGCCAAATCATATCTTCATGAAAATTAGTTTTTATGAGACAAATAAAACTCTGCCTATAAATCTATTTTTGTAGGTGGAGATTTGTAGTATAAGTATAAATATAATTTGGAGCCAAATTCTTATCCCTACAAAAACTCGTTTTGTGGGGAAAATATAAACTCCGCATATAAATTTCATTTGTATGCGGAAAATTTGTAGGTTAAGTATAAATATTTTTAGAACCAAATTCTTATCCCTACAAAAACTCATTTTGTAGGAAAAAGTAAACTTCGCATACAAAATTCATTTTGTAGTAGGAAATTTTGTAGGATAAGCTTAATTTTCTTGTAGTGCAATCTTGTGAACAAATTTCTTAAACGTAGATGCTGACAGTGCTTTTGTGAATAAATCTGCTACATTGTCATTTGAAGGAATTTTTTATTATCGATGTCATCGATTTTCTGAAAAATGTATGTATTAAAATTCTTCTTTTTCAATACATCATAATCGCTACCTCATTAAAAACATTACTAAGAAAATCCCATGGGAAAAACATCATCTAAGGAAAAAGAGTGCAATGCATATTAACTCCTCTCATGAGAACATTAAAATTGTATTTATATATCATATCATTATTTCAATTGTTAATGATAAAATCTCGAATATGTTCATCGAGTATGTATAAATAGGACGTATCTAATATTATTTCTTCTTCAAATATAAATTCAATTCTTCATTAGAACTTAAAGAACTATATCATATTTTCAATCATTTGAATATGCTAAATCGAGCCATATTCTATAATCAGTTTTCATCAATGCATTAATACGGTTCTCAAATATGGAAGTGACTTATTTGTTTCTGTGAACAATTAACTTATTCAGTTCAAGGTTCTCAAATATGGAAGTGACTTATTTGTTTCTGTGAACAATTAACTTATTCAGTTCAAGTGAATAATTAACCATTAATTTGCATCTTGAAAATCAACATGAGTCGTATTTTCAAATATTATTCACAACAATGGTACATCTCAATTTCAACACTTTGTCATGTAGAGTCATTTGTATAATTCTTAATGTAATCTAATTTTATACGTCCAATCACATTTCATTATAAAGATATTATATTCTAAGCATATTAAATATTCAACAATTATACTTGTATATTTCATACATCTTTTATATCGCCATTGTCATTTATCTGGAATAAAATCAATCATTTATATAAATATTATTTCTCTTAAATATAATATGTAATCATTTCAATTGAAATCTCAATGTACAGCGATCAACTGATACATCAAAGAATACTCTCAAAAAACAGAGAAGAGAATCAAACATATTTTTTTTTTTTGAAACAAGAATCAAACATTTTGATCTCACTCATTGTATATCAAATGACTTAAGCTAGTGATTAGATTATAATTTCATCTACTACATATCATGCTAGTTATTTGAAAATCTCATGTGTAACAAGTTGTATTTTACGACTGTATAATGTTTTCCACTTATACAAGTACTTTTGTCTTTACACTTTTAAGTGATTTGGACTCTAAATCCTATAACAATAATTCCTATGACACTACAGAAAATGTGCATATTGTATAAGTGAATTTAGTGGAGAGAATCTATTACATGAATTAGTGCACATAATAAATACATGAATTTGGTGGTTAAAAATATAACTCACACAAATTTTTGAACAATTGTTCAAAAAATATAGGCATGCAGTCAAGTTTTTCTTATTCCCACATGTTACAATGCAAACTACAATAATATATGAAAAAAAATTGCAAAATTGATTTTGACAAACTCGCAACAACCAACACACACACACATAAAAACAACACATATATGAAGATTGATCAGGATAAAAAAAAATATTGTTCTAGAATAGATTTTTTTTTTCTTTTTTTTTCATGAACAATTAATATGCATAATTTTATACTTTTCTAGAAGAAATTATATATTATCCTTATAAATAGAGTCATACTTCTTCAAGAGTATTGGCACAATATTCATTTTCAATATTATTACATTACAATTTCTCTTCTCCAAGTAACATAAATGAGTATTCCTATAGAATACATGCTTAAATGAAATTGTGATTATCCATAAATCACGACATAATATTCTTTGAGAATATCAAAGAATATTAGTATATAAAATTTTACGATTATTTTGAAACGACAAAATATTCTTTCAGAAAATTAATATGTATAAAGTTGTTATTTTAAATATCCCAAAATTCTTCTACAATATTGAATTATTCGTATCTAAGTTATACTTCCCAAGAGCATTTACACATTTATCACTGTAAAGTTAATCTCAAGATTAACACAATATTGTTCTGGAATATTGATCTATATAAAATTTTGATTTTCAAATAATAATAGGAAATACTTTTTCTTGAATATTTATGTAGTTGAATGATATTTCTTCAAGAAGATCGTCATATTTATTTAGAATAATTGCATTAGCTATGCTTCTTAATGAGCATAAACATCATTGAATATTTGTGATTTATTCAAGAAGATTAATGATATTACATATTCAAGAGCAATAATATTCTTCTATAATATTAATGATATTATGTTACTTCAGGAGCAATAATAAACTATTCTTTAAAACAATAATATGCATACGGTTTGTACTTCTTAAGGAATAATAATACAATATTTATCTAGAATATTGTTTAAATAAAGCCATGTTCACCAAGAACATCAACATGAAGTTAGTTTAAAATATGATATCAACATATATTATATAGTTTTCAAAAGTAGTAATAAAATATTATTATTTTTGAATTTGTGCGTCTTGTGAAGCAACAAAATAATAAAAATATAATATTTATTTTCAAATAATGCAGCAATATTCTTTTGAAATATTGTTTTAGATAGTTTCTTCAAGATTTATAATTTGATATTCTTTTGGAATATTGTACCGATCGAAATAATGAATGAGAAAATTACATTCAAGTAAATATTATTTACCATATATTGGTATAGTGAAAGCGATATGACCAGATCGAATAACTATACCGATTTATGATGTAATACAAAGTTAAGAGAATACCGATATTGTCATGCCCCAAATTTTTCAAGGCTTATTTTTTTAAAATCACTTCACTTAGAATAAAATTCATTTATTTAAAAAGTAGCAGTATTATTTTCACAACTGATTTTCAAAATAAATTTTACTTAAACAAATTCCTTTATAACTACACGATATAAATTTCTAAAACAATAGATCTTGACTTTAGAATAATGAGTTCAACAAAAGTGTGGCAGTTCAAATACAAAAGTTCCTATTCAGTAGCAAGTCTACAATTCATGGGTCGTCACTTAGCACAGCACTCTTTGTCAAGTTATATGAAGATTCCCGCCAATCCATCTTATATCAATAGCTACCTAAAAGGTTAGATAACGTGGGATGAGCATACACTTGCTCAGTGAATAGAATATGGTGCACACGTGTTATTGCATATTGGGGTATACAAGTCATGTTCACATATTCAAGACAAGTTCAAATGTATGATGAGTAGTCAATGCACATGCATGTTCTTTTCAAAAGTCACATATGTTTTCATGGCCCAATGATAGATTATCGCATCTACCCCAAAGCACTTAACATTTCCATGAACCCGAATATCGATAACATGACCATATTACATTAGATTACATAGGACTTATTTCATCCTTTTGAGTTTCTACATCTCTGTCATCTTTCACCCTATTCGACTCCAATAGAGATATTAGATCATCATGTCATTCATCGGAGCCTTGGAATCGCAAGTTCCTCACGACATCATCAACATCGACTATAACAATCATATTACATAGGACTATTTCATTCCCTAGGGCTTCTAAATCCCAGTCATCTATCACCATGTTCGGTTCTAACAGAGATATTAGATCACCACATCGTTCTTCGGAGCCATGGAGTCGCAAGGTCTTCACAACATCGTCAATATCGATATCCATATTGATTACCAAGGGGGCTAGCATTTAAATCTATAATCCATATGCACAAAACTCTTCTTTATGCATAAACTTTCTTTCATGATTCATCATCTATGAAATGTCATTAGATTTCCAAAATATGAACCAAATGTAATTTCATCACATCATGCTATCACATTATACCACATAATAAGGTATATCGAATATTCGGTTCATTAATTCAATGATTCAAGTAACCACATTCAAGTCAAATTCCGCATAAACATATCCAACTCACGTATAATAAATCATAAAATTCATATAAACATATTCAACTTACTTCATTGATCTAATACTTCAAATTACATATCTTACTCATATTATAATAAATCATAATTCTTACAAACATATTCAAGTCTAATAACCAAATAAAATATCTCACTCACTGTTTAATGGATGAATCGATCCTTGAATAGCTCTTAGAATAGCTTTCTTTTGGAATGGAAGCCCTTCGACTCGCTTCACCTGGAGTATGTGGAGAAATAAGTAAATAACTCCTAGTATATAAATATCCATGAGTTGTATAATATGTCATTGGAAAGGTCATCGAATCTGGAGTTCAATGGACTTTACGGATTGCAAATTGGAGTTGTAAAACAAAAGTTATGACTGAATGAAATCAGGCTATCGGGCTGTCCGTTTAGTGTCGACACCAAATCATTAGAAAGCCATTTTCATTGTTTTAAGCCTAGATGAACATGGTCTCGACACAAAACCAGTAATTGTCGACACCGAGCATATTTTCAAAGTCTGAAATTTATGTTTCTTGATTTCTTTAATCCAAAACCATATATTTTGATAAGGGCTTTGATAAAGCACGTTTGGTAATACAAAGGAAGACTTAGAATGGATTCTAAACAAGATTTTGACAAAATTTCTTTATCTAGGGTTTTGAAAGGATCAAGCTATTCTTTTTCATGTTTTCTACTTGATTTCCACTTGTAAGACTCTGATTTAAACCATTGAGTATTTATAGGAGTACTTTGGTGCAAGAGAAGGTGAAAAACCATGTGTAGGAGATTGCAACTTTCCTTGGAGATTAAGGAAATGACTCGGCGCTTATCCTTGGAAGCTGGATGTCGAAGACTTAAATCATGCAAGCAGGAGCTGTATAATCAAGATAGGATAAGAAGTGAAGATGAGGTTGATGCCGTGTCCAACCAAACATGGCACCTCATGCTTGAATTTAGTTTCGGGAAGTGATGTTTGGGCCCAGATTTGAGGTATCAAACAAGGTCAAAATCTTATGTTATTTGTAACATTTTAAAGTACTCGTAAAGTACTTTCCGGTGCATTTTACCGCGTGAGAAATGGATAAACAAGGAGGAAGTTATGGCCTTCAAAAGTAGGTCACTCAAACAATTTTCTGGTTAACTGTTTTTACTGTTCTAACTTTAAAAATTTATGAAGGGCTATCAGTTGATCGGAATGATAAACCGTTTTCATATTCTAGAAGTTCACTTCGAGAATTTGCCCATACATATATGACATATAATCAAATGAGGTCGGGAGTGATAGAAAAAGCCTTGAGAAAATGGATACTTAAATACATTTCTGACGTAACTTTTCTTTTTGTAAATTTTTTTTCTATATTTAATCGAATAAACTCTACAAATAATTTTATTATGTCATAATGGACAATTAAGGATGTCAAGATTTTTGGGCCGTTACTGACGTTTTCTTTGAATAAGAAGTGTTTCTTTGCAAATTTATTTGGTAAGATCTTCTTGAATTTCTTTGGTTGAAGGGGAAAACAATTTTCCTACATCAACTGGCTAGAACTTCATTGAAGGGCACACACTATGGTATCCTTCAAGGTTCAAGCAGTGAGCCCTACTATTAGATGAGATCCATTCTTTGTGCCTTGAAGGACACTTGACCAAATTTTTTATATACATACTAGTGGATGAACACGTGCGTTGCACGTGACGATATATATTTGTGAGATTGCGTGGCCTTGTAATTGAACTTGAACAGTAAAGATTAATGTTAAGAATCATGAAATTTTGCTTACAGAAGAATTTGGGACATTAAATTCAGGGAATTTTGGATTTGACTTGTAATAAATTCACGTTACTTTGTTCTATGATCAGATATTTTTAAAACACAAAGATCAAATTTTACACCATAAAATATATTGTATGATAACATGCCTGACTGGCTGCATGATGTTTTGCTAGCTGAACAGATTGTGTCTTTCCTTTCACAACTATGTACGATAAACAAAAATCCGAAGAAGCCTTGTTTATCAAAGTTGTACATCATAAGTCCAAAATCTCCCACTCCAGCAAAATACAATTCATTCTCAATATAAATTCCAAGCCCAGTATAGATAGATAAAAATTGAGTAAGACCTTGATAGAGCACTCCTCAACAGGCCACGAAGAACAACATTGGTAACATGGTGGTGGTTGATGTATTCCATAAGTGGATTAGACACACCATTAACTTCAAGGGCGGCCTCTCACTATTATCTGAAAAATCAAGACACCAAGAAGAAATAGATAGAGAACAATAAATCAAACAATAACTTAAAATAAAACAACTGTTTTTTTAATCCTTCTGCTCTTCGCCTCATCTTCCGACAATTACATAAAATTACATAATATTTATGAAACAGAAAGGAATAGACAGAACATTCATGACTAACAAATACACGGGAGACTATAAAGGAAGTAAGAATCATAGACAACAATTAAAAATTATGATACAAAACACGGGACAGTAAAAAATAAAACAAATTTGAACCATTGATTCTCACCTGAATGCCCAGACTCAAACTGTTCAATCCACTTAGTTGGAAGCTGCAACTAATGAATTAATGGATCATTCATTAACAGTTAGTTCTATCAAACCAATAATTAGGACAATGAAAGCCCAATTTCCTAATTATGTCCAAAATCAATTATTTTGCTGCATAATCAAATAAGCAATTATGAAAATATGGATATAACTTTATCTATTACAATATAATTTCCTGTGTATTGTAAGAGACGGAGAAGAGTCTGTAAGAATTACGGGAGACCAAAAAAAAAGAGTATAATCGAATACGGAATGATAATTGTTCAATAATCAATAATAAATATAGAACAAATATATGGGCATATAAGAAAAGAAATCATTAATTTACCTACATATAAGATTTCTAAATTCCCATAAGGGATTAGTCGATGATTGTTGGTGGCGGAGGTGAAGGTGAAGGAGAAATGGAGTTGCATGGAAAAGGGGATAGAGAGGCTATTCTGCTTCTTATATATATATATATATATATATATATATATATATATATTTTCAATTACATATATTGACTGGTTTTTTGTTTGATTTTGCTTCTGTTATTTTTTTATTTTTTTTAAGAAGTAAATTGAGATTACATTTTTGTTCTAGCTAAAAAAAAATTATTTTTTATTTTCAATTCATGTTTGATATTAATTGTTAATCTAGGTTAATATTTTAACATCATCTGAGATTTGATTAGTATTTTCTTTTCTCTTTCTTCAAGTTTGTTAAAGCATAGAATGATTATAGAGGTTCACTGTCATTTGAATGATATTCAGGACAGCAATAATTGAACTGCTTTCATCTTCCAGCTTGACTTTTCACTTAGGTGTCTTCTTACAAAAAGTTCACCAATTCCGTTAAGTTCTTACTGTGATCAATATTTATGAAACATACAAAATTAACATTTGACTTTTTTGGGATATGAAAGAGGAAGCATTTTTAATAGACTGTAGAGCTCTAACTTAGCTAATTCTATAGACCCAGGTTGAAAACCTTAATGCCATTTATCAAGCAGCCATTATAGCATCCTTGATCAAACTAATGATTAATTCTCTTTGCAATTGCATGTAAATACTTCAACGAACATCAGATTAATAATGCCAAAATATTTAAATTACAGTATGTCAATACATAATTTGATGCAAACATAGTTTTTTATAACTATATGGTGGCTGGTATTGCTTATACATAATTTGATGCACACACAGCTTGTTATAGTGAGTGATGAAAGTTACAGGGATTCTTCACAGTTTCTTATATTTCCATTCTTATTATTAAGAATTTTGCATAATCAAATATGGATTTTGTTATCTCGATCCTCACTCCCTACCAGAAAGTATGAAAATAAAAGCATGCATAGAGTTAACACGGAAAATTGTAGAAGTCTTGAAGAAACACGATAAGACATATAAAATCTCGACTCTCCTATAATTATCATATGTTAAGATCATATGGTCCCTCTTAATTTTTAAAGCAACAGTTATTTGAAGAAACAACATGAGGAAATGCAACATACCCATTTCTTATAAGGTAGCAGGACACAGCATTGATAAAAGTCCTGCCTCCACTGGTGTTAAGTATTGCTCTATATATCCTCCATGCTTCTATCAAACATATAGTTTAAGTCATTGCCCAAGTATGTAGATGCAAATAAAAAATAAAAAATGTAATTCATAACCAAACAATCAATGCAGACTATCATCAGTTACCTTCGATTAAAAATATAAACAAATGTAATAAATTTGTAAATGGATAAATGTTCAGGTGCTAAATATTTATCATGAAGCAAATTGTCTAACAAGTGCAGATTGAGTTTTATTTAAGCAAAACCTAATTCCAGGGGCTCAATAATTACGACAGAAAGTGTTCAATAAGTGCACATTAAATTTTACTTAAGCAGAAAATAACTTTTTTTGGCATTGATTGCTCCATTTAAAGTGTTAAATTATTACAGAATAATGGATTACTTATTTATTTATTCTTGAGTGAATGCAAAAGTCTAATTGAATTAGTTAAGAGTGTAAATAAATTTTAAGATGTTACCTTCATTTCATCATTTGGTTCAGGCATGTCTCTCTACAACATAATCTGATTTCTTAGAGGCAACCGTTAAACTTAACTTTGTCATATTTTTAAAATATGATTTTCAACCATCTACAATTATCTGATGATTTTTAACTTGTCTTTCTATTTTTTACTTGTGTTAAAAAATAAAAAAATTAGGGACAAAAAAAACATTTTAATTAATTTATATTTCTAATAAAATACTACATAGACTTAAGATTTCCTCTTTCCTCATCCACCCCTTTCTTATCACCTTTTCAGAATTCCACACATCAAAGATAACTTAAGGTCCTAACAGTTCCATTATTTAATTTAGTAGAGATAGGGAGAGAGAGTTTTTTAAAAAAAAAAGGACACCTTTACACCGAATTGGGGCAAAAAGCACCATGAAGAAAATAATCGCAAGTTGAAAAAGAAAACTTGAAGTCTATGGATCGATGGCTCTGGGAGCTAAGTGATAATATTCTTTCATGATTTATCTTTTTTAATAAACTACACTAATGTCAAAAAACTCAGTGTACACTGTACAAATTAACAATTTATTTTCTTTCACGGTTTATCATTTTAAATACATTTAACATATTTAAGAACAAACATTCACCATTGCTGTTAGTTCATTTTCGATGATACACAATCTACAATAGTGTACCCAGAATCTGTTCAAGAGAACTAATCAAACACAAAATTAACTCAACAATTATAAAAACAGCAAAGCGGAATAAATATGAAACCAGCATAGACGAAGGACGGAAGGAACAAATAAGTGTGGCATCAAAACAAAGGCAAGTTTCCTTAATTTCCATAATTAAAAAATCATGACAGCCTCAACTAACTTTCCACCATCCCAATAACTCTCAGAAATCGAGACAATAGTTGTCAATGATAGAACACCGTCTTGCTTCATAAACTACACAACATTCCACATTGGCTCAAATAACCGATTATTTTTTATTTCCTAACAAATCAACCATAAGAAATAAATAAAAAAGGCTATTATTCAAAATCAACCAAATCTAGAAAAATGAGCTTTTTCTGATGTTATTATCCAAAAAACTCGTATAAGGGCACTTTTTCCACTAAATAACCATGAAAGAATTGATATTGAGATCAAACAATCATTGAAACTCTAATTCGTAATTACTTCGATAGGCTTAAGCATGTTGAATCATATAAAAGAAGAAATGGGCTAAAATAATATAGTACTACTATACAAGAACAAACTTCCCACCTCCGAGATCACCACCTTCACTGACCTAATCATCTTCAACTCTTCCTTTTTGGTACCGTCACAAACAGCTCCCCGTAGTGGTGTACGACAGTAAAAATCTCGGGAAATAAACCTAAAATAGAAATTAGAAAGGGAAAAAAGAACAATAAACTTGACACAAATTAATAACCGATGGAATTCAAAAAATCACAAAATAAAAAGGCGAATGCGATTCGTCTCGCCGTCAATTGTTTTGTAAATTTGTTCTCCTTGATAGAAACTTAATAAAATTGGCAAGCATGAGATAAGATTATCATAGAAAACTATTAACAAACCTTTACTGAACAGGAGGAGTTTCTTCTTTCTCAACTCGCTTCTTGATACGTACAATAGCGGCTCAATATCGATTTCAATTTATTTTCCTATACAAAATAGGCAGATTGAGCTTCATTCTTTAGTACACCAAAACTGGGAGAGAAAAAAAAGACACATAATCAACAGAGAAAATAAAATAGCTCAAGAGCTTTTAAGTGCCACAAAATTTAGTTATTTTCATCTTTCTTAACTCTAAAAAATGGTATAAGCCCATAGCCTTGAGGCAATTTGAAAGACAGCCTAGAAAATTTGCTTCACATCACCTTCAATATGTAGTAGTAAAGTTTTCAGATCAAATCTGTTTTTCCTTAGACAATTGCCTCTATATCTAACTACAATTTTCTCCCCTGGACTTGTTTTCATATTGAATTAGAAGAAAATTGTACTATAATCAATTGATTTAAATCCTTTGGGTTTCAAATACACATGTTTGCTTATTACGCCATTTTCAAATCTAGGAACATGTGGACGTCTACTACAGTTTTGTTGTGTGGTAATGTTACAAATTAACAGTGTCTCCACATCCAAAATACATATATGATATGTTTGTTAGGAACATTGAATAGCACACGAATGTGTGATAGGAGAACCCAAGAATTAAAAATAAACCAGGAAATTCCATCAAACAAGATACATAGAAAAAAAATCAAGTTAATTATCCACAACAATTGGCCAAATCACCAAGCACCCAAATGAAGATTCAATCTTGAAGACAATCAACAGCCAAATAACAGAAATCACACACTTGATTACAACACATCAACGTATGCAGAATAATCCACCTGGTAATGCTCATCTATGGTATATCGAAAAATCCGACACTCCACTGCATACCTTTCAGTTCATCACTAAATGTGCACTGTCTAAATTCCATTCATCACCAATTTGGGTTAAGAACCATCAAAGTTCCAAAAAATCCAAAAAAAAAATTCTTGAACACATGCTGCGCTCGTATAAAGAACCAAATTTTACAATAACCGTAGGAAACTTTAACTATTAACAAAGACAATCAGGTTATTCCAACAAAATCAAATATTTCTGCAAAAATCGCCAACTGAATCTGGTTTGAAGCTCATCTGGAGAAATAGAAAAATAAAGTAGAGGAAAAAAATGAAGATGATTGTTGTACCTGGAGAAATCGGAGAGAAACGGAACGCCGAGGATGACATCATGCAACAATTATTGCGATAAAAAAACCAGAAGACGAAGGCAGAAGGAAACGTCTGTATAGTAATAATAAGAGTAAAATCATGGGATGGGAAGATTCTAGAGCGTACTGGTTTTGCGAAGGAAAGAGTACTGATTTGTGAAGGAAGTGCATGAACAGAACTAAAAGAAGCGCATTTATGCCTTATGAATAGTAATTTTACAAGTCAGTTTTATATATAAAAAAAAAAAATAGTGAAGTGTAGTGATATATATATTTATATATATGGAAGAATTAGATGTACAAATGATAATAATATCTAGAATTGTGCAAGAATATAAATGTCATTCACTGTACAAGTGATATTTACAATATATTTAATACTTCTTACTAACCATATCTCTAATCGGTTTGCCTTATCTTGGTCAAGTAACCCATGACCTAGAGAGTCTAGACCAACATATTTGGGTCCCTCCAATATCTTGTGCTTATACGCATCCATTACAATATGCAAAATTAATGCCATGTTCAGTGCCTATAAAGTTTGCTTTTTTAAGGAAAGAATCACTACACATTAACCCAACATAAACTTATGTGATGTGACTATAAGACTTTTTACTTTTAATAAATAAGAAAAAAAAATCCTTATCCTAAAATTCAACATAAACTTTCCAAGTATATAAAATCGGAAAAAACAAGCGTGACAAGAGGAGAAATTTGTATCTTTTCTTGT
Organism: Ligustrum vulgare; assembly: GCA_963555705.1. Classification (NCBI taxonomy): domain Eukaryota; kingdom Viridiplantae; phylum Streptophyta; class Magnoliopsida; order Lamiales; family Oleaceae; genus Ligustrum; species Ligustrum vulgare. Next base: position 36,059,268 of record OY743173.1, on the reverse strand, counting down.
ATTTTAATTTACTACTAAATGATCATCGAAGAGAAGGAAAAAATAAAAAGTTGGCCAAAAATCAATTGAAAATTAAATTTCGAATTGTTATTGTGTGTCATCTTTGTCTTGATTTTGCCAACTAATCAGGGCATCAAACTGAATTCTCCATGCCTTGTTGCCTATATCCAGCCAACATACCAAATCGTACAATATCACTTAACATATAGCTCATACTCAAAGACTACTAACTTCGTCTCTACTATTGAGGCAATTTTTGACCAAGTTGTCTAGAAATCCCACACACCCATAGATAATCCCGCGCATACCTTCATGAAAATCCCGCACAAGCCATTGAGCAACTTCCTAACATAGTGTTGCTATCAAGTAAATCTCACATGGTTTTATTCCCTACGAATATGTACCTTTCTCACACATCTATGCAAACTCTGCATCAATTTGGCCAAATATGTCAACAATATGCACACCTACACAATATCAACTAGATACCTTACCAAATGCCCCCAACTCTCATACATTGTCAGCAAGACATCGACAAGGGACACGATAGTGACAGCACCGTGTATACCTAAACCATCATAAGAAACAAGGGGCTAAATCTTTAGCCCACACTACACATAATCAATGGACAAGGTCTAAAACTGCAAATTGATCCAAGTTGGGCCACCACAATTTTTTGATAATTAGGCAAGGCCCAAAATGTTTGGTCTGCTAGGGCTAGCTAATCATGTAAATATGTGTTTTGGGCTACACCTGCATAATTTGAGGAAATTACCCTCATCCCTACTTTTAAGAAATCAAATTCAAATATAAGTTGAAACCTATATAAATACAAATTCCAGATCATAATTAAAATTTTTATAACTAATTAATAAATTAAAATAATCTAAAATTAAATTAATTATTATTCAACCACATTTATTCATACACCACTTCAAACCCTAATTTTATAATACTCTTTCTATACACTCTACAGACATTATCGGCGGCACCCTCATCACCCCACAGCCACACCCTCTCAATCCAAATACTCACTGATTGCTGCTGCCACCTCCGCCTTCTTCCACCCACGACCACAGTCCATGCCCGCCAGAGATGATGCCGCTCTAGATCTAGCATCGAGATTTGAAGGTAAATGCGTCGATTCAGTCTGGCAGTGGCTATTTGAAGGTAATCGCGACGCCGCAACTAGATCTACCAGCGGTGGCGATGTAGTGGTGCCGCTGTGGTGCTTCGATCTGATGGTATTTTGAAGGGAAGAGGCAGCGATGGTGTTGGTGGTGAGGGAAGGAGTAGAAATTTTGTATTCGAATTTTGGGATTTTATAATCTGAGAATTCCCACTTGTGGGTGGCGACGGACGGGGGTGTGGAGACCCAGGTGGAGTAGATGGTATTGGGGTGGTGGGGGAGTTAGTCAGAGGGGGTTGAAGTGGGTGGAGTTGGTGTATTGGAAGGCGGTGGTGGTGAGAAGGAATCTGGTGGTGGAGAGGTGGCTGGAGGAGTTGGGCTTGTAGGCGGTGGAGAAGTTGGGAGCAAGCGGCGATGCTAATGCTACGGGAGCAGGCGACGACAACGTAAGACTATTTGGTGGTGCTGGTGGTGAAGTAGGAGCCGGCGCTATGGTTGAAAAATTCCTCAGGCAGTGGTTTTGTGATTTGTTAAGTATGATAATGCCTTTAGGTGTTGTGGTACAGATAAAAAATTGTGATGAATTTGTGGAGAAAATATGTGACCTAATCATTGGTAAGTTGTGACCTAAAAATCAAATAAATATGACTTAATAATTTGGTAATTGATAATTAAAAAAATTGTGACCTAATAATTTATAAGTTATGACTTAAAATAAATTAAAGTTGTGACCTAAAAATAAGTCAGTTGCCTTAAAAATTTGACTTGTGACCTGAAATAAATTTTTTATCTAAAATATTTGTCTTTTGTGACCTGAATTGACTTTTAACTTGAAATAATTTTGTGATCTAAAAAAATTGTCTTTTGTGACCTGAAATTATACAATATTGTGACCTTACCATGTATATTTTTTAAAATATTTTTATTTCTTTAATTTAATTAATTAATTCTAATTAACACATGATTTTTAAAATTATACAACTTTGATCTTATTTTTGAAATTTGTATTTTAAAATACCTTATTTATGTATTTTTCCTGCATAATTTTGAGTGGGAAAAATACACATATAAGGTATTTACAATACACAATTTCAATTTTAAGATATAAGTTAAAAAATTCAAAAATCATGTTGTAATTATATTTAATTAAATTAAATAATTAAAAATATTTATTAATTATATATGTCGAGGTCACAACGCAATATATTTTAGGTCACAAAATATAAATCTTTTAGATCACGAATGATCAAAATAGTAGGTCACGGGTTTCAAGGTCACAAAATGCAAATCATTTTAAGTCACAATAATAATTTTTTTACTTCGCAATAACAATTCCATGGTCACATGTTTTAAATTAATCGATCCGGAGTTATTTTTAGGTTACGACTCAATTATTAGGTCACGAATGTTATAAGTCACAATTATCATATTATTAGGGCACGGTTTATCAAGTCACAAGTATTTTAAGTCATAATTTTACGATTGACGTATTAATTATTAGGTCGACAAGCACCAACTCACCACCACAAGTCCACCACTATCGTCTCAACGCCATTGTCGCCGCCACCATCACCCTCCCAACGCTGCCATTGCAGCAATGGTGACCCCAACCAAAGGAAAAAAAACAAAACAAAACGGCTATGCAAAACCATCTCTTGAAACTCATCACCACCACAACATATCAGGCGGCACCAACTAAGCCACTAGTCCACCACCACCCTCCCAACGCCGTCATCGCCGCGACGCCCCCATCCAAAGGAAAAAAAAAACTGCTGCTGCAAAACAATCTCTTGAAACCTGTCACCACGTAGCACCGGACAACACTATTACTTCAATCACCACCCACAGCCACCACATAACCATCACCACCACCCAATATTCACCATTGCAATCCAAAATAACCGTCGCAGATCCTTGAGATTCACCCACACGATCGCAAATCCACCGATCCGACACCACTTCCATCATAGATCCACAACCCCAGACACCATATAACACCACACCAACACCGCTGCAACATCGAACCACATAACCACCCATAGCCACCACATAACCATCACCACCACCCAATATTCACCATTGCAATCCAAAATAACCATCACAGATCCCTGAGATTCACCCACACAATCCCAGGTCCAACGATCCAGCACCACTTCCATCACAGATCCACAACCCCAGATACCATACAACACTGCACCAACATATCTGCAACACCGCACCACCATGCAGCCCCAACGCCGGCACCATCTCCACGAACACCACACCCCACATGAGAGAGAGAGAGAGAGAGAGAGAGAGAGAGAGAGAGAGAGAGACTAAACTGTAAGCAAGACGTCACTGCAAGGCCGCCACTGTGCCTGCTTCCATCATAGAGGCGTTGTTACCTCATTTCAAGTTGTGGCGCCGCTGTACCTTGAAACTGCTTTTCAAGTGACGTTCTGACAGTAGTGCATGTGGTTGTGGAGGAAATAAGTGGATGTGCCGAGGTGGGAGCGATCGGGTTAGGAGGAGGGAGAATGGATTGGATTTTGATGCAGAAATATAAAAGAAAATAATTAGGGTATCCAATTGTAATGTGTGACTTTAGATTGAATAATTAATTTAATTTTAGATTATTCAGATTTATTAATTAATTATTAAAATCTTATTAGAACCTTTTTTTAAAATTAAAATCCCTCAAGAGTTAAAAGAGTGGATTTTATCCCTCCTCCTTTAACTCATGTGGGGGGTTTGGATTCCCCTACCATTTTATTAACAAATTGAAAATGATAACACCTAGAGGAGGAGGAGGAGGACATGACCCTTGCCTCCAAATGAAATGCCTAATACAAGCTTCAGAACTATCTAAATTCTATTTTGATGCATACAAAATGGAATACTACTGCATCAAAACATTAAATCATCATGCAAATGCATATAAAGCTGTAAACCAGGAGTACTTACTCCCTATACACTTCAAAAAATTCTGCTATGAATTCTTGATGATGACTTAATACAAACCGAAACATACTCAGTGTTAATCTGGTTCCAAAATATAAGGTATTTGCTGTTGATCCATTTTCACAATGTTCTGAAGTAGTCTGGGAAAGTTTTCTGATAGATACCATTTACATTCACCATTTAGAACTCCTTCTTCAGCTAGCCGAGCAGCTACTTTTTTAGTTGTCTTCCTTTCAACCTCTGTTTTGCTTCCATGTCTTCTCGTGTATTCTCTAATTTCAATTAATTGATAACATAATGGCCAAGGATTATAGTTCACATCATTGATTCCATAGATAGCTGTCTGATTCTCTGTAGCAATACTGACTTCCTTTAACTTCAATTCCTCACATTTCTGAATACTCTCCAATATCACATTAATTACCGCTTCAAGTTCATTCTTCCCTACTGATTTTTTACTTATCACAAAAATGATATCTCCTTTACTACTTCTAGCAATGCTTCCTCCCCCAAATTCCTCCTGCTTATTTTAATCATCTTCCCAGCAGGTTTTCCCCAGTAGCAGGCATACGATTTTTCCTTCTGTTTCATCCCTCTAATGATCAATTCATTTTGGATTAATAACATTCTTCCTTCAACATTTTTGATGATTCTCTAGCCTGACATTTGTTTGTTCTCATATTTTGTTAGATTCCTCTCAATCCACAAATTCCACATGACAAATAGAGGTAAATACTTCCAGAACTTCGAAAGTTTGCTGTAACTTCTACAACAAGTATTAAAGAGACACATAGGATGTCTATTGTTCGCTAAAATCGTATACCGCAAGTGCACGGTTCGCGTTCAAGTAGTAAAGTGAACTTGAAAAGTCCGGATTATCGTACCCACGAGGATTGATTGATTTATAACTAAACTTGTTGATTTCATTTTAAAAGAAAATTCAAGTAGCATAAAAGTTTGGTTTGGTGGTGAATTACTAACTAAGCGACATAAATAAAAAATTTGGCGATATGAAAACTAGTTAACTAAAGCAAATAGGTAACAAAATATAAAAGCTAGAATTAAAACTAATTATCCAAAGTAAACTAATGACAACAAGAATTTGCTGATTAAAATAAGTTAGAAAACATGAGACAAGATAAATTTAGTTTTTATAACTATACTAGTTTCTTCTTTCAAAAATCAATTAGTGGTAGTTAATCAATTAACCAAATTACATGAAAAAATCTAAATTTAACCTAACATGTGTAATAACTTGCAATGACAAGACTATATATTAACAACATTTGAAGATTACATAAAGATTAAACAACATTCCTAATCATGAAAACATAAATATAAATACCCAATATTCATAAACAACCTAAAATGCTTAAATAAAAATACTAGTCAAGAGTTCCAACATAATAACATTAACCCATAATAAAATAACATAAACATATGAGCAATACTCAAAATAAAGATTAAAAACAAGATAATAAAGAAAACTCCCTCTTTTGTAAAGTTCTTGAAGTGAAAATCCAAGAATCCTTTACTTTGAACAAAGTTTCTCCATCAACCATTAATATCTTCAACAACCCAAGCATAAAACTTTAAATGCACTCAAAATATATGGAATTTATGGAAGAAATTTGAGAAAATACCAAAAAACAAAAGCTTAAACAACAAAAAGAGGATGAAATGTGGAAGAAGAACATTAAAACATTAATTTAACATTGCATTAAATGATGTAAAGATTAAGAGAAAAATACAAGAAAAACAAAAAAAAAGGCATGAACTTACATAAGACCTAGCAAAATGAGGATTTTGAGTATTTATATTATCCCAAAAATCAACCAAAAACCTTAAAAATTGCCAAAATCTGCGTATAATAGTGTTTTGGACCGAATCGGGCGGCCAGGCCAGCCCAGAATTTTTTTTTTTTTTTTTTAAATTCATTACCGCGTGCGATCACGTTGTGGAACTTTCGAACCAACCTTTAGCCGCGGGCCCGTTTAACTAGCTAGGTCTCGAACGCGACGTGGTTTGAGCCACGCGTTCGCGTGGCTCGACTGAGTCTTGGTTTGCAGCTTGGACCCTTCTACAATTGCAACGGAGTCCTTCATTTTTCAAGGTAGATCAATTTGGTCCCCGAATTTTGGGATTTCTTTCAAATAAGTCCTTCTAAAATTGTACTTTAGACCCTTCAACTTTTGGAATCTTGCAATTTGGTCCCTCGTTTAATTGCGCAACTAGTCCAAAACTTCCCAAAAGTGACAAAATGTCCCCAAACTAGGAATTTCAACATAATTTGCACTCTTTTTGTGATTTTTAGCCTCAAACTTAGATATTAACCTATTTAAACACAAAATATGTATAAATTAGGAGATATTTGCTCAAGATACTCCAAAATATGCTAATTTAAAGGTATAAAAAGTGTATAAAAATGCACTTAACATTTATACTCCCTCCAACGTATCCCAATTTTAGAGAAGAAGAAGATCCAAACCTTTACAGCAATAGGTCCGTGAATGAAGAAGTGGTTCATGTCTTCCCCCTGCTTATAGCATTGACACTTTGATGCCATTTGAACTCCGAGTCTTTTTTTGATCACTGAGTCAGTCGAAATCCAATTATGCCACACTTTCTATACAAAGAAGGAGATTTTGGTTGGAAATTCTTTAGACCATATGGTTTCGTATGATTTTTGGATGGTATCTTTCCTTCTGATCATTTCCACATAGAAAGAGATTTAGAATCTATCAATATTTTTAGCCATCCAAACAATTTGATCTTTCTCCTCTTTCAATGAAATTTTGCATATATGTTCCATGATCTAGTTAGGTTAGACATTTCGTATAAGGTGTAAAAATTCCATTGCCCTTCAATATAAAAATCTTTAACTCTATTGCTGCTGAGATGTTCTAAGGAAACATATTGTGCCAAAACCCCAACTGATAACCAGTTATCTTTCCAGAAAAATTTTCCCGTGTTCCTATCTTCCACGCTATTTGATTTTTCATGATATTTTTCACTTTCATCAGTCTTTTCCAGAATCAAATGCTTTGGATGTCATATTATTGGGGTGTGAATTTTTGCTATATTTGCAGTGTAAGATTTACTCAAGAGAGACATCTACTGCCTATACTGCCACCGTAATTTACAATCAAATGCAAGATTCATCATTTCAATTGTTCTACACCTCAAACCTCCTTCCAGTAATGGAAAGCAAAATTTTCTGCTAGGTAGACCAGTGTATTCTTCTTTCATTTTCCTTATCACCCTAAAGAAAGCTATTGAATATACTCTCAAGTTTATTTATGACACCCTGATGAGGAGCAAGTACTTGTCGTAGATATATAGGGATAGATTGTAACACATGCTTAATTAATGTGATTCTCCCATCCTCCTATTCTCTTGTGTATAGTCTGAACAAGTTTATCAAATAGGAATATCTTCTTCTTCTTCTTCCCAACAAAAATTGGCACACCAAGGTATGTGATGTGGAGTCTTTCTTCTTGAAATCCTGTGATCCTTTTAGTAACATCAGCTGAAAAATTTTATCCAATCACAAATGAGCTTTTAGTGCAGTGAATCAATTGTCCGAAGTTTCTTTCATATTTTTTCAGAAATTCCATAATTCTCTTCAATGAATTTCCCTGGCCATTTGTGAAAATAATCATATCATTCGCAAATCCAAGATGAGACACCTTTATTCTTCCTCCATATACAAAGGCCATTGATCAGTCCTGAGCAAACAATTTATTTATACCTCTGCTGAGACTTTTTGCCATGATAATGAAGAGTGCCAGGGATATGGGATAACCTTGCCTGACACCCCTAGAAGATGAGAAGAATCCTGCAAGTTCACCATTGACAAGCACTGAAAATTTGCAACCTTGGATACACCTAGCAATTTTATCAATCCAGTTAGCATCAAATTCGAATCTGTTCATAACTTTGTAGAGGAAACTCCAAGATAATCTATCATATGCCTTAGCCATATCCAATTTAACTACTAAGTTGCCTCCCCTCATTTTTCTATTGATCTAATGAATGAGTTCTTGGGCTAAAATCACATTATCAATCTTCCAGGAGTGAATCCACACTAGTTCTTCAAAATAATTTTAGGTAAAATATCAAACATCCTAGTATTTAAGATCTTGGAAATTATCTTATTATACACATTACACAGACTTATTGGTCTAAAGTCTTTCCAGTCCCTTGGCTTCTCATTTTTTGGAATTAGAATAATCGTTGTAGCAGTCACACCAGCTGGTAGTATTCTCCCTTTAAAGAAATCCTGTATAGTATCAGTCAGATCTGTTCTGATTATACCCCAACATTGTAGGTAAAAGAATCCATTAAAACAATTAGATCCTGCACAGCTATTAGAGTCCATTTCGAAAATGATGTTTCTGATATCATCATCCTTTGAAGGTAAAGCATTAATCCTTCTGTTATCATCTTCTCCCAGGATATTAGGAATACAATTTAGAAAATCTGGATGCTCTTCATTATTCTTAGCCGCAAAGATTTTAGATAAGAATTGGACAGCTAAATCTTTAACCTCCTGCATATCCTCAGTTCAGGTGCCATTCTTGACAACACCTCAAATATGATTTCTTCCTCTATTTGCTTTTACCTTCGCATGGAAGAACCTTGTATTTCTTTCTCCTTCAAAGTGCCATTTAACACAAGCTTTTTGTTTCCAAATTTTTTCTTCTTCAGATAACATTTTATTCAATTGAGTATAAGCCTCAAATACTTCACTCCTTGCCCCCGGAATCTGATTCTCAGCATATATATTTTTTCCTTTCTATTAGCCCTCTCTTCAGCCTATTTGATTTTCTGGAATACATTTCCAAACTTATTTACATTCCATTCCTTGAGGCATTTTTTGAGCATCTTTAGCTTGTAATAGAAGCCAAAAGCTCCTTTTTCAAATGATCTAAGTGGCTGGTTCCAATTATCCTCAATAATCTGAGAGAATTCTTAATGATTGCACCAAATATTCAGAAATTTGAATGATGATTTAACTCGCACTTGTTGATTTCCCTGAAGAGGAAATGATCAGATGTGTTACTATTGAATGTCTTTGCTTGGAGGGAATTGAACTGATTTATGCACTTGTTATTCACCAATATCCTGTCAAACTTCTCCCACACTTCATTTTTGTTCCAAGTGAAGAACTGCCCTTCAGTTTGTGGTCAACTACTTGACATACAGTAATTCAGTTGTTGAATTCATTCATTGATATAGTAATAGGTTCTCCTCCTCCTAATCTTTCTCCACTATGTCTAATGGCATTAAAATCTCCTCCTATAATCCATGGGGAATCCATAAACTGCGCTTGAGCTATCAAATTAGCCCATAATTCCCTTCTCTGAATATATGTGCTTTTGGCATAAATTGTAGTTATAATAACTTGATGTCCATCAACCTCTACTTGCACAGTCAATTGCTGTTCTGAATCTTTTATAACCTGCACTTGCTCTTTATTTTTCCAGACTATCCATATTTTACCACTACAATTGGATTTTCCTTCTCCAAATCAGAGGATTTTAACATACTCTTCCACTTTACTCTTGACTATCACTGGTTCCAATATAAAAACATATTGGATTTTATTCAATTGAACTAGTTTTTTTAGCCTTCTTTTGGTAGAATTCTTAAATATTACCCTAACATTCCAGAATAAAATTTTAACTTCCATTATAATCAGTGAAGATCTAACTCTTTCCCACCTTTCCTAGGCCTTCCCCTTCTTTTAATTGGTTGAAAGCCTACTTCATCATCAATATTCATTTTGTTCCATTCACCGTCAGAAGAGCAGTCTCTTTTGCCTACCAATAATCCCTGCAGTTCAATTTCTTTAACTTTCCCCCATAGCCTCACAAATCATATCCTCATTTAAGGCTGTAATCTCAGCTTCCTTTCTGGTGGTTCCTGATTCAAGTATTTCATTCTCTAATAGTCCCTCGTCATTGGATGATACAGAATTCACCCCAGAGTGTAAGCTCTTTTCCTTATCCTCAGTTTCAAGTGGTTTATCATCATTTAAATCTTCAAGAATAGCAAATTGATTTTCAGATTTCCTCAGTTCCAGTAAAATGTTATCATTTTGATGCATCTCACTACCTTCAGATAACCTTTTAAAATCTGTATCAGACTTAGCTTTATTGTTGTGTTCCAATTTCATCTCTTCTTTCTGTTCATTCTCCTCTACTTCTACCATACTAATATCATCATTCATCTTTTGAATTTGTACATCTTCAATACTCAGCTCCTTAATAACCCCTGATGTACCAGCTGTATTTTTGTTCTGTTTTTCACTTCATTTTTCTTTTCCCTTATTCTGCTGTTGAACTTGTGGATTCATAATTTTTCTATCAATTCTGGGCTTCATAATGGTCTCCTTTTTCCTAAAACACTCTTCTTCTTGATGTCCTAAATGGTGACAGTATTGGGAGTATTGATATTTTCCATTCCTCTTACCATCTTCATAAATCACATTTTTCCAGATTTCAAATTCATCATGCCTTATTTTTATTCTTTTCAACCTTGGTTTGCTCAAATCCACCTCCACAAATACCCTTGTCAAGCTAGGTCTATCTTTGCTTGCAGTTAAATCATCAATCCTCAATGGTCTACCAATGGTAGCTGCAATTGAATACAGAATCGCTTTATCAAAATACACAAGTTTAAAATTCAGGATAATATGTATACTTCATAACTCCCATTGGGAATCCTTTCAACATCCACACTGGTTTAGAAAATAAATGCACATAATCCAAAGTTTAAAATTCAGGATAATATGTTTCTGATCCAATGTACCTCCGTAAATTTTCCCTTAATTCCAAGAGCATTTAGTGCAAACTTAACTTCTTGATTTGAGGGCTTGTTATGAGAGAATTTTTCGTTGAGTGAATGGTGTAACCATCCAGATAGATTTTCGATTTCTTCTTTGGTAACCAGTATATAGGGCTCATTCTAAAAAACTTCAACTCCTCTAATTGCAGCAAGATCCAATTTACCATCAATAATATTTGCTCGAAAGATTTGGCGATCTGTGGGACTAGCTTTTGTTTGTGTAAGACTGTCTCTGCGAAGGTTCGCCCCATTGGGGGAGGCTCCATCTCAAAGGTCCAATGAAAGTGATCAGTGTATGGTACTGATTGATTCATTGGATTCCGACAGAAAATTCCGGCACGCGCCGCCTGTGTAGCTAGTGGTGACTGAGCTTTCCAATTCCATTATTTTTAGAGAGAATTATCTAACTAGTTAAATCATATTAGAACCTGAAAAATGAATTTATTTAAGTTTGACATTATATTTGAATTTGAATCCTTAAAAGCAAGTTAAGGTGTAATTTCCTTATTTTCCGTGGACAGACATGGCCCATAATTTGTAGGAGGTTCTATGGGCTTAGCTATTCATAAACATTTTTGTTCAGTTCGTTGTAAAAGTGTATACTTGGACATTCGGATGAAATAATGTATGCTCAGTTTCAATTCGTTAAGAATGAAATGTTAAAATAGATCATACAAAGGTTCCAAATTAAGATATATTAATATGAAAAAGTGATTAGGTCTAAAGAAAAAAAAAACATAACAAATAGAATTACATCAGCCATTGCATAAAAAGTTAACCTAAAATTATTCAGTCGGTGGCAGAGAAGGGAGGTCTGACTAACTAAGAGTCTCTGTAGGCTGTAGCCTTAGCTTGTTCAGCTATCAACTCATTCAGTTTGGTCATTAAGATCTGGAGTCTGAAAATCGGATCAGCAGAATGGACCTTATTGAGCATGGTCTCCAAAGCTATAATATAATTTTCTGTATGGTCAATCTCATACTCAGCTAAGTTCTTGGACTAATCTACATCATGCATCGCTTCTTCTCCACCTAAAGTTGATTTCTCAGTTCATCCACAATTCTACATCCGATCTGGACTTATCTAAGACCTCATCATCAGGGTCGTACCTGTGTTCGTGAAGGTCTGAGGCGAACTTTTAAAATGGGCCCGTGTCCATCAAATTTTAATTTTTTTTTTTTTTTAAAAAGGGGGCTGACAAATATTGAAATTGATCGAACTAAATAAGAATCAAGATAAAGCTTCTTTGATTTTAACTTTTCTTGAATATCCTGATTTTTTTTTTAACATATGTTATTCTAACAAAGCTCTCCTTACTCCCAATGGGCATCCCTTAATGTTTCCCAAGACACTACCTTAAGTCCTCAACAACCATCGCCCACTGATAATATAATTTAGAGAAATATACTGAAAATTGTTAGATACAATATGGGCTCCCCTAGAGGTATCAAGACGGACGGACGGACCAGACCCGTGAAAATCGGTCCGGATCGATCCGAGATCGTGGGCCGACCCGTGACCCGTGCGGGCGGTTCACGGGTCAAAAAGTTGTGAACCGCGGGTCAAACCTTCGCGGGCCGCGGTTAACCCGCTGACCCGTAAAAAAAAAAAAAAAAAAAAAAAAAAAAAAAAAAAAAAAAAAAAAAACCGTTTTCATTAAATACAATAACATTGAAAATCTCCATTTTTATATAAATTCTAATACAATTTTTAAAGTAAAATCTTATTTTTTTTCTCCATAATAGCTAAAAAAACGTAATGTTCTTTGATAATAGTAATTATAAATATATTTAGCATTTAATTGTTATTTGTTTATGTTTTATTTAAATTTTCAAATTTAGAGGTAATTCATATAACATAAAATATAATTTTAAATTTTATGTAAATATTTTATAGTATAAATATGAATTTATTATTTTAATCATTTTGTATTTAAAAGCTTGACAAAAAAATTGCTATAAATATGAAAAAATCTATATTTTTATTCATACAGGCCAAATTAGAACGAACTGCGACCCGGATGGGCCAGTGAACGGGTCTGGGTTGTAGTTCGAAATTTGTGGGCTGATCCGTAACCGGTCTGTAACCTGCAACGGGCGGGCCGTTACCGGGCTTTTATGTTGACGGACCGAATCGGCCCAAACCACTCGGATTGACACCTCTAGGCACCCCTTAAGGTTTAGGTATTAAAACTAAATAAGAATCAAGATGTAACTATTTATTAAGATTTTAGTATAACATATAATTTTTCTTAAATATGATTTTCTTGAATTTCAGTATGCAAATTCACAACAACTCATCCCAATTCAAGCAAATTAAGAACATAAATAAACCCTGTTAAATAAATAAATAAAAACCGAAATAGATAGAGAGCTGCAAAAGTTCGTTGGTGGTGACACTGGTGAACACAGAGTGGTTGAACACGTCATTATTGTTCTTAGTAATTCTAGGAACTAATTCAGGAGTTCGGGTCAGGGCATTGCTTTTAAAAGTTGGGTTACATTATTATTATTTTTTTTTTTAAAGACAGAATTTTGGGCCCTTTATTCTGGGCCACAAATCCTGGCCCAAGGCGGTGGCCTACTGAGCCTTGCCTCAGGTCATGGTCTGCTCATCATACTTTCTCATCAAAAAGGCTAATGCCCAGCCAGGTACACCTCCATTTTGTAGGATTACGCAAGGTCCCTGTCAAAGACTGCTTATCCCACCAGCCCCTCAGTGAGTTCCATCTGCTCCCTTGCCTTCGACCACGTGTGGGAGGGTAGTTTTGGGCAAGCCCCAGCAGGGAAGAGCTGGCTGAAGCAGTAGTCAACAAATCCAACTCGGAGGCCATGGTCTTGTGTTTCTTCGTCCAGCCTCTTGCGAGTACATCCCAAGAATTATGGACACTTGATGGCACAATAGAAAGAGCCTTCGAGCCTAGGCTCTTGGACCTTCGGACTTCCCTCAAGGCCTTGGGAAGTTTCCCCTTCAAAGATTCCAGGCCGACAGATCAGACTGGATGTTCTCCAAGAAAACTCAAGTCCTCCGCTATAGGCCCTTTAGGGGACCTATAAGGTTTCCGGTCATACATGCACAGCGAAAATTAAAAGACTTGAAACCAAAGCCCAGATCAACCTTGCACTTGAATAGAATCTGTGATTAGAATGTGCCTTTGATGAATCTTGTGGATTTGATTTCTAATGTAGGATGTTTGAACTTGTCACAGGCTCACAGCTATCCAATTGTCCAGCCTCTAACAGAAATCCACACGATGAGTTGAATTTGGAACTCCATCAATCTCCAAGAGTTGGAATGGATTTGAGAGAATATTAGGCCATGTTCTTTTTGCTGTTTTGGGGTCGTTTTCTGTTTTTATTTTCGAAAACACTAAACAGGCGTTCTTTTTACCATTTTCAAAAATACATTTTGCAATGTGTTAAGGAAATCCATGGGAAAATAAAAGTCATGTGAAATAACAAGACCTGTTTATATGCGGTTATAATGGAAATGTATTCCCTTCATCAATATAACCAAATTAGTTAACAGATATGGACCGCGTCAATCTCATTTCAACCAATTATGTTATTCGCCTTTTCTTTTGGTTGATATTGTTATGACTGAAAACACATTTTCAACTCATAACTTCACCACGGGCCGAGGACTTTACATCAACTCAAGTATGCTAAATACAGGTTATAATCTCCTACTATCTAGGAGTGACAAATCCTCATGTTGGATATATACAACCTTCATATGACTTTTACTATACCTGTACAACGTCATCCTGATAAATCTCTCTCAAGAGCCAACATCAACGCTCGTCAAAGCATAGCAATCCTCATATAAGATTCTATGACGTCCTCAAATCAAAGGACCAAATCCACAATCGCACATTAGAGATTCACCATTGACGCTCAAATAGTTATCCATGTGGAATCTCTAGGTGGGTCATCCAATGTTTTGTTCATCTAACAATACATCCACATGTTCATTCAAATGTCCCTCCGTAACACCCCAAGTTCAAGATTTCTAAACCTAGGGGTGTTAACTTTCCTTTACTTAAATGCGGAAACATATCGAGTAAAAACCTCAAAATTTTCATTTTGAGTTATAAAATTCTACAGAAATTTCGGTAGAGTCTCCTCTATAAATTGGACTTAACCAACTTGTAGAGAGACATAATAAACATTTTTAAAACATACATTTCAACCCATTCATTTCCAATCATCACCAAAACCATTCAAAAATCCCATACTCCTCAAATATAATTTAACCTCTACCACGATACTATTACCTAATTCAAAACTAATTCCAACCAAACAATTATCAATAATAAATGAATAAAGAATTAATTAATGAAAAGATTAAGTAAATTCTAATTCAAGTTTATTTTCAAAAACTGAAAGCGCGTATAGTCTGAGTTTGACACCGAGTGCTCTCCTCGTCTCATCTAGCTTTCATAACCTGAAATATTAGCGAGGAATTGGGCTGAGCTAAAGCTCAGTAAGTAAACTTTATGCTTGTGATGCATACTCATGACATGAAATGCCTTAGACCCATCAATGTATGTATCCTCATTTACTTTACTTTTCAAGACTTTCATACTTTCACTTAAACATTTTCAAAAAAACTTAACTTCATTTCCATCATGAACTCACTTAGTGTATCTCTAGCCAGTCAAAATGCAGTGGGCACTTTTCCTTATTTGTAACCAGGTTATCACTTTTTCACCGCATAGCAGGTTTAAAATTTTCCACTGCCAAGCGGTTAAGAAATCGTCACCACAAAACAGTTTAATATTTGCCACTGCCAAGCGGTTAAGCAACCGTCACCGCAAAGCGATTTAATATTCACCACCGCAACAACGGTTTAATTCAGGTACGCCGGTCCCCCGCGCCTCATTTCCCACTCACAACTTTCATGGCATAGAAGTACATCCATTTATTTTTAAAACTTGGGATACATACTTTTTTGAGAAAAATTGAACTTTCCACACTTTTCATTTAAAATCATTTGACTTCCCTAGTACTCAATGAAAAATGTGTGCTTGGTGATGCAATGACATAAAATATATGAATGCTTGGACAGTTTCCAAATTGAACAATATATACTTATATAAAGTAACAAAAGCATCGAAACAAGCAATTTACGTAGCTGTCACTTGAGCACAGTAATTTCACATTAACTTTCAACTTTAATAAAAATAGAGGAAGTTTACTTACCTGAAATTCTTAGTATTTATCGTTTCTAAATTTGCAAATGGAAAAGTCTCGGATGCTTGTTTCGTCAATGTACCAATTCTCTTAATTATTTCAATTCATTAATAAAATATGCTTTTAGTTCCAAAAATCACATTTAAAACTACTAAATGGGGTTGAGACTTTCATGTGACTTACAATTCAAATCAATTGGAATCTTAAACTACGTCAAACCCAGATCATACTTCATTCGGAATAAGAGATTAACTTAAATGCCAAAATTGAAATCTAACTAATCAAATTACACCAAGGTTAAAGTTATGGAATCTTCATCACAACTTGAATTTCACAAAGACAATTCCAATTAGCATGCTACCTATTCGAAATCTGTAAATTCTCAAAAATGACAGTAAACCTTTCAATTGAATTAACAAATTCATAAATTTTGGAAATGTGAAATTAATCCATATAAATTAATGAATCTGAAAATGACAACTACAATTAAAAATGTACACTAAAAATTCAATTTAAACAACCTTATTATTTGAACTCCCAAATTTGAAATTTTCTATTTAAAACAACAATAAGCCAATAGAAAGTCAATTAAATACCCTTATCATTTAAAATCTGAAAATTACATACATTCAATATCTAGACATAGATACTAGCATCATCATAAAATTCTCAATTTTGAAATATATATATAAAAATCGTAGTTTAAATCTAACAACTGAGATCTGGAAATTTCACATATTTAATATGAATACATACATACATACATACATACATACATACATACATACATACATATAAGCAATAACATCTCTATGTTCAAGTGTGTGTTCGTGCGTGTGTGTGTCGTGTGTTGTGTGTGCGTGACTGTGTGTGTGTGTGTGTGTGTGTGTGGTGCGCTCGAGTCAGTGTGTGCGCAAAAAGTGAAGGGGAAGGTGTCTTACTGGTGGTGGCCGGTGACTAGTTTCAAAGTGCCGACATGAAGGAGAGGCGGGAGTGGTGACTTACGTATGAGAGGCGAGAGAGACGAGAGGCACGGAAAGGGCGAGATGATTTCCAAGAGAGAGAGAGAGACCGAGTGTGAGTCCTGATTTAGGTTAGGTTTAGATATAAACTATTGGTAACTTACAAATTGGTCCCTCGTTTCTCTCTATGTGCATAATTTAGTCCCTAAGTTCTATTTACTCTCCAATCACCACCAAACTATCCCCAACTTTCGATGTAACACAATAAAATTAGAAAAATAGCATGCTTAGGCAATAAGACAATTAATTGTGAAATTGCACATAACAATTTATGAACTTTCTAATTGATACATTGATCGATACGACGTCCAAATCCTTCCACTGCAAAATAATTCAAATCATAAACATAAAAATTATCCAATTTAAAATTCATAACAATGTTAACATAAATATTACATGAAATTTAAAGTTGCACGTAAAAATGAAAAGCTGTTTTACACCCTCTATATTCTAACTTGTGAGATAAGCTACTTTCTTTGTAAGAAAGAAATGCAACACATGGTAGTCTAACTACAACAACAATATCCAAATTTTGTTGTTACTTAGACTAGTGACTATTTTAGAATAAGTTATTAATGACTTGTATCTCACAGTCACAACGCCTTGTGACTTACAAGTTATTTAAACTAATTCTACGGACTCTATTATTTAAATAATGAGTTAAACTCAATTTAATAATATATCTTCCTTTATTGAAACAATGATAATATGTGTTATGTTATCTCAATGATTGAATTTAGAGCATAACATTAACATACCTTCACTAGATCCAGTTACTCGTGTAACCCATAAGTTTATATAACAATCACATTCATATTGGGATAGTAATTTTACAGGTGGATGTCAGATATGTGAATCAATATTCCAGAAGAATATTGGAACATCATTTGAAAAATGATATTATATTTGAATTATTTGTTTCTTCAGAAGAAGCGCAAATAATATTGTATTATTACTTTCAAAAAAATTATAATATGTGAGCATTCATATCCTAAACAAATTTCATGTCGTTATTCTTGCGGAACGTGACTTTATTTAAACAATATTCTAGAAAAATATTGTATTAATACTCAAAGAAGTATAAACATTATACGTCTTGAAGTTTAAAGAATATTTTATTGTTACTTCCTTAATAAGATTATGAATTTATACAATATTGGATTGATATTCGTGTAAAAAAATTATCTTGTATACTGTGAAGAGTTGCTTTACTATATCGAATCAATAGGGCAGAAATTTGCAGGATTTGGACAGCCTGTAGCAGCTATGATCAAACTTTGATAACTAAGTAACCCGTGGTCCAATGATCATGAAATTTGGACAAGATGTTTAGAACTCATTGGTATTCATGTCCAACGGTTAAGATTAATATCCAACATTTTATTTTTGAGAAATATTTTTTGGAAGCAGTAGCAAATCTTGAACCAGTTGGAAGATTGTGAATTTTTTGAGAACATGATTTTTCATATTTTTTTTATAATAGTTAAAGTTATTTGAATTTCTTACAATCATTAAATATTTTTTCATTACTTAAGAAGAAGTACTTCGATCTATATCCCAGAGGAATATTGTATATATTACTCTTAAAAAGTATACATATTGTTGTATTTTGGAAGAAACACAAATTAAACAATTCAATTAAAAAAAATTCATTAATATTCCTGAAGAATATCACTCACTCATGAAGAGCGCAAATTCTAATTCTCCATATTCCAGAAAAATATATTAAGTTATTTTTCTTGAAAAACAATAGCAAAATCACCATACTTTTTTATGTACATGCACAGAGTTTTGTTTAAACTCATATTTATCTTTTTCCACTAATGGATCAACAATTATCTTTCAAATAATTCGCGTTAATACCCATGAATTAAGTTGTATGTATTAGACCAAATTTTATTTTTTTATCAATTATTGCAAAAATTATTGACTTCTTATAAAAGATCAATTGTATATCTTAATCACGTTAATTTTCATTAATATCTGTAGGTATGCAATGATTATAAATTCACGTTAAGCACTCTTTCTACTTAATTTTCTACACAAATTTCATTCATTAATGTTTCGCTCATTATTTTATTTGTTTCACACAATCGGATATTGGTATTGGAAAGCCGTTGTCATATATATTTTTGTCTAGCAATAAATTATTTACTATTTAATTCATTCTTAATTTGTTGTTACTCATTAAGTAGCATAAGATTATTAATATTTAAAAGAACTTTTTTTATCCTGATGAGCTTGATATTACAATTTCAATATTCCGAAAGAACATTAAATTATTGTTTTTGAAGAAGTATAAAATACGTTAATATTATTTGAGAATAGTTGATACATTCTGGACCAGGCATCGAATGGCGAAGTCGAGCCATCGGTAGTATAACGGTGATCTACGTGGAAAATGGAGCAAGTTCCATGTTGGGGTTGAGCCAGAAGGAAGAAAGGATCAATCCGAAGCAAGGAATTGAAGTTTAGAGGGAAAAAAGGTGTAGAAGTCATCTTACGTCTGTAAGAGTGGAAGTTATGGCCGTAACACAGTTATCGCAAATTTGAGCAGAACCTTCATTACGGTCGTAAAGAATAATCCTCACGGCTGTAACTCCGTCTCGGGTTTAAATGAAGAATTACAGAATTTCATAGTTACGGCCGTAAGAAATATGGTCAAGGCCGTAAGTCTCAAGCAGAAAGTCATTTACGGCCGTAAATGAGTTCATCACGGCCGTAAATCTAATATTCCGGATTTTCGCGTATTTTGATTATTTTCCTATTTTAGTATTTTAGTCTAATTAGGATTCTGTTTTGAGCCCAATTAGTGGCTAGATTATTTTCTTATTTATATTCATTTCCATGATTGTAAAAAACAGTTTAGATTTGAGATTATTGAATTTAAGTTGAGACTGTTTTCTCCAATTGAAAGGTTGAGGAGTCCCTTTTGTGTTCTTCGAGAACAAATCCAACTTATCAAATATTGTGAAATATTTGTAGCGTTGAACTTATAAAATATTCGCGAGAATATTTGTGGCGTTTCCAATTAGAATCTTATCAAGGAAATTGACGAGTCCTTGTGACGTTCGCCAATCTTGGTTCTTCAATCCGCATCATCATTCATTGCGTCTAATTGTCGGGTCAAGGTTTTATCGTCAATCTATCGTTAATTCCGTTATTTATTTCCTGTGTTCTTGTTTATTCTCGTGTTTGATCTGATTTAGATATTTCCTAGGTTTTAATTGTGTTATTTCCGCGTGTTTGTCGAGATTCCCCGATTGGGATCTCATCATCTAGTATCAGAGCTTAGATCTATTTCAGATTCTTGCGTTTCTTGTTAATTCTTGATTTTCTTGATTTTTTTTGTATTCTTCGCATTCTTCATGTCAGTCATAATTTTCTTCAGTTTGATCCATAAGAGTCAGTCCCAAAAATTCAAAAGTGTTTTTCTTGTTCGTTTTTCGTCCAAATCCAGTTCCCTTTTTTCTGCCATACTCATAGTCCAATTCTCTGGCAGAAGATTTAAAAAAAAAATCGGAATTTTCATTTTTTTCCATATTCCAAATTTCCTCAATTCTTCAATTTGTTCTTATTCGTGTCTTGTTTATCTACCATTGATAAAAAGTTCTTGGATTGATTATCGGAGTTCTTGAGAAGGAAAAAGAATGATACACAAGTGATAAAGATTTGTGAGGAATTTTATTTCTTCTTCTTGTTATAAACCATGTCTCGCGGGAAGAGATCTTCATCAATGGGTGACAACTAACGCCCCGAAAGAGTGAATAGGATATTGGAGCAGGGTGTTGAATTATTGGTAGAGATGCAAGCAAAATTTATTAAGGTAATGGCTAGGATGGATAAAAGAGATGCGATGATTGTCCAATTGAAAAAGGAGCAATCGCGGGCAGACTCTATAGCTAGGAGGAGTAGTAAGCGTGAATGTCATACTAGGTACGGAGATGGGATGGATGAAAGGAAATTGAAGCGAAAAGAGACATCAAAACGAGAGGGTAGTGATCATGTTCACAAAAGGAGGGAGGAACCGACAACCAAAGGTAAAAAAATTCTAATTCCAAGCCTCTTAAGGATAAAAATGTTAATTACTTTAAATGTTTGGTACGGGGTCACATTTCACTTGATTGTCCACGTAAAAAGGTTAGGTGTGATAGTGAAGGGGCAAAAAATGTTGTGGTGGATGAGTCAATTATTGATAGGCATGCTCTTAGCGTTAGGCGTAAGGTGAATGTTTTGGATAATGTGGAAGGGCAGAAGGATAATATTTTTCGCACTAGATGCATCGTGAATGATAAAGTGTGTAGCATGGTGATTGACGGGAGAAGTTGTACTAATGAAGTTAGTACAATGTTGGTGGAAAAATTAGGCTTACCTTTGATGAAACATCCAACACCTTATAAATTGCAATGGTTGACTGAGTCGGGGGAAGTTAAGGTGAAGAGACAGGCCTTGGTGACTTTTTCTTTTGGTGGATATGCTGATTAGGTAGTTTGTGACGTGATGCCTATGCAAATTAGTCATGTATTGTTGGGGAGGTCTTGGCAACATGAAAGGGCTGTGCTACACGATGGGTATACGAATAGATACAACCTGGTAAAAGGGGAAAAAAAGTTTACTCTAATGTCACTATCTCCAACTGAAGCCCTGAAAGATCAATTGAAAGTGAAAAGTGAGTTTGAGGGGAAAAATAAGAGAGTTGAGGTCACGACCTCAGAAAAAGGAGAGGGAGTAGAAATTAAAGAAAAGTGAGTTGAGGCCACGACCTCAGAAAAAAGGAGAGACTGAGTGCAAAAAGCAAAAGAAAAGAGAGTCTACCACAAAAATGAGTCTATTTGCACTTACTCACGCTAACACACCCCTCCCCAGTTCTTTAAAATCTGTTTTACAGGTATCGAAGTCAAACCATGAGCTTAAACACAGGAAAAAAAACTTGTTAGCACAAATGAGCAGCCCAAAAAGCCGAGAAAGTTGAAGGAGAAAAATGGGCAGCCCAAAAGGATGAAAGCAATCACGAGACATAAACATAATCATCGAGCCCAGAAAATCAGGAGGAGTTTGAAAATCCTACCAAAATTAGATTCGAGGCCGAATCCTTTTCAAGAGAGGGAGTATGATACGTTCCGGACCAGGCATCGAAGGGCGAAGTCAAGCCATCGATAGTATAACGGTGATCTACATGGAAAACGGAGCAAGTTCCGTGTTGGGGTCGAGCCGGAAGGAAGAAAGGATCAATTCGAAGCAAGGAATCGAAGTTCAGAGGGAAAAAAGGTGCAGAAGTCATCTTACGGCCGTAAGAGTGGAAGTTACGGCCGTAACACAGCTATCGCAAATTTGAGCAGAACCTTCATTACGGCCGTAAAGAATAATCCTCACTGCCGTTACTCCGCCTCGGGTTTAAATGAAGAATTATAAAATTTCATAGTTATGGTCGTAAGAAATATGGTCATTGCCGTAAGTCTCAAGCAGAAAGTCATTTACGGCCGTAAATGAGTTCATCACGGCCGTAAATCTAATATTTCGGATTTTCACGTATTTTTATTATTTTTCCGTTTTTAATTATTTATTTTCCTATTTTAGTATTTTAGTCTAATTAGGATTCTGTTTTGAGCACAATTAGTGGCTATGTTATTTTCTTATTTATATTCATTTCCATGATTGTAAAAGACAGTTTAGTTTTTGAGATTATTGAATTTAAGTTGAGAGAGTTTTCTCCAATTGAAAGGTTGAGGAGTCCCTTTTGTGTTCTTCGAGAACAAATCCAACTTATCAAATATTGTGAAATATTTGTGGCGTTGAACTTATCAAATATTCGCGAGAATATTTGTAGCGTTTCCAATTAGAATCTTATCAAGGAAATTGACGAGTCCTTGTGGCGTTCACCAATCCTGGTTCTTCAATCTGCATTGTCATTCATTGCGTCGTGATTTTCAGGTCAAGGTTTTATCGTCGATCTATCGTTAATTCCGTTATTTATTTTCTGTGTTCTTATTTATTTTAGTGTTTGATCTGATTTGAATCTTTCCTAGGTTTTAATTGTGTTATTTTTGCGTGTTTGTCGAGATTCCCCGATTGGGATCTCATCAATTGTGTTCCCGGAAAAGCACATAATTATATGTACTAATGAATATCATACAAGAATATTGTGTTGTTGTCCTAAAGAGCATAATTTTATAAGTTTCAATTATTTGAACAATGTTAATAAAAGATAAATCTACAAAAATTTTAATAGTGTTTCTTAATTGGTACGTTGTACTAGTATTAGTAGAATTGAGAATTGTATAGAACTAATGTTGGGTTTTGACCCCAAAAAAAAAAGTGCAGCCATGTGAGAAAAGACTTTGGGCCTTATTGGTTGATTAATTGGCCCATTAGGGCAATTACTTTGTCTTTTGCTTTTGCTCTTTCGTTGTGCCGTGGAATAAGAGGAATAATTAGGAGGTGGAGCCACATTTGGCTAAGGAATTCACCTCTGAAGTGTAAAAGGATAAGTAGT
The DNA here is from genome assembly GCA_963555705.1 of Ligustrum vulgare. Classification (NCBI taxonomy): domain Eukaryota; kingdom Viridiplantae; phylum Streptophyta; class Magnoliopsida; order Lamiales; family Oleaceae; genus Ligustrum; species Ligustrum vulgare. The sequence goes on along the minus strand of OY743173.1, from coordinate 36,035,637 downwards.
TATTTTTTGACACAATTTCTATATAAGGTTGTCTTTACCTATAAATATGTGTATTAAGGAGTCAATTAATTATACATCAAAACGTATCATATTTTGATCAAATATAGAGAAAATTGTGAGCTTTGTCTTTGTAGTTTCTTGCAATTTCTTGTGGGATAATTCAAGAAGTAGAAACTTGTGATTAGATAATAGCTCTTTATTAGTATTTTTCTGTGGTTTGTAGGATTGGTAATTGACAAAATTTTATATATTTGTAACAATTCAATATGTAGTGAAGGCTTTTGCGATCCAAAATTTCACGTTGTTGTTCTTATTTTCTTGTTTCTTGTTTGCTTATTATTACTTTGAATATCAAAAAAGATCTTGTTGGTTAAGTAAAGAGATAATCGACGTGTAATTCCTAACAACGAGAAGTTCTATAACATTAACATTTTATAATTTGACATGATCTGTTGAATCATCCTGGTTGAATAATGAGAATTGTAGAGCTTGAGCATGCAAAAGGACATTCATCGAAGCACCAGGATACTCTTCACGTTAATAAATTCTTATGCGTTGCTTGTTCTCAAAGAAAAATTGCTTATCTCACTAGCTAAATATGGAACAGGGTTCCTGATATTTTCGATTTTGAAATAATTTAAGGATATTTTTGTGGGCCCACTCACCCTCCTTGTATAACGTATTAAAATTTTGAAAATTAGGCATAATAAATTATTACACGTGTGATTGAAAAATTATATAGTGGTATAAGATATTATTTGCTCAAATTATATTATTATGAGAAAAGTGAAATATTTTAGTTCATACTAGTATTTACCCCATGCGATGCACGGAAGTTGTTTTCCGTAATAACTATTTCAATAAGTATTTTCAAAATTTTAATGTTTTTAATCAGCACAAATATAAAATGCATAAAAATAATAATATTCTATTACAATAATTATTAAAAATAAAAAAAAATAATTAATCCAAATTATTAAAAACTTATTTGGATAATAAATGTCAACTTATACATTTAAATAATAAATGATCGTGAATTTCAATCATTTTTATGCGTTATTGTTAACTTCTTTGAAAATGCAAATTTACATAATTTCTGCATTTGATTCTTGTGTTTAACATTATTTTTTCAATTTGTATTCAAAAAATCTATCACAATAGTTATAAATATGTGTTTAATCATGACCCAACAAATATTTGCATTTAACCAATAAGATTATACTTTTATTTGATCGACAATTACATTAATCAACACAAATTTATTTTATTATATTTTTATTTTAGTTTTTTCCTTCAAAAATTGTAAGTACATTTTGGAAGAAAAATAGCATTTAATGTTTTTCTTTTCTCACTTCTACTTTTATATATGTATAAATTGTAAGTACATTTTTGGAAGAAAAATAGCATTTATTATTTCTCTCTCCTCACTTCTACTTTTATAGATGTATAGATATAAATATAAATATAGATATAGATATAACTATATGAGTGTTTATCCCGTGTGATGAATGAAAGTTGTTTTCCATAATAATTATTTCGATAAGTATTCTCAAAATTTTAATGCTCTTAATCAACACGAATACAAAATGCATAAAAATAATAATATTCTATTACAATAATTATTAAAATTTAAAAAACAACATAATTGATCCAAATTATTAAAAACTTATTTGCATAATAAATGCTAATTTATATATTTAAATAATAAAAGATCGTAAATTTCAATCATTTTTATGCGTTATTGTTAACTTCATTGAAAATACAAAATTTACATAATTTATGCATTTGATTCTTGTATTTATGATGAGAATCATGGCGGGCTTGACAGAAAAATCAAATATTCAAGCCAAAACAAGAATTCAAACAAGTTCGGAGAGCTTCAAAGATCAAACCAAGTCAAAATGGATCAGAACCGTATTTACGGCCTTACGCTAGCTTGTCACGGCCGTAAGTCATCCTCGGGTGGAAATTAAAGAGTTCCAAGATTTTAACAATTACGGCCGTAAGTTTGTGGTCACGGCCGTAATCCTTAAGCAGAAGTACAGTTACGGCCGTAAATGATGCTGTCACGGCCGTAATTCCAGATTAACGCAAATCATGCGGATTTTTATTTCCTTAATTATAGGATTATATTTACTTTGTCTTTATTATTGTTTCTACTTAAATTAGGACTCCATTATGAGAGATTTTATCTATTCCTTAATTATATTAGATTTATTTAGTTTCCTAAGTAGACTAGGATTTTTATTCTAGTAGCCTATATAAAGGCATCTTCATTGTAATATTAAAAAAAGACTTTGATTGAATGAAAATTGTGTTGAGTTATTTCTCTCCCAAATATTGTTCTTGATTGAACATCTTCGAACTTATCAAATATTGTGAGATATTTGTGGCGTTCATCAAATTGAACTTATCAAGGATCTGGACATTCCTTGTGGCGTTCACCCCATTACGATTCTTGTTTTCACATCGTAACGGGTCTCGGGTTTAATATACCCCTGGTTCTTGCGTCGTAAGACTCGGGTCGTAGTGTTACCGTCCGTTCCAACCTGAATTCGGAACTTTTTCGGCGTTAATTCCACATGTTAGTCGTGACCCCCTCCCGGGATCACATCAATTTAACATTATTTTTTTTAATTTTCATTTAAAAAATCTATCAAAATGGTTATAAATGTTTGTTTAATCTCGACCAAACAAATATTTATATTTAACCAATAAGAGCATATACAATGGATGTGTTAAAGTGTTTATTAGTGTCATATGTTAACTAATAGTCACTTTTATGCCCACATTGGATATATTAGTATGTTTGTTAAAAGAATTTTTTTAGGTGTATTTTTAACTTGTTTATTAAAGTTAACAAACATATTAACACGTGAAAGACAATCTATATTGAAGACAAGAGAGAAACAGGAGAGGGAAATATTAAATAGTCATTAATTGGTTAATTTAGTTATTGATGAGTTAATTTAACAAATTCGATGTAACACTCATATAATAGTTCAAATTACATGTAGATGTGACACTTAACATCTGTTGTATTGTCTATGTGGTAGTGTTTAATTAATAAAAGTTAACACATCCATTGTGAATGCTCATTATACTTTTATTTGATCGACAATTGCATTAATCAATATGAATTTAATTATGACATTAATCTACACATATTTTTATTTTATGTTATTTTATTTTAGTTTTTTTCTTAAAAAATTGTAAGTACATTTTGGAGGAAAAATAACATTTAATGCTTCTCTCTCCTCATTTTTACTTTTATAGATGTATAGATAGATAGATAGATAGATAGATATAGATGTGTGTTTAATTTTGACCCAACAAATATTTATATTTAACCAATATGATTATACTTTTATTTGATCGACAATTGCATTTATCAATACGAATTTAAATACGACATTAATCTACACAGTTTTATTTATTTATTTATTTTAGGTTTTTCTTCAAAAATTACAAGTGCATTTTAGAGGGAAAATAACATTTAATACTTCTCTCTCTTCACTTCTACTTTTATATATGTATATAGATATAGATTCCAAAATCACAACATGATTTTATGTAATAATAATAATAATAATAATAATAATAATAATAATAATAATAATAATAATAATAATAATAATAATACACATTGTATTATAAATTGTTTAGAAAAATTAAATATCTTCCTTGAATACAACGTTTGTCGTTAAATTACTTTGACTGTCATCCTTGTAGAAGATCAAAATTTTTAAACACTTGCGATTTATAACTCTTAAAACAACAACGTATAATTGACCGTGACTGAAAACTAGTTTCTTTAAAAAAAAAAAAAAAGAAACAAGAAAAAAAAAACGAAATTAGATAACAATTGACCTTGACTTTTATTGATTTTCATTGCATATGAGAAAATTATCTTCAATTAAATTTGAAAGACAATCTTGGATCAGACGGGGTTAGTGACATTTATTATCAATTACTTTTCATACTATTAAGTAAAAAAGACATTTAGGTATAAGCATGTAAAGATCAAATAGTCAAAATATTTAGCATTTTAATTTGTGAAATAGTTATTTGTCGTCGTGGCCTTTTAAATCCTTAATACTTTCTTTGAACTGCATTTAACAAAAGTAATTAACAATTAAACTAAATATAATCTCAATTCATTGGAATAAATATATATATATATATTTATAAAATTACAACAATATATTAAAAGTAATAAACATATCTCAAAAGCTTTTGGGTAGATAAGTGTATATATCTTGAACTATAAGTGTACCATATAATGGATTAACGGCTATAGATTCAAAATCATCATCTGCAAAAATATCGATTTCATTTTTTTATTTTATCATATCTATCAAAATAAAACTTTTATGCTATATTTGATTTATAAGGTGGAAAATATTTTCTCACCAAATAAGTATAAAAATATTTTCAAGGTAAGTGGTTAAAGTATGCTTCAATTGAGATTGTGCCATATAAATATATTTTCTAAGTCAAATTTCTCAATCAAACATCAAACAAACACAAAATGTGAAAAATATTTTTCATGATGTGATGCTTCAATTGATTGTATCATAAAAAAATATTTTCTAAGTCAAATTTCCCAATCAAACATCAAATAAACACAAAATGTAGAAAATATTTTTCATTATATGACATTTTCTAAGCAAAATTAAGATAATCAAACGTATCCTTACATTTAATATTTAATGTGATTTTAGAGACGATGTGTTTACAGTTGGCTCTAACTTGTGAGTTAGTATAAAAAAAATTTGTTGAGATTTTCGATTTGACACTCATAATGCATATTTTTCAATTTTCAAAATAATAGTATAATTATTAAAAAAAACTATAAGTGTTAAAAAAAATATGTATTCATTATATTTTGCAATATTTATTTATTTAATTCAAATATGGTTTTAAATTTTTTAAATTATAATTTTATCAATATTTAAATTTTTATATAATTATGATTTTAAGTTTATTAATTAGAATTTTATAATTATAACATAATTATTATACATTTTAACATTAAGGTAATAATTTAAAAATTGAATCAATTAGTTTGATCTATATATATATATATATATATATATAGTAGAGTCAAATAAGGTCACTTTAGTAACTTTACCGCCAAAACACGGCTTCTATAAATGTGATGTGCTTTGTTTATTATTTATTTTTTTTTACCCAATTTTTTTAGAATTTGTATAAATGTGGTTTTCAATTTTTATTGTGTTCACACTGCTTTTGTTTCTTGCCCAGGAGTCAACTGAATTCAACTTAATAAGTTTCCCATCAAAACAAAATGTGATGCCTTTTTTTTTATTAATTACCAAGTTTTTTCTGAATTTGTATCGGTGTGGTCTTCAATTTTTATTGTATTCACACTACTTCTGTTTTCCATTCATGATTCATGCCGGAAAACAAATTATTTTCACTTTTTTTTCCCTTTTTCCAGAATCTGCTTTGTTTTTTTTAAATCTATACACTGTATTTTTCATTATCTGTAGAGTTGTTAGTCGAATGATTTAACTCGGGTATCCGAAAAAATAAAAAAAAACTATGAATAGTAATATATTCTAGAAAAGCTTCGAAAAATGATATTGAAATGCAAATGTGTTTGGACACCGGAAGTCATAAATCTGAATTTTTTTATGGATGCGATGCATAAGAACCATGAAGGTTTGGACACGGTTCTGCTATGATTTTTTTATTTCCTGTAATAAGGATTCCGGATTGAAGACTTTACTCATGGAGGATTTTGTGGAGAGAAATCAGAATTGTGAGAGGCGGATAATGGAAGTCCAATGGTCAGATTGCTATTTATTTGGATGCCAGAAAGTTATAGGGTTTTGAAGAGTGTGGGCCGAGTATTGTTGATTTGTTGGGTCACAATAATGTAAAATATGTAATCAGGCCTCCCTATTGTAGTCTGCACTGTAACTTTTTTGATTCTTTGATAAAAATTAGAAATAAAAGTTGAATTTTACTTATTTATTTCGTGTTTCATTCTATTTTTCATTATATATTTTTTTTTTTGGGCATTAATGTGTGTGAAATCTTACGGTTTATTAGTTGTGTACATATGACATTATGTCAATTAAATTATCAAATTTTTAATATAGCTTCTTTTCGATAATAACAGTAAAATATTTTAGTTATATCGTCTTTTTTCGTATATTATTTTTTACTAATGAGATTGTGTTTTATGACCTCATATATTTTGTAATATTTTATGCTATATCTAATCATAGTTTTTTTGTCCATTTGTCAATTAAATTATCAATTGTTTTTTAAAAAAATAGCTTCTATTTCAATACTAACAATACAATATATTAGTTCAATCTACCTTTTTCTTCTTATTTTCTTTTAACTAATAAGAACGTGTTTTATTTAATTTTTTATTTTTTTTTATATTTTATCTTATTTATAATCTTTTTTTTCTATACCCATTGATAATTGAAGTGGTTCACAAGAACGAATATATTTTAAGTTGTTTTAAGATTAAATATTAAACTTATTAAAAATATTATTTTTTATATAGATGTGTGGATATCCATATTGTTATTTGTTGTGTTGCTTTCATGTTATTCGTGATCTTAATCATTGTTAATAATTGTTAACCGTCTCTCAATCTTCTTTATTATTAGTCGTGTTACTATTTTCATAATTTTATTTTGTTGATTAAAAACGTGTGTATTGAATCTATCATGTTTTGAATTGTCCATATTTAAAACGCCTTTTTATGATGTGTATTGTAACTTGGTTGAAATCTTCATTATTTTTATGAATTTTAACTTTTTTTGTGTGTGTGTTATTTTTCACAGAGGGATATTTATGATACCATAATGGCAGTGACGGACCCAGAAATTTAGATTAGTGAGTGCGAAACAGAATAATGTAAAAAATAATTTCTAATAAGACAACGATAGTATTCAAAATGTAATACATTTTTTTACAATCGTTCCTTATGACTTCTCATAATTTGAAAATGTCGTATAATAGTCTCATTATCAATTTTATTAAACAAATCTTTTTCAACATACACCACTAAGCTATCATTCATCTATTGGTCTCCACTCCGATTATGCAGTGAATTTTTCACAATATTCATAGTAGAAAATACCTTTTCAATTGTAGGAGTAGCAACTGGAAGAGTTAATCCTAAAGTCACGAACATATAAACCTATGGGTACACTTGATTTTTTTTGGTCAAAACCAACTTGATTGCAAGTTCACTAAGGCCTCGTAATTCTCTGAACTCCTTGCAAGAGTGTATATCAACAATATAGTTTCGAAGTTGATCATCAAGTGCCATAAGTTGTACTTTCGAAAAATCTTCAAGATAATGCTTAGTAAGACTAATTAATTTCTCCTCGTCAAAAGCATAGAATGAATCATCGAGACATAAACATGCTAAACAAAGAAGTAATTATGTACTTGCCTCAGAAAAACGACCATTCAACTCTTGAAGTTGTGTATCAATGATAGAATAGAACAAATCCACACGAAAATGATGGAGATTTGTTGTTTCTTTATATTACGCCGTGAGCGACCTAGGCATATAAACACACTATCCATATCAGGAACACCAATATTATACTTCTGAAAAAAAGTAATGACTTAATCCAAAAAAGAATCCCGCTCGTTTTCCTTAATCTCTTGGAGCCTTTGTTTGTATAGTGTCACTAAACTCATAGCATCAACAATATCCTGATCTTTTCTTTGTAATGTCTTAGACAATTCATTTGAGATTCCTAAGATGATTCTCGTAAGTTGTAGATTAAATACAAACTCAAATGATTGCATCGAGTCTAATAAATTATCAGGCTCACATATTTGTTCACGTGTTGATCCATCAACAACAATCATTTCAACGACATCAATTATAGGTGAGAACATCAAAATCAAAGTACGATAATGCGATCCCTAACGTGATTCACCACAACGTGCAATAGTACTTCGTTGATTAAGACCCCGTCCACTTGAAATCCCACCATTACCAAGTGCTTCAGAAATTATGGCTTCTTGTTTCTCTCGAAGAATATCACAACGCTTTGAGGAAGCTCCAACAATATCCACCATATTAGAAACCAAATTAAAGAGTGACTGAACTTTCTTATGCTTCTTTGCCACAGCTACAAGAGCCAATTGAAGTTGATGTGCAAAACAATGTACATAAAAGGCACTTGGATTCTCTTTCAAAATAATTGCTTTTAGACTATTGAACTTGCCTTGCATATACTAGCCTCATCATAGCCCTGACCTCACAATCTGGATATACTCAACCCATATCTTGAAAATAATTTATCTATAGCCGCCTTAAGTGATAGATTTGTAGTACTAGAAACATGTTCAATCCCAATAAAACGCTCAACTACATGTCCCGTCTTATTAACATAACGTAAAACAATAGACATTTGTTCCTTCATGGAGATGTCTTGAGATTCATCAAATATAATTGAAAAGAATGTACCAACAATATCATTGATGATAACATCGATTGTTTCAACAACTGCAGCACTTACAATATCCTTCTGAATTTTTGGAGATGTTAGTTTGTGATTTTTTTGGAGCATTTTTCAAAGTGACAGCTTTAATATGCTCATTATGATTAGCAAGAAAATGTAATTGTTCAAGAAAGTTACCTTGATTGTTTGACTCTTCACACTCATCATGATCATGAAAAGCATGTCCTTTCCGTAAAAGAATTCGAACACAATCAATTGATGCATTTAGATGAACTCGATATGTACTCCGTGCTTGTTTTGTCTGCTTGAAGAAAACTGTCTCAATATGCTGCTCTTGATTCATCAATGCTTCACAATTTCTTCGGGCTTGATTGTGCGCACTATTCACATCTCCAACATGGACTCCAAGTCTATCCTTCTTTCTGAAATTCTGGAACCCTTCTTTCAAAAAAGCATCATCACCTCCTTGTTTGGTCCAAACAAATAACAGTATAAATAAAATGCAGCATTTTTACTTATACTATATTCCTACCAATCACCATATTCATTAAACCAAGGAGGAATGAATCTCCTTGTTTTGTTTCGTGGAAACACATGACTCCGAGATTGACATGGACCTCTCTGCAAGTATGCTCTTCTTATTTGATCGCGAAGATTAACATTGTAATCCATAGTTGGAGTTCTTAATCCGGGGTCAATGAGGAGTTGTGCAAGTGTAACATCAATAGGCTCAATAGCTGCTTCCATTACCACAAAATTTTCTTGAAAATCAGTTTCATCAATGTTTGCTTAATCGATTGCATCAATAGTTGCTTCCTTTGCTATTGCTTCATCGATTTCATCAATATCATCAATACTTGCTTCATTTGCTTCATTGGTTTCATTAATTTTTGCTTTATTTGTTTCATCGATTTCATCAACGCGTGATTTCTTTGCATCAACCTCTTCAATAGAATTTTGAGACATTCTTTTAAAATATCTCAACATTTCTTCCTGCAAAATCAAATCAAACAAAGATAGCTTGAAAATCCCCTTCAATCCATGACTTAATTATGTGTTCTAATAATTATATAAAGCTTCTGTATTCAGTATTCTAATATTATATCCATCCATCCTCAAAATTTAAAAACAAAAGAAATTGGAAAAAGAAGTTACAACTTACAATCTTCAAAACAAATTAAACAATTCAATACTTGAAATTGGAAAACACATTAGTCATTAATTACGGATTGCCCACTGTGACTCAGAAACATGAAATAACGAAATCATGAAAAAACATACACATTACACAACCAATGAACCAAATAAAGCTCGAATTAATTAATTAATCTAAAGAAATCTGCTTAGTGCAAGTGCTTACATCGTAACAGGCTAAAGGTAGGTTTTGGTTCAAATTCAACTGTCTAGCGATCGAGGCTTCGAAGTTCGACTTCAAGGGAATCTTGCTTGCTGCTGCTGCGACTCTGCGGGCACTGGGTGCAGGTAAGCTACTGGGTGGTGGGCGAATGGCGGTGAGGTTGGACTTTTAGGTCGATGGAGGCGAGGTTGTGGCTAAGAAAATGATGAAAGAAAAGAGAACGAGAGACAGAGAGTATTGGGCTTAGGTTAGGCGCTTAGCTGAAGGCCTATATGAAAATGAGGGGAAAAAAAAAGAGGTTGTAGCTAAAAATGGACAAAAAAAAAAAGAAACCGGCAACAATGCAAGTCATAAGTTCTTCATTAAGGATGTTGTTGAGCCCCTTTGATTCTAGGATACCTATTAGATTTCAAAGGCGACAATTTTCATTGATAGTGTCTTATGCAATGACCATAAATAATAGTCAGGAACAATCACTTTCGCATGTTGGACTTCTTCTAAAGAAACTTGTTTTCACTCATGGACAACTTTATGTTGCGATTTCTAGGGTTACCAGTTGTTCGAGATTGAATATGTTGATTTATGATAAGGAAGGAAGACTTACTAATTCAATAACAAATGTAGTTTACAAAGAAGTTTTCAAAAATTTGTAGCAGTAACGTGAAATCAACATTTAATGTTGCAACATTTTATTTGCAATTTTTATTTTAATTGATCTTAATTAGTGGGTCATCTATTATCGAGACATTGTTTCTTTGTCCAGACATTTCTTCCCGTGCATCGCACGGGTGAGCTAACTAGTACTCCATTTGTCTCATAAAGATAGTCTAATTTTCCTTTATGTAAAATTTATTTTTTCAACAATATTAAATGACATTTCTTAATTTATGAGAAAATTGGTAAGGAACTATATTTGTGGGACGGAGGGAGTATATATATATCATTAATGACCCACATTTTTTACTAATATCATTAATGACCCACATTTTTTACTAACTTTGATTTAATACCAATTTTTATTAATTACATTTAATACTTTTTTTTTTTTGCAAAAGTTTCCTAATTTAGAAAGAATTTTGGGTGGGAAAGTGTGTGCGTAAAATGATGACGATTATCCTATTATTATTATTATTATTATTATTATTATTATTATTATTATTATATATAGATGTTCGTTGAGAAAATTTTGAGTGAAAGTGCTATTTCACATGCCATAAGTTTTTGTATATAAACATGTCAAAATGATAACCTCACGATTGACTTATGACGTTATATGGTTTTCATCACAAATTTTGAAAGTGCGACATATTTTTTACTGCAATGCCTGAGATTGAAATAAGTGAATGTTGAGAATAAGTGATTGAGTTTGAATCATAAATTATAATTATCCATGGAGGATGAAATGTTACTACATGGTTGTTGGTTTATATAGTATAAGATTTCTCAGCATTAGGAGGAGAAATTAAGTAGTGGAATTGATAAATTTATAACACGCCTGAAGTATGATGATAATAGATTCCAACACAAATGTCTCTAAAATAATTGTGAGGATCTTATGGACGCTAGATACTCATGGAGTATAAAAATATCACTAAGTATCAGGCACCTGAATGTAGAAAATATAAAGAGATCTTTATATATATATATATATATATATATATTGAGATGATATGAAATCGAGAAATAAAAGTCGACAACAGATAAACCAGAGTTCTATTATGAAAATATGGATGATAATCCATACAAATTTGGTCAAAGATAAAAATCCTAATAAAGAGATTATTTTTATAGGAATTTTAGTTCGAAAGACTTAAAAGTGTAAAGCTAGTAAGTACTTGTGCAAATGAAAGTGTATTATATAATTGTAAAATACGACTTGTCACGAAAATTTTCAAATTACTGGCATGGTATGTGATGGATGAAATTATAATTTAATCATTATATTGAGCTCTTTGATATACTAATAAGTGAGATCAAATTTATGATTCTCATCTTGGTATTTTGAGAATATCTTTTTATGTGTCAATTGATAGCCTTATATTGAGATTTCAAACGAAATGATTGCAAATTATATTTGTGAGAAATAATTTATATTTAAATGATTAATTATAATTCAAACAATTCACAATTTCCATATAAAAGATGTCTGAAATATACAAGTATAATAATTGAATATTTAATGTGCCTAGAATAGAATCATTTTGTGATGGAATGTGATTAGATATATAAAATTAGATTACATGAAAAATTGTACAAATAACTCTATATGACAAAATATTAAAATTGAAATGTACCATTTTTGTGAATAATATTTGAAAATCCTAACTCTTTGTTTTTAAGATGCAAATTTATATTTAATTATTCAAATGAAGTGCATAAGTTAATTGTTCACTGAAGTGAATAAGTCATTTCCATATTTGAAAATTGTATTAAATGCATTGATAAATATTGATTATAGAACATGGCTCGATAAAGCATGTTCAAATGATTAGAAATATGATATAGTTTCCAAGTTCAAAGGAAGACTTAAATATATATTTAAAGAATAAATACTATTAGATAATGAGCTATTTATATATGCTTGGTGAACAGATTTAATATTGTATCGATTAACAATTGAATTAATGATATTCAATATCGATATAATTGTAATGCACTCACTAGTGCTTACATGAGGGGGAGCTAATACTCATTGTACTTTTTTTCCTTATTTGAGATTTTGTCCTACAGAGTTTTTCTAACAAGATTTTTAATGAGATTTCTATTATGACATACAAATGAAGATTGACTTTAAGATAAGATATTACAGAAGATTGATGATATCGATGTTCAATAAATCTGTTTAAGCGACAATGTGGTCTATTTATTCACAAAAGTATTGTCAATATCTACGTTCAAAAATTGGTTAACGAGATTGGAATGCGTCGACTCAATGAGTAATGTTGATCAACATCGGTGGAATAGTTATACTCTTTTTCCTTCGCTTAAGTTTTGTCCTAATGAATTTTCCTAATGCTTTCTGTTGTGTGTATCAAAATTCGATTTGAATGGTAAACTCTTGTGGTGCCACCCTCCTATTATGTTCCACAATAAGGTTGTATTTGATTGAAAAGATAGAAAATTGGTGGAAAGAAAATAATTTTCAAGGCATTGATTTGCCTGAAAATTATTATACAAGAAAATATCAATTGGAAGTGTTTAATTAGATTAACTTTTTAGGTGGAAAAAGTGGTGAAATTTTCAAGTTTTGTTATTTGATTGACATTATTTTTCATGACAAATAAAGTTAGAATTTTTCACACATTTGTGCTTGATAATAGTAATGTTAATTTTTTGAAAAAAAAAAGTCAATTAACAATAACAAAAATAATCGAATGTGACAGTAATTGTTTTCCACCAAAGATGAATATTTTCTTGGTTTGCATGGCAAAAGCCATGTTTTGCATGGCTCCATGTAGAAAAAAGGTAATCAAACACACAAAAGTTAGAATATGAAAAATATTGGCCAATTTTCAAAGCGATAACCTCATATTTGACTTGGAAAATGAAATTTTTTCCTACTTTCCTATTTTTTCTCTCTTTGATTGCAAAAATTTAGCCAAGACAATATTTTCTTCCTCTTGCCTCACGCACCTGATTTGGTCACTTTTGCTGGAAAATATTTTCTTTTGATTTTGGTAGGAAATGTTTTACCATTTTCGTCACGTTTGATCAATTTTATTATTGTTAATTGACTTATTTTTTTAAAAAAAGTAACATTATTATTATCAAGTACAAATGTGTTAATAAAGTAAAAAAATATTAAAATATCTATTTTTTGTGATGGAAAATAATGTTAATCAAATAACAAAACTTGAAGAATTTCCCAATTTTTTACCTAACAAAATTAAACCAATCAAACATTTCCAGCCAACTGATATTTTCCACGAAAATAATTTCTAGGCAAATCAATTCCTTGAAAATTATTTTCTTTTCACCTATTTTTCATCCTTACAATCAAACGTACCCTAAGTGTTTCGAAACGTGGTTAGTGTCTGAATTTATGTTAGACACGATTCGAATTAGATTATGATTTTATTTTATTTTTTCCTTTGATTTTAACTTCAATGATAGAACTCGACAACTTTTAGTTCACATTCCTACTACATATTTGATTAAGATAATGTTATCTAATACACTGATGCTATAACGTCAATCTACGTTACATTATGTGATAAACTTAATAAAATATAGAATTAAGTAATTAATTTAATTGGATTCTTCATCTAAGATCGCTTAATGTCATCTGAATTGATGTTATAACATCAATGATACAACATTTCTCTTTGTTCATTGAGATGATCCCGGACAAATGAAATTTGGTGGGACCACTGAGCCCACAAACAGTACTACCAAACCAGCATAAAGAACACAATTTTGTGTATAAATGTGGGAAGTCAGCGATCATTTTCTAGATGAAAACCGATGCTAGCGTTGACTTTACAATCAAACTGCAAAAATCCAACTAAATTCAACCAACTCTGCCTCGGAAGTGTGTTACGTAAATCAAAATACAAAATACAAAGGCAAATTATATTTACACCACCATTATTATTAATGACATCATATTTTAATTGTAATAAATATCTCTATTATTTTGCTTATTTTGACAATTATTTTCTTATTATTTTTTGTCGTATTCTTATTTTAATCATTAATTAATTAGTATATCTTATCTCTATTGGCAATTTTATTTCAAATATTCTATTAAATTGAAAAAAATATTTTTTGAATTTTTGTAATTATTTATTTTTCTTGCTTATTTAAATAAAAGAGAGGTAATTAAAAAAATTTCCTCACTCCTAAAAAATTCTTTAGCCATAATTGGCGCGATAAACTATGCTAATTAATAGAAATTAAGGATAAAAATAAAAGAAAAAAGCTAAGAGGTATAAGTACAAAAATTAAGGATTATCATTGCATTTAAATTGTGGTGCACTTAACAAAAAATGTGGTATTGATATAATTACCCAAATACAAATCCCGATTGCGTGGTACGTGTTCTATGCTTCTCAATATATCTTCTTTACGAATATGTTCTACTCAATATAAAATATCTATTAGATCGAATTGAATAAAATAAATATTTAAATTAAAATTAAATTTTTTATGGTATTAAAAAGATTAAGAAAAATGCAGAATTTTTATAGTCCTTTCAATCCTGACATTATCTAATGTGCCAATCATAAATTAGTTGATGGAAATTCGAAAAAAAAAAAAAAAATTGAGCCGCAACTTTGACGACCCTCACATGTCATGTCCTGTCATTGGACTTGGTGAATGATGTAAATCGTAAGTTATACCTCCAAAGGTACAGGGTGAAATGCTGCTTGTACACTTGTACTTATCCAAGGGCCAAATTTATATTTCATGATTCGAATCTTTGTCGCGTCAGCCTCA
Organism: Ligustrum vulgare; assembly: GCA_963555705.1. Classification (NCBI taxonomy): domain Eukaryota; kingdom Viridiplantae; phylum Streptophyta; class Magnoliopsida; order Lamiales; family Oleaceae; genus Ligustrum; species Ligustrum vulgare. The sequence continues at coordinate 36,020,364 of OY743173.1, read as the reverse complement.
AGTAAAGCTGGAGGTTTTTCAACTTCCCCTTATACTAATAGGATGTTAGGCTAGGAAAGAGATTTGGCCGATCGTACTCATGACATATGACACATTATAATTATTTATGTAGAACAAAACTAGATAAACACAGTAAAGATTCAAAAAAACTCGAGAATTTAAGAACAAGCTGATTAAATTGAATATTGATCTTATAAAAAATTATAATCTCATTGAATCAAAATGATTCTTGATTTTGGAAAATAATGCCAAAATTAGATCTAAAATCGGAAAATTTCAAAAGTTTTATAATTTTATTCAATATACAATTAACATGAATGAAAATCCTAATATGTTTTTAATGAAAATAAGAAATCCTAATCAAGCAAAGAGACTTAACTCATGTTTGAGCCACATTTTTATAAATTATTTTTTTTTTCTAAAACTCATCTTCTATATGCATTTTCTCAATAATTTTTTTTATAAGTAAATTTCGGGGGTGGGGGGAATCCTATTGTTTTGATCACAAACTCTTTGAAAATCACTTTTACAAAATTTATTTTCAAAAGAAATTGGATTATACGGTATTGTTCGATAACTCTAATGTCTCTTTCCATACACAATAAACAAATGGGACAAACAGACACTTCCTCGTCTCGTCTCACGAGTTTGTGTGTTAATGTTGGTTTAAGATCTTAATTCCACAATTTCCACTTGTGATCATATCTTATCTTATCTATTAACCACAAAAACACACCTGTCCTTCAACTGTCTTTGTTACCACTTAGATGGAAGTAAATGGCAGCATCCACTCCACTTCACCCATAGTCAATGCCTACATCAATTTTACACTTGCCACCTCTCCACTATTATTAACCAGTCCACTTGAATCCAATAAGTCTGTTCAACTGCAAACTTGAAAATATATTCTAAAAATTAGTCCATTTATAAATTAAAGTCAAAAAATACCGTAAAACTGACTAATGAACTGGCTAATTCACGCCAAAAACTAATCCAACCACAAAATTGACTAATCGTTAGAGGTGGTAAATGGATCGAGCGGCTCGTCCAGGCTTTGGCTCTTCACACCAAAAACTAAACTAATCCAACTATAAAATTGAGTAACCGTTATAGGTGGTAAATGGACCAAGAGGCTCGTCGAGGTATGGGCTCGTCTTGAGACGAGCCTGAGCTAAAGCCAAGCTCAAAATTCGAAACAACGAGCCAAGCGAGTTCAGCTAGTCGCTCACTAAGAGTAGCTCATGGGCTTAAGGGCCTTGCCGATTTGGCTCGACCATTTGCCATACCTATAAACTGTTCAACCTTTCAACACATAATCAATTACTAGGTCAATAGCCATGTCTAAATATTGGAATCTTGAAAAATAATGATCAAATGCCTCAACTCCTCGTCACAAAAGATTTCGTCATTTTTTTCTTTCTTCTGTAAACTAGGTTTTAATCTTAAAATAACTATGAAATTCGTGCACGGAAAAACCACAACTTGGTCAGAAGGGACAGGAGATCCATGTTTGTAGGGCGTAACCAAATTATTTTAGAGGTTTTATGGATTGGGACCACATTTAGATGACCTAAAAAAATGAAACGAGGACTAATTTCACATGTAACTATAAGCTGGTTGGTACAAAATGGAATGTCGATATTATAAACTATAAGATGTTTGGCGATATAAAATTTCTGCTTCCTAAGCTCCATGTTGTTTCTTGTCCCCTTTTTTACCCATATATCATGATTTTCTTTTCTTTTTCTTTGTTTTCTCGTACATTGTACGAGTTAAGATGAATGTACGACTTATGAAAAGTTTTATAAGCGACATTGCCTCTAACGTTGTCCTCAAAAACGCTAATAGCGCAAAGGTAGCAAGTTCGAATCCTCACGTGATCGAATTTGTTAAGCACTTTGTCGATTCTGTGGGTGGTACTCAACTCTGGCCAGCTTGAAGTATAAACTGCAATTTACATCATCTATCAATCCCCAAAATAGGGGCGAAGGGGGGCCTAAGTTTGGCGTTCAACCATTTTTTTTTTTAAAGAAGGTAACGCTTATCGACTTCTATCTAACTACATAATTGACCTTTGAATTCGAAAACGGTCTTGATCAGCCTTTTGACTCGTGTAACATAACCTAAAAGTTCTGGTCATTGTTGCATCTTACGGACTGTTCGGCAAACCTGCACCACCAATTTTTTTGATTTTTTTGTGTTTTTTAGGTAAAATGTGTTGTTGAAAATTGAAGAGAATATATGTAATTAAAAAGTGATTCGAGAAATTGTGATATTCATAAATTGGTTTATAAATCATAATTTGATCAACATACACACTCAAGGTCTTACATCATTTTCTTGCATTCAATTTCCAATGGGAAATGCCCCCACCACATTCATTAAGTTGTCTAGTTTTTAATAATAAATATTGTAATATTTAGAAGACAAAAATTCCATTTTCCCATTTCGTCTGACTAGAGAAGTGCTAGGATAAATTATTAAAGCGGTTATCCCACTAACAAAATTATAGCTACAACATGTTAATCTTTACCCAAAAAAATAAATAAATAAAATCTAGACAACTTCGTGATTAAATTTGCTTCGAATGCTAAAAATTTGCTATTTTCGAACTATATATCAAATTAAAAATCTAAATGAGAATTAACTAAAATTAACGTAATCAAATCTCGAACTTAATCATTTTCTCAAAAAAAAAAAAAAAATCTCGAACTTAATCACATTCAAATTAATTATTGAAATTAATTAACAAATATGACAATACTATCCTCTGTTTAATCACTCCATGGATTCCGCTGACTGTGGAATTTGAAAAGGGAAAGTAAACCATTTTTGACTAAAAATATTTTACTAATTTTTTTATAAGACCAAAAAATGGAGTGTATTAGTATTCACACTCATATTTTGCTAATATTCCACCGAAGGAAACTGTTGCGTGGTCTGGATATAGCAAAATATGGAGTTCCTAAGCTAAAATATATGTTGATGAAGACAGAATTACCGCTGGAGTTTGCACATTATTAGACTCCGGAAAGCCACCGAAAGAGCTCGCTGATTTCTTCCCCGACGTGGTTCGCTTCCAGATCCTCGACGGGGACTACGGTGTCGCTTCGGCGGCTACTGCCTGTGAAGAAGCGGCCGGAGCTTCTGAAAGACATTGACCTTGACGAAACAGAAATCGAAGCCAACTTATCAACGTACTCTCTAAGCCAGTTCCTCCCGCTGGAGACCTCTCCAGCCAAAACCCCCCCTGGCAGCGGTTCAGCCACCGGAACTCCTATTGAGGACTCCTTATCAAGGGAATTGCAATCAGACGATCCTCTCCGGTGAGTGGTGGATCCGATGGAAACCTCGTAGCCATTATCCACAATGTACTCGAAAGAACCGATTGAATAAGACCGCTGCCCTCCCCCGACGGTGTCCTCCGTGCCACGGCGGCGACTGATGCTTCCCATTTCAATCCGAAAACTCCCGCCATTTTCACTTACATTACGATTTTCAAAGTTATTTTCAATATTATTACCTCCACCACCTGTCTCAAGCAACATGATTTTATCCAGTACTTCCGAGTCGGAAGGTAGCACTGACGATCGGCACAAAGGACAGGTTTGATTCGACACAAGCCACGAGTCAATGCACCCGGCGTGGAACGCATGACAGCATAACGGCAACAAAATGAGCTGATCCTGCGGCTCAAATTTCGACAAACACACCGCACAATCACCGCCGGTAAGGTTTCCTGTGATGGAGTCGAACGTGAAGAGAGGAAGAGAATCGAGCAGATTGCTCGACACCACACGGCATTGATTCAAGTTAGGATTCGAATCATGGCGTAGAACAACAACATCATCTGCTGCGGCGAAGGTGCGGAATGAGCGGTGGAAGCGCTTTGAAATCAAACGAAGAAGAAGGTAAATAGAGGCCGAGACAATTATGGCAGAGGCGACAATAATGATTACTATAACGATCGATGATGAAGATGAAGGGGACGGAGATGGTGTGTTCATGTACGGTGGTATTTGGTTGATTGGAGTGTAGGAGCCGCTGCTTATAAAGGCGAGTGACGGCGGCGGTGGCGTAGCGTAAGTAGACATAACTGAATAAACATACGAGGAAGTAATGGATTTAGTGAGAGAAAGAAGGGGTTTGGATTAGGCCGCTTTTAGAGAGAGAGAGAAGGGACATGGAGTTGGGTGAGGAATTTATGAAGACAGCACCGGTGAAGTAAAGGAATTGGAGGCAGGTGTTTAATGCAATGACATTCATGGAGAGGGTTTGGTTTTGGTGTTTAATACATATGTACTGTGTGTTTGTGTGTGTTTCGCAGAGAGAGGAGAGGAGAGGAGAGGAGAGGAATTATGAATGAATTGAATGAGAAGTAAGGAAAAGACAGCCGAGCATTTTATTTGTTTGGTTTTCTTATTTTCCATTATTAATTAATTTTTTAAATTTTTTGTATTATTTTAGGTTTTGTTTATTAAAAGTTTTGTGCATAAAAATATATTTTTTATATTTTCAAAGTAAAATTTGTGATTGAAAACTGATTAGAGAAAATATTTATGGTTAAAAAGTAATTTTAAAAATTGTGTTTTTCTAAACATGTTTGCCAAATATAGGCTTAGTTACATCATTGTACCAATGTAAATTACACCTTCATAGTTAAAGGCTCGTTTGGCATGATTTAAGAGACTTAAAAGTTGATTTTGAACCCGTTTAGTTGATTTTAAAATAGTTTTTGGAGGATCGTGTTTGGTATTGTTTAAAAAAAAATGATTTTTTTAAAAATAAATAGTGATTTTTAAGAGAATAGATGGTTGAAAAGTCAAATATTTTGAACTTAACTTTTAATATATAATTGAAATTGAGTAATAAATTTAATGAAAAACCAAACAACGGCCTAATCTAAGTTATTTTGAAAGAGAAAACGTTTTTATAAATTAGTTTGGAAACAATCATTAAGATATTTTTCTTAAAAAAAAAATAGAAATCCTAACAAAAAGATCTTAAGTACCAAACAATTTTAGCTAAATGCAATTCAAATCTGCAACTAATTTATACTTCATCGGTACCATAAAAATAAATTAATTTTCCTTTTTTTGTCTCAAATTATAGATCACTTTTCTTTTTTAGAGTATATTAATTTTTTCATTTTCTAATATACCCCTATTTAATATGCATAATGCATTATTTTTAATAAATATGAACAACTCGTTATTCAATGTAGAGGTATATTAGGTACAATGTAGGTAAATTTATAGTTTCAACATATATTATGTTTTTTCTTAATTAGCATGAAAATAAAAGTGAATCTATCTTTATAGGACAGAGAGAGTATCAAAAGATAAAAAGCTCGATTTCAGGTAGGCGTTTAATTCCATTTTAGTTTTCCTAAACCATTGCACGAAACATATTCAATCATGGCTATTTTTCTTGTCCTATTTTCTTTCTACTAAAAAAGATAATGGTGGAACACGTGAAAATCCACTCGATCAGTACTGAATGAACAAATATTTGTATATATTAAAAGATGAAACAATGATAGGTTAAACTTAGGTATATTCAATTCTTACTAATCCCTGAAAGAAATAAATTCTATACGTATTTATTTATTTATTACAAGACCCTCTTTCATGCAAATCTTGATCGGTGAGGATTGAAGTTGAAAGCTCATATTTATAACTATTCTTGTCCTATAAAGATACATTTGATTCTATTTTTACGAATATTTTAAAAAGAGTAAAGCGTGATGAAGTTACGAGGTCGAGCTTTAAGCTTAAGCCCGCCTAGACAAGAAAAAAAGCCTCGACAATACACAAGCGAAACGCAAGTGAAGCGTGAATGCCAAATTTTCAAGTTTAAACGCGCCTAAGCGTAAGCATGAGCAAGTTTTTTAAAACTGACACACAAGTTCACAAAATATAATTAGATTCCATTTGGTGGAGATTAAAATCAATGTGTAGTTAAAAGCTATGGATCTCATTTAAACTAAGATCTAAATTATAATCCTTACCAAACAAGGACTTAATATACTTATCCCCTGTTTGGCCCTCTTTACTTGGAAATCAAATTTAAACAACACTCAATCTCAATCATTAATCTTAATCAAACATACCATTTCTTACTCTTCAAAGATTTTTTAACCATTCATTCTCTAAAAATACTATTCAAAATCACATTATTTTTCAAATAATGAGGGCCAAACCGAGGCTTAATAATATAAAATTTTCTTCCATTTTCATAAAATATCCTTATATTAAATAATTGTTTAAATAAAATTAGTTGTATTTGTAGATAACAAAGTAAATAAATAAGGATTATTGGAAAACTAAAAAATATCTTTACCTTTTCCCTTATTAGAAGAGCCTCTATTTATTTTTTATTGGTAGCTTTTACACCTTGAAGTCAATTATTTGATTTGGCAACAATTTAAAAAAAAAAAAAGCAGAATTTTTTTTTATTATTATTATTCCCATATGATTTTTCTTAGTCATAAGATAGAAATATTTTAGCAAACGAGTACTATTTGCTGTATTTTTAACAACTTCGCAATTAAATCAATAGAGAATTAATTTGTTTATTTTTAATTTATGCTTGTTTAAGTACATTCTATTGGGCATCGCTTGCAAGTGAGCGAAAAGTATCACATGTCCCACGAAATTGTGTGTTGTCCACAATCAAATCTTTTCCTTTCAAAATCCATATTTCTACACCATGCTAGCTTATCTTAGACGAATTTCATATGTTAAGATTTTTGCGATATAATTAATTAATCGAGTAATTAAATTTTTCCATTCATTTTAATAATCTTGCCAAAAATATATTTAATTTACAGTTTTTGCAGAATAAGTGCATAACAAGCTACACCAAAATAGTACAACAAAAGAAGAGAATTTTGACTTGATTTTGGTACTTTGGCTTTTGGAAAGTAGAAAAAATACAAGGCAAATATCTCCAAAGTTTAAAAGTCATATAGCCAAATCGATAGTAAATTAAATCTTGATCCTTTGCCCAACGTTTGAGCAATTGTTATGATGATATTATTATTAACATTTATGATGATATTATTATTAGGAATGCAAGTGAATTGTGAAATATTGAACTAACAAGGTCAGCCCGAGAACGCCCAAGGTCAGCCCGAGAACGTCCCTGAAAATTGGAGGTCTTTATACGAAATTTCAAATTAGTCTTGATTAAAAAAAAGGGTAATAAGCACAAATGGTCGCTAATCTTTAGGTTTCTTGCAAAAATGGTCACCAACGTTTAAATTTTTGTATTTATACCCTCAGAATCACCAAACGTTGCGAAAATGGTCCCTACCGTTAGATTCTGTTAGTTTTTTCCGTTAAAAACGTGTAAATAGCACAAATGATCCCAACCTTTGAGTTTTTTACGATAATAGTCCCTAACATATTAAGGTCACGATTGAAAAAAAAAATTTATAACCTCCAAACGTTTGGCGTATTTAGTCCCTAACATATTAAGCCCCTATACGTTTGGCATATTTAGTCTCTAACATATTAAACCCCTATTTGAAACCAATTATTTCAAATAATATGATTTTTAATTGTAATTTTTTGAAGAATTTGTTGTTAAGAAAAATTGAATTTATTTGTAAATTATTTTATTGATAGAAGGTGTGGTTAAAAATGATTTTTAAAAAATAAAATTTATTTTGAATTTCTAAAATGCACAATAAAATATTTAACAAAAATTCACTACTTCAATCTATTGTGAAAAGAAATAATGAATCCATGGAACATAAACAAACAAATACATTGGACATTATTTTAGAAATTGAATAAAAAATATTTTTTGTAAAATCTATTTTCGATTTTGAGAACTGATTAATATCGATTTTCGAAATTTCATTTTTTTTTCAAAACTCATTTTCTTCCACACGTTCTATTAATATTTATTTTTTAATTTATGCATAAATTTAAAAAAAAAAATACGTTTTAACCAAAATTCTCCAAACTTACTTTTCAAATCGATCGATTCTCAAAATCGAAAATCGAAAATCGAAATCGAAAGTAGAATTGATGAAAACATATTTTTTATTCAATTCCTAAAATAATATCCAATGTATTTGTTTGTTTATATTCCATAATTTTTTTTTATCAATAAATTGAAATGTTAATGCGGTGAATTTTTGTTAAATATTTTACTGTACACTTTAAAAATCTAGAATAGACTTTATTTTTAAAATTCGTTTTCAACACACATTCTATCAATAAAATAATTTACAAATAAATTCGATTTTTTTCTTTTACTTTTTAACCACAAATTCTTTAAAAAATTAAAATTACAAACCACATTATTTAAAACGTAATTTTTTTTTTTAATTTATGCATAAATTAAAAAAATATATTAATAGAACGTGTGGAAGAAAATGAATTTTGAAAAAAAAATGAAAATTTGAAAATCGATATTGATCAATTCTCAAAATCGAAAATAGAATTGATACAAACATATTTTTTACTCAATTTCTAAAACAATATCCAATGTATTTGTTTGTTTATATTCCATGGATTCATTATTTTTTTCCAATAGGTTGAAGCAGTAAATTTTTGTTAAATATTTTATTGTGTATTTTAGAAATTCAAAATAAATTTTATTTTTTAAAACTCATTTTTAATCACACATTCTATCAATAAAATAATTTACAAATAAATTCAATTTTCTTTAACAACAAATTCTTCAAAAAATTACAATTACAAACCATATTATTTGAAATAATTGGTTTCAAATGGATGCTTAATATGTTAGGGACTAAATATGTCAAACGTATAGGGATTTAATATGTTAAGGACTAAATACGTCAAACGTTTAGAGGTTACAAACTAAAAATGTCAAACGTGACATTAATATATTAGGGACTATTATCGTAAAAACTCAAAGGTTAGGAACCATTTGTACTATTTACACGTCTTTAACGGAAAAAACTAACGGAATCTAACGGTAATGACCATTTTCACAACGTTTGGTGATTCTGAAGGTATAAATGCAAAAATCTAAATGTTGGGAACCATTTTCGCAAGAAACCTAAAGGTTGGGGACCATTTTTGCTTATCACACTAAAAAAAAAAATATACTAAATAAAATTGTTCAAATAATAATATAAACCATCAAGAGTTCAAATTAAATTTACTCTTCTAGCATTTTTTGATGAAAAAATTAATAATTATATTAATTGAGCATTTTTATTAAAAATTTTAACTATCTATTAACTAAATTATTGGACCTTACATATATATTTTTGGGAGCCTTCACACCGTGGAGGTCCTATGCGGATTGCATGGACTGCATAAGGCTCAGGCCAGTCTTGTGAAATAAGTGTGTGTTATTTTGGGAGTTGTATCTCGTAATTGTGTGTTGTGTAATATTTACGTGAGATGAATCTTTCATCTGCTTATTTATTTATTAAAGGATAGTCCAAATAAGAAGGTCCACGAGCTACATTATTCGTTCTTCAGCTCTTAATTGTAGTTTATTTATGAATTAATTCATTCAAATATGTGATTATCTTGCATCTACAAATACAATGAACTAAAGTATTATGTTATTCTATATGAAGGCATATTAAATGTAAACCTAATCCGGAGGCTCATTGAGATTATACCTGAGAAACACTTCATTGTTTGCTTAATTATTTGCTCATCGGGATTGTGCCTATGAGAATAACTTATTGTCTACTTAATTAATTAAGCTACAACTGATTATAAAGTTAGATTAGAATATTCACTTTACTACATAGGGAGAGGGAGGGATGGTAACCGGGTAGGGTGGGGTCAGGTTGAGTCAGCGTGACCCATGCTCAGTCCCGCCTTGAATTTTTTGTTGGGAATTACACACAAATTTCCTATCTAATTAACCCACAGGAATTTTTTATGTTCAAGAAATAATTGAGCAAATCAAAAAATAAAATACGAACGCAGAAATTTACGTGGTTCGACAACTTGCCTACGTCCACGGACCGCCAAAGCTTTTCACTATATAATAAATTGTTACAATTATATAGAATTTGCACTCACCAAACCCCCCAAGTATTATAAGAAAAATAACCAAGCTTTACCACATATACCAATTTCTACTTCTTTGTACAACTCACAAAGAATTCAAGAAAAACTAAGATGCTAGACTATATTTTTCCTCACAATACTCTCTAGTCAATGTACAATTAATTAGCTTCTCAATACACATATTTATACATAAACATACCCAAAAACGTGTATTACTTGTACCCCAAGATGTTTCCTTATTGAAGCAGAATAATCAGAATAAGGAAAGAATTTTATGCCAAAAGATTATCTTCATTTTCTTTTCATCTTTAACTTGGTCTCCAAGTTAATCACTTTAACAAGGAAATCAATTGTCCAAGATATTCTCATTCTTAATTTGGGTCAATGGAGCGGAGTGAGACGAATCGAGTTTCATAAATTAAATTATTTCTTACTGCATCAAAACAAAATCACGAGCTTTGCGCGCGCGCACACAAAAACTATCTTCATTTTGGTATGCAACTGGACAAATTGAAAATGTTCATTCTCAACAAAGTGGCTTCACGCATACACACACAAAAACTATCCCTATTTTGGTATGAATCTGGACAAATTGAAATGGCTAACTCTCAACAAAGTGACATCCAAATTCCAGAACATATGAACAAGAATGAAGATGAAAGAAGAATTACACACTTAAGATTTTTAAGTTTTGTCATAATAAAACAGTAAGACCTATCATAGATTGAGCCACCTCTAAATCCCTTGCTCAGTGGGAAAAAATTTCAATACATTTTCTTACCCCGAATCTTCCCTACTGTCCCATTTATGCGAGGCGAGGCGAGGCTCCGCGGATCTCGATTTTCACAGTTCATTTTGCCGAGAGAGAGAGAGATGTTAAATTCAATGATGGTGAGGCCACATCCCAAATGGTACGGGGATTACCCATCTAATCAGGTAAATGGGACGGGGTAGGGCGGGGTGAGGGAGGAGCCCCACCCTATTTAAAGTACATTTCAAATTTAACTTTTTTATTTTTAATCAAACAAAAATAAAAGAATTATCATCATTTCTATATGGATATGAGTTGTTCTTAATAAATTAGAAAGAAAAAAAATTATGTTTTTCGGAAACTCTATAATTACATTCATAATAATCTAGTATTATAATTTTAATTATTAGTAGGAAGTGTTGCCCCTTCACATCTTTATAGTTTTGTTACATGTCAACAAATAAACTCTATGCATGGTCTTTGTTTGGTTTTGACATTCAATAAATTTCAGATATTATGTAAACGTCGGATTATAACTACATAGACCTTATCCGATAGTGAATTAATTACCAAGAACCAAATTCAAATTCTACACCCCATTTATATTACCTCTTGGACGACTTTGAATCTTTGGTCATTTAGCCTTGTTATTAGTCCAATTAATATGTTTCTACCTAACCATTTTTTAGTGTGTGATTTGTGTGTGCAAGTGAAAAAAACGTCGCTGCTAATTTGAGAGGATAAATCAACTAACCCTACTTATATGTTTCTACCTAGCCATTTTTTAGTGTGTGATTTGTGTGTACAAGTGAAAAAACGTGGCTGCTAATTTGAGAGGATAAATCGACTAACCCTACTTATATGTTTCTACCTAGCCTTTTTTAGTGTGTGATTTGTGTGCGCAAGTGAAAAAAACGTGGTTGCTAATTTGAGAGGATAAATCGACTACCTTTGTGGTGCCAAAAACTGGTTATTAACCTTGTGTTATTGTTCTCCTCTTGAGCCTTCTTTCATTGATTTCTTCTTGTTGTTGTGGCCTACAAATCATCATCATTATTTTGTCCTTTGTTGGTGAGAATGAGAAGCAACCAAGGTGAATATATTAGTTGTGGATCAGAGCCATTTGGGTTGGTTGTTTGGTAGAGAAAGCTAACTTGATACTAAGCTCGTAAAACATGATTTTGACGAATCCTGGAGAAGCTTCCACAAAAACTAGTATCAGAGCTTCAAGGTGGTGGATTAGGCTAAAAGCCAGACCAAAAGTCATCCATAAATGAAGCAGAAATCAGATCGAAGGAGCTATCCAAAAATTTGTTTAAATTTCAGAATGAAAATCAAGGATTCCATCAAACATTTTATCTTTTGGCGGAACGAAGACCACTGGTGTGTTTAGCAGACCAAGGCGCACCTATGTGGGCGTTGTAAATTCGACGCGGAAATGGATAGTAGTCGACGTATGGAACTTCGATGACCGTGCGTGTGGGCAAGTGGGACCTCCTCTGATAATGGTCTCTTTAGACAATTTGCTTATATTGATTTCCTGAATGTACTGATATTGTTTGCTTTTTGTTTCATGTTACACATGAAAATTTAGATGATCATGGCCCTGGTGGTTCGGGAATCAATCATTGGTTGCTATATTACTGCATTTAGAATGAAAGTTGGTGGTCCCAAATTCGATAAAATTCGCATCTCTCCATTATACTAATACAGAAAAGTTCGCTCTGGTATATTGGCTTATCTCAATTTTAAATTTCAGTATTAACGCGTCATCGTGTTGGATGACATTAGGATTGTGGTTACCATGTGTGGTAATATTATTTGTGCTAGAGATTTAGGAATTATTTGCTATATTTGAAGTGTTGATTTGGTTGCAAGTTGGTAATTGCTTTTGTGCCCGAACTGTTATCTAGTCACTGTATGAGACTACATCGCGTGAGAGTTTATTTTTTTTATTGAAAAAGAATCCCCTTCGTCTTTTATTGCCAGATTTAAAAATCCTCTATCCTAAGAAGAAGGATAAGTAGAAGAGTAAGATGAGATATGAGGTGAATGCGGCTATAGGGTCGATTGATGACCCTAGTAAGGTTTATTAAGAGTAAACCTAGTTACTGCATGTGCATCTTTGCCTTTATGCATGTGTGTGATTACTTAGTTTTGTTGCAATGTTATATCCTACATTTTCAATTTGTTTGATGTCTATGTAACTACATTCATTGAAGTTATCTTATTACTTGGTGCAATTGTTTGCATGTGTAGTGGATTGGGAAGTAAGTGTGATGATATCTATGGTGAGGTGTAGTATAGATGTTTAGGGATACATTGGTGGTTTGTACCGAGGATGTGGAGTGTGACATTTGGAATTCTTTATCTGTGAAGAGACCCTGATCAGGTGGGGTACGAGAGAGGAACTTCTATCACTTCTGTTAGGTGAAGATGCATTATCCACTTAGGTTGGGTGAAGTGATCTAGTGATAGAGGATTATCCCAAGGAATTAGGATATATTGTGACTTTCCAGTTAGACATGGGTTGAGTGATCAGTTTAGTGAGCCTTGTAGGTGATGAGAGAAGATATGTGTTCTCGAGGAGTGAGTAACACGAAATGAGATAGGATAAGTGTTTTGAGATCTTTTCGTGGGTTATGCATCTATTGCGTTTGTTGGCCACCTGTTGATTAACTTGGTGTTAATATGTGGTTATGTGTGAACTTGCGTTTTTGAAAAAGATTTGCGTGTTACCCAATATTATATCGCCATCGCATGTTTATTTGTTCTTGACTGATTACAGTAAATATTTGCTTCTACTTAGGTATTATTGACCTTAGCCCTAGTGAGTAAATAGAGCAAGTATATTATGTGTTTCATGTCCGAAATAGGAGGTGGGGTCTGTGACCCCAATTCTATTGGTTACATTGATTATGTAAGTACTAACTACGTGTTTTGATTGCTTGCAGGTTTGTTGGGAATCAAGGCGGAGATTTGCTGGGTTTTGATGCCAACTAAATCCTAGGCTATGATGTCGACGTCGGATTATAACTTCACTGGCCTTGGCCGATCTTTAATTAATTACTAGCAACAAAATCCAAAGGCTCCAACCGACCCATTAATATTACCTCTTGGATGGCTTTGAATCTTGCTCATTTAGCCTTGTTATTGGTCCAATTAAAAGTCTAACCTAACCCTACTTATATATTTCTATCCTAGCCATTTTTTAGTGTTTGATTTGTGTGTGCAAGTGAAAGAAAGTGGCTGACAATTTGAGAGGAAAAACCGACTGCCTTCGTGGTGCCAATAATCGGTGATTAACCTCGTGTTATTGTTTTCCTCTTGATCCTTCTTTCATTGCTTTCTTCTTACCTTTGTGGTCTACAATTCATCATTGTTATCTTGTCATTTGTAGGTGAGATTGAAAACCAACCGAGGTGAATATATCGGTTGTGGATCGAAGTCGTTTGGATTGGTTCTTTGGTAGAGAAAGGTAACGTGACACTGAGCTAACACGGTTTCGACGACTCTTAGAGCAAGCTTCAACAACAACCTTGTTAACAATATGATCTAGATCTCGACATTAGGTAATTAAAAAGGCATGATCATCATAACAAAACACGTGTTCTTAATTTAGTAAAAATGAGATGTTTCTCTCACAAGATCGACCCTCGTCTAAAATCCCAAAGACACTTACCCAACAACATTTCAATAACGTGCAAATCAATCCACGTGCTATAGCCAATTTAAACGATAAATAAACTCCCTAGAGCATCCATCCTAATAGATGTGTTAAAATGTTTATTAGTGTCATATGTTAAATAATAGTCAATTTTATGTCTACACTACATATATTAACTTGTTTGTTAAATGAGTCTTTTTAAGGCCCTGTTTGGTCCGGGATAAATTGAACAACTTTTTTCTCAAATTTATTTTCAACCACTCATTTCTATAGAACTCACAACTTTACACATTTTCAACAATTTTTCAACCGCACATTCAGTTTTTTTTTTTTTTAATTTCTCCTATATCAAACAAACTCTGAGATCATCTCCAATGTAGCACCAAATCAATAATTTTAGAGGACGTTCATTTTAAACATTTTAAAGTAACATTATAATGTGTCAATTTCTCATTGGATGATGAAGATGTGCATTAAATAATGAAGTTATCACAAAATGAATCATCACCCAATAAAAATGTGATACATTACAATATCACTTTAAAATGTATAAAATTAATGTTCCTAGGGGTGGACATCTGGTGGTTTGGTTCGGGTATCTCAAGAACCGGAACCGAACCATACTTTTTCGGTTCTTGTAAAATGGAACCATTCGGTTTCATTGAATCGCAAGAACCAAACCAAACCAAATCATTTGATTTTGGTTCGGTTTCGGCTCTAATTTGGTTTTACAATAATAATTATTTTTCAAGAGTCTTATCGAGGAGCATCAGGCCTCGGGAAGTGTGTCAATAACCTGAAATAAACTTCTACCGAATACACCAAGATCAAGGATTTCGAAAATCATTTCATCCCAAAGAAAGTATAGAATTTTCTATGAAACTGAAGATATTCATAAACAAAAATAGGTAACAAATGGCCTATAAGATTTTTCGAGCATGGAAATATAGTAAACTTGCGGGATGAATCATAAGTTTTAAATGCATTATTACTAATAATTTTATATTTATATTTAAATATTTAATTAACTCCATCTTGTTCATTTACAATTTCGCCTATTAATAAGTTAGTCTCATTCGATTTTCATTTACTAAGAAGAATTTCAATTCAAGTGTGAAGTTAAATGTTACAATGAGGTAGAGACGTAACAAATTTCATAAAAAGAAATTAACAATTTTCATTTTACCTAAAAAAATTACAAATTCTTTTGATTTTTAGTTTTAGGACAATCAATTAAGAGCATAAAAAAATAATAAACAAGGATCAAATATCGGTTCTAACTTTGATTTTTGGTTCTAAAGGCGGAATCGAGAACCGAACCGAAAACCAATTTTTTATTTTACTTTTTTTTAAAACCATACGGTTCCGATTTTTTCGATTCGGTTTCAGTTCGGTCATTTCGGTTCCGATTTTTTTGCCCACCCCTAAATGTTCCTATGGAATTACTTAGCACCAAATTGGTGTAATTTGATGCTAAAATTGGGATCCAACTGAGCACCAATTTAGTGAAACACTGTAGTTTTGGTGTTAATTTTACCATGCACCTTTTGAATTTTTTTTTCCAAAAATATCCTTAGATATACACAACAAATCTTTTTCCTTCCTTCTATGTCCCTTTTAATTTAGTTTTCTTGTATTTTTATTTAATTGATGTATGAATATTTATTTGATTGTTAATTTAATTATTATAAATAATTGTATTAATTTAGTAATTAATAATAACTTTAGTCATAAAAATAAATTACTCGTTAAAATTTAATGGTTACATACTTATTAAATACGACGAAGATAAAATATCACACAAAACATAAAAATAAATTACTCTTTAAAATTTAAATGTTACATACTTGTTAAATACGACGAAGATAAATTATCACACAAAACATAAGTAAGGAAATATTAAAAGTGAAGTACATCATGCAAATGTTAATAATTTAATAGTCCGGTAAATCATTATCGGACTCTCCGAAACCATCAAAGTATTGTCCAAACAGATTTGAGCTAGTTTGAAATTTATTAGCTTGTTCGCGAGATCTTTTTTCCATAATTTGTAATTGTTGAGATCGAATAAAGTCAGGTCGAGAGAATCAATTGCAATTGAAAGTTCAAAAGATTTTGTCGTACTGTTGTGGAAATATTTGGGGAGCAATATCTTAGATCTCCGAACGCTAATGCCGTTGCAAGGCTACTTCACATTGGTAAACATGGTTTTCCAAGTATGTTGGGTAGTCTAGATTGTATGCACTGGAAGTGGAAAAATTGTCCTACGGCTTGGGCTAGGCAGTATGTAGGTCGTAGTGGATCACCGACAATAATCCTCAAGGCTGTAGCTGATTATGATCTTTGGATTTAACATGCAAATTTTGGATTGTCAGGCTCGAACAATAACATCAATGTGTTGGAGGCATCTCACTTGTTCGTGAACTTCGCTAAAGGCATTGCTCCTCCCGCTAGTTATGTCATACAAGGAAAAGAATAGAATATGGGTTACTATTTAGCTAATGGTATATATCCCAAATGGGCTACTCTTATACAAACAATTCATGAACCTCAAGGTCCAAAAAAAATATTTTGCAACCAAACAAGAAAGGATGTAGAACGAGCATTTGGCGTTCTGCAATCAAGATAGAAAATTGTTGCAGGTCCAGTAAAGTTTTGGAAGAAACATGTGTTACATTACTTAATAACTGGGTGTATTAATATGTATAATATGATTATTGAGGATGAATGTGATGTAGAGGCTCCAATTAGAGAGTGGCGTGAAACTCCTACTCCAGAAGTTGTTATGGCTACAACGAAAACACTCGATTTAAAAATATTCTTGCATTTTAAAAATATTCTTGCACGACATCAATAAATCAAGGATAAAAAAGCTCACATTGCACTTCGAAATGCATTGATTGATCATTTGTGGGAGGAGTATACTAATTATATTTTTTTTCATCTTAATTGTACTTTTTTAATGTAATGTCAAATATTAATCTTATTGAGTACGACATAAGCCTTATTTAAAATATTTTAATAAAATTATAATTTTCGATAATTTTCTTGTAAATTTATGTCATGAAAGAATAATCAATAGAATAATTACCAATTAACTTAAATGTTTCAAATAAAAAGGAAATAAAAGATATAATGTTCATTTGATATAAAATTTGGTGCAGTGGATTGGAGATAAAATAGTGATTAACACCAAAAGTTACACCATTTTGTTGCAAAAGTTTTGGTGCACGTGGTTGGAGATACCCTAAGTATGTTGTTAACTTGTTTGTTAAAATTAACAATTATTTTGATAGACGACAAGGCAATTTATGTTGGAAAAAAAAAAGAGAGAGAAACTTTAAATAATTACTTATGGATAAATTTAGAACATCTAATATAATACTCAAATAATAGTTAAAATTAACATGTAAATGTGATACTTAACATCTACTTTATTGTACATGTGATAGTGTTTAACTAATAAAAGTTAATAAATTCTTTCTGGATGGTACACTATATTGCCCAAGTGATTAAATTTTATAGGCGTGCTTATAAAATTATACTTATATAAAAGTACCGACATTATGTATTTCGAAAGTAATGGATTAAATTATTATGACATGGTACAAGGACAGAAGCAGCTCAGCTCATTAAATTATATAAGCATGAATTTTTCATTAATTTGTGTGACAATAATATATTATATAATGTCGAATTACTATCTCATCACCTCTTCAATATGTATAATAATAATAATATGGTCATAATAAATAAATGTATATTATAAGATTAATCTGTATATACACAGATATATGCACAAAAAGAGAGAATGAGACAGGTAATGATATTGTTGTGTGACACGCTAAGCCTGCTCTCAAGTTGCTGCAGAATGCATTACCTGCAAAAGAAAAATAACAGGTTATATACGTTGACATGTAAAGTGGCACTATTTAAAAAAAATAAAAAAATAACCCACTCCTTAGGGCATTATTGTCCATGTGGCAACCAAGAAATTGAACACACTGGAAGGGTGAAGATGCAAGGGTCTGTTGCAAGACCTTGGTGGAGATCTTTGATTTTATTCATGTATCATTCTCTTTCCTCAATTTTGTCTTTTTTCAAGGACTTTCCTCATATCTCTCCATCCTTCACTTTCTCTCTCCTTCAAAATTTCACTGTTCAACCTCTTGACAGACCTTAGGCGTTAAATATGCTCTTAGAGACCCTAACAGACCCTGCCTGAGCCATTTGTTAGAGAATTAAATCGCAGGTTATAACTCTCAGGGTCAAGGTGGAAGGATGGCACGTTATAACTGTACTTGCCAAGGGTCAAAATTCATATTTCAAGATTCGAACCCTCACCCAGTAGTTGCCAACGCGCCTTTCACCTTTTCCCTTTATCACCGGGAGATTTGTCATGGGGCAAAGTGATACTATTAATTAAAATGCATTTGAAAGTTCATCTGAACCACCATATAGAAATGATGAGTTCGACCTTAGTACTTTGATTAAAGGACAATGTCTCCATCTGCATTGAATTAAGGCAAAAATTATAGTCGGCACTCTTAAAAATCATATAATTCTTTAATTGAAGTGCCCTCTTCGAACGAAAATTTCTTCTTTCTTCCTAAAAACGAAAAGCTCATCCAACCAAAAGGGAGGCGAACCCAGCCAAAATTTCGACAAAAAAACTTGACTGTTGGCATTCAAAAAATACTTTCTATTTTTTTGAGGTCCATAATTGGTATTATTTTAATTATTTATAGATACCTTGTTCTGATGGAATAACTATTTTAGTGCGTAGTTGTATTTTATATGAACTCAGTGATGATTAATGAAACCAGAACTCGGTATTTTGTTTACACTATTTTTTGTTTGGAGGTTAGCTTAGTCGAAAACCTATTAATGAGCTCAAGGATCCCTTGAACGAGAATATATCAAGTGGTATCAGAGTAGCTCGGGT
This sequence comes from Ligustrum vulgare, assembly GCA_963555705.1. Lineage (NCBI taxonomy): Eukaryota > Viridiplantae > Streptophyta > Magnoliopsida > Lamiales > Oleaceae > Ligustrum > Ligustrum vulgare. The sequence goes on along the minus strand of OY743173.1, from coordinate 36,000,982 downwards.
TGTAATAGTGCCATGCTGATGGCGACTCTGATGTATTTGTCTAGTCCTAACAATGGATAGTACAAAGCTAGTCTATAGAGCATGTGAGATGAAACCCTAGAGCCCAGTGAGTTGTCATAGTACAGTGTATAATCAGACTTGAATCACACATCACATCAAAAGTATGGACTTTGGGAGCAATTGTTGATATATTTATTAAATTATTAAATTACAAGGCTAAGTTCAAACCATGAAAAGTTAATGAGCCAAGATCAAGCCCATTTGTGAAAGGCCTGCTAAGATCCTACTTAATCCACCTCGGATGTACGTATTCTGACCTAGTATCCGACCTCAACATTTAGTACGACAATTCTACCTCAATTTGAATTATATCGAGCTGAACTCCACCATACTTCACCAGAAGAGCTCAACACTCAAACAATACTCAACTCGTGGATTACATTGAGCCTCCAACTATGATAAAAGCAGGAAGTCACCTCCATACATCTACAGGCTGTGACACATGCAATTATGGCTCATCAAGTCCCAAGCCATAGGGACCCACGAAAACCTTGATTTGGAAACTAATCATCGTTACCTATATAGGGAATAGTAAAAATATCTATATTTGTTTAAAGTAAACTCTTATTTTGTCTGAGTAGATAGGACCATTGTATTTTAATAAGAGGAAGCTTTGGGAAATCACACTATAATACTTCAAATTATTCATCAAATTTTGCTCTCATTTACTTGTACTCTATTACAAAAATTCACTCTTAAGCTCAACTATAATTTAAAAAAAAAAAAAAAAAATGAACTTCTTTTAACCACAATCCACACCATTTCCCTACCTCCAGTTGATCAAGAATTTGATACACGTCCGTGTCATTTTTTAACGTGACTTTAATTTAAGATTGAAATCAGATTTTAATCAAAAAAAATTATATATTATAAGTATTTGTGTTTTGAGACTTGAACAATCATTCTTTTTGTTTTTTCGCTCCTTTCTGATAAAGAAAGAACATCTCATAAGAGGTGAGCTTTCCAAGTTTGCCTAAAGGTAGATAAGTGTATTTTGAACTAAAATATAACTTTCTTTATTGCTTAAAGTTGAAAATAAGTTATTTATTTTAAGACTAAATTAAGTTTAATTTTCTTCGAAAAATATATATGAAGATTTAATCTATGTGGTAGTACATGTGTAACAGGTCCTGTTGCGTCTAGTAGCAATATCCATAGATAATGTTGTTACCCTGGCAATATCAGTACACCAAAGAATTCTAAACTTGCAATATCATCGTTTTATTCAGCCCTAAACCCAATTTTTCTAAAATAAAAGTACAAAAATTAGAAGAATTATTTACTGTTGGGTATTTTGGTCCCAATCAAACCTCGGGGGTAATGATGAAACATCGTGTCGGAATTAAGCTACGTAGGCCTTGGGTCCATGATCGAAGAATTATTGTCCCAATTAACCACAATATGTGTAACACAAGAGAATGACAGGTTAGAAATTTTATCACCCTACCTTGAGGTGTTAATTGGGTCGTTGGCCCTGTTGCTCGGTGGGTGGATCAGATTGGTAGCCCGAGTTTTAATTAGGTTCTCGACCTATTCCCCTAATTAAAACCTAAACCTACCTATATATTCTAATCACTCCTCACTCTCTCGGTTAAGACACACAGCACTCCCTAAGTCTCTTTCTCTCGTGAATAGTGGCTCTCTCTTCTCTCTGTGAGAACTTCGAACCCTCGTGAACTCTCACTGTCCTGTCTGCCTCTTGCCTTTAGGTGCTGCCTTCCTCCTTCTTGATTTCTTGGCCTCCTGCTTGTGTGCTCCCTGCTTGCAGTTTATACCGTGCCTCTATTTGGTGCTCTCGGCTGTGTTTGGTTCGGTCCTTTCTTTGTGAAACAGTGGGTTTACGGGTTGCCTCAGAGTGTCTTCCTGTCTTCATAGTGTGGTGTTGCCTATTGTGGTTGTTGGGGCATATTCTAAGCCCTCGGTTCATCCCACCGCATTGTTTTGATTGTGCAATTAGAGGGAGTTTTTTACTTGCCTTTTATTGCTTTAATATTGATTCAACTACTTGGTCAATCTATATTATTTTCTTCCATTGTATTGTGACTAATCTCGTTTTACTTGGTATTTTGCGAGGTTGGATTTCTCAACAATTGGTATCAAAGCCTTGGTGGCTTGATTGACTGAATTGAATCAATATTGGAACTCATTGACTGAGTTTTCTAGTTCCCTGCTTTAATTTCATTAATTGAAAATTAATTGTGTTTTTTGTTGTTCAAAATTATTTGGTTCCAATTATACTTTCAAATTCTTTGTGATTGAAAATTATCGTTTAATCGGCGTTTTATCTTTTTTTGTTGGTCGAGGTACTATTTTGGAGGTTCTCGAACTTGGTGCTGATTTACGCTTCAAAATTGGCTAATTGCAAAACATAAAACGATAAATAATTTTGCATCTCTCTATATTACAGACTCAAAAAAATTGGCTCTGGTAAATTGGCTTGATCACTTTTAAATTTCTGTAATAGCAAGTCATCGTGTGGGGTGACCATTAGGCTTGCGGTTGCCTGTTGCCAGTTATAGGATTTAATTGCTATTACCTATGTTTATGATATTGTTGTGTTATACCTGTTTTTGATATATCTTGGTGATTATTTATTTCCTGTTGCCTTTTGATATTAGAATTATTCCCTAGACCTTATCCGTGTCGAAAACTCTCTTGACCTGAGATCCTTTGAGTCTCACGGAACCCTGAGAATCTAGAACAGCGTATATATTGTGGGCCTTTAGATTTCTGTATGAAATTCTCTGTGAGCTGCATATTTTTCATTGTGTTGTGTTGCTTATTCTTGAGAAATATGTCTGCACATCATTTTGAATTGAGTATCTTTAATGGAAAAGGTGATTTTTCTATTTGGCAACAGAAAATGAAAGGTATTTTGGTTCAGCAAAAAGTTTCTAAAGCAATTAATAATTCTTTTCCTGCTATTGTGACTGAAGAACAAAAAAAGGAATTTGATGAACTTGCTTATACTTCTATTATCTTGCATTTATCTTATAGTGTTTTACGAAAAGTTGGTTAACACGAGACCACTGAAGCTCTTTGGAAAAAGTTACAAGAACTTTACTTGACTCAATCTACTCCTAATAAGCTTTACTTGCTTGAAAGTTTTTCAGTTTCAAAATTGATCCCTATAAAGAATTAGATGACAACCTTGATGTCTTTAATAAACTTGTGCAAGACATCACTAACTGTGGTGAAAAAGTACATGAAGAATATAAAGCTGTTATATTGTTAAATGCCATTCCTGATGCTTATAGAGAGGTTAAGAATGCTATAAAATATGGGAGGATACTCTTACACCTGAGTTGTCATTGATTCTTTGAAAAGTAGGGAGAGGGAGGTGAAATCTGAAAGAAACGAGAGGAGTAGTGGTGATGTTCACATGATGAGAGGTGGGCGTGGTAAAAACAGAGGTGACTCAAATGATGAGGGTGATAGATGGAAGGGTAGAAGTAGTTTTAAGTCACAGTGTAAGACGAAGGGAAGGAAATGCTATGGTTGTGGTAGGTCTGGCCTTTATAAGAGAGACTATCCTGGAGAGAAAAACAAAATAGGAGATGGGGATAGAAATGTGGTCAATGTAGTCAGTTGCTCGGATGGTGATCCAAGTGGAGTTTATTGATGTTCTTATCTCACTTGCTGTTTCCACTGAATTATTGTGTGCATCTGATTGATTTTTTTTTATTTTTTTATTTTTTTTACCCTTTTTGCATGTGTGGTCACTTGATTCGGTTGCATTTCATATGTTTCATTTCATTTGTATTGTTTTGAACATGTGCATGAATTTGAGAGTGATATGTTACTTTGTGTATAACATGGTTACATGCATGGTGGTTGGGTTTTGGTGTGAGGTTTTGATACTATGTGCGTTCTTAAAATAGGTGTCAGATATCGTTCCCTTGGTGGGATGGGTATTCAGTAGTTGTGTTAGAAGTGAGGGCTAGCTGGTAATGTTGAGACTAGATACCTAAGAGAGTATTTGGTGACATACTAGGGGATGTATGTTTGACATGTAGATCACTAGAGGTGAGGTTGTCAAATGTCTTGTTAAAATCTATCTGTGAGGATCTCGATTAGGTGGAGGACGCTCCTATTATCTCTAGGTGAGGAGGAAATTCGAGGTTTACCTTCTTTGAGTGAGGTTGTGATTGAGGTACATCCGTTGTCTTAGGATCTTTAGTAGTTTACCAGTTACGTGTAATTATTGAGTAGTCTAGTGAGTATAGATGACGATGAGAGGAGAACTACATCGGTTTTAGAATGAGGTAATTGTGATTATATCTTTTCTTGGGGTCATTTGCATTCGTTGCTTGTATTGACCTAGTTTGATTAGCTTGTTGTTAATGTTAAGTTCTTTATGTGAACTTGGTGAAAAGATTTGTTGTTTGCCCTTTGATGTGCTCTCATCGCATGTGTGGAGTCACCTATAACTTTGTGTTATTAAATGATCTTGATTGACTCATGTGAATGCAATATGTTTACATTCTTTTCTTTAGAAAGCATGTGTTGTTTGTCTAAAGTTGTGTTACTTGCTAATGTGATATAAATGCATAGTTTGACTCATTATGATTTAGAAAGTACTTGGGTTTAACCTTGGCCCTCAGTGAATACTATTAGCAGGTATGAGATATGTTTCTAATGTAAAACATTGGAAAATGTATGTTGAGTTCTAATTTGTTTGGAATTGTTTTGTGCAACTAACAAACTAGGTGTTTTGGTTTTGCAGGTTCGTTTGGAACCAAGGTGGAGGTTTGTTAGCTATTTTGGTCCCAATCAAATCTCAAGGGCGATGATGAAACATCGTGTCAGAATTAAGCTTCGTAGGCCTTGGGCCCATGATCGAAAAATTACTGTCCCAGTTAACCACAATATGTATAACCCAAGAAAATGACAGGTTAAAGACTTTATCACCCTACTTTGAGGTGTTAATTGAGTCGTTGGCCCTGTTGCTCGGTGGGTGGATCCGATTGGCTGCCCGAGTTTTAATTAGGTTCTAGACCTATTCGCCTAATTAAAACCTAAACCTACCTATATATTCTAATCACTTCTCACTCTCTCGGTTAAGACACACACGCACTCCCTAAGCCTCTTTCTCTCGTGAATAGCGGCTCTCTCTTCTCTCTGTGAGAACTTCGAACTCGTCCCCCTCGTGAACTCCCACTGTCATGTCCGCTTCTTGCCCTTTAGGTGCTGCCTTCCTCCTTCATGGTTTTTTGGCATCCTGCTTGTGCGCTCCCTGCTTGCAGTTTATACCGTGCCTCTGTTTGGTGCTCTCGACTATGTTTGGTTCGATCATTTCTTTGTGAAACAGTTGGTTTACGGGTTGCCTCGGAGTGTCTTCATGTCTTCATAGTGTGGTGTTGCCGATTGTGGTTGTAGGGACAAATTCAAAGCCCTCGATTCATCCCGCCACACGATTTTGATTGTGCAATTAGAGGGAGTTTTTTACTTGCCTTTTATTGCTTTAATATTTATTCAACTACTTTACCAATCTATATTGTTTTCTTCCGTTGTATTATGGCTAATTTCGTTTTACTTGATATTTTGCGAGGTTGGATTTCTCAACATTTACATTTATGGCATATCATATATCACATAAAAGTCGACGAAATCCGGAACAAATCGACTCTACAAACGTATCTAGCGACAACATTATCTATGTTTTTAAAGCAGCATTACTGTAATTGTACTTCAGTGTTTGACGCCGAACATTCCCCAGCGTCTTCACAAACGTTGCGTCTGCAGAGTGGACATACCCTGTTGAAGAATAGCAAAGAACTCAGAAAAGCAATATCGTATTAGAGAGAGAGAGAGAGAGAGATTTTGAAAATACCGATTGATTTCTTTGAGCCATTTATCAATACAAGCAACATGGTACTTGTGATTGCATGGAAGAACTCTCAACTTGTCCCCTTCTTCGTAGTCAGCTAAACAAATATAGCACCTGTCAAAAACATACTACATATCATCACAGGGAACGACAATTCAAATTCGTAAGATTACAATGTGGAATCGCTTTTATGTGACAAATTTAACTTATTCATATGAGGTAATGGAAAAGATCAAAATGTTGAAAGCTGTATTCAAAAGTTTTTTAAAAAAAAAAAAAAAAAAAAAAGTTGCAATGGGGTTACTCAATTTGAAGTTTGAAAAACATGTTGCCCCTAAGGTCTAATAACCCAACTTTTAGTCAAGTTCATTTGAAATTAGTTTGACTCTTTTCCCATTCTTATTCCTTCACTTAATGAGGCGGGCGTAAATATTATATTAATAATAGAATACCTGCGTGAACGACCAAACATGGACCTTGGAAACAAAAAATAAATAAAAACAAAAACATTCAAAGTACATGTGCTTCTTCAATGGCATGAGAAGACTTACTGTTGAACATCACTTGTATCACTTTCAATGGCTTTTTGTTTTTTGTAATACTCGAGAGGAAATGTATCCACAACAGACTCAGAAGCAGGGAGAGAGAGCGTTGGTGGTGAAAGAGACGGGGACTGCCGCTGAATTTCATCCAAAACCTATAAATCAGACATCAAGTAATCTTTTAGAAAATTTTCGAAAACCACGTATGAAAAAAAAGGGTACATTTTCCTTAATATCACCCAATTATTATCAACTTTGCATGTTTTGTCTGTCCAAGCATATATTTTTCGTTGTCACTGCTTATCAGTAAGCTCATACTAATAGTACTTGAAAAGGGAAATTTTGAAATATGAAACTTAGTTTATGATAAGGAAGAAAGAAAAAGTTGGCATATGCTTAATTATCCACAGAGAAGCACATGTTAACGAAATCAATCTTTCATTTTCTGCAACTAGCATTAACAATAGTTTTACCAGCTTCATGATGTTGTAAGACTGAAGCTCATAAATCCCTAGCTCACTACGATAGTACAATCCACTAGAAAAAGGCAACTAAAAGATAAGTAGCAAACAAGCCAGATGAACGTTCATAAACAGATTCAGAAAGTACTAGGTTATATTTTCTATTTAGAATTGGGGAAAAAGTCAATGGTCCCCATAAACTGGTGGAAGAATAGCATATGATATTCCCAATAAAAAAAATAAAAAATAAAAATAATGGTAAACTATAACAATATTCTTGATAAGCTTATGCCAGAAAAAAAAAATGATGCTGAACTGTTCGGCCCCCTTTAAATTTTTAACACATTTTTCTCTCTTCTTTTCAACCACACATTTATCAATAAAATAATATTGCACATAAACTCAAAAAAGATTCCCCACTTTTTCAACCACACATTCTCCTAAAAATCACTATTGATTTCAAATAAACTATTTTTAAACAACATCAAACAGGGGCTAAAAGAAGTATTCTAGTAGCCAGGCAGAATCTTCTACTGCTCCAGCTTTTTTGTATTCGACTATGTGAACAACCATCGAGGAAAAATTTGAGGAAGCATCAAGCAAGTAGTCCATAGAGCAATAATATTATTGTTATGGATCTTAGGCCACTTGTGCTGATGGAACTTTAATGCTAAGGTACACTCGCTCAACTCACTTTCCTTTTACAATTGCATTTTCACACTACCACGAAGTTCTCTAAGATTCTGCCTTAATAATATTGGAGTTAACAAATTTATGCTTATGCATACTATTTTATCCAATCAGCATAGTTGATTACAATTTTCCAGATATTTCAATGACATTTAACAAGTACACCCACTTTGATGAAATTCGACCATAGAAAGTTCTACAACCTTCTAAAGTTGGCTGTGATCTCCAATAAAGAACTATCGAACTAATCATAAACGCCCACGTGTTTTCTTGAAAAATATAGATCTCAAAAGTTTAGGAACTTGTGAATTTGAATTCAATGGAGGCTCACATTCCCTACAATAATTCGTACAAAGACATCTGGCTCCTACATTTTTCCAGCAAGCTCAATTATTAGAGCTTGTATGGGATAGACTTTTCCAAGAGAAAAATAATTCTTCTTGGAGACTCTGATAAATAAGTAGGAAAAAGTTATGGGTCTCAAAAAATGTCAAGGAAAAATTTGAGGAAGCATCAAGCAAGTAGTCCATAGAGCAATAATATTATTGTTATGGATCTTAGGCCACTTGTGCTGATGGAACTTTAATGCTAAGGTACACTCGCTCAACTCACTTTCCTTTTACAATTGCATTTTCACACTACCACGAAGTTCTCTAAGATTCTGCCTTAATAATATTGGAGTTAACAAATTTATGCTTATGCATACTATTTTATCCAATCAGCATAGTTGATTACAATTTTCCAGATATTTCAATGACATTTAACAAGTACACCCACTTTGATGAAATTCGACCATAGAAAGTTCTACAACCTTCTAAAGTTGGCTGTGATCTCCAATAAAGAACTATCGAACTAATCATAAACGCCCACGTGTTTTCTTGAAAAATATAGATCTCAAAAGTTTAGGAACTTGTGAATTTGAATTCAATGGAGGCTCACATTCCCTACAATAATTCGTACAAAGACATCTGGCTCCTACATTTTTCCAGCAAGCTCAATTATTAGAGCTTGTATGGGATAGACTTTTCCAAGAGAAAAATAATTCTTCTTGGAGACTCTGATAAATAAGTAGGAAAAAGTTATGGGTCTCAAAAAATGTGTGGTTGATAATGATTTTAAAAAAATGGTCTCCCAGGGCTCTTAGATCCTATACCTAATTTGGCGGGCCAAGATTTCTGCAAATATAATAGCTTGGAAAGCAAGCTGGTAGAACTTTTGCCCTTGATCAACTTGGGGAACTCAGACAACCCCACAGAGAGTTGGTATGTTGTCAAAATGTCATTCCACTAGCACTAGCAACTAAATATAACATAAAAACTTAGCAAGAGCTGACTAAGAAAAAATGTAAGACGGAAAGCCAGTGAGTCTCAAGGATCTACCTCATAAAATGCATCAGCAAGCATGATAATTCGAGAGATGCTTGCAAGGGTGCTGAATTCTTCAGATGAAAAAATTGATTCGCATGAACATCCACCCTCATGGTGGAGCCCAGATGCACAGAATGTAGTTTGTCGGGCTCCCTCATTAAGGCCACCTATCATTCTTTCTGAGATCTGCATGTATAAAAAAAGGGCAAGGAATATAATCAATAGATGATGAAGCAAAAGTTGACAAAGATATTTTCATGAAACATGGGTAAACAAGCATTTGCAGCTGCTATTTATCTCATCCAAGAAAACAAGAGAGCATCTGCTTGTGAGATGGACAAATAGTTGGCAATTACTATAGTTCAAAACATATGCATAAATGTCCACAATATATTTTCTTTGATATATAATATAAACCATATATGCACATATGAATTGACAAATCTTGCAGTTGGATAGCATAACGGTATCATACAGATAGTGCTCATCAAATTTCAGACACAGCGGTAACTAAGAAAAAATGAATTGTTCACAGAAGCATTTTATTTGACAAGTCTGATACACGTGTGTCAGAGACTCAGAATGTGATTGAATGGTTCAAAGTTGCATGAATTAATGTCGTGGAATATCTTAATTATGGGCAATGTTTTAGCGGACATGAATAATTGTAATGGTTATGAGCACAATGGCTATCGGAATGACAAGTATTGGATGCAATGATAAATTAATTGGATTAGAGGTGACATAAGACTATCTATTCCCAAATACTGAATGGATCAGCCCAAATGTATTGTGCAGACCATTCCCCCCCCCCCCCCCCCCCCCCCAAAAAAAAAAACTCACATATGCAGATGCATGGAGATCTCCATTTTATGACTTTTGAATAAGAGTAAATAGATGTATTGACTACTTGCATGATAAAGCATTAAGATAAACAGATGATTATTCACTGTTTCGAAATGAATCATTATTTTATTTTTTACGTTAGTATCCCAATTTTGTACCTTACTTGTATTAGCAATAGTTTTAAATAACTTGATATTAGATATAGATTTCTAGAAGTAGAAACAATTTATCTCCATCAATCGATTTTGCATATTTCTCCAATCTCAACCTGGAGACTTGCATCTTTATTTAGATTTTACGTGTTGAATAATATTACAATTTACATCTAAATAAATATAAAAAGTAAATTATTGAATTCTATCATAAGAGCTCTTCCATACTTACTTATTTACTTAATTTTTCATTTGATTATCTTTCTTGCTGATGTAGCCTTTTCCTCACATCTTGTGGTGACATTAATTTGAATGGTTCCAAATTTAACTAGGCATGCTTCTATGACAAAAGAGTAATTATTCAGTCATACATAAGTAGATGCACCTACTTATCCGTCCTTATTCTCCGTCATCCCTCAAAGATAAAGAGAAACAATATATATGAAATGAAAATTTAGTCCAACTACTTCAGCTGTCTGTGGGAATAGGCACATCTCTTATAAGTAAACCATCATGACAGGGAATCTTAGCCGCAAAAGTTTAGTAAATAATCAAGACAACTATATTTCCAAAAGAAAATAACACAAAATCTTGTTTGAATTTTCTGCAAAGTTTTCTAAGAACATTAGAACTTAAAAGGCATATCATATCTCACCTCCGATCTCATTAACCGTCTTCTTTCATTTCGACGACGGCGTCTAGCATTCAAGGAATCCATATCATGACCAACTTCGTCATTATGGATACTACCAATATCTAGGAGCAATCTGTCATGGGATCCTAGTTCATCAGCATGACCAGAGGCTGGGGAATCTCTCTGCCTTGATAAAGCATTCCAAAATAGCCTCCTACTATCTCTTCTTGCTTCGAAGCTATTTCTTTCTGCAATTCTACTGGATAGAAAGTTAGAGGAGATATTCACCACGTTGAGATGAAGAAAATATCCACTTCTCAGATCCCGGGCATTGTTAGAAACAAGATATCCTGGACTAGAAGCTGTTGTCATGTGAGCACTTTCATCCCCAGGCAATTGAAGTTGTGGTAAAGAATTGGAAGCAATAGAACATAACCTTAAATTTGTGTTGTTATTATCATCAACAACTGCATTCTGGATATATTCAACATCAGAATCTGAATGTGAACTTGTATGTGCAAGACTGCTTGATAGATCATTACCCGGCTGTTACAGGAATTACTCAGAATATCATTATTCCTATTCCATTATAAATCCTTGCTATTGAAATGGAAACTTACCCGATGGGAAACTGGTTCCTTATTATTTAAGAGGTTTGCCACATCTCCGCTTGCTTTTACATTTAACTGTTCAACCAAAGCTTCCTCAATAATACTTTTATCGCTTCCAGATGATTCCCCGGTCTCAATTATGGAACCTGTATCCCCAACTTCTGAACTGGACATTGAAGAAGATTCTATGATGGAGTTATGCGAAAAATCACTAATTGGAGCTAAATTATTTGTAGAACTTGCTGATGATTCCTGAGAATAATCTTCTAGCTTCAAGGAAGAGTGAAAATGTAATAGCATCAGCAACATCAAAATTTAGGAAACTCCTGAAGAAAGATGAATACTGATGAATACTAATTAGTTAGATAATCTCTAAGTTATAGGGATACAAACTTTTGGAAGAACTAATACTCTTAAATTGCTTTCTTGAACACATTACAAGAAACAGAACTACAATAAGTTTTGTTTAATGCTTCTCTTGATTCACATTGAAGATATCCTACTTCCGTTTTTTGTAAAATGTTTATGACAACCATAATCTCAGTATGGGACAACATGACTTTTAAGTATGGGCCTCAGCAAATCAGTCAAAATGGAGCATCTTAAAGGTCAAATTCAAAGGTTGGTTACTAATTCCTTATCACTTATATATTTTATAAATAAGATATACAAATCCTTCTACAGATGGTACTAAAATTTCATATTCCTATTACAACATGCAGCACCCAAATTGTTGTTTTAAGTTTGCATTTTGTCTCTATAAAAATTGTCACCTGAAATTCCAAAAGTTTCTTTGGGCGTATATCTATCAAATATTTTAGTCCTCACAAAATTTAATTACTATCTAAATAAATTAACACTGAAAGCAATAAGTAGAGATACAGTCATTACTCTCTACTTTCATTTGAGTTTAACATTAACATATTTATAAACAAACAGCATGCTCATTCAAAACTATATTAAGTTCTTAACTTTGTAGGAAATATAAAATTCGTATTCCAAGAGCTTATCTCAATCACAGCCTTCTGCAGCATGGAAAGAGGAAAAGGAAGCAAATTGTTCATTTTTATCATTTTAACTTCTTTTTTTCTCGCTGATAATCTATTTGGATTCAGCTGATCACATTTTGTGCACTGCTTCATTTCAAACAGTAGTTGTAAATTAGGGGAAAGGAGTTGAATTTATACTATACTATAGAATAATTGTGTACAGGGCAATAGGCTGCATGTTTAGAATTGTCTACGAATTACCCGGACCAACACTGCTATGCCAAAGCCACCGTCTGCGCTGCTCGGTTGCAACCGGAAGACATAATGACTACTCTGATACCATTGTTATAGAACTTGGTAGAGTCGTGCCTCAAAAACTAACTATTGAAGTTGGAGAGCTAAAGTCTATATAAACCACATACCTAAAGCCCATACTTTCAATGTGGGATCCAATTTCCATAACTTTGCAATGGAACCATGACACGTAATTGAATTAATTCCTCATGGATTCTAATTCCAAAGGATCAATTCAACGTTACCAACCATTATGTTATTCTCTAATTGCAACTTGTAATACACTTTTATACATAATTATCAAGTCAGAAGTTCTAAGTCCCACAGAATAAAAAGTCAAAGCAATTCATTGAGCAGATTTTCTTGGACACCAAAATTCACAATCATCGTAATTACAAGAACATATAACATGTATATTCTCAGAAACCTTTCTACAAACTTCTTATGGGTATTCATATATACTACCTCAAGATTTGACCGACGAGTGGAGGCTGCGGCTGCGCCACAAAATAGAAAGGAAAGTCTGCGCTTTGTGTGCTTTAGCCTCAACCCACCAAACCCAGAAGATTTTGTTGATGAAGATGGGGAATCCATCAAACTGCTGCCTGAACCCATTTTATCTCTTCTTTTCCTCAGCTTCAAGAGAATCCAAGAATTTATTAATCACACACACAAGCCAATAAAGTCGTCGCCTAGGACTTTGTAATTGTAAAATCGACGATGACTTGTATTGGTAGTTAGCTTATTGATTTCTTGACGACATCCAACAATGACCTGATTGTAAGAGAAGTTAAAAATTTGTGTGACTTCCCTGGTTGTAAGGGCATTTTTAATGGAAGAGGTCTGTCCAATATTATTGCCCATGTGTCAATCAAGAAGTTATTAAAACATTTCAAAAAATTCCACTAGGTCGATTGGAAGGTTTATGGAAAGACTTTGGCCAAGAACTTTGGTTTTGTTTAAAATACTAAAAGTAAGCACGTGCGTTGTACGACTTATGTATAGTTTGTATTGAAATTTCGGGAGAAAGTACTATATACAGTTGATCATGAGAGAATACATGTTCACAAATGTATATTCCAACAGTAAGCATTATTTATTCTAAGTCTTGTTAACTGTCTTTGCAAAGTATAGACATATTGAAAATTGTTCATCTTGAATTTGAATTAATGTACTCCATCATTTACTGGAATTAATAAGATACGCAAAAGAAAAAGTTATTTTTTTAGCATGTTATTCAATGATTATTTCTGCATAAATATATGTCTTTTGAAATCACAATAAATCATTCATGTCTCATTACAAAGATCGTTGGATAAGTTTAGATTCCTTAAGAGTATCATTGGAGAATTTATTTTCAAGATTAACTTGTTTGGTGGGATACCATTTGACAACAATGAATTTAGGAGCTCCTCTTGATAAAATTAGTTTGTATTATCTATTGCCTCATTGAAATTGACAAATTCTACAGTTTCTACGTGAAATAACTCAATTAATTTGTCATTGAAATAGTCAATATACTCGTATTTTATTGAAAAAAATCATGTTGTGCCACAAAATTAGAAAGAGTTGCATGTAATGATATTAAATTATAATATACACTGTATATTATTAGGTAATAGATTACTGTAATGAACTATGTTATTAATATTATTAATTGATGATGATGATGATGATGATGATGATGATGATTAGTATGGAACTCAATGAAGCACTACGCATAAAATGCCATAGGCAAATTAATTCAAAAATTAATTTATATTAATGAAGTGCAATATAACTGTATTAGTAATTATATTATATTTAAATGTGAATTAAAATTTATAAAATATTTTTCATGTCACCTATGAAAACTAAAGTCATGAATTAATGAAGTTGTAACTTTTTGGATTGAAGGCAATAATATAATATTTTATTACAACATTGTAAATTATTGATAGTAAGTTAATTTAAACCCAAATAAATGAAATAGTATATAATAATAATAATAATATGAAATTACATTATAAAAATGTAATTTTTAACAATATTTTAATTAATGTAATAATTATTTAATGTTATTAAATAGGGGTAAGGGTATATTAGTTATATAACTAAATATATAGGGGTAAAATAGATATTTAAAAGATTTTCCGCCATCCATCTTTTATAGATATTGTAGATAGATTGTAGATGTAGATTATAGATTGTAGATTTGGTGTCTATTTCTCATCAATTTTCTCTCTCTTTATGGACTCTTTCTCACCTCTCTCCCCCTTCACTTTCTTTCTCTTTCAAATTTCCACTGTTCCATAGCTTGACTGACTGTGCCCATTAAAGACGCTCTAAGTTTGTTATGTCATGCTTCGGCCGCATAAATCCAAAGTTCTCGTCTTCTATAGAGATTCGAGTTGGTGGTAATTACCTGCATACTGTGGTAAAATTGAATATGAATTTGTTCAACCTCACTAAAAACTCTTTTGTGAGGGTAAAATATGAAGGAATATCCAATCGGTAACCATAGTCCAGTCAACAGTGAGCAATCAACATCTTTTCTTAGCTGTATTAATTAGTTAGTTAGTTATAACTTTCATTAGTTGTAATTAATTAGTTAGTTAGTTTTGATTAGATTCTTCGTTAATAGTTAGTTAGCAAGCTTTCTAGATCATTCCATTTTCATGTATAAATACAGACTACCAGTGCAATAATAAGATGATGGATTGTAAATAATATCTAAGATCTCCATTTTCAATACATTTTCATGGTATTAGAGCCAGGGAACAACCCAGGGCATATCATTTGAAGTGTGAAAATTTTGGAATCTGAAGAATGGTCGCAATTCATCAGAATGATGAAGAAATGCATGATAATGATGAAGATCCAATTCAAAAATTGGAAGGAGAAGATCCACTGGCACTACAGAATTCTGATCATCCGGGAATGAACCTTGTTTCAGCTCCTCTTACTAGGCGAAACTACCTAGCATGGAGCAGGTCAATACGGATCGCATTAGGAGATAGTGCAGAAATTAATGCTATGGTGGTGAAACCATATGGAAATAGAAGGAATGACACAGGAAGAGGAAGAGGATATGAAGCAAACAAAAGGGAAAAGGAGCAGATGTATTGTAAATACTATCACACAACAGGACATAAAATGGAGGGATGTTTTGAGTTGATTGGATACCCAGAGTGGTACAAACAACTGAAAGAGAAGAAGAGATATGGTGGGAAATCTACAAACCACAATGCAGACATGGTTGAGACGCCACTTGGGATTGAGGAAGAGGTAAGAAATCAGCTGCAAGGATTCAATCTAACTGATCTTATACAACATGAAGTAATGAAGGCTATAAAAGGAAGAGAAATTGATACTACACCACTGGTGAGCTATGCACATCTCGCTGATTTTGTAAGTTCTGTTATTAAGCCTTACTTTCATTTTTGTTTGTGTTGCTAATTTGATAGAAGTAGGACGTTGGGTAGTTGACACTGGAGCCTCAAGTCATATGAGTAATCAGTTGAATTTGTTTGATCCTTGTAAACCTGTATCTAACCATGTCCCATTTCATCTACCTGATGGCAGATACACATTTGTCAAACACATTGGAAACATAAGATTTAACTAAGATATATGTACTCCATGTCCCTAATTTATGTCTGTTTGCAAATTAGCCAAACACTCAAACATCATATCAACATTCTTTGTTAACTACTGTTTAATGCAGGACCATCAGACTGAAAAGGTTTTAGCAGTTGGAAGATCAGTCAAGAACCTCTACATCATTGACAAAGAATCATTTTCCGAATCCACAATACAGAAGTTTAACGTAAAGCTTTACAAGCATACTTTACATTCTAAGCCTTGTTCTCTTTTCTAGAATAATTCTCTTTCTATTTCATGTAATAATGCCAAAGTAGATGTTGCTATTTGGCACAGAAGATTAGGACATGCATTAAGTGAAATGTTACAACATCTAGATATCACCTCTGTTTCTAGTAAAGATATGCCTATTCCGTGTGATGTATGTAAATTTTCAAAATAGCAAGGCAACCTTTTGTCAAAAGTTTCATACAAACTCAGCACACCTTTGATCTTGTACATATGGATTTGTTGGGGCCGTATAAACAAAATTCCCTCACAAGTGCTCACTAATTTTTAACAATAGTGGATGACTGTAGTAGGAGCACTTGGACATTTTTATTCAAAAACAAAACTCAAGTTTTTGCTACTGTGAAAATATTTTGGAAAATGGTCAAGGTTCAATTTGATAGTTGCATCAAATGCATAAGGAGTGATAATGGATCAGAGTTTGTCAACAAAGAATTTCAAACTTCTTTACTTGAAAATGGAATAATACACCAAAAATCATGTGCTTACTCTCCACAAAAAATGGAGTAGTTGAAAGAAAACATAAACAACTACTCCAAGTGGGAAGAACATTGATATTTGAATCGGGGTTGCCAAAAAGATTTTGGGGAGAGGCTATTCTATTAGCTACTTATATAGTTAATAGACTCCCCCCACAAAGTTGTTAAAATGGAAAACCTTCCTACGAAGGAATTAAATCCTATTCCAATTCCTGTATCAGATCTTGAAACTGATAAACAACCACCTAACATAAACACATCCTCTATCGATCCTCAAAATCTATCACAAAACATTGACATTACATATAGACCTACTTGGGAACAATTGACTGATCAACCAGCTTCAACGGATCAAGAAAGTCCTGATGATGAACCTGTGTCTTCGAGAAACAAAGAATCACAAATTATCAGAAGAAGCTCTAGATCAAAAATACCTCCTGCATGGCTTAATGATTTTGTTACCAATTTAAGTCATGATGATCTTGATAAACCTATATCAAAACAATATACACCTAACACCTTTCCCTAATACAAAAATCCTTACTTGACTAGTGATTACTTGGCATTTTTGGGTAATGTGGATACTATTCAAGAACCTTCATCTTACAAAGAGGCTAGCACTAAACCTGAATAGATTAAGGCTATAAAAACTGAGTTGGAGGCTCTAGAAAACAATGAAACCTGGGAAATTGTCAACTTAGAACCTGGGATTAAACCTATTGGATCAAAATAAAATCGAAACATGATGGTACACTTTATAGGTGTAATAAAGCTAGATTAGTAGTAAAGGGTTTCAATCAAGTAGAAGGATTCGATTTTTGTGAATGTTTTTCTCCTGTAGCTAAACATGTTACTATAAAAATTATGATTGTTGTTGCCAGTGTAAAAGCTTGGCCTTTATGTCAATTTGACATTAATAATGCATTCCTACATGGTTATTTGGATGAGGAAGTATACATATGGCCACCGGAGGGTTATGGGAAGACCAAGGAGGGGCAGGTTTGCAAATTGAGGAGATCACTATATGACTTAAGGTAGGTAAGCAGACAATGGAATATTGAACTCAGTAGACATTTGGAAAACTATGGGTTTCAACAGTCCGATCATGATCATTGCCTATATATTATGCAAAGAAATGATGTATTTCTTGTTGTTTTGATATATGTAGACGATTTACTTCTCACTGGAAACAATGAAGATGAGATTAACTAGGTCAAACAATTTTTAGACAAGACTTTTACCATAAAGGACTTGGGTTATACAAAATATTTTCTTGGAATTGAAATTGCTAGAAGCAGTCAAGGAAATTACTTAAATCGGAGAAAATATGCTTTAGATTTGTTAACTGATGCAGGACTAACAGGGTGCAAAAGTGTTCCTACTCCTTTTCCCAGAAATTACAAACTGACATCTAATGAATGTGATTAGTTGGAACATCCAGACAGGTATAGAAAGCTTATAGGAAGGTTACTATATCTCAACATCACAGGACCAGACATAGCTCATGCATTGCAGGAGTTAAGTCAATTTATCCAGTCACCAGTAATTCTCATTGGACAGCAGACATTAATCTTCTCAGATATATCAAGGGCACCATTTCTACAAGGTTGTTCTATCCCACTGGCTGAGACATCACTTTAAGGGCCTACTATGATTCAGACTTGGCTGCATGCCCCGACACTAGAAGATCATTAACAGGTTTTTGTATATTTTTGGGAGATGCATTAATTTCTTGGAAAACAAAGAAGCAGACCACCATTTCCAGAAGCAGAATATAGAAGCATGGCGGAAACTATTTGTGAACTCCTTTGGATTTCATATATTCTCCTAGATTTTGAAATCAAACCTAGTCTACTTATACCTTTATACTGTGACAATCAAGTGGTTGTACACGTAAGTGCAAATCCAGTTTTTCACGAGAGAACCAAGCATCTCGAGATAGATTGTCATGTAGTAAGAGATCAATACAAATGCGGTTTTGTTCATCCTTTACATTTGAGTTCTACCAAACAACCAGCTGACTTATTCACCAAGTTTTTCCTGCTCCACAATTTGAGTTCTTATTGTCCAAGTTGGCTTTGAGAGATTTTCAAAAAAGTCCAACTTGAAGGGGGGATGAAGGAATATCCAGTCAGTAGGCACAATCCAGTTAGCAGTGAGCAATCAACATCTTTTCTTAGATGTATTAATTAGTTAGTTAGCTGTGACTTCCATTAGCTGTAATTAATTAGTTAGTTAGTTTTGATTAATTACTTTGTTGATAGTTAGTTAGCCAGCTTTCTAGATCATTCCATTTTCATTTATAAATATAGACCAGTGCAATAATAAGATGATGAATTGTAAATAATATCTGAGATCTCCATTTTCAATACATTTTCAAAATATACATATATAAAATTGATAAATGTGAGATTTTTCTATTCATACTATTCTATTCAGCACGAGGATATTTGTATAATCTTGATATCATTTTTGTTATTTCATAAGTTACTTATTTTATAAATATTTAGTTTCACACCTATGCACGGACATATTTCATTGACAAAATATAATATATTGACACGAAAATTGGGAAAAAAAATAAAAAATGACAACAGCAAGTATCAATTTAAATAATAATAACAATAATAATTTGGTTATCAAGAGTAATACAGTATTGGAAAACTTTCTTATATACAACATTAGTCGTAGCCTTTGTTGGGTTTTCATTGTCACCGACTGTATATTTACTTCCATCATTAGCAAAGCTTTGGTTATTAAATAAAAATTAGCATTTCAAATAAATTTGGTGCATATTTGTAGCATTTGCATATACTTACATAACTCAACTCAACTTCTTCATTAGTTCAACCTCTTATTGCATCGCAACGCATGTCACAAAAAATTCAATCTCACTTGACAACTTTTTAATAACATGATTTCACTATAAAAAAATATGTACACAAAAATAATTGAAATATAAAATGAAGACAAAACATCAAATGCTAGAAAATCTTCACAGCTAAACCCTGATTATTTATTTCAACTTGGAAAGTCTTCATATATCTATATATTAATAGAATATTTTTAATGTGTCAAAAATATATTAAATTGACATTTTACGCAATAAAATGAGAATGATAATCGATTTTAATTCCTCGTTTTGAAATGAACAACATGTCATCTTTATACCACCCACCAATTTATAGAATAGATGTGTGTGATGCACGGACATATTCTATTGACAAAGTATAATGTACTGACACAAAAAATGGGGAAATTTTTTAATAAAAAGTAACAACAGAAAGTGTCAATAATAATAATAATAATAATAATAATAATAATAATAATAATAATAATAATAAGTAACAACAGTAAGTGCCAATAATAATAATAACAACAACAACAACAATAACAATAACAACAATAATTTTGTTATCAAGAGTATTACAAATGTTGAAAAACTTCCTTATACACAACATTAGTCGTAGCATTTGTTTGGTTTTCATTTTTATCGACCATATCTTACTTCCATTATTAGCAACGCTTCGATTATTAAATAAAAATTAGCATTTCAAAGAAAGTTGGTACATGTTTGTAGCATTTGCATTGACTTACATAACACAACTCAACTTCTTCATTAGTCTAATCTCATATTGCATCGCAACGCATGTCACGAAAAACTCAATCTCACTTGGCAACTCTTTAGTAACATGATTTCAATATAAGAAAATGTGTACATAGAAATAATTGAAATGTAAAATGAAGATAAAATATCAAATACTAGAAAATCTTCACAACTAAACTCTGATATTTATTTCAACTTGGAAAATCTTCATATATCTATATATTAATAGAATGTTTTACTGTGTCAAAAGTTTATTAAATTGACATTTTACCCAATAAAATGAGAAGGATAGTATCAATTTTAATTCCTAAATTTGAAATGCACAACCTGTCATCTTAAATCACCCACTAATTTACAAAATGACCATGCTTTTAAAAAAAATAAAATAAATAATAAAATAAAATAAAACACTTCCCACTTGGTAAATAACTTTCAGATTTAAAAAAAAAATGCCCAAAAATACAAAATAAAATTCTAAAATTCAAAATATTTGACAATTGAGATTCTGGTCAAAATTAATTGATCAGAATCAATCTATATATTAAGTAGTTTTTCACTAAAATAAGTAACTTTTAAAATAGCAAAATTTATATAGCCGGGCTATATTCATATCGAAGCTCTCGATGTATAGTATAATAAAAATCGAAAAAATTTTAGTTTTACAAATTTTAATAATTGAATTTCACCCTTACAAAAATAAAATAAGAAATAAAGCGAGATCAACATAACCCACTTTGACCCTCTTTTGAGAGGGTGAATAAAGAGAAAAATACATAAATAAGGTAATTATAAATGCGAATTTCAAAATTGAGATAAAATTTGTATAATTTCAAAAATCAGGTTGTGATTAAGATTAATTAATTAATTTAGTAATTAAATTTAGTAATTAAAAATACTTTATTAATTATATATATTAAGGTCACAAGCTGTATTATTTCAAATCACAAAATAATGTAAGGGTAACAAATTATCAAAATAGTAGGTCACAATAACAAAATTTCTACTTCACAATTGATTTGAAGGTCACAAATTATAAAATGAGTTGGTCACAAGATGTCAATTTCGGCAATCTCAACTTATTTTCAGGTTATAACTTATCAAATTATTAGGTCACATGTCTTTTAAGTCACAATTGTTAAATTATTAGGTCACAATTGATTTATTAATTATTTGGTCACATATTTTTTTAGGTCACATTCATCAAATTACGAGGTCACATCTTACGTAACCAACATCTACCCAAGCAGCCACCATCGTCACCTCCTCCTCATCTAACACCCCACAACCATCACTATCTCAACGATTTCTCAGTGCGGTGGCACTGCGGTCGACGTTTGTCATCGACGTGGTACTATAGTCGGAGGTTGATCGGCGCGGTGGAGCTGCTATCGCCAGAGGTGAAGAATGAACAGTACACTAAGTGGAACAGTCAAAAATGAGGATAATCATGGTACAAATGACTTTCAGGAGGCTTTTCTTGAGAAGGATTCTGATATCTCTATTGATGCACATGGTGGTGGTTCAAGCACCATGGTCACTGAGACTCAGGAAGCCCGCACTATTGAATTAAATGATAAAAGTGTAGACGAAAATCAACAAGTGGCTGAAAGTGACAAAGAGAAAGACGGAACACTCAGAGTAACTGGATCATCTTCATTAAAACATTCCAACAAGAGGAAAATGAAATTCCCAAGACATCTTTCTTGCTTCGAAGTGCTTCTGAAAAGAATTTTGTCACTAGCAAACTGTTTAATGCCTTTGAAGCTCTTTCATCCGATGGAAATACTGAAAATTCCAGTGACACGGATTCAAGCCATGAGGAAATGTTGCCAAAGGATGGGGATGCTTTCTAAACATCTAACCTGATCCGCAGTGCACTAAAGAGGAGACGAAAGATTTGATCACCGAGAGAGAGAGGGCGTTGAGAGATTACAGGAGAACTGAGAGAGCCGCCAACGATGATTTAGGTTTTGTGTATGGAATATTGATTTCTATATAAATTATATTTTTTTATTTTATAAAAAAATTATTAAAATTAAACCATTACCTGATTTCGATATAAATTGTAGTCATCATTTTTGAAATTAAAAACTTAAAAGCCTGGGAGGGTGTAATTTCCTTATGAACAAAGTTATACTCAATTACTCTTTGAATGCTTATAAGCCCATATGTTTGCTTTGTCCCATGTTGCTTGATTTTCGTAAGTCAAGCCAAGCTCGAAAAATAAAGGTCAAAGGCCCACAACGCACCCTACTTATTTAATTGGGAATATTGCGGTGCACACCCTGATTTTTTACCATAACTCAAAAATAGATTAGGGGACAAAATAAACATAAAAATACTTTCTGGGGTAAAATTGTATATTTAGACTTAAGGTTTCATTTTTGGAAAAATACGGCTTCTTTAAGAATGCATTACTTACTCCTGGTTTCGCAGCAAACTCTCAAAAATTCGAATTCAGTTTAGGGTTCTTCCTAGTTTCACACAATTTCCTCCCCCTTTTGACGGCATCTCCTCTTTTTGCAACCGGTTTCTTCCCCTCTTCCCGGCATCTCTCCCTTCTCAATCTTGTTTGGTCCATTCTCTATCAATGGTTCGTATGAGAAAGGGAATTTTTACGAACTCATCATCCATATCAAAGAAGCAATATAATTATTTCTAATGAAAAATAGGCCGTTGAAGTGTGTCTCAAAAAGGAAGAACACAAAGAGAAAGGAATATGAAGATGATGACCCTCTGATGAGTGTAAGTTGTAATTTCTACTATAGGACTGTGCATTAAACTAAATGTTTATTCTAATTGTTGATTGATTTGTTCACTTGCACTCTCTAAAGAAGACTAGTTCTGGTAGAAAGAACAAAATGAACCCGATTTTAGAAAAGGTAAATAGTTTTAGAACCGTTATCATTTGGATGTTCTATTATTATATATATGTTGTTAAACTTGTTGCTATTGCAGAGCGGGATTGTGCATTACATTGTTTTCTTTTTTTAAAATTAGTTTAACATTTAACCACTAATCCTCAAATTACTTCTCTACTAAGTTGGTTTGATTTATTTGTTGTTTTACATATACTTGAAGTGCTTGGTGTTGTATCTGTGAGATTTTTTTGGTTATTTGGTTTCATTTTTTCTTTTTTTAATAAAGTATCATATGTTTTTTTTTTTTTTTTAAATAAAGTATCATACTATGCACAATGCAGTAAGGTTTCAGAAGTATCATATGTTTTTTTATATATATATATAAAGTATCATATTATGAAACGTGTCAATCAAATTATCACCATTAGCCCTCAAATTAGTTATCTACTAGTTGGTTTGATTTATTCGTTGTTTTACATTTACTTGAAGTGCTTGATTCTGTATTGTGAGATTTTTTTTGGTTATTTGGTTTCTTTTATTGTTTTTTTCCTTTAAAAAATAGGTGGAGGCTAAACAAGATACATCGAATGTTTAGGATGATTGTTCTGAAAATTATGTAAATGAGCAAGAGGATAATATGAAGGTAGATATATTTAGATATATTTTGTTAGATTGTTTTTCCAACTTATCAAGAATTGTATAATCAAGTCTGAAATAGATGTATCATGCATTAGTGTTAGGGATATTTGCATCCTTTTTGTTTCCATGATCTGAAATGTGTCCCCCCCCCCCCAACAACCAAATTTATGCTCTAAATATTAGAAGTATCAGGGTATGATACTAAAATTGGGGAGTATTATAATTCAAGTGTTCGATTCTATATTTGTAAGATTGTTTCTTATTTGCATTCATTTCTTCTTTTTTCTCCCTTAAAAAGCAAGAGATCGTTAAAAGCAAAAAACTAAAGAGCACTAAACATGAAGCAATTTCTAGAAAGAAGAAACAGAAATGACTCAAAAAGACTTTGGATGATGAGGGTAAAGAAACCTAGACTGCTTCTAATGATGATTATATTCCCAAGGTAATGGAGTTGCATTTAACCTTGACTTTTTTAATTTTTTGACTTGAAATTTGTTTTTAATTTTGTTAATGTTGATTTAAGTTGATGTGATAGAGATTTCAATACTTTTTTGTTAGTTTCATATTTTTGGAAAAGTATTATGTTATGAAACCTTTTTATCATACTCGTAAATCTTCTATAATTTGTATGTGCATTTGTAAGTATCATATTATTTCATGAAAGTATCATGATATGTTACTTGTGTACTTATTGTCTTATAATCCTACAAGAAAGGGAAATCTCATTGCTTACAGAATGTGGTTGAGTGGGATACCACTTTCAAAATACGATGAATTTGCTGTGAGTTCAATCAACTGCAAGCTTTCTCCGTCCCAGCGAAAAAATTTCAAAAAAGAAACTTGTTTAGTCCAAATATCACTATAAAAGAAATTTTTCTGCAACTTCATTTTATTCATTGTTTGCTTCTGAGGTAATTTTTGTTCAGGGGCTAATAAAAACGAGATGTGGTTCCAAGTGGGTGGAAGGTTTATTCATTTTTCAGAGGAAGAACTGTGTCTAGTTACTAGACTAGAGTTTTTGGAAATGATGATTTGTCCGAGTTTGAAAGATCTGGATGTAGGTTGAAAGAGTAGTATTTCCTGAATTACGAAAGGGTCACATCAGTAGAAGTGGGGGAAGTGTTTAGTAGCCTTCCACATGATGCAAATGACCTAGAAGTTGTTAAGCTTGCAATAGTTTATTTAGTATCAGGATTTTTGTGCAGAGATAGTTATGACAAGCTGGTCGAGGATGCCATTTTCAACATTATTGATACGAATTTGGGTAAAGACTTTCCATGGGGAAAGTACCACTTTAAGAAAACATTGAACAGTCTTAAAGCTGCTCTAAAAGGTAGGAAACATGTTTTTGTTTAAAAAAAAATCCATACTATGGTTATCGGCTTAATGGATTTCCTTTGCCCTACAAATCTGGGCATATGAAAGTATTCCTTTATTGGGAGGTCTTGTATGCAAGAGGTTGAGTATTCATACCCTAGAATTCTCAATTGGAAAATCGAAAAAAAAAAATGACAAGCGCAAGTGCGCAGAGTTTTAGAAGGTTGTTTTTTATGCCCCATTGTTAGTACTTTATTTCTATTTGATTTGTTGTTTACAATTATTTGCATGTCAAGCCTTTATCGATTCCTATATTTCGTTATTTTTTTAGGTGGAGTTGGATGTGCGGAGGCAACTATGGAGGAGAGAAACGTACATACATTGTTGGTTTATTTGATGATGATTGTAAGGATGACCATCGATAATAGGCATTCCCTTCAATTGATGCTCATGACGGAAAACAAGAAAAGGACAAGGTGAAAGTTTCTTCCATTCACAATTTCTTAAATTTTTTCAAGTTTCATAATATGATACTTCTTTCTATGTTCGTTTTGATACCCTTTTCAGTATCATTATATGATACCTCTTTGTTTTTGATCTGATACTTTTGTCCAAGTTTCATAGGATGTTTCTTCACGTTTCATAATATGATACTCATTTCTTTTAATTTGTCAAAGTCTCATTAGATATTTCTTAATATTTAATAATATGATACTTGTTTCTGTTAAGTTGTTGAAGTTTCACAAAATATTTCTTCACGTTTCATAACATGTTACTTCTTTATGTTGCTCGTTTAAGTTTCATAAGATATTTTTCCACATTTCATAGTATGATACTTGTTTCATGATATGATTCTTCTTTCTGTTAAGTTGTTTAAGTTTCATAAGATGTTTCTTCACATTTTAAAATATGATACTTCTTGGTTAATTATCATAGGGGAACATATAAAGTTGTTTATGTTTCATAATATGATATTTCTTTATCATTTTTTTTATATTTCAGGCTGGTCTTAGTGCTAAAATTGAGGAGCATTTATGCGATATCAAATTCAAGCAGAATCAGATTTCTTTTGATCAGGTTGAGTTGAAAAATAATTTTCTGAGGGGAATGGAAAGTTTAAAAGAAGATGTTAAGAAAATGATTTCAGATTTTATCGAGGAACTGGCAGAAAAAAGAAGTCTGAAGATGAAGTACATGTGAAATATGATGACACGGAACAGGCTTGTACAAATATTGTATAATACGTCTATGCGGACAAATCCAAAACAGATGATGCGGTGTTTAAAGAGCTTTTTACTGCCATGAAGAACAATGATGAAATTGAAAAAAAGGATGGCACTGTTGAAAAAGATAATATTGTGGGGGAGATGTTTGGTGTAGGTAAGGGAAATAATGAATTTAGGTTATATAATGCATTCTTTGATTCTCCGAGATTTAATTTATTAATGGCTCACAAACTTCAAAATATGATATTTCTAATTATGTGGTGGAATTCACTGAAGAGGATTATAAGAGACTTGATTCATATGCTAGTGTTTCTCGATATGCAAATACATTAGTGGATGCTCAATTACAATTTTTGGAAATTATAAATCTTTTGTTCTCTTTTTTAATTGCTAAAGAAACATTTATTTCTTATGAAGGTTGGAAAGTTGGATGTTGGCGACAGCAAACATACCATTCGCAATGCTCCCTCGACTTTAAAATCCATTTTTGGTCTTGATCGTGTTGTCAAGGGTACATCGGCTTTTAATGATCTAATTATACCACCTTCTGATTATGACCTAAACGAATTAGCAGTATGGTGTAGAGAAGGTCTTAAGGATGGGAACAAGTAAATTCTTTTAAGTTTCACAATATCTTTTTTCACGTTTCATAGTATGATACTTCTTTTTGGTGTTTGTTTTGTTACCCAATTTTTATGTTTCATATGATATTTCTTCACGCTTCATAATGTGATACTTCTTTTCGTTGCTCGTTTTGATACCATTATTCAAGTATAATAAGGGAACATGCAATTTGTTTAAGTTTCATAAGATATTTCGTCACGTTTTGTAATATGATACTTCTTTCTATTCCAGTATCATTCTCTGATACTTCTTTGTTTCTAATCCAATACTTTTGGCCAAATTTCATATTATGATACTCTTACTGTTCATGTTACTTTTTATGTTGGATGATTGATAATTTGTCTTGATATTATTTAAGGATTTATATTGGAAGCCTGGTCTTGCACTTGATCCCCCATCTAACTTTGGAATTGCCAAAGTCAATCAAAAAATATGGTGGTATTACATATGTGACATCGATTCTTTGTTGGAGGAAATTGGAAGTTATTATATTATTCTTATCCTACTACATATATTTCTTGGTTGTCATTTGTTGATATTTATTTGTTTTATTGTTTTTTGTAGCATATTGATATAGTTTTCTTCTATCTTCGGAAAATGGTTAAATTCTATAACAAGATCAAACTAGTTGTAATAAAAATTGATTGCTTGCTTGAGGGTTTGATTAGAGGAATATATTAGGCGTTCATGACCAACCTGTCTTCACTTGTTGATCAGAAGACACTTATTTCATATATTTTGGGTCGAAGTATGTGTTACAATACCAATTGGGTTGACGTTGATCACGTTCTTGTGTCAATTATGATGGAATCTAGAAAGCAATGGATCCTTCCTGAGTTTGACATGAAACAATGTTGCCTAAATGTTTATAACTCCTACAGTCATCTTTTTGGTGATGACGAAGTTATACATCATGTTCAGCCATTTTCTAGTATTTTTCCTTATCTCTTGAAAAGTACTGGTTATTGGAAAGAAAGGCTACAAACTACTTTGATGTCAATGTAAATATTAGTGATCAAATGTATCTGTTGTCCATTAATGTCTTACATAATATCCCCCAGCAGAATAGTGGGTTTGCAATTTCTTGTCTTGCCTGTTTTTGTTTTTTCTTGTATGCGAATTTCATATTTTAGTGGTACCTTTCCTTTCTACCTGTTTTGATAATTTGTTTCTATATTTTCTTTAAGAAATGTTGACTACAGGGTATTTGTGATTGGGTATGCACTTTACTTCACTCATTGAAAGATGCATGAGATGGAGAGCTCTTTTGATGCAGCTAAATTTAGTTTCAATATGGCTACTTACCTTTACAAGTATGCAAAGTGAAAAGAACGGGAGAAATGTGTGACTAATGATGAAAAATCATCCAGAAAGAAGTAGTTTATTTGTAGATTCAGTATTTTTGTAAAGAATTTGCAGGAAGGGTTTCAATATCTATAAATTTAGGTCTAGCATCATAGATTAATTAGTGAAACTCTTTTTGAATTGGGATAAATCTTGATTTAGTTGTTTTGAAGTAGAGTTTTATGTTGTGATGCATTTACATTTCTTTTATACATTTACGTTTTTCATTATATGATATGAAGTTTCATATTATGAGTACTTCACGTTTTTGTTTTTAAATGGAGTTTCATATTTTGACACCTTTATGTTATTGTTGACAAGTATTATATTTTGATAGTAGTTTTAAAGTATCATGCTATGATACTTATAGGTTTTAGGTAGTTTCAAGTTCTTTTATAATATGACACCTTTGTTTCAATTTTTTATGTATAATATGAATGTTATTCAGTTGCTATGATGTGATTCGAGGTAGGAGATCAAAGGAGAAATTAAGTTATGGGCAATGCAACAATAAACTACATGGAAAACGAACAAATTTCGTGTTGAGCATGAGTCAAGAATTGAACCGGATCAGGTTGTTTCAAAGGGGTAAAAATTGATACAGCCGGAGCCGCTACGAGATTACGTAGGCCACAGGAGGCGCTTTCGCGCGATGACATCAAAAATAAGGCAAAAGCAAAAAAAAATTTCCCTTTTTCTTGTTCTTCATGAACAATTAAACTTATTAAAGATTCTTGAGTCTTTGTGGCTTTCCAAACAGAACTTATCAAGGAGTTGACATCCCTTGTGGCGTTCACCAATTTGGTTCTTTATTTCGTATTGTTTCCTGCGTCGTGAATATTGGGTCAAAGTTTTATCGTCAATCTATCTTTTCTTTTCCATCATTTGTTCTTGATTTCTTGTTTCTTGTGTTTGGGTGGAATTTAGATCTTTCCTAGGTTATTGTTTTTATTATTCCGCGTTTTCATCGAGATTCCTGATTGGGATCGCGTCATCAAGTATCAGAGCTTGGATCTAAATTCAATTCTTGATTTTTTCTTATTTCTTCTTGTTCTCCGTGCTAGTCAGTTTTCCTTAGTTTTGATTTATAAAAATCATTCCAAAAATTTCAAAAGTGTTTTTCGAGTTCGATTCTCGTCCAAATCCAATTTTTTCTACCATACTTATAGTCAAATTGTCTAGTAATTCAAAAAAAAATGTCTTACAAAGAGGGATCCGGATCATCATCTTTTGTGGGTAACAAAAAACAATTTAGGGGTGTGAATAGGAACAATTTGAGAGTTTGATGGCTCAGATGGAGAAACGGGGTGCAGAACGTGATCAACGACACCGGGAACAATCTCAGTGGTTCTAGGGTTAGAAGTGGTCATTGACGTGAGGTTAGTATGGTGATGAGGGCATGGGTAGTGAGAGTGGTAGTGTATCTTCGGTGGCAAGTGCGCGGAGGAGGGATAGAGGAGAAAGTTATGGAAGGAGGTTTGAAAGGGAACATCGTAATGTTATGGGGCATCATGGAGGTAGATATGTTGAGGGTGGAGACCTTGGGAACATTAAAATGAAAATACCTTCGTTCCAAGGTAGGAGTGATCCTAAGGCGTACCTGGATTGGGAAACAAGGGTAACGGCTTTTTGATTGTCATAATTATTCTGAAAGGAAGAAGGTGAAATTAGCAGTGATTGAATTCATGGATTATGCAAATATTTAGTGGGATCAACTGGTGACGGGTAGGAGGAGGAACCTTGAGGAACCGGTGGAGACTTGGGGTGAATTAAAGGCCATAATGAGAAAGAGATTTGTGCCAACTCATTATTATAGAGATATTTATCAGAGGCTGCAAGGTCTGACTTAGGGGTCGAGGAGTGTAGAGGATTATCATAAGGATATGGAGGTGACGATGATTCGGGTCAATGTGGTGGAGGATCGGAAAGCTACCATGGCTAGGTTTTTAAGTGGGTTGAACAGAGATATTGCCAATATCATTGAGCTACAACATTATGTGGAACTAAAGGATATGGTGCATATGACAATGAAGGTGGAAATTCAACTAAGGTGAAAGGGGGCAGCAAGATACTCACTGGGGTCTTATCCTACATCACAACCAAAGCGGGAACATAATGATCATCATGTTTTGAAGGGAAAGGAGGAACCTACAACAAAAGGTAAAAATATTTCTTATTCTTAACCTACTAGGGATAGAAATATTAAATGCTTTAAGAGTTTGGGTTATGGTCATATAGCATCCCAGTGTCCAAATAAGAGGATAATGTTTTTGCATGATAATGGTGACATTAGTTCGGAGGATGAGTTTAAGGGGATGCCTAGATTACAGGATGCTAGGGCTATTAGTAGTGATGAGGAAGGGTTGACTTATGTTGTTAAAGGTTTGCTTGTTAATCGGTGTGTCCTTAGTACTAGAGTTAGGGTGGATAAAATCGATGAGCAAATGGATAATCTATTTCACACTAGATGCTTAGTGGGTGAAAAGGTTTTTGGTTTGGTAATTGATGGGGGAGTTGTACTAATGTGGTTAGTACATTGTTGGTTAAAAATTTGGGATTGCCTAAATTGAAACATGCTAGCCCTTATAAATTGTAATGGCTGACCGAGTTGGGAGAAATTAAGATGAATAAGCACGCTATGGTCAATTTTACCATTGGGGGTTATCAGGATGAGGTGGTCTGTGACCAGGTTCCTACGCATGTTGGGCATATTATATTTGGGAAGACCTGGCAACATGATAGACGGGTGGTGCATGATGATGGGTTTAAAAATCAATATTCTTTTGTGAAAGGTGGAAAAAGGATCACTCTTGCCCCCTCTATCACCTAAAGAGGTACAAGAGGATCGACTGAAAATAAAAAGTGAGTTTAAGTGGAAAAATAAGAGAGTTGAGGCCACGACCTTAGAAAAAGGAGATCAAGTGAAAATTGAAAATAAGAGTGTTGAGGCCACGACCTCAGAAAAATGAGAGATTGAGTGCAAAAAGAAAAAGAAAAGAGAGTTCACCCCCAAAATGAATTTTTTTCGCACAAAGATTCATGTACAAGGATTCTAGCCTTGCACTTAACCAAACTAACAAACCTCTCCCCCAATTTGGCTAATTCTGTTTTGCAGGTACCCAAGTCAAACTCCAAAACTAAAGTTGGGATTGAATACAATATAAAAAGGAAACAGTTCAAGAGGTCCAAATGATGGACAAAGTCCCAACATAAATATCAAAGCAAGTATAAGCATGGTCCAAAACCAACAAACCAAGGAGTTGCAAGAGGATTGGACAAGTTCTAAATTCGAGGTCGAATCCTTTTCAAGAGAGGGGGAATGATGTGATTCGATGTAGGAGATCAAAGGAGAAATCAAGTTATGGGCAATACAACAATAAACTACATGGGAAAACGAACAAATTTCTTGTTGAGCACGAGTCAAGAATTGAACGAGTTCAGGTTGTTTCAAAGGGGAAAAAATTGATGCAGTCGAAGCCACCACGTGATCGCATAGGCCATAGGAGGCGCGATCGCGCGATGACATCAAAAATAAGGCAAAAGCTACAGCGATAAACCACGCGATCGCCCAGTTCACCTAAAACAAGATTTTCGCTTTTTTTAATTTTATTTCTGTTTTCTTTATTATTTTTTGTATTTTTGAGTTCTTTAGCGACTAGGGCTAGGGTTAGGCGCGTTTTGACATTATATTAACAAGTTTCTATCATTGTAAACACAACTTTGACATTGAATTGATTATTGAGAGATTTCTCTTGAAGGGTGATTTTTTCCCTTTTTCTTGTTCTTCATGAACAATTGAACTTATCAAATATTCTTGAGTCTTTGTGGTGGAGTTGAAATTCCTTGTGGCGTTCACCAATCTTGGTTATTTATTCCGCATCGTTTCCTACATCGTGAATATTGGATCAAGGTTTTATCGTCAATCTATCTTTTCTTTTTCATCGTTTGTTCTTGATTTCTTGTTTCTTGTATTTGGGTTGAATTTAGGTCTTTCCTAGGTTATTGTTTTTGTTATTATGCGTTTTCGTCGAGATTCCTGATTGGGATCGCTGTTAAGTGCATTTTACATGCATATTTCATATATTTTTAGTAATACTTTTTGAGTAATTTGGACAAATACCTACTTAATTGTGCATATTTTGTGGTTAAATAGGTTTAACTATCAACTTCATGGAGAAATCACAAGAAAGAAGCTAAATGAATGAATACTTGAAGAAATTGAGGAGAAAAGAGTCAAATCTATCAAAGAGTCAAAGTTTAAGGACCAAGCCGCAACCACGCGATCGCGTGGTCATGCGCAAGTCGCATTCGCGAAGTCATGCACAAATACAACCCGAGACTAAAAAGGGGCAACCACGCGATCGCATGGTCAAAATCTGGACAGAAAATCTGGGCCGACCCGGTGCGACCCGGTTCGGCCCAAATGCTGAAACACGCGGATCTACGCGATTTGGGTGTATTTTTGAGTGATTTTGGGTATTTTGAAGATATTCTTGACACTTTTCAAGAAGAAGAAACCCTAGGCTCTCTCTTTCTCTATTTTTCATCCATTTTCATCTTGTAATTTTTCTTGATTTTGTATAGTTTAGTTGATGAATATTGATTAAGGGGAGAAATACCAAAGTCATTGTGGAAGAATGTTGATATTTTGAAGCTTGAATCATTGGTTGAGGGAAGTATTTATTGCTTAATCTTCATATTTCTCTATTTACTTTAATCCATTGTTGAAATAATGTATTTAATTCTTGGATTTTATTGTTATTTCATTATGGGCTAAACTATTTTGTGTTGGGATGTTGATGAAACTTGACCTAGCTTAGTTGTTTTTAATGCTTGTATTAAGAATTTAAGCTTTTTATTATCTTGTGCATTTATTGTTGTATTTATTGACTAGCATTTATTGTGGTCACATTTATGCTTAGGTTTCATGGGATGTGCAATTATTGAGAAATTGTTGTGTATTCTAGATCAATATAATATTTGCTCTAGGTTCTTGTTTAGGATAGAGATATACCTAAAACCCTAGATGACCCATTGAGTTATTTTCACATAGGTTTAATGCAATTGGTGTGTTTTTAATCGACATAGAGATATAGTAGGTTAATGCCACTAATTAGGGTTGATTTCACTCGAGAGAGGTAATTGACTAAGCTTGGAAAATCGGGTCTAACATGATTAATGAATTGCATTTCTATTTTGCTTGTTGATAATTCAATTAGGTAATGGTCAAGTGGAATCAAGAATCTCAACACTCCTTTATCATCTATTCATCACCATTTTTCTAGTTATTTATTTATAATTGCAACTTTAATTCTAGTACTAAAACTTTCCCAAAACAAACTTTTATTGTGTGTGTTTCTTGTTAAAATTAATTAGACTAGAGTGTAGTTGAAATAGACAATCCTTGTGGGATCGATAAACCGGACTCAATTAGTCCACTATCACTTATATGCGACTCGTACACTCGTGGTGTGTTTGTAGCGAACAATCGCGTCGTGCTACGTTTTTCGCTCAAACTACATTTGTGCTTCCGATGTCTAAGGCTATTCCTAATTCGTTTATTTTCATGGTAGATGGGTGGAATCCATCTGACTTGAGAAACTCTAGGCATGTATGACAAAAATCCTATACAATTGAAGGACTTTGAAGTATTATGCTATGATACTAAAAGAGTAACTCCCTGAATTTTAGAAACTCAGAACGCCACGACATCTTTCAAAAATAATAAAGGAGCAAAAAATAACTGAAATTTCAATTCATGTAATTTTGTAAAATTGACTCAAATGGTAAACAATTCGGATATGGAATAAACTTGACAAAATAAATAAGTTCATAATTTAGAATAAAACATTTTTAAAGACTTATTAATAGCCACAATCGAACACCTTGTCACCAACTCCACCATTTGCAAAAATTGTTTTAGGAAGACTTGAGTATTTCTATGAAATACTCAGTAGACTCGAGCACAATAATAATTTGATATTATAAATTAAAGCACATAATCATGATATTCAAGTCTCAAGTGTCTAAATAATCATTATTAGTCACATGAACAAGTAATAAATACTAGTTCAAGTCTCATGCATTTAAGCAAGTAAATTCTTGTAACATAGTCTCATGCTTAAGTAAAAAAGTAATTCTCATAACATTATCTCATACTTAAACAAGCAAGTAATTCTCATGAACGCAATCATACATGCTAAACTTATAATAAAAATAATCATTTATGCGCATTTTTGAAAAGATGAGTTTGTAAATAAGAGTCTACCTCAAATATAATGTGTTCGAGTTTTGTTTGAGCAAGAAAATATCAACTTTCTAAAGTGCCTCGTCTTGGGGATTAAATTGACATTCGAACATAATTGAAATTGAAAGGTTTTGGGACTGATTCGAGCAAATAGTTGGAATTAGGGACTGTTTTGAAAACTCAGAAAGTTTTTGGCCAAATTAGAATTTCAGAAGAAACTCTGGGTCAAAGTATACTCAATTGAAAACTTGGGACTGAAATAAATGGGTTTAGAAACTTGGGGGACTGAATTAAATACTTTATAAAACCCAGGGACCAAAGGGGAATTTTTCAAAAATAAAGCATTAAACACAAACAACCATGCTACATGAACATCTAAGTTGAACAACTTAGTGGACAACCCTCTCACATGAGTGGTGGGGCCCGCACACATTCAACTTAGTTGTTCATTTAGAATTTTCCTAGAACAAAACATATAACTCTCTCTCTCTCTCTCTCTCTCTCTCTCTCTCTCTCTCTCTCTCTCTCTCTCTCTCTCTCTCTCTCTCTCTCTCTCTCTCTCTCTCTCTCTCTCTCTCTATGCAGAGAAAGAGAGAGGCGATGAAAGGGCTTCGGCCCTTCTCCGTTCCATGTCGTCGGGCATCCATCCGGCGGCGGTATGGTACCTCCGTCGAGTGGCGGCGGTGAATGTGTGGGTGTGTGAAAAGAAGGAAGTTTTGGGTGGGTTTTTTTTGTTCAAAAATCGAAATCAGGATTTGGGTAATATCTGGCGATACTAGCGACGAACATAGAAGTGGTTGAAGTAAGTCTTGGGATTTGTTAAATCTTGGATTTTTGTTTGTTTTGGGTGTTGGATGATTTGAAGAGTTGAGGGGGAAAATTGATTTCAGAGAGTTTTGGAGGTTAAAGAATTTAAAGTTAAAGACTTTAATTGGGTATTAAAATGAAATAATTTAAATATTTAATGATCCAGGGATTTAATAAAATAAATTGAAATTTAAAATGAGTAAAATCGAGATAAAACTTGAAATTAGATTTGATCCAAAATAATTAAAATTTGAACTTAGCATGTATTAGATTTAAAATAAATAAAGTTTCGGGTTGAAAACGAAAATATTGATTTTAGATGACTTTAAAATCTTAAATTGGACTAATGATTTAAATGAATTAAAATTTTTATCTTATAGTCTTAAAATGATAATATGGATAGATGAGAGCCCTAATTTCTGAAAATAGTGACCGTTAATTTTGGAGAGTCGTAACGACAAGTTCGGTGAAATTAACTTTCAAATTTGAAAATTTCTCGGTCGCTACAAAAAGGTTTTAGGTAGTTTCATATATTTTCATAATATGATAATATCACGCTATTATATTTCTTAAAGATTCTAGGTAATTTCATGTTCTTTCATAAATTAAACAAAAGTAGGCTGAAAATGAGAAATTTCTTAAATTGATACTTATGTTTATTGGAGCAAATTGACATGGTACTTATGTTTATTGGAGAAAATTGACAAAATCCATAGAAATTAATAGTATTATCTTGTAAAAATTTGATATGAATGTTAAAATGAAAAAATAATGATTAGAAATATCATAGCACGAATCTCTTGAAGAAATCTCAGTCGGTTGTCTTCATCCTCTTTTTGGACTTTGAAGACAATGGCTCTGGTCTTTTGTTTATATTATGTGTGCGTCGATACTCTTTGCACCTTCCACATTTTCTAACTGCTCTTGATTCTCCTTTTGATCTATATCGCTTTTCTTTAGGTCTGTCGGGTTGTCTAATTGGAATAAGAGGCAATATCTTTTTTAATAAGATATCTTTGGGAACAATTCAATTTGTACGATCCCCTAGAGGAAAAATTCTATTGTTGTATGTTTGAACATGGTATTCCTTTGTGTAGGATCTTGAGCAATAATCGTAAGAGCTGAGATTTTTACTTGCAAGTACCACTACAACATGTGCACATGACATTTCATCAATTTGAAATCTATTGCAAGTGCACGTCCTTTAATTTAATGATAAGTTGTCATTATAATTCAAATAATAATCATTGTATCATATGTTCTGTAGAATAAATGAAGTATCAATAGAATTCAAAAAAGTGTCAATGCATGATACGTTCTGTAAATAAATGAAGTATCGATGTAACATAAAAAAGTATCAATTTATGATACGTTCTTTAAAACAAATGAAGTATCAACATGTACTGTAGAAAATTTGAAGTATCAATGCATGATAGGTTCTGTAAATCAACAAGGTATCGATGCAATCTAAACAGGTATCAATATATGATACGTTCTTTAAAACAAATAAAGTATCAACATGTTCTATAGAAAATTTGAAGTATCAGTAGAATTCACAAAAGTATCAATGCATGATAAGTTCTGTAAAATTATGATGTATCCATGCAGATTTGAACAAGTATCAAGATCTGATACGTTCTTTAAAACAAATGAATCAAGATAAGTATTATTTGAGTTCTTACCTTCATCATTCCTGATTCATTAAACATCTCTCGCAACAGTTTTCCTAGTTATTTTCCAATGTTGTGAATGTTGCCATTGTCTTATCTCGATTATTTGAAAACCAACGCTGTAAAATGTATCTTAAAAATTCTAATAAAGTTTCTATATGTTCCTTTTTGGCATTCCTTGTCGCTGAATTTCGATGTCATGATTGAGTATCGATTAGTTGTCATGTGTGCCTTTGTCCATTTGTCATACCCTACTTTTTCCTGGGATGAAAATAAATTAATACGCATAATCAATTTTGTATAAGTTTCATAAGATTTCACTATAATATTAAAAGAGCTTAGTTGTTTTCCACTATTCAGGCAACTGTTCTTATGAATAGTTTGTTAAGGTGCCATTTACCCATTTTTTAGTGATGATACTATTCGGATATCACAAAAAAATCAATTATGAACCAATTTATAATCTACACAATTTCTCAAACCACTTTTTAAGCGTATATCTTTTCTCTCTAAACCACTCTCCAGTACCTTCTATGCCATTCTCCTAGGTCTGTAATGTCATTCACAAGCATATGAGTGACAGAATGCAAGGGTTGATTGGTACTCGAATTCTGGCATGCATCTCAGATGATTTGATCCGGACACCTCTTCCACAAATACGAATCAACCTAAATATAGTATTTGACATCACTTCTCAGCTTGTGCTTCTTTGTCTGTGAAAAATCTGTAAGTGTTAGTTTAGAAGTTATGTAATTCACTAGGTCAGCATACCATGGAGGGTTCGCTTCAATAGCGAATAGGTTCTCATCATGAAAGGCTTCGCACAAGGGTAAGTCTTCTTTAGCTCTCACCACCCGGCTGAGATGATCAGCTACCACATTCTATGATCATGCCTTATCCTTGATTTCCAAATCAAGCTCTTGTAGCAAGAGTATCCATCGGATAATCCTAGATTTCGCATCCTTCTTCATGAGCAAGTGCCTCAATGATGCATGATTTGTAACACACACTAACTTTAGATCCCAACAACTAAGAACGAAATTTTTCTAAAGAAAATACTACATATAGGAGTTCTTTTTTAGTGGTGGTGTATTTTGCTTGGGCTTGATTCAAAGTCTGTGAGGCATAGTAGATCACGTGTGTTGCTTTCCCAACTCTTTGCCCTAAGACTGCCCCTACAGCTTAGTCACTAGCATCGTACATTATTTCAAATGGAAGGTCCCAGTCAGATGGTTGAATAATTGGAGGTGTAGTCAATGTTCCTTGAGTAATCAGATGCTTCCGAAGAACAGAAAACTCAAATGGTATATCTTTTTGCAGCAAATTGCATAATGGTGATGCAATCTTGCAAAAGTCTTTTATAAACCTGCCATAGAAACCTGCATGTCCAAGAAATGATTGGATATCTCGCCCATTGGAGGGGTAAGGTAATGCAGATATAAGATCTATCTTAGATTTATCGACATTTATTTCCTTGACAGATACTACATGACCTAATACAATCCCTTGATCTACCATAAAATGACATTTTCCCGTTTTAAAATCACTATCAAGTTATCTAAGCATGCATCAAATGAGTCACTCCACACACTAAAGTCACCCATGAACACTTCTATGATTTTATCTATGTATTTTCAAAGAAAATGCTCATCATGCAACGTTGGAATGTAGCAGTGGCATTACACAAACCAAAAGGCATGCACTTATATGGAGATTTTCCAAAAGGACACAAGAATGTAGTTTTTTCCTGATCCTCTGGTGTTGTGGCAATTTACAAATACCCAAAAAAAACCATCTAAGAAACATTAGTGTGAATGAACAGCTAATTTCTCTAACATTTGATCAATAAAGGGAAGGGAAAATGATCCTTGGGGTTTTGGTGTTTACCTTTCTATATTCGATGCATACCTAATATACGATTTGTATCCTAATTGGTACAAGCTTGCATTCCTTGTTTTCGGTACCACTTGCGCATGGCTGATTTATCCTATTGAGGCAATATCCTATGCATGCAAACTGATGGACTAATTCCTTTGATGTATGCAATTGTCCAGCAAATGGCTTCCTTGTGATCATGTAAAACCCGAACAAACTTCTCTTCCTCGACAGTAGTTAGTTTGGATGAAATGATCACGGGAAGCGTTTCTCCACTTCCAAGGAAAATGTACTTCAAATGGCTAGGTAAGGGTTTCATCTCTACCACTACCTGCACAATAGAGGGTGCCAATTTATTAGGAAGATCTATCAATTGAATGGTTTTGACATTATACCTGCTTGGGACGGGTTCTAATGAATTCAAGGCTACTATGGTATTGTTCAATTCGTTGCTCATTTCCACCTCTTCATTTTTAATTCGCAATGACTCGACAAAGACTGTTTCAAGCTCATCCCTGCAATTTAACTCAAAACCCTTTTGTAAAATAGGAGCAATGACATTAATAGCATAGGTAGTACAAATATCATTTGGGTATTTCATTGTATCATAGATATTAAACGACAATACCTACCCATCAATTGCCATCATCAAAACCCCTTTTCTTACATCAATTATGGTTTGCGAGTCCACAAAAATGGTCTCCTGAGCAATATAGGAGTGGAATTGGGTGAGTGATTTTCATTCATGTCTAACACGCAAAAATATGTAGGAAATACTAGACCCGCTACTTGCACTAGAACATCCTCTACCACCCCCATCTAGATAAGCATTAGATCGATCAGCTAATTGAATGATAACACTAGTTTTGGTTAGTTTAGCCAGTTTTAACAAAGCATAGGTGGATCTAGGCATTACGTTAATTGACTCTCCCAAGTCTATCAAAGCGCGATATATCATAGTGATACCTATTTGACAAGGTATAGTAAACATACCTGGCTTGCACTTGGGAGGTAATTTCCTTTGGAGCAGTGTAGAAACAATTTCTCCCATCCTCAGCTTTTCATTCCCCTTCAATTTCCACTTATTGGTCCATAAATCCTTCAAAAATCTTGCGTAATGCGGGATTTGGTTGATTGTATCCAAGAAAGAGATGTTCAACTCTACTTTTCTGAATGTCTCCAACATGTCCTTTTCCTTGGTTTCCTTGTTTGTCTTGGCTAATCTACTCGAAAAAGGGGGTGGGGTCGATTTAGTAATCAAGTTGAGTCGGATTTTACCTGAGGGGTTTGTGAAGTGGCATCCTCCTTTTCAATTTCTATTTCCTATTTTTCTTCATTTACGAGGTTTTGCTTTCGTGAACCTTCAATCTCTTTGACTTGATGTGAATTCCCTATAGCAAGTTGTTTCACAAGATCTATTAGTTCAAATAGTTTAACTTTCAATATTGGAACCACTTACCTTACTCACGAGCCGAACTTGCATATCCTTGTTCGAGTTAAACTATTGAGTGTTCTCAGCCATATTAGAAATCAAGGCCCTTGCCTCTTCTGGTGTTTTATCCATTAAGGCACCTCCACTAGCGATGTCTATCATGCTCCTATCCATTGGGGATAATCCCTTAGAGAAGTATTGCATCAGGAACTGTTTGGTGATTTGGTGGTGTGGGCAGTTTGAAATAAGCTTCTTGAAACACTCCCAATATTCATATAGTGTTCTGCCACTGTTATAGCGTACTCCACATATCTCCTTCCTAATGGTACCAACTCTAGGTGCAGAGAAGTATTTTTCTAAGAAAAGCTTCTTCATGTCACTCCAAGTGGTGACTGTTCAAGATGGCAAACAATAAAACCAGTTTATAGCGGCATCTTTTAGTGAGAACGGGAAATCTCTCATCTTGATTTGCTCATCTGTAATACCTGTTGGTCTCATACTATCGCATACCATATGAAATTCCTTAAGATGTCTGCATGGGTCCTCACTGGGATGTCCTTGAAAGGATGGTAGAAGATGGATCATACTAGATTTTAGCTCAAAATTTATGCCTTCTTCCACTGCCTGGAACTAGCTAGTTGCATGAGAGTCCTATTGTTATTTTCTGTCGAAGGTTCTCTCGATCTCTGGATCAAAATCAAAATATTCACTATTAGTTGATTGAGTCTTACGCATACAAGCAAAGAAATAAACAAGCATTGTTTAATAAAAAATAGAGAATTAGAGATAAAAACAAAATAAATGTAGAAAAGTAAAACTCTAATTAATTAAACAACTAAATTAGTTAACTGTTCCCCGGCAATGGCATCAAAAATTTGATGGGTATCGTAATACATCAAAATTTAGTTATTTCCTTACCAAATGTGACTTAATAATAATGTAGCAGCCAGAGTAAAAGCCGAACCCACGAGGAACAGTAAAACTAATTAGTTGCTTGAGAAATTAGAATAGAATGGGGGGTATTGTTGTTTTGCTTTCTTGAATGGAAATTATGCATAAAAATAAATAGATATTTTTAAAGAATTAATATGAGAGAAGATCTTGTTCTCGAGTTCGGTTGTGCCATCAATTATTGTTATATCTTTCCATGTAACCTATTTCTATCCCCTTTTAAATTTATCAATCTTGAATAATCAACACACTCTGATTAAATCAATTATTCCTTATGTGTATCGAATCAAAATAAGTTCTTTGAGTCAGTTCTAGCCAATGGATAATCCTAAACAAGATCTTATGATTTAATGCAATACTAGCATGAATAATGAGAAGAATAGATTGAATTGGATTGTTAAATTCACAAGCTCGAAGTAATCAACCCAAGTCGAATTATTACTAAACCTTCATGAGATTTATTTGCTACTTTGAGCCAAAACCTAATGACAATTACGGATCAAATATCTTAACATATCATATACATGAATTTAAAGATTAAACAATTCAATTGGCCAAATCAAATCCATTAATCAAATAAACTCAATCGAATATTCAAAAAGTAATAATTCAACAATTGAAGGAATGAGATAGATACAACGTTACCTGTTTATAGGAAAAGAAAATAATAAAATTGTTTTTACACAACTTCTCTCTCGAACGAGATAAGGAATTTTAGCCGAGCATGGTCATGGTGAAATCTCCAATTCTGATTCTTGAATTCACCTTCTTGTCGTTTCCTCTTTTTGATTGAAAAATATCCCAAGAAGTTCTCCACTCAAAACCCTATTTTTCAGCCACTTTTCTATGCTTCTTTTCTCTTTTTATACTCCCAAAATCATGTCCTAAGATTCATACACAAGATTTCCAAAGATAGACTCCAAATTAGATTAGGAAAATATTCTGCGCATAAGTTACGGTTGTGAAATATGCAGTTACAGCCATAACTGAACTTCTGAAAAAAATATTTCCTCTGGACGATGACTTACGTCCGTAAGTATTTTCAGGATTTGGTCCCCAATTCTTGACTTTTTGCACTTTGGTCCTTTTTCATTTCTTTTCATTCTTTGTGGTCCTACACAACACAATACACAAACATACGGTAAATGACACTTTAACAAAATGAAACAAGCGACAAAACACAACAATAAGTTAATCAAATACGTGCTCTTAAAGCACTCATCATGCATCCTACGAGAGGGGAAGTGAAATTTGACCACTAAGGATTTGGAGATCACCGATTTAGTGCATTATAATAATTGATTTGACTAAATACACACGCGTCGAGCATGGATTAAGTTAAAACTTGTATAACACTATTTGAAGACTTTTCAGGGATTAGTAACAATTTTAAATCTTGAAGCAAATTCGACAAGTTATTTAACATGTATTAGTGTCATGAATTTTATTATGTTGCTATGTTTGTGTGATTGTATATGTTATCTTATTCAAGGACGAACAATAATTTAAGTTTGGGGGATTTGGTAAATACATTTTTCGTACTTATTTTGATCCCTCATTTAGATAATTGTGAGTATTTTAGAGTTTTATATTGCTTAATTTTTTATTTATTTTGATTCTTTTAGGAAAAACTATTTGGAAGAGATTGAAGCAAAATGAGAAAGTCATGTTCGGAGTATGTGAATAAATCTGTGAACAACTTTTAGTACAGATATCTCCACAGAGCCCATAATATATTATTGAAAATATAATTGAATGCAAATTTCAATGCAATAAATGGAGCACAATTCGAAGTTTTATATCAAAAGTTATGCGCCTTTGAAGTTCGACGGAGCAGGAAATTCAACAGCAGGTCAACCGCTGTTTGCAAACCGTAGCTGACCCGTGGTCTCCTTTAGACTCTATTTACCACAAAAAAACCGCAAGTTTGCAACCTTTATTTTTTTTTTTTTAATGAAAAATATTGTTTTCACACAAGTATTACAACATGATACTTATGATACTTTCAAGTTTTTGGTATCATAACCTGAAACTTTATCAAATTTTTATGATACTATTGATGAAATTGTAGTATCACAGCTTGAAACTTTACAAAATTGTTATGATACTTTGTCTCACACATAAAATCAAACACTTCTTTAGCCGGAGCCTCTTCACAAGTTTCTTCTTTTTTCTCTTCAGATCATTCGTCTCAGCCCCAGAGAAAGTCCATCCAAGCCCAGTTTCTTCGAAAGGGTTGAAAGGTCGTTGTATCTCTCAGTCCACCAACTGCATGAACGACTCTAATTTTCCCATAACACATTGCATACAGCTGGTTTAGTCCACAAGGCTCAAATCTTGATGGCATCAGAAGTATGTTAGCAACAGCAATGATCCGGTGAGCCGTCTTCACGAAAAAATCCACCCACCCCTAACTCTATCATTGTACTGAGCCTCGAATTTCCTAAGCTTCTGTTCGAGATTGTGCCTACCAGTTCCCAACATGACCAACTGTACATCTTCCACCGTCGGCTTCTCAACTTTCTCCGCCTCATGTTCCCGGTGCAATGGCGCTTCCTTCTCTACAACAGCGGTCGTGGATGTCTCCGTCACAAAAACATAACCTCTTCAGTAATCAGGGGAAGAAGAACGTATTTTTTCTTTCTTTTTTTTTTTTTTTCCTTTTGGAGTAGTAAAAATCAGTTTATTTATTTAAAAGCATATAGTGCAATTTTCCCTTTTCTATTTGTTTTTGAGCCCAATTAGAATTAAACCACTTTCTTAACTTCCAAACTATAAAAGACTTACCCTAGACTAGAAACCCCTCTCTTTTTCCTCAATTCATTATTCATTTACATTCTACAAGAAATTAAGGAGAAATTTCAAGAAACTAAAGAAGAAATTAAGAACTTGGGTTGAAGATTGGATCTTGGTGCAAGAGCCCCTTCTTCTTCTCTTACTTAATTCTTGGAATTGGTAATGTTTTAAATTCTTCCATCTTCTTGTGTCTATTTAATTGTGTGTAACTAGTTTATTAGTTGGGGCGAACGATTTGACGTTGTTTGAATATTTAATTTTGATTCTCAAGTTTTGAACTATAAATCTTATGTATTAAATTTATTATTGAATTTAATGCATGAATTGCTTGATAACCAATTTGATGAATTTGTGAGTTGTTTTCATAATCCGAAATGTGAGTTAACAACCTAGATCATATGATAAATTCCAACAATTTAACAAAAGGGTATAGATACATGGTTGTTCTTGTTGTGATCTTAATAAATTCTCGAGATTAAATGCATCTAATAGAAACTTATTGCCCATTTCAAAAAAAAATAATAATAAATAAATAAAATATAGAAACTTATCCAACATAAATATGTGGTTGACCCTATTACATAGAGCCAGTGGCTG
This sequence comes from Ligustrum vulgare, assembly GCA_963555705.1. Taxonomy (NCBI): domain Eukaryota; kingdom Viridiplantae; phylum Streptophyta; class Magnoliopsida; order Lamiales; family Oleaceae; genus Ligustrum; species Ligustrum vulgare. The sequence goes on along the minus strand of OY743173.1, from coordinate 35,956,164 downwards.
ATCTAGGACTAAAGTCCAGCTAGAGCTGTCAGCGGTTGACCGTTGACCAATGAAGCAATTGCAAGACCACTACAATTAGAATCACTATGTTGAAACTTTCTTTTAGGTTGAAAAAAGTTCCATAATATAATCTTAATTCACAAATCAAATCAAATTCATGAAATTTCAATAAATAAACACAATTCAAAAATCAAATATTCACCAAATTTTAACAATTCACAATTCAGATTTCAAAATTTTCAAATAACACTTCAAAACACAACTACTAGAATCTGAAATCAAGAAAATAACACTTCAAAAAGAAAATATAGTAAAGGGCAGCCAAAAATTACCGTATTATTGAGAATTTGAGAATTGATTTTTAGGTTAAAAAATATTGTTCCTTGCTGCCCAACTCTCCAATCCAACAAAAAAAATACTGTCAAAGGCAAAAATCCAACATTATATTAACTTAGATAAAGATTGTTAGTTAGAAATTGAAAAATCTACAATTACAAATAAATAAATAAATAACACAAACTCACTCACCGCACTCTGCACATGTACTCCAGAGAGTTGGATGACGGTAGCGACAGGTCGGTGGCGTGTGCCGACGTCGGTGTCACTGCCTCCTTACTGATTGCGACAGCGTGCTGCTTGCACCTGCGTGAGAACCAGAGAAGAGACGGAGAGGTTAGAGTGTTGGTGCTGCGATACCTGCGTATTTGATTAGGGGTTTGGTCATTGGTGGGTTGGGTAAATAATAAGGTAATGTTATTGGGTTTGGGTTTATGGGGTTTCTTGTTGGTACAAAACATTGGCCTGCTGCTGCGTTGTTCTGGTTTTAAAAAAAAAAAAAAATTATTTAAAATCTGTAGATGGTTGGCCGGCGAGCTAGCGCGGCAGCTCTTGTAATGCCTCGAAAAATTTTGACGTCCTTATTTACTCATTATTACGTAATAAATATATTTTAAGGTTTTATTTAAAATTAGGAAAAGAAATAAAACCTAAGTTAGAAATAAAAATGGCGATTTAACGTCTATATTTAGGAGGTTCATTTGACCTCTTCCGACCTCGGATAAATGCATATCTTATATGTAACCCTAAGTACTAGAAGTGAACTTCCAGAATCTGAAATCCGTTTGTCGTTCCGACTACTGTACAATTCTCAGAAATTTTTCAAAGTTGGCTGCTCAAACATTCGAATCGAAAAGGCAACTTCTATGGGCTATCTTTGGAACGCTATAACTTCTTGTCCCGTTATCCAAATTCTACAAGGAAATTTTTATATGAAAGTACTATATGAGTACTTTGAAATGACACCAAAAACTCTTAATTTGGATGCCGTTTGCTACTTCAAAATCAGACTCAAAATCAACTGCTCAAAAATAGGAAGAACCCAAAATAGCAGCCATAGTTGAACTCCTAGACTGCCAGCAATGCTTGTATAGCTTCCATTACTCAGCTTATACCTTCTCTCCACCTCCTACTTCCATGGATGAGCTCCAACTCCAGCTGCATGATAGACACCACATGCTTTGTAATTTGGAAGCTTAATGGTGAAGGAATGTTCCCATCCTATACAACCATGATCCCTGGCTTCCCTACAACCTTTCTTCCTTATAAATACCTGAGTTTTCGAAATTATAAACCATAATTTCAGCTAATCAGCTTCCTAAAACTCTATCTCTTTTTATACATCAATTTTTGGATTCTTGTCAAAACTATGTTTAAATCCGTTTTAATCATTCTTTTGATCCCCAAACTGGTTTTTCAGAAATGATTATCAAAATACATTAGTTAGGGATCAACAGAATCAAATAAATCAAAACCCAATTTTTGAAACTACAATTGGTGTCGACGCCTAGTAATGTGGTGTCGACACCAAACGAAGAACGAAGAACATGGTGTCTACACCTATATAAACACCCCCTCTATTTTTAGTTCTGCTCATGATATGAAGTTATTTTATGAATTTCAGGTTGATAGATATTACATAATCATCAAAACAATGAGTATTCGATACACCCTTTTACATGTTTCATTATGTGGAAGTCTGATATGTGATAAAATGTTTTTGATGCATATTGATGATAATATTGAATGTGATATGATTCACAAAAATAGAATTTTCAAGTAATGATTATAAATTTGAACTCTAGCCCCCTCGGTAATCAAATGTTTATTGTTGGATATCGATGTGTGTCGTGAGGACCTTGCGACTCCAAGGCTCCGATGAATGACATGGAGATCTAGTAACCCTATTGGAGTCGAATAGGGGAAAAGATGACAGGGATGTAGAAGCCCTAAGGGATATGGGATCCCGAGTAACATGTTTATGATTATGGTCATTTATCGATATCCATGTGGTATATATATTAAGCGCTTTTGGGTAGAGGAGATAATCTATAATCGGACCCTGAAATCATGGATTTTTGAAAAACTTGCATGTGTATCGAATTACTCATTGAATTATCAATTCATGTTTTCCATGTTTTCAAAATTGTAGATGATGTACTTTGATCACTTGGAAGTCATCTCTGGGGGTGGATTTTGTCCATCGATGAACAGCATTATATGTATGTTACAAAGACCTATACATGAAAAACGTATCGCAACTTTCCTGCCCTCTCTCAGTTTCTGTATTCGCACTTCTATGGAATAGTCCAATGATTTCCCCGGCAAAGAAGTTTGAAGTCAAGGGTTAGTTTTTGTTTTAAAATAGGGAAGAAGAAGTCTAGGGTAATTTTGTAACCTCTTCCTAAAACTAGGCTGTAAGAGATTTTTAAGAATCTATACATGTGTGTCGGTTTATGTTTTTTTCAAGTATACGTTTAAAGCGTTATTTCAAGGAAAGGGGTTGGTAGGATCATTACGTGACGGCACCGAAACCCTAGATTTCAACACCAAACTATTTTATCTCAGAAATAGCGTTGGTGTCGACACCCTCGTATTGGTGTCAACACCTACTCGGCAGTGCAGCCTCAGTCAGTTTTGTGTCGACACCTGAAGCTTTTGCTCACCAAGATTTTTAAATTTTACCCATTTATTCGATTAAATGATATTATTTTAAATGGGGGATTTCTGGTCGTCACAAGTTTGGTATCAGAGCATCATTTTAAATGCAAAGCGTGGTATCAGAGCATTGTTCTTCAAAAAGTATGAGAATTTTTAGGCATTATAGCGCTAGCTCGCCGTAGTGTACATCCGCCTCTGTATAAAGCTAAGTTAAACTCGAGAGAGGAATTTTAGATAAAATTTTGAATTTGATCACACGTTATTTTAGAAAAAGAAATTTAGACGAGAAATTGGATATGATAACAAGGTTACTATCGCACAGTTTTAGTTCATAAAAACAAAAATCCAATATTTTGCTTTGCTCACTTCATTTAGTTTCATAAATAATTACTTTTATTAATTAGTTATCTTTAAAAATTCAAGATCCCTGTGTTTATTTGTAATTTAGGAGTTGATTAATTTAAGGGGTGTTTACACAAATACCCTTATTTTTGGATCATTTACAAAAATACACTTTTGAAATTTTGAGGAAGTATAAATACTTTATAAATCTTAGGTACCACTTTTTTAACGTTTTTGTCACTTTTTTTAATAAATTTGTCACTTTTTTAAAAAAGGAACACAATGTCACTTATTTTTAAAAAAATGTTATGTATTTTACTTTCTTAATCAAACATAAATTAAAATCCTAGAATAAATTCATGACTTGTTAGTTTTATTCAAAATATTAGAATAATTATATTATTTTTTTAAAAAGGTGACACAGTGCCACTTTTAAAAAAAAAAAAAGTGACACAATGTCACTTTTTATCATTTTTTCTTTTAAATAAAAGTGATAATTTGTCACTTTTTTTCTAATTGAAGATCAATTTTTCATTCTTTGCAATATTAATCATTGACTAACAAATTACACAAGTCCACAATTACTAGTAAATACATTACACATTCTTCGTACACAAACACAATGTCATCTTTTTTTCATCTTTTTTAACTAAAAAGTGACATGATGTCACTTTTTGTGATCCTGTCACTTTTTTTTTTTTTTTTTTTTTTTTTACTTGAATTTCATTTTTTTTTTCAATATTTATCATTAACTAACAAGTTATACAAGTCCATAAATACTAATAAATACATTGCACAATGCCACTTTAAAAAAAAATGACAAAATGTCACTTCTTATCACTTTTTGTTTTAAAGCACCTTCTCCTTTATTTAATTAAAAAGTGACGTTTTGTCACTTTATGTTTCTTGAATATCACTTTTTCAATTTTTGCAATATCCATCATTGACTACATGCATCGTAACTTTTTTTACAATTATTTCACCTTTTTTCTAAATAAAAAAAAAAAGTTACACTATGTCACTTATTTTTTAAAAAGTGATATGTATGTGACTTTCCCAATCAAACACAAATTAAGACTTTATAATAAATTGATGACTTTTTAATTTTATTGTATATGTAGTCTCTTTGTTATTATGTTGCTCTTCGATTATCTACACATGGTAAACAATTTCATTTTAGGAATTAGGAACATAATATCCGATAAATTGAAAGTGATAAAAGTTCAAAATGTTACAAAACTCAATAAAGTAACAATACTTACACATCGTTCTTTTACGCAATCATTACAATTTATAAATCAATTTATAAACAATATAATTTTTCAAACTACTTTTTAACCACACACATTTTCTCTCTCCAATTTTCAACCACACATTTAAAAAAAAAATTGCTGCGAATGGTCTGTTATTTTTTATTTTTTTTAAAAGTGACACTATCAATTTTTTATTTTTTTTTTAAAGTCACATAACGCTACTTTTAAAAAAAGTGACACAACATAATTTTTTTTATCACTTTCCTTATAATTAAAAAGTAACACTTTGTTACTTTTGTTTGAAAAATGTGACATTTTAGCATTTTCTTTTAACATAAGTCAGCTTGCGGAGAAATCGATCAAGACTTCACTTTTTTTCCCCTATTCTCCAACCCTTCAACCAGCCGACAATAAGAGTCTATTTGGTAATGTGAATAATCTAGCGGGCAATACTATAGCATTAGGGCCTATCTTGAATTTTTCAATGATTGAAAATTACTATAGGGCGATTCCCATGAAATGACTTCATAGTCTGCAATTAACAGAAGAACTCTCAAACACTTCCCTAGCTACTTGTCCAATGATAAACACATACTGTTTAAAATACTAAATTGTTTCTAATAATTCATAATCACACAGTTTTAAATACATCTTATAAATTCTCCAACACTATAAAACCTGCTATCAATTCTTCATTTCTAGCAACTCAAGCTTGGAGCCAAAAAATAATAAGCTTTACAAGTAAAAAACATGGCATTCCAATATTACTTATCAACTCACTGTTCCTGCCAGTTTGGTTCATGAAATTGCATACATTTTTTTTTTTTTTTTTTTTAGCCATTGGTGTGGTAAAGGAAACGTTCAACTAGACCAGCCAAAAGGGAACACCACACCCCAAAGACAAAACCAATCATAATTCCACCACAATACCAAACTAATCCACAATGTCCAGCCATCAACAAAAGGAATAAAACGTTGAACCAACAGTAGCCAAAATCATAAATAGATAGACAGAAATGAAGGGAACAATGCACAAAATAAGAATCTCGAACCAGAGACACCAAAATCATATCTTGGATTTACCCAACAAGAAAATATCTTCAAGTAGAAGAAAAGGAGCAATGTAGCCTAGAAGATAGCAGTCAAAAAATAAAAGAAAACCAAAATCACAATACCCAACGGAAACACCCAAGAGAAATCCGAAATCGTCACACCAAGTTGTTCGAAATTTGCAGAGCTATAATATCGCCCCTTCCAGTTTGCTAGGAGAACGTTGCGGCCTACCTACGTATATTCTGCATCGATGGAAGGTGAGGGTTGTTGTGGGTTTGAGTATGATTACGCTTAAGGTTTGAGGATTTTGATTTCTGAGAGGTTTCAGTTGTTTTAATTTTATAACGTATTTATACGTTCTTAATTAATTAAATTTGTCAATGAGGGTATTCATGAAAGTAGGTAATTTTTTAGGGTGATGTACGTAATCTCCACTACTCTAATTGCCGGCCGGGCCAAAGCTAACCAAGGAATTGGATGTCTCAGGCTCACGTCGAGCCCTTTTGTACGGCCTGACCGACTTTTACACCTTAAAATGAAAGCACGAATAAATATAATCAAATGTAAAAGGTGAAGTACACATTAATAAACGGAAATATCAGGCTTCCATACAAGATGATACACCCCATACATGGCACATGATACTAATATATATACTTATATCTGAACTAAATAAATGCAGCTAAAACAATGCATGGTTAATGGTTTATGAAATAAATATCAATAAGCTAGAAGATAAATGTCGTATGTAGTGTAAATTCTTAAATATTATACAACATGAGATCTTAATTTTAGGCAGAAGCCAAGCCTTCTGGGAGTGAAATATTATCCGGGTGAGGTGAAACAAACCTACGACAGGAATAGATGACTGCTGAATGAAAATCACTTGGATTGTCTATAAATACAAAGTGTCCAGCCTGCAATCATAAACACGAAAACAAAATTCCATTATACTTAAAAAGAGGAAAATAACCAAACTTAAAAATTATTTCGGGTGAAAAAATAGTGTGAGCCATCAAATTTTGTTTCATTTGGGTCGGTGCATTTTCTGTTCTTAAGTTAATCATTGAACTTCCGTTTAATATTTTGTTTAGGCACTCTGTATGTGTCTTCTGAATAGAGGAAATATGTGGCACAGACAATCCATTGATGCATTATTCTTTTCATCCAACTAGGAAAAAATATGTCACGTTGGACAACAGTTTTTTTTTTTTTTTTTTCTCATTTATAGATTTTTTTTTTTTCCTTTCTAAAAATGCATTTTGAAAACTCGGCATGTCCAACCAATATGCCTTATATAGAATTTCCATGCCAAATCATCATTTCCATTAGCCACACATCAGGATTTCTGTAAATTTAAACAAAAATGAAAATCTGGTGACTTGTATTGGAGCAAAAAAGTTCATGTGAAACAACCATGTAAGTTGGTACACTAACAGTGTTTCTAACCCCATAAATTCATGTGCAGGACCATTCACGTGCATGCGTGCACACACACACACAGAGAGAGAGAGAGAGAGAGAGAGAGAGAGAGAGAGAGAGAGAGAGAGAGAGAGAGAGACCTGTGGAACCCTTATGATTTCGCATGGGACATTCATGTGTTTGCGAGCTTCTTGTGCTCCTTGGTAATTCATCCAATCCTGGAAACCATATATGAAGGATGTTGGCACCTTCCATTCAGATGCACTGCAACAAAGAAAGAGAAATCAATTACCATTCATAGATCTCTCTCTAATCTCTATTTCTAGTCTTCTCAAAAAGAGAATTTGATGTAGACAAGATTTAATCAGTACTTTTGCTCAATCTGTAAACTAGTGAGGAATCATCCTGCTATTCAGAATCAACAATGTACTATGATTTCACTCAGGAAATGCCATCAGAGTACAAGACTGTGATGTTGCCACCCCCACATAAAAGTATGGCTGTACATAAAATTTGGAGGGACCAAATTCTAGATTTCCTATGTATGGCAGATTGTTGAGAACTTCATTAGTCTAACATTTATGTGTCAGTCCATAAATAGGCATTTAATCGCTATCATTAGTGATCCTTTTGCAGATGTTTTCAAGGTTCGTGCACATAAGGCATGTCTGGCATTGGTTTCAATACTCGGGCACACAAGGCATGTCTGGCATAAAAGCAAACTTACTCAAGTAAATTTTCAATTCAAACATGTTATTGTTTTATCTTTCTTAATTATCAGTCAAAAGTTACTTTGACAACAAAGTAAGAGTTACTCCCTCCGTCCCAATTACATAGGCTGCATTTCTTTTTTCGTTTGTCCCAATTATATAAACTATTTTCTTTATTAAGAAGTATTTATTTTGTTTGTTTACTAATATACACCTATTTATTACTTCCAATATAATAGTTTGATATTAAATAAGGGTAAGTTAGAAATTTTCTTTGAAAAATTACTTTTTCAATGACATTAAATATGTTTTTTTAATCTGTATGAAAAATCAAATCAGCCTATGTAATTGACGGAGGGAGTACTTCTTAATAAACAAATTAAATATTTCCAATTTTGACCAACAAAAAGATTATTCACCTTTAAACTTACTCAATTATTCATAAAATAAATGTGCTTAAAAATAAATTTTTAAAGCTTGGCCAAACATGCACTTAGACTACCACAACCTGACTTCTCTTGTTAAGCATGTCTTTGGTGAATGCTTGCTCAACAAGCTTTTTTCAGGTAAATCAGAGAGCTCAAACTTTTGACTACAAATGCAACATCAATCTTTAAATTACTTTAAACCATGCATCTACGTCTATAAACATGCCAGTCATACCAGAACATAAATAAGGTAAAGCCATGCTCACAAGTCTGGTGAATCAAAAATTGGAACTGATGCAAAAGAGAGCCTAAACCAAGGTTAACGTATATGCATTTCTTTGTCATAATCCTATACTTCCATGGTCTAATCAATAAGCTTGAGGCAAACTACAATCAACATAAAAGAATCTTGTGTTGGCATGGATAAATCCATGAAATGCAACCGACATCTCCAATATCCCAAGTTACATATAATCTCATCCACAAAACATACTACCTAAGAAAACTTCACCGCTTGTAAAAATTGTTATCAACAAATTGTTTCGACTAATTCACAGACCTGCTAAGCTTCTTACCTTTGTAGAAGAGGCATTCGAGCAAATGCTCCAAAGGAGAATATATATTTTAAGCACAGCTCCCCACTAGCTTTAGCCGCCAGAGTATGGTATACATAGTCTTCAAGTGGGGAAAATGAGTTAAATTAGAATCATTATCAGTACGCATAAAAACCCCTAATTAATTGGAAGCTACCTGTAAGTAATCTTGATTCTTCCTCAGTCAAACCATCTCCCTGTGCATTAGAACCAAATCTAGCACTGGTATACCTGTGAACGAGACCAGGGCCCCAAGGGCCTAAACCTCTATTTCATTATGGAAAATAAGTTAATTCAGTGTAAATAAATCTCCAGAAAAGTACAAATTTCTTATATTGAAAATGATAGCTTCAGTGCACAATACACAGAAGTGCCCAAGCCTAATTTGAGATCAGAAAAGAGCCCAAACTGGAGAGGCACAATGAGCAGCAATTCCTCTAGGGAACAGGAAGAAGAATCAGATGTGAGCCCAGTTTAGCATACAACTCTATATGACAAAAGAGATGCTTGAAGAAGAATAGAAGTGAAAACACTTCAGTTTAATAAACAAATCAATTACTCAACGGTATAATAATTTGCAAAGGAAAACAACTGGGATTTTGTAAGAGTTGAATTATGATCCTATGTTGTCGGAAATCAAAGTAAACATATTATAATGGAAGCATTTACCTATATCTGCTAGCATCATCCATTACTCTTCATTTTTCCTCTTTGATTGTGACATAAAAATATAGAACTTTGCATCCTCATTTTGAACCTAATTACTAAGATTTGAAACGTGGGGACCAATAGCTTAGGACCATGGTGCAAATTTTTTTACCCATGTGTAGATTTTCCTTGGGCTGGATCTCAATAACATGATTTTGCTTGATTTAATATATGTATATATGTTGCATATCAATTAGCCTAATTAATGGATTAATTAGAGAAATTGTTTTGTTAAAATTAGGAACAATATAGTATAATGTATAATAAGGGAATCTTGTATTTTTATAGGGCGCATAAGAATATTTAATTTTGCCTAATTAAATCAATTACATAGCAATGATTTTATAAATATCTTAATTAGATCAAATTAAGTGTTTATCAATACCTTTAATGGTGGTAATTAGATAAAAGATTGAAATGCAATTTGCACTCTATCTAGAAGGAATAGGTAACAGCGTTGGGAACAGAAGCCAATAAAGCTAATAGCATAACAGTATTGCTTATGGACTAAGGAATAGGCATGCTTAGGCGTGATTCTTGGCCTTCACACATCGTCACACTTCGCGTTTCACATGCGCTTCGCTCTCGTATTGTAGGGCTTTTTTGCGCTTAGGCGCACTTAAACGTGATTCTCGACCTTGCCGCATTGTCACGTTTTACGTTTTTTAGAACATTGATGAGAACTATAACACATTATGATTAACACACCGTTCTTTTATTCAATGATTACAATTTATAAATCATTTTATAAATAACACAATTTCCCAAAGTACTTTTTAACCACGCACATTTTCTCTCTCCAATTTTCAACCACACATTTACCTAGAAAACAATAAAACAAACCAAAAAATGGGCAGCCTAAGCCGCCGAACAGACTGTAAGGCATAGATAAGAAGAGCAAGTTAAGATTACTGACCTTATAATCTTCTGTGGAGTAAAATTAGACTCCCATAAATGATTTAGAATGGCTCCTTTCCATGTTGCTCTAAATTGGGTAAGCCACTCTGACTTGTGTTCTGTTTCTGAAGTAAATCCAGCAGGTCCAACCAAAATCAAGTGCTGAACATGCTCAGGATGCTTCGAGAAACAATAAATTGATTTAGCAAATGGAAATGCAACCACTTTTAATTAATGACTGTCATATTCAGGTAAATCAAAAACAATTATTTCACATGAAAAAATATTACCTTGAGGGCATATTTGGCAGCAACATACCCTCCAAATGAATGTCCAAGTAGAATGAAGTTGCTAAGATTTTTTGCCTTGCGCCATTCCTCGAAGGAATCAATAAACCAGGACTCGGTTTCTACATGTAAGTACATGTATGTATAAGATATGATATTGTTTTAAACTAAAATATGAGTTTCACTTCATCAAAGCTAGTAAAAACTAATTAAGTGAAGCTTTTGCAACTGATGAACTTATTGAAACTGGATAACAGATATATATGATATGACAAAATTTGACATTGAACTGCCAACCTTCAGTGCTTTTACATGTGAAGTCAGGCCTACTTGATCCACCCCAGCTGTACCAAAAAAGTTGAAAAAGAGAATGAGACTAGTGCAAAACCTCTCCCCACCCAAACAAACAATAAAGAGCATGTTTGGCTGAGCTTTAAACACATAAAATTTACTTCTTTTTGTCCCAAAACGGGTTTGAATTTACTTTTTTAATTATAAAAAACTACTTATTTTGAATGTAATCTTGTTTCCAAATCTCATCTCACTCATAAAAAGATTTACTTATTTTAAAACTTTTCATTATGAGTAAACTTTTAAACTTCAAAGCTTAGTCAAGGGTGTTGTGTGCCTTCTTCGAAATAATTTGGGGTTGGCTACGTAATTTCCGCAAACAATAACCACAAGCCCTCAATACAAAAATAGATGACTCAAAAAGTGAAATATCACTAACCCAAGCTGATCAATAGCAATGACTTTGAAATGTCTAGCAAGTGCATCAAAATTCCGAAAAAAGAAGCCCTGCGAAGCTGCATAACCATGAACCATAACAAGGGTGGGAGACCCCTCTTTGCTATCAAATGTAACCGTGTTAATAAACCTGGACTCATTGCTCACGGATCGAAACCATCGGATTTTCGAACCTGGTGCACCCGACCCGACATTGACCTGCTCTTGTTCATACGGAGTCCTAGTAATAAGAGATTAGTTAATCCTATAACTAGAATTAAGGAATGACAGATAATAATAATTACGAGATAATTGGGGTTAAAAATCTGTTTGATCCATGAATTATAGTCTAGTTCATCACTAACATTTTTTTACTTCAATTAGTCACTCATCTTTATCTGGTACTTTTCAATGGCCACGTCACCATTTTTGTTACCCAACTTAAATGATCTGCTGAGTTGACAAATGAAAAGCTACTAAGGTTACATTAGGTGGTGTAAAGAACTAACTCATCACTTACTTTTTCCTCTCTCGAGAGTATATGCATCATGTCATTATGTTACTTATAAATATCAATTAAAAATGTAGAATTACTCTTTGGCAAAAGTGCTTTAGATTATTGATCAAACTTCAGCTTCAACCAATATTTAAGGATCCACAGATTCCAAAATACTATCCACTTACCCCGTACTCATTTCTATCACCTCATAAATTAAACAGCTGATAAATTCTTTGAGCGATCAAATTGAAAATCAAATCAAAAGAAAAAGGAAGTCAAAGACTCTGAACTAGACTATAATTTTTTCGACCAAACAAGTTTTTAAGCCGTGATAATTGAATGAAACAAGAAGTTCAAGTTTTTGTCTTTACTTGACGATAGAGAGGAGGCGTTTTTCGGCGGCGATGATATGGTCAGTAGAGGTAGGGATCCAGCGGAGGAAGGAAGGCCATAATGACCATTTCTTTGCTGCAGTTTCAGCTCCAGTAGTAGCTGCGGCGGCGGATGAGGTGGCTTCCTCGACCATCTTTGACAGTGAATCTGCCGATAATTTGAACCGCCGGCCCAAACCTATGATGATCCTACAGCTTGATTCTCACTATTTGTTCACTTCAATTTGCTAATTCTACTAGTACTTCTGCTACAACACAACAATTAGGGATTTTGATGTTGATTCAGTTTTGACTGGCAGAGGATAAGGTCATATTCGATCCACGACACACATTAATTAGATGGCCATTGTGATGTGATTTAAAGTTTGATGACTAACAAGTAACATGCTTATAAATTTGATAACCTACACTGAAACACTAATATTTAATTATTTATCTCATTTCATTTTACGGACGAATATATTCAATAATTAATGAAAATGTGAGAAATATATAACAAAAACAATTAAATTCATATATTATGGGAAATAATATGAAGAAACAAAAAGTATTTAATAACAAAATTCAATGTAAATTAAAAAAAAAAACTTCTTTAAACATAATAATTGTGGTTCATAATTTTTAAACGATTATGATTTATGGTCATTGCATACAATACAATTAAAAAAAATGTATATTATAGGAGAATATATGGTTAAAAAGTAGAGATTTTTTTTATATTATATATAGAATACCCCATTAATAAAATATAGTTGAAAACGAATTTTAAAAAATGAGATGTGAATTAATGAATGTCAAACATAATTCAAAGAATGATCACAGGAAAAAAATGTTTTATCAAAGAATGAATAGCCATAATTTATTTATTGGACTTTATTATATCAATCCTTAAAATTTAGGATGTTAAAACTTTTCAATTAGATCGTGCAGAACATCAATCAATACATGAAAATGAATTGCACTTGTATTAAATTTATTTATGAAAAATAACAATATTTTTTATTTCTTGCGTTAATGTTGCTCAACGTTACAAATAATATTTTTGTAGATATTTTTAATAATGTAAAAATATAGTAATGATAAAAAAAAAAAATTCTATTTCACAAAAGGAAATTGTTTTTTTTTTTTTTTTTTTTTTTTTTTTTTTTTTTTTTTTTTTTTTTTTTTTTTTTTTACATTCTTGAATGTTAAATAATTATTATTATTTTTTTTTTGATAACCGAGGGTATCGGGGGGCCCACCCCCCACTAATCCCACGAGGCCCTGGCGCTTTCGACCGGGAGACGCCCCAGTGGCCCCAAGAAGTTTTTTTTGCTCTCACGAGGAATCGAACCTGGGATTGGTGAGATCCCAAGCACCGCCCTTACCGCTTGAGCAACCCCTTGGGGTTATTACATAATTTGTTCTTGAAATCCATATAAAAATGATCCAACAATGAATCAATGTATTATGGAATTGATTAAACAATTTGTTAGTACCAATGTACTAATTCTCGTGTAGTGAGAAATGAGTGTCAATGCAATGGTACTGATATAATTGATATTTAATTATCTTAAGTCAAACAAATAAATTCCATATTTTGATAGAAAAAAAAAATGATATCAGTAGTTTTGGCAGGAAAATTTGGATCAACTATCTTGTTATTATATATATTAAGATTAAGATTAAGATTAAGATATATATTAAGATTAAGATTATTATTATTTTTTTAATTACAAACGAAAAGTAGGGAAGGGGAGATGGAATTCGAACTCTATACTTAAGATATGGGGTACTGACAATATAACTTCAAAATCTTGCGATCGTACACAATATATTCTTCAAAATGCTTTCCTTTTGTTTAATTGTCGAAACCTTCAAATTGCATTACTACTAAACACTTGTTTGATATTGATATGTGATTTTTTGAAAGAAAAAAAATAATAATAATAATAATTTTTCAAGGATTGTGTATAAGAAAAGTAGAAAAAAGTTATAGATTCGTAACAAATTTTCCACTACATTAAAAGAGTTAATATGACAATTACTGTTCATTTTTCTATCTATGGTTTCACACTGGGCATCTGTTTTTGCAATAGTAATTGACAGCCACTGAAACATCAATTTGTATGATTTATAATTTTTGTGGTTTGTTATTGGGGGCTTAAACATCAATTTGTGAGATTTGATCTAATAATATGGTCTATATTTCTTCAGATGAATGCATGTTTATGTAATTGAGTCCTAACTAGTCTTGTTGAATCTAAACACCAGAACAGATCTATTTATACTATAGGTAGGTTCTGGGGATCTTCGCAAAAATACCCTAGTTTTAGGGATCAAACTGAAATTTACTTACATTTTATAAAAACTTGAAAATTACTTATAATAAAATTTTAAAAATTGAAAAATACTTACGATACTTTTTAAATATGTTAGTATCATAGTATGATACTTATGATTATATTGGTATCAGATTATGATACTTATGATTCTTTTCAAAAAAAAATTAATATCACAATATGATACTTATAATACTTTTTCAATTTTTTTAGTATCACAATGTGATACTTATGATACTTTTCAATTTTTTCTAGTATCTCAATGTGATACTTACGATATTTTTTCAAATTTTTCTAGTATCACAATGTGATACTTATAATACTTTTTAATTTTTTCTAGTATTACAGTTTGATACTTTACAAATTTTTATGATACTTGTCTCCGGTATAAAATCAAACACTTTTCATACATTATTTATTATCTACAATATTTTCAGTTACAGTCTGAACAAAAAAGCCTCCCCAAACTCAAAGGAGATCTCCATCTCTCTCCTGCAACAAGAAGCTTGCTCTCTCTCACTGTTAGAAAAGCTCTCACAGCACCGAAACTCCAAGGGAGAAAATACCCCAGCTACTGCTCGACTTTGTGTGTTCTTCACTCTGAGATCCGTGTTTCTTCTTAGATTAACCATTATCTAACTTAAATCAACTGTATTTTGCATTTTTTTACCTTCAGTGGCTTAAAATTGAGATCTGGCATTTTATGTCACTGTCCAGTCTAATTTCGAATATGGGAAACTGTTGGATATATATATGTGTGTGCGTGTGTGTGTGTTCAAAATGATTAATGATAAATAAAGGAATGATTTTGAAAAGAAACGGAAATGAAAAATCAAAGGTGGCATCATTTATAACCGCGCGGCCGCACGGTACAAAAACCGTGCGACCACACGTCGTTTTTGACATGGAATTTTTGGGTAGAACCGTGCGACCGCACGATGGTTCAACCATGCGGTCGCACGGTATAAAATTTTGACGGTTAATTATTTGAATTTGGCACATTTTTTAGAAACATTCAACCTTTTCATGGAAATATGGCATCAATTCGTGATTGGTGTTTGGATATCTATAAATAAGTGATTCTTCTTCATACCAAATAAATTTTTAACAATTTTGAATCAAGATTGATATCCAAATTATTCCATTTCTTCATTCCAATTTTAGTGTTCTTGTTTTTGTTTCAAGTTCTTATTTTGCTTTATTTGAACTTGAAAGGAAAGGCTTGATTAATCCTTCAAACCTATTTGCAATAATCCCAAAAGCAAACTTGATCCCGGTGGACGCAAATATAGTTTGAGGACAACGTGTTTCACGTGTTTGAGCCTTATATTTCCTTCATCGATTCTTGTTGTTTTTTATCATTTTATTCATTCTCCTACACCATATTTCCAACAATCTCAAACTATAGTTTTTGCCATGGAGAATGAAACAACTCTTGCAACTATCAAATTGATGAACCAAGATCTTGTGAGGCTCGATAGATTTGATGGAACAAACTTCACGTGTTGGCAAGACAAGTTAAAATTCCTACTCACCGCATTGAAGATCTTCTACATTTTGGATCCGGATTTGGAACCTTTAGCGGAACCAGCGGAGACCGACACGGAGGCAATAAGGGCCGAGAGGAAGAAAAGACAAGAGGATGAACTAATATGTCGTGGACATATTTTGAACGCTTTTTCGGACCGGTTATATGATCTCTACATCAACACTTCTTCGGCAAGAGATATTTGGAACGAATTGGAAAACAAATACAAGGTGGAAGAAGAAGGTACCAAGAAATTTTTAATCACAAAATATTTTGATTTTAAATTTTTGGACAATATTCCTATTCTCCCTCAAGTACATAAATTACAAGTACTTGTCAACAAATTGAAAGCGGTCAAAATTGAACTCCCGGAATCCTTTCAAGTGGGGGCAATTATTGCCAAACTTCCAAGTGCTTGGAAAGGATACCGGAAGAAGATTCTTCATAACTCCGAAGACTTTACTTTGGAACGATTACAAAAGCATCTACGCATTGAAGAAGAATCGAGAATGAGGGACAAGAATGAGAATTCTTATGAAGCCAAATCAAAAGCAAACGCTATTGAAAGGGCCGAACACTCCAACAAGGAAAAGTTTAATCCTCTTGGTCCCAAAAAGGAAAAAGGGAAGTTTAAACCAAAACCAAATGGGCCATGTTATGTTTGTGGAAAACCCGGTCATTGGGCCAAGGTGTGCAGGCATAAGAAGAAATCCAATGGTGAACATAAAATAAACTCCATTGAAGATGACAACATCGTGGCTACAATATGTGAAGTCAACACTATAAAAGGAAAGGTTCAAGGATGGTGGTATGACACTTGTGCCACCATACATGTGTGTTATGATAAGTCTTTATTTAAAACTTATCATGACTTGGAAGATGGACATGAAATACAAATGGGTAATGAAGGCCGCTCCAAAGTGGTTGGAAAAGGAAGTGTAGACATCATCTTCACATCCGGAAAAACCGTTACTCTCACTAATGTATTCCATGTTCCGGACATGAATAGGAACCTAGTTAGTGGTGATCTTTTGGGAAAACCCGGAATCAAAAGTGTTTATGAATCCGGTAAACTTGTATTATCCCGTAATGGGATCTTTGTTGGAAAGGGCTATTCTAGTGATGGAATGGTCAAACTATGTACCATTGACAATAAAAATATGAATAAAGTGAATTCTGCTTATATGCTTGACTCCTTTACTTTGTGGCATGGCAGATTAGGGCACATAGGCAATAATTCTATGAAAATGTGTGACTTAATATCTTATGATGAAAACAAAGTTTATAAATGCAAGACTTGTGTAGAATATAAGATGATTAAGAAACCTTTTCATAGTGTAACTAGAACAAATCAATTATTAGATCTTGTCCATACCGACATATGTGAATTAAATGGTATGTTAACAAGGGGTGGAAATAGATATTTCATAACATTTATTGATGATTGTTCTAGATTTACTTATGTTTATTTATTAAAACATAAGGATGAGGCTTTTGAAACTTTCAAAGCATATAAAAATGAAGTTGAAAATCACTTGAATAAGAAAATAAAAATTCTTAGGAGTGATAGAGGAGGTGAATACTTCTCTAGTGATTTTAACTTATTTTTTGAACAACATGGCATAATTCATCAATGTAGTGCACCTAGAACACCCGAACAAAATGGTTTGGCGGAAAGAAAAAATAGGACACTTGTTGAAATGATTAATACAATGTTGTTATATTCTAAATTGTCATTTAATCTTTGGGGTGAAGCATTACTTAGTGCATGTCATATATTAAATAGAGTTCCTTCAAAATTTACAAAAGTATCTCCATATGAATTATGGAAAGGAAGAAAACCAAATATTGGTTATTTCAAAGTGTGGGGGTGTCTTGCTTATTGCAAAAACGCCGATCCTAAACGAACAAAACTTGGTCCAAGAGGGATCAAATGTGTATTTGTTGGATATGCTTCAAATAGTAAAGCATATCGATTATTGAATTTGGAGGCCAATGTGATAATTGAATCACGGGAAGTAGAGTTCTTTGAGGATTCTATATCTTCGGATAAAAATATTAAGGAATCAAATAAAGAGATTCCAAACTCTACAAGATCATTTGGAGAAACATCCTCTAAAGGTGTTAATGATCCTAATGAACTTCGTAGAAGCAAAAGAACTCGAAAAGAAAAAGTATTAGGACCGGATGAAATAGACTCTCAACGTATTTCTCTTTATCTTGTTGAAGGAAATATAAAGAGTGTCATTAGAACAACACCATATGTTCTACAAACCGAAACGGATCCTAAAACTTATAAAGAGGCTATGTCATCAAGAGATAGTATTTTTTTGAAAGATGCTATAAAAGATGAAATGAATTCAATAATGTCTAACAATACTTGGGAACTTGTTGATTTACCAAATGGCTCTAAACCTATAGGATGTAAATGGGTATTTAGAAAGAAGTACGACGCGGATGGTACTCTCAATACCTTTAAAGCCCGACTAGTAGCCAAAGGATATCGACAAAAGGAAGGAATAGATTATTTTGACACATATGCACCCGTGGCACGCATTACATCTATAAGAATAATGTTTGCCTTAGCTTCCATTTATGATTTGCATATACATCAAATGGATGTTAAAACAGCTTTCTTGAATGGGGACCTTGATGAGGAGGTTTATATGGAACAACCTGAAGGTTTTGTTCTCCCTGGAAATGAAAAGAAAGTATGCAAATTAGTTAAATCATTATATGGCTTAAAGCAAGCACCGAAAAAATGGCATGAGAAGTTCGATTTGAAAATTATGTCATTTGGATTCAAACACAATAGTGTTGATAAGTGCTTATATTCGAAGGAACATGAAAGACATGTTGTGATTATATGCCTTTATGTGGATGATATGTTGATCATAAGTAATCACATGGAAGGCATAAATGAAACAAAAAGGTTTCTATCTTCCACATTTAAAATGAAAGATCTTGGGCAAGTAGATACCATATTAGGTATCAAGGCCACAAGAAGAAATGAGGGTTTTACGCTTAATCAAACACATTATATTGAGAATGTGATTGATAAGTTCAAACATTTGAAAATTAAAGAAGCAAACACCCCATTTGATGAAAGTATTAAACTTGTAAAAAATGATGGAAGAGCAATAGCACAACTTGAATATGCAAGTGCTATCGGATCTCTAATGTATGCGGTCCAATGCACTAGACCGGATATAGCATTTGCGGTTAGTAAACTCAGTAGGTTTACTAGTAACCCAAGTAAGGAACATTGGAAGGCAATTGGACGAGTTCTTGGTTATTTGAAGAAAACCAAAGATATAGGTCTTCAATATTCCCGGTTTCCGGCAATCTTAGCAGGATTTACCGATGCAAGTTGGATATCTAGTACAAGTGAGAATAAATCCACCTCAGGTTGGGTGTTTACTCTTGGAGGAGCAGCAGTCTCATGGAGATCCAAGAAACAAACATGTATAACACACTCAATAATGGAATCCGAATTTGTAGCATTGGCAGAAGTCGGAAAAGAAGCTGAGTGGCTAAGGGATCTCTTGTATGAAATTCCAATAGGAGATAAGAATTTAAACTCTATTCCTATACTATGTGATAGTCAAGCCACTTTATCAAGAGCTTACAATGAAGTATACAATGGAAAGTCTAGACATATTAGTCTAAGACATGACTATGTAAGGAAATTGATCAAAGATGAAACAATTTCAATCACTTATGTAAAATCAAGTGATAATTTAGCGGATCCACTAACAAAACCACTCACTAAGGAATTAGTGAGGACCACATCAAGTAGGATGGGGTTAAAACTTCTTAATTAAAGATCCACCAATTATGGCAACCCTACCTAAACTTACTAAAAGGTACATTTTAGGTTCAAAGGGTAAAAACAAGTCATTCGATAAGTGGATAGTGTTCAACATTTACAAAATAAGTGTTGGTTGTCATAGAAAATAGGAGATAAGTTTTTAAACTTTTAATAAAGTTCGGATCAATAGGATCAAGTATCTGTAAATATGACAAAGATACTGGAAGAACTTTACCTATATGAATTTAGAGATGGTGCCGTCTCGATAGAGAGTTCGAAGTTTCTCTCTTAAAAATTCATGAATAGGATGAGCACAACGCCATAAAAGTGCAAAGCGTGTTATGGAAAACATAAGAACACAATGATACTTGTGTGTGTAATCTCACCGGTTTCATTACAAAGGAATAATAGGTTCAAAGCTTTTATGCCACCTAGAATTTCAATGATACCTTGTGATTGATTACACTATGGATAGATTCAAATCGAAAGATATCTATTCCTTATGCATAAGTATTGAAAATTTATCAAAAATGCATTTTGAACAGTGGGGGATTGTTGGATGTGTGTGTGTGTGTTCAAAATGATTAATGATAAATAAAGGAATGATTTTGAAAAGAAACGGAAATGAAAAATCAAAGGTGGCATTATTTATAACCGCGCGGCCGCACGGTACAAAAACCGTGCGACCACACGTCATTTTTGACGTGGAATTTTTGGGTAGAACCGTGCGACCGCACGATGGTTCAACCATGCGGTCGCACGGTATAAAATTTTGACCGTTAATTATTTGAAATTGGCACCTTTTGGAGAAACATTCCACCTTTTCATGGAAAGATGGCACCAATTCGTGATTAGTATTTGGATATCTATAAATAAGTGATTCTTCTTCATACCAAATAACTTTTTAACAATTTTGAATCAAGATTGATATCCAAATTATTCCATTTCTTCATTCCAATTTTAGTGTTCTTGTTTTTGTTTCAAATTCTTATTTTGCTTTATTTGAACTTGAAAGGAAAGGCTTGATTAATCCTTCAAACCTATTTGCAATAATCCCAAAAGCAAACTTGATCCCGGTGGGCGCAAATATAGTTTGAGGACAATGTGTTTCACGTGTTTGAGCCTTATATTTCCTTCATCAATTCTTGTTGTTTTTTATCATTTTATTCATTCTCCTACACCATATTTCCAACAGAAACTATCGGGATCGAAGCTCTCGAACTACTCCCTTTTCGGTGTGGATTCTTTGATTTTTGGGGGTTGTGGCACTGAGTTTCGGTATTGGTATTTGGGTGGGCGATGAGGTTGATTTATTTGTTACAGAGGTGATGGGATTGAACAGGTGGTTAGGGTGGTGGTTCAGTGGTGACGATGGCTTGGTGACGGTTGATGCTGGTGGTGAGGATGAGTTGGTGTTTGTCACTGACTCACTGGTAGGCAGTCGGGCAGTCGTGGTGGTGAAGATGAGTTGGTGCTTGTCACGACTCATCGGTAGGCAGTTGGGGTGGTGAAGATGAGTTGGTGGTTGGTACTAACTTACTGGTAGCCAGACGAGGCAGTTGGGGAAGAACTTAAGTATATTTTAAAAAAAATGATTAGTTAAAATCAGTTTTGCCATACAAAGTGAGTAATCTGTACAATTAACCCTAGGTTCTGTGTATATGGGCCTGTAACATGAAGTCAATCTTAGATTCTTATTTAACTCGGTCGGGTCCGAATGTGGATATAACCTGTTCACATATCTTAACAATATGCAAACAATATGTAGGCTGAGATATTGACAAGGTGAGAGAAAAGGTTTTTATTATACTTAGTCATGAGGATAAACTTTTGTTTGAAGAACTATTATGTACTATTATATGGAAAGTCAAAAACAATAGCTGAGAACTCAGGATGTAAGGTAACTATTTAGAACTAATGTTTTTGAGTACTATGCCAAAAAATGCTTATTTCTTTAGGGTTGTGAAAGATAAGCTGATTGCCACATTGGTGAAAAATGTTTTTAAATGATTAAGTTGCCATAAATTAATCAAATAGGAGGCTAATCAATCTGTTAATTGGAACAAGGTTTCTTGGGATCAGTTGATATTTACGTTTTCTATGCAGGAAAAATTGCAATTGCTATTTTCAACTTGTTTCTCTTGGAGTATGAGTTCCAATTGATATTCTCTAATAGAATTTCCGCCATGTATTTGCTTATTGTTGACTTTGAATATAAACTTATTTTTTTTAGAAAGTAAGGTAGTGTTAATGTATTTATTACAGTTTCGAAAACAGGCTCAAGCATTGACTTGGAAAACAAAAAAGGGTTATATTTATTAGAATTCATGGGGCCTATATTTTGTGTCGAATATCACGAACTATGTATACCAGGTGGTGAAAGCATTTTTGACAAACATGACGTTTATGTATATAAATACCTCTCCACTACCATAGCTACCAAGTACGACCTTCGACTACTCCACACCCAGCCCTAAGGTCTATTCATTTTTTATTCTTCATTTTTTCTTCATTTATATATACCCTTCATGTGTAGATATTTTATTTTGCTTCTTACATTTATTTCTCAGTTTATTTTCTCTCTAATTTTTCAAATTATTGTTATGTATAGACTTTGCTCGATTAATTGGTGCTGGTTCCACTTCTTGGACAAGCTTCAGCTAAGGAATTCAGTCTCACTCTTTTTGGCAGAACTTTAATAATCCCTGCTCGTTTGTGAGTTTTATCAGTCCCTTGCGGTGGACCACAAAGGAGAAAATGTGGTGCTTCATTAGGACATTTTGTGTAAATTTGAGGAATAAAACTGTGTAACCTATATTCCTCCAATTGAGGGTTCTTTCATGCAGTTTGTCATGTGTGATGTCTATGTCTATCAGTACCATAGAAGATGATTTATGCTTTTGCAGGAAATAAGAGAATTGAAAGAGTCATTTAAAAATCTTATATCGATCAACTCAGTCGGTTGCATTAGATTTAGTCTTTAGAGGCTCAAGAGAAGGAACTAGCAGATTTAAATAAAATATCTGCTGAACAAACTCATGGCATCGAAAACCTTAATGAAAGACTTAGTGCATCTGTGCAGTCATGTGTTGAAGATAATGAAATAATTAACAGGTGAGAGATATAATAACGGTGAAGGGTCAAATTGATGGAAAATTCTTAACATTTATTAGAATCTGAATTCTTATTTTCATTAAGCTAAAATGAGATCCAAACAGGTGTTTTTTATTTGTTTAGATTAAACATTTGTGTGAATTTACAATGCAGTGAGGCATCTTACTAACTTACACTAATGAAAATTTGGTTTTTGTTTTACCTTTTTCATTATAGGAACACATTTAACATTATATCTATGGTGATGCGTGATATGTTTTTCTTAAATTTCTCAACATTGTAACAGTTTGACCCTTCCTTCTCAGAGCTAGTATCAATCTGGTACAATATTGTTTTAGCTTACGTGCCTGTTTGGGCCATTGGAACGGAAAAGGTTGCAACTCCATCATAAGCTGCATGCATGTCTGGTTATTGCACTATTACTTTAGTTCAATTAGGTGCAGATTCTTAATAATAAAGTTGATCTCAGCATGTTTTCATTAGCATTTCCCCAACATGTTGCATCCCATTTCATTTCTTCTTCTCTTCACCCTTGTACGATACTAATTTTTTCCTCTCTGTCTATTTCATTAGGTAAATAAAATTTCTTTCAACATAGTTCATTAACATTAGTTTTCAATATTTTTCTCCTTTTTTCCTAGACAGGGTACTTTAGCATAGAATTCATTGATCATCTTAATTTGGCCTGCATGTTGCTGACGTAGCCCATGAATATATGTATAATTATTAGAAACGACAATTTTCTTATTCCAAGTTACTGCTTACACATTTATGAGGCCAACATATGTTGTGTATGAGTTGCTAATTGTGATTTTTTTTTCGAATGTATGAGTTCTAACTCTATATATCCATTTTTCACATGTCACATGGTTTTATCGTCATAAAAATGCTTATTTCGTTGACTACATGCTCCTTTTTTCCATTTTTCTAAAATAAAACGTGTGAAATAAACAAGTAAATACTCATATGTTTATGGCTTCTGATATAGATGTTAAGTGCATTTTTATACACTTTTTATACCTTCAAATTAGCATATTGTGGAACATCTTGAGCAAATATCTACTAATTTATGCATATTTTGTATTTAAATAGGTTAATATCCAAGTTTGAGGCCAAAAACCACAAAAGAAGTGAAGATTCTGCTGAAAATCCAAGTTTGGGGACCATTTTGTCACCTCCGGGAAGTTTTGGACAAGCTGAGCAATTAATCGAGGGACCAAATTGCAAGATTTCAAAAGTTGAAGCACCAAAAGTGCAATTCTAGAAGGACTTATTTGAAAGAAATATGAAAAGTTGGGGTCTAAATTGCTCAAGATTAAAAGATGGAGGACTTAATGGCAAATTCGAAAGGGACTTAGCTGCAAAAACACCCTCCAGCTGAGCCACGCGATCGTGTGGCTCAAACCAGGTCGCGAACGCGACTTGAACCACAAAACGGACCCGAGACTCGAAGCTGCCAGAAAAAAGCACCGCGCGATCACGTGGTTGAAAAACAAAAAATAAAAATAAAAAGATTTTCCGGGCCGGACCGGGTCAACCCGGCCGACAAGATTTTAGGGTTTTTTTGGGTGATTTTTGGGTGTATAAATAGATAAAATCTTCATTTTTCTAGGGGGATGTAAGTTTCTTGCCTCTTTTTCTATTTTCTCTTGTATTTTTCTTAACATTTACCTTATTTAATGCAATGTTTAATTAATGTTTTAATGTTCTTGTGTTCTTCTTCTACATTTCATCCTCTTGTTGTAGTTTAAGTTTTTATATTTGGTATTTTCTCAAATTTCTACCATAAATGTTATATATTTTAATTGCATTTAATGTTTTATGATTGGGTTGTTGAAGATATTAATGGTTGATGAAGAAATTTGGTTCAAAGTGAAGGATTCTTGGGTTTTCACTTCAAGAACTTTATAAAAGGGAGAGTTTTCTTTATTATCTTGTTTTTAATCTTTATTTTAAGTATTATTCTCATGTTTATGTTATTTGTTAAATGGTGTTGTTAGTTTATTATTAGGGGTTAATATTATTGTGTTGGAATTTTAATTAGTTTAAGGTTATTTAAGTATTTTAGGTTGTTTTTGGATTGTGGGTATTTATGTTTATGTATTTGTGATTGTGAATGTTGTTTATGTTTTTCATAATTTTTAAAATGTTTGTCACTATGTTAGGTTCTTATTGGAATTTACTACACATGTTAGGTTAAATTTAAATTTTCCCATGTAATTTGGTTAATTAATTGACTACCACTATTTGATTTGTGAAAGAAGAAATTAGTGTAGTTATAAAAACTAAATTCACCTTGTTTCATGTTTTCTAGTTTAGTTTAGTCACCAAGTTCTTTTTATTATTAGTTTATTTTGGATAATTAGTTTTAATCCTAACTTTTACATATTGTTGTCTATTCGCTTTAATTAACTAGTTTTTCATGTTGCCATGTTTTAATTTTATGATAGTTAGTGTTCACCATCAAACCAACTTTTTATGTTACTTGACTTTTCTTTTAAAAAGAAATCAATAACTTTAGTTACACTTCAATCATTCCTCGTGGGTACGATAACCCGGACTTCTCTAGTCCACTTTACTACTTGAACGCGAACCATGCACTTGCGGTATACGAGTTTAGCGAACAATAGATCTTTAAGGTATATACTTAATTTTATACAAGTGTATGTTTGATAAAGATTTTTTCGAGATGTGATTACTTGGAAAATATTTTATTTTGTGAAATGTGATCAAAACAAAAATCATGATTATCAACTCATACACAACATGTGTTGGCCTAATAAATGTGTCATAGGCAGTAAGCTAGAATAAGAAAATTGTCATTTCTAATAATTATACATGTATTCATATATCATTATCAGTAATATAAATAATTGGCTTTAATTTATGATTTATTTTTTATTAAATTTATTTTTTCGTTGTTTTATTAAGTGAAACGCCATCTATTATCTAAGCCAAATTGGGGTATTTCTATCTTTATTTATACTTGATATTTATATAAAATTTAGACATCTTTCTACTCAGTTGCGATGACCAGCATAGGAGAGCCTATCCTTGTTGATCAAGAAGTCCAACCTATAGTACCTGATGTGCATATGGATTCACGAATTCCTTCTTCTAGCGAGACTCGAGTTGCCTCTTGTTTGGATGCAGTTGATCAGACTGTATCTTTGGATACTTTTTCAGAAATACACTACAGATACTCGTGCAATGAGAAACAAACGAGAACGGAAAAATTATGCCTTACATAAATGTCAGGAACGCATACACGTGGACAAGCACAAACACATACAAAATACACATGGTAATATCTTTCGTTGTGTTTTGCGTTTCAAACCTATGACTGACAAATTGCCACTTACGTATAAACATAAATCTTTACAAAGCTCCCATGGTAATATCATTTGTTTTATTTAATGTCAGCTTTTGTTCTTTGTTTTTATAACTAATTATTATAGAAGTATTTTAAATTATATTATTATAATTTTTTTTAAAAATCTATGTTATCTAATTTGTACCTATTTTATATACTCTTTCACTTCAACTTTTACACACAGTAGCATCTCTGTGGGCAAAAATATACAATTTGTATGTGGTGGTCAAGAGCAACGTGATCAAAAAATTTCACTAGAACCACATGTAGCTATTGAAGAAATGTTTGGTATACATATTCCAAATATACCTGAATATTCCACCCAGTTATGCATACCTACGACGGCTTATATCCTGCCCGAATTTACTTTTTGTAAGTATTGTGGTGCTAAGAAATTTCGTACAGAAAGTAAAGGATTTTGTTGCTCCGATGGGAAGGTTAGATTACATTTACATAATACACCTAATGATTTATTTGAGCTCTTTACGTCAAACTGTCCTGAATCAACTCATTTTAGACCAGTTTTTCGAACATATAACAATCATTCTGCATTTACTTCATTTGGCATCAATTATGACAAAGATCTCTGTAAATCAAACAAAGGAATTTACACATTTAGAGTTCAAGTGTAGCGACCGAGGATTTTCTTTAAATTATATAGAATAGTTTTTATCGAAAAACGTGTCACTAAGATTTAATCCCAAATTTTATTTTAAAAATGAAGCGTGTTCGTCTAGCCATTAGCCAGTGAAATTAAATTTATTTTTTTCTGAGTCCAATTCCAAATTTTTTTTTAAAAAAAAGAAACATCTCAATTTTAAAAGAAAAAAAAGTGGGCATGGCAGGGCGCAATAATAGTCATGTATTGGATCGTAATACCACCAAGCATGACGACCCAGAACACGCCCCCACGGCCTAGTCCACTATCATTAGGGACCTATTGCGGGCTGTGCAAAATTTAAGACAAGCCCCGACAGGTTCCTCAGTACCGATTATCGAGCAATTCATGAAGTATCGGCCGCCCATTTTTTATGGCGGGAATGGTCCATTAGTTGTAGAAGAATGGTTGCAGATGACCGAGAAGATCTTCAAGCATATCTCTTGTCCTGAAGATAAGAAAGTCCTATGCGCTGAGTTTATTTTTGGATTTTCCAGTGGGGTTACTGTAACGCCCCAAGTTCGTTGAAACCCAGGACGCTACTTCGTCTCTCTTTAAAATATATATTTAAAAAATATTGCAGAAATAAATGAATTTTAAGAAAATTCAATCATCACATTCATTTGAAAAATTTCTACGGAACTCACATTTAAATAAATTCACTTGAGAAACATTCCATAAAATTCCAAAACTCATATAAATAAACAAGTTCCAAAAATCTCAACTTTCAAAATAATTTAAAAATAAATGTTTGTCATCATTGCCCATCATTCGCCACCGCTTCCGATCTCTACAAATTTTGTTAAAAACAGAGTGAGCATTTCAAAAGAAATACTCGGTAGACTCATCGCCAATAATTAATTTACAAGATAATTGATCAGGTAATTATGCAAATAATACAATGACATTCTCTTCTTAATCATAGGCATCACATAGTGAATGCAAATGAACATACTCTTGTCTTATGCAATAACGCATATAAGGTATAACATGCATAACATAAATTTCTCTTCTGATCTCATAAGATATCCTCTTGTCTTATCTCAGAAGAGATACTCTTGTCTTATCTCATAAGAGATACTCTTGTCTTATGCAATTAAGCATATAATCACGTAAATCCACATAACACATGCAATTATAATATAAATCAATTAGTGTGGACGAGTCTACCTTAATTTATCTCAAATCACGTAAAAAGATGGAGCGGAAAGTAGCCTCAATCTCTTAAGCGTTCACACGTGTCATCTAGCCAAAATATGAAAATAAGCCTTGAATTAGAAATTAGAAATTTTAAGGTTTTAAAATCATAAAATAAAATTTAGGGAACTCAACTGGAAATTTATTAAATTTGAAATTAGAAAAGTTTAAGGACTGAAATAGACTTTTCAAAACTAGTGGGTTGACCGGCTGTTGAGGTGGTGAAGGGCGGTCGGTGATGATGATGATGACATACGTGGTGCTTTGCTTGTGAAATTGTGGTTCGATGAAGGAGCTGTGGTGGTGGATTGGTGGATGGGATCAATTGTGATTTGTAAGCAAACATGAATTATGGAGATGGAAGGAAAAATTGTTACCTAGAGCTGCTGCGTTCTTTGGTTGCGTGAGGATGAGTTGTGAGGAGAAGATATGAAATAGAGAAAATATTGTGGAGAGTTAGGTATGAAAAAGAGTGGAATATGGGTAAATCATCATTATGTTTTTGAGACATAATGATGGTTGAATTGGTGGAAAAGAAAAGCAAAACGTGTGGGAAATTTATGTAGGATTAGTTAGGTAAAATTAGATTATGATAATTAACTAAAATTAGACTAACTTCGATTAGGAAATGTATTAAAACTGTTATATTTTGGATTGAAAAATAAATTTGAGAATAAATAAATTTTGAGGTAAAATTGAATTTCGCATTTAGACTTAAAAATAATTGAATAAGGAAAATTGAGATATATATATATATATATATATATATATATATATATATATATATATATATATATATATATATTTGGAATTGGAATCAGAAAAAAAATTAATTTCACTGGCTAATGGCTGGACGAACACGCTTCATTTTTAAAATAAAATTTGGGGTAAAATCTTAGCAACACGTTTTTCGATAAAAACTATTCTATATAATTTAAAGAAAATTCTCGGTCGCTACAACCTTACCCCCTTAAAATAATTTCGTCCTCGAAATTTAAACTTACTTGATCTATAATATCTGGATACTTAGCCATAATCTCATCCTCTTTTTCCCAGGTGGCCTCATCGCTACCAGGTTTACCCCACTGGACTTTGACTAGCGAAATTTCTTTGTTTCTCAAAACATGGACTTTTCTATCAATAATGCATATAGGTGCTTCCTCATAAGACAGATTCTTCTGAATCGAAATCGACTAAAAGTTCACTACATGACTGGGATCGTGAACATACTTCCTCAATAAGGAAATGTGAAAGACATTGTGTACAATCGAGAGCTAGGGTGGCAACGCCAAACGATAAGCTACATTACCCACTTTCTCTAATATTTCAAATGGTCCTATGAAACGAGGCCTTAATTTCCCTCTCTTGCCAAAACGAAAAGTACCATTCATAGGAGCTACTTTCAAGAACACTTTCTCTCCAATCTCAAACTCTAAGTCTTTTCTCCTTTGATCGGTATAACTTTTGTCTGTCTTGAGTAGCTTTAATCCATAATTTGATCTTCTCGATAGCCTCCACTATTCTCTCAATTAATTCTGGACCCAATAATTTCCTCTCGTCAATTTCATCCCAATAGACTGGCGATCGACATCTTCGCCCATGCAGTGCTTCGTATGGTGACATACCAATGGTAGCCTGAAAACTATTGTTGTAAGCAAACTCTACTAATGGCAAGTGAGTTTCCCAATTTCCGCTCAGGTCTAAAACACAGGCTCTAAGCATATCCTCTAATATTTGAATAGTGCGTTCAGACTGCCCGTCTGTCTGAGGATGGTAAGAGGTACTAAAATTTAACTTAGTACCCATAGCAGTCTGTATGCTCTTCCAAAATCTCGAGGTGAATCTCGGATCTCTATCTGACACAATGGACGTTGGAACTCCATGAAGTCAAACAATCTCTCTAACATAATTTTGTGCCAACGAATCAACACCAAGAGTCATTCGGACTGAAAGAAAATGGGTTGACTTTGTGAGTCGGTCCACGATTACCCAAATAGCGTCATGTCCTTTTGCTGATCTCAGTAATCCCGTCACAAAATCCATGGAAATTTTCTCCCATTTCCATTCTGGTATGTCCAAAGGGTTCAACAACCCTAACGGTCTCTGATGTTCAGCTTTGACCTGCTGACAGGTCATGCATCGAGAAACAAACTTTTCAATACATCCTTTCATGTTCCTCCACCAAAAAGTATTACGCAAATCGCGATACATCTTTGTCCCTCCTGGATGAGCTGGATATGGTGCTGAGTGAGCTTCCACCATGATTTCATTCCTGATTTGATAATCTTTTGGTACACAAAGACGACCCTTGAACATAAGTGCGTGATCTGGAGCAATCTCGAAACCTATTCTCTTACCAGTCCCAACTTCAGTTCTGATCTTCTCTAAAAATGTATCCTCAGCTTGAGCCATCACAATTCTACCTCTCAAATCTGGTTTGATAGTCAGGTTTTCCAATCTACTAGAACATCGGATCGATGGGGCTAGCACCTCAATCTTTAGGTTCTGAAAATCCCGTATTAATTGATCCTCCACTGTTCCCAAAGCTGCTAGCTGTCCAGCATCTTTTCTACTCAAAGCATCTGCAACTTTATTCGCTTTACCCGGGTGGTAGAGAATGGTGCAGTCATAATCCCTTTCCAACTCTAACCATCTACGCCTCTTTCTGGGTGAAGAAATAATACTTGAGACTCTTGTGATCGGTGTAAATCTGGCATTTACTCCCATACAAATAATGTCGTCAAATCTTGAGTGCGTGCACCACAGCTGCCAACTCTAGATCTTGTGTCGAATAGTTCTTCTCGTATTGCTTCAGCTGTCTCGAAGCATAGGAGATTACCTTACCTTTCTATATTAATACACGTCCTAAACCGTGTTTAGATGCATCACTATAAATCACAAAACCATCAGATCCATCGGGTACTGTCAAAATTGGCACTGAAACCAATCTATTTTTCAGTTCTTGAAAACTTTGCTCACACTGTTCATTCCACTGAAATTAAACACCCTTCCGGGTCAACTGAATCAGGGGACCTGATATCTTGGAGAATCCCTCGATGAGTCAACGGTAATACCCGGCTAAATCTAGAAAACTTCTCACATCGCCGGCATTTGCTAGAGTAGTCCAATTAGTCACCATCTCGACCTTAGAAGGATCGACTTCGATGCCATTGATTGTAACAATATGACCTAGAAAACCAATCTTCTCAAGCCAAAACTCACATTTCTTGAATTTAGCATACAACTTTTTTGCTCTCAGTGTCTCCAGTACAATCCTCAAATGTTTTTTATGTTGCACCGAATCCCTTGAGTATACCAAAATGTCATTGATGAAGACAATGACAAACTGATCCAAATATTGATGAAAAACTCGGTTCATCAAGTCCATAAATACTGCAGGTGCGTTCGTGACACCGAATGGCATCACAGTGAATTCATAATGTCCATATCAAGTTCTAAATCTCGTCTTAGAGATATCAGTTGGCTTGATCTTCAACTGGTGGTAACCAGACGTTAAATCCATCTTTGAGAATACAGCAGCTCCCTTTGAGAATACAGCAGCTCCCTTTCATGCAGTTTGTCCTGTGTGATGTCTATGTCTATCAGTACCATAGAAGATGATTTATGCTTTTGCAGGAAATAAGAGAATTGAAAGAGTCATTTAAAAATCTTATATCGATCAACTTAGTCGGTTGCATTTGATTTAGTTTTTAGAGGCTCAAGAGAAGGAACTAGCAGATTTAAATAAAATATATGTTGAACAAACTCATGGCATCGAAAACCTTAATTAAAGACTTAGTGCATATGTGCAGTCATGTGTTGAAGATAATGAAATAATTAACAGGTGAGAGATATAATAACGGTGAAGGGTCAAATTGATGGAAAATTCTTTACATTTATTAGAATCTGAATTCTTACTTCATTAAGCTAAAATGAGATCCAAACAGGTGTTTTTTATTTGTTTAGATTAAACATTTGTGTGGATTTACAATGCAGTGAGGCATCTTCCTAACTTAGCACTAATGAAAATTTGGTTTTTGTTTTACCTTTTTCATTATAGGAACACATTTAACATTATATCTATGGTGATGCGTGATATGTTTTTCTTAAATTTTTCAACGTTGTAACAGTTTGACCCTTCCTTCTCAGAGCTAGTATCAATCTGGTCCAATATTGTTTTAGCTTACGTGCCTGTTTGGGCCATTGGAACGGAAAATGTTGCAACTCCATCATAAGCTCATGAAGTAAGTTTGGTCTTTATTTGATGATGGTTCAAATGTATGGTTCATCAGTTTCATTTCACTGGCATGCATGTCTGGATATTGCACTATTAATTACTTTAGTTCAATTAGGTGCAGATTCTTAATAATAAAGTTGATCTCAGCATGTTTTCATTAGCATTTCCCCAACATGTTGCATCCCATTTCATTTCTTCTTCTCTTCACCCTTGTATGATACTAATTTTTTCCTCTCTGTCTATTTCATTAGGTAAATAAAATTTCTTTCAACATAGTTCATCAACATTAGTTTTCAATATTTTTCTCCTTTTTTCCTAGACAGGGTACTTTAGCATAGAATTCATTGATCATCTTAATTTGGCCTGCATGTTGCTAATGTAGCCCATGAATATATGTATAATTATTAGAAACGATAATTTTCTTATTCCAAGTTACTCCTTACACATTTATGAGGCCAACATATGTTGTGTATGAATTGCTAATTGTGATTTTTTTTTCCGAATGTATGAGTTCTAACTCTATATATCAATTTTTCACATGTCACATGTTTTTATTGTCATAAAAATGCTTATTTCGAGGACTACATGCTCCTTTTTTCCATTTTTCTACAATAAACCGTGTGAAATAAACAAGTAAATACTCATATGTTTATGGCTTCTGATATAGATCTTTGAGGTATATACTTAATTTTATACAAGTGTATGTTTGATAAAGATTTTTTCGAGAAGTTATTATTTGGAAAATATTTTATTTTGTGAAATGTGATCAAAACAAAAATCATGATTATCAACTCATAAACAACATGTGTTGGCCTAATAAATGTGTCATAAGCAGTAAGCTAGAACAGGAAAATTGTCATTTCTAATAATTATACATGTATTCACATATCATTATCGTAATATAAGTAATTGGCTTTAATTTATGATTTATTTTTTATTAAATTTATTTTTTCGTTCTTTTATTAAGTGAAACACTATCTATTATCTAAGCCAAATTGGGGTATTTCTATCTTTATTTATACTTGATATTTATATAGAATCTAGACATCTTTCTACTCAGTTGCGATGACCAGCATAGGAGAGCCTATCCTTGTTGATCAAGAAGTCCAACCTATAGTACCTGACGTGCATATGGATTCACAAATTCCTTCTTCTAGCAGGACTCGAGTTGCCTCCTGTTTGGACGCAGTTGATCAGACTGTATCTTTGGATACTTTTTCAGAAATACACTACAGATACTCGTGCAATGAGAAAGAAACGAGAACGGAAAAATTATGCCTTACATAAATGTCAGGAATGCATACACGTGGACAAGCGCAAACACATACAAAATACACGTGGTAATATCTTTAGTTATGTTTTGTGTTTCAAACCTATGACTGATAGATTGCCACTTGCGTATAAACATATATCTGTACAAAGCACCCATGGTAATATCATTTGTTTTATTTAATGTCAGCTTTTGTTCTTTGTTTTTTTAACTAAATATTATAGAAGTATTTTAAATTATATTATTATAGTTTTTTTTAAAAATCTATGTTATCTAATTTGTACCTATGATTAGCTTTCTACATTTCCCTCAAGTATTATTCCCAATTGGTTTATATACTCTTTCACTTCAACTTTTACACACAATAGCAGCTCTGTGGGCAAAAATATACAATTTGTATGTGGTGGTCAAGAGCAACGTGATAGAACCACTTGTAGCTATTGAAGAAATGTTTTGTATACATATTCCAAATATACCTAAATATTCCACCCAGTTATGCATACCTACGACGGCTTATATCCTGCCCGGATTTACTTTTTGTAAGTACTGTGGGGCTAAGAAATTTTGTTCAGAAAGTAAAGGATTTTGTTGCTCCGATGGGAAGGTTAGATTACATTCACATAATACACCTGATGATTTATTTGAACTATTTACGTCAAACTGTTCTGAATCAACTCATTTTAAACCAGTTTATCGAACATATAACAATCATTTTGCATTTACTTCATTTGGCGTGAATTATGACAAAGATCTCTGTAAATCAAACAAAGGAATTTACACATTTAGAGTTCAAGGATAAGTATATCATTATATAAACTCTCTTTTACCTCGTGATGATAAGCCTTCATATATGCAATTGTACTTTTATGATACAGAAAATGAATTGCAAAATCGACTTCAGAACTCTGATAAATTACTTGAGGAAATTTTGTTAAGAATTGTTCATAATTTGAAGATGAATCCTTATTCACGATTTTTTAGGTCATTAAATGATTATGAAAACTTGCATGACCATCGAATTCAAATTAGATGACGCGATCCCAGTCGGGGAATCTCGTCGAACAACACGGAAAAATGATAATTAAAACCTAGGAAAGATCTAAATCAGATTTGACACGAAAATAACAAGAACACGAAGAAAATAACGAAAATTAAAAGATAGATTTGACGGTAAAACCTTGACCCGACAATCACGACCCAATTAATGACGATGCGGATTGAAGAACCAAGATTGGTGAACGCCACAAGGGTTGTCAATTCCTTGATAAGTTTGTTGGGTGAACGCCACAAAGAACGGTTCTTTGATAAGTTCAAAACAAAAGGGAAAAACTCAACCTTTAACAAGAGAATCCTCTCTCAATTTGATTCATAAACTCAAACTTCTGTCTTTTTACAATGAATGGTAAAGAATATAAATAAGCAAAATAACACAGTCGCTAATTTACTAAAAAATAGAATTATAATTAAGTTAAAATTCCAAATTATGAAAATAACTTAAAATAAAAAAGGAAACAAAATAATTGGAAAATTCCCAAAAAATTTGGCGCTGCTTATTTACGGCCGTGACGAACCCTTTTACGGCCGTAAAGGCCTTTCTGATCAAAAACTGATTTATTATTTACGTCCGTGACGAATTTCTTACGGCCGTGAAATTCCCCTTTTTGAATGTTACGGCCGTAAGCGTCGTTCTACAGAAATTCTTCCTTTTTCTTCGACAATTGATTATAGCCGTGATAACATGATTTACGGCCGTGAATATATAGGTTACGGCCGTGAAGGTCATCCATTACGGCCGTAATGGATTTTCTGCCCCAAAAACTTTGCTTACTCGGCTCGGCTTAATCCGTCCCTCTTCTTGGCTCGATCCCAACATGAAACTTACTCCATTTTGCACGTAGATCATTGTCGTATTGTCGATGTCTCGACTTTGCCCTTCGATGCCTGGTCCGGATCATATCATACTCCTTCTCTTGACAATGATTCGACTTCGAATCCATTTTTGGTCGACTTTTCAAACTCCTCCTGCTTTTCTGAGCGTGATGATCATGTTTAAACTCTGTGCGATCCTTTAGACTTTTAGACTGCTCATTTTTTCCAATGAATTTCTTTCCCGCTTAAGTTCATTGCTTGATTTATGTCCCTGCAAAACATATTTAATAGAACTGGGGAGGGATGTGTTAGCAAATGCAAATAAACTCATTTTTGTGGTGGACTCTCTTTTCTTTTTCTTTTCACTCTCAAGCTCACCTTTTTCTGAGGTCGTGGCCTCAACTCTCTTGTTTTCAATTTTCACACCCTCTCCTTTTTCTGAGGTCGTGGCCTCAACGTTCTTATTTTTCCTCTAAAACTCGCTCTTTATTTTCAATTGATCCTCCTGGACCTCTTTAGGTGATAGCGGAGCAAGAGTGATCCTTTTTCCACCCTTCACGAAAGAATATCGATTTTTAAACCCATCGTTTACTACCCTCCTATCATGCTGCCAAGGTCTCCCCAACAAAATATGGCCAACATGCATAGGTACTACGTCACAAACCACCTCATCCTTATAACCCCCGATGGCAAAATTGACCCTAGCCTGCTTATTCACCTTAATTTCTCCCAACTCGGTCAGCCATTGCAATTTATAAGGGTTCGGATGTTTTATCAAGCTCAGACTCAATTTCTCAACCAACATTGTACTAACCACATTAGTACAACTTCCCCCGTCAATCACCATACCACAAACTTTTTTACCCACTAAGCATCTAGTATGGAAGAGATTATCCCTTTACGCACCAATTTCATCCACCCTGACCCTAGTACTAAGGACACGCCGATTAACAAGTGAATCTTTAACAGCATAGGTCAGCCCTTCCTCATCACTACTACTAGCCCCCAACATCCACTAATTTAGGCATTCCCTTAAATTCATCCTCGGAACTAATTTCACCATTATCACGCAAGATCATTAGCTTCCTATTTGGACACTGGGATGCTATATGACCCGTACCCAAGCACTTAAAACATTTAATATTTCTATCCCGAGTAGTTTGAGAATCAGAAATATTTTTACCTTTCATTGTAGGCTCCTCCTTCCCTTTCGAGTTATGTTCAACGTTGGATTCCTGCTTAGGTTGTGATGTAGGATAAGATGGTGAGTGTCTTGCTGCCCCCTTAGCTGCCTTTCCACCTTCATGGCCATATGCACCATATCCTCTAGCTCCACATAGTGTTGCAGCTCAATGATATTGGCAATGTCTCTATTCAGCCCACTCAGAAACCTAGCCATCGTAGCTTCCCGATCCTCCACCACGTTAGCCCGAATCATCGCCACCTCCATATCTTTATGATAATCTTCTACACTCCTCGACCCCTGAGTCATACCCTGCAGCCTCTGGTAAATATCCCTATAATAATGAGTCGGCACAAACCGCTTGCTCATTATGGTTTTTAATTCACCCCAAGTTTCCACCGGCTCCTCAAGGTTCCTCCTCCTACCCGTCACTAATTGATCCCACCAAATATTAGCATAATCTGTGGATTCAATCACAGCTAATTTCACCTTCTTCTTTTCCGAATAATGGTGACAATCAAATAGTCGTTCAACCTTGGTCTCCGAATCCAAATACGCCTCCGGATCACTCCTACCCTGGAACGATGGTATTTTCACTGTAATTTTCCAAAGGTCATCATCAACAACATCTCTACCCCCACGATGCCTCCTAGCATCACGACGCTCCCTATCATGCCTCCTCTCATACCTATCTCCTCTATCCCTTCTTCACATACTACCCAAAGATATACTTCTACTTTCACTGCCCATGTCTTCATCATCCATACCAATCTCACGCCCATTACATCTCCTAACCCGAGAACCATCATGAGATTGATCTCGAGGTCTCTGTTCACGCTCCGCACCTCGATTCTCCATCTGAGCCATAAACCTCTCAAATTGTGCCATCATTGCTGCAATATCATTATCACCCTGTTCATTCCTTCTATTCACACCCCCGAGTTGTTTCCTATCTCCAATAGAAGATGAAGATGTGGAAACCTCTCTATCAGACATTTTTAAGACAAGAACAAGGAAATTCGGAATATTTGGAGAATATTTGGGAATTTTCGGGATTTTTTTTAATCTGCCAGAGAATTGGACTACGAGTATGGAAGAAAAAAGGGAACTGAATTTGGACGAAAAACGAAGAAGAAAAACACTTTTGAATTTTTGGGACTGACTCTTATGGATCAAACTGAAAAAAATTTATGACTGACACGAAGAATACAAAAAAAAAAATCAAGGAAATTCAAGAAACGCAAGAATCTGAAATAGATCCAAGCTCTGATACCAGATGACGCGATCTCAGTCGGGGAATCTCGTCGAACAACGCGGAAAAACGACAATTAAAACCTAGGAAAGATCTAAATCAGATTTGCCACGAAAATAACAAGAACACGAAGAAAATAACGAAAATTAAAAGATAGATTTGATGGTAAAACCTTGATCCGACAATCACGACGCAATTAATGACGATGCGGATTGAAGAACCAAGATTGGTGAACGCCACAAGGGTTGTCAATTCCTTGATAAGTTTGTTGGGTAAACGCCACAAAGAACGGTTCTTTGATAAGTTCGAAACAAAAGGGAAAAACTCAACCTTTAACAAGAGAATCCTCTCTCAATTTGATTCATAAACTCAAACTTCTATCTTTTTACAATGAATGGTAAAGAGTATAAATAAGCAAAATAACCTAGCGCTAATTTACTAAAAAATAGAATTATAATTAAGCTAAAATTCCAAATTATGAAAATAACTTAAAATAAAAAAGGAAAAAAAATATTTGGAAAATTCCCGGAAAATTTGGCGCTGCTTATTTACGGCCGTGACGAACCCTTTTACGGTCGTAAAGGTCTTTCTGATCAAAAACTGATTTATTATTTACGACCGTAATGAATTTCTTACGGCCGTGAAATTCCCCTTTTTGAATGTTACGGCCGTAAGCGTCGTTCTG
Organism: Ligustrum vulgare; assembly: GCA_963555705.1. Taxonomy (NCBI): domain Eukaryota; kingdom Viridiplantae; phylum Streptophyta; class Magnoliopsida; order Lamiales; family Oleaceae; genus Ligustrum; species Ligustrum vulgare. The sequence continues at coordinate 35,917,359 of OY743173.1, read as the reverse complement.
CAGAAATTCTTCCTTTTTCTTCGACAATTGATTACGGCCGTGATAACATGATTTACGGCCGTGAATATATAGGTTACAGCCGTGAAGGTAGGAATGACAATGGGTCGAGTTCAGGGCGGGTAGGGGCCGACCCGCCCTGGACCCGAAATGGCATGACCCCGCCCCGACCCGCCCCACCCCGCGACTGTTCGCGGGGCGGGTCGCGGTCCCGCCCCGCCAAATGACCCGAAATTTTTTTTTTTTTTAAATTGATAATAAAATTTTAGGTGAAAAACTTAAGAGTCGAACTAGTTAGAGTTTTTAAGTTTGAACTTTAAACATAATATGTATATTTGAAGGGGAAAAAAAATCAATAAACAACATAATAGTATAGTGGTTATATATTCTCATACCCTTAAATTCCACCAAGGTTCAATTCTTCTAGACCTCATTAAATTTATTTTTAGTTTTTCATTCCCCTTTAAAAAAAAGAAAAAAAATCTCGGATCATGGGGCGGGGCGGGTCCGCCCCGAACCCTCCCCGAAAAGCTGTTCGGGGCGGAAAACCCGCCCCGCAAACCCGACGGGCGCGGGTAATTTTCGAGGCGGGTCGTTTCGGGTTTTTTTGCCATCCCTACGTGAAGGTCATCAATTACGGCCGTAATGGATTTTCTACCCCCAAAAACTTTGCTTACTCGGCTCGGCTTGATCCGTCCCTCTTCTTGGCTCGATCCCAACATGAAACTTACTCCGTTTTGCACGTAGATCATTTTCGTATTTTCGATGTCTCGATTTTGCCCTTCGATGCCTGGTCCGGATCATATCATTAGATGTCATCCAGGACTTGACCAGTGTGTTTATAATACACTGACAGCCTCTCAAGTAGCTGTAATTAGGGTAGAGTAAGATCCATCTGCTAGTGTTAGGGTTCTTGATATCTCTATTTATGGCCACGTAGGAGAGGCACATAGAGTTTATTACTATTATGGTTACTATGACCCTTTACAATAGCCTTTGCTATTTCCGCACGGTGAGCCTGTTTGGTATAAAGGTATTGAGTGTAGTAGAAATGCTAATGAGCAGCCACAATGTGTGTCTGAAGTATTAATGGATGACAACACATTCGAATGTCATTTGTGTGTGTGTGTATATATATATTATAAATACATATTGAAATTGATTATTCATTTAATATATATACATCAAAATTTGATTTTCTCCCTCAATTGTTGTCTATCTATGTAGCACTTCATCATCCTAAAAAAGGCTTCCAAATCTCTTGTAGAGAGTATTACTGTTACGAATTCCAGATTTGACCTCAAGGTAAATTTCTATTACTTCATACTGGTAGATTATTTCAGCAATATGTTGTTGACATGTACGTTAAAATTGAAACAACAAGTTTAGATTATTTCCGTAATAACCAAAAATAGATACATGCTGAATTGTATGGAGGAATAGTTGATAATATTAAAAATGGATAACATCGAGGGAATATGATAGGAAAGAAAATGATTTTTCCACAATCATTTACATGTGGTCCTAGAGATATGCAAAGGAGATGTAGGGATGCAATGGCTCTCGTGCAACAATTTGGAAAGCCTGGTGTCTTTTTTACTATGACTTGTAATCCTAATTAGCCATAAATTAAACAAGAGTTAAAATATTGTGATAAAGCCCAAAACCGTCCTGACCTTATTGCTTGTGTATTTAAAGCAAAACTTGACGAATTGAAAAATGATTTGGTTAAAAAAATGTTTTAAGCCCAGTGGCTGCTTACATTAATGTAATTGAGTTTCAAAAAAGAGGTCTTCCTCATGCACATTTATTGCTAATCTTCAAAAATAGTCACAAAGTTTGTATATCTAATCAAGTAGATAACATTGTATCATGTGACTACCAGACCAAAACTTATTTACTCATTTGCATTCGACTGTTGTCAAACATATGATGCATGGACCATGTTGTTTACTAAATCCAAAAAATGTTTGCATGGATACTCATCAGTGTTGTAAAAACAAGTACCCAAGAGATTACTCTTCACACACTTTGTTAGGTAATAATTCATATCCAATCTACAAACGTCACCCCAATGGACATTTTGTTAAAGTGAGGGAACGTCTTTTGGACAACAGATGGGTTGTCCCGCATAATCGTTATCTAACTACTAAGTTCGATTGCTATATTAACGTTAAGATATGCCCTTATGTCAAAGATATCAAATAGTTGTGTAAGTATGTGTACAAAGACCATAATCGTGTCAATTTTTCGATGTCAAAGGATCAACAATCTGTTCATATTGATGAAATTTCTGAATACCAATCCACTAAATAGATATCTCCACCCGAAGTAATATGTAGAGTATTCTCATTTACTTTGTCAGAGATATATCCAACTGTTGTCTCTTTGACGTAAAGAGTTCAAATAAATCATCAGGTGTATTATGTGAATGTAATCTAACCTTCCCATCGGAACAACAAAATCCTTTACTTTTTGTATGAAATTTCTTAGCAAAACAAAATATATGTATAATTATTAGAAATTACAATTTTCTTATTCCAGGTTACCGCGACACATTTATGAGGCCAACATATGTTGTCTATGAGTTGATAATTGTGATTTTTGTTTCTGAATTGTATTTCCTTTGCTTTTCTTTGACACATTCGTTGCACACTGCCTGAGGTGAGTCACAATTACAAAATTTCACCCTTTCCTGCAGCATCCTTGTTGATGAATGTGAACCAGTTTATGAGGATTTATGGACCGAGATCAGGATAAGCAATTTAGCTTTTCATGGTGTCAAACTTTGTGATCGTTGTAAGGTAAAAGCTTTCTATTTCATTTCTTAAACGTCTTGCAGTTTATAGAATGTTTTTTTTAGCTTTAAAAGTATTTTCTTCCAAGCCTATTTGGGCAGTTAATAGCATGCTTCTTCCCCCAAAGAAAGCCTGAAAGAAGCAGCTTAAGAGTGGGGGGCTTGGGACCAGCAAACATGCTCTTATTCTCTTCTACTCCATATGATTCTAGAATATAGAATGTCAGGCAGCCACAAATTGACAAGCATTAGATGTTCTACATTGTAGTACAGTAGAATAAATCATACCCATTTCCTAAGAGGATTGAGATTAAAATATGAAAACATGTTCCTGGCCTTGGATTCTTTCCAACTGTAATTGAGCAATGATAATGGAAATTTAGATCAAGTGTAAAACTGGGCAGCTGTCTAAGAATTTTAATGATGGTGTAAATTTTTGATGTTATTAAATATTTCAATATCCACAAATAATGTTGTGGTAATGGTGTTTGGAGGGTGCATGCTTGACTCATTTTGATTGCATATGTATTTGTGTTTAGAATAGATGAAGATTACACCCAGCTTAACGAGAACTATTTTATTAGATTCATGGAAGAAAATCGACTACAAATCGTTTCTCATACGACGGACGAGTCGACACTAGTATTTTACAGAAGATGTGATTTTGAAATGAGTTTTAGAAAAAAAATTATTCCAAAAAAAAAAACCAAACGAGGGCTAAATCTTTCATCCAACTTGAAGCTTGTGTCCGTGCTTGCATTCCCACCTCAGTTTAGTCTATCACAAAGTCGATGCAATATTGTTCTAGCATTGCAGCTCCAATACCCTTCACGGGTAACATCCGTCAACACACATGAGGTGGGTCCCCCACATACAGGGGGCCTACCTAATGTCTTGATGGACAATACCCGTGACGGTATTGGATCATCTGTGATTGTTCTAGACATTTCTCCCTTAACACCACACAATTATGACTTTAGTTTGGCACAACCAATGTTAACCATATCCAATAATACAATGGATTGAAAAGGAAGTGCCTATAATCATGTTTCTTGAAAAGTAGCCCGTTAGTTTCTTTTTCTATCTAATTAAAATCGTTAACTTCAATCACATATATTCAGCCCCTATTTGATAGCACTTAAAATTTAGATTTTAATCAAATTCAAAATCAACATCTAATCTTATTCATACATTTTATAGGACCCATAATTTTTCAATCACACATTTCATCAATTTTTATCAAAATTTACTTAAAATCTTATTTTTATCAATATCAAACAGGGGCTCAATGATATCCACTGCAATTCTTCCTAAAATATTTCTAAAATTTTTAAGCAGATTGATGCTAAGCACCGATTTGACGTATATTAAAATTAGATTTTTAGTAGATTTTGATAAAAGTTGATGAGAAGTGTGATTAAAATTTAAGATCTCATAAAATGTGTGATTAAAATTAATTGTTAATTTTGACATAAGATTAGATTATTATTTATATCTAAACCAAATAGGCTTACAAGTTGTAAGAAGATTCTTACATTATAAATCCCTCTACATTAAAAGAGCCTATGAGAAGTTACTATTCATTTCTGTAACCACGTGTTCACACTTGAAATTCGGAAAAACCCAACTTCTGGTTTCCAAATAGTGTATAGATATTTCTCTTCCCCCTTCCGTTTTCTATTTCGCCTCAACAGACCCTAATATTATTCCATTTCAATTCCGCCACAAACCTAACATATTCTTCTCTTCCTTCTTCTTCCACTGTTTCCAATTCCCATATTTGGCCTCCGATCTTGACCGTACTGAGCGGCAAATGATGATCGGTGCCGTCACCGGAGATTTCCTCTCCGAAGAGTCCCAGAGCATTTCGCTTGATGGCGAGTTCAACATCCAAGTATATTGCTATTTCATTTTCTTACTTTTTATTCAGGTCTCTCTTGCGTCTTCTTCCACTGTTTCCAGATTCCCCCTATTTGGCCTCCAATCTCGATCGTATAGAGTGACAGATGATTCTCGGTTCCGTCACCACTAATCCTGGAAAATTTGTTATGTTGAGCGTGCTGTTTTCTGGTTACACATGGATAAAAATTAGAAATACACTTCTTTCATCAACATGTTTGATGTATATTTTTTAAATTTCATGGATATTATCTGATATGATTCACGAGGAGAAACTAACGTCAGTTTTATTCTGCAATTTTAATGAATATTCCCTTATTGCTTTCTGATGACAAATTATTATTTGGACTGTGTTTTGTTAATTACCTTAATATCTTGAACTAATAGGTTGTGATTTTTAATGCCCTTACATCTTCAGTATATAACTCTCTGATTTTCATTCACAAACAAGTGTCTAAGCTGTGCACGCCTGAATGATAGCTAATTCCCAAATTCAATTTTGTATGCATCCACTTGTCAATTTCAAGAGAGAAGATTACAATTTACATCTTTGGTGATTAATGAATGAATTATGATAAATGTACTATGCATCCACTTGTCAATTTCAAGAGAGAAGATTACAATTTACATCTTTGGTGATTAATGAATGAATTATGATAAATGTACGATGATTTTGTACAATTAACTTACAACTCATGATGTGGGATATTGTGATGTGTTGATTTTGAAAATGATATAATATGTGAATCAGTAAGATAATGCCAATGAGAATTGTAAGTTAAAAGTTGTAAGAATGTGTTATACATGTATCATAACTCTACAAAATTAGGCCTCTGATAGAATCCAAAAACCCCATTCTTAAATAGATTAGCACACTTGGTAGAAGAAACGAAATTAAAACACAACCAATCTTTTACTAAGCCTCTTTTCTACAAATTAAATTTTAATTTAAGTTAAAATTAACAATTAATTTTAATTACATATTTCATGAGATTTATGACTTTTTAACCACAAGTCTCATCAATTTTTATCAAAATTTATAAAAAAAATTGATTTTATGGTCAATGTAATGAATAATAAAGGGAAATAGTTAGGAATTAACCCACAGAAAAACATCAACAATTTAATGAATAATTTTTTTTTTATGTTTCAATTAATGATATTTTTTAATAGGTTAATGTTATTTATTTCTTATTTTTTCAAGATGCAGTAGGCAGTTCTTTATGATTATGGTAATGTTTCCCCGTTGCTCTCTGCTTATGGTTAACATCCAATGATAAACTAATAAACTATATATTTTACATCTCTAAAACATAGATAATAGAGCAAGTAAGAATGATACTTTCTTTATTCCCCCCCCCCCCCCCCCCCCATCATGCTGATTTGTTGGTAATTCTTTTTTACTTCTCTTTCAGTTAAACTAATGAATAATCTTTGGCCACCATAACATGTTACTGATGCAGTGAATTCCTGGGCTCATCTAAAGAACGTATTGTTCAGATTCTTGCACTTACTCATTCGGCCAAAGATTTCGAGAGATGATGACTCTTGGCTTTACGATGGGGGAAGATCAACTAAATGCTGCTCTAGAGAAGAAACAAAAGAAGATGGAACTTTAAGATTTCAAATTTGAGAAGAAACAGAAGTCAAAAGAGCAACATGACAGGGATCGAGCATCTACCAAAAATTTGGAGCATTATGATATTGGAGATATAGCAAAATCTATGCAAACATTTGTTAAGTCGAGCTATGAAGGCGTTGAGGTTTCGGGAAAAAGATTAGTGCACCCTACTTCCTTTTACGTTTCTTTTAGAGACGTGGAAGGTTTTATTTTCAGCTCATCAACTACATGAATTTTCTCCGTGTTCATCTACATTGACAAATGTTGATAGAATATTATGTTTATTGACCTATTTTCTCTTATTCATGCAAGAAAATTGATTAAAAATCGTTTCTCGTACAACGTACGAGTCGACACTAGTTGTAATTCAAAAAAGGCCATGAAATTTCACCCTCATTTCATCTTTTTTCAAATTCATTATAAATATAAAATTTCAAGGAATCAATAACTTCTTTTTCAATTTTTCAATCATAAATTTCATAAATTTATTAAAATTTACTAAAAATCTAAGCCTCTGTTCGGATCCAAAATATGGATTATAAATTGGTTTATTTTGGATCTATAAGTAAGATGTATGATAAAAAAAAAAAAATTAGAGAGAGAAAAATATATGTTGTTTGAAAAATTGTGTCAATTATAAACTAATTTATCCTCACTTTACTGAACAGAGGCAAATATATTTGAACCTAGCATGGGCATTATATATTATCCGAATAATGTGATATTTTCGAAATAAAATATGTGATTAAAAATTTGTTTGAAAAAACATGTTTAATTTAAAAATGATTTAAAGAAATGTATTGTTTATAAATTAAACTGGTACTTGAAATTGGGTTGGGGGGGGATCCCCAATATGGAATTTGAGTCACTTTAGAATTTCATAACGTTTCACATATTCTTAATTTGAAATTTTATATAATTTGTCAAAATTTAAGGTCCTCAATATGATTTCAATTATTTCCATAAAATTTCGGTGTCGTAAAAATTATATGGATTTCATTGGATTTCTAAAAATGAAATTGAAATGATTTTGATGAATTTGAAACCATAAATATGAAGGAATCATTCTTCAACAAATTCGACCATGACCGATCGGATTTCCAATTCCATGACCACTAAATAATTAAATATATTACCACCACAAATTTTACTAAATACACCACATTATATTACAACCACTAATAAAATATATTTTTTATAAACACACCACAATACTTATACAAATATATTCTTATGTAATTATAAAAAATGAATTCCCTACTCCCTCAGTCCACCCCAATCATCTATCCAAATTAATTTTTACACTATAAAAATGAAAATGAATTTTAAAGATTAAATTAAAATATTTTAAATACTATAAAAATAAAAATAAAAATTATTTACACTTTAAACATTAAAATTAAAATTAAAAAATATTTTAATATTATTACTAATTGATTTCGTGCTGGAATTGAAGTCTTGTTGTAATATATGAGAATAATTTCCTTGAAAAATTTCATTATCATTCCTGTAAAATGGCAAGATAAAAGAAATGAATGCTTGGATCAACTTGACTTCTTTTTTCTTATGATTGCAAGAAAATAATTCTAAATCGCCTACCTTTTAACAAGTGTTGAGTATTTGAACAGTTTTCACTACCAAAAATCTCACCCCAACCCGAAAAATTAAAAAAATAATGTTATATGTACAGATATTTCTGTAATCGAATAAAGATGTTGCTGAATTAGAGAATGAAAAGTGTTCTGGTTTTTTGGATAATCAAATTTTGATTAAAAAGCAAAAATAAAAAATAATAAGAAAAACAAGAAGATTTAGAAAAATAAATATAGAGAAGAGAAGGTGATTATTTTAAATGAAATGCTTGAATTTTTTATATTTTTTTAATCAAAATTAGATAATGTTGTATATTTTATTTTATAATGACACATTTCGAAGATTTTTATTTATTTTTTATTTTTTGATGATCAAGTAAGAAATCATATGAGTTTCTACTTATGTATCAAGTTCACGTTCAACTTGTATAACATAACAAAAATCATAAATAAATTATCCGATAATAGGTAAAAGTAGATGAAATTCTAAAATTCATTAAATTTCATAACGATGACACGTTTAGTAAATTCCATTAAAATCTATTGTAAAATTTCATTAGAATCTGAAAGATTCTATGAAATTCTAATTAAACTTAATAAAATTCATGATAATCCATGACTATATAAAAAACTCCACTAAATTTCATAATGAAGACACCCTAATAATCAACCAATTCCACTCCAATTTTTCAAATGGTGTTTGATTCATGCAGTAGGGAAAGAAGAAAAAAAAAAATCAAACTCCATGTAAGTTAGAAAATAAAAAACCACCATTTCCTCAAAATTCGTTGTCCATGAAATTGAATAAAAATGAATTTAAAGTGATTGTACCATTAAATTCGAATTCTATTTCAAACTTCGTGTCAAAATCCAAATAACAAAAGTAAAAATAAAACTTTCTCTAATGTGATATTTTCCATTAAAAATACACAAATCAAACATACCCGTATTTCATAATTCCTAGCTGAAACCAATGCATATATCTCAAAACAAAACATCATGTTTGGAGACACAGATTTACTAAAAAATAAAAGTAATTCATATTTGTTTTTAAACTTGCCCCAGTGGCTCAAGTATTTGACATTACGGGAATCGAACCTGAGATCGTACACCCATCTACATATCCCAGTGTTTGATCTTACGACTAGGCCAACACTTGTGGGATTAGTCGGGCACCCGAACATCCCCGATTAAATAATATAAAATAAAATAAAAATAGACTTCACTAAACATTCTCTAAGACCACAATCAACATTTGAGATTTTAAATCAAAAGTGTTGAGCAAAACTTTTGTCCGAATATTAACTCTTGTTATTACAATATAATATGGAAAACCACAACTATTTTGGAGAATTGAATCAAACATATATAATGATTGTTCAACAGATTCATATACATAAAATGGTTTGACACCAAGGAAATCTAAAATATGTCCTTTCAAAATACATCATAACATATACTAGTTGAGAACTTTATTTCTGAGAAGATAACGCTCTTCATCTACAATCTATCATCAGTGCAGTATCAATAACCCACTTCCTCAGGCTAAGCAATTGCCAAGCACATATAAAGTTTAAAACGAAAAACTCAAAAAACACTGCCACGGCAGAACTATCATTTTTAATAGGGGAGAACATATAATTTAGTGCGAAATTGATAATAAAAACCGTAGTTCTCAAGCCAAGTCATCTTCTAGTCTGCCCTTGACTGACCAGCTCGAGAAGAGAGGATGATGCCAACAATAAGGCCATAAAGAGCCAGCGCTTCAGCAAAGATAAGAATAAGAATCATCCCAACAAAGAGCTTTGGCTGTTGTGCATTGGCTCTGTGAAAGACAATAATAAGGTAAGTAAATATTATGATGTGTCTGTCCTGAAGAGACAAAACATGCAACCCAAAGACTGAAATTGATGGTCTTTTGAAGTGTTTTAAGGAGAGATTGGATCAATTAATCACTTTTTCAGTTAGTTTGGGATTGGCTACAGAAAAACTTTCCCATCACTTTGTTTGGTTCATTGCTAGATCCACTGAAAAATCTAGGCAGAGAGAGGAAAACTAAGTTCAACATTCAGAGAGAGGAAAGCTAAGTTTAAGCAAAAATATATTAGGAAGCAGAGCATTTCAAATTCAAATCCAAAACATAGCCATATGGTTTTTTGAGAGAACACGATGCGTTTAATTAGAATCTATGAAAACATTTACATCATGAAATAACTTTTTTATGACTTCTATTAAAAGTCCCTAATTCCACATGTAATAGCTTAAATCACTTGACAGAATTTCAAAAGTAAAGGATTATATACGCAAAAATAGATCATATGAGATGCTTAAATGCTGAATCTTGAAAGGAAGGAGGCTGGGGGGAGAGAAAACTGAACTTCACACATGAAATCAAGTAGTGCAGTATTCAGCAGAAGCTCACACACTAAAGATTCACAAGGTTAGAGCATCTACAATACCCTCTTTATTAGCCACATACTCTTTATTTTAGAAAAGCCCATCACTAGTGGATTTGACTCTCTAAACGTGGAGAGCCAAATCAACTTTCTATATAATACTTTCAGCACTTTCATTTATTATTGCACCATTCTTTATGCTCTTCTTTCAAACAAAAATAAAATACAAAACAAAAAATGGGGAAGCTTTCTCCGAAGAGTGCTCACATAAGAGAAATTTTAAGTAAAAAAAGTGGGAAAAGATTAAGCCATTTGTTCATGGAAAAAATAAAGAATAAGAGCTTGTTTGATGTATGAGTTTTTGGATAAATTTTGAATTTTTTGGAGAATGTATGGTCGAAAAGTGATGGGTCTCATAGAAATATGTGATTGAAAATAAATTTGAGGAAAAATAAGAAAATTTTAACTTTACCAAACATGCTCAAAATATAAAAAGGTTGGGCTTGTATCAGAAGTTATATTCCTCATTTTCAAACTGCTCTTTATGTTGAAAAATACGTTCTTTCATTTCTTTGGATGCGCTTTATTTTAAAACGCATAATTTTCGACATAAAAAGCTCAAGAACGAAAAGTCCCACATCACACTCTCTAGTTATTCTATATTTTGCTTATTAACATAATTAATTATGAGCCAAACTTTTTTTCCTTTTTGAAGTGTAGGAAGTTGTGAAATAACCGTGAAAGCATTAGAAATAATATATAAATAGTTAGAGCATCTCTAATGGTAGTATATTAATTGGAAAAAAATTGATTGCCACATAGGAAAAATAAATAAGGATATGAAAATTTAATCTCCAATGATTAGTTTGCATGCTTACGTAGCGCTGACGTGGCAAATACATTATCTTATATTATATCTAGATGTAGACAACTTGCTAGACAATGGGAATAGACTCTAAAATCCATTATCTATTTTATCAATATGGGTGAGATAATTATCTACATAAGTGTCACATAGATCAAAATACCTATAAACCATTAGAGATGCTCTTAGATAGACTCTATACCTTTGGAGAACCAAAACCGCTTTTTATTTTAAAAAAGAGAGTTTGTTGGACTATTTAAAATGAGGATTGGCTCTTCATTAGAGGATGTGACAAAGATGCTCTTACTATATTTGTCATAATGTGAAGATAAAATATCCCAAAACTGTGAAAGACCAAAATAGACCAATTAAATATATGAAAAACAAACCAGTAAACACTAAAAGCATTACACGTTATTCCTCGATGGACTGAAATAACTAGCAATTAGCCGTTGAATAAGAGAACTAGGAATCGAACCCCATAATAGATAGCAACATTTACAGTAATTCAGATTTCAGAACACTCAATCCAAACAATCACATAGATCAAGCAAACTGCACCATAAAAAATACATTGCAAGAGTCAACATAGAGTGCACATCATAAATTAAATCCAAAAGTACAACAAGAAAAGAGGAATAAATTCCTACAGGCATGCAAAATCGACCAAATTTACTTTCACATATAATTAAGATAACATTTAATCCACATCGTTTACAATAAATAAATTAAGTCGTTATACCTAATCTACATATACATATCCACATAAACATGTTAAGAGAAGAAAAAGAAAGTTACCTAACACCGGCATCACCGACAATACCGATGGCCATACCAGCAGAAAGGCCAGCAAGGCCACAAGCGAGACCGGAAGAAAGGTGAGCATAACCATCGAACAAGTAATAAGACTTAGCCTTAGGATTAATTCCAGTACTAATAATCACAGCAATAATCAATCCATAAATACCCAAAACTCCAGCCATAACCACTGGCACAATCGACTTCATCACGAGCTCCGGTCGCATCACACCCATGGACGCCACCCCAACGCCGCTCTTCGCCGTACCGTACGCCGCTCCCATACCTGCACACAAGAATTAATTAATTGCATAAATTTCACTCTTAGATTCGGAAATTGAATGAATTGGTGGATATTGCAAGGTACAGGAGAAGACTAGAGCGGCAGCGGCGCCGAGAAAGCCGAAGAACGGTGCCGTTTCATCGCCGCTAAAAGTCGATGACATAGTTTCGGATACTGATTTGGATCTGAAGATATGGATTGAATCCGTGGAAGCGTGCAACTCCGAAAAGAGAAATAGGGAGATGAGTTGTTTGATTGAAGTCCTTATATTAGTGACTCTCACCTAATCAAATTGAGCTTCTTAATATTAAAATAAACACTTAAAACTTCAATATTTCTAGATCATCAGCACACCGTTCTTTTATATATATATAATATATATATATATATATATATATATATATATATATATATATATATATAATTACAATTTATAAATAAATTTATGTATAACATAATTTTTCAAACTATTTTTTTATCATAAATATTTTTCCTCTTTAATTTTTATCTACACATCTACCTAAAAAATACATAAATAAAAATAAAAACAAAAAAACTAACACCATAGCCTCCAAACACTTCGTAAATTAAGGGGTCGTTCTCTTTGTATTTCGATTTTGAGTTTTAAATTTTGGATTTTGGTTGTTTGTTTTGGGATTGCTGAAACATGTTCTATTTGTGATTTTGGAAAACTATTTTCAAAAATAAAAAGCTAAAAAATGCGTTTACTTTGTAATTTTTTGATATATTTATTTTGTGATATTTTATATGTAAAAAATGGTTTATTTGTTGAATTACATTAATTTTAATGTTAATAAATCAGTTAGTTCTCTATGTCAATAAATTCATCATTAATATTGTAACACCCCAAGTTTAAAATCTAAAATCTAGGCGTGTTAACTTCCATTCACATTAAATGCGGAAATAATCGTTTAAAACATTTAAACTTTTCATTTTCTGCTATAAAATTTTTACATAAATTTCGGCAGAGTCTACTCTATAACTTGGACATAGCCACCCTGTAGAGGGACATCATACCTACAATACAAATGAAATTCTCAACTCATTCAACATCCAACATTCAACATCCAACCACAATTCTAAAATTTAACTTCAACATCAATTCTCAAACTCCTCAACATAAATAATTTTAAACCATGAGCTCTTTATTTAACTAAATAGAGGATTGATAAACTACTAAAGAGATAAATGACTTATCAAAAACTAAATCCAATAAACAATTAAAAGAATGAACTAATAAAAATAACCAAAACATTTATGAAATTTCCACTTCAAATCCTATTTAAAATGATAAATCGTGGTACTGTCTGAGTCAGCCGCCAAGTGCTCTCCTCAGATCACCTAACTTTCATCACCTGAAATGTTGGGGAGGGATTGGGGTGAGCTAAAGCTCAGAAAGTAAACTTTATGCACATGATGCAAGTTCATGACATGAAATGTCTTAGACCATTCAAAGTAATTATACTCATTTACTCTACTTTTCAACACTTTCATACTTTCCAAACTTTCACTTAAACATTTCCAAAACTAACTTCATTTCTATCGTGAACTCACTTAGTGTATCTTCTAGCCAATCACAATGCAGTGGGCAATATTCCTTATTTAGGACCAGATTATCATTTTTCCACCGCATAGCGGTTTAATATTTGTCACCGTCAACCGGTTTAGCAATCGTCACCGCAAAGCGGTTTAATATTTGCCACCTCCAAGCGGTTTAGCAATCGTCACCGCAAAGCGGTTTAATATTTGCTACCGTCAAGCGGTTTAGCAATCGTTACCGCAAATCGGTTTAATATTTGCTACCGTCAACCGGTTTAGCAATCGTCACCGCAAAGCGGCTTAATATTTGCCACCGCCAAGCGATTTAGCAATCGTCACCGTAAAGCGGTTTAATATTTGCTACCATCAACCAGTTTAGCAATCGTCACAGCAAAGCGGTTTAATATTCACCACCGCAACAGCGGTTTAATTCGGGTACGCCGATCTCCCGCGCCCCATTTCCCACTCACCTTTCATGGCATAGAAGTACACTCATTCTTTCTTAAAACTTGGGATACATGCATTTTGAGAAAACTTAAACTTACCACATTCTTCATTTAAAATCATTTGACTTTCCAATTTCGATGCCAATGCCAATGCATGCTTGATGATGCAATGACATGATAATGTGCATGCTTGAACATTCTTCTTAATACATATACTTTCATAAAGTAAATGAAATTCATCAAAGCAAGTAAGTTGCAAACAGCCATTTACACGTTTCACATTTACATTTAACTTCTATGAAAATAGGGAAAGTTTACTTACCTGCAGTCCTTAGTAATTTACCGTTTCTGAATTTGCAAGTGGAGGAGCATCGGCTGCCCGTGACGTCAATGTACCAAAATCCTAGTTGTACCCATTCATTTAATAAAATATACTTTTAGTTCAAAATCACATTTTAAACTCTAAGCAAGGTTTAAAACTTCTATTTTATTCACAATTTAATCCCAAACGTGACCTTACATAATAACCAAAACACATAAAACCATATTCGAGACAAGAAATGAATCTCAATGCACATTAGAAGGTCTTCTCATCTTTTAAATTCAAATTCAAACTCAAAATTACATAACTTTAGAAATTACTTAATCGTGATTCTAACAAGTTCACAAATCTTAAAATAACCATTTATTACCAACTTTACCAAAAAGCAATTAACTAATTTCATAAATCTAATCAAATTCGAAAAAACTGAATCTATAACTTTTAATCCAAAATTAACCTAACCATTGGTCCATTGGTTAACAATTGGATTCATATATTAAAAATCTAAGAATTAACTAGCAAATATGACTAAAGTCACTTATATCAATATATACATGAAAATTCTCAAATTTCTCAATTTACCCAGAATAACATAAACTTAATTAACTAACTCAAATTTAAACCAAGTATTTTTCCAACATTTTTAAATCTGAAAACAAAACTCTCAAAATAGTTGTCAATTAAACCAATTAAATCCAAAATTTCATAACTCTGAAAAATCACTACCAGGTCTGAGAATCAATGTGATCATTTATATGTTATCTCCCAAATTTCGAAATTTACCATTTCTAACTCGAAATACAACTAAACATTTCAATTAAACTAACAAATTCACGAATTTTGAAATCTAAAATCTACCCATATAACTTTAAAAAAATCTGAAATTTATATATATATATATATATATATGTCTGTGTGTGTGTGTGTGTGTGTGAGGATAATATACATATACATTAATATATACTTACAAAGAGACATACCCATTCATATAATTGTTAACCAAAGTTCCAACTAATAATTAGAATTCGAAATCTAGACAAATTCGAATCTGAAATATAAAAATTTATACAAATAAACATCACACATATATAAAATTCCATATTTATACGAGTGTGTGTTCGTGTGTGTGTGTGTGTGTGTGTATCAGTGCGCGGGTGCGTGCGTTGTGTGTGAGGGGGGCGGAAAAAGGGGCTACCATGAGTGGCGGTGGTGCGCCGGCATCGGGCCGACGAGAAACTGAGGGAGATGCCGAGAGAGAGACGGAGGGATGAGGGAGAGCGGGGAGGAGAGACCGAGAGAGTGAGGTGAGATCGGTGTGAGAGAGAGAGGAATGAGGGTTAGGTTAGAATTATATTTTTAATCTTTCGAAAATTGCAAGTTGGTCCCTCAATTCCCCTCTTTAATGCAATTAAGTGAAAAATTTTAAATTAAATATCAAGGTGCCACTAACCTTTACACCAATTTCAAACTAAATGTATTTTGGCCACTTGCTACTAAATAAAAATATAAATTGGCAATTAACAATTAAAATAAGCAATTAGACCTATAATTGTACGTAACCAATTTATAAACTTTCAAATTGGTACATTAATCGAGACGGCGTCCAAGTCCTTCCACTGCAAAATAATTCCAATTATAGACATTAAAGATCATAAACTTATAATTTATAATAACATTCACAACAATATTACGTGAAATTTAAAATTGCACGTAAGAATGAAAAGCGGTCTTACAAATATTGTTTTAGCTAAACAAAAATTTAACCCCATACCAACAAAATCTTAACATGTATCTATATAATGGCAAAATAACATAAGACTTCAAGTGAAGGAAGTGTCTCACATTTACCAAAAAATAATAATAATAATAATAATAATAATAATAATAATAATAAAATTACAAAAAAATAAAATAAAAATCTTAACATGGATCTATATAATGGCAAAATAATATAAGAACTTCAAGTGAAAGAAGTGTCTCACTTTTAAAAATAAAAAAAATAAAAAAAATCTTAAAATGGATCTATATATAATGGCAAAATAACATAAGATCTTCGAGTGAATGAAGTGTCTCACTTTTACAAAAAAAAAATATAAAAAAAATCTTAACATGAATCTATATATAATGACAAAATAATATAAGAACTTCAAGTGAAAGAAGTGAATCACTTTTACAAAAAAATAAAAATAAAAATAAAAAATTTACAAAAAAAAAAAATCTTAACATGAATCTATATATAATGACAAAATAATATAAGAATTTCAAGCGAAGGAAGTGTATCACATTTACCAAAAAAAAAAAAATCCAAAACGCGCGTTTTGGTCGTTTTGGACTTTTTAATACAAAATATCAAAAACGCAATAAACTCGTTTTGAGTTTCCTTTGTATTTTTTTTTTTTTGTGTTTTGGAAAACGCATTTTTGAAAATGGGCAAAGTAAACGCGTTTTCGATATTTCCAAAAATCGAAAACTCAAAATTGGCTGAAAACAACAAAAAGAACGGGAAGATTTTAAAGTATTTGGCGTAAAGAGACTCCACAAAAGTTTCGATATTTAGATGGTTTATTCAATGTAAATTTTGAAAGATTTTAAAAGATTTGAAACGTTTTGGTGTATTCAATTTAGACTTTAGAGGCTCCATAAAAATCTTAATGTATTTAATATAAAAGATTTTAATGGATTTTCTAAAAATTAATAAAAGTCACGGTGTATTATATAAAAAAATTTAAAAGTCTTTAAAAGTTCAGTGTTATTCAAATTATCAGTGACTTTTAAAGACTCCTACGAAATCCTCTACGTACTAACTTCTAAACATAAAGTACAACCATAAAATCTCTTTATTTGTCTCTCATCAACCTCCAAGATTTTGAAAGACTTTCAAAAAATAAAAAAAACTTTTAAATTGTAATTTTGTTTCTTTTATATTTTTCTTCATTCTTTCATGTTATTTTTTGACACCTTAATTCTCTTCAACTTTTTGCATTTTTTTACATATTCTTTCTTTATATTTTAGCTCTCTTTTTTTTCATCGTTTTCTTCCATTTTTCTATGAAAATAAATCCAAATAAAATTTTATAAGATCATACAGAAAATAATAATTAAATTGTATCAAAACAAATAATAATTAGGCAAAGTAATTCTTGAATTCTCTCCAAAAAGACATTTATATTCAAAAATATTAATTAAAAGTCAATCGACATCTATAAAAAAAAAAATTGTATATTCAATTTTTTTTTGAATATAGTATAATTTTTACGTCAATGTCAAACGTGATTTTATTTTTCTCCCGTTTTTATATCACAATGAATCTCTGTACTAAAACTATTTATCTCTCATGCTAGGTTTTTTTATTCACTTGGCACATGATTATTAGTAAAAATTAATATTTATGTCATATGAAAATTAATCTATTAATATTCAAGTTTTTCAATTGAAAAATAAAAAACTGTAAAAGTTTTTGAAAGTCTTTGAAAATCTATAAAAGTCTAGAAAAGTCTTTGAAAATATATGAAAGTTCTTTAAAATTTAAATAAAAGTCTGTCGAAGTCTTTGAAACCCTGTACAAATCCATAAAAGTCAATAAAAATTCAATGAAATCCATTAAAAAAAGTATTTAAATGTCTTTCAAAATCTATATTGAATAAACCACCCTTAATATAGATTTTCTTGAACTTTTTAAAAGTTCATAAAAGTGATGGTATATTATATAAAGACTTTTAAAGTATTGTTTTATTCGAAATGTTAATGATTACTAAAGACTTCTATAAAATCATATATGTACTAACTTCTAAACAAAATATGTAACCACAAAATCTCTTAATTTGTCTCTCATTAACCTCCAATGTTTTGAAAAACTTTCACAAAAAAGGAAAAAGATTTTTTTTTTTCAAATTGTAATTTTGTTTATTCTATATTTTCTTCTTTCTTTCATGTTTAATTTTAGAAATCTTAAACCTACGGCTAATAATTATTTTTTTGCTCTTCAACTTGATATATTTTTTTTCTTTTAATATTATTCATTTCTTTTCACTCTCTTCTTAATCTTTTTTTTTTTTTTTAATCTTTCTATGAAAATTGATCTAACTAAAATTTTATAGAAAAATAATAATTAAAATTTGTATTAAAACATATAATAATTAAGCAAAGTGATTCTAGAATTTTATCAAGAAAGATTTGTGTATTCAAAAATTTGAATTAAAAGTTAATCAATATTATAAAAGTTTGTAGAAGTAGGGGTGAAAAAAAAATTCGGAACTAAGAGAACCGAATTGAAACCGAACGAAAAAAATCGAAACCGATCGGTTCTTTAGGTGAAAAATGAGAACCGAAACCAAACCGAAATTGAAAATCGATCGTTTCCCATTTGAAAATCAAAATCGAATCAAGAACCGAACATTCTTAATTTAAAATTAGAGTAAATATTCAAATAAGGACCTTCGTTTTAGGGCCTATTAAGGACCTATGTTTTTTTGGCAAGATTAGACCCCGAATCATCTTTCTTTGCCAGATAAGGACATCCGTTAATTTTTTTTTGAGTAAATATCCAAATAAGGACTTATCGTTTTAGGTAGTTGCCTATTAAGGACTTATCGTTTTAGGTCGCTACCTATTAAGGACTTATCGTTTAATTAAGGATCTATCGTTTTAGGTCGCTGCCTATTTAGGACATATCGTTTTTTTTTACAAGATCTTACCCCGAATCACTTATCATTTCAAAGTTTTGCATTCTAATTTACTTTTAAAATATTGTCCCATCAAATTTTATTTCCCGTTATAACTTCATTGAACAATTCAAAAATATGTTTATGTGTTTAATAATGTTTTTCCTATTTTTAATTCAAATAATTAGCTTTTAATCCTCTGTTGGACATTAATATTTCGTTTATAAACACACATTTTGAACAATTCAAAGAACATGTTTATACTTTCATTGAATTTTTTCTATTTTTAACTCAAAAAAATATGTTATAGTTATCGATAAAAATAGATATTTTTTTTAAAAGTAGGATGAATGTAAAACATTTTATTTTAAACTCACTTAAATTCTTATCGAAACTATCAATTAATTTATATAAAAAAAGAAAAAAATAATTTTTTTCTAATTAATGCATATAAAATAAATAATTTAAATAATTAAGAATATATAATATTCCACGACTTATGTGTCAAATTAATGTTAAAGACCTATTTATTTTATACGCATTAATTAGAAAACAATTAATAGATAGTTTTGATATGAATTTGAGTGAGTTTAAAATAAAATGTTTTACATTCACTCTACTTTAAAAAAAAAAAAAAAAAAAATCTATTTTTATTGGTAACTATAACATACTTTTTTGAGTTAAAAATAGAAAAAAAAATTCACTAAAAATAAAAACATGTTCTTTGAATTGTTCAGAGGGTGTATTTATAAACGAAATAGTATTGCCCAACAGATGGTTAAAATATAATTATTTGAATTAAAAATAGGAAAAAATTATTAAACGCATAAACGTATTTTTTGAATTGTTCAATGAAATTATAACGAGAAATGAAATTTGATGGGATAATATTCTAAAAGTAAATTAAAATGCAAAACCTTGAAATGATAGGTGATCTGGGGTAAGATCTTGCAAAAAAAAAAAAAAAAGATAGGTCCTAAATAGACAGCGGCCTAAAACGATAGGTCCTTATTTGACTATTTACTCAAAACAATAGGTCATTAATTAAATGATAAGTCATTTATAGATAGCGACCTATAACGATAGGTTCTTAATAGTCAACTACCTAAAACGATAGGTCCTTATTTGACTATTACTCCAAAAAAAGTTAACGACGGTAGATGGATGTCCTTATCGGGCAAAGAAAGATGATTTTGGGTCCAATTTTGCAAAAAAAAAAATTAAAAAAAAAAATGATAGGTTCTTAATAGGTAGCGAGCTAAAACGATAGGTCCTTATTTGACTATTTACTCTAATTTCTTTCCAAGGATAGACGTAGGAAAGAGGACAGCATTCATGGAAGAAAATAAATATCAGATTATTTAACCGACATACCTTAGTAATGCTAGATAAACTTGCGACTTTGATGTCTTGAACATACTTTTAAGACTCAATGGTGTTCTTCTGCAATTCAGTGAGTATTGATGAAGCTTCTTGATTATCAGCAATAGAATCATATTCACCAAGATCACTGTGGCTTGAGAAATACTTGGAAGTCATATTTAATGCCTAAATATGGATTAACCCAGTTTGTAACAAATCAGATTTAAGTATAGTAAATACAAACTGCACAAGTTCGCGTCATAGTTGGAAACAAAACTGCTCAATAATAAGCAGTGGAACAACAAAACTCAAGGCCATTTTTAAGAAAAAAATGGAGCATGTAACTTTACCAGGAATTTCCCATGACTCAATATTTACAACGTAGTCGAAGTTAGTGATGTTAGTATTAATCAATCGCAAATGGGGCAACTCCATTTTTTCAAAAATGTTCTTCCTATTGTTATGTTGGGGGTCAAATTTATAATCTTAGACCTTTCTTCGACTTTTACAAAATTTGATTTTAGATTTCAAAAGATACTCCATCTATATAAAGAAACAAATTTCCAAAAGTATTTTCCTTCACTTAACTCAACGAATCCAAATCCCCATTGTCATCTCATCACCAACAATTCAAACATAACAAAAATAAATACTAGGAGGAATTACCTCAAAAATTCGATGATGATGAGATGGAGAAGATGGATGTTGTTGACGTTGTGACGTAGATTCAAATACCCGTTGTTACTCTTGGGAGTAGCATTATGTTTATTCTGTTTTCTCTCACTCTCCACAATGGTCACTGCAAACCACCATTCAACTCAACCAAGAAACTTGACTTTATTTATGTCCCATGTCAATAAATTTTGATTTCAAGACGTGATTATAATATAAACTCAATAAGTTAAATGTGCTCATATTTTTACAAAATGAAGATTATTACTATCAAATTTGAAAAAGAAAACCAAAAGCAGTTATTTTCAAGAAATCACAAAAATTTTGCTAAACAACTAACACAATCTATTGGTGCAAACATTATAAATTAAATAAGTAAAGAAGTTTCAAGTATTTGAAGGAGCATTCAAAAATGATAGTAGATGACCTTAGACATGGATTGGACAATATGTCTATCATCCTGAAGATCTGGGAGTTGTACAACCAAACAATCCCTAGGAGACTCAAAAGAAGACAATGAAAACAGCTTTGAAACCACTCACACGTCACAGTAAATCAATCCACAGCCCCAACAACACAAGACATGAGAACAAAACCGGCATAGAACATTGAAGACATCCAAGATCCCCTTGCTACCAACACCCAGGAGCCTGTTTCAAAACATATAGTGCAGCAAAGCCAACAGATAATGACAAAAATAATTATAAACTCTTTTTATCTATTTCTTAACCACTCATTCAAAAATAATTATAAATTCTCATTGTAAAACATACCCTGGTTTTCACTAATATTTTGCGATAAGAAATATACCCGCAAGTGTATGGATCGTGAGAAGTAATAAAGTAGACATAGGAGTCCGAACTTATCATCCCAAAAGGACTGTTATTAATTAGCGAAATA
The DNA here is from genome assembly GCA_963555705.1 of Ligustrum vulgare. NCBI lineage: Eukaryota > Viridiplantae > Streptophyta > Magnoliopsida > Lamiales > Oleaceae > Ligustrum > Ligustrum vulgare. Next base: position 35,895,188 of record OY743173.1, on the reverse strand, counting down.
TGTTAGTTCAAAACCCTATTTGAACGGACAAAATAATTTGAGATTTAAAACTAAGAACTAAAGAGTTAAACTAAAGAATTAAAATTACGAAATTATTTTATTTTTAAAAACGATTGTAAAGTAATTGGGAATCCCGATTTCACATAATCAATTAAATTAACTCCAATTCAAGTTTTATTTCCTAATAATGTATTCAGTCGAATTCACTTATGCATATGAAATTCCCCTCTCGAGTTTAAATCAAGTCAACCTAATTAAGTCAACCATATATCTCTACAGAGGGTCTGAATTATTCCTTAACAAAGTGCATGAAGTACAAGAATTCTCATAACATCTGCAATAATAATAAGAGTATATCTCTATCTCTTGTCAAATTATCGAATTTATTACATTGATCTAAGTTATTAACTCATCTCTCGGATTATGGAAATAACTCATTATATCATGAATTGATGATCAAGGCATTAAGCAACTCAAGCATTAAGAATAATAAGAAATCAATACATGCAATGAAATCGTTAAAACTATGGAATTTGAAACTAAAATAATAAAATTAGACTACATCGTTTATCCCAATATTGAATTTAGTTACACATCATATTTAAATAACGAAAATAATAAAAGAAAATGATCATGGAAAATAATATAAAAGAATGAAAAGCTTGTAGCAAGAATCAGTCAACGAGAAGTTGCGCGGGCTCGCAGGCAAAACTAGTGCGGGTTCGTAGTACAAACTTTCAGTGCAATTTTCAACTTTAAATCTCTATAAGTTGGTCCTTTTCTTTTATTTGCACCTCAAGTCCTCAATTTCTAATTTAAACACTATGGTCCTCAAACTTCTAAATCTTCTCAATTAGCTCATTCCAGCTCTTAACTTCTCTAATTAGGTTTTCCAACTCTTGATTTATTCACTTTGACATCATGCAAGTTTCTCGGTTGACGTCATCAACTCCTTAATTGCTCAATTAAGCTCAAATTAGCATCCAATTGTGTATTTCTTTCCCTCAATTTCTTCATTCTTCATTTTTTTTTGGATACTTTCTAAAATACAAACAGACTTTCTTTAGACTTTTAACTTACATCTTATTGTATTATATTGTATTGTATTTTTGTATTTAAAAGGGCGAACTGGAAAGCTACTGTTCCTAAGCCATTTGTATTGGCTTCAGCCAAGCCGATGACTCTATCTAATTTCCAATGTTGTCAAACTTGGTCCAGCCTCGTCGGGTCGACCCGGAAACCCGCGATCCGGCCCAAAAATCGGGTCGGATCACATTAAAAATCCAGTCAACGACCCAGGTTGACCCGAAAAACCCGACCGACCCGAACTCGGGTTGACCCGGATTTTATATATTTTTTATTATTTTTATTATTTTGATTTTTTAAATACTTTTTTAATATTAATTAATATCCGGATCAATCTCGAGTCTGCTTCGAATTGACCCTCTAACCTTTGACCAAGTCTCTCGACCGAGTCGATGTCCCAGTTACGAAAACATTGCTAATTTCATTCAATTCATTCATTTCATTTCACTCACCGTCTCGCTCTATACCTCCTCTCTCTCTCTCTCTCTCTCTCTCTCTCTAACACCAAGTCGATCGATTTTTTTGGCACTTCTTCTGCGACTACCAAATCCCTAGATCTCCTACAACTTCTTCTCCGACTCTCAAACACTCAGTCAATTGATTTTCCCAATGCTTCTTCTCCAACTACCAAATCCCCAGCTTCTTCTTGACAAAGATGCTTTGCTCCACCTCATTTTGGAAAAATACTTTCAAGTGACATCAGGTTGGACAATGGATATGTAATTTTTTTTTGGCAAGGTTTAATTTCTTAGGAAATGTATTTTTTGTTCCAGGATTGAGAAGCGATTTTGTGGTGAGTCGATGTAGTGTCTGCTTTGAACTAAGGTAATTTTGTTTGGTTTTTGATTTTGTGTGATGTATTTTTAACTCAGTATTTTCTTCTTGTACAGTTGATTTAGTGTCTGCTTCGAAGTGAGGTAATTTTCTTTTATTGATTTTTCATTATAGCAATTATTTTACCTTGACTTCTATATCTAGACTTGATTTGTTCTCGATTTAGTGATTTTGTTCCTCATTTTAAATTGCTTATAATTTTACCGATTTTCATTTTTCCAATTAAATTGATTGATAACTTAGTTGTTTTTTTTTTTTTTTTTTTTGTACTTTATCTGATTTTTAGTTTTAATTCATTTTGGTGGGGTCTAAACAAAATGGAGTGGGAGAGATGGGAGAAACATAAGAAGAAGGTGGAGGAAGATTAAGTTGATAAAGAGAAAGTTTAACATGTAAGCATAATTTTGTCATGTTTCATGCTTTGGTAATCAATCAAAATATGATGTACCAAGGATATTGACCATACCCATGTTTTAATTATTTTTAGCAACATCATGTTGTTGTATTAAGACCTCACTATTAAGTTTTTATTGCTATTTCTTGATTTCATGGCTTATGCTTTGTTCAATAGAGCTATAAACCCCACACTCGTAGGAGGAATTTCTCAAACCCTGAATGGGCTAAGTTTCCTTGGCTCAGATTTTAATGGAAAGTGTCTTCCCAAGTTGTTTCTTGTGTCAAAATCTCAGAAACCAATGAGAATAAAACCCTTGTGTCCCCAAACTGCAGTGTTTTAGGATTTAGGCCAGGCTCTCAACCAAGATTCATACAGCATAAGAAAGAGGCATTTTGGTTTTACAATCAATTGTGTACGCTCATTTTATGAACCCCGGGCATTGGACTCAGGATATGAGGGATGAGGCACTTGAGCCTAGCTGAACTCAATAGTAGGAACTTGACAGTGGTGGATATTGGTGGGAGTACATGGTTTACCACTTTGGGAATAGTTGAAACATGTGGATGCTAAGAATGTTATTGTTCTTGATCATTCTCCTGTTCATACTCAGTGTTTTACTTATAAATGGAAGGATTCAATGATATTTACGATCAATGATCTAATATTTTTAATTATGTTTGAATTTGAATTATTATTGGATTGTCTAAGTTCTCCTTTATGCTTATTCTTTGGGATAAAATGGGTAAGCGATTGAATTGTGAAGAATTCATCCCTTTTAAAGTTGCTTTAATTTATTTTGTGTATTTACAATGCGCTTTCCTGTTTATGGACAATTTCTTTGTACATTTGGTTTAGATTCAGTTAGTTTCAATGATAAATCATTACCTAGCTTGTTTGTTTTAGGTATTTACAATAATGAAATTATGGGTTGATTTTGCCCAATTCTTTGGAACTGTTATACATGAAGATTCAATGTTTCTCTCCTAAGCTTTATTTACGTATTTTTTCTCTTGAATTATTTTTTATATGCCAGTGACTGCTTTGTAGTCGTATAGTACTGAGAATTTCTCTATCCATGTCTTATTATGTGTGTTTGTAGACAAGTTTTATATATTTGGTTATATAACACTGGCGTTATAGGTGAGTTTAGTTTCATTTCTTTCATATTGTAGAAGAGGAAAATTTTGTAAGCATGAAGAATTTTCATTAGGAGCCCCAAATCTTGAGTCTGTTGAGGAGGTTCTTCATGAGGAATTGGAGAAGATGGAAGTTGATAAACCAAATATTGGCAAAAGAAATTTGGTTTTGAATCTCGAAGATGTATAATGCTATTTCTTTTATTTGGTATTTTTTTGAATTTGCACGTTCTCGTGTGTGCAATAGCCTTGTTGTATCTAATAGCTCTTTCTTATTTTTTGTATAACGGTAATCATTAGTTGATATATTGTTTGCAAAGACTTCATGAATCTTAATTTTTTACTACGTTTAGCTTTATCTTTGTGTGTTTTGTTTGATGTTTGTTAGTTTTGATGGAAAATATGAATTTCAGTATCAATAATGCCCTAATCAAAATTCTTTTTTGTTATTTCAAGTTAAAGCCTTAGCAAAAACTCCGTTTGCTATTAAGTAAAAAGATCGCTGTGATAGTTGATTGTTCTTGATAACCATTTTGGTCTGCAAAACTCTGGAAAGTGTGCTTTTGTGAGAATTATTGTAAGTAGTTTGAAGTACTGGTAAAATAGAGTCGAAGAAATTTCATGATCTAAATTTTAAATGATCAATTTTTATTACAGATTGAGCTTGGTTTTTCTTTCGGCGTAGCTCTAATAATTCATTTTCTTAACTTGTTTCAAATAAATACAGGTGAAGACAACAAACATAGCCAAGTGTTCAATGTATCCCTCAATGCACCTTCTCCAGCATTTCCAAATGTTTTGATGATGATGGCTGTCTCAAAAGAACAGGTATTATTTTCTTTTCATCTATTTTTTTATAGTTTTATTGGGTTTTAGCTAAGTTTTCTTTGTAATATGTATTTGAATGGGAACTGTGTGGACTACCAGTACTCTCATAATAACAACATAATTGGTTTTGGAATTTATATCCTTGCCTTTTAGCCACTGCACAACTGGGACGAGTTAGTTCTTGTATTTTTGTTACATTCACTTGTCTTGTTTTTTTCTCTAAGGTTAATTTTTGTGCTTTGATTGCTGCATATATATAGGTTGTTGGTTTGTTTCGTTTCTGTTGAGCGTGGTGTGGTGTGAGGATTCTGTTTTCGTAGGTATACTTTTGTGTTAATTTATTTTTCGTCCCATTTGTGTTTTTCTTTTATTTTTTTCCCGTTCTGATGCGTGTGTGTGTTTATTATGTTTGCTAAACTTTTTCCTTGTTTTTATTATGTTGATAATATTTGCAAATTATTAGATGCCTGATTCTGTTTAGTAACATATTGCACATTACTCACTTTTTATATTATTACGTTGTATATTTGTAATCATATCGTACGCTCTTTATATTTAGATATTATCTAAGTTCAGGAAAAAAGAAAATTTGGTAGACCTATTCATTCATTTTCTATGTTTTGAACAATTATCTTGTTAAAATTATTATTTCTCATGATGTATTTAGTAGCATTTTTTATGAATGAATTTGAAGATGCATTTTTATATTTTATTCCCAGGATATCCTTTGAATAGTTTGATAAAATTCATTTCATACCAAGTTCTTGAATAAATAACATTTAAGAGTTACAATTTTGCTACATCAGTTTGTGTGTTTTGGTTCAAGGCAAATGAATGTAGGCTCCCATCACTTTTGATCATTTAGTTGTAAGTGAATTTGCTCCTGCTACTCTCGATGTGATATCATAATACTATTGTTAATCTCTTACTGTCTTGTTATGGATACTAGCATTTCAATAATAATTATATTGTGAACAATGTGCCACTACGGCTTTGTGTTGATCTGATAGTTTTTTTTTGTTGTTTGGTATTATAAATTGGATGTCAGTTTATTTTATGTTAGTGAAATTATAACTATTGCGTTGTGCTCGTTTTTTATTTATCTCGATTTTTATTTACATTGCTAGGAAGGGAAGCCAATTTCGCTATAAAGTTGTCTTTTGATAGGATTAAGCCAATACCATGAAGTTACAAATGTTGTGCTTAGGGATGTCAAACAGGTCTGGCCGAGCAGGCTCGACCTATTAAAATATAGATCGGTCCTATCCACCAGCTGGATTTGGGCTGGTTCGTGTGGGAGATGAGCCGGCCCAAGTTTGGCTCGTGGGCTCGTTGCTCCACGGGCCGGCTCGTATTTATTTTATTTTTTTCTAACGGCTAAATAATTGAAAATATAAAAACCCTCCTCCTTTAATCCGGTTTGGGACCGACTACATTAAATTTCTTGTAGACGGAGTTAAAATTGTACACGAACAAAATGTTACGTGTACAATTTTTCTATTTGAAGAATTCAAAATACAGAAAAAGAAAACAATTATAGCATAATTGTAAGGATAATAATTAATAATACGAAAAAATTTACTCACCAGTACGAATGTTCTTCGAATTCCTCGGCAAAAATTTCACTTATCCTATCTTGTAACATTTTCTCAGCGAACTACCAATCCTTCAAACACATTAAGGTCTCCAGTATGTCTTCTTTAAGCCTTGACCTATATATTCATATAACACTCTACCACCTGCACTAAAAGTAGCCTCCAATGCTATAGTTGATACCGGAGGTGCTAGTAGAACTCGTGCAATCATAGAAACAACTGGGTATTGAAGCTCGTTAAGTCTCCACCACTTAAGAATGTCAAAATTATTTCTCTCGTCCTCGTCTAACATGCTAAGAAGGTCGTGTGAAAAATACCTAGTTATCTCGCCCGGAATTTCATCTGAACTATTATATGTACTAGAAGAACTAGAACCACTAGGAAGTGTACTAGAACTTCCCTTCATAGTCATAAGGTAGGAAAGTAAATCACTGTCTTGATTTTGTATCACATTAGGGGTGAGACCAGTTCTTCTAACATTTTTACCTGACCTTTCGGCATTGATCTCGTACATTTCACATAAACATTTTTCTAAATATGTGAATGTTAGAGGGGTCCTAAAAGTTAATTTATTTGATATTGCCTTTATGGTGTGTTTAATTCCCTCTAAATTTATTCTAAGGTCCATAACCGTTGCTAATGGAATCAAAGTAGGTAAATCTTCCTAATATTTTCTAAACTTAGCCTCCATTGCTACAATGATTTGAGAAAAAACTGGAAATGTCTTATACTTGTTAAAGTTATTAGCAATGCAATAAAAATGTTTCAACACTAAAGGACTAGTGGGATAATAAACACCGGACAATTCGTTTGTAGTATCATAAAAGGGTTTCAAAATTTTTTTAACATGAATTGTAAGTTCCCAATCATTAGTCCCCAAATCAAAACTTGAACCGTGTGAGTGCCGACCGTTGTAATATTCACATATTAAATTCTCGTAATCTTGACAATGTTCAATCATTAAATAAGTTGAATTCCATCTATGTCCTACATCTGTAACAAATGATCGTGCTGCCATACCATATTCTACACATAGTGCATCAAAAGTTTTTTTTTCTAGAAGGTTCTATCATAATGAAATTGCAAGAACACCTAATTTTTTTCAATTGATTTTCTATAAACTTAAGGCCATCTTGAACTATTAAATTAAAAATGTGACACGCACAATGAACATGAAACAAGATTCCACCAAATTCAGGATTTACTTGGACCGCTAATCTATCTATCATCGCTTTATTAACAGAAGCATTATCTAGTGTAAAATCACGAACTCTACTATCACAGTTAACTTCTCTAAGAATTGCAAGTAGTATATTGAAAATATTTGTTGTGTTATGTGGGTAATCAATAACTTTAAATGTCAAAATTCTTTTGTGTATTAACAAAGAATCATAAATGTAATGACAAGTAACAGCTACGTAACCTCTATGATTATTGCCAGTCCACAGGTCCGAAGTAAATGACAAATTATCATTAAATTTATTTAAAGCATCTGTAAAACATTATTTTCTCTCGAAATATTTAGTTAAGCAATCAACTCATAAAGTATTTCTAGAAACGGGTTTGTATCTGGGTTGGAGATACTTCTGAATGAATTTTGTGAATTGTGAACTTTCTACAATTGAAAGCGGGAACTCACCATTCGATACGAACAGGACCACCCCTTCTTGACGCGCTTGATCTTGGTTGAAGAACCAATTGGTTAGACTCGATTGATCAAACCGCAAGTTTTACATTTTGTTTTGTATAACGGGTTGTTATCAATGCCTTTAGCCATTGTTTCAATCAAATCGAAAAAATTTCAGCAATTCGATTTTTTCGACCTTTTTCGATTTTTGCTGGAGCTTGCCGTTGTGCTAGCGGAGCCAGATCCATATGCCTCACCGACATTTTCATCAACAATGTCATCCAAATTAATAGAACTTCTAGTATCTATATCTTCGATCTCACTTTTCAATTTCGCCAAATTGTCGGGAATTGGAATATCATTGAAAGGTGAAAATTCATCAATAAATTGACTAGAAGAATAACCATGAGATTGTGAGTGTAAAATTAGAAATAATAGAATTGAAAATTTGGAGATGAAAATGAAATATGAAATTTGAGACAATATTGAATATTGTATGAAACATTTATTATTGGAACTAGAAGTTGAAGATTGCAATTGAGAGTTGAACACTTGAACTTGAGAATTAAGAGAATATAGACTAAAGAGTAGTTTAGTTTCTTGTAGATAGAATTGAGAGAATTGTGTAAAATTTGTATGAAGAAATAAGGTATTTATAGAGTTAAATTAAAAGGCAAAAAAATAAAATAAAATAAAGAAACGGTCACAAATAATAATAAACAGAGGGAGACGAGCTCTCACGAGCCGGAATGGGTCGGCTCGCGAGCCAACCCATTCTGGCTCATGAAACAAGCTCTAAATGGGCCGGCTCGACCCATATAGAGCTTGTGAGAGCCGGTCCATGAATTTCACGAGCCGAACTCGAACTGTCCAAGCCCAAGTCCCTTTTTTCATAAGCCGAGCCGAACTTTTTAAGAACCGAACCGAGCCGAACCCACAAACTGTCCAGCCTGTTTGCCACCCCCAGTAGTACCTGTGAACCAACCTCCTAGAACGAAACAGGCACAAGTTTAATATCTCTTTTGCTATTTTTGCTATTGTATCATGTAAACTTCAGCTTTTTGTACATGGTAGGTCTATTGTATTCTTTTATTGTTTAAATTGTGTTATTGATTCAATTTGTCGTCAGCTTTTGTTTTCATGTTGCTCTTAATAATGCCAATGAGTGTATAATACTAATGAGTTTGTCACGGTTGGGATATTATGCTAATTTTGTTATTGAGTGATATTTGTTTATTCTTCAAAGGGAATGCTAATTCATGCTGAAAAAGGTTTGTATTGTTGTCTGGGTCTATTGTAGTTAATATTGGGAATATCATGTTTGAGGCTTTTATGACTCAGTTCAAAAGAATAAGAACACAAACAAAAAAGAAATAAAAAGATTGTTGTTTTCGTTAGAATAGTATTCTTTATTCCTCTTTTGGTTATTTTCCACTAATTTTTTTCACATGACACATGCTAACAATACCAGTATTTACTAGCTAGGATTATAAATTCTTTACTTGTTAAAATGAATCGTGGCTAATTGAGCATGTTATGATGTCTGTGCTAATTTTTATTGAACTTTAACTTCTTTCTATGTCTGAGGCAAATTGCCAACTAATCTTTTAGTCCAATTATTCTTTATACTGTTCAGAAGCAAAAACTCTTTTTGTAGAGGAGTAATATGCCACATTTTGTGTTTATTACTTTTTGATGTTTATGTAGAACCCCGTGACTATTTTGGTTTCAGTGCTTGAAAATGTTCAAAGCTGGACAGTAAGTCCATTTTACTATTTCATACTTTGTGATTCCAATAGTGTTTAGTAGGTTTACACTGGTTCCTTGTTTTAGAAATTCAATTGTTTGAGATCTTGTAACATATTGCAAATGATACAATTTGGTTTATGTTCAGTGTTTTCAAGTTGGTTTCTTATCTTGCTTCTGTTCAAAATTTTGGCAAATCATGAAGAATTCAGCTTTTAACTCCATCACAAAATTTATCACTTGTAAGGTAAAAAAAAAAAAAACTCTTGAATAAAATAAAAGAGGAGAGAAAACTTTATTTGTTGCTAATTGATTTAAGTTCGAATTATTGGTCTTACTTCCAGAATGAAGACTGGTTCTTAGCACAATGATTTAAAAGGTTACTACATTGTCCATCATGCATAATTTATGTGTGTATTTATCTCATGTTGGAAAATTTCCTCCTAAATTTGACATCGATAAATTCTGCGCAGGCGAACAACAGTGTTATTTGGATATGAAGTTTGTGGGTTTGACCGTTATCCAAACTTACACTAACTGCTCCTTCGTACAACGCACGTTTAAGACCTAGTAATTATATTAAAAAAAAACTAATTACCAAGAGCATAATAATGATACTTTAATAATGCACTTAGTGGAATAATAACAACAGTAAACTATACAATTAGAACTAATGTCAATGTGTAGGAATGAGTTGGAGTGACTAATAGAGGTCCCTACTTACCCATGATTGCTTAGTAACAAAGCTCCAAGTCCAACCACCATGTATATAAATAAATATGATAATTTTGACTAATTAAGAGGGTCTCGTACGGTAAATAGAATCAGATATTTAAAAGCTGAGATTGTGTAGTGGCAGAACTTTTGAAATTAACATACCATGCATGTGTTAAGTAATTAACATGTGAGTACACCTAATATATTCGAGTTCTAAATACTTAACTTCTTCAACACCACGTGGCGTGCTAACAATTTTCTAGACTCTTATTCACCACTAATATAAAAGAAGGATATGTAGGTCAGCAATTTTACTGGATAAAATGTAATCAAGAACTTTGCAGTTGTAATCGACAGCTCGAAAGCTAACAATTTCAAGATTTAGAATTTTTTGGTTGAATTTTTCTTTTCCGTTTATGTAGGGGTGTCAAACGGGCCAAGCCAAGCAAGGTCGGCCCATTTACCTTACCTTGAGTTTGATTCGGCCCACAACCAAAAACAAAAAAAAAAACAAAAAACAAAAAAATGGTGACCTAGAACCAAAAAATTTCTAGACTAAAATCAAATTCTTCAAGAGACACCCATCGAATTTTTTTAGGAGATAGAAAGATTAGCAAATTTAAATTTCATATAAACTGTTGAATTCGGACCCAAAGAAAGGTACAGTGATCCGCCAGCGAAGGCCCAATAGTGGCCCAACGGACCTTGACCCAAAGCTGAGGCCTAAAATATCACCTTGTGATGAATGTCGAGGTGGTACGTCAAGCAAACCTCTTTAGCCGACCTGGTTAACGCCTAGCCGATGTACTTTATACTCAGCCGGGGCGCTTTATGGCGTTGACCAGAAGAGAGATAGAGTCAGTGATGGGACGCTGCCTTTATCAAGACGTGACAAGCGCCCATCCCCTACGAAATGTAGCAATGATTACGGTTGAAAAGCAAGTTTGTCACCTCCATAAGCTAGGGTGATGACAAGTGTAAAGTATGCCACGTGTCGTGATCCGAGACAAGAAGTTCCTCTATAAATGAAGCACTATTGTCTCCAGGTTAGGGGTTAGCAATTTGAGACTCTTAACAATATATTTCTCTCACTCCCTTTTCTCTCTTTTACACACTTATATTTCCTGCACCTAATATATATTCGCCTAAAATGAGTACTGACTTTGGTATCGGAGTGCAAACGGGAGCCACCTCGGTTCCCTTTGCAAACTGATTGTTTGTCACAGTGCGCAGGAGATCCACGTGTTCAAGAGGGAGGAGCTGAGACGTGTTGGTCTAAGATCCAGTTGGATTTTGTGGTCAACATTTTGGCGCCGTCTGTGGGAAACCATACTGCTAACCACGAAAACACATGGTAAAAAGCCACACATAAAAAGGTAGTCCTGAAAAAGGACGAAGAACCTCTCACGAAAGAACAGATAACTGCAAAGAGCTTTGAAAGATAAGCTAGTTGGCCAGAAGAGAGATAGAGTCAGTGATTGGACGCTGCCTTTATCAAGACGTGACAAGCGCCCATCCCCTACGAAATGTAGCAATGATTACGGTTGAAAAGCAAGGTTGTCACCTCCATAAGCTAGGGTGATGACAAGTGTAAAGTATGCCACGTGTCGTGATCCGAGACAAGAAATTCCTCTATAAATGAAGCACTATTGTCTTCAGGTTAGGGGTTAGCAATTTGAGACTCTTAACAATATATTTCTCTCACTCCCTTTTCTCTCTTTTACACACTTATATTTCCCGCACCTAATATATATTCGCCTAAAATGAGTACTGACTTTGGTATCGGAGTGCAAACGGGAGTCATCTCGGTTCCCTTTGCAAACTGATTGTTTGTCACAGTGCGCAGGAGATCCACGTGTTCAAGAGGGAGGAGCTGAGACGTGTTGGTCTAAGATCCAGTTGGATTTTGTGATCAACATTTTGGCGCCGTCTATGGGAAACCATACTGCTAACCACGAAAACACATGGTAAAAAGCCACACATAGAAAGGTAGTCCTGAAAAATGACGAAGAACCTCTCACGAAAGAATAGATAACTGCAAAGAGCTTTGAAAGAGAAGCTAGTTGGCCTTGAAAAAGGCAAGAGCTTTGAAAGATAAGCCGGTTGGCCTTGAAAAAGGCAAGAGCTTTGAAAGATAAGCCGGTTAACCTTGAAAAAGGTGTAGAGCTTTGAAACATAAGTTTGTGAACTTTGAAAAAGGTAAGGAGCTTTGAAACACAAGTTCGTGGACCCTGAAAAAGGCTTAAAACTTTGAAACACAAGTGTATTCACCTTGAAAAAGGCATAACACTTCGAAATATAAGTTTAAACAACCTTGGAAAAAGCGTATAACTTTGAGATATAAGTTTAGTAACCTTGAAAAAGGCGGAGATTTTAGAAACGAAAGTCCACTCATCTTTGAAAGACAAGATAAAATTAAGGAATTTCCCTAAACATGAACGAAAGTGATGGTGATGTTAACCCCGGAGGGGGAGAAGTGGTCAACACAGCGAAGGCGAGGTTCCTCAAGGACTCCATGAAAACGCCAATGAGGAAGTGGCACAACCTAACCCACCTCGCCGGCACCGAAATCGCCGCATGATGCGTGACATGACACGCATGGCGGCTCAAATGCTGGAGATGCAGAAGCAGCAGATAGAACAGACAGCTGCAATGAATGCCTTTATGGCCAGAGGGTATGTTATGAACGAACCCGTGATGCCTCAGCAATACCCACAACCACATTATTCACCATCCGAGACGGCCACTGCCTCGTATTATTATCAAGATCCACAGGCATATGTCGAGATAGAATCCGAGCCCTCCTACGAGCGAGACCCGGAGCATGAAGCGCATGAAGAACAAAAACCACTCCCACCTAGACACAGGGAGGCTTGTAGCGACCGAGAATTTTTACGCAATTTAATGATTATTTCAAAGTTCCGAAAATCGTGCCGCTGCGATCTCACCCATTTTTACGTTAACGACACGACGCGTTCGTCTAGCCAAGTCGAGAAATATCGAGTCAATTCGATTTTAATTAAATTTTGAATTTCCAAAATTTTATTTTTTTTAATTATTTATTTAAATTATTATTTTTCAAAATTATATTAAATCTCAAGTTTCATCAATCTCATTTTATCAGTTTAATTCTTCCAACCCCGTTGAATTCGCGTGCGAATTTTCCTCGATTTACGTGCAAGACTTGTCTAGGTTTCCACACCACCAATCCCCATCCATATTCCATCACATCAATCTAATACTACACCATACCTATCAATCCCTCTTATAAACTACTCAACCCAACACCTCACCCATTTCAGTATCACCATCACCATCCCAGCCTCCCACTCCAATCAGCAGAGGTAACGTTCTCCTTTCCCTCCTTCATCACCATTTCCAGCATACACCTAGAACCACCATCATCATCATCACCGCAGACCACAAACCTGCAACCACCTCCAACTCACCTCCACTGCCCCATAGCAATTCCATCGCCACCCACACTGCCACAATGCACCAATACAACACCTAAGCCAAAATCAATCCAAACCATCATCATCATCACCACTGCGTCCTCACAACACCGCACCAACCCAACCCATTCCACCAGCATCATCATCACCACCCAAAACCACAACCCACCTGCAGCAAATTTCCACCTTCACCACCACCACCTCAACCAGTGCACAACTGTCCCAAATCGCACCCCCTAACTCTCGGTTTCCACGCAAAAAAAAAAAAACCAAACCCATTTTCACCATCACCGCACCCACAGCCCGGTCGCAAGCCAAGTCCAAAATCAAAACCCAAAACCCAGAATAAGCCAAGCCCAAATACTTACCTCGACCGCCGTCGCCTATTCGCCGAAAAAATCGCGAAAGAAGCTTCGCACAAGCCCTGGCTTAGCCTCGATTTTCGCACCCATCTCGCACCTAAACCCCACAAAACCCAGTCTACCCCACCTTCACCGTTGGTCGCACCCTGCGCCGGTGTTCTCGCCGGTGAGCCCGTCGGTCGGAGACCGTTTCCTTGCCCTCAGCCGCTCGGCCCGCTCGCCCTCCTCCCTCTCTGTCGTTGATTCTGAAAGAGAAAGGGGAATATATGTTTTATTTTAAAAGTTTTCGTAAATTGCAGCTTAGCCCCAAGTTTTGAAATGTTTCAAAATCAGTCCCTGTCGTTTTAAAACTCATATTTCAGTCATTAAGTTCTTGAATGATCTTATAAGCCTTCCATTTTTAACATTTCTCATCTCAATCCCCACAATTTAATATTCGTTTTGAGCTCCGAGCCAACTTTTGAAAAGTATCCATTTTAGTCCCTCAACTTTCAAAGTATTCATTTTAGTCCCTCAAGTTTGAAAAGTATCCATTTTAGTCCCTCAAGTTTGAAAAATATCCATTTTAGTCCCTCAATTTTGAAAAGTATTCATTTTAGTCCCCCAACTTTCAAATTACTCATTTTAGCCCCTCAACTTTCAAATCATCAATTTTAGCCCCCAAATTGTAAATTATCATTTTTAAACTATAAATCTCAAAAGACTAATTTAACTTATTTTCTAATTGGCTAGACGAAGCGTACGGAGATTTGAAAGATTTGAAGTTGTTTCCCGCTCAACTTTGCACTCGTCAAGTTTAAGGTAGACTCCCCTATTAATTGATTTAAATTATGATTGCATGTGAATGTTATGTGACTTGTGAAAAGTCAGTTTTATGAAAATGAGCCTGTATTCCTTCGTCGGGAATAATGATGATACGAGTATGCGGGCAAGATTGGGAAAATGCCCCTTGAGGGAGCTCAATCCGCTACAAGATAAATGATGATGTTATGCATAACATACGTGCCTTATGTGCACGAGACGAGACTACCAACACCCGATGATTTTTAAAGAGCCTATGATTTTCAAAGAGAAGCCCTTGCTTTAATGCACAAGAAGAGACTACCCACACCCTATATTTCTAAAGAGCCTGCATTTATGTGTTCAATTATATTGTAGATTAATTAATTGGCGATGAGTCTACTGAGTATTTCTATGAAATGCTCATGTCTATTTTAACAACATTTGCAGATTTCGGAGACGGTGGCAAGTGATGGATGATGGTGGCAATAATCGTTAAATGGTTGAAAGTCTTACTTTAACGATTTCCGTATTTCCAACCATGGGAAAATTCTGAGAATTTCAGTTATTTGAGAAATTATGACTTTGTCAATTGCTTTACAATATTAATGACTAGATTATTATTTCAAATTGTTTCATAAATGTTTTCAATTCTATCGACCATTACAGTTTATTTAATGTTTCCGAAAATGAATTTCAATTATTTCTTTCGCTAAAATATTATTTTAAAAGTTAGATCAGACAATGACGTGGTGAACCGGATATTTAGAACTCGGGGCGCTACAAGGCTTCTCCCGCAAAATCCGGCAGTGTCTTCAACCGAATAGGAGGGTTATTCAGGGGCCAACGACGGGGGAAAACGGACCCAGGTCGGCACAATTCCGCAGAGATTAGAAATAGGCGGGAGCGACGCGCTGAAGAAGCCTTATCGCATGGTCAAATGTATAGGGACCAACATGGTACGGGAGCAGAAAGGTTGGCATCAGCACATGAGCCTAGGAATAGGCAGGAAAGAAGAGCCGAAGCAGTTCGGACAAGGTCTCGCAACGAGTTACCAACCCACGGAAGGCTAAACCACGACCATGTTTTGCCACCACAAAGGCAAGAGTATGCTCCGCCGCTCTACGACCAATACCATGGTCCAATGTATTCCGGTCACGATGAAAACAGTGAACTGCCCTCTTACGAGTTGGATGACGAAGAGGAAGTAAGTCCCTTCACAGAGGGCCTCCGTAGATGCCCCGTACCTCATGACTTTGAGATGCTAGAAATAGCAAAATACTCTGACCGAGGTGATCCTGATGACCACCTGTTAAATTACCGCGCTAGCATGGAAATACCCGGAGCCACCCCGGAATTGAAATGTAAAGTCTTTGCTTTAACCCTTGAGGGGAGTGCCATACGATGGTATACAAAACTCTCTCCTGGCAGCATTCACAGTTGGAGAGATATGAAGACGACTTTTAAAAACGGCTTTATTTCCTCCAGGCCTGGCCAGCTCCCACTCCAACGCCTTCAGGATCTGAGGCAAGGAAGGGACGAGTCTCTGAAAAGTTACCTAGCTAGGTTTACTGAAGAGATGCATATCTACGAAAATATCACAGAAGCGGAGATGTTTTCCGCTTTAAAAGGATGGTTAGATATGACCAGCACGTTCTGGAGGGATGTCCGGAGCAGGAAACCTAGAGATTATAATACCCTGATAGACCTGATGAAGGAAGAGATTGTATCGGAGGAAATGGTTAGGGCTAGAGATAATCATCCCCGAGGGAGATATAACCTTGGATATTCCAATGAAGCAGACCTCAAGAAAGGAGGAAACAAGGATAGTGTCAGCGATAACCGAGGTGACGAGCCTCGTCCATTTCCAGGGACAGGATCTAGCTTTGCAGCAGAAATCACGGAAGCTATCCCTCACTTGCACTCTAACACCCCTTCTCAAAATCCTCCCATGGCTCAAGGGAGAGTGGAAAGCGGCCGAAGTGGAAAACAGCCAATGATTGGGGCTTACTGCGCCTATCACAGATATTACGATCACGCAACGGAGGATTGTAGAGAAATTCACATGTTAGCTGACCAAAAGGCGCAGGGGAGAAGGGGAGGTGACTTTCCCCCCTGACACAGGGAGAACTCAAAAAACTGGTGGTCAGAAGTTCAACTGAGCTGATAGGAGAGCTCCGTGGAAGAACTCAACTAAGGAAAAAATTGAAAATCGTCAAAGAGACAGGAATAAGGGCCAGGATACCGCCTCGGCGCATGCTAAAGATACACGGGAACCACCTGTGCCTGTGGCCGACCTCCCCATTCGTGAAATCGACACAA
Organism: Ligustrum vulgare; assembly: GCA_963555705.1. Lineage (NCBI taxonomy): Eukaryota > Viridiplantae > Streptophyta > Magnoliopsida > Lamiales > Oleaceae > Ligustrum > Ligustrum vulgare. The sequence continues at coordinate 35,878,303 of OY743173.1, read as the reverse complement.
TACTGGGAGGCCCCCACCCAAGTGGGAATACAAACAACTCCCAAAAGAGGTATATAAGAGAGGCCAAGCAGCCCGCCAACCTGAATTATCATATCCATTCACATCCTGTTGGGATGCCTCGGACGGAACCTATCACATTCACGAAGACGATGCCATTGGAGTACACTTCCCACACAATGATGCGTTGGTTATCAGGGTAGTAGTGGCGCGGAATGGATTATCACGGATGATGGTGGACGACGGTGCCTCGGTAAATGTGATTTACGGGGTAACTTTCGATAAAATGGGGATCACCACTCCACTCATTCCAGTCCCTGATCTGATATATGGATTCACAGGAGATAGCATAACCCCAGAGGATCCATAACCCTAATGACTGAAGTAGGGCAAGCACCAACAATTTCCAGAATCCCCATGGAATTTTTGGTGGTGGACAAAATCTCCTCTTATCATGGCTCAATTGGGAGGCCCGGTCTCATTGATTTAGGGGTTGCAACACATACGAAATACATTTGCATGAAGTTCCCCACCGAACATGGCGTTGCAACTGTAAGGGGAAGCCAAACAGAATCCCGGGCTTGTTACACAAATGCAATTCGGAAGTTTCAAGATCGAAGCTTAAACATGATCAGCGATGTAGCCATGATCGAGGCTTCTCTAGACCCTGAAAGATTGGGTGAAGGACCTTCTGGAAGTAAGGATGTTACAATGACCGTTGAAAAGGATTTAGGATATCCACACCCCAGAATGGAAGGTGACAATTGCCCCACCTCGGCCGAAAGGTTGGAATGCTTCGGCGTAGACCTACTTGATCCAATCAAAGAATTACATATCGGACTGGACTCGCTGACCGAATACAAGAGTCAATTGAAGAACTTCTTACTTCAAAACCTCGATGTATTCGCGTGGAAGCATGGTGACATGATTGGAATCGATCCTAAAGAGACCTGTCACAGGCTCCAGCTGGATCCCCGAAGCCCTGGGCATAGGCAAAAAAGAAGGCCCATGAGCTCGGACAAGTATGAGGCCTTGAAAGACGAGGTCGCAAAACTATTGAAGAATGACTTCATCAGAGAGTCCCGATATCCGAAGTGGGTATCAAATCCTGTTTTGGTACCAAAACACAATGGGAAACTGAGGGTGTGCATTTATTTTTCCAATTTGAACCAGGCATGTCCCAAAGACAGCTTTCCACTGCCCCGGATTGATCAGCTGGTCGACTCCACAGCGGGACACGAGCTGCTAAGCTTCATGGATGCATACTTTGGGTACAATCAAATTCCCATGTTCGAATCAGATGAAGAGCATACTTCCTTTATCACAGATAGAGGACTCTATTGCTACAGAGCTATGCCATTTGGCTTGAAGAATGCGGGAGCCACCTATCAGATGCTAGTAAACCGCATGTTCTCAAAACAATTGGGAAACACTATGGAGGTGTATGTTGATGACATGCTAGTCAAAAGCATGGTCTCCGCGGATCATATCCTCCATTTGTCAGAAGCATTCGATGTTTTGAGGAAATACCGGATGAAACTCAACCTAGCAAAGTGTGCTTTTGGGGTAGCATCTGGGAAATTCCTCGGATTCATGGTGAATAAGAGGGGAATCGAAGTCAATTCGGACAAAATCAATGCTTTGCTAAACATTCAGTCACCTCGAAATCAAAAAGAAGTGCAAAGCTTAACGGGAAGAATTGCGGCTTTGAACCGATTCGTCTCAAAATTCACTGACAAATGCTTGCCATTTTTAAGGTCCTAAAGGGGGGAAGGCGATTCCAATGGACACTGGAATGCGAGCAGGCGTTTGCCGACCCGAAAGCTTCTTTGGGTCATCCCCCATTGCTATCAAAACCAAAGGCTGGCGAGCCTCTCTACCTATATCTAGCCGTATCCAAAGAGGCTGTTAGCTCGGTGTAAGTTAGAGAGGAGGATGAGAATCAGTTACCAGTGCATTATGTAAGCAAAGACATGCTGGACGTCGAGACGCGTTACCCAGATATGGAGAAACTTGCTCTCTCATTAATCACAGCCTCTCGTAAATTTCGTCCCTACTTTCAGTCACACTCCGTACACGTGCTCACCAACTTTCCCATGAGACAAGTGTTGCGAAAACCGACCGTTTCCGGTAGATTACTGAAATGGGCAATAGAAATCAGCCAGTTCGACCTACATTATACGCCTCAGACCGCTGTAAAGGGTCAAGCATTGACGGACTTCGTAGTTGAATTCACACATTCCCCTGAGGTCGAAATGGTAGATAACATGGATGACAACCAATATGACAGCCAAGAGTGGAGATTGTTCGTTGATGGGTCCTCGGCTGATGGACGATCCGGCGCAGGAATATTGTTAGTAAGCCCAGAGGGGTTTAAATTACATAGTGCAATCCGCTTTAAATTCAAAGCCTCGAACAATGTTGCTGAATACGAGGCGTTATTAGCCGGGCTAAGACTTGAGAAAGCCTTGAAAGTTAAGTCTGTAGTGGCTAACAGTGATTCGCAGCTTGTTGTGAGCCAATTCAATGGGCAATTTTCTGCCAAAGAACCTTCTATGATCGCTTACTTGAAGAAAGTAAGAGATTTGGCTGCATATTTCGGGAAAATGGAGTTGCAACATATCCCAGAGCAGAAAATTCCAACGCCGATGCTTTGTCCAAATTAGCAAGTAGCAGCAATTCAGAGTTACACAATCTAATCCCAGTTGAGCGCATGTTGACTTCCTCTATTGAGCCAGGATTGGAGATTTTTGCGATTGAAGAAGAGGGATCCTAGATGAACCCCCTGATCGCCTATTTGAAGCATCAGACAGTGCCAAACGAGCCAGAAGCAGCTCGAAAATTGCAGAAATACTCTGCAAACTTTGTACTCTTGGACGACCAACTTTATAAGCGGAGTTACACCTCTCCTTTGCTGAGATGTGTGGGGCCAGAGGAAGGGCAGTATGTGATGAGAGAAATCCATGAGGGCATCTGTGGCAACCATGCCGGGGCATTATCGCTAGCTCGGAAAGCCCTCAAACAGGGATATTTTTGGCCTACTATGCGAAAGGATTCCCATGACTTCGTTCGCAAGTGCGACAAATGCCAAAGACACGCAACCATACCACATCAGCCGCATCACGAGCTAACTGTGGTGACTAGCCCTTAGCCTTTTGCAAAGTGGGGGGTTGACATTATTGGTCCTATGCCTAGAGGTGCTGGTAACAATTGCTTTGCGATAGTAGCAATTGACTACTTCACCAAGTGGGTCGAAGCGGAACCTTTGATGAAGATCACCGATGCCAACACAACCAAGTTCATTTGGAAAAATATCATATGCCGGTTCGGAATACCACATTCGCTGGTTAGCGACAATGCGAAACAGTTCAAAAATCGAAGCGTCGATGAGTTATGCGACGATTTGGGAATTAAAAAACTGTTCTCATCCCCACATCACCCGCAGGCCAACGGACAGGTCGAAACTGTGAACAAGACCATAAAAAACACCCTGAAAAGGAAGTCTGAATTCAGAAAGGGCGCATGGGTAGATGAACTCCCACAAGTGTTATGGGCACTTCGAACCACTTCGCACACCGCTACTGGTGAAACACCTTTCTCTCTGGCATACGGAGCCAAGGCGGTATGCCCAGTTGAAATTGGAATCCCTTCGCTTCGTCAAATTCATTACGACGAAGTTAGGAACGAGGAAGCGCAAATGGCTGGTTTAGATTTCCTCACAGAAAAGTGGAGTGATTTCCAAGTGGTTATGGCCAAGTACCAGAAAAAGATGACTGAATAGTACAACAAAAGAGTGAAGAGTCGACGCTTTAATATTGGGGACTTGGTCCTCAAAAAGGTTCTTCCTTCAACACAGGAGCCAGGAGTAGGGACTCTAGGTCCTAATTGGGAAGGCCCTTACAAGGTCCTTGTCGAGGTGGTACCCGGAACATACATGATTGAGGACCTGTCTGGAGTACCTCTATGTAATCCTTAGAACACGGACCACCTTCGCCGTTATTTTCAGTGAAACTAAATTCCTCCTCTATGATTGCAACATTACCATATGGCTTCCTAAAAATAATGGGCGAGCTGCATTGAAAGTTACGCCAATCTATATATTAGACAAACATAATGGATAAAAGCACATTCCAAAATTATTTTGGTCATGACACCATACGTCCACGCTATGCATAAAAATTGTTGAAAACAAGGGACTCTTATAAAGCCCACACGGCGATCACTGCGTAAAAAATCGACTGTGTTGGCACCATAAAAGAAATCCATACAAACTCGTTTGCAAAGGTCCTACAAAAGGTGATTTGAGAAACGTTCAAATAATTGTCAAAATCAAATCCAGCTGGTAAGCATAAATGCCTCAGACATTGTCATATAAACCAAAGTTCTTAAAGCGTTAAGTTAGTTCATACATACGGAGCGCTCTCACGTACAAAATATTAAACGTTTCCGCAAAGTTGTTGATACTTTCATACATACACTTAGACGAAGCATTCGTAAGACATATGTGTACTAAGTACTGCGTAATCAAGCGTAAAAGTCCCTATATTATTTGTGTTGTAAAAAACACATGCGCGCTTGGTTAAAAATGAATGACTCTTGCAAATTTACACCATGACCTCGGCGTATGGATTGAAAGTGTTCACGCCATTAATAGAAGTTCATACAAAGTTGTAGATATAGGTGTTACTAAATATAAGGTAAAACTGCTCAAAAGTTGGTAAAAATCAAATCTAACCAGCAAACGTGAACGCATTAAGCTCGTTAGATCTGAGGGACTAGACATATTCCATTCATAAAATTTCCCACATATCATCATACAATTACGAAGCATTCGCACTTGGAAATACTCATGCTTGAACAGTTTGAAACGTTGCTGTGGCGAAATATGAATAAACTATTCCATTAATAATGAGGCATTTACAAATCAAATAAATGTTAAATGTACAATATCAGGTGCCGGAGTACTTACAAAAAAAAGAGGAAGAAGAAAACAAATACACTAACTAACTAACAAAAAGACAAAGATGGAAGATGATCATTGTGGAAGAACGCCTTCTGGAGAGCCCTTGCTGGATGCACCTTAGGGATCAGCAGGAGCATCTTGAGGCTCGGGGTAGAATGCTTCAATGGAGGACAGGTCCAAAGCTAGAAAAGCTTTCTTCACGTCCCCCAAAGCCATCCTGGCCCCTAAATTTCCAAAAACCCACTTCATAGCCTCGTACTCAGGGGCCTCTTCAAAAGTGTCCTTGAAGTTCTGAACAGCTTACGACACTCTAGTGTTTAAGGCATTCTCCACCCGTGTCGCGACAGTCTGTTCCAAGACTTCAGTGATCCTCGTTTCCAAGTGTTTTTCCAGCGAGGCAAGGTCCTCTTCCGCTTTCGCTTTAGCCTCCAGCTCCCTCCCTAGTTTTTCATTTACCCCTACCACCTCAGCTTCTAGTTTCAACTTGGTTGCGTTAGCGGCGACCAGGGCCTCAGAGGCAATGGACTGCGCACGGTTGGAATCATCCAATTTCTTGCACAAGACCACCACATCTGACTCAGAGGCCCGGAGGTCATGCTTCAGTTTGTTATTGTCCTCCTGGAGGCGCTTCGCATTAGCCCTCTCTTCTGAGGAAGATTTACGGGCTATGAGCAGCTGGGCCTTGAGGTCATTGATCTCCTTGAGCATATTGTCCGCATGCCGAAGCGCAGTCTCAGCATTCTTCTTGTCCCTCAACGCCTCTTCCATAGACGATTCCACCTCGTCAATGAGGGCCAATGCCCTGGTATTCATGGCCTTGGCGGCGAGCAGCTTCCGGGATGGACCGGTGCTTGAGGAGAAGGCAGAACAACCCTCCGTCCAAAATTGTTCGGTGATAAATGCAGCCTTGGCTGGAGGAGAACCGGGGGAATCGAACAATGAAGGGCTGAAAGTGACGTCTCTGGGGAGGAGGCTGGCCTTAATATGTTTGAGATCTTTCGCCCCCTCTGGTGTCACCTCATAGGCCAAGCCTGGAATGGGCACAGAAGGCTCATCCTCCAGGTCTTCAATCACGGGAGGTGGAGGTGCAGAGGTGGATTCCTTGCCCTTACCTCTTCTGAGTCTCTTCAGGGGGGCGGGCACCTCTTCAGGGGCGTGTTCAAATATGTCCTCAAACAAAGGAGGCGGCACCGAGGCATCCGTAGCCTCCCTGTCTCTCTTAGATCCCCCCCTGTCAGACCTTTTCCCTTTCCCCTTTAGAAGGACTCCCTTGGGGTCGGCCTCCTTTCAACTTCACTGCCATGGCGAAGTGCAGGGGGAATCTTCGTAGCCATGAGACCCTTCAGAGAGATCTTCGGAAAATCCTTAGAACCTAGTAAGAAATAGAGGGAAATGAGGCTACGAACAGAAAAAACATGAGATATAAAAGCAGTAACAATGCAAACTCACCCATGGCTCGCATGTCTGACGAACAGTTTTTTTTGCTGAATGACCCATTGGAAACTCCCCTTGTATGCAAACAAGCGCCTCACGGCCTCTAGGTCTGCGTTGGGGAGGAGGCGAGCAAAAGTGTCCCCTGCCATATATCGGCGACATGTTAGTAGACAGCCAAGAAAAGTAAATGAGAATTAGCAGAGCAAGCGACACGTGACACTTAAAGACTCTAAAACAAGTGCAAGACTCACTAGGTAGGGAAAGAGTTCGGGGAACTGTAATTTCGGGACTGGGATCCACAGGAGAACTTTGCCACTCCCAAGTGACCCAGAACCACTGGTTCCTCCAGTTCTTTATTGAGGTGGGGTGACCGGTGATAACGGGAGGATAAGAGCCCCTGGGAGACAAGTAGTACCAATCCTTGACTTCCGACCTCACGTCTCTCTCCCTTCTAACTGATTTCTTCAAAGTATAGAGAGTATGAAGGATGTACAGTGAGATCGGATGATCAGGGTTGACCTCTTGCCACACCAACCAAGTGCCCACAGCCTGTGTCCAGAAATTGGGGGCCAGTTGGTAGGGGCACAGGTTGTAGCTCCTAAGTAACCCCCTGAAGAAGGGGTGCAGGGGAAGCCTCATCCCGCAAGAAAGGGCATCGTAGCATATGGCCGCCTGGCCCGGAGGAAGGCTGCAAGGTCGGCAAGATGATGTAGGATGCACCAATTGGACCCCTTCTGGTAGCCTGAATTTTTCCGAAGCCCCGGCTAAATCAACCCTTCGGATTTCGGTGGCGACCTCACTGCTCTCCCATGACTAGGGGTTTGGATCAGGATCGACGTGGTAGCCCGAAACCTTGTTAACCTGGTCAACCCACTCCTCTACTTGGGCAACCTCCTCTGCAGACAAACCCAATTCTTCCCTATGTGCCCTAAACGGTGCTCTAACGATTAAGCCAAGGTCCTGGTGACCAGAAGAAGAGCCGGACGCCTCTTCTCTCCTCAGATCCCTGTCTCGTTTGCTCCGAAGCTCTGCCAAAGATGCCTCCTCCTTGGATGACATATGAGCCATGTAAGTCTGATGTTTATCTTCTTCGCTGTCAGAATCACTCAAATAGATTATGCTACTGTTTTTCCTATTTCTCCTCTTAATCTGCTCCCTAAAGAAGCGGGAACTAAAAACCGATAAAGAGATGGGGCAGAAACCTCTAACGGGAACCGCCATTGCTAACATTTCCTGTGAGCCAATTCCCCCAACTCTTTCCATTTTTTCTTTTGTTTTAAAGGTGGGTCAGACTCAACGAAAGAAAAACAAGGTGCAAAAACAAAATTTTCAAGCCCACAATGAGAAACTAAAAATAGAAAAGTCCCGCGTATACAGAAACCAAGAGGTTTACCTTCAGATGACGAATGCTTGAAATTGCGCACTGGGAATGAAGAACTCGCCGGAAAAGAAAGTGTGGAACAGTAAAGGCGGACGCTGGGTAGAAAGCCCTTGAGGAGAAGACTCGAAACTTGCAGGAAAGAGAAAAAAGGAACAAGCTTTCGCCAGAGTATTGCTGCAAAGACTCTTAGAAAGTTGTAAAAGGGGAAATAATAAAATGAAAAAGGATTTATAGGGATCCCAACGACCTAGATTCCTTGATTTTTGTGAGCCGTATGATTAATGTGATTAACCCATGCTTCTTGGAGAATGGGCTAATCAAAGCGCCATCCGTCAAAGGGAGGGACAAAACTGTTCAGCTACCACAGTGAATACCACGCGCTGCGAAATGCTACTCCCCTCCCGTTTTATATATATATATATTTCTTGGAAATAGATACCACTAGCCCCTCTGAATTAAATGCGCCACCTAAGAAACGCGATAGTACGATCCCTACCCCATTTAGAAGGGAAAATCCGAGGCAGAAGATCGGCTATACTATGGATCCGAACCTTACATAAGGAATTTCATTATTGACTCCCTAAAAAGTTAATGCTGTGAAACCATGACAAATCCTACACGACCATGAATGATCCCTTCGGATTTGAGGGACTAGTGTTGAATCCGGGCCTAAAGAAAGGTACAGTGATCCACCAGCGAAGGCCCAATAGTGGCCCAACGGACCTTGACCCAAAGCTAAGGCCTAAAATATCACCTTGGGATGAATGCCGAGGTGGTACGTCAAGCAAACCTCTTTAGCCGACCTGGTTAACGCCTAGCCGATGTGCTTTATACTCAGCCGGGGCGCTTTATGGCGTTTACCAGAAGAGAGATGGCGTCAGTGATGGGACGCTGCCTTTATCAAGACGTGACAAGTGCCCATCCCCTACGAAATGTAGCAATGATTACGGTTGAAAAGCAAGGTGTCACCTCCATAAGCTAGGGTGATGACAAGTGTAAAGTATGTCACGTGTCGTGATCTGAGACAAGAAATTCCTCTATAAATGAAGCACGATTGTCTCCAGGTTAGGGGTTAGCAATTTGAGACTCTTAATAATATATTTCTCTTACTCCCTTTTCTCTCTTTTACACACTTATATTTCCCGCACCCAATATATATTCGCCTAAAATGAGTACTGACTTTGGTATCGGAGTGCAAACGGGAGCCACCTCGGTTCCCTTTGCAAACTGATTGTTTGTCACAGTGCGCAGGAGATCCACGTGTTCAAGAGGGAGGAGTTGAGACGTGTTGGTTCAAGATCCAGTTGGATTTTGTGGTCAACATAAACAACTAAATCAAACCCGCATAGTCGGCGCAATTGGTTCAAAATTAGTTACTTTCCTCAATAAATTTCCACACAAAGAAACTCAAGACACTGTTGAGAAATCGGAGAGATCGTTAAACGGTGTCAAATCATCACGCGGAGAACGGAGGTGGGGGACAAAGTGGTGTCGTTTCCAGAAGAAACTGCATCACTCTCTGCTAGGCTTTCGACAATGGAGTCCATAGAGACTCTTTCAACTGCCAGAAAGTTAGTGACAACGGTGGGTCCTCTCAGTTTAAAAGCAGCGGTGTCATAAATCGAAGCAGCTTCTTCAGGAATCCTCAACGTCATCGGAGTTAGTGGCATCTCCATCGGTGAGTATGGTCCTCACCACCTTAATATAACCAGTCGAAGAACGCCCAACGCATCAACATAAAACCAATAAAAAAATTCACAGATCCATATAATATTAGAGCCAAATATACCCAAAGCAGAGATGCAAATCCAGTCGGCATAACTTGCAGCATCTCAGATTTCGAGAATTTTGAAACTTGAAGTGCATTATCAATGGCGGTGTAGAGGCGAGGAAAGGCATAAATCCGGTGTTGCCTCTTTTTCTCAGATGATGTTGCTGGTGTTGCTCTGACCGAGAAGCAAACCCATCTCTTCTACTCGTGCTCTATCTAGAAGTTGCCTATTTTGATCGGTGAAAAAAAGAAACCAACTAATGACTCATTTTGAAATAGCATTCCCTAAAAGTTCAGCTCCTTCATGAGAAAATATCTTGGCAAAAAGCTATATTAAGGCTTCCAATATCTGAAAACAAAAAGGTTCACGCTAGGTGTGTTCGGCCAAACGAATTAATTGGGAAAAGACAAGAAAAAATACAAAATTTAATTTATAAAATTTCTTATACTACTTTTTAACCATCCACATTTTCTCTCCAATTTTTAACCCCACATCTTTCCTAGAAAACACAAATAAATCAATCAAATAATTTCAATTCTCTAGGAATGTGTGCCTACACAAAATAAAATTTCAAAAGTACTGCATAGTATTCGATACGACCTTAATCACCTTCCGAGCCTTCATGGGATTACTAACACGCTCCAAGAAAGCAAGGTCGGCCCTGAGTTTTCGGGGGGTCCAAGCAAGTCTCCGAATAAAAAAAAAAATTATTGGGGCCTAGACTATAAATAAGGCAAAAAATTAACTGCAAAGAATTTAAAAAATTAAAATCTATTGACACGAAGAATTGAACCTATGATCATGGTAATCACTTCAAATTAATTTCCTCTCCTCAACCAAGCTAAGTTTAATTTATTGTTTATTATTTCTTATTCAGAATTTAGTATCCGTTTGGTAATACTGTTTGGTTTATAAACTTATTTATTTATAATTTTGAGGTAAAAAGTAATGGTCGAAAATTGGAGAGAGAAAACATGTGTGGGTAAAAAGTGGTTTGAAAAATTATGTTATTTATAAACATGTTTATAAATAAAAAAGATTCTTTTACCAAACATATGCATATATTTAAACTTCTTGGTTCAAGGATTTTTTTACTCGGGATATAATAGGGGGGGTCCTAGGTGGCTGTCTTGCCTGCCTAATGTCAAGCCGGTCATGCAAGAAAGAGATATTGACACGAAATCAAAAGAATCAATGATATCTAGCAACCTATTACATTAAATAAATAATCAAGAGTTACGGAAACTGGGCCATTAGGAATTCGAGAGGTCGGGTTACACCTCAAAATAAATACTAATGAATGAACGCAATAAATCTATATGCATCCTTGACTAAATGGACAGTCATATTTTCTCACAGTAATTTATTAGACAACAAAATCATTGGCAATATTCAGTAAATCCATCATAAATATCAGGTAATAACAATGGGCATCAACCAACAACTTAATGTTAATGCATAAAATCTCATATCGAATAAAAAATGAAAATATAGACAAATTTATAAGAGTTTGAGCTACTTTGCTTAACAAGGTCGACCTTTTAAGATGGACACACAAATCTTAACATGGTATCAGTGCTCATTAAGTTTCAACGAGCAATTCGATCTGATTAAGACTCAAAAAATGAGCGCATGAATTTCAAGATTTGTCTGCTCAAACAAGTCACCATCTTAAGGGGACACGTTAATTAGGAATAAAATTTCACATCGAATAAAAGATGAGAACATAGATCAATTTATAAGAGTTTGATCTACTCCTCTTAACAATGTCAATTTTTAAGATAGACTTCTAAATCTTAACACTTATATGAGCAATAGTCAAAGCTCAAGGAGAAAGTGGGATACAATTACTTTCTCGTCAAGGAAGAAAATTATAAGCACCAAAAGCCAGTTGATCCAATCAATTTAACGTGTATAAGCAAAATATATTAGTGCATACTCGGTTAAACTTAAAATATTACCTATGAGCAGTTTACTTGTCAAAGCTGAAAATGAATAACTTTATTTGAAAGTAGCCTTTTACTGTCAAAATATAAAACCTTTTTTTACACAAGTAAAGAAATAACATGTTCTTAAAACTTCGTCTAGCATTCTGAATCTGACTGCAGAGTTATGAACAATATCCAAAATCATTCACTCAAGGTAAACTCCGTAAACAAAAGAGATGACAGAAAGCACATTGTGAAAGCATTCTAATATCCATATTAAACTTTTCTGATATTCTAGAAGTGCTACTATTATATTTCACATAAGAGAGCGTTTCCCATAAAATGCTATTTGTTAACTTTCCATCGAAGAAAGAAAACAGACAATAAAATATATATATATATATATATATATTACAGAAGCAATAAATGAGGGACATGATCGAGAAGTAAAAAGAGAATGCGAAGTACAATTTCTGTTCTCCATGGAAAACATTGCACTGTTGATCCCAGTATATTATTCGACTAGCAAGTTGGACCCCAAAAATTTAAACAGGTACAAGTTGGACCTCACAACTTAAGTTTGAATGCAGAAATTTGATGAGGCATGTTTCTCTAAGGGTCATGTGACCATTTAATGGAGATTCATTCATTTTCATCATCATTAAGGACGGATTGTTGATAAGTGTGTTTTATACACTTATCTGTATGTCTAAATTAGAAGAAATTATTATCGTTTTAGAATATATGCTCCTTAATTTGTGTTTATTTGTTTACTTTTCAGAAAATGTCTCAATCGAAGAAGAATGAAACAATTAATGGAAAAACGGCAATATTGGATGTTAATTGGAGCTTCATTGAGCAAGTGAGAGATATGTGACGTCAATCGGGAAGGTTCATGGTGCTCAAGTGAACAAATCAAAGGTTGGAGGTCCCAATTGAAGGAATTGAGAGCTTAATTGAAAAATTCAAGAAGAATATAAAGTTTAGGGACTAAATCGCAACAATTGAAAGTGGAGGACTAAGGCCGCAATTAAAGGTCGGGGACTAACTTATACAGTCGAGAAAAGATGGAAATTAAATGTCACGCGATCGCTGAAATTCTACTGCGCGATCGCGAATTACCTCAAATTCATAACCCAAGAGTTTTAGTGTCTACCACGCGATCTCTAGAGTTTCTACCACGCGATCGCGCGGTTATCTGACTGGGTTGCAGATCAGAAATTTCGTGATTTTTAACAGGCTTTGGGCTTTTTGACATAGGTCTTCTCCAACTATAAATACAACCTATTGGCATGAAATCAGGACCTTTGCCTCTCCATAGAACGAGCCACAATCGAGAAATCAACATCAAATTTTTGGGGAATCAAGCATCGCAAAGGGACGTGAATTGAAGATAATTGAAGAATCAAAACTTGGTGCAAGATTTCCATTCTTTATATTATTTTTAATGAACGTTAATTTTTATTGTTATTATTCTTTATTGATGATGTGTAACTAAATTCTATGTTGAGATGAACGATATAGCCTAATCATATTATTTTAATTCCAAATTCCGTTGTTTTAATGTTTTATTGCATGTATTGATTTATTATTGTTCTTAATGCTTGAATTGCTTGATCGCCAGTTCATGATATATTGAATTATTTCCATAATCCGAGAGGTGAGTTAATAATTTAGAACATGGTAATAAATCCGATAATTGAACGAGAGATAGAGATATACTCTTGTTATTATTGTAGTCGTGTGTGAATTTTTGTATTTATTGTATCTAGATAAGGAATATTCAGACTCGCTGTAGAGATACATGGTTGACTTATGTAGGTAGAATTGAAGATCCTCAAGCACATCTTCGATCCTTTTTGGAATTGTGTGAAATGCAGCGCATGAATGGAGTTTCAGATGATGCTGTGAAATTGAAGTTATTTTCATTCTCTTTGGCAGACAAAGTTAAAGCTTGGTTCTACACTTTTCCCCTACATACAATCACCACTTTTGAAATTATGAGCCAGAAATTTGTTAATAAATTTTTCCCACGTAGCCTTATGTCAAAGCTAAGGCGTGAGATTTTATCATTCAGTCAACAGTCAGGAGAGTCTATTTTTGAAGCCTGGGAAAGATTTAACGAACTCATTAGACAATGTCCTACCCATGGAATAGCTGATTGGATCTTAGTCCAGACATTCTACAATGGACTGACAAATGAAAACAAGAAGTACACCGACTTAGCAGCTGGAGAATCAGTAATGGATATGACATATGAAGAAGCATCTGAGATTTTTGAGAAGATGGCTACGAACAGTTACTAGTGGTACTCAGATAGATCTACACCAAAGTCTGGGAGAATTGTTGCAGTTAGTGAGATTACATTTTTGAGTACTAAGCTGGATGCTTTAACAAATAAAATCAACAGTATGGGTGCGCAGCCAGTGAATTCAGTACAAACGGTTTTGTGTGATTTTTGCTTTGAGAATCACGCTGTAAACTTCTTCCCATTACAACAAAATCAATCGAATCCAGAGCAGGTCAACTTCATTGGGAACAGACAGCAGGGTGGTCCATATTCACAAACATACAACCCAGAATGGAAGAATCACCCAAAGTTTTCTTGGTCTAACAATCAGACTGTTCAGCGCCCACCTGGATTTCAGCAACAGCAATAGCAACAATCTCAGAAAAACATATCCGAGAACATAGAAGTGTTAATCCAGCTGGTCAAGAGTCAGAATGAAGAATTAATGAATCAAGCTGCTGAAATAAAAAATTTGAAGAAACAAATGAGAGAGCTGGCAGCTAGCAGCTCAACAAGACAGCCAGGACAGTTACCGAGTAATACTGAAACTAACCCTCATGAGCATGTTAATGCAATAAAAACAAGGAGCGGGGTTCAGTTATCTGAAGTGAATACAGAAGAATATGAAAAGCAGAGGAACCAGAAGAAAGATATGGTGGAAGAATAGGAAAGTGAGAAAGAACAGAGGTTGACTCCTTAAGTTCAAGAAAAAGCTGAAGAAGAAGTTCGAGTTAGACCGCAAGTCAATGTGTCTCCAATTCCATATCCACAAAAATTGAGAAAGCATGAGTTGGAGCAGCAGTTTGGAAAATTTTTGGAAATATTCAAGAAACTGCACATAAATATCCCATTTGCAGAAGTTTTAGCTCCAATGCCTTTATATTTGAAGTTTATGAAGGAGATGCCGTCAAACAAAAGAAAGTTGGTTGATTTTGAGACAGTAGCACTGAGTGAGGGATGCAGCGCCATACTTCAAAAGAAATTACCACAAAAACTGACTGATCCAGGGAGTTTCTCTATCCCTTGCATTATTGGTAATTTCAGCTTTGATAATATTCTATGTGATTTAGGGGCTAGTGTTAATTTAATGCCTCTTTCTGTGTACAGGAAATTAGGTTTGGGGGAGCCTAAGCCAACGAATATCACTTTAAAGCTGGCAAACAGATCAATCCAATACTCATATGGAATAGTGGAGAATGTGATAGTTAAGGTTGAAAAATTCTTCTTCCTAGTCGACTTTGTGATTCTGGATATGGAAGAAGACACACAAATGCCCATCATCTTTGGAAGACCGTTCCTAACTACTGGAAGAGCCTTAATCGACATTGAAAAGGGAGAAATCATTTTTAGAGTCGAGAATGAACAAGTCAGCTTCAACATCAAGCCAAGACAGGATCTCGAATATCTAGAAGAAAGTTACTTCAAGGTGGAATGAGTGATCCAAAAACCCGAAGAAAATGTGAAGTAAGAGATAAAACTTGAGAATGCTTCGATGTTACAAAGAGGGATTTTAGAAGCTAAGAAGGATAGGAATAACTTAAGGAAAGAGGAAAAACCTAATTTTACTCAGCAAACAGTGGAAAAGGAGATTTTAGACTTCAAGAAAGTGAGGAAACAGATCGAGAAGTGCAAGGCAGGTAATTGCAAAGTGTGCAGGGCTTTAAGAGGATCATTCAAGCCTCCATGATAAAGAAGTGCAAAAAGTCGAGCTTTAGATTTAAAACAGAGCGCTTATTGGGAGGCAACCCAACCTTTCTTCCCTTTTATTTACTACGCTTTAAGTACTAATTTCTTTATTTGTTTTAGATATTTGCATAGTAGGTAATTTGTTTAAGTGTTTCTCATGTTACATAAAAGGACACTTTTCCATTTTAGTCTATTGTTGTAAATTTAGGTATGTTTTTAATTTTGCACGTTTTCATTAGACTAACTTCTTAATTGTCATCCCAACTCACACACACACTAGTTTGGATCATGAAGTTAATGTTGGAACGTCATTGCATAAATCATGAAGTGAATAGGGGGCTAAAAACGATTTTGAAAATCAAAAATAGGAAAATTTTTCATAAATGTAAAGAACTACGTGATCGCGTGCCAAGAGACTATAGCGATCGCGAGTTTGCATTAAAAAATCAATAGGTTTTAAATCCTTGAACCACACGATAACTGGCTCTCTGGCCACGCGATTGCGTGGCTACACTGGTAGCAGAACCGGCTGTTTAAATGCTTCACTTAATTCTTTCAATTTTAAACAACACAAATTCGTTCTCTCCCCCAAAATCACTCCAGAATTAATCTTTCATCTATCATGCATGTCATCAACACTTCATTGCACCAAATTCATTGCTATTTTTACATCCAAATCAATCAAAAGTATGAAATTCTTCATTTAAATCAATGTATACTCAAAATTTTGAAATTTTCTGTGAGTTCTGGGATTTTGAAATTGTGAATGGTGAAGAATGAGTTTAGATTAGATGTTGGAGAATGTGATTTGTGATTTAGTAGGTAAAATTTTTGGGTCAATAAATGTTCCAAATTGATGCACTTTCTTTGATTTTTGTAATGTACATTAAGTATTTGATAAAATGCTCCAATGAGATTTTTGTTCATTTTTGAGAGATTCTTCCGAGCATTTATCTTCATGACATGGTTATTATTGAGTATGTATGTTTGGTTCATGAATTAGTACACTACATTGCATGAAAATCATGAAAACTAACATTGCATCAAGGCAACCCCATTACAAGCCACTGCAGGCCATTGCACCAGAAATTCAGTTCACGTCACCCACTTCTCCATAATTTTTCATGACCCTATTGAACTCCAAATGACCTGAATTTTTAATATGTTGTAGACCATGCTGTGAACTAACATATCAAAAGATGGCTCTGAAAAATTTGTGTTTTTCTAGGCGATATCGAGGCTTGAATATGTGTGGTCTACCATTGTCGAAAATTCAAAATGTTGCTTTAACTTTAGTTCGGGGGTGTGGTACTGAACGTCCATTATTTCTTATTGATATTTATGACTTCTAATGCTAATTCTATTTTATTTGCAGGGAAAACACCAATCAAAACACCCCAACCTAATCTGAACAATACAAACAAAGGGTCGATTCATCCAATGCAGTACAACAGGAAGTTTCAAACACTTGGGAAGTTCTCGTTCTCTTTTCTTTGTCTTGTTTTACATTGTTGAATCTTTTTAACAAATAATGAGGACAATGTTCATTTCAAGTTTGTGTGTGAAAATTCATTGCATTCTTCATTCATTTTACATTCATTCGATTCTTTAGGGACATAAAAAAAAAAAAAATTGAAAACTTTGTTGACATGTTTATTGTCTAGGATATAGTATGAATCAATTTGTACTTAGGCTTGAAAATTGGACAACATGAAAGCATGAACTTAATTTTGAACTAGTTATGTTTTGCTAGATTCATATTTATTGCGCACATAGCCGGTGTTGGATAATTGCTTGTGTGAGAGATTTTGTTTAATACACGTGGGGTAAAGTTTATGCAATTTGAACTTAGGAATGACTTAAAAATCTCTGAACTTAGATCATTAGACATTCTATCCCTAAATTAGAACCAATCATGCTCAAAGGCAAGTTTGGGGGTAAAATGGTTGGAATTTGTATGTATTGACGGGTTGGATGTCTGTGGTTCTTGGTTTTACACTTTAGTCATTGCAGTTTGGTCAACTGGTATAAACCATTTTCAGCATAAAAACAGAAAAATACTGAAGGTCTTATTCTGCTATTTAAATGTCTTTTTGACTCAAGTAAGTAAGTCCGAGGGGTCCTTCAAACCTGGTGCCCTAAAGCTAACTGGTTGGGAGCCATTGACTTAAAGCTCGTTACAGGGGTCAATTAGAAAGCAAGTACGGAGAGTGAACTTACACATAAGACATTATAACATCTTTAACTTTTTCTGTTTAAGCTTTTATGACTCAGGCAACTACATCTGAGGGGTTCTTTGAACCTGGTACCCTAAAGCCAACTGGTTTGGGAGTTGCCGATTTGAAAGCCTGCTACAGGGGTCATATAGAAAGCAAGTATGAAAAGTTCTGCATAAAGATGGTAAAAGACATGGACAATTAAAAGAAAAAAGTCGTCCATCAAAAGAAAAAAAAATTATTGCATGGTATAAGCTTCGATGACTGAGCTGTGGTGGTTGAGGTTGTAGAATTGGGGTCTGCTTTCGTTTGATTTGTTATGCATGCATATTTCTGATTCTGACTACCTCGTGTGGAAAAAAAAAAGAATATTTTTAGAAACCACTATAGATAAAAACCCGGGATGTGAGAGAAAAGTAAAAAGTGGTGATCATCAATGAGCGTTGAAAGGAATTTCATTAGAAATCATAGATTGACCACATGAAATTCGGGCTTAATTATGCATAATGAGCCACACAGTGTTGAGCATATCTTTTGCATAAGTGTGCGTTTGACATTGGCTATTCACACACACACTGGAAACTCTGGCAGGATATCACTAGAAATTATTTTGCATTATTGTTCATGACTTGTAGCGACCGAGAAATTTTAAATAATGTAAAAATCGTTTTTCTCGAAAAACGTGTCGCTAATATTTAACCCCGAATTTTTACTTTTAAATGTGAAGCGTGTTTGTCTAGCCATTATTAAACGAATTTAAATCTATTTCAAATAAAGTCCAAATCTGAAAATATTTTTTTAAAGTATCAAATTCCATATTATTTTTAAATCCAAATTTTAACAATTTTGAGGCCAAATTAATTATTTTCAAATTTTTAGGTCCAAAAATTTATGTTGGTCCAAATCTTAATTATTCTTAGTCCAATTTATTTCAGTCCAATTAGGAATATTCTTCTAACCCAAATTTGGTCCACTTAGCACCTAGGATATTGTGCCCTAAGGGTTACTGTTCAAATCACTTGATCACTCCAATTCTCAGCCTCCAATCCTCACGCAGCTAGGTAAGAGTCCTCTGTTGAGTTCCATTCCTCCCCTGTTGAGCTCCTCCTTCACTCCAACTGATTCACAATATTTCACACACACTTAACTTCAACCACACAACTCTACCTTCATCACCAACCACCAAATGCAGCACTGCCACCAGCCAAACCATGCACATACGTCTGACTTCAACCAAAGCAGCCACCACCACTTTCACAGTCGAGCAACCAATTCTGGGTATGCTCTCGACATACACTGCATCAATCCATTTCCCAACTCCAAGACCCCCAAAATCACAAACGCCGCCCCAGCGACCGTGAAAAAAACACTGAGCCTCATCCAATCCACCATTGGCATCGCCCAACCGAACCTCCCCGTTTAAAGAACTGAACTCCATACCTCCATAATCGAACAATCCATCACCGTCACCACCCATTGCCCAAGCTGAACTCCAAATCCACACCCGGCAGTAGCCACCAACCAGAACCACCACAAGTTTTGACAACAACGTCACCACGACGCCGCCTGGACATCCACGACCGCCACTGCCCACCTCACAAAATCAACCCAAAATGCCACAAAATCAAAGAAATAGTTACCCAACCACTTACCTTCGAACACCGCCCCGTGTTACCGAATTTTTTCGCCGAAATTCGCAACCTCCAGTCTCGGTCTCTTTCGGTTCTTCACACCACATTTCGCCCAAAGCCATTTCACCCCACACTGGCGCCACCACGCGACGGTGGTGCTGATGCCTGCCCTTCGCCGGCGATCCGGTCTGAAATCGAGGAAGGTACGGAGCCCCTTCTCCCGTCGCCAGCCTCTCTCTCTCCATACCTCTGTGACTTTCGAATAATAGGGATAGGTTGTGTGTGTGTGTGTGTGTTTATACACACACACACACATATATTATGATTTTATTAAATGCCTGTTTTAGCCCCTGAATTTTATAAAGCTCTTATTTTAGTCCCTCAAGTTTTGAATAGTTTAATTTCAGTCCTTTTAGTTTAAAAGTTTCAATTCAGTCCCAAGTTTTAAAATGTTTTAAAGATCAATTTCTTTGTTACTCAAATCAATCCCCCTAATGTTTAAATCATTTAATTTCAGCCCTTGTAATTTTAAAATATCTTATTTTCAACCCATGTTTCTGAAAATTCTTATTCAGCTCCAAAACTTTTCAAATCGATTATTTTATATTTTCAAATTTAATCCCCAAACTTTTAAATTCGTTTTAAAACTTTAAAATTTTGAATTACTAATTCAAGGCTTTTCTATTTTATATTTTTTTTGGCTAGACGACACGTGTTCACGATTGAGAGATTGAGACTACTTCCCGCTCCACTTTTTACGTGATTCAAGATAAATTAAGGTAGACTTGCCCCCACTAATTTATTTATATTATAATTGCATGTGTTATGTGGATTTATGTGATTTATATGCTTAATTGCACGAGACAAGAAAAGAGAATCTCGTATGAGATAAGAAGAGAAATTTATGTTATGCATGTCGTAACTTATATGTTTTATTTGCATAAGAGAAGACAAGAGTATGTTCATATTGCACTCATTTCATGATGCTTATGACTAAGAAGATAATGTCACTATAATATTTGCATAATTACTTGTTCAATTATCTTGTAAATTAATTATTGGCGATGATTCTACTGAGTATTTCTTTTGAAATACTCACTCCGTTTTTAACAACATTTGCAGAGTTCGGAGGCGGAGACGAATGATGGGCAATTTGGCAACATTTATTTTTAGTTATTTTGAAAGTCTAGTTTATTGAACTTTTTAAAGTTAAATTGTTGAGATTTGGAATTTTATGGAATGTTTTCGAATATATGTATTTAAATTTGAGCTACCATCACATATTTTCCAAATGAATGTGATGTTGAAAAATTTAGTTTATTTCCGCAATATTTTTCATTAAAGAGTTAGTTTTAAAGAGATAAAGTGGCGATCCGGATTTTACGGAATTCGGGGCGTCACATGACTCTTGCTTAAAGCTTAAATTGGTTTGTACTATGGAGGCATATGGTAAATATGTTGACACAACAAAAATAATTTCTCTTTTATTTCTTTGATTTTTGTAGTTTATTTTCTATTGTTCTAGGACGAACAATAATTCTAGTTTGGGGGTATTTGATAAGTGTGTTTTATACACTTATCTGTATGTCTAAATTAGAAGAAATTATTGTCGTTTTAGAATATATGCTCCTTAATTTGTGTTTATTTATTTAATTTTCAGAAAATGTCCCAATTGAAAAAGAATGAAGCAATTAATGGAAAAAAACAGCAATATTGGATGTTAATTGGAGCTTAATTGAGCAAGTGATCGCGTGGTTATCCGACTGGGCCGTAGATCAGATTTTTCTCGCGATTTTTAACAGGCTTTGGGCTTTTTGACCTAGGTCTTCTCCAACTACAAATACAATCTCTTGGCACGAAATCAGGACCTTTGCCTCTCCATAGAACGAGCCACAATCGAGAAATCAACATCAAATTCTTGGGGAATCAAGCATCGCAAAGGGGTGTGAATTGAAGATAATTGAAGAATCAAAACTTGGTGCAAGATTTTCATTCTTTATATTATTTTTAATGAACGCTAATTTTTATTGTTATTGTTCTTTATTGATGATGTGTAACTAAATTCTATGTTGGGATGAACGATGTAGCCTAGTCATATTATTTTAATTCCAAATTCCGTTGTTTTAATGTTTTGTTGCATGTATTGATTTATTATTGTTCTTAATGCTTGAATTGCTTGATCGCCGTTCATGATATATTGAATTATTCTCATAATCCGAGAGGTGCGTTAATAATTTAGAACATGATAATAAATCCGATAATTGAACGAGAGATAGAGATATACTCTTGTTATTATTGCGGTCGTGTGTGAATTCTTGTATTTATTGCATCTAGATAAGGAATATTCAGACCCGCTGTAGAGATACATGGTTGACTTATGTAGGTAGAATTTATTGAAACTCGAGAGAGGAATTTCAATATAAATTAGTGAATTCGACCGAGTGCATATTTAGGAAATAAAACATGGAATTGATGTTAATTTAATTTGTTAGGTGAAATTGTGAATCCCAACTATTTTACAATCGTTTTTAAAAACAGAACAAATTTCACAATTTAATTCTTTAATTGATTTTTGTTTTTTTGTTTTAGATTTCAAATATCAAATTATTTTGTTCATTCAAATAAGGTTTAGAACTAACATATTTCGGTAATTAATAGCAGTCTCCGTGAGACGATAATCCGGACTCTTAAATGGTTGAGGATCCACTTGCTCCCTTCTATATATTGGGAACCAAAAATGATACCCGGGTAATAAGTTGGGGGACTGATAATGCAATTTTTCCTCGAAAGTGGTATGTGACCGAAAAACAAATAAATTTTGCTTGTAACAAGGACAAAGAGTTGGTATTATGTGCAACCCATCCAGAAGTGTATGGTTCATTATCAAGGTTTACCAATGCTAGAGGTGGACAAAAAAATCGAAACCCAGAAAATCGAACCAAAAAAATAGAAATCGATCGATTCTTTAGGAAAAAATGAGAATCAAAATCGAAAATGAAGAATTGAAAAATCGATCGGTTTTTATTTGAAAATTGAAAACCGAATATTCTTAATTTAAATTAAGCCCACATAACACTTTCTGTATTACTTTACATGATAATTGTTAAAATCTTTAACAAAAGAACAGAACAAAGAACCTAAAAATAACCGAATACGATCGAATGGTATGTATTTTAACATTTCATTTCACTAATACTTTAGACAACGTTTACTATCATTAACACTTAATTTTTTTTTTCTTGTAGAAGGAGTTGATAACGTAAAAAACTCGTAAAATTTGATGTTTAAAAAACTTTATTGATGTATTTTGAAGATATATTTTCATTTAAATTTTTTTTCCATGATTATTTGATTATTTCTTTTCCTTTAATTTGGGACTTAAGTTTAATAAGTCTTATTGATATGATTTGAATGCTCTATTTGGCTCTATTTATCTTTGTTTTTTTGTAAATAATTAGATATATTTCGTGTTTACATCAATTTTAACTTTTTTTAATAGGAACCGAAAAATATCGATAATCGAACCAAAATCGAAATTGTTCGGTTCTTGTTATTAAAGGAACCGAACCAAAATCGAATTGAGAGTTTTGATTTCGTTACGGTTCGTTCAATAACCGATCGAACCAACAAACGTCCACCCCTAACCAATGGCTCGAGGATACTCACACAGCCTTATATGAAGAGAAGCAATTTCTCCAAGTCATGAACAGTAAATAAAATTAAATGTATTATATAATCCATACCCACATACCCACAGACAGGCATAATATTGAACCTAAGGAATATTAACAGAATATATTCAGAAGAATGAAAGATTCAATACACAGCCAGAACCACAATCTTTCAATACCGTGACATATTGAAGACCAGCCTTCAGTCCAGCACAAGCTTTTTCCACTTTTACAAGTTTCAGTCTTTTAAGATTCTTGGCTAATTTCATTCTTAAGTTTTCCTTTACCTAGAAGAATAAATATTAAAACCATTATGTTTGACAACCATTGTTTTTAACTCATTTTGCTACAGCACTCAATTTTAACCACATTTAACAATAAAATATTTTGTCACGTAAATCCAAAATTTTTCCCTCATTTTCAACCACACAATCTCCTATCAATCACTGTTCAAAAACCATTTTCCGTCAAATCATGGCAGTCAGAGAAACATGTCCTCCAAAAGAAAAGAAAAGGAAAGAAAGATGCGTAGTCAATAATGACCAGAAATATAATGACAAGGTAGACATGCTATCCAACTTCTCAATGCAATGAGTCTCCATTATGCTATGCTCATCTGCCAACAATATTTAAAAAAAAAAAAAAAATGTTATCCATGCAGTAAGATGATAGAAAATGAGGGTGAGAGTTCGAATACTAACCTTGATCAACAAAGTCCACCCCAAAAGTGATATATATATATATATATATATATATATATATATATATATATATATATATATATATATATATTCAACACACATGTAAGTTAAATATCTTCAACTGCATATGCCAGAAATTTAGTTAAAATTTATCTGTAAGAATCAGCTAAAAGGCTTCAAGCAGATTACCTTCACTGCCTTTTCATCTATAATAGACTTCCAAGGTACCAGTTTTGCAGCAAGTTTAAAACTGAACCATGCGACATTCCACTGAAAGGAAGATGGTATATGCCAACTTCTTAAATACATGGACAGTCCATAACTAATATAAAAAATTAGAGAATCAGCAACATACAGCAAATCAAGAAGCTATATTTCCAAGTGATAAATACTTAATAGTGGTAAATTACTCTAGTATCAGATCAAAGGTGTTACCGTGTTAGTACACAGTAAGTTGGACAAGCCATACAAGAGAGACATGCTTTTTGCATAGCATTAGTGTATACTAACCTCATGACGTTGCAAATCTGGTGTCTGATTAGTGATTACACTGCCAAGATTAACCTTTGAGCATGAAAGCTGCAAAACATGGTGACTGACAGACATTGCATCCATCTCTTTTCAAATGGATACTCACCTTGCTAGTTGAAACGAGCAAGCCTAACTAATCGTACACAACTTTCAAATAGAGACCGGATACATATGGAATTCTTCTCAAAGATACAGAAAATCAAGATTCTATGTTTCCAAGCAATAAGGAGACATGGTAAATGACCCTAGTATCAGATCAAAGGTGTTAGAAGATGGTAGACAGGAAGTTGCACAAGCCACACAAGAGACATGTGCTTTTTACGTAGCATTTAGTGTATACCTTATACCATTGCAAATCTGGCAAATCTGGTGTCTGATTATACTGCCAAGACTATAAACTTTGAGCATGCAAGCTGGAAAACATTGGTGAGTGACAGAAAACACCTCCATCTCTTTTCAAATGGATACTGACCTTGCTAGTTGAAATGAGAAAGCCTTCCTAATTGTACACAAATTCCAGATAAAGACCAGATATACACATGGGCTTCTGCTCAAAGAACAAAGAATATGAAAGTGGAGCCTCTACAGTATTACTTCTAAAAGCTTGGGGCATGTTTGATATGTGCTATTGGACTGGATCTAGACAGGACAATAAATATCCTCATTTTGAACTGCTTAATAACGTACATATATCTATCGAAACAAGCTGTTGAGGTTTAAAAGTTTCTTCTGTTCATTTATTGAAGACAAGTTCACTAGAAAGAAGATACAGATAATACAACTGTGAGAATTATGTATATTGTTTCCATGAAATAATTCTGAGCTGTACATATCTTAAGTCAGAAAACTAGTATTTTTTCTATTCTATGATGATCCCTGACAAAAAAGAATAGGGGCCTTCACTTTCTACCCTAAAAGACACAGCTTTCAATTATAACGAACAAATTGGAACAGTTGGTTATTAGAGGACCCATGTTCTAAACTTCAGAAGAAAGGCCTTTGGCCACCCTTGCAATGTCATAACTTGTCATACTTCAGACATATTCTGATTAAATCAAAGATATCCCCCAAATGTTTGGAGGGAACTGATACACGGTGACACAGATTAATTTACAGATGTTCATGGGTCAGGGTTCCATCTCCTATCAAGGCTTAACTCTTGAAGCCACCAACTCCTCATCTTAGCTTGAAGGAATAATTTTAAATGGGAAAAATTCAAGACTGCTCTCAGCTGTCCACACCAGAAGTGACTGCTTGGACCATGAGTTCAGCAGCCTTCCTAGACCAGTGAACGGGAGGTGACACCATCACTACGTCGTCCCTGGCCTTGTTGCCATGTGTCTTTCAATCAACATGTCCACAAAAGCTCGAATCTGCCCACATTAAAATGGAGTGTGAATTTAAGTTTTCCAAGAGAACCTAAGAAGAAACTAAGGTTCTTAACCACGCATGTGAAGACATACGGGGGGAGGGGGTAAAAGACCAACCACAAAATGAACTCAAAGTACCAGGCATTATGAAAGACCAAGGCTGGGTTAGCTTTAAAGAAAAAAATTGACAAGTTATTTCATAAATAACCAATGAATACATTATGGCACCCAACACATCACATTCAAGTTATGCCTGTGAATATATTGCTGCAGGACTATAATAAATTTCTTCTACAAACAATTTTAAACATGTAAAACAGGAAAAATTAGAAACAAGTAGTATTTTGCAAGATGGGTTAATGATAAGAATTTGAGCAGGAAAAAAATTATCCTGATATGTTTGATGATTTTTTTAGGAAACATTCGTTTTATTAATGCATGAGGAAAACAGATAACAGAATTCTGACTACCCGAAATCATATTAGCCTATACTTGATTGACCTTTGCAACACATTAGCATCCTAAAGAAAGTATATGACTGCAGAAATCATTTGCAACAAAAACTGACAAACCAGCCACTAACATAACTAACCTATAGTAAAGTGTTCCCACCTTGTTTTTGCGTTTGGAATCTAGAAACTCAAAAACAGGCATTGCTTTCTCAGCATTAGTAGTTCGTTCCATTACCTAAAATCATATAAACGAATAACATCAGAAAAAGGATGTGGTGACATCAATGGAGAATTAATAAAGTTGATGAAGAATGAATTAAAGAAAGGAAGGAGAGTAACCTTTGTGGCGGTTTTCTTCATTATTGACTTATAACCTTCCTTGTCAATTTTTCTTGCTTTGTAAAGAGGCATGAGCAGTGATGCTACGTAATCAACAACAGCCTGTTTAATATGGTCTGTCACCCTAGGTTGATTGTCTTTCTTTTCTTTGTTCACCATGATGCGTGAAGCAGAGCTCTCATTTGCTGGCGCATCATATTTTGACAAATGTAACTTTGAACTCATGTTTGAATCCTCCTCATCTGTCACATACATTGTCCCATGAGAGAAACCAGAACTTGCTGCAGCTGCTTGACATTGCCATCTCTTGATAGCACTGTAATCCTTTATCCCTACACTACCATCACTATCAACCCAAGGTTTTGTGAGTATACCACTGTCTGCAGCTACACTCTCCCCAGTGTGCTCTTTAATGTTTAACTGATTTGCAATCTCATTTGACTGGCTCCTCTGTGAACGATTATCAACAGAAGCTTTAGAGCTATCAAGGTTGACAACAGCAGTTGGGAAGTCAACGGACCAATCCCTCACCCTGCAATTCCTAGAATCTATTTCAGATAAGCAATCTTGCCTTCCTATTGCACCACCAGACCAATTCCTTCTACTATCAGACTCGTCCCTATGTGTATATTGTTCTCGTCTAGCAAATTTGTGAAACGAGAGTATCTTAGGAAGCTGCAGGGAGGTGTTATACATGGCACCAGAAGTATATGCCTACAATGCAGAGGAGAAATGAATATGGTAAGGCATAAAGGCAACAGTACTTTTAACACTACTTACCCCTCAACGGCTCAACTCACCCCAAAATAGCCAATCAAGAGGGGGAAAGAGGAAACTACATTATGTTGATATTGAACGTTTTATCTGTAATTAAAGTTGGTTTTATTCTTCGTACAAGCAATCATGACACAGTTTTCTGCATTTGTTAAGCACCAGTTATTTGTATTTCTTAGGATATCGAAACAAGATGAAGAAAGGTGAAAGAAGCCAAAATCAATAACCAGAGAAGAATGGACAGACCCAGACAGGTTACAGTGTGCTCAATGACAAAATAGAGCTTTTCATTCTTAGTCTTCACCGCTATAAAGGTCCCGAGCAAGCATACTCCGGAAGAGAGAAATATTCTCAAATGTGAAGCTGAAAACAACAGATTTGACTATTTGCAATGTAGAACCAAAATAGCAAAAAATTGAACAGACATTCACAATTGGCTCACTGCTTCAGGCCGGCTCCTAGAGCAAAATATTGGAATGGAAGTTTAGTGCAGTGTGGCAGCAGAATGGGTCTGCATCTCAAACTAAATAAGTAAATATAGAAGATACCCGAGAAAAGATGAGCGCAAATGTTTTAAGCTTAAAGATTTGTCAAAGACCCAAGGAGACTAATTTATCCACAAAGAATGTCAGAAGTTACTTAATTATTGAGGTACAGGTCAGCAATTAGAAAAAAGGGTGGGAGGAAAAATATTGACCTTAAGGCAACGGCCAAATAAATACATGCTAAGTTTGTGCCTGACAGGTTTGTGTCAAACCCAATGCAGGTGAGTTGTCGTCAATAAGCTCAAGGAGTTATATGCTATGCCAATTACCCTCCCCAACCCCCACCCTCAGAATAATGCACCTCCCAAAAAAACACATACCAAAAGAAAATAAAAATTAATAAAAAAGAAGTCATGATGTGCCCTCAAAAGAACCTCATAAAACTAATTAAAACTAGATTGTGTATATCAAGTAGAAAAAAGCTGGAAGTATGATATATACACATGGAAAGAAATGAAACCAACCTCAGCAGCGGTAAGACCTGCTTCACCGGCTGCTTCCGCGGCAGCAAAGGCCTTTTCCTCTTCAGTCATGGGAATGTCACTATTTTCCTCCACCATGGCATTTTGCCTTCCTACTGAACCATAAGAGGTTGACAATTTCACTTCTGATTTTGAGTCAAATCTTGTTTCTGCTTTGACAGGTCTGTTGCTCACTTTTTTAGTGATTGCATTTTTAGGATACTGGTGGCCAGCAGATGCAGAAACTTTAGGGCTTCCCTTGCTCTCTGTAGCAGCATTAGGTATGAATAGAGGAGGCTTTCCTGACACTACAGAAGACTTGCTCTTTGATGAGTCCAGAGTATTTGGTTGCCTCAGTAATCTCAGCCCGCCATTAGATGCCTTCTCCTTACGGAAAATTTCAACCCATACATTTACTAGCTGGCTTGCTATGGTGCGTATATCACGGCTGGTATGTACACAGACTTTTTCTTTTACAGTTTTTCCAATACCTACACAGAAAAAATGATGTTCAATGAGTAACACCATGCCAACCAAAACTATCACTACTTGATTGAGGGAAATTAAGTTACCAAAAGCCAGTGAAGCCCTAACACTGTAAGTTATTAAAACCCAGAAGGGCCAGAACTAGCAAATGATCAAATCAAAGTTCATTAACCATTAATACAATTATAAGCCTACAATCACAGTCTTTTCCAATGAAAACAATCTCGATTATGAATGAAAGCACACAGAAACCTAAAGGATTAACCAAAAGATAATAATATAGAAGCATCTGAAAGAAACAACTTCCAAAGTCCATGCTAACAGCCATTAGACCCTTTTCAGCAGACAAACTGATCCTTACATAAACCTACTTATATAAGCCCAGCCGTGACTGCATTCTAAACAAAACTAATGAGACTGAATAATACCTGATAAGCGAACTGCAAGTAAATTAGTTGAGACAAGTACAAGTAGACGAACACAGTGACGCAAGAGCTGAGTTCCATCCTTCCCCATTGAATCCTGTCACGAATGATAAAATTCCGACAACAAAACAAAAATAGTTAATTCAAACAACATTCACAACACAAATTGGACACTGGCACAGAAACAGAACATCAAGAGAGAGCACAAACCAGAATCCATGAATTGAGCGTGCTCAGCCCTTCTTTAGTCCCAGTGAAAGTCTTGAGAAATCCAACAGGAAGGTTTAACAGTTCTTTAGCCAGATGCAATCTTCCAGCTGTAGTATTTGCAGTGAAAAACATATCCCGGAGCAGAATACCCCGGGTCAAAATTGGGGTCCCTTCCAAAGAATGCTTACACAGAACACTTGATAGTTCCACTGCATCAAGTCTCGTGATAATATCCTTCATTTCACTCCTTTCAGTGGCAGAGCGACTCCTTGCAGCCTCCATGGACTCTACTTCTGCAGTATATTCAGTTCCTGTACTCAATATATCAATAATACGTGTAGCCTCTCGAAGCCCACTCATCATTGCACCACCTACAGTGTCAGGATGCTCCTTGCACGTTGCTTCACCAGCAAAGAATAAACAGTTCTCCACTGGCCTGCCCAATATATCATAGTCTTCTCCTGAGGAACCAACTGCAACATAGGAGTAAGCACCATAGCTGTAAGGATCCCTTCCCCAGTCGGTCACTACAGATGCAACAGGATCACGAACTCGTTCCTCCCCAAAAATTTTCCGGAGAACAGCCAAGGCATGGGTAACATGGTCAGAAAGGCTTATATTTTGACCATCTATAGCAGCCTTACCAACAACCAAGGCTATAAGAACAGGTGCTCCAACTGTTTTCATGACATTCCAGAACATAAAGCACCATCCCCTGTGGTCTGTACCCTCAGCAGTGGTACCAAAATAATCAATGGAGTCATCCCAAAATACTTCAGGAAACTCCAACACAACTTTATTTAGAACACCAAAACCAAGCCGCTTGACGGATAGATATTTCCATTGGGGCAACGGTGGTGAAAATTTGATAGTTTCTGCTTTCAGACAGCCAAGTGGCACTGTGACTAGGACAGCATCTCCGACAAACTCCTTGCCATTTGATGTTGAAATTTTAACCTTGTTACTCAGTTCATCACTATTCCTGCAATCCTTAGTGAAATATGAAATATTTGTGACGACATGGTTTAAGTGGATGCTAAGTCCTTCTCCTAGAGATTCAACAACAGCACTGTAACCCCCTTTAATCATACAATGAGCTCCACCAAACCCTCCGTAATCATCATCCTGATTCCAATAAGGAAGCGATACTTCTTTAAGCAAAGCAGCACAACCATACTCTAAGTTGGCAAAATGCCAATCCATGACCCTCCTCTCAAGAGGACTCAAAATCTCTGATTTAGAACCCTGAGCCTCAATAACTTCATTATCAACACCAAACTTTCCAGAGTCCATGAGAGTATCAAATATTTCATTTGATTCCCTGTCCACTTGATTCCGTACAGAACAAGCCATGCGACGTCTCTTGAGCGCATATTCTAGACCTTCTTCAAGAGACATTCTCATTGCATAGTCCCCCTTTTCGGCAACTAGCACTACCATGTCATCAAGTAGGCTATTATATTCGGCTTCCAAGGCTTCATCCAGATGTGCAGGAACTTTCTCACCAGTCACGGTGTCATAAAGAGGACAATCACTGTTCAATACAGTCAACTCGAGTCCCAACTGAGCACAAACTAATGAAGACGGGTCTGGTCTTCTTTCAGTAGCTACATCTGCCTCAACACCTGTAATGATGCTAGCGCCAAGATCTACTGGAACTGTGAAAGATGACCGATCTGTGAACACACGACCTCCTATTCTACTCCTAGCCTCGAGAACCGTAACATCAAAACCTTGGCGTTGCATGTGGCGGGCTGCAGTTAATCCAGCAGGACCTGCACCTACTACAATAATTCTCTTCCTGGGTTCAGTGTCACAATGCATAAGCCTATCGCTAGTTGAGGACAATGATTGAGCAGAGACTTTTGGAGACTTTGAATGCAAAATAGGTACAGCTCCACCACCGTCTGATTCAACAGAAGATATTAAATCTGGACCCACAGTAGAAAGCTTTCTGCCATTCTTGTCTTCACTGGAAGGAATGAAAACTGTATAATCCAAATCAACCACACCTTCAGGATGCTTTGCATATGCATCAAGGTAACCATTTCCTTGACAATCATCAGCGAAGTATTCTTGGCGGACGCTTTGGATAGATGATTCTGTGGTTTGAAGATTTGTAAATCCCACAGCTTTGGCTTTTCCCACTTGTTTTTCATCATCAGACAAATTATCATTCTTTCCCACAGTGAATGTCTTGGAACTCTTTACCCTCCCAAGAATAAAGGAAACTCCATCTTCAGAATCAGCAACAGGAGGCCCAGATTTTCCCCGAAACTGCTCCTCTTTTAGAAGTCTCAAGTCATGGTTAGAGTTGTTCTCAGCTTTAACCTTTTCAGAAGCAACTCCAAAATTTATACAACCCTGTGGAATGCATTAAGAACATGAAAAACAAAATTTAGCTGAGAATTTGAATCACTATAAACAGTTGGCATATATTTTAATAATACCTAAGAAGTATCAAAAAACCACAAAAGATTAAAAAATCATCTTTCATAAGCCACCAAGAATGAATTTCAAATAATGTTAACGAATTCTGGAACTTACATGTTGATCAAGAAATGTATAGATATCCCTTATTAGAGTAGTGCGTGGATGTTCATCCATCAAAGGAGTATCAGACACTCCAAAGTCTCCTAGTGGCAAAATGCGACTGAAATCTTTGTTCCAGACACTCAAAATATGGTTCCTGCATCCAACAAATAATAATTGTCCCATTGCTGTTGAAATAAGCAAAGCAACACTTTAAAAAGGAGAGAGACTTTTCACAGAACCAGTGTGGCTCAAAAAGAAAACTATAGAATAATGTAAATGACATTCATGGAGAAAATCAAAATTGAGCATCTAATTTGTGTTCTCAATAAATCAAACTTGCAATGATCATCTCAGATAAAAAGAGAACTCAGATAAGTTAAAAGAACTGCCAAATTTCAAGCATAATTTTCAGAGTCTACTAAGAAATTGATGGAAGCAGGAGATTAAAGCAAACCAAAGCAAATTGAGCACTATTGAACTAAACAACCTTCCAAAAGTAGATGGTATAAATAATCACCAATCCCCCATCACTAACCGAAAATCAATAAATTCATTTAAATTTAAAATCCGTGGATGCAATTATGGGAGCACGTTGCGGAAAAAGCATTAAATTGTAATCTACTTAGTAAATTAGGACTTTGAGCCAATGAGGAATATGATAAAATTGTTATTCCAAAGGATTTCTAAAGTCCACATAGTAAACTCTCATAAAAAGTTGTAGTTCCTCGTCCTCCATTGAAACTGGCTTCACATCTTCGTCACAAATTGCAAAGAAAAACTGAAGTATGTTCAAGTTAATAAAATAACTTCTATAAGTTTTCTTTCACCTTACAACACTTTAAAAACATGTCGGATTATGCAGTAATGAGATGCATTGATCTTACAAATGATAGCTAGAACATATTAAAAAACTGAGAACATGTATCCAGATAAACCAGGTGAAAATGCAAATTTTGGCAAGCACTGAATAGCTTTCGGTTCAAATAATCAAAAAACTGAACCATTAATTAATAGGCAAAAGTAAGAATGATGATAACATTGATAGAGTCCAAATTAAGCAAGAAAGAACAAGGGAAGTTAGGAAAACTGATTAAAGATTGGATACTGACCGGCAATCCAAGTACTCCTGAAGTCCACCTTTGCGCTTCAGAACTTCCCTAAACTTGACTTTCTCAACGGGACCAGCTGCATGAGCTTTTAGCCCAGCTGACACAGCTGCTGCCTTTCCATTTTCAGAGTCTAAAATTGTTGATGCTGAATCAAACTTTTCTCTTGCTTTAGAGGGCTTGTCACCATCTATAACAGCAGGGCTAACAAGAAAACCTTGCCCATGCATCAAAATCCCCCAATCTGCATCGCCCTCATAAGCCATGTCCCCATGCCTATGCTTTTTAGCATTGCGAGCAGTACGCTGGCCAACTGATAGCACATTATCCTTAATTCCAGGATCAGCCAAGGATCCTATATCTTCTACACGGATCCCATCATGGTCCAGTAAACTAGATGGCAAAGAGATCCCACCGGCCTCTTCATTCCCAGAAAGAAGTTCGTGGCTTTTAATAAATTCACTTTTCGACATTGAATGATTAGGTTGAGAAAAGAGTGAATGGTCACCAGTTTTTTGGGTTTCGTCCTGATGCTTTTGGAAAGCCATGACATATTTGTGGACTCCACATGCTGACACTGGAGATAATCTACACTCAGAGACTTGGCCATCTTCTTGTGAAGAAACTGAAGCAATATTCGTATCTTCAATGCATTTTCCGGGTATTCTAATCAGAATATCACTACTGGATCTACGCTCATCCTGTGGTACATATGCTGCAGATGATGATAAATGAAGCGGGAATTGCCTAAAATCTTCAGAACTTAAGTCAGAATTAATTCGATGATCTGATTTCACATCTCCCATCTTCCTCGCGCACTCAGCCAGAGATGTTGACAGCTCCAAATTTTTATAGGGCAAACTTTTAACCATATGCTGAGATGTATCATCACATTCCTTATTAAATGATATGTTGTCTAAACAGAATTCTGGAACTTCTCTGCCATGTGAAGAGGAAACTTTAGGGTCAATACTCGGGATATGGCTAGTTCGAACTGCAATAGATTGTGAATCAAGGTGGTCACTGGAATCTCCTGCTGGAACAACTTCATCAACCTGGCCTTTCTGTGTCTGTTTCGGAGCAACCAGTAGATTTGAAACTTCGTGAGATAAATCATCTTCCTCATCATGTTTTACCCCTACCATGGACTCTTGAAAAGGAGGCAAACAATAGTCCTCTGAGTTCAGATTAGGAAATTCGACAGAACTTGTATCGATGATATGATTTGAAACACGTGCATCTTTGGCTAAAACAGCATGATTCTCACTGGTCTCAAAATTGATTTTAACATCTTGGACACTATTAATCATACCAGAACATGCCCTAAAACAGGAATCAGATCTTTGGGCCACGGAAATGGAAATTGAATTACCAGAGATTGCTTTGAGAGATGCTTCATCTTCCGCATCATTGGATCTCAACATTTCATTTTTCTCTAGTGAAGTAGAAAATTCTTGCGGTTTTAAATAATTGCAAATTGAAGTACCTTGTATATGGTCTGAAACATGAGGCAAACTATCATCAGCTGTCTGATGAACCAAGGTTGACTGCACAGAATCCCCCTCAGGTGCTGAATAAAAACTGTAATCAGAATCAGGGAATTTGTTGGCCAATTTTGACACAGACCTAGATTCCCCAAACGAGACACCTGAAGGAAGAAAGTCTGAGCCAGCAACGGAACTTGATAGCAACACGTCATCAGAAGTTTGAATTTCCTTTCCCTGTTTCAATCGTGAAGAGCCACGTGATTTCCTAATCAAGCTTGAATGAACCTTTTGGACATAAGTAAACAAGGAATCTTCCAAATATTCATCTGCCGATGCACTCTCTTTCTCATCCCGTAATGTATTGTTTCCATATCTCTGATTATTCAAACCATCATGAGATGCCCTTCCATCTTTGTTTGCCCTTGAACTAAACTTGATTCTCGTGCTTGTCGTTTTCCGCTCCACCTTGCTGGCCTTGCCAACTGTCCCATCCCCATCAGATCCACCAATATCACTCAACTGATTTGTCTCCCCAGCATGCGGCAACATTGCATCTGAATCGTCATTTTCCGCAGATCCTTCGAAAGACTGACTTGAGAAATCCTCAATGTAGATACCCAAATGCTTTCCAACTACTGAATCAGACCCACAATCCTTTTTCGGACCCTTCAATTTCTTTCTAAAACTAGCCAATGTATCACCCATACCACCCAACTCTTCATCTTCAACCACCATTTTCTCAATCTCTTTTCCCATATTTCCACCACCATCCAACCCTGACTTAGCTTTCTTGTTTCTTTTACCTTTCAGTTTTAGCAATGACAAAATAGGTTCGTAATCATCTGAATCAAATGCCATTTCTACAGGCTTCAACTTTCTCTTTGAACCAGCCATCTTTTTATTCTCATCCCCTTGCATTCTATTCAATCCTAGGGTTTCAGTTTTCAACATGTTCCCCTAACCCAGTGGCGGAGCCACCTGGGGTACAGTGGGGACAGTAGGATTTTCGTCCTGAGTATTTCCCCGATAACACTAGAGGAACGTCCACTTCTAAAGGCAAAGGGAAAACCATAAAAGCAACATCATAATTCAAAAAAAGATGGTGTTCGGTGTTGGGTAAGGAAGATTAAACAACAATTTTGGGAAAATAAAATACATTCCAAGGAGGTAGAAGATGAGAATCTTAGTGTTGGTCGTGATAAAATTAAATAAATCACAACAATCAAATAATCATCACGAATAAATCTGCTACTACCTTCCCAAACAAGAGCAAATTGTAGAAATTAGTGCAACAACATGATGTGCTCTGGGAAACCCTTAGCAGCTTGTCCCCTTCTGTTCCAGTTGCTCATCTTTCAATAAGAAGACACTTGAAACAGGACGGACTGGCACATATGAAGATTGCTCCTTAAAACGGGCCATTTTTTTTTTAATTGGATTGGATATGCACTAATAATAAAATAATTTAAGAAAACATCAAAGCATGTCACTTTTCGTTATCATTCAGATTTCCTTATTTGATGAGAATCTCCACATTCAACTTTACTGGGTTTCTTTCTATATATTTATTTTCTACAAATTACTATTTTCAATATTTCATGAGAAATTTGGGGTCTCATATTTTTCTCCTAATAATATAATATTGGAGCACTATTCACGTTACGAGATACAAACAAGAGACAAGTATTCGGCACAAAGAAATATCATCGATCATCAAAGGTGAGAGCACTGTTCGAAAAATGTTTTGATAATTTGATATATTAATTTATAATTTTAAACATGTGTTCCATCCGATTTTCATAAATGGGTATTCAATTACTTATTTTGCATGTTTAATCTTTTGGTAATGTGTTGTTCGAAAATCTTTTGACGAGTATATGTTTAACTAAGTTACTACAATGTGGCTAATGAATTTGATGTACCAAACGCTCATTTATATCACATGCAAATATTTATACAAATGTTGATATTATTGTTCATAAATAGGTATGTGTTAGAGCGCCAAATAATATATATATATATATATATCAGAAAATAATCAAGAATTCAAATAATTCTTAGATGCTCATTTGCATATTATAGTCATAAATAAAGATTAAGAATTTACCTTTGAACCACGGACTTTCAGCTTTTAATTCAACGAATTTGGTATCTCAAACCACCAGTAATATTCTTCTACAAGTACACAGGTGTGTTGGCACAATCTTCAAGTTGAATAAAACTAATTTCAGAAATAACTGACGAATAAAATAAGAAAATAATTTTCTCTCTTTTCCACTATAAATTTGAATAGTGTCGACAAAATTTTTGTTATCGACTTTGATTCCATCTAATATCTATTTATAATGAGAAAGAAGTTTGAATAAATGTATAATAAGAATTCCAAGTAAAGTCCAAATAGTAGTTTTAATAAAGTTTCAATCCTGTAAAACAAGAATTTCAAATAAAGTATAAATAGAAATTTCAATTGAAACTCAAATAGGAGTTTCAATTAAGTCTGAATACAATTAGTCCCTAATTTATTTAATTACCAGCTAAGTCATAGGAATTAAATATCTATGTATAATAAGAATTTCAAATAAAGTACAAATAGAAGTTTCAATTGGAATTCAAACTCAAATAGGAGTTTCAATTAAAATCTAAATCCAATTAGTCCATAATTATTTAATTACAAGTGTAGTCCTAGGACTTCAATTATAATTATAATTACAATTAAGTTTACAACTTTTATAGCAATTATACCTTTTAAAATAATATATCTATTACTATTATTATAAAAGTAAAAGAGTTGCACCAGGTCCCACTACTGTTTTACCGCCTAAAATGTGCCAAACATTGTTTAAATCTTTTTTTTTTTTTACTTCACTCTTTCACGTTATTATTTCAGAAACTCGATTATATTAATAGTGTTACTAATGATGCTGTTTCGTATTCCTCTTAAAAAAATAATATCAGTGACATAATGTGAAATTAATTTTGTATACATTATAATTCATTTCCAGCGTCAACTACACTATGAATATAATTTTTTTTCTTTTTTTTTTTTGCATTTATCCAAGGTTTTTGTCTATTCCCAGAGAACATTAATTCTATGACTCATTTACCTTAGTCAATCATGATGTTTCATATTCCTCTGCACCCTTAATTTGTGTTGGTATCTAAATACCTGTTCATCTCATCAGAAGCTGCAGATTATACTTTCCAAGAAAAACTTTATCCAAATTCATGTCATGTGTTCGAGAGAAGTACAAGCAATGGCTCCATTGGTCGCACCACTTAGGGAGTTGGATAACCGTCGAAGGGTGTGGTGTTTCAAGGTCAGGGTATGTCGTAAGTGGATTGTGCCAGAATTTAACGACAGTAGCAAGCCTTCAACTATGGAAATGATACTTATTGATGAAGAAGTATTGCTTAGTGTTTCATGTCAACTGTTTTCCGTATTATTTAGTATTCTTCCATGCTGTAATTTTCATTTACGTTTCTATTACAGAGTACTAGAATCCACTGTGGCGTGAAGAGAGATTTGATAGACGTTTACAACAATAATATCCATGAAGGACTTTATAATCCATGCGCAGTTTTGGTGTTACACTAAACCGAACGAAATACAAAGAAGCTGTTACACTACAAATATTTCCTTTTATTTAATTGTTCAAATGACTTAGGTTTTTTTTTTTTTTAACCTTGATTTATCTTTAATTTCTTTATCAGCTAATCTATATTATTGAGTTTCAGAAGCACGGTTTACCCATGCTCACATATTACTATTTTTAGCTCAAGAGTCCAAGCATCCTTCTGCAGATGATATAGACAAAATTATATCTGCCGAAATTCCTGATGAAGCAACTAATCCAAATTACTATGCTGCTGTACGGGATTTAATGGGTCACGGTCCATGTGGCTTCCTGAGGAATGACTCTCCATGTATGGTGAATAGTCATTGTAGCAAGCATTTTCCGAAAAATTTTAATGAACACACAACTATTGATGAAGATGGATATCCTATTTACAGACGACGGGATGATGGGAGAACTATTTAAAAAAATGGCATTGACATTGATAGCAGATTTGTGGTCCCGCACAATCGATATCTTTTGATGAAGTAGTTGCTCATATAAATGTTGAGTGGTGTAATCAATCAAGGTCTATTAAATATCTCTTCAAATATGTGAACAAAGGACATGATCCTGTCACCGCAACTTTCTATCAAAGCACATGTGGTGAAAACGGTCAAGACAAGGTTGATGAGATTAGTATGTATTATGATTGCCAATATATTTCATCTTGTGAGGCTGCTTGGAGATTGTTTGGATATGATATCCATTTCAGAGACCCCCCCAATAGAGAGATTGTCCCTCCATCTTGAGGATGAGCAGTGTATTTTTTTCTCGGAAGCTGACCCAATTGATGGAGTTTTGAATCGACCCTTTGTACGACAAAGTATGTTTACAGTATGGATGGATGCAAATACGAAATATAGTGATGCAAGGGATTTTACATATGTTAAATTTTTGACGCAAAAAGAGAGGGAATGGCAGCCAGGAAGCGTGGGTTCTCAATCGGTCAGTTAGTTTATGTGGCTCCTGGCAGTGGAGAGTTATACTACTTGAGACTTTTGTTGAATATTGTTCGCAGTCCAACAAGCTATGAAGAAACGTTGATGCATGTTATGCATTGGGATAGTTAGATGACGATAAGGAGTACGTCGATGGAATAACTGAGGCAAGTCAATGGGGTTCTGGACATTCGTTGAGAAATCTTTTTGCAACTCTATTAGTTCAGGGTCTTTGTCACGACCTGAGTTTGTATGGCAAAAAACTTGGCCTTTTCTATCAGATGACATACTTCGTATTCGCAGGCGTGTTTTGGATCATCCAGGTATCTACTTGGCTTACTAAGAACATTATTTTTTATGCTCTACATTTTTCAACATGTTTAATTTGGATTTTATATATTGTTGGTTAATATATTTCATATATTGTTTTTCCCCCCAGATTTTGCATTTCTTTTGAAAATGTTATTGTTTACTTGATTTTCATTTTCATACGAGTCCCACTACTATGACTGCATTTTTTTTTTTTTTTGACATATAGGTTTACGTTTGACTGATGAAGAACTTCAAAATTATGCTCTTTTGGAGGTTGAAAAAATATTACAGAGCAGAGGGAGAAGTCTTCGTGATTTTCATTCGATGCCATTTCCTGTTGACGTTGATAATTTTATGTCTAAAAACATGTTTATTCAAGATGAGTTGTGCTATGATAGAGAATCTTTAGCCGCCGATCACATTAAGTTTCTAGACAGCTAACAGATGAGCAGAGAGATGCCTACAACACCATAATGCACGTAGTTGAAAATGATCAAGGAGGTGTATTTTTTGTGTGGTTATGGGGGGACTGGAAAGACATTTGTGTGGAGAACACTTTCAGCGGCTTTGCGATCAAAGGGAGATACAATTTTAAATGTAGCGTCCAGTGGGATTCCATCTCTTTTACTACCAGGCGGTAGGACTGTCCATTCTAGATTTTCTATTCCTCTCAATATTGATGAAGATTCAACGTACAATATTAAACAAGGTAGTCCACTGGAAAAGTTGATTGCGAAAGCAAAACTTATAATTTGGGATGAAGCACCGATGATGAATAGGTATTGCTTTAAGGCTTTAGACAGAATAATGAGGGACATTTTGAGATTCACGAATCCGTGTAGTTTGGATCAACCTTTTGGAGGTAAGGCAGTAGTGTTTGGTGGGGATTTTAGACAGATTTTGCATGTAATTCCAAAAGGTAGCAGGCAGGATGTTGTTCTTGCAACTATAAACTCTTCATAACTATGGAGAAACTGAAAGGTTCTGAGGTTGACAAAGAATATGAGACTACAGAGTGTTATAGATGATAACCAGATCCACAACCGCGCATTAGAGATTCACCACTGACGCTTGGATAGTTATCCATGTGGAATCTCTATGCAGGTTATCCAATGTTTTGTTCATCTAACAATGCATCAACATATTCATTTGAATGTCCCTCTACATTCTAGCTTGTGAGATAAGCTACTTTCTTCATAAGAAAGAAATGCAACACATGCTAGTCTAACTGCAACAACAATATTCGTATCTTGTTGTTACTTCAACTAGGGAAAATTTTAGAATAAAATATTAATGACTAAGTATATCTCACAGTCACAACACCTTGTGACTTACAAGTTACTTAAATTTATTCTACGGACTCTATTATCTAAATAGTGAGTTATACTCAATTTAATAATAGATCTGCCTTTTTAACAATGATAATATGTGTTATGCTATTTCAACGATTGGATTTAGAGCATAACACTGATATACTCCCACTAGATCCAATAACTCGTGTATCTTATACATAACGAGTTTATGTGACAATCACATTCCCGTTGGGATAATGGATTTACAGGTGGGCATGAATTCTATTTTTTCTACAATTTTCGAATAAGATAGTAGCCCCTAAATACATACTCAGATCATTGATGAGACTCAGTTCCCTCGCTTGCGCTATGGCTCCATTGTCATCAAAGTACTCATTACTGGAGCTACAATGCTAGGAACAGTTATAGTTCACTAATGAACTTAACGATCGATATTGCTTCACAAGCACTTATGTATTTGGTCTCGGTTGTATAGTTAGCGATCTTTCTTGTTTGAACCATTTCAAACTAACCACACCACTGATATGAGTTAATTAACAATTAGACTGACTATTTCCTTCATCCCTTCCCTGACTGAAGGATGGTATCTCTATACCTAAAGACTGTAAGTCTACATTTCTCCTCATGTCTATTGTATTCTTGGTATTTTTTAAGTACTCAATAATACAAAATGTATTGTACATAATGTCGCGTTTAAGAAGATCTTATTGTCAAAAAATCAAGTATCTTCTTCACGTCATTATTTCTCAATATATGTTCTAAACATCATTTTGAAAATATTAACCCCAAAACTTTTGGGATAGAATCCTACATTGGATTCACTCATGCTAACCTCATTAGCATTACATCTATGTACGTGGATTGAGAAATCAAAACAACCTTCAAAATCTATCTCCATAGATTTTGGTTCCCAAAGTAAAGGTTTTATTTCTCAAATCCATCATGGAGAAATTTAAATAATTGCACTTTCACTTTCAAGGTTAGAGATTCAACTTCTGATCAATAATATGTCATCTACATATAGTATCAAAAATATTGAATACTCCCACTAACATTTTATATGCACACATTCTTTATCTTCAACTTTTGATAAAATCAAACATTTTGATTATCTCATCAAAATTAAGATCTAGCTCCGTGAGGCTTGTTTTAATCTATAAAAGATATCTGTAGCTAGTATATTATGTTTAAGTAAATATAAGGATTCAAAAATCCCATAATCACATCATGTTGCCACCGCAAGCAGAATCCGAATTGATTCAGAGTAAACACATTTACAGCCTATGGGTCTTACCCATTTCAGGCGAATCAAACTTTGTTTTTATCTCGGATTCTATGGCTTCCTCCCATCTCGTTTAGTCAACATTTGACTTAGCTTTTATGTAAATATAGGCTCATTGTCCTTGATTACTAATACAATATCAGCAATCAGGGATGTGTAACTCAATGGAGTATACATGATCCTAATATCTTTACATGGAGCTAGTGCGTTCTCAGTCGTCACCACACCGATCCTGTCCCAAGCATTGATCTGTGCCTCATCTAATGCAAGCACATATTCCAGCTTATTTAATCGGTTGACTATATATGTGTAATCATGAACTCTTTCATGTTCTACTCTTACTCCCACTGTCTTCTCTTAGATGAACTATTCATTCAAGATATTGACAAAATTCGAGATAGACTTTCTTTTTCGATAGGAATAATATCCAACCA
This sequence comes from Ligustrum vulgare, assembly GCA_963555705.1. Taxonomy (NCBI): domain Eukaryota; kingdom Viridiplantae; phylum Streptophyta; class Magnoliopsida; order Lamiales; family Oleaceae; genus Ligustrum; species Ligustrum vulgare. The sequence goes on along the minus strand of OY743173.1, from coordinate 35,836,016 downwards.
TCTTTTGGATATCCCACAAATATACATATTGAACTAAGGTTATTGCTTATCCAAATTTGGTATGCTTCTAATAAGTATTGAGGTCTTAAATCTTAACGCGATGAAGATTAGACCTTTTAAATTTATATCTTATATGGACCTTCATCAAACGATTATCATGGGACATGACTGAGTGTGTAATATAAAGTTTTCAGTGCAAAACTCCAAAAACTGTTTTGGAGATTTTGCGTGACTTCATCAATGATTGCATCAATTGTAATCATTCTCCTTTGAGATACGCCATTGTGTCGAGATGTATACAAAAGGGTCATTTATGCGAAAATTATGTTCTCATAACATAATCTCGAAGTCAATCACTTTAAATTATTCTTCACCTTGATCAGATCTAAGTGCTTAGAATATTTTTCTCATTTTGGCCTTCTAATTTATATCTGTATTATTTGAACTTTTCAAACTTCCAGATTTAAATTTCATTATAAATAACAATGACAATCATGATTATCTAATGACTAAGGACCACTCTAACATATGCCCAGTTACATTCGAATGTAACAGACTCAGTGGATTAACCATCTCACTTTTCCTTTTTCCAAGAAAAATTGACTTATCAATTTACCTCCAAGGTGAGATATACATATATCTCTATTAATTGAATAAGTCAAGTGTCAGATTTAAGTGTGACTTCTTCTTTGCCTTATCAATATTCAAAATGTGGACTATTTTTTATTTACCTAACTTCCATATTATCCCATCTAATTTAACGGATAACTATTATTCTTAATTAAATAGGATACTTATATTCATGTCCAAATATAAAGTGAAAGTGTCATTCTTCATAAGAATTGTAATTAACAATAGTCTAATTTCAAACATAATCATAAGGCAAAGAAAGGTGATAGCTTCTTAAGCTATTCAAGAAGCATTTGCTTTATTACCTACAAATAGGTATATCACCATTTTTCGCAATTATTCTACTTTTAGCCATTGTATATTATCAGTATCTAATACTCGATTGGCTAAGTAGATTATTTAACCTCTATCAAATAGAAAACTGAAGTAGAAGATTCACCAAACTTCTCACTTCTTCAGCTCGGTTAAGGAAGACTCGCAATGTATTGTCCTATTATTGGCATGTTCGAGAAGAGTATTCTCGATCATGTCGTGTTTTGAGATCATTTCTCAAAAGACGACGCCAATTTAAGGATTTCAGTCTAATGAACTTACAGAGTGTCAATTACACTCCATAAGTTCAAGTAACAACTCAGATTTTAAAACTCATACAACAACAATAAATAAAAAAAAAAATTGAATCACGTACTATCATGTATAAATCAATTTAATAAGGTCTTTTATTAAATCAATTGCTCCCACTGTTTTACTTGAATTAATGACCCCTAACGTTAATCTTGTAGAATCCTGTTAGGTTCACAGTAGGCTAGGATCCCTTTTATCCCATTAGAACCTTGAGTGACTCAACAAGCTCTAATGAAACATCCAAGTAGATACTCCTATCAATCACATCTCTATGTGACTCCTAGATCATCAAGTAGACAACTCTTAGTCCCATACATCTTATGTATTTACTCGACTGTGTCTCCAAAATCTCATCTCCTTGAGTGACTCAACAAAAGATAGATTTGGGTTAAATTCTACCCATTGTTCAGAAATATCTTATGTTTCATATTGATAAACACACATTCCCACTCGCAGACTTGAGTGACTCAACAAGCTGCATCGAGGGTGGATTCTGGTTTTTCACTATAACAATGGAAGACATTTTGTATTAACCAATTAATACGAATTTAATAAATTGCTTCCAAAATTATATCCCTTTTTGATTAACTCAATAAATGATGTAAATTTTGGTTAAGTCCGACCCATTGTTCAGAAGTAATTAATACTTCATAATGAGAAACATATCTACCAGCGAGTAGCCTTGAGTGACTCAACAAGCTGACGTCGATAGTAAACTCTGATTTTTCATTACAACAATGGAAATCACATGACTTAATATAATTTAAAGTGAGGGGTTTCTCTCATCATTCCTATGTATATTAGCTAACATCCACCATGCAATTAATCATACATAAAATATTATTATGGATGATTATGAACGATATCTATCTAGTCTTCTCGAGCCATGAAGAAGACTAATTGGTCAATTCCTAGGGGACATTGCATTCGATCATCGAATGCTAAATGCAATAATCTCCATCTGCTGCTGCAACCTGTATCCTATACTAGTTGTTTTCTTGTGGCCAACTGCAACTTGTATCCTATACTAGTTGGCACGCAGACCTGTATCAAAGGACGCGCAGGCCCATATCTACAAATTAGAGCTCGCAGGCCTAATTAAATAATAATAGGCTCGCAGGCCTAACCAACAAAGCAAAATAAATTAACCATACATTCAACCAATCACATGGGTCGAGTCAATAATCATCCACTAAATACACATTCATCATATAAATGTATTATAATATAATATCTAATATTATATGAACAAATTTCAAGTTTCTAGAAATTTAGGTCGTCTAAACTAATTTTGATAAAATGGATTGGAACAATAATTAATTAATCAAATTAATTAATTAACTTTAGTTAGCGGGTCTTATTTAATTAAAATCATATTTAAATCAAATACCAAATTAGAGCCAACTCTAATTCCAAAAGAGGCCAATTAGGATAAAACTTCTAAAATAAAATGAAATTCAATTTAGTAATTGATTAATCAAATTAATCAATTACTTTAATTGACGGGTTCATTTAATTAAAATCAAATTTTAATTAGATAGCAAATTAGAGTCCAACTCCAACTTCAAGATTCAAGGGCTAATTGAATTTAAGATCAACTCCTAAATAAGGTTCAATTAATAATCAATTGATCAAATTAACTAATTATTAAATTTAATTAAAATCAAATTTTAATTAAACACCAAATTAGAGTCCAAACTCTAATTCTAGAATTAGGGCAAATTGAATTAATATTTAAATTTAGGATAAAACTCCTAAATAAAATAAAATTCAATTTAGGGTCAAATTATTAATTTTGTTAAAATCCAATTTTAACATTAATTTAAAAGTCGTGAATTTTAAAATAAAACTTTGAATTGGGTCAAAATTTTAAATTGGGTCAAACCCATTTAGTATCAAATTTTAAAGTCTTTTAAAAAAAATGGCAATATGACCCATATTCAAAATTATAAGCAAATCCTTTCAATTTCGAAAATTGCATTTTGACACCATTTTTATAATTTCAGGATAAGGGCTCACAATTTCAGAAATTGCGTAGAAGCTCGCCCCAAGTCTGAACCCTAATCAAAAATTGCATATAAGCCCCTACAATTTCTAAAATTGCATAAGAGGCCCCGCACCCAAAATTCTCCCAACCCGACTGAAAACCTCTTGTCTCCTCCCCTTCTTCCGGTATGGACAGCGCCAGCACGAGCCGGACTTCTCTATGCTTCAGCAACCGCCACTATTTAGCGGCGTGAGCAACGTCTTCACGCGGCTGTGTTGCAACCACGCCGCCTGTGGCAGCGAGCTCCGGACGAGCAGGCGAGCTCTGCATCGCGTGACGATTCGCAATGCAGCCTTGAGCAGCAACGACAATCGCTGCTGCATCGAGCAGTGACCCCAGCACTCCCTACGTGCAGCCAGAGGCAGCGTCCTCGCCTCGCCTGACGCCAGATCTCCAACCGCCCATCCAAGTCCTCGTCGAGGGTGGCTGCAACAGTTTGCAGCGCTGCAAGTCACTTTTTCAATCCATTTTCGACCCAAAATTAATTTTCTTTTCCAAATCAGATTTAGAACAAGAAAAATAATTTTCTCAAAAGCCAAAAACAAGAAATCAAAATTCAATCATATTAAATTCATCAAAGAATTAAACAAATTCTAACAAGTAACAAGGTAGACTCTGATACCACTGTAAAGTTTTGATACATATATGCACAGCGAAAATTAAACAAACACGATGAACGTTGTGAATCTGAAATCATGCACTTAAATAGAATTTGTGATTAGAATGATACCTTTGATGAACGTTGTGAATCTGAAATCTGAAACAGGATGTATAAACTTGTCACCACCAGCTGTCCAATTGTCCAGCCTCTAACAGAAATTCACACAGCGAGTTGATTCTGGAACTCCATCAATCTCCAACTATTGGAGTGGATTCGAGAGAATTGATTTTTCTCTTTGTGCTAGCAAGAGAAAAAATCATACGCTAGAATATTACAGAAAAACGATTCTCATAATTTCTCTACAATAGTGCACATATTAATATGTGCACCTCAAAACCCTAACCTTAGTGATAATAGGGCTTTTAATGGGCCTTGATTAATTAATCATATTAATTAATCTAATTGTAAAGTCCGGCCAAACAATTGGACTTGTACATTAATTCTAACAGTCCCACTCAAATCATATCAATCTTTTTTAGTTTTAATGGAACAAAATCAAGGATCAAAATCCTTTCAAAGAACCCAACATAAAAATTCTTTTTCTAGGCAGGATAAAAAATACTGTCCCATGAGAGAAATAATTTGAAGAAGTTCATAGTGTAAACAATGATAAACGAATGCATAGTTTTTAGATGGAAAATAATAAGTCATATATAGAAAAATCATTTATAAATGGAATTTAATTCATATGATTTAAAAAAAATTGTAAACTATCAAAATTAAAAATTATTGTATTGTAATATTTGAATAGTAAAAAAAAAATGACAAATAAAGTATCAAATGAATAATAGTCTATAACAATTACTATCCAATTACTCCAAAAATGTTTATTCAAGGATTATACCTTATGTTTTTGATTAAATAATATTGTCACGTCAAGTATGAATCATTAAAAAAAATAATAAATAAAAACTGTACATGAATAAAAAACACATTCGCATGAGAAAAATAAATAAGAAGATAATAAAAAAGTTATTTTAAGAACTTCATATTTTAAACAACAATAAACTAATGCATAGTTTTTCAAAACCACCATTGATTATCATAAAAATAATAAATGCTATTAATTTACAACATATGTTCACATTAAACCACTTACTCACAACATGTGTTCACACCAAACCACTTCCTTACTTTTATATATATAAAGATTTAAAATCTATACAATTGTTCAAATTATTTTTTAATCACACATTTTTCTCTTCACTTTTCAACTACACACATTACCCAGAAAAAAATATTGAATTATAATCACCTACTTCTATCCGAATAGAATAGGCACAAAATATTTATAGTGTATTGATAAGTATGTTTTTCATAATTATCTTGACTTAAAATTTGGACAATTATAAGTATTTTAGGATGATATGTTGCTACTTATGTATTTATTTTGTTTGTTTTAGGAAAAAACTTGAATTTGGAAGCTTTTGGATGCTAAAAGGAGAAAATTGACTAAAACCTAAAAGAAGGACCAAATTGGAACAATTCATAGATGAGAGGACGATGAAATGAAGAAAAAAAATGTCAATGATTTAATTGTGCAATTGAAGAGACTCAAGGACCAACTTACATTTTTGGAAGAATTGAAACCTTAAAAAAATAAAGGGCAATTTACACAAATACCCTAATTTAGGGTTGATTTTAAAAAATACTCCCAAATATTCATTAAACAATAATAATAATACACTTATTAAGGAACAAAACACCGTATTTTTTACGGCCTAATCGTAAAGTAAGAATTTCTTACAACGGCTTCTTCTTTCCTTACATCGGCATCTTCATTCCACGATTTCTTCCAACTGAAAATCAACATTAAAAGAATTTCTTCCACAAATTGATCAAGGGACAACTTCCATTCCAGAATTCAGGTTTCTATTCTTTTTGAAGCGAATCCAGCATGATGCCACTTTTTCAAACAAAATAGCAAAAAAGATAAAGTGGGGGATTCCAGAATCCAGCAGCTTCTTCATTCCACGAATTCAGGTTCCCATTCTTTTTTCATAACAGATTTTAACCTTCTTGAGATTATTAAAAAAAAAAATTGTTTTTCACTCAAACCATAGAATTCCCTACAAATGATGACCTGTTGCTTTTTCAGATTTGTTTAAAATAATAGTTGTTGTTATAGTTCTTTACGATCTGTTTCAAGCATTTCCACAATAAATTATTCTGAAAAATTCTCTCCATTTCTGAATCTTTATGGAGTAATTGCAAGTATATGTGTAAATTGACTTTTCTAGAATGCCATTGATAACATTGATTTGTTAAGAACATTGACTGTGTTAAATTTGATGGAGTTTATACATATATGAATTTAACTTTGTATGAAATCAAATAACTAAATGCAATGTGTTTGTTAAATTTCTTATATGAAAAAGTGTCATTTTGTCACTTTTTTACAAAAAAGTCACAGCCTGCCACTTTTTTATGTGAAGTTAGTGAATTCAAGATGCTTGTTGAGATCAACCATTGGATAAGTGCCATTCTGTCACTTTTTTTAAAAAAAAGTCGCATCCTGCCACTTTTTCATGAGAAGTTGATGAATGCAATGTGCTTGTTGACATCAATCACTGAATAAGTGTCATTCTGTCACTTTTTTACAAAGAAGTAGCAGCCTTCCACTTTTTTCATGCGAAGTTGGTCAATGCAACGTGCTTGTTGACATCAAGCACCAGATAAGTGTCATTCTGTGACTTTTTTTCAAAAAAGTCACAGTCTGCCACTTTTTAATGTGAATTTGGTGAATTCAAGGTGCTTGTTGACATCAAGCATCGAATAAGTGTCATTCTATCACTTTATTACAAAGAAGTAGCAGCCTGCCACTTTTTCATGCAAAGTTGGTCAATGCAAGTTGTTTGTTGACATCAAGCATCAGAGAAAGTGCCATTCGGTCACTTTTTTTTTAAAAAAAAAAGGTCGCAGCCTACCAATTTTCATGTGAAGTTGGTCAATGCAAGGTGCTTGATCGGATAAGTGTCGTTATGTTACTTTTTTACAAAAAAATCGCAGCCTGCCACTTTTTTTATGTGAAGTTGATGAATTCAAGGTGCTTGTTGAGATCAACCATTGGATAAGTGCCATTTTGTCACTTTTTTTTTAAAAAAAAAAGTCGCATCTTGCCATTTTTCATGAAAAGTTGATGAATGCAATGTGCTTATTGACATCAAGCATCGGATAAGTGCCATTCTATTACATTTTTATGAAGAAGTCGTAACGCGCCACTTTTTCATGCGAAGTTGGTCAATTCAAGTTGCTTGTTGACATCAAACATCGAAAAAAGTGCCATTCTGTCACTTTTTTTTAAAAAAAAGTAGCAGCCTGCCACTTTTCATGTGAAGTTGATCAATACAAGGTGCTTGTTGAGATCAACCATCAGATAAGTATCATTCTGTCACTTTGTCATGTGATGTTGGTGAATTCAAGGTGCTTGTTGCCATTCTATCACTTTTTTAAAAAAAAATCGCATCCTGCCACTTTTTCATGCGAAACTGATGAATGCAATGTGCTTGTTGACATCAAGCATCGAATAAGTGTCATTTTGTCACTTTTTTTACAAAGAAGTCGCAGCCTGTCACTTTTTCATGCGGAGTTGGTCAATGTAGCGTGCTTGTTGACATCAAGCACCGGATAAGTGCCATTCTGTCACTTTTTTTACAAAGAAATTGCAGCCTGCCATTTTTTCATGCAAAGTTGGTGAATTCAAGTTGCTTGTTGACATCAAGCATCGGAGAAAGTGCCATTCTGTCACTTTTTTTAAAAAAAGTCGCAGCCTGTCACTTTTCATGTGAAGTTGGTCAATGCAAGGTGCTTGTTGAGATCAAGTATCGGATAAGTCTCGTTATGTTACTTTTTTACAAAAAATGTCGCAGCTTGCCACTTTTTCATTTGAAGTTGGTAAATTCGAGGAGCTTGTTGAGATCAACCATTGGATAAGTGCCATTCTGTCACTTTTTTTAAAACAAAAGTTGCATCCTACCACTTTTTCATACAAAGTTGATGAATGCAATGTGCTTATTGACATCAAGCACTGGATAAGTGTCATTCTGTCACTTTTTTACAAAGAAGTCGCAACGTACCACTTTTTTCATGTGAAGTTGGTCAATGGAAGGTGCTTGATGAGATCAAGTATCGGATTTGTTGAGATCAAGCATCGGATAAGTGTCATTATGTCACTCTTTTACAAAAAAAGTCGCAGCCGGCTACTTTTCCATGTGAAGTTGGTGAACTCAAGGTGCTTGTTGAGATCAACCATTGAATAAGTGTCATTCTGTCACTTTTTTTAAAAAAAAAAAATCGCATCCTGCCACTTTTTCAAGCGAAGTTGATGAATGCAATGTGCTTGTTGACATCAAGCACCCAATAAGTGTCGTTTTGTCACTTTTTTACAAAGAAGTCGCAGCCTGCCACTTTTTTCATGCAAAGTTGGTCAATGTAGCGTGTTTGTTGACATCAAGCACCAGATAAGTGTCATTCTGTCACTTTTTTACTAAGAAGTCGTAGCCTGCCACTTTTTCATGCGAAGTTGGTCAATTCAAGTTGCTTGTTGACATCAAGCATCGGAGAAAGTGCCATTCTGTCACTTTTTTTTAAAAAAAGTCGCAGCCTACCACTTTTCATGTGAAATTGGTTAATGCAAGTTGTTTGTTGAGATCAAGCATCGGATAAGTCTCATTATGTTACTTTTTTACAAAAAAGTCGCAGCCTGCCACTTTTTCATGTGAAGTTGGGTAATTCAAGGTGCTTGTTGAGATCAACCATTGGATAAGTGTCATTCTAAAAAAAAAAAAAAAAAGTCGCATCCTTCATGCGAAGTTGGTGAATGCAATGTGCTTGTTGACATCAAGCACCGGATAAGTGCCATTCTGTCACTTTTTTTACAAAGAAGTCACAGCGTGTGTAACGCCCCGAGTTCCGAGAAGCGCGGGAACGTCACTTTTCTAAATTCTTGAATAAACTTTGTTGCGGAAAAAAAATGATTAAATATTAAATATCGCATTTATCGAATAAAGTTTAGCGATAATTCAAATGGAATAAGTATTTTCGTACAAATTTGCAAAAATGACAATTCTTGATAAAATGAAATAATCATTTCAAAGTTCACGACTTTAAAAAAAATATCAATTTGTAATTTGCCGTCATTGCCCATCACTCGCCACCATCTCCAAAATCTGCAAAATTGTTTAAAATAACGGGTTGAGCATTTCGAAATGAAATACTCAGTAGACTCATCGTCAATAATTAATCTACAAGATAATTGGACCAGTAATTATGCAAATCATGTAGTGACATTCTTTTCTTATTCATAGGCATCACATAGTGAACACAAATGAACCATTCTTTTCTTGTATCATGCTAGCAGATAAGTTATGCCCAGCATAACATAATACTTTTATCTCAAAAGAGATATTCTTTTCTCATGCGATTAAGCATAAAATCACACAAATCCACATAACACATGCAATTATAATATAAATCAATTAGTGGGGGCGAGTCTACCTTAAATCCGACGAGTGCAAAGTTGAGCGGGATATGACTTCAATCTTTCAAATCTCCGTACGCTTCGTCTAGCCCATAAGTTAAATTAGTCTTTAGAAATTTATAGTTTAAAAATGATAAATTACAATTTGAGAACTGAAATTGATGTTTTTTGAAAGTTGAGGGACTAAAATGAATACTTTTCAAACTTGAGGGACTAAAATGTAAATTTTCAAAAGTTGGGTCGGAACTCAAAACGAATATTAAATTGTGGGGATTGAGATAAGAAATTTTTAAAAATGAAAAGCTTATAAGATCATTCAAGAACTTAAGGACTGAAATATAAGTTTTAAAACTACGGTGACTGATTTTGAAATAATTTTGGAACCCAGGGACTAAAGTGCAAATTCTGGAAGTTAAAATATTAAAATCAAAATATTTACTCTCTCTCTCATTCACGATCTGAAAATCAGACCGAGAGAGAGAATGGCGAGAGAGTGCGCGCAGGGGTTGAGTCCGGCGGAGGTACTGCTGGCGATTTGCCGGTGAAACGCCGCGGTCGAGCGGCGGCGGTCAGGGTAGCAGTGGGGGGGTGGATGGAGGAAAATATTTGGGTGGTTTATAGTGTGAAACCGAGACCAAATCAAAGCTTGAAATCGAAATCGGAGTTGTGATTTTCGGCCAAAATCCGTCCAGATGGCTGGTGATGAAGGTAAGTACCTAGTTCTTCTTGTTTTGTTCTTGGTTTGGGGTTTGATTTGGTTAAAGAATTGAGTTGGGCAGTGGTGATGTTGAGTTGTGAAGTTTGAGGTTTGCTATTGAGTTTTCGATTGGCAGCGGTGGTTTCTTGGAGGTGGAGGCTTGGGTTTGGCGAGTTACAGTCGACTATGGCTTGCGACTGGCTGTTGTTCGGTGGTGATGATGGTGATGGTGATGATTGGTGTTGAAGATGGAGGTGAGTTGGAGGAGGTTGTGTCCGTGTGCGAATGATGATGGTGGTTTGGGTTCTCGATTGAGGTGGTTTTGGCCGTGAATGGTGGTGCTGCAGGTGGTTTGTTGATTGGTGCAGGTGATGATGGTGGAAATGGGTGGTGGCTGCGTTGGTTTTGATTGATGATGATGATGCTGGTTGTTTGATTTGGATGCAGGGGACGAATAGGGTGGTGATGATGATGATTTGTGGCCTGCATTGGGTGGGGATTCTTGGTGGTGATGAGGTTGGTGATGAATGGAGCTTAAACAGAGGTTGGTGCTTGGTTGTGGTTTGGGTGTGGCGATGATAATGATATAGGTGATGGGAGTTTGGTGAGATTGTGGTGCTGGTCACGGTGGTGATGATGGTGAGGTTGAAAAAAAAAGGATTCTTCATTATCATACCTGAATTGAGAGGTTCAGCCGTGAAGAAGAGTCTGAACGTGAAATGGGAATTAAAATGGTTGGATAGAAAATCTTTGGTTTGGTTTCGAATTGTAACTGCAGATAGATTTTCGTGATAGGAGTGGTTGAAAGTTGGCTAGGATGGTGATCGTGATTTGTAGAGATAAGTGATGAATTTAAAATTTGAATTGTAATTAGGATGATAGACTCAAATTTGAAATAAGATTATCTGGAGATTTTATTTGAATAAATAAATAAATGAAATTTGGATTTTAAAAATAGATTTTTGAATTTATTGGACGTAAAATCAAATTGGACTGAAATTTACATATTTCAGCTCCAAATTTATAACTTGGCTAAACGATCGCGTCACGACTTTAACGTAAAAATAAAAATAAATGGGTGAGATAGTAGCGACACGATTATTAAATGCGTAAAAATTCTTTGTCGCTACAACCTTACCTTCTTAAAATAATTTCGTCCTTGAAATTTAAAACTTTCTTAATTTAAAACAATTGAGTACTTGATCAAAATTTCTTCTTTCTTGAACCAGGTAGTTTCATCACTACCAGGTCTTCCCCATTGAACTTTAAAAATGAAGGATGAAATTGGGACAAGTTTAAAGTCGAAATTTGGACTTAAAGATTTAAACGAATTTAAATTTCTTTTCTTAAAATCTTAAAATAGCTAATATGACTAGACGAGAGCGCTGGTTTTGAATAATAATTGTTAAGGTTGGAGAGTCGTAGCGACAAGTTTGGTAAAACAAGTCTTTTAAGTTTGAAAATTTTCGGTCGCTACAACCTTCTCCACTTAAAATAATTTCGTCCTCGAAATTTAAGACTTACCCGGTCTAAAATAGCTGGATACTTGGCCAGAGTTTCTTCTTCTTTCTCCCAACAATTTCATCATTATTATATCTACCCCCACTGGACTTTGACTATAGGAATCCCTTTGTTTCTTAAGACATGGACTTTTCTCTCTACTATGCACATAGGTGTCTCATCATAAGTCAAATATTTCTGAACTAAAATAAACTAATAATTCACCATGTGATTTGAATCATGAACATACTTTCTCAGTAGGTAAACATGAAAGACTTTGTGAACAGCTGTAAATTCTGGTGGCGAAGTCAAACAATAAGCCACATTACCTACTTTCTCCAATATTTCAAATGATCCGATAAAATGAGATCTTAAATTCCCTCTCTTGTCAAAACGAAAGGTACCTTTTATAGGATCTATACTAATATCGAAACCACAAAATATTCATTGATCCAAATGCTTAACCTAAAAATCAAGAAGATTGATCAAGAATAAATCCTTATAATCCAAAATATAAAAGCGCGATATAATTTTCAAAATATTGAGTGCAAAACCTAAACTTGGCAGAATCTTTCTGAAAAATTTTACCAACGTAATCATTTATAAGCTCGACTGAAACTTCTTTTTCATAATTGGAGAAATTCAAACTTGAATCCTTTAATCCATACTTTTAAATCATGAATCAAGTACTCGGTATCACATACTCATTCTAATTGAGGGCTAAGTTACTAACTTAAAGCAGCATCATAAGGATCAGATATGATATTCTCAAACTTAAGAAACCTCACTACTTTCCAATTCTGAAGTTCAAGATTCAATCTTTTCTGTTCTCCCAAAACTTCAATTCATGCCACACTATGGGCAATACTCTGATTAAGTCTATCACCATCGAATAAGACTTCTGTGAATCATATAGTATAACTCATCATGTTTGCTCAACCTAAAGATACAATCCCATTATAAGTAAAAGTCACACAAATGATCTTCTTCCGGTTTCCTATTTTCGTAGCAAAATACTTTACTCACATCAAAAGTACAACCGATAATAGTTAATCGAAACTGCATCACCAAAATCTTAAATAAATCCATATATTATGACTCAAAATGAAAATTCTCAATCGTATGTAATATCTCTCCATAATGTAATAGACCATAAAAATAATATCAATTAACCCAATATTCACACGATCCTTCACGGGATAACCATAACATCTTTTAACCGTCTAATCATCATATCTTGGAGTAATCATGTAACCTGTCACTTATCATCATATCATATGACCTCAAATATTCATATCAATCTCTATAAGATTTCAATATAAATACCATCATACCTATCATGTGAAACTTATACGTCAATCTGCTCACTAAGATTATATATCAATATCTCAGACTAATAAATCTTGGATTCTACCGTTGTCACTTCTTTGCACACCATTCCAAGATAAGTCATCACTGTGAAGTCTTATCCCTATTTTCCAATAAATTCTCTCCACGAAAACAATTATATAAAATTTCATTTCTTATTTTCTAAACAAGATACCATCATTATCAATCTCCAAAATTTCAAGATATGATAAATCATAAGCCTTTCTCTGATCAAATGCATTACTTCATCAATACTTGTACAAATCTAGGACCTGATAAAGTTTCTTTCATCAATATTGAAAACTTAATGTATATCAGTGAATCATTCACACTACGAGGAAATCCTGATTCATTTCCATGACTGAGACTCCTTTTTCTTCGAATTCTACTTAGAACCAAATATAGCATAACTCATTCATGATAAATCAACTTATTTCATAATCTCAATACATTATCACCTTCAGTTTTCATCATCACATTATTCCTTACAATCATCTGTTGTACCTTTTATATACAAATGACCTTATGATAATCATAATCCCAAACATTCAATCACCTGTCCCCAATTTCTCACTTTGAATAAATGGTTACTCCTTTAAGGGCACCTCACTATAAAATACTTTCAATACCTCTCATTCATGATAACTGACTATTCCCAATAATCATATTACATGTAAATTCAACAAACGGTAAATGGTTTTTCCTAACTATCACCGAGGTCTAAAATGCAAACTCTCAACATAGCCTCTAAACTCTGTATAAAGAAATATTTGCTGACTACTTAAGTCATTATTCAATAACCCAAATGACATCACGTCTCTTCACTAATCTCTGTAAGCCCGTTACAAAAATTCTCTCCAATTTCAATAAATCTGTACTATTTCTTTAAAAACATATCAAACCATAATAATTTGTCATCTCTAACTTCTTATCACCAAATATCACCAAAACAATTAAAACGATAGAAATTACCTGAATATTCTCTCTATGTAGTATACCCAATAACATATCATTCACAAATCAATATAATGTCATCAGCTTATCTTTTAACATATCTACCCGATCAAATTCCAAAATAAATCAACAGTACAATCTCCTATCCTCATAATTTATAATATTCTCCAATTCAAGTGATCATTCCTTACTAGTGATCAATTCGTTCCCAAGAATAATTTAGATTCTTCCCAATAACGCCATAATATTTGTCTTCACACATCTTTCAAAGTACAACTTATCATTTACTAAATCTCGCTTATGGTGTAGATGAACTTGCAAGTCTAACCTCAATTCCTTTAGTGGTTGCATACCATATTATGCTCTTAATTCCAAATGATAAAATTCTAGGCAAAGTCTCCCTTGTAATTTGGACTTATCCAACCCGTAGGTATACTTCATAACCAACAGTAATAAATAGCTCTACATTTGACCACAACGATTTACATATTGACAACATTTCCAACACTTCAATCTCACCAAAAATATTCCAGAAAATCAATTCATAATTCCTCAACATAACAATTTCAAATCCTAGTTTCCAATATCAATATCTCACTTCCTTCAATACATTAATTGGCTCAAATGACCACCCATTAGTCATACTTATAAATATATGCCACAAATCATATTCCCAAAATTTAATCACAAGACCAAACTGCATAATAAATTTCTCTCAAAATAGAGGAATAATTCACTTACTCAACACAATATCCATTACTTAATTCCCAATAATTAAGAACCAAATTTTTAAACCTCTAATTCCAAAATTCTTCTCATAATTAGTCTCAATAAAATCACATTACTTATAATCTCAACATCTCATCACAACTTCATAAAACTGACTTGCTATTTCTCGTTTAATCTAAACGATAAATATTCCAAAATATTTTCTAATCTTTTCTGTTGACTTCTCGTAAATGGTGTCATGTCTAAAATCAATTATGCAAAGTCCAGGTAGGGTTCATCATTTCTAAGTTCGAGGACAAATTTTTTTTTTTTTTTGAAATCATTCTTAAATCATATTATTCCCATTATGCTCAACACTCGTTTTCTTTCTTTTCTTTTCTTTCTGAAAAATTTCTCGTTATGCTCAAAACTCATTTCTTTCTCATTATTTCGGATACTAGTTTTCTAATTCTTTCTCGTCTTTTCTTTTCTTTTCTCGTCAAATTCTCAAAACATTTATTCTCAAGTATCCGAAATAATTCAATAAAGTAAACATACTAAACTTCGTTACCTTCGGAGTCGGCGGAAAAATGATGGCAATGGCAAAAAGTCGTCAAAACATTGTTTCTATTATTTTTAGAAAAATTTATTTTCTTATTTTGTAAAAAAATATTTTGTAAGTCTACAGAAACGTAGACCCGCTCTGATACCATTTGTAACGACCCGGGTCCCACTTAACGGGCTGTCCCGGCCGTTAGATGATGGCGTACTGTCCCCACCGTACCAACACGAGTCTTTTCAGCATGCTTTGTCCTCACTCACACGCTCCCCGAGAAAACTTCCCAGGAGGTCACCCATCCCAGAATTGCTCCAAGCCAAGCACGCTTAACTTTGGAGTTTCTAACGATGGACTTCCGAAAAAGAAGGTGCACCTTGTTGGTATGAGTAGTACCTATCAATTCTCTTAAACTTTCTTGTCCTTGGGTGTTACAATCACTCCCCGTTAGACTCGCGACGTCCTCGTCGCGCTTCACCCATCTGAGGATGGGTTGCCAGGCGTTGGGATTCTAGAGGTGGCTCCCGCCCTATGGCGTAGCACTTAGTTCCCGATTTCCGGCTGGCGATCGGCTCTGATACCATGTTGTAACGCCCCGAGTTCCGAGAAGCGCGGGAACGTCACTTTTCTAAATTCTTGAATAAACTTTGTTGCGGAAAAAAATGATTAAATATTAAATATCGCATTTATCGAATAAAGTTTAGCGATAATTCAAATGGAATAAGTATTTTCGTACAAATTTGCAAAAATGACAATTCTTGATAAAATGAAATAATCATTTCAAAGTTCACGACTTTAAAAAAAATATCAATTTGTAATTTGCCGTCATTGCCCATCACTCGCCACCATCTCCAAAATCTGCAAAATTGTTTAAAATAACGGGTTGAGCATTTCGAAATGAAATACTCAGTAGACTCATCGTCAATAATTAATCTACAAGATAATTGGACCAGTAATTATGCAAATCATGTAGTGACATTCTTTTCTTATTCATAGGCATCACATAGTGAACACAAATGAACCATTCTTTTCTTGTATCATGCTAGCAGATAAGTTATGCCCAGCATAACATAATACTTTTATCTCAAAAGAGATATTCTTTTCTCATGCGATTAAGCATAAAATCACACAAATCCACATAACACATGCAATTATAATATAAATCAATTAGTGGGGGCGAGTCTACCTTAAATCCGACGAGTGCAAAGTTGAGCGGGATATGACTTCAATCTTTCAAATCTCCGTACGCTTCGTCTAGCCCATAAGTTAAATTAGTCTTTAGAAATTTATAGTTTAAAAATGATAAATTACAATTTGAGAACTGAAATTGATGTTTTTTGAAAGTTGAGGGACTAAAATGAATACTTTTCAAACTTGAGGGACTAAAATGTAAATTTTCAAAAGTTGGGTCGGAACTCAAAACGAATATTAAATTGTGGGGATTGAGATAAGAAATTTTTAAAAATGAAAAGCTTATAAGATCATTCAAGAACTTAAGGACTGAAATATAAGTTTTAAAACTACGGTGACTGATTTTGAAATAATTTTGGAACCCAGGGACTAAAGTGCAAATTCTGGAAGTTAAAATATTAAAATCAAAATATTTACTCTCTCTCTCATTCACGATCTGAAAATCAGACCGAGAGAGAGAATGGCGAGAGAGTGCGCGCAGGGGTTGAGTCCGGCGGAGGTACTGCTGGCGATTTGCCGGTGAAACGCCGCGGTCGAGCGGCGGCGGTCAGGGTAGCAGTGGGGGGGTGGATGGAGGAAAATATTTGGGTGGTTTATAGTGTGAAACCGAGACCAAATCAAAGCTTGAAATCGAAATCGGAGTTGTGATTTTCGGCCAAAATCCGTCCAGATGGCTGGTGATGAAGGTAAGTACCTAGTTCTTCTTGTTTTGTTCTTGGTTTGGGGTTTGATTTGGTTAAAGAATTGAGTTGGGCAGTGGTGATGTTGAGTTGTGAAGTTTGAGGTTTGCTATTGAGTTTTCGATTGGCAGCGGTGGTTTCTTGGAGGTGGAGGCTTGGGTTTGGCGAGTTACAGTCGACTATGGCTTGCGACTGGCTGTTGTTCGGTGGTGATGATGGTGATGGTGATGATTGGTGTTGAAGATGGAGGTGAGTTGGAGGAGGTTGTGTCCGTGTGCGAATGATGATGGTGGTTTGGGTTCTCGATTGAGGTGGTTTTGGCCGTGAATGGTGGTGCTGCAGGTGGTTTGTTGATTGGTGCAGGTGATGATGGTGGAAATGGGTGGTGACTGCGTTGGTTTTGATTGATGATGATGATGCTGGTTGTTTGATTTGGATGCAGGGGACGAATAGGGTGGTGATGATGATGATTTGTGGCCTGCATTGGGTGGGGATTCTTGGTGGTGATGAGGTTGGTGATGAATGGAGCTTAAACAGAGGTTGGTGCTTGGTTGTGGTTTGGGTGTGGCGATGATAATGATATAGGTGATGGGAGTTTGGTGAGATTGTGGTGCTGGTCACGGTGGTGATGATGGTGAGGTTGAAAAAAAAAGGATTCTTCATTATCATACCTGAATTGAGAGGTTCAGCCGTGAAGAAGAGTCTGAACGTGAAATGGGAATTAAAATGGTTGGATAGAAAATCTTTGGTTTGGTTTCGAATTGTAACTGCAGATAGATTTTCGTGATAGGAGTGGTTGAAAGTTGGCTAGGATGGTGATCGTGATTTGTAGAGATAAGTGATGAATTTAAAATTTGAATTGTAATTAGGATGATAGACTCAAATTTGAAATAAGATTATCTGGAGATTTTATTTGAATAAATAAATAAATGAAATTTGGATTTTAAAAATAGATTTTTGAATTTATTGGACGTAAAATCAAATTGGACTGAAATTTACATATTTCAGCTCCAAATTTATAACTTGGCTAAACGATCGCGTCACGACTTTAACGTAAAAATAAAAATAAATGGGTGAGTTAGTAGCGACACGATTATTAAATGCGTAAAAATTCTTGGTCGCTACAACCTTACCTTCTTAAAATAATTTCGTCCTTGAAATTTAAAACTTTCTTAATTTAAAACAATTGAGTACTTGATCAAAATTTCTTCTTTCTTGAACCAGGTAGTTTCATCACTACCAGGTCTTCCCCATTGAACTTTAAAAATGAAGGATGAAATTGGGACAAGTTTAAAGTCGAAATTTGGACTTAAAGATTTAAACGAATTTAAATTTCTTTTCTTAAAATCTTAAAATAGCTAATATGACTAGACGAGAGCGCTGGTTTTGAATAATAATTGTTAAGGTTGGAGAGTCGTAGCGACAAGTTTGGTAAAACAAGTCTTTTAAGTTTGAAAATTTTCGGTCGCTACAGCGTGTCACTTTTTCATGCGAAGTTGGTCAATTCAAGTTGCTTGTTGACATCGAGCATCGGAAAAAAGTGCCATTTTGTCCCTTTTTTTAAAAAAAAGTCGCAGCCTGCCACTTTTTATGTGAAGCTGGTCAATGCAATGTGCTTGTTGAGATCAACCATCAGATAAGTGTCATTCTGTCATTGTTTTACAAAAAAGTCACAGCTTGCTACTTTTTCATGTAAATTTCGTGAATTCATGGTGCTTGTTGATATAATCATTGGATAAGTCTCCTTCTGTCACATTTTTACAAAGAAATCACAACCTGCCACTTTTTCATTCGAAGTTCGTCAATGTAGCGTGCTTGTTGACATCAAGCACCAGATAAGTACCATTCCATCACTTTTTTACAAAGAAGTTGCAGCCTTCCACTTTTTCATGCGAAGTTTGTTAATGCAAGGTGCTTATTGAAATTGTTAAAATGTGTGATTTATTTGTATAATAATTGTTGAAATGTGTCGTTATAATAGAGTACTATAGAAAAAGAGAAAAATTATGGCAATCAAATAGGTACTAGAAGTTAATTCACTTTTTAGTTTGTGTTCTTATTTTGTAGGGATGGATACAATTAATGTCTTTATTTGTTACGGAGGCAAATGGGAACAAGATAATGAATATAAAAGTGACAAAATGACTGGAATTGTTGTTCCAATGGATTGCACATACAACGACCTTCAGTGCATGATATTTTCTACTATGCAATTAAACCAAGCAACACAAAGAATAAAGATACAATACAGTGTAAAGAAAAACTTGCCTTTGATGGATATTTCAGATGATGGTTCTGTTGCATTTTATTTGGAGTTCAAGAAAAAGGATAAAGATCTTGCAAGCTTTCCATTATGTGTAGATGTGACAGCAGTCTCAAAGTCGCAGAAATGAATTAGATGAGGCCAGACAATGTTCAGAAGAAAATGATATGATGCAGATACAATTTTGTGAAGCTATAACTGATAATTCGATGACATCAACTCAAAAACTACCCAATAATGATGAAATTGCTATTGATGTATATAATAGCATATCGATGGTTGAAGAAGCAAGGAATGAAGGAGAAAGTGATATTATTTCAATTGTAACTATGGATGGAATAGCAAAAGACAAAGTGTTCAAGAACAAGAAATTGGTCAAGGGTAGTATTCCAGTATATGCAATACACAAGAACTTTCAATTTAAGGTGAGTAAGTTTGACAAGAAAAAATATGTGTTGAAGTGTATAGATGATAAGTGTCAGTGGGTGTTTAGGGCTTCAAGACTTGCTGGATCAGATATGTTCAAAGTAAGGTATATAAAAAATGACCATACATGCTCAAATAATATCATCTTGGGAGATCACCGTCAAGCAATGAGTTCAATAGTAGGAGAATTTATCAAGTGTAAGCATATCTCAACAAAAACGACATACACTCTTGCTGACATTATAGGTGACATGATGAATACATATGGAGTGTCTACGAGTTACCAAAAAGCTTGGAGATCTAAGGAAAAGGCACTAGAATTGGTGAGAGGAGATCCAACAGAGTCATATGAAAAACTTCCAATATATTTATATATGATAGAAAAAAGAAATCTTGGATCAGTTACAAAAATTGAGACATTTGAGGAAAACAAGTTCAAGACCTATTCATGGCATTAGGGGCATCTATTCGAGGTTGGGAGTTTTGTAGAACTATTATAGTAATAGATGCTACATTTTTGAAAGGCGCCTATGGTGGTACACTTTTTATCGCGTGCAACAAGATGCCAACAACAATATTTTTATATTAGCTTTTGGAGTTGGTAATTCAGAAACCATTGATGCATGGGAGTGGTTCTTGAAGAGGTTAAAAGAAGCTTATGGTGAGCGAGAAGATTTGTGTATAATTTCAGATGGACATGCAAGCAAAAAAAAATGCAATTGACAAGGTGTTTGAGAATGCAATGCATGGTCTATGTTCCTATCACTTGTTAAAAAACTTGAAGTCGTCTTTCGATGGTAAGAAAAAGGGAAAAGACATTTCCGAACATTTCAACAAAGTTGTTAGAGCATAAACAAAGAATGACTTTGAATTCCATATGAAGCAACTTGATGGAATCAATCCAGGAATTCAATCGCATCTGGTATGTTCAAAAAGACTGTCAAAAACATTTTAAGTATTACTTGTATAAAAGTGATGATATATTACTTTTTTAACAAAAAAGTGACGCGATGTCACTTTTAACTATAAAAGTGATTGACTGTCACTTTTTTAAACAAAAAGTGATGTGGTGTCACTTTTATCTAAAAAAGTGATTGAACATCAGCTTTGTTTAGTAGCACTTATATCATATTAAATGCTTTATTGCTTACATTAAGATTATTACTTTGAATATTCCTTATGCAGAAAGAGATTGGTTATGAAAAATAGTCAAGGATTTAATGACAAATAATAGATTTTCTACAATGACATCAAATATAGCTGAATCAGTTAATCCTGTAACAAAAGCAATAAAAGTTTGTCCTATGGAGCCCTTTACTAGAGTCATTAAGATACTTGCTACAAGAATGATTTGTGAAGCATATAAATGATGCACGGGAAACCTTCACAACACTTGCAAGCAAGCAAGAGAAAAAACAGAGGGAAAAATCAGTGTAGTCAAAGAAAATGAAGGTAAAAAATTATAAAATTGTTTCAATTTTTTTTGTATTTCTTATATTTTTTTTTTGTTATGATAGGTTTCTATTAAAATGGTGTTCAATTATCATTTTAAATCGTTAATGATGGATGTGCTTCATATTTGCTAAATATGGAAGAAAAGACACGTACATGCAACCAATTTCAGGTGGACAAAATTCCATGTGCACATGCTCTTGCGGTTATTGCAAAAATTAAAGAAGATTCATAAAAATATTGTTATAAATATTATACTACAGAGACGTAAATTCAACATACGATGGAACAATTTTTCCACTTGGAGATCAAAATGATTGGAATATACCGCTTGAGATAATATCAAAAATAGTCTTGGCTCCTGATCCGAAAGAACATCTGGACGACCTAAAGAAAAAAGAATACCAACAAAAAGAGAGAAGATCAAAAGTTTAAAATGTGGAAGATGTGGGGAGGATGGACACAATCGAAGATCATGTCAAAACACAACTATCGTGAAGAAAACACAGAAGAAAAGAAAGTACAAAAATATATGAAGATTGTTTTCTTTTAATAGGGATAATTTTTTTTATTTTGAGAGACATTTGATGTAGATGCATATTTTTATTTTTTTTTTATCAAAATGTCACTTTTTTTAATAGAAAAGTGATAAATTGTGACTTTTTGATAAAAAGTGACAGATTGCCACTTTTTGTGTATGCAAAAAAATATGATGAAATTTGGTTCGTATTTTCGAATGGCGTTATGCTTTTTTGATTTACTCATATTTTGAACCTTGTAATAAAACCATATTTGATTTACTCATATATGCTTTTTAATGAAAATTCTCAACTTAAATAAATGAACACAACAATTATCTCCATATTATCAAAGGTATCATCCCTGTTGAGTACAATTTGCTCAAAATACAAACATTCCACAAAAACAAAAGATCAAAAAACATCTCATTCTCTTGCTTTTGTTTGGTCATTCAAAAAGACATAAAACTATGTCTCAAATATTATAAATTGTGACTATTTATCAAAAAAAGTGAAATTGTGACTTATAAAAAAATGATAAACTGTGACTATTTACAAGCATATCTATTTCTGAAATACTATAATTCAATAAAATGTGCAACAATCGGTCGATACATTAAGATTCTGACGAAATAGACAATTAACTTTCATTGGTTTAGTTACATCCCAATGAATCAGCTTAAACCCAAGATGTTCCCTCAAAATGGTAGCTATAGAAAGTCATTCCTAAAAAGTGAATACCTAACTACTCCCCAATCACGTGTCTCTATCTTCATTCTATCCATGTCTAAATCTATTTTTGTACCCATTCATTGTCTGTGTCGTAGTTTTCCTCTTGCTTCTTCCTGGCATAGGCATATAAAAAGGCAGCCAAGTTTCTTCTGATTTGCAGAATATTAAATGTCTTCTGCATTTCATCTAATTTCTGATTAATGATATATTCGGCATGTCGAACAACATAGATTTCGCAATCCCCACTACAACAAAAAAAAAGAGAAGAATGAGATAAAGAATTGAAACTAAAATAAAAGTGAAAAAAAGTAGCAATTCTAACCCGTTGTTTTGTTGGAGAATTTTTTCAACCATATTCACAGCTAAGGGCTTAACAGCATCTTTTTCCAAAATTCCTTTGCCGTCAAAGAAGCCAGTATTCAAAAGAAGATAATGAATTATATGTGGAAAGGGTTGAACAGCCTCAAGTACAATAGCCTTTCTTACAACCTTCTTGTAGGAATTGTACACATTTAGGCACATGTTTTGGATGTCAAAATGGATGAGGGTCCAATGAGCACTATTGGACATCTTGACCGACATAAGAACGTGGTCGACATTACACCAACTTGTGTTACATGGCATATATAACCCAATAACATATGACAGCGAAAAACTTTGATTTGTTAGGACAGATTTATCTTTGAAAAATTCATAGTATAATCCCCTTATTTGGCTATTAAATGCAAAATCAGTGGTTGTAGCCTTGAAATTTATACCCTAGTCATGTCTAATCATCTTTCTTAGATAATAAAAACAAATATCCATATTCTACAAAAAAAAAAAAAAAAAAGAGAAATAAAAAAATTAATAATATAATAACAACACACAAAATTGTTTAAATAATGAACAATCAAAGCTCAACGTGTAATCTTAATAGTAAAACTAACATACCGTGTCCTCCAAACACTCCTTTAGAGTATATAGCTCATACTACCACTGTTTATTCGTTATTCCTATATCACTGAAGTAGAAGCATGGTTTGATAACAAAATAAGTATCATCAAAATGCTTATCCCTATACACATAATGAAAAAGTGTCAATTTAAACTAAAAAAAGTGACGTATTCTCAATTTATTATTATAACATTCACGAAAAACAGAAAATTATAACTTATTTTTAGGACGAAATTCTTCTTTGAACTAAGACTCAAAAGCATCTACATTGTGATCATTGGGAGGATCCAACCCAACTGGGAATGCAAAAGTACCCTTTACAACCCGTTTATTAGTCCCTGATGTAGATTCAATTCATTCACCCATGGGGATTGAAGATGTGCTGCAGGTTTCTTTTTCCTTTTCAATGACACATCTGAAGTTTTTTCATTATCAATCTGCATTTTGCAATATAAGTTAAAACATAATTAAATAATACATTATACAAGTTATATGAAAATAGTGACAAAATAAATATTTACCTCTTGCAGTGCATTTTCAAATACAATTGCATTTGAGATTTCTATAACTTTTTCCCATATATCATCCTTCAACTCCACCTCCCCATCTAGTATTTGTATTCCACGTTTATGATATTGCTGGTCACTTTTTCCAAATACCTTGTCACTTTTCTCAGGTACATCATCAATTTTTTTTAAAGATTTTGTCACATTTTTCAACCCTCTCGTCACTTTTTTCAACCAACTTTTCACTTTTTTCAAATTCAATTTGAACAACATTTTCAACCAAAAATCATTATTTTTTCCCCACCACTTGCATCAAACTCAACACCTAGAGAAAAATTAGGATAGTCGTCTAAAATCTTGTCTGTATTCTCAGTCATATCATTGGGTGTGCTCTAAACAAAAAGATTTGGTAGACATTAAAAAGTCAACAATAAATATTATCGAGAAAATTGATATATAATTTAAAAAGTAACATACAACGACATAAAGTGGCAAAATACTCAACAAAATTGACTTCAAGTAAAAGAAGACATTTTTTACCTTCAAAGACTTAAAAAGTGACAAAACAATAAAAAGAAGACATCTATTGATTTCAAAAAACATAAAAAGTGACATACAGTTAAAAGCAGTGACGAAACAATAAAAAAGTGAAATAAATGGAAAAAAAAAAAACATCTATTAACTACAAAACTTGAAAAGACTGGAATACCTTCAACTCTGTGCATATACTTTACGTTCCAGAATATTCAGAAGTTCAATAACTTCTTCCTTCATCTTCATCCTATCTTCGACCACTTTTAAACGGTCTTCTAATTCAGTATTTGATTAAACTTTGATATCCAGCTTGCTTTCAAGCTCAGAAATTCGATTTAAAATCTTGTCATTTGATTGAAGTTTCATTTCAATCTCAGCTAACCGTTTCAAAACTTCTTCATTGAACTGTTGGACTCTGAGAAAGAAAAAACACATATTAAGAAACGATAAATATATTATAATACATAAAGAATAAATATGAAAAAATGGCAACAACCTCATACCTCTTTCCTTTGTCCATCTTTTTCATAGATTTGCTGATGCAGCCATAAGATGATGATTGGGCTACATCGAGTAACTTTTTAGGCGGGCTAGCTGGGAGCTCAATATCATCATCTTCATCCTCAACAAATAAACCAATTGTGTATCCCTCTTCCTTCTCCACGTCCAGAGGTACAACACTATTTACCTCCAGCTACAAAAGTTCATATTCGGCACAAGTAAAAACAACAATCAAAGTAATGACTAATGGCATAAAATAAGTAGTAAATTTAAATAAAACTTACTTGAAGCAAATCAAAAATACGTTTTCTTAAACTGACAGAAGTAAGATGATCCTTGGAAGACCAACTCAACATTCGAGGGCACTGCGATTTATATTTCAAGCAACACCTCATCTTGGCTAATGAGGGAATTATTTCATAAATCCACACTTGAAAGGGAAGAATAAATTCACTGCACCTATACTCTAAAAAATTCTTTTCAGTGAACATATTCTTCATTCGCTGGTTAAACGCGTTCTTCAATGATGACAAGGTACTACTATACAATTCTTTCCCCCATGGGAAAGAATTCATGTCATCCGACTCCACAAGACCAAAAATAGAATCGTCCACACCTTTGTGATATGATGTACCAAATAAAAATGTAGTAATCAGATAAATCACGCCAATATCTAACAAATCCTTATCTTCAGTGTCAATTGGAAGATTTTTTAACACTTCTTCAACATCGTGGGTATAAACATTTTCATAATCTTTAAAATACTTCCCTTTCAAATAAATATCCTCGATCGATATTTCGTGAAGTCCCCATTCCCAATACACCGTAGCCCTGACATTAGGAAAAAATCCACCATAGAAAACCTAACAAGTTGATCATTGATATTGAACCACATTTCGTCAGGATTTGGTTGCTTTACTTGCCTTAGCAACATTTGATGTATCAATTGAGGCTGTAAAACTATTTCTTTGAGATCTGTGAAGGCACCAAAACATGATTCTTTGAATATAATTTTTTGTTGTTCAGTGAACTTTTCATTAAGGCTGGATATAACCTCATGTGGGGAATGTAGAGTAATTTTCCCCTTGAACCAATTATCTTTGGGTATTAAGAAATCCCAATTCTGAAAAAAGGAAAAGGAACAATTGGGTACTTCAGAAATATTGAACAAAGTGGCAATCACAAACCATGCACCATAATTGGTGTTGAAGAAAATTCTAAGAGTAATGTCCAAACCAGTTTATTTACTAAGTATAACTAAATAGTCTAATTTGATAAAGATGGACATCCTTCTGTTTATTGCAGTGGAGGACATGATAATAGATGTACATCCTTCTGTTTATGGCAGTGGAGGACACAGTTTTCAGAAATTGCAACCATTGGTGTCTTTCAAAAGTTCTTGATACTTGGAATGTGCAGCCCTAGTTGAGAACTAGATTTATATTCATCTACCTTATTTTATTACAAACCACACATGTCTCTTATGTTCATCTAATAAAATTTAATGATGTTTCTATTTCATTTATAAGAATGTTTTATTATTTTTCCATACATACTTGATTGCAAATACGATAAAGGTCCAATTACTTCCCCTAATTAACCCGATAGAATCCCCCACCATGTTCATAACTAAGAAGTAAAATAGCAGAAAACTACTGTAAACACACACATTGTCTAAGTTACATATTTTGATCAGAGTTCAAAATGGAAGAGCTGGCATTATCATTCACTCTCGTTTTCGATCATAATATGCATTACTTCCCCCTAATTAACCCGATAGAATCCCCACCATGTTCATAAATAGGAAGTAAAATAGCAGAAAACTACTATAAACACACACATTTTCCAAGTTACATATTTTGATCAGAGTTTAAAATGGAAGAGCTAGCGTTATCAGTCACTCGCGTTTTCGATCATAGTATGCACCTGCTCAGAAATATTTCCATTTTGCCTTTTTAGGTTGCAGAATACAGAAATTATAAACTGGAAAGTGATGTAGCAAAAATATTTTTGCTACATGGTTCTTAAACACCCTGACTTGAGATACGCAATATCATGACATGGAACTCTTGGCACTAGATTTGGTATACCATTATAATCGAAAACACCAGTACAACAATTCATTCATAAATTTTTCTTCACATACTGCTAAAGCTTCAAAAACATCAGTTTATCCTACAAAACCCAGCAAAACCCACAAATAATACCCCAAGTACAAAATGAACAAAAACCACAAAAACAAAATATAATTCAAACCTTAGGTTTATAATATTTTGAAGAACTTTTTCTCTTCTTCTTTGAACTCCCTGATTCAAGACACACATTTTTCCCCTTCAAAGTTTCACCGGACATTATATACAAATTTTTTGATCCCGATGAAGGAGATGGCAGAGAGGTGGTGGATTTCCAGAGTGAGGAGCTGGCAAACGGAAGAGAGGTTGTGCAAGGAGCTGAGAGGAAGAGAGATTGTGCGAGGATCACCGCGAAATAGATGAGCACCGCGGAAGAGAGTAGCAGCACGGAGGAGGTGATTACAGAGTGGATTGGTTTTTACTTTTTACATAGTTTTAACAACGTATTTTTAACTTTTAAAATTAGTTTGAGGGTATAAATGAAAACAGGTTTTAAAATAGGGTATTTCATGTAATTTCCTCAAAAATAAACCCTACTCTAATTTTAAGTGGGCCTTAAACACACTTGAAACAAGAATTGATTGGAGTCCTTTTGGCTAGAGATGGCAATAAGTCGGGTATGAGTCTGGTTTACCAAATCCGTACCCTACCCACTACAGATTTATAACATCCATATCCTACCCATTACCCATTTAAAAATGGGAAAAATACATAAATAAGGTGATTATAAATACAAATTTCAAAATTAAGATGAAACTTGTATAATTTCAAAAATCAGGTTATAATTAAGATTAATTAATTAAATTAAATAATTAAAAAATATTTTATTAATTATTAAGGTTACAAAAGTGTATATTTCAGGTCACAAATACAAAATTTTAGGTCGCAAATAATTTAGGGTCACACATTATCAAAATATTATATCACATATTGGACTTATCTTTAGGTCACAATAACAAATTTTTTAAATCACGAATTTATTTCAAGGTCACAAAAATGTCAAATTAATATAATCCAACATATTTTTAAGTCACAAATTATTTAAATCACAATTATCAAATTATTAGGTCACAAATAGAATATATGTCACAACTTATATCAATATTAGGTCACATATTTTCTTAAGTCACATTAATCAAATTATTATTAGGTTACATATAATTAATGTTTTCAAATAAACAGTTCTCAATGCCACTGCTTCAGCCTTCAACAATGCCCCGCTGTCGCCGCGATCTCCACCGTCCTTGCCACCACCAGAAAACTCCAATCCATCTCCACATTCCAAATGCCAAAATCCCACTCTCTCCCTCCCTCACCACCGTCACTATCATGCCAGCATCACAATCAGAAGATCAAGCAGCACCAACTTATGTGAAAAAAAAAATAGATCAAAGTGCCACTATTGTATCGAAGCACCGAAGCAGATCGAAGCAGCGGGACCATTGCTTGATGCGCTGATATAGCAGTGGCGCTGTTGCTAGATCTATGCAGATGGGCCGCTGCTTCGATGCTTAGATCTAGCAGCAGCAACAACACTGCTTCGGGTGAGTAATAGCGCCGCGGTTACCTTCGAATCGCCGCTGCCAGCAGCCGCCTTTTTTAGAGTTTCGAAGTTGTGACTGTAGAGTGACCATAAAGGGGAAGGGGAAGGGGCACCGCCACCGTCGCCGCCGCTGTTGAATAAGGTAAGAATCGGCGTTGTGGTTCATTGGAAACACTCCTCCCATCGGTATTCTTGCAGGAGATGATGGAAGTAGTGGTGGATACCGGCAGCACGGGGCGTGGCCGTGGGGGAAGGCATCGCCATGGGGAAGTAGTGGCAGATACCGTCTCTGTATGGATTGTGGAGGATATAGAGATAGAGAATATGATTAGGGTTTGAAATGGTGTATGATTGAGATATGGTTGAATAATTAATTAAATTTTAAAATATTTTAATTTAATTATTAAAATTTTAATTATAACATAATATTTGTAATTATACTGGTTTCACCTTATTTATGAATTTTGATCTTTAAAAATAGGGTTAAGTGTAATTTCCACTTTAAAAATGGCGGGTCGGGGATGGGTTGGAGGCGGGTCAGGATGGGTATGTTTCTATACCTATTTGAAACTCATTAGCTATTATTAATTTATTTATTTAATTTTTAACACACATGTTGGTGTGACAAATTCTAAAACTATATATATACTTCCATGATTCACGTTGATATATAATGGTCTCTATAAGATATTAAAAAAATGAATTTTTGACTCTTTTCTGCAGGTAGCAACTACTGTTGATAAAAAAATATAATATTTTAGCTACCATACATGGCATATTGAAGATTAGAGAATTTGATCTTACCTATAACACACTTGCATTTATTTTTTAACGATTTTACTATTTCAAAAAATTATTTCCCAATGACAATATATGGTCATATCACTCCCTTATTTTTTTTAATGATTTTTTTTTTTTTTGGCACACAATCATTTTTATTTTAAATTCTATAATTCTTTAAGGAAATTAATGAGTATACGGGCCGAGTATGAGTTTTGTAATAAAACTCATACCCTACCCATATCCATGTCGTGTGTTAACATTTACCTTCATACCTGACTCACAAACCCATTTAGTCGGGTAATTCCCACTCGTTTATGTCGAGTATCCAATGAATATTGGGTCCGTGGATACTAATGACATCCCTATTTTTGGCTATAAAAAAGAACGGCAGGTTGAGGTTTGAAAGGAGAGCCAAGTCGGGAGAATATTGGTAGAATATATACACGGCGGAGGCATTGAAAGGGGGAGTGCTGGTCGGTTGAATCAAGGGGATAGTAGCTGAATTGGAGTAATTAAATTAGGTGAGGCTCGACTGGGGAAGTGCTAGAAAAGGAAGACATATATACATATTAGAAAAAGGGGCTGCACTACTGATCATTGAATAAAGGGCAGACTACACAAGTGCAAGGGGGATAGTGGAGAAAATTCTTGGAAAATTAATAGAGCCCCAATAATTGAGAGAAATATTCCTTAGAGGGGATGGCTGGGAATTAATTGGGGAATAAAGAGAAGACTTTGGTGGAGATATACATCGGAGACAGCCGACTGGAGCAGCTGACCATGGACAAGGATTCAGCCGACTTTGGAGCATCAAACAGAGAGAACATACACGAAAAAAAGGAGAATTATTGTTTGGATCCGAAATTGACACGTTAATTAAAGATTTCAGATTTTCTTCAAAGTTTAATGATTCAGGGACGACTTTCTTTTATTTTTCTTGTATATCTTACATTAATATGTCAGGCTAATTCCATTTATGTATTGAATGAGATGAACCTTAGTTATTATTTGTTTTAATTCGAGATTGATAATTTAGTAAATTCTTGCATTTCTTGATTTATTCTTGCATTTTCATTGTATTATTTGATTGCTTGATCACCAATTAAATAATTAGTTGTTTGTTGTAATCTTGTACAAGTCACAATGGGCTTAGAATTCGGCAAGATAAACACATAAACACTATATGTTAGGAATAACAATATGATGTGTGCAATCTATTTGATAAATTGTTGATTAATTCATCATGAACATTCGCATTCGCACTAGGAATGGATTCAGGTCGTGTTTGTGGTACGTTTAGTTTGTCTTAGAAAAGAAAATTAAATAGATTAACTTTATTGATTGACAAGAACCCATAAATGAGCTAAATTTAAAAATTGAAAATTGAAATAGATAACACTAAGTGGATTCAAATTTCAATACAGTCCCTACATATATTTAAAGTCCTCATTTTTCATATTTGCAATTTTAGTTTTATTCAAACAAAACAAAATCCCTTCTTTTATATTTCTTATTATTGTTAATTTAGATTTTGTCCTTTCGATTAATGTTAGTAATCTAAAATATAATTTACCTCAATCCTCGTGAGAACGATACACGGATTCATTTTCCACTTTATTACTTATATGATCAATGCATTTACGAAATTTTAGCGCAACGTGTATTTGATGAGTGACAATTGCAAAAGTTGTAACATCACTTTACAAGGGGTGGATGTAAGGTTATGAGATTCAATCTCGACATCGATCTATTTAAAGCATTGTATCATCGACTTTCTGATTGAATCGGTGAGACTGCACCAGTGGGTTAATGCTTGTAAAGTCAAATAAAAATTTAAAAAACACATAAAAAATTATGTTTAAGACAATGATAAATGATTAAAATTAATGATAAAACAATTTAAATTAATGTTCACATATTTCTTTTATCCTGTAATGAGGAAATATATAAAAAACAATTAATCTCAAATTTGAGTTTTTTGATAAATAATAAAAGGCTAGTAAAATAGATTATTATTATTATTATTATTATTATTATTATTATTATTATTATTGTGAATGTAATTTTTTCATAAACTGTGTGAAGTAAAAAGGATTTGAATGTATAGTAGTTAATTAAAAATATAACAACAAATTAGATGATTTTGTATATTATTATGAATGCACAAACGTCTATAGATACCATTTTGGTACGGTGGCTTGTGGGATCACTTTTTAATTTTTATACAGGCGGTCTGGGTTCAATCAGGTCAAGTAGATTTAGGAATATCAATAGTTAGAATTTGGGGCGTGGCGGGCCCTCAATTTTGCCCTATCTCGCGAAATCGAAAGTCGAGGTGAATCCTCCATCCCAGTATTGTCCTATGTACACATATAGTTGAAACCCATCTGGACCGTAGGACCTGCCCTGTTAACCCGATTAATCGGGATAGTAAGCCTGTAACGAGATTGGGTCTTGAGATCTCAGATTCGTCAAATTTTTTTGTTGTCATTAATGCAGTTTTGAAACTTGTTGTTTTGAAACTTTGATCGGATCGGGTCAATTGCTATCCAATACGGATTGGACCAGTTGACAGATCGAGTGTTGCCATATTTTCTGTTATGACCGATTAATTGGACACAACACGCCATCCATATGGGTCCACCAGGGGATCCACAAAATATCCAGTAATCTAATCATGACTCATAGGCCAAAATTGTGGATCCCAAACTTGCTAAATTCTTATATACCGAGGTACCCCTATGCTGAGGTGATGCTATGCAGAGGTACCCTAAGCCGAGGTACTCCTAAGCCGAGGTGAGTATCCTGGAAAGGTGACAAGACAGCTTGAGATGACTTGTCTGCAAAAGACAACTTGATGTGATAACGTCTTTAAAGGGATTTGATGGTTACTTTAACCCTATGACATGTAGTAATGATTAATAACCAAAGAAATGATTTACCTCATGAAGTGTTAGGATATTGTCATGTGTGAAGCATAACACATGTTACAATCTAAGAGAATTACTCCTTCTATAAATAGAGCACACTTGCCTCCAAGGAAAATGTTAAAAACTCAATATATAAAATCTCACTCACTTTTCTCTCTTTTACGTACTTATATTTCCCGCACCCACCCAATTTATATTTACCTTAAATGAGTATTGACTTAGACATCGGAGTGCAAACGGGAGCCATCTCGGCCCCCTTTGCAAGTTGATTGTTTTTCCTAGTGCGCGGGAGATCCACATGTTTAAGAGGGAGGAGTTGAGACGTGTTGATCCAAGATCCTACCAGATTTTGTGGTCAACATTTTCGATTAACTTTACTAATCTGGTTCAATTTTAGCCCTTGTTTGATGCTTATTTTAAAGAGAAAGTGGTTTTTTGAATAGTGATTTTTTGATAATGAATGGTTGAAAAGTATGGAAAATTTATGTAGAATAATTATTTGTAAATGTATGATTGAAATAGGATATGAGAAAAAGAGTTTTGATTTAATGAGAATCAAAAGCCTTCAGTTGGTAACACTGTAGCGGTTTATAAACTGGTTTATTTATGATTTGAGGGTAAATTTATGGTTAAAAATTGGATAAAGAAAATTTGTTTGGTTAAAAAGTGATTTGAAAAATGTGTGGTTTATAAACCATTTATCAAACACATGCTTAGAGCAACTCCAATGGTGGTGTAAAATAGCTCAATTAGTGACTTACATCCCCAAATTCCCAGGAATGGTCTCCAATGGCGGGGTATAAACGGGATGTAAATTACATTTTCGACCAAAGATCTAAAAAAATATCCACAATTGCATCACATTTTTAACCTCCACATGGAACAAAATTCACCTAAATTTAGCTATCAATTCATAAAATTTTGATGTGAGATATATAATGCAAATTTATTATATTAATTTACATTACAATGTGAATTTTTATATTAATTTGTACATTTTTAATATTTTAATTTGCTTGACCAAATTTCGAATTTTTTAGGTCAATTTGTTCGTAATATTTATACATATGCACAAATAAAAAAATTGATTAACATAAAATTTATTTTCTAAAAAATTTGTGCAAAAACTAAATTTAAATCTTATAATTTGCATCCCACCGTTGTAGCAAAACTTTAATATAGATCCATTGAAATATATATTGAGATGTAAAAGTGACTTTTAGGGGATGTAAATTACACGACAATTGAAGTTTCTCCAAATATCCATGGGTAAACTTAGAGAAAAAGATAAGTTTTATTTTTTTGTTTCCCCCCATTTATGATACTTTTAGTTTGTTTTTATTAATCTATACTACTTTTAAAAATCTCGTAAAGGGAGAAACTTTTTTCACTATTTCATCGATACATCTTTTTAATAATTTTATATTTATCCTTAGTTTTAATTAATATACATTTTTTATACTTACTACTTCTGAATGCCCCTTAAAAGGAGAAACTTTTTTGACTATTTTACCCTCGGATATTTTTAATAATTTCATATTCACCCTTAGTTTTAATTAAGGTATATTTTTTAATATTTTATTTCTTTTTATTTTCGAATTATCAATAAAAATATTTTTCATACATTTACAATCTAAATTCTTCACTTTCTCACTAAAAATCTTTTAAATAAAACAAATAACTCTCATATAATTTATAATACGTCCTTCAATTAATATAAGAAAAAGAAAAAATATGTACTTTTTGAATTTAAATTTTTGCATGCATATAATAACTAAAAAAAAAAACTATTTCTAAATGGCTTTAAAGGAAGAAAGTTTTTTTTTATTATTATTATTTTACCCTAAAACCTTTTAATAATATCATATTTATCGTTTATTTTAATTAATGTACTATTTTTTAACATTTTATTTTATTTTATAATCGTATTGTCAATGAAAAAATATTTTTCATATATTTACAATCTAAACTCTTTACTTTACAACTAAAAATCTTTTAGATAAGACTAATAACTCTTAGATAATTCATGAACATCCTTCAACAAATATGAGAACAAGAAAAAAAATGTGTATTCCTTGAATTAATTTTTTTACTTGTAAAAAAAAAAAAAAATCATTTTCACCTTCTACATAAACATTTTATTCTCTATTAGTCATGTTCGAATTTTAAGTTTGCTTGTCAAATATTAATTTGACGTTGATTATATTCTCACCACACCCGAGTCCTGTGAAGATTCACTTCTTTTCTCAGAAAACCAATTATTGAAGTATGATACGTGTTGTATGAAAAATTAATTAAGTTTTGTTTTTCAATCAATTTAAATTCTTATTGTATTAAACTTTTACTTTGAAATTTCGAAGTGCAAATTTATTGAGAAGATCATTTGTATATGTTTTAAATTGTTTTATATGTACATATTTTTATCTTGTATTCGAATTTTAAAGTGAAATTTTAGTTTTTACAGTTTATAAAAATATCACGAGGTATGTGCAACCATAAGTTAATATTTTGTAAATATGTATTGTATTTTATTCGCCTCGACTCCTTTTATTATGTTTCTAAACCCATTTTATTATCACGTATTTACTATGTCAAACGATGAAAAGAAATCAAGAGGGCATGTTGTTATTGTTTTTGCTCCATCACATCGATGAACACATCTCATTAGGTTGTAACAAAATTCGAGATGATAGTTTGTGGTGGTTCTATTAATTTAAAGAAATGTGTGTTCTACTTTGGGATTCACAGTACTAAAAATCAATTTGTTGAGCCAAAAATTTGAAGGCACCGATTTCAGAACAATTTTCCTGATGAAACATTACTCTAATTAAATATGATATCTTTCGTGTCTCAATAATCATACCTTAGTAGGGAACCTAGATTTGATACATCTTAGTTTTTCTCAAACATTTATGATTAAATGTTGTTTTGAGTTCTAACTTTACATGCATGATAAACATTTTTTTACTCTAGATTACAATTGATTTTTTCCATCTTGATTCTAAAATCTAGATAAATTGTCAAATGATGTCTATTATTCTTTTTTCACTGTAGCAATGGATTTATTATGAACTAGACACACACATAGAAGAAGAAATCTCCCAACTTCAGTTTCTTCGAATAAGTTAGCCTAAGAATACAATTTAGATAATATAAAATTTAAAGAAGTCATCAATTATTAATAATGGTATTGCGTACTTAGGGCATCTCCAACCCATTTACTCTATTTTGGAGTAAATTTGTACTAAAATAGTGAAATTTTTCACTATCCCGCAAAATTATCTCCAATCTAAAACTCTAAATCTTACACCAAATGAATAGTAAACTTTATATTCTCTTATCATTTTCAAATCTCAGCAATTAATTTAATTCAAAAAGTATTTAATTATATATTTTAATACCACTTGAATTTTATAAATTTATAATTTAAAATACTTATCCAGAATATTATGTTTATTAAAAAAAGACATTAATCTTAATATTTCAATTTAACAAGATGAAGTATATACTACATAAAACGTTACATATAACATGAAAACATTCGCACAATACAAAAAGAAAACAATGAAATCTTGTATACTAATTCTCGAAATTAGTATACAAATCCAACAAATGATCAATTAATGCATTTCGAAGTGCAATGTGAGATTTTTTATCTTTAATTCGTTTATGTCGAGCGAGAAATTCTTGAAATCGAACATTTTCATCTACGACCATCTCAACTTCAGGAGTGGGTGCTTTATGAAAAAATGAGATTGGCGTTGTCATTATATCACGTAAAACATGTTTGGACCAAAATCATGCAGGTCTAGTGATTATCGCAAATCGTAATTGAAGAACGCCAAATGCTCGTTTGAGGTCTTTTCTACAACTTTCTTGTCGTGCTGCAAAATAAATTTTTTTGGACCTTGTAGATCATGAATTGTTTGCATGAGGGTAGACCATTTTGAGTATATACTATTAGCTAAATAGTAACCTATGTCATATTTTTTCCTTGAATGACGTAATTAGTGGGAGGAGCTATACCTTTGTGAGATTTGTGAACAAGTGAGACGCCTCCAACATATTGATATCATTCTCTGATTGAGATATCACATCATAATCTGAGATATCAAATGTCAACTGTTAGATAGATTTCATTTGCTAGAGCCTTTGGATTGATGTCTCGAAATCTTATCTTATCCAATCTAAGATATCACATCAGAACCATTGGATTGATATCTTGAAATCTTATGAATAGGGTATGGAGTTTAGCATTTTATCTCACACTTACCTTCTTGCAAATCTAACTATCCTACTCCTCGAAACTTATCACAATGAGTTCAAGTAAACGAAGTGCTTCATACTCAAACGAAGAAGATAAACACTTATGTCATGTTTGGCTTGATATTTCCCAAAATCTAATTATTTTTATTAACCAATAGAAGAATAAATTCTGGTCTCGAGTTGAGTTTAGATATAACAGCTCCAAACCAAAATATATCACTCAAAATCGACCCCCGAGGTCTTTACAATCTTGAATGTCTGTTATTTTAACTATTGTTGCTAAGATGAGGGGATATGTTCGATAGATGAGACTTATTAATCCTAGTGGTGCATCCGAAAAATATATCATAAGTATTATATATAGTATTTTATTTCACAGCTCTTTATTCAAAGAGCTTAGAAACTTAATTATTTTCCACAATCTTGCAGATGGATCGATCAAAAATATTGTTTGCACAAGACAAGGTTGAGAAGAAATGATTCAAATTTGATCATGTACGGTACATCCTAAAAGATATTTGAAAGTATACTAACGATTTTGGTACAACATTACCACACTTTCAAATAGAAAGTGGAAATTTTGCATCGTCGCCCTCAGACTCTCTCACTTCCGTTCATCTAATACCTGCATCACCTGGATTGTCATCGTTTTCTCTTCAAATAGGTGAAGAAAATAGTGACGGTTCTGTTCAATGACCCATTACGTAAAAGAGGCAAAAGAAAAAAGAAAAGATAACGAAGAATCTTCAGATATGATTCAATCAATTGTAGAAAATAATCGAGAAATAACTTAGATTTTGAAGAAAGGAAGCGATGACCGACAAAAAATTTATGAATTTTAGATGTTTCGAGCTGAAACTGAGTCGGAAAAAAGTAGCAATTGCATAATTCAGAGAAGAGAATAAAATTTTACTTAAAGACTTCAACTCCATACCAAATCCAAGTCTACGTGAGTATATTCGAAGCGAACAATTTTAAGTTATGGAAAAGAGATCTCAACAACGAAGTAAGGAATCTCAAAATAGTTCAACTCGCCCTAGGGCATATCTCCCAGTGGCAAAGGGGAGGGTGAATAGGGCTCAACGCGATGGAGTGCAGGGTTCGAATCCTGAAATACTGGATTTGTGTCATGTCCCAAGCGGGAGTTACCACGGTTAATAGTCAGACCTATCCATAAGCTTTCCAGCATGGCTCCTGGGAGGCACATCCTGCGATTTACCTCCTCCACCAAAGGCCCAGGGCAGGGTCGGTGGGGGCCTTCAAGGTTGGGGTTCAACCTTTTTTTTTAAAAAAATAGTTCAACTCCATTCATTTAATATTTTGATGGTCTAGGAGAATCTGGAAATGACTTACTACCAGATTATTAAATTCTCATAATTTACTTGTCATGTTTTATTATGTCATGTTTAGTTATTGTCTCGTGATTTTATGTTCTTCATTTCCACCATCAATTATGTAACTTTTTAATTTTAATCATGAGCAATTTAATTTAAATATTATCATTTTTTTTTATTTATACTATATTAAATTAATTTATTATGTTAATAAAATAATAACAAAGAATATAAATAAATTTAACCAAATAAAATAATAATAAAAAAATGATCAATGAACATGGAAGGAAGAAACAAATTTGGTATACAAAATTAAGGGGCAAAATTGGACAAAAAAATCTGTAAAACTTTCGCTAATTGAGTTCTACTTCGAATATTTTTTAGGTAAAACATGTAGGGAAATTTGAACCATTTTTATTCAATTTAAACAATATATATACTTGAATAAAAATATCATAATATCATTACAATATCACGTTCATCACACGCATTTTATAGTGTATTATCAAAAGTAAGGGTAACATAGTGGTTAATGGTTTTAACGTCTAACTCTTGTTTGATCTAGATTTTAATCTAATTTTTCCCGAAGTATTTCTCGTATAATTGGCTCTTTTTCTAGTATTTTACTCTTAGCAACTCTTATATTTTTATTAAAGTCGAAGTCAACAATTATAATCACATATTTCATGTATCTCATTTTAACTAGCAAATCAACTTGCTAAAGAAATTCAGTGTTTTATGTATGTGCAATTATAGATTTGAAACATGTTAGAAGAAATTAATTTGAGGAACGCAACGGTGCTCTGTTTGTTAAATTTTTTGTGCCTAAAAAAATTTTTTTAAGGTAAAATATGTGGTTGAAAACTGGAAAGAAAATATGTGTAGTTAAAAAATGATTTGAGGAATTCATATGTTAAAAACATGTTTTTTTTTAACATGTTTACCAAACAGAATCATTGATTTTTTTAAATTATAATTTGAGGAAAGTAATTGTATTTTTTTCTTAGTCTAGGTTTTCTCTCAGTGAATTTTCCTGACAAGGTTTTAACGAAACAAATTTTTTTTTAATACCTCAAAATAATTGTACTCCTTTCTTTCATTTGATACTTTTGTCTCATTCATTTTTTTTTTTATCAAACAAGATTATAACGAGGCATATTTTTTAACATTCATTCAGGGGGGATATTGTAAATATAATGAATGAAACTTGTACCCCTACAATCTTAAATATTAGTATTTTGTGCATCCTTATTCCTCCTATATACACGAGTCTCTGATTTTTAATATTTAATAACACATAAGTTTATACATTCATTTATCCTTTTCTTTTGTTCTCTAATTTATAACAAAATGAGAATTTTATATGCATATTTAAATTTGGAATTCATCCAAATCCTTAAATTCCTCTATTAATGAAATTCTTATAAATCAATGAATGCTAAGGAGACCTAGATTTTAAAGAGTTTCATTAAAAAAAAAAAATCATTAAAATCTCAAAAGAAGATATCTAATTTTTAATAGATTTCATTAAAATTTCAATTGAGGACACCTAAACTTAGAAGGGTGCGACGATGGCAAAAAAATTCGAAGGACCCGAAATGATCCGTCGCAAAATTACCCGCCCCGTCGGGTCCGCGGGGCGGGTTTTGGGGCAGGTTCGGGGCGGACCCGCCCCGTGACCCAGTAAAAATAATTTTTTTTTATTAAATAATGAAATGAGAAACTAAAATAAATTTGATGAAGTCCAGAAGAATTGAACATTGGTGGAATTTAGGGATATGAGAATATGCAACAATTATACCATTATATTGTTTATTGATTTTTTTCTTCAAGTATATACATATTATTTTTAAAGTTCAAACTTAAAAATTCTAACTAGTTCAACGCCTAAATTTTTCACGTAAAATTTCATTACCAATTTATTTATTAAAAAATAAAAATAAAATAAAATAAAAATTTCGGGTCCTTAACGGGGCGGGAGGTCGCCCCGCCCCGACCCGACCCGCGACGGGGCGGGGCGGTCCCGACCCGCCCCGAACCCGCCCCATTGCCATCCATAGAAGGGTGTTAAAAATTTATTAAAGTTCCAATTACTGACATCCCGTATTTTAACTAATATTTCACCATCCTCTTATTATTGTTCATCTTCAATGCATTACGTGGATTATGACTGATTTGGCAATGAAATAGGCGAACATCTAGAGAACGTGGATAAATAGACAGAGAAAACTAAAATTTACTCTCCAATAGTTCATTCTACATTTAAATAATATTGATTATGTGGCATTTTCTTTTTAAATTTAAAATTAATTACTATGCATAAATCGAGTCTTATCAGCAAGATTTCTCACTGTATAAAGAGTCCAAATAGAAATAACTTGTATCATACAATCTGATTGGCCAACTTCCTTATTTATAATAATTAAATAATTATAAAATAAAAAATAATGCTGACTTATCATGTCCCATAGAGCGTATAGAAGTAGACGGAGCAATCCACAATGCCTATTTTTTAAAGTCACGTCACTTAACATTATAATCTACGTTGTGCATTAGAGAGGTTTTTTGTAACACCACAAGTTTAAAATCTTAAAACTAGGCATGTTAACTCCCTTTCACTTTAAATGCAGAAATTAAACATTTCAAATATTAACATTCCACTTATCTATTATAAAATTCCACAAAAACTTCGACAAAGTCTTTTCTATAAATTGGACTTAACCAGCCTGTAGAAGAATCTCATAATAATTTAAATCATCAAACACAACCCATTCAACATCCAACCTTCTACAATAATTCAAAAATTAATCTCAAACTCCTCAACATAAATAAATAAATTTAAAACATGAGCTCCATTTAACTAAATGAATAATTGATAAGCTGCTAAAGAGATAAATAACTTATCAAAATTAAATCCAATAAACAATTAAAAGAATGAACTAATAAAAATAACTAAAAACATTTATGAAATTCTAATTCAAACTTTATTCGAAATGAGAAATTGTGGTACTGTGCAAGTCTACCATCAAATGCTCTATCCTCAGATAATCTAACTTTCATCACTTGAAATATTGGGGAGGGATTGGGGTGAGCTAAAGCTCAGTAAGTAAACTTTATGTAAGTGATACATGCTTATGACATGAAATGCTTTAAACTTTGAAATATGTATCCCCATTCACTTTAACCTTTCAAAACTTTCAAACTTTTCAAGTTTTCACTTAACATTTCAAAACTTTTACTTCATTCCATCGTGAGCTCACTTAGTGTATCTTCTAGTCAATCAGATAACAATGGGCAATTCTTATTTGGAATAGATTAACATTCCCATTTTCACTGCAAAGCGGTTTAACATTCACTTTCCCACCGCAAGCGGTCATTCACTTCATCCCACCGCAAAGCGGCTCATTTCATTCAGGTACGCCAGTCCCCCGCGCCCCATTTCCCACTCACATCTTTCATGACATAGAAGTACACACATTCTTTCTTGAAAAACTTGGGATACATAACTTTTGACAAAATTTGCACTTTGACACATTCCTTTCATTAAAACATTTGACTTCCCCATTTCGATGCCAATGCATGCTTAATGATGCAATGACATGATAACGTGCATGCTTGAACATTTCCTTAACTACACATTTCCTTAACATTTACCGATATCTAGATTTGCAAGTGGAGAAACCTCGGCTGCCCGTGATGTCAATGTACCAAAAGTCCTAATTATTCACATTCATCAATAAATAGGACTTTTGACTCGAAACACATTTGAAATTCTTTTTAATGCTAACCAAATCCCAAGCATACCATATTCGAAACAAACAATAAAATTTAACTGAACATTACAAAGTCACCTTATCCTTTTTAATAAAGACAGAACATCAAATTGAGATCAAAATTTCAAATTAACCTAAGTGTGACCTTAGTAGATGACAAAAACACATAAAACCCATATTCAAGATAATGAATGAATCTCAATGTACATTAGGTCTTCTCATCTTTTAAATTCAAACTCAAAATTACATAACTTAACCTGACTTCATAAACTATCCATTATAATTCTAGTTATTCATAAATCTGAAAATTTAACTATTTAGCTTCGAAATTTAAACCAAGTCTAATTATGAATTTACACACATGTATACCTATTTTCATTACCAAAAATTTCAATTAACAAATTCAAAGTTAGACTATAATCCAATCTGAAATGATACAAAATACACATATATAATATTACATATTTCCAATTTAACAGTATAATTCGAAATTTAACTAAGATTAAATATGAAAACATGAGAAACATCATGTATTTACGTACACTCAATTTATATACACATATATACACACACATCAATACATAGTGGTCGAGTGGTGTGTGTAAAATCACGATTTGTGCGCATTGTATTTGTGCGTGTGGGTGCGCGGTGTAAGGGAGGAGCGGTTACCACGATAATGGTTAAGGTGGTGGTCGTCGCGGCAGTGTGCGGGTACCTCTGGTGGGGTGACGGTGGCGACGTATTCGAGAGGGTGAGGGTTCGGTTCGTGTGTGTGGCGAGAGAGAGAGAGGTAGAGATGCAGACACGAGAGAGAGACTGAGAGACCCATATGTGCGTGAGATGGAGAGGAGCAGGTGTGAGAATTAGGTTAGGTTAGGTTTAGGTATAATTTTTGAAATTTACAATTTGGCTCCTCATTTCTCTCTATGTACATAATTAAATTCCTAAGTTCTATTTACTCTCCAATCACCACCAAACTACCCCCAACTTTACACAATAAAATTAGAAAAAAATAACATGCTTAGGCAATAAGATAATTAATCACATAAAATTGCTCGTAACTATTTATGAACTTTCTAATTGGTACATTGATCGATACAGCGTCCAAGTCCTTCAACTGCAAAATAATTCAAATCATTGACATAAAATTTATAAAATTTAAAATTTATAATAACATTAAAATAAATGTCACGTGGAATTTAAAGATGCATGTAACAATGAAAAACGATATTACATTTTTTTAACACATTCATTCTATTTACTAATGTGTCAAATCTTTTTTTTTTTTTTTGCAATTCATGGAGTGCATTGGAGATGCTCTTAGGGAAGAACGAGCCCTAGGTTCTTTATAAACCTAAGAATCTGTTTGTTAAAAGAGTAATTTTATTCTATCATCCAGTGTGTCATACCGGGTGCTACCCTCCTCATATGGGAGGTGGGCCGCCCATTATGAGGGCGATTCCACAGACATTCATGCAAGGGTATGGCACCTAGTATCAAATTTTAGATGGTAGAATAGCATAATTCTTGTTAAAATATTCGCGTTTAAAAACATTTTTTTTATATTTTCGAGATAAAATATGTGGTTGAAAAGTGAAAAGAGAAAATATATATAATTAAAAAGTAATTTGTTGAATTGTATTATTTAAAAATATGTTTTTTAAATTAGCCTCTGTTTGGCAAAAAAAAAAAAAAAAATTTAAACAACGTAATTTTTCAAATAATTTTTTAATCACGCAAATTTTCTCTCTTTTCGATCATACATATTACCTCGTAAACATAAAAAAAATATTTTTAAACGTCAAAATTT
Organism: Ligustrum vulgare; assembly: GCA_963555705.1. Taxonomy (NCBI): domain Eukaryota; kingdom Viridiplantae; phylum Streptophyta; class Magnoliopsida; order Lamiales; family Oleaceae; genus Ligustrum; species Ligustrum vulgare. Next base: position 35,792,482 of record OY743173.1, on the reverse strand, counting down.
TAGCAAACAAAACCTTAATAATTAAATGATTCATAAAATACTTTAAAGACCAACGTATTAATTAAGTTTAATAACCAAGCCTTATTTGAGTCCCATTTTATAAAATCTTTTGAAGAAAAAATACTTTTTTTTTTCAAATTTATTTTCAATAGTCCATTCTCCTATTAAATAAAATTTCACGTAAATCTAAAAAAATTCTTTACACGTTAAGCACACATTCTAAAGAAATCCCTATTACAATATTTATTTCTACATACAAATGGAGCTCGAAAAGAGAATAAAATACTTTTTAACTCTATTTCATTATTCTTCTTTCCTCTATAACTTCATTGGCACAAAATTCTAACCTAATTATCAAAAGTAATTATTATTATTATTATTCTAACACAAAATTGATTCTTCTCTTATAAAAAAAATAAAAATTTATATTATTACTCCAAAATATACAAAATGCTCTCTTTAGAAAGCATAACTTAGGCTCGTAACACTGTACTACTGTAGGAATTATAAATTGATTTATTTTATTTATAAATTATAATGATTACATTAAAGAACAAATGGGGTACTAAAAGCTACATTGATTTACTGAAATAAAACCTACATATTTTATGAGACTCACAATTTTCCAATCACATTTCATCAGGTCAGCTTTACTCAGGGGCTAATTTTCATTATAATTCCAAATTATCAAAGACGTTTTGGAGTTACAACTACATTTACGTGGCTTGCACTTTGTGGCCAATTTTTGACTCGTTCGGTCCGACATTCGTGTATACGTACGCAGGTCGCGCCCGCGCACAAGTTCAAGGCTCGAAGGCCAAGTCGGTCCAAGATTTGCACCCCCCCTGCGGGCGCGTAGGTCATAGAGGAGTCTCTATGCAACAAATGATTACACCTTACAAATTGTTAACCATATATAAATTGGTCCACAAACTCATTTCTATCCTATGTGGGATAACTATTTAAGCATTCCCAACATTTCCACATTTTTTCCATTTTTCAATGTGGGATGAAACTATTATTTATAGCCTCCACTTATTATCACTATTCCATTTCTAACCAACGTGGGATTGTAATCTTTTTAAAGGCTCCTCTTCAAATCCCAACTTTCAATCAACGTGAGATCAATTTCACATTCACACAAGTGAAAATCAATTGCCACCAATATATTTTCCAACAATAACCTCTGTCTGGTCCATCTCCAGAAGCATCGCAGCATGTTCATGCTCCAGTTCGTCAACAAGAGGGTACAAATTCTCATCCAACATCTGCAATCCAATAAAATAAATTTTAGGAACATTATTATCAATAATGCCACGCCAAACTACAAATATAAATTCAAGTGGCAGAATGCTTACCGTCCTCTGTTGTTCAGGAGTTGCATTTGCCAGAGCAGAAGCCAGAGCTGTAATTGGCATAGGCTGTGGTATAACAGCATCACGTGGAAGCATACCACCCATGTCATAAGGAGTAGAAAGCATGCCTCCAGCAACACCAGACATTGGCACTTCCTGCACGTTTCGATTAGGAGGATAACGATACATTTGTCCCCTCGGCAGCATCTGAAAGTGGAACATTAAGCATACTTTGATATTACAAACATATACACAAATTTAAAAACATAAAATGAATCTATCTATCAAATAACCTGCTGTAGCATAAAAGGCAGAGGCTGCTGACTCTGTTGCAGAGGACCTGCTCCTCTTCTACATGGACAGGTGGCACAAAGAAATTTGGCATAGGAGCTCCACCAGGACGCATTCCAGGTACAAGCTACTGCTGATAACCAAATGCAGCCTGACAATATGAAGATGAAATGGTAATTGATAACATTAAAAATGAAAGACGAATGTATTCCATGGGCGCCTCGTATCAAATATTGACAATGTCTTTCGTTCCTCACTCCAGTGAAGTATACCACGATTGTTATAATAATCTAGTAAACTACGGAATGGAAAATTTTAATCAATAGATAAATTACTTCACTAGCGACACCTCAGCACCATTTATTCTCGTGTCCATACTATTAAACCTAAATCATAGCACCTCAGATTAAGTACGAGCCTTTGATATTTTTGAATCCACAACTATATTAAACTATGTAACTTGCACCAGAGAAGGTGTCCAGCAAACAGTTCTCTTTAACATTTTTTTTCCTTCTGCACAGAGCAGTGAATGTGAAGTCAGAGGAGGAATGGAAAGTAGTATTATTAAAACAGAAAGAATTGAACTCAAGAGAACAGAAATTACCTGAGGAATAATAGCAGGGGGAGCTTTCCCATAAAATAGTTGCGGCCCAATACCAGGAGGATAGATTGGCATTCGAGGAGCAATTGATTGTGGCATTGCAACTGGCCTCATTTGGGAAAACTGTGCCTAGATTTGGACATAAAATCAGGTCAAAAAAATTCGATTTGAAATGTTAAAGGTTGAGCCTAACTGTTGTGCATCAAATGGAGACCTCAGTTGCCATTAAAGCAAGTTGATGGCCACTTATTTATGTTTTTTTCCTATATTTCTTGTTGGATATTTTACCCATATTAAGAATGAGAATATCTTGGACAATTTCTTTCCATATTAAAGTGGTTAACTTGAAGACCAGGTTAAAGGTGAAAAGGAAAATAAAAGACTTTATTTTGGTATTCTACTTCAATAAGGAAATTTACTTGAACACGAATTCTACATATTTTAGGGGTTGTTTTTACCTATAAATATGTGTCTTAGGGAGCCATAATATTGTGAATCTTATGTGAGACTAATTAGAGAGAATTGGAGATGTTTATCTTTGTAGTTTCTTGTGAACTCTTTGTGGGATAATTTAAAGGGTAGAAACTTGGGTTAGATAGAAGTTCATTATTAGTATTTTCTCTGTAGTCTATGGGATTGAGTTGATGAGTGAAAGTCTATATAATTGTAACAATTTATTATATAGTGAAAGACTTTGGCGATCCGGAAATTTTGCGTTGTTATTATTTTTTTGTTGCTCAATTAATTCTTGAACATCAAAAGATCCTGTGGGTTAAAGAAGGGGAAATCAACGTTTAATTCCCAACAAGTGGTATCAGAGCGTCAGGTGGTTCGAAAATTTTATTGGAGCAAAAGAAAATATGTCTGTCAAGTACGACGTGGAGAAATTTGATGGAAGAATTAATTTTGGCTTGTGGCAAGTACAAGTCAAGGATATTTTAATTCGGCGGGTCTGCACAAAGCTTTGAAAGGAAAACCAACCGAGAGTTCTGACAAAGGAAAAGAAAAAGAAACTGAATCCAGTAAGATTGATGAAGATTGGGAATATTTGGATTTGAGAGCTGTTAGTACAATACGACTTTGTTTGGCCAAGAATGTTCTTGCAAATATTCATGGGATATCTGCTGCTAAGGAACTTTGGGAAAAACTGGAAGAGTTGTATCAGACGAAGAACTTGTCAAATCGCTTGTATCTGAAGGAACAGTTTCATTCGTTGAGAATGAGCGCAGGTACAAAAATATCCGACCATCTGAGTGTTCTTAACGGGATTGTTTCTGAACTGGAATCCATTGGAGTCAAAGTTGAAGATGAGGATAAAGCGTTGAGGCTCATCTGGTCTCTTCCATCCACGTTTGAGCACATCAAGCCGATTTTGATGTACGGGAAGGAAACGGTGGACTTTGCAGAAGTTACAAGTACGTTGATGTAACACCCCAAGTTCAAAACCTTAAAACCTAGGCATGTTAACTTCCATTCACATTAATTGCGGAATTAATCGTTTAAACATTAAAATGCGGAATTTAAAACGTTTGCACAATTAAAATATTCATTTATCTATTATAAAGTTTTACAGAAATTTCGGCAGAGTCTCCTCTATAAACTGGACATAGCCAACCTGTAGAGGGACATCAAGACCATTTTACAAATTCAATGCATCAATCACATCACAATCACATTCACCATCGCCAAAACCAATCCATTCATTTCCCGAACTCCTCAAGTATAAGATTTTTCCAAAACATCATCAAACATTGACCATTGGAATAAAAGGTAATTTAACCTCTAATACGTTTCATACTTAATTAAAATAACTTCAACCAAACCATTATCAATAATAATGAATGAAGAAATAAATTTAAATGATAACTCGAATGAATTTAAACTTTATTAATTAAGGCGACAACGGGTACTGTCGGAGTCAGCCGCCAAGTGCTCTCCTCGGATCACCTAACTTTCATCACCTGAAATGTTGGGGAGGGATTGGGGTGAGCTAAAACTCAGTAAGTAAACTGTATGCATGAATGCATGCTTATGACATGAATGCTTTTCGAAAATTCCATGTATGTATCCCCATTTACTTTACTTTCCAAAACTTTCAACATTTCAAAACTTTCACTTTACATTTCAAAACTTCCACTTCATTTCCATCGTGAGCTCACTTGATGTAACTTCTAGTCAATCAGAATACAGTGGGCAATTACTTATTTGGAACCAGATTAACATGCGCATTTCCACCGCAAAGCGGTTTAACATTCACTTTCCCACCGCGAAGAGGTGTAACATTCACTTTCCCACCGCAAAGCGGTGTAACATTACATTCGGGTACGCCGGTCCCCCGCGCCCCATTTCCCACTCGCATCTTTCATGAACTAGAAGCACACCCATTCATTCTTTAAAAACTTGGGATACATAACTTTTGAACAAACTTGCACTTTGACACATTCCTTTCATTTAAAACATTTCACTTCCCAATTTCGATGCCAATGCATGCTTGATGATGCAATGACATGATAATGTGTATGCTTGAACATTCTTCATAATAACATATACTTTCACAAAGTAAATGAAATTCATCAAAGCAATTAAGTTGCAAGACAGTCATTTACACATAACTTTCACATTTACATTCAACTTTGATGAAAATAGGGGGAAGTTTACTTACTTGACATCCTTAGCATTTACCGTTATCTGGATTTGCAAGTGGAGGAACATCGGCTGCCCGTGTCATCAATGTACCAAGATTTTAGTTGCATCTATCCATTTAGTAAAATATACTTTCAGTTCAAATATAAATATATTCATCATTCTTTTAACATTACATTAAACACGTTAAGACAATAAATCTTCTTCCCTTTTTCATTCTTGTGATCATTTATTCAAAACAAGGTATTAAGATATATTAAATACTTCCATACCATGCTCGAAATCGAAAGATTTAAACCATTCGACAAAACGTGTAACTTTCAGTTCACACACATTCGTTATTCATTTTAATAATAATCAAACATTAACCGAGATTAAAACTTCAATTTAATATATAATCCAAACCAAGCGGAATCTTAAGCTATGTCTAACACATTTAACACCATATTCGAAATGAACAATCAATTCAACACACCATAGTAAAATTTTACTCATCTTTTAGTTCAAACTAAAATTCAAAATTTCATTACCTAACTTTACAAAATTTCTCAATTAAAATTCTAAATATCAATAAATTTGAGTTTAACAATTTAAAATTAGAAATTTAACCAAAACCCAAAATCTGAAGATCATTCATTTACATACATACATACATTCAACACACATTTACATACACAAAAAATCAATAAATATATGTGTGTATCGAAGTGTGAAAGTGTGTGTGCGAGCATTGTGCGTGTAAATTTTAGGTGCGAGTGGGTTGTTTTCTCGCGTGTGTGGGTGCGCGCTCGAGGGGAAAGGGAAGAGAAAAAGGTAGAGAGGAGCGCCCTACCGTGATGGCGACCGGTGGTGAGGTGAGCGTTGCCGGCGAGAGGTGAGAGAGACGGGAGACAGAGAGCGCAGAGAGAGACAGAGTGTAGAGATCGCGAGGGAGGCGATGTGAGGGAGAGGAGTGAGTCGCTTTGAGTCGGGTGTGGGAGTGGGATCCGGGTTTGGGAATAGGGTAGGGTTTTAATTTTAACTTTCGAAATTTGTAACTTAGTCCCTCACTCTCCCCATGCGCATAGGTAGGTCCATAACTTCAATTTAGTCTACAATTACCACCAAATTTTCCCCAAATTTTAATTTAACACAATTTAGGTCACTTACAACTTAATCAATTAAAATTTATAGCATGCTTATGTAATAAAACAATTAATCACATAAAATTTCACGTAACCAATTTATAAGTTTTCTAATTGGCACATTGATCGAGACGGCGTCCAAGTCCTTCCACTGCAAAATAATTCAAATCATAGACATTAAAAATTATCAATTTAAAATTTATAACAACATTAACATAAATATCACGTAGGATTTCAGAATTGCCCATAAAATGAAAAGCGATCTTACAGTTGATCTCTGAAGAACGGAGATTGGGTGGAGGTGATAATTCATCTGGAAATAATTTGCTTGTTACTGAAAAGTGGAAGAGGGTAACTCCATGAAGAAGAAAGTTGTATGTTGGAACTGTGGACAATCCGGTCACGTAAGAAGAAATTGTCCAAAAGGTGGAGCAGACTCGGCTGACTGCTCAAAGGTGGACAATGCGACTCTCCTGGTGGAGGGCGGTGACGATGTACTCTGAGTAGGATGTGACATCCTCATGGCATGATGCTAGTTGCCGTGATAGAGGATGTGTTCTTACTGGCGGGTGCATGTGTTCGCACACAGCATTGGTTTGACTTGGATGCAAGGTGTGTGGTTGAATTGATGTCGATGGCTGATGAGCTTCCATGGAAAATCAAACAATGGGAGTTGCACCATAAGTTTTCAGCAATTTTGTTTTCGACATGAGCCGGTGAAAAGCTCGGAGTTCGTTGATAATTCTGAGTGATTATACTCATATGGTGGAGTATGTGATCGTCAAAGTGGAAAAAGCTTGTCTGTTTACCCAATGATTAATTTTTGAATATTTTGGCTCATATGAATTTGTGTCAAGGTGGAGATTGTTGGGATATTTGACCCAAATTAAGAATGAGAATATCTTGGACAATTTCTTTCCATATTAAAGTGGTTAACTTGGAGACCAAGTTAAAGGTGAAAAGGAAAATAAAAGACTTTATTTTGGTATTCTACTTCAATAACGAAACTTACTTAAACATGAATTCTACATATTCTAGGGGTTGTTTTTACCTATAAATATGTGTCTTAGTGTAATACCACTTTTTTCGTTTTACGCGCATTCTTGAATTTCATGTAATTTATATTGGTACCATTATAAATTATGTAATTGATTATTATTATTATTGTTCATATTTAACTTATTTTGCAGTGGAAGGACTTGGACGCCGTCACGATCAATGTGTCAATTAAAAGCTTATATATTGTTTACGTGCAATTTTATATTTAAGTGACATATTTCATTTAAATTGATATTGGGGTAAGTTTAGGGGCTATTGGGGAGTCAAATAGAAGTTATGAACCTAAATTACCAATTTATGAGAGTTGAGGGACTGAATTGCAATTTACCAAAATTTAAACATTAAACCTAACCTAAAGACCTCACACTCTCATATCCCTCTCTCACGCCCGACGTCTCTTCTCTCTCGGTCTCTGCTCGCTCCCTCGTCTCTCGGCTTCGCTCCTCCCCCGGAAACTACCGCCTCCCGCCGGTAGTAAGACCACCCTCTTTTCCCTTTTTCTCTTCACGACACACACACACACACACACACACACCCGAGACCGAACGCGCACACACGGTTCACACAATTTCACGCACACACACCTACATAATTCGATATACACATGTATATATATATATATATATATATTCTATGTAAATAACGTATGTATGCACCTTATATGTACAAATTCAGATTTATGGGTTGAGTTTTTAGATTTCAATTCTTATTGATTTTCGAATTTAAGCATAAATTAAGGAGTTAGGATGTTTAGGTGTGTGAGTGTTGATGTATGGGAATGTGTATATTATTATGTATGTATAGGTATATGTAAATATATAAAAATTGGATTTTTATGTGGGCACATGTATAATTTCAGATTTTAGTTTGTAGATAAATTTTTCAATTGTCGAAAAATGTGTAGTTTCATTTTTGAGCTAGAAAAGGGGTATAAATATAAGTTCAATTGTGTTAGTTAATTGTTTAGTTTATATGTTGATTTATAAATAAGTAAATTCCAAAGTTAGAATTTGGTTTGAGATTTGAGTAAATGTATTTAGACATGTTTGAATCAAATTGTGAGTCACGGAATTTTAACCTCAATTGTGGATTTCAAATTTTGGATAATGTGCGTGGGTGAAGTTTCAAGTTTCTAAATCCGTACGTTATGTCTTTTAAACTGTACTGCTAGTTAAGTTGAAGCATAATGGTAATTTTTGAAATATTAAGGGACTCTATGAATGTTTTTATTAATTTTCACTCAGTTATGATTTCGAATTTTAATTGGTCAATTTCAATTACGGGGGTTAATGCTAATAAATGTATATTTTATTTAATGAATGAATATAACTAGGATTGTTGGTACATTGACGACACGGGTAGTCGAGGCTCCTCCACTTGCAAATCAAGAAAACGGTAAATATCAAGGACGTCAAGTAAGTAAACTTCCCCCTATTTTCATCAAAGTTGAATGTAAATGTGAAAGTTATGTGTAAATGACTGTCTTGCAACTTACTTACTTTGTGAAAGTATATGTTATTATGAAGAATGTTCAAGCATGCACATTATCACGTCATTGCATCATCAAGCATGCATTGGCATCGAAACTTGGAAGTGAAATGTTTTTAAATGAAAGAAATGTGTCAAGGTGCAAGTTTGTTCAAAAGTTATGTATCCCAAGTTTTTAAAGAAAGAATGGGTGTACTTCTAGTTCATGAAAGTTGCGAGTGGGAAATGGGGCGCGGGGGACCGGCGTACCCGAATTAAGTCGCTCTGCGACGGAATGTTCAACCGTTTACGGTGGACTGTTAAACCGCTTTGCGGTGGGAAGTGAATGTTAAACCGCTTTGCGGTGGAAATGTGAATGTAATCTGGTTCCAAATAAGAAATTACCCATTGTATTCTGATTGACTAGAAGTTACATCAAGTGAGCTCACGATGGAAATGAAGTAAAAGTTTTGAAATGTTAAGTGAAAGTTTGAAAAGTGTGAATTTTCTGGAAAGTAAAGTAAATGGGGATACATATGTGGAATTTTTAAAGCATTCATGTCATAAGCATGCATTCATGCATACAGTTTACTTACTGAGCTTTAGCTCACCCCAATCCCTCCCCAACATTTCAGGTGATGAAAGTTAGGTGATCCGAGGAGAACATTTGGCGGCTGACTCAGACAGTACTCGCTGTCGACATTATTTAATAAAGTTAAATTTATTAAAGTTGTCATTTGAATTTATTCCTTAATTCATTATTATTGATAATTGTTTGGTTGAAGTTAGTTTTGATTAAGTATGGGTGACGTATTATGGGTTAAGTTACCTCTTATTTCAATTGTCAATACTTGTTGATATTTTGGTAAAATCTTATGATTGAGGAGTTTGGGAAATGCATGAATTGGTTTTGGCGATGATGAATGTGATTGAGATGTGATGGATGTTTTAAATTTTTAAAATGGTTTTTGATGTCCCTCTACAGGTTGGCTATGTCCAATTTATAGAGGAGACTGCCGAAATTTCACTAAAATTTTATAATAGATACATGAACATTTTAATTGTGTAAATGATTTAATTCCGCGTTTAATGTGAATGGAAGTTGACACGCCTAGGTTTTAGACTCTTAAACTTGGGGTGTTACACTTAGGGAGCCATAATATTGTGAATCTTATGTGAGACTAATTAGAGAGAATTGAAGATGTTTATCTTTGTAGTTTCTTGTGAACTCTTTGTGGGATAATTTAAAGGGTAGAAACTTGGGTTAGATAGAAGTTCATTATTAGTATTTTCTCTGTAGTCTATGAGATTGGGTTGGTGAGTGAAAGTCTATATAATTGTAACAATTTATTATATAGTGAGAGGCTTTGGCGATCCGGAAATTTTGCGTTGTTATTATTTTCTTGTTGCTCAATTAATTCTTGAACATCAAAAGATCCTGTGGGTTAAAGAAGGGGGAATCAACGTTTAATTCCCAACATTTCTATCCATTTCTTAATACATTAATTTCTTTTAATTGTGAAATTTATAAACATGGACCATGAAATGCTGTAAATTGAGTGCTCAAGAGCATAAAAATAAAGTTATACTCCATAAGGTTTATGCTTATTTTCGAGCACTCAATTTCGGTTTACAAGCAAATGTCAAACACTTGAAATGTTTATAGTGCTTAGAAGTAAAGCACCAAACAATCCCTAATAAGAACCACCAAAAACGCATACCAATGTAAAGCACGAAGTGACTTACTGACAGAAGGAGAAATGCCTCGAAGAACTTCCACTTTAGCCCACAATTGCCTCTAATAACAAAGGAGAAATGCATCTCACACTATCTTTACCTGTGACCTTGCCCTTCTCCCTTCTTTCCTCTGTGCAAGGGCAACATAGAACGGCTTACTGATCACCATTTTCCCATTCATCTCAGCAAGCTATAACATATAAACAGATAATAGCTCAATCAGTTTGACTTAATAAACATTTCGTGGAAACAAAAGTCAAAAGTATCAGCTATAATGTCAACTTACTGCTCGAGAAGCTTCTTCAGGAGTTGTGAATGCAACAAATCCAGATCCTCGGCTTACTCCACTAGGATCTCGCATAACCTAAAAATATTGAAAACAAAGTACAAGATGGGTGTCGAATTCAACAAATAATAATATTTTCTTGCTCTCATAAAAATTGTAATAGTGGTGAGTAAGATCGAATCTACAGAGATTGGTTAGCCCTTGTTTGAGCCCCATTATTTCTCATAAAATTTATCACTTTTTTCTACAGTAATTAATTTCAACCATCCAAAAAAGTTAAGCCCACAATTTTTTATTTTTCAAACCACTTTTTAACCATTAAATTTTCAAAACTCAATTTATAAATGGAAATAATGAGGCTCAAACAAGGGCTTAGATTTAATTCTTCGAAAAATTAAAACGATGAATTAAAAGTAAGGGGGATTTTTAAATATTTGAATGTGAAATTAAATTATAAATAAACAATTGCGAAATTAAACTAATGAAAATATCAAGTTAAATAAATATCTAGTTCAAGGTATAATCTCAGTATTGATTCATGGAATTGATCACGGATGCAAAAATAAAATCTTTTACTCATTTTCTAAATTGGTTATGGTCATTGATACGATCTAACAACTTATCTCTTCTTTCTTTATCGATAATCAAGAGACGCTCGTTAATCATTTCCCTAATCAATAAACAACCCTAGATACGATCGTAGGATTTAATTTACCAATAGTATTAATTTCTAGAGATGACCAATTCTAACCAACAAATTCACACGTGTGATTCATTTAAACTAGGTTATATATCTTCATAATATGAGTAAAAAATCAATCTATAATCAACTATGTTATTTGCCACTTGTATTAGAAAATCTAAACAATTACGGATTTAGATTTCTAATTGACTAAGTATCGTTTTGACAATTAAAACAACGTCCACTTTGTATTAATAAATCAAAACAATAACTTTGATGCAAACAAAAGATATATAAATAGAAAATAAATAAAAGAACAATTAAATTAATTAGATCTCACAATTCTTGTAGAATCAAAACTTCAATAATAATTTAGCTATCCATAAAAATTGAGAATGAAAAATAAAACTAAGAGAAAAGAGAATCATGGAAAACCTAAGACCTGAACAAGAAAAAGAGATAGAGAGTCCTCGTATGGAAAAACTCCTATAGATAAGGAAGGATCTAGTTTCCTTCCTTTTATCAAAATCTAATTATTTTCTAAAATAATAAAAATCTGTTAATTGCATAAATAATCTCTCTAAATATTCATATCCCTTTAGAAAATAATTGTGGGTCCAATAGTAATATTTTCTCCATCCAAAAATAGTCCATATAAGTCAAGTCTTCCTGAAACAGTAAGCGTGCCCACGCCTTATGCAAAGTCCTTGTCTGATTGTGCACCTTTTGATATTTCAATTTCCTCTTTTCAATTTGTGATATTGAGTCCAATTTGATCTCAATTCTCCACCTAATCCACAAAACATAAAATATGATTAATATCCACAATTTAAGTATTTAAAATTAATGGAGTAAGAGAAAATATTACAAATTAAATAGCAAATATGCGCTCTATCAGAATAGACAGGAGATGAAAAAAATACTAATCCCATGAGTGGAAAGAAAAAAAAGACGTAATCACAGAAATAATAAACTTGATTCCAAAATCTTCAAGCACATATCAATATACCTTGCATGATGCAATGGTACCAAACTCAGAAAACAGTTCCTTGAGTTTGTCATTATCTATGCTATCATCCAAATTCTTAACATATAAATTAACTCCTTGATATTTGTCAACAGCGTCCTTTGTGTTCTTCTCAAATCGACTTTTCAGTTCTTGTTCTCTCTCAGATTTTTTCTGAGCTTTTCCGACTTACCACTCCTCATCACCAAATTTCTTATCATCAGCATTCTCCATGTTGACAAAGCCAAAGCATTTTGACTTCCCATCAGCATCCCTCATCACTACTGCACTGGTGATTGCTCCAAACTCACCAAAAAATTTCTTCAGATCATCATCTGTAGTAGACTCTGCAAGATTTTTCACGTAGTTATTGTTGAATTTGGTCTTACTCTGCGTTGACTCTCTCTCCTGCTTAAGGAGGAAATGCCCAACATACACTTGTTTATCATTAATAAGCATGCCATTCAACTTGTCTATAGCATTTTGTGCAGAATCATCATTATCAAATTGTACAAACCCATAGCCCCTTGACTGGCCAGTAAGGTCTGTTGATATTTTGCAAGAAAGTATGTTTCCAAAGCTTGAAAAAGTATCATGTAGTGCTTTGTTATCAATTGATTTGTCCAAATTCTGCACAGGAAATTTCAATAAATTTGTAATATACTACATAAAAATACAAGCACAACTTTTATTGAAATATACTACATAAAAATACAAGCACAACTATCACAGTAAAATTTTTTGTGATAGAGAACAGAACTCCAACATGAAGGATTCAGACCATATATATAGTTGCAACTATATGGAAAGTTTGGAAACAACAAGAAAACAAATGCAAATTCTCCTGAACTACCAATTACAATAATACATAATATGTACTATTACAAAATACATGGGCAAAATATGGAAGGCAGCAAGGTACATAATCATCTGTGCCAAACATGGAATCTAAAACATCCCTTAGCAGGTTCTTGGTAACACACAAGATTATGTAGATAAAAATCCACCTACGTGAATTCCCTGTAACGAACTAATTGATCATCTGGAATGATATGATTGACAGACAAAAGAATCAAATAATAAATCGTACCACAGTAGGAAATGACATTCCAATTCATAAAGAATGCGCTCCTAATCAGACAGGTCAGATAAAACCAAAGCTGCAAACCAACTGAACAGAATTACCTTTATAAATATGTTTGCAGCTCCACTTTTACGAATACTGGGGTCCCGATGAGAAAACATTATTCAGATCGACTTGTTGTTCAAAGAAGTGAAGTTCAGCATTTCCATTGCCCTAGCCGCTATAATCAGGGAAACAGGAGACACATTAGATATTGCCAAATTTAAGTTTTCCCCTTTATCCAATAGGAAATACAAAGGAGAATGTAATGTGGAAACACTTAAAGCAACAAGCACAAAACAAAGACATCTCTTCAAGACTTCAACACATTTATCAATGCTATCAATTACAGAAGTGCACAAGAAACTTAAAATAGAAAAAGTACAATCTCAAGATCTCTCGAACGTCTAATGAGGCTAGATCAGGTTTCAAGGTTTATTCCCCTCAGCCCAGCCACACTGTTACTACTGTTACTTGGGTAAGGTGTAACTCTCCAGCTGAACCAATAAAACAACTTAGAAAGTAAAAAATATAAGGCCCGGTTCTCTTTTGAGGTCGTTTTCTGTTTTTATTTTCGAAAACAGTAAAAATGCATTCTATTTACTATTTTCGATAATGCATTTTAAAAAAAAAAATTGTACGCAAAACGTCCAAAACCTCGTTTTGAGCGTTTTAAGTGTATTTCAACAAAAAATGTTCAAAACGCGTTTTGAATTTTTATTTTTTTTTAAGCTTGGAACTAAGCTTAAAATATTTTTTTTGGAGAATTATCTTAGCTTGGAACTAAGCCTAAATATTTTTTTATTTTTTATTTTTTTGAAAATTATCCTAACTTGGAACTAAACATAAAATAAAATTTTATTGAATTCAATATTAACATTACAAAAAAAATTAAGTGAAAATTCTTGTTGTTATATTTCAAAAAATGCATTGATAAATTGACCATCGTGGTTTTGAAAGAACTTGCATTTTCTGGATTTTAATATAACTAAAGCTTCATCAAATTCCGAACCTGACTAAGCTGTGTTAATATAGACTCTTAGTGTTAACATTAATGTGTTGCAGATGACCATGTTTTCAGTGTATTGTGAAAGAAAATTTCAATTTGAGCCAGTAGTATTTTGTAAGTAAATTAATTAAAATTAGTTTAATTAGTATTTTGTAAAATTTCAAACAGAACGTGTTTTCCAACTTTTTATTTTCAAAAATAGTTTTTAGAAATGACAAACCAAACGCGTTTTCAACAAATTTGAAAACAAATATAAAAACAAGAAATACAAAACATTTTCGAAAATAAACATACAAAATAAAATACAAACAGAACGCTACCTAAGTCTGAGTTTGATATATTGTTTAAAAAGAGTTTTTTTTTTTTTAAAATGAATAGCGATTTTTAAGAGAATGAATAGTTGAAATTTGATTGAAAAGCTAAATGAATGATTGAGATTGAGTACTTAAAAAAAAAAGAAAAATTTAAAGTATCTCAGACAAGGGCTAAATTACACACGGAATAAGTCATAAACAAACTAGAATATATATTTAGTAAAACATTTTATTTTAACCAAATTAAAAGTGTAATTGCAAATAGAAACATTAAATGTATCAAAATTATACTAGATAGTTATGTTGCTCTGACTTAAGTACGGGTATCAGGGTACTAATCCGAGTGTCGGATCATTCTTTTTCAAAAATTTAGGATATGGGTATACAGCCAAAAAAAGTCCAAATTTTGGATATGGGTACGTAGGTACAGCTTTCAAAATCAATTATTTATGTGCCAAATCGAAATTTTATAACTTGTTTATTTGCAATTTTATGTGTAATTATTTATTTAATTATCCAGGCATGTTAATTTCTATTTAATTAATTTGTATGTGGCCAAAATTGCATTTAATTGAAATTAGGGAGGACTTTTAACCTTTAAATGAAAATTTTGAACTCAATTATATACTAAAATATATAGTTGAGGGACTTAATTGCAATTTTACCAAAGTAGAAAGTTTTCAACCTAACCTTAATTCTAAATGATGCGTTCAATCTAGAGGTGTCAATCCGGGTGGTCCGGGCCGGGTCGGTCCACCAATAAAAAGCCCGGTAACGGCCCGCTTGAAAAAAAGTCCGCCCGCTACGGGTTACGGGCCGGTTACGGGTCAGCCCGCAAATTTTGAACTACAACCCAGGCCCGCTCGCTGGCCCATCCGGGTCGAGCCCATACAGGTCGCGGTTTGTTCTGATTTGGCTCGTATAAATAAAAATATAGATTTTTTCATATTTATAGCAAATTTTTTGTCAAATTTCTAAATACAAAATGATTAAAATAATAAATTCATATTTATACCATAAAATATTTACATAGAATTTAAAATTATAGTTTATGTTATATGAATTACTTCTAAATTTATAAATTTAAATAAAACATAAACAAATAACAATTAAGTGATAAATGTATTTTTAATTACTATTATCAAAAAACGTTACTTTTTTAGCTATTAGGGAGAAAAAAAATAAGATTTTACTTTAAAAATTGTATTAGAGTTTCTAGAATAAGAGAGATTTTCAATGTTACCATATTTAATAAAATAATTTATTTTTATTTTTATTTTTTTTACGGACCAGCGGGTTAATCGCGGCCCGCGAAGGTTTGACCCGCAAAACCCGCGGTTCACAATTTCTTGACCCGTGAACCGCCCGCACGGGTCGGCCGGCGGTCCCGGGTCAATCCGGGCCGATTTTCACGGGTCTGATCGGCCCGTCCGTCTTGACAACTCTGGTTCAATCCCTCCCTCTCAAACCCGCCTACTTCTCTCCCTCCTGATTTCTAAACTCGCCGCCGCCGACGACCACCAGCAACTCGCCACCGCCGACGAACCCCACCAAGGTAAGTCCTCCCACTCTCCTTCTTCCTCCCTTACACTCACTGTGACACGCACATGCACTGGAACACACATCCATTTTCCAATGTCGTGTCCACTTGAAAATGGAAGAGTCCGCCCCATATTTCATACCCGTACCCGTGTCGCGTCAGCACGGTATGCCGGTCGCGATCGGAATGGGGAGTCCGAGCATCACAGCTAGATAGTAAATCAAAAGATCGTGATCACATAACATGACAATGAATCCACATATCAACATAAAAGGCCAACAACAAAGAAACAACTAAACAATAACTTGAGGAATTTACTCGCTCCAACATTAAGAAGAAAGAAAATGCAATTCAAAGGACCAAAAAAACTCCTTACATATTCTAAGGTCTAAGCTATGGAAGACCAAGCCTAGAAAGTAGAGGGAAACGACAAAGAGCGCAGAGAGTGAACACGAAGGTGCACACTTCGCAATCACCCCAATGTGTATAAATTGAGATGTTAGCCCAATTCTAGATTTTGTACTCTTGATGAAAAACCCATGTGAGCCAAGCCTCAAGGTTTAGGCATTTTTAAAGCACTGAATTCCGACAAGTCAAAACAGCCCATAAATTTTAAAATCAACCCGAAACAAAAGGCTCCTCTTTACATCATATAAGCTCTCTCAACAGGGAAGCAGCAAACAAGAACTTCAATTGTGTAATAACAGTGAGTGCCAAGTATTTTCTTTATTGTTTCCTTTTTATTGTCATTTTCGCTGACATGGGGCTGTTTAAAGGTTCAGACAAATACTTAAAGCCAGCCTGCCTTGTTTAGTTGATATGTAATAGCTCATACAAAATCAAACTGCTGGTGGTCACCTTGATAAAACTCAATCGAGCTGGGCTCTACGTGTAAAGGAGTAAACCTTGAGAAGCTTTTGATCGTTGTTAGTCACAGCTAACAGATGGGGGTTCATTTTACTGCTACAGCCAAAACCCAGAGTTTCAGCCAAAGATGAGTGTATCTAAAGCTTTTGGCACAGTATCATTCCTGCTTACATTATCCCACATACAAATACTCCTGATTACATTATTCAACATACAAATATGAATCTGTCATCCATTCTATGTATAGTGATCATATATCTCAATGTCATTTATTTCTTCACTCTCAAGGGAGACCAAACGGTTAATATTAAGTGAACATTCCAACCATAACAAACCATGACTTAGAAAGGAGGAGAATATGCTTGTCATTGTAGTGAAGTACCCATTGTACTTTAAGTGAAACAAATATTTAGGGAAATTCAAAAATTGCATTACATGTCAGTAAATTCCATCAAGTATTGATTAATCTTGCCATCAATTTGAGCAAAATCTGCTAAAGTAATTGTACAACAAATAATCGAATAGCAGCAACCAAATATTACAAAATAGAACATGACCAACATTCATGTCAAATAACGACCAAAAGAGTGCAAAATTTAAATGTATTGAACATTTTGCATCTTTAAGTTTTAACACAATATATGGAAAGTTGATGGTAAGATATGTACTAAAGGCCTAGAAATATGAGCAGATTGTAATCAGCTAACTAGAAACAATTCTGTTTTCTTCTTTCGCCTTGTTCCGTCCACAAACATGTTAATCCCACTCTGGTACGAGTGGAATTACCAAAAACTCATTTTCCAGAACACTAAAAAAAAAATAATAAATAATATAAATAAAAATGAAAAATAAGTTCCTAATGGACTAATATCAAGACCTTTAATCAACTAAGGTGCCATAAAGAACGCCAAAATACAAAATGCAATTGATAAAGTAATACATATCATCACAATGTATAACAGCAAAAACTTAACCATAGAAATTTTACCAGCACGTTTGAAACTAGTAATTAAAAATAGAAAGATTATATCTCCATACCTATTTTCCGATTTGGAGGAGTCAACACAAGCTTTTTGGACAACAAATCTACGGGAAATGCATTTTCACTTGAATCCGATGTCAAAATGGTAGAAAAATACTTTTTCCACACAGCAAAAGATGACTGGGCACATAAAATGTAATGAATCATTCAGAAATTGACTCTAATGACAAAAAAACACAGAACAAAGAACATAGTAAACGTTAATTGTATTTTGAACATAACACATTTCAATCAATAAATATATTCAATGTGTGTAAAGTCTCTTTTAATTAAAAGCTACCTTCCCAGGGACAGAAGATCGTAGTGACGACAAAGTATCCCCAGAACCATGACCATTCAAGACTACTTCAGATTGCAAAAAGATAAATACAATTAGAAATCAAGATAAAACTATACTTTGCTAAAACACTAAAAACTAATTATAAAGTACAAGCATAAAAAATGTGTTCAAGCGCAGTAAAAAAATAAAAATCAAGCAATAGCCAATAAATGGGAATTTTTCTTTGAGAAAAGGAAAGATGAGAAAAATTACCATACCATTATTATTAGAAATATAAAACGATCTAAGCGAGGAATAATCACAAGAACCAACGACACGAAAAACTCTTCTTGAAATTGATAACGCCATTGCAAATGCCATGATAAGAGAGGTCGAATCTCGAGAGAGAAATGAGGGAACTATTTTGCTGCTAGCACTTAAACGAAATCCTTTCATAAACCATTTGCTATTGTCCATACTCCATAATGTAGCTAATTTCATAAATATTTATTGAAGTTTGTGAAACATAATAAGTTGATCCTTAAAGTATTTTGTCCTTTATTTATAATAAAAATTTATAATGTCAATTAACATTATACATGAGCCGTTGAGTATTATGTTGACATATTTAGCCCTTGTTTGATTTCACTACAATCTCATAAGAAATACTATTTTTTTTTTACAGTAATCAATCTCAATCATCCAAAAAAGTCAAGTCCATAATTTCTTACTTTTCAAACCATTTTTTAACCATTAGGCTGTGTTTGATTCATGCATATTTTCCAGAAAAATGTCAAATCATGGAAAATATTTTCCACCTTTTGCATTTGTTGGGTGTTTTGTTGGAAAAATTTGCCTTGAAAAATATTTTCTTAGGTACAACCATTTAAAGCACAACTACCTCATTTGCCTTGAAAATATTTTCTTACCTATTTGCTGAGAAAATATTTTCCAGCTAAGGTGGAAAATTCTTTTGCGTCACGTTTGATCATTTTTATTATTGTTAATTGACTTATTTTTTTTTCTTCAGAAATTAACATTATTATTATCAAGTACAAATGAGTGAGAAATTAATTTTTTTTTTATTAAAATAGTTAAATTTTGATTATTTGCCACAGAAAATAATATCAATCAAACAACAAAATTAGGAAAAT
This sequence comes from Ligustrum vulgare, assembly GCA_963555705.1. Lineage (NCBI taxonomy): Eukaryota > Viridiplantae > Streptophyta > Magnoliopsida > Lamiales > Oleaceae > Ligustrum > Ligustrum vulgare. The sequence goes on along the minus strand of OY743173.1, from coordinate 35,772,923 downwards.
CTTCCACTTTTTCACCTGAAAAATTAATCTAATCAAACACTTCCAATTAACATTTTCCAGGAAAATAATTTCCAACCAAATCAATTCCTAGAAAATATTTTCCTACCATCTATTTTCCATCTTTTCTATCAAACACAGCCTTAGATTTCTAAAACCCAACTTTTTTTTTCAAAAGCTATGTTTATCAAACAAGGGCTTAATTAACAAGTCTTCATTTGAGAATTTGATGAATTTTAAAATATTGTAAGGTAGTATTTGAAAGTCAACCTTTGCCATGGAAAATGAATTCATTTGCCACTTTCCATCTTTTTTTTTGTTGATTTATAAAGTCATTATTTTGTCCACTATACTTAGTAGCGACTCAACCATGACAACAAATTTCACAATTCTAATGCGTGCTTTTTCTTTAGAATACATCCATGATGTAAATGTGGATATAATACCACTACCGAATGTACCATATTAAAGTTGATCATGTTTTGTCATGCATTTGCGATAGTGATGGTTGAGATGGGTAGTACCTATATTCTTTTGCTATGCCAATTGTTGTGCACAATATTTGCATATTGCTTTATGTTCTTGGTTTCGTCAGTTGTATGCCCAATTGAAATGAATTCAATATTGAGTTTTATTCTTCCACGTAATAGTGGCTCTCGTGGCTTATAATTGCATTAATTCCATTAAGAAATTTTTTCCTAAATTTTGCTAGAATAAAGCGTTAATGATATTATATGATATATTATTGTGTTCGGTACTTTTTAATGGCTACAATATGATGTAAATATTTATATAGTTATATTCTTCGGGAATAACAGCTCATTATCATTTATTAGAAAATAAATGAGATTAATAAAATATGGGTTGCAACTATTTTGAACCATTAGCACGGCTTCACTGCTGCACAAATGGTAACTTTCAACACCATTTATTTAATTTTCTACAACAAATAATATTCTTCTATTAGAATATTAGTGTAATTAAAGTTATGCTACTTTAGGAATAATAACATAATGGGTCTAATAAACTATATTCTTCTGGAACATGTAACATATTAAACTAGAATATGTAATGTAAAATATATTCTATGTTTTTTCAAGAACAATAACGAAATATTCCTTTACAAATAATGCTACAATGTTTTTCTGATTGATTTAGATTATTTCATTTCAAGATTTATAATTTAATATTATTCTGAAATATTGATTTAGATTATTTCTTTAATAAAATGCTATAATATTTTTCTGAAATATTAATTTAGATTGCTTCTTTTCAAGATTTATAATTCAATTCTAAAATATTGTAATACAATATTCTACTGAAATATTGTACTGAAACATTTAATGAAAAAATTACATTCAAATATTTATTTATCTTAAACTGGTATAGTTAAAACGATATGATTAGATTGAATAACTATACCGATTTGTTATGTAATTCAAAGTTAAAAGAATAATGACATTTTCATTAAATAGGAAGAAAAAGTTCTTTGCAAATTTATTTGACAAGAACTTTTGACTTTCTTTGGTTGAAGGAATAAGAGATACACAAAGTAATAATATATAGAGTTGTAGGGGTCCAAATGTCATTCAATAATACCTATAATATTTACGACAGTTTTAAAAATATCACCATTTTAAAGAGATTCTTATGAATTTTGTGAAAATCTATTCAAATTCACGAAATTCATTAGAATTTAGGGTCCGTTTTATAGTGATGATAAAATTTGGGTGAAAAGAAAACGAATTCCAGATAATTGAATGCTTGAGAACTGGAAGTTTAATATGTTTGCTTTGTTTAATTTTCTAGGTGGAAAAAGTGAGAAATTTTTCAAGTTTTGTTGTTTGATTGACATTATTTTCATGGCAAATAAAGTAAAATCTAACTATTTTAATAAATTTTTTTTCACATATTTGTACTTGATGATAATAATAATGTTAATTTTTGGGGAAAAATAAGTCAATTAACAACAATAAAATTTATCAAACAAGGCTTTTATGATTTTCCAAGTAAAAGTGGAAATCAACATTTATTAGTTAATAATTCATTTGCATTAAAAATAAGGATAAGGAATTGCACAAACTCCAATAAAAGTAGCAAATAAATTCCTAGGCAAAATAATGACTTTATCAATCAACAAAAAAAAAAAAAAAGATGAAAAGTGGCAAATGAATTCATTTTCCATGGCAAAGGTTGACTTTCAAATACTACCTTATAATATTTTAAAATTCATCAAAATCTCATTTGAAGACTTTTTAATTAAGCCCTTGTTTGAAAAAAAAGTTGGGTTTTAGAAATCTAATGGTTCAAAACTGGTTTGAAAAGTAAAAAATTGTGGACTTGACTTTTTTGTATGATTGAGATTGATTACTGTAGAAAAAGTAGTATTTTTTATGAGATTGTAGTGAAATCAAACTAGTCCTAAATATGTCAACATAATACTCAACGACTCATGTATAATGTTAATTGACATTATGAATTTTTATTATAAATAAAGGACAAAATACTCTAAGGATCAACTTATAATGTTTCACAAACTTCAGTAACTATTTATGAAATTAGCCATTATGGAGTATGGACAATAGCAAATGGTTTATGAAAGTGTTTCGTTTAAGCGTTAGCAGCAAAATAGTTCCCTCATTTCTCTCTCGAGATTTGACCTCTCTTTTCGGTAAGGTAATCTACTTTCGCTTTCTAATCAAATATAAAGAAACATTATTCCTTTTTATGTAATTGAAGTTATTGCTTAAATGTGTAGATGTAAACCTCAGATTTCCAGCTCAAAATTTGTGTTTTACACTTTTTTCTTTTCTTTTCAGAAGCTAAACCAATAAGGGGGCATGTGATTTCAATCTGTATCTGGCCTGAGTATCTTCTTAAGGGTTTTGATACCTATTATCGTGGCATTTGCAATGGCGTTATCAATTTCAAGAAGAGTTTTTCGTGCCGTTGGTTCTTGTGATTATTCCTCGCTTAGATCGTTTTATATTTCTAATAATAATAATAATAATGGTATAGTAATTTTCTCATCTTTCCTTTTCTCAAGAAAAATTCCTATTTATTGCTTGATTTTTATTTTTTGACTGTGCTTGAACCCATTTTTTATGCTTGTACTTTATAATTAGTTTTTAGTGTTTTAGCAAATAATAGTTTTATCTTGATTTCTAATCATATTTATCTTTTTGCAATCTGAAGTAGTCTTGAATGGTCATGGTTCTGGGGATACTTTGTCGTCACTGCGATCTTCTGTTCCTGGGAAGGTAAATTTTAATTAAAAGAGACATTACACACATTGAATATATTTATTGATTGAAATGTGTTATGTTCAAAATACAATTAACGTTTACTGTGTTCTTTGTTCTGTGTTTTTTTGTCATTAGAGTCAATTTCTGAATGATTAATTACATTTTATGTGCCCAGTCATCTTTTGCTGTGTGGAAAAAGTATTTTTCTACCATTTTGACCTTGGATTCAAGTGAAAATGAATTTCCCTCAGATTTGTTGTCCAAAAAGCGTGTGTTGACTCCTCCAGATCGAAAAATAGGTATGGAGATATAATCTTTCTATTTTTAATTACTAGTTTCAAACGTGCTGGTAAAATTTCTATGGTTAAGTTTCTACTGTTATGCATTGTGATGATATGTATTACTTTGTCAATTGAATTTTGTATTTTGGCGTTCTTTATGGCACCTTAGTTGATTAAAGGTCTTGATATTAGTCCATTAGGAACTTTTTTTTCAATTTTATTTATATTATTTATTATTATTTTTTTTTTAGTGTTCTGGAAAATGGGTTTTTGGTAATTCCACTCGTACCAGAGTGGGATTAACATGTTTGTGGACGGAACAAGTTGAAAGAAGAAAACAGAATCGTTTCCAGTTAGCTGATTACAATCTGCTCATATTTCTAGGCCTTTAGTACATATCTTACCATCAACTTTCCATATATTGTGTTAAAACTTAAAGATGCAAAATGTTCAATACATTTAAATTTTGCACTCTTTTAGTCGTTATTTGACATTATTGCTGGCCATGTTCTATTTTGTAATATTTGGTTGTTGCTATTGGATTATTTGCTGTACAATTACTTTAGCAGATTTTGCTCGAATTATGGCAAGATTAATCAATATTTGATGGAATTTACTGACATGTAATGCAATTTTTGAATTTCCCTGAATATTTGTTTCACTTAAAGTACAATGGGTACTTCACTACAATGAAGCGTTCTTCTCTATGATACACGTTTACGCCCAAGAACTCGGGACAAATTTATGGAAAACATCAAATTTGTGGCGGGAAAAGGTGATAAAATCCGGTTTTGGCTTGACAAATGGATTAGTGAACAATCATTTCAAGAGGCTTTTCCTAGGCTTTTCCGCCTATCTAACAGCAAAAATGCTCTCATTTGTGATATTGTTACCTTTACATTAGCCTCAAGTCTGGTTTGGAACTTAGATTTTGACAGGAATCTCAGTGATAGAGAAACCGAAGAATTCACTTCCCTACTATATATTCTTGAAAATACCCACATAGATACTTCTTCACCTGATAAAAGAATATGGAATGCCCACCCATCGGGTGAGTTTTCTTGCAAATCTTTTTTATATACTTTATTTTAACCAACATGTCACACCTCCTATCCACTTTTTCAATTCATTTGGAAGAGTGTGGTACCCTCTAAGGTTAAAATTTTTGTTTGTTTGGCTTCTTTGGGAAAGGTGAACACTTGTGACGTGTTGCAATTGAAAAGGCCATATTTGAACATACCCCCTCACACTGCATTATGTGTAAAAAGGCGGAGGAGAACATCTACCATATATTACTCCATTGTGCGATTGCTAGAGACATTTGGTGCAGAATTTTGTGCATATTTGGTGAAGAGATGGCATTACCAAGAAGATGGTCAGAAATGATAGGGATAAAATGTTCATTTGGGGGAAACAACAAGGAAAAAAAGGCGATATGGAAACTGATTTTAATATCATCAGCTTGGACAATATGGACATAAAGAAACCGGAGGATTTTTGATAATATTGATAGATCGTTGGAGGATATCTGGGATAATATTATTTTTCTTACAGGATTATGGGCCAGAGCTGCTGGAATTTTTAGTGGTCTAGAACATTTTCTTTTTCGACTGGATCCTAATAGTTCCTTATGTCCCATTGTAATGAATTGTTACTAATCTCGTGGTTTACTTTTTGTAAGTGTCACAAGTTTTCATTGACACTTGTAGTGGATGTCTTGTCCACTATAATATTTGTAACACCATTCTCATTCTCTTTAATAAAAGTCTTTTTCTTATCAAAAAAAATAATTGGTCCTAGAATTCTTTTTTAGATATCAGGAAATGCATTCTCTATCATTCTTTAATATTTCAGACACCGTCTTTCTGTGGACATAATGAAGGATGATAAGAGAATTTAATATTTTGTCTAGTTCATGTATCAAAAATTTTGAGGTTTGAGCAACCTGTCATTTAGACAAATATGTGTACCCGTCAGCTGTTGTCCACAATGTTTGAAAAAGCAAAAATGGGTGCTGAGACTTTTTTCCTTTGTTAGGCTGAGGTGACTGGTGAGGCTATGCGTAAACCTTGAGGTTGATTGAGGCATTAGTCTCACAACAAATCAAATAATTGGGTAAAAAGTTATAAAATAATACAAAATACGAAAAATTTGGAGAAATAAAAAAAAATTAAAATCAGAGAGAGGACGAAATTCAAAACTGTTGGTGGTCTCCTATCAAACTTATGGAAGAAGCTTCTTGTGTCTTGGGGACAGCGATGAGGTGTGGGGTAGGTTAGTGCCGTAGAGGCTTTCCTGGACCAAAGTTACTAAGGCCTAGGGCCTCCAATATCGAGCCTAAATAAAATAAAATAATCTTACCTAATATTATTTGTTTACCCTAATTATTTTATATTTAAATCTTTTCATAATTCATTTACCAACATTGGACTTAAATATTTTAATGTTGCTACGCTTGTAAGGGCCTCATAATAAATACTCGCCTAAAGCTTCAAATTCTCTGGGGGCGGCCCTTGGCATTGTTTTTGTGTTTTATTGTTAGTCAAAGAATTGGCGTGCCCATTCTTTTACACAAGAACAAGAGTCTTCCCATAAAAATGCTCTTTCATCTGTAAGTCATATTTAGACTTAGGGAAAAAAATAAAATAATCAAAATGTCACAGCAAATCTAGGCTCATGCCTCGTGCCTTGAGGTGTGTGCCTCATTCAATAAGGTCTGTCCTTAATAAAATAGTACTAAAGGTGCGCCTCACGATCCTTGTTGCCGCCTTTTCGAATCATGGTTGTCAATTTTATAATTGAAGTACCATAATCAATAGGAATTGACACAACATTTTGAAAATGAAACAACGAACCCATTTGTAACTGAGTTTAATGAGACAACGAACCCGTTTGTAACTGAGTTTAGTATCTCATAAACCTTGTGTGGCTTCTGGAAATGTTATTGTACCTTATGGATTAATTGTTGTATCTTGACCCCTCTTTCTCCAGTTGCAAAGTGAGGAAATCAGGGATAGCTGTTGCCTTCATATTTTTTCCATTCAGTTGTTATTGTTTGTTACTTATATTTTGTCTTTGAAGGTTGGAGTAAATTGACGTTCATTTTGGAATTTAGTTAAGAAAGTTTACTTTCTTATCAAATATTCTAGTTCTCTTTATGATAATAATTCATTTTTTATTTGACAAAGAAGAAAAAAAAGAAGAATAATAATATAATATACCTCAAAATTATTACACATGGTTCTTATTCCAGTATTATAATTTTTGAGACAATCTTATTGATTATTTGTATTGATATATTAGGTCTCTATCAGGATCTGGTGATTCCTGTTACGAACTTCCATAATGAAGATAAGGGATTTATGGTATTGGCTGGTGATGTTTTTGATATTCCAATTAGGAAGGATATTATTCATCGTGTTGTAAGATGGCAGCTTGCTAAACGGCAGCAGGTTTGATATTTTTAGCTGGTTGGTTGAGTGAAGAATGTGAATTCATGCAACTTGTATGATTGGGAAATTACATTTATAAATCATTGTCATTTCTTCATTGTTTTATGCAGCCTGATAGAAGCCATCAATTTGTTCTATGAGAAAATGGTTTCTACTTTCTGATAATGTGGATCTGGACGCCGCTATGTTTTTTTACACCAATTTTTGGATGTTATTATAGCTGAGAGTTGTGTTGTATGAATGTTCTTCAGGGTACCCATTCAACAAAAACTATTAGCGAAGTCAGTGGGACTGGGAGAAAGCCATGGAAGCAGAAGGGCACTGGTCGAGCAAGACATGGAACTCTGCGTGGTCCTCAGGTTTTGTCTTGCATATAACTAATTGTTTGTATTATTATTGCTTTATTATAAGCTCCAAATGAATATTAATAGATTTATTTAATGATGATCAACAGTTTAGAGGTGGTGCTGTTATGCATGGTCCAAAGCCACGTAGTCATGCCATCAAGCTGAACAAGAAGGTGCGGCGGTTGGGGCTGAAGATTGCCCTGTCAGCCCGTGCAGCAGAAGGGAAGGCAAGTCATCCTTCCTCCCTGGATCTAAAAGAAAATGAAAAATTGAAATGAACAAATGTAACTCACATCATTATGCATTATGCACTGGAAATAGTACACTTGGGATGTGGGTGATTCAAATAAAATGGTGTCTGCCTGTTATAATGATAAGGTTTTTCTGGGAAGGATCGCGTGTTTCCTGTTTATAGAAAATTGAGATTTTTACTTGGCCTTATGTAATGAGTTTTATAAAATTTAGATGAACCGTGTACTTGATATTTTATTTCTGCAGGACCATTGGCAACAAGCTAAATTAGGCCCCTGTTTGAGCCCCATTATTCTCACTCATTTTTATTATTTTTCTTTTTTTTCCTCAAATTCATTTTCGATCACACATTCTATCAATAAAATAATTCGCATGTAAACCCAAAATTTTTCCTACTTATTAACTACATATTCTCCAAAAAACTAATATTCCAAAACTCATTTTTTTTTGTGAATAATGGGTCTCAAACAAGTGCTAGAATAAAATTGACACTAGGTTTTATTATCTTTGTTTAGGTTGTCTGTTATGCTTGTATTGTATCATCTTAATATAAAAGTTCTGTGTCCAGGCCAATAAGTTTTAAATGAATCTCTGCTAGTGGGAACTTGTAAAGTTCTAATTGCGTACTTGCAAAGCTGTACTATAGATCTGGAAAATGATTTGTGTGGCTGAACTCATGCCAGTGGGACTTGAAGTTTCAATCATATATAGGGAAGCTTCTGTCTAATATCTGGAGCTCCTTTTTTAGTTTTTATTTTCAATAGATGACACCTTACAGCATGTAGATCATTTGCCAAAATGTAGATGATTGGGAACACTCGTGGTAATCTTCTTGTTCATCATCATGATTTCTGGCTTGCCATGAATCTTTTGTTGCAGCCCTGTTAGAGAGTTTTGTTGAACTCGCTTAAAAGAAAAACCTGAGAATAATATCTTCCAAGGGTGGCAACTTAATTAAATAGCCATCTCCCCCAGCGCCCTTTGCCAGATTTCTTACCATAATGACATGTTTGGTTGGAGGATTGGCAGATTGGATAGTACTAGACAATCTTAAGGAACAAAATATAAAAGAAAAACTAAAGTCCTATTTATTATAATGTCCAATCATATGAAATCGCGTGGCAAAACATGTAATAGGGGATAATTCCCACGGATCATTTAGCATCTCAAATAAATCTTTTATGCACAAAGTGCTTTCGTGTATGCACATGATTTCTCCTCTAGGTACTCGACTTTTCAAGTATGATGAGCATTTTATAATCATAAAATTTTATAACCGTCGTTCATAGTGTTAAATATGATTTGCTAATGTACATTTTTTTTTTTTTTTGTGGATCCCTGACTTGTTTGTTCTACAACTAGTATTTACTTGCTTTCTGCAATATCTATTTCGATAAGTATTCGTAAAACTTTAATGTTTTTACATAATTAATACTAATATAAAATGCATAAAATAATAATATTATATTATAATGATTATTAAAATTTAAAAAACAACATGTCTAATCCAAATTATTAAAAACTTATGTGGACAATAAATGCCAATTTATATATTTGTACAGTAAGTGCCAAGTTATTGTTAATTATTTGTGAGTTATTTACATAATTTTCGCTTTTGCCTCTTGTATTTAACATTTTTTTTTCAAATTTCTAAAAAAAAAAAAGCATTTTAAAATCTCAATATTATCTACTTTAAATACGACATTAATCTGCATGAATTCAAATGGAAATTGCATTAATCAACATGGATTTAAGTACGACATTACTCTAAACGGATTTTTATTTTATTTTGTTTTGTTTTATTTTATTCTGTTTTATTTTATTTTATTTTAGTTATTTTTTTCCCCAAAAAATTGCAAACGCATTTTGGTGAAAATGGCTTAGCGCCTGGTTTTGAGCAAGAGGATTGTATTGTATTGAAGCCAAGGGGTGGCCCAAGTGGGAGGGCACACCCCTTACCAGGCTTAACGCCTGGTTTTGAGCTTCACTGGGGGTGGGGGGAATTTGAGGGTTTTTATGTATCAAAAAGTCTTGTATTGTATTGTAAATGATGATTTTAATTTATCATTTCTAACTTGTATCTAATCAAGACTATCAAATCTACAGCTTGTGGTTTTTGAGGATTTGGAGCTCCCTTCACACAAGACAAAGAACATTGTGAACCATGTCAGTCAAATGGAGAATACCAAGAAACTTCTGGTGGTTGATGGTGGTCCGATTGATGAAAAGCTAAAGCGGGCTACTCAAAATCTACATTATGTGAATGTTCTGCCTTCGATTGTAAGTCCCTTTTTTCTTTCTTTTCTGAAGTGTTCATTTTTGTAAGCCATGTGTGTAGGCTTGTCTGTTTTTTTCGTTACCTTTCCATTCTGGCATCACTTTGGTGGCAATTGGAGGGTTTGATACTGTCCCGACTCATGGAAGATAATAAGATAATCCATTAATATGTGACGGATCAGTTAAAGTACTGCAGTTTAATCATAATTTTCTGTAATTACGAGGGGCTCAGTCAGCATTCAGATGATATGACCAGCTTGTGCTTGCATTCAGCAATTAAAATTTGCAAAATCTTAAATATTTTGTTTTAGAGTATTTTTGGTGTTGTATCCATGGTTTTTCTGACGTTATTCACTCGAAACCATTCTTATTGAGCACTATCCTTTCACACTGACTGGCGAGTGGCGACAGTGGAACATTTAATTCACTACCTGTTTACGCAATTTTCTTGATCAACATATTTTCTCTTTTCAATGCCCAATTTGATATGTGACCAAATTCTATGCGCTAATCCAACAATTCTCAATCTCTTTGGTTCTTTAATTGCAGGGTTTAAACGTTTACAGCATCTTGCTGCACGACACACTCGTAATGTCACGTGATGCTGTAAATAGAATAGTTGAAAGGATGCACACTCCTATCAACCGCTAATGTGACTTCTGCAGGTTGAAATGAGAGACATTTTGGTAGTTCATTTTGGAAAATTCTAGACGCGCACAATAATTTCTTGTATTTGTTTTTATCTTCAGAAACCTTGCAGATGCACAATTTATTTAGTTCTTGATCATCTGATTTTACATTGTATCTTATTTGTAACAATTTGACAAGTTAGAATTTGCACTAGATTTGTTTGCAGAACCTGAATTTTTTTTTCTAACTTGTATCTGTAAAGGAGTTCTTTCTGGTATCTCAAAAGTTCATTTCACGATAATAACAGGGATGTAGAGTAATAATATTCATCTATATGATAATCATGAGTATGGGTTTATGGTTGGGGGTTATTGTCACATCGTCTAATAAAGAAAACTCATTTCAACTCCATTGAACAATAAAGTTTTGGTATTAAGGTTTGGGGTTCCATAGTAAAAGACCAATTTTGTTAGTAGCTTGAACTTTTATACATAGGTCAATATTTTTATCTTTATTCAATGTTTTGGCCCTTTATAAATTCTTACAAGATGAAGTCTCTTTGGTACACCCCAATCTTGTAGTATGATTGCTCGTTTGACTGTCACAAGGATTAAATTGTTTGTTAGAGCTTAACGAGTTCTAATAATGTATTAAGACTTTATATCCATCTAAAATGATAAATTTGTTAAGAGGATTAATGCTAACTCTTATATGTTGGTTAATGTTTTTATATTTATTGTATTGTAAAATTGGCCCCTAATTAAGATTTGAAGTTTCATCGTAAAAAATCAAACATTGTTAAGAAAACCTATATATTGACCCTTATGCATAAATTTTGAATTTTGTATGCTCATTTGAGGTTCAATCGGATGAAGTTGTGTTAGAGCTAAATGTGCCTATATGCATACGTATTACATGAACTTTCACTTTTAATAAATTTTGGGTTATTTCATCCTAAAAAGGTAGTCAAGAAAGTTTTCGGAAGATTAAAGTTTTAATAGTTAAAAGTCAAATATATGGTAATATTAAAATTGATTAATCCTACTTATACGTTGACAATGAGGATGACAAAAAATGAGGTGACGAGATTGTGTGTGTTGATTTAGGACTTAATGTGATGGATAAAGTGATAAGATTGTGTAATGTGTATATTATGTCGACCTCCTTGTTAACCTTCAAATAAAAGTAGCATGATTGATTAAAATTTAAAATTCCATCTTAAAATGTAACCTCATAATATTTAGTAACACAAATCCTTATACATTGATTAATATTTTTATTTTTATTCAATGTGCGATATATATCCATTAATAAGTGATCTCACTAACATATAAACACGAAACAAGTGGTAATTCATCGCTACGGATAAATAATATTATTCGAGAATGAATTATCTACTTTCTGGAGAATTATTACTTATTTGCATGTGGCTGTCATTTTCCTTTATTTTTAACAAAATACTTTGATGTGAAAAGAATCAAACCTAATTGCACTGCTCGAGTTTCCTTTGGCTCGTCTCATTTCAGATAATGAAAAGGACAGCATCTGAAAGAGAAACTTCGCAGTAGACCATTTATATTCTAGTTTCCACCGACACTCTTTCAGCGTGTTGTATCCAACAAATGTCTCCGACTAGGGATGACAATAATACCCACGAACTCGATACCCGATGGAGATCAGACATAAATGGGCGGGGATTACCCGACTAAATGGGTTCGTGGGTAGGGTAGGGTATGGAGCTAAATTTTAAAACCCGACATGAGTATGGGTCGGGTGTGAATTTTACTACAATACCCATACCCGACCCGCATACCCATTAATTTCCTTTAAAAATTATAAAATTTAAAACAAAAGTGATTGTTTAAAAAAATAAAAAAATAAAATAAAAAATAGAACCCAAATATCTATTGACATTGTTATCGTCTAAATCTTAATATGTTTAAACTATTGACTTTCTTAACGTCTAAAAAAATTGTTCAAATTCGCTTGTATAATTTCAACATATAACAAACTTTTTTCAACTCAAATTCAAGTGAAGCACAATATTTAACTGATTTAAGTTAATCCGGAGCACCTATAACCTATTTATAGCTTAAAAAAATAATAAAAAAATAAATAATTAGTAATGGGTTTTAAATGGGTATAGAAGCAAACCCGCCTCCGACCCGCACCCGACCGGCACCCGACCCGCAATTTTTAAATGGGTACGTGGGTAGGGTATGGAGGTTGTAAATATTTAGTGGGTAGGGTACGAGTTTGGCAAACCCGACCCATACCCGACCCATTGCCATCACCATCTCCGACACGTGTCGGAGCTGCATCATATATATCAAAATGAAAAAGGAAAGGGGCGATGCGCTTGCAATTAAAAAAAAATTGATAAAATTAAGAGCCTATTTGATAATGTGAATTTTTTTGATTTTTGTAGTTTTTTTGATTTTTTTATGGATGTGTGGTTTAAAAATATTTGAGAAGTCAAAAATTGTGGGCTTAACTAAGAATGGATGGTTGTGATTGAATTTGAAAAGTGTGATAAAACTTTTAGCTTTACCAAACAAGCTCTAACTTACAAGTTTATTTATATTTGATATCCTCATTTTGATGCAATAATTATATAATGTATTGTTTGTATATAAGATTAAAATAATAATAAATTAAAATATTAATTTGCGTGTCCTCAACGTGATGTGTCCTAACTTTTTTAAAAAATCATGTGTCCACGTGTCCGTGTCTGTCGTATCCGTGTCGGTGTCTATGCAACCATGTTAATATTTTTCTGCTTCCTTGTTGGCAGAAACTTCGTAATAGACCATTTAGCCCTTATCGAGCCCAATTATTTGGAAATCAAGTTTTTAAACACTCAATCTCAACCATCAATTTTAATTAAGTCCACAATATTTAACTTTACAAATAAATTTTAACCATACATTCTCTCAAAAATACTATTCAAAAACTACATTATTTCCTGCTTTGTGTCGGCTGACTTTAATACCAGTTTCATAGGTTCGCTGCAAAACAAATGTCTAATGATTCAATTAAAGTATCTTTACCTTTAGATATTAGCAGTTGTGCCCCTTTACCATTCAATCAGTAGGGATGGCAAAAAAATCCGAACGACTTGAGACCTGGAGGACCCGAAACGACCCGCCCCGAACAGCTTTTCGGGGCGGACCTGCCCCGCCCCATGACCCGAGAATTTTTTTTTTTGGAATGAGAAACTAAAAATAAATTTAATGAGGTTTAGAAGAATTGAACCTTGGTGGAATTTAAGGGTATGTGAATATATAACCACAATACCATTGTGTTGTTTATTGATTTTTTTCCCCTTCAAATATACATATTATATTTAAAGTTCAAACTTAAAAACTCTAACTAGTTCGACTCCTAAGTTTTTCACCTAAAATTTTATTACCAATTTATATAATAAATATAATTTTTAAAAAAAATTTCGGGTCATTTGGCGGTGCGGGACCGCTACCCGCCCCAACCCGACCCGCCTCGCCTCGTGAACAGTCACGGGGCGGGACGGGATCATGCCATTTCGGGTCCGGGACGGGTCGGCCCCGACCCGCCCCGAACTCGACCCATTGCCATTCCTATCAATCGGGTTTTGGTGGTGATTTTTGTGTAATAAAATAAGTTAAATTTACTTGTAACTATTTATTTTATTCATTTCTCTAAATTATACAGGTTCATGTTGATTAGTCTGGATTTCATTGAGTGACCATTAGCGTAATTTCTTGAAACTTCATTGAAAATTGTGTAATTAACCCGATTTATGCTGATGCATGACAGAAATTATTATAGAAATTATAGTGCCCACTGGGGGCACGTGTCCCCCTATTGGGGGTGTCATTCGGGGTCCGATGATACCCAATACCCACCCGTCAAGTGTCGAATATTTTCTATTTTTTACACAAGGAAACAGCTACATAGAGACAGAAGATGCTGACAATTGACATCTCTTCAACTGTTTGGTGCAAAAAACCTTGACATGAATCTTGTTTGGTAATGGAAGAAAAAAGATTTTGAGGGAATGCGTGGGTGAAAAGTAAGGAATCTCATATCAATGTAAGGTTGAAAATGTGTTTGAGAAATAACTAGAAAAAATGTTCAATATTTCCAAACAGAAGAATTTTCTCTATGTTTAATACTTTTCATATACTTCATCTCTATGATACAGTTTTACTTTGCCCCGATTTGATAAATATTAAAATCAAATTTTTAGTAGATTTTGAATAAAGTTGACTAAATGTATTGTTAAAATGTTGTGAGTGCTGTGAAATAAGTGATTAACTTTAACTTAAATTAAAATTTGAAATTTAATAACATTATGGTAGAATTACACAAAGTTACATAACTTACATTATGTTTGTAAGAATATGTTTGTAAAAGAGTAATGTTATTCTACCATCCAGTGTGTCACATCGGGCGCTACCCCTCTCATATGGGAGGTAGGCCGCCCCATTATGAGGGCGATCCCACAGGCATCCATGCGAGGGTATGGCACCTAGTGGCAAATTTTAGATGGTAGAATAACATAATTCTTGTTAAAATTTTTATGTTTAAAAATATTTTTTTATATTTTCGAGATAAAATATGTGGTTGAAAAGTAAAAAGAGAAAATATATATAGTTAAAAAGTAATTTGTGAAATTGTATTATTTAAAAACATGTTTTTAAATTGGCCTCTGTTTGGCAAAATAAAATAAAATTTAAACAACGTAATTTTTCAAATAATTTTTTAACTATGCATATTTTCTCTCTTTTCAATCACACATCTTACCTCGAAAACATAAAAAAATATTTTTAAATACCAAAATTTTAGCAAACAAGCCTTAATAATTAAATGATTCAGAAAATACTTTGAAGACCAACGTAATAATTAAGTTTAATAACTAAGCCTTATTTGAGTCCCATTTTAAGAAAAAATACATATTTTTTTTCAAATTTATTTTCAATAGTCCATTCTCTTATAAAATAAATTTTCACGTAAATCTAAAAAATTTCTTTACACTTTAAGCACACATTCTAAAGAAATCACTATTATAATATTTATTTCTACGTACAAATGGAGCTCAAAAAGAGAATAAAATACTTTTGAACTCCATTTCATTCTTCTTCTTTCCTCTATAACTTCATTGGCACAAAATTCTAACCTAATTATCAAAAGTAATTATTATTATTATTATTCAAATAATAGCATAAAAATTTAGCAAATTGAGCCGACAAAATTGATTCTTTTCTTATAAAAAAAATAAAAGTTTATATTATTACTCCAAAATAAACAATATGCTCTCTTTAGAAAGCATAACTTAGGCTCGTAACACTGTACTACTGTAACAATTATAAATTGATTTATTTATATTTTTTTAAGATAAAATGTGACTAAAAAAGAGTGTAAAAAATATGATTAAAAAATAGTTTTATTTATAAATTATAATGATTACATTAAAGAATAAATGCTTAATTTGAATGCTAAAAACTGCATTGATTTACTGAAATAACTCAGCTACACAAAAAATCATAAGAAATAAAAAATTAATACAAATTAGAATAGTATTGTTGTTTCAAATCATAACTCCAAAATTACCAAAATACTTTCCATATGTCTATCCATTATTTCATACAACCCTATTTTACTAAAAAAATTATTTTCTTTGGCGTCAACTCAATATGTGCGCACATCTACATGTCAGCCCCAACATGAGGATGAGGCCTTTCCCAGCTCCATTTTAATACCAATTAAAATCTAAATTTTAATTTAAATTTAAATCATAATCAGCAATTAATCTCAACCACATATTTTATGAGACTGACAATTTTCGAGTTAAATGCGCCAATTGCCATCGTACTATTGTAAAGTTTTTCCAAATGCCATTGAACTTTAAATTGAATCTGAAGTGCCATTACACTTTAAGATTTGAATTTTCATTGCCACCATACTATTTCAAAGATTCTCCAAATGCCATTGAACTTTACATGTCATTTGGTATGCCATTGAACTATTAAAAGGTTATCCCATTTACCACTTTCTTTAAAATTGTTTCAATTTTTTATTAGTTTCATTATTGTAGATGAATTTATTCATATTTTTTTTTGAATCAATAAATAATGTTCTCTTTATTATGAAAATATTAATAATTGTTGAAAATATGTTTGTGTAGATTCTTTCAATGATTTTTTTTTTTTTAAAGGTTAGAAATGGGTTGTTCATGTTATTCGAGCATTTCTTCTAGAAAAGTAATTTTTCCTATTATTAATATTTTATGAAAATAAAATTATTTAAAATAAAAAATATATTTATATAGGTTCTTTCAATGAGTTTTTTTTAATAGAATCGATTTGTCCAAATTAATTGAGTATTTCTTCTAGAAAAATAATATTTATCTATCCTTAATATTTTATGAAAATAGAATTATTTACAATGATGTTAGATTTTTAAAATATAAATAATTTCAAAGGAATTATTGCATTATTGGAAATGGATAAGAAATAATTAGAATGATCTTTTGGAAGTTATTGTAAATGAATTTATTGCATTTCTTCTTTCAGAAAATTAATTTAATTCGAATATAATTCTAAATATCATTGTTAGTGGATTTATTGTCGAAAAAAATGCTCGATTAATTAGGATAATACAAATTTCTATAAAAAAATTCATTAGAAGAATCTAAACAAATATATTTTTATCCATCATGAATATTCTAAAAATAAAGAGAAAAAAAATTATAAATCCATTTTGCAATAATGAAACAAAACGAATGATGTTTAGAATTATATTCGAATTAAATTAATTTTTTTTATAGAAATTTGTATTATCCTAATTAATTGAGCATTTCTTTCGATAATAAATCAACTTACAATGATGTTTAGAATTATATTCGAATTAAATTAATTTTCTGAAAGAAGAAATGCAATAAATTCATTTACAATAACTTCCAAAAAATAATTCTAATTTTTTCTTATCCATTTCCAATAATGCAATAATTCCTTTGAAATTATTTATATTTTAAAAATCTAACATCATTGTAAATAATTCTCTTTTCATAAAATATTAAGGATAGATAAATATTACTTTTCTAGAAGAAATAGTCAATTAATTTGGACAACTCGATTCTATTAAAAAAAAACTCATTGAAAGAACCTATATAAATATATTTTTTATTTTAAATAATTTTATTTTCATAAAATATTAATAATAGAGAAAATTACTTTTCTAGAAGAAATGCTCGAATAACATGAACAATCCATTTCTACAAAAAAAAAAAAAAAAAAAAAATCATTGAAAGAATCTACACAAACATATTTTCAACAATTATTATTATTTTCATAATAAAGAGAACATTATTTATTGATTCAAAAAAAAATATGAATAAATTCATCTACAATAATAAAACAAATAAAAAAATATTTAATAAAAAATTGAAACAATTTTAAAGAAAGTGGTAAATGGGATAACCTTTTAATAGTTCAATGGCATACCAAATGACATGTAAAGTTCAATGACATTTGGAGAATTTTTGAAATGGTATGGTGGCAATGAGAGTTCAAATCTTAAAGTGCAATGACATTTCAGATACAATTAAAAGTTCAATGGCATTTGAGAAAACTTTGCAATAGTACGATGGCAATTGAGGTATTTAACTCGACAATTTTCCAATCACATTTCATCAGCTTTCCGATCAGGGGCTAAGTTTCATTATAATTCCAAATTATCAAATTGACTCCTTCAATTTCTATTCTTGTGTCCAACCATTCCGTTATATTTCAGAAACAAGCTACCCAACCAGAAATACTCATCACCAGCAACCAGCTCCATATGCCCCGAGTTGATGAAGCAAATGCAACCATAAACCTCAGAAAGTTGAGCCTCGGAACCATATTACTCATGAACATCACATTTAACAAGGATCAAGAATGATGCATAAGAATGTCACTCATTATTAGGTAACAATATCCATATCCATCTACTGGTGAGAATACACCTAAATGAAAGAGAGGTACAGAGAACCAAATCCACAAAGAATCCAAAAAATTATTCGGAAACCAAAATCAACTCTAAAATATAATCCAAAAAATTCAACCCAACATTCTTGATTCTACTACCCTCGCTAACAAAATGATGATTCAAATTGGAAGGGGGGCATCTGCTTTATAGAAACCAAAATATCTCAAGAAGCAAGGTTGTCATTGAGGGACAGTGAAGCAAGTTGAACATTACCCAGGACCTCCATAGCTTCAGCAACCTTTGCTTTCAGAGCATCTGGTGATTCAAGCAAGTGTAAAACCTCTGTCTGGTCCATCCCCAGAAGCATGCCTATAACTTTCGCAGCATGTTCATGCTCCAATCGGTAATGGAAGAAAAAAACCAGCTACATAGACAGAAGATGCTGACAATTGACATCTCTTCAACTGTTTGGTGCAAAAAACCTTAACACGAGTCTTGTTTGGTCAAACGCGTGGTTGAAAATTAACGAATCTCGTATCAATGTAAGGTTGAAAATGTGTCTGAGAAATAACTAAAAAAATGTTCATTTCCAAACAGAAGAATTTTCTCTGTTTAATACTTTCCATATACTTCATCTCTATGATACATTTTTACTTTGCCCCGGTTTGATAAAGATTATAATCAAATTTTTAGTAGATTTTGATAAAAGTTGATGAAATGTATTGTTAAAAGGTTGTGAGTGCTATGAAATAAGTAGTTAAAATTAATTGTAAAATTTGAAATTTAATAACATTATAGCAGAATTACACAAAGTTACATTACATGCAATTACAGGAATATATTATCACTGAAGAACAATAAAACTAGTCGGTATAGGGCCGTTGAGCCACCACAAATGGACTACGTACTGTGTGCTTTCCATTTTCCTCAACCCAAGTGATTGAGTTTCGATTCTTCGGCGCATTTGTATTATAACGTATGCTCACTGAATAGCTTTGCTTCTCGTACTTCTTTCGGAACACCATTGTTTCTGGAAATACTGTGATAGTAGAATAGTTTGTTTTCTCAACTTTAACTTTATATGTTGCAGCGCCATCCCCAACATTTGTAACAGTCCTCCGGAATTTCTGAGTCAATGTGCTTCTTGTTTCTTCAGGATGATACAAAGCAATGAACGATGGATAATTCAGATCAGATGATGGATTTGAGCAATTGTAGCTTGATCCTATGATTGATCGAGTTTGTTCGCGACTAAAATTCATGGAACAAACAAGATTTACATAGTCGAGTGGGGTGGCATCATAGATGAGACCTGGATCCAGAGCACGGTTCGGATCAACTTGTCCTGCCCCCATGTCAATTGGTGTAGCATCTAAATTACTGTTGCCCGTGTCTTTGATGGGTTTCTGTGTATTATCGAGTGGATTCGCGGTGGTGATCATGGCAGATCTAATTGCGGCAGGACTCCAATTCGGATGCGCAGCTTTTAGAAGCGCGGCAATTCCCGATATATGAGGACAAGCCATTGATGTACCTGACAATAGAGTGTAGTCACTGGCCAACCGTGTATTCTTGCCAATGAGTGCTGTAATACTGAAAGGATCATAGGCTGCTAAGATTAACACTCCTGGTGCCATTATATCGGGCTTTAGGATGTCGGGGTAGAATCGCGCAGGGCCCCTGGATGAGGTTCTTGATAGTGCCGGAGCAGCTATGGGCTCTGTTCCCACGATTGTTTCCTGGAACTCGATGCTTGCTCGTGGGTCCGCGCTGTTAGATGCATAATTGATCACATGTTTTGCATCTCTTAGGGTGATTACTACTCCAGGGTGAGGAAAAGAATTAGAATGAATTATGCTAGGATCTTCATTAATGATTATAACTGCACGAACATTGGACTCCGAGAGATACTGCCATAAGAACTGGAAGCCATATGTTTCATCAGACAGATTGCATACGAGGATTCCATCTCTAGGAGCTTCAGAAAATAACTCAGTTGAATTGCAGGCAGATAAGGTCTCATTGTAAGTGAGAATCAAGTTTCTGACTGTGGCTCTAGCAGGAAACAAGCTCCATCCGGTGATGGACAAACCGTTCCCCAGAGTTAAGGTCCCGGCGAACCAACGATCGACAGTTCCAGATGCCACTAGCACTGCCCAAGGGATTCCTTTGATTAAAGTAGCGTAATTTGGACCACGGTTTCCTGCGGAAGTAGAAACGAGGATTCCCTTCTCTGTAGCACCGAAGGTAGCTATGGCAATAGGATCCTCGTACCAGTAATTCCTACGGTTACTCAGAGAAATCGACAGTATGTCAACTCCGTCAGCCACGGCCTGGTCAATACCGGCAAGAACATCAGATTCGAGGTTCCCTTCACTCCAGAGGACTTTATATGCTGCAAGCCTAGCACGTGGAGCCACTCCTCTCGCTATTCCTTGAGCATAGCCAAAGAATGAAACTCCGTCAACGTAGTTTCCGGCAGCAGTGGACGCCACGTGGGTGCCGTGACCTGAATCGTCCCTTGCAGAACTTTTAACTCCGGGATTTGCTTCCCGAACTCCTTGATTGAAGTATCTTGCTCCTATGAGTTTCTTGTTACACAATGAAGAATTGAATCCTTCACCTGCCTGGCAAGTTCCTTTCCATCTTGCAGGAACTCCGGTCATTCCATCATCCTTAAAGCTCGGACTTTCTGGCCATATGCCGGTGTCAATAACCCCAATAATCACATCTTTACCATACTCAGATGCCGGCCATATACCTGTGGCAGTATTGAGGGAAAGAAACTTGTAAGTATGGGTGGTGTCAGGAATGACATTGTCATCGGGATAAGCCGAAAGGAAGCCCGGTGACTTCTTCAGAGCTCCCAATTCATCTTTGGACATTACTGCACTGAATCCATGGAAGGCATGGTCATATGTATAGACAAGCTTTGGTGAAGGATTATGAGCACCTAATGAGGTTAGTTCAACTGATTTAATGGATTGAAGAGTGGAGGAGTACCAATAATGGTGACTGGAAAAAGCCTTAGGCATCAAAGATTTGTCCATGTGGATAATATAAGTAGATCTTTCTGCTGATGCGAGCAAAAACCGGGAGAAGAGAAGGATTGGAAAGGCCTGAATCATCCCCATTTTTCTTTTTCAGGGAACAAGTTCTTTTGTTTATGTTGATAACAGTCAAAGTTTGTGCGGAAAATTTGTGTTTTGGGGTTTTTTATAAATTGAAAAATGTTCTTGAGTCAATAGTCAATGCTATAACCATCACAAGTTGCAAGTGTTGGGATAAAATAATTTACTGCAACTATTTAAGTTTGAGGGAACAAGAAAATACAGCTTTAAATGCTTTGATACTTGGTAGGTGTATAATCATCATAAAATTATCTGAATTTTTTTTTACACCCTTAAATATTGAATTATGCTATTCTACCACTTAAAATTTGACGAGTTTTGCTATATCTACAATGATTTTAACAATGAAATTAACAATTAGCTTACGTGGTTAAATCTTGCTTTTTCACTCATCACATCAACTTTTAAATCAACAATCAACACGTTTACACATTATCTAATTGTCACCCACATTATCAAATTACTTATGCAGTTAGAAAAATTCAAATTTGACACACTGGGTGCCACACCCTCATAATGAGCGACCCCACCTCCTATGTGAGGGTATGACACACTGTGTGGTAGAATAACATTACTCAGATATTTGCTTGTTTATTCTTTTGTATTTAGTCTTGCACATTGGTGATATTTGTCTTAAGTTTACAACTTTTTATTTTGAAACATATTCATTTTTGTTTGTAAAATAATTAATAATAATCCACAAAATGACAGTAAACAAGATAAAGATTTATTTTGTCAAAAAGGCTCGGATGTTAACAGAGATAGCAATGGATACAGTATGAGTCGGGTTTAAAAAATCCATACCCTACCCAACCCACTAGAGATTTATAATATCCATATCCTACCCATATATCATCTTAAGAGTAGTGGGTCGGGTGCGGGTAGGGTATGAGTACGGTGCGGGTATACTTTTATATTTATTTAAAACTCATTGCGTATTTTAATTTTAATTTTTTTGGCATTGGTGACAACCCAAAGTGATAATATGTGTGTGTGTGTGTGTGTATATATATATATATATATATATAATACTTGATCAATAATAATATAAGTATCTAATTGTAATTTTTTTCATAAACTTTATATGTAATATACTAATTAACAATCCCTGTTCAACATAAAAATATCAAAATGAAGTAAAAGTATAACAATATTCATGGTCCAAAAATAAGCAGACTCCAATTGTCCATAAATAAGCAAATGTCCAAGAGTCTACTTGTTCAAAATTATATACTGTTATAATTTAAATATAATGATTATATATATTTTTTAAATTAATGGGTATATGGGTTGTGTATGAATTTTTTTACAATACCGATACCCGACCAAACCCATGTCGAGTTTCTAAATCTATATCCATACCCTACCCACAAACCAATTAGGTCGGGTAATTTTCGCCCATTTATTTCGGGTACCGAACGAGTTTGAAGTTCGTGCATATTATTGTCATCCCTAGATGTTAGGTAAGAACCTACATCACCCGTTGAGCATCCATAAAAATGTTGGATTACTGTGACGGACCTGCCGTCCGGCACCCGAGATGCTCGCAAGCATACGGGTCAGCCTTCCCCAACGCACGGGCCAGCAAGCTATGATGCATGTATAGCAGAACTTTAGGAAGGGGCTTATTGATATTACCTGCAATTGCATAGGCCATGTTAGTGCACATCCCGAATAATCCGACAATGTATGATCCTTGCCGTGCCACATGAGTAGGGGAAAAACCAGGCCGTGACAAGCTCCCCCACCCAATCCGCTAGCGTCCTCGCAGCGGTGCGCTTGCCTCGCGTCCACACATGGCCTTTCTCTTCAATCAATCTTCCACCTCAAAGGACTTGCCAAATTCTCCACATTTACGGTACCACCCCCTAGTGAACGAGAGTCCACAGTGCCCCCTGCACCTCGTCTCGTAGTGCCTATGCACTTACCGCCTTCGACACCAACCTTCACCCTGTGCCCTCTGCACTAGTCCCTCGGTTGGACGACACTCCTCACGGCCGCAG
This sequence comes from Ligustrum vulgare, assembly GCA_963555705.1. Taxonomy (NCBI): domain Eukaryota; kingdom Viridiplantae; phylum Streptophyta; class Magnoliopsida; order Lamiales; family Oleaceae; genus Ligustrum; species Ligustrum vulgare. The sequence goes on along the minus strand of OY743173.1, from coordinate 35,749,358 downwards.
CTCCTCCGGCATGTCGAAGCATACTCAATGCACTGTCCTCTTTTGGTGTATTCCCCTCAATACACTGCCATGCTCAACGAAACAAACGTGCAACACGACTGCACTAACCATGCCTTTTCCTGCGCCATCCCAAAGTTTTCCTTTCTCAATTATATAACTTACTGACGCCGTTTCTCCATTTTGCTCTTTGGCAAAGTCACGCATTTCATGGCCCAAAACCGTTACCGAAGAATGCACGCCATTGGTTTGCCACTCCAACAACGCACATTCCAACGGTCCCGCTCTGATACCACTTGTGACGGACCTGCCGTCCGGCACCCGAGATGCTCGCAAGCATACGGGTCAGCCTTCCCCAACGCACGGGCCAGCAAGCTATGATGCATGTATAGCAGAACTTTAGGAAGGGGCTTATTGATATTACCTGCAATTGCATAGGCCATGTTAGTGCACATCCCGAATAATCCGACAATGTATGATCCTTGCCGTGCCACATGAGTAGGGGAAAAACCCGGCCGTGACATTACGCTCCATTTCTTAGAACCAACTGAGCAAAAAGAATTATAATGTAACCCTTTAAAAGTTCAAAATCACCACATCAAAACCCAACTACAAAAAACTCTCTATTTTCACTCTACAAGCATATTACACCAAGTAATCCTCACTGTTCATCATATATTGAACAAACCATATAGTTCTCAAAATTTCACTAAGAATACAGAGAACCAAAAAAAGTGCAAAGAAAAAGAACCAAGAGGAGAGAAGGAGGATCTCAAAGAATGACCTGAATAAGGCGTCAAACTGAGCATTTTAGTCTCTTCAACTCTAACCCTGCATCCAACGGACACCATCTCGCCAAGTGGCATCATCCAGGGTAGTATCAACTCAAAAAGCCAAAAACATGTTTAAAGAAAAAGGGTTAAGTACACAATTGCAAACATTTAAACTTGAAAATTTTTGTAATCATGCATTTTGTAACTAATTACACAAGTATCAAAATAATTTTCAAAATCAGGTATTTCTTTTTAATTCAGAATTAGGTTTTGTAATTAATTACAATTGTAACTTTATTTCAATTTGTAATTAGTTACAAATGTAAATGTAACTACAATTGCAATTTATTACCATCACTACCACCACCATCGATCACCGCCTAATTTGAAATCAGCCACGCCACAATTACTGTCGGAAATACAATTGTAACTTATTTCAATTTTGTAATTAATTACAATTGTAATTAATGAATTAGAACTTTATTTCAATTTGTAATTAGTTACAATTGTAGATTTAACTACAATTGCAATTATACACCACCACCACCACCATCGATCACTGCCTAATTTGTAATCAGCCACCGCCACAACCACCGTAGAAAATACAATTGTAACTTATTTCAATTTTGTAATTAATTACAATTGTAACTAATGAATTATGACTTTATTTCAATTTGTAATTAGTTACAATTGTAAATTTAATTACAATTGCAATTATCTACCACCACCACCACCGATCACCGCCTAATTTTTAATCAGTCACCGCCGAAAATACAATTGTAACTTATTTCAATTTTGTAATTAATTACAATTGTAACTAATGAATTAGGACTTTATTTCAATTTGTAATTAGTTACAATTGTAAATTTAATTACAATTACAATTGCAATTATCCACCACCACCACCACCACCGATCACCGCCTAATTTGTAATCAGCCACCGCTATAGTCACAGTCGAAAATACAATTGTAACTTATTTCAATTTTGTAATTAATTATAATTGTAACTTATGAATTATAACTTTATTTCAATTTGTAATTAGTTACAATTGTAAATTTAACTACAATTAAAATTAACCACAACCACCATCACCGTCGATCACCACCTAATTTGTAATCAGTAACTACAACAATCACTGTTGAAAATACAATTGTAACATATTTCAATTTTTTAATTAATTACAATTGTAACTTTATTTCACTTTGTAATTAATTACAAATGCAATTAAATCTCAATATCACCATCATCATAATCACCATCGCCACCGCTGCCGCCATCGTCTCAACAATACCTCCACCGTCTCATCACCATAACCACCGTCTCATCACCATAACCACATCAACCAAAAAAAAAAAAAAATCTAAAACCATCACGTGTTCAATTGATACATCACCATCTCTAAATAATGAACGTACAGAGCCATTTTTCGTAAGTGATTCTGCTAATATTGAAGCAGATATAAAGTCGGTATCTAATTCTGATGAGTCCAAATTGAACAACTCGGTGCACTTTCTAAATCTGAGAGTTTCAGCCTCATTGGAGAGAAATGAATTACTGTATAAATGAAATCAAAGGTGAGATTATAATTGAACGGAGACCCAGACCCAACGCAAGAAGGATCCGACCCGAAGAAATTCAGGATGATGGAGCCTGAGGAGGCTGACTCTATTACTCAAACCGCCACCACAGACATAAGCAATAGAAACATCTTTGATGGAATAAGGTAATACTCTTTTGCTGACAGAGAACCCTAGATAGGAGAGGGAGAGGCTTATATTGGCGATGGTTGTGGTCTTCTCAACGCCACCCTTGCCGGAAGTGATAACCACTATATGAGGCGTCTCTCCATTTAGTTGGGGTTGCGGCTCTACTGAATGGGGGAGTTGACAGTGAGAGTTCTAGGTTTATTCTTAAGCAAATTTTATGATTTTTTAATCATACCTGATTTGTATAATTATTTCACAAATACCTGATTTTAAAACTTTTAAGCATAGAAGTATAAATGTGTGTAATTTGCCCAAAGAAAAACGTAAGTTGGGCTACATTTGTTGGGCCTAGTTTAAAGTTTAATCACATTTTGTACCAACACTTCAACAAGGGAATAGTACATAAATAAGGTGTTTTTAAATGTCAATTTCAAAATTAAGGTGAAACTTATAAAAATTCAAAAATCAGGTTATATTTAGAATCAATTAATTAAATTGAATAATTAAAATATTTTATTAATTATATGTATTAAGGTCACAATACTATATATTTGAAGTCACAAAACACAAATTTTTTAGATCACTAATGATTTCATAGTCACAAATTATCGAAATATTATGTCACAAATTGAATTTATTTTTAGGCCACAATCTACAAACAACTATTTTTAAGGTCACAATTATTCATTTTCAAGGCCACAAGAAAAAATTGTAGGTCACAACCATCATTTTTTTCGATCACAACCTACCAACCACAATTTTTAAGGTCACAATTATTCATTTTCGAGGTCACAAGAAAAAAATTGTAGGTCACAACCATCATTTTTTCCGATCACAACCTACCACCCCATTTTCAAGGTCACAATTATATATTTTCGAGGTCACACCACCTATGCAACCTGTGACGACCACCACCGCAATCTCAGACCACCACCACCACCAAACCACCATTTTCACCCACAGTCACCACCAATATGAAAAAAAAAACTCCAAAATCTGGTTAAAAATATAGGAGCCGTGAAGACCGGACCACCACCAACCACCACCATCACAAACAGACCCAGCACTGCCACACACTCAGTCAACACCATAACAGACCACCACCACCATCACACACACACACACACACATACACACACACACACACACCCAGCACCGCCACAATAAACATACAAAATGCACCTCTGGCCGCCCATCGCCTCTACGTACAATTGCACCACCACCGAAACTACATACCTGCACCACCACCTGGCTCTGATGCCTGAGTTAGGGAACTTACGGTACCTTCTTAGAACCTGATGAAGGCTGAATTCAATTGATTGTCTTGTCGTAGTTGGTGGTTTGGGGTTGGAGAAGCTGCGGTGCCACTGTTGCTGCTTCCATCTAGTCTAGTCGGTAATGAAGAAATGGTGGAGTTCAGGCGAGATGAGGGAGGAACTGATCGACGTTTTTTATCTTAGAAGATTAGGGCTTATTTTTTATTTAGGGGTATAATATGACCTGATTTTTGTATGAATAACACTTTCACCTGATTTTTGAAATTGGAACTTAAAACACCTTAGATGGTGTAATTTCCTCCTTCAACAATCCCCCCCCCCCACCCCCTTAAATTTAAGGAAAAGTATATAACTATATACAATTAAAACTTTCACGTTTCAAACGTAACAAACTTAAGATTTTTTTTTAGTAATCAGGTGTTAATTAGTTAATTAATTAATATAATCTTATAAGAATTATCATTTATATATAAAATTAAAACTTATATAATATTAAATAATAAAATCAAAACAATACCTAATCCACAACCACTCCATCCCAACTCAACCCAATCCAACCCCACCCCGCACCCACCCACACACTCACCCTCGACCCACCCCACCCCACCCCACCCCACCCCATCCCATCCCACCCCAACTAAAAAAAAAAATGAATTTTTTCCTCCTACTTTTCCACACTCAACCCCACCCCGACACCACCTTACCCACCCCATCCCATCCCAACCCATCCCCACCCCTACCCCACCCTCACTCCTCCCCAACCAAATCCACGCACCCAAACCCACCCCCACTCACCCACCAACCTCACTCCCACCACAAGAATAATTTTACTTCTATTTTTTTCTCATCTCACCTAACCACCCACCAGTCCCATCCCATCCTACCCCACCCCAAAAATAAGGTTTTTTTTTTTCCCATCCCACCCCAACTAAAATGATTTTTTTCTACTACTTTTCCACAACTCGCCCAGACACTATCCTATCATATCCCGCCACCTACCCCAACCCCACCCCACCCACCCCCACCAAAAATTAATTTTTTTCTTGTAATTTTCGACTCCCCCACCAACATCACCCCAAACCCTACCCCAATCCACCTCATCCAAAATGATTTTTTTTCATTACATTTTCACGACTTGCCCAGACCCTACCCTCGCCACCCCATCCCCATCCCCAACCCCAACCCCAACCCCATCCAACCCCGACCCTACATCGACACCCGCCCACCCCATCCTACCCCACCCAAACATGATTTTTCTTCTATATTTTCACGCCCCATCCCACACAAAAATGATTTTTCTTCTATTTTTCACACTTCTCCCACCTCCCCACCCCATCCCACCGCACCCTGCCACCCACCATGTAGCGACCAAGAATTTTTACGCATTTAATAATTATTTTAAAAATCATGAAAATGGAGTCGCTGCGATCTCATTCATTTTTACGTTAACGTCGCGACGCGTTCGTCTAGTCAAGTCGGGAAATATCGAGTCAATTCGATTTTAATTAAATTCCGAATTCCCAAATTTTTATTATTTTATTTATTTATTTAAATTATTATTTTCAAAATCATTTTTAAATTCCAAAATTTCATCAATCTCATTTTATCAGTTTCGTCCTTCCGACCCAGTTGATTTCGCGTGCGAATTTTTCTCGAACTACGTGCATGTTTGTCTTGATTTTCACACTCTACCAACCCCCATCCATCAATCCCAAATCCAACCCATACTTCCAATACATCAAATTTCCACAATATTCTAATCAACCCATACCTCCACCCACTTCCACTAACTTCAACCCATACTCTCACTTTTCCCAACCCCTCCTTATCTTCATCAGACCTCCCCTCCCTCTGCAGTTCAGTCCCAACAATCCCAGCAACACCTTCACCGAGCCAGAATCGACGCCATGACAAACCTCCTTCACGCTATCAACCTCACTGCCAAAACCGAACCACTGCCCAGCCACCTCCTCCATCTCCACCAGCCACCACCGCAGCTGCCCAACACCAAGCACTCCATTCTGCCGAGCCCAAACCATCACGCTACTCCCAGAACCATGATCGCACCACCACCGCCTACTGCACAATCCAGTCAAGCCCCATAGCCCTCCTCCATCACCGGACACCACCAATCCACTGCCAAGTCCACACGGCAGTCACCATTACTGTGAACCAAACCAAACACCACTGCCCAAATTCCAGTCAGTCGAACCAACACCACTACTCTATGCGAACCACCTCCAGCACCGCCACCAACTCATCACCATCACCACCCACGAACCACACACACAGCCCCTGCAGCTTTAAATGTTTTAAATATTACTTTAAATTTCAAAGGTTGTTATTTTAGTCCCAAGATTTATGAACTGTTTATCTCAGTCCCTGCCGATTTAATTCATTTGATTATAAATCCTAAGTTTCAAAAATATTCATTTTAGTCCCTCTACTTTCAAATTATTCATTTTAACCCCTCAATTTCTAAATTAGTCATTTTAGTCCATCAACTTTCAAAGTATTCATTTTAGTCCCTTAACTTTCAAAAATATTCATTTTAGTCCTCCAACTTTCAAAATCAGCTATTTCAGTCCCTAAATTGTAATTTATCATTTTAACTATAAATTTCAAAAGACTAACTCGACTTAATCTTCTAATTGGCTAGACGAAGCGTACGAAGAATTAAAGAATTGAAGTCTTTTCCCGCCCAACTTTGCACTCGTCAAGTTTAAGGTAGACTCGCCCCTATTAATTGGTTTAAATTATGATTGTATGTGAATGTGTATGTTGTGTGACTTATGTGAAAGTCATTTTTATGAAAAGAGACGAGAATGTATTTCTTCGGAAATAATTATGTTGTTATGCTTGTCATAACTTACTTGCTTAAATGCATGAGAAAGAAAGAAGAGAATATCTTGCAAGATAAATGATGATGTTGTGCATAACATACGTGCTTTAAGTGCACGAGACGAGACTACCCACACCCTACGATCTTAAAGAGCCTATGATTTTCAAAGAGAAGCCCTGTGCTTTAATACACAAGAAGAGACTACCCACACCCTATATTTCTAAAGAGCCTGCATTTATGTGTTCAATTATATTGTAGATTAATTAATGGGCGATGAGTCTACTGAGTATTTCTATGAAATGCTCATGTCTATTTTAACAACATTTGCAGATCTCGGAGAGGGTGGCAAGTGATGGATGATTGTGGCACGTTAAATGGTTGAAAACCTTATTTTAATAATTTCCGTATTTCCAAACATTGGATAGTTTTGAGAATTTCAGTTATTTGAGAAATTATGACATTGTCAATTATTTTACAATATTAATGGCTCGATTTATTATTTCGAAATGTTTCATAAATGTTTTCAATTTTATCGACCATTATAGTTTATTTAATGTTGCCAAAGATGAATTTCAGTTATTTCTTCGGCAAAAATATTATTTGAAAAATTAGATCAGACGATGACGTGGTGAACCGGGTATTTAGAACTCGGGGCGCTACACACCACACCCCACCCCAACCCGAAATTATTTTTCTTCTATTTCTTCACACTTCACCCCAACCACTCCAACTCAACCCACCCTACCCCACCCCACCCACGCACCAAAAAAATAATTTTTTTCTTCTAGTTTTTCCAACCCCAAATCCGACCTCGACCCTACCCTACCCTACCCTCACCCACTCCAAAAAATGAATTTTTTTCTTCTACTTTTCCAACCCCGACCTCGACCCCACCCACCCAGACCCTACCTCACTACAAAAAATGATTTCTTCTACTTTTTCTAGTTCCACCCGACCTCTACCCCACCATCCCCACCCCCAAAGTCACAGTCAGTCACGTAAGTTGACACGAGATCGTAGTTAAGTCACACAGAGTCAGAATTACAAACTTAACCCCACCCCTCCAAGTCACAGTTGGTCACACAAGGTAAAAGTTTGATCATACAAAGTCTTAGTTTGATCAAACGAGGTCACATGAGGTTACAATTAGGTCAAATGAGGTCACAGTTAGATCATACGAGGTCACAGGTCGAAAAGTCACACTTCGTTCTTACAAAGTCACAGTTCGGTCATACAATGTTATATTTGACACAATTTTTGGTCACATCACGTCCTCGTCTAATGGTCACACTAAGTCACAATTGGTCACAATTTATATAATTAGTCACAATCATCCATAATTGATCACATATTATTTATTTATTGGTCATAGTTACCTAATAATTTGTCATAATCATCAATAATTGATGATAATTTATTTATTGATTGATCAAAACTTACTTGTTTTCTTGATCACATTCGCACTTATCATAAGTCGCACAAATTCACAATTAATCAATATTTTGATCACATTTACCTATAATTGATCAAAATTATCATATAATTGATACATATTATTTATTTATTGGTCACAATTTACTCGTTTCCTCAGTCATAATTAGTTAATATTTTTGTTACAATTACCTAATAGTTGGTCACATTTCGTATTCTTAGTTTTCTTGGTAACATCCCCCTTTTTTACAAGTCACAATTAGTAAATATTTTGGTCACATTTACCTAATAATTGGTCACATCCCGTACTTGATCACACAAAGTCACGATTTGAACATACAAGGTCACAGTTCGATCACACAACGTCTCAATTCGGTCATACAAGGTCATAGTTCAATCACACGATGTCATAGTTCGGTCACACGTGTTACCAAACTATGACCTTGTGTGATTGAACCGTGCCTTCGTGTGACCGGCTGTGACTTTATGTGATCGAATTGTGACTTTGTGTGACCGAATTTTGCAACTAAACCAATTGTGATCTAACTGTGACCTCGTGTGACCAAACTATGACATTGTGTGATCAAACTATGACCTTGTGTGACCAATTGTGACTTTAGAAATGTGTGGGTAGGTGGGTGAGGTTTTTCAACTAAATTTGTAATGTGACATTGTGTGACCAATTGTGACATTGTGTGACATGTTGTGACTTTGCATGTGGGGCTGGGGTGGGGTGGGGTGATCAAATTATTAGGTAAGTGTAACTAAAATATCGACTAAATATGACTTTGTGTGACTTATGACGAATAGGGAATGTGACCAATTATTAGGTAATTGTGACAAAATATTAACTAATCATGAAAAAAAACGAGTAAGTTGTGACCAATAAATAAATAATATGTGACCAACTATAAATGATTGTGACCAATTATATTAAATGTTGTGACCATCTATAACTTTTTGTGACTATTGGACGAGGAAAAGTATAAGAAAAAAAATCAATTTTGGTCGGTTTGTTGGGTGGGTGGCGTGGTATGGAGGGGGTGTGAAAAATTAGAAGAAGAAAAATCATTTTAGGGTAGGGGTGGGGTTGGTGGGTGACAGGTGTAGGGTCGAGATGGGATGTGGTGTGGAAAAATAGAAAAAAACTATTTTTGGGTGAGATCAGTTGGTTGGGTGGGTGGCGGGGTAGGGTCGGGAGGGAGGTGGGTGGGTGAGGGTGTGAAAAATTGAAGAAAAAATCATTTTTGGGGGGTGGGTAGGAATGGGATGGGTGGGTATGGTGGGGTGGGGTGTGTCGTGGTATGTGGTTGTGATAAGATCAATTTGTCACTTTGTGATGAGGTGGAGTGGGGTCTAGTGGAGTGGGGTTGGGTTGGGGTGGGGTGGAATTGGATGGGGAAGTGTAGGAAAATATCGGGAGAATATAAAAATAAACTTATTTTTGGGGTGTGGTAGGATATGGGTGGTGAGGTGGGTGGGTGGGGTCGGGGGATGTGGCTAGGGTAAGATCAATTTGTCACTTTGCGATGAGGTAAGGTAGAGTAGTGTCGAGTGAGGTTAGGTTGGGTTGAGTTGGGGTGGGGTGGGGAAGTGTAAGAAAAAATCGAGAGAAAATAAAAATAAACTTATTTTTGGGGTGGGGTAGGATATGAGTGGTGAGGTGGGGTAGGTTGGGCGAGGTGGGTGGGTCGGGGGATGTGGTTAGGGTGAGATCAATTTGTCACTTTGAGATGAGGTGGGGTAGGGTGGGGTGGGATGAGGAATGATAGGAAAACATTGAAAGGAAAAATAAAAATTATTTTTGGTGTAGGGTGGGTGGGTGGGGTGGGGTGGTGGTCTGTGGCTGGGATAAGATCAATTTGTCACTTTGCGATGAGGTGGGGTAGGGTAGGGTCGAGTGGAGCGGGGTTGGGTTGGGGTGGGGTGGGGTGTGGTGTGGTGTGATGGGATGGGATGGGGAAGTGTAGGAAAATATCGGGAGAAAATAAAAATAAACTTATTTTTGGGATGGTGTAGGATTTGGGTGGTGAGATGGAGTGGGTGGCTGGGGTCTGGGGAAGTGGCTAGGGTGAGATGAATTTGTCACTTTGCGATGAGGTGGGGTGGGGTGGGGTGGGATAGGGAGTGGGGTTGGATGGGATGGGATGGGATGGGGAAGTGTAGAAAAAAATCGAGAGAAAATAAAAATAAACTTATTTTTGGGCGGGTTAGGATATGGGTGGTGAGGTGGGTGGACGAGGTGGATGGGGTCGGGGGATGTGGCTAGGGTGAGATCAATTTGTCACTTTGAGATGAGGTGGGGTGGAGTGAGGTGGGGTGGGGTGTGATGGGGAATGATAGGAAAACATTGAAAGGAAAAAATAAAAATTATTTTTGGTGTAGGGTGGGTGGATGGGGTGGGGTGGCTGGGATAAGATCAATTTGTCACTTTGCGATGAGGTGGGGTACGGTCGAGTGGAGTGAGGTTGGGGTGGGGTGTGGTGGGATGGCCGGATGGGGAAGTGTAGGAAAACATCGAGAGAAAATAAAAATAAACTTATTTTTTGGGTGGGGTATGATGTAGGTGGTGAGATGGTGTGGGTGGGGTCTGGGGATGTGGCTAGGGTGAGATGAATTTGTCACTTTGCATGAGGTGGGGTCGAGTGTGGTTGGGTTGAGGTGGGATGAGGAAGTGTAGGAAAATATCGAGAGAAAATAAAAATAAACTTATTTTTGGGGTGGGTAGGATATAGGTGGATGGGGTCGAGGGATGTGGTTAGGATGAAATCAATTTGTCACTTTGCGATGATGTGGGGTAGAGTTGATTGGGGTGGGGTGGGAAAATATTGAAGGAAAATAAAAATAAACTTATTTTTGGGGTGGGGTATGATATGGGTGGTGATGTGGGGTGGTGGGCAGGGTGGGGTCGGGGGGTATGGCTAGGGTGAAATCAATATGTCACTTTGCGATTAGGTGGGATAGGGTCTAGTGGGGTGGGGGACGGGGCATGGGCAGGGTGGTGGGAGGTTGTGACGTCAAAATTTGAGTTTTTGATTTAATATTATATTAGTTTTTATATAATATATAGTAGATAATTATGTTTGTCTTATATATATTATTATATTTATTTTTAATTATTAAACACTTAATTAAATGAATTAACATTTGAAATTTAAAAAAAAGATTTCATTCACATTATTTTTGAATTGCATTTTTGAAATACAAAGTTCTATGTAATTTTTTCTTAAATTTATACGTTAAGTAAATATTTTTTTTGGTAATAAAAGATGGTTTACAATCTTTAAAACCGAGAATATGAAGAGCAATTTAACGACCCTCTTTCCATGATATAATGAAGCAGCATCTCTAATGATTTATGCATATTTTGATCTATGTGACAGTTAAATAGATAAATATCTAACTCATGTTGATAAAATAGATTAGGAAATTTAAAGTTTATCTCCAATGGTCTTTCTTTACAATTTTTTATGTGTACATGCGTCTTTAAATTAACACCATCTCAAATAATAAACTTCCTTAAGTAAATTAAAAATTTAATATTTGCATAGTCACTTTATCTAACACGTTATATATATCTGAATATAGCATCAGATAATTTTCCTTCTACGTCAATATCACATAGGCATGAAAACTAATCATTGGAAATGTGATTTTTAAATAATTATTTATTTTTCTTATGTGACAAATCAATTCATAAATAGAATGAATTAATTATAACAGGATTATGTTTGTTTGTTAAACTAAAAGAGTGATCACCAGAAACCATCATAAAAACTAGTCGTTAAAGACCCGTTGCGTCACCACAACTGGACTCCTCACTGCGTGCTTGCCATTGTCTTCAACCCAAGCGATGGAACCATCATTAATAACAGTGACTGTCCTGCGGAATCTTTGAGTTAATAATGTACTTTTATTTTCTTCATTGTCATAAAGAGCGATGAAGGATGGATAATTCAGATCCAAGGATGCCTTTGAGCAATTGTAGCTCGATCTTATGATAGTTTGAGTTTGTTCTCGAATGAAATTCAATGCGCAAATAAAATTGACGTAGTCGTAAATGAGTCCTGGATCAAGGGCTCGATTTGGATCAACTTGACCCGCCCCCGTGTCATGTCGAGTGGCGTAGAAACTTCATAATTGTTGCTCATGTCCTTGGTGGGTTTTTGAGTATCATCTAGTGGATTTGCAGTGGTCATCATGGCTTGCAGGACTCCAATTCCAGATATATGCGGACAAAGGTAAAGTCTATACACTTTCGATCTTAACATTTATTACCAAATGAATTGGAAGCTTAGTTATTCCATCCAACATCATTCTTCTTAGCATCTAAATACAATGCCAATTTATTAATGTACCACCATTCTCTACCTAATACTTCATTCTTAGTTTGCAACTGGATATTTCATTTCTCATCTCCACCAACAGAAGCTCGACGAATCTTGTTTGGCAGCAATATGTGGAATCATATTCTAATCACTCAATAGTGATTGTAGCATCCATTTTCATCCTAACTTCTGCGTGATAGACAAGGGTGAATATGGTAAATGGTATAATTTCAGGATGACTATAGCAAATACTATTTTTACACCCCCTTCAACGAAAATTTACCTAATTAAAATTAAATTATTTTTATTTCCTTATATTTTTTTTCAAACCCTACAATATTTCTAGTTCCTACCAACATTGTGTCACCACCATCATGCGACATTCATTTTCCTCCGTCAAGACTCTAGCAACTTACTCCAGGATGTGTGTATTGTTGGAAGACGTAATCATTGAGCTTTCATCAATTCTATAACATGTTTGATGAAAAATAGACTTGATATGATGGAATGTATCATCAGTGCCAGCCCTGTGCGAATATAAAAAAAGTGTCCCAATTCTTTAATTATAAAGTATGCGTATAGAAAAAAATAAATTATTTATATTAATTTATTGTACATAAAACTGCCACATAACAAAAATATCATTTTCAATATTTTTCTCATATCGTTTTCACGTCATAAAGAAAATGTACAACTAAAAAAACTAAATTTATGCATTGTAGAACCTTCAAAACATCCAAAAACTCGTATTTTCTTCAGAAAGCATCATCAAAATCACTAATATCTTTGAAACCCAATATGAGTAGAACTGAAAGAAAACAACTCAAATAATATCATATGTAAGCCTTGAAATGCAATAAATCATTTAAAGTTAGTTCTTCTTTCATTTTTTGAAGCAAAACCACTAATGAATTTTTTGTAATCGATACTTTCTAGCAAATCATATTCAATAGATATCAAAGCAAATACATTCAATCTTTCTTGTGACATAGTTGATTGCAGATAAGATTTCAACAGCTTCAATTTTTAAAAACTTCTTTCAGCAGATGCAACCGTAACAGGTATTGTCAATAAAATTCTATAAGCAATAAATGTATGTAGAAAACAGTCCAGCATTTTCAAATAAGTCAGTATGTCAAGAGTTGTATTTTTTTCTTTGGGTAAAAGATTTCGCAAAACTTTTAGCTCTTGAAACAATTCTTGACCATCAACATCACAAAACATTTCATGCCTTAAAACAATATCAAAATTATCACAACATGCTTTCAAATTAGCATCATCAAATGAATTCAACTTCTCAAAAGAAAATAGAAATCCAAATTTTTTCTCATATGTAGTGAATTGATCAAATCTTCTCTCTAGTAATCCAATTGTCTGGTCTACTATATAGAGGAAATAATTTGTTCTAAAAGAATCTTCAGGTGATTGAGTGTCCTATATAGTGGTATTTTCATCAAAATGTCTCTTCCTACGAATTATACGCTTTACTTGAAATATAGAATCAACTTTTATTTCATTAGCAATTTCTTTAGTAATATTTTTAGCATCGTTGAATCCAGTTTTCCTATATTTTTTAAAGAAAGCAATCAACCATTTCACTTCCTCAATAGCAATATCAACAAGCATGTCATTAGATTGTAAGTGTTTACTAATCAAGTTAACTGCATACAATATTTCATACCATATAATCATAGCTACTAAAAACTCAAAATTTCCAACATGAAGGGTTACTAATGCATTAGCCCGACATCTCACATCATTGTCATTTTCATTTTCAGCTACTTCAAGCAAAGCTTCTCTCAACTGGGGAGCTTGAAATCTGATTGCTTAAACGGCTTCTACATGACTTTCCCAACGTGCTGCCGACAATGGCTTCACATTAGTTTTAACATTGTCTTTCAAAATTTTCCATCTCTTTGTAGAATTAGAAAACAAAGTATAAATACCTTGTATAGCTCCAAAAAAATCTTTTACTTTAACACAAGAGTTTGCCATATCACAAAGTGTTAAATTAAGACTATGACATCCACATGACGAATAGAATGCTCTACGGTTTATTTATTGGATTGTTGGAAGTTTGAATTGAACTTGGAATGGAAGAACGGTAGGAGAAAAAAGAAAAAATCAATTTTTCTAAAAATAATATATTTTAAAAATAATATTTCTTAAAATATTTTTCATTTTGGTGCCCTGTTCGTCGCACCTCTCGCACGGCCTCAAGGCTGCCTCTGTGTATCATAAAAAAGTTAAAAGTTAAAAGTGTTAAGAGGTGATACTTGGACGTTTGTATAAATACTCAACTTTTGGTATCATAATTGAAACTAAAGTTATTTAAAAGTATCACTGATTAGTACTTCGAAAATTTTTATTACTAAAATTTACGTTCTTCAAAACAAGTATCATAGTATGATGCTTATGATACTTCTGAAGTATCACAATACGATACTTATGATACTTTTCAAATTTTTTGGTAACACAACTTGATAATTTTCTACTTTAATAATACTTAGAGAGAAAATGTTAGTATCACACATTGATACTTTCAACTTTGTATGATACTTTTCACTTATTCAATCAGGCATTTCATCAAACATATTATAGAATTGATGAAAATTTAATGGTGACGTGTTTCAACAATACACGCATCCTGGAGTAGGTGGCTGGAGCCTCATCGGAGGAAAAGGGATGCGACACGGCGGTGTTGACGCGATGTTGATGGGGGATATTACGGGTTTGAAGAGAAAAAGTAAAATGAAGTAAAAATCAACTAAAATTTTAATGTGAGCAAAATTTCGTTGATGAGTTTAAAAGTAGTAGTGCTTTTATCTCATAATTTATTTACTTCAATTTTTCAATCCAAAAATTTAGCTTGTAGCCCAATAATTTAAGGGTAAAGTACAATAATACAGAAATTTAAGGGCCTATTTTAAATATTGAGTATTTTAAAAGATATTTCAACAATATAAAACATATTCTCAAAATCAGGTAAAATCCGAAAACGAAGATTCTATCCGACCAAAGACGATGATTCTAGGAAATAGGCGCAAAAGTATAGCATGGTTCAAATTATGTACTGTCCTTAGAGGGTTTGTTTCGTTTGTATGTAGAATGATACAAAATATTTAATTTTTTTGTGATTGCATATCTGATTATCTCGTTAGCCGTTGCTTTGGAGCACCCCAAAGTCCCTAATCAATTTGCTTTGTATAATTTAATAATTTTTTGCTACTGTGTTGATGAATGCAACTTCAAGTTTTTTGCTTATAATATTTAATCTATTGGGCTTGGCAGCTAACCTACGTGCAGTGCATGAAGAAATAGGTCCAGTCTGTATTGCAAAATAATTACATTATGCAGTGAGTTGCAGTTTGTTATTAATTATAATTGTGACTTAATTTTAATTTTGTAATTAATTATTATTGTAACTTTATTGTATTTTATAAGTCACTCAAAATTTCATTTTTTCTCTTGAATTAATTGGATTAGTTACATATTATGGGTTTTGATCTAAAACCCATTGTGAGTTTCTTATGAAACCCACACCCCACCCCCTATGGTGGTGGGCAGTGGGGCCCATCCACCATTATCCAACCCCCATCCGCCACATGGCGGATGAGTTTTATAACTAGTGCCCATCACTAGATCATTTCCCTACATATTATAATTAATTACAAAATTAACTTAATTACATTTGCAACTTAATTAGATTTTGTAATGAATTACAGATTGTAATTAACTACAATTGTAACTAATGAATTTGCAAAACATGACAGATTTAATTGCAGAAATTAACTAAATTAACTTAATTGTATATTACAAATCACTTGAAATTTCATTTTTCTTTTAAAATTAATTGAATTATTCACAAATTGTAATTAGTTACCAATGTAACTTAATTATATTCAGTAATTAATTACTATCAGATGGTCTAAATATCAAAATTGAAACGAAATGGACAATTTGCGCAATGAAGACAAACAATGTGGATGTTTTGCTTTACAAGAAATTGTTGAAATAATGATGAAAATGTTGAGTTCTTCTTTCTTTTCCTTTTTTCTTTAAAGATGGAGGTAAATTTGTTATTTTATAAGGAAAATTTAAATTGATGAAAATGATATATTTAGAAAGTTTTGAGTGATTTAGGGGTGTTTTAAGCCAAAATAAAATGATAGGGATGTATTCCATAAAACATGTAGACATTATGGATGTAATGTGTTAATTAACCATTTTTCTAATGGTGGAATTTAACAATATTTGATGGAAGGACGATTTTTACAACGAAATGTGATTTCGAGGGTGTAAACGCCAAAATTACAAGGTTGTGGATGATTTTCATAAGATTTGCAAATGTTAGAGATATTTTGTGCTATTTATCCATGTCTTCGTTATAAATGTAGCATTCAAAAATTCTTGAATAAAAAAATGAAAGCAACATCAAATATCATTATGAAAAGGTACAAGTACATCAAAATTGATCTAGTATCAATCAAGGGCACACACTATTGTGCCAATAATTGACTCTAGATCAAAACCGACAAGTTCATATCTAAAAAATTGAAATTTAAAACATCAATATTAAGAGTCTATGAATGTTTTAAATGCTATTAAAATCATAAAAATGACAAACATCGTGCATAGCACATGACAAATATATATATATATATATATTGGATTTAAAAGAAAATAACAAATTAGTCCGTGTTTAGTGTTAAGTGCATTTTTATACACTTTTTATACCTTTAAATTAGCATATTTTGGAACATCTTGAGCAAATTCCTACTAATTTATGCATATTTTGTATTTAAATAGATTAATATCCAAGTTTGAGATCAAAAACCACAAAAGAAGTGCAAATTACGCTGAAATTGGAAGTTTGGGGACCATTTTGTCACTTCCGGGAAGTCTTGGACAAGCCACGCAATTAACCAAGGGACCAAATTGAAAGATTTTAAAAGTTGAAGGGCCAAAAGTGCAATTTTAGAAGGACATATTTGAAAGAAATCTGAAAATTTGGAGACTAAATTGCTCAAGATTAAAAGACGAAAGACTTGATGGCAATTACGGAATGGACTTAGCTGCAAAACCATCATTTAGCTGAGCCACACGATCGCGTGGCTCGAACCAAGTCGCTAACGCGACTTGGACCTCAAAACGGACCCGAGACTAACTCATCGCGGAAATTTCAAGCGCGCGATGTTTACCGCGCGCCTTTAAAAAATAAAAAATAAAAAAGGAAACTTTTCAGGCCGGACCGGGTCAACCCGGCCGACCCGGTTCGGCCCTTATACTGAATTTCGCGGATCTAGTGCATTTTTTAGGGTTTGTGGTTGATTTTTGGAGGATATAAATAGCTAGAATCCTCATTTGGAGCCCCATGTAAGTTTTCTTGCCTCTTTTCCATTTTTTTTTGTATTTTCTCCTCAAACTTTCATGTTATTTATGGTTTAATTAAAGCTTTGTGTTGGGTTGTTCATGAAAATAGAACAAGTTATTTTTCTTTTATTATCTTGTTTTAACACTTGGTTTAGGTTGTTGTTGAAATGATTATATTAGTGGTTAAATGTTGTGATTTTATTATGAGTTAATTTTTATTATGGGTTAAATAGTATTTTGTTGGGATGATTGGTGTTACTTAACTTCACTTAGTTATTTTAAGTTTGTTTATATATTTTGAGTTATTTACTTTCAAGCATTTGAATTTATAATTATTTTCTTTAAATATTGTGTATTTTTATTTATGTTTATTGTATTGTATTTCTCTATCTTAAGTAGTTAATTTTATTTACAAAATTGCAAATTAATTAAGTGTTGTTTAAGTGAAATCATGAATCCCAACTTTTTAATATTCCATTTTTTTTTATTGTTGTTAGAATTTGAAGTTAGTTTGTGTTTGCTTTATTTTCACTAAAAGAAAAAAAAATTCCAAAAACTTATTGTGTGACTTTGTTGTTAAAATTAAATTAACTAGAGTGTGTAATTGAGTATACATTCCTTGTGGGATCGACAACCCAGACTCAAAAAGTCCACTTTATTACTTGAACGCTACCCGTGCGCTTGCGGTACACGATTTTAGCGAACAAGTTTTTGGCGCCGTTGCCGGGGAATGTGTTTACTTGATCGCCACTTTAGTTAAGTTTGTTTTAACAATTTTATTTTATGTTTTATTTTGCTACTTTTGGTTGACCACCATAATTTTAATCTTTCTTATTTTTGGTTTTCCTTTTATGTATGCATGATTCTAACATTGGTGAAGTAGGAAAGATTTTTGCAATGGACAATCTTTACATGGGTAATGAATACATGCTTGGAGAATATTTGAGTTGTGAAATTTGTTACAAGGTGCATGATAATGGGCAATGTTTGTATTCGGGCAATAATTTGTTTATGTCTAACCTTCTTGCGTTTAGACAATATTTGAATTGCCGAAAACTAGGAATTGACACATCCGATGCTAGTTACATGCTCTTGGGAGATTTTGTACCGGAAGATTGGGATGATGACATTACTCTTATAGGAGATGGTCCTCCATTTTTGAATGAAAAGGTACTTGCGAAATATTACAATGAGCTTGCCAAGTTGGATGAAGATGATATGCCTATGGGAGATACCATATTTTGGGAAGGATTTAAAATGTGGGGGGTATGATCCACTCTTGGGGATAAATAGCAAAAAACTTGCCATTACCCATGAATTCGAATTTTGGATCGGTCATTCGATCCGAGGAGATATTAACTATTGAAGATGAGCTTGAAAAGAATGACAAGTTAATCACAAAAGAATCACAAGGGGAAGTGGTAGTTAATGAGGAAGAGATTAAATCACATTTTCTCAACTTCATTGATTGCCCAACATTTGATTTTGTGATTAAGCCACTTGAGGAGGTGCAAGTCTACATAGTTGAATTTGAATTGGATGAAGTAGGCAAGTCATATGATATTGGAAGGGGCAAGGTGCAAGTTTGGAGAATCAATGAAGAGTGGAACAAAGCCAAAAGAAGAAAAATGGGCAAAGTATCAAAAGCTTCATTTAAAGTGTCATGAAGTGCTTATGCGAAAAGTCGAGCTTATGACTTTAACCAAGCTTTGTTTGGAAGGAAACCCAAATTTCTTCTCTTTTAATTTACTTGTATTTATTTACTTTACTTCTTTACTTCCTTTTTAATTAATTGTGAAACTTTTATAGGTAACAAATATTTTTGAAAATCCTAAGCGACATTGTACTCAACAAGTTTGGGGGTGAACTACATGCGACGAAAGCTTAGGTCAATTTCAAACATCACAAACAAGCATCGAATCAGCGAAGTTCCACTACCTCTTTTCTTCTTTACATGTTGTTTCTATTTTCACATTGAGGACAATGTGTAATTCAAATTTGGGGGTGTTGACTTCATTTTGTACTTTATCATGTTAGATAACCTTGCCGGCTTAAGATGTTGTGATGTTTGATTTTGTTCATCTTGTTTTGGATATTGACATGCTAGATAGCCTTGTCGGCTCAAAATGATTTAACGTTTGAAATTGTTGATTAATTCGTGAATTATGATCGAATATGCTACTTGTGCCTATTTTTTTTTTTTTTTAAATTGCTTATCTATGAGTGATCCTGAGTTCTCTTGAGCACAATAGTCATAACTAATTGTTGTTGAGATTTGGAATCTATTGAAGGTTGGACAAATTTGTGAAGTAGAAAAAATTAGGTTGTGAGCTTGTTTCTTCAATTTTTATCAGCCTATCCAATTCCTTCTCCATGCTATTAATCTCTTGATCCTTTGTGAGACAAGTTTGGGGGTGGTCGAGCCGATAAAGGAGACGGTCTAGATGTGTAGTGATTCCATGCATGCTTAATCTAAATTTGTGTGGAGTGTTGTTGATGTTAGTATAAGCTAAGTGATGACCAAATGCTAGAAATCTAAGCCCATTTTAATTATTGCATTGCCCTATTTTGTAGCCTTTTTGACTCGAGTAATTAAGCCCGTAGGAGTATCTTGAAACTTGGTGCCCTAAGTTTGAAACTTGAGAGTCACCGGCCTAAAGCTCGCTACATGGGTCAATTAGAAAGCTTAATGAGTAGGGTACACACACACACTTGTAAAAAAAAAAAAAAAAAAAAAACATCATCATCATTGCATAAAAAAGCACATCATCAACATTGCATTTGCTTAATAAGTCTACCTCACTTCGTACCCTTTTTGACTCGAGTTAGTAAGTCCGTAGAGGTATTTTGAAACCTGGTACCCTTTGATCTTAAAACAATCGGGGAGCTGCCGACCTAAAGCTCGCTACATGGGTCAATTAGAAAGCTTAAGGGAGTGAGGAAATCACGAGCAATCATCACATTAGTTTGTAGAAATCATGCATTCGTACTTGCATAAGGGCTTAGATTAATAGTGGGTTTGAAATGCTTGGTATAAACTTTAATGTTGAAACATTCATCTAGTGAAGAGTCACTGCATATCTAGTTTGTTGAGATTGCTGGTAATTCATAACCAAACTTTAGTGGAAAAAGAAATGTGTGAATTGAGAGTCACCCCTAGGATGCATTTCGGGAGAGAAAAGAAATAATATGGGGGGGAGGGGGGGATGAATGTCACAAGAGGGTAAGGAATGAAATTGACTACTAAGGGTGGATAGTATTATTTTGAAATTTATCACTCCTACAATGTTTCTTTGAACCTTAGTGATAATTGGAAGTGACTATGCACACACACACCGATCAAACATGAGATAAGCTCAACTTCGTTTTGTAGTATTATTCTGAAAACACAATTGTGAATTAATCATGCAATTTTACACTCAAGAAAGAATTTACAAGATATCTAGCATTGTTGATCATTCATTCAATTTTTTTTGTGTTAGTAGATATTCTTCCTCGAGACGAGCAAGAGTTTAAGTTTGGGGGTATTTGTTAAGTGCATTTTTATACCTTTAAATTAGCATATTTTGGAACATCTTGAGCAAATATCTACTAATTTATGCATATTTTGTATTTAAATAGGTTAATATCCAAGTTTGAGGCCAAAAACCACAAAAGAAGTGCAAATTACGCTGAAATTGGAAGTTTGGGGACCATTTTGTCACTTCCGGGAAGTTTTGGACAAGCCACGCAATTAACCAAGGGACCAAATTGAAAGATTTCAAAAGTTGAAGGACCAAAAGTGCAATTTTAGAAGGACATATTTGAAAGATATCTGAAAATTTGGGGACTAAATTGCTCGAGATTAAAAGATGGAGGACTTGATGGCAATTACGGAATGGACTTAGCTGCAAAACCATCATTTAGCTGAGCCACACAATCGCGTGGCTCGAACCAAGTCGCTAACGCGACTTGGACCTCAAAACGGACCCGAGACTAACTCATCGCGGAAATTTCAAGCCCGCGATCGCGCGCCTTTAAAAAATAAAAAATAAAAAAGGACACTTTTCGGGCCGGACTGGGTCGACCCGGTTCGGCCCTTATACTGAATTTCGCGGATCTAGTGCATTTTTTAGGGTTTGTGGTTGATTTTTGGAGGATATAAATAGCTAGAATCCTCATTTGGAGCCCCATGTAAGTTTTCTTGCCTCTTTTCCATTTTTTTTGTATTTTCTCTCAATCTTTTCTTGATTAATGCATTAAATCTTTTAAGTTTTTTGTGTTTTTATTTGCTTCCCTTCAATTAAAGCTTAATGTTGTTGAAATTTTCATCATTGTTGTTTTTTTTTTCTAACTTTTCTCCTCAAACTTTCATGTTATTTATGGTTTAATTAAAGCTTTGTGTTGGGTTGTTCATGAAAATAGAACAAGTTATTTTTCTTTTATTATCTTGTTTTAACACTTGGTTTAACTTGTTGTTGAAATGATTATGTTAGTGGTTAAATGTTGTGATTTTATTATGAGTTAATTTTTATTATGGGCTAAATAGTATTTTGTTGGGATGATTGGTGTTACTTAACTTCACTTAGTTATTTTAAGTTTGTTTATGTATTTTGAGTTATTTACTTTCAACCATTTGAATTTATAATTATTTTCTTTTAATATTGCGTATTTTGATTTATGTTTATTGTCTTGTATTTCTCTATCTTAAGTAGTTAATTTTATTTACAAAATTGCAAATTAATTAAGTGTTGTTTAAGTGAAATCATGAATCCCAACTTTTTAATATTCCATTTTTTTTTATTATTGTTAGAATTTGAAGTTAGTTTGTGTTTGCTTTATTTTCACTACAAGAAAAAAAAATTCCAAAAACTTATTATGTGATTTTGTTGTTAAAATTAAATTAACTAGAGTGTGTAATTGAGTATACATTCCTCGTGGGATCGACAACTCAGACTCAAAAAGTCCACTTTATTACTTGAACGCGACCCGTACGCTTGCGGTACACGATTTTAGCGAACATTTAGTATAAGTTAAAAACTATTAATGTTAAAATTAATTTATTTTAGTCATATAATTTATCCAAGAATGTGATGTTTTCGATGTAAAATCTGTGATTGAAAAGTGATTTTTAGGAAAATGTTTTAGTTAAAAAGTAGTTTGAGAAAATTATAAGCAAGTTATCAAACAGAGCCTAAAATTTTATCTTTTTATACAAATCAAACAAAAATTTAATTAAATACTTCAATCGTCCCGTTAAGGTAGGCTTGTTTCTATTTTCACTTATATTAAAATTGTCAATTAATATGACTGGAAAAGTAAATTTTACATTCACTTTTTTTAATATATCAATATTCGTGCTTACTCATTAATAACAAGAACATAAAATAAGTGTTTATTAGGAAAATAAAAAATTAAATGCACATTCAATAAGGTCAGTAGCCTATGATTTTGGACAGACAAATAAAAAATAAAAGTCAATCTTCACGGAACGAATTGAATATTGTGTTAGACGTTGTGATCAACGTGTCAATATGAATCCAAGAATAAGAAGCATACAACCTAGAATCCAACATGCAAAAATTTAAAAAGAGAATCAAAATAACTATTAATTATCCTGTGTCTGTGAAGTTGTGAACCTTATGATAAGCCAACTGCCAATACGTGAATGCATGACATATATTTAAGGGAAAAGTACACAAATCATGTGGTTAAAATACCACGTTTCAAAACTAAAGAAAATAGTTTAAAACTAAAGAAGTTGCATAAACTCTCACTTTTAAGAGGAGAAAGAATAAACATTGATGGTCCAAGATACTTCATGTATCTAGTGTTGAAGTCAGCATTTCCTCTACATCAATTAAACTCCTGTAGAGGGAAAACTCATGTTCAAGTTAGGAAGACACAATAGGATAAACATATAAATAGGATATAAATGCAAAGACTCCTCTACAGAGAATAAAGAAAATTTTCAAGTAGCAAAAATTTTCGAGGGTAAAATATTTTCTTCTCTCCTTCATTATCAAAGATGCTAAATATAATCTCATATATATTCATCATCAAGAGGTCAGAGCTGTCATATGTCATATCAAATTTGTCTATCATGTAATATGTGTCAACAATTATAAAGAATTTAAATGTAAAATTAAAGACAACATTTTTAATAATTACAAGCATTCTAAAGATACCTGACTTTACAATTGTGAACAAATTACTCATTGTTTTAAACATGTAAACTTGAGAACAAATGAACCACTTCTATGCAAGATCTCAATATCAGTTTCCAAAAATCAATTAGCTCTTCCAACACCAGCAACCACTTCTATCTAAGATTCATGGAAGCAGCGATTTTTTGTACACAAATTTTTTCCTCAAGAAATTTACAACATATATGTGTGTGTGTGTGTGTGTGTGTGTGTGTCATAAACATTTACAAGATCCTACTTTCTATGAACTCTGTTGAAACGGGCATATCCAATTATGTTGTAGAAAAGATGATTACGAGAACAACTAAAACACTTAGAATTATAACCTAACAATGATGTATTAATTTTAAAAAAGGGGAAACAAATGATCAAAAAAAAAAAAAAAACCAAAGAAACTTACCTTGGCCGATTTCTTTCCTTAAATCTCAAAATGAGAATATCAGAGAATGAATGAATAAGCTAACAAATCAAACCTCCTGTGTTAATCAATGCAATTTGAGATTAACTTCACACAAAAACACCATTAATAATTTATTGTATCGTTGCAAAAAATACATACCTAAACACATATACACAAATGAAGAGCACAATTTACAATAAGGAAAAAATATCAAATTAATATTATAACTTTCCATTTTAAGAACATTAAAAGCTCGAATATTGAATACTTTCGTAAGAGTGTCGTTCGGAATTGAAAGGATATCAGGAAGAAGATTAAAACTGAGGAGATTGGATCGAAGGCTAAGAATCCTCAACGAATCCAATTTAGCAAGTGTGTCGTTTGGAATTGGACCTGAAAGTCCAACATCGGAACGCCTTAGATATATCATGTTTCAGTTATCCCGATAGCATGTGACTCCTATCAAAAAGCTGTTGGATTTTATTTTTTACGTGGACTACATAGTTAATTACAATTATATTGGACTATCTAAATTAGTTGGACTAATTAAGTGATCTAAATATTTGGGCCATAGAAACATCTATTGGTATGAGCTTTGCAATGTGTAGAGATCCGATAGCCTAGTTAGGGTTGATGGAAACATAATTAGCTATTATAAAATGACATCTTATGTGGTTATGGTCCCCAAGTCAAATTATAACTGTTCGCATCCTTCTTGGGTCCATCGCGAGAGGAAAACATGTAGAACAATAAGAAATTTGACTGTGAAAGATCTAACTCTCGTTTAATCAAATTCAATGGATTCAAGTATGTATTCAGTTTATTATTCTTGATAATTTAGTATGATTGATTTTGAGCTATAGAGATATAATTTTAACAAGTGGTATCAGAGCCCCAATCATGTTAAATTATTAGATCATTAAAGGTATTGAACAAATATGCATGCTGCCATGAAACCGTATTATTTTGGTTTTGATTATGAAGTAAGGGCTCATTGCTATTACCTTATATATATTGAAATTGAATTCAAGATATATATGCTTGCTTCCTCAGTTTCCGTGTTTATTTGATTTGGAATTTACGATGAAGTATGAATTGCATTGAATCCGATTGTGTAAATAGATTAAGGAATTGGGTTTGAGACTCACTGCCATATATCTGAATGCTTCCTACGGGATCCAGTTACGTATTTGCATCAATTTTGGCTGTTGAATTTTGTGTATTATATAAATGGATTCAGGGATTTGTTGCTTTAGGTGTTGGCTATGGTTTTCGAATATGATTTGGGATTGTGTTGTATTTGTGGATGAATAATGGTGGCCTGGAGGAGCCACAGCCGTGGCCGCCACTGTCGAAAATGGGCGCGCAGCGCTGGACTGCGCTGTGCGTGGCACTGCAGGCGAGCAGTGCCGGAATGGCGCTGCTCAACGCAAGCAGCGCCGATGGGCGCGAAGGAGGGTCGTCGGGGGTTGCGCCCCAGCCGGATAAGGGTGACGGCGCAGAGCTAGGGTTATAAACCCTTGCGATTTTTTTTAGGCAGGGGCTGTCATTGGAAATTAGAAGATTTCAGGCCTCCTTGTGCAATTTTAGAAATTTTGGGTTATTTCAACTCAAGTCCCCATGTTTACGAAACTTAAAGATTTTAATCCCTGAAATTATGAGATCAATCATTAAGCCCCATAAAGTTATAAATTATTAAAGTTGGGCCTCTAAAGTTAAGGGTTGTGTAATTCAGCCTCTAAAGTTTGAAAATTTCTAAAACAGTCCCTTAAGTTTGAAAATTTTCTAAATTGACTCCTTAAGTTTGGAGATTTCCTAAATTGGCACCTAAATTTTGGAATTCTTCTAAATTGGTCACTAAGGTTTTGTGGAATTGCAATTAAGCACCTTAAATAAGGATTTCTTTTGAATTGGCCACTAAAGTTTTATAAAATTTCAATTTAACCCCTAAAGTTAAGGATTCCTTCATAATTGACCTCTAAAGTTTTGATTTATTCAAATTTGATCAATAAATTTTGGATTTTACAACTTCAAGTCCCTACAGTTTGAAGTTTTAGAATTTAGGCCCTCAAGTCTCAGATCCCTAAATTCTTGAATTATTTACCCTTAGGTCCTTAAAGTTTCAGGAATTAGAATCAAACCCTTAAAATTTCTAGAATTAAATATTTGGCCCTTAAAGTTCCAGGAATTAAGAATCTGGCCATTAAAATTTAGGATCTCGATCTTTTTACTCTTAAAATCCTTCAGATCCATCGATTTCTTGTATTTCGAGATAAATTAACCGAAACGACACGTTGCCAAAGTAACCTCTGCCGTGTAGATTTACTTATTTTGAAATATAAAGACGAGTGTGTCTTTTATTTTATGTGAGCAGTGATCGGCCAAAAAGAAGGTTATCGTTTGGCCAAATGACAGACACACGTGCGGTAATAAATATACGATGATCACCGGATTAATCACGTGAACAATGAGTCGGTCCAAAGAAAGGCTTATTGTTTGACATATTGAATGGTGTCTACTATTTATGCAAACAGTGATTGTCCTAAAGGAAGGTTACTGTTTGGCCAAATGACAGACACACATGCGATTATAAATATATGATTATCATCAAGTTAATCATGTGGACAAAGAGTCGATCGAAAAAAACGAGTCGATCGAAATAAAGGGCTATTGTCTGACAGATTGAATACCGATATTTGATTACTGCGTTAAGAGTATCCTGACCAGATGAAATATGAAAATTGTCTTATATTTCAAAATTAATTAATTGAAATGACACGTTTCCAAAGTAATCTCTATTGTGTAGATTTGTTTAATTTTGAAATATGAAGATGCGTGTGTTTGTTATTTATGTGAACTTTGATCGGCCCAAAGGAAGGTCATTGTTTGGCCAAATGACAAACATACCTGTGGCAATAAATATGTAATGATTATATAGTATATCATGTGGATAATAAGTCGGTCCAAAGAAAGGCTTATTTTCTGACAGATTTATTGTCAATAATTGATTACTATATGGAGAGTACCATTTACAAGTTGATATTTCTATCCAAAGACATCTTGTAATTGGGCCCACCATTATTTTAATTTATCCTAATTTCGATTCAGTTACTGATTTTGCTTCTACGATATCTGTCAATTAACTTTATTCTCGTGTTTAATGGCACGAAATTCAGAATTGGAAAGAGAACGTTATGATTGTTCTCGGTTACATGGATCATGACCTTGCACTTTGGATAGAACGATCATATGTTCTCACTAATAAAAGTTCCATGAAAGGGACGTGGAGAAGTGGAACCGTTCTAATCTCAAGAGTCTTATGATCATGTAATGTTCAATTTAGAAAATTATAGTGTCTAGTCTCGCTTTCAAATTAAAGGCACTAAAGGTAGAGCTGTCCAGGGACTTGCTCGTGCATTATGATTTATTTTTCCTTCATTCATAATACGGTCAATTTAAAGTGAGTTACAACACCCAACTGGATAAATGGACTCTTAATGAGTTCATATCTCACTGTGTGCAAGAAGAGAAAATAATTAAGCGAGATAGGATTTAAAGTATTCACTTGTTAATAACTCATCAAGATCAGAAAAGGAAAATGGGGAAAGGAAGCTACAGTTGAGGTACCACAAAATGCAAAATAACGGGATAAGAAATTTACCTGCTATTTTTGCAATAAGGGCGGACAATAAATAAGGAATGCCTCAAACTGGATACTAGTTAAGAAAAGAGTGCTTCTCGTTTTGGATTGTTTTGAAGTTGATTTAGCTTCTGTACCTATACACACTTATTGGATGGTTTCTATTACTGCTACTCTTGTAAGTGTGTATATGCAGGTTACATGTACAGCCAACAACCAATTGATGCTGAAAGATTCATCTGTTAGGGAAATGATAATACGGTTACAGTTGAGGCTATAAGGAATTTTAGGTTATTATTAAGGACTGGTCATTATTTGATTTTAAAAGAGACTTATAAAGTACTGTCTTTTTAGACGAAATTTGATTTATGTTTCTCATATTTAACAAATTCGGTTATCATTGTTCATTTGGAAACAATAAAGTTAGTCTTTTCATAATTCAAATCTTGTTGGACCGATCATTTATCTTTGAATGATAACCTATATTTAATGGATAAACTTGCCTCGTATAATGAAACCTTACATATCAGTCAACATGGTACAAAACATAAATAAATTAACTAATAAAGATTCCGCTGCATTGTGACACAAGTACAAGGATATATCTCTAAACTGAGAATTGAGATAGGCTTGTGCCCTACGGGGTTCTTGAACCCTTTGACTTGACAGACTCCTGAGTTTGTCGTATCAAGTGCATAAAGAAAAACAGACAAATATTAGGAAATTGGGTGCTAATGACAGTTCTTGTGTCTTAGAGTAATTCATACTAATATTTGTTGTCCATTTTCTACGGTTTCTTGGAATGGGCAATAGTATTTTATTATGTTCATGGACGATTATTCGAAATTTGGTTACCTATATTTGATCCGCGAGAAGTAACAATCTATGAACATTATAAAGGCCTTCAAAGCTGAAGTTGAAAATCAACTTGGCAAGAAGATTAAAGTACAGATTTGACCGTGGTGATGAATACTCGCCAGGCATGATGAATTCATTAAATAATGTTCAGGACCTTTAGCTAAATTCCTTGAGGATATTGAGCTTGGAGGGGAAGATAAGTTTAGAGACATTGTCTTTAAAGAGGAATTTGTTTTTTCTTGCTACTGTTGCTATTGATAATGATCATACTTCAATTTATGATATTGTTCAAGATGCAAATTCGGATTATCAAGACAATGTTGGATATTTCCAAATTCAAACTGAAGGAATTGTTTCTGATGAACAAGCTCAACAACCTCAAGAACAAAATGCCATAGAAAATATCCATTAGAGAAATGAAAAGTGTGGTTTCGGATGATTATATCATCTTTCTCTAAGAACATGAGTTTGACATAAGGTAATTGAAGATGATCCAATCAACTTCTATTTGGCCAAACAAAGTTCTAATTCTCAAAAGTGAATTGATGTTATAAATGATGAGATAAATCCATGAAAGACAGTGGCATTTGGGATCTCGTCAAATTGCCTGAAGGCATGAACCCAAAGGTTTCAATTGAATATTTGAGACCAAGAGGGATTCAAAAGGCAATGTTGAGAGATATAAGGCTTGTCTTGTTGTCAGGATTTTAACCAGAAGGAAAACATCGATTAGAAAGAGACTTTCTATGGTTTTATCGAAAGACTTTTTTCAGGATAATGACGACATTTGTTATTAGATGGATGTAAAGATTATGTTTCTCAATTGAGACATTGGAGAAATAATATGTATGGTGTAACCAGAAATTTTTTGTGTTATGTAATACAAAGAAAATGGTTTGCAAACTAAATAAATTCATCTATTGTCATCAACAGTATGACAAATTTTATCAAATTATTATCTCGTTTGTATTTGAGATAAATGCAGTTGATAATTATGTTCCATAAGTTCAGTGGGAGTAAATGTACCATTTTTGGTATGAAAGATTGTTGATTAAAAGATACACTCAGTGATAAGGGAGACCAGTTTAGTCTCATTCAGTGCCCCGAAATTGAGTTTAAAGTGATAAAGGATTAATAAGCATGAGACTTCTTATGCGTTGGCTATAGGAAGTCTTGTATACACTCAAGTATGTACGCATCAAGATATAGCGTCATAGTGGGAGTATTAGTCAGATATTTAAATAATACTGGGATGAATCATTTGAAAGCATCCAAAAGGATTGTACAATATTTTTATAGAGCAAAACATTATTTACTCACCTAAAGGAAATCAGGACATCTGGAAATCAATCTTTATTGTCAAAGAACGAATTCAGAGTACTCAGTTGTCTATAGAGCGTAAGGACACAAAATCCATATCGCAGATCTGCTCACCAAGGGTTTACAACCCAGGTGGTTCATGAGCACACTGCTCATATGGGTATTATATTATTTGGCGTAATATTGTTTTAGTGGGAGTTTGTACTTTGATGCTCTTCAAGTGATTGACACATTCTTTTGTTGTTTTCTACAGAATTAAAGATATGATTTATTTTCAAATCTCTGAATTTGATCTTTTCGTTTGCTGTTTAGCATCAAGTTTAGAAAGATTTAACATGATCTCACTTAAGGAATAAAGTTGGACCAGTTGGAAATAGGCATGTTTATGATCACATTACATGTAATTTCCATGCTATACATCCATACTTGATCTATGTCATTGAATGTGTTGGTACGGTGACTATTGATGGGTTTAGTTACCAATATAAGTGTAACGAAAGCCACTTTGATCCTATGTTGACACTGGAGATGGACCAGATTGTAACTAAGGGGATGTTTCAAGGTAAGATAGCATTTTGGTGCGCACCTCAGGTTATACAATATAATTGTTTTGGATTACTCATGTAGCCCAAGTAGGAGATTGTTGGGTTTTATCTTTTATGTGGGCTACATAGTTAATTACAATTATATTGGGCTATCTAAATTAGTAGGGCTAATTAAGTGATCTAAATATTTGGGCCCTAGAAACATCTATTGGTATGGGCTTTGCAATGTGTAGAGACCCGATAGCCTAATTAGGGTTGATGGAAACCTAATTAGCTATCATAAAAGGACATATTATGTGGTTGTGGTCCCCAATTCAAATTATAACCGTTCGCATACTTCTTGTGTCCATCGCGAGAGGAAAACATGTAGAACAATAAGAAATTTGACCGTGGAAGATCTAACACTCGTTTAATCATATTCAATGGATTCAGGTATGTATTTAGTTTATTATTCTTGGTAATTTAGCATAATTGATCTTGGGATATAGAAATTTAATTCTAACAAAAGCTGCAGATAGGGATAGCTTGATTCCAGTTGAGTTTTCGACCATGTGGAATAGCAGCAGCAAATTAATGTCGGAAGGGCTTGTTTATCCAAGTTCAAGTCACCAATAGCGAGAGGCAGAAGATTTAGGATAAAAAAAGCAATGGAGGTATTATATGAGGAAAGGAGAATTTCATGAAAAAATCCAAACAAGTATGAAGCGAAAATTTGTACATGTATTGTAGTTTACCTAAAGGCAATAGAGATAATAGTAAATCCTCACTACACTAAAAAAAAAAAAAACAAAATAAGGCACAAGTCTTAAAAAGTCTATACCAATAATTGCCAAAGTATTAATAAAGGAGAAGTAATAGATACAACATTACTCCAAGTAGTAAGAATATAAATTTGGAAATCAATGAAAAATATTGAGTAATGGAAAATGATATCAAACTACGATAAACCTGTTTTCTACCTTGTGATATATGGAAGACAATAATCAGATATAGAAATCCAATAAGGAAAACATGGCCTTGAATTGCAGCGCAAAATTTTGAGGCATCGATTTGTTATACAAGAAAACTTATTCCTTAATTCTAAGTCTTTACTCAATTTTACTAGTAAAATTTCATTGCTTTAGTTTAAAACATAATCTTATTATGTACTATAATTAAAACTGTTAAGGAAGTACATCAATCACTCAAGTATTTTAGGAAAAGAATAATTCATTGTATTTTCCATACTTGTAAGTTTCCATACATGTAATCTTCTCTTTTCTATATAATGAAATGAAAGTAATAGAGAGGAAGACTCGCCTTCTTCTCGTGTATATTCATACAAAACTCTGTCTAACATGGTATCAGAGCTTTCGATCCCTTCCTTTTCGTTTAAAGACTGAACTGTGTTCCATCTCTTCTGTTCAGTGGTTCAATCTGACGATATTTGTGGTCGTACCGCCGGCTGGAATCGCCGACTTCAAGTCGACGAAATTTACATTTATGTGAAGTGGGTGCAGTGCACAGGTCAAGGATTGGAGTCTCCGATTGGAGCAGCGCACGGGATCAATTGACGGGTTGACATCTGAGTTTCTGTGAAACGGTGCAACCAGTAGTGTTTTTCGTGGAATCTTGTAGAAGGTAAACAAGTATTGGGCCAGTATTGGGCTTGGTTATTATTTGTGATTGTGCTTGCTACTTTTGTTTGCTCTGCTGATTTTGTTTTGATAATTGGGCTTCTTTAATTCAGTTTTCTTGTTAGGCTAGTAATTCTTTTTTAAACGACCCAAAAGATCATTTTACCACTTTGTGTGAATATTATCACGTCATTCAAGACAGATATGCTTAATCTCACTGGACCCATGACACCAGAAAAGTTGAATGAAAGAAATTATACTCACTGGGCTAGATGTGTTGAGGTATTTTTGCGGGGTAAGGGTTTATTTAGTCACTTGATTTTAGATAAACCGTCTGCCAAATCTCCAAAAAGAAACCTTGCAAAGTCTAATTCTACTCCCAACAATCAGTGGGATCAAGAGGATAACCCCATCATTGGACTGATGATTAGTAGTATTGAGCCACATATTGGGTCTTCATCTCTATATATGTCTACGACTAAGCAAATTTGGGATCATCTCAAACATATTCATTCTAGAACTGGAAATGTTACTCGAATCTATGAGACGTGTAAACAATATTTTGGACTTGAGAAGGGGTCCTCCTGATGTGATCTGAAGTAGGCGTCGAAAACAGAAGTAGAGCCATTGGCAATATGACAGTGATTTATATGAGAATCGGAGCAAGTTTCGTGTTGGGCCTGAACCAAGAATCAAATCGGATCACGTTGTTTCAGAACAAAGAAAAAAGGTGCAGCGGGACTACCACACGATCGCGCGCTGGCATCAAAATTCCACCCTAGAGTTTCAGGCAACTCCACACGATCGCTACAGGTTTTCCTGCGCGATCGCGCAGTTGTGACAAAAGTAGATTTTCATGATTTTTAAATTAGTTTCCGTTTTTATTAATTATTAATCTTATTTTTGAACCCTAACACGGCTAAGGTTAAGGCTAGGTCGTTTTTCATTATATTATTAACAATTTCATTATTGAAAAAAGTTTTGAGATTATTGATATTGTTTGAGAGAGTTTTCTCCAAATTAAAAGGTTGAGGAGTCCCTTTTGTGTTATTCAAGAACAACCAATTGAACTTATCAGATTTTGTGAGATATTTGTGGCGTTCCCATTAGAAACTTATCAAGGAAATTGAAAAGTCCTTGTGGTTCTTCGAAAACTTTGGATCTTCAATCCGCATCGTCGAATCTTCGCGTCGTGATTGTTGGGTCAAGGTCCTATCTTCAATTTTATCTTTTCCTGTTAATTTATTTTTTTGTTTCCCGTGTTTTGGCTGAACCTATATCTTTCCTATTATTGTGTCGTTTATTCCACGTGTCTCGTCGAGATTCCTGAGTGGGACCGCGTCATATGGTATCAGAGCTTGGATTTAGATTCAGTTCTTGGTATTTCTTGACTTTTCTTTGTTTTCCTTGAGTTTTCTTGTTTTCCTTGTTTTTCGTGCTAGTCAAGTTTTCTTTATTTTGATCCATTAAAAAAATCTCTCAAAAATTTAAATTTGTTTATTTTAGTCAATTCTTATCAAAATCCAGTTTTGCTGTGTTCATAATCAATTTTCGGATTAAAAAAATTAAATATCCGAAAATGACAAAAAAAAAAAAAACCGAATATTTCGAGAATTTCTCAATTCCTGTTTTCCTCGTGTTTTCCATAAATTCCTTATTTGTGATCCTTGATAGGTTCTTGGGTGATATTGGAAAGGGGATTTTAAGTGATACACGAGTGATAAATTTTTTGAGGAATTTTATCTCTTTTACTTGTTATTAAACATTCCTCATTGGGGGAATATTCATCATCTTTATCAATGAGTACCGAATAGAAAATTAAATTGATTAAATTAATGGAGGCACAATGGGATAAATTCTTTGCTAGGATGGATGAAAGAGAAGCACGATGGCGAAAGGAGCAATCTCAAGTAGATTCTAGAGCTAGGAGGGATAAGAGACGTGAATCCAATACTAGGGGTGGAGATGTGGTTGATGAAAGGCCATTGAGGCGGAATGAGACACCAAAGCGGGAGAGTAGTGATCATATTCCAAAATGGAGGGAGGAACCAACAACCAAATGTAACTATACTTTCAAGTCCAAGCCTCTTAAGGATAGAAATGTTAAGTGTTTTAAATGTTTGGATTGGGGTCACATTGCACTTGAATGTCCACATAAAAAGTTTAGGTGTGAAAAAAAGTTGTTTCTGGAGATAAAGTTGAGAAAATGCCTAAGTTAAAGAATGCATGTGATAGTGATAAAATGAAAAATATTGCAGTAGACGAGTCACTTGTTAATAGGCGTGCACTTAGCATTAGACGTAAGATAGATGTTGTGGATAATGTAGGTGAGTAGAGGAATAACGTTTTTCGCACTAGATGTTTGGTGAATGATAAGGTTTGTAGTATGGTTACTGATGGGGGGAGTTGTACTAATGTAGTTAGTACAATGTTGGTGGAAAAATTGGGATTACCTTTCCTAAAACATCCAAAGCCATATAAGTTGCAGTGGTTGACTGAGTCAGGGGAAATTAAGGTGAATAAACAAGCTTTGATGACTTTTTCTCTTAGTAGATATGTGGATGAGGTAGTTTGTGATGTGGTGCCTATGCATGTTGGCCACATACTATTGGGGAGGCCATGGCAACATGAAAGGCGGTGCTACATGATGGGTACATGAATAGATACAGTCTTGTGAAATGTGGGAAGAAGTTTACTCTAGTTCCACTATCTCCTGTGCAGGCCTTGGAAGACCAATTGAAAGTGAAAAAGTGAGTTTCAGGGGAAAAATAAGAGAGTTGAGGTCACGACCTCAGAAAACGGAGAGGAAGTGAAAATTAAAGAAAAGAGAGTTGAGGCCACGACCTCAAAAAAAGGAGAGGGAGTGAAAAATAAAGAAAAGAGGGTTGAGGTTCAAACCTCGGAAAAAGGAGAGATTGAGTGCAGAAAGCAAAAGAAAGGAGAGTCCACCATAAAAATGAGTTTATTTGCACTTACTCACGCTAACACACCCCTCCCTAGTTCTATTAAATCTGTTTTGCAGGTGCCTAAATCAAACCATGATCCTGAAACAAGGAAGAAATTCATTAGCACAAAGGAGTAGCCCAAAAGTTGAAAAAAAGCATAAGGCATAAACATGATCATTGAACCAACAAACATATGAGTGGCAAGAGGATTGGACCAGTTCTAAATTCAAGGTCGAATCATTTTCAAGAGAGGGGGAATGATGTGATCCGAAGTAGGCGTTGAAAATAGAAGTCGAGCCATCGGCGATACGATAGTGATTTACGTGAGAAACGGAGCAAGTTCCGTGTTGGGCTCGAACCAAGAATCATATCGGATTACGTCGTTTCAAAAGGAAGAAAAAGGTACATCCGAGACTACCACCCGAGAGTTTCAAGCGACTCCACGCGATCGCTACACGTTTCCCTCGTGATCGCGTGGTTGTGACAGAAGCAGATTTTCGCGATTTTAAAATAGTTTGTATTTTTATTAATTATATTTTTGAACCCTAATGCGGATAGGGTTCAGGATAGGTCGTTTTTCATTATATTATTGACAATTTCATTATTGGCAAACAGTTTTGAGATTATTGACAGTTTTTGGGAGAGTTTTCTCCAAATTAAAAGTTTAAGGAGTCCCTTTTGTATTCTTCAAGAACAACCAATTGACCTTATCAAATATTGTGAGATATTTCCAATCAGAAACTTATCAAGGAAATTGACAAATCCTTGTGGTTCTTTGAAAACTTTGGATCTTCAATCCGCATCGACGAATCTTCTCGTCGTGATTGTCGGGTCAAGGTCCTATCGTCAATTTTATCTTTTTCAGTTAATTTATTTTCTTATTTCTTGTGTTCTGGATGAATCTGGATCCTTCCTATTATTTTGTTGTTTATTTTGCGTGTCTCGTCAAGATTCCTGAGTGGGATCGTGTCACCACCAGTCTCGTTGAATATTATAATAAGCTTTTGGTTGTGTGTCAGGAGAGGAATGTGCACCAACCACTCTCTCTTGATTTGAAGGTTATGGAAAAACAGTGGGAAGATATCGATGTTGTTAAATTTCTTATTGTCTTCCTTCCAAATTTGAAGCAGTTCGAGCACAAATATTAGTTGAAAAAAGCTTCCTAGTCTTGCAGAGACATTCTCTCGTATTCAGCGTTCCATTGTCTCAGATAGTACACCTAGTGGAGATCATTCTGCTTTTATTGCTAGGGGCGACTCATCCAGGGTCAGACGTAGTGGTCGAAGTGACGTGGGTTTAGTTCTAGAGGTGGGCGAGACACTAGGGGCAGTGGCTGTTCAGTAAACAGTGAATCTCAAAAATGTACTCATTGTGGTCGTATAGATCACTCTACTGAATATTGTTGGGACTTACATGGAAAACCATTTGGCTCTGCTAATCAGGTCTCGTCTAATGAGAACCATCACCATGTATCTAGAGCAATTGCTAGCTCAACATCGAAGTCTGATCTCTTAGTTGTTCCAAGGGATGAATATGCTGAGTTCTTAGCTCATAAACAGGGCACTTCTACTTCTATGGTCACTCTCACTCTGTCAGGTACTACATCTTCTCACTGTCTATATTCATCCTCTCACAATCCTTGGATTATCGATTCCGACGCCATTGAACACATGACTGGTTCATCTACTTTTCTTCTTGATTATCATCATGTTACTTCTTCCACATGTGTTACTCTTGCTAATGGTTCCCAAACTAGTGTCGCGAGCTCAGTTTTGATATTGATTTATCAACCATACTTCATGTTCTAGGCTTTCCCTTTAGTTTATTGTCTATTAGTAAACTTACTACAACTCTTCAATGTTCTGTCCCTATTATCCTTCATTGTGTGTTTTTTAGGATCTCAAGACGAAGAGGATGATTGGTATGGGGTATAAAGTTGGTGGCTTGTATTACATGGATCTTTCACCAGTCTCTCCTCCTCGAGCTCTCCAGTCTTCTGTTTCACCTATGCAATGGCATTGTCTTCTTGGCCACCCTTCTCTTTCCACTTTAAAACGTCAAGTTGTGAGTCTTCGTAATGTGTCTTCCCTTGAATGTGAAGCTTGTCAGCTTAGCAAACACCACCTTGTATCCTTTCCTTTAAGAAATGTTAGTCGTGTTTCTACTTTATTTGAGATAATTCATTCTGATGTTTGGGGACAAATCAATGTTTCTTCTAATAAATTTCAATATTTTGTTACTTATGTGGATGATTATTCTCGTATGACCTGGTTGTTCTTAATGAAAAGTCATTCTAAGTTACTTTCTATATTTCAAGTCTTTTTGTAACGCCCCGAGTTCCGAGGAGCGCGGGAACACCACTTTTCTAGATTCTTGAATAAACTTTGTTGCGGAAAATGACTAAATATTAAATATCGCATTTATTGAATTAAAGTTTAACGATAATTCAAATGGAATAAGTAAATTCGTACAGATTTATAAAAATGACAATTCTTGATAAAATGAAACAATTATTTCAAAGTTCACGACTTTTAAAAAAAATATCAATTTGTAATTTTTTCCGTCTTTGCCCATCACTCGCCACCGTCTCCGAAATCTGCAAAAATTGTTAAAACAACGAGTTGAGCATTTCAAAAATGAAATACTCAGTAGACTCATCGCCAGTAATTAATCTACAAGATAATTGAACAAGGAATTATGCAAATAATGTAGTGACATTCTTTTCTTATTCATAGGCATCACATAGTGAACGCAAATGAACACATTCTTTTCTTTTCTTGGCTAGCAGATAAGTTATGCCCAGCATAACATAATTCTTTATCTCAAAAGAGATATTCTTTTCTCATGCAATTAAGCATAAAATCACACAAATCCACATAACACATGCAATTATAATATAAATCAATTAGTGGGGGCGAGTCTACCTTAAACTTAACGAGTGTGGTTGAGTGGCTAAAATGAATAATTTTCAAAAGTTGAGTTGAAACTTAAAACGAGTATTAAACAATAGGGCTGAAATAATAGATTTTTTTTTTTTAAAAAAAACTTGGGGACTGATTTGAAATAACTTTAAAACTGAAAGGACTAATTTAAATCATTTACTAACTTGAGGGACCAAAGTTGCAATTTCCAAAAATAATCAAAATAATAGAATCAAATATATCTCGTCTTTCTCTTCATTCCAGATTAGATAGAGAGGTTCGAGAGAGATGCGAGAGACAGAGGTGCGATGGGAGCGTCGCTGCCGGCGATTTTCCTGTGAAACGCCGGGGTCGAGCGGCGGCGGTCAGAGTATGGTGCGAGTGTGAGGAAAAATAGAGATGTTTTGGGTGGTTGGACGTGCAAAATCGAGGCAAATAACGAGGCTCAAAGTTCGATCTTGGCTGCGATTTGGAGCTTCACCGACGAAAGTTCGGCGGTTGAGGTAGGTAATAGATCTATTTCTTGATCTTCGTGGGTGTTGGGTTTTGATTTTTTTGGGTTTGAACTGGGGATTTTTGGATTTGCGCAGAGACCGCTTCGAGTGGTGGCTGGTGGTCTAGGCGGCAACGAATGGATGATGCTGGGTTGCTAAAAGGTTGGGGTTGGTGATTAGGTAGAGTAGTGCGAGCGGTGGAGGCTGGTTGGTTCAACAATGGATGTGATGGTGATGGAGGCAGAGTGGTGTTTCTGCAGTGATGATAGCGATGGCTATTTAACAGATTGATGGTTTTGATTCTGAAATGGTTCTATGGTGGTGGTTATGGCAGTGATTCGTTGGTGGTGATGACGGTTTGGTAGAAATTGTGGTTTAGGTGGTGAATTGATGTATATTGGTTTGTGGTATTGCAGTGATTGTGGTGTTGGGGTGGAGGCGATGGGTTTGGTGATGAGGACGATGAAGGTGGCGTTTTGAGTTGATAAAGGTTGCTTTGGTTTCCTGTGATTGTGTGGTTGGTCTTGGCCGTGGTTGAGGTTTGAACAATGGAGGTCCGGTGGTTGATTTGGAATTGTGGAAATTTGTGTGCAGCTGTTGTGAGGGTCGAGAGCTTACCCAAAAGCTGAAGCTTTGTGTGATTCTCGCTGGGTGAGGGATTGTGAGAAATAAACATAGGTTGCTGACTTAATTTTGGTAGATTAGGTCAAAATTTGTAGTTTATGGAAAGATTGTGATATCCAAGCTGTATGGAAGGAGAAGGTGAAGCTGGAAGGAAATCTATGATTCAGTTTTCCAAACAATTTAATCGGCTTGATTTGGAGAAATTTGATACAATCTTGCTGAAAATGCAAAACATGAGGGAGAAGCGTGAACATGATTGTAAATTGGGCTTAAAGCTTGAATTTGTGTTTGAGTGTTTGGGCCCAAGTGCTTGGTCCAAAGAAAATAATTCAATTTGGGAGTTAAAGGAATTTAAATTGGACAAAGATCAAAATATCGAAATAAATTAATTTGGACTTTAAAATCGTTAAAATTTGAATTAAGATTTAAAATATCGTGACATTGGAATATTTTAAATAAACTTCGGAAATTTAATTACGATGGAAATTAATTTAATTTCATTTATAATTTGGCTAGAAGACAACTCTTTTAAATTAAATTGGAAAAGTCGTAGCGATGCGCATTTAAAGTTTTAAAACATTTTATTTAAAAAGAAATGAAAATTCCCGGTCGCTACACTTTTCGTACTTTAATCAAAACTTAATTTAACCAAAAAATTCGTATCTTGTGGTCGGAAAATGCCAAAGAATATATGTCTGCCTCTTTTGCATCATATCTTTCTTCCAAAGGCATTATTCACCAAACATCATGTGCATATACTCCACAACAAAATGGAGTTGCAGAAAGTAAGAATCGTCATTTATTAGAAGTTACTCGTGCTCTTCTTTATCATATGCATGTTCTTAAACGTTTCTGGAGTGATGCTGTCCTTACTGCATGCTATCTCATCAATCGCTTTCCATCCTCTGTTTTGGATGGTGCATCTCCCTTATCTCTTTTGTTTTCCTCCTCTCCACAATATTTGTTACCTCTCAAGGTTTTTGGGTGTGTTTGCTATGTTCATCACTTTGGTCCTGGTCATGATAAACTTGACTCTCGCTCCATGAAATGTGTTTTCCTTGGTTACTCCAACACATGGAAAGGGTATCGTTGTCACAATCCTTCTCTGCAACGCTACTTTGTAAGTGCAGATGTCACTTTTGAAGAGTCCACACCCTATTTCTCTGTTCATAGAGCGTCTCCGAATTCTACTCAAGGTCCCCTCAGCTTACCCGTTCCATATCTACCTGTTGGTATTTCTCCATCTGCTTCAATAGAGTTGCCGTCCTCTCAAAAGGAAAACACCTCCTCCTTTACAAGTTTATACTTGACGGTCTAAGCCACCAACGCCAGTGACCCAATCCATCGCTTTGCCATCTACAGATCCTATATCTGTTATTAGTCCAGATCCTGAGTCATTGCCAATTGCTCTCCGTAAAGGTAAACATACTTGTGTTACTAAATATCCTATTAGCCACTATGTCACATTTGATTCGTTATCACCTTCGTTCTCTTGTTTCACATCCCAACTTTCTAGTGTTTTTGTACCTAACACATTGATAGAAGCTTTATCTGATCCTGGGCGGTGAAAGGCTATGGAATTAGAAATGACAGCCTTACATGAGAATAAGACTTGGGAACTTGTTCCTTCACCGCTTGGAATACATTTTGTTGGCAGCAGATAGGTCTATGTTCTGAAGTTCAATCATGATGGGAGTGTTGATCGATTGAAAGCCCGACTGGTTGCTAAAGTTTACACAAAGACATGGTATTGATTATGATGAGGCGTTCTCCCCAATTGCTAAGATATCTTCTATTCATATTTTGATTTATTTT
This sequence comes from Ligustrum vulgare, assembly GCA_963555705.1. Lineage (NCBI taxonomy): Eukaryota > Viridiplantae > Streptophyta > Magnoliopsida > Lamiales > Oleaceae > Ligustrum > Ligustrum vulgare. Next base: position 35,708,267 of record OY743173.1, on the reverse strand, counting down.
GCTGCTAACCTTGGTTGGCCATTATTTCAATTAGATATTAAAAATGCTTTCCTTCATAGTGACTTGTCTGAAGAGGTTTATATGGAGCAACCACCTGGATTTGTTTCTCAGGGGGAGCACCCTATGTTTGTAAGTTAAAAAAGGATTTATAAGGGTTAAAGCAATCACCAAGGGCATGGTTTGGGAAGTTCTTCGAAGTTGTTTAGGAATTTGGTCTTCGACGGTGTCAGACAGATCATTCAGTATTTCATTTACAAACTGGTGCGGGCTATGTTATCCTTGTAGTTTATGTAGATGATATTGTAATTACTGGTGATGATGCAAATGGGAGTGCTTGGTTGAAACAATTTTTACAAAAACATTTCCAGACCAAAGATCTAGGCAAGCTTTGATATTTCTTAGGTATTGAAGTCGCTAGGTCTTAGGTAGGTATCAACTTGTCTTAGAGAAAATATGTACTTGACATGTTAGATGAGATAGGTTTTCTTGGATCTCATCCTGTTGATACTCCCATGGATCCTAATGCGAAACTTTTGAAGGATGAAGGAGACCCATTTGGGGAACCAGGAAAATATCGTCGTTTGGTCGTGAAATTAAATTATCTTACTATCACACAATCAGATATTTCCTATGCGGTTAGTGTCATTAGTCAGTTTTTGGATGCTCCTCGGGTGCCTCATTGGGAAGCTGTGATACGTATTATTCGGTATTTGAAAAAGGCTCTGGGTCTTGGATTATTGTATAAACCAAATGGACATATCAAAGTAGAAGGTTTTACAGATGTAGATTGGGCAGAATCTCATTGGGATAGACGATCTACTACTGGTTTTTGTACTTTTCTCGGTGGTAATCTTGTCTCTTTCACCTTCTACACCTATTTCGATGTTCTGTGATAATCAAGCCACTCTACATATTGTAGCCAATCCTGTGTTTCATGAGAGGACCAAGCATATTGAAGTTGATTGTCACTTTGTTTGAGACAAAGATAGTGAGCGGTGATATATGTACACCATTCGTGAAGACCGGAGATCAGCTTGTTGATATGTTTACGAAGTCATTGACTAGTAATCGGTTGAAGTTTTTTTGTTTCTAGCTGGGCTTATATAATATATATGCTCCAACTTAAGGGGGGTGTGTTAAGGAAGTAAATCAATCACTCAAGTATTTTAGGAAAAGAATAATTTATTGTGTTTTCCATACTTGTAAGTTTCCATACATGTAATCTTCTCTTTTTCTATATAATGAAAGTAATAGAGAGGAAGACTCATGATGTGATCCGGACCCTCGACAATCGGAGTCATAGCAGGCTTGACGGGAAAATTCAAATATTCAAGCCAAACAAAGAAAAAACAGGACCAGTTTTGACATTACGGCCGTAATGTCAAGGATCACGGCCGTAACATTCAAACAGGGACATTTTCACGGCCGTAAGAAATTCCTCACGGCCGTAAGACTGGAGGTACAGTTTTGATCAGAAAGGTGATTACGGCCGTAAAAGGATTATTCACGGCCGTAAACAAGCTGGCCAAATTTTACGGAATTTTCCATTATTTTATTTCCTTTTTCTGTTTTGGTTATTTTCCTATTTTAGAATTTTAGCATAATTAGAATTCTATTTTGAGTAATTAGATGCTAGGTTTTCTTGCTTATTTATATTTCTTTTCATCATTGTAAACATTAGAAAAGACTTTGATGATTAAATAAAACAGAGATTGAATGTTTTTCAATTGCTTAATGTGTGGATTCACATTACAAAATCAAACTTATCAAGATTGATTATCTTGTGGCGTTCATCCCGAATTTATCAAATATTCGCGAGAATATTTGTGGCGTTCAAATCAGAGATTTATCAAGAAGATTGGGCAATTCCTTGTGGCGTTTCGAAAGTCGTGGTTCTTTATTCCGCATCGTCGAGCCATCGCGTCGTGAATATCGGGTCATGATTCATCCGTCCAACCACAACCTGAGTTCGGAACTTTCCGGCGTTTCTTCCGCGCTTCGAACCTCATCATCTGGTATCAGAGCTGGACTCTGAATTCAGGTTTTTCTATCCAGTTTGATTTTTATGTTTATCATTGAGTCCCATAAAAATCATCCATATCTTGTTGTTAAGTCTTTCTTTTCTTGATTTTCTTGTTCTTCGTGCCAGTAAATTTTTTCTTTTTTTGATCCATATAAAAATCCAACAAAATTCAAAAGTGTTTGTTTTGCTTAATTCTTATCCGAATTAAGTTCCGTTTGTTTTCTTGTGTTCGTTGTCGAATTTTCGGATTTATAAAAAAAAAATATATATATATTTTTTATTATTTTATTTATTCCGAAAATTCATCCTAAAATTCAAAAAAAAAAAAAAAAAATCCATTCAAGAACCACTTTCTTGAATTTCTTGATCCTTTGTTTTCATTATTCTTTTTCTGTGTCATTCCACAAAAAATTTCACAATGTCCAATTCCCATGAAAACGCCAAAGATCGTATGTGGAGATTTTTGAATGAAGCTTTGGTTAGGTTGGATAAATTAGATGAAAGGGAAGGGAAATTAAAAAGGGTGCGATCTCAAGCAAATCGTAGTGATTATAGGCGTGATCCTAAACCTAGGGATGGAATCGGGGTTAATAGTAATTTTGAAAATTCAAAAAGAAATTTATGAGGAAAGATTGAGGTGTGAACGGGAGGCAGAAAGAAAGTATTTGGCTAAATTGCGAAAAAAGGAGGAGAAACGAAAGGCGGTGATTAAATGGTTAGAGGAGAGTGAAATACATGTTATGGTTGAGCCTCGGGATATGAATGTTGAAAAGAAGGAGGGAGGCTTGAAACATGAATTATAAGTAGTTGAAGAGACCCCGAATTTTGTGGTAGGTGCTGAAAAGGTGGAGTTAGGTGATCAAACTCCAAAATTTGATGAAGAATTAGAAGTTGGGGTAGAAGTTCAAATTTTGAACTTTGAATGGGAAGATCCACAGTTTGGTAGTGATGGGGTAGTACATGAACATAGTGATTCAAATGTGGAGGTCGGAGATGTGGTTGAGTTTGAAGATAAAAAAATCGAACAAGAAATTGCAAAGGAGGAAAGAGGCGAAGAGAAGAGCCTCGTGGTTCAAGAAGTGGAGTTGGTGGTGGTTTGTCATGAATACAAGGATCCATACCTTGTACCTCATGAAGCTAACATGTCCCTCCCCATTTCCCGAATCATCCTAAAGAAGGAGGGTATGATGTGATCCGGACCCTCGACAATTGGAGTCATAGCAGGCTTGACGGAAAAATTCAAATATTCAAGCCAAACAAAGAAAAAACAGGACCAGTTTTGACATTACGGCCGTAATGTCAAGGATCACGTCCGTAACATTCAAACAGGGACATTTTCACGGCCGTAAGAAATTCCTCACGGCCGTAAGACTGGAGGTACAGTTTTGATCAGAAAGGTGATTACGGCCGTAAACAAGCTGACCAGATTTTACGAAATTTTCCCGTCAAGCCTGCTATGACTCCGATTGTCGAGAGTCCGGATCACATCAACTCATCTTCTTCTCGTGTATTTTCATACAAAACTCTGTCTAACAAAAAGTTAAAACCTCTCTTTACAAGGGCACTTCCAAAGTTCCAAAAATAAATAAATAAATAATTCATTGCAGGCACTAATAATTGAGCCTTTTCTCCTAATAGCCTAGCCAGGTACATCAGACAATGGGATGCTCCACTAAAACCACAAAGAACTTGAGATTTCAAAATATATTGCTGAAAATGATAAAAAAAAAAAAAAAAAATCTCATGTATAATTCTAAGTGATAATAGAAAAGCACATTATGATAGTTAGTATTCAAGAAGAGTTCGAGAATTGTTGAAAAAAGGAAAATGCAAAGGTATTCCGTATTCCCCCCTTTCAATGATCATTATGCCCTGTAAACAAAATAAAAATGCTTTTATCTGAGAAAATGAATTTCAATTTGTTGGAGATATGGCCTACAAAGCCACATTGAATAATCAACTATCTCAAGCAGATAAATTAAATACAATAAATGACCAAGCTTCCCAACCCCCTCCCCCCTCGAAAAACTCATAAATTAAATTCATAAACCTACTTCAATTTAAAAAAAAAAAAAATAGAGGAATTTTTCAACACCTCTTCAACAAGTACAAGCTTCCCACGTTCTGATCAAAACTTCCCTCTTAAAATCACAAATAAATAGTTTTTCTACTTTTTATTTCATTTTCAATTTGAGTTTAGTTCTCAAAAACATATTAAAGCACTACTTTGTGTCCATGTAATTATATTATTTCTGCCATATAGTTGATTATGGTTTTTAATTGTGCCTAGCATTTCCAGACCATACTCTTCTTCGAGCATTTCAACAATTCGTCGAATCTTATTAGGTGAGGGTAGTGTAGTCCAATTTCTCGTATCACAAGTATACGATATTGTGAATAAGTAATAAAGTGGACTTTTAAGTCCAAGTTGTTGATCCCACAAGGACTAGATTATTTGTTATAAATTCACTTTGGTCTAAAGTTCCTAAAAGAAGGCAAAATCTATACTATAAAATTTAAAAAGCAAGAAAATTAAATAACGACAATAAATTGGATGCTTCAAGAAATAAACAATTAAAATAACTAGGAAATAAAAATTAAACTACTAGAAAATAATTTAAACTATAAGAACAATATTAAAGGATTATTTTCTAACAATGAGGAAATATCGGGACTAACAATTTCAGAGTAATTTTCTTGTTTGATTTCGCATCTCAAGTTGTTGTCTAACATTATATTCGATCGAATTAACACATGTATCTAATTTATCTCTCTCGAGTTCAAACCTATATCTATATTCTATATAAAAGCAAGAATGTCTAGTACAAATTCCTACTTGATGTTCCCAGCCATTGTTTTTGTACTAATTTAAAAAAAATCCGTCTGGAAGTCAAGAATCCCGCCAATGAAGGGCATTATCAGCAAAAAAACATCCATTCATCTATTTCCTATTGGTCAATTTCAAATTTCAAATTCGAGTCAGAATATTTAATTATCCTCTCTGGGAATCGTTTTTCTGCAAAAATGAATTCCAGTTCTGTTAATTTCTCTAGAGCAAAAAAGCAAAGAACAAAATTTTAGCAACAGATCCAACGATGGGTACTCTTTTCAAAGTAGCGGCGTTGGGTGATGAGTTCGGGACGACATCACCAGGTCCGGCAATGATGGATGGAGGATTAGCGATAGATCCGGTAGGAGGAGCAGGTGGAGAAGTCCATGGAGATTCAGAAGGTGAGTTGAGGTTGGTGGATTGACAACGGAAGATGGTGATGAAGTTGGTGTAGTAACCGTTATCGGTGGAGACGCAACCGGAGTCGCTGCTGGAGACGCCTTTGGGGTGGCTGCTGGAGTTCACAAGCCAAAATAGCAGGGCAGGGGGCACCAAGAAAAATGGATAAGAAATACTAACAGCTGTGGCCACCAAGTTGAGTAACAACATCAACAAAGTGTTCATGGAGGTCAGGTGTCCATCTCAGACGAGGTTTTGGGTCAGAAGTAAGGACCAAACATGGGTCCCCCGCAGCACCCCTTTGGTTAAACCCACCACTAATATTAGGCTCCTGAATGTTTTCTTGGGTTAAAATAGCTTCTCAGGGTTGAATTAATATGGGAAACATGGGGTTTCTTGAATCAATACAAGGGGAAAATACCCTGTAAAGAGATTTGGGATTCTTCCTTTTTTGCTTTCCTTTTCAGCTTCTTTATTTAATCGGGAAAAGGTAAATTATGATTAACTATCCTTTTCACTTTTGTTAGTTCATGGAAGAAAATTGTCTGCGTGTTTCTTAGTGCTGAAGGTGGGAAAAAAATTTCGATTTTCTTGTTATCTCAATTTGAGAAGTGGCACAGAATGAATTTATGAGGTTTGCCTATTTTAATCTCTTATGTCATTCTCTCCTCATGTAAAATTTAACCATTGAAACCATACTTGATTCATTTTTAATAAAGAGGCATAATGCATACTTTTGTTTCATAACTTATATTTAGTCATTGATTCATTTCTTTGATTGCACCTTCATTCTCATGCTGTTGGATGGCCAGTTTGTTATTTTACAGAAAATTTTGTGGCCAGTGGTTGAGCCGTTGAGGAGTTAACTAAGTCCTTCTACAACTATGCCTATGAATGAGACCAAAAATTCATTTCCGCCAAGTCATATTTATATCCAGTTTAATCAACTTTTAGTTTTAAAATTCATTTTACTAATTTTTTGGCCTCGACTTGGTTATGTTTATAGTAATAATCTGGAAATAAGTTGAAGCAAAATTGGTTTCTTTTCTGTATTTGTGTCATGCTTGATAATTCAACTTACTATAGGGGGTAAGGCCTTCCATTTCAATAAGATTATGAATTTTATGTTTTACCATTTCCTACTGTGATTTATAGATGTTAACGGGAAGTTTCCAAGTCCCATTCTTATTGTCACTACTAACTACAATGTCGTTGTAAATGTTAAGAACAAATTGGACGAAGACCTACTGATCACTTGGTATGTTTTTCTCTCTATGATATTAGCAACATTGAATTGCATTTAAATTTTTTATTTTTTTCGTTTTCTGTTTTTTCTTGAGGGCTTGATTTTTGGGGTTTGATGGTAGGCCTGGAATCCAAATGCATCGTTCTTCCTGGTAATATGGTGTTCTGGGCACAAATTACCCAATTCCTCCATCACTTATCATGAAGAGAGCATCTGGTGGATTTAGTCCTTTTATTATCACCAATCGTAAAATTATTCCTCTTCCTTTTACTACTCCCGATGAAGATATAGTAATCATGATTGGTGATTGGTATACTCGCAACCACAAGGTTAGTTGCTCCTATCTGGTTTGGTGTTCCCTTTCTAATGCAAATTTCTGATAATTTATTTTCTTCATAGTATAATGATTGTAACAAATATATACAATTTGGGATAGTAATACGAAACAAATAGTGCAAATTTTATAACTGTTATGTCTGAGAATTAAAATGGAATTACACATAAAAATAAAAGGATCAAGATATTTATGCAATCAATTGATTAGGAAATAATCGAGTGAGATCTTGAATCTATACAGTAACTAATGTTTTTTATTGTGCATTATTAGGCTCTGAGAAAAGCAGTGGATGATGAAACAGAGTTGGGAATGCCAGATGGAGTTCTTATTAATGGGAAGGGACCTCACGAATACAACTCAACACTTGTGCCTGATGACATTGGCTACAAAACTATCAATGTCGATCCAGGTACAGTTCTTTAACATTACTGGACAATCCACTTAGGCAGAAACACTTCTTTAATTCTTTTTATTCTATTTCCTATGTACAATACACAACCAACTAATTCTTGAAGTTTCAAACAATAACTAGACGCTCTTTCAGTCATTGTTTTCCATTTCTATCAACTATATCTTTGTTAATTACTGTGCAATTCCACAATTATCCAACTAAAGGAAGCATTTTCAAATTTCTTACAAAGCTAAATTTTGTGTTCATCGACCCTTTTTTTGCTTCAGTTTGAATCAGTGAAAATGAACTGCTATTTTTGAAATATTAATTAACATTATGTTTATCCTAATGAATTTTCACATATTGAAATCCATATTTTTCACATGCTGAGTGCATTTACTTCAAGCAGACATAAAGATAATGTCATCCGTGCATTGCATGGGTATATACTAGTTAGTCTTATTTAACTAATTCAACCACATATCTCTTTATTGGGTCAGAATTCTTCCTCAGCCAAATGCATAAAATCTCATAGGAATTCATAATTGATCACATGCAACCACAAGTTCATATCTCTATCTTTTTAAAGAAATTGTCGGATTTCACTACGTGATTTAAATGTATAACTTCCTTCTAAAGTTGTTAGAATTCACAAAATCAATGAACTAGTAGCTAATTAGTTCATGCATTAAAAGCATTTTCAATAGTCTTTCTAAACTTGAGATGCTCTTTATTTTGGAGAGTCAACCCTTAAAATTTCACTCCAATAAGCTCTCTACTTTAACATCACATCATACTATATATAAAAGTATGACGCTTCCCAAAAACATGTTTTGGAACTTGTCCCGTTTAAACTGTCTTTCCTAAAATAGAAGTATTATAGTGAATGAGAATATTTTTGATAATTATACTATTAGTCAACTGTAAACATGTCGTCTTTAAAATTACATCAAAGATTAAATGTAAAAAATTTATTTTGTACCTTGATTTGCTTGATTATTCTGAATTCTGTTATCTGCCATTACTAAACCTGTGTGTTGAGCTGCTTCCAACTGTTGCTTGTGCCTTTGTCGAAAAGTGCGTTCAATTTCTGTATCAAAAGGAAGCAATTCAAAAGATTTAGTTCTTCTTAACATGAATTAATAAATAAATAAGAAAACGAAAAAAAAAGAAAAAAAAATCAAATTAAAGTAAGAACTTATTGATATCAATATTAGTAAAAACAGTCCCCGACAACAGCGCCAAAAACTTGTTCACCGATATCTCGCGGTGCGAGATACCCCCGCAAGTGTACAGATCGTGAAGAATAGTTAAAATGGACCTAAGAGTCCAGATTATCGTTCCCACAAGGACTGCTTACTAATTACCGAAATATGTAAATTCTTATCTTTATTTGAATCAATAAATGAATTTCGATTGTTTTAAAAATAAAATTTAGAACGATGACTAAAAGATTAAACCTTTGCACATGATGGAGATTTCAAGATTGCTACTGTTTTTAAATATGGTTGAATGTAGTTGGGATTCACGAGTTCACCTACCCAATTAACTCAATTCCAATTCTCGATTTTATTTTCTAAATATGTGTTCGATTGAATTCACTAATTCAAATTGAGATTCCTCTCTTGAGTTTAAATCTATCATATCCAAATAAGTCAACCTTGTATCTCTATAGCGGGTCTGAATATTCCTTACTTAGATGCATTACATACAAGAATTCACACACGATCGCACTAAATACAAGAGCATATCTCTATCTCTCGTTCAATTACCGAATTTATTATCTAGATCTATGTTATTAACTCACCTCTCGGATTCTAAAAATAACACATAAAATCATGAAAGAGTAGCAAGTTCATTCACCCATTAAACACAATAATAAATCAACACATGCATTGAAGCGTTAAAACAAGTAACATGGAATTGAAACAATGTTTAGGCTACATCGTTCATCCCAACGTTAAGATTAGTTGCACATTACGAATGAATGATAAAAAAAAATATAAATCAAAATTAAACATGATGGAATTTATGAAATTAACGACAAGAAAAGAAGTCTTGCACCAAGAATTGAATTCCCGTGTTAATCTTCTAACTTCCACTGCTTTTCCGTGCTTGAATCTTCCTCAAAGTTGATGTGGAATCGCCAAGAGTTCTCTGGTATTAGGCTCAGCAAAAGTCCCCCTCTCGTCGCCTCTCGCGATGTATATATATCTTAGGTTAAGTTCCCGAGTAAATTCTGTCAAAATCGCGCACAAAAGCCCAAACTATGCCCAGTCGGAAGTCCACGCGATCGCGTGGTAGGGAGGCCAGCGATCGCGTGGTAGAACCGTTTTTAAATCTGCCTCAAAAATTCGCCTAAGTCGCGATCGCTACATGGATGGGTGGCGATCGCGTATAAAGGCTTTTTGATGCGAATCTCCATCTTTTCCTTGCCTTTCAGTTAGTCCTCTGGTTTTATTTGCGCGGTGCATCCTCAACTTCTGATTTGATCACTTTGACCCCAAAACTTTTGTTTCTCTTCAATTTTTCTACTTTTGACATTTATTTCCCGCAATTGCTTTCTTGTTCCTCTTTTTGAATGAAATATGAAATAATAACAATTAAACAAAATTTAGGTAGAATAAATTCATAAAACACAATGATATATCATAGATTTGACATATCCCTAAGTGTATAAAATACACTTATCAACCACGTGTATTTAATTTGTAATGTTAAAGTAAATATGAAATGAAATATTTATTTAATATATTTAAATATCAAATATTATATTAAAATAGTACCAACTCTAATAGTACTATTCCATTATTCAGGTAGAGATAAATTTATTTTTGATAATCTAAAAATTATATTTGGAAAGATTACCTCAATAATCATTAAAATTGAATAGTTATTAATAATCATTAAAATTGAATAGTTATGCAGATGTTCATTGATTTTTTTTTTAATAAGTCTTTCAAGTTTCAAACTATTACAATTGTAGCCACTTGATAAAATATTTGACTCCTACTAGGTACCCCTTAATCAAACCTCATTTTTCTAAAACTAATTTCAACTAACATTCTATTCTATTAATAAAATAATCTACGTATAACTTCAAAAAAATTCCTACTTTTTAAAAACTCATTCTCCAAAAATTTACAGTTACAAATAACATTATTTGAAATAATGGGTCTTAAACAGGGGTTTAAATACATATTTTCCAAAAAATCACTATTACAAGACACGTTTTCTATATAATGAGGGCTTAAACAAGGACTAATATGTTCATAAGAGAAAAATGAAATACATAAAGGGAGAGCACGAACATGTATTGACCCATTTTTTTGCCAAAATATATTTCCTAAAATGGTAAGTAGTATTAATTAATTATATATTATTCATTTTGGACAAATTTCAAATTTAAAATAATCCAATTGAAAGCAAATTATTAAATAGCCGTTTTTTCCAAGTCTATAAGTTTCTTGGTCCGCCTTCCCCTCTTGAAAATCAATTACATTTTTTTTAAAATACGTAAAAAAAAAGAAAAAAAAATTGTCAATATCACATCAATATTTTTCTTTAAAAACAGAAAATGAAAAAAGATGAAATAGGAACGTTTATCGATCTATTTTTTATTTTCTTTTTTCTTTTTAATAAAATTGTGAGCTTATATAACAAATATATCTATTTTTTTACCTATTACAAATTTTGTTTAAATGTAATTTTATTTCCTCATTTTAAGCTTTAAATCAATTTAAATTACAACATTTAAAGAAATTTCCTGAAATGGTAACCATACTAACGGTAAAAAATAAATAAGATATGTGTAATTTGTACATTTTTGTGATTAATTGTTTTCCTTCATTTCTTATTTTTAATTAAATATTTATTTCATATATTAACATATAAATTCGATATATGTAAGTAACAAATAATCGTGTTTCGCACGTGTGCAACTAGTTTTAATTTAGAGAGTGTGTTTGACTTTTCAAATTTGGAGAACCAAACCCACTCTCTGTTATTAAATGCATTCAAAAAGTTCCAATTTTCAATGTTCCTACATTAGTTTTCTTTATTACATATTTGATATCATTGGTTATTCACTTTTAAAAAAATAAATATTAACTAAAAATAAAGAAAGATAATAAATATTTTTATGAGAAATTAAAAGAAAGAGTAAAAATTAATAAAGAGTTTGTTGTAGATGGTAAAAAAATTTACTCTTTAAATTTAAATATACTCTCTATTATGTAGAATATGTTCTTTAAATATAAAGAGTTTATTGGAGATCCTCTAAGAGCAATAGTAAAGTCAATACATAAAAACATAACGCCAACTTGAGAATCGAAATAAAACACGAAATATTAAATCTACATTGTTAATCCCGAATTAAAATCTAGCTACTCATATTCTTTGAAGGAAAAACAACATATAAAAGTGTAAATAAAATCCAGAATTAGATATGGCCAAAGCCTTTGACAGACTGGATTGAAATCTTCTATATAGAGTGTTAGGAAAATTTGGATTCAATTACGTGGTTGATAAAATTCACAAGTGTACTAGCAAATGTTGCTTTTCAGTGATTATAAATAGAGAACTAAAAGGATTCTTTACATCTAGTAGATGATTGAGACAAGGTGACCCTATATCACCTTCCTTATTTATCATTATGGCTAAAAGTCTATCTAGGGGATTGGAAAGACTCTTCTCTAGAAATCCAGGTATGATGCATTTCAATGGGGGTACTATCAATATATCACATTTAGCCTTTGTAGATGATGTCATATTTTTCAGTAATGGCAGGAGAAGCTTACTTAAGAGAATTATGGACTTCATAGAATTATACACCATTGGTTCATAACAGGCTACAAACCAGGGAAGAAACTCATTTACAAGTTGTAAAAATCTTTATTCTTTTCATCTGATTGTGAAAATCAAAATCGAAAATCTTTTTCTTGGTATGGGATTAAAACTTACTTCATACACTCTCGAGGCAAAAATCTTATATTGTTGAACCACGTGTATATATTTAAGGAACCAAAATTGACCTACATATATTTTTTTCTTCCTGATGAGGCATAAGGTTTCTTATGAATAAAAATTGTGTATCGCGTGTATTTGTTACCACTCCGTGACTTAAAACTTATGGAGAATGGAAGAGTTCTTCTTTTCCCAAGAACAAATCTTATTTAAGCAATTAAGCTTTCCATTTAGTGGTAATCAATCTCTAAGACACTTATTCAGTTATCTTTTATAAAACTCATTCCCTTTAGGATCATTGTTGTGGCCATGATTATGAAAGTAGAATATAGAAAAATGAAAAGATAAAAGAAATGTTTGGCATTAATAATGACGTGAATTCTTGAAAAAAAAAATCTGTCTCCTTGAGATTGTGAAAATTAATTAGTATCACTTTTCCATTGTAGGAAAGCTTGAAAAGGCGCATCTAAGTTGTTTCCCAGAAGTGGGGAAAATCCTGGTAAATGAGTTACTAGTATGCCTTCTTTTCCTTCATTTCTTAGTTCAATGTTTTTAATTGGAAATCTACTCGTCTTTTCTTTTGAATTGGTGTTTCTTTAAAGATAAGCAGTGCCGGCCCTGTATTTTTGGGTGCCCCTGTGCGAATGTTAAAAAAGCACCCCCATTCTTTATTTATAAAGCCCTTGTTTGAGCCCCATTATTTCTCATAAAATTTACCACTTTTTTCTACAGTAATCAATCTCAACCATCCAAAAAAAGTCAAGCCCACAATTTTTTACTTTTCAAACCACTTTTTAACCATTAGATTTTCAAAACTCAAATTATAAATTGAATTAATGGGGCTCAAACAAGGGCAAAGTATGCGTATAGAGAAAAAAATAAACTATTTATATAAACTCGCTATAAATAAAAATGTCACATAACAAAAATATCGTTTTCAATGTTTTTCTTATATCATTTTCATGTCATAAAGAAAATGTAAACTAAAAAACTAAATTTATGCCTTGTAGAACATTCAAAATATCCAAAAGCATGAACTTTCATAAGAAAGCGTCATCCAAATTACTAATATCTTTGATAGCCAATATGAGTTGACCTGAAAAAGAAAGAAAACTACTTAAACAATATCATATGTAAGTCTTGAAATGCAACAAATCATTTAAAATTAGTTCTTCTTGCATCACTTAAATCATCTATACCTTCATTTCTATCATTTTCATCATGTACTTCATTTGTATCCCCTACAAAATTTGTTTCATCGTGACCTTCTTCATTATTATTATTTTCATTGAGTCCAATTTTCTTCTCGTGATTTAGTTGTTGGTCATTAGCTAAATCTTCCGTTGGCGTGTCAATTATAGTGTCTTTATCTTACAATCATCCAACCAAAAATCTATCAAGAGCACCTTTTTGAGATTGTATTAACTCTTCACATTTTCTCTTTTTCTTTCATTTATCACATCCAGATAATTGTTTTCTATAAAACATTTTTAATCTTTTCGCAAACAAAAAACAAACGAAAGAGAAGAGAAGATAAATATTACCAGAAAAATATAACCTGGTTTAGAAATGACTAATAAGAGAATCTGAACCGAGCACTACACTGAACGAAGTCAACGAACCAAGCCCACTGGCACTGTACACAATTTGAACCTCAATTGGAAATCTGAGATTCGGGTTCAACATCAATATATCAAAATTCAGCATCAACATTCAACGAGTCTAAATTCATCACTCATGAAGGCTGAAGCATAGTCGCGACGATGGAGGGTTTTGCCGTTTTGGAACTTGGAAGACAGACAAACAGACAATGTCAATGAGACGGAACCGAGTGATGAATTCGGAACTTTCTTGTAACGAAGACAGTGATGCAGACGCAATGAGCATATTTTTTATTTCTAGAAAGTGAAATCTGGCTTTTATTCTCGAGAGGTTTGATTTACATAGGAAATGGGGTTGTTTTGGAAGATGGGGAGTCTCAAGCTACCGTCTACGAGTATGTTTTTTATTTACAATGGGGTGAGGGGTGAAAAAAAAATGAAAATTTGGGAAAATTTTAGAGTTGGTCCGTCCTTTTGCTATCCATGTATTGGTATAAAAAAATCTAAATTTTTTTTAAAAAATAATATGTTCTAATATATTTTTCAATATTGGTGCCCCCCAAAATTTTGGTGCCCTGTTCGTCGCACCTCTCGCACGGCCTCAGGGCCGCCTCGAAGATAAGCTTCATTTTCTGGGAACTATATTAGGTAGAGAGGAAATCATACTTCTACTACTATCTTTCCAAGTCATTGCATCTCAAATATGCTTTTCAGTGTACAAGAGGTGCTTGGTTTCTTCAAATTGAAGGGCATAAAAGGGGCTTTTCTAACAAAATAGGTTCAATAAAAGGCAATTGATAAGTGTATTTTATACACTTATTTGTATGTCTAAATTAGGATTAATTATTGTCGTTTGGAAATATTTGCTATTTAATTTATGTTTATTTGTTTACCTTTCAGAAAATGTCCCAATTGAAGAAGAATGAAGCAATTAATGGAAAAATGACACGATTGGATGTTAATTGGAGCTAAATTGGACAAGTGGGGAGTTTGTGACAACAGCCGGGAAACATGCTTGGTGCCAAAGTGACTAAATCAGAGGTTGGAGGACCTAATTGAATGAATTAAGAGCTTGAATGGTCAAAATTGCAACAATTGAAAGTTGAGGACTGAAGGTGCAATTAAAAGTCAGGGACTAACTTGCACAGCCGGAAGAATGATGAAGTCGCGATCGCTGGTCACACACCAAGCGATCGCGAGAAGACTCAAAATTGTAACCCGAGAGTTTTAATGAAGTCCACGCGATCGCTAGGGTTGATACCACGCGATCGCGTGAGTATCCGGCTGGGCCAACTGTGGACTTTTTCTCGCGATTTTTATCAGACTTCTCTCTTCTTGACCTAGGTTTTCTCCAAAAGATATATATACAACATGAGAGGCACGAAAATGAGACCTTTGCCTCTCCATAGAACGAGCCACAACAGAGATTTTAATTAAAATTCTTGGAGATTCAAGCATCGCAGAGGGGCGTGAATTGAAGATACTTGAAGAATTGATAATTGGTGCAATCTTTCCATTCTTCTTTGTTATTTTCAATGAACGTTATATTTTATTGTTTTTGTTATTTCATGATGATGTGTAACTAATTTTAACGTTGGGATGAACGATGTAACCTAGTTAATTATTTTAATGTCATATTCCTTGTTTTAACGCTTTAATGCATGTGTTGATTTATTATTGCGTTTAATGCGTGAATGAACTGGCCACTTATTCATGATTTCATGTGTTATTTCCATAATCCGATAGGTGAGTTAATAACATAGATCTAGGTAATAAATCCGGTAATTGAACGAGAGATAGAGATATACTCTTGTAATTATTGCGGTCGTGTGTGAATTCTTGTGTGTAATGCATCTAGTTAAGGAATATTCGGACCCGCTGTAGAGATACAAAGTTGACTTATTTAGGTAGGATTGATTTAAACTCGAGAGAGGAATCTCAATTTAAATTAGTGAATTCGACCGAACACACAAATAGGAAATAAAACTGGAATTGGAATTGATTTAATTAGCTAGGTGAAGTCGTGAATCCCAACTACTTTACAATCTTATTTGAAAACAAAACAATTTAACAATTCTTTTTAATTCATTAGTTCCATTTCTTAATTCTAGATTTTTATTCTTAAAACGATTTTCATTTGTTCAAATAAAGTTAAGAACTGAAATATTTCGGTAATTAATAGCAGTCCTCGTGGGAACGATAATCCGGACTCTAAGGTCCACTTTATTACTTGATTACGATATCGTACACTTGCGATCTCAAATTACAAGCAATAGTACTACAATTTACAATCATATTTCCCTTGGTGCTAGTGTTATTGGCTCTGTTGAACTCAAAGGTTTTATGTGCAGTGATAGGAATAAGTTGAAACACAAAAAAGAGGAGTAAGATTCTTGAAGGTTCGTACACTAGTCAGTTTTTGGGAAAGGAAGAAGATGGGGAGAGTATATAAAGAGAAAGCACATGTTTGAATGCGTAGAACAAAGCTTTGAGCAACAAGGTGTGATATGCATGGTGTGATATGCATAAATGATATGAAACTCATTTTTTTTAATCTTTTCTTTCTTTCTCTTTTTCTTTCTTTATTTTTTTGAAAAATGACATGAATGAGAAATACAATATTTTTCTTTTCAAAATATCTCTTTTCTTTTCTTTTTAGGGGCCTTCCCATATTAGGGTCGTACATCGAGCGCAAAAGTGCTTTCTCTAGCACATGGTCATTACAAGAAAAAAAGCATTTTGCAACATGTAAACGACAACATCAGTTAATTGCATGTTGCTAAAAGGGGTTTACAACGGCATTCACTTGTTACGTGTTGCCTTTGATTCATTTATTTGAGTTTTAACAACATTCAACACATGAGTGTTGCTAATAATAAGTTTTTGCAACGTTCAGAAAAATGTTACAATAAGTTTAGCTTTTTGCAATGCGCACTGCACGTTGTGAAATCCCAGCCTTTGGCAACGCGCAGTGCGTGTTGTAAAAGGATAACTTATTGCAACGAGCATTGCGCATTGCGAAAGGTATTTTTTTGCAACGCGCACTGCGTGTTACGAAATGGTAGCCTTCCGTAACGCGATTTGTGCGTTGCAAAAGGACTTTGGGACTAATTTTTTACATTTATCAAATGTTGAGACTAAATTGTAAATCTCAAACCTCTAAACATCCAAACTGCACAGCACAAACTCAATTGGTAACGCTAAATCGCACAACACAACTAAGATCTCAGCACCCTCTGTAAACTCCTACTTCTCCACCGACCTCTCATCTCTCTCGACCTCTCAAGCGCAGCCCCTGAAATCCCTCGGCCATCCTCAGTAGGCCAGATTACCTCGTCACCACCTCACCTCCAAACCGCGAATTAGAGCTCTCTCGACTCTCCTCATAACTTACTCACTGCCTCACCTCCTCCACCTCTAACCGACGTCGCCACTGCCATTCACCACCCAGAGGTTCTCCTTTTTCATCCCTTTTGGTTTTTCTGTGCTTTAATTTTTTCCATGCCTTTTTTCTATTGCTTTCTGCTTCATTACTTGTCTGTCTGCTTCATTTATACGGTGCTTCTACCGACTACATCTCTGCTTCCTAGTTCCGAAGACGGTTCATCCGGTCACATGCTGCTCAGTCTCTTCTCCTCCAGTCACTGACTCGACCTCCTCCTCGTCAGGTGACGTCACCTTTTCCCTCTCCTCCTCTTCTCTTCTTCTACTTTTGTTGTAATCTTCTTCTTCTTCTTCTTCTTTTCCTCAGTTTATTCTATCCGTTTTCAATTGAGCATTTTTTGTGTGCTCAAAAGTTAAATTTTGTATAGTATTTTTACTTTTACATGCTTCTAATGTGGATTAGCCGTGGAGCAAACCTGATGGTTAAAGTTTTGAACTAATTTCATGTTCAATCTTAAATTTGTTAGGCAGTGAAGTCTGAAAAACCTCAACTTAGGCCCTAAAGGGTTGATGCATTTGATGTGAGACTGCTAAATTTAGGGATTGTAGTGGAAAATCTTTGGAGTTCACAAGAATATCAAATTAACAGTGCTTAATAGATAATAACAAGGTGAAAACAAGTCATTACATTTGCCGACTATGACAGCAGTAGCATTGTGATACGTATGTTGATTTGTTTGTGAAGTATAGGTCATCTCATGAGAGGCTTAAGATTTTGGGGTGCAGGAGGAGGAAAAAGGGGTCATTAAGGAGAAGAAAAATGGGCTTAGGCTTAAGGTTTATATTGAAAATCCTTCCTTGAGGAGGCTGATTAGTGGTGCGATTGCTAGGGCAGTTTGTAGGACTGCTGTAGCTCCATTGGAGATGATAATGACTCATTTGATGGTTGGGAGTAGTGGTCATTCCATTATGGAGGTGTAGAGGTGCTAAGACGGACGGGCCGGCCAGACCCGCGAAAACCGGCCCGGAACGACTCGGGATCGCGGGCCGATCCGTGACCTGAGCAGGTGGTTCATGGGCCAAAAAAGTCTGACCCGCGGGTTTCGCGGGTTACCACTTCACGGGCCGCGGTTAACCCGCTGGCCCGTGAAAAAAAAAAAAATTAATTTAAAATTTTTTTTAAAAAACTGGACTTCCTCCACTTGCTGCAAGGGAAAGAAAAAAATATATATATAAAAAATTTAAAAAATTTTTAAAAAAACTGGAGGGAGAGAGCCGTTGTTCTCTCCCTCTACTTGCTGCAGTTTGCCTGCAGCAAAAGCATGCATGCAGCTGCATGGCAAGACAAGATTTTTTATTTATTTTTTTCATATGTTAACGGTAATTTTTAACATTTTATCTATAAATTGGAGTGAATTGGTAAATTTTATCTCATTTTCAGTTCACTATCTATCTTAAATTTTACAATTTTATTAGCCACTTAGCTGAGCTCTTTGCAGTCTGCCTTATTTTATTATTCTTGTCTCTTATCTGTAATTACATATTTTCAACAGCACAACTTCACAAGTATCATCATCTCTATTCTCAGTTCTCTACACTATTATATTTTTTTCTTCTCACTAAACAGTTTAATACTATTGTATTATTATGTCTTCTCACTAGGGGTGGACGTGGTTCGATTTGGTTCTGGTTCTGGTTCTAGAAGAACCAAACCAAACCGTAAACCGATGGTTTTTTACTAATGGAACCAATTGGTTTTTTCAAAGATATGGAACCAAACCGGAACCAAACCGCTCGGTTCTGGTTTGGTTCTGAAACCATTACTTGAATTTTAAATAATAAATGTAAATTAAAATCTGTTTATATCCGCTTCTTCATTAGAATCCATCTACATCATTACTATATAGAAAATGAAATTTTTAGTTAACAAAACAAAGATTTAGAAAAAGTAACATGTTATTCTAAGTCAAAGAAGAAGAAACTAGTCTGAAAGAAGCTCGTCGACCTGTTGAAATTTAGAGAATCGAACATAAAGGCAGTTTAGACTTATAGTTACAGGTTACGATAAAGTTCTGAGTCCCATTCTACCGTGGTGCCGTGTGAGTTAGGGATGGAATTTGCAATTTGAGTTTGGGTTAACTCTTGAGAATTGATGAATTGGGTCGAGGTTTATATATACATAAATTTTAAAAAATAAACATCATTGTCGTCGATGGTAACTAAGGAGTGCAACGATTGTTGTGTTATAGGAGTGCAAGTAAAGCAATGTGAATGCGTATTTATAATTGAAAAGAAGAAAAACGAATTAGAATTTAGATTTATGATTTAAAATCTTTGTCTAATATGAAATGAGATAAAATGTATGTTAAATAACATTTTTGTACATTTCACATTTATAATTTTAGATTTTAATTTTTTGGTGAGATGAATATCCACTAATTTGTAAAATATATATATATATATATATATATATATATATATATATATATATATATATATATATAGTTTGGTTCTTGGTTCTGGTTCTGGTTCTGGAAAGAGAACCGGAACCAGAACCAAAACCGAATGGTTCTTGATTCTAAGAATCAAACCATTATTTTTCTTATGTAGAACCGAACCAAACCGCTTGGTTTGGTTTGGTTCTGGTCTGGTCTGGTTCGGTTATTTTGTCCACCCCTACTTCTCACGATTTTTCTTCTCAAAATAATATTTTCAATGATAGTTGCTCCCCAATAAATTTAGAAGATGATAATGTTGTAGAAGTTGGATCATCTCAAAATTCAAGGAAAAAAAAAACAAACATCAGATGTGTGGCAAATTTTTACAGTAAATGAAAAAGATGGTACAGCAGTATGTAATATCTGCAAAAAGGCTTATGTTTGGAGATATGGTCAAGGCACCGGTACGCTACGAAGACACAAAGAAAAACATCTAAATGAAACAGGACATTTGGATCCTAAACAAGCTCAAATTACTGGTTTTACTAATGCTAGTGGATCATTTACTTTTACTGACTTTGTTTATTCGCAAGAACGAATGCGAGTTGGAATGTCGGAATTTTTAGCAGCTCGTGAGATGCTGTTCACATTTGCAGAAGATCAGTATTTTGAAGAGTTTCTACAAAAATACATTCAACCTTCTTACAGGAGCGTAAGTAGAAATACTGCTCGTTCTGATTCTATGAAATTATTTCATACAATGGCTGAGAATTTAAAAAATGAACTTAAAAAAATTGATGGAATTATTTGTTTCACATTTGATTGTTGGTCTGGACGAAATCATAATGGTTATGCTTGTGTTACAGCACATTATATTGATAATAATTGGTTATTGCATAAAAGAATTATTGCTTTTCGTTTACTTGAATATCCACATAATGGTGTAAATTTGTGTGAAAATTTATTACGAGTTTTTAATGAGTTTGGTGTGTTAAATAAACTATTTAGTGTTACCTTTGATAATGCAAGTGCTAATAATTCATGCATTGAGCTTTTAATTAGAACGATTACACCCCTATATGATTCTAAATTATTTCACATGCGTTGTGTTTGTCATATATATAATTTAGTTGTGCAAGACGGTTTATAATTAATAACACCACAAATAAGTATAATTAGACAATCTATTAATTATATTTCTTGTTCAGATTCTAGACAACAAGAATTTGCAAGAATTTCTAAAACTCTTTGATTGAAAAGAAGAAAATTTGTTGATGATGTTCCCAATAGATGGAATTCAACTTTTTTAATGTTAAAATCGTGTGTTGGCTATACTGATGCCATTAATGCATTTGTTAATTCAAAACAAAATCAATTTCAGGTAACTGATTCAGACTGGGAAAAAGCATTTAATGTTATGAAATTTTTGAAACCTTTCTATAAGGCAACAAAAGCTAGTTCTGGAGTTTATTATCCAACTAGTAATCTTGTACTTTTACAATTAGTAGAAATTGCTGGACAATTTTCATCATTTAGAGCCGATCCATTTTTCTTTCAAATTATTTACTCAATGGAGGAAAAGTTTAAGAAATATTATGAAAACATGCCACTAATTTTTCCAGTGGCAGCTGTAATGGATCCTTGCATTAAGTTGTTTGGAGTTCAATGTGCTTTAGAATCACTTTCTGAAACATTAGCTTTTAACATAAATATTACAAATCGAGAATTGGAAATTTTTATTAATGAAATGTATAATAACTATTTTATTAAATATGGTAACAATGAAAATATTCCTTCATCTACAAACTCTAGTACAACTTCTAAAGGCAAATCTTCTTTTTTCTCCCTAATAGCTAAGAAACGTAATGTTCTTGGTTCTTCATCTACAACTTCAACTGTAAATCCAAATACCACACCTGCTGAATTGGATAGATATTATCAATTTGATCATTATAGTTTAATACCTGAAAATGAAGTGGATAATTTAGATATCTTACGATGGTGGAATTTAAATGAGCGCTCATACCCTGTATTATCTAAAATGGCACGAGATCTACTAACAGTTCCAGTCTCAACAGTGGCATCCGAGTCTGCTTTTAGTGCAGGTAACAGGGTATTGGATGAAAGAAGATCTAGACTTAAAGAAGATATTTTGGAAGCTCTCATTTGCGTGAAAGATTGGATTTTCGCGGATCGAAGGATGCAAGATAAAATCATTGATGATATTGCTGAAGACTTCAAAAATCTTGCAGTTCCTGAAGAGTGAAGATTGATTAGGAAACAAATATATAATTTTTGAATAGCTAAATTATAGTTAAATAGGTGTCAACCTAGTTGAGATGTACTTAAAACTATAAATTATAGTAAAAGTAAAAGTAGGTGCCAACCTAGTTGGGATGTACTTAAACTATAAATTTGAATTCTATGTAAACATTTCTTGGTATAAATATGAATTTATCATTTTGTTCATTTCTTGGTATAAATAATTCATGTAACATTAAATTTGAATTCTATGTAAACATTTCTTGGTATAAATATGAATTTATCATTTTGTTCATTTCTTATTTTACATTTTTGATTTTACAATATAATATATATATATTTTGCTATAAATATGAAAAATTCTATAATTTTATAATTTTATTCATACAATGAACAATCATACGGATACGGGATACGGGCCAAACCGGAACGAACCGCGACCCACGATCCGTATGGGCTCAACCCGGATGGGCCAGCGGGCGGGCCTGGGTTGTAGTTCAAAATTGTGGGCCAACCCGTAACCGGCCCGTAACCCGCAGCGGGCGGGCTTTTTTCTACGCGGGCTGTTACCGGGCTCATACGTTGGCGGGCCGACCCGACCCGGACCACCCGGATTGACACCTCTATGGAGGTGTTCAATAATATTACGAAGACTGATGGATGGCTAGGATTGTTTAGGGGAAATTTAGCTAGACTTATTTACATATGTTTTTTAATATTTAAGTTTTCTAACAGCAGTGGCATTGTGATACGTATGTTGATTTTTTTGTGAAGTATGAATCGTCTCTTGAGAGGTTTAAGATTTTGGGGTGTAGGAGGAAAAAGGGGTGGTTAAGAAGAAGAAAAATGGGCTTAGGCTTAAGGTTAAGATTGAAAATCCTTCCTTGAGGAGGTTGATTAGATATGCTAATGCTGGGGCAGTTTCAAGGACTGTTGTAGCTCCATCGGATATGATAATGACTCATTTGATGGTTGGGAGTAGTGGTCATTCCATTATGGAGGTGGTCAATAATATTATGAAGACTGATGGATGGCTAGGATTGTTTAGGGGAAATTTAGCAATACTAATTTACATATGGCTAGGATTGTTTAGGTGCAGTTTCAAGGACTGCTGTAGCTCCATTGGAGATGATAATGGCTCATTTGATGGTTGGGAGTAGTGGTCATTCCATTATGGAGGTGTTCAATAATATTATGAAGACCCCTTGCTTTAACAATCATACTTAATCATTTTAGATATTTTTAAACAATATTATTGTGTTTTGCTGCATTTCCTATCTATTCATTGATGATAATTTTATAGATTTATCGTGTTTTGCTTTATGCTCCATTAAGATTGAAGTCAATTTTTTAATTGAACAGGCATTTAATGCTATTTTATATTCTTTGATTAATTTGATTATGAATAATGTAGAATGATGTTAAGTGGTAATTTCATATGCTAAATAAACTCCCACATGTGTTTTGAGAGACTGAAAAAAAAAATTAATATTTCCTAGTAAGCAGCGTGACAAAATGGAAGTGATTTTGAAGGAGCATAAAGTTGCTAGCAGCCACATTATATTCATATCTGTGCATTTAATTAAAACTTAGTACACATCAAGAAAATAATAATTTGAGAAAACTGAAGAATGCTCAAAGTGAGAATCTTGTGGATCATATCCAAGAAATGAATCTATATATTTTTCCTCTATGGTAACCCAGCTGGTATTATTTTTTTAAGACTTGAGGAAATGTTTGGTAATTTGAAACAAGGATTTATTTTAAGTTTCTTTAGTTATTTCTTTATTCGTTTATAAGTTCAATTAATGAATTTCATTTGTATTTGAATTTCTATTGTTGGGGATTGAGTTTTGAAATGCTTTAGTTGTGTTGATGGGTATTAATTTTGGATTATTGTTGTTGTGGAGTTGGGGATGGATTTTGGATTGTTTTGATTGTAATTTGATGATGAATGAGTTTTTAGTTTGATGTTTTAAAGTATTATGATTGTTGTGATGTCCTTCTATAGGCTGACTAAGTCCAATTGGTAAGAGAGATTTTTTTAGAATTTTTGTAAAGTTTTACAATAGGAAATGATAATTCTAATATTTAGTATTATTTATTTCTACTTTTTGCATTCAGTGCATGATGATTAGACTTTCATAATATGTCTTTGCAGGTAAAGTGAATTTTGTAGTCCTTGCACAAGATGGTTTTGTCATGGGCATAGGACTAGACTTCAAAAGCCATGGAAGTTCTCATCTTCTACGATGATTTGTGTTGAAAATTGGTCATAGTAGTTCCTTTTTGTATGGTTGTTAGTCTACTAGAGATACTGTTGTAATGTAGATGGATTGATAATGTCAGAATTTAGACGTGCAGTTAAATAGGTGAAAAATTATTGTTGCATATTTTGTTGTAGAACAAAATACCTTAATTTTTGTTCTGTATTAAAATATATGATCTAATTTTCTTTAAAATACTTGTACTTTATTTTGAATAGTTGATTTATTTTTATATCACGCGTGTTTCATATTTTACATATTACGTATATGTTTGAGAAATTTGTTAGTTATCAGTGGAATTATCTATATTGGATGTAAAAGATAAACGACAAAGCGCAATGAGTGTTGCCAAAAGTATTAACGGCAACGCTCAGTGAGTGTTTCCAAAAGTATTAACCGCAATGCACATAAAACGTTGTTAAAAGTATCTATTACAATATGTAAAGAACGTTGCTAAATATCTATCGCAACGCGCAGTGAACGTTTTCAAAGGTCTATCGCAACACGCGATTCATCCTTTTGCAACACGTAATGAACGTTGTCGTATCCTTTCACTCTACGGCAACACTGCGATTTGCTACATGCACATGAACGCTGCAAAAGACTTTTTGTGCCTTGCCGTAGGCTATTTTTGTTGTAGTGGGTCACAAGAGTGTTCTTTTACACTCACAAGTTTGCTAACTCGATTCCTCTTCTTCTTCTTCTTTTTTAGAGCACTTGGCTCCCGAGCATGCTAGCTCGGATGCGACTACTCCCATAACAGAAACCCATATTTTCAACTTAGCGTCCACATTAAATAGGCGCCCATACACCCTAAGTGTAACAAAGACCGAAAGTCATGTTGCCTATTTTAAATGAATATATTTCTTTCTTCTAAGGGCATCTAATAGCCCGTGACCTCAAATAAGGACTTTTTCCCTAGGTGAACAACCTAAATGGGGATTCTTTAAAGTTTCAAAATCATTTCTTGAAAACATCATTTGAAAGATCTTATACATAATCATTTCTTCATATTTTAAAAACACATAATTTATTCTTTTATGTGAAATGATCATGCATGCTTGTGATGTTGATATGAAATGATATTTATCAAATATCATATGAAAGACTTTACATAATAATATTCAATTACATATTGAAATATAATATCTTATCCTTAGTTTAACACATAATGGATCAAGGTCAAGTCTTTCACTATAGAATAAAGTTTTCTATGTTTAATACATAGAATCTCAACATTTGAGTTACATCCTAGAAGTCGAATTTAATCCTTAGCTTCATCAAAATCTTAATTCTAATTTGTAGGTGATCACATCTGTAGCGACCAAGAATTTTTACGCATTTAATAATTATTTTAAAATTTAGAAAATCATGTCGCTACTATCTCACCCATTTATTTTTCATTTTTACGTTAACGTCGCGTCGCGTTCGTCTAGCCAAGTCGAGAAAATATTTAGTTCGTTCGATTTTAAATTTAAATTTCCGAATTTCTAAAATTATATTATTTTAATTATTTATTTAAAGTATTATTTTCAAAATCATTTTAAATTCAAAATTTATTAAAAATATCTCTATTTTTCCTTATTAAATTATTTTAAGTCCAAAATACGAAATTCAAATTTTATCTCAAGATTTATTTATTTTCAAATTTATTTTCAGTCCAAAATATAGTTAAATTTTAAATACATTGCCAAATCTAAGTTAGTCTAATTTTAGTTAATTATCCTAAACTAATCCTATATAATTAATCTATCTAATTTCACCCCACGTTTTTCCTTCTTTCCACCGATGCAACCATCATTTCATATCAAAGATTCCTAAAATTTTGATGTATTCCACTATTCTTTACTATAATTCCTAAATCAATACACTAATTCTAGCATCTAACCATTTGAAATACAACTAAGCACCATCATTATCATCACCAATTCCACCTACCACACTCCCACCTACCACAAATCTATCATCACCTATTTCTTCATCATCATCTCCACAACTCCACTTCCATCACCTCCTTCGTGAATCATCACCATCAACCAACCTAATTCCTCACCAACCGAACCAATGTAAATCCCATCACACTGCCGCATAGCAACACCTCCACTGTACAAACCATTTCCACCATCAATTCACCACAATACCTCAATTGAGAACCCAAACCAATTCTAATAGCCTGCAATCACAATTCAACCACCGAGTTTCATCGAACCACCACCCAATTCATCAAAGCTGTCGATCCACCATCATCACATTGGCACCAATCTGCAGAAATAGCTCCACAGCCCTGCCTCCATCATCATTCACCACTGTTTCATCAATCTGCAACCAAGGAAAATCAAACCATTATCATCAATGTCAATACCACCACTGCTGGAAAACCAACCCTCTGCCAGACCACCAGCTCACTGCCAAGATTTCAGGATTATAATCAACCTGCAGTAACATTTCCATCATCAACCTCAACCTCGGTTTGCAAGAAATCAAATCCCATTTTGTTTTCCTTTCACACAACTACAAACATCCAGACACCAACTTCCCAAACACCACCACAGCCTATCACCGGAATTTCAACTTAAAAATCAACACATCAACCGAGCCTCAATCGTCTACAAAATCACCATCCATTGCAACCACTGTCTGTATCAACCAAGAGCCACCACCCAACCAACCTAGCAGCGGACAAACCACCTCAATCACCGAAAAATCATCATCGCTGCCCAAACCTAAATAAAACCCAAAAACCCACGAAGAACAAGAAATAAATTAGTTACCTACCTAAACCATTGATTCACCATCGGAAAGTATGATTTCCAGCCTCGGTTCAAGCTCCAAATCGCAGCCAAGATCGGACTTTAAGCATCATTTTTGTCTCGGTTCTCGCAACCAATCAGCCCCAAAACCTTAACCTTGCCTTCGCCGTCGTTGGCGGCACCCTGTGACGGTGTTGCGCCGACGAACCGCCGGCTGGAGTGTTGGGAAAAATAATGCAACGGGATATCTAATCACAAAAATTAATTTCATGTGATTTGGAACATCCCATAATAGGAATTCGCTGTTTTATGTATTTGACTAGATCAAATAATTTTGAACAGATAATAGTTTAGTAAACGTTACCCTTGTAGCGTGCTTTGACAATTATCTGTATTGTTCTTGATTCCACCAATCTCCAAACCTTCAAGTTTTCCTTGGTGTTCTCCAACAGAGGCTGTGCAAGTGTGTGGTCACTTTTCTCTGGGTATTGGTTACACTGGGGTTAGGGTTCTAATCAAGAGAAGAAAACACACACTTCACACTTTAGTGTGTGTCCCGCCCACAAGTGAATTAGGTTAAGAAAAATAGTCTTAGAAGACTATTTATAACTTCTTTACCCTCTAAAACCCTACCAACCCTAATACTATAACCTAGGCCTATTTCTGCACGGCCCAATACAAGTTATAAGCCTGTATATGCCTGTTTTATTGAAGCCACCAAGGGAACCTGATCGGACCCAATTAAGCTAAGCTCCAATAAATTAATTCTGATCCAGTCAACTCTTGACCAATCAAAATAATTTATTAATCACGTTATATTCCACTAAAAGAACGAGATTGCACTCTTAGTAAAATTGTAATTACTGAAGCAATAACCAATAATTATATCCTCTGACTTATCGCTCTTACATGTTACCCCCGTCGATCAACTGGAATATTCGAAGTAAGGTTAAATGACCAAAATACCCTTATCTGAATATTCATAAATTCTCGACTCCCATCTTCTATCTGACAGTTCTATGTGATCGCATCACATCATAGAATTCAACAATCACTGTCGAATTACTGAGCTCAGATTTAACTGTCCACTAGAAGAACCAGTGAGATCATGATCATACCTAATGTTGACGGATTCCATAATACGAATATATGTTCCTCGTTATTTTACTTTAATTCCCAAAGTACCGAGATATTGACCAACAATTTGATCTCACCCATTGATACCTCAAAGAACTTCAAGTTAGTAATCGAAGTTCATTATTCGATTATGATTAAGGTTCCATGTACGATAGTCAAGTGAAATTAAATTTGCACGGTCAATGTCACAAATTAATTTCACGTGGTCCCGTTCGATACACATCAAATGTACTCTCAATTTCATTTTCAAAATCAAAGATAGATTTTAATGAAATCGAGACAATCAAAAATAAATTATCCATATTTATTTTACTGATCGTGAAAAATAATTTTAGATCGAATTACAAATTGAATCTTTCTGTGTTCAACAACTTAAACACTCAATTAGTAATATCGAATCGATCTATGGACTAATGCAAGCTCAAAATAATATAATCAAAATAATATTTTATTCAAAAAATGTCACGAGTACAATTAAATTAACTAGACGGGCATACACTATCCAACAATTCTCCCACTTGCCCTAGAGTAAATGAGACATGTTAAGCACGCCCATATTTTCAATATGACCCTCAAAACTTTTAGCTGGTAAGCTTTTGGTAAAAGGATCTGCAAGATTTTCTGCTGATGCTATCTTGCACACTGTCACATCTCCTCGTTGAACGATTTCTTTAACCAAGTGGTATTTACGTTCAATGTGTTTTCCACGCTGATGGCTGCGGGGCTCTTTTGCATTTGCCACTGCTCCACTGTTATCACAGTATAGAGTAATGGCCTGAGATGCAGATGGAACCACCTCAAGGTCCAGTAAGAATTTCTTCAACCATACTGCCTCTTTGGCTGCTTCACAAGCTGCCACATATTCTGCCTCCATGGTGGAATCAGCAATGCATGATTGCTTGATACTCCTCCAAACAACGGCACCACCACCCAGTGTGAACACTGATCCAGATGTGGATTTTCGGGAGTCTTTATCAGCTTGAAAATCAGAATCAGTGTAACCCGTTGGCACCAAATCTGGAGCTGAATAAACCAGCATATAATCTCGAGTTCTGCGAAGATACTTGAGTATATGCTTCACAGCGGTCCAATGCTCTGGTCCAGGATTTGACTGATATCTACTGACAATCCCAACAGCATAACAGATATCTGGGCGAGTACATAGCATAGCATACATGAGACTTCCTACAGCCGAAGCATAAGGAACCTGTTTCATGTGTTCCACTTCACTAGGAGTTTTAGGACAATGTTCCCGTGACAAGTGAATTCCATGTTTGAAAGGTGTTTGACCTTTCTTGAAATTTTGCATAGCGAAACTCACCACAATCTTGTTTATATATGAAGCTTGAGATAGTGCAATTCTCCTGTTCTTCCTATCCCGAAGGATCTGGATTCCGAGAACATAATTGGCTTCTCCCAAGTCCTTCATATCAAACTGTTGCACCAACCAGTTTTTAACTGATGTTAATGCTCCTACATCATTCCTAATGAGCAGGATGTCATCTACATACAGTATGAGAAAAATTACCTTGTTGTCTTTAATTTTCTTATAAACACAAGGCTCATCAAGATTCTGATCAAAACCATAACCTTTTACAGCTTGATCAAATCTGATATTCCAGGACCTAGACGCCTGCTTAAGTCCATATATAGACCTACCCAGTTTGCATACTTTATGCTCTTGACCCTTTTGGATATAACCGTCTGGTTGCATCATATAGATGCTTTCGTCAAGATTTCCATTAAGGAATGCTGTCTTGACGTCCATTTGCCACACCTCATAATCAAAATGAGCTGCAATGGATAAGAGGATCCGAATAGACTTAAGCATGGCCACAGGTGAGAAGGTTTCCTCATAATCGATACCTTCTCTTTGGGTGAAACCCTTAGCGACCAGTCTAGCTTTAAAGGTCTCTACCTTTCCGTCTACCCCTCTTTTTCTCTTGTAGACCCATTTGCATCCTATTGGTTTTACCCCATTAGGTATATCTACAAGATCCCAGACAGAGTTAGAGTACATGGATTTCATTTCTGAGTCCATGGCACTCCTCCAATGGTCAGCGTCTACATCCTCCACAGCTTCTTTATACGAAGTAGGATCCTCCTCTTGTTCAGTGGATACTGCCTCGAAAGACTCTCCATAGAGCAAGTATCTGGAGGGTGGTCTAATGACTCTCTCACTTCGTCTATGCTGAGGAGGCTCCTGGTTGATTGGAATTTGTATTTGTTCTACCACCGGCTCTCTGGTATCAAGTCCCTCGTTTCCAATTTCAACACCAAATGGTGACGCAATGGGGACTTGTTCCTCCCTCAAGTTACGTGTCAGTGATCCAGCAGACATGGAAGGTATAACCTCTACTTGTCTCCCACTGAATTCAGGTACCGTAACTGGTGGGAACGTGAATTCATCCTGAGTAGGTTCAATGCGGATTACTGGAGTTGATGAACTGGGAACTTTTCCCTTCATCTCTTCCAAAAGAACCTTGCTCTTTGATTCACGTTCTTCTATATACTTGTCCTCTAAGAAAGTTGCATTTGTACTTACAAAAACTTTCTTATCTTGAGGACTATAGAAGTAATATCCTCTTGTTCCCTTTGGATATCCTACAAAAATGCATAATTGTGATCTTGATTCCATCTTTTCCACCTTTCCCTTAAGCACGTGTGCAGGACATCCCCATATCCATATATGTGCCAGATTAGGCTTTCGCCCATTCCACAATTCCAAGGGTGTCTTAGGGACAGATTTAGATGGAATCATGTTAAGCAAGTAAATTGCAGTTTGTAGAGCATATCCCCAAAAGGATGTTGTGAGAGTTGAGAAGCCTAGCATTGATCTGACCATGTCCAACAAGGTCCTGTTTCTCCTTTCAGATACACCATTCTGTTGGGGAGTACCTGGTGCACTTAATTGGGATACAATCCCATTTTCTGATAGATATGACCTAAAGTCATGGGATAGATACTCTCCACCTCGATCTGAACGAAGTGTTTTAATGTTCTTACCTAATTGCTTCTCCGCTTCAGTCCTGAATTCTTTGAACTTTTCAAAAGCTTCAGACTTGCGTGCCATTAGGTAAACATAACCATATCTAGAGTAATCATCAGTGAAGGTGACGAAGTACTCATACCCACCTCTAGCTTGGACATTAATGGGTCCACATACATCAGAGTGTACTAATTCCAAGACTTCTTTGGCCCTATACCCCTTTGATGTAAAAGGTCTCTTGGTCATTTTTCCTTCCAGACAGGATTCACAAATTGGTAGGGATTCCACCTTTAAGTCACTCAAAGGACCATCCCTTACAAGTCTTTGAATCCTATTTAGGTTAACATGACCAAGTCTCAGGTGCCATAAATAAGTCTCATTAGTAGGAGATAACTTAATGCGTTTGTTAGATGCAATGTGATATAGAGAGCTATCAGCAGGTTTCAAAGTATACAAATTGTTAAGCATATGTCCCTCACAAATTAAAACTTTATTCATAACAATATTCACCATCAAACAAGTGAAATAAACAGAATAACCATGTTTAAAAAGTAATGCAACCGAAATCAAATTTCGGGTAATATCCGGGACATAATAACAATTATTCAAAACCAAATGTTTATTATTAAAATAAAGATAAACTACTCCAACAGCTCTCGCAGAAACCACTGCTCCTGTGCCAACCCTTAAAGTATGCTCCCCTTCACTAAGTTGCTTGGTTACTTGGAACCCCTGCAATGAATTGCAAACATGATTAGTGGCTCCAGAATCTACTATCCAAGTATATGTAGAATCAACCACTAAACAAGACTCAATTTAAGATAACTCACCATTACCTTGCTTTTTGGAAGCTAGGTATCCCTGACAGTTCCTCTTCCAGTGAGCTTTCTGTCCACAATGAAAGCATTTCCCCTTTGGCTTGCCTTCTGTCTTTGCTTTCTTAACCTGCTGCTGTGGTCCCTTCTTGTTAGACTTATTCCTCTTGTTGCCTCCTTTACATTTCGGCTTGGAAGAGGATGGTCCAGCAGAAGTAACAGCCAGCACATCATTGGCCCTGGTCTTAAGAACAGTCTCAGCATTTTGAAGCTCCTGCATCAACTCGGTCAGTGACATATCCAGCTTGTTCATGTTATAACTAACTTTGAACTGAGAGAACATCTCTGGGAGAGTCTCCAAATGTGACGACCCGAATTCTCGACCATTCGAGTGCCACTAAAAGTGACTCATATCATATTATCGAGACTTAAATAGAAATGTAAAATTATTCAAAAGAATAATTAGAATCCCATAATTTTATTTGTGAATAAAAATAGAACATAATTTTCTTACATAAAGTTCAACATAATTATCTCATCAATCTTAACCACTTTTGCCACTTCCATGTTGACCGCCTCGAACCTTCAATTATCTGAAAATGGTAAATATCGTGGAGTGAGATTTATAAAATCTCAGTAAGTATACCAAGCATAAATTTTCTTTTGAAAGCATATGGATCATTTTCATCATAACATAGGATAGGATCGAAATACTCATAAACATAGGGAGACACAAGAATTTTACCGAACTTAAATGGCAAGAATTCTTATGTGTAGCGCTACTAAACTCCGGTCCCCTTAGCATAATCATAAACATATCATATGGAACCCATAACAATCTTGTGAGATTGATTTCATAGCAATGATCCAAACATTTTCATAAAAACATAAGATATACTTACTTTTCATAAAAACATAAGGTGTATTTACCTTTCATAAAAACATACTTACTTTTCATAAAAACATAAGATATATTTACTTGTCATAAAAACATACTTACTTTTCATAAAAACATAAGGTGTATTTACCTTTCATAAAAACATACTTACTTTTCATAAAAACATAAGATATACTTACTTGTCATAAAAACATACTTACTTTTCATAAAAACATAAGGTGTATTTACCTTTCATAAAAACATACTTACTTTTCATAAAAACATAAGGTGTATTTACCTTTCATAAAAACATACTTACTTTTCATAAAAACATAAGATATACTTACTTGTCATAAAAACATACTTACTTTTCATAAAAACATAAGGTGTATTTACCTTTCATAAAAACATACTTACTTTTCATAAAAACATAAGATATACTTACCTTTTAAAAGATTAAAATGAAGTGTAGTAGTAAATGGACCAAAACTTTCTTGACCACCTTGAATTTCTCTTACTTGTGGATTTTGTCAAGAGATTGGAAATAAGTGTATATGTGTAGAGTTGTGTGTAAAAGAGATGGGTTTAAATAGATGTATAAAGTTGGCATATTGTAAACATAATCATTCAATTCTATTAATTTTAACACATCCTTTTCTTAAAGTAAAGCACCATTCATATACTTTTCCATATTTATACAAATATTATGCTCTTCATGATTACATATAATGGAGTCTTATCAACCATTCATATACTTTTCCATATTTATACAAATATTATGCTCTTCATGATTACATATAATGGAGTCTTATCAACCATTCATATACTTTTCCATATTTATACAAATATTATGCTCTTCATGATTACATATAATGGAATCTTATCAACCATTCATATACTTTTCCATATTTATACAAATATTATGCTCTTCATGATTACATATAATGGAGTCTATAATTCATTCATATACTTTTCCATATTTATACAAATATTATGCTCTTCATGATTACATATAATGGAGTATATAATTCATTCATATACTTTTCCATATTTATACAAATATTATGCTCTTCATGATTACATATAATGGAGTATATAATTCATTCATATACTTTTCCATATTTATTAAATTAAGATTCTCATAATTATTATATATAATGGAACCTCTCATGCTTGCATATATTTTCTTAATTTCAATAATAAAAATAATTTTTGTATAAATAAATATTGGGATAACATTGAATTAAGTACTTGGACTTAATATACTTTAAATCAAGAGAATGGAGATATTTTTAGAAATTCGGAATTTAATTTAAAATCGAACGATCTCGATTATTTCTTGACTTGGCTATACGAATACGTCGTGGCGTTAACTTAATAAAAATGGGTGAAATAGTAGCGACACGATTTTCTATTAAAATAATTATTAATCGCGTAAAAATTCTTGGTCGCTACACCAAAGCCATGTCAACCTGCGTCTCCGAATTGATTTCAGCCCCCAAAACCTCAACCACGTTAAACTGACCAATCAATGCAAGCATATGATCTCTAACGGGTGTACCAGGTTTCATGCGCATGTTCATAATGGACCTAATAGCAGCCTGACGGGCCTGACGACCTTGATGTTCGAACATTTGCTGAAGGCTCTCCATAACCAGAGCAGCAGTTTCCATATTCTGATGTTTCTGCTACAACACATTTGAGATAGAACCCAAAATATAGCAGCGGGCCATCTCTTCAGAATGGATCCACTTCTCATATGCGGCCTTCTGTTCGGGTGTGGAAGTCCGAGTCGGTGCATTGGGACGGGGTTCAGTTAGCACAAATTTATGCTTCTCGGCGGTGAGAACAATCATCAAATTACGTTTCCAATCAATGAAATTTTCTCCAACCAGTTGATTTTTAGTTAAGATAATGGACAGTGAATTTCCAGACATTTTTCTGAAATAAAATAAAATAAAGAAAATGAGCTATGCATTCAATGATTTCATATATGATGCATGAATATAAAATTATGCACAAGTAGATCCAAAACTACTATAATATGACGACATCCTAAAACCCCAAAATCTTAAACACATTTCTCTATAGGAGAAATAAATGAGATTTATGGCTAGGTTGAGACCCTCCCACTAAAATTAATATATCTAGCATCTCATGCAATATTAATTTTATTGTCGTTAAAATTTGGCCATCATTGATATCGTTTGGATATTCTATAGGAAGTCCCCACGATGTCTTTGATTTAAGTGTTCAACCCTTATATTGATAATTTTTCAAGTATCAAATTAATTACGTTACCTATAGGGTAATCATGATTAATTCAAACTTAAATAAATCATCACCTAATTGGGCCCAAACCAGTAACCAAAACAGTGCAGCCCTCCTATAGGGAGACTAAATAAATTAGCACGAGGCATGCAAAATTTTTTACTAATGGGCTAACAAGGGAGGCCGTGGGTTCAAAAAATTGCACCCTCACTCACTTAATATTTTTAAACTATTGGGTTTTCATTTAATAATTAAATAATCAATTTTAACTTTTAAAATCAATTTAATAATTATCAAAATTATTTTCTAATCTAACATTTAGAAAAGAAAATAAAATATAAAACTATGCATGACAGTATAGTTCCTAGAGCGGTATTAATGCGATCTACATGACATGTTATCAAATGACATTCATCCACAATTTAATTAAAGCAATAAATAAATGCAATAATAAAATAAACTAGAACATGATTTATGGCCAAAACCTAGACACAAAATTACAAATTAATTAAAGATTACATTGAGCCACAGCCCGGCCCAATTCTTCAATTTCCATTTGCAAGTGTCCAGCCCATTACTCGAACTCTTCAAATAATAATTATCTGGCCCAACTTCAAAATGGTCCAATCTGCAATTTTTAATTCATTCCATCCGGCCGGCCCAAAAAGAAATCAAGCCCAATACTGAAACTCTGCTTTCTGTTTCTACACAGCCGGAGTCCATCCCTTTCGATCTGAATTCAGCCGCCACTGGAGACCACACCACCGTCGGAAGAGACCGCAGCCACCAGAAGGGATTCAACCTGAGCCGTCGCGACACCATTCCAGTGCAGCGCAGCCACGCCACGCACAGCCGCGCTACGCATGGCGCGCGACAACGAAACGCAGCAGCACTGCAGCCTCGATGCCGCCGCTTCGTGTTGAGATTGCGGCAATGAAGGTGCTTCCATCGATCGCCGACAGCAAGGCAGCATCCACAGTGCCGTTGCTTCCCCTTCCATGCTTCCAGATGCGTTTTGTGTGGTTTTTTGTGAAATTGCAGAGAAGGTCCCTTCATAAATGAAGAAGATGAAGTCTGGTCCTTATTTCGAAATTGCCTTGGAGTCCTCCATGTTTCAACAGTGACAGATTCGGTCCTTGGATTTTGATTACAACAAAAAAATAATTGCAAAACTAATTCTAATTCTATTTTACAATAAATCAAAATCAAAGGGGAAACATGGAGTCATAATCCACCCCCTTTGTTACAAGACTCGATAAAACAAATACATAATTCACAACAAACAATCTAAGGCCATAAATCAAATCATTAAAATATCATTCAACCAATAACAAATCAAATCACATAAAACCTATACTGCTCCACTAACACATGCATAACAAAATTATTTAACCCTAAATACATAAAACAGTATCAAAAACCTGGCGCGCTCTGATACCATTGTTGGGAAAAATAATGCAACGGGATATCTAATCACAAAAATTAATTTCATGTGATTTGGATCATCCCATAATAGGAATTCGCTGTTTTATGTATTTGACTAGATCAAATAATTTTGAACAGATAATAGTTTAGTAAACGTTACCCTTGTAGCGTGCTTTGACAATTATCTGTATTGTTCTTGATTCCACCAATCTCCAAACCTTCAAGTTTTCCTTGGTGTTCTCCAACAGAGGCTGTGCAAGTGTGTGGTCACTTTTCTCTGGGTATTGGTTACACTGGGGTTAGGGTTCTAATCAAGAGAAGAAAACACACACTTCACACTTTAGTGTGTGTCCCGCCCACAAGTGAATTAGGTTAAGAAAAATAGTCTTAGAAGACTATTTATAACTTCTTTACCCTCTAAAACCTACCAACCCTAATACTATAACCTAGGCCCATTTCTGCACGGCCCAATACAAGTTATAAGCCTGTATATGCCTGTTTTATTGAAGCCACCAAGGGAACCTGATCAGACCCAATTAAGCTAAGCTCCAATAAATTAATTCTGATCCAGTCAACTCTTGACCAATCAAAATAATTTATTAATCACGTTATATTCCACTAAAAGAACGAGATTGCACTCTTAGTAAAATTGTAATTACTGAAGCAATAACCAATAATTATATCCTCTGACTTATCGCTCTTACATGTTACCCCCGTCGATCAATTGGAATATTCGAAGTAAGGTTAAATGACCAAAATACCCTTATCTGAATATTCATAAATTCTCGACTCCCATCTTCTATCTGACAGTTCTATGTGATCACATCACATCATAGAATTCAACAATCACTGTCGAATTACTGAGCTCAGATTTAACTGTCCACTAGAAGAACCAGTGAGATCATGATCATACCTAATGTTGACGGATTCCATAATACGAATATATGTTCCTCGTTATTTTACTTTAATTCCCAAAGTACCGAGATATTGACCAACAATTTGATCTCACCCATTGATACCTCAAAGAACTTCAAGTTAGTAATCGAAGTTCATTATTCGATTATGATTAAGGTTCCATGTACGATAGTCAAGTGAAATTAAATTTGCACGGTCAATGTCACAAATTAATTTCACGTGGTCCCGTTCGATACACATCAAATGTACTCTCAATTTCATTTTCAAAATCAAAGATAGATTTTAATGAAATCGAGACAATCAAAAATAAATTATCCATATTTATTTTACTGATCGTGAAAAATAATTTTAGATCGAATTACAAATTGAATCTTTCTGTGTTCAACAACTTAAACACTCAATTAGTAATATCGAATCGATCTATGGACTAATGCAAGCTCAAAATAATATAATCAAAATAATATTTTATTCAAAAAATGTCACGAGTACAATTAAATTAACTCGACGGGCATACACTATCCAACATGGAGACCGGTTGTACCTCGCACCTCCGCCTCCTCTCTTTCTTCTCTGTAGACCGGTGGAATGGGGAATGAGAGAGAGAGAGAGATGAGTGAAATTTGTTTTAATATTTTTAATTTTTCAGAATTTGCAAATTAGTCCTCAAGTTAGTAAATGATTTAAATTAGTCCTTTTAGCTTTAAACTTATCATTTCAGCCTTAAGTTCTAAATGATTTTAATAAGCCCTTCATTTTTAAAATTTCTTATCTCAATCCCCACAATTTAATACTCGTTTTGAGTTCCGACCCAACTTTTGAAAATTTACATTTTAGTCCCTCAAGTTTGAAAAGTTTTCAGAAATTTCAATGTTGGTCCTCAAGTTCCAAAGTCTTTCAATTCAGTCCCTTTTAATTAAAATGTTATTTATTTTAAGCCCCGAGTTTTAAAATGATCATTTTAGTCCCTCAACTTTCAAAGTACTCATTTTAGTCCCTCAACTTTCAAATCATCAATTTCAGTCCCCAAATTGTAAATTATCATATTTAAAATATAAATTTCAAAAGACTAATGTAACTTATGAGCTAGACGAAGCGTACGGAGAATTAAAGAATGGAAGTCGTTTCCCGCTCAACTTTGCACTCGTCGGATTTAAGGTAGACTCGCCCCCACTAATTGATTTTATGCAACCTCAAAAGCATGTTTAATCCGTAAGATGTCAACATCATATATTCAAAATCTCAAAAATTAGATTCATACCTTAAGAATAAACATCTCCAAATCTGAATTTTACCCTTTATAAGCATGGATATAAGTAATGAAACTTCATCACTAAATGTCCATAACTTCAATTCTTTCTTATACCAACATTCTAAGTTAAAATAGGATGTCATATGCCATTATACTTGACATAAAGACTTAAATTCTAAGATTCTTTACACAAAATCAGCAACTTAAAACTTCATTCTAATCCTCATATTTGCATCTTCACACTCTTTAAGTTAAACATCTAACTTATATATAAAATTCCATAAGGACTTTCTAAGGCATATTTCATTTACACATTTCATCAAACACCTAGAAATCACTCGCAATTCTAATCTTAGTCTTGACATAATATTTATTCAATCATTATACATCATCACAATTAACCAAAAATGACATAAACTACCTCAAGAGTTAACCATCAAGCCTAAATCAACATCCCAACTTAAATTCAGCTTTAAGGCATGAATAAATCTAATTTAAATGGTGTTTTATGCTCATTTATCAAAGGGACAACAACTTAGTTTCAACCAAACTTTGAAATAAGCCTTTAAAACATTTCTTCTTAATTCATAACTTTCACATAATGCCATCAACATTAAATTAAATATCCCCATTCAAAAATCAGATTTATAACATCAATAACTCTCATATACACATGTATGACATTCATTTAAGTTTCAAAATCAGCCCTTAAACTTTTTGTCAATTTCAACTTCTAATGTTTCTTAACCTTCATCCAAACATTTCTTCACTTATAATCATATTCAAAATATATCTAATGGTTGTTATCATCCTTGAAACATAATTCCCAACATCTAAAATATAGCACAACATCAACATAACTCAACAAAGTCATTATTGTTTCACTCAAATATTTTCATAAGAACAAGATCCATAGGGATGACAAAAAAACTCGAAGGACTCGAAATAACCCGCCCTGTCAGGTATGAGGGCGGGTTCGGGGCTGACGCGGACCCGCCCCGCCCCGCCCCGCGACCCGAGAATTTTTTTATAAATATATTGGAATGAGAAACTAAAAATAAATTTAATGAGGTCTAGAAGAATTGAACGTTTGTAAGATTTAAGGGTATGAGAATACACAACCACTATACTATTATATTGTTTATTGATTTTTTTTCCTTTCAAATATATACATATTATCTTTGAAATTCAAACTTAAAAACTCTAACTAGTTCGACGCTTAAGTTTTTCACCTAAAATTTTATTACCAATTTTGGAAAAAAAAAAATCGGGTCATTGGAGTGGCGGGTAGCCGACCCGCGACCCGCCCCGCCCCGCCCCGCCCCGCAAACAGTCGCAGGGCGGGGCGGGTTAAAATAAGAGAGAACATGATTTAGTGTACAAAATCAATTTAAATCATGGTTTAATACTTCTATATGAAAATTAAGTCTCAAATCTTAGTAAATTCACTCAAAGTGACAATTTAAGGGCGTTCAAAAATAAAAACAACAACTCAATTCTCCCTTTAAATCTGAATTCTAATACATGTAGCTTCACACCCAAGCTTAAATTATGAAATAAAATACCCTTAATCCTAATTCAACATCCCCACTTAAAAATTAGATTTAAGGTATGAATAACTCTAATTTGAAGTGATAATTTACGCCCTTCTATTATAAAAGCAACAACGTTATATTTCACAGATTTTGAAATAAGTAATTAAAACATATTTCCTTCACTCACACCTTTCATTAAACACTTAGAAGGTGATTTTTGTTTTTAACATAAATCTTGGTATATGGGTTATCAATTCAACACCCATTTATAAGAAATACATCAAATAGTAAAATCGTGTAAAAATCTTCTACACCATATGAGAAACTAACTTAATTAAAAAATAAACCAAGTTTTACTCACCTCTAACTTATAATGATGATTTTGACCTTTTATCCCTACAATCAATTAACCAAGTGTTAGGGTAACTTCAATATACTAAAAATCTTACTTTTTATTCTAAGAATTACCAAGAAAATCAGCCCAAAATTCAGAATTTTGTGATTTTGAAGAACTTGTCCAGAACCGAAAATGCTACCAGTAACCTTCGTTTTGCCTCTGCCGATGCTACTAGTATCCTCGGTAAATCAGAATTTCCTTTATTCCATTTTCACATTTTATTTCTCTCCTTTTCCTCTCACTTTTTGGTCTCTCACTCTCTTCTCTTTGGTTCCACCAAACTTTGAAGAACAAATGGGGGCCTGAAATCATTTCTAATGGATACAATATGATGGGTTTGCAAAACAGTCCATACTTTCAAGTTTGCACAAGTTGGCCCTTATGTAATTGCAAACTAAGTCCTCAAAGCTTTCTTTTCTATTATCCAAGCCCTATAATTCTTGAAGAATAATTACTTCTCACCAAAATAAGTTGGGGTGCCAAATATGCCCTTAAATTAATAATACGGGAATGCAAAGTGTCTATTTTCCCATTATTTTATTACTAAAATTCCTAGGTTTTCCATTTCAAGTTGCAACATTCGGTCAATATTTGAAGGTCAAGACGAGCTCCATTTTGACCAATCTCTATACTGTTGTAAAGTTCATACTTCAAGCTTCACAACGGTTATTCATGCAAAGAAATTGGATCATTACACCACTCGTACCATTCGTAAAAAAATGGCTGCTCGATTGGATTTCCATATTTAGCCAAATTTCTTGATTTTTCAGTACTTTTACCATTTCAAGTATGCAATTTCAACTCGATATTTGAAGCACTTCCCAACCTCAATTGTGCTCAAATTTGATATCAATACATACATCTCGTTGTGAACTATAAGCTAGTATAATATGCAAAGACATTTGATTACCATGTTGTTCGTTACATTCTCTTAAACATAGCTACTCGATTACAACTTTATACTTAGAATTATTTTGATGAATTTCATCATTTTAATTACTCTTCTAATGCAACTTTAGCTCCATTTTTGAAACACTTCTCGACCTTAACTGTGATCAAACTTGATACCAATACTTAGATCTCATAATGGACTATAAATTGGTATAACTTGCAATGGCCAAAGATCCCTATATAATCTATAAAATGATCCCAAAGTTGTGTTCATCACAATGGCAAAACTGTAATTAATAGGACTTTCTAAAATTTTCAACTTAGTCCTTAAGTATGAAATTCCATTCGATTGAGTTCAAACATCATATACAACTTTCTTTTATGCCAATTTAGTTTCCAACATTACCAATAACGTCAATTTCTCCCATTTTCTTATGAATTATATATATTATTTCGTCATACAACACGTGAAATTGTCTCTTCTCTAAGAAAAACTTGATTATAACTTTCTAAATAAATTATTTAGGGTATGAAATTTTCAGGTTGTTACAGCCTCATTCTTCATGGAAAGACAATACTGGTTCTGAAGCTTCAAGGATTTTTATTTTTTTCAAATTGGCAAGTTATAGCTACCTGTTTTTTGAAATATACTGATATAATGTTCTTGACCAAACATTTGATGGCAAATTCCAAATCCAAGAAATAAATTTTTGGGTACAAATTTCAAGTTGTCATGTGATCACTCTTTTGTGCTCTTGAAAAATAAATGTATGATTTTCCCCTCTGTTTTAAAATTATAAGCTCATAAATTGTTTAATCTATTGTGTGCATTAAGAGATGTGCGGATTTCTCGGAGAATCCCAGTTCAAACTTTGGCTTTTGCACTTGCAAATGCGCCCCATTCGGAACACAGGATGGTAAGCTTTCAATCTATATCATTTTAAACTTATGCATTCAATCCAAATCATTTAAAACTTATTTGTTAGTGTTTCAATAACTTCCCATGTTCGAGACTGTGGTTGCAGAAGTTGGGTGGGAATTTATACCCCTTGATCCAACGGTTGGAGCCTGAATCAACAACTAAGGTGACTGACATGCTTTTGGAAATGGACCAAACAGAGGTTTTACCCTTGGAGTCGCCAGACTGAGAGCCAAGGTTGCAGAGGCTATGCAAGTCTTGAGGAATGCGCCTTTGCAGGAGGTTAGGAGCGTGGACGAACATATCGCATAATTGGCATGTTTTTATCTATTTATTAGTATACTCTATATAAGATGTCTTCCTGTTGTTTTGCAAATACATATTTATGTCGGCAGATGAAATCGAGTTGAAGTTCTATAGAAAGTTGTAGTCCAAATTCGTACTTCATGTGTGCATCTTATTCGGATTTAACTAAAATGTATGAATATAAACATTATCTTTTTAATACTTATTTTATTATGTGAACATTGAAAACTACATTTGTCGTGCATCGTACAGGTAAGAACTAGTTATTAATATAATAGATAATTATTTTTATATAATATAATATAATATTTATTTATTATTAATAACACTTGATTTTTGGAAAGAAATTTTAAGTTTTGTTAATTACCAATCGTAGGGAAATCTTTCTCCCCTATGTACCAAAAAAGAACATGGATGTCTGTATACAAAACATAGGATTCTCTTCGAAATCTCCGTAAAATCATCACAAATTCCTCAAAATACATTAAATTTCTTCGATTTTACTGTACAAATCTTGTTCATATCTACTTTTTATTGAATTTGTAATCTTTCCCTACGGTCGGATCCCATCTTGGTGAAGAGGTATATAATAGTATACAAGTTAACTATGGAGTTATGTATAACTACCCCACACGTGCGATCCCCACCGTTGAATCACTGACCGTATGTTTTTCTCTTCTTTGACCAAAAAAATAAATATACATATAATCCCCGATTCAGCACCTTCTC
Source organism: Ligustrum vulgare (assembly GCA_963555705.1). Lineage (NCBI taxonomy): Eukaryota > Viridiplantae > Streptophyta > Magnoliopsida > Lamiales > Oleaceae > Ligustrum > Ligustrum vulgare. Next base: position 35,664,919 of record OY743173.1, on the reverse strand, counting down.
TTTCTCCCCTCCATACCAATCAGATTCCACTAATTAATCTCATAATAAATGCATAAAAAACTTGGCCCTCTCTGATTTCTCTCCAGAATTGTTTGTACGCCATGACCTCCACCTCTGCTGCTACACGCAAGGTACCCTTTTTCATCCCAACTCATCAGTGTTTATTGTATCTATCCGTTGTAGTATAGTAGTGTATGTGGATGTGGATGTAGATGCTGTATAGCGCTAAGATTGTTTTTTATTTTTTGTGAAAACTAATCGAGTGATTTATTAGGCTTTGAGCAAGATTGCATGCAATCGACTTCAGAAAGAGCTTACTGAATGGCAAGTGAATGCGCCATCGGGTTTCAAGCACAAAGTAACCGATAACCTCCAGAGGTATTTTTTTTCTTCTTTTCCTTTTTTAATCGTTGATTTAGTGTTTAGTTTTATTTAACTGATTGCAAAATCGGAAATTTGTTGGAGTAATGGATTTAATATTGGTGGTGTTAGATGGATAATTGAAGTCAACGGTGCACCGGGGACGCTGTATGCAGGTGAAACGTACCAGCTACAGGTTGATTTTCCGGAGCATTACCCGATGGAAGCGCCTCAGGTGAAATATTGAACTGATCTGATTTTTTCTTTTCCATGTGTAGTTTTGATTAAAAAAAAAAAAAAACACAAAAGAAAATTCTATTTTAACCAAGCTTGCTAGTGTTTGAAGTGGTTTTTAATTTTCTTTACTGGTGATTGAGACTGGGTTCATTTAATTTGATAGACTTTTTTGTTTTTTTCTTGGGCAGGTTATATTTATACCTCCAGCCCCACTTCACCCTCATATTTATAGCAATGGGCATATATGTCTAGGTTTGTTTCTCTATGCCCTTTGAATTGCATTCACCATTTAATCCTTCCTCTATTGGTTTATAATTGGTACAGTAAGTGTTCCATTGTGTATTTTCCGCCTTCTTGGTTTAATGTTTACAGACATATATTAAATAAGTTTGTGAGTTATTACTACCTATAAAATTAATATCCTGTCCTCGTATGAAATATAAAATAAAATGTTTTTATCGTAGCCTTCATTTCATAGAAGTTGGTCAAGTTGATTAAGGCAGAAAGATCAGTTGAAATTTAAAAGTACAGCTGGGTTGGCACCTACTACGCCTTTCCTGTCTAGATAGAAAACGGGCGCGAATGCATTGCATAAGATTCCTCCATTTTATTGAGGCTCTGAGTCTGGACACACAGACTTAGCTAGTAGTTTTCACTGACTGAATGGAGAAGCATCTGTGCTATTGCTTCTGTAGTACTAATATCTAATACTGCAATTTTGTGCACCCATGTCAGTAGTCTTAATAATTTTTATGCACTGTAGAGAGTTTTGTTTCATCACTAGGTAAAAGGAAAGGATGGGGATGCTTTCTTCAGTTTGTGTTATAACTAAATGATATTGATAATGATAATGTTTGAAATCCTTTATTTCCATTTTCTATGCATATTAGTAATTGCTAGAGGTGTAAGATGGACCCCATTAGGCCTGCTTTTTTTAACTTTATTACTCATAAGGAAATGAAATATGACAGATAAATATGTAAAAATAAATTAGAACCGTTATTTTATTGATTATGAAATATTTGCAATGTGCAAAGTACAATTTTATTCCAATCTACAGTGACAGCAAGGTGTATCATATATCACTATAATGTAAATACGTCTCAACTAGGTAGTATCAATCTCATCGTCAATTACAGGAATTGTAAATTGTACAGTTTAGGCTATTTTTAATCACCGTCTTGTACTTTGAAACTGTTGAAGTTGTTCATTTTGGCTTCAACTTGTCAACATTTTAATTTTATATTCACAACGCTTTGTTTTCCCAATCCTACAATCATACAGTCGCTCCAAAATGCCTAGGTGCCAGGATTGTCCTTCATTCTTTAAGCACCATGTTCTTTGCAACAAAACAGACTTTGATATTACTTTTTAGACCGAAAGTGTTAATAGATTACAAGCAATTGATCAAAGTAAAAGAAATTCAATTAAAAGTACCTAATTTTAATTTAAGGTTCTCATTTATTTCTTTAAAATCTTCCGAACTATTAGACTGCAACGTAATTCTAGAAATTTTAATTTAAGATTTACTTCGTCTTTGGGCTTCAGATTTTCGGTATACTTGAATGATGATTTTTTCACAACCAAGTAGCACCTTAACATCTAAACTGTCTCTCAATTTTCCGATGCATGAAGAAAATAATGTTGTTAGATTGAGCTTGTGTGGCCTCCTTACAATTGTGCCCATGTAGTATTTATCATCATGGCATAAAATTGCCCAATAATGCCACGTTTCTTCATATTCAGTTTTATTTTTTTGGAAAATTAATGCATTGCCCAAGGGGTTTTTTTTTTTTTTTAAATTAGCAACCTCCTTACAATTGTGCCCATGTAGTATTTATCATCATGGCATAAAATTGCCCAATAATGCCACGTTTCTTCATATTCAGTTTTATTTTTTTGGAAAATTAATGCATTGCCCAAGGGTTTTTTTTTTTTTTTTTTTAAATTAGCAATCACCACAACCCATGTGCAGTGACTCTTGGATGTACCTCTAGTTCTTTTCAAACATCTAAAACTTCTCCAATATATTAGAGAGTAGAACTCTGAGGCCTAGAAAGTAAAATCAAGATTTTAATTTATATCAAAGTCAACAATTAATATTAATCATATATTTCATGGGTTCCATAACTTTTTAATCACACATTTTATCAACTTTTATCAAAATTTACTAGAAATTTGATTTCAATCTCCATCAAACTGGAGCTAAGTTTATATTGAGCAGAAAAATTATCTCCATATCATTTGCATATGAAATTTGTGATAAATACAATCAGTATCAAAGAATGCAATAAGGTTTGAATTTTGAAAATGTGGATCTATTTTATGAATAACAATAATGAGTTCAAGATTGAAAGTTTGACGGACTAAGAATGAAGAATGTAAAAGTCTGAAACTCATTTTTCCTAAAACTAATTTTCAACTGCACATTTCATGATATCCACAACTTTTATCAACTTTTCAATCATATATTTCATTAAATTTTATCAAAATCTACTAAAAATAAGCACGAGCAGCTGGAATGATCAGTCCTTTGAAGAAGTTTTTATTTTGCCTGGATCCTAATAGTTTTTTTGATACCATCGATTCTAGTAGTCACAAATGATTGTATAATTAGTTTTTGTCCCATATGAGGCTACTAGTTTTCGTTTTGTGGATGACTCATCCACTCTATCTCTTTGTGTAACATACATTTATTTTACCATTAATAAAATCTGCAGTTTCTTATCAAAAAAAAAAAAAAAATCTACTAAAAATATGATTTTTAGCTAAACCAAATAGGGCTAAATAGTGTAATGAATAAACTTATGTAGAAAAGTGTGTTTGAATGCATAATTTTATAAAATTTATTGAGTTAGATTGAGACTGAGAGTTTGGAGAGTGAGATTGACAGAAACTGAAATGCAGGGTTAGGCATTTATAGGAAAAAAATGTTCGGATTTAAAAGAAAAAGGATCGCAGCAGCTGGCCAAGATGGGCTGCTGTTAATTAGCCAGTATTATCAGACTGCCTGACCATGTTTATACATCTAATCATTGTATATCAAGCATCTTGTCAAGGGTGCATGCAAATTGCAAATTCAATTGTTGTTCTTATTTAAGATATGCAACTTCCATCAACATAAACTTCAGTAAACTTTCACGGTCTAACTTTTTCGCACAACGTGTAAGTTACCTGTTGTTTCTTTCTCCTGATAAGCATCTTATCTGATACTCCTAGTTTGAGGCCCAACGTTGGTTATATTTTGAAGGCTCTCTGTACATCACATGTACTAGCTTCTCTTGTCCGTTTCGTACATACAGTGCGTTGTCAGTAGAAGGGAAGACAGAGACAGGAAGATAAAAAAGAAAAAAGAAGAAACATTTTCAGGAAGGCTTTGTATGTTTTGTTGGCTAATTTAAAAATAATTTTTAAAGTTGGCAATTAAGATAGTTATCATAGTTCTGTTTCCAAATCATTTGCTTTCTGTGTTCACGTCATTTTCTAAGGTCTAGTTTGATGAAATGCCTGTTTAAAGTTTGACATGCTTTTTGTTTTTTCTTTTGCCTGGGGTAGATGGGAGATTGGTTCGCTGAAAACTGTCATTTCCTCATATGCTTTGGTGATAAAATTATGATGTACATTGCATCAGGTCATTGTAGCTAGAAGTTGTCAGGTTCAAGGATTTGCTGAGTGAGAATTCGTCTTTTATTTATTTTTGTTGTCTTTGATATAGTGTGATGTTTGTCCATCTTTTCACAAGTGCCTTGAACCTTAATAGAAATGTAAAGTGCGTGAGTTGGAATGTACACTCGTCGCTTAAGTCTAAGCTTTTAGTTCCATGCTGTCTAAGAAGATCTTGGATCTCTGTCCAGCAAAATGGTTGTACCCCCAACTATTGAATGAAAATTATTATGCATAAGAACTTGCAGTGATTTTTGAATTCAGAAAAACATGGAACAAGATAAATAAAAATGCTGAAGATTGAAGGGGATGTGAGTTTTATGGTTTAAATAATCGGGCAGTCCCTTCAAATAAAAGAGTATTAGAGGTAAATCCAGGTAGTTTATTCTACCATTTTATAAACGTGAGAAGGCTTATATTGAGTTGAGCAGGGGCAGAGCTACCTATAGTCCTGTGTAGGTAGATACCTGCACTGGAACTTTGTGCCCAGCCCAAGAAAATGTTTGAGAACTGGACATTTCAAAAAATTAATATCCAGCCCAATAATTTTCATATCCTATTCCTAGCCCCCATTAATCCAATTAAACCATGGACCCACCCAATTTCAGAATTTTATACCTTCCCTGTTTGACTGCTATCATCTACACATTCAAATATTTACTTTCTCGTGGAATTTACCAAAACCTGCGTGGTCATTTTCGGTGAGACATTTTCTTATTAGACAATACTGGAGCTTTTTATTGGTAAATTTATTTTTGTTGTTTTCTTGTGGGACAATTGTACGGCTTTTTCTTGGTAGACTAATTTATGTCACTTTTAGTTTTGTCGTAATATTATGTAATATTTTTACCATTGCTAAATTTATGGTTGAACTTTACTTGAGATTGTATATTTCATTTTGTTTATTGATCAAATAGTGAATTTATAGATTAATTAATAAAAAATTTGAATGCATATCTATCTATACATCTATAAAAGTAGAAGTGCAGAGAGAGAAACATTAAATGCAATTTTCCCTCCAAAATGCACATACAATTTCTGGGGAGAAAACTAAAATAAAAATTGAATAAAATAAAAATTTGTATTGATTAATGTTTTATTTAAATTCTTGTTGATCAATGCAATTTTCATTTTAATTAATGTTGTATTTTAATTTGTGTGAATAAACATGGATGAAAAATGTATTGTTTATAAATAAATTTACAAAAGATACTTAAACTTCCGTTCGAAAGCTATGTTTTTTAAAATAAATATTGTAAAAGAATATTATTATTTTTATGCATTTTATATTTGTGCTGATTTAAAGCATTAAAGTTTTACGAATACATATTGAAATAGATATTACGTTCAAAAGCTTTGTTTTTTGTTTATAAACAAAAAAATATTGTTGTTTTTAAAATAAAATACGTGATTGAAAAATGGCTTCAAAAAATTGAAATTTTATAATTTAAATATATAAATTAGCATTTACTGTCCAAATAAGTTTTTAATAATTTGGATTAATTATATTTATCATGTTTGATAACTCTAAATTTTTTGATTTAAATCTAATTCAAAGTCGATAATTAATTTTAATCACATATTTTGTAAGTTATACAACTTTTAAGTACACATTTCATCAACTTTTATCAAAATCTACTAAAAATCTAATTTTATTTCCTAACAAATAGGGGCATTGTTTTTTAAATTTTAATAATTATTGTCATAGAATATTATTATTTTATGCATTTTTTATTTGTTTTGATTGTGTAAGAGTATTAACATTTTACGAATATTTATCGAAATAGATATTACGGGAAACAACTTTCATGCATTGCACGAGGTAAATACTAGTTATAACTTAAGGGCCCAAATTTGAAGTTCATCTCTCTCAACGAAAATTCAGACTTTGATTAAATTCTGCCTGTACTAAAAAATATTCCTAGCTTCGGCCCTGGAGTTGAGAATTAGCCTTTTGAATTATTATGCCTCATTGCTATCAAAGTTAGAGCATGTGTTTGATAATGAAAGAAAAAAGATTTTGGGGGGAATGTGTGGTTGAAAAATTGTGGGTTCCATAGAAATGTGAGATTGAAAATGAATTTGGTGAAATTTTGAAAAAAATATTTCGTTAGCAGATAGGCCCTCATTGTCAAAAAAATAAAAATGTGCCACGAGTGAGGATTTGTTCTAGTGAAAGAGTGAGCCCGAGTTTGAGGACTACAAGGTCTCTAACTTATAAATGTGAGATGATCGGTTCAGGTTATTCTCATTTACTGTGAAATATCTTAGCAACGAGTTCATTCTTCCTCTCTTTCCAGATCCCTTACATTGTCAATGATATTAATATAAATATACCATCAGTGATTTTCTCAAAAGAAAAGAGAGCATCTGGAAAGGTAACATCAGAACAAGAATAAATTCATTTTTTGATTCGTCTTTTGCCTCATGCTATTGGGATTTGTAGTTTATTCTATTGTTTATCTTTTATAAAATAAAGACAGACTAATTTGCTCAAACATATTTAAAAGAATCTTTCTTATTTTTAGTTTGTTTTCATATCTTAACCCTACGCTTGCAGAAAGATATTAGGTGGTATTCTTAAAATCTTGTTGATTACCATAACTTGAGCATATTTATCTTTACAGATATTTTGTATGACTCGTGGTCTCCAGCTATGACTGTTTGTTCAATTTGCATTAGCATTCTCTCCATGTTATCGAGCTCACCTGCCAAGGTTTGTTCAGTATAAGTTGCATTCTTTGTTCTTGCACTCCCCACTGTAAGTTACTTTTTTGGAAAGTGAAGTAAGGTACAACTTTATTATTGAAAATTAAGTTTGGTTAATAAAAGAAAAACTTCGAAAATCATGTTTGGTACGAGTCAACCTGAAAGTTCAGTTTTGCAACAATTTCTTTGAATCTAGAAGGTTTATCTTTTGAGTTGTTTTTTTGCAGCAACGTCCGTCCGACAATGATCGCTATGTGAAAAACTGTAGGCACGGAAGATCTCCAAAGGAGACGAGATGGTGGTTCCATGATGATAAAGTGTAATAACTGAATTAGCTGAACCCCTTAATACCAACTCGGATATGGGTTGGAAATGTTGTATTTCTTCCCTTTAGAAAATAGTAGGGACTGAAAATACCATAAAAAGCACCCCAAAAAAAAAAAAAGGGGGTTCCTTTCAGTTTGAATCACTCTAAAATGACATGGAGGCATTAAAAAAAAAAAAAAAAAAAAAAAAAAAAAAAAATTGAAAAGCTGCTGGGGACTATATGCCAATGTAGTTGTATAGTAGTGATGTTTCTCTAAGGTCGTTTGTGAAGCCAAAGTGGGCTGGATTATTAAGAAATTTCATTTATGGTAAATTTGCTTTCCCATTTCCATATTGGGATTATCTGTGAATCACCTTCTCTGAAGTTGTTTAATGTTGATTAGGGATGACAATTAGACAATTAGTATGTAGTTGTGTTTAATGATGGCAACAGGGTGGATTCTGTGTGGATTATTCGTATCCCTATTTTCCCTAAGAAAATCTAGCCAGATCATTATACATCCGCCGATTCGCCAATTTTCCGGGCGGATCGGTTCTTGATCAGTTGGTGTTGTATTTTTTTAATCAATTAAATTTTTAGTTTTTAATTTTTGTTTTTCCTTTTTTATTGAATGAGGCGAATTGGATTTGATTGGCCCTGATCCGTATCTGCCCCGACTTGACCTGATCCATCCCGAGTTGAGGATGATTGAAATCGGAAGTTAGATGCTCAATTAATTTGGTGATCGTTGTAGGCAAATTTATGTACTTACTACATAGTGTAATATAAAAAATTTGACATTCATTTTTTTCCTCTTTTCTTAATTATGAGCTTGTTCGGAAAAGGATATTTTGAAAGAAATTTGAATTTTTGAAAGAATGAGTGATTGGAAAGATATTGAAAAGTGTGAAAAAGTGGGTCCAATAAAAATGTGGTTGAAAATGAATTTTGGGGGAAGTTTTCGAAACACACTGAGATCAAACAGGGCCTATATTTAGCATACAGGGCCTATATATAGCATTTATTTAGTCCAACATGCCCAAAACAATGGCTAACTCCTTGATCGTGGGAGGGTTAGGTACATAACTACAAAATCTTAAGGACTTGTTTTTAAATATCAAGTATTTTAAAATGCATTTTAACAATACAAAACATATTTTTAGAATTAGGTAAAATTGAAAACTTTGAAAAGAATGACAATATTGACAGAATTTCTTCTTGATGATATTAGAACATCCTATTGCTGAAATCTTCTTCCTGTTCTTGATTTTTATTTTAGTTTTGTATATATCGCAATCGTCCTCGTGAATAGATTTCTGAATCTACCAAGATTGTAGTAGTTGGAAGGCAGTGTTATCACATAATGGACAAAGGCTGAAAAGTGAAGTCCCTTCCACCGAATGCCTCCATTTCTTCATTCTTGGTTTTGGGCACTAGATCTCGGCTTCCCATATTTTCTGATAGATTTTTGAAAGAGAGGTCAATCACGGGCGGATCCACCATAGGCCCGTACTGGGCTGAAGCCTAGTGCTTGTTTGGACCAGATTCTGTATAAAAAAAAAAAAACTAGTTCATAGTTTGGTCCAAATAAATAGCCAGCTCGGCCCATTTGAAATTTACCCAAACAAGTATGAACGCCTAGCGAGAAGCTGCCCAAGCCCAACACAAAGTCCATTTCTTCCTTTCCTCTATCATTTGGCTCATTTCGTCCGCCCCATTTCCCCTACCCAATCAAAACTTCCGCCCTTGACCCTTCCAAGTTCCAACTATATAACAGCCTGCAGCTCCAGCCTCCAGCACCGCTGCATCAGCAGGCAGCAGCTCAGCTCCACCGCTCGTCCGGGACTCAGGTCGCCTCGCCTCGTCCAGTCATGGTTCGACCTCCTCCCCTTGCAGCGGTGGCACAGTCGGACTGCCGGCGCAATAGACCCAGGTTGAGGACCCGAGGTTCATTACTTCTTTAGACTTAAGGTTAAGTTCTTCACTTCTTCTTCACTTCTTCTCTAGTTAACTTCTAACTTTTGCAGACTGCTTCAAATTCAATATTATAAATAATTTGTAATTATAAGTTTAATGTTAATATCAATTTGCAAATTGCAATTGCAGGAAGGAGAAGGACCAGAAAGAATTAGAAATTAGAAATTTCAAATTAGGAAAAGTTGTTGTCTTCCTGAGCTTGAGAAATTGTAGGTGCAAGTGCAACTCCAATTGCATTTGGCAATTAATTTACCACTCCACTTACCTCTTACCAGCAACTAGCAACAATAAAAAGGTTAGTGCCTACATCCATAAGCCATTTGATTTAATTTCAGTCCGTAAGTCTATGAATGTAAGAATGTTACTGTTAGATTAGATATAATCATATAAGATAATGTTATTGGAAATTTGGAATTTAATTTGATATTGATTATTTGTGATTTTGAATTTTTGAATTGAGAATGTGATATTTAGGTGGTGTTCTGTTTGTATTTTCATTTTCGAAAATATTTTGTGTTTTCTGTTTTCATTTTTGTTTTCAAATTTGCTGACAACGCGTTTGGTTTGTCATTTTTGAAAACTATTTTTGAAAATGAAAAGCTAGAAAACAAGTTCTGTTTGAAATTTTGCAGAATACTACTTAAACTATTTTTAATTAATTTATTTGCAGAACACTATTGATTCAAACTCAAATTTCCTTTAACAATACACTGAAAACATGGTTACATGCAACACACTAATGCGAGCATTAAGAGTCTATATTAACACTGCTTGGTCAGGTTCGAGATTTGAGAAAGCTCTAGATCTATTAAAATTCAGAAAATGCAAGTTCTTTCTAAACATCAGAGTCCATTTATCTGTGCATTTTTTGAAATATAATAACAAGAATTCTTACTTAATTTTTTTGTAATGTTGATATTGAATTCAATAAAACTTTATTTAAACTTAGTTTCAAGTTAGGATAATTCTCCACACACCAAAAAAAAAAAAAAAAAAAAATCTTTATTTAGGCTTAGTTCCAAGTTAGGATAATTCTAATAAATAAATAAATAAAAACTTTATATTAAGTTTAGTTCCAAGTTAAGATAATTCTTAAAAAAAAAAAAAAAAAAAAAAATTCCCAAAACGCTTTTTGGACATTTTTTTTGTCGAAATACACACAAAACGCCGTTTTGGGCGTTTTGCGTACAATTTTTTTTTGTTTTCCAAAATGCGTTTTCGAAAATGGTAAAGTCGAGGGACAACAATCTAATGAAGCAACTTCGATTCCTTCTATGCTAAATCCTTCAACATCCACACCTCAGAATGAAAATCAATCATCTCCAAATCCAAATTTACAGTCATCTGCTTCTATTGAAAGGGATCCTGAGAAGAGAATGAAGTTATGTGCATATCCTTCTAATTTACAGGATGAGATAAGACGAAAATATCTAATTGTTGGGCCTTATCAACCAATCTTGCTGGAGTATCCGGGTACAACTTTTGGAAGTAAAAAACGTCGGTTTCAGAAAAATTGGTTCCAAAAGTGGAATTGGCTGGAGTATTCTCCTACATCAAATAAGGCTTATTGTTTTTATTGCTTTCTTTTTATGAATGATGTTTCAATGAGTAATATTTCATCGCTGGCAAATGAAGGGTTAGACAATTGGAAAAGGATGAACCAAGGAGAAAAATGTGCGTTTCTTACACATATTGGTTGTACATTGTCATCACCTCATATGACATGTGTAAGAAAGGTCGGGAATTTGATGAAGCCCTATCAACATATTGAGCACGTCATATTTGCCCAAACAAAAGAGGAAAAGGACAAGCTTGTTTGCGCTTGAAGACTTCCATAAAGTCTTGTAAGTGGCTAGCACTTCAAAATTGTTCTTTTAGAGGTCACGATGACTCTGTATCTTCATCAAACCATGGGAATTTCATTGAATTGGTGAAGGCTTTTGCAGAAATGAATGTGAAAATTGATAAAGTTGTATTGGAGAATGCTCCTAAAAATGCCCAATACATTGCTCCAGATATCCAAAAAGATATTTTGAACATCATGGGTAGAAGAATACGACAGATGATTCGTGAAGAAGTTGGAGATGGATACTTTTGTATTCTTGTTGATGAAGCAAAGAATGCATCTGATCGAGAGCAAAAGGCTATTATTTTGAGGTTTGTGGATAATGATGGAGATCTAAAAGAATGCTTTTAGGCAATTAAAAGTGTCAGTGACACAACTTCATTAACTTTGAAGAAGGAGATAGATGATGTTTTTATCCTTCATAACCTCAAAGTTCAGAAATTGGGAGGTCAAGTGTACGACGGTGCTAACAATATTCGTGGTGCATGGAATGGACTTCAAGCGTTATTTCTTAGAGATTGCCCGTATGCATACTATATCTATTGCTTTTCCCGTCGATTACAGTTGACTTTGGTTGCTGCAACTAAGGATGTAAGTATTATTTGGGAATTCTTCTCTGATTTGGATAATGTTGTCAATATTATCACTTCCTATCCTAAGCGTATTGCTGAGTTGAAAGCTGCTCATAGAACTGAAATTAAAAATATGTTAAATACTGGAGAGCGTGAATCTGGACGTGGGTTAATTCAAATGGGTAATTTGAAGCGATCGAGAGCTACTCGTTGGAACTCTCATTATGAATCTATAAAGAGCTTGATAGATATGTATGGTGCAATTTGCAAAGTGTTTGAATACCTTATAGAACATTCTACAAATGCAAGCTCCAAGTCCGAAGTTCGTGGAACTTACGGAAATATGGCAAAGTTCAAATTTGCGTTTATCTTGCATTTGATGCATGCAATCTTTAGAATTACTGATGTTCTTTATCAAATCCTTCAAACAAAATCTCTTGACATTTTGTGTGTGATTAGATTTGTCAAGTCTACAAAGGCCGTTCTTCAACAAATGAGAGAAAGTGGTTGGGAAAAATTACTTTCGGAAGTGAAAGTGTTTTGCACGAGAAATGACATTGATGTGCCAGACCTGGATTGTTTATATAAGATTGATCGCATTCGTGAGAAAATTACAGTCGAGCATCATTACCACTTTGATGTTTTCAATGAAGCAATTGATTACATCCTGATAGAGTTAAATACGAGGTTTAATGACACATCATTAGAACTCCTTTCTCTGATGGTGGCTCTGGATCTTAAAAATTCTTTTGAATCATTTAACAGTGATGATATATGCAAGCTTACAAAGACTTTCTATCCTCAATATTTCATAGATCAAGACACCATTGCTTTGGAATATGGGTTGAGACATTTTCAGCAATATGTGATACCCGATCCTCAGTTTCAGGTATCCTCTCTAGTTGAGTTAAGCAAGAAGTTGACCAAGAGTGGAAGGTCAAAGATTTACGTCATGTTGACTAGACCGATTCATCTTATTTTGATGTTACCAGTTTCTACTGCCACTGCTGAGCGAGCATTTTTAGCAATGAAAGATGTGAAGACGGCACTTCGTATCAAAGTGGAGGATGATTTTCTTGCAGATTGTTTATCGATCCACATTGAATGATGTTTAGTTAAGAAAATAGATGTAGAATCTATTATAGATGAATTTTATGCTTTGAAACCTCGTCGTTCGCAATTTCGTTGAACATTTCGATGTAACTACTATTTTTGTAATACATATAACTTTTGTTACATTACACTTTTTAGAATTCAACTCGATTTAGTTGGAAATCCTGGATCCGCCACTGGAGGTCATTCTAGCACTCTTTCTGTACTATTTGGATTTAGAGAAACGAGAGTGAATGTGATACATACAAATAAGATATCCTCTATTGAGTTTTTCATTGTACAGTAAAGTCATCAGAAACATGTTGACAAATTGTAATGAATTACAATTTTAATTTAATTTCAATTTGTAATTAATTATATATGTAACAAATTAATTAATATTGTAATTTAATTTTATATTACACAAGTCACTCAAAATCTCATTTTTCTTTTAAATTAATTAAATTAGTTACAAATTATAATTAATTATAATTGTAACTTAATTTCAATTATGCATTGAATTACAATTATAACTTAATTGTATATGATAAGTCACTCAAAATTTTATTTTTCTTTTAAAACTAATTGAATTAGTTACAAATTATAATTAATTACAATTGCAATTTAATTACAAATGTAACTTAATTAATATGAGAAGTTACTTGAAATTTCATTTTTCTTTTAAAATTAATCGAATTACTTACAAGTTGTAATTAATTGTAACTCAATTACATTCTGTAATAAATTACAGTTGTAACTAAGATTTCGTAAAACTAACATGTGTTCGTAATTTGTAATTAATTACAATTGTAATTTTATTTCAATTTGCAACTAATTACAATTGTATCTAAGGAATTTGTAAAATATGGTGTATTTTTTGTAATTAATTACAATTATAACGAACGAATTTGTAAAATATGAAATATATATATATATATATATATATATATATATATATATATATTTACTAAAATTAATTGAATTAGTTACATTCACCTTAATTACAATTGTAATTAATAAATCCGTAAGACATTAGTGTAATTCATAATTAGTTAATGTCTCAACGCTGCCGCCGCCGCCATTGTCGCCGCCACCGTCATCATCGTTGTCGTAATAGCAGCACCACTATCTCCAAACCACCACCTCAACTACCTCAACCAAAGAAAAAAAATCAAACAAAAGCAAATTAAAGCAAGATTTGTTATGGCACTAATTATAGATAGAGGAGAATTGAAGAACAAAAGCATCAACACCAGGCATGTGTTTACAAACACTTTTCACTGTTTCAGTCTAAATTTTGAGGATCTTAAATGATTCCAATATATGTCACTAGCAATCATACTATAACGTAATCGGATAAGCACCATTGTAACGATTCGAAAAATTTGACGTCCTTTATGACGTAATAAAAATATTTTATAATTTATGTAATGAAAAGAAAGAAAAACGTGTTTAAACGAAAGGAAAACGAAAATATTAAATAAAGAAAAGTTACGTCAAAAACTTATTTAAGTGTCCCTTTGTTCGGGACTTTTTATAGCATTCCCGACCTTATTTGATTACATGTGGTATATGTACAAGTGAGTTCTTGAATTGAACTTAGAGAATATGAAAACGTTTTGTCATTCCGACCAACAGAGAGCTCTCGATGAATTTTTAAAGTTAAGACAGTAAAAGTGGTAACTCGAAAACAGTTTTTAGTGACCAACTTCGGAAGGCCATAACTTTCTCCTCGGTTATCCGTTTCTTGCACCGTAAATTGGATATGAAAGTACTCTGTGAGTACTTTGAAATGGTACCAAGAAATCAGTATTTCAACTGCGTTTGGTACCTCGAATCTGTGTTTAAATGACTTGAATATATTATCTTGACCGACTTGAATATATGTGTTGCCTCGACTTGTCTTGATTATATGACTTTAGTATAGGAGTTTACTGGTTTAAATATGTAAGATGTGATCTTAAATATATGAAACATGACTTGACTAGAATATGTGAATTTGACTAGATTTGAATATATGAAATTTACTTGATTGGACTGGATATAACTTGAAATACCTATAATCTAAATTAACTCGACTTGAACTTGACTTGGGACTGGACTTGACTTAAGAATATGACTTGTCTACTTGTAATAGCACATGTGCACCATATTTCACTTACTGGGCAAGTGTATGCTCATTCCACGACATATCTAACGTTTCAGGTAATAATAATAGAAATAAAAAAGGAATTGGCGCGAATCTTCAGATGGAGAGACAGATAGTGCTGCGCTAGATAATGACCTGTGAGTTGTGGACTCACCGATTGATGTCTTGTTTTTGAATTGCCAAAACTCACCGTTTTATTATTGTTAATGTTTATCTAAAAATATTTTAAAATCAAGATATTATACTAAATGTTTTATCGTTACTTTATTTTAAAGTAAAGTGATTTTGAAATCTCAGTCACGTGACGTTATTTTCGTCACCGACTTTTGAAAATTAAAGTATTTCCTCAAATTATCGTGCGCCACGTTTTGACCCCGAAAATTGAAAATAAAAGGAAAATCTGGACGGGCGTCACAACCATCCAATCTGCACACCGTCGTTACACTTTTGTACTGCCTTTACCTGTAGTTTTATACTTTCATCTCCAAATTGGCCCAAATTGCATCTTGATTAAATTCATCACCACGCTCCAAAGCCATCAGATCTAATGGTTCAATAGTCCCACTTTTTTCCCTTGCACAAACTACCAAACTGCACAAAATCGAACGAAGCCAATTTTTGGATATATCAGCCGGAATGCAATAAAACTAAAGCAAAAATAATCAAATCACTTGAGATGTGACTCCTTTCCATTGGTTCCTCTATAGTTGCAACTCAAATCCATTAGAAGAACCTCCCAATCTGCCTCCTTTTCTCATTGTGAAAATCCTGAACCGCCCTACTAGCAGTGTAAACATCTTTAAATACAATGAATGAAACCTAGTGTTCTATACAGATTCGTTGAAGAATTCTCCCAGTCCATCTCCATGTCCTTCGGACGACACACTCATGCCGCCACAGTCCTATCTCCTGCAACACTATCACAATCGCCTTCTCTTTCCCCTTCAGCAAAATTAAATGTTTACAATGGGATTAAGTTTGACTTTTTCAGCTACTTGCACCGTGGGAGGAGGGTTTAAAGATTTTATGATACCTGATCTCTGTAATTATTTATCAAACAACTGATTTAAAACTTTTAAATATAAAGGTATGAATGGGCCTAATTTTCCCATCCCGTGAAAGCATGACTTAGAGCCTGTTTGGTAATGAAATTTTTTTTGAGTTTTGTATGTTTTTTTAGTTTTTTTGATAGATGTGTGGTTTAAAATTATTTGAAAAGTCAACAACGGTGGGCTTGACTAAGAATTAAGGGATGAGATTAAGTTTGAAAAATTGTGGTAAAAAAATCACTTTTACCAAACAAGCTCTTAAAGTTAACGTTTTATAGATTTTCGTAAATGTTAAAAGTCTTTTTGTTAAAAGTAAAATTTTGCGTATTGATGCATTTATTTGATCGGTCAATTTGGAGATTTTTCTTTATACTAGTTTTTGTCTGTGCGATACACGGACGGAATGTAATAGTAATGTGTATATAATAGCGTTTAAATTGAGTATCAAAGAATTAGATTGTCATAATTGCATGATTAATTGTCAAATAATTTGGAATTCTGAGCAGAAAAATCTTGGAAGAGCAATATTTCTGTGGTGGTGCCTCATTGAAAAGTAAAATTTTATGGCTTCCTCGAATAGAATTGTGCATTTATAATAAAGGTAGGAAGAGAAAATGAATAATAACCTCAACATGATATGACAATCGTTAAGCTTGTCTTACAACAACTCATCCAATATCAATTCTTGTCTAAATGATTTGGCAATTTCCAGCTCCTCAACGTCTCGAATATCCTCAACTGAATCACAGATGAATCAGCCATCGCTCTTCCTTTTGTTGCTCTTCTTCTATAGAGAGTGATTCAATTTCATAATGCATTCAGTGCTTTCTTTTTTAGGGAACTTATCCATGTCCTTTTTTCATCATCAAATTCTCAAAATCAAATTTTCTCTCTCTTCTCTCATCAAAACCTGTTCCATAGAAAACATATAGACATATATAAGTAACTCATTTTGAGAAATAGAAATTCAATGTCATCATAACAACATTCTACTTGGGAGTTACCAGAAATTCCCACAGCAAATGAACATAGATAAATGCTCCTACATTCTATACATGACAGTTGGAACACTAAATTTAGAGATCCAATTGTCAAATTGCATGGCTTCCTTCCATTGTCATTTATAAAGCAAAAAATGTTGTAATGAAAGCTAGTCGACAAAATCGCATTTCTAAGAAGTTACATTGCATTCAATTTTACAAGTAGTTTAAACTTTAATAATTCCCATTTTGTAGACAATTAAGCTCTTTACTGTCTACAGTTTATCCAAAAGGCACAACTGATAGTTTCACCTCTACAATGAAATGTCTAAAGTACACAAAAAAAAAAAAAAAAACTACATAACTTAACCAAGTTCCAAAACACAACTTTTCCAGTAAAAAAAACTCATCGAAATCCTATTGTAGTAACTCCATTGAAAACTAACTATAACCACAACAGAGAACGGAAAACTCTAAAGACTTCGGAGATATATACAATCTTCCAGATGTGGCCAACATAATGTATAAATAAAATCAAAGGGGAAGAAAAGGAATCAAGATCTGAAATCCTAACACATATTTTACACTACTTTCGAAAATATAAATAAATGCTATACTGAAAGAACAATGCTTCATAATTTTGAACTTTAAAACTTCTTCTGAAAAGGGGAAAATGGGAAAAATGAAGGCCATGCCCAATATTTTTTTTTAATTATTTGTTCTTTTAAAAATGCAATAAATCCTAAACGAAGAAAGTAAATTGGTCAGCAACAAATAACATAGAAAATAATCATGTCACTTACATCGTAGGCAGATATAAACTATCAACGCTAGATAACCATTTCATTAGTTACAGTGATTCTTCTCGCATACAAAAATCGTAGGTAGATCTCGTAGAGCAGCCATATTCAAGTTCTTGAATAGCTATTCCATGTCTCAAATTAAATAAAAATCAAATGGTCATACTTGATTAGAAGTTCCAGTAGAGTTGGCAATGGATCGAGACGGCCCTTTAAAATCATTGATCAGCTCGTGGCTCGTCTACAACGAGCTGAGCCAAGCTCGTCTTGTGTGGTCCAGGGAAGAGCTCCGCTTGGCCCACGAGCTCGCGTCTTGCGGGCCGAGCTGTATTTTGGTTTAAAAAATTACGTGCCACGAGCCAAGCTTGTGGACTCAGCTCGTAGCTCGTCTCCGTGAGTTGCTATTTGTTAGACAAATTGAGCCCATGCTCGTCTCGTCTCCATGAGTCGGTGATTGGCTCAGTGTTTAGCTTGTCAAAATGACGTGCTGAGCTGCTCTTGGTTCATATTTTTACGACCCCAGTCGACGAGTCAGCGAGCGGCTCGGCCCGTTTGGCACCTCTAAGTCCCGGTCCGTTAGAAGAGAAAAAATGCATAAGAAAGAGAGAAAAGAGGGATATGAAATCTTGGAAATATCGATATTTTGTGTTTATGGGAGAAGCATTGATTTTTGCTCTAGTTAAAAGGAATGTACGACTTTAGGGTTACTTTGTGTGTGTGGGAGAAGCTATGCTAATTTAGAGGTGTCAATCGGGTCGGTATGCCAACATATGAGCTTGGTAACGACCCATGTGAAAAGAAGTCCGCTCATTGCGGGTTTACGGGCCAGTCCGAGTCGTCCCACAAATTTTAAACTACAACTCAGGTCCGCCCATTAGCCCATACGGGTCGGGATTCATTCCGATTTGACCCGTATGAATAACAATATAGAATTTTTCATATTTATAGCAAAAATATTTTTTTGTTAAATTGTTAAATATGAAATGATCAAAATGTTACATTTAGATTTATATAAAGAAATGTTTACATAGAATCAAAATTTATATTTTAATTATACATGAATTACTTCTAACTTTGTAAAGTTAAATACAACATAAACAAATAACAATTAAATGCATTTCTAATTACAACTTTCAAAGAACATTATGTTTCTTAGTTATTAGGGAGAAAAAAAAACAGAAGAAAATTTACACTTAGAAGTTGTAATAGAATTTGTAGAAGAGGATATATTTTCATTGTTATCATATTTAATAAAAATAATTTTTTCTATATTTTTTAATTATTTCACGGGTCTGCGCCCGCGAAGGCCTGACCTTCAAAACCCGTTGTTCACATCTTCTTGACAGATAAACTGCCTGCACGGGTCCCGGGTAGATTCATGCCGATTCTCATGGTTTGATCGGCCCACCTGTAAGACCCCGAACTTCAAATTAAAACTTGGCCAATATCATTCATGCATCACATATTGTTGACATTGTCATTTGCATTTACATTGATAATTCATTGTGCTTTCTGTTGAAATGATACATTTAATTATTGAGGTTTTAAGGTATTATTCATCGAACTTCTTGACTTAGGTAATCAATCTCATGTTGAGCTATGGTGTAAAATTAGGTTGATCAAGTGGTGGATAATGGATTGTGACTCAACAATAATTTGGAAAGCATCGTACTTATGATCGGTGAGATCTTACACTTTTATTTCAGATTGATTAAGGCTATCCTAGACCTAGATAAGTAAGTAACACAATTTGGAGATTAGGTATAAGATGGTATGATTACAATGTTATATTATTAGGCTCAAGTGAAGTGATGAGTACTGAAGTGGAAATTATAGAAATCGGTCGAGGATTGGGTGTCAATAGGGAACGGATTTGAATTAACGATTGAGAAAATTACTTTATCATCAAAATTGGGATCCTAATGGTTATTAAATCACATGTTAAACTCTTGAAATATGTTAAGGACACGTGATTTGGAGTTAAGGAGGTTGGTACAAAATCTGAATTAAATAGGAAGCTGCCACCTCATGCTTGTTCACATCCACTTGTGCTTTGGTAGCTTGTTTCTTAACCCCTAAGGAATCTATCACGAATCCAGGTCCTTTAAAACTATCCCTACCATTTAAGACACAAAAAAAAACCCTAAAGACGTCCTCAAATGCTCCCAAGTGAAAGAGAACACTAGAAAGTAGAAGCGAATTAAGAAGGACAAAATTTGGGCATTTAAATCCTTCACTAGTAAGTATCACGATTTTGAGGTTTTTAATAGATTACTTTTGAGTTTTTTATGAACTATTAAATCTGTGAACTTTCTTTAGGTGATGTTGGTAAGTTTTGGTGAATTTATGATGACAAGAGAATGGTTATTTATTGAAAGAAACTGAATACAAATTTAAAGGCAGAAATTAAGATTGATGACCTTTGATGATTTAGCAATTGGTTTTGAGTTATATCTTTAGAAATACTATATTTATCCATTTAAATGTATTTATATATGAGTTTAAAGGTGTTGAAATGAGTTTTTGGGGGTAGAACCTGACTTGAAGTATGATAATTAGAGTATAACTCCAAACAGCCCCAGTGAAATTATTGGTTTGATGTACTGTAAAAATTAGTTGATTTTGAGGCTTTGAATCATGAACTTTGTGTAATAATGGGACATTATTACCTTCGTATGCATGTCATAAATGTATGGTAAGAATTTTGGAATGAATGGATATGACTAAGGGTGTGCAAATAGGAATGAATCAACTTGCGCCGCAGCTGAAATTTAAAATCAGAATCTGTCCATTTTCAGATTTTGCATAGTTTCACCCTTGCATGTTTACCATTCACCTCTAAAGCTCAGGAAGTTCATTTGAATGAGTGTTAGGACATTATCGATCCAAATAAATGTATTTTATCTGCATTGAACTTGGAAATAGGGAGAAGTTTGGGGCTACTACTTGAAGTCCTAGTGTTGTCTAGATTGTCTTGAGATTAATGGTCATAGTGAAGGAATGTGTGTATTAAGCTTGTGAACGTAAGAGCCATGTTTGATACTAAGTAACAATACAGGTTTTTTGACACCTTTAAGTGGAAAGGCCTTGACTTACACCGTAGAGAACACACACAAAGAGGTGAAAGGTAAGTAAAAATCCATTTACAACTACAATGTAAGAGCATAGTAATTGTTGGAAAGTTTTATATCTTATGTTGAATACGATGATTGAATGTGTTCTAGACATTATTTTTATCATGTATTTTATGCATGAGCATTGGCACGTGCATGCACGACATACCATAAAGTTTGTTATCTAGCATGCACGACATGATTTGAGAAGTGAATCATATTGCAAAATGTTTTATTGACCACTAATAGGGAACCGAGGCATGCTGTGATATTTATTGGCAAGTAAGTGAGACCTCTTGTTGAACACAAGGAGAGATAGGGGGAGTCCTTGGTGGGTTACGGGAGGGTGGACCACTTGACTGTGGCTTTGTTATATTATGACTATTGACACCGTGTGTGGGATACTTCTTGGGTGATCATAGAGGCTGATAGGAGATGTACCTCTAGTGGTCACAGGAGGCTGGTCCACTCGATTGTGTCGATGACATATTGGCCATTAGATTATTGATATTGATTTGATATTGCGCAGAGCTTTTTTCGGTGCAAAGTAGATTGGTCAAGGGCCCAGTGAAAATAATGATTTCAATCAATATGTTTTGATCTCATCTTGGTCAATATTTGAATATGATTCATTTATAACCTTATGTTTTTGAAGAAAATTGGACGATTGTGTATTCATAATCATGGCATGCATGATTTTTACTTATTGGGCATTAGCTCATGTAGTTCTTGCATTGTAGGTGAGCATGGAACTTCATAGATGACCTTGCTAGCCGTGAAGCTCTTACAGGATTTCGAGGATCGATGTACATGGATGACGACCTGCAGGGTTATTTTGTGGGCTATCTTTTGGTTCTAAAGTCTTTTCTACTATATTTTGGAATTTTGTAATGCATGTATATATGACTTATAAAGTGGGGTTGTTTATACTTTTGTAACCTCAATGTAAAATGTTTTCAGTAAATCTATATAGTCTTCTTTTCTCTCGATATACTATGGTTATATTGTGAGAATGCTTACGCCATATTGAAATATAAAAAAAAAATTGATCTCTTATTTAGATCGGGTAATTATTTTCAACCTTTATACAAATATACAAAATTTTCTATTAAAAAGGGGTGTGATAGAGAGTGGTAGCAGAGCATGGCTTTGTGATTCTGTAGACTGTCCATGTACATGATCTCGGATATGAAAGAGCACAGCTATGCAAGAAAGTTTTATTTTATTGCATTACCCTTTAATGTCTGATTAATCATGTTAGCCCAATTTTTATATACAGCTATAATAGATATGGTTAGAACCAGAGGCGAAAGTAGTGGTGGAATCGAAATCACAAGACAAGAGGCACCTATCCCAGATAATAATCATGATGTTATAATTAATAGACTTACCGAGTTGGTTGAGAGCCAATCACAACAAATTCAGCAATTAATACAACAAAGGGAGATGGGAGAACAACAAAGGGCTGGATTTGTACAACAAACTAATATGATTTTGAGAGCTTTTATGATCTTGATCGAAAATCAGGAACTTTATATTGATTTGATCATATTAGATATGAGAGATAATTTTAGGTATGAATTGGTTATCAAAGTACCAAGCTATTATTGATTGTAACAAGAAGTCAGTGACCTTTTAGCCTTTAGGAGATGAACCATTTACATTTATTGGGATTAGAGAGGGCTTTGGATTTCCTATCATATCAGCACTGAAGGCACAAAGACTATTGAACAGTGGGTGTGTAGGGTATTTGGTTAGGGCTGTAATGGCAGGAGCACAAAATAATCTGAATCTTAGTGATATACCAGTGGCACAAGAATTTCCAGAGGTATTTCCTGTTGATCTACCTGGGATACCACCAAGTCGTGAAATAGAGTTTGTGATCGACTTAATTCCAAGGACATCTCCAATATCTAAGGCTCCATATAGAATGGCCTCAACCGAATTGAAAGAGTTGAAGGTACAATTACAAGAATGGTTGGATAGAGGTTTTATTAGACCTAGCTTTTCACCATAAGGTGCACTAGTGTTGTTTGTTCAGAAAAAGGATGGTACAATGAGATTATGTATAGATTATCGAGAATTGAACAAGGTGACAATTAAGAATAAATATCCACTACCCAGAATTGATGACTTATTTGATCAACTTCAGGGTGCAGCTATATTCTAGAAGATTGATTTGCGATCAGGGTACCATCAACTAAAGATAAAGGAAGAGGACATTCCTAAGATGGAATTTAGTATGAGATATGGTCATTATGAGTTTTTGGTGATGCCATTTGGGTTGACAAATGCTCCATCGGCTTTTATGGATTTGATGAATCGGGTATTTAAGGATTTCCTTGATAAGTTTGTCATTGTATTTATTGATGATATCCTTATTTATTCTCGTACTAGAGAAGAACATGTCGAGCATTTAAATACTTCAAATTTTGAAGGATAAACAACTATACGCTAAGTTTAAGAAGTGTGAATTTTGGTTAGATAAAGTCATATTTTTGGGGCATTTAATATCAGGTAAGGGAATAACAGTTGATCCAAGTAAAGTAGAGGCTATTCATAGTTAGCCAAGACCAACGAACCCATCAGAAGTTCAAAGTTTTATGGGTTTAGCTGGGTATTATCGTAGATTTGTGGAAGGATTCTCGAAGATAGCTTCTTCTTTGACAAATCTAACTAGAAAAAGTAAAATATTTGATTGGAAAAATGCTTGTGAGCAAAGTTCTCAGGAATTGAAGAAAAGATTGACATCATCTCCTATCATTTCGACTCCATCTACTACTGGAGGTTTTGTTGTTTATAGTGATGCTTACAAGAATGGTTTGGAATGTGTATTGATGAAAAATGGCAAGGTTATTGCATATGCATCTAGGCAACTTAAGGAGTATGAAAAGAACTATCCTACACATGACTTAGAACTCGCTGCAGTTGTATTTGCACTTAAAATATGGAGACATTACCTATATGGGGAACGATGTGAGATTTACACTGATCACAAAAGTTTAAAATATTTCTTTACAGAAAATGAATTGAATATGAGGCAGCGATGGTGGCTAGAGTTGGTAAAAGATTATGATTGTATTATTAACTATCATCTTGGTAAGGCTAATGTGGTACTTGATGCATTGAGTAGAAAACTAGTGCCAAACATTGCATCTATGGTTGTAACTCAGAAATCTGAATTGATGGACTTAAAGAAAATGGAAATTGAGATGATCTTATAAGGATCTTTGGAGACTAAACTTGTAGCCTTAACACTTCAGCCAACTTTGATAAATAGAATTCATCAGGGACAACAAATAGATAACTATTGTTCCAAAGTAAAGGAGGATATAAAATCTGAAAAATTTGTAGACTTTCAGATAGCAGAGAACGGTATATTACGATTCAGAGGACGAATAGTGCTACCTGATGTAGAGAATATTCGAGGTGATATTCTGTCTGAAGCACACACAACACCATATTCTGTACATCCGGGAGCTACTAAAATGTATAAGGATTTGAAAGTGAACTATTGGTGGCCAAACATGAAAAATAATATAGCAAAATATGTTGGAGATTGTTTAACTTGCCAACAGGTAAAAGCAGAACACCAAAGACGAGCTGGAAAGTTACAACCTTTACCTATCCCAGAGTGGAAATGGGAAAGAATTACTATGGATTTTGTGGTTAAATTACCAAAAACTACTAAAGGACATGATAGTATTTGGGTTATTTTAGGCAGGTTGACCAAATCTACTCATTTCATTCCGGTGTGTTCCACTTATTCAATGGATTGATATGCACAACTTTATGTACGGGAAATAGTCAGACTTCACGATGTACCATTATCTATTATTTCTGACAGAGATTTGAGATTCCTATCCCTTTTCTGGAAAAGCTTACATAAGGCATTGGGAACACAGTTATCTTTCAGCACTATTTACAACCCTCAGACTAATGGACAATCAAAGAGAACAGTCCAAATACTGGAAGATATGTTGAGAGCATGTGTATTAGACTTCCAGAGTCAATGGAGTAAATTTTTGCCATTGGTGGAATTTGCATACAACAACAGCTATTAGACTACAATTGACATGGCTCCGTATGAAGCATTGTATGGTAGAAAATGTAGATCTCCAATTTATTGGGATGAAGTTAGAGAAAGAAAACTATTAGGTCTTGACATGGTCCGTGAAATGGCGGAAGTTGTCACACAAATACTCCAGTGCATGCAAACTGCTCAAAATCTATAGAAAATCTATTTAGATCAAAGATGAAGAATGTTAGAATTCACAATAGGAGATCAAGTATTCTTGAAAGTAGCACCAATGAAAGGAGTTATGCGGTTTGGAAAGAAAGGAAAACTCAGCCCGAGATACATCGGTCTGTTTCCTATTATTGAAAGAATTGGAAATGTTGCCTACAAGATTGACCTTCCTTCATCAATGCCCCAAGTACACAATGTGTTTCATGTATCTATGCTAAGAAAATATATTAGAAACCCTTCTCATGTCTTGAAGATTGAACCAGTGAAGATAAAGTCAAATATGACTTATGAAGAGAAGCCAATAGAGGTTCTTGAACGAGAAGTGAAACAACTACGAAGCTAGAAAATTCCATTAGTCAAGGTCTTATGGCAAAACCAGTCAACAGAAGAGACTATTTGGGAAAGGGAAGATGAAATGCGAGGTTAAGTATCCAGAACTTTTTGGGTAAGTAAATTTTGAGGACGAAATTTTTATAATGAGGAGAGGATGTAATACCCCGAACTTCAAACTAAAACTTGGCCAATATCATACAAGCATCAAATATTGTTGACATTACCATTTGCATTTACATTGATAATTCATTGTGCTTTCTGTTGAAATGATACATTTAATTATTGAGGTTTTAAGGTACTATTCATCAAAATTCTTGACTTAGGTAATCAATCTCATTTTGAGCTATGGTGTAAAATTAGGTTGATCAAGTGGTGGATAATGGATTGTGACTCAACAATAATTTAGAAAGCATCGTACTTATGATCGATGAGATCTTACACTTTTATTTCAGATTGATTAAGGCTATCCTAGACCTAGATAAGTAAGTAACACAATTTGGAGATTAGGTATAAGATGGTATGATCACAATGTTATATTATTAGGCTCAAGTGAAGTGATGAGTACAAAAGTGGGAATTATAGAAATCGGTCGAGGATCGGGTGTCAATCGGGAACGGATTTGAATCAACGGTTGAGGAGATTACTTATCATCAAAATTGGGATCCTAATGGTTATTAAATTACATTTTAAACTCTTGAAATATGTTAAGGACACATGATTTGTACTTAAGGAGGTTGGTACAAAATCTGAATTAAATAGAAAGCTGCCACCTCATGCTTGTTCACATCCACTTGTGCTTTGGTAGCTTGTTTCTTAACCCCTAAGGAATCTATCATGACTCCAGGTCCTTTAAACCTTATCCCTACAATTTAAGACACAAAAAAAACCATAAAGACGTCCTCAAATGCTCCCAAGTGAAAGAGAACACCAGAAAGCAGAATAGAAGTAAGAAGGACAGAATCTGGGCATTGAAATCCTTCACTAGTAAGTATCATGGTTTTGAGATTTCTAATCCTTTAATTTTGAGTGTTTTATGAACTATTAAATCTCTGAACTTGCTTCAGGTGATCTTGGTATGTTTTGGTGAATTTATGGTGAAATGAGAACGGTTATTGATTGAAAGAAAGTGAATACAAATTTAAAGGCAGAAACTGGGATTGATGACCTTTGATGATTTAGCAATTGGTTTTGAGTTATATCTTCAGAAATACTATATTTATCAATTCCAATGTGTTTATATATGATTTTAAAGGTGTTGAAATGAGCTTTTGGGGGTAGAACCTGACTTGAAGTATGATAATTAGAGTAGAACTCCAAACAGCCCCTGTGAAATTATTGGTTTGATGTACTATAAAAATGTGCTGATTTTGAGGCTTTGAATCATGAAATTTGTGTAAGAATTTGGGAATGGATGGATATGATTAAGGGTGTGAAAATAGGAATGAATCAACCTGCGCCACAACTGAAATTTAAAATTAGAATCTGTCCATTTTCAGATTTTGCATAGTTTCACCCTTGCATGTTTACCATTCACCTCTAAAGCTTACGAAGTTCATTTGAATGAGTGTTAGGGAATTATTGATCCAAATAAATGTGTTTTACCTGCATTGAACTTGGAAATAGGGAGAAGTTTGGGGTTACTACTTGAAGTCCTAGTGTTATCTAGATTGTCTTGAGATTAATGGTCATAGTGAAAGGAATGTGTGTATTAAGCTTGTGAACGTAAGAGCCGTGTTTGATACTAAGTAACAATACAGGTTGTTTGATGCCTTTAAGTGGAAAGGACTTGACTACACCGTAGAGAACACACACAAAGAGGTGAAAGGTAAGTAAAAATCCATTTACAACTACAATGCAAAAGCATAATAATTGTTGGAAATTTTTATATCTTATGTTGAACATGATGATTGAATGTGTTCTAGACATCATTTTTATCATGTATTTTATGCATGAACATTGGTACGTGCATGCATGACATACCATAAAGTTTGTTATTTAGCATGTACGACATGATGAGAAGTGAATCATATTGCAAAATGTTTTATTCACCACTATTAGGGCACCGGGGCATGCGAGGCATGCTGTGATATTTGTTGGAAAGTAAGTGAGACCTCTTGGCGAACACAAGGAGAGATAGGGGGAGTCCTTGGTGGGTTACGGGAGGGTGGACCACTTGATTATGCCTTTGTTATATTATGACTATTGACACAGTGTGTGGGATACTTCTTGGGTGATCATAGAGGCCGATAGGAGATTTACCTCTAGTGGTCACAGGAGGCTGGTCCACTCGACTGTGTCAATGACATATTGGCCATTAGGTTATTGATATTGATTTGATATTGCGTAGAGCTCTTTTCGGTGCAAAGTAGATTGGTCAAGGGCCCAGTGAAAATAATGATTTCAATCAAAAATTTTTGATCTCATCTAGGTCAATATTTGAATATGATACATTTATAACCTTATGTTTTTGAAGGAAATTGGACGATTGTGTATTCATAATGTATGATTTTTACTTATTGGGCATTAGCTCATGTAGTTCTTGCATTGTAGGTGAGCATGGAATTTCATAGATGACCTTGCTAGTTGTGAAGCTCTTACCGAATTTCGAGGATCGATGTACATGGATGACGACCTGTATGGTTATTTTGTGGGCTATTTTTTGGTTCTAAAGTCTTTTGTAATATATTTTTGAATCTTTTAATGCATGTATATATGACTTATAAAGTGGGGTTGTTTATACTTTTGTAACATCAATGTAAAATATGTTTAGTAAGTCTATAGTCTTCTTTTCTCTCGATATACTATGGTTATATTGTGAGAATGCTTATGCCATATTTAAATATATAAAAAAAATTGATCGCTTATTTAGATCGAGTAATTATTTTCAACCTTTATACAAATATACAAAATTTTCTATTAAAAACGAGTGTGACACCACCCGTCCGTCTTGACACCTAGCTGATTGCAAGAGTCAAGAGGAAGGTATAGATTTAAGGACCGGTTTCTGCAATTTGAGAAGATGGGGAAAAAAGAAAAAAGAAAAAAGATGAAGAAAAGATATTGGTTGATGAAGGTGATTAGTACCCTATTTAAGGGTCCTTTAATATATTAATTAATAATATGTAATGTAAGATATGTAGGAAAAAGGTAAATTAAAATGAAAAATCAAAGGAGACCTGTTGTGGGATAGAGGTAGAAGAGTGAAAAAAAAGTATGAATTATATATAGTTTTGTTATTATAGAGCTAATTATTCCAATAATAACTGAATTTATGTATGTCTTCGATTGATCATTGAAGTTTAAAGTATCAAGTTTTGGTTAGGGGTGGGCGTCGGGTAGGGCTGGCCGGGTCGGGTTTGGACCCAACCCAAAATCAACCCGCTAACTTCGATTTCTTGGAAAGACAAACCAGGCCAAACCTATTTGACTTTCCCAACCGAAACTGACCGACCCGATTTAGTGTGACGGGTCGGTTTTCAACTGCGGGTTGGAACTTTTTTTTTTTTAACCAAAACTGATTAAAAAAAAATCTGACCAAAACGGAATCAAGGAACTGAACAAATACCATCTTCAAGCAAAGATTACTTCCAACAATGATAGTGTAAACCAAGAAATCCAAAATGTACCCAAAATCTTCCAAAAACTCCATTATTTAAAACCAAAAAAAAACTAAATTGTACTACTACCAAGGAGGGAAGGGAATTTACACACAATCGACCATAAAAAAATTACCTTGTCTTTCCATCCATTGACTCTCCATTTAAGGACAAGAAAGAGGGAAGGGAATAGGGTAGCGACTGGCAAGATTTTGGAAGGAAATGGCTTCTCTTTGTCGGTTTGGAAGAGCATGGAACGCGCAACCCAGTAAGTAGTAAAGACTGAGTGGGGTTTTGGTAAGTTAGCGTTTTTGTTCACTTTTAATTTTTAAATCATTTTAATCGGGTTTGGTCGGTTTCCAACAGGTAAAAGTGACTAAAACCGTGAACTGATCGGATTCAATCGGTTTGTTGAAAAATGAACCCGTACTTGAACTGAAAATTGGTTAACCCGACTAGACCGGTCCGATTCGGTTGGTTAAGTCGGTTTATTCGGTGTAAATGCCCACTCCTAGTTTTAATCACTAAATTTATGTCTTTGAATTTGACTGATCAATAAAATTTAAAGTGTCGAGTTTTGATCATTAAACTTACAAGTCAATTAGTCCAGTAATCACTAAACTTATGTTTATGTCTTCGATTGACCATTGAAGTTTCAAGTGTCGAGTTTGTTCACTAAACTTGTCAAAATTTTGGACGTTAGTCATTGACTTAACTTTCGTGCGGAATTGATGATGCACAAACGGATGTGCATGTGGCGCAACGCCGTCTTTAACCGACCAATTGTCAAGTAAGAAATTTTAAAAATGTCTTTGACTGGTCACTAAGCTTTTGAAAACATCTTTGACTATTGCTTTATTTTATGCAAGTGATAATTTGGAAGAGCATTTATGATTTTTTAGGTCAATTGTGCCGTTTTTATAACTTTAGTGACCAAAACTCGATCACCTTAAAGTTTAATGAACAATCGAAGATGATTTTAAAAGTTTAGTAACAAATTGAATACGTTTTTAAAAAATTCTTACATTGCAATTTGGTATGTTGTGATTGGTTGGTTAAAGGTGACGTAGCGCCATGAATACAACTATTATATATAACAAGAAAAAATGTTTATTCGAATTCATAAGAAATTTTTAAATCCAAAATAATAATATAAATGACGAAAATATAGGATATGCTGGGATATCGATACGTAAAGTGTTATACGTAACACGATTTCTAATGTACTAAAGCTAAAATCTCTTTGTAAACGACATTTTATGTGCATCCAAAATATAATTTTTCTTTCTCGGTTTGGTTTATTAGAACCATTATAGTCTTGCTTTTTAGCTCTATATAACACAACATACAATTGCTGATGCAAGAAAACAGGTTCTGGAAAATAAAAGGCAACGGAGTCTAAAGTAATCTTGAGCTTTATTTATTGTCGTTGCGAAACATGGTTGAATAGGAAATTGAGTCTTCTTGAATGGGAATGAACTTAGATGACTTAGCAGTGGAATAAATAGAATTATAGGTAGAAAATCCCCTTACCATGATTTTCACTAATAGCTACTTCAACATCAATAACGTTATGTTCAAATGCGCGACTAATTAGTCTTGTACGATTATACAGACCTTATGATGGATTAATGTTTATAAGTAACATAATGGGAAAATTATGTTTAAGTTCGTGTGGCATAATACCATTTTCTAGCTAAAGTATTTAAGAAATCTTCATGAATGTTTTCTTCAGATTCTTCTCATCTTTCATCAAAACTATAATATGTAAAAGTTTCTCCTAGAAGTTTGTTTAGTAAAATATTATTTATTTGATCTACAGATTCATTTTTTGGAGTTAAAATCACTGTATTAATCATCATTTTAAATCTTCATTATAGTTGTTTGAATTTGGGAACACAACATTAACTAATTTTGTCAAAGACGATATTTCATTTTATGAATATATAGTTACGTTTGCTGAAAGTTTAATAATGTTACCCGTATGAAGTTCTTCGACTCTTTCACCAATATTGAGTAAAAATTTAGAGAAAACTTGATCAAATTGAGCTTGCATATTTTGATCTAATCTTAGTTGGGAAAAATCTAGCCACAAATATGAATAAACTAAACTTGCTTGCATTATATCCACCTTTGTTTCTTTTTAAAAAACTTGTAAGACTTGTTGAAAATTCCCTCCTAATACTATAATTGTTTTACCAAAAGGTAAATGATATTCAGTGAGATCTTTTAACATTTTATCAACAACTTCAATAGCATAACGATTTACCATCGGGGCTTCATCCCAAATAAATAGTTTTTTTTTCCTTCATTTTTAAAATATTAGCTAAAGATGATTTCTTAATAATTGTACATGTCATATTACTAATAATTTCAAGAGGAAACTTAAATATCGAGTGTGATGTTCGACCTCTAGGTAGTAAAGAAGAAGCAACTCCTGAAGAAGCAGTTGCTAATGCTATAAAATTTCGAGATCTTACAAATGCAACAATGCTTTGTAAATCTTTTTTTCTTGTTCAACTTGGTTCATCAAATGCAAGCAATTTCTAGATCTGACAAATGCGAGAAATGCTTTGCAAAAATTTTATCGTAAACATCTTGTTGTTTTTCATTTAGAGAAATGTATAAAAGACTAGCATTGGTAACAACATTTCTCATCTCCTCCACAATTATGCTAGTAAATTTCTCTTCATCTCCCGTATTCACTTGAAAAAGAATGAGACAATATTCGTTTATATTTTTTTTCAACTTGTTCTAAATTCTAATAATGAATTTATATATCTTGTAATGCTCCAAGTTCTGAATTTATGCTAGACATACCATCATTTAAATAATCCTCAAATCTAAAATCTTGATACTTATCCCACAATGTTTTTAGATAATTAGACCCAAAAAATGCTAGAATTGTAGCAAATAAACGACGCAGTGAATATGACATTTGATATGTAACATCTTCTCCTAAGAAAATGTCACAATAATTATCATCACTTAACAAACCGTGTAAAAGAGCTTCCTTACAAAATGACGACACGTAGACACATTAAAAATTCTAAACTTTTTATATGATGTTGCTTCTCTAATATGATTGAGTAAATTACGTAAGTCATATCTTTCACATTCAGTTGTACTAGTCGCAACTATTATCCCAAGCATGGCTCCTTTCTTTTTGGAGTCCATAATCTACTATGTGTTTCCCATATAGAATTCTCTGTACAACAATGTTTTGCTAAATAATCTAGCATTCATTCAAAAGAACTCAGTTAATATTATTCGTCTGGTGTAGTCTTTATTAATTATTGTTTCCAAACCAATGGAATTTATATATGTAACTAATTGACTATTCTCTAGTTGTGATTGTAATGAAATAATAGGTAGATATATTTCAAACAAGATAAATCCATAAACCCTCCACATTACTTTCGATGGAGAAATTCACCTACCAAACTGGTAGCTTTCGATTTCATCAAGTCATTTTCATTGTTATTTATAGAGAAACCTACTTTATCATTTCTATTGTAAACATATGTTATAAAAATTCTACAACTTTTACTCATCATACAGTAATTTTTAGATCATCGTTTTGACGTCTATAGTTTGTGTAAGCATTATTGCGAAGATTAGTTATTGGATTATATTCTTTTGGATATTCATTTTTGCACTGGTCATTTTTATTAATAGAAAAATTGCTAGGATTCAACATTCTGCAAGGACCATGTGTCATGTGTTTAGCCACGGCACTATGTAAACAAAGGTTGTGTATTTTTATTCGGAATCTCACACGGAACAATGGGATCAATCAAACAATGTTATTAACTTTAAAACCCGACTTATATAAATTAAAAGAAAATAAACATGTGGGAGTCCTTTTTTTTTTGAAATTCTATTATATATATATATATATATATATATATCGATGTTCTGGTTATTGGACGAAGGATAAAGGAATTTTAATAAAGTTTGGGCTTTGGCTGGGTGCAAACAGTTCAGTATTTAAAGAAAAGAGAAAATTAAGAATTAACTAGTTCCTTTTATCCTCTTTATTTACAACGTAAGCTAACTATAACAATTATTATATAGTTCTCAGTACTAAATCATAACCTAATTTTTCCCTTCAACCGTTTAAGATAGCTTTCAAAAGCAAACTAACTTAGTATGATCCTTAACTTACTTTTCATGGTTTGACTCAATACTTTTACCAATTTATCAAAAGGTGACATTTGTTCTGACCTTTTTCTATATTATATTTTAGAGAAAAAGGGCCATGCTACAAGTACAACCAGGTTTACACCCAGCTGAACAACCCCCTCACATAGAGGGGGTGGACCACTCTATAATTCTACGAAAGTTTGCAACTCGTCCAAGAGGAGAAGCTGCAAATGCCACCAATACACACAGTTATAGTGGAAAGTGACGCGAATTCACAAACCAAATTTGAAACTAAATTGCGTTACTTGTGGTAGAGAAGAAAATTCAGGATCCTGGTCACTTTGTTAACAAAACCTCTAATATAGCTCCATATCTGGCTTCTATTGATGTTCTTGTCCAAAATTGTCGGGTGTCTTTATTAAATTACAATGTTGATATCATATGTTGCATTTGTTTATCATTTTCTAACATTATTCCTTATATTTTCTTCCAGACTTGCTTTGCTAATTGTCATTATTAGTTTTCTTCTCCCTATCATGTTATAGGTCTTTATATTACTCGCCTTCTTTGGCAATAATGTTCTCTGTTGAAAAATACTTTTCTTTTAGCATTATTCCCAATATCTTATCATTCCCATTTTCTTATAATAGACCGTAGACAGGTTTTCTCCCCTACTCAGACAAAAAAGACTATGATGTCTGCCTTCAACTCCATAGCTTCATCGCCAAGTTCTCAAAAATCACCCAAAGTTTCTCCATTTTTTCTGCTCAAATGTCTACTTCATGTAAACCCTTTCCCTCATGCACAATCCCACAGTCCAATTCTCCATAAATCTCTACAAAATCTACTTAATAGAAGGCATCAAATTCAATTTCAATTTCAATTTCAATTCATTTCTCCATCATTTACAAATGCATCAGAGCCCCCATATATGGTGGCGCATGAAAGATTCGTCTTATAAAGCTTAATTCCGGCATCGAACGGGTTTTTTCATTTCATTTTTCTAAGTGGCTCCCTTGTTTCCCATTAGTTTGAGTTTGAGTAGTGAAACCGTTTACTATGTTGCACTTCTATGATCACTTATCGGCTCCACACAAAACCTAGGCTACATTTTTTCCATCGATAAATACTAACAAGCTGATTTTCCCCTAAACTTGGGATTTTCATTCTTTGCATTGTGAAAGTTGGGCTTTGATTCTTTACTGGGTTTAACGTTCTTCTAGGTGCAATACACTCTGTTGAGTGCATTTTACATGCATATTTCATACATTTATGGTAATACTTTTTAAGTAATTTGGATAAATACCTACTTAATTGTGCATAATTTGTGGTTAAATAGGTTTAACATTCAACTACATGGAGAAAACACAAGAAAGAAGCAAAATAATGCTAAATTGAAGAAATTGAGGAGAAAAAGGACCAAAACATGCAATGCAAAGAAGTAAGGAACCAATGTGTTAGTTCTCAAAAGTTTAGGAACAAACTTACAATTAGAAGATGGATCAGAATGCACATCTCCAAAAGTTGAAGAACCTCAGATGCAATTTTACAAGGACCTTTTTGAAAGAAATCAGAAAATTTGGGGATCAAGTTGATCGACATTGAAAGTTGGAGGACCTTATTTGCAATTTACTGAAGGACTGAACTATAAAACCATGCCCAGCTGAACCACGTGAACGCGTGGTTCGAACTGAGCCGTGTTAGCAACTAGAGCACAAAATTGGACCTGAGAGTCGCAAAGTCTACACCTCGATCGTGCGGTACAAATATATAAAAAAACAATTTCTGGGACGACATGGTGCGACCCGGTTCGGCCAAACGCTGTTGTACGCGGGTTTACACGATTTTGGGTGTTTTTAGTGATTTTAGCTAGGGTTTGAGTCATTCTTACAATTGGGAAGTACAAAACACATTTTCTCTCATATTTCTCTCTACATTCTCTCCTCTTTTCTTATAATTTTCTCTTGTAATTAGTTAGTTTGGTTGATGAATGTTGATTTTAGGGGAGAAATACCCATACCATTGCGGAAGAATATTGATATTTTGAAGCAAGAATTATTGATTAAGGAAAATATTTATTGCTTAATCCTTATATTTCTCTATTTACTTTACTTCATAGTTGAAATGATGCATTTAATTCTTGAATTTTATTGTTATTTTACTATGGGCTAAGTTATTTAGTATTTGGATGATTGATGAAGCGTGACCTAGCTTAGTTGATATTGATGCTTGTATTGAGAATTTAAGCTATTTATTATCTTGTGTATTTATTGTTGTATTTATTGACTTGCATTTATTGTGACCAAATTTATGTTTGAATTTCATGGGATGTGCAATTATTGAGAAATTGTTGTGTATTCTAGATCAATACAATATTTGCTTTAGGTTCTTAAAAAAATTGCTTTAGGTTCTTATTTAGGATAGAGATATATCTAAAACCCTAGATGATCCATTGAGTTATTTTCACAAAGGTTTAATGCAATTGGTGTGTTTTTAATCGACATAGAGATATAGTAGGTTAATTCCACTAATTAGGATTGATTTCACTCCAGAGAGGTAATTGACTAAACTTGGAAAATCGGATCTAACATGCTTAGTAAATTACATTTATTTTAGCTTGTTGAGAATTCAATTAGGTAATGGTCAAGTGGAATCAAGAATCCTAACACTCCTTTATCATCAAGTTATCACCATTTTTTTACTTATTTATTTGCAATTGTGATTTTAATTCTAGTACTAAAATATTTCCAAAACCAAAACTTTATTGTGTGTCTCTTGTTTAAATCGATTAAACTAGAGTGTAATTGAAATAGACAATCCTTGTGGGATTGATAAACCGGACTCATTTAGTCAACTATCACTTGTATGAGATACGTGCACTTGCGGTGTGTTTCTAGCGAACACACTCTGACATTTTTATTTAGGATTGGCTTATCCTTTTTCTTAAATCCTGTCTAGGTGAAGTTTTCTTGTCACTTGATTGGTTTCTCATTTTTTGTGTTATATCTATAATAAGCTACTATCCGTGAAAATATGAATTTAAATGAATTGTGCAAGCTGCAAATCGTAAGGAAGGATTTCAAACTACACAGAACGACTTGGTTTTAGTTGAACAATGTGGTCTGATATTATGGTTGTCATCTATTATCTCATCATTATGCTGGAAAGAATACGAAGACATGAAAATTTGTATATTAGCACAATTATCTATAATACTAGAGGTATTGGTTGTCTTTATTTTTGTCACTTTCCTTACATTTCCTTTAGCCAAAAAATGTTGTACTTTTTGTTCACCATTTATAATATCTGTTTCCAATACCAAAATGCAAAATAGAGGTCTCAACATTTTTTCCTTTCCATTCCGTCTTTTTTTTATTATGGTCAGGTCCTCTATTGGTATGCTAAGTATACAATGTTTGTTACATTTTCCGTGCAAAATTATTAATCCAATTAGGATAAGTGACACCGCATAACAAAAGTATTGTATGGCCTTAATCAAGCTCCACGAGCCTGGTTTGACAGTATAAAAGGAGCTCTACTTAGCTAGGGTTTCACTAACTCTAAATCTGATACCTCTCTCTCATCATTTTTTGCCACAAGCAATCTGTGGTGTTCATTCTGGTCTATGTTAATGATTTAATTATCGTCGGGAATGATCAAGGTCTAAATGACAAAACCATTGCCAACTCACAAGTTCGTTCTCAAAATTCTTGGGCATCTACATTACTTTCTAGGCATCGAAGCACACCGCAACTCCACCGGTCTTCACTTGACTAGTCTAACTACATTGTTGACCTACTTCGTCACAGCAAAATCGAAAACGCATAGCCTTTTCCCACGCCTGCAAGTACCAACACTCAACTCTCTTTATTCAATGAAGAGCCAATGTCAAATCCTACACAATATCATCAAACAATTGGTGCACTACAATATCTCACTCTCACCAGACAAGATATTTTGTTCATAATTATCAAACTCATCCAGTTTTACAAAGCACGACAAAAATTCATTGGCAAGCTTGCAAACATTTACTAAAGGTCTTCGCTTTGTACTATGTCCAAAAATTAGTCTTGCTGGGTCTACTGATGAAGAATGGGCATGTTGTATTGATAGCAGAAGATATAATGGTCATTGTATCTATATCGGTGGAAATCTCAATCCTGGAGCTCCACAAAGCAATGTTGTTTCTCACTCTATCTCTGGATCGGAATACCAAGCATTTGCCAACATCACAGCTGAGCTCACTTAGATTCAGTCCCTACTCCATGAGATTGGTGTCGCTACCTCTTCTATTCCCCTTATTGGTGTGACAATCAAGGTGCTGTTGCTCTTGATGCTAATCCAGTTTTTCATGGCCTAACTAAACATATCGAGATTTATGCTCACTTTGTGTGTGATAAAGTCTTGCAACGGGAAATCCTCATTCAATTTGTACTGAGTTGATCAAACATTAGACATCTTCACTAAATCTCTTGGGGCTCCATGCTTCCAAACTCTCAGGAACAAACTCAAGGTCGTCATATCTCCCTTTCATTTGAGAGGGAGTATTGAGAACATCAGTCTATTTATCCCATTCCAACATTTACTTATTTATCCTTTATATAGTGGATAAGAATATTCTAAAGAGATTCCTTAAGGGATTCTAGATCATTCCAATGTTAGCTATAAAAGCTAGTGGTAGGTCCTCATGTATTTTACCCATTTTTAATACAAGAAACATTTACCTACAATGATTATTTTTAATCTTGCATGTAATTTAAATGTTTGTTAAAAGTTTTGTGTTTATAAGTAAAGAATGTTATGTTTTCGTGGTACAATGTGTGGTTAAAAAATGATTTAAAGAAATGTGTGTGGATAACAAATAATTTTGAAAAATGTATTATTTATAAACAATTTACAAAAACGGAGGTAGGCTAAATGTTTCTAGAACACCATATGTCCCACAAATTTTCCTTGGTTTTGAAGATGGTCTTGCAGAAGGAAAAATGTAATGCTTAGACCAAAAAGGTTATATATTTTCTCACTCCCCCCCCCCCCTCTCTTTTTGGCTCATTTCTCAGGATACAAGTGAATGCAAATACCTATAACAATTTTTCAATTTTTTCTTTGCTTTGTACCACATGACTGTAAGTGAAATACTGAAAGTAATTTTGTGGCACCTTTTCCACTCAACTCACAACTATAGTTTCTCCTTTCTTGAGCTATCTTGTGCTACTTTCTAACTTAAAATACTGAAAGTAATCTGAATGTTTTTGATATGATCCGGACCAGGCATCGAAAGGCGAAGTCGAGCCATCGACAATATGACAATGATCTACGTACAAGACGGAGTAAGTACCATGTTGGGGTCGAGCCGAGAAGAGGGACGGATCAAGCCGAGTCGAGTAAAACAAGTAATTTGGGCAGAAAATACCTTACGGCCGTAAAAGAGGATCTTCACAGCCGTAATACATATATTCACGGCCGTAACCAATTATATAAGAGACATGATGAATTCAGGCAGAACGGGTCTTACGGCCGTAAAGTCCAGTCTTACGGCCGTAAGATTCAAACCGGAGGAAATTCACGGCAGTAATCATTGTGTCACGGCCGTAACTAACAAATCAGATTTTTATCAGAAAGGCCATTACGACCGTAAGAGAGTTCCTCACGGCCGTAAATGAGGAGTGCCAGATTTTCGGGGATTTTCAATTATTTAATTTCCTTTTTAGTTTTTTGTTATTTTCTTATTTTAGAGTTTTAGTCTAATTAGAATTCTATTTTGAGTAAATTAGATGCTAGGTTATTTTACTTATTTATACGCTTTTTCAATTCATTATAAAGACAGTTTAGTTTGAGTTTTGAGATTAATAAAGTTGAGAGAGTTTTCTCCAATTAAAAGGTTGAGGAGTCCCTTTTGTGTTCGTCGAGAACAAATCCAACTTATCAAATATTGTGAAATATTTGTGGCGTTGAACTTATCAAATATTCGCGAGAATATTTGTGGCGTTTCCAATTTAGAATCTTATCAAGGAAATTGACAAGTCCTTGTGGTATTTCGAAAACCTTGGATCTCGATTCCGCATTGTCAATTTCTTGCGTCGTGAATCTTGGGTCAAGGTCCTATCGTCAATTTTATCTTTCCAGTATTTTAATTCTTGTTTATTTATTCGTGTTTTTGTTTAATTTCGTGTTTAAATCTGATCTAGATCTTTCCTAGGTTTTAAATTTCGTTATTCCGCGTTTTCGACAAGATTCCCCGATTGGGATCTCATCAGTTTCTATGAAAACTTTTACCATTGAAAGTAAGTAGATATTTCTCGCGGAAGGATTTCATCCATTTCACACTCAAAAAAGTTTCGAGAGCTCTCAACCCGCTGCAAGCCTGCACCGAGGCACATGTCGCGATGTAATTACATTATTTACAAATTTCAGTGGGCTATAGGGTCTTCTAAGTTAGAGTTTAACCTTTTTTAAAAAGTTACATGTTTGAAGCATTAAAATTTAAGGAATCTCTCACTTCTTTTTCTCAATTTGACAGCCAAACGATGTATCTACACTTGATAGGTTACCCATCAAATATCAATTCAAAGCACAGGTTTACAATTGGCTTCTTTTTGGACTTTTTCAGTAGTATATCACTGTCTGAAAAACTGGTTTCTTCTAAAAACAAATAGGAGATATGCATGTCTACATCATTACCATTGGATCGACAATTAAGAAAAAACAACATTAAACCAATGAGATTGAAGATTCAAGCAAGGGGAAATATAGATACCAAGGAGAATTACTTCCATACATACTGGACAATTAGCTTCCTTATCTCTTAGGTTGAATCCAGAACATCTTTGATGAAATAATGAGACAATAAGACTCTCTACTCATTACCACACAGTTTTTGATCTTCAATAATTAAATAAATGCATCAGCAGATGCCATGATGGGATGTTGGCTAAAGTCCATTAAGTTGAATGGACTATTAATGAAGAAACTCTCCTCAGCCCAGTTGTTGGTGGCGCCTCCACCTCCCCCGGCGATGGTGATGATATCATTTAGGGACTGTAATCTTTGGCTGAGTTCCATAATCTGAGCCCTTATGACAGAATTTTCAGCCTCAAAATTCATGTAATTCTGCGTGGTGATGTTAATGCTTGTGATGAGTTGGCTGTTTTCCTTTTGAATTTGAGCCACTTTGGCCGTTAATTCATCCAAATGCTTCTGTTTTCTCATCCGGGATCGTCTAGCCGATTCGCGATTTGATTCCATTCTTTTCCTTTTTCTTTGATCCATCAAATCTTCTTCAGAACCTGAGCTCTGAATCTGTGGAGACCCTGAAGAGTTGCCACTACAGGAACCCATTTGCATATAGTCCTCAATGAAAACAAAAAAAAAACTGACTTAAGATAGAAATAATAAAAATCAAAAGACGAGACGATGATCCGTTGCTTTATTGGCGATTCACGCTTAATGTGAGAAATTCGCTTACTTTACGGCTCTGATGCGTGCGGAAATTTTGACGACTTTACTGCTGCAGAATTTTAGAGAAATGCCTCTCACGCACGCCCAATCTGGAGACCTGAAATCCTTGGCATACGTGCAAATGACCCACAAATCTTTCTGGTTTACTAATAAGAATTTTAAGGCAACCTAATAAGATATTAATATTGGGTATTGCTATATAAAAATATTCAATATTTGCTGAAAAATGAAAGATCGAAAACGTAAAACCAGTAGAGAAATACGACGGAGAAAGATTGAACAAGATGAATTCTGCTTCTGATTGAGGGTTTGATCATAAAACCTGAGAGGAGGATTTCACTAATTACAGGATTAGTCATTAATTTCAAACATCAAGATTTTATGAATTTAATCAGATCTTCAAAAAACAGAATCTATCAAGAAATGAAAAGTTTCTAGAAGAAAAAGCAATGGAAGAAGAAGAGGTCTACAAGAGAGAAGCAGAATAATAGACGCTTAATCATGAACACAAAGTCTTAATACGCTAGGGAGGAGTGGAGGGAGAGATTTTTGAGGTCGTGGGAAGTCTGATTTTATAGAGAGAAAATCAAACTGTCAATTCAAGGTTATGTTTGGCTAAGCTTAAAGAAAGTAAAAATCATTAAATAACTTTTTTTGTTACTTTAGCATATACACAGACGTTGCAATTAAAAAATATATTAATTTCGATAAGTATTTCTAAAATTTTAAAGTCTATACGTAATTAATACAAATTCAAAATGCATAAAAAATAATATTATATTACAACAACAATTAAAATTTAATAAATAATATAACTAATTCAAATTATAATAATTTTTGAATAGTAAAAGTCAATTAATATATTTGAGTAACAATAGCCATTAATTTCAATAATTTTTATGAGTAATTATTAATTTCAAAGAAAATGCAAATTTAATAGTTTATTTAATGATATATCATGTTTGATGTAATATTACGGATATGCAATATTGATTAGGTGTAGAGATAACAAAAAAAAAAAAAAAAAAA
This sequence comes from Ligustrum vulgare, assembly GCA_963555705.1. Lineage (NCBI taxonomy): Eukaryota > Viridiplantae > Streptophyta > Magnoliopsida > Lamiales > Oleaceae > Ligustrum > Ligustrum vulgare. The sequence continues at coordinate 35,623,254 of OY743173.1, read as the reverse complement.
AACCCCGACCTACACCGAACCCGACCCTAATGGGGTGAAAAAACTCGCCCAGCCGACCCCTAGGGCAGGGCATGGATGGGATGGAAAAATTCGAGTGGTTCGCGGGGCGGGTTTTGCCCGAATCCGCCTAGACCCGACCCAAATAATTATTTATAACAAAATATTATAAGGAAAAAAGAGAGAGAAGAAAATGAAGAAAAAAACAAAAAACAAGAAAATACTAAACAAGTCGGTAAATGGGCGGAGTGCCAACCCGCTCCGCCCTAAAATTCGTGGGTCGCCTGCGCGAGTTGAGTTTATTTATTTTTTCGTGGGACGGGGTGACTCGACCCGAACCCACCTGTTTCTATCCCTAACTATGTGGATGATATCATTATATTTCTCATGATTTCTGCATTTGTCTCATATATTTTAGCTTTTCCAAATTTCATTAAAAAATATGCTTAATCTTAAATTCACAAATATTTGTATTTATCCAATAAAATTATATTTTTACTTATAAAATCAAGTAGTCAAAGTAATAATTACTTAAATCTAGCAATTATCATGATACGATAACAGATAATGTTGGAATCAAAAAATTATACAGAAAATCGTATACTATAAAATCTTTACACAACTATTAAAATGAAGAATGATTTAAAAATATATATTATTTATTTTTTAATCATAATATTCACATTTTTTTCAATTTAACTTTATTTCCAAATTAGTAAATGTTGCTTTGTTTGTAAAATATTTTTTTTAGAAAATTTTGTAATCTTTGAAATAATTATTAATTTTTAATTAAAATCGGTTCGACATGATTCGACCTTTTGATTTTGACGTGTTACCTTTTTTTGGGTTGAACCGATTTAAGGTTTTCTGAATACTGAGTATTATTTATTTCCAGTTTGTTTTCACTTGTTATCTTGCATTAAACTTCTAGGTTGAAATATTTTATTTGACACATATATTACATATTTTTTCGAAGAAAAGTAAAAAATATAAAAAACTTTTACATTTGATCTTTGAGACGATTTTACGGACAATATGTTTATAATTTGCTCTCACTTGTTAGCTTCTATTAAACTTCTTGTTGAGATCTTTGACTTGGCACCCATATTACGTATTTTTCGACTTTAATATAATACAATAATTATCAAAATAATAATAACTATTACAAGACAAAAAAATTAGTTTATATGTTAAAATAAATTAAAATCTTGATTTCATTAATAGCATAACACGGATTCTAATATCATTATACATGTCCCATAATAATTGCATAAACACTTATTACATTAATTTTTTGCAACAATTTTCGTATTTAGGAATTCATTTTGGACTGGAAATTATGTGTGTATTATTTTTGACATGAAATTTATTATTATATATAAATAGATTGAGAAAGATCCTTATTTGTTACCAATTTTGACTATTTATAAAATTATTTATGTTAAACTAGTACCAAATTTAAAGATTTTCCATACTTCACCACGTCTAGGGGTGGGCGTGGGTTGGGTCGATTTTTTGCCTAACCTGAACCCAACCCACTATGGTCGGGTGGATAAAAAATCAACGCAACCCAACCCAAATATGAATTCAAACCCAACCCAACCCAACCCAATCAAATTTCGATCGGGTTGGGTTGGGTTAGGTGGTTTGGGCTTTGGTCCAATTAAATAAAAATCTTAGAAAATTAAAAAATTATGCCCATAAATCAACTATTAACTCAAATAAATTATGTATAATACAATAAGCTCAAATATAATAAATTGAATACTTGTTAATAAAACTAAAATATGTTCAAATTATATTTGAATTTCATCCAAATTAAAAATGAATTTAAGATTCTTGAAATTTAAATGGTCTTATATTTTTAAAATTTTTATTGGGTTGTGGGTTGGTCATCCAACCCACAACCCAACCCAATTTTCATCAAAACCTAACCCAACCCGATCGGGTTGGGTTGGGTGGGTTGATGCCCACCCCTAACCACGTCTACGTCCCATTTAACAAGAATTTCTTGATATCGCATTGCACTTTAGATCAACATGAAACATGTGTCGGAATACCAAAAACGCCGTTCTATAAGCCTCTGTTTGTTAAAAGTTTTTTGTTTAAAAATATATTTTTAATGTTTTTTAGGTAAAATGTGTGATTGAAAAATGGAGAAAAAAAATGTGTATGATTAAAAAGTGATTTTGAAAATTGTGTAAGAAAAAACATGTTTAAAAATATGTTTGCCGTCTTAATTTATTAATGCATATTACTATTTATAATACTAGTAATTGCACCCGTGCGATGCACGGAATAAATAATATTTATTGAATAAGTTGTAAAAATACAATGCCTCGATAAAAATAACACAATAAAAAAATAATAATAATAACTTGCATACAAAAATTGTGAATAATTTGTAATTTCATTTCTCCCTATAAGATTTCTTACTTTAATGCATAAATTGTATATTCAATATACAATCAAAATATTAAAAAAGAAAAGAAAAGAAAAGAAAAGAAAAGTTATGAATTGCATTTTTTTAACAGTTAATTGTTCATTATCTAGTTTCCTTAGTTTATTTATTCATACAGAATTGATTATTCAAAAATAATTTTTTTTTAATGTTCATTTACAACCACATATTATTTAAAAACTAATTTTTCACAATTTCACATACTACTTTTTAACCACACATTCTAAAAAAAGAAAATCAATTTTTAACCACTCAATTGATTGATTTGACAATTATTTTAGTTTTTATACTACCTTCTTTCACTTTCAATCACACATTTAAAACAATTTCTATAGTTTATATCAAACTTACTCATATTCAATGGTTTCAAATACAATATGACATTTTATTTTTCACCAACTATTGAAAATGGCCATATTACCCCCACACACACAAAAAACTATTTTTTGTGCATGTTAAATAAATGTATGGACTATATTTTATTTTTAAATAGAATAAGTTTGATAAAACCTTATATTTTTATTTTCTATAGAATTAATTGTTAAAGTCTGTAGTATATATTTTACAAATTGATGTTATTTTAAATTTATAAAAATTAAAAAATAGATAAATGAACAAAATGAGTAAATTTATAAAATTAATTTCAAAATTACCAAAGAATTTATCGAAACCTGAAGTTGTAGAAATTAAAATGATTCAATTGAATTTACTTAGAAAGATCGGATATCATTATTTCTTTTAATTTGATAAGAAAAAAGATTTGAAATTAATCATTTATGTCAAATTGAAGTTAGGTAAGAAATGATAATTATCATTTTATGTCTTAGATGAGATAAATTAAAAAGATTAGATATTGAAAAAAGTAAAAAGTATAAGTAAAATTTTTACCTTTATTATTTGAGGCAATTTTAAGAATGATATATTTAGAGTTTGCTCTCATTTGTTAACTTGTATTGAACTTCTCGTTAAGATCATGAATTTGACACTTATATTGCATATTTTATGACGAAAAAATATTACAATAATTATCAAAAGAATAAAAATAATATATAATTTTATCTTTTTATAGATTTTTTTATTTTTTACAATCAATAAGTCATTTATTACATGTCACTTATAATTAATTTTGCATTAATTGAAGTTTCCTAATTCAATTATTAAAATAATTAATAAAATTACAAAGTTTCCTAAAATAGTAGGGAAAAATGGCGAGAAACTATGTGTGGATTTTTTTGACGGCTATACTATTATTATTATATATATTAAGATTTTATAGTCAGTTTCAAACTCCCTAAGAGCATTTCCAGCCCAGTATCAAAATGGCGTAAATGGTGCTGATTTCTTTCCCAGTCGGGCACCATTTTGCATGGCAAAATGGTGTCTGCTACAGTGCAGCGTCATATAGTAGCTTTACCGTGTTTTGCGTTAAAGCTGGGCTATCATTTAATTTCTTTTAAAATATTTTTTGGTTCTTACACTTTTATTTTGATGTTTTTGTTTTTATTTCATTCTTTTATGGTCAATTTTGATCACTACACTTTTGTTTAAAAAATGTTATGTAAATTTAAAATTATTCAAATTAATTTTTACGTATTATTAAATAAATTAATTTTATAAATTATTAATTATTAAAAATATAAATAATTTTTTTGTATTTAATTATCGAAATAATTTAATGTAATGAAATTGTATTTTTTTTAAAAATAGAAAATAAGGAAAATAATGAATAATGTGAATTTGGTGTAAGATTTAGTGTTACTAGGTTGGAGTAGAGAAGTTGGAATAATGTAACTATAATTCAAATTTGGTATAAAAGTGAAAATTTGATGTAAAATTTAATGTGTGTGGGTTGAAGATGACCTTAAGCAGCCAGACTTGCGTAAAACCAACATCTACAACTTACTTTTATCTCTGTTTGATTTCCTTTATTTTCTAGGGAAAAGAAAGGATTTTCCAACTTTTTTCAATTATTTGTCTTTGAATGCTAAAATTTTTCATGTAATTGAAATTCCAGCCTTCATCTTCATGCCCCGCTTTTCCTACTTTTTGAAGGAATTCATTTTTCCATGTAGCTAGGTGAATTTACTTTTCTGGCTAAACTTTTAACCATTTTCATCACGTTTGATCATTTTTGTTATTGCTAATTGATTTATTTTTTTGTCAAAAATTAACATTATTATTATCAAGTACAAATGTGTGTAAAAATAAAAAAAATTATTTTTTTGATTAAAATAACTAAATTTTACTTTATTTACCATAAAAAATAATGTCAATCAAACAACAAAAGTTGTAAAACTTTTCACTTTTTCCACTTAAAAATTAAACAAATCAAACACATAAAACATCCAATTCTTAGGAATTCAATTCCCTGAAATTTATTTTCTTTTCATCCAAATTCCACTTTCGCTATCAAACGCAGTCTAATACTCACTACGTAAGAAAAATCAAAAGCAACCAAACAATCACTAATCTTAGCACTGAAAATACAAGGATATGAACAAGAAAAATAAAAGTGTAAATGGGAAAACATTTTTCCGGGTTTTGGAATATGTGGAGTAGATTAGGCATGTGGGGTCGAGACAATACTTCCACAAGCATCCAAACCTTACTGTGCATGGAATCAAAGTTATCAAACCGTACAGAATCAGTTGTTTTCACCAATTTCTTGCATTAAATGTGTTTGGTAAACTCGTTCTATCCATCTATCTAAAAAAAAATAAGAAAAATGTGTTTGGCAAACTTGTTATAAATATCACATCCCCCAAATTACATGACGAATTTTTCAAAATCAACTTTTAACCATACATTTTTATTCATAAAAGTCGCATCTATTAAGTAAAAGTCTCTGTTCATAAACAAATAATGTGATATTTTTGTGATTTAAAAGTGAATTGAAGAAATGCACGTGTGTCACAAAAAATGGTTTGGATAAATGTGTTGTTTATAAAATGTATAAAAATTTTACCAAACATAGGCTTCCTTATTTATTTCGTAAACTTGTTTATAGTTTATTATAACTCATTAACATCACATTTTCCTAAATTATTTTTTTTTATCACGTACATTTTTCGAAATCACCTTTAAACTACAAATTTTACTTCAATAAACTCAAATTCCTTGTGTATTGGCAAATTTATTTATAAACAAGTTTATAAATATCACATTTTCCTAAATCATTTTAATCATGCACATTTTTTGAAATCACTTTTTAATCATATATTTTACTTAAAAAAACTCAAATTTCTTGGTTATATATAAAAAAAAATGTCTTACAACAAAGGCGGTTGTTACTGTTTGTGTGGTACCAGGTTTCATCTGAATCATAGGATTCTGCTGTAGAAATATCAAGGATAAATGCAAATATTCTTGTTGTGTTTAACTTTAAAAGATGAACAAAAATGTATAAATTCTGAATATTCTTAATGCCGTAAGTATCATTTTCCTTTTGTTTTTATTTCATAGGTATGATAGGTTTCATAATATTCACATCGTTTGAATATGGATTATATAATAATCTACATGTAAACATTAGATCTAGAGCTGGCAATGGGCCGGGCCGAGCCGAGCCGGCTCGGCCCATGGCTCGTAAAGCTCTGCTCGTCAAACGAACGAGCTGAGCAACGAGCTCGGGTCAAACGAGCCGAGCCTAAGCTTGGCTTGTTTGACCCTGGCCGAGTTCGGCTCGTGGTTCAACGGGGCTGATTGGCTCGTCCACGAGCCCGGTCTTTTGACGAGCCGAGCTGCCCTCGGCTCGTGTTTTCGCGAGCCGACGAGCGGCTCGGCCCGTTTGCCACCTCTAATTAGATCTAAGTTGCGTGAAAATGAAAAATAAACATGCTGTTGACACATAAAAATGGGACGTTTGCAAATTGCACAAATGCCTAACTTTTGATATCATAATTGAAACATACTTCATTTTAAATAATCAATAAAAAATACTTGATTTTTTTTTTTTTTTTTTTGTTGAAAAATATGATTTTATCATAAGTATCATATTATGATACTTTAAAGTATCACAATTAAAATATCATAATAAGATACAAGTATCATAATATGGTACTTATGATACTTTCAAATTTTTGGTATCATAACATGAAACTTTTTCAAATTTCTATGATACTTAGGACAGAATTTTAGTATCTCACTATGATACTTTACATAATATTTATGATACTTTGTCTGAGGCATAAAATAATACATTTTTCATGCACTATTCACTACATTTTCAGGTACAGCCCACAACCACCACCATAATTTGATTCATTTCCAACCGTAACAGAGATTTGAGGAGGGAGGTGGTTCCTTATTTCCTTTGATTCGAAAGAGAAAGGAATTTGTTGTCGACGGAGGAAAACATAGTGCCATAACTTTAGAAATGGCGAGTCCACTTGGCGCCACCTATATTTATTCATTGTTCCACCTCGAACCTGCAGGTCGTGGCAAGATCGGGGAAGAAGAAATTGTTACACTGTGCTTTGAGGCAATTAATGCCGAAATTGATACAAGAGCTATTGCTCGCTGCAATTTATCCTAAAAAAATAGTATAGGGTGCAATTAACCACATGAAGTACCCAATCCGAATGTCCAACATAGAAGCCCGAAGCATGAAAGCACATTACGAATGATAGGGCGATGTAGAGAGCCTGGGTGATCATAAGGGCACCTGGACAATTGTACAATCACAAGGGCGATTGAACGATCAAATCAATCATGAGTAAAAAAGATAATTCTAACAACTCATTCCACGATCTATTTGGCCATTTACAGATGGTTTTCACATCATGGCCAGTTGAAGGAAATCATAGGATGTTACTTAACAGAAAGCAGTGGACGACAGTTACATGAAGTAGTGGGTGACGGTTATACAATATGATGGACGACAGTTGTCACATGCAAGTTACAAAGTTAAGGCAGCAAATCAAATATTCAAATAATAGTAGTCAGTTTACTTTTATATATATATAGTAGAAGTTTAGAAGGACCAACAAATCAAAACTCTCAAAACAGAGATGTAATCTTTTATCTTAGATCTTAGAACTTATCTTAGTTTAAATTGTGTGCTTGCTCCATTTGGATGCGTTATGTGTAATCAAGCTTTTCTTAGTGTAAACACCCTTTTCTGGGACTTTATCTCAAGAGGTTTGTCCCTTATACTTTCATCTGATCCCTTTTAATAGTTAGTTCGAGCAAAGCCACATCCGCGCGAAATAATTTGGCATGTTCGGTGAAACACTTGGTGTTGAGAAGTTTGGCGCATCATGTCTCATAAAAATTCCGACAATGAGCCAAATGCACATCGATTTCTTCCTTCCATAGTTGAAGAACAAGAGGGCCAGTAAAGCTCGGACTTAGGAGGATCTCATGGTCGTTATGAACCAATGACCGAGTTGAACCCATGTACCATATGTGGAATGTTGGGAGAACTCACCAGGACATCATTGAGCAGGTAAATTTACAAAGTATTCATATTGTTGAAAAATTGCTCAAAACGGAAAAAAAACTATGAAAACATGGCTATCATATTTGAGTACTTTAAACGAATTAATGAATAAAATGGTTGGTCAAGTATGTCAAATAAATTCTATGGGAGGGAGTAACAACTTCCAAACTAGGAGCCTACTAATTAATGAATCACCAAATGTGAATATGAACACAAGCCTTTGTTTAGAAATACCACATATTGGTTCATCCAACATAGGGGGTCCAGGACCTTCCAACACAGGAGGTATTGGAACCCATACTCTGGGGGATACCATTAATGTGAGGAAAATGTCCAAAACATAGGACCAAATGCTACACGCATCAATGAAAGAGCAAACCAACCATTCAATGGTTTTAATGAAGCAAACAATGGTCCATTTATGGCTGATGTTGGGTTTAATGCTATTAGACCTCTAGTGGTACCTTATGTACCATACCCAACATGAGCTCTATTTGACCCCAACGCTATGCTAAGGGATCAAATAATGGAGATCTTGCAAGATCAAATGACCTTTGAGATTAGGTCTGTAATTCGTTCAACTTATGAAAATCCTTATTTAGATTGGGTAGACCAAGCATATCCTTGGCCTAGAGGGTTTAGGGTACCAAAATTCTCTCCGTTCACTGGTTTAGGGGAAATATCTACCTTGGAACACATAGGACGATTTACATTACAATGTGGTGAGGTCTTATATTATCAAAAAATGAGGTTGTTCCCAAATCCATTCACTAAATCCATTCACTGGGGTTGCATTCTCATGGGTTATTAACTTACCAGCAAATTCTGTCCAAATTCCATGCTCAATTTTACAAAACCGAATCATAGGTTACTTTGGCATATTTAGCAAATTTGCATCAACTGCAAAGTGGATGGGTTGAAACTTTCCTTCAAAGATTTAAAAAGACTATGAGTAAATGCTTTACTCCCTTGCTTGAAAAAGAATTTGGCAAAATTGCCCAGGAGTTGTTTCAGTTTTGAACTAAAAAAGAAGTTTCAAGATTGGGAGTTCCCCGATCTCTTTCAACTTAGTGCGAATGTTATCATATATGAGCGTCTGTTGAAAGAAGAGGAACAAATGAAAAATTCTAGTAAAGAGACTTACCATATAGACCCTAATTTTGGGGTACATGCGATTAACATTGGTCAAGAAGAAGTTGAAATCTATTCAGTAGAATAACCTTTGATTCAAAGAAAAAGATGACAATAGATGAAAATCATTTTCCACAGACAGTTGGTATTGACATGATCACTCCCAAATTCAAGAAGCAGGATCTACCAAAATTCAAGTTGGTGATAGATGAAGGAAAAGACGAACCACATCTTAGTGTGTTTGAATGATTAAAAGGAGAAGTTACAAATCAAAAGGAAATAATTTATGAACTAGATGTCAAACAGAGATTGTAAAAGCAACAGATGAAATTAAGGCCAATAGACAACCGTAGTATTAAGCTAAGCCATGACAATTTAGAGGGCAAGTAAGACCAGGTTCGGGGAAGTAATATAGCCCATGGTCGTCTAGAAGATCACCAAGTCCTTCACAAAAACTCAAAACATTCAAACCAAAGCCATATAGTCCAAATGTATGGCACTTGTACAATTCAAATGAAGGAAGGTCATTCTATTTGATGAGATGACAAGGACACAAGAAAGACGATATCAAAGAAATTATGGACGAATGATGAGGCAACAACAAGTTAAGGAGCAAATCAAGCCTGCAAATCCTATATGGACGAAGAATCATAATACTAAAGGAGCCAAACAAGCTAATGGATCGAAAGAAATAATGGGAGAGGCATCCTCAAACAAGTATGTTTGGAGGTCAAAACATGAGCAGGGGCAGAACGATAATGATGAGGACGATGCCGGGGGGTCCACTAATATCCAATTCAACACATTGCCCCTAAATATGGCTAGCAATTATATATTGGTTAATGAATTTCAAAATATGGAAAATGACGAGACAGTCACAGAAGAAATAAGGGAAGCAACATGGATATTAGAGAACGAAGATACTACTTTTGTTGAATTAATCCAACAAGTAGAAGGAGCATATGACTTGGACGATGATAGGATAACTGATATAGAAGAAGAAATGGACTTATAAGCAGAGTACATGACGAGGAGAGTATCACGTAATAGACTTCTCAAGCATCTATATATAGAAGGTAATCCAGTAGTAGGGACATTGGGCGAACCATCTGGGTGAAATTTCGATTACTTGGTTTTATATAGAACACCTGAAAGGAAGAAGTGAGTACCATGTACTAAAAAGTACTACAGGCTGGGAAGAAACACCAGAAAGTTCTACACAAGAAGAGAAAGTTGGTGAAGTTCAGAGCGAAGATATACTGCATATAGATATATCAAGCAAAGAGGAGTTGGAAAAAGGAAAACAGAAAGTGGAAGTTGAGTTAGTAGAGAAGGTAATGTTTAGGAAACCTTCTTTGCATTTAACTAAGCACCTAAGGCTTTTGTATATAAGGGCCTCAATTGATGACATTCCAGTTTCAAAAGTACTCATTGACAATTGAACAACCATTAATACAATCCCATACAGGATGTTGAGAAAATTTACTAAGGACGACACATATATAATTCATATAGAGGTTGTGTTAACCAGTTTCAATGGACGAGAAACTTCAGCCAAATGGTTGATACCTTTGGAAATAACAGTAAGAAGTACGACGAAGACTACACTTTTCTTAATCATAGACGGTCCTACTAGTTATAATAAACTATTGGAAAGAGACTGGATACATGAAAATCAATGCATACCATCTCCGTTCCATCAATGCTTAGTATTTTGGAATGATCAATAAATTTTCATAGCAAAATTTAACTCAGTAGAATGATTTATGTATGAGGGCAATTATGGACTAGTCAGAATAGTACAAGAAGAAGAGGAAGCAAGAGTAGTAGCAAGAAACGAAGAGTCATATTCACTATTCAGTGGTGGCACTTACGGAGCTATTTACCCAAATGAGGCCAAACTTAGCGATTTTTGAAGAGCCAGTAATTGGTCAGAAAATAATAAAAAGGCTATAATGCAAGATCAACCACAAAAGGTTTTGGCCGAAATCACTGCTCTTAAGACCAAATTGATGATCTATATAAATAAGTTTGAATGAAGGATGAAAAGAGAAGAGGCACTTGCATTATTGAAGGATAAGATGGTTGTATTCGGCCTGGAACTTGATTTACAAAATGAAGTTAAAAAAAATGGATTACTTGGAAGAAGAGATCCCTGCAGACTTGGGGGGTAATTTCACAAAAACTTAATAGTTGGATGCATCGCCCAAAAAAAATCGATTGGGCGTAGGAAATGCAATACAATATGTTAGTTTAACAACTGAATTAATGTGAATGCAGTTATTCAGTTATACGAAAGTTATTCCTAAATTGTCTTGCTTGTAAAGGCCTACTTTTGCCTGATGCTTGGTTTTGTAATTGAAGCATGTGCTTTGTTACTTCGCTTGCTTAAAGCAAATTTCAATGTCTACTTCACCTCACCAAAGTTAGTATGTTATTCATTACTAACGATGTTTCCAACTCAAATAAGGATAAAGGATGAATTTCCTAGAACGAATATAGAATAATCGAAAGGAGAATTGCTGAAATACTATTTGATTGATCAAAAGAAGGTGTGCAACAAGGGCGAATTACAACAAGTTTATGAAATGTAACATAATAAACCATATAAAATTCAGGGTTGATCGACTTGTTCCAACAAATAATGGATGGAACTCTTGACTATATTCCATTCTTCCTGAATCTGTGTTTCTTCTGTCTGCATAATACCAGCCTATATGTCTGAACGATCTTCACTAATTTGGCATAACGAGAAGTAAGTGCTTTGATGCATTCTATTTCTTGACCCAAAGCCTGTGTCTTGGCTGCCTTTTCCAAGCAAGCAACCTCCGCTTGGATTTCCTAAGTCACGTACTAGTATTTTCCAAAGAGGAGTTTACTTTCTTCCCATAAGTTCTTAACTTTTCCATCGTTTTCTTGGCCTCTGAGAAAACTAAAACCAGATTGTCCTTATCTAAAATGATGCTTGACAATTTTCCTTTCTGTTCTCGGAGATGAACTGATTGATCAAGCAATTCTTGTAGTTCACTCTGAACACCTTTCAAAATAATTCTTGTGTATCGAGGCACTGGTGTGGAAGGATTAGACAATATTCCTTGAAATTTATAGTTCAATTCTTGAAGTTGGAAGAGAGCTTTACTAGATGCAATTTCAATCACCTCTCCATCTGTAAAATGAGCATATTCTAGCACAAGCTCATGCTAAGCATCGAGGTTAGAAGATGAATTTTTATGTGAGGATCCAATCCAGAAGAACGATTGACGTAACCACTTATCATGCCTTCCATTAAGGAAAAATCCTGATTGGCAGATTGGGAAATTTGATCCAAATTACCTTACAATGATAAAATAAGCTATAAGTAAATTCATATATGATTGATGGGAACAATTGTTGTAAAGGAAATACACTCACGACATGAAAGAAGGAAGAAGATCCATGCTGGGTAGACAATGGATCAGCTTGAAGGGACTCCAAAATAGAGGCTTCTAGATGCATTATTGGAGTAGAACCAATGGAAGTCTATGTTTGAGCATCATACACATGATCTGGAGATAAGAAGTTTGAAAGAGAACACGAATCAAGACCAAATGGAGAGTTAGGTTCCAAATTTATTATAGGATGAGTGATAACAAAAGGAATACCAGAGTCAACAACTGGAGGACTATTGAGTTAGTCTATGATAGGAAGACTAGGATGAAGGAAAGAATTGTATTCAAAGTAAGGATGGTCACATGATATTTCAGTAATAGTTGGGAAAACTTGGCTAAGAGGTAGAGCACTCAAAACTAAAGTTGTTCCCATACCTTTTTAGGGGCTATTAAGGTGATTCAAGTCATCCCCTTGGCTACCTTCTTGATCTGAAGTAGGAGATTCTACTATAAACTCAGGGGGATAAAGCCGGTAAAACGTAATAGTAGGAGATTCTACAGTAATAGTTGGGAAGCAGTGCCTCAACCTAATGGGTTCAACAACGAACTTGAAGTAGATGGGTGAATTGAGACGAGGTGTAAAAATAAAGTCAAATTAGAGCAAAAATGATGAAGTGCAAGAAAAGGAAAATAAATGAATCTCAGTTTAAGCACCTTTCGGGTCAAAGGAAAGTCATCTTTATCTGGTACATCTTCTGGATCTGCCACAGTAGATTGCTTTTGAGAGTCAGAAGTTTTTGTTGGAGAATGAAGAGACAAACCAAGACTAGTGAAGGGTCGAATTGGTTTTATCATCAATCGTATGAATGAATTGAGAAAGGCATGCATCAAAGATCATTTCTCTCACAGCACCCAGAGACTAGCAAACAAAGGATGAATAGATGGAGCAAAATGGAAAGACCTCCACCGTGCACTAACCAACAAAGTTTAATTATTGGAATCTACTATGGTGGCTTTATCAGGGTGGAGTATAAAAAATTTGATTTGAAATCTTATGTTGGTACAAACAAAGAAAGGAACTGGACATGTTTACACCAATCTAAATTGACAAGCAACAAAATGAGGGGAATACACCTCTTCCCAGATTTTGCATTTGTACAGGTATAAATGAAGTCATGAAATAGTTCAAGACAAGTCAAGAATTTGATCCACATCACCCTGTCTTCAATAGTAGAAGCAACCAATACATATGCAGGGCAATGAGATGATGTATAAGGAAAGAAAGACAGGAGTTCATGTAGATTATAAAAATATGAAAAGACCTCTCTATGACTTTGATCCATAGAAAACAATCTAGTCAATACTAGAGCATAGTAAGGGAAAGAAGGTATTGTTGATGGGGTACCAAAATGAGTAAAATATGCCCTTAGTCATAATTGAACAATCATTCTCATCCTTGTTTTTTAGTAGTGTTGGGATATTATCAAGGATGATATATCTAGTAAACTCATGGATTTCTTTGCAGGTGGTCATATACCTAGAGGACTTGCTGCTACCACTATCGTTTTAATCCTTAAGAGGGATGGTACCTGTAGGTGGACGAACATCAGACCTATTAGTTTGTGTACAGTTTTAAATAAGCTCATTACTACGCTATTAAATACTAGGTTGAGCTTGTCGTTGCCTTGCATTATATCTCCCCAACAGAGTGGTTTTATCCCTGGCAGACTTATTGGGAATAATGTTCTATTAACTCAGGAGCTCCTCTATACTTTGGATAATAAATTAAGATGAGGTAAATTTATGCTGAAGCTTGACATGGCTAAAGCATATGACCGCATAGATTGGGGATTCCTTTACTTAGTACTCCAGAGCTTTGGATTGACAGGATCAGGAGATGCGTATCTGGGTCCATTTTCTCGGTGCTTTTGAATGGGCGTCCATGTGGATTCTTCCCATCCTCTCGAGGGATTAGACAGGGTGACTCTATCTCACCATCTTTATTCATTATTGCTGTCAACTACTTCTCACATCTACTCACAGTGCAGTTTGAGAGGTATCCTAGTATGGTATTTCGGCATGGTGGCTCTACTCTTGTCTCGCACTTATCATTTGCTGATGAAATGATCATCTTCGCCAATGGTCAGAAATAGTCAATCATGAGGGTACTTGAGTGCTTGAAGCACTATGAAGGGGTTTCTGGTAGGTTGGTGAACAGAGACAAGAGCCGGATTATCCTCCCTAGACAAACTTCTACCAGTCAGATCAGATGACTTGAACATTTGACAGGGTTCAGACATCAGCAGTAGCCATTCACTTATCTTGGAGTCCCTTTGTAGAAGGGGGGGGGGGGGCAAGAAGACGTTTCTTTATGATGAACTCATCCAGAAGATCAGGAATAGGAATTCTGGTTGGGCTGGACGTTTACTCTCACCTGGAAGACACATTACTTTACTTAGATTATTCCACTGCTCTCTCCCTCTATACCTTCTTCAGATCCTGCAACTTCGTAAGGATGTAGTGAAGAAGTTAGAGAGCATTTTTGCTCGGTTCCTTTGGGATTCAAAGGATTGTGCACACCGTCTACATTGGAGGAGATGAAAGGAATTATGCCTTCCCATTGATGAGGGTGGCCTTGGCTTCAAGCAATTGTATGACACTGTTGATACTTTTTCATTGAAGCTATTGTGGATTTTTCAATCTCAGAGATCTCTTTGGGCTCAATTTCTACTCGGTAAATATTTTATGGAGACACATCCTTTACTTGCTGGTATCTCATACTCGGCCACTCTTGCTTGGAAGCGGATGAAGAGTGCTGGATCACGGGCTGAGCCATACATTGCATGGAACCTTGGTGCTGGACAAATATTTTTTTTGGCATGACTATTGGATGGGTGACACTACATTGGTTATATTCTTTCCTGATAGGCACCACACTTCAGAACTCTTCAATGACATTGGATGGGATATTGATCGGCTTCTTCAGTTCCTTGCATATGTTATGGCAGAACAGATATGGGCGATCCCTTTATATGTAGAGACCCCTGATCAGATTGTTTGGAGGGATACATTTTATGTTAGATTTGCTACCAAGTCTGCTTGGTAGCTGGTTTGGACAGGTCACCAGACACAGGATTCTTATCGTTTGACTTGGTGCGCTACTTTTCCCATCAATGTTTCGTTCTTTAGCTAGAGATTATGGCAGGGTCTTATCCCTGTTGACACAGTTATTCAAAGGCGTATTGGGTGTCACTTAGCATCTCGTTGCCAGTGCTGCTCGCAGATTGAGACTATTACACACTTCTTCACAGATAACACTATTTCATATCAGATCTGGAGACACTTTGGTGATATTTTACGGCTACCCATGATTTTGAGTAAGGATGTCAGAAAGAGATTCTAGAAGTGGAGATATTCTGGATGCAATGTTCGGTTGGGTCACATTTGCTCCATCATTCATTTATTAATTCTTTGGTTTCTTTGGACTGGGAGGAATGATGGGAAACATAGTGGCATTCCGATGGATTCTAGGAGGATTATTTAGAGGGTGTATTGCATGATCTCATGCGTACACATTGGACGACTCTTTAGAAAACAGAATTGACGTGGGGATTTGACTATTGCCCTGTTATTTGGTATTTATCTTGTTCTCTCTACCCCATCACCCCCATCATGGTTCTTTGGCATATTCCATTAGTCGGACCTTTCAAGCTTAATACTGATGGTTACGTTAAGGATGGTATTGCTAGTTGTGGGGGGTATTATCTGCGATCATGGCGAAGAATGTATCAAGACATTCTCAGCATTTTATGGGGATTGTCATATTCTGGAGTCAGAGTTACGAGCTATTCTTTATGGAACTCTTCTTGCTGATTCGATAGTGGCCATTCATTGCATCACCAGAGGCGGCCCATGGATAATTCAGGGATATCTTAGACAAATCAGAGACATTCTTTATTTCGACATAGGCACTATCTCTCACATTTATCGTGAGGGGAACTAGGTAGCTGACTTATTAGCATATGTAGGTCGGGATAGTGACAATACCAGGAATATGATCATCAGGACCTCCCTCGGCAAATTAAGGCACTTTGTGCAAATTGATAGACATTGGCTTCCTACTTTCAGAGGATTTTAGACTTGCTTTCATTTGTTTTACTATTATTGTATGGGTTTGTTACGCTCCCATTTATTGCTTTCAGTACCTTCTTTTCCATTTGTTACATTATTGGAGGTTTGGTCTATACCCCTCCTTCCATTTGCTATTAAGTTGAAGAATGAGAGTTGCCATGCCCCTATAAATAGCTACCAAAGTGAAAGAAAACCAATCCGAGCTCTTACCTAGCGCAACTTCTCTTTACAAAGGAAGATAACTACTGGAAGGCTTAATACTAGGAGTACATATGACATATTTACATATCCATTAATGGACAAAGGCAACATGCTCAGACATAGAAGGAGGTTTTGTGAGATCTTGCGGACTCAATTTAGTAAGATATGAGAATGAATTGAAAAAAGAATTTGGGAACTGGGACTGGTGAAAGCACTAAAGAGAGGAGAAATCATGCGACCCGTATGTGCTAAGTCAAGGAGAGCATCAAGATCGCACAAAGTAATAGTCAAATGACCAAAAGGAAAAATAAATTAAGTTCTTGCGCCCCTTGGAAGCGTTTTGTGTAATCAAGTTTTTCTTAGTGCAAACACCCCTTTTTGGGAATTTATCTCAAGATGTTTGTCCCTTACACTTTCGTCTGATCAATTTTAATTGTTTGCTCGAATGAAACCATACTCGCACGAAACACATGCCACAAACAATGAAATAATGTTTTAAAAATGAAATAACTTAATGCTCTGTTCGGCAACACTGTAAAAATTATAAATTGATTTATTTATATTTTTGAGGTAAAATGTGTGGATAAAAAGTAAAGAGAAAATATGTGTGGTTAAAAAGTTGTTTGAAAAATTATGTTGTTTATAAATGAATTTATAAATTGTAATAATTGTGTTAAAGAACAAAGAGATTAATTTTGAGCTAAGCCTGTAACTGTATTAATATTTAATTTGTTGGTAAAATTAAGTTCTTATTTGTTGGTAAGATTTTTGAACTTTTGCTTAGTTTCGATAATATTTTCAAAGTCTCCGAATTTTATTATTAAATGTAATTTTTTTCCTCATAGCACTCTCGTTAAAAAAAAAAAAAAAAACTGTTGAATAATCCAACCTCGCAAAACACAAAGTAATCGAGATTAATCAATAATACAGCAGAAGATAAACTATATAATTAGCACGTGATTGAATCAATACATAAACAATATAATTGCAAATAATGATAACTCCCGTTTTCAGCGAATTAGCGGACTGCACAGGGTGAAATCGAGGGCTCAAATCCAGCCCAATCCCCACAATGGTAACACCAACACTACCGGCTAGAGAACACTCTAAGACACCTCCCCAAACCGGCTAGAGACCCACTGCCAAACACACACCCAACCACACCAAAACCGGGTTGCACAGAGGAAGCACAAAGGAACAGGAAACAGTAAGGAAGTGATCACAGCAAGGAACCACAACAAGGCTCGGCCAAGAGAAGGACCAAGCGCCGCCTCCCCAACACCAAGAGCCAGACTGCCGAACACACCCACAACCCAGGAACCGAACCAAGGGCTGCACAAGATGATCCACAAAGGAACCGAACAAAGGGCTGCACAAAGAGACCCAATAGGACACGACCACAAGAAGATTCGGACAGTGCAGGAGACGCACAAGCAAGAACCAAGCACACAATACACTCGGCCACAACACCAACTACAAACCGGGGTGGTGATCACAAAGAAGGAGGGAGTCGGTTTCTCTCGAAGAGAAAAAGGAAGGAGCCGCTTCTTCACAGAGAAGAGAGGGAGAGAGTATCGTGAGAGTGAGTGTTCTAACGAGCCTAAGAGGGGGGTGTGGATAGATATAGGTTTAGGGTTTAATTAGGGAGCCCTAATTAAATGGGTCGTCTTGAAGCCTACCCATCGAGCAACAGGGTCGAGACCCAATTAAAACCTCGACGTGGGTAGTAAATCTCTTAGCGCGTGGGCTGCCTAATTGTGGAGATTGGGCAATACTTCGATCATGGGCCGAGGGCCTACGAAGCTTAAAATCCGACACTGTTTATTATCATTGCCCCCGAGGTTTGATTGGGACCAAAAAATCCCAAAAAACCTCCACCTTGGTTCCAATGAACCTGCAACACCAAAACACCTAGTTCATTAGTTGCACAAAATAGTTCCAAACGAATTTGAACTCAACATACCTTTTCCAATGTTTCACGTTAGAAACATATCCCATACCTGTTAACAGTACTCACCAAAAGGCTAAGGTAAAACCCAAGAGTACACTAAATCATAGCGATCCAAACTATGCATTTATATCACATTAGCAAGTAATATATCCTTAGACAAACAACACATGCTTTCTAAAGACAAATGTAAACAAATTACATTTCCACATGAGTCAATCAAGAGCATTTAATAACACAAAGTTATAGGTGACTCCACAAATGCGATAAGAGCACATCAAAGGCAAACCACAAATATTTTCACCAAGTTCACATAAAGAACTTAACATTAACACCAAGTTAATCAAACAAGGTAAACACAAGTAACGTAAATGACCTCCAAGAAAAGATATAACCATAATTACCTCATTCCAAAATCGATGTAGCTCTCCTCTCACCGCCATCTATGCTCACTAGACTACTCAACAATCACACTTAACTGGTAAACTACTAAGATCCTAAGACAATGGATGTACCTCTATCACAACCTCACTTCTTACCCAAAGAAGATAAAACTCGAATCTCCACCTCACCTAGAGATAATGGGAGCGTCCTCCACCTAATCGAGATCCTCACAGACAGAGTTAAAACAAGACATTTGACAACCTCACCTCTCGTGATCTACATGTCAAAAACACACATCCCCTAGCATGTCACCAAATACATTCTTAGGCATCTAGTCCAACCTTACCAGCTAACCCTCACTTCTAACATAACTACTGAATACCCATCCCACCAAGGGAACGACATCTGACACCTATTGTGAGAACACACAAAGCATCAAAACCTCACACCAAACCCAACCACCATGCATGTAACCATGTTATACACAAAATAACATATCACACTCAAATTCATGCAAATGTTGAATCAACGCAAATGAAATGCAACATAAAGAATGTAACCGAATAAAGTGACCACACACATGCAAAATGGTAAAAAATCAATCAGATGCACACAATTATTCAGTAGTAACTACTAGTGAGATAAGAATATCAATAAACTCCACTCGGATCACCTTCCGAGTAAGTAACTATATTGATCCCATTTCTATCCCCATCTCCTATTTTGTTTTTCTCTCCAGGGCAGTCTCTCTTATAATGACCAGACCTATCGCAACCATAGCACTTCCTTCCCTTCGCCTTACCCTGTGACTTAAAACTACTTCCACCCTTCCATCTATTACCCTTATTGTTTGAGTCACCTCTGTTTTTAACATGCCCACCTCGCATCATGTGGATCTCACCACTACCACCCCTCACATCTCTTTCAGCTTTCACCTCCCCCTGCCTACTTTTCAAGGAATCAATGGCAATTTCAGGTGTAAGAGTATCCCTCCCATATTTTATAGCATTCTTAACCTCTTTATAGGTGTCAGAAATAGCATTTAACAATATAACAGCTTTATATTCTTCGGGTACTTTTTCACCACTGTTATTGATGTCTTGCACAAGTTTATTAAAGACATCCAAGTTGTCATCTAAGTCCTTAGAGGGATCAATTTTGAAACTGAAAAAACTTTCAAGCAAGTAAAACTTATTAGGAGTAGACTTTGACACATAAAGCTCTTCCAATTTGTACCAAAGTTCTTTAGTGGTATCATGTTTTCCAACTTTACGCAAAACAGAGTCAGATAGATGCAAAATGATAGAAGTATATGGGAAAGAATTGTCAATAGCTTTTGAAATCTTTTGTTGTACCAAAATACCTTTCATTTTCTGTTGCCATATAGAAAAATCACCTTTACCATCGAAGATGTTCAATTCAAAACGGTGTGCAGACATCTTAACAAATAAGAAGCACACAATGCAATATAAGCACCACACGAAAAATCACACAGAAGATCCTAAAGGTCGCAATATACGCTGTTCTAAATTCTCAGGATTCCGTGAGACTCAAGGATCTCAGGTCAAGGGGATTTTCGACACGAGAGTCTAGGTGACAGTTCTAATAATAGTGCAACAAGCAAAATAATCACAAAAGATATCGCAAGACAAACAGCTATGAAAAACAGGTAAAGTCAAATAATTCTTATAACTAGCAACATACAACCGCAAGCCTAATGGTCACCCCACACAATGACCTGCTATTACTGGAATTTAAAAGTTTCAGCCAATTTACCAGAGCGGACCAATCTGAGTCCGTAATATGGAGAGATGCGAAATTATTTATCGTTTTACGTTTTACAATTAGCGATCTTTGGAGCGTAAGTAAGCACCAAGCTCGAGAAACCCCGAAATAGTGCCTAACCAACAAAAACGGTACAACACCAATTAAACAATAATTTTCAATTACAAAGAATTTGAAAATATAATTGGAACCAAATAATTTCGAACGAAAAAAACAAAACTAATTTTCAGTTAATGAAAATTAAATCAGGGAACTAGAAAACTCAATGAGTTCCAATGTCGATTCAATTCTGCCAATCAAGCCACCAAGGCTTTGATACCAATTGTTGAATAATCCAACCTCGCAAAACACAAAGTAATCGAGATTAATCAATAATATAGTGGAAGATAAACTATATAATTAGCACGTGATTGAATCAATACATAAACAATATAATTGCAAATAATGATAACTCCCGTTTTCAGCGAATTAGCAGACTGCACAGGGTGAAATCGAGGGCTCAAATTCAGCCAAATCCCCACAATGGTAACACCAACACTACCGGCTAGAGAACACTCCAAGACACCTCCCCAAATCGGCTAGAGACCCACTGCCAAACACACACCCAACCACACCAAAACCGGACTGCACAGAGGAAGCACATAGGAAGAACCAGTAAGGAAGTGATCACAAGGCTCGGCCAAGAGAAGGACTGAACGCCGCCTCCCCAACACCAAGAGCCAGACTGCCGAACACACCCACAACCCAGGAACCGAACCAAGGGCTGCACAAGATGACCCACAAAGGAACCGAACAAAGGGCTGCACAAAGAGACCCAATAGGACACGGCCACAACAAGATTCTGACAGTGCAGGAGACGCACAAGCAAGAACCAAGCACACAATACACTCAGCCACAACACCAACTACAAACCGGGGTGGTGATCACAAAGAAGGAGGGAGTCGGTTTCTCTCGAAGAGAAAAAGGAAGGAGCCGCTTCTTCACAGAGAAGAGAGGGAGAGAGTGAGTGTTCTAACGAGCCTAAGAGGGGGGGGGGGTGTGGGTAGATATAGGTTTAGGGTTTAATTAGGGAGCCCTAATTAAATATGTCGTCTTGAAGCCTACCCATCGAGCAACAGGGTCGAGACCCAATTAAAACCTCGACGTGGGTAGTAATTCTCTTAGCGCGTGGGCTGCCTAATTGTGGAGATTGAGCAATATTTCGATCATGGGCCGAGGGCCTACGAAGCTTAAAATCCGACACTGTTTATTATCATTGCCCTCGAAGTTTGATTGAGACCAAAAAATCCCAACAAATACAAATGAATTTGTCATCCATTAGACATTGGTTAAACATTTACTTTTTAACTCGACAATTATAATATTACAACTGGACTCAGAACACAAAATAAGTTCCTTTTAAAATAAATAAATAAATAAAATATTTTGCCCATAAATTATATACAAAAGCATATGGTTTTCAGTCATGCGGCGTGAAGTCCTTTGGCCAACATTATTTTAATTTCATTCTGTACTTAACTATTTGTACAAACTTGATCTTCAACCGTCCAGAACAAAAAAACAATAATGATTATGTCTTCCACTTTGTTAAATTAATTATTCTGGAAATTTGAAATTTAACCTTTGTCCCTAATTAATTATTATACGGTTTTGTTGAATGACTATATCATATAACATTAATTACTATAGAGCAAAGGAATTTTTTAAATTTTATATGAAAAGTTTGTCAGTGCAAATTATATTCATTTATTAAAACTAAAGACTTAAAAGTTGTTTAAATCAGTTTCAACCAAGTTTAAGCCACGTAAGAGCTTCTACAAGACTATATAAGTACAAGAACAAGAGAGCTTATAAAACAATAGGCGACCTGAGACTTTTTATTTTTACTCTACAATACTGCGTTTATTAAGTTGCGTATTTCAACTTTCAACTCCTTAAATGATTCAAATGATCATAAATTTGAATAAATTATTCATTGACATATAAAAATATATTAACTGAAAGATAATGAGATGTTTATTTAAAAAAATGAGCAGTTAAAATAGAGAGAATTTACTGAAGTGTATAAAAAATTTACTCTACATATTTAAAAGTGATCTCTATCTATTATATATAAGATACTTTTCATAAATAAAGAGTACGTTAAAGATTACTTAATTCCCACATTTTAAATAAGTTGTGATAGGAATTAGGACCCCATGGCATAATTGGGTAAAACATATGTTAGACCGTACTAAATGAGGTTGATATTAAGAGACTTGTTTGGTCTCATTGGGTTGGTTTTTTTTTTTTTTTTTCCAAATTCATTTTGAACCATAAATTTATATAAAAATCATAACGTTTCATGCTTTTTAACCACGGATTTTTCCAAAAATCTAAAATTTTTCGAAATCAACGGGAAAATGAATTTTTTATGTTGTACTTATTATATTATTACTAAATAATAACTAGGTTTTATATTGCATAAACTTACTTCAAATTCTTGTAAAGGAAATGGTATACACGTTTACAAATTCAAGTAAGCCTCTGCTTGGTTTTAATTTGTAGTAGATTTTAACAAAAGTAAAAAAATTATGTGGTTGAAAAGTTGAGGGTCTTATAAAAGTGTGAATAAGATTAATTATTATCACGACTTAAGTTTTAATTTATTTTTTTAACTGAACCAAACATAGGCAAACAAATATTAAACACAATTTTTCTCTTAAGCATATATAGCTAACGCATAGAAGGCAAAAGTGTTCTTGTTCTTTTACAGATTTACTTGTAATGTTTCTGAGTGTAGTCATTTCAAAGACAAAACAAACAAATAGTGAGTAGGCCAAATCTTTAATGATTTTGAGTCCCACCATTTTGCAATTTGGTGAAAAGTTGTTTTTAATGTAAGAAAGAACAAACACACACATACATGGGGGAGTTGAGTTATGCCTTTAATGTAGAGTAGGGGTCCTCATCTAGAAAAGTGATTTTTTCTTCACTGATTAAGGCGTGTAAATTTATGGCAGAAATATAATTCACAATTCATTTTCACAAACTTGTCATCATTCTTAGGCATTTAAAATTCGACTTGTACAGTTTTTTTTTAAATAGTAAGTATATATAATTACATGTTAGATATATGAATTGATTAACACAAAATGTGCAATATATTTATAGAGTTTTGATCTCCTAAGCACCTTACTTAGTTTTATGCTAAGCATCATGCTTAGGTAACAATAAGTATTTGTTATTTGAATATGAGCTGAACTTTTAGGCAACACATGAATCTAAGTTTTTTTGTAAATGGACACCTAAGTTTTTTTGTTAATGGACACCTTTGTTCGGATTTGATTACAAGTGTTTCTCAAAATATGAAATGTATATTTTCAATTTTTCAGTTTAATTAAACATTTTATATTCACACTAACACAAGGCAAGTAACAAAATCATAGACGAGCAAACTATTTTGTGGTAAATTTTGTCATTAAATTACTATAATTTTTGTTGTTTTATTTTGTATTTCTAAACTTGTGGATAATAATGTGAGGAAAATTTATTTTACTCTTTCGTCATGTCCATATTTTCTAGTAAGTCATATAAAGAACTTTACTAAAGGGAACGTGTAATATTACTCATATGCATCCACCTATAAAAAAATATATTTACAAATTGCATAAATTCAGTTAAGCGGAAGAATTATTGCGTGTTGGGTTGAGCTTAAATTAAAAAGTTTACTTATAAGTAAATAAATCTAAAAAATTAAGTTAAATTAGTTTTTATTAATCAAATTAGAAATAAGTTAATTATTTTGAAAGTAAGATGAAAAAAAAGAAGTTATCCAAACATATTAGATGATACAAGATTCTTTTAATTGAGCCGTACATGCTTCCAAAGCTGTTTTTCTATTTCAAGTTTCAGCTTAATTTGTAAGTTGCTTCATTCCTAAGGCAATAACTTCAAATAGAGGTTGGGATAAAGATTTGAGAAGAAATTAGGAATGCAAACTGTGTAGTGTTAGTGTTCAATTCATCGGTTCACAATTTTTATAGACAATTAGTAGTTGCACATACGTTGATATATTTTTACTTGAGTACTTAACAACGTAGTGTTAAGAGTACTAATTTGTTACTTGAGACTGTACATGTAATATTTAATAAGGTTAGACCTTTTTTCTTTGGAAGCCAAAATGTTACAAGAGTTTCTTTTTATTCTATCTTCGAAATAAAAATGTTAGGTTTTATGTTATCTTCATTCATGGACGACCGTCGAAATCACGTATGATAGATTTTTGTGTTACTTTTTTATTTTTGAGTTTAGATTAGGAAGAAAAATGAGGAACGAACAAACCTAAAGGTTCAAAATCAGTAGTTCTGTGGACATTTTTTTATGTACGTGACTGAAGAACATACGCATTCTTTGACTCCTTCCCTTAAAATTCTATTTCTCATGACATTATCTTATCTAGATCCAAAGAGAGCTCTTTAAAAAAAAAAAATACAAAAAAAATTAGCAATTACCATTATTCATGAGGCCATGTCAGTTTCCCCTCCAATAGAACACGCAGGAATTTCCTAAGTCCAGTCACTATAAGAAAAAAGGTCTTTTGCAATATTCAAATGTCAACATTCGCTAATTGAATGTTGCTAAAAGGGGTCTATCGCAACATTCAATGGTTGTATGTTGTCATTGGTTGATTTATTTAATATTTAGCAACATTCAGTAAGTGAATGTTCCTAATTTTAGATCATGTTCTCTTTGCTGTTTTCGGGTCATTTTGAGTTTTGAATTTTCGAAAATTTTGAAAACGCGTTTACTTAACCATTTTCAAAAATGATTTTTCCAAAAAAAATAAAAATAAAATAAAATAACAAACAAAACCCAAAATGAATAAAATTACTTTTGGGCATTTTGTATTGAAATTATTCAAAACACGCGTTTTGGATCAAAACGTGACCTAGTTAAAAAAAGGGGATTACTGGTAGATGATCTCCACATAGCAAATATTTTGGCAAATAGCCTTTGACCATAAAAGAGTAACTAAAATTAAACCAAAAAATGAAATAATATGTCAATGACTTGGATGCCCTCACTTCAAATATACCCTAATCCCTCTTTCTTGTGTCATTTTCATACGCTCCAGACACTTCACTCATCGTTTCTCCCTCAGTTCTCGTAGTTCCCAACATCTCAAAAATAAAGCCTCTCTTCAACATCTCCGGCCACTGCCCCCCATGTTGGTTGTTTTCTCCTTTCAGGTTTTTATTCCCCAATATTTCAAAAATCAAGGCTCTTCACTCGTCGTTTTCTCCCTCCAGAGTCGTATTCTCCAAAATTCAAAAAATCAAAGGCAGTCTTCAACATCATTCTCCAAACAAGCGATGATTATGTAATAATCAAGGATTCACGGCCACCATTATCGTGACCCGAGGCTCCGACGAGTTCCATCCCTTCATTCCCTGCCTCCCTGAGTTCAAATTCTAGTGAGATTCTTAATTCCTTGATTTATAAATTCTTTTATCTCACATTGAGTAGTGGATTTGAGTGTTCTGGAGGTGGAGGTAGTGGCTATTCCGAGGAGCAAGTGGAAAGATGGGAACAGTGTTTTGGGAAATTCACACGAACTTAAGGGGACAATGGTTGTAAAGATTTTTCAGTCATTGGATTCTTCTGTTATTTTGGATGCAAGTTGTGTGACTGTAAAGGTGGATAAAATGATAAAGAGACTAGAAAAAATGCACATGTATAAGCATGTGTAGAGTTATTGCAATTCATGCCTTTATATACATTCTGATAATAATCAATATACCATATCTAGTTGAATAATACGATTTTTCTCACCTTGTGATCCGGTGTCTGGTTGAAAGCTAGTTTTAACAACGAGTTTAGATATGTTTCGAAGCTTATAGTTCGTTTTAGTCCTTAATTATGTCATATTTTTAGTGTTTATCCTGATTTCCCAGTAGTGAGCATGTAAGTGATTAGAAAATGGAAGAAAATTTTTTGTGATTGCATAACTATTTTTCTTATAATTCAGTTACGTTAACCTGCATTTATTACTCTTTCAACATACTAGATTAAACGGTCTTGGAGATCATGAGAAATCTTGAATTGTTGTGTGTTAGTGAGTGAAGTTAATGTCCAGTGGTAAAGATGATTCCACCTGTTGACATTGGCACGCTTAAATTACTCTGTTAATTTCCATACCATATGTTAGTGTTACTCCACTTACTCAGTACAATTATTCTATTATAATTACTGGGTAAAGGGAAGTATTGTACATTTTCATGCATAAAGAAGAGATAGAGTATTTAAACATATTTCTATTTGTTTCAGTGATATAATCTAACTTGCAATGCTTTCTCTTTGCAGATAGGTTTTTCAAATGGAATACATTGTTGATGTGAAAGACGGGGTTCGAGGGAAGATAAGCAACAAATGTAGGCTTCAAATAATAAATGAGGTGTATTATAGCTTAGATGCAAAGCATAAAGAACTATTTACGGAATCATGTTTTGGCCACCTTTTGGATGTTGCCGAGATGAAAATGTCCCTTCTAATGGTTCACCAAATAATACTTAGGGCAGTGAGGAAATCAAATGAGAATGAAGTATGGTTCAAATTTGGTAATAGGCTTTCTAGATTTGGGCTAGAAGAATTTGTGCCAGTGACGAGCCTTAAAGCTGGGGAGTTGGAATATGAGGATGAGAGATTAGGCCTGGAAAGTGATCTAATGCAAAGAATGTTTAAGAAGAGTAAAGGGAAAGTCACCAAAAAAATTGTTGAGTGCATTCCAAAGATGTACTCATCAACCGGGCAAGTTGAAGTTGGGGCTTATCTTAATTGTGGCATATGTTCTGTTGGCTGCAGAGGAGAAACCCACTTTGAACTTGTGGTGGTTTTATTTAGTTGATGATATGGATTTCATCAACAATTATGCTTAGGGAAAGAGATCATGTGAATGTACAATTGGGATATTCAAATGCAATTTGGGAGAAACGACGAACAAATACGAAAGAAATGAACGATATCCCTACAATTTTCATGAATTTCTTCTTGCAATCATGGTAACAATTAAACTGATTTAATTGTATATATAATGTTTCAGTCAATAAATTGACCGTCTTTGTTTTTATTTCTACAAATTTGGGCATTTGAAGCAATTTCTGCTCTTGGGCAGGAGTTTGCTCATAGATTGGAAGGTGACAGAATAACAAGAATGTCGGGTTGGGATTTTCAGCATCCAAAACTCGATGGAGAAACAGTGAGTTGGTTCTTAGAAGTGAAATTGAAATGAGGAACTTCAAGGTGAAGTGGACGCTAGTGGCTTCATCAGAACAAGCCGATGAAGAATTCTACCAAGGAATCACACGATTTGATGATGCAGAAGACTCCAGGGTGGATAATAGCTTCAATGAAGATGGAGGGGAGGAGTCTGAGAAAGATGAACCAAATGTTTCCAAGTGCCGCAGCCATATGATAGACCATCTTCCTCTCATAACAATGATGAATTGGAGGTAATCATGCAAGAAATGAGGGAAATGGAGAGGAGGATAAATGGTCGATGTGATCACATTGAGACCAAACTTGATAGAATTCTGCAATTCGTTGAAAGTGGTGGCTTCGGACAGATAGGTGTGCATTTCAGTCAGAAATGAGGGGATTTGATACCTATTTACCTCATCATGAGGGTAGTGTGCCTGAAGAGAAAGGGAGGCAAGAGAAAGAGAATAAGGAGCAAGAAGAAGCCTATATTGTCTAGGATGCAGTTAATAATTCCATTATTGTGGAAGACTGTACTTATGAAGAGGAGCAAGTCACGCCAATTCAACATGAAGGGCCAAGGAATGCAACTGGGGAAGGTTTTTTTTTTTTTTTTGTCGTGATTTTATATTTTTTGGTTCTATAATTTCTTAAACTTAATCAAGTTTCGATTGATCTCCCTTCATAGGCATTGTCTCGAATCCTTCAACTACCATCATGTTGTATGAGTATCGAGGAATGCCTCACATTTTGATCCCAGATTCTGAGCACCGAATGGGAGAGCGTGAACTTGTTGACATTGTGATGTCAAATCAACTGGAGCAGTATGTAGAAATCTCTCACGGAGGTATATAATATGTAAATTAAATAAAGAAATAGGCTTTTGATGTACTGATCACTGTATATCATACATGTTTAACCAATTTGTAGATCAAGTCGGAGAATCTTCTGCTATTTTGCTTAAGGATCAGACAAATGAGGAATCTTCTAAAGGTAGAGGACAAAGGAAAAGAAGGAAGGTGAAATCATTACGTACCCCGTGGACCAATCCATTGAAGAGAAGGAAGTTCAAGAATGTCATTGTTTTTTATCCCTTCCGAGAAGTGGATCCTACAAAAGTGAGTGACTTGAATTAGTGGTTGGAAAAAGCTTCACCAAGGTAAATTGTTCTCTTCCTTTAGTCGAACCTAGTGTAGGGTCTTCATGTACTATATTGCTGATTTAATCATGGTGCTAATGATTTTATAGGGATGCAGTAGCATTGGCAATTTGTGATGCTGGGAGGAAATTTTTTGACGATCTTCATGATCAGTTTAGGTGGCTTAATGGTGATGTAAGTAAAAATGTTGTCAACTTTCTATAGTTTTTGGTCATTTCAATTTATTAATTGCATGTTTATGTACAACATGTGGACTTTGCATTATTTCACATCAAGGAGCGAGTAGTTAAATATGCAGATCTCTTTCGACATGATTGCACCGTTCTCGATTCCAATTTCTGGCTATTTGTGGAAAGCGCCTACCAGAATATGGAAAAGTCAGGCCAAAATAAGTCGGAGTACGAGTTTGCCAAGATGTTGGTGAATTACGTTGAAGGGGAAACTCCAGTCCTGGGAAACCTTGGATGAATTGTCGCTATCTCTATATTCCATATTGTGTCCCTCAATCACATTGGTTTCCACTTGAGGTTGACTTGGAAGAGCGAAAAATTAACATTATGAAGCCCTTGAAGGTGGTCTTACTATGGCTTGTGAAAAAACACGTCGATGGAAACTACAGCACATCAATGTTTATGTATCACAGGGTGAAGAAGCTTCCTGCACAAGATAATGGGTAAATTTTTTAACTTAAACACCATTTTGACATGTATTCATTGTTGGACTAAAATGTTGTTATCATTATTTTCTTAGCGAAACATTGCTCTTAAAAATGTTGATGGTTGGACTAAAACACTCTTCAATTTCTTTTTATAGATCAGATTGTGGAGTCTTCACAGTGAAGTTCATCGAATTTTCTTTAGCTGGACTTGGCCTGCATCTTGTTCAACCAAAGCATATGCTAATGTGGAGGCAGAAAATGGCGGCTGAGATTTTTGGAGGGGAATTCGACCATTAGAATGTGTATTACTGATTTAAACATACTATTCTTCAATAGTATTTTTGAGATGTGAAGTTGTTTTATGTAAATGGTTAATATATTCGATTTATGTACAAGTTTTTGTAAAGCTGATGTTTGTGTATATGTGCTTTTCAGTGTACAGGTTTCTGTTTATGGATTGAATTTTGAGGTGTGAATTGTTAATTAGATTTTTTTTTTTAAGTTTAAGTTGTTATTTGTACAAGTTATTAGAAGAATGCTCAAGTAGAAATGATAGCGGCACACATATCGTTCTAGTTATGCCGTTTTGCCTTTAAATGCAACTGGACTGATTTTAAGTTATGTAATTACGATATTTATGTACTTCTGGGCATATAGATGCAGTTTTCGGATGTCAGATTAGAAGAATGCTTAAATAGAAAGGATAGCGGCAAGCATGTCGTTACTGATTATGTCGTAACGACATGCTTGTTGTTATGCCTTTAAATGCAATCAGACGGATTTTAAGTTATGTAATTATGATATTTATGTACTTCTAGGCACATAGATGCGGTTTTCAGATGTCAGATTAGAAGAATGCTCAAGTAGAAAGGATAGCGGCATGTATGCCGTTTTAGTTATGCCGTAACGGCATGCTTGCGGCTATGCCTTTAAATGCAATCAGACGAGTTTTAAGTTATGTAATTATGATATTTATGTACTTCTAGGCATATAGATGCGGTTTCTGGATGTCGAATTAGAAGAATGCTCAAGTAGAAAGGATAGCGGCACCCGTTCTAGTTATGCTGTAACGGCATGCTTTCCGTTATGCCTTTAAATGCAACCGAAAGGGTTTTAAGTTATGTAATTACGATATTTATGTATTTTTAGACATATAGATGCGGTTTTCGAATGTTGGATTAGAAGAATACTCAAGTAGAAAGGATAGCGTCACGTATGCCGTTCTAGTTATGCCGTAACGACATGCTTGTCGTTATGCTTTTAAATGCAACCGGACGGGTTTTAAGTTATGTAAACACAACATGCATTCGTTTAAGATATTTGAGTAGTTTTATATTGAAATCAACGAAACTAATCATCATTACTGTCATTGTAACCGGACTAACACTCTATTTTTGTTTGTTTTCAAGTATTAATATCTATGGGGATCGAATAAAGCATTAAATTAGTAAGGTAGGACCATAATGGTACGTATACCACTTTATTGTTCCCATAACGGTATTTCTACCGTTATGGGTCGAAACTGTCCCGAACGACATGGAAATGGATACATGGACATGTTAGAGTGATTTAATAAAAATAAGATGTTCAGTGCTAATACAAATGAATGACAAGCCCGGTTACGACCATAACGACAAGCTTGCCTCTTAGTGCACCCGTAACGGTAATGGTTCCATTATGGATCTAAACTATTTGGAACGACATAGAAATGGATACAAAGACTTGTTAAAGTGATTTTTTCAAAAATAAGACATGTTGTGCTGATCCAAAAGACTGCAAGCCCATTTATGACCATAACGGCACGTTTGCCATTTTAGTGATTGCATAACGGCATCCGTGCGGATATGCTGAAAAATTATAACATCAACACAAAGAAAAGATCTTTTCACTTCCTATTACATATTGAATCTACTACAACATAAAAAAGCTATTATCTCCCTGTTACATGTAGAGATGTGGTGTGCTGATGATGCAAATGAGTGACACGTTTATAATTATGACCATAACAGCAAGTGTGTCGCTTTAGTGTACTCATAACGCAATGGTGCCATTATGAGTTTAAACTATTCGTAACGACTTAGAAATGGATACACAGACTTGTTAAAGTGATTTTTTAAAAAATAAGACATGCTGTGCTGATCCAAATGATTACAAGCTCGTTTGTGACCATAACGGCACTTTTACCATTTTAGTGATTGCATAACGCATCCGTGCTGTTATGCTGACAAACATTAGCACAAAGAAAAGATCTTTTCACTTCTTGTTACATATTGAATCTACTACAACATAAAAAAAAACTATTATCTCCCTGTTACATGTAGAGATGTGGTGTGCTCATGATGTAAATGAGTGAAAAGTTTATAATTATGACAATAATGACAAGTATGCCGCTTTAGTGTACCGGAACGCAATGTTGCTGTTATGGGTCTAAATTGTTCGGAACAGCATAGAAATGGATACACAGATTTGTTAAAGTGATTTTTAAAAAAATAAGACATACTGTGCTGATCCAAATGATTGCAAACCCGTTTATGACCATAACGGCATGTTTTCCCTTTTAGTGATTGCATGACGGCATCTGTGCCATTATGGTGACAGATTATAACATCAACACAAAGAAAAGATCTTTTCACTTCCCGTTACGATATTTATCTACTACAACATGCATAACAGTAAAACTCACCACCTTCAAGATATTTAATAAACATTCATCAAGCAAGAATACTAGAAATAATAACAATTCATAGCTCAAACAATACTAAAATGTATTAAAAACCTGAATTGCAAATTGCAAATTACAAATTTTATCAAAAGGATGTTCAATTACTACATAAAGTGTTTCCAATTCTATGCAGCTGACAAATGATTTGTACAAGTACTCCGATTGTGGCCAGTCTTCAAACACCTACTACATTTATGAGGCCTGCGTACCTCTTCAAATGATTTTTTTCGTTGTTTCGGTGGTCGTTCAACTCCCACTCATTCTCATTTGGTAATGGGTATATAAATTTTGAATAAGCTTGTCTCCAACAAAAACTAATATAGAAAGGAGTGCAAAGCCCATAACCATCAAGACCATCATGCCTTGCAGCGACAATTGCATGTGGGCAAGGAAATTTATCCAAATCAAATCGCCTACAAGTACACATGTATTCTTCCAAGTTAACAATGTATGATTCAGATTTTTAACTACTTGAAACTCATTTCTTGATATCCGAATCACGTTCCACCCATGTGACTCATTATACTTTAAACATATATTCTCCTCCATAGGTGGGGTGAGTTGGGTTGTGCACTTCTCTGCCTCTACATGCCGTTCATAATACCATTTCTACAATACATGTCAAATATATTCAATCAATCTTGTGATAGGGAAATCACATGTGTCCTTCAATGCACAATTAACAGATTCTGCGTTGTTTGTTGTCATGATATTGTATCGAACAACTTTGAAATGTGCTCTACTCCAATAATAAAAACTACCAACCTCATCTTCCAAGTAACTTCTGACCTTCTTCTTTATACCACAAAGGACAGCCATGTATGCCTCGAAATCTGTTATGATATAAGTCTTTGCCACATTTCTGAACAAAGAGGACAAATCAGCTTTTGGAAATCTAGCCTTCAAGTTATTGATAAAGATATGAAATTTGCATGATGTGAAAACTTGTATACATTACTAAATGCATGAGGAATACTTTTGCCACGGTCAGAAATAATTACTAGTTCGTCAGAGTGATCAGTTATTTCCGGTAAGTTACGAAAGAACCAAGTCCATGATACTTCATTCTCCGAGTCAACTATACCCCATGCAAGTGGATAAATTTGCATATTTGGATCTTGACAGGTTGCTACAAGCAGTGTTTAAAAAGGCGTGACAATGCGTCGCCTAGGCGCGAAGAGGCACAATGCGTTTACCAAACGCGTCGCTGAGCCTCATGCGTTAAAAAATGCGTTTGAACTCAATAACCGGGAATAAACCTACGAAAAACCGGTCTAAACCCGTAAAAACCCGGTCTAAACCAATAAAAAACCGGTCCAAACCCGTAAAAAATCGATCCAAAGCGAACCAAAAATGAAATTTAAATTTAAATTATTTAAATTAAAATTTATTTTTTATTTATTTTTTAAATATAAAAAAAATACAAGGGTCGCACCTGTTTAAAGGTGCAACCCATTTGAACTTGTGAGTCATGCCTTGAGAGTTAAGAGGTATATATAGGATGTAATGGGGTAGATTTAGACTTTCTAACCGATGTTGGATTGATGCATTTTTTCATTTGTTCTTTAATATTAAATTTACAGTTGTGATACAAAAACTCAAGTTGGTTGCTAGCTTAATTGGATAAGATGTTCTTTTTCCAGCCTTCACACGCGAGTTCAAATCTCCACAGTACCAAGTTCATTTTTTTAGCTTTTTATTGTATTATTTGTATTGTTTTTTCCTCTTATTTAAAAAAAAAAAAAAAAAAGTCCCTCTATCTATTTGAAAATTATTTTTTCTTTATATTCTCTTTTATTTATTCAAATCTCCAAACATTTGTATAAAATAATCTAATTAGTAATTCTTAAATTTAATAGTTTTTATGTGGAAAAAATCTATTTAATCCTTTAAAATAATTAAAATAATATTAATAATACGAAACGCATTATGACCCATATTCTTCGCATTGGTACGCCTAAACCTATAATTCTTGATTCTCGACCTCGCCGCCTCGCAACGCATTACGCCTTTTAGAACATTGGCTACAAGTAGAGTTCCTCAATATCTGCATGTCATGAATGTTCCATCTACACATATTACCCATCTCATTGACGTTTGATATCCACGTATACTTTGTCCCAGAACCATGAAAAAGTACTTGAAACGCATGCTATCATCAATTTCAATGATGGTCATTGTGCCAGTATTTTTTCGCTCTAAAACATGAAAATATGAAGGTAACTTAGCATAACTATCATCAGGCGTCCCTCGGACGAGTCCATAAGCAAAATACCTTGCTGTATATGCCTTATTATATGTTATAGTTATGCCAAACTTTTCACGGATATCATTGATGATGTTTCTCGATATGTAAATCCTCCTGAGATCTTCAAACCTGGAGGGAATGTGAGCTCCAATAACTGAATCGCTAGCATGTCGATGATCTCGACGATGAACACTCAAGGAGCACTTGTGATGGTTATAGTAGGTTCGGACTTGAACAAAATCAGACTCTTTCAACTTAGCTGCTCACATACGCCAGTTACAGTTTGTCTCCAGGAAAACAACTGCATAAACAGATTTATTTGACTTCTTGACCTTGAACTCAAAGTGATACTTTAGTGCAAGCAAATATATCTTTGATAACAAAGATTTCTTGGTAGGGAACAATTGTTTTAGTTGCAAATCCTCACATTCAGGAATCCTTGATGACTGCCCACTAGGGAATGAAATTAAACCTACCGTTAAATTCTCAATGTTCTTGTAGGTAACAACTTCATGTGTATAGACGCTTTCACCAGGCACAACTGTCACATGAGAATTTTCGTGAAGTTCTTGTCTTCTGGGGCTAAAGGGAACTACATCCAAACCATCCAAATCTATAAAGTTCCCTTCAGAAACTTCATCTCCCATATTACTACCCTCGACATGCACATCTGGAAATTCTCTACCCATGACGCCACGCTCCGTTGCACCTTCTGTTTGCATTTCACTAAGTGAGTCACTATGTGATTCAATAGTAGCATGTTCTCAATCCTCTCTTAAACCATCAATTTCTTCATATTCCTCAACATCTTTCTTCAAAAGCGTAATACAAAGAGGAACTTCTCTATAAATAGAGAAATACCACTGCACACTGTTGTCAGAATCAATCTTCATTGGGGGAACTGGAACTTTAGACATGCCAGGGACAATGGTTGTCATCTCTACATTATATAACCTTGAATCAACCTCCAAAACCTCTCGTACTTTAATGCACAGCTCCGCATAGGTAGTGGTTTTTGAAACAAGAACATAAGTCACATTTGCTCGACCATTGTCTATATTCCTCCATGTCCACCCACCGCATTCTTTCTCCACAAACTCAACGAAATAATAAACTAATATCCACACATTGTTTAACACATCCATGACTGCAATTCAAAATAAAATAAATAGATTTCAGTTGATTATATTACAAAGTGCTACATTATATAAGTCAAAATGTATAACAATAAACTTTTCAATCAATACATGATGAGTGCTAACAACAAAACTTGGCTTAATTTAAATTCGCAAGCAAATAGATATATTAGCAATAATGTAGTAACCCCCTAAAGTTATATGCAGTCTGACAGTGAAAAACTAAGATAACGGTATGTGTGCAGTTATGCATCACAGATAATGGCATATGTGACGTTATGACAAATTCTTAAGAAAATGTATAGATTCTTAAGCAAATGTATATCTGAACAAGAATATTGTAAACCCCAAAAGTTATATACCGGCTGACAATGAAAAAATTAGATAATGGCATGGATGCCGTTATGTATCACAAATAACGACATATGTGACGTTATCACAAATTCTTAAGCAAATATATAAATTCTTAAGAAGTGCATACATGAGCAACAATGTCATAAACCCCCAAAGTTATATACATTCTGCAATTGAAAAATAAGATAATGGCACGGATGCCGTTATGAATCACAGATAACGGCATATATAACGTTATGAAAAATTCTTCAACAAATGCATGAACCAGCAAAATTTCACTACACCAAAACAAAAAATCAGCAAAAAAAAATTGCAAGAATTGATTTTAACCTTTTTCTTCTTCAATTACAAATCATGAATGTGTATAGTTTTGCACGTTTTCAAATATTCCAAGCATCAATTTGCGAAAATGGAGGACAAACAAGAATTTTGTTGGGTTTTTCTTTGGAAAAACAACAATGAAAGAGAGGGAGATGTTGAAGGGAGGGAGATTTCGAAGGCTGCTGCTACGAAAATAAGAGTGAAGAAGGGTTGCTGGTATTCAATGAAAAATTAGGGCATGTTTGGTTGGTGTTGAAGGTCATATAGTTAAAAGGATAGTTTGGAAATTGTATAATATATTTTATCTTTTATTTAATGGTGAGAGTTATTTAACAAAACATTGTAGAAGTGAGCTTATTTTACTAAAGTTATGCTTTGACAAGATCTTTTAACTCAAATAACCTTAAATCACCGGTGACCACGTACGCTACCTCTTCCTAATGTTCTCCGATTTCTTTGGTTTTTTGCTTCATTTTTCTTGCTGATTCTTCAATTTTCTACTCCCTTTTTATGGATTGAGATGTTTTGCTAATTTATGTTGAACTAATTCGGCTATAAAGATGAAATATTTTTCTCTCTTTCTAATCTGATGTTTTTATTTACACATAAAGATGAAAATGGCCTTCGGTATACGGAAAAGATTCTGATATATGCTTAGTAGGAATCGGTAGGTGTATGTTTTTGTTAAATATAAAACCTTTGTTTATGTGATTTCCTTGTTCATTTTGGTTTACGCTATAAAGGTTTTAGAAATGTATACAGATGCTACATAAAATAAATTCCTGAATATAGTTCTGCATCGTCTATCTCAAACTGATTATCAAGATCTTCCTTTTTTACATCCACCGATGATGGAATTACATTTCTTCATGGTTTCGGGTTTCTTCATCTTTCGTATAAGTAATAAAGTGGACGTGGGTCCAAGTATCGATCCCATAGATTGCTTTAAATTGTATTTTAGACTATTACCTTAACCGGAACACGAAATTGTTTTAATTTGAGAATTTTGATTTTGAAAATTAAAATAAAGATTAAACTAAAAATAAGAAAATTTGATTTGTTAAAACTTATAAAAGCAAACGCGTTAGAATTATGAATCCATTTTAACCAAATCATCCATGTATTTAACCAAATCATTTAAAAACAACTTATGGAGTTTTGAATATCCATGTTCCTAAAATGTTTTAAGTCCTCTTTCGAGCGATGCATAAAAACCTATCTCTAAATGTCAATTGACTATATTTCTATGACAATTAACCAATTAGAAAAGCATTAAAGGTCAATGAACACTATATAGGATAATACAAACCATAGGGGTATATTTCTATCCCCTATCGGACTTTGTGGCAATTAAATAGCTTCTAATGAAATCCTACTCTTTCGAACATAGAAAATCATGAAAACAATCACACAAAAACTGGCCAAACAATTGCATGATAATAAAGACACTTATTTAATTGCATCAAACCCATAAACTGCATATATTAAATAATTGGTAAAAAACATGGAATCAAATAGTTAAAACTTCATCACAATCCTAATTGGAGTTCATCACCCTTTTCACCATGTTGTAGAAGAATCTTCAATCATGCTCCAGTTGGTTCCTTGAAAGTTCGATAGCCCTTCTGGATCACCTTTGACAAGTTTGGAACCCCTAATTTATTGCCCCAAGTCTCTTATTTATAGATGTTCACGAAGTCTAGGTTAATTGAGGAGAAAAACTGCTGAATTCCGCGCAAAAAGCCCAGCTTCGACCCAGTCAAATAACCGTTCGACCGCACGGTTCAAATATGCGCGATCGCACGACGATGCAGGTAAGTTTTAGTCGCTGATTTTTTTTTGGCCGTGCGACCGCACGGTTATAGCACCGTGCGACTGCACGGTATTACGGTTTAAGGCAATTTCTAACTTTTAAATGTTACAAGTTGGTCCCCTATCTTTTAATTGCACAGCAAGTCCTCCAACTTCTGATTGTTGCAATTTAGCATCTGAACTTCTGATTTCTTCCAAATTTGATTTCTTCTTCCAATTGGCCCTTTAATTAACTGCATCAATTCTTGATTTGCTCACTTTGACACTTTTTACATCCAATTGCTCGATTTTGACTTCAATTCCATTGTTTTCACGACTTTTGGATTATTTCTGAAATATAAAGAAATAACACAAAATAAATAGCAAATATTATAAAACAAACATATAAAATCATACTTTTAGGATAGAAATAAGTGTATTAAAATACACTTATTAGCGGCCATGGATGATTGTGCTCAAAAGTGTAGGTGATTACCAGCATATTCGAGTTGGTCCGGGTCCATTCGACTTGCTTTCTTACTGAACAACCCTTTGAACTACTACGCCTGTAGTAAACATTTGAATATTGAATTTCAAAAGAAACAAAAATTAAGAAAAATCTGAACACTCAAATAAGGATAACAAAAAACAACCAAATGGACAATATTAAGGATGTTGAAAATTAAATTAAATAGTGTTTCTTTTTCTAAGAATCATAGTAGACGCTTTTATATATAAAGAAAACCTTAAAAAGTACCTTTGCATGCAAAAGAAAAAGCATGTAAAAAAACGTATAAAAACTCAAGCTACATAAAATAAATTCCTGGATAAGTATGCAAGCCAAACTTCATTGGAGTCACGGGATTGGGTCTAACTTAAATCTTAATATGGATAGTTTAATTACATGGAAAATCAGGCCATTTAGATGAAAGTACATATCTGTGCAGTTAGAATGGCTTTGAGGCTGTTCTATGAGTTTAAGCTACCAAATTTGTTTTATGTTCCATTTTTTTATTGAATATGCCATCCTATCATTTGCATTATTAAAAGAAGCTTTGATGTTGCATGTTATACTTCATAGTGCATATTAATTAGTATTCCGTTCAGCATCCTGCTTTGAATATCAGTATAAAAATGCTAAGAACTCTGGAAAAATCTGCTTTTGGCAATTCTCGATGAATCGTATGGCATCTTGTGAAGATGTGGCTGAACAAGTTGCTCTTATAGGCACCATGAAAAAAGGAAAAAAAAAAAATCATAGTTGAAAATGGAAGGAAAGTGGAAGGCTTTTTCATAAGGAAATTAGGCACCTAAGTAATCATTCTCTTAAATTTCAATTGGTCTATCACCTTCATTTGGTATCTTATATTTGCATTTCTTATTGTAAAATCCAACAGTTTCTGCATAGAATATAGTTACCAGAGTAACAGTTATGATAAACTTGCCTTTTTAACTTTATAGACTTCTTTATATAAATTAATGTCATCAGCAAATTAACATACAGAAAAGGACTTCATCTTAGACATTTTATGTAAATGATTGGTTGATGATGATTCTTGTTGTGTAAGTAAATGTGTCTTGTATTGTGGAGAAGATTTGTAACACTTTCTTTATTATTCAGCACATTCCACTAATGCTTTCTGTCCAGATTAATAGACGTAATGATTTGTTGTGAAGGTTGGATATCAATAGATAATGAACAATTCCAGTTTCTTTCTGGAATTACGAGGCATCAACTGGGAACTGATACCAAGGAGAAAAAGCGATGTTCCATTGCCAAATACAAGCAAAGGGATGAAGGCTGATGAAGTCACTGCAATTATAGAGTAAAAAGTCAGTCAAATAAAGGATCTCTTCCCTGATTATGGTAAAGGTTTCTTAGCTACTTATCTTGAAGCCTATAAGCGATTCAGAGGATATTGAAGGGAACACTCCATGAAGAATTACAGTTTCTTGACATATCAATGGAAAAAATTCCACCTTTCAAATTTGTCCTACCCATGAGCAAGTATGACAAGGGGAAAGGGAAACTAGTGGAGATTGCAGGGGATTTACCCAAAATTGTGGATCTCAATTTTTTTGTGGGTTCATTTGTAATTTTACCTAGAAATTTATCTGTATGCGTATAATAATTGATTTGACTTCTGATGTTAACAAGAATGTTCATTTATGTTAAAGTTGTGAACACCTCTCCACAGTTTGTTGCTAGTTCTTTCTTTTTGCAAGAAATTTGATCTTGTTTTGTATCTCAATGAAGAAAAATTGGGTTTCTACTAAGGTGTGCTTTTGATGTTAATTTGACATTTTTTTTTTCACAACAGAATCCATTTGATACACAAGTTTGAATTACAATTTTTTTGAATGAAAAGTCGCAATGGTTGAGTTGTGTGCCAATCCAATGGTATTGGATTCCATTGATTTAATTAAGAAGGCCTTTTCAAGTAGATATATTCATTTGAGCAAATGTTATCTCTATTGCAATTGAACGAGGGACCTAATTAATTTTAGGTCAAGTTTTTGTTTCATTTTATGAGTCATTTTAGGAGATGAAATATTAAATGAGTAACAATATATGAATAAAATATAATACTGAATAATATATTGACATTGAAATTAATGCAATTCAACAAATCAACCATTTTGGTACATATAAAATATCACAAAATAATTATTCAAGAAAGTTATAAAGTAAACACATTTTTCAGTTTTTTATTTTTGAAAACAGTTTTTCAAAATTATAAAGAGAACATGATTTCAGCAATTCCAAAACAAA
Organism: Ligustrum vulgare; assembly: GCA_963555705.1. NCBI lineage: Eukaryota > Viridiplantae > Streptophyta > Magnoliopsida > Lamiales > Oleaceae > Ligustrum > Ligustrum vulgare. Next base: position 35,582,010 of record OY743173.1, on the reverse strand, counting down.
CACCAAAAACAGAAAACTCAAAACAAAATCTAAAACTCAAAATCGAAACACAAAGAGAACGACCCAGCCTTTTGCAACGTTCATTGTGTGCTACAAAAAGACTCGGCTTTTGAAACATTCATTACGCGCTGCAAAATTATTCGTCTTTTGCAATGTTCGTTGCGGGTTGAAAAAGGGTACCCTTTCACAAAGTTCGCCCGAATGTTACAAAAGGGTACCATTTAATAACGCGCAATGTGTGTTGCAAAAGATAAATCTTTTTGCAATGCGTAATGAACGTTGGAAAAGGGTAATCTTTGACAATGTTCACTGCGCTTCCCCAAAGGGTACCATTTCTCAACATTTAGGAGAAAGTTGTCAAATGGTACCATTTGGCAAAGTTTTTTGCGTGTTGCGAAAGGGACCAAAAGGTGCTTTTTGGCAACGCATATTGAACATTGCCAAAGAGTTTAATTGGGGCTAAACTTCATATTACCTAAAATTGTGAGACTAAATTGTAAATTATTGGTGACTAAGTTGTAAATTTTGAAAGATAACAAAATCAAAAACCTAAGGCCCCGTTCTCTTTGTTGTTTTGAGCCCGTTTTGAGTTTTCGATTTTTGGAAATATCGAAAACGCGTTCACTTTGCCCATTTTCAGAAACGAGTTTTCCAAAACACCAAAAAAATTACAAAGGAAACTCAAAACGAGTTTATTACGTTTTGGATATTTTGTGTTAAAAAGTCCAAAACGACCAAAACGCGTGTTTTGAATTTTTTTATTTTTTTTTGTGTAAATGTGAGACACTTCATTCACTTGAAGTTCTTATATTATTTTGTAATTATATATAGATTCATGTTAATATTTTATTTTTTTTTGTAATTTTTTATTTATTATTATTATTATTATTATTATTTTTTTAAATGTGAGACACTTCTTTCACTTAAAGTTCTTATGTTATTTTGTTATTATATATAGATCCATGTTAAGATTTTTTTTTTTTTTAGTAAATTATTATTATTATTTTTTTGTAAAAGTGAGAGATACTTCCTTCACTTGAAGTTCTTATGTTATTTTGTCATTATATATAGATCGTCTTAAGATTTTATTTTTTTTTTTTGTAAAAGTGAGACACTTCATTCACTTGAAACTCTTATATTATTTTGTCATTATATATAGATCCATTTTAAGATTTTTATTTTATTATTATTATTATTATTTTTTTTTTGTAAAAGTGAGACACTTCCTTCACCTGAAGTTCTTATGTTATTTTGTCATTATATAGATCCATGTTAAAAAAAAAAAAAATCTTTTTTTTTTTAATTTTTAATTATTATTATTATTATTATTATTATTATTATTATTATTTGTAAATGTGAGACACTTCCTTCACTTGAAGTTCTTATATTATTTTGTCATTATATATAGATTAATGTTAAAATTCTGTTGGTCCGTGGTTAAATTTTTGTTTAGCTAAAACAATATTAATGATGAATTTATTGACATAGAGAACTAACTGATTTATTAACATTAAAATTAATGATATTCAACAAATCAATCATTTTTTACATATAAAATATTACAAAATAAATATATCAAAAAATTACAAAGTAAACGCATTTTTCAGTTTTCTATTTTTGAAAACAGTTTTCCAAAATCACAAAAAAAACATATTTTCAGCAATCCCAAAACAAACAACCAAAATTCAAAATTCAAAACTCAAAATCCAAAATCGAAACACAAAGAACGGCCCCTAATATTCTATACCAAATAACCACTCCCGTTTCTTATCTTTCGCAGCCTTTCTCCCTCTTGACTCTTTGCCGCCCTTTTCCTCTTGACCTCTCACTACCGACCACCGGACATCACCACCCGTCACACCCTGCGATAAGAATCCCCTTCTCCCTCCCAACACTGGTGAAGAACTCGAAATTTTGTTTCAACAATGTAAGAGCTTTTGTTCTTTTGATCTTTCATCGTTTTATTGCTGGATAGATGATGTTCTTGTAGCAATAGAATCGAACCCATTAGTTTCATTGAACCTCGCTTGAATCTATTGAACTCATCATTTTCATTGAACCTCATTTTCTTGTTCAAAACTTGATCTGCCATCATCAATCATATTAGTCATTGATCTTTGCATTTTTGTACATACTTGCATCGTGTTTGGGTTCGAAAAATTGAGAACATTGGACAAGAGTTGGACACTTAGATTGTTTTGCTGAGTGGATATGATTGATTTTGTCCATAAAATTTGTAATTGATTGTGTGTGCAACATTCAACTAAAGTTTCATTCCTTATTATATTTATTTAAGTTCTTTATGAGATAATTAACGAGTTTAATGAATAAGAATTGTTGTAGTGCTACTCTTGTTTTCTGTGAATTTAAACAGTGGGCCTAGAAAATTATAATACTGATTAATAAACTATAATACTAGTCATATAAATGAATATTTTGTCTATAATACATGAACCTTTCAAATTAAATCTACAATTCTTTTAAATATTATGATTATAGTTTGAAATAGTAAACGACATATTAGAAAGCGTTATGATTATAGCTTCATTGAACCTCGCTTGAATCTATTGAAACTTACATGTATGCATCTTAAATATTCAAAATGATATCATAAAACTTGAAGTTATGAGAAAATGAATTAATAAGACTTAAGACTGGTGATGATTATTGATACGACCCATTTCAGATCATCCTACTGGATATGAAACGTGATGTGTGCAGATGATAGGTGACAACTAGATGTTGGACCCACCACCAAGATAACCTTGACTTTTCTTGGATTCTTAAAAATTTAATAAAAAATTTGCCAAAATTTCTCTTATAAAATGGACTAAAACCACCTAAAAAATAATAACATTTCCCAAATATCTATCTTCTTAAAGTTATTAGAAACTTCTGAACTCACTGACACAAACTAACCCACCCTATATTTAATTAATTCGATCATTTAATATTTTTTAGAGTACAACCCAAATGAATATAGTAATATGGAAATGTAGTGAACCCAAAAGCTTAGATATTTAATCAATTAGATCATACAACCTCCTTATGTCTATGACATGACTTGGCAGATCAAAAAGCTCTAAATACTTCTTAATTCAAATTCATCTGTACCCTATATAAAATGAAATATATGGGAGAAAATATATGAGCTTATAACTCAGTGAGTGGATAGTTCGAAAATGAGTAAATTTTTCCCATAAATACATATTTATTCTATTATAACTTTAGGAAAGCTCTAAAATTCAGTAATTACTTTTAAAACTGAAACATGCTAAAAATCGTAAAATCATTTATTATTTATTCTAAATGAGCATATGTAAAGCATAAGTGATATAAGAAATATGATATCATGAAAAGTATTGAAAGTGTGATCCCCAAATTGCAAGAGTTCAAACTTGGAGGGCCAACTTGTGGCAACCAGTGAAGCTGAAGGACCTCATGTGCAAATATGTGTTAAAAAATCTTTAATAATTCATTTTTGGGAGATTGCTGATGACGTCCTTCTCTCTCTCTCTGAACAAAAAACCACAGAACTATTTCCCTTTCGTTTGGTCGCGATTCTTCTCTCGGTTTAAGCATATTTTTCACCAAAAATTTGTAATCACTTGAAGTTAGTGATTGGGTCTTTGTATAGAATATATTGTGGTTGGTTTTGTGCGATTATTGGTGTAGTATTTGCGAGAATGGGGCAGTCCGTTCGGTAATTTCTTAGGTCGAATTGGTGCGTGATTCTTGTATTCTTTGTAACTCTCTTTGGAAGGTTATTTGCTAGCGGAAACGGGTTCGGTCCTGAGCCCCCCAGATGTAGGTATATTCGCCGAACTGGGTCACCAAATCGAGGTTGTTTCTTTCTTTGATTTTCGTTTATTTCGATTCTTGATTGTTTAATGTATGTTATCCGCGTTAGTTACGTGAAATAGGCTCGATTCTAACCTAACAACAAGCTATCATTTCACAATATTATAAGCTGAAATCTATATTCTGTAAACTGAACGAACTAGGTTTTGTCATCTGAAATTTGTTAAACTGTAATATGTAAGAAACCACACCAAACGTACCCAACTAAATCATCTGCTAAAGTTGGAATCTATATATAGTCATACGCGTGTAGACCGCTGAGCATCTCTGTACCTGGTCCAAATCCCCTTTGGGTACAAAAGTGGGTCCCAAAGACCTCATATACATATGCACTCTTACATATGGCCCAAAGCTTCTCTGTGCATAAGGGTAGATCTTAAAATCCTTTGAACATTGGCCATAGGCCCCCTCCATGATAGAGAGGCCTAAAGCGCCTTTGTGCATAGAGTGGATCTTAAAATCCTCTGAACACGGGACATAGGCCCTCTTCGTGCAGTAAAAACAAGAACAAATAACCACATTGAGTGCTTTTGGTGATTTTGAAATCATATGTACTCAACTGAACTAATCATACTGGTAAAACATGATAATATAACTATCATGCTTAAACAAGAGTAATTATAAAATTTTTATTTTAATTATCATGCTTTTCTTTTAATCATGCTAAAAGGGATTAATTTCAAAATCATTTGTAACATATAGAAATTCAATGTACTTGAATAACGTAAAATCTTTTAAGAATTTAAAATAATAAATTCTCCACTCATAGAGCTTTTAATTGAAATCTAAATGAGCTGATACGCCTTATCAAATCTCCTGAAACAATAATATAAATCTTTGGTATTAAAATCAATATATCAAGTCATTGGAAATCGGCTAATACCTAGGAATGACAATAATACTCACGGACCCGATATCCGTTGGAGACCTGACATAAATGGACGAGGATTACCCGACTAAATAGGTTCGTGGATCGAGTATGGAGGTAAACTTTAAAACTCGATATGGGTATGAGTCGGGTGTGGGTTTTACTGCAATACCCATACCTGACCCGCATATCCATTAATTTCCTTAAAAAAATATATAATTTAAACAAAAGTGATTGTGTGAAAAAAAAAAAATTGAACCCAAATATTTATTGACATTGTTAACGTCTAAACCTTAATATGTTTAAACTATTGACATTTACATTGTTTAAATTCACATGTTTAGTTTCAATCTAGAACAAGTCTTTTTTAAAGTCAAATTCAAGTGAAACACAACATTTAACTGATTCAAGTTAATACAGAGTACCTCTAGTATATAACCTATTTATAGTCCTCAAAGAAATAAATAAATAATTGGTAATAAGTTTTAAATGGGTATAAAAGTACACTCACCTCCGACCCACCCCCTACCAACACCCGACCTGTGGTTCTTAAAGGGGTATATGGGTAGGGTATGGATGTTGTAAATATCTAGTGTGTAGGGTATGAGTTTGACAAACTTGACCCATACCCGACCCATTGCCATCACTACTATAACTTAATCTCTTTCAATTCTGTTTGTTAGATTACCGAACTCAAACAATTTACTATAAGCTTATTCCGATTCTCTAATTACTCAACTTATTTCCTTTCATATACTTATCAACCAGTCATTAGGGATGGATCTAGGATAAAAGTTCAGTTAGAGCGACCGTCGTTGACTGTGGACCATTGAGCGTTGATCGACGACCGTTAACGACCTCAATTATTATTATTATTATTATTATTATTATTATTATTATTATTATTATTATTATTATTATTATTAAATAATATTAAAAATTCGAAAATTCAATAAACTGCAATTCACAAATCTAATATTCACCAAATCACAATAATGATAATTCAAATTCACGTAAGGAGAATGTGGAGCTCACAAGTGACCATTGCAAAAGTGAAAAACACACTGAAAATTAACAATATGTTCGACGGCAGTTAACCGTCAGTTTTTTTAAATTTTTGGTGTTTCTAGGTAAAATGTGTGGTTAAAAATCGGGGAGAGAAAATGTGTATGGTTAAAAAGTGATTTGAGAAATTGTGTTCTTTATAAATTGATTTAAATTATAATGATTGCGTAAAAGAACGGTGTGTAAAAAGCAACACATTTATGCAAAATTTTGGAATCACACTTAAAAAATAAAATCGAGAGTTCGTGTGTCACCTAAGCAGCTCTGAGAATTAGATTTGATTCAATAAAATTGCTATCAAGTGACCCATTAGTATTGACAAGTAAGACGAGTGAAATACTGTGCAAGATGGGTTTTCAGTGGAGGCCTAAAAAAAAAAAAAAACCACTGCATCTGGGCTTTGGTTATTGGGCTTATTATAATAAGGGAAAATTACATGGACACATGCATTTCAAATATGCAATTTAAAAATCTGGTGGGGCATAATTTTTTTGTGAATTTCAGGTGTTAATTCATTTAATTAATTAATTATATATAATTAAATTAATACATAATTAGATTTAATTAACTACCCCAAACAAACAAAAACAGAATCGTCTCTCTCTCTCTCTCTCTCTCTCTCTCTCTCTCTCTCTCTCTCTCTCTCTCTCTCTCTCTCTCTCCCTCCTCCCCTCTTCCGTCGACAGTCTCTTTACCCCTCTCTCAAACTTCGGCGATTTAAAGGTGGCGGCGGCGAGTCCGATGTCTCTACCCTTCTACCAACTCTCTTTTACCAGTGACGGTTTAGGAGTAGCCATATATCTATCTCCCACCATCTCTTTTACAGGCGACGGTTTAGGAGGGACGAGATCTCTGCTAGATGCTATCTGTTCAGGTGTGTATTCTGATGTGGATGAGCATTTTTAATGTTGGTGGAGGTTACATGACGGTGGTGGTGACACGTCATCGGAGGTTTTGTGGTGGCCGCCACCTAGGGGCTAGAAGTGCATCATTTTTTAAGTGGCAGTGGTGCAATGGTCTTTTTCATGTCTTCGAATTTCTGCGACGGCGGTGCAATTGACTCAAATTCTTGTTTATTTGTGGATTTGTTGGTGGTTGTGGAGACGGTGGTCGGATGGGTGTGGCAATTTGAAGTTGTGGTTTAGGCATTCAGTGGACGCTATAGCTTCCATGGTGTGTGTGCAGGGGCGGTGGTGCGATATGTGGTGGTGGTATGATATGTGTGCAGGCCTGGTGGTAATGCAGTCATGGTCGTGGTGAGGTGGCAGGATGGGGAGGAGGAGGGGCGGCGGCGACGGTGTGGCGATGATTTAGCAAAACCATAGCTTGAATCCGGATTTGGGGACAGGGACTCGAGCCTGTCAATTAAGTGATTTCGAGGACTTGAGATGCAATTTTTCATAATTAGGTTTTTTGCACTTCATTTCCTCAAAGTTTATTACGAAAAAAAGTTGATCCTTGATATTATGAAAGTGATAATTAAACTTCCTAAAATTATAAAATTTGATATGCGACTAAATTAGGTAAATGTGATTAAAATATTGACTAATCGTAATTTTGTACGACTTGTAACGAGTATGGAACTTGATCAATTATTAGGTAAATGTAATCAAAATATTGGCTAATTGTGATTTTGTGCGACATATGATGAGTGTGAAATGTGACCAAAACGAGTAAATTGTGGCGAATCAATAAATAATATGAGACCAATTATGGATGATTGTGGCAAAAATATTAAATAATCTTGACCAAGAAACTAAATGTGACTAAACTACGACTTTATGTGACCGAACATTGATCGTGTGTGATAAACTAGGACTTCGTGTGACCAACTGTGACTGGACTGCAACCTTGTGTGACCAAACTGTGACCTTGTGTGACTTAACTGTGACTTTGTGTGATTAACTGTGACTTTTTGTGACCAACTGTGACTTGGTGTGACCATTGGACGAGGACGTGATGTGACCTACAATTGTGTCAAATATGACTATGTGTGACCGAACTCTGACTTTGTAAGAACGAAGTGTGACTTTATGTGATTGACCTGTGACCTCGTGTGACCTAACTGCGACTTTGTGTGATCGAACTTTGACCTTGTGTGACTAACTGTGACTTTGGAGGGGTGGGGTTTTAGAGGTGGGTGTGGCTAGAAAAAGTAGAAGAAATCATTTTTTTGTGGCGAGGTGGGGTCGGAGTGGGTGGGGTGGGGATCGGGGTTGGGGTTGGAAAAGTAGAAGAAAAAAATCATTTTTTCGAAGGGGGTGGGGGTAGGGTAGGGTGGGGTGGGGTGGGGTGGGAAAAACTAGAAGAAAAATAATCATTTTTTAGAGTGGGGTGAGTGGGTAGGGTGGGGTCGGGTTGGGGGTTGGAAAAAGTAGAAGAAAAAAATTATTTTTTGGGTGAGTGGGTGGCTGCATGGGTGGGGTGGGGTAGGTTAGGATAGGGTGGGTTGAGATGGGGTGGTTGGGGCGAAGTGTGAAAAAATAGAAGAAAAATTAATTTTGGATGTGAGTATGGTGGTGGCGGGGTGCGGTGGGATGGGGTGGGGCGGTTGGGGGAAAATGTGAAAAAATAGAAGAAAAATCATTTTTGGACGAGGACGTGATGTGACCTACAATTGTGTCAAATATGACTATGTGTGATCAAACTGTGACTTTGTAAGAACGAATTGTGACTTTATGTGATCGACCTGTTACCTCGTGATCTAACCGTGACCTCGTTTGACCTAATTGTGACCTCATGTGACCTAACTGTGACCGCGTTTGACCAAACTGCAACTTTGTGTGACTGAACTTTGACCTTGTGTGACCAATTGTGACTTTAGAGGGGTGGGATTTTACAACTAAATTTGTAATTGTAACTCTGTGTGCCTTAACTGCGATCTCGTGTCAACTTACGTGACTGACTATGATTTTGGGGATGGGGATGGTGGGGTAGAGGTCGGAGTGGGTGGGTTGATGGGGGTGGGGTCGGGGTTGGAAAAGTAGAAGAAAAAAGTCATTTTTTGGAGGGGGGTAGGTGGGTGGGTGGGTAGGGTGGGGTCTAGGTCTGGTTGGGGGTTGAAAAAAGTAGAAAAAAAAATTATTTTTTGGATGGGTGGGTGCGTGGGTGAGTGGGGTAGGGTAGGTTGTGTTGGGACCATGGATATTTTAATTTTGCCCAATCCCAAGCCCAAGCCCAAGCCCAAGCCCAAACCTCAGGCCCAAGTGAGGTTCCAACCCAAAACCAATTGGTAATGGGTGGAGTAGCTCACTTGGGTTATATGGTGGTTTATTTCCTTCCTCACAATCGATGTGAGATTATTGGCTTAGAACCAAACAAACAAGCCCTTAGAAATGCTATCTTGTTTAACATAAACTTGTGTGGTATTTCGAGGATTACTTAAAGTAATCGGGGGCAAAAATAAAAAAAGGGCTTACGACCGTTAAAACCAATTGGGAAATAAAGTTTTTAATAGTTGCATAAATTTGTTAAAATGTTTTTACAAGTGAATTTTGGACTTGAGTATTTTTCTATAAAAGGGTGCAACAAGTTTTAAAAGAGTGTGGTTTATTTTTATCTAGAAAAGGAGTTTTCTAGTTTTCTCTCTACAAAATATAATTTGGGGTTTTTCTTCAAGGGAGTCAAGAAAAAGTTTATATTCTTGATTGAATTGAGAGTGCATGATTTTGATTTTCTCATTGGTATGGTCGTGAGCCTACATTTTCGGTCGGTATCGAATTCATTATTTTGGCGTTCTTGGTATTCTTGATTTTGGAAATCAAGGTAAAGATCCTACAGTGGTATCAGAGCGAGGAGGAATTACCAAGAAAATCAAAAAGAAATTGAGGCCGTGAATGTAAAGCAAGGCTGGAAATCTGTTGAAGAAGCAAAAACCGGTCGGTGAACTGTGAAGAAGTGCAGGGGCTTAACCGTCCAAAATCAAAGGAAAAAATCTGTTGAAGTGAATCAAAAACCGGCCAAGAAGCTGGAAAAGAACAAGAAGCTGGAAGTTACAGGTGCACCGACAGAAGAAGAGCAAGAATCTGTGATTGTGGAAACCGACCGAAGAAAAGAAAAAAGCCGGTGGAAAGCAGTGTACTGACCGACGGGGTGACAAACTGGAAGTGGAAACCGAGAGTGCACTCGGTGGAGCTGAAACCGGCTGGAAGAAGAGCAGAGACCGAAGAGAGAAGAAGCTCAGTCCGACCGGAAGCAAGAAAAAAAATTCTCTGCCATTTTTTAAGATCTGACTTCCGGCCATCCATCCGGTGAAGTAAAGGCACCAGTAGAACCGCGGCGTCGAGGAGAACACTCGACCGGATTTTGGGCAGAAACCGGTGGCTGGAAGGCGACGAAATCAACCGGAAAAGAAAGAAAACCGGAGCTAAAAATTGAAATTCCCGCCGGTAGGGAACTCCGATTGAGAAACGGTTTGCGCCATTGGACTCGTGACGGAGAGGAGAATCTTGTAGTGTGTCGGGCAAAATTTTCCGGCGACGGCGGCAGAGGCGGTTTCCGGCGGCGGTGGCGGTTTCCGGCGAGGCTCCGGCGACAATTTTTGACAGAATGTTCTAAAGGACCTGCAGAGTCCATATTCGAAGTCCGTTTCATCAAATTCAATTTGGATATTGGTTGAGGTTTGAAAATGGTTTTTTGCATGATTGTTTAGTTTGATTTTTTGAGATTGAATTGTGCATTGAAGGCTCCTATTGTAGTTGTACGAACATTTAGGATAATTTCTGAGCTCGGGGTTTTGTGAACAAACCGGGGAAGGGCTAGAAATTGGGGATTCCTTGAGGTTCGGGTTTGACAAGATTAGGTTTTAATCTTGGGTGTATTGAATTTTACAAGATTAGGTATTAATCTTGGGTTTGATAGGAGGTCTTCTTGCTGAACTGACGTGAGAATTATATTCACGGGGATATTTTGACAAGATTAGGTGTTAATCTTGGGGGTATGCAAGGTTACAAGATTAGGTGTTAATCTTGGGTAAATTTTGCATTGTATACCGGTTTTGTTGTTGTGGTTATTTTTACTTGCTGGAATTTGCAAGGGGGGCGGTGATAAGTATCATTCGGTGAGCAACAGTATTTTTGAACAATGGTTTCAAGAATGGGATCTAGGGTCGAGCTGGAGAAGTTCGATGGTAAAGGGGATTTCTCCCTTTGGAAGAAGAAAATGAAAGCAGTATTGGTGCAACAAAGGGTTGCAAAGGCATTGGAGGAACAATCCGAATGGCCAGAGACATTATTAGCCAAGGATGATGAAGTAGCTGAAATTCAAGAAGTGGCATACAGCACTCTGATTCTTCATCTCTCAGATAACGTTCTGAGACAGGTAAACGATTCTCAAACTGCTTTAGAAATCTGGAATAAGCTAGATGAAATTTATGCTGCTAAAACTGTTCCTAATAAGATTTTTCTTTTAGAAAGAATTTTTGGTTTCAAAATGAACCCCTCCAAAGATCTTGAAACAAATTTAAATGCATTTTCTACAATGACTTTAGATTTAACGAACAGTGGACAGAAAATCGAAGATGATCAATTAGCTATAATTTTGGTAAATTCCCTTCCAGAATCTTTCAAAGAACTTAAAAATGTTATTAAATATGGAAGGGATACCATCACTCTTGCAAATGTCACTGCTTCGATTAGGTCTAAAGCATTAGAAATCAATTTGGAGGAGAAAGCTGTCCATAATGAAACGGCTTATTTTGTTAAAGGTAAATTTGGTAAGAAAGAGTCAAATGCTATGAACTTTAACAAGAATAAGGGTAAGAGTAAGGAACAGTGGAAGGGCAAGGGTAGTGGCAGAGATGGAGATAAGTGCTTTCATTGTGGTAAAACGGGACACTTTAAGAAAGATTGCTACGAGTGGCTAAGGAAGAAAGAGGGGCTGCGGGATGTAGCTGAGAGTAATACTGCTTTTGGGGCTTTTGGGAATGATGATGATCAATTGAGAGTGTTAAATGTGATGTTAGGTGAGCAGAATCAAGAGTGGATACTTGACTCGGGGTGTTCCTATCATATGACCTCCCATAAGGCTTGGTTTAAAACCTATAGAGAGATAGATGGGGAGAGTGTGTATTTAGGGAATGGTGAGTCTTGTACTGTGATGGGAATAGGTGAAGTTGTGGTCAAGATGTATAATGGGGTGGTTAGAGTTCTAACTGGGGTGAGGCATATACCTGCTTTATCCAAAAATCTTATTTCTTTGAGCACATTGCATATGTCTGGTTTTCATTATGAAACGAAGAATGATAATATGTTAGTATGTAAAGGCAATGACATTGTGATTAAAGGAATATTGAGACATAGACTTTATTATATGCTTGGCACAACGGTAATTCAAGATCATTCATGCTCACACATAATTCAAAAGGATGACACTCAATTGAGGGACAAAATGATAGCCCATGAAGGAAATAAATTTCCTTGTATTTCTGTTGTTGCTAACAATGTTGCAGGTTTAACTCCAACTTCACTTGAAAGTGAGTTTTTGGAGGGTAAGGAGTTTGGAATAAACTCTAGTGACCAAGGTACAAGTGGTCAGAGGTGTGGAGTTCAAAATAGTGATTTTGAATCAGTTGTTGAGGAATTTCAACAAGAAAATAATGAAGAAGTTGTTGAAAATGATGGAGTTCAACAAGAAGCTACTCAAGAAAGCTTGTATGACTATCTATTAGTTATGGATGGTGAAAGGAGGCAGGTAAACCCTAATCCTAGTTTTTATTCCATTAGTCTAAAAGAGTGTTCTCTTTTGACAGGTATTAAGGAATTTACAAGTTGTGGAGAAGCTAGGAAGATTCAAAGTGCAATGCAAGTGAAGATGTTTTCTCTTGAACCATCAAATCAAAAAGCTTGGAAGGATGAAAGCTTCCAAGAGGACTTTCGGATTAGGTGAAGGTAAATTTAGATTACGTGGTGGTTTGGTTTAAGCCAAGGTGAAGGGATGTGGGATTGTTTGCATCCCAACAATCCCTCCATCAAACAAAGCACACGAGGTACACCTGGTCCATCTGACCCTCCATCAAGATAAATCCCGTCAAATCTCCTCATGCCCAAAGAGATCACCATTCACCGAGATAATCCACCATAGCCGCTGCACACTATGTTACCATGGATCTTTCCATCTCGTGAGAAACCACAGGAATTCTTCATCTTGAGGCTCATCATCTCGATTCATCTGACCATTGTTAGGAAGTCACATCCACTCGATCGTGCGTCCACCAGACAATCTTTCCGGCTCTGATACCACTGTTGGGACTATGGATATTTTAATTTTGCCCAATCCCAAGCCCAAACCCCAGGCCCAAGTGAGGTTCCAACCCAAAACCAATTGGTAATGGGTGGAGTAGCTCACTTGGGTTATATGGTGGTTTATTTCCTTCCTCACAATCGATGTGGGATTGTTTGCATCCCAACAGGTTGAGATGAGGTGGTTGGGGTGAAGTGTGAAAAAATAGAAGAAAATAATTTTTTGATGCGGTATGGTGGGTGGCGGGGTGCGGTGCGGTGGGATGTGGTGGAGCGGTTGGGGGGAAGTGTGAAAAAATAGAAGAAAAATCATTTTTAGGTGGAGTGGGGGTGGTTGGGTGGGGTGTAAAAAATAGAAGAAAATTCATTTTTGGATGAAGGTGTGGTGGGATAGGGCGGTTGAGGGGAAGTGTGAAAAATTAGAAGAAAAACCATTTTTGGGTGGGGTTGGTTGTGGTGGGGTTGCTAGGGTGGGGTCTGGTGAGGTTGTTAGGTTGGGGTGTGAAAATATAGAAGAAAAATCATATTTGGGTGGGGTAGGATGGGGTGTGGTGGGTGGCGTGGTAGGGTCGGGGCCGGGTGGGTAGGGGTGTAGAAAATTAGGAGAAAAAAATTTATTTTGGGTGGGGTGGGGTGGGGTTGGGGATGGGTGGCGGGATAGGGTTTGGGCGAGTCATGGAAAAGTAGTAAAAAAAATCATTTTGGATGAGGTGGGTTGGGGTAGGGTCTGAGGCGAGGCTGGTGGGGGAGTCAAAAATTAAAAAAAAATTAATTTTTGGTAGGGTGGTTGGGGTAGGATAGGGTAGTGTTTGGGCGAGTTGTGGAAAAGTAGTAGAAAAAAATCATTTTGGGTTAATTAGGGGTGGGGTGGGGTGGGGTGGGGTGGGGTGGTGTTTGGTTGGGCTGGGGTGGGGTTGGGACTAGGGGTGGGTGGTAGGTTGGTTTGGGTTTGGGGAGGAGTGGGGTGGCGTGGGATGGTGGTGGGTTGGGAAGGAGGGGTGGTTGGGTGGGTGAGATGAGATGAGAAAAAAATAGAAATAAAATCATTCTTGTGGTGGTGTGTGGTGTGGTGGGGTGGGGGTTGGGTGAGTGGGGTTGGGTTTGGGAGGGGTGGGTGGGTGCGTGGGAGGGTGAGGGTTGGGGTGGGGTTGGTAAGGTGATGTCGGGGTGGTGGTGGGGATGAGTGTGGAAAAGTAGAACAAAAAAAGTCATTTTTTGAGTTGAGGTGGGGTGGGTGAGATCGTGGGTGGGGTCGGGGTAGGGTGGGTGTGGGTGGGTGGGTGGGTGGGTGAGGTGGGTTGCTGGGGTGGGGTGGGGGTTGGGTTGTGATGGAATGGTTGTGGATTAGATATTGTTTTGATTTTATTATTATGCAATATTATATAAGTTTTAATTTAATATAAAAATGATAATTATTATAATATTATATTAATTAATTAACTAATTAACACCTGATTTTAAAAAAAAAAATCTTAAGTTTGTTATATTTAAAAAGTGAAAGTTTTAGTTGTATAGTTTTGTACTTTTCCCTTATAATAATTACTAATTGAAAAAGAAGGGGAATGAAAGTAACCATCTTCTTCAGGGTTCAACCTGTGCGGTTGCGCAACGGAAAGTCTAAAACAAACGAGCTCCAGTCCGCTCTTCGCCTCCAACAGTGTTAAACGCTTAAACCTGAAGACTCCGGTAGTGTTAACTATCAACTAGCTTCAAAATCAAATTACCAATATCTAGTTAAGTTATTAAAAAAAATAATAATAATAAAATAAAATTCAAAAATCAGATTCGTCGGTGGCGGATCCAGCTAGCGCGGCCGCGGAAGCTCGCCATCGACTGGATCCGCCTCTGCCAATCATCTGATCCATTCACTGCCTTTCTATTTCCAAACATTCATAATATGTATTCTAACATCTAAACTTCAATATATGAATATTAATCTGGTTTCCATACCAAAATCTTCAAGAAAAACGTGAATGGTTACAACACTAGCTAGTACACTAGTACTAAAATTTCGAAATCTTGAAACTAGTCACCAATTTCTTAAAAAATGAAAATCCGTCAATAGGCCAACGTAAGAAAAAAGCAGTTTTCTGGCCAAATTTTAGAAGCGGTACATTTGCATGCACTAACTCAAAAATAACTTACAAATGGAGAAATTAAACCTTAATCCTTTATTTAAATGTTTGACAACATATAAACACCATAAAATCAAATATTCAAGCTTTAATTTACAAACCCATTTCATAATTAATCTACTATTTTCCATGAGTATCTACATATACAATTTTCTTAGCAATCTATTTAGCTTATTCCCTCAAATACACGTAAACAATGTTTAATACTTGCTAAACTTCGAATTTAAATAGATAATCCAAAAATCCAAAATTTAATCTCTTTCTGAAATAAACATAACCTTGTTTTACATCTTGAAATTGAAGAATTCAGTACAAAACCATCTATTTCCACTCCAACCGACTTCCTCCTCTTTTCTTTAGGCCTGGGTGATGTGAACCCGGGAGGGGGTCACGAAGAACACGCGGAATGAACGCGCGGAAAGTTCTGAATTCAGGTTGGAACGGACGGTAACAATACGACCCGAGCCTCACGACGCAAGAACCAGGGGCATATTAAACCCGAGACCCGTTACGATGCGGAAACAAGAACCGTAATGGTTTGAACGCCACAAGGAATGTTCAGATCCTTGATAAGTTCGATTGGTGAACGCCACAAATATCTCACAATATTTGATAAGTTCTAAAGTTCATTCAAGAACAATATTTGGGAGAGAAATAACTTAACACAATTTTCATTAATCAAAATCTTTTCCTGTATTACAATGAAGACGCCTTTATATAGGCGAATAAAAAATCCTAGTCTACTAGGAAACTAAATAAAATATAATCTAATTAGAGAATAGATAAAATCTATCAAAATAGAGTCCTAATTTAATTGGAAACAATAACAAAAATAAAGTAAATCTAATCCTATAATTAAGGAAATAAAAATTCGCAAATCTTGGAATTACGGCCGTGACAACATTCCTTACGGCCGTAACTGTGCTTCTACTTAAGGATTACGGCCGTGACCATAAACTTACGGCCGTAACTTTGAAAACCTGAAATTCTTCATTTTGATCCGAGAGTGACTTGCGGCCGTGAGAATATTTTGTTACGGCCGTAACTTTGCTTCTGCATAATTTTTGATTTTCTTGGTTTCCAACTCGATTCTCGGCTTGTCTCTTAGCTTGCTCACTTGGTTTAGCCTCGAACCTTGTTCACTCTCGCAATGCTTGATCTGTGAAGCTCTTCGAACTTGCTGGAAGTTTTGTCTGGCTTGATTTGTAGTTCTTTCCGTCAAGCCCGCCATGATTCTCATCATTCTCCCCTTCTTTAGGATGATTCGTCCCGAATCATAGCTTGGTTCATGATTTACAGCTGCTCCACCTGGATCAAATGGGAAATTATAGACTCCATGACATGAATTCATTAGGCAGCAATCCTCCAATTGGTGAACACGTATGTATTGAATCATGAGGTTAATTTTCCAAGGTGGATTTGACTCAAGCTTCCATGTGTAATCAACCTGCAAAAAGGAGTCGCATAAAATGGGGAGGGAAATGTTAGTTTGATGAGGTACAAGGTATGGATCCTTGTATTCATGAATCATCACCGCCAATTCCACTCTTTTAACCACGAGACCCTTCTCTTCACCAAGTTCTCCCTCTGAAACTTCTTTCTCACATTTCGTACTTTCAAGCCCAATAACCTCTTCTAACTCCACATTTTCATCAACAATTTCTTACACTCCCTCATTGCTACCCAAAATCTCATCTTCTAATTCCTCACTTCCTAGCTCAAAATTCGAAGCTCGTTCAACTACTTCAATTTTTAACTCTTCAAATTCAATCTCAACATGAGGCTCTACTATAATCTCACACTCACTCCCCCTTTGTAATTCAGGCTCAGCCTCCCTTTCACTTTTTCCGTTGCAACTTGCATAATTTTTCCCTTGCTCCCTTTGCAATCATCTCCTCCTTTAACTGCCTTAATATCATTCTCACCTTATCAAATTCATCCCTCATTTCCGAAACACCATCTTCCAATACTTTCAGCTCATCCCCAATTCCAATTCTAGGTTTATGATCATTCCTATTCTCCCTCCAAACTCTAGGAACTGTTTGAGGTTTTTCCCTGAATTTAGACATTGTGCGTTGGATGTGGACGGGAATGGAAAAATTCGATAACAAGGAGCAAAGAAACTCAAGGAAGTGGTCCTTGAATTTTGGAATTGACTCTTTTTTTTTTTTTTTTTTGAATAATGAATTTTCGGAATTAAATAAAAAAAAAATTTAATTAATTTTTTTTTTTAAATAAATCCGAAAATCTGACACGAACGCGACAAAACAAACGAGACTGGATTTGAACAAGAATCGAATAAAATAAACAAGATAGAATTTTTTTTGAATATTTTCTGGATTAAAGACTCACAAATATGAAGAACGTGAAGAACAAGAAACAAAGACTCGAAAAGCAAAATAAAAATAGGATATGAATGATTCTGTGCAGACTCGACGATAAAAACGCAGAATCAAACTGATAGAATAAAAAAAAAAAAAAACCTGAATCCAGAGTTCGGCTCTGATATCAGATGATGTGAACCCGGAAGGGGGTTACGAAGAACACGCGGAATGAACGCCGAGAAAGTTCCGAATTCAGGTTGGAACGGACGGTAACAATACGACCCGAGCCTCACGACGCAAGAACCAGGGGCATATTAAACCCGAGACCCATTACGATGCGAAAACAAGAACCGTAATGGTTTGAACGCCACAAGGAATGTCCAGATCCTTGATAAGTTCGATTGGTGAACGCCACAAATATCTCATAATATTTGATAAGTTCGAAAGTTCATTCAAGAACAATATTTGGGAGAGAAATAACTCAACACAATTTTCATTAATCAAAATCTTTTCCTGTATTACAATGAAGACGCCTTTATATAGGCGAATAAAAAATCCTAGTCTACTAGGAAACTAAATAAAATCTAATCTAATTAGGGAATAGATAAAATCTATCAAAATAGAGTCCTAATTTAATTGGAAACAATAACAAAAACAAAGTAAATCTAATCCTATAATTAAGGAAATAAAAATCCGCAAATCTTGGAATTACGGCCGTGACAACATTCCTTACGGTCGTAATTGTGCTTCTTCTTAAGGATTACGGCCGTGACCATAAACTTACGGTCGTAACTTTGAAAACCTGAAATTCTTCATTTTGATCCGAGAGTAACTTGCGGCCGTGAGAATATTTTGTTACGGCCGTAACTTTGCTTCTGCATAATTTTTGATTTTCTTGGTTTCCAACTCGATTCTCGGCTTGTCTCTTAGCTTGCTCACTTGGTTTAGCCTCGAACCTTGTTCACTCTCGCAATGCTTGATCTGTGAAGCTCTTCGAACATGCTGGAAATTTTGTTTGGCTTGATTTGTAGTTCTTTCCGTCAAGCCCGCCATAATTCTCATCATTGGGCATCGGATGGGTCCGGATATTTTAATACTTGGAACCACCCATTATACTTAGGGTATTTCAAAATTAAAACTGTTCGAGTCCTTGTAATTACTGGAACCAAACCCAAACCCGAACCTTTAGTTTCGATTCGGGTTCATGTTCGGTTCTACCCATAACATTTTCTTTATATACAAACTAAATAAATATTTTCATATAAGTTTTTTCGATATGTATACTAAACACGTTACTACTTGACAATATTTGCGCAAATGAGAAAAATAAATCAAGAAACTCAATTACTTGAGTCAATAATAAAGATTAATTATATTTTAAATAGAAAATAATAAGGGTGCGTTTGAAATGGTTAATTTTTCGGGGATAACCAATTCATTTTCCAACTTTTTCAAATTTTGGGTGTTTGATTGTTACAATTTTTGAGGCAGCTTCATTTCCCACTTTGGCAGCCACGCGCGGATTTTCTAGTTTTTGAAGCAATTCATTTTCTCACCTACATAGGAGAATTAATTTTTCATGGAAAACTTTTAACCATTTTCGTCACGTTTGATCATTTTTGTTGTTGTTAATTGATTTATTTTTTTGCCAAAAACTAACATGATTATTATCAAGTAAAAATGTGTATAAAAAATAAAAAATAAATTTTTTAATTAAAATAACTAAATTTTGCTTTATTTGCCATGGAAAATAATGTTAATCAAAAAACAAAAGTTGGAAAATGAACCACTTTTTTCACCTAGAAAATTAAACCAATCAAATACATAAAATATCAAATTCTCAGGAATTTAATTCCCTGGAATTCATTTTCTTTCCACCCAAATTCCACCCTCGCTATCAAACGTAGCCTAAACTCGAGATAAAAAAAAAAAAAAAAAAAGGTACACTACATTCCATACTATGAATATATCAAATATAAGTATAACACATTGTAAAAAAAAATACTTAAATTACAATGCAAGAAAATAAAAGTCTGAATTACAAAAAATGAAAACTTTAATCCATCAACTTAAATTACAATTCGATCTTGAACTTTTGATTCATAGAAAACTCAAATTTCAAATACTATTAAACTAAGGCCATCTCCAACCAGGAACTCTAAAATGCAGTCAGCTTTACACTAAAATACAGTTTCTCTCACTCTATCTTCATAACTCATCTCCAACACAGAACTTCAAATTTCACACCAAAAAAACATAATATAACTCATATCCAACCCAAAACTTCAAATTTCACACCAAATAAACATGATATTTTTATTTTTCTTTTTGAACATACTTTTTATTATTATTTTATTTGAAATATTTATTTGATCATTAAAATAAAACGAGAAATACACCAAATATATTTATTTCAATAATTTAATTCTCAATATTTGAATGTTGTTCCCACAAATGTTCAATCAAAGCATTTCGGAGTGCAATGTGAGCCTCCTTATCCTTAATTTGACGATGACGAGCGAGAAACTCCTGGAAACGAACATTTTCATCTACAACCATCTCAACTCGTGGGCTCGACGCTTCTACCCAATCTTGAATAGGTGCTTCAACATCGCGTTCATCCTCTATGATCATGTTGTGCTTAATGATGCATGCAGTCAAGATATCGTGTAAGATGCTTTTCTTCCAAAATCGTGATGGTCCTGCAATAATTTCGAACCTAGATTGTAAAACCCCAAATGCTCGTTCAACGTATTTTCTACAGCTTTCTTGTTTCATTGAGAAATATATTTTTCTTCGGTCCACGTGGCTCGTGAATTGTTTGTACGAGAGTGGCCCACTTCGGATATATACCATCAGCTAAATAGTAACCCATATTGTATTCACGTCCCTGTATGATGTAATTAGCGAGGGGGGGAGCAATACCTTTAGCGAGGTTGGCAAATAGATGGGAGACCTCTAAAATATTGATGTCACTGTTTGAACCTGGCATACCAAAGTATGCGTGCCATATCCAAAAGATCATAATCCGCTACGGCCTCTAAGACAATGGTTGGTGATCCACTCCGTCCTGCGTATTGGCCTGCCCATGCAGTTGGACAATTTTTCCACTTCCAATGCATACAGTCAAGACTACCCAGCATTACGGGAAAACCACACTGTTGACCAACGTGAAGAAGCCGTGCAATGTCACCAGTGTTGGGTGAACGCAAATAACGGCTTCCAAATACCTCCACGACAAAACATTTTCAAACTTTCAATAGTTGTTGACTCACCAGTCTTGCAATACTCATCAGTTGCATCCGCCACAATACCATATGCCAGCATCCAAAAAACGACAGTAATCTTTTGGAGAGAGGACAACCCTAGCCTACCCAATCCATCCCTTTTCTGAACAAAGTAACTATCATGCGCCTCCACAGACTGCACTATGCGTAAGAATATATTTCTTGACATGCGATAACGTCGTTGAAACAACCTCTCGTATTACTGTGGGTTCGGTGCGAAGTAGTCTTTGAATAATCGTTCACGGGCATACTCTCTATCTTGATTTATGACAATGTGCTCAGGAATCGAGCCGCCATGTGTTGGTGGAGTTTGTTGTTGTTCGACCATTTCAGTTAGAAGGATGTTGTTATTCAAATACATGCGAACCACAGCATCATGACGTGCCTCAAGGTCATTCATGATCTGTTCATCTTTGTCATGAACACTGTCGTTTACATTGGAAGATCTGCCAACATTGAAATTCATTTTTGTGAGACGTAAAACTGATATATGAATTTTGAAGTATTAGATATGAATGATGAATTGTATACTAGGTACTCACCTTTTATAATTGCATTTTCATTGATAAGGTTAATTTGTGTGAACCAATCTCAATGGTAGATCAGATTACGGGAGATATAAGCCGTTAGATGAGAAGATTTTTATCTTATTCATTCTAGATAACTTCGATTTGTGTAATTCGTTCCCAGCCATTGATAAGATCAAAAGAGATATGAACCGTTAGATTAAATTAAATATCTCAGTCATGTCAGCCTTATTTTGATTTACGTACTTCAATCCCAGCCATTGATCAGATTAAAAGAGATCTGAACCATTAGATTAAATCAAATATCTCTGTCATGTCAGCATTACTTTGATTTACGTACTTCAATCTCAGCCATTGATCAGATTAAAAGAGATCTGAACCATTAGATTAAATCAAATATCTCTGTCATGTCAGCATTACTTTGATTTACGTACTTCAATTCCAGCCATTGATAAGATCAAAAGAGATCTGAACTGCTAGATTAAATCAAATATCTCTGTCATGTCAGCCGTACTTTGATTTACGTATTTCAATCCCAGCCATTGATAAGATCAAAAGAGATCTGAACCGTTAGATTAAATAAAATATCTCTGTCATGTCAGCCTTACTTTGATTTACGCACTTCAATCCCAACTATTGATCAGATCAAAAGAGATCTGAATCGTTAGATTAAATCAAATATCTCTGTCATGTCGGCCTTACTTTGATTTACGTACTTCAATCCCAGCCATTGATCAGATCAAAAGAGATCTGAACTGTTAGATTAAATCAAATATCTCTGTCATGTCGGCCTTACTTTGGTTTACGTACTTCAATCCCAGCCATTGATCAGATCAAAAGAGATCTGAATCGTTAGATTAAATCAAATATCTCTGTCATGTCAGCCTTACTTTGATTTACGTACTTCAGTCCCAACCATTGATCAGATCAAAAGAGATCTAAATCATTAGATTAAATTAAATATCTCTGTCATGTCAGGCTTACTTTGATTTACGTACTTCAATCCCAGCCATCGATCAGAAAGTACGAGATCTGAGCAGTTAGATTAGATGAAATAATTTACCATGTCAGGATAACATCGAAGATCACAATTCAATCCCAACCATAAATCAGATTGCAAGAGATCTGAGTCGTTAGATGAGATCGTGTTATCAAATCAATCTAAGACATCAATCGCATTATAAATAAACAAGTCTCCAATTCACATTTTCATAACAATATCACCATTTAGCAATTACAAAAAAATAAAAAGAGTATTAGCAAGCGGAGTGCCTCATACAATGTTGAAGAAGACATTTATTTATGTCGTGTATATTTGGATATTTCTCAAAACCCGATTGTTGGTATTAATCAGTCAAAAGATCGTTTCTGGAGCCACGTCGAGTTGGAGTATAATAGTTCATTACCAACACATTTTATTCACTCCCGACCTTTAAGATCATTGCAATCCCGTTTCACATTGATCAATGCATCCATTAGTAAACTACGTGGGTGCATACGTCAAGTGGAAAATTTAAACCCAAGCGGAGCATCCGAACAAGACATTGTAAGTGCATTTATTACAAAAAGTTCAATTTGTATGTTACAATTAACTTTAATGTAATAAATTTATCATATCAATTTGTAAATAGACCGAGCTAAAATATTGTTATGCCAAGATGAAAAATTCAAGAAAGGATTTAAATTCGATCATGTGTGGCCTATCCTTAAGGATAGTAAAAAATTTGGAAAAGATGTTCAAGTGGAGTTACCTAACTTTCATAGCCAGAAAACATACTCTGGATCGGCACACGTGGATTCCCCAATTTCTAATTCCCCAACATCAGCATATCAAGGATTGTCTTCATTTTCTCTAGATATTAATGAAGACAATGCCAGTGACAGTCCAAGCCAACGACCCATTGGGACAAAAAAAGCTAAGGGGAAAAGGAAAAAAGAAGAAGATTCCTCAAAAATCATTGCAAGTATCATGGAGGAGTAACAGGAGCTCGCGGAAGTCATCCGCAAGGGTAATGAGGACAGACTGAAAAACTACGAAATTTAAAGGGCTCGAATGCAATCAGCTGAATATTGTTCTGACAATACCATTGTAGCTAAAGACTTGAACTCCATTGCAGATCCGGAGCTAAGGGAGTTTTTTCGAAATGAACAAAAAAGAATCATGCTGAAAAAAAGTGAAGAAAGTTCAGCAACTCCATATGGTCGTTTTTTTGACGATCTTGGAGGATCTGGATCTGATCTACCCGATTATTAGATTGTTATCTTTTAAGTAGCTTCCATCGTATTTTAATTTCAATGTCTATGTCACCGTACCAATTATGGTTCCAAGTTCCTAAATATTGTTGTGTAATCTATTTTGTTGTCATTTAATTTTTAATTTTTTGATTTATAATAAGTTAATTATGTGGTAAAATTAATGGTCAAATAAGAAACAAAAATGCAATAAATTTCAATATAGATGAAATAACCATTGTTTTTACTACAACAAAATAAATTAAAATGCAATTTCTAAATAATTATTTTTGGGACCAAAATTGAATTATATTCATCAAATAATTATGTGTTCAAAATAGGGGGAAAAAAGGCCAAAACTAGAATTCAAATCAATATTTGGGCCAAAATTGAACAAAAATAAAGTTTGGGGCAAAATTGGGGTAGCAGCATAGTTGCCCCAAATATTATAAAGTCTGCTACAGTGGCACGTAGCAAACTCCATTTTGCAGTTAGTTATGAAGTCCTGGTTGGAGCAAGAAGTTTACTCTATTTTGAAGTTTTACTCCATTTTAGAGTTGGATTGGAGATGCCCTAACCCATGAAATGAAACATTCTAATGTGTGACGAGAGACAAATGAGTAGGAACAAGTCTTGTTATTTTAGTGTTCAGTTTAGAGTTTTAAAAAAGTTACTACCTAAATTAGATTTTTAAGCTTTGTATTTTTTTGCTCGGTGTATAAATTGTGAAAAATAAAAAACTATATAAAAATCGGTTTCATTCGGGTACCCATAGTTTTGCTTTAAGAACCTACCCGGAACCAATTGATTTTCAGTTTTCAATTTCGGTTTCTAATATATTTTTTTTGGGAACCGGACCAAAGCCTCCGGTTTCAATTCGGGAGGTTCATTTCCGACTTGTTAAAAGTTTTTGTTTAAAAACATATTTTTTTTGTGTTTTTTAGGTAAAATGTGTGGTTAAAAAATGAAGAGAGGGAAAATATATGTGGTTAAAAAGTGATTTGAAGAATTGTGTAGGAAAAAACATGTTTGTCAAACACAATCTAAAATGCTCAGGCCTACTTTTCTTTCCTTTCCTTCCATTTTTCTTCTTGTCGAATTTTCTCAAATTCTCCATCTCGGTTCTGTTGCTCCACCGAAACAGGAGAGGAATGGGCTTGGTCCATTTAATTGATGTATTGATAATGTATTTACAAATAAGTCCTCATATATTTACATGATATAAAATTCAGTTTTTAAATTTCCAATAATAGATATTATAGACTCCTTTCTTATGTTATCTTTAGTCCTAAAGTATTAACAATTATAAATTAAGCCCTCTAAAAAGTATTTCTCCAACTTTAGTCCTCATTTCAATTGACCATTTGAATATTTGACTTTGAATAGACTATTCCACATTTGACTTTGACTAGTATAAGTTTGTCAAACTTAATAAGTGGGTTGTTACAATTATAGTTTCAACTGATGATAAAGCTAATGCTGGTGAACTTAAGCAAAAGGGTGTGTGCTTTAAGAAAGTGGAGATTGACTAAAGACATTTTCAGATGAAAATATAATTCACAAACGTGTGACAATAATATATATTATATAGTCCATTTTCTATATTACAATAGTTTCAGCCACCATCTAATCATTTCAATTTTCTGGAAAACCTTTACAGGGAGACATGAACCAGCTGAAAAATAAGCTGGCAATTGCAGAGCGTGCAACTAAGGCAGAAGCACATTTAAAGGTGAGAAAATAGATTTTTTATTCCCATAATCGTTATTTCTAAAGTTCATCTGACTTACTGTCCTCTTTTTTTTATTTGAACCTTAGGAAAAATACCTATTACGATTTAAATTTTAAGAGGAAAGGCTTCATACATATCAAAATGGTAATTCCCATGTTTCATTACAAGGTGGAAATGTAAGCAATTGGACTCCACGCAGGCAGTGTCTTGGAGGAGCAAAAAGTTTGTCCAGGACACCCTCCAATGGGTTTCTACCTAGAAATCAAAATTTCAATCTGGATCATCCCGGACAAGTAGTGCTCATGCATTGTTACAACAGGCAAAGAATCTGTCGAGCACATTTGATGATGGTAGTGGACCAGTTGATAAGTTGGTTTCAGATGTAGACAAGAAAGATAGTAACCAAACAGTGTCAGCAAAGAGACTCAAAATTATGGAAGGATCACTTCCCAAGAGAATAGGGATGAGTGAAAAAACGAAAAACAAAAATGAAGACTATGTTTCTAGAACACTGTATGATATGCTGCAGAAGGAGGTTATAACTCTTCAAAAAGCTTGCCATGACACGACACGAAACGACACGACACGACACAACATGGTATGAACATTTCATCTGGAAAAGTTCTTTGTGGTATGATTTTTAGTGTGTTTGCATTAGATATGGACTAGTTTAGTCGTGGCATTTAGTGACTGCTATAAAATTTTTAGAATTTTACAATAGAAAATGATGTTTTAATATTTTTATGATTTATTTCCACATTTTAAAGCGAAAGGAACCTTGATTTATACAGTTGGAGAACATAAGTCACAAGAGTAAGCCCCTATTCTCTTTGCTGTTTTGAGGTCGTTTTCTGTTTTTATTTTCGAAAACGCTAAAAACGCGTTCTTTTTACCATTTTCGAAAACGCATTTTGAAAAAAAAAAAAAAAAAAAAATGTACACAAAACGCAAAACGCTCAAAACCTCGTTTTGAGCGTTTTGTGTGTATTTCGACAAAAAATGTCCAAAACGCGGAAAACGCGTTTTGGGATTTTTTATTTTTTTTAAAGAATTATCTTAACTTAGAACTAAGCTTAATATAAAGTTTTTATTTTTTTATTACTTTTTTTAGAATTATCCTAACTTGGAACTAAGACTAAATAATTTTTTTTTTTTTTTTTAGAATTATCCTAACTTGGAACTAAGTTTAAATAAAGTTTTATTGAATTCAATATCAACATTACAAAAAAAAAAAAATTAAGTGAGAATTCTTGTTATTATATTTCAAAAAAATGTACTGATAATAAATGGACTCTGGTGATTTTGAAAGAACTTGCTTTTTCTGAATTTTAATAAAAGTAGAGCTTTTTCAAATTCCGAACCTGACCAAGCTGTGTTAATATAGACTCTTAATGCTCACATTAGTGTGTTGCATGTAACCATGTTTTCAGTGTATTGTGAAAGGAAATTTGAGTTTGAATTAGTAGTATTCTGCAAGCAAATTAATTAAAAATAATTGAAGTAGTATTCTGCAAAATTTCAAACAGAAAGTGTTTTCCAGCTTTTCATTTTCAAAAACAGTTTTCAGAAATGACAAACTAAACGCGTTTTCAGCAAATTTGAAAATAAAAATGAAAACAGGAAACACAAAACATTTTCGAAAATGAAAACACAAAATAAAATACAAACAGAACGCTACCTAAATGTTTTAGAGCCAACTTTTTGTTTTGAGGCTCATTTGCTTTCTATTGTATAGAGTAAATCATTCGACATAGCTGTGGTGTCGAAACATTTTAATTATTCTATTTGATATTGTAGAGTTGCAGCAACAAAGAGTTTAGATTATAATTTATATTGAGATTAATAGATATAAGAATGGTTTTTAGGTTCATATTGCTTAATCATTACTCTATTTGATTCACATGTTTTGGAGTGTTTTTGGATGCATTGAAATCATTTCGACATATGAAGAAAGAAGTTTTCATGGTTTTAAATGCTTGAATTAACATTCGTGATGCCATTGTAAATCAATTTGGAAAAATAAAGTACCTTAATCTTTGTTTTGTATTAAAATATATTTGGTCTAATTTTCTTTTAAAATACTTGCACTTTATTTTGAATAATTGATTTATTTATAGAACATATGTTTTATATTTTACATATTACGTATATGTTTGAGAGAAATGTTGATTATCAGCAAAATTATCTATATTGATTTGGGAAAAATTGAAAAAAAATTGAAAAGATTAACGGCAATGCCCAATGAAAGTAAAATTAGTAAAAGAGAAAAATTGTATGTGTGAATGTGAAGAATGTAAATGAGCGTGTAAATGAGTATTATGGGGAGGGAGGGAGGGAGAGAGAGATTTATTTTAAAATAACTTTCATCCATGAGAAAAATGAAAAGCTATAGTTTTCATTTATGTAAACAAAACATTCTCAAATGAAAGAAAAGTTTATCTTCTGAGATATCTTATGGCTTTGCATCTCCCAAATCAAGATGACTTCTCATTTGAGACAATAAGCATATCAATGCCAAAGTCACCACTAAAAGTCTTCAGTTAAGAATAAAAAATTCAGAAGTACAAAAAAAACAAAGTTTATATCTTTAACTAAAACCTCATTTTTTTCTAAAATCAATCAAATACCAAAAAGAAACAATTAGATTTCATAATAGTAGTGGTAAGTGGTTTAAACAGATTACACACCTACCCTAAAAACCATTTTGATGTGCGCACTGTACTGCCCATACCTATAAATTTGTGTACTCCATTGGTCTCAATATATGAGCCTACTTTTTTGCTTCGTCTTTCTAAACAAAAGTATCAAAATTTCCCGCTTTCACAAACTATTGATCACTCCAAACTACAATGGAATGAATAGGTATCAAATTTGAATCCTTGGATCTCGTCTCCAAGTTCATCTCAATGGCTTTCACTAAATTTAGCAGCTTAAAAATAAGAACTCACTTGGAACTTCTCATGCTTCCAACTTCTTTCTTGGACAACAACTTGGGTACGAATTGAATTATATTGACCCCAAGCAACTGCTTACAATAAGTCTAAAAGAAATTTCATAATCCCACTCTTGATAAGATCAGATTTTGGACCTCGGCTCATGCTAGCTAGTTCACCAAAAAGCCAATTGAAATCTAATATTAGCTAATGTAAGGATGCAAAAATATCAAATAGTTTGATAGGATCCTCCTTAACTTAACTATTTCCCCAAATTATAGAAATGCAAGAATGCCTACATGGGCAGCTATCCTAGCAAAGTAGAAAACTCCAAATGGTTGTCCTAGTTACCAATATTATAGCCCTAAATGTTCGAAACATCATTGAATTCAAAGACCGATATATTAAGATAATCTGAAGTAAGTGCCTTCATACTTGCTCCGACATTCAAACTCCGAACCTCAACATAAATAGATAGGCACTTCTGCAGTTGATTGTTTGCAATCAATCTCCTGAATATGGATGTAGCTTTTGTATAACATAGACTAATAAAGGTGATGGAGCAGTGGAAGCAAGCTTCCTCACCTAATATCGGCAAGGACATTCGTAATAGAACAATGTTTTCAGTAAAAAGCAAGCAAAACTCATTCCCCAACCTCTCTAAAGAGACCTCGAGAAGACCTCCATCTATGGGACAACGATATAACTTATGAATATGATAGCCTTTAGCTTTGAAAGGTGGAGTAGGAATTACCATATCACTGTAAAATATTTATTTCTTTGAATTCTGAGAAGTAAGCAATAACTTCTACCCTACCTGATGTGATCCAAAGTAGGAGGCCAAAGGAGAAGTTGAGATATCGACAATGTGAAAGCGATCTACGTGAAAATCGGAACAAGTTTCATGTTGGAGTCGAGTCGAGAAGACAAAGGGATCGAGCCGAATCAAAGGGATGAAGTTTAGTGACCAGAACTATAATTACGTCCGTAAGGAAGGAAGCTCACAGCCGTAACTATCTCTCGGGTGGAATTGAAGAAGTTCAGTGAAATAAGACTTACGGTCGTAAGTATGAGAGTCACGGCCGTAACATCTAAGTCGAGAGCTTCTTACTGCCGTAAGAATCACTTTCACGGCCGTAACCTCAATTTTTGCAGAATTTCGCGTATTTTAGTTAATTTCCGTTTTTAGTTACTTATTTCCAAGTTTTGGGCCCAATTAACGGCTAAGCCTAATTTACTTCAGTTTTAGTTTATATTAACAATTTTCGTTCATTGTAAAGACAATTTTGAGATTATTGATATTGTTTGAGAGAGTTTTCTTCAAATTAAAAGGTTGAGGAGTCCCTTTTGCGTTCTTAAAGAATGAATCCAAACTTATCAAATATTGTGAAATATTTGTAGCATTCTAATTAAAAACATATCAAGGAAATTGACAAATCCTTGTAGCGTTTCGAAAACTTTAGTTCTTCAATCCGCATCGTCGAATCCTCGCGTCGTGATTGTTGGGTTAAGGTTTTATCGTCAATCCTATATTTTATTTATCGTTCTTATTATTTCTTGAGTCTTGTTTTCTTGCATTTGGCTGAATTTAGATCTTTCCGTTTGTTGTTTCATTTAATCAGCGTTTTTGTCGTGATTCCCGTGGTGGGATCACATCAGGTGGTATCAGAGCTTGGATCTAAATTCAATTCTTGGTATTTTCTTGATTTTCTTGATTTTTCGTGTTCTTCGTACCAGTCAAGTTTTCCTTATCCATTAAAAAAATCCACAAAAATAAATAAATAAATAAATAAAATTCAAACTTGTTTATTTTAGTCAATTCTTATCCAAATCCAGTTCCGTTTATTTTGCTGTGTTCGTAATCAAATTTCAGATTAAAAATAATATATCCGAAAATTACAAAAAAAAAAAATCAAACTTTTTTATTTTAGTCAATTCTTATTCAAATCCAATTCCGTTTGTTTTGCTGTGTTCGTAATCAAATCTTGGATTAAAAAAAATATATCCGAAAATCACAGAAAAAATTCAAATATTCTAAGAATTTCTCAATTCTTGTTTTCTTCGTGTCTTCCATAAATTCCTTATTTGTTATTAACCATGTCTCGTAGGGAAAAATCTTCATCATCTTCATCTGTGGGTAACAACAAACATCTTAAGAGTGAGAATAGGAAAGCTGAGCAAGGTAATGAGGTAATTGCAGCAATGCAAGCACAAATTAAGAAGATAATGACCATGATTGATAGGGAGGATGTAATGGCGGAACAACAATTCAGGGAACGAGCTCATGTTAATTCTAGAGTTAGGAGGGATAAAAGGCGTGAATGCCATGCTAGGGTTGGAGATGGGGTTGATGAAATGCCATTGAAGCGAAAAGAGACATCAAAATGGGAGAGTAGTGATCATGTTCTCAAAAGGAGGGAGGAACCAACAACCAAAGATAAAAATAATTCTAATTCTAAACCTCCTAAGGATAAAAGTACTAAATGCTTTAAATGTTTGGATTTTGGTCACATTGCACTTCAATGTCCACATAAAAAGGATAGGCGTGATGTGAAGGTTGTTTCTGGAGATAAAGTTGAAAACATGCCTAAGTTAAATATTGCTTGTGATGGTTATACATTGAAAAATGTTGCAGTAGGTGAATCACTTATTAATAAGAGATCCCATAGCACTAGGCGTAAGGTGAGTGTTGTGGGTGAGCAAAGAGACAACATTTTTCGTACTAGATGCTTTGTATGTAATAAGGTGTGTAGTTTGGTGATCGATGGAGGAAGTTGCACCAACGTGGCTAGTACTACCTTAGTGGAAAAATCAGGGTTGTCTTTGATCAAACATCGTAATCCTTATAAATTGAAGTTGTTGACTGAGTCTAGGAAAATTAAGGTGAACAGACAGGCTAAGATAAATTTTTCTATTGGTGGATATAATGATGAAGTAGTATGTGATGTAGTTCCTATGCATGTTGGACATATAATGTTGGGGAGGCCATGGCAACATGATAGGGCAGTGGTTCATGATGGGTTTTAAAATATATACAGCTTTGTGAAAGGTGGAAGAAAGTTCACTCTTGTTCCTTTATCACCAATGGAAGTCCATGAAGATGCATTGAAATTAAAAATTGAATTTGAGAGAAAAGATGAGAGAGTTGGGGCCACGACCTCGGAAAAAAGAGATGGAGTGAAAGTTGAAAAAAAGAGAGTTGTGGTCTAATCTGTAGAAAATGGAGAGAATGAGTGCAAGGCGAAAAAGAAAAGAAAGTCCACCACAAAGATGAATTTATTTTCAGTTGGTCATGCTAACAAATCCCTCCCCAATTCTACTAAATCTGTTCTGTAGGTACCCAAATCAAGTTTCAAAATTAAAGTTGGGTCTGAATGTAATAGAAAGAAGAAATAGGCCCGAAAGTCCAAAGGAATGGACAGAGCACAAGCATGAACATCAATCCCGCAGAAGCAAGTATATGCATGAACCAAGAGCCAACAAACCCCGGAGTTCCAAGAGGATTGGGCAAGTTGCAGAATCGATGTCGAATCCTTTTCAAGAGAGGGGGATGTTGTGATTCAAAGTAAGAGGGGAAATGAGAAGTCAAGCTATCGGTAATACGACAACAATCTAAGTGGAAAATGGAACAAGTTTCATATTGGAATCGAGCCGAGAAGACAAAAGGATCGAGCCGAATCAAAGGGACGAAGTTTGGTGACTAGAACTATAATTATGACCGTAAGGAAGGAAGCTCAAGGCCGTAACTATCTCTCGGGTGGAATTGAAGAAGTTCAGCGAAATAAGACTTACGTCCATAAGTATGGGAGTCACGGACGTAACATCTAAGTCGAGAGCTTCTTACGGCCGTAAGAAATACTTTCATGGCTGTTGATAAGTTTCGAAGCGCGGAAGAAACTCCGAAAAGTTCCGAACCCAGGTTGTGGTTGGACGGATGAATCATGACCCGATATTCACGACGCGATGGCTCGACGATGCGGAATAAAGAACCACGACTTTCGAAAGGCCATAAGGAATTGCCCAATCTCCTTGATAAGTCTCTGATTTGAACGCCACAAAGATGGTTAATCTTTGATAAGTTCGGGTTTTGAACGCTACAAGAATTGAAATCTTGATAAGTTCTTGGAGAATAAAAGGAATCCACTTTTTAACGAGTAAAACACTCAAAATATTTATTCAATAATCAAAGTCTGAATTACAATGAATGGAAAAAGCATATAAATAAGCAAAATAAAACCCTAGTCGCTAATCTACTCAAAATAGAATTCTAATTAGACTAAAATTCTAAAATAGGCAAACAAATAATTAAAAAACGAAAAAATAATCAAAATCCCCGAAAACCCGAAAAATTAAATTTACGGCCGTGATGAACTCATTTACGGCCGTAAATGACTTTCTGTTTAAGACTTACGGCCGTGACCATATTCTTTACTGCCGTAATGAAGGTTCTGCTCAAATTTTCGATAACTGTGCTACGGTCGTAATTCCAAATGTTACGGCCGTAAAAGGCCTGCTGCTTAATTTTCTGGTTCTTTTCGACACAGTTTAATCTTCAAAGCTCGTCGAACCTGTTGAATTCTTGTTTTGACTTGAATATTTAAATTTTTCCGTCAAGCCTGCTATGACTCCGATTGTCGAGGGTCCTGGATCACATCATACCTTCCTTCTTTAGGATGATTCGTCCCGAATCATAGCTTTGTTCCTGTTGCTTCACTTCACCTCCTGGATCAAACGGGAAATTATTTCTTCCATGCCATGAGCTTAATAAATTGGGATCCTTTGATTGGCAAACATGGAAGAGATGGAGCTTGAACTTCCTTAGCCATATGTAGTGTGGTTGAAGCTCTCAAACGTAATTAACTTGCAAAAAAGATTTAAACAAAATGGGGAGGGACATGTTAGCTTCATGAGGTACAAGGTATGGATCCTTGTATTCATGAATTATCACTGTCAATGCCTCATTTGGAACCACGAGTCCCTTCTCTTAACCTTGTTCCCCTTTTGCAATTTCTTGCTCGCCCCCCTCTATCACTTTTCTCTCAAGTTCGGTTACTTCCTCTAACTCAAGATTCTCTATCTCATCCACCTCTTCAAATTTTTTTCTCTCAAATTCAACCACATCTTCTACCTCCACATTCGTATCACCATGTTCGCGCACTACCTCATTACTATCCAAATGTGGATCTACCAATTCAAAACCCAAATTTTGAACTTCTACCCCAACTTCCAATTCATCATCAAATTTTGGAGTTTGTTCACCTAACTCCACATTTTCAACTCCTACCACAAAATTCGGGGTTTCTTCAACTACTTCTAATTCATGTTCCAAGCCTCCCTCCTTCTTTTCAACATTCATATCCCGAGGCTCAACTATAACATGTATTTCTCTCTCTTCTAGCCATTTAATCACCGCCTTTCGTTTCTCTTCCTTCTTTCGCAATTTTGATAAATATTTTTTTTTCTGCCTCCCGTTCACACCTCAATCTTTCTTCATAAATTTCTTTTTGAATTTTCAAAATTGCTTTTGGATCAATCTCAGCTCCTCTCTTAACCCCAATTCCATCCCTAGGTTTAGGATCACGCCTATAATGACTCTCATCACTACGATTTGCTTGAGATCGCCCCTTTTTCAACTTCCCTTCCCTTTCATTTAATTTATTCAACCTCATCAAAGCATCATTCAAAAATCTCCACATACGATCTTTATCATTATCATTCCCCCTTCTAGATGGATATTTTTCTTGAGAATTGGACATTATAGAATTTATGTAGAACGGAATGGAAAAGAACAATAAACAAATGATCAAGAAATTCAAGAAAGTGGTTCTTGAATGAACTTTTTTTTTTTGATTAATTTTCAGAATAAATAAAATAAATAAAAATAATAACTTTTTTTTTATAAATCCGAAAATTCGACAACGAACACGACAAAACAAACGGAACTTAATTCGGATAAGAATTAAGCAAAGCAAACACTTTTGAAAATTTTTTGGAACGATTTTCTGGATTAAAGACTCAACAAACTCAAGAACAAGAAGAATGCAAAAAAACTGAAAACAAAACATTCAACAAGATATGGATGATTTTTATGGGACTCGATGATAAACATAAAAATCAAACTGGATAAAAAAATCTGAATTCAGAGTCTAGCTTTGATACCAAATGATAAGATTCAAAGCGCGGAAGAAACGCCGAAAAGTTCCGAACCCAGGTTGTGGTTGGACGGATGAATCATGACCCGATATTCACAACGCGATGGTTCGACGATGCGGAATAAAGAACAACGACTTTCGAAATGCCATAAGGAATTGCCCAATCTCCTTGATAAGTCTCTGATTTGAACGTTACAAAGATAGTTAATCTTTGATAAGTTCGGGTTTTGAACGCTACAAGAATTGAAATCTCGATAAGTTCTTGGAGAATAAAAGGAATCCACCTTTTAACGAGTAAAACACTCAAAATATTTATTCAATAATCAAAGTCTGAATTACAATGAATGGAAAAAGCGTATAAATAAGCAAAATAAAACCCTAGTCGCTAATCTACTCAAAATAGAATTCTAATTAGACTAAAATTCTAAAATAGGCAAACAAATAATTAAAAAACGGAAAAATAATCAAAATCCCCGAAAATCCGAAAAATTAAATTTACGGCCGTGATGAACTCATTTACGGTCGTAAATGACTTTCTATTTAAGACTTACAGCCGTGACCATATTCTTTACGGCCCTAATGAAGGTTCTGCTCAAATTTGCGATAACTGTGTTACGGCTGTAATTCCAAATGTTACGGCCGTAAAAGGCCTTCTGCTTAATTTTCTGGTTCTTTTCGACACAGTTTGATCTTCAAAGCTTGTCGAACTTGTTGAGTTCTTGTTTTGGCTTGAATATTTAAATTTTCCCGTCAAGCCTGCTATGACTCCGATTGTTGAGGGTCCTGGATCACATCAGCTGTAACCTCAATTTTTGCGAAATTTCGCATATTTTAGTTAATTTCCGTTTTTAGTTATTTATTTCCAAGTTTTGGGCCCAATTAGCTACCAAACCTAATTTACTCCAGTTTTAGTTTATATTAGCAATTTTCCATTCATTGTAGAGATAGTTTTGAGATTATTGATATTTTTTGAGAGAGTTTTCTCCAAATTAAAAGGTTGAGGAGTCCCTTTTGTGTTCTTCAAGAACGAATCCGAACGTATCAAATATTGTGAAATATTTGTGGCGTTCCAATCAGAAACTTATCAAGGAAATTGACAAGTCCTCTTGGCGTTTCGAAAACTTTAGTTCTTCAATCCGCATCGTCGAATCCTCGCGTCGTGATTGTTTGGTTAAGGTCTTATCGTCAATCCTATATTTTATTTATCGTTCTTATTATTTCTCGAGTCTTGTTTTCTTGTGTTTGGTTGAATTTAGATCTTTTCGTTTGTTATTTCGTTTATTCCTCCTTTTTGTTGTGATTCCCGTGGTGAGATCACATCACTACCACAAAATATAGCCTTACCAAAACAGATGCAAATGGAAGATTGTTCCCTGTTCCTAGTGGCATTCACTATAGCAAAAAAGGCCTTTTGCAATATGCAAAAGACAATATTCATTGGTTACATGTTGCTAAAAGAGGTCTACTGTAACATTCAGTGGTTACTTGTTTCCTTCGTATGAATATTTGAGATTTAACTACATTCAGCAAGTGATTGTTTCTAATACTTGTCTTTTGCAACG
Source organism: Ligustrum vulgare (assembly GCA_963555705.1). NCBI lineage: Eukaryota > Viridiplantae > Streptophyta > Magnoliopsida > Lamiales > Oleaceae > Ligustrum > Ligustrum vulgare. The sequence continues at coordinate 35,546,094 of OY743173.1, read as the reverse complement.
CGTATTGAATGTTGCAAAAATTTCAATATTTTACAATGCATTGCACGTTGCAAAAGAAAGTCTTGCTCTGCGCATTGCAAATGACTTTTATTAACTATTAATATAATGTATTTTGCAGCGTTGGTTGAATGTTGTTAAAGGTATCAACTTGCAACATTTATTACGCGTTGAAACACTTTGTCTTTTGCAGCGTTCATTGAACGTTGCTAAATGTAGTGACTGAGAAATTTTCAGTTAATTTTTAAATAATTATTTAATTCCTTAGAAACATGTCGCTATGATTTCACCCATATTTAAATTAAAGCGTGTTCATCTAGCATTGTCAAATATTATTTTTGAATAAATTAAATAATTTAAGTCCCAATTGATTTAAATCCAAAATTCCTTTTATTTTAAACTCAAATTATTTTAAATCTCAATTTCAAATTTATGCTTATCAAAATTTATTTTCAATCCAACTTTTATCTTTTAAATAGTTATTTTTTATAAGATATTTTATTCGCATTGATATTCTTATATCCTAAGTCTTTACAATCCTATTCTAAATTAGATGTTTTCATATCTAACATTCCACAATTTTATTTCAATTACAACATCTCCATACCAATCTATATTTACCCATATATTCCCCCACGCACAAAATCACAATAATACTTTTTCAAATTCAATTCCTTTTATGCCTTCAACTAAACCACCAAACTCAAACCCAACCGGCCGACACAACAACCTTCACCATCGACATCAAACCACAATCCACAAATTTCTTACACCCAATCGAAATCCATTAACATGACAGACTCAACCACAACCCGAGCCTCACCGAGCCTTCCATCGCACATCACCGCAACCATGCTCAAAAACTCCACAACAGAAACTAGCCACCAACGCCACTGCTGACCCACCACTGTCAACAACCGGGCAACACCACCACCAACCACCTCAAAAACTGCACAGCCACAATCAAACTGACTGAAGCTTCAGAAGCTACTACATTCCACATGAACCCACAACTTCCGGAATTGCCGCCTCCAACCAAACTCAAGAGAAAAACCCAAACTTCAAATTCCCAATCAAAACCCAAACAACCACAAGAATCAAATTAACCCATAAACTCACCTCAACCACTGGACGCTTCGACCGGAGTATGGACGGAATCACAGCTCCAAATCACCACCTCTCCACATCGGTTTTGCCCTCCAAATCAACCCACAACCATCCTCCTTGCACTACCTCATCACCGAAGCTCACGGTCGCCACTTAATGATGACTTTTTTCCGATCAAACGCAGGCAGCGGTCTGAAATTGAAAAGGGGAAACACCCCTTGCGTCGCTGCCCTCTGTTCTCTCTCGGTTTATTTTGAGAGAGAAACCGAGAGAGAGAAGGGAAATAGTTTTATTTTAAAAGTTTGATTTTTAAGATTTGCCCTTTGGTCCTCAGCTTTTCAAAGTAGTTATTTCGGTCCCATAGTTTTAAAAGTGTGTTATCTCAGCCCTTAAATTTTAAAATATTTTATATCAGCCCATACATTTTTAAAATTTGTTTTAAGTTTTAACCCAACTTTTTGAAAATCATATGAGTCAGCCCAATAGCTTTTAAAATCATTTATTTTGGTACCAACTCTTTCAAATTCTAACTATATTTGATTTTCCATTTAATCCCCAAAGCTTTTATTCTTCTTTTAAAAATTCTTTCGTTTTGAAACATTAAAAATTTCCATAATACTAGTTTAAGATTTATTTTATATATTGACTAAACAAGGTGTTTGGACGTTTGAAATTTTAAGCATTCATCACCAGAGTCTCATTAACATAAAATCCATCAACACGTAATGTAAAAACCATTAATCAAAACACACCATATATCCTACCTCTTGATGAAGTCATATTGTGAAATTAAAGATGAGCTTTTTTCCAACCGTGCTGTGAATAGAATGCTGTACTTTTCTGTTTTGTTCTTGTTTCTTTTGGTTCTTGTGATATTGAGATTGGAGGAGTTAGATCAAAGGTGGCTGCCTAGCGATTACGTGGAAGATTGAAATGTTGTGATGAAGCTTTGTTTCATGGTTTTAGGATAATAATTCTAACTAACAACATGCATGAGACAAGTTTTACTGCACTTGAGGTTGAGTTGTCATCTTCGTATGTTCCAAACATGCAATTATATACATAATTATAGTATGAGGAAATTTCTCAAGCTGGTATTTGCAAAATAATTTCTTTATTCAATCTAGTATTGTAAAATAATTTTTCTTTCAACCTGGTACCTAATTAGTGCAAGGTATTTGTTTGCTAACTTATTGTAATTCAACTATATAATTTAAGGAGCTAATCTTTGTGTGTGTCGATTTTACTTTCTCGAGCATGCGATATTTAATTAATCATGCTATCAGAATTCATAGAATGTAAAGTGCGACTAAGTTTTTGGAGTATTACAAAATCACCAACCAATCTTTGTTTAGATTTTAAAATTCTAATAAATTCTATAAAGCCAGTAACTGATTGAAGTTTTATTGTTAAATCTAATAATCTAGAATGTCTTCTTAAATCTTCTCTTATAAATTTTAATTGTAATTGTTTCTCTACTTAGATCTTTAAATTTGTCTAAAATTATAAGACTCGAAGGTTCTAAATTCATAAAAAGATAATCTAAACAATGTAATTAAACAAGAATAAGCATGAATAAGTAAACATAAAAAGTGATTTCAGATAACTAAAACTTCAATAATAAAAGCGATATATAATCCACAATAGATAATCAACAATACTTCTTTCTATTTATGGGTTTATCACGCTTATTTGTAAATTTAATTTTAAAAGATTTTTGACCAAATACTCTGTAGTTATTTATCTAAGTATCAAACACTTCTCCTTAGGGGATTGTTGTTGTTCGAAAAACTTATGCATTAATGAATGCTCGAAAGACTCACTTCAATACTTTATGTTTAATACTCAAACAAATACTTCAAAGATGTTCAACAAAATCTACTTTCGCTTTCCTACCTCTAGATGTACTCTTTTAAAAACAAAATTTGTAAAAAATAAACTTATGGACATATACATAAACATATTATCATTAACTATCTAATGACTTCATATATATCTAGATGAGATTTAGTTACTGATACCTTATATTAGATGTTTTGAAGATAGTAAATGGAAGAAAATCTTTGAACTGGAAATAAAAAACAATAGATAAGAGAGAATATATATCTTATTGATCTTAGGAACTGATTATGATTTTTGGATGCCTTAATGAGGACAGACTCTTCTTCTTACAATTTGCTAAAAGATAAGTTTAGGGATAAGATAAGATAAGATAAGATTCCCTAACTTTTACATGTATGGACTATAATATGAGTTGATAAAGTAAAGATAAGATTAAAATAATCTGTAATTCTTATTCTAAAGTTTCACATGGGTTTGGGACCCCGTGCCTTCAATAATGTATATTAGACAAGATATGTCTCATCTTCGTTGTAATTGAGCTACTTCTCACAAACTTTACATTTGTAGCCTTTCTCCATTTCCATTATTTGGTGAAGATGGTCATAGGCTTCTTGACTTAGATCCGAATTACTGATGAGAATATTCTCAACACATTTCTTTAATTTCCATATTTGGTTATTATTTTGCCTAACTCTTGTAATGCTTTAGATCAATAATTTATCGTCATTATATTTGTATACCCAAACATTTGTTTGTGTAAGGATATATCTAAATTTCGTATACATGACTCTGAATCCCAAAGCCCCCCCCCCCCCTTCCCTTCCCTTCCTAGAATGGGTTGGATTTGCTCTTCTTTGTTAAATTGTTTAATTATTGGTTCTCCAAGGATTGATTTGTTAGTTACTCCTAGTTTTATAATATGTTCTACCTTTAGATAAACTTAGTCAATAAATTCTGGGATAGCTGAGTAAATCATGATATACACTTTCTCAGCTTTGGTAATTCAAAAAATATGTCTTGACTACTACATTGATAAGATTAGGTAGTAGTGATTTTTTCTTCATGTCCTTACTTGGGTAGATGCACTGAATTAAGTCCTTGGTTAAACAGTCCTATGACTGCTCTTGGTTCTGCTCCTGGTGATATAATTGCTTTGTTGATTTTTTGATGGCTAATTGTCCTGAGCCAGTTTCCTTCTTTTAGTCTCTTGTTTATGTACCCCCACATATGTCAAATATGTTTGTAGTTTCTTCATTGTATTTTATTGTTTTGATATTCTTTTGTTATCACTACTGACTTTCACGGCCGTAACCTCAATTTTTGCAGAATTTCGCGTATTTTAGTTAATTTCCGTTTTTAGTTACTTATTTCCAAGTTTTGGGCCCAATTAACGGCTAAGCCTAATTTACTTCAGTTTTAGTTTATATTAACAATTTTCGTTCATTGTAAAGACAATTTTGAGATTATTGATATTGTTTGAGAGAGTTTTCTTCAAATTAAAAGGTTGAGGAGTCCCTTTTGCGTTCTTAAAGAATGAATCCAAACTTATCAAATATTGTGAAATATTTGTAGCATTCTAATTAAAAACATATCAAGGAAATTGACAAATCCTTGTAGCGTTTCGAAAACTTTAGTTCTTCAATCCGCATCGTCGAATCCTCGCGTCGTGATTGTTGGGTTAAGGTTTTATCGTCAATCCTATATTTTATTTATCGTTCTTATTATTTCTTGAGTCTTGTTTTCTTGCATTTGGCTGAATTTAGATCTTTCCGTTTGTTGTTTCATTTAATCAGCGTTTTTGTCGTGATTCCCGTGGTGGGATCACATCAGGTGGTATCAGAGCTTGGATCTAAATTCAATTCTTGGTATTTTCTTGATTTTCTTGATTTCTCGTGTTCTTCGTACCAGTCAAGTTTTCCTTATCCATTAAAAAAATCCACAAAAATAAATAAATAAATAAATAAAATTCAAACTTGTTTATTTTAGTCAATTCTTATCCAAATCCAGTTCCGTTTATTTTGCTGTGTTCGTAATCAAATTTCAGATTAAAAATAATATATCCGAAAATTACAAAAAAAAAAAATCAAACTTTTTTATTTTAGTCAATTCTTATTCAAATCCAATTCCGTTTGTTTTGCTGTGTTCGTAATCAAATCTTGGATTAAAAAAAAATATCCGAAAATCACAGAAAAAATTCAAATATTCTAAGAATTTCTCAATTCTTGTTTTCTTCGTGTCTTCCATAAATTCCTTATTTGTTATTAACCATGTCTCGTAGGGAAAAATCTTCATCATCTTCATCTGTGGGTAACAACAAACATCTTAAGAGTGAGAATAGGAAAGCTGAGCAAGGTAATGAGGTAATTGCAGCAATGCAAGCACAAATTAAGAAGATAATGACCATGATTGATAGGGAGGATGTAATGGCGGAACAACAATTCAGGGAACGAGCTCATGTTAATTCTAGAGTTAGGAGGGATAAAAGGCGTGAATGCCATGCTAGGGTTGGAGATGGGGTTGATGAAATGCCATTGAAGCGAAAAGAGACATCAAAATGGGAGAGTAGTGATCATGTTCTCAAAAGGAGGGAGGAACCAACAACCAAAGATAAAAATAATTCTAATTCTAAACCTCCTAAGGATAAAAGTACTAAATGCTTTAAATGTTTGGATTTTGGTCACATTGCACTTCAATGTCCACATAAAAAGGATAGGCGTGATGTGAAGGTTGTTTCTGGAGATAAAGTTGAAAACATGCCTAAGTTAAATATTGCTTGTGATGGTTATACATTGAAAAATGTTGCAGTAGGTGAATCACTTATTAATAAGAGATCCCATAGCACTAGGCGTAAGGTGAGTGTTGTGGGTGAGCAAAGAGACAACATTTTTCGTACTAGATGCTTTGTATGTAATAAGGTGTGTAGTTTGGTGATCGATGGAGGAAGTTGCACCAACGTGGCTAGTACTACCTTAGTGGAAAAATCAGGGTTGTCTTTGATCAAACATCGTAATCCTTATAAATTGAAGTTGTTGACTGAGTCTAGGAAAATTAAGGTGAACAGACAGGCTAAGATAAATTTTTCTATTGGTGGATATAATGATGAAGTAGTATGTGATGTAGTTCCTATGCATGTTGGACATATAATGTTGGGGAGGCCATGGCAACATGATAGGGCAGTGGTTCATGATGGGTTTTAAAATATATACAGCTTTGTGAAAGGTGGAAGAAAGTTCACTCTTGTTCCTTTATCACCAATGGAAGTCCATGAAGATGCATTGAAATTAAAAATTGAATTTGAGAGAAAAGATGAGAGAGTTGGGGCCACGACCTCGGAAAAAAGAGATGGAGTGAAAGTTGAAAAAAAGAGAGTTGTGGTCTAATCTGTAGAAAATGGAGAGAATGAGTGCAAGGCGAAAAAGAAAAGAAAGTCCACCACAAAGATGAGTTTATTTTCAGTTGGTCATGCTAACAAATCCCTCCCCAATTCTACTAAATCTGTTCTGTAGGTACCCAAATCAAGTTTCAAAATTAAAGTTGGGTCTGAATGTAATAGAAAGAAGAAATAGGCCCGAAAGTCCAAAGGAATGGACAGAGCACAAGCATGAACATCAATCCCGCAGAAGCAAGTATATGCATGAACCAAGAGCCAACAAACCCCGGAGTTCCAAGAGGATTGGGCAAGTTGCAGAATCGATGTCGAATCCTTTTCAAGAGAGGGGGATGTTGTGATTCAAAGTAAGAGGGGAAATGAGAAGTCAAGCTATCGGTAATACGACAACAATCTAAGTGGAAAATGGAACAAGTTTCATATTGGAATCGAGCCGAGAAGACAAAAGGATCGAGCCGAATCAAAGGGACGAAGTTTGGTGACTAGAACTATAATTATGACCGTAAGGAAGGAAGCTCAAGGCCGTAACTATCTCTCGGGTGGAATTGAAGAAGTTCAGCGAAATAAGACTTACGTCCATAAGTATGGGAGTCACGGACGTAACATCTAAGTCGAGAGCTTCTTACGGCCGTAAGAAATACTTTCATGGCTGTTGATAAGTTTCGAAGCGCGGAAGAAACTCCGAAAAGTTCCGAACCCAGGTTGTGGTTGGACGGATGAATCATGACCCGATATTCACGACGCGATGGCTCGACGATGCGGAATAAAGAACCACGACTTTCGAAAGGCCATAAGGAATTGCCCAATCTCCTTGATAAGTCTCTGATTTGAACGCCACAAAGATAGTTAATCTTTGATAAGTTCGGGTTTTGAACGCTACAAGAATTGAAATCTTGATAAGTTCTTGGAGAATAAAAGGAATCCACTTTTTAACGAGTAAAACACTCAAAATATTTATTCAATAATCAAAGTCTGAATTACAATGAATGGAAAAAGCATATAAATAAGCAAAATAAAACCCTAGTCGCTAATCTACTCAAAATAGAATTCTAATTAGACTAAAATTCTAAAATAGGCAAACAAATAATTAAAAAACGAAAAAATAATCAAAATCCCCGAAAACCCGAAAAATTAAATTTACGGCCGTGATGAACTCATTTACGGCCGTAAATGACTTTCTGTTTAAGACTTACGGCCGTGACCATATTCTTTACTGCCGTAATGAAGGTTCTGCTCAAATTTTCGATAACTGTGCTACGGTCGTAATTCCAAATGTTACGGCCGTAAAAGGCCTGCTGCTTAATTTTCTGGTTCTTTTCGACACAGTTTAATCTTCAAAGCTCGTCGAACCTGTTGAATTCTTGTTTTGACTTGAATATTTAAATTTTTCCGTCAAGCCTGCTATGACTCCGATTGTCGAGGGTCCTGGATCACATCATACCTTCCTTCTTTAGGATGATTCGTCCCGAATCATAGCTTTGTTCCTGTTGCTTCACTTCACCTCCTGGATCAAACGGGAAATTATTTCTTCCATGCCATGAGCTTAATAAATTGGGATCCTTTGATTGGCAAACATGGAAGAGATGGAGCTTGAACTTCCTTAGCCATATGTAGTGTGGTTGAAGCTCTCAAACGTAATTAACTTGCAAAAAAGATTTAAACAAAATGGGGAGGGACATGTTAGCTTCATGAGGTACAAGGTATGGATCCTTGTATTCATGAATTATCACTGTCAATGCCTCATTTGGAACCACGAGTCCCTTCTCTTAACCTTGTTCCCCTTTTGCAATTTCTTGCTCGCCCCCCTCTATCACTTTTCTCTCAAGTTCGGTTACTTCCTCTAACTCAAGATTCTCTATCTCATCCACCTCTTCAAATTTTTTTCTCTCAAATTCAACCACATCTTCTACCTCCACATTCGTATCACCATGTTCGCGCACTACCTCATTACTATCCAAATGTGGATCTACCAATTCAAAACCCAAATTTTGAACTTCTACCCCAACTTCCAATTCATCATCAAATTTTGGAGTTTGTTCACCTAACTCCACATTTTCAACTCCTACCACAAAATTCGGGGTTTCTTCAACTACTTCTAATTCATGTTCCAAGCCTCCCTCCTTCTTTTCAACATTCATATCCCGAGGCTCAACTATAACATGTATTTCTCTCTCTTCTAGCCATTTAATCACCGCCTTTCGTTTCTCTTCCTTCTTTCGCAATTTTGATAAATATTTTTTTTTCTGCCTCCCGTTCACACCTCAATCTTTCTTCATAAATTTCTTTTTGAATTTTCAAAATTGCTTTTGGATCAATCTCAGCTCCTCTCTTAACCCCAATTCCATCCCTAGGTTTAGGATCACGCCTATAATGACTCTCATCACTACGATTTGCTTGAGATCGCCCCTTTTTCAACTTCCCTTCCCTTTCATTTAATTTATTCAACCTCATCAAAGCATCATTCAAAAATCTCCACATACGATCTTTATCATTATCATTCCCCCTTCTAGATGGATATTTTTCTTGAGAATTGGACATTATAGAATTTATGTAGAACGGAATGGAAAAGAACAATAAACAAATGATCAAGAAATTCAAGAAAGTGGTTCTTGAATGAACTTTTTTTTTTTTGATTAATTTTCAGAATAAATAAAATAAATAAAAATAATAACTTTTTTTTTATAAATCCGAAAATTCGACAACGAACACGACAAAACAAACGGAACTTAATTCGGATAAGAATTAAGCAAAGCAAACACTTTTGAAAATTTTTTGGAACGATTTTCTGGATTAAAGACTCAACAAACTCAAGAACAAGAAGAATGCAAAAAAACTGAAAACAAAACATTCAACAAGATATGGATGATTTTTATGGGACTCGATGATAAACATAAAAATCAAACTGGATAAAAAAATCTGAATTCAGAGTCTAGCTTTGATACCAAATGATAAGATTCAAAGCGCGGAAGAAACGCCGAAAAGTTCCGAACCCAGGTTGTGGTTGGACGGATGAATCATGACCCGATATTCACAACGCGATGGTTCGACGATGCGGAATAAAGAACAACGACTTTCGAAATGCCATAAGGAATTGCCCAATCTCCTTGATAAGTCTCTGATTTGAACGTTACAAAGATAGTTAATCTTTGATAAGTTCGGGTTTTGAACGCTACAAGAATTGAAATCTCGATAAGTTCTTGGAGAATAAAAGGAATCCACCTTTTAACGAGTAAAACACTCAAAATATTTATTCAATAATCAAAGTCTGAATTACAATGAATGGAAAAAGCGTATAAATAAGCAAAATAAAACCCTAGTCGCTAATCTACTCAAAATAGAATTCTAATTAGACTAAAATTCTAAAATAGGCAAACAAATAATTAAAAAACGGAAAAATAATCAAAATCCCCGAAAATCCGAAAAATTAAATTTACGGCCGTGATGAACTCATTTACGGTCGTAAATGACTTTCTATTTAAGACTTACAGCCGTGACCATATTCTTTACGGCCCTAATGAAGGTTCTGCTCAAATTTGCGATAACTGTGTTACGGCTGTAATTCCAAATGTTACGGCCGTAAAAGGCCTTCTGCTTAATTTTCTGGTTCTTTTCGACACAGTTTGATCTTCAAAGCTTGTCGAACTTGTTGAGTTCTTGTTTTGGCTTGAATATTTAAATTTTCCCGTCAAGCCTGCTATGACTCCGATTGTTGAGGGTCCTGGATCACATCAGCTGTAACCTCAATTTTTGCGAAATTTCGCATATTTTAGTTAATTTCCGTTTTTAGTTATTTATTTCCAAGTTTTGGGCCCAATTAGCTACCAAACCTAATTTACTCCAGTTTTAGTTTATATTAGCAATTTTCCATTCATTGTAGAGATAGTTTTGAGATTATTGATATTTTTTGAGAGAGTTTTCTCCAAATTAAAAGGTTGAGGAGTCCCTTTTGTGTTCTTCAAGAACGAATCCGAACGTATCAAATATTGTGAAATATTTGTGGCGTTCCAATCAGAAACTTATCAAGGAAATTGACAAGTCCTCTTGGCGTTTCGAAAACTTTAGTTCTTCAATCCGCATCGTCGAATCCTCGCGTCGTGATTGTTTGGTTAAGGTCTTATCGTCAATCCTATATTTTATTTATCGTTCTTATTATTTCTCGAGTCTTGTTTTCTTGTGTTTGGTTGAATTTAGATCTTTTCGTTTGTTATTTCGTTTATTCCTCCTTTTTGTTGTGATTCCCGTGGTGAGATCACATCACTACCACAAAATATAGCCTTACCAAAACAGATGCAAATGGAAGATTGTTCCCTGTTCCTAGTGGCATTCACTATAGCAAAAAAGGCCTTTTGCAATATGCAAAAGACAATATTCATTGGTTACATGTTGCTAAAAGAGGTCTACTGTAACATTCAGTGGTTACTTGTTTCCTTCGTATGAATATTTGAGATTTAACTACATTCAGCAAGTGATTGTTTCTAATACTTGTCTTTTGCAACGCGTATTGAATGTTGCAAAAATTTCAATATTTTACAATGCATTGCACGTTGCAAAAGAAAGTCTTGCTCTGCGCATTGCAAATGACTTTTATTAACTATTAATATAATGTATTTTGCAGCGTTGGTTGAATGTTGTTAAAGGTATCAACTTGCAACATTTATTACGCGTTGAAACACTTTGTCTTTTGCAGCGTTCATTGAACGTTGCTAAATGTAGTGACTGAGAAATTTTCAGTTAATTTTTAAATAATTATTTAATTCCTTAGAAACATGTCGCTATGATTTCACCCATATTTAAATTAAAGCGTGTTCATCTAGCATTGTCAAATATTATTTTTGAATAAATTAAATAATTTAAGTCCCAATTGATTTAAATCCAAAATTCCTTTTATTTTAAACTCAAATTATTTTAAATCTCAATTTCAAATTTATGCTTATCAAAATTTATTTTCAATCCAACTTTTATCTTTTAAATAGTTATTTTTTATAAGATATTTTATTCGCATTGATATTCTTATATCCTAAGTCTTTACAATCCTATTCTAAATTAGATGTTTTCATATCTAACATTCCACAATTTTATTTCAATTACAACATCTCCATACCAATCTATATTTACCCATATATTCCCCCACGCACAAAATCACAATAATACTTTTTCAAATTCAATTCCTTTTATGCCTTCAACTAAACCACCAAACTCAAACCCAACCGGCCGACACAACAACCTTCACCATCGACATCAAACCACAATCCACAAATTTCTTACACCCAATCGAAATCCATTAACATGACAGACTCAACCACAACCCGAGCCTCACCGAGCCTTCCATCGCACATCACCGCAACCATGCTCAAAAACTCCACAACAGAAACTAGCCACCAACGCCACTGCTGACCCACCACTGTCAACAACCGGGCAACACCACCACCAACCACCTCAAAAACTGCACAGCCACAATCAAACTGACTGAAGCTTCAGAAGCTACTACATTCCACATGAACCCACAACTTCCGGAATTGCCGCCTCCAACCAAACTCAAGAGAAAAACCCAAACTTCAAATTCCCAATCAAAACCCAAACAACCACAAGAATCAAATTAACCCATAAACTCACCTCAACCACTGGACGCTTCGACCGGAGTATGGACGGAATCACAGCTCCAAATCACCACCTCTCCACATCGGTTTTGCCCTCCAAATCAACCCACAACCATCCTCCTTGCACTACCTCATCACCGAAGCTCACGGTCGCCACTTAATGATGACTTTTTTCCGATCAAACGCAGGCAGCGGTCTGAAATTGAAAAGGGGAAACACCCCTTGCGTCGCTGCCCTCTGTTCTCTCTCGGTTTATTTTGAGAGAGAAACCGAGAGAGAGAAGGGAAATAGTTTTATTTTAAAAGTTTGATTTTTAAGATTTGCCCTTTGGTCCTCAGCTTTTCAAAGTAGTTATTTCGGTCCCATAGTTTTAAAAGTGTGTTATCTCAGCCCTTAAATTTTAAAATATTTTATATCAGCCCATACATTTTTAAAATTTGTTTTAAGTTTTAACCCAACTTTTTGAAAATCATATGAGTCAGCCCAATAGCTTTTAAAATCATTTATTTTGGTACCAACTCTTTCAAATTCTAACTATATTTGATTTTCCATTTAATCCCCAAAGCTTTTATTCTTCTTTTAAAAATTCTTTCGTTTTGAAACATTAAAAATTTCCATAATACTAGTTTAAGATTTATTTTATATATTGACTAAACAAGGTGTTTGGACGTTTGAAATTTTAAGCATTCATCACCAGAGTCTCATTAACATAAAATCCATCAACACGTAATGTAAAAACCATTAATCAAAACACACCATATATCCTACCTCTTGATGAAGTCATATTGTGAAATTAAAGATGAGCTTTTTTCCAACCGTGCTGTGAATAGAATGCTGTACTTTTCTGTTTTGTTCTTGTTTCTTTTGGTTCTTGTGATATTGAGATTGGAGGAGTTAGATCAAAGGTGGCTGCCTAGCGATTACGTGGAAGATTGAAATGTTGTGATGAAGCTTTGTTTCATGGTTTTAGGATAATAATTCTAACTAACAACATGCATGAGACAAGTTTTACTGCACTTGAGGTTGAGTTGTCATCTTCGTATGTTCCAAACATGCAATTATATACATAATTATAGTATGAGGAAATTTCTCAAGCTGGTATTTGCAAAATAATTTCTTTATTCAATCTAGTATTGTAAAATAATTTTTCTTTCAACCTGGTACCTAATTAGTGCAAGGTATTTGTTTGCTAACTTATTGTAATTCAACTATATAATTTAAGGAGCTAATCTTTGTGTGTGTCGATTTTACTTTCTCGAGCATGCGATATTTAATTAATCATGCTATCAGAATTCATAGAATGTAAAGTGCGACTAAGTTTTTGGAGTATTACAAAATCACCAACCAATCTTTGTTTAGATTTTAAAATTCTAATAAATTCTATAAAGCCAGTAACTGATTGAAGTTTTATTGTTAAATCTAATAATCTAGAATGTCTTCTTAAATCTTCTCTTATAAATTTTAATTGTAATTGTTTCTCTACTTAGATCTTTAAATTTGTCTAAAATTATAAGACTCGAAGGTTCTAAATTCATAAAAAGATAATCTAAACAATGTAATTAAACAAGAATAAGCATGAATAAGTAAACATAAAAAGTGATTTCAGATAACTAAAACTTCAATAATAAAAGCGATATATAATCCACAATAGATAATCAACAATACTTCTTTCTATTTATGGGTTTATCACGCTTATTTGTAAATTTAATTTTAAAAGATTTTTGACCAAATACTCTGTAGTTATTTATCTAAGTATCAAACACTTCTCCTTAGGGGATTGTTGTTGTTCGAAAAACTTATGCATTAATGAATGCTCGAAAGACTCACTTCAATACTTTATGTTTAATACTCAAACAAATACTTCAAAGATGTTCAACAAAATCTACTTTCGCTTTCCTACCTCTAGATGTACTCTTTTAAAAACAAAATTTGTAAAAAATAAACTTATGGACATATACATAAACATATTATCATTAACTATCTAATGACTTCATATATATCTAGATGAGATTTAGTTACTGATACCTTATATTAGATGTTTTGAAGATAGTAAATGGAAGAAAATCTTTGAACTGGAAATAAAAAACAATAGATAAGAGAGAATATATATCTTATTGATCTTAGGAACTGATTATGATTTTTGGATGCCTTAATGAGGACAGACTCTTCTTCTTACAATTTGCTAAAAGATAAGTTTAGGGATAAGATAAGATAAGATAAGATTCCCTAACTTTTACATGTATGGACTATAATATGAGTTGATAAAGTAAAGATAAGATTACAATAATCTGTAATTCTTATTCTAAAGTTTCACATGGGTTTGGGACCCCGTGCCTTCAATAATTTATATTAGACAAGATATGTCTCATCTTCGTTGTAATTGAGCTACTTCTCACAAACTTTACATTTGTAGCCTTTCTCCATTTCCATTATTTGGTGAAGATGGTCATAGGCTTCTTGACTTAGATCCGAATTACTGATGAGAATATTCTCAACACATTTCTTTAATTTCCATATTTGGTTATTATTTTGCCTAACTCTTGTAATGCTTTAGATCAATAATTTATCGTCATTATATTTGTATACCCAAACATTTGTTTGTGTAAGGATATATCTAAATTTCGTATACATGACTCTGAATCCCAAAGCCCCCCCCCCCCCTTCCCTTCCCTTCCTAGAATGGGTTGGATTTGCTCTTCTTTGTTAAATTGTTTAATTATTGGTTCTCCAAGGATTGATTTGTTAGTTACTCCTAGTTTTATAATATGTTCTACCTTTAGATAAACTTAGTCAATAAATTCTGGGATAGCTGAGTAAATCATGATATACACTTTCTCAGCTTTGGTAATTCAAAAAATATGTCTTGACTACTACATTGATAAGATTAGGTAGTAGTGATTTTTTCTTCATGTCCTTACTTGGGTAGATGCACTGAATTAAGTCCTTGGTTAAACAGTCCTATGACTGCTCTTGGTTCTGCTCCTGGTGATATAATTGCTTTGTTGATTTTTTGATGGCTAATTGTCCTGAGCCAGTTTCCTTCTTTTAGTCTCTTGTTTATGTACCCCCACATATGTCAAATATGTTTGTAGTTTCTTCATTGTATTTTATTGTTTTGATATTCTTTTGTTATCACTACTGACTTCTGGCAGCTTCTAAAAACTTTCCTTAGATAGTTCAATAGATTTACCAGTGACTTTTTCTTTGGAAGATGTACTTCAAATGATTGATAAATTCGATACTTCTTCTTCAATAGGAAGTTCTATAGATAAGTTCTTTGATGGAGAGGGTTGAGATCCTCCTTTATACATTTCTTCAAGAGAATTAACCATTCATTTGTAAAAAGATAAATCATTGCTAATTTGTACAATTTGTGACATGCAAGTATTCACATTGTTGAATAGATTTTTATAATTGATGTTCATTTGACTCATGGACAAATTGATTTCTTCAACCTTTTTACGTAGGTCCTTCATACCTGGTAATGATTCAATACCTTTTATATGAATAATCTCAAAATCATAATGACTAAGTTCTATTTGCCTTCTAATTAATCTTTTATTAGCAATAGTTGGATTAATCTCATTAGTTAATTAATACTTAACTTGGGTATTGTCAGCTCTAATTTTGAAATTTTTAGTAACAATAAATATTGCGAACTTCTTAATCGTTAATTTAACAACTAATACTTTTTTCATTAATATGATAATTGGTTTGAGATTGAGTAAACTGCCACTAGTATATTGTACAATTCTTTCATTATCTTCTTTTGGATAAATATATTTAAGTATTGCTCTCCATGTTGTTTCGCATGCATCGAATTTCTATCATCCATTAACATTCTTTTAGGTAGTTCTAATTTTGGAAAATCTTTATAAAGATCTTTAATTTTTTGTACTTCTTCATCTTTGGACCGTACAGTTCATCTAGTTTTTCCTTTTAGTCTCTTTTTTGTACATGTATTAAATGTGTTGCTAAGTTAGGTATATATTTTAGTCTGATTTACAAGAGTTAAAAAGCTTTGTAACTATGTTTATCTTTTATATAATTATCAAATTCTTGAATTTTCTTCCTGTATGTTTTTGAAGTTTAATTCTTTCTTGGCTTATTATAGATCCTAAAAATTCTTCTTTATCTTTAGTTATTTTCATTTTTTGTAGCTGATAATATAATACCATTATTTTTTACAATATCTATCAAAATATTTAGATGTTTAATATGACCTTGTCTTTTCCTCAAAAAAAAAAGAGAAAAAGAAAAAGAAAAAAGACCTTGTCATGTTTTTGAATAAACAAGAACATCACTAATATATACTATAAGAAAATGGTAATAATCTTTGAATATTTTATCCATATATCTTTGGAATTCTCCTAGGCTATTTTAAAATCCGAATGGTAAACATTCCATTCATGAAATCCTTGTAGTACAGTAAAAGCTGTGAAATGTCTATATTTTTTAATTAACGTAATATTGTAAATCCTGGTTTAAATCAAACTTGGAGAGATATTTATTTCCCCTTTTTGGTTAAATAATATTTGTTGGTTGGGAATTGGATAACTTAATTCTCTTGTATGAGTATTTAATCTTTATAATCGATTACCATTCTAGATTTTCCTCTTTTCTGTTTTGAATGTTTTACTACTATAAAGGCTGGACTACTATTTTACTATTGGATTCTCTAATAAATTACTTTTCTAACATTACTTTTCTATGCATTTTAAATTTAGGTAATTCTTTTAGTGTGTGTTTTATTGTTATTACACTAATTACTTTAGTGTCATCTTCTAGTATTATTTCTACCAATGTTTATTTATGTGACATTTTTCTAAAAGGTTGTCTCCTGTTAATTTCAATAACTCTTTTTTTATATCTTTAATTGTTATCTGGTCAAAATATTCTTCTACTAAGTTTATCATATTTTTATTAGGCATAAGTTGTGTTTTTGCATTAATTTTTGTCTATTCTCACGATGCTGAACTGCTATATGAGGTATTTTTTCTTTATAATAAGGATCATTAATTATAATTATTATTGTTATATAATGACAAGGGGTAGAAAAGTATCACTTTTTTCATCTATAGTTATAAGATAAAATTATTTCCTAATAATATATCCCTTGGATATCATCAAATCGATATACATAAGGTACTTATAATTCATATTTTCCTATTTGTATTTTAATATTCCTTACTACTTTAGTTATTAGATTTATGCTTCCATCAAATCCTGTTAATATAATTATTTCTTCATTATCCTTCTTGTTACTCCACATCTCTGGGAGTAAAATATTTTCTTTAAATATACTAGACGATGCTCTTCTGTCAAACAAAGCATGATATTTTCTACTGAGATATTCATTATAATTCATCTTAGTTAATATCCATATTCTATTCATAATAACCTGGGTATTACTACATTCTCAATTTGTATTACTAATAACATTCTATCATCTTTGATATAATATGGTTTTACATGTTCTAATAAATATGTTCCTAATAATAATTCTATATTTACCTTTCTTGTAAATTCTACATACATATTTATGATTCTTTCATTTCTTTAATTTATTCTTATTGGTAATTCTACATAATTATCCATATGATGAATATTTCCAAAATAATCTTGTATTTGGATTATATTATTTGTTATTTTGAGTTCTAGATTTCCTATTATATTTTCTTTTATAAGAGATACAATTGCTCCAATATCTATTAATACTTTCTCCTCTTGCCATTCTCCATTTATTTTAATTTCTATCATAACTTCAAATTATTTTATATCATTTATTTTAGTTAGATTCATTTTAGGTATTTTTCTATGTAATTTTGCCATTATTAGTTTTTCTAGAATCATTCCTATTTTCTATTTCATGTAATCTTGTATTATTATTTCTCCTCAGGCTAATTTATCTTCCAAATTCTATTTGTGATCTATCCATATTTACTAATTGTCTAGCTTGATTAAAGTTAATTTCTATATCTTCTAGTATAGACATTCTTGGTTTTTCTTTAGCTAGCTTGTTTTCTAAAATGTTTTTTAATTGAGTTCTATTACATATGTTTTTCTAGCATTCTTAATTTTAACTTCGTATTTGCTAGTAAAGGCATATATTGTTCTAATAGATAAACTTATAATTTTACTTCATAATTCCATATCTATTCCTCTTGATTTGTAATATAATGTTAAGACTTTATTTATTTATTATTTTGTCCTCCCACACTTATACTAATATTATTGTAAATTTATTTTTTGATATATTAAATTTTCTGTTACAATTCCTATTAAGGCATCTTGTACTGAGCTTACAATTTTATCATCCATTATATAGAATTCTATAGGTGTATCTATTCCTTATCTAAAATATGCTTTAGCTATAATTTGTACAACTCCTATATATATATATATATATTTTCCTTTTAATTCAGGACTCAATACATTTATTTCTTGTCTTATAATTTCCTCATTACTTACAAGTATTAATGTAGTTCATGTAGTATCTCTTACATCTATTGGGTGACTATGATTTTGTGCTACATATGCTATTTCTTTATTTATCTTCAAAAATGATAAATTAAATATTTCTTTGGGTTCTACATCTAATTTTGATTTTAAAATCTTTTCATATATCTTTGGATTAAATATTAATCTTTCAGTTAATTATTCTTATGTTTTCTTTGTAATTCACATCCCATTGGGTTGATTTATATTGTAATTTATCACAACATAATGATTTTTTACTTGCTTTGTAAAACTTTAACATATTATTTGCTTCCATACATTTTATTTTTGTTTTATTCCTATAAATTGTATTCTTTCTTCTAAACTATTATTACTTGATGGTATATTTATTTTTTCCCATTTTCTAAATAATTCTAAATTCCATGGCTTAGTAATTTAATGAATATTTGGTTCATAACTTCCATATCATATTCTTCTTGATTATATTATTCCTTTTCATAGTATTCTTCAAATTCACATGAAAATTGTCTAAAGTAACACATATCACATGTGTATAAAAATTTTAATAAATATCTATTTCTTAATTTTGAGCTAATCTTAGCCATCTAGTAAATATCTAGTATATGCCATCATAGCCATAAATTTCATCCATAATTATAAGTCATGATCTACCTCATGTAGACATCCTAAGTTTAACCATCTTCATTCTAAACTAGTTTTTGTTTCCATAGTTCTCTGTGGTGTATATTCTATAGGATAATATTTAATTGGTTTGTATATTATATTTTTTGTAGTACAAAATTGTTAGTTCTAAAACTTTGGTTTTGTCTTTAATTCATATATATTTTAGGTGTATTTTGTGGATTAGTATTACTTGTTGCTTCATTTTTAACTTGGTTAGTTCCAGGTTGTGATGCTTGTTGTATTTGTTCTGGTGGTATTTTTCCTAATGGTATTAAAGATTGTTGTTGATTCATCTTAGTTTCTTCTATTTTAAGATTATTAAGTTTTGCTATATAATCCTTTTCAGTGGACAATATGGATACATTAATCCTTTTTATGGATTGAAGCAGACATTAAGATATTAGAACAAGATATTCTACAAAGTAATTAAGACATATGGTTTCGATTAGAACTTCGACTAGCCATGTTCTTTAACATGATACCATGACCATATGGGGAATTAAATTCCACTCGATAGTCGTATATTTCATCTAAGTCCTGTGACAATGTCACACACACACACACACACACATTTGTAACTTTAATGGTTTTTTGATTCACCAATGGATGAAATCAATTTGATTGGCCAAATATCTCGGTGAGTTGGGAGCTAGAGAATGAGTGTAGTAGAGAACATGAATTTGTGTCAAGAACTGTCACCTTGAAAAAATGGGTAGAGTGACAAGTTTTGTTGAAAGGTTAAAATCTAAGCTTAGTGTTTAGCGATGACTAAATTTCGACATCTGTGATTGATTCACAGGACCATTGATTCACAGGACCATTGAAGGAAATGATACTTAAGTTAGTGAGAATGATTAGACGATCAAAACTTTCATTTATGCTCATACCTATTTATCGAATCTCGGACGGGGATAAAAATACATATATGGCAGCTCAGAGGAAAGTATTATAGATTGATTGACTTCTGTGATCTTATATATTTTGAGAATTTAGTCTTTTGCCTTTAGTTAAAAAAAAGACTAATAATTTGATTGCATGGTCTAGGATCGACTAGACATGATCTAATCATTGGAGTTTGGATAATATATGTCTGATCAAGTCCTCATGGTAGCTCCATAAAGTATGGAACTTAATTTTAGTTAGTATAAAAGTTTTGAGCTTACTTATAATTACAATGAAGTTTTGTACTTAATTATAATTGCCATGAAAGTTGTAAACTTAATTGTGTTTGTAAATAGAGTTCAAGGACTAAACAAATAATTAAATAAAACTAATTAGATTTAGACTTTAATTAAAAAATCTTAGTTTAGTTTAAATTATAAACTCTTGTTTGAAATATGAATTATTATTATAATTGGATTGGTATCATCTCATCTCTATTTATAGAGACTACATGGTGTCCTACAACAATACAAAAAACATAATATCTATTTCATAGCTTTCAATTTAGAGAAAGAAAATATAGCTTTCTTATTTGTCCAGTTCAATAATTAGTTTCTTGATATAATTAAAAGAATGTGCCTACCTACTGGTGTAGTCTTGACTTTGGAGAATACCATAAAAAACTTGAAGATTTGGAGCATAAGATTCTAGGAATTAAAAGCTGGAAGTTGGTGATCCAAAAGGAAAGAAGTTTGTGATTCAGATCTAACTCAAGATAATAAATTTGAATAATTTATTCTTGATATAATGTACACATGAACATCAAAAAGACCTTGTTTCTTGAATTAAAGATTTTTTTTTTAAATTTTTGGGTAATTCTATTGAATCTATTTCCGAATTCCAACAGCTGGTTTAAGAGCAATCTAGATCATTCATGTGCTTGTTATTTCTGAATCTTAATTCAATGTTCTAGTTGAACGATGTCTAGGAATAATTTATTATATGCTGATTGAATGGTTAGAAATATTTTAAACGTGATCCAATTATTGGTGGTCAATTTTGATGTAATTTTTTGTATTGAGTCGTAACAAGATAGGTGGATTACAACTATAACATCTTGATTTTTTTTTTCCAATTAGATTCAAAATTATGAGCCTTTAGAACATACGATTTATGTAATTCTTTAATTCTAGAAATTTGATCTTGTAAATTGATAAAAGATTGAAGATCGATAAGAGGAAATATTAATGAATTCATAGCAAAAAAAGGACCTTTGTTGGGCTGATGAGATTCTCAATGGATTATATCTCTATAGGGAAAAGATCGAATGGAAAAGAAACCTTGCTAACAATCTTTTGGCATATAACATAGAGCTCACTGTTATATGTGCAAGTGATGAATTAGATGGAGAGCGTGATAGAAAATCTGATTGAATTAATAGTAGTGGAAAGGGTATCCCTTTTGAGTTTTCAATTTTAGGTTAGCATTCTAGGGCTACTTCAATTGCAACTTCTTTCTTTAGGAAATTCCAACATCCACCCCCAGAGAATCCATCTCATCTTACTATCCCTCTGAACAGGGGATTTGGAAGATAGATAAGGGTTGATTCCATGATGTTGAGCCAAGATTTGACGACGAATAGCGACATAGAAATGATTGGCTAAGATGGAAAGATGCAATCTGAGCAAAGTTAAACTTACTAGAGAAACATAAGTTTTTTTGACCTAACGACCAAATACCCGAAGGAATAAATCCAGTGGGAGTATCAATGAATATTTACACAAAAATGAAAATGAATTCGTAAGATATAAAGAACAACTCATAGCACAAAGGTTCTCCCAAAGACCTAAAATTAACTATGAATTACATCCTCTATTTTTGTGCATGCTCAATAATGAAATCCATATGTGAATCCTCGAATGGTTTAAAAGAATTATAGGTGGAAGATGTTGAAAAAATAAAATTTTACCTCGGTATATAAATCAAGCATTTAGTCGATGTAATAATTGTTCATCAATCAACTCAGAAAAGGTCCCTAAATGATTTTATATAGATAAAACACTTCCAACTAATATTTTATGGTTGATTTTTTGAATTACAAGAATCATTATTTTGTGATACTTTATGTGTAAAAAAATGGTTGATTTTTTGAATTAAATTAATTTTAATTTAAACATATCAACTAGTTCTACATTCAACTAATATTTTTTTACACTAGTAAATTTCATCTCCTACCTAAAAAAATGTAAAAAAGCTTTAAATTTAAACAAATCAACATATATTAGTTAACATTATAGAGTACTTTAACTATAACAATATCTAACCACTGTGATGAGGTTCGAAGTGCGGAAGAAACGTCGGAAAGTTTTGAACTCAAGTTGTGGTTGGACGGATGAATCATGACCCGATATTCACGACGCGATGGCTCGACGATGCGGAATAAAGAACCACGACTTTCGAAACGCCACAAGGATTTGCCCAATTTCCTTGATAAGTCTCTGATTTTTAACGCCACAAATACTCTCGCGAATATTTGATAAGTTCTGGATGAACGCCACAAGATAATCAATCTTGATAAGTTTGGGTTTGTAATGTGAATCCACACATTAAACAATTGAAAAACATTCAATCTCTTTTATTCAATAATCAAGTCTCAAGTCTGAATTACAATGAATGGAAAGGAATATAAATAAGTAAAATAACCTAGCCGCTAATTGACTCAAAATAGAATTCTAATTAGACTAAAATTCTAAAATAGGCAAACAAATAATTAAAAACAAAATTTAACCTAAGAATACGTAACAACCCTAATTTTCGTCTGCATAATTGACTTGCTGTTTTGAAGCCCCAAATGATGGAATTTGGCCATAAAATCAGTCGGCTCAAGGGTTTTAGCCCATGAGTTTTGCTTAGCGGCCCAATTCTACTCGAAAAGCACTTATTATGCATCTAATTCCGACATGGTTGACTGGATTGCACTTTTATTTGGCTTGAATATTTAACTTTTCCCGTCAAGCCTGCTATGATTCCGATTGTCGAGGGTCCGGAACACATCATACCCTCCTTCTTTAGGCTGATTCGTCCCGAATCATAGCTTTGTTTCCGTTGTTTCACTTCACCTCCTGGATCAAACGGAAAATTATTGCTTCCATGCCAGAGGGATGACCAATAGTATCCTGGAACTTGGGTTACATGAATTGATTGAATTAGAAACTCCTGTGGGCATTGGTGGTGTTGCCCAAATTTCCAAGTACATTTAACCTGCAAGACAAAATTAAATAAAGCGGGGAGGGAAATGTTAGGTTCATGAGGTACAAGGTATGGATCCTTGTATTCATGAATTATCACCGTCAATTCCTCCTTTGGAACCTCGAGGCCCTTCTCTTCACCTCGTTCTTCCTTTGCAAGTTCTCGTTTATTCCCCTCTACTTCTTTTCTCTCAAGCACCTCTTTAATATTCTTACTTTCAAATTCAACCACATCTCCAATCTCCAGATTTTTATCACCATGCTCGTGTACTACCTCATTACTACTCAAATGTGGATCTTCCAATTCAACATTCAAATCTTGAACTTTAACCTCAACTCCCAATTCCACCTTCTCCTCATCAAATTTTGGAGTTTGCTTATTTTTTTTTAATTTCAACTCTTCCTCCTTCTTATCAATATCCTTATCCCCATGATGCCTCCTATTACACCACTTTTCACTCTCCTTCCTTACCATTCGTGAATCTTCTAGTGCTTCCTCTAATGTCAACTCATATAGTACGCATGTTTTCCCTTTCTTAAGGAATTTGTATATGTGCATACTCTTATCATAAACAGCCTCCCTCCTACGTCTCTAAGGTTTCCCAATAAAATATGATAAGACTTCAATGGCACTACATCACACCATACATCCTCACTATACCTTCCCTGGGTAATATAGACACTAGAACTTGTTTGGTTACTTTGAAATCTCCAAACTCCCTCATCCACGTCATCCTATAAGGTTTATAGTGTGGTTCTAGGGGCAATCCTAATTTTTCAATCACGGTGCTACTAACGAAATTAGTAAAACACTTTCCATCAATCGCCAAACTGCACCCCTTATGATCTACATAACATCTAGTTTGGAATAAAGAGCCCGGATCATAATCCATTCCTTATGTGACTTAAAAAAAATTCAAGAATGAAGAGGATTTAGAAATCAAATAGCAAGAACGCCTTTTATTGACTTGGAAGGAAATGAATATCAAGAATTTTAAAGAAACTCAAGAAAGTGGTTCTTGAATTTGGAATAACTCTTTTTTTTTTTTTTTTTTTTGAATAATGAATTTTAGGATGAATTTTCGGAATAAAAAAAATAATAAAAAAAATAATTTTTTTTATAAATTCGAAAATTCGACAACGAACACGAAAAAACAAACAGAACTTAATTCAGATAAGAATTAAGCAAAACAAACACTTTTAAAAAATTTTTGGAACGATTTTCTGGATTAAAGACTCAACAACAAGATATGGATAATTCTTATGACAAACTCGATGATAAACATAAGAATTAAACTGGGTAGAATAAAAAAAACCTGAATTCAGAGTCCAGCTCTGATACCAGATGATGAGGTTCGAAGCGCGGAAGATGTTAGCCCAAGAGTAAACTAACCAAGAGGGGGGTGAATTGGTTTATAAAACTTTTTCGATAAATAATCTCAAACTTAAAACCAATAGGTACAAATATTAGCACTTAGTGTTACAAGTTACTAAACTATCAATGTAGTGTGCAATATATGTGTAAACTTAATTGATAAGGCAAGTATAGCACTAAGATAAAGCGTTGCACAATATAAATTGATAGAATAGAGTAAGTGCGATGTAAGTAAGTAAAAGGGATGAGAGAGTGCAAACGCGATTTATGGAGGTTCAATCAACCAACGTGATCTACGTCCCCCGTTACCGAGCTCTCCGTCACGAGCAAGGCCAAATCCACTATTTTGGTAACTTACAACAAGGAGTACCAAATCCTTAGGCGACTTACAACAAGGAGCGCCTATCCTTTACAATCGAGTTTTCACACGGCTCTCAAAACCAACAATCGAGTTTTGACAAGGCTCTCGAAACCAACAATCGAGTTTTCACAAGGCTCTCGAAACCACAAGATATAATGAATTGAATGTACAATTGAAATAACTCTCTTGACAATGATATACTCAAATTAAGTACCGAGAGAGTTAGGCTAACACTTCAATAGATAGCAATGAATTAAGCTCGAGTGTTAGAGAAAAACTTTGATGCAAATGATAATGAAAAGTTCAATGCAATCAAACAAAGTTTTTCAAATGATCTCTTGTTAAAAATATTGAATCGAATTAAGTACCAAGAGATGCCACACTTGAATAATTAACAATAAGTTAAGCTCAAAGTGTTTAGGCAATGGAACTTTGATGAATCAAATGATGATGAAAAATGTAGCACAAATAATCAAAGTTCCTTAATTGGAATTTCTCTCTTTTAAAAGATTAAAACAAGTTTAGAACAAAGAGAGACTTACACTTCAATTCCAATATAGTGTGAAGATGTTGAAGAAATTCAAACAATGTAAAACCAAGAATCTTCACAAAACTTTCTTCCAAAAACTTTGATTAATTTGATAAAACAAAGTTTAGATCAATCAAAGTTTTATGAAAATAAAAGATGAATATAAACAAGTAAGAACAATGAATTTTCACAAGAAAGTTTGTATAAAATGTTTTCTAAGTTGTTGTTGATGAATGCAAGAGAGAAGGCTATTTATAGAGCAAATTTAGCACATTCTGTCTTTTGCGGTCGACCTGTTCATCCATGCGGTCGACCTCAATGTAGCCGTTGCAAGAAAATAGCCGTTGAGTTCAAAAACAGCAGTGCGGAAGATCAGTGCGGTCGACCTCTCTTTTGTCATGCGGTCGACCTGTCTGATCTACCTCAAAAAACAGCATTTCAAGATTTTAATTTTTCAAGGTTTTCTGACTTGTTTTTCATAGTATAATCATGATTTAAGATCAAATAACCTTTGAAAAACAATCTTGACTTAGATAAAAATATTTTATGCAAGTGATGAATTTTCAAGTAAGTTTCTTGATGACTAAAAAATCATTTTCGAGCTCGTTGAATTTCATCGCTAAAGATTGAGAGTATTATACCTTTACATATGTTAAATCAACTCTAATCTTGTATGCTTGAATTCTTGATCTTCATGTCATGCTTTTCAACTTCAATTTTGATCTTTGAATATCTTCAATTCTTTCATGATCTTCTTTACGTCTCATGTGCTCGATCACATAATTTTGATTTGTATCTTTGAGAGACGATTTGAACATTGAGTGCTTTGAATATTTATCATTACATGAAACACTTGAAGCACAATTGTTAACAACACAATATATTCTTGTTTGTTACGTAAAAACCCTAATTTCCGTCTGCATAATTGACTTGCTGTTTTGAAGCCCCAAATGATGGAATTTGGCCATAAAATCAGTCGGCTCAAGGGTTTTAGCCCATGAGTTTTGCTTAGTGGCCCAATTCTACTCGAAAAACACTTATTATGCATCTAATTCCGACATGGTTGACTGGATTGCACTTTTATTTGGCTTGAATATTTAACTTTTCCAGTCAAGCCTGCTATGATTTCGATTGTCGAGGGTCCGGAACACATCACACTGGCTATCAATTAAAAGATAATATAATCATTTCATAGGCAGTGGAAAAACATGGGAAGAAATTCGTCAAAAGAGCAAAAACGTGCACAGTTCATTGATTAGACAATGAAGTCAGTTCAAAGACAAAATATACTTTTATGTAGTTAAGTGCATCTCCTGGAATAATCATTCCACATCTACGTGGCTATTTCATCTCTAACTCGTTCCATTTTACTTGTTTGACTAGCATCAAATTGTATAGTGTCTTGAGCTTAACTCTAGACATGGCACTACTAGGAATATCATATTCTCTGCTGAATACTCGATGACCAACCTATCTAGAGAGCGTGCTCATTGTGAATAAATTTATGTATTGCACAACATGTAGTTGAAATTTGTCTTTGTCTTGGTCTTATAAATGGAAAATTGGTAATATACTTTAGAATATGAAATATGGCCTTTAAAAATCCAATACAAGGTTTAATAATGTTACGACACAAGGATTGTCTATAGTTGAAGAGTTTTTCCTGAACATGTGGTCGTCCACGACCAACGTAATCACATAGATGGTATCTACGTCCTCGATATGGAGTAAGAAAACCTGGCATATTAGGGTAGCTGGAGTCCACAAAGTAAAATTGATCTCTCACAAAAAATCAAAGATTTTTTTTTTTCTTTTCTTTTTTCCACAACAACAAAATTGATTGAGAAATCTACACTTTTTAGGGTACCTTCTCGAGGCACTGGAAAGTTGTTTGAAGGTCGTGTTACCGCATCAATAAAAACGTGTGAATCATCGGTAGTCCCTTCACATTGAAATCACACGTCAACATTACATTTTGTGTTACATTGGTTTTCCATACATGAAATGACGTTTTCTTTAAAGCTAGGGTGTATGCTGCTACTTGTGTTCCATCTATCGCGCTTATACAATCTTTGAAGTATGGATACTTGCGTAAAATCCTCTCATGCACACTATTCTAGTCTATCGAGTAAATTATCTTTTTCCCAAATACACAAACAGCGTGTAACACACTCTTAAACCATTCTGAATTGTGTTGTTGGAATATTGGAATCTATCAGCTATGATACTGTGCCGCGTTGCATGCCTCACAATCACAAGGAACCTGGTGACCCCTTCCTCCACGCTAACTTTTTTACCGTCTTCCAACAACCCCCTCTCCTTCAAAGCTTCACAAAAGTTCATGAACACATGTTTTTGCATTCGAATGTTTTGATGAAAAATATCTGAATGGCCGTTTAAGATTTCCATTATGTACATTTTACTAGTCGATATGGATGTCCGACAAGGTCTCCTCCCAAATAGAGTACTCTCATTGGAAAAAAAATATATTCAACATCAACAACTCCTCATTAACGACGTTAGTGTCTTCCGTGAATAAGAACTCATCGTCGCTTGAATCTGAGTTAGCTGATTTATCGGTAGCATTTATAAACATCATGTATAGAACAGTAGAAATCAACAGTAGTTAGATATCTTGTACGACAATAATAATAGTTAAACATAAAAGTACACGAACATGACAATATCATCCACTACAACACATGAACATAGTTAAACACATGAATAATGTAGCACAAGGACATAACATTACAAAAAAGGATAATCCAACAACATCACGATAAAAAGGGCCTAACAAACCAACAACACATAATAAAAATGAAAGTCCAACTTGAAAAAATAAAAACTATAGTAAGTCAATGTAGACAAAGAAGAAAATCAAACAAATTACTACGAACACTCTAGTCAAATAAGTTCCGAAATTGGTCCTCTTCTATTTTTCGGTATCTTCACAAATGGCATCCTGAAATTTGGATCCTTGAATTTTGTTATAGCTTTCATGTAGACCTCAATGGACAAACCTTCCATACTATTCAAAAGGTCAAGGAAAACTGCAATTGAATAAGGATCGAGACAATTGGCTTCATTGTCTAAAGGAATCCTTGATTTTCCTTGTAACTTTGCAAGATTTTCGTTTAGATATAGTTTCCGAAATTCAATTTCTACGTTCATTATGCTAAAAGTAGAAGAACACTGGGCCATCAAGCTTCTCAGACTTACTAATCTCCGGTTCCTTCCTTCATCACCCACCACTTGTGCCAATCTCTTCACGTCGTTGAATCTTTCTGCCATCATCTATATCTTCATAATTCAACACATGGATATGTACTCCTCTAATCAAGAAAGTATCCTCCAACTCTCTTTCCTCATCTGACATTGGAGGAATTTGGGTGGAAGCATTGCCTAAGCATCTAGATGTTGTAGTCCCACCAAATATTTCCCCCAAGAATCTCATAGTACTTGCATCCTTCTTTCCTGAAAAGCCTATATGCATCCTTGTTAATCCGCATTAAGAATAAATATTTTAGATGGTGTACGATGTAAAACTTACAAAATAGAAAGTTAAGAACATTGAAAATCTGCAAAAGAAAAAAATTACCATATAAAAGTGTTGCCAAACTACCTCAGCAGCAATAACTTTGTTGGTATTGGATCCCATGTGACTCCTGTATGGCACAGTAGGTCGGAGAACATTCTATGAACAGACCGCAAGCGGTTCCACTTTCCCCTTAGTCTATCGATGCCATAATCTGTTTTTTTTTTTTTTTCAATCATGACTTGGTTGATCTTAACCTATTCATCTTTCGTGAAAGTGGACGTTTACAAAAGTCTTGACTTTACACAATCATAAAGAATTCCAATTAAGGCATACTCATTCTCATTGGACCATGTTATTGGTTCTTTGGTTTTACCTCTATGATCCCCATAGTCTATAATAAAGAGCATTAGAGTTAATTGAACAAAAAATCAACATACTCAAATCACATAACTTTCAACGACTTAAGAGGAAGTGACATTCGCTTCAATAAAAACAACAACAGTGTCAATATATTTTTTAAAACATGAAAAAGAAATAAAATACAGAATTTACAAGCCTCTAAATTCATTTAAAAAGAAACAATATCAATCACTTTTAAAGTTGAATTAGAAAAATATAAAATTTTCATGGTCTAAGGAAACAAGAGCAAAGCAATTACTAATTACATTTTAAGGAAAGCTATTAAATCACAATATTTCACATGAAAAAAGCTAAACATACTAAAAAATAGAACTGGAGAAAAAAACTTGAATGGAAATAATCAGTACTACCATAATCCTACTACAACCTAACATGCTATTGAAAAATAGGAAGAACTTCATTACTGCCAACCTGTGATCACAAGCTCCCCTTTTACCCATATAATTTTCCAAAAGGGACCGAAAGAAGTCACTGTTTACATTAACCTAAATAACTGTTTGTATTTTGTACAGTAAGTTGGAGGATTATTTTTCAAAGTGACTTTTGGATTCCAGCTAATCTTCTTCATATAATTCTACTTAATTCTTAATCAACCAGATGAACTTTTCTCACAACTTGTCCCCATTAACATTTGGATACAGATAAGAATCCAACCCTCTACAAGTCACTTGATTTTGTTTATGGTCAAAATGTTATTATTACAAGGTCCTACAACCAAATTCTTCCCTGAAAATGACAATTGTGGGAGAGTTTTTATAATTAATTCGGGATTGCTTATACTGTAAACTTATGATCTTAACCGCAAGAAAACATAAGAAAAACTTTTACTCTTCAAATACACATTAGATCTCGAAATTAAATGCTAACAATGTTTTATAAGCTTGTCCTGGAAATTTTAATTAAGAGAATAATTGAAAAAACTGCAAGAAAGATGAACGAAATACCCAAAAAAAATGAAAGTAAGAAAAGGAAGAAGTGCATACATCGTCGGCGGCGGATGGACAGCGTGATAACTGGTGTTTCGCTTGAGATGGATGAAGAAATCAGCTGAACTAGAAGGGGACACGAAGAGCGGGGAAAGAGGATGATTCAAGGTGTGTATTCTATTTACCACGTTTTGGACCAAATGCCGCATTTTGGGCATTTTAAACAGAAAACAACCAAATCATTTTTATTTTTTTTTGTATTTTTTTGTTTTCGAAAACTTGTTTCTGAAAATAGATAAGTGAACGCGTTTTCAAAATTTTCCAAAATTGAAAACTAAAAATGACCTCAAAACAGCAAAGAGAACAAGGTGTTATTTTCTTGAAGTACCATATCTCTGTTCCGTAACACCATTCGCATTTATAAACTGGTTTCTTGTTGTTTTGAGGTACCATTTGTGGTTAAAATGTGGTGTAAGAAAATGTATGTGATTAAAAAGTGGTTTGAAAAATTATGTTGTTTATAAATTGATTAATAAATTGTAATGACTTGATTATAGAACCGTGTGTTAGTGCAATGAATGCACTAATGTACCTTACTAACAACACATGATTCCACTATAGCATTCTCCGCAAGTTTATTTGAGCAAGATATAGTTCTATTGGGTTTTGACCCAAAAATATTCTTGGGCTTTCTTTATTAGACTAAGGTGCATGTCCATAAATTAATGTTGTTTGGGATTAATTCGCCAAATAGGGCATTGTTTTATCTTTGTGAGTGTCATGTCTTTCTAAGGAAAAAGGAAAGAAAAGGGAATTAATTGCAGCCTCCATCCGTGAGTCTTAGAAAAGGAAAGAAAAAAGGGTGTAGTCTCCAACACGTGAAAGAGCAGAAAAATTGGGCAAGAATTCTACATGGTTTTAGGGTTTTCTTTTTCTATAATGTGTATTAAGGAGCCAAAATATGTGTGGCGAATATATGTGACTAAGTGAATGTTTGGTGTAGATACATTTTGAGAAAATTTGGGAAATTTTGGATTTTGGGGAGAATGTTTGGTTGAAGAGTGATAGGTCCCATAAAAATATGTGGTTTAAATTGAAATTGAATTTGAAGGAAAAGTTGAAAAAATTGTATAAGAGAAAACCAGCTATAAAGAGAGAAAATTGTGAGCTTAGCATATTTCTGTTGTTTTTTGCAACTTTTTGTGGTGTGATTTAAAGGGTAGAAACTTGTGTATAGTAGAAGATCATTTTTATTATTTTCTCTATAGTCTTTGGGATTGAGTTGGTGAGTACATAGGCTGTATAATAGTAACAATTTATTATATAGTAAAAAAAATTGCTTTGGGGGTCCAAATTTTACGTTATTATTTTTATTATCTTGTTTGTTCAAGTGTTTCTTGTACAACAAAGTTCCTGTAGGTTAAGTACAAAGATAATTGACATTAAATTCCTAGCATTTGTTATCAAAGTATCAAGTGGTTTGAAGCATTAGATTAAAAGAAAATATATATATATGTCAAGTACGACGTTGAGAAATTTGATAGGAGGATTATTTTGGCTTGTGGAAAGTACAAGTCAAGGATGTATTGATTCAGGCAAGACTTCACAAAGCTTTGAAGGGAAAACCAAACCCGAGTTCTAATAAAGAAATTAAATCAGATAAGAGTGATGAAGATTTTGAAGATTTTGATTTGAAGGTTGCAAGCACGATACGTCTTTTATTCGGTAAAAAAGTTCTTACAAATATTCATGGAATAATTGCTACTGATGAACTTTGGAAAAAATTGAAAGAGTTGTATCAAACAAAGAGTTTTACATATCGAC
Source organism: Ligustrum vulgare (assembly GCA_963555705.1). Lineage (NCBI taxonomy): Eukaryota > Viridiplantae > Streptophyta > Magnoliopsida > Lamiales > Oleaceae > Ligustrum > Ligustrum vulgare. The sequence continues at coordinate 35,513,917 of OY743173.1, read as the reverse complement.
TGTAACTTAAGGAACAGTATCATTCTTTGAGAATGAATGCAGGTATTAAAATCTTAGACCATCTTAGTGTTCTTAATGAGATTATTTCTGAACTTGAGTCTATTAGAGTTAAGATTGATTATGAGGATAAATCTTTAAGGCTCATCTGGTCTTTTCCATCTACGTTTGAGCCCATCAAGCCTATTTTGATGTAAGGAAAGGAAACTGTGGATTTTGCAGGACTTACGAGTAAGTTGATCTATGAAGAAAGGAGGAAAGGTGGAAGTGATAGTTCATCAAAAAACGCATTGCTTGTTACTGACAAGTTGAAGAGAGGTAACTCCATGAGGAAGAAGGTAACTTAATGAGCTATGGACAATCCGGTCACGTGAGAAGAAATTTTCCAAAGGTGGAGCCGAATCGGCTAACTGCTTGAACATAGATAATGCGTCCCTCCTAGTAGAGAGCATTGATGATGTACTTTGAGTAAGATAATTACGTTCTCATTGCATATTTCTAGTTGCCATGAAAGTCTTAGTCCATGTTCTCTTTGCTGTTTTGAGGTCGTTTTCTGTTTTTATTTTCGAAAACGCATTTTGGAAAGAAAAAAAAATTTGTACACAAAAACGCAAAACGTCCAAAACCTCGTTTTGGGCGTTTTGTGTGTATTTAGACAAAAAATGTCCAAAACGCGAAAAACGCGTTTTGGGATTTTTTTTTTTAAGAATTATCTTAACTTAGAACTAAGCTTAATATAAAGTTTTTATTTTATTTTTTTTATTTATTACTTTTTTAGAATTATCCTAACTTGGAACTAAGCCTAAATATATATATATATATATATATATATATATATATATATTTTGAGAATTATCCTAACTTGGAACTAAGTTTAAATAAAGTTTAATTGAATTCAATATCAACATTACAAAAAAAAAAAAAATTAAGTGAGAATTCTTGTTATTATATTTCAAAAAATGCACTGATAAATGGATACTGATGGTTTTGAAAGAACTTGCATTTTCTGAATTTTAATGGAAGTAGAGTTTTTTCAAATCCCGAACATGACCAAGCTGTGCTAATATAGACTCTTAATGCTTACATTAGTGTGTTGCATGTAACCATGTTTTCAGTGTATTGTGAAAGAAAATTTGAGTTTGAATTAGTAGTATTCTGCAAACAAATTAATTTAAAATAGTTTAAGTAGTATTCTGCAAAATTTCAAACAGAACGTGTTTTCCAGCTTTTCATTTTCAAAAACAGTTTTCAGAAATGACAAACCAAACGCGTTTTCAACAAATTTGAAAACAAAAATGAAAACAGGAAACACAAAACATTTTCGAAAATGAAAATACAAAATAAAATACAAACAGAACGCCACTTTAGAGTTTTCGGATAATTCTGAGTGATTATAATTGTATGATAGTGTATGTTAATTCTTTGATTTAAGAATTGTAACCATCAAAGTGTAAATGCTTGCTTGATGTTATCCAATGTTTGGATTCGATTTTTATGGCTTGGAAGAATTTTTTGTTAAGGTGAAGATTGTTGGATTTTGACCAAAAAATATTCTTGGCTTTCTTTATTAGACTAAGGTGCATGAGCGTGAATTAATGAGGAAGAAAAAGCAGCAACCAATTGAGCCTTTTGTTTGGGATTAATTGGACCAATAGGACATTGTTTTATATTTGTGTGTGCCATGTCTTTCTGAGGAAAATTGAAAGAAAAGGGAATTATTTGCAGCCTCCAGTCGCGATTGTTAGAAAAGGAAAAAATATATATTTTCTTGGGAACGACTTCTACGTGGTTTTAGGATCGACTTTTCCTATAAATACGTGTATTAAGGTGCCAAAATATTTGTGGTGAATATATGTGACTAAAGAGATAAAATTGTGAGCTTAGCATATTTGTATAGTTTCTTGCAACTCTTTGTGGTGTGATTCAAAGGGTAAAAAGTTGTGCATTGTAAAATCTCATTTTTAGTATTTTCTCTTTAGTATGTAGGATTGGGTTGGTGTGTGCAAATGTTATATAACTGTAACAATTTATTATATAGTGAGAAAAAAAGGTTTTGGTGGTCCAAATTTTCCGTTCTTATTTTTATTTTCTTATGTGCTTAATTATTTCTTGAACATCAAAAGTTCATGCGGGTTAAGTAGAGAAGAAATTGGTGGATAAATTCCGAACAAGTTCGAATCATACTCGAAGACATTGAAATGGAGTGAAAAATGTATTATCTTTGGAGAATACTTTATTTAAGCTTATTCTATTCAGATATTAAGCTGAGATTAATGATTCAACATATTCGCAAAATGTGTGAACTCTTAAGACAAATAAACTCCAACAATGCTATATGAAGATAATGCTACATGTTAGAAAATTTATTACAGATAATAATTTATCTATAATCTAAATAATCATCATGCTGAATTATCAAGAATTAAATAACTGAAGCGGAAGCGTACCTTAATCAAACGTGATTCACGATAAACGATTCCACAGTTGGATCTTCTAAATCAATACGTGGTCCTTATTTTCTTTCTGATGATGGGATGTCAAAAGGAATGAACAACCCGTAGGATTCAGGGACCATAACCGACTTTATACACTGAATTGCCAGTTAACCTAATTCGACCCATCATGAATTAGGTAATGGCCTGGTATCTACACATAAAAGCCCATACATTAATTAGATGCATTAAAGCCCAATATACAAAATCCTTATTAGATCACTTTAAATGGGCTTAACCAAAATTGATAGTCTTTTATTCAATACACAATAATTCACATATAAGCCCACACGATTGATTAAAATCCTTACAATCTCCCACTTGGGCTATATGTGTAACCTTACAATTGTGTATCAATCATAACCTTATGAGTACTCAGAATTTTTCTATCATTACTGAATGCATCCCCAAACAATCCGGTCCATCAATTATATCAACATAGGATCAAAGCGGCTTTCGCTACATTAATCGTAACTAAACCTATCAATGGTCACGTATATCGACATAACTGAATGACATGGATCAAGTATGGATGTGTAGCATGAAAATTACATGTAATGTGATCTTCAACATGCCTATTTCCAACTAGTCCAACCTTAGTGAGATCATCCTCAAACAAGTTCAGAGATAATAAACCTGAAACCTTACAGCTGTAAATAACTTTAACTTTAAACTGTATCCAAAAGGACAGTAAATGTGTCTAATGCACCCAAAATACAAACTCCCACTGAAACCGAATATCCTTAAGAAATACAACACCCATATGAGTATTTTGCTCATGAAAGACCTTGGGTTGTAATACTTTAGTAAGCGGATCCGCAATTATGGAGTTTGTCCCAATGTGCTCTTATTGACACGTGTCCACTCTGAACTGTATCCTTCACAACCAGGAACTTATGTCAATGTATTTTGACTTAATTGAGCTCCTGTTGTTACTGGAATATAAATCTCCTGAGTTATTGTCACAATATAACTTTAGTGGTCTTTCTATACCATACAGAATACGTAGCCTTGTGACAAAATTTCGCAGCTATATTCCATAATTAGATGCCCCCATAATTGCTACAACTGTGCTGCCAAGTGAAAGAAGCTAAAGTGTCTGTTAAGCACTCCATCCGGAAATAGCTCCTCCAACCAGCAGATAAATGTAGCCTTATGTGGATCTTTTACTTTCTTGGCAACTAGTAAAATCGGAATCATAATACCATATGATCTCCAACTGATCCGATTTTCTGTATGTGAGCATGTAATCTTTTGTTCTCTTTAAATTCCTTATAACCCATGTTTGGCTGCTTTCCAAATGATCCATCCCAGGGTTACTTAAATATCTCCTTAATATCCCAATAACGTATGCAATATCCGAACGCATACAAATTTGAGTATATATCAGATTCCCTATAGCTTAACTATATGGGAGCCTCTGCATTTCTTTAACTTCAAGATAACTTTTCGGGCATTAGTTGAGACTAAATTGTCTCCCTTAGGGATAGGGGTGTCCCCTGATTTACTGTCTTGCATGCCAAACCTCTTAAGCACTTTATCGATATAGCCCTTTTGTGACAATTCAAGAATACCCCGAGAACAATCCCGATATATCTGAATTCCTAATACAAAAGAGACGTCACCAAGATTTTTAATCTCAAAATTCCTTGACAAAAAATCTCATAATTTTATGTGACATGCCTATATCATTAGTGGCAAGCAATAATCAACATATAAAACCAAGACAATATACTTACTCTCACTTAACTTGTAATACAAACAATCATCAACAACATTAATCTCAAGACCAAATGAGATAATTACTTGATGAAATTTGTATTACCCTTAACGGGAAGCTGGCTTGAGTACATAAATGGATTTCTTTAATTTGCAAACCGTCTTATCAATGTCTCCATTGAGAAACGTCGTCTTAACATCCATTTGATGTAACTCGAGGTCAAAATGTGCAACAACCTGACTTTCCTGAAAGAGTCTTTCATTGAAACCGAAGAGAAGGTCTCTTTACAATCAATGCCATCATTCTGTGTAAAGCCCTTAGACACAAGACGAACCTTATATCTTTCCACATTACCTTTGGAATCCCCTTTGGTTTAAAAATCCATTTAAGACCAATGGGCTTCGCACCTTTTGGTAATAGGACAATATCCAAAACTTTATTGTCTTGCATATGCTTATACTCCTTATTTATGGCATCAATCCACTTTTGAGAGTTAGAACCCTGCATGGCCTGATGGAATTGATTGGACCATCTTCCACCATTCCATTATTTCCTTATGTTCTTGGAAAAATACTATTAATTATCCGGAATAGCATGTTTTCCCTTTCTCTCGTGGATCTCCTTAATGGCTTTAGTTATTGAGGTTGTTGAGTTTGTACTTCTGAAATTTACCTTATTTTGGATGGGAGGTTCTTCAATATTGTCTAATTGAGGTTCCGAATATACTTCTTGATCAATGACATGCATAAAAACTTGCAAGTTGTCAAAAGCAATAGTAGGAATCGAAACCGATCCTTCCTCAACTTCTTCCTTAAGGACAATATCTTAACCTTATTTCTCCCCCCAACTCAACTTCCTCAAAAATGTTGCAGTTCCCGTTTCAAAAATTGACTTAAGTGTGGGATTATAAAATTAATAGCCCCTTAACGACTTTATTTTCTTTATTGTTTTCTTGCCCTTATCTTTAGAGGTGTTTTCCAAGTGAACACTTTCAGTTCTGTCCTGCTTCAACTTTTCTTCCTCTTGCACACAAAATAGAATGAGCTCATTTAGAGTTATTTCTTCCTTTGATAGTTACAACTGACCTTAAATTGACTGAATTGTGCAAGAACCTTGCACACTATGAAATGAGCCCATTTAGAGTCCATTTTTACTTTGACAGTTATAACTAACCTTAAATTAACTGTATTGTGCAGGAAGTGATATCAATACCAAATGCACGAGCAAGTCATTAGACAAGTCGAGTTTTAGTTCCTTAAGTTTTGAAGCAGTGTGAGACATCTACATGATGTACTCCCTTATTTTCCCATTGCCTTTATACTTTATTGAAATCAAGCTTTGCATAAGCGTGCTTGTTTCAACCTTATCGTTTTTCACAAAACGTTTCTTAATTTCGGCAAGGAATTCATTGGCATCATTTACCTCCTCAGATACTATGCCACTAAAGTCTTCCAGAATGCCACACTTAATGATCATGAGACTCACGTAATTTAAGTAATCCCATTTCTCAAAGTTCCTCATTTGATTAGATGATCTTTCATCCGTAAGAGGAGCAGGTTGCTCAATCCTTAGTACACGGTCTAGATCCATGCAGCTAACGAAAAGTTAATGTTCTTGTTTTGATCCTTGAAGTTTGTTCCATAAATACAAGGATTAAATTTGAGCTTGTAGATATACTACTAGCAGAATTTGAAACCGAATAGAGAACACTTAAATAAAATAGGTCACATAAATACCTTATTATGCAAATCATACTTTCAAATAATGGTAGGGCCCATCACAAGATACCTAGCACAACATCAATATTTAGTCTTTGGACAGAAATATTGACTTGTAAGTGGTACTCTTGGTGTAGTAATCAAACACTGACAGGAAGACATGTCAATCAATAAACCTTTCTTTGGACCGATTTATTGATCACACGTAAAACCAAATAACCGTCACGTATTTATCACCACAAGTTCATGTGAAATTTGGGTCAAATATTGACCTTCCTTTGGGCCGATCAATATCCGCATGAAATAACACACAAACGCCTAAATTTCCCTTGGTGTAGTGATCAAACACTGGCAATAAGACATGTCAACCAATAAACCTTTCTTTGGACCGATTTATTGGTCACGTGTTAAACTAAATAATTGCCACGTGTTTATCACCACAGGTGCATGTGAAATTCGAGCCAAATATTGACCTTCCTTTGGGCCGATCAATATCCGCAATGAATAACACACACAAATACCTTCTAATATTCAAAGTTAATTAATATCCACAAGAGAGGTTATTTTGGCAACATGTTGCTTCAACTAACTTACTTTCGAATATTATATCTCTCAAAAGATTCCGATGTACCAAGATTTGAAACTGAAATCCATTGATTTGCATCTATATTTGACTTTAGGATTTCAATTATAGAATTCAAAACTTTAGAATAAAGCAATCCTTAAGTTAGGAGAGTCAATTGCAATATTCTTAAACCTTAGGTGGCCAATTATGTAAAATTTTAAGCTTGAAGTACTTAAAATATAAATTTCCCAAAACTTTATTGGCCAATTTAGAGAAATTCCAAACTTTAGGTCCCAATTTGAACGAAAATCAAACTTTAGAGGTCCAAAATAGGAAATTTTCAATCTTTAAAGGTTGATTTTGAAGATTTTCAAACTTTAGGAGCCAATTTAGAAAATTCCCAAACTTTAGGGACTTAATTTAAAAAAAAGTTCAAACTTTAAGGACCAATTTTGAAAATTTCCAAACTTTAGTGACTGAATTATAAGATTTTTAAACTTTAAGGGACCAAATTAGAGAATTCTCAAGCTTTAGATGCTGATTTTGAAAATTTTCATACTTTAGGGATCAATTAAGAAAATTTTCAAACATTAGGGGCTGAATTCTAAAATTTTAAAACTTTAGGGACCGAATCATAAAATTCCATAACTTGAAAGGTCCTGACTTAAATAAATTTATAACTTCAGGGGCTCAATTTATAAATTTCAGAACTTTAAGGGCCAACTTAAATGGTTTTATAACTTTAGGTTTAACCATTTAATTCAAAACAAAAGAGAGGACTAGAGGTGCAATTAAACAAAATTATCCAAAATTGCATAAAGAACCCTGAAGACTTCAAATTTCTGGCGTAAGTCCCTGCCTTCAATCTGATTACAGTAGCTAGGGTTTTGCAAAGCCCTAATCGCCGCCGCAGTCTCCACCATGGACACCAGTCCCCGTCACAAGCGTGGTCGGCAACCAAGAACACCGCAGCTACTGGCGCTGCGTCTGCAGGCTGCACTGGAAGCAGCCGCGAATTCCCGCGGCGACTATTGTTGTCGGTTCGCAACACCACATCATGATACACAACACGATTTCGTCCACAAATTCAATACCAAACTTCACAAATTCATTACCCCATAACCCGATTTCGACCAAACCAATCAACCATACCAAATTCATCCACCCAAACTCCAACAACCAGATTCAACCGCAAAATCCAACCTGATTTCGTAAACTATATATACATACAGGAACATGAATACATACACACAGAAAATTCCAAATCTTAATCAAAACCCAACCTCAAAATCCGAATTCATGCGTGATTCGCAAAAGTACGTACATACAAGATTCACACAATTTCGATTTTGTTGTATATGTGTATGAACTTCAATTCTTAATCTCGAAAAATATATATACACAAGAACATATACGGCATAAAAGTTTTAATTATTATACTCATATGCGTATTAGTGATATGATAATTCAACACGATGTTGGCTCTGATACCACTTGTTAGAAAATTTATTACAGATACTAATTTATCTATAATCTAAATAATCATCATGCTGAATTATCAAGAATTAAATAACTGAAGCGGAAGCGTACCTTAATCAAACGTGATTCACGATAAACGATTCCACGGTTGGATCTTCTAAATCAATACGTGGTCCTTATTTTCTTTCTGATGATGGGATGTCAAAAGGAATGAACAACCCGTAGGATTCAGGGACCATAACCAACTTTATACACTGAATTGCCAGTTAACCTAACCCGACTCATCATGAATTAGGTAATGGCATAAAAGCCCATACATTAATTAGACGGATTAAAGCCCAATATACCAAATCCTTATTAGATCACTTTAAATGGGCTTAACAAAAATTGATAGTCTTTTATTCAATACACAATAATTTACATATAAGCCCACACGATTTATTAAAATCCTTACACTACATACATAGTTCAATTAAAGAGAATATTCATTAAAGGCGAGGAAATGGTACAAATTTCACTAAAATTCTTTTGCACTTGTGATCTTGACATGAGTGGTGAAATTGATGTTCAACATATTCATTTAAATAAAAATTTGGCAAACACATTAACAAATCCATTATCTACAGCAACATTCAAGAAATTAATCTGCAATATTGAAATGTGTCAATTTAGAGTTCTTAATTGATATTACCATACGGATAAGCAAATATGCAGTGCATTCTTTTTTCCTTGATCGATGTTTTCAAGTCACTACATTTTATCCCAAAGATTTTTATGAGACAACTCAAAATTATGTATTTATAATAACATATTTGTTCCTACAACAAGGTATTCTCATAAGGTTTTCCTAGTAAGATATTAATGAATTATAGTTTTTGTATAATGAACATCCAAGAGCGAGTGCGTAAATTATGGGGTGTCCATAAACCCCATACCTCAATTCCAAATGTTTCTGTTGGAAAAATAAATAAATGGTGAAGGAGATGTAATAGCAATTTTGATTTCAAATTCTCTAGTTAATTTTCCATTGGATTGGAATAAAATATAAGATGTAACAACAATTTTAATTTCAGTTTTCAATTAAATTGGTGGTTATAAATGGCTATTGTAGCTTCTTTTTTTTTTTTAAAAAAAAAGTTACTAGGAAACTGAGATCCCCCTCGCAGCACTACATACGGAGTTGTTCTCCTCCTTATTCAACACATCAAAAACTTGAGGGCTCTTCTCTATCTCTAATTTTCTTTCTCATCTCTTTGGTTTCAAGTGTCTTGTTCTTAGTAATTTTGAAGATTTTGTTCTATCTCGGTGATAGAAGTGCAAGCATTCATAGTTCACCTAAAGTAGCGACAATGTGTTAGTCAGCTAAGTTCGACTTTGCACCAAAATGGTGAAAAATCTCTTTTAAGAAATCTATGTGGATCACATGCCTCAATTCCTTCCAATACCACTACTACATCAACAATTACCTTTCCAATACCACTACCACATCAGCAGTATTTTGAATTTCCTTATGTATTTTTCTTAACATATTAAAACATATTTTTCTCAAAGGACTATGGAGGTGCTAGATTTCAATGAAATATTATTTTGGTGGTAGATAATATTTTTCCACAAAAATTGTAAAGTCTTGGAAACTAGAAGTTACAATAAAAAGAAGTTCTGTCTAAGATGTTGGGTTTGTGACACCTCCCACCAACCTGGGAATTAAATATTTTCAAAGAGACTAGAGATTTGTTAATCCTAGCTAGGCTTTGACCCCTCTACTCTTTGATAATTTTCTGAGTGTTATTTGATTGTCGGGAAAATAACTCAATTTTAACTGTGTTTGGAAAATAAACATATTTTCATTTGCAAGATTAGCATATTTTCGTGATTGAAGGAATAACATAATTTTCTAACAGTTTGAAAAAACAACATAAGTTTAAATTGAAAATTTATCATATTTTTTATAATTGTGAATGTTAGAAAAATATACATGCAATATTTTTTTTAACAATTTTATATATTGGCTTACTTAATTACTAGTTGATTTTTAATGACTGAAAAGTGAGAAAAATGCATGTACAGGTATAGTTGGTAACCGGTATTGATCGTAGATGGAAAGTTCTATGTAGAACTTTTGATGATAAGTTCTGTGCAGAAACATACATGGCAAGTTCAGGCAGAAATAGGGAAGTGCGATAATATTTTCTTCCATATATAACATGATATGTTTTCTTATTATAAATATTACAGCTCGTGTTAAGTAGATTTCTTGTCATCCAAGATATTTTAAGATTTTTTTAATATGTAAATATAAGGATAGATTAATTATATATTTTCTTCCCTTGTTTTAGTTTTAACAAATCTAGAATATATTTGATATATTACCATAACAATTCTTACCATGTTTAACGCAATGTTTAGGTAAGAAAGTAATATCTTATGTAATAGTTGTTTTACCTAAAAGTAAAGAAATTAACCAAGAAATGAATTAATAATTTGAAAAATATTTCTCACGTTAGTTGGCGTTGATTTGTCATTCACAGTAATCTTATCCGATCAACTTCTTACAAGAAGGAAGTACTGTTAGACAAAACTAGTTGCAGGCACTGTTATTTAGAACAATAGTATTGTAGAAAAGAAAAACTTATCGATCGAGACTCGTGACAGCACGATGTCCTAAAGTGAAATTGCCCGCCGTAATTTGCTGCGATCTCTTTGGACAATTACTCCCAGGATACAACGATCGAATCACTATATGCAGCAATCACAAGTGATTTCAGAACTCTCAAGGTTACTCCAGAATAGCGTAAAGAAAATAGATGAATAAGAAAACTGAAACTTTATGAATTTCATTATTTCACAAGAAACTGCCTCAACAGTCAGAAATAAAATTAATTCGGAAATGATTAAAAAATAAATAATAAAAATATTTTTTTTTTAATCAAAGAAGCCCAATGCCCCAAGGCCCTATCAAAGACTATTTAAATATGCGCGTGAAATGTGAATCGAACCACCCACATCCCATGTAAATTCCACATTTTCCACCACTTGGGCACTTTACGTAATTTATTTATTTCTTTCAATTAATATATATATATATATATATATATTTAACAATCCCCCACATTAAAGAAATAAGATAATTATAAATATTATTCTGGAGTAAGGTAGAAATCATGCAGGCTTAGATGTCTTTCGACTTGAACCTTGACTTTGTATATTCTATCGAGTTTGCTAATTGTAGAGTGAATTATATCTTGAACTCATCAATTATGATTGCAAACTTGGACAATAGAAGACACACATAATTTCTAAGACAATCATTGAGTTCTCGCGGTTGTGTTCATTTCGGCCATGAACTTTCCCAGTTTCTTTGAGTGCTCTAGAAAATTAGCCTTAATTCTCATAGGAAGCGGCCCACTTCCACACTCAAATAGGTGCTTCTATCAAGAGTGTACTGTATCTAAACACCTCACTGATAACAGCTATAGTAAGCATTAAGAGCATTAGCTCATCTTCTAACCAATACAGTTGGTACTACAACATCATAGGGAGGGGTTTAGAATAAATCCAATGTAGTACCCCCACAGATCACTCCAATAACTTTGTTGTCCCATTGAACCTTTTCCATGGGATCTCCATTCGCAAGGTTGGGTTTCCGTTATAGATGATCTATTTTCTAATAGACTTTAGCCCCATCCCCCTCGATGTTTTCTGAATTAGCTCTCTAGCTAATCCTTTGGTTAACGGGTCAGCAATATTATCACTTGACTTTACATAGTCAATAGCTATAACCCCATCCTTAAGCAGCTGACGCACAGTATTGTGCCTCCTACGGATATGTCTAGACTTTCCATTGTAGTATGAATTTTGAGCTTTCGAAATAGCTGCTTGACTGTCACAATGAACAGAAATAGCTGGAAGTGGTTTTGACCACAAAGGAACATCCATAAGGAAATTCCTTAACCATTCAGCCTCCTCACCTGCTTTATCTAAAGTTATGAATTCAGACTCCATAGTAGATCTCGCAATGCAGGTTTGCTTTGTGGATTTCCATGATACGGCACCTCCAGCCAAAGTGAAAACATATCCACTCGTAGATTTGGTTTCATTCGTATCCGAAATCCAATTAGCATCAAAATATCCCTCTAGTACAGCAGGGAATTTGGTATAATGTATTCCCCAATCTAGAGTGTATCTCAAATACCTCAGTACACGAATAAGGGCCTCCCAATGTTCACCATTAGGATTATTAGTATACCTGCTTAGTCTACTCACCGCAAATGCAATATCAGGTCTTGTGCAGTTCATGAGATACATGAGACTACCAATCACTCTAGCATAATCTAACGCAGAAACACCAGGAACTGAGTGTTTTCTTAAATGTATACTTGCATCATAAGGTGTTTTAGCAGGAACACAATTATATTGACTAAATTTCTTAAGCACTTTCTCCACATAATGAGATTGGGTTAGAGTGATTCCTTCAGAATTTCTTAATATTTTAATTCCTAAAATAACATCAGCAAGACCCATATCTTTCATCTCGAAGTGCTTTTTCAGGAGCTGTTTAGTCTTATTAATCACATCTAAACTAGTTCCCATAATCAGCATATCATCAACATATAAGCAAATAATCACACCAAAATTATTTTCAAATTTGCTATATATACATTTATCAGCTTCATTTATAACATAACCACTAGATGTCAAAACATTATCAAATTTTTCATGCCATTGCTTAGGAGCTTGTTTAAGGCCATAAAGAGATTTTTTAAGTGTACATACTTTGTCATCTAGGCCTTCTACAACGAATCCCTCAGGTTGGTGCATGTAAATCTCCTCTTCTAAGTCTCCATTTAAAAACGCAGTTTTGACATCCATTTGATGAATAATAATATCATATAAAGAAGCAATAGCAATTAATATCCTAATAGAGGTAATCTTAGTCACATGTGAATAAGTATCAAAGAAGTCGACTCCTTCTTTTTGTCTATATCCTTTAGCTACAAGTCGTGCTTTGAACTTATCAACTGAACCATCGGCCTTAAGTTTCTTCTTAAACAACCATTTGCATCCGATTGACTTACATCCTTTAGGTAAATCTACCAGCTCCCAAGTGTTATTAGAAACAATAGAATCGTATTCACTATTTATGGCTTCCTTCCAAAAGATGGAATCTGGCGAAGCAATGGCTTCACCAAAAGAACTAGGATCATCCTCTACTAAGTAGGTCAAAAACTCAGGACCAAAAGATGTTGCAGTCCTTGGTCTTTTGCTTCTTCGAATTTCAGCTTCTTTTAATTCATAGGGCTCCTCTCTTACTCTAGGAGTCACACTAATAGAACTACTAGGTCCTTCAGATTTTTCTTTAAAAGGAAATCGATTTTCAAAAAATTCAACGTCTCTGGTTTCAAAAATTGTGTTCTTATCAATAAGGCTATTTTTTGAGTCGATGACTAAAAATCTGTAGGCTTTACTATGAAGAGCATAGCCAATAAAAACACAGTCTACAGTTTTAGGACCAAGCTTAGTTCTCTTAGGTGCTGGAATAGAAGCTTTAGCAAAACACCCCCACACTTTAAGATATTTATAAGAAGGTGCTCTACCCTTCCACATTTCATAAGGGGACTTATCATTTTTCTTACTAGGAATTCTATTAAGAATATAAGAAGCAGTAAGAAGAGCTTCCCCCCACATGTGAAAAAGCATTCCAGAAGAATTTAACATTGAAATGACCATATCTTTAAGAGTTCTATTTTTCCGTTCAGCTATCCCGTTAGACTGGGGAGAGTAAGGGGGTGTTACTTCATGAATGATACCATTATTAACACAAAATTTTTCAAAATCCCCAGTATATTCTCCTCCCCTATCAGATCTTAAGACTTTGATAGTATTATCAAGCTGGTTTTCAACTTCAGTTTTATAGGAAATAAATTTAGTAAAACTTTCATCTTTGCTCTTAAGAAGATAAACATAACAATATCGGGAATAATCATCAATAAAAGTAATAAAATACTTATTTCCACCACGAGTAACATATCCTTTTAAATCACAGAGATCAGAATGTATTAAACTTAATAATGAAGTAGTTCTATCAACTTTAGGAAAGGGTTTTCTAGCAAATTTAGATTCAACACATGTTTCACATTTAGCGGTTGGATATTTTTCAGTCTTAGGAATATTTCCTAGACTCATCAATTTTTTAATAGAAGTCATATTAACATGTCCAAGCCTAGCATGCCATATATCATAAGAATCCACCAAGTAAACAGAAGAAGTAGATGCTTTATTATTAATCACAGAAACATTGAGTTTAAACAGACTCTCATCAGCATACCCTTTCCCAACAAAAGAACCACCTTTAGATAGTACAACTTTATCACTTTCGAATACAATCTTAAACCCCTTTTTAACTAGGATAAAACCAGACACCAGATTTTTCCTAATATCAGGCACGTAAAGAACATCCTTCAAACTAAGTATGTTTCCAGAAGTAAATCTAAGCGTCACAGTTCCTTTTCCCTCGACTTTGGAGGAGGAAGCATTTCCCATGAACAGACATTCTCCATCACTAACAGGAGTGAATGAAGAAAATGCAGCTCTCGTGCAGCAAATATGCTTGGTAGCTCCAGAATCTACCCACCAGTCTGTCATGTTGCTTATTAGATTAACTTCTGTCACCATAGCATAGAAGTTTCCATCCTCTACTACATGCGTCTAATTCTTCACAGCTTTCCCTTTCCTATTTCTGCAATCTTTTGCATAGTGACCTGTTTTACCACAAACAAAACAATCACCAACAGTTTTATTTTTAAATTGGGGTTTAGACCGATTGTTTTTCCCAATGAGTTTCTTTCCCTTGTTTTTGTCTCTAAAGTTCTGAGTCTTCGAAGAATTTCCAACAAAATTCTTACCACTAGAATTTTCCTCAATAAGATTAGCTTTGACACCTATATCTGGTTTCTCTTTACGTTCTGCCATCCTATTGTCTTCCTCAATCCTAATCCGGACAATCAAATCCTCTAATTTCATTTCTTTTCTCTTATGCTTCAAACTATTTTTATACTCTTTCCAAGCAGGAGGTAATTTTTTAATAATGGCAGATACTTGAAAACCCTCACAAATTTTATATCCCTCAGCAAGAATCTCAAGAATGATAATCTGTAATTCTTCAACTTGACTAACAACAGTTTTAATATCATCCATTTTAAATTCAAGAAATTTCCCTACAACAAATTTCTTAGTTCCAGCATCTTCAGTAGCATACTTTTTGTCTAATGAGTCCCATAATTCTTTAGCAGATTTAAACGACCAATAAACATCATACAAATCTAATGACAAACAAATCAGGATATAATTTCTGCTAATATAATCTTTATGTTCCCAAGCAGTTAGGACTTCAGTTTCCTCATTGGTAGGATTATCTTGAATCGCAGCAACAGGTTTTTCAGATTTAATAGCATCAACCACTTTAAGAGTTGTCAAATAAAATCGTAATTTCATTTGCCATCTCTTAAAATTTTTCCCATCAAATAAATCAGGCTTTTCATAAAATTAATTCGGAAATGATTAAAAAATAAATAATAAAAATAATTTTTTTTAATCAAAGAAGCCCAATGCTCCAAGGCCCTATCAAAGACTATTTAAATATGCACGTGGAATGTGAATCGAACCACCGACCTCCCATGTAAATTCCACATTTTCCACCACTTGGGCACTTTACGTAATTTATTTATTTCTTTCAATTAATATATATATATATATATATATATATATATATATATCTAACAAGTACAACTTAGCGCTCCATTGTTTAGTTTCAAAACCAATATTTTCTTCAATATCTTGGAGAATACAATATACTAGCGATTTGAATGTACAATCTAATAAGTTGATCGAGCTTCTTGGCAACAAATTAAGAGTGGATGTTCTTAATTCAATGAATGGTTGTGATAAAGTACAATAGGAAAGTGACGATAAAGTCATGACTAGTAGGTTTGATACCACTTCATCAACAAGCCACAAGTAGAAGAAATTGGGGGAAGTATCCTTAAATCTATTGATTGTTCTTTGTCAATTTTGCAAAATTTAAATAATTAACTATATTTTGTTATCAATTTAACTAGTGAATTGTTTGACCCCAGGCATTCAGTTTGGGAATTTTTCCCTTTAGGGTTTACCATATTATTCTTCATTTTTGAGTTTACTACTTTCATTGAAATTTTGTAATCATTAAACTATTGTCACGAACTATAGTATTAACCCGTAAAAAATAGTCGGAATCCTTAAAACTAGTTATTGCATATACTGACCACCTTTTGTCTATCGTTTTAACAAGTAAAATTAAGATTTTTAATTTATCTAAGCTTTAGTATTTTCAGTGAAAATGGCATTTTTTTATTTCTAAAATTAAAGAAATTATCTAATATTTTAGAAAAAGGGCATGTGAAACCATCATTAGTGACCCAATCGTTATTGTGGCCTGTGGGCCTACTTTTGTTGTAAATCCCTCAACAATTCTGGAAGGGAAAAATACACAAACAAGGTGTTTGTAATACATAATTTCAAACCTAAAGAAATAAGTTTAAAATTGCACACATCAGTTGTTAATTAATATAATTAACATATTACAAAAACCTACCCCACCCACCCCACCCCACCCCCACCCAGTTCAATTCAAATATTTTGTAAGCAGGCTGCAACTCATCGTCATATCATTGACACCACCACCACCACCACCACCAAAACCTCATGTTTTGTTGTCATGTCACCACCACCGCCTCCACCTCCACCCAGTTCAATTCAAATCTTTTGTAAGCAGGCTGCAACTCATCGTCATATCATCGACACCACCAAAACCTCATGTTTTGTTGTCATGTCACCACCACCACCTCCACCTCCACTCCACCTCCTGTTATGTCGTCATGTCACCACTACTACCACAACCTCCACCACCTCCATGTTCTGTCACTATTGTATCATCACTAATACCATTGTCGTCGCCACCACCACCACCACCATCTCCGACGTATCGCCATTGTCGCCACCACCATCACCACCACTTCCACTTCCAGCCACCACCATCTCAGACTTATCGCTGCCACTTTTTGAAGATACACACAAAGATGAGAGAACTAATGTTGAAGATCAATAAAAAATTAAAAAAATGTCACTTACATATTGTTGTTGACCAGATTTCTTAATTCCGTAACCTCCTGAGATTAATATGTGACCATCAGTGACTTGTAACATATGAATTGTAACATTTGAACTTAAATATGTTACTCTTCATCTGTGCACAAAGATGTGACCGTAACCTAAACATTTGCATTTGAAGTGTGACCTGTGAATTTGATATGTAACCTATGTATATGACTAGTGACTTGAGTTACTGTGGCTTAAAGCATATGAATTTTGACATGTGACTTCAAAGTGATGCATGTGACTTGAGGTATGATTTGTGAATTGAATATGTGACTTGAAAATGGGACATGTGACTTAAATATGTGACCTGTGACCCATGATCTGTGACCTGTGACTTGTTGAAATTAATATGTGACCTATGAATTAAGACTTGTGACTTGTTTGTTGTGATTTGAAACATCTGTGAACTCAAAAGTGCAACATATGACCTAAGATATGACTTGTAACATATGAATTGTGTGACCTTTGAAATCAAATCTGTAAATCTTGACATGTGACCTAAATGTGATCTTTGACCAATGTAATGTGACCTAGGATCTATGAAGTGTCACAAGTGACCTGAATATATGACATTTGACCTATTGAACATATGAAGTGTGACATAAAATATGGAGTGTGTGACCTATAATATGTTGTGATTGAATGAATTTTGATATGTAACCTATGTAATGTGACCTATCATCTGAAGTGTGACCTATGACTTGAACATATGACATGTGACTTGATGAACTGTAAAGTGTGACAAGTGATAATATAAATGATTTCTAACATGTGAAGTGTGTTATGTGACTTGAAATATGAAGTGATATCTATGAAATGTCTTGGATGAATTGTGATCTATGATTTATATATTGTAACCTACGATCTATGCTGGTGTGTTACGTGAATTGAATATATATAACATATGACTTGAATGTGATATGTGACCTATGACTTGAACATGTGACATGACCCCAGTTGAAATTGTAATAAACATCATTCTACATGTGACTTGAATATGTAAACCGCGAACCATGACTTGAACATGTGACTCGTGACATTTGACTTAAACTTACGACCCATGACTCGTATGTGTGACCCCTATTGACCTTATACCCACGGCTGAAACTCAAACATTTGGATAGACAATCACTCACTCATCCACTGTGAACATACAACTTCTGCCAACACCAGAAACTCAGCACCTCCATCGTCACCACCACCGGAAAGATACAACACCACTGAACCACTACCATCCCCTGCCCCCAACAAACCCACACACAACAATCTTTCTAAGGAATCAGAAGACAAAAAACACCATTTACTGACTACACCTCATCCCTATTAACGCCGACAACACCAGTTTGCACCACAACTATGCCACCACCCAACCACCAACACCACCTCCACTACCCAACCATCTAATCCTCCATCTCCATAACCATCGCCTGCACCCCACCACATCACTGAGCTTAGTTACCAGTAACTTTAGACCAGGGAGATGTTCAATTAACCTTTAGATCGGCGACATCGAACGACAAAAGAGCGCAGACCATCGCGCGATGTACCTGATCTAAAGGTCAATCGCACCACCTTCGGAGGCATAGCTCACGTAGGAGCACCACTGCCCCATCTTCGAGATGATCTGATGCAATCGTGAGATCATCCAAATTGCGCAAAACCATTAGGTGGAGTTGAGCTTGGAGCAGCTGTGATGGTTGAAAGATAGTTTTTTAGTGACGATTTCGGGTCGTATGAGATTTGAAAGAGATGGGTGTTTTGAGCTTGGACTTTAGTTTGAGAGAAAGAGACGGGTCGTCAGAGAGAGAGAGAGAGAGAGAGAGAGAGAGAGAGAGATGGGTCGTATGAGATTTGAAAGTGAGTGAGAGAGATGGGTCGTATAAGATTTGAAAGTGAGTGAGTAGGATTGGGGGATGATAGGTTAGGTAGTATTATTATGATTTTAAAAATTCTATTAAGCACCTGATTTGGGTATATTTTATTAAATTTCTGTGAAAGTGAAATGGGAAAACATATACCTGTTGTGGTGTAATTACCACATTCTAGAATCTATTACTTACAAAGAAAATTTTAAAAAAATCAATGGGCTGAAGTTTGATTGAGTATCCTTCGAAACCTAATGAGGATGAGATTGACTGCCTCATCGATGCAGTAGATGCTTGGAAACATTTTGAATTCTTGTGTCGGAATTGTGTCATGATTGGGCTCACCAATTCTTTGTGTAATTTCTATACTACAAAGAGGTCAGTAAAAGAGCTTTTGAAGTCTCTCGATCGGATGGACAAAACAGAGGATGTTGGTGCCAAGAAAGTTGTGGTAGGCCACTTTTTAGATTCAAGATGGTCGACTCCAAAATCGTGATCAATCAAGTTCAAGAGCTCCAAATGATCTTACAAGAGATCCATGCTAAGATAATGTTACAGAGTGAATCTTTTCAAGTGGCTGCTATTATTAAGACGCTGCTCCTTGGATGGAAAAACTTCAAGAACTAAATAAAGCAAAAGCAACAGAAAATGACCATGGAAGATCTAATTGTTAAACTTCTTATTGGGAAACACAACAAAGATCTACTAAGAGAATGGTATACCAGCATGCGGCTGAGGTCAAATCTGTAGAGGATGGTCAAAACTCCAAGACAAAGAAGAAGTCAAACAACGAAGGTCCAAGCAAACACTTAAAGGGAAAATCTCAAAGAAGAAGAAATTCCAAGATAAGTACTTCAACTGCAATAAGATGGGTCACAAGCCAACTGACAATAGGTTTTTTACGAAAAATAGAAACAGAGAAGCTAATATGATCAAAGATAATGCCCATGACATTTCTAAGATTAGAATATTAGTTGTGATATTTGAAATGCATCTAGTCAAGCCTAACCCACGATAATGGTGGACTGGCTCCACTTTATCTTGACATGTATGCTCAGAAAAAAGTGTTTTCACTTCACTTGATGAAATCATGAATGGAGAGAAGCTATTCATATGGAATTTTGCTACTTTAGATATCAAGGGCCATTGTAAATTAATCCTGAAGGTCACCTCTATAAAATAATCGAATCTATACAATGTGCTGTATGTACTGAAAATTCTAAAGAAACATTGCCAAGAAAGCATAATTTTTGCATGATTCTTGAACCTGATAATTTTTTTTTTCAAGAGTGGACTTTTATTAGTAAAAGAGTATATATCTGATGGGATATTTAAGTTCAATGTAATGATTTTCAAGAAAATTGTCAATATAATATAATTCTTTTGCTTATTTCCTTGAGTCTTCCAATTTATGTAATGATAGATTAGGAAATGTTAATTGTGCTACCTTGAAATGTTAATTAACTTGAATCACATACATGTATTCCAAATTGATTCATAACGCAAGTATGAAACTTGTGAAGGGGTGAAGTTTACAATGTTATCTTCTAAATGAGTTGAAAGAAACATTAAATCCCTTGATTTAATTCACGATGGTAAGTAATTTAAAAATGATAGATAAGAGGAGGTGACAAGGATTTTATTACTATTGCTAATGATAATACAATTGATTTATCATTAGCAATAGTAATAAAATACTGGTGATTAAACATACAAGTCTAATTATCGTTAGCAATAGTAATAAAATACTTGTGATTAAACATCCAAAAGTTCGTTCTTATGTGCAGAAAAGTCAGTATTAAAACGAATGCGTCACTTTTGACAGTTTTAAGATGATTAAACTTACAAGTCTAATTATCCTATATTTGGATGCCACCGTCAAATATCATAAAGCAGTAAATAACACACTATATCATAACAGAGAAACCAAAGTAGGAAAAACTCTGGGACCAAGCTAGTTACCTCCTCTGTAAGCAATTTCGGTTATAGTTAGATTTATCCAGATTTCCCTGCTAGACAACGCAAGTCTATCCCTCATAACCCAACATACAGCTACCTCCAGCAGCTTCCATATCTTGATGCTTCTTCCAAGTGGATACCCTAAGAACTCCCCATCATTGTTAACTTAATGCGCTTGTGTAGTCCAACCTTCTTCAATCTCCAGAACCTTTAAAGTTTACAATTGAAGAAGTAATCCTTATGTCAAAGGATGCCAAGTGTTTGATTAGAAACAATTGATGTTTTCCTAACTCGGGTTGTCAGATCACAAGAAACTAAGAGATTCAAACAATGGTGAATTTCGTTGTTGGATCATAAAATCATGGGATCAAAGATTGGATATGTGTATATGTTATGGCTCTGAAAAATAGACAACCCTCATAATTTTTATGCATAAGGCTTAGGTATATATAGTATGAAGTGTTTGAGATAGTTTAGGATTGTAGGAACCTTAAATTCAGAAAACTGAATTTGTCTAGATTCAATGACCTTCAGTATTTTCATCATATCTTTCTCTCCTGATATCCGATCAAGTCCATTTAAAGTTCATTGGAATGATAACACAAAGATATACAATTCTTATATAAATAGTATTTTTCCAATTAGAATTTTTTCTATGTGAAAATTGAGTCTCAACCTCTGACTGAAAATCTGGATTATTATCCTTGCAGGATTTGGATTCATCTTTAACTTCTAATTGCGTCACAAGTCTTCTTAAACAGTTCTTTATTTTTCTTGAACCCAAATAATACCCAACTCAAATACAAGACTTTGACTTTAATTGGGACTTTATAAATGAGACATTTTGTTCACGAGATTTCCAATTACATCAAAAACCTAACGAATTTCTTGAGTATGAGTCTAAAATATGAGGCATATACAAGCATACGGTAATAGAATAAAAATATGCATCATTCTTTGAACATGTATTTTCTTGTAAGTCCAACGAATGATCAAACATTTGAGACTATTAGTGAAAATATTCAAGACCAAGAACACCAAAAAAATGAAGAGGTTCCAGATGAACCTAGATTTAGCAAAAAAGCAAGGACTACAACTTATTTTGACTTCAATTTTTTTCCACCTGCTGAAAGTGAGCCTCGAATTTCTATTAGAGAAAACAAGCTTCATTGAAGGGTCTTTTTGGAATGAGACCATTGACAGAGAAATTTATTCCATACTACAAAATCAAACTTAGAAGTTAGTGGATCTTAACCTTGGGTGCAAACTTCTTGGATCCAAGTGGATTTTTAAAAAGAAGATGAAAGCAGATGTATCAAATGATAAATCTAAGGTGAGGCTTGTAATTAAATGTTATAGATAACACGAGATAAAATTTGTAAGGATGATACTAGCAATTGGTGTAATACGCAATCTTGAAGTACACCAAACGATTTAAAAACATTCTTTTTGAATGGATATTTGGAAGAAGAAATCTATATAAAACTACATGAGGATTTTACTGCACCTAAAAAAAAGTCTGTAAACTATTGCAATCCTTGTAAGTTCTAAAACAAGCACCAATGTAATGGCATGAAAAAATTCGAGACTGCTAAAAATAACACTGACATGCGTTACATTCTTAGTTATCTTTAAGGAAAAGTATAGGAAGTATAAGTGAGGAATCCTAAACACATGCTAGGGTCAGACTTGCGTTTTCCTCTCCTTGTGTGGGAAAAAGTTAAATCTCTTTTACAAGTATTGTTTCCTATTTATAGGCAAATTAATGTAATCATTACTAGGAAATATGCAGTTTTTTCTTTTTTCAAGACAAATGATGATTAGTTTATAATTTTAAACTTTCTCTAAACTTGTGGTGGGTCCTCTAATTTAGGATGAGACTAGCTGCCATCTATAATACGGATTGGTAGGCTATAGATAGTCAATTCTCGCAGAGGTATAGGAGAAGCTTGTTAATGTTTCCATGTTTTGGGCTCAAGAAATCCACTTGCAATGTAATGAGTGCTTTAGGGTATTCGAGCTATGCTAGGATATGGGAAGTAGGGTAGCTTGGACTTTGTCACGCTTGGAATGAGATCGTTGTGTTGTTTACTGAGTTTGACATAGTTGAGATCAATGGTTATTGTGTTCTGAGGTTAGGCTCGTTGCTTGATGGGCTTGAGTGTGAGACTTATTCAGTTTGGATTGAGCCTAGGCCCATTATTGGTCAAGCATATCAATGATTACCCCCAAGGTCTGGGTTGAACAAGTTTAGTTCAGACCTTGTTTATTGGTATGACAGACAATTATTTCTTTCAATTGCAGCAAATTTCTCCCGTTTCTAGGCTATGATTGACAGTCATTACATCAATTCATAATTAATCTGACACGTGGCAGAGTGGGAGCTCAAGGATAAAGGCTTGTTTAGAGCGCCTTATGTTGTTTTAAATTCCTATTGAAACTGAGTCTTTCATCTGGGGGTGTATCCAACGACTGGGATTGATTCGAAAATAAAGTAAAAACATATTATCCATCAGTTTCATTATCGTTTTGTATTGTAATTCTTTCTATTCCAATGAAAATGAATATTTTTCCTACAAATGTTCAATTGGCCTTTTTAGCTCTTCCATTGGTACTTCATTATTGGCATTTCTTCACTTCTTTATCTTTTATTTTCACCATTAGCAGATGGGGGGTCCTGGGGGGTCACGTGACCCCCCAATTCTCTCTCTCTCTCTCTCTCTCTCTCTCTCTCTCTCTCTCTCTCTCTCTCTCTTTGAAACCTTCCTCCATCATTTACCCATTTTCTAATGGCAGACAATTCTTCTTTTCCAAATCTTGGGCAAGGGTTTATTTCTTAATCCTTGATTTCCTCTGTTCTTCATTTTTTCATTCCTTTTCCCAGTGCTTTCCTTCCTTCTGATGCAGCTCTATTGATGCGAACCAAGGAGGGGGTCCGCGTCGTAGCTCGCGGAATAATGCTTGGAAAGTTCCGAATCCAGGTTGGAACGGAGGATAACAATGCAACCCCAACCTCACGACGCAAGAACCATGGGTATATTAAACCCTAGACCCGTTACGATGCAGAGATAAGAACCACAAAGGGGGAACGCCACAAGGAATGTCCAGATCCTTGATAAGTTCAATTGTTTTGAACGCCACAAGATTTGAATCTTGATAAGTTCGTTGTTTAAAGGGAAGATCCTCACCTTTAGAGAGAGTAAAAACACTCAATAATTTTATTCATCAAAAGTCTTCTGTTTTTACATTGAATGGAAAAGCATATAAATAGGAAAAATAAACCCTAGTCCCTAACTGACTCTGAATAGAATTCTAATTAAACTAAAATAACCAAAATTACCAAAATTGGAAAAAGAATAAAAAACCAATAAAGGAAATAAAAATCAACTGAAATACTAAAATCCTGAAAAATCTGATTCGCGCCACTTACGGCCGTAAAAGTTGGACTTACGGCCGTAAGTCCTTCTCGGATCAAAATGTCTCAATATTAGTTACGGCCGTGAAGATTGATGTTACAGTCGGGAATTTCATGGATTAATTACGGTCGTGAGAACCCAAGTTACGGCCGTAAACGCTGTTCTGCCCAAATTGTGCGCTGATAATGTTACGGCCGTAATTATGGACGTTACGGTCGTAAATGCCTTTCTGCCTTGATTTCTGATCCTTTGACGTGATTTGAATCTCGACTCGAGCCCAACATGAAACTTGTTCATTTTCCTATGTAGAGTATTGTTGAATTGCTCGTATCTTGATTTCTCATTTTTGACGCCTTTTCCGGATCACATCATCCCCTCTTCCTTTAAGATGATTCGTCCCGAATCATAACATTGTTCTTAGCTTCTTTTCTGGATCACATCATCCCCTCTTCCTTTAAGATGATTCATCCCGAATCATAAAGTTGTTCTTGGCTTGTTAACTTGGTTTAGCCTCGAACCTTCTTCGTACAAGAAATGTTTGATCTTTGACGTTCTCCGAACCTGCTTGACTTCTTGTTTTTGCTTGAATTATAGATTTTCCCGTCAAGCCCACCCTGATTCCTACCATTCCCTCCTTCTTTAGGATGATTCGTTCCAAATCATGGTGTTTTTCTTGAAAAATTAACTGTACCTCCTGGATCAAACGGAAAATTATCGATTCCCTGACATGCATTCAATAAATGATGCTCCTCCAATTTGTAGACAAGAAGGTATTGAAACACGAGGGGAATTGACCAAGGTTGATGTAAATCAAACTTCCATGCATAATAAACCTGCAAGAAAGATTTAAAAAAAATGGGGAGGGAAATGTTAGCTTCTCCATGCACAAGGTATGGATCCTTGTACTCATGATACAAAACCTCCACAACATTTTTTCCCACCACGAAGCCCTTCTCGTTGGCTCCAAAAGTCAATATACTTTCTTGCTCATTCTCTTCTTTTTTCTCAACCACTTCTTCTACCTCCACATTTGTATCACCATGTTCATGTACTACCTCATCACTACCAAAATGTGGATCTTCCAATTCAAAGCTCAAATTTTGAACTTCTACCCCAACTTCCAATTTTTCCTCATAAAATATTGGAGTTTGATCACCTAACTCCACTTTTTCATCTCCTCCCACAAAATTCGGGGTCTCTTCAACTACTTCTAATTCATGTTTCAAGTCTCCCTCCTTCTTTTCAACATCCATATCCTGACACTCTAATTTTAAATCTCCTCCAATCTCACTTTCACCCTATTGTAATTTAGCTTCAGCCTCCCTTTCACTCTCCCTCTTTTTTAACTTCGCATCTTTTCTAGCCTTCCGTTCATACATCATTCTTTCCTCATAAATTTCTGTTCGACTCTTCAAAAGCGCCCTCACATTAATCTCTTCATCCCAGTCAACTCCAATCCCAATCCTAGGTTTATGGTTACGCCTATATTCCCTTTCATGCCATTGAGCAACTTCTGCAATATGCATATCTACTGAGTTCTTAACCTTCCCAAACTTCACATCTAATCTCGCATCAAATTTCGCTTCCAATTTCACAGCTAACTCCTCAAACCGTTTCTCCATCATGGCAAGCAGAGAAGATTGATCGTTATCTTTCCTAGATGATGAATTTTCGTGAAATTTGGACATTGTAGAATGTAATGGAATAATAGTTTGACACAAGGACTAATAATGAATTTTAATTTTGACTTGGAAGGCAAGGAATATCAATTAAGGAAATTCATGAAAGTGGATCTTGAATTTTGACTAGAAAGGAAAGATTATCAAGAATTTTAATTTGACTTGGAAGACAAGAAATTATCAAGAATTTAAGGAAATTCAAGAAAGTTGTTCTTGAATTTCGGAGTGATTTTTTTTTTTTTTTGAATTATGATGAATTTTAGGAATTAATAAAAATAATTTTTTTTTAATGAAATTCGAAAATTCGACACGAACGCAACAAAACAAACGGGACAGGATTTGGATAAGAATTGAATAAAATAAACAAGATTGAATTTTTGATGGATTTTTGTATGGATCAAATAACGAAAAAGTTTTACTGACACAAAAAACAAGATATGGATGATTTTGTGTAGACTCTATGATAAAAACACAAAATCAAACTGGATAGAATAGAAAAACAAAACCTGAATCCAGAGTCCAGCTCTGATACCAAATGATGCGAACCCGGGAGGGGGTCCACGTCGTAGCTCGCGGAATAACGCTTGGAAAGTTCCGAATCCAGGTTGGAACGGACGATAACAATGCAACCCCGACCTCACAACGCAAGAACCATGGGTATATTAAACCTGAGACCCGTTACGATGCGGAGATAAGAACCACAAAGGGGGAACGCCACAAGGAATGTCCAGATCCTTGATAAGTTCAATTGTTTTGAACGCCACAAGATTTGAATCTTGATAAGTTCGTTGTTTAAAGGGAAAATCCTCACCTTTAGAGAGAGTAAAAATACTCAATAATTTTATTAATCAAAAGTCTTCTGTTTTTACATTGAATGGAAAAGCATATAAATAGGCAAAATAAACCCTAGTCGCTAACTGACTCTTAATAGAATTCTAATTAAACTAAAATAGCTAAAATAACTAAAATAACCAAAATTACCAAAATTGGAAAAAGAATAAAAAACTAATAAAGGAAATAAAAATCAACTGAAATACTAAAATCCCGAAAAATCTGATTCACGCCACTTATGGCCGTAAAAGTCGGTCTTACGGCCGTAAGTCCTTCTCGGATCAAAATGTTTCAATATTAGTTACGGCCGGGAAATTCCATGGATTAGTTACGGCCGGGAAATTCCATGGATTAGTTACGGCCGTGTGAACCCAAGTTACGGCCGTAAACGTTTTCTGCCCAAATTGTGCACTGATAATGTTACGGCCGTAATTATGGACGTTACGGCCGTAAAAGCCTTTCTGACTTGATTTCTGATCCTTTGACTTGATTTGAATCTCGACTCGAGCCCAACATGAAACTTGTTCATTTTCCTATGTAGAGTATTGTTGAATTGCTCGTATCTTGATTTCTCATTTTTGACGCCTTTTCCGGATCACATCATCTCCTCTTCCTTTAAAATGATTCGCCCCAAATCATAACATTGTTCTTAGCTTCTTTTCCGGATCACATCATCTATAGTCTACTGTTGTCTTCCCGTGCCGACACATCCCTCCTTGGCTTCCCCTCTGCTTGTTCCTGTTCTCCTGTGGTTGCTTCTAAACGGTTCGCGGCTCATCTAGTTAGCCTCCAGTACAAGGTAAATTCCAACTCCATGTCCATTCCTAAATTGTAATCCTTCAAATTAATCAAATCTATTTACATTATGTTTCAATATTTTACCTATCCATTATTTATTACTCTCTTAGTTTTCAAAAGATTCTTTTGTTAATTGATTGTAAATAATTGACTGAAATTTGACGTTAATTGGGTAAAGGGATTAAGGAAAATGCTATTTAGTGTTTACTGAATTTTTTATTTTATTTAATTGAAATTGAAATTAGAATTGGAACTTGATTATTTTAATTAATTGTTTACTGTGATATAATCTGTCAATTTCTTTTCAATTATAACATGGATCTTAGTGAAAATATTTAAGTATATTTGTGAGATTGCATATTATTTAATATATTATCTTTTGTGAACTTGAATTTTATCATTATTTTCGATCTTTTCCTAAAAAAAATAAAATTAGGGGGATGCTGCCCTCGAGCCATGGGGTCTACCATGAATTATGTCCCCCTACTACAAAATGTCTTCTTCCGCCACTAATCTTCACTCGCTTTTTCTCCATTTCACACTTCTGGTATCAATTTCGACTGTAGTTCTTTGAATTTTTCTTATATAGTGACTGGTTTTTTAAAATTTTCGATATTTTGGAAGAGTAGAACCTCTAGATAGTTGATTTTTTACAAAAATTAATGGAGAGAGCATAGAAAACTTCGGAGCTAGGTTGGAATTGAGTGCTTCTTTATTGATTATGGTGGATCCCTCTGGAGAAAGAGTCACCATATCTTCGAGGGAGGTATGAAGCATGGTCAGAAATACAATAGAAGTGACAAGTTGGGGTTGAGAGAATTTAGTAGGTCTCAGAAGTGAGCCTGAATCATAGGAAAGACCGAAGAGAGTGTTGGACTTTTGAAAGAAAACTGTGATAATAATACTCAATCTCTATTGTATTGAAAAATGAATGAATACATCATTTAAATATACAAATGAATGACCAGCTGTACTAACCAACTTGTAACTAATCGATCAACAGAAACTAACTACTAACAAACTTTAACTAATTAACTAACTCAACTAGAATACCAAAATTTCAACTGATTCTAACACGTCCCCTCAAGATGGAATATGGATATTCTTCATATCTGTTGAGTGCATTTTATATGCATATTTCATACTTTTTTTGGTAGTAATTTTGGTGTAACTTGGACAAATATCTACTTATTTGTACATATTTTGTGTTTATTTAGGTTCAATACTCAACTTCAAGGGAGAAGAGTACAAGAAAACACAAAATGATTGTTTAATTGAAGATTTTGGAGAGGAAATAGCAAAAACATGCCAAGCAAAGAATTTTGGGGGGCAATTTGCCACTTTCAAAAAGCTGTGGACTTGCTGTGCAATTAATCAAGGGACTAAATTGCAACTTTTCAAAATTTGATGGACCTCAAGTGCAATTGTTGAAGGACCTATTTGAAAAAATCGAAAAAATTGGGGACCAAATTGATCGACATTGAAAGATGAAGGAGTCCATTGCAATTAAAAGAAGGAGCAGGTTGCAAAACAATTACCCAGCTGAACCACGTGGTGCACGCTACTCAAGTAAAAAAAAGGACCAGAACTATTTCAAGTTTGTCACGTGATCGCACGGCCTTATATTTCAAAAAATATTTGGGTCGACCCGGTGGGACCCGGTTCAGGCTAAATGTTGTCAAGCGCAGGTTTTCGTGTTTTTGAGCAATTTTTGAGGTTTTGGTGGAAAATATAAATACTAATTCTCAATTTTGGCTAGGTTATCATATTTGGTTCTTGCCTCTTCCATTTTTCTCTTCATTTTCTTGCAAATTGTAGTTAGATTTTCTTGTAAATTTCTGTATTTTGATGTTGAATGTTGATTGAAGAAGGAAATACCTACAACGTTGTGGAAGAACATTGATGTTTGGAAGCTAAAGCCATTGTTGAAGGGAAATTTCTATTATTTAATCTTCATATTTTCTTGTATAAATTAATCCATTGTTAAAATGATGTACTAGAACTTTTTGTGTTGTTGTTATTTTATCATGGGCTAATTTATATTGTGTTGGGATGATTGAGAAAACTTGACCTAATTTAGTTGAAATTAATGCCTGATTGAGAATTTAAATTATTTATCATCTTGTACATTTATTGTTGTATTTATTTTCTTGCATTCATTTTGGTCAAATTAATGCTTGGATTTTTTGAAATGCGCAATTATTGAGAAATTGTTGTATATTCTAGATTAATACAATACATGCCTAGGTTCTTATTAAGGTTAGAGATATACCCTAAAATCTAGATGATCTGATGTGATCCGATACGGGGATCACCAAGAACACGCGGAATTAAACGCCGGAAAGCTCTAAAATCCAAGATAGTAGACGGTAACAATGCAACCCCGACCTCATGACGCAAGAACTATGGGTATATTAAACCCAAAACCCGTTACGATGGGGAGATAAGAACCACAAAGGGGGAACGCCACAAAGGTTGTCAAATCTTTTGATAAGTTCAATTTGTTCGACGAGAACACGAAGAAAATTAAGGGAATATCTCACCTTCAATATCATTAATCTCAAGAATAAAAGTTGTGTTTTACAATGCTGAATTAAAGCCATATATATAGGCTAACAAAATAAAGTAACCAAAAATAACTAGAATTAAAACTAACCTAATACGCCTAAACTAGGTTTTAATTGCGGCGCTAATTTACGGCCGTAACTTTTAAGTTTACGGCTGTAAGTGACTTACGGTCTAAAAAGCAAAACAAATGTTACGGCCGTGACTATTTATTTTACGGCCGTAAGCTACCTTCTGAACAAAAATTAAAAGTTACAAAATCCTGGGTTACGGCCGTGAGACTTTGATTACGGCCGTAAGTCTTCTATTTCAGTTTACGGCCGTGAAGGCCTTTCTGTCCAAAATCCGCCAACATGATTTTACGCCCGTGAAAGAGGTGTTACGGCCGTGATTCCACTTCTGCCTTATTTTCTTGTCCTTCCTTGATCCCAATGCATTGCAATAACTTTGGCTCCTCTTCCACTTTGTTATGCAACGTAAATGAAGTCTTTGCACTCGAGCACTCGTCCATCCACGCTTGTATGAATCCTTGCATTGCCCGCTTGATTCTTTTGGCTCTTTGTCTCGTTATTGGTCCTACGGGCACGTGCAACGGGTCAACGTTCGTCGAGCCAATCCGGAACTCATCATCCCCTCCCTTTTGAAAAGGATTCGTCCTCGAATCATCACCTGCATCAAACAGAGAAAGATCAGCAACATTAAAAGAAGCAGACACGTTATACTCACCTAGAAGATCGAGTTTATATGCATTCTCATTTATCTTTTCAAGGATCTGAAAAGGTTCATCGCCTCTTGGCTGCAACTTAGACTTTCTTTGGGTTGGAAATCGCTCCTTTCGCAAGTGCACCCACACCCAATCACCTGGCTCGAACGTCACTTGCCTCCTACCTTTGTTGGCATGAGTCACATAATGCTCATATTTCTTTTCAATTTGCCCTTTCACCTTCTCATGAAGCTCTTTCACAAGCTTAGCTTTTTTTGCATCGTCCAAACTGCTCCGTTCATCTTGTCCCTTGAGGTGTTTCAGTGACTCGTGGTCAGTGTGTATGACGAATTCCTTTGGCCACAGATAGTGTTGCCATGTCTCCAAGGCACGAACAAGAGCATAAAGCTCCTTGTCGTAGGTAGGATAATTCAAAACTGCCCCACTCAGCTTTTCACTGAAAAATGCAAGCGGCCTTTTTTCCTGCATAAGAACGGCTCCAATACCTATTCCTGATGCATCACATTCAATCTAAAAGGTTTGGTTAAAGTTAGGTAAAGCCAAAACCGGTGCAGAACATAACCTATCCTTAAGCATTTAAAAGCATTTTCTTGTGCTACCCTCCAATGGAATCCTATACTTTTCTTGACTATTTCTGTGAGTGGTGCTGCAAGTGTGCTAAAGTCTTTAACAAATCTCCTATAAAACCCAGCCAACCCGTGGAAGCTCCTAACCTCCGTAATACTTTTGGGAGTTGGCCATTCTTTAATAGCACGAATTTTCTCCTCATCTACCTCAACACCATTAGCACTAACGACAAAACCAAGAAAAATTACCTTTTCCATGCAAAAAGTACACTTTTTTAAATTAGCATATAGTTTTTCAGTTTTCAAAACTTCCAAAACAAATCTTAAATGTTCAATGTGATCACCTAAGTTCTTACTATATACCAAAATGTCATCAAAGAATACCGCAACGAATTTACCAATGTAAGCACGCAAGACATGATTCATTAATCTCATAAAAGTGCTAGGTGCATTTGAGAGGCCGAACGGCATAACCATCCATTCATATAAACCATATTTGGTTTTGAAGGCGGTTTTCCATTCATCACCTTCTTTCATACGAATTTGGTGATAACCACTCTTAAGGTCTATTTTGCTAAAAATACAAGCACCATATAGTTCATCAAGCATGTCATCAAGTCTAGGTATGGGATGGCGATACTTTACCGTAATATTGTTGACTGCTCTACAATCCACGCACATCCTCCAAGTCCCATCTTTTTTTGGCACCAACAAAACTGGTACTGCACATGGGCTCATGCTTTCCCTAACATAGCCCTTTTTCAACAGCTCTTCAACCTGCTTTTGTAGCTCTTTGGTCTCTTCGGGATTGCTCCTATAAGCTGGCCTGTTTGGAATGACCGCTCCTGGCACGAAGTCAATCTGGTGTTCAATCCCTCGAATTGGTGGCAGCCCACTAGGAATCTCCTTGGGAAATAAATCTGCAAATTCCTACAAAAGAGACAAAGCTAAACTGGGGGGGGGGGAGTGGTTAGCTTCATCAAGTACAAGGAGGGATTCCTTGTACATTAGAAAAATCACTGGCTTATTTGTAGAAATAGCTTTGGTGATATCACTCTGTTTGCGTAGAAGCTCACTTTTGTTTTCTCTCTTTTACTGGCACTCTTCACACCCTCTCCTTTTTCTGGGATCGTGGTCCCAACTCTCGATTTTTCACACAACTCTCCTTTTTCCGGGATCGTGGTCCCGACCCTCTTTCTCTCTTCTTCACTTTTTAATTTCAGTTGGTCTTCATAGACCTCTCGAGGTGACAAAGGCATTAGTTTGACATTTTTCCCATCCTTAGTGAAGGTATACCTATTTTTAAATCCATCATGAATAACCTTCCTATCGAATTGCCATGGCCTGCCCAACAAGATGTGCCCCGCATGCATGGGTACCACATCACAAACCACGCTATCTTCATACTTCCCAATCGCCAAATCGACTAGGGTGTTTTAGTATAGGTAGGTACAGTTTCTCCACTAGAGTAGTGCTAGCAACGTTCGCACAACTACCCCCATCTATTATCAAACTACACACCTTGTTATTCACAAAGCACCTAGTATGAAATATATTTTCCCGCTGCTCACCCAACTCTTCCACCTTAACTTGAGTACTAAGGGCTCTCCTAGTGACAAGTGATTTAGCTACTGCATAGTCCCCATCATCATTTTCACTAACATCCTCTAAAGCTGGCATATCCTTATACCCATCCTCCACTTCTCTCTCCTTTTCATCCTCCGAACTTAATACCCCATCACGCATAACCAATATTCGTTTATTTGGACATTGTGAAGAAATATGTCCTAAACCCGAACATTTAAAACAACGAATATCCCTAGTCCTAGGAGTTTGAGAATCAGAAGCAATTTTACCTTTGTTGGGTGGCTCTACTTTTCCCTTTGGTGCCTCAAATTTACTTTTCTGCACAACCCCTTCATTTTTGGAAGTCCCACTCCACGTAGACTTACCAAAAGGATTAGAATTTGTAGAGAATTTTGAGGTTCCCTTCCTTTTTAATTGTCGCTCTACCTTCATGGCCATGTGAAGCATCTCCTCCAAATCGATATAATGCTGCAATTCAATAACATTAGCAATAACTCGATTTAAACCATTTAAAAACCTAGCCATGGTTGCCTCCGGGTCTTCCTCTATATTTGCCCTAATCATGGAAACCTCCATCTCCCTATGGTAATCTTCCGCACTTTTACTACCTTGGGAAAGGGTTTGTAATTTTTGGTAGAGATCCCTACAGTAATGTCCAGGCACGAATCGTTTTCTCATAAGAGACTTTAACTCATCCCAAGCTTCAATTGGCCTCTCCCCATTTCTCCTTTTACTAGTAACCAATTGATCCCACCATACTATAGCATAATCAGTAAATTCTACGACTGCCAATTTGACCTTTTTAGCTTCAGAATAATTATGACAATCGAAAATTAATTCTACCCTCTTTTCCCATTCAAAATAAACGTCCGGATTACTCTTACCCTGAAACGAGGGAATGGACATTTTAATGTTACCAACATGTCCATCGACATCATCCCTACGATCACACCTATATCCCCTATCACGTCTTTCTCCCCGATCTCGTCTCCTACCAACACTAGTAATAGATAATTCACCACTATCCTCATCACTATCAACAACCTCAACACGTTCATTCCTAGCTCTAAATTGTGGGTTGAAGTCATACCTTAGTGGTCTCCGTAAATTAGGGAAATTGCGCGGTTGTTCCGACGTGGTTGAACATTTCCCGCACCTCGTGTCTCCCCCGGATTAGTAGCCCTTTCCACATTCACGCCGGATTGTGGACCAAATTTTGCTTCCAACTTGGCATCCAACCTCGCCTCCAATTTTGCAAAACGTTCCTCCACCATTGCAAGCATTTTAAAATCTTGAAGATCCTTTTCCGTCGACGAAAGTTCCTTCTGTGACATGGTTAGTAATAAAGAGAAGAGAAAAAAAATTAAATAAAGATCCTCACGTGTTTTATCGCTCGTGTATCACTCAATTTGGCTTTTTCCCTCTATTAATCTCACAACTCTGACTTTTTCCTCTCTGTTCCCTTTTTTCCACGTTCTCAAAGAACTCACCAAACTAGTCACGGATTTGGTCCTTGTGGAATAAACCCCAAAGTGCAAATAAGGAAAGTTGATGGAAAATATTGGAATTAGGAAATTAAAGAAAGAAATTATGGAAACAAGAATTCTATTGCAAGAAGAAGTTTTATGGAAACAAGAATAAGGAATTTTATGGAAACAAGGATTGGTTGGAAAGATTTGCCCAAGATTATTTTCTTGATTTCTTGTTCAAACCAACAACTATCTCTTTTTTTTTTTTTTTTTTGTAATTTTCGGAATTTTTTTCTCCTTCGTTTTTTTTTTTAAAATATCCTATTCAACAAGAATAATCAAGAACAAGAAAACAGAAATTGGCAAATCTTGAATTTTATGGAGAAATTTCAAGAAATAAGAATTGGAATGATTTTTTTTTTTTTGAATGATTAATAACTAGAAATAAAAGAAAAAGAACTGGAATACTAAATAATTGGATTTAGAGACAGGCTCTGATACCAGATGATGTGATCCGATACAGGGATCACCAAGAACACGCGGAATTAAACGCCGAAAAGCTCTAAAATCCAAGATAGTAGACGGTAACAATGCAACCCAGACCTCATGACGCAAGAACTATGGGTATATTAAACCCAAAACCCGTTACGATGGGGAGATAAGAACCACAAAGAGGGAACACCACAAAGGTTGTCAAATCCTTTGATAAGTTCAATTTGTTCGACGAGAACACGAAGAAAATTAAGGGAATATCTCACCTTCAATATCATTAATCTCAAGAATAAAAGTTGTGTTTTACAATGCTGAATTAAAGCCATATATATAGGCTAACAAAATAAAGTAACCAAAAATAACTAGAATTAAAACTAACCTAATACGCCTAAACTAGGTTTTAATTGTGGCGCTAATTTACGGCCGTAACTTTTAAGTTTACGGCCGTAAGTGACTTACGGTCTAAAAAGCAAAACAAATGTTACGGCCGTGACTATTTATTTTACGGCCGTAAGCTACCTTTTGAACAAAAATTAAAAGTTACAAAATTCTGGGTTACGGCCGTGAGACTTTGATTACGGCCGTAAGTCTTCTATTTCAGTTTACGGCCGTGAGAAGATATGTTACGGTCGTGAAGGCCTTTTTGTCCAAAATCTGCCAACATGATTTTACGACCGTGAAAGAGGTGTTACGGCCGTGATTCCACTTCTGCCTTATTTTCTTGTCCTTCCTTGATCCCAATGCATTGCAATAACTTTGGCTCCTCTTCCACTTTGTTATGCAACGTAAATGAAATCTTTGCACTCGAGCACTCGTCCATCCACGCTTGCATGAATCCTTGCATTGCCTGCTTGATTCTTTTGGCTCTTTGTCTCGTTATTGGTCCTACGGGCACGTGCAACGAGTCAACGTTCGTCGAGCCACTCCGGAACTCATCATGATCCATTGAGTTATTTTCACAAGGTTTTAATGCAATTGGTGTGTTTTTAATCGAAATAAAGATATAGTAGGCTAATTCCACCAAATAGGGTTAGTTTCACTCGAGAGAAGTAATTAACTAAACTTGAAAAATTGGATCTAACATGATTAGTAAATCACATTTCAATTTGCATGTAGAAAAATCAATTCGGTGAAGGTCAAGTGGAATCAAGAATCCCAGCACTCTTTTATCATCAATTTATCACAATTTCCTACTTAGTTATTTACTATATTGTAGATTTGATTTAAGTACTAGAATATTTCCAATATCAAACTTTATTGTGTGTATTTATTGTTGAATTTGATAAAATTGAAGTGTAATTGGGGTAACCAATCCTTGTAGGATCGATAAACTAGACTCATTAGTCCACTATTACTTACATGCAACAAGTGCACTTGTTGTGTATTTTGAGCAAACAAGTTTTTGGCTCATTTGTCGAGGATTGTTTCTATTTGAATTACATTTTAGCTGATATTAGTTTTAATAATTGGTTACTTTTATTTCTTGTACAATTTTTCTTTTGTTTTGTGAAAGTAAATCTCCTAATTTCTCTTGTTGTTCTAGGTTGTCAATAGTGCATGCGTCGAACGAGAAATCTTGATCTAGTTAGATCTGGATATTGAAAGAACTTTTAGACGAAGACTAAGGGAACAACGAGAAGCTAGGAGACAACTTCTTATTAGGATGGAACGGGAAGGATTGAACAACGTGCTTAATGCTCCACCCGCAAATATTCCAAGGGGTGGAATCCCACCCGATTTTGATCTCCAGCGGGTAGAGTTCAATAGCCGGTGGTTAATATAGAAGGCATGCTATTTGGGGTTTTCATGAATCCTCCCATTATTGAGAATCAATCAAGCATTTTCTAGCCATGTTATGATCATCCAAACTTCCAACTTCGGTCGGATGTGATCAATTTATACTCTAACACTATCTCATTCTATGGGAGAATCGATGAAAATCCCCACTCTCATGTAGAACGCTTCATTGAAATTGCAGCAACTTCAAATATGAGGGAGTGAATGGGGGAAGCAATCAAATGAGATTATTTGTCAATACTATGAAAGACAAGGCAAGAGAATGGCTTGATACTTTTCCTTCGGGGAGCATCACTACTTGGGTGGAATTTGTCCAAAGATTCACTATGAAGTTTTTCCTGCCCTCTAGAGTTGTTAAACTCAAGCATAACATTACCTCATTCCGAAAATTTGAGATGGAGGGTTTTCATGAAGCTGGGGAGAGGTTTAAAGATATGCTTAGGAAGTGCCCAAATCATGGAATCACATTGGGGCAACAAGTTAACCACTTCTATGCCGGGTTAACTCCTCTTTGTCGTTCAAATGTGGACTCATCTTCTAAAGGGTCCATCAAAACAAAGAGCATTCGAGAGGCTTATGACTTGTTTGATATCATGAGTGAACAAAGTGCAATGTGGCCGGATAGAGGTGCACCAAGGAGTTCTAGTGGTGCACGTGTGGGTGATGATTAAGCACTTATTTTGTCAAAGATAGACTTCTTAGCCAAGAAAGTGGAAGGAATTTCTACTTCAACTTCTCGACTTGTCAACATGATTCAAACCCCTTCGGTATGTGAGACATGTGGGGCTAATCATCAAAGCTCAATGTGTCCATTGATGGAAAGTGGTTCTTCATCTACCGAGCAAGTTGCGTATGCTCAAAATTTCCAACGCCAAGGATTCAATCCATATGCTGCTACTTATAACCTCAGTTGAAGGAATCATCTCAATCTATCTTATGGCAACAATTAAAATGTGTTGAATCCAAAGGCACAAGATAAGAAGGAGGGATGGGAAGAGACTATCACTAAGTTAGCAAATCATTAATTGCAATATCAAGAATGTAATGATGTCTCTTTGAAAAATTTGGAGAAGCAAGTGGGCCAAATAGCAAAACTTCTCTAAAAAAGGCAACAAGGTGCTTTTCCTAGCAACAATGAAACAAATCCTAGGGAGAATGCTCAAGCTATTACAACAAGGAGTGGGGTACAACTACCCGAGATCATGGTTCCAAAACCAATGATTTCCTCAAAGATGAGCATACACAAACATCCGAAAAAGTTGTTGAAGTGCCCAAGGAAAGAGAATCAGAACCAT
Source organism: Ligustrum vulgare (assembly GCA_963555705.1). Lineage (NCBI taxonomy): Eukaryota > Viridiplantae > Streptophyta > Magnoliopsida > Lamiales > Oleaceae > Ligustrum > Ligustrum vulgare. Next base: position 35,475,711 of record OY743173.1, on the reverse strand, counting down.
CAACATCAAAAGCTCCAACACCAATCAAAGCTTATGTGCCTCCTATTTCCTTTCCTCAAAGGTTGCAAAAGCAAAAGCTTGATAGTCAATTTTGAAAATTTTTGTAAGTGGTCAAGAAGTTACATATCAACATCCCAATCGCCAATGCCTTGGCTCAAATGCCAAGTTATGCCAAGTTCGCGAAGGATATTCTATCCAACAAAAGAAGACTTGAGGAGGATGAAACGGTGATGCTAATGGAGGAGTGTAGTGCAATCATTCAAAACAAGCTACCCCCAAAAATCAAAGATCCAGGGAGTTTTACTATTTCTTGCACTATTGGTAATGTTAATTTTAGTAAAACTTTATGTGATCTTGGAGCTAGCATTAACTTGATGTCTTTATCCATTTTCAGGAAATTGGAATTGGGAGAAGCTAAAGCAACCACCGTGTCTCTAAAATTGGTGGATAGATCCATCAAATATCCTTGAGGTATCATTGAGGATGTTCTTGTGAAGGTGGATAAATTCATCTTCCCCGCGGACTTTATTATTCTTGATATGGAGGAAGACCATGACATTCCAATCATTTTGGGAAGGCCGTTTCTAGCAACCGGGAGAGCTCTTATTGATGTACAAGAGTGTAACGCCCCGAGTTCCGAGGAGCGCGGGAACGTCACTTTTCTAAATTCTTGAATAAACTTTGTTGCAGAAAAATGATTAAATATTAAATATCGCATTTATCGAATAAAAATTTAGCGATAATTCAAATGGAATAAGTATTTTCGTACAAATTTGTAAAAATGACAATTCTTGATAAAATGAAATAATCATTTCAAAGTTCACGACTTTTAAAAAAATATCAATTTGTAAATTGCCGTCATTGCCCATCACTCGCCATCGTCTCCGAAATCTGCAAAAATTGTTAAAACAACGGGTTGAGCATTTCAAAAATGAAATACTCAGTAGACTCATCGCCAGTAATTAATCTACAAGATAATTGAACACGTAATCATGCAAATAATGTAGTGACATTCTTTTCTTATTCATAGGCATCACACAGTGAACGCAAATGAACACATTCTTTTCTTTTCTTGGCTAGCAGATAAGTTATGCCCAGCATAACATAAATTCTTTATCTCAAAAGAGATATTCTTTTCTCATGCAATTAAGCATAAAATCACACAAATCCACATAACACATGCAATTATAATATAAATCAATTAGTGGGGGCGAGTCTACCTTAAACTTAACGAGTGCAAAATCGAGCGGGAAATGACTTCAATTCTTTAAATCTCCGTACGCCTCGTCTAGCCAATTAGAAAAATAAGTTAAATTAGTCTTTTGAAATTTATAGTTTAAAAATGATAATTTACAATTTGGGGACTGAAACTGATGATTTGAAAGTTGGGGGACTAAAATGAATACTTTGAAAGTTGAGGGACTAAAATGAATACTTTCAAAAGTTGAGTTGAAACTCAAAACGAATATTAAACTATTGGGCTGAAATAATAGATTTTAAAAATGGAGTGGCTCATTAAAATCATTTAAAACTTAAGGGCTGAGCTGATTAATTTAAAAACTATAGGGACTGTTGGCGACGGCTTCGCCATTCACGTCGCCAGGCTGCGATCCGCCGATGATACTGCCGTCGAGTGGCGGCGGGGTGGTTGTGAGTGTGGGTGAGGCTGAGGTTTTGGGTTTGTGGTGCGCAACCAAATCCAACCCGCAGTTGCAACGTCGCGATATGGGAGTTTCTCCGGTGAAAATCTGGCTAAATTCCGACAACGAAGGCCGGCGGTGACGGAGGTAAGTTGATGGTTAATTAATTCTGGGTTTTGCTTTGGATTTTCTTGGATTGATTTGTGGATGCTTTGAGGAAATGAGAAGGGCCATGACGGCCCTTGGAGGTGGAGGTTGGTGGTCCTTTTGGAATGTGCATACGGTGGTTGGGGTGGTGGTGCTGATGAGGTGGTGGAGCGGTTGGAGTTGGTTGCCGGTGATTGTGTGGTGGTTCGACCGTTTGGTGGAGGTGCGGTAGAGGGCATTAAGTTCGGTCGGGGTTAGAGGTTGGTTAACTCTGGAGTTGTGCAGCGGGTGGTTATGGGTTTGGGTTTGGCAGTGGATTGGCCGAGCAGTGATGATAAATTTCGGTGATGATATGCGGTGGTGGCTGGTTCAATTTGGTGTATTATGGAAATGTAAAAATTCTTCATTCCTTGATTCCTAGAAATTATTCTTTTCTAGTATCAAAGTATGGGTTCCCATGTATAATAGCAGTGAATGAGGCTTAGGATAGGAGAGAGAATTCATACCCAGAAAGTTGCTTGGAGTTGGTTTTGTTCTTGGCTGTGGTAAGGCTGAGAGGAGGATGAAGTTTGGTGATTGGAGTGATAGAACAATAGTGTTTAGGGCACAGCTTTCTAGGTGGGTAAGTGGGCCAAAATTTGGGCTGGAAGAATTACCTAATTTGACTTAATCGGATTGGACTTAAAATGATCAAGATTTGGACAAAAATTTTTTGGACCCAAAATAATAAAATATTGGATTCTAAAAATAATAAGGAATTTGATACTTTAAAATATTTTCAAATTTGGGCTTGATTTGAAACAGATTTAATTCATTTAATAATGGCTAGACGAACATGCTTCACATTTAAAAGTAAAAATTCGGGGTTAAATCTTAACGACACGATTTTCGAAAAAAAACGATTTTATTTTATTTAAAAATTCTCGGTCGCTACAAAGAGGATCAATTGATATTGAGGGTGCAAGATGAGAAAGTCACTTTCAATGTGTTGAAGGACATTAAATATCCTTCGGAGTCCAATTCATGTTTTCGGGTAGATGCAATTGATCATCTAGTGGCCAACTCTTTCAATCTTTGGATTTCTAAAGATCCACTAGAGTCTTGCATTGCTCATTCTTTGACTATTGAGGATGAGGATGATGAAGTTGAACAAATGGCTTACTACTTGGAGGCTTTACCACCATATCAACACAAGAAAGCTCCTTACTTTGAGGAGCTGAAGAAGAGTTCCTCACTACCTGATGAGATTTGAAGCGCGGAAGAAACACCGAAAAAGTTCCGAACTCAGGTTGTAGTTGGACGGATGAATCATGACCCGATATTCACGACGCGATGGCTCGACGATGTGGAATAAAGAACCACGACTTTCGAAATGCTACAAGGAATTGCCCAATCTCCTTGATAAGTCTCTGATTTGAACGCCACAAATATTCTCAAGAAGTATTTGATAAGTTCGGTATTTGAACGCCACAAAAAATATTCTTGATAAGTTCGAAAAACATAGGAATCCACCTATAACTTTTATTGAATCCTCAATAAAAACTGTTTATATCAAAATCAAGTCTGATTACAATGAATGGAAAAAGCATATAAATAAGCAAAATAAAACCCTAATCGCTAATTTACTCAAAATAGATTTTCTAATTAGACTAAAATTCTAAAATAGACAAACAATTAATTAAAAATGGAAAATTAAACAATATCCTCGAAAATTCGGAAAATTAGATTTACGGTCATGATGAACTCATTTACGGCCGTAAATGACTTTCTACTTGAGACTTACGGCCGTGACCATATTTCTTATGGCCGTAACTACGAGATTCTGTAATTCTTCATTTAAACCTGAGGCGGAGTTACGACCGTGAGGATTATTCTTTACGGCCGTAATGAAGCTTTTTGTCATCAAACTTTGCTCCTTTGGTTCGGCTCGATCCATTCTCCCTCTCGGCTCGACTCCAACATGAAACTTGCTCTGTTTTGCACGTAGATCACTGTCATATTGCCGATGGCTCGACTTCGCCCTTCGATGTCTGGTCCGGATCATATCATACTCCATCTCTTGAAAAGGATTCGACCTCGAATCCAATTTTAGTTGGCTTTGCAAACTCCTCCTGCTTTTATGGGCTCGATGATCATGTTTATGCCTCGTGCTTGCTTTCAACCTTTTGGGCTGCTCATTTGTGCCAACAAGTTTTTTTCCCGTTTTAAGCTTATTTTTTGACTTCGGTACCTGTAAAAAAGATTTTAAAGAACTGGGGAGGGGTGTGTTAGCGTGACTAAGTGTAAATAGATTCATTTTTATGGTAGACTCTCTTTTCTTTTGCTTTTTTCACTCAGTCTCTCCTTTTTCTCAGGTTTGAACCTCAACCCTTTTTTCTTTATTTTTCACTCCCTCTCCTTTTTCTGAGGTCGTGGCCTCAACTCTCTTTTCTTTATTTTCTACTCCCTCTCCTTTTTCTGAGGTCGTGGCCTCAACTCTCTTATTTTTTCCCTCAAACTCATTTTTCACTTTCAATTGATCTTTCAGGGCTTCAGTTGGAAATAGTGGCATTAGAGTAAACTTTTTTCCCCTTTTTACCAAGTTGTATCTATTCGTATACCCATCATGTAGCACAACCCTTTCATGTTGCCAATGTCTCCCCAACAGTATGTGACTAATTTGCATTGGCACCACGTCACGAATTACCTCATCCGAATACCCACCAAAAGAAAATGCCACTAAAGCCTGTCTCTTCCCCTTAACTTCCCCTGACTCAGTCAACCATTGTAATTTATAAGGCGTTGGATGTTTAGTTAAAGGTAAGCCTAATTTTTTCACCAACATTGTACTAACTTCATTAGTACAACTTCCCCTGTCAATCACCAAGATACAAACTTTTTCATCCACTAAGCATTTAGTGCGAAAAATATTATCCCTTTGCCCATCTACATTTTCCAAAACATTCTTCTTACGCTTAACGCTAAGAGCATGCCTATCAATAATTGACTCATCCGCCACAACACTTTTCGCTCCTTCACTATCACACTTAGACTTTTTACGTGGACAATCAAGTGCAATGTGACCCCGTTCCAAACATTTAAAGCACTTAACATTTTTATCCTTAAGACGCTTGGAATCAAAATTATTTTTACCTTTGGTTGTCGGTTCCTCCCTCCTTTTGTGAACATGATCACTACTCTCCCGTTTTTATGTCTCTTTTCGCTTCAATGGCCTTTCATCCATCTCATCTCCGTACCTAGCGTGATATTCACGCCTATTACCTCTCCTAACCCGAGAACCATCATAAGATTGATCCCGATGTCTTTGTTCAGGCTCTGCACCTCGATTCTCCATCTGTGCCATAAACCTCTCAAATTGTGCCCTCATTGCTGTAATATCATCATTACCCTGTTCATTCCTTCTATTCACACCCCCGAGCTGTTTTCTGTCTCCAATAGAAGATGAAGATGTGGAAACCTCTCTATCAGACATTTTTAAGATACGAACAAGGAAATTTGAAGTATTTGGGAAATATTTGGGAATTTTCGGAATTTTTTTTTTAAATCTGCCAAAGAATTGGACTACGAGTATGGTGTTGTGCATTTGAGATCGTAAGTGTACGATATCGCAATCAAGTAATAAAGTGGACCTTAGAGTCCGGATTATCGTTCCCACGAGGACTGCTATTAATTACCGAAATATTTCAGTTCTTAACTTTATTTGAACAAATGAAAATCGTTTTAAGAATAAAAATCTAGAATTAAGAAATGAAACTAATTAATTAAAAAGAATTGTTAAATTTTTTTGTTTTCAAATAAGATTGTAAAGTAGTTGGGATTCACGAATTCACCTAGCTAATCAAATCAATTACAATTCCAGTTTTATTTCCTATTTGTGTGTTCGGTCGAATTCACTAATTTAAATTGAGATTCCTCTCTCGAGTTTAAATCAATCCTACCTAAATAAGTCAACCTTGTATCTCTACAGCGGATCCGAATATTCCTTAACTAGATGCATTACACACAAGAATTCACACACGACCGCAATAATTACAAGAGTATATCTCTATCTCTCGTTCAATTACCGGATTTATTACCTAGATCTATGTTATTAACTCACCTCTCGGATTATGGAAATAACACATGAAATCATGAATAAGTGGCCAGTTCATTCACGCATTAAACGCAATAATAAATCAACACATGCATTAAAGCGTTAAAACAAGGAATATGTCATTAAAATAATTAACTAGGCTACATCGTTCATCCCAACATTAAATTTAGTTACACATCATGATTAAAAAGCATAAACAATAAAATAAAACGTTCATTGAAAACAATAAGAAGAAAGGAAAGCATGCACCAAGTCTCAATTCTTCAATTATCTTCAATTCGCGCCCCTTTGCGATGCTTAATTCCCCAAGAATTTGAATTGAAATATCTGTTGTGGCTCGTTCTATGGAGAGGCAAAGGTCTCGTTTTCGTGCCTCTTATGTTGTATATATAGGTTTTGGAGAAAACCTAGGTCAAAACAAGAAAAGTCTGATAAAAATCGCGAGAAAAAGCCCACAGTCGGCCCAGCCGGAAAGCCACGCGATCGCTTAGCTTCAACCCTAGCGATCGCGTGCTTGACCCTAAAAATCTCGGGTTAATTTTTTACATCTTCTCGCGATCGCTTGGTGTGGAACCATCGATCGCGACTTCATCTTCTTTCCGGCTGTGCAAGTTGGTCCCTGACTTTTAATTGCACCTTCAGTCCTCAACTTTCAATTGTTGCACTTTGGGCCCCAAACTTTATCTTCTTCTCGATTTGACCATTCAAGCTCTTGATTCATTCAATTAGGTCCTCCAACCTCTGATTTAGTCACTTTGGCACCAAGCATGTTTCCCGGTTGTTGTCACAAACTCCTCGCTTGTCCAATTTAGCTCCAATTAACATCCAATCGTGTCATTCTTCCATTAATTGCTTCATTATTCTTCAATTGGGACATTTTCTGAAAAGTAAACAAATAAACATAAATTAAATAGCAAATATTCCCAAACGACAATAATTAATCCTAATTTAGACATACAAATAAGTGTCTAAAATACACTTATCATATGGCAAAAAAAAAAAGGGAACTGGATTTGGACAAAAAAAAAAAAGAAGAAAAACACTTTTGAATTTTTGGAACTGACTCTTATGGATCAAACTGAAAAAAATTATGAATGACACGAAGAACGCGAAGAACATGAAAAAAATCAAGAAATCCAAGAAACGCAAGAATCTGAAATATATCCAAGCTCTGATACCATATGATGAGATTCGAAGCGCGGAAGAAAGGCCGAAAAGTTTTGAACTCAGGTTGAGGTTGGACGGATGAATCATGACCCGATATTCACGACGCGATGGCTCGACGATGCGGAATAAAGAACCACGACTTTCGAAACGCTACAAGGAATTGCCCAATCTCCTTGATAAGTCTCTGATTTGAACGCCACAAATATTCTCAAGAAATATTTGATAAGTTCGGTGTTTGAACGCCACAAAAAATATTCTTGATAAGTTCGAAAAACATAGGAATCCAGCTATAACTTTTATTGAATCCTCAATAAAAACTGTTTATATCAAAATCAAGTCTAATTACAATGAATGGAAAAAGCATATAAATAAGCAAAATAAAACCCTAATCGCTAATTTACTCAAAATAGAATTCTAATTAGACTAAAATTCTAAAATAGGCAAACAATTAATTAAAAACGGAAAAATAAACAATATCCCCGAAAATTCGAAAAATTAGATTTACGGTCGTGATGAACTCATTTATGGTCATGGCCGTAAATGACTTTCTGCTTGAGACTTACGGCCGTGACCATATTTCTTACGACCGTAACTATGAAATTCTGTAATTCTTCATTTAAACTTGAGGCGGAGTTACGGTCGTGACGATTATTCTTTACGGCCGTAATGAAGCTTCTAGTCACCAAACTTTGCTCTTTTGGTTCGGCTCGATCCATTCGCCCTCTCGGCTCGACTCCAACTTGAAACTTGCTCCGTTTTGCACGTAGATCACTGTCATATTGCCGATGGCTCGACTTCGCCCTTCGATGCTTGGTCCGGATCATATCACTACCATTGCCATCTCTCAAGAAAGCACCTACTCTTGAACAAAAGCCTCTTCCTTCTCATTTGAGGTATGCATATTTGGAAGAATCTTCTACCCTCCCGGTCATTATTTTTAATTCTTTGAATGAAGTGGAAGAAGAAAAATTGTTTCAGGTATTGAGGGAGCATAAAGAGGCTATTAGATGGACCATCCCTAGATGGGTATTCGGTCTATAATAGAATCCCTATAACCCTAGAGGGTCAAGAGAAGACAATTTTCACATGCCCATATAGAACTTTTGCATATAGGAGGATGCCCTTCGGTCTGTGCAATGTCCCGGCCACTTTTCAACATTACATGATGGCCATCTTCTCCAACATGGTGGAGAGATTTATTGAGGTATTTATGGATGAATTTTTGGTGTTCGACACTTCATTTGATGATTGCTTGGATAATTTGAATATGGTTCTTAAAAGATGTGAAGATACCAATTTAGTTTTGAATTAGGAAAAATGCCATTTCATGGTTTAAGAAGGCATAGTTCTTGGACACCAGTTTTCAAGCAAGGGGATTGAGGTCGACAAAGCAAAAATTCAAGTTATTAAAAAACTACCTCCTCCAACCTCGGTGAAGGGTATAAGAAGCTTCTTGGGGCATGCGAGATTCTATAGGAGGTTTATCAAGGACTTGCCAAAAATCACGAAGCCACTTTGTTCACTACTTGAAAAGAGTATCACATTTGATTTCTCTAAAGAGTGTCTTGAAGCTTTCAGCACTAACTCATCAAAGCACCTATTATTGTGGGTCCATATTGGAGTTTGTCTTTTGAGCTTATGTGTAATGCAAGTGACTATGCCATGGGGGCAGTGTGGGGGCAAAGAAAAGACAAGATCTTGCATGTCATCTACTATGCTAGTAGAACATTGACCGATGCTCAATTGAACTATGCTACTACTGAGAAGGAAATGCTAGCAGTGATCTTTGCTTTTGATGAGTTTCGATCATACCTTATTGATTCCAAGGTGATTGTGTATACCGACCATTCGGCCCTCAAATATTAGTTGACAAAGCCTTTGTTTGGAAAACTTATTTAAAAACAAGTTTTTTTCTAAACAATTCCCCAAACAACTTTTTAACCACATATATTTTCTCTCTCCACTTTTCAACCACATATTTTATCTCGAAAACACAAAAAAAAACATGTTTTTAAACAAAAAAAATTTAACAAACAGAGACAGAAAGATGCTAAGCTGAGGTTGATTAGATGGGTTCTTCTTCTCAAAGAGTTTGATTTGGAGATTCGTGACAAAAAGGAGACCGAGAATCTTGTAATCGATCACTTGTCTAAACTTGAGCAAACCGAGGAGGTTATTGATGAAGAGATAAGTGAGGTTTTCCCGGATGAGCATCTTTTTTAAAATTATGGATTTTCTAAAAGTTTCTAGTGTACCATGGTATTCGGATTCTGTCAATTTTCTAGCAAGTTATATCACTTCCCCGGATCGCTCCTATCAACAAAGGAAAAAGTTCTTCTCGGAGATCAAGCATTATTTTTTGGACGACCCATTGTTGTTCAAAAGTGGTCTGGACCAAGTCATTCGGAGAAGTGTGCCTGAGAATGAAATGGAGAAAATTCTTGAGCAATGTCACTCATCACCTTATCGAGGTCATTTTTGTGCCATTAAAACCGCATCAAAAGTTCTTCAATCTGGATTTTATTCCCATCTTCATTTTCAAATCAATATATTTTGATAGCAGTGGACTATGTGTCAAAGTGGGTGGAAGCAGTGGCACTCCCCACCAATGATGCTCTAGTGTTGGTGAGCTTTCCAAAGAAAAATATTTTTTTCTCATTATGGCACCCCTCAAGCAATCATTAGTGATGGAGGAAAACACTTTTGTAACCGCCTCTTCGACTCACTCTTGACCAAGTATGGAGTCAAACATCGAGTATCCACTCTTTATCGTCTACAAACAAGCGGGTAGGTGGAGATTTCAAATAGTGAATTGAAGAAAATCCTTGAAGTGACGGTGAATGCCTCAAGGAAGATTGGTCTAAGAAATTGGATGATGGATTATGTGCTTACTGCACCACCTTCAAAACCCCCATTGGTATGTCTCCATTCCACCTATTATTCGGAAAGTCATGTCACCTTTCGGTTGAGCTCGAGCACTGAGCTTTTGTGCAACAAAAACTTTGAATTTTGATATAAAGTTGGCCGGTGAGAAAAGACTACTCAAACTCAATGAACTTAATAAGTTTCTCCTTGACTCATATGAGAATGCCCAGACGTACAAAGAGAAGACAAATAAGTGGCATGACAAGAATATCGTGAATCTTCCAAGTTGGGCATCAAGTTCTTCTCTACAATTCTAGACTACGATTGTTTCTTGGTAAACTCCGCTCTAGATGGTCGGGACCCTTCATTATTTCTCAAATCTTCCCGCATGGAGCGGTCGAACTTTATCATGAGGAAAAAGGGAACTTCAAAGTCAACGGGAAACGTTTGAAACCATACTTGGGTGGTAATTTTTAAAAGGAGAATTCAACCATCGCTCTTGCAAATATAGAGTGATTGCATCCAAAAAGTTGAGCTTATGACTTTAACCAAGTGCTTTTTTGGAGGTAACCCAAATTTCTACTCTTTTTGCGTACTTGTTGATATTAACTTGTTTCAATTTTTATTGTTTCTAATTTGGCCAATCATCAAATTTTGTAAGTTGAATTTTTAAAATCCTAAGTGGCTTGTCCTCAACAAGTTTGGGGGAGATTTGCTTACCAAGATAATCAAAAGCTTAGGTCAATTTTGAACATCATTCAAGCATTAATCCAGGGAACATCCATTACCCATTCCTTTCTTTTTATTATGCGCTTGTCTACATTGAGGACAATGTTTAATTCAAGTTTGGGGGTGATGGTTTCATTTTGTTAGATGCATTTCAATTGCCTTACCGGCTCTTGATGTTTTGATGTTTAAAATTGTTTATTTTGTTTTGGATATTGACAATGCTAGATGGCCTTGCCAGCTTAAGAGATTTTGATGTGTGAAATTGTTGTTAATTCACGAGTTATGACAAAAATATGTTACTTGTGCTATTTTTTATAAAATGGTTATCCATGCAAGATCCAATTTATTTTGAGCACAATAGTCATGATTGATTGTTGGTGAAGTTTGGGAATTGTTGAAGGGTGAAGAGGTTAATGGAGTAGAAGAACTAGGTTGTGAGCTTGTAATTTAATTTTTATCAACCTATCCAATTTTTCCTAATAATCTAAATCTCTTGATCCTATTGTGAAATAAGTTTGGGGGTGGTCGACCCGGTGAAGGACATAGTCCAGACGTGTGCTGATTCCATGCATGTTGAAAATAAAAAATTTTGTGTGGAGTATCTTTTGCCAAGTATAAGCTAGGCAATGATCATATGCTAGAGATCTAAGCCCATTCTAATTCTTGCATTGCCTTATCTCAGAGCCTTTTTGACTTGCATGATTAAGCCTGTAGGAGTATCTTAAAACTTAGTGTCTTAAGTTTGAAACTTGGGAGTCACTGGCCTAAAGCTTGCTACATGGGTCAATTAGAAAGCTTAATGAGTAGGGAACACACACACACTTAAAAAATGTCATCATTACATTTTCTTAATAAGTCTACCTCACTCATAACCTTTTTTACTCGAGTTATTAAGTACATAGGGGTATTTCAAAACTTGGTACCCATTGATCTTAAAACAATCGGGGAGATATTGACCTAAAGCTCGCTACATGGGTCAATTAGAAAGCTTAAGGAAGTGGGAAAGTCACAAGCAATCATCGCGTTAGTTTTTAGAAATCATGCATTTGTACTTGCATAAGGGCTTAGATTAATAGTGGGTTTGAATTGCTTAGTATAAGCTTAAATGTCGAAGCACTCATTTAGTGGAGAATCAGTGCATTTCTAGATTGTCAAAATTGTTGGTAAAACACAACCAAACTAGAGTCGAAAAAGAAATGAGTGATGTGAGAGTAACCTCTAGAATTGCATCTTGGGAGAGAAAACAAATATCTATTAGGGATGAATTTCACGAGTGAGAAAGGAAAGAATTGACCACTAATGGTAGGGTTAGTTGAAACTTGAAACCTCTTTACTTATCAATATTCTCGAATATAATTGATGATTGAAAGTGACTATGCGCGCGCACGCACACGCGCGCGCACACACACACACACACACACACACACACACACACACACACACACACACACACACACACCGATCGAACATCGGAGAAGCCAAACTCATTTTTGGTAGCATTATTTTGGAACATAGTCGTGAATTAATTATGCAACTTTACACTCATGAAAAGATTGATAGTTATCTAGCATTTTTAATCATTTTGTCTTATTACTTGTTGATGCAAGTAGATATTCTTGCTCGGGACGAGCAAGAGTTCAAGTTTGAGGGTACTTGTTGAGTGCATTTTATATGCATATTTCATACTTTTTTTTGGTAGTAATTTTTGTGTAACTTGAAAAAATATCTACTTATTTGTACATATTTTGTGTTTATTTTGGTTCAATACTCAAATTCATGGGAGAAGAGTACAAGAAAACACAAATTGATTGTTTAATTGAAGTTTTTGGAGAGAAAATAGCCAAAACATGCAAAGTAAAGAAGTTTGGGTGCCAATTTGTCACTTTCAGAAAGTTGCAGACCTGTTGTACAATTAATCGAGGGACTAAATTGCAAGTTTTCAAAAGTTGAAGGACCTCAAGGGAAATTTTTGAAGGACCTATTTAAAAGAAATCGAAAAATTTGGGAACCAACATTGAAAGATGAAGGACTCCACTGCAATTAAAAGAAGAAGCAGGTTGCAAGATATTAACCCACTGAACCACTCGAACGTGTGGTTCTAACCAGGTGGCACTCGCGACTCAAGTCAAAAAGGACCAAAACAATTTCAGGTTTTCCGCACGATCATGCGGCCTTAAGGCACGTGATCGCTAGGCCTTATATTTCAAAAATTATTTTTGCTAACCCGATTAAGCCCAAATGCTATCAAAGGTGGGTTTTCGCATTTTTTGTCAATTTTTGAGGGTTTGGTGGAAAATATAAATACTAATCCTCAATTTTGGCAGGGTTTTCGTCTTTGGTTCTTGTCTCTTCCATTTTTTTCTTCATTTTCTTGCAAATTGTAGTTAGATTTTCTTGTAAATTTTTGTATTTTGATGTTGAATGTTGATAGAAGAAGGACCTACAACATTGTGGAAGAACATTGATGTTTGGAAGCTAAAGCCATTGTTGAAGGGATGTTTCTATTATTTAATCTTCATATTTTAATGTATAAATTAATCCATTGTTAGAATGATGTACTTGAACCTTGTGTTTTGTTGTTATTTTATCATGGGCTAATTTATATTGTGTTGGGATGATTGAGGAAACTTGATCTAGTTTAGTTGAAATTAATGCTTGCATTGAGAAGATATTTATTATCTTGTGCATTTATTGTTGTATTTATTGTCCTGCATTTATTTTGGCCAAATTAATGCTTGCATTTTGTAAATGTACAATTACTGAGAAATTGTTGTATATTTTAGATTAATAAAATACATGCTCTAGATTCTTGTTAAGGATAGAGATATACCTTAAACTCTAAATGATCAATTGAGTTATTTTCACAAAGGTTTAATGCAATTGGTGTATTTTTAATCGACATGGAGATATAATAGGTTAATTTCACTAATTAGGGTTAGTTTCACTCGAGAGAGGTAATTAACTAAACTTGAAAAAACGGATCTAACATGATTAGTAAATCACATTTCAATTTGTATGTGGAGAAATCAATTAGGTGAAGGTCAAGTGGAATCAAGAATCCCAACACTCTTTTAGTCTTTTATCATCAAGTTATCAGCATTTCCTACTTAGTTGTTTACTATATTGTGGATTTAATTTAAGTACTAGAACATTTCCAAGATCAAACTTTATTTTGTGTATTTATTGTTGAAATTGATAAAATTGACGTGTAATTGGTGTAAACAATCCTTGTGGGATCAATAAACCGGATTCATTAGTCCACTATTACTTGTATGCGACACGTGCACTTGCGGTGTATTTTGAGTAAACAATAGCCAACTTGGAAAGTAAAGGATGAAGCAAAGTAGAAGGTACTGGCTTGGTAAACATGTTTGCAAGTTGGTGTTGAGACTGGATTGGTAACAATTTGATAACTCCTTTTGAAATCTTATCACGGATGAAGTGACAATCTATTTCTATATGTTTAGTTCATTCATGAAATTTCGGATTTGAAGCTATGTATGGCAGCTTGATTGTCACAAAAAATGACTGTAGGTGATGTAAGATTTACTTGAAATGTCTAGATAAGATGATGAATCCAGACAAGTTCACTAGCTGTTGATACAAAAGCCCTGTATTGTGCCTCGGATAGTGAACAAGAGATGGTTGATTGCTTCTCGGCTATCCAAGACATGAGGGAATCACCAAGAAACACACAGAAACCAGTCACTGATCTACGTGTATTAGGGCAATTTTCCCAGTCGGAATCTGCAAATGCTTTGAGCTGAAGAGGAGAAGAAAATCCCTAGTCCTAGACTGCCTTTAAGGTACCTCAATAGATGATTAACTGCTTGAAGATGTGGAGTACGAAGTGGAGTTAAATATTGACTGAGTTTGTGAAGTGCGAAGGTTATGTCTGGCCTAGATAATGTAAGATACAAAAGTTTACCAATTAGTGTTCGATATTGAGAAATTTCAAAAAGTACTTCCCCATCTAATGCATTGAGTTTGAGTTTAGAATCCATGGGCACTGATGTCGATTTGCAAGTAATGTAACCAGTTTCTCCTAGTAATTGACATATATAATGCCACTATGAAATGACAATACCTACAGTAGAATGTGCAAGTTCCAGACCAAGAAAATATTTCACGATGCCTAAATCTTTGAGCTTGAATTGACTATGCAAAAATGATTTGAGAGATTGGATAATCTGGGTATTAGGACCAGTTATGATAATATCGTCAACATAAACTAATAAAGCCACAAAAGATTCTGAAGTTCCCTTAGTAAAAAAGGGAGCAGTCAGACTTGGATTGAACAAATCCATACTCAATAAGAGTGTTAGGAAACTTTAAGTACCATTGTCTAGAAGCTTGTTTCAGACCATAGTTTGATTTATAAAGCTTATAGACCAGTTTGTTATTGAGGTGATCCCCCTTTCTCTTGTATCCAAGAGGTAAGTCCATGTACACCTCTTCAAACAAATTTCCATTGAGAAACGCATCGTTGAAGTCTAGTTGAGCTAGATGCCAATGTTGAATGGTGGGTAAAGCAAGTAAAACTTTAATAGTAACTATCTTGGCTACGGGGGGAAAGGTGTAAAAAAAATCCAAGCCTTCCTGTTGGTTGTATCCTTTATCTACTAGGTGAGCCTTATGCCATTCAATTGTTCCATCAGACTTATATTTGAGTTTAAAAACTCATTTACAGCCAATTGAATGCTTTCCTGGTGGTAAAGGTGTTGGGAACCCGGGTTGCTCTAATCACAAAAATTGATTTCTTGTGATAGATTATCCCGTTACAGGATTTTCTGTTCTATGTATTTAACTTGGAATAAATAATTTTGCACACAAAGGATTTTGAGAAGATTACCTTTGTAGCGTGCTTTACAATAATCTTCATCAACTGCTTCTTGATTTCACCAAAGCTTCAAACCCTCAAGCTTTCCTCGGTGTTCTCCAATGGCAGTTGTGCAGGTGTGTGGTCACCTTTCTCAAGATCTAGGTTAAACTAGGATTAGGGTTTCTTTGTAAAGAGGAAACACACACTACACACTTTAGTGTGTGTTTCGCCACTTTGCCAATTAGGTTAAGAAAAATAGTCTTAGGAGACTATTTGTAACCTCTTTACATTCCAAAACCCTACCAGGCCTAGTACCATAACCCAGGCCCATTTCTGCACAACACAATACAGGTAATAAGCCTGTATAAACCCATTATAGTGAAGCCACCGAGGGAACCTGATCGGACCCAATTAAACTAAGCTCCAATAAATTACATATGACCCGATCAACTCTTGATCAGTCAAAATTAATTTATTAATCACGTTCTATTCCACTAAAAGAACGAGATTGCACTCTTAGTAAAATTGAAATTACTGAAACAATTAATTAATAATTATATCCTCTGACTTATCGTTCTTACATGTTACCCCCGTCGATCAACTCAAATATTCGGAGCAAGTTAAAATGACCAAAATGCCCTTCTCCGAATATTCATAAATCCTCAACTCTCATCTTCTATCTGACAGTTCGATGTGATCCCATCACATCATAGAATTCAACAGTCGCTGTCGAATTACTGAGCTCAGATTCAACTGTCCACTAGAAGAACCAGTGAGATTATGATCATATATTTTGCATGAATAAAAAATTATGCATAAGTAGACCCAAAACTACTATAATATGACGACAACTTAAAACCCCAAAATCTTAAACACATTTCTCTATAGGAGAAATAAATGTGATTTATGACTAGGCTGGGACCCTCCCACTAAATTAAATATATCTAGCATCTCAAGCAATATTTAATTTATAGTCGTTAAAATTTGGCCATCATTGACATCGTTTGGATATTCTATAGGAAGTCCCCACGATGTCATTGATTTAAGTGTCTAACCCCTATATAAATAATATTTCAAGTACCAAATTAATTATGTCACCTATAGGGTAATCATAATTAATTCACACTTAAAAATCATCACCTAATTGGGCCCAATCCAGTAACCAAAACAGTGCAGCCCTCCTATAGGGAGACTAATTAGATTAGCACGAGGCATACACAAATTTTTACTAATGGACTAATAGGGGAGGCCGCGGGTTCAAAATATTTTGCACCCTCACTCACTTAATATTTTGAACTGTTGGGTTTTAATTTAATAATTACCAATCAATTTTAACTCTTAAAATCAATTTAATTATTAATAAATATATTTATTTTCTAATCTAACATTTAGAAAAGAAAATAAAATATAAAACAATGCATGACAGTATAGTACCTAGAGCGGTGTTTATGCGATCTACATGACATGTTATCTAATGACATTCATTCACAATTTAATTAAAGCATAAAATAAATGCGATAATAAAATAAATATGAACATAATTTATGGCCAAACCTAGACACAAAAATTACAAATTAATTAAAGATTCAATTGAGCCACAAGCCGGCTCAATATTGAGTCCATCCGGCCCAAGAAGAAGGTGAGGCCCAACTTAAAATCACAGCCCAAATGAAAATGGTCATCCCTTCTTCTCTCTTGCATTTGCTGAGCTAACCTAGATGAAGCTTCAGCCGCCAACCATTCGTGGAGGTGCCATCGCCGGAAAACGCCTGGAATCATGTCACCACAGTACCAACCTCCGTTTTCCTTCGCCGCCACCTCCAACAAGGTGGAAAATACCACCAATGGCAGCAGCGGCAGCACCACGGTGGTGCTGCCCATTTCCCACAGCAGCTCTGCACAGGCAGCGGGTGCCCCTGCCATCGCGATCCAGCAGCGCTGCAATGGTGCCGCTGCCGCCACGTTCTTCGTGGGGTCACAGCGCCAAAAGTGGCGCGATCCACCACAGAACGCAACAGCCGCACCTAGATGCTGTGGACTGTGAGCAGCGAGATATGTGGGTTCCACTACCGTCGCGATCGAGCCAAGATAGCAACGCCAAAAGCGCCGCCATTGACTGTCGAGCACATTGGTAGCACCCACGAGTCCCGCCAACTGCCTGCATGCCGTTCATGGTGAATTTCCAGAAATTGCAAGCCAAGTCCTTCATGCTTTGGAGATGGTGAAGTTGAGTTCGAATTCTGAAATTGCAGCAGTGGTCCTACAAATCCGAAACTGCAGATCCGGTCCTTCAATATAGAAATTGCATTGCCTGGTCCTCTGAATTTTGCAACAGCAGTCCATGAATCCGAAATTGCATAATTGGTCCCTATATATGAAATTGCAGATCTGGTCCTCTGATTTTATAATTACAACAGAAATAACATAAACCCTAATTCTATTGCAAAAATAAAAAATCAAAATCAAAATGGAAAACATGGAGTCGTAATCCACCCCTTTTGTTACAAGACTCGATAATACAAATACAAGAATTTACCACAAAAATTCTATGGCCATAAATCTGTTCAAACATTAATGTCATTCATCCAACAACAATTAAATCACATAATCCTAACACCGCTCAACTAACACGTGCATAAACAAAAATATTTATTCCTAAATACACAAAACAGTATCAAAAACCTGACGCTCTGATACCAATTGTTGGGAACCCGGGTTGCTCTAATCACAAAAAATTGATTTCTTGTGATAGATTATCCCGTTACAGGATTTTCTGTTCTATGTATTTAACTTGGAATAAATAATTTTGCACACAAAGGATTTTGAGAAGATTACCTTTGTAGCGTGCTTTACAATAATCTTCATCAACTGCTTCTTGATTTCACCAAAGCTTCAAACCCTCAAGCTTTCCTCGGTGTTCTCCAATGGCAGTTGTGCAGGTGTGTGGTCACCTTTCTCAAGATCTAGGTTAAACTAGGATTATGGTTTCTTTGTAAAGAGGAAACACACACTACACACTTTAGTATGTGTTTCGCCACTTTGCCAATTAGGTTAAGAAAAATAGTCTTAGGAGACTATTTGTAACCTCTTTACATTCCAAAACCCTACCAGACCTAGTACCATAACCCAGGCCCATTTCTGCACAACCCAATACAGGTAATAAGCCTGTATAAACCCATTATAGTGAAGCCACCGAGGGAACCTGATCGGACCCAATTAAACTAAGCTTCAATAAATTAATTATGACCCGATCAACTCTTGATCAGTCAAAATTAATTTATTAATCACGTTCTATTCCACTAAAAGAACGAGATTGCACTCTTAGTAAAATTGAAATTACTGAAACAATTAATCAATAATTATATCCTCTGACTTATCGTTCTTACATGTTACCCCCGTCGATCAACTCAAATATTCGGAGCAAGTTAAAATGACCAAAATGCCCTTCTCCGAATATTCATAAATTCTCAACTCTCATCTTCTATCTGACAGTTCGATGTGATCCCATCACATCATAGAATTCAACAGTCGCTGTCGAATTACTGAGCTCAGATTCAACTGTCCACTAGAAGAACCAGTGAGATTATGATCATACTTAAAAGGTGACGGATTCCATAATACGAATATATGTTCCTCGTTAGTTCACTTTAATTCCCAAAGTACCGAGATATTGATCAGCAATTTGATCTCACCCATTGATACCTCAAAGAACTTCAAGTTAGTAATCGAAGTCCATTATCCGATTAGGATTAAGGTCCCACGTACGATAATCAAGTGAAATTAAATTTGTATGGTCAATGTCACAAATTAATTTCACGTGGTCCCGTCCAATACGTTCCAAACGTACTCTCAATTTTATTACCAAAGTCAAAGACAGACTTTAATAAAATCGAGACGATCTTATCAAAATAAATTGTCCATATTTATTTACTGATCGTGAACGTTAATTTTAGATCGAATCACAAATTGAATCTTTCTGTGTTTAACAACTTAAACACTCAATTTGTAATATCAAATCGACCCGTGGACAAACACAACATCATATTAATACAATCAATTAATATTTTACTTTTAAATGTCGTGAATTATACTCTATGGGCATATATAATTCCAACAAAAGGTACCACTGACAAAGTATTGTTAACCTCCATTGCTTCAAGTTCATTTTGCATAGCTGAACTCCATTCTGAATCTTGAACAGCCTCATGATAAAACTGAGGTGAAAAAGTTTTCATTGGTGGAAGGGAGTGAATCATCTGAAGTGTAATAGTTGTCATTGGCAATGATATAATGTGGTTCTTAATTTGGATGAATTGAAGCTGGAACAGGTAAAACTAGATCTGGAAAGGGGTCAACGAGTTCTTCTAAAGGCGTGACTGTGTGAAATGGGAATATACTTGTTCATGAAACACAACATCCCTTGATATGAAAATTTCTTTGGATTCTATATCATATAGTTTATATCCTTTGATGCCTGGAGGGTAGCAAATGAATATACAGATTCTTGATCTTGATTGGAATTTTGTTCTATGAGCAGTAAGAGTAGAAGCAAATGTTAAGCATCCAAATACTCTAAAAGTTGAATATTTCACATGAGATTTGTATAGTATTTCGTAAGGTGTTTTTTGATGAAGGAGTGGAGATGGAGTTCTGTTGATTAAGAAAGTGGCTGTGGAAAGACATTCTGACTAGAATTTGATGGGCATTGATACCATGTTGAGCTTTTGAAAGAAAACTGTGAGAATAATATTAAATCTCTCTTGTATTGAAAAATGATGAATATATCGTTTAAATATACAAATGAATGACCAGCTGTACAAACAAACTTGAAACAAATCTATTAACAGAAACTTACTACTAACAAACTTTAACTAATTAACTAACTCAACTGGAATACCAGAATTTCAACTGATTCTAACATAGAGCAAGAGAATACGTCAGGCTTTGATGGAGCATTAGTTCCTTCTAATGTGCGAGAACTTGTTCAAAGTTAGTCACCTTTCTAAGAAACAATAGTTCATTAATCCTTCTCCGAAAAAGAGTAAGACGATCTTACTTAACTTCTTAAATTCAATTTATCTCCTACTAACTTGTATTTTATCTTGCAGAAAAGTGAAACACAATGAAGGACCTCCATGATGCAAAGATTAGAGAAGGTAAAGTGACAATCCAAGATAGATTGATTTTGGTTGAGAGTTCTGGTGATAAGAGGAAATCCACGACCTCGGGTGAAGAGGTTACAATAGGCATGCCTTCCAAAATGTCGGCGGTCATCGACACCCCAAAGGGCATAATTTATCCTCAGTCAAATTTACTATTGCAACGAGGAGATCCATCGTCCTAGACATCAGGAGATTGGGAGGGTGAGCCCTTCTTCAACAGCATTTCTGAGAAGGAGGTGAACTTTGCTGCAACAAAAAGAGAGAAGCCCAAATTTCTAAAGGACTCTATAAGAGTGATCCCCTCCTTAAGACCCCAACCTACCCAAAGGGCACAACAAATTTGTCGTGTCATCTCTAAGGCCTTGACTAAGAAGTAGATGCAGTATGTCCAAGACATGGACCTTGTAGAGTGAGCGATAACTGAGGCTATTAGTAGTTCAAGGACTTCTATTCAGATGTATGCAACTGCTACCAAGATGAAGAGTGATAATACAGAATTCTAGCGACTGCAGCAGGAGGTTGAGAAAATGTAGTTAGAGCTGGAGTAGGAGAAGCGCCTATGAAAACTCACCGAAGAGTCCAAGGCTTCAGTGGATGAGAAAATAGAGAAGGAGAAAGGGTGAAACAAAAACCTCCAAATGATCCTTGAGGAGTAGGAAAAGAACATGTGGGCCCTTCAAGGACTTTTGGAGAAGTCCCAATCTATTTTGAATGTTTGCTTGGGTGAACATAGACCAAGTAATAATAGATTATAAGGTGTCTCATAAGTTCAAAACTATAGAGGGAAAGCTTTACATCATTGTCATCAAGTCCATTAATGTAGAGTTTGAAGAGAAGGCCCCGAATACTGATATTGAGGGCTAACATTAAAGAGTTGGAGGAGAAAGAAGAGCTAAAGAAGGATGGACTTGTCCAGCATGCAAATGATGTTGTAGATGTCAACTCCACTCTTGAGGTCTAGTTTTTATATCTCTTCTCATTGAACTCTTTATAACGCCATTCAACTCTTTATAACGCGTTCGTATGCCTCCTCTTGTAACTCATTTTTTAATGGAATTTAATCTCAAAGCATTGAGCTATTACAAATTTTCATTTCTCTTCAATGTTTAACAATTTATTAATTAAACCCAGTACTTAATATAAATGAAATATTTTAATATATTAAGAAGTAGTTGACATAATCAGAATAGCTTGTACTTTTGTATGACTAACTTACTTCCAATTTTGTATTCCGAACTCATTAATTCGAGCCCTTCTCTTGGAAATTTATTAGGCCCTACAAATTATTAAAATCTTTTCGTTCTGCTTTTAGGAACTTTTTAGTTCTGCAGAACATTTCGATGACTCTGGATGCTAGGTAATAACTCTTGGAGGCTAGTATGATTCACTCAATCTAGGAAGGGACGTGGCAAAGCTACAGTACTTTGTCATGCTTTAATATATCAGTTTTCGATAGGTAAATTTGAGCTAAATTTTGAGGCATAGATTGAGGTCAATGCATCAAGTTCTTGGTAGCATTTTGAAGGACCCACGGCCTAATTTTACGCAAAATTTACCACGCAAGAAATGGCCAACATATTCCATACATATATCACATGCTTCCATTAGTCGAACATCAAAATAGATTTCATATTCTCAATTTCATTTCGAGAGCTATTTAACACATATATCACATCCTTCCAATGGAGGTCAGAAGTGCTCAAACGTGCTTCTCAAAAAGAGATACTTAAATACGTTTTTCTTAACTTTTCATTTTCTTAATATTTTAATTTTTCGTACTTTTATTCCTAATAAAATTCTAAAAATAATTTATTATATAATAATAAACAAATTAGGCCGTTATAATTTTTTCGGTACAGTATGTCAACTTCCCTTAAAAACTTCATCCCTGAAATTACCTAAGAGAAGAGTTCTGGATATTGTATCTTTATATCTTCTTCTTGTCCCCAAGTTTCATCTTCTATGACATTACTCCCCCATAGCACTCGCACTATCTGAATTTCCTTATTTCAAAGTTTCTTAGTATCATGCATCAAGATTTTGATCAGCTTTTCTTCAAGAGTTAGGTCGGGTTATATATCTTTGGGAATTTCTATTACAATATGGGAAGGATCTGGAACATATTTTCAAAGAGTTGATATATGAAAAATATAATGCATTCTTTTTATGTGTTCAAATAAATCTATTATTTAGTTAATTTCTCCAATACTTTCTAGAGTTTCGAAGGATCCAGTGAATCATGGTGTCAACTTTCCTCGTTTCCGAATTTTAGTATCTTTTGATCGAATATATTCGAATGAGAACATTATCACCAACCATAAATCTTAATGTTCTACAATGTTTATTGGTGTAACTTTGTTGTCGATCTTGTGCTACTTGTAATCTCCTTTTATTTTTCTACTCCCTCAATAATGTCTAACACCATTTCAGAGTTCGAAATCTTGTTTTCTCTTAATATGCATGCAAGAAGTATGTCTTCTAGAGTTTGAATGGTACTCTTGGACTTTCCATCCATTTGTAGATGAAAAGTTTTATTGAATTTTATTTTTGTTCCTAAAAAATTATGTACCTCTTTCCAAAATCGAGAAGGAAATCGGTGATCTCAATTGAAGTGATAGTAACAAGTATTTCATGTAGACTTATGGTCTCCTAGATGTACAAGTTGGCTAACCATTCCATCTTAAAGGTCATCTTAATCAATAGAAAGTGTGCAAATTTAGGGGGTCGTTCTCTTTGTATTTCGATTTTGGATTTTGAGTTTTGGATTTTGTTTTGAATTTTGGATTTTGATTGTTTGTTTTGGGATTGCTGAAAACACGTTCTCTTTATAATTTTGGAAAACTGTTTTCAAAATAGAAAACTGAAAAATGCGTTTACTTTGTAATTTTTTGATATATTTATTTTGTAATATTTTATATGTAAAAAATGATTGATTTGTTGAATATCATTAATTTTAATGTTAATAAATCAGTTAGTTCTCTATGTCAATAAATTCATCATTAATATTGTTTCAGCTAAACAAAAATTTAATCTTATACCAACAAAATCTTAACATGGATCTATATATAATGACAAAATAACATAAGAACTTCAAGTGAAGGAAGTGTCTCACATTTACAAAAAAATAATAATAATAATAATAATAATAATAATAATAATAATAATAATAATAATAATAATAATATTGACATTGATCTATATAATGGCAAAATAATATAAGAACTTCAAGTGAAGGAAGTGTCTCACTTTTACAAAAAAAAATAATAATAATAATAATAAATAAAAAAAATTACAAAAAAAAAATCTTAAAATGGATCTATATATAATGACAATATAATATAAGAACTTCAAGTACATGAAGTGTCTCACTTTTACAAAAAAAAAAAAAAAAAAAAATCTTAACTTGATCTATATATGATGATAAAATAACATAAGAACTTCAAGTAAAGGAAGTATCTCTCACTTTTACAAAAATAATAATAATAATAATAATAATAATTTACAAAAAAAAAATAAAAAATAAAATCTTAACATGGATCTATATATAATGACAAAATAACATAAGAATTTCAAGTGAAGGAAGTGTCTCACATTTAAAATAATAATAATAAAAAATAAAAAATTACAAAAAAAAAAAAAAAAAAAAAAATCTTAACATGGATCTATATATAATGGCAAAATAATATAAGAACTTCAAATGAAGGAAGTGTCTCACATTTAAAAAAAAAAAAAAACTCAAAACGGACGTTTTGATCGTTTTGGATTTTTTAACACAAAATATCCAAAACGCAATAAACTCGTTTTGAGTTTCCTTTGTAATTTTTAGTGTTTTGGAAAACTCGTTTTTGAAAATGGGCAAAGTAAACGCGTTTTCGATATTTCCAAAAATCGAAAACTCAAAACGGGCTCAAAACAGCAAAGAGAACGGGGCCTAATTATTTGATCCACAACTACCCAAATCGCATCATAACTTTTTTAACTTTTGGCAATCCGCTAATGAAATCCATTGTTATCTTCTCCCATTTTCATTCTTTGATTGGTAGTGGTTGTAAGGTACCTGTCATCGTTGATTTTAATATTTTTAATCGTTGTCAAATGAGACACTTAGCTACAAATTCTGCAATTTCTCTTTTCATGTCTGGCAACCACTACAAGGATTTGATCTCATTGCACAATTTGGTTTTTTTTTTTTTTTTTTTTTTTTTTTGATCGGAAAAAGGTGTAGCCCACACCCTGAGGGCCCGAACCGACCACGCCCAAGGCCATTGGTTCGGGAAGGTAAATCCAGGTTATGCCTCCAAGGAGCCAGGGTGGAAGGACTTATGGTAAGCATGAGAAACGCTCAATAACTCCCGCTTGCCACAAGGCCAATTCCACCTTGCGGGGAATCGAACCAAGCACACAGCTGCGCTGAGCACTTACCACCCATCCCCTTTGCCACTTGGAGATGTGCCCTGGGGGCCTCATTGCACAATTTGGTTGCATCAAGGAGTATTGAATAAGGAGTTCTATGAGCTTCATGCAATATATTATCTCGTAATCCTAGCATTATTGGTATATACATCATATCGTTATATGTAAAGATTCTTTGAGGAGAGACATTGTACTCTATTTGCTTTTATTTTGCCAAATTCTTATGGGTTTTGTCGGCAAATAAGTTGGTCTCTTGTCCTTATTTAATTCTACTTGTAAGAGTGGGTTGTATTTCCAAAGCACTTAACCTAGTGTCTCCTGGTTTCAAGATTTCTAAGTTGAAATTTTCTACATCCTTCTATAATTCCTTGGATGTCTTTAGAATAGGAGTTTTTCTACTTAGGGCGTCGGCTACGACATTCAATTTCCCGGGATGGTAACTTGTGGTAAAATCATAGTCCTTTACAAGTTCAAAACATCTACATTGTCACATGCTTAAATTTTTCTAGTTGAAAAAAATACTTCACGCTCTTATGGTTAGTGAAAGTCTCACATTTTTACTTTCTCCTGTTCATCCAATAAAGCTTGATTCACTACTGGTGCAAAGGTCATAGCTTGTGTACTAGACATTTGCACATGTGGCTAATTTTGGTTTTAATCCATTAACGAAACAATCCACCTTAAGTTCGTTTGTACTCACTAAATGGGTCGTAAATCTAGATAGTTCTTCAAACTTCTTGACATAATCTGACACTGACATAAATTCTTGTTTTAACTGTATGAATTCATTTGACTTTTGTTGTCTTGTAGAAGATAAAAATACTTAGTGTAAAACTTTTTCACAGAATCCTTACCAAGTAAGATCTTGGGCATTTCACTTTCTAGGTAGCGTGTCCACCAATAACTCACGCTGCCTCGAAGCATGAGTGAAGTACATATAAATTTTTTAAGATTTTAGGATATGAGTGATAAGTGCATTTTATGCACTTACTTAGATACTAAAATTGATGTTATTGTATCTATTTCAGTATTTATCCCAAGTTCAAGAGAATGGAACAATCGAGGCAAATATAGACCAGTTTCAGTACATTCAGACTAAACTATAAAAAATGGACATGGACGATGAGGTTCGAGAATCAATTTGGAGCTAAATTGGAGAAATTCAGAAGTTTAAGGCTCAATTGTATAAATCAAAAGTTAAAGGATTTGAATTAGAATAAATGAAGACATGAACTGCACAATTAAAGATTCGATGACGTTGATAACTTATTAAGGAAAATTGAGGCCTTAAAAGAAAAACCTACAATAATTGGGCCTTAAAAACCAATTGAATTAGAAATTTGGAAGAGATTGACTCATGCTAGGACAAGTGGCTGCTAATTTTTTTTTTTTAAAAGAAAAAAAAGCGCATTAGACTCCTTTAGGGATGAGAGGCTACTGGGAGGAATTAAATAAAGAGGAGAAGACTTATTTTGGGAAAAGGTGTGGACGGCTGGAACTTTGAATATAAAAATCGAAGACTTCAACAGAGGAAAATTACGCAGAGGGGGAACAATACGAAAATTGAGAGAGGCTAGATTCGCTGACTAGATGAAATAGAGGCAAAGATTCCAGAATTCTCTATGCAGCACGCAATCAACAATTTCAAAATTTTGCAAATTACTGTAATTTATTTGTGCTCGGATCACGACGGAGCATTAAATTTTAGATTTTTATTTTGATTATTGTTTAATTAAATACAATATATGGTTTTTGAGCAATTAATTCTATTCTTCATGTTTCTATAATTATTTGGCAAATGATTGTATGATTGTTGTGACGTGTTCTTAAGTTCAAAAGACTAGAGATTCGTTTGTTATTCTTTAATTGCCATAAAGTTCGATAGGGGATAGGAATATCGTTATATTTTATGTGATCTTTAAGTGTTCAAAAATATTTAATGCTTTCCTATTTATTCGCATTCTTCATAGAAATATGGCTAGTCACATATATGAATATGTTTTAATTCACCATTCGAAAGAGAGTTTTAAACCTTAGGGGAACATACTTGTTCACTGATTTGACACCGAAAGTGTATGGGTCATGACAAATAATATAGTGGACTTTTAGAGTCCGAGTTATCGTACCCACAAGGAATTTGATTAACTACCAAAACTATTTTAATTCCCACTTTATTTGAATGACAAATAATTGAAGATATGACAATTCTAAATATTAAGCTAAAACAATAAATAATGAATAAAAGTGTGTTTTTAAATCAATTGATGTAGAGTTGGGATTTCACAAATTCACGTAGTCAATACCTTCAATTCCACCGTTCTAATTTTAATCTACTAATGTGATCGGTTGAGCTCACTTATGTACATGAAATTCCCCTTTTTGGTTTAAATCAATTCTACCTAATTAGTCAATCGTGTTAAGAAACAGCTGATTGTAATGATTAGATGCATGAAATACAAGAACTCAATTAAGACCGCAATAACAACGAACGTATATCTCTATCGCTCGTTCAATTACCGAATTTTATTCCTAAGTCTAGATCATTAGCTCACCTCTCGGACTATGAAAACGATCCAATTAATCAATAATTAGTGGCTAGTTAATTTACACATTGAACATAAAATAAAATCATACACATGCAATCAAACCGTAAACTTAGAACAATGTAATTGAAAGCGTAAAACTACGCTACATCGTTAATCCCAATAATTTGTTTAGTTACACATAATATAGGAAAAAACGTAGTAAATAACTAAATTAAACATCATAAGCAAATTGAAGAGAAAGTAAAAGAACTCTTGCACCAAGAAGTGTCTTCACAAATTTCTCTCTGAATCTCCTTGCCTTTGCCTCCAATTTATGCTCCAAAATCTCCAAGGTAAGATGGTGAATTGTGCCTCTTGAAAAAGTGTGTAAAGGTGCTCAATTCATACATGATAAGAACCTTTTATAGATTTTCCAAGAAACCTAGGCTAAACCACACTGAAATCCACGCATGGGCTATTCTCTCGCTAGGCTGGATAGCCATGCGGCTGCACATGCTAACTTGTGGTGGCCGTGCAATAGAACCAAAATAGGTTCTGTTAATTTGAAGATTTTGGCGCGGCCACTGGTAAGTTTGGCGCGACCGCTCAATACAATTCCTCCAGTGCATTTTCATCTTTTTTGGTGTGTTTAAGTATGTCCCTAAAATTTATTTGCACGAGTCCTTCATCTTTAGATTGTAGCAATTGAGTCCCTGAACTTTTCAAGCACTTCAAATTTTCTTCCAAATTTCAATCCATCTTCAATTGAGCTCTTGAATTCAGATTTCTTCCTCTTGGTTCTCCTTGGAAATCCCAGTTGATGACATCAATATCCATTTTGCTCTTTTTAGCTCCAATTAGCTTCCAAATCTGCATTGTTCAATTTTATTGCTTCATTTTTCCATGTTTGGGAGAATTCTTACGATGTAAATAAACATAAAACAATTATGTAATAATTATTCAAGAATAACAATAATTTATTATAATTTAGATATATAAATAAATGTATAAAATACACTTATCAAATACCTCCAAATTAGAATTATTCTTCATCCTCAAGCAATCTAAAATTAAACTAATGAATCGGAAAGAAATTGCAAAGTAACAAATGATTTTTTATTGTGTTGACATGTTCACCAAAATCCTCAACAATCCAAATCAAGTCACATTTTGGCAAAGAGTCTTGAACAATAAAGTAAAAATAGTTCTAATCAAGTCATGCTCAATTTTCAAGTGTGTGTGTGTGAATAGCCAATATCAAACACCAACTTATGCAAAAATATACTTAACACTGTGTAACTCATTTTACAAAATCAAGCCCAAATCCCATGTGTTCTCCCTATGACGTTCTAATGATTTTCCTTACATCGCCCATAAAGAATCACAACTTATTGCTTTTCTCTCAAATCTCATGTTTCCCTCTATTCTGGTTTCTAAATATTTGAATATTGCATTTTTCCACACAAGATAGTCAGAATTAGAAGTATGCATGTTCAACAAGTCAAAAGTAGGCAATCCCCAATTCTATAACCTCAATTTCCACAATTTTAGTCAACAAGGCTTATACCAAAATTTTATTTACGGACGACTTTTTCTCTTTATATCCATGTATTTTACCATCTTTGTACAGATTTTTCATACTTGCTTTCTATATGATCCTTGTAGCGAGCTTTAGGTCGATGGCTCCCAAGCCAGATGACTTTAGGGCACCAGGTTCAATGAACCCCTCAGACTTAATTACCCGAGTCATAAAGGCTTAAACAGAAAAGTTAAAGAGGTTTTCATGTCTTATGTTTAAGTCCACTCTCCATGCCTATTTTATAATTGAACCCTATAGCGAGCATTAGGCCGATAGCTCTCAACTCAGTTGAGTTTAGGGTAACAGGTTTGAAAGACTCTTAAAGCTTACTTGCTCGAGTCAAAAAGGCATTTGAAGAGTAGAATAAAACCTTCAACATTTTTCTATTTTTTTCCTGATTATGGTTTATACCCTTTGACCAAACTGTCTTAACTAAAGTACAAAATCAAAAACCTCCAACCTATCAAACACGCACATCCTAACAATTCCACCCTCAAACTAGCTTTTTGAGCTGTTTGGTTCTAAGTTAGGGACAGGATGTGAAATGATCTAAGTTTAAGGATTTGGTAAGTCATGCCTAAGTTCAGTTTGAATAATTATGCCCCCACGTGTATTAAATACATTCCTACACAAGTGATAATCCAACAAAGGCTATGTGCGCTAGGAATGAAATCAAGCAAGTCATGACTAGTCAAAGAAATTCAATGTTTTTGTGTTGTCTACTTATTCATGCCAAAATATAAATTGATCCATATTATATCCTAGGCAATAAACATGTCAACACAAGTTTCAAGTTTTCAATTTTTTTTAATTGAATTTCCCAAATAATAGAAGGTAAGTGAATGAAGCATATAGCATGAAATAGTAATTTCCACCCCCAAACTAAAACTATATATTGCCCTCAATGTATGTCATGAAGATATGATATTTGAAAAAAAAAAAAAAAAAACATAACAATGAGGGTCTCAAGTACTCCGGGTTTGGAGATTCAAAGTTTCCAATTTGGAGCTTTTTCCTTAAAAGCAAGCTTGGTTGATCCCAATGTGATGAATGATGAAGTTGATATGTACCTCGCACAGTGAAACCAATAACTTAATCACAAAAATAGTTATAAGAAATTATAATCAATCACATCCAAAACCCCCAAACTAAGAGCAAAGCATAAGTATGAACTTGATTTTAAAGTGGTCAACTACCCCCATTCGGCCCTCAACATGGTTATGAAAAATCGAAATTTTACCAAGCCATATTTGGACACATGAAAGTATTTAATGTGATCTCAAACATGTCAAATATTTAAGTTAATTCAAGTCCAATAAGGTTGTGTGATGATGTGGCAAAAATTGATGCCTAAGTTGAGAATTGTGCACAAAGCTTGTAATGACCCTTAATGTAGTGCCTAAGTGTGCCCATGACTTCAAATCAAATTTTATGCACTTGTGCTGATACAAATCATGAAGGTATTTCCCAAAATCATCAAAAGAATCTGCAAAAAATTGATGAAAGTCTTAAACATTTTAACCGCGCAGTAAGAAGTGCGGTGCCTGTGCAGGAAAATGCTGTAAGGTTCTGCTGTTTTGAAGGGTAACGCGTGGCCACCAGAGTGAAATGGCATGGCCTCGTGGTTCTCCAGTTGAAAAAGAATTTTTATGTCAATTTTGAATTTCAACTCCAATTTTCTAACCCCAAAATACCTTGTTTTCAATAAGCTCACTCACCTAACTTTGCTTCCTACTTTGAACTAAGGTTCCATGCATGAGTCCATGATTTAAACATATAATTCAAGCATCCCATGTAAACCAACTAATACTAATGGATGTACAAGTATTCATGCAACAAATTATACTTTCATTTCTAAGGCTAGATACTTATGATGAAACTGATGTCAACATACTTAACATAAAGAACATGCTCATGGTAACTTCCTAATGTAAAAAAAGATGATGGGCAAAAGCAAATACTCAATGATGTCAACAAGAACACTACTAAAGCATATAAATCCTAAATTACTCAAAAAGCATAAAATTAAGCATAAAAAAATTAATAAAAGGATATGGGTTGGGTTGCCTCCCAACAAGCACTCCGTTTAAAGTCTAAAGCCCGACTTTTGTTAGAGATCTTCAAGGTGGTTCAAGGATTGGTGTCAAAAAACCTTCTCCCTTTTTGAACTTGTTCTTCATACACCCCTTAACCTCGTGCTTTTGCTTCCCTTTGTCCTTCAAAATGGATTCCACTCCAATCTTTGAGCAATTCTCAAGATTGGGATCATGGTTCTCCATTTGTGTAAGGTTGAATGTTATCTTTTCTTCCTCCAATCTAAAGATTACTTCCATCTTCTCAACATCAATTAATGCTCTAGCGGCTGCTAGGAATTCCCTACCCAAGATCAATGGTATCTTGTCGTCCTCTTCCATATCCAAGATCACAAAATCTAAGGAAAACACAAAATTCTCAGTTTTAGAAAGTACGTCTTCTATTACCCCATGGGAATACCTAATTGATCTGTCAGCTATTTGCAACACTATAGTCTTTGGTGTCGGATCTCCCAAGTTCAACTTCTTATAAACAGAAAGTGGCATTAAGTTAATGCTAGACCCCAAATAACATAAAACCTTATGAGATTTTAAATCACCAATTAAACAAGGAATTGAGAAACACCCCGAATCTATTAGTTTTGGTGGTAGCTTATTCTGGAATATAGCACTGCACTCTTCATTCAATGCTACCATTTCACAGTCTTCCAGTCTCTTCTTCTTTGCCATCAATTCTTTTATAAACTTTGAATAGCTCAGAATCTTTCTAATTGCCTCGAGGAAGGGAATGTTGATACGTAACTTTCTTAACATGTCCAGAAACTTATTGAATTGTTGTTCCCTTAAGTGTTGTGCCACTCTTCCTGGATATGGAATTGGTGGCACATAGGGCTTTACAGCTGGTTTTACTGACCTCTCTTTCTCATAATTCACTTTCTTTGGTCCCTCAGGCTGATTCAACACATTCTCCTGCTCTTTCTTTTCTTTACCTCCATCAGGAAAATCTTTCTCTTTCGGACTCCTTTCTTTTTCTCAACCACTTGATCAGATTTCTTAGTTTCTACTTCTTTCATCTGTACCCCACTTCTGGTGGTGATGGCACAAACATTCTCCCTTGGGTTGGTTACTGTATTGCTAGGCAACTGTCTGGGCTGTCTTTCTGTTCTGGTCACTGCTAGCTGCCCCACTTGATTCTTCAGTTCCTTGATTTCAGATTGTTGAATCTACAGCATTTCTTGTTGGCTTTGGACAAGCTATACGATGATATCCATATTCTCCTTAAGGCTTATCTGAACTTGCTACTGCTTCTGCTATTGTTGTTGATGAAAGTCAGGAGGATTTTGAACATTTTGATTGTTTGACCAAGAGAAGTTGGGATTCTTTCTCCACTCAGGATTATAAGTTTTAGAGTAAGGCCCTTTTTGTTGTTGATTATTTCCCATGTAGTTAACCTGCTCCACTGCTATTTGATCCTGCATTGTAGCAGGACACTCATGAATCCCATGATTTTCAAAACAGTTGTCACAAAATTGATTTGCATGAACGACATGAACTGGTTGCTTCCCTAAATTGTCAAATTTCTTCACCAAAGCATCAACCTTAGCATTTTACTTAGTGATCTCATTCCAAGATTTCTGCAGTCTTTTGCACAGCTCGATCTGAGTATCATTGGTAACTATTTGCTGCCATCTTCTCAAATATTGTTGATGCCTCCTCCTAGGTCATATCCATCAATGATTAGCCTACTGCTGAGTCCGCATGCCTCTTGTTCTCATAGGTCAGGCCATTGTAAAATTGCTGAATTAGTATCTAATCAACTATGCCATGAGTAGGACATTGCCTAAGCAACTCATTGAACCTCTCCCAAGTTTCGAAGATCGACTCCCCTTGATGTTGACTAAAGTCAAACATTTCTCTTCTCAGCTTTGACATTCTACCCGGTGGAAAGAACTTATCCACAAATTTTTTACTTAAAATAGGCCAAGAAGTGATGGAGCTTGCGGGAAATTAGTAGAACCATGCTTTTCCCTTGTCTACTAGAGAGAATGAAAACAACTTCATTTTTACAACTTCTAATGGAACTCCATTCTTGCGCTGCATGTCACAGATTTCTTGGAAAGCTTGTAGATGCGCATGGGGGTCTTCAAAAGATAGCCCATGGAAGATAGTTGATTGTTGGATCAACGAGATCAATGAAGTTCTGATCTCATAGTTGTTGGCAGGAATGGCTGGCATCACGAAACATATCCTAATAATTCCCACGGGTGGGACCATGTATTCCCTCAAAGGTCATCCTCTTCTGGCTTGAGGCTGTTGCCCATGTGCCTCATTAGGTTGATTTTTATTAACCAACAGATTGTTAGGAATTATGGGGTTATTTAGAACCCCTTCTGCTGCCATTCCCAAATTTGGTATTTGAGCTGCTTGTAACTGTTGTTTATGCCTCCTTCTCAAGGTACGCGTTATTTTTGAATCAAAAGGAAACAAATCACAACTCTTAGATCTTTTAACATAAAAAAAATACGAAAAATAAAAATGCGAACTAAAGCAAAAATCAAAAGAAATTGATATTAATCACAATTTCCTGGTAACGGCGCCAAAAATTTGTTCACTGATATAACACCGCAAGTGTACGGGTCGTGACAAGTTATATAGTGGACTTTTAGAGTCCAAATTATCATACCCACAAGGAATTGGATTAACTACCAAAACTATTTTAATTCCCACTTTATTTGAATGAAAAATAATTGAAGATGTGATGATTCTAAAGATTAAGCTAAAAAAATATAATTAATTAAAGTGTGTTTTTGAATAATATGCTGTAGAGTGGGATTTCCCGATTTCACGTAGTCAATACCATCAATTCCACAGTTCTAGTTTTAATCTACTAATGTGATCGGTCGAGCTCACTTATACACATGAAATTTCCCTCTCAAGTTTAAATCAACTATACCTAATTAGTCAACCATGTTAACGAATAGATGGTTGTCATGATTAGGTGCATGAAATATAAGAATTCAATTAAGACCACAATAACAACGAACATATATCTCTATCACTGGTTCAATTACCCGATTTTATTCCTAAGTCTAGATCATTAGCTCACCTCTCGGATTATGAAAACGATCCAATTAATCAATGAATTAGTGGCTAGTTAATTCATGCATTGAACAAAAAATAAAACCATACACATGCAATCAAACAGTAAACTTAGAACATTGTAATTGAAAGCATAAAACTACACTACATCATTAATCCCAACAATTTGTTTAGTTACACATAATATAGGAAAACTAAACGCATTAAATAACTAAACTAAATATCATAATCAAATTGAAGAGAAAAGTAAAAGAACTCTTGCACCAAGAAGTGTCTTCACGAATTGCTCTCCGAATCTCCTTACCTTTGCCTCCAATTTATGCTCCAAAATCTCCAAGGTAAGATGGTGAATTTTACCTCTTGAAAAGGTGTGCAAAGGTGCTCAATTCGTGCATGATAAGTCCCTTT
This sequence comes from Ligustrum vulgare, assembly GCA_963555705.1. Classification (NCBI taxonomy): domain Eukaryota; kingdom Viridiplantae; phylum Streptophyta; class Magnoliopsida; order Lamiales; family Oleaceae; genus Ligustrum; species Ligustrum vulgare. The sequence continues at coordinate 35,441,029 of OY743173.1, read as the reverse complement.
TATAGATTTTCCAAGAAACTTAGGCTAAACCACGTTGAAATCCATGCATGGGCTTTTCTCTCGGTCGGTCGGATAGCCATGCGGACGCGCAGACCAACTTGTGGTGGTCGCGCAGTAAAACCAAAACAGGTTCTGTTAATTTGAAGATTTTGGTGGGGCCACCTAGTAGGTTTGGCCTGGCCGCTCAGTACAATTCCTCCAACGCGTTTTCATCTTTTCTGGTGCGTTTAAGTTGGTCCCTAAACTTTGTTTGCACATGAGTCCTTCATCTTCTGATTGTAGCAATTGAGTCCTTGAACTTTCCAAACTCTTCAAATTTTCCTCCAAGCTTCAATCAATCTTCAAGAATTCAAATTTCTTCCTCTTGGTTCTCCTTAAAAATCCCAGTTGATGACATCAACATCCATTTTGCTCTTTTTAGCGTCAATTAGCTTCCAAATGTGCATTATTCAATTTTATTCCTTCATTCTTCCATGTTTGGGAGAATTCCTACAATGTAAACAAACATAAAACAATTATGTAATAATTATTCAAGAATAACAATAATTTATTCTAATTTAGACATATAAATAAATGTATAAAATACACTTATCAATACTCTCCATAGTATGGATCCAATTTTCAGCTTCAATTGTGTGTCCTTTACATCCTCTAAGTTTGGAGATTAAACATCGAAAACAGTCAGTAGAAATACCCCTTTTTTTTCTCTTCTTTACCTTGAGATGACTCACCATGCGAGGAGTGGTTATCAATCATTTAGCTAATTTTTCGAGCCTGACTCCTAACTAATCAAGAAAGTCGCTCTATTGAATTTTTGACAATCAAATTTCACATTTCACACAATTCTCAAAGATTTACATTTAGTGTCTCAACACAAAACCCCTAGTGTAGACACCAATCATTACATGTGTCAAAATAGGAAATTTGAGTTAAATTTCAAAAAAATTTGCTTGGTGTCAACACCAATTGATTTGTGTGGACATTAAGACTTCATGTCTTCTCTGGAGTTTTGGTGTCGACACCAAACGATTTTAATAGATTTTAAAATCATTCAGACCCTTTATTTCCTGCATTTACTTTCACTTCTCCAATCTTAGTCTTTACTTCTAGAAATTAATGTTTTTCTCCCTATTTCCTTCATTTTCCTTAGATTCAACTTCTACATTTTCATCTTTTTTAACTATACCATGGGAAGGATAAAGAAACCCATTATCAGGACTACTAGTAATCAACCAATTATTCAAGGTGAGAGTAGTGAGGAAGAAGTTCCACTGATAGAGACCAAATAAAGGTGACATTCGATGGTGAACCTTGTCAGAGTTCATCTATGGTGCCTTCTTGAGATAGAGGCCTCGAGGTTGCAAGGCAGCTTCCGACATGCGAGGCGGCTTCCGACAAACAAAATTATTATCCATAACATAATGATTGCCATAAGGGGCTAGAGTTAGAATATATAATCACAATGCATAAACATTTCTTCGTGATTCATAATCAAATGAGTAATGCCATATCAAAAATCAAGTTAACATGTTATGCTACCTATAAATTGGTATATCTAATACTCACAGACAGGGACGGATCTAATGTCCAGTGTCGCGCTAGCTCGCCAGATGGCGATGAAATGTTTTTTTTAAAATCCAGAAATGAACTTTTCATATTTCAATTTCTCAAAAGCCCAGTTAAATAACCCAAACCCAATACCGGCTATTATTACCCAACCTAATACCCAAACCCCCAAATTCAAAAACCATAACCTCTCGCTTGAGTCGCCTCTCTGAACTATCTGGCCGCTACACTGCTGCTCTCGCTCCATCCATCACCCCTATTTTAGTCCAGACAACAGGCTGTGACCTCAGCCGGTGACCAATTGCGGCGACCGGTGGTGGTGTGGTGTGTGACCGACTGTCCGTCCTCTCCTCTGCTCTGCCTGCTTCTGAGTTCTAACCGTGAGTGATGAATGTGTGAATTAGTTAGTTTATTTATTTATTTTGTAAGCTTTTGTTATTTGTAACTAAGAATCATTATCTAAGTTAATATAATATTGGATTGATGCAGTTGGCTTTTGGATTGGAAGCTTGAATTTCTCAATAATAAGGTAATGTGTGGCTACCCTTGAATTTATTTTCATAAAGTAGTGTTATTTAAAAAATTGAAGTGCTAGTTTCATGATTTCAGGTTCTATGTAGTTAAGTTTTGAAGTGTTATTAGAAAAATTCTAAATGTGATTGTTGAGATTTGGTGAACATCTGATTTTTGAATTGTGTCTATTTATTGAAATTTGATGAATATTTGATTTGATTTGTGAATCATAATTATCGTGTGTGGTGTCTTTTTACCATCGTATTATACCTAGTTTTATATCCCTCCAAGAAGTATCATGATCAATACTAAAAAAATCAAAATCTTGAGAAATCAAACAAATAAGCAAATCAGAGGGTGACACTAAATAATCTCTTGAAAATGACAAATGCAAAAGTGGGGTTCCATTCTAAAAACTTACCATGTAATAATAAATTTATACCAAATAAGACACTGGTATTCACATTTTTTTCCAAAACGGCATTTTCCAATCGTTTTTGTGGCTTATATGTTTTTCAATTTTTGTATCTCTCTTTAATTTTGTTTCAACATCCATGTCAAAAATAGGTTCGATAGCTGATGTAGGAAATTTTGATTAGGATTTTAAAATATAAGATCTTTTCTTTATTGATTAGAAAATGATTTTTTTTTGTTTTAGATTAGGATTTTTGTTTGTTTCCTAATATTAGTAGGATTATAGAATAATTTTGCTTATATATACAATGGCATTGTGTACTTTTTCAATAACCAATTCATTAATTTTTAATATTATTTAATTAAATAATACAAAAAATCTCGCTATTTCGATTGTTGACATTCGTTAATCAATGGTCAACGGTCCACGGTCAAAGTCAACGCTATAACTGGACTCTTCGGCTGGATCCGTCACTACTCACAGTATGTATATAGGATGTTAGAAACCTAAAAATCACATGAAAGAAAGATACGAAAATTAAAACCTAAAAATGGTCAGGTGTCTAAAGGGGTGTCTACAGGGGTGCTAGTTGGTGTTGACACCAAGTCATCTTCTTCCTCAGGTGTCAACGCCAAATGTTCAGATGTCAACGCTTGATGATATTTTCAGAAATTGATCGTGATTTTTCGTGATTTCCTTGATTCATACTTGTTTATTTAGATTTAAAACTTTATAAAAAAACATGTTTTCTAATCAAAGGACTAATACACCAAATTGAAAACAAGAAATCACCATCATTTCTTACCTATGGTTTTTGAAGAAAAAGTCTCTTTCTCTATGGGATTGATCGTAGTTGACATGGAGATGACTTGATTTCTATCTTCTTCATCATAACCATGGTGGATGTGGCAGTGGTAACTTATGGTTTCTAGGAAATGACTCTTGGAGGCTAGTATGATTCTCTCAAACTATGAAGGGATGTGGCAAAGCTATAGTGCTTTATCATGCTTCAAAATTCTAGGTAGGTAAGTTTGAGCTAAATTTCAAGGCATTGTTTGAGGTCAACATATCAAGTTCTTGATAGAATTTTGAAGTATTTTCACGTGCACTTTACCACCCGAGAAATGTCCAACCGAGGTTGATGTGAACTCGTGTAGGAATCATGTCGAACTCAAATTCAAATTGGAATACGATAGAATCTTGAATCGAGTCTCACGAAACAAAAACCTAAGGTATATTAAACCTTACACTCGTTGATATGCAAAAATAGGAACCAACATTTTTTAACACTACAATGGGTACCTAATCCTTTGATGTGCTCTATGGTTGATGTTCGCTAAAATCGTATACCGCAAGTGCACGGTTCGCGATCAAGTAGTAAAGTGGACTAGAAAAGTCCGGGTTATCGTTCCCACGAGGATTGATTGATTTGTAACTAAAGTTATTGATTTCATTTTAAAAGAAAAGTCAAGTAACATAAAAATATGGTTTGGTGGTGAATTACTAACTAAGTGACACAAATAAGAAACATAGCAATATGTAAACTAGTTAACTAAAGCAAATAGATAACAACATGAAACTTAGAATAAAACAAATTAATCTAAATACTTTGATGACAATATAAACTTGATAATTAAAATAAGTTACATAACATAAAACAAAGTGAATTTAGTTTTCATAACTATACTAATTTCTTCTTTTCAAAAATCAACTAGTGGTAGTTAATTAATCAACCAAATTACGTGAAAAATTTTTAACATTACCTAACTTGTGTAGTAAATTCCAATTACAACTTAAAATAATAACATACATTTAAAAGTTACAAAAACCTAAAACAACATTCATAATCACAAAAATATAAACATAAATGTTCAACATCCATAAACAACCTAAAATACTTAATAAGAAATAAACTAGTCAACAATTCCAACACAATAATATTAACCCATAATAAACTAACAACAACATTTAACAAACAACATAAACATATAAATAATAATCAACATAAAGATTAAAAACAAGATAATAAAGAAAACTCCCCCTTTTTGAATAGTTCTTGAAGTAAAAACCCAAGATTTCTTCACTTCAACACAAGTTCTTCATCAACCATAAATGTCTTCAACAACCCAAGTACAAAATATTAAATGCACAAGAAATAAATGACATTCTTGATGAAAATGTGAGAAAATAAAAATACTCAAAAGTTTAAATAACAACAAAATACTTAAATATAAGAAAAATTACTAAATCAAAAAAACATTACTTAAAAATTGCATTAAATGAGTAAAATGTTAAGAAAATACAAGAGAAATTTCAAAATGGGCAAGACTTACTTGGTAACCCTAGAAAAATGAGGATTTTATCTATTTATACACCCCAAAAATCACCCAAAAAACCCTAAAATCTTGTTAGATCCGCGAAATTCTGCACATGAGCCAAATCGGGTCGACCCGGTCCGGCCGGCCTGGAAATTTTTTTTTTTTTTTTTTTTTTTTTTTTGCAACCGCGCGATCGCGCGGTTGAAATTTCGAGGCCAACTTGGCCTCGGGTCTGTTTCGAGCCGTGGTTCGCGCGCGCGGCTTGGTTCAAGCCACGCATTTGTGTGGCTCAGCTGGAGGATGATCTTTCCAGCTTAGTCCCTTCTGTAATTGCCATCAAGTCCTCCATCTTTTTATCTTGAGCAATTTAGTCCCCAACTTTTCAGATTTCTTTCAAATAGGTCCTTCTAAAATTGCACTTTAAGCCCTTCAACTTTTGAAATCTTGCAATTTGGTCCCTCGGTTAATTGCACGGCTGGTTCAAAACTTCCCGGAAGTGACAAAATGGTCCCCAACTTCCAATTTCAGCAAAATTTGTACTCCTTTTGTGGTTTTTGACCTCAAACTTGAATATTAACCTATTTAAACACAAAATATGCATAAATTAGTAGATATTTGCTTAAGATGTTCCAAAATATGCTAATTTAAAGGTATAAAAAGTGTATAAAAATGTACTTAACAAATACCCCCAAACTTAAACTCTTGCTCGTCCCGAGCAAGAATATCTACTAACACAAAAACAAATGAATGAATGATCAACAATGCTAGATAACTTGTAAATTCTTTACTCAAGTGTAAAATTGCATGATTAATTCAAAATTGTGTTTTCAAAATAATACTACAAAACGAAGTTGAGCTTATCTCATGTTTGATCGGTGTGTGTGTGCATAGTCACTTCCAATTATCACTAAGGTTCAAAGAAACATTGTAGGAAGGATAAATTTCAAAATAATACTATCCACCCTTAATGGTCAATTTCATTCCTTACCCTCTCGTGACATTCATCCCCCCCCCCATATTATTTCTTTTCTCTCCCAGAATGCAATCCTAGGGGTGACTCTCAATTCACACATTTATTTTTCCACTAAAGTTTGGTTATGACTTACCAGCAATCTCAACAATCTAGATATGCAGTGACTCTCCACTAGATGAGTGTTTCAACATTAAAGTTTATACCAAGCAATTCAAACACACTATCAATCTAAGCCCTTATGCAGATACAATTGCATGATTTCTACAAACTAATGTGATGATTGCTCGTGACTTCCTCACTCCCTTAAGCTTTCTAATTGACCCATGTAGCGAGCTTTAGGTTCGACAACTCCCCGATTGTTTTAAGATCAAAGGGTACCAGGTTTCAAAATACCCCTACGGACTTACTAACTCGAGTAAAAAAGGCTACGAAGTGAGGTAGACTTATTAAGCAAATGCAATGATGATGATGTGCTTTTTTTTTTACAAGTGTGTGTGTGTGTGTACCCTACTCATTAAGCTTTCTAATTGTTCCATGTAGCGAGCTTTAGGTCGATGACTCCCAAGTTTCAAACTTAAGGCATCAAGTTTCAAGATACTCCTACGAGCTTAATTACTCGAGTCAAAAAGGCTACGAGATAGGGCAATGCAATAAATAAAATGGGCTTAGATTTCTAGCATTTGGTCATCACTTAGCTTATACTAACGTCAACAACACTCCACACAAATTTAGATCAAGCATGCATGGAATCACTACACATCTAGACCGTCTCCTTTACCGGCTCGACCACCCCCAAACTTGTCTCACAAAGGATCAAGAGATTAATAGCATTGAGGAGGAATTGGATAGGTTGATAAAAATTAAAGATACAAGCTCACAACCTAATTTCTACTTCACAAATTTTTCCAACCTTCAATGGATTTCCAATCTCAACAACAATTAGTTATGACTATTGTGCTCAAGAGAACTTAGGATCACTCATAGATAAGAAATTTAAAAATAGGCACAAGTAGTATATTCGATCATAATTTGTGAATTAATCAGCAATTTCAAACATCAAATCATTTTGAGCCGACAAGGCTATCTAGCATGTCAATATCCACAACAAAATGAACAAAATCAAACATCACAATATCTTAAGCCGATAAGGCTATCTAACATGATAAAGTGCAACATGAAGTCAACACCCCCAAACTTGAATTACACATTGTCCTCAATGTCAAAATAGAAACAATATGTAAAGAAGAAAAGAGGTAGTGAAACTTCCCTGACTCAATGCTTGTTTGTAATGTTGAAATTGACCTAAGCTTTCGTCGAATGTAGTTCACCCCCAAACTTGTTGAGGACAATGTCACTTAGGATTTTCAAAAAATTGTTACCTACAAAAGTTTGACAATTAATTAAAAAGGAAGTAAAGAAGTATAGTAAATAAATACAAGTAACTCAAAAGAGAAGAAATTTGGGTTGCCTCCCAAAAAGCACTTGGTTAAAGTCATAAGCTCGACTTTTGAATTGTTCATTCGGGAGCATTGGTGAGAAATGATGACTTTTCCTCCGAGGGTTCTCCTTCCAAGAATGGTTTCAACCTTTGTCCGTTGACCTTGAAATGTCCCTTGTCGGGATGATATAGCTCAATAGCTCCATGGGGAAAAATTTGAGAAATTGTGAATGGCCCCCACCAACGAGATCGAAGCTTCCCGGGGAATAATTGAAGTCGGGAGTTGAATAGAAGAACTTGTTGCCCAACTTTGAAGTCTCACTTCACAATATGATTATCACGCCATTTCTTGGTCCTCTCCTTATAGATGCGAGCATTTTCATATGAGTTGAGGCGAAATTCATCAAGTTCATTAAGTTGAAGCAACCTCTCCTCACCAATTAATTTTGCATCAAATTTTAATGCCCGTGTAGCCCAAAATGCTCGATACTCAAGTTCAACGGGGACATGACATGATTTTCCAAAAACAAGACAAAATGGAGACATACCGATAGGAGTTTTGAATGCGGTGCGGTAAGCCCATAATGCATCATCTAGCTTCCTCGACCAATCTTTCCTTGATGTATTCATCGTCATCTCAAGAATTCTTTTCAACTCTCGATTTGAGATCTCCACTTGGCCACTTGTTTGGGGATGGTAAGGTGTGGCTACTCGGTGCTTCACTCCATACTTTGACAAAAGTGAGTCAAGGAGGCGATTACAAAAGTGTTTACCTCCATCACTAATAATGAGTCGGGGGGGTTTCCAAATCGTGTAAAAATGTTCTTCTTGAGAAAATTGACCACCACCCGAGCATCATTAGTGGGCAATGCCACCACTTCTACCCATTTAGAAACATAATCCACCGCCACCAAAATATATTGATTTGAGAACAAGGATGGAAATGGCCCCATAAAATCAATTCCCCAAACATCAAAGATTTCCACTTCCAAGATTGAAGTCAATGGCATTTCATTACGCCGAGAGATATTCCCACTCCTTTTGCATCTATCACATTTGGATACTAAGGTATAAGCATCCTTGAACAAAGTTGGCCAATAGAATCCCGATTGAAGAACTTTTGAGGCGGTTTTGGAAGCTCCAAAGTGACCCCCATAAGGTGATGAATGACACCTATCAAGAATTGCTTCCATTTCTTCCTCGGGAACACATCTTCTAATAATTTGGTCCGACCCCCTCTTGAATAAATATGGTTCATCCCAAAAATAATGTTTCACATCGGCAAAGAATTTCTTCTTTTGTTGATAAGAGAAATCCGGGGGAAGAATACCATTTACAAGGAAATTCACGAAGTCCGCATACCATGGTGCTTCGAACACTTGGAGAAGATGTTTGGCATGCAATAGTTGTTCATCCAGAAAGGCTTCATTGATTTCCTCTACTCCCACTTCTTTAGGTTGATCCATCCTAGATAGATGATCGGCCACAAGATTATCCGCACCCTTTTTATCACGGATTTCCAAATCAAATTCTTGCAAGAGAAAGACCCATCTAATCAATCTTGGCTTCGCATCCTTCTTAGCAAGCAAGTATTTTAGAGCGGAGTGATCAGTATAGACAATTACCTTTGATCCGATGAGATAAGATGGAAATTTGTCAAAGGCAAAGACCACGGCAAGCATCTCTTTCTCGGTTGTGGCATAATTCAATTGAGCATCACTCAATGTTCGGCTTGCATAGTAGATCACATAAAACAATTTACCTCTCCTTTGCCCTAAAACCACTCCCACTGCATAATCACTAGCATTGCACATGAGCTCAAAGGTAAGCTCCAATTCGGGGCCATAATAATAGGAGCCGAGATAAGCCTCTCCTTAAGAGTGTTGAAAGCCAATAGACACTCTTGAGAGAAATGGAAAGTGTTGTTCTTCTCAAGTAGAGAACAAAGAGGCTTGGTGATTTTGGAGAAATCCTTGATGAATCTCCTATAGAAGCCCGCATGCCCCAAGAAACTCCTTATTCCTTTCACCGAAGTAGGAGGAGGCAATTTCTCAATAACTTGTATTTTGGATTTATTAACCTCAATCCCCCCTTGTGAAATCCGGTGTCCAAGTACAATGCCCTCTCTCACCATAAAATGGCATTTCTCCCAATTAAGCACTAAATTGATTTCTTCACATCTTTTCAACACTAAATGAAGATTATCCAAGCATTCATTGAAAGAAGAACCAAAAACTGAAAAATCATCCATAAATGCCTCGATGAATTTTTCCACCATGTCGGAGAATATGGCCATCATACAACGTTGAAAAGTATCCGGTGCATTGCAAAGACCAAACGGCATCCTCCTATAAGCAAAAGTCCCATATGGACATGTGAAGGTGGTCTTCTCTTGATCTTCAGGGGCTATTAAAATTTGATTGTAGCCCGAGTATCCATCCAAGAAACAATAATGAGAATGTCCCGCCAACCTCTCAAGCATTTTGTCAATAAAGGGGAGAGGAAAGTGATCTTTTCGAGTGGCATTGTTCAATTTTTGGTAGTCAATGCACACTGTCCATCCCGTCACGAGCATTGTAGGAATAAGCTCATTGTTCTCATTTTCAACCACCGTGACACCTCCTTTCTTTGGAGCACATTGGACGGGACTCACACATGCACTATCCGAGATTGGATAGATAATTCCCGCATCCAACCACTTCAATACCTCTGCTTTCACTACTTCTTTCATGTTTGGATTTAGACGGCGTTAGTGCTCCACTGTTGGTTTGAAGTCGTCCTCCATGAGGATTTTATGCATGCACAAGGTAGGGCTAATACCCTTGATATCCGCCATAGTCCACCCAATAGCCATTTTATGCATTTTCAACACCTCAAGTAGTTTTTATTCCTCCACTTCATCGAACAAATTCGAAATAATATCGGCAAGAGTAGAAGAATCACCCAAGTATGCATACCTCAAATGTGATGTAAGAGGTTTGAGCTCAAGGGTTGGGGCTTGTTGAATGGAGGGTAGTAAAGGAGAAGAGCTCTCTCCCAATTCTTCAAAATATGGCATCTTCTTGAAGGGATAAAATTTGGAAGCATCCAATTGTTGTGACATCCTTCCGATGTCCAAATCATCCTCTCCCTCAGTGGTTATGGAGTGAACAATGCAAATCTCAAGGGGATCCTTAGATGACCCATAGATGAATGATGTAGCCACCTCTTGATCAATGATGTCTACTCGGGATCATAAATTTACCTCGGCGGGGTACTTAATGGATTTCATGATGTCGAATGTGATTTGCTCATCTTGAACCCTCAATATCAATTTGCCTCCTTACATGACGACGCTCCGCAAGTGTACGGGTCGCGCAAGTAATAAAGTGGATTTTAAGTCCGAATATCGTTCCCACAAAGATTGTTTTAAATCGTATTTTTAGACTACTACCTTAACCGGAACTAGAAATTGTTTGAGTTTGAAAATTTTGATTTTGAAAATTAAAATGAAGATTAAACTAAAAAATTGACAAATTTGATTTTAAATGAATGAAAATAAATGCGTTAGAATTATGAATCCATTCTGACTCTATCATCCATATCTTAACCAATTATTTAAATACAATTCACGGGTTTTGAAAATCCATATTCCTAATATTGTCAAGACTCCCTTTCGGACAAGAATCAACACCTATTTCTATACACAATCCGACTATATTTCTATGACGAATCTAAATGTATAGAAAAGCATTACAAGTTTTGTGAATACTATAGCAGATAACACAAAGCATAGGGGTATATTTCTATCCCCTATCGGACTTTGTGGCAATTGACACAAGTCTAATGAAATCTCAATCTTTCGAACTTAAGAAATCATTACCTAAAATCATACAACTAGTGATCAAGTAATTGCATGATAAAAAAAAGTATAAATCAATTGCTCAAAATCATGAATTGCATAAATTAAATAATAGATTAAAATATGGAATTAAGAAATCAAAACTTCATCACAATTCCAACACAATTAACCTAGCCTAGAAACATAATAGAAAATAAATAACAAGAGATATGAAAAGATGTAACCCAATTCATCTCCTTGCAATTGTATCTTCAATCTTGATCTTGGCGTGGTTTGGATCCCTCGGCACTTCGACAGTGTTTTGGCATGAATTTAGCAAGTTGGGAACCCCTAATTTCGTGCCCCAAGCCATGTATTTATAGATTTTTCTGAGAATTAGGTTAATGGAGGAGAAAATTGCTGAATTCCGCGTAAAAAGCCCAGCTGCGGCCCAGTCGGGGACTACCGTGCGGCCGCACGGTTCAAAAACACGCGGTCACATGACTCTGCAGGTAAACTTCAGTCGTCGAGTTTTTTGACCGTGCGACCGCACGCCTTGTTCAACCGTGCGGCCGCACGGTTGTAATTCCGGCTGCAATTTTTATCTTTTAAATTCTGCAACTTGGTCCCTGTCTTTTAATTGCACAGCAAGTCCTCCAACTTCTGATTGTTGTAATTTAACCCCTGAACTTCTGATTTCTTCCAAATTCGATTTTTTCTTCAAATTAGCTATTTGATTGACTGCATCAATTCTTGAATTGCTCACTTTGACCCCTTTTACATCCAATTGCTCAATTTTAGCTTCAATTCCTTTGTTTTCTCGACTTTGGGATTATTTCTGAAATGTAAACAAATAACACAAAATAAATAGCGAATATTCTAAAACAAACATATAAAATCCTACTTTTAGGATAGAAATAAGTGTATAAAATACACTTATCAACACCCCCAAACTAGAACTATTGTTCATCCTCGAACGAAATAAAACTAAACTATAAATGTAAAACGGCAACTTAAATAAAAATTATGTTTTTGCTTTTGTCAACTTATTTACCATGCGCTTCAACAATCCAAATTGACGATTCACTTTAGAAAAAGAAATATGAACAACATAAAATATTTTCATTCATCCGATGCTCAACTTCATTGTGTGTGTGTGTGAATAGCCAAAATCAGATCCAAACTTATGCAAAAAATAAACTTGACAATGTGTGACTTTTTATGCAAGAGTAAGCCTGAATCTCATGTGGTCAACAATGATTTTATTTTGATTTTCCTTACCCTCTCATGGATGATCACAACCTTACTGCTTTTCTCTCATATCCCGAGGTCTTTCCTATTGATGTGGTTTCTAAACATGTATACATTGCATTTTTCCACACAAGGCCATTAGGACTAAACAAGTATGCACGATAGACCAAGAATAATTAACAAAGTGTTAGGAATTTCAACCAACAAAGCTTATACCATTTTATTCTATTTTTCTTTCATATGGATGACTTTTTCTTTTAATGTCCTTGTCTTTTACCATCTTTGTGCAATACTTTTCATACTTGCTTTCTATATGACCCCTGTAGCGAGCTTTAGGTCGGCAGCTCCCAACTCAGTTGAGCTTAGGGTACCAGGTTTAGAGAACCCCTCAGACTTAATTACCCGAGTCATAAAGGCATAAAAAAAAAGTTAAAGATGTTTTAACGTCTTATGTGTAAGTCCACTCTCCGTACTTGCTTTCTAGTTGACCCCTGTAGCGAGCTTTCAGATCGGCAACTCCCAAACCAGTTGGCTTTAGGGTACCAGGTTCAAAGAACCCCTCAGACTTACTTGCTCGAGTCAAAAAGGCATTTGAAGAGTAGAATAAGACCTTCAGCATTTTTCTGTTTTTATGCTGGTTTTTATGGTTTATACTCGTTGATTGAAACCCCTTACACTAAAGATGTAAAATTAAAAAGTTCAAATCCTCAATCTACCAATGCATACTCAATCTAACCTTCCCACCCCTAAACTGCTTCTTGACAGTTTGGTTCTACATTTCAGGTCGGGATCTAAATTTCTAAAGGTTTGGGATTTTACAGTCAGTTCTATGTTCAAAGTGCACAAGTTTACCCCACAAATATCAAGCATCTCCTTACACAAGTCATTACTTGAAATTGGCTATGTGCTCCAATTTGATTAAGGTCTTACATGGATGAATGTTTAGAAAAAATTTAGTTCGCATGTTGTCCAATTTTCTAACTAAAGCACAAAAGTCAATTCAAATCATGTCATAAGCAATAAATAAATCAACAAAAAAATTTCAAAATTTTCACTTTTTATGATTTTTTTCACATTTTTCAATATTTTTGAATTTTCTACCCAAAATCGAATGAATGTGTACATGAAGCACATGAATGAGCCCACCACCAAGCTAGAATCATACATTGTCCTCAATGTATTCAAAACACATAAAAAAAATAAACACAGAAATAACAAAGAGGGTTAATGTACTTCCCGGGTTTGGAGAGTTGGTGTTCCCATTTTTGAAGCTTTGACTTGAATGTTTTGTTGGATGAAATGACCCCCTTACTTCCTTTTCCATGTTTGGCGTGAATTGTCCCATGATGACATGTTCCTTGCAAATAAACATTAATGATCATTAGAAGCATAATTATTAAATAGGAATTAAAGAAAATCAACACAACACACCCAAACAAGGACTTAGAAAAATTTTGAATTTCTTGAAAAGTGGTTGACCACTAATTTTCAGCCTTTGACATCGCCTCGAAAAAGTGAAAATTTCCCGAGACATGTCCTGGGCATATGAAAGTATACAACTCGGTCTATAACATATCAAAAATTCGGTAAGTTTGAAGTTCATTTTGGTCATGCAAAGATGTGACAAAGTAGGTGCAGTGAAGCTGAAAACAGGTGCGCTAGTGCAGTGGTGCCTGCAATGGCCTTGCAATGAGGTGCCATGTAGTGTAATGATGTTCAAGTTGAGTTTCATGCTTTAAGTCAGTGTAAACATGGATTGAATTATGCACAAATGATGTTTAACATGTAGTGAGGGTGATCATCCAAAAAGATTTTCCAAAACTCAACAAAAACCTCATTGAAACATTTAATCAAACACCTTACATGCATATAAAGAAATCAATGAAAATCATAGAGTTGGAGACTTGAATTAAGCCAAAAAATTTCACCTAATAAACACAATTCAATACTCCAAGTTCTAGCCTAAACCCATCACCATCAATTCACAACATTCACCTTTCACAAAGAATTTGAAGAACACAAAAATTATGCATAATCTTGGAAATTGGTGAAAACTTCTTACCTTTGGATGATTTTAATGTAATGCAAGGTATGATTTTGAGTTATAATGATGTGAAAACTTAGGGGAACAGTTGGGGACTCAATGTGGGATGATTTGGGGGAGGAATTTCGGGTTTGAAGTGGTTAAAATGAAAGAAGAATGCATATTAAAAAATCTGCCGGTTCTGCCCAGTTTCTAACCGTGCGACCGCACGGTTATCACACCGTGCGACCGCACAGTGTTGAAGGTAATGACTTGAAATTTTTTCATTTTTCGATTCTGGACTCCGTTTTCGACCCCTAAACACATCCAAATCCATGCAACCAACTTCTAAACTATATGTACATGTCCTAAGCTAGATTCTCAAGTGGAAGATTGTAATAAAAATGACAAAACAAATAATAATGCAATGGAAACTAAAAGTGCAAAAATGTGCAAAATAGATTACTAGAATTATCTAAAGCACATAACAACTCAATGCATGCATTCTAAATATACTAGTGCTCCTAAAATGCACTGTCAAGCAACTAAACAAAAATTAAGCAATAAAATAACTCAAAAGCAATAAACAAAATAACTAAAGAAAAGGGTTTGAAAAATTGGTTGCCTCCCAACAAGCGCTTAATTTATAGTCTAGAGCTAGACTTTTTGCAAATTGCGTTGGTCGTTCAAGGAACTTTAAACAAGGCTTTTGATGACCT
This sequence comes from Ligustrum vulgare, assembly GCA_963555705.1. Lineage (NCBI taxonomy): Eukaryota > Viridiplantae > Streptophyta > Magnoliopsida > Lamiales > Oleaceae > Ligustrum > Ligustrum vulgare. The sequence continues at coordinate 35,425,993 of OY743173.1, read as the reverse complement.
TCTTCCCTTGTGTCGGTTGAACTTGTACCAATTTTCATTCCTACTCCAAAAGCTCACCTTGCCTATGTCATGTATCTTGATGTCACAAATTGATTCAAACTTCAATACATAAACTTCAATCATCTCGTCTGTGCCAATGACGAAATCAATTATTCCGTAGTCAATGGAGTTGGAGGATTGCATGGTACAGTCTGCATCTTTCAATATCTCTGTTTTTGTTTCCCTTATTGTGATCAACTCCTCTATTTCCATATGATTTTCTTCTTTGATTGAGTTTTCATTGAGCTTGATGTCCAGATCCTGAATTGTTGACAATGAGACAGTGGCATCTTCATGACAATTATTTTCCTCTTGGTCTGTTTGTTGAAAGCTCGGTAGAGGTGATTCCCTTAATTGATGTTCATTTACGCTTGGCAAAAGAAATACCTCACATGGCAAATCAAGCACATCAAATTTAGTTGAGAGTGAGACAAATAATGAAGCAGGTAATGTATCCAGGATAGCTTCATTAACTTCATATTTGGCTTTTAAATCTCGTAGTCGCTCTCCTATGATAAAATCTGCTACTAGCATATCATCCTCTTCAACTCCTTGAGCTATCAATAGTTGTTCCCTTATGAGAAAATCACGTACAGACATTGCGTTGAAGTCAGCCACAGCCATCTCGAATTTTGAGTATCAAGACCTAAGAAGAAAACATGGCAAATAGTGAACGAACTAAAAAGAAACTAAAAATAACATAAATAAACTAAAAATAAAAATAAAGCGGTAAAAAGTCCGAATTAGTGAAAGTAATCTAAGAATAAATTTAAACTACAATCCCCGGCAACGGCGCCAAAAACTTGACGACGCTCCGCAAGTGTACGGGTCGCGTAAGTAATAAAGTGGATTTTAAGTCCGAATATCGTTCCCACAGAGATTGTTTTAAATCGTATTTTTAGACTACTACCTTAACCGGAACTAGAAATTGTTTGAGTTTGAAAATTTTGATTTTGAAAATTAAAATGAAGATTAAACTAAAAAATTGACAAATTTGATTTTAAATGAATGAAAATAAATGCGTTAGAATTATGAATCCATTTTGACTCTATCATCCATATCTTAACCAATTATTTAAATACAATTCACGGGTTTTGAAAATTCATATTCCTAATATTGTCAAGACTCCCTTTCGGACAAGAATCAACACCTATTTCTATACACAATCCGACTATATTTCTATGACGAATCTAAATGTATAGAAAAGCATTACAAGTTTTGTGAATACTATAGCAGATAACACAAAGCATAGAGGTATATTTCTATCCCCTATCGGACTTTGTGGCAATTGACACAAGTCTAATGAAATCTCAATCTTTCGAACTTAAGAAATCATTACCTAAAATCATACAACTAGTGATCAAGTAATTGCATGATAAAAAAAAGTATAAATCAATTGCTCAAAATCATGAATTGCATAAATTAAATAATAGATTAAAATATGGAATTAAGAAATCAAAACTTCATCACAATTCCAACACAATTAACCTAGCCTAGAAACATAATAGAAAATAAATAACAAGAGATATGAAAAGATGTAACCCAATTCATCTCCTTGCAATTGTATCTTCAATCTTGATCTTGGCGTGGTTTGGATCCCTCGGCACTTCGACAGCGTTTTGGCATGAATTTAGCAAGTTGGGAACCCCTAATTTCATGCCCCAAGCCATGTATTTATAGATTTTTCCGAGAATTAGGTTAATGGAGGAGAAAATTGCTGAATTCCGCGTAAAAAGCCCAGCTGCGGCCCAGTCGGGGACTACCGTGCGGCCGCACGGTTCAAAAACACGCGGTATTCCGGCTGCAATTTTTATCTTTTAAATTCTGCAACATGGTCCCTGTCTTTTAATTGCACAGCAAGTCCTCCAACTTCTGATTGTTGTAATTTAACCCCTGAACTTCTGATTTCTTCCAAATTCGATTTTTTCTTCAAATTAGCTATTTGATTGACTGCATCAATTCTTGAATTGCTCACTTTGACCCCTTTTACATCCAATTGCTCAATTTTAGCTTCAATTCCTTTGTTTTCTCGACTTTGGGATTATTTCTGAAATGTAAACAAATAACACAAAATAAATAGCGAATATTCTAAAACAAACATATAAAATCCTACTTTTAGGATAGAAATAAGTGTATAAAATACACTTATCATTGCACATCTATTAAAGCCGCCCGGTTGCTAGGAAGGGTCTTCCCAAGTTGATTGGGATATCAAGGTCTTTCTCCATATCAAGAATGATGAAATCGGCGGGGAGGATGAATTTGTCCACCTTGATTAGCACATCCTCAACAATACCATGCGGATGCTTAATAGAACGATCGACCAATTGCAATGAAACTGTGGTTGGCTTCACCTCTCCCATGCCCAATCTCCTGAAAATAGACAAAGGCATTAAATTAATACTAGCACCAAGATCACATAATGCTTTACCAAAAGTTAAATCACCAACAGTACAAGGAATAGTAAAACTCCCTGGATCTTTGATTTTTGGAGGCAATTTGTTTTGTAGTATGACACTACACCCTTCCGTGAGCATCACAGTTTCATGATCTTCCAGCCTCCTTTTGTTTGAAAGTATGTCTTTCATAAACTTTGCATAGCTAGGCATTTGTGCTAATGCATCGTCAAATGGTATGTTGATGTGAAGTTTCTTGAAGACTTCAAGAAATTTACCAAACTGTGCATCCACCTTGTGCTTTTGGAGTCTTTGAGGAAAAAGAATGGGGGGCACATAAGTTTTCACTGGAGTAGGCACCTTTGTTGAAGTCTCCCCACTTTCCTTCAATTTTGCATCATTTTCATTCGCCTCCTCAACATGCTCATTACATTTTTCTTTCACCTCGGGTTGTGCCACATGTTGCTTTACCGTGATTTTCGGTAATTGAATTTCACTTCTTGTAGTGATGGCTTGCACATTTTTCCTTGGGTTGATATCGGTATTGCTTGGCAAGGCTCCTTGTTGTCTCTCCGTCATCATTTTTGCCTATTGCCCAACTTGAGTCTCAAGATTTTTGATAGAAGCCGCTTGATTTTGGAGAATAGTATTGGTCTTGTTCATGAATTGCATGAGTATCTCCTCAATGGAAGGCTTCTTCTCTTGGGGTGGTGGAGGTTGAACAAAACCGGGAGGCTTTACTTGATTTTGATTGTTGGACCAAGAAAAATTCGGATGATTCCTCCAACCCGGATTGTATGTGTTGGAGTAAGGATTGCCTTGTGGTTGGTTGAAATTTTGAGCATAATTCACTTGCTCATTTGAAGTAGAAGCCATTTTGAGCATGGGACATTCCTCAACCTTGTGTGTTGCTCCACATACATCACAAATAGAAATAGGAGGGTAGATTGTTTTTACCGTATGTTGAGAAGATAAATCATCACACTTCTTGAATAGAAGGTCCATATTTGCCGAAAAAGCCGCATATGCATCAACTTCATGAATTCCCGCGGCTTTCTTTGGTACCATGCGGTCGATTGGCCAAGTAGAATTGTGACTAGCCATCCTCTCAAAGAGCTCAATTGCCACATTAGGTGATTTTGTATTGATAGCTCCATTGGAGGCCGAATCAACCGTCACTCGACTAGATGGATTCATCCCAAGATAGAAATATTGAACTTGCATTTGCTTGGTGAACCCATGATTTGGACATTTCCTCAACATCTCCTTGAATCTTTCCCATGCATCATAGAAACATTCGATGTCAAGTTGTCGAAATGTGGAGATGTCACTCTTCAATTTAGCCACTTTTGACGGAGGAAAGTATTTTGTAGTGAACTTTTGAGCAAGATCATTCCATGTTGTAATACTTCCAACTGAGTTGGCATCTAACCATTCACGAGCTCCATCTCTAAGGGTATGTGGAAATAACCGCATGTTGATAGCCTCCTTGCTAATTCCTGGATAATCAAAGTTACTACACATCTCCAAAAACCGCGAGATGTGAGTAAATGGATTCTCCTCGGTCATTCCATAGAATTGTAGATGCCCCTTGAAGAGATTTATCACATCCGGCTTTAGATGAAAGTCCGGACGTCCAAATGGGGGATATGTGATGCTTCCTCGATTTTGAGTGATGAGAGGGACCATGAATTGCCCCATTGGTCTATCATCTTTATCAATAACAGGATTGGCACCACCTTGATTGTTGTCCCCCATATTGCCTTGTATTCTTTGATGTTCAACTTGTTCTCTTCTTTCCCTAATCCTCCTCCTAAAAGTTCGTTCGGGTTCGGGATCAATTGGAAGAATGTCCCAAGTCGGACGTTGTTGCATAAACAAGGCAAGAGTACCTAGAAAATGAAAATAAAAAGAAGAAAGGGAAGAGAATGAGAAGACAATTCAATTAACAAAAATCAATGCATTTAGTACAAATAAAATTAATCTCTGACAATGGCGCCAAAAACTTGTTCGCTAAAATCATATACCGCAAGTGCATGGTTCACGTTCAAGTGGTAAAGTGGACTAGAAAAGTATGGGTTATCGTACCCACGAGGATTGATTGATTTGTAACTAAAGTTATTGATTTCATTTTAAAAGAAAAGTCAAGTAACATAAAAATATGGTTTGGTGGTGAATTACTAACTAAGTGACACAAATAAGAAACATGGCAATATGTAAACTAGTTAACTAAAGCAAATAGATAACATGAAACTTAGAATAAAACTAATTAATCTAAATACTTTGATGACAATATAAACTTGATAATTAAAATAAGTTACATAACATAAATCAAGGTGAATTTAGTTTTCATAACTATACTAATTTCTTCTTTTCAAAAATCAATTAGTGGTAGTTAATTAATCAACCAAATTACATGGGAAATTTTTAACATTACCTAACTTGTGTAGTAAATTCCAATTACAACTTAAAATAATAACACACATTTAAAAGTTACAAAAACCTAAAACAACATTCATAATCACAAAAATATAAACATAAATGTTCAACATCCATAAACAACCTAAAATACTTAATAAGAAATAAACTAGTCAACAATTCCAACACAATAATATTAACCCATAATAAACTAACAACAACATTTAACAAACAACATAAACATATAAATGATACTCAACATAAAGATTAAAAACAAGAGAATAAAGAAAACTCCCCCTTTTTGAATAGTTCTTGAAGTAAAAACCCAAGATTTCTTCACTTCAACACAAGTTCTTCATCAACCATAAATGTCTTCAACAACCCAAGTACAAATGTAGCGCCCCGAGTTCCGTATACCCGATTCACTACGTCATTTTCTGTCTAAATTTTTCGACTAATATTTTTGCGGAAGAAATAATTGAAATTCATTTTTGGCAACATTAAATAAACTGTAATGGCCGCTAAAATTGAAAACATTTATGAAACCATTTGAAATAGTAAATCGAACCATTAATATTGTAAAGAAATTGCCAATATCATAATTTCTTAAATAAATGAACTTCTCTAAATTATTCGATTGTTTGGAAAATACGGAAATCATTAACGTCAAACTTTCAACCGTTCAACGATTATTGCCACCATCATTCATCGCTCGCCACCGTCTCCGAAATCTGCAAAACTGTTAAAAAGTAGGGTGAGTATTTCATGGGGGAAATACTCAGTAGACTCATCGCATATTAATTTAATTTATAAGATGATTAAACACATAAATCCCGGCTCTTTATAAAACGGGCATTGATAGAGCTTCTTTATAAAACTGCTCTTGATAAAACTCATATTGTGCATTACAGCACGGGACATATTTTGCAAATCATATGCTCTTTGAAAACATCTCTTTGAAAACAGTTCTTTGAAAACCATATACTTATAAAACATTTTAATTATGCCAAGCATAATTTCTTTTGAAAGCATAACATAAGGTAGGATTGAAATCCTCATAAACATAAGAATTTTACCGAACTTAGGTGGTAAGAATTCTTATGTAGTAAAATCATAATAACAGTAAGTTTTCATCATAACATAGGATAAAATCGAAATCCTCATAAACATAAGAATTTTACCGAACTTAGGTGGTAAGAATTCTTATGTAGTAAGTCATAATAACAGTAAGATCATAATAACAGTAAGTATACCAAAACATAATTCATGAAATTCATAGGGATCATTTCCATCATAACATAAGATAGGATCGAAATCCTCATAAACATACGCGACAGGAATTTTACCGAACTTAGGTGGTAAATCCTCATAAACATATGGAAAGGCAGGAATTTTACCGAACTTAGGTGGTAAATCCTCATAAACTTATGGAGACACAGAATTCTACCGAACTTAGGTGGTAAGAATTCTTATGTGCATAGCAATGATCCAAAACATATAAAACATTATCGTAAAAACATAGGGTATACTTACTTTTCATAAAAACATAAGGTATATTTACCTTTCATAAAACATACTTAATTTTCTTGAAAATTGACTTTCACAAGTCACATGACATTTATATGAAATCATAATTTAAATCAATTAATAAGTGCGAGTCTACCTCAAATCCGACGAGTGCAAAGTTGAGCGGGAATGACTTCAATTTCTTTAAATTCTCCGTACGCTTCGTCTTAGCCAATAAGTCACTTTAGTATATCGAATATATAGTTCAAAATGATAAATTATAATTTGAGGACTAAAATTGATGTTTTGAAAGTTGAGGGATTAAAATGAATACTTTTGATAGTTGAGGGACTAAAATGAATATTTTCAAAAGTTGGGATTTAACATGAATATTTTGAAAGTTGAAGGACTAAAGTGAATATCTTTGAAACTTGGGCTTAAAATCAAATAAAGTAATTTACCGGGACTGAAATAAAATGGGTTTGATAATTAGGGACTAAAATAATAACTTTTGAAAGATGAGGGACCAATTTGAACATTTTTCGAAGTGAGGGACTAAAATATAAATTTTCCAAAAGTTGGGTCGAAGCTCAAATAAATATTACTATAGGGCTGAAATAATAGATTTTGAAAATGAAAGGGCTGATTAAAATCATTTAGAACTTAAGGGCTGAAATTGATGTTTTGAAACATGGGGACTGAAATGAATAACTTTAAAACTTCAGGGGCTAAAGTTTCAATTTTCGAAAAATAAAAATTATATTCAGATCTTATCTCTCATCTCTCATTATTCTATCTCTCACTCTCTCATCTACGCTCAAACGAGGCAGAGGAGACGGAGGTGCGGCTGAGGAGGAAAAATTGTATCCAACCGACGGGCTCGACGGCGAAACTCCGGCGTAGGTGCGGCGAACTGCGGTCAAGGTGGGTTCAAGCTTGAGGGGTTTAGATGCGCGATTTTGGTGTAAGAAGATCGCGATTTGGCTGCGAGAATCCGACGATACAATCTGCTGAAATCAGACTATAGAGGGTTCGAGATTAGGTAAGGTTCTGGGTTTCTTCTATTTCTTAGTTTGGGTTTTGATTTTGAGTTTTGGGTGAGGATTTGGATTCGAACTGAAGTTGATTGTGGAAAGTGATGATGATTTGGTTTCTGCAACTGATCTGGGGTGCAGGCTGCGTTGGTGGTGGTCTGATGTTCGACGATGGGTGATGACTCTGGTTGGGTTAAATTCCGGTGATGATGAAAATGGATGATAATTGGTGGTGCTGCAGGGGTGGTGACGGTTGAAATGGTTGATTCATGGTGATGAAGGTGGAGCTTATGCAGTTGGAAATCATACTGTTGAATTGGCTATGGTGTTGCAGTTGGGATTGTGGTTTAGGTGGTTGCTGTGGTAATGATGATGGTTATTGCAGTGGTGTTGATAATGGATCTTGGCTATGGTTTGGGCTGGAATTGGTGGTGGAGGCAGGAGATGATGATGGAGTCCAGTGTTGTGATTAACATTGTTGTGGTGGTGGCTTTTTAACAGATCGGAGGTGAGTTGGAGATGGTACTTGGCAGTGGAACTGGATCGGCTGTGAACTGCTGATGATGAGTGCTGAAGGCAATTGTTGCAGACTTGATTTTGGCCATCTGTGGAGGTGGCCGCGTTGGTTTGATATTGAAGAAGGTGGAAATGGATAGTGGTGGTTTTGACATTGATGAAACAGATTGATGAAACAGTGGCAGGGCTGTGGTTATTATATAGGTGATGGAGTTGGGTGCAGGCATTGATGGTAGACGTGATGATTCATGGGGATGAAGGTGGTTTGATCTGTACTTATGGTTTTATACAGATTTGTGTTAGTGTGGTGGAATTAAGATAGGTGGAAATGAAATTGTGTTTTGGTTAGTGGAGAATTTGGTGTGAAATAGAATATCATCATTATGTTTTGATGGTTGATTTGGTGGAGAATATGATGGATACGGGTGATGAATGTTGGTGTTTTTAAAGGAAAAGAGAAAGAAATTAAAATGATTAAAGAGGAGACATGGGGAATCATCAAATAAAAATAATGGAAAGGGAATATAGGTTGTGCCATGTGAGTTGAATGGAGATGTGGTTGTATGATGAAATCGTGGTGGAGTTTTAGGTTGGGTAGGAATTAGATTAGGTGTAAGGTTTTAGAATAAAATGATTAGATTTTGTGAAAAGAAAAAGGAAAATTGAAATATTTTAATAAATTTGGAATTCAAAATAATTTTGAAAATAATACTTTGAATAAACAATTAAAATAACATAATTTTAGAAATTCGGAAATTTAATTTAAAATCGAACAAATTCGATATTTCTTGACTTGACTAGACGAATCCGTCGCGGCGTTAACTTCAAAATAATAAATGAAATAGTAGCGACACAATTTTCTAAATATTAAAATAATTATTTATTGCATAAAAATTCTGGGTCGCTATAATCTTACCTCCTTAAAATAATTTCGTCCTCGAAATTAAACTTACTTAATCTTAAAATTTCTGAATACTTAATCAGAATCTCTTCTTCTTATCATCGAATATTCTCAAAATAATCAAAACAATTCTCAATCGTATGTAAAAATTTCATCATATCTTGTAGTATTCATGTAACTTGTCACTTATCATCGAAAATTCCAAAAATAATCAAAGAATTACCTGAAAATCTTCTCTACGTAATATACCCAAACATATCAACATAATATCATCAACTTATCTTTCCAATATTTGTAACCCAAAATTCAGTAAACAAATATCTCCCAAAACTAAGATTCTATACTTAAATGTCACCATATTTCCTGCAAAGTATTTCTTTCACTTGTATATACGTATGAATTCTGATTCAATACGGTACTCATTTTACTTTCCACGTATCATCACACTATACCAAGATTATCATTATTAAAACAAAATATCAGTACCCATAATCCAAGAAAATATTCCAAATCTCCAATCAAATCTCCTTTATCGATAAAATTTAACAGCGCATTACTTCTTGTCTCCTCTTTTCATTAAAATAATCCTGCGCTTTCTTGCTGGTCACAACATCACGCGGATTCACTCAGATCCTTTGCGCTTTTAAATAGTTCATGCTGAGAAGAGGTTGAATCATCAAACAATGGATATCATTCTTTCTAACATTCGCAAGTATTATTCCAGTCTTCCTATGAATGATCTGAGAAAGATCTATAAAATAAGGCTCGAAAGATTGAGGTTGCTAATGGCTCATGATATTCCAGAAGATGTTCGCTGGTTGATAGAAGCAAAGGTTCGACTATCTGGTGAATTACCATCAACATTTCCAAAGCACATGCCTGGTTTAGGCAAAAGCACGTTTGCAAAGAAACGAAGAGCAAAAAGACTGGGTGGTTGCTACAAATGTGCTCGTTGGAATTGTGATACTCGTTGCAAATCAGTAGGATATTCTTCTATTAATCGGGATGATAAAATCGAATTCATAAAGGGTGGACTGAGTAAGGAGTCTTTGGATGATATTCGACTGACTCTTGAGACGCACCCAAGTGGTTATGTACAACGTGAACTTCTCTCCTTATACGCTCAGTTTAACGAGGACAAAAATCGTTATAGTCTCCAAAATATAATAGCAAAAGATCCTGTTTGCCAGTCTGTTTTACAAAATGAGGCTTCTGGCAGTTCAGCAATGATATAAGGTAAATCTTTTGATATGCTTTTAAAAATATTTTTCTGTTTTCTTTAACGCGTTTTGGAAATAAAAAATATTTTCCTTTCTCGAGTTTTGATAAAGCTGGAAATAAATATATTTTCCTTTTCTCGAGTTTTGATAAAGCTGGAAATAAATATTAAATCGCCGAAAGGTGACAGCCTCGATACGATAAAAATATTCAAAAGTGGGCTGATTTTGTCAAAAGTAAATCTTTACTTTTTCAGAATCAATCAAAAACAGTAAATTTTTCCGGCTTTAAATAGCCAAACATATTTCATAGTTCAGGCATCCCAAAATCACATCTTCTTCGTAAGTTTTCCTTTCTTTACTATCAAAGATGGAAGCACCAAAACTTCGACAGATCAAAACTATTTGTGTATTTTGTGGATCAAAAGTGGGGAAAGGCTTCGGTTATCTAGAAGCGGCTGTAGATCTTGGAAAGAAACTGGGGGAAAAAGGTATCACTCTTGTATATGGGGGTGGTAGCAGTGGTCTAATGGGTTGTGTTTCCCAATCTGCTCTTGCAGAGAAATCAAAAGTAATCGGTGTTATACCTGTCCCTTTGGTAGATGTTGCAGGCAAAACACGAGGGCATGAAGTTCAAACCTTATCCATCCATGAACGCATAACTTGTATGCTATATGGTTCTGATGCCTTTATAGCCCTGCCCGGAGGTTTTGGTACCTTAGAAGAAATTTTTAACATTACCTCGTGGGCTCAACTAGATCTCCATACTAAGCCTATTGGGCTTCTGAATGTTAACAATTTCTTTGATGGTTTGTTAACCTTTCTTGATTATGCTGTGGAACAGGGATTCATCTCTCCATTTTCCAGAAGGCTTCTTATTTCCGCTCCTACTATTGATGAACTACTGGATAAGCTGCAGTCATATATCTCAATACAAGATCCAGCAGGAGTTAAGATAGATTGGTCGCAAGGAAGGGGAATCAAGCGAAAATGGAGTCCGGTTAATGTAAATTTAACTCTGTGAATCTTAGAATAGGTGGGGGTAGAGTACGGAGTATTCTCACTCTCGAGACACCCCTCCATTTACTAGGATTTCCTTAATGTTTAAATCTTGTGTGTACCTCAAAGGTTCCAGGTGGTAGATTACGGAGTATTCTTACTCTCGAAACACACCTCTTTGAAGGTTTCTTTATTTCCCAAAAAAATCAGAGGGTAGGATACGGCTACTCCGGAAACACATTTCTCATTTTGAGGATTATCCCATGCTTCTCTCGTTTGCTTTTGTGTGTTTCATGTATTTCCTTTCCAGTGTGACTCTTGTGTGTTCTCCTTATGAGAAAATAATAAAATTTCTGTTATCATCTACTAAATCTCGTTTGTGATGTAAATGAACTTGCATGTCTAACCTTAATTCCTTTAGTAGATACTTATCATATCATGCTCTTAATTTCAAATTGATAAAATTCTGAACAGAGTCTCCCTTGTAATTTGGACTTATTCCAAACCATAAGCATACTTCATAACTCACAATAATAAATAACTCCACATTTGATCACAACGATCTAAAAATATTGAAAATGATTCCAACACTTCAATATCATCAAAATATCCCATAATTCAATTCATAATTCCTCAACATAGAAATTTCAAATCATATTTTTCAATATCACAATATTACTTCCTTCCATACCTTAATTGGCTCAAAAGTTACTCATACTTATAAATATATGCCATAAATCATATTCCCAAAATTTATTCACAAAGCCAAACTTCATAATAAATTTCTCTTCAACATAGAGGCATAATAAATTAACTCAACATAATATCCATTACTTAATTCTCAATAAAATCATATTATTCCCATTATGCTCAACACTCGTTTTCTTTAAAAAAAATTTCTCATAATCATACATTAAAGCATATAAGTTATGACAAAGCATAACAACATCATTATTTTCGAAGAAATACATTCTTATTTCTCATAAATCATAAGTATCCGAAATACTCTTCATTCTTTCTCATAAATCAATAAAATGAGTATTCGAAATACTGAAATAACTTTAAACATCATAAACTTCTTTACCTCGGAGTTGGTGGAACGAATGATGGCAGTGGCAATCTTCATCAATAAAAATCTTATAATGGAAAATATTTCTTAAAATTCTTTTTGAAAATTTTACCAGTCTACAGAAACGCAGACTAGCTCTGATACCAACTTGTAGCGCCCCGAGTTCCGTATACCCGATTCACTACGTCATTTTCTGTCTAAATTTTTCGAATAATATTTTTGCGGAAGAAATAATTGAAATTCATTTTTGGCAACATTAAATAAACTGTAATGGCCGCTAAAATTGAAAACATTTATGAAACCATTTGAAATAGTAAATCGAACCATTAATATTGTAAAGAAATTGCCAATATCATAATTTCTTAAATAAATGAACTTCTCTAAATTATTCGATTGTTTGGAAAATACGGAAATCATTAACGTCAAACTTTCAACCGTTCAACGATTATTGCCACCATCATTCATCGCTCGCCACCGTCTCCGAAATCTGCAAAACTGTTAAAAAGTAGGGTGAGTATTTCATGGGGGAAATACTCAGTAGACTCATCGCATATTAATTTAATTTATAAGATGATTAAACACATAAATCCCGGCTCTTTATAAAACGGGCATTGATAGAGCTTCTTTATAAAACTGCTCTTGATAAAACTCATATTGTGCATTACAGCACGGGACATATTTTGCAAATCATATGCTCTTTGAAAACATCTCTTTGAAAACAGTTCTTTGAAAACCATATACTTATAAAACATTTTAATTATGCCAAGCATAATTTCTTTTGAAAGCATAACATAAGGTAGGATTGAAATCCTCATAAACATAAGAATTTTACCGAACTTAGGTGGTAAGAATTCTTATGTAGTAAAATCATAATAACAGTAAGTTTTCATCATAACATAGGATAAAATCGAAATCCTCATAAACATAAGAATTTTACCGAACTTAGGTGGTAAGAATTCTTATGTAGTAAGTCATAATAACAGTAAGATCATAATAACAGTAAGTATACCAAAACATAATTCATGAAATTCATAGGGATCATTTCCATCATAACATAAGATAGGATCGAAATCCTCATAAACATACGCGACAGGAATTTTACCGAACTTAGGTGGTAAATCCTCATAAACATATGGAAAGGCAGGAATTTTACCGAACTTAGGTGGTAAATCCTCATAAACTTATGGAGACACAGAATTCTACCGAACTTAGGTGGTAAGAATTCTTATGTGCATAGCAATGATCCAAAACATATAAAACATTATCGTAAAAACATAGGGTATACTTACTTTTCATAAAAACATAAGGTATATTTACCTTTCATAAAACATACTTAATTTTCTTGAAAATTGACTTTCACAAGTCACATGACATTTATATGAAATCATAATTTAAATCAATTAATAAGTGCGAGTCTACCTCAAATCCGACGAGTGCAAAGTTGAGCGGGAATGACTTCAATTTCTTTAAATTCTCCGTACGCTTCGTCTTAGCCAATAAGTCACTTTAGTATATCGAATATATAGTTCAAAATGATAAATTATAATTTGAGGACTAAAATTGATGTTTTGAAAGTTGAGGGATTAAAATGAATACTTTTGATAGTTGAGGGACTAAAATGAATATTTTCAAAAGTTGGGATTTAACATGAATATTTTGAAAGTTGAAGGACTAAAGTGAATATCTTTGAAACTTGGGCTTAAAATCAAATAAAGTAATTTACCGGGACTGAAATAAAATGGGTTTGATAATTAGGGACTAAAATAATAACTTTTGAAAGATGAGGGACCAATTTGAACATTTTTCGAAGTGAGGGACTAAAATATAAATTTTCCAAAAGTTGGGTCGAAGCTCAAATAAATATTACTATAGGGCTGAAATAATAGATTTTGAAAATGAAAGGGCTGATTAAAATCATTTAGAACTTAAGGGCTGAAATTGATGTTTTGAAACATGGGGACTGAAATGAATAACTTTAAAACTTCAGGGGCTAAAGTTTCAATTTTCGAAAAATAAAAATTATATTCAGATCTTATCTCTCATCTCTCATTATTCTATCTCTCACTCTCTCATCTACGCTCAAACGAGGCAGAGGAGACGGAGGTGCGGCTGAGGAGGAAAAATTGTATCCAACCGACGGGCTCGACGGCGAAACTCCGGCGTAGGTGCGGCGAACTGCGGTCAAGGTGGGTTCAAGCTTGAGGGGTTTAGATGCGCGATTTTGGTGTAAGAAGATCGCGATTTGGCTGCGAGAATCCGACGATACAATCTGCTGAAATCAGACTATAGAGGGTTCGAGATTAGGTAAGGTTCTGGGTTTCTTCTATTTCTTAGTTTGGGTTTTGATTTTGAGTTTTGGGTGAGGATTTGGATTCGAACTGAAGTTGATTGTGGAAAGTGATGATGATTTGGTTTCTGCAACTGATCTGGGGTGCAGGCTGCGTTGGTGGTGGTCTGATGTTCGACGATGGGTGATGACTCTGGTTGGGTTAAATTCCGGTGATGATGAAAATGGATGATAATTGGTGGTGCTGCAGGGGTGGTGACGGTTGAAATGGTTGATTCATGGTGATGAAGGTGGAGCTTATGCAGTTGGAAATCATACTGTTGAATTGGCTATGGTGTTGCAGTTGGGATTGTGGTTTAGGTGGTTGCTGTGGTAATGATGATGGTTATTGCAGTGGTGTTGATAATGGATCTTGGCTATGGTTTGGGCTGGAATTGGTGGTGGAGGCAGGAGATGATGATGGAGTCCAGTGTTGTGATTAACATTGTTGTGGTGGTGGCTTTTTAACAGATCGGAGGTGAGTTGGAGATGGTACTTGGCAGTGGAACTGGATCGGCTGTGAACTGCTGATGATGAGTGCTGAAGGCAATTGTTGCAGACTTGATTTTGGCCATCTGTGGAGGTGGCCGCGTTGGTTTGATATTGAAGAAGGTGGAAATGGATAGTGGTGGTTTTGACATTGATGAAACAGATTGATGAAACAGTGGCAGGGCTGTGGTTATTATATAGGTGATGGAGTTGGGTGCAGGCATTGATGGTAGACGTGATGATTCATGGGGATGAAGGTGGTTTGATCTGTACTTATGGTTTTATACAGATTTGTGTTAGTGTGGTGGAATTAAGATAGGTGGAAATGAAATTGTGTTTTGGTTAGTGGAGAATTTGGTGTGAAATAGAATATCATCATTATGTTTTGATGGTTGATTTGGTGGAGAATATGATGGATACGGGTGATGAATGTTGGTGTTTTTAAAGGAAAAGAGAAAGAAATTAAAATGATTAAAGAGGAGACATGGGGAATCATCAAATAAAAATAATGGAAAGGGAATATAGGTTGTGCCATGTGAGTTGAATGGAGATGTGGTTGTATGATGAAATCGTGGTGGAGTTTTAGGTTGGGTAGGAATTAGATTAGGTGTAAGGTTTTAGAATAAAATGATTAGATTTTGTGAAAAGAAAAAGGAAAATTGAAATATTTTAATAAATTTGGAATTCAAAATAATTTTGAAAATAATACTTTGAATAAACAATTAAAATAACATAATTTTAGAAATTCGGAAATTTAATTTAAAATCGAACAAATTCGATATTTCTTGACTTGACTAGACGAATCCGTCGCGGCGTTAACTTCAAAATAATAAATGAAATAGTAGCGACACAATTTTCTAAATATTAAAATAATTATTTATTGCATAAAAATTCTGGGTCGCTATAACAAAATATTAAATGCACAAGAAATAAATGACATTCTAGATGAAAATGTGAGAAAATAACAATACTCAAAAGTTTAAATAACAACAAAATACTTAAATATAAGAAAAATTACTAAATCATAAAAACATTACTTAAAAATTGCATTAAATGAGTAAAATGTTAAAAAAATACAAGAGAAATTTCAAAAGGAGCAAGTCTTACTTGGTAACCCTAGAAAAATGAGGATTTTATCTATTTATATACCCCAAAAATCACTCAAAAAACCCTAAAATCTTGTTAGATCCGCAAAATTCTGCATATGGGCCAAACCGGGTCGGCCGGGTTGACCCGGTTCGGCCCGAATTTTTTTTTTTTTTTGTAACCGCGCGATCGCGCGGTTGAAATTTCGAGGCCAACTTGGCCTCGGGTCTGTTCCAAGCCGTGGTTCGCGCGCGGGGCTCGGTTCAAGCCACGCGTTCGCGTGGCTCAGCTGAAGGATGATCTTTGCAGCTTAGTCCCTTCCGTAATTGCCATCAAGTCCTCCATCTTTTTATCTTGAGCAATTTAGTCCCCAACTTTTCAGATTTCTTTCAAATAGGTCCTTCTAAAATTGCACTTTAGGCCCTTCAACTTTTGAAATCTTGCAATTTGGTCTCTCGGTTAATTGCACTGCTGGTTCAAAACTTCTCGGAATTGACAAAATGGTCCCCAACTTCCAATTTCAGCAAAATTTGCACTCCTTTTGTGGTTTTTGGCCTCAAACTTGAATAGTAACCTATTTAAACACAAAATATGCATAAATTAGTAGATATTTGCTCAATATGTTCCAAAATATGCTAATTTAAAGGTATAAAAAGTGTATAAAAATGCACTTAACAGTTGAACGCCACAAAGATGTGAATCTTTGATATGTTCCAAGAAATTTCAATGAAGAACAATAAAAGAGGATCCTTACCTTTAGATTTAATAATCACTCAATAATAATCAATGATTGTGTTTACAATGAATAAAAATCATTTAATATGATAAAGGGTCCTACTAAACCTAATATTCGCCAAAAAGTGGCCCTAAACGAAATTAAATTAATTAAAACGGAAAAGAACTAAAAATTTGAAAACCTTAGAAAAGGATACCTTGCGATCGCATAGGGTCAGGAGTTACAATCGCAAGGGAAATTCTATTTGCTTTCAGGTTTGATAAAATTAGTGCATTGTGATCGCATGTCTTTATCCCCTTGAGATTGCATAAGCCAACTCCGAGACACCTTAGTTCCAACTTGATTCTTGGGTTTAATTCTTAGCTTAGATCAATTATATGAGTATTGGACACTCTTCTATCATTTCATACTTGAATTTTGGAGTTATGAATGTGCACGCGAGCTCATTTTTTGCTTGAATAATAGGTCTTTCTATAATGCCTGCTATGATTCTCATAATTCTCTCCTTCTTCGTGATGATTCATCCTAAATCATAACTTGGTTCATAGGTATAAATGCATCATTTGGATCAAATGGAAAATTTTTATTTCCATGACATAAAGTCAACAAATGGAACTCTTTCGTGTGGAATTCATGATCGAAGCAAGAATTGCTTTGGCCAACCAATTATAAATATTAACCTGCAATGAAAAATTAAGCAAAATATGGTGAGAATTGTTATTTTCTCCAAGTACAAGATATGGATCCTTGTACTCAGATGTATCACCTTCAGCTCTTCTTGTATAATAACAAAGCTCATTTCTTCACCTCTCTCAATATTTTTACTCTCTTGCTCAACCATCCTCTCCATTTCTTCATTCATGCTCAACCACCTCTTCTAATTTTTATTCTCATGCTCATGCACCTCCTCTTTTATTTTTTTCATTCTCCTCAGTATTCAAATTTTGAACTTCTACCTCATATTTCAATTAACCATACCCCTTTTCAACCTTACTATCTCTTGGCTCTTCAAACTTAACCATAGCATTTCTTTTCGATGAGATCATCTCCCTTTTGAGGAGTCCCAATGTTTCTCCAATCAAATTGAATTTACCCTCCATTCTAGAAAAATTATCACTCTCCCACTTCTCCCTCGATATTTCATCTTCAAGTATATGTTCAGTTATTAAACTAACTAGGGTGATTAACTTCTCATCCTTAAGAAACATGTACATGTTCCTTGCCTTATTACAAAATGCCTTCCTCTCATACCTTCATTGGAAACCCAACAATATATGGAAAGACTCTAGAGACACTACATCATACGATACTACAATATATCTTCGGATGGTAAAATTCACTAGAACCCCCTTGGTCACGTAAACCTTCCCACACCCCTTCAACCATGTCATCCTATAAGACCTAAGGTGTTGTAGTAGATGTAATCTCAATTTCTCAACCATGGTGATACTAGCGAAATTAAAGAAGTATTCCATATCAATAGACAAATTACACACCTTACAACCCAAAAAGCATCTAGTTTTGAAAATAGACCCAGAATCACATCCAGCCCTTTATGTGGATTTCAAGAATTCAAGAAAATTCGAAGAACAAGACATCGATGAACAAAAAAAAATTTAATTTCTTAGTAAAAACAAATGGAAGAAAAAGAAATGTCAAGAATCCCAAGAAAGTGATTCTTGAAATTGAGTAATAAATCAGTTTGACGAAGAATGATTTTTGGATATATGTAATGACACAAAAATGAATAAAGACAAAATTCCATACAAGGAAAGATTACAAGAAACTCAAGAATTCAACAAGCTTCAAGAAAGTGCTCTCTTGGAATTCTCGAAGAAAAAAAATTATTTTTTTTAATGAAAAATTAATAAACTAACAATCCAAAACAAGAAATCCTAAAAACCCAGTTTTGGGAAAGTTTAGCATATGTTTGGTTAACATTTTTTTATTTATAAACAAATAATGTTATATTTTGAAGGTAAAATATGTGGTTGAAAAGTAATTTTGTGAAATGTATATGTTAAAAAGTGATTTGAGAAATGTGTTGTTTATAAACGGTTTACCAAAAGAAGGTTTAATCTTTTCTTGATTTAATCTTGGATTTGAATGATTTAAATGAATAAAAAGACTCAACAAACACACTGTAACGCCCTGAGTTCTAAATACTTGGTTCGTCACGTCATCGTCTCGTCTCATTTTGAAATAATATTTTAGCTAAAGAATAATAACATTTCTAATTTTGCAACGTTTAATTAAATAAAACCAAAAGTAGATAAAATTCAAATTTCTCCAAGTGTTTAAATCAAACTGTTAAACAATCTTTAATAAGAAAAACTTTTGACAATCTCATAAATTCTCAAACATAAAGATTCAAATTGAAATAATAATAAAAAATCTAATTATTTATTTATTAATGCCACATGCTGTCCACCAATCGCCACCAACTCCGATATCTACAATATTTGTTAAAAATGAATGAGCATTTCATAGAAATACTCAGTAGACTCATCGTCAATTAATTAATTTACATCAAAATTGAACATATAAACATGCAAATCATATAGTGACATCATCATCATAATCATAGTGTAGAGTCCCGAGTTCTAAATACCCGGTTCACCACGTCATCGTCTGATTTAACTTTTAAAATAATATTTTAGCGGAAGAAATAATTGAAATTCATTTTTGGCAACATTAAATAAATTGTAATGGTCGATAAAATTTAAAACCTTTATGAAACAATTCGAAATAATAAATCGAGCCATTAATATTGTAACACAATTGACAATATCATAATTTCTCAAATAATTGAAATTCTCAAAATTATCCAATGTTTGGAAATACGGGTCATTAAAATAAGATTTTCAACCATTTAACAACTATTGCCACAATCATCCATCACTTGCCACCCTATCCGAAATCTGCAAATATTGTTAAAATAGACATGAGCATTTCAATAGAAATACTCAGTAGACTCATCGTCAATTAATCAATCTACAATATAATTGAACACGTAAATGCAGGCTCTTTAGAAATCATAGGGTGTGGGTTATTCTTCTCGTGCATAAAAGCACATGGCTTCTCTTTGAAAATCACAGGCTCTTTAAAGTCATAGGGTGTGGATTGCTTTTCTCGTGCATTAAAGCACATGATTTCTATTTGAAAAATCATAAGCTCTTTAAAATCATAGGGTATGGGTTGCTCTTTCTTCTCGTGCACATAAGGTACATAAATTATGCATAACATCATCATTTATCTTGCAAAATATTCTCTTCTTTCTTTCTCATGCATAAAAGCATATAAGTTATGACAAGCATAACAACATAAATATTTCCGAAGAAATACATTCTCGTTTCTTTTCATAAAAATGTCTTTCACATAAGTCACATAACATACACATTCACATGCAATCATAATTTAAATCAATTAATAGGGGCGAGTCTACCTTAAACTTAACGAGTGTGGTTGAGCGGGAATGACTTCAATCTTTTAAATCTACGTACGCCTCATCTAGCCAATTAGAAAAATAAGTTAAATTAGTCTTTTGAAATTTATAGTTGAAAAATGATAAATTATAATTTAGGGACTGAAATTGATGATTTGAAAGTTCAGGGACTAAAATGAATAATTTGAAAGTTGAGGGACTAAAATGAATACTTTAAAAGTAGAGGGACAAAAATGTAAATTTTCAAAATTTGAGTTGAAACTCAAAACGAATATTAAACTATAGGACTGAAATAATAGATTTTAAAAATGGAGTGACTGATTAAAATCATTTAAGACTTAAAGACTGAAATTATAAGATTAAAACTAAAAGGGCTGAAATAAATAACTTTGGAACTTGGGGGCTAAAGTGCAAATTCTGAAAAAAAATCAAAAAGGTATTAAAAACCATTTTCTCTCTCTCTTTCCCATCCTGCAGAGACACGAGAGAGAGGGGAAGGGAGCGACCGGAGCTGCCCCTCGCGCAAACTGGCCATCAGCCGGCGATTTCCCCTGCGAAATGCCGGCACAAGGTGTGGCGAGCCGCGGACAAGGATGGGGGTTCAGATTTGGGTTCAAGTGCAAGGTTGGGTGCGAGAAACCGAGGTCAAAGTCGGGGCTGGGTTCGCGATTTTGGAGTCTCGCCGGCGAAGATCCGGCCAGAATGGGTCAAATATTGAGGTAGGTGCTTGGGTTAACCTATTTCTTGATTTTTGGGTTTGATTGGGTTGAGTTTGGAGTGGGGTTGGCCATGATTGTGGTGGTGCTGAAAGTGGGTTGTGTTCGATCGAGTAGATGGTGGTGGCGGCCGTGGGTTGGTCTCGCAGATGGTGGTTCGAGGTGAAGTAGAGATAGAGGTGGTAGTTGTTGTCGGGTTTGGATGTGAGGTTCCATTCGAGCGATGGTGGCAGCCGGTAGCTGACCACGATGGTGGCGGCTGTGATTCTAGGAAGCAGAGTTGGTTTGTACAGAGAGACGGCGGTGATGGTGGTTCAGCTTGGTCGAGCTTTGGCTGGGTTCGTAATGGTGGTGATGAGATTGGCATGGTTCCAGTGTGCAGAGGGGGAGGGAGAGGAAATGGGTTTGAAGCTGGTTGAAGTGTGAATTGGAGAGGTTGGTTATGTAGAGGTAGGGTATGGGATTGGCTGTGATAGATGGAAGTTGGTCGTAGTATAGGATGATTAGACATCTTGGAAGTCTTGACAAGCAAGACACGAAATTTGAGAAAAATAATACGCGTGAATTAACTGAGTCGGACAATGAATTTGATAAAATGAGCTTGATCAATTTGAGATTTAAAACGATTTTGAAAAGAATAATTTGAATAAATAATTAAAATAATATAATTTTAGAAATTTGAAATTTATTTAAAATCGAATTGGATTCGATATTTCTCGACTTGGCTAGACGAATACGTCATGGCTTTAATTTAATAATGGGTGAGATCGCAGCGGCACATTTTCATTATTTAAAATAATTATCCAATACTTGAAATTTCTTGGTCGCTACAACCTTACCCCCTTAAAATAATTTCGTTCTTGAAATTAAACTTACTTGATCTATTATTCCTGGATACTTGGCTAGGATCTCCTCTTCCTTTTCCCAAGTAGGTTCATCACTATTGTGTTTGCCCCACTGGACTTTGACTAAATGAATCTCTTTGTTTCTTAAGACGTGGACTTTTCTCTCTACTATGTACATAGGTGCCTCTTCATAAGTCAAATCTTTCTGAACTGCAAGAGACCGATAATTCACCACATGACTAGGATCATGAACATACTTTCTCAACAGAGAAACATGAAAAATATTGTGAACGGCTGCAAGTTCTGGTGGTAAAGCCAAACAATAAGCCACATTACCCACTTTCTCTACTATTGCAAATGGTCCGATGAAACGAGGCCTTAATTTTCCTCTCTTGTCAAAACGAAAAGTACCCTTCATCGGAGCTACTTTCGAGAACACTTTCTCTCCAATCTCAAACTCTAAGTCTTTCTTCTTTGATTGGCATAGCTTTTTTGTCTGTCTTGGGTAGCTTTAAACCGTCATCTGATCTTCTCGATAGCATCAACTGTTTTCTCAATTAGTTCTGGACCCAATAATTTCCTCTCGCCAACTTCATCCCAAAAGATTGGCGATCGACATCTTCATCCATACTGTACTTCGTATGCTGACATATGAATGTTGGCCTAAAAACCGTTTGTTGTAGGCAAACTCTACTAATGGAAAATGTGTCTCTCAATTACCATTTGGGTCTAGAACACATGCCCTAAGCATATCTTTTAATGTCTGAATTTGGAGATGGTAGGCAGTACTAAAATTTAATTTAGTACCTATTGCCACATGTAAACTCTTCCAAACTCTCGAAGAAATTCTCAGATCTCATACAAAGCTATCGAAAAGACTCTTGATAGCTATTGTATAGAACTCAATCAATCATCCGACATTATCCAACTTATAAACTCATTCATTGACCTTCTATTTCCAACCTTTCAAGGATCTATAATGATATCGAATCCACGATATAAATATCAATTATTCCAATGCTTAAACTATAAATCAAGAAGATTGATCAAGAATAAAACCTTATGATCCAAAACATAGAAACACGATATCAATTCTAAAATATTGAGCACAAACTCAAACTTGGCAGAATCTTTCTGAAAAGATTTACAAACGTAATCATTTCTAAACTCAGCTGAAATTTCCTTTTCAAAATTGAAGAAATTCAAACTTGAATCCTTTAGTCCATACTTTTAAATTATGCATCAAGTACTTGATATCACATACGCATTCTAGCTCAAGACTAAGGTACTAACTTAAAACAACATCATAAGGATCAGATATGATATTCTCAAACTTAAGAAACTTCACTAATTTCTCAATCTAAAGTTCAAGATTCAATTTTCTCTGTTCTCCCAAAACTTCAATTCATGTCACACTATGAACAATACTCTGATTAAGTCTATCACCATTAAATAAGACTTCTGTGAATCACATAGGATTCCTCGTCAAATTTACTTAACCCAAAGATACAATCCCATTGTAAGTAAAAGTCACACAACTGATCATCTCAGGTTTTCCATTATTGTAGCAAAATACTTTGCTCACATCAAAAGCACAACTAATAATAAGTAATCGAAACTGCATCACCAAAATCTTAAATAAATCCATATATCTTATGACTTAAAATGAAGATTCTCAATCGTAGGTAATATTTCACCATAATTCAATAAACCATCAAGATAAGATCAATTGACTCCATATATTCACGCAATTCTTTTCGGGATAACCATAACATCTATTAACCATCTACTCACCATACCTTTTAGTAATCGTGTAACATGCAACTTATCATCGTATCATATAACCTCAATTTAATCATCTCAATCTCTCTAAGTTTACAATATAATAACCATCATATCTATCACATGAATCTTATACGTCAATATACTCACTAAGATTATATATCAATCTCTCAAATTCAAATAAATCTTGGCTTCTACCATATGTCACTCTTTCTGCACACTACTCCATAATAAGTCATCACTGTGAAGTCTGATCCCCATTTTCCACAAATTTTATCCACAAGGACAAATACATAAAATTTCATTTCTTATTTTCGAACCAAGATACCGTTAGTAACAATTTCCAAAATTTCAAGGTATGATCTTATCATAAACTTTCCTCCGTTCAAATGCATTACTTCTGCAATACTTGTACAAATTTAGGACCTGATAAAATTTCTTTCATCAATTTCATCCAACAATTTTCTCTCATGATCTTCTAGTATCATAAATGAAAACTTAATGTACATCAGTGAATCGTTCACTGATCACGAGGAAGCCCTGATTCATTTTCCATGACTGAGACCCATCTTTCTTTGAATTCCACTTAGAATCAAATATAGCATAACTTATTCATGGGAAGTCAACTTATTTCATAATCCCAATAAATTATCACCTTCAGTTCTCATCATAAGAGCAATCGCATTATTCCTTATAATTATCTCTTGTATCTTTTATATTCAAATGACCTTATGACCATCATCATTATCTCACATAATTCCAAACGTTCAATCACATGTCCCCAATTTCTCACTATAATAAATCTCTACTCCTTTAAGGGCATCTCACTATAAAATACTTCCAATATCTCCCATTCATGATAACTGACTTTTCCAAATAATCATATTACTTGTAAATAACCAAATCTTTAACACGTCATCTACCAGATCAACTTCCAAAATAAATCAACAGTATTATCGCATATCCTCATAATTTATAATATTCTCCAATGCAAGTGATCATTCCTTACTAATGATCAATTCGTTCCCAAGAATAATTAAGATTCTTCCCAATAACGCCATAATATTTGTCTTCACTCATCGTTCAAAATATAACTTGACATTTCCCAATGTATGCATCAAGTCATCACATAACTTCATGTATACCTTTATATCCCAGTAGTTGTATACATCATCTTGTTTTTTTTTTTTTTTTTTTTTTGAAATTGTGAAACAAGGAGAGCACCTCAATATAACTATATCCATTACAAAAATGATTATACTTTGAAGAAGCCGAAAATATCTCAAGAGTCATTATCCCTTTTATATCATTTACTAAATCTTGCTTGTGGTGTAAATGAACTTGTAAGTCAATCCTAAATTCCCTTAGTAGGTTGCTTACCGCACTAAGCTCTTAACTCAAAATGATAAAATTATAGGCAGAGTCTCCTTTGTAATTTGGACTTATCCAACCCGTAGGTATACTTCATAACCAACAATAACAACCTATAGTTATACTCCACATCTTACCACCACGATTTAAATATTGACAACAATTCCAACAAACTTCAATTCCATCAAAATATCACAGAAATCAATTCATAATTCCTCAACATAACAATTTCAAATCATAGTTTCCAACATCAAAATATCACTTCCTTCAATACATTAATTGGCTCAAATGACCACTCATTCGTCATACTTATAAACATATGCCACAAATCATAGTTCCGAAATTTCTTAATTACGAGACCAAACAACATTATAAATTTATCTCAAAATAGAGGAATAATCCACTTACTCAAACACAATATCAAGTCCTTAATTCCCAATAATTAAGAATCAAAACTTTAAATCTCTAATTTCATAATTCTTCTCATAAAAGTCTCAATAAAATCACATCACTTATAATCTCAACATCTCATCACAACTTCATAAAACTGGCTTGCTATTTCTCGTTGATTTACTGAAAATGTTGACAACAAGTAACTAATGAATTTTCGCAACAGTTGCTCTAAAATCACTATCCATGGTTTCATAATGCGCGACACAATAGTCGATAGTGTGGTCATATATCTTTACATGAGGTGTTAGTCTAAACGATAGATATTCCGAAAATATTGTCTAATCCTTTCTGTTGACTTCTCGTAAATAGTGTCATGTCTAAAATCAATTATGCAAAGTCCAGGTAGGGTTCATCATTTCTAAGTTCGAGGAAAAAAATTATTATAAAATCATTCTTAAATCATATTATTCCCATTATGCTCAACACTCGTTCTCTTTCTTTTCTTTCTTTCTTTCTTTCTTTCTTTCTTATTCGGATAATCTCTTTCTCTTCATTCTTTCTCATAAATCATTAAAATAAGTATCCGAAATACTGAAATAACGTTAAACATCATAAACTTCTTTACCTCGGAGTTGGTGGGACGAATGATGGCAGTGGCAATTTTCATCAATAATAATTAAATAGTGTAAAATGTTTCTTGAAATTTCTTTTTCAAAATTTGTCAGTCTACAGAAACGCAGACTGGCTCTGATACCAAGCTGTAGCGCCCTGAGTTCTAAATACCCGGTTCACCATGCCATCGTCGGATTTAAATTTAAAATAATATTTTAGCGGAAGAAATAATTGAAATTCATTTTTGGCAACATTAAATAAACTGCAATGGTCGATAAAATTTAAAACCTTTATGAAACAATTCGAAATAATAAATCGAGCCATTAATATTGTAACACAATTGATAATATCATAATTTCTCAAATAATTGAAATTCTCAAAATTATCCAATGTTTGGATATACGGGTCATTAAAATAAGATTTTCAACCATTTAACTGTTGACCTATGGTCAATTCTTAACCTTATTGTTTTGATAAATAACAAACAAGATTATATTGTGTTATTAACAAGTGTATTTCAAGTGTTTCATGTAACGATTATCTTCAAAGCATTCAAAGGACAAATCATCTCTCGAAGATAAAAGATCAAAAACACAAGATGCGATAGTACGAAGATCGATGAATGGAGTTTACAAAGAATGGAGATCTTACAATTGCTTTTCAATGTTATGTAAGGTTAATGCATCAATAGTTAGCAATGCATTTCATAAAGCTCAAGAAACATTTTTAAACCATTAAAATACCGTTTTCAAAATCAACCTTGATCAAAAAGCCTTGCAAAATCAAAATCTTAAAAATTTGATTGAACCGGTCGACCGCATGATACATACCGGTCGACCGCATGACAACTACCGGTCGACCGCACTGCATGATTTTGAACTCAACGGCTATTTTCTTGCAACGGCTATATTGAGGTCGGCCGCATGGCTAAATAGGTCGACCGCAAGAGTCAGTATATGCGAAATTTACTCTATAAATAGCCACTTCTCTTGCATTCATGAAGAACAACACAAAAGAGCATTTAAGAGAAAAAATTATTGAGAAAATCATTGAGCTTACTTTGTTTTACATTCTATTTCATTTATTGCAAGGAATCTCTTGATTATTCAAAAACTATTTCATATCTTTATTAAGAATTCCATCTTGTAGAAAACTCAATACTCTTACTTCGTTTTTAATCATTGATTGAGTTCATATCACCAAACACTTATTGAAGTGTATATCTCTCTTCATACTTAACTAAGTATTATTTGGAAAGAGAGATCATTGGTTGAAAAACTTTGATTCAAGAAAAACTATCTCATATCCTCCTTCAAAGTTTTCATAAACACTTGAGCTTTAAATATTTTCTATCTATTGAAGTGTTATCCTAAAACTCTCAAAATACTTGTATTGATCGTATCATTTGTTAAGAGAGTTGGTTCGATTGTAAAAATCCTCATTTGTACTTTGTTAATGGTTTCGAGATCCTTGTGAAAACTCGATTGTAAAGGATAGGTGCTCCTTGTTGTAAAGTCACCTAAGGATTCGATACTCCTTGTTGTAAGTTATCAATATAGTGGATTTGGCCTTGCTCGTGACGGAGAGCTCAGTAACGGAGGACGTAGATCACGTTGGTTGATTGAACCTCCCTAAATCGCGTTTGCAATCTCTTATCCCTTTTACTTACTTGTATTGCACTTTCTCTTTTCTATCAATCTATATTGTGCAACACTATATCTAAGTGCTATACTTGCTTTATCAATTAAGTTTATACATTTATAGCACACTACATTGATAGTTTAGCTACTTGTAATACTAAGTGCTCATACTTATACTCATTGGTTTTTAAGTTTAAGATTATTTATCGAAAAGTTTTTATAAACCAATTCACCCCCCTCTTGGTTAGTTTATCTTGGGTTAACATTAACAACTATTGCCACAATCATCCATCACTTGCCACCCTCTTCGAAATCTGTAAATATTGTTAAAATAGACATGAGCATTTCAATAGAAATACTCAGTAAACTCATCCCCAATTAATCAATGTACAATATAATTGAACACGTAAATGCAGGCTCTTTAGAAATCATAGGGTGTGGGTTGCTCTTCTAGTGCATAAAAGCACATGCTTCTCTTTGAAAATCATAGGCTCTTTAAAGTCATAGGGTGTGGATTGCTCTTCTCGTACATTAAAGCACAAGGCTTCTCTTTGAAAAATCATAAGCTCTTTAAAATCATAGGGTATGGGTTTCTATTTCTTCTCGTACACATAAGGCAAATAAGTTATTCATAACATCATCATTTATCTTGCAAGATATTCTCTTCTTTCTTTCTCATGCATAAAAGCATATAAGTTATGACGAGCATAACAACATAAATATTTCCAAAGAAATACATTTTCGCTTCTTTTCATAAAAATGTCTTTCACATAAGTCACATAACATACACATTCACATACAATCATAATTTAAATCAATTAATAGGGGCGAGTCTACCTTAAACTTAACGAGTGTGGTTGAGCGGACGCCTCGTCTAGCCAATTAGAAAAATAAGTTAAATTAGTCTTTTGAAATTTATAGTTGAAAAATGATAAATTATAATTTAGGGATTGAAATTGATGATTTGAAAGTTCGGGGACTAAAATGAATAATTTGAAAGTTGAGGGACTAAAATGAATACTTTGAAAGTTGAGGGACAAAAATGTGAATTTTCAAAAGTTGAGTTGAAACTCAAAACGAATATTAAACTATAGGGCTGAAATAATAGATTTTAAAAATGGAGTGGCTGATTAAAATCATTTAAGACCTAATGACTGAAATTATAAGTTTTAAAACTAAAAGGGCTAAAATAAATAACTTTAGAACTTTGGGGCTAAAGTGCAAATTCTGAAAAAAAAAATCAAAAAGGTATTAAAAACCATTTTCTCTCTCTCTTACCCATCCTGCAGAGACACGAGAGAGAGGGGAAGGGCGCGACCGGAGCTGCCCCTCGGTCAAACCGGCCATCATCCGACGATTTTTCCAGCGAAATGCCGACGCAGGATGTGGCGAGCCGCGGACAAGGATGGGGGTTCAGATTTGGGTTCAGGTGCAAGGTTGGGTGCGAGAAATCGAGGTCAAAAGCGGGACTGGGTTCGTAATTTTGGAGTCTCGTCGGCGAAGATCCGGCCAGAATGGGTCGAATATTGAGGTAGGTGCTTGGGTTAACCTATTTCTTGATTTTGGGGTTTGATTGGGTTGAGTTTGGAGTGGGATTGGCCGCGATTGTGGTGGTTCTACAGGTGGGTTGTGTGCGATCGAGTAGATGGTGGTGGCGCCTGTAGGTTGGTCTCACAGACGGTGGTTCGAGGTGAAGTAGAGATGGAGGTGGTGGCTGTTGTCGAGTTTGGATGTGAGGTTCCATTCGAGCGATGGTGGCAGCCGGTAGCTGACCACGGTGGTGGCGGATGTGGTGCTAGGAAGCAGAGTTGGTTTGTGCAGAGAGATTTCGGTAATGGTGGTTCAGCTTGGTCGAGGTTTGGCTGTGTTGGTAATGGTGGTGATGACATTGGCATGGTTCCAGTGTGCAGAGGGGGAGGGAGAGGAAATGGGTTTGAAGCTGGTGTAAGTGTGAATTGGAGAGGTTGGTGATGTAGAGGTAGGGTATGAGATTAGATGTGATAGATGGAAGTTGATGGTATTATAGGATGATTAGACATCTTGGAAGTCTTGACAAGCAAGATACGAAATTCGAGAAAAACAATACGCGTGAATCAACTGAGTCGGACAATGAATCTGATAAAATGAGCTTGATCAATTTGAGATTTAAAACGATTTTGAAAAGAATAATTTGAATAAATAATTAAAATAATATAATTTTTGAAATTCGGAATTTATTTAAAATCTAATTGGATTCGATATTTCTCGACTTTGTTAGACGAATACGTCATGGCTTTAATTTAATAATGGGTGAGATCGCAGCGGCACGTTTTCATTATTTAAAATAATTATCTAATACGTGAAATTTCTTGGTCGCTACACATAGCATTTTGTAACATAGGGTGTGGGTAATCTCGTCTCATGCATTAAAGCATATAAGTTATGTCAAGCATAACAATATCATTGTCTCGTCTCATGCAATAAAATGCATATAAGTGTGGCATGCTTCATAACGTTAAATATTTCATATGAAATATATTCTCGTCTCGTCTCATGCAATAAATACAAATAAGTCACATAACATACACATTTACATACAATTAAAATATAAACCAATTAATAGGGGCGAGTCTACCTTAAACTTAATGAGTGCAAATTGAGCGGGAAAAAGATTTCGATCGTCTAAGACTCCGTACGCCTCGTCTAGCTACAGAATAAAATTTAATTAGTCTTTTAAAATTTTTAAGTTTTAAAACAAATTTGGAACTAAAACGGAATTTCCAGAAATTAAAGGGGCTGACTCGAGTATTTTTAAAAGAAAGACTGCAAGGACTAAAATAAATACTTTTAAGACTTGGGGACTAAAGAGGCTAATTAAATAAAATAAAATTACGAAAAATCAAAACTCTCATTTCTCTCTCTATATACAACGATAGAGAGAGAAGAGAGGGCGAAGCCCTTCTACGAGATCGATCGCTAGCAGCACCGCCGATCTGAGGCAACGGGGAGGGGAGTACAGGGTTACGAGAAAATGTTGATTTTGGGACGTATTGAGTGAAAAATCGAGAGTAATCAAGGCTAAAATTTGCTCTTTCTAGAGCTGTGTTTTTCAGCCAAAAATCCGGTCATGGTTAGTGAATGAGTTTATTGGTTTATTTCCGGGCTTCTTTGGGTTTAATTTTTTGTTTTTGATTTGAATGGGTCATGAACTGTCGTATGGTGGCTTTGGCGGTTATTCAGTGGAGGGTTGGTCTTGGTCTTGGTGGTGTAACGGCGCAAACTGTGTTTGTGTTCTGTGGTGAAATGGGAGTAATAGTAGTTTTGGTGCTCGATCGTGAAGAGCAGTGTGAGGTCAATTATGGTGGTGCTTGGTTTTAACCGGTGGTGGTGGTCATGAATGGTAGCATGAGGTTCGGTTCCATTGATATGATCCGGACCAGGCAACGAAGGGCGAAGTCGAGACATCGGCAGTATGATGGTGATCTATGTGGAAAACGGAGCAAGTTTCGTGTTGGAATCGAGCCGAGAAGAAGAAAGGATCAAGCCGAGTCGAGTGATCGAAGTTATTTGTGTAGAAAAGTCATTACGGCCGTAATGAAGATCCTTCACGGCCGTAACTCTTATAATCACGACCGTAAAAGCTATTATCACGGCCGTAACCAATTCTCGGGGAAAAAGGAAGAATTTCAGTAGAACAAGGCTTACGGCCGTAACTTCCACACTTACGGCCGTAACATCCAAGCCGGAGTCATTTCACGGTCGTAATCAAATTCGTCATGACCGTAACTACTGAAGCAATTTTGGACCAGAGAGGGGTTTACGACCGTGAGCCCAATATTTACGGCCGTAACTGAGTAGCGGCCAGATTTTGCGGGGATTTTTAATTATTTTGTTTCTTTTTTGGTTTTTAAGTTATTTGCCTATTTTAGTATTTTTGCTTAAAATTAGAATTCTATTTTGAGTCAATTAGAGGCTAGGTTATTTTTCTTATTTATATTCCTTTTCATGATTGTAAAGAACAGTTTGAGTTTTGAGATTAATATTATTTGAGAGAGGATTCTCCAAATTGAAAGGTTGAGTTTTTCCCTTTTTTCTTGAACTTATCAAAGATCATATCTTCGTGGCATTCACCTAACGAACTTATCAAGGAATTGACAACCCTTGTGGCGTTCAACAATCTTGGTTCTTCAATCCGCATCGTCATTAATTGCGTCGTGATTGTAGGGTCAAGGTTTTGTCATCGTTCTATCTTTAATTTCGTTAATTATTTCTTTGTGTTCTTGTTTATCTTCGTGTCAAAACTGAATTAGATCTTTCCTAGGGTTTTAATTTCGTTATTCCGCGTTGTTCGACGAGATTTCCTGATTGGGATCTCATCATCTGGTATCAGAGCTTGGATCTATTTCAGATTCTTGCGTTTCTTGTTAATTCTTGATTTTCTTGATTTTCTTCAGTTAGATCCATAAGAGTCAGTCCCAAAAATTCAAAAGTGTTTTTCTTGTTTGTTTTTCGTCCAAATTCAATTCCCTTTTTTCTGCCATACTCGTAGTCCAATTCTCTGGCAGATTAAAAAAAATCAAAAATTTCCAAAATATTCCCCAAATATTCAGAATTTTCTCAATTTCCAAATTTCCTTTTTCTTGTTCGTGTCTTGCCCTTTTCCAAACCTTGATTGAGTTCTTGAATTAGTTATTGGGTGAAATTTGAAGAGATAGAAGAGTGAAACACGAGTGAAAATACACATGAGGAGAAATTTATTTTTTGAAAATTAAAAATATCTGATAGAGAGGGTTCCACATCTTCATCTTTTGTTGGAGACAGAAAACAGCTCAGGGGTGTGGATAGAAAGGATGAACAGGGTAACAATGATATTACAGCAATGAGGGCACAATTTGAGAGGTTTATGGCTCAGATAGAGAATCAAGGTGCAGAACGTGAACAAAGACCTCGGGATCAAACTCATGATGGTTCTCGGGTTAGGAGAGTTAATAGGCGTGAGGTTGGTATGGATAATGAGGACATGGGAAGTGAAAGTGGAAGTATATCTTTGGGAAGTATGCGAAGGAGGGATAGAGGAGATAGGTATGAGAGGAGGCATGATAGGGAGCGTCGTGATGCTAGGAGGCATTGTGGGGGTAGAGATGATATTGATGACGACCTTGGGAAAATTAAAGTGAAAATACCATCGTTCCCGGGTAGGAGTGATCCGGAGGCGTACTTGGATTGGGAGACTAAGGTTGAACGGCTATTTGATTGTCACAATTATTCAGAAAAAAGAAGGTGAAATTAGCTGTGATTGAATTCACAGATTGTGCCAATATTTGGTGGGATTAACTAGTGACGGGTAGGAGGAGGAACCTTGAGGAGCCGGTGGAGACTTGGGGTGAATTAAACTCCATAATGAGGAAGCGGTTTGTGCCGACTCATTATTATAGAGATATTTACCAGAGGCTACAGGGTATGACTTAGGGGTCGAGGAGTGTAGAAGATTATCATAAGGATATGGAGGTGGCGATGATTTGCGCTAACGTGGTGGAGGATTGGAAAGCTACGATGGCTAGGTTTCTGAGTGGGCTGAATAGAGATATTGCCAATGTCATTGAGCTGCAACATTATGTGGAGCTAGAGGATATGGTGCATATGGCCATGAAGGTGGAAAGACAACTAAGGCGAAAGGGGGCAGCAAGACACTCACCATCTTATCCTACATCACAACCGAAGCAGGAACACAATGATGAACATAACCCGAAAGGGAAGGAGGAGCCTACAACGAAAGGTAAAAATATTTCTTATTCTCAAACTACTCGGGATAGAAATATTAAGTGTTTTAAGTACTTGGGTACAGGTCATATAGCATCCCAGTGTCCAAATAGGAGGCTAATGATCTTGCGTAATAATGGTGAAATTAGTTCCGAGAATGAATTTAAGGGAATGCCTAAGTTAGTGGATGTTGGGGCTAGTAGTAGTGATGAGGAAGGGCTGACCTATGCTGTTAAAGATTCACTTGTTAATCGGCGTGTCATTAGTACTAGGGTCAAGGTGGATGAAATTGGTGAGCAAAGGGATAATCTCTTCCATACTAGATGCTTAGTGGGTAAAAAGGTTTGTGGTATGGTGATTGGCGGGGGGAGTTGTACTAATGTGGTTAGTACCATGTTGGTTGAGAAATTGGGTTTAAGCTTGATAAAACATCTGAACCCTTATAAATTGCAATGACTGACCGAGTCGGGAGAAATTAAGGTAAATAAGCAGGCTAGGGTCAATTTTGCCATCGGGGTTGATAAGGATGAGGTGGTTGGTGACGTGGTACCTATGCATGTTGGCCATATTTTGTTGGGGAGGCCATGGAAACATGATAGAAGGGTAGTGCATGATGGGTTTAGGAATCAGTATTCATTTGTGAAGGGTGGGAAGAAAATTACCCTTGTTCCGTTATCTCAGAAAGAGGTTCAAGAGGATCAATTAAAAACCAAGCGTGAGTTTAAAAAAAGAAATAAGAGTGTTGAGGTCACGACCTCAGAAAAAGGAGAGGGTGTGAAAGTTGAAAACAAGAGAGCTGAGGCCACGACCTCAGAAAAATGAGAGAATGAGTGCAAAAAGAAAAGAGAGTCCACCCCCAAATTGAGTTTATTTGCACAAAGGTTGGTGTACAAGGGTTCTTGCCTTGCACTTAACCAATCTAACCATTCCCTCCCCAGTTCTATTAAATCTATTTTGCAGGGACATAAATCAAGCCATGAACTTAAGGTGGGAAATAAATTCGTTGGCAAAAATGAGCAGCCCGCAAGTCTAAAAGATCGCACGAAGCTTAAAAATGATCATCGAGCCCAGAAAAGCAGGGGGAGTTTGAAAGGCCGACCAAAAATGGATTCGAGGTCGAATTCTTTTCAAGAGAGGGAGTATGATATGATCCGGACCAGGCAACGAAGGGCGAAGTCGAGATATCGGCAGTATGACGGTAATATACTTGGAAAACGGAGCAAGTTCCGTGTTGGGATCGAGCCGGGAAGAAGAAAGGATCAAGCCGAGTCGAGTGATCGAAGTTATTTGTACATAAAAGTCATTACGGCCGTAATGAAGATCCTTCACGGCCGTAACTCTTATAATCACGGCCGTAAAATCTATTATCACGACCGTAACCAATTCTCGGGGAAAAAGGAAGAATTTCAGTAGAACAAGGCTTACGACCGTAACTTCCAGACTTACGGCCATAACATCCAAGCCGGAGTCATTTCACGGCCTTAATCAAATTCGTCACGGCCGTAACTACTGAAGCAGTTTTAGACCAGAGAGGAGCTTACGACCGTAAGCCCAATATTTACAGCCGTAACTGAGTAGAGGCCAGATTTTGAGGGGATTTTTAATTATTTTGTTTCCTTTTTGGTTTTTAAGTTATTTGCCTATTCTAGTATTTTAGCTTAATTAGAATTCTATTTTGAGTCAATTAGCGGCTAGGTTGTTTTTCTTATTTATATTCCTTTTCATGATTGTAAAGAACAGTTTGAGTTTTGAGATTAATATTATTTGAGAGAGGATTCTCCAAATTGAAAGGTTGAGTTTTTCCCTTTTTTCTTGAACTTATCAAAGATCCGATCTTTGTGGCATTCACCCAACGAACTTATCAAGGAATTGACAACCCTTGTGGCGTTCACCAATCTTGGTTCTTCAATTTGTATCGTCATTAATTGCATAGTGATTTTCGGGTCAAGGTTTTGTCGTCGTTCTATCTTTAATTCTGTTAATTATTTCTTCGTGTTCTTGTTTATCTTCGTGTCAAATCTGAATTAGATCTTTCCTAGGGTTTTAATTTCATTATTTCGCATTGTTCGACGAGATTCCCCGATTGGGATCTCATCATCCGTGTCCTTCGAACCCATTGTTTGGATCAAGGTGAGGAATTATCAACTCCCTTTAATCCCATTGATTGGATTAGGGGGCAATGAGATGTATGAACCGAGAACCACGGTATCAAGACATGAGATTGGGTGTGAACGAGTATCTAGAATTGTAAATTTTGGTTTGTGCACAATTGAATTTTCCAAGCAAATCAATAACTAGAGAGAGGAATAAACCGAGAGTTTTGAGTTGCTACAGTGAGGAGTGGGTTCTGAACATGAATGGAAATATAATGGTGGAATAGGTTAGTCTTGGAGTGGTGTAACTGTGGAAGGACTTCTTGTAGATAGACGTGGCTGAGTAAAAATAGGATAGAGTTGTTATCATGATATGCCAATATAATTGAGAAATCAAATTTTGAAATTTAATAGAATGATAAACTAAGATATTTCGAATTTTGAAAATTAAATATGGATAAACTGGAATTAAAATTTGGGTTTTAAAAATTAAATTTTGAATTTTGGACATAAAATCGAGTTGGACTGGAATTTATGTTTATGGGCTCAAAAACCAATTACATGGCCAGATGATGTACTGAAATTTTAAAAATGGATAAAATCATATCTACATGTTTTTAAGAAAATAAAATATTCATTTAATATTTAATTAGAAAATTCTCGATCGCTACACACACTACAACAAGGAATAGAACTGGAAACGTGGAAACAACCACTAAAAAATAGATATGGATTATTCACATAAGAAAGACTCGATGATAAACACAAGAAATAAAATTGGGATAAGAAAAACCTGATTTTAGAGCCAAGCTTTGATATCAAATGATGTGAACGCGCGTAAGAATCATGTCATTGAAAACACCTGTAAAGCTAAATTCAGATTGGAAAACGATAAAATCTTGACCCGAGCCTCACAAATCAATAACCTAAGGTATATTAAACCTTATACACGTTGATACGTGATAACAGGAACCAAAATTTGGGAACTCCACAAAGATGTGAACTTCTTGATAAGTTCCAAAAGTTCAATGAAGAACAACAAAAGGAAATCATCACCTTTAGATTTAATAATCACTCAGTAATAATCAATTATCATGTTTACAATGAATTAAAATCCCTTATTTATGACAATTGGTTGTACTAAACCTAATAGCTGATAACAAGTGGCACAAAAGACAGAATTAAAGTAATTAAAATAGAAAATAACTAAAAATTCGAAAACTTGAAAATTATACCTTGTTATCGCATAGGATCAGGAGTTTCAATCGCAAGGGAGAGTCTATTTGCTCTTGGGTTGCTCGGTGCATTGCGATCGTAAACCTTTATCCCCTTGCGATTGCATAGAATAGCTCCGAGACACCTTCGTTCCAACTTGATTTTTGGGCTTGAATAACTTGTATGAGTTTTGAACACTCCTGTCATGCTATACTTGAATGTTGGAGTTTCGAATATGGACTTGAGTTCTTGTTTGGTTTGAATAATAGGTCTTTCTGTCAAGCCTGATACGATTCTCAACAGGGATGAAAGTTATGGCTTGCCAAATTGAAACTAGTTTTTTCAAAAGTTTCGATAATGGGTCATCATTAAAAATTCGTCAAGCATATCCATAGGTCGAACTTCAAAACATATTTCATGTTCTCGAAGTTCATTTCGTGAACTATTCCATACCCATATACATGCTTCCAATAGAGGTCGAAAGTGCCCAAATGAGCGTCTTAAAAAGAGATGTTTAAATACATTTTTCTTAACTTTTCATTTTCTTAATATTTTCACTTTTTCTTACTTTTATTTCCAATAAAACTAAATAAAATCCTAAAAATAATTTATTACATAATAATGAGCAAATAAGAACGTTATGATTTTTTTGGCGTTACAGCTAAGGTTATATATTTCTGGTTCCATTGTCTCCTTCAAGATTGCTTATTATAATCCTATTTAGCTAACTAATATTTTCATTTTTAATCGTAAAATAATTATATTTTAATCCCCCTTCACAAATTAATTTCTTGGCACGACAAAGATTTCAACTAGCACAATTTATCTGCTTCTCTCACTATTTTCTGTGCAAAGACTTTGGGGTTGTGTAGAACCGCTTTCTACTTTCATTTTTCGTGTAAAAAATAATCTAAACAAAAGTTTTAAAATAAATTTTAGTCCTTATTTAAGTCCATTTTAGGGGGGAAATGAGTTTGAAATAGTATTTCTCGAAGAATGTGTGGCTAAAAATAATGAAGGCTATTAGGTTTACATGTAATATTATTTATTTGAGAATGTTTGGTTGAAAATATGGGAAAAAATGTATTTTGATTTTAATAGAGGCCAAACAAGGTCTTAACTTCTTAAATATCGTGTTAAACATAACTTAACGGTGACAAAATAGGCTTCCTGACCCAAATCTACATCGCCAGCTCGTGAAGGTCTCAACTACATGCTAATATGGCCTACAAGGTGTATGTTTAACGGTGACAAAATAGGCTTCTTGACCCAAATCTACATCGCCCACTCGTGAAGGTCTCAACTACATGCTAATATGGCCTACGAGGTGGGGGCAGTCTGGGACTGACCTTTGATGGATCACTGCTTATTTTAGTAGAAAACGCAAGCCTCACAAGATTAGATTGAAGTCGAGTAAACTTATTTTGGTACTTGTACTTAAATTGGATTGGATTAGATATAACATCATTAATTAGAATCCAAAGGAGGTAATTCTTCAACATTTAAGCCTCTATTTGGTACTTGTACTTAAATTGGATTGGATTAGATATAACATCATTAACTAGAATCCAAAGGAGGTAATTCTTCAACATTTAAGCCTATATTTGGTATATAAAAAAAGTTATAAATTTTGCTTATAAATGATCACTTGCATCTCATTAGGGCCGATTTCAGGCCAAGGCTACTAAGGCAACCACCTTGGACCTCCAATTTCTAGGGGCCTCTAAAAAAAAAATTAGCCCCAAAGAAAATCCCAAACCAAACTTAGAATATTACCCTACCTTCCCTGCCTGGCTCACTACTTCGCCTTGAAATCTCAATTTCCAAGTGTGACCTCCCATTCCCACGTCCCAACCAATCTGATTCGATGATCCCCACCGCCTGTCCACCACCATCGGCCACTAAATTGTAAGGTTTCCATTACCTGATTCTTGAATTTCTATTGTAATTTTTTATTCTTCTTCATTTTAGAATTTCAGTTTAAGTTTTTCACTTTCAAAATCAAACCTAAATAGGTAAACTTCACTCTTCAGTGTTCTTCCCTTAGTTCCCTGGTCCGACCGGCACTATAGGTATGTAACTAGTTTGTTGATGTCTAAATGAATTTGATTATTTGAAAATCAAAACTTCAATTCTTTTAGGTTTTAGCCGGTACATAGAGTGTTAATGAGAACATATTCCACTACAAATATAGTTGGTCAAGACCCTTCACCTATACCATTAGTGTGTCCAGTTTGAGGCTCTCTCTGAGTCTCGTGGAAGCGAAGCAGGAAAACAACAAAGTAATGAGTTGCATTAGCAATGCATAATGTGCATTTTAGATTTTAATTTTATGGTTTCTATGGAGTATGGACCATGAATCTATTATCTATGATTTATGATTTATGTGAATCTATGATTGAGTTTGATTCTTTGCTTATAAGTTAATAGTTATTTCTATGATTTCTGTCATTCTTTTGATTTTGATGTATGAACCTATGGTGTTTTCAATGATGGATATAATTTATTTATTTTGATTCAGATTTTCTTTTATTATGACTAGTTGATTACCAACTAATTAGGAGAATCATGATTGATTCATTGTTCAGGTTTTTACTTGAATGTTGCTAAAGTTAATTATTGAATCTTTTACTTGGAGAAGCTTGGAGAATTCTTTATTCAGACTCATCAATTAGGTTATATTACTCTTTGCATATAATTTTGTCTACTAGATAATTTGAATCTGGATGTGCTAAAAGAAAACAAAAACAAAAGGTTGAACAATTAATTAAATCCCAAGAGGGAACACTTGATAAGTTTTTTTAATAGTAATAAACAAACACATAATGAAGACACAATTATTGAAAGAGAGTTCAATGAGAATGATAATAGAGACAATGCAACTCAAGAACAACCTAGTTTGGTAAATGATGAGAACTTGAATGATGTAAACATGAATGAAAAGGATAACGAACCATTTTCCTTTGACATTATTGATCCAGTGAATTGGGGAAATATGAATAAGGACTTAAGAGATTCAATTGTAATGAAAGGTCCTATAAGAGAAAATGAAGTGACTTTTCCAAAAGATGTAGCAAATCGTCACTTCTCCTTTACACATTTTATTTGTCACTTATCCAATGGAGAGAAGCATGACAGAAAGTGGTTGATATATTCAAGAAATTTGAATAAAATATTTTTCTTTTATTGTAAGCTATTCAAGAATGATGGGATCAAAAGTCATTTGCACATGATGGTGTGAATGATTGGAAAAATGTTAGTGAAAAATTGAAAATGCATGAGTGAGTAGTGGTCACATTACTAATTTCAGTTGATGGATTGAATTTGAAATAAGACTTGGAAAGGGTAAAACAATTGATAAAGGTGTGCAGGAACAAATAGATATAGATAAAAAAACATTGGAGACAAGTATTACTACGAATAATAACTGTGGTGAGAACTCTTGCTGAAAATAATTTAGCATTTTGTGGAGATAATGAGAAGATATGCCAAGAAAATAATGGTATCTTCTTAAGTCTAATTCAAATGATTACTGAGTTTAATCCTGTAATGAAAGAATACATTCGTCAGACCCAGAATAAAGAAATCCATTATCATTATCTTGGACACAATTCAGAATGAGTTGATACTTATGTTAGCGGGTGAGATCAAGAAAATAATCATCGAGAAACTAAAAAATTCTAAGTATTTTTTTATTATACTTGGTTGCACTCCAGATTCGAGTCACGAAGAACAAATGTCTATTTATTAAGATGCGTAGATATTTCAGCAAGTCATGTGTAGGTGGAAGAATTCTTTTAAGGATTTTTATTGGTAGATGATACATATGGAAAGGGACTTTTTGATGACCTCGTGGATGCCTTGAATAGTCTTGAACTTGATATTTAATGCTATACTGCAGATTGTTAGAGAATATGGGTTCGAAAGTAAAATTCAGTCATTTACTTTCGATAATGTTAGTGTAAATAAGCCTATTGTATATAAGTTATGTAGAATTCTTAATCCGGATTTTGGTGATTTTTTATTCCATGTTAGATGTGTATGTCATATTTTAAATTTAATTGTTCAAAATGGACTGAAACATATTAAAGATCAAATGAATAAAATCAGAGATGCATTAGTGCACATAACCATATCACTGAGTCAAAAACAATATTTTGAAGAGATGTGTTTCCAATACGATTTTGATCCTAAGAAATTTA
The DNA here is from genome assembly GCA_963555705.1 of Ligustrum vulgare. Classification (NCBI taxonomy): domain Eukaryota; kingdom Viridiplantae; phylum Streptophyta; class Magnoliopsida; order Lamiales; family Oleaceae; genus Ligustrum; species Ligustrum vulgare. The sequence continues at coordinate 35,385,208 of OY743173.1, read as the reverse complement.
TCACCCATGTAGACCATATGTGGAACTCTACATACTTGTTAATTAAATCATGTGAAAGTTATAAACACATAATAATGGAGTATTATAACAGTAGAACATTGAGAAAGGATGATGATATTCTATTAATAGAATTGGATTGGGAAGCTGCTTTTAAAGTAAAAAAAAAAAATTGACAAGTTTTTACGATTCAACCAACATATTATCTAGGGTATATTACCCAACTAGTTCAAGAGTTCTTGAACGTCTTTATATTATTGCAAGAACTTTTTATAGATATAGACATGACTTATTTTTTGTTGATATGATAATCACTACGGAATTTAAATTTAGAAAATATTGGGAAGATTTACCTATGTTATTTTCCTTAACATGCATAATGGACCCGCGTTACAATTTAAAGTGTACGAAACTTCTTGTTTCAAAAATCAATAGCTCTTTGATTTTGGATAAACCTATCACTTATAATAATTTAGAAAGCACTTTAGTAAACATGTATACCGTATATGCAACACGATTAGGAACTAATGTTAGTCATACACAATCTACACCATCACGTGTCACTACACTTAGAGACGATGAAGTAGAATTATACAATCTAATGGAAGAAATGAGTCAAACACAATGAACTTCTTCTTATAGTATGTCTCCTAATTGCAATGAATCAGGTCCACTTCAAATACCTGAAGAATTGAAAAATCAATTTCAACAAGATCTACTTAGAAATGTGGAGCTTTCTAATTCTTTAGAATTTGATTTACTTCAATATTGGCGAACAAATGAACGAAGATATCCGATTGTTTCTGCCATAGTAAAAGATCTACTAACACCTCCGGTTAGTAAGGTAGCTTCGGAGTCTACTTTCAGTGCAGGTAAAAGGGTTTTGTAAGAAGTCAGGATCCAACTCAAAGAAGATATTTGGAACCTTTAATGTGTGTCAGAGATTGGCTAGATGGTAATTTATGCATACAACATAAGTATGCCAAAATTGCATGCAGTCAGGTAAATGATATTTAACTTTAAACTTTTAATTTCTTTATATAAAATAAAATACAATTTTGATTTCAAAAAAAAATTGTACACATAACAAATTGTTTGTGTACAATTTTAACCCCGCCTACTAAAAATTTCAATTATTCAATTTATTAGCCATCACAAGCCCCAAAAAAGGAGGAGGGTTTATTTATAAAAATTTTAAATTTTAATTTATTAACTCAATTTTAGATTTTGTCTTTTCAAATTATAATTGGATATTAGATTATTTAAACAAGTTTTAACTTACGTTATAAACTTATAAATTATAATTCATCATTTCGGTTTTCAATTTCATTCACTAAAAACATTAACAAGCAACAAGTAACAAATAACAAAATAACATTACTTATTTACTTATTAAGTTATTAATTTATTTATTACATAACTAATTACAAGTGTGTGTGTGTGTGTGTGTGTGTGTCACTAATATTAATATTCAAGGTCTTCAAGTATTTATTTTAACTACCGAGTACCAACATAATTAACGTAAGAGAAAGAAAAAAAACGACAAGCCGAACTAGCCGAAGCTCGGCTCGACTGACGAGCCGTGATCTCGTGGGCCAAGTTGAGCTCAGCAATTTCCAAATGAGCCAAGCCTAGGCTCGGCTCGTTTATAACGAGCTCGTGGCTCGACTAATCTATTTGACGAGCCGAGCACTCCGAGCTAAGGGCCGAGTCGGCTCAGCCCAGCCCGGCGCATTGTCATCTCTAGAGGGATATTGAAAAAAAATAAAAGGTACAAAATAATTATTTTACGTTTAATATTTTATGCTATTTTAAGGATGACATATTTACAATTAACTCTAACTTAAGAGTTCGTATTAAAGTTCTCGTTGAAATCTTCGATTTGATACCTACATTGTATATTTTTTCGATTTCAAAAAAATAGTATAATTATCAAAAGTATTCTCGTTCATTAAAATACTTCTATTTTAGGAAATGCAGTTTAAGAGGAAAAAGTTTCAAAACATGTTTTTGGGAAGTGCCTTACTTTTATATATAGTATTAGTGTTACACCCATGAGATGCGGGGTCATTTATTACTAGCATATATTAAATTTATATGTTAACATATGAAATGAATATTTAATTAAAATGAGAAACGAAGGAAGATAATTAATTGTAAAAAGGTTACATTACACATACCTTAATTTTTTTTTTACGGTTCGTTTGTTTATCGTTTCAGGAATTTCTTCAAATTATTGTAATTTGAATTGATTTAAAACTTAAAATGGAAAAGAAAAATTATATTTAAATAGAATATGCAATGAGTAAAAAAATAGATATATCTGTAATATACGCTCAGAATTTTATTAAAATAAAAAGAAAAAGAAAAAGATCAAAATCTAATAGTTAAATTCCGTATAAATAGGTCTATAAAGTGAAACCACCACAATGAGAGAATTTTAAAAAATTAAAAAATTATAAATATGAACTATCAAAATATTCAAAACTTATTCAATAATTTTCAATACAACGTGACTTTTCATTTTCCACCGTGCATTCAAAGTGTTATGTTATCGGAAAAAAACTATTTTTATACGTTTTAAATAAATTAATAAATAAATGAACAAAATAAGTTAATAAATAAATAAATAAATAAATGAGTAACATGGGTGTCAATTCCAATTGAAATAAATTATTTATGACCAAATTAAATTTAGTAAAGAAATTATAAATATCATTACTTAAATAAAACAATTTTGAAATAGTGTGACTTGTGAAAAAAATTAAAATGTACAAAAGAAGACTTTTTCATTTAATCTTTAATTTGATTTCAGAAAATATGGTTTTAATATTAAAGATAACAAATTATTTGACCATTAATAATTAAAACACAATTTTTATATTGATGGCTACACATAGTATTTATAATATTAAGAAAAATAAATAAATAAAAATAATAATAATTAAATCGTAATTTTAATACTAATAACTAAAAATATTAATTGAACTCATTCAGCATTAGTGTTAACAATAAAATTAAAATTGATTAACAAAATATCAAACATTATTCAATGTGTGTATATATATAATTAAGGTAAATGCATTCACATTATCCAGATTTTGCATTTACATTTGATATGTTAGCCCAAGAGTAAATTAACTAAGAAGGGGGTGAATTGGTTTATAAAACTTTTTCGATAAATAATATCAAACTTAAAAATCAATAGGTATAAGTATGAGCACTTAGTGTTGCAAGTAACTTAACTATCAATGTAGTGTGCTATAAATGTGTAAACTTAATTGATAAAGCAAGTATAGCACTTAGATATAGTGTTGCACAATATAAATTGATAGAATATAGTAAGTGCAATGTAAGTAAGTAAAAGGGATAAGAGAATGCAAACGCAATTTAAGGAGGTTCAATCAACTAACGTGATCTACGTCCCCCGTTACCGAGCTCTCAGTCACGAGGAAGGTCAAATCCACTATATTGGTAACTTACAACAAGGAGTACCAAATCCTTAAGTGACTTACAACAAGGAGCACTTATCCTTAGGTGACTTACAATAAGGAGCACCTACCCTTAAGCAACAATCGAATTTTAACAAGGCTCTCGAAACCACAAGATATAATGAATTGAATTTATAATTGAAATAACTCTCTTGACAAATGATATACTCAAATTAAGTACCGAGAGAGTTAGGATAACACTTCAATAGATAGCAATGAATTAAGCTCGAGTGTTAGAGAAAAACTTTGATGCAAATGATAATGAAAAGTTCAATGCAATCAAACAAAGTTTTTCAAATAATCTCTTGTTAAAATATTGAATCATATTTAAGTACCAAGAGATGCCACACTTGAATAATTAACAATAAGTTAAGCTCAAAGTGTTTAGGCAATGGAACTTTGATGAATCAAATGATAATGAAAAATGTAGCACAAATAATCAAAGTTCCTTAATTGAAATTTCTCTCTTTTAAAACAAGTTTAGAACAAAGAGAGACTTACACTTCAATTCCAATGTGGCGTGAAGAAGTTGAAGAAGTTTAAATAATATAAAATTAAGAATCTTCACAAACTTTCTTCCAAAAACTTTGATGAATTTTGATAAAACAAAGTTGGATCAATCAAAGTATTCTAATAAAGATAGATAAATATAAATCAAGTAAGAACAATGAATTTTTCACAAGAAAGCTTCTCTAAAATCTCCTCTTTGTTGTTCAAAAATGAATGCAAGAGAGAAGGCTATTTATAGAGCAAATTTCGCACATACTGTCTTTTGCGGTCGACCTATCCTGCCATGCGGTCGACCTCAATATAGCTGTTGCGAGAAAATAGCCATTGGAGTTCAAAAATAGGCAGTGCGGTCGACCTGAAAAAATTTGCGGTCAACCTGAAAGTGTTATGCGGTCGACCTCATAAATTTGTGGTCGACCTGAAAAATCAGGATTTCAAAATTTTGATTTTTCAAGGTTTTCTGATCAAAGTTGATTTTGAAAAAGATATTTTAATGTCTTTAAAAATGTTACTTGAGCTTTATGACGTGCATTGCCAACTATTGATGCATTAACCTTACATAAGATTGAAAAGCAATTTGTAAATGCTCAATTCTTTGTAGGCTTCATTGCTTGGTCTTCATGCTTTCCGACTTGAAATTTGATCTTGAATATCTTCGATTCTTTCTTGATCTTCTTTATGTCTCATGTGCTTGATCACATAGTTTTGATTTATATCTTTGATAGAAGATTTGAACATTGAATCCTTTGAATATTTATCATTATATGAAACACTTGAAGCACACTTGTTAGCAACACAATGTATTCTTGTTTGTTATGATCAAAACAATAAGGTCAAGTTAACCATAGGTCAACAATTTTCCCCTTTTTGATTATGACAAACAAGATGATTTGTAATGATAATATAAGCAATTGAAGCGTATAATCAAAGCTTAGGGAAATGAGAATAATTGATAAGTTCAATTTTAGCATATATTCCCCCTATCTTATACAAATCAATGAGGCATAATCTAGCATATAATATAATCCTTTTCATGCAAATAGATTATCCAAAGTCAAGCTAAAAACAAATCATCATCATATTTTCCCCCTTTTGGCATAAGCAAAAAGGTGACATTTATCTCTTAATCATGAGCATAGGTGTGATAAGCATAATAATGAGGTACAAGTAGAATATCTTGATTGTAATCATATTCCCCCTTAGTAAATCATTTGTAGCATGAAATGAGTTAAAGGGTATAACAATGCATATCGGTGTTAAGCCATATCTTCGGGTGGTTAGATATGAATAGCTTCATTTATCTCATATATATAGACATGAAATTTATTTCTCTATGGTATAATCATGTATAACAAGAGTATGAGCATATAGGAAATGGGAAAAATTCTGCTTTTTTTTTTTCATACATGGATGATGCAATAAAATCACACATATTTGCGTATAAACATATCAACATATTTAGCCACATTTTTAACTTTCATTGATAATACTCAAACCTCTTTCAATATGAGAAATTCTTATAAAGTGCTAGAGGTTTTTATCAAATATGTTGATTAATAGATTTCTAAATCATTGATCATTCAAAGTCCAAGAGGTATCAAAGAAATTTACCTCATCCTCAATAGTCATGAAGCACATGTTGGCCACTTCATCTTGACTCTCATCTTCATCTTGCTCATCATCACTTTCATCCCAAATGGCTTGTAGAGCTTTCTTTTTTAAGAATCTTTTCTTGCTTCTACACTCAGTACTTTTGTGACCGAGTTTGTCACAATTATAGCAAACAATCTTCTCATCTTTTTCGTCTCTCTTTTGGATTCGATGATTGTTGCGAACGCCTCTCCACTTCTTGATAAGGATAGCAAGATCATCAAGTTCCTCATCACTTATGTTTGAGTTTGATGCGCATTTACCATGTGATGATTTAAGAGCAATTTCACGCTAGGCCTCTTCTTTTCCTTTTCTTGTCCTTTCCTTTGTTTCGGCATTGTTGAGCTCAAAAGTCATCAATGTTCCATAAAGCTCTTCCAATGGATGTGTGTTGACGTCTATTGTGTTTTCGATCAACATCCTCAATGGGTTCCAATCTTGGGAGAGAGACCTAAGAATTTTACTCACAAATTCACCGTTAGTAAATTTATGATCAAAGCCTTTAAGACCATTGACAATATCGATAAAACGAGTAATCATGCAAGTAATGGGCTCATTTTGCTTCATAAAGAAATTTTCAAAATCTTTAAATAAAAGATTTTTCTTAGTTTCTTTCACTTTGCTTGTACCCATGTGTGTGATTTCTAATGTATGCCAATTATCAAATGTGGAATCACATGTGCAAATACGATTAAATTCATTCTTATCAAAAGCACAATAAAGTATATTTTTGGCTCTAGCATTTAAAGTCAATTTTCTCCTATCATCATCATTATATTCCTCTCTAGGTTTTGAAATAGTTTGATCCGGTTTTCCATCAACCTTAATAGCTTTAGTAAGCTTATGAGGACCTTCTTCGATGACTTCCCAAATATTATAATCTATTGATTGAACAAAAATCATCATTCTAGTCTTCCAATAGTTATAATGTGTACCATTAAAGAAAGGAGGACGATTTGTAGAATGCCCCTCAAGATTATGGTTAGCCATAAACTCAAGATTGTAAAATCTTTTTAAAATGAGCACCTAAGCTCTGATACAAATTGTTATCCCAAGAGTAAACTAACCAAGAGGGGGGTGAATTGGTTTATAAAACTTTTTCGATAAATAATATCAAACTTAAAAATCAATAGGTATAAGTATGAGCATTTAGTGTTGCAAGTAACTTAACTATCAATGTAGTGTGCTATAAATGTGTAAACTTAATTGATAAAGCAAGTATAGCACTTAGATATAGTGTTGCACAATATAAATTGATAGAATATAGTAAGTGCAATGTAAGTAAGTAAAAGGGATAAGAGAATGCAAACGCAATTTAAGGAGGTTCAATCAACTAACGTGATCTACGTCCCCCGTTACCGAGCTCTCCGTCACGAGCAAGGTCAAATCCACTATATTGGTAACTTACAACAAGGAGTACCAATCCTTAAGTGACTTACAACAAGGAGCACTTATCCTTAGGTGACTTACAACAAGGAGCATCTACCCTTAACAAACAATCGAGTTTTCACAAGGCTCTCGAAACCACAAGATATAATGAATTGAATTTACAATTGAAATAACTCTCTTCACAAATGATATACTCAAATTAAGTACCGAGAGAATTAGGCTAACACTTCAATAGATAGCAATGAATTAAGCTCGAGTGTTAGAGAAAAACTTTGATGCAAATGATAAGGAAAAGTTCAATGCAATCCAACAAAGTTTTTCAAATAATCTCTTGTTAAAATATTGAATCATATTTAAGTACCAAGAGATGCCACATTTGAATAATTAACAATAAGTTAAGCTCAAAGTGTTTAGGCAATGGAACTTTGATGAATCAAATGATAATGAAAAATGTAGCACAAATAATCAAAGTTCCTTAATTGAAATTTCTCTCTTTTAAAACAAGTTTAGAACAAAGAGAGACTTACACTTCAATTTCAATGTGGTGTGAAGATGTTGAAGAAGTTTAAACAATATAAAACTAAGAATCTTCACAAAACTTTCTTCCAAAAATTTTGATGAATTTTGATAAACACAAAGTTGGATCAATCATAGTATTCTAATAAATATAGATAAATATAAATCAAGTAAGAACAATGAATTTTTCACAAGAAAGCTTCTCTAAAATCTCCTCTTTGTTGTTCAAAAATGAATGCAAGAGAGAAGGCTATTTATAGAGCAAATTTCGCACATACTGTCTTTTGCGGTCGACCTATCCTGCCATGCGGTCGACCTCAATATAGCCGTTGCGAGAAAATAGTCGTTGGAGTTCAAAAATAGGCAGTGCGGTCGACCTCATAAATTTGCGGTCGACCTGAAAAATCAGGATTTCAAAATTTTGATTTTTCAAGGTTTTCTGATCAAAGTTGATTTTGAAAAAGATATTTTAATGTTTTTAAAAATGTTACTTGAGCTTTATGAAGTGCATTACCAACTATTGATGCATTAACCTTACATAAGATTGAAAAGTAATTTGTAAATGCTCAATTCTTTGTAAGCTTCATTGCTTGGTCTTCATGCTTTCCGACTTGAAATTTGATCTTGAATATCTTCGATTCTTTCTTGATCTTCTTTGCGTCTCATGTGCTTGATCACATAGTTTTGATTTATATCTTTGATAGACAATTTAAACATTGAATGCTTTGAATATTTGATATACATCCACTTTACATTAACACTAATTCACTTTGCATTCACACTGTTTAATTTTATGGAATCTTACTATTTATAGAAACTAAAAATGAGAGGGAAATTGTTTTTAGAAACAACCCAACCTTTATATTCTCGGGGCAGCCCTGCATCTCATTGATCCATTTTTTAAAAAGTCAACAATTTCAGTTGGTCAAAGATTCACCGCCTTCCCTTTTTGACTTTTCAAAAAATGAACCAATGAAATCTTGACATGTCGCTATTTATAAGCAATCGTTTATAAACGATTTACAAAACAGAGAATCAAGATTTTAATCTAAGTTAAAGTCAACATTTAATTTCAACCATATATTTTATGGGACCCACAACTTTTCAACCGCACATTTAATCAACTTTTATCAAAATCAAAATCTAAGAAAAATCTAATTTTAATATCGGGAAAAAAAGGCTTAATATTGATAAACATCAAATTCACAATGGCTTTGTTATTCTCCAATTTGTACACTTACTAAAAAACAAAATTTAACAATTTGACTCTTTATTTTCTTTCATTTTTCTTCATCGTCGCAAAAAAGGCTAAATATTGATAAACATTAAATTCACAATGGCTTTGTTATTCTCCAATTTGTACACTTACTCAAAAACAAAATTTAACAATTTGACTCTTTATTTTCTTTCATTTTTCTTCATTGTCACTACTAGTATGTTTATACTTTATATACAATCAATAGTGAAATTCTTGCCTCTCCCCCTTCCCCACGGGTATTGTGGAGGGGTTGAACTTAGATGATCAGATGTTCGAATATTAATTATTGAAAGACAGTATTTATATACTTAAAGACAATATCTTACATGGAGGTAGAGTCATGATACGCTCCACCTCTTCAAGTGTCCTGTTTGCATGATGTAAAAGATGGTTCATGGAGAGGAAAATCGTTGCCCGAATGTGTACTCCAAATGCGCATATGATGTATCAGTAGTTAGATGTATTTGGAGGACGAACCAAAAGGGAAGATCTTTTTTTCCTCAACTTAGTAGTTTCTGCACACGTGATAAAAATAAATATATAAAAAATAAAAAAATATTGATATTGCATATCTATATCTATACTATCTATAAAGGGAGAATAGTGGATCAGTGTGAATGTAAGATCTGAATAGATGTAGATGCATTTATTGTCTTATATATTTATGGTAAATACTAAATGGTTAATATTTTTTTAATAATTTTTAATTTTAATAATTGTGCAAAGATTATATGATATAATAATTTCTTGATCTTCAATGTTGTTCAATTATCGTATATTTGATGAGTTAAGATTAAACACATATTTATAATTTATTGTTATTTTTGAACGAAAATTGAGAAAAAGTTAAATATGTAAGGCAAAAGTAGAAATTATAATAAATATATTTAGTTATATCTTGAACAAGCATCTGTATTTGTACTCATAATATTACATCTAACATGATATGCAATTAAAAAATTACAGAATTTGCATTTATCATTCAATGAAGTTTTCGATAATTTGGATTATTTATGTTATTTTTAAATTTTAATAATAGTTGTAATAAAAATTTATTTTTCTATATTTTGTATTTGTATTGATTATGTATAATCATTAAATTTTATGAATATTTATCTATATTGCAGATAGTAATTTCAGTTCATTGCACTAGTCGAAATTTATACTATATATAAAATTAGGATAGTTTGACATAATTTAATTCTTAAATTCTTTATGTTTTAGTATTATAGTAAATAATTAATATAATGTTATTGTTATTTATATATTTTGGTTATAGTCTTTATCTTTACCTTTATCTTTATAATAATAGTATAGCAACCATTATAACACACATACACACACACTTTCCGGCCATAAACACCCTTGCTAATTTCGGTCAATGATTTGCTATTGTTTCCATAATAATATTAAACCAATAAACCAAAAAATATTTATTGCATTTAATTAGCATGTCTTCTATTACTACAATTCTTCTTGGAATTGATAAGTGACAGAAACTTGCACGGGGGCAAAGAATAGTGCACATCTACAGTTAAGTCAATGATACTTGGAATGTGATACATAAAAAAAATAAAAAATAAATTAAGCTTCAATACATATAAAAAATGTTTTTTAGCTTTCAGTGTAGTGTCCAGACGATACCATTTTCCTGCAGAATTTCGAACATTTCTCCATAAACAGCACTCTGTCTTTTTCACTTGGCTATCTTTATATTTGTAATAATATAACGGCATCTTTTTTCCACGTGTTTAACCAGATTGACACTTCGTCGACTTCGTGGGGTTTCAATGCTCGGGTAGTGCAGCTTTGGGAGGTTCCCAACAGTAATTCCTACCCACCAGAAATTTGCAGTTTGGATATGATATTGGTAGACAAGTAGGTTAGATATATTTTGCCTCATTTATTTAGAATTATTTGCTTACCTATTTATATGGATATGTAATTTTGCATATATGTTTATAGTTTTCATTTTTTTTTATTGTTTGATGTTTTGATAATTTTTTATTGTTTACAATTTTATTTCGTTTTTTTTCGAATCATAAAATTTTTCACATTTAGATTCTTGATGTTTGAAACGTTCATTGTGTAAGTTACATATTGTAATTGCTTATTCATTCAAAAATATACATGTTAGCAATATTAATATTTTATCCATTTAAATATCCGATATTTAAATATTAGAATATATGTTTTTTCCATTATATAAAAGCTGTCATATATCCATTAAAGTTATGTTATTTAAACATTAGAAATTGTATTTTATCCATTTAAAAATCTAATATTTAAATATTAGAATGTGTTTTATCCATTAGAAATTGTAATTTTAAATATTAGAAATTGTTTCTTCATGTTTGCTTAAATATTTAAAATATGAATTTTATTGGTTTGTAGTGGTAATGGTATTTTTTCCATTTAAAATTCTATTATTTAATATTTGGTTGATACTGTTATCCAATTTTTCTTTATCCCACTATTTACATTTTAAATTACATAATGTGTTTATTTAAAATGAGAATATATATATATATTTTAGGGTACAGGTATTCAAGCAATTGTAAGTAAGGGAATGATATACACATTCAAACCGAAATTGCGAGAGGGATTTCTATATGTGATGAGGCATTTTATAGTTGTACCAAATAACATGAAATATAGGCCCACTACTCATACATATAAGCTGATTTTCGTGCCAAAAATATCTTTAATTTAAAGTGGTGTTATTTAAATATTATAAATTATAAATTGTGTTAATAGTATTTTATCCATTAAAGTCCTATTATCTTTATTCTTTAATTTACTTACTAATCACAATTATTATTTATTGTAAAATCTGTTATTTAAATATTAGAATTGTATTTTACAATTTCAGTTGGCTTTTTTTAAAATCATAAAGTTGTTCACATTTAAATTTGAAACATTCATTGTGTAAGTTAAATATTATAATTGCTTATTTATTCAAAAATATACATTTTAGTGATGTTAATATTTTATCCGCTTAAAATTCTGTTATTTAAATATTAGGATTTGTATATTGTCCATTATAAATTATGTTATTTACACATTTAATTTAATGTATTTTCTACCCCTAATATCATGTTAATTGCACATTTTTAAATGTAACTGATAACCAGTAATTAAAAATATATATAATAATGATTAATGTTTTATTTAATTCAATGTATTTTCTTCCACTGATATCATGTTAATTTCACGTTTTTAAATGTAACTGATAACCAATGATTAAAAGAAAAAAAAAATTGATTGGGAAAGTAACCATTTCATCATTTGAACCAATATGATCATTTGGTTTTTTTTTTTTTTTTTGGGAAAATGTTAAAATAAATACATAATTGAAGTAAAAAAGGAGCTTTTATTTTTTTATTTAATATATATTAATCATTAATGTTTTATATAATTTAATGTATTTAAGATGAATAGTTATTGGATTGTACTTAATCTGATGGGTTAGCTTTTTGGATGTTGAAATTGTCTTGAGATCTAGAAATGTGCCTGTTCATATACCAAGAAGTATGCGTGCAAGCTGTATACAAATTTTTTCATATGTTATCTCATCTCTTTTATTTTATCCCCTCTAAATTGTACTCTTAGGAATTCATTTCTCCTGCAGTTCATTTCGAAGAAACAGATTAAAAGTTAATTCAAAGAATATTTTTTTGATAGTGTACTATCCAGATTGCTTTTAAATATTCAATTGCTGAAAATAATTTGCAAGCACATAGGAATGAAGAAAACTTGCATTGGTTCCAAAAGATCTCTACCAATATGTTCAGAACCAGGTATGAATTTATCAATTTCTAACTTTTGTTTTAAAACAAATTTGTTCTGACCTTAAATTTTAGAAATGAATTTTTCTTTCTATACCAAATCTACAACTCGAAAATTAATTCAAGTAGTTTATATGAATCAGAAATGAATTATCAGTCATGATTTCAACTTCTCATTTACGGTGGAAAGCATAATTACCTGTTCTTCCTTGCTAGAATCATGAGTTGAATATAAATATTTTATTATTGTTTTCAACATATTTGTGTACATTCTATTTGTTAATAATATATATATATATATATATATATATTTCCCATTCGTAAACAAGTTAAGTAGTAAATCTTCCAAACATACAAATGATGTCACGGGAACTTCAAATATCATGTCTACCATGCCATTGAGAAATTACAAATGGTAATACTTCATATACAGTTTATTTTAGTTTTTTTATTTTTTGACATCGGTATAGTTTAGAGTTGAATACCTCAAATTATTTATATATTTATTGTTTTGTACATATATTTAGATGTCAGATGTTCAACTCTAATACAAGATTTCAATGGTTCTAATCGACAAGTATGGAATGGACCTTTTACAACTAATAATGTATTGAGATCGGGGAGATTCAAGATAATTGGTAAACAAGTTTTATCTTGTGAGAATTCAAGTTCTTCTAAGGCCGTTACGCAGTGCATTGAAAATAATGTTCCAGATTTACATGAAGTGAATAATATGTTTAAGTTATCCAGTTTACAGTTTCGGTACAATCCATTAAAAAATTATTTGGTTTCATATTATGAAATAATCCAGATAATGAATTATATGTAAATTATAATAATTATTTTTAATTGCAAGTTCTATATTCTTTTCAGACAATTCGGATGTCCTTCCTGGTGGTGGAACATTTCAAAGCACGATTGTTAATCTTGACAATGACGGTAACTGAATTTTAAATGTCTATATTATCTGTAATACTTGAAATACTTCAAAATTTATATATTATAGTTATAACTTTTAAATTTTTTGTGAAGATGAAGATTACAATATTTCAGACTACTTAAAGGAAGGTATGTTTTCTATCTATTCACCTTAAAAAATATTAGTTATTACTATTGGTTTAGTTAATAAAATTCATAAATTTTACATTGTTTCCATATAACAATTATCATTGTGAAATGAATTTCATTACAGTAATTATCATCTGTTATTATTATTTTCTTATTCAAAATTCAAAGATAATTATTAGTTAATAAAATTGCAATTTTCTACTTCTGAATTGTATAAATATTAGGATTTTTTATTCATATTTTTAGCAATTGACATTTTAATGAATTAAAATATATTTTACTGATGGTCTAGTGAACAAGAAGGTATTTTTTCTATCTATTCACCTTAAAAAATGTTGGCTATTATTGTTGGTTTAGTTAACAAAATTCATAGATTTTACATCATTTCCATATAACAATTATCATTGTGAAATGAATTTCATTACAATTATCATGTGTTATTGTTATTTTCTTTTTCAAAATTCAAAGATAATTATTAGTTAATAAAATTGAAATTTTCTGCTTCTCAATTGTATAAATATTAAGAATTTTTATTCATTTTTTAGCTATTGAAATTTCAATGAATTAAAATATATTTTACTGATTAATAATTTAATTATCTTCAGTCGTTAACTATTAAAATAATGTCTAATTTCATTTTGAGCTCAGTTTCAAAGTAGGCTTTTGGGTTATGTTCATATATTTATACTTCTGGACACTACTTTCTTTGACAAGAAAAAAAAAGAGATTTATATTTTGGCATCTCTGTAATTATCACCCGTATTTAATATTTAATATCTTCCCAAAATCTGTAAATCTAATATTAAATGGAATATCAATGATTCTTCATTCAAGAAAACAATATATATGCGAAAAAAATTACCGTCATTTTTTGTTGACTTTGTTATTTTTGTTGGATGTGGACCTTCTTCATGTTTTTCTAAGCACATCATTCTTGGACATATCAACTCTTTTCAAACCCATCCTTTCATGAAATAACATTGCACAAATTTTTTTAACTCTAATGGGTCGATATTTCACCGGTGCCTCCAGTGATCACAGATATTTAATTTTTAAAATCTTTGTAAAAAATTTAAATAATAAATGAAATGGAATATCAATGTTTGTTCGTTTTAAAACACAGTGTATGCAAAAATAAATAAATAAATAAACTAAGGATAGAAGAGGTCTACCGTTATTATTTCTTGATACTTTGTTATTTTGTTGGATGTGGAACCTGTTCATGTTTACACAGAAACAACTTTGTTGGACAGATCGACTATCTTCAAACCCATTCTTGCATGCAAAAACATTAAAAATACTTTTAACTTGACATACACAAAAAATTAAATTTATAACAAATACTTGGCTAGAAAAAAATTAACAAAGAATTTTACCTTTACATAAGCCAATATTTTTTCCAAACTTCTGTAGATCTGCGTATTTTGAACTATGAATAAACTTCATCACACTTATAAATGGTTGATCTATCCTATTCTTCAGAGATCTCACACATGTTTGGGCAAAATTTTGTTTGTTGATAAAATACTTATTTCTAGAAATAAAAAAAAAAGAGGCATCACTCTCTATTTTATTTCAAGTGAAATTATGAAAAATATAATTGTCATCGTTTATTTTCATTTATATTTATGTGCTACCTTTACAAGCACCGAACGAACTTTGAAGCGTAGATCTGTGAAGATACTGAGTTTTATGGCCTGCAATCTTGAGATCCAAGTTCCCGGTGTCATTGACTTTTACTAGATGAAATGCATCTAGAATTTTACAGTATTTTTTTTGTGAACAGATCGTACAATGGGAAAAAAAAATTACGCCGGCATCGGAGTTGCGATGGTGAACAATAAAGGCGAAAGTTTGATAATAATTCTTTCATGTGAACGAAAATTGGAGATGGAAAATTACTTCGGGAGTGAAGGAATAAAGGAAATATGTTGGAACGAAAATGGCAGAGGAGGCGGTGGAAAATTGGTCTCTTCGGATAAGATAATGTGGCTGACTTTAGTTTTTAGATTAGTTCTAGAATATTGTACTCTGAGAGCCTGTTTGGTAATGTGAAAATTTTTGATTTTTGTAGTTTTTTTTTTATTTTTTGATGGATGTGTGGTTTTAAAATGTTTGAAAAGTCAAAAATGATGGGCTTGACTAAGAATGGATAGTTGAGATTGAGTTTGAAAAGTTGTGATAAAAGTTTTACATTTACCAAACAAGTTCTGAATCTCTTATTTCATTATTTTATTTTATTTTTTTAACTATTCAACCGGGTTTTATATGTGGATCTATTTTATCTACTTGGGCCAATTTTATTATCCAATTCTAAAATATGAAGTAACGTTATATGAGATAATTTCCAACATATTTTGAAACTATTTGATAATTAATATACAAAAATTGTTATTTATATGAAAAATTTTAGATAGTCGTTCAATATGATAAGAAGAACATAACTATTTGAACTCATAGAATTTCTCATGTTGACAAATTTATTTTTATACATTTTTATGAATCTATTTCCAAATTTAATGTTAGTACTATATAATTAAAATATCAATTTAATACTAAATGATTGATCTATTTCATTTGATAATTAATTTAGTTTTTTTTGTTTAAATGTAAGAAATTCCAAGAATTATGTGTTGAAATTATATTAGATAACAACGTTAGACTTGGCAAAATTGACTTGCCTTCACTCAGAATAAAAACTTTTTAATTTTCATTTTGTTGTACATTGGTGGTTGTATTTGAGCATCATGTAGATTAGTTGTATCTTTTGCATTGTTTTGTTTGTAGGTAAGGTCCATTTTTCCCCTCCTTTGATTGTATAAATTTTTCATTCAATAAATTTATCTGCTATGCGTGAATTTTCAAGTTAGGATATTTTGATTTTTTTTTTTTTAAAAAAAAAACACTTCAGAAGTTGTTTCTATGATTTAAGTATTATAATATTTACAACAAATTTATTTTATGTACATAAATCAGTACACATATAATGTATATTGAACATAGAAAATATTTTTTTCTATTTGAATATTAATTAATACTAATTTATTGATTATTTGTATTTCTATATAAGGTTGAAAAAAATTATGATAGAGTTGACTTGACCTATATAGAAAAAAAAAAATCATTTTATTTTATTTAGATATATGTTGTTAAGGGAAACTAAAGTTATTTTATATTTTCCCAGAATATTATGACATCGGGGATCCAGATTTTAGTTGTGAATAGTGTGGTGCATTATTTTGGTATGATGAGTGACTTGCAAATCAGATACAAATGTTGGTTTACTTCAAGATCTTCACGCCCCAAAATTTTTGAATGAGATAAAATGTTCGAGTGTGCTTAATCATGAGTTACGATTGAAGGTTGGAATACCTGTAATATTATTGAGGAATATAGATCATTCAGCTGGACTATGCAATGGTACCAAGCTTATTATAATAACAAGATTTGAAAATCATGTAATTGAGGCAAAAATTCTTTCAGGGAACAATGCAGGTCACAAAGTCCTTACTCCAAGAATGTCATTAACTCCATCGACACTAGGTTTCGAATAAGACAATTTCTGTTATTGGATCGTATGCAATGACTATCAACAAAAGTCAGGGACAATCGCTATCAAATGTTGGTTTATATCTAATAAATCTAGTTTTCAGTCATGACCAATTATATGCTGTAGTTTCTAGGATGACAAATCGTAATAGTTTAAAGATCATAATTTATAATAAAGATCGTGAATGAAACAATACAACTACAAACGTGGTCTTCAAAGAAGTTTTTCAAATTTAGATTAGCTCTAATTTGTAATTTGTAATCGTCGTACTTCATTTGTTAAACTTTTACTATATGTATGACAAATTTATATTTTAAACTATTTTATTCAATTGTCTTTTTTTTTTTCCATTACTCCAGATAAAAAATTAGACATTAATACTTCCGTGCATCGCACGGGTGCGAAAACTAGTTATTATTAACGTTAATATTGAATGAGTTCAATTAATATTTTTAGTTATAAGTATTAAAATTATTATTTTTTATTTATTTGTTGTTCTTAATATTATAAATCCTATGTGTAGTCATCAATAATTAAATTCTGTTTAATTATTAATAGTCAAATAATTTGTTATCTTTAATTTTACAAATAATACTTTCTATATATATATATATATATATATATTAAATATTTTAATAAATTAAGCCTATGTTCAGCAACTAGACTTTTGTTTCGAAGTAAAATGTATGGTTGAAAAATAGTTTTGAAAAAGTATGTGGTTAAAAAGTGGGTTGAAAAAATGTGCTGCATATAAATAATTTATAGAAAAGTTATTGAATGAATGTTAATATTGAATAGTTAATACTTTGATTTATTTTTTTAGTTAATAATATTAATAGAATGATTCATATTTTTTCAATCATTCTTAATTTCAATAAAATTTTTAAAGGTTATAGGGCGTAATGTTCGGTATAATTTCGTAATCTTCAACTTTACTCGGTTGTCGTATCATGATAAAAGCTAAATTTTCAAAATTATTTTTTTAACTACTTATTTTGTAAATAAATTTTTATTGATTAAATCCAAATATTTTGACTATTTTTTTTAATCATTGTGATTGATATTTTTGAATGAAAATTAAAAAGTACGTTAAATACAAGATGCAAAAAGTTATGAGAAATATGCTAATACCTTTTACATGCATCAATATTCGTACACATAATATTATATCAAATATGATATATTATTAAAAAACTACTGAATTTACATTTTCAATGAAATTAATAATTCATAAAAATTATTGAAATCAATAATAATTTATTATTTAAATATATAAATTGACGTTTACTATTCATAGAATTTTTTAATAATTTGAATTGCTTATGTTATTTTTTAAATTCTAATAATTATTGTGATAGAGAATTCTTTTTTGTGCATTTATACATGTTGATTATATATAAGTACTAAAATTTTACTAATATTTATTGAAATTGATATTGTAGATAATAATTTTCGTGTATCGTATGGGTGAAATACTAGTTCTTAAAAATGGACCACGGAGTTTTGCAAACGAGGGCCTCCAATTACCATAATTAAAGATTTAAGGACTCCAAAAAAAAAAAAAAAAATATTGATTTAAGGACTCCTTATCCAGATCGTATGAGTAGTAGATGTACACGTGGCACTCATCTAAACAAGCGCCGGCATGGCAGTGTGTGTCAGTTTCATATAAATTCTTAATTAATGCTAACGTAATTCCAAAGCAATAAGCTGCGCCTTGTTGTGAAAACTCATAAATACCCTTTAATGGAAAATTATTATAAGCAATAATTTATTAATTTTATCCTGACTCATTAAATTTTAATACATATTCTTCACTTGCTTTTAATTTTAATTATACATTCTCCAATAAAATATTATTAAATTTTTTCTCTCTTATTTTAAATCACACATTCTCTCAAAAATCACTATATATTTTAAAATACATTTTTCCGAAAAATACATATTCATTTATATATGTAAACATATACATGTTTTTACAATATTTTATATTATATAATGTTGACCTAAATTACGTACTCAAGAAAGTAAATTACATTTTACTTATATTTAGTCCATGATCTCTATTTTTAAAACATATTTTTTCAAACTCATTTTAATAATATATTTTCTAAATAAAATAATTTTACACGAGAACTAATAAATGTTCCACATATTCTGAAAAAAAAAAAAAAAAAAATCACAAATAAACACTAAATAAATCTAGTAGGCTTAAATTTTTATTTATTTCTTTAATTATTTTTTTGTGAAATGGCTTAAAATTTGTTTTGAATGCTTAGGCATATGAGATTTTGTATAGAGAAGTTGCCAGATGCACTCGTACATTTGTCAACCTACCTGTAAAATTCTGTACATCTCAATTTGTTTATGATTGCAAGGATCATACTACGGTGAGAGGTATCTAATCTATATCTATAATATATATATAAGTTAGTGTGTTATACTATATTTATCCAAATTGCAAACATACGCCAACATCTGAAAGAGTGAAGGGTACATCTGTCTTTTGATGATTGTAACTCGCTCACTACTCCAGGAAAAATCTACATCTTCTTCTCTCCTCTCTGTCAAACTTGCACCAATTCTTCTTTCCTTTATTGTAGTCGATCGTTTACTATCCAAACTCTCCACTCCCATCTCTCCATTCAACCTTCAGGTACATTTTATACGTATTTGCCTTTCCTTTTTTTTAAGTTAGATCGAGTTTTCTTGATGCCCATTTCTTAAATTTGCCATAAGTTTGTAGCTTTGTGAAGTGTTTTGAGAAAAAAAAAAAAAAAAAGTGAAGATTTTTACTGGGTTGTGCTCAAATCGACGATCGGCGAGAGGTAAGTTCTTGATCAAGCTTGTTGAAGAATATATCTGGAGGTGTTTTCAGGTGTCATATTATTTACACAATATTATATCTTGTAATTTTCTTTTGAACAAGTATACTGATAAAGATAAAAAGCAAAAGCTTATCCCAGAAAAGAAAAGGAGGTGTTAATTTTATTTTATTTTTAACAATTACTCACTGAATTTTCAGTTTGACCGTCATTTTTCCGGGATATTAATGAAATTTTGTCTTAATTTGACGATTTAAAAGTGGCTTATGAATTTTTATCCGAAATAATATATAATCATCGTTGCATCTAATTACGTAACGTTTATGTGATTGATAATCAGTTAGTCCTTTTTTTATTCTGTTGTTATACGAGTAGTATTTTTCAAGAATCCTTTTTTTCCGCAAGTAATGAAGATTCTTCTTTCTGAGAAGTAATAATTATATAAAAAGAGATGAGTTTAATTTTTTGTAAAAGATTGCTCTATGATGAATATTGGGTGTATGATTATATGTATTTTAAATTTTATTGTGGATTGCAGAGGATTTGAGATGGGTTCTCTTCAAGGTATGGTTCTTTGCCCCGTGGTCCGTGCAAAACAAACAGGATTGTACATTGTACCGGTTAAATCACCCTTATCAAAGGCTAAGTATATCAGAAGTGGATTCTGGGGGATTAGGGGAATCAACAGTGGTAGGATAAATGTAGGTTATAGACAGTATTCACCTAAAGGAACTACAATAATGTGTAGTTTCAGCTCATCTTCGAATGGTAATGGTAGCATGGCCGGGAATTCCAAAGAGAATGACGCTGATTATGTGAATTCCAGCGTGGTTGAAGCTGGTATGCTATTTTGAAATTGAAATTGTTTGTTTCCATTTCAATACTTTTCAATCCTAGTCTTTCAGATTTATATGAAAATATATGTTTATTTGTTGAGTTCCAAATATGGACATGAGAATTCAGAATCTGTATATCAGAATTTAGGATGTAATTTTTAAAGATTTGGCGCCGTACATTTTTTATTTTCTTCAAGGAAATCACCGTTTCATCAAATGTCTGATTGAAAATTAAAAGCAAGCCCCAATTTGGAGCTATTCTTTGCCCAGTTCTTACATATGTAAATTCTTTTCCCAATATTCTTCTAATGGCTTATTATTTACGGGGAAATTTTTGGTCGGATATCTTCCAAATGATGGTTATATCGATTTGATTGTTTAGTTGAGGTGAGGAGCAGCCCCGAGGGTTTTATGATCAAGATGAGAGACGGTAGGCATTTGAGATGTGTCCATAATAATCCTCAAGGGGGTCATCTGCCTGATTATGCTCCACATCCAGCAATCGTATTGAAGATGGAAGATGGAACAGGCCTTCTTCTCCCTATAATTGTTTGTACGCTCCTATTAAACCTTGATTACTTTCTTTTGTTTTTTAGAGTATTAAGCCCATGTTAATCAAGATTTTCAGTATATTTTGATAAAAGGTGATGAAATGTGTGGTTGAAAAGTTTTGGGTCTATGAAATATGCAGTTGTGATTGATTGTTGATTTTGACTTAGATTAAAATCTAGATTTTAATTTGTACTGAATAGAGCCTAAATTGATAATCAACTATTTATTTTTCTTATGTTGCTTTTATTACAGTGGAGATGCAAAGTGTGCTGCTCATGGCAGCTGTACGCAATGTCCAAATTGTAAGTTTCATCCTTGTCAGTTCTGCTTGAGATTTCAAAGTTAAATAGGGGATTTCTCCTCTAATCATGTTGCGCTCAAAGCGAATTTGTTGGTTGTGTTCAGGCTAGGCCTACAGTTTATGAAGTAGTGAAGGATATGATTGAGAAGATGGGCTACACGGTGAGCATATGAATCTCTTATTACGCTTGCCTAATTACTCTCTGATAGTACCAGTGGACGTTATTCTGTTGATTTATCGGCTTTATCCATTTTGCAGGTGAAACTTGTTCGAGTCACCAAGAGGGCACATGAGGCATATTTTGCTGAGTTACACCTTGTAAAGGTATATATATTAGAATTTTTTAGTGATTCCACTGTAGAGTGAATTGTGGAAAAGCTCAACCTATGAATCACACACACTCCTAGGGTGGCGTGTCTGTGTCGAGCATAGACAACATTCGATTGAGTTAGGTGTTTTACTCTCTTCTCTATGATTGTAGTTGGACAATGAAGCAGAATGTCTCAGCTTTGATCTGCGACCTTCAGATGCTATTAACATTGCTGTGAGATGCAAGGTAATTTTGCACAACTCTTAAAGTTCCTGAATAACCCATCTTGCTTGAGACATCAGTCCTATAAATGTTCTTTATATGGTGATAATTTCAGATGTGCGAAATCTTCCATTTGCTTATGGGACTAGACTTCTGATTTTTTCTTTTCCTTTCTTTTGGTAACGATAGTACTATCAACGAGTCAAATTTGATGGCAAGATGCTGCATCTTTCGAGTTACTGACAATCATAGATTTGTGTCAGATATGATAATATATCTTGACATACGTTAAGTCGAATTTCTTGGTTTAATCCATTTAGCATCACATTTCATGTCCTCCTTTTACAATGGAATTGTTGCTTATATATTCTTTTCAGTTGGGCTCTGGGATGATCTCAGTTGAATGAGAAGGTTAGAAGCCTAGTCCCGTTCTTAATCTTATGGGAAAAATAGCAATAAATTACAGCCATACACACAGCTCATATTTACCTCTTATATTTCAGTCTTTTTGTATTTATAATAAGTATTCTCCGAATAATGAAATCTTTTGTGTTTCTCTTATCCGACAGGTGCCGATACAAGTCAATAAATACTTGGCCTACGGTGATGGCATGAGAGTTATTGAATCTGCAAAAGTGTCCGTCCAGAGCTCTGTATCAGATTGTTTGCTATTCACTGAGTTGGACAGGTATAGACGATATCTCAGGGACCTGCAATAAGAAAAGAAGTTGTACTATACTATCCATTCCCGTCCAGTCCAATACAAAGTACAAAACGAGCCTTTAGTTTATCTTTTATATGGTGGTGGTTGATGTCGTTCATAGCCTGGGCATTTTACTCTAGTGGTGGAAGAATTGAACTTTGAGATTACACATTCTTGACTGTGATTTTTGAGGCAATTAACGTGTTGAAGGTAATTTTTGGCATTTCTTGTACGGTCTAACTAAGGTGTTGCGGGTGCAGGCCTACTGGGCAGCCATGCATTGAAACAGAGGAGTTTAATCTTGTGCGAAACATGCTAATTGCTGCAGTCGAGGAACGATACAGAGATGCAGGTATGCCATGCTTCCAGGACATTAGTTTAGAACTATCTTTTAAAATGTCATCAGAAATCTTGTTTTTCTCTTGCTTTCTACCTTGATCTATTGGAATTTAAGTAGAAAAACCAAAGCTAATAAAATCTATTCACAACTTTAAATGGTTACAAGCACGGCGTAAGATATCAGTATAGAGCATGTATTTAATCCCAAATAAGATCGAACAATGCATTACTTTGTGTGATATTCTGCTGGTTCTATTGGTCTATTTCACACACAGGAAAAGGAATTAGAAGTTGCCTTGGTTTGGTAACAATATTTGGTTTATAAACTGATTTATTTATGATTTTGAGGTAAATAGTTATAAGCCTCTGTTCGGAGGCTCCAATCTGGTTTTTAAACCAGTTTTTTTACTGTTTTGCACGGATCTCGAGACTGTGGAGGGTTAAAAATTGGAGATAGAAAAGACGTGTGGTTAAAAAGTTGTATTATAAAGTGTGTATTTTAAAATTTGGTTTATAAACCAAAATTCTTCAAGATCCGAACAGTGGCTAAAGTAGTTTATTTGGTTTACAAAACGGATGCTTTACTTGCCTTCACACAAAAAGTGAAAATTTATATGGTTTTCCTACAATATTCGGATGATTACTTTGTGATTGTGTACTGCAGCTCTCTTGAGGGACAGGCTTACTCAACTTCGCTCCAAGAGGAATTGGACATAGCGGTTGAATATTTTGTCTGCCTTTCCCATACCCGACCCTCAGAACAAATGGGTAAATTTCTTTTTCGTTTTTCTTCAGAGGCTACAGGTGGATGATTTGTGTACATAGAAACAATTGGTCGTGCAGCTTAAGCAATTTGTACCATGGCTTTCATTGAGATGTTCGTCGAAAGGTTGTGTACATGTATATATATATATGTGTAGATAAACTATAATATAATTAGCTTACTAGGTGTCTCTCCTGGTTTAATGTAACAGCACAAGTTCCTTTGTTCCTAAGGTTGTGCTGTCAAAGATTACGTTTAAATTAAAAACAACATGCATTGGCGTGATTAATGAAATACGTCCATCATTTGCTGTAAATTTCAATTACATTTGCGATCTCTCTGTTTTACGGGCTATGGCTCCTTTAATCCTTTGTATGTATGTGAAATACTTGCTATCAATGTAAATGCATTAGGTCTAATTAAGAAGAGTAATTCTCTAGGAGATATTTTTAATTTATATTTTTAAGTGATATTGTGACATGGCGTACATACATTAGGTAGTAAAAAAGTAAGAAGTGGGGTAGCTATTTACACCATCCAATGTATATTCGTTATATCACAATGTCACTTAAAAACGTCTTCCTAGAATTACTCATTAAGAATTTTCAATGTGAAAAGTATCAATACAATGACAGTAGTTTTTCCCCAGAAGAAAGTTTATGAAAATCCTAGTTAGATATGATATGAAAACTATAATATGATAAATAACCCTGTACGACTTTCAAAGTCTCTCATCCTTCTTCTTTTGCACCTTGTTGACTTGTTCTGAGATTATGGGATAATAATTTATGACTTTATTTTTATTTTTATTGGTATTCCTAGAAAATTCCTTTTTTTATACTTTTTAAGTGTAATTCTATGTAAGGGTGATTCTAGCCAATCCAACAATAAAAATATTCATGTTCTTTTTAATTTTGCAAAAATATTCAGAACTTGTTTGGTCTGATATATTTTAAAACTTTAAAAAGGAAATTCGAAAACAATAAAAAATTTGAAAAAATAAAATCTAAAACTTTGAAGAAAAAATATTCCAAAAAAATCTAGAAAAATAAATTGTGGGCGTGCTCATGGAGGCGGCAGTAATGAGGGCAGCCAATGCAATTTTCTTCATCTCCATGGTGGTGGCGACAAGATGAAAATGAGAAGTCACCCGTTGTGGATCTTTAATTGCAAATGTACAATATCACAATCAAGTAATAAAATGGACAAAAGAGTTTGAATTATTGTTTCTACGATGATTGTAATTAAGTATCGAAATTGTGTTAATTCTTAGTTTATTTGAACGGTAAAATAGTGATGAATTATTTAAACTAAAATAGAAAATTAAACTAAATAAAAGAAAAGAAAAGATTGCACATTTAGGCTGCGTTCTCTTTGTGTTTCAGTTTTCTGTTTTCATTTTCGAAAATATTTTCTGTTTTCCATTTTCTGTGATTTTTTTCGAAATTGCTGAAAACGCGTTTTGTTTGTTATTTCTGAAAACTGTTTTCGAAAATGAAAAACTGGAAAACGCGTTCTGTTTAAAATTTTAAAGAAAATTATTTCATTTTGTTTGTGAATATAAATGAAATAAAGATATCATATTTTGAGTTACACAACAAAAATAAATGAAATAACCCCTATCACACAATTTGATTATACAAAAAAAGTTCAAAAATTCATGTTGCCCTTCTAAAGTAATCGTTCCACATTTGAGTAGTAATTTTCCCTTCTAAAGTAATCGTTCCATTTAATACTTTATATAGATACATCCTTCTAGTAAGCACTCATAACGTTTAAAATTTAAGTTTCAATAAAATTTGCAAAAATCAATTTACGTTAATTAATTATGCCCTTACAAAATAAGTGTCTACAATACAAAAGTAAAAAAGAAATGTTTAATAATTAAGCACATGATACATCATCAGAAAGATGGTTCAATTTGGAGTTCTACGCAAAAAACAGAGTGCAATTCGGAATTGTACATCAAAAGTTATACATGTTTGAAGACAATGACCTATAAAGCAAATACGAAAAGGACTAAATTGAAAGAAAAGTAAAATTTGTGAACTAATGTGCAATAAAATCTGAAGTTGAGGGACCTAAGTTGCAAATAAATTAGGATATTTTCGAAAGAAATTTCAAAATTTGAGGATTAAAATGACAAGTTTTGAAAATCATGGACCAATAATGTAATTAAAAATGATAAATTTTGACAAATTTCAATTTTTTTTGATTATTTTAATTTTTTTTTTTTTTTTTTAAGTGGAAACGCGGAAAACGCGCGTTCGCGTTTTCCGCTTACAAGGCAAAAATTTCGGAAAACGCGGAAAACGTGATTTTCACGTTTTCCATTTCCTTTACAAATTTTGAAAATGTTTTCGAAAACGTTTTCCAAAAACGGCTCAAGAGAACGCGTTTTCCGCGTTTTCGAAAATGGAAAACGGAAAACGGCTGGAAAACGTCAAAGAGAAATTCCTTGATCGAATTCACATTAGTCAATATTGGGATATCCAATTTCACATTAGTCAATACATTAAATTTCAATATTCAAGTTTAATTCATATCTTTGTACTCGATCGAATTCACTTATGCATATGAAATTCCTTTATCCAGATTAAATCAACTCTATCTAATTCAGTCAATCATGTATTTCTACAGTGGGTTATAATAATTAGGTGCATGAAATACAAAAATTCATGTAGCTATCGAAATATTAACAAATGTACATATCTATCGTTCATTCAATTACCTAATTTTATACCACGGTCTAGAGTGTTAGTTCACTTCTCGAATTATGAAAACAACTCATTAAATCAATGAATTAGTCGTGGATTAATTCATGCATTAAACAGAAAATATAATCAACGCATACAACGTAAGTGCAAAATTAGAATTATAGAATTAGAAGCATAAATCAAAGTTATATTGATTATCCCAATTAAAAGTTTATGTAATCATCAATAAAGAAATAAAAACGTAGAAGTATAAATTATTACGCATGTAGAGTTTATCAAATTAATAAGAGAAAAGAATCCTTACACCAAGATTAGATCCTTGTTGATCGCCTTCAATCTCTGTCCCTTTGCCTTGAATTTCGCCTCCAAGAATTAGATGATAGATCAATGAATTATGATGTTGAGAGGGTGTCCAAAGGTCTGGCAAAAAGTCCCCGATTTCATGTCCAAGATGTTGCTTTTATAGTTGGAGAAGAACCCTCGGCAAACAATGAAAGAATTAGGTAAAAATCCCGCTGGACTTGATTATCACTGGGCCAATTTGTAGTGTACGACCACTCAATAGAAATTTCAGTGGCAGCGATATGATTTTTGTACATTGACTTTTTGCATGTTGACCTCGCGGCCACGCAATGTAATTTGTGGTGGCAAGCACGGTTATACTTTTAACTGCAATTTTCATCTTTGAATTCGTGTAAGTAAATTATAATTTTTTATTTTCACCTCAAGTCCTCCATCTTCTAATTAGTGCAATTGAGTCTCCAAACTTCTTAATATCTTCAATTTCATCTTTTCTACTCTTGACATCTTCAATTAAGCTCTTGAACTCTGATTTCGCACTTAGCTCCTCTTGTATCTCCCGGTGGACATCATTATCTTTCGAGTTGTATAATTAAGCTTCAATTTCATCGAATCCTTGTATTATTTCCACGAATTCCTTCATTCACGTGACACTGTGATACTTTCTGCAATATAAACAAATAAACAACAATTATGTAGAATTTATTTTAAAACGACAGTATCATATTCTAATTTGACATACAAATAAGTGTATAAAATACATTTATCATCACCGTACCGTATCTTGCCTTTGTGTGTGTTATTTGCTACCTTGTTTTTTGACTTGAGTTAATATGGCGAACTTGGTCTTTCATATTTTCAAGAACAAAGAAATAAAATCTACTGAAATCTGAGCGGTCATGGTCGGATTTGTTGAAGAATTTTTTCTTCATAAATATGAAGCCAAATCCATCACAATCCTTTCAATTCCACTACAATAAGAAGTCCACGAAAATTCATAGATAGTTCAGGGCACCTAAATTTTATGGAATCGATTGAAATCCATATTGAGAACCTTGACTTTTGACGAATTCTATAAAATTCAAAATTGTGATATGTGTAATGTTATTGAATTCTAAAAGTCCTTCAAATTCCATGTCGCCCCCCTTAGGCTCTAGACATTTTAGCGTATAAAACAAATTCAGAGTCTGATACTCATTGACTAGTAGAGAATTACACTGCAATTCAAACACTTTTGATTTGATTCGGATAATTTTGCTTCGAAAAGAATCCCCGGCCTGATGTTCATCAATGAAGACTTGAACTCTGAGCTGAAATTCTTCATTTCTTAATGTTTCAATCTCTGCTCTGGCGAAGGGAGTCAAATTCCCTGGAGCTCTCGCATTGATTGAATCCCCTGAAACTCCTTTATTTGCCTAGTAGCCTTCTCTATAGCCAATCGTTACTTGATCGCATTTCGCAACTGAATTAGTATCAAAATCTATGTACAAGAAATCATTTCTCCTCAATGTCATCATAGCAGTCGACTTTCAGTAGTACAAATGGAGACAGAAATAAGGATGCGGTGTTTAACATAATCGTAGAAGAAAAGATCCAAGTAATTTCTCGAGACTCCATTATGTTACTAGTTTTACTAGCTCAATTGAGATTATTCTTCTTTTGATTAGGTACTCAACCTGAAGCTCTTGTGACTGCTTATTTGGTTTACCAAACGGATGCTAGATCAACATATACATAATCATCTTTATCCTTTTTTGTACTTGATAAGTTCTCAACTCATATTGCTTGTAAAATCATGTTATAAAAAGATAATATTACACATAAACATAAAAAAGATTCCCTACTTTTTAATTACATGTGCTTCTAAATATTTTCCGTAATATATTCAAGTACCAAGCATGCGAGAGATGTATCTACAATAAATATACACCATCACCAACTTCAAGTGAAGTCAGGACGATGGGTAATAAAACAGAGAAAATTAAAATAAGACAAATGCGAGACTCGCAATTGTGACACTAACAGCGTTTCATCTATTTGCAAATGCAGGAATTACAAGCCAAATCAACCAAATTCAGCAGTTAAAATGACAAATGAAGTTCAGAGTTTCCATCCTACACTTTTTAAGTCAAACTGCCAACTGCAATGAATGGTTATGTTTGTAACTAGAATAATTATATGGAGAAATTTTTAATTGATATTTTTAAGTGACATAATGACATGACAAACATACATTATTGAATGGTGTAATGTATGTACGTCATGTCACAATGTCACTTAAAAATGTCACCAGAAATTACAAACTAACCATAAATTCATGATTTTTGAGACCTTCTACAGCATGCAATTGAAGTATTGTTTTAGTTCCATAACAAATTTCAAGAAATCAAGATTAATCACAAATCGTCACGATAATGCCTTTTGGGTCCAAACCCAAATACCAATTCCATCAGCAAATTCAAGAAATCAAGACACAATTCGATATAAGTCATAGTCCATATATAGAATAGAATTCACCTTTTGTAACACACTACCAGATGAAACACATAAACTCCAAACAAATTCAAGAATTTAAGAACAACCAAAATAACCATAAATCCAAACCCTACCTTTTGTTAAAGTGTGATAATCCAATTCAATAATTCACCAATTCAATGCACAAGCCCAAATAAAATACATGAACGGAAAACCCAAATTACGGATAAATCTGATTTACTTCTTTTTCCCTTTGGCAGACTTCCTCTTGGGAGGAAGAACGATCTCTCCTTTAAGCACAGGGATATCCATAATCTCCGACAACCCACTGAATCTCTTGCGGAATTTCGCAACCTGGTCAGCGTCAATAAGAAGCTGTGACCTGCTGCCCAGGTAAAATGGGTGGTTCCCAGACCACACATCCACAACATACTCTTTCTTGGTTCCACCAGTAGTCATAACCAGTTCACCATTGCAGTACACTTTCGAATCCTCAAAGAATTCCGGGTGTATGTCCTTCTTCCTGCAACTCCACCGCGACCGATTGCTGCCCACAACTCCCTTCACCTGCACATAAAAAAAGTACAATTATAGCACAGAAATTCCCTATTTTGTTGCATTTTTATGAAGTAGCAGATTTAATTTTACCTTGTCAGTGAGAGAAAGCTTGGGAGGAGAGAGATTTTTGGACACGAACGTATTGGATAGAGTGAACGCCATTTTTTTTTTCTCGAAGTCACACTAGAGCAAGAATAAGCAATGGAAATTGAGGATCGGGATTGTATGGTGGGGACTTTTGAGCTAATGGGGGCAATGAAAATTATTGAATTGGTCCTTCAATTTTATTAAAATTGTAAGGGATATGCTTAAAATAAACACAGTCACTAGCGTAGAAGGATTTATCTTAAGGTTAGATGCAGAGATCGGCTTGTATGCGAAATTTATTGGTCTAAAAGACTTTTACAATCTTGTTTATAATATCCTGTCTCTATTCTATATTGTTCTAGATAGAAAGAATAAAATTCACTGTCTGTTCTTAAAATTTTTGTTTCTAAAATTTCTTCAAGTTCTTTGATTTTAAATTGTAATTCAAAGATTCTTTTACTAGTTCTGTTTATATAGTCTCTAAACGGATTCAAAGTATTACTGTATTTTTTAGAGTCTATTACTGAATCTAAAAGTTCGTAGTCTTCTTTTAAAGTTTTATCTATGACAAATACTTGGGTCTGATGTAATGATATTAAATATTCAAATTCTGGGATAATTTTTGGAAATTTTTTTTAATGTTAATTTCGTTTGAATTTGAAGTTGAAGGGCTTGAAAATGAAGGGTTCATAAATTTCTTTTGTTTTTTCAAATTATACTTTTATCCTACTTGGTACTCTCCTTAGCTTTCTGTATATCTTAAAATATTCTAATAAATCTCCTCTCTTTTTTCACCACCTAAGACATATCATCTTGAACCTGATTTCTTCCTATAAGGTTACCACTGGCACTCCCTTACAAGATTCCTAGATTAACTAACCCTTTCCCCAGTACTTAAGGATCCAAACAGGCTCACTCCGGCCAACAATCCTATCTTTTTGGGTCACTCAGGATTAACCTAAAAACAATACGGCTTCTAAAAATCAAGTTATGCTTTCATGATATGCATAGGATGAAATGATTTATGTCTACCAACAAAATTTACAGCATATAAACTACTGAAACATGAATACAAAATTAAAAAAAAAAAAAGATAAATTTTTTGGAGATTTATTAAAACATCTTAAAGATAATACAACTAAGGATTTTCCTTTCGGAAAATCCCTAAAAGGATTAAATAAAACTTGGGAAAGAACAATACCTCAAGGATATTCACAGGTTTCTATACACAGGTTTTTGGATTGAGAATTTTTCTGATATAAGGAGGTTTTTGGTTTTTGAAATGAAAGCAAGGAGATCACAAGTTGAAAACTCTTGCCTTTCCCTTCTGAAAACAAATCCTTATATAGATAAATTCTTGGGAGCAAAATTACAAGTCTATCCTAAAACATGTCTTTCTTTTTACAGCTGTCTTTGCTTTTCTAAAAGTTGTCTTATACTTTTTTGACACGCGTTTCTCCGAGCAACTCTGGTCAAAAAAGTTTGGACAATCTTATCCTATCTTTTCTAAAAGTTTCGTCGGCAGCATCTTCTTTTCTAAAAGTTCTTTGTCTTGTAGCGTCAGCAGCATCTTATGTATTTAAATTATGTTCTGCTGTGGATGAAAAAGACATTCCACTATCTGAATTATTGTAGCCTTCTCTTTCTTGGTCTTCGAATCTACTATCTCCTTGGCTAGATCCGTCTTCGTTATCTTCTGGCACTGGTGCTTTTTTATTCTGTGGGCATTTTGAAATTTCTTTTTCATTTTCTGTTTTGTTCTTGGAAAAAATTCTTTCAAAAACTTTCTCTATGGCTTCATTCATTTTTTCTTGAATTTCTTTTTCTTTTTTCTTTTTGATTACTAATTTTTTCTTTCTTTTTGATGTCTCTTTCTGGCTGAATGGGGTCTTTTGAAGTTTTTGAATTTGGGAAAGTAAATGGTTAATGGAAACAATGTCGTCTTCTGGGTCTTGGGCTTCTTCTATGATCTCTTTTCCCTTTGTATTCTGGTTACTGAGTTCTTCTTGGGTACTTTGTATTGGGCTAAGATTTTGGTCTAGGCTGGAAGATGGTTCTTGGGAATATTTGACAAGATAATCAAACTTTCCACTGAGTTGGCCCAGTGTATCCCAAATTTCTTTGGTGTGAGGAGGAAATTGCTGGGTTTTTTCAAAAAATAAATGGGCTTGTGTAGTAGGGAAGTCAACAGTTCCCTGAGTCTGTTGGGCTTTTGGCAAGTCCATAGCTATCAATGGGTTTGAAAAGTCTTTACCGGCTACCGTTTGAACCGGACTAGCTACTGACTTCTTTGGCTCAGTAGTACCTTTTCCTATACTAATCTTTAAACTGATAATTTCCTTTTCTAACTCTGTGATCTTCTTTTGTAAAAGGATTCTTTCTGTAATGAGGTTCTAGTTGGCTTCATTGATAACTCTAAAATTATTCTTCATGCATTCACAATGGTTACAAAAAATGTTCTCTTCTCTCCTGGGTGAAAAATCAAGAGGAGGGTCTTGGTAATTCATTAAAGAAGGGGAAACAAAAAAGTTAATACCTATGAGTTGTCTGGCTGAATCAAGGGCCTCTTTCAAACTTGTAAAGCCTTTGTAAAGTGGATCTTTAAAATTGCTAATGCTTTCTAAAACTTCTAACCATGTATGAAAGACACCTAACTTATGACCTTTTATGACTACATAAAACTTAAGGTGGCGTTCTGTTTGTATTTTATTTTGTATTTTCATTTTCGAAAATGTTTTGTGTTTTCATTTTTGTTTTCAAATTTGCTGAAAACGCGTTTGATTTGTCATTTCTGAAAACTGTTTTTGAAAATGAAAAGATGGAAAACACGTTCTGTTTGAAATTTTGCAGAACACTATTTAAACTATTTTTAATTAATTTGCTTGCAGAATACTACTAACTCCAACTCAAATTTCCTTTCACAATACACTAAAAATATGGTTACATGCAACACACTAATGTGAGCATTAAGAGTCTATATTAACACAACTTGGTCAGGTTCGGGACTTGAGAAATCTCTACTTCTATTAAAATCCAGAAAATGCAAGTTCTTTCAAAACCACCAGAGTCCATTTATCATTGCATTTTTTGAAATATAACAAGAATTCCCATTTAATTTTTTTTTGTAATGTTGATATTGAATTCAATAAAAATTTATTTAAACTAAGTTCCAAGTTAGGATAATTCTAAAAAAAAAAAAAAAAAAAAAAATCTTTATTTAGGCTTAGTTCCAAGTTAGGATAATTCTAAAAAAAATAAAAAAAAAATAAAAAAAATAAAAAACTTTATATTAAGCTTAGTTCTAAGTTAAGATAATTCTATAAAAATAAAAATAAAAAAAAATTCCCAAAACGCGCTTTCCGCGTTTTGGACATTTTTTGTCGAAATACACACAAAACGCCCAAAACGATGTTTCGGGCGTTTTCCGTTTTGTGTACAAATTTTTTTTTTTTGTTTTCCAAAATGCGTTTTCGAAAATGGTAAAGAGAACGCGTTTTTAGCGTTTTCGAAAATAAAAACAGAAAACGACCTCAAAACAGCAAAGAGAACAGGGGCTAAACTTTGTTCTGTTCCGATTAAAGTGTTCTGACAATGCATTCATGCATGGAAGAAAATATTTCTGGTCTTTTAGATTTTTATTGTATGAAATCCATAAATTGTCTAAGATGCATTTTTCTTCTTTTGAAAGTGAGACGTGTGCAAGTGCTTTGAAAGAAATATTACTACTTGGAAAACAAATAAGTTCTTGGTTACCAAATCTTAATTGTTCTGAATAAAATGATCCGTTCTGAGTAGATGGAGTCTGAAATGATGCAAAGGAATTTCCTGAAGGAATTCCTGGTCTTGGAGGAGGTCTAGACATCTGTAGAAAATAAAATTAGAATGAGTTAATCTCAAAAATTTCTTTATTTTCTACCATCCTACTAAGGATATCTGCTACTTTATTATCTACTCCTTTAATATGTTCAAACTCTATATTTATTCCTGTGTTCGTAATTCTATCTACAAAATTTAACCATCTTCTTCTGCTAGTTTTCTTAGAGTCTAATTTTAATTTATTATAGAAGGATACAATGGCAACACAATCTGTTCTTATTATGATTTCTTTCTTTGAAATAATAAATAATTCAAAACTATCTAAAGCATAATTAACAGCTAGAAGTTCTGCATCTAAGCTACTCATATTTCCTTTTTCTTTATAGTTTCCACTATTGTATCTGCAAATTCTTTCTATATTTTTGTCTGCATATCTGTTTGGTTTGCATAGTAAAATGGCTCCCCATCCTAATATGCTTCCATCTGTTTCTATGATCAAAAAATCTGTGTCTAATGGAATTGCAAGTTTTGGTAATTTTTTTATTTTATCTTTAATTTCTTGTACAAGTTTTATATCTTCTTGGTTAAAGAATCTCTGTCCTGTGGGAGAGGTCTTGGAATATAATGGTCCTGCTATTTTTCCTAAATCTTTTATAAATGGTCTTGCATAATTTACCAGTCCTAAGAATTTTTGAATTTGTTTTAAATCTTCTAACTTATCTGGAAATTCTAATGCCTTCTGAGCTATATGAGGTTGTAACTTTATTTCTCCCTGGCCTATATTAACTCCTAAAAAATCTATGTATTCTTTAAATAAAATCATTTTCTTTTTGCTTATAATTAACCCATGTTTTATAAATTCTGAAAATACAATTTGTAAGTGTCCTCTATGTTCTCTCATATTTTTGCTAAAAACAAGAATATCATCTATATATGCTATAATAAACTTACTATGTTTGTTAAAAATATCTTCCATCTTTCTTTGGAAAATACTAGGTGCATTTTTTAAGCCAAATGGCATGACTAGCCATTCATAATGTCCTTCTGGACATGTGAATGTTGTCCATCTAATATTGTCTGGGTGCATTTTTACCTGCCAAAATTCTAATTTTAAATCAAACTTACTAAAGATCTTACAGTCTTGAATTTTGTTGATTAAGACTGTTTTGTCTGGAATTTTGTATGCATCATCTATTGTATTGTCATTAAGTCTTTTATAATTAATAACCATCCTACTTTTTCCTCTAACTATTTCTGAGTGTTTTCTTACAATAAAGGCTGTTGATCTATGTGGGCTATCTGATCTTCTAATAACTCCTAATTTTATTAATTCGTCAATATGCATTTTAAAATCTTCTAAATCTAAATTAGTTGCTTCTATGTTTTTAGTTCTTATAATGTATTCTGGATTTTTTATTTTTATTTCACAAAAGATTCTATCTTTTTCCCAATATTTTAAAACATTTTCTCCTAATATTTCCATTTTTTCCAATCTATTTATCAAATTTTCTATATCTTGTTCTGTAATTAACATGTCATAAATTTTTTCATTATCTAAAAATTCTAAAGACTCATAATCTATTCCAAATTCTTCTATTTCTTCTTCATTTGGATCTTCTTCTTTTTCTTCTAAAAGTTGACATTCTCTTTCTTTATTGTAGGGGCAAATTTTTTCTTTAGGGCTTCCACCACGCTTCTCAGCGCACTCTGATGGATAATGTATGGTTTGTGTCGGGGTAAATAATGTATGTTTTTGGAAATGTATGAAATCTTTTGTAATTGTAACACTACCATTGTCTTTTAATAAAAAACTTAGTCCTATAATAAAATCTGTTTCTTTTAAGTTTAAAGGTCTGATCCATGTTGAGTCTTTTGGCAATGTATATTCTATGCTAAGTCCACAATTAGTCTCAAAACTTATTTTACTATTTGGTCTTAATAATTCTGTATATGTATATAATCCTCCATCCATTTGCTGTGCATTTATTGAATTTTTGGATTCTATAATATACTGATCTGGAATTAATTTTTTTATTTATTATGCAGTTACTACTACCTGAGTCTATTAATCCTAAGCATTTTATAATATAATTTCCTATTCTTATTTGATATTTTACTTTAATTGTCTTAAGTTTTTCTGTATTACATATTACTTGGATATAATTTATCTGTGAACATTCTAAATCTGGTTCTTCTATCATAATTTGCTTATCCTTTCTATTTGTTTCTAATATTTCAATTCTTTTTATCATTAGTTTCTGCATTTCTTCTAAATTTTCAATTCTTTTTCTAAGAATTTTAATTTCAGCAATTTCTAATTTATTTCTATCTAATTCTATGTTTATTTCTTCTTTTTCTATGATCATGTTTTCTTCTAAGCATTTTATACATGCTTCTTTATAATATTCTAAACATTTTGCTCTAAGTTTTCTTGCTGGATACCAATTACAGATAAAACATGCTATATTATCTGTTCCTATATTCTTTTGCCATTTGTGTTTACGTGGTTCTATTGATGTTTCCATAAATTCAGCTTCTTGTTTTGATTCTGATTCTTCATCTATTTTAATTTTAGAAAATTCGTCTAATATTTCGTAATCAGATTGTTCTTTTTCCATTTCTATTTGATCTTCTATTGATATTATACTATAAATGGATTCTTTGTCTGAAATGTATTCATCTAGTTGTATTAAATCTTCATTTGTGAATTCAATAATAGTACTTCTTTTATCATAATTATTTATTCTTTTCGGACATGTTCTTGCTAAATGTTCATTGCTATTACAAACAAAACAATTTAATTTATTTTTATAAGTTCTTTCTGGTTTAAATTTTCTGACATGTGTTTTTTCATCTAGGTATGGTTTTCTTTTATTTGATTTTCTTAAGAAGTATCTTTTCTTTATTGGTCTTTTAAAATTATTTTTATATTTCTTCTTATATGGTTTAGAGGTTGAGGCTCCATATGTTTGAGGTGTGAAAATATTTGTCTTTACAAAATTTATAATCTGTCTTCTTTAATTGTTTCTGAATTTGTAATTCTACACATTTTCCTTCTAAACATCTTATTACGTGTTGAATTCTTTGTCCTATACTACAGTTCTTTTCTGGAAATTCTTTTACAGAGGCTAAGTTGTTCCATGATTCTGTTATTTCTAATCCTAATGGTCCTGACAGTTTATGAAATAATTTGTTTCCTATTTCTTGGTTAAACGTGTTACCTGATATTGAAGTTAAATAATAATATTCATTTAAAAACTTCTTAACATATTTACCTTTAGTCCATTTATATAAGTTAAGTTGTTCTAAGTCTCTCATAGCTTTTCTCTGAATACTCATATGTCCTGAATTAGGGTCTGCTCCAGTAATTAAAATTTGTATTTTATTAACAAAATTGTAAGGGTTACTTCCTAATTGTACTAATTGGTCATATTCTTCTTTTCTTTCTATTTTATAGGCTTCCCACATTGCCTTAGTACTTTCTCCTAAGAATGTTTCTAAATATCTATGCATATCTAATGGTTCCATTTCTTGTATGTTTCTAATATAATGTCCTATTATTGTATTCTTCCATACATCTATGACATTAGTCCATGTCTGAGGATCATGTGCAGTAATATTCAATATTTGTGCTTTAGAGGCTGTCTGAAATTCTATTTTTTGTTCTAGAGGTCTCTCACTTCCTTTTGCTACATATTTACTATTTTGTGGTGGTTCATTATATGAACTATAGGCTCCTCTAGGAGGAAAACCATCTCCATAAGTTAAAATCTCATGTTTTGCGGTCTTATCAAAAGGGGTTTCATCAAATGTTCTATACCTAGTTGTATCTTCCATAAGTTCTTTTATATAACTATAATCTATAACATTTGTCTTGTTATCATTTTCTTCATTGATAATTCCTATCCTAATATTTTGTTCTGAATCATAATATAAATATTCGTTTTCTTTAATTTGCTTTGAAATATACATTTGATCTTCTAATTCTAAAAGCTCTTCTTTATTTAGAATGATTCCTAATTCTTTTGGAAAAATTATTTTATCAATATCTTCTCCTATTAGTTCTATGTGAACATTTTCTTGGTGTGGTTCTTGTTCTTCTTCATCAGAAGTTTTTGGTACATATTGATAATCAGTAAACCTTAAACTAGTTCTACCATGTACGTCTTTATAAGTTAATGATTCTCTGGGTGCAATTGGTTTTTCTTCTTCTTCTAAGAACTTATCCATATCCCATTCTAATCCTGCTAATTGTTCTGCTGAAAATTCTTTAGGTTTAACCATATTGATTCCTTTGCTACTCATTAATCCTATTACTTTATCCATATATACTTTATACTTAGTCTGTGAATTGATTGAGCATCTTCCTAGAAATCCTACATGTATTAAAAGATTATCTCCACTATTTGTTTTTTCATATCCTTTAGTTTGTATGCCTATTTTAATTTTTTCTGAAAAATCTCTGATGGTCATTAAAAAGTCTGGGTTACAGTAAATAATACCATTATTACTATTCATGTCTACTTCCATACTTGCTATCTGTCCTTTTTCTATATTGTTAAATCTTTCATCATAAATGGTAATTAGTGTCTTACATCCTAAGCTCTTTCTAGTTAATCCTTTTATTCCTATGACAATTAATCCTAAATGAATAAATCTAAAATTTCTTTTTCTAAGTTCTTTTTTAGAATCTTCTGATATTAAATTAAGTTTTACAACTTGATTGCCAATACATTTGATAAGTGTATTTTATACACTTATTTGTATGTCTAAATTAGGATTAATTATTGTCGTTTGAGAATATTTGCTATTTAACTTATGTTTATTTGTTTACTTTTCAAAAAATGTCCCAATTGAAGAAGAATGAAGCAATTAATGGAAGAATGACACGATTGGATGTTAATTGGAGCTAAATTGGACAAGCGAGGAGTTTGTGACAACAACCGGGAAACATGCTTGGTGCCAAAGTGACTAAATCAGAGGTTGGAGGACCTAATTGAATGAATTAAGAGCTTTAATGGTCAAATCGAGAAGAAGATAAAGTTTGGGGCCCAAAGTGCAACAATTGAAAGTTGAGGACTGAAGGTGCAATTAAAAGTCAGGGACCAACTTGCACAGCCGGAAAGAAGATGAAGTCGCGATCGCTGGTTCCACACCAAGCGATCGCGAGAAGATGTAAAAAATTAACCCGAGAGTTTTAGGGTCAAGCACGCGATCGCTAGGGTTGAAGCCAAGCGATCGCTTGGCTTTCCGGCTGGGCCGACTGTGGGCTTTTTCTCGCGATTTCTATCAGAATTTTCTTGTTTTGACCTAGGTTTTCTCCAAAACCTATATATACAACATGAGAGGCACGAAAATCAAACCTTTGCCTCTCCATAGAACGAGCCACAATAGAGAATCCAACATCAAATTCTTGGAGAATCAAGCATTGCAAAGGCGCGTGAATTGAAGATAATTGAAGAATTAAAACTTGGTGCAAGATTTCCATTCTTCTTATTGATTTCAATGAACGTTTTATTTTATTGTTTATGCCTTTTAATCATGATGTGTAACTAATTTTAACGTTGGGATGAACGATGTAGCCTAGTTAATTATTTTAATGCCATATTCCTTGTTTTAATGTGTTGTTGCATGTATTGATTTATTATTGTTCTTAATGCTTGAATTGCTTGATCACCAATTCATGATTTATTGAGTTATTTCCATAATCCGAGAGGTGAGTTAATAATTTAGAACGTGGTAATAAATCCAGTAATTGAACAAGAGATAGAGATATACTCTTGTAATTATTGCGGTCGTGTGTGAATTCTAGAATGTAATGCATCTAGATAAGGAATATTCAGACCCGCTGTAGAGATACATGGTTGACTTATTTAGGTAGAGTTGATTTAAACTCGAGAGAGGAATTTCAATTTAAATTATCCATATTTAGGAAATAAAAAATGGAATTGGAATTGATTTAATTGGCTAGGTGAAATCGTGAATCTCAACTACTTTACAATCATCTTTAAAAAAAAAAACAAAACAAATTTCGCAATTTAATTATTTAATTCATCTTCTTAGTTTTAATTTAAAACCACAAATTCTATTTCGTCTGTTCAAATAAAATTAGAACTAAAACATTTCGGTACTTAGTAAACAGTCCTCGTGGGAACGATAATCCGGACTCTAAGGTCCACTTTATTACTTAATTACGATATCGTACACTTGCGATCTCAAAATGCACAACAACATTGTATTTCTACTTCTCTATGATGTCTAAAAAATTGGGTTCTTGATTCAAGAATTCCTCTATTATATAGGATATCGGGATTAAGTACTCTTAACCCATGTGTCTGAAATCTTGCATAATCTTGTTCTGGATCTATGATCTCTTCTAAATTTTGATTATGTTGTTCTACTCTTCTCAAAATTCTATCTAAGAAATTTCTATTTACTCCTGATGTACTTGGTCTTGATGTTCCTTCACTAATTGTTCTTGATCTCCCTAAAAATGGTGTTGTCATACTCATCTTGGGAATTTTAAATCTCTTGATAATCTTCTTGTGGTTTTTTCTTTACCTGTTTCTTTAATATTTAAATTTCCTAATTTATTTGTTATGGATCTTAAATCACTTTCTATTTCAGGGTCTATTCTTTTATCAAAAACGTCTAATTTTTTATGCAAACTTACTAAGAGAGTAATAATTATATTATTTTGTCTAATTAAAACTCCTTCGGTTGTTTTTGGGGAATCTAAATTAGTTATTCCTTCTGGATCTTTATGGAAAATCTTACAGTAATCGAATGCTTCTTTATAGTTCCTTTCAGATTCAAAATCTCTGTTCATTAACTAAGAATAAATCCTTTTAATTCTTCTGTTTTATTATTAATCTTTCTTGTTTCTTGTAAAATTTCTTTATTAGAATCTAAAATTTTTGTTATTTCTGAAAAATTACTCTTAAAAAATTTACTAATTTCACACTTTGACGTGAATCATAGTAAACTTAACATGAAGATCAATATCACAAATTATGAAGAGTTTGGGACTTAAAAGGTGCAAAATGCAGCAGGGAACATTTCTTAAGACGTGAGCATGCTTAATTCTAGTGTTTACCAAGCAGATTTTTAGTCAAATGTTGAGACCATGTTTTCTTGTAGAAAATATTCAAATTTGATCACAACCAGAGTTAAACATTTTGATGATATTTTCGAATTTTAAGTTAATTCTGTTTTGTTAGCCTACAATTATTTTATTTAGATTCCTAATTAGATTAGGATTATGTTTTATTTTATTTTCTGACTCAAGAAAATTGCCGATGAAGAGAAATTTCAAGAATGATCAAGAATTTAAAGAAACTCAAGGAAATGGTTCTTGAATTTTTGAAATTATTTATTCTGGAATTTTTGAAATAAATAAAAAACTAAAAAAATAATTTTTTAGTAATTTTTTGACGAAAATTAACCCAATAATTGAGAAACTCGGAAAAAAAATCCATTTTTGAAGAACTTTGATTTTTTTCTTCCAAAAGAGACAAAATTAATTGGAATTAATGACATCACCAAATAAAAAGAAACAAATTGGATATGAATGATTCAAGTAACAAACTCTATGATAAACCTAAGGAAACAAACTGGATATGAATGATTCACAAGTAACAAACTCTATAATAAACACAAGGAATCAAACTAGGATAAAAAGATATAACCTTGATTTTGGAGCCTAAGGTCTGATACCAATTGATGCAAACTACGTTGCAATAGTAGTTACGAACCCACACAAGATTAATAACGAACCCAAGAAAGTCAAGAGTCAATGTTCAGAGTTTGAATCAAGAATATTGAACCAAGCAATCAACACAATCGACGACGATATGTTGACCTCTTAATCACAAGATTAAAAAACTTCACACTAAGTTATTTGTACGCCACAAGAGAATAATCTTAATAAGTTCGGAGTTAGTTCAATGAAGAACAAGTATTGAAAGCAATATGCTTTTCGAATTATAACAATTAAGTATTATGTGATGTGGTACCTTTAAAGCTTGTCATATATTGTTGGGTAAGCCATTGAGGCATGAGAGGAAAGCAATTTGTGATAAAGGTAAGAACTGCTATGGGTTTCTTAAGGATGGTAAGTCAATCACCCTAACTAGTTTAACACCAGAACAAGCACTTGAAGATCAAAAGAATGTGAAGAAAAAGATTGATCCATTATCTAGATTGAATTATCAATTAAAACTTCTAAAAGAGGATATGATTGCAAGGAAAGGTAAAAATATAGTTGAATTACAAAAAGTCAGTGAAAGAGAGGCTGTGATTGAGTTACAAGAAGAGCTTCGAAATATGAATGTTGAGAAGGATGGTGAATTGAATAAAGAAATAGAAGTTCAAAATCTGAACATTGGTGTGGAAGATAAAAATTTAGGTAGTAAAGAGGAGGTACGAGAGACAGATCATGAAACAATAAAAGAAGAGGTGCATGAGCCGAAGGATGAGACAAAACAAGAGGTGGTTGAGCATGCGGGTGAGGAAATAAAAAAGATGATTGAGCAAAATAGTGAGAGTATTAAAG
This sequence comes from Ligustrum vulgare, assembly GCA_963555705.1. Classification (NCBI taxonomy): domain Eukaryota; kingdom Viridiplantae; phylum Streptophyta; class Magnoliopsida; order Lamiales; family Oleaceae; genus Ligustrum; species Ligustrum vulgare. Next base: position 35,342,633 of record OY743173.1, on the reverse strand, counting down.
GAGGTGAAGAGAAGAACCTCGTTGTTGGACATGATGAAGTTTTGTTGATTCATCATGAGTTCAAGGATCTTGGAGTGTAATTCCACCTTTTCATTTTACACACATTCTTGGTTTTCACATAATTGTTCTATTAATGTCTTTATAAATCATTTAATTGGCAATATTATTGTCAATAATTTGAATTAGTAGAAGGACTTGGAAGTCTCCATGATCAATGTGTCAATTAGAATGTGTATAAATTGTCTATGTTGCCAAAATTACATTTAATTTGATATTGGCGTAAGTTTAGAGATTATTTTGGATCAAATAGAAGTCGTGGACTTAAATTACCAATTTATGAGAATTGGGGGGGACTGAGTTCCAAATTATCAAAATCAAAATTTAAAGCCCCTCCCTCTCACAATCTCACACCGTCCCTCCCTCTCAACTTACGATGGCACCTCTCTTGGCTGTGCTCCTCTCACCGCCGTCGACCACACTGCCGGTAAAGCCCCTCCCTCCCCTTCACCATCCCCCCCCACACACACACACACACACACTGCACCGCACCGCACCGCACTGCACACACAAATTTCACACATAGTTAAACACACATGAACACACACATGTACGGATATATATATATATATATATATATACAGTTCCGTTCTCCAAGCGCAGGAGAAGGAACTTAAGCTTTGCCTTGTAAAGGCAAAGCTATATTTGCATACGAAGGAGGGTGTCAGCCACTGACACCCTATTTTTTTATTTTTATATTCTTTGTCTTTTATCGTAAAATTGCCCATAAATTCGCCTCCGTTTGGTAAAAGGATTTCTTTGTTAATAAACATGTTTATGAATAACACAATTTTTCAAATCAGTTTTTAATCACATATTGTTTCTCTCCAATTTTCAACCATTACTTTCTACCTCAAAATCATAAATAAAAAAGTGTATAAACTAAATAGTGTTATCAAATACTTCATTCACTAACTCAAAAAGTACAGAAACAAATTCGCGACTGAGTAATTTCATATTTTCAGAGGCTTATTTATATCTCTTTTTGTCGAAATCTTTGATAAATTATTTTTCTTTATTTACAAAACAAAACATATATATATTTATTAAATGTGTTGTGTTATATATAAATGTAAATTTTAATTTGTTTGATTTTGTTAGTTGGTGTTTTATTTTATTTTTTTACAGCAAGTTTTACACGTTTTTGTGTTTAAATTACTTCCTGAACTAATTTTTTTTTTTTTCATATTAATATTTAGGAATGAAAGGGGAAGATAATGTATTTATTCCATAAGTGATTGTTGGTGTGATTCCAAAATTTGGGCAAGAAGTATTTCAAACACAAAAACATGTAAAACTTACTCTAAAAAAATAAAATAAAACACCAACTAACAAAATCAAACAAATTTAAAACTTACATTTATATATAACACAACACATTTAATAAATATATATATGCTTTGCTTTGTAAATAAAGAAAAATAACTTAACAAAGAATTCAACAAAAAGAGATATAAACAAGCCTCTAAAAATATGAAATTACTCAATCGCTAATTTTTTTTCTGTATTTTTTTAGTGAGTGAATGAAGTATTTGGTAACACTATTTGGTTTATAAACTTGTTTATTTATGATTTTGAGGTAGAAAGTAATGGTTGAAAATTGGAGAGAAAAAATATGTGTGATTAAAAAGTGATTTGAAAAATTGTGTTGTTCATAAACATGTTTATTAACAAAAAAATTCTTTTACCAAACGGAGGCGAATTTATGGACCACTTTACGACAAAAGACAAAGAATAAAAAAATTTAAAAAAATAATTAAAAAATAGGGTGTCGCTACACTTTTCAGTGACTGACACCCTCCTTGGCATGCAAATAAAGCTTTGCCTTTACAAGGCAAAGCTTAAGTTCCTTCTCCTGCGCTTGGAGCTCACGAGAAAGGAACTGTATGTGTGTGTGTGTGTGTGTGTGTGTAGAGGTAAGTTTATTATTACAATTTTAGATATTGATTTATTCTAGATTTCAGTTTTTAATTGTTAATTGGAGATTTTATTAATGATTTTTTATGAACTAGTATTACACTCATGCGTTGCAAGGAAAAATAATATGAATGATTTTAATTTAAATATCATTTCAAAATAGAGAAAAATTGAACATATAATTTGCTTTGATTAATAATTAGAACTATCAACAAATGCTAAAAGTAGAAATGAATTAGAATTCTCATAGAATTTTGGAAAACCTCTTTATTCATTACTTCAAAATAATGTGGATTGTAATAGTAAATTTTGGAGAATGCGTGGTTAAAAAATAAGAAATCTTTTTGGATTTATGTGTGAATTGTTTTATTGATACAATGTGTGATTGAAAATGAGTTTTGCAAAAAATTAGGTTTGAAATAATGAGTATCAAACATGAACTAAATTGTTTGTATAGTTTGTGGTTGTCCACACTTGTGTGATGCACGAAATTTTTTATAGATAAAATATATTTTAAATAATTGCTTACACTTAAATTAAATAATGCAATTTTTGCATAAAATAAATAAAAATTTTGTCAAGATATTTTTTACTGTAATGAATAGAAATAATAATCTTCAAAATATTATAATTTATATAAAATAAAGTAATTGCAACAAATTTATATATATATATTCTCCTGCACACATAGTTAAACACACATGAACACACACACACATGTACGATATATATATATATATACAGTTCCGTTCTCCTGCGCTTGGAGCGCAGGAGAAGGAACTTAAGCTTTGCCTTGTAAAGGCAAAGCTATACACTACAACAAAAATAGTCTTTTGCAAAACTCAAAAAATGTTGCCAAAATATTTTTGCAACGTTTAGCAAGTGTTGCAAATCGCAGTGTTGCAGTAGAAAAAAAACTTTTTGCAACGTTTTTTAAGTGTTGCCATAAACCCTTTTGCAACGTTTATTAAGTGTTACGGTAGACCCTTTTGCAACGTTTTTTAAATGTTGCTGTAAACCCTTTTGCAACGTTTATTAAGTGTTGCGGTAGACCCTTTTACAACGTTTTTAAGTGTTGTCGTGGACCCTTTTGCAACGTTTATTAAGTTTTGCGGTAGACCCTTTTACAACGTTTATTAAGTGTTGCGGTAGACCCTTTTGCAACGTTTTTAAAGTGTTGCAAAAACTTTTAACTCAACATTTTGCAACATTTATTGAGTGTTGCCATAGACCCTTTTGCAACATTTTTTGAACGCTGCTATATATATATATATATTTAAAAATATTATTGAACAAATTATTTATAAAATCCAAATTTTTGTAATTACTTCATTAAAATGCTACTTTAAATAAAAAACAAAAGTAAATACATTATGAATTTTCAAATCCATACAAAATAAAGTCTTGATAATGTCTAATAAATCCACAATACAGAATAACAAATCCACGAAAGAAAGTGTTGATAATGTTTAACAAATTCGCAAAAGAACATCATCATTTGACAAAAGAAATATTTTACTACGGGAATATCAACTTCATCCCGCAATATAGTCACACCTTTAGATCGAAAAATTCGGTCCATCTTCAAAGTTACACCTATAACAAATTTGTGCAAATAAGTGAATGTCACGTTTTATTTAATAAATGGTAGAAAAAATAAAAAATAGAGTTAAAAGCAAAATACATTTATATATTTCAAATGTGATTTCATAGAAATTGATATGACTTATCCTAAATCAATCTACTAGATCAGAGACGTGAAAGTGCATCGATGACAGATGTCAGCTAGATGCTAGATCTACCACCAAGGAAAATGAGCTTTTCACCCAAAGTGTAAAATTAAACTTAGATGTGTTAACTTCTCTTTCCTTCCCTTCTATTGTAAAAAATTCTATAAAAATTTCGACAGAACCTCTCTTATAAATTGGACTTAGTCAACCTATAAAAAAAATCATAACCAACATAATAATTTAAAAATCAAACCAACACATCAAACGACTTCCAACATCAATCCCTAACTCCTCAACATCACAAATTCAACAATAAACTCTATCTAAACTCAAATCAAATTTAAAACTAATTAATAATAACTAACAAAAATCTTGAATTCAAATTAAGCTTGTTTTCAAATAGACTTTTATGAAGTTAGTCATAAATAAGAATTACACAAGATCATTGAATAAATAAACGTTTCTTATCATAAGAAGCTCTTCCACTAGCATTTCCAATGCTTTTGCTCAGTTCATGATCACCTGAAACGAGGGGGAGAAAATATTAGTTTTCAATAATCAACTCTATCTATTATAATGTATATGCACAATATATAAGTTACTTCTCAAGATTTCTTTAAGAAATATTTGGCATGTGAGAAACATATATTTGTCAAACTAATCTAATACAACTCTTTGGCCAAGCAATGGTACTTCCGTAGGCATCCTTTAAAACTCGAAATTCATCGGTAGGTCTATATAAGGTCAAGTGATCCATATACACTTCCTCAACCCAAACCTTCCAACAATATAGTCCAAGTGGAATGTGATGCACCTTCACGCCTGGGTCTACTAATGCAATCCTCCCTTCAGCTAGAACTTCTTCATCTTCAATGTACCAATGCAATAATTGCCACCTTGCATTTTCCTTGATTGCGATATCTTTATGGATATCACTTCCTTGTTGTGACTACAAATTCACGTTAAAATTAAGATATTTCCATATTAAATAAATAAGATATAATAAAAAAAATTAAATAAACAATATGTAAAGCTAGATTAAAAAACCTGAGACGTAAAAGCACGCGAATTTCTGTCCTCGACATTTTTGCTATTATTCTATAAAGTGACAAAAATTACTGGATGTTATTCTGCATATTAAATTACTTGGGAATAGTACTAAAAAAACATGAAATGTTAAAAAATTATAACCTGTTGAGTCAAGTTGACAAACTCTTCAAATTTTTCTTCTAGCACCCTGACTCTTTCCGACTGACTTTGTACTTGACTTTCTAGTTCTTTCACTCTCCCAGTACTATGAATTTGTCCATCAGCTCTTGATGGTGCAACTCCAAACCCAAGTCCTCTTACTCTCCCATGACGTTCCGGACCTAAAACTCGAGCAATAGCATCATCGCGGATAGAATCCTCTGCTGGTGTATTGGAAATTGATTGGGCACACTCTTCTGCCCTTTCTTACACTTACGAAACTCAAATTATACACTAGTAAACGATATATAAGTCAAATCAGATTATTACAAGACTACAAATACCAAAGTCTCGGCAGCTGCTTCATTAATAGGTTTTCCATCCTTTCGAAGATGTCCCTGAGTCCATAATGTAGCTCTTAGCCTTTTTATATTTGGATTCTTTTTCTTCTGCAATGCAAATTCAATAATTACATTTATTGAGATTTTTTCTCTACAATACAAGATAGGTTTGTAATGTACCAATTCATGAGCCATACGAGGATAACCCTTTCGACCCATTGTATGGAGAAGTTTCAGATTAGTTCTCAGTTCACTAAACTTGGAACTTTGTTCCTAATTTGGAAAACAAAATAAAATAATTAAAAACTAGCAAATAATCAAATAAAAAGCAAAAGATTCATTTGTAAACATTACTTACCTGAAATTCAGAAGATATGGTATCTTCGAAAAATTTCTTCCATACTTCTTCAGAGTCGACATTTCTTGGTCTAAGGAGGCCAATAGTACGTGTTCTATTCACACTTGATATTACTTGATGTTTTCTCAACCTTAATTTGTACGTCCTCCAATATTTTCCCATGTATTGAAATGTCATTTTCTGATTAAAATCACACACATTGAATCTTTGCTGCATTTGTTAACAAAGACATTAAAAACTTTTAAAAAAATGTATTATTATGAATGAAAAATAGACAACACATAATTTTAAAAGTTATTTCGAAATATACCTGTACAAAATTCCAAAGTTCCTTTTTCTTTTCTTCGTCCATCGAATGCCAACTTTTAATTACAACGAGCACATGTTCCCGTACCATGGCTCCAACAATGCTAGAAAATTTCTCGGAATTGGTACCAACAACTTGTCCGAATTCATTAAAATCAAGATCCATCTTTTGATTATTTTCAGGAACCATTTTAACTTGGCTTGGACCTCTTTTCTTTTTGGGAGCATTTGCAAGTTCCTGTGTCTTATTTTGCTCATCAACAACTGGAGTAAATATTGTATTTTCTGCCTCACTAGAAATTCTTAATCTTTTACTGGCCTTTCGGTATTTGTTCACAATCGCATTACTTTGCCGTTTATAACTCTTGGAAGATTTCCTAGTTGACTTTAATTACAACATAAATACAAAGAAGCTGAAATTAATTATTCTCAAAACTTAAAAAATACCATATATAGTATATATGAAAATGAAAATTACCTCGACTTTATCCATTGTCTAACATATATGCCCCACAGTAAACTTGTTCGACAAAATTCCCTACAGACACAATAAAATCTGCAACATAAAAAGAAATTAAGGTTAGAGATCTTAACCAAAGGAAATAATTGTAGGCAAGTAATGTGATAAATTCTGATGTTTAAAAAAACACTTGCTAAGACAAGTGGATTGCACAATAGTACTTTGTTCATTATAAATCAAATATGACGTGTATAAAAAACAAACCATAAAGACGATTACCAATCTAATCTGTGTATTACATAATATGCCTTCAATATCTATCATTGAATAATTTTCATCGTCAACATGATTGTCTTCAAGCTGTGATATATCTACTGGAATAGTCGTCTCATAAATAGTATCTTCCTCCATGTGTAATGCGTGAAGTTCTCTTGATGGCGCTTGCAAAGCAACATACCAATCAGATGTTTCATTCTCCCTTGAATAAAACACTTGTTTCGCTTGTGATGCTAAGATGAAAGGATCATGTTCAAATTGTCCATGTCCCTCGTTAAGGTTAACCAAAGTGAATCCATCTTCCATTTTTATTCCATTCACGATATTTGCCCAATCACACTTGAATATTGGAACATGAAACATATTGTAATCAAGCACTATAACATCACGCAAAACTCCATAATAATGAACCTTCCCAACTTCATGTGCTTTATCTTTTGCACTAGATCAACAAATTGTTGTTGCTTCAACTAAAATTCCACTGTTTTGACTAGATTTTTCTGCATCCTTAGTGTGAAATCGAAGACCGTTTATGACAAAACTTGAATATGACGTGGATTGGCATCTAGAACCACGTGCAAGCCACTTCAAAGTATTTGAAACATTATCCATCAACAGCTGATCTTTAATCTGTTATTCTTTTAAACGAATTAGAAATAGAAAGAAATATTAAATAAACATCTATAAATTTGATATGTATTGCAACCTTATCTTTCAACCAGCCAGCAAAAGAATCAATGTGTTTCTTTTGCAATAAAGTCTCGTTTCTTTCAAGTCACTTGTCCAAACTCTTGAGCTCATCCATATGCATCCTAATTTAAATGCATTAAAAGATATATATGGTTGAACAACTAAAAATCTACCTAAATAGATATTAAAAATCATACGTTGTGTATGGTTGAATTTCTGTACTATTTAGCAACACATAGCGATGAGCAACTTTCAGCATCTCATCAGGTAGTACAATCGACTTCCCTTTTGAAATTGTACGTCCTACCATCAAGAACTCATGCTCATATTCTTCATTGCGTGCTGGCTTAGAACCTATTTAAGAGGCTCGTGTTATGTATTTACTACAAAACAACGCATTTTCTTCAACAATATATCGTTCAGCTATGCATCCTTCTGGTCGTGCTCTATTCATAACATACCCTTTCAACACTTTCATGTACCTATACGAGTACAAAAGTCTAAAACTTATGAAATGAATTTTATAAAGAATTTAGCTAGTAGAATAACTTAGAAGGAGTATTACCTCTCAAATGGGTACATCCATCGATATTGTACTGGTCCACATATACGAACTTCTCTCTTAATGTGGATTGTCAAATGAACCATTATATCAAAAAAAGGAGGAAAATATCTTTCCAACGTGCATAAAATTTCAATAACATCATCCTCTAATTGTTCGACCTTATTTCTATCTACAACTCCTTTACATATTTAATTGAAAAATGAGCACCATTTAAAAATGGAGTTCCTTGGGCCTTTAGGTAGAAGTCCTCTCAATGCAACTGATAATAATTGTTGCATCAGAATGTGACAATCATGAGATTTCAGTCCAACTATCTTACTTTCTTCCATTGAAATACAATTTCCAATATTGGATCCATAACCGTCAGGTAATCTTAAATTAGAAAGCCTTTTGCAAAACACTTGTTTTTCTACTTTTGATAAAGTGTGAGGAGCAACAAGTAGGTAAAACCTATTTCCTCTACTCTCAGGATGCAAAGCATGCCTAATATTCATAACTTCCAAGTCCTTACGAGAGTTTATACCATCTTTAGATTTTCCTTTCACGTCCAAAAGTGTACTAATGATGCTTTCACAAATATTCTTTTCCACGTGCATCACATCCAAGTTATGGCGTACAAGTAAAGTCTGCAAATTAAACATCAATAATGTCATGATAGACTATACTCAATTACAAGTATCAAGGAAATACTAATAAGAAATATTACAAAAATTACCTTCCAATATGGTAGCTTGAAAAATATTGACTTTTTCTTCTAGGTTACATTAGATTGAGTTGTACCCTTCTTCCTCTTTCCCTTACCACCTTTTCCCCAATTATCAGGAATTTTATCAACTTCAATAGAATCTTCTTCACTAGTTTTTATCTTTGGCCTACGTCCATTTTCAATATGTCCATTAAACTAGCTCTTTTTCATACGAAATGGATGATCTAAGGGGAGAAATCTTCTATGTCCCATGTACGCAAATTTCCTACCATGTGACAACCATAGCGAACATGTTTCTTCTCGACAAATAGGGCATGCAATTCTTCCTTTGACGAACCATCCAGATATATTTCCAAATGCAGGAAAGTCATGTATTGTCCACATCAAAATAGCTTTTAAGTTGAATGTAGACTTTGCAACTGCATCATACATCTCAACCCCATGACTCCATAACAACATTAAGTCATCAACAAGTGGTGCAAAATAAACATCTATGTCATTACCTGGCTGTTTTGGTCCCGGTATCAATAAACTCAACATCAAACTGTCCTTTGACATGCATAACGAGGGAGGCAAGTTATATATAGTTAAAATTACTGACCAACAACTGTATTTATAGCTAAGATCTTTGAAAGGATTAAAACCATCAATAGCAAGACATAATCTAATATTTCGAGCTTCTGATGCAAAATGTGGGAATCTTCTATTTATCAGTTCCCAGCTTAATGAATCAACCGGATGCCTCATTTTACCATCTGAACTTTTATTATTTGAGTGCCATCTAAGTTGTTTTGCCATCTCATGTATTCCAAACATCCTCTTAAGTCTTGGTATTATAGGAAAATAACGCAAGACTTTTGCTGGAACTTTTTTCTGAATTTTCTTTGTTCGTTGGTTAACTTTCCATCTTGAGCAACCACATTTTGGACATAATTCAACATCCTTAAGCTCATTTCTATATAGAAAACAATCATTCAAACAAGCATGTATCTTCTCATAGCCAAGATCAAATACAATGACAAGTTTTTTTATCTCATAAAATGAGTTTGGAATTGTATTATTCTCTGGCAACATTTCCCGAACTAGGTTTATGAGTTCATCGAAACCGATATCCGATAAACCATGTTTAGCTTTATGCCTAAACATGGCAACCGAAGCAGACATTTTCGTGAACGTCGTACAACCAGGATATAAAGGAGTTTCAGCATCATGAACTAAATGCTCAATCTCTTGGTCTTTCATCAGGAGGATTCTCAATATCTACATCATGTTGTTGATAGAAGTCCTTAAACATCCTACGTGACTCAGGTATTTCTACATCAATCAAATTAGTTTGACTTGATCGTTCTCCGTGAAATACCCAAGTAGTGTATGTAGGATCCATACCCATAATAACCAAATGTTCATAGACTATATCATGATGATGATGCTTTACATTCCTACACTTAACACAAGGGCATACTAGCATTTCTGAATTCTGATTTTTAAGAGCTACTTCAACGAAATTCCGTGCTCCATCTCTATATTGTTCAGAAAATCTACAAGTAAAGTTTTATGATCATTACATATTAAATTATTTTAATGTTGCAACTAGATTCATTATATCTAAGTTCGGATAACCTTGATAATTGTAGCCACTGTTTGTCCATTATAAGGCAAAGATTATATCCAAGACTGAATAATTCTATAGAAATTTCGACAGAACCTCCCCTATAAATTTGACTTAGTCAACCTATAAAAAAACATCATAACCAACATAATAATTTAAAAATCAAACCAACACCTCAAACAACTTCCAACATCAATCCCTAACTCCTCAACATCACAAATTCAACAATAAACTCTAACATAGTTTTTCAAGTCATTTAAATGCATCTGAAATTACAGAAAGAAAAACTAGTAGCAACTCGTTACAAGTAGGGGTGGACATGGTTTGGTTTGGTTCCCAGAACCAAACCGAACCATGAAATTCATTTACCAAAGTCTAATTCATTGACAGTATGCATTTTATTTTATTTTCTTCTTTTACGGTTTTCTTTTGCTCGATTGTTAAAATAATATTTCGAACTATGTAGCATGTGGATAGGAAATGGCATATCAAATGTTATGAAATTCTGAATGAAATGTGTAATTCCATTGATTATAACGATCAAGAGGTTATATTTTCAATTTCAGCTTTCTCTCCTTTAGAACCCATCTACAGACTACAGCAGATTGAAGTTACAAAAATTCCATTACCGTTAAGTTGTTAGAAGAAGACTGAAGTTATAATTTACAAAACAGAGTTCCATTAACCCATTTTGGCATTTTGCTGCTTTACAAGTTACAACCACAAAAACGAAACAAAATCGAACAAGAACAATAATAAACCACAATTCTGGAAGTGAACTAAAAAAATCGAACAATAATCCACAAAACCACAAAATCGAACACTAAACCCAAACATCGAACAACAAACCACAAAATCAAAAAATATAGCACAAAATCGAACCTGAAAGAAACTGGAAAAATCGAACAATAATCCACAAAACCACAAAATCGAACACTAAACCCAAACATCGAACAAACATCGAACAACAAACCACAAAATAAAAAAATATAGCACAAAAGGTAATTTGGAAAACCCATTTTTCAAGGAAAACTTAATGCAATCAAAGGCAAGCTTAGTAAAACCACTGGTTCTTCTCTCTTCATAATTTCTGCCCGCACAAAAAGAGGAAAATGCACATATATTAAAACTAGACTTTGAAACCACCGAACCCACTCTTCAAAACTATCGATACCACACCTCTTCTCGCCAATCAAAAGCCTTCATCTTCGACCATGCTTTGTTCTCTATTGCTCAACTTTTGTTTCCTTCGGCGACTTTGGCGTTATAGAAAATGTAATATTCCATCCTCTCCATCTCAAGTAAGTGCAGGACAAAAATGCCAGAGACTTGTGAGGATTGGAGTCCATTTCATTATTGGAATTTGTATTAATCTTTGTGTATTCTATTATTCCATTTCAAGAACAATTTTTGTATAGTGTAAGAGTTGAACCGGTACTCTTCAAATTTGCTCGGTTCATTTTTATTTAGACGTGATACTTAACGTATTTCACCTTGTTGTACAATAAAATACCCAAAGGCTGAAGGAAAAGTTAACTGTTGCATTGATTCGTGACCTAGATCTGTACAAGCAGCTTAATCCTAAGATAAATGTGCATAAGACATGTAAGCAAACTGTACATGCTAAGGAAAGATGCTCACAATTAATGGTACAAGAGAACTGAGGGCAGTAAATTGTGCAAAATGCAAATCCGTGATGTTAAATTTTTAATGTTATTAAAGCTAAATCTTCAAGGGATATTAAATTACACAAATTTAAATTTAATCTAAACAAAAACTAAAAACGAAAATTCAAAATCAGACAATCAGTAAACTAATCAAAGTATCAAACTGGACTTGGAACTTGGAAGTGGGTAATTTACCAAATGTTACCAGGCAGCCAGTAGGCACCAGCCACCAGCAATCAGGGGCGGTGATATGGGGTGAGCAATATACGTCAATTTCAGTTTTCTTTTAGGTCGTCATTTACTAATTTGATAAATATTAGTCTTTCATATAACCCCTTTTTGTGTGTGTGTGTGGATAATACTATAACTCTGTACATGAGTGGCATGCCTATTAACTGTGGATAGATAAAGATTTCTAACATATAAATAGTGCCTGATTGATTTCACAGTATTGTTTTGATCTTTCAGTTAAACATTTCTAAGTTGAAAATGTGATGTTCATTATTTGAAATGAAATAGAAATTTCATTAATAAACATTGCAAGCTGGTTTCTACCCAAATGATAGGTAAACAAGAAATTCTTTCCAAAGTAATCATTGAAACTCCTAAGATTGGAGTTAATATGCCACATGACCATAACATACTGATTTGGGGCTACAAATAGAATTTGTTAACTGCTCAATTTGCTCACAGGTGGTGAACCAGAAATGGCACCAGTGGACAGTCCAAAGGCTTCTTACTAACTTCAGAACCTTATAGCACCTTGTCCATACAATAGAAAGCTATATACTGTTTAATTTTCTAAGCATATATCTTAGATTTACACATGATTTGTCTTAAAATATTGCCCATTACATACATTTTTACTTTTTAAACATGATTTGAGCAACATTTTGTATATGTATTTAATGTTTCCCACTTTATAATCCTAATTCCTACACATAGTTATGATGAGCAACTAGTTTATATTCCAAAGGAGGCAGTAAAGAATCAGTTCATATTAAATACCTTACAGATAATGTCAATTTTCATCCCGTACGACCGTACCTATCTTGGCCTCAAGTTTCTCTTGGAAACTTCTCAATGTTAGTTCGTGAGATACGAATACAACCACAAAAGTGAGAAGCTTGAGGGTTTAGCCTGACATTGATGTGTGCCCCTCTGCTTTATTTCTACTGAAACTAGAGCTAATAGAAAATAGACTGTAGTCCAACTCATTTATGCTGTTTGAAACTAGAGCTAGTAAAAAATAGACTGTAGTCCAACAAATTAGTGAGTAAACTAGAGCTAGTAGAAAACTAGAGCTAGGATCCGATAATCTAATATCTAAATCATATCATAAAATCTAAAATTGAATAACCCAAAATCATATTATCAGCATTCTAGAAATCAAAAACTAAATCACATAATGCCATTTACATAAATTGATAAACACATTCAAAAATCAAATCTCGAAATCACATTTTCACTAACCTCAAATGTCTGATTCAATCTCAATTCTGTGCAAAATGCCAAAATGAAAAATCCAAATGCAACAATTCTGTGGACTGGACTGTGATGTTAAATTGTTAATGTTATTAAAGTTAAAGCTTAAGGGATATTAAATTACACAAATTTAAATTTAAGCTCAATATATAAAATCTGAAAGCGAAAATTGAAAATCACTAAACTTATCAAATTGGAGCTTAAATAAATATTGTTATTTACCAAATATGAAATATTAGTCCGGCAAGCACCAGCAAGTAGGGGCAGGGGCAGGGGCCGACGGGAGGTGGTAGAGTGGAGCTCGCGCGCGGAGAGTAGAAGCCAGAACTCTAGAACCAGCAAAAGCCAGAATAGAATCCAACACTGGAGCAAGGTCTGGAGAGGGACAGCAGACGACAACGGAGCTGTGGAGGCAAGCAGACGACAATGGAGTTGTGGAGGCTGAAGCAGACGGCAATGGAGCAAGTTCGGAAGTCACCGCAGTCGGCAAGGCAGCAGACGACAACGGAGCTGTGGAGGCTGAAGCAAGCGAGTAGCGGGCCAGTAACTAGGGTTTGTGCGTTTTCTTAGGAGTTGAGGGAGTAGAGGAAGAAGTGGTCACGATGGTAGAGCTGGGTTGGATTTGTTTTCGCGAGTGTGGAGCTGGGTTGGATTTGTTTTGCACAGCAATAGACACACGAGTATTCAAATTGGAGGCACACGAATTTGGGATTGGAGGGAGTCTCTGATAATTTGGCGCCTCGGTGAAATTTGCAAAAATTGTGATGCTTGGGTAGTGAGAATTTTAATTGTCACTAAATTATAAATAAATTATATTTTTATTTTTTTTGTATGGATATAATAATTTGTGACATTTGGAATAATCATAAAATTAAGTAACGATTCTAAATGTTACTAAAATTTAGTAACGATTCTAAAACGTTGTAATAAATAGCCTATTGCAACGTTTAAAAAACGTTGCCAAAATTTAATTTGAGTGTCGCCAAAATTCCAACTTATCGTAACAATTTTTAAATGTTGCAAAAAGGGATAAATCTCAAATATTTATATCAAATGCAACATTCAATTACAAAATGTTGCGGTTGACCACTTTTAGCAACATTCAATTAGCAAATGTTGTCATTCAAATGTTGCAAAAGCCCATTTTTGTAGTAGTGATATTTTCGTACCAAGGAGGGTGTCAGCCACTGACACCCTTTTTTTTATTTTTATATTCTTTGTCTTTTATCGTAAAATTGCTCATAAATTCGCCTTCGTTTGGTAAAAGAATTTTTTTGTTAATAAACATGTTTATGAACAACACAATTTTTCAAATCAATTTTTAATCACATATTGTTTCTCTCCAATTTTCAACCATTACTTTCTACCTCAAATCATAAATAAACAAGTTTATAAACCAAATAGTGTTATCAAATACTTCATTCACTAACTCAAAAAATACAAAAACAAATTCGCGACTGAGTAATTTCATATTTTCAGAGGCTTGTTTATATCTCTTTTTGTCGAAATATTTGATAAATTATTTTTCTTTATTTACAAAACAAAACATATATATATTTATTAAATGTGTTGTTTTATATATAAATGTAAGTTTTAATTTGTTTGATTTTGTTAGTTGATGTTTTATTTTATTTTTTTACAGCAAGTTTTACATTTTTTTGTGTTTGAATTACTTCTTGAACTTTTTTTTTTCATATTAATATTTAGGAATGAAAGGGGAAGATAATGTATTTATTCCATAAGTGAATGTTGGTGCGATTCCAAAATTTGGGCAAGAAGTATTTCGAACACAAAAACATGCAAAACTTACTCTAAAAAAATAAAATAAAACACCAACTAACAAAATCAAACAAAAAATGAGTTTTGCAAAAAATTAGGTTTGAAATAATGGGTATCAAACATGAACTAAATTGTTTGTATAGTTTGTGGTTCTCCACACTTTTATGATGCACGAAATTTGTTATAGATAAAATATATTTTAAATAATTGCTTACACTTAAATTAAGTAATGCAATTTTTGCATAAAATAAATAAAAATTTTGTCCAGATATTTTTTACTGTCATGAATAGAAATAATAATCTTCAAAATATTATAATTTATATAAAATAAAGTAATTGCAACAAATTAATTATATGCGGTCCTATATTTAAATGAATGTAACAGATTAAACAATATTGACGATCCACGAAAGTTAAAATCAACCTCAAAATTTGCGATACAAGAAAGTGAAATTTAACCAAGAGGCCCTTTGCATAATTAATTTTTAAATGTGATGCATTTAATTGAATAATTAAATGCATATTTAATTATATGTCAAAAAAAAAAATTTAAAAAAATCTAAATAAAATATATATAATGAGCCTTTTGTCTATGTCCCTATTTGATGTTGTTTTAAAAAAGTATATTTGAAATGAATAGTGACTTTTAGGAAAATGTGTGGTTAAAATGTAGTGAATATTTTTTGAGTTTATGTCCAATATTATTTTATTGATAAATGTGTGGCTGAAAAGAAGAAAGAGAAATGTGTTAATAAATTAAAAGGAGGCCAAACATGCACTACAACAAAAGTGACTTTTTACGACGTGCAAAGTGCACGCCGTAAAAGGCCATGCCGTAAAATCTTACGGCGTGCATCGCTGCATGCCGTAACAACTCACGGCGTGCATTGGTGCACGCCGTAAAAACTCACGGCATGCACTAATGCATGCCGTAAACATTGACCGTGAGTATTTACGGAGTGCATTTTTGCACGTCGTAAATTATAATTTGATTTTAAAAAATAATATTGTAAATTGTATAATTCCTGAAAATCTAAAATAATTATACAACAAAATTATACGAATTAATTCACATTATAATCAATAAACGTGATTTCGATAAAAACATTTAGTAAGATTCAATCCAATATAACAAAATTTAGATCAAATCAACATACTAGCTTACTCAAAGATTTAGATAAAAATATGTCAAAAGTATAGACAATTACATTAAAAAAATTTAAAATGTAACAAAAGAGCATCCATATCGAATCTTTTCCTTTGACCAAGAGTGTCATGCTCAAAATAATCAACTTCCTGCATATCACATAAATAATAAAAATATAATTAATAAACTTATAGTGATTATGTCAAAAGTATATCAAGTAATGAAGCATACCTTTGTTGTGATTACAACTAATCCACTTCGATGTACCTAATTAGGCAAGCAATTGTAAAACACAATTTAAACACTTTTTTCCTCATTTTCTGAAAATTGAAAATGAAAAAGAAAAATAGTTGATTTCTTAATGTTGTAATAATTGTGCATATAGTATCGTCGACAGATCCAAAGAAAAGAATATTCTAAAAGATGATTACTCCCAAGTGATATAATTGAGAGGATACCTCCTGTGTGACAGTCACTTCATGGTGTACTAATAAAATTGTAAATTGAATTGTTCTCAATTCTCAATGACATCAAAATAAATATATCACACCACCGTTGGACAAAAAGAATGATAAACACTAAACAAAGTAAAGAAAATTTGAACAAAAATAGAAAACCATGCTAATAAATGAAGGAAGAGATTAACCTTTTTCTCCAAACACTAGTCAGTAGGATACCTTCTACAGATGGTCACCTGTGGTCGATTAGGGAAACAAATCACACGTGCGGGAAATGGAGAGCACCTATCATGTGATACCACAATCGGTTCTTTCACGTAAACAAAAAGCATTCTTGATTATTAAAGAGATATATAGCACTAGTTAAAATAATCTTCATAGAAAAAACCAAAATTAGTAGATATAGGAAACAAGGAAAATTTAGAAACTGAGAGTACATACATGTATAAAGAATACATTATACTCACACAATTATAATTATACTAACTGATAACACAAGCAAAATACAAAAGTCGAAACGGAAATTCACGAAATAATCAATCTATGTTTTACCGTCAAGATAGGAAGCAAAGGACCAAATATCTCCTCCTTCATAACCAGATAATCTCCCGGGACGTCCAACATAATAGTGGGAGCAATTCTTCTGCGAGGATTGATAAAAATATAATAATGATAGAATGGAATACAACTCTTATTAAATAAGGAACTTTGAAAGAAAAAATCACGTGCAACTCACAGATTGGTTTTATCCCTTTGGCCTCCATGAACTATCTTCCTAGATACCTTATCTTCGTCCAACAAATTTGTTAAGCGGTTAAAGTGGTTGGAATTCACTATGCATGACATGTCTTTTGATTTTAGAGGATCTTTTCCATAGAACGCCTCCAGCTCCAATTTCAGAGCATCTATCTTTCAATTCAAGTTTAAAAAGTTGCTACATAATGACATATTCCCTTGATCAATTAGCAGACATAAATCATAACACAAGCCCCTGCTTGGCAACCATTTTTTCAATATTTTTTTCTCGTGCTCATTTTCAACTACACATTCACATCATAAAATATTTTACACAAACCCAAAACATTTCTTTACTTTTTAACCATATTCTCAAAAAAAAATCAGCACCAATTTCTCTTTAAAATGGTTATCAAATGGGCAAAAAGCATCCAAAAAGCTAAACCACAGTGGGGTTTCATAGATAAATTGAGCAGCAAATCTATTTATCAGTCACATACATATAGCCAAACATCAGGGATTACATAATCATACTGCAATTTCATTAAAGAGGCAATCGAACAGGAAATGAAGCAGCACCCAGCTACAATAACAGCTACAAAACCATTCATCAAAACCAGCCGCATCGGTTTCTATAGCTACGAGCAACAAGTGCATCAAAACAATACCGGCTATCACTTCACAGCTACAGCAACGATCTCATGTGCTATAACAAAATGCAACTGATATCAGATTAATGCTAGATCGCTACTGTTATGTTTAAAAATTACATAGCATCCTAAATGAGGCATTAAATGAAGAGCTGAATAGATCACCAATTGCTGCAAGATGATTAATAGCTCAACACAAGTTTGTCCATTATTGAAGCCCCACTTGCCTACAACAATCCGTCTTGCCGCAACCTTTCAAATACAGAACAAGTTTTGATTACACTGTGACTTCTGATAAACTTCAAACATGTAGCAACCAAGAATTTTTACGCGATTAATAATTATTTTAATAGAAAATCGTGTCGCTACTATTTCACCCATTTTTATTAAGTTAACGCAGCGACGTATTCGTATAGCCAAGTCAAGAAATAATCGAGATCGTTCGATTTTAAATTAAATTCCGAATTTCTAAAAATATCTCCATTTTCTTGATTTAAAGTATATTAAGTCCAAATACTTAATTCAATGTTATCCCAATATTTATTTATACAAAAATTACTTTTATTATTTAAATTAAGAAAATATATGCAAGCATGAGAGGTTCCATTATATGTAATCATGAAGAGCATAATATTTGTATAAAAAAATGGAAAAGTATATGAATGATTTATATATTCCATTATATATAATCATGAAGAGCATAATATTTGTATAAATATGAAAAAGTATATGAATGATTTATATACTCCATTATATATAATCATGAAGAGCATAATATTTGTATAAATATGGAAAAGTATATGAATGATTTATATACTCCATTATATATAATCATGAAGAGCATAATATTTGTATAAATATGGAAAAGTATATGAATGATTGATAAGACTCCATTATATGTAATCATGAAGAGCATAATATTTGTATAAAAAATGGAAAAGTATATGAATGATTTATATACTCCATTATATATAATCATGAAGAGCATAATATTTGTATAAATATGGAAAAGTATATGAATGATTTATATACTCCATTATATATAATCATGAAGAGCATAATATTTGTATAAATATGGAAAAGTATATGAATGATTGATAAGACTCCATTATATGTAATCATGAAGAGCATAATATTTGTATAAAAAATGGAAAAGTATATGAATGATTTATATACTCCATTATATATAATCATGAAGAGCATAATATTTGTATAAATATGGAAAAATATATGAATGATTGATAGACTCCATTATATATAATCATGAAGAGCATATTATTTGTATAAATATGGAAAAGTATATGAATGGTGCTTTACTTTAAGAAAAGGATGTGTTAAAATTAATAGAATTGAATGATTATGTTTACAATATGTCAACTTTATACATCTATTTAAACCCATCTCTTTTACACACAACTCTACACATATACACTTATTTCCAACCTCTTGACAAAATTCACAAGTAAGAGAAATTCAAGGTGGTCAAGAAAGTTTTGGTCCATTTACTACTACACTTCATTTTAATCTTTTAAAAGGTAAGTATATCTTATGTTTTTATGAAAATTAAGTATGTTGTTATGAAATGTAAGTATATCTTATGTTTTTATGAAAATTAAGTATGTTGTTATGAAATGTAAGTATATCTTATGTTTTTATGAAAATTAAGTATGTTGTTATGAAATGTAAGTATATCTTATGTTTTTATGAAAAGTAAGTATGTTTTTATGAAAGGTAAATATACCTTATGTTTTTATGAAAAGTAAGTATGTTTTTATGAAAGGTATTACCTTATGTTTTTATGAAAAGTAAGTATGTTTTTATGACAAGTAAGTATATCTTATGTTTTTATGAAAAGTAAGTATGTTTTTATGAAAGGTAAATACACCTTATGTTTTTATGAAAAGTAAGTATGTTTTTATGACAAGTAAGTATATCTTATGTTTTTATGAAAATTAAGTATGTTGTTATGAAATGTAAGTATATCTTATGTTTTTATGAAAATTAAGTATGTTGTTATGAAATGTAAGTATATCTTATGTTTTTTATGAAAATTAAGTATGTTGTTATGAAATGTAAGTATATCTTATGTTTTTATGAAAAGTAAGTATGTTTTTATGAAAGGTAAATATACCTTATGTTTTTATGAAAAGTAAGTATGTTTTTATGAAAGGTATTACCTTATGTTTTTATGAAAAGTAAGTATGTTTTTATGACAAGTAAGTATATCTTATGTTTTTATGAAAAGTAAGTATGTTTTTATGAAAGGTAAATACACCTTATGTTTTTATGAAAAGTAAGTATGTTTTTATGACAAGTAAGTATATCTTATGTTTTTATGAAAAGTAAGTATGTTTTTATGACAAGTAAGTATATCTTATGTTTTTATGAAAATTAAGTATGTTGTTATGAAATGTAAGTATATCTTATGTTTTTATGAAAATTAGATATACCTTATGTTTTTACGAAAATGTTTGGATCATTGCTATGAAATCAATCTCACAAGATTGTTATGGGTTCCATATGATATGTTTATGATTATGCTAAGGGGACCGGAGTTTAGTAGCGCTACACATAAGAATTCTTGCCATTTAAGTTCGGTAAAATTCTTGTGTCTCCCTATGTTTATGAGTATTTCGATCCTATCCTATGTTATGATGAAAATGATCCATATGCTTTCAAAAGAAAATTTATGCTTGGTATACTTATTGGGATTTTATAAATCTCACTCCACGATATTTACCATTTTCAGATAATTGAAGGTTCGAGGCGGTCAACATGGAAGTGGCAAAAGTGGTTAAGATTGATGAGATAATTATGTTGAACTTTATGTAAGAAAATTATGTTCTATTTTTATTCAAAAATAAAATTATGGGATTCTAATTATTCTTTTGAATAATTTTACATTACTATTTAAGTCTCGATAATATGATATGAGTCACTTTTAGTGGCACTCGAATGGTCGAGAATTCGGGTCGTCACAGTTGGTATCAGAGAAAAGAGTTTTAAAAACGATTCTGTAGATTTTTGAAATTTTATTTCTTTAAAAAAAAAAAAAATCACTATTTACGTGAACAGTAAAACGACGTGCTATTCATGATGAACAGTGAACGAAATCACTATTCATTATAAAAAAAAAAAGTTGAATTTTCACATGTCAAGTATGGTTATGATTTTGAAAAGCATGATGAAATTTGATGTGCGAATTTCAAGGACAAAATTCATTTTAAGTAAGGGAGTTTGTAATGTCCTGAAAATTTTATGGAATATAATTAGTTAGTGATATGATGTTTATATTGATGTCTTTGATAAATTTCTAGAAGTTCGGGGACTAAAGGAAAAATAAGATTTGACGATAAATTTTATTTGGGTTAAGTTATTAATTATTGATGGGGAGATAATTACTATATCGATATTGGATTTGTTTTGAAGACTGTGATTAATTAGGAATTATGATTCAAGAAAATGTTGATTTGGATACAACCACATTAAATTATTGTCGATTAAAGGAAAATAAGATTATATGAAATATTTTAACTCATCACTCTACTATGTCACTCTCCACGTATTGACTCCTCGAACCAGGTATGTTATATGCTTTGCAAGTCATTTACGATTTTATTAAGACATGTTAAGTATGAAATCTTCATATGTTATGAATCTTTAAGTGAAATATACATGTTGAGTATGATATGAATTGATAGAAGCCTGAATTTTAATTTATTCCTTTTTATGTAGAATCATGAGACATAGAGGATATTGATATGAATTTTGGTGCATATTAAGCTTAGTAAGATTGACTCAATTAGAAATTAAGTTGGGTTGTAACTTTTGCCCAAAATATATGGAATAATATATTAAACAAACAAAATTAATAATGAATTCGTACAATAATTTATCCCTTTATCACTACCTTTGTGTAAAAACAAGGGAAAAACTGTGGATGGTTATTCGTACTTCCTCTTCAAGTTTCAATTTTCGGTTCAATAATTTATCCCTTTATCACTACCTTTGCTTAAAAGCAAGGAAAAACTGTGGATGATTATTGGTACCACTCTTCAAGTTTCAATTCTGAAAAAAAAAAAAATTCGGAAAGAAAAGAAAGAAAGAGAACGGGTGTTGAGCATAATGGGAATAATATGACTTAAGAATGATTTTCAAAATAATTGTTGTCCTTGAGTTTAGAAATGATGAGCCCTAAATGGACTTTGCATAATTGATTTTAGACATGGCACTAAGTATGAGAAGTCAACAGAAAGGACTAGATAATATTTTCGAATTATTCATCATTTAGATTAAACGAGAAATAGAAAGTCAGTTTTATGAAGTTATGATGAGATGTTGAGATTATAAGTGATATGATTTTATTGAGATTTTTATGAGAAGAATTATGAAGTTGGAGATTTAAAGTTTAGGCTCTTAATTATTGAGAAATAAGGACTTGATATGGTGATATTAGAAATTATGATTTGAAATTTCTATGTTGAGGAATTATGAATTGATTTTCTGGAATATTTATGATGATATTGAAGTTTGATGAAATTGTGATCAAATGTACAATTAGTTATTATTGTGAGTTATGAAGTATGCTTACGATTTGGATAAGTCCAAATTTCAAAGGAAAACTCTGCCTAGAATTTTATCGTTTGGAGTTAAGAGCATAGTATGGTATGCAATCACTAAGAGAATTGAAGTTAGACATACAAGTTCATTTACATCACAAACGAGATTTAGTAGATGATAACAGAGATATTATTATTTTCTCATAAGGAGAACACACAAGAGTCACCCTAGAAAGGAAATACATGAAAACACGCAAAAGCAAAAGAAAGCAACATGGAAAATTCCTCAAATTGAGAGATGTGTTTCCGGAGTAGCCGTATCCTACCACCTCTGACCTTTTGAGGAAATAAAGAAACCTTCAAAAAGGTGTGTTTCGAGAGTAAGAATACTCCGTAATCTACCACCTGGAACCTTTGAGGTACACACAAGATTTAAACATTAAGGAAAATCCTAGGAAATTAGAGGGGTGTCTCGAGAGTAAGAATACTCCGTACTCTACCCCCACCTATTCTAAGATTCATAAAGTTAAGTTTACATTAACCGGACTCCATTTTCGCTTGATTCCCCTTCCTTGCGACCAATCTATCTTAACCCCTACTGGATCTTGTATTGAGATATATGACTGCAGCTTATCCAGTAGTTCATCAATAGTAGGAGCAGAAATAAGAAGCCTTCTGGAAAATGGAGAGATGAATCCCTGTTCCACAGCATAATCAAGAAAGGTTAACAAACCATCAAAGAAATTGTTAACATTCAGAAGCCCAATAGGCTTAGTATGGAGACCTAGTTGAGCCCACGAGGTAATGTTAAAGATTTCTTCTAAGGTACCAAAACCTCCGGGTAGGGCTATAAAGCCATCAGCAACCTCAATCTTTCGAGTCTTATTCGATAAATTTTCCTCAGATCATTCATTGGAAGACTGGAATAATACTTGCGAATGTTTGTAAGAATGATATCCATGTTTTTGATGGATCTAACATCTTCCCAGCATGAACTATTTAAAAGCATTAAGGATCAGAGGGAATCCGCGTGATATTGATTCCAGCAAGAAAGCGCGGAATAGAATAATGGAAAAGAGGGAACAAGAGTTTATGCGCCGTTTACTTTCTTGATAAAAGGAAGATTTGATGATGACGGGATTTGAGATATGGAATATTTTCTTGGATTTTTGGGTACTGATATTTTGATATAATAATCAAGGTATAGAAATAATACGGGGATACGTGAAAGTGAAATAAGGACTGTATTGAATCAGGATTAATAAGTTTGTGCAAGTGAAAGGAATACCTTACGGGAAATGTTATGATATTTGAGTTAAGAATTTTAATTATTTGGGAGATATTTGTTTATTAAATTTTGCAGAAATTTTGGGTTACAAATATTGGAAAGATAAACTGATGATTATGTTGATATGTAAATAACATGTTTGGGTATATTACATAGAGAATATTCAGGTAATCGTTTTAATTATTTTGGGATATTTGGTGATAAGAAGAAATGACAAATTATTATGGTATGATATGTTAATAAAGATTTATTGAAATTTTAGAGATATTAATACGAATATTTGAGGTCACATGATACGATGATAAATGACAAGTTACATGAATACTACAAGATATGATGAAATATCACATACGATTGAGAATTTTCATTTTGATTCAGAAGAATTTATGAGTAGACATATGTCTATTATTGATAGAAAAGTCCATGTCTTAAGAAAACAAATTGATGCATTTAGTCAAAGTCCAGTGGGTTAAATATGGTTGGGTTAAATATGGTAGCGATGATGCTACATAAGAAGAAGAAGAGATTCTGATTAAGTGTTCAGAAATCATAAGATCAAGTAAGATTAATTTCGAGGACGAAATTATTTTAAGGGGGTAAGTTTGTAGCAACCAAGAATTTTTACGCGATTAATAATTATTTTAATAGAAAATCGTGTCGCTACTATTTCACCCATTTTTATTAAGTTAACGCAGCGACGTATTCGTATAGCCAAGTCAAGAAATAATCGAGATCGTTCGATTTTAAATTAAATTCCGAATTTCTAAAAATATCTCCATTTTCTTGATTTAAAGTATATTAAGTCCAAATACTTAATTCAATGTTATCCCAATATTTATTTATACAAAAATTACTTTTATTATTTAAATTAAGAAAATATATGCAAGCATGAGAGGTTCCATTATATGTAATCATGAAGAGCATAATATTTGTATAAAAAAATGGAAAAGTATATGAATGATTTATATATTCCATTATATATAATCATGAAGAGCATAATATTTGTATAAATATGAAAAAGTATATGAATGATTTATATACTCCATTATATATAATCATGAAGAGCATAATATTTGTATAAATATGGAAAAGTATATGAATGATTTATATACTCCATTATATATAATCATGAAGAGCATAATATTTGTATAAATATGGAAAAGTATATGAATGATTGATAAGACTCCATTATATGTAATCATGAAGAGCATAATATTTGTATAAAAAATGGAAAAGTATATGAATGATTTATATACTCCATTATATATAATCATGAAGAGCATAATATTTGTATAAATATGGAAAAGTATATGAATGATTTATATACTCCATTATATATAATCATGAAGAGCATAATATTTGTATAAATATGGAAAAGTATATGAATGATTGATAAGACTCCATTATATGTAATCATGAAGAGCATAATATTTGTATAAAAAATGGAAAAGTATATGAATGATTTATATACTCCATTATATATAATCATGAAGAGCATAATATTTGTATAAATATGGAAAAATATATGAATGATTGATAGACTCCATTATATATAATCATGAAGAGCATATTATTTGTATAAATATGGAAAAGTATATGAATGGTGCTTTACTTTAAGAAAAGGATGTGTTAAAATTAATAGAATTGAATGATTATGTTTACAATATGTCAACTTTATACATCTATTTAAACCCATCTCTTTTACACACAACTCTACACATATACACTTATTTCCAACCTCTTGACAAAATTCACAAGTAAGAGAAATTCAAGGTGGTCAAGAAAGTTTTGGTCCATTTACTACTACACTTCATTTTAATCTTTTAAAAGGTAAGTATATCTTATGTTTTTATGAAAATTAAGTATGTTGTTATGAAATGTAAGTATATCTTATGTTTTTATGAAAATTAAGTATGTTGTTATGAAATGTAAGTATATCTTATGTTTTTATGAAAATTAAGTATGTTGTTATGAAATGTAAGTATATCTTATGTTTTTATGAAAAGTAAGTATGTTTTTATGAAAGGTAAATATACCTTATGTTTTTATGAAAAGTAAGTATGTTTTTATGAAAGGTATTACCTTATGTTTTTATGAAAAGTAAGTATGTTTTTATGACAAGTAAGTATATCTTATGTTTTTATGAAAAGTAAGTATGTTTTTATGAAAGGTAAATACACCTTATGTTTTTATGAAAAGTAAGTATGTTTTTATGACAAGTAAGTATATCTTATGTTTTTATGAAAATTAAGTATGTTGTTATGAAATGTAAGTATATCTTATGTTTTTATGAAAATTAAGTATGTTGTTATGAAATGTAAGTATATCTTATGTTTTTTATGAAAATTAAGTATGTTGTTATGAAATGTAAGTATATCTTATGTTTTTATGAAAAGTAAGTATGTTTTTATGAAAGGTAAATATACCTTATGTTTTTATGAAAAGTAAGTATGTTTTTATGAAAGGTATTACCTTATGTTTTTATGAAAAGTAAGTATGTTTTTATGACAAGTAAGTATATCTTATGTTTTTATGAAAAGTAAGTATGTTTTTATGAAAGGTAAATACACCTTATGTTTTTATGAAAAGTAAGTATGTTTTTATGACAAGTAAGTATATCTTATGTTTTTATGAAAAGTAAGTATGTTTTTATGACAAGTAAGTATATCTTATGTTTTTATGAAAATTAAGTATGTTGTTATGAAATGTAAGTATATCTTATGTTTTTATGAAAATTAGATATACCTTATGTTTTTACGAAAATGTTTGGATCATTGCTATGAAATCAATCTCACAAGATTGTTATGGGTTCCATATGATATGTTTATGATTATGCTAAGGGGACCGGAGTTTAGTAGCGCTACACATAAGAATTCTTGCCATTTAAGTTCGGTAAAATTCTTGTGTCTCCCTATGTTTATGAGTATTTCGATCCTATCCTATGTTATGATGAAAATGATCCATATGCTTTCAAAAGAAAATTTATGCTTGGTATACTTATTGGGATTTTATAAATCTCACTCCACGATATTTACCATTTTCAGATAATTGAAGGTTCGAGGCGGTCAACATGGAAGTGGCAAAAGTGGTTAAGATTGATGAGATAATTATGTTGAACTTTATGTAAGAAAATTATGTTCTATTTTTATTCAAAAATAAAATTATGGGATTCTAATTATTCTTTTGAATAATTTTACATTACTATTTAAGTCTCGATAATATGATATGAGTCACTTTTAGTGGCACTCGAATGGTCGAGAATTCGGGTCGTCACAAAACATGTAATGTAACTTTTAAGTATGCTCTTATGAAGGAAGAAAGCTGGGGTTTACTAGCTAAGCACAAGTTCTCCCTGTTAAAGAAATCAAAGTCAAAGCAAATTGTGTAAGAAAACAGAAATTGAGTTATTGACCACCAAAATAATAAAAGAAAACAAAATCCACTGCAAGAATACAAGGAACTTGCTCATATTTTGCCTACATTCTCGGATTGAATTTAGTAGGAAAACTTATTTTTAATTGTCTTATTAATCCTTTTCATTCACACTATTATATACATGCAACATTTATGAACCTGAATTTAAAATATAAACCTGTAGTCTCATTACAATTTTAGGGCAGGGTCAAGTAAGAGAGAGGTCATTTTTTCACTTTGAAAAAGTCCAAGGAGTTAACAATAGAAAGAGGTCCTTTTTCACAGAGATTGATATACAAGAAAAATGCAATGAAGATTTTAATGGATGCTTTCACCAATTAGAGAAAAAAGTGAGTGTCACGCCCGGTCAAGTACAGTTTCTTGAGAATAGTTTTGAGGTTGAAAATAAGCTCAAACCAGAGAGAAAGCTCCAGCTTGCTGAAGAACTTGGATTGCATCCTAGATAAGTTGCAATTTGGTTCCAAAACCAAACAGCCTGGTACAAAACGAAGCACTTGGAGAAAGAGTATGATTCATTGAAAGAAAGCTATGATAAACTTAAGGCAGATTATGACAGCTATTTCAAAGATAATCAGAAACTGGAAAATGAGGTATATTTGTTGCTTGGTTACAAAATTCAATTCAATTCACCCTTTAGATGGAACTAATATTTTCATTTTCGAATAGGTTCATTTGCTCACGGAGAAGTTGCTTTTGAGGGATAAAGGAAAGTGAAAATTGGGCAATGCAGAACCAAAGAAGGCAAATTTCACTCCAATAATACCGGTTGGGTTCTCTAAGCAGGAATATGCTAGTTCTGCTAAAAGTGATATTTCGACTTAGACAACCATTCAAAACATTGGTCGAACAAGTTCTCAAGCACTTTCTTTATTGAAAGACAAACAAATAGTCAAGATTCATTGCCCTTAATTTTACTCTTCCATTGACAGCTATGACCATTTCTAACCCCCAATCTTCACTAATTATTTGCACTTTTTTCATCTTAATTCTTACATCATAAGCTTTAAATTATATTTTATCTCCTGCAGATCTATTAAAATGATAACCCAACTATGTTAAAAAGAAAATAAATCAAATTACGAACTAATACATGAATTAAAGATGCGGGAATGGACCTCAAGGCTTCGTCGTCAGCGTTCGAGAAGAAGTGGCAGACTTACTCGGTGACTCTCTACTCCCGCCTCTCCCCGCTCACTGATGGACTACTGTGGAAGTTTGAGAAGAAGAAGAAAACTGGAAGGCTAGGTTGTGAAGTTGGAAGAAGTAGAGCTGTGCTGAAGGTAGATGAAGAGCCGCACCGAAGGTAGAAGAAGAAAGAGGAGCTGCGCCCTAATTTTTTTTTTTCCGCGGGTGAATAATCTATTTGGCCATTTATTGCTGGTTACTTTTTTACGGTGTGCATATTTGCACGCCATAAAGTAAGTGTAATTTTTACGGCGTGCACTTGCACGCCTTAAATGCTCTTTTAAATTTTTTTTATGACGTGCTACTTTTGCACGTCGTGAAACTCCTTTTGTCACGGCGTGCTATTTTTGCATGCCGCAAATAATTAAAGTTTACGGCATGCCTTAAATGCATGCCGTAAATGCATGCCGTAAAAAGCCACTTTTGTTGTAGTGATGGGCTATATATGTTAATAATTTTTTTTTTTTTTTAAAAGTTTTACCATTTTTTACGACATATAATTATTATTTTAATATTTTAGTAAAATTGCGGACCAATCAATTGTTTTACCATTTTTGCGAGAAAACGGGCCATGAATTAAGTGTTTTAACGTGTGTACCACAAACATATCAATTCGATTTTTGGATTTAACATTCAATAAATAAATTTACTTTTTAATAAGTTTTTGAACTACAAAATTAGGCTCATATAATGTATGTGAAAGACTTAACTTGCATATTCTCCTTATGACAGATATTCTTCTTTTTATATATTGTTCTTCATGATATTATTCCCGAAAAGAAATGTAAGATAGACATTTTGATATATTTTTATTTTTAAGCATTAATTATTAAATTCAAGTGTTTTCCTAAAAAATAATTATTAATTTTAATAAATATTGTTACATAAATTTGTTTTTAGTTCTTCATATGGCAATTTCTTTATTCATATTATTACATTATTATTTTAATATTTTAATAAAAATTATATGAACTATTTGTTAAAATCTATAATATATATTCTGCATATTGTAGTGGTTTAAGTTTATAATAAAAAAATAGACAATGAACATAATTAGTAAATAAATAAAAATAATGGATAAATTGTAAAAATTAACACAACTAATGAATTTACTTCGAAAACTTGTATATTTTTTATTCGTTTTAATATGATAAGAAAAAGCACTCAAACTTAAATTAATCATCTATGACTAAATTGAGTTTGGTTAACAAATTATTGATAGTATTATAGGACTTAAATGATATAATTTATAATGAATGAGATATTGAAGAAAAGTAAGAAAAAATAAAAAATATAAATTTTTTTACCTTTGATCTTCGGACTATATATTTATTATTTGCTCTCACTTGTTAGTTTGAATTAAAATTTTCATTGAGATTTTCGATTTGACATCCATACATTTCAAAATAATACAATAATTATCAAAATAATAATAATTACTATAAAAATAGTTTATACATTAAAAAAAACATATTGATGTTATTAATAGAAGGCATGCGATCGCATGCCTAGGAAGAGGGGCAATCGGGCGAAGGCAACTGAAGGACCTAGTGAGTGAATCAACTATGCCAAGCGATCACCAGCAACGAAACCATGCTCCTGCTTGACATATTGGGTGAAGAAAATTTAGCGAAATTTGCATAATTTTATTTCCATTTTGAATTATTTACTTTCCTAGTTGAATTCTAAAACCTAATTTCGTCCCTTGCACCTATATAAGTGGTTGTTATGTTTATTATTCGGTTACACAACTTTGAGATATATTCAAGAGGTATAATTGCTTTCAACCTAGTTCTTTATTGAACTAATTCGAACTTTTCGAAATTTGATTCTTGTGGCGTTCAAATAATTCGGGTGAGACTTGTAATTCTTTTGATCAATAGGTCGGCATATCATATTGACTTGGTTGCTTGATTCAATAATTTTGAATCAATTTCTAAATGTTGGTTCTTGGTTTTCTTGGGGTTTTTTTGTCAATCTTGTGAGGGTTTCTTAGCTACTATTGCTACTTGGGTTCGCATCACAAAGTATGTTCTTCAGTGCTTAACATTTGTAAAAACTGAAATTATTGTAGAGATGTCTAACACTTGTTCTATGCTCCTAACTTTCAAACAACGACTCAATTGCATTGACCAAGCCCTTTTGCTTATTTGAAATTAATATCCACCCGTAATTGTTGTGCATAACTAAGTCACCCTTCAACAACTCTAAAAACCACCTCAAGTTGTCTTCATTCTCATTCTCCACTACTGCATATGCCTCTGGATACATATCATTATTAGCGTCTCTAACTACAGTTAGCAACTTTATACCGTGCTCCATTTTAAGAAAACAACTGTCTACCCCAATAACCTGTCTACATCGTCTAAGGAACCTTTTCTTCAATGCACCAAAGCAAAATGAAATTATGTGTGGGCACTTCCAATTTTTCCTCTAATTCATAATGTGTTTATTTTCTTTTAACTACGTAACGAAAGAAATATACGGAAAGTGGCGGAAGACACTGTTTTGATATTAAAGTGAGTATGTGAGGGTGAATATTTTGCCAAAAAACAAAGTAAGGATGAATTCCACAATACTTGTCAATGTGAGGATGATTTGCGCTAATTATCATTTCTTTTAATTGCTTAACAGAAGAAATAAACTGAAAGGGACAATAGGTTTTAGCAATGAGGGTGGCCTTTCCAAAAAAGTAAAGGTGTGGATAAATCTCGTAGTATTTGTCAATGGTGAGAATGATTTATGCCAATTACCAATTTAAATGTAGAAATTATTGGGAATAAATTATGTTTGGTAAACTTTTTTATAAACAAGTTTATAATCATCTTATTTTTTCAAACTATTTTCTAACCTCACACATTTTTTAAATTACTATTCAACCACATATTTTACTTCAAAAAACTCAAATTTCTTATTTATAAATAAAAAACAACAGCCAAACAAAATAATAATAATAATAATAATAATAATAATAATAATAATAATAATAATAATTTTATGGTTAAGGTTCCTACAATGAGCACTTGTCCCTCCTACTAGGGGTTAGGTGCGGCCCATCGTCCCCCACCTGACAACCACTACCCACCCGCCAAGAAGATTTTAATTATATGGTGCCCCTTGAACAATAAAATTACTCAAAACAGAAACAACAACAACAACAAAAATAATAATAATAATAATAATAATAATAATAATAATAATAATAATAATAATAATGGGTTTCATATTTACATATTTTATTGACTTTACCATTTCACCACGTATTATCGGTCACATCAATTGAGATTATTCCACTTTGTATATATGTCATTATTCCTTAACTAGTTTTACAACCGTGAAATGCATCATGCACGGACATGTTCGGTTAACAAAGAATAAATTATAGAAAAAGTACAATTGGGAAAAAAAATAGCGAAAAATGCGAAAATTCTGTTCTAATTTAAATAATAATAACCATTATGTTATCAAGAGTTTTATCCAGATGAAAAAATCCTTATACACATTTTTCGTCACATTTGTTAGATTTTCATTGCGTCGTATATCAATCAATATCTTAAAGTCAGCACAATTCATAAATTAAAGCATAATGAGGAGGAGGTAAAACTTTTTTCTTAACAAACCACATGGAGGGAAAAAAGAAATACTTCAGAACCATAGATGAAGAAAATGAATGAGACAGGCTGCAACACCTGCACCACCCCTCACCAACACCTCCTGCACCGGCTAGATCTCCATAGAGGTCCCCTGTTACTAGGGACAGATCCAAGAATCTCGTCCAATTAGAGCGATCATTGACCATTGACCGACTACCTCAATGGTCGTACTAGCGAGGTCGTTTATATTATTTATAAAATAATACTAAAATTCTCCAATCAATATGTAAATGCACTAAGTAGTTGTTGTAATATAATATGAAAATATAATTCAATACAAATCAAAATAAGAAGACATCAATCAAAACAGAGGACTAGATATCAAAGTGATGAAAAAATGAATACTAATTACCTCAAATCTTTCACAGGAACTTTGTAGGCATGAGAACATTTTTTTAGCAAAGTCCTATGAAAGGATTTAATAGTGAAAAGTGATTTGAATTATTACTATTCTCATTACATCCAAGTAATTTGAAAAAAATATCCACATGAAAGGATTAGTTTGATTTTGTTCCAATGACCACTTTTCCTTGGAATTTCTAGAAAACCTCATTACATCCAAATACATTCCAATTTCCAAATGAAGAAATTTCTCCTCAAATTATTCAAATTTGCATCAATTCAAGGGAAAGAAGAAACTGATTAACAACAAGTGGATTACCTCTGTTTTCATACTGGATCTAGCGCTAAGCAGATCAATCAATGCAGCTAAGGCATTCAACTTTTCTTCAACATTTAAATTTGAATATCCACCTTCCATTAAACTTAATAACGACACTTCTCCTTGTGAATTATATGTAAAGTGAATTAAAAAAAAAAAAAAAAAGCGTGAGAAATATAAATAGTTTTAAGATAGAGAAACATTTGTGATTAAAAAAATGGGTGGAAAATAAAATCGCATTTGATATCGACATAAAAATTGTACTATGTTCATAAAAAAATTTCTAGAGAAAATTCTTGAATCATTTTACTTATTATTATTTGTTTTGACACAATTTATTTATTATTTTTCTATAAGATCTTATGAAATTTTAGTTAGATTTATTTTCATAAAAAAATCGCAAAAAACGATGAAAAAAAAGAGAGTCCAAATATAAAGAAAAAATATTTAAAATAAAAAAATACAAAAAGTTGAAGAGAAGAGAAATAATGATTTGTTTAGTCAAATGTTTAAGGTTTCTAAAATAATATGAAAGAAGAAAAATATAGAATAAATAAAATTACAATTTAAAAGAATTTTTTTTTTTATAAAAGTCTTTCAAAATCTTGGAGGTTAATGAGAAACAAATAAAGAGATTTTGTGGTTGTACTTTATGTTTAGAAGTTAGTACATAGAGGATTTCGTAGAAATCTTTAAAAGTCATTGATAATTTGAATAACACGAGACTTTTAAAGACTTTTAAAAGTCTTTATACAATACATCATGACTTGAAAAGACATTTTAAGAGTCTATTAAAATCTAGATTGAATAATTCAAGATTTTAATGGATTTAAAAAGTCTAAATTGAATACCCCTAAACTTTTAAATTTCATCAAAGTCTTTAAATTTTCTTCCAAATTCTAAGTTTTTAATTGGGCTTCTTCATTTTTAGCCCAAAATCTTTTAACTGAAAAAAATGGAAAAAAAGACAAACATCAAACCTTCTTCTTCAACGGTTTAACCTGCCATTGAAACTGAAGACTGAAGAACTCCAAATAATCCCGCAAGCATGATGTCCCAGTCTCTGCAAATATGGTTTCCAGTAACTATTGTGCAACCTTTGGAGGATAACCAAGTTCTGACTGACTCTCAAGGATCTTCTCTCAAACTTTAAAAAAAATGATTCCCCAGCGGATCCAGCTAGCGCGGCCAGGAGCTTTCCGCTGGCTAGATCCGCCACTGCCTGTTAGACCACCAGTTCCCACACCTTCTACCCCAAGAAAGTCTCCAATTTCAGCACCCCCAAGTATAGCCCCTTCACCAAAGCCTTCTGCTCCATTGCAACCTCGGGAGACCATTAATTCTTAAACATCAAAAAATCCCCAATCATCAATACATTGTCAAATTCTCCTATCCCAAAAGAACCATTAACAACTATTGCAAATGTTAGAGTTCCATCTTCTCCAATTTGTGACTCTCCTAAAACAAAATCTCAAGCTCCATCCTCTTCAATGCCAGCATCAACTCCAGTGCCTAAACCAGTTGCAACTGCAGTCCCCATATCATCTCCGAAAAAAATCAAACCATTGGGAAAAACTCCACTCCAGTATCGGAAACCGAAGCCCATGGCTCCCCCTCCATCTCCATTCGCACTACCACCCTCTCAAATAAAGTCATACAGTGAGCGCGAAGCAAAGATACCTACTAAAGTAGACAAAAAAGACATACTGGTGCAAGAAACCATCGAAAAATTTTCAAAGCTGATGCCGTCAAATTCTCAGAAAATCAAAATTACAGTCAATTTGTGAACAAAAGATTCAAGTTTAAGCAAAATTTATTGCGCATAATCATCATCATCAACTGGAGTAGAGAGATTGAGATCTATGTTCAAAGTTTCACCTGAAAATGGTTTAGCAGGAGGAGGAGGAGAAGTAAAAGAATTCACATTTGCTGAAATTGCTCCCCCACCAATAAAATGTCCACATATAAGTAGAAAGTAGTCAACATACTTTTTTAACCCCACTGGTGCTGAATTGAACTGTGTAATAGGTACTTTAAAGTTGTGATTGTTGACTACATGGCATAATGCTTGTGGACGGAATACATACTCTGGAAGAATTTAACACGATTCATATGGTATCATGTAATTAGAAACATGTATAATATATAAAAATTTAAACTTACAATGGTTGCATCTTGTAAACCTTTGATGAATTGCTATAAAAGCACGAAGAGATTGATAGTACTTTTATGCACTAATATATATCTTTGATTGCAAGCATTTTTTCCCTTAAATGTGATCGGAAGTTTAAATCTTAAATCATTGACAGTTACAGAGAAAGTTCTTGACATCAATCTATCCGTTATAGAGATAGTTGGTGAACCCCTTGAGAGGCTTTTCTAGTGGGGTCATTCTAGTTGCACGGTGGACCAACAGAAGATTCTCATATTTACTGGTTTTAGAGGCATTGGAAGACATGCACATAGTAATGATCTATTGTTTCTCGATCCAGAGTGTGGAATGATGGAAGCAATTAATGTTTCAACAGACAACTGATATAACCCATTATCATGGAAACTACCCACTACTTTGCTAACTGGCTATGTTCTGTGTGAAAATTGAAGAAAGAAAAAAAACTGGCCAATTATAATGCCATTGAGATTCTGGGAGGTAAAAGATTCCAGAATCTCAGTTGGCTTTATACATATATAGATATATAAAAGGAACAAATTTGATTGCCTCATGTGTATTTTATACACTTATTTATGTGCCAAAAGTAGGATTTTATATGTTCACTGGAGAATATTTTCTATTTATTTGGTTCGTATTTGTTTATATTTCAAAAAAACAGCCCAAAGTTGAAGAAGAGATGCAAATGAAGCAAATACTGAAGAATTGGATGAGTTATGGACTTAAATTGTGGACATGGAAAAGTACGAGGAGCAAATTGAGGAGAGCAAGGAAAAAAGAGAGGAGATCAGAAGTATATGGGTCAAAATATCACAATTGGAAGTTGGAGGACTTGGATGCAAATAAAGGAGAACCAACTCAAACAAGAGCGAAAAGTGAAAATTACACATTACTCGATAAACCACGTGGCCGCGCGAGATTCTACTTTGCGGTCGAGCGACTACATGTGAAATCAACATATCCAGGAATTGCTTAATTGCGTGGCCATGAAAATTTCAACTGGTAGCCGCGCGCTTTTCCGATTAGGCTAACTGCAGGGCTTTTTACGCGGATTTCAACAGATTTTTCATCTTTTGACCTAGAGTTCGACTAAAAACTATAAATACATGTTGTCTTGCACGAATTAGGGGGTTCCCAACTTGTGAGTTTTCATGCCAAATTGCTATTCAATTGTCGAGGGATCTGCGCGAAGTCAAAAGCAAGATTGAAGATACAAGAGCAAGGAGATAAACAAGATGACCTCTTTTCATTTGTCTTGTAATTTATTTTCTTTCATATATCTAGGCTAAACATTTAGTGTTGGAATTGTGATGAAACTTTAATTTCTTGAATTTATGTCTTGACTTGTGTTTAAATTATATAATTCATAGATTTGAGTAATTAAATTGTGCCTTTTTTATCTTATGCAAATTTTTGACCATCTTTTGTATACCGTTGTGGTGTTTTCTTATATCGAGAGAGTAAGAGAATGTTAGACATAATTAATTACCACAAGGTCCGATAGAGGATAGAGATATACCATCTATGTTTTGTGTTATCCTTAAAAAGTGTTAAATTGCTTTTCTAGTATTCAATTCGTCATAGAGATATAGTCGAATTACATTTTAGAAAAATACTTTTAATGCATCCTCGAGAGAGGACTTATAACATTAGAAACACGGATTTTCAAAACCCCATTAATTGTAGATAAACGATTAAGTCAATATTAGAGGATAGAATTAAAGTGGATTCTCAATTTTTAACAAGTTTGTTTTCATTTATTTTATAAAAATCAAATCTCTATTTTTTTCTTAGTTTTTTTCTTAATTTAGAATCGTTCAAACAATCTTTCAAGTGAATTTCCTCGTTCCGGTTAAGAAATTTAATCTAAAATACAATTTACTCAATCCCGTGGACAAGATATCCGGACTCAAAAATCTACTTTATTAATTATGCGATCCGTATACTTGCGATAAGTAACACTCCATTTTTCACACAATTAAACGGAATGGGGCCTCATTGGTATGAAATTCGGTCAAATTGGAATTGTTTGGGCTGCCCATACTTTTAGCTGAACACGGTATACCAAATTCTATTTCATTTTCTTTAGTCACAGCAAGAAACCCTAAGAATTCATCTCTATGCGTCTCTGAATTCTCGTCACCACTGTCGACCGTTCAGATCATCATCGTTCTTGTGCCGATCCCGGTTGACTGCTAGAGTTTCGTGTTCTCCATTTGTTTCTTGAAAAAGCTATCCTTGTTTGAGTCGTAGCTTGGTTCTTGCTCGGTCATTTACGAAAGCATTAATATTCGATGCTTTTGTATCTAATTAAACATTTTGATTTGATCATGGTGAAGGTAATAAAAATAGTGTCGTCCACTCAAATACATCTAACTAATTTTAACCATTCTCTACGAAGATGAGATTCTTTCAACATCATTAGGTTTTGGCTATTCTATTCATTACAAGAAAAATGACCTTTTGCAACATGCAAACGGCAACATTCGCTAATTGCATGTTGCTAAAGGGGGTCTACCGCAACATCCAATGGTTACATGTTGCCATTGGTTGATTTATTTGACATTTAGCAACATTCAGCAAGTGAATGTTACTAATTATGGCCTTTTGCAACGTTCATTGCGCGTTGCCAAAAGGTTACCCTTTGGCAACGTGCATTGCGCATTGCAAAAGGGTACCTTTTGCAATGTTCACCCTTTGGCAACGCGCGATGAACATTGCGAAAGGTACCCTTTTGCTACACTCATTGCGCGTTGCGAAAGGTACCCTTTTGCAACGCATTGCGCGTTGCCAAAGGGTGCCTTTCGCAACGCGCAATGAGCGTTGTCAAAGGGTACCTTTAGGCAAAAATTTCACATTATCCAAAGTTATGGGACTTTATTTGTAGCGCCCCGAGTTTCGTATACCCGGTTCACCACGTCATCGTCTGATCTAACTTTTCAAATAATTTTTTTTTTGGAAGAAATAATTGGAATTCATTTTTGGCAACATTAAATAAACTGTAATGGTCGATAAAATTGGAAACATTTATGAAACAATTTGAAATAGTAAATCGAACCATTAATATTGTAAAACAATTGACAATGTCATAATTTCTCAAATAACTGAAATTCTCAAAATTAATCAATGTTTGGAAAATATGGAAATCATTAAAATAAGACTTTCAACCATTTAACGATTATTGCCACCAGGGACTAATTTAAATAACTTTGGAAACCCAGGGACCAAAATGCAAAATTTCGAAATCAAAATATTAATTTTAAAAATATCATTTCTCTTTCTCCCATTCAGATCGTTAGAGAGAGAGAGAGAGAGAGAGAGAGAGAGAGAGAGAGAGCTAGGGCGGAGACAGAGAGGTCGCGACACTACGGTGTGCCGGTCTCCAGCCGGCGGTTTCGCCGGCGCAACGTCGCCGGAAAGTAGCGGCGGACGGCGGAAAGGGATGGGGGGGGGGGTACAAAAAGGCTGGTTTTTGGGACTGATTTCGTGCGAGACCGAAGTTTGAATCGCGATTTGAAGTTCGGTTTTAGCTGCGAAATCCGATGGAACTTCGTTCGAACGATCCGGTGACTAAGGCAAGGTAATGGGTTCACTTATTTCTTGTTTTGGGTTTTGGTTTTGGGTTTGATTTGAGTGTAGATTGAAGTTGGGCTGAGGCGGTGAGAGGTGGTCCGAACTGGTTGTGGTTTGGTGATGGTGGATTTCGTGATGGTTCAATTGTGATGTGATTGGGTTTAATTCCGGTGACTGAGGTGTTGCAGGTGGTGCTAGCTGTAGATTTGTGGCTGGACGATTTTGCATCTGGTGGTTTTGTGGTGGTGTTGATGTGAAGATGAAAATGAAAATGGTTTGAATTGATGTAGATGTTGTGATAGCCGGTTATGGATTAGTTTGGAGGTGGTTGAAGGCTGTGTTGAGATGAAGTTGAGAGGATGAGTTTGGTTTAGGTAGTGATTTGGTGTGGATGGAGGTGGTTTGGGTGTTCTTGGCAGTAGGCTGGTGGTGAAGATGACTACTGCGGTGGTACGGTGGTTGTGTGTTGGGCTTTGGTCGAGGTGATGATTTTTACTTGTATGAAATCAAAAGTCTAATTTAGTAATGTTAATTTTTATTTACATGTATTCCCTGAGTGGTCCCTGAGTGCTTTCAAATTGTAGAGTGTGAGTTCATATTCTTAGTGTAGTTTCCTTGAGTTCTATAGGCACTAACTTGCTGCCTCATAAATTTGATATATTCTATGGTGAGCTCATTTAATGGAGTTCATATAAATAATGCTCTCTTTTACATAACATCTAGCTTGTTTTATTATTTACACATGATAAATTTATGATTCGTAGTGTTGCATCCTTGAACTTATTATGTACATATGGAGAATGCATACCCTTTCAGTTTATAAGATCATGTTCATCTGTTACCATGCTTGTAACAATGACATACTACACCATAGTGAGTGGAAGAAATTAACCCTTTTCTAGAACTTTAACCTTCTAGTCTCCTCTTCTAGGTCCAATCTCAAAATTCATATAAGTTTGCTCTTCAATATGGTATTGTTGAATACTGAAGTAATAATATGTTATCATAATAAGTCACTGCAATGTGAGTTATTGATGCGCATATGGCTAAAAATGAAAGAGACTAATTGGCCACTAACGAGGAAGTATGATACTGTGGTGATTTCCGAATAAAATTTAAGAAGGAGAAGGTTCTATTAATTTATATTGGGGGTGAGGTGGGAAGTGATTTTCGTAGCTAGTGACTTGACTGATAATAGGACTAGTTGAACAGGATGGAGACACAGTGCTTGTCTAGCTGATCTCATGTGTTGAGGTGAGGCGTTATGCAGTTCTTTATCTACAAATTTTCTAAGAAAAATGTTATATTTTTTATTATTCTATCTTGCTTGCCTTGCCTTTTACCTTTTTCTGTGTGGATCTAATTCTTGTATACATTTTTGTATAATACTTTTCTTCCATTGTTTTCATAACTTAGTATTTTGCCTTTTAATTGTATAGATACGTAAAGCGAGCATTGTATTTGTTACACCTCACATGTGGTACATCACACCCAAACACTGCTGCAACATACATAAATGTGGCTATGATGGAGGAAGGACTTGGTAATGTGCTTGTTGCTCTCAGATATCTCCATAAAGCTCTGAAGTGCAACCAAATGCTTCTTGGTCCAGATCATATTCAGGTATCATGCTGCTTTATAAATTTAATATAATTCAGTTATATTGTTCTTTTGTAATTGTAATGTAACATTTAGTTCTTTTTGGATTCTTTAAAATAAAAATAAATAAAAAAAAAAGAAAATTTTCAAAATAATATTCATCCAATATATGACATAATTTTTTTAATTGAAAGTTGAGGGAATCTGAAGTGGCAATGGTATATTGCTTACAAATGACAAATTTTTGCCTTTTTATTCATTTTTAAGTACTTAGGTATAAGTACATAAAAGCAATTTCTTTCCCCAAGAATATTTACTTGTCATATTTTACTTGAGAAATACTACATCTTTAGTTTTTAGTTTGATGTTTTAAAGTATTATGGTGGTTGTGATATCCCTCTACAGGTTGGCTAAGTCCAATTTATAGGGGAGATTCTGTCCAAATTTTTGTAAAGTTTTACAATCGAAAATGATAATTTTAATATTTAGTACGATTTATTTCTACATTTTTGCATTTAGTGCAGTTGGAGTCCTGATGATTAAACTTTTATAATGTCTTTGCAGGTAAAAGTCAATTTTGCAGTTCTCTCACAAGATGATTTATCATGGGCATAATTCAAGCTAAACTTCAGAAGCCAGGGAAGTACTCATCTTTAATCATGATTCGTGTTGAAAATGGTGATAGTAGCTCCTTTTTGTATGGCTACTGGTCTGCTAGAGTTATTGTTACAATTTAGAGGAATAGAAAATGTCAAACTTTAGATGTGCAATCAAATAGATGAAAAATCTATATTGCAGATTTTGTTTTAATGTTGAAGAACAAAGTACTGTAATTTTTGTTAAGTAATAAAATATGTGGTATAATTTTCTTTAAAATACTTGCATTTTATTTTGAATAGTTTATTTATTTTTATAGCACATGTGTTTCATATTTTACATATTACATATATGTTTGAGAAATTTGTTGGTTATCAGTGGAATTATCTATATTGATTTACAAAAAATAAAAAAAATAAAAAAAAAAATTGTTAAAGATCAACGGCAACGGGCAATGAGTGTTGCCAAAAGTATCAATGGCAACGCGCAACGAGTGTTGCTAAAAGTATCAACGGCAACGCGCAAAGAGTGTTGCCAAAAGTATCTACCGCAACATGCAAAGAACGTTGCTAAAGGTCTATCGCAACACGCAATGAATGTTGCCAAAAGTATCAACGGAAACGGGCAATGAATGCTGCCAAAGGTCTACTGCAACGCGCAGTGAACGTTGCCAAAGGTCTACCGCAACACGCAATCCATCCTTTTGCAACACGCAATGAACGTTGCCGTATCCTTTCCCTCTGCGGCAACATTGCGATTTGCAACATGCACATGAATGTTGCAAAATGTCTTTTGCAACATTTTTTGCGCGTTTCCGTAGGTTGTTTTTGTTGTAGTGATTTATTTTGTTTACATTTGCAATTTCAGTTTTATGTAATAA
The DNA here is from genome assembly GCA_963555705.1 of Ligustrum vulgare. Lineage (NCBI taxonomy): Eukaryota > Viridiplantae > Streptophyta > Magnoliopsida > Lamiales > Oleaceae > Ligustrum > Ligustrum vulgare. The sequence goes on along the minus strand of OY743173.1, from coordinate 35,300,909 downwards.
TTTGTTGATCTTTAATTGCAGTACAGGTCAACAAACTTCTCCGTCACTCAAGATATTTACTTGTTGATGAACAAGAAGAAAGTTTAGATGCTAACTTTGATAGTTTCCCGTCTAAAGATATGTATCATCCTGACCAGGGTATATGATTTTTTTTTTTTTTTCTTGTTCTTGTCCTCATTTGCTAAATCTGAAATTTAACTTAAACACTTTTTTTTTTCCCTTTTTGTATTGTAGATTATGAAAACTTGGTTGAGATAACTATTGGTGGCAGTTCTACTTAAAATCAAAATACTGGAACACAATTTAATTTTGATGGATTTTTGTACTTAGTTATTTTATTGATATGTCTTCTGGTATTTTTGATAATTCTGTTTCTTTCATTGTAAATCCAGAAGCCCTCATTGAAGTATTAGTTGACGAAAGTCATGCTTCATTGAAGAATACTATGATGTCATCAAATAATGATACAACATATTTTGACCATTAGAAAGACAATGAAGTTTCACAGTTATGTCGTGCACAGGCTAAAAAAGGTAAGTATTGAGATCCTTGCACTACAACAAAAACAACCTACGACAACGCGCAAAAAATGTTGCCGTAGGCCTTTTGCAACATTCATGTGCATGTTGCAAATCACAGTGTTGCCGTAGATGGAAAGGATACTGCAAAGTTCATTGCGTGTTGCAAAAGGATGAATTGCACGTTGCGGTAGACCTTTAGCAACGTTCACTGTAGTGTTGCCGTAGAGGTGAACGTTGCGAGAGGTATCCTTTTGCAACACGCAATGCGCGTTACCAAAGGGTAATCTTTTGGCAAAGCTTAATGAGTGTTGCCAAAGGGTAATCTTTTGGTAACGCGCAATGAACGTTGCAAAAGGCTATAATTAGCAACATTCACTTGCTGAATGTTGCTAAATGTCAAATAAATCAACCAATGGCAACATGCAACCACTGAATGTTGCGGTAGACCCCCTTTAGCAACATGCAATTAGCGAATGTTGCCATTTGCATGTTGCAAAAGGCCATTTTTCTTGTAGTGTTGTGATATCGGACGGCAATGAAAATTTACTTTTCCTTTAATTTTGTCGGTTCATATTCGGCTATAATTTAATTTCCATAGATGATCCGCATTGTAGACAAAAATGAAAGTATAATTGACGTACTTCAAACGTCCAACTATAGTGCCTATACCGAAGGTAAATTCAGTTGCCTAGAATTTCCTTTTTTGGTCATTCTTTGCTTGTAATCTTTTTTATAATTTTCTGTGTAATGTAGGTTATGATGAACTTATTGAGATACCATTGGAAGAACGGTATATTTTCAGAAATAATGTTGTTAGAATATCAAATAATATAGATTAAAATATGTCTCCTAAAAAAATTTACTAAATATTGCAATTCCCATTGAACCTTTTGTCCTGCCTCCTCCAACCATTTGCCAATTTTGTGGAGCACTCAATTTTTTTTCCTAAACTAAAGGTTCATGTTGTTGTAATGGAAAAATTAGATTAAAAATGATCGATGCACCAGATGATTTATTTTATTTGTTTACATGTTCAAGTGATGAAAGTAATCATTTTAGATGGTATGTTCGAGTTTATAGTAAAAATTTTAGTTTCACATCATTTGGTGTTCATTCTGGTAAAACTGATACTATATTCAATAAAGGAATTTATACTTTTTGAGTTCAGGGTCAAATATATCATTGTATTAATGAGTTATTTCCAATGGATGAAAAACCATCTTATTTGCAATTATATTTCTATGATACGGAAAAGGGGCGTTTGTACAAATATCCTACTTTTGGTATCATAATTGAAATTTACTTCATTTTTAAAAATTACTGAAAAATACTTCAATTTTTTTTTCTTTTTTTTTTGGGGAAAACACTGTTTTCATACAAGTATCATATTGTAATACTTTAAATGTATCTGATGAAACCTGTGATACTTTGAAATTTTTAGTATTATATTCTGAAACTTTTTCAAATTTTTATGATACTTAAGAAGAAATCTTGGTATCACACTTTGATACTTTACAAAATCGTTATGATATTTTAGTTCAACCATTAGATTGATCACTTCTCGTGTAGAACACAATCACCACAATCATCAAAAAACACCAGCATCAATGCATCACAAGCATAAATTCATTATAAATCATATATAACAGAGAATTTGAGGATGAACATTAGATTCATGGTCTCGAGCTCCTCTAGTCCTCCCATCCTCTTCATTAATGACCTAGTTGTTTACCGGCTATTTTTCCGACGAGCTCGAAACAGGGTTGTATGATGGGTCCTTCGCACTCAATTGTTTCGGTGGGGAAGGGGATGGTGGTGGGTCGGTGGTGCTGTGGTGGTGGTTCGATGGGGAAGAAGAAGAGCAGCAGCGGTGAAAGAAGTTGATGGAGCTGGTAATCCCACTGTGCATTCTGGTGTTGGGGTGGCGCCCATTCGTGGTTGTCTGGATGTATTCGTTTCAAACTGGGCATCTTCAACTTTGAATTTTCTGTAAAGGTTGACGCCGAATGCCGACTGGTGGTTGTTGATAGAGGGCGGGCGTCGGGGAAAAAGGTGAATACAAGTTATGTGTTTTTCAATTTTTTTTGTTTAAACAATATTTTTATGTTATGGTATAAATTTTGGGTACACAACACAATTTTTCCTTGTTGTATTCAGTATTCTCAACAAAGTAAGGGACATTTGCAAAAATACCCAACTTTTAGTATCATAATTGAAACTTACTTCATTTTAAATAATCACTGAAAAATACTTCATTTTTTTTTTTTTGAAAATACTGTTTTATCTAAGTATCATATTTTAATACTTTAAAAGTATCACAACATGACACTTCAAATTTTTGGTATCATAACTTGAAACTTTATCAAATGTTTATGATATTTTGTACGAAATTGTAGCATCACAGTTTGAAACTTTACACTTTTTATATGATACTTTGTTTCAAAGACATAACCACCGACCACCACCACCACAGTCACCACGACAACAACCACCTTCTCAACACCACCATCAATTGTGGCCTTCTCAACACCATCACCTCCACCAGTCGATACAATCACTACCACACAAAATTGTAGACATTTTTGCTCGATCCCTAATCGAATATATATCCCCATCATTTGCAAATTCACGACTATCAATGAAACTGGAAGATTTATCTCCATTGGCGGAGGCACTGCAATAAAAGACAGATGATAAGTGTATTTTATACACTTATTTCTATCCTAAAAGTAGGATTCTATATGTTTGTTTTGAAATATTTGCTATTTATTTTGCGTTATTTGTTTACATTTCAGAAATAATCCCAAATTCGAGAAAAAACAAAGGAATTGAAGCTAAAATTGAGCAACTGGATGTAAAAAGTGTCAAAGTGAGCAAATCAAGAATTGATGCAGTCAATCAAATAGCTAATTTGAAGAAAAAATCGAATTTAGAAGAAATCAGAAGTTCAGGGGTTAAATTGCAACAATCAGAAATTGGAGGACTTGCTGTGCAATTAAAAGACAGGGACCAAGTTGCAGAATTTAAAAGATAAAAATTGCAGCCGGAATTACAACCGTGCGGCCGCACGGTTGAACAAGGCGTGCGGTCGCACGGTCAAAAAATTCGGCGACTGAAGTTTACCTGCAGAGTCATGCGATCGCATGTTTTTGAACCGTGCGGCCGCACGGTAGTCCCGACTGGGCCGCATGACGCGATCCCAGTCGGGGAATCTCGTCGAAACGCGGAATAACGATAAATCTAAAACCCTAGGAAAGATCTAAATCAGATCTGACACGAAAATTAACAAGAACACGAATAATTGAACAGAAATTAAAAGATAGATTGACGATAGGACCTTGACCCAAGATTCACGACGCAAGAAATTGACGATGCGGAATCGAGATCCAAGGTTTTCGAAACACCACAAGGACTTGTCAATTTCCTTGATAAGATTCTAATCGGACACGCCACAAATATTCTCGCGAATATTTGATAAGTACAACGCCACAAATATTTCCACAATATTTGATAGGTCGGATTTGTTCTTGAAGAACACAAAAGGGACTCCTCAACCTTTCAATTGGAGAAAACTCTCTCAACTATATTAATCTCAAATCAATCTTAAACTGTCTTTACAATGAATTGAAAATGCGTATAAATAAGCAAAATAACCTAGCATCTAATTTACTCAAAATAGAATTCTAATTAGACTAAAATTCTAAACTAGGAAAATAACCAAAACAATAAAAGGAAATAAAATATTTGAATATTCCCGAAAATCTGGCCGAGCTCGTTTACGGCCGTGACAAAATATCTTACGGCCGTAATCACCTTTCTGATCAAAACTCTACCATCAGTTACGGCCGTGATGAATTTATTACGGCCGTGAAAATGTCCATGTTCGAATGTTACGGCCGTAACTTCAAAGCTTACGGCCGTAAGCCTCTTTCTGCAGCAAATCTTCATTTTTCCTCGTCAATTGATTACGGCCGTGATAGTAAGATTTACGGCCGTGAATACATGGGTTACGGCCGTGAAGGTCTTCTTTTACGGCCGTAATGGATTTTCTACATAAATAATTTCTTTTACTCGATTCGGCTCGATCCGTCCCTCTTCTTGGCTTGATCCCAACATGGAACTTGCTCCGTTTTCCACGTAGATCATTGTCATATTGTCGATGGCTCGACTTCGCCCTTCGATGCCTGGTCCGGATCACATCATACTCCCTCTCTTGAAAAGGATTCGACCTCGAATCCAATTTTGGTCGGCTTTTCAAACTCCTCCTGCTTTCCTGGGCTCGATGATCATTTTTATGCCTTGTGCTTGCTTTCAACATTTTGGGCTGCCCATTTTTCTCCTTCAACTTTCTCGGCTTTTTGGGCTGCTCACTTGTGCCAACAAGTTTCTTTCCTGTTTTAAGCTCATGGTTTGACTTCGGTACCTGTAAAACAGAATTTAAAGAACTGGGGAGGGGTGTGTTAGCGTGAGTAAGTGCAAATAGACTCATTTTTGTGGTAGACTCTCTTTTCTTTTGATTTTTGCACTCAGTCTCTCCTTTTTCTGAGGTTTGAACCTCAACCCTCTTTTCTTTACTTTTCACTCCCTCTCCTTTTTCTGAGGTCGTGGCCTCAACGCTCTTAATTTTAATTTCCACTCCCTCTCCTTTTTCTGAGGTCGTGGTCTCAACTCTCTTATTTTTCCCCTCAAACTCACTTTTTACTTTCAATTGATCTTTCAGGGCGTCAGTTGGAGATAGTGGCATTAAAGTAAACTTTTTCCCCCTTTTACCAGACTGTATCTATTCGTATACCCATCATGTAGCACAGCCCTTTCATGTTGCCAAGGTCTCCCCAACAGTATGTGACTAATTTGCATTGGCACCACATCACAAATTACTTCATCGGTATATCCACCAAGAGAAAAATTCACCAAGGCCTGTCTCTTCACCTTAACTTCCCCCGACTCAGTCAACCATTGTAATTTATACGGCGTTGGATGTTTCGTTAAAGGTAAGCCTAATTTTTCCACCAACATTGTACTAACTACATTAGTACAACTTCCCCCGTCAATCACCAAGCTACAAACTTTTTCATTCACTAAGCATCTAGTGCGAAAAATATTATCCTTCTGCTCATCCACATTACCCACAACATCCATCTTACGTCTAATGCTAAGAGCACGCCTATCAATAATTGACTCATCCACCACAACACTTTTAGCCCCTTCACTATCACCTCTAACCTTTTTAAGTGGACAATCAAGTGCAATGTGACCCCGTTCCAAACATTTAAAGCACTTAATATTTTTATCCTTAAGAGGCTTGGAATCAGAATTATTTTTACCTTTAGTTGTCGGTTCCTCCCTCCTTTTGTGAACATGATCACTACTTTCCCGTTTTGATCGGTGTGACTTTGCTTCTTCCTTTCCCCTTAATGACCTGTCATCCACCCCATCTCCAAACCTAGCATGACTTTCACGCTTACTACTACTCCTAGCCATAGAAACCGCCTGATGTTGCTCCTTTTCCCATTGAGCAAGTTCTGCTTCCCTTCTTTCCATCCTAGCCATCAATCTCTCAAATTTTACCTTCATGGCCTCCATCTGTTTAAAATTCTTGTGGTCACCTGTTGATGGAGATTTTTCCCTGCGAGACATGGTTAGCTTTCAAAGACAACAAAAATTCCTCTCGTGTTTATTTTCACTCGTGTATCACACTTAATCCCTTCAAATTTCACCCAAGATCAAATCAAGGATCAACAATCAAGGAATTTATGGAAGATACGAAAGGTAAAAAAAAATTAGAAAAAAATTCTCTGAAAATTTCGATTTTTTTTTGTTAATCTGCCAGAGAATTAAACTACGAGTATGGCAGAAAAAACGGAACTGAATTTGGAAGAAAAACGAAGAAGAAAAACACTTTTGAATTTCTGGGACTGACTCTTATGGATCAAACCGGAAAAATTTATGACTGACACGAAGAACGCGAAGAACACAAAAAATCAAGAAACGCAAGAATCTGAAATAGATCCAAGCTCTGATACCAGATGACGCGATCCCAGTCGGGGAATCTCGTCGAAACGCGGAATAACGATAAATCTAAAACCCTAGGAAAGATCTAAATCAGATCTGACACGAAAATTAACAAGAACACGAATAATTGAACTGAAATTAAAAGATAGATTGACGATAGGACCTTGACCCAAGATTCACGACGCAAGAAATTGACGATGCGGAATCGAGATCCAAGGTTTTCGAAACACCACAAGGACTTGTCAATTTCCTTGATAAGATTCTAATCGGACACGCCACAAATATTCTCGCGAATATTTGATAAGTACAACGCCACAAATATTTCCACAATATTTGATAGGTCGGATTTGTTCTTGAAGAACACAAAAGGGACTCCTCAACCTTTCAATTGGAGAAAACTCTCTCAACTATATTAATCTCAAATCAATCTTAAACTGTCTATACAATGAATTGAAAAAGCGTATAAATAAGCAAAATAACCTAGCATCTAATTTACTCAAAATAGAATTCTAATTAGACTAAAATTCTAAACTAAGAAAATAACCAAAACAATAAAAGGAGATAAAATATTTGAATATTCCCGAAAATCTGGCCAAGCTCGTTTACGGCCGTGACAAAATATCTTACGGCCGTAATCACCTTTCTGATCAAAACTGTACCATCAGTTACGGCTGTGATGAATTTATTACGGCCGTGAAAATGTCCCTGTTCGAATGTTACGGCCGTAACTTCAAAGCTTACGGCCGTAAGCCTCTTTCTGCAGCAAATCTTCATTTTTCCTCGTCAATTGATTACGGCCGTGATAGTAAGATTTACGGCCGTGAATACATGGGTTACGACCGTGAAGGTCTTCTTTTACGGCCGTAATGGATTTTCTGCATAAATAATTTCTTTTACTCGATTCGGCTCGATCCGTCCCTCTTCTTGGCTTGATCCCAACATGGAACTTGCTCCGTTTTCCACGTAGATCATTGTCATATTGTCGATGGCTCGACTTCGCCCTTCGATGCCTGGTCCGGATCACATCACCGCAGCTGGGCTTTTTACGCGAAATTCAGCAGTTTTCTCCTCACTTAACCTAAATCTCGGGAAAATCTATAAATACCAGACCAAGGACACGAGATTAGGGGTTCCCCATTCATTGAAGAGAGGCCAAAACGCTGTTGGATTGCGGAGGGATCCACTCCAAGCCAAGACACAATTGAAGAACGAAGATCAAGGGCATGAATAGGGTGACATCTATCCATTCCTTTTGTAATTTATATTCAATTATGTATCTAGGCTAGGTTCTTAAATGCTAGAATTGTGATGAAGCATTTATTTCCGGATTTTATGTATTGATTATCATTTAATTTCATAATTCATGGGTTTGAGCAATTGATTTATACTTTTTTATCATGCAATTACTTGATCACTAGTTGTATGAATTTAGGTTGTGATTTCTTAAGCTCGAAAGATTGAGATTTCATTAGACTTGTGTCAATTGTCACAAAGTCCGATAGGGGATAGAAATATACCCTTATGCTTTGTGTTATCTGCTATAGTATTCACAAAACTTGTAATGCTTTTCTATACATTTAGATTCGTCATAGAAATATAGTCGGATTGTGTATAGAAATAGGTGTTGATTCTTGTCCGAAAGGGAGTCTTGACAATATTAGAAATATGGATTTTCAAAACCACATGAATTACTGTTAGATGTTTAATTTAATGCATAATTAATGGAATAAATGCGGATTCTCAATTCTACCATGTTTTTTCTCATATTTTCTCTAAATTAAATTTCCTCGTTCTTTCTAGTTTAATTTTAATTCAAAATTTCCAAATCTTAGGCTTCTCTAGTTCCGGTTAAGGTAGTAGTCTAAAATACGATTTAAAACAATCTCTGTGGGAACGATATTCGGACTTAAAATCCACTTTATTACTTGCGTGACCCGTACACTTGCGGAGCGTTGTCAACAGACCAGTCGCTTAGTTGCACGAGCGTTGTTTGGTGCAGTCATGATGTTATCGTCTATGCTGTAGCGACGACGTCATAAGCAAACTTTGAATTTTCTAGCGATGGTGTTTCCTGCTTCTTGCGATGGTGGTGGTGTTGTGTGCGGATCTGGTTGTGTGCATATCTGATTGTGGTTGCTTTGGTCGCTGTGCTGGTCCAGTCGATGTTGTGGCGGTAGTGGTGCACTGGAGGTGGTATTGGTCATGGTCATGGTCGGAGGTGGCAGAAGCGGTGATGTACCGCTTTGGAGTCACGAAAGAAGATAGTGCCTTTTGGAGGAAGATAGTAGAAGATCGTATATTTCAGTTTTTCTTTCTTGAGTTGTAATTTTGCATTTAGTCCTAAAAATGTAGTATGTGGTGCAATTAACCCTACGGAAAATTAGGCTACAAACCGTTTATAAATTTGAAACAATTCAATTAATGCATTGATTTTAGAGAAACTAATTCTTGTGTTCAAGCTTTGCAAAAGAAATGTTACGAGAAGCTATTTCAATCCCTATTCTAGATAAGGCTTAAGGGTATCTTTAGAACGCGTGCGATAATTTACATAATTGTAAATTAAAAAGATTAACACATTATCATAATGTCGAGGTCATTGTCAGTCAGTCACGGCATCCTTTCACCAACATGGCTGGACATGTTACCTGGCTCTAACCCAACTCCTGCCGTCATTGATGCTCTCCGTCAAATAGGATTTAACTTCTTGACTTGTAAGACCGTGTGACCAATTCACTCTCTCAGATGTGCTTGAACCAGGTCCATAACACTTGTATTCTCTATAATAAGAAGTCCTGTAAATCAAAGAATACATGAAAATAATTTATTGTTCAGCAATAAATAAATATATTAAAGCTCGAATCTCTTGCTTTTTTTTTTTGGTCAAATTAAAATATCTATAACAATTTCACTGGTGAAAACTGCATAAAAAATTAGGAGATTTAAAATTCTCAAGAGTTTGTTTTACTTGTATAGGAAATCAAAGGTATTTTCTTCACATTCTCTTATTGTCTTCTCATCAATCTTAGATTTTGGACGAGAAGGTTCAATTTTCAACAAAGATTATAAAAAAAATTATGTATAAAAAATTTGATAAAAGTGAATCTAACTTGCATTTAAGTAAATATATATGTTCAAAGCTCAAAAGCAAAATTCTCTTGAAGGTACCTATTGATTCTCCTTGTTTACAACACTTAATTAGCTAACTTAATTATCAACTATAGCAGTTCCGATGAAGAGTCACTCACTTTTGACGGTTATAAGATTCCAGGATGCAATTTTGAGGATATCTTCAATTTGACTTTTTACGAGCAAAATAAACAAGAGCACTCCAAATGAGAAACACAGAGGTTTCGTCGACCACCAACCACTACTATATTCGAGAACATTATTTTTGAATTACATTGATACTCGTTAAAAAAAAAAAAGAAAAAAAAAAATTTAATTCAAGAAATGAAATTACCTTTGCTTTGAGGGGTTACCCCAATCATCCCACCCTTGAGGCAATACAACATTTGACATGTAAGTTAGGGCGAAAACAACTCGAGAGTAGGCACCCCATGGCCTTCCAAGTAGAGCACTCTTTAAGCCACTTATTTCGCAGTTTACAAATGTGAATCCAGTTTTCTCATTAGGGGACTGCCTGTGTTGGGCAGTTATTGCCCCATTTTCTTCAGAAAGAGAATGCAAATGGCACTTCTGCACGTAAATACAGTTTTCAAGAATTTATTTACACGTCAAATCAAATCAGTATGATACTGCTCCTTAAATTTACTTTTCAACAAACATAAAGTTGAGTATGTCATGTGAATAAGAATAATCACATCGTGCGACAGGAGAAGTCCAGGGTAGTTGAGTTTATTCAGCCCTGATGGGTACAATTTAAAATCAAAAGTCAACAATTAATTTTAAATATATATTTTATTTTATTGGACTCACAAATTTTTAATCACGAATCTCATTTATATTTATAAAAATCTACTAAAAATTAGATTTTAATATATACCAAACAATGGCTCATTGTTTTTTGTTAAAGTAATAAAGTTGCTACTTCATTTGATCCATCTTGAAGAAATGTGTTTCTCAAAATGATAACTGAAACGCGGTCGGAAGGTCTCATGAGATGTCGGAGAAGAAAACAATATTCGCCAAATTAATGAAGAACCAAGAGCCAAGAAACTTCAATTCTTGAACCAAACACCACACGTGAAATCTTAAAATAAATGAAACACGGGAAAATGAAGACAAAGTAGAGGATCAATCACGATTCAAAATCCTTTTCCTAAAATTACATTTACTCTCTCTCAATCAGTCAGTCAGTCGAGAAGCTCAAGGACTAATGCAAATGATCACTTTAGCGGATTAATCAAACCTCCATATTTGAACCCCTTTTTTCTAAAAATACGAGTAAACATAAATAAAAAGGGTACCTACCTCAAAGAGAGAAGCTGCATTTCCACAAATGAAGTCAGTGTCACCTTGAATATAACAATTGTAGTAGTAATGCCTCCCTTTGTCATCAAGCAGTGTGTCTTGATGGGACAAAATTCTACACCCAAAGAATGCCGCCCTATCTGCTGAGACCCTCACTGCCACTGCTTTTGCCCCAATCCCATGTGTATTCTGCACACAAATCACTTTTACGAAAATTAGATTTTGCGACATTTATTTCCTTTGTAATTCGACAAAATCATCTATGCCTGAAGGTGTAATGTCACATGCCTAGGTTAAACATGAACCAGAATGCAACGTAATGACTAATGAGATACGTGGAGACGGTATAATATTTAATTTTAATGAATAAATTTAATATTAATTCAAAGGATAATTTTTTATTTTTTTTACCTGAATTGTGAGTTGACGGGCTATAAAATCAGAAGCAAAAACTGTGAAAGTTGGAGACTCAAAAATATCCCCCGACTCATTCCATGTTATTATAACTTTGCCAGCAGATTCTGAGCCACTGAGTGTGATGAAGGGTTTGTCTGCAGGAACAACAATTTTTTCTTCGTAAACACCTGGATTGATCAAAACTAATACATTTTCTGAGTTATTCGATGGAACTGCATCAATGGCATCTTGAATTTTCCGAAAATCGCCCTTCCCAGAACCGTCGACTTTTATACGAATGGCTGTAGACAAATAAAATAGGAAAAATATTGCAAGATAACCATAAATCGCCATTACCACGTAAACAATTACTCTTGCCATAAAAAATTAAGATGAATTTGTTTATACTAAATAATACAGATCAAGCTATTGAAAGAGAAGCAGAGGGCAGAAAGGTATGTAGGTGATTAAAATTAACCTACGTAAGAATTTTGAAAAACCGCCGTTTTATTTTGAAAAACCATAATTGTCGAGGCATTTAAGGAAATACGTGTTGCTTCACGTTTAACAGTTACGGTGCAGGTTCATATATAACCCGTGGTTGAAGAAAATACGGTCTCTTCTATTTTTTATTGTGATTTTTAATAATAAATACATAAAGAAAATAGTTATATTATTCAATCTCACCAGTGCCACACTTGACTATATAATAGTGAGTCACTATTATTGCCTAATAATAAAATTATTGTATATTTTTATATATTGTATAATGTGACACTAATCCCACTATCGTATAAATGACACATAAAATTGAATAGGATAAATGATATTATTGACATCAGTTTATATAATACTGGGTTACTATTATGCCCTTGTTTGAGATCCATTATTTGAGAAAAATTATGATTTTGAATAGTATTTTTGGGAGGATGTGTGGTTAAAAATTGTTAGAAAAGTAAAAAATGGTAGGTTTGACAAAAATAGATGATTGAGATTGAATGTTGAATAAATTTGGTTTACAAAAAATGGGGCCAAACATGGACTATATTGTCTAATAAAATTATAGTACATTTATATATATTAAATAATGTGACAATGATACCACTATCACATAGACAGTTGATAAAATCGAATAGGGAAAATGACATTACTCGACAATGTGATAGTGATCCACTACCATATAAACTGTTGATCGAATAGGGCAAATTATTGACATTATTCCAAAGAAAACAGTTGACCAAGGACATGTGACACTATTTATAAACATGGATTGTTAAACGAGGATAAATGTATGGTAGAGAAGTAATGAATAATTATAGATCCTATGGTATTCAAACATTCAAACATTAGTTTAAAAATGTTAAGTTGAAAATTTTATTATGAAAATATAAACAAGTGAAGTTTGAAACTAAGTGACTTTCGGGTTATATTGATGCCACAATTTTTGTGTGTTGCACTGTATTTTAATTGTGCTTAATGTTTATATATTTGCTCCTTTAGCACTTATTCTTTAACTTTTTCCAATTGAATTTATGACATAAAATTTCTCCACTAATTCCTTCAAGTTGGGCCTCTCATCAATACGTTGTTATACCTCGAGAAGTAGAAAGAATTAAAATCCCCATCCCACCTAAAATTCTAGGAATTCGTTGAAGTTAGAACAGATTCATAGACCAAATTGATAGATCTGTTTTAAATTTAAAAAAACAAAAAAAACAAAAATCTATAGGTCCTTCCCTATTCCTTCTTTGCCGCAAGATTAAAATAAAAAAAGATTTTTTTTCTTGAAAATTTCTAATTTTCTCAGTAATCTTTCTCGGCTTTCCCCATCTTAACGAACCTTGTGGACTGAAAACATTATCTAAGAAAAGATGCGCTAATTAATCTATTATATCTATTAAAGTTGTTGAGCTAGCAACAATTTTCAATGTCAATTTCCCGCCAAAACTCAGCCATTATTTATGGGGTTTTTTTTTTAAACATCTATTCCAACAAAATACAATCTGTTGAGACCAAGCCCAAAAAGAAGTACAGTGATCCACCATCGAAGGTCCAATAGAGGCCCAATGGACCTTGACCCATGACTAAAGCTTAAAATGTCTTCTTGGGTCAATTGCCGTGGTGGTACAGCACGTGAACTTCTTTAGCCGAACTGGTTTATGACTAGTCGAGGTGTTTTATGTTTAGACAGATGACCTCTTTAATAACAGCTCGGATGAGTGATGAGATAATGGACGAAGTCAGAGATGTGACGCCACCTTTATCAAAAAGTGACAGGCTCCCATCCCCTTCCAAACTTAGCAATGATTACTGTTAAAAAGTAAGATCCACTTCTCCAAAAGCTAGGGTAAATACACGTGTAAAGTCCCCCACGTGTCGCGATCCAAAACAACAAATTCCTCTATAAATAGAGCACTCCTCCCGCTTTGTAAAGGGTTAACAATCTGATACTCTGAACTAAATATTTTATTCTCACTCCTTTTTATCTCTTTTACACACCTATATTTCTCGCATTCAATTTATATTCGCTTGAAATGAGCACTGATTTTGGCATCGGAGTGCAAACGAGAGCCACCTCGGCCCCCTTTGCAAACTGATTGTTTGTCACAGTGTGCAGGAGGTTCACGTGTTCAAGATGGAGGAGCTGAGACGTGTTGGCCCAAGGTCCATCCAGATTTTGTGGTCAACATTTTGGCGCCGTCTGTAGGAAATTATAATGTTAACCATGAAAACGCATGATGAAAAGCCACACATAGAAATGAAGTTTTGAAAAAGGACGAGTAACCTCTTGCAAAAGAGCGGAGAACTTTGAAACATAAGTTTATTAACCTTGAAAAGGGCGTGAAATTTTGAAATATAAGTTTATTAACCTTGAAAAAGGCGTGAAACTTTGAAACATAAGTTTATTAACCTTGAAAAATGCGTGAAACTTTGAAACATAAGTTTATTAACATTGAAAAAGGCGTGAAACTTTGAAATATAAGTTTATTAACCTTGAAAAAGACGTGAAACTTTGAAATATAAGTTTATTAACCTTGAAAAAGGCGTGAGACTTTGAAATATAAGTGTAACAACCCTGGAAAAGGATTAGGACTTTGAGATAAAAGTTCACCCATCTTTCAAAGAAAAGATAAAACCAAGGAATTGTTCTGAACATGAATGAAATTTTAACCCTTGTAGGAGTAGAGACGGTCAACACAGCTTGGAAGAGGCTCCTCAGAGGCCTCATGAGAACGGAAACAAGGGAATGACCCAACCTAACCCTCCGCGCCGGCACCGAAATCACCGCATGTTGCGAGACATGACTCGCATGGCAGCACAAATGCTAGAAATGCAGAAACAGCAGATCGAACAAACTACCGTGATGAATGCCTACATGGATTGAGGGTATGTTGTAAACGAGCCCATGATGACCCCGCAATACGTGCATCCACATTACTCACCATCTGATGCAGCTACTGCCTCCTATTATTATCAAGATCCGCAGGCATTCGCCGAGGTAGAATCTGCTCCTTTCAGTGAAGAGGACCCAGTGCATGAAGCACCAAGAGCACAAGATCAACCCCTATTAGCCGTAGGGAGGCTTCGCCTTCGAATTTTGGTAGCATTTTTAGCCGAATACGGGGATTATTCCGGGGCAGACGAGGGGGCCGAATTGACCAAGGTCAACACCATGCAGCTGAGCCTAGAAATAGGCGGGAGCGATGCGCTGAAGAAGTCCTGTCGCGGAGCCAAATGCATGGAGACCGGCATAACACAGGGGCAGAAAAATTAGCCCCCACACGTGAGCCTAGGAATAGGCTGGAAAGGAGAGCAGAAGCAGCTTGGGCGAAATCTCGTAATGATCTTCCGACCTTCGAAAGGCCAGACTACGGGCGAGTTTTGCCACCACAAAGACAGGAGTACGCTCGATCGCCCTACGACCAACACCATGACCCGATATATTCCGATCATGACGAGAACAGTGAAATACCGTCATACGAGCTAGATGACGAAGAGGAAATAAGCCCCTTCACGAAGGGCATCCGTAGGTGCCCAGTACCTCATGACTTTGAAATACCAGAAATAGCAAAGTATTCTGGCCGAGGTGACCTTGACGATCACCTGTTAAACTACCACGCTAGCATGGAAATAGCCGGAGCCACTCCGGCACTGAAATGCAAGGCCTTTACTTTAACCCTTGAGGGAAGTGCGATACGATGGTACAAAAAACTCCCTCCTGGTAGCATCCACAGTTGGAGAGATTTGAAGGCAGCATTCAAAAATGACTTTGTTTCCTCCAGGCCTGGCCAGCTCCCACTCCAACACCTTCAGGACTTAAGGCAAGGAAGAGAGGAATCTCTGAAAAGTTACCTAGCCCAGTTCACTGAAGAGATGCACATTTGTGAGAACATCACCAAGGTGGAGATGTTTTCCGCGTTAAAAGGTGGGCTTGTGTAGAGACCGAGAATTTTCATGATTTTAAATATTTTTATTTAAAAAAAAAAAACGTGTCGCTTCGACTTTGCTCATTAATTCATTTATTTTTAAACGCGTGTTCGTCTAGCCAATTAAGTGAAATTAAATTTTTTAAAAAACTTAGTCAAATTTAAATTTTTATCAAAAAATATTTCAATATCACAGTTTATTTTCAAAAGTCCAAATATTAATTATATTAAGTCCCAATTTTAAATGTTAATCCAATCCAACTTATCGAGCCCAAATGTTTTTACCAATCATTCAAGCCCATTTTAAAATCCAATAAGTCATTTCCTGGCCCAACCAATTCAACAGCTTCTTCCTCCCCAAGTTTTTCCTTACATGATCGATACTCATTTCCAAAATCCTTACAAGTTTTCCATAAACCAAGATTTTAACCTAAGTTACCATGTTTAACACCTAAATCAATTATTAATTGGATCCCTATCCCTTGCATTCACGACACCCAGACCTCCAGCAGGTATAATTTTCTCTCAATTTTCTACCATAGCCAAAGCTTGGTATCTGTATCCATCACCAGTGCCAACCACTAGCCTAAAAACCACAAATTCAACACCACGAGCAGAACACAATTTCACAACCACCTTCAACCTCGAGACCAACCTCCACTGCCGGCTGGGTATCTCCACAACACCACCAAACCAGCCGCTACCTACTGCCATTCGTTCCCCAAGAACAACCAAACCACTGCCATTTTTATAATTTGAACCTTCATCCGACCATCATCACCAACGGAACAACCACAACAAACCCCAACACCGTCTGCACCAACCAAGAAAAACACCACCCAACCACCTATAGCACCACCTATATCATCATCACCATCACCGACCGCCACCTCCACCTCCACCTCCACCTCCACCTCCATCGCCTAAACCAAGAACCACCACCAGCCACCACACGAAATCACCCCTGCCCAACCCCAAATCCCCATCAATCATCCAAAATCAAACTCCAAACCAAGAAATAGAAGAAGCACAGAACCTTACCTCTACCGTCGACCCTTTTTTGGCCGGATTTTCGCCGGGGAAACTTCAAATCGCGATCTCACCGCTACCCAAAAACCAAGACTTCACGCACCCAAAATCCACCCATAACCCGCACCTCACTCCTACTGCACCCGTACCTAGACGCCACCGTCTCATGGTGGCGCTATCGCCGGCGGTTTGGATCGATAGGGGTGAAGCCCCAGTCCCCTGCGTCTCTCTCTCTCTCTCTCTCTCTCTCTCTCTCTCTCTCTCTCTCTCTCGGTTAATCTGAGAAGGAGAGATATTTGTTATTTTAAAATGTTTTGATTTAATAAAAATTTCGTTTCAGTCCGCAGCCTTTATAAATCCTTTTAATTTAGTCCTTATAATGTTTAAAATGTCTTGTTTTAGCCCATATTCTTAAATTAAGTTATTTAGTTTTAAAATATTTATATTTAGTCCCAGATTTTCAATTGAGTCTATTTTTACCTAAAGTTTCTGCTAAAATATAATTTGTTCAGGAACTTTCCCGGTTTATCAATTTAGTCTCTTATTTCAATTATTTGCACAAAACCCCAAATCTTTACACTTTACCATTTTAGTCCGAGCTTTATACCTTTAAATTCTTTCAATTCAACCCTCGAATTTACTTTTATTTATAAAACTTTAATTTCAAGTTTCTAATAGGAAAATTATTTATTTTAGGGCTAGACGAGGCGCGAAATTTTCAAGAAAGCTAGAATCATTTTTTAGCAAGTTCAGAAATATCTTAAGGTAGGTTCATTACTTCAAAACCTCTTTTATTTTAAATGCGCAATATTAAGTAAACCCTATTGTAAGTTTATGCATGCGATTACGTAATTTATGAGAACTAGTTACCTTCGGGCCCAGATCCACATGCTTTCGGGCATGGACAAATTGCCTTCGGGCTCAGATCCACATGTCTTCAGGTATGAAAATTTATAATTTATGAGATCCACTTGCTTAATGCATGATAAAGAGAATTTATGACTTAAGTTGCATGATTATATGTGTTATTTACTGTACACTTTATTTAATTTAATTTGCGCTGAACCTACTGAGTATTTCTATGAAATGCTCATCCCTATTTTTAAACTTACAAATTGCAGATTTCGGAGATGGTGGCGAATGAAAGGGCAGTGGTGGCAAATAATAATGAAGCTATATTGTTTAAAGTCACGATTCATGAAAAGTGTCAATTTATTTATATGTCGTTATTTTAAATATGATATTTAAAGTCATCGTCAATTTAATTATTTGTCGTTGCTTTCTTTGAAAGTTAAAATTTCAACGTTTTTACGCATTTATCAAATTTAATTTATTTACTGTCGAAATTTTTCACATAAATATGATGTTTAGAATTCAATTATTTACCGCGATAAAATTAGATTTAAAGGAGAAGTGACGTCTCAAGCTTCACGGAATTTGGGGCGTTACAGCTTGGTATCAGAGAAGGTCTACGTTTCTGTAGACTTGCAAATCTTAAAAAAAAAAAAAATAATAATAAATAATGTTTTGACGACTTTTGCCACTGCCATCTTTCGCTCCGCCAACTCCGAAGGTAAATGATTGTATCATGAAGTTTATCTTATATTAATTTGAAGTTTATTTTATATTGATTCCGGATACATGAGAAATGAAATGTTTTGAGGCTTAGAAGAGGAAGAATGAGAAATTTTTGGTATCCGAAATAAGAAGAAAGAAAAAAAGTTTAAGCATAATTTGAAACATTTATTTTTAAAAATTTTTACGTCCTCGTAATTTTTAACTCAGAGAGATAGATAAACCCCACCTAATTGGATTTGCATAATTGGTTTAGGAACATGTCTCGACGCGTAAATAGAAATTCACCGAACCAGACCAACCCCGATCAAACTACCCAAGGGAAAGATCCCACGACTCAGACCACTGTAATTAGGGATTTACTTTGGGCGGTTCAAGACTTGAGACAAACCCCGGCAGGTACCTCAGTGCCAATAATTGAACAATTTAGGAGATACCGTCCCCCACTTTTGATGGTGGAAATAATGCATTAGCTGTTGAGGAATGGCTTCAGACCATCGAGAAGATTTTCAAGCATATATCTTGCCCTGAGAACAAGAAGGTTGTGTGTGCCGAATTCATGTTGGTTTGTAGGGCTAGTTTCTGGTGGGAATCCGCATCGCGAACCAGAACTCCAACCCAACAGAAGGCTTTAACATGGACCGAGTTTCAAGAAGAGATTCGAGACAAGTTCTTTCCTCAAGCTCTCCGGGATGCTAAGGAGTCAGAATTTCTTCGTTTATGTCAGGGAGAACTAGAAATCACAGAGTATGAGAAGAGGTTCGAGGAGTTGTCCCGCTGTGCTCCTCATTTGGTGGAAATGGAAGAAAAGAAAGCCCGTCGCTTCGAGCGGGGGTTACACTCGGATATCCGTCAAATTGTTAGCTCCCATGAGCTCCCTACCTATCGGGAGGTAGTAAAGAAAGCTCAGACCGTAGCATATGCCAGCATGCAGTATGGTGGACAAAGTTTTGAAAAGGAACAAGGAAAAAAGAAAATGGCAGAACCAAAATCAGAGTCAGAACCCGAACGAGAACAATGCACCCAATAAGAAACCCAACAACAGGCCTACTGAAGGACACACATCCAATAATAACCCTCCGTGCCCCAAGTGTCAAAAGCCCCATCGGGGGGAGTGCCTCTGGGGAAAGGGTGTCTGCTATAAATGTGGAAAGTCAGGTCACAGGGCGAATGATTGTCACTCCGGTTCAGTTGGGGGCAACGAGCTGACTAAGCAGAATGATAAAGCGAAGAAAGGAAATGCTAGAATATTCGCCATGACACATGACGGCGCAGATCGAGATTATGATGGGAACGCAGGTATGCTATCGCTAGCATTATCTTATGTGTTTTAATAGACTTTGATGCCTAGACAGACGGTTAGCGGTTTGACCTTATTGATTTAGTTTCAAAAACATATTCATTGGTCAATTCAAGACTTTAGAAAGGATCGAGAACGAGACTTATTATTTAGCCCGAACCATGTGATGGATTTTCAATCTTTTAGCACTCGGCCGATATATGTGTGTATCCTAGAGAGAGACGTCTAAGTTCCTAGAAACCTAGAAACCTCTAGACAAAGTCCAATGGAGTAGACGCGGTGGTGATGGAACCACCTGTGAATAGAGAGAAGAAAATTCTTGCCAAGTACCCAGAGGTTTTAGATCAAGAAAATTTAAAATTTCGAGGACGAAATTGTTTTAAGGGGGTAGGGTTGTAGCGACCAAGAATTTTTGTGATTTTAAATATTTTTATTTTAAAAAAAAAAACGTGTCGTTTCGACCTTGCTCATTAATTCATTTATTTTTAAACGCATGTTCGTCTAGCCAATTAAATGAAATTAAATTTTTTTAAAAAACTTAGTCAAATTTCAATTTTTATCAAAAAATATTTCAATATCACAGTTTATTTTCAAAAGTCCAAGTATTAATTATATTAAGTCCCAATTTTAAATGTTAATCCAATCCAACTTATCGATCCCAAATGTTTTTACCAATCATTCAAGCCCATTTAAAAATCCAATAAGTCATTTCCTGGCCCAACCAATTCAACAGCTTCTTCCTCCCCAAGTTTTTCCTTACATGATCGATACTCATTTCCAAAATCCTTACAAGTTTTCCATAAACCAAGATTTTAACCTAAGTTACTATGTTTAACACCTAAATCAATTATTAATTGGATCCCTATCCCTTGCATTCACGACACCCAGACCTCCAGCAGGTATAATTTTCTCTCAGTTTTCTACCATAGCCAAAGCTTGGTATCTGCATCCATCACCAGTGCCAACCACTAGCCTAAAAACCACCAATTCAACACCACGAGCAGAACACAATTTCACAACCACCTTCAACCTCGAGACCAACCTCCACTGCCGGCTGGGTATCTCCACAACACCACCAAACCAGCCGCTACCTACTGCCATTCGTTCCCCAAGAACAACCAAACCACTGCCATTTTTATAATCTGAACCTTCATCCGACCATCATCACCAACGGAACCACCACAACAAACCCCAACCACCGTCTGCACCAACCAAGAAAAACACCACCCAACCACCTGTAGCACCACCTATATCATCATCACCATCACCGACCGCCACCTCCACCTCCATCGCCTAAAACCAAGAACCACCACCAGCCACCACACGAAATCACCCCCTGCCCAATTCCAAATCCCCATCAATCATCCAAAATTAAACTCCAAACCAAGAAATAGAAGAAGCACAGAACCTTACCTCTACCGTCGACCCTTTTCTGGTCGGATTTTCGCCGGGGAAACTTCAAATCGCGATCTCACCGCCACCCAAAATCCAAGACTTCACGCACCCCAAATCCACCCATAACCCGCACCTCACTCCTACTGCACCCGTACCCAGACGCCACCGTCTCATGGTGGTGCTATCGCCGGCGGTTTGGATCAATAGGGGTGAAGCCCCAGTCCCCTGCGTCTCTCTCTATCTCTCTCTCTCTCTCTCTCTCTCGGTTAATCTGAGAAGGAGAGATATTTGTTATTTTAAAATGTTTTGATTTAATAAAAATTTCGTTTCAGTCCCCAGCCTTTATAAATCCTTTTAATTTAGTCCTTATAATGTTTAAAATGTCTTGTTTTAGCCCCTATTCTTAAATTAAGTTATTTAGTTTTAAAATATTTATATTTAGTCCCAAATTTTCAATTGAGTCTATTTTTACCTAAAGTTTCTGCTAAAATATAATTTGGTCAGGAACTTTCCCGGTTTATCAATTTAGTCTCTTATTTCAATTATTTGCACAAAACCCCAAATCTTTACACTTTACCATTTTAGTCCGAGCTTTATACCTTTAAATTCTTTCAATTCAACCCTCGAATTTACTTTTATTTATAAAACTTTAATTTCAAGTTTCTAATAGGAAAATTATTTATTTTAGGGCTAGACGAGGCGCAGAATTTTCAAGAAAGCTAGAATCATTTTTTTAGCAAGTTCAGAAATATCTTAAGGTAGGTTCATTACTTCAAAACCTCTTTTATTTTAAATGCGCAATATTAAGTAAACCCTATTGTAAGTTTATGCATGCGATTACGTAATTTATGAGAACTAGTTGCCTTCGGGCCCAGATCCACATGCTTTCGGGCATTGACCAGTTGCCTTCGGGCTCAGATCCACATGTCTTCGGGCATGAAAATTTATGATTTATTAGATCCACTTGCTTATTGCATGAGAAAGAGAATTTATGACTTAAGTTGCATGATTATATGTGTTATTTACTGTACAGTTTATTTAATTTGCGCTGAACCTACTGAGTATTTCTATGAAATGCTCATCCCTATTTTTAAACTTACAAATTGCAGATTTCGGAGATGGTGGCGATTGAAAGGGCAGTGGTGGCAAATAATAATGAAGCTATATTTTTTAAAGTCACGATTCATGAATAGTGTCAATTTATTTATATGTCGTTATTTTAAATATGATATTTAAAGTCATCGTCAATTTAATTATTTGTCGTTACTTTATTTGAAAGTTAAGATTTCAACGTTTTTACGCATTTATCAAATTTAATTTATTTACTGTCGAAATTTTTCACATAAATATGATGTTTAGAATTCAATTATTTTCCGCAATAAAATTAGATTTAAGGGAGAAGTGACGTCTCGAGCTTCACGGAATTTGGGGCGTTACAGCTTGACATGACGAGCATGTTTTGGTGGGATGTCCGAAGTAGAAAACTGAGGGATTACAATGCCCTAGTAGATCTGATGATGGAAGAGATCGTCTCAGAAGAAATGGTTAGGGCCAGAGACAATCATCCTCAAGGGAGATACAATCTTGGGTATCCTAATGAAGCGAACCTCAGGAAAGGAGGTAATAAGGATAAGTTCGGCAGTAACCGAAGTGGAGCGCCACGTCCATTTCCAGGAACCGGGTCCAGTTATGCAGCAGAGATCACGGAAGCTATCCCTAACTTGCACTCCAATGCTCCCTCTCAGAATCCCCCCATGGCTCAAGGAAGAATGGAAAGTAGCCGAAGTGGAAAACAACCCATGATTGGGGCTTACTGCGCCTACCACAGGTATTCTGGACACGCAATGGAAGATTGTAGGGAAATCCACATGTTAGTGGACAAAAAGGCACATGGAAGAAGGGGAATTGATTTCTCTCCTAACAAGGGGAAAACACAAAAACCAGGTAGTCAAAAGTTCAATTGAGCTGACTAGAGAGCTCCATGGAAGAACCCAACCAAAGAGAGGATTGACAGTTGACAAAGAGACAGGAGCAAGGGTCAGGATGACTTCTCGGCACATGCTAAAGATTATAGAGAACCACCTATGCCTGTAAATGATCCGTTGATTCGTGAAATCGACACAATATTAGGAGGCCCCCATCCAGTTGGAAGCACAAATAAATCCCAGAAGAGATATATCAGTAGGCCAAGCAGCTCGTCAACGTGAATTATCATATCCATTCACATCCTGTAGGGATGCCTTGGTAAACGTAATTTACGGAGTAACTTTTGATAAGATGGGGATTAGCACCCCACTCATTCCAGTTCCAGATCCAATATATGGATTCACAGGGGACAACATAACTTCCAAAGGATCCATAACCCTTATGACTGAGGTAGGGAAAGCACCAACTTTATCAAGAATCCCCAAGGAATTCTTGGTTGTAGACAAGATCTCCTCTTATCATGGCTCGATTGGAAGGCCAAGTCTCATCGACTTAGGGGCTGCAACATGTACGAAATATATTTGCATGAAACTCCCCACGGAGTACGGTGTTGCAACTGTTAGGGGAGCCAAATTGAATCGCGGGCCAGTTACACAAACGCTATCCGAAAATTTCAAGATCGGAGCTTGAACATGATTAGCGATGTGGCAATGGCCGAGGCTGCTCCGGACCCTGAAAGACTGGGTGGAGGGCCCTCAGAAAATGAGGATGTTACAATGGCGCCGGAAGAAATTCTGGCAGATCTAGATGCAAGAATGACTGGAGACAATTGCTCTACCCCAGATGAAAGGCTGGAATACTTCGGTGTAGATCCACTTGGATTAGATTCGCCGGTTGAATAAAAATACCGGTAGAATAAAAATATGATGAATTTGCATGGAAACATGATGACATGGTTGGAATTGATCCTAAAGTGGCCTGTCACAGACTCCAGCTCTATCCCAGAAAGTCCTGAGCACAGGCAAAATAGAAGACCGATGAGTTCTGGTAAATACGAGGTCTTGAAAGAAGAGGTAACGAAGCTATTGAAAAATGGCTTTATCAAAGAATCCCGGTATCCGAAGTGGGTATCAAACCCTGTTTTGGTACCAAAACAAAATGGGAAACTGAGAGTATGTATTTATTTTTCGAATTTAAATCAGGCATGCCCCAAAGACAGTTTTCCACTGCCTCGGATTGATCAGTTAGTTGACTCCACAGCGGGACATAAGATGCTAAGCTTTATGGATGCATACTCCGAATACAATCAAATCCCCATGCACGAATCGGATGAGGAGCACACCTCGTTTATTACGGATAGGGGACTCTATTGTTACAAAGTTATGCCATTTGGCTTAAAGAATGCTGGAGCCACCTATCAAAGGTTGGTAAATCGTATGTTTTCAGAACAATTGGGAAACACCATGGAAGTATATGTTGATGACATCCTGGTCAAAAGTATGGTCGCCACAGAACATATCCGTCATTTGTCAGAAGCCTTCGATGTTTTGAGGAAATATCGAATGAAGTTCAACCCAGAGAAATGCGCTTTTGGAATAGCATCCGGAAAATTTCTGGGATTCATGGTAAATAGAAGAGGGATTGAAGCCAATCCCGATAAAATCAAAGCTTTGCTGAACATGCGATCTCCTCGGAGCCTAAAAGAAGTGCAAAGCTTGAAGAGAAGAATTGCGGCTTTAAATCGATTCGTTTCTAAGTCCACTGAAAAATGCTTGCTGTTTTTTAAGATCTTGAAGGAAGGGAGGGAAACGATTCCAGTGGACGCCAGAATGTGAGCAAGCTTTTGCCGACCTTAAAGCATTCTTGGGGCAGGCCCCATTGTTATCAAAACCAAGAGCTGGCGAACCACTTTATCTATATTTAACCGTATCAGAAGAGGCTGTTAGCTCAGTGTTGATCAGAGAGGAAGATGGGAATCAATTCCCAGTGTATTATGTAAGCAAAGTCATGCTGGATGCAGAAACACGTTACCCAGATGTGGAGAAACTTGCTCTCTCGTTGATCACAGCAGCTCGCAAACTCCGCCCCTACTTTCAGTCACACTCCATACATCTTCTCCCAACTTTCCTATGAGGCAGGTGTTACAGAAACCAGATGTATCTGGGAGGTTAATGTAGTGGGCAATAGAAATCAGTCAGTATGACCTGCATTATGAACCTCGGACTGCTATAAAGGGTCAAGCATTACCAGATTTCATAGTGGAGTTCACCCATCCTCCGGAGGTGGAGATGATTGATAACACGGAGGATAGCCGTGATTGGATGTTGTTCGTTGACGGGTCCTCCGCTGATGGAAGATCCAGGGCGGGTATACTACTAATGAGTCCGGAGGGATACAAACTACACAGTGCCATCTGCTTTGGCTTTAAAGCCTCAAACAACGTTGCAGAATACGAAGCACTCTTAGCTGGGCTAAGACTTGCGAAAGCTTTAAAGATTAGGTCCGTGGTGGCAAATAGTGACTCACAGCTTGTGGTAAGCCAGTTTAACGGACAATTCGCTGCTAAAGAACCAACCATGGTTGCTTACTTGAAAAAAGTGAAAGATTTGGCCACGAACTTTGAAAAAATGGAGTTACAGCATATTTCAAAAAAAGAGGATTCTAATGCAGATGCTTTATCCAAACTAGCAAGCAGTAATGATTCCGAGCTCCACAATCTGATCACAATTGAGCATTTGATGACTTCTTCTATTGAGCCAGGAATGGAGATTTTGGCAATCGAAAAAGAAGGATCCTGGATGAGTCCCATACTAGCATACTTGAAACATCAGACAGTACCAGACGAGCCGGAAGCAGCTCGAAAACTGAAAAGATATGCCGCAAATTTCGTACTCTTGGATGATCTACTTTATAAACGGAGTTACTCCTCTCCTTTGCTGAGATGTGCTGGGCCGGAGGAAGGACGATATGTGACGAAAGAAATTCATGAGGGCATATGCTGCAACCACGCCTAGGCGTTGTCGCTGGCTTGAAAAGCCCTTAAACAGGGATATTTTTGGCCGACTATGCGAAAGGATTCCCATGACTTCGTCCGTAAGTGCGATAAATGTCAAAGGCATGCGACCATACCACATCAGCCGCATCATAAGTTGATTGTGGTAATTAGCCCTTGGCCTTTTGCGAAGTGGGGGGTTGATATTATTGGTCCTATGCCTAGGAGTGCTGGTAACAATTGCTTTGCAATAGTGGCAATTGACTACTTCACCAAGTGGGTCGAGGCGGAACCCCAAATGAGGATTACCGAGGCCAACACCACCAAGTTCATCTGGAAGAATGTTATATGCAGATTCGGAATACCGCACTCGTAGGTTAGTGATAATGTAAAACAGTTCAAAAATAGAAGCATAGATGAATTGTGCGACGATTTGGGAATTAAAAAATTATTTTCGTCTCCGCATCATCCAAAAGCTAATGGACATGTTGAAACTGTGAATAAGACCATAAAAAACACCCTAAAGAGGAAGCTGGAATCCAAAAAAGGCGCATGGGTAGATGAACTCCCACAAGTATTATGGGCACTTCGGACCACCTCGTACACTGCCACTAGTGAAATGCCTTTCTCCTTAGCGTATGGATCCGAGGCGGTATGCTCAGTTGAAATTGGGGTGCCTTCTCTTCGTCAAATCCATTATGACGAGGTGGGAAATGTAGAAGCACAGAGGGCTAGCTTGGATTTCCTCATGGAAAAACGGAGTGATTCTCAGATAGTAATGACAAAGTACCATGAAAAAATGACCCACTACTACAACAAAATGGTAAAGGGTCGGCACTTTAACATTGGGGATTTAGTCCTCAAAAAGGTTCTTCCCTCTACTCAAGAACCAGGATTAGGGACTTTAGGTCCTAACTGGGAAGGCCCTTACAGAGTCACCTCCGAGGTGGTACCCGACACGTACATGATTGAAGACCTATCTGGGGTACCTTTGTGTAATCCTTGGAACACAAATCACCTTCATCGCTACTTTCAATAAAATCAAATTCCTCTTCGGTGGTCACAACGTCTCCATATAATTTAATGAAAATCTTAAGTGAGTTACGTTAAGGATTGCACCAAGTACTATCAGTAAGCATAACGGATAGTAAAAAAGCCTACATTATTTTGTTTATAGGACAATACATCTCCACTATGCTTGAACTTTATTAGCACAAGGGACTCTTATAAATCCTGCACTACGATCACTGCGTGTGGGTTGAACGTATTAACACCTCAATAGGAGTTCATCCAAACTAATAAATGCAGGTGTTATGGAGTATAAATAAAAAATGTTCAGATGTTTGTCAAAATCAGATCTAACCAGCAAGCATGAATGTCTTAAGCTACTTAGATATGAGGGACTATTCACATATCTTCATACAATGTGTTTATAGGGCGTTTGTGGTTGGAAGCATTCACACTTAAACAAATAATGTTGTACAAACCAAAACATTGAGCTAAACTAAATCACTACGTTTATAAATCAAAGTATTTACAATTCAAAATGTCGTTACATTTACAACTTAAAGCGTCATTGCACTTACATTTTGAAAACATTCGAACAATATACAACATGCAAAATGACCAAATCAAATACAAAAGAGGATCATTGAGGAGGGACATCTTCTAAAGAGCTCCTGCCAGGTACATCCAAAGGATCTGCGGGATCATCAAGGGAATCACCCTTATCTGCATCTTGAGGTTCGGGGTACAGGGCTTCGATGGAGGATAGGTCCAGAGTTGGGAAAGCTTCCTTCACGTCCCCCAAAGCCATCATGGCCTCTATATTCCCAAAGACCCTCTGCATGGCCTCATACTCTGGTGTCTATTCAAAAGTGTCTTTAAAATTCTGGATCGCCTCAGACACCTTGGCGCTCAGAGCTTTCTCCACCTCAGCCTCTAGCTTAGCTTTGGCCGCATTGGCTACTGTCAGGGCCTCAGAAGTTATGGACTGAGCCCTGTTGGAGTCGTCCAATTTCTTACAGAGAGATGCCACATCTACCTCGAAAGCATGAAGATCGCGCTTTAACTTTTCATTGTCTTCTTGAAGACGTTTGGCTGTCACCCTATCTTCCGAGGAGGCCTTGCGAGCAATGGACAGATGCTCCTTGAGGTCCTTAATCTCCCTCAACATATTTTCTGCGTGACGGAGTGCAGTCTAAGCGTCCTTCTTGTCCCACTGTGCCTCCTCCACTGAAGACTCCACCTCGTCCATAAGGGCTAGTGCCCTAGCATTCATAGCTTTGGCAGCAAGCAGCTTCCGGGACGGAGTGGCACTAAAAGAGAAGGTAGACCAGCCCTCTGTCCAAAATTGCTCAGTGACCAAGGTAGCCCTGGCAGGAGGAGAACTGGGGGAGTCAAACAAGGAAGGACTGAAAGTAACATCCCTAGGAAAAACACTGGCTTTAATCTGTTGGAGCTCTTCTGCTCCCGCGGGTGTCACTTCGTAAGCCAATTCTGGGATAGACACAAAAGGCTCATCCTCCAAGTATTGAGTCTCTGGGGGCGGAGGTACGGAGGTGGTTTCCTTGCCCCTTCTATGCCTTTTCAAAGGGGCGGGTTCCTCCTCAGATACGTGCTCAGAGATATCCTCGGATAAGGGAGATGGCAAAGAAACATTCTTAGACTCCCTCTCCCTCTTGGAGCCGCCCCTATCTGACCTTTTTCCCTTTCCCGTTACAGTAACCTTCTTAGGTTCAGCCCCTTTTTCCAAGCTAAGCTGTTGGGGACCCACCGGCAGCAGATTGGGTGGTGGTAGTAATGCAGGAAAAGGATCCTCAAGTTGGGCAGTGGACGCCTCGGATGCCTCCTTTGCCACCCCTACTTGCAAATTAGCAAGTGTTTCTTTCTGCCTCCTTTCAATTTCGCTGCTGTGGAGAAGGGCAAGAGGGATCTTTTTGGCCATAAGACCCTTCAAGGAAATCTTCGGAAAGTCCTTGGAACCTAGCAAGAAAAGAAGGAGAATGAGGCAATGAACGGACGAGGCATAAGATATGAAGGCAGTAAGGAAACAAACTTACTCATAGCTCGCATAAGGCCATGCTTAACAAAGAGTTTATTTAGTTGAATGACCCCCTGAAAAGTGCCCTTGTAGGCAAACAAGCGCCTCACTGCCGCTAAGTTCGCGTCGGAGAGGAGGCAAGTAAAAGTGTCCCCTGCCATAAACTAATAACGTGTAAAAAAAAAGTAAAGAAATATGAATAGAAAATAAAAATGGATGACGCACGGCACGTAAGGACGAAAAAGAAAATACAAGACTCACTAGGTAGGGAAAGAGTTCTGGTAACGGTGATTTTAGGACTAAGGTCCACAGATGAGCTCTGCCATTCCCCCGCAACCCAAAACCATTGGTTCCTCCAGTTCTTTACTGAAGTGGGATGACCAGTGATAATAGGAGGATATGAGCCTCTGGGAGACAAGTAGTACCAGTCCTTGACATCCGACCTCACATCCTTCTCCCTTCTAACGAATTTCTTCAAGGTATATAAGGTGTGGATGATGTGCAGAGAGATGGGGTAGTCGGGATTGACCTCCTGCCACACCAACCAAGTACCCACCGCTTGCGTCCAGAAATTTGGGACCAACTGGTAGGGGCATAAGTTGTAACTCCTAAGTAGAGCCCTGAAAAAGGGGTGCAAGGGCAGCCTCATCCCCCAGGATAGAGCATCATAAAACACGGCCACCTGACCTGGGGGAGGGCTACAGGGTCGGAAAAAAGGTGTAGGGTGCACCAATCGAACCCTTTCTGGCATCCTGAATTTCGCTGATGCTCCAGCCAAATCAACCCCCCGTATTTTCGTGGCAATCTCGCTACTTTCCCAAGACTCTGGATTTGGATCAGGGTCTACATGGTACCCTGACATTTTATTTACCAGGTCTACCCAACCTTCAACCTGGGCTATTTCCTCCTTAGAAAGCCTCAGCTCTTCCCTATGTGCCCTAAATGGGGCCCTAATAATTAATCTAAGGTCCTGGTGATCGGATGAATAGCCTACTGCCTCTCCTCTTTCCAAATCCCTGTCCCGCTTGCTTCGAAGCTCCCACAAAGAAGCCCCCTCCTCGGATGATAGATGAGCCATGTAGCTCTGGTCCTTTTCTTCTTCCCTGTCAGAATCATCCAAATAAATTATACCACTGCGTTTTCTATTCCTCCTCTTAATCTGCTCCCTAAAGAAGCGGGAGCTAAAAACCGACAAAGACAATGGGCAGAAACCTCTAACAGGAATCGCCATTTCCAACAGTTCCTCTGAACCCGTTCCCCAACTCTTTCCATTTATTCTTAAAAATGGGTCAGACTTATCGAAAGGAAAACAAAATGCGAAACAAAATTTTCAAACCAACACTCGAAGATTACAAATAAAAAAAAAAGAGGTTTTCTTTGCACTCATAAAGGAAAAGAAATTTACCTTCAAAATCGGACGATCAAGATTGTATACTCGGAGCGAAGAACGCGCCAATGAAGAGTGTAGAATGATATTGATGAGTTTCTATGTAAAAACTTGCAATAATGGAAGAGACGCTACAACTTCTTGTGGAGACGCTACTGCAAAGATTCTAAGAATACGGTAGAGGAGAAACAATGAGAAGAAGAAGGCTTTATAGGGGACTCAATAAACCAAAACCCTTGGTCTTTGAGCCTCATAATTAACAAGGATAACCAAAGTCTCTTGGAGGATGGATTAATCAAAGCGCCAACTGTCAAAAGAAGGGAGAAAACCGTTCAGCTACCATAATGGGCGCCACGCGCGGAGAGATGTCACCTCTCATTCCTTTCCGAGCTCCCCCTAAGGAATGTCATTACGAGCCTTAAGCTTGCAGCGTCATATGATAATCCCCAGCTGACAGATGGCGGAATAACTATAAAATATATTGGATGTAACAGATAACGAAGTTCGAGCAAGACCGCAATCCCATAGCAGCATAATTACAGAACGCTATCAGAAAAAAGTTAGTTCTTCGAACATATAACAAATCCTATCTTCCCATGAATGACCACATCGGATTTAAGGGACTAGTGTTGAGACCAAGCCCAAAAAGGAGTACAGTGATCCACCAGCGAAGGTCCAATAGAGGTCCAATGGACCTTGGCCCATGGCTAAAGCTTAAGATGTCTTCTTGGGTCAATTTCCGAGGTGGTACAACACGTGAACTTCTTTAGTCGACCTGGTTTATGACTAGCCGAGGTGTTTTATGTTTAGACGGAGGACCTCCTTAATAACAGCTCGGATGAGTGATGAGACAATTGATGAAGTCAGAGATGTGACGTCGCCTTTATCAAAAAGTGACAGGCGCCCATCCCCTACCAAACGTAGCAATGATTACTGTCAAAAAGTAAGATCCGCTTCTCCAAAAGTTAGGGTAAATACACGTGTAAGGTCCGCCACGTGTCGCGATCCAAAACAAAAAATTCCTTTATAAATAGAGCACTCCTCCCGCTTTGTAAAGGGTTAGCAATCTGATACTCTGAACTAAATATTTTATTTTCACTCCATTTTTTCTCTTTTACACACCTATATTTCCCGCACTTAATTTATATTCGCTTGAAATGAGCACTGACTTTGGCATCAGTGTGCAAACGGGAGCCACCTCGGCCCCATTTGCAAACTGATTGTTTGTCACAGTGCGCAGGAGGTCCACGAGTTCAAGATGGAGGAGCTGAGACGTGTTGGTTCAAGATCTAGCCGGATTTTGTGGTCAACACAATCTATCAATCATATCTATTATTATTATTATTATTATTATTATTATTATTATTATTATTATTATTATTATTATTAAAGTTGTTGAGTTACAACAGTTTCCAATGCCAATTTTTTGTCAAAACTCAGTCATTATTTATGGGTATTTTTTTTCCTTTTAAATATCTATTACTACAAAATACAATCTATCTATTATCTATTATATTAATTATTATCTATTATTATTTTATATATTAAGGTTGTTGAGTTAGCAAAAATTTCCAATGCCAATTTCCCGTCAAAATTCAATAATTATTTATGGGGTTTTTTTCCCATTTTAAACATCTATTACTACAAAATACAATGTTTAATTAATCTATTATATATTAAAGTTGTTAAATTAGCAATAGTTTCGAATACCAATTTGCCCCAAAATTCAGCCGTTATTTATGGCTTTTTCCTCTTTTAAACATCTATTACTACAAATAGGGATGGCAATTTAAACAACTTAAACAAAAAACCGTGGTGAACCCCATCGAATAGTGCGAAAAAAATCAAATCGATGGGGGCAATGGGACGGGTATGATATGCAAATTTTAATACCCGATTTTTGGTGGGGCGGCTATTGTAATTGTTTTGGTGCCCCGCCCCCAAACCAAATATCCGATTAAGCATAAATAGCGAGAGAATAATTAAGGGCTGTATAAGAGAAAAGTTGAAGTGGAAAAATTGGAAATTGATATCTTTCTTGAGAGGAAAAATTGCAGAATGGAAAATTGAGGGCATATTTTTTCTCTCTTATGCAGTTTCTGAGGTCAATATAATATTTTATTGAGTTGGAGAAGCAATCCATCCTTGATAGTGATAACCATATAAGATAAATAGCGAGAGAGTTGAAAATTTTGTTTGTTTGAGGAGTTTCATTGACAGGAGAATAAGGGCAGTCTAAGAGAAAATGTGAAGTGGAAAAATAGAAATTGATCTCTCTCTTGAGGGACCGGAAAATCTAGAGAACGGAATATTGAGTGGATAGTTGAGTTTGTTTACAGTATTTAGAAATAGGTGGCCACTGCCACTTTGAAGTTTAAACTACATCATATCCTATCCTATCATATCCTATCTCTCATATATAAAATAAAAGATATATAAAAGAGGCTAAGCATGTTCACTGTTCACAAGGCATCATGCTGATGTCATTTTTTTTTTTTAATTTTTTTGTTTCATTTCATTCGTTTGGTTAATTTTGAGGGCTCAAATAAAGTCGTAACAGTAATATCTTAATATCGATGTGAAGTTTTCGCAAAATACTTTTACATTATTTTTGAATTACTAAAACATAATAAAAATTATAGGCGTTTAAGATGATCCAATAAGTAATAACAATGTATTTAATCTTTCAATGATTTTTTCTTTCATGTGATTGATTTTTTGGGTTCAGATGAAGTCATAATAGTAAGATCTTTATACCAATATGAAGATCTCATATAGTACTTTATTACATTATTTTCAGATTACAATACCGTCAATTGTATCAAAAATTTTAGTCGTTTCAAATATTCCCCTAACATTTTTTTTTTTTTATTCCTCGCATTCGTTTGGTTAATTTTAAGGACTCAAATAAAGTCATAATAACAATATCTCAATATCGATGTGAAGTTTTCGCACAATACTTTACTACATTATTTTTTAATCATTAAACAACAGGGAAAATTATAATCGTTTAAGATAATTCATTAAACCTTATATAAAAGAGGCTAAGCCTCTTCACTTTCATAAGGCATCATGCTGATGTCATTTTTTTTTTCCTTCATTTTCTTCGTTTGGTTAATTTTGAGGGCTTAAATAAGTCGTAATAGCAATATCTTAATATCGATATGAAGTTTTCGCAAAATACTTTTGCATTATTTTCGAATTATTAAAACATAATTAAAACTATAGCCATTTAAGATGATCCAATAACAATGTATTTAATCTTTCAATGATTTTTTCTTTCGTGTGATTGATTTTCTGGGCTCAGATGAAGTCGTAATAGTAAGATCTTTATATCAATATGAAGATCTCATATAGTACTTTATTACATTATTTTCGTATTACAACACCGTCAATTGTAGCAGAAATTGTAGTTGTTTCAAATGGTCCCCTAACATTTCTGTTATTCTCTCTTTCTTTTTTTTTTCCTTACATTCGTTTGGTTAATTTTGAGGACTCAAAAGAAGTCTAATAGCAAAATCTTAATATCGATGTGAAACTTTCACAGAATACTTTATTACATTATTTTCAAATTACTAAATCGCAGCAAAAATAATAATCGTTTAGGATAATTCATTAAAATGTATTTCATCTTTCAGTGATTTTTTTCTTTCGTTTGATTGGCATTCTTGGCTCAAATGAAGTCGTAATAATAAGATCATTATATCAATACGAAGATCTCATATAATTTTATCTCATTATTTTTGAATTACAAAATCATCAATTGTAACAAAAACTATAACCGTTTAAAATTGTACCTTAAAATTTTGTTGTTATTGTTATTGTTATTATTATTATTTTGCTTCCTTTCCTTCATTTTGTTAATTTGGAGTTAGCTCTTTGTTATCTAATGTGATATTGATTTACTTTCCATTAAGATTTGGAATCTCGGTTAATTGGATATCTTATTCTTCAATCTTGCAAGTTTAAAATAAAAATAGTAATGGTATGAGTAAATCTCAAATATCGACGCTATTTTATACGCAATTTTTATTGCATCTCGTGCATCGCACGGGCCACATTAGTATAATATAAAATAGAGATATGTTTAAAAATATTGTTTTAATATGTTAGCAACCACAATACCAAAAAGAGACGAAATAATTTCACTACCAGTTTCCATAAGTTTTGGAATATTCTATCATTAATGTATATTTAAGTGGTTATTAACTGAACCGAATCGAGACACGCACCGAAACTGCACCGACCCGACTTAGGGGGTTATGGTGCGCTTATGGTATGTGCAAAAAATTGGTGATACGGGTATGGTTTTGAACTAACCGACTCTGAACCGAACCGTTGTCATCACTAACTACAAAATACAATCTATCTATCATATATATTAAAGTTGTTGAGTTAGCAACAGTTTCCAATGCCAATAACAGTTTCCAATGGCAATTTCTCGTCGAAACTCAGCCACTATTTATGTGTTTTTTTTTCCTCCTTTTAAACATCTATTACTACAAAATATAATCTATCTATTTATTATTATTATTATTATTATTATTATTATTATTATTATTATTATTATTATTATTATTATTATTATTATTATTATTATTATTATCTATACTAGTATTTGCCCCCGTGCGATGCACGTGACATATAAATGATTAAAAAGCATATATAACATAATTACAAATGTGTATTATGTTATATATGCTTTTTAATACTGTTTTATTTTACTAATAAATTCTCTAACAATTACGTTATCTTCAATACTGATTAATTATTATAGCTTTGGTAAAATATCATACATTTTTAATTACGTTATTTTCAATACTATTTTATTATTAGCATAACATGTATTTAATTAAAACAATATATACACATATTTAGTTATATTCTTTTTTAATTACATAATTAAATTACATTCTTTTAAATATTATTTTATTATTACAGCATTATTATTAATTAAAACAATATACATTTTTAATTATGTTACTTTGTACTACTATTTTACAAATTTAAATTTTTAATTATATTCTTTTCATAACATAATTAAGTTATGTTCTTTTCAATAGTGTTTTAATTATTATAATAACTTTTTTAAAACAATACTTTTTTACTTATGTTATTATTATTAATCCATCGTTTAAAAATGTACATAGTTGCATTCTTTTATAAATATAATTTTATATTCAAACTCTACATCATAATTCCAAATTATAAACATATATTGAAAATACCAACTAATTAATAGCTGAATATATAACATTACCAATAATGAGATAAAATCATTTTTAAAGTGACTGTTTATATTCTCTAGATAAAAGCAATTTTGAAATGTATATATATAATCATTTTTTTAATCTCTATAAACAATGAATTTCCATTTTAGGAAAGTGTAAAAAGGACGGGAAACTATGTGGTGTTATATTTGACCACTTTATTGTTATAATATATTATATATAAAGATTAAAGTAGTTGAGTTAGCAACATTTTTCAATTCCAATTTCCCGCCAAAACTCAACCAAAATTTATGGGTTTTTTTTTTTTTTTTTAATGATCATCTATACATATATTAAAATAGAACCAAAACTCGACCATAATTTATGGTTTTTTTTCCCAATAATCTATACATATATTAAAATAGAAAGGATTTCTAATTCTAAATAAATTATTCAGAAAATCGTAAAAGAAAGAATGAACAAGTTGTTGACAATGTTCATGGAAAATTCAATTATACATACAAGGCACAAGGAGTTTGCCATCAAATTCCACATTGTTTCTAAAACATACGAGATTGACCAAGTTATTTTAGAATCAATTATTGTAAATTACTTAAATTCAAAAATACATTTAAAATTATATTTATTTGCTGACCTACAATATATTGGTGAATGTTAAAATTAAGTAATCGTGCCTTCAAGTTCAATGATTATTTACACAAAAATTAGTAAAATATAGATATATTTCTACCATTATCTATCTAACTTTATTTCACTTGCCAAAACGTGTAAAAATTATCATAATTTTGATAATTACTATATTATTTTGAAGTCGAGAAATATGTAATATAATTATCAAATTGAAGATTTCAACGAGAAGTTTAATACAAGATAACAAGTGATAGTAAACTATAAATACTTTGTATGCAAAAGTTTATTTTATATATATTTTTTACTTTTCCTCAATATCTCATTCATTTTAAATTATATCATTTAAGTTACATCATACACATTATTCAGAAAACCTGAAATAGGTTCGATTCGAAAAAGGCAATAGGTCAAAGGTCAGAAAGTTGAACCGAGGTCAAACCAATTTTAATTAAAAAATTAATAATTATTTCAATGATCACAAAAAAAATTTTAAAAAATTATTTTACAAATAAAGTAACATTTACTCATTTGGAGATAAAATTAAATACACAAAATATAACAACAATATTCTTTAATTTCAAAATTATCAATTCAAAAAAATATAGATTTATTGTTTTTAATTTTATTTATTATATTTTATCTTATTTCAAATTGTTTTAACATGTAAAAAAGATAAAAATACCTTATTTAGAAGAAAATAGTTCAACGAACAAATAAATAATAAATAAAAATATATATTTTTTAAAAGAGAAAATATTTTAAAAAGAAAAAGTAAAATCATATAAAGATTTGGATCTCCTAATTTTGATAAGTTTTGTCTTTTTTTTTTTAAATTTTGAATTCGATAATATTTTGTATTAAAATGTTATTGTGTTATGTTTTTATTTGATATGATTGTATATACAATTAATACATTTTCATAAATTTTGATTGAAATTATTATCACAAACATATTCTCATGCATCGTGTGAGTGAAAATACTAGTGGAATATTAAAGAATAATACTACAAAAAAGTAGAGATGCGAGTACTACAATAATAAGAAAAAAATTGAGGACCTTATGTGCAATTGAAATATAGTGCAATAAATGAAATTTATTCACTTCAAAAAAAGAAAAAGAAATTGTGGAGTTAATATAATTATCTAATAAAATTTTATTGACGAAGTTAGAAAGAGTAAGAGCTTATTTATTTTATTTTGACAGTTAGGGGCCTTTTAATCATTTTTGAGAGTTGACATCGAACTCATTATGTTGAAAATCACAATTAAGTTCAATTTTCATGATTCTTGTAGAGGGTTGTGTCTTAACAATTTTTTTCATACAAATCGTTATGTGCACATATGATTTTTTTTTTTTTTTTTAAATGGAATAATTTTTATTACTTCAAATCAAAATTAAGGGCATCCACAATATATAAGGGGGGTGACGAAGTCCAACACACTTGAGTTAAACCTGAACCAGCAGCCCTAGTAAGGGCGCGTGCTACCTGGTTGGTTGTTCTCTTGACAAAATGGAAAGACACATTAACAAGATTCTCAGCTAGGACTTTACAATCTCAAACAACTAGACCAATGTAAGAGAGATCATTGCAAGATGAATTGATAGCATGAATTAAAACTTGAGAATGTGATTCCACCGTTATGCTGGTGGTCCCATACTCCTTAATCCAACTGAGAGCTTCTCGGTAACTGAGGGCTTCAACCGTTCTTGGGTCCATTGGTCCTTGGAGAACTCCATTCCATGCCTTACCATATCTCCTTGGTCATTGCACAAGACACACCCATAACCAATAGTACCCATCTGTGGGAATAATGCTGCATCAACATTACATTTAAAGCAATCTGTTTTAGGTCGTTGCCACTTTCTTTCCCCTTCCGCTCTGTTACACATAGGAGAGTATGTTGGCTAGGTTGTTCGTGCTTTCTGCCATTGAGTTAACAAGTTAATAGAGTTCCTGATTATCTCAGCCTCTGATGATCTGCGACTCCCCCACACTTGAGCATTTCTATTGTTCCAAATACTCCATAATATCATTGCACTTGTTTTAACTTCCTCTTTGCTGAATCGGTGATTCACATCCGTCCACCATTCTGCTAGATTAGCTGCCCTTGAGCTATTATCCCCAATTTTCGATAGCTGCCATACTCGTTTAGCAAATGGACATGAGGCCAAAGCGTGATACTCATCCTCTGGAGCTGATTGACAAACTGGACAGGATATTGGGTTGTCAATATGTTTTTCCCGCAGGGCTTCTAGTGTTGTAAGGCAACCTGTAAGTGCCCTCCATATCATAATTTTTATCTTCGCTTGGATTTGCAGGTTCCAAATGGTTTTCCAATCAACTGTATTTGAGCTTGGATCCTCACTATTCGCCTTCGCCATAAGGAGTTTATATCCACTTTTGACAGTATAAATCCCTTTCTTGTCCCATATCCATTGCCATTTATCTAACTGTTCACAACAACTTAGGGGAATCTGTCTGATAAGAATACGATCCCTATCATCGAATAAGTCACCTAGGATATCAAAGTCCCACTGCCCTGTAACCGGGAATCTTAGCGAGTTCACAGTAGCGCTCTCCAATCCAGGTATTGTGTTGGATTCCACTAGAGGCCTGTTTGAATCTGGTTTTCAGGGATCACGCCAAATATTGACACCAGAATTCACACTTAAAAGAAATCTATATTCGATGCCGAGTCGAGGTCTTTAATATCGTTGTTTGGACGAGGCTTCCAAATTTCTTTTAGCCAAGTCATTGAGCCAAGTCATTGAGGATCTGCATTCTTTCATTAAGGATGGCCTCGGCGATAGTGGTGCATTTTTAATTCGACACTCTTCAAATGTTGAGGTGCAAAAATTCATGTGGAAATTACATCCACACAAGTTTTTCAACTTTCAATTTAATACATAAGATTTACAAATAATTTGTTCAAAAATCAGGCTATAATATAAAACTTTTAATAATAATATATTATTAAGAATTAAATTTATTTCTATAAACCCTATAACCCCCAACCAAGCTTACTCGCCGACCCCCATCAATTGGGTTTAAGTCATGCGGCTTTGCTATTCTATTTCTATCTCCAGCACGGATTGCATGGAAAATACGATGTTAAAATAAAATAAATGTATTAAACACAAGCTGCATATGTGATGAATACTTTCATATATGATGCATGAAGAAAAATTATGCAGAAATAGACCCAAAACTACAATAATATGATGATAACCTAAAATCTAAAATCTTAAAAATATTTCTCTATAGGAGAAATAAATTTGATTTATGGCTAGGTCAGGATCCTTCCACTAAAATCAGTATATATAGCATCTCATGCAATATTAATTTATTATCGTTAAAATTTGGCCATCCTTGTTATTGTTTAAATATTCTATAGAAAGTTCCCACGATATCCTTGATTTAATTGTTTAACTCCTATATTGATAATCTTTCGAGTACCAAATTAATTACATTATTTATAGAGTAATCATGATTAATTTACCTTTAAAATATCATCACCTAATTTAACCCAATCCAGTAACAAAAACAACACAGCCCTCCTATGAGGAGACTAAATAAAGGAAAAAGTACATAAATACACAACTAAAACTATCACTTTTTTAAACCTAACAAACTTAAAAAAAAAAAAAAATCAGGTGTTAAGTGGTAATCAACAAATATAATATTATATAGAATATAAACTAATTATCACCTCTAAAATAAATTAAAACAAATACAATACTAAATGAAAATAATAATAATAATAATAATAATAATAATAATAATAATAATAATAATAATAATAACAACAACAATAACAATAACAACAATAACAAAAACTTAAACGATTCTTAAAATTTTGTTCCAATGCCCACCATTGGGCACCCACCCCACCCCACTCGACCCTACCAGGTCACAGTTGATCACACTAAGTCACATTTCAATAACAATTACAAATTTGGTCACAAATTTCACCGCACCCCATCCCATCCCACCGTACCCCACCCATCCAACAAATCACTGTTGGTCACACAAGCCACAGTTCAATCAAAATTACAAATTTAGTCAAAAATTTCAACCCACCCAACCGCAACAGCAAGCGCTACCCACCCCATCCAACCCAACTAAAAAATGTCACAATTAGTCATACAAAGTCACAGTTCGATCATAAATATAAATTTAGTTGTATATTTCACCCCACACGAATCGTAAAGTCACAGTTGGTCACATGAAGTCACAATTTGGTGACATATACAAATTTAATTGCAAATTTAACCCTATACCACCCCCACCCCTACAACGCAAAATCACAATTGGTCACACAAAGCTACAATTACAAATTTATTGTAAGTTTGACCCCATTCCCCCACCCCACCCACAAACTCACGGTTAGTCACATAAAGTCAATTTCAATCGTTGGTCACATAAAGTCAATTTCAATCAAAATTACAATTACAATTTAATCTCAAATTTATCCCCAACCCGCCCCGACCCACCCCTAATCACCCCATCCCAACCCGCAAAGTCACAGTTGGTCACACAAAGTTACAATTCGATCACAATTATAAATTTAGTGGTAAATTTCATCCCATCCCCATCCCCACCCCCACCAGCCCCGTAAATTCAAAGTTGGTTAAACAAAGTCACAATTTAGTCATAACTAGTTTCACACCCGTGCGATGCACGGATATATTCAATAGGCAAAAATTAATGTATTGAAACAGAACAATGATAAACAAATAAGAAAAAACTAACAACATCCAATTCCAATATGAACATTAATAGCGTTGAATATTAGAATTTTTACTTGATGCCTCGATTCATGGATATATTCTAATCTGAAATGTCTATATAAAAACATGGATGTTTACATTGCACAAACGTCAAGCATGAAAGGGAAGACTATTTTGTCACTGTAGATATCGAGAAAGGCATGCAAGATGGTCAAGTAAGCTTTCATTGGCATAATGTTTATAATTGGTTAAGATCTTAGTTTTTCTTCAAATCTACGTCAATATAATATTTTCATTTAGATGAGTCATTTTATGCTTTGAAAAGGATTGATATATAAAGAATCTATTAAGAATAATCTTATCTAGACAAAACATGAAATATCTGTCAACATAATTTGTGATTCACAAAACACGAAATCAGATGTTCCTACATAATCCACTCTACACCTCTCATCAAAAAAATGTACAATTTATAGATAATGCATCGCTAAAATTTAATACTCGTAGTGACTCTATTGTGTGGATGTGTCCAAAATTAAAGTACAAGAAGAGAGAAAAATTGAACACAAAGAAGCAACTAACCTTAATTATATTAATCTGAAACCAATTACACTAACTGATACGCATTGAGGGAGAGGAAGGAAGGTAACAGGATTTAGAACCTCAATGTCTACAAGTAAGAAAAAAACTTGTCTATATTTACCTGCCAATAAAAGCCCTAGGTACTCCTTTCCGAAGCGCCTGGGATATGAACCTCTCAGTTGTGGGCTTGACATTGATTGCTAGAAATCTCACCATTTGAGCAGAGCTGATCGAAACCTAGAGGCAATTGCATATCAGAGTCCAGTCATCAAGTAATTCCACTGAGAACGTACAATGAAATGGTAACATTACCATTTCATAAGCTTGACGTAAGCCAACGGGCAAATCCATCATCGTCTTTTGCCACTCATTCGATATAGCATCAATAAGTTTTCGATCAAACAACTGGCGAAGAACATAAAGCATTACTAATCTAAAAATATGTTAGATAATAATTGGAATAAATTGCACAAAGATATAGGCATTACCATGTAAGTGTGTGGATGTCTATTGCATAAGTTCGTTACATCTGACAGAAAAATACGCCTTCTAAACATTCCACCTATCTCCCTCGTCACCTTCATCAAAGTCATCGAAGTAATCATCATCATCGTCACCATCATAAAAAAATAACTTATCAAAAGAGTTGTCAAATTAAAACCCGTGTCCTAAAGGAAAAAACAATGAATAATAAGCTGGGCTGAGAAATGTGGGATGTGCTTAGTTATCATACAGTGCAGTCTGATCAAATCTCCATACCTTCTATTGATAGTCCATTTATTGTACAGTATCATTATTGACTTCTCAAACTTGTACACGTGTACATCCACCAGAAGTTACTTCATGCTGCCAATTTGAAGTAAATGAATGAAAGCTGAATTTTTCAAGATTATATTTAGCACTTAAATTAATATTTCCAAGACTTATTATCCGAAAGATTCGCAGTTCTAAATATCATACTCTGAAAGGATATGCATCAATTGTTAATGTTCAATATATAGCATACTGGACGCAACAAATAACGCTCTAGTGGCCTTATGAATTCTTAGCACATTATAATTTTACTACCTTGAAGAAATAGAGACATTGCATTGTGCTGGGAAAAATAAAAAGGACAAGGAGAAAACTTCAATGTTAAGATGATGAGATCACCATTGGAGAATGGCTTGAAAAGTCATGGCTATGTCAGACAAGTTTAAAAAAATCTCAAGTTAGAATTTGCTCTACGTGATGGATAAGTGGATTAAGAGTATTAAAGGATTATCATAGGCTCAAAATATGAAACATACAAAGGAATCAAAGAAAATTATAATTTTTCCTACTTCAAACTCTATGGCCCCAATCCCTGGCCCAAAGCACGAATCCTACCACCTTATTTTCCATGAAGCAAGACTCACATACTAGAAAACGGAACTAAAAAATATAGAAAAATCCCAGATTTTCAAACAATATCAATGAAAAAGGATATGTCACATTATCTCGCTAGAAATATTGAGATGGCAACAATAGAATCAAAGGGATATAGATTTAGGACCATTGTAAATAAGTTAAAGCATAAAGGAAACTGTTTTATTCCTACATTATTCCTTGTGGCTGTTACTTTCTTATTTCCAATTATAAACAGATATTTATAGAAAAACCATATGACAAAGAAACAAAACACATAATAGTTTCAAAAAAGGGAAGCCGTTTTTCATTACCATGTGGAGGAGGACACATGATTAATCACCAGTATAACCAAAATTATCAACATCTTCTCCAACAGACTATATATT
This sequence comes from Ligustrum vulgare, assembly GCA_963555705.1. Classification (NCBI taxonomy): domain Eukaryota; kingdom Viridiplantae; phylum Streptophyta; class Magnoliopsida; order Lamiales; family Oleaceae; genus Ligustrum; species Ligustrum vulgare. The sequence goes on along the minus strand of OY743173.1, from coordinate 35,257,525 downwards.
TAATGATTCAAAATGAACCCATTCTTAAAATTTCCAATTACAGTAACTCAGAAGTAATAATTCAATTGCATAGTAGGATGCAAAGAGAGGGCTTTTACCAACATTAAATGAAACTGATGCAAGCTTAATGTAAGAGGAGAAAAACCCCACTAATCCCTGTGTTGTCACTCCCAAATGCAACACGAATTGAGGCACGTTTCTGAAAAATTTCTCTTTAGAATCACCACAATAACACGGACTGAGTCCAATCCTGTCCTCCACCTCACTCGCTTGCTTGTAAAATGCGCCAAGTCGGGTATCAGACTTGCTCACCACTGAGTCAGAGAACTTCTCTGACACCATTCTGTCGCTACCCTTTCTATCAGTCCTTTTCATTCTATTGGGTGCTTGGATTTTCCTGCTCCCCTTTGAAAATACCTCCACTCCAGTGCAGTAAAAATAGGAATGCTTTGGATTTGCAGAATTTGTGGGGATCAGAAATCACAACAGGGGAAGAGGATGAGGAGCAGGGATGGTGCGGGTGGTTTACGGGTTTAAGTATAGAAGAAGATCGTCAATCCGTGGATTCAACTTTGGATTTCGAGGACTCCCTTACGGTTTAGGGTACTATGAAATGGGAATTGAAGGAATGAACAATCGAACAGATCTTGTACGTTGATAGATTTTCAATTGCCAGGCATGATGATTTCTAGTGAAATTATTCTTGCAAGGTGAATAACTGTGTGTGTTTTCAGATATTGCTCTCGCTAAGATTGAAGATGATAAGAGATTTTCGTTTGTCAAAGGCAGGGGAGGAAGGTAGGTGAGAAAAGTAAAGCGGAGAGTAAGACGTGATGGAATAACCGCATCAACATGGGTAGTAGGCTGAAAAAAATATTTTTGAACATATTTATAATTTTACAGTTTTATAAAATCGGTTGCCAAAAAATTCTGTTCACATTACAGATTCTCTCCAAATTAAAAATTGAATTGAAGATTCCCAGAATCTCTTCTGTTTTTATTAATATATAGATTAAAATTTATTTGTAAATTTCACCCAACCCTACCCCATCCAAGCACACCCCATCAACAAAGTCACAGTTTAGCCACACAAGGTCATAGTTCGATCAAACAAGGTTACAATTGAGTCACACAATGTCATAATTCGCTCACACAAAGTCACAGTTCAGTCACACAAGTTAACACAACTATAGTTCACATCACGTCTTCGTATAATGATCATACAAAGTCACAATCTCTAATGTGATTGGTCTTGGTCACATATTACTTATTTATTGGTAACAACTTCCTCGTTTTCTTGATCACGATTAGTCAATGTTTTTGTCACAAATACATAATAATTCGTCACATTCCGTATTAATAACAAGTTGCACAAAATCAAATTTAGTCAGACATTTTGGTCACAATTACCTATAAATTGTGACAATCACTATTCAAGTTACTCATCCCATCCCCTCCCCTCCCCTCCCCTCCTCACCCACCTCACCCCACCCCAACCCCTTCCCTTCCCTTCCCTTCCCTTCCCTTCCCTTCCCCACCCAACCCTAACCCACCTAAATGGGCCGTTTGGCTTGCTCCATTGCTTGACAGTTTGTTGGTCAGCTCCAACCAAACATCTAAACCTCAAGCAGCCACCGGCCGGACACCATCGTCGATGGAAACCAACAGTTCCTCGAAGCAACACTGTGCATTATCACCATCACCACCACCACCACTACGACCACCACCTCACCTCACCGGACCATGACCCATCGCATTTCCCGGGCAGCAGCAGCACCACACCGGGAAGGAAGTTGTGGAGAAACCACAAAAATCACACCACCTATCACCACCGCCTGCACCCCACCCTCATCCACCGCACTAGCACTACCGACTACACCCAATGCACCACACACCATTGCAAAGACACCACACCGCGAAGGAAGTAGCGGCAAAACCACCAAAATCTCACCACCTGGATCGGAACACCCATCATTACCGCCTGCACCCCACCCTCACCACTACTTCAACTGCACCTGCAGTACGATAGCAGCGGAGCAAGTGATGAAACCCTCGCCGGTGGCCAGAGTGGAGAGAGAGAGAGAGAGTTTTATTCAATTTGAGATGCTACTTCGACCGCACCTGCAACGCGAATGCAGCGGAGAAACCATTGCTGCTGGAGATTGTTGCTGCTCCCCCTGAAAGTCGAGAATCTCGTCGGTGGCCAGGGTGGGGGGGGGGGGGGGGAGAGAGAGAGAGAGAGAGTTCTTCGATTTGAGATATTGGGGAGAGAGAGAGAGAGAGAGAGTTTGAAATGGTAAGAGATTGCGTGAGAGACTGAGAGTGGTTTGATTTTTAAGAATAAAAACATTTAATTAATAAATGTTAATTTGTTAATTAGCACCTGATATTTCAACAAGAAAACTTCACCATCTTATTTTTAAAACTGAAACTTAAAATTTAGGGCTCCATGTAATTTTTCCCTAAATAAATTAGCATGAGACCTACACAAGTTTTTATTAATGAGCTAATATGGTAGGATGTAAGTTAAAAAAATTTACACACTCACTCATTTAATATTTTTAAACGTTTGAGCTTTTATTTAATAATTATCTAATCAATTTTTATCTTTTAAAAATTGATTTAATTATTAATAATAATATTTATTTTGTAATCTAAAATTTAGAAATAAAATATAAAATAATGCATGACAGTATAGTACCAAGATCGTTATATATGATATCTACATGATATGTTATCTAATGTCATTTATTCACAATTTGATTAAAGAAATAAATAAATGTAATAATAAAATAAATAATGCCATAATTTATGGTCCAATTATTGAATAGGAAAGTTGTTTCACCCACGTTCAATAGAGAGTATCTTCCAAGATTGAATTCCTGGTTGAAAAATAAAATCCTATTTCCGTATTGTAATATTCAAGATTACGGATGGGGGTTTGCTCAGCTAAAAGGGGTAAATTGATATATGGGATTTTGGTGGATGAATTAAAGTGGGTAAATTGATATCTTGAGATCCAAATCGTCACATACCAAGGCACTTAAATCCATGGACAAGAGGATTGAAGGTTTATGATTTTCCATTATCAAAGTTGTGACAAGAGTATCTTCGAATATGGCAGTGGAGAATGGTGGTAGTAATTTTGATGTTTTGAAAATGTGTTTGGTGTTGGGAGGCAGAGTATTCATAGGTCGAGTGCTGGTCGAGAGGCTGCTAAAACTCAGTAATTGGATCGTGATAAGTGTGTTTTATACACTTATCTGAATGTTTAAATTAGAAGAAATTATTGTCGTTTTTGAATATATGCGCTCCTTAATTGTGTTTATTTGTTTACTTTTCAGAAAATGTCCCAATCGACGAAGAATGAAGCAATTAATGGAAAAAACGGCAATATTGGATGTTAATTGGAGCTTAATTGAGCAAGTGAGAGATATGTGACGTCAACCGGGAAGGTTCATGGTGCTCAAGTGAACAAATCAGAGGTTGGAAGTCCCAATTGAAGGAATTGAGAGCTTAATTGAGAAATTCAAGAAGAATATAAAGTTTGGGGACTAAATCGCAACAATTGAAAGTGGAGGACTAAGGCTGCAATTAAAGGTCGAGGACTAACTTATACAACCGAGAAAAGATGGAAATTACATTTCACGCGATCAATGAAATCCTACTGAGCGATCGCGAATTACCTCAAATTCATAACCCGAGAGTTTTAGTATCTACCACGCGATCGCTCGGTTATCCGACTGGGCTGCAGATCAGATTTTTCTCGCGATTTTTAACAGGCTTTGGGCTTTTTGACCTAGGTTTTCTCCAAAACCTATATATACAACACATGAGGCACGAAATCTGGTCCTTTGCCTCTCCATAGAACGAGCCACAACAGAGATTTCAATTCAAATTCTTGGAGATTCAAGCATCGCAGAGAGGCGTGAATTGAAGATACTTGAAGAATTGATAATTGGTGCAATCTTTCCATTATTCTTTGTTATTTTCAATAAACGTTTTATTTTCTTGTTTTTGTTCTTTAATCAAGACGTGTAACTAAATTCTATGTTGAGATGAACGATGTAGCCTAATTAATTATTTTAATTCCATATTCCTTGTTTTAACGCTTTAATGCATGTGTTGGTTTATTATCGCGTTTAATGCGTGAATGAACTGACCACTCTTTCATGATTTAATGTGTTATTTTCATAATCCGAGAGGTGAGTTAATAACATAGATCTAGGTAATAAATCTGGTAATTGAACGAGAGATAGAGATATACTCTTGTTATTATTGCGATCGTGTGTGAATTCTTGTGTGTAATGCATCTAGATAAGGAATATTCGGACCCGCTGTAGAGATACAAGGTTGACTCATTTAGGTAGGATTGATTTAAACTTGAGAGAGGAATCTCAATATGAATCAGCGAATTCAATCGAGCACATATTTAGAAAATAAAATCTGGAATTAGAATTGATTTAATTGGTTAGGTGAATTCGTGAATCCCAACTACCTTACAATCGTTTTTAAAAACAAAACCAATTTTCGAAATTTTAATTCTTTAAGTATTGTCTTAGTTTTAGTTTAAGATCTCAAATTATTTCGTCCCTTCAAATAAGGTATAGAACTAACATATTTCGATAATTAATAGCAGTCTCTCCGTGGGACGATAATCCGGACTCTTAGGTCCACTTTATTACTTCTCACGATTCGTACAGTTGCGGGGATATCTTGCATCACGAGATATTGATGAACAAGTTTTTGGCGCCGTTGCCGGAGACTGTTCATTAATATCGATACCCATTAGTTCTTATTTTACTTTGAACTTTATTTTGCTTATTTTTATTTTTGTATTAATTTTCAGTTTTTGTTTTATTTAATTTATGTTAAGAAGGACTAAGTCATTTGATTTGCTTCCTTTTGATACAGAAATTGAACGTACCTTTCGACAGAGGCGTAAACAACAGTTGGAAGCGAATCAACAAACAGACTTAGCCTTGACAGATGATATAATTCAGGATAATCACGGAAATCCACAAAATCTGCCAGCAGCTGTGAATGGACAACAACAAAATCATGGAAGACAAATATTAAGAGATTACATGGTTCCTCCTGTGGGGAACATTGGAGCCTGCATAATACCTCCTGCAATCCAAGTCAACAATTTTGAGATCAAAACCTCTTTGATCTCACTGATCCAAAACTCATGTGTTTTCCATGGATTTCCGTCTGAAGATCCTCATGCACATCTTCGATCCTTTTTGGAATTGTGTGAAATGCAGCGCATGAATGGAGTTTCAGATGATGCTGTGAAATTGAAGTTATTTTCATTCTCTTTGGCAGACAAAGCTAAAGCTTGGTTCTACACTTTGCCCCTACATACAATCACCACTTTTGAAATTATAAGCCAGAAATTTGTTGATAAATTTTTCCCACCTGACCGTATGTCAAAGCTAAGGCGTGAGATTTTATCATTCACTCAGCAGTCAGGAGAGTCTATTTTTGAAGCCTGGGAAAGATTTAACGAACTCATTAGACAATGTCCTACCCATGGAATAGCTGATTGGATCTTAGTCCAGACATTCTACAATGGGCTGACAAATGAAAATAAGAAGTACGCCGACTCCGCAGCTGGGGGATCAATAATGGATATGACATATGAAGAAGCATATGAGATTTTTGAGAAGATGGCTGCGAACAGTTACCAGTGGTACTCAGATAGATCTACACCAAAGTCTGGGGGAATTGTTGCAGTTAGTGAGATTACAGCTTTGATTGCTAAGCTGGATGCTTTAACAAAGAAAATCGACAGTATGGGTGTGCAGCCAGTGAATTCAGTACAAACGGTTTTGTGTGATTTTTGCTTTGAGAATCACGCTGTAAACTTCTGCCCATTACAGTAAAATCAATCGAATCCAGAGCAGGTCAACTTCATTGGGAACAGACAGCAGGGTGGTCCATATTCACAAACATACAACCCAGAATGAAAGAATCACCCAAATTTTTCTTGGTCTAACAATCAGACTGTTCAGCGCCCACCTAGATTTCAACAACAACAACAACAACAATCTCAGAAAAACACATCCGTGAACATAGAAGTGTTAATCCGGCTGGTCAAGAGTCATAATGGAGAATTAATGAATCAAGCTGCTGAAATAAAAAATTTGAAGAAACAAGTGGGAGAGCTGGCAGCTAGCAGCTCAACAAGACAGCCAGGACAGTTACCGAGTAATATTGAAACTAACCCTTGTGAGCATGTTAATGCAATAACAACAAGGAGCGGGGTTCAGCTATCTGAAGTGACTGTAGAGGAATATGAAAAGCAGAAGAACCAAAAGAAAAATGTGGTGGAAGAGAAGAAAATTGAAAAAGCACAGGGGTCAACTTCAGAAACCCAAGAGAAAGTGGAAGAAGAAGTTCGAGTTCTACCCCTAGTCAAGGCATATGTACCTCCAATTCCATATCCACAAAGACTGAGAAAGCACAATCTGGAGCAGCAATTTGGGAAATTTTTGTAGATTTTCAAGAAATTACATATAAACATCCATTTTGCAGAAGCTTTAGCCCAAATGCCCCTCTACTTGAAATTCATGAAAGAGATGTTGTGAAACAAAAGGAAATTGGTTGATAATGAAACAGTAGCTCTTAGTGAGGAATGCAGTGCAATTATCCAAAAGAAGTTGCCACAGAAACTAACAGATCCAGGGAGTTTCTCTATCCCTTGTACTATTGGTAAATTTACTTTTGATAATGTATTGTGTGATCTTGGTGCCAGTGTCAATTTAATGCCTTTGTCTGTGTACAGGAAATTAGGTTTGGGGGATCCTAAACCAACCAATATCACACTGAAGCTTGCCAACAGATCCATTCAATACCCATATGGTATAGTGGAAAATGTGATAATAAAGGTTGAAAAATTCTTCTTCCCAGTTGACTTTGTGATCTTAGACATGGAAGAGGACGCCCAAATGCCCCTCATTCTTGGATGGCCATTCCTAGCTACTGGAAGAGCCTTAATCGACATTGAAAATGGAGAAATCATCTTTAGGGTCGAGAAGGAACAAGTCACTTTCAGCATCAAGCCAAGAAAAAATATTGAAGTTTTAAAAGAAAGTTGCTTCAAGGTGGAAGGAGTGATCCAGAAACCCGAAGAAAATGTGAAGCAAGAGTTGAGACTTGAGAATGCTTCAATGTTACAAAGAGGGATTTTAGAAGCTAAGAAGGATAGGAATAACTCAAGGAAAGAGGAAAAACCTAATTTTACTCAGCAAACAGTGGAAAAGGAGGTTTTAGACTTCAAGAAAGTGAGGAAACGGATCGAGAAGTGCAAGGCAGGTAATTGCAAGTTGTGCAGGGGCTCAAGAGGATCATTCAAGCCTCCATGATAAAGAAGTGCAAAAAGTCGAGCTTTAGACTTAAAACGGAGCGCTTGTTGAGAAGTAACCCAACCTTTCCTCCCTTTTATTTACTACGCTTTAAGTATTAATTTCTTTATTTGTTTTAGATATTTTCATGGTAGGTAATTTGTTTAAATGTTTCTCATGTTACATGTCAGGACACTTTTGCATGTTGGTCTATTGTTGCAAAGTTAGGTATGTTTTTAATGTGCATGTTTATATTAGGCAAAATTTTATCGTCATCCCAGCTCACACACACACTAGTTTGGGTCATAAAGTTAATGTTTGGAAAATCACTGCATAGATCATGAAGTGATTAAGGAACTAAAAACGATTTTGAAAATTAAAAATAGGAAAAAATTTCAGTACTGCCGTGAACTAAGTGATAGCGTGCCAACAGGCGCTGGCGATCGCGAGTTTGCATTTAAAAATCAACAAGTTTTAAAACCTTGAACCAAGTGATCGCTGGCACTCCAGCCAGGTGCTCGCATGGCTAATCTGGTACCAAATTCGGCAGTTTAAGTGCTTCACTTAATTATTTCCATTTTAAGCAACATAAATTTGATTTCTCTCCCCAAAATCACCCCAAAAGTGATCTTTCATCTATCATGCTTGTCATCAACATTGCATTGCACCAAATTCATTGCTATTTTCACATCCAAAATAATCAAAGGTATGAATTCCTTTTCTCTCTCCAAAAAGTGTAAAACTTCTTATAATCTTGTGATTTTTGAATTAAAGAGGATTGGAGAATGGACTTAGGGTAGTCATTGGAGTTGTGAATTGTGCTAAATATGATGAAAATTTTGGGTCAACCCATGTATCCAAATTTATGGATAACCTTTGATCTTTGCAATGCACACCATGTGTTTGATGAAATTCCACATAGAAAGTTTTGTGCTAATTTTAGAAAGGCATTTGAGCATTTATCTTCATGACATGTTTATCAATGTTTACATGTGTGTAGTGCATGAGTTAGTTCACATCTTGGCATTCAAACCATTAAAACCATGTTTGCATCATGGCAGTTCCATTGCAAGGCCACTGCACCTGAAAATTCACTCACATCACCTACTTCTCCATAGCTTTTCAAGACTCTATTGATCTTCAAAAGAGCTGAATTTTTAATATATAATCGATCATGCTGTGAAATTTAATGTATCAAAAGATGGCTCGGGAAAATTTATGTTTTTCTAGGCGATGTCAAGGCTTGAATGTGTGTGGTCGACCAATTTTAAAAATTCAAAATTTTGTTTTAACTTTAGTTTGGGGGTGTGGAACTGAACTTCCATTATTTCTTATTGATGTTTATGGCTTCTAATGTTACTTACCTCTTATTTGAAAGGTAAACATCAATCAAGACACATCCAATCAAGTTTGGCAAAGCAAGAATAGGGTCAAATTCATCCAACGTCATTTCAAATTGAAGCATCAAGGCAACAGAGCATCTTCATTTCACCTGGGAAGTTCTCGTTCTCTCTCTTTTGTCTACTTTTTACATTTTTTAAAATCTTTTTGACAAACATTGAGGACAATGTTTCTTTCTAGTTTGGGGGTGCAGAATTTCATTCATGTCAATTGCTTCCATACTCATTGAATATTCTCATTCTATTTCTATTGGGATTTAAAAAAAAAAAAATTGAAACTGTGTTGACATGTTTATTGCCTAAGATATAGTATGAATCAATTTGTGCTTAGATTTGAAAATTGGACAACATGAAATCATGAACTTATTTTGAACTAGTTATGTTTTGCTAGATTCATATTCATTGCGCACATAGCCAGCGTTGGATAATTGCTTGTGTAAGAGATTTTGTTTAATACACGTGGGGCAAAGTTTATGCAATTTGAACTTAGGAATGACTTGAAAATCCCTGAACTTCGAAATTTAGAAATCCCATCCCTAAATTAGAACCAATCATGCTCAAAGGCAAGTTGGGGGTAGAATGGTTGGAATTTGTGTACATTGATGGGTTGGAATACTGTGGTTCTTGGTTTTGCACTTGAGTCACTGCAGTTTGGTCAACTGGTATAAACCATTTCCAACATAAAAACAAAAAAATGCTCAAGGTCTTATTCTGCTCTTCAAATGCTTTTTTTACTCGAGTAAGTAAGTTCGAGGAATCCTTCAAAACTGGTGCCCTAAAGCCAACTGGCTTGGGAGTCATCGACCTAAAGCTCGTTACAGGGGTCAATTAGAAAGCAAGTACGGAGAGTGGACTTACACATAATACATTATAACATTTTTAACTTTTCTGTTTAAGCCTTTATGACTCGGGTAAGTACATCTGAGGGGTTTTTTGAACCTGGTACTCTAAAGCCAACTGGTTTGGGAGTTTCCGATCTGAAAGCCTTCTACAGGGGTCATATAGATAGCAAGTATGAAAAGTTCTGCACAAAGATGGTAAAAGACAGGGACAATTAAAAAAAAAGTAGTCCATCAAAAGAAAAAAAAATAAAATATTATTGCATGGTATAAGCTTCGTCGACTGAGCCGTGGTGGTTGAGGTTGTAGAATTGGGGTCTGCTTTCTTTTGATTTGTTATGCATGCATATTTCTGATTCTGACTGCTTTGTGTGGAAAAAGCAAAGAATATTTTTAGAACCCACATAGATAAAAACCCGGGATGTGAGAGAAAAGTAGAAAGTGATGATCATCCATGAGCGTTGAAAGGAATTTTATTAGAAATTATAGATTGACCACATGGAATTCGGGCTGGATTATGCATAATGAGCCACACAGTATTGAGTATATCTTTTGCATGAGTATGCGTTTGACGTTGGATATTTACACACACACGTGAAACTCTGGTATGATATAACTAGAAATTATTTTGCATTGTTATTCATAGCTATTGCTTAGAACGTGAATTGGTTTGGACTATGGAGGCATATGATAAACATGTTGACACAACAAAAATAATTTCTCTTTTATTTCTTTGGTTTTTGTAGTTTATTTTCCATTGTTCGAGGACGAACAATAATTCTAGTTTGGGGGTATTTGATAAGTGTATTTTATACACTTATCTGTATGTCTAAATTAGAAGAAATTATCGTCATTTTAAAATATATGCTCCTTAATTTGTGTTTATTTGTTTACTTTTCAGAAAATGTCCCAATCGAAGAAGAATGAAGCAATTAATGGAAAAAACGGCAATATTGGATGTTAATTGGAGCTTAATTGAGCAAGTGAGAGATATGTAACGTCAACCGGGAAGGTTCTTGGTGCTCAAGTGAACAAATCAGAGGTTGGAGGTCCCAATTGAAGGAATTGAGAACTTAATTGAGAAATTCAAGAAGAATATAAAGTTTGGGGACTAAATCGCAACAATTTAAAGTGGAGGACTAAGGCTACAATTAGTGGTAGGGGACTAACTTATACAGTCGAGAAAAGATGAAAATAACATGTCACGCGATCGCTGAAATTCTACTGAGCGATCGCGAATTACCTCAAATTCATAACCCGAGAGTTTTAGTGTCTACCACGCGATCGCTAGGGTTTCTACCACGCGATCGTTCGGTTATCCGACGGGGCCGCATATCAGATTTTTCTCGCGATTCTTAACAGGCTTTGTGCTTTTTGACCTAGGTTTTCTCCAAAACCTATATATACAACACATGAGGCGCGAAATCTGGACCTTTGCTTCTCCATAGAACGAGCCACAACAGAGATTTCAATTCAAATTCTTGGAGATTCAAGCATCGCAGAGGGGTGTGAATTGAAGATACTTGAAGAATTGATAATTGGTGCAATCTTTCCATTCTTCTTTGTTATTTTCAATAAACGTTTTATTTTCTTGTTTTTGTTCTTTAATCAAGATGTGTAACTAAATTTTATGTTGGGATGAACGATGTAGCCTAATTAATTATTTTAATTCCATATTCCTTGTTTTAACGCTTTAATGCATGTGTTGGTTTATTATTGCGTTTAATGCGTGAATGAACTAGCCACTCTTTCATGATTTAATGTGTTATTTTCACAATCCGAGAGGTGATTTAATAATATAGATCTAGGTAATAAATCCGGTAATTGAACGAGAGATAGAGAAATACTCTTGTTATTATTGCGACCGTGTGTGAATTCTTGTGTGTAATGCATCTAGATAAGGAATATTCGGACTCATTTAGGTAGGATTGATTTAAACTCGAGAGAGGAATCTCAATTTGAATCAGTGAATTCGATCGAGCACATATTTAGAAAATAAAATTTGGAATTGGAATTGATTTAATTGGTTAGGTGAATTCGTGAATCCCAACTACCTTACTATCATTTTTAAAAACAAAACAAATTTCACAATTTTAATTCTTTAAGTATTGTCTTAGTTTTAGTTCAAAATCTCAAATTATTTCGTCCCTTCAAATAAGGTATAGAACTAACATATTTCGATAATTAATAGCAGTCTCCGTGGGACGATAATCCGGACTCTCAGGTCCACTTTATTACTTCTCACGACCCGTACACTTGCGGGGATATCTTGCATCGCGAGATATTGGTGAACAGATCGTCCAAGTCACAGATTTTGCTCAATTTCCACAACTAGAGCCTTCTGAGTTGCTTCTCTCTGAAGCAGTCTCTTGTGCACGAGCCTTTTATTTTCGTGTCAACGTTCACTATAAACCATAGATCATCAAAGCCATGGAAGGTGTGTCAATTGTATTCTATAATGGCTATACAATTGATGTTCAAGGTTAAAAACTTATTATTCATAGAAAGAAGCAAATTTGATGAAAATGCTAATGATGAGATTACAAATTCGACTGAAGAATCATTTAAAGTTGAATACTTTTTATATATAGTTGATCAAGCTCTTTCATCCCTTAAGTCTATGTTCGAACAACTTCAAATATATGAAGATATTTTTGGCTTTCTATTTGACTTGAAGAAATTAAATTCTGCAGATGACGATTCTTTGAAGATTTTGTGTATTAAGCTTGAAGAATTTTTGAAGCATGACATGAATTCTGATATTAATAGCAAGGAATTATTTTTTGATCTAAAAATTTTGCAGTGATTGCCAACATAAAATGGGAAGGCAATTGAAATGTTAGACTATTTAAAGAAGATGGATAGTTCATTTTCAAATGCATGGATCATATATAGAATACTATTGACTATATCGGTTACAGTTGTCTCTGCGGAGATAAGCTTCTCAAAGCTGAAGTTGATAAAATCATATATTCGGTCTACAATTTAGAAAGAAAGATTGAATGGATTGACGATGTTGTCTATTGAAAAATGTATGCTAGAAAAAATTGATTGTAATAATATAATTGTTAATTTTTCATCTAAAAATATTAGAAGAGTAAATTTAATTTGAAATCTTGACGGTTTACATTATTATTGTTGTAACTTTGTCCTTTGAATGATTTTATTTAGTATTTTTATTTATTAAGGTCCTATTTAAAATTTTGCAATAGGGCCTCCAATTCTCAGGGCTGACATTGCTTTTGACTTGTGCACTTCGTCCTTGCAATGTATTTGGACCTAGAGATAATCAACTTATGCCATCACTTATTAAGGATAAAGATACTTTGCTGAAAAACCTAATCGAAAATCTGATTGAAAAATTGTGAGCTGTTGATTTTTTAGTTAATGTGATGGGTAAATAAATAGATTGCTGCAATGTGTGTAGGTGTAAAACTTTATGTTTATGTTCCTGCAGCATGATTGCACTTACAAAAATGATAGAATCACTTCGGGGGGTCACCCCCGAAGTGACTGCACTCTCACATGGAGGGTGCGGGACCCACTCCAAAAAATTGGGCCCCGCGCCCTCTATGTGAGGGTGCGGTCACTTCGGGGGTCACCCCCGAAGTGATTCTATCATGGTTCTTGCACTTATTAAATATGGCAAACTACCAAACTCTAGTTGGGCCAAGTTTATTATAGGAAGTAGTGAGAATATGTCAGACTTACCTATGTGGATAATGTTGCCATTCTCATATCTATGTTGAAGATTCTCTAAGTTCTCAATTGGTTACCGTGTCTGGAAAGGTATTTTTCATCACGAATCTTGAACTAATGAAGGTGAGACCTGAGGGACTTTTTACCTCTCATATTGGACAACTTTGGTTGTCAGAGGCCTATTTTCAACCTTCGTGCTCGGGTGATTCACTATTTATTTTTGCTTGTGAAGCTTAGCTGAACCTCATGAAATTGAACTTTGGAAAGATTGAGTGATGCATGTCGATTTATGACGTTGGTACATTAGTTTCATGGAAGGAATCTACCAATGCCTTTGACATCGGTTTTACCAGTGTGTGAACCTTTGAAAGATAAGAAACCTTCGTGACTTTGTTTGACGATCAGAAATTAGAGCTCGTTCAGCTTTCACGTGCCTACTAACTCGATCGTTAATTATGATTCTGACTGTAGATATTGTATTCAATAGCTTCTGGAGTTACAAGACATAAAAGCCATATTTTCTCTTTTGAGTAGGTTGTAGATGGAAGTGGTATTCATTGTAACCCCTAGTGAAATAACAAAATTAATGAATTTTTAATACTATGTATATGGAATTCACTTATATACTAAAAAAAGATTAAAACATTACACTAGTACCGTGTAATGAAATGTGCAAGTTGTGATTATCCAACTCACAGGGTGATTCCAATGATTAATAATAATAATAATAATAAATTATCAAACTCTATATGCATGCATTAAAATTCTTAATTTTAATCACATTTGGTAATCAAAGAGAGTACTTCAGATTTTCATAATGTATAGTTAGAGCCATTTGTGACTTTAGATTTTTCACTCGTATATTTCATCAAAATGCAAGTGTCAATCAATGGACAAGGTTCAAAAATCAGTTCCTAACTTCCTATGATTCCAATGACACATTTTATTTGTTGTGGAGAAGCAATGAAGAAAATTGACAAGGAAACAATATGAAAGAAACTAACAATGGGAATTGTAATGGGTTATAGGCTGGGAAAATCAGATCACCTTACCAATGTTATGCATGAGTTAATTTTAGATTATACCCCACCCCACTTGAAGCCAAAAGAAACAATCAGTCCTTTAAACATAAACCAAATGCCTTCATAAGATTGTGATTAGTACATTTTTCACTCTCATACCATGTATTATCATACATAATAAAGACAAGTAATTCTAAACATCACTATTGCCAAAACAAATTCATATTATCATCAAAGTAAGGGGAGAAATGCCCTCTGTCTTCTGGTTGTGACAAATATATTTGAATCCATAAAGAGGCACCATATATATTCTACTACCTAGTGAGGAGGACTTATAAGGCATAAATCTAGTTCATCTGTCTCTAGGGATATCTAGTTCATCTGACACACCAACATTTTATTGAGGAATTTCATCATACACTTGATATGCAACTTCACATTCTCGTGCTTCCAATTTTTTTTCAATCTCTAACTCAAATTCTTTATCTTAATTTTCTCCATCTTCAAGTCTTCATTTTTAAAAACAGCATTTGTATCCCAACTATACCTGTTAGAAAGAGCGCCATTTTCATAGGATCGGATCGGTAATTGGTCAACAAAAGAGCATTTATGGGCAGTATATCTACTTACTCTCTTTGCTTGATGCTTCTTGATGCACGTTGCTATGCACCAAAATTTAATTAAATAACTTACTTGCCAATTGCCAGTTTTAATTGTAATAGCGGAAGTAAGAGTCAATCCCACAAGGAACATGAACTAAAATAGTATCATGTCAATTAGAATTAATTGGGGGGGGGGGGGGGGGTTGAGTTTAAATAATGTAAATTACTTGAAAAATAAAGTAAATACGTAAATTGATTGGAATATAAATCAATTATTAATAAATCCTAGTTCTCGGGTTCAGTTGTATTTCATCACAATATTACTACTTTCCAAGTAATACGTACTCAATTCAATTCTTAATTTATCATCCGTAAATAATTAACAAGTTCTAACTACCTCTTTTCTTTCTTAATTGTGTTTAATTAGAACAAGCTCTCTAATCAAACTATAGTTATTGGACAATCTAAAATAAGTTCTTTAGATTTAATACAATAACCAAATAATTCAAGAAGAATTTGGGTGATCTAGATTACCAATCACACGAGCTCTTGATGATTAACCTAGGTTGGATTTCCAATGAAATTGCAAAAATCCCAATTTCTACTATGAATTGAACAACAAGACAATTACGGATCTAATCATTCAATTTAGCATGTATCAACACAACAAGATATGAGATAGGCCTAAATTACATAAATCATTGTATTAATTGAAATAAAGTGCATAGAAATCCAACAATCAAGAATATAGAATTTAATACTAAATTACTAGTTGGAAAATAGCAACATAATGAAAATAAATACAACGTCCCCCTTGAACTAGGTAGAGAACTTAGCCACTTAAAGTCATGACGAAATCCAGAATTTCCGCTCTTGATTCACTTTCTCGATTCACTTGATTCCGCTTCCAAGCTCCAAGCAAGCCATTCTCTCTTCAATAATTTTTCCACTCATGAATTTCCCTTTTTATAGCCACCAAAACGTGCTCTAGAGTTGGGCTCAAGACATACCAAAAATATGCCATGAATCAAATAAGGAAATTTCTTGGCGAGCAAATTACAGTCGTAACTTATTATTTACGGTCGTAAGTTAGTTTCTGCAAGAATTTTACATTTGGAAGTTACGGCCGTAAGGTATCTTCTGCCCAATTTTTTCCTATTCCTATCAAAGAGTTACGGCCGTAAATAATTTGCATCCAATGTCCCCAAACTTCAGTTTTAGGTGCATTTTAATCATTTCTTTCTCTTTTCTCTTACTTTATGATCCTATATAACATAAAACACAAAATGCATTAATAATACTTAAATATGATCAAATCAACAATAAACTAAGGCTATAAGTGCACAAAATAAGCACTAATAAAGCACTTGTCACTTCTACTTCTTCTCCCTCTTCACTTTGATCATTCACTTCAATTTTATCATCTTTAATCTTAATATTTTCCATAACATGCTTTCTTGAACTTCTCATTGAAATGCTTTGGGCCATTGGAACTCCGATACTTCTTCTAGTCTTTGTCTTGGGGAAACTACGTACATTACCCTAAAAATTTACCTACTTTCGTTAATACCCTCATTAACAAATTTAATTAATTAAGATCGTATAAATACGTTATAAAACAATTGAAACCTTTATGAATCCTCAAACCTTGCAAGCGTAATCACACTCAAACCCACAACACCTCTCACCTTCCATCGATGCAGAGTATACAACGTTCTCCTAACAAACTGGAAGGGGGGATATTATTGCTCTGCAGATTTCGGACAACTTGGTGGGCTTCTCAGCTAGGTGTTGTGATTTTGGTTTTCTTTTGTTTTTTGGCTGCTATCTTCTTGGCTACCTTGCTCCTTTTCTTTTGCTTCAAGTTATTTTCTTGCTGGGCAGATCCAAGATATGATTTTGGTGTCTCTGGTTCGAGATTATTATTTTGTGCATTGTTCCCTTCGTTTCTGCCTATCTATTTGTGATTTTGGCTACTGTTGGTTCAACATTTTATCCCTTTTGTTTATGACTGGACATTGTGGATTAGTTTGCTATTATGGTGGAATTGTGATTGGTTTTGTCTTTGGGGGTGTGGGTGTTCCCTTTCGGCTGGTTGAGTTTAAGGTTTCCCTTTACCACCAAAAAAAAAAAAAAAAATATCTTTTTCTAAAATGGAGTTGGGCAGGTGTGCAATTCCATGAACAAAACTGGCAGGAACAGTAAGTTGATAAGTAAAATTAAGATGCCATGTTTTGTACTTGTAAGGCTTATGATTTTTTGGCTGCAAGCTTTGAGGTTCTAGAAATGAAGAATTGATGGGTGGTTTTATGGTGTTGGAGAATTTATAAGATGTAGTTAAAACTGTGTGATTATCAATGATTAGAAACAATTTAGTATTTTTGACGCGATCCCAGTCGGGGAATCTCGTCGAAAACGCGGAATAACGAAAAATCTTAAAACCCTAGGAAAGATCTAAATCAGATCTGACAAGAAATTAACAAGAACACGAATAAATAGACGGAAATTAAAATAAGATTGACGATAGGACCTGGACCCAACAATCACGACGCAAGAATTGACGATGCGGATTGAAGAACCGAGATTTTCGAAACGCCACAAGGGATGTCAAACTCCTTGATAAGTTTCTGATTGGAACGCCACAAACATTCACGAAATATTTGATAAGTTCTAGGAATTGTTCTTCAAGAACAAGAAAAAGGAATCCTCCTTTTCGAGAGAGAAAATTCTCACATTCATTCAATAATTCAAAAGTTGTTCTTTACAATGATGAAAAGAAATATAAATAAGCAAGAAAACCTAAACTAGGGTTTGCCGCTAATTGGGCCCAAAACATAAAGGTAATTAATAAACAAAACGGAATTAAATTAACAAAACGCGTGATTCCGGGAAATCAGATTTACGGCCGTGAGAACTGATTTACCCGTATATGTCCTTCTGCATAAGTCTTACGGCCGTGACCATTATCATTACGGCCGTAACTATAAAATTCTGCAATTCCTTATTCAAACCCGAGGCGGAGTCACGGCCGTGAGGATTTGAGTTTTACGGTCGTGAACTTGAGTTTTACGGCCGTGAAGTTTCTTCTTACGGCCGTAAGTATCTTTCTGCACAATTTCTTGATTATTTGTCTCGGCTCGATCCTTTCGCCTTCTCGGCTCGACTCCAGCATGAAACTTGTGCCGTTTCCCGCGTAGATCACTGTCGCATTGCCGATAGGTCGACTTCTCCTTTGGTCTCCTACTTCGGATCACATCATCCCCCCTTTCTTGGAAAGGATTCGACCTCGAATCCGTATATGGCCTCTCCTTTACGTGTCTCTTGCTTTCGTTGGCTCGAGAGACCTGTTCCTGTTTTGTTCTATGCATCATACTTCGGGGTTGTCCTGTCCGGCAATTAATTTTCCTTTTGGCCTTAGCTTTGTAATTTGATTGTAGTACCTGCAAAACATAATTAGCCAAACTAGGGAGGGATGTGTTAGCGAATGCAAATAAGCTCATTTTTATGGTGGACTCTCTTTTCTTTTTCTTTGTACTCTCAAGCTCACTTTTTTCTGAGGTCGTGGCCTCAACTCTCTTGTTTTCAATTTTCACACCATCTCCTTTTTCTGAGGTCATGGCCTCAACGATCTTATTTTTTTCCTCAAACTCGCTTTTTATTTTCAATTGATCCTCTTGGACCTCTTTAGGCGTTAGCGGAGCAAGAGTGATCCTTTTCCCTCCCTTCACGAAAGAATATTGATTTTTGAACCCATCATACACCACTCTCCTATCATGTTGCCATGGTCTTCCCAATAAAATATGCCCAACATTCATAGGGACCACATCACACACCACCTCATCTCTATAACCCCCAATGGTGAATTTAATATTAACCTGCTTGTTCACCTTAAGTTCTCCCTACTCGGTTAACCACTGTAATTTATAGGGGTTGGGGTGTTTCACCTTAGGCAATCCCAACTTCTCCACCAATAATGTACTAACCAAATTAGTACAACTTCCCCCGTCAATTACCATTCCACAAACCTTTTTCCCTACCAAACACCTAGTGTGGAAAAGACTATCCCGCTGTTCATCAATCTCAACCATCTTAGTTCGAGAACTTAGGACACGTCTATTCACAAGGGACCCTTTCACCGCATAAGTTAACCCCTCTTCATCGCTACTACTAGCCCCAATATCCACTAACTTAGGCATTCCCTTAAATTCATCCTCAGAACTAATTTCACCATTATCACGCAAAAGCATTACTTTTTTATTTGGACACTGTGATGCTATATGGCCCGACCCCAAACACTTAAAGCACTTAATATTTCTATCCCTAGTAGGTTGAGAATCAGAAATATTTTTACCTTTAGTTGGAAGTTCCTCCTTTCCCTTCGGGACGTGCTCATCATTGTGATCCTTCCTCGGTTGTGATGTAGGATAGGTTCCTGGTGATTGTTTAGATGTCCCCTTCCGCCTTAATTGCCTTTCTACCTTCATTGCCATGTGAACCATGTCTTCCAGTTCCACATAATGTTGTAACTCAACAATGTTCGCAATATCCCTGTTCAGCCCACTCAAAAATCTAGCCATTGTAGCTTCCCGATCCTCCACCACGTTGGCCCTAATCATGGCTACCTCCATGTCTCTATGATATTCCTCTACACTCCTAGAACCCTGCGTGAGCCTCTGCAACCTTTGATAAATATGCCTATGATAGTGGCTTGGGACAAACCTCTTCCTCATGATGGTTTTCATCTCACGCCATGTATCCACCGGCTCTTCACCATTTCTCCTCCGATCCTTCACCAACTGATCCCACCAATTAATGGCATAATCGGTGAACTCAACAACCGCTAGTTTCACCTTCTTTCCTTCAGAATAATTGTGGCAATCAAACATCAATTCTACCTTCTTCTCCCAATCTAGGTAAGCCTCCAGATCACTCATCCCATGAAAAGGTGGAATAGACATTTTTATTTTACCTAGCTTATCATCTATCTCATCCCGATCACCACGATCTCTTCTATTATTTGCCCTTTCATTCCTATCTCCTCTACCCCTTCTCCTCCTTACACTATCCACAGATGATTGGATACTACTTCCTTCACTCGCAAACTCTTCATCATCAAACCCATATCCAACCCTTTGATTATGTCTCCCCCTATGATCCCTCCGGTCTTCCCTCCTAACCCTAGGACCCGCACGAGTTTGTTCCCTACGCAACTTGTTAATAGTTTCCTCCTGCCTATCCATCCTAGTCATCAACTTCTTAAATTGCTCATGTATCGTCTCCATCACACCTACATCATTTTTATTCACTCTATTCATACCTTCCGGTCGTTTGTTGTGGCTCGTTGATAGAGCTGCTGGCTCCCTTTTTTAAATTCCCTGGTTGTCTCCAACTGATGAAGATGATGAATCCCGTCTGCTAGACATTATTAGTCCTCACAGAAACAAATTCGGAATATTTAGGAAAATATTGAAATTTTCGTTTTTTTTTCTTCTAAACTGATAGACAATCTGACTACGAATATGGCGAAAAAAACGGAATTGGATTTGGACGAGAAACGAACAAGAAAAACACTTTTGAATTTTTGGGACTGACTCTTATGGATCAAACTGGAAAAATTTATGACTGACACGAAGAATGCGAAGAACACGAAAAATTCAAGAAAATCAAGAAATGCAAGAATCTGAAATAGATCTAAGCTCTGATACCAGATGACGCGATCCCAGTCGGGGAATCTCGTCGAAAACGCGGAATAACGAAAAATCTAAAAACCCTAGGAAAGATCTAAATCAGATCTGACAAGAAATTAACAAGAACACGAATAAATAGACGGAAATTAAAATAAGATTGACGATAGGACCTGGACCCAACAATCACGACGCAAGTATTGACGATGCGGATTGAAGAACCGAGGTTTTCGAAACGCCACAAGGGATGTCAAACTCCTTGATAAGTTTCTGATTGGAACGCCACAAACATTCACGAAATATTTGATAAGTTCTAGGAATTGTTCTTCAAGAACAAGAAAAAGGAATCCTCCTTTTCGAGAGAGAAAATTCTCACATTCTTTCAATAATTCAAAAGTTGTTCTTTACAATGATGAAAAGAAATATAAATAAGCAAGAAAACCTAAACTAGGGTTTGCCGCTAATTGGGCCCAAAACATAAAGGTAATTAATAAACAAAACGGAATTAAATTAACAAAACGCGTGATTCCGGGAAATCAGATTTACGGCCGTGAGAACTGATTTACGGCCGTAAATGTCCTTCTGCATAAGTCTTACGGCCGTGACCATTATCATTACGGCCGTAACTATAAAATTCTGCAATTCCTTATTCAAACCCGAGGCGGAGTCACGGCCGTGAGGATTTGAGTTTTACGGCCGTGAAGTTTCTTCTTACGGCCGTAAGTATCTTTCTGCACAATTTCTTGATTATTTGTCTCGGCTCGATCCTTTCGCCTTCTCGGCTCGACTCCAGCATGAAACTTGTGCCGTTTCCCGCGTAGATCACTGTCGCATTGCCGATAGGTCGACTTCTCCTTTGGTCTCCTACTTCGGATCACATCAATTTTAAATTGTGTTTATCATTGGACAAGGTGCTAGGGAAGTGTTCGAGAGTTCTTATGTTAATTACAAACTATGAAGCCATTTCATGAGAATCACCCTATAGTAAATTTCAATCATTGGAAAATTCAAGACAGACCATAATGCTATAGTAATATTGCCACTAGATTATTCATCTTATAATGTTTTGGTTCCTTTGTTGTAACATGACATGATTGAATTGGCAAATGCCGTGAGCAAAAGTTGAGGAATTTATAACTAAGAGGGCTGTGCAAAGAGGGGATGTAATGACTGTGCAAGTGAGTGTCATTTGTCAAGCAAATTTTTAAGAGTTTACAATGTACTTTTGCCAGGTCAAATTGTGCAATTTTGATGTCACTTTTTTTGTTAAAAGGAAAAAAAAAAAAGAAGATAAAAAGTGACGTTGTGTTTGTATATGGAGAATAAAGAAGGTGTAATATATATACTATTATGTGTGGACTTATGTAATTTGTTAGTTAAAGATGAAAATTGAAAAAATTGAAAAAGTGACATTCAAGTAGAAGAAAGTGAATAAGTGATTAAGTGCCATTTTTTTTTCTCAAACAAAATTTACAAAGTGTCACTTTTTTATTAAAAGAAAAAGTGAAAAAAGTGACGCTGTGTCACTTTTTTTAAAAAAAAAAAAGTGACAATAATTATTCTAATATTTTGATAAAAACAAGTTAATGTCTTTTTTAGTGTTGTCACTTTTTTGAGTTTTGTAACATATTTGAACTTTTATCATTTTCAATTTATCGGATATTATGTTGTTTACTGTGTTTAGGTAATAGAAGAGCAACATAATAAAAAAGAGACAACATATAGAATAAAATAAAAAAGTAATCATTTTATTCTAAAGTTTAATTTGTGTTTGATTGAGAAAGTCACATACATGTCACTTTTTTTAAAAAAAATAAGTAACATTTTGTCGCTTTTCTTAGAAATTTGACACAATTGTTAAAAAAAAGTGACAAAATTATGGCGTATTTGTACATGAAGAATGTGTAATGTATCTACTAGTGTTTATACACTTGAATAATTTGTTAAGTCACGGCACATGTAGTCAAGTATGAATATTGCAAAAATTGAAAAGGTGATATTCAAGTGGCAAAAAGTGACAAAACGTTACTTTTTTTTTTTTTTTTTAACTAAAAAGGAAGGTGAGTTAAAAAAAAGTGATAAATGACATTTTATCACTTTTTGTGTCATTTATCTACTAACCTTTGTGGACTTGTGTAATTTGTTAGTTAATGATGAATATTGCAAAAATTGAAAAAATGACGTTCAAGTAAAAAAAAAATGACAAGGTGTCACAAAAAGTAACACTATGTCACTTTTTAGTTAAAAAAAAATGTAAAAATGTGACATTGTGTTCGTTTATGGAGAATGTGTAATGATATCTACTAGTGTTTGTGGACTTATGTAATTTGTTAGACATTGATGAATATTATAAAAAATGAAAAATTGTCACTTTTTAGTTAAAAGAAAAGGTGATAAAAATTGAGATTATGTCACTTTTTTTGTGTCACGTTTTATTAAAAAAAATATGACACAATTATTCTAATATTTTGAATAAAACTAACAAGTCATTAATTTATTCTAAGGTTTTAATTTATGTTTGATCAAGAAAGTGACATGCATATCATTTTCTTTAAAAATATAAGTGACGTTGTGTCACATTTTTAAAAAAGTGACAAAAGTATCAAAAAAAAGTGGCACCTAAGATTTACAAAATATTTTTACTTCCTAAAAATCTTAAAAATGTATTTTTTTTTTTTAAACGGTCCAAAAATAAGGGTATTTGTGTAAGTACCCATTTTGTCTTTGTTTCCAGCCCATTGTTAAATTCATACCACACTGTAATGGCCCAACTAAACAATTTAGCCCACATTGCAATTAATCAAGAGTTGTTCACAAAAATACCATACTTTTAGGGATCAAATTGAAATTTACTTCAATTTTATAAAATTTGAAGATTACTTATATAAAATTTGAAGATTACTTATAATAAAATTGTAAAAACTGAAAAATACTTATGATACTTTTTAAATATGTTAGTATCACAATATGATACTTATAATTATGTTAGTGTCACAGTATGATACATTTCCATTTTTTAGTATCACAATATGATACTTATGATATTTTTTCAATATGTTTAGTGTCACAATATGATACTTATGATACTTTTCAAATTTTTTAAGTATCACAATGTGATACTTATGATACTTTTTCAATTTTTTCTACTATCACAGCTTGATACTTTACAAAGTTTTATGATACTTTGTCTTCAACAATAAAATCAAACACTTTTCATACACCAATTCACTACATTTTTTTATCATTTTCACAGCTCATTTGAGTTTCACAGCATGATACTTTACAAATTTTCACATATTGTATTCTCTATATATTGATTTCTCAAAACTCTTTTTCCCTTCCACTTCATCGCCTTCCTCCTCTTCATCTTCACTTTTCTGGGGGACCCACAAGTCATCCACCACCGATCCCAATCCTTCGTGGGCCCTTCCCCTCGTTTTACCCTTTCCAAGTCCATTCTCCCTTTTTCTAACCAAGAACAAGAAGAATTTTGCTATTCTTCATCTGATGACAATATTGGGAACCACCCATGTGAAAAATAGTGATTGGCAAAGGTGAAGCCGAAATTGGGGCCGACAAATTTTAAGATTATGAGGGTGATTGGGAAGGGTGCATTTGGAAAGGTGTTTCAGGTGAGGAAGAAGGGTAGTAGTGGAACCGATGGAGATGGGATTTTCGCTATGAAAGTGATGAGGAAGGACACTATAATCAAGAACAAACATGTCGAGCACATCTGGGTTCTTCAACTGCGACTGGGTTTCTGGGTACAATTTAATAGCTCGAAATTCAGCTGATTTTTTGTGACTTCAGCTCATAATCGTAAACATGACAATGGATTTTCACTCCAGTCTAATGGAAATGACAGGAAACAACTCCGATCTCCGGCCATCCAACAATGAAAAAAAGGCCACCATCTGAACCGCACTGTCGAGGAGAACACTTGACCAAAAGGTGGAGTGTTACCGGTGATTGAAACAATAATTTTTGATCGAAAACTTAGAACTCAATCGGAGCTACAATCTCAGATTTCGGCCAGACCTGACCTCTGATTGACAAACGGACACCGGATTTGAGTTCGTGAGGTCTAGGTGCACCTTCTATGATTTCGCGTAATTTTTCGGCTGCAGCTTTGGTGGTGTTCGGCGGCAGCTCCGACGACAATCGCCTGAAATCCGGTTGACGCGTGTGGTGACTGGTGAGTCGGCTATGGTGCGGTGATAGGAAGTCAGGGGATGAAGTGTGCACTAAGTGTGAAGTATTTTTCAAAAAAATAAAATAAAATTGGTAGTAAAAATCAATTTTATCATCTAAAGTGAGTAATTTGGACAATTATCCCATTAATCAAAATAGACCAATTTACAATTTCAAGCCCATATTGAATTTTACCAAAACATAGCTCAAGTTTAAATTGGATTTACATATAATTTTGATCCAAAACAATAAAAGGCCCAACTTCAAGTAATATCCAAAGGGAAATATATATATATAAGGTGATTATAAATGCAAATTTCAAAATTGACAAAATAACTTCAAATTGAACAACTTTTACATAACTGGACAATTTCAAAGGTAGACAAAAGTTCTATCTATAAAATTGGTTGGTTTGATTTTACTCAAAATTATGTTATTAAAACATTTGAACAAACTTTGCATATTCATGGTCAAACTACTGAACTTGCATTATTTGCAAAAAAAGCAATACAAGAACATTGTAAGAAATTTCAATTCATACATATTGGTCTTGTTCAAATTGCACTTAAACCATTGTTCAGACTTGGCTTAGATATTCCAATTTTACTCACTCTTCGTGATCAAAGGCATTCAAATTTCGAACATTCATTACTCAGTGTTCTAGAATCAAATCTAGAAGGTGGTCTTATCTTCTCAAATTGTTACCCAAATTTCACTGTCAGTCTTTTTAATAAGCATATCCTTAAGACTCTCAAATTGCATGTTCAAACTAAACATCTTAATTTGGATGAATCAAACTCTTTTGCTGTAATATATAGAGTATATTTAAGCTTCTGGGTACGAATCTCAATATTGGTGCTCTCCATTCTTCCCCAAGAAACTAATCGCTTCTGTTGGAAGTTAACGATCTTCATACGAACACAATGGTTCCTAAAAGAATTCCATGGGATCTTCAATATAGGAGCTTAGAATGGGATATTTTAAGAGCCAACAAACCTGAACCTACTCCTACCCATGATACTCCAAATTAGATTTTATCATTTCCTGATGGAAGTGCTAAGATGATTTTTGCAGAATCATCATCATCTTCAATTTTTCCAGATCTGCTTCAACAAGATCTTTTCAAAATTCATTTGTTCAACCATCAAGATTTTCAACATCTTCTGATAGACTTAAAGATGTCAACTTTAAACCTATCATTCCAAAGCCTCAATATTCGGAAGAATCTGAACAAGGTTCTCCAACTGCATTAGATATGCAACCTCCTTCTGATAATATTCCTCTTTTAAGGAAGAAATTCCATAAAATAATTCTCAACTCAATATCATTTCTTCCAGCATTGATAGAAGAAAAGAATTCAAAAACGATCAAACTTCTAATGTTAAAAATTTTCGAAAAAATTTTAGAAAAATGTTTTCAAAAGAAGAAATTGAATCTTATTGGGATGAGTTTTTTTCTCAACTTGAAGATTTAAGTTTCTTTGATTAGATCAACTTCAAAGTTTTTGGAAAAAGGAAATCAAAAACAAAAACTAAATCAATTCAAGCTACAAATTTAAATGAAAAAACTTGGAAAACTTCTTCAAATCAAACTTTCAAATTCGAATACCCTCCTCTTGAAGAAATCATTTCTCCTCATGGAAATGCAGAAGTTATTGCATCTCCGTTCGAAAAAACCCCTGAAGATAGAGTTGACAATGCAGCAGCTAAAACTGTTTATGTCAGAAATCTTCAAATTCAGAACAATTACACAAATATTGTTCTTCATTCTATGAGTTCTCAATTAACTAGAATTGAGTTAAATTCTAGTTCTGAATCATCTTCAAATATCAAAACTCCTTCAAATGTTTTCTCTGCAATCAGATATTCCTCTTCATCTTCTTCAAAATCTGAAAGCAAAAGGCCTTTACTCTTTCAAACTACCAATCTTTCTCCTAAACTTGGACATAGTTATTTAACTACGGATTCTGAAGTACTTAAAGTTACCAAACAATTTTCAAAATTAAGTGCATCTAAGAATATCAATACTATTGGTATATCTGATATTGAAAAACAATTTATTGAAGAAGAACCTCTTCAGATCAATAAATTAAAAAAATTTAATTCTTCAAAACTTCCCACATTCTATCCTCGACCTTCTCAACCTGATCTACTTTTAGAAGAATCCTCTTTTAAAAGAAGAATTGTTGACACCTATTCTGGTAACGAAATCCTTGAGTGGAATATCGATGGAATGACTAAATTTCAAATTATTCAAATTATCGAAAAAATGTTTGTATGCTTTAATGCATATAAATGCAATAACATTGATGAGGTAAGTGCCTGTAATAATCTTATTATTGGATTTACCGGTCAACTTAAGGGTTGGTGGTCTAACTATCTCTCTAATGAAAGTAGAGAAGACGTTCTTCAGGCCAACAACATAGTCAACAACGAAGTTGTTCCTGACCGTTTAATTACCCTTCTTTTTGCAATTATCAAACATTTTGTTGGAGCTCCAAACTTTCTTCAAGATAGATCTTCAGAAATTCTGATGAATCTAACTTGTCCAAAATTGCATGACTTTAGATGGTATAAAGATATTTTTCTATCTAGAGTTATAACTCGCGAAGACTGCAATCAAGAATTTTGGAAAGAAATATTTCTTTCAGGACTTCAAAAACTCTTTGCAGAAAAGGTTCGCAATTCTATCAAAGCTCAAAATCCAAATTCAAATCCTTACGCCAATCTTACTTATGGTGAAATCATTAGTTTCATTAATGAGGAAGGTCTTGCTCTTTGTAATTATATTAAGCTCAAAGCTAAGCTCAAATCTGAAAGATATGGAGCTGAGAACGAGTTAGGATCATTCTGTGAGCAATATGGTTTTGAAAAAATTATTCCTCCTTCTTCAAAAAATAAAAGAAAAAAATTTCCTTCTTTTCTCAGAAAAGGAATTTTCAAAAATCAAATAAGTTTTCTTCAAATTCTCCTCCTCAATTTAAAAAATTTACTCAAAAAACTTTATGTCGAAAATTTCAATCAAAACCAAAGAAATTTCAAAATACTTCCAAAGTCACATGTTACAAATGTCATCAAACTGGACATTATTCAAATAAATTTCCAATGAAGGGAAAAATTAATAATCTTCAAATTGATGAAGATATTAAATTTAAACTTCTCAATCTTTTAAATTCCTCTTCAGAAGAAAATTCTGATTCTGAATTAAAACAAATTTATCAGCATCAAGAAGATTCTGATAATGAATCTAATTCTTCCTCCTCTTCTCAAAATTGCGAAGGAAAAGAAGTTTGTGGTTGTAAAACTATAAACGTCTTGACAAAAGAAGAAGAACTTATTCAAAAAGTAATTGAGAAAATTGAAAATCCTCAATTAAAGAAAAAATTCTCTTCACTTCTTCCTTCTTCTTCAAAAACTCCTGAACCATTTAGTATGAAAGAAATACTAAGAATGTTTAATCAAGAAGCAATTTCAAAATCCTCCAGTTCTGATCTCAAATCAGAGGTCAGAGAAATGAAATCTCAAATTTCCCAGCTTGAATGTCAAGTTAAAGAAATTGAACTTGAAGTTACACTCCTTAAAACTAACTCTTCAAATATTCAAAATAATTCGTCTTCCTCTTCATCTTCAGATGAATCTGATTCTAGCTCTGTCAAAGAACGAAAATATATTGAAAAATACGATCATCCTGAATGATTTAATGACTCTGATTTTCCTCAAACTGATGAAGAAAGAATCAATGTTATTAATCGTATTCAACTTCAAAAATGGTATTGTCAAATGACAATTATCGTCGACAAAACTTTCAAATTAACAACTATGATCTTAATTGATTCTAGAGCAGATCAAAATTGTACTCGGGAAGGATTAATACCTACAAAATATTTTGAAAAAACTATTGAGCTTCTTTTTGGTGCTAGTGGTAAAAAATTAAATATTCAATATAAACTTTAAAAAGCTCATGTTTGCAATTCAAATATTTGTTTCAAAAATATTTTTTATTTGGTCAAGGATTTGGATCAAGAAGTTATTCTTGGTACTCCTTTTATTGTTCAAATTTACCTATTTCAAGCTAACGAAAAAGGACTTAAAACAAATATTTTTGGTCAAGATTTATTTTTTAAATTTACAAATCCTCATTCTTTCAAAGATGTTAATTCTCTCAAACAAGCTTCAATTTCTCAAATTATTAACAATATTAACTTAAAAAAACAACTTGTCAATTTTCTAAAAGAAGAAATCAAATTTCAACGTATTTCTGATCAACTTCAAAATTCTTCAAATAAAGAATAAATTTCCCAATTTCTCAAAATATTTGAAACTGAAGTATGTTCTACTATTCCAAATGCATTCTGGAATAGAAAGAAACATATTGTTTCTCTTTCATATAATTCTGATTTCCATGAATCAATCATTCCAACTAAATCATGACAGAAATCCTTGATTACTGTACCAAGGAAATCCATGATTTACTTGAAAATGGACTCATTCGTCCCAATAAATCTCCATGGACTTGTTCTGCATTCTACGTCCTCAATCAAGCAGAAATTGAGTGTGGAGCTCCAAGACTTGTAATCAGTTACAAGCCTCTCAATTCTGCACTCTAGTGGATAATGTATCCACTTCCTCAAAAGAAAGATCTTCTCAATCGACTTCTCAAAGCAGTTATCTTCTCAAAACTTGATATGAAATCTGGGTTTTGGCAGATTCAAATCAAAGAAGATGATAGATAAAAAACTGCATTCAATGTTTCGTTTGGTCAATACGAATGGAATGTTATGCCTTTTGGTCTAAAAAATGCCCCTTCTGAATTTCAAAAAATTATGAATGATATTTTCAATCTTTTTCAAAATTTTATTATTGTTTACATTAATGATGTTCTTCTTTATTCTGAAAGTTTAGAACAACATTTTAAACATCTAAATACCTTTCTCAATATTGTCAAAATTAATGGTTTAGCAGTTTCTGCGAAGAAAATTGTTTTATGTCAAGAAAGTATTCGTTTTCTTTGACATATAATTTTTCAAGGAACTATTTCACCAATTCAAAGAATTTTATATTTTACTGACAAATTTCCAGATCAAATTACTGACAAAACTTCTCTCCAAAGATTTCTTGGATGCATTAATTACGTATCTGACTTTATCCAAAATATCCAGATTCTTTGTTCCCCACTTTTCAAAAGACTACAAAATAATCCAAAACCATGGGATCTTGTGTGCACCTCAGCCGTCCAAAGGGTCAAAAGTACTGTCAAAAGTATCCCATGCCTATCCATTATTGATCCAGATGCCAATCTTATCGTCGAAACAGATGCGTCAGACAGAGGGTTCACTGGAGTCTTAAAGCAGATTCCAAAAGGGTCAAATCAAGAACAACTAGTCTGTTACTATTCTGGTGTTTGGACTGGTCCTCAAATTAACTATTCAACAGTAAAAAAAGAAATCCTTTCAATTGTCCCTTGTGTTTCAAAATTTCAAGATGATTTAATTAATAAATCATTTATTTTAAAAATCGATTGTAAAGCATCCAAGGACGTAAAAAATCTTGTTTCAAAACATATTTTTGCAAGATGGCAAGCTATTTTGTCGTGTTTTGATTTCAAAATTCTATATATTCAGGGTAAAATTGACGTTCGACAGAGTGAAAGTAAGGCCACCACGAAAGAGAGTTCAAAAGAAAGGTGCCAACATAGATTGGTACAACAAAGTTCTTGAAGACATAGCTTCCTCCATGACCACATCATCAAAAAATAAAAATAAGGGCAAGAAAATTGCCCTATCTTCTCTTCAAATTTTCAGCAAAAATACCTCCTCAAAAACTCCCTTTCTTTCTACAAAAAACATATTTCCTATTCTTGCCAAAATACCCCAATCTCCAGAAAAAACAAAGCCTTCAAATTTCAAAGAAATAATTCAAAATCCCTCTTCCTTGTCCTCTCAAAGCAACAATAATTGTAATGCCTATTATGCATTGCACAAATTATTTACTTTTCAATTTGAAGCTTCAAAATGGTACGAATCAAAAATTGAATCCTAGCAATTTTGGGGTACACCGTTTTGTACTATCAATTTTGAACAAAAATATTTTGAAACTATTCAAGATTTCATTAAAAATATTTTTGATTTCATTCTTCATTTTGCTACTTGTCATCATAGTTATGGGACAAGGTTAACATGAGATCAAAATATTTTACTTTGCAAAAAACTCTTTCAATCCTAAAAAGATTTTAAGAAACTAATTGTTGTCCCAAGACAGTTCAATCTTGGTCAAACTTGCATGAAACAAATTGCTGTCTCAAGGAAGTTCAATCTTGAATCAACCTAAAATCAAACGAAGGACTTCCATAAAAAAAGCTTCAAGATAAACATGCTGATTTTCTTGCTGAAAAAGGTAGATTATTAGCATTACTTGCAAAATGCATCAGCCTTGAAGAAATGTCAATTTTAGCAGAAAAGATTGCTGCTCTTGCTGAGAATGCCTCTTCAGTTCAAGATTACTTTAAAGCCAGTTCAGAAGCGGACTTTGATGCTGACAAGACTTCTATCAAAATGAAGATGACTGCTACAGGATTAATTTGGATGAATCCATTCAAGATGATTTTCAAACTAAATGACTACATGGACGCAACTTCCTTGACGACCTCAGAGAATATCGCGTTCAAAAATCAAAATAAATTTTACTCAATATTTGCCAACTCAAAAGAAATAAAGATATTTGTCAAAATTAATTTTTCAAACTTTCGGTGGAAGAAAAGACAGCTTTTACTTTTGGAAAAGTCGCAAACAGCCACTATTCAATCAGCGACTTTCAAGCTTCAATCAACTGTTCAAGATTCCTACTTTTTGGAAAGTAGTCGACAGAGCACTATTCAATTAGAGACTTTCCAGCTTTCATTTTACTTTTCAAGGTTCCTTTCAATGTAATTTTTCATTATAAATTTCAAGTTTCATTTCATTATAAGACAGAATTTAGACCTGTGATAAATTCTCTGCCACTTCAAAATATTGTAATCTTTCAATCGTTCAATAAATTTCAAAGTTCAATCTAATTGTTTCAATTTCAATAGAATCAAGATATTTTCTTTTCTTTTCATTTTATTAATTGTTGTTCAAAATTATTATCTTTATTTCTTCTCTATCTATCACCTGGGCTTACATGGTATCAAAGCCATTATTGTTCAAAATCACCTTGGGATATTATATTGTTTGTGTTGATTATTTGTTTCTTGAACAATTAAAAAGTCACAGCAAAGAATCCATCAGACTTTGAAACTGCAGGCAAATTGAAAAAGGATATTTTCTTGAGGCTTCAATAATGTTTTTGCCTCATTTTTGAAATGGTTGAGTCCTTGAAGAGAGAGATACTGGATAAAATGTTCTCTTCAAGTCCAAAATACTCAAACCAATTTTGAAACAATTTTGGAAATTCATTTTGACAATTTTGATGAAAAAGGATAAACCAGGCATCTTGATAATCCAGGTAATTGAAATGAGACGAGAAACTTTCACCTTTTGCAAGGTTCATCTTTTTATCAATCCAAGTTTGTTGTCCCCAGTCATCGAATATATATATATATATATATATATATATATATATATATATATTAAGGTCAGAGGATTATTTAATCTTAGTTCACAAAATACAAATTTTTTAGGTCACAAATTATTTAGGATCACAAGTCACAACTAATTCAATCACGATTTGTTTTAAGATCACGAGTATAAAATATTTAGGTCACGACTTATTTTAAGGTCACTAGTATAAAATATTTAGGACATGATTTATTTAAGGGCACCAATATAAAATATTTAGGTCACAATAATTAAAGTCACATTCACCGCCTTTGACCAGCATGACTGACCAACACACCACCACGTTGATCAGATCACCCACTACTGCCAGAGCAACCAATTCCCGTGTTTCCTATGCATACTTCCTTATCGATGGTAGATCTTAGATTAAATCACAATATGCCATTTAGGTAACCACAACTATCTCTGGGGCTTTCATCGTCAATGGATCAAGATTAGTCATCAAAGGCACTCGTCATTCCAGGTGATAACAAGCTTTGGAAATAGAGATAGCATAATTAGTGTTTCCTGAGGAATGAAGAAATTTGACAAAATAAAATTGAAAAAAAAAGAGGTTCATCATAACTGTAAGATTCAATTAAGAAATCAGAATGATTTAATTAAGAAACATATTTGGTAATTAATTTGATTATAATTCGATTATTGTCTTTGTACAAGGTGGAATATTATCATATTTTGCTATGTCTTTTGATTTATGCTAAAATTATCAAATTCTTCCCAGAGAAACCACTACTACTTCCATCACCACCTCCACCTGCACTGCAACCACCACCACCACCACCACCACCACCATCATCAAACAAAATTGTGATAGAGGGTGAGCAAAATTTTCACTCTTCATGAAAATCTTCAACCATCGTACCGCTAGAGAAACCACCTCCACCGTAACCTCCAACCATCGAGGATGCTTGTACGCCACCCACAACATCCACTTGAACCCCCACCAACACCAAACCACACCCCCACCAACAACTAGTCTGCATCCAACCCCCTCACAAATACCTATACTCCACCAGATCCATACACGTCCCCACCACCTCATCCACAACAACCACAACAGTAAATCAGAAAATCAGCTCAATTTAGCACACTCACCACCGTCACTGTAGTGGAGATAATAAGTAGAAGATGACATCAGAATTCATCCCAAGTGTAAGTTATAGCACATAAACCCTACCTTACCATCGTCTTTGTGACAATCTCGTCTACGCTGTCACATGGAAGAAGGATGGCGATATGGTGGAAGTAGTGGTGGGCTTAATGATCTGTAAGGGAAGAGAAATGAGGGTCTGGGTCTTGAAGAGAAATGGAAGAGGAGCGTTAATTGTGACAGCCGTTTTGGGAGCGTGAGAGAAATGGAAGGAGAGGAATAGGTTTGAATCAGATTCTCTGAATTAGGGTTTAGTTATAATTTAATTTAATAATTAATATGTTTATTATTAATACTAAAACTTATAATTACCACCTAAAATTGGAAGTAACACAAGTTTAATGTTATTTATGAATTTGGTTCTTATAAAGTATGGATGGGTGTAATTTCTACATATCCCAACTAAGGAATAGGCCTAAATTGAATGACCCATCACCTTTCTCACTTTTGCATGAAATTGTACAATGACCTAACAAAAATTCAAAACGCAGCCACCATTTTCGAGAAAATTAAGCCGCCAACCACATGCTACCACCGAAAAAAGATGGAGAAGAATGATCACAGGGTTGTACCATCGCTACTACAATGACCACATGACAGTACTTCTTAAGGCACCGCCTTTCACCATAGATGATTGTAGCGACACCACCTAATGTTGTACCTTCATGCATAGAGGCAACTGTGGTACTGATGTCGTCGCAGTCAAGGTGAGATGGTGGCACCCTAAGGTGCAGTTGTCAAGCGCAGCGACAGTACCCACAGGTGGTGCTGTGAATCTTCTTCAGGTTTTTTCGCGAATTTACTATTTGGGTCCTCCAACTTCGAAGATGGTGAAGTTCTGTCCTTGAACTGAAATTGCAGTAGAAGACCGTGAAATCGAATTTGCATCAGTAGTCCCTGAAACTGAAACTGCAGAATTGTGCCCCTCAATCTGGAACTGCAGAACTGTTCCTCGAGATTTACAATTAGAATTGCAATTACACAAAACCTAACTGTATTACAAATATCAAGATTAAAGGGGAAAAATGGAGTTGTAGTCCACCCCTTTTTTACATGACTCGAGAATACAAATACAAGATTTTACAACATAAAATCTAAGGCCATGAATTTGTTCAATAAAACATCATTAATTCAATAACAAAATAAATCACATAATCCTAACACCGCCCTTCACTAGCATATACAAAAACTAAATTTATTTATTTGTAAACACACAAAACAACATAAAAATGTGTGCTCTAATACTAATTGTTGGGAACCGGGGTTGTTCTACTTATAAAATTGATTTCATATGACTTAGATCATCATGTTACAAGAATTCTTTTGTTCTATGTATTTAATTAGGAAAAAGTAATTTTGTAGACCATAATCGAAACCATTGTAGCATGATTTACAATAACCTATATCAACAGCGTTCTTGATTCAACCAAAGCTTCAGACCTTCAAGCTTTCCTCGATGTTCTTCTACAGAAATTATGCCAGTGTGTAGCCACCTCCTCAGATAGAGGTTATAGTAGGAATAGAGTTTTATTGGTAAGGAGAAAACACACACTCCATATTTTAGTGTGTGTGCCACCACACACCAAAGGTTAGAAAATAGTCTTATGAGACTATTTATAACTCACTTAAACTCCAAAACCTTACCAACCCTGATACCATAACCTAGGACCATTTCTGCATAGCTAAAACAGGTCATAAGCCTGCATAACTCTATAATAGTGAAGCCACTAGGGACCTGATCAGACCCAATTGAACCGATCTCCAATAAATTAATCATGACACTGTTAACTCCGATCAGTCAAAATCATTTATTAATCATGTGATATTCCACTAAAAGAACGAGACTGCACTCTTAGCCTAATTGAAATTATTTAAACAATTATCAATGATTATGTCCTCTGACTAATCACTCTTACATGTTATTCTCGTAGATCAACTCGAATATTCAAAGTAAGGTAAAATGACCAAAATGCCATTTTATAAATATTCACGAATCCTCAACTCTCATCTTCTATCTGATATCTCGATGTGATTAGATCATATCATTAAATTCAACAATCATTGTTGAATTATTGAGCTCAGATTCAAATATCCACTAGAAGAACAAGTGAGATCATGATCATGCTTGAAAGGTGATGGATTCCATATTCAGAATATATGTTCCCCGTTAATTCACTTTAATTTCGAAAATATCGAGATGTTTATCAATAATTTGATCTCACCCATCTATACCTCAAAGTACTCTAAGCTAGTAACCAAAGTCCATTATCCATTCAGGATTAAGGTCTTATGTACGAAAGTCAAGTGAAAATAAATTAGTGTGGTCAATATCACAAATTAATTCTCGTTCAATACAATCCAAACATGCTTTTAATTTCATTACCAATGTCAAAAATATATTTTAATACCAAAATAAGGAAAGGAAATCTCGAAAACCTCGCCTAGCAATAAGCCCACACGATTGCGTGGCACACCATCCGACGATTGAGTGACTTTGACAAAAACGACACTGCCTTTGTTACGCCTGACTGTGCGATCGCGTGCCTCTTCCAAAAAAACGGCGCTTCAACTAGGTTTTTCCTTTTTATTCCTTCTTTCTTGACCCATCTTCACAAACCCCAATGAGGTCTTCAACATCGACCCAAACCCATAATTTGGGTCAATATCCCAACAATATCAACAATGATATTGAGTTTATTAAGAAGAGATAGATTTTGGAGGCGGTTGATGTCTCTAGCAAAATTGAACTATTTATTGTTGATGTTGATTCTTAAGAGCTCATTAAGTTTAAATGAATAATTTGGTTTGTCTAAAGCTCAAATGTGCAATCAGATTTCAAGATTAGTGCTCAAACAAGCCACCATCTTAGGTGCATTTAAGTGTAAATTTTGTATGATTAAGTACAAAAATACTAGCTAACAAAAATGATTTGAGTTACTCCCCTTAATAATGTTGAACTTATAAGATGGAAGTTCGAGTCTTTCTAGTTGGCAATGTTTAAGTACAAAAAGATTAACCAATATGTAAGGTCTTGATGGCTCCTAATTTTAACAAGATTGATCTTTTAAGATAAAGTCCAAGTCTCCGGATGATATCATAATAGATAAATGTTTTGATTTCAAGTTTTATTGTCATTCATATAAATGAACTGCACACATGTTAGTCTTTGATAAGAAAATACGAATCTTGCTCTATATGAGGTGGTGTGTTAAAAATAATATTAAATAATATACATTTGATTTTATCTAAAATATTAGACTTTTAAATCAAAGTAACTCAATAAAATAACATAAAACAGTTTACGAGTTCGACAATTTTACTCCATCCAGTACTTAGATTTCGAACAACTGGAGAATTCATTTACTTTTCCATGTAAATAACTTTTTGTCACACAAAATGTCATTCAATTCTTAAATTTCTTCGCTCTTTATTTCTATTTTATACTTGCTCCTTTCTGTATCACATACTTTCCCAACGAGAATGAAGACAATTTCTTTGTCGAACACTATTCCTTTCCAAAGCAATCCACGTTAGAAAGATGAAATCGTATCTATACTAAAATATTCAAATGGGCCAATATCTGTCATAAATTGAGAAGTCATATCCCAATGGTACGATAAAAAGTTGTATCAAATCATCCTCAAGTTTTGTGCACGCACCTAATAGCTCTATGTTATCTTAAGGAACATTTTCATCTCCAAAAGATCCCATTTTATATTGTTGAGAAAATCTTATTATTGTTATAAATAAATGTATATATATATGTGAATGACATTACCATTATACCCCTGCAAACTTTACAGTATTACGATTGTGCCATTGTCCACTCCTATAAATATGAGTCATTTCATAAACATTCTTACACCTTGAATTGGAATGAAGAATTCTCTCAATTCTCTCCATCTCTTTCTCTATATCGTTGTTATGATTTTGATAGTTTTATAACACGTTATCAGCACGAGTCTCTAACCAATTGAGTAATAACGGGAGTATGCTCTACAGTTGCATCTAAATGATGAACCTCTGTATCAGAAACCTGATTTTTACATATCAATGTTTTTGCCAATGCCAAAAACCAGATCTAGATCGGTTTCTTTCCTGCACCACCATTCAAACACGAATCTTCTTCTCCACCAGTCACCATTCTCGATCACTTGCCGAAACCACCAATTGCTGCAGAAGCCTACTCCCACTCCCCAGACTCCGTCGCCACTAGTTTCTTCCGTCGATTCCTCCAGAGCAGATTCATAAACAGCCACTCCATCCCCCCAACAGTCTGTTCTCTCCAAGAGCTCTCCAAACCAAAAGACGGTAAGGCCAAGAAGAGGACACCCGACGTTTTCTCTGAGCATTTCACCAAGGCAGGACTTCTATCTTTGGTAGAATATAATCAGAAAAAAAAAAATATATTTGAGGAGACGCTCAAGGAAATGAAATCTGCACTAACAAGTCAGATGGGAGAGGAAGCTGATATATCTGATGTCATAGAAACTGTGAAGCAACATGTGAAAGATGCTAAATTTCCTGATGTTGCAGTGGTCTGGAAAGAACCAACAACAGAATGCTAATGCAGCTCTTCGTCAGGTCCAGTGCTATGAGGATGCCAAACTGATGAAGCTATTTCCTGAAATCATAAGATCACTTTACGACCAGGATGTGCTGGCAGAAGACACCATTCTTCGCTGGTTCCGTAAAGGAACAATCCCTAAGGGCAGATAGTGGAGATGAAATGGTGGGCCACTGATTAAAAGAAAATAATTAGTGGAGTTAGTAGTGTTCAACTACGAGAAAGACAATGTTGAGCTGTCCAATAATTAGTGGAGTTAGTGGTGCATGGTGGAAAACAGTGAGCATGTGCAAAGCAAGCATTTGCAAATATAGCTGGAAATTATTGTTGAACATGAAGTGGCATAATTTGGTGGACAACACATCCAACCATGTGCAAAGATAAGTTTACTAATCCATTAACCATATTTTAACATATTTTATTAACATGATTATTAATCATTAGTATTAATAACATTATATAATATCAATTGAAACACAACACGTGTTTCAACCATAATGGAGGACTAATGTTCATTATACACTTGCATGTGTAGAGGTGAGATTATAAATACTCTATTGTTTATTAACTCATGCATCCATATTATGATAGTCAGTCCAACCCATATAAACTTGATATTATTATTGTTCCTGAAGAAGCATAAACGAGACATACATGCAAACACAAAAGGGGGAAACATTTATGATCCTCAAAATGAGAAATGTGTTTCGGGAGTAGCCGTATCCTACCACCTCTGACCTTTTGAGGAAATAAAGAAAAAGGTGTGTTTCAAGAGTGAGAATACTCCGTACTCTACCACCACCTATTCTAGAGTTCACAAAGATAAATTTACATTAACCGGACTCCATTTTCGCTTGATTCCCCTTCCTTGCGACCAATCTATCTTAACTCCTGCTGGATCTTGTATTGGAATATATGATTGCAACTTATCCAGCAGTTCCTCGATAGTAGGAGCAGAAATAAGGATTCTCCTAGAAAATGGAGATATGAATCCCTGTTCCACAGCATAATCAAGAAATGTTAGCAAACCATCAAAGAAATTGTTTACATTTAAAAGCCCTATAGGCTTAGTATGGAGATCTAGTTGAGCCCATGAAGTAATATTAAAGATTTCTTCTAAAGTACCAAAACCTCCAGGCAGGGCTATGAAGGCATCAGAACCATATAACATGCAAGTTATGCGTTCATGGATAGATAAGGTTTGTACTTCATGCCCTCGTGTTTTGCCTGCAATATCAGCTAAAGGAGTAGGTATAACACCTATCACTCTTGCTTTCTCTACTAGAGCGGATTGTGAAACACAACCCATCAATCCACTGCTACCTCCTCCATACACGAGAGTGATACCTTTCTCTCCCAATTTCTTTCCTAAATCCACGGCTGCTTCAAGATACCCAAAACCTTTTCCCACTTTTGATCCACAAAATACACAGATAGTTTTGATCTGTTGAAATTTTGGTCCTTCCATTTTTGAAAGTAAAGAAGGAAAAACTTACGAGAAAATGTTATTTTGGGATGCATGAACTATGAAAAATGTTTGGCTATTTAAAACCGAAAAACTTCACTATTTACTGGTCGTTTTTCGAAAAAGTGAAGATTTACTTTTGACAAAATCATCCTACTCACCTTTCGGTGATTTAATATTTTTAACCAGCCTTTATCAAAACTCGTGAAAGGAAACAGAAAAATATTTTATATGTGCATATATATCAAATGATTTACCTTGTATTAATGCTGCATAGCCAAAGCATCATTGTTTATAACAGCCTGGCAAACAGGATCTTTTGCTATTATATTTTTGAGACTATATCTCTCTTTATCGCTGATGAATTTAGCCCATAAAGATAGTAGCTCACGCTGCACATACCCACTAGGGTGCGTCTCAAGAGTCAATCGGATATCATCCAATGACTCCTTACTCAGTCCACCCTTAATGAAGTCTGTCTTATCATCTCGATTTATGGATGAATATCCTATTGATTTACAACGGGTATCACATGTCCATCGAGCACATTTGTAGCAACTATTTAATCTTTTTGCTCTTCGCTTCTTTGCAAAAGTACTCTTACCTAAGCCAGGCTTGTGCTTAGAAAATGAATCTGGTAATTTACCAGCTAATCGAACTTTTGCTTCGATCAACCAGCGAACATCTTCTGGCATGCCATGATCCATCAGCAACCTCAATCTTTCGAGCCTAATTCGATAAATTTTTCTCAAATCATTTACTGGAAGATTGGAATAATATTTGCGAATATTTGAAAGTATGATATCCATTTTTGATGGATCTAGCCTTCTTCCCAAGTCATCTATTTAAATGCATTATTCAACGCGTAAAAGAGCGATGGCTCCGCGTGTCAGTGATATTGATTCCATCAAGAAATAATGGAATAAATTTTTAAAAAAGGTGGGAACAATGAGATAATGCGTCGTTACCTTTTTCGATATAAGGGAAGATTTGGCGACAAGATTGAGATCATGAGATATTTCCTTGGATATTGTACCTGATTCTTCGGTATAATAAAAATAAAGGTATACTAATTTGAACTATACAGGAATATGTACTGATGAAATAAATACTGTATTGAACCAGAAGTTCATACATATGTACAAGTGAAATATCTTGCTGAACCAGAAGTTCATACGTACAAATGAAATATGTATATAGTATGAACCAGAAGCTCATAAATGAAATATACATTGTATTGAACCAGAAGTTTAGCGATATTGTTTTGAATCAAATATTCATACATAGAAATGAAATAAAACCGTATAGAACCAGAAGTTCTATAATAAACGGTTAGATTATCAAAAGTTTCAAATTATTTTCTATGAGAATAACTTATTCAGAAATTGTTTATCATACAACAATATCCTATGTCAAACAGGGAATAGCTCAAGAAGCTTTATTATTTGTAAAAGTGCGATATGCATACACTCCACCAAAGCGCACTGAGATATATGATTGAAATTACATTCCTAAAAGAATGACATGTGTTATGGCATTTTAGCCGATTGATAATATTTGAGAACATTATGGTGAAAACACGCCTGAAGCGTAATTATGCCTGAAGCATAATGACTATCGATTCCAAAAATAAATATCTCTTGAATGATTGAAATGATCCCTTTGAGGCTAAATACTCAAAGTAAGTAAAAGGGACATAGTTAAATGATGAGATATTCAGGTACCTGATGATAGAACATATAAAGAGATCTCTCCACGTTATATTGAGATGTAATCGATAAATAAGTCGACTGCATACCCTCTTATAAAAATGAGGTTGATGAAATTATAATACTTTGGCCAAGTATATAAACCCAATGTAGGGATTATTGTTCAAGGACCTAAAGTCCAAATTGCGACCTGAAGTCTAAATGCTTAAATGTGTAACATGACATATGGTGGATAGACTATAGTCTAAATCACTAGCTTGAGCTCTTTGATATACCAATGAGTGAGATCAAAATGTATGATTCTCATCTCGGTACTTTGAGAGTATTCTTTGATGTACCAGTTGATCGCGGTACGTTGGGATTTCAAGTAAAATGATTGTAGATTATATGTCAAAATTGATATCTATTTCAATGATTGATTATGCTCCTGCAAATTAGAAATTGCAGTTTATAAAGTGCAAGAACATACATGTATAAATCATTGAAAGATTCAATATGCCCAGATTAGTATCACTATAGAATGATACAAATGACTCCATGATATAATATATTGAAAGTAAAATTGGAGTGTACTATTTATGACATCTAGGAAATTGATTATTCACTAGAAGTGAATATGAAAATGAATATGTTTAATTATTCACCAGAAGTGAATTCTAGATTTGATTATTCACTAGAAGTGAATATGAAAATGAATATGTTTAATTATTCACCAGAAGTGAATTCTAGATTTTATTATTCACCAGAAGTGAAAGATGCAATCGATAAATTAGTACAACATTGCTTAATATAGCATGTTATGACATCATAAATGAGCTATAAACGATTTATATAAAGCTCATCATGGATGATATGTTTGATGAAAAGATACGAGATTGCATCAATATACTTGTGATATTCCATGAAAAGGAATGAATACGCGTTGCACTCTTTTTCCCTTAGCTGAGGTTTTGTCCCACGGGGTTTTCCTAGCAAGGTTTTTAATGAGGCAACAGTTGAGGCGTATTGATGAAAATTAATGAGAATAATGTACTCTTTTTCCCTTCGCTGAGGTTTTGTCCCAAAGGGTTTTCCTAGCAAGGTTTTTGAGGCATCATCATAGCTATC
Organism: Ligustrum vulgare; assembly: GCA_963555705.1. Lineage (NCBI taxonomy): Eukaryota > Viridiplantae > Streptophyta > Magnoliopsida > Lamiales > Oleaceae > Ligustrum > Ligustrum vulgare. Next base: position 35,215,147 of record OY743173.1, on the reverse strand, counting down.
AACAAGCTATAATTCAGCAACACATTGTTATACTGGAATGATATCAACAAATGAAGAAAATCATAGACATCTTATGAAGAATGCTATACAAGGAGATTTTTATATTCCAGAAGAAAGATGATATCAATGTTCGAGAAGTTCATGAATCCTCAATTGCACACTTCAGGGGGAGAAACATGCTGTACTCTTTTTCCTTCGTTCAGGTTTTGTCCTACTAGGTTTTCCTGACAAGGTTTTAACGAGGCAGCGGCTGTACTCTTTTTCCTTGGTTCAGATTTTATCCCACTGGGTTTTACTGACAAGGTTTTAATGAGGCAGCACTTCAGAACTTCAAGATTTAATACACGATTTGTTCTACTTGAACATTATACTCAACGATTGACGATGGCCAACATCAGGGGAAGCAACTGTACTCTTTTTCCTTCGCTCAAGTTTTATCCCATTGGGTTTTCTTAGCAAGGTTTTAACGAGGCAGAAATTGCGTAATATGTCATTCAAGGGGGAGTGTTATAAATAAATGTATATATATATGTGAATGACATTACCATTATACCCCTGCAAACTTTACAGTATTACGATTGTGCCATTGTCCACTCCTATAAATATGAGTCATTTCATAAACATTCTTACACCTTGAATTGGAATGAAGAATTCTCTCAATTCTCTCCATCTCTTTCTCTATATCGTTGTTATGATTTTGATAGTTTTATAACAATTATTACAAAAATGCAAGTCCCTTATTAAAAAATAAAAGATTCTTAAATTTTGTCATGGCGTCTGAATGGAGCATATTATGGAGCTTCTAAAACAATTATTACAAGTCACTACTAGCTATTAAATGCATCGCTATCTTTGACTTCTTTAAGAAGAAAGGTTGACCATGATAAGTGTATTTTATACACTTGTTTATATGTCAAAATTAGAATATTATACTGTTGTTTTAGAATAAATTCTTCTTAATTATTATTTATTTGTTTACTTTTCAAAAAATATTCCAAAATCAGATTAATGAAGCAATTAATGGAAATAATGCACAATTGGGTGATATTTGAAGCTTAATTGGACAATTTGGAAGTAGTTGAGGTCAACCGGGAAGCATGCATGGTGCTAAAGAGAATAAATCAAGAATTGGAGGAGCTAATTGAAGAAGTTGAGAGTTGGAACGAGCCAATTGAAAAGATTTAGAAGTTTGGGGACCAAAATGTTCCAATTGAAAGTGGAAGACTGAAGGAGCAAATAAAAGTCAATAACCTACTTAAACAAGTTTCAAAGTTAGAAATTGCAACATAAAGATGAACCGCGCGGCCTCACGAAGTGTAACTGTGCGGCCACATGCACGTCAGTATAATGATCAGAACAGGTTTCAACTTAAACGCGCGGCCGCACGATTTAAGCCTGCTCAGACGCGCAAGTGTACAACCGGGCTTCAGGTTTGGCTTTTGGCGTCATATTCATCAGGTTTTCCTCCTTCTTTCAAAAGGTCTTTCAAAAACAATATACACAACGTATGAGGCACGAATTCCAGACCTTTAACTCACCTAAGAACGGCCTAAAACTCAAATTTTTACAATATTGAATTCTTGGGAGATCAACGCATAGCAAAGGGGCGAGACATGAAGATTACATGAAGAATTGAATCTTGGTGCAAGCTTTCCTTTCTTTATTGTTATTTTCAATGAACGCTTATTTTTATTGTTTTTCTTATTTAATCATGATGTGTAACTAAATTTCATGTTGGAATGAACGATGTAACCTAGCTTTATTATTTTAATCCAAAATTTTGTTATTTTAACGATTCGTTGTATGTATTGATTTTATTTTGAGCTCAATGCAAGAGTTAATGAGCCACTAATTCATGATTTCATGGTTTGTTTTCATAATCCGAGAGGTGAATTAACAAACTAGACTTAGGAATAAAATTTGGTAATTGGACAAGAGATATAGATACACTTTTGTTATTATCGCGGTCGTGTGTAAATTCTTGTGTTCTATACATCTAGATAAAGAATAATTCGAAATCTCTGTAGAGATACACGGTTGACTTATTTAGGTAGAATTGATTTATACCCGAAAGAGGAATTTCAATATACATGAGTGAATTCGATTGGATGCATATTTTGGAAATAAAATTGGAATTGGATTTAATTAATTTGGTTAGGTGAAATCGTGAATCACAACTACTCTACAATCGTTTTTAAAAACAAAACAATCATGTCATTCATTTACTTAGTTTATTTTCTTAGTTTAGTTTAAATTACACAAATCATTCTTTTGTTCAAACATAGTTAGGAACTAAAATATTTCGGTAATTACTTGCAGTCCTTGTGAGAACGATAATCCGGACTCCTACGTCCACTTTATTAATTTTCACGATCCGCATGCTTGCAGGTATATTTTGTATTGCAAAATAATGTGAACATACCAAGCCAAAAATTGATAAATTTCTTATAAATAGAATTTTCTTGACCTTAAATTTGGATAATTGTGGGCATTTGAGTTTGATATTGCAAAACTGTGTATTTATTTTAATTGTCTTAGAAAATCCAAATTTGGATACGTTTGGAGGTTTAACTAAGGAAAAGACAAAAATTTAGCAAAAATGTCAAGGTGGGGATCAACGTGTAAATTTCTAGAAGATGAAGGACCTATGATACAATAATTGAAGGACTTAATTGAAGTAAAAGTGGAAATATGAGAACTAAATTGAAGAATCAATAGACATGAAGGACGAATAGCACAATTAAATGGGGACCAAGTTGCAAAGTGAAGGAAGATACGACTGTCGGTGAGCCGCGGTTTGCAAATACATAGCTAACCCTAGGCCATGTTTTGTCCCTGCACACCATGGGTATACAACGGTTTTCAAACCTATGGTCTGTCTGGATTATTTCATTTTATTTTATTTATCTTGGTGCAAGAATTTATTCTCCTTCTCAATCTAATTCCAAAACATGATGTATTTAATTTCAATGATTAATTGTTTTTCTTCAATTATGTAGAACTAATTCTATTGTTAGGACGAATGATGAAAACCTAGTTGGATTATTTAATTCCAATTCTCATGTTTTGGGCTTTAATTTTATATATTGAATTTATTTCTTCTCTTACTGCATGAATTACTTGATCACTAGTTCATTGATTTGTGGATTGTAACGAGTCGAGAGGTAAGTTACACGTCTAGATAACGTAATAAATCTCAAAAATTTAGTAAAACGGTAGAGATACATAGTTGTGGTTGTTTTAATCGTTATATGAATTCCTATTATTTAATCTATTTAATTTAATTATGGCTTATTCTGATCCAACATATAGATATGTGGTTGACTTAAATAGTACTAGTTTAAACTCGAGAGAGGAAAACCAAATATAATTGTGAATTAGATGAAATGCTACTCCAGGAAGAAAACTGGAGATGAGAAATTGAATGTAATAACTATGGTAAAATAGTGAGTTTCAACACTCTCTTTATAGGAAAAATATGAATCTGGATTCTCGCTCACATATTTGCGAATTATTTCTTTAATTGTTCATTTTATTTTTAGCAGAATAATAATAAAAAAAGAATCTTTTTCTCTTAATTTAGGATTGATAGGTAGATAAAACAATCTTCGTAATTTATAGATTTAGTTTTCATTTATTTTTATTTTCTTTCTTTCTTTCTTTTTACAAAAAAAGTTTTCATTAAATGCTTCATTCATAAGAAGAAGATCTTGAGCCTCTAGATATTGAGATTGAATGCACCTTCAAATGAAGACGCAAGGAGCACAACCAAAAAAATAATTGCAACAAAATCTAGCGATTGAAGAACATGTGCAAAACTATGGGATAAGAAGTCGCCAAGGCCGCATTGGCTTCTCAATTTACTGCTGCACACATTCAACCATTGAAGAAGACGAAGAATCGAAGATGATGATGAGGGAAATCTTCCAAGGCACATTTTTTGACACCAACTGTAGCTCCTAATCACTCCATTTTTTATCAGCCATTTAGGAGGAATGACTTCCAACTCTGAGTTTATTTAATCAATCTATTCAGCAATAATTTCCAGTGCTTTGGAAAAGCTTATGAAGATCAAAATTCCCATGTTGCTAGATTTCAAACGATATGTCACAATTTCAAGTTTGACGGGTGAATGAAGGTGCTATCAAATTGAGACTATTTCCTTATACTTTAAGGGATACTGCGTTGGAGTGATTCGACTCTCAACCTAAATTTGGCATTACTACTTGGGAGGACTTGGCTACAAAATTTTGTAACAAATACTTTTCACCTACTAAGTTAGCCAAGATAAAGCTAGAAATATCTACTTTCCAACATATTGATGGGGAAAATTTTCGTGAGACTTGGGGGAGATTCAAGGACTTTGTTCAAAAATGTCTAAATCACGAGTATAAAAACGGCCTATAGATGCAATACTTTTATTTTGAACCAACTCTTGAATACAAATCATTAGTAGACCTATCTGCAAACGGGTCTATCATCAGCAAAAATACATATCATGTTCCCAATTGACATGGTAGTTCACAAGAAAGCAGCTACGATACATGAGATAGACGCTCTCACAAATAGAAACTCTCATAATCTTTCTTTGACAAAATAAGTTGAGGCTTAGGTTAAGGTACTGACGCAAGCGTTCCATTCCATACATACACATCCAGTATGCGAAAACTGTTGTGCTACTCATTCGAAAAAAATTACATGTTGTTGGCTACTATTGAAAAACAAGTCAACTTTGTTCAAAATAATAATCAATAACAATACAACTCATATTCTCAAACTTAGAATCCAGGTTGGAGACAACATCCAGATTTCTGATGGCCAAACAATCAGAACAATGCCAACAATTCACAACACGAAAATAGACAAAGTTTGGGAAGATGTCTCAACAGAACATGCAAAGAACAAGCAACATGTTTGAGAAAATTGAAACGAATTATTAGAATCAACAAGCATTAATATGCAAATCGGACATCCGCTGGACAATTATTCAGAGAGCACTTCGGATCTTTCCTAGCAATAAAGTGACAAATCCAGCATAGCAAGTTAATGTCATAACTGCTATTGAGACTAAAAAAGTCTACACTAGATCTTCCAAGGTCGCTATTGAGGGCCATACTTTCTAGTAAAGAATATGTCCCACCAAAATTATATGTCCTTCGGATTCCTTACCCTCAAACACTCTGAAGATATAAAGCTGAAGAGAAGGTGTAGGTTATAACTACTAGAAATGGTGTTCAACTGCAAAAAAATGCACTTGAAAAGGCCTGAAAAAAACGAGAACCAGGTAGTAATTGAAGAAGAAGAGGTTGAGAATAAAACCACATCAACATTTAAATCTTAAGATAAGGCTGGAGAATTAGAAGAAACATCGCCAACTCTTGTCAACATTTATGTGCCACCAATTCTCTTTCCTCGACATTTGAAGAAGTACAAGCTAGACAAGCAGTTTGGTAAGTTCCTTGAAATCTTCAGGAAATTGCACATTAATATACCATTTGTAAAGGCTTTAGTTTAATTCCCCTTTACCTCAAGATCATGAAAGAGATGATATCTAAAATAGGAAGCTTGCGAAATTGAGATTTTATCCTTGATTGAAGAGTGCGGTGCAATTTTACAAAATAAATTGCCTCCAAAACATAAAAGATCTAGGAAGTTTCTCTATCCCTTGCACTATTGGCAACTTCAATTTTGATAAAGTCTTGTATGATCTAGGATTGGGAGAACTCAAACTTAAAATATTCATGTTGCAGTTGGCTGAACGATCGATATAGCGTCCACATGGAATCATTGAAGATGTTTTAGTCAAAATGTGAAAATTTATCTTTCCAGCTGACTTTGTGATTTTGGATGTTAAAGAGGACTATAGAATGCCGCTTATACTTGATCGAGTCTTCCTTGCCATGAAATGAGTCATGAAATGAGTTTTGATTTATGTATAAATAGGAGAGGTGAGCTAAGGATGCTGGATGAACAAGTGACTTTTATCATTATTCATCAAATGAATCAATACTATCAAGCTGAAAGTCGGCTCAAGTGGGAAGAAGTGGTGCAAAATAGTAGAAAGTTTTTGAAGCAAGATATAAAGCTAGGGGAAGGTAAACTCACTAATCGTGGATTAATAAAAGTGCAGAAGAAGATTAAGACAATGCAAAGCATCAATATCCTGTTTTAGGCTACCGTAGTGAAAGCTGCAATTTTTGGTAAACTTACTAATTGCAGAAATTCTTATTTTTTATTTTAATTTTTAGTCTCTTTTTAATTTTTTCGGGCTTAACTTGGTCGAGGCTATGATATGAGTTGGAAGACTATATAATGACATAATCTAGACAAGAAAGCAGGAGATCTATTATCATATCATCCATACACTTCATAGGCTGTCAAATGATGAAGATTTGACCATGTCAAAACATTTGGTCTTTATTTATTTAATTTTTTTTTTTTTTGTTATTAGAGGAAATTACACCTACCCATGTATTTTAAGAATCAAATTCAAAAACAAGGAAAAATCCATATTTTTCCAAATATCAGGTTATAATTCAATCTTTTTAATATTATTAATATTAATATTAATAATTAATAATTAAATTTATTAATTATTTAGATATATAACATCCAAGCCACATCCCAAAAAGGATTCAACCCTAGTTTTTCATACCATTCAATTCAATCTGCAACCCACTGCTGTGCTCAGACTCCGGTGATCATTGTGCAGCGACGAGCCACACACAGAGGCCTGCGCGAGGTTTTGTTTAGTTGAAAAGCACTTGCATGGGGTTGCAATATCAATGGTTCTATACTAGTGTCACTACTACGCTTGTAGGAGTCGTGCACAGCGGCTGTCGTTCCTGCAGATGCCAACAATTTAACCATTGATGGTGTTGGCGTCGGAGATGAAGGCGACAATGGTATCGACAGTGATAAAAATGGTTGTATTCACAATGCTGCCCACAGTGCTCGTCTCTGTCGCCTCCATGTTTTTGATTTTTTTTGGTCTTTTTATGATTTTTTCTGGTGGTGGTCGTGACGAAGGGCTATAGGTGGTGGTGGTGGTGGCAGAGGTCTACAAGTTGTAGTTGTATCGGCTTTGTCGAAGCTGGTGTAATAGGATGTGGGGGTAGGCGGGGGTGATGGTGGTGGTGAAGTGGCACTATTTTTTGGTTGTAGACTATGGTGGTGGCGGTGATGGAGCGGTGATCAGGAGTTGTGGTGGTGGTGGTGGTTTGCGATGGAGTGGGGTGTGTTAGGGATTAAAGTAGTGAACAAAAAATAAGATGAATTCGATTAAATTAACATTTTGTGACCTACTGATTTGATAAGTCGTGACATTAAAATCAAAGAACTTAAAAATTGTTAATGTGACCCAAAAATAAGTTCGATTTGTGACTTGACCTAATTTTTTTTATCGTTTGTGAATCTAAAATAATTTGTGATCTAAAAATGGTAGTTGTGATCTTAAAAATGATGATTGTGACTTAAACGATTTTTATTTTGTGACCTTAATATTTATAATTAAATAAAATATTTATAATTATTTAATTTAAGTATTTAATCTTAATTAAAACCTGATTTTTGAAATTATACAAGTTTCATCTCAATTTTGAAATTTGTATTTATAATCACCTTATTTATGTATTTTTCCCTTTTTATTATTTGGCTTCTTAAAGTGGCCTAAGTCAATTGACCCAATTCCCAAAGTGAATGAAACCCACCTCTTATACCTAAAGACTATACGACTACATAGAAGAGGAAAACTAGAATTCTGGAATAGATTACTTAGACCACTGCCTACAATCGCTCCTCATTTTCTCTTTCCTGACCGCCACGTCTCTTTCCCCCCTCACTAGCGATGCCTATTAGCCATTAGGTATTTTGCTAAATATTTCTGAAATCTCTACTTATAATTTCATTTGACAAAACAAATAGCTTGAGAATTTAGATTCTGAGATGTTTGTTGACTTGTTTGGATTGGTAGTTTCGTTAAACTTGTGGCTTGAAATTTGATGAAGCTTTGATTGGAGTTTAGAAATGGATATGAGATTCATATGAAGCATAAATAGTCAATAAATACTTCTCATTTTCTGGTAATAGGTTTTGTATTATAATTTTGTTTTGTAGATTGTAGTTCATCATTAGATGTACAACTAAGTTAATCTAAATTATCGAATCATTGATTATCTCTCTTTTGTCGTTGGTTTATGCATTTGGGTAGAAAACTAGTGATATGATTATAGATCATTTTTGCGTTTAATTTCCAAATAGTTGATGGAACTATTTTTTCAACTGAAATGAAAGTTCCAACCTAGTTGTACTATTGGTGAATCTAGTCCCATCAATGCATCAAGTCAAGCACACAATCTGTTAGCTATTGACAACACAAAGAAGTCTAGGGCTCAATTCAATTTTGATGATATTTTGTCTGATACAGGAAAAGTTCCTTATTAAGTCATATGATCCTAATATCAGAGACGATGCTAGGATGACATCCTTAGAGAAAGGTCCTTTTCAACCATGTGCACATAACTTTCCAAGAATACTATTTGGAAATAATAATAGGTGTTTTAGGAAGAATGGTTTTTTGGATTTCAATGGTTGGAGTACAATATTGAAAAAGATGAGGCTCATTGTTTGAACTGTTACTTGTTCAACCTCAAAGAGGGGATCAAGGGAATGGACATGGATTCACTAAAGCTGACTTTAGGGATTGTAAGCACAAACATTTTTTGAAAGACCACATCAGTATCTTTGATAATGATCATCATCAATCTCTTAGTAAGTGCACAATCTTGATGAATCAAAGAAAAAGTATCTCATTCGATTTTTCTAGCCAAAGCAGTAACCAACAAAAAAGCATATAGGATAAGGTTAAATGCTACACTAGATTTTACTAGATACCTGTTGATGCAAGGTTCGGATTTTCGTGGTCATGATGGGTCAAAAGAGTCACTTAATAGAAGAAATTTAATTGAGCTACTAGACTGGTATATAGATCATTAAGAGGAAGTCAATGAAATAGTATTTCATAATGTCTCTGAAAATGACCAAATCAAAAAAATCCAGAAAGATCTAATTAATTGTTGCATTGTAGAGACAACAACGGCTATTAAGAAAGAGATGAGTGTTTCTTCATTTCCTACTGATTGATGAGTCTCGTGATAATTCTATGAGAGAACAAATGGCAATTGTGTTGAGGTTTGTGGACAAAAGTGGACGAGTCAAGGAGCATTTTTGGGCATTTCTCATTTCACTGATATTTGTGCCCAATCACTCAAGGATTCCATTGATGTGATGCTTTCTATGCATGGGTTTTACATATCTAGCCTAAGAGTTAAGGTTATGATGGAGCAAACAATATGTCATATGAGTTTAATGGTTTGAAAGCTCTGATTTTAAGGGAGAACCCTTATGCCTTTTATATTCATTGTTTTTCTCACCAACATCAGTTATCAATTGTTTCGGTGGCACGTACAAATATATTGCTTGGTGATTTATTTAACAAGGTTATTATTATTTTGAATTTAGTGGGTGCATCATGTAAGGGTTTAGATGCTCTTCGAGCAAGTTATCATTCTTAGATTTTGATGAAGCTTAATATTGGGGAACTTTGTAGCGACAACGATATGTTTCAAGAAATGATTTTGGCAAGAACAAGTGATACTAGATAGGGTTTACATCTAGTCACAATCCCTCAATTATTAGTATGTTTAATAATGTCATATATGGTCTTGAGAATATATCATAAGATGGCATAAATTTAGAGCATAAAGCGTTGTCCGCAAGACAAATGAGCACTATAAGAATTTGAGTTTGTGTTTTGTCTCCATTTTATGTTTGAAATTATTACAAATACAGATAATTTTTCACAAGCCTTAGGAAAAAGAATCGTGATATTCATAATGCTATAGTGTTTTTTAACTTGTGCAAGTATGCATTATAGAACATGATGAAAAATGGTTGGGATAATTTGTTAAATAAGGTGATTGAGTTTTGTGTTGGTAAACATATAGTAGTTTTAAGAGGCCGACCAAGGCATGGAGCTTAACAGGTGACCTATTATCATTGCTTTTATGTTGACTTGTATTGTCATTTGATAGACTCGATTTTGCAAGAGTTTAATGATTTTTGTCAATGACAACTACTGAGCTCCATACTTGCATTTCATGCTTGGGTCCAAAAGTCTCATTTGCATCCTTTGATAGTGCTAAATTGCTACGATTTGCTCAGTTCTATCTTTTGGACTTCGCCGATGAAGAACTCATATTACTAAGACCTTAACTGGACAATTTGCTTATGCTTGTCATAGGAGAGAAATAATTATTTAACCTCAATGGCTTATCATGCATAGCTAAGAGAATGGTTGAAACACGAAACTCTTGTTATTTTCACTGGTTTACAGGCTTATCACATTGGCTTTGATATTACTTGTTGCAATTACAAGTGTTGAAAGGGCATTCTCTGTTATGAATCAAGTCAAGAGCGACTTGAGCAACAAAATGTGAGTTGACTGGTTGAATGACAATTTGGAGGTGTACACCAAGCGAAAGATTTAAAAAAAAAAAATTGAGAATGAGAAAATTTTTCAAAAGGATGATAAGGATTCTGCATGATCAAAAGGCTGTCCCATTTTTATACTGATTCCTGCAGCATTTTAAGCTGGATATTACTTATAAGCAGGTCCCTCCACCTTGCATGTTGTTAGTATCTGGAACCTCGGGCTATATTGTTAAAAAAAAAAAAAAGGTGTAGCCCACACCCTGAGGGCCCGAACCGACCACGCCCAAGGCCATTGGTTCGGGAAGGTAAATCCAGGTTATGCCTCCAAGGAGCCAGGGTGGAAGGGCTTATGGTAAGCATGAGAAACGCTCAATAACTCCCGCTTGCCACAAGGCCAATTCCACCTTGCGGGGAATCGAACCAAGCACACAGCCGCGCTGAGCACTTACCACCCCTCGGGCTATATTGTTAGTTGTACATAATGTGGGTAGTTTATTCATTTAGAACCTAAACTTAAAACTTGCAATAATTGGCAAATTATATGTCTGAAATAACAAAGAAGAATTGATATTATCAATGCAGAGCTGAAAACAACTCTTGGAATTTTGCTCAGAATACGATAAAACGCCATTTCCAAGTCCGATTGTATGCGTATGTTTAGGTAAGCTTAAAAACAAAAAAGCACTTATAAGTAAGTTTATCTGTCAGTAAATAAGCAATGTTTAAAATTATTTTTTGTAAAGTAAAATAAAGTAATATATACAAATATCTTTCCGACAACTCAAGACTCGATCATTTTTTGACTGCAGTAATTATGTAGAGCAGTGATTTCCCCCACAGAAGACTATATAATATCTTGATGCACTTCTTCCAATTTACTTTTGAAAGTAAAAAGTGTTCTAAACAAACATATTTAAATTTATCAGAACAGCTGATCTCTTGCCCAGCAACACTGATGTGGCAACTCGACGGTTATGGGATAAAATAAAAAGGCCAGCCCCATGAGAGTAGGGAGTCACACTTGGAGGCAAACTTGGGGTGCAAATAGATTAATCCAAATAAAAAATTGTGGCACAATTTACGACTAAAGGTTCATAATTGGAATGTAGTCACTCATTGGAGAAACAATTTCCTCCACAAAAGATGGTAGAATATCTGAGTATTTGTTCATGGGAGTATAACTCAATATTGCATTGTCACATCTATCTTAACCAGTTCATTGAGGGCATCTAATCCCCACCTGCTGGGTGAATTAATCAACTTGCTGATGATATTATAAAAGAAATGAATAGGCTTCTTAACATTCTTTCTTTTTTCTCCTTTTTCTTGAGTCCTGTAGTATTATTTTCATCAACAAGTAACATTGATTCATGAATTCAATTTATTTTGTCTAAACTATGTGTGAACTACAATATTTAAGACCCTAGAATGCAGCTATCGATTGAATGGAGGGTTCAAAAAGTATCTCCCAATGATTAACGACACTCAACTAAGTTCAGGCCAGAAGAAAAAAAAAATGTTTGCTAACAAGACTAAGGGACAAGACGAATATATATATATATATATATATATATATATATATATATATATATATATATATATTATTGTTCTTTCAATTTATCCGCAATATTCCTTGTCTACCTAACCTGGGTTCTATTTGGTATCAGAGCCATTTAGGTTCAAGTTATCCTTGGAGAGGATTATTGTTTGTATTGTGTTTGTTTTACAGGTTGAGTGGCGTGAGGTTCGAAATCCCGGGGGCAGGGCAGCATGACAGTAATACCCGTGTAAGACCACGTAGGGACGTAGGAAAAAGTCCAACCAATACTTACCATGTATTTCATTCATTCTGCAGGCAGTACTTCTTTTCAAGCTTACCTTGTTCAAAAATGTCCTCTTTTTCCAGTTGGTTCAAAGGATCTGGTAGTTCTAGAAATAGAGCTAATAATTTGTCAAACAATTTTCAAAATAACGAAGAATCATTTCAAAATGAAAATGAAACTTTTCAAAATACAAATGAACTTCAAATTTCTTAAATTGAACAATTACTTCATAATTGGACAATTCCTAAGGTAGACAAAGGATCTATCTATGAAATTGGTCGATTTGATTTTACTCAAAATTACATCATCAAAACACATGAGCAAACCATGCATGTTTTGGGTCAAAATACTGAGCTTTCATTATTCTCAAGAATTTACATAAAAGAACATCGTAAGAAATTTCAATTCTTACATATTGGTCTTGTTCAAATTGCACTCAAGTCTTTATTCAGACTTGGCTTGGATATTCCTGTCTCGATTCACTTCGTGATCAAAGACATTCAAACTTCGAGCATTCGCTCCTCACCGTTCTAGAATCAAATCTAGAAGGTGGTCCTATCTTCTCAAACTGCTATCCAAACTTCACTGTCAGCCTTTTTGATAAGCATATCCTTAAGACTCTCAAACTTCATGTTCAAACTAAGAATCTTATTGGATGAATCAAATTCCTTCGCTGTGATATACAGAGTATATTACAAGCTTCTGGGTACGAATCTCAACAATCGTGCTCTTCGTTCTTCTCCAAGAAACGAATCGCTTCTTATGGAGGTGAATGATCTTCATACTAACACCATGATTCCTAAGAGAATTCCTTGGAATATTCAAACTAGGAGCTTAGAATGGGATATTCTAAGAGCCAACAAACCTAAACCTCCTCCTGCTTCTGATACTCCTAATCAGATTCTTTCATTTTCTGAGGAAGTGTTAGGATGATTTTTGGAAAATCATCTTCAAACATCTCAAGATCTAGTTCATCTAAATCTTTTCAAAATTCTATTGTTTTACCTTCCAGGTTTTCAACTTCATCCAGTAGACTTAAAGATGTCAACTTTGAATCTATTATTCCAAAACCTCAATATTCTGAATTTGAACAAGATTCACCTACTGCATCTGATATGCAGCCTCCTTTTGAAGAAATTCCACTTCTGAGAAAGAAACATCACAGAAGAAGTTTATCTTCTCAGCTTAACGTCATTTCTTCTAGCATTGATAGAAGATCTGAATTCAAAAATGATCAATCTCCCAAAGTCAAAAATCTTCGAAAACTTTTTTGAAAAACATTTTCAAAAGAAGAAATTGAATCTTACTGGGAAGAGTTCTTTGCTCAACCAGAAGATTTAAGTTTTTACAAATTGATTAATTTCAAAGTTTTTGGTAAGAAAAAGAAATCTTCTTCAAAATCAAAATCTTATTCAAAATCCAAATCCATTCAAACTTCATCTTGAAAAGAAAAAATTTGGAAAAATTCTTCAAATCAAACTTTCAAATCTGAATACCCTCCTCTTGAAGAAATCATTTATCCTCACGGAAATGCAGAAGTTACTGCGTCTCCTTTCAAACAAATTCCTGAAGATAGAGTTGACAATGCAGTAGCCAAAACTGTTGATGTAAAGAATCTTCAAATCCAGAACAATTACACGAATATTGTTCTTCATTCTATGTGTTCTCAGTTAACCATAATTGAAGCCAATTCTGACACTGAAACCAAATCCAAAGTTCCCTCTAATGTTTTTCTGCCATTAGAGATTCTCCCTCCTCTTCATCTTCTTCTTCAAATCAAATGTTACTTTTTCAACCTACCAATCTTATTCCTGATCTTGGTAAGAAATCTTTAACCACTGATTCTGAGGTGATTAAAGAACTTGCTAATCAATTTTCAGAAATTAAGCGCATCTTCAAAAAAAATTAATACTATTGACATTTCAGATGTCGAAAACCAATTTATTGAAGAAGAGCCTCTTCAGATCAATAAATTGAGAAATTTTAATTCTTCAAAATTACCCACATTCTATCACCGTCCTTCTCAACCTGATCTACTTTTAGAAGAATCCACTTTTAAAAGGAAAGTCACTGAGACTTATTCAGATGATGAAATCATCGAATGGAATATTGATGGTTTGACTGAATACCAGATTATTCAAACTGTCGAAAAAATGTTTGTATGCTTCAATGCGTATAGATGTCAAAAGATTGAAGAAGTGAATGCCTAATCTTATTATAGGATTTACTGGACAATTAAAGGGATGGTGGTCTAATTATCTCACCGATGCAAGTCGGTTAGAGGTTCTTAATGCCACAAAAATTGTCGATGGTCAGAATGTTTCTGATTCATTGATGACCCTTGTTTTTGCCATCGTCAAACATTTTGTCGGATCTCCAAGCTTACTCCGAGATAGATCATCAGAAATTCTGATGAATTTATCATGTCCAAAATTACATGACTTCAGAAGGTATAAGGATATCTTCTTAACCAGAGTCATGATTCGCGACGACTGCAATCAAGAGTTCTGGAAAGAAAGATTTCTATCTGGACGTCCTAAGCTCTTTCCAGAGAAAGTTCGCAACTCAATCAAAACTCAATTTTCCAATTCAATTCCTTATGGGGACTTAACTTATGGTGAACTAATTAGTTACATCAATAAGGAAGGGTTAGCCCTCTGTAATGATATCAAACTCAAAGCCAAACTAAAATTTGAAAGTTTTGGGTCTAAGTATGAGTTAGGTTCATTCTGTGAACAATACGATTCTGAAAAAATTCTTCCTCCTTCTTCAAAGATCAAAAAGAAATTTCCTTCTTTTTTAAGAAAACGAAAATTCCAAAAGTTTTTCTTCAAAATCTTCTCCTCAATTTCAAAAATCTCATCAAAAGAATTTTCATCAAAAATTTCATTCAAAATCAAAGAATTTTTCAAAAACCTCAAAATTCATCCAAAGTCACTTGTTTCAAGTGTCATCAAACTGGTCATTATTCAAACAAATGCCCCATGAAGGATAAGATTAATAATCTTCAAATTGCTGAAGATATTAAACTTGAACTTCTCAATATTCTCAATTCCTCATCAGAAGAAAATTCTGATTTCGAATTAGAAAGAATTTATCAGTAGCAAGAAGATTCTGAAAATGAATCTAATTCTTCCTCCTCTTCTCATCCTTGTGAAGGTAAAGAAGTTTGTGGTTGCAAAACCATAAATGTTCTTACAAAAGAAGAACTTATTCAAGAAATAATTGAAAAGATTGGCAATCCTCAGTTAAAGAAGAAGTTCTCTTTGCTCCTACCTTCTTCCTCAAAAATCCACGAATCATTTAGTATAAAAGATATACTAAAATGATTTGATCAAGAATCTACTTATAAATCTTCAAGTTCTGATCTTAGATCAGAAGTGAAGGAAATGAACTCTCAAATTTCACTCCTTGAACGTCAGGTTAAAGAAATTAAACTTGATGTTACTCTCCTCAAGAATTCCTCTTCAAAAATTCAAAATGATTCTGATTCTTCTTCTTCAGAAGAAGAAGAATCCATTCCTGATCGTATTAATGACCTTATTTCTCTTCAAACTGATGAAGAACGAATTAATGTTATTAATCGAATTCAACTTCAAAAGTGGTATTGTCAAATGACAATTGTCGTTGACAAAACTTTCAAACTCACTACCAGGATTGATTCTGGTGCAGATAAAAACTGCATCCGGGAAGGATTGATCCCTACAAAATTCTTTGAGAAAACTACTGAGCGTCTTTATGGTGCTAGTGGTAAAAAAACTCAACATTCAATATAAACTTTCAAAAGCTCACGTTTGCAATTCAAACATTTGTTTCAAAATTGTTTTTTACTTGGTGAAAGATTTGGATCAAGAAGTGATTCTTGGTACTCCTTTCATTGTTCAAATTTACCCATTTCAAGCTAACAAAAATGGTCTTCTGACCAACATTTTCTGTCAAAATTTATTCTTCAAATTCACAAATCCTCCTTCTTTCAGAGATGTTAATGCTCTCAAGCAAGCAGGCATCAATTTCTCAAATTATCAACAATATCAATTTCAAAAAACAACACATCTCATTCCTCAAAGAAGAAATCAAATTTCAGCAGATTTCTAATCAACTTCAAAATCCATCCAATAAAGAAAAAATTTCTTTATTTCTCAAAAAATTCGAAACAGAAGTATGTTCTACTATTCCAAATGCTTTCTGGAATAGAAGGAAACATATTGTTTCTCTTCTATATTCTGCTGATTTCCATGAATCAGCCATCCCAACAAAATCTCGTCCTATTCAAATGAACAAAGAACTCCTTGAGTATTGTACTAAGGAAATCAAAGATTTACTTTCAAAAGAACTCCATAGCGTGTTGCTCCCAGGCTTGTTATCAATTACAAACCTCTCAATTCTGCGTTGCAATGGATAAGATATCCAATGCCTCAAAAGAAAGATCTCCTCAATCGTCTCCTCAAAGTAGTTATCTTCTCAAATTATGATATGAAGTCAGGATTCTGGCAGATTCAAATAAAAGAAGAAGATCGCTACAAAATTGCATTCAATGTTCCATTTGGCCAATACGAATGGAATGTTATGCCCTTTGGTCTTAAAAATGCTCCTTCTGAATTTCAAAAAATTATGAATGACATTTTTAATCCCTTTCAAAATTTCCTCATTGTTTACATTGATGATGTTCTTCTTTATTCAGAAAGTTTAGAACAACATTTCAAACATCTTAATACTTTTTTCAAAATTGTCAAAATTAATGGTTTAGCAGTTTCTGCAAAGAAAATTGTGTTATGTTAAGAAAGTATTCGTTTTCTTGGACATACAATTTTTCAAGGAACTATTACACCAATTCAAATAAGTTTGGATTTTACTAACAAGTTTCCAGATCAGATCCTTGATAAAACTTCTTTTCAAAGATTCCTTGGATGCGTTAATTACATATCTGACTTTGTTCAAAATATCAGAATTCTTTGTTCCCCACTCTTCAAAAGACTTCAAAATAATCCAAAACCATGGGGCCCTGAGTGTACGTTGGTTGTCCAAAAGGTCAAAAGTGCTATCAAAAGTATCACATGCCTTTCAATTATTGATCCAAATGCCAATCTTATCATCGAAACAGATGCGTCAGACTAGGATACGGTTGAGTCCTCAAACAAATTCCTAAAGGGTCAAGTCAAGAACAGCTGGTCAGATACTATTCTGGTGTTTGGATCGGTCCTCAAAACAACTATTCAACCATCAAAAAGGAAATCCTTTCAATTGTCCTTTGTGTTTCAAAATTCCAAGATGATTTAATCAATAAATCTTTTATTTTGAAAACCGATTGTAAAGCATCCAAAGACGTTTTGCAAAAGAACGTCAAAAATCTCGTTTCAAAACATATTTTTGCAAGATGGAAAGCCATTTTGTCGTGTTTTGATTTCAAAATTCAATATATTCAAGGAAATGATAACATTCTGACACACTTTCTCACATGAGAGTTCCTCACCAAAAAGAGAGAAATTCCGAGTGAAAGAGAGGCCACCTCAAAAGAAGGATCAAACAAAACTTCAAGGCACTAACATTGTTTAGTGCTTCTCAAGATTAAGGGATTCCTCCTCAAAATTCTTCAAAAACAAGAAAACTGCTATTCTAGCAGATCAAAATTCTTCTCCAATTTCTCTTTCAAATAGGTTTTCTTGTCTTCACAATCTCCCTCAAGACGCTCCTTTTGAAGTTGAAAAACCTTCAAAGATCAAAGAATCTTTTCAAAAAAAACCCTTTCAAAAGTCAATGAAGAAGCCCTTCTCTTTTCTTCTTCTCAAAATCCTGGTGATCATTTCAATTGTAATACTTGTCATGTGTTACATAGACTTTTCACCTTTCAATATCAAGCTTCTAAATGGTATGAAACATGTATTCTCTCTCAACACCACTGGGGTTCTCCATTTTGCAAAATTGATTTTCATCAAAAGTATTATGAAACTATTAAGGATTTCAATGAAAACATTAATAGATTCATAATTCATTTTGCAACTTGTCATCATTCTTATGGTGAAAAGGCAAATTTCTAAATTTTCAAAATTTCGGTACTAATGAGCCTTTGAAGTTAGTGGCTATTCTAGTCTCAAACGGTAACTGGTAAAGAATTCTCAAATCCGTCGATGGCTATGAACTTGCCAAAAGTTCAGTCGAAGAGTTTCTCTTCTTTCTCAAAAATCCTTTTTCAAGATTTTGTCAAATCCCACTTTAATAAAAGAAAGATGCTCTCTTTATTAAACGATGATTTGTTTTCAATCTTTCGGTGGAGTTGGTGGAGTGGTTGGCAAGCTTTTTGAAAAGCTTCAGACAAGCTACTATTCAATCAACGACCTTCAAGCTTTAATCACTATTCAAGATTCCTTTTTGGAAAGTAGTCGACAGAGCACTGTTCAATCATGACTTTCCAGCTGTAGCTTACTTTTCAAGATTCCCTCAATGTAACTTTTCATTTTTAGTTTCTATAAATATAAGGTTTCATTTCAATTGTAAGGCAGAATTAATCTGAGATATAAAGATTAATTTCTCCATCAAAATACAGAGAGTTAGCGATAAACATTCTCTTTGAGAATACATTATCCATTAAGCTTTACTCTTTCAAAAATCTTGTAACGTTTTTCATTATAATTCAATATATTTCAAAGTTCTTCAAAATTTTGTTCAAGTTATTTTCAATTGTTTCATTTCAGTTGAATCTTTTTCTGCCTTTTGATTATTGATCTTTCAATTTATCCGCAATATTCCTTGATATATATATATATATATCTTTGGATTTCAAATATTTACCTATTTCCCTTATTGGCCTTTCCATCGAGATAATTATGTGTTATTCAAGTCATTTAAAAGTTTGACATGTTAATTGAGACTTTTGAAAACTACGACGTCAATGTAGTTGATACATAACACAAGCCAAGGAATTGAAGAGTTTGTATGATTTACGTGACTTTAATTATATACCGAGATGCTGATATTTTAGAATATTAACTAGTGTTATACTAGTGCGATGCAATATCATTTGCTACTTACATATATCAAATTTATATTTTAACATATGAAATTAATATTTAATTAAAACTGAGAAAGGAATGAAGACAATTAATTACAAAGGTTACACATACCTTAATTTTTTTTAATTTTTTTTTTTTACGATTCATATGTTTATCGTTCCGAAAATTACTTTAAATATTGTAATTTGAATTGATTTAAAAATTAAAATGAAAAAGAAAAATTATATTTAAATAGAATTTGTAATAAGTAAAAAAAATAGATATATCTGTAATATACGCTCAGAATTTATTAAGATGAAAAGGAAAAGAAAAATAAAAATAGATTGAAGAACATTCTTATTTCATCATCTTTTATTTTCTATTTTAAAATTAAAATATTTATGTGATAGTGACAAAGTTTTATTTATTTATTTTTACGAATTAAAAAAAATTGTAATTGATTTTCAAGAGGGGGAGATTGATAAAAAAATTTCAGGACCTGAAAAATTCAGTTATTTAAAAATCTGCATTCAATTGGATTATTTTAAATCTGAATTTTGTCCAAAATGAATAATAAATAGTGAATTAATACTACTAATTACCATTTTGGGAAATGAGTTTGTTAATTATGATTTTTTGGAGAATGTATACTTAAGTACCTATTTCAGAGTTATTATTTCAAAAATTTTGGTACAATGAACTATTAAAAAGTATGAATTTTTTTAATTTATAAGTAGATTATTTTATTAATAGAATATTAGTTGAAAATGATTTTTTTTTTTAAAAAAAGGTTTGAATAAAGTGTACTGAATATGGACCAATTTGTTTTTTTTTTTAAGTTACCACAATTGTAATAGTTAGGAACTTAAATAAATTACTACTTAAAAAAAATACTTCAATGATAATTTGCATAACTGATTTGCACAACTATTCAATTTTAATGATATTAATGTAATTAATCTTTTCAAAATATAATTCTAGATCATCACAAATAATTTATCACTATCCGAATAGTACTATTAGAATTGTTACTAACTATTTTATTACAATATTTTATATTTAAATTTATTGAACAAATATTTCATTTCATATTTATTTTAACATTACAAATTAAATACATGTAGTCATATACTTAAATGAATGTAGCAAATTAAGCAACATGAAATTTTAGTTTTGATGAAGTTTTAATGAATGTATATCGCAAATACATTTAACTTTATATTCTAAGAAATCATATATGCATCTCGATTCATAAAAGCGACGCGGTTGTTTATCCCAAAAAACATAGTATTTTATCACTTACCCATATGGAATTGATTTTTCAAGAATCAATTTTTCTGAACATTCATTCTCAATCACACATTCTTTAAAAAATTATTTTTTACAATTTTTCATACTACTTCTTTTTCACAAAAACAATCTCAAAAAATCAAAGTCTAATAGTCAACAACCTAGTAAAGTTGGAGATTACGAAATTATACGAAAAATCTTATACCCTATAATCTTTACAATTTTTTTAAAATTAAGAATGATTAAAAAAATATTTATCATTCTATTGATATTATTAACTAAATAAAAATCAAAGCATTAATTATTCAATATTATTCTTCGTTCAATAACTTTTTCTATAAATTATTTATAAGCAATGCATTTTTTTAACCACATATATACTTTAGAAAATATGATTTTTAATATTAAAGATAACAATTAACAAATGATTTGACCATTAATAATTACAAAAAAAAAATTATATTAATAGCTACACAAAGAATTTATAATATTAAGAACAACAAATAAAAAATAAAATAATAATTAAATGATAATTTTAGTACTGATAACTAAAAATATTAATTGAACTCATTCAGTATTAGTGTTAATAATAAAATAAAAATTAATTAAAAAAAATACCAACCACCATTTCATATATATATATATATATAATTAAGACAATAAATGAGTTCACATTTATTCAGATTTTGCATTCACATTTGACATACATCCATTTTGTATTCACATCAATCAATTTCAGAATATGTGGTTGAAAAAGTATTGCGAATCCACATGCAAAATTATTTAAATAAAAAAAGGCGTGAATAAAAAGATCTTGAAAGCAAATGAATATTAAAGAATACTAGTGAATCATCCCGTGCGATGCACGGGAAGAAACTTCTAAATAAAAATAATCCTATTCGAAATTAAATGAATTCTTAAACAAAATAAATAACATTCACAAATAAGAGATAAGTTCATCATTTATTAGTTTCATGTATAAACATCAACCTTTTAGGAAGAAGTCATACATGTGAAAATGATTATGTCTGACTCTTATTGATAGTCATGTCATACGACACCATCAATAAAAATTGTTTTTTTTTTAAATCTAATAAGTATCCTAAAATTCGAATGGCTCAACGATATCCTTGAAATAAAGAACTTGTATCCTGCATTACTGTCAGATAGAATTTGATCTTATAGAATATGATCTTCAAGTTTTGTCATTGAAATAATTTTGATAAATAATGCAATATAGGAAAGAACTTTAATATGTATATGTAATAAATAACTTAAAAATAGGATTTAGTTATAAAAATTTCAATATAACGTGATTTATAGAAATACGAATGAGTATATATTTTAAATATAATTTTAATTAAGAATTTGACATTGGATTTGTATGACTGAGCCAAATTTATCCATAAAATTAAGACCAATAAAATATCACAATTATTATAAGAAATTAATTACGTATTAAATGTAATTATTTATAAAAATATTTAATAATTTAATAATACGCTATAAAAAAGAGCTCCAATTTTTAGATGTACTAAATAACTAAAAATAAGATTATTTATATATAAAAAAAAAACTATATGTATGATGTGATTTATAATTTAGTACTCACTCCGTCCCATAAATATAGTCCTCTACTCATTTTCACACAGATTAAGGACAAAATGGAATATAAAATATTAATTTCACTCTTAAAAAATAAAGTAGACTATCTTTTTGAGACGGACAAAAAAGAAATAGTGGACTATCTTTATAAGATAGAGAGAGTAATATCTAGTAATAAAATTTCAACATAATTTTTAACTGAAAATTTTACTTTGGATTTGTATAAATGAACACAAATATTTATTTGTAAGTTTGAAAACGTTAGAAGAACACATTTTTTTTTTTTTATGAAAAGAGAGGTTTTGACACAAAAAAGCCAAACATAAATAATAAAACCAAACAAATTATCGTTCTTATATCATAAAAAATAAAAAATAACTTCTCGGTAAAAGCAAATTTAAAAAAAAAAATTCTAGTTTCTTATTTTTATTATTTTTTATACAATGTGATATACAATTTCATCAAATATATATGCTGACACATGAATAATATGTTTTTTCTTCACTCAACGGTCGAAATCATTAACATATCTATTAAACCCAAAACTATTCTAAATAGCCCAACATTAGTTAACACATTGCAACCCCAACAGAGAAATCTAGAACATAATATAAATAGATTATTAACAAATCCTCTTATTAGTCTAAAATAATTTTGCATTCTATATTATTTTCGAAGCTTTCTCTACAATATTATTGTTTTAATATTTTTTCTTTTTTGTTAGAAACTCAAATATATGTTCAACGACTCAAAATATCACAGGTCTTGAAGAAAAGAGTAATGCCAATCTTTTTTACTTTTTCAAAAAATAATTTACTATTTTTTATTTTCAATTGGTTTGTAATATTAATAACTAATAAGCATTATCATCGCACCAGAAATTTTGAATCATAAAACGTGATAAATAGAAGGTGGAGTGGAGCGGTCATGTTAAACAGTACATATTTTTTCAAAGAAATAACCCTTTAATTGAATCTTTTATTATTGTGTATATCTTCATAATAATTATATATAACAGAAATAAAAGAGGTTGTATATAGGAAAATGGAAAAAAAAAAAAAAGGATATAGAAAACAAAAATGAATCAACAAATTTTGAAAAATGGGGAAAAAATGAAACAAATTCTGAAAAAGCGAAAAAGAAATAAAAGAAGAAAATAACTGGCTTTCTAGTGTAATTAGACGGCGGGAAATAGAAGTCATGTAAACACAACAAATATTGAAGAATGTAAGTAGACGTTAGCGATTTTGAAAAGGGAATCGTACATAAATAAGGTGTTTTTAAATGTCAATTTCAAAATTAAGGCGAAACATATAAGATTTCAAAAATCAGGTTATATTTATAATCAATTAATTAAATTAAATAATTAAAATATTTTATTAATTATATGTATTAAGGTCACAATACTATATATTTGAAGTCACAAAACACAAATTTTTTAGGTCACGAATGATTTTATGGTCACAAATTATAGAAATATTAGGTCACAAATTGAATTTATTTTTAGGTCACAATCTTCAAACCACCATTTTTAAGGTCACAATTATTCATTTTCAAGGTCACAAGAAAAAATTGTAGGTCACAATCATCATTTTTTTCGATCACAACCTACCAACCACCATTTTTAAGGTCACAATTATTCATTTTCGAGGTCACAAGAAAAAAATTGTAGATCACAACCATCATTTTTCCCGATCACAACCTACCACCCCATTTTTAAGGTCACAGTTATATATTTTCGAGGTCACAAAAAAAAAATTGTAGGTCACATTTATATTTCAAAGTCAAAACCCCAACCCACACCGCCCTCACTTTACAACTCCAAACCATCACCAGCACGGGCATCTCACCATTACATTCAACACCGTGCCACCACCATTGGCGTTTTCGTCAGCCGCCTCCACGTCAACGCTGCCTCCACCACGATTGCCGCCAGCATCCCATCTTCAAATTCGAATAACCAAAATCTCACTCCCTTCCTCACCACTATCACCGCCACTTTCCACCGGCACTGCGACACCACCAAACCGCAGCCGCCACCGCCTCAACTCCGCCTCCCCCACCCCAATCACAGCTATAGCTCAACCACAATCATCTACCGCTCCACGACCGACCACCTGCCTGCATCACCACCACCCACTTCACTGCAGCCACCGCCACAAACCCATCTACATCGTCCAGATCCACACATCACCACACACATTTCTGGCTATCTGCACAGGTGACAAAGCAACCATCACACACAGATCATGCAATCGCCGTTAGTCATCAAGCGACCCTGCCTCAACACAACCGGCCCCGACCAAGGGACAAAAAGAAAAAAAAATGAAGCCCGAACCACATCACCACCTGTGGTCAACCGTGTCTCAGCACCACTGTAACCACCACAGCTGCCACGGTGCCAAGTTAATATCATCGCCGCTTCTGCCACCGCGACCTCCACCACTTTCTCAACATCCACTGTTCCTTTTCCACAAGCCACATCCACATCCCATTCCTATCCTACTATTCACGCTCAGATCGATGCGACGACACCGCTGCAAGATCGAAGCAGCAGCGACGTCGCCTCCTCGAGGTAATAGCAGCGGTGCTTACCTTGAAATCACCTCTACCACAGTGGTCTGCTGGTGACGTTGAAGAAGAGGCTGGATCCGGCGGAGATGAGAGTGTGGCCTCGGGGTGGAGGTGGCTGAGGTAGTGGTGGTGTCGGGGGGGGAGTGGCTGAGGTTTACTGGAAATGGTGTAAATTGAAGAGAGATGAAGAGAGAGAGATAGAGAGATTAGGGTTTGAAGTAATGTTGTGTGGTGTGAGATTGAAATGTGATTGATGAATTAATTAAATTAATTAATTAATTGTTAAAATTTTTATTACAACCTGAAAATTGAAATTATACATATTTGATCTTATATTTGAATTTGAATATTTAAAAGTAGGAGAGGGTGTAATATCCACTTTTGAAAATAATAAATAAATATTGAAGGTCCAACTATTTTTGAAGTGAGTTTTGAAGTTGATTATTAGATAGGGGATATAAGTAGTGTGCACATGATAAATATTGAAATCCCCAAAAATTGAAAATAAATAAATAAATAAATAAAATCTGCACATATTACAAGAGTTTTGGAGGGAAACAGTAAAGTTGACTGGAGTTGACTCAGCTGCTTTTATATATTATATAGATATAGATATAGATGATAGCTGGCAATTTAATGATCACAATAATTGAATTAATGGGGCTCTATAGGAAAAGAAAAAAGAATTGAAAAAAAAAATATAAAGGATCTCTGCAGAATTTGAAGGGGTAGCACGGGAAAATGGGAAAAAAGAATTAAGAAAGAAAAGAAGAAAAAAATAAATAAAGCATCTCATTTTGAGCGGGAAAGTGGCATTGAAATATGGTGAAGCTCAACAACTTTAATATATTATATAGATACGTGCCAGATGGGCGAAAATTCTATGAAACTAGGTACTTGGTTCCTTATAAAATTAGGTGATGAGATGACTACTTAATCAGCTACCAATTAGACATAATTTGTGAGTTCCAATTTTGATTTTAAAAACTCTAATTGAACAGACTAAACAGTCATCTCATTATAAGGAACCAGATACCTGGTTCCATAGAATTTTTGGCCAAATGGGAGCTAAATTTGCAATTCATAATATAGATAGTTTGTTAATAAATATTTATTCCAATAGTCCTAGATCATGTTGTGGCTCCTATATACCCGAATTGAAAAATACTACTTTACCATTCGAATTTTGACACATTAGGTGTCACCCCCTCACATGGGATGTGTGGGGTCGCTCTCATAATGAGCAACCCCAACCCCCATGTGAAGGGGATGGCACCCAGTGTGATACCAAGTATGATAGAATAACACTACTTACCCGAATCGTATCTTATATATATATATATATATATATATATATATATTGTGTCAACTTGCACCTCCCACCACACAACTTTTCTTCCCTATATAAGGAGTTTTTATAGAAATCTCTTACCATAACATCCTAACTTGTATAATTTTCTCTGATCTCCATTTCCCCCTTTTTTTCGGATATTTTTTTCGAGCTTTTTAATCTCTCCTCGGTCGATAAAAAAGCTAAATTTTGACTTGGTAAGTAATGGCGCCATGTAGTTCATCATCCTCCCGAACGCATGAAGAAAACGAGTGATTCGAGGATGCTCTGGCAATGTACTCCGAGGACACTACCGACCGGTTTCACAAGATAGCCAGGGTAGTAGGGAGCAAAACAGTAGAGGAAGTAATGAGACACAATGAGATCCTAGAGAAGGATATCAGGAAAATAGAAGCTGATCAAGTACCTTTGCCCAATTACAGAGTTATTACAAGAAATTGAAGAGTATATATATGGTAATGAATGCATTGTCCCCCAAACGAAATATAATTCATTTTTCGTCGCTGCATTCAATTATTGCACATTCACGATACTAGATGACCACCACTACACGGGATTAAAAATGAGTTCTATACAGTAAGTATTGATTAAAGATTCCTCACAATCTATTCATGTTAAAAAAAAAAAAACCCTAGTTTCTTTAGATCATAGCATGTGAATCATGTTTGGCAAAAGTATTTTAAACTAGTTTTAGGGGGTTTATTCAATGCAAATTTTGAAATACATTTAAAAACTTTTTATAATAGACTTTTTTTAATAAATTTTATTGACTTTTATGAATTTGTATAGACTTTCAAAGACTTTTGCTGACTTTTATTTAAAGAACTTTTGTAGACTTTTATATACTTTTAAAAACTTTTACAAACATTTATTTTTTTCTATTAAAAAACTTGAATATTAATAGAATAATTTTCCTGTGACGTGAATATTAATTGTTAATAATAATCATATGTCAAACGTGAATATTAATTGTTAATAATAATTATATGTCAAATGAATCAAAAAAGCGCAGTTTGAAAGATAAATAGTTTTAGTATAGAGAAACATTTGTGATAAAAAAATGGGAGAAAAATAAAATCATGTTTGATATCGACATAAAAATTGTACTATGTACATAAAAGTTTTTGAATATACAATTTTTTAAACATTTCAATTGAATTTCAATTAATATTTTTTAATATACAAATCTTTCTAGAAAAAAAAATCAGAATCACTTTGCATAATTATTATTTTTTTGATATAATTTAATTATTATTTTTCTATAAGATCTTATAAAATTTTAGTTGAATTTATGAAATTAAAGAAAACGATAAAAAAGAAAAGAACCAAAATATAAAGAAAGAATATTAAAAAGAAAAAAATTTAACAAGTTGAATAGAAGAAAAACAATGATTTATTTAGTCGATGTTTAAGGCTTCTAAAAATAACATGAAAGAAGAAATAAAATTACAATTTAAAAGTTTTTTTTTTTTTTAATTTGAACGTGTTTTAAAATCTTGGAGATTAATGAGATAAATAAAAAGGTTTTGTTGTTGTACTTTCTATTTAGAAGTTAGTACATATAGGATTTCGTATGAATCTTTAAAAATCATTGAGATTTTGAATAACAAATTACTTTTAAAGACTTTTAAAAAATTTTATATAAAATTTTTATATAATACACCATGACTTTTATGGAATTTTAGAAAGTCCATTAAAATTTATATTAAATATCTCAAGATTTGTTATGTAGCCTCTAAAATCTAAATTGAATACACCCAAACTTTTCAAATCCGTTAAAATCTTTAATAGTCTTTCAAAATCTACATTAAATAAACCTCCCTTAAGTAATTAATAGTTTTCAAATGTAGATTGTGTTTCGCGCAAAAGGAGCCGCTAACAAATTAAAAGGATTCTGATGTGATCCGGGATAGGAGCTCAAAGAAGAGATCAAGTCACGGGCCACAACAACATTTTACATTGGAAAATGAAAAAATTGCATGTTGGAGTCAAGTCGAGAAGAAGAACAGATCAAGCCAAGTTGGAAGATCAAAGTTTCAGGGTCAGTAACATATTTAAGGCCATAAGGGCCATATGTCACGGTCGTAACCTCCTCTCGATTGAATGTGCAGGATTTCAAGACTTTTGGACTTACGGCAGTAAGCCTCATGTTACGACAGTAACCTTGGGACATAATTACACTTACGGCCGTAATTTCAATCTTCAAGGTCATAACTGCTCAGCGAGATAAGATTTCATAGAATTTTCTTTCCTTTTTAATTTTAGTTATTTTAGTACAATCAGAACTCTAATTTGAGCACATTAGCTGCTACAATAGTTGTTAGGTTGTCTTTACTTTTTTATATGTTTTTCCATTCAATGTAATATGCAGTTTTTGGGTTTTATTAAACAGTTTATTGAGGATTCAATAAAATATATAGGTGGATTCCTATATTTCTTCGAACTTATCAAAGAGTGATTCTTTGTGACGTTCATCCTGAACTTATCAAATATTCTTGAGAGTATTTGCGGCGTTCAAATCAGAAACTTATCAAGGAAGTTGGACAAATCCTTGTGGCGTTTCGAAAGTCATGGTTCTTTATTTCGCATTGTCAATCTTCGCGTCGTGAATATTGGGTCAAGATTCCACGGTCCATCCACAACCTGGGTATGGGACTTTTCGGCATTTCTTCAGAGCATCTCGAATAGTATCAGATTCAGACGATGTATAAGGAACAACAATCTCTCACAAAGTCCCAATGAGGGGTGTTTTACTTACGAAGATTACAACGAAAGCAAAGCAAGGCCTCCAAGGGGCGCAAGCACATGAACTATACTAAGATTTAACATGAAAAGTAAAGATAAAAAAAAAAATACATATCTCTATTTGAGAGTTGATTGATTGATCATTCTAAACGCCTAAGTTTCTACTATATATACAAAGCTATTTACAACTGCTTCCAAGTATTTGAATTCTTGATTTGCCGCCTTGATTTGTAACATGTATGAAATAACTGATGCCCGCCATGTTGCATAACTGTCACCCACTTCCTTAAATAACTGACTCTACTACCTTTCTTCAATTAACTTCCAAGATCCTTTCCAACTGTCCAGAATGTGGAAACTACTGCTTAATGGCCAGATGAATCGTGGGATGAAACCCAAAAACCGCTTCTTCAACTTGGTCACCCAATCGCCCTTGCATTCATCCTATCACCCAAGCACTCTTGTAATATCCCAGTCGCCTAGCTCCCTTCACATCGCCCTTCCATGTGTGTTGGACTATTATGTTTTTGGCCTCTTGTGCTGGGCCTTCGAATTGAATATTTTTTTATGTGTTAACAATTACCCCCCAATAGGGCTGAATTAATGTGTAACTATTAATTCTGCCATATTCAAGCATGTTCATTCTTTAAAAGATTTTTGGCATTCTGACTTCTTCTTTTGCTAAGATTTAGATTTTCAAATTTGTTATGCATGTGCTTGGCTACTCGCATTCTGTCCCTTTGCCTTCTATCCTTCTATAAAATTGTAGATTCTGTTGTACATTTGTATCTCCCCTTTCCTATTATTCATCAACCTCACATGTCATCATCATCATGATTGATCTTCTATGTTCAAAAGATCAATTGTTTCCCTTTTCACAGAAATGAACTGTATAATATTTGTCTTATTTCACCGTCTGTCTTGATTCTTTCTTTGGTATGGGAGTTATAGGAAAAAAAAAATTGGTCGAAGAAAGCCTTCTCAGCGACTCTTTCCCTTGTGATCCCTAGTAGGGGTCATTAATGTGGAGGAATGGCCTGCTGAGGGTGCTTCACTGGCCATTTCTTGCCTGTTCGCCAATAAACGTGTTCTCAGCGCCCCTTCCATGTATGAGCTCTAGTGGGAATTCAATGGGATAGCTTACGGAGAGTGCTTCTTTTGGCCATTTTCCCTTGTAGCGATGCATTTAGGAAGGCGATGGCAAAGGCTGGCTAGAGATGCTTTACAGCAAGGTTTTTGGGGAGGCGATGAAGACTGGCTTACTCCTTCTATAATAGTTGATAGGAGAACAATAGTAGCTCGCTTCCAGTTGCAACTAGAATCTTTTGGACTTGTGTTTCCTAACTTGTAAGGACATTTGATAATAATAAAGGTTTTATTTGAACATATTTTGTTTTTATTCCAAACATGATCGTCCAAGTTTGCTCTAACATCATGGTGCGCACCCTGCAACTTTATTTTATTTAGGCATAGTACTTCTTTATATTTGTTCGCTTCCCATATAGAAGGAACATACTTCTTCAAACACTTTCCATTAATAGATCTCACATGTTTTGTGCTGTCTAAATCTTCCAAATAATAACCCACATTAGGTAACAAGCTGTTTACGCTATATGTTCCCTCCTAGTTGGGTGATCATTTCCTATATTTTGGATCTTTGCTATCCAAGGGGAGTATAGATTTCCAAACTAAATCTCCCACGCTAAAGATAAAGAACTTGGCTATGACTCTCTTGTTATAGTACTTAGCCATTTTTCGCTTTTGGACTTGCAGTCTACCTAGGACGTCCAACTTCAATTCGTCCAACTCTAATAAATTTTGTACTAATGACTCTTCATATTCATCATCACTTAAATTATTTTGCAATCTCACTCTAATTGACTGCACATTGATCTCCATAAGCAATACTGTCTCTTGACCATAAGTAAGTTGGAAGGAGTTACTTTGGTACTTAATCGTGGCGACGTCCTATACGCCCATAAAGCCTAATTCAAACATTCGTGCCAATTTCTAGCATTTTCATCTATTATTTTTCTAATGATATTCTTCAAAATCTTATTAGAAGATTATGCTTGTCCATTAGATTGAGCGTAATAGGATGTGAAGTTTACTAATTTGACTCCAAAATCGCTCAAGAAATCCTTCAACTGATCTCCGTTCAAAGAAGTTTCGTGAACCACCATTAAAGTCTGTGGTATGCCAAATCTATAGATGATATGATCACGAATAAATTCTATGATATTCTTTTGAGAAATCTCTTTTAAGGGCACAGCTTCCACCCATTTAGTGAAGAAACCTGTTGCAACTATTATGAATGTATGTTGCTTGGACGATGGGGGATAAGTCTTCCCAATTAGATATGTCGCCCAACTTTTAAATGGTCAGGGTTTAATAATGGATGTCATCTCTCTTACTGGCACTCTTTGGATTGTGCTATATTTTTGACATGCTAGACAGCTTTTGGCATACTGAACACATGACTCACCCATTTTGGGCCAAAAGTATCCGCTTCTAATAATCAGCAATCTCATTCTTTGGCCTGCTTGATAAGCCTCGCATACTCCTTCATGTGTTTCAACCATTACCGTTTTTGCTTCCTGCAAACTTACGCATTTTAACAATACTCCATCTGAGCATTTCTTGTATAATTCTTCTTCTATCAAAGCATAATTTAGGGAACACATCTTCATTTTCTTATCGTTCCCGTGGTTAGGTTTCTTCAAAAACCTTTTTATTTCTTCTCTCCAATTTATCCCATCTCCATTTTGTATGCAGTAAATGTTGATCCTTCTTGCCCTTCTTTTTATCACTAGAGATATCACATCATATTTTCAAGTAGAATCCAAGTTTACTATTTTTGAGTAGCCCAAGGCCATTTGGGACAATTTGTTTGCTAGGTCATTATACATCCTATTGACGTACTGAAATCTACTTGATCAAATTCCTCCAACAACTCTTGGGAAATTTCGTATTGGTTTATCACGAAATTACTCTGGCACTTAAAATCGCGAATCAGCTGATAAATTACCAATTGGGAATTGTCCCTAACTATTACATTCTTTACTTCCAACTCTACTAATAACTCCAAACCCACAATCAATGCTTCATATTCAGCTTGATTGTTGGTACATATTTTAGCTAGAGTGAAAGCAAATTTATAAAAAACCTCAGCGGATTTATTAAAACTATTCCTACCCTTGCACCCCCAGAAGTTTTTGATCCATCAAAGTATAAAACCCAGTGTTTTAATTCAAATGAATCGACCTTCAATTCAACTTCTTTAGGTACATCGAGGTATAGGTGATCGGCTAAAAAGTTGGCCAATGCTTGATTTTTAATTTCCCTTTGAGGTACATATTGTATTTCAAATTCTGACAATGCCAAG
Source organism: Ligustrum vulgare (assembly GCA_963555705.1). Lineage (NCBI taxonomy): Eukaryota > Viridiplantae > Streptophyta > Magnoliopsida > Lamiales > Oleaceae > Ligustrum > Ligustrum vulgare. Next base: position 35,182,897 of record OY743173.1, on the reverse strand, counting down.
GTCTAAAGGCCTATCCTTTGATGCAAAACAGGGGGAAAAAACATATACTTGATCAAATTTACTAAAGAAATTATGTAGACAGTTACGGGCCGAAGATAAGCCCTCAATTTCGTACATGTGAAATATAAATCCAAACAAAGTTTTTCAATGGCAAAATAATTACATTCACATTTTGTTAATTGCCTACTTAAATAATAAATCACCCTTTCTTCACCAAACTGGTCCTCTTGTGCGACCATTCCAGCTATGGATTCCTGTTCAGCTGATATATATACTTTTATTGGCTGTCCTTGGATTGGTGATACTAGCATAGGTGGACTTAACAAATATATCTTCAGGCTATCAAAAGTCTTTTGATGTTCATATTTCCAGATGAATTCGTCTTGATTTTTCAGCTTTAATAGAGGCAAAAAAGCTTTCGTTCACCCTACACAGTTAGAAATGAAACGCCTCAAAAAGTTAACTTGGCCAAGAAATATTTGCAATTCTTTCTTGTTACCAGGTGGTTTGGCCTCCAAAATGGCCTTTGCTTTTTTCTTATCGAGTTTTATGCACTAAAACCCAAGGAAATTTCCTGCATTTACTCTAAACGCACATTTCAAGGGGTTCAATTTTAGCTTGTATTGCCTCATTCCCTCAAATGAGCGCTTAAACTGTTCAAAATGGTCATCTTCTTTAGGAGACTTGACCACTATATCATCTACATAGACTTCGAAAAAATTATTTGTTGTATCGTGAAAAATCAAGTTCATTGCCCTTTGATAAGTAGTCCATGAGTTCTTCATGTTCAAAGCCATAACTACCCATTCAAAACATCATAAGGCTCCAAGGTACCTAAAGGCATTTCTATGTATATCTTCTTCAGCTATGTATATTTTCTTATAACCTAAATACTCATCCATAAAGGAATGCATTACATGCTCGATAGTTGAATCCACTAAAGAGTCTACCGTCGGCATTGGATATTCATCTTTAGGCGTTGCTAAGTTCAAGTTCCTAAAATCTATGCACACCCTAATGCTACCATTCTTTTTTAATATAGGCACTGTATTAGATAATCATTCAAGATACCTGGTTGTTCTAATAAAATCGGCCTTTAACAGTCATTCTATCTCTTTCTTTACTTCAGGCAAAACATTAGGGGTAAAACGGTTAGGAGATTGCTTATGAGGTTTAAAATTTGGCTTAGTTGGTAATCTAAGTTCTACCAAACTTCTATCTAAAGCAAGTGTGTGTTCATACTCCCAAGCAAAACAGTCTTTGTACTCTTTTAACAAAGTGATTAATTGATCACTTACCTCTTGACAAGTGTTTGATTGACAAATGTTCGGCAGTCTTCCCCCTTCATCGCCAATGTTCACCCTCCTCAATGGGTCTTGTGCTTGAGCATGTCCAGGCTTTGCAATCCCTATTACCTCATTGTCCAAGTGATTTACAAGCATTTCCTCTTCCAAGCAATCCACCTTGTTGATCTCTCGGCCAATACTCTGCTCCACTTCGAACACTGCTAATTTGTTCTTTAGCGACTTCAATGTTATTGCTTCTTCTGCTTGTACTTCACATTTCTTATTGAAAGCCATCAGTTTGGCTTTGAAGGCCTGGATTCTCAGCCAAGTCTTTCTACTATAAAATATTCATTCAAAGTTCTTTGATTGTCTTTTATCCAGTCACTGGCTCTTTAAGGGCCACTATGTTTAGCATCATCTGAATAAACATTTCAATAAGTTTCTCTACTAAAAATGGTTCGTCACTCTGTGTAATGATCTGAGTTTCTTCTCCATCTTGAATTATCCTGACAGGTCCATAATTTTCTTCATACATAAACCTTTCCACTAAGTTTGCTTCTGAGACAAATGGTCTGTGATCCACCTGCACTACCTCCGCTTCACCTTTATCATTCCAGAAAACTAGTCATTGATGGAGCGATGAAGGTATGCAAGGACTCCCATGGATCTAATCCATTCCTAGTAGCACGTTGTAGCTGGTAGGACTATCTATCACGAAGAAGACAGTAATTCTAGTAGTTGTACCCACAGTTATATCTAGTGGCATCACTCACTTTGCTGAAGTTACCCCTCCATTGAAGCTTGTAAATGAAACCTATATTGGAATCATGTCTCTTTCGGTCTTAGCAAATTTCCTTATCATTCTAGAGGGGCTGGTATTTATGGCTGCCCTATTGTCGACGAGCACCTTTGACATGGGTATACCATTGGCTAAGGCCTTCACATACAATGTCCTTAAGAGCTTGGTTAACTTCACAGACGACTTTCTAAAAATGACTTTTTCAGCTGCATCTATCTCTACTTCCTATTTATCTTCTATTGAATCGAATTTGCACGATACTTTACCTTGATCTTCTGCAATATGTGTCTTTTTCCTTTCTCCTTGCAATTCTTCATCTGTTAACCAACTTGTGGGTGGAGGTAGTATCCTAGGAGGTGATCCATATTTTTCAGAGCGAGGCACTCTTACCTTCCTCTTTGGTATCCCATACAACACTTAATAATCAAAGGAAATCCTTGATGGTTCACGCAATAGATCCACCTCACGGACACCTTCTTGATATAATTGCTTCTGGAAACAATGCCATACATTTGGCAGTCGGGGTTGCGGTCTGAATGTTATTCCGTCATTCATCGACCTAAACTGTCGTTCAAAGGGTGGTTTTCTATGGTACAATCTATTATGTCCTCTATCGGGCTGTAAATTAGGAACATCATCAGGATGATTGTAATGTCCCCATGTCTCCACATCCTTACTTACCTTTCCCTTGAATTTGGCACATAAAATGCCTTCATCCCTCCTGGGTTCCTTTCCTTTGAGTCGCTCAAAAACATTGCGATGTGGTTCGGGACCCTCTTCTCCATCATCTATGACTAACTTGAATTTTGGAAATCTACCTTTGAAGCCAGTCGACATCATATTCACCCCCAAGTGGCTGTGGGAAAGGATTTTCATCAACTGCCATCTTTTTGGCCCCGAACGTGATTTTCCCATACTTAATGGAGTCTTGTAACACATGATGGAAAACCAGGAAATTTAAGTCATATGAGACATGCGTTGTGCCATTTACAATATTTCTTACCCCTGATTTGTTCAAGGTTTGGCAACTTATGCTGATCGCTCAACTTTATTTACTTATCCTTATATAGTTTATCAAATATAAGGTTAGCTTTAGTCACATCAAAAGAGAATACTCTAGCTTTTTTATTTTTATCTCCTATAGTCTCACTTTTGACCATTGAGTTTGATTCGACCATTAAAAGGCAAGCGTACGTATCTCCCTTAACCAATTCAGCCAGACATACTTCGGTCTGATCATAATAGTCATCATCGACCAGGTGAACATTGAGATTTAGGTCTTTATAGTAAGTCCCTTTACTAGAATTCTTCATTTGTTATTCTCTAATCATACGTTCATACCTGACTACATTCACGCACAACTGGAAAAGATCAGAAAATTCCCTATCCTGGAATTTATTTTTTAGATCAAAACTGAGGTAGCTTTGAGCGATCTTAACGAATTCTTTTTCAGGAAAAGGTACAAAACGCTTGCTTTCAGCTATTTTGAGCCTCTGAAGGAAACTTTTTGAACATTCGTTTGGCATTTGGCGTAAATTCACCAAATCAGCCAAAGTAACCTCAGATTCAGATTTGTAGAATTGAGCCTGGAACAATTGTTCTAGTTGTTACCACGTCTGAACAGAATTTGCTGGAAAGTTAATGAACCATGAGAAGGCTACCCCTGTTAGGGAATTAGGGAATAATCTCATCTTATGGTAATCATTTACTTCACCACATTGCAACGTGAAACACCCTATGTGTTGTAGAGTAGACACTTCCCCAAGGCCATTGAACAATGAGAACTCTGGTATTTTGTACCCTCTAGGCCATGGGTATGCTTGATCTACCCAATCAGGACATAGCTTATTGTAAATAGGCCTAATACAAGGAAGTATTCCTACAGCCATTTGATCCCGCACTATCTCAATGATTTGATCTCTCAAAAAGACATTAGGATCATAAGGGACACCTATTGGTTGGTTTCCTGATAGTATTACCTGAGGCCTGATGTTTGGTAACGGGTTAGCAGCAAAGGTGACATTGTTTAGACCATTGTTACCATTAGCCTGAATATTCCCCCCATCATTGACACGTGGGGTGTTATGTCCATTATTTTGGACATTATCTCTTGTACTTTTGTTACCCCCCCCCCCCAATGTTTAACATCTCACTACTATTATTCATGTTAGTCATGCCACTACCCCAAGTTGGAAGTAGACAGTCCAAAAGGTGGTTCTATTCCATGATTTGGACTTACAATCATGGAATTATGTCCCACAATTGTCCTGGCTTAGAAGTGAGAACCTTACATGTTATTATGAATAGGTTGACATGCCAAATTTGTAGTCAACTTTTCAGATATTGGACACCACTTCTAAGCCAGGACAATTGTGGGACATAATTCCATGATTGTAAGTCCAAATCATGGTAATCATTTTATGGAATTAATTCCATGGGACATAATTCCATGAGAAGGCTACCCCTGTTAGGGAATTAGGGAATAATCTCATCTTATGGTAATCATTTACTTCACCACATTGCAACGTGAAACACCCTATGTGTTGTAGAGTAGACACTTCCCCAAGGCCATTGAACAATGAGAACTCTGGTATTTTGTACCCTCTAGGCCATGGGTATGCTTGATCTACCCAATCAGGACATAGCTTATTGTAAATAGGCCTAATACAAGGAAGTATTCCTACAGCCATTTGATCCCGCACTATCTCAATGATTTGATCTCTCAAAAAGACATTAGGATCATAAGGGACACCTATTGGTTGGTTTCCTGATAGTAGTACCTGAGGCCTGATGTTTGGTAACGGGTTAGCAGCAAAGGTGACATTGTTTAGACCATTGTTACCATTAGCCTGAATATTCCCCCCATCATTGACACGTGGGGTGTTATGTCCATTATTTTGGACATTATCTCTTGTACTTTTGTTACCCCCCCCCCCAATGTTTAACATCTCACTACTATTATTCATGTTAGTCATGCCACTACCCCAAGTTGGAAGTAGACAGTCCAAAAGGTGGTTCTATTCCATGATTTGGACTTACAATCATGGAATTATGTCCCACAATTGTCCTGGCTTAGAAGTGGTGTCCAATATCTGAAAAGTTGACTACAAATTTGGCATGTCAACCTATTCATAATAACATGTAAGGTTCTTAATTTCTTAGCCATGTTGTCATAATGTTCTCTTTCACTTTGAATAAACTTTCCCATATTTCGAACATATTTTAAGTTTACCTGTTCAACCACATCTTAGGTGAGTTCGCCAAAGTTGTCCCATTGGGTGTGACAAATTTGTTTCGCGCAAAAGAGCTGCTATCAAATTAAAACGATTCAGACGATGTGTAAAGAACAACAACCTCTCGAGATAAATTCCTAAAGAGGGGTGCTTTATTTACGAAGATTACAATGAAAGCAAAGCAAGGCCTCCAAGGGGCGCAAGCACACGAACTAGACTAAGATTTGATAGGAAAAGTAAAGATAAAATAAAATTACATATATCTATTTGAGAGTTGATTGATTGGTCCTTCTAAATACGTAAGTTTCTACTATATAAAAAATGCTATTTACAACTTCTTCTTAGCATTTGAATTCTTGATTTGCCGCCTTGATTTGCAACTTGTATGAAATAACTGTTGACTACCATGTTGCGTAACCGTCGCCCACTTACTTGTATAACTGACGTCCACTACTTTGCTTCAAATAACTTCCATGATCCTTTCCAACTGTCCAGAATGTGGAAATTGCTGCATAATGGCCGGATGAATCGTGGGATGAAACCCCAAAACCTCTTCTTCAACCTTATCCAACTTGGTCGCCCAATCGCCTTTGCATTCGTTTTATCACCCAAGCACTCTAGTGATTGCCCAGTCGCCTAGCTCCCTTCACGTCGCGCTTCCATCTGTGATGGGCTATCATGTTTTGGGCATTTTTTGCTGGGCCTCCGAATTGAGTATTTTTATGTGTCAACAAATTGTTATAATACCAAGTTAATCATCTAAATCTTAAACTATTAAAGAGGATTATATGTATTCATTTAAGTCTCTTTTTCAACTGGTATATTCATTAATCTAATTGTTTATATAACAGGTTTATGAAAAATCTAAAGCTACAATGAACAAATTCAGGGCGAATACCAATTACCATCTGAAGATCTTTAAAAATTATGTTGCATAAATGTAATATGTGGTATTGTACGTGTAAAAGTAGTAAAGAAAATAAGGAGAATACCATGTTACAGTGTGGCTGGGTTTTACTGAGTGTAATGTACTATTATTTCAAATCTAGGCAGCTTTTGTAATTTATTTTATTTTTATTAGTATAATGCTTGTTGGTGTCCGATTCGAAAATTCATGTGGGATCACTTAAGGGTTCACCTTGGATTGGTCAAGGGAGGCTTTTGTATTTTTAATCAAAATCAAATAGGACAACACATAAGATCAGCTCAAGGCCCACATATAAAGGTCGAACCATAGGAGATGTCATCTACAAGAATCTTCCACAATAGTTATGTCTTCCAAAGGTTAAATGAGAATTCTTCCATAGGGTTTTACTCCCTCCCCTTGACAGGGAGAAGAGTTAAAAACCCCGCCCCTCAAAGGGGTGGGTCCCACTGAACCCCCAGTGGGACCCACCCCTGTGAGGGGCGGGGTTTTTTGTTACCCTCCTTTAACTGGGAGGTTAACATTTTTGTCTTCCATATCTACTCAAGTTGACAAGAATGTAGAAGCTCCTCAAGAATCTTCTTATAAATAATAATATATATGTTTTGGAATAAAACTTCTAATCAAAGTTTTAGCATTTTGGCATACAGTTCGATTGATCAAGTAATATCAAAGAAGATTCTAGCCATAACCGATTCCTCTAATTGAAGTAGAATTCAACAAAATTATTAAAGTAAGATTCATACGTGAAATCAAGTACTTTACTTTGATTCCCAATGAAAAGAATGGATAAACACAAGTCTATGAAAACTTCGAGATTTGAACCAAGCATATCCAAAAGATGACTTTCCACATCTAATAATATAGTTGGTGGTGGTTGTGACTGCTGAGTATGAAGTTTTATCTTTCATAGATGGATGTTTCGAGTATAAACAATATTAATAAATCCAAAAGACGAGAACTCATGTCATTCGATAATCTTAAAGGCATATGTTGTACAAAGTTATACCTTTCGGAATGAAAAATGTTGGCAACTTATGAGCAAAAAATGTATAAGATCTTTTATAATATGTTGCATAAGCAAGTGAAATTTTATGTGGATGATTTGGTCGTCAAAGTAAATAAATGTCCGATCATCTACAAGGGTTGAAGGGTATTTTCAAAAGATTCCAGAAATACCAATTGAAGATGAATTGGTTTCATTTCCCAAAAGATTCTTGACTTTATTGTTCAACGTTGATGCAGCATTGAAATGTGTCGATCATAAATTGATGACATAATAAGCATGTGTAACTTCTTATCTAACATCACAGACTTTTAAATCAAGTAACTCAACAAAATAACATCAAGCCCCTGTTTGATGGAAATGAAAATCAAGATTTTAATCCCAATCAAAATCAACAATTAATTTTTAATCGTACATTGTATAGAACCCACAACTTTTCGACTACAAATTTCATCAACTTCTATCAAGATTTAACAAAAATATAATTTTAATCCTCAACAAACTGGGGTTAAACATGATCTCACAGTATACAAGTTTGACAATTATACTCCCTCTAGTATTTGAGATTAATGTTGGGAACTTGGTCTCAAACAAACCTTGAGAGCGATGATGATAAACCAAGATGGATAATCATAATTTAATATTTATGGGTTTAAGACCCATGTCGAAGATTTATATTATCGCCCAATTCTCCCCAATTAGGCAACCCATCTACAAGACAAGCCAACTGATTTACTAATCATCTTGAGGTTTTTATAAGGTCTCGACCCTATTTCTCTATGGGTAGACTTCGGAGAAGACCTAACTTAATTAGGGCATCTTACTTAACCCTAATTAAGTGGTACCTATATAAATTTCTCCCTCACTCTCTCGTCTTGGTCAGGACACTACCTCCCGTCTCTTTCTCTTGTGAAAAATGGCCTAACTCACACCCCTCTTCTTGTCTCTTTTGTGATTGGAACTTGTCTTTCACTTCTTCTTTGTCACCACTTCCGGTTGAACCCTGCTACTTCATAACTTGAATATGTCCTTTTGTGGCCGGACCTTGCTTAGGTTCATTTCCTCCCTCTGTGGTCGGACTTGCCTACTTTGGTCATGTCTTCTTTTGTAGCTTGACCGCGGACCTTTTATATCTCTTGCTGTCCGTGAGCTTTGCATGCTTCTTGTGATCATGTCCTTTCTGTTCCGTTTGTCCGGCCTCTGTTCGATAGTCCGTTTGGGTGGGTGTTGAAGGCAGTGGAGATTTTTTTTTCTAGGAGTGTTTCCCAGCTTTAATTGTGATGTTACCATTGTGGAGTATTAGGCGAAATTTGAGCCCTCGTTTTACACCGAACAAACGCCTGTTCTTGCAATTTTTGGGAGTTTAATTTACTTTAATTTTTGTTATTATTGATTCAAATCATATTGTCAATCTATATATTTAAATTTGTTTACTTTGTGTTTTATGAGGTGAATTCATCAAAAATTGGTATTAGAGCCTTAATGGCGTAACTAACGTGATTTGGAATCATATTTTGAACTTATTGGCCGAGTTTTCCTTCTCTGTTTTTTCATTTTTAGTAACTGAAATTATTTGCGATTGTTTAACTGTGTTTGCTATTTTACGGGTTAGGTTTGGAGATTATTCGAGCTTGGTGCTATTTCTGCTCCAAAAATCGGTAGTTGCAAAGCATATAAAAAAAATTAATAATTTTGCATCTGTCCAATATTATGGACCTGCAGAATTGATCCGCTCTAGTAAATTGGCTCGGGAGTAGATCAAAAAAAAAAGTATCATCCCATCACTTTTAAATTCCAGTACTAGTAGGTCATCGTGTTGGATGATCATTAGGCTTGCAGTTGGCTGTTGCTAGTTTATAAAAATTATTTACTGTTACCTATGATTTCTTACTACTGTTTACATTCGTTCAATATATCTTTGTGGTCATCTTTTCTTGTTGCATTATATTATTAGAACAGTTACCTTGACCTTACATTTGTCAAATATTATCATGACCTGAGATCTGTTGAGTCTCATGGAATCTTGAGAATCTGGAACATGGTGTATTGCTTGCAGTCCTTTAGGATCCTTTGTGCAATTCTTTGTGAGCTGCTTATTTCTTATGTTGTGTTGCTTATTTTAAAATATGTGTGCACATCATTTTGACTTGAGTGTCTGTAATGGAATATGTGATTTTTCTATATTGCAACGAAAAATGAAAGATATTTTTGTACATTAAAAAATTTCGAAAGCAACCAATAATTATTTTTCACCTACTGTGTCTGATGAATAGAAAATGAATTTGATGAACTTGCTTATACTTCCATTATCTTACACCTATCTGATAGTGTTTTACAAAAAATTGGCAAACACGATAGCACTGAAGCTCTTTGGAAAAAGTTGGAAGAACTCTATTCAAAACAATCCACTCGAACATACTTTTATTGCTTGAGAGTTTTTTCAGTTTCACAATTGATCCCCCAAAGGAATTAGATGATAATCTTGATGTATTCAATAAAATTGTGCAAGACATCAGTAGTTGTGGTGATCATGTTCTTGAGGAATATAAGTTTATAATTTTTTTGAATACTATTCTTGATATATATTTATAAGTCAAGGATGGGAGGGAGACCCTTACCCTTGATGTAGTCATTGATTCTCTTAAGAGCAAGAATAGGGAGATAAGAGCTGAAAGAGGTGGGAAAAAACATGGGGATGTTCACCTTATGAGAGGTAGATCTCAAACTAAGGTTGGTGGTGAGAGTTTGTAGAGTAGTGGTGCAAGAAGAAGAGTAAAAGTAGATCTAAATCATGAGGGAAAGCTACGAGAAATAAGTATTATGGCTGTGGATAGTTAGGACATTTTATTAGTGATTTTTATAGGGAGAAGAATAAACGAAAGGAAAAGAACAAGGGGAGGCAAACGTTGTGGCACCAAAATATAATGAACATGGTGAGGATTATGTACTTTTAGATCCCAAGCCTAGTGAAATTAACTTGTCTATGAACCCTCATACTGATAAATGGATTCTTGACTTCAGTGCATCTTTTCATGTCACTTAGCCTAAACATTTGTTGTTTCTTTTATAGGTATGTTCGGTACCAAGGTGGAGTTTTGTTAGAAAATTTGGTCACGAACAAACCTCGGGGGTGATGATAAACTAAGACGGATGATCATACTTCACTAGTTTAAGGCCCATGCTCGAAGATTTATAATACCGCCCAATTGTCCACAATTAGATAGCCCCTTTACAAGACAGGCTAATAGGTTTACAACCAATCTTGAGGTTTTAATTAGGTCTCAGCCCTGTTGCCTGATGGGTAGACTTCGAATACCGTCCAACTTAATTAGGGAACCTTATTTAACCCTCGTTAAGTTGTACCCACATAAGTCTCTCCCTCATTCTCTCGGCTAGATCAGAACACTACCTCCCCTCTTTTCTCTTGTAAAAAGCGGCCAAACCCACTCCCCTCTCTTATCCCTCTTTTGTGACTGGAACCTGTCTTCCACTTCTTCTTTATGACCACCACTAATTGACGCCTACTGCTCCGTGACTTGCGCCTGCCCTTTTATGGTGCCAGACCTTGCTTCGGTCCATTTCCTCCTATGGTTGGACATGCTTCCTGCTTTGGTCATGTCTCCTTTTGTAGCTTGACCACGAGCCTTTTGTGGCTCTTACTGACCATGAGCCTTGCGTGATTCTTGTGACCATGTCCGTTCTGTTTTGTTTGTACAATCTCTATTTGGTCGGACCGTTTGGGTGTTGAAGGCAGTGGGTTTTAGGTTTTTCGAGGAGTGTTTCATAGTCTTGATCGTGATGTTACCATTGTGGAGTATTGAGCAAAATGTGAGCCCTTATTTTACACCCAAGTGCTGGCTATTGTTGCAATTTTTGGAAGTTTAATTTACGTCAATTATTGCTATTGTTGTCGATTCAATTTATATTGCTACTCTACATATTTAACTTTGTTTACTTTGTTGTTTTGCGAGGTTAATTCATCACAATTACGAACAAATGGATAGTTGATTTTCTTTTCCACTAGTTGTTTAAACGTGCTTTGTACGTTAATTGTGGACATATAAAGTAATTTTCAAAAAATTATGTCTGGAAAAAATTTCGAGCTTTTTCTGAAGAAAAATTAACCAAACGTTCAAGAAAAATAGAATTAAGAAATTTAATAATTTTTAAAATTTAAACAAAGTTTTCAAGACCATATTTTACTTTCTCAATCAAAACCTTGGTTATACTCACTTGTTTGATGAAAGTAAATATGAGCTTCACGTTGAGAACAACATCGATAATATTTTAGAATAAACGGTCGGTTTTATTTATATAATATTTGAAATATTATAAAAAGGAAAAAAATTGTCAATAAGATTTAATACCAAGTATTTTCCTTCATAACAAAGTTTGAGGCTTGTGAAAAATCATCAATGCATAAATTTGATATATGTCATCTTTATTCTCTTTAATATTGTTGTTTGTCGTCAAGTTGATTTCAATTTCATCGTGCACATTTGAAAATGTATGATTACTATTGGTATAATGTTTTCTTAATAAAGTTAACATATTTTTCCTTTCTGAAGCATGGAGTAAAATTTTTAATTGTGACTCAAAATAGGGTAGCAAGAATCTTGTACCCAGCAAGTATTAAAAAAGATAAAATATTTGGTTAATATCGAAAAGTTAATAAAAATTATTAAAATAAAGATAGACAAATATAATGGAAAATATCATATCTTCATTAATAAAAAAAACTCAAAATAAGTTTTAAAATTTCCATCAGTACATATATGTTTCAATGAAATTTGTACAGATATTAAAAGTCTTATACCTCAATTTTCATCATATATGATCAAATTTCTTAGCAACATATGGTTTATACTGTTATTTGTGGACAAAACCATTCGATTAATTGAAAATCCAAGTTTGAGAACACATAATTGTATTAATATAATTGTATATGTGGACTTTTTCACTATATCATTTATGATAGTGTATTAATATAATTGTATTTGTGTTTAGTTAGAAAGAATAATAATTTCAAATAAACAACGAAAAATTAAAATTAAAATTAAAAGTTTTAGGCATTATGTTAAAAACTTTTAATGAGAAAGTAAATAGTTTATATTGTAAATATATTGAGATTAATGAAATTGTTGATAAAATGGGAAAAAAATAATACTAAAAATTAATTATTCATTAATTAACATTAAGGGTAAATATGAAAATATAAAAAAGTTGTAAGGTTAAAAACATTCTAAAAACTTTCCCCCTTTAAATCACTTTTAGAAGTTGTATGTATAGATAAATATAAAAAACTTTTAATCACACAAATTATGTTGTTCAATTTTTAAATTTCTTCTCTCTTTATTTCCATTTTATACTTTCTCCTTTCTATATCACCTACTTTTTCAACATGAGTGAAGACAATTTCAACGCTGTTCCTTTTCTAACTCAATCCAAACTCAATCCAAGTTAGGAAGATGAAATCGTATAATACTATATTGTTCTATTGAAATAGAAATTATATAGTGCCCGTGCCTATTGGAGGGGCACGTGTAGAAATGGTAATGGGTAGGATATGATACGGATTTGAAAAATTCATACCCTATCCACTAGAGATTTATAATATCCATACCCTACCCACATACTCACTTGAGAGTTGCAAGTCTGGTGCGGGTAGGATGCGGGTAGGGTGCGAGTATACTTTTATATCCATTTAAAAACCGTTACGTATTTTAATTTTAATATTTATTTTTATTTTTATTTTTTTGGCATTGGTAATGAAGTAAAAATATAACATCCATTGTCCCAAAATAAATAGATTCCAATTGTCCAAAAATAAGTAAATATCAAAGAGTCTACATGTCAAAAATTATATACTGTTAAAATTTAAATACAATAATTTTTCGAAAAAAAAAAATAATAGGTATATGGGTTAGGTATGAATTTTTCTACAATACTCATACATTACCCATACATATATCGAGTATTAAATCTATACTCATACCCTACCCACAACTCATTGAGTATGGTAATTTCTGCCTATTTGTGTCGGGTACCCAACGAATTTTGGGTACATGGGTATTATTGTCATCCCTAGGCACATGTCTCCCCCTATTAGGGGAACCAATGCCCACCTTGCCATTTTGTCATTTTTTATGGCGCTCGTTGATGAGTCCTGCTTGATAATCAATGTCCACGCGTCACCATAAATACTATTCGAATGGGCCAAAAATCTATCATCAATTGAGAAGTCATATATCAATGGTATGATAAAAACTTTGTGTCAAATTATTCTCAAGTTTTGTGCACGCACCTAATAGGTCTATCTCCGTATCTTTTGGAACATTTTCATCTCCAAAAGATTCCATTTTAAACTGTTTAGATTTTCTTGTTATTACAAAATGCAAGTCCCTTTATTTAATAAAATGAAAGATTCTTAAAAAAATTCATGGCGTCTGAATGGAGCATATTAGAGCATCTCCAATACACTTCGTGATTTGGGATTGACGTGACAATAAAATATATTTAAAGAGCGTGGATAAATAGACGAAGAAGTCAAAAATTTACTCTACAATGATTCCTTCTATATTTAAATAATATTGATTATGTGGTATTTTTATTTAAATTTAAAATTAATTACTATGCAAAAATTGAGCCTTATCTGCAGAATTTCTCACTGTGTAAAGAGTTCAAATAGAAATAACTTGTATAATAAAATCTAATTGGTCAACATCCTTATTTATAATAATTAAATAATTAAAAATAAAAATTAATGCTGCGTCAACATGTCTTACAGGGCGTCTAGACGTAAACGCTCAATTCCCATAATATCTATTTTTTTTAATGACGTGTCAACCTAACACCTTGATTCATGTTGTGCATTGAAAAGAAATTTTTATCATATTTCGTCTATTTATTAAGATGTTATATATATTTCTCCAATTCAAAGGCTCTTATGGAGCTTCTCAAACAATTATGACAAGTCAGTTCAGTGCTATTAAATGCATCATTATCTTTGACTTCTTTGAAAGAAAGGTTGACCATGCAAAGTTTTCTAACTAGGCCTGGATGATCTTTTACAAACCAAAAATAAACCCCAATGCATTGCAAAGTAAAGTTATGTAAAAAAAAAATTCATAGTAATCTTAATCTTGTCTTATCTTAATTATAATTAATATTAATATTAATATTAATATAAAAGTAGAATAATCGTTCCTAAAATATACACATAATTTCCTGTCATAAGAAACTTTCTAAATTTGAAATTTTTTTATAAAAAATAGTATATTAAATATTTTAACAATTATTATTTTACATGTGTCATTAATTGTATATTGACATTCGTGCAATGCTATTAATAATATCAAAATGTTATTTTTTATATTTTATTATTTCTTTTAATAATTATTGTATTATTTAAAATCGAAAAATATGTAATATGAGTGTCAAATTAAAGATCACGGTGAGAAGTCTAATACAAGCTAATAAGTGAGAGCAAATTATAAATATATTATCCGAAAAATCATATAAAAAATCAAAGGTAAAATTGTTATAAACTAGAGAGAAAAAGAGAGAAAAGTAGAGACACCAATAAACTTGTATATTATGTTATGAACCAGAGCCCCATATATATAGGGGAAGAAAGGGATATACAAAGTAATTATAACTAGGGTTTTAGGGGTACAACTGTCATTCACTAATACAATATAATATTTACAATACTCCCCCTTGAATGACATATGATATTACAAAATATCTGCCTCGTTAAAACCTTGTTTGATAAAACCCAATGGGACAAAAATATCAAACGAAGGAAAAAGAGTACAGTTGTTCTTGGAGTATTAAGATAAATGCTGCCTCGTTAAAACCTCGCCAGGAAAACCCAATGGGACAAAACATTGGCTAAGGAAAAAGAGTACAACTACTCCCCCTTAGTTTGATCGTTGTAAATCATCGAGTTGATGTATCCCAATCTTGTGAACTGGTTTATTGAATGTAGATGTTGATGGTACTTTTGTAGATAAATCGGCTTCATTGTCACTTGAGTGAATTTGTTGAAAATTCTGGAGTCTTTTGATGCTGCCTCGTTAAAACCTTGTCAGAAAAATCCAGTGGGAAAAAACTTGAACGAAGGAAAAAGAGTACAGCTACTCCCTCTGATTCAATATGTATTGAATCATCCATATAGTTACTCCCCCTGATTCATCATCCATATAGTTACTCCCCCTGATTCAATCTCTATTGAATCATTCATATCTTGATCTCTTCAGGAGTTTCGTATAAGAGAGTATATCAATAGATATTGATGACAGCTACCTCATTAAAAACCTTGCCAGGAAAATCCTGTGGGACAAAACCTCGGCTAAGGAAAAAAGAGTGTAGCGTATATTAGCTCCCCCTCATGGGAACATTACAGTTATATTGATACTGCACATAATTATTTCAACTGTAAATCGGTACAATATCAAATGTGTTTACCAATCATTTATAAATAACACATATCTGATATCTGATATTATTTGTTCTTTGAATATATTCAATATTTCCAATCATTTGAACATGCTGCATCGAGCCATATTCTATAATCAATATTATCAATGCATTTAATGCAGTCCTAAAATTTGGAAGTGACTTATTCACTTCACTGAACAATTTAACTTATTCACTTCACTGAACAATTAACTTATTCACTTCAGGTGAATAATTAACCATGAATTTGAATTTGAAAATCAATTGCCACGATTTTTATTCACAGTAATGGTACATCTCAATTTCAACACTTTGTCATATAGAGTCATTTGTACCATTCTTCATGTAATCTAATTTCATACTATCTATCACATTCCATTGGAAATTGAATCTATTCAAGGCATATGATATATTTAGATCGCAAAGTATCTTTATACTTTGATCAAACAAGTTTCTTAAAAACTTGAATTATATATTTCAAATATATTTAATCCTTCAAGGATTAAACTGTATGCTTCAAGCATCGTATATATTTCACATTGCAATTATCAAATTGCTACCACCAAATTTAAGTCGTGAAACATTAGATAGGTAACGATTCCTATATTTCAAATAGATTTTCTCTAATTATTTCACCGCAATCCCAAAGTACCGAGGTATTGATTACCCTTTTTAATCTCACTCATTGGTACTTCAAAGAATACTCCCAACGTACCGAGTTGATGATCATACATTTTGATATCACTCATTGGTACATCAAAGAGCGCAAGCTAGTAATCAGAGTAAATCATTTTTCATTAAATACATTTCTGATAATCATATAAGTATAGGCACTTATTATGCATTTTCAGGCAAATAAAATATTGTATCTATGCCAGATCTTTGAAGCATTCGTTGCGCAACAAGTCGTGTATTACGACTATACCTATAGGTATTTTACTGGCTTTACACTTTTATGTGTTTGGACTTCAAGTCCCAAAACTTCAGGTTTTGTAATAAGTTTAATTTAGCCTGAATGCATACTTTTGCCAACTATTTTTTATGTCGATTTTCTTCGACATATTTTCTTTTATTATCCTCGCTATCATTCAAATTATGATGCGGCTAGCTTCGCAATTTGCTTTTGCATAAGTGCTTTAAAAAGTGTGTCGACACAATTATCATCTCAATTTGATTTCTTTCCCCCACAAGACATAACTATAGAGATCTCAATTTTCAATATTTCAAGTACTTGAACCTCTTCTGGAGATTTACAATTAATTATGTCAATAAATACTCTCTCACGAGTATATGCCTCCTCAATAAGACCACTATAATCATTTGCTCTATTTTTATTTATTTGGGGATCTTTATTTGAATCAAATATTGCTACGCTTCAGGCGTGCTACATATCAATATGAGATAGAGCATGAGATTTTATTAATCTCTTATGCATCTTGTAATTATGTTATCTTTGAACGTTTCGTTCGTATTTTCAATCGAACTTCTGGTTCGTATTATTAATCGCGAGGATATATATAACATAATATGATGCATTTGTTTGATTTTAAGCTATTCCCCTAATGTTGAGAAAATTGTCCAATCAAATTGACAATAACTTTTTTTCGACGTTGTAAAATATCACCCATTTGGGATATATGTTCAAACAACGCATTTTTCTCAACATTCTTTATTTCCCATATCAGTGCATTGTGGTTGATCAATTGCACTATTAAAAAATTATATGGAAAAATTAGGCTCTAACCATAAGCCAATTATAATAGGGAGAACTATGATATTGGCATGATGCGTAATAAAATTCCCTAAACAAAAATGGAAGTATTTTGTTCTCAATTAAATTAATTGGAGGCGTTTAACAAACAAAAATGTTAAACTATTTATCGACATCCCAACTAACACTTCTTAAAATGTTGAGATTCGTGTCCACTAGCATTATCAAGACACATTCTTGATTATATAATCTGAAAATTATGCTCATAATTCATAATTTGAGCAATAATTTCGCAAACTTCAGGTTGCGAACACCATGCAATCATCTAGTACATGTATCAAATCTATTAGATACAAATAATATTTAGATGATCAACGTGGAGGATGATAGTGGCCCATTTATCACCCTAATTATTTTTCAGAAATATAGGGAATTTAATCTCTATTTTAGCTAGTGACAGTCAAGAAATTTCATGAAAGAGAACAAATATCTGATGCATGTCGTAATGCACCAAAATAATAATTAAATTCCTTGTTCACTATTACTAAGAATATAGCAGTGGAAGCAAGGGTCGATCCCACGAGGAACGGGAACTAATTTAATGCCATGTCAATTAGAATTATAAGGGGGGTTTTTGAGTTGAAAATTGCAATTAATCTAAATGATCAAGTAAAGATGTAAAATAGCTGGAATAAAAATCAATTAATAAGAAATCCTAGTTCTCAGGTTCGGTTGTGCCCTATCATAATATTGTCATTCCCCAAGCAACGCATGTACTATTTCCTTTGTTTTATTTATCACCCGGAATAATCAAAAAGCTCTAATTAATCCAATTCTTCCTTAATAATAATCAATTAGAATTAGTTCTCCAATCAATTTAGAGTGAATGAACAACCTAGAATAAGCTCCCTAGATTTAATTCATTAACTATGTGAAAACAAGAAGAATTAGGTGAACTAAATTATCAATTTCATATGCTCGAATTGATTAATCTAGATTGGATTTTCATATGGAAATATAAAATTACCAATTGCTACTATGATTTGGATAACAAGACAAATACGAATCCAATTACCCAAATTAGCAAACATCAACACAATAATTAAAAGACAAGGCCTTAATCAATTAATAAATTATCTTGACGAAACTAATGTTCATGAAAAATCCAATAAATAAAACATTAGGAACAAGAACTACGTTACGAGTTTAAGGAATGAATAATAAAATAATATGAACACAACGTCCCCCTTGAACTAGGTTGAGAAGACTAGCCACGCATTGCCATGAAGAATTCCCCAAAAATATTGTCTTGATTCACCTTGATTTTGCCTCGGATTTCTTCTTTTCAAACCTTGATATTGGTGGCTCTTAAAAATAATAATATCCTTTTTCTTGTCATGAACTTCCCTATTTATAACCTCAATTTTTGTGCCCTAGCTTTGGCCTCAAGAAATCCCAAATTATGGAAAGAATTGAAATAAGGAAATTCTTGACTTGAAGATTTACGGCCGTAATTTTCCATTTACGGCCGTAATTGAGTTTCTGCGTATTTTCCAAAGTTGACATTACGGCCGTGACATATCCATTTACGGCCGTGACATATCCATTTACGGCCGTGACATATCAATTTACGGCCGTAACTAAGTCTCTGCTGATTTCTTTCTTTTAGATGGTTACGGCCGTAACTTTACCTTTACGGCCGTAACTAAGTCTCTGCTTAATTTCACTTTGCTTCACGACACTTTCACGGCCGTAACCTTATTTTCTTACGGCCGTAACTTTATTTGCATGAAAGTCCCCAACTTCAGTTTTTGAGTGCATTTTGATCCTTTTTTTCTTCTTTTCTCTTCTTTTATGATCCTATGCAATATAAAACATAAAATGCATTAATAATACTTAAATAGAATCACATTATTGCTTATTTAAGGATATAAGTGCATCAAATAAACGTTAATATAACACTTATCAATATCATATATGATTGAATTGAAGAATCTTCTGATTCTTCATTGAGTATCAATTTTAATTCTGCATCATTATTGATCCAGTGATGGTCCAACTGGTCATGCCAAATAATAAAATCAAATTGAACTTCTTGTTCAATATAAGATATAATAATATATTATTCAAGTAGTCAAACTAATCAATGTCCTTATGACATAAGTTATATGTTTTCCTTCAGAGATAAACATGAACTCAAATGAGATATTTTTCGAAATAATGCTACTTCGAAAAGCACGTTTTATTACTCATTCAAAAATCAATATATCAATATTCTTCCGGAATATTGTAATATCAAATTAATAACATATCTCATAATATTGGGCTCTTCGAGAGCAAATTATATTCCAATATTATATTTCATATGAGATAAAATTATGATTCTTCAGGAATCATCACAACTATATATTAGAATACATCATAATAATCTTCTGGATTATTAATAAATTCGAATTTCTTTGCGAAAAAGAATGCAGTATTTATCACTTGAGCAATAAAATAATATTCTTCTAGAATATTGAAATGTAGCAATAACGCAATATTCTTCTAGAATATTGATTCGAATCTCATTCAATTATAACAATAATTGATATCTATTGTACAATTTAAGAGCAAAATAACGAATTATTCTTCTAGAATAATTATATTGCTAAAATTGCAATTCTTCAAGAATAATAAGTCAATATTCTTCTGGAATATTGATATTAATTATTCATTCTTCCTTTCAAGCCAACAATATTTGTGCTCTACACGAGTGACGTTAAAATATTCTTCTGGAATATTTATTTAACGTGGGTTGTGTTTATTCGAGAACATCAACACCATATTCGTTTAAAACATATTTTAAATTATGCTCTTCAAGAGCATTGGATCAATATTCTTCTGGAATATTGAAATTGTAATATACTGCTCGTCACAAGCAAGTAATATTCTTCTAGAATACTACTATTGTTGTCCTACTTCGTGAGCAACAATATGATACATTATTAAATCAGAATTTATGAATGAACATCTACAAATATTTAATCATCTTAAAGAATATTAATTACCATATAAACATAGTATGAATTTATATATAAAAATGAATTACCAAACATATATCAGGAAAAAGAATCTCCATATATAGAAATTAACAAAATTGACTAAATCTTTTACCAATATGCAAAAGATACTAAACATGTACGTGAATTCCATATATAAAAATTAGATATATAACTAATATATAGTAGAATTAAATCTAATAATGTATTTGAGAATTCAAAATAACGTAGTAATTCCCAATGACAAAATTGAAAGGGCAAAAAATAATAACAATAATAATTTGCTGGAACAATGTATACTTTAACGAATTTATTCCGATTCTTCCAAAAGAAATAATAAATCAATATTCTTCTAAAATATTGGAAATCATAATTCATGCTCTTCAGGAGCAAATAACATCCTTCTAGGATATTAATTATAATGTTGTACTACTTCAGGAGTAACAACAAATTATTTATAATAGACAATTTTACGATTAATATTTTTCTGAAATATTAATCGTCCGTTGTGCTACTTCAGGAGCGAGAACAAATTATTGTTAAAGATTTTAGATATTTGCTCTTCTGGAGAATTTGAATAATAAATCTTTCAAAATTATGCTCTTCAGGAGCAATTAATATTCTTTACGAATATTATTATAATAAAAATTGTGCTACTTCAGGAGCAACCACAAATTATTCTTCTAGAATAATTATAGTTCTAAAATTTCGATTATTCAAGAATAATAAATCAATATTCTTCTGGAATATTGAAAATTTAATTTATGCTCTTCGGGAGCAAATAATATTCTTCTGGAATATTAATTATGATGTTGTGCTACTTCAGGAGCAACAACGAATAATAATCAATTCTATGATTAATATTCTTCTGGAATATTAATTATTTATTACGTTACTTCAATAGCAATAACGAATTATTCTTCCGGAATAATTATAGATCTAAAATTGCTATTATTCAAGAATAAAATGTCAATATTCTTCTAGAATATTGAAAATTACAATGTATGCTCTTCAGGAGCAAATAATATTCATCTGAATTATATGTTGTGCTACTTCAGGAGCAATAACAAATATTTGTAATAGGCAAACACGGATATATGATTAATATTCTTCTGGAATATTAATATAATGTTGTGCTACTTCAGGAGCAACAACATAATGAATTATCAATATAAAGATCAAAATCTGTCGAATTGGTTGGAGAAAATCAGATTCAGATTCATGAGCCGCAATTGCTAATGAACAACATCGTAATGAATATATGTGAATTGCAATTGAATAGTAATAAAAAAATTCATATGTCACCAAATTAATTTCGGTGCATATGATTTTACCATCTAACTAATATTTTGATATATGAGATTTTGAAAAAGAAAATTAGAACTCAATTTGATAGAGACTCGTGCTGATAACGTGTTATAAACTAGAGAGAAAAAGAGAGAAAAGTAGAGACACCAATAAACTTGTGTATTATGTTATGAACCAGAGCCCCATATATATATAGGGGAAGAAAGGGATATACAAAGTAATTATAACTAGGGTTTTAGGGGTACAACTGTCATTCACTAATACAATATAATATTTACAACAAAAATTTTATTTTAATTTTTTTACTTTTTCCTCAATATCTAATTCATTTTAAATTATATCATTTAAGTCCTTATTATTATCTATAATTAGTTAATTAACTAAATTCATTTTAGTCATGAATGATTAATTTCTGTTTTGATTTTTTCTCATCAAATTAAAATAAATAATAATAATTTTTTATTGACATATAATTAAACTTAATTCATGGCCTATTTTCCCGTAAAGAGATAAGACGATTCAACGATTTACAATTTTATTGAAATATTAAAAAAATAATTATATGCCGTAAAAAATGGTGAAATTTTATTTCTTAATTTTATTAACATATATAGACAAAAAGGCTCACTATATATATTTTATTTATATTTTCATTAAAAAATTTTATTGACATATAATTAAATATGTATTTAATTAGGTTCAATTAAATGCATTGCATTTAAAAATTAAACATTATTAATCATGCGAAGAATCTCTTAAGTTGAATGTCACGTTCTTGCACCACAAATTTTGAGGTTGATTTTCACTTTTTTGCATCGTCAATATTGATTAATTTGTTACATTTACTTATATATAGGATCACATATATTTAATTTGTTACAATTACTTTATTTTATGTAAATTATAATATTTTGAAAGTTATTATTTCTATTCACGTTACTAAAAAAAAATTTAGAACTAAATTTTTATTTATTCTATACAACATATATTTGAAAATTGCATTATTTAATTTAAATTTGGGCAATTGTTTAAATATGTTTGTCTATAGAAATTTTCGTGTATCACACGGGTATGAGAAATTACAAACTGTACAAATAATGTATTATTTAAAGAGGTTTTTCAAAATTGATGAGAATTGTAATTTATTTCTATTTTGAGTATTCGTTGACAATCTGTATCATTAATCACAGCAAATTATGTGTTTAATTTTTTTTTCCTTTTTTGTAATGATATTTACAGTAAAATCATTTCATATTGTTGTTCTGTGCAACGCACAGGTGTGATACTAGTTTACAGTAATAACACAATTGTTAAACCCGGTCCTGAAATGAAGTAGATTATATAAGTGGTTAAAAAGTTGTGAGTAATTTTTTCACTTGAATTAGATTAAATCTTGATTTTAATTTCTGTCAAACATGGTTTCTGACTGAATGATAACGCCATGTTATTACCCCCGTAGTTTTCAGTTCACTTTAAAGTACAACTATGGTTCTTTTAAGAGTGAGATGAAGTTGTTTCTGATAAAAAAAAAATAATAATAATAATAATAATAATAATAAATAAATCTAATCTAATCTTTTAAATATTTTGTATCACTCTATTCTATCTATTATATATGCAACTAAAGAGAGTTCATAAGTTAATGATTTTTATTTTTTTTAATATTTCTCATTAGCATTCCAAAGTCTATGTATACACTAATAGGACTTGACAAAAATGTCCGTCAATTGTTGGTTGATTTTGTTTACAGTGACGCCAATATATATATATATATGAAAATCCTTGTCGAAAAATTGACAGAATAACAGTAAGGAAACAAGAAATAGAAATAAGATGAAAAGATGCAAAGTCAAAGCAAGTGTTTAACACTTTGTCCTTAAGTCGAGTTTGCCCCACAACAATGCTTACAGTTTATAGCAATCAACTCCGAAAATACAACAATTACCACTTATGTTTGTAGCACTTTGATAAGTGTATTTTATACACTTATTTCTATCCTAAAAGTAGGATTTTTATTATTTGTTCAAGAATATATTTGCTATTTATTTTGTTTGTATTTGTTTATATTTCATAAATAACCCAAAGTCAGGAAAACAATGGAATTGAAGCCAAAATCGAGCAATTGGATGTTAAAAGTGTCAAAGTAAATAAATCAAGAGTTGATGCAGTTAATTGAAGGGCCAAATAGAAGAAGAAATCAAAGTTGGAAGAAATCAAAAGTTCAGGGGCCAAATTGCAACAATCGGAAGTTGGAGGACCAGCTGTGAAATTAAAAGACAGGGACCAACTTGTAATATTTAAAAGACAAAAATTGCATTCAACCGCAACACCTTGCGGTCGCACGACTTAATACCGTGCGGTTGCACGGTCACAAAAATCCATGACTGAAACATACCTGCAGAGTCGTGCGGCCGCAGCATTTTGAACTGTGCGGTCGCACGGTTGAACTTCTGGGCCGCAGCTGGGCTTTTTACGCGGAAATCAGCATTCTTTCTCCCCAAGTAACCTAATTCTCATGTACATCCATAAATACCAGACTTGGGGCACGAAATTTGGGGTTCCCAATTGTCTTATTTCATGCCAGAACGCTGAATTGCAAAGGGATCCATGCCAAGCCAAGAACACAATTGAAAACTGAATATCAAGGGATGAATAGGGTGACATCTATCCATTTTTCTTGTGATTTTTATTCAATTATGTATCTAGGCTAGGTTTTAAATGTTAGAATTGTGATGAAGCATTAAATTCCGGATTTTATGTGTTACTTTATTGTTTAATTTAGTTAATTCATGGGTTTGAGCAATTGATGCGTGCTTTTCTTATTATGCAATTACTTGATCACTAATTGTATGATTTTAGGTAATGTTTTCTTAAGTTCGAAAGATTAGGAATTCATTAAACTAGCTTCAATTGCCACAAAGTTCGATAGGGGATAGAAATATACCTCTATGCTTTGTGTTATCTACAATAGTATTCACAGTTCTTTAATGCTTTCTTGCACATTCATATTCAATATAGAAATATAGTTGGGTCTTGTGTAGGAATATGCATTATTGCTTGTCCGAAAGGGAGTTTTAACAACATTAGGAATATGGATTGTCAAAACCAATTGAATTATTATTAGACAATTAGAGTAATTCATAATTGATGGAAATAATGTGGATTCTCAATTCTAGCATATTCATTTCATAAGTTTTCACAAATCAAATTTTCCTTATTTCTTTAGTTTAATCTTTATTTTAGTTTTCAAAATAACTTTCTCAAATCAAAACAAATTTCTTGTTCCGGTTAAGGTATTAGTCTAAAATACAATTTAAAACAATCTATGTGAGATCGATATTTAGACTCACGTCCACTTTATTACTTGCGCGACCCATGCACTTGCGGAGCGATCACACTTCAAAAGACAAGCACAACGAACCAAAATAATGACTTTTGTACTTCAAAATGAATATGAAAAGAAAATCAAAATTATGCAACAAGAATGAAAATTTTTTTATTCAAGAGAAGAAGAGAAACTGATATTATATTTGTATATCATTGGTGTGAAGAATATGACATCTCAATGGTCCTATTTATAGATGATGAAGAGTTGGGAACGAAGTGACGTGGAGTCAAATCATCAACTATTCAAAAGGACGTGACTATTCATACTACCATGCGATCGCATGGTTATAAGTCAAGCGATCACATGGCTTTACATGAAACCGAAAAATAAACAAAATGTTTCACCTGTGATCGCATGGCTCATTATACCATGCGATCACATGATCAAAAATTTGACTCGTCTTTTGTCCTTATTCATAATTTCTCATTCATCTAATATTGGTTTCGATATTTCAAATATACCCTTCAATACATGTAGAAAAATCTGAATTCTCTTTCGCTGCCCCCGCGACCTGACCGGACGGATCGATTCCCGTTTCTGCGTCCCGAAGTAGCGAAGTGGCAAACAATTTTACCTAGATCGGGTCTAATATTTGGCCGAAATTGACACTTTTAGTCAGTTTTCAACACTCAACCAATTTCTCAAATTATTAAACCAATTTCCAACCACTTGTTTAAAACAAAATAACATTTGGTGATCCCAATTAATTCAATCGTATATAGGAAAGGATTTCATCCAAAGAAACTGTATCCAGTGAAAAAGGTAGAGCCTATTCGTTCAACTTCCATTGAAAGAGATATATACTAGATGATAATGCATGATTCTGCAAATATCAAAAGGTCCCTCCATATATCTTGCACGTTGCTAATGTCTTAAACCCCCGGATGTATTGTTAGCTTATTCATTTCGTGTCGTGTGTCCAAAAAGAATCTAAACGTGTAACAATTGGCACTTTGGAATGTTGCTCAGAAATATGATAAAGCACCATTTCCAAGTCTGATTGTATGCGTATGTTTGGCTAAGTTATTTAGAAAATAAAAAATTAAAAAAATAAAAAGGCAGTTATAAGTTTATCTGTCAGTAAATAAGGGAAGTTGATTTTTTTTTTTTTAAGTGAAGCAAGTAACATATACAAATATCTTTTACACGACTCAAGATTCAATCATTTTTTTATTGGAGCAGTGATTTCCTCTAGAAAAAAGATTACATAATATCTTGGTGCACTACTTCAATGTTACTTTTGAAAGTAATTAAGTAACTTGTTAAAAAAGCAATCCATATAAACATATTTAAAGTTTATGATCGAGTCAATCAACGTAGAGTAGTAAAGGTTCATAATTGGAATGTAGTCATTCATTGGAGAAACAATTTCCTCCACAAAAGATGGAAGAATATCTGAATATTTGTTCATTGCGTTGTCGCATCTATCTTAACTAGTTCATTGAGGGTATCTAATCCCCACCAAGCTGGGTGAAGTAATCCACTTGCTGATGATATTATAAAAGAAATGGATTGGACTTCTCAACTTTCATTCTTTTTTCTCTCTCTTCTTGTGACTTGGACTATTTTCATAAATAAGTAACGCTGATTTCAATTTTTTTTTTTTTTTTTTTTTTACTTACCAGTTCATTTAAAAGCTTGAAATGTTATATGAGACTTTTGAAAGCTACGATGTCAATGTAGTCGATACTTATACACAAGCTAAGGAATGAAAAATCGTGTATGGCTTTTGATGATGTGCCATGTGCGACAATTTGAAATGATCTCTTATAAAAAAAATATTGTGCAATTTTTTTCTTTGTGCATCCTATAAGGAAAAAAATTAATGCCCCTATAAAGTTGAAGCCATGTGCAGTCGGACATCTCACATACCCTCACGACCGCCTCTAATCGAGGGTTTGTTTCATATATATATATATTAGAATATGTTTTGTGATAAATGAATTTTTTAGAAAAAAAAAAAAAAAGTAAGAAAAAAATGCGGATTCAAGTATGTGTAATTAAAAAAGAACTTGAAAAAAATGAATATTAAAGAATTCGTGCACCAAATGGGAGCAAAATTTGCAATTCTTAATATAGATAATATTGTGACTAGATATTTATTCCTAGATCATGTTGTGGCTCCTATATACCCGAATCACATTTTATATATGCCTCCTTCGAAAGATGAAATATATATTCTGTCAACTTGCACCTCCCACCCCACAGCTTCTTCTTCCCTATATAAGGAGTTTTTATAGAAATCTCTTACCATAACATTCTCGGATAGTTTTAATTTCGAGCTTTTGAATCTCTCCTCGTCGATAAAATCTTAAATTTGACTTGGTAAGTAATGGCGCCACGTAGTTCATCATCATCCTGGACGCATGAAGAAAACAAGCGATTCGAGGATGCTCTGGCAATGTTCTCTGAGAACACTCCCGACCGGTTTCACAAGATAGCCAGGGCAGTAGGGAGCAAAACAGTAGAGGAAGTAATGAGACACTATGAGGCCCTAGAGAAGGATATCAGGAAAATAGAAACTGATCAAATACCTTTGCCCAAATACAGAAGAGTATACGGTAATCAATACGTCGTCCCTCAAATGAAATATTAATCATTTTTCGTCGCTGCATTCACTTATTGTCTATGTTCTAAAAAGTTCACTTATACTTACACTTATGCGCCCTTAAGCTTGAAATTTGATAGTCACGTTTCGTCATGCTTTGCATTTTACCCGCTTCACTCGCTCATTGCTAGGCTTTTTCACGCTTGAGCGCGCTTAAGCTTAAAGTTCGATCTTACCGCTTCGTCACGCTTTACAATTTTTGATACGCTGCTTATTGCATGTTCAATACGCTATATTGAACAACAATTTACTGGATTAAAATGGGTTGTATAAAGTATTGCCGAGTACTGCAAATCAAACGAGCCGTGTAAGCCCACAGCAAAATTATTTTGACTATTGTAGTAGCAAGTTAATCATCTAAACCTTAAACTGTTAAAGAAGAGTTATATGTATTCATTAATCTCGTAAATTCATTAATCTAATTGTTTATATAACAGGTTTATGAGGAATCTAAGGCTCCGGTGAACGAATTCGGGGCACCCAATTACCATCTGAAGATCTTTAAGAATGAAGTCGCATAAATGTATTAATGTGTTGTATTGTACGTGTAAAAAAGTAAGGAAATGTCGTGTTATAGTGTGGCTAAGTCTTACAGACTGTAATGTACTTTTGTTTCACAATGTATAATATAATTTAAATATGTCTCTATGTTCATAAAATTAAACATATACATGATTATAAATGTTAATTGAAATTGAGATTTTTATTTTTTATACAATGCTAGTTCGTGTCTATTGAAATTGAGAAAATACATAAATAAGGTGATTATAAATGTCAATTTCAAAATTAAGGTGAATTAGAATCAATTAATTAAATTAAATAATTAAAGTTTTTCTTAATTATATATACTAGTGTTACACCCGTGCAATGCACGATCATTTATTAGTCACATATATCAAATTTATATGTTAACATATGGAATGAATATTTAATTAAAAATGAGAACGAATAAAGACAATTCATTACAAAAAATGTAATATTACACATACCTTAATTTTTTTACTGGTTGTTGTATGTTTACCGTTCCAAAAAATTTACGCTTAGAATTTTACTAAAATGAAATAGAATAAAATAGAACGTAAGAAAAATAGATCGATGAATACTCTATTTTATTCTCTTTCTTTTGCTATTTAAAAATATATATATATATTTATGTGATACGACAACCCTTTTTTTTTTTTTTTTACGAATTTAAAAAAATATATAATTGATTTTCATATGTTAACATAGAAATGAATATTTAATTAAAAATGAGAAACGAACGAAGACAATTATTACAAAAAATGTACAATTACATATACTTTAATTTTATGTTTATCGTTCCAAGAAAATTTTTTACACATTGTAATTTAAATTGACTTAAAACTTAAAGTTTGAAAACAAAATTACATTTAAATAAAATTTGTGATAAGTGAAAACATATATTTGTGATATACGCTCAAAATTTTATTGAAATGAAAATGAAAGAAAAATAGATCGATGAATGCTCCTATTTTATTCTCTTTCATTTTTTATTTTTAAAGAATAAAAAATATTTATGTGATATTGACAACATTTTTTTTTTTTTTTTTTTTGCAAATTTAAAAAAAAAATTGTAATTGATTTTCAAGATGAGAAGACGTACTAAGAAACTTGGGGACGATTTGATTTTTGAGATGATTTTGCGGACAATATATTTTCAGTTTACTCTGACTTGAATTGATTGTTCATTTCGAATATGGTGTTAAATGTGTTGGAGGCTTAAGGTTCCGTTTGGTCTGAATTATATATTAAATTGAAGTTTTAACCTTGGTTAGGAGTTTAAATTTTGGCTTCGAACTAAAGGTTGTATTGTATGACTGGATGAAAATAATTAGGAGAATTGGTACATTGACGTCACGGGCATCTGAGACTCTTTCATTTGCAAATCAAGATAACGGTAACTACTAAGGACGTCAAGTAAGTAAACTTCCCATATTTTCATGAAAGTAGAAAGTTAATGCGAAATTAATGTGCGTAAGTGATTTCGTGTTAATTACTTAATGTTTATGTATTTGATTTGCGATATGCAAGTATGTGTATTTAAGGAAATGTTCAAGCATGCATGTTATCATGTCATTGCATCATTAAGCATGCATTGACATCAAAATGGGGAAGTCAAATGTTTTAATGAAATGAATGTGTCAAAGTGCAAGTTTGTTCAAAAGTTATGTATCCCAAGTTTTTAAGAATGAATGGGTGTACTTCTAGTTTATGAAAGTTGCGAGTGGGAAATGGGGTGCGGGGGATTGGCGTACCCGAATTAAGTCGCTTTGCGACGGAATGTTCAACCGTTTACGGTGGACTGTTAAACCGCTTTGCGGTGGGAAAGTAAATGTTAAACCGCTTTGCGGTGGAAATGTGAATGTTAATCTGGTTCCAAATAAGGAATTTCCCACTGTTATCTGATTGACTAAAAGTTACATCAAGTGAGCTCACGATGAAAATGAAGTGAAAGTTTTGAAATGTTAAGTGAAAGTTTGAAAAGTTTGAATTTTCTGGAAAGTAAAGTACCCATACATATATGAAATTTTTAAAGCATTCATGCCATAAGCATGCATTCATGCATACAGTTTACTTACTGAGCTTTAGCTCACCCCAATCCCTCCCCAACATTTCAGGTGATGAAAGTTAGGTGATCCGAGGAGAGCACTTGGCGGCTGACTCAGACAGTACCCGTTGTCGCCTTACTTAATAAAGTTAAAAATTTTCAAGTTATCATTTAAATTTATTCCTTAATTCATTATTATTGATAATTGTTGATTGAAGTTAGTTTTGATTAAGTACGGGTGACGTATTAGAGGTTAAATTACCTCTTATTTCATTTGTCAATGTCTGTTGATATTTTGGAAAATCTTATGCTTGAAAAGTTGGGGAATGAATGAATTGGTTTTGGCGATGATGGATGTGATTGAAATGTGATTGATGCTTTAAATTATTAAAATGTTTTTGATGTCCCTCTACAGGTTGGCTATGTCCAATTTATAGAGGAGGCTCTGCTGAAATTTCTGTAAAATTTTATAATAGATAAATGAACATTTTAATTGTGTAAACGATTTAATTCCGTATTTAATGTGAATAGAAGTTAACATGCTTAGGTCTTAGACTCTTAAACCTGGGGTGTTACAATTGAGTTGTTATGTGCTTTAAATAATTCTAGTATTCTATTTTGCACGTTTTTGCACTTTTAGTTTCCATTGCATTATTATTTGTTTTGTCATTTTTCATTACAATCTTGCACTTGAGAATCTAGCTTAGGACATGTACATATAGTTTAGAAGTTGGTTGCATGCATTTGAATGTGTTTAGGGGTCGAAAACGGAGTCAAAAATCGAAAAATGAAAAAATTTCAGAACATTGCCTTTTATACCGTGCGGTCGCAGGCTTCAATACTAGACAGTTTCGAAAGATTCATTTATATGTTGAATTCTCTCATTTAACCACTTTTAAACCCGTTTTACCTCCCCCAAATCATCCCACATTGAGTCCCCAATTAGTCCACATTACTTACACATCATTTTAACTCTATTTCATGTCTTGGATTGCATCAAAAACATTCAAGAGGTATGGATTTCTACACAATTTCAAAAAATCATGCATAATCTTTTGTTCCTCATTCTTTTTGTAAATTGTGAAATTGTGGATAGTTGATGGGTTTAGGCTAGGATTGGAGATATTGAATTGTGATTTGTAGGTGAATTTTTTTTTTTTGGTAAATTCAAGTCTCCAACTCTATGTTCTCCATTGATTTCTTCATGTGCCTACAAGGTGTTTGAATTAATGTCATAATGAATGTTTTGTTGAGTTTTTGAAATTCTTT
This sequence comes from Ligustrum vulgare, assembly GCA_963555705.1. NCBI lineage: Eukaryota > Viridiplantae > Streptophyta > Magnoliopsida > Lamiales > Oleaceae > Ligustrum > Ligustrum vulgare. The sequence goes on along the minus strand of OY743173.1, from coordinate 35,151,294 downwards.
TTGAATGATCACCTTCATTACATATTATACATCATTTGTGCATCGTTCAATCCATGTTTACATCGATTTAAAGCATGAAACTCAACTTGAACATCATTGCACTACATGGCACCTCATTGCAAGGCCATTTCAGGCACCACTGCACCTAATTTGTCACATCTTTTCATGACCCATATGAACTCCAAAACTGCTGAAAGTTAGTGGTCGACCATATTTCAAAATTTTTCTAAGTCCTAGTTTGGTTGTGTTGTGTTGATTTGTTTTAGATCCTATATGATATTCATGCTTCTAATGATAAATAACCCTTGTTTGCAAGAAAAATATCATCGTGGGACACTTGGAGCCAAACTTGGAAAAGTAAGGGGGTCGAATCATCCAAGCTACATGAAGATCAAAGCTTCAAATTGAGAATATCACCTCTCCAAACCTGGGAAGTACATAACACCCTCTTTGTTATTTTGTGCTTTTATTTTATTTATCTGCTTTGAATACATTGAGGACAATGTATGATTCTAGTTTGGGGGTGGAAATCTCATTCATGTACTTTTGTTTAAACATTTATTCGATTTTGGGTAGAAAATTCAAAAAAATTGAAAAATGTGAAAAAAAATCATAGAAAGTGAAAATTTTATTAACTTATTTATTGCTTATGACATGATTTGAATTGACTTTTGTGCTTTTGTTAGAAAATTGGGCAACATGCGAAACTAAATTTTTATCAATATTCATCCATGTAAGACTTAAATCAAACTTGAGTACATAGCAACTTTCGAATAATGACTTGTGTAGGGAGATGCTTTATACTTGTGGGGGTAAATGTGTGTACTTTGACCATAGAATTGACTTAAAAATCCCAAACCTTAAGTAATTAGATTTTGACCTAAAAATGTAGAACCAAACTGCTCAAGAAGCAATTTGGGGGTGGGAAGGTCATATTGAGTATGGATTGATGGATTTAAGACTTGAAGTTTTAATTTTGCATCTTTAGTGTAAGGGGTTTTGATCAACAAGTATAAACCATAATAACCTGCATAAAAACAGAAAAATGCTGAAGGTCTAATTCTACTCTTCAAATGTCTTTTTGACTCGAGCAAGTAAGTTTGAGAGATTCTCTAAATCTGATACCCTAAACTCAATTGAGTTGGGAGCTGCCGACCTAAAGCTCGTTACATGGGTTAACTAGAAAGCAAGTACGGAGAGTGGACTTACACATAAGACGTTAAAACATCTTTAACCTTTCTGTTTAAGCCTTTATGACTCGGGTAATTAAGTCTGAGGGGTTATCTGAACCTGGTACCCTAAGCTCAACTGAGTTGGGAGCTTCCGACCTAAAGCTCGCTACATGGGTCATATAGAAAGCAAATATGAAAAGTATTGCACAAAGATGGTAAAACATAAGGACAATAAAAGAAAAGTCGTCCATATGAAAGAAAAATGGAATAAATGGTATAAGCTTCGTTGATTGAAATTCCTAATACTTTGTTAATTATTTTTGGTCTGTCGTGCATACTTGTCTAGTCCTAACTGTCTTGTGTGGAAAAATGCAATTTATACATGTTTAGAAACCACAAAATATGAAAGACCTCGGGATATGAGAGAAAATCATTAAGGTTGTGATTATCCATAAAAGTGTAAGGAAAATCAAAAGAAAATCATTGTTGACCACATGGGATTTGGGCTTAGTCTTGCATAAAAAGTCATGCATTGTCAAGTTTATTTTTGCACAAGTTTGCATTTGATTTTTGGCTATTCACACACACACAATGAGGTTGAGCATCGGATGAATGAAAAATAATTTTTGTCGTTCATATCTCTTTTCTAAAGTGATTGGTCAATTTGGATTGTTGAAGCGCATGTTTAATAAGTTAACTAAAACAAAAACATTTGTTATTTGCATTTTTATTTTTATAGTTTAGTTTTATTTTTGTTCGAGGACGAATAATAGTTCTAGTTTGGGGGTGTTGATAAGTGTATTTTATACACTTATTTCTATCCTAAAAGTAGGATTTTATGTGTTTGTTTAAGAATATTTGCTATTTATTTAGTTAGTATTGTTTGTATTTCAAGAAAAACCCCAAAGTCGAGAAAATAAAGGAAATGAAGTAAAAACAAGTCATTTAGATGATAAAGGAGCTAAAAGGTGAAAACCAAGAGTTGATGAAGTAAGTAAAAGGGTCTATTGGAAGAAAAGTCGAAGAAATAACCAAATTGAAAGAAATTAGAAGTTCAAGGACTAAAGTATACAAATCAAAAGAAGAAGGACCAAATTGCAAATACTCAATGATTGATTCGGACCATAATACAATACTTGAGGATTGGTAGGAGTCAATTGGATGCAATTAGAAGTTAAAAAGGAATGAATATGATAAGAATATTACCATAAATTCATTCCAATCATACAAGATTTTCGGGCAGATTTTTAGTTAGATTTTGAAACCTAATTTCGGGGTAGTAAACGTTCGAATTGGGAAAATTCTATTTCAGGAAGAATTGTATACCTTTAAGTTATCTTATTACAGACTTTGAATCATCTCAATCGGATAAGAGAATAGAAAGATATGATCAAAATAGGAAATGCTGTGCAATAAAAGGATGATGACCAAATTGCTGAAATTTAAAGAAGAAAATTGTTGCTGCCGGTATAACCGTGAGGCCGCACGGTTTAAAAAGTGTGCGGTCGCACGGCTTGAAAAAATGGCGACTGAAGGTTGGCTTTTCGAGGCTGCGACGGCAAAAATTCCTACAGTGCGGTCACACGGTAGTCCCGACTGGGCCGCAACTGGGTTTTTTACGCGGATTTTAGTCAAATTCTCATATTTTTGACCTGGACTTCGTGAACATCTATAAATAAGAGACTTATGACATGAAATTAGGGGTTCCAAACTTGTCAAAGGTGATCCCGAAAGGCTGTCGAACTTTAAAGGAACCAACTACAGCATGATTGAAGATTCTTCTACAACATGGTGAAAAGGGTGATGAACTCCAATTATGATAGTTGTAATTTATCTTTTATCATGTTTTTATGCTAGAAAGTTTGTGTTAGAATTGTGATGAAGTTTTAACTATTTGATTCCATGTTTTTACCAATTATTTAATATATGCAGTTTATGAGTTTAATGCAATTAAATAAGTGCATTTATTATCATGCAATTGTTTGGCCAGCTTTTGTGTGATTGTTTTCATGATTTTCTATGTTCAAAAGAGTAGGATTTCATTAGAAGCTATTTAATTGCCACAAAGTCCGATAGGGGATAGAAATATACCCATATGCTTTGTGTTATCCTATATATTGTTCATTGACCTTTAATACTTTTCTAATTGGTTAATTATCATAGAAATATAGTCAATTGACATTTAAAGATAGGTTTTTATGCATCGCTCGAAAGATGACTTAAAACATTTTAGGAACATGGATATTCAAAACCCAATAAGTTGTCTTTAAATGATTTGGTTAAATACATGGATGATTTGGTTAAAATGGATTCATAATTCTAACGCGTTTGCTTTTATAAGTTTTAAAAAATCAAAATTTCTTATTTTTAGTTTAATCTTTATTTTAATTTTCAAAATCAAAATTCTCAAATTCAAACAATTTCTTGTTCCGGTTAAGGTAATAGTCTAAAATACAATTTAAAGCAATCTCTGTGGGATCGATACTTGGACTCATGTCCACTTTATTACTTGCACGACCTGTGCACTTGCGGATCGTATCATTAGGTTTTTCTTCCTTTTTGTGATTCCATCCATTCTCCTTCACAACTATCTCCATAATGCAACAACTTTTAGCTTGAACTTTAGGAGCTTGTCGTGGAGTGATGCTGAATATCACTTGCACATTATCCACCCTGAATATGATTTCTCCTTTTTCAATGTCTATTAGGTACATCCAGTAGCAAGGAATGGTCTTCCAAAGATGAGGGGCATTTGGCTATCATCCTCCATGTTCAATATCACAAGTTTTGTTGGGAAGTACAATTTGTCCACTTTCACTATGACGTTCTCAACAGTCCCATATAGATATTGTATCGACCTATGTTCCTGCTTCAATGTGATATTTGTTGGATTAGGCTCCCACAAACCAAGTTTTCTGTATAGAAACAAAGGTATCAAATTAACACTTGCCCCTAAATCATATAAGATATTATCAAAACTAAAATTAACAATAGTACAAGGGATAGAGAAACTCCCTAGAACTTTCAGCTTTTGTGGTAACTTGTTTTGAAGAATAGCGTTGCACTCCTCACTCAATGCTACTGTTTCAAAATCCACAATCTTCATTTTCCATCATTTCTTTCATGAACTTCATGTAAAGAGGCATTTGAGCTGAGCCTCGGCAAATGAAATGTTGATGTGAAGTTGTTTGAAAATTTCCAGAAATTTCCCAAATTGCTGCTCCAACTTATGCTTGATCACTCTTTGTGGATATGAAATTGGTGGAACACAGGCTTTGACTGGAGATCGGACATGAACTTCTGCATTTTCTTGAACTTTGGTAGATGTCTCATGTTCTTTCACACTTTTCTGTTATTTCTCCACATTTTGTCCCCTTGTCTTTTCATACTCCTTAATAGTTATTTCGGGTAACTAAACCCTACTCCTTGTTGTTATTACATTCACATGCTCACGAGGGTTAGTTTCGGTGTTACTTGGTGACTGTCTAGGCTGTCTTTCTGATCTGCTTGCTGCCAACTACCCTATCTGATTTTTCAAACTCTTAATTTTAGCTTGTTGACTCTTAACCGGATGAATTATCATGTCCATGTTTTCCTTCATGGTAGTCTGGGCTTGTTGCTGTTGTTGAAAGCCTGGTGGGCACTGAACATTTTGAATATTGAACCATGAGAAGTTAAGGTGGTTCTTTCACTCTGGATTATATGTTTGTGAGTATGGACCACCTTGTTACCTATTCCCCCACAAAATTTACTTGTTCTAGATTGACTAACTTTGATAAGCTATGGGACAATCACCTCACCCATCCCAAATCCCCCAATTTAGACTAATGTCTGGTCCTAACTTAATCACATTTTATTGGGGAAGAAGATAGAGATAACTTAAACCGAAGATTCTCCTCTAGATCAGAGACTGCTGGTAGTGGACGACGACAAAATGTGCAGATCTCATCTCCGCAATGGGCACACAGAGTCGCAGATCTCATCTCCTTCTAGCCTCAACTTTTTATTTCTGCCTGTTTATTGTTTTGTTTAATGGTTGTTCCCCGCGCGACAGTGGTAGTGTAGCGCGTGGTGTGTGCATGGTGATGGTGTGTGAGGGCGGTGCGGTGTGGTGGTGATTGTGTATGCAGCAATGGTGACAATGGTGGCAGGTGACTGTGAAAATGGTGGAGGTGAGATGGTGCAGTGTGATGCGTGTGTGTGCTCCGGCGCTGCGTCGTGGTGTAAAATTAAGATGTATGATGACGGAAAATTAATAAGATCATTTTAGGAAGTTCATTTGCAAGTTTTTATTCTATTTCATCTTGTGATTTTTATGCTTTGATATCAAATTTGATTAAATTGTGAATAATATGGTGTCGAGTTTTTGATAGCTATTTATGGCAGAGGTGACTTGAGGATTTAGATTACTACTGTGAACGAGACACCACCATTGTAGGAGAATCGATTTTTGTTTCTGTACACAAGCTTCCTTTGTTTCAGTATACTGATGCTCGTCCACGTTGAAGAGAATAAAATAGTATGTCGTAGGAATTTTCTGAGAGTAGTTCAACGGGGACAACAACCATGGAGGTGATTGATTATAAATTACACAAATGTAATTAATTATGAATTACATTAACATTTTACGAATTCATTAGCTACAATTGTAATAAATTATAAAGTGCAATTAATGACACGATGTAATTAAATTGTAATTATAGTTGTAATTAAGGTTAATATAACTAATTAAATTTTGTAAATAATTCAATTAATTTTAACGAAAAAATTCCGTCTTATTTTATAAATTCATTAATTACAATTATAATTAGTTGTAAAATTGAAATAAAGTTATAATTACAATTAATTACAAAATTTAATTTTGATAATTATTTTTATACTTGTGTAATAAATTACAAGCCATATGATTACAAAGATTTCAAATATAAATGTTTGTAATAATGAATTTAGAGACCGTTTGGTCCATGGAAAGTTTTTGATTTTTGTGAATGTGTGGTTTAAATTGATTTGAAAAGTAAAAAATTGTAGGCTTGATTAAGGATGAATGGTTGAGATTGAATTTGAAGTTTTTTGGTAAAAAATCTTGATTGACCAAACGGGCTCTTAATCCTTACAAATATCCCATTTATAGCACATTTCTCTCACATATAGTGATGGCAATGGGTCGAGTATGAGTCGGGTTTGTCAAACTCATACCCTACCCACTAAAGATTTACAACCTCCATACCCTACCCATATACCCATTTAAAAATGACAGGTGGGGTGCCGGTCGGAAGCGAGTATACTTCTATATCCATTTGAAACTAATTACTAATTATTTATTTTTTTTATTATTTTTTTTAGGGTTGTAAATATGTTATAGGTGCTCCGAATTAATATGAAGTAGTTAAATGTTGGACTTCACTTGAATTTAACTTGAAAAAAGCTTATTCTAGGTTAAAACTAAATAAGAGAATTTGAATATTTTTTTTTAGATGTTATCAAAGTCAATAGTTTAAATATATTAAGATTTAAACGTTAACAATATCAATAGATATTTGAGTTCTATTATTTATTATTATTTTTTTACACAATCACTTTTGTTTTAAATTCGATAATTTTTTAAGGAAATTAATGGGTATGCGGGTTGGGTATGAATATTATAGTAAAATCTACATTCGACCCATACCCATATCGAATTTTAAAGTTTACTTTCATATCCTACCCATGAACCCATTTAATCTGGTAATTCCCGTCCATTTATATCAGATCTTCAACGAGTATCGAGTCCGTAGGTATTAATGTCATGCTTACTCACACGCGCATCCCACTGGCACTTTTCTATTTTCATACCCACTGGCACTTTTCTATTTTCATACATTACATATATATATATATACACACGCGCTCTCTCACACATACACGTAGTGTGTGTGAATTGTTTCTCCTGTCAACTGGTACAGTCTATGGGAAAAAATGCTTGACATTCTGTTCAGTATAGAGAAGTCCGAGAACCCTTTTTCTCTCTGGCTGTGATAACAACCAACTGGTAATATCTTCTCTTCCTTCACTTTATGTTCTTTAATTTGTGAACTTTTCCTTTTATGAGCTAGGGTTAGAGTTTTTGAATCTGTTTTTGTTTCTGGGTTATTGTATCTAATTATTTTGTCATTTTGTTTGGTTTGTAATTTACGGTGGGGAATTGAATTTGACTAAATTGTGACTCTTTTCTGAAGCAAAGGCATAATCTTTGGAATAATTTATTGGGAAAGTTTAAGTTGAAGGAAGTAACGTATGAAGATGAGTTTGAGAGGGATGGGGGGGGGGGGGGGGGGGAGGAATCGATTTCTATTATTTTCATCTGTTATAATTTAGATCACGTTTGGCGAAAGCTTAAATATGTATTGTTACTTTTTAAGCAAATTTTTTTCTCAAAAAATACTTGGCTAACTTATTTTTGCTCACTTTTTAAGTAAAATAATACTTTCATTTGAAAGTAACTAACCAACCACTTACCATCAACATAAATAAATTACTTACAGAATAAAGGTATGGGATCCTTCTTGGATCTTTTAAAACAAAAGAAGATAATTTATATTATTTAAATCAAATGAGGGTCCTTTATATCCCCAAGAAATGCATATATAATTATCAATATATAAATTTATAAAGTAATTTGAAATTTGTAAGACGTATTTCATGCACCCGTGTCCGAAATTTAGACATTTTTTGCCGTGTCCAACACATCCTATATTTTAGAAAAAGAAGGATCTGACATTCGAATGCATACCTATATCAGATACTCGTACCCGTATCGGATACTCGTACCCAAGTGAGGGCCGAATCCAGGATATTAGTTCAGCTGGATATAATTTTGACATTTGACCGTTGACCAACCAACGATCATGAACGGAGAACGGTCCCACTAAAAAAATATTAGGCTGCGTTTGATAGCGATGATGTAATTTGAGTAGAAAGAAAATGAATTTCATGAAATTGAATTCTTAGGAATTAGAAGTTTAATGTGTTTGATTAGTTTAATTTTCTAGGAGAAAAAAGTGATAAGTTTTCCAACTTTTGTTGTTTGATTAGTATTATTATTTTTCATAAAAATAAAGCAAAATTTATCTATATTAGTAAAAAAAAAATTATTTTTTCATACATTTGTACTTGACAAAATAAATCAATTAACAATAACAAAAATGATCAAACGTGACTAAAATGGTTAAAGTTTTTCCCTAGAAAATAAATTATAATACCTAGCTGAAAAAACCAATTCCTTGATTTGGTGGAAAATAGGTGTGTGAAAAGAAAAAATGGAAAACGAATTGTCAGGAAAAATTGTGCAATCAAACATGACAAGAGGGAAAAAATGGATGGAAAATCATATTTTCCATGGAATTTGGAGTGTATCAAACGCAGTCTTAAATTTTTTTCGAACAACATATAAATATTATAAAACGTAATTGTTATTTAATACAAAAATATAGACCAAAACTAACAAAAATAGAAAGAAAAATACATGATATAATCCTACTTTGTTGTATTAAGCTCGGACAACTACATTCTCCGAGGCCTCATACTTTGAAAGCGCTGCAAAATTGCATCATTTTCAACTTGTTTAAAAATCTTGCGCTCCGTGTAAATTACCAAACTGTCATTCAACCAATCACAATTAATGATATATAATTCACAAATTTGTAATTTCTAAGCTAAATAATTGAAAATCCCCAAAATACACAATCTGAAAATTGGAAATAAACAAAAAAAAAAAATCTATCTGTGAACAACTAGAACATTTGTACTATACCAAATACTCACAAATATAAAGGGAAAATATTGGGGCTCACAAGTAACTAGTAGAAATTAAAGCAAAATCAAGTTTTCACAAAAAAAAATTTAAAAAAAAATAAATCTGAAAATTCGACCGAATCCAGCACGAGCGGCCGAACGGGCTGGCCGCTAGCTGGATCCGTCCATGCCCAAGTCCGCATTATAGGTTCTAACTAGTAACTCCTAAAAATATATAGTTTTGAATTTTTCATTAGTTCCCCAAGAAAATATTAGAAGGCGAATCATAGATATGTAATATGTTCAATAATCTTAGGACTCAACTCTAAATTTCAATTGAATTCAAAATTGTTGCTGAAATCAGAATAGTATTTCCAAATAATAACCTGGAATTAGGAATTGCTCCATAATTCCACCCTGGGTTTTACTAATTAGTAGTTTTTTCCTTGTAGTTAAATTTACATATGTCAATCTTTATTGATTTTTGATTCATTTCTTCTGCAATCTGTTTCCATTCTCTAAGTAATATATAGTTTGAAATTTAAGAAAACATATAATGTAGTTAATCATTTTAGAACACTGTGACTTTAGATATAACTAAGTGCGCATATGGAATATTCCTAGATAAATATATCACTTATAGGCTTCGGTCCTTGTTTCGAGTCTTGAGCATGTTGCAACTTGGGCTAGAGGAGAGGAAAGCTTTGGTAGCATTTTTTGAGTATGTGGCATCTGATTATTCACTCAATGTATCAAGATAAACTAATGCAATTGAGTTTATATAATTTTCACAAAAAAATCAGTACTCTTTGAGAATTGACTGGGAAAATTAAAATTGGACCCACTGTTCTTGATATTTAAACTTAAGCGCACTTCTCTACTTCTGTTACTTTCTATTTTTGCCATTAACGGTTGGCACACAGTATTGGTCAATTTTGAAGAGTACAACAAATATGATTTAAACTTTTTCTTCTTAATTGTATCTAGTACTATCCAATCCAATCAACCTAACTGAACACATCGTCGGAGTTTTATTTCATCATATCTTAAGACTACTGAGGTGTGCCAGCTCTACATAATCATGATTACTAATTGATTGATGATTTTGTAATGAGTTTTTATACTTGTTAAACTTGTGTACACAGATATGATTTTAAGAGCCTGTTTGGTAATGTGAAAATTTTTGATTTTTGTGATTTTTTTTTTTAGTTTTTTGATGGATGTGTGGTTAAAAAAGATTTGAAAAGTCAAAAATTGTGGACTTAACTAAGAATGGATGGTTGAGATTGAGTTTGAAAAATTGTGGTGATATTTTTTCCTTTACCAAACAACCTCTAAATAACCTAGAATACAATTTCAGACTGTTTTTCTTCTATTGTATGTCCTTGCTGTCTGATTCTGCAGGACCTGTTGAGTTAGCCCTAGAAATTACCATGTTTCGCATCAGGGGTAGCTCCCATCACAATCAGGGCACTGATGAGCAGCAGCATGAGCACGAGGTATTCAAATATTGTTTTGTTGTAAAAGATTATTTAGTTGACTAATCCCCGTTTTCATATTTAATGATACATTTTCATAATCATCTATGGTTGTAAATTCTTTCGAGTAGTTTGTGAATGATTTTGAGATCTGTGCATCTGGAGCCAGTAATATATTTTTGTCATGCCTCACCAAAAAGTTCTCTATATTGAAATATTTTATATGGGAAGCAGGCATGATCAACCTCTAATTGGTAGATGCACTTAAATTTTATTTTAAGCTTAGCTTTATGGTCAGTATTCCATGTGCTATGCCCCTCTATTATTCGTTCACATATACAGGAAACCTCTTTTTGTATGTGCATTTTGTGAGTGCAAGAGAGGTTACATCAACAATTAGCCGTAACTTTCACAATGAGAGTGTGATGCGGACGGGAACGTGAATAATACTAATTGGATCTAGTTTGTAACACACAAAAGAGCGTTGCTCGAATTTCGTTCAAACAAATGTAGAAATTTCCGAGAATCCACCAAAAAGTAAGAATATATTGGAACCCACCAATAAACGATGAAAAAATGGAATGTTATTAATCAAATTATATCCTACTTTCAGGCTCTTAATATGTATTCATAGGGTTGCAACAAATTCTAGTTAAAACGAAAATCTAATTAAAAATAAACAAGTCTAAGTAACTAGAAAACTATAAAACAAATCTAACTAGGATTCTATAGAAAATTTTGAATAAAACTAAAAAACTTAAAAAAGATGAAATTATTCCTAAACTGAACCAAAACACAAAAAAGTTAAAAGACCACTAAACGATGGAATCCTCCCCACCCCCCCAAAAAAAAAAGTTTGACAACATCTGGTAAAAACTTGCATAATCGAAAAACGCTTCCGGAATGTATTCGCTTGCATAAATCTGTCACTCGAGCTAAAAGTTATACACATTTTCGTAGATCCTACTTATTTTCCTTTTTTTCCAATTGATTTAGGATTTTCTCTTTTAATTGTTTTAATCGTCCCGCATTAGAGTGAACCACTATAAAACTTAGTGCTTTGTTTGTTTTCTAATTATTAATTTATTGCTCTTAAAAGCAGGAATTTGAGCTTAATGCCTTAATCCATGAACTCCTTGTTCTGTAAATGCTTGAAGATAATGTGGGTGAGATCTGCATGCAGGTCAATGAGCTTAAAGCTGCTATAGGACCACTTTCTGGACGCAGCTTGCAGTACTGCACTGATGCATGCTTGAGGAGATATTTAGTAGCCAGGAACTGGAATGTTGAGAAGTCGAAGAAGATGTTGGAAGAAACGTTGAGATGGAGATCAACGTATAAACCTGAAGAGATCCGCTGGGTAAGAAAGGAAATTATTGCCTTTTAATTTCTTCTAAATGCTAACGATCACAGATGTGTTGCAATTCGCAAAAGCATTGCTCATGGTATGGATGAAATGAACAGTAAGTAAATCTGCGTGAAGAGGCACGTGTTTCAAGTATTAACATATCTATAGACATGTAGTGTTATTCGTTGCTAATGAAGATTACATATATGGCTGCTTTCAGTTTAATTTATACAATATTTTATATTTTATTTACAGTTAGGTTTTTTAATTATCTTTAATTAGTATTTCTTCAGTAAATAAATTCAGAATTCAATTCCGGTTAGGATGTTTTACTTTTCGTCATTTTCTAGATTTTAGTCATTAGTATTGTTTTGCTTTAAATAAGGGTTGAAAGTCTTAATGCTGTACTTTTTTTCTTTGAATCAACTCGTTTTTAGGTTCATTCTTCATTCATATTTGTCCAACACCCCACAAGTGGCGTGTCTCATTTTTTGCGTTTGTTCAATTTTTGACAAACAAGATATATGTCCTCAACACTGACATACACTACAAGCCTCATTTTATTTTATTTTTTAAAAAAAAATGGAATATGAAGTCAGGTAGAATTCCATTTCTTAAACTTTTTTTTTTTTTTTTTTTTTGTGAAAATAATAACATAATGTGAGAAAACTTGTACTAATTTCATGTTGACTTTGTTTATATCTACCATATGCTGTTTTTGATACACGAATACTTTCATTTGTTTCCAATAGTGATACAAAACACATCATACACTCACTCTTCATATTCAAAAGATTTAATCTCCAAAAGTCACAATCAAAGTTATTAATTTTATTGAGAAATAAATAAGAATTTAAATAAAAAGTAATATATAAATGTACCGTTCAGTAGATATGCCCTCAGATGCCCCTATTCTACTCTTTTGAAGTTCCATAATATTGGTATGTCTATTGCATTTTATGTCCATGTCCATCCTTCATATGTTATTGGGGATGAGTAAATGGAAATGAGCAATTAAAGTTATAGTTTCCTTTTTTTATTTTTATTTTTATTTTTTAGGAATATCATCATTATCATCCCTACCCAATATCACGACCTCAAACCCAACCTTATTTCAATTTGTCGTAATTGAGTACCTTGTAATGCACCTGTTTGTTAGAGTTTTACTAGCTGATGTCATAAAACTGTTTTTTCATAGCTCCTACTTGTTACTTAAATTGTTAGTGGGTTTTTTTTTTTTTTTGGTTCAATAATTGTTAGTGGTTTTATATTTAATATTAACGATTTCCATGCACGTCATTTTTTAGCATGAAGTTGCAGTTGAAGGTGAAACTGGGAAGATTTATAGAGCTAATTTTCATGATCGTCATGGAAGGACTGTTCTTATACTGAGACCGGGAATGCAGGTAATCTCGTGAATCTTGAAATATCACTAAATCTTCAATATAAAATTTTTGAGGAAATTCTGTAATCATATCTCTGTACCTTTGCAGAATACATCATCTCTAGATAACCAAATGAGACATCTGGTGTATCTCATAGAAAATGCCATTCTTAATCTTCCCGAAGGTCAAGAACAGATGGCATGGTTAATTGATTTTACGGGATGGTCTTTAAGCAACAATATCCCCATCAAATCTGCTCGAGAAACTATCAATATATTGCAGAACCATTACCCTGAGAGATTAGCCATAGCATTTTTGTACAGCCCTCCACGTATATTCGAAGCATTCTGGAAGGTTTGCTTTCAAAAATCCTGGAAATCATATATTTCTGTTTGATATCTAAATACCTATCTTGCTCAACTACATTGCTCTCTGATATTAATTTTGCTCGTTTTCATTAACAATTCTAAGAGACCGGTGCATTTGAATGTCTTGATGCATGATTTAGTGTGAATTGATGTTCTAACAAGAACACAATTATTGTATCTTATGTTTACTAAAGTTTAAAAAACTGAAACTTCATTGGCATTTATACCTGTATATATGATTATGTCCATGTTTGGTAGAGATTAAAATTAAATTTTTAGTAGATTTTGATTAAAGTTGATGAAATGTATGGTTGAAAAGGTGTGGGACCCATAAAATATGTAGTTGAGAATGAGATTAATTGTTGATTTTGACTTAGATTAAAATTTAGATTTTAATTGGTACTAAACCGGAGCTATATGCTTTTTGCACATGATTGGAAGCTTCTTTAACACAGTTCTCAATCTTGTCTTGCAGGTTGTAAGATACTTTTTAGACTCCAAAACGTTTCAGAAGGTGAAATTCGTATACCCGAAGAACAAGGACAGTGTGGAACTGATGAGTTCCTATTTTGATTCAGATAATCTCCCGACTGAGTTCGGGGGAAAAGCCAGACTGCAGTACGACCACGAGGACTTCTCGAGGCAAATGGCACAGGACGATGTTAGAGCTGCTAAGTTATGGGGTTTTGACGAGAACCAACCTAATGGCCATGCAGGAGCCGAGGTGGTTCCAGAACCCGAGTCCATGAATCCGCTGAATTCTGTGTCACCAGTGAAATAAAGACGCAATCGAGTGTGTTAGCACCCGAGTTCTAAGCTGGAAGCCATGGAGTAACTCATTTTACTCGTGAAAATGAAAATGGAATCAATGTCCTATGTCACTATTATCTTTTTTTTTTTTTTTTTTTTAACATATGAAATTTGAACTTATGTTCTCCATTTGCATCTTTCAGATATTTATTGGTGTATTTCAGGGGACAGATGCGTGCATCAAAGTGAAATTTGAGTTACATATGAATAACTTCTATGTTACTGTTAAAATAGTAACTTATAATTATGTTCAAAAAATAAAAATTTCTTACAAGTCACTTTTGAACTTAATCAAACATTCTGTATATACACAATTCAAAACAAAAGACTGGCTTTTGCAAATTCTGCAACTCTATCTATTACACACCCCCTTTCAACAATAAACGGAGTGAATTCCCTCCCCGGGGGGAGGGGAGGGAGGAGGAGGAGGAGGAATCTAGAACCCAGATTGTTCACAACTCTAAGAACTTGTTCTTTTCACCTTCCCCCGCACGCGTGCACACACAAAAAGGAAAAGGTTTTGGCCAAGTAATTTGCACTCAAAACAAAAATCCTAGTGTACAATTAGATTTTGGCTCAAGATGAAGCAAGATAACATGATAAGAAACTACCAAAGCCGCCTTTTAAAGTTTCGGGTGGCAGTCTGGTAAGTACGAACCAGCAGACCAGCTCCGATTCCAACTCCAAGGCAAATGCCAAGGCCTATTCCAACACCAACCCTAACACCGGCATTGAACCAGGTAAGTTCCCCATCTTCATCTTCAACATATTCTGTCCTCCAGTACAAGTTATCATATACTTCATCACTTTCTTGTTTTCTGTATTCTGCAACCTGGAAAATAAAAAACAAATATTTGTGAGCAATTGCATATTCTAATCAATAAAAGCGAGCAAATGATAATGCCAACTTTGCCATCGATGATTGGATAAAAAACGAAATACTGTAAAAAAGAGTAAGACATGCTTTGAAGTTTGACATTGAGCTAGCAGACTATATCAGATGCGGTAAGAAATTGTTTATTGCAACACATTTAATGCACAAACATAATAATAATAATAAATAATAAAAATAAAATAAAATTTGAGCCTTGTTACAATTAATTTGGGGTCATCTACATGACTCATTTTTCACCGATCCTTTGGTTCATTAACAGATGTAATTCAAGGTTCAAAGCCACCAGGTCATTAGCAACTACACTAAACCATGTTAGTTTTGGTCCATTTCTCCCTGCATATACATGTATATCAACATTGTTGGGAAGAAAAAAAGATAAGACGTCATTTTAAATGTTAATGTAATAAAAATTTAAAAAGTTAAAACTCCATGTCAGGCGAGCTACATATCATCGCTCTTCAGAAACTATACTGTGATTCTTTGACCGTATCAACATTGAAATATTAATCTCTTTTGGACACCCATCTAAATGGGTTTCATGCACCTTCAATTCCTCACTATTGACCATTCTTGACTTCAACTTGTTGAAGACTAAATTTAACTAAAATATATCTGATTCAACTTAAGTTTCTAGAATTAAATAGTTTAACATTGTACGAGAGCACAAAACGAAAACGAAATCGAAATCGAGATCAAGTCTTGCCACCACACAATTCATAAAAAATTCAGGTTTTAGAATTAAAATGTCCTTAAAGTATCATGTCGCTGTGATAGTTTTGAAAGCCACTAGCCAGTTGGAATAACATCTAATACATTGACAAAATTGGAATTAATTTTGAATGAAAAAGACATTTCATATGAATAACATCACATAAGATGTAGGATGTCATTTCATAAATTTTCCTAATCTGTAAAATAACATAAATTTCAGAAGGGAACCAAAATCAGTAGTAACTAAACAATCTGGATTTATCTAACACTCATTTTCCACAATTGATTGTTCTTTAAAGGTTTGCCCGGTACATTTTCTAGAATTTCTAATTTCCAATCATAATGGTAGTTCTAGTCAGTTAATTTGTTCTCGGAATCAAGAAATCCTGTGTGTGCCGCGTGCATGCACATGTGCTATTCCATCAGCCTTGTGTCAATCTCTCTCACATAGTTCCATGCACACTTTGTGAGCGACCAGGAATATGGAAGAAGAGGGACATCAGCAGCACATTTGGCTAAGTTCATATTTACTTCCAAGTAATTCTTTTAGTTAAATGTGTTTTTTGAAGGTGTGTTAAGAGTCAACTTTATATATATATATATTTCAGATCAAAGTTCACTTTTTTCTGACAGTCAAGAAAAAAAAAATGAAGAAAATATCTTTTTTTTTTCCTTTTTTTCCATTTAAAAAAAAAAAAAGAAGCTTAGCAAAACATGCTGTAGTCCAGTTCAGCACAGAAAGACTTGGTTTTCCAATACTGATTTTTCCAGAATTTTAACACAAGATGCCTCTAGCCGGACAAGTTATACAGGAAGGAACAACATGTGCAGAATACTGAGAAAATGGATAATGGAAAAATAATAACTAAACAAATAAAATTTAGGATCACTCTATCATTTCATACTCTTTGCCAGCCCATAACCCATACTATGTCTAGGATAAGATATTAAGGCTGCGTTTGATAGCGATGGTGGAAATTGGGTGGAAAGAAAATGAATTCCAGGGAATTGAATTCTATGGAATTAAATTCCTGGGAATTGAAAGTTTATATGTTTGATTTGTTTAATTTTCTAAGTAGAAAAAGTGAAGAATTTTTCAACTTTTGTTGTTTGATTGACACTATTTTCTATGAAAAATAAAGTAAAATTTAGCTATTATAATATTTCTTTTTTTTTTTCATTTTTTAACAAGTTTGTACTTAATAATAATAATGTTAATTTTTAGAAAAAAAATAAATCAATTAGCAACAACAAAAAGGATCAAACGTAATGAAAATGGTATAAAATTTTCCATGGAAAATAAAACCTCCTCCCCCCCTGGGAAAACGAATTCATCCAAAACAATGAAAATACCGGATTTCGAGGCAAGTGGAAAAATGAATTCCATGGAAAACTTAGGCAACCAAACAGCGCAAAGTTGGAAAATCACGTGGAAAATAATATTTTCCACGGAAAACTTCCCCTATCAAACACACTCTAAGATTCATCTTGCAGTCTAAGATTCAATCATTCAAATCCAAACCTAAATAGGCCTTTCCCATCAAAGAAAAGTGTTTCATAAGAGGAAGCAAAGCAGACAGCCAACATGGAAGGATTAGATTACCACGAGGAGGTCCCATGCTCAAGCACTGAGCTCAAAGGCAATTTAGCAGGAACAATGACTTGTCAACCATTACTTATGAGGAGTAAATGTTGGACTTTGTATGGAGCCAAATCATACTTTTTATTTATCAATTCCACCGGGCATTTTTCAGGGGATATTCCATATATGTATCTGGTCACTCACTCTTAACATTCCTACGGTATAACTGATTTCAGAGGGCTACTTTTAAGTGTGCATGAGACATGAGAAAACCTGTACACTCTCTATCTGAGTCCATATTCAACATGTGTGGTTAGCTCCCAAGCTGAGGTTGAACTACTGTCCACCGTAAGCCCTTGTTTGGTCCAAGACATTTTTTACAACTTTAACCTCAAATTCATTTTCAACAACACATTTTTATGGGACCCACCACTTTTCAAACTTTTCAATCACTTTTTAACTACACATTCTCTAAAAAAACCCACAATTTCTCAAAAACTACAACCTTCACCAAACAGGCACTAAATCTATGTGTTTGCGATGCATGTTTTCTATTTCATTCTATCTATTATTGCTCTGTTATGAAGCGATTAGGGCTTAATCCTTGTCATTAAATAGACAAGAAAATCAAATTGGTCCATGAAATCTCAGGGGGCAAACTTAGATTTGAAAGATGCTAGCACAAAATTGGTTAAAAGTTGAGGAGAATACATGAAAGGACTGTTGTATGACCTAGCAATGAATTTATCAGCTGACATCTTTTATAGAATACATAAATGGCCAGGTTAAAAAGATTCACAAGCAAACCATAGGCAAAACCTAAGTAAACCTGAGCAATTAGGGTTACTGGGTTTCATCTCATTCAATCATGTATCTCTAGTTCTCTACGCTTTATAATGGAGTCAGAAGGCTGATTTTGTATAGTGAGAGAGACAAAAAACACAGAGGTATGAGTCTCCCTTGAAACTTCTTCCTTCTCAGTTTACTAAATAGTCATCTCAGCTTTCAGTAAAAAATCTACAGCCTAGTGGACATTGCGCTCACATGACGATAAACCATGAACCTCTATGTTTCTAGGTGTGCATTTCCATTTTTGTTTGTTCATAACTGCTCTTGGGTTTGGGTTTGGGTTTAATTTATAATGTGTGTGTAACCAATTAGTAGAATCAGAAGATTCGCCTCACATAAACCAAACACAAGACTGGAACGATCAAACTTTATTACCTGTAAATCAAGTCCAGATGCAACATCTTGAGTGGATTTGGTGGTTCCATTCTCAGGAATCGAACCCAATGTTCCCTTTCGATGCTTTTTCATTTGTTTAAGCTGCAGAGTCTTGGTTAATATGACCGGCATTCGCGAAAAGCTTCCAGCAACATAAACTTCTATGGTAGGTGAGAACAATTCAGCACTTGTAATCTGTTTTCCCTTCAGAAATCTCGTGCCAGGACTCATTACTGATTCACAATCCATTCTCCACTTATGAGCCATGTTGTTTGAATCCCCGAGAAAACCATTATTATTAGGCATCTCCAGAACTCCAAAGAGCACAAGATCCTCTCTATTAAAAACTTCAAACTTTACACTCCCTGTTAACCTTATACCATCTGTGCTCACAAATGTAACCTCTTCGGATTTCTTGTCCATCCGATCCCTTCGAAGTAAACAAGAAACTCCTTCTGAGTCAATCGAACATCTTACCCCATTCACTTCAAGGAGAGTGTTCGGATTGAGGGGTATGTGATTGAGAGTAAGAGAGTTGGGGGTCAACTCATCCACCTTGAAATTGCTTATTCTGGCATAGAACACTCGTATATCAAACCAAGGTAATGAACACTTCCCACCAGATTGGTATGAAGAATGCTTTTTAATCTGTAATCCCAGATCGACAAGATTCCCATTGCTATGTGATTCATGAGAATTTTCCATCTTTCCCGGAACTTATTTTACACCAAACTCCTATGAGGGCATTGATATAACCAGATGAGTGCAATTCACAAATGCAAATGAATCCTATTTCATAACCATTGTGAGTCAAAAAAATAAAACAAATTTTCGTAAAACCGTAAAATTAAGGTACAAAAGCAATGTATATTGCCTACATTAATTCTGTTCCAAAATTTGCAATGATTTCTTATTGAATATCCCATACAACCCACAAAACTATGAACAAATTTGCATCAGAGAAATATATGAAGTTAAGGTTGACAGGTAGTAAAGAATCATTGATTTATGTAAATGAATCCTCAATTTAAGGAAACGAGAAGACATAATCATAACAACTAGGCCAAACATCCCTCGATTTCATTTAAAGACTATAGCAAATCATTGACTTGTGCAACTGAATGCCAATATTTAGGATTCATTAAGACAAATATAAAATCCACTCATTAGATCTAAAGACTGAAGCTAATTTTATGGGAAAAAGTTCATAATTTATACTAATGAGTGGATTCTATATTTTTCTAATGAATCCGGACTACTGGCATCTCCATTATGGAATGGAGATGCGTGTGCAAAAGCAGTATATTGATGACGAAGTTTTTTCCCAAATCAAAAGAGTGATTAGGTTCAAAAAATAAAGATCTCAAACCATGGATATTCAAGCACATTTCCAACAAAAAAGGATCAACATGTAGTTCACAATTAGTCTGCTCAATGCCACAGAGATACCATCTAGAAAGAAAAATACCCCTGAAATGTATTACAGAATTATAAAAAGAAAGAAGGAATAAATATAGTCAAGAAAGAAGGAATAAATATAGTCAAAAGGCTGAACAATTTTCTTAAAAATATTGATTCATAATTCTTTATAAAACTGGAAAAGAAATTGTTGATTCAGAATTAAGAAACCAATCAAATTAGCTTGTCCGTAAAGGCAAAGCTAACACCTTTCTTATCATTTCTCTGTAAGGATTTTAATCAATCGTGTGGGCTTATATGTGAATTATTGTGTATTGAATAAAAGGCTATCAAATTTGGTTAAGCCCATTTAAAGTGATCTAATAAGGATTTTATATATATCGGGCTTTAATCATCTAATTAATGTATGGACTTTTATGTGTAGATACCAGACAATTACCTAATTCATAATGGGCCGAATTAGGTTAACAGGAAATTCAGTATATAAACACGGTTATGGTCCCTGAATCAGACGTACTGTTCATTCTGTCTAACATTCCATCATCAGAGAGAAAATAAGGACTACGTATTGATTTAGAAGATCCAACCGACCGAATCCTTCATCGTGAATCATATTTGATTAAGGTACGCTTCCGCTTCAGTTATTTAATTCTTAATAATTCAGCATGATAATTTTGGATCATAGATATAAATTTATCTGTGATAGAATTTTCTAACAAGTGGTATCAGAGTCGCCTTCATGTTCAATTATCGAATCTTTCTGTTTAATTTCTGTATAATCGTATGGTTTAGAATAAAATTTCACTTTTATACATGATTAAGGGATAATATACGTGTATATGCTTACTGCCTGTATATGAATATGGATTCAAACACGAAATTATGTAAAGTGCATGTATATGCGAAATTTTGGTTTCGAAAATTGATTCTGGAATATTATATACATGGATTCAGTGTTGAGAATATGGATATATATAAGTTTGGGTTTTCTTTCAGCCTATTGATCTTTTTGTATGTATATGGTTTGAAATAATTTTTCTGGGAAATAAACATGAATACAGATTCGGTTATGGATTTGTGAATTCAGACTTGGATTTTTGATTTTTTGCCATTCTGATTCGATTTTTATGGGATTATTATATGGGTTTTGTTGATGCATAGTATATAGAATCTTTATGTATATAATTTTTGAGGTCAAGGTATGGATTTATGTTGAAATTGTTTTGGGCATTTTGTGTACGGTGGTCGGATTCGGTTGATGGTGGTATGGCGCTGCGTCGCGATGGGGTTCGCCGGGAATGGTGGTGCGCAGCGCTGCAGGCGCGCAGCACCAGGGCTGGCGCTGCGCGCGATGCTGCAAGTGAGCAGCGTTGGGAGTCGCCGAGGGGTGCGCCTGTTCTCCCATTTGACAGGCGGTGGCAAAAGCTAGGGTTTGCAAAACCCTAGCAGTTGCGAAATCAGATTTTTGAAGAAGGGGCGTCGATTGGAAATTTGAAGTTTTGAAGGGCCTCTTTTGCAATTTTGGATGATTATGTAAAATTGCACATCTGGTCCTCCCTTTTATTTTGAATTAAATCTCAAACCCTACAGTTATGTAATTTATGACTTAAGCCCTTAAAGTTATAAATCATTTAAGTTGGGATTTTAAAGTTTTGAATTTACAACTTCAGCTCCTGAAGTTATAAATTTATTTAAGTCAGGACCTCTCAAGTTATGAAATTTTATGATTCAGCCCCTGAAGTTTGAAAATTTTCCAATCCAGCCCCTAATGTTTGAGAATTTTCAAAACTGGTCCCTAAAGCTTGAAAATTCTCAAATTTAGTCCCTTAAAGTCTGAAAATTTTCTAATATAGCACCTAAAGTCCTAAAATTCTCTAATTTGGTCCATATAGTTTTGAAAATTTTTATGAAAATTTTCATTTTCAGTCCTTAAAGTTTCCAAATTCACTATTTTGGATCTCTAAAGTTTGATTTTCTTTCAAATTGGGATCTAAAGTTTGGAATTCTCTAAATTGGCCAATAAGGTTTTGGAAGAATTGTAATTTAAGCCCTTCAAGCTTAAAATTTCACATAATTGGCCACCTAAGGTTTAAGAATATTGCAATTGACTCTCTCAACTTAAGGATTGCTTTATTCTAAAGTTTTGAATTCTATAATTCAAATCCTAAAGTCGAATATATATGCAAATCAGTGGATTTCAATTTCAAATTTTGGTACATCGAACTCCTTTGAGAGATATAATATTTGAAAGTAAGTTAGTTGAAGCAACATGTTACCAAAGCAACCTCTCTTGTAGATATTAATTAACTTAAAATATTAGAAGGTATTTGTGTGTGTGTTATTCATTGCGGATATTGATCGGCCCAAAGGAAGGTCAATATTTGGCTCGAATTTCACATGCACCTGTGGTGATGAATAAGTGGCAATTATTTGGTTTAACGTGTGATCAATAAATCGGTTCAAAAAAAGGTTTATTGGTTAACATGTCTTATTGCCAGTGTTTGATCACTACACTAAGGGAAAATTAAGTGTTTGTGTGTTATTTCATGCGGATATTGATCGGCCCAAAGGAAGGTCAATATTTGGCTCGAATTTCACATGAACTTGTGGTGATAAATACGTGACGGTTATTTGGTTTTACGTGTGATCAATAAATCGGTCCAAAGAAAGGTTTGTTGGTTGACATGTCTTACCGTCAGTGTTTGATTACTATACTAAGAGTACCACTTACAAGTCAATATTTTTGTCCAAAGACTAAATATTGATGTTGTGCTAGTTATCTTGTGATGGGCCTTACCATTATTTGAAAATATGATTTGCATAATAAGATACTTATGTGAGCTATTTTGTTTAAGTGTTCTCTATTCGGTTTCAAATTCTGTTAGTAGTATATCTACAAGCTCAAATTCAATCCCTGTATTTATGGAACAAACTTCAAGGATCAAAACGAGAACATTCATATAGTTCTTGGCTGCATAGATCTAGAGTGTACTAAGGATTGAGCAACCTGCTCCTCTTACGGATGAAAGTTCATCTAATCAATGAGGAACTTTGAGAAGTGGGATTGCTTAAATTATGTGAGTCTCTTGATCATTAAGTGCGGCATTCAGGAAGTCTTTAGTGGCATAGTATCTGAGAAGGTAAATGATGCCAATGAATTCCTTGCCGAAATTAAGAAACGTTTTGCGAAAAACGATAAGGCTGAAACAAGCACGCTTACGTAAAACTTGATTTCAATAAAGTATAAAGGCAATGGGAAAATAAGGGAGTACATCGTGTAGATGTCTCACACTGCTTCAAAACTTAAGTAACTAAAACTCGACTTGTCTAATGACTTGCTCGTGCATTTGGTATTGATATCGCTTCCTGCACAATATAGTTAATTTAAGGTTAGTTATAACTGTCAAAGTAGAAATGGACTCTCAATGAGCTCATTTCATAGTGTACAAGCTTCTTGCACAATTCAGTCAATTTATGGTCAGTTATAACTGTTAAAGGGAGAAATGAACTCTAAATGAGCTCATTCTATTTTTGTGTGCAAGATGAAGAAAAGTTGAAGTAGAAAAGAATTGAAAGTGTTTACTTGGCACACACCTCTAAAGATAAGGGCAATAAAAGAAATAAAGAACATAAAATTGCTAAGGGTTCAGAACAAAAGAAACCACATAAAACATTGAGGATTGTTTCTTTTGCCAGAAATCTGAACATTTAAAGAAAGATTGTACATAATACCAACTAAAACTGCTGCTAAAATACCTTATGAGCTTTTAACAGGCTTAAAGCTTAGTCTAAAGCATTTTCACATTTGGGGATGTCTAGCTAAGGCTAGGCTTTATAGGCCACATAAAGAAATTGGACTCCAAAACAGTCAGCAGCTACTTTATTGGTTATTCTGAGCGTTTAAGGGGCTATTAATTTTATGATACCACACTTAAGTCAACTTTTGAAATGGGAAATGCAATATTTTTTGAGGATGTTGAGTTTGGGGGGGAGAAATAAGGTTAGATATATTGTCTTTAAGGAAGAAGTTGAGGAATGATTGGTTTCGATTCCTACTATTGCTTTTGACAATGTGCAAATTTCTATGCATGTCATTGATCAACAAGCATATCCGGAACCTCAATTCGACAATATTGAAGAACCTCCCATCCAAAATAAGGTAAATTTCAGAAGTACAAACTCAACAACCTCAATAACTAAAGCCATTAAGGAGATTCACGAGAGAAAGAGAAAAATGCTATTCAGGATAATTTAAATAGTGTTTTTCCAAGAACACGAGGAAATAATGGAATGGTGGAAGATGGTCCAATCAATTCCATCAGGCCATGCAGGGTTCTAACTCTCAGAAGTGGATTGATGTCATAAATAAGGAGTATAAGCATATGCAAGACAATAAAGTTTGGGATCTTGTCCCATTACCAGAAGGTGCGAAGCCCATTGGTCTTAAATGGATTTTTAAACCAAGAGGGATTCGAAAGGTAATGTGGAAAGATATAAAGTTCGTCTTGTATCTAAATGTTTTACATAGAATGATGGCATTGATTATAAAGAGACTTTCCCTTTGGTTTCTACGAAAGACTCTTTCAGGAAAGTTAGGTTGTTGCACATTTTGACCTCGAGTTACATCAAATGGATACTAAGGTGACGTTTCTCAATGAAGACATTGATGAGACGATCTATATGGTGCAATCAGTAAACTTTGTGTCAGTAGACCCAAAGGAAATGATTTGCAAATTAAAGAAATCCATTTGTGTACTCAAGCCAGCTTCCCGTTAAGGGTAATACAAATTTCATCAATCAATTATCTCATTTGGTTTTGAGATTATTGTTGTTGATGGTTGTGTGTATTACAAGTTCAGTGGGAGTAAGTATATTTTCCTGGTTTTATATGTTGATTATTGCTTGCCACCAATGATATAGGCATGTCACATAAAATTATGAGATTTTTTGTCAAGGAGTTTTGAGATTAAAAATCTTGGTGACATCTCTTTTGTATTAGGGATTCAGATACACCGGGATTGCTCTCAGGGTATTCTTGAATTGTCACAAAAGGGCTATATCGATAAAGTACTTAAGAGGTTTGGCATGCAAAACAGTAAACCAGGGGACACCTCTATCGCTAAGGGAGACAATTTAGTCTCAACTAATGCCCGAAAAGTTATCTTGAAGTTAAAGAAATGCAGAGGATCCCATATAGTTAAGCTATAGAAAATCTGATGTATGCTCGAATTTGTATGCGTTCGGATATTGCATACATTATTGGGATACTAATGAGACATTTAAGTAACCCTGGGATTGATCATTTGGAAAGCAGCCAAACATGGGTTATAAGGTATTTAAAGAGAACAAAAGATTACATGCTCACATACAGAAAATCGGATCAGTTGGAGATCATATGGTATTATGATTCCGATTTTTGCTAGATGCTAAAACAGTAGAAGATCCATATCAGGCTACATCTATCTGCTAGTTGGAGGAGCTATTTCCGGAAGGAGTGCTTAACAAACACTTTAGCTTCTTTCACTTGGCAGCACAGTTTGTAGCAATTTTGGAGGCATCTAATTATGGAATATAGCTGCGAAATTTTGTCACTGGGCTGCATATTATGTACGGTATAAAAAGACCACTAAAGTTATATTGTGACAATAACTCAGCAGATTTATATTCCAGTAACAACAGGAGCTCAACTAAGTCAAAATACATTGACATAAGTTCCTGGTTGTGAACGATACAGTTCAGAGTGGACACGTGTCAATAAGAGCACATTGGGACAAACTCCATAATTGCGGATCCGCTTACTAAAGTATTACAACCCAAGGTCTTTCATGAGCACAATACTCATATGGGTGTTGTATTTCTTAAGGATATTTGGTTTCAGTAGGAGTTTGTATTTTGGGTGCATTAGACACATTTACTGTCCTTTTGGATACGGTTTAAAGTTAAAGTTATTTACAGCTGTATAGTTTCAGGTTTATTATCTCTGAACTCGTTTGAGGATGATCTCACTAAAGTTGGACCAGTTGGAAATAGGCATGTTGAAGATCACATTACATGTAATTTCCATGCTACACATCCATACTTAATCAATGTCATTCAGTTATGTCGATATACGTGACCATTGATAGGTTTAGTTACGATTAATGTAGCGAAAGCCGCATTGATCCTATGTTGATATAATTGATGGACCGGATTGTTTGGGGATGCATTCAGTAATGATAGCAAAATTCTGAGTACTCATAAGGTTATGATTGATACACAATTCTAAGGTTACACATATAGCCCAAGTGGGAGATTGTAAGAATTTTAATCAATCGTGTGGGCTTATATGTGAATTATTGTGTATTGAATAAAATGCTATCAAATTTGGTTAAGTCCATTTAAAGTGATCTAATAAGGATTTTATATATATCGGGCTTTAATGCATCTAATTAATGTATGGACTTTTATGTGTAGATACCAGGCCATTACCTAATTCATGATGGGCCGAATTAGGTTAACAGGCAATTCAGTATATAAACACGGTTATGGTCCCTGAATCAGACGTACTGTTCATTCTGTCTGACATCCCATCATCAAAGAGAAAATAAGGACTAGGTATTGATTTAGAATATCCAACCAACCGAATCGTTCATCGTGAATCATATTTGATTAAGGTACGCTTCCGTTTCAGTTATTTAATTCTTCATAATTCAGCATGATGATTTTGGATCATAGATATAAATTTATCTGTGATAGAATTTTCTAACATTCACATCATTCATTTTCAAAAGAAGAAAACACTCAATGATATTGAAGGATAAAGTTCAAAGATCATTGAAGGAAATAATAATCAAGGTATGACGGCGAGCTTATCTTTCTAATCTAACCTTATAAAATTGACCTCAAGAATCAATATCGGAGCTCTTATTGCTCGTTTAGCAATTCGATCCGTCTAGAGCTCAAACTAGCAATTCAACCAGACTGTTAACTGAAAGATCAATCAGATTTCATGATAATATTCTTGCATCCACTACCTTTCTTTTTCAATTTTTCTGCGCAACCATAAAATTCATGAAAATAAGAAAGCTCCAAAAAACAGAACCCAAGAATGAGAAATCTCTATACCTCGAGCTTTTGATATCCACAGCCACACGATCTATTGTGGCTCAACCCAGTCCTTGCCTCTTTGGATTTTCTGTGATCAGCTGTAGCATACGGAAGTCTTTTTTAATTAAGAAATAAAAGGCTGAGGATTTTATGTGCAGTCTATAAAATCTAGAATATTTAAATGGTTGGATTTTCTGTGATCAGCTGTAGCATACGGAAGTTTTTTTAAGGAATAATAAAAGGCTGAGGATTTTATGTGCAGTCTAATAAAATCTAGAATATTTAATGGTGGAAACAACCACCTATGCCACGATGTTGATATGATCATCGTGAATGTGATGCTGACATATGTAAAGTATTTTAAAATTTTTGGATGTGTCAGTATCACATTCACAGTTGATAAATTAATACTTACCCACCGTAAATATGTGATCGGGACTATATTTAATTGATCGTTGAATATAGAGTTTTTATGGTGATCTCACGACACAATAAAAATTGTCCACCCACAAGACCTTGCCTAGCACCCCCAACTGAGGGAGGACACATGCCTCCAGCGGGCATCATAAGGTACCCACTGAGAGTATTATATAATTTCTAACATTGATATTCCAAATATATACAAGCATATATATTAAATGGCTTAATAGCATAAAAACCCCGATCTCTAGCTCGGTTGTCAAAAATCCCCTATGTTTTCAAATTGGCTGAAAACCCCCTTATATGAGCTTTTAAGTTCAAATGACCCCAAACTGTGATGTCCTGACTATCGTTAAATCTTTTGAAAAAGGCCAAAATGAATAATAATAATTTTAAAAAGGACAAAACAATCCAATTAGACCTTTCACTTCATAATCAATGTTTATCTCTATCCTCGGTAATAAAGAGTCCTTAAAAGGTGTTGTTTGCAGGCTGCAGCGTAGCAAAAAAGATAAAACCATTTGAAGCTGTAATGGAGTAATGTCTATGCAGGTCTGGGGTGGAGATTGGAAGAAGGTTCCTCACTTGCACAAGACGACTGGTACTGGAAGTCGAATACTCATTGTATAATTTTGTCGACTTTTTTACGTCCCGTAAAGATTTTGAATTTTTTGTTCTTCGTTTTACATCAAAATGGAGGATGTGGATTCTCCTCATGATGTGTCGTGCATATGTGGAGATCATACATGTTTTGCTAAGATCCAAGAATGCACACGAACAACGAGTCCTGGGATTTCGAAGACAGAAAATTACTTTCGGTTTAAGAGTTGGGTCTTGGGTTTTAGGATTGTCGATAGTTTTGTTGTAGTGGTTTTTTTTCGAAAAGTAGACTGTCGATATTACTGATGTATTGTTTGTTTTGGCTTCAATCTACTAGGATAATAGGTCTACAATCCCGACTTTTGTTGTAATCATTTGGTACGTACAGTGGTAACCTGATGGTCAGTGAAATGCTTTCAATGTTCATTGTGTTTTCATTTCCTATTTTTGTATCCTCATATATGTACTAGAAACCTCTTTGGAGATGGAGAAAAGTTTAAAGCTAAATAACCCTGAAAATGCCACAGTTTCACTATAAAACAAACAGATGCAAGTATATTACCAAACATGGAAATGTATTCAATAAATACTGATTCAATTCTTACCAACTCATTCGCTTAAATCCAAAATAACAAAAAATTTGAAACATAATACATCATCACATTCCCGTAACAACAAACACAATGCATATGTATTACTTTATTAGGGTGTGTTCGGCTAGGATATTAATTGGAATCATTACAAAAATTTAATTTTCACAATTTCTCATATCACTTTTTAACCATCCATATTTTTTCTTTCCAATTTTTAACTCTTCATCTTACCTAGAAAACACAAATAAATCAACAAATAATTTCAATTCCTTTATTTGACACAAAACATTCCATATTAAATCTAAAAGAATACACCTTTAATTTGCTGAAGATGGTTCCTTACTTCTACACTTCATTTTGTTGTGACCAACTCTCCATAGTCCACACCTCATTTGGAGGGTTGCTGTAGCGACAGGAAAAAAATTCATTACTTTTAAATAAAATATTTTAAAATTGTAAGGACGTGTCGCTACAATTTTTTTCATTTATTTTAAAAGAGTATTCGTCTAGCCATCATTACGTGAAATTAAATTTATTTTAAATCTTAGTCAAATTCCAATTTTCATCTAAAGTATTTCAAGATCACAATTTTTTTTTTTTTTAGTACAAGTTTTAATTATCTTAAATCCAAACTTCAACTATTTTGAATCCAATCCAACTTCTTAACACTAGTAGAAAAACGCGGAAAAAAAAGGGTTTAGGCGTCGGTTCTCGAAGAACCGACGCGTAAACCTTAGACTTTACGTGTCGGTTCACCAAGAACCGACGCGTAAACTTCCTGTTCAGGCATCGGTTCTCGACGAACCGACGCCTAAACCCTTTAATATATATTTCAAAAATTCGCGCAATTTCATTCCCTACCGCGCATATCTCTCTCTCACTCTCTCTCAACACTTCAACATCGTGAAGCCATCACCACCGTGCCTCCACCAACACCACCAACACCGCGACGCCAACACGAACCCGCCTCCATCTCGTAAGAACTTTACTCTTATATGTGTGTGTGCGTGTATGTATATATATATGTATATATAAGTAGATCTATATGTGTTTGTGTGTATATATATATGTGTGTATATGTGCATATATATGTATATATCAGTATGTGTATATATATGTATATATGTGTGTGTGTGAATTATTATATATATGTATATATATATTTGGATGTATAAAAATGTGAATTATTATATATATATATATATGTATATATATATATATATATATATATATATATATATATATATATTTGTATGTATAAAAATGTGAATTATTATATATATATATGTTATAATTTTGGTATTGCAAATAGTTAATTGATATAATTTGAATTATTGGAATTATATTGAAATTATGCATGGAATGTTAGGTTATGAAATCATACTTTGAGCATTTTAGGAATTAAGAATTGATTTTGGATTAATTTTGGAGTGGTTGATGATGTTGAAGTTTGATTTATTGTGTTTGAGTAATGAATATGTGGAGGTTGAACATTTTTGTTGTATTGTGGCATTTTGATTCCTCATACAGGTTGGGTAAGTCCAACTTATTGGGGAGACTCTGCCGAAATTACTGTAGGATTTTACAAATAAAAAATGAAGATAATAGTAATTATAGGTGATTTTCACTATCATAGAATTAACCATACTAAATAAATGGCTAAAAATAAAGGTATGAAAACACATATTTAAAATATATTACAAATCTTTGAATTATTTTCATATTCTATTTATTAATGTTAGTTTTCAATGTGAAAATTTCAGTGTCCTCAACAGCCCGGAGGTTCTGAGTGTGGTTACTACGTCATGAAAAATATGGATGAGATAGTCACTGAACACTTTCAGCGTCCGTCGTTGGAAAATGTATAAGTTATTAAACATGATAATTTTTA
Source organism: Ligustrum vulgare (assembly GCA_963555705.1). Lineage (NCBI taxonomy): Eukaryota > Viridiplantae > Streptophyta > Magnoliopsida > Lamiales > Oleaceae > Ligustrum > Ligustrum vulgare. The sequence goes on along the minus strand of OY743173.1, from coordinate 35,120,542 downwards.
ATTATGCCTTCATAAACTGATAATTCATTTTGATTATTTGTAGGCATTTAAAGAGTATTACTCAACGGAGGAAATTGCTGAAATTCAAAACTTATGGGCTAAATACTTCGTCGATAGGTGTGTGTAAATCGACGTGTATTCAAACTTCTATTTACTCAATTACACGTGACATTAACAATCTTGTAAATATAATTATTTCTCATTTATTTAACATTATTTTAATTATGTCGATTATGTACATATTTGGTGATGTGCATGTGGAAAATGTTCAGTCCACGTTTAGGTGATTGCAAGTCATGACCTGCAGTGATCTGGATCATTGCAGGTGACGTCCAGGTCATTGCAGGTGACGTCTAGGTCATTGCAGGCCATGACCTGCAGTGACCTGGGTCATTGCAGGTGACGTTCAGGCCAATGCAGGCCATGGCCTGCAGTGGCCTGGGTCATTGCAGGCCATGACCTGTAGTGGTCTTGGTCATTGCAGGCGACGTCCAGGTCATTGCATGTCATGTCTAGGTCATTGTATTTTACTTTATAGGAAAATGAATTTCTTGCCAAAAAAAAAAAAATTGAAAACGCGTCGGTTTTAAGGAAAATCGACGCCTAAAAAAAAAAAAATTCAACTTTACGCGTCGGTTTATAAACAACCGACGCGTAAAGATAGCCTTTACGCGTCGTTTTACAACCGACGCGTAAAGTCTTCACTTTACGCGTCTGCTTCATACGCGTCGCCTCAAAAACCGACGCCTATTCTCTTAAATAACCGACGCGAAAGACTATTTCTGTACTAGTGTAAGCCCAACCAATTCAACAACTTCTTCTTTCTCAAGTCTTTTCTTACACAACCGATACTCACTTTCAAGAATTCTCACTAATTTTTCCCAATCAAAGATTTACCCAACTTACCAAAAATTTGTACAAACCTGTGTATAATTATGCCTTTCCCTCCCTCCCTCACGAACACACACAAGTCGAGCACCATTCTAGGTAATACTCCTCCCCACTTCTAACTGATTTTCAATACCTCTCATCATTCACATACACGTTCATACATGATGTTCAGACTTCCAACCACCCATTTCAAAATCATGCTCAAAGCGGAACCAATCTCGAACCTCCATTGCCAACTACAAATCTGCCACAACCAAAAATTCCAGAAACTCAACCTCAAACCACCACCATTTGCCCCAACCAAATCCGCAGCCTCCAACCACCCGACCACCATCAAGCTGCCTTCTTGTGAATCGCCGAACGCCACCATAATTTCCACCATCCAACACCACTGCAGCACCACCCCCATCACCACACGAACCACCATGGACGCCGCCTCCATCAGCCTCCACTGCCTCATTTCAAGAACCCTCAAATCCACCAAAAACAACCCAAAAATCTAAGAATCAAATAAAAACCTAAGACTTACCTCAACCATCAGCAACTTCGAACAAGCTATGGCCGGAAAACCGCAACTCCCAAAGCCAAATTCCAAGCCTCGGATATCCTCCAGTATTGCACCTAAATCGCACTAAAAACCCAAGCTACTCACACCCACACCACCCTCACGATGCCACGTGCCGACGACTCTACCGCCAACCTCTCCACCGAAGGCGTGAAGCAGAGGAAGGGCGAAGCCCCCTCCCCGCTGCTCTACTGTCTCTCTCGACTGATGGTAGAGAGAGAATGAGAGGAGGAAATACGTCCCATTAGCCGAATCTTTCAACCCGTTTTTCAAAATGCCCATTGACGAAATTATAAGTAAAAAACAAAAAGGAAAAAAGAAATATTATTGGCAAAGTCTAATATACCCTTACTCTTATACAAGTATTTGGTCCGTCCATTTTTCCAAAACTCACCCATTTTGGTCCCTCGAAGAAGCGCTCAGTTCAAGGTCCGACCGTCAAAGAAGAGAGAAGAAGAAGAAGAAGAAGACATCCTTCAAAGTTCAAATACTAGACAAGGTTAGTTCGCATTTTTAACTTTGATTTCTAGATTTATAATTTGAAGTTTCATGAATTTGAACTAATGGCATTGAAAATTTGGGGACAGAGCTCGTCGGAAATGGCGAGCTCCGCCATCTACTGGACTGTCCGTCCGACGGACCACTTTTTGGTCCGGCCACCAAATATGGTCCGTCCAGACCCCTTGGAGACCTCTCTTGGGGCCGGACCATATTTGGTTCGTCTGGACCTTTTTTAAAATAAAAACCAAAATATATTCCAAATTTTAAAAAATATTATCCAAATTATTATTTTTGTAATAAATGATAAACAATGCCTTAATTAACAAACTTAATTAGAATTTTATAATGTAAAAGAGGTAAAATATTATTATTACCAATGATAATAAATTTAATTAGAATTTTATAATTAGAATTAATAAATATAAATATAATTTCATAATTGAAATAAAAAATATAATAATTTAATAATGTTGGAAAATGTAATTATAATTTCGTAATTTGCTAATGAAAAATGTATTAATATCATAATGTTAATAATTGTAATTATAGTTTCACAACTTTAATAAAAAATAATATGTTAATAATTATATAATGTAATATATATATATATATAGATACCACAATAACTAAAAATTAATTAATAATTTCATAATAATAGTTATATAAAATTTCATAATAATTAGAAACAATATAAGAAATTTAATTAAAAAATCATAATTTGCTAAGTAAAAATCTATTAATAATTTCATAATAATATTATTAATAATTATATAAAATTTCATAATAATTAAAAATAATATAAAAATTTAATTATAGTTTCATATTTTGCTAAAATTGAATGTATTAATAATTTTATATTAATATTAATAATAATTATATAAAATTTCATAATAATTAGAAATAATAAATATGAACTATACTTTCATAACTGTGAAAATATATATAATAGTTCATAACGTTAATAATTGTAATTATAATTTCACAACTATAATAAAAAAATATAAGAATAATTAATAATGTTAATATATATATACCATAATGATTAAAAAAGTAATAATGTTAAATTTATTGATATTGCAATATACTTTCTTGTAAGTGGTTTTAACATTTGAAATTATTGCAGAATGGAGTATGCAGTTGATCTTGAATTGAGAGGGTTTTCAGCTAAAGTCAGCCAGTACAGGACCTTTGACATCTTCGAAACAGTTATAAAGCTCCTTGATGAGGATCATTAAGATATTTTGAAGCGGTCTTTCCTATGGCCATTCCGAGAAATGACCGAGATGGAGTTTGCACCGCAGATAATAAACTCTCTGGTACTTCGACTTTTGAAGCCAGTCGACGGTAAAGTGTTTAGCTTTTCCTTCGGGGATGGGAAGATAGTCACCTTCTCTCCTTTTGAGTTTTCCCTCATCACGGAATTAAAATGTGGCCACGTTGACAAAAAGGACATAAAGTCCTATAAACCCTCTCCTCAATCCCGGCTTTATGTCAAATACTTTCACGAGAAGAAAAAAAAGTCCTGAGGTGGGAGCTCGAGCTAACTTTAAAGACATGTTCCGATAGTATGGACAAATTGAAGTGGGCATGGTCTATATTTTCGAGAGCTTCGTGAAGGGCAAGCCATCTAAAAATGGTATAGATTTATATGCTTTGGAAGTTGTTTATGATATTGAAGCCTTCAACAACTATCCATGGGGGTCTATACGTTTTGACGAGACCGTCAACATATTTAAGAAAAAGCATTCGATGCCTTCGAAACCGGGGGCCCCGCGGAAGTATGATGCGTACGGCTTCACGTACGCTCTGCAGGTAATAATTTTAAAGTTTTCAGTATGAATTTGTTTATTATGTTTTTCATCGTCATAATAATTGTAAGTTCCACAGGTCTGGGCGTACGAGGTTATTCCTACCTTAGGTGAAATGTGGGCAATTAGGACGGGGACGCGATTTCCTCGGATGTTGAATTGGAGGGCAACGGATAAACCAAGCTCTATGAGTCTTTCGGGTATCCTTGATGATCCTCAGGTAATTGTACGGTTTGATCAGAAATTATTATGAAAGTAATATATGATTTGACTCATTATTTATAAATCGTTCGAATGTTAATCTATTAGCTCGAAGTCCTGCCCGAGTTGACGGCTTCGACCAAGGAGGAGGGGCAGGACTACATGCGGAGATCGCCGTCACCGAGGAGATCTCACATACTTGTACCCTCCCCCATTCACACGGTAAGTTCATGGCTTTATTTTTCAATAAACTATTCTACCGTAGCTCATACATTTACATGTTATAATATTTGAGTTAAATAATTACTTTTCATGTTTGTTTTCAGCATCATGTACCTCAAGCTGATGATTTTTTTAGCGTGTGGTGGGGGTCATCTGTTTCGAGATCGGCGCCCTTTGGGATGAGCTCGGAGGTAGGGTCGACGCCCTTCGGGATGAGCTCGGACGTAGGGTCGATGCCCTTCATGATGAGCTCCGAGGTAGGGTCGACGCCCTTCGGGATGAGCTCGGAGGTAGGATTGACGACCTTCGGGATGAGCTCCGAGGTGGGCATGGACGATTCGATATGATGTTAGAGCATGATGAGCTGAATGATATGATAGCTTCGATGACGAGACAGGGTTTCGACGGGATGCCAGCATGGGTGGTGGGGGAGGAGGAGGAGGTGCCTCAGGTGGCGGTGGAGGAGGAGGTGCCTCAAGTGGTGGCGGAGGACGAGGTGGTGCCTCAGATGGGGGAGGAGGAGGAGGTGCCTCAGGCGGCGGCGGACGAGGAGGTGCCTTAGGCGGTGGAGGAGGTGCCTCAGGTGGCGGCAGAGGACGAGGTGGTGCCTCAGATGGCGGAGGAGGAGGAGGAGGTGCCTCAGGCAGCAGTAACGACAGAGGAGGAGGTGCCTCAGGCGGCAGCGGAGGAGGAGGAGGTGCCTCAGGCGGTGTCTGCAGATGTGCCCCAGGTGTTGGAGGAGATTGTCTAGAAGAGGGCACAAAAGCGTGCTATCGAGTTAAAAGAGTAGATTGTTAGTAAGAGGACAAGACAACCCTCACAGCATGTTCTTTCTCCCTTCAAGGCCGAGGCGAAGAAGAGGACATTCATTGACGGCACTTATGTCAACCTATTCCGCGAAGTCGATTCGGTAAAGAAAAAGGATTTTGATACATGGTACTATAAACTTGGGCCAAAGTAAGCTTCTTATGATTTGGTTTATTTATTTTTATACAGTTAACATGAACGTATAAGTTAGTACTAATTCTTTATTGATGCAGGGTTCGCTACGCGATTGGGAAGACAAACATATTTGATGCCAGAGATTGTGATGAGAATTGAGAAAGTCAAATCTCGATGCGCGAGCCTGTGGGACCCATGGTGAGATCCGATACCGACGAGGTTCAAGATTCGAGGCTAAACAAGTAATTAAAATCAAGAAAAACAAGCCAAGAATCAAGTTGGAGCAAAAAACAAGGAGAAATTGGAACCAGCCAATTTCGGTCGACGAAAGTCTGCAGAGAATTTTTGAAGGTACCCTCAGTTGCGTTCGGATGAGGGTTGGTTGACCGAAAGTCCAATTTCGGTCGACCCTGTGATCGACTGAAATAATTTCGGTCGACTGAGACACTCTGTTTTACAAAAAACGTGGTTTTTCTTGTAAATTTCAAAATTGCATCTTTTACCCATTTTGTACATTATATACACATTTCTTTTCATTTCAAACATAACTTGGTTGTTCATATGTGATGCTCTTGAGAGCTTAGCATTGAAGACTCCTTTTGAGGTAAGGTTAAACCTCCTTGATCTTGTATTATTCTTGGAAGTTAATAAACTTTACTTGAGTATTATTATTCTTGTGTTGTTGTTTATTTTTCGCCACCTTGGAATTTGTTTAGTTGATACCCATTGGGCTAGGGTTTGTTAACCTTTGAATTTTGGGTTAAATTTAAACTTGGGTTAAGGTGTTTATCCCTTTATTTACCACTTTAGCTTTCTTGGGTTGGTATTAAAATTGTTGTGGGAATTTTCGGTCCATATACCAAAGGGGTTCGCATCATTTGGTATCAGAACTTAGCTCTAATTTGGTAAACCTATCCTTTACATTATTGTTGTTGTTATTGAAAAAAAAAATGAAAATTGGAAAAGAAAATTGGGAAAAATTTATATGCTCATGTGTAATTGTTGATTCTATGTATTGGGTATATTGATTGTTGCATTAGTTGGGGGTTTCTATTAGCCAAACACTTACTTTCTTACATTATCCAAAGTGTACACATAAAGTGTTTGATCACTTGTCCCAAAGAAACATACTCTATTAGTACTTTATTGTTCAATGCCCATATATTTCTAACTACTTGGGGCTATCCAATTTTCATTATTGAGATTGTGTTATTAACATTTTATCTCATATATCACTTGCTTCATCCATTGGATAATTGTTGATCATTCACTTCTTGCAACAATTGTATTGTTGGGAGTTTTCATATATCCACATTATCCACATTCAAGGTCATTCAAAGATTGAGTACAAAGTGTTTGATAAATTGCCTCATTGAAAATTTACACTCCTTGTGCTTATTGCTCTACATCTATGCTTTGTCTATTATTTGTGGTTTGTCAATCCCATTGCTAAATTGTGTTCCTAGTATCTTATCCCACATAAATATTGTTCCTTTTGAGTATAGCAAACACATAAATTCTAGTTGTTATTGTGTCTATTTATTCTAAAATTCCTTCTACCTTTGTTTGTGATTTCCTTGACTTCACAAGAATTATACTTTTTGGTTTAGTTGATTACCTTCCTTGGAGAACTTGAGAAATGAGTTTTTGAGTGGAAAAAGGCAAGAGTGGCGAGCTCAATAGAGGGTAAAAGCCTAAATTGAGTGAAACACGAGTGAAAATTTTCTTGTGAGAACACTTTCACACTTGCACACCATGTCCATTTCCAATTCTCAAACTCAAGATTTGAAGTACTTGTTGGAAAATCTTTCAACCACCATGGCTAGACAAATGGAGAAAAGTGGGGGTGAGTTGGAAAATTTAGGAACAAGAGGGGAGAGTACATCAAATAGGGGAGGTGAAGAAATGATGTGCAGTAGAAGAAGGGGGAGGGATAATCTTGGGGACATAGTGTATAGGGATGGAGTTAGAAAACAAAATGGAAGTTTGGATAGGAAAATTAGAAGGGATGTTTGGAGTAATGAAAGGGATAGTGAACAAAATGGGAATATGAATAGGAAAAGAAGAGAGTGGTTAGATGATAGGCGAAATGGAGTTGATGAAAATATTGATAGTGTGAGAATGCAAAATTCATCACTCCATGGAATGGGTAAAATTGGAGAAGTTGAAGGAGATTGGAGTATGAATAGGAGAAGAAGAGAATGGGTAGATATGAGTGGAGATGGAATGGATGAGAAGGTTGATATTGAGCAAATGAAGACTTCATCATTCCATAGGAGGGAAGATAGTGAAGGTAGAGAAGTAGTGAATGAGATGAATGCTAGGCCACCACAATCCTTGGCACATACTAATGAGATGGAGAAACATGGGAAGGGTAATTTATACACTAGGTGTCTAGTGAGTGATAAACCATGTAGTCTCATGATAGATGGGGAGATTGACACTAATTTGGTGAGTGCTAGTAAAGTTGAGAAATTGGGATTACCGGTTAAGAAGCATCCTAATCCCTATGTATTGCAAAGGTTGGGTGACGATGGAGAAGTGAGAGTGAGTGAACAAGTTCTTCTTACTTTCAACATTGGAACCTATAGTGACTGAGTGATATGTGATGTAGTTCCAATACCCAATACTCACATAATTTTGGGAAAACCTTGGCAATATGAGCGAAATGCAAATCTTGATAGGAGGAGGAACCAGTGTAGCTTCAAAATGAATGGGAAAAAGGTTGTGATCCTATCTTTGAGCTCGGAAGAAGTATGCAAGGACCAAATGAAGCTCAAGAAGGAATTCGATGAAGAAAAAGAGAAGGGGAAAGAAAAAGAGAAGGAAAAGGAAAAAGAAGAAAAAGAAAGGGAGAATAGGAAAATAAAAGAGAATTCAATTGAGAAAATTGAAGAAAGCAAAAATGAGAGCATGAGAGTTGGGGCCACGTCCCTAGAAAAAGGAGAGACAATGAGGGTTGGAGCCACGACTACAGAAAAATGAGAGGTAAGAGAAGAACTGAGAGTTGAGGTTCCTACCTCAGAAAAAGGTGAGGAAGTGATGAGTGTCACCAAGAAAATTGAGAGAAAAGATCACCCCAAAATGTTCTTTACTCTTGAATATTCTAACACTTCCCTCCCTAGCTTGATTACTTCTTTGTTGCAGGGGATCTTTAAGAATACTTATCAAAGAAACAAGAAGCTCCAAAGGTATGCCAAGTGGAAGAACTTTATGGAGATATTTTCCTACCACAGCAAATACAATCAAGGTAAAGAAAATGTGGTAACCGATGCAACATCTAGGAGGTATGCTCCTAACACTTCTTCGAGAGCAAGGTTATTATATTTAGAATACATTAAGGGATTGTATGATATTGATGTGGACTTGACAAATGAAATTTTGTCGTGTGAAAATGTTGCATGTGATGAAGGTCATTGGCATGATAAATTCCTCACTTGTAAATCCAAATATTTGTGTGTGCCTATCTTCCTAAATGTCAAATTTCCTTATTTTGAATTTGGTAGGGACATAGATGTTGACGACCCGATTATGTCTAGCATGCATGTCTCATGTGGTAAAGTTTATAGGCAAAATGGATTTTTATGTTGTGAAAACAAACTCTCTATTCCTAGATGCTCAAATGCCAAATCTTTTTGTCATGAACTTATTATGGACTTGCAAGCTAATAATCCGAAATGGTTTTAACATTTATGAATCATGTGGTGAGCTATATTTTGATGAATTTTATAGACATGATCATTATTTATTTTGGAATATTATATTATTCATTCCTAAATGTGTCATGTGCGAATTGCTAATGGAACCAGCCAATTTCGGTCGATCGAAAGTCATTTCGGTCGACCGAAAGTCTGCAGAGAATTTTTGAAGGTAGCCTCATTCATATTCGGCTGAGGGATGGTCGACCGAAAATCCAATTTCGGTCGACCCTGTGTTCGACCGAAACACTCCGTTTTACAAAAACGGGGTTTTTCTTGTAAATTCCGAAATTGTATCTTTTACCCATTTTGTACATTATATACACATTTCTTTTCATTTCAAATATAACTTGGTTGTTCATATGTGATGCTCTTGAAAGCTTAGCCTTGAAGACTCCTTTTGAGGTAAGGTTAAACCTCATTGATCTTGTATTATTCTTGGAAGTTAATCAACTTTACTTGATTATTATTATTCTTGTGTTGTTATTTATTTTTCGCCACCTTGGAATTTGTTTAGTTGATACCCATTGGGCTAGGGTTTGTTAACCTTTGAATTTTGGGTTAAATTTAAACTTGAGTTAAGGTGTTTATCCCTTTATTTACCACTTTAGCTTTCTTGGGTTGGTGTTAAAATTATTGTGGAAATTTTCGGTCCATATACCGAACGGGTTCGCATCAGATTGGTTCGGAATAATCTTTCGGAGCGCGGCTTGGCTTGCCGAAGATGTAAGTATATCATCGTAGTTATTTGATCTCACTATATTATTTGTTGATTTTATAATATTTAATTCGCTTATGTGTTTTATGTTGTAGCATGTTGACCTTGCTATGGAGTTACTGAGCGATCGGGCTAGTAGGTACCCGAAATCTTTCGGCTTTCCCGGGGGAGTGATCTTGTGCTGGCGCTTTAAAAACGTTGTCGACATCGAGTACTCAACGTACGAAAGCAACCCTACCTCGTACGTGTTTCCAGATTACATGTTGGACTACGTGGTAGGGGCAGAGCCCGTGTATGGCCGGTCGTGGACGGGTTGTACACACCTCTACATTCCGGTGATTACGAACTCGCACATCATTATTGTTGAGGTCGTGTTCGCTGAATCGAAAATGTATGTGTACGACTCCGATCATGGTTGTTTCACAGAGACCCAGCTGTAAGAAGCTTCTATATCCTTGGCAGTCATTGTTCCTCTAATGGGTAAGCGTGCTAGAATTGATTTTGATGATGTACTAGCCATTGCGAGGATCACGGGGATTTCCAAAAAAGGTGTCAGGTAAATTTTCTTATACTTGTACTCTAGTATTTAATTAAATTCTAAACTATGTTCATTTATTTCACTAAAGTTTTTTTTTTAACTTACAGTGGCGATTGCGGGATTTTTGCAATGAAATATATTGAGTTCTTGAGCATTTTTTATTTGTAAATTTCTTTATTACATTTGAAATTACAACTGCATACATTATTTTCAATTATCGTCATTCAATATTTTCACGTGCATTAATTTACATATTAAAAATTTTAAAAAAAAATCCATGTTTGGTCACGATCCTGCCGGGAAGTGATCCAATCCGACCGATGCGTGGTCCGACCGGACATATGAGTGGTCCGACCGGGAAGTGGTACTGCCGGACCGATTGGGTGGTCCGACCATGAAGGTTATGTGGTTCGTCCGTGGGGTTTTAGGGTTTAGGGTATGGAGGGTTAATTAAGAGTAAAGTTGAATAAATTGTCTCACAAGTATATATAACAATATATTTTTTGGAACAAAAAAATAGTGTGTGTGTGTGTGTGTGTGTGTGTATAATTGCTAAATTTCTTTTTTTATATAATAATTGCTAAAAAAAAATTGTGAATTTCACCTTCTCATGATTGCTCTCACAGAAGTCCTCGGGGCATATGCTACATATATTATCGGAACTCATTATCAACTTCTTTCGATTATCCACATTTACACCATCACTTTTACGGAACCAAACACTAAAATAGAAAACTAATATACTAATGACATCAGCATATTAATTTTCTGTTTTGTGTTTGATTCTATGGAAATAAAGTTGTATAGGTGGAGATTGCAAGAAGTTGATAATGGATTCAGATAATATATGCAGCATATGTCTTGAGGACTTGTGTGAAAGCAATCCTGGAAAAGTGAAATGTTCATGAATTGCTTATCTCACAAGAGAATACGATGCATATTTCTTGAAAAAATAAAGTTATTGTGGGCACCACAAAGTGTAATTATTAAATAATACCAAAACAAAAAATTTATGCATTTCATCTTCACTAGATTGCTTTCACAAAAAAGATCGAGACACATGCTACGCTGATTATTTGAATCCATTTCCATTTTCCTTCGATTCTTCACATTTACAAGAAGATGGAAATGGATTCAGATAATTAGTGTAGCATGTGCCTCGATCGCTTTTGTGAGACCCATCCAGGGAAGGTGATATGCATAATTTTTTTTGTTTCGCAATTAATTAATAATCACACGTTTCTGATGACCTAAAATATTTTTTTTTCCCCAAGAAACATTTATCATATTTCATCGTATGATAAGCAATTCATGAACTTTATTAACATAGAGAAAATAAGATAATTTATTATCAACAACACTACAATTACAATAAAAGTTTTAATAGTAATAAAATTAATTATTTAAGAGAATCTGACTAGTACAAGTTTGGCGAGTATGACCAACTGCGCCGCACCTGTCGCACTTTCACGGTTTGGGAAACTCTCCAGTAGATGGTATTCTAGACGTACGTACACGTCTAGGAGTACGTCGTTGGATATTCGATGGCAGTAAATTATCAAGCGGGAGCAAGTGTTCGGAAAGTTCTCACTCAGCCTCATTTGGTAGAGGAAATATAGTTTCAGCATATGCTTCTCTCCACAAAGCAGTGTTATAGTACTACGTTGATAATGACTGTGATGGAAATCTCTCAAGTTGAAACTGTCTACACGTGCACGTGTTGTCATTCAAGTCCACAACATAACCAACATTACGTCCGCATACGACGTTGAATCTAAACTAATCCAGTGGCTCCACGCCCAACCTTCTAGCCAGGTCTAATGTCTTGAAGAGTTTGGTTTCCATGGCAGGGGTGAGATAAGATGTGTATGATTGAGATTCCTAGCATCTATCGTGAAACCAAACCTGTAACTTCTCCCTGATGTTCTCAATCATTTCCAGAATTGGTAACTCTCGATCCTTCTTAAATAATGCATTCAAATACTCTACGTTATTTGACGTCATCATATTGTATCGACGTCCTGAAAATTGACACCGTGCCCAATGTTGAATCCCCAATTTATCTATTAAGTACTCCGAGGCAGCCTCACTCTTGTTATCTATTTCGATCATGAACTTATTATAATCTTCAAAAGTGTAAGCCTCTGCCGCTCTCTTAAACAAGGAAACGATCTCAGTGCCACGGTATGTCGTCTTCAAATTGCCTTGTATATGGTACATGCAATAACCATGGTGTGCCTCGGGAAAAACTTCAGCTATACCATTTATGATAGAATTTTCCCAATCAGTTATAAAAGCAAGGTCATCGACATCTCCAATTACTTCCCTCAACTTTGAGAAAAACCAATTCATCGCTAGATCATTTTCGCTATCCACTATGCCGAACGCAAGAGGGTATATTTGAATGTTGGCATCTTGACATGTAGCAATAATTAACTTCCCTTCATATCTAGCTTTCAGTGTTGTACCATCTACTAGAATTAGAGATCGCATCAATCTTCTAAATCCATTTATGCATTGTCCAAGATCCATGAAAAAAATACTTGAAGCGATTGTTGTCGTCAGCCTCAATAAAGAAAGTCGAACTAGGATTAGTTCTCGACATGTTATGACAATACCTGGCTAATTTCGCATAACTTTCCTCGGGTGAACTCATTAAATCATCTAACACACATTCTCTAGCCTTCCAGGCCTTCTGGTAGCTCATAGTCACCCCAAAATCTCTCTGCACATCGTTAATGATGTCTCTATGTCTATAAATAGTCCTTGGGTCATCAAACTTATGCATTATCTGTCGTCCTATAAACCATGAACGCGCTTGTCTGTGATCATTTCGACGAATGCCCACTTGACAAATATGTTCTCGTGCATACTTGCGAACTACGAAGAATTGATTTGTGTCCATCCTCGTTGCTCGCAGATGCCAACTACAATTATCATCTACACAGACAATTTTGTAGGTACTCCTATCTGACTTCTTCACTTTAAACTCAAAATTGTGCTTAAGTGCAATACTGTGCACCGCTTCTTGGAGATCTTTCTTGGTATTAAATAATTGCTGGACTTCCAAATCTTCATCATCTAGAACCACACGTGAACAATTAGTCGATCGTGAACTTGGCCCAGCCTGTGAGTTCTCGAAGTGCTCATGTTGACGTCTAGATAAATTAATCAGATCATTGTTTGTAAATGGAATGTCCTCCTGATTGTCTCCGACTACATCGTGACCTCTATGGGTGATAAGAGGATCATGGAGTATAGCAACTGTATCAGGAATAACATCATCATCCTCACGAGCTATTTCTAATGTGTCCCAAATATCATTCCCATTCCGATCCCCACCATCGAATTCTTCAATATGATTAACGGGGGTATTCTTTCGTACTAAAGTTACACAGAGATGAATAGTTTCCTTTTTATTCGCCTCAATTAACCACATAATTTGCACGTCAGAAGTAACAAACACAAGGGTGGCAATGCAACAGTAGAATTAGAGTTATATAGAAATCCAAAGTTCATATCATATTCAGATGGATTAACTTCGAGTTGATCTTGTAGTTTGTTGTACAAGTCTGTAAATGACATACCCGGTGTTAATTAAATTACAGAAATGTTTTGATCACTTGTATATTTCCATGACCATCGCAGATTTTCATCAACTACGAATTCACAAAAATAAGAAACTGGGATGAAAGTCATATCTGCATTAATTAAAAATAATAAATTTTCAAAACAACAAGTTAGGGAAAATCAGAGTAACTGATAAAAAAATAATTGTAAAAAAAAAATAGTCGGTCGGGCCGGACCATGCCTCGGTTCGGCCAGACATGACTGGTCCGGCCGGACCGAGACATGGTCCGTCCGGTCTGACCATGTCTCGGTCCGGCTGGACCGATGACCGGCACATTTTGGTCTGGTCCAATAGATGAATTTTTCGATAATTTTTGGTTGCTGAAATTATAGATTTGTTGAATAAGTTTAACACAACGAGAACAAAATTAAATACAGTATAATAAATATTGCTAAATCAACTTACCAATAAGAAGTAGCGAATGAAATCTTTCAGTTGAGTTTTGTATTTTTTTTGCGGATTTTTGTAGTACAAGCATATAAAAAATGAGAGAGTAATTTATCTGTGTATTGAGCACAAGCAAATAAAAAAACGAGAGAATAATGAAAAGTGAGAATTGTATGGTTTTTGTTTTAATATAAATATGAAATAAATGAAGGGTATAAGAGAAATATGGTTATTAAGGGTATACACGTCTTTTTAAAGGAAAAAGGGTATTGTGGTTAGTTTTTGATAAGTTAGGGTATTTTGACTTAACCCATGTTTGACTTGGGCATTTTGAAAATTCTCCCGAATGAGAGTTGTGTTATTTTTATTTTTGAATTTTGTGAAATTAATTTTAAAACCCCAAGTTTCAAAAATATATTATTTTAGTCCTTTCGTTTTTAAAACGTTTTATTCAGTCTCTATTGAGTTTTAAAAATGTTTCTAGTCGATCCTTAATTTTTGCAAATACTATTTCAGCCCTAGTGTAGAAACCCGAAAACTTTTATCTTCTTTAGAATATGTGGAAAATGAGACAATTTACTATCATGAGCCTAGCTCATAGACAAACATTATGTTTGGTCCATATAAGATAGATAAAACCCAATGCTAGTCGAAACAAGTTTATCATATGCCATAAACTAAATTCAAATGCACTTATAAATGAATGATAGGTTGCTTGACATAATGGTAAAAAACATGGTGATTCGCACAAGTGATATGGGTTCGAGTCATCATGCATGCCTTTTTGTTAAATGAATATTTTATTAAATTATTTTAAAATATATAGGATTTGATTAATATTTTTCAAATGAGAAACTCTATAAGAAAAGTTTATATTTTTTAAAGTCTAAAGAACTATGTTGAACAATTTATTTTATAGAAGGATATAATTGCATCTTTCAAAAGTATAAAAAAAAATAGGGGGACTTATAAAGTTTATTTAGCCATGTATATACTTTCTTATGTTTATTGGAATGTTTGGGACTAAAGGGGCAATATACTTTGATTTTAAACTTCTCTCTCTCTCTCTCTCTCTCTCTCTCTCTCTCTCTCTCTCTCTCTCTCTCTCTCTCTCTCTCTCTCCAATATATAGAAAAAAAAACACACACACACACACACATATATATATATATTAAACACATTCATACGTTGATACACTGTAAAAAATCGAAAAATTGCAATGAAGAAGAAATGAAAGCGCTGATTTTCACATTTATTCCATTTAATCACTTTTAAACACTCCATAAACCTCCACTTAAAACAACCCATTACACCATTTATAATTATCACATAAATGAAACCAATTTCGTCTCTTCAAGGGGTAGAAATGGTGATTTCAACTTATTTTACCCATTCACATTCCTTCCACTATAAAAGGAGTCTTCTAAGATAGTGTGCAAGTTCCTTGGCTTCAAATATCACAAACCCATGAAAAAATATTATTTTGAAGAAGCTTAAAGTTCAAGCAAGTAAGGTGATCGGATTTGTATAGCGACGTTAATCGTCGGGAAACAATGTTCACCTTCCAAGCTTTTATATCCAACGCTTTTGAATTGAGGTAAGTAGAGGTCCAAGTGGTTATTTCATTTTCAAATTATGAAATTCTCAAAAGCTATGAAAGAATGGTACCTTCGGGTATGGTGCTTTGGCACTACTATAGATGAATGATCATTCTCCGACTTTATGTGTTATGATAAATGTTATAGAAATTTGGATTTTGCCGGAAATCCATCTTCGTTCAATGGTAAGAACTATAGTTGAGTTTTTCTAAATTTGATAATGGAATGCACCTATGACATCTATTGACTTTCGACTCATGAGTTAACTCCCTTCTACAGGTTGAATTTGTGGCATGAGGTCGTCGATTTCGGATTGAACGATGGAGATGCGAGATGGTTCAAGTGGTGGAGTTTTTCTTTAAGGACAATAAGAGTAGTAAACCGTATTTGGAATTGTTTTTATTGTTATGCATTAAATTTTGTTTCCATGTCATAATAATGAACGTTTAATTGTTATGTTGAAGACACATATGTTGTGTGAAAGGTTTGTGCAAGTTAAGGATTGAAATCAGGGTTAAAAGAAAAGAAAAACTGTGTCGAAACAAGTGTGTCCAGCCAATTTCAGGACGTTACTGTTCATAGCACAGACCTTGAAATGAAATTCTGAAGACACGATGACACTCATCACTGAATTATCTTTCTATGAGGCCAAATATCACTTAATTCAAAGTTGTATTGGGTCTGTATGAATTTTTAAAAAGAAGTGTACGTCATAGTGTTCTTTCCGAGCTTCCAGCTTCTGTCCTTTGTTTCAAAACATCATATCTTACTCATTACTTGGTATTTTTGGATGAAACGAGTGAGGTTTGATAGCTTAATTAATGACTTAGCTAACATATAGACTTGAAATCATGTCTTTTCAATGTCTGTAGGATTTGTTATGTCACTTTAAGTAATGCTGCACGGTTTAGTTTTCAACTGGAGTCGAAACAGTGTTTTGAAAATTGTTTTAGTACTACGTATCTTGTCAACGGAAGCCGATTTTTGGAGATGTTGTACGTCAGTGAGTCTTTTATATATATTTAAAATTTCATAAAAAAATGAAGTGGTTTGATAAGTCAAATGAATTGTTAATCATCAATGCTTGAAACAAAAAGAATAGGACCTGCATTTTTCTTTATGTGAGGGAACTATTTAGCAAAGGGAGGGGGGGTGGTTTGCTTCTAATATATATATATGTGTGTGTGTGTGTATATATATATATAAACTAGTTTGAACTTTGAACCTGTATGTTAAGAGGCATACTTTTTACCATTTGGGTTATGACTACTTTCATTTCAAACAATGCATTGACATGTTTATATATTTTAAAAATTAGGAAAAAAATTGTTTACTCTTTCGTGAACTAAACATTTTGAAAAAAAAAAAAAATCTCCAAATTCCTATTTTAAATATTTTCTTTAAAATAAATTCATTGGTTTATTAATTGATTTTTTTTTTTAAACTTACGATCTATGATTTAAATGTTTTGGTAACATTTCAACCCATACCAGCTTGGGGCGTTACACCTAGATTCTTAAATTCAATTTCTTTAAAATTATAAATTAGTCCCAAATTTTATTTTGTTACTTTATTCTTTAATTTCGAAAGTACTAATTTAAATTAATTTTCTTTTGGCTAGACGAAGCAGTTGGTGAATTAGGAGATTGACGTACTATTCCTACTCCACCTTTTGTAAACTCGTTAAGTTTGAGGTAGACTCGTGCCCCACTAATTAGTTTAAATTATAATTGCATGTTTTATGTGAATTTACGTGATTTATATGCTTAATTGCACGAGATGAGACAAGACAAGATTATCCCTTATGAGATAAATTGAGAAATTTATGTTATGCATGTCATAATTTATATGCTTTATTGCATGAGATAAGACAAGAAAGTTTCATTTGTACTCACTAAGTGATGCTTATGATTAAGAAGAGAATGTCACTGTATTGTTTGCATAATTATGTGTTCAATTATTTTATAAATTAATTATTCACGATGAATCCACTGAGTATTTCTTTGAAATGTTCACCCCGTTATTTTAACAATTTTTGCAGATTTCAGAGATGGTGACGAATGATGAGTAGTAATGGGCAACCATTAATAGAAATTATTTTTAAAGTCGTGCTTTATGAACTCAGTTATTTAGAATTTCATGTATTATTCCTAATTATCTATTTAAATTTTGGTTACCGTTACAATTTTCAATAAATAAATGTACTGTTTGAAATTTATTTATCTTCCGCAATAATATTTTCATTCAAAAGTTAGTTTTTAAAGAACGACGTGGTATCCCGAGTTTTACGAAACTCGGGGCATTACAGTTGCTCGTTTGCCTCCTTTTGTTTCTTCTTCTGTCTTCAGTACTTTGTGTACACTGGAGGTGTCGATGAATTAAGGCAAGGATTTGGCCACGTGTCATGTCTTACGATAGTAGATATCGACAGTGTTGATATGCGAACATATACTTTCTTCTTATAAACATCATCGAAGTACTCCAAAAAGAACTGGATTCTACGTAATAAAAGTGCGGCGATGACATGGTTGCAAGGTATCCGTGTCAACTGCCATCCTCGACATGAGCATGTTCTCTTACGAATTTCTACTACATGTACATTTGATTGGCAATGTGATGAATCTAGAACCCCATGACCTTTAACTCAATTTCCAAAAACCCATATGTTTTCAAATTGCTAAAATAACTATTTTACCCCTTACTTTGAATTAAATGACTAAACTTTTCATGCATTTATAACAAGGAAGGAGAAATCTAAATCAAGTTCAAGAGACTCTTCAAATGTAAAATCCTCAATATCTTAAAGAGATAAACCTTGAAATTAGGCTCGAATTATAAAGTCTTTAATCTAACTTTTTAATAGAGTTTGGTAGCCAAACTCGATCTCGATTTGTATTTTATACTGATTGCAATTAATAAATGAAAAATGCTAAAGGTAATGCAAAGTTGTATCGCAAGGTGTACCGCACAAACACAAGATGAGTATAATGACTATTTTACCCTCCCCATGTGTGAGTGTTCGATACACCTTGCAATACCTGTAGCATTGTATTTAATAAATTCCAAGCTTCAATCCTCAACTTCTTGAATTATTCAATTAATATTTGAAATATTTTTGAGCAATTTCAAGAGCCTCTTTATTTTTATAAAGCATTTTGTATATAATAGAGTGCCTGTTTAGAAGGAATTTCTTTTTTTTTTTTATATCAATAATATATTCATATGTATAATCGTTATCTTTATCTATATAAATAAAAGTGATGATATAGAAGCACTGAAAGTCATTTTCTCGCTTAAGTGCACTTACAATTGTTGGAAACAACAAACAAAATAAAATAAAAATTCGTGTAGATTACTGTCGTATTTAAATTCGTGTAGATTAATGTCGTGTTTAAATTTGTGTTGATTAATTATTTTTTTGAATACAAATAATGTTTTGATTTAAGTATCATATTTAATATAATTAAAATCATACATTTAACTCCATATCAGTTTAGTTTTTATTTTGTTTAGGTATTAGTATCATATTAAGTGTGTGTTCAACAACTATTATAACACCCCCATGATTTGTGTTATTTATGTTTTCTAGGTAAAATGTGTGGTTAAAAATTTGAGAGGGAAAAGATATTTGGTTAAAAAGTGATGTTGAAAATTGTGTCGATTATAACACGAAAATGCGAAATTGCCGAACACATGCTAAATAGTTAATATATTATTATTATTGTTATGCACATTTTTATTATAATTGCAATGATTTTTTATTATTATTAACACTAAAAAAAATTTATTTAATTTTTATTTGAAATTTTATTAACACTAATATTGACTGAATTCAGTAAATACTTATATTATTTAATTATTGTATTTTATTCATTTGTTGTTTATGTTATAAATCATATGGGTAACTAATAAACTAATAATATTAAAATTACGTTTTAATTATTAATTATGGGTGTTAAATTCAAGATCTCAACGAGAAGTTTAAAATCAATCTTACAAATAAGAGCAATTTCTAAACATAACATTAATAAAATCATCTCAAATATTAAAGGTAAAAATTTTAGTTATACTTTTACATTTTTCAATATCCAATCTTTTTAATTTATCTCATTTAAATTCTAAAATGATACCTATCCTATCTTACCTAAATTCAATTTGACCTACATAATTAATTTTGAATCTTTTTCTTATTAAATTAAAAAATAATAATAATAGATATCCAATCTTTTTATGTAAATTCAATTATCCTCTTAATTTTTACAACTTTAAGTTTCAATAAACTCATTGGTTCATTTTGTAAAATATATATTACAAATTTTAACTTTTAGTTCATTGAATTCAATAAAAAATAAATGTAGAAGTTGTTAGCAAACTCATTCTATTTAAAAATAGATTATGATCAACACATTTATTTAACATGCATAATTTTTTTGGGTAACGTGACCCTTCGACTACTAGATGAAAAATAAAATGTCATGGTGCATTGAAAATCATTGAATAAGAGTATGTTTGATAGAGATTATAGATTAAAATAACTTTAAAAGTGTGGTTGGAAGTGTAGGAAAAAGTGGTATAGAAACTAAAATAGTTATCAAAACAATCAATTGAGTGATCGGAAATGTTAAAAAGTTATTTTCATTTTTTAGAATATGTGGTTAAAACGTAGTATGTGCAATTATAAAAAATGAGTTTTTAAAAAATGTGTTGTTGAGAATGAACATTGAAAAAATTTATTTTTAAATAATCAGTTCTATACGAATAAGTGATAAAGTCTTATGTCTCTTGTAGGTTAAGTCCCCATTTATAAATTGAGATGTATAGATATTTTTTGTATATAAAGTTAATAGTATTTGTAGATTTTGATTGTAATGTATTTTCTTTTTTACAATGTAATGAAATGAAATATTTGTTTAATAAATTTAAATATCAATTATCAGATTAAGATAGTTAGTACCAATTCTTATAGTACTATTCGAGATGTCGATTAATTAATTGGTGAATATATATTAGCATCTTTATTTTATTTTATGATTTGAAAATTGTAAACATTCCAACTTTTAGAAATTAATTAACCTAGGCACGACTTTAGTCATTAAATCAAAATTGTGAAGTATAAAATGTCCAGATTTTACTTCGCCTAAATAGACTAAGGAAACTAGAGAATGAACAAATAGTTGTTAAAAGAAATATGACAGTCGCAACTTTAAGTTTTACTTTTCTTAATATTTTTCATTACATATGAATGCACAATTTATGCATTCAAGTTACTTGCCTCTTTTATTTCATTTTGTGCTAAGAAATTTTATGTTATTCATACAAGGATATTAAACCGAGTAAAAAAGCATATAAAGAGAAAGAAAATTATAAATTATCCACAATTTGTATATATAAATAATGTTTTTTGTTGTTCATTATGTTATTTTTGTTTGGCATTGTATTTTACAACTTATTCAATAAGTAATTGTCAATTATATCTTCTGTGTATCGCATGGGTGTGATTACTAGTTCTTCCTCCATCCCACAAAGATAAACTTTTTTTTTTTGTCTGTCCCAAATTATAAGTCACTTTTCTTATTGAGAATATATTAAAGTCTTAGTTTCCTAATATACCCCTATTTAATATATATTTTTATCAACAAACATGAACAACATATATTTCAATAGGTGATATATTAGGTAAAATGTAAGTAAATTTATAATTTCAACATATATTAATTATTTTTAACAGAAATGAGCATATCTTTATAGGACGGATGAAGTATATATTAAATTAGAATAGCCATCATCAAAATCAGCACATTGTTTCTTGCCAAAATAACTGTTTAAATTTGGAATTTTTGCCAAAAAGGTAGTGTATTTGTTGTAAATATTATCTTTATATTGGTGAATGAAAATTGTACCCCTATAACCCTAGACATTATTACTTTTTATATCTCTATTCTCACTTATACATATGTGACTCCGATTCATAATAAAATACACAAATTTATTGGCCTCTTTATTTAATCTTTCTAATTTATAGCACGTTATCAGTACGTGTCTCTACCAAAATGAGTTAGAAAAAATTCTCAAAATCCCACATATCAAAATATTAGTTAGAAGTACCTTGGTGGTTCAAATTAAAAATAGTTTCTCATTATTGGAGGAGATAATCTGTCAGTATCATTGAACTTTTATATAGCCTCGGTGGTTCAGATTCCAGTCAGGAGGATGTAAAAAGATTTTGTGGCGTATTTATTTATTATTATATTACATTTTTACTCTTGAAGTAGTACAATAGTATATTAATATTTAAAAAAATATTAATCATAAATTTGTCCATTACAAATTTATTGATGTTATTGATTTATTGTGTTGTTGCTCTTGAAATAGCACAACAGTGTGTGTGTGTATATATATATATATATATATATATATATATATATATATATATATATATATATATATATATATATATATATATATTCCAAAAGAATATTAATTATACATCTGTCAATTACAAGTATTATTGTTATTATTGATTTAAATTAATAATTCATTATGTTACTCCTGAAGTAGCACAGCATTATAATTAATATTCTAAAAGAATATTATTTGCTCATGAAGAGAATATATTAAATTTTTCAATATTTCGGAAGAATATTGATTTATTATTTTCGAAGAATCGAAATAAGTTCGTTAGCGGAAGAAGTCATCTTATTCCAGCACATTAATTTTCATTCTAAAAGGAACTGAAAATTTGTCATTATCTATTTTTGCCAATATCTATTATGTTTTCCTGTACCATTAAGTTTGTTTTTGCTCTTTCAATCCTATCGTTGGCAATCACTACGTTATTTTGAATTCCCACATTGATTATTTAGATTTATGCCTTTTTTACTCTACCACATATTAGTTATACCTCTAATTTTTATATATGGAATTGACGTGTATGTTTAGTCTCTTTTGCATATCGGTAAAAGATTTAATCAATTTTGTTAACTTCTATATATGGAGATTCTTTTTCCTGATCTATGTTTGGTAATTAATTTTTATATATAAATTCATATCATGTTTATACGGTAATTAATATTCTTTAAGCTGATTAAATATTCGTAAATGTTCGTTCATAATTTTTGAATTGATAATATATCATGTTGTTGCTCATGAAGTAGGACAACATTATTGATATTCTAGTAAAATATTACTTGCTCATGAAGAGCAGTATATTACAATTTTATTATTCTAGAAGAATATTGACTCAATGCTCTTGAAAAAGTATAATTTAAAATATATTTTAAATATGGTATTGGCATTCTCAAAGAAACACAACTTACATTTGATAAATATTACAAAAGATATTTTATCGTCACTTGTATAGAGTACAAATATTGTAAGTTCGAAAGGTAGAAAAAATCATTAATGTCAATATTCCAGAAGAATGTTATTTGCTCCTAAAGAGCATAATTTGTCAATATTTCAGAAAAATATTGACTTATTATTCTTGAAGAATCGCAATTTTAGAAATATAATTATTTCAGAAGAATAATTCATTTTTTTGCTCCTACTAGCATAATAGACATTAATTATTGTTATAATTGAATGAGCTTCAAATCAATATTCCGGAAAAATATTGCGTTATTGTTACGTTTCAATATTCTAGAAGAATATTATTTTTTGCTCATGTGATAAATATTACATTCTTGTTCTCAAAGAAATTCGATTTTTTAATTTATTAGGGTCCGTTCGACTAGGTTTTAATTAGGAGAGAGAAGGAATTTAAATTATTTTGTTGATTTATTTGTGTTTTCTAGGAAAGATATGGGGTTAAAAATTGTAGAGAGAAAATGTGAATGATTAAAAAGTGATTTGGGAAATTGTGTAAATTAAATTTGGCCAATCATTACAAATTAATTTACTAGCCGAACGGTGCCTTAATAATCTAGAATATTATTATGATGTAGAATAATCTATTGTTGTGGTGATTCCTGAAGAATCATAATTTTATTTCATATTAAATATTATAACGGAATATGATTTGCTCTCGAATAGCTCAATATTATGAGATATGTTATTAATTTGATATTCTGAAAAAATATTTTGTTATTACTCCTGAAGAAAAACAACTTTATTTTATGATAAACATTTCAATTTATTATGTTACTTGTTCGCGAATAACATAGTTTCTTTTTTCTGCTCCAAGTAAAGGTTAATATTTTATTAATTTTGAATTTCTATAGAAAGTGGTATAGCTATTCGATCTTATCATACAGTTTTGATTATACCAACTTATAATAAACATTTGTTTGAATGTATACTTTACATTCAATAATGTAGTACAATATTCCAGAAGAATATTGTATAACTATTCTAGAAAATGAACAATTTAAATCAATATTTCAAAAGAATATTGATCTAAATTGATATTCTAGCAGAACATTGCAGCATTAGGAATATCTAATTTGAGAAGAATATTTTGTTTTTGCTTTTGAAGAAGCGAAATCTTATTTCACACTACATATTCAAGTCTAATATGTTTATATGTTGTTGCTCCCGAAGAAGAATAACAACTATAAAATAATATTAACTGCTCTTGAAAGAGTATGATTTTATAATTTCAATATTCCATAAGAATATTAACATATTGATTTTGAATGAGCAATAAAAAAGTGTTTTCGAAGTAGCATATGTTTTGAAAAATATCTCATTTGAGTTCATATTTATACCTAAAAGAAAACATATAACTAATGCCATGGGGACATTGATTAGTTTGAATACTTGAATGATATATGATTATATAATATTTAATTAATTATTGAATTATATCTTATATTAAACCAGAAGTTCAATTTGATTTTATTATTTGGCATGACCAGTTGGACCATCCATTGGATCAATGATGATGCGAAATTAAAATGGATACTCAATGAAGAACCAGAAGATTCTTCAATTTAATCATATATGATGTTTGTTCTCTTTCATGAAATTTTTTGACTATCACTAGCCAAAATAGAGATTAAATTCTCTATATTTATGAAAATAAGTAGGGTGATAAATGTAGCCCTATCATCATCCACGTTGATCATCTAAATATTATTTGTGTCTAATAGATTTGATAAATATACTAGATGATTGCATGATGTCCGCAACTTGAAGTTTTTGAAATTATTGCTCAAATTTTAAATTATGAACATAATCTTCAGATTATATAATCAAGAATATGTCTTGATAATGCTAGTGAACATGAATCTCAACATTTTAATAAGTGTTAGTTGGAATGTTGATAAATAATTTAACATTTTTGCTTGTTAAGTACCTCCAATTAATCTAATTGAGAACAAATACTTCCCTTTTTGTTTAAGAAATTCTATTACGCATCATGCCAACATCAGAGTTCTCTATGTTATAATTGTTTTATGGTTAGAGCCTAATTTTTCCATCTAATTTTTTAATAGTGCAATTGATCCACCACAATGCACTAAAATGGAAAATAAAGAATGTTAAGAAAAATGCGTGGTTTGAATATATATCCAAAATGGGTGATATTTTACAACGCCGAAAAAATGATTGCCAATTTGATTAGACAATTTTCTCAACATTGGAGAAAATATTAGTAGCTTAAAATCAAACAAATGCATCCTATTATGTTATATATATCCTTGCAATTGATAATACAAACTAGAAGCTTGATTGAAAATACGAACAAAAAGTTAAAGAGATAACATAATTACAAGATGCATAAGAGATTAATAAAATCTCATGTACTAGCTACAAATATTCTATCTTATATTGATGTATAGCACGTCTGAAGCGTAGCGATATCTGATTAGAATAAAGAATCACAAATAAATAAAAATAGAGCAAATGATTATGATAGTCTTATTGAGCAGTCATATACTCGTAAGAGAGTATTTTTTGACATAATTAATCGTAAATCTCTATAAGAGGTTCAAGTACTTGAAATATTGAAAATTGAGATCTTTATAGTTATGTCTTGTGGGGAAGAAATCAAATTGAGATGATAATTGTGTCGACACACTTTGTAAAGCACTTATGCAAAAGCAAACTACGAAGCTAGAGTCGCATCATAATATAAATGATAGTGAGGATAATAAAAGGAAATATGTATAAGAAAATTAACATAAAAATAGCTTGCAATGGTATACATTCAGGCTAAATTAAACATACTACAAAACTTGAAGTCTTGAGACCTGAAATCCAAACACTTAAAAGTATAAAGCTAGTAAAATACCTATAGGTATAGCCGTAATACACGACTTGTTATGTAATTAATGTTTCAAAGATCTAGCACAGATACAATATTTTATTTGCCTGACAAATGCCTAATAAGTGCCAATAAATATATAATTATTAGAAATGTAAATACTGATAGATGATTGACTCTAATTACTAGCTTGCACTCTTTGATGTACAAATGAGTGATATCAAAATGTATGATCATTAACTCGATACGTTGAGAGTATTCTTTGAAACACCAATGAGTGAGATTAACAAGGTGATACGATCCGAACAAGGCATCGAAGGGCGAAGTCGAGGCATCGGCGATATGACGGTGATCTACGTGGAAGACAGAGCAAGTTCCGTGTTGGGGTCGAGCCGGGAGGAAGAAAGGACCAAGCCGAGTCGAGTGGTCGAAGTTCCTTGTGCAGAAAAATCATTACGGCCGTAATGAAGGTCCTTCACAGCTATAACCCGTATAATCATGACCGTAAACGCTATTATCACGGCCGTAACCAATTCTAAGGGGGAAAAGGAAGAATTTCAGCAGAACAAGACTTACGACCGTAAGTCTGGAAGTTACGACCGTAACATCTAAGCCGAGGGCATTTCACGGTCGTAATCAATTTCGTCTTGGCCGTAACTATTGAAGCAGTTTTGGACCCAAGAGGCATTTACGGCCGTAACTGGATCCTTCACAGCCGTAACTGAGGAGCGGGTCAAATTTTGCGAGAATTTTAATTATTTTGTTTCCTTTTTGGTTTTTAATTTATTTTCCTATTTTAGTATTTTAGTCTAAATAGGATTCTGTTTTGAGCCCAATTAGCGGCTAGATTATTTTTCTTATTTATATTCCTTTTCATGATTGTAAAAGACCATACAGTTTTGAGCTTATTAATATTATTTGTGAGAGGATTCTCCAAATTGAAAGGTTGAGTTATTCCCTTTGTTTCGAACTTATCAAAGATTAAATCTGTGTGGCGTTCACCCCGAACTTATCAAGGAATTAGGCAATCCTTGTCGTGTTCAACAATTCCAGTTCTTTCCTTGAGTTATTTCCTTTTTTTCGAACTTATCAAAGATTAAATCTTTGTGGCGTTCACCCCGAACTTATCAAGGAATTAGGCAATCCTTGTGGCGTTCAACAATTCCAGTTCTTTCCTTTGCATCATCAAATTTTTGTGTCGTGAGGTTTGGGTTGGAATCCTATCGTCTAATTTATTTATTGTTTCTTAGTTTAATCTGATTTAGATCTTTCATAGGTTTTAATTATGTGATTCCGCATTTTTCATCGAGATTCCCGATTGGGATCGCGTCATCTGGTATCAGAGAAGCCAAAGGGGGCTGCTCTTCATTACCCCACATATGACAAGGAGTTGTACTCACTTGTGCGGGCTTTGGAGACATGGCAACATTACTTGTGGTCACGGGAGTTCATGATTCACACTGATCATGAGTCCTTGAAGCATTTGAGGGGTCAAGCTAAGTTGAGTAAGAGACATGCAAGGTGGGTAGAGTTCATCAAAACCTTTCCCTATGTCATCCGGTACAAACAAGATTAGGAAAATGTGGTGGCAGATGCATTGTCTCGAAGGTATGTACTTTTAACTTCTTTGAATGCTAAATTTCTTGGGTTTGAATACATTAAGGACATGTATTCTAATGATCCAGACTTTTCTAGTATTTATAATTCATGTGGTAAGGGGGCTGTTGATAGATTCTTTAAACATGATGATTACTTATTCCGGGAAAATAAATTGTGTATCCCTAGGTGTTCAATGAGAGATTTACTTGTGAGAGAGGCTCATAGTGGAGGTTTAATGGGTCATTTTGGGGTTAAAAAAGACCTTCGAAATCCTAAGTGAACATTTCTATTAGCATAAGATGAAGATTGATGTAGTTCAGGTTTGTAGTAGATGCATTACTTGCAAGAAGGCAAAATCTAGGATTAAACCCCATGGATTATATATGTCTTTACCGTCCCTAGTGAGCCTTGGGTCGATATCTCTATGAATTTTGTTTTGGGATTACCTAGGACTAAGAATGGAAGATATTCGATTTTTGTGGTAGTAGATCTGTAAGACCGCTTTTCATGTTATGGACAATTCTGAAATCCCACGTGATATTTATGTTAATGTTGTTATAAATTTTAAATTGATAATTTTTAATGTCTATAATTTTAATTATTTTGCAGTGGAAGGGCTTGGACGCTGTATTGATCAATGTGCCAAATAGAAAGTTCATAACTTGTCTATGTGCAATTTTATGTGTGATTATTAACGTGATTTATTAATCTTGTTATTTTCTATTTAATTAAGTTGAAAGTAGCCTAAATTGTGTTAAATGGGAATTGGGGAAAGTTTAGTGGCACTTTGAATTTTAATTGAGGGATGTGGACTTAAATTGCTTATTTATGAGAGTCGAAGGACTGATTTGCAATTAACAAGTTTTACATTTAAAAATCCTAAACCTAATCCAACTCTCATCCCTCACACCCGCTCTCTCGCGATCTCTCACTATCTGTCTCCCCTCTCGCTCTCTCTGTCTCGCCTCTCGCTCTCTCTTCTCCGTCTCCCTCCCTCGGCTCCTCCCTTCGACCGCCGACCGTCGCTCCCACGGCAGTAAGTCCCCTTCCCCTCTCATGCACAAAACCTCCACGCACACGCACACACCTCGCGACCACTTCCTCACACACGGGTCCTCACACACTCACGAACACCGTTCCATATACGGCCCTATATGTATGTATTGATGTATGTAAGTATATATATGTGTGTGTGGGTAAGTTTATTATTACTATTTCAGATTTTTATTTATCCTAGATTCCGAATTTAACTGTCAATTTGGAGAGTTGGTATTGTGATTGTGTGTGTATATATATATGATTTCAGGTTTTAAAGTAATTTCCAGAGTTCGAAATCGGACTGTAACTTCAGATTCTTGTAATGTAACCTCAGTTGTGGATTTCAAATTTTGGATAATGGGCGTATGTATATATGTGTATAGATGGATCTAATGTATTGACTTACATGCTGAAATTAAGATTTTGAAAAAAATATAGACTTAGTTCCAGATTTTTCAAATTTATGAAGATTAATTTCAGATTTCAAAATTTTGAATTAGTGGCTTAATTAAATGTCTAGGAAAAGTTTGAGTTATAATGTGCATATTTTCAAATTTAAGTTAGTTGCATTTTCGAAATTATAATTGTTAAATTGGAGAATTGGGTAATTATATATATGTATATTTTGTGTATTTCCAAATTCGTGTTATAGTCAAATTTCGAATTTATTAATTGGAAGTTTGGATATATGTTGGTTTTTTTTTAAGATTTGTGAAATTATTGGGACTTTATGGGAGTGGATTTTTATAACGTTAGGTTAAATTATGTAAATGTGGGTTTGAGTTTGAATTTAAAAATG
The DNA here is from genome assembly GCA_963555705.1 of Ligustrum vulgare. Classification (NCBI taxonomy): domain Eukaryota; kingdom Viridiplantae; phylum Streptophyta; class Magnoliopsida; order Lamiales; family Oleaceae; genus Ligustrum; species Ligustrum vulgare. The sequence continues at coordinate 35,091,202 of OY743173.1, read as the reverse complement.
AGAGTTTCTAACGTGGATTGAAATTTATCTCTTATTTTCGAATATGATTTTTTTTTGTGTGAACGTGAGTAATAATTATAATTACTAGATTTTGAGAAAATTGTAAAGTTGTGTACATTTTTCAAACTTTGGTTTTAATTTAAGTACCTTAATAGTTAAGCTTAAAATGTTGGGTCGAATGGTTTAAATATTTGCTTTCGAGTATTATATGGAAGTATTTAATAAATGTTAATACCTTGTTTGGAATAAATGATCACAAGAATGAAAAATGGAAAGAATATTTATTGTTTTAACTTGTTTAAAGGAATGATGAATAGATCAAATTGAACTGAAAGTATATTTTACTAAATGAATAGATGCAACTAAGATTTTGGTACATTGACGACACGGGCAGTCGAAGCTCCTCCACTTGCAAATTCAGATAATGGTAAATGCTAAGGACGTCAGGTAAGTAAACTTCCCCCCTACTTTCATCAAAGTTGAATGTTAATGTGGAATTAATGTGCTTAATTGACATTCGTGTTAATTACGAAATTTTAATGCTTTTGGTCTACCATATGCAATTATGTATAGTTAAGGAAATGTTCAAGCATGCACATTACATGTCATTGCATCATCAAGCATGCATTGGCATCGAAATGGGAAAGTCAAATGTTTTAATGAAAGGAATGTGTCAAAGTGCAATTTTTGTCAAAATCCCAAGTTTTTGAAAGAATGGGTGTACTTCTATGTCATGAAAGATGCAAGTGGAAAATGGGTCGCGGGGGACCGGCGTACCCGAATGTAATGAGCCGCTTTGCGGTGGAATGAAGTGAATGAGCCGCTTTGCGGTGGAATGAATGTAATGAGCCGCTTTGCGGTGAAAATGTGAAAGTTAATCTGGTTCCAAATAAGAATTTCCCACTGTTATCTGATTGACTAGAAGTTACATCAAGTGAGCTCACGATGAAAATGAAGTGAAAGTTTTGAAATGTTAAGTGAAAGTTCGAAATGTTAAAAGTTTTGAAAGGTTAAAGTGAATGGGGATACATATTTCAAAGTTTAAAGCATTCATGTCATAAGCATGCATTCATGCATAAAGTTTACTTACTGAGCTTTAGCTCACCCCAATCCCTCCCCAACATTTCAGGTGATGAAAGTTAGGTGATCCGAGGAGAGCACTCGGCAGTTGACTCAGGCTATACCCACTTCAACCCTTTTAAAATAAAAGTTAAATTAGAATTTATTTCAATTTCTCAATATTTATTCTTTAATTCATGTATTATTGAGGTTAAATTACCTCTTATTTCATTTGCTAAAGTTTATTTACTTAGAATTATATTGTTGAGGAGTTTGGGATTTATTGTAATGGTTTGGATGATGTTTGGGATTGAATGAGTTGAGATGTGTACTTTAAAATGATTTTGATGTCCCTCTACAGGTTGGCTATGTAGAATTTACAGAGGAGACTCTGTCGAAATTTCTGTAAAATTTCATAATAGAAAATGAAAATATTGAGGTTTTAAATGATTTATTTCCGCATTAAAAGAAAAAGGGAAGTTAACACCTAGGTTTAATATTCTTGAACTTGGGGTGTTACAAGATCGCTTTAGTAAAATGGCACATTTCATACCATGCCACAAAACTGATGATGCTACCAACATAGCTGATATTTTCTTTAGGGAAGTCGTGTGCTTACATGGGGTTCCTAAAAGTATCCTCTCGGATAGGGATGTTAAGTTCATTAGTCATTTTTGGAGAGTCTTGTGGAACAAAACTACTTTTCTCTACAACTTGTCACCCACAGACCGATGGACAGACCGAGGTAGTAAATAGGACCATGATTCAATTGTTGCGCACCATAATCAATAAAAATCTGAAAAATTGGGAAGAGTGTTTACCATTTATTGAATTTGCATATAATAGGGCTATACATTCTACTACTTCTTGTTCACCATTTGAAATTGTTTATGGTTTTAATCCGCTAACACCATTGGATTTAATTCCTTTACCTGCGAATGAACATGGTAGTTTGGATGGAAAGAAAAAGGCTGAGATAGCCGATGTCTCGACTTCGCCCTTCGATGCCTGGTCCGGATCATATCATACTCCTTCTCTTGAAAATGATTCAACATCGAATCCATTTTTGGTCAGCTTTTCAAACTCCTCCTGCTTTTCTAGGCTCGATGATCATGTTTATGCCTCGTGCTTTCTTTCAACCTTTTAGGCTGCTTCTTTCTCTCTTCCAACTTTCTCGGCCTTTTTGGTTGCTCTTTTGTGTCAATGGATTTCGTCCTTGTTTTAAGATCGTAGTTGGACTTAGGTACCTGCAAAACAGATTTAGTAGAACTGGGGAGGGATTTGTTAGACTGGTTAAGTGCAAGGCATGTATCCTTGTACATCAACCTATGTGCAAAAAAACTCATTTTGGGGGTGGACTCTCTTTTCTTTTTCTTTTTGCTCTCAAGCTCTCCTTTTTCTGAGGTCGTGGCCTCAACTCTCTTATTTTCGAATTTCACACCCTCTCCTTTTTCTGAGGTCGTGGCCTCAACACTCTTATTTTTTTTCTCGAACTCACTTTTTATTTTTATTGATCCTCTCGGACCTCTTTAGGAGATAAATGTACAAGAGTAATTTTCCTCCTACCTTTTACGAACGAATATTGGTTCTTGAAACCATCGTCCACCACCCTTCTATTGTGTTGCCCTGGCCTACCCAATAAAATATGGTCAATACGCGTAAATTTTAATAATTTTATTTATTTCCATATTTTTGCAATTTCATTCCTTGTTTAATTAGGGCTCCTAAACCAGTTTTGACCCTATTTAAAGGAGATGTATTTTTGAGTATTGGGGAGGCCATTATTGATATTATTGTGAGGCAAATTGCATTCAAACTTCGTTCTTCATTGAACACAATTCGAACTTGCGAGTTAATCTTGCTTGTTCAAATCTAGGTGAGAATTAATGATGCAAACCACGTAGCAATTGTAGCTACGCAACCCACAAATTATTGGAATCGACCCAAGAACCCCAAAAGAATCACGATTTCGAGATTGATTCAAATTAATTGAACCAAGCAACCAACACAATTAATAGATATGTTGACCTCTTGATTACAATGGAAATAAATCTCACCCAAGATTTGAACAAACAAGAATTAAACTCGCAAGTTCGGATTTTATTCAATAAAGAATAAAGTATGAAAGCAAATTTGCCTCTCAATATTAATAACAAAGTTGTCTATGAATAATGAAAATTACATCCCTATAAATAGGGTCAAAATCTAGGTTAAGAGTTTTAATTAAACTAGAAAACAAATAACCAAAAATAAGGAAATAATTAAAAACATAATTTTACGCGTATAGTTACTTACGGCCGTGACCCTACCCTTTACAGCCGTAAGACCCTTTCTGTTTCACCGTTACGGCCGTGAGACTCTTTTTACGGCCGTAAGCCATATTTTGAAAATCTCGTTCTTTCACCCGAGGCTTCGTTACGCCCGTGACAAATATTAGTTACGGCCGTAAGTCCAATTTCTTCAAATTCTCAATTTTCAGCGGTGAGCTCTTCACGGCCGTAAGAATTACGGGTTACGGCCGTGAATTTTGAAACTTTGCAATTTTCTTCGACGGCTTGAATGAGGTTGATCCACTCATCGTTTTGGCTCGGTCCCAACATGGAACTTGCTTCTTTTGATGACACGAACATTGTTTTGGCCATTGTTTCTTGCACTAGCTTGTCCATTACTTCGTTGGCCCTCTTTGTTTGCAGTCGAGTCATCGGTCCTCCTTTGACCTTCAATGGATCTTTGTGCGGGCTTGTGTTCGTGGTCTGGATCACATCATCCTCTCCCTCTTCGAAAGGATTCGACCTCGAATCTGTACCTGCATCAAACGGAGATAGATCAGAAACATTAAATGACGCTGAAACATTATACTCACCAGGAAGATCGAGTTTATAGGCATTGTTGTTGATCCTTTCGATCACTTGGAATGGACCATCTCCTCGCGGTTGTAACTTTGACTTGCGTTGTTCTAGGAACCGCTCCTTTCTCAAATGTACCCAAACCCAATCACCGGGTTCAAATATGACGCGTTTTCTTCCTTTGTTAGCCTGCGAAGCATAATGTTCATTTTTCTTTTCAATCGCCAACCTCACCTTGTCGTAGAGTGATTTAACCATTTCAGCCTTTTTCTTTCCATCTAAGCTACTACGTTCATTCACAGGTAAAGGAATTAAATCCAATGGTGTTAGCGGATTAAAACCATAAACAATTTCAAATGGTGAATAAGAAGTAGTAGAATGTATAGCCCTATTATATGCAAATTCAATAAATGGTAAACACTCTTCCCAATTTTTCAGATTTTTATTGATTATCGTGTGCAACAATTGAATCATTGTCCTATTTACTACCTCGGTTTGTCCATCGGTCTGTGGGTGACAAGTTGTAGAGAAAAGTAGTTTTGTTCCTAGCTTGTTCCACAAGACTCTCCAAAAATGACTAAGAAATTTAACATCCTTATCCGAGACTATACTTTTAGGCACCCCATGTAAGCGTAAGACTTCCCGAAAGAGAATTTCAGTTATGTTAGTAGCATCATCAGTTTTGTGGCATGGTATGAAATGTGTCATTTTACTAAAGCGATCTACTACCACAAAAATTGAATCTCTTCCCTTCTTAGTCCTAGGTAATCCCAAAACAAAATCCATAGAGATATCGACCCAAGGTTCACTAGGGACGGGTAAAGGCATATATAATCCATGGGGTTTAATCCTAGATTTAGCCTTCTTACAAGTAATGCATCTATTACAAACCCGAACCACATCAATCTTCATCTTAGGCCAATAGAAATGTTCACTTAGGATTTCAATGGTCTTTTTAACCCCAAAATGACCCATTAAACCTCCACTATGGGCCTCTCTCACAAGTAACTCCCTCATTGAACACCTAGGGACACACAATTTATTTTCTCGAAATAAATAATCATCATGTTTAAAGAACCTATCCACAGCCCCTTTACCACATAACTCATAAATATTAGAAAAGTCCAGATCACTAGCATACATGTCTTTAATGTATTCAAATCCAAGTAATTTAGAATTTAAATAATTTAAAAGAACATACCTTCGAGACAATGCATCTGCCACCACATTTTCCTTACCTTGTTTGTATCGGATGACATAGGGAAATGTTTCGATGAATTCTACCCACCTTGCATGTCTCTTACTCAGCTTAGCTTGACCCCTCAAATGCTTCAAGGATTCATGATCAGTGTGTATCACGAACTCCCGTGGCCACAAGTAATGTTGCCATGTCTCCAAAGCGCGCACAAGTGAGTATAACTCCTTGTCATATGTGGGGTAATTAAGTACAACTCATTTTAGTTTTTCACTAAAATAGGCGATTGGCCTTTGATCCTGCATTAAAACAGCTCCAATGCCTAGCCTTGAGGCATCACATTCAATCTCAAAAGCCTTGTCAAAGTTAGGAAGTGATAAAACCGGTGCTTTACACAACATATTTTTGATTGTTTCAAATGCATGTTCCTGTTCTACTCCCCATTTAAAACCTACACTTTTTTTGACAATTTCTGTGAGTGGTGCGGCAATCATGCTAAATTTTTTAACAAAGCGCCTATAAAAACTAGCCAAGCCATGAAAACTCCTAATCTCAGTTATGGTTTTAGGTGTTGGCCATTCTTTAATAGCTTTGACTTTTTCTTCATCTACTTCTATTCCTTTAACACTAACCACATAGCCAAGAAACACAACTTTTTCCATGCAAAAATCACACTTTTTAAAATTAGCAAAAATTTGCTCTTGTCTTAAAACCACAAGCACACACCTAACATGCTCCACATGCTCATTCAAAGTTTTACTATATATCAAGATATCATCGAAGTAAACTAAAACGAATTTACCTATAAATGCACGTAAAACATGATTCATTAAACGCATAAATGTGCTAGGTGCATTAGTAAGTCCAAAATGCATTACTAACCATTCATACAGGCCATACTTAGTTTTAAAAGCAGTTTTCCACTCATCTCCTTCTTTCATTCGAATTTGATGATAACCACTCTTAAGGTCAATTTTACTAAATATGCTAGAGCCATGCAATTCATCCAACATATCATCTAACCTAGGAATAGGATGACAATAATTTACCGTTATGTTGTTGATGGCCCTACAATCGACACACATTCTCCAAGTCCCGTCCTTTTTGGGTACAAGTAGCACTGGGACGGCACATGGACTCATACTTTCCCTTATATACCCTTTGCTCATCAAGTCCTCCACTTGCCTTTGGAGCTCCTTCATCTCCTCGGGGTTACTTCGATAAGCGGGGCGGTTTGAAATGACTGCTCCAGGTACAAAATCGATTTGATGTTCAATACCACGAATGAGTGGTAACCCACTAGGTATGTTATTGGGAAATACATCGTCAAATTCCTGCAAGAGAGAAATAGCCAAACTAGGGAGGGATTTGTTAGTTTCATCAAATGCAAGGAATGATTCCTTGTATAGAAGAAGGACCATTGGCCGTTCTTCCATGAATGCTTTCTTGATTTTACTCATTTTTGCGTAGAAACTCATTTTTCTTTCTTTTCTGGCACTCTTCGCTCCCTCTCCTTTTTCTGAGGTATGTACCCCAACACTCCTTTTTTCTCTCGCCTCTCCTTTTTCTGGAGTCGTGGCTCCAACTCTCTTTTCCTCTCCTTTTTCTGAGGTCGTGGCCTTAACTCTCTTTCTCTCATTTTCCCTCACTCTTTTTTCTTCATCATTTTTCAATTTTATTTGATCTTCATACACTTGTGACGGTGTCAATGGTGCAAGTGTAATGGTTTTTCCCCCTTTGGTAAAGCTATACCTATTTTTATACCCATCATGCGTTACCTTCCTATCATATTGCCAAGGTCTACCAAACAAAATGTGTCTGGCATGCATAGGAACCACATCACACATAACATCATCCACATAGCTACCAATAGAAAAACTCACCAACACCCTCCTATTCACCTTAATTTCTCCACTATCATTTAACCATTGAAGCCTATAAGGTTTAGGATGTTTTAACAAAGGTAATCCTAATTTTTCAACAAGTATAGTACTAGCGACGTTAGTGCAACTAACACCATCAATAATCATACTACATACCTTGTTATTAATGCGACATCGTGTATGAAATATGTTCTCCCGTTGTTGTTCCAAATCATCCGTGTTGATTTGAGCACTAAGAGCTCTCATTGCCACTAATAACTCGCCATGCTCCCCGGATAACACATCCTCATCATCACATATTTCCTCCAATGCCGGCATATCTCTATAATCCTCTTCCTCACTATCACTCTCCATGGTTCCATCCTTTCGCACAAGTATCACTCGCCTATTAGGACATTGAGATGCCACATGTCCTCTCCCCAAACATTTGAAGCATTGAATGTCTCTACTCCTAGATGGTTGAGGTTCCCCTTTAGGTACGAGTTTATTAGCTTGTTCCTCCTTCCCTTTTGGTGCCTCAAACTTCCCTTTAGAAACAGTCCCATCTCCTTTACTTTCCCACTTCGACTTCCAAGAAGAATTAGAACCGGATTGATACCTTGCTGTTCCCTTTTTCTTTATTTGCTTCTCCACCTTTATAGCCATGTGCAACATATCTTCCATCTCCAAATAATGTTGTAGTTCAACCACATTAGCTATATCCCTATTCAACCCATTCAAAAATCGAGCCATCATAGCCTCCCTATCATCTTCTACATTAGCTCTAATCATCAACATCTCCATCTCCTTATGATAATCCTCCACACTCTTTGATCATTGGTATAGACTTTGTAATTTTTGATGAAGCTCCCAATGGTAATGACTAGGAACGAACCTCTTTCTCGTGATAGCTTTTAACTCATCCCAAGTACTAACGGACCTCTCGCGATTCCTCCTCCTAGAAGTCACCAATTGATCCCACCAAGTAATAGCGTAATCGGAGAATTCAAGTACAGCTACCTTAACCTTTTTCTCTTCCGAATAAGTGTAGCAATTGAAAATTAATTCCATCTTCTTTTCCCATTCTAGGTATGCTTCCAGGTCACTCCTACCCTTGAATGACGGAATTGTCATTTTGATATTGCTCATACTACCATCCATTCTATCACCACCAAGATCTCTATCCCTTCTTCCATGCCTAATTCATCTATCCAAAATTGCTCTATCGTCAAAATCACTACCTTCTTCATTCTCATCGATCCCCTCTATTCTACGACCTTGCCCACCTTTCCTACGGGCATTAGGCACTTCCCGAGGTTGCTCAAGCCTTTCTAACCTACCTAACACATCCCCAAACAACCGCTCAAACCGTTGTACCATCTCTTCCGTCATGTTGACTCGATCGTTGTTTTTTGTAGTAGAAGATTGTTCAGACATCCTAAAACTAAATATTATATGCCTCACGTGTATTTCGCTCGTGTATCACTCAAATTTGGCTTTTACCCTCTATTGATCTCACCTCTCTGCCTTTTTCTACTCAATGGCTTTCACCCCAATTGCTTCAAAGAACGAACCCGAACTCAAACAAGTTTAAGCCCGTATGATTCAAATCGAGTAAGAGTGAGAATTTTATGAACTGTTTGGAAAACTTGAAGAAGACCTTTAGATAATGAAATTTGACTCGATATAGAACTTGACACTTTTTATGGAAGCTAAGATTGAGTCAAGAATATATTTCTTGAAATCAAATAATAGCTATTTTTTTTTTTTACTTGGAATTTTCGTTTTTTTTTTTAGATTTCTCGAAAATTCAACTTCGAGAAAGACGAAACAAACGAAATTTAATTTGGATAACAAACGAAGGAAATAACGACTATTGAATTTTTTCGTGACACTTTTTTGATTAAAGACTCAAGAACTGGAAGAACACGAAGAACAAGATTAAAGAAGACTCAAGAAAACAAAACAAAGATATAACCTTGATTTCTGGAGCCTAAGCTCTGATACCAGATGATGCAAACCACGTAGCAATTGTAGCTACGCAACCCACAAATTATTAGAATCGACCCAAGAACGCCAAAGAATCACGATTTCGAGATTGATTCAAATTAATTGAACCAAGCAACCAACACAATCAATAGATATGTTGACCTCTTGATTACAATGAAAATAAATCTTACCCAAGATTTGAACAAACAAGAATTAAACTCGCAAGTTCGGATTTTATTCAATAAAGAATAAAGTATGAAAGCAAATTTGCCTCTCAATATTAATATCAAAGTTGTCTATGAATAATGAAAATTACATCCCTATAAATAGGGTCAAAATCTAGGTTAAGAGTTTTAATTAAACTAGGAAACAAATAATCAAAAATAAGGAAATAATTAAAAACCTAATTTTACGCGTATAGTTACTTACGGCCATGAACCCTCCCTTTACGGCCGTAAGACCCTTTCTGTTTCACCGTTACGGCCGTGAGACTCTTTTTACGGCCGTAAGCCATATTTTGAAAATCTCGTTCTTTAACCCGAGGCTTCGTTACGGCCGTGACAAATATTAGTTATGGCCGTAAGTCCAATTTCTTCAAATTCTCAATTTTCAGCAGTGAGCTCTTCACGGCCGTAAGAATTACGGGTTACAGCCGTGAATTTTGAAACTTTGCAATTTTCTTCGACGGCTTGAACGAGGTTGATCCACTCATCGTTTTGGCTCGGTCCCAACATGGAACTTGCTTCTTTTGATGACACGAACATTGTTTTGTCCATTGTTTCTTGCTCTAACTTGTCCATTACTTCGTTGGCCCTCTTTGTTTGCAGTCGAGTCATCGGTCCTCCTTTGACCTTCAATGGATCTTTGTGCGGGCTTGTGTTCGTGGTCTGGATCACATCAATTAATATTGTTTGTGATCAAGAGGACAATATATCCCTGTGATTGTATTGGTTGCTTGGTTCAATTAATTTTATTTGGATCCATAAATCGTGGTTCTTTGGCGTTCTTGGGTTGATTCAATATTTTGCGGGTTGCGAAGCTACAATTGCTATGTTGTTTGCATTATTTGGTATCAGAGCTTAGACTCCAAAAATCTAGGTTATATCTTTGTTTTATTTTCTTGAGTTTTCTTAATTTTGTTCTTCGTGTTCTTCAAGTTCTTGAGTCTTTTATCAAAAAAGTGTCACAAAAAAATTCAAAAGTCGTTATTTCCTTCGTTTGATATTCAAATAAAATTTCGTTTGTTTCATTATTCTAGTAGTTGAATTTTCGAAAAAAAAAATCAATCAAAAAAAAAATTTATTATTTGATTTCAAGAATTATCTTCTTGAATCAATCTTATTTCCCATAAAAAGTGTCAAGTCCTTTATAGAATCAAAACTCCTTACTCTCAAGATCTTCTTCGAGTTTTCCAACAAGTTAGTAAATTCTCACTCATACTTGGTTTGAACTTTGAGTTCGGATTCGTTCTTTGAAGTAATTGGGGTGAAAGCCACTGAGTGGAAAAAGGCCAGAGATGTGAGATCAATAGAGGGTAAAAGCCAAATTGAGTGATACACGTGTGAAATACACGTGAGGCATATATTACTTAGTTTTAGGATGTCGGAAAATTCTACTACAGCAAAGAACGGCGATCAAGTCAACATGATGGAAGAGATGGCACAACGCTTTGAGAAAATGCTTGGGGATATGTCGGGCAGAATTGAAAGGTTAGAGCGGCCTAGGGAAGCACTCAATGTGCGGAGACAATTGGGGCGTGGTCATAGGATAGAGACGGAGGAAGAAGATGAATTTGATGGGTTTGATGATGGGGCACTCATAGATAGAGAGGTTAGGCATGAACGACGAGGTAGAGAGGTTGTTAGGGATCGACCGGATCGTGGCATGAATAATATCAAAACAACAATTCCTTCCTTTAAGGGTCTAGAGATGGCAAAAAAATCCGACCCGACGGGTACCCGACCCGAACCCGCCCCTAATGGGGCGAAAAAAACCCGCCCCGCGGCTCGGCGGGGCGGGTATGGGGCGACTTCCCCCGACTCGGGTGGGTCGCAGGGCGGGTACGGGATTGGTTGTCCCGACCCGAACCCGCCCCGATTAAATAAATTAATAAAAATTAATAAGGAAAAAAATAAAAAAAATACCGAAAAAATAAAAAAAAAATTAAACGGGGCGGGTAGGTTGACCCGCCCCGAACCCGAACCTGCCCCGACCCGAAATTCGCGGGTCGCGGGGCGGGTTTGGAATTGAAAAGTCTTTGCGGGGTGGGGCACGAGTCGGGGGGACCCGACCCGAACCCGCCCCGTTGCCATCACTATAAGGGTTGGAGTGATCCAGAACAATACTTAGAGTGGGAGAAAAGGATTGAGTTGATATTCAATTGCTACAACTATACGGAGGAGAAAAATGTTAAGGTTGCGGTTCTTGAATTCAATGATTATGCACTTATTTGGTAGGATCAATTAGCAACTTCTAGGAGGCGAAATCGTGAGAGGCCTATTAGTATATGGGGTGAATTAGAACCTGTCATGAGGAAGAGATTTATCCTTAGTCATTACCATAGGGAACTTCATCAAAAATTACAAAGTCTCTACCAAGGTTCTAAGAGTGTCGAGGATTATCATAAGGAGATGGAGATGTTGATGCTTAGAGCCAATGTGGAAGAGGATGGGGAGGCCACGATGGCCCATTTCTTGAATGGGATGAATCAAGAAATAGCAAATGTGGTCGAATTGAAACACTATGTGGAGCTAGAAGATATGCTGCATATGGCCATGAAAGTGGAGAAGCAATTGAAGAGAAAAGGGACAGCTAAGTATCAGTCGGGTTCTTCGGGTTCTAATCAGTCTTGGAAGCCGAGGTGGGAAAATAAAGGAGCTGGGGCTGTTTCGAAGGGGAAGATTGAGGTACCAAAGGGATAGGAGGAGTCCGTTAACAAATTTCCACCCAAAGGGGAACCTCAGCCATCTAGGAGTAGAGATATCCAATGCTTTAAATGCTTGGGAAGAGGACATGTGGCTTCTTAATGCCCTAATAGACGTGTCATTACCATGCGAGCGGAAGGAGCTTGGGAAAGTGGCAGCGATGAAGAGGACTACAGCGACATGCCCGCTTTGGAGGAAGCTAGTGATAATGAGGAATTGTTATCCGGGGAGCATGGACCGTAATTAGTAGCGATGCGAACCCTTAGTGCTCAAGTCAACGTAGATGACGTAGAGCAACAGAGGGAGAACATATTTCATACACGGTGTCGCGTGCAAGAAAAGGTATGTAGTATGATTATTGATGGTGGTAGTTGTACGAATGTTGCTAGCACGACACTAATTGAGAAATTAGGATTACCATTGTTGAAGCATCCATCACCTTATAGACTTCAGTAGTTAAATGATAGTGGTGAAATTAAGGTGAATAGGAGGGTGTTAGTGAATTTTCGATTGGTAGCTATATGGATGAAGTGATGTGTGATGTGGTTCATATGCAAGCCGGACACATTTTGTTGGGTAGGCCTTGGAAATATGATAGGAATGTGACACATGAAGGGTGTAAAAATAGATATAGTTTTACCAAGGATGGGAGAAATATTATACTTACACCATTGACATCATCACAAGTTTATGCAGATCAAGTTAAATTGAAAAATGATGAAGAACAAAGGGTGAGGAAATTTGAGAAAAAGAGAGTTGAGGCCACGACCTCAGAAAAGGAGAGGGAAAGAGGGTTGGAGCCACGACTCCAGAAAAATGAGAGGCGAGAGAAAAAAAGAGTGTTGTGGTACATATCTCAGAAAAAGGAGAGGGAGCGAAGAGTGCCAGAAAAGAAAAATCAAAAGTGAGTTTCTATGCAAAAAGTAGTGAAGTCAAGAAGGCTTTCTTGGAAAATCGACAAATGGTCCTTTTGTTGTACAAGGAGTCATTCCTTGACATTGAGAAAACTAACATATCCCTCCCTAGTTTGGCTATTTCTCTCTTGCAGGAATTTGACGATGTATTTCCGGAGGATATACCTAGTGGGTTGCCACCCATTGGAGGTATTGAGCATCAGATTGATTTGTATTTGGAGCAGTCATTCCAAACCGGCCTGCTTATAGAAGTAATCCCGAGGAGACGAGGAGCTTCAAAGGCAAGTGGAGGAATTGATGAGCAAGGTACATAAGGGAGAGTGTTCCGTACCCGTATTACTTGTGCCAAAGAAAGACGAAACTTAGAGAATGTGTGTTGATTGTAGAGCCATCAACAACATAACGGTAAAGTATCGTCATCCTATTCCTAGGTTAGATGATATGTTGGTTGAATTGCATGGCTCTAGCATATTTAGTAAAATTGATCTTAAAAGTGGATATCACCAAATCCGTATGAGGGAAGGCGATGAGTGGAAAACTGCTTTTAAAACTAAATATGGCTTGTATGAATGGTTAGTTATGCCGTTTGGACTTACCAATGCACCTAGCACTTTTATGTGCGTAATGAATCATGTTTTACGTGCATTTATAGGTAAATTCGTTGTAGTTTACTACGATGATATCTTGGTGTATAGTAAAAGCTTAGAAGAGCATGTAGAACATATTAGGTGTGTGCTTGTGGTGTTGAGGAAAGAACAACTTTTTGCTAATTTTAAAAAGTGTAGTTTTTACATGGAAAAAGTTGTATTTCTTGGCTATGTGGTTAGTTCAAAGTGAATAGAAGTAGATGGGGAAAATGTCAAAGCTATTAAAGAATGGTCCAACACCTAAAAGAATAACTAAGGTTAGAAGTTTTCATGGCTTGGCTAGTTTTTATAGGCATTTTGTTATGGATTTTAGCACAATTTCTGCACCACTCACAGAAATTGTCAAAAAAAGTGTAGGTTTTAAATGGGGTATAGAACAGGAGCATGCATTTGAGACAATCAAAAATATGTTGTGTAAAGCACCGATTTTATCACTTCCTAACTTTGACAAGGCTTTTGAGATTGAATGTGATGCCTCAGGGCTAGGTATTGGAGCTGTTTTAATGCAGGATCGAAGGCCAATAGCCTATTTTAGTGAAAAGCTAAATGTGGCTGCTCTTACTTACCCCACATATGATAAGGAGTTGTACTCACTTGTGCGTGCTTTGGACACATGGCAACATTACTTGTGGCCACGGGAGTTCGTGATTCACACTGATCATGAGTCCTTGAAGCATTTGAGGGGTCAAGCTAAGCTAAGTAAGAGACATGCAAGGTGGGTAGAGTTCATTGAAACCTTTCCCTATGTCATCCGGTACAAACAAGGTAAGGAAAATGTGGTGGCGGATGCATTGTCTCGAAGGTATGTGCTTTTAACTTCTTTGAATGCTAAATTGCTTGGGTTTGAATACATTAAGGACATGTATGTTAATGATCCGGACTTTTCTAGTATTTATGATTCATGTGGTAAGGGGTCGTGGATAGATTCTTTAAACATGATGATTACGATTAAACTAAGAAATAATAAATTAGACGATAGAATTCCGACCCAAACCTCACGACGCAAGAAATTGACGATGCGAAGGAAAGAACTGGAATTGTTGAACGCCACAAGGATTGCATAATTCCTTGATAAGTTCGGGGTGAATGCCACAAAGATTTAATCTTTGATAAGTTCGAAACAAAGGGAATAACTCAACATTTCAATTTGGAGAATTCTCTCTCAAATAATATTAATAAGCTCAAAATTGTACTGTCTTTTACAATCAGGAAAAGGAATATAAATAAGAAAAATAACATAGCCGCTAATTGGGCTCAAAACAGAATCCTAATTAGACTAAAATACTAAAAATAGGAAAATAAAATAAAAAACCAAAAATGAAACAAAGTAATTAAAATTCTCGCAAAATTTGACCCGCTCCTCAGTTACGGCCGTGAAGGATCCAGTTACGGCCGTAAATGCCTCTCGGGTCCAAAACTGCTTCAATAGTTACGACTGTGACGAAATTGATTACGACCGTGAAATGCCCTTGGCTTAGATGTTACAGCCGTAAGTCTTGTTCTACTGAAATTCTTCCTTTTTTCCCCGAGAATTGGTTACAGCCGTGACAATAGCTTTTAAGGTCGTGATTATATGGGTTACGATAGTGAAAGACCTTCATTACGGCCGTAATGATTTTTCTGCACAAGGAACTTCGACCACTCGACTCGGCTTGATCCTTTCTTCCTCCCGGCTCGACCCCAAGCTCCGTTTTCCACGTAGATCACCGTCATACTGCCCGATGTCTCAATTTCGCCCTTCGATGCCTGGTCCGGATCGTATCAAAAGAGTAATCAATACCTCAGTACTTTGGGATTGCAGTGAAATGACTAGAGAAAATCTATTTGAAATACAGGAATCGTTACCCATCTAAAGTTTCACGACTTAAATTTGATGGTAGCAATTTAACAATTGTAATGTGAAACATATACGATGCCTGAAGCATACAACATAATCCTTAAAGGATTAAATATATCTGAGATATATAGTTCGAGGGTTAAGAAACTTATTTGATTAAAGTATATAGATACCTTGAAAAGATTCAATTTGTAATTGAATGTGCTTGGTGGTATAAAACTAGATTACATCAAGAATGGTACAAATGGCTCTATATGAAAAAATGTTGAAATTGAGATGTACCATTATTGTGAATAATATTTAAAAATCATGGCAATTGATTTCCAAAATTCAAATTCATGGTTAATCTATCTATCTATCTATCTATCTATCTATCTATATCTATATCTATATCTATATCTATATCTATATATACGTCTATAAAAGTAGAAGTGAGGAGATAAAATCATTAAATGCCATTTTCACTCCAAAATGCACTTATAATTTTGGGTGAAAAAAACTAAAATTAAAATAGAATAAAATTAAAATCTGTGTAAATAATATTTATTATCCTTTAAATAATAAATCATATTTTCTAAAATATATTATTATTATTATTATTATTATTATTATTATTATTATTATTATTATTATTATTATTATTTAATAAATTAAAACATCCGTTCAAATGCTTTGTTTTTGTTTATAAATAAAAATATTGTTATTTTCGAGATAAAATGCATGGTTGAAAAATGATTTAAAAAAATGTGTATAGTTAAAAAGTAGATGAAAAATGTGTTGTCTATAAATAAATTTATAGACAAAGTTATCGAATGGACTCTAATATTTTTAATTGTTCTTAATTTTAATAATTGTGTAAAAATTATATAGTATAAGATTTTCAATATAATAACATCATATCCCACGTTGTCCAATTGTTGTATCATGATAATTGAAGATTTTTTGTAATTATTAATTTAACTTCTTTATTTTGTAAATAAAAATATAATTTTATTAGTTAAATATTTATAGTTATTTGCGTTGAGATTTTTGAGAATAAACACACATTTATAATTTTTTTGATAATTTTTTCTTGACATTTTATTATAAATTAACATTTAATGTCCAAATGAGTTTTTAATAATTTGGATTAGTTATATTTTCCATGTTTGATAACTCTAAGACTTTTGACTAAAGTTCAACTCAAAGTCAACAATTAATTTTAACCACACATTTCGTAGGCCCTACAACTTTCAACTATACATTTCATCAAATTTTATCAAAATCTACTAAAAACCTAATTTTATTCCCTACCAAACAGGGGCAATGTTTTTAAAATTTTAATAATCATTGTAATATAATATTATAATTTTATGCATTTTATATTTGTTCTGATTATGTGGAAGCATTAACATTTAACGAATACTTATTGAAATAAATATTGTGAAAAACACTTTCGTGCATCACACCGGGTAAATACTAGTTATTCACATGAAGTGAATAAGTTAATTGTTTATTGAAATGAATAAGTCACTTTCAAATTTGAAAACTGCATTAAATGCATTGATGAATATTGATTATAGATCATGGCTTGATGTAGAATATTCAAATGATTAGAAATATTTTACAGTCCTTCAAGTTCAAAGGAATAATTGAATTTATATAAGATGAACAAATAATATGAGATATGACATATGTGCTATTTATATATGCTTGATGAACATATTCGATATTGCACTGATTAACAATTGAAATAATTATATGTATTATCAATATAATTATAACGTTCCCATGAGAGGGAGCTAATATGCGATACACTCTTTTTTCTTAGTCGAGGTTTTGTCCCACGAGATTTTCTTGGCAAGGTTTTTAATGAGGAAACTATTATTAATGTCTATTGATATACTCTCTTATACGAGACTCTTGAAGAGATCAAGATATGGATGATTCAATAGAGATTGAATCAGGGAGAGTAATTATATGGATGATTTAATACATATTGAATCAGGGGAGAAGCTGTACTCTTTTTCTTTCATTCAGGTTTTGTCCCCTGAGTTTTTGTAAAAATATTTTAATAAGGCAGCATCAAAATACTTAATAATTTTCAACGAATTCACTCAAGTGATAATGTAAGTGATTTATCCACAAAAGCACTGCTAACACCTACATTCAAGAAATCAGTTCACAAGATTGGAAGTGATTTATCCACAAAGCACTACCAACACCTACATTCAAGAAATCAGTTCACAAGATTGGGATGCATCGCCTCGATGATTTAAAATGATCAACACTAGGGGAAGTAGTTGTACTATTTTTCCGCAGGCAATGTTTTGTCCCATTAGGTTTCCCTGGTGAGGTTTTAACGAGGCAGCATTCATCTTAATACTCCAAGAATAACTATACTCTTTTTCCTTTGTTTGATATTTTTTTCCTATTGAATTTTTATCAAACAATGTTTTAACGAGGTAGATATTTTGTAATATGTCATTCAAGGGGGAGTGATGTAAATATCTTGTATTGGTGAATGACAATTGTACTCTTATAACCCTAGACATTATTACTTTGTATATCTCTATTCTCCCATATATATGGGGCTCTGATTCATAATAAAATACACAAATTTATTGGTCTCTTTATTTCTTCTCTCTTTTCTCTCTAGTTTATAACAGTATTAATATTTAGCAAGTATTATAGTACATGTGTTGTTAATGATATGAGCATCCGTGCTATGCTATTAATGACATCAAGATGTTATTTAATTATTTTTTAATGTATAAATTATTATTTTTATAATAATTATTAATCTTTAGATAATTATTGCATTATTTTGAAATCGAAAAATACGTAATATGTGTATCAAATATAACATTTCAATGAGAAGTTTAATACAAGTTAACAAGTTATAGCAAACTGTAAACATATTGTCCATAAAATCGTCACAAAGACCAAATGTAAAAGTTTTATTTTTTATTTTTCCTCAATATCCCATTCATTTTAAATTATATTATTTAAGTCCATAATACTATCTATAATTTCTAAACTAAATTCAATTTAGTCGTAAATGATTAATTTCAATTCGAGTTGTTTTTATTATCAAATTAAAAAAAAAAAATATACGAACTTTCAACGTAAATTCAATTAAGTTGCGTTAATTTTTACAACTTCAAATTTCGATCAATTCATTCGTTACTTTGACATTATTTTTATTTAGTTACTGAATATGTTCGTTTTCTATTTTTTATTATAAGTTTAAATAACTACACTATGCAGAAAATGTTACAAATTTTAACAATTAGTTCATATAATCTCTATTAAATAATTGATCGATCAGCAATTTTTATTACAATATTAAAATAATAGTGTAACATTGTGAATAAAAGAAATTTTCACTATGAAGATAGAAGAACTGGTCAGTATAACAATATTTTTTAAAATTAATGATTAATTTTTTGGGAAAACATTTGAAATTATTAATTATAATTAATACTTAAAAAACTAAAATATATATAAAAAAGAGTCTATCCTACATCTCTTCTTTAGAAGAATATGATGAAAAATAATATATAAAAAGAAAAACGTCGGTCATAAGGAGAATATGTAAATGGAGTCTTGTACATGTATTGTATGAGCCTAATTTTGTAATTCAAAAATTTTTTAAATAAGAAAATTTATTTATTGAACGTTAAATCCAGAAATCGAGTTAATACATTCACAATATAATCGCTAAAATACTTAATCCATAGCCCATTTCCTTACAAAGATGGTTAAACAATTCATCGATCCATAATTTTTATTAAAATATTAAAAGAATAATTATATGTCGTAAAAATGGTAAAAATTTATATTTAAATTTTATTATATTAGACTAAAAGACTCATTCTATATTTTATTTAGGTTTTCATTAATAGTTTTATTTCTTAACTTTATAGGCATATAATTAAAAATGCATTTAATTATATTCAATTAAATGTATCGCGTTTAAATAAATAAATAAATAAATTAGTTATGCAAATGGTTTCTTGAGTTGAATTTCACTTTCATGCAACGCAAATCTTGAAATTGATTTTCACTTTTGTGCATTGTTGTTATTGCTTTAGCTCCTGTTTAGTAAAGATTAAAATTTAAGTCATAAGTTAACAATCAATTTCAACCACATATTTCATGAGACCATAACTTTTTAATCACATATCTCATAAACTTTTATCAAAATTTACTGAAATTTTGGCTTTAATCTCCATCAAATAAGTGCTTAATTTGTTACATTCATTTGAATATAGGACCACATATATTTAATTTATTGCAGTTACTTTATTTTATGTAGATTATAATATTTTGAGGATTATTATTTTTATTCATGGTAGTTAAAGATATTTGGACAAAACTTTTTACTTATTCTATACAACAAAGTTTGAAAAGTTGCATTATTTAATTTAAGTTTGAGCAATTGTTTAAAATATATTTTATCTATAGCAACTTTCGTGCATCACGTATGTGTGAGCAATTACAAATTATACAAATAATATAGTATTTAAAGAGGTTTTCCAAAATTTATTAAAATTCTAATCGATTTCTATTTTAAGCATTCGTTGATAGCTTGTATTATTAATCAAAGCCAATTGTGTGTTTAATTTTTTCTATTTTTCTTCATATTTGATTTTTAAATTTAGCCTTACACACTTTAAAAATATTAAAGGCTTCATCTTTATGCTTTAATAAATAAATAAATATAAGTATACCTAGAACGATCATCAGTAAATGTAATAGAATATCTGTTGCCTCATCTTCTTAACATGTCATTCAATTCACAAAATATCAAAAAGCTTAAGTTCAAGTAATTGAGATGATCTTTCAACACTTTGAGATTACTTTTAATCATCTTCGATCTAATACAAGTTTCACATTTATTGAATTTATCAATTCACATTACATTATTCCACATTTGATCATTTTGTCATAGTACAAATGCTCATTTGCTAATGTACCATGTTATAAAGTAAATGGATCAATCATACAAGCAAAAGATGTGTATTTTTTTTTTTACTGTCATTTTTCTTAGTATTACATAATATAACCATTTCATAACATGAATAAATTTTCCTGGTCACTGTATAAAAACATTGTTTAATTGATAGGTTGCATAAAAGGGGATTGAGGTGACTGATCAGTTTGAATTGCCTAGTGGATATTTGAAGGTTGAGATATTCAAATAAAAAAGAATCTATGTAAACCTAGGTAGTAACTATCATTAGTTAAATTCAATCAAATTTGAGCCAGAACAAAGTTAGTGATTTAGGAAACAACATTAGAAATGATACCCTGGGTTAGATAAAAAAAATAACAAAGTTTGGGGGGAAGCATATCTCACGAGAGAGAAAACAAAAAGTTTGACCACTAAGGTTCGAGAGATCACATATTAAGCGCACTAGGATGATTAGGTTGATACACACACATGCACACCCCCTACCCACACCCCTCTTGAGCATGAATTGAATTAAAATATGTATAACATTATTTGCAAACTATTTAGGGATTAATTGCAGTTTTAAATCTTAAACAAATACAGCAAGTTACTTAACACGTATCAGTTGTCAAGGGTAGTTAAATTTTTATGTGTTATGATTGCATGAGTGCATGTATTATATCTTATTCGAGAACGAACAAGAGTCTAAGTATGAGAGAGTTAATAAGTACGTTTTGGTACTTATCTTGACCTTAAATTTAGACAATTGTAAGTATTTTAGAGTTTGATATTGCTTAATTGTGTATTCATTTTGCTTGTTTCAGGTGAAACTTGAATTAGGACGTGTTTAGAGGTTAAATGAGGAAAAATGACTAAATCAAACAAAAAGGGCAACGTAATGACCATTTGTAAAACTTCCAAAAGATGGAAGACTTAAGACACAAATATAAAAGGGCCAAAGTGAAATGAAAGTGAAAGTATAAGTACTAAATTGAAGAAAAGTGAAAATAATCAAAAGATCGACGTTAGACCTTGCGATTGCAAGGCATGCATTCAGAGAAGCGGTACCTCACATCGTTGCGATTGCAAGCCTAATAATGTTGCGATCACAATGTTATTATGCTGGATGAAAACCCAGCATTTATATGAAAACTAGGATTCTTTCATTACCTAAGGATGGCAATGGGGCGGGTTTGGGGCGAAGATGTCATTCTCCATCCTTGCCCAATCAAAAACTACCATCCCTATCCCCGTTTAAATGGAGATTGGACAGGTCGGGGATGCCAAAATCCTCATTTATTATTATATATACTTTTTAAATTCTTAAAGTATTTTGATTTAGATACTATATTTAGATAAGAGTATAAAGAGCTAAGAATGTTGACATACTAAATATATATTAAAATTTAATGGAATTAATCAATACTTGTTGCGGACCTTAAAACATTTATTGATGTAGCTCTAACTATATTTAACAAGTAATAACCATAAATCTAATTAGTCTAAGTTAATTCTTGTTCAATAGATGAAGTAATAGAAATTTGTACTCGACTCCAGGTAGTTATTTCTTATCTATCTTAATACATTGATGTAACTCTTTCCTTCACAAATTCGCCAAAATGAGCTCTATTTCATTCTTACACAGAACGAACATCAGTCAAATGAAGTCGACAAAATTATATAATGCAGTATTGGAGATCTAACACATATCCTCAGCTCGACTTTCAAACTCACGAGCATTTGGTTGTTAATCTATGATTATTCATACATTTATTGTTTTGATTATAACAACAAGATTATTTGATTTTCTAACAAGTTTCAATTCTTAAGTTTCTCTTATATATCTCGTTAAGCATTCAAAGATTTAAATCGTCATCCATTGAAGTACGAGCAATCAAAAGAGACTTAAAGTGAACAAAAAATCGAAGATTAGAGCTTTAGAAGTTTTATGATGAAAGCTTCGTTTTATATGTAAAGGTATTGACTCAACAATTTTTTTGTAAGTGCATAAAGCTCAAATTATTTCTATAAAATTCATCACTTGCATAAAAATATTTTTGACCCATTATATAAATTAGATTTTGAAAAAATGGATATTTTAATATAAAATTTCAGAAATCTAGACATTTCGTTTGACCGAAATTCCTTGCTTGACCAAAACGTCTATTTTCATCAACCAGAAATCCAATGGTTCAAAAGTCATAACAGGCCGTTTAATGGTTCGGTCGACCAAGAGTGCTGAATTGCTCAACCAAAAGCGCTAGTTGGTTTTTCTTGTTCTATAAATACCTATATCTCTTACATTCAATTCCAATAACTTACAAGAGCAATTAAGAGATTTATTTACTTGAAAATCATTGTGCTTACTTAATTCTATATTTTACTTCATTTATTACAAATAATCTTTTGATTGATCAAATTATATTTACATTTCTATCAAAGATTCTATTTTAAAGAAACTTATTATTCTTATCCATTCTTGATTATTAATTGAGTTCTTCATCACCAAACACTTATATTGAAGTGAATATCTTTCTTTATACTTAACTTGTATCATTTGCCAAGAGAGATCATTGGTTGATAAACTTTGATTCAAGCTAAATTTTCACATATCATTTATCAAAATTTTTATAAACACTTGAGTTTTGAACGTTTGCTATCTATTGAAGTGTTATCCTAAACTCTCGAAATACTTGACTTGATTATATCATTTGTTAAGAGAGTTTATTCAATTCTAAAATTCTTATTTGTATTTTTGGTGGTTTCAAGATCCTTGTGAAAACTCGATTATAAAGGATATGTGCTTCTTATTGTAAATTCACGTGAGGATAAGTTCTCCTTGTTGTAAGTCACTTAAGGATTTGATATTCTTTATTGTAAGTTATCATTATAGTGGATTTGGTCTTACTCATGACGGAGAGCTTGGTAACGGAGGACGTAGATCATGTTGATTGATTGAACCTTCTTAAATCATCGTTTGCACTCTCTTATCCCTTTTACTTACTTTCATTGCACTTGTGTTTATCTCATTGTTTCATATTGTGCAATACTTTCATTAAGTGTTATTTGGTAAATTGTCTAAGTTCACTTATCCCTATCTCCTTACCTTGATAATTTAGTTGCTTCCATCATTAAGTGTTCATAATTGATTCATTGTTTCAGACTTGAGATTATTAATCAAAAAAGTTTTGTAAAACCAATTCACCGCCTCTTGGTTAGTTAATCTTGGGCTATCATTGGTAACTACAGTGAACATAACTCTAATATGAGAATTCATCTGTAGTACAATATTTTTTTGTTTAATATGAATTCATTTCTTGTAGCAACATGATATTTGATATGTTTGTTTCATCGATTCACGTTGTTGTGGTAGAATTGAATATAAAAGTTTGCTTGTTTCTATAGTTGATAGAAAACCATTTGATCTTTAAGATGAGCAACCGATCTATTATTATTATTATTATTATTATTATTATTATTATTATTATTATTATTATTATTATTTAATCTTTGAGCTTATGACATTTTAAATTTGTTTGATCTTTTTTAGTTGAAATTGTTGATCGGGAATGGGTCTAGGGCTGGGACCTTCATCCTCGCCCCTGCCCCGTTCCCAGTTCAAGCATAGTTTTTCATCCTCATCTATGCATTTGTTGGGATTTATGGCGCCCCGTTCCGGTCGAGTACTCATTGGATTTGAGGGTTCTTCGTCCCATTGCCATCTCTATCATTACCTATGTTTGGACTCTGTCTTGAACACGAACTTCGGGGTTTTAAGAGGTATATACTCCATTTGATAACTAGTTTATAATGAAGTTTATAAGAACACATTTTTCTAAATTACTTTTTAATCATAAACTTACCTAATACAGTTGAAGAAATCTCTTCTTCAGGAAGAGGACTGCCAAGAACGACAGAGTCCGTATCCGTGTAGTAACTAGGGTTGAGCATTTACCGATTCGGTTCGATTATTAAAGGAACCGAAACCGAATCGAAAATTTCCTTCAAAGACAAGAACATAACGGCTTCGGTTTCAGTTCGATTTTCGGTTATTTTTCGATTTTTGTTCGGTTCCAATAAAAAAATTTAAATTTAATGCAAATAAAAAAAAATCTAATTGTTTGCAAAAATTAAAGATAAATACAACCAAATAAGCTTCCAATTAAAATTAATGTCCAAATTCATGTATAATATACCACGAATGTGAATCTCAGAATCTTGATAGTTAAATCTTTTTTCTTATTTGAAAAGGAAATCACGTCGATGAAATAAGAATATTTGAATCTCATTAAAAGTAAATTTCATAAAATAATAATACAATAATAGTATATGAAATGACTTAAAAAGTAAATTACTAAATTCCATAATAATAGTGTACCAAACATACAACATTTTATACACTGTCTAAGTGTCTATACATTGTGGTTCTACTTGGATAAGATTGTGAGTCATGAATTTCTAATTAAAAAACTACCAATTTAGACAACATTTCTCAAATGGAAAAATTGTGAGTAAATTTATACTCCCCTGACCCACTGTCTACACATTAAAGCGTGAACATAAGTATATTTTGCTGTATAATTCAATTAAAAACTAAAAAATTTTTTTTTTATCGGATTTGATTTTAAGAACCGATCGATTTCGGTTTTTAATTTTTTTTTCAAGAACCGAAATATTTTGATTTACTCGGTTCCGATTTTTTTATCCACCCCTAGCAGTAGTAATAGTCAGGTTTGACTTTGCTGATTGTGTTGAGCTTGCAGGTCTTTTTGAGCTAAAATGAAGGCCATAAACCACATGACTCCTGATGCCGTGGCCCTCAAAATGGACTGTTTTTCTTGTTTTTTCTTACTCTCAACTGACAACTTCGAATAGTCTTTGTATGCCTTTTCAAAGCCAGTTAAGAGATCAAACTTCGTGGACTCATATTTTTTCAAGTAACTTTTTAATCATATATTTTACATTGAAAATATAACATTCTTTGTTTACAAATAAATTTTTTTTTATAAAACGGGGGCTAACTAGCTTTAAAGAACTAAAATAACAATGTGTTGAGAAAAGAGGGAGAGTAAAGGCAAAAAGAAAAAGCTGAAAAAGATCTGCCATGTGGAAGCTAACGCTGAAGAAAGGGTCATCTGGACTGTTCTTTTCTCAGAAATCTATTTCTTCTACATTATTTTATTATATTAAATAAAAATTACACATGGATGATAGATTTGTGCACAGCGCATACCCAAAACAGTTGATCTAGAAATCATACTGAATTACGTGTTCGTGTTAGTGTTTGTGTTTGAACTCCAAAAAATATCTTAATCTTAATATTACTACAACCAATATCTTATTCCACTTTAGTAATTGGACTATACGAAAATCTCCTCCTCAATTTACTAAAAAAATTTTGCTATAATTCGTCCTCCATTCAATTATCCATAAATAACTCCTAGCCCATCTTGAAACAATTATCAAATGCGAGCTTTATGGTTTAACTACTACTAGTCTGTCGTGTGAGCTATCTACTAAAATTATATTACTAATCATTTAATTTAATTTTAAGAAGTGAAAGCTCTTTTACCTTGAGCGCTTGTTCAAATTATTTTTTAAATTCATTTTTAATCATATATTCTATCAAAATAAAATAATTTGAATGTAAATTCAATATTTTTTCCCTACTTTTTAACCATAACTAGTTTGAAACACGTTCTTTGCACGTAATTTTGTAATTTTGCTATAAATTTCTTTCTTTCTATTTTTTACTTTAGCAAATAAGCAAGTGGTTGATTAAAATGTAGAATATCCAATATTTAAAGAAAGATTTTAGAACAATTACTATTGTTTGTAATGTTCTATACATTTTTACGACATACATTTAAATAATTTAACTTGCTCTATAATAACCTGTCTCATACACAAGCATTTTCCTGATTAAGAGTACATAACAAGTTGCAATAAGTAGGTCCACTTAATTGAATTGATATTGATAAATTGTAAGAGCAACTCAACCCTAACAATGACAGTCACATATTATCAAAATTTTCAAGAGAATTTTCAATTTTTAAAGAATCATCAACTTCTCATATGAAAACACGTCACTTTGAATTATGTACATGAAATAATCAAATTTACTTTGAATTCCTTTAAATAAAATGAAGAAATATAAAAATCAATCTTATTAATGTCCAACCTATATTTAACTTGCGTGTAACAACGTACAATCTCATCCTAGTTAAACAAGTTTTTATTTAGTTGATTGAGTGCGCGTGGATCCAATTTTGTATATCTAATAATAGAAAGATAAAAGACTTTCCTCACATCTTTTTCGCAATATGAATTCTTGTCATTACTATGTCACATGTTAATTATCCACAATAATGAGAATTTAGCTCGATTTTCATTTATTTTCTTCAAAATCACGTTCAACATCAAATTTTACCAAAACAAACAATAATTATTTTAGTTATATGTAAAAATGTTTTTATTAATTTTATTTGATAATTAGTAATATTTGTGTTTAGTAAAAAAATTAAAACAATAATATTACCTAATAATAATTGTATTTAGTGAAAATAAATTATTAGTTAATGGTATCGTTAAACATAAGAGTATTAAGGTAAAATGAGAAATTGAATATATTTCACCTATCCACACTTTTTATCGATGTAGATGAAGATAAATAAAACATTAGAGAATAACCTTCATCATTTAGTTTGAATATATTAATTTATTCATTTATTTGATATTTACAATATACACCCTTCACTTTCTCATTAAAAGTTTTTTTTTTTTTAAATAAAATCAATAACTTTTAATTTTCAATTATTTTTTTGGTCAACATTACTCTCACTTGATTTGCATGCATGTATAAAGCTTGGAAAGGTGAAAAGGCTAAGCCATTGTTTAAAATCATTTTAATTAAAAATAGATTTTGTTATATTGATATCGAGAATGTGTAACTAAAAAGTAAGGAAAATTTTTGAGTTTATGTTAATTTTGTTTTTAATGAAATGTGGTTGAAAATGATTGAGAAAAAATGAATGTTGGCTCAAACATGGGCTAAGACCAACATTACTCTTTATCTCGATCGTGGGTATTTTTCTCATTTCGAGTTACACTAAACGATGATGACGATGGAAGGTTGAGTTTTTTTTATTCCTCAGAATAATTTTATTTAATTTTTTCAATACTACATAAATTTCCTTGACCGATTAAAATGTATTCAAATGACTTATCATATTCGTAAGTGATTTTTAATTACGATGAAATTTTAAAGGGCAACTATTCAATATTATTAATTATAAAGGATAAATTAGGAATTATAAAATATAATTGTGGATATTTTGGTTCAAAGAAGTTTCTCCCTTCAAGGAACTTTTAGAAGTAATATAGATTTTTTCTAAAAATTACTAGTACAAAATTTCTTTTTATTGGAAAATGAGGTTCAATAAAGACTTCATAATTTCCAAGGGCGATAAAAATCAAACTTGACCTATTAGAAAGAAAAAGAAAGAAAACTCTATAGTATAGTTTATTGTAGGGGTGAACACGGTCCGGTTTGGACTATTTTTGACATATTTTCAAACTAAATTATTTTAAGCAGTTTGATATTTTTTCAAACCAAACCATTTTTTTGCTGTTTGATTCGATTTTAATTCACGGTTTACCTATCAACATAATATAATATATTTTAGATGTCAAATTAATTCGTATTTTCTAATATATAAAGGTAAATTAGAAATTAGTATAAGTTAAAATATGTTAACATTTTTTGAATTATTCTTTCTCTCTTTACTCTTGTAGTAGATTGATAATAAAAGCATTATGATGAGTGAATAACTTTACTGAAATGTGGGAGTATAATTTTCAGACTATTAATTATCGATATGTACTACAAATCATTTGAAGATTTGATAGCTCTAGTCAAGGATTTAAGTTCATCTTCAATTTCAGCAGTTCATTGTAATTACAATTTATTGTTGTATTATCTTGGTCAATTTTCCTATTTAGTATAATTTTTTTTACCTTCAATACATACATGGCTCAAATTGCAAGGTATGAAACTTCTATACATTTTTCTGGGATTATCATAATGTAATGAAAACGAGAAAAAAATATACACAAGAATTTTATTTTCATAGTTAAATCTGATTTTTTTTTAGCGGAAAAATGGTAAATTCAAATTAAAAAATTAATTTTTAATTAAAAAATAAAAGCGGTTTAGTTCATTTTTTGTGATTTTTAAAAATCAAAATCTAAGTTAAATAATTTTGAAACAGTTTTGTTTGATTTGAGAGAAAAAAATGAGGGTCCATACGATTTAAAACCAATGAATTAGATTCGATTTGTAGTTTCGCGATTTTTTTCTACCCTCCTACTTTATTAGGACACTCAAAATAATTCGGGGTGTTTCTCAAAAAATAAATATTATAATAATTAGGAGTGGAACTAGCAATGTTTGGAGCGTCATTATCATTTTAATCCATACCTAGTCACCGACTCGGTTAAAATTATCATTGTTCTGTATTCCAATATCGATCAAATTGTGATCATCCCTCGAATCCTTTTATCTACAAATTAACTCCAGATACAAAAAGAAAATTATAGTTTTGAACCTTTTCATTATCAATACTAATGGAGAATTCTGGTCAGTGTTACCGAATTTTGTTTTTTAATATTTATTTCCTATCTGTTTGATATTATTCGCACTGTAGTTTTTTGAGTTAAAAGAATTCACATGCGTGGAATGTTAACCTTTTTTTACCTTGAAGTTGTAGATTTGTAGTTCTTTATTTATTCTGTGTGTGTGTGTGTGGGGGGGGGGGGGGGGGAGGGGGGAGTAGTTTTTTGTTTAGGGTTTATTGATATTGTTGAGTGAGTGTTTGTGTTCTCTGGAGACTTTTAGTTATTGGGAGTTTTATTTATATTAAAAAATTTGCTAAGTATTAATGTATTATGAATACTGATGAATTAAGGTAAAAAGAAAAAAAAAACGTTTCTTAACATTGTTCGTGTGTGAAGAAAAAGTAAGAAGAACGAGAACACAGGAAACCTTTTTAATGGTGTACTGCTGTATATTTCTCTCATCGTATATAAATACAAGGACAATGTACATATATATAAACAAGAAGGGAGCTGCAGCAGCTAGGACTGCAAGGAGAACTTCAATCATATCTAATACAGACCTCTAGCGGCTAGAATAATTTATACACTAGACAAAAGCATTATACAAAGGATAATAGGATAACACAAAGTAACTTCCAACAGAAAAGCTGGATCAATAAGATTCATTGAGCCGTAGACACTTAAATTGAGTAGTGGAAAGGTACTTGTGGACAACATTGGCCAACTGATCATTACTTCTAGTATAATGATTGTCAATAACATTCGATTGAACCCGTGCTCGAATATAGTGGCAATCCACTCGAATGTATTTGGTCCTTTCATGAAAATCTAGGTTGGAAGCAATATGCATTGGAGCTTGATTATCACAAAAAAGAGGCATTCAATGGCTATTAGAAAATCCTAGATCAAGTCCTTTTAGTCAAATGAGTTCACATGCAGAAGAACTTTTGATAAGTGATGAATTTTGTCAATGGATGTCTAATCGTGTTAGCGACATAATCAAGGAACTTTGATAGAGGATGACATTCATGTGTAGGAATTTTTTTCGAAGTGATGGTTGAGGTTGAGGTGTAGGTAAAGGCTCATTTGCTGAAGAAGTTGTTGTTGAAGATTCAAGTAGTACTTCTGGAACAATGGTCATATCCTGTGTTTCTTGAGTAGTGGTGACTAAAGATGGATTTGTTCCTATAACAATAACATGACTAGGCAGATAGGAGATAAGTTGATTTCAACACCAAAAGTAGGTCTAGGCACACTAGGCAGAGGAAATAAATCATGTAAGAACCACCCCCCCCCCCCAACCATAATTGTCAACTTTTTTTGTACAATAAGGAGTTGATTTATCAAATTTCAAATCCCGTGATACTATGATCTTTTTAGTAGTCAAATTGTAACATCGATTCCCATTTTTAGTGGATAAAAAACCAGAAAACACACATTTAGCAACTCTAGGATCCAATTTATCACGATGAGGAGCTTGAATGTGAACAAAACATGTGCAACCATAAACTCTTAAATAGACAAATCAATTTTTCGTTCCTTCAACACTTCATAAGGTGATTAAAAATCACATCACTCTACTTGGCAATCTATTAATGAGATATGTGGTGGTGAGCACTCCAAGAGGCCAGATGTTGTGACATGTTATGGGGCATATATTCAGTGGCATTATTGGATCTTAAAACATGAATATGAGAAGAGAATTGATTGTTAACAAGTTTATGAAAATCTTGAAATGCATCCACAATTTCTCTTTAAAATTTCATAAGGTACAACCAAGTGATCCTTGTATAATCATCTACAAATGTTACAAAATACTTACATCCATCAAAAGACTTGAGAACAAGACCCCAAATATCAGAATGGACAATTTTAAAAGGATTACTGGTCCTAGACGCTGAGGAGAACAAAAGGTAACTTGTCAGATTATGACAAATGACAAACCTCACATTGTTTTCCTGTTTTGCATAGGTTAGGAAACAAAGAAAAAATAATATTTTTTCTAATGGATGGCCAGACGTTAGTGCCAAAGCTGGTAATATCGGGCAAACCTTGAACTAACTTGAAGACTCTTGGGATTCTTGGATAGGTAGTAGACTCCATTCAAGTAGATGCTCTCACTAATCATTTGTCTGGTTGGGATGTCTGAGAAGGGACGTGAGGAGAGAAAATGGCAAGACAGTTTAAAGAGTTTGTTGTTCTTCCAATAGATAAAAGTTGAAAAGGAAAAGATGGAACATAGAAAGCCACATACTTGATATGGTTTGAAATCAAATTTACTTTCTTTCCCTAAGACTGGCACACCTTTACCATTAGCTACAGATACTTGAGAAGGGGTGGATATTTTCTTAAAATCATGTTAGTCAGTTGATTTGTCATGTGATCCCTCCTTACTTCTGAATCTATAATCCAATAATCATGTACAAGACTAGCACTAAGAGCAGTAGAGAAGGAATTCAAGATACGTGAAATGTCTCCATGTGAAACATGATCATATTTTGCAAGAAAACCTACAAACTTGCCAAGTAAAGCATCATGTTTATCATCTCCTGGCATGGTCATTTTCTCACATTCGCCATTTATTTGTTTCTTGCTAAGGTAGACTTTGAATTCATTTATCGATGTTGCAGGATTAGTGGTAAAATTCAGCATTCTCTTAGTAGAAGAATCATCTACTTGATTTGCTCTGTGAGAAGAGTTATTCCAACTCCTGTGAGATCCCTTATTTTCTTTAAAAAAATTTAGCTTCAATTCTGGAAGCAGAATCCAATATTTATCTCTTGTATGACCAACACCATTACAATAATTACATTTTAAGTTTGTCTACTTGCCTTCGTAGAACTTTTCTTTAGTTAGCTTGTGGTCCGAAGCATATGCCCTATTTTCTAGCACTAGTTTTTTTTTTTTTTTTTATCTCCATATTCATCACCCTTCTTCGAACTTCTTCTCTTTGAATGGTAGCACAAACCCTTGTGAAGTAAGGAAGCTCAATATTCATAAGAATGTAACTTCCCAGGTCTTCAAATTTAGAACTCAAACTTGTCAAGAGTTGAAAAATCTTATCCTCCCCAGCCATATTTAACAAAGTATTAGCATATGTGGTATGAGGTCGATAAACATCTAATTCATTCCAAATACTTGTCAAACTGCCAAGAGTTGGACAAAAGGTTTTCCTTCTTCTTGTAAGCCAGCAATCTCTCTCTTGAGTTGAAGGATTGATAGAATTATTTTGGTTTCCATACATCTCTTTAACATTTTCCCAAAAGATGCATAGATGATTCTGAAAAACTAAATATCTGAGCAATCTTATGCTCTATAGAGTTGAGAAGCCAAGACATGACCAATTGATCCTTGCAAAGCCAATATTCGTATAAGCATCTTAATAACTCCATTAACAAAATCGAGTTTGGATCTTCCTCCAAGAGCAATAGTAATAGCTCTAGCCCAAGAAAGATAGATGAACTCATTCAACAAAACAGAGTTGAGCCGTTGATTTGAATTAACCTCGATGTCAATGCATTTTGAAGCAATGGGACTCTCAGCTTCAGCAATAGAAGAGTTTTCTTCTGTCATCTTAGATTAAAAAAAGATTTAACTTCATAGGAAGCTCTGATACTATGAAGAAAGAAGAAGAAGAATGAGAACACATGAAACCTTTTTGATGGTGTACTGGTGTATCTTTCTCATTGTATATAACTACAACATATATAAACAAGAAGAGAGCTAGAATAATTTATGCACCAGACAAAAGCTTTATACATAGGATAATAGAATAACACAAAGTAACTTCCAATAGTGCGGCTTAAATAAGTTTAGCTGAAGGCTCAACTTTTGTAAATTTTGTTTCTTAACTATTAATATTAAGTCAGATAGTGTTGTGGCTATTTTCTAGCATATATACATGTACATTATACCTATGCATGTGTATTTGTTGTTTTTTGTTTAATACTAAAGCACACATTATGTTGACAGTTTATTTTCATTGTTAAGCCCTGTTTGGTATAGGAGTTTTTGAAAAATTTCCTCCCAAAACTCATTTTTAACTATACAATTTTATGGGACCTATCACTTTCACACTTTTTAACCTCTTTTCAACCATACATTCTCCAAAAAATCAAAATTTCCTACACCAAACGGGCTATTAGACTTACCATTTGAGATGGTTTAGTGAGATATTAGTGGATGTCAATTTTTACTGTGTATATCACGTACATTATAAGTCTAGTACTCATATTTGGAATTCTTTGTTTAATAATAAGGCATGAGTTATGCCGTTTGTTTATTTTTCTGGAAGTGTGAGCTAAATGTGTTAACTGTGTTTTTTCCTTTCTCATTGGATAATTGGATAGCCATTTCATGTGCCTGGATGCCTTGCAGCCTAAAAATAATGCTTTTGCTTATAATGCCATGCAGAAAATCACCAAGAGGTGATAGTGCCTCCAGTAGAAGGTGTTGCAGGAGGTGGGACAGCGTATGGATGGAGTGAAACTTCGGCACTTGATCCTACTCTACTAAAAGGGACGATTGATCCGGCAAAAGTTCATTCTTCAGAATTAGTACACGTGTGGTGCATGCCGAGCACGGCTAATGTTGGACCGCAAGACATGCCACGAGCATTAGAGCCAGTAAGTTTGTTCAAATAATGTTTGTTAACTAATAATATATCTGGTTAATAATCTTCTGAATTTGGTATTATTCTTGTTATGAGTATATCAAGGAAGTGATGGAACTCATTGGATATTGCCGTACATCCACAATTCATTTTTATTTTTCTATTCAGGCCTCTGGAAACCTGCATAATTAGCTTGTGTACCAGTTTGTCGTAATTTTTATTCTGGTTGCCTTTTTTTCCAAATCCATTTCATGCTTTGTGTACATAGTTGAGGGAGGCAACACATACTTAGAAACAAGTTGATGGCTACTTTCTGGTTTGTTTACACCAGAGTTTCAGCGATTATCTGTGAACATTTTGTTATAATGCATCTATTTTTCATAGTTTCCTTGCCACCTGACACAGTTTACCTTCAAGATATCTCTCTTGGCAGCTAGAAATGAGAGGGAAAGTGTCCAAATAGCTCTGCGTCCAAAAGTTTCTTGGGCTGGATCTGGTATTGCTGGGACTGTACAGGTCCAATGTACTGATCTGTGCTCCACTTCCGGTGATAGGTTTGTATCTTTCACACGCAAATATATCATTCATTTGTAATATGTGTATTTAAAGTTGATGTTGCCAATGATGCAGACTGGTGGTTGGTGAATCATTGAGAATGAGGCAAGTAGTGCCTGTTGTAGGTGTTCCTGATGCTCTTGTGCCCCTAGAAATGCCACTCGCTCAACTAAACCTTTTTCCTGGGTATTGATATTTTTCATATTAAAGTGGACCCTTGTCAGGGTTCTATAGTTTGGAATCTTAGGTAACATAAATAAAAAATATCATGGCAAAAAGTTATTGTTTTGCAGAGAAACAACTGCAATTTGGGTTTCAGTTGACGTTCCAATTGCACAGCCCCCTGGTCAATATGAAGGAGAACTCATAATCACTGCTACCAGAGATGTCTCAGAGTGATAGTCTTTCCCCTTTACTTCAGTTAATTAGTTTTGATTTAATGGATAATTTCGTTGATTTGGATTTCTAAGCACATTGTTTTCTACATTTGTTCATTCTAACTCATTACAGATCTACAGCACAGTTCCTGGGTAAATCTGAGAGGCATCAACTGTACAAAGAATTAAAGAATTGTCTTGATGTTGTTGAGCTCATTGATGGAAAATCACCAGATGAATTGGTGGGTTCTTTGTCACTAATGCATCATCTAAAACTTTTTTATTTAACCTAGTATATGTATCAGCTGCTCATAAATGTATTTCTGTTTTTTAAGGTAGAAAGAGTGAAATCTGTGACCTCATCTTTGAGAAGAGTTCTTCTATCTCCACCATTTTCTGATTTGTTTTCAGAAAATGGGGTTGTGGATATGATGGAGGAGGATGCTATTACAAACCATTCAATACGACTGAAGCTAACTTTGACAGTCTGGGATTTTGTTCTTCCAGTAACACCTTCCCTTCCGGCTGTTATAGGTGTATCCTGCCTTTTTTTTCCGGCCCCTAGGCATTTTTAAAAATATGCACATGATACACTGATGCTAGTATGGTGGAATTGATTGTTTTAATAACCCTAAACTAAATAATGTCTATTAGATTTCTTCCTACCCATTAAAAGAATTTGCAATCCTAGTTATTGTCATTTATATGTTGTCAATCATGTGGAATCTTTTGAAAAGGCTTACTTGGAATTTTAATAGATTTGAACAAAAAACACTCCCTTATGGAAGTGTATTTTGCTCCTACTATGCTCAGAAAATGTGGAGGAAAAAAAGATCACGTGCCTCTGGTGTTCTTTTCTAAAATCTGAATCTTGATAACTAGTCTGTTTCAGCCCTATCATGTCCACCTATATTTTTGTTTTTCTATATTTTTTTTTTACAGTTACCACCTTTAATGTTTTAGACGTCCACAGTAACTTTTATGACTGCTAATGTCGAAAAAATGGTTCAAGTAATGCTGAAGTAAAGGTATATCAAATGTTAAATCCATCCTTTTTTATTTTTATTTTATTTTTTATTTTTTTGATTTATATCAGATATCAGATGGACCACCGTAACTAATTACCTTAAACAAAAAGCTGAGTGAAAGATTTATGAGCATAGTCTCCCTTAAACTTACTTAGATATCTGATACGGTTATTGAAGACCGTTTTGGTGTTGAACATGGAAGTAGCGAGTGGTATGAGGCACTGGATCAGCATTTCAAGTGGCTGCTTCAATACAAAATCAGCCCATACTTCTGCAGGTGGCGTGAAAATATGCGGGTTCTGACTTACACTTGTCCATGGCCAGGTAATAGAATGAAGCAGATCTAGATGCTACTAGACTTTCAGGTCTAGACGATTTAGAAAATGACGTGTATTTTTCAGTATTTGAACTTGTTGGATGTCAAATATTTTAAATGCTAAGCATGTACGTTTCTCTAGAACTGACCCTTCAATGTTGGTGCAGCTGATCATCCAAAGTCGGATGAGTATTATTCTGATCCTCGGGTTGCAGCATATGCTGTACCATATAGTCCAGTAGTCTCCTGGTATGCCTACAGCTTCACTAATTCTAGCTTATGTCTTTTGGTCTGTCTTATGATGAGCATTTACCTCTTGATGTTCAGCGGTGATACAGCACAGGACTCTCTGCAACGAGAGGTTGAGATATTAAGAACAAAGAATCATTGGAGAAAAGCCTACTTCTATTTGTGGGATGAGGTTGGTACAAACTATTTTGAGTTGTGAGCTTGCATATTTTCCTATGTTTAGTAAGGGTGATTTTGGATTCTGGAGTGATGTCTTTGTTCTGGCTATAATTCATTTTTACAAGCTGATGCATCACAATCTCATAGAAGATACCTAAAACAATTAATAATAAAAGATAAAAATAAATATTATAGATAACATAAATTAAAAGTACCATCTATCTTCATAACAATCTCATATAGAAGATTTAATTTTAAAAGTACCATCTATCTTCATAACAATCTCATATAGAAGATTTAATTTTCTTTTAACCAATTTCATAACAAGAGAAGGGAAAGGAAAGGATTAAATGACGTAGGAAGGAAAGAAAGAAAAGACAACGAGATTGATGGTTGGATAGCTGAAGGAGAAGGAAAGGAACTGAGTGACTGTATTCTACTTCGTATCTGTTAATTATTTACAAACATGGCACCTTAAGCAGGATAAAGGTATTGTGTGCAGAAGCATGAAGCATGTTATTAAAATTTATGCCATTTCCTTCCTGCTTTTCCTCATCTTCCTTTTGCTTCCTAAATATCTATCCAAATGTGTTATGAGTACCAATCCTTCTTACATTTCAATTCCCTCTAATTCTTTCAATGCAAAAATAAGGTTTAGTTCTGTTGCTTGCGTGTTAAAATTTTAATTCTTTGTGTGTTTAATTATGTTTCTTCTTTCATACACATCTGACACCAACTTTATTTCTAACATCTAACACCAACTTTATTTCTATCATTTAGTTATTCCTTTTCTTTTGATGTGATTCTGTTGCTTTTGTCCAGCCACTGAACCTTGAACATTACGAGGGTATTCGGGACATGGCAAGCGACATTCACGCTTACGCACCTGATGCTCGTATCATGACTACTTACTATTGTGGTGATTTCTAATTGTCCTGTTTTGTTCTTATAATTTCCTCGACTTGCATCTCTTTCAACGTGCTTTTATTTGAATGACTTGTCTATGAATGAAACCCAGTTCTGATGATTTGTCAAAGAAAATATATTTGTACAGAAGCTGCATTTCTTTGAACTTCAAAATACTTGATAAATAAGGGCCTGTGTCTAAGTAGATGATTGCATTATTTGGTATTAATGTTCTTCTTTTGGGCTTTGGTTAAACATAATAATTCTTAAATATTGCGAGAATAACAATATGAAGGACTTTCTGTTATTTCCACTTCTTTTTAATCCCAAACATATAATTACTGAGTCATTACAAACACAGTAGATTACTCATATATTTACAATGTTTTGTAATTCATTTGCAATGAAATGAGGCATCAGAGCTTTATTTCAATCTGCAGTAATAACAATGTAAAAAGTCATATTAGAGCCCAACAGCCCATCATGCTATCAAGTTATCAAGTTACGGTTTTTGTTCTGTTTTCTAGTTGACCCTATTTTATGTAATGCCCCTCTAACTTTATGCAGGACCAAGTGATTCTCCTCTGGCTTCCAATAATTTTGAGGCTTTTCTTAAAATTCCGGAGTTTCTTCGTCCCCATACTCAAATATATTGCACAAGGTATTAATTATAACTGATTCCTTTATGATACTTTGTTATTGTGTTAGTCCATACACTTATCTCAAATATATTGCACAAGATTTAATCATAACTGATTCCTTTATCGTACTTTGTTATTGTGTTAGTCCATGCACTGATCGATTGCATGATTATGGTATATAGGTTAAGGTAATATGGATGTATCATGGGATGATGGAGTGAAGGGATATTAGCTGCATTAAGTAAACTTTTTGAGCATCTTGTATATGTACCTACAATCCTACTGTCCTACATTTACAATGCTCCTTACTTTACCTTTTATCAATGGAGTCTGTTGTGGATACCATGACGTGTACAGTGTCTGAAAGGTGAAAAATAAGTTTAGAATGCTGCTTATGGATTATAGAGGGTTTTTCTGCTCTACTTGCAAATATCCTTTATCTATATGTTATGCTATTCACATCCCAGTCCATTAGACGAGGTAATATTGATAGTTCGATTCAACCTCCCCTAGGAATTAAATTACCTTGTTTAGGGATAATTGGAGGGTTCATCCTACAGTTGACTTACAGTTTCCTTTCAAATTTACAAGATAAAAACTTATATTGCCTTGTTGGAGTTCATTTTCTCATGCGTGATTGGATAAAAAAGCAACCTTAGCTTATAGATATGGAAAATAATAAAATGGGAAGAATATAGCAAGTCAATATAGAGCCCCTATTTGATGGGGGTTAAAATCAGATTTTTAGTAAATTTTGATATAAGTTGATGAGATTGTTGTTGAAAAGTTGTGGGTCTCATGAAATATGTGGTTAAGATTAATTGTTGACTTTGACTCAGATTAAAATCTAGATTTTAATTGGTACCAAACAAGGGTAGAATATCATATAATCATGAAGAGCAACTTCTTTAGGTTATTTAGGTCAGGTATGAATAAGGCGTGGACGTTAAAGTTGGAAGTGTTTCCATAATATTATGCACAAGAAAAAAATGATAATATAAACCTACAAGTGGAGGGCCATATCTTGAGGATAAATTACCAGGAAGAACAACTTTAGATGGATGGGCATGCTTGCATAGACCTAATGAAGCTGCCGATAAAAGATGGATACGGTTCTTGTAGAATAAATTAGAAGAGGGAGAGGTGGTCCAAAATAGCATGATCTGTTTTAGTTGAGAATCATTTGATTGCATTGGGTATTCCAGACTGAATAGATTGGTGAAATAAGATTCGTGTAGGTGATGCCTAATATATGGATCAGAAGGGTTAGTTTGATGTTTGTTTTAGACAAAATGAAGGGAAGAAGGCAAGAAGCTTATTTTCCTATATAGGAGCATTCTGTCGCTCCCGTCCTAACCACCATGCTATCTTCTACTGTCATCCTGGCCTCACCCTGGATCTAAGATGGTATAAATTAATATATTAACATCTTTTCAGATTCAGTTTTATTTACCCTTCTTCCTGCTGCAACATGTAAAAGAGGAATAGAATTTCCACCAGATTTGTCTGTAGAAGTACTCTTATATTTGGTTTAATAATTCATGAAAGAAAAACTGCCCTTCTAAACTAGGTTGCACCAACACTCTTTGGACACCCTTTGGACATGTGTCGGAACTACTCCTTATGCATCAAAATGAAAAGGGAATGGGAGAAACGTCGGCAATTAAGAAAATAACAAAATCAAGACTTATAAGTTTGTTTTTATTTGATATATATACTCATTTTGATGCAACAAATATACAAAGTGTTATTTGTATATTAGGCTAAATAATAATAAATTAAAAAAAATAATTTGCGTGACCAACGTGTCATGTCTGAACTTTTTGAAAAATTGCATGGCGGCGTGTATGTGTCGTACCGTGTCCGTACAATTCTAAATATACATGTTTGAACGAACTACCTAATGGATTAAATTTCGGTGAAAGGTTCTTTTGTATCTTCCTCTATATGTACTGTGCAGAAAGTATGAATTCAACTATGCCCCTGTTTGGTAGTAATAAAAATCAGATTTTTAGTAGATTTTGATAAAAGTTGATGAGATATGTGGTTGAAAAGTTGTGAGCCTTGTAAAAAGATGTGGTTAAGATTAAATGTTGACTTTGAAATAGATTAAAATCTAAGTTTTTAATGCTACCAAATAGGGGCTATAATTTTCTTCTCTCCCAATAAGGACTCACTATCAAATGAGGAGCACATCCTCATTGCCCCAATTGCTTGCACTCAGGGTACAAATGATGCAGCACTCTTTGAAGTTAAAGTCGTCCTTTAATTTTAAATGATCACATGAATCTTGCTTTATTATTCCAGCTAATGCAACACAGAAAAAGTTAGTTTACCAACATATTATTCTTTCTTCTTTATGATTGATGACTAGATTCTTTCTTTCTTTACTTGAAAAAAGTTGACATGTCTCCAATATCTGTTAGTGGAAAGTTGACAGTGTTGTTTTTTCCATGCAGTGAATGGGTGATTGGTAACCGTGAAGATCTGGCTAAGGATATCATTGCAGAAATACAACCTGAAAATGGCGAGGTAATGTTTTCTTGAGAATGTGTCATTGATATGGAGATTGCAGTGTCTCTGGAACCCCCCCCCCCCCCTTCCTTCCTCCCGATATCATATATGCTTAGACACTGTTCAGAGGCATAGACATTAGATAAGCAACTTGCTAAATGGGTACTGACATTCAACTTAAGGGGAGGTCTTGCATTCATATACCTAGGGATGCAAATTCAATCCACGCCGGGGGTCCAACCCCAAGTGGACAGTGTGGATGAGTAAAGTGTGCATGCAAATATAGCCCTTATGTGAAAGGGCAAGATGGGGAAGGTCCATGGTCATTACAATTTATCACACAATGTGATACAGAGGATGATATAGTAAATAAGTGGCATAAAAACAAAATGATAACAGTAGCTATTTCAAGCTCACTTCTGCAGAATAATGAGAACGATGGAAACTTTTTAATGCTTTACGAAACACAAAAAGGATGAAGTTGGCATCATGGGCTAGAGTCTAGTTGAGAATATCTAAAACAATCACGTGCTAGGCTAGTCAACTTTATAGTTTTAAATATTCTCATATTAGATGTTTCACAATACCTTTTACTATATTGAGTATATGAATGGAGTAGATGTGATGTGACAACAGTGGAAGTACTTTATTAAGTTTTTATGCTATTTTCCAAGTGGGGTTATATAAATCGTGAGTTAAGACTCATATGGACGTAAAAAATATTGACCCGAGCCAGATGTTAGTTTGTTCTTCCCATTATCTCATCTTAACATATATGGTTCTTACAGGAGTGGTGGACATATGTGTGCATGGGACCATCCGATCCACATCCTAACTGGCACCTAGGAATGCGGGGCACACAACACCGTGCAGTAATGTGGCGTGTATGGAAAGAAGGTGGAACCGGTTTTCTGTATTGGGGTGCCAATTGCTATGAGAAAGCTATGTCTCCTAGTGCTGAGGTCGTCCCATCCCAGTGTGACATTAAATTTTATACGATTATTAATACCTTCACTGTCATTTCTCACATTTATACACGTTCCAGATTAGATTCAGGCGTGGCCTCCCTCCAGGTGATGGGGTCTTGTATTACCCTGGTCAGGTGTTCTCTTCTTCTCAGGAACCTGTTGCTTCTCTACGACTAGAACGACTTTTGAGTGGCTTGCAGGTACTTTATCGGGTTCACTTATTTGTGTCCATGTCTTTCTAGTCACAGTGGTGTTGTATTTTTTTTACCTCCAGTCATTTTAGTGCTTCCTAGACTTTGAACTCTCAAATTAAATGTTAGAGGCTTCCTACTACATGGTGCTTTCTCCTTGGGGTCACTACTGGAGTTCTATACGACAAATATATATGATTGTTGTATTTGATTCGATCTGGAAGCAATTTCGTAGCATTAAATCTCGATTTTCTTATTATTACTATTTCCAGCTTGTAAATGATATTACCACACACTAATTGTGCTCTAATTACATTTCTACTACTTGTGGTGGTGCTTTTAGGACATCGAGTATTTCAAGCTCTATGCCTCAAGATTTGGCAGGGACGAATCACTGAATCTTTTGGAAAAGACAGGCATGTATCAAGGCCCTGAGCGGTATACCCATGAACACATGCCAATAGACGTTATGCGAGGTGAAGTCTTCAGGACATGCCGGTCGGAGAATAACATTTAATTTACTGGCATTATGTGCTGGTTATGTGACATTATATCACATAATCTAATATCTTGAGCTTCTACTGTATTTTTCAATGTAGTAACAAACTTCTGAGTTCTAAATAGGCAGAGAGTCATGTTTTGAACACTAAGCTCCAAAGAAAACTATAACCTTCATGTAAATTTTTGTTTGTTTCAATTTCTTCAGCTTAATTTGTCAAAATTAGGGTTATATGCCTCTATAGGGGGCCCTGCAGTAAGATTTTCTTGCTCCAGCTGAGAAAAAGTTGGGTTTTTATTAAGCATGGTTATGGATAAAAGTGGCGCATAGCTCTTGGTTTGTGCTATAAGATGTTGGGTCTCGTAAGTCATGAGGTTTGACTTTTATGCCGTTTGGCCCGTATCATGCTTTAAATCTTTTAGATTTAGACTTTTGATATAAATCATATACATATTAAGAAGCCTACTAGAGCATTTCTAGAATTTCACTTCTATTATTATTATTACTAGTTGTCTATCCGTGCGATGCACGGAATATATAATTCTTAAATCATAACTCTGAAAATATCTTGATTCAATCATATCAAATAAAAAACATAATTTCAATAAAATTTCAATACAAAATGTTATTGAATTTGAAACTTTAAAAAAGACAAAACTATTCAAAATAAAATATTCTACATGTACAATAAGTATACTGTGCACCTCAAAATTTGGCATTCATTTAAATTTTTTATATAAATTTTTTTTTTACTTTTTTTTTACGTTTTTCTATGAAGATTTGCCCACCTCATCACCTATTTCCCTTTTAATATGTTATAATTTTTTATTAATTATATTTTTAATGTTTTGCTTACATATATTTTATTTTTCCTTATTTTTTAAACATGTAAATTTTTGTCAAAATGATGAAATGATTAAGCCTCCGTTTGGTAATAATGTTTGGTTTATAAATTTGTTTATTTATGATTTTGAGGTAAAAAGTAGTGACTGAAAATTGGAGAGAGAAAATATGTGTGGTTAAAAAGTTGATAGAAAATAATTAATTATTTTTCTAACATACGTATTGAAGAGCCTACTCATTTATTGACATATTAGGAAATAAAGTTTCAATAATTCTATTTATTTATTTTCAAGATATATTAATTCAATTTTTGCTTTCCTAACTTAACAAATTTATATAGCATATATTTATTTATTTTAAAATATATTAATCCAAAATTTTCATTTTCAATGTAACACATTTACATAAATATGATATGACATTTATTTATTTTAACACGTGTTATTGGATTTGAAACTTTAAAAAAAAAAAAAACTAATAAAAAAAAAAAAAAATTCTGAATGTACACTCAGTGTACCGCATCACTCAAAGTTTGACATTTAATTAAATTTTTTATATAAAATTTCTTTTGACTTTTGTTTACGTTTTTCTCTAAAAATTTGCCCACCTGATCACCTATTTTCCTTTTAATATGTTTTAATTTTTAATTAACTTTATTTTTTAATATGTTGCTTACATATATTTTATTCGAAATTCAATATATTAATTTATATATTTTATTTTTCCTTATTTTTTATACATATCAATAAATGATGAAATGATTAAGTTTTCTACCAATTTATCATTGGTGGTAAAAAGTTGATAGCAAATAATTAATTATTTTTGTAATATGCTTATTGAAGAATTTACTCATTTATTGACATATTAGTAAGTAAAGATTCAATGATTTTATTTATTCATATTCAAAATATATTGATTCAAAATCTTCATTTCTAACTTAACAAATTTATATAGCATGGATTTTTTATTTTCAAATATATTAATCTAAAATTTTCATTTTCAATTTAATACATTTACATAGATATGACATTTATTTATGTTCAAATATATTAATACAATTTTTTCATTTCATACAAACACATTTACATAAATATCACATTTGTTTATGTTAAAATATATTAATCCAATTTTTTTCATTTTCCACATAACACATTTACATATATATCATATTATTTATGTTCAAATATATTAATCTAATTTTTTCATTTTCAATGTAATACATTTACGTATAGTATATTTATTACAAATCTTACTAAATATATAATAAATAATAATTTTTTTACAAAATAATTTATCTTTTATTTTTTTATACATAATAAAAGTAAAAATGAAGAGAGAGAGTCATTAAATACAATTTTCCCTCCAAAATGACTCTCTCTCCTCACTTCTACTTTTATATATATAAAGATAAAGATAAAGATTATTATTATTATTATTATTATTATTATTATTATTATTATTATTATTATTATTATTATTTTAAAATTCACTTCTATTTACTGTACAGTATGGGGGTGTTATTTCACCACCTTTCTTTTTACAGCTTTTGGTGTTTAAAAAGTGGAGAGAGAAAATGTGTGGTTAAAAAATGATTTGAGGAATTGTGTCGTTTAAAAACATATTTTTTTTCATTTTGCCAAACAAAGGCTTATATTCCCTATTTACTGTAGAATAAGTATGAGGGTGTTATTTCACCACCGATATTTATAGTTTTAAGAGTTGAATAATCCTACTATGAGGAATTTTATGTTCCCCTCAAGAAAGTAAACCCCACCGCCCACACTGCCACATGCAGGTGGGGATTGGTCCCACCGCCCGCCCAACGTAGGGGGTGGTTAATCCCACCGTGGATGCAGGTGGG
This sequence comes from Ligustrum vulgare, assembly GCA_963555705.1. Taxonomy (NCBI): domain Eukaryota; kingdom Viridiplantae; phylum Streptophyta; class Magnoliopsida; order Lamiales; family Oleaceae; genus Ligustrum; species Ligustrum vulgare. The sequence continues at coordinate 35,046,655 of OY743173.1, read as the reverse complement.
GTTTTTAAATATTTTGACCATACTAAAAAGGGTCCTCATAATTTAGGATCTCAACTTTGACACGTGTTTCTTATTTTATATCTCGCAAATATAAGAAATGTAACAAGTAATAAACCACAAGGACTAATAATTAATTCTTAATTTACTATTTCTAACTTCTAAATGAACAAAAATAAATAATATAACTTTTATTTAATTATCTAAATTATTCTAATTAAACAAATTATCTAAACACAATTAATCATATTAGAGTTTCAAAGTATGAATTTGGATGTTAGGATTTATAATTTCCTCCATTGATCACTTTGTTGATGGTGAGCTTGGTGGTCAAAGGGGTTGAAGTGGATTCACGATCAATGGTACACGTGAACTTTAAGTCAACCATGTTGAAATAATATAGGTGGGCTTCAGGTCTTGTGGACTTTAGGTCTTCACCTTCACCTCATAATTGAGGTGGACCTTGGTTGTGAACACAACATCATCTGAAGATCAGCTCTACAAAATATTAGCCTGAAGAACATCGATACTGGATGGACTCAAGATGAGAGCTGGTGACATATACAATTATTTGAGACATTGCCAAATCAATCACATCTTTATCTGTAATAAACCCCAATTAATGACAAATATACGCTAGGAATAGTGCCAAATGTCATTCGGAACTGTCAAGTCGTTATTTGTGCTAGTGAATTGCAATGGTTATGTTTCAAACCCTAAATTATTATAAATAGGCAGTGACGGAGCCAGAAATTATACAATGCTGGGGCGAAAGTAGGGTGGGGGGGGGGGGGGGCGCTCCAGGGGTTCGGGGGCGGAGCCCTCGATTTTTTTTTTCTTACCAAGAGGATTTAAATCGACGATATTACAATATATAATCAAAATATAAGTTGATTCATTATTACATTTGATCCCTACGCGTTTTCATACTTTAAAACAACGCATAATTACATCATTATCAATTCTATCAAATATATCTTTCTCGATATATACAATCAAACTATCATTCAATTATTGATCTTCAATCCGATTGCGCAGTCGAGTTTTAAGAAGATTCATTGAAATAACATATTTAACATTTTAAACTAAAAAAATATTAATTACGTTAACCTAACAAAGATATCAAGCTTAAATGCTTGATTACCTAACAAGCTTAAATAACTGATATGAATTCAAGCTTAAATGCTTAATAACCTTTTTTTTTCTTCTTTATCTGAATTATTGCCGGGTCATTTGACCCAACTTGCCCGTACACAGCTCCGTCCCTGTAAATAGGTGTTGTAAATGAGCATTTATGATATATGAAAACTTGGCAATTAACAATATATACAAAAACTCTACTTTTTATTAAAAATTTGATCTTCAAATCATACACGAATTGACCTTCTGTTCAAACATGAACTCCATATTAGTTCGTTCATGATCTAAGTTCCAGTTCCTACATGAACAGAGAAAAAAATTTGATCTGAGAAAAATTCCACGTAGACAGTCAAATTAATTAGAACAAATTACGACATCATTCCTGTTGTTGACCTAAATCCCAACCAAATATGTATGTCAGCAAATCAGGGCAAGAAGGAGGGCTGTTTTATGGTAACTCACATAGACAGTCAAATTAATCAGAACAAATTACCACGTCATTCCTGTTGTTGACCTAGATTTCAATCAGATTTGAACGTCAACAAATCGGGGTAAGGGAGGACCATTTTGTGATAACTCACCAGTCTTGTATATATACAATTTGATCACCTAATCTTCATTTGAAAATATGAGCAACATAACAATTTCCAGAATCGTAAGAGAACTCATAGCAATAACTTCCCACCTCCTTATATTGAAGAGTACTGGAGGACTAAACTTCTACACCTCTCTGGCTGACCTAAATATAGAAGTTGTTATGCAGCAATTGGACTTCATGCAAATGAAAATGGAGATACATAGTACCCAACAATCACCTCCACAATATGAGGAATATGTAGTGCAATCACAACCAAGACATTCACTGACCGAATCTTATAAAAGTCAGCCACTGGATTACTCTCCGACAAAAACTCAAAGTTTGGTAGTGAAAGCATTCCCTAATCCTGCACCCACATATTTCTACCTCATTGAGACCTACCTGAGTGGAGTCAAGAGTGTGTTTAGTAGAATTGGCAATAATTGTACCAAACCACCTAGGACGGAAATTCCAGATCGAACAACAAGAACAAGAGCAAAGGGTGATGATATGTCAACATATAAGACAGATCAAAGAGAGGCGCAAGGTGTCAGTAGTTCCACATTTCCTTTAAATCCACATCCAATTCTTACACCGCTAACGACATATTTGAGTGTGGTAGAACAACTAAAGAAATGACTATCCAAAATAGATGCCAAACATGAAGGTCTCGTCTCAACAAATTATTCCTCTAGGAAGGCACCTTATTTTGACGAGACAATTCTTGCCCAACTTCTACCTGAAAAGATGAAGATACCCTATTGAATTGGGTATAACATGGAGTCTTGCATCCCATATTGATAATATGGAAATAAAACGAAATGAACAGAAATTAAAATGGAAAGAAAAGCAAGCTGAAAAAGGAAGTTAGTTAGTTAGTTGGAAGCAAGTTGGTTAGTTAGTTGGAAGCAAGTTAGTTAAGTTAGTTACTCTTGTTATTCATTTGTTAGATAGTTAGCTAATGGATTCTTTGTATAAATATTGTACATATTGTAAAGGTTCAACAATGAGAATTCTCTGTTCAAAGAGGATGCATTTTTCATCCTCAAATTCTCTTCTTCTTTAGTTCTATATTTTTAATTTCTGTTTTTCTTTGTTCTGGTGTTGAATCCATAGTTCAACATGGTATCAGAGCGATCCAATTGAAGCTTCCTCAATTGTCTGCTTGTGCTATGTAAGAATTGATCCACAAGTGTCTGCTTGTGCTCTGCAAGAACTGATCCACATTAAAACTCTAATCTGGAATTTTACCTAAAATTAGTTCTGAAGATTCACCCATAGAGTCCCATACAAACTCAAGAAATTCCCCAATTAATCCTTTAGAAAATTCTCCAAGTCCATATTATTTTCATCCCAGTGATAATCCTGTTGCTTTGCTGGTATCAGAAATCTTCAATAGAGAGAATAATGTAGCATGGAGCAGATCCACCATTATGGCTTAGACAGTTAAAAACAAGTTAAAGTTCATTGATGGCACAATTCCTTCTCCTCCGGCTAATCATATTATCAATCACACCGCGTGGCTACGTGTGAACAATCTGGTGATATCTTGGTTAATGAATTCAACCAGTAAAGATATAAGGAACAACTTATTGTTTGTGGCATCTTCTGTTGATCTCTAGAATGAACTCAAAACTAGGTATTTGAGAAGTGATGGACCAAGAGTCTTTCACCTTGAAAAGTCCCTAAGCTGCATTCGTCAAGGATCTTCATCTATCACTGAATATTTTAGTTCATTTAAAACTCTATAGGATGAATATATCAGTTACAAGTCATTCCCAACATGTACATGTACATGTGGTAAAATGGCATCTTGCACCTATTAATTGTTCAAATTTCTATAAACTAGACAGCAATCTGACTATGTGCTGAAGTTTCTGGTTGGACTAAATGATTCATTTGCACCTGTTAGAAGTCAATTACTCCTTACATTACAATGCCATTACCAGCATTGCCAAAGTCTTTTCGATATTGTTGCAAGAAGAGAGTCAGGGACAACTTAATAATGCAAGTATGTATAATGAAACACATACCTTGATGGAAAAACACCCAAACCAACAGACTTATTTGCAAAAATCAGTTAAGGACAGATCCAAGGCATCTGGTCCACATTGCACGTACTGTGTATAATGGACATAGAGTGGACAAGTGCTTTCAGCTGCATGGATATCCTCCAAACTGGACTGGACCAAAAGGGAAAATAAACACGTCTGCTCTTGCTGCATTTGTAAATCAAGAAGCTTCCAGTTAAAATTGTAATGGGCAACCAAGGTTTTCTTTTACTTCAAAAGAATTTCAAAAGTTGATGACACTTGCCAATTCTACATCACCTGTTCCATCTACCCAGAACAACACCATATTCCCATTCAAATCTCAACCACTCCATTTTGAAACTTACTCTCCATTATTTCCTCAATTAGATTTCTTTCATGACACTTGCATTCCTAGCTCATCCTCACCTTTTGTTCAATCTGTCTCGAATCATTCTGAACACCCACATACATCTCCTTCCTAGCACACAACATACTCAACAACCACCTCTTACCCATAATTCCCTACTTCTTCATACTGATACTTCACTCCCACTTCTAAAATCTGGCAGAATAAAGTACACACCTGCTCACCTGAAGGATTATTATCGTGGTAACATCTATTCATCTTGCATTGCTTCTCAAATTTCCAATTCTCCTAAATACTTCTCATCCACTAACATATTATATCCTATTCTATTCAGAATTTTCTATCTGATAGTAGACTATCCAAATCACATAAATCCTTTTCCAGCATCCATTTCCAACTCATTAGAACCTAAAACCTTCAAACAAGCCTCTCAAATACCTGAATGGCAAGCTGCAATGCAACATGAAATTAAAGCTCTAGAGTTAAATAAAACCTATGAACTCATTGCTCTTCCTAAAGACAAGGTCTCTATTGGTTGTAAATAGGTTTTTCGCATCAAATATAAGGTTGATGGCACCATTGAATGTTATAAAGCACGTTTAGTGGCGAAAGGTTACACTCAACAAGAAGGACTAAATTTTTTTGATATATTTCCTCATGTTGCCAAAATCACTTCCATTTGACTTCTTCTTGCTATAGCTGCTGTTAAGAATTGGCATCTTCACCAATTAGATGTCAACAATGCATTTTTGCATGGAGATCTTCATGAAGAAGTCTATATGGAGTTACCCCCTGGTATGACTGGAAATGGTACAAAAATTGTTTGCAAACTCCTAAAAAGCCTATATGGTCTCAAGCAGGCATCTAGGCAATGGTTTGCAAAATTATCTATTGCTCTTCTTGAATATGGTTTTGCTCAAGGTAATTCTGACTCTTCTTTGTTCATCAAGAAATCTAACCACTCTTTCATTTCTATCTTAGTTTATGTGGATGACATTCTCCTAGCAAGCAATGATCTCACAGAAATACAGAAATTAAAGTCATTTCTACATGATAAATTTACTATCTAAGACCTTGGCCAGCTCAAATATTTTCTTAGATTGTAAGTTACAAGATCAAAAACTGGCATCTCTTTATGCCAAAGGAAATATGCTATTGACATTCTTGAAGACAGTGGCCTTCTTGGTGAGAAACCAGCTGCTTTTCTTATGGAATCTACTCTCAAACTTTCAGCATCTGATTCAAACTTGTATGAAGATCTTCTAGTTATCGACGCCTCATTGGCAGGCTACTGTACTTAACCATCACAAGACCTGATCTTGCTTATTCAGTCCAGGTTCTCAGTCAATTTTTGAAATCTCCAGCCATCAGTCATTTCCAGTCAGCAAAAAGCCACACCAGGACCAGGTTTGCTTTTTCCTCTTCAAATTTGCAACTTAAAGCCTTCTCAGACAGTGATTGGCGGGGTGTGTTGACACTCGTCGAAGCATCACTGGATTTGCAATTTTTCTTGGAAATTTCTTGATTTCATGGAAATCAAAGAAGCAAGTCACAATCAGCCCCTCCTCAGCAGAGGCAGAGTACAGGGCTCTGGCATCCACCACATGTGAAGTTCAGTGGCTTCTATATGCTCTCCAGGTTCTGCACATTGATCATCCTCAGCCAACCTCACTCTATACGGACAACAAATCTGCATTATCACCATGAGAGGGAAAATCACATTCAAATTGATTGTCATCTTTGGGAAAAATTACATGAAAAAGTATTTAACATTTTCTATCTTCCTTCCAAGCTTCAACTAGCTGACATGTTCACTAAACCTCTTGGTTCTTTACCTTTTCGTCACAATCTTCGCAAGATGAATATTATTAACATACATGCTCATCTTGGGGGGGGGGGGGTGTTGGAGTCTTGCATCCCATAATGATAATATGGAAATAAAATGAAATGAACAGAAATTAAAATGGAAAGAAAAGCAAGCTGAAAAACGAAGTTAGTTAAGTTAGCTATTCTTGTTATTCATTTATTAGACAGTTAGCTCATGGATTCTTTGTATAAATATTGTACATATTGTAAAGGTTTAGCAATGAGAATTCTCTGTTAAAAGAGGACCATTTTTCATCCTCAAATTCTCTTCTTCTTTGGTTCTATATTTTTAATTTTTGTTTCTCTTTGTTCTGATGTTGAATCCGTAGTTCAACATAATGGAGAGAGTGGTCCCATTTTCCATCTATATCCTAGATGCAATTATAGGGTACCAGTGGCACCATCATATGTGGAGCCTTTCCATTGACCTTGATTGATCGAGCTTAAAGGTGGTTTCGCCACCTCTCCCAGTAATCTATTTTGAGCTGAGATCAATTGAGCTTCCAGCTCTTAGAACAATTCATGGTTTAAAAACTTCTCTCTACACTAAAAAAGAGCTTACTGACCATTCAACAATCAAATTCTAAGTTATTGGAAGAACTACCTGAATCAGTTCAATTGAAAAATAATGGGAATGGAGAAAGTATTTTATGATGTCCTATTGATGGAAGTCTTATCTGGACTGTGGCCTCAAACGAGGTTTTGGTGGTTAGTTCATGAGGAATGACCTCGAACATATCAAGAGTTCCTCATAAAATTTTGAAAAATATCAACGTTGAAGAGACCATTATTCCTAGAAACAAGGTTCGAGCTGAAGTGAAAGAACCAGAGAGGAAGTTGAAGGAGAAGGATCATAGAAGGGAACCAAAAAGGAATAACTTTGAAAAGAAAAGATTTCATGTATCCTGATTGATTCCATCCTTATTTGGAACCCGTTTATACTTCCACTCTCTTGAATACTTCAGAGGAGAACATATGTATATTCATGAATATAAAGGATAAGAATCTCCTTTCCTAGGCTAAACCATTGAGGAATGAATCATCCAAATTGGATCAGACTAGATACTACAAATATTATAGGCCATCCAGTGAAATAGAAAAGTTGGTTAAGTGAGGCCATCTTTGTGAGTTTCTAACATAGAGAGGTGAAGGAAGGACAGCCTCAGGTCAAGCAGTGTCATATCTAATTCCTACCCAGTGGATGATATTGGAAGAGATCAATAGATAAGATTTGCTAACTAGACTAGGTTGGTTAAAAAATGAGGAGAAGACAGCTGATCGAAGAAGCTCGTAGTAGTTACTGGGTATGCACCGTTCCACCACGTCAAATTAGTCTGAATCATTTACTTAAATTGTTGATCTTATAACCAGAATCCAATGCACAAACCAAGAATATCGTAACAATCAACGCAAGTACACAGAGATTTACCCCAATGGGTTCGGAGGTTCGACGACCGCTATCTAACCCCTACATCCCCTGTTGAGCCTCCAAAAATCGTGGATCTGACTCAAGAACTTTATTGAACATCACCAAAATGTTTCAGATTACAAGAAATCCACATAGATCTAACTCTTTCAACCCTAAACCTCGTTACAACACATAAACTTCCAAACTTGATGACAACTCACGAACTACACAAGATCTCACTATAGAGACACTGAAAGTAAACGAGACTAAACAAAAAGGGCACGATAAATGTTTAAAGAGAAGAATTACAGAGAAGATGAAGAAGAACCAAAAAGTTCTTATCTCAAAATATGCAGCCACAAAGAGAGAAAATCTGAAACCCTTCAATCGGTTGAGTTGCCTTTTATAAGGCACAACAAAAAGATCCAATCAGATTGCAACACATGGACGGTGCAGGATGAGAGAAGAGTTGTTACTTGTAAAGACACAACTTTGATTAATTTCAAGTTTTGGCACACACAACTTCACAATCTCCACCTTGTCAATACTTGAGGTTCAATGCAGTCCTTGAATCAGCTAGAGTCTGTATCACTAGCTCTTTGTTAAATTCCTAAATACAAAAATATTAGTAATAGAACAGATACATATAAACCTAATTACAGTAACCAATTTTTACAAAAATCAACCATCAGTGATATTCAGAATGTCTAGACAACTTTTAAATTTGCTTATTGGTAAAATTTTTGTACCACAGTCAAAAGGATTAAATTGAGTAGTAATTTTAACTAATTTAACAATATTTTTTTCAACCATATCACGAACAAAGTGAAATTTTATATCGGAGACAAGACTTTAAGTAATTTCAAGTTTTGGCACACACAACTTCACATAAATGAAGAGGACGCGAGAGATATATTGCAACCATATTCTAATGCACTGGTCATCATAATGCCAGTCCGTGGGATCAAGATACAATGAACTCTGGCAACCTTGTGAATGTTCTATACTGAAGTATTTTTAAGAAAATGAAGGTCGATCCACGTCACCTCAAACAGTGTCAAGCTAGGTTACATGGATTCACCAGTGACCGCGTTCAACCTAATGGTGAAATACCTTCAATGCTTTATCTGGGTGACTCACCGTGCCAAAGACGTATCATAGCTGACTTTGTGGTGATTGATATTCCTTCAAACTAAAATACCATCTTGGGCAACCGATACTTCATGACCTGAAGGCTGTAGCCTCAATATATTAATATCACTATTGTTTGAAGTTTTCCACTCGCATGGGGTTGCAACTATTAAAGAAGACCAAAGAGTTGCACATAAATGTGATTTAGATTACGCCCTAAGCAAAGTTCAGAAGATTAAGTAAGGAGAAAATTATTGAAACCTGTAGACCTTGGTTCTGAGAGAGAGAGAGAGAGAGAGAGAGAGAGAGAGAGAGAGAGAGAGAGAGAGAGAGAGAGAGAGAGAGAGAGAGAGAGAGAGAGAGAGAGAGAGAGAGAGAGAGAGAGAGCGAGCAAATGAAAAATTCAGTTAGAGCTTGTTGAGTAACTGGAAAATATTCAGGTTGATTATTAAAGACTTGATCTTGAACTTAGAATTAGTTAGTAATTGAAGGAACAAAAAAGATCAGATCTTATCAAGTTTCTAAAAGAGAATGTAAAGCCCAGACTTTTTGGTTTCATAAATGCTGGAGTGTTACTAAAAATAACTTGATTTTCTAAAATAAATGCGGAAACATAAAAACTAGTTTTGCCAACCATGAAGTTGAAATTCTTTAAAACGAAATTCTAATCTCATAACTTAATCAATAATCATGTTTGGAATAATAAATAGAACTGAAATTGAATACTTAATTATTTAATTTATTCAAATCCACATGGTAGCCCACGTCACCATTCCACCACAGATCCAATCGATCTCGAACTAGCCTGTAAGATGTTTTAAAATATGGAACGAGCATACAAATATACTCAATATATATTTCGTGCCAGTACACAATTTAATATAAAAAGTAAGTAAATTATGCACATACATACTTTTCAATGGGATAGAAACCCGACCATCTCATTCTCAATTTAGGTCATACCCATTCTCAATCTTAATTTAGGGTTTAGTCCTATGACGAGCTTCTGTAAATCTATATAATACCATTTGTTATTTCCCTCAAGATCCTCATTACTATTAATTCAGATCACATAATAACGCATAAATTACTCTAACTTAAAATATTAAAGAGAGAAAATACAAACCGCTTGACACATAGAGAAACTCATACCTTAATAGATTAATAGAATTTCTGCAATAAAATCAACTGCACTCTCTCCAAATTTTTTTCTCCAGTTGACGTGAATGTATGCAAAATTTTATGATGTATCTTCAGGCTTCTGTGCAATATTTATAGATACAAAAATTATATTCACTTGAGTCCTATTACAACTACAATGGAAGAGACGTGCCACAAGACCCCGAACGAATTTGAACAGTAGATTTTGATTTGTATTGTGATATATTCTTAATTCCTATGCACTTAATCTCTCCCTCACACGAAATTAAAAAAAAAAAAAAAAAAGCTCTAAAAAGCTCCCAAATCGTTAACATAGACTAAAATTAAATAAAAAAAATTCAATTAGATTCATGTTCTTTCAAGCGAATACAACTTGACATGATTATACTAAAATCAACATTTTCTTGGGTCAAGACTCTTTATTAATTATGATTCACAAAATGAATCCAATATCAATATAGTAATTATCTCTCTATCAATAATTAAATATTTGATCCAAAATAAATTTGTCGTCAAAATATAAAACATTTTAGTCCTTCAACTTTTCAAAATTGTTAAAAGATATCAATGATAAAATAATTAAATAATTTTATTCATCAAAATTTTCGGGGTGTTACAGAGAGCATAGATGTATTCACCTGAACTCATTCCGATATGGTGGGAATTGACTTGAGGCATGATTTTGACCCCTCTACGTTGACTCCAATAAGAAACAAAAAGGAAAAAGTGCCATGACCTGAATCCTGATAGATATGAAGCTTTGGCAAGGGAGGTAGTAAAACTGTTAAGTAATAGGTTCATATGCGAGTCTCTTTATTCAAAATTCTTATGAAGAAAAATAATAGATGTGGAGAGTACTTTGCGTAGATTTTACTGACCCAAATAAAGTTTGCCCAAATGGTAGATTTCCACTTTCTAGGATTGACCAGATGTTGATGCCACTGTTGGGCACCAGCTCTTAAGTTTTATGGATGCTTATATCGGTTACAACTAGATCTCTATGTATAAAGAGGATGAAGAGAACACTCCATTCATTATGAACCAACTCTTTACTTTTACAAGATGTCTTTCGAATTGGGAAATATGCAGGCCGCCCCTGAGTTTTGAGGGGCCCTAAGCTAGCCTCCAACCTCAAAATTTACTTGGCCAAGTACAAAATTTTTCATTGACAATTTCAAAATGTCCAATAATTAATAGCTATAAGTGTAATATCCCGACTAAGAAAGTTTAAAAGAAATGATAGGTACTACTCTTACTAACAAGGTGAACCTTCTTTTCCGGAAGTCCATTATTAGAAACTTCACAGTTAAGTGTGCTTGGCTTGGAGCAATTCTGGGATTGGTGACCTCCTAAGAAGTTTTCTCGAGGAGCGTGCGAGTGAGGACAAAGCATGCTGAAAAGACTCGTGTTGATACAGTGGGGAGCGTGCGAGTGAGGACAAAACATATTTGACATTTAGTGTGTTTGATATTGTTTAAAAATAGTTTTTTTTAAATGAATAGTGATTTTTAGGAGAATGAATAATTGAGATTTGGTCAAAAAGTCAAATATTGTGGGTTTGACTTTTAATGAATGATTGAGATTGAGTACTGTAGAAAAAAGAGAAAAATTTAAAGTATATCAAACAAGGGCTTAATATTTTTATAAATATTTTCACAACTATCTTTTCAGAAATTTTGATATGGGATTGATATTTATTGGTTAAAAACACTAAAAATAAAAGAAAAGTAAATTCGCAAGTCTAAGGAATTGAACCAATGACCTATAGTATAAGTAAAAATTACATTTCACTATTGTACCAATTTTGCTAATCTCAAATTATTATCTATTACAGTACTCTCATAGTATATAGGAAGCACGGAAACCTCTACGGACCAAGCATTTCGTTTCGGAAACGTTTTGGAAACTCGAAAACTCACGAAAACTCTTGAAAACTCCGTGGAAACTCGAAAAAGAGTTTCCTATTTTTTAATTAATTTGGGAAACTCTATGAAAACTTTCGGAAACTTCTAGGAAACTTTTAGGAAACTTTTACGCCAAAAGATTACAAATTTCACCGGAAGTAACTAACTTCATGATAGGATAACCTAGTTCTTCATCATGTTCTTAAAGGAATTGGAGTACATATTCTTTTATTTATTCGATGAAGAGAAACAAATTAATACCAAAACGTGCTAAAGATTTAATTTTGTTCGCAGTAACCTACATCTTTTATCAAGAAGAAGCCTATAATATTATGTCAAGGAACCTAAAATGTAGGATATAGTTGGAGACATGGTTTAAAAAAAGGAAACGGGTACCAAGGCGTTTTTTCTTCGCGAGGCGAGGAGTAAGCCTTGAGGCGCTTTGAGGCGTAAGCCTCACCGTGATCCATTTTTTTTAATAAAAATATAAAAAAATAAATATGAAATAACATAAATAAAATATAAGTCTAAAAAACATAAATTAACTTAAAGTACCAATGCAAACAAGCATAAAATAAAGTCAAATAGCCACTCAAATCCAACAGATAATAAAATGGATAAGTTTCCATATGAATCCTATTCGCTATCACTAAGATAATGAATAAAATCTCTAGCTTCTATATCATCTTCCTCATCACTTTCAACATTCTCCCACTCATCCCCCTTGTCTCGCAGTTGTATTACTTTTTTTCCTTTGCTCTTCCCTGTAAATGAAACAAAATACTATGAATGAATATAGTAAATAAATTTAGAAACCTAAAATTTAATTCCACAATTTTATAGTACCTTTTTCTAAATCCGAAAGTTTCCTTTTACGTTGGCTTCGAGAAGTTGTAGCACCTTCATTTCCTTGTGCTCCAAAAACATCAATATCGAGATCATTATCCTCCATATTTAGTGTGTTTTATTGATCTTCTCCACTCCCATCAATAATCCATTCATCACCAGATGGAAAATCAACCATGGTTAAAGGATCTTCATCTTCTTTGAATAGTTGTAATTTCAAACGCTTGTCTTTGAGCTTCTTATTGTACATGATATAAACCAACGAATTCATCCTTTGTGTGGTCAAATGGTTTCTTCTATTTGTATGTACTTGATTGAATGAGCTCCAATTACGTTCACAAGCAGAAGATGAACATGTTAAGCTTAGAACTCTAATTGCAAATTTCTTGAATGCCAGGGTACCGTCACCAAATTGAGTCCACCAAAAAACTAAGAAAAATAAGAAACATAAAACAATGTCATAGACTCATATTTTATACTAATTTTCTTCCAAATAGTTAATATTTAAATAATTAAATGTTAGGTAAGAAAAACTTTGAAAATAAATATATACCTGGAGTTTCTTGCAAGATGTTTTCGCTTGTTCTAGACCAAAGAAACCTTTTTTGTTTCGAAATTCATCTATTTGACGATACGCATCGTTCCTTTCATTTCAATCGGGAATGAGTCTCTCCATGCGACTATATAAACCCAAAGAACTTCAGAATGACAAGAAAAAGTTTTCACCATATTGAAAGTGGGGATTTAAAAAATATGCAGCCGCATGCAGATGTTGATGTAACTGAAAGTCCCACTTATCATCAATGATACTCCATATCTCCTTATATGATGCTTCATTGCCACCCAAGTTTTTTACTATCTCTTCTTTCGCAGAATCCATTGCACCATAAATGAACCCCATAGCAGGCATCTGTTCAGAATCAACAAGTCTAAGCACCGAAAATAAAGGCTTTGTACATTTTAATGCATAACACACACTCGGCCAAAAATACTTATCCTTCACAACTATTTTTCGTATCTCTTCACCATCGGATTTATGAGTATAAGAAGATTTTACCCACTTTTCTGAGGTAAACATAGACTCCAACGGTTGCTTCAATTGCAAGACTCTCTATAATGTCAAATATGCTATGGCAAATCTAGTAGGGCCAAGTCGAATAACCTCCAAATTTGTGAATTTCCTCATCAAAGCTAACACCCATGCATGGTTATAAATGTAATTGCTCACTTTCTTTGCCTTTAGTAAGGCATTCTTATGTTGTGCCAGCTCTCCAAGTCTTTCTAGCAGCAAATCAATGCAAGGAGCAGCGCAAGGGATCTAGTATAGATGTTTTCTTTTTTCCATCAATTTCCTTCTAGCTGCCTTATAAGCACTCGTGTTATCTGTCACCACTTGAACAGCAATATGTTCTCCCACTTCTTCAACAACATCATCGAGTAATTTAAACATTAGTTCTGCATCCTTAACTACATTAGAAGCGTCAATTGATTTTAGGAAAACTATCCCATTTGGATTATTCGCCAAAAAATTAATCAAAATTCGATTTTCATCTCTAACCAACCATCAATATTATTGAAGCCCCAGTTTTCACCCATGTCTTCTTTATCTTGGCGACTATACTCTCAGTAGTACTCACATCTTGCTTAAAATCCAAGTGCGGAGTTCATACATTGTAGGCAGTTTAAGACCCCTACCAAATGAACCAACCGATCAAATCATATTCATGAATGAAGGACTTTTTGCCGCATGGAAAGGGATAGAATTTTCAAAAAAGAACCTTCCAATATCAAGACAAGTTTGATTGCGCAGTTCTTTTGCAGTGAGTGTAGTCGCCTTTGGATTCGTGACTAAATTATTGGCTTCTTCATTGTCATCGTTGTTTCCTAGGAATTTGTCCATGGGCCCTCTCATCCCTCTTGCATGAACTCTTTTACCATGAGAAGGATCAAAATCATCAAAAGCTCCAACCTTTCCAAAGTAAGAACCAGAGTCGACCATGTCTTCGAAATTTTGTTCTTGCAAATGCTTTTTCATGTTTCCGGTTAGTAAGTAATCACTAATCTCCCTTTTCACCTCTTGAGGAACATTAGGACACGGTGCTACATTTCTATGCGTGCATGCCAAATGATCTTTCATTCTCATGACCCCTGCAGTGACAGTCTTATTGCAAAATACGGATTGAATATATTTGTAACTTTTTTTCTTCGTTTCCGATCCAATTACTTCCTTACCATATTTTCAAGCTAGATCTTTTCTATTGTCGCTCCTCATATTTTCTATTTATCAATTTAATGAATTACGTGTGTAAGATGCTTGTCCAAAAAAATTAATAAACGTCGAAACAATTATACAGATGTTTGTCTATAAAAAAAGTACACAGTCCCAACTATCTAGATAAAAAAAGGCATGCAAAACAGGCATCAAATTTTGTAATATGTTATAGATAAATATAATAATAAAATAATAATAATAATAAATTAATAACAATCCGAAAACAAGATGCGGATGCCCATACAAATAAAAATGGTTTGGGCTAAAAACCATTTATGCCCAACAATCTCTCCCTCCAACCCATTAGGGAGGTACACCCTAAGACTCCAATCACTTGGAATTCATCCCGGCCTGCTCGGCACAAAACTCAAGCTTCTGCTTGGTTACCACCTTGGTCAACATGTTAACAATATTCTTATCAGTGTGAATCTTTTTCAACTGCATTAACTTCTTGTCAATTGCTCCACGTATCCAATGATATCTCACATCAATGTGTTTAGTACGAGAGTGGAAAGTAGAATTCTTACTTAGCTTAAGAGCACTCTGACTATCACAATAATTGATGTACTCACCTTGCTTCACATTGGGCTCCTCAAGAAACTTTCTCATCCATTTCATCTCTTTACCTGCTTCGGTAACTGCAATATACTCAGCCTCAGTTGTAGACAAAGCCACACATTTTTGCAATCTTGACTGCCAAGAAACAGCCCCCTTGCAAAAGTAAACAAATACCCAGATGTAGACTTTCTGTTGTCAAGATCTCCTAAAATATATGCATCTGTATACTCTGTCAAAACTGGCTGGGCTCCCCCAAAGATCAAACACAAAGTAGAAGTTCCCCTGAGATACCACATAATCCATTTTACTGCTTCCCAATGATCTTTGCCTGGATTAGACAGAAATCTGCTCACCACGCCAACTGCATGTGCAATATCTGGACGAGTACATACCATAGCATACATCGAACTACCAACTGCTGAAGAATAGGGTACTACTTCCATCTTCTTCTTCTCTTCACTCGTTGAAGGACAAAATCGTTTGGTAAGTTTGAGATGACCCCTAAGAGGTGAGCTAACTGATTTAGCTCCTTTCATACTGAACCTTACAAGAACCCGTTCAATATATTTTTCTTGTGATAACCACAACCTCTTAGATTTTCTGTCTCGAATTATCTCCATGCCCAATATCTGTTTAGCTGGTCCCAAATCTTTCATATCAAATGACTTATGTAAGGCTTCTTTCAATTTCTTGATCAACCCCACATCCTGGCCAACTATAAGCATATCATCAACATAAATCAGTAAAATAATATATTTGTCACCTGAAAAAGATCTGATATAAACACAAGAATCTGCTGTCGTCCTTGTGTATTCTTGACTTGCCATAAAAGTATCAAACTTTTTATACCACTGTCTTGGTGCTTGCTTGAGCCCATACAAACTCTTCTTCAATTTGCATACTAGGTGTTCTTTCCCCTTTTGTTCAAAACTTTCTGGTTGAAACATATAAATCTCTTCCTCCAAATCACCATGTAGGAAGGCAGTCTTCACATCAAGTTGCTCCATTTATAGGTCTAGACTGGCTGCTAACTCCAAAACAACCCTGATGGATGTCATTTTCACAACAGGAGAGAAAATCTCATCAAAATCAACACCATATTTCTGCCCAAAGCCTTTAACAACTAAACGAGCTTTGTACTTCATCAAATCACCATTGCCTTCTCGTTTGATTTTATACACCCATTTATTTCTCAATGCTTTCCTGCTCTTGGGAAGATTCATCAGGTCATAAGAATCATTCTTCCTCAAGGAATTCATTTCTTCTATCATTGCTTTCATCCATTGAATCTTATCTTTGTCAGCCCGTGCCTCAGAAAAACTTTCTGGCTCTCCATCAGTAGTAAGCAAAATATAGTCAGAAGTAGGATATCTAGTAGATGGCCTGTGATCTCTGCTGGATCTTCTGACATGTGCTTCTTCATCTTCTTCTGTCTCAGGTATCTGCTCCCCATCATTAGCATTCTCATCAGCTAGTATATCATCTAGAGCAATGTCATCAACATTCTCTTCAATAAGAGCTAAATTCTCTTCAACAATAGGCTGCGATGTTGAAGTGCTAGTAGATGCGAGATCAGGAACAACTGCAGTCACTCTAGGATGCTCCAATTTATCCAAATCGTCAATGGTTTGGTCTTCATGAAAGACCACATCTCTACTTCTCACAATCTTCTTTTTCTCTGAATCCCAAAATTTGTACCCAAACTGTTCATCACCATAACTGAGAAATATACAAGGAGTAGCTCTGTCACCAAGCTTCGATCTGTGTTCCTTAAGCACGTGCACAAAATCTTTGCACCAAAACACCTTCAGATGAGAGTAGGAAACATCTTTTCCTGTCCAAACTCTTTCTGGAATATCAAAGTCCAAAGGAACCGATGGAGATCTATTGATCAAATATCAAGCAATCTGAACTACTTCTCCCCAAAACATTTTGGGTAGCTTGGCTGTCTTCAACATGCATCTGACTCTGTCAAGAATGGTACGGCTAAATCTTTTTGCCACACCATTATGTTGAGGAGTACTTGCTTCTGTAAACTCATGTCGAATCCCAAATTTTGAGCAATAATCCCTGAATTCATGTGAAGTGTATTCCCCACCATTATTTATTCTGAAACATTTCAAGGGCTTCCATGTTTCTTGTTCTACCATGGCATGAAACTGTTGAAAAATACCCGATCTTTAGATTTCAACATATAAACCCAAAGCTTCCTAGAAGCATCATCAAAAAATATGAGAAAATACTTATTTCCACCCAAAGAAGCTACATCGCTAGGAGAACACACATCAGAATGCACAAGTTCTAAAATATCATGTTTTCTTTTAAATGAACCACTAAAAGAAACTCTGTACTGTTTACCATATAAACAATTATCACATTGATTTAGAGACATACCTTTGGCTACGGGAATAGATGTCTTCTTAGCCAAAACCTGCAAACCTTTTTCACTCATGTGACCAAGCCTCTTGTGCTATAAATCAGGAGAAGTATCTTCAACTACTTTCACCTCAGTTTTACAAGCTTTTGCATAAGTCTTGTAGAGCGTGCAACAAACTTTTCCTTTGGAGACAATCAAAGTGCCCTTTGACAATTTCCAATTCAAATCATCGAATTTGTTATAATAAGCCTGTCTGTCGAGAGCCATAACTGAAATTAGATTGAGGCACATATCAACAATATGCCTCACATCATTCAGTATACAAGTAGCCAAGTTCTATTTGCAAGTAAATATCACCAATCCCAACAATCTTAGATTGGCTTGTATTTCCCATCTTTGAAATACCAAAATCACCACCTGTGTAATTTGCAAACAAGTCCATGTTTGAACAAACATGGTAGGAAGCACCACTATCAACAATCCACTCAGTACTAGGATCACCCATGTGTAGACAATGACCATCTACACAAGAAAGTACTTCATTACTGGTAGAAACAATAGCTGTAGTGTTCTTTTCATCTTCCTTCTTCTGATTGCTACCTTCCATTTGCTCTCTTAACCAAATTCGACAATTTCTTTTAATGTGGCCCACATTACCACAATGATAGCAAGCTGGCTTTTTGTCTTTTGATTTTAACCGACCTCTTGACTTGCTGTGACCTTTCTGCCATCTGTTTCAATTTCTCCCCCTGTCCTCTACACCAAGAGCATGTGCATGATTTGACGTTGCATGTACACCCCAGGACTTTTTTCTTGATTCCTCATTCTGCATACTGTCTTTCACAGACTCCATAGTCAAAACACCATTAGGAGCAGAATTACTGATTGTCACAACAAAGGTCCCCCAACTGTCTGGCAAAGAACTCAAAAGCAACAAAGCCTGCAATTCATCTTCTAATTTCATACACACAGTAGTCAATTGATTTACACTATTTTGAAAATTGTTCAAGTACTCTGTCACACCCATGCCATCTTTGTATTTAATGTTGACCAAGTCTCTAATCAGAAAAGACTTCCTAGTTGCAGTCTTCTTCTCAAACATAAACTCCAATTTCGACCACAATTTTTGTGCGTCAGTCTCCTGTGCAACATGACGAAACACACTGTTATCCACCCACTGTCTTATAGTTCCTATAGTCTTTCTATTCTATTTTATCCAATTATTGTCTGACATATCCTTCGGTTTAGCCGTGTCACCCTCAACGGGGTCATGCAAATCCTTGCAATAAAGGATATCCTCCATCCTAGGCTTTCAAGTTACCCAATTATGAGTCTAATCATAGCACAACCAACTGGATCCTCCATTTTAATCCACACAATCCAACCTCGTTCTGATACTACTATTGGGAAATTGGACTATAAAAATAGAATTGCCAACACAAGTAGTAACGCCAAATATTTCCCCCAAACTCCGTGTGATTAAAATAGGAAATCAACAACTCAATTCAAGCCAATCACAAAAAATAGAATATCGAACTATAAATAGCAAAAGCGATAACACCAATAATTATTTAACGTCGTAAAACCCTTCAATGAGAAGGGAAAATCGACGGGGCAAACCAACAATTCCATTATTATCAAATAATAGGAATACAATATTTTCTTCCCTAGATTTTTGCCCTAAATCTAGAGGTAACCAATATACACCTTCAAGAATCAATCTTGGCACCCAAAATATACATCATCTAATACAATAGATGGAACCCCAACAACAACAACAATAATGGATAAAATACACCTAAATCATTCTAAGTTAATACTTAGACAAACCAAGTTGAGGAAGAGAAAACAACAATGAATAACCTTTCTTCCAAAAATATATATTTAGGCTGCCTCTATTATGTTGATGTCTGTGTGTGTATTATTTCAACAGAAAATGAGAAGACCCAACTCACATTATTCTTCCCAACAGCTTCAGCGTTCCACTATGCGTAATATGTGAAAATATCTCAGCCTCTGTTCGTGAATTGTACCCAGCAAAAAGTCTTCCTTTTTCTTTAATTAGGTTAGAAACCAACTTTAATGAAATTGCACAATTGGTCCTCCACCTCTCAAATCATATTTAAAATGGGTTGGAACAATTCATTACTTAATAATGGTTTGGGCTAAAAACCATTTAAGCCCAACATATTATACAGATCTTTTCCTATAAGAAACAGTATACAGCCAAAGCCCATTCCTCAGACCTGTTGACTCTTAACTTTTCCTTCAATATACTGTAGTTTCTGTTCGTTAAGAGAAGAGAAAAATCGAAGGCAACTCAGCGAGAACTAAAGAACTAAGCTTCCGAGAAGCGAAATAAAAAATAGAGAAAGAAGATGGGAAGAAAAGAAGAAGATTACCGTACCTGTCGTCTACTGGATCACACCATGCGTTTGCTTAGGGGTTTTAAAAATTGACATAACCAAGAAATTTAAGAGGCGCACGCCTCATTTTTATGAGGCGTGCGTCCTGGAACGTGCGCCTCAATCAACAGAGGCGTGCACCCCATGAAGGCAGAAAAAATGCACCTTGATGCGCTTTTTGACTGCCTCAGTGTGAGGCGCGCCTTTGAAGCCTTTTTTTAAACCATGGCTGAAGACCATTTTGACTTTTTTGAAGATATTGAAACCAGATATCACAAATCTTTTTTTAGATAACCAGAGATGGAAGCCATGTTATTCGACAATCATGTTGATAGTGCTATAGACATTGATAGTAGTGTTAATGTTATAGATATCAATAGCGGAGATGTATTTGAGTAAATTGTTTGTGGTATTTTTATTATTATAATTCATTGAAGTATTTTTTTATATTAAAATTATATTATATAATTTGTTAAATTAAATATTGCATTTAAATAAATATTTAATTAATTTTAATATAGCGTTTCCATAACGTTTTGTTTCCTACATTTTTCAAAAATTACGTTTCACGTTTCTCGTTTCATTTCCGTTTTCGTGCTACTTTTAATATATATGTAAAACAATGGGATTGATTTTTCTATTTTGGGGGCCCTAATTGGTCAAGGCCTCTAAGAGACAGCTTTGCTCGTCTATGCTCCGGACCGACTCTGAATATGAGAGCTACTTATCAGCAATTGGTCAATGCCATGGGTGACAAGACAAAGGAAGTTTGCATGGATAATATGAAAGTAAATACTAATTAGTATATCAGCGTTAGATTATATCTCACATGTAGAGAAATCGAATGTAAACAACTCAACAAATCTGCGAAATATTATTGATTTAAAAAACCTTTACAAAGATTGTATAAACTTTTCAGTAAAGTATTCAAGAAATTTATAGAAACCCTAAGTATAACAAAAACGCGAACTGCGTAAAATTACTTTAACAAAAAATCTCAAAATCACAGTAACAAATTGTGTTTACAAGAACACAAACTCCTCTAAAAAAATTTCAGAAGAATTCTACAAATTTCGACCGAAAGATCAAGTGAAAGAGAAGAAAAATCGCCCAGAACAAAGGAGGCGAAGAGAGAGAAAAATATTAGGGTTCTGAACAGAGGTAATGAATCAAAAGCAGAATGGATGAATCTGGAGCCTCGTTGCCTTTTCATCTGACTTAAAGGATATGGCAAATCCAACGGTTGAGACGGTTACATGTGGTTGATCATACGGTTGAAACAGATTCTGTTGAAAGGATAAAGGTGTGATTCTGGAAACACGTTATTTCATCGGGTTAAAGACATTAAAATGGACTCAGCTTTTGGACAAAATAAGAAGGCCCAAGTCCTGACTTCTGGGCAAGATTAATGGGCTGATCGAAACTGGGCCAATTGCTCTACAAATCTTCCCCTCAATTGGTTCAGACTGCAGCTATGTCATTCCAGCTCCTTTGATCAGTCCCGAAGTCCTTCAGTATCTACAAGCTATACTCCCAAACACTTAGTTCCCTGCAAAATACATTAAAGCAGTATCAAACTCCAAGATGTTAAGAAAATTCAGAGCATCCTTAAACTTAGTGATATGTATGATTTTAGTTCCAGCATCTGTTGGATTTAACTGAGTAGGAATCTTAATCATTTTCACAAAACCTTTTTCAATGATGTCCCTTATGAAATGAAATTTGACATCTATATGTTTGGACCTATTATGAAACACAGGATTTTTAGAAAGATATAAAGCACTCTGGCTATCAGTACAAATCTCAATTTCTGGTTTACTCAAACACCCAATTTCTGAAAGCAAACCCCTCAGCCACATGCATTCTTTAATAGCATCAGTGGCTGAAATATATTCTGCTTCAGTTGAAGAAAGTGCAACTAATTTCTGAAGTTGTGCTTTCCAACTGATGCAGGCAGAATTTTAGTGTAAAAAAGTAAGCAGAGGTAGACTTTCTGTTATCAATATTACCAGCAAAATCAGAGTCTACAAATCCTTTAAGTTCAAAAGCAGTTTTGGATTTAGAAAACATAAGACTCAAATTCAAAGTTCCTTTCAAATATTTTAATAAAGATTTAAGAGCTTCCCAGTGGGGTTCCCCTGGATTACTCATAAATCTACTCAAAACACTGACAGAGAATGCAATGTCTGGTCTGGTTGAGACCATTAAGTATATAACTGAACCTACAGCATTTGAATAAGGAACATTTTCCATTCTATGAAATTCTTCTACAGTTTTAGGACATTGATCGCTAGAAAGCTTAAAATGAGCAGGCAGAGGAAGTGTAACAGATTTAGAATCAAATAAAGAAAATTTTTTCAAAACTTTTTCAATGTAACTCTTTTGATTCAGAAAAATTTTCCCTGCAGATTTATTTCTAAAAACATCAATACCAAGAATTTTCCTAGCTGGTCCTAGGTCTTTCATTTCAAATTCAGTTTTCAAATTTTGTTTAAGACTAGAAATAGCCTGCAGGTCCTTACCAGCTATGAGCATATCATCCACATACAGAAGAAGATACATAGGATCAGAGAAATCATTTTTAAAGTAAAAAACAGGAGTCATATGAACTTTTCTGAAATTTTAGGCTTTGAATGAAATTATCAAATCTTTTTTACCATTGTCTAGGTGCTTGTTTCAGACCATAAAGAGATTTCTGAAGCAAACACACCAGATCAGGTTTAGTTTTCTGTTCAAAACCTTTTGGTTGAGACATATAAATGGTTTCATCAAGCATGCCATACAAAAATGCAGTTTTCACATCCATTTGCTCAAGTTCTAAATCATTTTGAGCAACTAAAGCAAACAGAATTCTAATTGAAGTATATTTCACAACAGGAGAAAATATTTCAGTATAGTCTATGCCTTCTTTTTGTGAAAACCCTTTAGCAACTAACGTAGCCTTATATCTAGGTTTGCCCCCTTCAGAATCCCCATCTTTTATTTTAAATATCCATTTGCAATCAATCAGTTTCTTGTTAGGGGGTCTTTCTACCAAGGTCCAAGTCTTATTCTTAATTAGGGAATTCATTTCCTCTTGCATGGCAGCAATCCACAAGTTTTTATCTTTTGATCCCATAGCTTCTTCAAATGAAGCAGGTTCAAGATCCAAAGAAGTAGACAAAACAGAAGCAGAATAGGATTCATAATCACTAAATCTAACAGGGGGTCTTATTTCTCTTCTAGTCCTATCTTTGGCCAGTTGATAATTATCTAATACAAGTTCATCATGTTCAGATAGTGTGGGTGAAGTGGGTGCAGGTGATGCAGGCACATTCTTATGCAAATGTTGGGGCTGCTCAGGCTGAAAGTAAGAATCATCAAAGCTTACTTCAGTTATCAAAAAATCCTTTTCACAAAGTGGATTTTCATTCTTTTCAAACTTGCAAGGAGAAATCTTTTCATTAAAAATGACTGACCTGCTTAAAATAACTTTGAATCCACTTTGTTCTTTGACCCAAAGTATATAACCTTTAACCCCTTCCCCATAACCAACAAAGACACATTTTAAAGATCTTGGTTCAAGTTTGGACTGAACCTGATGAGCATAGGCAGAACAGCCAAAAACCTTTAAAACAGAGTAATCTGGAACTGCATCATTCCAGATTTGATCTGGAATGCTGTAGTTCATAGCACTGGAAGGACACAAATTGATTAGAAAACATGTAGTTTTAACTGCTTCCCCCCAAAATATTTTTGGCAAATTTGATTGGATTAACATGTACCTTGTTCTTTCTAACAAGGTCCTGTTCATCCTTTCAGTAACCTCATTTTGCTGTGGACTGTATGAAATAGTCCTATGTCTAAGTATGCCTTGGTTTTTACAAAACTCATCAAATTCAAAATTGCGGAACTCCAAACCATTGTCAGTTCTGATCACTTTAACCCTTTTGTTTTTCAAATTTTCAACCAAGGTAATGAAATTTTTAAAAACAGTTACAGTTTTGTCTTTGGTTTTTAACAAATGAACCCAAGACTTTCTGGAATAGTCATCAACAATCAACAAGAAGTATCTAAAACCAGAAACTGTGTTAACAGGGGTAGGACCCCAAAGGTCTGCATGCAAATATTCAAGAATTACCTTGGATTTATGAACAACTTTACCAAATGAAGAAGTTTGTTGTTTTCCCAAAACACATTCTTCACAAAAACTGAGTTTCTGAAAATCATTCTTTCTAAAAAAACCATTTTTCTCTAACCTTTTAAGTCCTTTTTCTCCTACATGGCCTAATCTTTTATGCCATAAATCAGACAGATTAATGTCAACAGTTTCAATAGTCAGAGAAGTAGGAAGAGAATATTTCACAAACAAAATATAAATGCCATTGGTCTTAACTATGCTTAAACACAACAAATTGTTTTTCAAAATATTTATGTATCCACTGCTGAGTCTTAAATCATAACCCTCATCATCTAAGATACCCAATGATATGAGGTTTCTTCTTAAATCAGAGACATACCTGGTTTGATTTAAGATAAAATTGTTATTATCAGCAAGTTTTAAGGTCACAGAACCTATTCCTTTTATGTCATAGGATACATCATTTCCTAGTTTCACAGAACCAGAGGCATGCACAGAGAAATAAGGGCACATATGGAAAGTACAACCTGAGTCTAAAATCCATTCATCATTCATATTAGAAGTGGTTGTGACATAAACAACTCCACTATTATTTTGGATGTCTGCAGGTTCCTGTGGTTTATTTCTAGCATCATCTCTTAATTTCTTAAAGCACTTATCAACCAAATGACCTATCTTACCACAATAAAAACATTTCTAGTTTCATCAGGCTTCCTATCAATTTTATTATCATACCTTTTAGTTTCAAACCTGTTTTGATTAAAAATTTTATTGTCATACTTCTTATCCCTATGTTTGTTAGGTATGAGATTTTTATTGTGATAGTCTTTAGCCTGTCTAGAATTATTCCTATATTGGTTCCAGCCTTTGAAGTTTCCTCTAAAAGAGTTTCTTCCCCTATAGGATGTGGACTCAACATTATAGGCCTCTTTGTGCTCAGACCTAGATTCTAATTCCTTATTCTTAAGAGATGTATATATTATTTCAACAGACAATTTTTTCCCTCCATACTCTAAAGCATTCCTAATGTCCTTATATTTATCCCCCATGTCATTTAACAAACACACAACCTTTTGGTCTTCAGTGGTTTTTTCTCCTGCATTTAGAAGATCCTGAGTTATCCTATTAAACCTGTCTATGTTTTCTTCAGCACCTAAATTTGGATCAAACTTGAAGCTAAAGAATTTTTTTCCATAAAAAACATTTGTTTGGTAAAGAAACAGTAAGGAAGAGTTCTTCAAGTTTGTCCCATAGGTCTGCAGCAGTTTTAGTATCCCCTACCTTTCTAATCACAGTATCAGATAGGTGAAGGAACAGGGTACTCCAGGCTAGTTCATCTAATTCAGTTCTTCTTTCCTCAGTCATAGTTTCAGGCCAGGTTTCATCAATAGCTCTAGCACATTTTAGTTGAAGTAATAGGGCTTTAATTTTCTGTCTCCATAAACTAAAGTCCCCTTTCCCATTCCATATTTCTACTTCTACCTTAGAAGTATTCATGATTAAGGCAAATATGGGAGTCAAATAATGCACAATTAAGAGCAGGAACAATACAAAGTAGGCAAATTATGCAATCAAGTGTAAAACAGGGTTTTTCAAATTTCAAATTGTGCAATATATAACATAAGGCACAGAAGATTCAAAACTGCAGATAACAAATTATACAGTAATGGATGAAAATATGTGCAAGAATCAGTAAGGTTATCTTCCTTTCCCTCAACCCAACTTGGGTCGGCCAAGAATTCCCTCAGATTCCCGGAATCTCAAAAGGAATCCTGGACAAAGGTGAGTAAAAGGGTCCAAGGGGGCTTCAACGGAGGGAAAAAGAAAGAAAGATGAAGGAAATTAAAGAAAACCCTAAAGAATTTCAAGATATCACCTGATTGCAACGTTTTTCAGAATTTCTTTTTGAAATTTTCCAAGCAAAGTTAGATCTGACTTCAGATCTTTCACAATCAATTACCAAGATGTCAAGTTACCACAGGATCCGTAGCCAAATATGCAGATCCACACAAGAACTCAAAGGTTTCAGTACAATCAACCCTGAGTTCTTAAGATCTAGGATTTTCACAAAATTTTGAAGTTTCAAAAGGAAGAACAAAGATCCCAGAAACCCAAACGAAAAATCCCAAAAATTCTCCCAAATCAGAAACCCTAAGGCTCTGATACCACTGTAGAGAAATCGAATATAAACAACTCAACAAATCTGCGAAATATCATTGATTTACAAAACCTTTACAAAGATTGTATAAACTTTTCAGTAAAGTATTCAAGAAATTTATAGAAACCCTAAGTATAACAAAAACGCAAACTGCGTAAAATTACTTTAACAAAAAATTTCAAAATCACAGTAACAAATTGTGTTTACAAGAACACAAACTCCTCTAAACAATTTTCAGAAGAATTCTACAAATTTCGATTGAAAGATCAAGTGAAAGAGACGAAAAATCGCCCAGAACAAAGGAGGTGAAGAGAGAGAGAAAAATATTAGGATTCTGAACAGAGGTAATGAATCAAAAGCAGAATGGATGAATCTGGAGCCTCATTGCCTTTTCATCTGACTTAAAGGATATGGCAAATCCAACGGTTCAGACAGTTACATGTGGTTGATCATACGGTTGAAACAGATTCTGTTGAAAGAATAAAGGCGTGATTCTGGAAACACGTTATTTCACCGGGTTAAAGACATTAAAATGGACTCAGCTTTTGAACAAAATAAGAAGGCCCAAGTCCTGACTTCTGGGCAAGATTAATGGGCTATCGAAACTGGGCCAATTGCTCTACATCACATCTGGCTAAAATTTTCAACATCTTGAGGTCTTATCATATGAAGTTGAACTGAAGAAATACTCGTTAGGTGGGATCTAAAAAATCTCTGGGATATATGATTATTCAAAGGGGAATAGAGGCGAACCCTGAAAAAGTTCAGTCCTCGATCAATATGAAAGTGCTAACAAAGGTCAGTGAAGTGCAAATCTGAACTAAAAGAATTGTAGCTATGAGCAAGTTTGTTTTCGGGTCAACTCATAAATGCAGACAGACCATTCATTGAAGAAATGGACGAAAGATTGATAGATTGCCTTTGAATAGATGTTGAATTGAGATATTTGTAATGAAAAACTAGTTTATGCTCTGGTGATGTCGAAAATAAAGCTGAGACCCTATTCTTGGAATATCAGATTAAGGTAATAATAACTAATTATCCATTCAGGCAGGTGTTGTAGAAGTCGAATATATGGGGTCGATTGCTGAAGTTGGTGGTTGAGTTGGATAAGTTTAACATCTATTTCGAACCGTTTATATATTGCTATCAAGGGTCAAACCTTAGCAGTTGAATTCACCACAACTCTTCAATTGACAAAGCTGAAAGATGAGAAACCACGTGATTTGTTTGTTGATGGTTAATCAGTAGGAAGAAGAGTCGGAGTAGGAATTAGTACTGATCAGCCTAGACATGCATCGTTATTTCAAGCTCTTCACTTTGACTTTGAAGTGACAAATAATGAAGCCTTAATAACGGGACCGAAGATGGCCAATGCATTGAGACTTAACAAATTTTTTGTTAAGTCTGATTCTCAGGACCAGATCCAAGGTAGTTACAACACAAAGGATGAAAAAATACCCTTCTATCACAAAAGTTGTAACTAAGGAGCTGAAAAACTTGATAGATCAGAAACTACACAAGTACCCAAATCTCAAATTAGTTAGGCAGTTCACTAGTTTGCCTGGCCACCAGTATAGGAATTGCCTACCTATACTGTGGCACTTGGAAAGGTCAGAAGTCCAATTTGAGGTGATACGGATGCAAATAGACCTAAGGCCGACCTGGATGGATGAAATCACTTAGTATCTGAAATGGGAAAGTGCCGTAAACCACGATGAGGTCCGAAAGCTAAGAATCGGATCAGCTAGGTATGTAATTTGTTGAAGATGTGCTATATAAGAGGGGCTATCCAATGTCATCGTTGTGGTGCCTAGATGAAGAAGAAGAAAACTATACGTTGAGAAAATTCCCAAATGGATTTGTAGAAACCATGCTGAGGAGTAGGCTTTAGCTTTAACTTTCTGAGAAATACTTTGCGAAATACTAAATTTTGAAATTAAATTAATGAATGGAAATCAACAATTAAAATACTAGTTTTCTAAAATTTATTAATAGAAATAGTCTATCATTTTATTCAAAGATTGCTCCCCTCTTTTCCATGCATCGTCGAGCTCTTTAACCTGAAAGGTTGGAAATATTGGGGGTGAGCATAATGAAACACTCAGTGGAGATACAATAATCAGTCCAAGTTAAATCCAAGCATACAATTCCAATTATGAATATCATGCTTAATTTTTTTGTTGATTTGTGCACTGTGGGGCAACCCCAAGGACCCACTTTCGATCCCGAACCTATTTACGATCCTTGACAACATAGTATTAGCACTAATTAAAATTGTGTACTGTTGGCAACCCAAGAACCCACTTTCGATCCCGGCCCTATTTATGGTCCTGACAACCTTTTCAAACGTGGAAGCATTGTATCACAATTAAAATCACACATCAAAAAATAACATAGATAAAATAAATACTATTGCTTTAATGTAAACTCCACCTCAAAGTCTTGAAATTTTCTGAAAATTGAACTGGATGTGAAGCGAAAATGCTAAGGACCCACTTTCGATCCTGAACCTATTTACGATCCCTGACAACATAGTATTAGCACTAATTAAAATTGTGTACTGTTGGCAACCCAAGAACCCACTTTCGATCCTGGACCTATTATGGTCCCTGACAACCTTTTCAAATGTGGAAGCATTGTATCACAATTAAAATCACACATCAAAAAATAACATAGATAAAATAAATACTATTGCTTTAATGTAAACTCCACCTCAAAGTCTTGAAATTTTCTGAAAATTGAACTGGATGTGAAGCGAAAATGCTTTAAACCTTTCCTCTGACCTTGTCTAGCCAAAGAAAATAAATCTAAATTAGTAATTTGAGAATTAAAAGTGAAATTTAACAAAGTTGAATTTAAAAAGTTTTAGGGAAAATCTTCAATCCAGTGGTCATCGACGACGAAGCCGACGATAGAGCCATCGCCCAGTGGTGGCGATAGGGAAGGTGTGGGTGCGTGGAAAGATAAGGAGGATTTTGGGGCGGATTCGATTCTTGGGTTTGTGGTGAATTGAAGTTCGGTAGGTAGCGTTGGTTGATCGTTTGATTGAGGGTGGTCGATTGATTCATGATTCGTGGTGGTCTGGTAATGGGTGGTACTAAGGTTCGGTTGGAGCTTGTGAAGGGGCAGTAGTCTGTGGTTGTGAAAATTGGATTGTGACAATTTGTGTTTCAATTATGGTTCGGTGATGGCTTCGGTAATGAAGTCTCAGGTTGTGGATGTTTGTTGGTTCTATTTCTTGAACTTGGCTTTGGTTTTGTGGTTGGGTTCTTATTGAATTGATGGTGAAAGTAACTGGTGTTTCGGTTGGCAGTAGTCGATAATTGGTTGAAACCTACTCAACAACTATAATTTGCTGTGGTGATTTGTGCATCAATGAAGGGATTTAAGGCTTAGCGAGTTGATGCTAGAATTTTGAGCTATCGCGAATTTTGGGTGGAATAGGGTATATATAGGTATTAATTGGTTTGGAAGTGTTTGATTTAAAAGAGGATTTTGATAAAAACTTGGACTTGGGAATGACAAAGCAAGTAGAATACCTCTCGAAATATTATTGCTTAAGAGATGAAATTTGAATTTAGATAAATTTGGATAATAATAAAATAAATTTGAAATTTAGATTTCAAGTAGTTTTAATGATAATAAAATTGAAATTTGAATTTAAAATTAAATGAAGGTTTTGGCTAAAAATCGATTTGGACATAAATTTACTTCATTGGCTCGAAAATAATTGATTTGGCTAGACGTATACGCTTTAATTTGAAAATGGGTGAAATTATAATGACACGTTTTTATTTGAATTGAGAAATAAAATATTTATTTAATAATTAACTTGAAAATTCTCGGAGATGGTATCTTTAACTAAGGAATGTTTGCAAAAGAAGTTTTCAATACCTTGCATTATTGGTGATTAAAAATGTTATAAAATTTTGTATGATCTTGGTGCAAGCATTTATTTGATGCCCTTATTTGTCTACAGGAAGCTAGGGTAGGGATATCCAAAACCTACATCACTTATTTTGCAGCTGGCCGATTGCTCAACTAGACATCCATACGGGATCATTGAAGATGTTCTCGTAAAAATGGAAAAATTCATTTTTCCATGTGACTTTGTAGTTTTTGACATGGAGGAGGACATCACAATGCCATTAATATTGGGTCAACCTTTCCTTGCTACTAGACGAGCCTTAATCGATATGGAGAAAAGGGAGGTAACATTTAGAGTGAAAAACGAACACATGACATTAGGCACGACTCAAACAGAAAATTGATATCTACTTCTTGAAAAATGCTCCAAAATAGAGGTTGACACACAACATGGCCATGAGGAAATCTTTGAGCACAAGTTCAAAACAAATGACAATGTCTCAACATCTTCTTTCTTGCCACCTTAAAGATTTCTACAAAAAAAATCTAGCTCTAAACTATAAATTAAGCACTGATTGGGAGGCAACCCGATTCTCAAACCCTTTTATTTAATATGTCATATTTACAACTTTGTTATTTACTTGAGATCTTAGTTGTAGGGTTGCATTCATATTGCTTTGCATCTTTACTTTTTTAATACGTTTTATTGGTTTTTAGTTCATTAGTTCGTTCATCATGATCACTAGCACACACTCGAGTCTAGAACATGAGAAAATTTTTAGGATATAGGTGACACGCATCCCGAGGTAAATTAGAAATGGAATTTGAATGAAACAAAGGAAATTTTGGGATTCTGAAATCCAGCCACACGATCGAGTGAGGACATTATTGCGCAATCACGTGAATACATTAAAAACAAGCAGTTGCTACATATTATACCCACACGATTACACCTTCAAGCACGGGATCACATGTATTTTCTGGACAAACAGGTAGGTTTTTAACCATGTTTTGAAATTTTTAAAATTTTATAACATCATACACATTTTCTCCCCCAAATGATCCTCCAAGTAGAATTTCATGAAAATGTACAACTTCAACATTGCATTACATTCAAATTCATAACTCTCATCCATCATAAAAATCAATTCAAAGGTATGCCTTCACACACTTTTAGAGATTATGCATGATAATTGTTATTTTCTTGATATTCTTGTGATTTTTGATTTTGGATTGATGGAGTATGAGTCTAGGTTAGATCTAGTATAATTGAATTGTTTGTAGGTGAAATCTTTTTGGATTGATTCAAGTACCCAAGGCTATTATTTCCCATTGAATTTTTCAATGCATACAAGGCATTTGATAAAATGTGCTAATGATTTCGTTTTCTTGTTTTTGCAAATTTTTTCAAGTAAACCTCTTTAGATCATGTTATACATCATATGTGCATCATACATTCATGATTTAGATTTGTTCGAGTCATAGAACTCGACATTGACACCATTGCACCTAATTACACTCAATTGCATGCATCACTGCACTACTATACCAGGAAACTGCTTCATGTCACTACTTCTGATGAGATTCGAAGCGCGGAAGAAACGTCGGAAAGTTCCGAACTCAGATTTTGGTTGGACGGATGAATCATGACCCAATATTCACGACGCGATGGCTCGACGATGCGGAATAAAGAACCACGACTTTCGAAAGCCACAAGGATTTGCCCAATCTCCTTGATAAGTCTCTAATTTGAACGCCACAAATATTCTAGCAAATATTTGATAAGTTCGAAAAACATAGGAATCCACCTATAAATTTTATTGAATCCTCAATAAAAACTGTTTATATCAAAATCAAGTCTTAATTACATTGAATGGAAAACACATATAAATAAGCAAAATAAAACCCTAGTAGCTAATTTACTCAAAATAGAATTCTAATTAGACTAAAATTCTAAAATAGGCAAACAAATAATTAAAAAACGGAAAAATAATCAAAATCCCCGAAAATCCGGAAAATTAGGTTTACAGCCGTGATGAACTCATTTACGGCCGTAAATGACTTTCTGTTAAGACTTACGGCCGTGACCATATTTTTTACGACCGTAATGAAGGTTCTGATCAAATTTGCGATAACTGTGTTACTGCCGTAATTCCAAATGTTATGGCCGTAAAAGGCTTGCTGCTTAATTTTTTGGTTCTTTTCGACACAGTTTGATCTTCAAAGCTAGTTGAACCTGTTGAATTCTTGTTTTCGCTTGAATATCTAAATTTTCCCGTCAAGCCTGCTATGACTCTGATTGTCGAGGGTCCGGAACACATCAACTTCACCATATCCTTTCCTAACCCAAATGAACTGCATTGAAGCTTAATTTTGGATATGTTTTATAATAGGTTACATACTTTCATATGCCTGGACACATTTAAGGAAAATTTTACTTTTTGAGATGATGTCCAGAGCAAAACATCTATGGTCATACACGTTCTAAAATTTAATTATTTTGCAATATCCTAGTTTGGGGTGTTTTTATTGTTTTGTGTGAATATCTATAGGGTGTGTATAGTGCAAATTTTGTGTATTTCTCATGTGCAAGGAATACACCACCTAAAAACACTTCAAACCAAGCAAGAAAAGCAAAGAAAGGGTTGGATCGTCTAAGAGATGTCAAAGGAAAGAACTTCAAGTGATGAGATCGCATTGCTAAACCAAGGAAGTACTTGACCCCTCTTTATCATATTGTTTATAATTGTATCCATTTATTATAAAATGAGGGAAATGTAGATTTCTAAGTTTGGGGTGTTATCTCATTCATTCGCTGTTTTTCATGCACATTCATTCGATTTTTAGGGATATATAAAAAAATTCAAAAAATTCAAAATGTTGTTGATTTGTTTGCTTCCTATGGTATTGTTCGGACTAAATCTTTTTCCTTAGATTGAATACTTAATAGCATGTAGACTTGAACTTTTCTTCCAAACTACTTAACCATGTTAGACTTTATGAAATTGAGCATGTAGCCAATACAGAATAATTACTTGTGTGAGAATAGGCTTAATATTTGAGAGGGTATTTTTATGTAATTGGACATATGATTGACTTCATGAGCCCAAACCATAAGTTGATAGATACTAACCCTAATTTTAGAACCAAACTTACTCAAGAGTAGTATGGGGTGGAAATATTAGTATAGGGTTGCATAAACGTTTGAGGGTTTGAAGTTCCTGAAATATACATTTTGTTGAAGAGGTTTTAGTCAACGAGTATAAACTAGCACTAACAACAAAATAAATAGGCTTATTCTTCTTTTTGCAGCCTTTTTTACTAGAGCAATTAAGCTTTTAAGGGTGTTAAAACTTAGTTCCCTAAATTCATCTAAGTTGGGAGTTGTCAGCTCAAAGCTCGTTACATGGGTCAATTAGAAAGCTTGAGGGAAAGAGGACTTACACATAAGACACAAAAACATCTTTTACTGTTCTTTGTAGCCTTGGTGACTTGGCAATTATGTCTTTAAGGGTTCTCCGAACCTAGTGTCCTAAAGTCATCTAATTTGGGAGTCACCGATTTAAAACTCGCTACAAGAGTCACTTGGAAAGCAAATAAGAAAAATATTGCACAAAAGATGATAAAAAAGGAAAGAAAAATAGAAAAATAAAGTGCTTTGTATAAGTTTTGAGACTAGAACTTTAGAGACTGGGGGTGTGGAATAGGGAACTAATTACCATTGATCTTTTATGTAAACATATCTAATTCTAATTTCCATGTGTGGAAAAATGCATGTTGATAATGTTTAGAAACCACATAAGTAGAGTAAACCTCGAGATTGAAGAGAAAAGTATAAGGTTGTGATCATATATGAGTGATGCGAGAAAAAATAAAAAGAAAAACATTGTTCGATCACAAGGGATTTAGGTTTTTAATGCATTATAAGTGTTAAGTGTATTTTCACTTAAGTTTATATGCCAAGAAAACCATAAATTATAGTGCAATTCTTTGAGTTTTTGAATGTTTTGATGTGTGTTCATGTTGTTTTTTGTTGTGTTGTGTTGTGTTTCGGGCAGTGTTCTAAAAAGCGTGAAGTGTGATGAAACGTGGAGCCCAAGAGTCAAGCTTTTGAAGCTTAAGCGGGAGTAAGCGTTAAAAAGCGTTTTTCAATTCCTAAATATTTGATTTAAATTTTACCCATACTTGAACAAGTAAAAAAAAAATGGCAGCTGCGCGCATCGGGCACGCTTAAGCGCGCACAATGCGCGCACTTTTTAGAACAAAATTTTCAAAAATGCATTTTTCTCGCTTTTCGCCAAAATGACGAACGAGAGGCGCGCGTTGCGCGTAGGCGCGCACTGTGCGCGCGTTTTAGAACACTGGTTTCGGGTTAACTTATGTGGTGAAAATGTAGGAGATTGTTAGCGTTTAATGAAACAAATAGCGATTAGGAATGAACCAAGAAGATAAGGAGGCACGAAAGTAGAAAAAATGAAGAAAAGGAGGAAGCCAAGGCAGTGCTGCCCAAAATGCAACAAAACAGGCAGGGGAGGCAAGGTCTTGGCCATGAAGCGGAAAAAAGAAACAGCGAAGGAAGCACCTCAATGCTGCATCCACAATGTCTAGGAGCTAACTTTTAAATTTTAGTGGCTCCTAGGCGCCACATCCCTACACCTAGGCGTTGCGCTGTCTGTTTCATGTCGATTTTTATGCTTTCAAGGCCCAATTCAATTAGGACTTGAACAAGAAAGGGAAAAAGAGATAAAAAGGGTTGGAGAACATCAAAAAGAAGAATTTCTTGACGGTGCTAATCAAGGAGAACAAATAATTGAAGAGTGAATCAAGGCAAAGAAAAATACTAAAATCACTCCAAAACAGTTTTTTATTTTTTATTTTTATTTTCATATTCTCCTTTATGTTTTCAGTTAAAAACTTGTTATTTCCTGTTTATTTCATTATTAACTAAGTTTATTTTCTAGGGGATTGATGTAATCTTGCATTGATACTATGTTTTTAATCTTTCATTATTTTCTTAGAGATTTTATTCGAAATTTATATTTGTTATTGATTTTAACTCTTTTAGTTAACTGGCCATTGATTGAATGCATTTTTTATCTAAGTTTCAGCACTCGAGAGAGGGAACCTTAAATTTGATCTAGAATAACACAACTTAGGATTTATAGGTTTCGAGAGAAAGTGTAATTTCTTTGAAGCTGTTTCACTAAAGAACCATAGAACTTATTTAAAATATGGAAATCTAGGTTTGTAATAGAGATATTGA
Organism: Ligustrum vulgare; assembly: GCA_963555705.1. Lineage (NCBI taxonomy): Eukaryota > Viridiplantae > Streptophyta > Magnoliopsida > Lamiales > Oleaceae > Ligustrum > Ligustrum vulgare. The sequence continues at coordinate 35,011,202 of OY743173.1, read as the reverse complement.
AATCAGATGTTTGGATTGATTTTTACTCGGCACTCGAGAGAGGGAGTAAAAATACAATAGGGCTCTTTTCTTATAAACTTGAATAAAAACAATTGGAAATTAATGGAGATACAAAAGACATAGTTGATACTAAGGTGAATCAAAACCCCTAGACTCTTCATACATTGTTCAAACTTCATGATTAGGCGTATTCGTTAATTTAATCAAATTCATCACTTTTAGATTCATTTTTTGAACTCATTGATTCCATATAATTTCGATTTTATAGATAAAAGAAAGGTTAGTATACTTTTAGTACTTGGTAGAAACTTATTATCAATCCTTGTGGGTTCGACATCCTATTTTACCATTATATTACAAAACTTGACCATGTACACTTGCGGTTGTAAATCACACAACATGTTTTTGACACCTTGCCAGGGATTGGTTTAATTTTATTTTTACCAATATTATTACCTGTTAACCTTTATTTTAATTTAGATTCATTTAATTTTACTTTTGATAGTTTATTTATTGGTGTTTCAGTTGTTTATGCTAAGATCGAGAAGCTATGAACTATTACCCTTTGATCCTGAAATCGAGAGAACCCCTTAGGAGATTAAGGGCTGAAAGAAAAAGAGAAATAAAAGCAATGGCAACAAAACCTGCTTTAATCAGCATGGTACAACAGAACCAGTTTGGAGGATCCGCGTTAGAAGATCTAAACACTTATCTTACTACCTTCTTGGAAATTTGTGATATAGTAAAGATGAATGGTGCTACTGAAAACACAGGTTGTGGTTATTTCCCTTCTCCTTCCAGGATAAGACAAGGGGATGGCTTCAATCGATGCAAGTTGGTACTATTACCACTTGGAAGGGGATGTCTCAGAAATTTGTCATCAAATTGTTTCCTCCTTCAAAATTAGTTCAACTAAGGAGTGAAATTGGACAATTCAAAAATCTGACTTTGAACTATTTTATGAGGCATGGGAGAGATTCAAGGCATTCCTTAGAAGATTTCCTCAGCATGGTTACCCGATTGGATGCAGATACAAATTTTCTACAATGGACTGAATGGTCAAACACGAACAATAATTGATGTTGTTACTGGTGGCACTTTAATATCTAAGACTGCAGAAGAGGCTTACACCTCGTTGGATGAAATGGCTACAAACAGTTACAAATGGCCAAGTAGCATTCAAGTCCAAAAAGGGTTGCTGGTCTATATATGGTTGATCCAATTACCGCCCTTGCAGCTCAAATGTCATGACTCACTGACCAAATAGCTGCTTCAATTATACAGAATAATCAACAAATGGCAGAGTTAGTTATATCTGTTTCCACTCCAAATCAAGAGACTAACATAGAGAATGAGCAAGTCAAGTACATAAACAATAGAAACTTCAACGAACGAGGTAACAACTCTTCTAATTATTACCATCCAGGGGTGTGAAATCAGGAAAATCTATTATATGGAAATAATATAAATGTCCTTGATGCGTGTCGCGATACACCAAAATAATAAATAATTCCTTACTCCCTAAATATTAATTAATAATGTAGTAGTGAGAGTAAGGGTCGATCCCACGAGGAACGGAAACTAATTTTAGTTGTTCGATCAATTAGAATGGAATGGGGGGATTTTGTTGTTTAAATTGCTTGAATGAAAACTATGCATAAAATAAATAATTAAATATGACTAGAAAAATAATATGAGAAGAAATCTTGTTCTCGGGTTCGGTTGTGCCCCCAATTAATGTTATACTTTTCCTTGTAACGTGTTTCTATCCCTATTCAATTATCAATCATAAATAATCAACAAGCTCTGATTATCTAAATGCTTCCTTATGTGTATTGATTCAAAACAAGCTCTTCGAACCAATTCTAGCCACGGACAATCCTAAACAAGCTCTTAGGATTCAATGCACGACTAGTATGAAAATCTAGAAGAATAGATTGAATTGGATCGTTAATTACACAAGCTCGAATTAATCAATCCAAGTTGAATTATTATTAAACCTGCACGAGATTTATTTGCTACTAAAGTAAAGATTCAATGACAATTACGGATCAAGAATCTAAACATAGCATATTCATGAATCCAAAGATCAATAATCCAATTGGCCAAATTAAACTATTAATCAAATAAACTCAATTGAACATTCAAAATATAATAATCCAACAATTGAAATAAAGGAATAAATTCACGCTACTAATTTGTAGGAAAAGAAAATAACATAATCAAGTTAACACAACTTCCCCTTTGAACAAGATATGGAATTTAGCCTAGCATGGTTGTGGTAGATCCTTCAAGTTGCTTCATGAATTCCATTGTTGTTGATATTCTTGCACTTGAAAATCTCCAAAGAATGCTCTATATTTTTCTATCAATTTTCCTCAATGTGTAGCCTCTTTCAAAAATAATAAAAGTCTCTTTTTCTTGTCATGAAATTCCCTTTTTATAGCCTCAATTTCGTGTCCTAACTTTGGGCTCAAGAAATCCCAAAATTATGGAAAGAATTAAAATAAGGAAATTTTTGACTGGAAAGTTACGGCCGTGACTTTTACTTTACGGCCGTAACACGGTTTCTGCATATTTTCCTTAAATTGAGGTTACAGCCGTGACATGTCCCTTTACGGTCGTAACTGTGTTTCTGCACATTTTTCACCCTTTGAAGGTTACAGCCGTAAATCCTCCTTTACGGCCGTAAACGTGTTTCTGCTTATTTTCTTCTTGATTCATCATACTTTTACGGCCGTGACTTTATTTCCTTACGGCCGTAACCTTATTTGCACCTAAGTCCCCAAACTTCAGTTTTTAGTGCAATTTGGTCCTTTTTTCTTCTTTTCTCTTCTTTTATGATCCTATACAATATAAAACATAAAATGCATTAATAATACTTAGATAGAATCACATTATGACATATTCAAGGATATAAGTATATAAAATAAACGTTAATATAACACTTATCAGTCCTCCAACTTCCAACCTCCTACTGGATTCAATGATCATGTCATCGAAAATAAATCATCAATAGAAGATATTTTGGGGACATTTATTTCGGAGACAAAATCAAGATTCAAAAAACATGAGTTACGCCTGGACAACATTGAGACTCATATGAGCAACATGAGGGCCACGATGAAAAATGTGGAGGTACAAATAAGGCAGCTGGCAACCGCAATAAATTCTCAACCTAAAGGAAAATTTTCTAGTAATACAGAGGTAAACCCAAGGGGACATTGCAATCTCATCACCTTGAGAAGTAGTAAGGACATTGAAGGCAATAAGTCTAAAGAGACTTTAGTTTCGAAACGACTCTGATAAAAGAGCATAAGAGCAAGCAGAAGAAGGAGGAACTGAAGTAGATGAGACAAGACAGGTTTACAAGCCCAACTCAATCTCTTAATACCAGTATTTTTGCTAATGTATGAGATTTGTTTATGCTCCCTAATGCATCTATTAATTCAACTTTCATTAAGCCTTGGATTTTGGATAGTGGAGCAACAAATCACATTATTTCAAGCTTTACATTATTCACACAATTAGAACCATCATCTACACCAATCATTAGCTTACCAACAGGCTCATCAGCCCCCATCACATGCACTAGCACTATCCCACTTAGTCCTAATATCATCCTTAAAAATGTTTTAGGTGTACCATCTTTCTGCCTAAACTTAATATCTTGCAGGACTTACTTCGGAGAAGATGATTGGCTTAGGTAGACAACGAGATGGTCTTTATTACATGTCTCCCACACAACAACTACCTACCTCACATCAAGTATCTCAATCTCCAAACCTATGGCATATGCGACTTGGACATCCTTCACCACATTGACTCAAATTTGCTTTTCATTTATTTCGTATAAGTTCTATTTCATTAAAAAAAAGTTGTATGGTTTGCCCTATAGCTAAGCAAACCCGTATTCCTTTTCCATCAAGATCAATAACAACAAAATCAGTTTTTGAATTATTGCATTGTGATATTTGGGGCCCATATAAAACTCCTACCCATTCTAATGCTTGTTGTTTTCTTACTATTGTTGATCACTTCAGTAGGTGTACATGGATATTTCTTAAGCAACATTAATTAGAAACACGATATATATTACGATCTTTCATCAATTTTGCAACAACTCATTTCCACAACTCCGTCAAAACAATTGAAGTAGTTAATGGCTTGGAGTTCTCAATGTCTAAGTATCTTCAATCTCATGGGATTGAACTCCAATGTACCTGCGTATATACACCCCCAACAAAATGGGGTCGTTGAACGCAAGCATCGCCATATCCTTACAGTTTCCAGAACTATTTATTTCCAATCAAAAGTACTACTTAGTTTCTGGGATGAATGTATCCTAACCATAGTATATCTCATCAATCACCTCCTTTCACCATTGATTTCAAATAAATCACCTTTTGAAATTATTTACGGACACCCTCCCTCACTCCCCTCGAGCATCTAAGGACCTTTGGTTTCCTATGTCATGACACAAATGCATAGCTATCCTCCTAATTCGAATCTCATGCCAAGCCATATATTTTGGTTACTTACCATCCACATCCAAAACAAAATCCACTTACTAAAATAAAGTCGAATAAAGTCCGTACGCTTGAATGAAGCCCTACCCCTACGCTTGAATGAACTTCCGACCAGTCAAAAAGGCTAAAAACTATATGACCTGGATAGTAATCAATTCTTCATAACTCGGGATGTGATTTTTCGTGAAACCACATTCCCATTTTTGTCCATCACAACTTCATCACCTTATGACCTCACACCTCCATTATCTTTTCCCAACATCGATGTGGATCTCCTATACTCCACTCCCGACTTCAACAATCATTAATCGAATCAAAACTCAGACAACATTGTCCCAACAACTACCTGTGAAGTACAAGATAATGATACCACACTCACCTCTTCTGACGTCACAAATAATCAACCAAACTCCATCGAGCCACACTCTACCTCTTTAGATTCTGATACACTACTACCCATGCCATATTTTTCAACAGATTTACCATCCGCCACTCCACTCAATCCAAACAACCTTCGACATGGCACAAAAACTACATCTTGTCCACTCAAGCAGATCACTAAACCTCATTGCCAAGTTTAGCAAAAGGTAAATGTTACCCTCTTTCAAATTTTATTTCTTATTCTCATTTTATCGCCTTATCGTTCTTTCTTAGCGTGCATATGCAGTCACAAAGAGCCTCAATCTTTTGCTCAAGCTAACCTTGATCCAAATTGACAAGAAGTTATGAAATTTGAATTGCAGGCATTACAAAGCAACAATACATGGAGTTTGGTTGTACAAAATTAAGTATCACTCTGACAGGTGCTTTTGAACGATAAAAAGTTTGCCTTGTAGCTAAGGGGTATACTCAAGTTGAGGGGGTTGACTATCATGAGACTTTTTCACCCACTGCCAAACTCACTACTCTTTGATGCCTCCTTTGTTATTGATTTCAATTGAAATTGTCTCATTCATCAACTTGAATTTCAAAATGCATTCATTTATGGAGACCTAAAAAAATTGTCTACATGGGACCTCCACCTAGCCTTCACCGACAAGGGAAGAATATGGTATGTCGACTCAATAAATCTGTATATGGGTTCAAGCAAGCATCAAGGAACTGGTTTTCTACTTTTTTAGAAACTATTCAAAAAATTTGTTACATACAATACAAGGTAGACTACTTACTATTCACCAAATCTCAGGGTAGCTCCTTCACTGCATTACTCATTTATGTTGATGATATACTCCCGACAGACAATGATTTACAAGAAATGGAAAAGTTCAAGCGACTTCTCCTCAAGTACTTTCGATTGAAAGTTCTTGGCAATCTCAAATATTTATTGGTAATTGAGTTTTCGCAATCCAAAGAGGGAATTTTTATGTCCAGAGGAAATATGTATTGGATAACTTAGAAGATATGGGACTTCATGGTGCACAACCAGAAAACTTTCCAATGGAGTAGAATTCAAAACTCAACCCCGCAGATGGACTGTTGTTGAGTGTTCTAACTAAATATGGAAGACTAATGAAGAGGTTAACATATTTGACTACTACAAGGCCTGATATAATGCTCTCAGTTTGCACATTGAGTCATTTCGTGCACGAGCCTAGAAAACAACATTGGAATGCCGCTCTGTGAGTTCATATATATATTAAAGGCACACAAGGTCAGGGCCTATTATTTTCTTCTACAAATACCCTCACTGTCAGAGCATTGTGTGATTCATATTGGGTAGGATGCAATTTCACAAGGAGATCAGTCATAGGTTATTGTGTCTTTCTTGGGGATTCCCTCATCTCATGGAAGTCAAAGAAGCATACAAATGTCTCAAGATCATCTACAGAGACAGAATATTGAGCCATGGAAAAACACATGCTTGGAATTAACTTGGTTACAATACATTATACAGGACTTGACAGTGGCACATATTTCTCCTGCACCACTATTTTGTGATAACAAGCAGCACTGCACATTGCAGCTAACCTGGTATTCCATGAGCGCACAAAGCGTATCAAGATAGATAGTCACATTATTCGGGAAAAGTTACAATCAGGCTTAGTTAATCCCTCATATGTACCCACTCGTCTACAATTAGGAGATGTATTTACCAAGGTCTTGGGAAAGGATCAGTTTAAAACACTACGCGACAAGTTGAGAATTTATGATTCTCACTCTCCAACTTGAGAGGGAGTGTTAAAAGTTTGTAGATTCCATGATTTTTTCCATAATTTCATATTTTGGTATTTTCCTTGTATTGTATGTATTTTTCTTTATTTTGTAAATATTAAATTAGGCCAGAATTATTGTGTAAATCTTTGATTAGGCAAGATTCTAGGTTTGATGTCATTTTTCCATTGTATATATATGTATTGTGCTTTCATTGAAAAATACACATAAGAATTTTTCTTAATTCTCTCATCTTCTCATTTTTCTTAATTATCATTGTCATCTTCAAGCTTTTAACACTAATCACTCATGATTGCTAACTATCCTAAGATTGATCTGAATACTAAAAGAAATTCTAAGAAGATGAAAAACTAAAAAGAAATGAAATGGCTAGAAATTAGAACTGGAACTCACCTTGGGCACACTGTACACAAGCAGTAAATATTAAATGGATATGGTTGATATTGGTTTGAGATCAACTCTCGAAATCTCTAAGAGTCGATCTCAGGGGGAAATAATAGATATGGACTTCAAGTCTTCACCTTCATCTCATGACTAAGTGAACCTTGGTAGATAGCATTACATACTAACTTGGAGGTCAGCTCCACAAACTACTAGACACCGAACTGGAGAAAATCAATACCAGATTAACTCAAGATAAGAGCTGGTGCCATAGATAATTATTCGAGAAATTTCCAAATCAATTACATCCTAATCTGAAATAAACCTTAAGTAATAATAGGTGTGTTGACCTATGGTTGACTCTAATCCTATTGTTTTGATCATAAAAAATAAGATTTTAATATGTCTAATAGATTGTTTGAAGTATCTCATGTATAATCTTTAAAAACATTCAAAAGTATAAATCATTATCAACTGAAGATATTGTGGTTAAACAAGATGCATAGATTAAAATCAAGATCAAACACCAAGATCCAAGTCAAGAAGATCAAGATTCAAGATTGATAGAATAGAGTTCACATTGAATATTCAAAAAAATTCTAAAGGTATAAACTCGTCAATCTTTAGCTCAAATATCTTCTTGAATCAACATTTGATCATCACTGGCATAAAAGTGTTTTAGTCTTTAGAAGGTGATTTTCAAATGATCGCGGAACTTAGAACATTCAATGCACTCACTCACTAGAACAATTAAGAGAACAATTTATTGATAAAATCAATAAGTTTCCATTGCACTGAGTATCAAGAATCTTTGAATGAGTAGAAACTTTTTCATCTCTTACATCAAATATTCTACTTTGCTAGAAAATTCTATAGAATTACATTTTTTCATTTCTTTTACTGGACTTTAATGTGATCACATCAAACTGTTTCATCATCTTTTAGTTATCGAAGTTTGCAACTTCAAACACTTGAGCTAATTCATTGCTATATATTGACATGTTAAACTAACTTTCTTAGAGTTAATTTGAATATATCATTTGTCAAGATGGCTATTTCACTTGTGAAATCCATTCTTTGTTTTTGGGTCATATAATATCCCTAAAGGCTTTATTAGTGTAAATGAGTGATGGTCCTAGTTGATAGACACCCGGTCATTTGGATGTCCTATTTTAAAGCTCAAAGAAATGAGTGAAGTCCTTGTCCTAACCTACGGGATCACATTAAAGTCCAGTAAAAGATTTATAATTGTTGTGGTTTTGATTGCACCATAATTCAAATCAATTATATAAAGCCGTGCTTGTAATGATTAGCTTGGTAATGGAGGAAGTAAACACGTGGTTGGGTCGAACCTCCTTAAAAGAACTTGTTTGTGATCTTCTCTTCCCCTTTTACTTAAATTGCACTTACATACATTTCACTTATTTGAATTTTTCAATATTATCTATAAGTGATATGTTTTTCATAAATTAATTGTGATTATATCTTTGTAACACTTTATATTCACAAGTAATTTACTTTACATCTTTTATTTCACTAAGTATTAATACTTGTGCCTATTTCTTTTAAGTTTGAGATTATTTATCGAAAAAAAATTTAAAAACCAATTCACCCTCTCTTGGTTAGTTATTCTTAAGTAAACAATTGCTATCACTCCGTGCTCTATTTTTTTATTTATTTTTTAACTATCTTGAGTTATTGCTAACTGCAATCTTCAAAATCTTGATGGGCATTTGATGTGATCCAGACCACGGATACAAGCCCGCACAAAGATCCGTTGAAGATCAAAGGAGGACCGATGACTCGATTGCAAACAAAGAGGGCCAACGAAGCAATGGACAAGCTAGTTCAAGGAACAATGGCCAAAACAATGTTCGTGTCATCAAAAGAAGCAAGTTCCATGTTGGGACCGAGCCAAAACGACGAGTGGATCAACCTCATTTAATGCGTCAAAGAAAATTGTGAAATTTCAATGTTACGGCCGTAACATATATTTCCTCACGACCGTAACCAACTCACTGCTAAAATTGATTTTGCGACACATAAGGGATTACGGCCGTAAAGGTTGAGTATCACGGCCGTAATGGAATCACTGCTTAAAACTGGAATTTGGACGTTTTTGGACTTACGGCCGTAAGTCATATTGTCACGGCCGTAAGAGTGGATTAGTAACAAGGTTACGGCCGTAAGGGAGGTAGTCACGGCCGTAAGAGTCTATACGCGTAATTTTAGGGTTTTTAATTATTTCCTTATTTTTAGTTATTTGTTTCCTAGTATAATTAAAACTCTTAACCTAGTTTTTGACCCTATTTATAGGGATGTAATTTTCATTATTCATAGACAACTTTGATATTATTATTGAGAGGCAATTTGCTTTCATACTTTATTCTTTATTGAATAAAATCCGAACTTGCGAGTTTAATTCTTGTTTGTTCAAATCTTGGGTGAGATTTATTTTCATTGTGATCAAGAGGTCAGCATATCTATTGATTGTGTTGGTTGCTTGGTTCAATTAATTTGAATCAATCTCGAAATCGTGATTCTTTGGCGTTCTTGGGTCGATTCCAATAATTTGTGGGTTGCGTACCTACAATTGCTACGTGGTTTGCATCATCTGGTATCAGAGCTTAGGCTCCAAAAATCAAGGTTATATTTTTATTTTGTTTCTTGAGTTCCTTAATTTTGTTTTCGTGTTCTTCAAGTTCATTGAGTCTTCAATCCAAAAAAAGTGTCACAAAAAATTCAAAATTCGTTATTCCCTTCGTTTGGTATCCAAATTAAATTCCGTTTGTTTCGTTAGTCTCGTAGTTGAATTTTCGAGAGGAAAAAAAAACGAAAATTCTCAGTCCAATAAAAATAGTTGATATTTGATTTCAAGAATTATTTTCTTGAAACAATCTTAGTTTCCATAAAAGTGTTGAGTCCTTTATAGAGTCAGATTACATTCTTTCAAGGTCTTCTTTGAGTTTTTCCAGCAAGTTGATAACTTCTCACTCGCATTCGGTTTGAGTCATTCAAGTTTAAACTTGTTTGAGTTCGGATTCGTTCTTTGAAGCAATTGGGGTGAAAGCCATTGAGTGGAAAAAGGCTAGAGAGGTGAGATCAATAGAGGGAAAAAGCCAAAATTGAGTGATACACGAGCGAAATACACGTGAGGCATATAATATTTAATTTTAGGATTTCTGAACAATCTTCTACTATAAAAAATAACGATCGAGCCAACATGACGGAGGAGATGGTACAACGGTTTGAGCGGTTGTTTGGGGATGTGTTAGGTAGGTTAGAAAGGCTTGAGTAACCTCGGGAAGTGCCTAATGCCCGCAGGCAAGGTGGGCAAGGTCGTAGAGTAGAGGGGGTCGATGAGAATGAAGAAGGTAGTGATTTTGACGATGGGGCAATTGTGGATAGAGTAGTTAGGCATGGAAGAAGGGATAGAGATCTTGGTGGCGATAGAATGGATGGTAGTATGAGCAACATCAAAATGACAATTCCGTCATTCAAGGGTAGGAGTGATCCGGAAGCATACCTAGAATGGGAAAAGAAGATGGAATTAATTTTCAATTGCTACACTTATTCGGAAGAGAAAAAGGTTAAGATAGTTGTACTTGAATTCTCCGATTACGCTATTACTTGGTGGGATCAATTGGTGACTTCTAGGAGGAGGAATCGCGAGAGACCCATTAGTACTTGGGATGAATTAAAAGCTATCATGAGAAAGAGGTTCGTTCCTAGTCATTACCATCAGGAGCTTCATCAAAAATTACAAAGTCTATACCAAGGATCAAAGAGTGTGGAGGATTATCATAAGGAGATGGAGATGTTGATGATTAGAGCTAATGTAGAAGAGGATAGGGAGGCTACGATGGCTCGATTTTTGAATGGGTTGAATAGGGATATAGCTAATGTGGTTGAACTAAAACATTATTTGGAGATGGAGGATATGTTGCACATGGCTATAAAGGTGGAGAAGCAATTAAAGAAAAAGGGAACAACAAGGTATCAATCAGGTTCTAATTCTTCTTGGAAGCCGAAGTGGGAAAGTAAAGGAGATGGAGCTGTTTCAAAAGGGAAGTTTGAAGCACCAAAAGGGAAGTTTGAGGAACCAAAAGGGAAGGAGGAACAGGCTAGTAAACTCGCACCTAAAGGGGAACCTCAACCATCTAGGGGTAGAGACATTCAATGCTTCAAATGTTTGGGGAGAGGACATATGGCATCTCAATGTCCTAATAGGCGAGTGATACTTGTACAGAAGGATGGAATCATGGAGAGTGATAGTGAGGAAGAGGATTATAGTGATATGCCAGCGTTGGAGGAAGTATGTGATGATGAGGATGTGTTATCCGGGGAGCATGGCGAGTTATTAGTGGCAAGGAGAGCTCTTAGTGCTCAAATCAACACGGATGATTTGGAACAACGGGAGAACATATTCCATACACGATGTCGCATTAATAACAAGGTATGTAGTATGGTTATTGATGGTGGTAGTCGCACTAACGTCGCTAGTACTATACTTGTTGAAAAATTAGGATTACCTTTGTTAAAACATCCTAAACCTTATATGCTTCAATGGTTAAATGATGGTGGAGAAATTAAGGTGAATAGGAGGGTGTTGGTGAGTTTTGCTCTTGGTAACTATGTGGATGATGTTATGTGTGATGTGGTTCCTATGCATGCCGGACACATTTTATTGGGTAGACCTTGGCAATATGATAGGAAGGTAACGCATGATGGGTATAAAAATAGGTATAGCTTTACCAAAGGGGGAAAAACCATTACACTTGCACCATTGACACCGTCACAAGTGTATGAAGATCAAATAAAATTGAAAAATGATGAAGAAAAAAGAGTGAAGAAAAATGAGAGAAAGAGAGTTGAGGCCACGACCTCAAAAAAAGGAGAGGAAAAGAGAGTTGGAGCCACGAATCCAGAAAAAGGAGAGGTGAGAGAAAAAAGGAGTGTTGGGGTACATACCTCAGAAAAAGGAGAGGGAATGAAGAGTGTCAGAAAAGAAAGAAAAATGAGTTTCTATGCAAAAAGGAATGAAATCAAGAAAGCATTCATGGAAGAACGGCCAATGGTCCTTCTGCTATACAAGGAATCATTCCTTGCATTTGATGAAACTAAAAAATCCCTCCCTAGTTTGGCTATTTCTCTCTTGCAGGAATTTGACGATGTATTTCCCGATGACATACCTAGTGGGTTACCACCCATTCGAGGTATTGAACATCAAATTGATTTTGTACCCGGAGCAGTCATTTCAAATCGCCCCGCTTATCGAAGTAACCCCAAGGAGACGAAGGAGCTCCAAAGGCAAGTGGAGGACTTGATGAGCAAAGGGTATATAAGGGAAAGTATGAGTCCGTGTGCCGTCCCCGTGTTACTTGTACCCAAAAAGGACGGGACTTGGAGAATGTGTGTCAATTGTAGGGCCATCAACAATATAACGGTAAAGTATCGTCATCCTATTCCTAGGTTAGATGATATGTTGGATGAATTGCATGGCTCTAGCATATTTAGTAAAATTGACCTTAAGAGTGGTTATCATCAAATTCGAATGAAAGAAGGAGATGAGTGGAAAACTGCTTTTAAAACTAAGTATGGCCTGTATGAATGGTTAGTAATGCCTTTTGGACTTACTAATGCACCTAGCACATTTATACTTTTAATGAATCATGTTTTACGTGCATTTATAGGTAAATTCGTTGTAGTTTACTTCGATGATATCTTGATATATAGTAAAACTTTGAATGAGCATGTGGAGCATCTTAGGTGTGTGCTTGTGGTTTTAAGACAAGAGCAACTCTTTGCTAATTTTAAAAAGTGTAATTTTTGCATGGAAAAAGTTGTGTTTCTTGACTATGTGGTTAGTGCTAAAGGAATAGAAGTAGATGAAGAAAAAGTCAAAGCTATTAAAGAATGGCCAACACCTAAAAGCATAACTGAGATTAGGAGTTTTCATGGCTTGGCTAGTTTTTATAGGCGTTTTGTTAAAATTTTTAGCAGGATTGCCTCACCACTTACAGAAATTGTCAAAAAAAGTGTAGGTTTTAAATGGGGAGTAGAACAGGAACATGCATTTGAAACAATCAAAAACATGTTGTGTAAAGCACCGGTTTTATCACTTCCTAACTTTGACAAAGCTTTTGAGACTGAATGTGATGCCTCAGGGCTAGGTATTGGAGCTGTTTTAATGCAGGATCAAAGGCCAATCGCCTATTTTAGCGAAAAACTAAAAGGGGCTGCACTTAATTACCCCACATATGACAAGGAGTTATACTCACTTGTGCGCGCTTTGGAGACATGGCAACATTACTTGTGGCCACGGGAGTTCGTGATACACACTGATCATGAATCCTTAAAGCATTTGAGGGGTCAAGCTAAACTGAGTAAGAGACATGCAAGGTGGGTAAAGTTCATCGAAACATTTCCCTATGTCGTCCGGTACAAACAAGGCAAGGAAAATGTAGTGGCAGATGCATTGTCTCGAAGGTATGTTCTTTTAAATTCTAAATTACTTGGATTTGAATACATTAAGGACATGTATGCTAATGACCTGGACTTTTCTAATATTTATGAATTATGTGGTAAAGGGGCTGTGGATAGGTTCTTTAAACATTATGATTATTTATTTCGAGAAAATAAATTGTGTGTCCCTAGGTGTTCAATGAGGGAGTTACTTGTGAGAGAGGCCCATAGTGGAGGTTTAACGGGTCATTTTGGGGTTAAAAAGACCATTGAAATCCTAAGTGAACATTTCTATTGGCCTAAGATGAAGATTGATGTGGTTCGGGTTTGTAATAGATGCATTACTTGTAAGAAGGCTAAATTTAGGATTAAACCCCATGGGTTATATATGCATTTACCCGTCCCTAGTGAACATTGGGTCGATATCTCTATGGATTTTGTTTCGGGATTACCTAGGACTAAGAAGGGAAGAGATTCAATTTTTGTGGTAGTAGATCGCTTTAGTAAAATGGCACATTTCATACCATGCCACAAAACTGATGATGCTACTAACATAGCTGAAGTTTTCTTTCAGGAAGTCGTGCACTTACATGGGGTTCCTAAAAGTATTGTCTCGGATAGGGATGTTAAATTCCTTAGTCATTTTTGGAGAGTCTTGTGGAACAAATTAGGAACAAAACTACTTTTTCCTACAACTTGTCATCCACAGACCGATGGACAGATCGAGGTAGTAAATAGGACAATGATTCAATTATTGCGCACCATAATCAATAAAAACTTGAAAAATTGGGAAGAGTGTTTACCATTTATTGAATTTGCATATAATAGGGCTATACATTCTACTACTTCTTGTTCACCATTTGAAATTGTTTATGGTTTTAATCCGCTAACACCATTAGATTTAATTCCTTTACCTGTGAATGAACGTAGTAGTTTAGATGGAAAGAAAAAAGGCTGAGATGGTTAAATCACTCCACGACAAAGTGAGGTTGGCGATTGAAAAGAAAAATGAACATTATGCATCGCAGGCTAACAAGGGGAGAAAAGGCGTCATATTTGAGCCCGGTGATTGGGTTTGGGTACACTTGAGGAAGGAGCGATTTCCCGAACAACGCAAGTCAAAGTTACAACCGCGAGGGGATGGTCCATTCCAAGTGATTGAAAGGATCAACAACAATGCCTATAAAATCGATCTTCCTGGTGAGTATAATGTTTCGGCTTCATTTAATGTTTCTGACCTATCTCCGTTTGATGCAGGTACAGATTCGAGGTCGAATCCTTTCGAAGAGGAAGGGGATGATGTGATCCAGACCACGGATACATGCCCGCACAAAGATCCGTTGAAGATCAAAGGAGGACCGATGACTCGATTGCAAACAAAGAGGGCCAACGAAGCAATGGACTAGCTAGTTCAAGGAACAATGGCCAAAACAATGTTCGTGTTATCAAAAGAAGCAAGTTCCATGTTGGGACCGCGCCAAAACGACGAGTGGATCAACCTCATTCAATGCGTCGAAGAAAATTGTGAAATTTCAATGTTATGGCCGTAACATATATTTCCTCACGGCCGTAACCAACTCACTGCTGAAATTAATTTTGTGAGACATAAGGGATTACGGCCGTAAAGGTTGAGTATCACGACCGTAATGGAATCACTGCTTAAAACTGGAATTTGGACGTTTTTGGGCTTACGGCCGTAAGTCATATTGTCACGGCCGTAAGAGTGGATCAGTAACAAGGTTACGGACGTAAGGGAGGTAGTCACGGCCGTAAGAGTCTATACGCGTAATTTTAGGGTTTTTAATTATTTCCTTATTTTTAGTTATTTGTTTCCTAGTATAATTAAATCTCTTAACCTAGTTTTTGACCCTATTTATAGGGATGTAATTTTCATTATTCATAGACAACTTTGATATTATTATTGAGAGGCAATTTGCTTTCATACTTTATTCTTTATTGAATAAAATCCGAACTTGCGAGTTTAATTCTTGTTTGTTCAAATCTTGGGTGAGATTTATTTTCATTGTGATCAAGAGGTCAGCATATCTATTGATTGTGTTGGTTGCTTGGTTCAATTAATTTGAATCAATCTCGAAATAGTGATTCTTTGGCGTTCTTGGGTCGATTCCAATAATTTGTGGGTTGCGTAGCTACAATTGCTACGTGATTTGCATCAGCATTTGACAACTTATCCTCCTTTTTTTGATGGCAAAAATTACAATAATTGGAAAACTAGAATGATGATCTGTATTTAATCTACTTATTATAATATTTGGAAAGTATTGAACATGGATGATGTGATCCAAAAAAGGAATTCAAAGAAGAGACCAAGTTATAGGGGATGCATCTTTAAGCAAAGTTCAGTGGCTCAAAGATCAAGCATGGAGTGATAAAGAAGTCTCAAGACTAGTATAAATGTGTGGAAGCTGAAATTCAAGTCGAAGGACGACATGAGAAGGTGCAGTCGAAAAAAACCTCAACGCGACCCCGTGGAGAAACAAGCTCACTATCACGTGAAGGTCGTGTTGATAAGAAGTGCGCTACAGAATGATGCCACGCGATCACGTGCTTATATTAAGTAGGGGTTCGCACGATTTTTGTGTTAACTCTATTTTTTTTTAAATTATTATTTTCGTATCTTAACTCTAAAGTGCTGCCGTTAGGTTTTATTCCAATTTTCATGTTGAATTAACCATTTTTCATTATTATAAGTAGTAGATTATTGAAAATTAAATTGAGTGTTTTTACTCTTTCAAAAGGGTTGAAGATTCCCCTTTCATTTTTCTTCAAGAACATCAAGAACTTATCAAAGATTTCCAATCATTGTGGCATTCTATTCAAGAACTTATCTAGGAATTAGACAATCCTTGTAGCGTTCAACAATTCTAGTTCTTACTTCCGCATCGTACAGGTTTAAGATTTCTACATCTTGGGTTCTTGCGTCGTGAGGTTTAGATTGGAATCCTATCATCTAATTTTATTTTTTATCTGAATTTAGTTCTTTCCAATGTTTCAATTTTTAATTTCGTGTGTTCGTAGCATTTCCCAAAAAGAATCTCATCAATTGATATTAGAGCTTGGATCTAAATTCACGTTCTTGTCTTGTTTCTTGTTTTTCTTGATTTATTGCGTTCTTCATGTTCTTCATAATTTTTGGATCTTAGATCCATAAAAATATATATATATTTTATCTTTATAATTTGTTTTCTGAAAATTCACACATAAATATTCGAAAATTGCAGAAAATTCGAAAATATCTCTGAGACTTTCTCAATTTCATTTTTCTCCATGTCTTCCATTGTCTTGTTTCTTGAGTCCTTTATTAGTTTTTTGGGGAACTTGAAATAGGGATAAAGACTGGTAAAAGGTAAGAGCGGTGAACTCATTGTCAGGAAAAAGCCAAATAGAGTGATACATGAGCTTAAAAAAAGGATGGAGATTTTTTTTCATGATAACTAACCATGTCTAACAAGAAGGACTCATCATCATCATCATTAGTGGGTGACAATAAACGATTTGATATGAGGATAATCAGCGTCATCAGTGGGATACAACAAGCAACTTAAGCTAGTTAATATGATGGAAGCCATGCAGGAACAATTTGAGAAAGTAATGACTATGATGGATATGCATGGAGAAAATATTGCTCAATTGTGCAAGGAACAATCTCAAACGGTCCCTAGAGTTAGGAGGGAGCATATACGAGAAAACAAACATAGGTATGGATATGGGATTGATGATGAGGGAGTAGTAAGTGGGGGAACAATTTTTAATCTTTAATGGATAGTGCGGGAAGAAGGAGGTATAAAGGAGATATGCATGAAAAGGGGTCATAGAAGATATCATGGGGATAGGGATGGAGTGGATGGGAACCCTGAGAATATCAAGATGGCAATATTATCTTGCCAAGGAAGGAGTGATCCTGAGGTGTATCTAGACTGGGAGAACAAGGTGGAAATAATGTTTGATTACCACAATTATTCAGATGAAAAGAAGGTGAAATTAGTGATGATTTAGTTTACTGATTATGCCATCATTTGGTGGTATCAATTGGTGACGGGTAGAAGGAGGAATTATGAGAGGCGTATGGAAAATTGGAAGAGGTTTATTCCTAATCACTAATATAGTGTAGAGGACTATTATAAGGATATGGAGATCGCTATGATTAGGGCCGATGTTGTGGAGGATAGGGAGGATACAATGACTAGATTTTTGAGTGTATTGAATAGGGATATAGCCAATGTGATTGAGCTACAACTCTCTATGGAATTAGAGGACATGGTGCACATGGAAATGAAGGTTGAAAGAAAATTGAAGCAAAAGGGGCAGAAAGGCAATCTCTGGGCACATATCCTACTTCACAACCAAAACAGGAAGTTAGTGAAGATCATGTCCAAAAAGGGAGAGAGAAACCAACACCTAAAGGTAAAAGAATTTATGATTCCTAACATACTAAGGATAGCAATATTAAATGCTTTCACTATTTGGGTTTCGGGTCATATTGCTTCTCAATGTCCAAATAAAAGGATAATGGTTATCCGTAATGGGGAAGTTGTATCTGAGGATGAATTCGGAGGGATGCCTAAGTTAGAGGATGCTAGTGATAGTGATGATTTAATTTATGCAGATGTAAGAGAATCACTTGTTAATAGGCATGCTCTTAGCACTAGATTTAAGATGAATGATGTGGATGAAAAACGCGATAATATATTTCATACTGAGTGCTTAGTGAATAATAAGGTGTGTTGTATGGTAATTGATGGGGGAAGTTTCACCAACGTAGCTAGTACTACCTTAGTGGAGAAATTGGGATTGCCCATAATGAAACATCGTAGACCTTATAAGTTGCAGTGGTTGTGACGCGATCCCAGTCGGGGAATCTCGTCGAACAACGCGGAATAACGAAATCTAAAATCCTAGGAAAGATCTAGATCAGATCGACACAAGACAAACAACGAAAAATAAGGATAGAATGACGGTAAATCCTTGACCCGACAATCACGACGCAATTTATGACGATGCGGATTGAAGAACCAAGATTGGTGAATGCCACAAGGACTTGTCAATTTCCTTGATAAGTATCGAATTTGGAAACGCCACAAATATTCTTGCGAATATTTGATAAGTTTGCGGGAAGAACGCCACAAAGATCGGATGTTTGATAAGTTCAAGAAAAAGGGAATAAACTCAACCTCTCAATTTTGGAGAATCCTCTCAAAAATTTTATTAATCAACTCAAACTTGTCTAATGTTTTCAATGATGAAAAGAAATATAAATAAGCAAGAAAACCTAGCATCTAATTACTCAAAATAGAATCCTAATTATACTAAAATTCTAAAATAGGAAAATAACCTAAAATAATAAAAGGAAACAAAATAATTGAAATTTCCCGGAAAATCTGGAATTACGGCCGTGAATATCCAGCTTACGGCCGTAACGAACATTCTGTCTCAAATTTCAATCAGGTGTTACGGCCGTGATCAACATGTTACGGCCGTAAAATATTTCAATTTCAGTTTTACGGCCGTGATAAACTTCTTACGGCCGTAATCAACGTTCTGCCTGTTTCTGCCTTAAGGATGTTACGGCCGTAAAAATGAAGGTTACGGCCGTGAATCACGTGCTGCCTTATTGTTTGATTTCCTGCCTCGGCTCGATCCTTTCCTCTTCTCGGCTCGACCCCAACACGGAACTTGCTCCGTTTTGCACGTAGATCACTATCATATTGCCGATGGCTCGACTTCGCCCTTCGATGCCTGGTCCGGATCACATCATACTCCCTCTCTTGAAAAGGATTCGACCTCGAATCCATTTTTGGTCGACTTTTCAGACTCCTCCTGCTTTTCCGGGCTCAATAATCCCGTGTAAGCTTTGTGCAATCCTTTAGACTTTTGGGCTGCTTATTCTGGCCAATAAATTTCTGCCCCGTCTTAAATTCATGGCTTGATTTATGTCCCTGCAAAACAAATTTTAAAGAACTGGGGAGGGAATCGTTAGCTCGGTTAAGTGCAAGGTGTGGATCCCTGTACACCAACCTATGTGCAAATAAACTCAATTTGGGGGTGGACTCTCTTTTCTTTTTGCACTCATTCTCTCCTTTTTATGAGGTCGTGGCCTCAACTCTCTTGTTTTCAACTTTCACACCCTCTCCTTTTTCTGAGGTCGTGGCCTCAACACTCTTATTTCTTTTTTCAAACTCACTTTTGATTTTCAATTGATCATTTTGAGCTTCTTTTGGAGATAACGGAACAAGTGTAAATTTCTTCCCACCCTTCACAAATGAATATTGGTTCTTAAACCCATCATGCACTACCCTCATGTCATGTTGCCAGGGTCGCCCCAACAATATATGACCAACATGCATAGGTACCACGTCACAGACCACCTCATCCTTATAACCCCCGATGGCAAAATTGACCCTAGCCTGCTTATTTACCTTAATTTCCCCCGACTCGGTCAACCATTGGAATTTATAAGGGTTTGGATGTTTCATCAAGCTTAAACCTAATTTATCAACCAACATTGTACTAACCACATTAGTACAACTTCCCCCGTCAATCACCATACTACAAGCCTTTTTGCCCACCAAGCACCTAGTATGAAAAAGATTATCCCTTTGCTCGCCAATTTCATCCACCCTAGCCCTAGCACTAAGGACACGTCAATTAACAAGTGTTTCTTTTTCAGGACAGGTCAATCCTTCCTCATCACTACTACTAGCCCCAACATCCACTAACTTAGGCATTCCCTTAAATTCATCCTCGGAACTAATTTCACCATTATCACGTAAGATCATTAGTTTCCTATTTGGACACTGGGATGCTATATGACCCATACACAAGCACTTAAAACACTTAATATTTCTATCCCGAGTAGTTTGAGGATCAAAAATATTTTTACCTTTTGTTGTAGGCTCCTCCTTTTCTTTCGGCTTATGTTCAACGTTGGATTCCTGCTTCGGTTGTGATGTAGGATAAGATGGTGAGTGTCTTGCTGCCCCCTTTCGCCTTAGCTGTCTTTCCACCTTCATGGCCATGTGCACCATGTCCTCTAACTCCACGTAATGTTGCAGCTCAATGACATTGGCTATATCTCTATTTAGCCCACTTAAAAACCTAGCCATCGTAGCTTCCCGATTCTCCACCACATTAGCCCTAATCATCGCTACCTCCATATCCTTGTGATAATCCTCTACACTCCTCGATTCCTGAGTCATACCCTGCAGCCTATGGTAAATATCCCTATAATAATGAGTCGGCACAAACCGCTTCCTCATTATAGTTTTTAACTCACCCCAAGTCTCCACCGGCTCCTCAAGGTTCCTCCTCCTACCCGTAACTAGTTGATCCCACCAAATATTTGCGTAGTCGATGAATTCAATCACGGCTAATTTCACCTTCTTCTTTTCCGAATAATTATTACAATCAAAAAGCCGTTAGACCTTTGTCTCCCAATCCAAGTATGCCTCCGGATCACTCCTACCCTGGAACGATGGTATTTTCACTTTAATTTTCCCAAGGTCGTCATCAACATCACCTCTACCCTCACGATGCCTCCTAACATCCCGACGCTCCCTATCATACCTTCTCTCGTGCCTATCTCCTCTATCCCTCCTTCGCATGCTTCCCAACGATATACTTCCACTTTCACTACCCATGCCTTCATCATTCATACCAACCTCACGCCTATTATTTCTCCTAACCCGAGAACCATCATGAGATTGTTCCCGCTCGGCACCCCGATTTTCCATCTGTGCCATAAGCCTCTCAAACTGCGCCCTCATTGCTGCCATATTATTGTTACCCTGTTCATTCCTTCTGTTCATACCCCTGTGCTGTTTTCTGTCTCCAATAGAAGATGAAGATGTAGAAGCCTCTCTATCAGACATTTTTAATACACGAACAAGGAAATTCGGAATATTTGGGAATTTTCGGATTTTTTTTTTTTATAATCTGCCAGAAAATTTGACTACGAGTATGGCAGAAAAAACGGAACTGAATTTGGACGAAAAACGAAGAAGAAAAACACTTTTGAATTTTTGGGACTGACTCTTATGGATCAAACTGGAAAAATTTATGACTGACACGAAGAACGCGAAGAACACAAAAAAAATCAAGAAAATCAAGAAACGCAAGAATCTGAAATAGATCCAAGCTCTGATACCAGATGACGCGATCCCAGTCGGGGAATCTCGTCGAACAACGCGGAATAACGAAATCTAAAACCCTAGGAAAGATCTAGATCAAATCGACACAAGACAAACAACGAAAAATAAGGATAGAATGACGGTAAAGCCTTGACCCAACAATCACGACGCAATTTATGACGATGCGGATTGAAGAACCAAGATTGGTGAACGCCACAAGGACTTGTCAATTTCCTTGATAAGTATCGAATTTGGAAACGCCACAAATATTCTTGCGAATATTTGATAAGTTTACGGGAAGAACGCCACAAAGATCGGATGTTTGATAAGTTCAAGAAAAAGGGAATAAACTCAACCTCTCAATTTTGGAGAATCCTCTCACAAATTTTATTAATCAACTCAAACTTGTCTAATGTTTTCAATGATGAAAAGAAATATAAATAAGCAAGAAAACCTAGCATCTAATTACTCAAAATAGAATCCTAATTATACTAAAATTCTAAAATAGGAAAATAACCTAAAATAATAAAAGGAAACAAAATAATTGAAATTTCCCGGAAAATCTGGAATTACGGCCGTGAATATCCAGCTTACGGCCGTAACGAACATTCTGTCTCAAATTTCAATCAGGTGTTACGGCCGTGATCAACATGTTACGACCGTAAAATATTTCAATTTCAGTTTTACGGCCGTGATAAACTTCTTACGGCCGTAATCAACGTTCTGCCTGTTTCTGCCTTAAGGATGTTACGGCCGTAAAAATGAAGGTTACGGCCGTGAATCACATGCTGCCTTATTGTTTGATTTCCTGCCTCGGCTCGATTCTTTCCTCTTCTCGGCTCGACCCCAACACAGAACTTGCTCCGTTTTGCACGTAGATCACTATCATATTGCCGATGGCTCGACTTCGCCCTTCGATGCCTGGTCCGGATCACATCAGGTTGACTGAGTTTGGGGAGATTAAGGTGAACAAATAGGTTAGGGTGAATTTTTCTAATGGTGGGTACTGTGACGAGGTAGTTTGTGATGTGGTTCCTATACATGTTGGGCATATATTATTGGGAAGGTCATGGAAACATGATAGGGCAGTGATGCATGATGCGTTTACAAATGAATACAGACTTATGAGGGGGTAAGAAAACATATACTCTTGTTCCTTTTCCACCTAAACAGGTCCATGAGGATCAATTGAAGTTAAAAAGTGAGTTTGGGAGGAAAAATAAGAGAGTTGAGGCCACGACCTATGAAAAAGGAGAGGTGGAGAGAACTGAAAAAAAGAAGAAGGTTGAGGTCCGAACCTTAGAAAAATGAGAGAATGAGTATAGAGAGTCTACCATAAAATGAATTTATTTGCATAACGAATGATGTACAAGGACCCATCCCTTGCACTTAACCATGCTAACAAACCCCTCCTTAGTTTGGTTAATTATGCTTTGTAGGTACCCAAGTAAGCTCCTATATCCAAAATTGGAAAAAAGCATAATCATGTTCATCAAGCTAACAAAGGACGAAGATGCATGAAAATTGGACCAGATGCTGATTCGAGGTCGAATCCTTTTCAAGAGAGTGGATGATGTGATCCGAGATAGGAATTCAAAGAAGATATCAAGTTATAGGGGACGCGGCTTCAAGCACAAGTTTAGTGGCTCAAAATATTAAGCATGGAATAATAAAGGAAGTCCCAAGGCTAGTATAATGGGTGGAAGCTGAAACTTAAGTCGAACGATGAAGTTGGAATGTGCACAAGAATCCCTCCATGCAACCACGTAGAGAAACAAGCCTGCGATTGCACGAAGGTCGTGTTGATAAGCAGTGCGCTACATGTGAACGCGTGCTTATATTAAGTAGGGTTTTGCATTATTTTTGTGTTAATTCCATTTTTTAATTATTATTTCCGTATCTTAACTCTAAAGTGCAGCCAGTTAGGTTTTATTCCGTTTTTCATGTTATATTAACTATTTTTAATTATTGTAAACAATAGATTATTGACTATTGAGAATTAAATTTAGTGCTTTTACTCTTTCAAAAGGGTTGAGGATTCCCTTTTCATTGTTCTTCAAGAACATCAAAAACTTATCAAATATTTTCAATCTTTATGACGTTCTATCTTAGAAATTATCAAAGAATTAAGCAATCCTTGTAACGTTCGATAATTCCAGTTCTTGCTTCTGCGTCGTATGGGATTTAATATTTCTACATGTTGGGTTCTTGCGTAGTAAGGTTTGGGTTGGAATCCTATCGTCAACTTTTATTGTTTATCTGAATTTAGTTCTTTTCGATGTTTCATTTTTTAATTTCGATTGTTCGTCGCGTCTCCCAAAACGAATGCATCATGGTTTTTCCTAAAAATACCATTAAAATTGATGGAAAGCTAGTTAAACTATTCCAAAACTTAGTGAAAAATATGATGAAGATAACCAAAAAAAATATATACTATGAATGCTAGAGCCCAAAACCTTATTTATTGTGCCTGTGATTCCGCATTTAACATTTGGCATGCATTAGAGGTTACTCACATTGGCACTAGCAAAGTGAAAAAGTCTAAGATTAATCAATTGTTTAAAGATTATGAAAATTTCTTTATTAAACTAGATAAACTCATTGCTCTCTTTTACCAATATTGTAAATGGTCTTAAATGTTTTAATCATAATTTTTTCTAACGGTGAACTTGTGAGTAAAATACTTAGGTCTCTCTCCTAAGATTGAGTCCATTTAGAATGTTGATTGACAATATAAAAAATGTCGATGCTTATCCATTGGATGAGCTTGATGATAGTTAACAACTTACGAGCTCAAAAATGCAGAGGTAAATGAAAAGACTAGAAAGAGCAAAATAGAGGAAGTATTGGAACTTCCTAAAAGAAAAATTTCTTGTAAGACAATAAACGAGAAAAGGGTCTTCTAGCATCTAAATGGGTGATGAAGAACAAGGGTCTTCTAGCATCTAAATGGGTGATGAAGAACTAAAGGGCTTAGTTCTTCTAATAAAGGAATGGGGAGGTTTCAACAAAAAATTATCGATTTTCAAAGATGAACAAAAAGAATGAAGAAGCAAGTAAGAAAATTTTTGCTATAATTGTGAAAAGTCGGGTCACAAAATATCTAAATGTCCTAAATAAAAGAGGTTCTCAAAGAAGAAAATTCTCCAAGCAACATAAGATGAAAGTGAGGATGAATAAGATGAGGAAAGTGATGGCGAAGAATAAATTGTCCACATGCGCTTCATGGCTATTGATGTTGTGGTTAACCTTCTTAAAAAACTCTCATATTTTGAACTACATATCTCGTATGATGAAGTAATTAATGTAATTTGAAAAACTAGCCCTCAATCCACACTTGTTAAAACACATTCTTTATTGAAATGAAATTCAAAAGACTTAATGAATGTCAAAAATATTTTGAGAAAGAAGAAGTTACTCATCGTTCTTTGATAAATGAAAAATATATTATAAAAGAAAAGGTGTTGGATTCGAAAAACATCATCTACAAATTACTCAGTGAAATAATGATTTTGACATGATGCGTGGTGAACAAAAGTGTGGTTTTAACAAAGAATGAGTTGGATATAAATATCATTTGAAACGAAAAATCCTTTAAGCATCAAATATTCTTCCTCCTAAAATCACTTGTAGCTTTTGTAACAAAAAGGGACATGTTTGATTGCATACTAAAAAAGGAGCTACATTTCGAAAATAAATACAAGTGGACCTCAAGATCCAAGACTAACTACTAAGGACACAAGTTTATATAAGTACCAAAGATAAAAAATTCGATTATCTCTTATAGGTACCAAAGAGTGGTTAATAGCAATTGTTTCTTGGATAGTGGATGCTCAAAGTGTATGATCGGAGATCATTCTCTTTTATCTAGAATCCAAAGGAAGAAAAAAAACCATCTAACTTTTGGAGACAACTCAAAAGGAAAGATCATTAGCATTGAAAACATTGGTATTTCACCTCTCCTTCTATAGAGAATGTTCTATTAGTTGATAACCTCAAGAATAATTTGCTAAGCATTAGTCAATTATGTCACAGAGGTCATAAAATCAAATTCGATTTAATCAAACGCCTCATTGAGGATGCCACATCAAAAGATGTTGTATTTATGGAAGCCATAATATGGATGTTTATATTTTAAATATTGAATTTGGAATGATTTAAAATACTTATATAGTTTTAAAGATGAATCTTGGTTATGACATAGAGATTAAGACATGTTAGCATGACCTACTTTCAAAAACTTCCAGAAATTGCTTTGTAAAAGGTTTGCCCAAAATGAATTTGAAAAGGAAAATTTTGTGATGCTTATCAATTTGAAAAACAAGTTAAAAGCTTTTTCAAACTTGAGAAATTACCTCCACCACAAGATCTCTGTAATTGCTCCACGTTGATGTATTTAGACCATCGAGAACTGCAAGCTTGAATGAAAAATACTATACTTTTGTCATAATTGATAATTTTTCTCAGTTCATTTGGGTACTATTAAAAAACTTAAAGATTAGGCACTAAATACTTTCAAACACTTTTGCAAGGAATTTTCTATAAGGAGTGATCATAGTGGAGAATTTGAAAATATTGCCTTTGAATAATTTTGTAAAATCAAAGGATGTGAATATAATTTTTTGCTCCTAGAACTCCTCAATAAAATGGCTCGGACCACGTTTTCCAAAATAATTTTGGGCCAAAGTTGCTTACTTCGTTTGCTACATCATTAATCGCGTTTACATTAGAGAAGAAACAAAAACAGCTTTTGAGCTTTGAAAATATAGAATTCCTAATATCCGTTAGTTTAAAGTCTTTGGTAGTTAATGTTTTATTTTAAATACAAAATACAATTGGAAAAAATTTTATTCAAAATTTGACATTGGACTATTTCTTGGTTACTTATCTATAAGCAAAGCTTATCATGTTTTCAACAAAAGAACACTAGTAATCGAAGAATCAATGGATGTTATTTTTATGAAACTAATCCTCTTGATAAAAAGTATGATGACAATGTTTATATTGAAACTCCATTTGAACAAATGAGCATCCAAATCAACACAAGAAAAACACGATCAATGAAAAGAAACCATATGAAGAAGAAACTAATGTTCAACCAAATCAAGTGGAATATTCCAAGGAACCAAATGATCTACATCTGCCCAAGGAATGAAGGCTTGCATCTCTCACCCAAAGAACTCATTATAGTTGATCCATCTAAAGGGGGTAACTACTCAAAATTCTAGTAGACTTTCTAAATAACTTTGCTTTCATCTCTCAAATCGAACCAAACAATTTAAGTAGCCGAGTTTGATGAGTTTTGGATTCTAGCTATACAAGAAGATCTCAATTAATTTGATAGAAATCATGTGTGAGATGTAGTTTCTAGACCAAATGATGAATTGTTATTGGAAATATGAGTATTTCGAGATGTACGAGATGAAAATGGCTTAATTGTGCGTAACAATGCTAGATTAGTGATCCAATGTTACAATCAAGAAGTAATAGATTTTGAAGAAATATTTGCACCGGTTGCTAGATTAGAATCTATTCGAACGCTTCTTGTTTTTGCTTATCAAAAAGGATTTACTCTTTATCCAATGGATGTGAAAAGTACTTTCTTAAATGGATTCATTGAAGAAGAAGTGTATGTAAAGCAACCTTCCGATTTTAAAAATTATAAATTCCCAAAAAAAAAAAATGTGTTTAAACTTGGAAAATTTATCTATGACTTAAAGCAAGCTCCTAATGCTTGGTACCAAAGATTGAGAAAGTTTATCGTTTTAAACGAATTTTCAATAGGAAAGGCGAACACTATATTGTTTATTAAAAAATGATGATATAATTGTGGTACAAATTTATGTTGATGATATTATATTTGGTGCTAGTAACATTTCTCTTTGTGAATAATTCTCAATATGTATGAGCAATGAATTTTCGATGAGCATGATGAGGAAAAATAAATTCTTCTTTGGAAACATAAATTCTTCTTTGGACTTCAAATAAAAAAAAAAAAAAACAAAACAAAACTCATGAAGGAACCTTCATTGTTCAAAGCAAGTACTTCTTGGATATGCTTAAAACATCTGAGATGGAGAAGCTGAAGCTAATGAATACTCAAATGAGATCATTCAAATTAGATAAATATGGTCAAGGTATATTCATAGACATAACAAAATATTGAGGTATAATCAGATCCATTCTCAAATTAACTGCTAGTAGGCCCAATATTAGGTTTAGTGTATGCCTATGTGCAAGATTTCAACCAAATCCTAAAGTATCACATCTTAGTGTCGTTAAACACATTTTAAATATCTTAGTGGCATAAGATCTCTAGGAGCTATAGACCCTAAAGGCACACACATTGATCTACTTAGCTATTCGGATGTCAATTGGGCCGGCCGCACGATTGATCGTAAAAGCACTATAGAACTTGTCACTTTTTAGATTTGCACTTATGTCATGGTTTAGTAAGAAATAAAATTTTGCATTATCTACCACTGAAGCCTAATTTATTGGCCGTTAGGTATTGTGCTCAAGTGTTATGGTTGAAACAAAAGCTTAATGATTATCATCTATCATTCGATCATGTTCCAATAATGTGTGGTTATACCAGTACAATTAATTTATTTAAAAATATCATCATTCATTCTTGTACGAGTTATATTAAAATTAGACATTATTTTTTTAGAGATCGTGCATAAAAGGGCATATCATCAATTCGAATATGTGAATACTAAAAATCAATTAGCCTATATATCAATAAACCTCTTGCAATTGATAGATTCTCTCAAGTAAGAAGATGCTTAGACAATATTGAAAAAACCAGGAAATTGTGGCTAAATTTTACAAATACATGCAATTTGTGTTATAAACTTGTTATGATGTTAGACTGCACTTCTACATGACATAATATTCATCATATTTTGCATATTTCGTCACTCATCTCAATGAATTTCAAGAACTCAAGTTTAAGCCACTTTTGGTCGATCGAAATTGATTGAGGCTTGGTTAAAATTGAACGTGCAGAGTTTGGTCGATCAAGGGTTTCAGTTTTTAAAAACACTTTTCCCAAAAAAAATAATCAAAACCCTCTTCTCTTCTCTCGGTTTCTCTCCCTAATTTTCTTCTTCATCTCTCAAAATCAACCTTTAACATCGATTTATTGTAATAAAATCAAAGCTCATGATTTCTACTTCATTCTCCTCTTGAAATTTCTCACAAATTACCAAAATCTCCAAATTTTCAAAACCCTAGTTCTCTAAATTATTTCTTCTCTACAAAGTCGACTATGCCTCTAAAGAATATGTCTAAGAAGGGCGAAGCATCATCTTCCAATGTGTAACACATCATCCCATTGCCCGATCGACTTTCGAAAAGTCTAATTCTCATAGGTAGGAACATTGACCTTGTCTCTTCTAACCTTCAAGCACCTTTTTTCAATTTAGAAAACTATTTTAATTGTATAGGATGGACAAACATTCAATCCATTCATTGTAACGCCTATCCCAGTCTCATTCGTGGTTTATACTACAATGCTTGTTTATTTTTTTGCCACATTACATGCATTCTAAAGGAGATAGACATAACTATCAATAGGGCCCTTACTCGAGAACTCTTCGAACTTGATGAATGTGAGAATAATGTATATGCTCAAAATCATGTTGTGACTTTTAAGGGGTACAATGAATTAAAGGCATGTAGTCGAGTTACCGATGGACCCTTAGAAGCATCTATAAGTCTTAATCACAATCATCTTACTATTCCATGCAAAATTCTACATCTAGTAATAGCTCACATCATAGTTTCTCATAATGGTCATTTTGACGAAGTACATCATATTGATTTATTTCATTTTGATTCATTCATCGTTGATCAAAAAGTTCCTTTCGTTTTCATCAATGATATATGTTCTCTATTCTCCTCAAATTTAAAGCCTACCTTATGGAATGTCCTTATCAAAATTTGTGAATACCTTTGTGTGCATCTAAACAATGAACCTTTCATCAAACTCAAAGGCACGGATATTATCAACATGAAAACTCTTAAGCGTAAGAAAATTGTTAAAGAAAATGGGCTATGGGTATGTCACGCACAAGGTTTTGATGATGCTTAATGGGCCCTCAACTTGGTCATTTACGAAAGAGGAAGAATGTGATGATGTAGAAGATGATGAAGATGATGGGTGTCCTAGACCGAGATGTCATTGCACTACTCTTCAGATTGCACCACCTTATAGTCTTAACATTACTGGGTATTAATACATTATTTTAAATGGGCATATCGACTCACTTACCTCATCATTCAAAGGAGTTACTTCTATGCTTCAACAAATGCATACTTCACAAGAAGCTTTTTATGCTCACTTTTACTCCATTTATCATCATATCCACCTCCATCTCCAAAAAAATTGAAGATCTTCTTGATATTTGCATTCTCATTATATTTTAGCATTTTAGACTATTTTGAATTGCATTATGACATTTTATTTTCTTCGTTTGGAACACGTAACTTAGCTTTAATATGTTGGATCTCGGCATATAAGACAAGACTATTACTTTTGCACCTTCCTTGTTTTTCACTTCATCTATGCTAAGACTATTATCTATGGTTGAGATATGTTATTTTTCTAATTATTAAACCTATGCTATGGTTAAGTTGGAAGTTTTAACTTCGTGGCCCCTTTTTGATGATTTCAAAAGGAGAAAAATATATGTCATGTGATCTTGTTATATTTACATGATTTGAATCAGTATTTTAATAACATATGTGATGTGATTTTGTTTGAATCAATATTGTCATTATTTGATAATAATATTGATAATGCTTTAAAATTTATACTCTTCAATATGTAAAAGGTAGGGGTTGTTGATTACTCTCATTAATATCTCTACAAATCACTACTTTTTGTTGTAATAAAAAAAGAGAGAAATTGTTCACCTATTGTTGACTGTAATCATATTGTTTTGATCATAATAAACAAAATTTTTATGTCTAACAAGATTGCTTTAATTATCTCACGTATAATCTTCAAAAGCATTAAAAAGTACAAATCACCATCAACCAAAGATGCTGTAATCAAATAAAATGCAAAGATCAAGATCTATGTCAAGAATATCAAGATTCAAGATTGATAGAAGAGAGTTCACATTGAATCTTCAAAACAACTGTATAAAAGTATAAACTCGTCCATATTTTGCAATGAACGAGTTTAAGTATCTTCTTGCATCAAATTTTGATCTTTACTTGCATAAAAATGTTTGTCTTTAAAAAGTGATTTTCAAATTATTGTCGAACTTAGATTTCAAAATATTGACAAAATAAAATATTGTCTAAGTTGAGCACATTCCGGTCGACCAAAGTGCTTGCCAGTTGACACAAATTACAATGGCTATATTTCAAATGGTCATGTATTTATGTATTTCGGTTGACCGAAAGTGATCAATAGAAAATGACTCAAAGCATGCAATTCTCTCTAACCACTCTCTTTTACATTTATTGCAATCACTCACTAGAACATTTAAGACAACAATTTATTGACAAAATCATTATTTTTACACTATATTGAATTCCATTGCATTAATTATCACAAGTTTTGGAGTGATTAATTTTTTTTTTTCATCTCTTTTATCAAAGATTCTACTTTGTACTTTCAAAAAAAAAAAAAAAAAAAGATTCTACTTTGCTAGAAAACTCTATAAAATGAAAATCTTTTTTTCTTTTTTATTGAAGTTTTTTATACTAACACTTTTATTGAAGTTTTTTATACTTAAATTTAAATTACTTGTTAAGAGATTCTTTGTTGTAATCTTTGATACATAGACACAAACTATTTCATCATCTTTTAGTTATCAAAGTTTGCAATTTCTAACGCTTAAGTTAATTCACTGTTATCTATTGAAGTGTTGTATTAACTCTCTTGATACTTAGTTTGAATATACACTACAACAAAGTTAGCCTTTTACGGCGTGCATTGCATGCCGTAAAATCATTTTTACGACGTGCAGCCGCACGCCGTAAAAAGTCACGCCGTAAAAATTTACAGCGTGCAAAATCGCATGCCGTAATTACATTTCACGGCGTGCATTTTTGCACGCCGTGAACTGTTACGGCGTGCATTTATGCACGCCGTGAAAGTTTACGGCGTACAAAAATGCACGCCGTGAAATGTAATTACGGCATGCGATTTTGCACGCCGTAAAATAGGATTTTAACGGCGTGCATTTTTTACGTCGTGAAATGTAATTACGGCGTGCATGTCTGCGCGCCGTATTTATTTACGGCATGCTATTTTGCACGCCGTAAACTAGGATTTTATTTTTTTAAAAAAAAATTCTATAAATTATAATTCCAAAAATCCTATAATAATAAAACAAAAACACATTAATGCATATATAATCAATAAACGTGATTTCGATAAACAAACAATATCATAGTAAGATTCAACACAATATACAAAAAATTTGATATCACATAACCTACTCAAAAATCTAGATAGGAATTAATGTCAAAAGTGTATAGACAACTACTTCAAAATAAACTTAAAATGTCGTAAAAAATAAAAGTATCCATATCGAAGCTTCTTCTTTGACCAATAGTGCCATGTCAAAAATAATCAACTTCCTGCAAATCACATAAGTAATAAATTTATAATTATAATATCAAAAGTATATCAAAAAGTGAAACATACTTTTGTTGTGAGTTCAACTAATCCACTTCAATGTACCTAATTGGCCATACAATTGTACTTCCTAATGCATCTTTAAGAAGAAAAAGCTCACGTGTAGGACGATATAAACTGACATTATCAATCACTTCAATAATCCAGACTTTCCAACATTCATTACCAAGGGGTACATGATGCACTAAATCATTTGGATTTATGGATGCGATTTCACCTTTTGCAACAACATCACATTTCCCAAACCAAGATAACAATTTGCATTTCTTAGTTTGAAGGCTATCTAAACCATTCAAACCTTTGTCTCTAGGCTGTAAAATTAACATCAAATTGTACGATTGGTTATTTTGAATATAAAAAGTCTATGTAATATAAGATAACATTTACTAATTATAGTTTTCCACTTACATTATCTTCTTGTACTGCACTTTTGCCCTTCATTTGAAATAAAGCTTTTAATTCTTTAATTTCCTCTCTCAAATCTTGGAGTTGAGATTGCACATTATGATTACGCACCAAAGCATTCAACTTTGAAGGAGTCGCACCAAAATCAAGACCTCTTACACGTCCCCTACGTTCTGGACCAAGTACTTTTGCAACGCCATCATCTTTTAGAGAGTGTTTGCTTGGAGAGTTCACCGTTTCTGAACATGCTTTTATTTTTTGCTGATATTACGAAACAAATTAATTCATTAAACTTAAATAAATATAAACTTTGAATATATCTTAAAAAAATAACATAGTCAAAATTTACCAGTGTTTCTCCAACTAATTCATTAATTGGTTCACCATTTCTCCGTGTGTGTCCTCAAATGTACACATCATCTCTAGTAATGGAATCAGGGTCTTCACTTTCAACACGCTGCAATTTTTTTACACGTTTTATATATGCGATATTTGTAGACATAATTTTTCAAACAAATTTAGCATTTTTTTACCAATTCAGCTTCTAAGCGAGCAAAACCCTTTCTACTCGTTGTATGTATTATGGTTTGACTAGCCCTCATCTTTTTGAATATTTCACTCTTTTCCTGAAAAATCAATAACAAGTTATGACCATTCACAAAGAACATTTTAACTCAAATGCATGCATTAAAAAAAGACCTACTGAATATTAAAATTGTCATTTTTCTATTATAAATTTTACAAAAATTTCGGCAGAATTTCCCCTACAAATTGGACTTAGCAAACCTATAGAGGGACATCACAATACTATAAACAATCAACACTTAACCACAATGATTCAAAACACCAACCATAGCTCAATCAAACTCCAACGTCATCAACTACTCCAAAAACAATCTCTTACTCCTCAACGTAACAAATAAAATCCGAACAATAGAATTTAAATCAACATGCAATCCAATAATTGAATGAACAGGCGAATAAATAAATAACTAATGGAAAACTACATAAATAGTCCAACAATAGTGCTTCAACTAAATAAGTCATATTCAACATATTAAAGAACTTGTTGTTTTCGAGTGAAGCAATGGACACTTACCTTGTATGGTTGAGAATTGCGTTCTTTGACAAATGCTTGCCATTCTTCCATTGAATTAACATTATCGGGCTTGAGGAGAGCAGCAGCTCTTGTTATGCCATCTGTCATTCCTAAGTTATTGATTGCTTTAAGAACATTAGATCTATGATCTCGCCAATGCTTTCCAAATTTTTGCATGATGTACTTTCTATGACAATTATCAACGTCAAACTTTTGCTGCATCAAAATAGACATCATTAATAGTAATTTCACTTAAATTATATATGTGAAATATGTGAATTGAAGTTATTGTCACCTGCACATGCTCCCATATGTCATCAAGAAAACTTCCGTTGATATCTTTCCAACTTTTCCATGTAATTAGTATAAGTTCTCTTGCAGTTGTTCCAAGAAATGACGATAGCTTATTTGAACCTTTACAAATTGGCTGACCTCTTTCATTAAACTCTATAGTTAACTTTGCACCCTTCCCCCCATTGAGACAATTCACTTTCGCTCGACCTCTTCCCTTATTTCCCTTTTCAGTATTGCTAGGTTGGAGTTCAACATCATGTTGCAAATAATTTTCTTGTATTTCTGGAACAGAATTAGAACCTCCTTCTGATATTCTTATACTTTCATTTCCTTCTCTTGTTGCAGCAGCAATTGAAGCCTTTCTAGCTCGTTTCAATTTTTTACTTCCTTGATTAGATGACTGTATTAAACAAATAAGATAAAACTCATTTACTCAAAAACAAAAAGAACCATATATATATATATATAAGTTGAGAACTTACTTCACCAGGATATGTCATCTTATGGCCACTTATATGAACATCAACATCCACAAAACTCAACTTTCATCATTTATATCTACAAATAAAGGAAGACAAACTGGAATTAGATATATTAGCATCTACGTAATGTCACATAAATTTAAAATTAAACTAATTAATAAAGAATCTTGAAGATATACAATTACCATTTTCAATATCAATGCCCTCACAATCATGTCTTACACAACCTTCATCTTCAACAATAATATCAAGTTGTAATACATCTAATGTGGTTGGAGTATAAGCCTCTTCATCAAAATTTTCTAATTCATGAAATCCTCTAGGAGGTGCCTTTAATACAATATACCAATTAGATGTATCGCTTTCTCTAGAATAAAAAACTTGTTTTGCTTGTGATGCTAAAATAAATGGATCTCTTTCAAATTGATGTTGTCCTCTATGAAGATTTACCAACGTAAATCCTTCTTCAATCTTGACTCCACTGTCTATATTTGCCCAATCACAATGAAACACAGGAACTTTAAAACTATGATAGTCTAGTAAAATTATGTCTCTTATCACCCCATAATAAGAAATTTTACCAACTACATGACTTGTATCCTTCACACTAGATCGACAAATAGTTTGTGCTTCAATAGAAACACCACTATTTTGTGTACTTTTACTAACATCGATTGTATGAAATCGATGCCCATTGATAATATAACCAGAATATGACATCACATCACATCTAGGTCGACGTGAAAGCCACTTCAATGTACTTGACATGTTACAGCTGTCTTGTTTGCCTTTTTCAGCAAACCAAGATGTAAAAGTCTCTATATGTCTCATTTGCAATAAAGTCTCATTCCTGGAAATACGACTATCTGAATTCTTAATCTCCTCCTTATGCATCCTAAATGAAAAAAAAAATAGATAAGTTTATGGGTAAATATTAATCATTATTAAATAAATTAACTAACTCTATTACGTTATATATGGTTCAACTGCATCGCTGTTAAACAACACATATCGATGAGCGACCTCAAGCATTTCTTGACTCAAAGTTTTTGACTTTCCTTTCGAAATTGTACGTCCATCAATAATTGTTTCATTCTCGAAATCCTCATTTCGAGTATGTCGAACACCAACTTCAGCAGCTTGTTTCATATAACCACTACAAAAATGCGTACATTCATCAGCTAAATAACGCTCTGCTATACAACCCTCGGGTCTTGAACGATTTCTAACATATCCCTTAAGTGTCTTCATAAACCTAAATTCAAAACATAATATGTATGATATACATAAACAATTAGGAGAAGTAATGTTGAATAAATACATACAAAAGTGTAAAAGTAAGTTACCTCTCAAATGGGTACATCCAACGATATTGTACAGGTCCACCAATACGGACTCACGCCCAAGGTGGATGGTTAAATGAATCATTATGTCAAAAAAAGATGGGGGAAAATACCTTTCTAGCATACAAAAAGTCACCGCAACATCCTCCTCAAGCTTTTCTAATTTATTTTTATCGACGAATCTTTGACATATTTCATTGAAAAATGCACATAGTCGAAAAATTGCATTTCTTGGTCCTGGAGGTAGAAGTCCTCTTAATGCAACTGATAACAACTGTTGTATGAGCACATGACAATCATGAGACTTCAAATTTAAAATCTTATTATCTACTAATGAGATGCACTTTGAAATGTTGGAGCTATAGCCATCAGGTAATCTTAAATCAAACAGCCTCTTACAAAATAACTCTTTCTCCTTTTTGAATAGCATGTAAGATGCTGCGGGTAGGTAATATGTATTTCCTTTCAATTCTGGATGAAGATCCTTTCTAATACCCATATTGAGCAAATCCTTACGAGAATTAAGCCCATCTTTTGATTTTCCCTTCACATTCAAAATAGTGCCAAGAATGCTCTCGCAAACATTCTTCTCAACGTGCATTACATCCAAATTATGACGCAAAAGTAGTGTCTGTAAAATAATACTATAAAATTAGAAAAACTTTAAGAAAAAAATAGATAATGTAAAATAGCTTGAAATGGCTAACCTCCCAATATGGTAGCTCAAAGAATATTGATTGTTTTTTCCATGGCCAATCAGAATCAGATTTTTTCTTCTTTCTTTTTTTACCTATTTTCCCCCAATTATTGTCAACATTTTTTATTGTCTGCATCACTTCTCGACCAGTTAATATTTTAGGACTAGGCATATATTCCTTATTCCCATCAAACCAAGCTTCTTTTGATCGATAAGGATGATTATATGCAAGAAATCTTCTATGACCCATGTACGCAAACTTTCGACTAAATTTCAACCATTTTGCACATGTGGATAAACCACATACTGGACAAGCTGCTTCACCTTTTGTAGGATATCCTGATAAGTTTCCATAAGCCGAAAAATCATTAATTGTCCACATCAATACAGCCTTCAAATTTAGACTTTGTAAATCCATCATATACTTCAACACCAATATTCCACATCACCTTTAAGTCTTCAATGAGTGGTTGTAAGTACACATCTATATCATTCCCTGGTTGTTTTGGACCTGGGATTAACAAAGTTAACAACAAATTTTCCTTGGACATGCATATCCAAGGAGGGAGATTATATATAACTAGTATCACCGGCCAACAACTATACCTAGAACTTAGGTCACCAAATGGATTAAATCCGTCAGATGAAAGTCCAAGCCTAAGATTGCGTGGTTCTAATGCAAAACAAGGTCACTTTTGAACAATTCTCTCCCAAGCTAGTGAATCAACTGGATGACGCATTTTTCCATCTTGGCTTTTGTGATTTAAGTGCCATATTAGTTGTTCTGCCTTATCAAGTGACCTAAACATTCTTCTAAATCGTGGTATAATCGGAAAATATCTCAAAACCTTTGCAGGTATCCCCTTTTGATTTTTTTGGTTCGTTCATTAAATTTCCATCGTGAAGATGCACATTTTGGACATGTCTCCAAATTTTCTAGATCATTCCTAAACAAACAACAATCATTAACGCATGCATGTATCTTCTCGTACCCAAGATCAAAAGTGTTCAATAACTTTTTCGTTGAATTACAAGAATCTGGAAGGGTGCTCCCATCTGGTAGAATATCTCTAATAATATCAAGAAGTTCATTGAAACCGTTGTCAGATATACCATGTGTAGCCTTAAGCTTGTATAAGACAACGATGGCAGAAATCCTTGTGTACTTTGTGCAACCAGGGTATAGAGGAATTTCAATGCCCTCATATAAATTTGAAAAGTCCCTCTCTCTATTTTTATCCTCGGGTTCCCCAATATTTTCATCCTCAAAAAATGCATCCCTATACATCTTATAAGTCTCTAGATTTTCTCTATCTTGATGAGGTAATGAAGCTGCATTCAGTTTTTCCCCATGAAACACCCATGTAGTATAAGTAGGATCCATCCCATTAATGATCAAATGCCCATACATTGTATCGAAATGTTGGTGGAATAAGTCTTTACAACATTTACAGGGGCATAAGACCTTTTCTGGATTTCCCGCATTGGCTTGCACCATATTTGCAAACTTTCTTGCACCATATTGATATGCTTGTGAAACTCTAAAAAAATACAAAATAAATAAATCCTCTAAAAGCATTTATTGGATCATTTTAAAAATTTCTAAAACTAAGGAGATAAAATAACCTTGGTAGATGAACCCAATCTTTATCCATGATAATATACCAACACTATCAAGATATAACCTGTTATAAATATAGTAAAAAGAGTAAGAAAAAAATGATTATATTTAAACAACAATGAAATCTAAGTTTACAAAGCACATGTAATATGGATTAATCACTAATCCTGTATTGCCAATAGCAGTATAATAACAACAGAAAATATTGAAATCAAGTAAAAGAACTAAAAAATTAGTGGTTCACCGCCAATACAAGAGCTATGTACACTTACAGCAATAGAGTTTCACATAGTTGAAGCAAAAACAAAAATAATGAAATCAATTAATAATATAAAATAAAGAAAAATTTGTTGCAGAACTAGGAGGAAAAGTTCATGTTCCGGTTATTTCTTTCAGTTACAGAAACTCAACTCCTCCCAATGGACAAAACCACTACTTTATTAGGACAACTTCACATGATGCATATCAAGCTCAAGCTCTTGCAGCTATTTACTTGATTTTCATTTGAAACATTTCTTTCGCCTCTGAGAGTATAAGAATATTCATATCCAAAATTATTGTCAGTGGTGATAATCTTGGAGATGCATGCATTCTGGTGTTTTGATTAGCTTAGAACCTTAGTAACGAAGTGAAATGGAATTGTGACTTGGACTAAGCTGAAACAGGTATTTGAACTAATCAACCCGTCCTTCTCTCAGAAAATTGAAAGTCTTTAAACAACACCCTTGCCCCTCTTCCACCACAGAATACAGACATGCACATATAAGTGTAGGGGAGATATCCTCCACTTTTATTCATTTCTTGAGGTTTTTTATTCCTTCTGACTCTGCGAATTGGCCTTTCTAAGAATAAATAAATTATTTGCTGGAAAAGTAGTCAAACATATATGTCCACTACTGTGTGACAACAAAGTATTCAGCACCTCATGAATTTCAGGTACGCTCATCACAAACGCGGTTGGAAACCAACATTTTTTCAAAGATTCTGTTTCCATTGTTCCTTTTTTCTTTTTACCCTGTTCTTCCAATGAAATGGAAGGGTTAGAATGAAAGTAAATTTATCACCTACTTGTGCTTGCTTTCTTCTAATTCAGGAATGCTGAGCGTGAGCCATCTCTTGTGCAACTTAGTTGGGGATTTAGATGGAAAAGAAATAGAACACTCAAGAGACGCATGAATAAAACCGCTACTTTATTAGGACAACTCCACATGATGCATATCAAGCTCAAGCTCTTGCAGCTATTTGCCAAGAATATGAATGGCCTGAGGTAGTGGTTTTGTATGAAGACACAGATGATGGCTATCAATTTATTTCGTACCTAAATAAAGCATTCCGAGAAGTTGAACAAAAAATTGGTCATAATTGGGTCATACGACGTCCGTTTTGGACCCATAAGTACTTTTCGGAAAGGTCTCGACGAGCCGGACAAGACTCACCGCTTTGCTATGACGTATGATGGATTTTAGCCTTTCGAGATCGTTTAGACAGTCAAAATGGACATTCTTTAAATTGTTTTTATGTTTTTTTGGAGCATTTTAGTCATTTTTTAGGTTTATTATTTAAATAGATGTCTCTCACGTTTGGGAGAGCAATTTTGACAGAATAAACATTGTGTTCTTGGAGAGTGAAAGTGAGGTTATTAGCATATATGAGAAAGAGACTGATACAGACAGTGCTTCAAAAACGATTGAGTTGAGTGAGGGCATAATCCTTCAATTGGTACAAGTTCTGGAAACCTGTGAGAAAGTGGGAGCCTGAATTAGAAGGTGTGTCAATGAAGCTTTAGAGAGAAATCCACCTGAATGGGCTAAGATAAGATTGGAGTAGTCTATCAGCAAAGAAGTGTACAAGGGTAATGCTTCAGGGCCAACTAAGGTGCTCTCTTCTTACCTAATCTATCAAACTTACATTTAAAAAATGCACTACTTAAAAGACATAATTGTTCTTGTCTTTGTAAAAACCAGTTCTTACCATATAATGTACGTAATAAGGATAAGCTTTACTTAAATATTGTCTCTGTGGATTGAATACAGAGAGCAGTTATCTCAGTTCTGGAGAATGTTGGCAATAGAAATTCAGTAACACCATTGGAAAAACCATGGTTTTTACTGTTGCTGTCATTTCTATTCTATGAATACATATTCTTCAAAGGGTTGACACTGGGAAAACAATAAAGAGAGAGGGAAGCTGTGAAGTTAATTGGAACAGATGCAGAGGGAATTTATAGGTGCAATGGAGAAGTTGACCAATCAGAATAAATTTTCGATAACTTATCAAAATTGAAAGCTATTAAAATATCCCAATCAGAATTCAAATTTCGATAACTCATCAAAATATCCCAATCAAGCAATCAAAATTCGATAACTTATCAAAATATCCCAATCAGAATAAATTTTCGTTCAGTAATTCAAAGCTACCACATTCAAAATTTTCGTTCATCTGAATAAAACAGGGAGAAGGGAAGGATGATGACTGACCTTAGACCAAAATTTCAGCAACTGCCCTAAAAATTCAGCAACTACCCTCGAGAATGGAAGCTATTGATGCCTTGAAAACTCTCCTCCAGCAAAAACTCGAGGTGGGTATTATCCTCTCAGCCCGAACTCGAAAACAACGAATGGAAATTCTTGATTGGGTCACCACCGTGCAATAGGTCCAGCGTCCTGAAGAAGATTCGGTTGAAGAAGAAATAGATTGGCGGCTTTGGCTTGGGAGCGTTTTTAGGTTTTGGCTTGTGTGAAGAAAAGAAGAACTAAGAAAGCGGGAAGGAAAAGAAAATAGCGCCCTATTTTTTCATCCAACTTTGGTGATTTTAGGCATTTTTCACGGCGTGCGTAAATGCACGCCGTGAATAATTTTTACGGCGTGCGAATATGTACGCCGTGTTTTTTTTTTTTTTTTTAATTTACGGGGTTTTGCTTTTACACGCCGTTAAGGGTGATAATAAATGAAATTTTACGGCGTGCTTATCATGCACGCCGTAAAAGATATTCCTTTACGGCATTCATTTTATGCACGCCGTAAATAATTAAGATTTACGGCGTGCCCTATATGCACGCCGTAAATTTATGTCTTAAAAGGTCACTTTTGTTGTAGTGATATCAGTTGTCAAGAGGGCTTCACTTGTAAAATCCATTAATTGTAATTGGGTCATATAAAGGTCCCTTAAAGTGTGATTATTGTGAAGGAATGGTTGTCTTAGTTGAAAGACACTTGATCATTTTGAGGTCGAATTTGAAAGGTTGAAAAAGGAGTGTGATGTTCCTTGTTGTAACCTACAAGGTCATATCAACATCCCGTGAAAGCTTGATAATTGTTGTGATTTTGATTGCACCTAATTCAATCAATTATATAAAGGTCTTGCTTGTGACAGTAAGCTGGGTAATAGAGGAAGTAGACCGGTGGTTAGGTTGAACTTCCTTAAATGAACTTGTTTGTGTTCTTTCTTCCGTTTTTACTTAAATTACACTGACATACATTTGCTTATTTGAATTGTGCAGTGTTGACTCGAAGTGATATATTTGTTCTTAACTAATTGTGATTGTATCTTTATAACACTTTGTATTCGCAAGTAATTTACTTTAGGGAAAAATACATATATAAGGTGTTAAAAATACACAATTTCAATTTTAAGATATAACTTAAAAAATTTCAAAAATCAGTTATCTATTTAACTAAATTAAATAATTAGATTTTTTTATTAATTATATAAATTCAGGTCACAGTACAAAGATAAATTCAGATTACAAAATATAAATTGCTTAAGTCACAAATAATTTTAGAGTCACAATTTATCAAAATAGTAGGTCACAATAACAGTTTTATCAAGTCACAAATAATTGAAAGGTCACAAGTTTTTAATTAATCAATCCCGAGTTATTTCTAGGTCATAATACAAGATAAATTCAGGTTACAAAATGTTAATTGCTTAAGTCACAAATAATTTTAGGGTCACAATTTATCAAAATAGTAGGTCACAATAACAGTTTTATCAAGTCACAAATAATTGCAAGGTCACAAGTTTTAAATTAATCAATCCCGATTTATTTCTAGGTTACAACTTATCATATTATGAGGTCACCAATCTTTTAAGTCACAAATATTATATTATTAAGTCACCAATCTTTTAAGTCACAATTATCATATTATTAAGTCACAATTCATACTATTGTAAAATCTCAAGTCACAACAATCATTTTTTGAGGTCACAACCACTGCGATTCCCTGAATATCCCCCCACCTTCACCGCCACAGCCGCCGACACGACCTCTGTGCCGCCTTCATCACTAAAAAATCCCAGACTATCTCAAAAATAAACAATCACAGACCATCTCCAAAATGCCAAAAATCATCAAATACATCGCCACCATCACCAAAGTATATCTAAATATCCCCTCACCTCCGTCACCCCCAGTTAGTGGCGCGGCCTCCAGTACCACCAGAAAACCCAAAAAAAATCAAAAATCAAAAATTCCAAACCACCATCGCCAAGGTATCCCGAATATCATCGTCACCTCTGCTGCATCGGCCTCCGCCAGAGAACCCCTCACCACTAGGAGAAACAGTGCTGTTGCTAGCAAAATACACCGCCATCAGCACGACACGCGACGACGCACAGGCTTGCGCAACTATGAGCAGTTTCTCACAGCAGTGAACTGCGATTGTACCGGTGTGAGAAGCTGCGCGCCGGACAGGCGCCACATCGTAAGATTGCACAATCGTCGTTCGTATACCGAGTCGGGTCAATCTTAAAATGGTGGCGGCGACACAATCTACAATTAATCGACCCATTCACACGAGCGCCGTTCACGGGTGCTACCTCTTGCGTGAGGTCTCCTTGTCGACGGGGGTGGACTGTGTTCGCCAAATAGAGACGGCGGGGATGAAAGGCCAGTGAAATGAATTCGCTAGAGAGAGAGAGAGAGAGAGAGAGAGAGAGAGAGAGAGAGAGAGAGAGAGAGAGAGAGAGAGAGAGAGAGAGAGAGGTTGTGATAAATGAGGAAGATTAGGGTTTGATATGTATATGGAGGTAGTTGAATATAATGATTTTATTTTAAATTTATTATTGTTAATATTAAATTAAATTATTAAATTAGCACCTGAAATTTGAAGTAATACAAGTTTTATCTTATTTATGAATTTGATTTTTATAAAGTAGAGGTAGGTGTAATTTCCACTTTACTTTACATCTTTTATTTCACTAAGTATTTTTACTTGGGCCTATTTGTTTTTTAGTTTGAGATTATTTATCGAATAAGTTTTAAGAGCAAATCCACCTCCATCTTGTTCAATTACTAACAAAGTGTTATATTTTCACTCCAAATCACTATAAATATGAGTTGTAAATGAGCATTCATGATATGTGAAAACTTGGTAATTAATATTATATACAAAAACTCTCTAACGTTTTATTACAAGGTGATCTTCAGATAATACATGAATTGCCCCTTCTGTTCAAACACGAACTCGATATTAGTTTGTTCATGATTCGGTTTTTTGCTCCTACATGAACAGATGTCCATTCAAAAAATCTGATCTGAGATATATTCCATGTAGCAGTCGAATTATTGGGAACAAATTTTCGCGTTATTCCTATTGCTGACTTGAATTTCAGTCAGATCCAAACGTCAACAACCTTTGATTCGCAAATCAATATTCTTCCCTTGATGAGTTGTTCTTGTTCGGTAAAATTATTATTAATTAATTAATTAATTAATTAAATTTTTAAGAACTAATGTAATAACCACAATAACCATGAAATGTATCTCTACACTTTTATCCAAATTATCGAATTTTATTATGTGAAAAATTTATAACTTACCTCTCGTTTCATTACAAATTTACGTATCGTTGATTTATCCCTTGTTTGATTCACATTATAATTAAAATTTGAAGAAAATGTATTTTGGAAAAGTGATTTTTGAAGAATGTTTGGTTAAAAATTAAGAGAGAGAGAGAGATTGTAAAATCTGTGATTGAATGTAAGAGATAAAAAAATTGATTAAATTATAATAGATTACATTATTTGCCATAACTATGGATTTAACTGCTAATAGTACTGATGAAATAACAAGGAAAACAAAAAGATATAAAGTTCCTCACAGAATTTTGAATTTTTTTTTTTTTTTAATTAGATCTTGTACCAAGAATCTTCTTTATCCAAAATCTTCCAACCCTAACTTTTAACTTCTTGATCTTGACGGTCTATGTATTTTTCTATCTA
Source organism: Ligustrum vulgare (assembly GCA_963555705.1). Classification (NCBI taxonomy): domain Eukaryota; kingdom Viridiplantae; phylum Streptophyta; class Magnoliopsida; order Lamiales; family Oleaceae; genus Ligustrum; species Ligustrum vulgare. Next base: position 34,966,681 of record OY743173.1, on the reverse strand, counting down.
AAATTGTGTCCAATAAGAAATAATGGTGAAAATTACATATATATAAGTCTACATTAACTCTAAAAAAGAATCCTATGAGCATCTCCAATGTACTATGTCAATTGAAACTGGCATGACAATAGAATTGATGGACTTTTAGATAACGTGAATAAATTGACAAAGAAATCTTAAATTTCATCTCCAAAGATTTCGTCAACATTTAAATATTGTTGATAGAATGACATTTTTATTAAATTTAAAATAATAACTAATTATTCACAACATGATTAATAATATTAAACTTTTTGTTATTATAAATTATAAATGTAATTTTCTTTGACTATATCTCATTTTTATATTTTATTTTGATAGTTAAATTTATTATGAGATTTTCTTTTTTTAATTATTACAGACAAAAAAATTATTTATTAATCTTAAATTATTATTTTTTTATTGTTATTTTGTTAAGATATTTCAATGACTAATATTTTATATAACTTTATTTAACGAAAATTTTTTATTGATAAATTAAATTTATTAAAATGCATATTTTTTAAAAAAAATTATTAATCTTAAATTTAATATAATCATGAAATTTGAATGAAAGTAATCAAAAAATACTTGATTAAAGATAATTTTAAACGAAAATCTTCATGCCATGACGTCCACGTCCCATTTGAGAGACATTTTTAACATATTTCATCAATTTGTTGACGTGTCAAGTCTTTTTTCCCAATTGACGGAATGCATTGAAGATGATCTAAAATATTTGTATCTCCCACGTTGAGTGTAATTAGGAAATCAATAATAGTTGGAATTTCTTTCAATTTCGTGCACTTTGGTCCATATTCATTTTTTTTGCAACGCAAGTCCTCTTTATTTGCATGAAAGGTCCTTAACTTCAAAATTAAATTATTTTAATCCTCAATGCTTCCATTTGTACAGCTTGAATCCAACTTCATCCAAACTTGCTTAATCCGATTGTTCCTGCAACTAACATAATTATCTAAATTATTAAGTAGATAGCCCTCAATCTAGGGATGGAAAAACGGCTCGTCGGCTCCGATCGCTCTGGCTCGACTCGAAAAAAGCTCGAGCTAAGTTCGGCTCACGGCTTGAGATTTCAAGCCAAAGCTCGAGCTGAGCTTTTTTTTGAGAGACGAGCTTTGATTCGGCTCGGCTCGAGTAAAAAAAAAGTCAACTAAAAAAGCTCGATGAGAGCTTGAACAATGAATTTCGACCACGAGTTCTGCTCAACTTGCTATATATACACATTTGCAATAAAAATTTTATGAATTTTTGAAAATAAGAAAAAAAGTAAAAGTTCGGGACTTGGTTCGCCTCAGCTAGGAAAAAGCTCGAGTCGAGCCTTATTTTTGGGGACGAGCTTTATCTCGGCTCGATTCGGACCAAAAAAAGCTCGACCCCAAAAAGTTCAAGCCTTGATCTTCGGCTCGCGAGCCGACTCGACTCGACTCATTGACATCCCTACCTCAATCTAGCTATAAATGAATAGAAATTCGAATGAGACCTTAAAACTTATCAACTGACCATGTCCAATTACAATCAAATGAGTGAGCCATTGGACAAACAAGGTGTTGTGTTGTAAGGAGTGGGCCCTACAATATCTAGTCACATGGCATATAATTCATAATGAAAGCAATAATGTCAGTAGACCCATGTCCATTTATGATCAAGATTTAGAAAGTATGAGTCGAAATCATTTGGTGCCTATTGGAAATCAAAAAATTTATCAAAATGGTGATGATTGCACCAAGGTCCCACATTAATATTCACTAAGAATAAGTGAATAACTCACTCTGTATATTTGATAGATGGATTGTATTTTATTAACAAATATTTACCTTTTTATATTTAATCTTTGTTTGGTTTAGTTCAAAATCTAGTTTAGAAATTGAAAAATGATAGATTTCGCGAAAAGTTTAGTTAAAAGTGTATAAATAAATAAATAAGTTTTAGAAAATGAAAACAAATAATAAATTAGCAAAGAGGTTTCACGTTCTAAGCAAGAATCATAAGAGACAAATCGTGAACTAAAACTTGCATTAGGATATGGTATGACAAAAGAATTTCCCAGAGCAATGAAAGAATTCGTCTTGAAAACAAGAGTATTGATTAGAATACTAGGGGTTGATTATTAGTTCTAGATAAATTTTATCCATTATATTACGTAATACAATCCAATACGCTTAAGGAAATCTGCTCTTAGATCAATGTCTTTTTAATTGGTTAGACATCTTTGAATTCCTCTCCCACTTTGGAAAGAACTAGTGAATCATCCCGTGCATCGCATGAGAAGAAACGTCTAAATAAAAATAATCATATTCGAAATTAAATGAATTCTTAAACAAAATAAATAACATTCACAAATAAGATATAAGTTCATCATTTATTAGTTTCATGTATAAACATCAACCTTTTAGAGAGAAGTCATATATGCGAAAATGATTGTGTCTGACTCTTATTGATAGTCATGGCATATGACACCATCAATGAAATTTTTTTTTTTTTTTTAAATCTAATAAGTATCCTAAAATTCGAATGGTTCAACGATATCTTTGAAATAAAGAACTTGTGTCCTGCATTACTGTCAGATAGAATTTGACCTTATAGAATATGATCGTCAAGTTTTGTAACGATTATTCACTATCTCCTCGAACCAAAAATTCACCTTGCAAAATGAACACTTAAATGTAGGATATCCAGTATTCATATACTTTGAACATTCAAACAATAGATGAAAAAGTTAATAATAGAGATCATGCATATAAAAGATAAAATTCAATATTTTGACCATTGATAATGAAAAACAACATGTATGATAATAATAATAATAATAATAATAATAATAATAATAATAATAATAATAATAATAATAATACTAATAATAATAATAATAATAATATAACAGCCAAAAAAACTCACACATAGTTTCCCGCCATTTTTCCCTGCTATTTTAGGAAACTTTGTAATTTTATTAATTATTTTAATAATTGAATTAGGAAACTTCAATTAATGCAAAATTAATTATAGGTAACATGTAATAAATGACTTATTGATTGTAAAAAATAAAAAATCTATAAAAATATCAAATTGTATATTATTTTTATTCTTTTGATAATTATTGTAATATTTTGAAGTCAAAAAATATGCAATATAAGTGTCAAATTCATGATCTTAACGAGAAATTCAATACAAGTTAACAAATAAGAACAAACTCTAAATATATCATTCTTAAAATTGCCTCAAATAATAAAGGTAAAAGTTTTACTTATACGTTTTACTTTTTTCAATATCCAATCTTTTTAATTTATCTCATCTAAGTCATAAAATGATATTTATCATTTCTTACCTAACTTCAATTTGACATAAACGATTAATTTCAAATCTTTTTTCTTATCAAATTAAAAGAAATAATGATATCCGATCTTTCTAAGTAAATTCAATTGAATCATTTTAATTTCTACAACTTCAGGTTTCGATAAATTCTTTGGTAATTTTGAAATTAATTTTATAAATTTACTCATTTTGTTCATTTATCTATTTTTTAATTTTTATAAATTTAAAATAACATCAATTTGTAAAATATATACTAAATACCTTAACAATTAATTCATTGAATTTTATAGAAAATAAAAATATAAGGTTTTATCAAACTTATTCTATTTAAAAATAAAATATAGTCCATGCATTTATTTAACATGCATAAAAAATAGTTTTGTGTGTGTGTGGGTAACATGGCAATTTTCAATACTTGGTGAAAAATAAAATGTCACATTGTATTTGAAACCATTGAATAGGAGTAAGTTTGATATAAATTATAGAGATTGTTTTAAATGTGTGATTGAAAGTGAAAGAAGGTAGTATAAAAAATAAAATAATTGTCAAATCAATCAATTGAGTGGTTAAAAATTGATTTTCTTTTTTTAGAATTTGTGGTTAAAAAGTAGTATGTGCAATTGTGAAAATTTAGTTTTTAAATAATATATGTGGTTGTGAATGAACATTAAAAAAAATTATTTTTGAATAATCAATTTTATATGAATAAATAAACAAAGAAAACTAGATAATGAACAATTAACTGTTAAAAAAAACGCAATTCATAACTTTTCTTTCCTTTTTTTTTTTTTTTTTTGATATTTTGATTGTATATTGAATACACAATTTATGCATTAAAGTAAGAAATCTTAAAGAGAGAAATGAAATTACAAATTATTCACAATTTGTGTATGCAAGTTATTATTATTATTTTTTATTGTGTTATTTTTATCGGGCATTGTATTTTTACAACTTATTCAACAAATATTATTTATTTCGTGCATCGCACGAGTGCGATTACTAGTAATAATAATAATAATAAAGTGCGAGGTTGATAAAGATATTGCATTAAATTTATGATATTTTAGGTTTTCAATATTTATACAATGTAATTATTTTCTGATTGAAATTATAATTTAGTATTGATCATCTCAATTTTTAGTTAAGTAAATTGGGAGACAATTTATATATTATTGTGTAAAAATATCATAAAATTTGAATTAAAATATAGCAAAGAATATCTTGGTATGGTTAATTACTTTTTGAAATTTTAAAATTAAAAGTTAGGACAAAAATAATTAATAACTATATCATTTCAAACAATATATATAAATTTGTTAACTGTTAATGTTAAAAAATGTGATATGAGACTTTTTGAAATAAAAAATTAATTAAGAATTAAATGTAATTGTCATTGAAATAATTTTAACAAATAATGCAATATAGGAAAGAACTTTAATATGTATATGTAATAAATAACTTTAAAATATGATTTAGTTATAAAAATTTCAATACAACGTGATTTATAAAAATATAATTGTGTATAAATTTTAAATATATTTTTAATTGAGAATTTGACATTAGATCTGTATGACTGAACCAAATATTTATCCACAAAATTAAGACCAATAAAATATCACAATTATTATAAGAAATTAATTACGTATTAAATGTAATTATCTATAAAAATATTTAACAGTACGCTATAAAAAAGAGCTCCAATTTTTAGATGTACTAAATAACTAAAAATAAGATTATATATAAAAAAAACTATACATATGATGTGATTTATAATTTAGTACTCCCTCCGTCCCATAAAGATAGTTATCTACTAATTTTCACACAGATTAAGGACAAAAAGGAATATAAAATATTAATTTCACTCTTAAAAAATAAAGTATACTATCTTTTTTAGACGGACAAAAAAGAAATAGTGGACTATCTTTGTAGGATGGAAAGAGTATTATCTAGTAATAAAATTTTAACATGATTTTTAACTGAGAATTTTACTTTGGATTGTATAACTGAATACAAACTTTTATTTGTAACATTGAAAACGTTAGAAGAACACATTTTTTTTTTATGAAAAGAAATATTTTGACACAAAAAAACCAAATATAAATAAGTAAAACCAAACAAATTATCGTTCTTATATCATAAAAAATAAAAAACAACTTCTCGGTAAAAGCAAATTTACAAAAAAAATAAAATTCTAGTTTCTTGTTTTTATTATTTTTTATAAAATGTGATATACAATTTCATCAAATATATATACTGACCCATGAATAATATGTTTTTTTTTTCACTCAACGGCCGAAACCATTAACATATCTATCCAGCCCAAAGCTATTCTAAATAGCCCAACATTAGTTAACACATTGCAACCCCAACAGAGAAATCTATAACATAATATAAATAGACTATTAGCAAATCCTCTTATTAGTCCAAAATAATTTTGCATTCTATATTGTTTTCGAAGCTTTCTCTACAATATTATTGTTTTAATATTTTTTCTTTTTTGTCAGAAACCCAAATCTATGTTCAACGACTCAAAATATCACAGATCTTGAAGAAAAGAGTAGTTTCAATCCTTTTTACTTTTTCAAAAAATAATTTACGATTTTTTATTTTCAACTGGTTTGTAATATTAATAACTAATAAGCATTACCACCGCACCAGAAATTTTGAATCATAAAACGTGATAAATAGAAGGTGGAGTGGAGGGCAATGTTAAACAGTACACATTTTTTCAAAGAAATAACCATTTAATTGAATATTTTATTATTGTTTATATCTTCATAATAATTATATATAACAGAAATGAAAGAGGTTGTATATCGGGAAATGAAAAAAAAAGATATAGAAAACAAAAATGAATAAACAGGTTTTGAAAAAGGGAAAAAAATTAAACAAATTCTGAAAAAGCAAAAAAGGGAAAAAAAACTGACTTTCCAGTGTAATTAGGCGGCGGGAAATAGAAACCATATTATAAACACAATAAATATTGAAGAATGTAAGTAGACGTCAGCGATTTTGAAAATAATAAATAAATATTGAAGGCCCAACTATTTTGAAGTGGGTTTTGAAGTTGATTATTGGATGAAATATATGAGTAGTGTGAACATGATAAATATTGAAGTCCCCAAAAATTGGAAAAATAAATAAATAAATAATTAAAATATGCACATAGTACAAAAGTTTTGGAGGGAAACAGTGAAGTTGACTGGGGTTGACTCGGTTACTTTTATATATTACTAGTATTTGCCCTGTACAATGCACGAAAGTTGCTTTCCGTAGTATCTATTTCAATAAGTATTCGTAAAATTTTGATGCTTTTAGTTAGCACATATAAAATACACAAAAATAATAATATTCTATTAAAATAGTTACTAAAATTTAAAAAACAAAAACATAGCTTTCGAACGGAGATTTAAGTATTTTCTATAAATTTATTTATAAATAACAATAATTTTCATCCATGTTTATCTACGTGAATTTAAATACGACATTAATTCAAATGAAAATTGTATTAATCAACAAAAATTTAAATACGACATTAATCTACACAAAATTCTATTTTATTTTATTTTATTCCAAAAAATGTAAGTGCATTTTGGAGGGAAGCTTCTCTCTCCTCACTTCTACTTTTATATATGTATAGAAGATATAGATATAGATTATATAGATTGATTAAATTAATGTTTCATCCGTCCCACAAAAATAGTCCAATATTCTTTTTTCGTCTGTCCCACGAAAATAGTCCACTCTCTTTTTTTAGAGTGAAGTTAATATTTTATATTCTATTTTGCCCTTATTTAATTTTTTTTTATTAGTCTAAATAAATTTATACTCTTTCAATTTTATGGGAAATTACATAAATTTATTAGGACTATATTAGTAAAAGTGATTGTAATATTTATTTTTTCAACAATATTAAATGACATTTCTTAATCTGAGTGAAAATGTGTAGGGGACTATCTTTATGGAACGGATGGAGTAATTGTGTTCATTCTGTTGTGACATCATTAATTGTATGATAAGACCGAAAAATTAATATATTGTGTTGGAGAGAAAATAAGATGCATCTTTCACATTTTCTTGTATCCCATCAATTCTATCATCATTCCACGAATTCCAAATGCAAGGAGTGTATATATAGAGAAGTGCCTAAGTAATGTGGGTCAAATCCATTTTAGGCCCTAAGTGTTAAAAATTTATTTTGGCCCTTTAAAGGGAGTAGCATATTTTCAACAAAAAGAATGAGATATTTTCGAGGTAAAATATGTGGTTGAAAAGTGATTTGAGGATATGTGTGAGGTTAAAAAATGATTTAAAAAATGTATTGTTTATAAGCAAGTCTCTATTTGGTTTTTTTATTTATTTATATACAAAGAATGTTATGCTTGCTTAGAGGTAAAACATGTAGTCAAAAAATGGTTTAGAAAATATGTGTGGCTGAAAAGTGATTCGGAAAATGTATCGTCTATATAAACAAGTTTACGAAACAAATGTCAAGTTACCTGTTGACAAATAAAAATATTCAATGCAGATTCCCAACATAAGGCCCAAAAATGAGAAACTAAAGTGTGAAGACCAAGGCGAATGTCAAGAATCGTGGAAATTAAAGCTTAGGGCGATTGGGCGAATAGAGTAGTATTTGGGCAATTGGAGTGTTGGGCAATGTGCAGTTGATGAGGTAATTTTCCCATTTCCCCGTGATCTAAAATAAATGTAATGGAGCCGTTATTGACAGTTACTAAAAACGCGGGCAGTTAACGTGACATTGTGGGAAGTGCTGAAAGAAGTTATTAATGCAAAATAGTGGATGATTATGAGTAGTTACAGAGCGATAATTACGCAAGTTGAGATCATCAAAGTATAAAGGACGAAAAACAACATGGAATAATGACCACAAAATCAATTCTCAAACACAGTAATTTTGTTATCTTAGATTTTTAATTATTTTATCTAGTTAGACTTTATGTGCTTTCGCCCCTTGGAGACATGTTGTAAATTAAATATTTCTAACATAACACCCCTTTTAGGCTTTGTCTCAACAGTTTGTAAATTAAATATTTCTAACATATATCATGTGATTCTTTTTTAATTGTTAGTACGAAGCATGAATGAAACAATTTGGCACACCCAGTGTGACACTTGTTGTAAGACGGGTTTGAAGCATAATGCCTCATAAAATTCTGACAAAGAGTTGACAATTCCATATTACTCCCTTTCGTGATTGAACAATTTGATGGTTAGAAAAGTACCCCAGAGATGGAAGGATTCGATCGTGGTTGTTATGAACCAATGACAAATTTAAGGCAACATACCATGCATGCACTGATGGGAGAACTCACTCAAGATATCATTGAACATTTAAACTTACAAAATATTCATACTGTTGAAAAACTTGCTCAAAATGGAAATAAGCACCATGGTGACATGGCCAAACAATTGAGTACCTTGAATGAACTCATGAACAAATTGGTAGGTCAAATATGTCAACCAAATCCTATGGGAGGGATAATTACTTCCAAACTAGGAGTTTAATAGGAAGTGGCTTGCCAAGTGTAAACAAAAACAATAGTTCACCAATGGGGTTCATGGAACTTCTAATGCAAGAGGTGTTAGAATATCAAATATGGGGGTACTTTTAATGTGAGGAGAATTTTCAAAACATAGAACTAAACGTTATACACACTAATGAAGGAGAAACTGGTTCATTTAATGGTAATAACGAACCAAATAATGGTGCACTCATGGGTATGAAGGTACTAATCCTATTAGACTTCAAGCTATGCTTTATGTATCACAACAAGTAGGAGTCCCATTTGACCCCCAATGCCATGTTGAGGGAACAAGTAACAGAAGTCCTATAAGATCAATTGACCTTCGGAATTCAGCCAGCAATTCGTCCAATGTATAAAAAACCTTATCCACATTGGATAGATCAAGCATATCATTAGCCTATAGGATATAGAGTGCCTGAATTCTCTTTGTTTACTGACCAGGAGAGGTTTCCACTTTAGAACATATAGTGTTTTACTTTATAGAGGCAAAGTTACTAACTACCATAAGATGAGATTGTTCTCAAATTCATAAATCGGAGTTTCTTTTTCATTGTTCATTAATTTGCCTTCAAATTCTGTCCAAACTTGGCAATAGCTAGAGCATTTGTTTCATGCCCAATTTTACAAAATTGAATCAGAAGTCATTTTAGCAGACTTACAAATTTGCGTCAATTACTAAATAAATGGGCTTAGTCATTTTTCCAAAGATTTAAAACAGCAAAGAGCAAGTATTTTGTTCCTTTACGTGAAAAAGATTTTTTAAAAATTGCTCAAAGTTGCTCCAGTTTTGAATTGAAAAAGAATTTATTGATTTAGTTCAACTTAGAGCTAATGTTAATAAATATGAGTGATTATTAAGAGAGGAAGAACAAATGAAGAGCTCTAGTAAAGGAACTTATTATGGAGACCCTAACTTTGACATCTATGCAATTGACACTTATCAAGATGAGGTTGAAGTATATCTCATCGAATTAGTGAAAGGGTCATTTAAGAATGTCCTGTACTAACCAATATGAATGTCCTTATTGCCTAAATTAGAAGTGTCGGTTAATAATAAGCCAATAAAAGAAGAAGAAAAAAATATTAGAGCGTTCTCATTTGATGTAATAAAGGCCAATATAATGTTTGATCGGCTATATAAAGATGAAAAAATAAAACTAAGCAATAAGTATAAATTACCAACTTTGAACAAATTAAGGTTAAAAAATATTGCAAATGACATAATGCGTGGTCTCACACAATTAATAGTTGCTTGATTTTTCGTAATATGTTGCAAAATGCTATTGAATCAAGAATGATCACCTTCGAGTAAATAAAGATGGCAGTGAACGAGAATCCTTTCTCACAGCCAGTGGATGTCAATATGGTCATCCCAAATCTCAGCAAAATTGGTATTCCTAAGTTCAAGTTGATGGTAGATGATGGAGATGAGGAATAACGTCCTAGTGCCTTTGAACTTTTTAAAGGAAAAGCTGGAGTCGAAGGAGAAAGAAAATATATGTGCTAAGTGCTAGAAAGAAGTTGACAAATCTGCAGAAATAGTAAAAGTATACAAGCAACCATTTCACCCAGCCAACATCTCTAATTCTCAAGCAGTTAGGAGATAAGTAAAGCAATTTCATGGGAGGCCTTATGGACCATCTTAGAATGTTAAAACAATCTGGTCACAACCTTATACCTAAATGTGTAGCACTCATTTAATCCCAAAGTAGGGATGGTGATCTCATTCAAAGAAATGACAAGAACACAACAAATGTGCTTTCAAAGAAATTATGGACATACTGATGTGATCTCGGGAAGGGGGATCACGAAGAACACGCGAAATTAACGCCAGGAAAGTTCTGAATTCAGGCTGGAGCGGACGGTAACAATGCAACCCCGACCTCACGATGCAAGAACCAGGGGTATATTAAACCCGAGACCCGTTACGATGCGGAGATAAGAACCACAGAGGGGTGAATGCCACAAGGAATGTCCAGATCCTTGATAAGTTCGAAGGTGTTCAATCCAGAACAATATATGAGGGAAAACCACTCAACAAAATTTTTATTCAATCAAAGTCTGTCATACAATGAATGGAAAAAGCGTATAAATAAGCAAACAAAAACCCCTAGACGTGAATGGGCTCAAAATAGACTCCTAATTGACCTAAAATACTAAAATAGGAAAAGGAAATAAAATATGCGGAATTCTGGGAAAATCTGATCCGCTGCCTAGTTACGACCGTAAATACCGGGCTTACGGCCATAAGCCCCTCTCGGGTCCAAAGTTGATACCACAGTTACGACTGTGACAAATTTGTTTATGGTCGTAAGTCATGTTCTGTCCAAAAATTGCGATAGCTGCGTTATGGCAGTAATTCCAACGGTTACAGCCGTAAAAGGCCTTCTGCTTAATTTTCTGGTTCTTTTCGACACGGTTTGACTTTCAAAGCTCGTCGAACCTACTGAATTCTTGTTTTTGCTTGAATATTTAAATTTTCCAGTCAAGCCTGCTATGATTCGTATTATCACAGTTCTAGATCACATCATACCCTCCTTCTTTAGGATGATTCGTCCCGAATCATAGCTTTGTTCATGAGTTACCGTTGCTCCTCCCGGATCAAATGGGAAATTTTTGCTTCCATGCCATGAATTCAATAAATTGTGCTCATTTGATTGGAAAATATGGAAGAGATGGAGCTTGAACTTTCTTTGCCATTTGTAATGTGGTTGAAGCTTCCAAACATAATTAGCCTGGAAGAAAGAATTAAATAAAACGGGGTGAGAAATGTTAGTTTCATGAAGTACAAGGTATGGATCCTTATATTCATAAACAACCATCACCAACTCTACTTTTTGGACCACGAAGCTCTTCTCTTTGCCTCTTTCCTCTGCAATTTCTTGTTCAATTTTTTTTATCTTCAAACTCAACCACATCTCCTACCTCCACATTTGTATCACCATGTTCATGCATTACCTCATCACTACCAAAATGAGGATCTTCCAATTCAAAGCTCAAATTTTGAACTTCTACCCCAACTTCCAATTTTTCCTCATCAAATTTTGGAGTTTGATTACCTAACTCCACTTTTTCGTCTCCTACCACAAAATTCGGAGCTTGTTCAATTATTTCAATTTTCAACTCATGCACCTCATCTTCATAACTCGAATTTTCATTTTCTAATTCATGTTTCAAGTCTCCCTTCTTCTTCTCAACAATCATATCATGAGACTCCAATTTCAAATCCCCCGCAATCTCACTTTAACCCTGTTGTAATTTAGCTTCAACCTCCCTTTCGCTCTCTCTTTTTAAGCTTAGCTTCTTTTCTAGTCTTCCGTTCATACATCATCATTTTCTCATAAATTTCTGTTCGAATATTCAAAAGCTCCCTCACATTAATCTCTTCATCCCAATCAACTCCAATCCCAACCCTAGGTTTCTGGTTACGCCTATATTCCCTTTCACGCCATTGAGCAAATTCTTCACTACGCATATCTACTGAGTTCTTAACTTTCCCCAACTTAGCATCCAATTTCGAATGAAATTTAATTTTGACTTGGAAGTCAAGGAATATAAAGAATTTAAGGAAATCCAAGAAAGTGGTTCTTGAATTTTCGAATATTTCCTTCTTTTTTTTTTTTTTTGTACAATGGATGAATTTTCGGATTAAATAAAATAAAAAAATAATTTTTTTTTAAATAAATCTGAAAATTCGACACGATCGCAACAAAACAAACGAGACATAATTTGGACAAAAAATGAAGAAAATAAACACTTTTGAATTTTTGTAGGATTTTTATATGGATAAAAAACTGAAAATTTTTACAGACACGAAGAACAAGAAAATTCAAAAAAAGAAAGACTCAAAACAAGATATGGATGATTTTGTGTAGACTCGATGATAAAAACACAAAATCAAACTAGGATAGAAAAGAAAAACAAAACCTGAATCCAGAGTCCAGCTCTGATACCAACTGATGTGATCCCGGGAAGGGGGATCACGACGAACGGTAGAATTAACGTCGAAAAAGTTCCGAATTCAGGCTGGAACGGACGGTAACAATGCAACCCCGACCTCACGACACAAGAACCAGGGGTATATTAAATCCGAGGCCTGTTACGATACGGAGATAAGAACCACAGAGGGGTGAACGCCACAAGGAATGTTCAGATCCTTGATAAGTTCGATTTGGTGAACGCCACAAATATCTCATAATATTTGATAAGTTCGAAAGTATTCAATCCAGAACAATATATGAGGGAAAACCACTCAACACAATTTTATTCAATCAAAGTCTGTCATACAATGAATGGAAAAAGCGTATAAATAAGCAAACAAAAACCCTAGACGTGAATGAGCTCAAAATAGACTCCTAATTGACCTAAAATACTAAATAGGAAAAGGAAATAAAATATGCGAAATTCTGGGAAAATTTGATCCGCCGCCTAGTTACGGCCGTAAATATCGGGCTTACTGCCATAAGCCCTTCTCGGGTCCAAAGTTGATACCACAGTTACGGCCGTGACGAATTTGATTACGGCCGTAAGTCATGTTCTGCCCAAAAATTGTGATAGCTGCGTTATGGCCGTAATTCCAACGGTTACGGCCTTAAAATGCCTTCTGCTTAATTTTCTGGTTCTTTTCGACGTGGTTTAATCTTCAAAGCTCGTCGAACCTGCTGAATTCTTGTTTTGGCTTGAATATTTAAATTTTACCGTCAAGCTTGCTATGATTTGTATTGTCACGATTCTGGATCACATCATGTGAGAAGGCACGATTTAACTTAAGTCTCTCATAAGGCAGAGGTCTTCAGTTCAAATCTTGGGGACGTGTCCAGAAAGCCAAGTGGAGTAAGATGGGCCTAGGCTCTCCAAAAGTGGACAGTATCTAAGCTAATGGCTCACGGAATAGCCCTTGAGCTATAGAGGGCAAGATGGGAGAAAGTACATGGTCACCCACCATGCACCATTAGCTTATGTAATGTCCATTTTGAGAGATCCTAAGCCCTAGAACCTTTCATGACTTTCTAAACGCGTCCCTATGATTCAAACCAAGACCTCTAGCTTATGAGATATTTAAGTTCAATCTTGGTACCAATTGGACAACTCTAAGGTTGGAAGTGAGATCCGAGTGAGAAATTAAAATATCCTTGAGATTAAGGATTAGGAAAATGTAGAGGAATCAATGGATAAGATACCAACATGAAAGTGTCTTGGGAAATCAAAGTTCGAACACAAAAGGAAAGATGAAGATGATTCTTGACTATCTGACGCCATTCCATTTAGTACTTTTCCACCAATCATGGTTAGTAATTATAAATTAGCTAATGAGTTTAAGAACAAAGAGGACGGTGGAGTCTTGGAAGAAACAGAAGAAGCAACATGAATGATCATTTGACCACTACTTCCTATATGGAAAACATAAAAGAGAGAGAAGATTACCTCGAGCTGAGAAGTATGGATCGCCTCCAAAGATAGTGCGTCAACCCAAAGGTTGGAGAGAACCATCAAAGCAAGAGATAATGTTGCCACCTACAGGTTGGGAAGAACCATAAAAAAATCAAGAGGTTAAGGTCATATAGATGGATTGGAAAACAATAAACAGAAAGTGGAAATAGATGAAGCAGAAAAGGTCATATTCAAGAAGCCTTCCTTAGCATTGACCAAACACTTAAGGCCCATGTATGTAAAAGCCTCAGTTAATGGCATCCCAGGGGACAAAATTTTAATTGATAATGGAGTTGCCATAAACACCATTCATTTCCAAATGATAAGGAATTTTCAAGTTTGAAAGTGACACAATCTCAACTGAAGTGTATGGCTTTAATGGAGGAACAACTTCAGCCAAAGGAGTGTTATATATGGACATAATGATGGGAAGTAGAACAAGGACCACATTATTCTATATAGAGGTGTCAAGACGGCAGGCCGATCAAACTCGTGAAAATCGGCCCGGATCGACCCGGGATCGCGAGTCAATCCGTGACCCGTGCGGGTGGTTCATGGGCCAAGAAGTTGTGAACCGCGGGTTTTGCGGGTCAAACCTTCGCGGGCCGCGGTTAACCCGCTGATCCGTAAAAAAAAAAAAAAAAACAGTTTTATTAAATATGTTAACATTGAAAATCTCTCTTCTTTCACAAACTTTAATACAACTTTTAAAGTAAAATCTTTTTTTTCTCCCTAATAGCTAAAAAACGTAATGTTCTTTGATAATAGTAATTAAAAATACATTTAGCACTTAATTGTTATTTGTTTATACTTTATTTAAATTTGCAAATTTAGAAGTAATTCATATAATATAAAATATAATTTTAAATTATATGTAAATATTTTATGGTATAAATATGAATTTATCAAATTAATCATTTTGTATTTAGAAACTTGACAAAAAATTTGCTATATGAGGTCGTTTGGTCCATGAAAAAGTTTTGATTTTTGTGGTTATTTTTGTGATTTTTGTATGGATGTGTGGTTTATATTGGTTTGAAAAGTAAGAAATTGTGGGCTTGACTAAGGATGGATGATTGAGATTGAGATTGAGTTTGAAAAGTTTTGGTAAAAAATATAAATGGAGCAAACATGCTCTAAATATGAAAAAATCTATATTTTTATTCATACGGGTCAAATCGCCCGACCCGCATAGGCCAGCGAGCGGGCCTGGGTTGTAATTCAAAATTTGTGGGCTGACCCGAAACCGGCCCGTAACCCGCAGCGGGCGGGCCATTACCGGGCTTTTATGTTGGCGCGCCGACCCGGCTCGGACCACCCGGATTGACACATCTAATTCTTTATAATAGATAATCCTACAAGATACATTGTATTGCTTGAAGGGATTGTATACATGGAAGTCAATGCATCTCTTCATCGCTCCATCAATTCTTAGTGTTTTGGAACTATAAAGGTGAAGTTGAAGTTGTGCAGAAAAATCAAAGGCCTTTTGATGCATAATCTAATCCAATTAGGCGATTTATGTACGAAGGAGATTATGATCAGTCAGAGTTGTTCAAGAAGGGAAAAAAATACAAGTAATAGCACAGAGCGAGGATCCATACTCAATGGAGGCTCTCACTGAATTATTTACTCAAAGGAGACGAAATATAGTGATTTTAGATGGGCCCATAATTGGCAAGAAAATGATCAATGAGATATGATAGAAGATCAATCAAAAATGAATTTGGCTGAAATTACGATCATTAGGACCAAATTAATGGCTTATATTAATTAATTTGATGAAAATGTAAAGGGAGAAAAATCATTAACATTATTGAAGGACAAAATGATCATGTTCGGTTTAGAACAAAATTTACAAAGCGAAGTCAACAAAGTGGATTGCCTAGAAGTGGGGAGATCCTATAAAAACTTGGGGATAATTTGATGAGGATTGCAAAGACAGGATGCTCAAGCACAAAACCATTTGTCTAAGGTGAACATTTGTGACGAAAGAGAAATATCATCCAACTTTTATCAGCCAGTTGTTCAACAAAGAGATAAGTAACAAATTAATTTCTTTGTTAAAAGAGTATAAAGATTGTTGTGCTTGGAAGTATGAACAAAGGTCTGGTCTAGAAGAAATTTAATATAACATAGATTGCCTACCAAGCCAAATTTTAAGCTTGATAAACAATCGCCTAAACATTTTGCATATATTGTGTTGCATGAAGTCAAAAAGAAAATTGAGCGATTACTAAAAGCAGGTTTTATTGGAACAACCAGGTATGTTGAATGGTTATCCAATATTGTGCTCGTGTTAAAAAAGAATGGTAAAATGAGGGTATTTATAAACTTCAGAAACTTAAATTTAGCGGCATCTAAGAAAGAATATATTATGCCTTCTAGTTGATTCCACTACTAGTCACACAATATATTCTTTTATGGATGAGTATTTTGGGTACAATCAAATATAGTTGAAGAATATGCACATAAAATTGCTTTTTGATGCACAGGTGCATTAGGATGTTATGAGTGGGTAGTTATACCTTTTGGTCTAAAGAATGCTAGGGCTACATAGGATGAACTTAATCTTTCATTATTTAATTGTGGATTTATTGAAGCGTATGTAAACGATAGAGGGGTCAAATCGCTCAAAGAAGAAGACCATTTTCACCAACTAAAATGCACATTTGAGCAAACGAGATATTACAAATTGAAACTAAACCCTTTAAAGTGTGGATGTGGTGTAAATGGATGAATTTTTCTAGGTTTCTTGGTGCATAAAAGGGGAGTTGTTCTTGATAAAAATAAACCAACGGCCATCCTAAAGGCCAAATCTCCTAACGGTAATAAAAAGATGCAAATATTTTTGGGTCAAATTAACTTTTTAAAGCTTTTCATTTCTAATTATGCAGGGCGAACTAGTTTTTTTGCTCTTTTAAAGCTCAAAGTTCAGGATGAATTCATCTAGAATTAAGAACATCAAAAGGTTTTTAACAACATGAAGGTTTACTTATCAAGTCCACCTGTGATGGTCTCACCTATTAAAAGAAGGCTAGTGAAAGTATACATATCTGCAGAACAATAGTCTATAGCTGGAATAGTCACTCGGGAGGACCAATTGGGTGAAGGAGCAATTTACTATCTTAGTAGGCAATTGACTAAGTGTGAATGTAATTATTAAGCTCTAGAAAAATTATGCTTAGCTATTTATTTTACATGTACGAGACTAAAGGCCTATCTTCGATCTATTACCGTGTATTTAGTATCCAAAGTAAATTTAATCAAGTACATATTTTCTGGCCCTATTTTACATCATAGAATTGATCTTAGGACTTTAGTTCTATCTTAATTCAAAATACAATATGTTCCACAAAAAAGACATTAAATATCAAGTATTAGCTCATTTCTTGGGCAATCATCCATGTGTTAACGTTCCAAAGAAAATATAGTTAGAAATTAACTTGAGTGAAATGAAACATTGGACATTATACTTCGATGGTTCAAAGACCGATAAAAGGTGTAAGAGTTGGTGTAATTTTAATATACTCATTTGGAGTGAATTATCAATTCTTCTTAGCTTTAAATGATCTTTGTACCAATAATCAGGCAGAGTATGAAGCACTCACTGTATGCCTGGAATTATTACTAGAAATGGGAGTAAAAAATGTGATTGTTAAAGAAGATTCCTAGTTGGTGGTTAACCAATTGGATGGCACATTTAAATGCCAAAGTGATTCTATTATAAGTTTGTACGAAGTCGCCCAAGAGTTATTGGAAAAAACTTTAATATGTGAATAGGATATAATGACTTGGCAAATGAATTGACCTAAATGGCTTCAGGATATTCCAAAGTTTTAGACTTAGGTTTTGTATGTGAATATGAAATGATAATGTCTATAATGCAACGTAGAACAAAATGAATCAATTGTATAAAACATGAAGAGATAATGGATTTGAGGGAAGAAATAAAGAGGTTCCTGGAGGAACCTGATCAAGTGGGCGAGAGAAAAGAAAAATTACGCCTCCTAAATTATGTATTAATATATGGAGAATTATACAAGAAGAATGCAGATAGAGTCATGCTCAAGTGTATGAGTTTGTCAGATGCCAAGACAATTATGGCAGAAGTGCATGAATGAATCTGTGGAGCTCAACAAGCATGCAAAAAATGATATGGTTGATCATTAGAAGTGGATATTTCAGACCAAAATGGGCTAGTTGTGTGTCCAATATGCTAAAAGTTGTTTAGCATGTCAAGAACATGGATTAATAGCATCTCCAATAGACTCTTTATAAATAAGAGCATATTTTACATAATAGAGAGCATCTTTAAATTTAAAGAGTAAAATTTTTTACAAGTTTCAACAAACTCTTTATTTTACTCTTTCATAAAAATATTTATTGTCTTTCTTTATTTTTAGTTAATATAATTTTTTTTTTAAAAAGTGAATGATATCAAATATGTAATAAAGAAAGCTAATGCAGGAATATTAAAAATTAGAACTTTTTGAATGCATCTAATAATAGAGAGTGAGTTTGACTCTCCAAATTTGGAGAGCTAAACCAACTCTTTAAATTAAAATGTTAAAGTAGAGAGCCTATTGGAGTGAAATTTTAAGAGTTGACTCTCCAACATAAAGAGCATCTCAAGTTTAGAAAGCCTATTGAGGATGCTCTAATTCAAAAAGTGTCAATTAGGGAAATGACATCCGTCATTAAACATTGGCTATTTAGGGGATGACCAATAGACTTGACATGAAAAATCTATCATCCCTCATCTAAAGAGCACACATTTATCATAATAGCTATAGATTTTATCACCAAATGGGTTGAGACAATTTCTTTGGAGGAAATCTCTCGAGGAAATTTATCTAGGATCACATAATTATAGGTTTGGAATACCACAAACTTTAATGATGGATCATGGATGATGTCATCCTTCGTGGGAATCATGACGAACTCGCGAAAATTAAATAAGAATGCCGAGAAAGTTCTGAATTCAGGTTGTGGATGGATGTGACATGGAGACCCAAGCCTCACGACCCAAGAACCTAAGGTATATTAAACCTTACACCCGTTGAGATGCAGAAACAAGAACCAACATTGGTTGAACGCTACAAAAGTTGCCCAAATCCTTTGATAAGTTCAATTTTGTGAACACCACAAAGATATGATAATTTTTGAAAAGTTCGAGGATGTTCAATCAAAAACAATATTTGGAAAGAAAATACTCAACTTAATTTGTATTCATCAAAGTCTCCGTTATATTACAATGAAGACACCTTTATATAGACTACAAGAATAAAAATCCTAGTATACTTAGAAAACTAAATAAAATTTAATTTAATTAGGGAATACATAAAATCTCTTAGAATAGAGTACTAATTTAATTGGGAACAATAATAAAAAAGAAAGTAAACATAATCTTGAAATTATGGAAATATTGTAAATTTTCGTCTGTATAATTGACTTGCCAATTTAAAGCCTCAAACGATGGAATTTGATCATAAAATCAGTAGGCTTAAATGAGTTTTGCTCAGTGACCTATTTCTACTCAAAAACATATATTATTCATCCATTTTCGACAGATTGACTGGATTGTATTTTTGTTTTGCTTGAATATTTAACTTTCTGTCAAGCATTCCATGATTCTCATCAGAACTGCTTTGAATGGAGATCAAGTCAAACAGTTTTTAGGCGAGTTTGGTATTAGATTAGTGATAAGTATATTTTACACACTTATTTATCTGTCAAGATGAGAATATTATATTAGTTTGTTATTATTTTTCATTATTATAGGTTTTGTCCCAAAATCAAGAAAAATGAGGAATTGAAGCAATTACACAACAATTGAATGATAATTGGAGCAAAATCATGCACATGAAAGTTGATGAACTCAATTGATGTGCAAATTAAAGTTAAATGGTGAAAATGATCTTCTTTTTTGAATGATTTAACCATTATGTCATCTACATAAATCTTAACAAATTCACCAATCATTATATGAAAAATCATATTCATTGTCCTTTAATAAGTAGCTTCAGCGATTTTAAGACCAAATGGCATAACTACCTATTCATAACATTTTAAAGCTCATGGGCATCTAAAAGTAGTTTTATATACATCGTTTTTAGCTATATAAATTTGATTATATCCAGAATACCCGTCCATGAAAGAATACATGGCGTGACCAGCGGTGGAATCAACCAGGGAGTCCATTGTTGGCATTGAGTATTAATCTTTTGGTGTTGTTTGGTTTAGATTTCTAAAGTTTTGCACACCTTTATTTCCCATTCTTTTTTACTATAGATACAATATTAGACAATCATTTTACATATTTGGTTGTTCTAACGAACCTTGCTTCCAATAATTGTTCTATTTCCTTCAACACCTCAGGAAATATATTTGGTGCAAAGCGTTTAGGTGATTGTAAACAAATGAGCCATACTTTAAATAATCGAAATATAAATTTGTTTCATGTTAAGCCTTCTACAACGAAAATCTTTCGAATGTCTAAGAAATTGTATGCAACTCACACGTTCAACTTTAATTATTAATCTTATTTAAATTTTTGAAATTTGGTCGATCTTCAGAAATTCAATGTGATGAATACTTGGATAAATTTATTTCATGATAAGCCTTATACGACGAAATGCAACTCATACGTTCAACTTTAATTATTAATCTCATTTAAATTTTTGAAATTTGGCCGATCTTTAGAAATTCAAAGTAATGAATGCTTATAACTATTTAACATAGATTAACACGACTTATGTCTTTCATGTTGTGTAGTTATACCTAAAGATTAAATCCTTATTCGATATTGATTATATGTAGTGTGCTTGATATTGTTTAAAATGAGTTTTTTTGTAATGAATAGTGATTTTTATGAGAATTGATGGTTTAAATTTGATTAAAAAATCAAATATTGTGAGCTTGACTTTTAATTGATGGTTGAGATTGAATACTATCGAAAAATGAGAAAAATTTAATGAAAATCAAACAAAAGCTTGATAAGCACTTCTCCCCCATATTTATTTTGAACAACACATTTTAAAAATAAAAATAAAAATCACATTATAACTTTATAGTTTATACGGTTTTTTATCTCTCCAAAATTCATATTTCAAAAAATATTTTATTTAGAGCATCTTCAATGCATTTCGTAGATTATTGCTGATATGACAATGAAATAGACAGACTTCCAGAGAACGTTACTATCTAATGGTTCATTCTACATTTAAAATATATTAATTAAGTGGCATTTAAAAAAAAAAATTGAATTAATGATCAATTTACTCATGTTCTTCAATATTTAACTAGCTTTTGATTTTGATTTTGATTTTTTTTTTTTTTTTTTTAACTAGTGTTTAAAAATTTTAAAATAAAAAATAAAAATGATTCTTTTTTAGAATATGATATTGAAAAAATGAGTATATGAGAAATAATTCTTTAAAAAAATGGCTTAACGTAAGACGATCGTAACACAACAGATCATGTGATTTCTATTGTTTTAGAATCAAACAATACAAAAGTGAAGTAATTACTACATGATATGTAAATATATTTTATTGTAGCAATTATTCAAATATGTTTACCATTAATGTTTAAGCATATAATTTTATTCTACTTGTTATTGAATTATTGGTTGTAAACTTATTATTTGGCTGCTATTGAAATAATTATAAAATATAATATAATGCCGACTCATTATATTTCATGGAGCGTTCACGTTTAGACGAAGCATATAATATTATTTATTTTTTCAAATCACGTTAATTTAACTTTGTAATTTACGAATTGCAATAAAGAATCATTCTTAATCAATACGGTTTGTTTACTGACATGTTGCGTCTTTTTCAAATATATGTTTACCATTAATGTTCTTCGAAAAGTCATTGCAATTGAGCTAAGCTATTTGTAATTTCCCCAAATAATATTGATAGTCATGATTGCATAAAACCCCATGTTGTACGAGCAAAAGCAGTACTACGACCATGCTGACACATGTGCTGTAGTCAAACATTTGACTGTATACAGTATAAAAATACAAAATGTATCACAGAATTACAATAATAGGCCTCAAGTCCCCTGCGCTTCTTCCCCATTAAGGAATTATTTCCATTTGACCGTCCTCGTACAATTCGACATCGTTTTTGATGGAATACGCCACTAGCTAGCTGACAAGAAACACATCATTTAATTTGGCATTATTATTTCCTATCGTTGACGTTCGTCGGTCGACGGTCCACGGTCAAAGCCAACGTTATAGCTAGACTCTTCGGCTGGATCCGTCCCTGCACGAGCTTATACAATTATTTACAATAAAGTTTGCATAATTTTTTCTTTGTGTTTTATATGTCCCTTTGGTTGGAGTTAAAATCAGATTTTAGTAAATTTTGATGACATTCATGAAATATGTGGTTGAAAGTTATGGTCACATTATTGTTAAAATTAATTGTTAACTATGACTTAGATTAAATCAATATTTTAATCCATATAAATATGGAGCAAATATAAGCTTGGCCGATCAATGTCAGTCCTGTAATGTTTGGGGTCTGAGCCAAAATTCAAAGTTAATATTTATGGTCCATTCGACTAGGATTTAAAATTCAAATTATAATGAGCACAATTTCTCAAACCACATTTTAACCACAAACATTTTCTCTCTAATTTTTAACCCCACATCTTACCTAGAAAACCAAAATAATACAAATTAAAAATCAAATTTTATTTATTTCAACCGCCAAACGGAGCCTATGAGACCTACAGCTTTTTAATCACACATCTTATCAACTTTTAATCTACTAAAAATCTAATTTTTAACAATACCAAACATGGACTTAATAAATTAGGCTTCATTCATTCCTCTTCCGCCTTCCAAAAAAAATTGTAACATGCATGCAAAATCTATTTTTCTTAATCAAGAATCTTGCTTAAAGTATCCTAATTTTGCTTTAGCATAAATAAATAAATATATAAAAATAAAATCTCTATGTTAGGTGATTGAGTGAATATATGATATCTCTATATTTTATTTGTTGAGAAATTCAATTTTATCTAACGTCTGTCATAATGCAGGAATCAGCGAGAAAGCAAAACATGAGTGCCAATACATAAATAAATAAACAACTATGTGACTGTGTAAAAAGAATTTTCCAAAGCACGAGATTGTGTACAAACAATTCTGCATATTAAGTTCTTACCTAATATCATGAATTAATTAACGTTGCAATTTAGTATAAACGAATTCATTAAAAAAATAACGAAAAATTATTTCACAAGGGAATAAATCACTTAGCTTTCGTAATGAGTAATTGTGACTCAGTAAAACAATACTCCAAATTTATGAATTAACCAAAAAGTCAAAAATGAACGAAAGTAAAAGCAAGTTCATGCACTTGACTGTATGACCAGATATTAAATTAGTGTACTCCCTCTTTTGATACTCAATTTGAGTTGAATTCTCAAGACACTACAAACAAAATGGGTTTCGGCAATACCTTAAAAGACAACATTTAGTAGATGAATGTTGTTAAAAGGGACCTATTGCAAAATTTTGACAAGTGAATGTTGCCGATTGGTGTTTATTATTGAGATTTAGCAACATTCAGCAAGTCAATGTTGCAAAAGAATCCATTTTGCAACGTTCGAGCTAGTGTTGCAAAAAATTCACTTTTGCAACATTTAAGTAAGTATTGTTAAAAAGTATCTTTTTGCAACACATGTTAAACGTTGAAAAAGCTTAATTTTGGGTTAAATTTCATTTGATCTAAAGTTGGGGACTAACTTGCAATTTTTTAAAAAAAAATCAAAATTTATACCTAAACCCTTCCCGAGACCGATCTCCCTCCCTCTCTCTCAAGCCTCACTCTCGGTTTCACCCACAACCGTCTCTTCCTCTCGGTCTCTTCCCTCCCTTAGCTGATCACCGTCGTCTCCTCCCCCCATTATAAGCCCACCCCCCCCACCTACTCCACCCCTCCCATTCTCGGTCACTATCGTTGCTGCACACACGAATACACAGTTACATATATTGATTTTTATGCATGTATTGATGTATATGTATGCGCATAGGTAAGTTTATTATTACAATTTCAGAGTTTGATTTATTCTAGATTTCGAATTTTAACTGTTAATTGAAAATTTGATATTTTGATTGTATGTATGTATGTATGTATAATCTTACGTAAAAATTTCAGACACTAAGTTATGTGAATGAGTGTTTATATTGTCACCACAAAACTTATTTTTTACACACAATCTTAAATAATTTGTTTTCATAAAAATAAACTTAATAAATAAAATTACAAAAATAACCTTTTAATTTTCTCAATAATTTATGTGCACATCACAGTCTTACACGAGTCCACAACCAATAATTCAGTTCTCTCATCTCTTTATCACTGACCAAAGAATATAAAGAACAAGGCTGGTTTTGACGGGAACCAATGTTTATGGGACAATCCCCAGTGGGTTTGGTGAATTTTTCTATCGTGATTACACTTTCGAGAAACAAGTTTGAAGGTGAAATTTTTGCTAACAATTTTAAGAATATGATCAAAGTGAAGGTTCTTGATTTGAGCGGAAATGGGTTCCAAGGGACTGTGCCAGAATCCATTGGAAATTTGACAGAGCTGTTGAAGATAGATTTGAGTTTCAATAAATTTTCCTGGAAAATCCTAGAAAATTTGAAGGGATTGAAGAATTCCTAGTAGTTTTGTACAGGAAAAGTCAAGAAACGGATAAGACAATTAATCACCGACCAAAGAAGATCACACGGAATCCACTGTGAAAATCATTCCAATCCCCAAATCGACTGGTTTTTTCTTGACACAAATATTTGGATTTTCGTTGCGTTTCGCCTTCCAAGATATGGATTTGTTCAAAATGAGCCGTTAGTTAAAAATTCATCGCCTTCAATCTTTCTTTACACAAAAAAATTGATCAAGGGTTGCTATATTGCTGTAGGCCGGAATATGTAAATTGAACGGTAGATTCAAGATGCTGGTAGGGCTTTGAGGGAGAAGGGAATTAACTATTTTGGTGTATATAGTTTACCTTTTTTTTAAAAAAATTAGAGAAGGGTGTATTTGTATTTGTATTGTGGTGTATTTATAAAATATATATTTTATTAGTGGTGTTAATATATTGTGGTGTATTTAGTAGTATTTGTGGTGGTAATATATTTACCCTATGTGAATTAAATTTTCAGATTTTTGAATTTAGTTGTGATTTCGAATTTTAATTGGTTAATTTTAGTTTTGGGGTAATGCTAATTAATGTATATATATGTCAAATTTCATATTTGATAATGTATGAATTTCAGTACGTTAGTTAACTGTTGCGGTGACGCAGCTCAAGCCCTTTGAGAATGTTCATGTTGAAGTTCAGAGCAAGTCAGTCAAAAGAAGGATACAACAGGAGCTCGAAATTCATGCTAGCTTAACGCATAGGAATTTGATAAATTTGAGGGCTTATATTCGTGATTCTGATAGGTATTCTTTGATGTATGATTATGCCTCTACCGGTAGTCTTGATGATGCAATGAAAAGAGTTAGGGAAAATGTGCCGTTAGACCCACAGTTTGTTCTTCTTTTTAGCTATAAAATAATATACTCTCTTCGTTCCATAAAGATAAGCTATTAGATATATATATATTAATTGAAAGATATAAATAAATTACATAAAGTGCCAAAGTGGTAGAAAATGTGGAATTTATGTGAGAGGTCGGTGGTTCGATTCACATTCCACGCACACATTTAAATAGTCTTTAATTGGACCTTGGGCATTGGACTTCTTTGATTAAAAATAAATATTTTTATTATTTATTTTTTAATCATTTCCGAATTAATTTTTATTGTTTCTGACTGTTGAGGCAGTTTCTTTTGAAATAATGAAATCTATAAATTTTCAATTTTTTTTTTCTTCATTAATTCTTGGAAGTTATGGATATTTTTCTCTATAAATTCAAGTTATTTTTTAGACATAAACATAGAAACAATTCATAAAATAAAATAAAAAAAAAAATCTTCTTTTCTTGTTCATCTATTATTTCTATACGCTATTCTGGAGTAACCTTGAGAGTTCTGAAATCATTTGTGGTTGCTGCACATAGTGATTCGATCGTTGTATCCTGAGAGTGATTGTCCAAAGATGTTGCAGCAAATTACGACGGACAATTTCACTTTAGGACATCATGCTGTCACGAGTCTCGATCGATAAGTTTTTCTTTTCTGAAATTTTATTGTTCTAAATAACAGTGCCTGCAACTAGTTTTGATTAACATAAGCTTACTTGCATTTTCACACAGATTAAGAAAATGTAATTAATATTGTTAGAATTGTAAATTTTAGTTTGTTTTACCTAATATATCCCCTATTTACTAAGAAAATGACTATATTCATAAAAATGAAAGTGGCCTGTAATTTGGGACGGACGAAAAAGGAATACATGCCTATCTTTGTAGGACGGAGGAGTAGATTACTGATAAGTACGGTTTTTGTACTCATCTTGATTTTAAATTTAGACAATTACGAGTGTTTTAGGATATAATATTTCTAATTATGTATTTATTTTGTTTGTTTTAGGAAAAACCCAAATTTGGACGCGTTTGGAGGCAAAACGGATAAAAAGGGACTAAAACCATACAAAATGGACTCAATTGCATCATATAAATAGTCTAGGGATCGATTTGATTAGCAAACTATGGTAACATGTATATGGGCCTAATTCTAATCCAGTGAGTGACCTAATTTTATAGGAGCATCAGTTTTTTCTGGAAAAAAGGGGAGAGCCGACTTGGGGGCTGCTGGAAACGAGAGAGGGAGCCGCTGGTGAGCTTAAGAGGGAGATTTCTTGAGGGATTATCATTCATCATCAAAAGTGGTCGGTGGTGGAGATAGATAGAGAAAAAGGAGAGGAGGTTGCTTGAAGGGATATACATATATACATTAGCTGGTTGGAGGGTTGTTGTTGATTAATTAAGGTAACGGCGGGCAATTAAAAAAGAAGTTGGCAGGAAGTGGTTGGTTTTGGAGTGAACTACTTGGTGGATTAAAAAGGAGGTCTCGGCTGGAAGGAGTTTTGGTCGGTTGGGAGAGCTTTAGGGGGATCTCGGCTGTTGAATTAGAAGGGGAAAAGTAGAGGGATTCGGCTGGAACAAAAAGAAGCACACGACTGGAATTAGAAGCAGGCTGCTGGTTGATTCGATCATTCAACAAGGAGCAGTCGGTTGTGGAGTAAAAGCAGTATTTCAGTTTATTTTGTGCAATTTATGAGGTGATGTCTATCAATTCTTTTATTGATTATTCATCAATTAATATGCTAGGCTAATCTCTTTTATGTATTGGATGAAGATGAAACTCGTTATTAATTTATTTCAATTCGATAACTAGTAGTTTAATAATTTTTTGTGTTGTCTTGATTGATCTTGCATGCTTTATTGTTATTATTATTTGATTGAGTGGCCACAAGTTAAATATATCGTTACTTGTTGTAGTCTTGAAAAAGTCACAATAAGTTGAAACATTGCATGATCAACACATGAAAAAGAAAATTAATTGTATGTGAATTATCGATTGTCAAGAAACGCATGAATGATTTAAACTACGAATTGTTGAATTGAGATAGGTGATAACAAGTAGATTCGGATTCTAATACATGCTCTCCATTCATATTTTACTCACAAACATTTGTTTTTATTTAAATTTTATTTATTGCAATTTTTTAGAATAGATAGACAAACAAAATCATCTTTTTATTTTAATTGTTTTCATTAATTAAGTCGACGATAAACTAGTAATTAGGACTAAACATTATTCCTCGTGGGAACGATACTCTCAACTCATCACAATTATTACTTGTTAACGATCCCGTGCACTTGCGGGATTCGAACCGAACAATTACCGTGAGATTTAGGACAATTGTTAAGCTACATTTGTTTAGCATATTCATGTTTTTTTAGTTTCAGCTGCTGGGCAAAATTGAATTCAAAGTCATAAGATTCGTTTCCTTTTTCCTGCTAGTTTCCCGTGAGTTTCCATTAAATTATGAACTTTGATTTATTTGTGTTTCTAATAATTTGCACTAGGTATACAGACAAGAGTGATGTGTTTAGCTTTGGGGTAATCTTGGGTGTTCTATCAACTAACTGGTAAAGACCCATTAGATCCTTTGTTTGGTTAAGCAAGTAGTGGAAGAAGTTTGGGACTATGGCTTGGTCGTTTGCAGCAAGCAGGGAAGCATTTTGCATACATCAAAGTTTCTTAGTCAAAATGAACATTGATTTGAGGTTGTGTTTGATAGCGATAGCAGAAAGAAAATAAATTCTAGGGAATTGAATTCTTGAAAATTTGAAGTTTAATGTAATTGATTGATTTAATTTTCTAGGTCGAAAAGTGAGAAATTTTTCAATTTTTGTTTGTATGATTGACATTATTTTTCATGAAAAATAAAACAAAATTTAACTATTTTAATAAAAAAATTATTTTTCACACATTTGTACTTGATAATAATAATATTAATTTTTGAAAAAAATAAATCAATTAACAACAAAAAAATATCAAACGTGATGAAAATAGTAAAAGATTTTCCATGAAAAATAAAATCTCCTATCCCCCAGAAAACAAATTCCTCCAAATCAAGGAAAGTACCGTATTTCTAGAAAAGTTGGAAAACAAATTACATGAAAAACTTAGACTGTGTTCTCTTTGTATTTCAGTTTCCTGTTTTCATTTTCGAAAATATTTTATATTTTCCATTTTCTGTGACTTTTTTCAAAATTGTTGAAAATGCGTTTGGTTTGTTATTTTTGAAATAGAAAATCCAGTTTTAGGCAATTAAACAGTGCAAAAGTTGGGAAATCATCTAAAATATGCATTTTTCATGAAAAATAAACAGTTATCAAGCGGACCCTTAGAGTTCTATTTTTTATTTTTATTTTTTTATCTAGAGATCTGGAGATTGGAATGGAAAGTTTAAAAGGGTGCGTTTGATTGGCGTAATTTTCCATGGAAATATGATTTTCCATGTGAATTTTCAACTTTGCGCTGTTTGGTTGCTTAAATTTTCCATGGAATTCATTTTTCCACTTGCCTCGAAATTCGGTACTTTCCTTGTTTTGAATGAATTCATTTTCCAAGGGGGGAGGAGGTTTTATTTTCCATGGAAAATCTTATATCATTTTCGTTACGTTTGATCATTTTTGTTATTGTTAATTGATTTATTTTTTTCTAAAAATTAACATTATTATTACCAAGTACAAATGTGTGAAAAAATTAAAAAAATATTTTTTTATTAAAATAGATCAGTTTTACTTTATTTTCCATGAAAAATAATGTCAATCAAACAACAAAAGTTGAAAAATTCTCTACTTTTTCCACCTAGAAAATTAAACCAATCAAACACATTAAACTTCTAATTCTCAGAAATTCAATTCTCTAGAATTCAATTTCCTGGAATTCATTTTCTTTCCACCCAAATTCCACCATTGCTATCAAACGCACCCTAAATGAAATTTTTATACCTTTATGATATATGACTGACTCGTGAAAACTTTAAAACAAAAGGAGACTGTTGAATCATCAAGCTTAATTTACATTTATTTATTTCAATTTAGTTGGTTTGATTTTTAAATTATTATGTTGGTTGTGATGTCTTATTACAAGTTGACTAAGTCCAATTATGGGGGAGAATTTGTCGAAGTTTCTATAGAATTTTACAATACATAATGAAAATTCTAATGTTGAAAATTATTTATTTTCGCATTTAAAGTGAAGGGATTTTTAAATTTGGGGTAAAAGGTCAAAAGTATTTTTTAACTCTGTATTTAAAATTTCCACAAATTATTAAGTAAAGCGTGATATTCACTTATAACTTTGATCAAATTTGTTATAGGTGCAATTTTGAAAATATTCTTTTAGAGATGGACTGAATTTTGCGATCAGAAGGTGCGGTTATATTGTGGGATGAAGTTGATGTTTCTATAGTAAAACATTTCTTTTATGATATGATGTTGTCATTCTTGTGAATTTATTAAATATTATCAACACTATTTATTTTGTATGGATTCAAAAATTTGTAATGTATTTACTTTTCTTTTTGTTTAAATTACCGTTTTAATGAATTAATGAGAAAAATACATGTTTTATAAATAATTTCTTCAATAATATTAAAAAAGAAGAAGCATATAACTGGGTTTAAAAAAAAAACAATGCAAAATGTTTCGCAATAGTTAAAAATCGTTGCAAAAGGATAGGACAACACTTAAAAAACGTTGCAAAAGGGCTTATGGGAACACTCAATAAACGTTGCAAAATATCTATTGCAATGTTTAATTCAGGCTTTTGCAATATTCAAAAAATAATGTGAAATGTTTTTTCTCTACGGCAATACTGAAATTTGAGACACTTGCCAAATATTGTAAAAACTTTTTGACAACACTTTTTGAATGTTGCAAAATGTTGTTTTTGTTTTAGTGAGAACTGGAATAAATTAATTCAAAAACACAAAAAAATGGACATATGTAGAAATTTGAAAGCTAGACATAAATACGAATCTTTTGAGGCAATAAAAAGAAGAATCAAGCAATATAAAATCAAATTCACAGGTGATATTGAGAGAAAAAATTCGTTCCTAGTCCGGTATAAGAAGTAAGAACCATATACTTACTTTTGATTTGTAAATTCTCATGTTGTCTCTAGCATTTGGGACCTCCTGGAGTTTGCGTAGGGGAAGAGTTTTAAAAATATTAATTATAGAATTAAGAATTTTAATTAATTTTGAGAATATTATTCTAACTTTTTATTTTTCAGGGTAGTGTGCCTAATTTCCTCAATTAATTACTGGGAAAATCACAGAACTATATAACTAAAACTTTCACTTTTTAAACATAACAAATTTAAGATTTTCTTAAAAAAAATCTTAAATTTGTTATGTTTAAAAAGTGAAAGTTTTAGTTATATAGTTCTGTGATTTTCTTAAATTAATTAGTTAATTAATTAATACAATATTATAATAATTATAATGAGTTGTCAAATAAACGCATAACATTAAATAATAAAATCAAAACAATAAATAATCCACAACCACTCCACTACATCCCAACTCAACCCCGCACTCACCCCACCACCTTGACCCACCCCACCCTACCCCACCCCACCCCACAAAATAACTTTTTTCCTTCTACTTTTCCACACTCACCCCGACCCCTCCCCCAACTCCTCCCCAACCCCACCCACCCACCCACCCACCCTGCCACCACTCACTCACTCACTCACCCACCCACCCCACTCCACCCATCCCAACCCAATCACAATCACCCACTCACTAGTCCCATCCCATCACACCCACCCACCCACCACGCCCACCCCACCCCACTCCAAAAATAAGTTTTTCTTTTTGAGATATGTTTCCACCCCACCCCACCTCACACAAAATGATTTTTTTTACTACTTTTTCACAACTCGCCCAGACTCT
Source organism: Ligustrum vulgare (assembly GCA_963555705.1). Lineage (NCBI taxonomy): Eukaryota > Viridiplantae > Streptophyta > Magnoliopsida > Lamiales > Oleaceae > Ligustrum > Ligustrum vulgare. Next base: position 34,934,900 of record OY743173.1, on the reverse strand, counting down.
ACCTTATCCTATCCTGCCACCTACCGCAACCCCACCCAAAATTAATTTTTTTCTTCTAATTTTCGACTCCCCCACCAGTCTCACCCCAGACCCCACCTCATCCAAAATAATTTTTTTTACTACTTTTTCACGACTCGCCCAGACCCTACCACGCCACATATCCCCAACCCCACCCACCACACCCAAAATTAATTTTTTTCTCCTAATTTTCCAATCCTTTACCCACCCACCTCGACCCTACCTCGCCACCCACCCCACCCCCATCCTACCCCACCCAAATATGATTTTTCTTCTATATTTTCACACCCCACCCTAACAACCCCACCACACCCACCCTAGCAACCCCACAACAACCCACCCCACCCAAAAATGATTTTTTCTTCTATTTTTTACACCCCACCCACCCAGTCATCCCCACCCCACACAAAAATGATTTTTCTTCTATTTTTTCACACTTCCCCCAACCACCCCACCCCATCCCACCACACCGCACCCCGCCACCCACCATACCCTATCAAGAAATTATTTTTCTTCTATTTTTTCACACTTCACACCAACCAGCTCATCTCAACCCATCCTACCCCACACCACCCACGCACCCACCCACCCAAAAAATAATTTTTTTCTTCTACTTTTTCCATCCCCAAACCCGACCTCGACCCCACCCTACCCACCCACCCCACTCAAAAAATAATTTTTTTCTTCTATTTTTCCCCTCCCTGACCCACCCCACCCAAAAAAATGATTTTTTTATTCTACTTTTTCAACCCCACCCCACCAACCCACCCACCCCGACCCTACCTCACCACAAAAAATGATTTCTTCTACTTTTTCTAGCCCCACCCGACCTCTACCCCACCACTCCCACCCCCAAATTCACAGTCAGTCACATAAGTTGACACAAGATTGCAGTTAAGTCACACAAGGTCACACAGAGTCACAATTACAAATTTAGTTGTAAAATCTCACCCCTCCAAAGTCACAGTTGGTCACACAAGGTCAAAGTTCGGTCACACAAAGTCGCAGTTTGGTCAAACGAGGTCACAGTTAGGTCACAGGATGTCACAATTAGGTCAAACAAGGTCATGGTTAGATCACACGAGGTCACAGGTCGATCACATAAAGTTACGCTTCGTTCTTACAAAGTCACAGGTCGGTCACACATAGTTATATTTGACACAATTGTAGGTCACATCACGTCCTCGTCCAATGGTCACACCAAGTCACAGTTGGTCACAATCTATATAATTGGTCACAATGATCCATAATTGATTACATATTATTTATTTATTGGTCATAGTTACCTAATAATTGGTCATAGTCATCAATAATTGATCACTATTTATTTATTGATTGATCAAAACTTACTTGTTTTCTTGATCACGTTCGCACTTATCATAAGTCGCACAAACTCACAATTAGTCAATATATGTTGATCACATATACCTATAATTGATCAAAATTATCATATAATTGGTACGTATTATTTATTTATTGGTCATAATTTACACGTTTCCTCAATCACAATTAGTTAACATTTTTGTTACAATTACCTAATATTTGGTCACATTCCGTATCCTTAGTTTTCTTGGTCACATCCCCCATTTTTCACAAGTCACAATTAGTAAATATTTTGGTCACATTTACCTAATAATTGGTCACATCTCGTACTTGATCACACAAAGTCACGATTTGAACATACAAGGTCACAGTTCGATCACACAAAGTCTCAATTCGGTCATACAAGGTCACAGTTCAATCACACGATGTCATAGTTCGGTCACATGTGTTACCATAACCTTGTGTGATCGAACCGTGCCTTCGTGTGACCAACTGTGAATTTATGTGATCGAATTGTTACTTTGTGTGACCGAATTTTGCAACTAAACCAATTGTGATCTAAATGTGACCTCGTGTGACCAAACTATGACCTTGTGTGATCAAACTATGACTTTGTATGACCAACTGTGACTTTAGGAATGTGTGGGTAGGTGGGTGAGGTTTTTGAACTAAATTTGTAATGTGACATTGTGTGACATGTTGTGACTTTGCATGTGGGGGGGTGGGGTGGGGTGATCTAATTATTAGGTAGGTGTAACCAAAATGTCGACTAAATGTGACTTATGACGAGTAGGGAATGTGACCAATTATTAGATAATTATGACAAAAAATATTAACTAATCATGAAAAAAAAAAAACGAGTAAGTTATGACCAATATATATATAATATGTGACCAACTATAAATGACTGTGACCAATAATATTAAAGGTTGTGACCATCTATAACTTTTTGTGACCATTGGACGAGGAAAAGTATAAGAAAAAAATCATTTTTGAGTTGGGCCGGTTTGTTGGGTTGGTAGAGGGGTAGGGACGGGGTGTGAAAAATTAGAAGAAGAAAAATCATTTTTGGGTATGGGTGGGGTTGGTGGGTGACGGGTATAAGGTCGAGACGGGGTATGGAAAAGAAAAAAATAAATCATTTTTGGGTGCGGTGGGTAGTGGTGGGGTTGTTGGGTGATGGGCATAGAGTCGGAATGGGGTGTGAAAAAGTAGAAAAAAATCATTATTGGGTGGGGTGAGTTGGTTAGGTGGGTGGCGGGGTATGGTCTGGAGCGAGGTGGGTGGGGTGTGAAAAATTGAAGAAAAAAATCATTTTTGGAGAGTGGGTAGGAATGGGATGGGTGAGTATGGTGGGGTGGGGTGGGTGCAAAGGTAGGGTCTAGGGGGTGTGAAAAAGTGGAAGAAAAAAATCATTTTTTAGTGGGGTGAGGTCAATTGGTTGGGTGGGTAGCTAGTAGGTCGGGGGCAGAGTGGGTGTGGAAAATTAGAAGAAAAAAAAGCATTTTTGTGTGGGGTGGGTGGTGGGGTAGGGTGGGAAAACATGGAGAGATAAAAAAAAAAAACTCATTTTGTGGGGTGGGGTGGGCAGGGTGTGTTGGGGTGGGGTTGGTGAGGGCGTGAAAAAGTAGAAGGAAAAAAATCATTTTTGCGGTGAGGTCTGGTAGGGTGGGTTGTTAAGTGCATTTTTATACATTTAAACTAGTATATTTTTGAATATCTTGAGCAAATATCTACTAATTTATGTATATTTTGTGTTTAAATAGGTTAATGTTCAAATTTGAGGCCAAGAATCACAAAAGGAGTGAAGATTTTGCTAATATTCCAAGTTTGTGGACCATTTTGTCACTTCCGGGAAGTCTTGGATGAGCTGCGCAATTAAATGAGGGATCAAATTGCAAGATTTCAAAAGTTGAAGGACCTAAAGTGCAATTTTAGAAGGACCTATTTGAAAAAAATCTGAAAAGTTGGGTACTAAATTGCTCGAGATTAAAAGATGGAGTACTTGATGACAATTATGGAAAGGACAAAGCTTTAAAATCATCCTTCAGCTGAGCCACGCGAACGCGTGGCTTGAACCGAGCCGCGCGCGCAAACCACGGCTCGAAACGGACCCGAGGCCAAATTTGGCCTCGGAATTGAACCGCGAGCGGTTACGTGGTTATAAAACAAACAAAAAAATAATAAAAAATTTTTTCGGGCCGGACCGGGTCAACCCGACCGACCTGGTTTGGCCCATATGCTGAATCTCGCGGATCTAGTGCGTTTTTAGGGTTTTTGGGTGATTTTTGGGGGGTTTAAATAGGAAAAATCCCCACTTTTTAGGGTTACCAAGTAAGTCTTGCCTCTTTTTCATTTTTCTTATATTTTCTCTTAACATTTACCTTATTTAATGCAATGTTTAATTAATGTTTTAATGTTCTTCTTCTAGATTTCATCCTCTTGTTTTAGTTTAAGTTTTTAATATTTGGTATTTTCTCAAATTTCTATCATAAATGTTTTATATTTTAAGTGCATTAAATGTTTTATGCTTGGGTTGTTGAAGATATTAATGGTTGATGAAGAAACTTGATTCAAAGTGAAGGATTCTTGAGTTTTCACTTCAAGAACTTTACAAAAAGGGGAGTTTTCTTTATTATCTTGATTTTAATCATTATTTTAAGTATTATTCATATGTTTATGTTATTTGTTAAATGTTGTTGTTAGTTTATTATGAGTTAATGTTATTGTGTTGGAATTTTTAATTATTTTAAGGTTATTTAAGCATTTTATATTGTTTTTGGATTATGGGTATTTATGTTTATGTATTTGTGATTGTGAATGTTGTTTATGTTTTTTGTAGTTTTTAAAATGTTTGTCATTATGTTAGGTTCTTATTGGAATTTATTATACATGTTAGGTTAAATTTAAAATTTCTCATGTAATTTGGTTAATTGATCAACTTCCACTAATTGATTTTCGAAAGAAGAAATTAGTATAGTTATAATTCACCTTGTTTCATGTTTTCTAGTTAGTTTAATCACCAAATTCTTGTTGTCATTAGTTTACTTTGGATAATTAGTTTTAATTCTAGCTTTTACATATTGTTGTCTATTTGTTTTAATTAACTAGTTTTTCATATCGCCATATTCTACTTTATGTTAGTTAGTATTCACCATCAAACCAACTTCTTATGTTGCTTGACTTTTCTTTTAAAATGAAATCAATAATTTTAGTCACAAATCAATCAATCATCGTGGGTACGATAACCCAGACTTTCTTAGTCCACTTTACTATTTGAACGCGAACCATGCACTTGCGGTATACGATTTTAGCGAACAAGTTTTTGGTGCCGTTGTCAGGGATTGATTTTATTTGTACTAAATGCATTGATTTTTGTTAATTGAATTGTCTTCTCATTCTCATCTCTTTCTTCTTTTTATTTTCATTTTCTAGGTACTCTTGCCTTGTTTATGCAACAACGTCCAACTTGGGACATTCTTCCATTTGATCCCGAACGAACTTTTAGAAGGAGGATTAGGGAAAGAAGAGAACAATTTGAACAATAAAGAATACAAGGCAATATGGGGGACAACAACCAAGGTGGTGCCAACCCCGCTATTGATGAAGATGATAGACCAATGGGGCAATTCATTGTCCCTCTCATCACTCAAAATCGAGGAAGCATCACAAATCCCCCATTTGGACGTCCGGACTTTCATCTAAAGTCGGATGTGATAAATCTCTTCAAGGGGCATCTACAATTCTATGGAATGACCGAGGAGAATCCATTTACTCACATCTCGCGGTTTTTGGAGATGTGTAGTAACTTTGATTATCCGGGAATTAGCAAGGAGGCTATCAACATGTGGTTATTTCCACATACCCTTAGAGATGGAGCTCGTGAATGGTTAGATGCCAACCAGGTTGGAAGTATTACAACATGGAATGATCAAAAGTTCACTACAAAATACTTTCCTCCGTCAAAAGTGGCTAAATTGAAGAATGATATCTCCACATTTCGGCAACTTGACACCGAATGTTTCTATGAGGCATGGGAAAGATTCAAGGAGATGTTGAGGAAATGTCCAAATCATGGGTTCACCAAGCAAATGCAAGTTCAATATTTCTAGCTTGGGATGAATCCATCTAGTCGAGTGACGGTTGATTCGGCCTCCAATGGAGCTGTCACTACAAAATCACCTAATGAGGCAATTGAGCTCTTTGAGAGGATGGCTAGTCACAATTCTACTTGGCCAACCGACCGCATGGTACCAAAGAAAGCCGCGGGAATTCATGAAGTTGATGCATATCTGGCTTTATCGGCAAAGATGTCTTCTATTCAAGAAGTGTGATGATTTGTCTTCTCAACATACGGTAAAAGCAATCTACCCTCCTATTTCTATTTGTGATGTATGTGGAGCAACACACAAGTTTGAGGAATATCCCATGCTAAAAATGGCTTCTACTTCAAATGAGAAAGTGAATTATGCTCAAAATTTCAACCGACCACAAAGCAATCCTTACTCCAACACATACAATCCGGGTTGGAGGAATCATTCGAATTTTTCTTGGTCCAACAATCAAAATCAAGTAAAGCCTCCCGATTTTGTTCAACCTCCCGGTTTTATTCAACCTCCACCACCCCAAGAGAAGAACCCTTCCATTGAGGAGATACTCATGCAATTCATGAACAAAACCAATACTATTCTTCAAAATCAAGCGGCTTCTATCAAAAATCTTGAGACTCAAGTTGGGCAATTGGAAAAAATGATGACGGAGAGACAACAAGGAGCATTTCCAAGCAATACCGAGATAAATCCAAGGAAAAATGTGCAAGCCATCACTACAAGAAGTGGAATTCAATTACCGAAAATCATGATAAAGCAACATATGGCACAACCCGAGGTGAAAAAAAAAGGTAATGAGCATATTGAAGAGACGAATGAAAATGATGCAACATTGAAGGAAAGTGGAGAGACTTCAACAAAGGTGCCTACTCCAGTGAAAGCTTATGTGCCCCCATTCCTTTTCCTCAAAGACTCCAAAAGTACAAGGTGGATGCACTGTTTGGTAAATTTCTTGAAGTCTTCAAGAAACTTCACATCAACATACTATTTTCCGATGCATTAGCACAAATGCCTAGTTATGCAAAGTTTATAAAAGACATACTTTCAAACAAAAGGAGGCTAGAAGATCATGAAACTGTGATGCTCACGGAAGGGTGTAGTACCATATTACAAAACAAATTGCCTCCAAAAATCAAAGATCCAGGGAGTTTTACTATTCCTTGTACTATTGGTGATACTTTTGGTAAAGCATTATGCGATCTTGGTACTAGTATTAATTTAATGCCTTTGTCTATTTTCAGGAGATTGGGCATGGGAGAGGTGAAGCCAACCACAGTTTCATTGCAATTGGCTGATCGTTCTATTAAGCATTCGCGTGGTATTGTTGAGGATGTGCTAATCAAGGTGTACAAATTCATCTTCCCCGCCGATTTCATCATTCTTGATATGGAGGAAGACCTTGATATCCCAATCATCTTGGGAAGACCCTTCCTAGCAACCGATCGAACTTTAATAGGTGTGCAAGGAGGTAAGTTGATATTGAGGGTTCAAGATGAGCAAATCACATTCGACATCATGAAATCCATTAAGTATCCTGTCGAAGTAAATTTATGCTCCCGAGTAGACATCATTGATCAAGAAATGGCTACATCATTCATCTATGAGTCATCTAAGGATCCCCTTGAGACTTGCATTGCTCACTCTATAACCACCAAGGGAGAGGATGATTTAGACATTGGAAGGATGTCACAACACTTGGATGCTTCCAAATTTTATCCCTTCAAGAAGAGGCCATATTTTGAAGAATTGGGAGAGAGTTCTTCTCCTTCACTACCCTCCATTCAACAAGCCCCAACTCTTGAGCTCAAACATCTTCCATCACATTTGAGGTATGCATACTTGGGTGATTCTTCTACCCTTCCGGTTATTATCTCTAATTTGTTGAATGAAGTGGAGGAAGAAAAACTACTCGAAGTGTTGAAAATGCATAAAATGACTATTGGGTGGACTATGGCGGATATCAAGGGTATTAGCCATACCTTATGCATGCATAAAATCCTCATGGAGGATGATTTCAGACCAAAATTGGAACACCAACGCCATCTAAATCCAAACATGAAAGAAGTGGTAAAAGTCGAGGTATTGAAGTGGTTGGATGCGGGAATTATCTATTCAATCTCGGATAGTGCATGGGTGAGTCCCGTCCAATATGTTCCAAAGAAAGGAGGTGTCACGGTGGATGAAAATGAGAACGACGAGCTTATTCCTACAAGGCCCGTGACGGGATGGAGAGTGTGCATTGACTACCGGAAGTTGAACAATGCCACTCGAAAAGATCACTTTCCTCTCCCCTTTATTGACCAAATGCTTGAGAGGTTGGTGGGGGCATTCTCATTATTGTTTCTTGGATGCATACTCGGGCTACAAACAAATTTTAATAGCCCCCGAAGATCAAGAGAAGACCATCTTCACATGTCCATATGGGACTTTTGCTTATAGGAGGATGTCGTTTGGTCTTTGCAATGCACTAGCTACTTTTCAACGTTGTATGATGGCCTTATTCTCTGACATGGTGGAAAAATTCATCGAGGTATTTATGGATGATTTTTCAGTTTTTGGTTCTTCTTTCAATGAATGCTTGGATAATCTTGATTTAGTGTTGAAAAGATGTGAAGAAACCAATTTAGTACTTAATTGGGAGAAATGACATTTTATGGTGAGAGAGGGCATTATACTTGGCCACCGAATTTCACAAGGGGGGATTGAGGTTGATAAAGCCAAAATACAAGTTATTGAGAAATTGCCTCCTCCTACTTCGGTGAAAGGCATAAGGAGCTTCTTGGGGCATGCGGGATTCTATAGGAGATTCATCAAGGATTTCTCTAAAATCACTAAGCCTCTTTGTTCTCTACTTGAGAAGAACAACACTTTCCATTTCTCTCAAGAGTGTCTATTGGCTTTCAACACTCTTAAGGAGAGGCTTATCTCGGCTCCTATTATTGTGGTCCCGGATTGGAGCTTACCATTTGAGCTCATGTGCGATGCTAGTGATTATGTCATGGGAGTGGTTTTGGGGCAAAGGAGAGGTAAAGTGTTGCATGTGATCTACTATGCAAGCCGAACATTGAGTGATGCTCAATTGAATTATGCCACAACCGAGAAAGAGATGTTTGCCGTGGTCTTTCTCTTTGACAAATTTAGATCTTATCTCATCGGCTCAAAGGTAATTGTCTATACCGATCACTCCGCTCTAAAATACTTGCTTGCTAAGAAGGATGCGAAGCCAAGATTGATTAGATAGGTCCTTCTCTTGCAAGAATTTGATTTGGAAATCCGTGATAAGAAGAGAGCGGATAATCTTGTAGCCGATCATCTATCTAGGCTTGATCAACCTAAAGAGTTGGGAGTAGAGGAAATCAATGAAGCCTTTCCGGATGAACAACTATTGCATGCCAAACATCTTCTCCAAGTGTTCGAAGCACCATAGTATGCGGACTTCGTGAATTTCCTTGTAAGTGGTATTCTTCCCCCAGACTTCTCTTATCAACAAAAGAAGAAATTCTTTACCGATGTGAAACATTATTTATGGGATGAGCTGTAACGCCCCGGGTTCTGAACACCCGGGTGCGCCACTTCTTCGTCTCAAAATTGACTTTAAAGAAAATAATTTAGCGGAAAATAAATTTAATTGAAATTCCATTTCACATAACTTTATAAAAATTGACTCAAACTGTCGAAATAGTTTAAACATGGAAAAATAACTTGAACGTAACATAATGAAATAAGTTTATAATTTAAATATAAAACAATTCATAAAACTTGTGTCTCAATTATTTAAATGAAATTAACGATAAATAATTTAACGAGTAACATTCGTAAAATTTTCTAATAACATCATCATTTATTTAATTTGTCACCGCTCCCATTTCATTCGCCGCCTTCTCTGAGATCTGCAAAAAACTGTTAAAATAATGGAATGAATATTTTGAAAAATACTCAGTAGACTCATCGTCAATAATTAATTTACAGAATAATTGAACACGTAATTATGCAATCATATAGTGACATCATCATCATATTTTTGGGCTATTTTATTTTCAAAATCAAGGCTCGTAAAATCATAGGGTGTGGGTAGTCTCGTCTCGTGCACTTAAGGCACAAAAGTTATGCATAACATCATCATTTCTCATTTATCTCATAAGAGATATTCTTTTCTCGTCTCATGCATCAAAGCATGTAAATCACGTAATTTCACATAAGACATGCAATTATAATTTAAACTAATTAATGGGGGCGAGTCTACCTCAAATCACGAGTCTGAAAGTTGAGCAAGAAAATTCACGTTGTTCTTCTAAATGTCCAAGCGCCTCGTCTAGCTCATATGTTAAATTTTTCTTACGAAATTTATTGTTTATAACAAATTGAGGACTGAAATGATTATTTTAAAACTTGGGGTCTAAAATGAATACTTTTGAAAGTTGAGGGACTAAAATGAGTACTTTGAAAGTTGGGTTGAAACTCAAAACGAATATTAAACTATAGGGCTGAAATAATTGATTTTCAAAATGAAATGGCTGATTAAAACTCATTTAAAACTTAAGGGCTAAAATTGATGATTTGAAACCAAAAGGGACTGAATTGAATAACTTTTCAAACTTGGGGGACCAAGGTGAAAATTAAGAAAAAAAATCAAAATATTTAAAAAAACAATATCATCTCTCTCTCCCCATTTCAGATAAGAGAAGAGAGAGGGGGGGGGAAACGCGACCGGACGTCGCGCCTCGCGCACGCCGGCCTTCGGCCGGCGATTCGCCGACGCAACGTCGCCGCAGTGTGGCGGCAAGCGGCGGCAGGAAGGGGGTTCAAATTTGGGATTTAGGTGCGCGATTGGGTGCGGAAGTAGAGGCAAATCGAGGGTCGGAGGTCGCGAGTTTTTGAGTTGTGACTCCGGCAAATTTTCGGCCAACCAGACGGCGGTCGAAGGTAAGGTATTTGGTTCAGGTTTTATTTCTTGGTTTTGGGTTTTGATTTGGGGAAATTTGATTGTGGCTTTTGGGTGAGGCAATGACAGTTGGAGGTGTTGATTCCGACGCGGTGGTGGTTTTGTGAGATTGGGTTTTCTCCGTTTGAGATGGTGGTTCGGTTTGGATGGACTATGGGATGGTGTGGTGTGTTTGGAGTTGTCAATTTCATAAGGGCAGCGGCGGGTTGTGGTGTGCGACTGGGTTGTTGCAGTCGTTGCTGATGGTGGATTAGCGATTGGGTTGTAATGGTAGTGAAGGTGTGCCATTGAAATTGGTGGTGACAGTATTTTGGTTGTGGTTTGTGTTGCAGGCTTGGTTTTTTTTTTTTTGGTGATATTGAAATGGGCGGCTGGAGGACGAAGGTGGAGGTTTGGGTGCAGCCGTGACTCGATGATTGTGTGGCCTTGACTGGTGTATTTGGTGTGATAGTAGCCATGGTGGTTTTGGGCAGTGAATTCAATCTGTGGTGGCTGGTGGTGGTTCGAACATGGTGTTGTGGCTTTGAGGTCAGCTGATTCGGTTGGGGCGATGGTTGTATGTGGTGGTTGGTGATGATTTCTGGTGGTAATTGGTGTTGGTCAGCACGGCAGTGGCTCAGTGGTGGGGTTCGAAATTGGAGGAGGATGAAGAAGTTTGAGAGAGGGGAAGACATACCCAGCAGTCGTGAAGTCTGGTGCGTCGAGGGAAAAGAGGCGAGGCATCTATTTAATAGTTGATTTAGGTGTTAAACATGGTAGTTTAGGTTAAATCTTGATTTATGGAAAAATGTGAGAATTTTGGGAAGTGAATATGGTTGTGTAAGGAAATACTTGGAAAATAAGTTGTTGATTTAGTTGGGCCAAGAATTTATTGATTGGGTTGTTAAAAGGGCTTGAATGATCGGTAAAATATTTGGGCTCGAGATGTTGGATTGGATTAAAACAGTTGAAATTCGGACTCAATATAATTAATACTTGGACTTTGAAAATAAACTATGATATTAAAATATTTTTGATAAAGATAGAAATTTGACGAAGATTTTGAATAAATTAAATTGAAATTGAACTACGATAAATTTAAATAATTTAAATTTTAACTTAAATGACTAGATGAAAATGTGTTTAAAATAAATAGGTAAAGTCGTAGCGACACGTTTTAGATAATATTTATTTAAATAAGTCATGGAAAATTCTTGATCGCTACATGAGCCATATTTATTCAAGAGGGGGTCGGACCAAATTATTAGGAGATGTGTTCCCGAGGAAGAAATGGAAGCAATTCTTGATAGGTGTCATTCATCACCTTATGGGGGGCATTTTGGAGCTTCTAAAACCGCCTCAAAGGTTCTTCAATCGGGGGCCAACTTTGTTACATGATGCTTATACCTTAGTATCCAAATGTGATAGATGCTAAAAGAGTGGGAATATGTCCCGGCGTAATGAAATGCCATTGACTTCAATCTTGGAAGTGGAGATTTTTGATGTTTGGGGAATTGATTTCATGGGGCCATTTCCATCCTCGTTCTCAAATCAATATATTTTAGTAGTGGTGGACTATGTTTCTAAATGGGTAGAGGCGGTGGCATTGCCCACTAATGATGCTCGGGTGGTTGTCAATTTTCTCAAAAAGAACATTTTACATGCTTTAGAACCCCTCGACTCATCACTAGTGATGGAGACAAACACTTTTGCAATCGCCTCCTTGACTCACTTTTGTCAAAGTATGGAGTGAAGCACCGAGTAGCCACATCCTACCATCCCCAAACAAGGGGCCAAGTGGAGATCTCAAATCGAGAGTTGAAAAGAATTCTTGAGATGACGGTGAATACATCAAGGAAAGATTGGTCGAAGAAGCTAGATGATACATTATGGGCTTACCGCACCGCATTCAAAACTCCTATTGGTATGTCTCCATTTTGTATTGTTTTTGGAAAATCATGTCATCTCCCCGTTGAACTTGAGCATCGAGCATTTTTGGCTACACGGGCATTAAACTTTGATGCAAAATTAATTGGTGAGAAGATGTTGCTTCAACTTAATGAAATTGATGAATTTCGCCTCAACTCATATGAAAATGCTCGCATCTATAAGGAGAGGACCAAGAAATGGCATGATAACCACATTGTGAAGAGAGACTTCAAAGTTGGGCAACAAGTTCTTCTATTCAACTCCCGACTTCGATTATTCCCCGGAAAGCTCCGATCCCGTTGGTGGGGGCCATTCACAATTTCTCAAATTTTTCCCCATGGAGCTATTGAGCTATATCATCCCGACAAGGGATATTTCAAAGTCAACGAGCAAAGGATGAAATCATTCTTGGAAGGGGAACCCCTGGAGGAAAAGTCATCATTTCTCCTCAATGCTTCCGAATAAAAATCCAAAAGTCGAGTTTATGACTTTAACCAAGCGGTTTTTGGGAGGCAACCCAAATTTCTTCTCTTTTGATTTACTTGTATTTATTTACTTTACTTCTTTACTTCCTTACTTCCTTTTTAATTAATTATCAAACTTTTGTAGGTAACAATTTTTTTGAAAATCCTAAGTGCCATTGTCCTCAACAAGTTTGAGAGTGAACCACATTCGACGAAAGCTTAGGTCAATTTCAACATCACAAACAAGCATTGAATCAGGGAAGTTTCACTACCTCTTTTCTTCTTTACATATTGTTTCTATTTTCACATTGAGGACAATGTGTAATTCAAGTTTGGGGTGTTGACTTCATTTTGCACTTTATCATGTTAGATAGCCTTACCGGCTTAAGATATTGTAATGTTTGATTTTATTCATTTTGTTGTGAAAGTTGACATGCTAGATAGCCTTGTCGGCTGAAATGATTTGATGTTTGAAATTGCTGGTTAATTCACGAATCATGACCGAATATGCTACTTGTGCCTATTTTTATAAATTGCTTATCTATGAGTGATCCTGAGTTCTCTTGAGCACAATAGTCATAACTAATTGTTGTTGAGATTTGGAATCCACTGAAGGTTGGAAAATTTGTGAAGTAGAAAAATTAGGTTGTGAGCTTGTATCTTCAATTTTTATCAACCTATCCAATTCCTTCTCAATGATTTTAATCTCTTGATCCTTTGTGAGACAAGTTTGGGGGTGGTCGAGTTGATAAAGGAGAAAGTCTAGATGTGTAGTGATTCCATGCATGCTTGATTTAAATTTGTGTGGAGTGTCGTTGATGTTAGTATAAGCTAAGTGATGACCAAATGCTAGAGATTTAAGCCCATTTTAATTATTGCATTGTCCTATCTCGTAGCCTTTTTGACTCGAGTAATTAAGCCCGTAGGAGTATCTTGAAACTTGGTGCCTTAAGTTTGAAACTTGGGAGTTACCGGCCTAAAGCTCGCTACATGGGTCAATTAGAAAGCTTAATGAGTAGGGTACACACACACACTTGTAAAAAAAAAAAGCACATCATCATCATTGCATTTGCTTAATAAGTCTACCTCACTTCGTAGCCTTTTTGACTCGAGTTAGTAAGTCCGTAGGGGTATTTTGAAACCTGGTACCCTTTGATCTTAAAACAATCGGGGAGTTGCCGACCTAAAACTCGCTACATGGGTCAATTAGAAAGCTTAAGGGAGTGAGGAAGTCACGAGCAATCATCACATTAGTTTGTAGAAATCATGCATTTGTATTTGCATAAGGGCTTAGATTAATAGTGAGTTTGAATTGCTTGATATAAACTTTAATGTTGAAACACTCATCTAGTGGAGAGTCACTGCATATCTAGATTGTTGAGATTGCTGGTAAGTCATAACCAGGCTTTAGTGTATAAAGAAATGTGTGAATTGAGAGTCACCCCTAGGATTGCATTTCGGGAGAGAAAATAAATAATATGGGGGGGGATGAATGTCACGAGAGGGTAAGGAATGAAATTGACCACTAAGGGTGGATAGTATTATTTTGAAATTTATCCTTCCTACAATGTTTCTTTGAATCTTAGTAACAATTGGAAGTGACTATGCACACACACACCAATCAAACATGAGATAAGCTCAACTTCTTTTTGTAGTATTATTTTGAAAACATAATTATGAATTAATCATGCAATTTTACACTCAAGTAAGAATTTTCAAGTTATCTAGTATTGTTGATCATTCATTTACTTTCTTTTTGAGTTACTAGATATTCTTGCTCGGGACGAGCAAGAGCTTAAGTTTGGGAGTATTTGTTAAGTACATTTTTATACACTTTTTATAACTTTAAACTAACATATTTTTGAATATCTTGAGCAAATATCTACTAATTTATGCATATTTTGTATTTAAATAGGTTAATGTCCAAGTTTGAGGCTAAGAATCACAAAAGGAGTGAAGATTTTGCTGATATTCCAAGTTTGGGGACCATTTTGTCACTTCCGGGAAGTCTTGGACGAGCTGTGCAATTAAATGAGGGATCAAATTGCAAGATTTCAAAAGTTGAAGGACCTAAAGTGCAATTTTAGAAGGACATATTTGAAAAAAATCTAAAAAGTTGGGGACTACATTGCTCGAGATTAAAAGATGGAGGACTTGATGGCAATTACGGAAGGGACTAAGTTGCAAAATCATCCTCCAGCTGAGCCACGCGAACGCATGGCTTGAAGCGAGCCGCGCGCGCGAACCACGGCTCGAAATGGACCCGAGGCCAAAGTTAGCCTCGGAATTGAACTGCGCGATCGCGCGCGGTTATAAAAAAAAAAACAAAATTCAGGCCGGACCGGGTCAACTCGGCCGACCCGGTTCGGCCCATATGCTGAATCTCGCGGATCTAGTGCGTTTTTAGGGTTTTTTTTTTTTTTGGTGATTTTTGGGGGGTTTAAATAGGAAAAATCCTCACTTTTTAGGGTTACCAAGTAAGTCTTGCCTCTTTTTCATTTTTCTTGTATTTTCTCTTAACATTTACATTATTTAATGCAATGTTTAATTAATATTTTAATGTTCTTGTGTTCTTCTTCTACATTTTATCCTCTTGTTGTAATTTAAGTTTTTAATATTTGGTATTTTCTCAAATTTCTACCATAAATATTATATATTTTAAGTGCATTTAATGTTTTATACTTTGGTTGTTGAAGATATTAATGGTTGATGAAGAAACTTGGTTCAAAGTGAAGGATTCTTGGGTTTTCACTTCAAGAACTTTACAAAAAGTGAAGTTTTCTTTATTATCTTGTTTTTAATCTTTATTTTAAGTATTATTCATATGTTTATGTTATTTGTTAAATGTTGTTGTTAGTTTATTATGGGTTAATGTTATTGTGTTGGAATTTTTAATTAGTTTAATGTTATTTAAGTATTTTAGGTTATTTTTGGATTGTGGGTATTTATGTTTATGTATTTGTGATTGTGAATGTTGTTTATATTTTTTGTAGTTTTTAAAATGTTTGTCATTATGTTAGGTTCTTATTGGAATTTACTATACATGTTAGGTTAAATATAAAATTTCTCATGTAATTTGGTTAATTGATCAACTACCACTAATTGATTTTCGAAAGAAGAAATTAGTGTAGTTATAAAAACTTAATTCACCTTATTTCATGTTTTCTAGTTAGTTTAATCACCAAATTCTTGTTGTCATTAGTTTACTTTGGATAACTAGTTTTAATTCTAACTTTTACATATTGTTGTCTATTTGCTTTAATTAACTAGTTTTTCATATCGCCATGTTCTACTTTATGTTAGTTAGTATTCACCATCAAACCAACTTCTTATGTTACTTGACTTTTCTTTTAAAATGAAATCAATAATTTTAGTCACAAATCAATCAATCCTCGTGGGAACGATAACCTGGACTTTCTTAGTCCACTTTACTACTTGAACGTGAACCGTGCACTTGCGGTATATGATTTTAGCGAACATGGGTGGTGAGGCGGGCAGGGTGTGTCGTGGTCTATGGCTGGGATAAGATCAATTTGTTTAATTGCGATGAGGTGGGGTTGGGTTGAGGTGGGATGGGATGGGGAAGTGCAGAAAAATATCGGGAGAATATAAAAATAAACTTACTTTTGGGGTGGAGTAGGATATGGGTGGTGAGGTGGGATTTGTGGGTGGGTGGGGTTGGGGATGTGGTTAGGGTGAGATTAATTTGTCACTTTGCGATGAGGTGGGGTAGGTAGGGTCAAGTGAGGTTAGGTTGGGGTGGGATGGGATGGGATGGGTGTGGGGTGGGGTGGGAAAGTGTAGTAAAACATCGAGAGAAAATAAAAATAAACTTATTTTTGGGGTGGGGTAGGATATGGGTGGTGGGATCGGAGGATGTGGTTATGGTGAGATCAATTTGTCACTTTAAGATGAGGTGGGGTGGGTGGGTGGGATGGGGAATGATAGGAAAATATTGAAAGGAAAAAAATAAAAATTATTTTTGGTATAGGGTGGGTGGGGTGGGGTGATGGTCTGTGGCTGGGATAAGATCAATTTGTCACTTTGCGATGAGGTAGGGTAGGGTTGAGTGGAGTGGGGTTGGGGTTGGGGTGGGCTGGGCTGGGAAAGTGTAGGAAAACATTGGGTGAAAATAAAAATAAACTTATTTTTGGGGTGGAGTAGGATATGGGTGGTGAGATGGTGTGGGTGGGCAGGGTGGGTGGGTGGGGTCTGGGGATGTGGCGAGGGTGAGATCAATTTGTCGCTTTGCGGTGGGGTGGGGTTGAGTAGGGTTGGGTTGGGGTGGGGTGGGATGCGGAAATGTAGGAAAATATCGAGAAAAAATAAAAATAAACTTATTTTTAGGTTGGGCAGGATATGGGTGGGCAGGGTGGGTGGGTGGGGTCGGGGAATGTGGATAGGGTGAAATCAATTTGTCACTTTGCAATGAGGTGAGGTAGGGTCGAGTGGGGTTGGGGTGGGGATGAGAGGGGGAATGATAGGAAAACATCGAAAGGAAAAAAATAAAATTTATTTTTGGTGGGGTGGGTGGGTAGGGTGGGTGGGGGTGAGTGGGTGGTGGGCGGGGCGAGGCAGGGTGGGGTGTTGGTAGGTTGTGACGTCAAAATTTGAAATTTTGATTTAATACTATATTAGTTTTAATATAATATATAGTAAATAATTATGTTTATCTTATATATATTATTATATTTATTTTTAATTATTAAACATCTAACTAAATGAATTAATACCTTAATTTAAAAAAAAAGATTTTCTTCACATAATTTTTGAATTGCATATTTGAAACACAAGGTTTTATGTAATTTTCCCTTAATCACTAATAGACAATATGTTAAATTTTGGGCTCAATTCAATTCTAGTAATTAGGCTAAATAAACAAGTAGTATGGTATTATTAGTGGATTAGATTACATTTCAAGATTGGTTAGTTGCACAAATTACTGTATTTATATAACAAAAACGATTTTTACTGCACAAAAGAAAAATTATGAAATATACTTCTCTTTGCTCGTCTTCTTCTCCATTGCCTACCACCTCCTGCCATCTTCTTCCCCATTTCCTACCATCATCTACCACCAACTTGCCGCCAACACCACTGAACCACCACCTTAACCACCTGTTCAATCTCCATCATCCTCGCAACACATAAATCAACCTTAATGCCCTCACCACACGAGTCGCCAGCCACATCCAAACTGCAAGGAACCACCCAAGCACCAATACCGAAACTCAAAAATCACAGAATCAACAAACCTATCTAGAATCGATAAAAAATGGATGAAGGAGAGACCGAAGGTATAGTAATACTGAGGACAAACATGCAAAGCTGACTTCAAATCTACAACCAGACACTCTCACAACAAACTTAGGACCGAAACTCATTCAGAAGAAAAAACCCAGCCACAATCACCACAATAAAAATGTGTATCTACAAAAATAGGGGGGGACCCAAGGTAGACGACATTCAAAACTGACCTATGAAGCCACAATCCACTACATCGAAGAAGGAGCAGTTCACGAGCTTCAATCCTAGTAGTTTCCCAAATTCGAAATTAGACTGGTTGAGCTTATGAATATCGGGTCTTGTTGCATGAGAGCGGTTTGTTTGGTTTCAGTTACCTGAAAATATAGTAAAGAATAATGCCTGAAAGTTGTTTGATATTATGTCTGAGATAAAGTATCATAAAAATTTGTAAAGTATCAAGCTGTGATACTAAAAAAATTGAAAAGAATTATAAGTATCATAATATGACACTAAAAAAATTCTGCCTACCAGTTCTCCCCTTGTTTAGGGCAATACCAGTTCCCTTTCTCTCGCTAGCTCTCTGTTCCGTTAACATCTGTACATCTCTGCAATCCTCCGTCACATGCCCAGAGAACCTGTGATACGCACAATACGCTCTGGTCATTGGCTGTTTCCCGGTTCGGTTAGCATCAGCTACTTCCGGGGCAGTAACGGGAACGCCATATGGTAGGGCAGAGTGTAAGTTGGGAATAGCCTCAGTAATTTCCGCGGAATAGCTTGATCCGAACCTCGGAAACGGGCATGATCCACCTCCGCAGTGGTTTTCAGACTAGTTTTTACTTCCCCTAGTTGTTGGGAGGGCCCCAGATGGATATCCGGTGTTATACCTTTCTTGAGGGTGACTATCCCTAGCTTTAGCCATCTCCTCAGAGATGATTTCCTCCTTTATTAGGTCTATGAGGGCATTGTAACCCCTCGATTTTCGGCTTCGCATGTCTCTCCAAAACATGCTAGTCATATCCAAGCCTCCCTTCAAGGTGGAAAGCATTTAAGCCTCTGTGATATTTTAACAATTGTGCATCTCCTAGGTAAACCAGGCTAGATAGCCTTTTAATGATTCATTCCTCCCTTGCCGCAAGTCTTGCAAGCTTTGAAGGGGGAGTTTCCCCGGTCTAGAGGACACAAAGCCATTCTTGAAGGCTACTTTCAAGTCTCTCCAGTTGTGGATGCTGTCGGGTGGGAGTTTCTTGTGGCATTTCCTTCAAGTGTCAAGGAAAAGGCCTTGCACATTATCACTGGAATGGCTTCGGTCATTTCCATGCTAGAGCGATAATTAAGGAGGTTGTCATTCGGGTCACCCCTTTCAGAGTACTTTGTTATCTTCGACATCTCAGATTCGGCTGGTACTGGGTATCTCCTTATGCCCTCCGATAAGGGGCTTATTTCCTCATCATCGTCAAGTTCGTACGAAAGGATGTTCATTGTTATTGTAGTTGGTATCTAACCTTATACCCCCCCGTAATGGTGGGACTGGTAATTTGGCCTTTGAGCCTGATTCATTCTGTAGGGTGATAAGACTTGCTGTATTGTTGCTCCGGGAAATCATATTGACTTCCATGCGTTTGGGAGTAAGCTTCTGCAACCCTCCTCTCCCGCCTATTCCTAGGCTCTTGTTGAAAGGAATTGGCTTATTGAGCTTCATCATACGTATTTGTAGGCACCATATTCTGTGATTGAGCATCAACTCTCCACTCTTGCCTATTTCTAGGTGCTTGCGTATGAGGGCGAACTTCTTCAGCTCTTCCCCCACGTCTATTTCTAGACTATAGGCCTCCTATCCAGCTAAATATTCCTCTTCGGCATTTTCCAAAGGTACCTGGTAGTAATTTACAGTGTCCGCGACGGAGAGCGATTATTGCAATTGAGTCTGGAGGTAATGTGGTGGTTCAACCGGGTTGTTTGCCATATATCCCCTTGCCATGTAACCGTTCATGGCAGAAGTTTGCTCGATCTGCTGTCTTTGCATTTCTATCATTTGGGCTACCATGTTAGTCATGTTTCTCATCAGGTGGCTATTTCGGTGCCTGCGAGGGTGGTTTAGGTAGAGGGATCTCCTTGTCAACACCCTGAGGCTAATTATGCGGGTGCATTCCTTCATTGGAGGCAAACTGTCTGTCCCTACTTCTGCAGGGGTTTACGTCGTTATCAATTTCACTCATTGCTACAGTGGTTTTTTACCGTCCTTTCTTCAAGGTGGGTAAACTTTTATTCCAAAGTTTTACGCCTTTGTCAAGGTGAATAAACTTATATTTCAAAGTGTTTTGCCCGTTTCAGGGTGAATAAACTTATATCTCAAAGTTTCAAGCCTTTTTCCAGTTGAGTAATATTTCAAAGTTTTTGGCCCTTTTCAGAATTATTTACGATTTTTTGTTCTTTTTCAAGAGGTTCTCCACCTTTTTTGAAGGTTCTTATTTCTTTTTACCACGTGATTTCGTGGTTAGAAGTGTGACTTCCAACAGACGGTGCCAAAATACTGACCACAAAATCTGGTAGGACCTTGGATCAATAGGTTTCAGCTCCTCTCTCTTGAACACGTGAACTTTCTGCGCATGAAGATAAACGATTAGCATGCAAATAGGACCAAGGGGGTTCCCATTTGCACTCCGACACCTAAGTCAATACCCATTTCGAGTAAGTATAAGTTGAATGCAGTAAATATAGGTGTGTAAAAGAGAGAAAAGGGAGTGAGAGTAGCATATCGAGTTAGAGTATAGAATTGCTAACCTTTTTCTTGGGGCAGTAAGTTCTATTTATAGTGGGAACTTTCTCCTTAGATCACGACACGTGTTCCACTTTACAGGTGGCAGCATCCTGGCCCCTCCTGAGGTAAATCATTTATTTGGCTATAATCGTTACCTACTTTCCATAGGGTATGGCTGTTGTCATGTCCTTCTTAAAGGTACCATCATATCATGTCGTATTTCACAGGAAAGCCATATATTCTTGACACGTTGAAAAAGTCTTGTTGCCACGCTGGATCCAGAGCCTTGGATTAGGCACCTTGGCTATGTACCTTCAGAAAATCCTCATGTCTCGGCTTCACGACAACTAAGTAAGTCACATGCCCAGCTGGATGCTACGTCGGTCCCCTAATCATGACGTGTCAGGTCAATTCAGGTGTGGTCGTAACATATACCATATTGAAAATTTGAAAATTGGATACAATAAATCCTTACATGTGTAATTGGAAACTTATAAACAGGGTATAAGATATTATTTGCTCAAGGTTATGAGCAAAGTGATATATGCGAGTGAGCTCATATTCCAAAATCATCACTAAATGATTTTATATACTGATTGCATAATAATAGTATATTATATCGTCAATTGTTTAGCAAAATTAAATTTCTCCATTTATTTGTTATAATATTCAATGAGAACAATATAATTGTGAAAATGTTGTTTCACATGCTATAATATTTTGTATATAAACATGCCAAAATGATAACACGACGATTGGCTTATGAAGTCATATTGTTTTCATCTAAAATTTTGAAAAACGCGATATATTTTTCACCACAATGTAATTAGATGACAATAATTGAATGTTGAGAATAAGTGGTTGGATTTGAATCACTAAGCCCATGTTTGGTATAAATTAAAATCTGATTTTAGTCTAAGTCAAAAGTCAACATTTAATATTAATTACATATTTTATGGGACCCACAATGTTTGAACCACAAATCTCACCAACTTTTATGAAAATCTACTAAAAATTCGATAATCTCTACCAAACAATGACTTATTATAATTATCCATGAAGGATGAGATGTTATGACATGATTGCTAATTTATATAATATAAGATTTCTCAGCATTAGGGGGAGAAATTAGTAGTTATATTGATAAATTTATAACACACATGAAGCATGATGGTAATAGACTCCAAAAGAAATATTTCTAAACTAATTGTGATGATCTTATGGAGACTAAATACTCAAGGTCAAGGATAATAAAAAGATATCACTAATTAAACACCAGGGTACCTGATCATATAAAATATAAAGAGATCTATATATATATATTGAGAAGATATGGAATCGTGAAATAAAAGTCCACAATGTATAACATAGAGCTTTATTATGAAAACATGGATGATGAATCATAAAAAATTGGCCAAAGATACAAATTTCATTATAGGGATTAAGACCTTAGTCCAAAACATTTAAAAGTGTAGAGTCAGTAAAAAAAAAATTATATAGTCGTAACGTACGACTTGTCGCACTTGAGATTTTTCAAATAATTGACATAATGTGGGGGATGAAATTATGATCTAATCACTAGCTTGAGCTTTTTGATATACCAACAAGTGAGATCAAAATTTCTGATTTTCATTTTGGTATTTTAGAAGTATTCTTTGATGTACCAGTGATCGTGGTAAGTTGAAATTTTAAGCGATATGATTATAGATTATATATACGAGAAATAATATGTACTTAAATAATTGATTTTACTATACTCAATTAGCGATTGCAATATAAAGGATGTCTGGAATATAAAAGTATAATCATTGAAAGATTTAATATGCCTAGAATAGAATCGCTCTGTAATAGAATATGATTGGACGTATTCAAAATGTTGAAATTGGGATGTATCATTATTGAGAATAATATTGGAAAATCCTGACAATTGAATTTCAAGGTGCAAATTCACAATTAACTATTCGCCACAAGTGAATCATGTTTGATTGTTCACCAAAGTGGATGAGTTATTTCTAAAGTTAAAAAATGCATTCAGTGCATTCATAAATGTTGATTATAGAAGATGGCTCAGTATAGCATGTTCAATAACAGTTAAAAATATGATATAATTCTTCAAAGTTAAAAAGTAAGATTGAATTCATTCTTGAAGAACTAATCATATGACCTATTATAAATTTACATAAGCTCATTATAAATGGTATGTTTAGTAAATGGATTAAAGGTTTTCAAGATTAACAACAGAGATATTGTTATATAAATCAATATACTTGTAACGTTCCCATGAGAGGGAGCTAATATGCTCTGCATTCTTTTTTTTCGTAGTTGATGTTTTGTCCTATACGATTTTCGTAGTAAGGTTTTTAATGAGCCAGATGTAACAATGTATAGTTAATGATAATGTACCATTTTTATTTTATTATGATTTTTTCTACATGTTTTTTCCTAGTAAAAGTTATAACAAGGCATTATCATAGCAATCTATGGGCTATAGTTACATAATCATGCGCCTTTAATTATGCTAAGATATTAGTGACGAATGAGGAAAATCAAGAAAGATACTTGGTCAACATTTGAATAATGATCTTGAATTTCGTGATGCAGAATATATACAGAAGAACTTTCACGCATACATAATTTAGAAGATCGATGATATCGATATTCAACAAATTCGATCACGTGATAATGTAGGCGATTTATTCACAAAAGCATGGTCAACATATACATTCAAGAAATTGATTCACATGATCGAAATGCGTTGTCTCAATGATTTGCAATGATCAACATAAGGGGAAGTAACTGTACTCTTTTTCCTTCTCTTAAATTTTGTCTCATTGAGTTTTTACTAGCAATTTTTTATTTAGGCAATATTTTTTTAATACTTCAATATAACTGTACTTTTTTTCTTCATTTGATATTTTTATCCCATTTAATTTTTATCAAATAAGGTTTTAACGAAATAGATATTTTATATTGTGTCATTCAATGGGAAGTGTTGTATATAATATGTTATTAGTAAATGATATTTATACGTGGAAATTAGGTGTAAACTCATCCCAGTTTCTCTTTATTTCATATTTGACACCATTAAAATTACAAACTCATATTTGCCATCCACATTCATATGTATTGCATATATATCACCTAATTAAATTAAATTAAATTATATATATATATATATATATATATATATATATATATATATATATATATATATAGAGAGAGAGAGAGAGAGAGAGAGAGTCATTTAATTTAATAATTAATAATTCAAAAGAACGGAATTACAATGTTATTCGTGCGTAACCGACCCTGAATTATCTCAATGTTGTTAATGGAAATTGAGCTAATTCAAAATTCATTCACTCAAAAGGTCGATATCGGAATTGATAGTGCGTATGATTCAAATCTATGCAGCTAATCTTCAAGCAATTCTGAAACCCATACTGAAAAAGATTCCATCAAAATTAAGAAGATTCATATATGGCTCAAAGTCTCAAATTGATTCAGTCACCATAATTTCTAACCCAAGATGGAATGAATAGTTTATTTGGGTTGCAGCAGTTTTGAACCTCGGAGGAAATAACAAATTTCAATTTCTAAATTTATTACTGAGAGTCAGTAATTGCAGACACAAAGATAAGCACAAAAGTTCATACAACAATACGTGAAATGGTTTGTGGTTGAAACCTACATGGTGTTCGAAAATGGAAGATGCATGATCCTAATATTTCTTTCCTTTTTTATTCGTTTTGGCTGGTGTAGTAATTTGGAAATTCAAAGTAGAGTTACAAGTCATAGATCTTATTGTGAAATGATGAACAACCAAATTCTTGACGTTACTTTTTTTTTTTTTACTGATTTTGGTTATTCTTATTTTTCTGTGCAGTTACTGTGCTAATGGGTAAGAACCGCATAGGGAGAAAGTCGAATTCTGGGCTCAAATACAAGAATAGAACATCTGGCTTGGGACTGTTGAGGACACATCACAAGGGTGTGCGGACACCCCGGCGGCCGAAGATATCCAAAGAAGTACCATTACAATCCCAAGTATATTATCAGACAAGCCTACAAGTGATGGAACCAACTTAAATTTTTTAAAAATCATCTGTGATCCAAAGAAAATGTTTATGTAGAATATGATGTCTCCAAGTCTACAGCATTCATAATGTGTACTTCTCAGATCCCATAATAAAACATTATTAGCACATTGTTGTGACCCAGTGTAGATTAATAGACTGATCTCCTACTCTTTTTGCACTAGTACAGAGTTATTTAGCAGCCATAAATCTTGTTTCTTCTAACATACAACGCTATTTAGCAATCTTGGTCGTGCATTTTTTACTGTCATATTGTTCACTTTTATATGAATTGGGATTTGGGGTACTGATTTTTGGGAAGGATGCAAATTGAGAATTCAAATTTGATGACGTGACATTTATGCTCCAGTTTTCTACTTCACTTCTTAATGCATCTTAGATGAACCATTATATGTTTTCATATCTCGAATTCCAAATTTACTTTTCATTTCCTTTTTATTATACTTTATGGGTTTGGTCTTAGTAAAAACTCCTCTCAATCCATCAGATTCCATTATATTATGGATACTGCATTGAATTGTGATTATTCTTTAAAGTAACTTCTGCTCTTTTTGATATGTGCTTTCAGTTGCTGTGGTATTTCTTCTACTCTGATCTGAAAGAAGCAGACATGAGGCCATTTCCATTCTCGGGACATCAAATTCTTTGGACTACAATAGCAGTTTGACATTTGAGCATTCTGATCTTGCCAACTTGATGATTTTAGTTACTCATATCTTGATAACCGTTGGGATATCGAGTTAAAGAAGTATCAGCCTACAGCCGGTCACATGATGCCGAATTGTACTTACCATAATTGCTACTGACAGTGCCCTTTTAGGGGGCATAATGAAACTGATTTGTATATAATTTGATAGATTGCAAGATGTCATTAAACCAACACAAAATCATTCAATCTATTATCTATCCATTATCTCACATATTTAACTTATCACCTAAATTTTCTTATTCTTCTCAGAAGATACAATAATATAACAAGTTCGTTTCTGAAAATGAAAATATCAAAAAATAAAACAAAAGTTATAATTATTGAAAAGCTCGACAAATATAATGGACAAGAAGATCGTGAAGCAGTACCAGGTTCCATAGTTTTGACAATCATGCCTTCAAATTAGACAAAGTTTCCATATTTACTTCATTGTTAAGTCTCAATCTGAACTCTGTGACCCCTCAAAACACAGGGAAATGCGGCTGAACACATGCTAAGAATTTTTTGGATCATCCACATTTTATTACAATTTTTTTTTCTAAAATTAAAAATACCTATTTTAAGGAACGATTGTGACTGGAACATCTCAGTGCATCATAAAACATCCGTCTTTACACCATTCAGAATATATAGTTCATTCACTTTCGAAGCAGGAATTTATGATACTGCCTATAGGAGTGTCGGTTTTGAATTATGACCTTCAACTAGTAGCTAATGTAATATATCTTCTCGCATGAATAATTTGGAGTTCCAAGTGCGTTGGAAGGTGTGTTGAAGATGAGATATGTTGATTGAAATTTGGGTGATAAAGTTATAACAAAAATGTAACTGACTCACTTTCAAAAAAAAAAAAAAAAAAATGTAACTGACTATTAATCAATTCATTTTTAAATCTTTCCTATAATATCTCTTCAAATCAAGGATTCTATTTTTTCTTTTTTCCTTTAATTTTTTTATTTATTTTTCTTGAGTAGCATGATATTTTTACAATATCTTTATTTGAGGATGTCAATTTTAAGTTTCAAAAACTCTAGGTGACATTATTCCAATTAAAGGTATAAATGATGAGTATCAGTGCAATTGCCCCTATTTATACCCCTAAAACTTTAGTTATGATTACCATTGTATTCCTAATACTTACCTATAGATATGATACTCTAGTTCTTAATAAATACCAGAGTTTAGAAAATCAGATTAGATCAATCGGGAAAATCAGGAATCGGTCCGGATTGGCCAAAAAATCGAATATTAAAAAATCGGATCGAAAAACCCCTTTTTAGCAGTTAAACAGCTACTCGATCAACCAAGTTCGAGTTTTAAAATCATTTTTGCTGATTTTTTTGTTGACTGTATTTTTTCCTTTGGTTGTACTAAGCTACTTTTTTCAAAAATTGAACATGTGTTCGTGTTTATCATTATTTAATTTTAGTAGTGAAGAATATTTTTAGTATATTTTGTTCGTTAACAACTTGAATTAGCCTTCGTGTATGATTTTATCTCCAAATGAGTAAATCTTAGTTTATTTGTAAATAATTTGTTTTTTAGAAATTTTTTTGATTCTTCGAATAATTATTTAATTTTTTAATTGAAATTACTTCGACTTGGTTCAATCTTTTGACTTTTGACCCGTTGCTTTTTTGGAACCCGTTTCTTTTTTTTGATACATGCCAATTCGATTTTTTGAATGTTGATAAATACATACAATTTTATCGACTTTACTATTATCTTCTCATTTTCACTTTAATTTATAACAAATATCAGTCCTTGGGGCACCATAAAACTTTCCACCCTTCATGTGACGATTTGGAAGTGGGTCTCAGGGTGGCCCCACCTAACACCCATAAATAGGGGGTGCCACTTTTGTACAGTGGGCACCGTGCCCCATTGTGAGGAACACATAATTTTCCTAACAAATATTATAATTTTATACAAGTTGTAGATCGTACATCCCACCAAGGAGTCCAACTCTCGTGTTTTGAAGGACGCTATAGCGGGTGCCCTTCAAGTACACTAAAACATGACGATTATCTATAAATGTGATAAGGGTATAAATGTCTTTTTAAGATTTTTTTTTATTTTTACAAAAAGAATAATTATATTGGCACCACAAAATTCGTTAACTATACCATATTTTATTTTTAATGAATTCCCGTAAGCTTTCCTTACTTTTACACTTGTGCTCTCAAGTTTTTTATATAAATTTTTTTATCATCAATCATTTGTTAATTTTCATATCTTATCTATGAAGATGATTTTTGTCCAAAACATTTTTTATGAAGGTGAAAAAACTTATTTATCTCTCGTATTTTTAAATAATCGAAGTAAATAACTAATACAAAAGTCAAGAATAAATATTTTTTTTCCTTTTCAATGCACATTAGCAGAATATTTGGATATAAATTATGATTAAAAAACAAATATGTTAATTAATTGAAATTTAAGAATAATAATACTTTGAAAAAAAATTGAGGACATAGTCTGTTTGGTAATTTGAAAAGTTTTGATTTTTGTGATTTTTTTTTTTTTTTTTTTTTTTTTTACGGATGCGTGGTTTGAAAAAGTTTGAAAAGTAAAAATCGATGGGCTTAATTAAGAATGAATTGTTGAGATTGAGTTTGAAATGTTGACGTAAAATTTTTATCATTAGTAAATAGGCTCTAAAACAAAAATGAGCAAATATTAAAAACTTTTTATGTAAATTAAAATGTGATATAAATAAATATAAAAAAATTGTAGTGTGAATATAGTTGTTTCTTACAAAAAAAAATAAAAAATAAAAAATTGAAGGTTCAAATATTGAAGGGGTTACTAGACGACAACGCAATGCAACACGTAGTACACAGCTCCCCCGACAAGTGTCTCTGGAAACAAGATGATGCCACGTGGACGGTCGGATATCACCTATATAATGCCACGCCATTTTCGACCGAGGAAGAAGAAGCTGAAACTGAAGTACTCATGTATTTAATCATGGTCAAGAATTAAACCATGATTAAATGCCGCCAATCAGTCCAGTGTTAAATAACAAGTTTATATTATTATATACCCAGTTCAAATCTTCTTATTGTTTATCTCTCATGATTCATGATACAGTACAGAACTGATAGTGAAAAAAATGGTGGAAAAATTGGAGATGCCGTCGTGTATAAACATATATATGGTGGTTTTTGTAGTGGGCTACTGAGTTGAACTGGCGTTCTTGTTTTGTTTAATTCAAGAACATATTTCTGTTTTGGGATTTTCAAGGGATTTATCGTACTTTTTCCCCTGCAAAATTATTGTTTTCCGCGAAAAAAAGAGAGACAACTTTCAAGATTTTTCTAGCTTGAATATTTTTTCTTGGTTTTTGCTGAATTCTTGTTTGTGAGCTGTTGCTAGAAGTTCTCTTAATCCTGAAAATCGCAGTTATGAGGAACTGAATTTAGAGAGAGAAAGCTTGAAGAAAGAAAATATGGCAGAAATGGAGATTTCATCAATTTCAAATGCTGAGAATCAAACAACTGATCAACCAGCAGCCAAGAAAAGGCGGAATCAGCCCGGAATGCCCGGTAAAACATTTTCTCAATCCGGCAGATCCTGTTTGATTTTGACGCTAAAAAAACTCGATACTAATGCGTTCGGGTTCTAGCTCCATTCAAGCGGTTCCGGATAAAATAGTTCACTCTTTTAATGAATTAAAACAAGTTGATTGAGACATGGATTTGTATTATTTGTTTTTGTTGCAGATCCAGATGCAGAAGTGATAGCTTTATCCCCAAGAACTCTGCTAGCAACCAACAGATTTGTGTGTGAAATCTGCAACAAAGGTTTTCAAAGAGAACAGAATCTGCAACTCCATAGACGAGGTCACAATTTACCATGGAAACTCCGGCAAAGAACCAGCAATGAGGTGAAAAAACGAGTATACGTATGCCCAGAAATCTCTTGCATTCACCATCACCCGTCAAGAGCCCTCGGCGACCTAACCGGAATCAAGAAACATTTCTCCCGGAAGCACGGCGAGAAGAAGTACAAATGCGAAAAATGTACAAAGATTTACGCCGTTCCTTCCGATTGGAAAGCCCACATGAAAATTTGTGGCTCCCGCGAGTATCGTTGTGATTGCGGAACCTTGTTTGCAAGGTAATTAATGTCGTAATGATATGATCAATTGTGTTGTTATGATTTTTGATTGCCAGGGACACACAGTAATGCTTGTTTCTTGTTCTGTGGATTATTAGGAAGGATAGTTTTATTACGCATAGAGCGTTTTGCGATGCATTGGCCGAAGAGAGTGCGAGGTCTCAAACCTTGAAAGTTCAGGTTGTTAATGGACTGTCTTCCAGTCCACCTCCACCGCCTCTTACTCCGTCGTCTTCCGGAGTCCTATCTCCGGTGCTCTCCGTTCAAAGCTCAGGTAATTTGTTATTAACTTTTTTTTTTTTATTTAATTTATTATTAGAATCTTTTTTGCTCATAGATTGTAGCTACCAAACATGACGTTATTATTTTAAGATGATAGTTTAAGAATGGGATCTGTAATTTGTCTGCATTATACATATGTCAAAACGAGGATTTCGTGAACTGAAACGGCTGTTTATGGGATTAAATGAAGTCAAGCCACGCGGACGAAGATTAAAATTAGATTTTTAATGGATTTTAATAAAAGCTGATGAAATGTGTAATTAAAAAGTTGTGACGTCCATGAAATATGTGATTGAAATTAATTCGAAGTTTCATTTGTTTTTGTCCATTAGTATTCTTGTTTTCATGTGGATGAATAATGTGACTGCCTTGCTTGTGTGTGCTGCTTATCTCACTCTGTGAGAGAGAGAGAGAGAGAGAGAGAGAGAGAGAGAGAGAGAGAGAGAGAGAGAGAGAAGTGTCAGTGTATGGAAAAAATGGATCCCGGAACGTTTCTTGGGCAGTACTGGAAAAAGGCTACACAATGAGGCGCACACGAGATCTTTTTTCTTTCATATATTGTCAACTCCTTGAATATTAAAAATTGGCTTAGAAATGGAGGAAAAGGTATATATGTCAAAAGTTATTGAATATTGAACCCTTATTTGATATTCATTAAAAAAAATTCTTTCTTCTACAATACTTGTTAGGTTTTGTTTAAAAGGAGTTTTTTTGAAATTAATAACGATTTTTAGGATAATATATTGTTGAAATTTGGTTGAAAAATCAAATATTGTACACTTAACTTTCATTGGATGGTTGAGATTGAATAATGTAGAAAAAAAAGATAAAAATTTAAAAAAAAAACAAACAAAGGCTGAGATTCACAAGATCCAGAAAGGTGATTTCTTTTTTAAAAGTTATTCCCTCCTTTTTCTGGGTGTGTGACCTCTTCTATCTTTGTTTTTGTTCTTTTCTTAGTAGCAGCAGACTTGCCCGAAAAGCCAACTGTGCATTTTCAACCTCGAACTGGAACAGCCGCATTGTCTACTTCAATCGCTGCTGCTACCACCACAACCACCATCGCTGTCGCTGATGCTGCCAGTGGTGGCTCCTCCACCTATAATGGAAATATTAACAGCAGCAGTACCGGAGTATTTGCTAGTATATTCGCTTCATCTACCTTGGGCGAACTGGCACAACCATCCCGTCCCCCCTCGTCGTATTCTGACTTACTATGTGCAATGGCTGGATCGGACTGCTCGACCATTGATCCCATATCGCTCTCGCTGTCATCTTCTTTGTATCTCTCGACTAGTCCAGCATCTTTGTTCCCGACTACGTCCCAGGATCCATATAGGCATTATGCATCAAGTCCACAGCCAGCACTGTCTGCAACTGCATTGCTTCAAAAAGCAGCCCAAATTGGTGCAACATCATCCAACTCCTCACTTCTTCGTGGCCTCGGGCTTGCAATGTCGTCTTCATCTGATCCTCAAGATAACGTCTCGATGCCAGCTTCTGCTACCATTTCTGCCCCTTCCCTGTCACATTGGAACAGTCACATGCAGCTTGAAAATAGTTCATTTGATCCTGGTCTCGGCCAGGGGATCCCTTCCAATTGTTCTTCGGGTTTGAATGACTTGATGATCGGCCCATCAATGCCATTCTTAAGCAACAAGCCGACGACTCTTGATTTTCTTGGCCTGGGAATGGGTGCTAGTGAAGGCTCCTCTGGTGGGTTTTCTGCCTTCTTGACCTCGATAGGAGGTGGACTTAATGCGGCTGCAGCTTCCGTTGGTGGTGGTGGTGGTGCAAGCTCTGCTGGAGATGCGTGGGATGATCCTTCTGATAGGAAGACTTCTTTGCTATAGTAAAAGCTCCCTTTTTTTCTCTCAAAGCTCTATACATCCTAAGTTTTGATATATATATTTTTTAGTTTCCTAGACATATCTCAAGGTTGCTTTCTTGTTCTTTATCATGTTAGTTGGGAGTCTTGGGACTTGCATTGGCAAGTTGTGAATATGAAACTCTCAGACGGTCTTGGTTGGAAGAACTCGATAGTCTTAGACAATATTAATGAAAAAAAAAAAAAAGTTGGAATTTTGTCTATTTATTGTCGCTTATTTTGAAGCCCATTACATTTACTCTAGTTGGTCCACTTTGGATGTGATAGTCCTTGTTGAGGAATGTTAACAAATAATCAATTTTATATTTACTAGATATGTTAACTTGTTTGATAAATGAATTTTTTTAGCGTAAACTCTACTCACAAAATCCCTTATTTATTTATTTTCTTTTTTTCTTTCTTCTTATCGTGTGTTTGGCCCCATTTTTCTTGTGAATGATGTAGTTTTAAATATTATTTTTTGGAGAATGTGTAATTAAGAATGTTTGAAAAGTAAAAAAAAAAAAAAGGTAGTTTTGATTAAGTTGAATTGTTGAGATTAAGCGTTTAATAAATTTGATTTTCAAAAAATGGGAGTTAAATAGGGTTTAATTTTAGTTTTAATATCGATAAAAAAATAATTTTTTTATTTCATATTATATAATTTAATGAGATCTTCAAAATGAATATCATATTAATATATAAATTTCGCTATTTTAAAATAAGTAATTATCATATTTTTGAGCTTAACTAAAATTAACACATTCATTATGACAATAATTAATGGTTGAGTGTAACATGTATATGTGTCATGTAAGAGCATCTATAGTCGTCGTGTAAATTACACTTCCCAAAAATTACTTTTACATCCCAATATACATCTCAATGGATTTAAATCAAAATTCTGCTCTAATTATAGATGTAAATTAAAGCTTAAAAATTTCATTATTTCTTTATTTTGCACAAATATTTTGCTCGTAAATTTATTAACTTATTTTATTTTAGGTGGTATCTATTTATATGTAAATTAAGAACAAATCGATCTAAAAATTTTGAAATTTTGTTAAGGAGTTAAAAAAGCTTTAAAGAACTTGCGCTAACTTTTAGCCCCATTTATGGGATATATGGGGTCATATACCATATATTAGGAACAAATCGATCTAAAAATTTTGAAATTTTGTTAAGAAGTTAAAAAACTAATTTTAATTTGAAAAACTATTAAAAAAGCTTTAAAGAGCTTGCGTTAACTTTATCCCCATATAAGGGGATTTATGTAAAATTGGATGCAAATATGAATCCAAATATATATTTTTTGTCGAAATGTAAAATACATCTAGTTTACAACTCTCCATTGGAGATGATTCCAGTGAATTTGGAGTGCTAAATCACCAATTGGATGTAAAATACAACACCACATGCTCTAACATCTAGCTTTCTGCCTAAGTAGCTAATTAAATTTAACACATCCAATACGGATGCTCTTAGGGATCATTTGACAACTGCCATTAAACCTCTATTTGGTAAATGTTTATATTTTTGTTTATAAATTAAAGATATTTATTTAAACACAACAATTTTTTATATATGCACCATATTTTAATTACAAGTAAGATTTTCAATATTTGCTCACTTTCGCTTTTATGTTGTTAATTTTTTTTTCAATGTATTATTATTTTCAACTTTCAATTAATTAACATATTTTATTTTTAATCACAATTTATATCAAAATGTTCCACTAATGTGCATTGAAAAGAGGGAAAAATATTTATTTTGACTTTTGTATTAGTTATTTACTTCCATAAAAATAGGAAAGATAAATAAATTTTTTTCACATTCATAACAAACACTTTGAACAAAAATCATCTCTATTAACAAGATGTAAAAATTAATAGACAAATGATAATAAAAAAATTATATAAAAAACTTGGGAGTGCAAGTGTAAAAATAAGAAAAGCTTATGGATATTCATTAAAAATAAAATGTGGTGTAATCAATGAATGTTCTGGTATCAATATAATTACCCATAAATCAATTTATAAAGTAAATAATTTTTCAAATCACTTTTTAACCACAAACATTTTCTCTTTCTCTTCTTTTCAACTACACATTTTATCTCAAAAATATAAATAAATCAATTGATAAATAACATTCATTTACCAAACAAATGCTAATATATTTAAGAGGAGAGCACTTAAAGACAAAATAGATTATTAGTTAGTTTAATATCGAAGTTGATTAAAATCTTTGAGTTTAAGTCTCGGGATTATTTTAATTTTACCACTAGTTAAATAAAAAAAAATGAAATGTATATATATAAATATATTGAATATTTGACATAGACTAGCAAGTCTTGGAAAGGACATTGAGAAAGAGAGGAAGAATTGACAAAAAGAGGAGTGACTTGTAGAGTGTGAAAAGTGCTAAAAGGCATACAAAATTCCACCGCTTCAAGAAAATATAAGTGGTTGAAAGTTCTTTATGCCTTGACAAAATTTGCAAATATAGTAGGAACATAAGCACTTTTTTTGAGCTGGATTGAGTTGCGTGTGGAATGTGGACAAGACTATCGAGAGTGAGAGGGACGTCTCAAAATTTAGTGTATATACTTTGTACTCTAGGAGTCTATAAGAATAATAGAGTTAATAATATTCTTTATCGTATTTAATAATGTGTATATCAAGTATGTCATTTATTATAATATTAATGTAAGTATATATTTGATACCATATATAATATATTGCTATAATATATTGGACATAATTACAGAAAAATATAGCTGTGACAAAATTTATGATTTATTTTTAACATATCAAATATAAATTAGAAAGAGTACTCGAACATACAATAATGCTTGCTAGTAGGGACCTATCAATCAAATATGAGATAATGTAGACCATTGGTCCCGCTCAAAAGCACGAGACAACAAATATTTTGTCATTTTAGAGTTTCTCTCAATGTTTTAAAATTCGATCGGAGCAACGATTCATTGTATTAAATAAAATTGTCAAAAATTAAAAATGACAAATGAGTTACTTCCATCACAGTTCATTTATATAATGTTTCCACCAAACTCTAAAATTAACACATATATTCAAAACAATAAACAATATTTAAATAACCTATTTAAAAGAGAAAAGTTTATTTTCAAAACCTCAAAATAATTAAATATAATTTAACTCATAAAAAATAAGATAAAAATAATATTTAAATAACCTATTTTGAAGGAAAGCTTATCAAATAAATAAATGATAAAAAAATGAAAAATGAGAAAAGAAGAGTGAAAAAACTGGAATTTCCGCCATACCACATCTAAAATTGATGTGTGATGGGAGAGCCAATCATCCAGGGCTATTGAGAGGGCGGTTTATAGACATAAGACAATACAAAAGACTCAAACAATTATACGGGGTGGCTTATTTTCAACGTTGTCCTTAAGGTCACCTCCAACAGTTTACTTTAAATTTGGAGTAGACTCAAATTCTTCTCTAACAACTTGATCCCAAATTTGGGATCAAGTGAATAGTACTTATTTTTCTTATAATTTTTTAATATTTTTATCTTGATTATAAATTTGTTAATTAATGACTCTAATTTAAATTAATAGTTAATGTGTAGAATGGACCAAATTAAATTAAATTAAATTATTGTGAACAAAAATAATTTTTTTTAGAAAAAATTAAACTAACAATTATAGAATTATGACATTTCAAATTAAATAATAATTATTATTATATTAACAAATTACTATAATAACAAAGTATTGGACTAATCAAGAATGTTTAGTATTTAAATTAAATAAAAAATTACAATTTGGCAAATAAATAAGGCCAATCCCAAAATTGGGGTGTGAATTGGGAGGGTATTATTGGAGAGGATTTTACCCCAAAATTGGGGTAATGGTAGAGTTGCCCTAAGCATTTTTTTTTTATATTAATAATTTTAGGTTATATTTAATAATTAGATTGGAAAATGATTTTGGTTGGCTTATCGTCGAAAAAACAATTTTTTTAAGTTTTAAAAAAATAAGAAAAAGTTAGAAATTCGACTCGTCAAACTCATTAAACTCGGTACCGAGTTGGCGGTCACATTATAATCGGCCAGGTCTACACAGTTTTAATTGGGTTTCTTAAATACGAGATTTTTCACTTTTTGTGATGTTACCGATTCACTCGGCCAGTTCTGTTCGGGTCTAATAAAATTGATTTTTTTAAAGAGATTCGCATTAATATTCAAAATTTGAGGGTCAAACTAAAATTTACGTTCTTCAGGAAGTATCATGATACTTCTAAGAAATTATAATACTTCTGATTTATTGAAATTTATGTCATTTTTAAGTATTATTATATTATGATACTTTCCAAATGTATATGATTTTATGGCCTAAATTTTAGTATCACGCCTTGTGACGACCCGAATTCTCGACCATTCGAGTGCCACTAAAAGTGACTCATATCATATTATCTAGACTTAAATAGTAATGTAAAATTATTCAAAAGAATAATTAGAATCCCATAATTTAATTTGTGAATAAAAATAGAACATAATTTTCTTACATAAAGTTCAACATAATTATCTCATCAATCTTAACCACTTTTGCCACTTCCATGTTGACCGCCTCGAACCTTCAATTATCTGAAAATGGTAAATATCGTGGAGTGAGATTTATAAAATCCCAGTAAGTATACCAAGCATAATTTTCTTTTGAAAGCATATGGATCATTTTCATCATAACATAGGATAGGATCGAAATCCTCATAAACATAGAGAGACACAAGAATTTTACCGAACTTAGATGACAAAAATTCTTATGTGTAGCGCTACTAAACTCCGGTCCCCTTAGCATAATCATAAACATATCATATGGGACCAATAGCAATCTTGTGAGATTGATTTCATAGCAATGATCCAAACATTTTCGTAAAAACATAAGGTATATCTAATTTTCATAAAAACATACTTACTTTTCTTAAAAATATAAGGTATTTTACTTTTCATAAAAACATACTTACTTTTATTAAAAATATAAGGTATTTTACTTTTCATAAAAACATACTTACTTTTCTTAAAAACATAAGGTGTATTTACCTTTCATAAAAACATACTTACTTTTCATAAAAATATAAGGTAATACCTTTCATAAAAACATACTTACTTTTCATAAAAACTTAAAGTATATTTACATTTCATAACAACATACTTAATTTTCATAAAAACATAAGATATACTTACCTTTTAAAAGATTAAAATGAAGTGTAGTAGTAAATGGACCAAAACTTTCTTGACCACCTTGAATTTCTCTTACTTGTGGATTTTGTCAAGAGGTTGGAAATAAGTGTATATGTGTAGAGTTGTGTGTAAAAGAGATGGGTTTAAATAGATGTATAAAGTTGGCATATTGTAAACATAATCATTCAATTCTATTAATTTTAACACGTCATTTTCTTAAAGTAAAGCACCATTCATATACTTTTCCATATTTATACAAATAATATGCTCTTCATGATTATATATAATGGAGTCTATCAATCATTCATATACTTTTCCATATTTATACAATTATTATGCTCTTCATGATTATATATAATGGAGTATATAAATCATTCATATACTTTTCCATATTTATACAAATATTATGCTCTTCATGTTTACATATAATGGAGTCTTATCAATCATTCATATACTTTTCCATATTTATACAAATATTATGCTCTTCATGATTATATATAATGGAGTATATAATTCATTCATATATTTTTCCATATTTATACAAATATTATGCTCTTCATGATTACATATAATGGAGTCTATCAACCATTCATATACTTTTCCATATTTATACAATTATTATGCTCTTCATGATTATATATAATGGAGTATATAAATCATTCATATACTTTTCCATATTTATACAAATATTATGCTCTTCATGATTACATATAATGGAACCTCTCATGCTTGCATATATTTTCTTAATTTCAATAATAAAAATAATTTTTGTATAAATAAATATTGGGATAACATTGAATTAAGTACTTGGACTTAATATACTTTAAATCAAGAGAATGGAGATATTTTTAGAAATTCGGAATTTAATTTAAAATCGAACGATCTCGATTATTTCTTGACTTGGCTATACGAATACGTCGCGGCGTTAACTTAATAAAAATGGGTGAAATAGTAGCGACACGATTTTCTATTAAAATAATTATTAATCGCGTAAAAATTCTTGGTCGCTACAAACTTACCCCTTTAAAATAATTTCGTCCTCGAAATTAAACTTACTTGATCTTATGATTTCTGAACACTTAATCAGAATCTCTTCTCTTCTTTCTTTCTCTTAGTAATCTCATCATTATAATATCTAACCCACTGGACTTTTACTAAATGCATCTCTTTGTTTTCTTAAGAACATGTATTTTTCTTATCAATAATAGACATATGTGTCTACTCATAAATTCTAACTCAAAATGAAAATTTCCAATCGTATGTGATATTTCATCATATCTTGTAGTACTCATGTAACCTGTCACTTATCATAGTATCATGTAACCTCAAATATTCGTATTAATATCTCTAAAATTTCAATAAATCTTTACTAACATATCATACCATAATAATTTGTCATTTCTTCTTATCACCAAATATCCCAAAATAATTAAAACGATTACCTGAATATTCTCTATGTAATATATCCAAACATGTTATTCACATATCAACATAATCATCAGTTTATCTTTCCAATATTTGTAACCCAAAATTTCTGCAAAATTCAATAAACAAATATCTCCCAAATAATTAAAATTCTTAACTCAAATATCATAACATTTCCCGTAAGGTATTCCTTTCACTTGCACAAACTTATTAATCCTGATTCAATACAGTCCTTATTTCACTTTCACGTATCCCCGTATTATTTCTATACCTTGATTATTATATCAAAATATCAGTACCCAAAAATCCAAGAAAATATTCCATATCTCAAATCCCGTCATCATCAAATCTTCCTTTTATCAAGAAAGTAAACGGCGCATAAACTCTTGTTCCCTCTTTTCCATTATTCTATTCCGCGCTTTCTTGCTGGAATCAATATCACGCGGATTCCCTCCGATCCTTAATGCTTTTAAATAGTTCATGCTGGGAAGAGGTTAGATCCATCAAAAACATGGATATCATTCTTACAAACATTCGCAAGTATTATTCCAGTCTTCCAATGAATGATCTGAGGAAAATTTATCGAATAAGACTCGAAAGATTGAGGTTGCTGATGGCTCATGGTGTTTCAGAAGATGTTCGCTAGTTGATCGAAGCAAAGGTTCGACTATCTGGTGAATTACCTATGACATTTCCAAAGCACATGCCTGGTTTAGGCAAAAGCACCTTCGCAAAGAAACGAAAAGCAAAAAGGCTGAATGGTTTCTACAAATGTGCTCGTTGGAACTGTGATACTCGTTGCAAAACAGTAGGATATTCTTCTACTAATCGGGATGATAAAATCAAATTCATAAAGGGTGGACTGAGTAAGGAGTCTTTGGATGATATTCGACTGACTCTTGAGACGCACCCAAGTGGTTATGTGCAACGTGAACTTCTCTCCTTATACGCTCAGTTTAACGAGGACAAAAATCGTTATAGTCTCCAAAATATAATAGCAAAAGATCCTGTTTGCCAGTCTGTTTTACAAAATGAGGCTTCTGGCAGTTCAACAATGATATAAGGTAAATCTCTTGATACACATTTAAAATATTTTGCTGTTTTCTTTCACGCGTTTTGGAAATAAAATATATTTTCCTTTCTCGAGTTTTGATAAAACTGGAAATAAATCACCGAAAGGTGATATCTTTGGTAAAACAGTCAAAAGTTGGCCGATTTTGTCAAAAGTAAATCTTTACTTTTTCATAATCAATCAAAAACAGTAAATTTTTCCGGCTTTAAATAGCCAAACATATTTCATAGTTCAGGCATCCCAAAATCACATCTTCTTCGTAAGTTTTCTCTTCTATACTATCAAAGATGGAAGCACCAAAACTTCGACAGATCAAAACTATTTGTGTATTTTGTGGATCAAAAGTGGGGAAATGCTTCAGTTATCTAGAAGCGGCCGTAGATCTTGGAAAGAAACTGGGGGAAAAAGGTATCACTCTTGTGTATGGGGGTGGTAGCAGTGGTCTAATGGGTTGTGTTTCCCAATCTGCTCTTGCAGAGAAATCAAAAGTAATCGGTGTCATACCTGTCCCTTTGGTAGATGTTGCAGGCAAAACACGAGGGCATGAAGTTCAAACCTTATCCATCCATGAACGCATAACTTGTATGCTATATGGTTCTGATGCCTTTATAGCCCTGCCCGGAGGTTTTGGTACCTTAGAAGAAATCTTTAACATTACCTCGTGGGCTCAACTAGGTCTCCATACTAAGCCTATTGGGCTTCTGAATGTTAACAATTTCTTTGATGGTTTGTTAACCTTTCTTGATTATGCTGTGGAACAGGGATTCATCTCTCCATTTTCCAGAAGGCTCCTTATTTCTGCTCCTACTATTGATGAACTACTGGATAAGCTGCAGTCATATATCTCAATACAAGATCCAGCAGGAGTTAAGATAGATTGGTCGCAAGGAAGGGGAATCAAGCGAAAATGGAGTCCGGTTAATGTAAACTTAACTTTATGAATCTTAGAATAGGTGGGGGTAGAGTACGGAGTATTCTTACTCTCGAGACACCCCTCTAATTTTCCTAGGATTTCCTTAATGTTTAAATCTTGTGTGTACCTCAAAGGTTCCAGGTGGTAGATTACGGAGTATTCTTACTCTCGAAACACACCTCTTTGAAGGTTTCTTTATTTCCTCAAAAGGTCAGAGGTGGTAGGATACGGCTACTCCGGAAACACATCTCTCAATTTGAGGAATTTCCCATGTTGCTTTCTTTTGCTTTTGCGTGTTTCATGTATTTCTTTTCCAGTGTGACTCTTGTATGTTCTCCTTATGAGAAGATAATAAAATCTCTGCTATCATCTACTAAATCTCGTTTGTGATGTAAATGAACTTGCATGTCTAACCTTAATTCCTTTAGTGGATGCTTATCATATCATGCTCTTAATTCCAAATGATAAAATTCTGGACAGATTCTCCCTTGTAATTTGGACTTATCCCAAACCATAAGCATACTTCATAACTCACAATAATAAATAACTCCACATTTGATCACAACAATCTAAAAATATTGAAAACGATTCCAACACTTCAATATCATCAAAAAATATCCCATAATTCAATTCATAATTTCTCAACATAACAATTTCAAATCATATTTTTCAATATCACAATATCACTTCCTTCCATATCTTAATTGGCTCAAAAGATTACTCATACTTATATTTATAAGTCATAAATCATATTCCCAAAATTTAATCACAAGGCCAAAGTTCATAATAAATTTCTCTTCAATATAGAGGCATAATTCACTTACTCAACATAATATCCATTACTTAATTCCCAATAACCAAATCTTTAAATCTCTAACTTCATAATGCTTCTCATAAAAGTCTCATTAAAATCATATCACTTATAATCTTAACATCTCATAAAACTTCATAAAATTGGCTCGCTATTTCTCATTAAATCTAAATGATAGATAATCTGAACATATTTCTAATCATTTCTGTTGACTTCTCATACTTAGTGCCATGTCTAAAATCAATTATGCAAAGTCCATTTAAGGTTCATCATTTCTAAACTCGAGGACAACAATTATTTTGAAAATCATTCTTAAGTCATATTATTCCCATTATGCTCAACACCCGTTCTCTTTCTTTCTTTTCTTTCCGAATTTTTTTTTTTCAGAATTGAAACTTGAAGAGTGGTACCAATAATCATCTACAGTTTTTCCTTACTTTTAAGCAAAGGTAGTGATAAAGGGATAAATTATTGAACCGAAAATTGAAACTTGAAGAGGAAGTACTAATAACCATCCACAGTTTTTCCCTTGTTTTTACACAAAGGTAGTGATAAAGGGATAA
This sequence comes from Ligustrum vulgare, assembly GCA_963555705.1. Taxonomy (NCBI): domain Eukaryota; kingdom Viridiplantae; phylum Streptophyta; class Magnoliopsida; order Lamiales; family Oleaceae; genus Ligustrum; species Ligustrum vulgare. Next base: position 34,893,044 of record OY743173.1, on the reverse strand, counting down.
ATTATTGTACGAATTCATTATTAATTTTGTTTGTTTAATATATTATTCCATATATTTTTGGCAAAAGTCACAAACCAACTTATTTTTCTAATTTAGTCAGTCTTACTAAGCTTAATATGAACCAAAATTCATATCAATATCCTCTATGTCTCATGATTCTACATTAAAAGGAATAAATTAAAATTCAGGCTTCTATCAATTCATATCATACTCAACATGTATATTTCACTTAAAGATTCATAACATATGAAGATTTCATACTTAACATGTCTTAATAAAATCGTAAATGACTTGCAAAGCATATAACATACCTGGTTCGAGGAGTCAATACGTGGAGAGTGACATAGTAGAGTGATGAGTTAAAATATTTCATATTGTTATAAAACCATCGAAATCATAATAACGAATAGATAGAGAGATAGGGAACTTAGGGAGAGAGAATTCTTTCATTCAAGAATTGGTGTTCATTTCTTATGAAAATGGCTCATATTTATAGGAGAGAATAATGGCACAATCGTAATATGTAAACATTACAGGGATATAATGGTAATGTCATTCACATATATATACATTATTTATAACACTCCCCCTTGAATGACATATTGCTCAATTGTCTGCCTCGTTAAAACCTTGCTAAGAAAACCCAGTGGGATAAAACTTGAGCGAAGGAAAAAGAGTACAGCTGCTCCCCCGATGTTGGCCATCATTAATCATTGAGTCTAATATCCAAAATGACATCAATGATAAGTAGTACAAATCATGTACTGAAATCTGAAGTGCTTCATTGCTTTAGTGCTGCCTCGTTAAAACCTTGTCAGTAAAACCCGATGGGACAAAATCTGAACGAAGGAAAAAGAGTACAGCCGCTGCCTCGTTAAAACCTTGTCAGGAAAATCCCGTGGGACAAAACCTGGACGAAGGAAAAAGAGTACAGCATGACAGCATGATTCTCCCCCTGAAGTGTGCAATCAAGTATTCATGAACCTTTTGAATAATGATATCATCTTTCTTCTGGAATATATATGAAAATCTTCTTGTGTGTAGCCGATATCATAACATTCTTCATAAGATGTGATTGATTTTATTCGTTTGTTGATATCATTCCAGTATAACAATGTGTTGCTGAATTATAGCTTGTTGATAGCTATGATGATGCCTCAAAAACCTTGCTAGGAAAACCCTGTGGGACAAAACCTCAGCGAAGGAAAAAAGAGTGCAGTATTCTCATTAATATTCATCAACACGCACTGTTGCCTCATTAAAAACCTTGCTAGGAAAACCCTGTGGGACAAAACCTCAGCTAAGGGAAAAAGAGTGCAACGCGTATTTATTCCTTTTCATGGAATATCATAAGTATATTGATGCAATCACGAATCTTTTCATCGTATAATTTATGATGAGCTTTATATAAATCGTTCATAGCTCATGATGTCATAACATGCTATATTAAGCAATGTTGTACTAATTTATTGATTGCATCTTTCACTTCTGGTGAATAATCAAATATTGCATCTTTCACTTCGGTGAATAATCAAATATTGCATTTTTCACTTCTGGTGAATAATCAAATTTAGAATTCACTTCTGGTGAATAATTAAACATATTCATTTTCATATTCACTTCTGGTGAATAATTAAATCTAGAATTCACTTCTGGTGAATAATTAAACATATTCATTTTTCGAATTCACTTCTGGTGAATATTCATTTTCCGGATTCACTTCTGGTGAATATTCATTTTCTGAATTCACTTCTGGTGAATATTCATTTTCCGATGGATAATATAATTTTGCATATTGAAAATCAATTGCATGCCCAAATATTCAAATATAATAATAGTACACTCCAATTTCACTTTCAACATATTATATCATTGAGTCATTTGTATCATTCTATAGTGATACTAATCTGGGCATATTGAATCTTTCAATGATTTATACATGTATGTTCTTGCACTTTATAAACTGCAATTTCTAATTTGCAGGAGTATAATCAATCATTGAAATAGATATCAATTTTGACATATAATCTACAATCATTTTACTTGAAATCCCAACGTACCGCGATCAACTGGTACATCAAAGAATACTCCCAAAGTACCGAGATGAGAAACATACATTTTGATCTCACTCATTGGTATATCAAAGAGCTCAAGCTAGTGATTTAGACTATAGTCTATCCACCATATGTCATGCCAGTTTAATGAAAAAAATTTGCGCGCAACGAGTCGTCTTTTACGACTGTGAAATATTTTTCATTTGTACATATAGTTACTGGCTTTACACATTTAAGTATTTGGACTTCAGGTCGCAACGAGTCGTCTTTTACGACTGTGAAATATTTTTCATTTGTATATATAATTATTGGCTTTACACATTTAAGCATTTGGACTTCAGGTCGCAATTTGGACTTCAGGTCCTTGAACAATAATCCCTACATTGGGGTTATATACTTGGCCAAAATATTATAATTTCATCAACCTCATTTTCATAAGAGGGTATGTAGTCGACTTATTTATCGATTCCATCTCAATATAAAATAGAGAGATCTTTTTATATGTTCTATCATCAGGTACCTGAGTCTCTCATCATTTAACTATGTCTCTTTTACTCACTACGAGTATTTAGCCTCAAAGGGATCATTTCAATCATTCAAGAGATATTTATTTTTGGAATCGATAGTTATTATGCTTCAGGCATAATTACGCTTCAGGCGTGTTTTCACCATAATGTTCATAAACATTATATTATATCAATCGGCTAAAAATGCCATAACACATGTCATTCTTTTAGAGATATAATCTCAATCATATATCTAAGTGCACTTTGGTGGATTGTATGCATATCGCACTTTTACAAATCATAAAGCTTCATAAGCAAATTTTTATTTCATAGTATTGACATGTTGTATGTAAAATATTGCTGCATGAGAAATATTCAAATTGTTCTCATAGCAAATAACTTGAGGCTTTTAATCTGCTAAATCATTTAGCAATATAATATTCTATTATCTCAACTAATTCGTAAAATCATTAATGACTTTAAGATATATTCATGCTAGCATTTATCACTTTGCTCGTAATATCATTACTTGAGCAAATAATCAGACATTCATTTTCTTAGTGAGATAATTAATTTGCTTTTGAGAACAAACAACAATGATAATTTGTTAACCTGAATCTTCTGGTTCTTTAATGAATGCCATTTTGAATTCTTAATAAATCTCATTTATTGAATTGGAATCTAACCAATCATTATAGAACTTCAGGTTCGGCAAGATATTTCACTTGTACATATTTATGAACTTCTGGTTCAATACAGTATACATATTTCACTTATACTTATGAACTTCTGGTTCAGTAAGATATTTCACTTGTACATATTTATGAACTTCTGGTTCAATACAGTATTCATTTTAGTATACCGAAAAAATCAGGTACAATATTCAAGGAAATATCTCATGATCTCAATCTTGTCGCCAAATCTTCCCTTATTTCGAAAAAGGTAATGACGCATATCTCATTGTTCCCACCTTTTCAATAATTTATTCCATTATTTCTTAATGGAATCACTGACACGCGGAGCCACCGCTCTTTTACGCGTTGAATAATGCTTTTAAATAGATGATTTAGGAAGAAGGCTAGATCCATCAAAAATGGATATCATACTTTCAAAAAATTTCAAATATTATTCCAATCTTCCAGTAAATGATTTGAGAAAAATTTATCGAATTAGGCTCGAAAGATTGAGGTAAATCTTTTGATACACATTTAAAATATTTTTCTGTTTCCTTTCTCGAGTTTTATAAAGGCTAGAAAAATAAATCACCGAAAGGTGAGTAGGATGATTTTATCAAAAGTAAATCTTCACTTTCTCAAAAGACGAGCGGAAATAGTGAAGTTTATCGATTTTAAATAGCCAAACATTTTTCATAGTTCATGCATCCCAAAATAACATTTTCTCGTAAGTTTTTCCTTCTTTACTTTCAAAAATGGAAGGATCAAAACTTCGACAGATCAAAACTATCTGTGTATTTTGTGGATCAAAAGTGGGAAAATGTTTTGGTTATCTAGAAGCAGCCGTGGATTTAGGAAATTGGAATCACGCGAAAATGAAGTCCGGTTAATATAAATTTAACTTTGTGAACCCTAGAATAAATGGTGGTAGAATACAGAGTATTCTTACTCTTGAAACACACCTCTTTATGTTCCTCAAAATATCAGAGGTGGTAGGATACGACTAGAGTATGGAGTATTTCTTAGGATACGGCTACTCCCGAAATACATCTCTAATTTTGAGGATCATAAATGTTTCCTCCTTTGTATTTTGCATGAATGACTCGTTTATACTTCTTCAGGAGCAATAATAATATCATTTCAGTATGTTTAGATGATAATTTTTACTTCTTCTGGAGTAAATATGTACTTCTTCTGGAATACATAAGTGCTCGTGCAAGACATTTATCATCTAATATTCATCTCATAATACTGATGAGATTATTTTCACATTAGTCATATCCGTGCTATCATGTGATATTATCTTATCATACATCAACATTATCTTGTTGAATAATTTTCATTAACCCATTCAAATATAGATATTGGTAACTTATGGTACCATTGGATAAAATATTTTTATCAACATTTACCAACATATTGGTAATAATAACTTCAGGTATCATTTGATAAACTAATTTTATCAATATCTAACAATAATAATAATATCAAGTTTATATGGGTTGGACGGACTATCCGAGTATGGATGCATGAATTAATAAACAGTAGAATATTTATAAGCCCACTTCTACACATGCAAGTCTATAATAACGTAATATATTACTGTACGACAATAAATATATTACTTGTACCTTGATTAATATATATTTAATAAGTCTCATTTTACTGATTTTTATATTGTGTAAATTATCTAATTTATTCAATTGATCAGTATTAGTATTGAGAATATACCAATTATGACAAAAGTAAAACTTACCTTTTTCATCAAGTATGATTCGCTAGCTTTAATCCATAAAGTTGGTGGAACGTGTTGTAAAATCATTTGTCGGCTGCCATTCCAATTCCACTGACTGGATTTAATATTATTTAACCTTTGTTACTTTCTCATTTGCACGGCAGCCTACCATTCACCCACTAACAATAATATTATTGTTATTCACCTTTCATCATTTTCTTTTATGTGTGTAATTATGCCTTTCGTGACCTGTGGAGGACAGCTCATATAGCTCATATTCCATTTCCACCATCTGCAACTCCACTTTTCTTTCATCCATCACACAAAAGTATACTTTGCCGTGACCTCCACCCTGGATCGGTTAGCCTTCTCCACTGGAGCGGTAGCTGCAAGCAGTGGCCTCTCGACACCTTGTGGGCTCCCTATGATTTATATGGACAATCGACGTGAATTTTGTCTCCTTGTAATTCACCAGCGCCGTAGTTAAATCCAGCGCCGTAGTTAAATCTAACGAATCACCAGAGTCCTCCATTTATGAAGTGCTTAAGCTTCACGGGTTGCCAATGGGCTTGCTTCCTAAAGGCGTAAAGGACTTCACCTTGGACAATTCAGGGAACTTCGAGATTCATCTGGATCAAGTCTGCACAGCCAAGTTTGAAAATGAAATGCTGATGAATCCCAGTTTGCTGATTCTCGACGAACCCACGTCGGGATTGGATTCGACGGCGGTTTTCCGGTTAATGGACACTCTTGCGACCATGACGGCGGAGAAGGGTAAGACGGTGGTGATGTCTGTGCATCAGTCGTCTAGCTGGGTTTATCAGATTTTAGATCTTATACTGGTTTTGTCTGAAGGAAGATATATTTACTTTGGAGAACTCAATCACGACTGGGCCGAATTGATTCACCTGTGCTTGATCGGCGCCACTTGTCCAGCGAAAACTAAAAGAAACGGCGGATGCGAGCCGAGCTCGTAAATCCGAATTGGGCTCGTCTTTTGTATATCCATCCACCACTCGATGCGGCGGGTGTACCCAAACCGCCTCCATTTTCTTAGATCTATTACCATTACGCCAATATTGAAATAACAAAGATTTCTGCCGGAAAACACTCCACAGAATTTCTGGTCCGACCAGAAATACTCGGTGAAGTATTTTGTGAAGTTTGCGTGACAATATTCTGGCGCCCCTTCTTTTCCGGCGAATGAATGAGATGGTGACTGGTGGCTATAAGCCTTCTTTTTCAGTTTGTCGTTGTATTACTCAATTGGCTAGAGGCTCGTGCTGATAACGTGTTATAAAACCATCGAAATCATAATAACGAATAGATAGAGAGATAGGGAACTTAGGGAGAGAGAATTCTTTCATTCAAGAATTGGTGTTCATTTCTTATGAAAATGGCTCATATTTATAGGAGAGAATAATGGCACAATCGTAATATGTAAACATTACAGGGATATAATGGTAATGTCATTAACATATATATACATTATTTATAACACATATAATCTTATTTTCCTTTAATCAACAATAATTTAATGTGGTTGTATCCAAATCAACATTTTCTTGAATCATAATTCCTAATTAATCACAGTCTTCAAAACAAATCCAATATCGATATAGTAATTATCTCCCCATCAATAATTAATAACTTAACCCAAATAAAATTTATCGTCAAATCTTATTTTTCCTTTAGTCCCCGAACTTCTAGAAATTTATCAAAGACATCAATATAAACATCATATCACTAACTAATTATATTCCATAAAATTTTCAGGACATTACAAACTCCCTTGCTTAAAATGAATTTTGTCCTTGAAATTCGCACATCAAATTTCATCATGCTTTTCAAAATCATAACCATACTTGACATGTGAAAATTCAACTTTTTTTTTTTTATAATGAATAGTGATTTCGTTCACTGTTCATCATGAATAGCACGTCGTTTTACTGTTCACGTGAATAGTGATTTTTTTTATTTTTTTTTTTTTATTTTATTTTTTTTTTTAAAGAAATAAAATTTCAAAAATCTACAGAATCGTTTTTAAAACTCTTTGCTCTGATACCAACTGTGACGACCCGAATTCTCGACCATTCGAGTGCCACTAAAAGTGACTCATATCATATTATCTAGACTTAAATAGTAATGTAAAATTATTCAAAAGAATAATTAGAATCCCATAATTTAATTTGTGAATAAAAATAGAACATAATTTTCTTACATAAAGTTCAACATAATTATCTCATCAATCTTAACCACTTTTGCCACTTCCATGTTGACCGCCTCGAACCTTCAATTATCTGAAAATGGTAAATATCGTGGAGTGAGATTTATAAAATCCCAGTAAGTATACCAAGCATAATTTTCTTTTGAAAGCATATGGATCATTTTCATCATAACATAGGATAGGATCGAAATCCTCATAAACATAGAGAGACACAAGAATTTTACCGAACTTAGATGACAAAAATTCTTATGTGTAGCGCTACTAAACTCCGGTCCCCTTAGCATAATCATAAACATATCATATGGGACCAATAGCAATCTTGTGAGATTGATTTCATAGCAATGATCCAAACATTTTCGTAAAAACATAAGGTATATCTAATTTTCATAAAAACATACTTACTTTTCTTAAAAATATAAGGTATTTTACTTTTCATAAAAACATACTTACTTTTATTAAAAATATAAGGTATTTTACTTTTCATAAAAACATACTTACTTTTCTTAAAAACATAAGGTGTATTTACCTTTCATAAAAACATACTTACTTTTCATAAAAATATAAGGTAATACCTTTCATAAAAACATACTTACTTTTCATAAAAACTTAAAGTATATTTACATTTCATAACAACATACTTAATTTTCATAAAAACATAAGATATACTTACCTTTTAAAAGATTAAAATGAAGTGTAGTAGTAAATGGACCAAAACTTTCTTGACCACCTTGAATTTCTCTTACTTGTGGATTTTGTCAAGAGGTTGGAAATAAGTGTATATGTGTAGAGTTGTGTGTAAAAGAGATGGGTTTAAATAGATGTATAAAGTTGGCATATTGTAAACATAATCATTCAATTCTATTAATTTTAACACGTCATTTTCTTAAAGTAAAGCACCATTCATATACTTTTCCATATTTATACAAATAATATGCTCTTCATGATTATATATAATGGAGTCTATCAATCATTCATATACTTTTCCATATTTATACAATTATTATGCTCTTCATGATTATATATAATGGAGTATATAAATCATTCATATACTTTTCCATATTTATACAAATATTATGCTCTTCATGTTTACATATAATGGAGTCTTATCAATCATTCATATACTTTTCCATATTTATACAAATATTATGCTCTTCATGATTATATATAATGGAGTATATAATTCATTCATATATTTTTCCATATTTATACAAATATTATGCTCTTCATGATTACATATAATGGAGTCTATCAACCATTCATATACTTTTCCATATTTATACAATTATTATGCTCTTCATGATTATATATAATGGAGTATATAAATCATTCATATACTTTTCCATATTTATACAAATATTATGCTCTTCATGATTACATATAATGGAACCTCTCATGCTTGCATATATTTTCTTAATTTCAATAATAAAAATAATTTTTGTATAAATAAATATTGGGATAACATTGAATTAAGTACTTGGACTTAATATACTTTAAATCAAGAGAATGGAGATATTTTTAGAAATTCGGAATTTAATTTAAAATCGAACGATCTCGATTATTTCTTGACTTGGCTATACGAATACGTCGCGGCGTTAACTTAATAAAAATGGGTGAAATAGTAGCGACACGATTTTCTATTAAAATAATTATTAATCGCGTAAAAATTCTTGGTCGCTACACGCCTGCCTATGATACTTATTGTGTAAATTTGAGTAACACAAAAAATGACGTAAATTTCAATAAAATTTTGTGAATGAGTAAATTTTAAGTCAAGGAGAAAAAAGGGCACAAAGTGCAATTTTCCCTTTTTTAAATATAAGCTCCTTGTTTGATCCCCATTATTATAGTTCGTACATTTTTATCTTTTACTTTTAATCACACATTTTTCAATACATTTTTCTCTTCTTAATTTTTAACCGTACATTCTTAAAAAATCATTATTGCAAAATACATTATCTTAAGTAATCTAATTATAATAAGTATCAAACAAGCACTAAGTATATTTGGATAAATCGTTCTTATATATTTACATGCCAAGGAAATTAAGCCTCTGTTTGGAAATCCATTTATAAATCATTGTTTATAAATATTTTTTATATATAATAGTGACGTGATAACATTTTATTGGTCATTTTTTTGAAAAGTAAAAAAAGGGAACGAAATATCTTTGACCAACTGAAATTATGCCTTTTCCAAAAACTGATATAATGAGTTGTGCCAAACTCACTATATTATAAGTGCTTATGAAATTATGCTATTTTCACGTTTCGAACTAAAATAATTATGCTTTTTCAGGATTTAATTTTTTATGGTTTTAGGTTCTAAAATGTTATTATGTATAAACAATTTGATTCAAATATTTTCATGTCTATCTCTAAATATACACAGACGACAACTTTTTTAAATATATAATAACAAATAAATCGTATTGAGTAGTCTCCTTTTCACTAACTTTTTAGTTCTACAAGGGTAATTTATGTCAAATATCTCAAACATGTGAGCTCATTTGCACTTTCACTATGAGGCAAATGATCTAGGAGAGTAGATTTGTTCACCCTCTTTAACGAGGGTGAACGTAACCTTCGTTAAAATGAGGGGCAAATGTGTAATTATATTGGACAAAACAAATAATCACTTTAACATGTCAGATTTCTCTCAATTCTCACGTAAACTCCTCTCTCACGTAATCTCTCTCCATTCTCTCTCTTTTTCTTTTTTTTTTTATCAGAACTCTCCATTCTCAATTCACGAACGAACCAGAAGGAGAACGATTGGAAGTAGCCGAAGCCAACTCACCTTTCGTCGGTGACTCCAAGTTTCCGACGAGTGCTGATTTTCCAAGTTGCTAAATGGTAATATTTCTACCTTTGTTTCCGGTGATACTGATAGTATTGCTTGAATTTCTAAATCCAAGATTTCCCAAAGTTGCACTCCAATTGAAATGGGCTTTTGAAATTTGATACCAATTGTGATTCAAAGTAAAAAATGAAAAATATTTCTGGTCCAAAATGAAATACACGAAAATGAACTGATGAGTTCAAAAATGGAAGTGATGTTGTATGTATACATGTAAGTATATATGTGATGAGTTATATATTTGTGTGTGTTTAAATATTAAAACATTCAAACTTTCCAATTTTCATGTTATAAATTGGTAATCAGAATCAACCACTATAAGGTAATAATTTCCACAAGTTTTAATCTCCATTTGTATGAGATATTTGATGGCAACTTGCCAACTGTGATTAAAATTTTGTCAAATTTATGGAAATTTTCACGTTAGAAGTACAGGGTAAAAAATTTGGAACATTTGGACTGAAAAATGAATTTACATATCAGGTTAGTACTTCCAATGGATGAAAAATCTCTTGCCACTGATGATGAAGGGTGTGGGGGTTTAAACTACCAGCTTGAAAATGATATGGATAGTGGAGCAAAGCCGAATATTGGAATGATGTTTGACACATCAAAAGAAGCATATGATTTCTATAATACATATGCAAGACATGTGGGCTTCAGTGTAAGGATATTAAGAACAAACAAGAGCAGGAAGGATAAAAATAAAATTCTAAGGCAAGCACTAGTTTGTTCATGTGAGGGAACTTCGAAAAAAATCAAGACACCCGAAAAGAAAAGAGACAGTCGGCGGTTTGATTGTAAGTCAACATTTGTGGTTAAGTTGATTTCTAGTGATAAGTATAGAGTAATTGAGTTCAAGGCGGAGCATACTTATAATCTTGTACCACTTCAGCATTGCCATTATCTAAGGTCGCAAAGTAAAATTGATTTTTCACAAGCTAAACTTATGAAAAAGATGCGATCATCTGGACTAAAGCAAGGACAAATTTTATCCTACTTGTGTGAGGAAGCTGGTGGAGCCCAAAACCTTAATTTCACAAGAACAGACTACAACAACTTATTATTGAGAACAAGGGTCAAATTTCTAAAGAAGGGTGATGCTGAATGCCTCCTTGAATACTTCAAGCAAAAGAAAGGGGAAAATAAATTTTTTTTTTTACTCTTTTCGAACGCATGAAGATGGTGAAATACGGGGTGTATTTTTTGTGATGCAAAATCAAGAAGAGATTATGGGTTATTTGGTGATGCGATATGTTTTGACACAACATTTCGGACAAATAATTATGACATGTTATGTGCACCAATTGTTGGCATCAACAATCATGGGCAGACAATACTTTTTGGATGTGGCCTACTCGATGGTGAAACAATTGATGCAGTGAAGTGGTTATTTATGACTTTCCTTGAGGCAATGGGAGGGAAAAAATCGAGAAGTATATTTACAGATCAATCTGCAGCTATATCAAGCGTTGTTGATACGATGTTTCTTGAAGCCCACCATGGATTATGTTTGTGGCATTTATGTCAAAATGCTGCGAAGAACTTGGGTAATTGTGGATATAAATCATTTGCGTCGCAATTCAAAGATTGCATCTACAATCCAGAGACAATTGAAAAATTTGAAGAAAGTTGGCAAAAATTGCTTGATGATAATGAACTAAGAGATAATGAGTGGCTGCAAAGAACATATGAGCTAAGAAAGAAATGGGCTCAAGTGTATAGTCATGCTCACTTTTCTGCTGGGATGACCACTTCACAGAGAAGTGAGAGCATTAATAAGTTTTTGAAGGATTATTTTAGTCATGGTAGAATTGTACTTCGCGAGTTTGTAGCTTTGCATACTAGGGCTACAAATAATCGTCGTGAAAAAGAGAGGGAGGCAGCATACTTAACACAACAAACAATACCTAATTTGGTTTCCAATTGGTCTGTGGAGAGTGAAGCTGCCAAAAAGTACACAAAAAAAGTATTTTATCTATTTCAAGAAAGTATTAAGCAGACCATTGATTTGTCTTTGGAATTGGAAACTGATCATGGAGGCATTCATACATACAAAGCTAAAGAGATTGAAGGTCGGAAAAGGATTCGTACACTTACATACAACCACTTGGAACAAACTGTGTCATGCACTTGTAGGAAGTTTGAGTTCGATGGAGTCTTGTGTTCACATGCATTGAAGCTATTCCGACACTTGGAATTCTAAAGTTTACCTTCTCAATACTATTTGAAAATATGGACACTTGAAGCTACATATGAACTTATTTGTGACAATGATCCAGTGCAAACAACTCATTACAGTGAGTTATCCAATATTTCGCAAAAAATTGTGTCCAAGGGTTCGAGATGTACCAATGGTTTTTCATTATGCAAGACACTATTGCCAGAAGTGGAAGCAAATATTGAAGCCTTTATGGCCTCCGATGAAGTTGTGAACCAAAATATTATTGAAAATCACCACAGTACAGTATCAAACATGTAGCAGGAGCAGCAATTGAAAGATCCAACAAAAAGACGCTCTAAAGGCCAATCTAGCAAAAGAATTAAAGGCCCATTGGAAACCAAAACACGAAAGAAGAAATCGCCAAAAGTAGTCGGTCAGTTTTTATTTGCCCATCTTGTATTATTGTCCTTGTTTACATTAGTTTTTTTTTTTTTTTTACTCAAACTTACTTGTACACTTGAACTGACAAAAAACGTGGTCTCTTTTTAAGGTGGCAATACTAATGATAGGGACGCAACAAGCATCGTTACCGAAAGAGCTTGGAACTCTCATTGTATTGTAGAGGCGGTAAATACATGCCCCTTACAAACTACTTGGAGAACTTGGAATTATTTGATTTACTTGTAAACTTTTTAAAAAATTTAGAATTGGAGTCCCATATCAAATTGTGGCTGTTATGTATGATATTTCATTCCCATGGTTTTTTGATGCATTTGTTGAATAGAGCTAAAGTATGTGACATGCTATTGTTTAGCCACCAAGGCGAATTTCTGATGCATTTAATCTTTGTTCTTGATTTTCTAACTTAGAGCACCTATAACCACAGTGGGTGATGCAAGAGATTTTGGACATACTCATTTCTCAGAGGTTAATATTCTAATGCCTTAAATTTTTCCACATTCTAGCTTTTGTTATTTACTTTTGTTGTGCATTGATTAAATTTTTTTTTTTAAGGGGAATTTGGAATGGCCCACCAAGCATGTTATAACAATAATAGTTGGCTGTGGGTACGTTCAGGCATGCCACAAAGCATGCTTCAACCATGGAATGTTGCATCATCCCAACAATTTATGTAGAACAATATGTTGCTTAGGGGAAACAATCATTTACATTGTTTTTGTTTATTTTGTTGCAACATCATTGTTATGCTTGTAAGTGTTTTGGATACATCCAGACATATAAAAAATGTGCACTTTGTATGCACTAAACATTTTCTTTACATTTTTTTTCTGTTATTAATTGTTTTTGTTTGAAAGATTTATTAAAGAATAACCCTTAAACGCAAAAATAATAATAAAAGAAAAATATGGCAATTCAAAAAAAAAAAAAAAAAAACACACACACACACACACAAAAGAAATTTGGAGAACTTTGAGTGCACTATTCCAAGTTTTTTATTTGAGTCAAGTATTTAAATTTTAGAAGTTTTCAAAATTATATTGATATTGGTCTCATTTTGAAGCCGCGTTAAATAAAGTATGTTAGGCTCGAGAAAAATATTTTTCCACTAGTTGAATTCGAGTTATTACTATTTAAAGAAAAATATCATTTTTTCTAATATTTTTATTACTAAACTAACGGATGGTAGCAGAATCAAATTTAAAGAAATTCTGTGGGCCCAACTATTAAGGCTTAGGATTGCTCTTCTGTTCATAGTTGACGGTAATTCACGGAGGTTACGTCCACCCTCGTTAAACGAGGGTGAACAAATTCGCTCTCATGATCTAACGTCCGCACCTATTATGCCCGTGCCAAGCACTAGATGTGGCCCCCACTTGTATGTGGGGCTCACAATAGTGCCCTTGATGGGCATTGGATCATTGCCCTTCACTATCAACCTTTTTTTGTGGATGACGATTTTGTTGGGTTGTATGATCATATTATTTTTTGTGATGAAATAATATTTTATAATAATTGAATTATAATTTTATTTATGTTTTGTATTTATTTAATAATGAGGATGTGAATTAATTGCATATATTCACTTGTAGCAATATAAGTTGGGTGTTTGGGTTAACAAGCACAATCATATGACTTATATTTTGATTATAAATAATTTGTTCGTTATCAGTTTATAAAGGTTGACAAACAGTATTGATATATTTACTATTCAAATTTGTGGTTTACTCTTATCGCATAAATAGTTAAATATGAGCTCAACTAAAATTAAAGGTATTAAGGACCTTTAGAAACATCTCAATTAATGTTATTAGGAGCGGAAAATAAAGTTAAAACACTCATAAGAGAAGGAGAGACATATTAATAAATGTCCCTATAAATGGCGTCCCTAATAATAAATAATTGGGAATTGGACACTAAAAACGACCCTAATAATATGTATACCATTTAGGATTATTGTTTTTTTAATTTTATTAGGGGAACTTAATTAAACGACTCAATTAAATTTAAAATAATAGGGATACTTATAAATGCCCATATCATTAATTAAATCATAAATTAATTAATATTAATTATAGATACGCATCTATGTGTCCCTAATACATTTAAATTTAATTAATTAAATAATAAATTTAGCACTTGCAAATTATTGTAAACTAGTTGCAGGGATATATTACTTTTACAATTAAATTTTCCTTAAACAGATGAAATTTAAGATAAAAAAATAAAACGGAAAAGCAATGTTGCAATCACCTATTTATATTCGTAAAATTCACTATTGTAGCGATAATATTACAAATTATAAAAAGAAAAAAAAAAACTTCTTTATATACAACATTTGTCATTTCATTTGTTGGTTTTCCATCTTTATCGCATATTAATATCTTCAAATCAGAATGATTTGTAACTCTAGAAATTACTAAATACAACTGCCCATGACTAAAAACTGGTTTCTTCGGGAAGAGTCCTACATTTGACATCTATTGACCTTGACTTTTATTGATAGTCATAGCATACGACATTACCAATGGAAATTGTCTTCTATGGAACTTGATAGGAAATCTCACATCTGACGGAGTCAATGATATTCTTGGGATAAACTCTTTGTCCCCAGCATTTTTTCCAGACAAAATTTTATCTTCTAGAACATGTTGCCCAAGCTTTATAACGATTAGTCTGGTTCCATTACACAATCATGCATCATAGTCAAAGTTTCTTAACAACATCATTGGAACACTGATCTTTAGCTTTAGCTCATGGCTAGACACTCCTGAACATTTTATACTATTCAAGAACTCTGTGGAATGAATGTCTTGGAACAAATTTTCTCTGCCCTGCACATAGAATCTGAACTTAGATAACTCTTACCCTATGATTGTTTGTTTGAAACCATGTACTCTTTTATGGTATCCATAACATCAAACGTCGGGGCAAGTATAGCGCTTCCCTATAAGTGTGACTCATCATCAACATCGTCTAAAAACGATGGATATGTACTTTCAACAATTGACTAGACCAAATTGTCTGACACATCCACCAAAAGGTCATCGGGAACTTCTATTGTTGCATGACCATCATTTTCACCCACGAATGTCTCGTTTCCTATACTTATAATACACTCAAAAAATGCATTAAACCCGATAATACGATCGTCAATGCCGAGATTTTGGAGTTTCATATTTTTCACCAGTCTAAAAAATTTGCAATGTGTCGATAAATATGAAGAATTTATGGTTGCCACGACAATATCTTGCCTAACCCTTTTGGAATAACTAGCAGAATCTGACGAAAATCCCCGCCGAAAACAATAGTTTTGCCTCCAAACGCCTTATTGAAGCTATTTAGATTGTTGAACCTCATTATATCACATAAAGTTTTGTCAAGAGCTTTAAAACAATATCTATACATCATCGGTGCCTCATCCCATATTACAAGTTTTGTTTATCACTATCAACTCTGCAAGTGTAGTCCCTTATTTTATATTGCATGTTGAGTCTTCATTTAGATTTAAGGGAATAGCAAATCTCGAATGAGTTGTTCGACCGGTAGGCAACAAAAGAGACGATATACCACTGGATGCAATATTCAACACTATTTCACCCTTGGATCTCACGATAGCTGAAAGCATCTTCCAGACGAACTTTTTTCCAGTTCTTCCGCAACCATACAGGAAATAGACACCTCTGTTACCAGATTCAACATCATGCATAATTGTATTGTAAGCATCCTTTTGCTCATATGTACACAGTTGCAAGAGTCTCTGTGCTTGTCACCCAAATATCTTCTGTCATACCTCAACTCATCATATATAAGTCTATTATCAAAGATTGAGGCATCATAATCATTGGGATACACCATCTTATGAAAATCACGCAAACTTTTGCCTCTGCTCTGCAATATATTTTCAATCTCCAAAAGAAACAGATTTTTAATTTCTTGCTCACTAAGATGCAATCCTACTAAGAAAATAAGAGCGATGTGAATTGATCACTGATGCGTTGGTGCAAAAAAAAAAAAATTGAAAAAGCCAAAGAGTGACAATTAAAAAGGTGATATTGAACAATGCATTTACCTTCGTGTCCTAACACACGTCTGCGCATATAGATAATGTCATCCGAAAAATATTGCCAACATGACTACCAGATGAACTTAGGCCGAGACAAAGATTTTGACATCAACAATGTTGCAAAAAGACTCCTCAAAGAATAGGAAGAGCCTTAGTGGCTAGCTTTAGCAATGCCGTTAATATACTCCTTGTCGTCATCTCGCAAGTCGAGGGCATAGCAAGCATCTCTGAAAGAGTTATATTGTACACCATCGACACACCTAATATCCTCAAAGCAAGTCAGAACCTACACTAAACAAATTTATTAAGTAATACATTTCTCCTTGTCCAGGCGCGACATTAAAAATGCGGCCAATTGAGCAACCACACTTCTTTTGTTGCCATTTCCTTTTATCGGTATTCTAAACAAGTTCGAATCGAGTGGAGATGTCAACATATATGACATAGGCAAGGTAAAATTCTAGAGTCTCAATGCAATTTGGAGCAAGTTCAACCGACACAAATAAAGAAGGTCATCAAAAGACTTATTTAGAGTTCATTGAACGGTAAAAAGTCGGGTTTTAGACTATAAACAGAGTGCTTGTTGTGAGGCAATCTGTCACACCCCTTTTTAATATCAATTTTGTATATTTGTATAAATTTTGAAATTAATTAATCGATCTAAATATGCGATCAATTTTTTTTTATAAACATAGCGTAAGCATTCTCACAAGATAATAATAGTATATCGAGATAAAAGACTATATAGACTTACTAAAACATTTTACATTAAGGTTACAAAAGTATAAACAACCTCACTTTATAAGTCATATGTACATGCATTACAAGATTCCAAAATACAGTACAAAAGATTTTAGAACAAAATGATAGCCCACAAAATAACCTGCAGGTCGTCATCCATGTACATTGACCCTCGAAATTCTGTAAGAGCTTCACAGCTAGCAAGGTCATCTATGAAGTTCTATGCTCATCTACAATGTAAGAACTACATGAGCTAATGCCCAATATGTAAAAATCATGCATGCCATGATTATGAATACACAATCGTGCAATTTCCTTCAAAAACATAAGGTTATAAATGTATCATGTTCAAATATTGACTTAGATGAGCTCAAAACATTTTGATTGAAATTCTTTCTTTTCACTGGCCCTTAACCAATCTACTATGCACCGAAAAGAGCTCTACACAATATCAAATCAATATCAATAATCTAATGGTCAATATGTCATCGACACAGTCGAGTGGTCCAGCCTCCTGTGACCACTAGAGGTACATCTCCTATTGGCCTCTGTGATCATCCAGTAAGTATCCCACACACAATGTCGATAATCATAATATAAAAAAGGCATAGTCAAGTGGTCTACCCTCTCTTAACCCATCAAGGACTCCCCCTATCTCTCATTGTGTTCACCAAGAGGTCTCACTTGTCAACAAATATGCCTCGCATGCCTCGGTGCCCTAGTAGTAGTCAATAAAACATTTTGTAATACGATTCACTTCTCAAATCATGTTGTGCATACTAGATATCAAACTTTTTAGTTTTTCGTGCATGCACGTACCAATGCTCATGCATAAAATACATGATAAAAATGATGTCTAGAACACATATTCAATCATCGTGTTCAACATAAGATATAAATCTTTCCAACAATTACTACGCTCTTGAATTGTAGTTGTAAATGCATTTTTACTTACCTTTGTGTATGTGTTCTCTACGGGTGTAAGTCAAGTCCCTCTTTCCACTTAAAGGCGCCAGACAGCCTGTATAATACACACATTCCTTCACTATGACCATTAATGTCAAGATAATCTAGATAACACTAGGACTTCGCGTAGTAGCCCCAATCTCCCACTATTTCCAAGTTCAATGGATTTAAAACACATTTGCTTGGATCAATAATGTCCTAACACTCATTCAAATCAACTTCCTGAGATTTAGAGGTGAATGATAAACATCCAAGAGTGAAACTATGAAAAATCTGAAAATGGACAGATTCTGATTTTAAGTTTCAGCTGCTGTGCGGGTTGGTTTCATTCACTGTTTCACACCCTTAATCATATCCAATCATTACCAAATTCTTACCATAAATTTATGACACATATATGAAGGTAATCATGTCCCAAAATCACATAAATTTCAGGATTTAAAGCCTCAAAATCTGTTCATCTTACAATACATCAAACCAAGAATTTCACAAAGGCTGTTTTGAGTTCTACTCTAATTATCATGCTTCAAGGCAGATTCTATCCCAAAAAGATTTATTTAAACACCTATAACTCATATAAACGTATTAAAATGGATAAATACAATATTCCTTAAGATATAATCCAAAACCAATTGTTAAATCATCAAAGTCCAACAATCCCAGTTTTTGCCTATAAAGTTGTACTCACTTTCTTTCAATCAATAATCATTCTCTTGTCATCATAAATTCACCAAAACATACCAAAATCACTTAAAACAAGTTCAGAGATTAAATAAGTCATAAAACACTCAAATTCATAGATTAAAAACCTCAAAACCGTGGTACTTACTTGTGAAGGATTCCAGTTCCCAGTTTTCCTACTTCTATTCAGCTTCCTAGTTTTCTCTCTCACTTAGGAGCATTTGAGGACGTATTTAGGGGTTTTTTTTGCATGTCTTAATTGGTACAGATAAGGTTTATATCAGCTGGAGTCGTGATAATTACTTAGGGATTAAGTAACAAGCTACCAAAGCACAAGTGTGTATAAGCAAGCATGAGGTGGCTGCTTCTTTTAAATCCTACTTTTGTACCAACCTCCTTAAGTCCAAATCACACGTCCTTAACTTATTTCAAGAGGTTGAACATGTAATTTAATAACCATAAGATCCTAATTTTGATGATAAAGTAATTTCCTTAACCGTTGATTTGAATCCTTTCCCGATTGGCACCCGATCCTCCACCAATTTCAATCATTCCCACTTCAATACTTATCACTTCACTTGAGCCTAATAATAATACATCTGGATCATACCATCTTATAACTAATGTTCAAATTATATTACATACTAGGTTTTAGGATAGCCTTAATCAATCTGAAATAAAAGTGTAAGATCTCAATGATCATAAGTACGATGCTTTCCAAATTATCGTTGAGTAACAATTCATTATCCACCACTTGATCAACCTAATTTTACACCATAGCTCAACATAAAATTGATCACCTAAGTCAGTAAGTCCGAAGAATAATACCTTAAAACCTGAATTATTGAATGTGTCATTTCAACAGAAAGCACAATGAATCATCAATGTATATGCAAATGGCAATTTCAAAAATATATGATGAATGAATGATATTGGCTAAGTTTTAATTTGAAGTTCGGGGTATTACAAAACTCAATTTTCTATCCCTTTTATTTTCTATCCTTTATTTATTGTTTTATGTTTAATTTTAGGATTTATTTACGTTTTTAGTTTTAGTTTTTGCATGTTTGAGTTATCATGTTGGCATGACATTAGTTGCACCACGTTGAGTAGTTGATAAGTGCACGATCCTTTATAGAGTTTTAGCATCATAATCATCATTGAAATCTGGCCTAAAACATAAAAAAATAGTTTGGTGCACGTTGAGCATTCATAGCATGATCATTCCTTTGAGATGTTTATAATACTTGCATGATTGATTTTTAAGTTTGGAATCATAAACAAAAGCATGACAAGTTAGTTTCAGACATGAACAAAATGTAGGTGGCTGGGTACATGCATAATGAGGTGTTTAGGGGTCAAAAATTAACTTTGAAATTCAAAACTTCAAAAATTTTGGTTTCAGCTGGATCACCACACGGCCACACCATCTCAAATTGAGTGGCCGTGCGTGTGACATTTAAAAAGGTAGTTCGTCCAGAAATGAACTGTGCAGTCGACCAGTTGTCTGGAGCCATAATTCGGTAGTTTTAAATTGGAACAAGTATTTTATCAAATTTCATAACATCAAACTCGTTTTCTCTTCGTAAATTCACCCAAACTCTCATGACATCTAATTTGCACATGGAATTAAGTATCAAACAAGTGTGCATCACATCAAAATCCTCCCGAAAGGTATGATTTTCTCACTAACTTGGAAATTTTGCGAATTTTAAAGGTTTTTCATACTTTTGTGAAATTTTGAGAATGTGTATTATTGAAGCATGAGTTAGGCTAGGATTTGATGATAAATAAGATATGTAAACTAGATGAGAAATCTTGGGATAACTTCTAGTTCCAAACTCTTTGATTTCTCTTGGTTTTAACTACTGCACACATTGTGTTTGATAAAATGTCACAATGGATTTTGCTTTGAGTTTTTGCAAATGTTTTTGAACGATCACCTTAAATACATGTTAGACATCATATGTGTATCATTCATTCACGACATTCATTGATTTAATGCATAAAACTTGAATGGAACACCATAGGCATCACAAGGCACTCACTACAAGGTTACTTCAAGGCATTTCACTGATTTTTAGCCTGCAGTGATCACTTTTCCATCCCGTTTCACGACCCTATTGAACTCCAAATGCTCTAAGTTTTTGACATGTTATAGACCATACTACGTTCTTTCATGTGTCCGGAGACGGCTTGGGAAAATTTCAATTTTTCATAGTGATATCAGGGCCTGAATATAGGTGGTCAACCATGTTTGAAATTTCAGATTTATGCTCTATCTCTAATTTGGGGGTTGTGGTTGTGTGTTTCCTTCGATTTATTATGGAATTGATGTGCTCTAATGCTACTTATCTCTTATTTGCGAGGAACACGCCACTTCAAACACATCAGTCCAAGCTAGAAATGGGTCGAAATCATCAAAGTGATATCAAAGGAAAAGCTTAAAAAATTTACATGACATTTCCAAACTCGGGAAGCACTTGAACCTTTCTCTTATGTGCTTTATTTATTTTATTATATCTATTTGGAATACATTGAGAGCAATGTATATTTCTATTTTGGGGGTAAAAAACTCATTCTTTTGCATTCTTTGATTTTTTGGGATTAAAAAAAATTGATTCTTTGGGATATAATAAAAAAACTTGAAAATTTGAAATTTTTTGTTTATTTGTTTATTACCTAGGAAATAATTTGTATTGACTTTGTACTTTAGTTAGAACAATGGACAACATTAAAAACTTGATTTATCTGGACTAGTTATTCATGTTAGAATTTCATCTTCTCGAGCAACCATTGTTAAATTATTACTTGTGTAGGAGTATGTTTGACACATTTAGGGCGTATTTAATAATTTATGCAACAAGAACAAAAGAATGACTTTGTAATCCTAAAACTTAGATTTTTAGACATCCCGAACCATATTTAGAATCAAATCGCTCAATAAGAAGTTTGGGGGTGGAAAGGTTAGTATATGCATGTGTTGATAATTTGAGGGTCTGTTGATTCTTGATTTTGCACTTTTGGTTGAAATAGTTTGGTCAATAGGTGTAAACCAGTACTAACATAAAAAAGCAAAAAGTCTTATTCTACCCTTCGTAACCTTTTTGACTCGAGCAAGTAAGCTTGTAAGTGTGTTAACACATTGATCAAATTGCAACTTTTATAGAAGGTATGAGAAGAAACCTAAGACCATATGAAGGATGTTCTTTTGGAAAAGTTTCAAGTATTTGTTATCCCAAGATAAACTAACCAAGAGGGGGGTGAATTGGTTTATAAAACTTTTTCGATAAATAATCTTAAACTTAAGAACCAATGAGTATAAGTATGAGCACTTAGTATTACAAGTAGCTAAACTATCAATGTAGTGTGCTATAAATGTATGAACTTAATTGATAAAGCAAGTATAGCACTTAGATACAGTGTTGCACAATATAAATTGATAGAAAAGCGTAAGTGCAATGCAAGTAAGTAAAAGGGATAAGAGATTGCAAACGTGATTTAGGGAGGTTCAATCAACCAATGTGATCTACGTCCTCCGTTACCGAGCTCTCCGTCACGAGCAAGACCAAATCCACTATATTGATAGCTTACAACAAGGAGTATCGAATCCTTAGGTGACTTTACAACAATGAGCACCTATCATTTACAATCGAGTTTTCACAAGGCTCTCGAAACCACAAAATATAATGAATTGAATTTACAATTGAAATAACTCTCTTAACAAATGATATGATCAATACAAGTATCTTGAGAGTTTTAGGACAACACTTCAATAGATAGAAACTATTTAAAGCTCAAGTGTTTATGAAAACTTTGAAGAAGGATATGAGATAGTTTTTCTTGAATCAAAGTTTTTCAACCAATGATCTCTCTTTCCAAATAATACTTAGTTAAGTATGAAGAGAGATATACACTTCAATAAGTGTTTGGTGATATGAGCTCAATCAAAGATCAATAATGAAGTAAGAGTATTGAGTTTTCTACAAGATGGAATTCTTGATAAAGATATGAAATAGTTTTGAACAATCAAGAGATTCCTTGCAATAAATGAAATAGAATGTAAAACAAAGTAAGCTCAATGATTTTCTCAATAAATTTCTCTCTTAAATGATCTTGTAAGTTGGTAGAAATGAATGCAAGAGAAGTGGCTATTTATAAATCAAGAATTTGAGCTTCAGGAGGTTTCGGTCGACCATTTCACACTTTCGGTCGACCGAAAGATCAAAAACTAGCCGTTATACATTTGAGCCGTTATACTTTCGGTTGAGCAACTATTTCGGTTGATCAAATTTTCGGTCGATCGTGTGCATTTCGGTAGACCGAAAAAGGAAAAATTGGAATTTTTATTTTATATCAAAAAAGTTTATTTTTCCAAAAACTATTTCATGTTATGATCTGAAAAATCATTTTTATGCAATTAATGATTTTTAGAAATAATTTTGAGCTTTATAGACTTGCTAAAAATTGATGAGTTGATACCTTTACAAATGAGTTGAAATTTTCAACACAAAACTTCTAAAGCTTTAATCTTCGATCTTCGATGACCTTGTTCACTTCAAATCTCTTTTATGATTGATTTGTACTTCAATGGATGACGATTTTGATCTCGGAGTATTCAAATGACACATATTTGATAAAACTCAAGAATTGAAACCATTAGTAATACATGAGATCTTGTTTGTTATAATCAAAACAATATATACGTGAATAGTCATAGGTCAACAGTATTAATTGTAGAAGCTGACCATGTGAGGTGGTTGGTTGCTGAAATACAAAAAAAAACTAAAATGTGTCATTAAGATGTAACAACATTTTATGTTGTCAAAACATAAGAGCTCAATAAGTAACACAAAAATTTCAATGGATACTGTAGGTAAAGTAAATCATGATTCATATAAGGTAATGACATATGTACTAAGTATCAATGACATATATGCTAAGTATCAAACGATTAAGAAAATAAAATACTAAAAGTAAGAATCACAGCACCGCGCTTACTATCTTCCATATTCTACCAAAGTACCTCATGGTAGGGAAAAATGCTATAATCCTGAGCACTTTGAATGAATAACATTTTTACGAAAAGATAGGAGAAAGTAGAGAAAATAGGATCATAGCATATAATGAGGGCTCTAATCAAATACATTCCACGACTTAAAGGGGCTCTAATCCATCAATTTACTAAAAATTAGAGAAGAAAAACGTACAAAAATGATAAGAAATTTAAAAAGTAAATTGATATTGTTACCGGTTTCATGAGGCCACATATAATCAAATGGAGCACAGACCAGGGGATTCTAGTATTATTTTACCAGCGCTATCTAGGAATGGAAATGCTATTACTGGTGAAAGAGCTAAATTTAAGGAAAAATGTAGCATTCCTCTTGTCATGCTTTATAAGACACTGACAAGGAGACTCCGGCAGCCCTGGCTGCAGCATAAAGCAAAGTTAGAACATCAGCCAACATAATTCCCAAAGTTTCCAGTTTAGCATGGATAAGGTTTTAAAGATCTAATGCCAATGAGACACGTTGAACACAAACAACATAGAAAACTAAAAACCAATAACCACCTAATCTTTTTGCTCAATAAAGCATCAGTTGATGCTTTGAATTAATGAACTACTACAGAATATTCCATCAATTTTCACTACTAAATAAAGCATCAGCATTGCTTAAAATTTTGAAACATGCCGTTGAAGAAATATGACTGATTGTGCTGAATACATAAACCATTAAAAAAAAAAGACTTGATCTCATAGTGTGCAGAACATATCATACTCAGTATGCATGCCAGCGTGTAAAATTACAGAATATATATATATAGGTAAAAGATTCTGAAAAAATAGACAGCAAAATATCAGCAAAGTAGGAATATATACCCACTAAACCATCTGTTGCCCAAACTGTCCGAACCATTTGTAGTATGCCTTTTTGGTTCTGAAAGTAACAAAACAGCAACCCCTTTTTACCAAAGCATGAAACCTCATTCATAAATATAAATAAAGTAGTAACAGCACAATATTGTATCTGCATAACTTGGGTTTGTATCTGCATCTTAATTGTATCAACATGATGCATCATTCCTTCACCAAATGTTCCTGTGATTCTGCCCCAAAAGAATTCCCTCCACACTACATGCACAAAAATGCAAGTAAAATTAGTAGACACTTTCAAATGCTTAAATTAAGCATGACTCTCAAACAGAATAAGAGACACCTTTTGCTGTCTAGTAACAATAAGATTTTCTCATAACATTAAGTAATGGACTCTAAAAATCAATTCCCAACAATCAGCAATGATAAATGTTTTTTTTTTCTATGGAGTTTTCACCGATATCTCGCGATGCAAGATATCCCCGCAAGTGTACGGGTCGTGAAGAGTAGTTAAAATGGACCTAAGAGTCCCGATTATCGTTCCCACGAGGACCGTTTACTAATTACCGAAATGTGTAAATTCTTATCCTTATTTGAACAAATAACTGAATTTGGATTGTTTGAAAACTAATATTTATAACTGTGACTAAAAGATTAAAACTTTGCACGAGATTGAGATTTCACAATTGCCGACTGTTTTTAACTATAGTTGAATGTAGTTGGGATTCACGGGTTCACCTAGCCAATTAAATCAATTCCTATTCCAGATTTTATTTTCTAAATATGTGTTCGATCGAATTCACTAAATTAAATTGAGATTCCTCTCTCGAGTTTAAATCAACTCTACCTAAATAAGTCAACCTTGTATCTCTACAGCGGGTCTGAATATTCCTTATCTAAATGCATTACAAGCAAGAATTCACACGTGATCGCACTAATCACAAGAGTATATCTCTATCTGTCGTTCAATTAACGGATTTATTACCTAGATCTATGCTATTAACTCACCTCTCGGATTATGGAAATAACACATAAAATCATGAATAAATGGCCAGTTCATTCACGCATTAAACGCAATAATAAATCAACACATGCATTGCGGCGTTAAAACAAGGAATATGGAATTAAAGTAATTGATTAGGCTACATCGTGATTCCCAACGTTAAGATTAGTTACACATAATGAACGAATAATAAAAACAATCTAAATCACAATTAAACGTGTTGGAATTTATGAAATCAATAATAAGAAAAGAAGTCTTGCACCAAGAATCGAGTTCCCACGTTAAGCTCCTAAATTCCCCCGCTTTTCCTTGTTTGAATCTCTTATGAATTTGATGTACTTGCCAAGAATTCTCTAATATTGAGCTCTGAAAAAGTGCACCTCTGGTTGCCTCTCGCGCGCTCTCCCAACTTAGGTTAAATTCCCGAGTATATTATGTTAAAATCGCGCACAAAAGCCCAATACAGGCCCAGTCAGAAGCCCACGCGATCGCGTGGTAGGGGTTCTAGCGATCGCGTGGCTGACCTATTTTTCGCTCTGCATAAAATTTAACGCCATGTCGAAATCACTACATTGGAACATTCGCGATCGCTACATAGAATTTTTGACGCGATTCTCCATCTTTTCCTTGGCTTTCAAGTTAGTCCTCTAGTTTTATTTGCAACGTGTATCCCTAACTTTTGATTTGATCAATTTGACCCCAGAACTTTTGTTTCTCTTCAATTTTCCTACTTTTGACCTTTATTTCCCGCAATTGCTTCCTTGTTCCTCTTTTTGACTAAAATCTGAAATAACAACAATTAAACGCAATTTAGGTAGAATAAATTCATAAAACACCATGATAAATTCTTGTTTTGGCATATCCCCAAGTGTATAAAATACACTTATCATGGAGCGATCATGATATATAGAAAAAATTACTATATAGGGATATGACAAATTAACCAAAAAATGACAACAATGAAAGCAAACCACCTTAATCCAGCCGCAGCACTCCTTCGGCTGAGTTCCTTGCCCATTTCATCACTTAAATATTAATTGTCATCGACTCTAACTCCCTAAACAATAGAAGTGACAAACAACAGTATCAAACACTCTCCACAGAGTCCTCTGCCCAACCGGACTTTAAATACTCTATCCAGAAATTTAACATGTTTTGGAAAAGGGTCAGATTCTTTTCCTGGTGACGGCGGCGATGGCAAAAGAGGCGTTTCCCGATGGTGGTTTTCCATGGCAGTCCAAGCCAAGTCGGCCACCTTATTTCCCATGTTTTATTCAGATCCCCCATCAATGTTTCTAGCAAAAATGATGCTTCTCCACCTTCATCGATCATCGATCAATTAACATTTTCCCAACTGCAAGTCGCTGAAGGTCTCGAATTTGCCTCTGGAGACCTTGGTGGAGATTCCTTAGAAGATGATTTAGATGCTTCAGGTACTAAGAATATGCTCTAAACTTTTTTCAAGAGCTGGATCGAAGCTCACGTAGAGAAGAGTGAAGGGAAAATAGCTATGGATCTGATTTTCATTTCACTTTTAGCTTGCCAAGCTTCCCGAGGAAGCTTCAATTTTCAATTGTTTTGTGTGGGCCCACTCTTTTTTGGAGCCGTAAATTTCTGATGAAAACAACCTAATTTTTTTTTTCTTTTCCCGTGGGCAGGAGATTATAGGCAGGAAAAACCCTTCCACTTAGCTCCTTTAATATATTTATAAGATATAAGATGAACAAAGGAATATATATCCCTCAAATCCAATAACCTCTTAGTTTGGGCCAAAAGACTTTTCTTGCAATTGGTTTTGAGGCTCAATTAACATTAGGGTCGGTTTAATTCTTGAGCCTCATTTATTTCCAAATTATTCAAGTCGATCCATTTTCTTCGTTTTATCTCCAGTTGAATCCAAAATTGATTTTGTTTTTTCATCCAATTGTCGTGTGATTGCTTAAATTCCTCATTTTTCTTGATTTTGGGATAAAACCTGAAATAATAATAAATAAACACAAGTTAAGTAGAGTTTATTCAAGAAAAACAAAATAATATCCTAATTTTGGCTGATAAATAAGTGTATTTTATACACTTATCAGTGGACAAGTAGGCTTTAAAACAAAACATATATTTCATTCCTACACATCCAACATTGCATGGTTTCCTCATGAATCTCACAATATTTTTTCAAGATTCATCAAATTCATCATCTTCCAACATAACATTTAGAAGGAATTCTAGAATCATACTCGCTTTAACTCCAATTCAAGGAACGGTGTTCAAAATTTTAGAATTTACGTTCAAACTTTGTTTCAATGTCTCCTTTAAATTTTCAATATGATTGATGATGGAGAATTATATTTGGTCAGACTTGGATTGACTAAGATTGGGCATTGTGTATGTTGAAATTTTTGATTGATTCTAGGGCCCAAATTTTTGAAATTCCATATGAATTTTAAAATACATGCTAAGTGTTTAATGTAATGTCCAAGAGAAAATTTTGTCCATGAGAAATTTTTGTCCACTTATGCAAATTTCTTTTGAGTGATTCTCTTTATGACATGTTAACAATCATATTTTTATCATTGATCCATGAATTGTAGTCATTTTCGTGCATCAAACACGAAATTCACTTCAATGCACCACTTTATGCATTCACTGCACCACTGCAGGCACAACACAACTTCATGTCACCCTGTTCCTCCTACTTTTCCCCGACCCAAATGACCTCCAGTTGACTTGAATTTTGAACATGGTGTAGACCAAATCATGAACTTCCATATGCCCCGAGAGGATTCAGGAATGCTTCAATCTTTCATCAATTTATCATATGTTGAAAGCTTTTGGTCACATACGTTCTAAATTCAAATATTTTGAAGAATTTCTAGTTTGGGGATGTTTGATTCCTTCATTCAATACCAATGTGGCATTTAATACTGTTAACTTTGACTATTCTTCACATATACGAAAAGTGTCACTGAAGATTGCTGCCTAAACTCGTAAAGGGAAGGAAAGAGCCAGACTGTCACAACTTCCACAACCATACTAAACCTTAAGAAATGCTTAATCCCTTTTACATGTATCTTCTTTATTTATGTTGATCTATTTTGCATACGTTGGGGGACAATATACTATTCAAAGTTTGGGGGTGGAATTTGGGCATAGCTCATTGATTTAACTTCATTTCCGATTCGTATAACTGCTATTTCATACTTTTAAGATGAAAATTTGTCTCTTTAGTCAATTTTCTGACTATGTTGTACATTCATTCGATATTTGGGATATTTATATTAAAAAAAATCAAGAATTCTAGCTTACTTGCTTGCTGTCTATGATGTAGTTAGGATTAAAAAATTTTGCTTTAGGAAGAATACTGAACAACATTTAAACTTAAGTTTCTATTGAATTACTTATCCATGTTAGACTTGATAAATTTGAGCACATAGCCTATATCAAATTATTACTTATCCAAGAATATACTCAGCATATGTGTTGCAATTTTATTATGTAACCCGACCTAGGATTAACCCTATGATTCCTAACCGTAAATCTATAGATCCTGACCTTGAAAGTAGAACCAAGCAGTTTGGGAGTGGAAAGATTAGTATAGGTAGGCATAAATGTTTGAGGGTCCGAAGTTTTTGAACTATACCTTTGGTCGAAAGGGTTTTAATCAACGAGTATAAGTCAGCACTAGCTGTACAAAAATAGTTTTATTCTTCTCTCTGTACCCTTAGTGACTCGAGCAATCAAGCTTTTAATGGTGTTAAATGTGATACCCTAAAATCATCTAATTTGGGAATTATCATCATAAAGCTCATTACATAGGTCACTTAGAAAGCTTAAGGGAGAGAAGAATTACACATAAGACACAATAACATCTTTCACATTTCTTGTAGCCTTAGTGACTTTGGTAATTAAATTTTAAGGGCTCTCAGATGCTGATGCCCTAATGTCATCCGACTTGGGAGTCATCACCCTAAAACTCGCTATAGGGGTCACTTAGAAAGCTTTATGAGAAAAATATTGTACAAAAGATGAGTGGGAAAAAAATCGAATGAATGTGTATAATAAAGTGTTTAATATAAATTTTGAGGCTAGAACTTTTGAGACTGATGGTGTAAAATTGGGAATTGATTACCATCAAACTATTTGTGTAGACTTGTATCCGATTCTGACTACTTTGTGTGAAAAATGCAATTTATTAAAACATAGAAACCACATTAGTAGAGGGAACCTCGAGATTTGAGAGAAAAACATAAGGAGTGGTCATTCATGAGAGATACAAGAGAAAAAAAAAAAAGAAAAAAAAATCATTATTTGACCACAAGGGATTCAGGTATGTACATTATAAGCCACATTAGGTTATGTGTATTTTTTTATGTGTGTATTTGATATTAGCTATTCACAGACACACATACAAGAAAGGTTGAGCATCGGATAAGTAGAAATAATTTATTGTGTAGTTCACCTTTCTTCTTGCAGCGTATATTTTATTTGAACTTGAAGCATATAGTAAGCATGTTAACAGTTGAGTCTATTTTGTTGTTGTGTTTTGCTTTGTAGTTGTAGTTCAGTTTTTATTTTGTTCAAGGACGAACAATTGTTTTTTGTTTGGAGGCGTTTGATAAGTGTATTTTCTACAATTAATTAGATGCTAAAAATAGGGAATTATATTATTGTTTAAGAATAAATTATACTGATTTAGTTGTTATTTGTTTTTATTTCAGTTTTATCCCAAAGTTGAGAGAGTGCAAAAATTGAAGCAAATAGAGATCAATTAGAGGACTATTTGGACTTAAATGTACAATGAACAAGTTGATGAAGCTAATCGAGAATCACAATTGGAGCTAAATTGGAAGAAGTCAGGAATTCAATGACTTAATTGAAGAAATCAATAGATGAACGGCTTATTGAAGACATTCAGAATCAAAAGGTTGAATTGTGCAAATCAGAAAATAATGGAATTACTTGCAATTGAAGGGAATGACCAACTTGTACAAAAATGAAGTCAGAACATTGAAGGAAAAAAGTGATCACGCCTTTTAAAGGCATGTGAACGCGCAATTGCATGTAACGAAGGCAGAATGACACTTGTGTCTACCAAGTGACCGTGCCCTTACATGGGGTCCCAGATTTTCATTCCTTTTGCAACATGAATTTTACAAGATCTTTCCTATTTTTACTAGGTTTTAACCTACCTATATATACCAAAAGTTGCACAAAATTTAGAGACTTTTTGCTATATTATTCTACATCACAATATACAACCAAAGAGAGAGTTCTTGAAGTGGCGCAATGGTCAAGATTGAAGAAATCTCCTTCCACAATAATTGTTCATATTTCGGGTGATGAATGTTATAGAATATTATTGTTTTCATCTAATTGTGTTTATAGGCTAGTTTAGTTTTTGTTAGGATCGAGATGAGACTTTCATTTTCCGGATTTAATGTTTTGATGATTCTTTAAATTACGACACTTCATAGTTTTGAGTAATTAATTCTAGTTTTCATGTTTATAATATTATTTTTCCTATGATTGTATGATAATTGTGACATGTTTTTAAGTTCAAAAGATTAGAAACTCATTAGAAATATTTTAGGCTCTGTTTGTTAAAAAAAAAAAAAATTGTTTAAAAACATGTTTTTGGTAAAATGTGTAGTTGAAAGTGGTGAGAGAAAATGTGTGCGGCTAAAAAGTAATTTGAGGAATTGTGTTGTAAAAAACATATTTTCCATCCGTAAAGCTCGATAGATGATTAAATATACCACTATGCTTTATGTGATATTTAATTGTTCGTGTTTCATTCATGCTTTTTTGTATGTTCACATTCATCATAGAAATATAGGCGAGTCAGATATAGGAATATGATTTAATTTTGCTCGAAAAAGAGTTTTAAGCAATTTAGGAACATTGATCTTCATCACATATCATTTGTCGTTAAATATTGAAATGAAGGATTTATTGATGGAAATAACAGTGGATTCTAGATCCTAACTCAACATTCTCATTCATCTCATAAAATAACTCTTTAAAAAATTGTCAACTTTAATTTAATTATTTTCATAGTAGAGTTTAATTATTAGTCTTGAGATAAAATTCTATACACAACTTGATTTTTCTTGTTTCGGTTAATGTTAGTAGTTCAAAATTGTAATTTATCTCAATCATTGTGGGTACGATACATTGACTCACTGTCCACTTTACTACATGTTTGATTCGTACACTTGCAATAGAAAACCACGCAACACTTAACAACTTAATATTTTATACATGCAGTGTTTTTTTCTTAAAATACTAAAGTGTGGGTAAAAGTAGTCACATCTTTCCAAGCTCGAAAAAAATGAGAACATGTTGTAATGAATCACACAATCAAGCCAAAACAAATACTACTCAGGAATGTGGGATCACAAGAACACTTAAAATAAAAAATAAATTAACATCAAATCGTGTTTTTCTAACTTAAATATAATTTTCGAAACATTGTTTACAACCGGATGGGTAAATAATACTTTCTAATAGCTTGTTTGGTGCAGGAAAAATTGGATAAAAATTTTAATGTGTGGTTGAGAATTTGTTAAAAAATGTTAAAAGTAGTGAGCCTCATAAAAATGTGTGATTGAAAATGAATTTGAGGAAAAATTTATTGAATTTAGCTTTAAGCAAACAAGGCCTAAGTATCTTTCAAAACTTGGGAGCAAAATAAATAAATAATAATAATAATAATAATAATTACCTCTCACTAGGTAATAGAATCCTTAAATAAATATTCTGAATACTTCATATTGGTCCCTAAAAATTTGAAATGTCATATAAATTCCTATAAATTTTTGAAAAGTATAGATTGGTCCCTAAAATTTCGAATTTTTTCTGTTGCACCAACAGAATTATTGATTTTCAAGATTATTGGTTGGTCCTCGATAGTCCAATTCTCAAAATAAAAAAATGGCAACATATTACTCTAATGTATATAATTTCATGGGATATTTTGGAGGAAAATTGGTCGCCCATGCAGGTTGACCTGACCTGGATGTATAAATGAGTTTTAGAGGGAATAGTCGAAGATTGAATTTGAGACTTAACTTTCCACAACCAATAACTCCCATAACCTCCATTGCACCAAGATGATGAAAGAATACATGCAATATTCGTGTGCAAAATGGAGAGAAAGAAATGGGTTTTTTTTTTTTTTTTTTTTTTTTTTAGTTTGGGCCGTTTAGAGAAAGATTATGGGTTGAAGACCTGTTTTTACAAAGTCATCTTCTCCAATTATAATTTTATTTATGTTTTGTATTTATTTAATAATGAGGATGTGAATTAAATGCATATATTCACTTGTAGCAATATAAGTTGGGTGTTTGGGTTAACAAGCACAATGATATGACTTATATTTTGATTATAAATAATTTGTTCGTTATCAGTTTATAAAGGTTGACAAACAGTATTGATATATTTACTATTCAAATTTGTGGTTTACTCTTATCGCATAAATAGTTAAATATGAGCTCAACTAAAATTAAAGGTATTAAGGACCTTTAGAAACATCTCAATTAATGTTATTAGGAGCGGAAAATAAAGTTAAAACACTCATAAGAGAAGGAGAGACATATTAATAAATGTCCCTATAAATGGCGTCCCTAATAATAAATAATTGGGAATTGGACACTAAAAACGACCCTAATAATATGTATACCATTTAGGATTATTGTTTTTTTAATTTTATTAGGGGAACTTAATTAAACGACTCAATTAAATTTAAAATAATAGGGATACTTATAAATGCCCATATCATTAATTAAATCATAAATTAATTAATATTAATTATAGATACGCATCTATGTGTCCCTAATACATTTAAATTTAATTAATTAAATAATAAATTTAGCACTTGCAAATTATTGTAAACTAGTTGCAGGGATATATTACTTTTACAATTAAATTTTCCTTAAACAGATGAAATTTAAGATAAAAAAATAAAACGGAAAAGCAATGTTGCAATCACCTATTTATATTCGTAAAATTCACTATTGTAGCGATAATATTACAAATTATAAAAAGAAAAAAAAAACTTCTTTATATACAACATTTGTCATTTCATTTGTTGGTTTTCCATCTTTATCGCATATTAATATCTTCAAATCAGAATGATTTGTAACTCTAGAAATTACTAAATACAACTGCCCATGACTAAAAACTGGTTTCTTCGGGAAGAGTCCTACATTTGACATCTATTGACCTTGACTTTTATTGATAGTCATAGCATACGACATTACCAATGGAAATTGTCTTCTATGGAACTTGATAGGAAATCTCACATCTGACGGAGTCAATGATATTCTTGGGATAAACTCTTTGTCCCCAGCATTTTTTCCAGACAAAATTTTATCTTCTAGAACATGTTGCCCAAGCTTTATAACGATTAGTCTGGTTCCATTACACAATCCTGCATCATAGTCAAAGTTTCTTAACAACATCATTGGAACACTGATCTTTAGCTTTAGCTCATGGCTAGACACTCCTGAACATTTTATACTATTCAAGAACTCTGTGGAATGAATGTCTTGGAACAAATTTTCTCTGCCCTGCACATAGAATCTGAACTTAGATAACTCTTACCCTATGATTGTTTGTTTGAAACCATGTACTCTTTTATGGTATCCATAACATCAAACGTCGGGGCAAGTATAGCGCTTCCCTATAAGTGTGACTCATCATCAACATCGTCTAAAAACGATGGATATGTACTTTCAACAATTGACTAGACCAAATTGTCTGACACATCCACCAAAAGGTCATCGGGAACTTCTATTGTTGCATGACCATCATTTTCACCCACGAATGTCTCGTTTCCTATACTTATAATACACTCAAAAAATGCATTAAAACCGATAATACGATCGTCAATGCCGAGATTTTGGAGTTTCATATTTTTCATCAGTCTAAAAAATTTGCAATGTGTCGATAAATATGAAGAATTTATGGTTGCCACGACAATATCTTGCCTAACCCTTTTGGAATAACTAGCAGAATCTGACGAAAATCCCCGCCGAAAACAATAGTTTTGCCTCCAAACGCCTTATTGAAGCTATTTAGATTGTTGAACCTCATTATATCACATAAAGTTTTGTCAAGAGCTTTAAAACAATATCTATACATCATCGGTGCCTCATCCCATATTACAAGTTTTGTTTATCACTATCAACTCTGCAAGTGTAGTCCCTTATTTTATATTGCATGTTGAGTCTTCATTTAGATTTAAGGGAATAGCAAATCTCGAATGAGTTGTTCGACCGGTAGGCAACAAAAGAGACGATATACCACTGGATGCAATATTCAACACTATTTCACCCTTGGATCTCACGATAGCTGAAAGCATCTTCCAGACGAACTTTTTTCCAGTTCTTCCGCAACCATACAGGAAATAGACACCTCTGTTACCAGATTCAACATCATGCATAATTGTATTGTAAGCATCCTTTTGCTCATATGTACACAGTTGCAAGAGTCTCTGTGCTTGTCACCCAAATATCTTCTGTCATACCTCAACTCATCATATATAAGTCTATTATCAAAGATTGAGGCATCATAATCATTGGGATACACCATCTTATGAAAATCACGCAAACTTTTGCCTCTGCTCTGCAATATATTTTCAATCTCCAAAAGAAACAGATTTTTAATTTCTTGCTCACTAAGATGCAATCCTACTAAGAAAATAAGAGCGATGTGAATTGATCACTGATGCGTTGGTGCAAAAAAAAAAAAAAATTGAAAAAGCCAAAGAGTGACAATTAAAAAGGTGATATTGAACAATGCATTTACCTTCGTGTCCTAACACACGTCTGCGCATATAGATAATGTCATCCGAAAAATATTGCCAACATGACTACCAGATGAACTTAGGCCGAGACAAAGATTTTGACATCAACAATGTTGCAAAAAGACTCCTCAAAGAATAGGAAGAGCCTTAGTGGCTAGCTTTAGCAATGCCGTTAATATACTCCTTGTCGTCATCTCGCAAGTCGAGGGCATAGCAAGCATCTCTGAAAGAGTTATATTGTACACCATCGACACACCTAATATCCTCAAAGCAAGTCAGAACCTACACTAAACAAATTTATTAAGTAATACATTTCTCCTTGTCCAGGCGCGACATTAAAAATGCGGCCAATTGAGCAACCACACTTCTTTTGTTGCCATTTCCTTTTATCGGTATTCTAAACAAGTTCGAATCGAGTGGAGATGTCAACATATATGACATAGGCAAGGTAAAATTCTAGAGTCTCAATGCAATTTGGAGCAAGTTCAACCGACACAAATAAAGAAGGTCATCAAAAGACTTATTTAGAGTTCATTGAACGGTAAAAAGTCGGGTTTTAGACTATAAACAGAGTGCTTGTTGTGAGGCAATCTGTCACACCCCTTTTTAATATCAATTTTGTATATTTGTATAAATTTTGAAATTAATTAATCGATCTAAATATGCGATCAATTTTTTTTTATAAACATAGCGTAAGCATTCTCACAAGATAATAATAGTATATCGAGATAAAAGACTATATAGACTTACTAAAACATTTTACATTAAGGTTACAAAAGTATAAACAACCTCACTTTATAAGTCATATGTACATGCATTACAAGATTCCAAAATACAGTACAAAAGATTTTAGAACAAAATGATAGCCCACAAAATAACCTGCAGGTCGTCATCCATGTACATTGACCCTCGAAATTCTGTAAGAGCTTCACAGCTAGCAAGGTCATCTATGAAGTTCTATGCTCATCTACAATGTAAGAACTACATGAGCTAATGCCCAATATGTAAAAATCATGCATGCCATGATTATGAATACACAATCGTGCAATTTCCTTCAAAAACATAAGGTTATAAATGTATCATGTTCAAATATTGACTTAGATGAGCTCAAAACATTTTGATTGAAATTCTTTCTTTTCACTGGCCCTTAACCAATCTACTATGCACCGAAAAGAGCTCTACACAATATCAAATCAATATCAATAATCTAATGGTCAATATGTCATCGACACAGTCGAGTGGTCCAGCCTCCTGTGACCACTAGAGGTACATCTCCTATTGGCCTCTGTGATCATCCAGTAAGTATCCCACACACAATGTCGATAATCATAATATAAAAAAGGCATAGTCAAGTGGTCTACCCTCTCTTAACCCATCAAGGACTCCCCCTATCTCTCATTGTGTTCACCAAGAGGTCTCACTTGTCAACAAATATGCCTCGCATGCCTCGGTGCCCTAGTAGTAGTCAATAAAACATTTTGTAATACGATTCACTTCTCAAATCATGTTGTGCATACTAGATATCAAACTTTTTAGTTTTTCGTGCATGCACGTACCAATGCTCATGCATAAAATACATGATAAAAATGATGTCTAGAACACATATTCAATCATCGTGTTCAACATAAGATATAAATCTTTCCAACAATTACTACGCTCTTGAATTGTAGTTGTAAATGCATTTTTACTTACCTTTGTGTATGTGTTCTCTACGGGTGTAAGTCAAGTCCCTCTTTCCACTTAAAGGCGCCAGACAGCCTGTATAATACACACATTCCTTCACTATGACCATTAATGTCAAGATAATCTAGATAACACTAGGACTTCGCGTAGTAGCCCCAATCTCCCACTATTTCCAAGTTCAATGGATTTAAAACACATTTGCTTGGATCAATAATGTCCTAACACTCATTCAAATCAACTTCCTGAGATTTAGAGGTGAATGATAAACATCCAAGAGTGAAACTATGAAAAATCTGAAAATGGACAGATTCTGATTTTAAGTTTCAGCTGCTGTGCGGGTTGGTTTCATTCACTGTTTCACACCCTTAATCATATCCAATCATTACCAAATTCTTACCATAAATTTATGACACATATATGAAGGTAATCATGTCCCAAAATCACATAAATTTCAGGATTTAAAGCCTCAAAATCTGTTCATCTTACAATACATCAAACCAAGAATTTCACAAAGGCTGTTTTGAGTTCTACTCTAATTATCATGCTTCAAGGCAGATTCTATCCCAAAAAGATTTATTTAAACACCTATAACTCATATAAACGTATTAAAATGGATAAATACAATATTCCTTAAGATATAATCCAAAACCAATTGTTAAATCATCAAAGTCCAACAATCCCAGTTTTTGCCTATAAAGTTGTACTCACTTTCTTTCAATCAATAATCATTCTCTTGTCATCATAAATTCACCAAAACATACCAAAATCACTTAAAACAAGTTCAGAGATTAAATAAGTCATAAAACACTCAAATTCATAGATTAAAAACCTCAAAACCGTGGTACTTACTTGTGAAGGATTCCAGTTCCCAGTTTTCCTACTTCTATTCAGCTTCCTAGTTTTCTCTCTCACTTAGGAGCATTTGAGGACGTATTTAGGGGTTTTTTTTGCATGTCTTAATTGGTACAGATAAGGTTTATATCAGCTGGAGTCGTGATAATTACTTAGGGATTAAGTAACAAGCTACCAAAGCACAAGTGTGTATAAGCAAGCATGAGGTGGCTGCTTCTTTTAAATCCTACTTTTGTACCAACCTCCTTAAGTCCAAATCACACGTCCTTAACTTATTTCAAGAGGTTGAACATGTAATTTAATAACCATAAGATCCTAATTTTGATGATAAAGTAATTTCCTTAACCGTTGATTTGAATCCTTTCCCGATTGGCACCCGATCCTCCACCAATTTCAATCATTCCCACTTCAATACTTATCACTTCACTTGAGCCTAATAATAATACATCTGGATCATACCATCTTATAACTAATGTTCAAATTATATTACATACTAGGTTTTAGGATAGCCTTAATCAATCTGAAATAAAAGTGTAAGATCTCAATGATCATAAGTACGATGCTTTCCAAATTATCGTTGAGTAACAATTCATTATCCACCACTTGATCAACCTAATTTTACACCATAGCTCAACATAAAATTGATCACCTAAGTCAGTAAGTCCGAAGAATAATACCTTAAAACCTGAATTATTGAATGTGTCATTTCAACAGAAAGCACAATGAATCATCAATGTATATGCAAATGGCAATTTCAAAAATATATGATGAATGAATGATATTGGCTAAGTTTTAATTTGAAGTTCGGGGTATTACAAAACTCAATTTTCTATCCCTTTTATTTTCTATCCTTTATTTATTGTTTTATGTTTAATTTTAGGATTTATTTACGTTTTTAGTTTTAGTTTTTGCATGTTTGAGTTATCATGTTGGCATGACATTAGTTGCACCACGTTGAGTAGTTGATAAGTGCACGATCCTTTATAGAGTTTTAGCATCATAATCATCATTGAAATCTGGCCTAAAACATAAAAAAATAGTTTGGTGCACGTTGAGCATTCATAGCATGATCATTCCTTTGAGATGTTTATAATACTTGCATGATTGATTTTTAAGTTTGGAATCATAAACAAAAGCATGACAAGTTAGTTTCAGACATGAACAAAATGTAGGTGGCTGGGTACATGCATAATGAGGTGTTTAGGGGTCAAAAATTAACTTTGAAATTCAAAACTTCAAAAATTTTGGTTTCAGCTGGATCACCACACGGCCACACCATCTCAAATTGAGTGGCCGTGCGTGTGACATTTAAAAAGGTAGTTCGTCCAGAAATGAACTGTGCAGTCGACCAGTTGTCTGGAGCCATAATTCGGTAGTTTTAAATTGGAACAAGTATTTTATCAAATTTCATAACATCAAACTCGTTTTCTCTTCGTAAATTCACCCAAACTCTCATGACATCTAATTTGCACATGGAATTAAGTATCAAACAAGTGTGCATCACATCAAAATCCTCCCGAAAGGTATGATTTTCTCACTAACTTGGAAATTTTGCGAATTTTAAAGGTTTTTCATACTTTTGTGAAATTTTGAGAATGTGTATTATTGAAGCATGAGTTAGGCTAGGATTTGATGATAAATAAGATATGTAAACTAGATGAGAAATCTTGGGATAACTTCTAGTTCCAAACTCTTTGATTTCTCTTGGTTTTAACTACTGCACACATTGTGTTTGATAAAATGTCACAATGGATTTTGCTTTGAGTTTTTGCAAATGTTTTTGAACGATCACCTTAAATACATGTTAGACATCATATGTGTATCATTCATTCACGACATTCATTGATTTAATGCATAAAACTTGAATGGAACACCATAGGCATCACAAGGCACTCACTACAAGGTTACTTCAAGGCATTTCACTGATTTTTAGCCTGCAGTGATCACTTTTCCATCCCGTTTCACGACCCTATTGAACTCCAAATGCTCTAAGTTTTTGACATGTTATAGACCATACTACGTTCTTTCATGTGTCCGGAGACGGCTTGGGAAAATTTCAATTTTTCATAGTGATATCAGGGCCTGAATATAGGTGGTCAACCATGTTTGAAATTTCAGATTTATGCTCTATCTCTAATTTGGGGGTTGTGGTTGTGTGTTTCCTTCGATTTATTATGGAATTGATGTGCTCTAATGCTACTTATCTCTTATTTGCGAGGAACACGCCACTTCAAACACATCAGTCCAAGCTAGAAATGGGTCGAAATCATCAAAGTGATATCAAAGGAAAAGCTTAAAAAATTTACATGACATTTCCAAACTCGGGAAGCACTTGAACCTTTCTCTTATGTGCTTTATTTATTTTATTATATCTATTTGGAATACATTGAGAGCAATGTATATTTCTATTTTGGGGGTAAAAAACTCATTCTTTTGCATTCTTTGATTTTTTGGGATTAAAAAAAATTGATTCTTTGGGATATAATAAAAAAACTTGAAAATTTGAAATTTTTTGTTTATTTGTTTATTACCTAGGAAATAATTTGTATTGACTTTGTACTTTAGTTAGAACAATGGACAACATTAAAAACTTGATTTATCTGGACTAGTTATTCATGTTAGAATTTCATCTTCTCGAGCAACCATTGTTAAATTATTACTTGTGTAGGAGTATGTTTGAAACATTTAGGGCGTATTTAATAATTTATGCAACAAGAACAAAAGAATGACTTTGTAATCCTAAAACTTAGATTTTTAGACATCCCGAACCATATTTAGAATCAAATCGCTCAATAAGAAGTTTGGGGGTGGAAAGGTTAGTATATGCATGTGTTGATAATTTGAGGGTCTGTTGATTCTTGATTTTGCACTTTTGGTTGAAATAGTTTGGTCAATAGGTGTAAACCAGTACTAACATAAAAAAGCAAAAAGTCTTATTCTACCCTTCGTAACCTTTTTGACTCGAGCAAGTAAGCTTGTAAGTGTGTTAACACATTGATCAAATTGCAACTTTTATAGAAGGTATGAGAAGAAACCTAAGACCATATGAAGGATGTTCTTTTGGAAAAGTTTCAAGTATTTGTTATCCCAAGATAAACTAACCAAGAGGGGGGTGAATTGGTTTATAAAACTTTTTCGATAAATAATCTTAAACTTAAGAACCAATGAGTATAAGTATGAGCACTTAGTATTACAAGTAGCTAAACTATCAATGTAGTGTGCTATAAATGTATGAACTTAATTGATAAAGCAAGTATAGCACTTAGATATAGTGTTGCACAATATAAATTGATAGAAAAGCGTAAGTGCAATGCAAGTAAGTAAAAGGGATAAGAGATTGCAAACGTGATTTAGGGAGGTTCAATCAACCAATGTGATCTACGTCCTCCGTTACCGAGCTCTCCGTCACGAGCAAGACCAAATCCACTATATTGATAGCTTACAACAAGGAGTATCGAATCCTTAGGTGACTTTACAACAATGAGCACCTATCCTTTACAATCGAGTTTTCACAAGGCTCTCGAAACCACAAAATATAATGAATTGAATTTACAATTGAAATAACTCTCTTAACAAATGATATGATCAATACAAGTATCTTGAGAGTTTTAGGACAACACTTCAATAGATAGAAACTATTTAAAGCTCAAGTGTTTATGAAAACTTTGAAGAAGGATATGAGATAGTTTTTCTTGAATCAAAGTTTTTCAACCAATGATCTCTCTTTCCAAATAATACTTAGTTAAGTATGAAGAGAGATATACACTTCAATAAGTGTTTGGTGATATGAGCTCAATCAAAGATCAATAATGAAGTAAGAGTATTGAGTTTTCTACAAGATGGAATTCTTGATAAAGATATGAAATAGTTTTGAACAATCAAGAGATTCCTTGCAATAAATGAAATAGAATGTAAAACAAAGTAAGCTCAATGATTTTCTCAATAAATTTCTCTCTTAAATGATCTTGTAAGTTGGTAGAAATGAATGCAAGAGAAGTGGCTATTTATAAATCAAGAATTTGAGCTTCAGGAGGTTTCGGTCGACCATTTCACACTTTCGGTCGACCGAAAGATCAAAAACTAGCCGTTATACATTTGAGCCGTTATACTTTCGGTTGAGCAACTATTTCGGTTGATCAAATTTTCGGTCGATCGTGTGCATTTCGGTAGACCGAAAAAGGAAAAATTGGAATTTTTATTTTATATCAAAAAAGTTTATTTTTCCAAAAACTATTTCATGTTATGATCTGAAAAATCATTTTTATGCAATTAATGATTTTTAGAAATAATTTTGAGCTTTATAGACTTGCTAAAAATTGATGAGTTGATACCTTTACAAATGAGTTGAAATTTTCAACACAAAACTTCTAAAGCTTTAATCTTCGATCTTCGATGACCTTGTTCACTTCAAATCTCTTTTATGATTGATTTGTACTTCAATGGATGACGATTTTGATCTCGGAGTATTCAAATGACACATATTTGATAAAACTCAAGAATTGAAACCATTAGTAATACATGAGATCTTGTTTGTTATAATCAAAACAATATATACGTGAATAGTCATAGGTCAACAGTATTAAATGTAGAAGCTGACCATGTGAGGTGGTTGGTTGCTGAAATACAAAAAAAAACTAAAATGTGTCATTAAGATGTAACAACATTTTATGTTGTCAAAACATAAGAGCTCAATAAGTAACACAAAAATTTCAATGGATACTGTAGGTAAAGTAAATCATGATTCATATAAGGTAATGACATATGTACTAAGTATCAATGACATATATGCTAAGTATCAAACGATTAAGAAAATAAAATACTAAAAGTAAGAATCACAGCACCGCGCTTACTATCTTCCATATTCTACCAAAGTACCTCATGGTAGGGAAAAATGCTATAATCCTGAGCACTTTGAATGAATAACATTTTTACGAAAAGATAGGAGAAAGTAGAGAAAATAGGATCATAGCATATAATGAGGGCTCTAATCAAATACATTCCACGACTTAAAGGGGCTCTAATCCATCAATTTACTAAAAATTAGAGAAGAAAAACGTACAAAAATGATAAGAAATTTAAAAAGTAAATTGATATTGTTACCGGTTTCATGAGGCCACATATAATCAGATGGAGCACAGACCAGGGGATTCTAGTATTATTTTACCAGCGCTATCTAGGAATGGAAATGCTATTACTGGTGAAAGAGCTAAATTTAAGGAAAAATGTAGCATTCCTCTTGTCATGCTTTATAAGACACTGACAAGGAGACTCCGGCAGCCCTGGCTGCAGCATAAAGCAAAGTTAGAACATCAGCCAACATAATTCCCAAAGTTTCCAGTTTAGCATGGATAAGGTTTTAAAGATCTAATGCCAATGAGACACGTTGAACACAAACAACATAGAAAACTAAAAACCAATAACCACCTAATCTTTTTGCTCAATAAAGCATCAGTTGATGCTTTGAATTAATGAACTACTACAGAATATTCCATCAATTTTCACTACTAAATAAAGCATCAGCATTGCTTAAAAATTTGAAACATGCCGTTGAAGAAATATGACTGATTGTGCTGAATACATAAACCATTAAAAAAAAAAGACTTGATCTCATAGTGTGCAGAACATATCATACTCAGTATGCATGCCAGCGTGTAAAATTACAGAATATATATA
Organism: Ligustrum vulgare; assembly: GCA_963555705.1. NCBI lineage: Eukaryota > Viridiplantae > Streptophyta > Magnoliopsida > Lamiales > Oleaceae > Ligustrum > Ligustrum vulgare. Next base: position 34,849,024 of record OY743173.1, on the reverse strand, counting down.
TATATAGGTAAAAGATTCTGAAAAAATAGACAGCAAAATATCAGCAAAGTAGGAATATATACCCACTAAACCATCTGTTGCCCAAACTGTCCGAACCATTTGTAGTATGCCTTTTTGGTTCTGAAAGTAACAAAACAGCAACCCCTTTTTACCAAAGCATGAAACCTCATTCATAAATATAAATAAAGTAGTAACAGCACAATATTGTATCTGCATAACTTGGGTTTGTATCTGCATCTTAATTGTATCAACATGATGCATCATTCCTTCACCAAATGTTCCTGTGATTCTGCCCCAAAAGAATTCCATCCACACTACATGCACAAAAATGCAAGTAAAATTAGTAGACACTTTCAAATGCTTAAATTAAGCATGACTCTCAAACAGAATAAGAGACACCTTTTGCTGTCTAGTAACAATAAGATTTTCTCATAACATTAAGTAATGGACTCTAAAAATCAATTCCCAACAATCAGCAATGATAAATGTTTTTTTTTTTTTATGGAGTTTTCACCGATATCTCGCGATGCAAGATATCCCCGCAAGTGTACGGGTCGTGAAGAGTAGTTAAAATGGACCTAAGAGTCCCGATTATCGTTCCCACGAGGACCGTTTACTAATTACCGAAATGTGTAAATTCTTATCCTTATTTGAACAAATAACTGAATTTGGATTGTTTGAAAACTAATATTTATAACTGTGACTAAAAGATTAAAACTTTGCACGAGATTGAGATTTCACAATTGCCGACTGTTTTTAACTATAGTTGAATGTAGTTGGGATTCACGGGTTCACCTAGCCAATTAAATCAATTCCTATTCCAGATTTTATTTTCTAAATATGTGTTCGATCGAATTCACTAAATTAAATTGAGATTCCTCTCTCGAGTTTAAATCAACTCTACCTAAATAAGTCAACCTTGTATCTCTACAGCGGGTCTGAATATTCCTTATCTAAATGCATTACAAGCAAGAATTCACACGTGATCGCACTAATCACAAGAGTATATCTCTATCTGTCGTTCAATTAACGGATTTATTACCTAGATCTATGCTATTAACTCACCTCTCGGATTATGGAAATAACACATAAAATCATGAATAAATGGCCAGTTCATTCACGCATTAAACGCAATAATAAATCAACACATGCATTGCGGCGTTAAAACAAGGAATATGGAATTAAAGTAATTGATTAGGCTACATCGTGATTCCCAACGTTAAGATTAGTTACACATAATGAACGAATAATAAAAACAATCTAAATCACAATTAAACGTGTTGGAATTTATGAAATCAATAATAAGAAAAGAAGTCTTGCACCAAGAATCGAGTTCCCACGTTAAGCTCCTAAATTCCCCCGCTTTTCCTTGTTTGAATCTCTTATGAATTTGATGTACTTGCCAAGAATTCTCTAATATTGAGCTCTGAAAAAGTGCACCTCTGGTTGCCTCTCGCGCGCTCTCCCAACTTAGGTTAAATTCCCGAGTATATTATGTTAAAATCGCGCACAAAAGCCCAATACAGGCCCAGTCAGAAGCCCACGCGATCGCGTGGTAGGGGTTCTAGCGATCGCGTGGCTGACCTATTTTTCGCTCTGCATAAAATTTAACGCCATGTCGAAATCACTACATTGGAACATTCGCGATCGCTACATAGAATTTTTGACGCGATTCTCCATCTTTTCCTTGGCTTTCAAGTTAGTCCTCTAGTTTTATTTGCAACGTGTATCCCTAACTTTTGATTTGATCAATTTGACCCCAGAACTTTTGTTTCTCTTCAATTTTCCTACTTTTGACCTTTATTTCCCGCAATTGCTTCCTTGTTCCTCTTTTTGACTAAAATCTGAAATAACAACAATTAAACGCAATTTAGGTAGAATAAATTCATAAAACACCATGATAAATTCTTGTTTTGGCATATCCCCAAGTGTATAAAATACACTTATCATGGAGCGATCATGATATATAGAAAAAATTACTATATAGGGATATGACAAATTAACCAAAAAATGACAACAATGAAAGCAAACCACCTTAATCCAGCCGCAGCACTCCTTCGGCTGAGTTCCTTGCCCATTTCATCACTTAAATATTAATTGTCATCGACTCTAACTCCCTAAACAATAGAAGTGACAAACAACAGTATCAAACACTCTCCACAGAGTCCTCTGCCCAACCGGACTTTAAATACTCTATCCAGAAATTTAACATGTTTTGGAAAAGGGTCAGATTCTTTTCCTGGTGACGGCGGCGATGGCAAAAGAGGCGTTTCCCGATGGTGGTTTTCCATGGCAGTCCAAGCCAAGTCGGCCACCTTATTTCCCATGTTTTATTCAGATCCCCCATCAATGTTTCTAGCAAAAATGATGCTTCTCCACCTTCATCGATCATCGATCAATTAACATTTTCCCAACTGCAAGTCGCTGAAGGTCTCGAATTTGCCTCTGGAGACCTTGGTGGAGATTCCTTAGAAGATGATTTAGATGCTTCAGGTACTAAGAATATGCTCTAAACTTTTTTCAAGAGCTGGATCGAAGCTCACGTAGAGAAGAGTGAAGGGAAAATAGCTATGGATCTGATTTTCATTTCACTTTTAGCTTGCCAAGCTTCCCGAGGAAGCTTCAATTTTCAATTGTTTTGTGTGGGCCCACTCTTTTTTGGAGCCGTAAATTTCTGATGAAAACAACCTAATTTTTTTTTTCTTTTCCCGTGGGCAGGAGATTATAGGCAGGAAAAACCCTTCCACTTAGCTCCTTTAATATATTTATAAGATATAAGATGAACAAAGGAATATATATCCCTCAAATCCAATAACCTCTTAGTTTGGGCCAAAAGACTTTTCTTGCAATTGGTTTTGAGGCTCAATTAACATTAGGGTCGGTTTAATTCTTGAGCCTCATTTATTTCCAAATTATTCAAGTCGATCCATTTTCTTCGTTTTATCTCCAGTTGAATCCAAAATTGATTTTGTTTTTTCATCCAATTGTCGTGTGATTGCTTAAATTCCTCATTTTTCTTGATTTTGGGATAAAACCTGAAATAATAATAAATAAACACAAGTTAAGTAGAGTTTATTCAAGAAAAACAAAATAATATCCTAATTTTGGCTGATAAATAAGTGTATTTTATACACTTATCAGTGGACAAGTAGGCTTTAAAACAAAACATATATTTCATTCCTACACATCCAACATTGCATGGTTTCCTCATGAATCTCACAATATTTTTTCAAGATTCATCAAATTCATCATCTTCCAACATAACATTTAGAAGGAATTCTAGAATCATACTCGCTTTAACTCCAATTCAAGGAACGGTGTTCAAAATTTTAGAATTTACGTTCAAACTTTGTTTCAATGTCTCCTTTAAATTTTCAATATGATTGATGATGGAGAATTATATTTGGTCAGACTTGGATTGACTAAGATTGGGCATTGTGTATGTTGAAATTTTTGATTGATTCTAGGGCCCAAATTTTTGAAATTCCATATGAATTTTAAAATACATGCTAAGTGTTTAATGTAATGTCCAAGAGAAAATTTTGTCCATGAGAAATTTTTGTCCACTTATGCAAATTTCTTTTGAGTGATTCTCTTTATGACATGTTAACAATCATATTTTTATCATTGATCCATGAATTGTAGTCATTTTCGTGCATCAAACACGAAATTCACTTCAATGCACCACTTTATGCATTCACTGCACCACTGCAGGCACAACACAACTTCATGTCACCCTGTTCCTCCTACTTTTCCCCGACCCAAATGACCTCCAGTTGACTTGAATTTTGAACATGGTGTAGACCAAATCATGAACTTCCATATGCCCCGAGAGGATTCAGGAATGCTTCAATCTTTCATCAATTTATCATATGTTGAAAGCTTTTGGTCACATACGTTCTAAATTCAAATATTTTGAAGAATTTCTAGTTTGGGGATGTTTGATTCCTTCATTCAATACCAATGTGGCATTTAATAGTGTTAACTTTGACTATTCTTCACATATACGAAAAGTGTCACTGAAGATTGCTGCCTAAACTCGTAAAGGGAAGGAAAGAGCCAGACTGTCACAACTTCCACAACCATACTAAACCTTAAGAAATGCTTAATCCCTTTTACATGTATCTTCTTTATTTATGTTGATCTATTTTGCATACGTTGGGGGACAATATACTATTCAAAGTTTGGGGGTGGAATTTGGGCATAGCTCATTGATTTAACTTCATTTCCGATTCGTATAACTGCTATTTCATACTTTTAAGATGAAAATTTGTCTCTTTAGTCAATTTTCTGACTATGTTGTACATTCATTCGATATTTGGGATATTTATATTAAAAAAAATCAAGAATTCTAGCTTACTTGCTTGCTGTCTATGATGTAGTTAGGATTAAAAAATTTTGCTTTAGGAAGAATACTGAACAACATTTAAACTTAAGTTTCTATTGAATTACTTATCCATGTTAGACTTGATAAATTTGAGCACATAGCCTATATCAAATTATTACTTATCCAAGAATATACTCAGCATATGTGTTGCAATTTTATTATGTAACCCGACCTAGGATTAACCCTATGATTCCTAACCGTAAATCTATAGATCCTGACCTTGAAAGTAGAACCAAGCAGTTTGGGAGTGGAAAGATTAGTATAGGTAGGCATAAATGTTTGAGGGTCCGAAGTTTTTGAACTATACCTTTGGTCGAAAGGGTTTTAATCAACGAGTATAAGTCAGCACTAGCTGTACAAAAATAGTTTTATTCTTCTCTCTGTACCCTTAGTGACTCGAGCAATCAAGCTTTTAATGGTGTTAAATGTGATACCCTAAAATCATCTAATTTGGGAATTATCATCATAAAGCTCATTACATAGGTCACTTAGAAAGCTTAAGGGAGAGAAGAATTACACATAAGACACAATAACATCTTTCACATTTCTTGTAGCCTTAGTGACTTTGGTAATTAAATTTTAAGGGCTCTCAGATGCTGATGCCCTAATGTCATCCGACTTGGGAGTCATCACCCTAAAACTCGCTATAGGGGTCACTTAGAAAGCTTTATGAGAAAAATATTGTACAAAAGATGAGTGGGAAAAAAATCGAATGAATGTGTATAATAAAGTGTTTAATATAAATTTTGAGGCTAGAACTTTTGAGACTGATGGTGTAAAATTGGGAATTGATTACCATCAAACTATTTGTGTAGACTTGTATCCGATTCTGACTACTTTGTGTGAAAAATGCAATTTATTAAAACATAGAAACCACATTAGTAGAGGGAACCTCGAGATTTGAGAGAAAAACATAAGGAGTGGTCATTCATGAGAGATACAAGAGAAAAAAAAAAGAAAAAAAAATCATTATTTGACCACAAGGGATTCAGGTATGTACATTATAAGCCACATTAGGTTATGTGTATTTTTTTATGTGTGTATTTGATATTAGCTATTCACAGACACACATACAAGAAAGGTTGAGCATCGGATAAGTAGAAATAATTTATTGTGTAGTTCACCTTTCTTCTTGCAGCGTATATTTTATTTGAACTTGAAGCATATAGTAAGCATGTTAACAGTTGAGTCTATTTTGTTGTTGTGTTTTGCTTTGTAGTTGTAGTTCAGTTTTTATTTTGTTCAAGGACGAACAATTGTTTTTTGTTTGGAGGCGTTTGATAAGTGTATTTTCTACAATTAATTAGATGCTAAAAATAGGGAATTATATTATTGTTTAAGAATAAATTATACTGATTTAGTTGTTATTTGTTTTTATTTCAGTTTTATCCCAAAGTTGAGAGAGTGCAAAAATTGAAGCAAATAGAGATCAATTAGAGGACTATTTGGACTTAAATGTACAATGAACAAGTTGATGAAGCTAATCGAGAATCACAATTGGAGCTAAATTGGAAGAAGTCAGGAATTCAATGACTTAATTGAAGAAATCAATAGATGAACGGCTTATTGAAGACATTCAGAATCAAAAGGTTGAATTGTGCAAATCAGAAAATAATGGAATTACTTGCAATTGAAGGGAATGACCAACTTGTACAAAAATGAAGTCAGAACATTGAAGGAAAAAAGTGATCACGCCTTTTAAAGGCATGTGAACGCGCAATTGCATGTAACGAAGGCAGAATGACACTTGTGTCTACCAAGTGACCGTGCCCTTACATGGGGTCCCAGATTTTCATTCCTTTTGCAACATGAATTTTACAAGATCTTTCCTATTTTTACTAGGTTTTAACCTACCTATATATACCAAAAGTTGCACAAAATTTAGAGACTTTTGCTATATTATTCTACATCACAATATACAACCAAAGAGAGAGTTCTTGAAGTGGCGCAATGGTCAAGATTGAAGAAATCTCCTTCCACAATAATTGTTCATATTTCGGGTGATGAATGTTATAGAATATTATTGTTTTCATCTAATTGTGTTTATAGGCTAGTTTAGTTTTTGTTAGGATCGAGATGAGACTTTCATTTTCCGGATTTAATGTTTTGATGATTCTTTAAATTACGACACTTCATAGTTTTGAGTAATTAATTCTAGTTTTCATGTTTATAATATTATTTTTCCTATGATTGTATGATAATTGTGACATGTTTTTAAGTTCAAAAGATTAGAAACTCATTAGAAATATTTTAGGCTCTGTTTGTTAAAAAAAAAAAAAATTGTTTAAAAACATGTTTTTGGTAAAATGTGTAGTTGAAAGTGGTGAGAGAAAATGTGTGCGGCTAAAAAGTAATTTGAGGAATTGTGTTGTAAAAAACATATTTTCCATCCGTAAAGCTCGATAGATGATTAAATATACCACTATGCTTTATGTGATATTTAATTGTTCGTGTTTCATTCATGCTTTTTTGTATGTTCACATTCATCATAGAAATATAGGCGAGTCAGATATAGGAATATGATTTAATTTTGCTCGAAAAAGAGTTTTAAGCAATTTAGGAACATTGATCTTCATCACATATCATTTGTCGTTAAATATTGAAATGAAGGATTTATTGATGGAAATAACAGTGGATTCTAGATCCTAACTCAACATTCTCATTCATCTCATAAAATAACTCTTTAAAAAATTGTCAACTTTAATTTAATTATTTTCATAGTAGAGTTTAATTATTAGTCTTGAGATAAAATTCTATACACAACTTGATTTTTCTTGTTTCGGTTAATGTTAGTAGTTCAAAATTGTAATTTATCTCAATCATTGTGGGTACGATACATTGACTCACTGTCCACTTTACTACATGTTTGATTCGTACACTTGCAATAGAAAACCACGCAACACTTAACAACTTAATATTTTATACATGCAGTGTTTTTTTCTTAAAATACTAAAGTGTGGGTAAAAGTAGTCACATCTTTCCAAGCTCGAAAAAAATGAGAACATGTTGTAATGAATCACACAATCAAGCCAAAACAAATACTACTCAGGAATGTGGGATCACAAGAACACTTAAAATAAAAAATAAATTAACATCAAATCGTGTTTTTCTAACTTAAATATAATTTTCGAAACATTGTTTACAACCGGATGGGTAAATAATACTTTCTAATAGCTTGTTTGGTGCAGGAAAAATTGGATAAAAATTTTAATGTGTGGTTGAGAATTTGTTAAAAAATGTTAAAAGTAGTGAGCCTCATAAAAATGTGTGATTGAAAATGAATTTGAGGAAAAATTTATTGAATTTAGCTTTAAGCAAACAAGGCCTAAGTATCTTTCAAAACTTGGGAGCAAAATAAATAAATAATAATAATAATAATAATAATTACCTCTCACTAGGTAATAGAATCCTTAAATAAATATTCTGAATACTTCATATTGGTCCCTAAAAATTTGAAATGTCATATAAATTCCTATAAATTTTTGAAAAGTATAGATTGGTCCCTAAAATTTCGAATTTTTTCTGTTGCACCAACAGAATTATTGATTTTCAAGATTATTGGTTGGTCCTCGATAGTCCAATTCTCAAAATAAAAAAATGGCAACATATTACTCTAATGTATATAATTTCATGGGATATTTTGGAGGAAAATTGGTCGCCAATGCAGGTTGACCTGACCTGGATGTATAAATGAGTTTTAGAGGGAATAGTCGAAGATTGAATTTGAGACTTAACTTTCCACAACCAATAACTCCCATAACCTCCATTGCACCAAGATGATGAAAGAATACATGCAATATTCGTGTGCAAAATGGAGAGAAAGAAATGGGTTTTTTTTTTTTTTTTTTAGTTTGGGCCGTTTAGAGAAAGATTATGGGTTGAAGACCTGTTTTTACAAAGTCATCTTCTCCAATTATAATTTTATTTATGTTTTGTATTTATTTAATAATGAGGATGTGAATTAAATGCATATATTCACTTGTAGCAATATAAGTTGGGTGTTTGGGTTAACAAGCACAATGATATGACTTATATTTTGATTATAAATAATTTGTTCGTTATCAGTTTATAAAGGTTGACAAACAGTATTGATATATTTACTATTCAAATTTGTGGTTTACTCTTATCGCATAAATAGTTAAATATGAGCTCAACTAAAATTAAAGGTATTAAGGACCTTTAGAAACATCTCAATTAATGTTATTAGGAGCGGAAAATAAAGTTAAAACACTCATAAGAGAAGGAGAGACATATTAATAAATGTCCCTATAAATGGCGTCCCTAATAATAAATAATTGGGAATTGGACACTAAAAACGACCCTAATAATATGTATACCATTTAGGATTATTGTTTTTTTAATTTTATTAGGGGAACTTAATTAAACGACTCAATTAAATTTAAAATAATAGGGATACTTATAAATGCCCATATCATTAATTAAATCATAAATTAATTAATATTAATTATAGATACGCATCTATGTGTCCCTAATACATTTAAATTTAATTAATTAAATAATAAATTTAGCACTTGCAAATTATTGTAAACTAGTTGCAGGGATATATTACTTTTACAATTAAATTTTCCTTAAACAGATGAAATTTAAGATAAAAAAATAAAACGGAAAAGCAATGTTGCAATCACCTATTTATATTCGTAAAATTCACTATTGTAGAGATAATATTACAAATTATAAAAAAAAAAAAAAAAAAACTTCTTTATATACAACATTTGTCATTTCATTTGTTGGTTTTCCATCTTTATCGCATATTAATATCTTCAAATCAGAATGATTTGTAACTCTAGAAATTACTAAATACAACTGCCCATGACTAAAAACTGGTTTCTTCGGGAAGAGTCCTACATTTGACATCTATTGACCTTGACTTTTATTGATAGTCATAGCATACGACATTACCAATGGAAATTGTCTTCTATGGAACTTGATAGGAAATCTCACATCTGACGGAGTCAATGATATTCTTGGGATAAACTCTTTGTCCCCAGCATTTTTTCCAGACAAAATTTTATCTTCTAGAACATGTTGCCCAAGCTTTATAACGATTAGTCTGGTTCCATTACACAATCCTGCATCATAGTCAAAGTTTCTTAACAACATCATTGGAACACTGATCTTTAGCTTTAGCTCATGGCTAGACACTCCTGAACATTTTATACTATTCAAGAACTCTGTGGAATGAATGTCTTGGAACAAATTTTCTCTGCCCTGCACATAGAATCTGAACTTAGATAACTCTTACCCTATGATTGTTTGTTTGAAACCATGTACTCTTTTATGGTATCCATAACATCAAACGTCGGGGCAAGTATAGCGCTTCCCTATAAGTATGTCAAAGGTAAGTAATTCAACCTCGTTTTTGGAATTTCAAGTAAGTTTTCGAGACCCAAGTCTTTTTAGAAGAATGCAACTACAATTTATATTGGTATGCCTTAGTAGGTGTTTTCTTGCCTATAAACATGTTAATGATGATATATTGCTATTGCATGTAGAGAAATACCATTAAAATCATTTTTTAAAGAAAACTTGAATATGCTTTAAATGGCACATCACAAAATACTTCACATTAATACATGAAATTTATGGAGTATTATTATGTTAGTATGTGGAACATTTTGAAAATTTCATAAGATCTGGATGTGTATGTTGATAGAAAAACATAACCCTAGTTTGAGAAATCGAGACTTCATTGTGTGATAGCTTTCTGTAGGTTGTGTTTCGTGTTACCATAAACTGTAGTTGGATATATCTTTTTGAGAGCTTTTCATTGATATAAAGAACATTAAATTTGGGCTTAAAACGAAGAAGTTATGGCCTTCCGAAATTTAGAAAAAAATCTGAATTTTATTTTTTATTTTTTATTTTTGCTGAGGAAGATGATGGAGGATTGTTTGCAATATTTGAAAATTTCAAGAGCAGTCCTTGTGATCCCAAACAAGGCCAAATTTGATCCTATAATTTTGAAACTGTTGAGTTTGATCCCTGAATGTCTGAAAAATTCAGATTGATCACAGAATTTTGAAAAATTCAGGTTGATCACTAATTTCGTTTAAAATTTCAGAATGATTATAGAATTTTTGAAAGTTCCAGATTGGACCTTCAGAATCTAAAAAGTTTCATATTGGTCTTGAGAATTCCGAATATTTACAGTTTGCCTTGTTCCCGATACCGACTCCTTTTGTTGCTACAAATCTGAACAACCGCGATCAAAAATAGCAACACAGCAGCTAAAGTGGTTCATTTTGGACCTAGATTGTTGTTGCTGGGTTGGTTTACAGCAAGGTAGCACAGAAACGGAAAGGGAAATGAAATGGGAAACGAGAAACGAGATTTTTTTTAAAAATGTAGGAAACGAAACGCTATGAAAAATCTATATTAAAATTATTTATTTATTTATTTGAATGCAATATTTAACTTCAAAAACTATTTAATATAGTTTTAATAATAAAAATACCACAATCAAATAATAATAAAATTGCTACAATCAAATATACTCAAATAGGTCATCGCTACCAATATTTATAATATTATCATCGCTCTCTATGTCTACAACGCTATCAACATGATCATTGTATAACATGATCTTCATCTTTGGTTCATCTAAAGATACGACAATCAAATTTACTAAAATAATGCAATCAAATAATAATAATAAATACTACAATCAAATTTACTCAAATACATCATCAATATCAACATTATTTTTTTCAGTGAAATTTGTAATTTTTTTCATTTAAAGCTTCCAAAATGTTTCTTAAATGTTTCCGAAAGTTTTCTTACAGCCTCTGTTTGATCCCCATTAATAATAACTCTTTTTTCTACAGTACTCAAATTTAACCACACATTTTAATAATAAAATATTCTATACATAAAGCCAAAACTTTCAACCACACAGTATCACATAAATCACTATATAAAACAATTTTTTTTACCGAAAAATGTACATCAAGTAGAGATAGAGTATTTAAAATTAATTAAAAAATAGAAAAAAAATTGAGTTCCGTGGAGTTGCCAAGAGTTTTTAAGAGTTTCCAAAATGTTTGGTCTGAAGAGGTTTTCGTACTTCTTAGGTTTTAAGGTTATATTCCGTGGGGATCTTGCTTCACAATACTAGTTGAATGAAATGTTGAATTGCAATAGGACACTAACCATTTTATGTTCCCTGAGATGCACCACAATTTAGTAATTAAATTAATTGAAGAAAGACGAAACTAGTTGTGCCAGCTTTGATGACCAACAGATACATATAGACTCCTGATTAAGACAAAACTAGTTGTTCTAGGGATGCACCGAAGTATATTGTGATTGACACTGATTAACAAGTGATAAAAACTTTACAGTGCTAAATAAAAATAACCGATAAAACTTCATAATAGTAATGCCATATTAGATGCTGAAATGAGTGGAGCAATGGTGCTGCCACAGTATTTTCTATTATGTAATGTCCATAATTCAGAAATTTCACAAAGAATGACATTTGAAGAATACACAGAAAGCAAACCATAAGTAATGAACTAGTGATTTATATAACTTCTTAATAGGCATCTGGAATGAAATTAGCTGCAATCACGTCATAACCAACATACTTGTCCACCATTCAAAAAATGACTCGTTCAGGACATGAAACCACCCATTCACCATTATCTTATCCTGATAGTTTGCTTCCAATTGATATGATCTCTTGATCATCCATTCCAGACCAAAACGTCAGGTTGGAGGATCTCTGTTGTAACCAATGAACATGCGTGTATATTGAGTGTGTTTCACACGAGAGTTGTTTCGCTCATACTAACAATTAAAAGGGATTAAAAGAAAGTGCAAGGGATAAACCTCTTGAGAAAAATTCCCAAAAATGGGTGTTTGCACTAAAGAAAGTTTGATTCACAAGATGCCTCCAAAGGGCATAAGCACATAAATTAAACTATGATAGTTCTAAAATCTAAGATAAGAAAATTACATCTATGTTTTGAGAGTTTTGATTTGTTGGTCTTTCTAAGTGTCTATCTTTCTACAATATATATAAGTTGATGTAAATTGCCTACTACTTTGAACTTTTAGATTTACCACCTTAGCTTCATAACTGCTATTCACCACTTTAATCAATCATCATTCACTCCTTTGCATCGAATAACTTTCCATGATCTTCATCAACTGTTCATGTCATGGTAACTACTCTTAGATGACTCCAATAAATTGTAAGTTTGTGGAAACTATTCATTCTTTCACCTAATCATCTAATCGCCCAGATACTTCTACAGTCGCCCAATAGCCCAAATTCTCCTACATCTCCTGTTATTTGTAATAGGCTCTCATATTTTTTACTTTCATGTTAGACCTTCAAATTGAGCATTTCTTATGTGTCAACAATTCCCCCCCCCCCCCCCCCCAAAATATAGCTAAATTAATCTGCAATCTTTAATTTTTCCACATTCAAAGTATTTTGCACTTTCACAGTTGCAGAATCCCAAAACGTGAAACTTCTGATATCCTTTTCGACCTTTCAACTCTAATGTGTGTTTTGTTCGATGGTCTCGCTTCAATATCTGACCCATCAATTTTCATTACTTCATAAGTGCACAACTATTTGTATTACAACTCTTTATATTCCGGGCTTCCTTAAATAGGGCTGAGCTCCCATTTCGCCTTTATATCTTATTATAGTCATTCTTAATTATGAAAGATGGTTGTTCCCCAAAACCCAAAAGAGTGAAAATTTCCCATTTCATTAGAGAAACTATTTTGGCTTTATTGATTCTATCATTTACCCTAATACTTTCGTTGGTATAGGAGATATAAGAAATATTTTTGACCAATGAGAGTCTTCTCACTGCCCCTTCCATTTATTGTCCCCAATGTGGATTCTTGTGGTGAGGCTATTGCTTGTTGAGAGTGTTTCTTAGTCTTATATAGACTATTTTGACTTTTATAACCTCTAGACTCTTTTTGGTGTGACTATGAGGTACTTCTTGGAACGATGCATTTAGCAAGGTGATGAATGCATGTCTATTTCAAGTGTAGCAATTGATAAGAGGATAGTAATAACCTATTTTTGTAAGGAATTATTCTGTTAATAAAACCTTTGTTTGAACGTTATTCTTTCTACTTTCTTCTTATTTGTTTAATTTCGAAAGGAGAATTTTTTTGACTGTTGTACTAGCCAAGGCTCAAAGAATGAACACAAATAAATGCACTAGAAATGTGGTTGGACAATATCGCCCTGTTATAGAACAGGATAGGACAATGGCGTTTTGATTTTCATGATCACTATACACACTTTCTTTCACATGCAGCATCAGTTTTTATCCGATTGCTTTCCCATATAGAAGGAACATATTTTTTCAAATACTTTTCATTGATAGATCTTACAATTTTGGTTTCGTCTGAATCTTCCAAATGGTAAGCTCCATTAGATAGCACATTTTTTTATCCTATATGGGCATTCCCAGTTGGGTGACAATTTCTCATATTTTGGATCTTTACTGTCTAGGGCAAGAATTTCCCTTCAAGAATCGCTAAGTCTTATAACAAAAGAGTGGTAGCCAAATAAAGATTGTTCTGTAAAGTCACTCAAATTGATTGTATATTGATCTCCATGGGCAATACTGCTTCTTGTCCATATGCGAGTTGAAATGGAGTTACTTTTGTGCATGTTCGTGGTAATGTTTTGTAAGCCAATAGAGCTTTGATTAAACATTCATGCCAATTTCTAGCATTTTTGTCTATCATCTTCCTTATAATACTTTTGAGAATTTTGTTGAACGATTCGACCTGGTCATTTGATTGGGCATAATAAGGTGTGAGATTTACTAATATGATACCAAATTTTCCCAAGAACTTCTTGACTTTATCTCCATTCAAAGAAGTCCCATGATCAACCATCAAAGTTGAGATATCCCGAACCGGTAAATAATATGATATTGGATGAATTTTATGGCACTTAATTGAGAGATCTCTTTTAAAGGAATAGCTTTGAGCCACTTAGTGAAGAATTCTATGGCTACAATGATAAATGTATGTTGTTTGGACAAGGGAAGTAAGATTTTTCCTATCAAGTCAATCGCTCATCCTCTGAATGGTCACTATTTAATGATAAAAGTCATTTCACTTGCCGGAATTCTTTGAATTGGTCCATGTATTTGAGTGCTAAATAACATTTAGCATATTGGATACATAATTCACCCATTTTTTGTCAAAGGTATCCACTCCTGATGATTAACCATCTCATCTTTTGACATGCTTTGTGAGCTTTACATATTCCATCGTGCAATTCTGACATAATTGTCTTAGCGCCGAATAAGTCTACACATCTTAACATGACTCCATCTATAAATTTATTGTATAACTCTCCGTCTATCAATACGAGGTTTTTGGTCGTGTATAACTTCATTTTTTTATCGCCTTTCCCTTTGGGCTTCTCTAAAAGCTTTTTGATTTCTTCTCTCCAATCTGTCATTTCTCTATGTTCTATACAGTTGAGACCTCTTCCTCTTCTTTATATTGCATACATTATTCTTCCATATTTGCATTCGGAGTCTACATTTAATACTTCCGAATAACCTGAGGCCATATGGGTCCATTTGTTTGCCAGTCATTGTAGATCCTATTTACATATTGAAGTTCTACTTGGTCAAACTCTTCTAATGAATCTTGGGAGATCTCGTATAAACTTATTATAGAACCACTTTAGCATTTGAACATGCCATCTAACTTATTAATCAATAATTCAGAATAGCCTTTAACCATCACATTTTCAACCTTCATTTCTAGCAGTAATTCTAACCCTAAAATAAGAGCTCTGTACTCAGCTTGGTTATTGATGCTTAGATCGTCTAAGGTAAAAAAGAATTGATGACTTACCCCAAGCGGATCTATTAATACTACACCAGCCCCTGCACCTTGGCTGTCTTAGAACTATCAAAGTATAGCATCCAAGGCTTCACTTCACACAAGTCAGAATCTAACTTAACTTGTCTCGGAACATCCACACATGGATGGTCAGCCAAGAAGTCTACCAACGCTTGAGTTTTTACGACTTTTTGTGGTACGTACTGTATTTCGAGTTCTGATAAACCTAAAGTCCACAACCGAATCCTTTGATGCAATACAAGGAGAGAAAACATGTACTTGATTTGTAAAACCAAATACACAATTACATGCCAAAGTTAGGCCTTTAATTTTGTACATATAAAATAAAAAAACTAGGCAAGAATTTTTCAATAACTGAACAATTGTGTCCATGTTCATTTAGTTGCTTACTAAGATGGTATATTGCCCTTTATTCACCCAATTGATCTCCTTGGGCGTCCATTTTTGGCTATTGAATCTTCATAGATTTACCCACCTCAAGTCTATAGGAGTCCCTTTTTCTAAGCAATCTACCTTGTTAACTTCACTTCGTAGATTATACTCCAGATCAAATACAGTCATCATATCCTTCAACAATATAAGTGCTTCTTCAAATTTCAACTTTTGTTTGAACTTATTTTTATAAACCATGAATTTGGTCTTAAGGGCCATGATTTCGACCAAAGTATTTTGTGTTTGACCTTACATTACACTTCTTTGATCATTTTCTTGCTAATCATTGGCTTTCAAAGGAAACTATGTTTGGTCTCATTTGGGTATAGGAGTGTCTACTGAGTCTAGCTCTTCATTTCGTGCTATCACTCATGTTTCTTATTCTCCTTGGACCACCCTGACTGGTTCATAGTTTCCTTCATACATGAATCGTTCCACCGAGTTGGCTTTCGTTGCAAAAATGTCATTGATCATCTTACACAACTTCAGCATCTCCCTTTTCATTCCAATATATTAAAATTGATGGAGTGATGATGGTATACATTGATTTTCATGTATCCAATCTCTTCCCAGTAGTATATTATAACTCATCGGATTGTCTATTATAAAGAAGAAAGTGGTTTTCATCGTACTCTCTACCGTTATCTCCAATGGTATTACTCCTTTGGCTAAAGTTGTTTTCCGATTGAAATTGGTTAGCACCACCTTTGTTGGAATTATATTTATGTATGACATAGCGAACTTCCTTAACATTCTGTATGGAATTGTGTTGATGGTTTCCCCATTATCCATGAGCACCTTGGAAACTAGAATACCATCATTTGAAGCCTTATTGTAAAATGGCCTTAAGTGTTTAGTCAAACTTAAAGAAGGTTTCCTAAACATCACCTTCTCATTTGATTCAAGCTCAACCTTTTTTTCGTTTTTCTAATTCATTTCTACTTGACAAATCCAACGTAACATGTCCTCACTCTGGGTTTCATTGACTTTTTTGGCTTGCATAGAACTACTTGGTAATTCTTCCAACAGTTAGGTGGAGTGGAAATTATTGGAGGTAACCTATACTTTTTAGCACGAGGTACCCTCTTCTTCCTTTTAGAAAATCCATATAGAACCAAGTAATCGAACGATCGTCCAGATAGTTCTCCCAACAAGTCTACTATTGGATTACCTTCTTGCTACAATTGTTAGAGGAGCTGGCCACATGATACTCCCCTCTTTGTGCACTCTATTTCCAAGTCTAATTTCTCTTCTATGTCGGTCATCTCATCATCATCTAAATCATTTATTTTCCCAATTTGTGGGATTACCTCAACAGGAGTATTGTCTTCCTGTTCTAACGTTCATGCTGCTTCTTTTGGTTCTTCTATGGTTGTTTCACTACTTTCCTTGTTATGAAACTCATTGGCCAACACATAATTACTGGCCATGTTTGGATGTAAAGTGCAAAACTAGATGTTAGTTGATTTCTCAGCATCATCTTTGTCTTCATCATTTTGTCTGTGCTCAAATTTTGATCTCCAAACATTCTTACTTGATGATACTTCTTTCATTAGTTCTTTTGAACCATTACCTTGTTTGGCCTTTTAAACATTTTGTTCTCCACACAAACGAGATTTCCAAGCTTAAGGTGTCCCATTCCTTGCTACTTCCTTATCATCCGCCCATAACTCCTTTGATACCACCATTGTTGCATTCTTGTCATCTTATCAAATCGGATGAATTTCCTTACTTTAGGACTATATGAATGCCATACATTTGAGCGATATGGTTGTGGCCAGAATGTCTTGAGATTTCGTGGAGGACTTGGAGATCTTCTAAACGTCTTTGTGTATAACCGTGGGCTATACGATCTTCTAGGACCTGGCTTTATTTACACCTAAAGTGCTACAACTTAGCTTGATGCAATGGTTGCCTATTTGTTTTTACTTCATTTGTTGTCTTGACCATCTCTTTCTGGCATCTAATGCATAAATTATCCTCTTCTTTCTCAATAGCTTTTCCTTTTAATCGTTCAAAAACACTGGGCAATGGTTCATCCTCTCCTTCATCTACCACCATCTAAAACTTTGGTAGATTCTGCTTTTTAAGTTTGGGAATGATCATGTCAATATCATCCAACTGTGGGAAGTGATTTTCATCTATTGCCATCTTTTTCTTAGAATCAAAGCTAATTCGCCCAGTTTCAATGACATCTTGTAACACATTGTAGAATACCAAGCAGTTGTTAGTCATATGACCACGTATTATGCAATTCAAAATATTTTTA
The DNA here is from genome assembly GCA_963555705.1 of Ligustrum vulgare. Lineage (NCBI taxonomy): Eukaryota > Viridiplantae > Streptophyta > Magnoliopsida > Lamiales > Oleaceae > Ligustrum > Ligustrum vulgare. Next base: position 34,831,049 of record OY743173.1, on the reverse strand, counting down.
CCCTTAATTTGTTTAGGGTTTGAAAACCTATGCTTATCTCTCAATTTGATTTGCTTATCTTTGTATAGCTAATCAAATATTATATCGGATTTGGCTATATCGAATGAAAACACTCTGATTTTTTGGTTTTCTTCTCTCTCTTTTTTTCATTTTTATTTCATGTTTCTAATTTGGTCAATACGGGACATTCGTAAGTGTCTCCTTTGACCAATCTGACCAAACAAACTTCAACTTCATCTTAACTAGTATCAATAGCATGTACATTAAATTTAGGATCTTTGTAATAAGACCCTTTATTAGCAATTTTCATTTTTTCCTCCTCTCTCAACAAACGCTAATATCTAATGATATTTGTGCTAAGTTGAAAGAGATTAGGAATTCCCTATCTTGAAGCTAATTTTTTAGTTCAAAATTAAAACAACTTTGATCAATTTTAACAAACTCTTTTTCCGGCAACTCTCAAAGCACTTGCTCCTATCCATTTTAAATCTTTGAAGAAACGATTCATCCCATTCATTTGGAAGTTTTCCCAAATTTGCTAAATCTACTAAAGTTACTTCAAATTTAGTTTTGTAAAATTAAGCGTAAATTAATTGCTCAAACTGTTTCCAAATTTGAACAGAATTTGCTGACAAGTTAATGAACCATTAGAATGCAACCCCAGTAAGTGATCTTGGGAGCAATCACATTTTGTGATGATTCATAACTTTGCCAAATTTTAACATAAAGCGCCCTATGTGTTCCAAAGTTTACACTTCTCCTAAACCAGTGAATAAAGAGAATTCAGGTACTCTAAACCGCCTAAGTCGAGGACATGCTTGATATATCCAATTTGGATAAGTCTTCGAATATGTTGGATGAATTATTGGTCAAGTTTCAAAGGCAATTTGATCCTTTAAGATCTCCATTATTTACTCCCTCAACATAGCATTGGGATCAAATGGAGTTCCTACTAGATGTGGTGTGCAAGGCATTGGTGGTGGTCCAATAGGATTGACCCCAACATTAGCCATGAATGGAGCATTGTTCGCTTCATTAATACCATTGAATGGTTGGTTTGCTCCTTCATTGGTGCGTGTAGCATTTGGTCCTATGTTTTGGACATTTTCCCTTATGTTAAGGGTTCCCCCGTAGTAGATGTTCCATCACCTCCCGCGTTGGAAGGTCCAAAACCCCCCATGTTGGCTGTACCAATATGTGAAGTTTCTAGGTCTTAACTCTTATTCATGGTTGGTAAACCAGTGTTTATATTTGCAATTGATGAGTCATTACCTATTTAGCTCTTAGTTTGAGAGTTGTTACCCCCTCCCATAAGATTGGACTGACATATTTGCCCAACCAATTTGTTCATCAATTTATTTTGAACTACATAACTTTTTAGCTATATTATTATAATGTCTATTTTCGTTTTGAGCAAGTTTTTCTATAGTACTTATACTTTTGTTAGTTTAATTGCTCAAAGATGTCCTGAGTGAGTTCTTCCAGCAAAACACGCATGGTAAGTGTGCTCAACTTCGTCGTTGGTTCGTAACGACCTCGAGATACTCCTATGTATGAGCTTTGTCCAGCCTCTTATTTTTCAATAATAGAAGGAAGCAGTCGATGTGCAATCGGCTCCTTGTCAAAATTCTTATGAGGCATGATACTCTAAACTTTCTTACACCAATTGTCCTACTAGGTGTGCCAAATTTTTTCGCACAGATGTTGTTTCTCTCATGCTAATAATTAAAAAGGATCAGACAAAAGTGTAGGATAATTGAGAGTTACCCAACTTAGGTTTTCACTAAAGCTATTGATTTTCTATCTTGCATTAAAACGGCTCCAATACCTAAGGGGTTTAGGGTTCCAAACCTGCTGTGACTACCTTTCTTTTATTTTAAAAGTAAATGTTGTTCACCGATATCTTGCGATGCGAGATATGCCCACAAGTGTACGGGTCGTAACAAGTAATATAGTAGACCTAGGAGTCCAGATTACCGTTCCCACAAAGACTGCTACTAAGTACCGAAATGTGTTAGCTCCTAACTCTATTTGAACAGACGATTTTTTTTGAGATTGTTAACTACAACTAAAGAATTAAACTAAATAAATAAAATTGAGAAATTGCTTTTGTTTTAATAACAATTGAAAAGTAGTTGGGAATCCCGATTTCACCTAACCAATTATATTAACTCCAATTCCCGTTTTATTTTCTAAATATGCATTTAGTCAAATTCACTCATGTATATTGAAATTCCTCTCTCGAGTTTAAATCAATTCTACCTACACAAGTCAACCGTGTATCTCTACAGAGGGTCCGAATATTCCTTATGTAAATGCATAAAACACAAGAATTCACACATGACCGCAATAATAACACGAGTATATCTCTATCTCTCGTTCAATTACCGGATTTATTACCACGTTCTAAGTTATTAACTCGCCTCTTGGATTATGGAAATAACTCAATAAATCATGAATTGGTGATCAAGCAATTCAAGCATTAAGACCAATAATAAATCAATACATGCAACAAAATATTAATACAACGGAATTTGGAATTAAAATAATATGACTAGGCTACATCGTTCATCCCAACATTAAATTTAGTTACACATCATTAATAAAGAACAAAATCAATAAGGATAAACGTTCATTGAAAACAATATAAAGAATGGAAATCTTGCACCAAGTTTTTAATCTTCAATTATCTTCAATTGACGCCCCTTTGCAATGCTTGATTCTCCAAGAATCTAATGTTGAATTCTCAATTGTGGCTTGTTCTATGGAGAGGCAAAAGGTGTTGATTTCGTTCCTCATGAGTTGTATTTATAGGTTAGGGAGAAAATCAAGGTCAAAAAACCTAAAGCCTTTTAAAAATCGCGAGAAAAATCTGATATATGGCCCAGTCGTATAACTTCGCGATCGCGTGGTGTAAAACCGCGCGATCGCTCTGTTGAGGATAAAAGATTCTGTTCTGATTTTCGAGGCAACGCGCGACCGCGCGCCTTTAACGGCAGCGATCGTGTGGAATGACTTTTTGTGCAATTTTCCATCTTTTCTCGGTTGTGTAAGTAAGTCCTTATCTTTTAATTGCAGCATTGGTCCTCCACTTTCAATTGTTACGATTTAGTCACAAACTTTATATTCTTCTCGACTTGCTCGTTTCAGCTCTCAATTCCTTCAATTGGGTCATCCAACCTTTGATTCATTAACTTTGGCACCATGTACATTTCCCGGTTGATGTCACAAACTTTTCAATTTCTCATTTTAGCTCCAATTAGTATCCAATTATGCATTTTTCCCATTGTTTGCTTCATTCTTTTCCTTTTTGGGATATTTTCTACAAAGTATCAAATAACCAAAAATTAAATAGCATATTGTTGTGCAATTTGAGATCGCAAGTGTACGATATCGCAATCAAGTAATAAAGTGGACCTTAGAGTCCGGATTATCGTTCCCACGAGGACTGTTTACTAAGTACCGAAATGTTTTAGTTCTAATTTTATTTGAACAGGCGAAATAGAATTTGTGGTTTTAAATTAAAACTAAGAAGATGAATTAAATAATTAAATTGTGAAATTATTTTGTTTTTAAAAAAATGATTGTAAAGTGGTTGGGATTCACGATTTCACCTAGCTAATTAAATCAATTCCAATTGCAGTTTTATTTCCTATTTGTGTGTTCGGTCGAATTCACTAATTTAAATTGAGATTCCTCTCTCGAGTTTAAATCAATCATACCTAAATAAATCAACCTTGTATCGCTACAGCGGGTCCGAATATTCCTTAACTAGATGCATTACACACAAGAATTCACACACGACCGCAATAATTACAAGAGTATATCTCTATCTCTCGTTCAATTACCGGATTTATTACCTAGATCTATGTTATTAACTCACCTCTCGGATTATGGAAATAACACATAAAATCATGAATAAGTGGCCAGTTCATTCACGCATTAAACGCAATAATAAATCAACACATGCATTAAAGCATTAAAATACGGAATATGGAATTAAAATAATTAACTAGGCTACATCGTTCATCCCAACATTAAAATTAGTTACACATCATCATGAAATAACAAAAACAGTAAAAATAAACGTTCATTGAAAAACAATATAAAGAATAGAAAGATTGCACCAATTATCAATTCTTCAACTGTTTCCAATTCACGCCCCTTTGCGATGCTTGATTCCCCAAGAATTTGATGTTGATTTCTCGATTGTGGCTCGTTCTATGGAGAGGCAAAGGTCTGATTTTCGTGCCTCTTATGTTGTATATATATCTTTTGGAGAAAACCTAGGTCAAAACAAGAGAATTCTGCTAAAAATCGCGAGAAAAAGCCCACAGTCGGCCCAGCCGGACAGCCACGCGATCGCGTGGTAGAAAACCTAGCGATCGCGTGCTTGTCGTTAAAACTCTCGGGTTGTAAATTTGCATAATCTCGCGATCGCTTGGTATGTGACCAGCGATCGCGACTTGGCGATTTTCTCGGCTGTACAAGTTAGTCCCTGACTTTTAATTGCACCTTCAGTCCTCAACTTTCGATTGTTGCAATTTAGTCCCCGAACTTTATCTTCTTCTCGATTTGACCATTTAAGCTCTTAATTCATTCAATTAGGTCCTCCAACCTCTGATTTAGTCACTTTGGCACCATGTAGGTTTCCCGGTTGTTGTCACAAACTCCTCACTTGTCCAATTTAGCTTTAATTAACATCCAATTGTGCCATTCTTCCATTAATTGCTTCATTCTTCATCTTTTTGGAGATTTTCTGAAAAGTAAACGATAAACACAAATTAAATAGCAAATATTCCCAAACGACAATAATTAAACCTAATTTAGACATACAAATAAGTGTATAAAATACACTTATCAAATACCCCCAAACTAGAATTATTGTTCGTCCTCGAACAATGTAAACTAAACTACAAAAATCAAAGAAATAATAGAACAAATATTTTTGTTGTGTCAACATGTTTACCATATGCCTCTATAGTCCAAACCAATTTAAGCTTCAGCAAGCGTCATGAACAACAATACAAAATAATTTCTAGTCATATCTGCCAGATTTTTAAGTGTGTGTGTGAATAGCCAATGTCAAACGCATACTTATGCAAAAGATATACTCAACACTGTGTGGCTCATTATGCATAATCCAGCCCGAATCCCATGTGGTCAATCTATGATTTCTAATAAAATTCCTTTCAACGCTCATGGATGATCACCACTTTCTGCTTTTTCTCTCGCATCCCGGGTTTTTATCTATGTGGGTTCTAAAAATATTCTTAGCTTTTTCCACACAAGGTAGTCAGAATCAGAAATATGCGTGCATGACAAATCAAAAGAAAACAGTCCCCAATTCTACAACCTTAACCACCACGGCTCAGTCAACTTAGCTTATACCATGCAATAATATATATATGTATATATTTTTTTTTTTTGATGGACGACTTTTGCTTTTAATTGTCCCTGTCTTTTACCATCTTTGTACAGAACTTTTCATACGGGCTTTCTATATGACCCCTGTAGCGGGCTTTCAGATCGGCAACTCCCAAACCAGACGGTTTTAGGGTACCAGGTTCAGAGAACCCCTCAGACGTACTTGCCCGAGTCATAAAGGCTTAAACAGAAAAGTTAAAGATGTTATAATGTCTTATGTGTAAGTCCACTCTCTGTACTTGCTTTCTAATTGACCCCTGTAGCGAGATTTAGGTCGATGACTCCCAAGCCAGTTGGCTTTAGGGCACCAGGTTTGAAAGACCCCTCGGACTTACTTACTCGAGTCAAAAAGGCATTTGAAGAGCAGAATAAGACCTTCAGCATTTTTCTGTTTTTATGCTGGAAATGGTTTATACCAGTTGACCAAACTGCAGTGACTCAAGTGCAAAACCAAGAACCACAGACTTCTAACCCGTCAATACACACAAATTCCAACCATTTTACCCCCAAACTTGCATTTTAGCATGATTGGTTCTAATTTAGGGGTGGGATGTCTAACGATCTAAGTTTCGGGATTTTCAAGTCATTCCTAAGTTCAAATTGCATAAAACTTTGCCCCACATGTATTAAACAAAATCACTCACACAAGCAATTATCTAACACTGGCTATGTGCGCAATAAGTATGAATCTAGCAAAACATAACTAGTTCAAAAATAAGTTCATGCTTTCATGTTGTCCAATTTTCAAGCTTAAACACAAATTGATTCATATTATATCCTAGGCAATAAACATGTCAACAAAGTTTTCAATTTTCAAATTTTTTTTTTTTTTTTTATCCCAATAAAATAGAATGAAGAGTAATAATATGGAAATAATGAGATCCACCCCCAAACTAGAAATGAACATTGTCCTCAATGTTTTGCCAAATAAATAAGTAAGAATATGCAAAACTTGACAAAAGAAAGAGAACGAGAACTTCCCAAGTGTAGAGGAGATGTCTCATTGTAGTCTTGATGCTTCAATTTGAAATGATGTTGGATGAATTTGACCCTATTTCTTGCCTTGCCCAACTTGATCGGATGTGTCTTGACTGATGTTTACCTTGCAAATAAGAGATAAGTAATATTAAAAGTCATAAACATCAATAAGAAATAATGGAAGTTCAGTACCACACCCCCAAACTAAAGTTAAAGCAAAATTTTGAATTTTCAAAATTGGTTGACCACACACATTCAAGCCTTGACGTCGCCTAGAAAAACATAAATTTTTCCGAGCCATCTTTTGATACTTTAAAGTTCACAGCATGATCAACAATATATTAAAAATTCAGCTCGTTTGAAGGTCAATAGTGTCATGAAACTATGTGGAGAAGTAGGTGACGTGAAGCAGTTTTCAGGGTGCAATGGCCTGCAGTGGCCTTGCAATGGGGCTGCCATGGTGCAATGTTGGTTTTCATGATTTTCATGCAATGTAGTGAACTAAATCTTGAACTAAATACACACAATCAATGATAAACATGTCATGAAGATAAATGCTCGAATAAATTTCTAAAATTAGCACAAGAACATCTTTGAGGCATTTCATCAAACACTAAATGGGCATTGCAAAAATCAATGGATATGCATAGGGTTGGAGGCATGAATGAACCCAAAATTTTTGTCTACTAAACCACAAATCACACTCTCCAACCACTAACCTAAGCCCATTCTTCACAATTCACAATTTGTAGGTAGAAGAACTCAAAGAAAATTTCATACATTTGAGTAAAGTAAGTTTCAAGTGAAGAATTACATACCTTTGATTGATTTGGATGCGGGAAATAGCAATGATATTGATGCAACTAGGTGGTGATGACATGCACACAAAATGTAAGATCAAATATGAGGTGATTAGGGGGGGAGAAAACGAGTTTGTAATGTTTAAAGTTGAAAGAATGAGGAAAAACACTTAAACTGCCGATTTTACTCTGAGTACAGCCACGCGATCGCCTGGCTGGAGTGCCAGCGATCGCGTGGTTCAAGCTTTAAAAATCTGTTGATTTTGTAATGCAAAGTCGCGATCGCTAGAGCCTATTGGCTCGCGATCGCGCAGTTCACGGCAGTATGAAATTTTTTCCTCTTTTTTTGATTTTCAAAGTCGTTTTTATCCCCCTAATCGCTTCATGATTGATGCAATGATTTTCCAAACATTAACTTCATGATTCAAATTAGTGTGTGTGAGTTTGGAATGACGATAAAAACTTAGCCTAATGTAAACATGCAACATCAAAAACATACCTAAATATGCATATATCTAAAATTCTGCAAATAAATAAATAAATTCTGAAAGCATGATAAATAAAAGGGAAGAAAGGTTGGGTTGCCTCCCAACAAGCGCTCCGTTTTACGTCTAAAGCTCGACTTTTTGCACTTCTTTATCATGGAGGTTTGAATGATCCTCTTGAGCCCCTGCACAGCTTGCAATTTCCTGCCATGCATATCTCTATTCGTTTTCTCACTCTCTTGAATCCCAAAGCCTCACTTTTAGCCCATTGTTGAGGGATGTTAGGCTTTTCTTCCTTTTTGTCCCTCCATCCATCTTTAGCCTTTATAAACTCATGTTTTGCGCTTAGATCCTCCTCGAACTTAATCCCTTGCTTCTCATTTTCTTCTGGTTTCTGAATTACTCATTCCACTTTGAAGCAACTTTCCTTTAGATATTCGAGATCCTGTCTTGGCTTGATGCTGAAACTGACTTGTTCATGCTCGACTCGAAAAATGATTTCCCCTTTTTCGATGTCTATGAGAGCTCGCCCTGTAGCAAGAAATGGTCTTCCAAATATCAGGGGCATCTAAGAGTCCTCCTCCATATCAAGGATCACAAAGTCAACTGGAAAGAAGAACTTGTCCACTTTCACAATCACGTTCTCCACTATCCCATATGGATACTGTATAGACCTGTTAGCAAGCTTTAGTGTGATATTTGTTGGTTTAGGCTCTCCCAAACCAAGTTTCCTGTATACAGACAAAGGCATTAGGTTAACACTGGCCCCTAGATCACACAATACATTATCAAAAGTGAAATTACCAATAGTGCAAGGGATAGAGAAACTCCCTGGATCGGTCAATTTTTGTGGTAATTTCTTTTGAAGTATGGCGCTGCACTCCTCACTCAGTGCTACTGTCTCAAAATCAACCAACTTCCTTTTATTTGACAGCATCTCCTTCATAAACTTTAAGTAGAGGGGCATTTGGGCCAATGCTTCAGCAAAAGGAATATTAATGTGCAGTTTCTTGAATATTTCCAAAAATTTTCCAAACTGCTGCTCCAACTTATGCTTTATCAATCGTTGTGGATAAGGAACTGGGGGCACATAAGCTTTGACTGGTGGTCGAACTCGAACTTCTTCTTCGACTTTTTCATGAACTTCAGGAGTCGATCTCTGTTCTTTCTCGCTTTCCTGTTCTTCCACCACATCTTCCTTTTTGCCCTTTTGCTTTTCATATTCCCCTACAGTTACTTCAGATAGCTGAACCCCGCTCCTCGTTGATATTGCATTAACATGCTCACGAGGGTTCATTTCAGTCTTGCTTGGTAACTGTCCAGGCTGTCTTGTTGAACTGCTTGCTGCCAGCTCTCCCATTTGTCTCTTCAAATTCTTTATTTCAACAGCTTGATTCATAATCTCACCAATCTGACTCTTGACCAGCTGAATTAACTCTTCTATGTTCTCGGATATGTTTTTCTGAGATTGTTGCTGTTGCTGTGGCTGTTGCTGTTGCTGAAATCCAGGTGGATGCTGAACATTTTGATTTTTAGACCAGGAGAAGTTGGGGTGGTTCTTCCATTCTGGGTTGTAGGGTTGTGAATAAGGACCACCCTGTTGCCTGTTGCCCATGAAGTTGACTTGTTCTGGATTTGATTGACTCTGTTGCATGGGACAGAAATTTACAGTGTGATTTTCAAAACAAAAATCACATAGCGCTGTTTGAACTGAGTTGACTGTCTGCACACCCATTCTGTCAATTTTCTTCGTCAATGCATCCAATTTAGCATTTAATGATGTAATCTCATTAACAGCAATTACTTCCCCAGACTTAGGTGTAGCTCTATCCGAATACCACTGATAACTGTTCGTAGCCATCTTCTCAAAGATCTCAGATGCTTCTTCATATGTCATATCCATTACTGATCCTCCAGCTGCTGAGTCGGCGTACCTCTTGTTTTCATTTGTCAGCCCATTGTAGAATGTCTGAACTAGTATCCAATCAGCGATTCCATGTGTAGGACACTGTCTGATGAGCTCGTTGAACCTTTCCCAAGCCTCAAAAATTGATTCCCCAGGCTGTTGACTGAATGATAAAATCTCACGCCTTAGCTTTGACATGCGGCCAGGTGGGAAAAACTTATCTACAAATTTCTGACTCATGATTTCGAAAGTGGTGATTGTATGTAGGGGCAAAGAATAAAACCAGGCTTTTGCTTTGTCCGCCAAAGAAAATGAGAATAGCTTTAATTTCACGGCATCCTCTGAGACTCCATTCATGCGTTGCATGTCACATAGTTCCAAAAATGTCCTAAGGTGTACATGAGGATCCTCAGATGGCAGTCCATGAAAAACACACGAATTTTGGATCAAGGATATCAAAGAAGTCTTGATCTCAAAATTATTGGCTCGGATTTCAGGAGGTACAATGCAGGTTCCAATGTTCCCCACAGGAGGAACCATGTAATCTCGCAAAACGCGCCTTCCATGATTTTGTTGCTGTCCATTCACAGCTGCTGGCAGATTTTGTTGATTTCCCTGATTATTCTGAATTATGTCATCTGCCATGGCTAAGTCTTTTTGTTGATTCGCTTCCAACTGTTGTCTACGCCTCTGTCGAAAGGTGCGTTCAATTTCTGTATCAAAAGGAAGCAAATCAAACGACTTAGTCCTTCTTAACATAAATTAAATAAAACAAAAATTGAAAACAAAAACTGAAAATAAAGATAAAAATAAAAATAAGCAAAATAAAGTTCAAAGTAAAATAAGAACTAATGGGTATCGATATTAATTAACAGTCCCCGGCAACGGCGCCAAAAACTTGTTGTGCAATTTGAGATCGCAAGTGTACGATATCGCAATCAAGTAATAAAGTGGACCTTAGAGTCCGGATTATCGTTCCCACGAGGACTGTTTACTAAGTACCGAAATGTTTTAGTTCTAATTTTATTTGAACAGACGAAATAGAATTTGTGGTTTTAAATTAAAACTAAGAAGATGAATTAAATAATTAAATTGTGAAATTGTTTTGTTTTTAAAAAAATGATTGTAAAGTGGTTGGGATTCACGATTTCACCTAGCTAATTAAATCAATTCCAATTGCAGTTTTATTTCCTATTTGTGTGTTCGGTCGAATTCACTAATTTAAATTGAGATTCCTCTCTCGAGTTTAAATCAATCCTACCTAAATAAGTCAACCTTGTATCTCTACAGCGAGTCCGAATATTCCTTAACTAGATGCATTACACACAAGAATTCACACACGACCGCAATAATTACAAGAGTATATCTCTATCTCTCGTTCAATTACCGGATTTATTACCTAGATCTATGTTATTAACTCACCTCTCGGATTATGGAAATAACACATAAAATCATGAATAAGTGGCCAGTTCATTCACGCATTAAACGCAATAATAAATCAACACATGCATTAAAGCATTAAAATACGGAATATGGAATTAAAATAATTAACTAGGCTACATCGTTCCTCTCAACATTAAAATTAGTTACACATCATCATGAAATAACAAAAGTAGTAAAAATAAACGTTCATTGAAAAACAATATAAAGAATGGAAAGATTGCACCAATTATCAATTCTTCAACTGTTTCCAATTCACGCCCCTTTGCGATGCTTGATTCCCCAAGAATTTGATGTTGATTTCTCGATTGTGGCTCGTTCTATGGAGAGGCAAAGGTCTGATTTTCGTGCCTCTTATGTTGTATATATATCTTTTGGAGAAAACCTAGGTCAAAACAAGAGAATTCTGCTAAAAATCGCGAGAAAAAGCCCACAGTCGGCCCAGCCGGACAGCCACGCGATCGCGTGGTAGAAAACCTAGCGATCCGTGCTTGTCGTTAAAACTCTCGGGTTGTAAATTTGCATAATCTCGCGATCGCTTGGTATGTGACCAGCGATCGCGACTTGGCGATTTTCTCGGCTGTACAAGTTAGTCCCTGACTTTTAATTGCACCTTCAGTCCTCAACTTTCGATTGTTGCAATTTAGTCCCCGAACTTTATCTTCTTCTCGATTTGACCATTTAAGCTCTTAATTCATTCAATTAGGTCCTCCAACCTCTGATTTAGTCACTTTGGCACCATGTAGGTTTCCCGGTTGTTGTCACAAACTCCTCACTTGTCCAATTTAGCTTTAATTAACATCCAATTGTGCCATTCTTCCATTAATTGCTTCATTCTTCATCTTTTGGGAGATTTTCTGAAAAGTAAACGATAAACACAAATTAAATAGCAAATATTCCCAAACGACAATAATTAAACCTAATTTAGACATACAAATAAGTGTATAAAATACACTTATCAAATACCCCCAAAACGACAATAAATTATTCTAATTTTGACATATAAAAAAGTATATAAAATACACTTATCAAATGCCCACGAGAGAGAGAGAGAGAGAGAGAGAGAGAGAGAGAGAGAGAGAGAGAGGCAAGTGCTTTCATGAAATCCCTGAGACATCGCATTCAACCTCAAAAACTTTGTCAAAGTTAAGAAGCGATAAAGTCGTTCTTACACAATATATCTTTAGTAGTATTAAATGCATGTTCTTGCTCAATTTCTCACTTAAATCCTACACTTTTCTTGACAGCTTCCGTAAGAGATACGGAAATTGTGCTAAAACCTTTATAAAACGCCTATAAAAACTAGACAAACCATGAAAATTTCTGACCTCAATTATTCTTTTAGGTGTTGGTCATTCCTTAATAGCTTTGATTTTATCCTTATCTACTTAAATCCACTTTGCACTAATTACGTACCAAAGAAAGATAATTTTTCCATGCAAAATGTACACTTTTGAAATTTGGCATAAAGTTGTTTTTGTCTTAAAACCACAAGCACACATCTTACATGCTCTATATGCTCATTTAAGTTCTTACTATAAATCAAGATGTTATCGAACTAAATTACTACAGATTTACCTATGAATTTATGAGCATAAATGTGCTAGGTACATTAGTAAGTCCAAACGGCATGACTAATCAATAATACAATCCATATTTAGTTTTAAAAGTTGTTTTCCATTCATCTTCTTCTCTCTTTCTAATTTGATGATAATCACATTTAAGGTCAATTTTACTAAATATACATGATCAATGTAATTCATCCAACATATGATCTAACCTAGGAATAGGATGATAATACTTTACCATTATGTTGTTAATGACCTTGCAATCCAAGTACATTCTTTAGGTTCCATCTTTCTTTGGTACAACACTGATACTGCACAAAAACTCACTCTCTCCCACACACACCCGTTGCTCATCCATTCCTCCACTTTCCTTTGAAGTTCCTTTGTCTCCTCAAGGTTACTTCGGTAAGCCAGTCGATTTGTAATGACTTCTCTAGGTACAAAGTCAATTTGATATTCTATGTCTCGAATGGGTGGTAACCTACTAGGCATGTCCTTCAAAAACCCGTCTTCAAATTCTTGCAATAAAGAAGTACCCAAACTAGAGAGGGATGTGTTAGATTCCTCAAGAATGAAGAGTGACTCTTTGTAGACCAACAAGATCATTGGTCGACTCTCAACTATTGCGCTCTTCAACTCACTTCCTTTCGCAAAGAAATTCACTTTCGACTTTTCCCTCCTCTTAAAAGACTCTTTTTCTTTTCGCTCTTGTTTCTCTACTTTTTTTCGTCACTAATAGCCCCCTCACTATTTTCTATTTTTGTCACCTCACTATTTTCTCTCAATATTTTCTCTTCCTATTTTTTCTATTTAATTTGGTCTTCATACACTTGTGCTAATATTAAAGGAGCCAGGGTAATAGACTTCCCACCCTTGGTAAAGTTATACCTATTTTTATACTCATCGTGTATTACTTTCCTATCATATTAAAATAGCCTCCCCAACAAAATTTGCATGGCATGCATCGGAACAACATCACACATCACTTCATATGATAGCTACCAATTGAAAAACTCGCAAATATCCTCTTATTTACCTTATTCCCTCCGCAATCATTCAACCATAGAAGCCTATAAGGTTTAGGATGCTTTGTCAATGTTAACCCAAATTTGTCAATCAGTGTAGTGCTAGCCACATTAGTACAACTACCTCCGTCAATAATTATGCTACATATATTGCTATTGATGTGGCATCACGTATGGAATATGTTCTCCCTTTGTTGCTCCAAGTCATTTGTCTTAATTTGAGCACCAAGAGCTAGCCAATAACCCATAGCTCACCCACTCCATCATCCACCTTCTAGACATCACTAGCCCCTTTTGATCCAGCATGTCACTATGGTCCTCCTCACTATAGCTCTCTAGTTACCCATTGTCTTGCAAAGTCATTACACTCGTGTTGGAATATTGAGATGCAATATGTCCCGACCCCAAATACTTAAAGAATTTGATGTCTCGGCTCCTAGATGATCGGGATTCCAATTTGGATGTGACCTTGCTAGCACTTTCCTCTTTTCCTTTGGTATCTCCATTTTGCCCTTATGAAACAACCTCATCTCCTTTATTGTTATCCCACTTCAGTTTTCAAGATTGATTAGAATCGAAGAACCTGATGGATACCTAGTTGTTCCTTTCAACTTCAATCGTCTATCTAACTCATGGCCACATAAAGTATATCCTTCGACTCCACATAATGTTGCAATTCTACTATATTTGAAACTTTTTATGAAGATCCCTAAGATAATGACTAGGCACAAACTTCATCTTCATGATAACCTTCAATTCTTCCCAAGTATTAATAGGCCACTCGTGATTCCTTCTCCTAGAAGTCACCACTTGATCCCAACAAGTAATAGCATCTTCGGTAAACTTAAGTACTGTAATATTTACCTTCTTTTTCTCCTAGTAGTTGTAGCAAAAACAAATATCAGCTCTATTTTCTTTTCCCACTCCAAGTACACCTCCAGATCACTCCTCCCCTTGAATGACAGAATTTACATTTTGACCTCTACCCATACTCTGATAACAACTGATGTGAACCCACATAACAATTATAGTTACGAAACTCACATGAGATTGAATCACAAGACAAAAATCCAATGATTAAAAGTTTGGAGTTTGATTAAAAAATATTGAACCAAGCAATCAACAATCATCAACAATATGTTGACATCTTGATCACAAGATTTAAGAATCTCACCCGAAATGGCCTGAACGACACAAGAAAAGTAATTCTTGATAAGTTTGGAATTATTTCATTGAAGAACAAAAGATTGAAAGCAATTATGCCTCTCAGAATCTATTATCAGAATTGGTTATTTTTTTAAAGTTACAATAAAGATGCCTTTATATAGGCTACAAGAATAAAAATCATAGTCTGATTAGGAAACTAAATAAAATATAATCTAATTAGGGAATAAGTAAAACAAACCCTTTTATACGAATAAGGGTTAAAGTTGAACTAGGATTGTAGCCTCACAAGTTGCTCAGAAAAGAAACTAAATTAATTAAAACTGAAAATTAAAATTAAAATTTCAGAAAAACCCAAATCTGGACAACCAAGGGATCGCTAGGCGATCGCTTGGGAAATGTTGTTTACTCTCTGGTTGTTGAAGTCAGCCTTGGGCGATTGCGGCTAATTTTAACCATGCGACTGTATCGTTGTGATTTTGGCCTCTTCTTCAATCGCTTGAATCAAGTTGCTTCAATTTGTTTCCTGAATCGATTTCAACATGACACTTGCTCCCTTACTCACCAAGATTGTTGTTTCATCAATTATAGCTTGCACAAGTAGATCTATTGCTTCTTCAATCCTCTTTTTATCACAATCAAGTCATAGGACCTTCTTCTAAGATCAACGGGTCTTTGCAAGGACTTGTATTCATTGTTTGGATCACATCAATCGCCATCAATGGAGAAGCCCTTAAGGCTCTCATAGGGTGATCTTGAGAACTTTCACATCTATCACTCATACTAACTCTCTTCAAGCGTACATGTAAATCCCACAACCTCAAACACAAAGATCTCAATAGAAAATAAATGACAGATACACTACCAAAATCAACAAAGAAAGTGTTCAAGTGAGAAGAAAGGTGGAAAAAGAAAGAACTTGTGGTGTTGATACATGCGAAGGACTCACGAGAATTTAGATGAAGGTTCGTAGGAAAAATATGCAGTAAAGGTGAAGGAATCGTCAGAGAAGAAGAGTGAAAAATGTTAAGAACAAAAATTAAAATCAAAAAGGTATTTTACTTTTTTGGAAAAGACTTTTAACCGTTGGATCTAATCTAAATGGATGGATTAAATTACACAGAATTTGAAATAACAATAAGGTGCACCAAACATTCACTTATCCTTGGAACTCCATGTTGTCATGTTCAAAATAATTAAATGGTTGGCTGTCATTACCTATAGACGCACAAAACGTGTTGGGAAAGAAAAATAGCAGCTGTCAATTGAGGTCGAAGAGTTTAAGGTCCAAACTAAACTTGTTGAGCCTAGACCTTCGGGGACAATTGTTGATATACTTATCCTATTATAGGGCCAAGTTCAAACCCAGTTAAGTTATTAGGCCAAACTTAGCCCATTTATGTAATGCATACTCCGCTCCCATTAAACACACCTCAGATGTATTAATTCCGACCTATGTAGTATCCAATCTCACTATTTAGTACGACGACATAATCCTCAATTTGGATTATACTGAGTTGAACTCCACGACATTCGTCCAGAATACCTCAGTATCTCACGATGCTCAACACTTGGCAAGTGGATTGCATTGAGTTACCAAATATGGATAAAGGACGTAACTTTCATAAATCTACAAGAAGTGACACCTGCAACTGGGGCTCATAAAGTCCCAGGTCGGGAGAAACCCACCAAAAGTCTAAAATTGGCAACTAATCAAAGCTACTTGTGTAGGAAATAGTGAAAAAAATCTATTAACTCTTTATTTTTCCTATAAATAGACAGGTTCATTATGATAAATGGAAAGAAAGATTTAGGAATGAAAAACAATACATTACTCTAAAATACTTGGCAAAGAATTTCTATCTTATTTATTTACATTCAACTGCAAAGGCTTGTTCTTGAGGTTAAACATACCTTTCCAATTAAACCATATTTCTAGCCATGATTTGCATTAGGTTTTCCCCTTAGTTGATTAAGAATTTCCATGTCATTTTTTGACGTCAACAATATTTAAAGCATGTTTGGTTAAGCTTAAACCTCGAAGCAAATATACAATATGAGTAGGGAGCAATGTTCAAATCTCTATTGGCCTGAAGGTCAAAATATTGAAAATCTTACTAATCCTCAGCAAGAAAGGGAACCTACTCATGTAGATTTTATTATGCAACTTATTGGGATTTTGGATAGTAGACCAATCATTTAACCCGAGGAGCCCAAAAAAATGAAGAACGTGAAGAGATTAAGGAATTAACCATATCTGGTCAAAAAGATTTAGTAGCATTTAAAGAGGAATGAATTAGCATGCAATCATTTGACTCCATTGTTTGCTCAAAAATTGAGTTTTTAATTAAACCCTATGAGGAGATTGAGGTGTACATTGTTGAGTTCAAATTGCGGGATGAAAGTAGGTTATACTACTTGGAAAATGGCTATATTAAAGTTTCAGGACAATTGCAATACGAAACAAAGTCAAATTGAACAAGCTAAGCAGGACATCCAAAGCCATATTCAAAGTGTCGTGAAGCATTAATACTAAAGTCTAGCTTGAGACAATAAATCAAGAACCTAATGGGAAGTAACCAATTTTTCTATTTCTTAACTATTTAATTTAGTTATTGCATGGTATATAGGTAATACATTTGAATTTAGTATTTATGCATGTTTGATTATTGTTTAGCTTATAGAAAATTGTTTTGGTTTTTTATTATTTTAGTATAGTTGACTTAACATTACAGAAAAAATTAAAGTTGTTCGCGATCAACCACGAAAAGCCGTGGTCAAACTATTTTTTTTAAATAATAATCTAAAAACAAGAATAAGAAAAAATTATTATTAAGAACTTAATAATAATTGGCCAAATAATTGTAGAAATGTGAAATAGAAATTAATTGCTCAAACCCGGTAATTGTGTTGAATTAAACAACAATCAATGCATAAAATATGGAAAATTAAAGTTTCGTTGTGATCCTAACATAAGAGAAACTAGCCTATATACATGATTAAAAATAGACAACAAGAAGATTTTAGAAGAATTTTCACCCGAATGTATGAATAAATCTTCTTGAAGGAGAAATCTTGAATCTTGCCTCTTTGCCTTCCTCTCAAGAATTCTGTATAATATGGTGTGTAATGTTGTAGAATCACCTTCAATTTCATGCAACACATCCCACATATATAGGTAAGAGAAGAATCCCTGTTGAATTAGAAGAAAATCTAGTCAAATTTATATTTTAAGGAAAAAGATTATGGGCAGACAGATAAGCATTCAATCGCTTAGACATTAGAGGCGTGATAACTTGGTAGACACAAGTGTGGTTCTGCCTTCGTTACATGCAATCGCAAGATCGCTTGCCTTTACAAGGCGCGATCGCTTGGTTCACTTTTTTCCTTCAATGTTCTTACTTTGTTTTTGTATAATTTGATCATTTCCCATAATTACAATTTTCTTCTTCTTCTTCTTCTTCTTCTTCTTCATATTTGCATAACTCAACAATTTGAAGTCTCGGTTTCTTTAAATAAGTCTTCCATCTCTGATTTCTTCAATTAAATACTTCAATTTCTGACCTTTTTCCAATTTAGCTTCATTTGTGATTCCCGATTGACCTCATCAACTTTCATTTTGTGCAATTAAGTCTAAATAGCTATCCAATTTGTCTATACTTGCCTCAATTCTTTCATTATCTCAATGTTTGGGATAAAACTAATTCAAATAAAAAATTGTACACATAATATTTTGTTCGTGTACAATTTTAATTCCACCTACAAGAAATTAAATGTAGTCGGTCCCAAGCCCGGATTAAAGGAGGATGGTTTATTTAAGTTTTTTATATTTTCAAATTTCAATTATTTCAGTCGTTACTTGTTACCACTTACACGTTTGGAAAAAAAATGAGGGCCGATGAAACGCAACATTTCAGTCGTTACTTGTTACCACTTCACTTTTTTCACCTAAAAAATTATATCAATCAAACACATTAAACTTCAAATTTTCAGAAATTCAATTCTCTAAAATTTATTTTCCTTTCATTTAAATTTCACACACGCTATAAAACGCAACATAAAAGAAAATTAACAGGCAGCTGCTGTATCTACTCATAACAAGCTGGCAATCTTTTTAATAATATAAGTTGACTCCATTATTGTAAGGGCACCATATTTAATTTTAGTGACCTTGGAAAGGTACATTGTCTTTAGTTTATTTAATGCTGCTTTCTTTTTCATTTATGCATTGGATTGGACCTTAATTTATATGCATTGCTGGCCCTTTCTATTTTGCAAGTCGTATTTATATCATATACGTGTATTGATACAGTTCTAGAATAATTCACATAGATTCCCCATCACAGTCACTCATTTTTAATATTAGAATTCAGTATTCCCTACAGGTCTGAGTTCGAATTCTACCTCCCCTCTCATCCCAATTCCCAACCCATCATATATATATATATATATATATATATATATATATATATATATATTTATTTATTTATTTATGGGCAAACATAAACCTTTACATGCTATAATGATATGTGTTTCTATAGATCATCTAAAAAATTACTTGGAGTGGATAAATTTGTTGATTTTAATATAATTTTTAAATATTTAAAGACTTCTTCGAATGAATCAACAAGTTAAATGCCAAAAGTTTTAGCCTGAAATTGTTTATTCGCTTATTACGAGTTGTTTCGTGGCGTACAAATGAAAAATATATAAATATAGCACTTTTAATTCTCACATGCTTCAATTGTCTCAAAAAACAAAAATATCCATTTATTTAAAAATATATATCCTGCTTCTAAAATATTTTTTATCCTAGGCCAATATTACAATTTTTTAGTTCCTACGTTGTATACTTGTACTAAATATTACAAAAAAAAAAAATAAGTTTCAAATTTTTCTTTAAGATCATTTTATCTTATTGAGCTTATGTTTGACAAAAAAATAATTTAAATTAAAGTTAACAATTAATTTGAACCGCAAATTTTATAAGTCCTTGTTTGGTTTTCTTTTAATTTTTTTCTACAGTACTCAATCTCAACCATCTATTAAAAATCAAGCCCACAATATTTGACTTTTCAACCAAATCTCAATAATTCATTCTCCTAAAGATTACTATTCATTTAAAAAAAATTAATTTTAAACAATATCAAACACACACTAAGATTTATAATTTTTTAATTGCACTTCATTATTTTTTATCAAAATTTATTAAAAACTTAATTTTTAATATCTATCAATTATCAAACATGACCCGGCTCCGTTTAGTAATACTATTTAGTTTATAAACTTGTTTATTTATAATTTTGAGATAAAAAGTAACGATTGAAAATTAGAAAGAAAAAATATTTATAATTAAAAAGTAATTTAAGTCATTATGTTATTTATAAACATATTTATAAATAAAAAAGATTTCTTTATCAAATGGAAGCAAATTACACACGAATTGAGATATTTGAATACAATATAAGAACGAGTGGACAGAGAGGAACGAGTGGACCGCTCTCTGACTCTTGGGTCTTGGGATGGTATAAGTACTAATGTATGGCAAATTGATTGCTCACTTTTTTGTGATGTCATTCATCTATGAATTGTGACAGCTTAAAGCTTAAAATGGAAAGGCGTTCTTAGCCTGTCTTTGACAACTCGTTATAATAAATAATTATTATACAATTTATAATTTACATAATTTTTTAAATTATTTTTTAACTATATATATTTTCGTTTTCCAATTTTTAATCATAAAATCTATATCGAAATTTAAAATAAATGACGACGGCTCATTACAATGAGCCGCCGAACAAAGACTTAGACAAAAAGTAAATTTGATAAAAATTAATTACATGTATAGTTAAAATATTATAGGTTCCATAAAAAGTGTTATTAAAATTTAATTTTACCGTTTATTAACACTATTTTATTTATAAACTAATTTATTAATAATTTTTAGGTAAAAAGTAATTGTTGAAAATTGAAAAGAGAAAATGTGTGCAATTAAAAAATGATTTTGAAAATTATGTAGATTATGAACGGTTTATAAACAAAAATGTACGGTTACTAAACAGAGAGATTGTTAAAATCTAAGCCTCTAATTTTTTATTTTTTATTCAATAAATTTGTTTGTTTATTAACAAAAATATAATATTTTTTAGGTAAAATGTATGATTGAAAAGTGATTTTGAAAAATGTGTGTTACTAAAACTAGTTTGAAAAAATGTACTATTTATAAATTTGATTATAAATACCAACTGGAGATTTCTAATGGGTAAATATATCACCACCACATTTTTTACTCAACCCACCACATTTTAATTACACCCCAATTAAAAAAAGTTTTTTATAAACACACCAATAATATTTTACTTATATGTCCTTATTAATTTATTAATTATTAAAAACAAGAAAGGTTATTTGTAATGGAAAGCCCTTCCACGTATTCACTAAGGCTTTTTTTGGATCCCCTTCTTCTGGTGGTTATCCGATTTTCTTGGTAATCCATTTAAGCTCTGTTTCAGAAGTTCTGGAAATGGGAAAGGGTTTTAGTATGTGAAGAAAATTGTGTCGCTGTGTGTGCACTTGAGAGTTGAGATAGAGCAAATGTTGAGATGTGATGAACATGCATCTATGATGGGTTGGGGGTGGGGGTGATATTAATGCGCCATTTTTACAATTTCAAAACCTTGATACTCTGAGCAGTGAGCAGGCTCACCAGTCAAGTCTCAGGCAGTTTCCAGTAGAAAGAAAGTGTGGTGTACAAATATTTTATTCTTAATATATTAATGATATATAAGTAAAATAGTATTTGTGTATTTATAAATTTTTTTTTAATTGGAGTTTATTTAAAATGTGGTGGATTGAGTAAAAAATGTGGTGATAATATATTTATCCTTTCTAATAGTACCAAACAACAGGAGTTTAATGTATATAGGTTAAAAATAAATAAAAAAATGAAAGTTACGTAGAATTGTACTCCTATGCTTTTCTAAGGATCTGTTTGATTGTACTACATTTTCCATGCAAAAACACGTTTTCCATCATATTTTCCAATTTTTGCACCATTTGTTTGTCTTAATTTTTTATGGAATTCGTTTTCCAACTTTTCTTCCTTTTCGAAATTTTCCTTATTTTGGTGGAATTCATTTTTCTACCACTTTAGTGAGAATTGATTTTTAATTGATTTTCCACCTTAGGTATCTTTATTTTCCATAAAAAATAATGTTAATCAAATAACGAAACTTTAAAAATTCTCCACATTTTTCATCTAAAAAATTAAAGCAATCTAAAATATTAACTTTCAATTCCCTAGAAATAAATTCCCTAAAATTCGTTTTCTTTCCACTCAAAATTCACAATCACAATCAAACGGACCTAAATGGCAAAACGCCAAATTCCAAATGATGTAGCTTGTCACAATAGGGTTCTAACTAAAAGCAACACCTATAATATAAATCATTATAAAAAAAATTTATTGTTATCTTTCACGTTTGATGAAAAATTTATGCGGAAAATAAAATGTTTTTTTTTTTTTTTTTGTGTCACAATAGCCATGATTTATTTTTTCCAATAGGTGTGTATAGTTACTCATGATATTGAATTCTAATCCCTCAAATTAAAAGCTCGTATGACTCTTATTTTTGAGAATGTTTTGAATTTTCTTATGACCTTACGTCAGATTGAAAGTTATTCATTTAAATAGGAATGTCTATATCTATATCTATATCTATACTTACTACTATATATAAAGGAAAATAGTTGATTAGTCTGAATGCAGAGTGGATTAGTGTGAATGCAAAATCTAAATATATGTGAATGCATTTATTGCCGCATTAATATTTATACTCATAATATTACATCTAACATAATATTATACAATTAAAAAACTACATAATTTGCATTTATCATTCAATGAAGTATTCGATAATTTGGATTATTTATGTTGTTTTTAAATTTTAATAATTGTTGTAATAAAAGTTTATTTTTATATATTTTGTATTTGTATTGATTATGTATAACCATTAAATTTTATGAATACTTATCTATATTGCAAATAGCAATTTCAGTTTATCGCACTGGTCGAAATCTATACTATATATAAAAGTATGATAGTTTAACATAATTTAATTCTTAAATTCTTTATGTTTTAGTATTACAGTAAATAATTAATATGATATTATTGTTATTTGTATATTATGGTTATAATTATTATTATTTCTATTATTAAAATTAATATTGAATCGTTTTTTGACGTCAATAGTTTGGAGTACAACGAGGATCTCCCCCTAAAATGCAGTTCTCCATTACTAAGTACAAAAAACCTCATACAAAAATCCACGAAACTCTTCAAATACTTATACATACAAAAACGAGTCAAAGCTCTAGTTCTAAGTCTCAAAGTCTCCCTCCTAATTTTCAGATTAAACACGTCGGAGAAACTTTTGCAGTAAACATTGATTCTCACAAGGGAATTCATGAAAAAATTGAATAAATTTCTAATGTCGTTGCACGCATAGAGCAAAATCATAATGTTATCAATCGAAATTCGATAGATGTGAAGGTTGAGTTACCAAATCTCAGGAGAGAGAATCGCTACCTTGCAAGGCGTATATATTTTGTTGAGAATGACCTCACCGGAGCAGTCCTACTGAGAATAGGTGAGTTCTTCCAGAAAGAAAATTTAACCATAGGCATGAAGGGTGTCTGTGATCATTAAGGAATCTAAATCCTCGAGCCCCTCAACATGGCCAAAATGAGTTAGATCTCAATTGAAAAAAGAATTACTAAAATCGAATCCAAAGAAAAGGGCTTGGCATATGAATACACCACAAAGAAGCATTCATCATTCTCAAAAGACATCTTGTCAGAACCTCTATCTAGGAGGCTTAAGATTTTCCGATTAAATGAATATGAAGGAAAAAGTGACCCAATAGGTCACTTAGATAAATACACTACTTGGATGGAACTACAAGGTGTAAGTATAGTGTTGGCAACGGGGCGGATCAGATCCCGATCCGCCCCGCCCCGAATTGTTTTTGCCCGATCCGGATACGCCCAGCGATCCGTCAAATTTCGGGTTGGGGCGGATCGGTCCACCGATCCGCCAGAATTATTTATTTATTTATTTTTATTTTTTTAAATTTTTTTAAATATATTTTAAATTAAATCTTTTATAAAAAAATTAGAAATTTTATTTTTTTTATTAAATTTTTTTTTATTTTATTGAAACGAGACGTATAGAGGCCAATTCGCCGATTCAACGGATCGAGTTTTTTTTGCCATCACTTATTGGAATTCTTTCTTCAAATGAAGAATATGAAAAATGTGTTTTCTTTAAAATGCAAAGATTGCAACTTATTCCCAGAAATTAAAGTTTGCTACAAAATTTACATATTAAATTTTTATACATGATAAAAAAATTATATTAAAAAAAAATGTCGGATCGCGGATCGGGGCGGATCGGATCAGCCCCGATCCAAATCTGCTCCGTGAATTTTCGGATCGGGGCGGATCACATAAATCTCGATCCGTCGATCCACGGATCGGGATTTTTTCGGATCGGATTTTTTTGTTATCTCTATGTAAGTATGCTACTATGTGCAAGGTCTTCCCCCTCACTTTTGGATATCACGTGCAAAGATGGTTCAAGATGCTCCCTAACAATATGTTACAAGGTGGAAGGACCTATCTGCAACGTCCTTGACTTAGTTCATGGGTTTTAAGGCTATGACCAAACCAAATGAATATCTTGCGTCAATCAAACAAGGATAAATAGAGTTGCTAAATAGTTATTTAATTAGATTCAACAAACAGAAAATTGAAATAGAAGGTGAAATCTCTAATGAAGTTGCTCTAATGGCAGCAATTTCTGGGCTTCGCCCAAAGACAAGATTTTGGTCAGTACATGAAGATGTACTTACATCTTATCGTGAATTCCTCAACAAAGCTGAGAAATATATAAATGTGGAGAAAGTCGCTTACTACCATGAAGTGAGCAAGCCACATTAAAAAATTCCGACCTCGGTCCTAGAAAATCCCGACACAAGTTCTGAGAAATTCGAATTCTGGTCATGAGAAATCCAAACTCAAGTCATGAGAAATCCGACTTCAAGTCTTTGAAAATATGAACTCGGATCTTGGAAAATTCGAACACGGGTTTTGGGAGATCTGAACT
The DNA here is from genome assembly GCA_963555705.1 of Ligustrum vulgare. Taxonomy (NCBI): domain Eukaryota; kingdom Viridiplantae; phylum Streptophyta; class Magnoliopsida; order Lamiales; family Oleaceae; genus Ligustrum; species Ligustrum vulgare. Next base: position 34,806,091 of record OY743173.1, on the reverse strand, counting down.
CAATATAAATATGCTCAGTGATCAGAACAATGTCAAGGTTCTACCCCCACCATAACTACTGAGAGGAATTGAAAATAGCCCAGGACTGAAGTTCAAATGATGATTGGAGGAACTAATAGTCTTTGCATGTAGGACACTTAGTAAGCACTACTGGAAAACAAATGTTCTCAAGCACTTTCTATAAAAGTGTTTGTGATGAATGAAATTCCAATTCTTAGACATTCAGATAAGAATAGCAATAAATCTTGAGCTCATATAGTAAAAGAACCAATTCTGTAAGAGAAACCTTAAGGACTAAAAGACCAGAGGTTTGGAAAAAAGAGAATCTCTCAAGGGACCCAAAAGATCAAAGTCCATAAAGCGATAATCAAAAGACCTACGCTTGCGAGGTATGCCTTAAAGATCAACGCATTGGAAGTCTTGAAAAAAGAGAAGATCTTCCAAGAAACCCCAAAGACAAAATACTATGCAGGCTATAAAAAGGCCTAACATAGAAGCTCAACAAGGAATGAAACATGTAAGACCTCGGTCTGTATAAATAGTTCATAAAGTCCCAACATGAGAGAACGAGAACTCGAATATTTCAAAGAACCGAAGAAAACCTGAGTTCGATTCTAATACGGAGAAAGATATCCTAAAAGACCTAAAAACTCGAAAAAAGGGAGAAAAACCTGGCTAGGGTCTGGATAAATAGTCTGTAAAGTCCCCACGAGAGGACAAGGACTCCCAAGTGTTATAAGTACTACACACTCAAAAGAGAATTTTTCAAGCCAAGAAAGAGTCTCAATAGACGCGGTACAAACTATTGACCTTAGTGCCCGAATAAAGAAGGCTAAAAAAGATCACTAGGTCTTGCAGGACTCAAGCCTAAGCAGAACCCAAATAACGAACATGATCTCATGAGAGAATCAAAAAAGTTCTAAAGGGCTAATAAGGTCCTAAAAGTGTGAACAAAAAAATTCGATAATTTTGCTGGGTCCAACAATTCTCCAAATAAAGGACTTGGACTAACAAGCTCAAAGTACAAAATTCAATAGACTCATGCTTAAGTTCGATCAATAAAGCTCCAAGGTACCAGCTATTCTAATTATATAAAATATTTATTAATAAGTTCAAAAGTACAAGCAATTAAAAATCATGTTTGTTTATCCAATAAACTATTATATATTGGAGAAAATGAGAATTGTAATAGCTCAACACATGAGAAATGTGGAATTTCATTAAAAAAAAAAAAAAAAAAAAACTCAATAATTTGACAAAAATAAAGGTGTTTTCATCAATAAAGATAGGTACAAAAGATGCAGTACATTTCAAGATCTCCTTAAAAGAAGAAAAAGTCGCTAATCTAAACCCTTGCATCTGCTATACTCTTATTTACACCACTTAGAGTCTTGGGGGACAAAGCCCATCTTTCTTTGCTCATCCCTCATAAATGAGCCTCTATGATTTTGGAGGCATAAACTCCATATCTTTATCTGTGGTGGCACCATGAAAGAGTTCATCTTCACCATCAGTCAACTTTTAGAAGGAGTTGGTTGTTTGACTATAACTGAGAGCATGGTTTGAGACCCCTTAAAAGATTGGAGCATGCCAAAACTCCTAAGCTTGAAGACCAAAAAAATTCCAAGAACCAGCCAAGTACTTGGAGAAAGTGGTTGAAAATCATTGGGAAAATGTCTGAACCAATAGCATTTAGCCTAGACCTTGTGGGGCAATTATTGTCACCTAAATTGAGGTTCTAAATTTAGCCCGAATTATTTGGAATTCTACTTAAGTTCTAGGTCAGCAAAAAAGGTAACCATATATAAGCCTTGGGAACTCAATCAAGCTTGGACCCCACCTCCAAATTTAGGTCCTGGAAAATTCAGTCTTAGCACCTAGGAAGACTCGGCTGTAGGAAGAGCTCGAACTTGGAAGAGCTCGACTTAGGAGGGTCTCGTTCCTAATAAGACCCCAGACCTAGGAGGACCTCGAACACCTCCAACCTAGGAGGACCTCAAATCAAACTTAGGAGGACATGGAAGGGCACGGATTTGGAAGAGCTCGGACCTGGAAGAGCTCGGCCTCGACCTTGGAAGACCTCGGACTTGGGAAGACATGGAAAGAACTGGGAGGACATGAGAATTATGAACTAAGATCTTGGGAAAATCTAATCTCGAGTGTTGGGTTTCTGTCCATCACATAAATTTAGACTCAGAGCACGCTCCACTACCAATGCTAGCTCTTCACCTACCTCAAAAGATAGAAGATTCATTCAACAGTATCATGGTTATCCACTGGACTAAATATCTTATATCTTTCACAACCCATAAACATCATCAATTAGATACACTGTAGTTGCTTTAAAGCTATGAACAAATTGTTGCCAATTCTTATCCAACTCAGAGAGGTCCCACCAAAGTTGCTTGCATATACTAAAAGTACATCAAGTTGACAAAGAATCATCACTTTCTTTGACTAAGTACTAACCACTTATTAGAAAAGATTACAGTTTTGCCTACAAATGGAGTAAAGTATTGTAAACAAAATAAAAGATAAGATTCAAGTTTTCTCCCACAATGAGAGGGCGCTCCCAAATTACTTATATTCTCTCAAATTTTCTTTCATATATAAAACAAAAAAATTAATTGAGGTTGGACCGCAAGTCCGGCCCTTCCGTGTGTTCGAGTTACCTCACATTTCTTATATTCTTCCTTTAAGTTGATTAAGAGAATGACACACGTCTCTTTCATTTTTTGATGTCTAACACTATGAAATACGGTTGCTATGACATACAAAAACTCATTGGATCTCATTAATTATTTGGGATCAATATTGAAGGGTGGTTGAATTTGCAATGATTAGTCAAAAAGATTATTCATTAACCAAATTTTAAATACAAGTTTGATTCGACTGCTTTTTGGAAGGAATAATAATCTTGACAACTTGGTATAGCATCTCTATTTTTACTTTTGTTTTGATTTATTGTTCTTGTCCTGGCTTGTCGTTTACTATTGTTTCACTGCCTTTGTCTCGGTGTAACTTTATTCTCAACGTCAGTAAACAAAGAAAACAAATATAAAGAAAATAAGAGTTACACTTCTTCTTGGGAAAATGGCGCTGAGGGTCTCTAACTTTTTACTCATGTTAAATCTTCATCTCTAATCTTTCAATTTGTTATTACCGGTGGTTACAGGTGACTGGTCGCTGTCCATGGAGCAGTCTGCAGTTGTTTGTTAAATTTTTTTTGTTTGACAACACGTTTTTTTATATTTTTTAGGTAAAATGTGTAGTTGAAAAATGGAGAGAGAAAATGTGTATGATTAAGAGGTGATTTGGAGAATTATGTAGGAAAAATATATTTAAAAACATGTTTGTCAAATGGAGAAATTAAAACTGAATAAGTAGCGTGTAATCATATTTTGAGAGAACAAAATTGTCAAAAAGATGACAAAGTTGGGAAAGAAAGAATGATGTTTCCAGAGAACTATAGCTAAAAACTGTTCTACACAAGTTACCTCGAATATTTTCTTGGGAGAAAATATCATTTGCAGCTCACGTTTGATTTCAACAGTGATTCAGAACAAAGTAAAAGATTCGAGATTGTTCATTTTTTGAAAGTTAAATACCAAAAGCAACAAGGGGTAAAAGATACAGGACCTTCCCTAACATTTTGTGGATAGAGAGAGAGAGAGAGAGAGAGAGAGAGAGAGAGAGATTTTTGTGTCATTTGTATCCATACAAGTTCCAAAAGTTGGGTTCTCTTCGGACAGACTTGTTTCTGTCCATTTTCTTTATCCTGTACTATTTATTCTACTGCCACAGTAATTTGTTTAGGCTCTAACCTTGCCTTTTCTTAGTTAATTAAGTAGTCATTTTAGAAATCTTTGTAGTGTAAAATTTACCTGGGATTTGTCAAAAGAAACAATGATATAATGTTGCTAATGATTCAGACACAGAAAGAGACACTCGCATCTCGTTCATTAAGCTGAAAGCTTGAATTTCCTTCAATGCCATTCTTCTCCAAATCCGATCTCGTTCATTAAGCTGAAAGCTTGAATTTCCTTCAATGCCATTCTTCTCCAAATCCGATCTCGTTCATTAAGCTGAAAGCTTGAATTTCCTTCAATGCCATTCTTCTCCAAATCCGTAAGTCTCTCTTCCAAAAGCACTTAATTATTATGGGTGTCAAATCACTTATTTTCTTGCTTCGTGTTTATTGATTTACATTATTTTTATTGGTCATAGAAATGAGTAATTAATTGCTAGAATTAAATTTAATTATTTTTTGACCTGTCCTGATCTCAAGAATTTCTTGAATATATATTTTGTTTCTTTATTTTCTATAATCCGATATGAAGTGAATACAAGATCTGGCACAATTCTGGGCATATTCTAGTACTTGAATCTGTGATTCTCTCTTGGTTAGTTTGTAGGATCAATTTCTGTTTTTATTGACATAATGCTGCATATTCTGGGTTTTCTTTGTAAGAATTTTGTTCAATTTTTAGTCCTTTTCTGGTGACGGTAGAAATTGGACTAAGATTTGCTGAAGTAAAGTAACAAGGGTTTTCACATTAATGTAGGTAGTTTAACTACTGCCTTCTGGTATGGGGGGTACTGGCAAGAATTCTTCCGAGCCTGTAGTGCCAATCCCCTACCTTAAAGGTGACCAAATCTATTCTTTACAAAACAATTATAATGCTTGCTATTTAAACTATTTTTAGTCATTTTGTATACATATATATAGATATATCCCAGTAGAGGAATTAGTAAGTTATACAGTGGTAATGGAAGGTCAATTATATAGTCGTGTGGTTTTTGCGTTTTGGTTGTGCAAATCTGCAGGTTAGCTGAGAATTGACTTCTGTTTTTCACTGTTGGTCGAATTTTTTTACTTGCTGGCCAATGATTATGAACTGGTTTCTTGACATAATGTAAATCTCTCTGTTTTGCTGGTGTATTTACCAACTTAAACGAATAAAGTATTTTGCCGTTAGTCAGATTTTACTAGGCATTCATTTTCGTTTTAGATGTTCCTCTCTGTGTAGTAAAAATGTGCAAAGTTATGGAAAGATACAGTGATTAACACAGACTTCTGAGAGTTTTCTTATAAGATGTTTATTATTATTTTTCTTTTCCTGGTTGCTGCATCAGTATCAGTGTTGCTTGTGGCATTATATTCAACATTCCCGAACAGTTAGAATTTTAACGAGTCAAATTTCGACTCTCTCTCTCTCTCTCTCTCTCTCCCTCCCTCCCTCCCCAAGCCATTCCAATTCAGGTTTTACTCATGAGACATAAGTCATCTGATAGGAAAAACGTAGATCGGATATGTATAATCAATAATTACACGAGAAGCGACATGGCATTGCACTTATTGAAGTTGAAAAGTATATTAATCCTTTATTATCTGAAACTTTTGATTCTGTTTTCAGTTCCTCTCAACATAAGTTTGCTAAGAGCAGCTCCAGTTAAGCGGCAAAATGGTGTTAAAACACCATTTTGCCGCTTTTCTTCCTCCAGTCGGGCACCATTTTACACGGCAAAATGGTGCCCAGCTACAGTTTAGCACTGCAGCTTTACCGCCTCTGCTAGGCCATTTTTGTTTTTGTTTTTGTTTTGGTCCCTTCACTTTTGTTTTTGATTTTTTTGTCCCTATAATTTTTCTTTTCCATTTTGATCCCTACACTTTTGTTTAGTTTGTTTTAAAAAATTATGTAAATTTGAGATTGTACATAAATTTTTCTAGTTTAGTAAATTATAGCGTTTTTTTTTTATTCAATCGTAGTTAATGATTATATTTTAAATAAAGTAGTAGCAAATAGAAAGTTTTTACTATAAAATGTAACACATTAAAGTTTGATTTACGAACACGACAAACACTTGCATTACAAAGATGAGGAAAATTTTCGAATCACTAAACGACACGTAATTTAAATTAGAACACAACACAAACAATAGAACAAGCATTTAATGACATCCAAGAGTCGTTTTCAATAATCAGACAAATTTGCTCCGAAGCTACCTAGATTATCGAGTAGTGGACTGAACGAGCTTGAGTCGGATTGACTTTCATTTAGTTGTTGTTGGGTCCATTTTCGATTGATTTGTTGTTCACCCTTTATGAATTCACATGTCATCGGATCTGATATTGAGTCTAAGCTTGTCAATAAGATTTTGTTATCCTCCTTATACATCTACAACTGATAAAAGTTTTGTCTGTCAACCACTCCCTTTCTTACCAATTCCGTAAGTTCTTTGTTTTCATACTTGATCTCATCCAATTCCTTTCTGGTCTAATCTTCAATCTTATTTATTTATTTATTTTTTTACCTTTTTCACTCATTGACCATTCAGACAAGGTAGGCCCAGTAGCAACGTCCTTCATGTTCAGAGAAATAATGAAAGTCCAAGTGACGAGGGAGAGCCGGCTAGTGGGCAGTTTTGTTTATAAGATCTAAATGCATTTGGGGATGTTTGGAAATCTTGGCGTGACACATTAGGCGTCGAGGAGAATTTTTCAATATCCTTAAGTAGGGGCCACAAATGATCAAATTTGAACATGCCCTTGTTAGTATGGTCTTGTGCGTACAATATTTTAGCTTTGTCAATTTGCAAGATATGCTAAAAGAATGTTTATCAGTAAAATGTTAAAGAAAAATAACAATGTATATTAAATACAAATGCTTACAATGCCTTGCTTCGATATGCTACTCGGATGCAAATTTTCAACTTGATTAATACAACCTCGCAATTTTGAGACAGCCTTTGTAATTTCAACCATATGCGTTGAGATGAACCGTTCTGGTCGAGGATTCATGTGCGGTGATTTAGTGTTGTTGCAGGCCTTGAAAACTCTTATCCATAGTTAATAGTTTGGAACCTTTCTGTCGAATACCGATTATGGGATCTTGAGAGATATTTAAGTAAACATGAGTCAAGTACATGTCCTTATCAATTGTGTAATTTGCTGATCATCTACTTGAACTCATGTTTTTGTGCAAAAACAATTTCTAATTTTCCAAATTTTGATTTACGAGTTCAAACTGGTTTGTTCACCATTAATAGGCAAAAAAAATCTGACACACACATGCAGCCTTTAAATTTAAGGTGAATATATGATTTTTTGCAGAGAATCATATATTTAAAGGAATCATATATTTACTTTAAATATATGATTCTCTGCAATCATACAAGATTCTCATGCAGAGAATCATATATTTAAAGTGAATATATGTTCTCTTAGAGAATCGTATATTTTTATATGATTCTTATATAGAGAGTTATATATTTAAAGTAAATATATGATTCTCTAGATGCATGAGAGAATTAGATATATATTTAAAATAAACTAATTCGCATACCTTCACTATATAAGGAGACTAGTGTAAGTCATCTAGATACCAAGTTTAAAACTAACATTTCACAAACATGAATTTCAATCTTGACCCATCCTCATCTATGATGTCCGACTACGAAAACAACGATGATTTCATTGAACAAGTTAACAAGATTGATGAACACGAGGAGATTGTGCTTCGCATTTGACAAAACAACATCATTCGTTGGGCTTGTCTACTTGAGAACGGAATGGATGATGCATCTCGTAGAGGTTCAATCATCGACTTTGTTGAGGTTGAGCGCGATCGTGAAGCAGCAGATGAACGGTTGTGGAATGATTACTTCTCTCCAAATTCATGATACAAAGAAGAACTGTTCCTCCGTTGCTTTCGCATGTCCCGAAATCTATTCATGCATATACTTCAGGCGATGCAAAGTCATGATGAGTATTTCGTGTGGAAACGCGACGACCTTGGAAGACTAGGTCTGTCTCCTTTCTTGAAAAACACGGTTGCAATGAGAATGTTTGCATATGGTATTGCAACTGACACCATCGATAAGTACGTTAAAATAGGTGAGTCCACCATTCTAGAGAGTTTGTAGTGATTCTGTCGAGCTGTCATGGAGATATTTTCACCACGATACTTGCGGGCACCAACTGCCGAAGATATTGCGAGATTGTCGTACACTGGGCGAGAACGTATGTTAGGCAGCCTTGATTGTATGCATTGGAAATGAAAGAATTGTCCCACTGCATGGGTTGGACAATATATAGGTCGTAGTGAGTCCCCAATATATAGGTCGTAGTGAGTCCCCTACAATAATTCTCGAGGTTGTGGCCGATTTTGATCTTTGGATTAGGCATGCTCACTTTGGATTGTCAAGATGAAACAACGATATCAATTTGTTGGAGTCATCTCATCTATTTTTCGACTTGACAGACGACATAGCTCTACTGGCTAATTATGTCATACAGGGAAAACTGTACAGAATGACACACTATTTAGTTGGTGGAATATATTCAAAGTGGTCAATGCTTGTACAGACGATCCATGATTCTTAAATTCTGAAGGAAAATATTTTGCAGTGAGGCAAGAATGTTGTAGAAATGACGTTGAACGTGCATTTGGGGTGCTTTGATAAAAGGTTTGCAATTGTCAGCGGACCGATTCGGTCTTGGAAGAAAAATGTGTTGCATGACATAATGACAGTATGCATTATCATGCATAACATGATAGTAGAGAACAAACGAGACCTCAATGCACTAATTGGCGCCTATATGGAAGCGCCGACTCCGACATTTGAGGGCACTGTAGACGAGAATCAACTCTTTCGAGAGATTCTTGTTCGACATCGAAAGATTAATAACATGGAAGCACATATTGCGCTACAAAATATGTTGATTGAGCACTTGTCAGAAGAATATAACAACTCCCAAGACTAAATTTCATATGTTATTTCGTGTTGTGTCATTGCTACGTATTTCATATCCTCTTTTTAAAAGTCCATGTTTGTTTTTTGAATTTTTAGCTAATAAAAAGTTTAATTTTAATTTATATTAATTTTTAAGTGTTCAAAATAATTAATTATTAAATAAATTAATTTTATAAAATATTAATTATTAAAATATAAATACGTTTTTTGTATTTAATTAGCTAAATAATTAAATGTAATGAAATTGTATTTTTTTAAAATAAAAAATAATGAAAATAATGAATATTGTACGTTTGGTGTAAGATTTAGTGTTGTTGAGTTGGAGTAGAGAAGTTGGAATAGTGTATCTCAAATTCAAATTTAGTGTAAAAGTGATAATTTAGTGTATATGGATTGGAGATGGTCTAACAGTTTTTACCTGGGGAATAAGTGCTTCCACATCAGAGTGCAGACATAACAACTCTTCGTCATGTACAAACACACTGGAATTGCTTAAATAAAATGTTAAAGTGTAAAATGAAAGTTCAAAAGAGTGTAGCAAATGGGCGGTTTAAAGAAATTACTTAATCAAGGTAATTGAGTTTGGCGATGACCATTTATTAAATGGCTATGCATATGCTATCCGCGTTCATCATTTTCTTGGCTAATTGAGCAAGGCCAACATAAATGCGCAAAGTAGAATGAAAGCATTGTGCAATCTGTTTAGTTATTCAAAGAATCAGCTTCATAAAACAATCTATTGTTGATGTACGAACAAAGGAACTTCTATGTTATACGAAATTAAGCTGCCAAGCGCTCTAGTTTTACTGAGAAATATGATTTCATGATTGGACATGAGACGATTCCTTTTTAACTACATTCTTAAGAGTTCATAATTGATAACTAGGAAGATTGAGTGATTGTATACCACAAACCAACAATGTTTCCGAAGTTTATTTTTGCATTGTTGAGTTTCATTCTCAATTCCCTTCTCTTTTCACCTGCAATAGTATTCACCTTAAGTTTTATTATCACCAAAAGTTTTACCTTTTTATGTTTGTGTTAAGATTTGAGGGTCCATCTTAAAAGATCAACCTTGTTAAGAGGGGTAGCTCAAATTTTTATAAATTGGTCTATGTTTTCATCTTTATTTGTTGTGAAATTTTATCCCTTAATATTCCCTAAAGATGGTGGCTCTTTATTAGATGTGGGATTTATTCCTTAACACGCCCTCTCAAGATGGTTGCTCGTTTGAGCAAACCAATATTGAAATTAGTGTGCTTATTTTTTAGTCTAATCGGATTGAATTGCTCGTTGGAGCTTAATGGGCTCTGATACCATATTAAGATTTGGGGGTCTATCTTAAAAGGTCAACCTTATTAAGAGGGGTTGCTTAAACTTTTATAAATTGGTCTATGTTTTCATCTTTATTCGGTGTGAGATTTTACTCCTTAACAGTTTGCGAAGAAATTCCTAGGAAACACATTACATTGTTGCCTCAGATTCAGTCGACTTTAATCATGTGATGTTTGTACCAATATTTTCCAGTTACCACGTTTTGTACTCATAAATCTTGAGGAAGCTCGTTCATCGATGGCATGTTCGGTAAGATAGATTGGATATATTGAAAAACAAAATCTGAAATTTTGCTCGTTGTATTATCTAGTACCATAACATGACTAATTATTTCTGTGTAATCTGAAATTTTGCTCGTTGCATTATCTAGTACCATAACATGACTAATTATTTCTGTGTAACATGGTATCAGATCATAATATAAATGGTCAAAAATCACTGACTGTGAAGTACAAAGATCTCTTTTGCGATTAACCGAAGAACTTAGGAATTTTAAAGAAGTGGATTTTTTTGTTGTTGATGTATTGGTGTCTTTTTTTCTCTTTTAATTGTTCGCTTCATTTTGATATATTGTTTACTCGTAAGCCTTATGCTTTCTTATTTTGTCCAGATATACAAGATGCCATTTGGTCTCGTTTGAGATGCAGGTTCCTTATAGAAGCAACATGGCATTAGGATCAAAGAAAGGGTGGAAATCAATAGTTCCCCTCCATTTGAAAGGAAAATCAGTTCCGCGGTTTTGTTTATTCCCCAAAGCAAAGTCGGGCAATTATAGTTCCGGGAGTACTCCTGTTTATCTCAATGTGTATGACTTGACACCAATGAATGGTTATGTTTATTGGGCTGGCCTAGGTATTTTTCATTCCGGCGTGGAAGGTAAATTCAACTGCTTTTTCGCTCGAGTTCCCATTTCTTATTTCTTAACAGGGAACACAATTCTGATATGTTGTGATAAAGTTCACTGAGAGCAATCATGTTTTGATACTATGCAACAATATTCGTCGTTTGGAGTTCGACTAAAAAGGTCATGAAATTCTGTGCTGAAAATGAAAAATAAAATGAAAAGATGAATTTGCTTGACTAATAATTTACTAAAAACTGGATATAAATTATCTGGTACGGTAGTTTTAAGATATTAGTAAATCTGCATGCGCCAAAAGAAAGAACAATGTGTTTTTCTTAATTATCGCAGTTTGTACTTTACAGTTCATGGTGTAGAGTATGCATTCGGAGCTCATGACTATCCGTCAAGTGGCGTGTTCGAAGTTGAACCCCGACAATGCCCGGGTTTTAAGTTTAGGAAGTCGATATTCATAGGGACGACGTGCTTGGACAGCAACGAGGTTAGGGAGTTCATGGAATGTCAAGCTGCAAGTTACAACGGTGATACATATCACTTGATTGTCAAGAACTGTAACCATTTCTGCAAGGACATATGTTACAAGTTGACAGGGAAAAGAATTCCAAAATGGGTAAATCGAATGGCGAAATTAGGTACTTTTCTTCATTCATTTATTTACAAGCAATTTTTTTTATCTCACTTCTGTTGCAAACTTATCAGCATCTACTGAGCTAATTTATCTTCATTTTCTCAACTTATTGTCCATCTAGGCTCGATCTTCAACTGCGTGTTACCCGATGCCCTTAAAATTACTGCGGTCCAACACGACCACAAATGCCAAGAATATGAAGATAGTGAAAAGAGAAGGCTAAGAAGTAGTTTCAGTTGTCTGTCCTCAATCTCAATGAGACAGAGGCAGTTGTCAACATCTTCCTTGTTTCTTCAGTCCCCATTAAAAGGATGCTTACCACCATGGGAATTGAGAAGGTCGATGAGTGGCTCGCTCAAGGTTAGGTAAGGTGAAAAATAACTTAATAAAATCTCGTTTTCGAATGCTCATGCATGTTTTCATGATGAAGCTTAATGTGCTTGGGTGAGTAATCTGTGAATCGTGATATCTTCTCGACCTCGTGAATTTTCCTCGTCTGTGAATTTTCCTCGTCTTTGTAACAACGTGTTCGTCTTTTAAGGGATCAAATGTTGTAAATCAACTTGTATTGAAGGGACTTAAAGAAAGTATCTTGACTTTATGTTAACAATTTGTCATTTTCGATTGTCTCGCTTGGTAAATACATTGGACATCTTTGTTAATGTTAGATCACAGTGTTGCCCCTCTTGGTGTTGGATTGATCTGAGTAATATATTGAGCATTTTGGAAATTACCCCAGCACATAAATTTTAAATTCTGAATTAAAAAATCAGGTTTAAAACTTTTTTATTCAAAAATCAGGTGGTATTACTTTATTTAATAATAATAATAATAACGTTATGAATTAAAATACCCCCCAGCCGCCCTACCATATTTTGCTCTTCGAACCCTACCCTAACTCAACCTCTGTTTAACTCATATTTGGGGGAAAAAAAAGGTTTTGAATAGTGATTGATATGATATTGCGTGGTTGAAAATGAGAAAAAAGTTTTGAGCGTATGTTTAGAATATTTTATTGTTAAATGTGTGATTAAAATTGAATACTGTAGAAAAAAAAAAAGTTAAAAAGAATGGGAATCAAACAAATGCCCATTTTCACCCTTAATTTCACAATTTCTCTCTAGGAGATGTTTGGACAACACCATCCCCTCCCCCTAATGGTGCTTGCACCGTAGTGGCTCCTTCTTCGTGACGAAGTTTGATGGTGGTTGAGTTTGGCAACGTTTGTGGTTGCGAGGAGTTTGGTGGATGTGCGTTAATTGGTGTTGTTTGGCATTTACGGTGATAATTTTCCTCCAACGTTTGGTGGCTTTGAAGCTACACGAAGGTGGCAGTAGGAAGATATTGTTTCTATAGTTTTTTCAATGATCTTTAGGGGAGGTAGATATGTTGGCCTTCACGATTTTGATTTGATTATATCTGATGATGTTTGTGGTGGCAATGGTGGAGGGACTGGATGTAGATGACAACTGGTAGTGTTGTCAAACAGGCCGACTTGACCCGTGAATTCATGGCTTTGTCCGGTCCACGAGCCAGAATTGGGCTGGCTCGTGTGGGAAATGAGTCGGGCCGAGCGGCTCGTCTCCCACAAAGCCGACCCAAGTCAGGCTCGTGGGCTCGTGACCGTACGAGCCGGAAGGGCCAGCTCGTCAGCTCGGTTATTTTTTTTTTCCAGACGGGTAACGGCTAGTCTGGACTACTAATATTAAAATAAATGAAAATATAAAAACTTAAACTCTCCTCCTTTAATTCGAGCTTGGGATCAGCTACATTTAATTTCTTTTAGGCTGAGTTAAAATTGTATATGAACAAAATATTACATGTACAATTTTTTTATTTGAAAGAAAGAATTTAAAAAATAGTATAAAAGAAAAATGCATATATTATTTATAACATAATTGTAAGGATAATAATTAACAATACAAAAGAATTTACTCACAAATACGATTATTCTCCGAATTCCTCGGCCAGAATTTTCCTTATCCTGTTTTATAACATTTTCTTTTCAAACTGTCAATCCTTCAAACACATTAAGGCCTCCAGTATTTCTTCTTTAAGCCTTAACCTATATTCATTTAACACTCTAATACCTGCACTAAAAGCAGTCTTTGATGCTACAATTGATATTGGAGGTGCTAGTATATCTTGTGCAATCATAGAAACAACTGGGTATTGACGTTCGTTTAGTCTTCACCACTTAAGAATGTCAAAATTATTTTTCTTGTCATCGTTTAACATGCTAAGAAGGTCGTGTGAAAAATACCTAGTTAACTTGCTCGAAATTTCATCTGAATTATTATATGTACTAGAAGAACTAGAACCATTGAGATGTATACTAGAAGTTCCCTTCATAGTCATAAGATAGGAAATTAAATCACTGTCTTGATTTTGTATCACATTAGTGGTGGGAGCAGTTTTTCTAACATTTTGCCTGACCTTTCAGCATTGATCTCGTACATTTGACATAAATATTTTTCTAAATCTGTACATGTCAAGGGAGTCCCAAAAGTTAATTTATTTGATATTCCATTTATGGTGTGTTTAGTTCCCTCTAAATTTATTCTAGAGTCTATAATCGTTGCTAATGAAAACAAAGTGGGTACATCTTCCCAATGTTTTCTAAATTTAGTCTCCATTGCTACAATGATTTCATCAAAAATAGGAAATGTTTTGTATTTGTTAAAATTATTAACAATGCAATAAAAATGTTTGAACACTAAAGGACTAATTGGATAATAAATACCGAATAATTCGTTTGTAGGATCGTAAAAGGGTTTCAAAAAAGTTTTAACATGAAATACAAGTTCCCAATCATTAGCCCCCAAATCAAAACTTGGGCCATGTGAGTGCCGACTGTTGTAATATCATATATTAAATTCTTGTAATCTTGAGAATGTTCAATCATTAAATAAGTTGAGTTTCATCTATGTCCTACATCTGTAACAACTAATCGTGCTGGCATACCATTTTCTGCACAATGTGCATCAAAAGGTTGTTTTTTAGAATGTACTATAATAATGAAATTGCTAGCACACCTAATTTTTTTCAATTGATTTTCTATAAGTTTAAGACCATCTTGAACTATTAAATTAAAAATGTGCAAACACAACGAACATGAAACAAGACTTCATCAAATTCAGGATTCATGTGGTTAGCTAATCTATCTATCACTGCTTTATTAACAAAAACATTATCTAGTGTAAAATTACGAACTTTACTGTTACGGTTAAATTTTCTAAGAATGGCAAGTAGTACATTGAAAATATTTGTTGCATTATGTGAGTAATCAATAATTTTAAATGTCATAATTCTTTTATTCATTAACCAAGTATTATTAATGTAATGACAAGTAACAGCTACGTAACCTCTATGATTATTGTCAGTCCACAAGTCCGAAGTAAATGATAAGTTACCATTGTATTTATTTAAAGCATCTATAAAACTTTTTTTTCTCTCGAAATATTTAGTAATGCAATCAGCTCGTAAAGTATTTCTAGAAACGGGTTTGTACCTGAGTTGGAGATACTTTTGAATGAAATTCGTGAATTGTGAACTTTCTACAATTGAAAGCGGGAACAATGACCATCCCTTTCCGACGCGCTAGATCTTGGTTGAAGACCCAATTGGTAAGACTCGATCGACCAACCTGTAAAGTTGATTGGTTTGCTTCAACCGAACCAGATTTTCGACATCTTTTACAGTGTCTGTTGAGGTGTGTTGTGCCCCCACCCTTCTTCCAAGAGAAAATTCCTCCGCAACTTATACATTGTGCTTTAAATACTAGTTTCCCATTAGCATCTTTAGCCGTTGTTTCAATCAAATTGAAAAAATTCCAGCAATTCGATTTTTTCGTCCTTTTTAGATTTATGTTGGAGCCTGCCGTCATGCTAGTGGAGCCGGATCCATATGCAGTAGCAACATCTTCATCAACAATGTCATCCAAATCAAGAGGAGTTCTAGTATCTATATCTTCGATCTAATTTTCCAAATCCACCAAATTTTCGGGAATTGGAATATCTTTGAGACGAAATATTCATCAACAAACTGGCTAGAAGTATAACCATGAGATTGTGAGTATGCCATTAGAAATAATATATTTGAAAATTTGGAGATGGAAATGAAATATGAAATTTGAGACAATATTGTATATGAAATATTATAGCACTAGAAATTAGAATATAGCTAGAAGTAGAAGATTACAGTTGAGATTTGAGACTTGAGAGAATTGAGATTGTGAAAAAAAAAAGACAAAAAGGGGTATTTATACGTAAAAAAAGGAAAAAAAAAATTTACCCAACAGTCTTGTGACTCGTTTGATCAAATGGTCTTGGACTAGTCTACGAATTGGTTCACGAACTTCACGAGCCGAACCCGAACTGTCCAACACCCAAATTTTCTGTCCGGTCCAAGCCTAAGTCCCTTTTTTCACGAGCCGAGCTTTTAACGAACCAAACCGAACCGAACTCATGAACTCCGAAACTGTCCAACTCGTTTGCCACCCCTAGCAATAGGAGGAAGAGAAAGTAAGATTACTGGAACTAAAATTACAGTCTTGGGAAAGATACTAAAAATCGAAGGTAGCAAGACTATTGGAGAAAATAGTATAGTTTGTGAAGATAAAGGAAAGACAAAATTTTCTTGCATTTTCAAGGATGCAAAAGAGCAATGTGAAACTAAGGATCCAAAAATCTAAATACAAAAAGAAGTACCTTTCAAGTCTGAATGTTCGGAAGAACAAAAGGGTATTCAAAGCTCAAAAAATCAAGAAACAACTGAAACTCCACCACTTGTTGGGGTTAACACTTCAATTGCAAGTACAAATTCTATGTGATCTTTAACGAATCACAAAGAAAATGTTACACAAATTGGACACATGTTGAGCCCATTGTCAAAGGTAAACCCTTTAAACACAAAAGCTATAAAACCTATACAAAAGAGCAATGTGAAGCTCAATTCTTGCATTTTAGATCCTTAGTTGGGCTTGGAATACTCTTTTGCTCTTTAGAGCACTGAGCTTCACATTGCTCTTCAGTTTTTGCATCCTTGAAAATGCAAGAAAGTTTTGTCTCTCCTTTATCTTTCCAAAATGTACTATTTTCTCCACTAGTCATGCTACTTTTGATTTCGGGTGCCTTTTCCAAGACTGTAATTGTAGCTCCAGTAATCTTGTTACTTTCGCTTCCTTCTATTTGTGGTTTTTTTTAGAGGTTTCATCCTCTCCCATTGTAGCAGAAGTTGATGCAAACAGAAAAGATGTAGAAGAAGATGGCGGTACTCCCTTTTGACCTTGGATATCGATATAGATTTGTACATGATTTGTAGACAGAAAATATGTAGAAGATGGACATTAAAACATGGAAATTTTATTGAAAGAAGGTTTAAGAGCAAATACTCTTAAACTTATTTAATTTCAAGTACTGATCTATGGATGGATCAACTATCCTGGACGTGTTTAGCTTCGACTTAAGAACATGAGTACAAAGAAATTACGAAGAAAATTTTTGTAAGCTAAAATTCCTCCTCTTGTGCACCTGAGGCACCGATGATCTCGACATCATCGGTTGTTGTTGTGGAGTGACATGAGGAGATGAAGTGTAATATGTGATCAACTAACTTGGAAATTGTAACCAATTAATTTGATAATTTGAAATCTTGAAATAAGTTGTGACCATTTAATTTGATAATTTGTGAATGATAAATTAGCGATCTATTAAACTTGTGATTTGTGATTAAAGAAAAAAAGTCGAGATCGATGAATTTGATAATTTATAACCTAGAAATAAGTTGTGACCTATAAATTTTTTAATTTGTGATTGAAAAACAAGTCGCGTCAGATTAGTTTGATAATTTTTTGATTGATAATAAGGTGTGACCAATAAAATTTGTGATATTCTACCTATAAACTTTGTAATTTGTGACTGAAGAAACAAATTGTATTTGATTAATTTGATTAATATGTGACCTATAAGATTTGCGATTTGTAATCGAAAAATAAGTCGTGTTTGAATAATTTGATTATCTTTTATTGATAAATAAGTTGTGCTTATAAATTTTGTGATTGGTGTCTGATAAATAAGTTGTGATCAATTAATTTTGATAATTTGTGACTCATGAATTATGTGATTTGTGATTAACGCCATAAACTTTATGATAATGTGAACATAACATATTTAATTAATAAAATTGTGCAAGACTTTGTAAAGGTAAAATTGTTGGTAATAAGATTTGCATTGCTACTATTTATTGCCTGTTCTAATTTAACAGAAATTGAAGTCCCTTTATTTCTCTCTAGTAATATTACGAGCACATGTCTCGTGCTTCGCAAAGACTCATTTCTTGAACCGAGAACTTGGATGTAGAAAATCAATTTGGAGCTCAAAAAATTTGAAGAAAAACCAAAAACCCAAAATCTTGGGAGAAAACTAATATGGTCGAGCATTCTTTTGCTTTTTTAAGGGACTTCACAACTTGCGAACTCAGATTGGAGACCATTGGTAGAATACGGACAACGAGAGGAATCGATGGAGCTGGTGCGTGTCACTGCAGAGGCTCCGATCATTGACATGTGGACGCGAGTGGATCGAGTTGTAGTTTACGTTTTAGGCGTGTAGCGACACATCTGTTTGCTTTTCGACAAGATCTTTTTGGAAACGTGATCATGAAGAGATCTTTGACCTTCTTGTGTGGTTGATTTGAATTTCAGAGGTCTGGACGATGTTTCGTAGTTTCGAGTAGGTTCACCGTCTCGTGTGTTTCCGTTTCAGAGTTCTTTTTTTTTGTTCGTTCACCCATGGCTTCTCTTTCTTCATCTGTTACTAATATTAGTCACTCGTCCCATTGATATTGTTTTGGATGGCACCAACTACAATGTTTGGTCTCAGTGGATGCCGATTTTTCTTGTTGGTCGTCAATTGTGGAATTTTGTAACTGGGAAAAAAACTAAACCAACAAAGGGGGAGAAAGAATCTCAGTTAGACTTTGATGATTTTTATTAAAGTCTTAAGGTATGGGAGGCCACTCACTATAAGACTTTGTCGTGATTCATCAATACATCCAGTCCATCTAAGAAAAGTCTTCTTCCCAAGTTTCGAAATCCCAAACTTTCTTGGGTTTTTTTGGCAAATCGATACAATTGCTCTAGTGATGTCGCCCTTCAATTTCAATTGGAGTCCAAGTTGTATCAGATACATCAAGAGCCTGGTCAATCTATTGTTGATTTTCACTTAGGTCAATAGTCTGTGGGATCAACACTCTCAGGTTGATTCATCTTTTCCAGATGATACTTCTGCTAAAATCTTCTTCATTTATCTGGATCTTCGACAGTTCATTCATTGCATGATGCCTAATTGAGACGATTTTGAAAACAACAGAGCCTCATTACTTAATCGTTCTCCATTGTTAACCCTTGATGTTGCCCTTGTTGAGCTCATATCTGAGGTGACAGGTCAAAATACTCGTCGGGATCATTCTATCGATCCTAGTCTGTCACACCTTGTTCTACTTGGATGTTTCTTCTTCCAAGCCATGTCGTTTTGTTGGTCAGTGTCACTACTGTAAGGAAGAAGGTCATCGAAAATCTGATTGTCCTAAGAAAAAGGCTAAGGATGCGAGAGATGCTAAGAAGGCGAGGGCACAGGTCTCTACCTACATGTTTGCTGTGGAGTCTACCAATTCATCAGCTTCTGAATCTTCTCATGTACCCACTGTATCATCTAACTGCAGTTGATCTTGAGGCACTTGTTTAGTAGGTTTTATCTCGTACTTCCACTACCTCGATCTTTTCTTTAGGTATATCTTCCTCATGGTTTATTGACTTAGGTATTACAATCACATGATCCATGACCCCTCTTTATTTTCCGAGAAGAAATCTGTAAGTAATGTCCCACTCGTTTACACTGCGATGGTTCTCATATGTCTATTAGTCATATTAGTTCCATCTCTACCTCTACTCATTCAATTCTTAATACATTTCTTGTACCAAACTTATCACTCAATCTTCTTTTTACTGGACAACTTGCTGAGCTTGGACTTGTTTTAACATTTTCTAATAAAAGGTGTGATGTGCAGGATTATAAGATGGGACAGTTGGTTGGGACACGGCGTAAAGTTGGTCATTTGTTTGAATTGTCATCTTTGCAAATCCCTAGTTTACATTCTATTCTGCCTTTTTCAACTGTTGTTTCTTTCAGTCTTTGGAATTCTCGACTTGGTCATACATCATTATCTCGTGTTAAATCATTAGTGTCTAATAGCCATTTAGGAAATGTTAGTTTTGATACTTTTAATTGTGTCTCGAGTTAATTTTGAAAACAAAGGGCTTTATTGTTTAATAATATTGATTATTTATCTTTTGCACATTTTACTCTTGTTCATTCTGATGTATGGGGACCTGCACCTACTACCACTAAAGAGGGATCTCGTTATTTTGTCATATTTATCGATAATTACTCTCGCTATACATGGATCTATCGTTTACTCCCTCCGTCCCACAAAGATAGGATTGTTTTCCTTTTTCGTCTATCCCACAAAGATATGCCACTTTCCTTTTTGAGAGTATATTAATGTCTTCATTTTCTAATATACCCCTATTTAATATGCATTGTTATCAACAAATATGAACAACTCATTATTTAATGTAGGGGTATATTAGGTAGAATGTAAGTAAACTTATAGTTCCAACATATATTAATTATGTTTTCTTAATCAGTGTGAAAATAGAAGTAAGCTTATTTTTGTGAGACGGAGGGAGTACGTAATAAATTTGAGTTAATTACAGTATTTTGTAAATTTATATAGATGATCAAAACTCAATTTGATCGCACCGTCAAAGTCTTTCGCTCTAATAATGCTATGGAATATACATGTGTCTCCCTTGTTGACACTCTTAAGGAGGACGACACTATTTCCCATCGTTCATGTCCATATACCTCCGAGCAGAATAGTCATGCAGAATGCAAACACATTCATGTGCTCGATACAATCACTTGCAAGACAGCTGCCTAAAAACAATCACTTGCATCTGTTTGGAGGACACATTTTCCATCTGTAGGAAGTTATATAAGGATTTCTACAAAAATGATCCAGGAGTTGGATTACTTGGTGAACCATCAGGAAAATTTGATTATTATGTCAAATATACTCCACCTCCCAAAAATGATGATCCTATAATTCCTACTAGATGGGATGATGATGATTATGAGTGCAGCAGATATCATAAAAAATGGAATTGGGATAATAATCTACCCCAATCTCCTTTTTCAA
Source organism: Ligustrum vulgare (assembly GCA_963555705.1). NCBI lineage: Eukaryota > Viridiplantae > Streptophyta > Magnoliopsida > Lamiales > Oleaceae > Ligustrum > Ligustrum vulgare. Next base: position 34,785,248 of record OY743173.1, on the reverse strand, counting down.
TGGATTTGTTTCATCCTCCTAATAAAGAAGAGTTTTCTCCCTTTGAAACCTTTGAAAAGGACCGATCTACTCACTCATGGAAAATCAAGAACTCAGGCCCCAGGAGATCAAATGGATCAGTGCAGCCACTTTCAGCAGCAAAAAGAACTTTGAATTGGCAATCAGAAAATGTAGTAAAACAAAATGCCTTGTTAAAAAAGATTAACCAAAGTCAGCAAAGGATTGAAAAGACTCTACATGCCGACATAATGACCCGTTTACAAAATCAATTACCATTTGATGCCCAAGAAAAAGAAATCAAAAGCCTAAAGACTTAACTTGCCTCTCTTGAGTCAAATCAAATGATTCCTCCCTCAACACCATATTATCCTTCATCCTCTTCAACATCCAAATTTCCTAAACAAGACCCTTATATTCCTCCACCTACCGAGGATCTACTTCTACCCTCTTCACTCCTGAAGAATGGGAACAAAAGAAAATGACATCCATGCCCCCCCCCAAAGGCCAAACCTACCTGACAAATAAAATATCCATCCTTGTAAGAACTTCCACCACCAAATCCTGAAAAATAACCCCAAATGATGATTAATATCTCATCTCCGCATTCCTTCAACAAACTCATAATCAAACCCATACTCTTCCTATCCATGTTGCCAAAGATAACATTTTTTGAAGAAACATCTGATGAGTCTATCAATGAAAACCCTCCTTTTTATATGGATGTTCAATCACAGACAGGTCAATCTCACACCCAAACTCCACAAGGATCAAATGAATCCGCTGTTGATGAACCTGAAGTAGTTGATGAAGAAATGTTTGAGTCCCACGTGACTAACAATTATTATTCTTCAAAGGGTGCTACTTCTCTAAAATTTACATTTAATGATATTCCTCCATCACAGTAGAAATACATGCTACGATAAATGAAAGCTTGATGTATTGCAGAACTTCAAAAGCTAAACATGACCCATACAAAGGCCATAAAAGCTTTTTTTGGAAAGAATCAATAGATTTCTCAGAGATTGGTATGATTTAGTGGGCGAATATAGACAATTTCAACTCACTCAAGAAACAAATACCATAGATGCATTTATGGATTCCTTATATTGGGAATTTTGTGGGAAATCTGATCATGACTAGAGATGGTAATAATACCCACGAACCCGATACCCGATGGAGACCCGACATAAATGGGCGGGGATTACCCCACTAAATGGGTTCGTGGGTAGGGTATGGAGGTAAATTTTAAAACCCGACATGGGTATGGGTCGGGTGTGGGTTTTACTACAATACACATACCCGACCCGCATACCCATTAATTTCCTTTAAAAATTATAAAATCTAAAACAAAAGTGATTGTTTAAAAAAAATAAAAAAAAAATAGAACCCAAATATCTATTGACATTGTTATCGTCTAAACCTTAATATGTTTAAACTATTGACTTTGTTAACGTCCAAAAAAATTGTTCAAATTCGCTTGTATAATTTCAACATATAACAAACTTTTTTCAACTCAAATTCAAGTGAAGCCCAATATTTAATTGATTCAAGTTAATCCGGAGTACCTATAACCTATTTATAGCCTAAAAAATAATAAAAAAATAAATAATTAGTAATGAGTTTTAAATGGGTATAGAAGCAAACCCGCCTCCGACCCGCAATTTTTAAATGGGTATATGGGTAGGATATGGAGGTTGTAAATATTTAGTGGGTAGGGTACGGGTTTGAAAAACTCGACCCATACCCGACCCATTGCCATCACTAATCATGACAAGAAAATCGTCAGAGAAGAATTCTTCAAACTGAAGTGTTGCTTCTACAATCTAAAGGATCTTGAAAAATATTTCAGAAATGCTGCCCAATGATACTATCTCAAGACCAGATGACACCAACATCAAGCAAACTTATTTGGAGTCTATTGATCAACCTCTTGGTCAAGAGACATTAAGAACCATGAACCTGAGAAGACATCTTCTAAATGTCACTTTTTTTGGAGAACTTCATAATTGGATAATGAAAACGTTGAAGAAGTTATGCAATCAAAAATATTTTCTCAAAAATATCAATGCAATTGGCAAAAAACTGGAGAAGGCTTATGAAAAGTCTTATTTACAAATCAAATAAAGCCGCGCCAAGAAGGATTGTGATTGCAGAGGAAATAAAAAATTCCATAAGAGAAGGATGAATTTTTCCCTAAGAAAAGCTCCTCTTAATCCTTTTCGAAGGAAGAAACGATTTTCAGGAGAAAATTCACAAAGCAAAAAGGAAACAGGTGCTTCATCTATGGAAAGAAATGCCACTTTGCAAAAGCTTGCCCAAACAAAAAAAAAAAAAAAGAAAGAAAGAAAATTCTTCATCAAATCTTTACCACCACAAAGATTGATTATGATGATGAAAATCTTGAATCCTTATTTTCTGAAGAAAATGAACAAACTCAGGAAACTGTCTTTGCCCTTGAATATGATGATCTTTTTGATGAATCTGATCATTTAGAGGAATGTTATGGCATGCAACTTATTAATCCAGCATTTTTCATCTATTCCAGTACCCATGACTGAGGTTAAACTTTTTACAGGAAAATATGAAAGCCATAACAGTTGCCTGATTATTTGATATTGGTTAAACATGTTCCATTCTAAATCCTGCCATCATTCTTGAGCATATGTGGAAAAATCATTGACAAATTTTTCAAGCAGCAAATGGAGACAGTTTTTCGACATAAATAATCAACAAGCTTGTCACGATTCAGTTTATTCCCGAACTTGGCATTTCCCATAAATTACTAGGTTCTTCTTTACTTGGTAAAGATATTATCATTGCAAAGGATATTATTAAGCACTTATGGGAAAATAATGTTATCCCTCGCCCAAATGGTCTCAGATTTAAGTCATATTTTCAGCCATACATACAAATGACTTCTTACTTTCCCATAACCATTATAAACATCACCGAAACACTTATTCAAGATTGTTGTGCAGAATCTCACTATGATTTCCTCACTAAATGCACAAATCCACTTTGGAAAAATCCAAATTTCTTTATTTCTCTCCCTTTCAAGAAAAATGAAGATATCAAACCAACAAAAGCTAGCCAACTTGGAATTAATCCAGAACACCTTCAACAAGCCACAAAAGAACTTACTCAATTACAGGCTGAAGGATTGATTGAACCAACAAATTCACAATGGGCATGCCAAGCATTTTATGTCAATAAACGGAGTGAAAAAATTCGAGGGCTATTGAGATTGGTCATTGATTACAAACCATTAAATGTTTTCTTTGCAGATGATAAATTCTCTCTCCCAGACAGAAAGACAATGTTTGCCAATCTATCTCGAGCCAAACTTTTCTCAAAATTTGATCTTAAAGCAGGTTTTTGGCAATTGAGAATCAAAGCAGAAGAGAGACAAAATAGCATTTTGTTTCCTAAATCATCATTATTAGTGACGGTGATGCATTTTGGACTAAAAACTGCTCCTTTACTCTTTCAGAGGGCAATGACAAAAATCTTTGATCCACTACTGGATACAGCTTTGGTGTACATTGATAATATCTTATTATTTTTCGAAGATAAAGAGTCTCATGCCAACTACTCTCTAGATTCACTGATCTTGTCAAACATTATGGGATTATGTTTTCCCAAAAGAAAATAGTGAACGGCGTTAATGAATTAAATTTCTTAGGGATACATATTAAAGATTGTCAATATTCACTTTAGCCTCATGTTGGACAAGAACTTCTTAAGTTTCCCGACAAAAAAATTGTCAAAAAAGGAAGTTCAACAATTCCTTGGAATTGTTAATTACATGGTGGATTTCATCGATCATCTTTCCTCCATAATAACCATTACAGCTTGTGCTAAAAAAGGATCCTCCTCCACGGTCATCCACTTAAAATCTGGCAGACAAAACAATCAAACGAAAAGTCAAAGATCTTATAGCCCTACAAATCCCTACAAATGGAAAACGTGTCCTCCAGACATAGGCAAGTGATTGTTTTTGGGCAGCTGTCTTGCTTGAAGATAAAGAAGGACAAAGACGAATCTTTGGATACAAAAGTTGATCATTTACTGAATCAAAAAAACACTATCATTCTACTTTCAAAGAAATCCTTGCAAAAAAAGATGAATTGAAAAATTCCAATTTCATCATATTGGACACAAATTTGTATTGGAAATAGACATGTCAGCTTTTCTGAAAGGGTGTCTATATTGCCACCACAAAACTATTTTCTACACTACAATTTTAAGTATTTCCTTTGTTTACAAAAATAAATATAAATAAAATTACATAAATATCTTTTAATTTTTCTCTCACTATTTTTGTGTTACCACAATCTCCAAAATAATTTTCTTCTCCTCTCTATATTTATATTTGGGTAGCTATATTGTCACAAAAAAAAAATTATTTCCCACATCACAATTTTAAATATTTTCTTTCTTTTCAAAAATAAACATAAATAAAATTATATAACTTAGAAGAAGAAAAATTAATCCCTTTGTCTTCTCTCTCTTTCACCAAGGGTGGCGGTGGATCAGGAAAGAAGAAAAATTTCAAGTGACTATGTACAACAAAAGTCAAGAAATGAGAAGACAAATAACAATAGTTGATCATTGTCAAGTCATCTTCTTGCTTTGTTTATATGAATATCGTTGTATTTATGTTACTTAGTAAATATTAACCAACCCCAAAAAAATTGTGCTTGAAAATGTTAAATATGAAGAAAATTAATACAATCAGTGAGATTTTAGAATTATTGCAGATGCCAACTGTATCTAGCTTACAAATACTCTTGATCATAGCTAGGGAACAAAAATAAAAATAGGAATGTGTTGTTGAGATGTAAAATTATTGGAGAGATCTCAGTCTATTGTTGTTCTCTTTCTTTATTCTTAAGTAGCTCTATAGAGCTTCGGTTTATGGACCAGTTTATGGCCCCCCTTCTCCCATGCTTGATGAAATAATCAATCCATTTAGTATTACTCGCTTGAAAGAACAGAACATTAGAGCTAATTTGACTAGCAAAATCTTAGCTATACATCTGTTACCTGTATGTCCACGCAATTTGTAGATGTCTTCCCCTTGACTGCTTAAACGGAACTTTTGTTTCCGAGTTCGAATTTTTCATGTAGGAAGAGTATTTTTTTTATTTTATTTTTACACTTAATTGGGGTTATATTTGTAAATTCATAGTGGTGCATTTATTAAAAATGTGTTTTAAATGTGGTGTATTTATAATGTGGTTTGAAAAATAAAAAGAGTGGTGATAATATATTTACCATTTCCGAAAATGCTCGCTTTTAAAAGGAAGCAAATTCCAAACTCTCAATTGCTAAGATGGACATAATGGTTATCAAACTTTGAATTTGATATCAAGCATATCAAAGGAAAACACAACTTGTTACCAAATCTCTTCTCCAGGCTAAAAGTTTCTCTTATACTTCCTCCCCCAACCATTTCAGTCATCTATATGATGAACACAAAAATGAGTTCAAATCAGTTCCCTTTCAATGACTCTTCCCCTTTATCCTCATGAACTCTATGAACTCATAAGATCTACTAAAGCTCTCAAATCCAGATCCAAAGAGCTCATGTTCAAATACCAATTCATTATGATACGACAAACTGGAATTGAAACATTTGGTGGTCTTGGATTTCATCAAGATTACCCTTTTCTCACACTATTTCGATTTGATCCAAGGCACTTAACAAAAAAAATTTCAAAAGAAACTCTTTGCTTCTTATGGTATCTTTTGGAAAATTGTAATTCATTCAATGTTCAAAGTGCACTTGAGTCATTTATTCAGATGTTATTAGACTTTACACTGGATAAAAATGTTTAAAGTCTTTTCTTTAAATTTAAAGATCTCAGAACTTCTGCACAGAATGTTTATGTGATCTTAATTTTCCAAAGACAAGGATATTTCACCGAGGCACAGGTCTATGCTCATTTCAATAGTGTCAAGGAGTATATAGTTCAGCCGTTCAACATGCATCAAAATTGGGAACATTGACTAAAGGAGTTTCATGAATTCCAAATGCGCATGGCAGAAATCAATCATATAATTCCACCTCAAATCTAGCCAGACTACTCAAATGATGCTCCATGGGAAGCCTTGCTAATAGAATACACCCAGAGAATTCAACAAGATATTTAAGTGTATCAAGAAACTCATTTGCAAAGATATCCTAGCTCATATACTTCAGATTATGACTATGGATTTGATTGGCAATATGGACAAATATATCAAGGAAGGCCAATACAAATCCTTGGTGAAACGTCAAGATTCTCAAAGAAAACCCCAAAAGGACGCCAGCTGAGGAAAAAACAAATGAAAATCATACACAAATTGCTTTACAACTTGCACTGCAGTATAAAAAGGAAAAAGCATTTTTTGAAGGAAAAATCAATTATAGTACCTTTGTACCCGCATATAAAAAAATCTAACAAGAAGAAAAAGGAAAAGGAGAATCAAGTAAATCAAATCAAGAATCCAGTCAAATAAACTATCACGATAGCTTTTTCCAAGACTTACAAAATTCATGGACTCAAATGGCCTCTAACTTTTTATTGATGAAGAAACGCTTAAAATATTGGAAAGAATAAATGAACGGGACTAAGTAAACCAAAATCGTCACAACCATAACACTGAATAATTAAACCAACATGGACTACCTTTAATTCCACGAGATTCTGAAGATTCAAATGAAGAAGACTCCATGAAACTTGACGAACCGTGATAAGATCCGCATCTACTTTATTAAAGTTTTACTTTATTAAAGTAGAAATCTTTTAAAGTTGTTTATTTGTTTGTAAAATTATTATTGTTTGTCTGTTTGTATAATTATTAGTATGTATTCACTACAAGAAAATCACTCAACAGCGACGACATTTGTCGTCTCTTAAAGGCCAAAGATCATCTTTAATAGTCGTCGCTTTAGTCTTGGATTCTCAATAGCAACGACACAGTCATCTTTATTACTTTAGAGTATATTGCGACGACTTTGTCGTCTCAAATAATTAAATTTTTTTTTTGTGACTTGCTCCACCGGCCCAATTTCGACCCGATCCAAATTTCGACCCAACCCGAGCATTTTCTTTAATTCATATGATATATATGTGCATTATAGGATTTGAACCCTTGACCAAAGGGTTATGTGACGTTGTCTAAACCATTAGGACAATTGAATTCTTATGTTTGTTTTAACTAATATATATTAGTTAAAAAATTGTATAAATATATAGTAAGTGAATTAATTTTTTTTTTTTTTTTAACAAAACTAAATATAATATTACATGTTTATATAATAAAAAATTGAAAATTAGGGACGGCTTAGTCGTCGCTAAAAAAAAAGATTTGGAAAATTAGCGACGATCGTCGCTAAATACTATATATTAGCGACGACTCTTAGTAGTCGCTAATTATGTTGGGACGACAGATGAGCCGTCCCAATAGGTGCGCCGATTGTGACGACATTTTTTGTCGTTGCAATTGGCTCTATTATTAGCGACTATATGAGTTGTCGCTAATAGTTGGCGTATTTTCGAAGACAAAATTGTCGTCTCAATAGGGTGGATATTAGAGACGACTTTTCTGTCGTTGCTAAATTTCGTCACTATTGTGCCAGTTTTGATGAGGTTCGAAGCGCGGAAGAAACGCCGGAAAGTTCCGAACTCAGGTTGTGGTTGGACGGATGAATCATAACCCGATATTCACAACGCGATGGCTCGACGATGCGGAATAAAGAACCACGACTTTCGAAACGCCACAAGGATTTGCCTAATCTCCTTGATAAGTCTCTGATTTTCAACGCCACAAATACTCTCGCGAATATTTGATAAGTTCTTGATGAACGCCACAAGATAATAAATCTTGATAAGTTTTAGTTTGTAATGTGAATCCACACATTAAACAATTGAAAAACATTCAATCTATTTTTATTCAATCATCAAAGTCTGCATTACAATGAATGGAAAAAACGTATAAATAAGCAAAATAACATAACCGCTAATTTACCCAAAATAGAATTCTAATTAAACTAGAATACTAAATTATGAAAATAACCTAAAAACCAAAATGGAAACAAAATAATTAAAAATCCTATAATTATGGAAATATAGTAAATTTTCGTCTGCATCATTGATTTGCCAATTTGAAACCCCAAACGATGGAATTTGGCCCTAAAATCAATGGGCTCAAGGGCTTTAGCCCATGAGTTTTGCTTAGTGGTCCATTTCTACTTGAAAAACACATATTATCCATCTAATTTCGACATGGTTGACTGGACTGCACTTTTATTTTGACTTGAATATTTAATTTTCTGTCAAGCCTGCTATGACTCCGATTGTCGCAGGTCCGGAACACATCATACCCTCCTTCTTTAGGATGATTCGCCTCGAATCATAGTTTTGTTCATGTTGTTTCACTTCACCTCCTGGATCAAACGGAAAATTATTGCTTCCATGCCAAAGGGATGACCAATAGTATCCTGTAACTTGGGTTACATGAATGGATTGAAGTAGAAACTCCTGTGGGCATTGGTGGTGTTGCCCAAATTTCCAAGCACATTTAACCTACAAGACAAAATTAAATAAAGCGGGGAGGGAGATGTTAGGTTCATGAGGTACAAGGTATGGATCCTTGTATCCATGATTAATCACCATCTCCAATTCTTTTTTAAGAACCACGAGGCCCTCCTCTTCACCTCGTTCTTCCTTTGTATCTTCAACCACTTTTTCAAAATTTTTACTTTCAAATTCAACCACATCTTCTACCTCAAAATTTTTATCACTAATTTCATGCACTCCCTCAACGGTATTCAAATGTGTATCTACCAATTCAAAGCTCAAATTTTGAATTCCTACATCAACTTTCATTTCATTCCTCTTATCATCAACAATTTCATTCATAATCAATTCCTCGCTTCCCAACTCCACCTTCTCCTCATCAAATTTTGGAGTTTGTTTATCCGTTTTTAACTTAAACTCCCCCTCATTCTTTTCAATATCCTTATCCCACGATGCCTCCTATTACATCACCTTTCACTCTCCTTCCTTACCATTCGTGAATCTTCTAGTGCTTCCTCTAATGTCAACCCGTATAGTACGCATGTTTTCTCTTTCTTAAGGAATTGGTATATGTGCATACTCTTATCATAAACAGTCTCCCTCTTACGTCTCCAAGGTTTTCCCAATAAAATATGATAAGATTTCAATGGCACTACATCACAGCATACATCCTCACTATACTTTCACTGGGCAATAGGCACTAGAACTTGTTTGGTTACTTTGAAATTCTCAAACTCCCTCATCCACGACATCCTATAAGGTTTATAGTGTGGTTCTAGGGGCAATCCTAATTTTTCAACCACGGTGCTACTAACGAAATTAGTAAAGCACTTTTCATCAATCGCCAACTGCACCCCTTGTGATCTACATAACATCTAGTTTGGAATAAAAAGCTCGGATCATAACCCATTCTTTATGTGGCGTTTCAAAAATTCAAGAACGAAGAGGATATAAACATCAAATAGCAAGAACGAATTTTATTGCTGACTTGAAAGAAAACGAATATCAATAATTTAAGGAAATTCAAGAAAGTGGTTCTTGAATTTCGGAGTGACTTTTTTTTTTTTTTTTTTTTTTAATTATGATGAATTTTCGGAATTAATAAAAATAATATATATATATATATATATATATATATATATATATATATATATATAATAAAATTCGAAAATTCGACACGAACGCAACAAAACAAACGGAACTTAATTCAGATAAGAATTAAGCAAAACAAACACTTTTGAAATTTTTTTTGAACGATTTTCTGGATTAATAACTCAACAAACTCAAGAACAAGAAGAACGCAAAAAACTGAAAACAAAACACTCGACAAGATATGGATGATTTTTATGAGACTCGATGATAAACATAAAAATCAAACTGGATAGAAAAACCTGAATTCAGAGTCCAGCTCTGATACCAGATGATGAGGTTCGAAGCGCGGACGAAACACCGGAAAGTTCCGAACTCAGGTTGTGGTTGGACGGATGAATCATGACCCGATATTCACGACGCGATGGCTCGACGATGCGGAATAAAGAATCACGACTTTCGAAACGCCACAAGGATTTGCCCAATCTCCTTGATAAGTCTCTGATTTTCAACTCCACAAATACTCTCGCGAATATTTGATAAGTACTGGATGAACGCCACAAGATAATCAATCTTGATAAGTTTGGGTTTGTAATGTGAATCCACACATTAAACAATTGAAAAACATTCAATCTATTTTTATTCAATAATCAAAGTCTGCATTACAATGAATGGAAAAAGCGTATAAATAAGCAAAATAACCTAACCGCTAATTTACTCAAAATAGAATTCTAATTAAACTAGAATACTAAATTAGGAAAATAACCTAAAAACCAAAATGGAAACAAAATAATTAAAAATCCTATAATTATGGAAATGTAGTAAATTTCCGTATGCATCATTGATTTGCCAATTTGAAGCCCCAAACGATGGAATTTGACCCTAAAATCAATGGGCTCAAGGGCTTTAGCCCATGAGTTTTGCTTAGTGGTCCATTTCTACTTGAAAAACACATATTATCCATCCAATTCCGACATGTTTGACTGGACTGCACTTTTATTTTGACTTGAATATTTAATTTTCTGTCAAGCCTGCTATGACTCCGATTGTCGGGGGTCCGGAACACATCAAGTTTCTTGTAGTGATTATCAGAAGGAATCTTTCTTTTAAAAAAGAGAGATAAGGTCAAGATAAGAATTTGTACTGTGTCTGTAAAACAATGTCGCGTGAGTCTCGTTTGTCCTTTTGATACTTTTCTCCCTCTATATAAGGGAGCTCTTTCTCATTGTAAGGTATTCGGAGTTCGGCTAATAATATTCAGTGTGTTTCAAAAACATTATGTTCTCTTATATTCTTTTAGTTCTTCCTTAGTTTCCAAATGTTCTAAATAACATAAATTTGAATGATATGGAGTACGATTTGAGTAAAAATCAATATGTTCTGTAGTTGCACCTTCAGGGTGATCCTTTGCATCAAAAAGTTCTCTACTGACCATTGATCCGTCCGGAGTTATGGTGATTTATAGAAGTCCAAGAGGGCCCTTTTTTGAGCCTATTGAGGCGTTGTGTGGGTTAGAATACCGAGATTTGCTATAGATTGCTTTCACTCGACCTATTTGGTATCAAACTCAGGTTGTTATCTTACTCATATTATGATAATTTATGTTAGTAAGGACTGGAAGAAATTAAGGAAGAACGTTTCTCAACCATGTCTTCTCCAGAAAGCTCATATCCGTTCTTATTGTCTAAATCATCTTCTACATCCTCTTCTTCAACCTCTTTTCGAAAATCCGATGCTTCAAATATGGATTATCTCTATGAGATAGCTTATCTTTCTGAATTTAATAAAGTTCCACTTACAGATCTACCTCTTGTAAATTCAAATCTCCCTTACATCAAACCTCTTCAGTCTACATCTAAAATTTTTCGTAGCCTAATCTCTCCTAAAAAAATCTAAAGTCAAAGAATTTGTTCAAACCTCAAAGTTTGATCAAAATCTTCTGCCTGCAACAGAAAAATAACAGTTTGTTACACTTGAATTACCCTCTCATCTACCAAGAGTTCGGCTATCTGAAGGATATGCTCATCTTCATTTTGGAGCTGTCAGATTGGCCTTAACTCTTCATGGAATAAAAGGTCTTCCTACAGTTTCAAGAATTACCTTGCCTCTCACTCGTTTCTCTGAGTATCAGCACGCCCGCATAGGAACTGTAGAAACAACTCTTAATGTTGGAACTATCTTGGTCACAATGTTTCCAAATTTCAACATGCCTATTTCTGACCTACAGTTGCTTGGAGCCTTAAAAGTCCAAATACAAATAGTTGGAGTTGTACCATCCACTGTCGCAGCCTTAAAAGTCCAAATACAAATAGTTGGAGTTGTACCATCCACTGTCGCAAATGCAGCTACTCTTCATTATAAGATGGTATATAGAATTCAAAATCATTCCCTTAATTTTGTTCAATCTCAAGGAACTGATGATGCTCTACTCCTTCATGTAGAGTCAGATCATGTCCCCGGTTGTACCTATGTTCTTAGACAAATCCCACGTGCAGAATTGCTAAAGCTTGCTCCAGAAACATGGATCTTGAGTTATGAACAAGCTCACAAAGGAAATAAAACTTCTGCTCCAATACAATCCAAAGAGTCTTTCTTCAGAAAGAAGTTCAAAAAAGATATTGAAATAGCCTTCAAAAGAGAAATTGTACCAAAGAAACCTTCATGTTTTGATGTAAATGGAAGGCCACAATATAGCAAAGCAGATAATACTGGACATATTTTCTGGGAAGTATGTAACTGCTGTAGTTGCCTTGATGCAAATCTTGATGTTTCACCAAGGATTTGTGTCATGGATACTGACCTACTTATAGCTTAGCCTCTGTTTGTTAAATTTTTTTTGTTTAAAAATATGTTTTTTATGTTTTCTAGGTAAAATGTGTGATTGAAAAATAGAGAGAGAAAATGTGTGTGGTTAAAAGTGATTTGAGAAATTGTGTAAGAAAAAACATGTTTTCCAAACACATTCTTATATTATGGATATGAGGAAAACCCATTTTCTGATATACAGAGAGAATCATAGATAGATAGAGGTGTGAGACCTCAACTACATTTGTGTTCCTTGGCATTTTTCCCCTAATTTTAGTTATTCAACTAAATCAAAAAGTATATATACATATATGAGAGTAGAACAAATAACCAAAAAACTGTCAACAGATAATTCATGGCAGCGAAAAGGAGAACAGAAAACGCTAATCTTTATTCATTTTGCACCTAAGTATAGAAATTAACAACAAAGAAACCATCTTATCCAGCATTATATTCTCTACACTAAACTTAAAACGAATATCCCATTTCCAATGGTTATTATTCTTTCACTTCCATAACGAATAATCAATCAAAATGTCTAGCAATTAACTGATAACTCTAATTATTGAAAATAAAGCTCAGTGTATTGCATTTGAAATTCAAATACAATATCTCCAATACCATCATACCTCAACAAGCTATCCAATTCTTATGCGTACTAATGATCGCAGACAAGAGCCCGGCTGATGAAACCAACATCGGCGCGGAAAGCTTTCCTTTGCCATCTCGAATATCAGCCAATGCCATCAATCCATCCGCCAAATCCTGAATTGTAGAAAGCTTCTTCATAAACTTCTTCTCCCTCAATTTCTTCAACTTCCCCATCTCCTCTTCGCAACTAATTCTCCTCAACTCGGCCAATTCAATGCTCGCCATAAAACACCTCTCATCCTCACTAACTTTCCTCAATTCTCTAACCTTCAAACTCACGCTCCCAAAATAACCAATAAACTCGCACCAACCACTCATTTTCTGCAATCTATTCAAATAACTTTTATCAATCAAGCCCGCTTTTCCTAACCAAACAAACTGTTCGATAAAGAAATACAACCCTTCTCCTCCATAGGCTATTAAAAAAAGAATCAAGTCCAAATTATACCCAGAACTGAAGCTGGCCGTCCTCAAAGCATTCACATCCTGAACAAATTTTCCCAAACGGAACGCTTTACGGCTTATTCCGACGCTCGACTCGAAGGATTTGAGGCGATCGAGATCAATTAATGGGTTTTTCGTGTCAGCGTTGATTGAGGAGGCAAGAATTATTTTGGTAGCATAGCGTGAGATTTTGAGTAGTTTGTCTACACCATCTCTTTTGGCCAAGTAGATTTCGAGGTGATTCAAGAAATCTTTGGTCGGTTTTGTAGGAGGAATCTGGGTTTTGGAAATTTGAGTCGAAACTTTTGGTTCCATGGACAATTTGCAGAATTCGAAATTGATGAAGAAGGAGATATAATGTTTGTTATTAATTTATGGGTGATCAAATAATCCGTCAAACCCGCTAAATTGAATAAAATCACAATAAATAGTTTGATTTGGTTCGATTTCAAATATGAAATGGTTTAGTTTACTTTGGAAATTTTTTTAATCGTTTTAAACGATTTGGTTTAGGTTTCAATTGTTGAAATTGCGATTTCAAACCGCAACCCACTAAGTTCTAAACAAATTATAAAAAAATAAAATAAATAAAGTCTAGAAATAGCTTATCAAATTCAAATTGTTATTGAAATTTTTAAGTCATTTTGATTGCTGTTTTGATTTCTTTTCTAGTATAAATGAGTTATAGAATAACTTTTATCAAAATTTGGACCTATTTTTGAAAGATTTTTAGCATCGGTCAATTGCAAAAAATGTGAAAATTTTTCAAGAATAAGATTATGTTCTAATCTATACATGTTTGATCCTTCCTAAAAACAGTCCAATTTCATTCCCAACTATAACTATTGAATGCAACAAAAAAATTAAAATGAAGTTTGCAGTTTCCATTGAAGAACTTTATAAAGAAATTAGAAGGAGAATTCATTAGAACGTATATTTATAGCATACTAACTAGAAAAAATACACTTGTAGTAACATAGTATGTTGTCTTTTATTTATGTGAATGACTTTAAACAAATATATTTCGTTGTAGTTGCAATCTATTGGAGTAATCCTCTTATCAATGTGAGTTGCATCATAAAAAAATTCAAGAACACATTTTGACGTGATCTAAGTAATGGTCAGTTAGTATTTTTTAGTTATCGACCATAAAGTTGGTAATGATCCTTTACTCAATACTATGTATCAATTGCGAAATTTTTAATTTTTGCTATTGGTAGATTAATCACTCATTCATTCTTGCATTATCGTACAAGAATATGCCTTGGTTTAGGATCTACGAATTTATTTGATTGTAAATCACGGTTTTAAACTGCACCAAATCGCAAAACATGGTCTGGTTTGATTTGGTTTAGGAAATGAAATAGTTTGATTTGATTTAAGAAATTTTCAAACCGTTTTATTATTATTATTATTATTTTCATTATCTTAATATATATAATAACATGATAGTTGGCAATGTTTTCCCGGCAAAACTGCTAACATCATTTTTTTTCTGTCAAAATATGACATTTATTTGTTTGACTTAAGATCGTTAAATCATTACTCATATATCGAAATTGGCACTCATTCCCCACTATACAAGGATCAGTGCATTAGTACTAACAAATTGTTTAATCAATTATATAATGCATTGATTCATTAGTTGGATCACTTTTATATGGATTTCAAGGACAAATTATGTAAGATTCAAGAATGTTAAAAAAAAAAGCAATTTTCTTTTGTGAAATAGAATTTTTTTTTTTATCATTATTATATTTTGACATTACTAAAAATATCTACAAAAATATTAACGCAAGAAATAAAAAACATTGTTATTTTCCATAAATAAATTTAATACACGTGCAATTCCTTTTCATGTATTGATTGATGTTCTGCACTATCAAATTGAAAAGTTTTAATTCACATCTCATTTTTTAAAATTCGTTTTTAACTATATTTTATCAATGAAGTATTCTATACATGATATAAAAAAAAATATCTACTTTTTAATCATATATTCTCCTATAATATACATTTCTATACCACATTTCTTTTTAATTGTATTGTATGCAATGATCATGAATCATAATTGTTTATCGAAAAATTCTTCTGAGGTACAAAGAAATGGAATAAAAAAAGGTCTTCTCTTCCAATTTCAATTTCATCTCTATCAAATTTAATTTAATATCATAATAATAAACTGATTAAGAAATTTTTCATTATTATCACACAATCAATTTCTGATGGTGAAGAATGTTAGAAAAATGTTAAATCATCATGAGATCCTCATAGGCTAAATATATTGTCACCACAAATTTTACTCAGTATACCACATTATATTACCGCCTCTATTAAATATGATTTTTATAAATACACCACAATACATATACAAATATACCTCTTATCTAATTATAAAACAAAAAAATGTACACCACAAACCCAATCCAAATTATTCGTGAGTCCCCTTCTCCATCAAATGATAAAGATATTAAACATCGATCAAAGAATTATAATTTATTGAATTGATTTCCCTCTCGACCATTTTAGTTGCAGAACGAATCACTTCAATTTTTAGGCCGAGACTGATGTTCGTAGAGCATATCAGTCCTCTTTTGACTTCTGTAATGGATCCATTATGTGTAGTTTCTGAGCAGCCTTCACATAAGAGCTTCCATCCAAAATGTATTCCATCACAGCAATAGCCTCAATTTGTCCAGGATGGTGCTTCAGTTTATGCGCCAAATGATCGATAAATTCAAGTTTCCATCGATAAATTTAGATTTCCCATTCATCACTTCACCAAAAATTGCTGATAAAACTTCAGACAAAACCACAAGAACATTGGTATCGAAAAAAACAACTGAAGAAAATCCAAAGCATACTGATGTACCATTGACAAGTGCAAGGCCTTCCTTAGGCCCTTGTATTCTTAGTTAATCAGATTAGATTTCACTAATTTCCTCTCTCATGTTCAATTAATTAAAAAATGATGATATAAAAATCAAGACAATTTAATTCGAAAACAGTAAATTAAACTTCTTTTCTTACTGTTGAACGGATTTAAAGGTCTGAAAACACAATAAACAATTGTATTTGATATTGGAAAAGAAAGATAATTGAAGAAAATTATTTGGAAGATTGTGGTGTACAAAGATTAGTGAGAGAAAATTTAAAGGTTATTTATGTAATTTTATTTATGTTTATTATTATAAATAAACAAAATATTTTAAATTGTGGTGTGAAAATTAATTTTTGTAGTGACAATATAGCCATATGTCTAATTTTATAGAGCTACATTTTGGTAAATAAGTAAACTGTTTATAAATTAATTTATAAATAAAACTTTTTTTTTAAATCACTTTTTAATTACACATATTTCTTCAAATCACTTTTTAACCATATATTTTTTACCTCGAAAACATTACGTTCTTTATTTATAAACAAAGAAGATTGGTTTAGATTTGTGCTTCAAAACTTGAAGTTAAACATGTCTTTATGACAAGCACGTGACAATTTGTTCTGCGGGTGTATAGTGTGAATATTATAAATTATATTCTGGAAGATAAAATAGAGTACAAATTTTCTTAAAATTATTGGTGAATAGTGTGAATATTGTAAATTATATTTTGAAAAATAAAATATGAAAAAAACTTAGCTCCTATTTGATTTTGATTAAATTTTGATTTTAATATCAAGTCAAAGTCAAGAATTAATTTTAACCACACATTTTTTGGAATCCACAACTTTTTAACTACACAACTCATTAACATTTATTAAAATCTACTAAAAATTTGATTTTAATCTATACCAAATAGGGGCTTAATATGAATCAAGAAAGGAAAACTATGGAAATGAGAAATGTAATCTCTAAATGGTAGACCGATGTTAGAGCTTAATTCTATATCTTTAAGAAAATTATACTGCCTAGATGCTCACCATACGTTTACAATCGCTTTTCAAGATACAACGATCTTTTTCTTGCAATAGAAACATTTCAAATAGTAAGAACGACGAAATCGGACTTGTTTTGTACTCTAGACATAATGAACTTATGCACTTTTTTTGAAAAGACTGCAAAGTATGATAATGAAATGAATATATATTTTTCTAGAGAGCCACCTCTCGATGGATGCCCGAGCTATCTGCTCAAATTGGAATTCTGAACTAAAATAAATAAAACTAAAGTCTTTTATTTTAACTTTCTTCAAAATGAATATATATATATATATATATATATATATATAACTTGGGGCATGATCCACGATTCGTGCCCATGCCGTTCAGGAGGGAGCTGGTGAAGGCGGAGATGCGCACGCGATTACTTTGTACTAAACTCAATAGGATTTAGGTTCTCCCTTCTCCAAATACTGTTGATAGCCCTTTAGGCCCACACCAAAGCCTCAAAGTGGAAAGCTATAAACTAGCCAAAGTTCATTATTTTTCCAATTTGTAACAAACTTACATTTTCTCTATTTATTCCAAATAAGCTAATTTTAACATCTCACTTTTATCCGTCAATTTCTTATTCATCCAAAGATAATTTTACGAATTCAAATATACTATAATAATCATCTAATTACGTATTAGAATAATTAGGACTTCTCACCCTTACGAAATTAATGTAGGGACCGACCCCAATAATTGGCCAAAGTTGAACAATTTCAACCATTTCCAACATATTTAATTAACACTTAAATGAATTTTGTCATTAAAGATTGATCGGCCAAAATATAATGAAAGATAGAGGACTGACTTGCTGCTTTTTTTTAAAAAAAAGAATTATGGGATCAACTTCCTACTGAACAATAGATTGGGTTCCGATGTGCAATCTATTCCATCTGATCATGGTCTTGTTGATGTGTGTGCCTATGATGTAATATATTTTTTTTTACATAAACATAAATTTATATATTTAATCATTTCTTCAAACTTTTCTCTTTAGTATTATTTTCAATTAAATGAAAAGAAATTGATTTTTCTCTGATTATGACAGATCAATAATATATTTATGGGGAATTTTTTAAAGTGTAGATAGATTTTTAGCACTTATGAGGGTTTTAATTTTGAGTGACTTTTATTGGAGATTTTTTAAATGAGCTTAACACACACTTAAGAGTTTTTTAGCTAGAGATCTTGAAAGTTTTTTAAAAAATAAAATTATATATATTCCTTAATGAAATTCTCAATTTTATTATATCAACTTTTTTATTGATATAAGTTCATTTTTAAATTAAAAATGAATTATTATTTAAGTCATGAGTAATTCTTTATTTATACAGTTTTAAGTTAATATATATATATATATAATCCCAGGTGATAGATAGAGAAGAAATAAAACTAATAACATCAAAATCTAAACAAAATATATGAAGAAACTTTGATATTTTATTGAATATTGAAAGATTTGAATACAAGATAATTTGAATGTGCAGAGAATTTATCACTCGTATAAACACTGCCTTACAATGAATTGAAACTTGAAATTTATAATGAAAAAAAGGTTACACTGAAATAATCTTGAAAAGTAAATTACAGAGAGAAATTCTTTGACTGAACAGTATTTTGTCGACTACTTTTCCAAAAGTTGGAATCTTGAATAGTTGATTGGATTTTGAAAGACGTTGATTGAAAAGTATCTTGTCTCCCACTTGCACCGAAAGTTTGAAAAGATATCTTCAGATTCGACAAATATTGAGATTTCTTTTGAGCTGACATAGATTAAAAAACATTTCTTTTGAACGTAGAACTCGGTACTCTCTGAAATCGTCAAGAAAACTTCGTTCATATAATCATTTGGTCCTTTGAAGAACTTCTTGAAGAGATTCGTCTAAATCAATTCCTTAGCAGTCATATTCATTTTGATAGAAGTCATTGTCAAAGTCTGCTTATGAGTTGGTCTCAGAAGATTCTTGAACTGAAGAAGCGTTTTCAGCAAGAGCGGCAATTTTTCTGCTAAAACCGCCATTTCTTCAGGACTAGTACATTTTGCAAGAAGTGTTAATAACCTACTTTTCTTAGCAAGGAAATCAACATGGGCATCTTGAAGTTTCTTCGAAGGTTGTCCTTCATTAATTTTGTGTGTGTGTGTTTTACGTTCTTCAGAGTAAGTTTAATATGATCATAGTCTCAGACTCGTGAAAACTTTATTTATAATTCTTCTTCAGACATCTTTTTACCACCCTTTAATTTTGAATTTTCTAACAACCCTTTTTGGACTGAAATAATTGTTTGGATCTTGAATAAGGAGAGAGTCCCAATAGAGAATCCATGAGACTTTGAAAATGTAAGCAAATTGAAATAAAATATTTTCTTGAGGCTTAAGAAATGATTCTGCCTCATTTTTGAAATGATTCAAACCTTGAAGAGAGAGATTGAGAAGAATATTCTCTTCAAGCCCAAAATATTTGAACCAATTTTGAAATCATTTTGGAAAAATGTTTTGATAATTTTGATGAAAAAGGATAAACCAAGAATTATCACTGGTCTAAAAAAAGGACATTAAACCAGGCATCTTAATAATCCAAATAGTTAAAATGAAATGAGAAATTTTCACCTTTTACAAGGTTCATCTTTTTCTCTATCCAAGGTTTTTGTCCCCAGTCATCATAAGACAATACCTTACAAATTGAGATTTTTGAAAAATCAATATGTTGAGGATTTTGCTTATTTTGAGTGTGAGTTATAATTGCAGATCCCATTTTGAGAAGGATCTTTTTGTAGAACTCACGAGATTTTTGAAGGGTAGAAGGTGAGAATTGGAAATTTGGAGGAAAAATATCTGATAAATAATCATTTAGATCAGAATATTTTTCTACCCAAGAGGGTTCCATATTGAAAACTGATTATCAGTCATTTTTTATGAAATATTGAAAAGGATTTTTATTGATATCTGGGAGCTTGCCAAAACCAGTTTGAAATGCTTTCTTGAAATTTGAAGGTTTTGGTTTATCTGGAGTTTGGGGAATTTTTCCAAGAATAGAGAAGTTGTTTGTAGAAGAAAGAGAGGCAGTGTTTGAGGATGAATCAATTTTGCTGATATTTTGAAAAGAATATTCGATTAAAGGTAGGGCATCTTTCTTGCCCTTATTTTTGTTTTTTTGAGGAAGTAGTCATGGAGGAAGCCATGTCTTCAAGAACCTTATTGTAACAATCTATATTGGTACTCTTCTTTTGAACTCTCTTTGGGGGTGGCCTTACTTTCGCTTGGAATTTCTCTCCTTTTTGTAAGAAACTCTCTTGTGAGGAAGTCTGCCAAAATGTTATTCTTACCTTATATATATAGAATTTTGAAATCAGAACATGACAAAATAGCTTGCCATCTTACAAAAATATGTTTTGAGATAAGATTTTTGACGTCCTTTTGTAAAACGTCGCTTTACAATCAATTTTTAAAATAAATGATTTATTTATTAAATCATCTTGAAATTTTGATACACAAAGAACAATTGAAAGAATTTCCTTCTTGACTGTTGAATAGTTAATTTGAGCACCAGTCCAAACCCTGGAATAGTCATGGACTAGCTGTTCTTGATTTGACCCGTTTGGAATCTGCTTTAAGACTCCACCAAACCCTATGTCTGACGCATTTGTTTCTACGATAAGATTGGCATTTGGATTAATAATAGAGAGGCATGGGATACTCTTGATAGCACTTTTGACCTTTTGGACAGCTAAAGTGCACTCAGAGTCCCATGGTTTTGGATTATTTTGAAGTCTTTTGAAAAGAGGGACACAGAGAATCCTGATATTTTGAATAAAGTCGGACACGTAACTAACACATCCAAGAAATCTTTGAAGACTGGTCTTGTCAATAATTTGACCTGGAAATTTGTCAGTAAAATCCAAACTTCTTTGAATTGCTATAATAGTTCCTTGAAAAATCGTATGTCCAAGAAAACGAATACTTGTTTGACATAAAAAAAACTCTTTACAGAAACTGCTAAACCATTAATTTTGACAATATTGAAAAATGTATTTAAATGTTTGAAATGTTGCTCTAAACTTTCAGAATAGAGAATAACATCATCAATGTAAACAATAATAAAATTTTGATAAGGATTGAAAATATTATTCATGATTTTTTTGAAATTCAGAAGGGACATTTTTGAGACCAAAAGGCATGACATTCCATTCGTATTGACCAAATGGAACATTAAATGCAGTTTTATATCTATATTCTTCTTTAATTTGAATCTGCCAAAAGCCAGATTTCATATCAAATTTTGAAAAGATAACTGCCTTGAGAAGTCGATTCAGTATATCTTTCTTTTGAGGAAGTGGATATCTTATCTACTGAAGAATAGAATTGGAGCACCATGCTCAATTTCTGCTTGATTGAGAACATAAAACGCAAAACAACACCAAGGAGATTTACTGGGACGAGTAAGTCCTTTTGACAGTAAATCATGAATTTCCTTAGTACAATAATCAAGGAGTTCTTTGTTCATTTGAATAGGTCTTGATTTAGTGGGAATCTTTGATTCATGAAAATCAAAATTATATGGAAGAGAAACAATATGCTTCTTTCTATTCCAAAATTTATTAGGAATAGTAGAACATACTTCAGTTTCAAATTTTTGAAGGAATTGAGAAATCTTTTCTTTATTTGAAGAATTTTGAAGTTGATCAGTTATTCGTTGAAATTTGATTTCTTCATTGAGAAAAAAAACATGTTTTTTGAAATTAATACTGTTGACAATTTGAGAAATTGATGCTTGCTTAAGAGCATTAGCATCTTTGAAAGAAGGAGGATTTGTAAATTTGAAAAACAAATCTTGTCCAAAAATATTTGTTTTAAGACCATTTTCATTTGCTTGAAATGGATAAATTTGAACAATGAAATGAGTGCCAAGAATAACTTCTTGATCCAAATCCTTAACCAAATAAAAAATATTTCTGAAACAAATATTGGAATTGCAAACATGAGCTTTTGAAAGTTTATATTGAATATTTAATTTTTTACCAGTAGCTCCATAGAGACGTTCGGTAGTTTTTCAAAGTATTTTGTAGGGATTAATCCTTCACGAATACAATTCTGATCAGCTCCAGAATTAATTAAGACTCTAGTTGTAAGTTTGAAATTCTTATAAATGATTATTGTCATCTGACAATACCATTTTTGAAGTTGAACACGATTAATAACATTAATTTTCTCTTCATCAGTAAGAGGAAAATCTGAATCATTAAATCGTTCAGGATGATCATATTTTTCAATATACTTTCGCTCATTGACAGAGCTGGAATCAGATTCATCTGAAGAAGGAGAGGAAGATGAATCATTTTGAATTTTTGATGAGTTATTCTTTAGAAGAGTAACTTCAAGCTTGATGTCTGTGACTTGACGTTCGAGATTAGAAATTTGAGATTTCATTTCTTTGACTTCTGATTTTAAATCAGAACTGGAATATTTTGATACTGCTTCTTGATTAAATCTTTTTAGTATTTCTTTCATACTAAATGGCTCTGGTAAATTTTTTGAAGAAGAAGGAAGAAGCAAAGTGATGAGAATCGAGAAAGTCAAACCTCGATGCGCGAGCTTGTGGGACCCATGACGAGATTCGATGCCAAGGAGGTTCAAGATCCGAGGCTAAATAATGTGAATAAGTCAAGAAAAGAAGTCAAGAATCAAGTTGGAGCCAAGAAGTAGAAGAAATTGGACTGAGCCAATTTCGGTCGACCGAAAGTCATTCTGGTCGATCGAAATTCTGCAGAGGATTTTGAAGGCAGCCTCAGTCACGTTCGGCTGAGGGTTGGTCGACTGAAAGTCCCATTTCGATCGACCCTGTGATCGACCGAAATAATCTCGGTCGACCGAAACACTCCGTTTCACAAAAACGGGGTTTTTCTTGCAAATTCCGAATTTGCATCTTTTGCCCAATTTTGTACATTATATACACATTTTTTTTCATTTCAAACATTAACTTGGTTGTTCATTTGAGCTTGCTCTTAAGAGAGACTCCTTGAGGTAAGGTTAACCTCCTTTGTTCTTGTATTATCCTTGGAATTTCTTCAACTAAATCTAGAGTATTATTATTCTTGTATTTGTTGTTGATTTCCGCCACCTTGGAATTTGTTTGATTGATACCCATTGTGTTAGGGTTAGTTTAATCCTTGAATTTTGGGTTAGATTTAAACTTGGGTTAAGGTGTTTATCCCTTATTTTACCACTTTAGCTTTCTTGGGTTGGTATTAAAATTGTTGTGAAAATTTTTGGTCAATATACCGAAGGGGTTCGCATCATTTGGTATCAGAGCTTGGGTCTAATTTGGTAAACCTATCTTTACTTGCTTCTTGTTATCCAAAAAAAAAAAAAAAAAAAAACGAAAATTGAAAGAAAATTGGGGAAAATTTATATGCCCATGTGTATTTATTGATTCTATGTATTGAGTATATTGATTGTGAGTTTGTTGGAGGAATTCCATTCTTCATTCACTACAAAACCTACACTTTCCAATTGTGTACACAAAGTGTTTGATAAATTGTCCCAAAGAAAATACCCCATTCATCCCTTATTATTCAATGCCCATAACTTGTTAATTACTTTGGGCTATCTAATTCCATTATTGAGATTGAGTTATCAACAGTATACCCCATATATCACTTGATCCATACATTGGGTAATATTGATCATTCATTCCTTGCCATATTTGAGTTGTTGGGGGTATTCATTTATCCACATTATACACATTCAAGGCCACTTCAAAGATTGAATACAAAGTGTTTGCTAAATTACCTAATTGAAAATTTACACTTTTTGTGCTTATTGTTCTACATCAATGCCTTGTCTATTATTTGTGGTTTGTCAATCCCATTGCTAAAATTCTATTCCTAGCATCTTATCCTACATATCAATTGTTCCTTTTGATGATAGCAAGCACATAAATTCTACTTGCTATTGCATCTACTTGCTATAAATTCCTTTTTCCTTGTTATTTCTTTAACTCCACAAGAAATATACTTTGTGGTTTAGTTGATTACCTTCCTTGGAAAACTTGAGAAATGAGATTTTGAGTGGAAAAAGGCAAGAGTGGTGAGTTCAAGGGTAAAAACCAAATTTGAGTGAAACACGAGAGAAATATTTTCTTGTGAGAACACTTTCACACTTGCACACCATGTCCATTTCCAATTCTCAAACTCAAGATTTGAAGTACTTGTTGGAAATTCTTTCAACCATCATGACTAGATAAATGGAGAAAAGTGGGGGTGAGTTGAAAAATTTAGGAACAAGAGGGGAGAGTACATCAAATAGGGGAGGTGAAGAAATGATGTGTAGTAGAAGAAGGGTGAAGGATAATCTTGGGGACATAGTGTATGGGGATGGAGTTAGAAAACAAAATGGGAGTTTGAATAGGAAAATTAGAAGGGATGTTTGAAGTAATGAAAGGGATAGTGAACAAAATGGAAGTATGGATAGAAGAAGAAGAGAGTGGGTAGATAGGAGTGGAGATGAGTTGGATGATAGGAGGAATGGAGTTGTTGAAAATATTGATAGTGTGAGAATGCAAAATTCATCATTCCATAGGATTGGTGAAAATAGAGAAGTAGTGAATGAGATGAATGCTAGGCTACCAAAATTTTTGGCCCATGATAATGAGAGGTAGAAGCATGGAGGGAATACTTTCTACACTAGATGCCTTTTGGGGGATAGGGATGTAGTCTCATTATAGATGGGGAGAGTGACACGAATTTGGTGAGTGCTAGTAGGGTAGAGAAATTGGGGTTACCGGTTATGAGACATCCTAATCCTTATGTATTGCAAGAGTTGGGTGACGATGGGGAAGTGAGAGTGAGTGAACAAGTTCTTCTTACTTTCAACATTGGAACCTATAGTGACCAAGTGATACGTGATGTAGTTCCAATACACAATACTCACATAATTTTGTGAAAACCTTGACAATGTGAGCAAAATGCGAATCTTGATAGGAGGAGGAACCGGTGTAGCTTCAAAATGAATGAAAAAAAGGATGTGATCCTAACTTTGAGCCCGGAAGAAGTATGCAAAGACCAAATGAAGCTCAAGAAGGAATTAGAGGAAGAATAAGAGAAAGAAAAGGAAAAGGAAAAAGAAGAAAAAGAAAGGGAGAATTGGAAAATAAAAGAGAATTCAATTGAGAAAATTGAAGAAAGCAAAAATGAGAGCATGAGAGTTGGGGCCACGTCCCTAGAAAAAGGAGAGGCAATGAGAGTTGGAGCCATGACTCCAGAGAAAGGAGAGGTAAGAGAAGAACCGAGATTTTAGGTTCCTACCTCAGAAAAAGGTGAGGAAGTGATGAGTGCCACCAAAAAAATTGAGAGAAAAGATCACCCCAAAATTTTCTTTACTCTTAAATATTCTAACACTTCCCTCCCTAGCTTGGTTACTTCTTTGTTGCAGGGGATCGTTAAGCATACTTATCGAAGCAACAAGGAGCTCCAAAGGCATGCCGTGTGGAAGAAATTCATGGAAACATTTTTCTACAACAGCGAGTACAACCGAGGTAAAGAAAATGATATAACCAATGCAACATCTAGGAGGTATGCTCCTAACATTTCTTTGAATGCAAGGTTATTGTATTTTGAATACATTAGAGGATTGTATGATCTTGATGTAGATTTGACAAGTGTGTTATTGACTTGTGAAAATGTAAAGTGCGGTAAGGATCATTGTCATGATGAGTGCTTAATTTGTAAACGCAACTTTTTGCATGTTCCCAATTGCATAAGTACCAAATCTTTCTGTGAAAATGTTGAATATAGTACATATCATTGGCATGATGAATTCTTATTTTGTGAAAATATGCTTGATGTGCCTATTTTCCCTCTAAAGGAATTGCTAGTTAGGGGAGTCCATGGGAGAAATTTATTGAGATGTCTTGATGATAAAAAGGACTTCACTTCTAATATTTCTTGATGCCCCCTCATTTTGTTTTGAACATGTTAGGGCATGCATGTTAATCATCCAAATTTGTTAAATATTTATGAATCATGTTGTGAGCAATATCTTGATAGATTCTATGGGCATGATAATGATTTGTTTTGAAAAATTGGATTGTTTCTTTTTAAATGTGTCATGCGCGAATTGTTAGTAGGGAAGGCACATGATGATTGTTTGATGGGGCGATTTAAAATCAACGGGGTTTTAGGGGTATTATGTGATCAATTTTATTGGCCTAATTTGAAGATTGGTATTGAACATATTTGCACTTGTCGTAAATGCCTAACTTGCAAAATGGCTAAACTCAAGTTTTTGCCCCATGAATTCCATACATATTTGCCCATCATGAGTAAACCTTGGATTGCTAATCCTATAAATTTTATAGCGGGTTTACTTGGAATAAAGAGAGAAAATGATGCTATTATTGTGATTGTGATTGTTGGTAGGAGTATTAAAGTGTCACATTTTATTGCATGCCATGAAACCAACAAGGTCATCAATATGGCTAATCTTTTCTTTTGGGAAGTCGTGCTTTGCACGAAGTTGGTGATAATTTTGTGGTTGTTAAATTTGCTTGCAATTTAATTACTTATCATATTAGCAAGTTTTCTCCACTTAAAATTGCTTGTGACTTTAACCTATTAACTCTGTTGAACTTTATGCATATGTTTATTGAAGAAATAGTTGGTTTAGGTGGGCACGAGAATGCACCTTTGGTTAAGCCCCTTTGCAGGAGGCTCGACCTTCCATTTGAGGGAATTGGTATACAATGTATTTCCAATGCCAACCATGTTCAGAAGCATATTCCATTTGACCCGGGCGGCCGGATATGTTCCCATTCGTGGAAGGAGCGACCCCCCGATCAAATAAAATCCGAATTACTACTCTGCGGTGTCGGTACATCTCAAGCACTTGGAAACGCCTACAAATTGATTTTGCACGGTGAGTATGAAATTTCAGTTACATTTATTGTGTCTAAATTTTCTATTTTCATTGTAGGTGTCGATTCGTGGTCGAATCTCTTTCGAGATGGAAGGGATGATGAGAATCGCGAAGATCTAACTTCATTGCACGAACATGTGATCCACAATGTTGCAAGATCAAAGTTCAAGGAGCCTCAGAAATTGCACTCAAGCAAGATTTGACGTCGAATCCTTTTCAAGAGGGAGTGGATGATGAGAACCGAGCAAGTCAAATCTCGATGCGCGAGCCTGTGGAACCAATGACGATATTCGATGCCAAGGAGGTTCAAGATTCGAGGCTAAATAATGTGAATAAGTTAAGAAAAGAAGCCAAGAATCAAGTTGGAGCCAAAAAGTAGATGAAATTGGACTGAGCCAATTTCGGTGGACCGAAAGTCATTCCGGTCGACCGAAATTCTGCAGAGGATTTTGAAGACAGCCTCAGTCGCGTTCGGCTGAGATTTGGTCGACCGAAAGTCCCATTTTTGTCGACCCTGTGATCGATCGAAATAATTTCGATCGACCAATTCGGTCAACCGAAACACTCCGTTTCACAAAAACAGGATTTTTCTTGCAAATTCCGAATTTGCATCTTTTGCCCAATTTTGTACATTATATACACATTTTTTTCATTTCAAACATTAACTTGGTTGTTCATTTGAACTTGGTCTTAAGAGAGACTCCTTGATGTAAGGTTAACCTCCTTTGTTCTTGTATTATCCTTGAATTTCTTTAACTAAATCTAGTCTTGTATTTGTTGTTGATTTCCGCCACCTTGAAATTTGTTTGATTGATATCCATTGGGCTAGGGTTAGTTTAATCCTTGAATTTTGGGTTAGATTTAAACTTGGGTTAATGTGTTTATCCCTTATTTTACCACTTTAGCTTTTTGGGTTGGTATTAAAATTATTGTGGAAATTTTCGGTCAATATAACGAAGGGGTTCGCATCACAAAAAGAACCTTTTCTTTAATTGAGGGTTATAAATCTTCTCAATTATTTTTTTAAAAGTCCTTCTTCTTTAGTCAAGACATTTGTGGATTTGCAACCACAAACTTCTTTTTGATGACTATTTTGAGAGGAGGAAAAATTAGATTCGTTATCAGAATCTTCTTGATGATGATAAACTTGTTCCAATTCAGAATCAGAATTTCCTTCTGAAGAGGAATTGAGTAAATTTAGAAGTTCAAATTTAATATCTTCATCAATTTGAAGATTATTAACTTTTCCTTCATAGGACATTTATTTGAATAATGTCCTATTTGATGACATTTGTAACAAGTAATTTTGGAAGTATTTTGAAATTTCTTTTTTAAATTTTCTTTGAAAAGTTTTTTGAGTAGATTTGTGAAATTGAGGAGGGGAGAAGGAAAATTTTTTATTTTGATTTTTGAAGATGAAGGAGAAATATTTTCAAAACCATATTGCTCGCAAAATGATCCTAACTCATTTCTAGTCCCATTTCATATTTGAGCTTAGCTTTGAGTTTGATTTCATTACAAAGAGAAATTCCTCCCTTATTAATGAAATTAATAATTTCACCATAAGTAAGAGTAGAATAAGGAATTGAATTAGAACTTTGAGCTTTAATTGAATTGCGAATTTTTTCTGCAAAGAGTTTTGGAAGTCCTGAAAGAAATCTTTCTTTCCAAAAAATTTGATTGCAATCTTCACATAACATAGCTCTAGAAAGGAAAATATATCCTTATACCATCTAAAGTCATATGATTTTGGACAAGTTAGGCTCATCAGAATTTCAGATGACCTATCTTGAAGAAGAGTTGGAGTACCAATAAAATGTTTGATAATGGCAAAGATGAGTGCCATGAAACAATCATGAACAATTTGTTCACTTTCCCTTTTGGTAGCATTAAGGACTTCATTTCTTTCATTATTTGATAGATAATTAGCCCATCAACCTTTGAGTTGACCAGTAAATCCTATAATCAAATTATTATAGGCACTAACTTCGTCAATATTTTTGCATTTGTATGCATGAAAACATACAAATATTTTTTCAATTGTTTGAATAATCTGAAATTCAGTCATCCCATCGAAATTCCATTTGACAATTTCTTCACCAGAATAAGTATCAAAAAAATTTCTTTTAAAAGAAGTTTCTTCTAAAAGTAAATCTGGTTGAGAAGGTCGAGGATAAAAATGTGGGAAGTTTTGAAGAATTAAGTTTTTTTAATTTGTTAACTTGAAGAGTTTCTTCTTCAATAAATTGATTTTCAAGATAAAAAATATCAATAGTGTTGATATTTTTTGATGCACTTAGTTTTGAAAATTGTTTTGTAAGTTCTTTAAGAACTTCTGATTCGGAAGTCAAAGAACTTCCTAACTTAGGAGAAAGATTTGACTCGATAGGTTGAAAAAGTAAAGACTTTTTACTTTCAGATTTTGAAGAGGAGGTAGACTGATCCCTAAATGCTGAAAACACGTTAGGGGGTTTTGAGGTTTCAGTTCCAGAATTAATCTCAATTCTGGTTAACTGAGAACACATAGAATGAAGAACAATATTTGTGAAATTGTTCTGAGATTGAATATTTTTTATGTCAACTGTTTTAGCCGAAGCATTTTTAGTTCTATCATCTGAGATTTGTTTGAAAGGGGATGCAGTAACTTCTGCAGATTCATGTGGAAAGATAATCTCTTCAAGATGAGGGTATTCAGATTTGTAAATTTTTTTTGAAGAAGTTTTCCTAGTTTTTTCATTTGAATTTGTAGCTTGAACATGTTTTGATTTTGATTTTGATTTCTTTTTACCAAAAGCATTGAAATTAACCCAATCGAAAAAACTTAAGTCTTCAGATTGAGCAAATAACTCATCCCAATAAGATTCAACTTCTTCTTTTGAAAACATTTTCCTAAAATTTTTTCGAAAATTTTTGACATCAGGAGTTTGATCATTTTTGAATTCTTTTCTTCTATCAATGCTAGAAGAAATGACATTGAGCTGAGAAGATAAACTTCTTTTATGAAGAGGTTTCTTTTTTTGAAGAGGAATATCTTTTGAAGGAGGAAGCATATCAGATGCTGTTGGAGAACCTTGTTTAGATTCTTCAGAATATTGTGATTTTGGAATGATAGGTGTAAAATTAACATCTTTAAGCATGTCAAAAGAGGTGGAAAATCTATCAGATTGAAAAGAATTGTTAAAAGATCTAGTTGAAGCAAATCTTGAGAAATTTGAAGTTGATTCCAAAATCATCTTAACAGTTCCATCAGAAAAAGATAAAATTTGATTTGGAGTATCATGAGCAGGAGTTGGGTCAAGTTTATTGGCCCTAAGAATATCTCATTCAAGACTTCTGGTATGAAGATCCCATGGAATTCTTCTTGGAATCATTGTATTTGAATGAAGATCATTCACTTCCATAAGAAGTGAAACATCTCTTGGAGAGGAGTAAAGATCTCGAATATCGAGAGTAATATTAAGAAGTTTGTAATATACTCTGTATATTGCAGCAAAAGATTTTGATTCATCCAAACTAAGGTTCTTAGTCTGAATATGAAGTTTGAGAGTTTTGAGAATACGTTGGTCAAAAAGACTAACAGTAAAATTTGGATAACAGTTTGAGAAAATAGGTCCACTCCCTAGATTTGATTCTAGAATAGTGAGTAAATGTTCGAAATTTGAATGCATTTGATCACGAAGAGTGAGCAAAATTGGAATATCAAGACCAAGCCTGAACAATGGTTTAAGTGCAATTTCAACAAGACCAATATGTAAGAATTGAAATTTCTTACTATGTTCTTGTATAGAATTTTTTGAAAATAAAGCAATTTCAGTATCAAGACCTTTAATGGCAAGAGTTTGCTCAAAGGTTTTAATAACATAATTTTGAGTAAAATCAAACCGTCTTATTTCATAGACAGCACTCTTGTCTACTTTTGGAATACTCCAGTTATTCAAAAGTTGTTTAGTTTGAGAAATTTGAAGTTCATTTGAACTGAAATTCTTTTGAAAAGTTTCATTTTCATTTTGAGAAATTTCTTCTTCATTTTGAAATATTTTTGACAAATTATTAGTTCTATTTCTAGAACTACCAGATCCTCTAAACCAACTGCAAAAAGAAGACATGCTTGATCAATACACACACACACACACACACACTACTTTAAAAAGTATGGATGTTGAAGAATATTTCACATTCCAATTTTACCCTCTTTTCTTTTCCTTTATACCAACTAAATCCTTCTCCCAATTAATTACTTAGGGTTCAATCATATATTTAGTAATATATCCATTTTATCATTACACCTTTATTTAATAACATTAAATAATTCATTACATTTATTGTATAAAAATTTACAAAATTATAATATAATTTCATATTATTATATTTTCTCATTTATTTAGTATTAAATTAATTTATTATCTAATAATTTACAATGTTGTAATATGATTTCATATTATTATTCTCATGTTATTATCTTTTTCATTTATTTAATTTAATCTACATCTACATCTACAATAATAATAATATAATTTCATATTATTATATTTTCTCATTTATTTAGTATTAAATTAATTTATTATCTAATAATTTACAATGTTGTAATATGATTTCATATTATTATTCTCATGTTATTATCTTTTTCATTTATTTAATTTAATCTACATCTACATCTACAATAATAATAATATAATTTCATATTATTATATTTTCTCATTTATTTAGTATTAAATTAATTTATTATCTAATAATTTGCAATGCTGTAATATGACTTCATATTATTATTCTCATGTTATTGTCCTTTTCATTTATTTAATTTCATTTAATCTACAATAATAACAACAACAACAACAACAATAAAAATGGGAACGAGTGGAAAACCTTTGATATTACATTTAAAATTTTATTTATTTTCATTAAATATTATTAGTTATTATTTTAATCTACAATACATTTAGATATTTTTATCTTTTGTCAATAACATTCTTAAATATTTATTAAAACCATTAATTAATTCATAAGAAAAAAATAATTATATTTTAATTAAGAATATAAATAAATAATTCCAAAACCAAAATTTTTGTTTGAACTTCCTTTTTTTTTTAATTTAAAAAATATGCTCTCCTTATTAATTTTGTCTTGTCATTCATCATTTACAAAAGACGTGCGAAGCACGTACTTACTACTAGTATATATTAAAAAGGAATGAATGGAGAAACTTTTGAATGACAAATTCATCCTTATATATTTTGTTATATAAAAAAAAATCCTTACATATTTAAAATACATAAAAAAGAAGTAAAAAATAAACCAAAGAATCTCACTATTTCTTTTATGTAACTCAAACCTCGCTGGCAATAACACCTATGGACCTAATACTCGTTCGAGATCTGACATAAACGTGCGGGGATTACCCAACTAAATAGGTTTGTGGGTCGGGTATGGATGTAAATTTTAAAACCTGACATGTTTATGGGTCGGGTGTGGGTTTTACAACTAGACCTATACCAGACCCACATACTCATTCATTCCCTTAAAAGATTATACAATTTAAAACAAAAATGATTGTGTAAAAAAAAAAAATAGAACTCATTGGGTTGAAAGTGGACATTCGGAAGGCTTTTGACACCAATAAATGACACTTTTTCTCATAAGTTATTGCTCACTTTTTTGAGCAAAAATGTTTGGATTTTCCTCCTTCCTTGTCACGGCGAATATGTCGATTCTTATCAATGGTGGTCCATCTAGCTTTTTCTCCCGCTCCCAAGCCTAATGAAGCCACTGAACCTTTCTTAAGATCAAGGAAAGACCTAGACCAATATCTATTGACATTATTAACATCTAATCCTTAATATATTTAAACTATTGATATTGTTAACATCTAAAAAAATTGTTTAAATTCACTTTTTTAGTTTCAGCCTAGAACAAGTTTTTTTTCAAGTCAAATTCAAGTGAAACCCAACATTTTACTGATTCAAGTTAATTAGGAGCACCTCTAAACAATAAATATTTACAGCCATCCAAAAAAAAAAAATAGGTAATGAGTTTTGTTGATCACAAAATCTGGTGGGACCTTGGATCAACACGTCTCAGCTCCTCACTCTTGAACACATGGATTTCCTGTGCACCAAGAAAAACGAGCAATATGCGAAGGGGGCCAGGGTCGTTCCCATTTGCACTTTGACACTCAAGTTAGAACTCCTTGTGAGCAAAATATAATTTGGGTGCAGGAGGTATAACTGTATAAAAGAGAAAAAAAGGGAGTGAGACTTTTATATTGAGTTTGAGTACTGAGTTACTCTCCTCTTACATGGAGACACAAGTGATCTATTTATAGAAGTAGTTATCCTAGATGGCGACACGTGTTTTGCTTTACATGAGTCAAGTTCCTAACCATTTATGAGGCAAAACCCTTTCTTTAGTTATAATAATTACTGCCTACTTTAGGGATAGAGTAACCGTCACATCCCCATAAAGAAGATGTCATATTAAACCCCAACCTTGTAGAAAGGTCATATCTCTCTGACACATTGGTTGGTCTCATCATTAGTTCAGAGTATGCTCCCAGGATAACACCAGCTCGACATTAGCAATCCGATTGCAAGGAGCTTCAGAAAATATGGCACTACGTAAAGCAATAATTTGTTTAGCCCGAGCTTCTATTGCTAGCCAGTGGGCCCTGCAGGCTCCATTTAAGTAGGGTCATAACACTAGTCCCTCAAATATGGTTGACTCATTTATGTGCAAACAAGAATTTGCTGAAGACAAATAAATGGGCTTGTTGAAGGATTCGTGGTGGAATTCCATACCAAAGATGAAGTAGTCTTTTAAGTCCGAAGTAGACCCGGCAAGGGTGACTCAATAAATTTTCGTAACCATGGTCTTGATTGCTGCCTTTATGGAAATGACATGTGGATCAACATTTTCTTTTTATGGTGGCCGTTATTGGCATTTGTACGCCTCCAAAGATGTATTTATGAATGGGTAATGATGATTTATGAATTCCAAGGGCTGTCTTCTAGGTAACGCATGTTTACACGTGATTGTATTGCACGCGGAAAGGCAAACGGTTTTTATCCTTTTCGAATTCCCACCATTTGGCGCTTCAAGTTACTCACTAGTCGGGTACGTGGAGAGTTA
The DNA here is from genome assembly GCA_963555705.1 of Ligustrum vulgare. Classification (NCBI taxonomy): domain Eukaryota; kingdom Viridiplantae; phylum Streptophyta; class Magnoliopsida; order Lamiales; family Oleaceae; genus Ligustrum; species Ligustrum vulgare. The sequence continues at coordinate 34,750,733 of OY743173.1, read as the reverse complement.
AGATCAATTCTGACTTTTAGGATTAATGATTTGGATTGACCACGAACCTTTATAAAATACTCACCTTACTCCTTTCCTTTATGCAACTTCAACTTTCCTTTGGAGATTTTCCGTGTCTTCTTTCACCATTTCACTAAGATCATGATTGCGGCTTGCTAGTAACCCTTGTTGTTGACATTCTCCCAGCGTAAAAGCGCCTTCCTTGCCCAGTCGTCTTACTATCAGGAAGCTCCTATTCTCCACTTCTCAGGTAATTCCCATTTCTCGCGTGCATATTTATTATTTCTTTCTTTCTTTCTTCTTTCTTCTTTCTCCTCTGGGAGTCTTCGAATGTGTTCCTTTACACTTTCTACTTAGGTAAGTATGGCTTTGGGGAACAAGGAATGAACTGGGGAGCGGGTTTGAAGAAGTTGGTGGTAATGGCAGACCCTATCCGAGGCTTTTTCCCTTTGTCTCACTTAGTCTTTAGTTCTCTTTTTTTTAGGGAGCGTAGAAAGAGACGAAGTAGGAAATTAGGTAGTGTAATATGTTTGGATGATTCTAACAGCGAAGAAGAAAAGAACCAACCATATATGGCCCAGCTATCAGCAGAAGAGAAAGCCTCGCTACGGGAACTTCGGAGTAAATGGAGTAGAGATTTAAGGATGGGTGAGGCAACGAGCTCTTCATCTAGAGTGCTAGATTCCGACTTAGGGGTCATGGCTTCTTTTCGAGCACATAGGGAAGAATTGGGATTAACGGTGGAGGAGATTACCCAAGTGGAGGACTGGGTGGATTATGTTAACAAAGTCACGAGGTATCATGTTGACCTGTCGCCTCATCCGGAGTCATGGGAGTCTAACTAGGTTAGAACAGAGGTTAGGGGTAATGGCATTACCGAAGTATCTTCCACATATAGGATGCCCAGGGAGATAAGAGTAATATATCCCAGTTCATCATGTAGACCCTGCTGCCCCTCAGAAGGTCATGTGGCGGTACTTCTTGATGCGTTTCAGTGTGGGATGCGTCTCCCTCTTCATCCATTTTTAGGGTCCTCTTCCAAATTTACAATGTGTGCCCCTACCAGTTGACCCCAAATTTTTAGACTCAAGTAGTGGGGACCTGGCTAATTTGACAAGAAGACGGTCCAGACTACCCAATCTCCTTGCACATCATACATACTTTGTACATACGAAAGAAAGCTGTAAGGAGGGAGAAGGATATTATACCAGACGCGAAGGATTGGTATTACCTCACTCTGAGGGGTCAATATCCACCAATCATTACTGGACATCTGACTTCTTCCAAGAACTGGAGGACTCAATGGTTTTTGGTCGCTGGAGCCTGACAATGTACTCCTTCCACCCCCGTCCCTGAAATAACGGTTTCCCAGACCCTCTCTTGTCCTCGTTCTTTACATCTTCTAATACGGATTAAGTTCATGTGTCTTTGATTCTTATACTTGCTTACCCTTCAATTTTATAGGCCAAACATACGCCCGTTTGATGCAGGAAATGGGTGAACTTTTTGAGTTTATCATTATTTTTGTATATCTTTTCAGACCTTGGGTTTGATCCTTAACGCTTCTTGCAGGATCGAGAGAGTTTTTGATGATTTCCCTGAAGGACAAGAAGGTTCCTCCAGCCACATGGCGAGGAGGAGAGGAAGAAAAAATCCATCCTCGCTAGTTTTCATCTGAAGGCTTCCAAGAAAAATGCTAAGGCTTCTAAAGAGGCCTTTAAGGACGCCTCCGTCCTCGTAGCAATTGTTTCACTAAGGCATTTAGCTCCTCCTTCTTTAGTCTCGTCCAAACAATAGCTCCTCTCCGTGAAAAAGGAACATGGCTCTAAACTGGCTGCGGGCAAGGAGAAAGAAAATAAATCTAAGAAAAATGAGGAGGTGAAGCCTAAACCAACTCCATTTGGGGAAGTGGAAGGTGATGAAGACATTGTGAAGGTGATAGTAGATGACCAACTGCCCTTGAAAATATTGAAAAGGGGAAAGGAAATTTCATCCCACACTTCCAACATTTCCTTAGATGATCCCTCATCCAAACCCTCGAACTTTCCCCAGGATAAAGAGCAATCCATGATCACGCCTAAGGATTATGAGGAAAGGACGGAGGGAGACATTGCCTCGGAGTTGGCTCAAATCATAGCAGGTCTAGTTCCCAAGCCATGAATTCTGGATTTCAACACCTTGACATCCCATCAGGAGTACTCTACTAAAGCGCTATTGCAATGGACTGCTATTGGACAGAAGGGTAGGAGTCCTTCTCCTCTAAAAGTTTTCCTAGCCTGAGGTTGGTCGCTATCAAGGCATTGAGTGCTAGAACTCTAGCCTTGATTGATGAGACATAATTGTCTGTCCAAGAACTCGAGCAGGGGGAGGTGAGTGCTAAGGTATCCATTCCAATGCAAATAGTATGGTGCAGGAAATTAAGGATTTGAAGGACTTGTTAGCTGCGGCCCAGAGGTCCCTCAAAGAAGAAAAGAACTCCTTTAGGGACTTAGTAGAGGACAATGAAAACTTGAAGAGAGACCTTGTTTCTTCAGAGGCCAACATGGCCAACCTCTGCAAGAAGTATGATAATGCCTATCAGGCTCAAGCTGTAACTGTAGATGCTCTTGCCAAAGCCAACATCATGAAGGGCAAACTTTTTGACGAGGTAGCAGAGTTGGAAAAAGATTTAGAAAGGGAAAAGGAGGCCAGGCAGAGAGACCAGAAGATGCTGGTTCAATCAGAGGAGAAGTACAGGCTTTTGGAGCAAAGTGTGGAGGCTAAGTTAGCCGAGGTTGTTCAAGGTTTCAAGGATACTTTGAGAACATTGAAGAGTACGGGATGATACAGAGGGTCTTTTGCAACTTGGGTACCCAGATGGCTCTGAGGGACGTGAAGGGGGATTTCTCATACCTGGACCTTTCTAAGATAGAGGCTATCTACCTCGAGCTCGTAGGTGTTGACGAAGAGGACTCCTCTACCAAGCCTGGTGATAGTACCTCTGCCAGAGATTTGGATCTTGCCAACACTTTGACTCAAGACTCCTAAGTCGGTGGAATGAAAAATACCCCCCTCCTTAATTTTTATAAACCGTTTATTGATTTTGCAATGTTTTGACTTGTTTCATGTAATGAATTTTTTGAATGACACACATGAATTTTATTTCTTCATGTTCATTTTTTCATTTATTGCCTCTTGTAAGTTAATTATCTCGTTTAGCTCAACTTTCCTCAAAATAACTTGAAGACAACGAGGATTCTAAGATACGTAACGACATGTTTTCACGTCGAAGCTATGTTTCATATGATAGTCCCTTCGATCTAAGTTAAGACATTTATGTCCATTGGTTAGATTTGGTTGAATGGGGTCGGACTGTTCAATGCCAGGTAGTCCCTTGTTTATGTCTGAGGTTTACAACCTGAGTTTTATATTTGATAAAGCATAATATTTGAATGATATACTTTAAATGATAAGGTGTCAAATTTAATTCTTAAAATTTGATTGGCACGTTTCAAAGGCGCCATTTTGCTTAGGTATTCAATGTTTGGTGTCGAATTCCCTTACATGAAGGGCTGATTTATGTTTCAGACCACGTTTTTACAATGCGTAAATTGGTTTACAGAACCAATCTACTACGACAATTATGAACTTCTTCAGTAACTTCGTTTCATATATGAACTTAGGTAGTCCTTAGTAACCATAACTTGGGATCAATCATCATTTTTATTCATGTACTGCTCCAATTCGTGTTTACCAATTAGACTTCACAATTTCTTCTAAGTAACACATACATAACGGAATATAATTGCAAATACTGTACTGGGATAATGTGTGATCTATGGATTGCTCCTTCTTTCGAGGAGGGAATCAAAATCTGCTCACTGGGCTTCTTTGTTTGTTCCCGTTTCTCCGGGAACAACATTTCTCGTGTTGCGGTGTGCGAGATAATCTCCATTTCCCCTTAAGCTTGTGGGACTGGGAGTTCTTCTTATCCAACCTTTTTTTTATTCCAATTCCTTCTTCAAAATGTTCTTTGTAGTTTTATTTGTCTACTTCAGCTACTCGTTTGCTCGTAGACGATGCGGGGAATAAAAAGAACTAATGATGTATAGTCTTTTAGATCTTGTATCATTTTGACACTTAAGTCGAGGCTTAATGATATATAGTCTTTGAGACCGTGTGTTGTTTCAACATTTAAGCCATGGCTTAATGATGTATGGTCTTTGAGACGGTGTGTTGTCTTAACACTTAAACCGAGGCTTAACAATGTAGGGTCCTTTTAGACCATATGTTGTTTGGACACTTAATCCGAGGCTTAAAGATGTATGGCCTTTTAGACCATGCGTTGTTTCGACACTTAAACCGAGGCTTAATGATGTATGGTATTGTAGACTGTATCGTTTCTACACTTAAGCTGAGGCTTAATGATGTAAGGTCTTTGAGACTTTGTGTCATTTGGACACTTAAGACGAGGCTTAATAATGTGGGGTCCTTTTAGATAGTCTGTCATTTCGACACTTAAGCCGAGACTTAATGATGTACGGTCTTTGAGACTGTGTGTCATTTCAACACTTAAGTCGAGGCTTAATGATGTACGGTCTTTGAGACCATGTGTCATTTCAACATTTAAGCCAAGGCTTAATGATGTTTGGTCTTTGAGACCGTGTGTCGTTTGGACACTTAATCCGAGGCTTAATGATGTAGGGTCCTTTTAGGCCGTGTGTCGTTTCGGCACTTAAGCTGAGGCCTAATGGTGTATGGTCTTTGAGACCATGTGTTGTTGGGACACCTAAGCTGAGGCTTAATTATGTAGGGTCCTTTTAGATCGTGTGTCGTTTCGATACTTAAGCTGAGGCTTAATGACGTGTGGTCTTTGAGACCGTGTATCGTTTGGACACTTAATCCAAAGCTTAATGATATAGGGTCCTTTTAGACCATGTGTCATTCTGACACTTAAGACGAGGTCTAATGATGTATGGTCTTTGAGACCGTGTGTCGTTTAGACACTTAAGCCGACACTTAAGTCGAGGCTTAATGATGTAGGGTCCTTTTAGATGGTGTGTCACTTCGACGCTTAAGCCGAGGCTTGCCACTTGGAGGTAATGAAGTGGTGGGCTTCTTGATGAAATCCTTTTTTTCCAAGGAGCCCTTCTTCAGGGCTCCTTCTTATTACCTTTTAGTCAAATTTTTTCTAGATGCTTCTTCTCCTTTTTATTTTTTTGGTTACTAAACTTGGGCTCCAAAGTCCTAAGCCTTTTTCAATATTGGTAAACTTATATTTCAAAGTGTTATACCTTTTTCAAGATTCTCTCGCAGGTGCGGTTTCACCACTTCTTTTTCATAAGGCTATTTGCAAGGGTTACCCATCTTTTTCAAGAGGTTTCTCACCTTTTTCAAGGTTTTACGGTTCTTCTTCGCTCTTTTTCAAGAGGCTTTCTGCCTTTTTCAAGGTTTCATATAGTAATAGCCTTTTACCACGTGAATCTATGGTTAGAAGTGTGGTTTCCCATAGAAGGTGCCAAAATGCTGACCACAAAATCTGTTGGGACCTTGGATCAACACGTCTCAGCTCCTTCCTCCTAAACAGGTGGACTTCCTGGGCACTAGGACAAACGGTCAGTATGCAAAGAGGGCCAAGTTGGCTCCCGTTTGCACTCGACGCTCAAGTCAGAACTTATTGTGAGAAAAATATAATTTTGGCGAGGGAGGTATTGTTGGGATTTATGCGCAAAAGCGTTAGGAATTTATTGTAATGTAATAAACGATTATTTATTTTTGATATAATATTTGACGTTTATTTAAATTTGCAATTCATTATTATACTTAAGCTGTAACGAAGGGCCTTCGATTATTTTAAAGATAATATAATATTAGTACTTTCAAAGTATTGAAGATTAATATTATATTTCAATCGAGAATAATTAATTTTGAACCTTGAATAAAGATATGCACTTTATTCTATTAAGGTTCATTTTAATTAATAAGAATAAGCGATTTATCTTAATCTTCGTGACTAGTTGAGTCGTGAGTAATAACATTGATATACTTAGGGATAAATATATTGAAATAGACCATCGTGAAATTAACACTCTAGCATGACCATGCTTAGGAATTGAGATTTCACATGACTATCATATGAATTGTCTTAATCTATCTTGGATGGTATTTATATGTAATGACCCTTAAGGTATTTGATATACTATAAGTGGGATCAATCATTGATATGATCAATAACTTTGTATGTTGAGAGCCAAAGAAAAGTGAATTAATAAATGACATATTGCAAGAGGAATCCGTTGCTCTAATTATAGAGTTAAGGAGATCGCTTAAATATTCTATATGTGAGTATGATTTCAAGAATCTAATATTAGTATTTAACATCCGATCTTAAATAGAAATCATAGCAATAAGAATATTGATTTAAGCAAAGTGAATAACTAATTTGGTAAAACGGTTAATTATTTGCCTAATTAATTATCGATCTCAAATGGGGACAAACTATTAGATTGATAAGTCAAGAGGAAAAATAATTATGGGAATAAATATATGTCACTTCTATGATTATTTTATATATTTAGGAGTTGTAATAATTTTCCTTTAGTGATATGAGCGAATTATTAGATAATTAAATTGAACGGTTATTAATTGGCGTAACCGGATTTAATTATTGGGAGCCTATAATATATAAATCCAAATGGGCCCCCCAATATCCTAAATAAGAATTGAAGGACTAACTTGTGAAGAGTTAGATAGTTCTTGGATTGCAAGGGATAAGGATAGAGTTACTTATTGGAAAAGTATAAAACTCTAAATCCCACAAGGAATAGGAGAATCTCTTCTCCTATATATACACTAGTAGGGAACAACCAAAAACCAATTAATTGATTAATTTCCTATTCTTGTTTTTGGTCATTACCTAATTAAATATTAGAGTAAGAATTTGATTCTCCTTGGATAATATTATTGTGTTCTTGTGTTCTTGGTCCTTTGGTGTCTATGAATCAACGCAATCATGTTCGTGAAGGAATATTGGGGAAGATTCAAAGGTTGGAAACATGAACAATTATTTCAAAGATTGAAATTCATAATTGCTACTGGAAGGTAACTCCGCTGCGCACTTTCAAGGTAATTTTAATTTATTTAGTAATTAATTAAATTCCAGGGCATTCTTGTTTTCAAAGAAAACTAATATTTTTTGATTTGAACGCTTTCTTGGAATCGATTTCCATCCATTGGAGATATGCGCTTCTAACTGCTGCATATCTTTTGAACTTAGTTCCATTTAAGTCGGTTTCCAAAACTCCCCTAAAGTTGTGGAATGGTTGTAAGTCAAACTTACACCACATTCACATTTGGGGTTGTCCAACACACGTGCTGAATTGAAAGACTAAGAAATCGGAACCTAGAATAGAAAAATGCCTATTCATAGGTTATCACAGGGGAATGAGAGGATATTACTTCTATAGTCCTCAGAGGAAGAAGGTATTTGTTCGAGAAATGTAACTTTCTTGGAGGACAAGTACATAGAAGAAAAGGAGTCTCAATGTAAAATTGTTTTGAAAGAGGTAGAGGAGTCCACTCCTAGCTTATGTAGCCCTGAGACACTTTCTGAGGTTCCAGATGATATCCCGAAGGTAACAATCATAGGGTGCAGGATTTGAGTGGGAACAATGGAGATCTACCTCTGCCCATAAATAGAATGAAGAGAATAACAATTTAGTAAATTATACTGGACTTAATCATCAAAATGAGAAAACCAATCAGGAAATCCAAGAACATCCATCGCAGAAAAGAAGTCAAAGGATCATTAGGAAACCTGCAAGGTACTTGCTATTAAGAGAATCCTATCAGGCGATCTCCTTAGAGAAAGCAGATGATCCAACATCTTATCAAGATGCGATAAAGGATATGGATGCACATTTGTGGAAGAGTGCAATGAAATATGAGATGAAATCAATGTATTCTAATCAGGTCTAGAATCTTGTAGAAGCGCCTGAAGGAATAAATCCCACTGGGTGCAAGTGGGTCTACAAGAGGAAAAGAGGAGTGGATGGAAAGGTTGAAACCTTTAAAGTTAGACTAGTAGCCAAAGGGTTTTCCCAAAGAGAAGGCATCGATTACGATGAGACCTTCTCTCTGGTAGCTATACTTAAATCCATTTGGATAATCTTTTACATCGCTACTCATGGATTATGAGATATGGCGTATGGACGTCAAGACAGCATTCTTGAATGGACATCTTGACGAAAGCATCTACATGATGCAACCCGAAGGACTTGTCACTCAAGGGAACGAAGGCAAATTGTGCAAGCTGTAGAGATCCATTTATGGATTAAAGCAAGCATCCAGATCTTGGAATAAAAGATTCGATGAAGTGATTAAAACATATGGTTTTGATCAGAACTTCGACGAACCCTGTGTCTACTGATAAGTACGATTTTAAGTACCTATCTTGGATTTAAATTTAGACAATTGTAAGTGTTTTAGAATATTATATTGCTAATTATATGTTGATTTTATTTGTTTTAGGAAAAAACTCAATTTTGGATGCTTTTGGATGCTAAACGGAGAAAATGGACTAAAATCGTTCAAGAAGGACTAAATTGCAAACAATTCATAGATGAGATGGGTGAAGAAATGAAGTACAAAGATGTCAAAGATTTAATTGCACAATTGAAGAGGTTCAAGGACCAACTTGAATTATTTGAAAAGATTGAAGCCTTAAATTAAAACATGCACTAATTGGGCTATAATGGATTTGAAGTGAACTCCTCTTGGAATTGAAAAAGAAGTACAGGCCGGAGCAAAATAAAAAGGGTGAGTGAGGAGGCTGGCTATTGGAATTGGAGAGTACAAGGGACTTCTTTTTGGAGAAAAAATAGGTTTGGGTAATAAAAAGGAGAGTGGAATTCTTGGGGAATTAATTGAAGGGGAGCCGCCTGTGGAGTAAAGGAAAGGGTTGTTGGGGATTAAAAAGGTGAGGATTATCATTGATATATATTAAAAAAAAAAGGATTATTGGCTGGGGGTTGAATTGTGGAGTAAGAGGTCTTGACTGGGAAAAAAATCTCGTGGGAACGATAACTCTCAACTCATCACAATTATTACTTGTCGACGATTCTGTACATTTGCGGGATTTACTTGAACAAGATTTTGGCGATGTTGCCGGGGAATAACGGATTTAGTATAATTATTAGCTTACCTTTAATTCAATTAAATTTTAAATTTTATTTTTATTTTGTTTTAGTTATTCATAATTTCTTGTTTTTCTTTTCTTATTGGTCGCTGAGTAGTATATGTTAGGTTTTAACGAACCTGAACTATTAGTAATAGATCCTGAAATAGAAAGAACATTTAGACAAAATAGAAGAGAACAAAGAGAAAACAGGGATATGGAAAATAATCAAAATTATAATCAAAATCAATTGCCACTTGCTCCTCATGAGTAAGAAGTGCAAATTCAACCAGAAGCAGTTGTCAATGATGTTCAAGCTCTGGTTGGGGATTACGTAAATCCCGTGCCAACCCCTGTACAACAAACAATTGTGTATCCATCATTTGGGCAGGAAAATTACCACATTAGACTTTATGTCATAAACTTATTTCAAAATCATCAAGACATCAAGTTCTTTGGAAAATCGACTGAAAATCGGCAATGAGCACATTCAAGCCTTTTTAATGATATACGATGTAATCAGTCACGAAGGGATGTCAGCAGACGCTGTTCGAATGCATTTGTTTCCCCACACTTTAAAAGATAATGCAAAGGAATGGTTACGCTCATTAGCTCCCGGAAGCATTGTATCTTGGAATGACACGGTACAAAAATTCACCATGAAATTTTTCCCTCCATCTCGAGTTCTCCAAATCAGAAATGAAGTTCACACTTTCAAACAACGAGACCTTAAGAGTTACCCTGAAGCATGGACGAGATTTAAGGAATATTTTCGAAAGTGTCCAAATCTAGACATTCCCAAAAATGCTCAGGTCTACATTTTTTATTTAGAATTGCATCCTAAATACCGCAATATGCTTGATGTTTCGGCAGGGAGATTAGTAATGAGATTAGATATTGACTGAGCACATGAACTATATGAGAGAATTATGGAGAACAAGGCGATGTGGCCTACTGAAAGGAAAATTCCAAGAAAGGCATCTAGTGTCCACAATGTCAATGCAGTTACACAATTGGTTGCCCAAATGGAAGTAATTTCAAAAAAATAAAAATAAAAAGCTGGACAATTTAATTCGACTTGTTCACATGGTGCAACAACCAACACCAGTTTGCGAAGGATGCGTGGCAGATCATGTTACAGAAGCTAACTTCCAAAATCAACAGGCAACAGGCAGCAATAAAAATTTGGAAAATCAAATGGGACAGATGGATGTGGCATTAACAAGCAGAAATCAAGGAACCCTACCAAGTAACACAGAGAAAAATCCTAAGGAACATGTATTTGCAGTTGAAACACTAAATCATGCAGTTATTAAGACACTATCAATTACAGCTGCACCACCTATTAAAGCATACGTGTCTCCTTTTCCATTCCCCCAAAGGCTTTCGAAAGCATCCAAATGATGAAAAAATCCATGCCATTACTACAGGAGTGGAGTTCAGTTACCAGATATCAATGTGAAGTAGAAAGCAACTGACGATGATCAGGCAACTCAAATGGGCAAGGCACAAGTTCAATTTGAAAAATCAACAAATGAAATTGAAAAAGAACAGCAAGAGATTCCACAAGATAAGGTACCAGTTCCCGTTAATCAACACACACCTGCAATCCCATTTCCTAAAAGGTTGCAGAACACTAAGTTGGAAAAGCAGTTTAATAAATATTTGGATACCCTCAGACAACTGCATATTAACATCCCATTCAATGATGCCATAATGCTAATGTCAAACTATGTTAAGTTTCTGAAGGAGACGTTGACAAAGAAGAGGAAGTTGTCACAATATGAAGAAGTGGCATTAACAAAAGAATGCAGTACAATCTTACAGCATTAGCTCCCCCCTAAACTAAAAGATTCAGAGAGTTTCACTTTACCTTGCTCCATATAAAATCTAAACAATTTAAATGCTTTAATTGATTCTGGAGCAAGTATTGCCACTCTCTATTATAGGATCAAATTGAAGTTGGGAAAGACATAAACCTACAGTGGTTAACTCAGGGTCTTAGTTTTTTTAGAAATATCTGTTGTTATCAAGTTACTGATTAAATTTTAGGGCAGGAGTTCTGTATGTGAAGAGTTACTGCTACTCTGTTTATTCAATTTCTTGTTATAGGATGGTAGATCATTCAGAATAATCAATCTGTAAATTGGTGTCATTTATGTTCTGGAAATTTCCAACTTAAAGAAATGTTCCAAATTTCATGCAAATAAGCTCGATACTAGTTTTGTCATTATTTTTGTAAATAAGCTCCAAACTCCATAAAATAAGCTCCAAACTCCATAGACATAATATCCATGTTGTCATTGTCTTCATATTGGCATAGTTGGTATAGAATGTTCCTTCAATCAATTTGAACATCAAGCTATCATTAAAACTCCCCATAAGTAGTACTAGCTAATTAACAATAACTCAGACTCAATGCCAGAAAAATCTAGAATTGCACCACAATATATCCCCAACCGAAAGGCAGGGAAACCAAAAACCAAATATGAGAAGTTTCGAAAAACTGAAGAATTATCATTTGATAAAATCTAAGAAACAAACATTAATTAAGCATAGAAACCTCAGAATACAATTCCAATAATCCTTGACTAACTAGTATCCAAAACTATATTGGCATATGTCTAATTCTTCAGCTCTTAGAAGATAGCTTTTCCTTGACCTTTTGAATCTTCACACCTTCTTTAAAATCTTTTGCTCTTCCACCAAGAAAGTCCTAATGATCCTACAAATCGAAGGACTTCAACTGGTTCACTACTTGATTTCAGATGGGTTTATAGGATATTGAGATAGGATCTTGAGAAAAAAAATGGCAACTTTCGGGAAAAAAAAATATAATTTATTTAATTGAGAAACAAATTGATACAGCAAAAAAGTTCCATTGAAACATTTAAAATGCATAACTCGCTAAAAAGTAAAAAATCACATCAGAATAATGTCAAAATCTAAACACTGATCAATTTGAATCAAAATAAATAGCACCAATAAAATACAAAAGTTTATACCCTAAACAACACTCACATCTACAGACTAGGAACCAGAATATTGTTGAATATGAGCATTGGCATTGCATCTAAATATGGAGTGGAAGGGGAGATATCTATGCCATCAATTTCAACATAGATGCATTCACACCCTGAATCCCAGATTATTTTCTAGCTTTCACTACCTAAGGCTGTGTTTGATAACGAGGATGAAATTTGGGTGGAAAGAAAATGAATTCCTGATAATTGGAATTTAATGTGTTTGATTGGTTTAATTTTCTAGGTGGAAAAAGTAGGAAAATTTTCAACTTTTGTTATTTGATTGATATTATTTTCCATGGAAAATAAAGTAAAATTTATCTATTTTAATAAAAAAAAAAATTTATTATTTTTTCTCACATTTGTACTTGATAATAATAATATTAATTTTTAGAAAAAAAATAAAATCAATTAACAACAACAAAAAGGATCGAATTAACGTAACAAAAAGGATCGAACGTAACGAAAATGGTATAAGATTTTCCATGAAAAATAAAACATCCTCCCCCTTGAAAAACGAATTCATTCAAAACTAGAAAAATACCGAATTTCGAGGCAAGTGGAAAAATGAATTCCGTGGAAAACTTAGACAACCAAATAGCGCAAAGTTGAAAAATCACAAGAAAAATCCATGAATAATAATGCATATCAAATACACCCTAAGTAAAAGTTATTTCCAAGAAAATATTGAGACATGAAGACCTATTGAGATTCTATCCTTTAGCTAAAAGTTCGTATCTTGTGATAACCTTGATACCCTCATCAATAGACTCAAAGTACCATTTGCATCCATATACTGTGAAGATGAGGCTAAAATTACTTCAGCTGCTCTCTTCCAATGTAGATGAACTTGAGTGTCAGTCTGCCATAATATAAGAAAGATATGCTAACAATTTATTTTCACATTCAAGAAGAGGGATGCAATAATATGGTCCATGGAATGCTCGTAAAGTGACATCTTACATAGTACGAAAATTTGTGTTCTTCAAACCATGGCTTTCTCTTGAAAGATCAGGAAACAAAGTTCAATAGATTATCATGTGACATCAAATTGATTTTTGATGAACACCCATTAATCAGAATAAAGATCTATAAAAATATTCAGAAACTTCCCAAAGATCATTGTTAAAGTGATAAGAAGTTAAGTATAACAAATCAGGTACCCATCCTCGTAATGTAATTAACACCCGTTTGTTTGTTTGTTTTTGTTTTTTTTTTTTGTCGAATTAAAAAGGAAAACATGGAGAATAATAGATTTTGATCTCATGGCATCAAACTTCATCCCCAACTGCATAAACAAAATTGAATTTGTATAATTCTATGTTTGATTGAGGAAGATGCCAATGCCTTTCAATATTCTCTCTCAACGGGATTTTTGAATTTGTGATTTTAATTGTCAATTAAGTTTTTGTTGTTTCTTGTAACTGTCCAATAAATTTAAACATTATCATATTCCTTTTTTTTTTATTTTTTTTTTATCTCATATATTTAAACATGATAATATTGCAATTTCATTATTTGAATATGGGTTTTTGTCAATTGAAAATTTCAGTCAAATATCATGTCCCAATTTCACACGTGGGTATCAGTCAAAAGAACACAAAAATGAATCAAATGAGAAGTCGTGAAAGTCCAAGGCATTTTATATGTGAGACCAAAGACCAAAACTTTTAAAGTTGGAGGTATTTTATATTGCGTACCAGGACCAGAACATTCAAAATCCAAGACATGGCCAATTATAGAAACTTTCAATGCTCAAGGTATTATATTATTATCCCCTCCCTGCCTACGTGCGATTTTTGAAAAGTCGATTCTTGCTAGTGGTTTGTCACGTTTGCGGGCCCCCGTGCAATTAATCGCCAAGACAAATTTTGACAAGGACTGCATAGTCATCCTCCGTCAACTTATTTGAGTTTTCTTCTCCAATTACTATTTCATCCTTGTTGAAACATATGTTTTAAAAAAATATATATATATATATATATTCAATCAATATGTTAAGGGCAGGGGGATATTATTAGACCTTAAAGAAGCCAACTTGAGAGTTGAGAGTGCATAATTTGGAAATTCAGTATTGCATGTGACATGTACTGTCGGAAATATATTCTTCTAAATCTCTGTTGTAAAGAATAAAATCTCAAGGTAGGAGAGAGCGCGCGCACATATATATATATGAACAAAAGAAATGAAAGATAGAAGTGTTGGAATAATGTCCAAACTCAATTGATTGGGTCGGACTTGATTTATTTGTTGGACAAGAATGGTACAAGCTCACTATAACCCTAATTAGGGTTTCACTTAGGGATGTCAACGAGTCGAGCCGAGCCGGCTCACGAGCCGAAGATCAAGGCTCGAACTTGGCTCGAGCTTTTTGGGGTCGAGCTTTTTTTGGCTCGAGCCGAGCCGAGCTAAAGCTCGTCCCCAAAAATAAGGCTCGACTCGAGCTTTAGCTCGAGTTTTTTCCGAGCCTAGCCGAGCCAAGTCCTGAGCTTTTACTTTTTTTCTTATTTTTATAGCAAAAATTCATAAAACTTTTATTGAAAATGTGTATATATAGCAAGTTGAGCCGAACTTGTGGTCGAAATTCATTGTTCAAGCTCCCATCGAGCTTTTTTAGCGGGCTTTTTTTTTTGTTCGAGCCGAGCCGAGCCAAAGCCCGTCTCTAAAAAAAAAGCTCAGCTCGAGCTTTGGCTCAAAATCTCGAGCCGCGAGCCGAGCTTAGCCCGAGCTTTTTCCGAGCCAAGCCCGAGCGGCCCGAGCCGACGATTTGATTGCAAGAAACTAGAGAGTTGTCTTTTAGTTGCTAGCACAACACTTCCAAATTCTAACTTATTGTGTGAATTACTGTCAAACACATTGGATGTCTATAGAGAAAATATTTCTACACTAATCAGAAATTATATTTACGAGATTCATCAAATGTATTTTCTTTATCACAAACTTCATCTAAGTGCATGATTGATCCGAGTTTATGTAGAGTTATGAATTGAAAGAGGTTTTCAGTCATAACAAAATCAACTAAGTGGTAAATAACATAATTGGTTGATATGAGATTGTTGCTGTTACGACCATAACTAAATTGGACATGACACGTCATCTATATGGGCCCACCAGGGGAGCCACAAAACATCCAGTCGCCTAATCATGACCTATAGGCCAAAACTGCAGATACCAAATTTGATGGATTCTTCTATGCCGAGGTGACCCTATGCCGAGGTAACCTAAGCCGGGGTGATGCTGTGCCGAGGTACTCCTAAACCGAGGGGAGTACCCTGAAAAGGTGACAAGACAGCTTGATGTGGCAACATCTTTAAAGTGATTTGATGGTTGCTTTAACCCTATGACATGTAGTAATGATTATAACCAAAGAAATAATTTACCTCATGAAGAGTCAGGATCTTACCACATGTAAAGTATAACACATGTCACAATCTAAGATAATTACACCTTCTACAAATAGAGCACACTTGCCTCCAATGAAGAGGTTAGCAATTTCTCATTCTTAACTCTATATTTCTCTCACTCCCTTTTCTCTCTTCTACACATTTATATTTCCCGCACCCAATATATACTTGTTCAAAATGAGTACTGACTTAGGCATCGGAGTGCAAACGGGAGCCACCTCGGCCCCTTTTTGCAAACTGATTGTTTGTCACAGTGCGCAGGATATCCACGTGTTCAAGAGGGAGGAGCTGAGACGTGTTGGTCCAAGGTCCTTCTGGATTTTGTGGTCAACATTTTGGCGCCGTCTGTGGGAAACCATACTGCTAACCACGAAAACACATGGTAAAAAGCCACACATAGAAAATTAGTCTTGAAAAAGAACGAATAACCTCTTGCAATAGAGCGGATAACTGCAAAAAGCTTTGAAAGATAAGCTGGTTGGTCTTAAAAAAGGTAGGAGCTTTGAAAGATAAGTTGGTTGGCCTTGAAAAAGGTAGGAGCTTTGAAAGATAAGCTGGTTGGCCTTGAAAAAGGTAAGAGCTTTGAAACATAAATTCAGTGACCTTGAAAAAGGTAAAAGCTTTGAAACATAAGTTTAACAACCTTGAAAAAGGTTTGGAGCAGTGAGATAAAGGTCTATCTATCCTTGAAAGGCAATATAAGACCAGAAATTCTTCTAAAACATGAATGAAAGTGACGGTGATGTTAACCCCCGTAGGGGAAGAAGTGGCCAACACAGCGAGGGCGAGGTTCCTCAAGGACTTTATGAAAATGTCAATGAGGAAGTGGCTCCCCCTCATATTGCCTAAGTGGCATGGCCGAAGTGCTTTCCTCTTATTGCCTAAGTGGCATGGCCGAAGTGCTTCCCTCTTATTGCCTAAGTGGCATGGCCGAAGTGCTTCCCCTCATATTGCCTAAGTGGCAAGGCCGAAGTGCTTCCCTCTTATTGCCTAAGTGGCATGGCCGAAGTGCTTCCCTCATATTGCCTAAGTGACATGGCCGACGTGCTTCCCCTCATATTGCCTAAGTGGTACGGCCTAAGTAACTTCCCTCTTATTGCCTAAGTGGCATGGCCGAAGTGCTTCCCTCTTATTGCCTAAGTCGCATGGCCGAAGTGCTTCCCCCTCATATTTCCTAAGTGGCACGGCCGAAGTGCCTCCTTCATATTGCCTAAGTGGCATGGCCGAAGTGGCTCCCCCTCATATTGCCTAAGTGGCATGGCCGAAGTGGCTCCCCCTCATATTGCCTAAGTGGCATGGCCGAAGTGCTTCCCTCTTATTGCCTAAGTGGCATGGCCGAAGTGCTTCCCTCTTATTGCCTAAGTGCATGGCATAAGTGCTTCCCTCATGTTGCCTAAGTGGCATGACCGAAGTGCTTCCTTCATATTGCCTAAGTGGCATGGACGAAGTGCTTCCTTCATATTGCCTAAGTGGCATGGCCGAAGTGCTTCCTTCATATTGCCTAAGTGGCATGGCCGAAGTGGCTTCCCTCATATTGCCTAAATGGCATGGCCGGAGTGGCTTCCCTCTTATTGCCTAAGTGGATTCCTTCCGAAGGACCTCTTCCATGGACTTCTTTCCGAAGCACCTCTTCCATGGACTCCTTTCCGAAGGACCTCTTCCATGGACTCTTTCAGAAGGACCTCTTCCGAAGGACCTCTTCCATGGACTCCTTCCGAAGCACCTCTTCCGAAGGACCTCTTTCATGGACTCCTTCCGAAGCACCTCTTCCGAAGGACCTCTTCCATGGACTTCTTTCCGAAGCACCTCTTCCATGGACTCCTTTCCGAAGGACCTCTTCCATGGACTCTTTCCGAAGGACCTCTTCCATGGACTCCTTCCGAAGCACCTCTTCCGAATGACCTCTTTCATGGACTCCTTCCGAAGCACCTCTTCCGAATGACCTCTTCCATGGACTCTTTTCCGAAGCACCTCTTCCATGGACTCCTTCCGAAGCACCTCTTCCGAAGGACCTCTTTCATGGACTCCTTCCGAAGCACCTCTTCCGAAGGACCTTTTCCATGGACTCCTTCCGAAGCACCTCTTCCATGGACTTCTTTCCGAAGCACCTCTTCCATGAACTCCTTTCCGAAGGACGTCTTCCATGGACTTCTTCCAAAGTACCTGTCTTGAAGGACGTCTTTCATGAACTCCTTACGAAATACCTCTTCCATTAACTCCCTCCAAGTGAGGGACCCCTTCAAAGAGAAGGACTCCTACAAGGGACTTCTTCCAAGAGAAGAACTACGTTAATTGACTCCCTCCAAATGATGAACCCCTCTTCCTAAGGAATCCTTACAAGAGAATGACTTCTTCAATGAACTCTTTTTACAAAGTACTCTTTCATTGGTCGATTTCACTCTAAGAAAAACATCCGAAAGCTATAAATTCGAACCCCATCCATGAATGCCTGGGACATCCAAATTTAAGGGACTAGAGAGCATATACATGCATGTCAACACGAGACACAATGTATATATACTTTGTTTCATATTCTCCAGAGATATACATATCAAAACGAGACAGGCTTGTAAGCCCTCTAGTCGCTTGAATTAAGCGTATACTCTCTGCAATCCAGACGGGCTATTAGCCCTCACACATCTAGGAGTAAGACCTTCAATGTTATTGAAGACAACCTTATAATTTCCCTCCTATTTGAGGCATGCTTGGGATATTACTAGGAGCTTATATGTCTTCATAAGTTCGAAGCACACTCGAGTATTCTTTTTGTTGGGATAAAAGATGCACTTTCAAAATTTGAATAACACAGCCCAATACTCTCTTAATATAACCAAGAAAAGCCTACTTGAAAGGGTTGTCAAGTGTTCAAATAAGGACCCAAGTGTCCAAACTATATTAAAGCGTGGGCCCCAGGTGCCTATATTATTCCTCATCGGCGATGTTTTACCATGTAAAATATATTCTATTTTTTCCATTCTGGTTATGTCTTGCAATAAGGATTTTTTAGATATATTGTGTTTTGGTTATTTCTTAGAGTATACACACACTCCATCATCTTCGATCCCTTATATTTTCAAGTCCGGTTCGCACATAAATGAACCAACCAGACTTGAGGGACTAGTGTTACGACCATAACTAAATTGGACATGACACGTCATCTATATGGGCCCACCAGGGGAGCCACAAAACATCCAGTCGCCTAATCATGACCTATAGGCCAAAACTGCGGATACCAAATTTGCTGGATTCTTATATGCCGAGGTGACCCTATGCCGAGGTGATACTATGCCGAGGTAACCTAAGCCGGGGTGATGCTGTGCCGAGATACCCTTATGCCGAGGTACTCCTAAGCCGAGGGGAGTACCCTGAAAAGGTGACAAGACAGCTTGATGTGGCAACATCTTTAAAGTGATTTGATGGTTGCTTTAACCCTATGACATGTAGTAATGATTATAACCAAAGAAATTGTTTAACTCATGAAGAGTTAGGATCTTACCACATGTAAAGTATAACACATGTCACAATCTAAGATAATTACACCTTCTATAAATAGAGCACACTTGCCTCCAATGAAGAGGTTAGCAATTTCTAATTCTTAACTCTATATTTCTCTCACTCCCTTTTCTCTCTTCTACACATATATATTTCCCGCACCCAATATATACTTGTTCAAAAATGAGTACTGACTTAGACATCGGAGTGCAAACGGGAGCCACCTCGGCCCCTTTTTGCAAACTGATTGTTTGTCACAGTGCGCAGGATATCCACGTGTTCAAGAGGGAGGAGCTGAGACGTGTTGGTCCAAGGTCCTTCTGGATTTTGTGGTCAACAGTTGCGATCCATATCTCTTAAATCAATTGGGTTATATTGATGAAGATGTTATATTTACAAGGCAACCACATATAAATTGTCAAAATCACATGACGTCTCCCTTCACATGGATTGCTTTGATAAATTGCAAGACGTCAATCTTTGATTACAACGAGAATTTGGTGAATCAATGATAAATTAGAAATAGGAATTTCAATTCATCACATTCCAATAAAATTGGAATAATAATAACAAGACGTTGCCATCGTGAATGGAAAATGATGGGTCACACACAAAAACAAGAATTAAGCATCTAGAATTGAATCTTGTATATGTGAAAAATTGTTGGAATAGTGTCCAAATTCAATTTGTTGGGCTAGACTTGGATTACTTGTTAGACCAAAATGGTTCAAGTCCGCTATCTTAACCCTAATTAGGGTTTCATTTAAACCTATAAGTACTAGGTTTAATTGCAAGAAACTAGAGAGTTGTCATTTGATTGCTAGCACAAAGTTTTCAGATCCTAACTTGCTGTGTGAATTGCTGTCAGATACTGGACAATTGAACGGCTATGGAGACAAGATTTCCACTACATTAGAAATCAGATTCACGTGATTCATCAAAAGAATATTCTTTATCCCAAACTTCATCTAAGTGCAATGTTGATCCGAGCTTATAGCTTCAAATCTTTAGTTTCGTTGTGCATTTGTGTTTCGAAACCTTATAAGAAGATATATAAAGATCAATAAAATTATGGTTAATTACCTGATTGATTATTGTACTTTATGTAAACTTTTCAAGGGTCACTGAACTATGCGTAAGATTTCAAGGTGGTCATTAAATTTCAAAAGTTCACTTGATAGTCACTGAATTTTATAAAATATATTCTCATTTATCACCTAATGATTAATGGGATTACATTTTTGTAAAGTTTGATGACTGATGAGAAAAAATTCGATTTTTTATGACCTCCTGAAAGTTTTCGCAATGTTTAATGACTAATCTGGTAATTAACCCTTCTAACCTAACATCTCTTTCTATTAGCTCTTCGAAAAATAGTTTCTAGAAGTTTGTCGGTGCTATTCTTGATGCCTTTACATATCTTGATTTATCAGAAAATTGTTGAAAAATTATGTTTTCAAATGATTGTTCAAATATTTATTAAGATTATGGATGAAGTACAAAATTAAATCAATACAAGAGGTATTGAAAGGAAGACAAAAAAAATGAGAAAAAATCAAAATATTGAAAGGTCATGCGATCGCATAGCCTTTGTTTAATGCGATCGCATGAAAGATGAAAATTAAAGCAGAATAGTTTTCTATGCTTTATGCTCACATGGTATTATCCGACAAGCACCCTTTGGTGCTTAAGTTAGGTTTTTTTGCACCAAAACATATCCTTTTGCCCAAGTGATATGTAATTTCGTAAAGGTAGATCAACTACTACATATAAGATGTTATATTAATCATTTTATGAAATGAAAAACAAGAGAGAACATCCATAAATAATAAAAATCATTTCCACCAAAATTCATACTCTTATTCATTTGTTCTTTATTCCTCTTCTATGTATTCTTTGTACCTAAGAATACTTGGTTTGTAAGTTTCATTAATCTGCTAAAGCATTTGCTATCAAATTCTTTAATATCTCGATCGAGATGGCAAATGTACTTTTAGGACAACATTTAATCACGTGTTCAAGCCTCTTATTTTGATTCCATTATTTAGTGTTCTTTCATCATTTTCAAGATTTCAAGTGGATGTTTCAATGTGATTGGTTAGTGATTTTTCATTCAATAAATGATGATTTCATCTCCAACTCTTGAGGTAAGTTAATTTTATAGCAAAAATAGTTTCCAAAAAACTCTTGTAAAATCTGCAATTCGCTTTACCAGTTTCTGTGGTTACAATCCAGAACCATGCATTCTAGACCAGTTTGTATTCTGTTCAACACATGGATAGACATCTTATTTCCGTAGTCAATCCTGCTTATTGGTCTTCTCAGATTGATCGAGTATACTGAGGCAAGATGGCATAAACATTGACGAATGTTGAGCTAGTGAGAGTCGGCATCCGCCGATGGGGTTTTGGGAAAGAATAGAATATGTCCGAATTTCACCAATACAGGAGCAACTAAATTAAATGTATAAAGAAACAGCGGGTTCGTCGTTTCTATGATTACTTCTTAAACGGTGAGGACTGAGAATCCACTGAGCATTAGAGCCCACTTGGTAACGAAAAAAATTCCAAACCTAATCTCAATTAATCGAGCACAATTTTTGACTTTTCAAACACTTTTAAACCACACATCCATCAAAAATCTCAAAAAAAATCAAAAACCAAAATTTTTCACATTACTAGAAAGGCTCTTAATATTGCAACTTTTAGTACTCACTGTCAACGATAAAGCTGCAGACGTTTGAAAATTTCAGCCTGATATCTTATTGGTGATGGTAGATTTGGCATGGAGTACAAAGCCTTATTGCCACAAGGAAGAACAATAATGAAGGTCAATCACATAAAATGGAAACAATTGGTAAGGTGAAACACAAAAATTTGGTCCCATTGCTGCTCAGGTGCTGCATCTACATGCAGAATGGAAGCCTACAATTTTGGCTAAGGTTATACCAACCGAGTGGCTATAGAAGTCTACAGCTTCAGGATGGTAATGGTGGAGCTCATCACAGGAAGATCACCAAACTGGGCAAGCTGCTGATATTGATGGACGCAATCTTGTTGGATAGGTCAGGTGGATGGTTAATACAAAATCACTTCAATTAACACTTAAATTATAACAGGATGAAAATAAGAGGGAAGAAACTACTATCTAGTCTACTTGCAATCCTTCAAAAATTTGAAAGGCCTGAACAGTAATGGAACTACTGAAACTTATAACAATAATTTAAAACCAATCCATCCTAAATTGGTTGAATTCATAGTATTTCACTAGACGATGACTTCAACGAGACTAATGCGCCCTTACGCGAGTCATTTTTTGGCACAAGAATCCCTCAGAAACCTTATGATCATCAACATTTCCACCCATTGAAAATGTTCTCAAATTCGAGTGCCTCCACTTCCTAGCGTGAGCTCGAGATCATCCAATCCCACCTCATGAATCCTCTCCCCTTCCCATGCCTTCACTGCTACATTATCAAACCCAAATTCTACACCCTTCCCCTTATCCAACAAGGTGTCCTTGGAAGGAAGGTGTTGAGCCACATGTTTCACAAGATTATAGGTTGGTGAGGTTGGAACCATGTTGGGTGCATTTGGATATGCTTGGAAGTTCATCCACTGGCCAGAATCAAAAGTAGACGAATCCAACTCGACGCATTCAGGGATAGTGATTGTTTGAGTAAAGCGACGAAGACGATTTGGACTTGCAGGGGCAGAAGCAGCAGCAGAAAAGGGGATGTTCAAGATGGACATG
Organism: Ligustrum vulgare; assembly: GCA_963555705.1. Taxonomy (NCBI): domain Eukaryota; kingdom Viridiplantae; phylum Streptophyta; class Magnoliopsida; order Lamiales; family Oleaceae; genus Ligustrum; species Ligustrum vulgare. The sequence continues at coordinate 34,727,907 of OY743173.1, read as the reverse complement.
GATTCTTTCGCGAGACTTTCCAAATTGAAAGTCTGCTTAGGGTGTCTAGTTGGAGACGAGAGCGGTGGAGTTACAGGGGCGCTGTTTGATATTCGGAGAGGGAGAGTCGAAGGGATAGAAGTAAAGAGGAACGCAAATGGATGTGATGATGGGTTGGAACTTTGTCGAGTCGGGCTGGGAAAGGACGAGGATGATGGACTCGGTTGGTAAGAAGGTATTGGGCTAGCGAAAGACGATGAAGGTGGACTAGGATTTGCAGAAGAACTAGGTGGATCCCTTCGTGATGGTTTGCATCCCTGGATGATACATTCAATATTATAGGCAGAATGTTAGAAACTATTAGCTACAATTGTTGAGACATCAAAAATGAATCAAACAAGAGAAAATTGTACAACTTTTCTGTCTCAGAATCAAAGAAGAAAATGACCTCATGAATAGCTAAGGTGTAAAAGAGAGGCCACCCACTCCAGCTAAGAAATTAATACTTGAATGCTCAGAAAATCAGCTTCCCGTGTATTCTTTCTTCTCTCAACATTTTATACACGTTAAACATTGGGGTAAAGAAGAAAAAACCCATGAAGAAAACTTTTCAATAGTGTACCCATTTTTTCCACATGTAAAAAACCAGGAAGAAAAAAAAATTGAAAGCAAAAAACAGAATCATGATCCAAATAAAGCAAAACTTAATTCCTAGATCTAAGTGGATTCTAGCAAAACCACTAACAAAGAGCAAGAAAAAAAATTTAAATAAAAAATTCCTTACCAGATAACATAGATTGAATTATTAAAGAAAGTAAGTTTAAAATCAAAAAGGAAAAATTACCTTGCGATAAGTGGTGCCATCAGGCTCAACAATCCAGCCAGCTTCAGCGCAGAGAGCTTTGAGGACCTCATTGTTGTCACAGTGTTTAGGGAAATCGTAATCCCCTTGTGCCCTTAAACCTGTATAAATCTTGGCTGCTATGGCCCTTCTTCTTCTCTCTCTCCTCCTGTTGTTCTCTCTCTCTCTCCAAGATGGCTTCCTCCTCCCACTTCCACTATTTCCATTTCCACCCCCTCCTTCGGTTGATTCTCCAGCTTCCCACATCATTCTCTCTCTCTCTCTCTCTCTCTCTCTCTCTCTCTCTCTCTCTCTCTTATATATTTGGTAGCAGCCAGCAGGGTTTCTGAAGAGGAACACACTGCTTCCCTCTGATTTCTCGAGTGTGGAAGAATCTGTATGTGTTTACATTAATTGTATGTTATTACACCAAAATTGATCTACTGCCAACCAATGGCACGTCAATCAAGACACAAGTATTGAATTTTATACTATCGTGAAATTCAGTACTTGTGTCTTGATTGGCACAATAACGTGTGTCCGACATTAGATCAAAATTGGTTATTGCATTATATCTATTGATGCAAATTCTTTGAGGGGAAGTTGAAAGTGTAATGCAGAAAACGAATTTATTTTCAAGATATAAAATATATAATAGAAAAATAATTTTAAAAAAGTGCGTAATTGAAAATGATCCGACGAAAGTATTGTTTACAAACACGAGTTACCATACAGACATAATAAGGACCACATCCACATGTGAATTATGGGAGAGAGAATGAGCAAGACACTGTTGCCTTTGTTTGACAATCATTGTTTTGTAAAAGTTTTTTTTATTTATTTATAAATAAAGAATATAATATTTTTTGAGATAAAATATATGGTTTAAAAATTATTTTAAAAAATATTTTTGATTAAAAAGTGATTTAAAAAAATATGTTGTTTATACAAGTTTACCAAATGCCTTTGTTTGATAAATGGTTTATATATTGTTATTTATAAATAGAGACGTGATATTATTTTGTTTCTCCATTTTTTTTAAAAGTAAAAAATGATGAACAAAAATTATCAAACAGTCAAAAATGTCAACTTTTTAAGACAAATGCCCTATCCAAGCCAAAGAACTTATGGATTAGTTCGGATCAATATGGAATTATTAGAGGAAATTAGCTCCAGTACCTAATCAACAATTGGGTTTTGAATTATACACCATATTATATTCTATTTGGAGTTATAGCAGTATCATAATAAATATTTGGATACATAGAATTTATATATATTAAAAAAAGAACAAATCAAATAAATGAAAAGATTCCCGTAAAAAAATAAAATAAATGAAAAGATCTTTCATAACGGAAAATTCAGAAATTTCCGCACCAACCAACTTCAAACGCTCCCCGATTTATCTAATCAACATTTATCAATTGTTTTTACCATCTCCTACAAAATCCTACCATAGACTTTGTCGACCAGCTCCACCATTAATTCAGTATCAATCTGAGCGCGACTGCAGGAAAATATAAAGATGCCATAATTCTGGTTCATACTTCACAGCTAGTATTCAAGTTTCAATAATACGGTTGTATCAATTTACATAGTGCTTTTAAACAGATGTGGCCTTGATTCCACAGAATGTGTAACAATCATTATATTATGAATTTATTTTCCCTTCGATCTGGGTATTATAAGTGTTGAATGTTGGAATTATATATACCCATAGAGTATAATTCACGATATTTAAAATAAAATATTAATTGATTATATTGATATGATGTTGTGTTTGTTCATATGTCGATTTGATATTACAAATTGAGTGTTTAAGTTGTTAAATACAGAAAGATTCAATTTGTAATTCGATCTAAAATTAACATTCACGATTAGTAAATAAATATGGACAATTTATTTTGATAAGATCGTCTTGGTTATATTAAAGTCTATCTTTGACTTTGGTAATAAAATTGAGAGTACGTTTGGAACATATTGGATGGGACCATGTGAAATTAATTTGTGACATTGACCATTCAAATTTAATATCACTTGACTATCGTACGTGGAACCTTAATCCTAATCGGATAATGGACTTCGATTACTAACTTGAAGTTCTTTGAAGTATCAATGGGTGAGATCAAATTGCTGATCAATATCTCGGTACTTTGAGAATTAAAGTGAACTAACGAGGAACATATATTCGTATTATGGAATCCGTCACCTATTAGGTATGATCATAATCTAACTAGTTCTTCTGGTGGACAGTTGAATCTGAGCTCAGTAATTCAACAATGACTGTTGAGTTCTATGATGTAATGAGATCACATCGAACTGTCAGATAGAAGATGAGAGTTGATAATTTATGAATATTCAAAGAAGGACATTTTGGTCATTTTAACTTCCTCTGAATATTCAAGTTGATCGACGGGGGTAACATGTAAGAACAATAAGTCAGAGAATATAATTATTGATTAATTGTTTCAGTAATTTCAATTTTACTAAGAGTGCAATCTCGTTCTTTTAGTGGAACAGAACGTGATTAATAAATTAATTTTGACTGATCAAGAGTTGACCGGATCATAATTAATTTATTGGAGCTTAGTTTAATTGGGTCCGATCAGGTTCCCTCTGTGGCTTCACTATAATGGATTTATACAGGCTTATTACCTATATTGAGCTGTACAGAAATGGGCATGGGTTATGGTACTAGGTCTGGTAGGGTTTTGGAGTGTAAAGAAGTTACAAATAGTCTCCCAAGACTATTTTTATTAACCTAATTGGCGAAGTGGCGAGACACATACTAAAGTATGTAGTGTGTGTTTCTTCTTTACAAAGAAATCCTAATCCTAGTGTAACCTACGTCTTGAGAAATGTGACCACACACCTGCACAGCTGCCATTGGAGAACACCAAGAAAAGCTTGAGGGTTTGAAGCTTTGGTGAAATCAAGAAGCAGCGAAAAGAGATTATTGTAAAGCACGCTACAAGGGTAATATCTCTTTCTTTTTGTGTGCACAAAATTATTTATTCCAAATTGAATACATAGAACAGAAAATCATGTACCGGGATGATCAATCACAAGAAATCATTTTTTTGTGAGTAGACCAACCCTTCCCAACAATTGGTATCAGAGCGTCAGGTTTTTGATACTGTTTCATGTATTTAGGATTAAATAATTTTGTTATGCATGTGTTAGTTGAGCGGTGTTAAGTTTTATGTGATTTGATTGTTATTGGGTGAATGATATTTAGTTGAACAAATTTATGGCCTTAGAATTTTTGTGGTAAATTCTTGTATTGTTTTATCGAGTCTTGTAGCAAAGGGGGTGGATTACGACTCCATGTTTCCCCTTTGATTTTAATTTACTGCAATATATATAATTAGAAATTGTTTTTCAATTGTATTGCTGTTGAAATTGAAATCCGAACACCGAATTTCACCACTGCTGAATCATGGAGGACTTCCAAGGCAATTTCGAAAAGGAGACTCAACTTCATCTTCCTCAACACATGAAGGATTTGGCTTACAATTTTCAGAAATAAGCCATGAACAACATGAAGGGACTCGACAGCACTCGTGGGTTCTGCCGCTACGATCGGCAGTTGATGGCGGCGCTTTTGGTGCTGGGATCTCGCCTCGATTGTGGCGGCAGAGGCACCCACAGGTGCCGCTGCACAGAGTCGGTAGCACCTGTGGGTGTTACCGCTGCGATGAGTGTTTCATCGCGTTGCCTCTGGCGTCGTGACATCACCTAGATCGCAGTAGCAACGGCACCACAAGTGCTGGTGCCTGTGCAGTGTTGCGGTCGATCAGTAGCACCACCGTGGTGCTTCCGCTGCTGCGAGCGGTGGTTCATACCACCTTGATGGCGGTAGCATCGGCGGCACACGGAGACTGGTGCTGTGGTGATATGGTTCCAGACGTTTTCCGGCGATGGCACTTTAACAGATGGCGGGTACATACTCTTTGGTTGATAACGTTGGTTGCTGCAAACCTTGTGTCAGTTAGAAAGGAAATGGGCTATTCATTTGGGCTGGTTTTGGAATTAAGGAAATGGGCCAGATATCAAATGATTGGCTGATTGGGTCAGTTGAATTAAATTGAAGTTGGGCCAAATATAGATGAAATTAAATATGACCCTGAAATTGTAAAATTGGTCCATTTTGATTATTGCAATGTGGGCTAAATTGTTTAGCCGGGCCAATGCAATGTGGACCGAATTATATAATGGGCTGGAATATTTAATTGGATCATTACATTTTGGCATTTTGGCTGAAGACTGAAGCTTTGCAGATTTGGATTGGACACTTGCAAATGGGAATTGAAGAATTGGGTCGGCTTGTGACTTAATTTAATCTTTAATTAATTTGTAATTTTTGTGTCTAGGTTTGGCCATAAATTATGTTCATATTTATTTTATTATCGCATTTATTTTATGCTTTAATTAAATTGTGAATGAATGTCATTAGATAACATGTCATGTAGATCGCATAAACATCGCTTTAGGTACCATACTGTCATGCATTGTTTTATTTTATTTTCTTTTCTAAAGGGTAGATTAGAAAATAAATATATTTATTAATAATTAAATCAATTTTAAGAGTTAAAATTGATTGGTAATTATTAAATTAAAATCCAACAGTTCAAAATATTAAGTGAGTGAGGGTGCAAAAAATTTTCGAACCCACGGCCTCCCCTATTAGCCCATTAATAAAAATTTGTGTATGTCTCGTGCTAATCTAATTAGTCTCCCTATACGTGGGCTACACTGTTTTGGTTACTAGATTGGGCCCATTAGGTAGTGATATTTTAAATATGAATTAATCATGATTATCCTATAGGTAACATAATTAATTTGGTACTTGAAATATTATCAATATAGGGGTTAGACACTTAAATCAATGACATCGTGGGGACTTCCTATAGAATATCCAAACGATGTCAATGATGGCCAAATTTTAACGACTATAAATTAAATATTGCATGAGATGCTGATATATTTAATTTAGTGGGAGGGTCTCAGTCTAGCCATAAATCACATTTATTTCTCCTATAGAGAAATGTGTTTAAGATTTTGGGGTTTTAGGTTGTCGTCATATTATAATAGTTTTTGGTCTACTTGTGCATAATTTTTCTTCATGCATCATATATGAAAGTATTTATCATTTATGCAACTTGTGTTTAATACATTTATTTTATTTGAATGTCGTATTTCCACAACTAGTTATATGTTTAGACATCACCAACCAATTTTCAAAAAATGTAACATGTTTCGTTATAATTCTTTCTACTTACGACATTTGTTCGTGCTAGAAGATCCTTGTTCAAAATAATTATAAATCTTCCAATGAAAATGGTTTTATTTTGATGAGATGGTTTATTACATAGTTTTGATTCTCATATCAAGTACTTTGCAATAAAAACATCAAAATAGGATAACCAATTTTATTTTCACGATGGAAGGGTATTTATGATAATTTTGAACATCTTAATTATGGAGTTATACAAAATTTGCAATCTAGCTATAATATATCTCTACTTATGAACCGATCACGTTTTTGCAAGAGACCATTTGGTAAAACATGATTGGTCACTTTAACGTGGTGGAGGTTCCACTTGCAAACATTGATTCATGTGACATAATGCTTGAGAAATCTTTTAAGATGATCTCTTGCGATTTAGTGTGCACTAAATTCTCCAGGATGAACGTGTTCCTAAAATGTTCAATGTAAGTTATTCATGGAGAAAAGATTATTTTAAAGCAACGGATAGTATGGTAGGCCCTCTAACTTTTTTGCTTTTGAGCAAAGATAGGATTAATGAGGAAGTAGCCTTCCCTGGAAACTCTATAATGGAGTAAGACTCTATTCATTGTGTTATGGTTAGTAATTGAGTCTATCTTGATTATAGATTCTAGAATAACTAATCACTATTGCAAGTTGTTGCAATATGGTCCTAGGTGACCAAATGACACAATGAGATAGAGTATACTATAAGGATAAGCACGGGTACGGTAATATGGAAAGAGCCGTTGGGCTTTTATGTTTGCGAAACAATTTGATTGTTATTTTGTCTCTTTATTATTTGAGCGGAATTATTTAGTACTTAATCCCCAGTTATTAGTTGGAATTAAGTTAAATAATGCTCTTATTATTGCGAGACAAATGGTTAACAATCTCAAAGCCTTGTAAATGGTTCTAAGTGTAATATTACTATAAGTGATAAGGGATAGATGATTCCTTGCATTAATGAACTCTTTGATAAGATCTTAAGATAATCATATTTATCTAAATAAGATTGAAAGACTAGTAAAGATAGTCTCTAAGTATTTTGGAGGTGGAATCTATGTGGGCTTTTGAATTTTATTTAGAGGGTAAAATGAATAATATCTTAGGCTTGGTTACACTTATCCAAAACTCGATTCTAATACTGGTAAGGGATGGACCTTAAAAGGATCTGAGGTGGAATCTATACTGTTTTTTGAATCTTGTTTAGAGGATTAGATAACCAAGAGTTCTTATACTTTAAATGTACTTAAGAGTTTGGGAATTAATACACTTCGATATGTGTGGATTCTTTTATACTCAAGCTACGAGAGAGTGTGAGTAATTCATCACTTTTACTGATGATCACTCCAGATTTCGATTCTACCCTTAATATCTCATTGATCCAAAATGTTGAAGAAATTCTAGAATTTTGGACAAAAGTTGAGAAGTAATTAAGAGAATCGAGATACTTCGATTTGATCGAGGTTTGTTTATCTCTCATATGAGTTTAGGAACCATTTATCGAAAAGGAGAACAAGGTAATACCAAATCAATGATGAGTTATCCTCATTACTAGTTTCATTTGGGAATGTACACCGAAGATAGTCAGGTTCCTTCATAGCCTAGTACCATTGATTCGTTTCCTGAAATACCCCTAGAGTTGTGGCATAGGTGCAAGCCCAGTCTATACCACATTCAGATTTGGGGACTTTTAGCACACAAGCTGAAAGGGAGGATTGACGAGATGGAGGCAACAATGAAGTTTTGATTATAAGGTATACAACGAAACTAGAAATTATTTCTTCTATAGTCCTCTGGTCAATAAAGTATTTGTTCAGTACAAATGTAACTTTCTTAGAGGATTAGGCACATAGAAGAATACAAATCCACAAGTAAAATTATATTGGATAAGATGTTAGAACGTAGTTCAAATAACTTGATTCCAAGTTTCAGCATAGAATTAATCTTGATGATTTGGAACTTCATACAGAACCGATGGTTGCCGATCTTAGTAGGAGAAATGGGCAAGTGGTTCAACCACTATTATTGTCTAATAATACCAATGGACAGGGGAAAACCAAAGGTTATAGTCGAAATTGTTCTCACTGTTCTGCCTCTTCTTTATAAGGAGGTAGAGGAGAGGTTGATCCTAGTAAGGGATATAACCAAGTAGTGGGAGGAAAGGAAGTAACTCTGTTTGGACATAATGGAAATACACTTCCAGCGACTAATTGGAGTGGGAAGGTTGTAAGACCACTTTCTTGATGCTTATTCAACGGAGAGTCTTTTTAGACAGTCTCTACTGAAATAAGAGAAGAACTCCTCATTTAGGGAAGTGGTAGAAGTTATAGACTTGAAATCATGGAAGGTGAATGTGAACTCGGAATTAGATTCCTAGTAATCCAACAAGTTCGGATATTTGTAGACGCACCCAACGGGGTCAAACCTATAGGTTGTGATGATTTTTAAGATGATAGAAGAGGGGTAGATGGAAAGGTTGATGCCTTTAGTGCAAGGCTTATTATTGTGGGTTTGTGAAACCCTTCTCGCCAATTGCCATGCAAAAGTTTACCTGGATCTTTTGTCCATTGTCGTTCATTGTAAAAATGAGGTACGAAAAATGGATGTCAAGATGATGTTTCTTGAATGCATCTTGAGGAAATCATTTACAAAGTGTAATCTGATGAGTACATATTAAAGACCATGAAAGTAAAATCCATGACTTACAAGTTTCCAACTTTGGATTTGGGTAATTGTTTAAGATATGGAATATAGAATTTGATAGAACCATTGTGATACATGTTCTTGATCAAAATCTTGATATATCTTAAGTATACTCGTGTATACAGAAAGATGAGACAGTTTTCACGACTATTTATTTGAATGACACTCTACTTATTTGTGAGAGTATTTTCATTAAATAGTAGTTGGCACCAGCAATAAAACTTAAAGGACTTGTAGATGACTGTCTATTTTTTTTCTAGATATCCGTACTTTTCGGAGTGGGAGAAAAATGAAATAGAATAGTCTCAAATTTCATGTAATAATAAGATACTATCTACATTTGCAATATTGAAGTCTTATGCTGGGGATATTGTTGGTGATTATTAGTTTGATCTAGGATCAGATCATTGAATAGAGGTAAAGCATATACTGAAGCGTTTTTGGAAAATGAGTAAATATTTGATTATCTGTTCAGGTTGTGATTTGATGGATTAAAACTAATTAAGATCTGATTTGACTAACACTCTCGAGAGTCGTCAAAATTGGAATATAATTGGGAAATAATGTGGTTAATTGGTTGGGTGTAACACAATCTTGGATTGTTAGTTATACAACCGGGACTTACATCGAAAGAAGTTACTATCTTGGTTGAGAAGATAATCATTAGTGTAATGATGATGTTGACAAGATGGATGATTCGATACTTCATGTATACTCTAAAGGAAAGTGGGAGATTGCTGCAATTATATATGCCCATAGAGTATAATTCACGACATTTAAAATAAAATATTAATTGATTGTATTGATATGATGTTGTGTTTGTCCATGGGTCGATTTGATATTACAAATTGAGTGTTTAAGTTGTTAAATACAGAAAGATTCAATTTGTAATTCGATCTAAAATTAACGTTCATGATTAGTAAATAAATATGGACAATTTATTTTGATAAGATCGTCTCGGTTTTATTAAAGTCTATCTTTGACTTTGATAATAAGATTGAGAGTACGTTTGAAACATATTGGACGGGACCAAGTGAAATTAATTTGTGACATTGACCATTCAAATTTAATTTCACTTAATTATCGTACGTGGAACCTTAATCCTAATCAGATAATGGACTTTGATTACTAACTTGAAGTTCTTTGAGGTATCAATGGGTGAGATCAAATTGTTGATCAATATCTCGGTACTTTGGGAATTAAAGTGAACTAATGAGGAACATATATTCGTAGTATGGAATCCGTCACCTTTTAGGTATGATCATAATCTCACTGGTTCTTCTGGTGGACAGTTGAATTTGAGCTCAGTAATTCGACAATGACTATTGAATTCTATGATGTGATGGGATCACATCGAACTGTCAGATAGAAGATGAGAGTTGAGAATTTATGAATATTCAGAGAAGGGCATTTTGGTTATTTTAACTTGCTCCGAATATTCGATTTGATCTACGGGGATAACATGTAAGAACGATAAGTTAGAGGATATAATTATTGATTAATTGTTTTAGTAATTTCAATTTTACTAAGAGTGCAATCTCGTTCTTTTAGTGGAATAGAACGTGATTAATAAATTAATTTTGATTGATCAAGAGTTGACCGGGTCATAATTAATTTATTGGAGCATAGTTTAATTGGGTCCGATCAGGTTCCCTCGATGGCTTCACTATAATGGGTTTATACATGCTTATTACCTGTATTGGGCTGTACAGAAATGGACCTGGGTTATGGTACTAGGCCTGGTAGGGTTTTGAAGTGTAAAGAGGTTACAAATAGTCTCCCAAGACTATTTTTCTTAACCTAATTGGTGAAGTGACGAGACACACACTAAAGTGTGTAGGGTGTGTTTCCTCTTTACAAAGAAACCCTAATCCTAGTGTAACCTAGGTCTTGAGAAAGGTGACCACACACTTGCACAGCTGTCATTGGAGAACACCGAGGAAAGCTTGAGGGTTTGAAGCTTTGGTGAAATCAAGAAGCAGCGAAAAGAGATTATTGTAAAGTACGCTACAAGGGTAATATCTCTTTCTTTTTGTGTGCACAAAATTATTTATTCCAAGTTGAATACATAGAACAGAAAATCCTGTAACTAGACGATCTATCACAAGAAATCAATTTTTGTGAGTAGAACAACCCGGGTTCCCAACATTGAAAATAAATATGGAAATACGGAATTAGACACTATCAGATTCATTACAGATCCTTCTTTTATTTCAGCTAGCTGGTCTTCTACTTAGTAACATCATCGCCATGACATGTAAACCAACTACTGCTTTATATGAATACCTAGTGTTAACTAGCTTCGATTTATTGATTCGAAGCTCGTCAACACCCAGGATTCCAGATACTTAGCCGAATAATCGTCATATACAGTACATTTCCAATTGCTTATTCAGTAGCCTAGTATTCCTCTTAGCTAACATAATTCCAGACAAGTGAAAATACCTGCTTCATATGAAGAACCGTTATCCATAGAAATATATAAGTCTATCGCCTCATTCAATTGAAACGTATGAATCTGATGCACCAAATTCAAATATGGAACTTGTAAGGATTTTAATCAATCGTGTGGGCTTATATGTGAATTATTGTGTATTGAATAAAAGGCTATCAAATTTTGTTAAGCCCATTTAATGTGATCTAATAAGGATTTTATATATATCGGGCTTTAATGCATCTAATTAATGTATGGGCTTTTATGTGTAGATACCAGGCTATTACCTAATTCATGATAGGCCGAATTAGGTTAACTGACAATTCAGTATATAAAGTCGGTTATGGTCCCTGAATCGTACGTACTTTCATTTTGTCTGACATCCCATCATCAGAGAAAAAATAAGGACTACGTATTGATTTAGAAGATCCAACCAACTGAATTGTTCATCGTGAACCATATCTGATTAAGGTACGCTTTCGCTTCAGTTATTCATTCTTGATAATTCAGCATGATGATTTTGGATCATAGATAAACAATTATCTGTGATAGAATTTTCTAACAAGTGGTATCAGAGCCAATTATCAAGTTGGATTATCAGATCTATTTTTAATAGTATGATTTGAATTCGTATTGTTAGTTTGACATAACAAGGTTTCAAAATTGGATAACTTCTGCTTAATGCTTGCTGTATATGAGAATTGAAAATATGGATTTGTAAATTGGGTTTGAGTTTGGTGATGAGTTTTGGATTAAGATTCTCGATGAAGGGACACAATTTTTTTTTTTCGAATTGGGTTTCTCAGTTTTGGATCTGTATTTTCGGTTTTGAATATGGATGGATATTATTTAGGGTTTGGTTTTGTGATTAAGATTCAGTATTGGAGATTTTTTGTGTATTGTGGTATTGGTTGTTTGGATGTTGAAATCGATCCGGTTGGAGGGGACACCGCGCACTGTGCGTTGTGAGCGGCAGATTTAAGCGGCGTCACATGTGGTGGTTTACAGCGTCGCGATCAGCGACGCTGTGGTCTAGGCTGCAGTGCCGGCGATGGCACTGTATGCGGCTGTGGCTGGCACCGTGTATTACGGGCTTAAGAGCGGCGGTTAAGGGGAAACCCTAGCTATTGCGATTTGAAGTAGGGACTTGGCTTGTGAATTTAAAGTCTTCAGGGTGTGTTGTGCAATTTTGGATAATTATGATTAATTACACCTCCAGTCATCCCAGTTTATTTTGAATTAAAGTTTAAACCCTAAAGATTTAGATTTACAACTTTAGCCCATAAAGTTACAAAACCATTTGAGTTGAGCCTTTTAAAGTTCCTGCTTTTACAATCCAGTCCCTACAGTTTGAAAATTTTCTAAATTGATCCCTAAAGTATGAAAATTTTCAAAATCAGCATCTAAAGCTTGAAAATTCTCTAATTTGGTCCCTTAAAGTTTGAGAATTTTCTAATTCAATCCATAAAGTTTGAAAATTTTCTAATTTGGTCCTTAATGTTTGAGATTTTTCATATTTAGTCCCTAAGGTTTGAAAATTTTCTAATTCAGTCCCCTAAGGTTTGAAAATTTTCTAATATAGCACCTAAAGTCCTAAAATTCTCTAATTTGGTCCATATGGTTTGAAAATTTTCATAAAATTTTCATTTTTAGTCCTTAAAGTTTCCAAATTCACTATTTTGGACCTTTAAAGTTTGATTTTCTTTCAAATTGGGACCTAAAGTTTGGAATTTCTCTAAATTGGCCAATAATATTTTGGAAAAATTGTAATTTAAGTCCTTCAAGCTTAAAGTTTCACATAATTGGCCACCTAAGGTTTAAGAATATTGCAATTGACTCTCTCAACTTAAGGATTGCTTTATTCTAAAGTTTTGAATTCTATAATTCAAATCCTAAAGTCAAAATATATGCAAATCAGTGATTTCAGTTTCAAATCTTGGTACATCGAAATCTTTTGAGAGATATAATATTCGAAAGTAAGTTAGTTGAAGCAACATGTTGCCAAAGCAACCTCTCTTGTGGATATTAATTAACTTAGAATATTAGAAGGTATTTGTGTGTGTGTATTATTCATTGCGGATGTTGATCGGCCCAAAGAAAGGTCAATGTTTGGCTCGAACTTCATATGCATCTGTGGTGATGAATACGTGGAAATTATTTGGTTTAACGTGTGATCAATAAATCGGTCGAAAGAAAGGTTTATTGGTTAACATGTTTTATTACCAGTATTTGATCACTACACTAAGGGAAAATTAGGTGTTTGTGTGTTATTTCATGCGGATATTGATCGGCCCAAAGGAAGGTCAATATTTGGCTCGGATTTCACATGAACTTGTGGTGATAAATACGTGATGGTTATTTGGTTTTACGTGTGATCAATAAATCGGTCCAAAGAAAGGTTTGTTGGTTGACATGTTTTACTGTCAGTGTTTGATTACTACACCAAGAGTACCACTTACAAGTCAATATTTATGTCCAAAGACTAAATATTGATGTTGTGCTAGGTATCTTGTGATGGGCCCTACCATTGTTTGAAAGTATGATTTGCATAATAAGGTATTTATGTGAGCTATTTTATTTAAGTGTTCTCTATTCGGTTTCAAATTCTGTTAGTAGTATATCTGCAAGCTCAAATTTAACCCCTGTATTTATGGAACAAACTTCAAGGATCAAAACAAGAACATTAACTTTTCGTTGGTTGCATGGACCTAGACCGTGTACTAAGGATTGAGCAATCTGCTCCTCTTACGGATGAAAGTTCATCTAATCAAATGAAGAATTTTGAGAAGTGGGATTGCTTAAATTACGTGAGTCTCATGATCATTAAGTGCGGCATTCCGGAAGCCTTTAGTGGCATAGTATCTGAGGAGGTAAATGATGCCAATGAATTCCTTGCCGAAATTAAGAAACGTTTTGCGAAACGATAAGGCTGAAACAAGCACACTTATGCAAATCTTGATTTCAATAAAGTATAAAGGCAATGGAAAAATAAGGGAGTACATCATGTAGATGTCTCACACTGCTTCAAAACTTAAGGAACTAAAACTCGACTTGTCTAATGACTTGCTCGTGCATTTGGTATTGATATCACTTCCTACAGAATATAGTTAATTTAAGGTTAGTTATAACTGTCAAAGTAGAAATGGACTCTCAATGAGCTCATTTCATAGTATGCAAGCTTCTTGCACAATTCAGTCAATTTAAGGTCAGTTGTAACTTTCAAAGGGAGAAATGAACTCTAAATGAGCTCATTCTATTTTGTGTGCAAGAGGAAGAAAAGTTGAAGCAGGACAGAACTGTAAGTGTTCACTTGGCAAACACCTCTAAAGATAAGGGCAAGAAAACAATTAAAGAAAATAAAGTTGTTAAGGGTTCAGAACAAAAGAAACCACATAAAGACATTAAAGATTGTTTCTTTTGCTATAACTCTGGACATTTGAATAAAGATCATACATAATACCAACTAAAGTAGCTACTAAAACACCTTATGAGCTTTTAACAGGCTTAAATCTTAGTCTAAAGCATTTCCACATTTGAGGATGTCCAGCTAAGGCTAGGTTTTATAGGCCACATAAAGAAATTGGACTCCAAAACAGTCAGCAGCTACTTTATTGGTTATTCTGAGCGTTTAAGGAGCTATTAATTTTATGATCCCACACTTAAGTCAACTTTTGAAATGGGAAATGCAACATTTTTTGAGGATGTTGAGTTTGGGGGAGAAATAAGGTTAGAGATATTGTCTTTAAGGAAGAAGTTGAGGAAGGATCGGTTTCGATTCCTATTGTTGCTTTTGACAATGTGCAAATTTTTATGCATGTCATTGATCAACAAACATATCCGGAACCTCAATTCCACAATATTGAAGAACTTCCCATCCAAAATAAGGTAAGTTTCAGAAGTACAAACTCAACAACCTCAATAACTAAAGCCATTAAGGAGATCCACGAGAGAAAGGAAAAAAATGTTATTCCGGATAATTTAAATAGTATTTTTCCAAGAACATAAGGAAATAATGGAATGGTGGAAGATGGTCCAATCAATTCCATCAGACCATGCAGGGTTCTAACTCTCAGAAGTGGATTGATGTCGTAAATAAGGAGTATAAGCATATGCAAGACAATAAAGTTTGGGATCTTGTCCCATTACCAGAAGGTGCGAAGCCCATTGGTCTTAAATGAATTTTTAAACCAAGAGGGATTCGAAAGGTAATGTGGAAAGATATAAAGTTCGTCTTGTATCTAAATGCTTTATATAGAATGATGGCGTTGATTATAAAGAGACTTTCCCTTTGGTTTCTACGAAAGACTCTTTTAGGAATGTCAGGTTGTTGCACATTTTGACCTCGAGGTACATCAAATGGATGTTAAGACGACGTTTCTCAATGGAGACATTGATGAGACTGTTTGCAAATTAATGAAATCCATTTATGTGCTCAAGCCAGCTTCTTGTTAAGGGTAATACAAATTTAATCAAGTAATTAACTCATTTGGTCTTGAGATTAATGTTGTTGATGGTTGTGTGTATTATAAGTTCAATGGGAGTAAGTGTAGTTTCCTGATTTTGTATATTGATAACATATTGCTTGCCACTAATGATATAGGCATCTCACATAAAATTATGAGATTTTTTGTCAAAGAATTTTGAGATTAAAAATCTTTGTGACGTCTCTTTTGTATTAGGAATTCAGATGTACCAGGATTGTTCTCAAGGTATTCTTGGATTATCACAAAATGGCTATATCGATAAAGTACTTAAGAGGTTTAGCACACAAGACAGTAAATCAGGGGACACCCTTATATCGTTAAGGGAGACAATTTAGTCTCAACTAATGCCCGAAATGTTATCTTGAAGTTAAAGAAATGCAGAGGATCCCATATAGTTAAGTTATAGAAAATCTGATGTATACTTAGGTTTGTACGCGTCCAGATATTGCGTACATTGTTGGGATGCTAAGGAGATTTTTAAGTAACCCTAGGATGGATCATTTGGAAAGCAGCCAAACATGGGTTATAAGCTATTTAAAGAGAACAAAAGATTACATGCTCACATACTATAAATCGAATCAGTTGGAGATCATATGGTATTATGATTCTGATTTTTGCTAGATGCCAAAACAGTAGAAGATCATATCAAGCTACATCTATCTGCTAGTTGGAGGAGCTATTTCCGGAAGGAGTGCTTAACAAACACTTTAGCTTCTTTCACTTGGCAGCACAGTTTGTAGCAATTTTGGGGGCATCTAATTATGGAATATAGCTGCGAAATTTTGTCACTGGGTTGCATATTATGTACGGTATAGAAAGACCACTAAAGTTATATTGTGACAATAACTCAGCAAATTTATATTCCTGTAACAACAGGAGCTCAACTAAGTCAAAATACATTGACATAAGTTCCTGGTTGTGAAGGATACAGTTCAGAGTGGACACGTGTCAATAAGAGCACATTGGGACAAACTTCATAATTGCGGGTTCGCTTACTAAATTATTACAACCCAAAGTCTTTCATGAGCACAATACTCATATGGGTGTTGTATTTCTTAAGGATATTTGGTTACAGTGGGAGTTTGTATTTTGGGTACATTAGACACATTTACTGTCCTTTTTGATACGGTTTAAAGTTAAAGTTATTTACAACTGTATGGTTTCAGGTTTATTATCTGTGAACTCATTTGAGGATGATCTCACTAAAGTTGGACCAGTTGGAAATAGGCATGTTGAAGATCACATTACATGTAATTTCCATGCTACACATCCATACTTGATCCATGTCATTCAGTTATGTCGATATACGTGACCATTGATAGGTTTAGTTACGATTAATGTAGCGAAAGCCGCTTTGATCCTATATTGATATAATTGATGGACCAGATTGTTTGGGGATGCATTCAGTAATGATAGCAAAATTCTGAGTACTCATAAGGTTATGATTGATACACAATTGTAAGGTTACACATATAGCCCAAGTTGGAGATTGTAAGGATTTTAATTAATCGTGTGGGCTTATATGTAAATTATTGTGTATTGAATAAAAGGCTATCGAATTTGGTTAAGCCCATTTAAAGTGATCTAATAAGGATTTTATATATATCGGACTTTAATGCATTTAATTAATGTATAGGCTTTTATGTGTAGATACCAAGTCATTACCTAATTCATGATGGACCGAATTAGGTTAACTGGCAATTCAGTATATAAAGTCGGTTATGGTCCCTGAATCGTACGTACTGTTCAAAATTTCTGACATCCCATCATCAGAGAAAAAATAGGGACTACGTATTGATTTAGAAGATTCAACCAACCGAATCGTTCATCGTGAACCATATCTGATTAAGGTATGCTTCCGCTTCAGTTATTCATTCTTGATCATTCGGCATGATGATTTTAGATCATAGATAAACAATTATCTGTGATAGAATTTTCTAACAGAACTACCTCATGAACCATCCAAAGTCTGGTATGTTGTTCCAAATTCCTACTTTGTAAAATTTAGTAGCTAATCATCACATTTACATTATCTTGATAATCCAGCAACTTAGATTAGTGCAGCACCTAAATTGTTAATTGAGAAAAAATACTGCTTCTTGACTTAATGTTGATTTTACACTTCAATTTATTCCAAGTCAATGTGTTATATTCATCTTCCCAATTCACCATACATTAGTAAAAAGGTGCATCTTACATGAATAAAAAGAAGAGTTGTCAACGGATGCATTTATAAAAGAAAATATTATTTTTATAATATTAGTTGTATCAAACCAGATTAAAAAACGAAGGGAGGATACTAGCAAGACTATGAAAGACGTTCTAAGAAAAATTCAACTTTTTATATATATATATATTCATGTCACGTCTCAGAACGCGCAACTTCTGTTCAATCTGAATAAATAACACCCGCGATTTCGTTGCATAATCATCATACTAAAATTAATCAAAGCATCACAGTGTATACTTCCTATTGACTACTCAGGATAAAACACAAACACAATCGACTACTCAGGATAAAACACAAACACAACTCAACAATTTAACTAAAAAACTAAAACCCAAATCCGACAATATGTCTTAGTGGGTTAATGCATCATGCCTTGTGGTGTCCTCATTGCTAAACTCCATCCTCTCGTCCAACGTCAACCTAACAATATCAGTTTAATTTTTAGTACAAAAATTAATCTTGAAATCTCATATAGATGATAATTAATTAAAGAGAAATCTCTTTCAAGGGGTTATCGTTTCAGTGGGCACTCATTGTCCAGCGATATATATATATATATATATATATATATATATATATATAACGTAGAAATGATGGCTACAGTTTACCTAGAAAAATGAATCCTTCATAGTTGCTTAGCACAGCATGTAACTCACAATAGTTTCATGGAATAAGCTTAATTTCGAAGATTCCTTTCTCCTTCGGATGGTTGTTATTTAGTATACGCACTATAACAAAATTACCTTTTGCAACACTCAAAAAATATTGTCAAAAGGTTTTTACAACGTTTGGCAAGTATTGCAAATCGCAGTGTTACCGTAGAGAAAAAACTTTTTACAACATTTTTTGAACGTTGCAAAAGATTGAAATAAACGTTGCAATAGACCTTTTGCAACGTTTATTAAGTGTTGCGGTAGACACTTTTGCAACATTTATTAAGTGTTGTCTTAGACCATTTTACAACGTTTATTAAGTGTTTCCGTAGACCTTTTTACAACGTTTTTTGAGTGTTACCGTAAACCATTTTGCAACGTTTTTAAAGTGTTGCAAAAACTTTTAACCCAACCTTTTGCAACATTTATTGAGTGTTGCCGTATAACCTTTTGCAACGTTTTTTGAACGTTGCTATATATATATATATTTTTTTTAAAAAAAATATTATTGAACAAATTATTTATAAAACCCAAATTTTTGTAATTACTTCATTAAAATGGTACTTTAAATAAAAAACAGAAGTAAATACATTATGAATTTTCAAATCCATACAAAATAAAGTCTTGATAATGTATAATAAATCTACAATACAGAATAACAAATCCACGAAAGAAAGTGTTGATAATGTTTAACAAATTCGCAAAAGAACATCATCATTTGACAAAAGAAATATTTTACTACGGGAATATCAACTTCATCCCGCAATATAACCGCACCTTTAGATCGCAAAATTCGGTCCATCTTCAAAGTTACACCTATAACAAATTTGAGCAAAGTTATAAGTGAATGTCAAGCTTTACTTAATAAATGGTAGAAAAAATAAAAAATAGAGTTAAAAGCAAAATACATTTATATCTTTCAAATGTGATTTCATAGAAATTGATATGACTTGTCCTAAATCAATCTACTAGACCAGAGACGTGAAAGTGCATCGATGACAGATGTCAGCTAGATGCTAGATATACCACCAAGGAAAATGAGCTTTCACTCAAAGTGTAAAACCTAAACTTAGACGTGTTTAATATCTCTTTCCTTCCCTTCTATTGTAAAAAATTCTATAGAGATTTCGACAGAACCTCCCCTATAAATTGGACTTAGTCAACCTGTAAAAAAACATCATAACCAACATAATAATTTAAAAATCAAACCAACACCTCAAACAACTTCCAACATCAATCCCTAACTCCTCAACATCACAGTTTCAACAATAAACTCTATCTAAACCCAAATCAAATTTAAAACTAATTAATAATAGCTAACAAAAATCTTGAATTCAAATTAAGCTTGTTTTCAAATAGACTTATATGAAGTTAGTTATAAATAAGAATTACACAAGATCATTGAATAAATAAACATTTCTTACCATAAGAAGTTCTTCCACTAGCATTTCCAGTACTTTTGCTCAGTTCATGACCACCTGAAACGAGGGGGAGAAAATATGAGTTTTCAATAATCAACTCTATCTATTATAATATATACGCATAATATATAATTTACTTCTCAAGACTTCCTTAATAAATATTTGGCATCTGAGCAACATACATTTGTCAAACTAATCTAATACAACTCTTTGGCCAAGCAATGGTACTTCCGTAGGCATCCTTTAGAACTCGAAATTCATCGGTAGGTCTATATAAGGTCAAGTGATCCATATACACTTCCGCAACCCAAACCTTCCAAAAATCTCGTCCAAGTGGAATGTGATGCACCTTCACGCTTAGGTCTACTGATGCAATCCTCCCTTCAGCTACAACTTCTTCATCTTTAATGTACCAATGCAATAATTGACACCTTGCATTTTCCTTGATTGCGATATCTCTATGGATATCACTTCCTTGTTGTGACTACAAATTCACGTTAAAATTAAGATATTTCCATATTAAATAAATAAGATATGATAAAAAAATTTAAATAAACAATATGTAAAGCTAGATTAAAAAACCTGAGACGTAAAAGCACGCGAACTTCAGTCCTCCACATTTTTACTATTACTCTATATAGTGACAAAAAAATTACTGGATGTTATTCTGCATATTAAATTACTTGGAAATAGTACTAAAAAAACATGAAATGTTAAAAAATTATAACCTGTTGAGTCAAGTTGACAAACGCTTCAAAATTTTCTTCTAGCACCCTGACTCTTTCCGACTGACTTTGTACTTGACTTTCTAGTTCTTTCACTCTCCCAATACTATGAATTTGTCCATCAACTCTTGACGGTGCAACTCCAAACCCGAGTCCTCTTACCCTCCCATGACGTTCCGGACCTAAAACTCGAGCAATAGCATTATCGCGAATAGAATCTTCTACTGGTGTATTGGAAATTGATTGGGCACACTCTTCTATCCTTTCCTACACTTACGAAACTCAAATTATATACTAGTAAACGATATATAAGTCAAATCAGATTATTACAAGACTACAAATACCAAAGTCTCGGCAACTGCTTCATTAATAGGTTTTCCATCCTTTTGAAGATGTCCATGAGTCCATAATGTAAAAAATTGGACTTAGTCAACCTGTAAAAAAACATCATAACCAACATAATAATTTAAAAATCAAACCAGCACCTCAAACAACTTCCAACATCAATCCATAACTCCTCAACATTACAAATTCAACAATAAACTCTAACATAGTTTTTCAAGTCATTTAAATGCATCTAAAATTACAGAAAGAAAAACTAGTAGCAACTCATTACAAGTAGGGGTGGACATGGTTCGGTTTGGTTTGGTTCTATAGGAACCAAACCGAACCATGAACCGATGGTTTTTTTACCAATGGAACCATTCGATTTTTATAAAGATATGGAACCAAACCGGAATCAAACCGCCCGGTTCTGGTTTGATTTGGTTTGGTTCCTAATACATTGCTTGAATTTTCAAATATAAATGCAAATTTTTATCACCATACGTCCACACCATATCCATAAGTTAGTAGTGACTAATGAAATTCATTTACCAAAGTCTAATTCATTGACAATATGCATTTTGTTTTCTTTTCTTCTTTTACGGTTTTCTTTTGTTCGATTGTTAAAATACTATTTCAAACTATATAGCACGTGAATTGGAAATGGCATATCAAATGTTATGAAATTCTGAATGAAATGTGTAATTCCATTGATTATAACGATCAAGAGGTTATATTTTCAATTTCAGCTTCCTCTCCTTTAGAACCCATCCACAGACTACAGCAGATTGAAGTTACAAAAATTCCATTACCGTTAAGTTGTAAGAAGAAGACTAAAGTTATAATTTACAAAACAGAGTTCCATTAACCCATTTTGGCATTTTGCTACTTTACAAGTTACAACCACAAAAAGGAAACAAAATCGAACAAGAACAATAATAAACCACAATTCTGGAAGTGAACTAAAAAAATCGAACAATAATCCACAAAACCACAAAATCAAACACTAAACCCAAACATCGAACAAACATCGAACAAAATCAAAAAATATAGCACAAAATCGAACCTGAAAGAAACTGGAAAAATCAAACAATATTCCACAAAACCACAAAATCGAACACTAAACCCAAACATCGAACAACAAACCACAAAATCAAAAAATATAGCACAAAATCGAACCTGAAAGAAACTGGTTTGGGTACGTCTGACCGCTGCTGCGGTGCTGTCTATTGCCGTTCGTTCTCGTCTGACCGACCGCAGTTCGTTTGGTAAAGTCGCGACCGCGGATCGCTGTTGTCAAGAGAATCGGTTCTTCCTCTTTCTTCAGATGAGACACTGCACTGGAGACTGGAGTCTACACAGAGTGCTGGACGTTGTTGGTGTTGGACGCTTAGTAGTTAGGTTAGAATAAATTGGGTTTGAGAAACGAGAATTATGACTAGACTAATTTTGAAACTTGGGTTGGGCAGCGCTTGGGTGGGTTTGATAAATGGAATTTAGATTATTTCATTTTTTTAAAATTTTGTAGGTTAAAATTTATTCCTAAGAAAAATTATTTTTGTGAGAAAAAAGAAATTTAACCTACAAATTTAATTTTATAGGCAGAATTTTGTAGGCTTAGTATACATATATTTGGTGCCATTTTGTTGCGCCTACAAAAATCTCATTTTGTGGAGAAAATAATCTTTATATACAAATCTCATTTTGTATGCGCATTACTTGTAGAGTAAGCAAAATTTTCTTGTAGTGATAAAGCATTTAAATAAAGGCAAAATTCATACATAGATGTCAAAATTCATACATAGATGTTTGGGTAGTGAGAGTTTTAAATGTCACTAAATTATAAATAAATTATATTTTTATTTTCTTTTGTATGGATATAATAATTTGTGACATTTGGAACAATCATAAAATTTAGTAATGATTCTAAATGTCACTAAGATTTGGTAACGTTTTTAAAAACGTTGCCAAAACTTAATTTGGTTGCAAAAATTTCAACTTATCGCAACAATTTTTAAATGTTGCAAAAAGGGATAAATCTCAAATATTTATATCAAATGCAACATTCAATTATAAAATGTTGCGGTAGACCACTTTTAGCAACATTCAATTAGTAAATATTCTCATTTAAATGTTGCAAAAGCCCATTTTTGTAGTAGTGACGTCTTAATGGTTTCTGTGATGTCAGCTGAATTAAGAACAACGCAAGGATTTCAAAATCTCATGTGATATTCTCGGATTATGATTTGTCACAGGTAATTAGTTGGTGAAGGTTATGCATTAATTTTTCAGTTACAATTTGGTTAACGTAACATTCATTCCATATTATTAGTTGATAATTCCTTTTTTTTCTTCATTTTCTGTTTGAGGCAGATTTACAATTTTTTTTAATGTCCTTCCATTTTTCAAATTTCCCAAAATGAAGTTACAGTTATCCAATTTCAGTAACAGGGTCGGGTATTACTCCAAATTTCCCGAATTATTATCCCAAGAAAAATTGTCTAATGAAATGTTGGGACATAATCGTTTATAAACAAAATCGATAAATAAATTTTACAAAATGGTGCATATGAATAATTTTTATCCTTTCAATTTTTTGATATTATTACTTTCATAATATAAATTTTTTCCACAAATGATCATTTCAATCACCTAACATTAATTTCTTTCCTTAAAAGGGGTAAGTATATTCACACACACACACACACACATATCTACACCATATTTTAATTGCAAAATTTTTATAATTGTGGAAAATGTATTCAATATTTGCTCATTTTTGCTTTTACATACTCAAAATTTTCTCATCACATTATGATCAATTAATTAAAATATGTTGTCTCTAATTACAATTTCTATTCAAATATTTTGTTTCCCTATATTAAAAATAGCGACAGATATTTTGTTTAACTTTTGTGCTAGTTATTTATTTTGATTAATAAAAACACGAGAGATGGATAAGTCTTTTAACAAATATTTTGAAGGGTAGTTCTATTAATACCACTTTTTTTTATTTGCACCACAATTTAATTACAATGATAATCCTTAATTTTTATTAATTTTTGTACTTATACCTCTTAACTTTTTGTCTTATTTTTATTCTCGTTTTCTATTAATTATCACAGTTTATCGTGCTAATGATGGCTAAAGAAATTTTTAGGAGTGAAGAAAATTTTTTATTGACCTCTCTTATATTTAAATAAGCTAGATAAACGAATAATTGCAAGATTTCAAAAATATTTTTTTCCAATGAAATAAATATTTGAAATAAAATTGTCAATACAGATAAGATATATTAATTAACTAATGATTAATGAAAATAATTTGACAAAAAAAAAGAGAATAATTGTCAAAATAAGCAAAACAATAGGGACATTTATTGCAATTAAAATGTGGTGTCGTGTGTGTATATATATATAACAACTGAGATTCTGGCAATTTAATTTTGATCAAAGTTTTGCTGTGTAAATGTGGAAACCAATTATCACTTATTAGCTAAGAATTAATTTGCTTTAAAAATAAAGAATTGCCCACTTTCAACAAAAGTAGGAAAACCAATTACAAGCCAAAACTTGTCAATTAAACGGTGGCAAAGAATGAATTTAGCATGCAAATGGTAAATTCCAGGAAATACGTGTGTATCAAACGGTACCTTAACATAAAATGGAATTGGACAGCTCGGGGTTGCATCTTCGACCATGACTACGAACACGTGCAAAAGTAATGATCATTTGATAGAACTAGTGAGGCCCGTGCGATGCACAGGATGCGATAAGAATTGTGTATAAAATAGAGTCGATATTTGAGATTTATTCATGCCTCCAATATTGATATTTTTAATTTTCAAAAATGAAGGATAACATTTTCAATTAATCGAGATTCCAAAGCTTAATGGAAAGCACAGTGACTTCACAGCAGATAACAATGGGTTAATTAAATTGTTAATGGGTAAAAATAAATCTCTGAAACGTGAAATACACTATTAATGAAGCTTTTTAAAATGTTATACTTTTTGTTATAGTTTAGTGATCAGAAATTAATGTAGTAAAGTATTGTACGAAAACTTCACATCGATATTAACATATTACTACTACAACTTTATTTTGCCCTCAAATTTAACGAAACGAAGGAAAGAAAGCCAAAAAGAAAAAAAAAATATTAATGAACCATTTTAAACGGTTAAAAAATGTAATAAAGTGCTATATGAGAGCTTCATATTGATATAAAGATCTTGCTATTAAATCTTTATTTGAGCCAGGAAAGCCAACTAATCAAAAGAAAAAATTATTGAAAGATGAAATTAATTGCTAATGGATCATCTTAAATGGCTATAATATTAGCTGCTATTTGGTAATTCGAAATGTAGTATAATATTCTGCGAAAGCTTCATATCGATATTAAGATATTAGTATTACTACTTTATTTGAGCCCTCAAAATTAATCAAACAAAGGAAATGAAGCAAATAAATAAATAAATTAACAGAATGGTAAGGGATCATTTTAAATGACTATAATTTTTTATACAATTGATAATTTTATAATTCGAAAATAATGTAATAAAGTACTAAATGAAAGCTTCATATTAATATAAAAATCTTGATATTACGATTTCATTTGATTCCAGAAAGCCAACCAAATGAAAGAAAAATCATAGGAAGATAAAATACATTGTTAGTGGAGCATCTTAAATGACTATAATTTTTGCTACGATTTATTAATTCGAAAATAATGTAGTAAAGTATTGAGAGAGTTTTAAATCGATACTAAGATATTGTTATTACGATTTTATTTGAACTCTCAAAATTAGTCAAACGAAGGAAAAAAAACACATACACACACACACACAACGACAAAATAGGGGGACGATTGGGTAAATTAAATTGTTAATGAGTAAAAAGTTATCTAGTAATTTTTAGACCTAAGGAGATGTGAAAGGGGTAATTTCCTCGTCCTAGTAAAATACATTAATAGCGAAAATAAATATGAAGAAACTATAGCTCTTATCGACGTAGGAGATAGTACAAGCCATATTATAGCTATTTTAGTAAACCGTTTGATACAAGAAGCTTTACCACGAGGAATAACTTTCACAAACTATTATGAAATTAAATATGAAATAAGAAACATTTGTTAATCTAGAATTATGTTTTAAAGTTATAGCTGGAGGCAATTTAGATTAACACTTAAAATCCACAAAGATTATGGGAAATGAAAGGATTCAAGCCGAATATTACTTAGGATTAACTTTTTTTGAGAAAGATTCACCATTTGATATCTAGGAAAATATTATACAAATAAATATAGAAGAGAAGCGGAGAATATTTCCTAGAATAAATTAAAATAAAGAAATCATATATATGATACAAGGAATAGATGAATCAAGAAAAGTATATTAATAAGTTCATACATTGAATAATTCTCAATATACAAGATTATTGTACGATAAAATTTCATGCATTATTAGATACTGGATCATGTATAAGCCTATGCAGAAAGAATGTATTCCCAGAACATTACAAAAAAATGACTAAGAAAACAACTTATGGTCAAGCCGCTAGTCACATAGTGGAAATATATAGACTTTGTAGAAAAATTATTTGTTGACGTCACTTTTTGTCGTAAAGGTAGTCAACAAAAATAAAAGGTATGACTTTTACTTTTCACATTAGGATATCTTTATTTTGGGATTTTTGGCTAAGTAACCGAGTCATATAACTGAATTTTAGATAGTATGTGAATTTATGCGAGGTGGAGCTTCAGATCACCAACGAAGGTCTGTATGTTTATGACCTGGCATTCAGGTATGCATATGTATGATTTGGCATTCAGGTCTCTATTGTGCCTGGCATTCAGTTCTACAAGCATTTGGACCTGAGCATTATGTCTGCAAGTCATTTGAAGTTAAATGTTTTCTTTGAATCAATAATTTTCTCTCTCTCAAATGAACATAAAATCCCCCTATTTACTAGAAAAACATAATTGATCCTTTATCTAATAATTACACAATGGAGCAATCTCTAATAGTTATAGGCAATTTCATCCATATCTTCATATAATTATCATATTGACCCTTTGAGTTTATCTTGAGTAGTCTTGATCCTTAGTTTGACGTGGAACATGACCAATAAGCTTGTTGACCACTGAATAAGTGACTCTTAACCTTGACCCTAATTTATGGGGTGCAACAAATGTCCTCCAAGGTCTGGACTTATGATCACCTTAAGTTCGGACCTTGTTCAAATACCAACCCTTGCTTCGAGCCCAATCTGCTTCTTTTTCTTGAGTCAATTTGGTCGTTCATATGTAGAACCGATGTCCAAGTCCGATTATTAGACCAGAAACATAATTCAGGTCGACTGAAGGATTAAAGTTCACATAGGAGCCATCGTGCGTGACAGGAGTTCCCCTCAAAACCATAATCAACAAATTTCTATTGGGTAATACTGCTCTTTATTTGAACCAGGTAGTCAAAGTCTTCATTTCATTTATGGACTAGATTTGGAGGGACAACTAAAGAGCCTAGGAATTGAAATAATTACCAGCTGAAAAGCCGCTGAGGACCTAAAATAATATCCAGCAAAGGAGCTGAAATAATTATCGACTGAGGACCTTGTGGGCATGGTTATGTCCTGTCTTAGGGGTAACGATAATGAAGACCTGATGGACTTGATTCTGTCGTATCCCCCGGGTAATGGCAAGGAAGACCTCAAAGACTTGGTTCTCTCGTGTCTTTTGTGTAATAGTAATGAAGACCTCAAGGGCTTGGTTCTCCCGTGTCCCCCAAGGTTTTACTTCGTCATGGGGATTTCACATAGTCATGAGGGTGTATCTTTTCATTGAGGTCCACATCACCACGGAGGTTTCACCTCACCATGATCGCCTCCTCATCATGGATGTTTCACCTCATCACGGATGTTTAACCTCATCATGGTCAACTCCTCATCACGGATGTTCCACCTCATCATAGTCAACTCCCCTCCTCATGGAGGTTTCACCTCACCATGGATGTTTCACCTCATCATGGTCACCTCCTCTTCTTGGAGGTTTCACCTCACCATGGAGGTTTCACCTCGTCATTGAGGTTCACTTCACCATGGAGGATTTACCTCATCATGGTCATCTCCTTGTCATGGAGGTTCCACCTCATCATTGAGATTCACTTCACTATAGATGTTTTACCTCATCAATGTCACCTCCTCGTCATGAAGGTTTCACCTGATCATTGAGGTTCCACTTCACCATGGAGGTTTCACTTCACCATTTAGGTTTTACCTAATCATTGAGGTTCACTTCACCAAGGAGGTTTTACCTCATCATGGTCACCTCCTTATCAAGTAGGTTTCACCTCACCATGGAGGTTTCACCTCATCATTGAGGTTCACTTCACCATGGAGATTTTACCTCATAATGGTTACCTCCTAGTCATGGAGGTTTCACCTCGCCATAGAGGTTTGATTTTTTTTTGTTTGCACCTCGTTTGCGAGGTTCACCTCGACGTTGTGTCACCTCGGTTTTTTAGTTTTATAATGGTGAGGTCCTTTCTTCGGAAGTCCTTGATGGCCACGTCATGTTGAGGGTATTTAAGGACCATCATCTGAGGTTTTTGATTTCCTCGCAAAGAGGTTTTTTCCCGCCTTTGAGACAACTTGCCTTATAATGTTGATGATATCCTGCCCTTAGGGTACTTACAGACCATCAACTAAGGTCTTTAATTGCCTCTCTGGGAGTTCTTCCTCATCTTTGAGACGGTTTTCCTTGTGATGTTGATGGTATCCTATCCTTGAGGTACTTACGAACCATCAACTAAGGTTTTTGATTGCCTGTGTGGGAGGTCTTCCTCGTCTTTGAGACGATTTACCTTGTAAGGTTGATGGTATCCTGCTCTTGAGGTACTTACGGACCATCAACTAAGGTCTTTAATTGCTTCTCTGGGAGGTCTTCCTCATCTTTGAGATGGTTTGTCTTGTAATGTTGATGGTATCCTACCTTTGGGGTACTAACAGACTATCAACTAAGGTCTTTAATTGCCTCGTTGACATTGTCATTCCCTTGGGGTGCTTACAGGTCGTCAATGGAGGTTTTTGTCTTTGAATTCTTTGCTTGATGTCCCCACTCCATCCTGAATGGAACAATTCTTCAAGTTGAATTCCTCTTCATTCATAATTGCAGAGTCACTGATGCAAAATGTTTGCTTGAAACCCAACCAAACCAAGTTTAGCTTTGAAAACTTCAATTCCATTTGTCTTCAAAGGAATGTCTCCTTTATTCTTCATGTACAGCTCTTTTACCATGGGCTGGGAGCTGGCGATTCTTTTATCTCCCATGCAGTTTGACATGTTAATCTATAATTTATCCAAAATTCAGAACAAGTTGCATCACTATAGATTCTTGTACCTCTTGCCGCTACAAATCTTGCTTCTCTCCACATTATTTAGCCTCTAGGGGCTTCAACTATCCCCAAATTCAAGTATACATGTCATTAGCACTTTTGATTTTATTAGATGATCAAACTCACCATTAAAAGATGGTAAGGTGTAGTTCATTTGCGCTATGGGCCGGAGCACTTTTTATAGCTTGCAGATCTTCGCTCATTGCACCATCAAAAGTTAGGAGGGGGAGCTTTTATCCAAGTTGAACTGTTCTGGCCTCATTGAAACAAACTAGTGAACTGAGGAAACAAACTGAAATAAATGTACTGATTGTAGACAGGATTGGAATTTAACTTGAGTCGAACTAAATTGAAGTGATGGATTTTTGCTTGAAAAATGAAGGACAGTCGCACAAGAACGGACCCTCCTTATAGCGCCATATTGTTGACGTCACTTTTAGTCGTAAAACTAGTCAACAAAAATATAAGGTATGACTTTGACTTTTCACATTAGGATATCTTGATTTTGGGATTTTTGGCTAAGTAACCAGGTCATATAACTGAATTCAAGATAGTATGTTAATTTATGCGAGGTGGAGCTTCATATCACCAACGAAGGTCTGTATGTATATGACCTGGTATTCAGGTCTGCATGTCTATGATTTGGCATTCAGGTCTGCATTGTGTATGACCTGGCATCAGGTCTACAAGCGTTTGGACCTGAGCATCATGTCTACAAGTCATTTGAAGTTAAAGGTTTTTCTTTGAATCAATAATTTTCCCTCTCTCAAATGAACATAAAATCCCCTTATATATAGGAAAAATGGGGGTAGACATGTTTACTTACTTGATCCTTCATCTAATAATTACACAATGGGGCAACCTCTAATAGTTATAGGCAATTTCACCCATATCTTCATGTAATTATCATATTGACTCTTTGAGTTTATCTTGAGTAGTCTTGATCCTTAGTTTGACGTTGAACTTAACCAATAAGCTTGTTGACCACTAAATGGCAACTCTTAACCTTGACCCGAATTTATGGGGGTGCAACAGTATCTATTATAATAGGAGATAGAGAATGTTTTATTCCTAGAATATATGCAACTGATAAAACCGGAAGTGATATATTATTAGGAGAAGATTTTATATACACATATAGTCCTTTAATTCAATATATAGTCTTGAATTCACTATCCCTTGCAATCAAAATATTTATAGAACAATATGAATTACCCATCAACTTATTCATCATAAACACAAAAATGGGAGTTCAACAAGTAATTGTGGTTGATGTTATACAGAAACGAACCACAACAGAAAATTCCAGTTCTAAACATTAAAAAATCTAGATGAATATTTAGAAAATGTTAAAAAATAATTAGAAGAATGTTACCATGAGCATCCTCTAGCAAAATGAGATATGGATAAACCATATGCTTCGATTGAATTAATAGACCCTGAAGCAAAAACTCAAGGAAAACAATTTTCTTATTAAGAAGAAGATAACAAAAAAATTGAAATCTAAATCAAAGAACTTTAATTAGAAGTTATAAAAGAATCAACTAATCCATATAACAGTCCAACTTTCATGGTATAAATCATAATGGAATTAAAAAAAAACATAAAAATATAGAAAAAGCTAGAATGGTAATAGATTATAGAAAACTTAATGATGAAACTAAACGTAATTCTTATAAACTATATATTAAAGATATACTATCAAAGAAATCTAAACAAGTAAAATATATTCTAAATTCGATTATAAGTTAGAGTATTGGCAAATTAAATTAGATAATAAATCAAAATCTCTCACTAGTTTTACTACACCCAATCCTCTATGACAATTTGAATGGAATGTTATGCTATTTGGACTAATAAATGCCCCATTAATATTCCGAAAAAGAATTGATAAGATTATCAGACCAATCAAAAATTTTGTATTGTTGATGTTAATGATATTCTTATCCATAGCAAAACATTAAGGATCATATTGAACGTCTTTAAAGAATTTGTTATTTAGATAAAAAAAAATATGGGCTAGCACTATCCAAGAAAAAAGCAAATTTATGTAAAGAAGAAATTGAATTTCTTGTTTATAAGTTTACCAGTAAAAAAATAATACAACAACCACATAGAGGACAAAAGATTCTTGACTTCCCATTGAAAATTAAGGATGTAAAAGAATTACAAAGTTTTATTGGAATTCTAAATTATTCAGAAAGGATTATAAAAAATTATGCAAATTATAAAAGGCATTTCACTAAGAAATTTAAAAAATTAGTAGAATGCGAATGGAATAAAGAAGATAAAGAAATGGTTAATAAGATTAAAAGAATGTGGATATTTACCTAAACTAGCTATACCAAAAGAAAAAAGAAAAAAAGGAAAAGAAAGAAAGAAAGAAAAAACCCCTGCAGTAGGAATGAGAGAATTTGTAGATGTTTCACGTCGGGTGTGGTTTCGCTCGATGCTAACAATTAAAAGGTATCAGACGAAAGTGTAAGAGATAAACTTCTTGAGATAAAATCCTAAAAAGAGGTGTTTGTACCAATATTTTAGACCTGGCTGAGGGATTGGGTCAAGAGTTAGAGGGTTGACTCGGTCAACCGGTTCATTAAATTAATAACAAAAATATTTTAAAAAATAAAAAATCATAAATTTAAAAAATAAATAAATAAAACCCGGGTTGACGGGGTCAACCCAGGTCTTTGATCGGATTTTGGCCCAAGTCGTCGAGTTTCGGGCCGGGTTAGGTTTTACAACATTGGTTTACACTAAAAAAAAAAGCTATATTACACAAAATGCCTCCAAGGGGCGCAAGCATACGATCTAAACTAAGAATAATTTCTAATATTTATGATAGAAAATATTATATCTCTATTTTGAGAGTTATTATTTGTTGTCTTTCTAAACATCTAAAATCCTATTATATATACACATCGCAATAAACTACCTACTACTATTTGAATCTATAATTTGCCACCTTCACTTTGTAACTTGCGTATTGAAACCGCCATCCACCATGTTGCATAACCATTGTCCAGTTCCCTGTGTAACGACTTTGCACCAAGTAACTTCCATGTATCATTTTTTTCAAAAAATGGTGAATGGCTGGGAGGTACACCATTTTTTTTCATATTCCATACCCACCAAATTCAATTCTTGAAACGTCCAAATTATTATTGCCACTCAATGGCAAACTAAATTTCATCATCAACACTTAGTAGTTACAAATTCTCTTTCAACCCCAGCCAATTCAAATGTAACTCCCAGCCATTCACCATTCCAAAACTAAAAACGTCCAGGCATATCAATGCATCAGTTACAATCTCTTCAAGTTCCTTCACCTTCAAGAATTTGATATAAATTAGCTCAAATCCCATAATTTCTTCCCTCACACGGTGACTATAAAATTTGGTAAGAACTCTCCTTACCTTCCTTCATTTCGCACAAACACGCATAACCACAATCAAGCCATTTCAAGAATCTGGTTTCAATGTTTTCACTACCTTCAGTTCCAGACAATCGAACCATCACCCTACAACCGAGCTCAACAACATCATCGAGACACCACTCCAAGCCATCACCACTTCCCAAATCACTACCTCAACCCAGCAATTCGCCCCCTTCAATCCGCCCACACCTGAAACCCGTCACCAACCTAAAGCTCGAATCCTTCAGCATCAATTTCGAACATGACCACAGTACCAAGCTCACATCCAACACCATCCGCCATCGCACCCCCACCTCCAAACCGGGGCTGCCCATTCAAAAAAAAATAAAACCAAAATCACACCAAAAATCAAGAAGAAATAAAGCCCAAGCATTTACCTCGACCATCGGCACGTTAGACCGGAGTTTCACCGGAAAACCCTCAAATCTGAGCCTCGGTCAGCTCGGTTTCTTGCCCCAAAATCGCCCACATCTAGCCCGAAAATACTCCTCTCGACCAACCACATACAGAACCGGTCGCCGCCATGCGGCGACGGAGATATTGCCGGCTTCACCGCCGGCGGTTGGAGTCTCAGAGGAGGGGGCTTCACCCCTCCCATTTTTCGTCTCTGTCTCTCTCTGCCAATTAACACAGAGAGAGAAATGAAAACTTTATATAAATGTTGATTTTTTCAAATTTTTCCATTTAGTCCTCAACTTTCAATTTTTGAGTTTTAGTCCTTCTAATTTAATAATGTTTCAAATCTTCAGCCCTATGATTTTAAAAGTTATTATTTTAAGCCTCTGCAGTTCTAAAATATTTTAGTCAGTCCCTGTATTTCTGAAAAATTATGAATCAGTCCCTAATTTCAATTCTATTATTGCACGAACAGTCCCTAACTTTTCCAATTTTCACATTTTAGTCCATATAGTTCTTAAAGCTCTATTTTCTTTTACACAAATATAATTTTACAGCTTTCTTTATCCAAAAGTCTAATATTAGTCATTTAATTATAGGGCTAGACGAGGCGCGAGAGAATTAGAAGTATTATTCCCATTTGCTCAATAACTCGAGAATTAAGGTAGACTCTAATCTATAAACTTTTATTTTCAAAATGATCATCAATGATTATTTGTGTTATAAGTTTAGCATGTATGATTGTGTTCATGAAAATTACTTGTTTTTCAAGCATGAGACTATGTTACGAGAATTAACTTGCTTAAATGCATGAGACTTGAACTTGTATTTATTTACTTGTTCATGAGATTACTGGTGATCATTTGACACCTGAGACTTAAATATCATGATTATGTGTTTTAATTTATAATGTC
Source organism: Ligustrum vulgare (assembly GCA_963555705.1). Lineage (NCBI taxonomy): Eukaryota > Viridiplantae > Streptophyta > Magnoliopsida > Lamiales > Oleaceae > Ligustrum > Ligustrum vulgare. The sequence continues at coordinate 34,693,703 of OY743173.1, read as the reverse complement.
AAATGATTATTATGCGCGAGTTTACTGAGTATTTCTTTGAAATACTCACATTTTCCAAGAACCAATTTTGCAGATGACGGAGTTGGCGGCGAGGCGAACGATGGTGGCTATTATTGAGTCTTTGTAAATGTTTTATTTGAAATCGCAAACTTGTCTATTTTGTTGAGTTATTTCAAGTTTCGATCTGATGACAATTTGTATAATTTTTTACGAAGTTATGTGAATCAAATTTCAATCATTTTTCGCTATCATTTTGAAAGATAGTTGAGATGATGAAGTGACGTTCCTGGTATTTAGAACTCGGGGCGTTACAATTTCCCCCAAAATATGGCCGAATTAATGCGTAATCATTAATTTTGTCATATTCAAAGTATTTTACATGCTTCCTGTTACTTCGAAATCCCAGAAAAGTACAGAATTCTAGGAATTTTCTCGAACTTCCACCCAAACGTGCACTTCTTTTCGGCGACTATCACTTGTTAGTATAAAACACATGTTTTCAATTTCCTTCATTATTTTCCTTTAGGCCAAAAATGAGCCTTTATAAGTAAGATAACTTAGGCAAAACTTTTATACAACTGAATAACTACATTCACATTAATTCACAATGTTTTCAGACCCAGTCCGGTCATCGACCTAACCGATAGGCTGGGTCAAGGGTCAACCCGAAGTCGACTCGGGGTCAACCTGAGCATTAATTAATATTAAAAAATACTAAAAAAATAATAAAAAAAAAAAAACCTGGTCAAACACGGGTCCGGTCAACCGGGTCGGCTGGGTTCCCGAGTCAACCCGAGTTGTTGACTGGGTTTGACTCAATTGGGTTTTAAATGTGATCCGACCCAATTTTTGGCCCGGGTTGACCCGCCCCATGCCGGGTTTGACAACATTGTTAATTCAGTTGTTTTACTAACATACTTTATTGCCTTTCCCATGCCCAATCGATGTTTTTTTAGCGACGCATCCAACTATCAAGCCTTTGTGAAATTACCCCTCAAGTCTATAGGTGTCTCTTCTTCCAAGTAACCCATTTTGTTGACTTCATTTTGAAAATCAAGTTCTAGGCCAAATACAGTCATCTTGTCCTTCAATAATGCAAGTGCTTCTTCTTTTTTCATCCTTCATTCAATCTTATTTGTATAGACCATTAATTTGGTCTTAAGAGCCGTGATTTCGGTCAAAATGTTTTATGGTTGATCTTTCATTACGCCTCTTTGATCATTTTCTTGCCAATTATTAGCTCTTCAAAGACCACTAGGTTTGGCCTCATTTTGGTAACTAGCCTTGTAAGGGTCTCTGACAACACTCCGCAAGTGCACGGGTCGCGCAAGTAATAAAGTGGATTTTAAGTCCGAATATCGATCCCACGGAGATTGTTTTAAATTGTATTTTAGACTACAGTTCCTTAACCGGAACGAGAAATTGTTTGAATTTGAGAATTTTGAATTAAAATTAAACTAGAAAGAACGAGGAAATTTGATTTAGAGAAAATATGAGAAAAGCATGCTAGAATTGAGAATCCACATTTATTCCATTAATTATGCATTAAATTAAACATCTAACAATAATTCACGAGGTTTTGAAAATCCATATTCCTAATATTGTCAAGACTCCCTTTCGGACAAGAATCGACATCTATTTCTATACACAATTCGACTATATTTCTATGACGAATCTAAATGTATAGAAAGGCATTACAAATTTAGTGAATACTATAGCAGATAACACAAAGCATAGGGGTATATTTCTATCCCCTATCGAACTTTATGGCAATTGATACAAGTCTAATGAAATCTCAATCTTTCGAACTAGAAATCACAACCTAAAATCATACAACTAGTGATCAAGTAATTGCATGATAAAAACAGTATATATCAATTGCTCAAACCCATGAACTATGAAATTAAATGATAATCAATACATAAAATCCGGAAATAAATGCTTCATCACAATTCTAACATTCAAAATCTAGCCTAGATACATAATTGAATATAAATCACAAAAGGAATGGATAGATGTCACCCTATTCATGCTCTTGATCTTCGTTCTTCAATTGTGTCTTGGCTTGGAGTGGATCCCTCCCCAATCCGACAGCGTTTTGGCCTCTCTTCAATCAATTGGGAACATTGGGAACCCCTAATCTCGTGCCCTTGGTCTGGTATATATAGATTTTCCCGAGATTTAGGTTAATTGAGGAGAAAACTGCTGATTTCCGCGTAAAAAGCCCAGCTGAGGCCCAGTCGGGACTACCGTGCGACCGCACGGTTCAGAAATGCGCGATCGCATGACTCTGCAGGTAAACTTCAGTCGCTGATTTTTTTTGACCGTGCGGCCGCACGGTTATACCGGCAGCTACATTTTCCTTCTTTAAATTTCAGCAATTTGGTCCTCATCCTTTTATTGCACAGAATTTAGTATTTTGATCACATCTTTCTATTACATTATCCGATTTAGGTGCTTCAAAGTCCGTTAGAAAGATAACATAAAGGGCTACAATTCTTCCTGAAATATAATTTTCCCAATTCGAACGTTTATTTCCCCAAAATTAGGTTTCAAAGTCTGACTAAAAATCTGCCCGTAGACCTTGCTTGATTTAAATGAATTTATGGTAATATTCTTACCATATTTCATTCCTTTTTTCCATATAATTGCATCCAATTGACTCCTAAAAGTCCTCAAGTATCTTATCTTGATCCGAACCAACTATCGAATATTTGCAATTTGGTCCTTCTTCTTTTGATTTGTATACTTTAGTCCTTGAACTCCCAATTTCTTCCAATTTGGTTCTTTCTTTGACTTTTCTTCCAATTGACCCTTGATCTACTTCATCCATTCTTGATTTGCATACTTTGGTTCTTTTGTCATCCAATTTGCTTGTTTTTGCTCCAATTCCTTTGTTTTCTCGACTTTGGATTATTTCTGAAATGTAAACAAATAACGCAAAATAAATAGCAAATATTCCGAAACAAACATATAAAATCCTACTTTTAGGATAGAAATAAGTGTATAAAGTACACTTATCAGTCTCCACTGAATATGGTTCTTCATTTTGTACTAGTACTCTTGCTTCTTCTTCTTGGACAATTCTGACTGGTCCATAATTGCCCTCATACATGAATTGTTCTACTCAGTTGGCTTCTGTTAAGAAAGGTTGATGATCAGCTTGCACTACCTCGGCATCTCCTTTGCCATTCAAAAATACTAAGCATTGATGTAGCGACAATGGTTTACATTGATTTCCATGTATCCAGTCTCTTCCGAATAGTATATTATAACTAGTGGGACTGTCTATGATGAAGAAAATTGTAGTCTTCGTTATACTTCCCACTATTATTTGTATCATTCCCTTTGCTAAAGTTTCTCGTCCATTGAAACATGTAAACACAACCTCTGTAGGAATTATATTTGTGTCGCCCTTAGCAAATTTCTTCAACATCCTATATGGGATTATGTTGATGGCTACCCCATTTTCAATGAGAACTTTTGAAATTGGGATGCCATCAATTAAGGCCCTTATGTATAGAGGTCTTAGGTGCTTAGTCAAATTCAAAGAAGATTTCCTAAACATTACCTTATTTGCTGACGCAACTTCCACCTTCTATTTTCCTTGTCATAATTCGTCTTTGCTGGATATATCTACCTGCAATATATGTTCGCTCTGGGCTTCACCAACTTTTTCTGCTTGTGTAGAACTTCCTGGCGTTTCTCTCCAACGTGTAGGTGGAGGGAAGATCTTTGGTGGCGATCCATACTTTTTAGCATGTGGTACTCTCTTCTTCCCTTTATGTGCTCCAGATAAAACCATGTAGTCAAACTGTCGCCCAGATGGTTATCCCAATAATCCTATTGTTGGATTACGTTCTTGATATAGTATCTTGAAAAGTCTGCTACTTAATACTCCTCTCGTCCTGTACTAGGGCTGTAAGCAAAAACCGTCAAACCGTAAAATCGAACCGAAACCGCATTTTAAAAATCGATGATTTGGTGCCATGCGGACCCGCCAATGAAATGTTTTTGAACCGGACCAAACAGGTCAAGGATGGTTTGGTTTATGTTTGAAAATTTTAATTGCAGTTTGAAACCAAACCAGACCGGCAAAAAAATATATATATAAAAAGAAAAAAGAAAAAAGAATTGAAAATTCGGCCAATATGTCAAATTCAGTTGTAAAATGGGTATTTTTATGTGATTATTATATTGATTATATACTCAGTTAGTTAACCTCTTTTTTTATTGTGTTCAGTTATGCCCTCTATCTAATTAATAAATCTCTTCATATTTTCTAGATATGATGATCACAAGATCTTGTTGGGCATCATGTTATTATTTGGGCCTTATAGACTTATATTGTAACGTTGTCATAACTTTTATTTTGTAGCAACTTAACCTAAAAAGGTGGATAAAATAAATACATTTTAATTTTATCGTGATTTCTTTTTGATTTTGTTAGTATTTAAATTTATAGTAAATCTATTTATTATGTTTTGACTTATTGCAAATTGGGTATAAGAATATATCAAAATCAAGTAACTTGTGGCAAAAAAGTAAATAAGCAAATGTGTGTGTGTGTGGTGAAATTGGCGGTTTAAAACTGGACCAAAACTTTAGGTTTAGGTTTGAGTTTTTCTCAAACCGTTTTAAATTATTTGGTTTGAGTTTGAGACTTTTTCAAATCGATTTAAACGATTTGGTTTGAAAATCTATCAAAAATCGGTAAAAACATACCGCTTACACCCCTATCCTGTACTCTGCTTCTAAGTCCAGTTCTTCTTCTGCATCAATCATCACATCATCATCTAGGTCATATGCTTCATCAACTTGTGGGATCACTTCGACAAGAATAGCCTCTTCGCTCTCTAAAGTCCATGCTGCTTCGCATGTTTCTTCTGTGACTGCCTCATCTTACTCTTTATTTTGAAATTCATTGGCCAATACACAATTGTTGTCCATATTCAGAGGCAGCATGCCGAATTGAATATTAGTGGACTCCCGACATCATTCTCATCATCTTCTTTCTGTCTTCGCTCATATTTCGACCTCCAAAGATACTTACATGATGATGCTTGTTCCATTATTTCTTTTGAACCATTAACCTTTTTGGCTCTAATGTTTTATTTCTTCGTCCATGTGGGATTCATAGGCTTAATTTTCTCTATACCTTGCTGTCGTCTCATCATGAGCCTATAGTTTCTTTGATATCGCCTTTGTTGTATCCTTGTCATCTCATCAAATTGAATTACTCGTCCTGCTTTGGAATTGTAAGAGTGCCATACATTTAGGCGATATGATTGTGGCTCGAATATCTTGAGTTTCTATGGAGGACTTAGTGACCTCCAAATGTCCCTGCATATGATCATGGACTATATGACTTCCCAGGACTTGGTCTAACTTGTCCTTTGAATTGTTGATGAGATCCGGGAAAGTCAGACTTCGATGCACGTACTGGTGGGACCCATGACGAGATTTGATACCAAGGAGGTTCAAGAATCGAGGCTAAACAAAGTGATTAAGTCAAAATAGGAGCTAAGAATCAAGTTGGAGTACAAAATCACGAGCGCCAGATTTTACCCCACACGGTAGAATAAGTCGCGATCGCGTGCTATTAGTCAAATTAACAGAACGGTGAAATGGAAGCATGCTCGGCCATGGGTACTAACCCTGCGCGGTCGTGCCCTTGAACCGGAGGCAGATTTCCCCGAGATTTTGAACTTAAATCCAGTCCTTTTTATTTTCCTCTTTTCTTGTACTATAAATACCACATTTTTCTCAAACCCTAGATAACTTGGATGTTTAATTTGGTTTGGTCTTGTGAGACTCCTTTTGGGTAAGGTAAAACCTCCTTTACTCTTGTAATCTCTTAGGAATTTCTTGAACTTTAACTTGAGTATATTATTCTTGTGTTTGTTGTTGATTTCCACCATCTTGGAATTTACTTATTTATATCCATTGGGTTTAGGTTTGTTAACCTTTGAATTTTTACTATATTAAGTTTGAGTCAAGGTGTTTCATCACTTATTATACCATTTTAGCTTTCTTGGATTGGTATTAAATTGTTGTGGGAATTTTTGGTTCAAACACCAAAGGGGTTCGTATCATTTGGTATCAGAGCTTGGCTTAAAATTGATAGTCATATCTTTACATTCTTGTATTGTTGTTATTCTTCATATTCAAAAAAAATATACAAAAAAATAAAAAAAATGCCCATGAGTATTTCTTGATTCCTACAATTTGGGTATTATTATTGTTATCAATTTGAGATTGTTGAGGGTTACATTTGAACAAACACTTGAAATTCCTATTCTATTCAAGGTCTGCATCCTAATTGTTTGATAAAATGTTCGAAAGATAACTTCCATGTTAAATTATACTTTCCAAATACCAAACACATTCCTAGTTGATTACTTGTTCCTTTAAACTAGCTTATTGTGATCATACCTTTGAATACATTGTCCCATAAATTCAATCTTACTTTCTAGTATAATAGCAAGCAAAGAAATTTCACTTGTTATTGTGCCAATCCTTTCCTTTACTTCCTTGTTATGTTTGTGGAACTTTTGCTACACAAGAATTGATTTCTCAATCTAGTTGATTACTTTCCTTAGAGAGTTTGAGTTTAAAAACTTGGAGTGGTAAAAGACAAGAGTGGTGAGCTCATTGGAGGGTAAAAGCCTAAATTGAGTGGAAACACGAGAGAAAATATTTGTGAGGACACTTACACACTTGCACTCCATGGCTAATACACATACTTCAAGTGGACAAGATTCTAATGCTCAAACTCAAGAATTGAGAGACATGATACAAGCTCTCATGGTTACAATGGCGAGACGAATGGATGAAATGGGGGGAAGGTTGGAGGGAAGCTTACAAAGATTAGAGACTAGATGGAAAATCTCACCACCAAGGGATAATCATGATAGGAGGGGTGATAGGAGAAGGGCAAGATATGAGTATGAAGATGATGATGTTGATGTTGATGATGACGAATTGGAGAACGAAGGGGGTATTGACCAAAATTGGATCATGGGTAGAAATAGAGGAGGTAGGAATGTTAGGGGAATTGGTTGAGGTCATGAGAGGAATCATAGAGATAGAGATGGGGTGAATGGTAATCTTGGAAGCATAAAAATGAGGATCCCTTCTTTCCATCGGAAAAGTGATCTGAATGCTTATCTAGAATGGGAAAGGAATATGGTTCATGGATTTGATCTTCGAGTGCCACCAGTACTCCGATGACAAAAAGGTTAAGTTAATGGTAGTGGAGTTTTCCGATTATGCCTTAGCTTGGTGGAATAATTTATTGCTCACTAGGAGGAGGAATTTGGAGATAGTGTTGATACTTGGGGTGAGTTGAAGAGTCTTATAAGGAAGAGATTTATTCCTAGTCATTATTATAGGGGGCTCTATCAAAGATTACAAACTCTTATTCAAGGATCTAGAGGGGTCGAGGATTACTATAAGGAGTTGAAGAATGCCTTGATGAGAGCTAACATAGAGGAGGATAGGGAGGCCACCATGGCTCGATTTATGAGTGGATTGAATAGGGAGATAGCCAATGTAGTTGAATTACACCATAATGAGGAAATTGAGGAGTTGGTGCATATAGCTATAAAGGTGGAGGATCAATTGAAAAAGATGGAACAATTTAAGAAGAGAGGAAAAGAAAAATATTTGGGGTGTCCTAGTTCTACTTGGAAGTCTAAGTGGGGAAATGATGAGGGTAATAAAATGCCACTTAAGGACAAAGTTGAAACGTCCAAGGGGAAGGAAGTTGGCTTCCTCAAGGATAAGCCCAAGGTTGTTCCTACTACTTCTAGGAGTAGGGATATTTAGTGTTTCAAATATAGGAGGTGGGGGTATTATTCTCGAGAGTGCCCTAACAATAGAATGATGTTCATTAAGAATGGGGAGTGGTACTCAGGTGATGAAGAGGAGTAAGAAAGGGTGCAAGGGGGAGATGATAGTGAGAGTGAGGAAGAAGAGGTGGAGGGAGTTATTAGTCAACCAAAGTCTTTGGTTACCATGAGGTCTCTCAACGCCCAAGCCAAAGTTGATGAAATGGCTAAGCATAGGGAAAACATTTTTCATACTAGGTGTCTTGTGAGAGATAAAGTTTGTAGTATCACCATTGATAGTGGGAGTTACGAAAATGTGGTTAGTACTAGCATGGTAGAGAAGCTAGGATTACCTTTGGCGTCACATCCTAGTCCCTATAAATTGCAATGGTTGAGTGACTGTGGGGAGTTGAAGGTAAGTAAGTAAGTACTTCTTATTTGCAACATTGGGACATATGAGGATTAAGTGCTTTTTGATGTGGTTCTCATGCAAGATACCTACATACTTTTGGGTAGGTCTTGAAAATATAATAGGAAAGTGGTGTATGATGGGAGAAAGAACTGGTATAGCTTCCAAATGAATGAGAAGCCTATGACACTACTACCTTTGAGCTTGGAAGAAATCTACAAGGGCCAATTGAAGCTCAAAAGGGAGGTGGAAGAGGATAAAGAAAGGAAGAGAAAAAGAGTGGATGTGAGTGAGGAGCAAAGAGAGTGTGAAAAGAGTGGTGAGGGAAGAAGTGAGGGGGAGAAGGAGAAGAAAAAGAGAGAGAAAGTGGTTAAGAAAAACAATGAATTTTTATGCTAGTAAGGGAGATGTGGAGAGGGCTTTAAAGGAAAATCAACAAATTCTTTTGATGGTGTATAAGGAGTCCCTCCTCACACTTGATGAATCTCACACTCCCCTCCCCAATTTAGCTACCTCTTTGTTTTAGGAATTTGAGGATGTCTTTCCGAATTAGATGCCTAGTGGACTTCCACCCATTAGAGGCATCGAGCACCAAATTGACTTCACTCTTGGAGCCGTCATTCTAAATAGACCGACATACCGAAGCAACCCGGAAGAGACCAAAGAACTCTAATAGAAAGTCGAGGAGTTGATGATCAAATGATATATTCATGAGAGCATGAGTCCTTGTGCCGTGCCCTTACTACCACTCTTCCCATGAAAGGATGGACTCTTCACTTGTACACTAGCAATATTCTCATCCAATTGGAAGTTGATGGTGCACTCGTTTGTAATTGTAGTAAACACATCACTTGCACAAGGGCTAAATCTAAGTTTTTGCCCCAATAATTCTACACATCCTTGTCCATGTCGAGTAAACCTTGGGCTAATCATTCTATGAATCTTATATTAGGTTTACTTAGATCAAAGAAAGAAAATGATGCTATTTTTGTGAATGTTGGTAGGAATATTAAAATGTCACATTTAATTGCATGTCATGAAACCAACAATGCTATCAATATAGAAAATCTTTTCTTGTGGGAAGTAATTCATTTACATGAAAGTGACCTAACAAGTTGGGGAGAAGGTCCACTTTTTGTTAAATTTGCTAGCAACATAATTGATCATTCTCTTAGCAAGTTTTCTCCGCTTAAGGTTGCTAATGACTTTGACCTACTAACTCTTTTGAATTTGATTCATTTGTTTATTGGTAAGAGAGTTAGTTTCGGTGGAAGTAAACATGCCATGAAGATCGAGCTTCCATTTGGGGAGCATGGTGAGCAACGTACTTCCAACCCAACCAAAGGTCGAGCGCGAGTCATATTTGATTCGGGCTGTTGGATATGGTTCCTTTTGAGGAGAGGATAGGTTCCCAAACAAAGAAAACCAAATTTATAGTGTTGGTCCATTTCGAGCTCTTGGCAAGACCAAAGACAACGCCTACAAATCAATCTTACCCAGTGTCTATAAAATTTAGTTACATTTAGTGTGCCTGATTTTTTTCCCTTTTTATTGGAGGTGTCGATTCGTGGTTGAATCTTTCTTGAGGTGGAGGTGATGATGAGAATCGAGAAAGTCCAACTTCATTGCACAAACCCGTGGTCCACAATGCAAGATCAAAGGTCAAGGGATCGCAGGATAATGCAGTCAAGTAAGATTCGAGGTCGAATCCTTTTCAAGGGGGAGAGGATGATGAGATCAGGGAAAGTCAGACTTCGATGCACATGCTAGTGGGGCCCATGAAGAGATCAGATACTAAGAAGGTTCAAGATTCGAGGCTAAACAAAGTTATTAAATCAAAAGATGAGCCAAGAATCAAGTCGGAGTACAAAATGATGAGCACTGGATTTTACCCCACGCAGTTGCACGGTAGAAATAAGGTGCGATCGAGCGCTATCAGTCAATTAACAGAACGGTGAAACAGAAGCCAGCGCGGCCACGGGTACTAACCCTGCCCGACCTCGCCCTTGAACTGGAGGCAAATTTCAGCGAATTTTGAACTTAAATCCGGTCCTTTTTATTTTCCTCTTTTCTTGTACAAAAAATACCACATTTCTCTCAAACCCCAGATAACTTAGATGTTCATTCGGATTGGTCTTGTGAGACTCCTTGGGGTAAGGTAAATCCTCCTTTGCTCTTGTAATCTCTTAGGAATTTCTTCAACTTTAACTTGAGTATATTATTCTTGTGTATGTTGTTGATTTCCACCATCTTGGAATTTGCTTTTTTCTATCCATTAGGTTTAGGTTTGTTAACCTTTGAATTTTGGCTAGATTAAGTTTGGGTCAAGGTGTTTCATCACTTATTTTATCATTTTAGCTTTCTTGTGTTGCTATTAAATTTTTGTGAAAATCTTGGTCGAAACACAAAAGGGGTTCACTTCAACTGTTGTGGCTTGGCTTGATGAAATGGTTTCCTACCGTTCTTCTTTTAATCCGTTACTTTGACAATCTCCTTTTGGCATCTAGTGCATAAATTCTTGTCTTCCTATTTGGTAACATCTTCTTTTAACACACTAGGACTTGGTTCGTCCTCTCCTTCATTTACCACCAGCTTGAATTTTGGTAGATCCTGTTTCTTGAATTTAGGAGTAACCATATCAACAGTAACTGTTTGTGGAAAAGGATTCTCATCCACTGCCATTTTCTTTTTTGAATCAAAGGTTATTCGCACGGATTCAATGGCATCCTGTATCACATTTGGATTTAACTTGATTTATTGGTTGTCACTCTACATTGGATCACGTCATAATTGTTATCGCATTTATATCCGAAGAGCATGGACTTGAGATGATAAATAAAGTATTCAAATGGAGGTATATGCTTCAACTTATGTGGGAGCTCCGAACTCAGGGTGTAAGATATGCTCCTTTAGAATACTTCAAATCATTGATGTTCGAAGGGAATTACTTGACTTGCTAAAGATAGCATTTGAATGTGAGGCATATGATTCATCGAAGTGGTGGAGGCTTGGCAGGAAATACTAAAGATGTGCTCATTAAGAATGCCTTGAGGCATTTATTTTTGAAGAAGATGAACTTGAGATGCCATAAGTGATGTCAGAAGAGCATGGTTTTTGATTCTTAAGATAGCATTTGAATAAGCGGCATACGCTTAGTTGAAGTATTGGTGTCTCTGTGGGAGCTCCAAACATTAAGTGGAAGATATGCTCCTTAAGAATTCTTTAAAGTATTGATTTCCAAATTTCATAGACCTTATATGCTACTAAAATCATTTGAATGAGATGCATGCACTCTGTCGAAGTAGTGTAGTCTCGGTGTGAACCTGAATGCTAAGTGGGATAAATGCTCCTTGAGAATGCTTTGAAGTGTTGGTGACTAAATTGCATGGCTTTTATGTACTGAAGATAACATTTGAATGAGTGGAACACACTTCATCGAAGCGAAGGAGTCTCGGTTGGAGCCTCGAACTCTAAGTACAAGATATGGCCCTTGAGAACTCTTTGAAGCATTAATGTTCGAAGAGCATGGACTTGAACAAACAATTGTTAGTGGTATGAGACCATGCATTATGCCACTTACATTATTTTTTACCCTTAATTTGTTTAGGGTTTGGAAATATATGCTTATCACTCAGCTTAATCTGTTTATCTTTGAATATCCGATCAAATATTAAGTCAACTTTTGTAACGTCAAATGAAAATGTTCTGACTTTTTTATTTTCTTCTTTAGCCATTTCATTCTTATTTTCTAATGTGGCCAACACAGGACATTCATAAGTATCGCCCCTAACCAACTCGGCTAAACAGATTTCAACTTCTTCTTGACCAGTATCAACTACATGTACCTCAAAATTAAGGTCCCTATAGTATGTTCCTTTACTAGCATTTTTCCTTTGTTCTTCTTCTCCAAAAAACGCTCATAGCTAATGACATTCGTACTAAGTTGAAAGAGATTAGAGAACTCTCTATCTTCAAATTTCTTTATAAGTTCAAAACATAGAAAACTCCGGGCGATCTTGGCAAATTCTTTTTCAGGAAAGGGAGTAAAACATTTAATCCTAGCCATCTTGAAACTTTGAAGGAAAGATTTTGCCCATTCATTTGGAAGTTGACGCAAGTTCGCTAAATTTACTAAAGTAACTTCCGATTCAGTTTTATAAAACTGAGTGTGGAACCACTGCTCTAACTGTTGCCAATTTTGAACAGAATTTGCTGGCAAGTTAATAAACCACAAGAATGCGACCCTAGTAAGCGAACTTGGGAACAACCTCATTTTGTGATAATCTAGAACTTCTCCACATTATAACGTAAATCATCCTATATGTTCCAGAGTGGACACTTCTCCTAAACCAGTGAACAAAGAGATTTCAGAAACTCTAAACCCCTAGGCCAAGTGTAACGTCCCGAGTTCTAAATACCCGGTTCACCACGTCATCGTCTAGTCTAATTTTGAAATAATATTTTAGCAGAAGAATAATAATATTTCTAATTTGGAAACATTTATTTAATTTAATAATCCAAAAGTTGATAAAATTCAAATTTCTCCAAACTGTTTAAATCAAACTTTTAAACAATCTCTAATAAAGAAAACTTTTGGCAATCTCATAAATTCTCAAACATAAATATTCAAACAGGAATAATAATAAAATCTAATTATTTTATTATTATTGTCATATCATCTCCGATATCTGCAATATTTGTTAAAAAGGAATGAGCATTTCATAGAAATACTTAGTAGACTCATCGTCAATTAATTAATTTACATCAAAATTGAACATATAAACATGCAAATCGTATAATGACATCATCATCATAAACATAGGCTTTCGTAACATAGGGTGTGGGTAGTCTCGTCTCATGCCTTAAAGCATATAAGTTATGTCAACCATAACAATATCATAGTCCCGTCTCATCTAATGCAATAAAATGCATATAAGTTATGGCATGCTTCATAACATTAAACATTTCATAAGAAATATATTCTCGTCTCATCTCATGTAATAAATGTACATAAGTCACATAACATACACATTTATATGCAATTAACATATAAACCAATTAATAGGGGCGAGTCTACCTTAAACTTAATGAGTGTAAATTGAGCTAGAGAAATTGATTTCATTCTTCTAAATCTCCGTGCGTCTCGTAATACAAAAATAGAATTATATCAGTCTTTTGAAATTCTAAAGTTTTAAAATAAAACAAAAGCTTGGGGATGTAATTGAGAATATGAAATAATCAATTTTGAAAGTTTGGGACTAAAACGGGATTTTCAAAAATGAAAGGGACTGACTAGAGTATTTTTAAAAGAAAGACTCTAGGGCTAAAATAATTACATTTGATAATCAGGGTTGAAGATTTAAAACTTTTAAACACATTGGACCGAATTGAGACATTTTGAAAAGTTGGGAACTAATGGGAAATTTTCTCAAAATCAAAATATTAAAACAAAAATTAATTCTCTCTCTGATTCAAATTCAATACAAATTTGAGAAGAGAAGAGCGGGTGCGACGGGTAATTGCCCCTTGCATTCTGGTACCACTATCTGTTAAACGTCGCCGTCAAGTGCTACGAGTAGTGTTGGTGTGCAAAGGGGTGTTTTTAGGTGGTTTTGGTGCTAAAACCAAGGGTCACCGAGGCTCGAGTTCGTGATTTTTCGGCGGCGGATCGGAAACAAGGCGGCGGTGGAGGTAAGGGATGGGTTTTCTTTGTCTATTTCTGGGTTTCTTTTCTTGGTTTTTGGGTTTTGATTTTAGCTTGGTTTGAAGAATTCTGGAGATGGGCAGTGTGTGTGCGGACGGGGTGATGTCTCGATGAATAGCCAGTTTTGTTAGTGACAGTGATGCTCGATGATGGTGGTGCTTGGTTTATGTGTGAGTGTTGTTTGAAATTATGAAGGTAGTGGCGGTTCTCGATCATGAAGAGTAGTGTGAGTTCAATTATGGTGGTGCTTGATTTTAACCGGTAGTGGTGGTGGTGGTGGTGGTGGTCATGAATGGTAGCATGAGGTTCGGTTCCGTCTCCTTCGAACCCATTGTTTGGATCAAGTGTAAGGATTTTAATCAATCGTGTGGGCTTATACGTGAATTATTGTGTATTGAATAAAAGGCTATCAAATTTTGGTTAAGCCCATTTAAAGTGATCTAATAAGGATTTTATATATATCGGGCTTTAATGCATCTAATTAATGTATGTGCTTTTATGTGTAGATACCAGGCCATTACCTAATTCATGATGGGCCGAATTAGGTTAATTGGCAATTCAGTATATAAAGTCGGTTATGGTCCTTGAATCGAACGTATTGTTCATTCTGTCTGACATCCCATCACCAGAGAGAAAATAAGGACTACGTATTTATTTAGAAGATCCAACCGCAGAATCGTTCATCGTGAATCATGTTTGATTAAGGTACGCTTCAGCTCCAGTTATTTTATTCTTGATAATTCAGCATGATAATTTTGGATCGTAGATAAACAATTATCTGTAATGAGTTTTCTAACAAGTGGTATCAGAGCGAGTCATCACGTTGGATTATCAGATCTGTGTGTTTAATAATTTGTTTAGAATTTGGATTTAAAAAAATCTGTATAATGGCTACAGTCTGGATATATGGTTTTCGAAATTTGTATTGGGTTTGGGTTTCAACCAAATCGAACTTTTCAGCATGTACGTATAGGCAAAATCAGAATTTCGAAATTGAAGATATGGATACATATTATGTATGATTTTTCATTTTGGTATTGGATTAAATATGGACCAGTCGATGATTCTCGGTGGAGGGGATAATTTTTCGAAATTAGGTTGTGGATTTTCCGTGTGTATGTATATGTTCCTGTATGTATATATTTTTCGAGATTAAGGTATGGATTCAATTTGAACATTTGGGAATATGTATTGTGGTCGAATTTTTTGGGTGAATCGTGAATTTATGGATCAAGATCCAGTAACCGCGGTCGCTGAAGGTAGCACTGACCGGCAGACTTGGCTACGCGCAGTGTCGTGCGCGGTGTGCTGCAACGTCGCACGCAGCGACGCTGTGTTCTGTAATGCAGCGCCGGAGATGGCGCTGCAGGCGGTGGATGGCGCCAGCAATGGCGCCGTGTTTTGAGGGCTTAAGAGCGGTGGATAGGGTTTCAAACCCTAGCTGCTGTAATCGATTTTGGGATAGGGACTTTTGGCTGGAAATTTGGTGATTTTGAGGACTCATTGTGCAATTTCGAATTTTTTGGTTTATTGCATACCAAGTCCCTAAAGGTTATTATGAAATAAAGTTTAAACCCTAAAGTTCTGAAATTTATAAATTGAGCCCCTAAAGTTATAATTTATTTAAGTGAAGACCTCTCAAGTTATGGAATTTTATGATTCAACCCCTGAAGTTTGAAGATTTTCTAATCCAGCCCCTAATGTCTGAAAGTTTTCAAAATTGGTACCTTAAGGTTAAGGGTATAATATTTCAGCCCCTAAGGTTTGAAAATTTTCTAATATAGCCTCTAAAGTCCTAAAATTCTCTAATTTGGTCCATGTAGTTTGAAAATTTTCATTTTCAGTCCTTAAATTTTGAAAATTTTCTAATTTAGTCCTTAAAGTTTCCAAATTCACTATTTTGGACCCTCTAAAGTTTGATTTTCTTTCAAATTGGGACCTAAAGTTTGGAATTTCTCTAAATTGACCAATAAAGTTTTGGGAAAATTATAATTTAAGTCCTTCAAACTTAATTTTTTTCACAATTGGCCACCAAAGGTTTAAGAATATTGTAATTGACTCTCTCAACTTAAGGATTGCTTTATTCTAAAGTTTTGAATTCTACAATTCAAATCCTAAAGTCAAAATATATGCAAATCAGTGATTTCAGTTTCAAATCTTGGTACATCAGAATCTTTTGAGAGATATAATATTCGAAAGTAAGTTAGTTGAAGCAACATGTAGTCAAAGCAACCTCTCTTGTGGATATTAATTAACTTTGAATATTAGAAGGTATTTGTGTGTGTTATTCATTGCGGATATTGATCGGCCCAAAGGAATGTCAATATTTGGCTCGAATTTCACATGCACCTGTGGTGATAAACACGTGGCAATTATTTGTTTTAACGTGTGACCAATAAATCGGTCCAAAGAAAGGTTTATTGGTTAACATGTCTTATTGCCAGTGTTTGATCACTACACCAAGGGAAAATTAGATGTTTGTGTGTTATTTCATGCGGATATTGATCGGCCCAAAGGAAGGTCAATATTTGACTCGAATTTCACATGAACTTGTGGTGATAAATACGTGACGATTATTTGGTTTTACGTGTGATCAATAAATCGGTCCAAAGAAAGGTTTGTTGGTTGACATGTCTTACTATCAGTGTTTAATTACTACACCAAGAGTACCACTTACAAGTCAATATTTCTGTCTAAAGCCTAAATATTGATGTTGTGCTAGGTATCTTGTGATGGGCCCTACCATTGTTTGAAAGTATGATTTGCATAATAAGGTATTTATGTGAGCTATTTTGTTTAAGTGTTCTCTATTCGGTTTCAAATTCTACTAGTAGTATATCTACAAGCTCAAATTTAATCCCTGTGTTTATGGAACAACTTCAAGGATTGAACAAGAACATTCATATAGTTCTTGGCTGCATAGATCTAGACCATGCATTAAGGATTGAGCAACCTACTCCTCTGACGGATGAAAGTTCATATAATCAAATGAAGAACTTTGAGAGGTAAGATTGCTCATGTCGCATGAGTCTAATGATCATTAAGTGCGGCATTCCAAAAGCCTTTAGTGGCATAGTATCTGAGGAGGTAAATGATGCCAATGAATTCCTTGCCGAAATTAAGAAACGTTTTGCGAAAAACGATAAGGCTGAAACAAGCACGTTTATGCAAAGCTTGATTTCAATAAAGTATAAAGGCAATAAGAAATTAAGGGAGTACATCATATAGATGTCTCAAACTGCTTCAAAACTTAAGGAACTAAAACTCGACTTGTTTGATGACTTGCTCGTGCATTTGGTATTAATATCGCTTCCTGCACAATATAGTTAATTTAAGGTCAGTTGTAACTATCAAAGGGAGAAATGAGCTCATTCTATTTTGTGTGCAAGAGGAAGAGAAGTTGAAGCATGACAGAACTGAAGGTGTTCACTTGGCAAACACCTCTAAAGATAAGGGCAAGAAAACAAATAAAGAAAATAAAGTTGTTAAGGGTTCAGAACAAAAGAAACCACATAAAGACATTAAGGATTGTTTCTTTTGCCATAACTCTGGACATTTGAATAAAGATCATACATAATACCAATTAAAGCAGCTACTGAAACACCTTATGAGCTTTTAACAAGCTTAAAACCTAGTCTAAAGTATTTTCACATTTGGGGATGTACAGTTAAGGCTAGGTCTTATAGGCCACATAAAGAAATTGGACTCCAAAACAGTAAGCAGCTACTTTATTGGTTATTCTGAGCGTTTAAGGAGCTATTAATTTTATGATCCCACACTTAAGTCAACTTTTGAAACGGGAAATGCAACATTTTTTGAGGATGTTGAGTTTGGGGGAGAAATAAGGTTAGAGATATTTTCTTTAAGGAAGAAGTTGAGGAAGGATCGGTTTCGATTCCTATTATTGCTTTTGACAATGTGCAAGTTTTTATGCATGTCATTGATCAACAAGCATATTCGGAACCTCAATTCGACAATATTGAAGAACCTCTCATCCAAAATAAGGTAAATTTCAGAAGTACAAACTCAACAACCTCAATAACTAAAGCCATTAAGGAGATCCACGCGAGAAAGGGAAAAAATGTTATTCCGGATAATTTAAATAGTATTTTTCCAAGAACATAAGGAAATAATGGAATGGTGGAAGATGGTCCAATCAATTCCATCAGGCCATACAGGGTTCGAACTCTCAGAAGTGGATTGATGTCGTAAATAAGGAGTATAAGCATATGCAAGACAATAAAGTTTGGGATCTTGTCCCATTACCAGAAGGTGCGAAGCCCATTGGTCTTAAATGGATTTTTAAACCAAGAAGGATTCGAAAGGTAATGTGGAAAGATATAAAGTTCGTCTTGTATCTAAATGCTTTACATAGAATGATGGCATTGATTATAAAGAGACTTTCCCTTTGGTTTCTACGAAAGACTCTTTCAGGAAAGTCAGGTTGTTGCACATTTTGACCTCGAGTTACATCAAATGGATGTTAAGACGACGTTTCTCAATGGAGACATTGATGAGACGGTTTGTAAATTAAAGAAATCCATTTATGTGCTCAAGTCAGCTTCTCGTTAAGGGTAATACAAATTTCATCAAGTAATTATCTCATTTGGTTTTAAGATTAATGCTGTTGATGGTTGTGTGTATTACAAGTTCAATGGGAGTAAGTGTATTTTCCTGATTTTGTATGTTGATAACATATTGCTTGCCACTAATTATATAGGCATGTCACATAAAATTATGAGATTTTTGTCAATGAATTTTGAGATTAAAAATCTTGGTGACGTCTCTTTTGTATTAGGAATTCAGATACACCGGGATTGTTCTCGAGGTATTCTTGAATTGTCACAAAAGGGCTATATCAATAAAGTACTTAAGAGATTTGGCATGCAAGACAGTAAATCATGGAATACCCTTATCGCTAAGGGAGACAAATTGGTCTCAACTAATGCCCGAAAAGTTATCTTAAAGTTAAAGAAATGCAGAGGATCCCATATAGTTAAGCTATAGAAAATCTGATGTATGCTCAAATTTGTATGCGTTCGGATATTGCATACATTATTGGGATACTAAGGAGATATTTAAGTAACCCTTGGATGGATCATTTGGAAAGCAGCCAAACATGGGTTATAAGGTATTTAAAGAGAGCAAAAGATTACATGCTCACATACAGAAAATCGGATCAGTTGGAGATCATATGGTATTATGATTCCGATTTTACTAGATGCCAAGAAAGTAAAAGATCCACATCAGGCTACATTTATCTGCTAGTTGGAGGAGCTATTTCCGGAAGGAGTGCTTAACAAACACTTTAGCTTCTTTCACTTGGCAGCACAGTTTGTAGTAATTTTGGGGGCATCTAATTATGGAATATAACTGCGAAATTTTGTCACTGGGAAAGACCACTAAAGTTATATTGTGACAATAACTCAGCAGATTTATATTCCAGTAACAACAGGAGCTCAACTAAGTCAAAATACATTGACATAAGTTCCTGGTTGTGAAGGATACAGTTCAGAGTGGGCAAGTGTCAATAAGAGCACATTGGGACAAACTCCATAATTGCGGATCCGCTTACTAAAGTATTACAATCCAAGGTCTTTCATGAGCACAATACTCATATGGGTGTTGTATTTCTTAAGGATATTTGGTTTCAGTGGGAGTTTGTATTTTGGGTGCTTTAGACACATTTATTGTCCTTTTAGATACGGTTTAAAGTTAAATTTATTTACAGCTGTATGGTTTCAGGTTTATTATCTCTGAACTCATTTGAGGATGATCTCACTAAAGTTGGACCAGTTGGAAATAGGCATGTTGAAGATCACATTACATGTAATTTCCATGCTACACGTCCATACTTGATCCATGTCATTCAATTATGTCGATATACGTGACCATTGATAGGTTTAGTTACGATTAATGTAGCGAAAGCCGCTTTGATCCTATGTTGATATAATTGATGGACCGAATTGTTTGGGGATGCATTCAGTAATAATAGCAAAATTCTGAGTACTCATAAGGTTATGATTGATACACAATTGTAAGGTTACACATATAGCCCAAGTGGGAGATTGTAAGGATTTTAATCAATCGTGTGGGCTTATATGTGAATTATTGTGTATTGAATAAAAGGCTATCAAATTTTGGTTAAGCTCATTTAAAGTGATCTAATAAGGATTTTATATATATCGGGCTTTAATGCATCTAATTAATGTATGGGCTTTTATGTGTAGATACCAGGCCATTACCTAATTCATGATGGGCCGAATTAGGTTAACTGGCAATTCAGTATATAAAGTCGGTTATGGTCCCTGAATCGAACGTATTGTTTATTCTGTCTGACATCCCATCATCAGAGAGAAAATAAGGACTACGTATTTATTCAGAAGATCCAACCGCCGAATCGTTCATCGTGAATCATGTTTGATTAAGGTACGCTTCCGCTCCAGTTATTTTATTCTTGATAATTCAGCATGCTGATTTTGGATCGTAGATAAAAAATTATCTGTGATGAATTTTCTAACATCAAGGTGACGAATTCTCAACTCCCTTTAATTCCATTGATTGGATTAGTGGGCAGTGAGATGTATGAACTGGGAACCATGGTGTCAAGACATGAGACTGGGTGTGCATGAGTATTTGGAATTGTAGATTGTGTTGTGTGCGCAATTGAATTTTCCAAGAAAATCAGTAACCAGAGAGAGGAGTTTACCGAGAGTTTTGAGTTCCTATATTGAGGAGTAGGTTCTAAACGTGAATGGAAATATAATGGTGGAATAGGTTAGTGTTGGAGTTGTGTAACTGTGGAAGGACTTCTTGTAGATAGACGTGGCTGAGTAAAAATTGGATGGAGTTGTTATCATGATTTGCAAAGATAATTGTCAAGATAATTAGAAGATTAAAATTTTGAAATCGATGAGATAATGAATTAGATATCTCTTGAATTTGAAAATAAACTGAAAATTTTTTAAAAAAAAATTAAAATTGGGTTTTAAAATAAAATTTTGAATTTTTGGACTTAAAAATTGAATTAGACTAAAAATTATGATTATGGTCTCAAAAATCAATAACATGGCTAGACAACACACTTAAATTTTAAAAGTGGATAAAATTATAGCGACAGGTTTTCAAGAAAAAAATATATTTATTTAATATTTAATCAGAAAATTCTCAGTCGCTACACCAAGGATATGCTTGATCTATCCAATCTGGATAATGCTTCCTATAAGTTGGAAGAACCATTGGCCTAGTTCCAAAGGCCATTTGATCCTTCAAGATTTCTGTTATCTGATCTCTCAGCATAGCATTGGGATCAAATGGAATTCCTGCTGGTAGTGGTGCATATGGCACTGCTGGTTGTGGTGGTGCATAAGGCACCGCTGGTGGTCTGACATTATTAACCCCAATATTCGGCACGAATGGACCATTTTTTGCTTCATTAATACCATTGAATGGTTGGTTTTCTCCTTCATTGGTACGTGTAGCATTTGATCCCATATTTTTGGCAATTCCCTTCATATTAGTACCCCCCCTGAAGTGGATGTTCCAACACCTCCTGCATTAGAAGATACTGGACCCCCCATGTTGAACATACCAATATGTGGTGTTTCTAAGCCATGACTCATGTTCAAGGTTGAATAACCTGTGTTTATATTCAAACTTGGTGAATCATTACCTAGTAGGCTCCTAGTTTGGAAGTTGCTGTTCCCTCCCATAGGATTTATTTGACATACTTGACCAACCAGTTTATTCATCAATTCATTTAAAGTGCTCAACTGTTTAGTCATGTTGTCATAGTGTCTATTTCCATTTTTGAGTAAGTTTCTCACCAGTGTGAATATTTTGTAAACTTACCTGCTCAACAATGTCTTGGGTAAGTTCTCCCAACATTCTACGCATGGTACGTGGGCTCTCAACTATGTCGTTGGTTCATAACAATTGCGAGATCCTCCTATGTCCTGGCTTTGCTGGCCCTCTTGTTCTTCAACAGTGGAAGGAGGAAATCGATGTGCGTTTGGATCCTTGTTAGAATTTTTATAAGGCATTATGCGTCAAACTTTTCAACACCAACTGTCCCACTGAGCGTGCCAAATTGTTTCACATCGGGTGTAGTTTCTTTCGATGCTAACATTTAAAAGGGATCAGATGAAAGTGTAAGAGATAAACCTCTTGAGACAAAGTCCCAAAAAGGGTGTTTGTATTAAGAAAAACTTGATTACACAAAATGCCTCCAAGGAACGCAAGCACACAATCTAAATTAAGGATAATTTCTAATATCTAAGATAGAAAAAATTACATCTCTGTTTTAAGAGTTTTTATTTATTGTCTTTCTAAACATCTAAAATCCTACCATATATAGACATCGGAATAAACTACATACTACTATTTGAATCTCTAATTTGATGCTTTCACTTTGTAACTTACATATAGTAACTGTCATCCACCATGTTGCATAATTGTCGCTCACTTCTCTGTGTAACTACTTTGCACCAAGTAACTTTCATGTATCAACTAACTTCCGTGATCTTCTTCAACCGCTCATTATGTGGAAACCGTTTCTAGATAAACATATGGGTTGTGGGGATAAGTTGTAAGAACTACTCTTTTATTCCTAAACGGCTTGATCGCCCAATAGCTCAGGTACTCTAGTGATCGCCTAATCGCCCAGCTTCCTCCACATCGCCCTTTCATTTGTAATGGACTTTCATGTTTCAGATCTTTATGTAGGGCCTTAGAATTGGTTATTTTTATGTGTCAACGGTATAATAATTTTGGGGATAGAAATTACTTGCAAATTTTTTCACAAATCTCACAAAATCTTGCAAATCTCTCATAGACAAGGTTTGTGGAGAGAAATTATTTCTGATTTGTGGCGTGAAACTGAGAAGCGTTTCACTTTGTAAAGAGGTGGTTCCCTTCTAGTTATTTTTATGAGAATTGAAAGAGAGCTTTTCTGGTTGGGTGTGGTGGACTGTTGGTAGGTCACGTCCAAAATGGGAAGGTATTGGGAGTGTTATATAAATTTTAAAAAAAAAAAAAATTCATTCCTTCATTTCTCCAAATTTTTTAACAATCCATTAATTTAGGCATCAATTAATTTAACTACCCATTAATACAACCCCTTCATTGACAGTACATGTTCAAATATAATTAGGCACTAATTTGTTCAATCTCTAATTCAACCACCCCCACTAATTCAAATTATGTTGACAATTGAACTTGAAGTCAAAATTGAACGGAATCTTAATTACTTTTAATAATATATAGATAGATAAGATATTAATACTTTGAAAATTGTTGGGACTATGAAGAGCAATTTGTCCAATCTCAAACTCAAACCATATGCTCAAGTCAGGTTCTAACTCAAAATTAATTGGTAATGAGTGGAATAACTCACTTGAGTTATATGGTAGTTTATTCTCCCATTCACAATCGATGAAAGATTTGTTTGTATACCTAACAATACTTCCCTCAAACAAGATCCACGAGATACACCAGACCCATATGGCCCTCTTTCAAGAGAAGTCTCGTCACATCTCTTCATACTCATGGAGATCATCATTCATGAGATAATCCACCATAGCCAGCATTGCACTATGTTACCATGGATCTATCATCTCATGAGAAATCACAAGAATTTTTTCGTCTTAAGGGCTCACCATCCCGATTTAACTACTATTGCTCGGAGAGTCTCATTCATCCACATGAATAAAATTCAACATCAATTCATTTATAATTAACTATTAATTTTCTGTATTTAAATATTTTCTTCCATCGGCTCGTCAATTAAGGAGATCGAGAATTTAGGGAAGTGACTTACAAGGGAGAAAGAGGGCAGAATGGATGAGGAGAAGAGACAATAAGACAGTGATTAGCAATGTTGACATAATCGTTCTACCAAAAAATTATGTATTTCGATTCAGGTATTATAGGTTGAAATTGAAATTGAAATTGAAATTTTAAATCTTAACTGGCTGCTTCGTCCCCAAATAAGTCTTGGTTTTACTCTTTATATTTTTGTAACTTCTTATTATGGAGAGAATCCTTATCCAACCCTTTGATCTTGATTTTTTTCCTCTCTAAAAATTGATGTTTGGGCCAGTTTTTAAGACATTAGTTATTGGAGAGAGAGCGAAGAACGAAGTGAGCGTGTGAGTGAATTAGACAATAGGAGCATGGTGCCACGTCCTTACTCCTTTCGGTAAATGATTTATAAAAAATAACATATTTTCTCAAACTATTTTTTAATAATACATATATTTTCAAATCACTTTTTAACCATATATTTTATCTGAAAAACATAATATTCTCCATTAAAAAAAACAAAAAAAAAAATTCCTTTTTACCAAACGGTGGGAAAGTGATAGAGAAGAATTCATGGCAGACAGTTCTCATCTTCTTACAAATATATACATTTTCCTTTCTTGTAATGGGTCTCATGTTGTTTCCTAGGGTGTTTAACGAGTCAACCACCCAATTCCATTTTGCCACGTCTCCAATAATCCATCGCAAAAAAAGGGGGAAAATAAAATGGTTATACGATAACAATATAATCGCTATATTATCTAGTCCTATCTTGTGGACCTATATAAGTCCTTCCTTTTGTTCTCCGGTGTAACTTGTGATGAAAATTAACTAGCATCAAGTAACAATTAAGCCCTTGTGTGGAAAAAACAGGAGAACCAACCCCATGATGTAATTTTTAGCTTATACAAGTAGAAAAACAAGAATTATGCTAGATTTCCCTCAACGCTCATCCAGGGGATAATCCCCCCACTCACATGGATGTGGAGCCCACAACCATGTGAGGGGGGAGGGGTCATCCCCGAGGTGAATGTCGAGGGGAGTGGAGCATTATCTAAAAAGCAATACAAGCACAGAGACTTTAGAAAATGCAATGATGCATCAACATCGGTCTATTGCAACGTTTCTTTTCAAATCAGAATTCAAATTTTCAATCTCTTACAAAGTACATTAACAAGTAAAGCACAGTTACAATAGCATGTATATAAATTCTTGTGAGATTAGCAACAGCGTCGAATTAAAACAAAAGATAGATACGATCCAAATTTACAAATTTCTCAACTTAAAAGCGTCTCGTACAATGTCAACTGAGTTGAGAAAGTGACTGACGCTGCCTCCAAACGCTATATGCAGCGATTGAAGAAACTCTGTCCCACATAACCACCAGCCATTGCCCTTCGCACGTTGGATTCAAACATCTTCGGGTTGTCCCTCAACACTGCAGCTGCATCAGGATTCAGAGGGTCCTCATGATTTGGTTCCTGAACAAATTCAAGTCCTGCTATTAAAGATATGTGGTAATTTTAATAAACTCAAGTTTTTGGTCCATCAAAAGATATGGAAATACCGTGAAAAGATGATATAAGCCATATATAATGGTGTTAATGTTTAGCACGGGTTTCCAATCCTCTCGAAGAATGTTTAGGCAAACATTCCCTTCCAAGTCAATATTGGGATGGTAAACCTGCAGTGAACATGTTACGATAACATCTGCCTTCCCATATCAAAATTTTAGAGTGAGTTTCACAAGTAATAAAACAATTATGATACACGGAAATCTTGGCTTTCGTCTACCTTTGTCTTGCATTTCACCTTTGGAGCTTCATGTGGATACATAGTAGAAATTTGGAAAGAGAAAACAAATGTCCCACCGCTGAACACGGACAACCAATTCAATGAATACATAGGGAAGTACTTAAAATATAATAGGCAAGCCATAATAGTATTAGAAGAGCACAATTCAATTGAAGTAATGAAAATAAATCACCAATCATTGTCTGATTCATATCAAAGTTTACTTGGAAAGAGATACTTACTGGTAATATCCTTCATCAGGCCGAATGGTAACTTCAAAGTTCATAAGGTCATCTTTTCCATTAGGGAATGAAATAGTACAAGTTTTTGGTAGATTTAATTCACTTATATCTACAAGAGGAAAATATAGAATGGAAAAAAAAAAAAATTAACAATATTTCTCTAATTGGTAATATGAAGCATCAAAATAAAATATGGGGGAAAAATAAAAAAAATAACAAAATGCAGCAAATTGAAGGGGGCACTAAATTAAAATTGGTATTCTACATATGATAGTTTTTGATAACTTTGAAGATCGGACCACTGACCAAATCTACGATCACAAATCTTATAAAGAAGAAATATAAAGTATACCCTTTATTGTATTGATAAAGCTACTTGTAATTTAAATCTTTAAGAACTATCTTTTTCCATGTGCATTTCTAAAGCGAAACGTGAACAGAATGTTTTTAAAGGTTTCAACAAAATTGTGAAAAAATCCTTCACTGTGGGAGATTCAGATTTCATTCTTAAACTAAAAAGATTAGTTTGAATTAACATCTTATGTTTCACATATGTAATACCACTCGTATATATGGTAGAACCCACATTGTAAAGTAATATACATGGAAGATTATTTCTCTTTAAACCCATGTATGAGCCCCATTCTCTATTAGCTCATTTCACATGTTTCAAACATTGCGTAAATCGTGTTCGTATGTATAAAACTATTTCATATTCGGCAGAACATTAGCAAGACCTGGCCATAGGGAAACAATAGTAAAATGAAAGCATAAAAAGGACATTGAACAATAAGTTTATAGAACAGTTAGCAAATCTGTGCCCTTAGCCGCCCGTTCTCTAGAAGATGATTCTAGACCAGTTGATTCAACTGTAATTCAAAGTTCTAAATAACACAGACTGTGCCATGTTATGTGGTGATACTATGTGTCCATCATGTCATATTCTGAGTGGATATTTAACATTATGAGCTTCATATATTTGCAATATGCATTGCAATAAGCATGACTACGAAGCAATGTTTGAATGCGTTGTTTGGTGGAGATGTCTGACATCACCATATGAGAGTTCACGCTTTCAGTTCATTTCGATTTTCTGCCCAAACAAGATAAAAGTGTGTATAATATATCAGCAATAAATGGACAGTCAACTGGAGTTTGTTGTGAGATAAACTTTAGTAAAATAGAAAGAATGAGATGAAAAGAGAGTACTTTAGCAGTTAACTACATCAGTACTGGGTGAAATAGCACGAAAGAGCAGGGCAATGTTTCGTCTGGTATCAATCATTTGAGTTTTTTGGTTTTCATTCTCTCTTCGGGTTTTTATAGGAAGGGAAATGTGATATTTTTAGATTTAAATTATTGATGAGGGATTCCACTCGGAAGTCCACGTTCATGCTTCTATAGGAAGTGAAAATGATAGTTTTAGGATTTGTTTGATTGTAAGGGTGAAATTTGGATGGAAAGAAAATGAATTTCAAGGAATTGAATTCCTGAGAACTTATTTCCCGAGAATTGTAAGTTTAGTGTGTCTGATTGATTTAATTTTCTAGGTACAAAAAGTGGAGAATTTTTCCAAAATTTGTTGTTTGATTGACATTATTTTCCATGGGAAAAAAATTGCTATTTTAATAGAAATTATTTTTTTCTTTTTTATTTTTCACACATTTGTACTTGATAATAACAATGTTAATTTCTAAAAAATAAGTCAATTAATAATAACAAAAAAGACAAAATGATGAGAAAATGGTTTCACACCAAAGTAGTGGGAAAATGAATTCAACAAAAACAAGGCAAGTGTGGGAAATCGAGAAAAGATGGAAACCTAATTCCATGGAAAAAAGAATGCTATCAAACACCTAAAAAGGTAAAAAGTAGGAAAATGTTTTCTATTTTCCATGGAAAATGTGATATATCAAACACACCCTTAGAATAAAATTAAATTGGTGAGATTTCCATTCACAAGCCCACTTAATATTTGTTTAACTATAATAACGAAATCCATCATGAAGTTATCATCAACCTATTCTTTCTCCCCCCCACCATCGGATTCAAAACATCTGCTGACTTTTATATCAAAGTATATTTCATTCTTTTATTCAGGAACATCAGTCAAGAAATCGAACTCTTAAAACAACAAAACACTTCCAACACCCATTATATACAATTATTCAAATCCTTAGGTGAAAAAATGCAATAAAAAATCCAAAACATATGGAAAAGTAAATACTGAGATGTATATCCGCATCAACAATACAAAAAAGAAAAAGAGATGACTAACCATTTGCCATGACAAGTAACTAAACATACCTTTGTGAAGGCGTAGTTCTCCAGCACTTTGCTTCTTGACTGGAGGCTTCCCATTGGCATTTTCAGCAAGTTCCCTCTGTTTTTCCTTTACTTTAAACAATTTAATCATGATTCCTACAAGAATGAGAACTCTAATGATTATAATAATCAGCTAAATAAAGCAGTACATTAAAGAAATGAGAGGTTAAACAACATGTTTCTTAATATATGTACACAACTACAGATATATAGACAGGGAAGCAGTGGGGGTAGAAAACCCTGTAATGGTTAACACATTACTTAGCACATTACTTAATGGTTAACACATTACTTAGCACATTACTTAATGGTTAACACATTACTTACACTAGGAAGCATTACTAAGCAAGAGCTAAATTACATACAACAATAATCAGTAATGAGGATTTAAATTTTTTTTTATCCTTTAGAACGGCATAGTACAAATCATTATGTTGACAGTGTAAACGTTAACTTTTCCTACGACCAATAAGACAATTCATCCAAGGCCCAAGCAGAAGCAAGCAGACAAAAGGACATGACCTAACATGAAACAATTAGAAATTCATTCACCAAACAGCTAATTGCTGCAGATATTTCTAGCACTTGACAAATAGAAAAAATCTATTCATCCAATAGCTTTCAAATCCCCAGAAGTCTTCACATTCCATTAACCTCTGTCTTAATTGTGGATAGTGAAATCAGGTTGCATCGTTAAAGAAAAGATCAGAAGCTTTAAATATACGATCAACTGCTTGCATGATTTAGCCAGTCTTCAAATGAGAACACCTCAAAATGATATGATGACCCAAAAAAAAGAAGAAGAAAAAAAAAAAGTTGTTTAAGAGCCCGTTTGGTGTAGGAGTTTTTGGATGAATTTAGAGTTTTTGGGAAAATGTGGTTGAAAAATGATTGAAAATTTTGAAAAGTGATGGGTCCCATAGAAATGTGTGGTTGAAAATGATTTTAAGGAAAATTTTGAATTTACCAAACAGGTTCGAAAGCAGAGTCTAACAGCAAACAAATATTTAATGCCAAAAATCTAAGTTAAAATTAGGACATAAGAACTTTGTATAAAAAACATATGCTCCAGATGTGTCTTGCATGAACCAAAATCAGAAACTCAGAAAATAGAATCAAACAATGTACCTGAATTTTATACCCCTGGCTTATTGTAATACTTTTTTGTATATTGTCCCTAGATGTGGTGCTTCACGCTCCTTACCTCTCTAGATTTGTATCCTAAATCAGATTTGACAAATGATGTACTTCAAAATTTTTTTGTTACTTCCGAAGCATGCCAAAAAAGCTCCAATACTATGAAGGAGACGATTGACATCTCAAGGGGAGGGTCAAGAATATAAGGGACTGAATAAAAGAAGGATATTTTGGAGCTCGAGAAATTAGAGAGTTAAAATAAACTATGAATGCTAGTGAAACAAGTGAGTTGTGAAAGCAAACTATAGAAGAGAGAAAGAAACAGTTATACTTCTCAACAGTTAATATCTCATCGTTTTGCTTTCAATTTAGGCTTCAGAAACATGTATTTAAACTTGAATCTGATTCTTGGTACAGCTTTTGTCATCCTTTAAAATTGCCACAGATACTTGTTTTGTAGTTGTTATTTACAGAAGGCCAAGCCCTTCTTCAACAATATATTATTCAAATTCATATATATATTAAAAAAAAAAGGGGGGGGGGGGGGAGAACAGAGTGGGTAAAAATAGGCAGGATGAGTCAAATATCACAAGTCATTATGAGCAGTAGAAAGAACATGATTGGAGAATACACTTCTGGTAAGGTGGCTTTATTCATATTTTTTCCATAATTACTGCACAAGCTGTCTTTGTTAGATTAATATTGTTGTACGTCTCATATTCATCACGAATCTCAATGTATACTAAAAATCAACGCGTGCCCTCTAATTATTCCATCCCCAAACCTCAAGCAGAAATGTACAAAATTTAAAAACTATAATGAGGGCTCCCAAGCAGCTAAACAGTTTAGAGCAAGCAACTGTAATCTGTTGAGCTCAAGATTACAGGTAGTTTTGCCATGGCTGAATGAGGGTTCATGTCTCTCACAATACTAATCTGCACCCTTACCATGACCTATGAGATGATTTGCATTGCGATGCCAGCCCAAACCCTTAAGTCATCAGATCTGGTCCACCTGAGACAGAGGTCAGGGCCCCCACAACACCCCTTCCCACAAAGCACTACGGAAAAATTCATAGAAGAGGAATTTCAAACAGAAAAAAAGGGCCTTCAATAAATTCAAATGACAGGATTCAATTAGTAATTTTCAGTACTTATAAATGCCAGGGTATACTTATAAATACGTAAAAGAATGAGCCACCCCAAATAGGTCTATAATAACCCCTGATACCAACATCCGAAACTCTAACTATTTCCTAATTATACCCCACAAGTAACCCTACACAGGTCATAGGTGGACTGAAATTGCACTAGTTGAAAACACGATCAAAAGCATATAAAAATACCATCAATCAATAAGCACAGGAACACTAAAAAAAAAAACCCATCAATCAATAAGCACAGGAACACTAAACAAAAAAAACCCAGAAATGATTTATAATAATTCAACTCAAATGACTCCTCAACATTTTTAACGGAACATTAGAAACTGAAAAAATTCCATAACTTTGCAAAGTTTAATCGGGGTATGACGATTAATAAAAGATCTGCTGAAGAATTAACATATTATATACTTATAACGCTAAATCTACGTCTCTATAAAGCATACATAAATTAAAATACGTAAAAGGAAAAAGAAATAATCGATAGAGAATAGTAACCTGCTTCGTGAAAACCCAAAACGAAAAGCCGGGATTGGGATTGGTTGGCCTTCGCGAACTCAGAAGGCTGCTCTCTTCTCGAAGTGATGAGAGAGAGGAGAGAATCTGAAATGAATGCCCAGAGCGAGCCTCCTTTTCGGAAAGGGGAATGAGTTGGGATGGACCACTAAAACAAACATTTGTTTGTTTGGTTTTTGACAAAAAATAAAAAAATAATATAAATAGAAAAATATATTAAAATGTCAAAAGACATATTTACTCATAGTATGTTAACTTCAAATTTCCTTTTTTTTCTCGAAAATTTGAGTTTGAGAAGAATTGAACCCTGCATCTATTTTTAAAAAGTTTAAGAACCAAACCACTTGACCCAACAACATTTTGCATAACAAATATCTCTAACACATATATATTGTATTCTAAAAATTTTCTTTCCTATATAAATCTAATGTTCAAGGAATTGAACCCTGTACTTTTAGTTAAAAAGTTTAACGATCAAACCACTTGAACCAATAACATTTTTGGTAATAAATTATATCTAACAAATAAATATGTATTAAAAATATTATAAAGTCAATCAAAATACTGAACCAAAAACACTTTGAGGAAGAAGTTATATCTAATAAACATATAAGACTTTTTTAAAAATATTTTAATTTAAAATAGTAATGAATTGAACCTTTAATATTTAATAAAAAAATATTAGAACCAACATTTTTTTGTAATAAGTTATATTTAATAAACATGTAATATTTTCTAAAAGTATTTTGGAAAAAAAAAATTGAAGTTAGACATTTTATTTCATTTTATAATATCAAATAATTATTTTATAGACTTATTAAATGAAAATTTATTTTGTTTAACATAAATTGAATAGTTAATGTGCATTTATTATTTGTTAATTATGACAACTTAGGATGACTCCAAATACTTATCAAAACGATTCATTCTGTTCACATGACAAAGAAAGGCAAATAGATTTGTTTTCCTTGAACTAGAGAACTGTTACGCTATATAATACTTTCGAAATCACGAGTTTAATGTCGTTCAAATAGAAAAACTTGGTAAGTAGGTTGAATTCGTTATTGTGTACACATAACGTGTTCAATGTCGTTGCAGTTGAGAAGACAATAATACTTTAGGTCTGTTCATAACGAGGTCTAAACCGTTACTTTGTACACATAACGAGTTTCATGCCGTTCCAGTACAAAAAAACATAGTAACAAGGTTGATAAATTTGTATGGTTAAAAAGTGATTTGAGAAAATGTGTTATTTATTGCTATAGATAGTTTTTGTCACTGTAGGTACCTTGTAACGGTACTCACAACGACAAGAGAACTCATTACTTTCCATACGTAACAAGTTCAATGACATTATAGTTACTGCTTCGAATATATTCATAACGAGCTAGAAGTCATTACTTTATACACATAACAAAGTTTATGTCGTTACGATATATTTACAATAATGCCCTCGTTGTCCATAAAACTGAACTGTCAACAAACTCGCACAAATTTTGTCATATGGATATTTAAGTCGTTGTAACGACTTCAAAGTCGTGATCATTTGGTAAATCGTTCCAATGCAATAATAACGATTTTGAGATTGTTGGAGTTGAAAATAAACTAAAATGATATAGATGTGGTTTCATTTGGTAAAATTAACGACATCGAGATTGTTTTAGTTGAAATGTTAACTAAAAATTAACGACATCAAGAAAATGTGTTATTTATTGCTATATATGAGTTTTTATCCCTACAAGTACCTTGTAATAAAACTCATAACGACAGGAGAACCATTTAGAGGTCTAAGTCATTACTTTGTTCACATAACGAATTTAAAATCATTATAGTAAAAAAAAAAAGTAGTAACGAGCTTGAAGTCGTTACTATGTACACATAACGCTTTTCATGTCGTTATAGTTACTGCTTCAGATCTATTTATAACGAGGTGGAAGTCGTTACTTTGTACACATAACAAGGTTTATGTCGTTACGACATATTAACAATAATGCCCTCGTCGTCCATAAATCCAAACAGTCAACAAATTCGCACAAGTTTTATCGTAACGATGTTTAAGTCGTTGTAACGATTTCAAAATCGTGATCATTTGATAAATCGTTCCAATGTAATAATATCGATTTTGAGATCGTTGGAGTTGAAAATAAAATTAAAACGATATATATGTTGTTTCATTTTACATATAACGAGTTAAATAACGTTCTGATTCAGCATCTGAAAATAACATAACGACGACTATGTCGTTTCTGTACAAATTGAACAACATCAAGATCGTTATAGTTGAAATGTTATCTAAAACAATATTTACATCGTTTCTTTGTAAACATAACGACATTAAAATCGTTCTATCAAAAATCGACTAACCATCATAACGTCTTCCATCTCGTTATAGTGTAAAATTAACGAATTACATCTCGTTCCAGTATAAATTATAACTATAACGGCTTAGATATTGTTTCTTCATGCGGAACACGACTTGTGTATCATTATGGATGAAATCAATGATTTGATCGTTCTTTACCATCCGAAATGTCTCCGACATACGTAATCGAACGTAAATGGATCATAGAAGGTGATTCAAACACTTTGTAAATCGACATGATTAGAAAGATATAATCATTTCTCCCAAGTGTAGAAGTTTCAAGGTAATAGATAACTAAAAGAACTTCATCTCATATTGATCATATCTTTCTAATCATGTCGATTTAAAAAATATTTAAATCACCTTTTATGACCCATTTTTGTTAGATTACGTCTATTGGAGGCACTTCGGACGGCAAAGAATGATCGGATTGACGATTTGAGCTATAACGATATACATGTCGTGTTGCGATTGAAGAAACGATACAGACGGCGTTATAGTAATAATTTACACTGAAACGATATAGAGTTCGCCAAACTTACGAAAGAACGACATTTAACTCGTTATGATATTTATTCGGCTATGAACAGAATGATTCCAAGATCGTTTTGTTATCGAAAAAACGACATGGTATCGTTTTGGTAATATAGTACACTGGAACGAGCTTAATGTCGTCAAGTTTGTAAACAAACGACATAATTATCGTTACGTGACTTTCTGAGCCTGAAATATAACGATCTAGAACTCGTTCTACTGAAACAGTAACGAGTTCTACATCGTTTTAGGCTATTTTCCACACAAAAGAGCTCAATGTTGTTACGATTACAATGAAACGATCTTCCAAATGATAACGGATTTGAAGTCGTTACAACGACTTAAACATCGTTTTTGAAAAGTTAGTGCGACTTTGTTGACTGTTGAAAATTTTGGACGACGAGGGCATATCCGTAAATATATGTAACGACATTTATGTCGTTATTTTTATGAAGTAACGATTTCAATGTCGTTATGAACAACAGTAAAGCAATAAGATATTTTCAATTGTAACGACATTAATGTCGTTACGAACGATTTTGAAGCAGTAACTACAACGACATTTAAGTCGTTACGTGTACACAGTAACGAGTTAAACCTCATTATGGACAAATATAAAGCAGTAAGGTCTATTCAAAAGGAACGATGTTGAACACGTTATGTTTACGAAGTAATGATTTATACCTCGTTACTATCTTTTTTAGACGGGAACGACGTTAAAGTCGTTATGTGTGCAAAGTAACGATTTAAACCTCGTTATAGTTTAAAATCAAATGAATAACATCTTGCTAAAAATCAATCATTCTTACTCCAACAAAAATTGATAAATATAGTTTCTAATACAAACCAAACAAATAAACAACTACACAAAAGATTCTTAACTAGACAAACAAAATCCAGATTCATCACTACAAACTAAGGCTCGAAGTTCCATGCCAATAACTTCACGGTCAATTTCTTCCTCCACATTGGTACGCATTTTGAACGATTGCATTCATGTCCATATTTCTTTGGATAAATTCAATGTAATTCAACATTCTTATCAAGTGGAACGATGTTGAAATCTCAAGCAAATCATTCAGTAACCTGGCGTTGTACATAACTGCAATTCAACATAACTTTTTTAAGAAGACGAGACAAACTCTAACAGTTAATGAAACACATATGTAAAGGAAAATGTTCCCTAATGATGTTGCACTTTAAATATCACGAGAAGCTTGTAGATACCATCATATATGGTACTTTAATTAAACACAGTGTGATACATTCATAACTGGAACGTTACAGCTATCATTTAAATCATGTACATGATCATTGAACACAAATTCATAACAACATAAATTGAATTTAACATCGTTTCAATACAACAAATACAATAACAAGCAAATGAAAATGAAATTATAATATCAAAAGAAGCTTGTCACTCCACACATTATTGCTAATCCGTAGCTCCTAAGCTCGTACAAGTGGACCGATTATTGGAACATGACATGTCATCTCCATTTCATGTATCCTTAAATCAATGTTCAGCACCTGTTTCACCGTGTCATGTAATTTCACATATGAAATTGTCCTCGAAACAAGAATATGCAATGTTCTCCCTCTTGCATTCCCCACATATTTTCATATCTACAAACATTCGAGATTCAACCCGAACTCAACTAGTAACATGTTGATATCCATACCATATCCACATTGCCCATAACTGCAATTCAACATAGCATTTTTATATATAACATGCAATATCTAACTGCTATGAAACACAAATGTAAAGAACATGCTCCAGTTATTGTTCCAACTTTAGATATCATGAAAAGTTTGTATTTACCAACATATAAATTACTTCAACTATCAAAAATAGTTAAAAACAAGAACAGATTCATAATAACCAAAACGATTTCGAACTCGATACGCACGGATTAAGAGCAAATCAGCAAAATTACATCAGCATGAATTGATTCAGATATTGCTTAAATAAAATGGTTAAAAATTGTTTAAATTCAACATTACCTTCTCTTTTTCTCCAAATACTCAATATTAATGTTGCAAAATGGATTTTCAATGCACTAAATAAAATGTGGGTTTGGATAAAATGGAGTACAATGTCCATTTTTGGAGAAAAAAAATATGAAGGAACTGATTTTGAAGAAAAGGAAGAGCACAGAGAAGAAGAGCATGAACCTGATTGGAGAAGAAGCCACTTTTGTAGAGGAAATCAACTGGGATGGCGAACGTGAAATGAACAAGGGAAAAAAATTAGGTTTTGTTTGGCAAGGACATTTGGGTAATTGTATAAATCATTTTCTTATTTTTTCCAACTAAGAGGCTATTGAACTAATAAATTATGAAAGGGGTCTTTTTAAATGAAACTTTTGTTTGACCATGTCTTTTAAACAAAGAGGTCTTTGGGAAAAGCATGAAGTGGTCCCCATCCCATGTGACGGTGCGGTACTGCATACCGGTCATCCACTTGAATCATTTTCCAAAACTTAGCCCATGTACTCTTTTATCATTTTCACAAGTCATTTTCTGTTTTTTATTTTTCGAAACAATAACAACGTATTCCCTTCTTCATTTTTGAAAATGTATTTTCGAAAATATAAAAAAATAAGGAAACTCAAAACTTGAAAAGAGTCATTTTTAGTTTTTTGAAGCCAAGGTCATTTTTGTTTTATAGACACAAAATATCAAAAACGCGAAAAATGCATATATTATTAATAAAGCTTTTAATTCAGTTGGCAAGTTAATAAAGCTTTTAATTCAGTTGGCAAGGTTTTGGTATGGCGAAATAGAGGTTGGCATTTTGAATCCTGGCAAGAGGCATTTTGTATAATTTTTCTTCAAAACCTTTAAAATAAAATACAACAACCACGGTGGAGATTTGAACTCAAGCCTTCCCAATCAAATTTTAACAAGTAAACCAAAGGGCTAGCTTTATCTTTGTTGGCTTCCTTTTGGACAAAAGTATACATATCCTTCTTTGATTGGTTTCACTTTGAATAAAACTACACATTAATATTATCTATTTTTGTAATATTTTTCTAACAATTATTTAATTAGCCTAATAAAAAATTAGATAATCTAACTTCTTATAATAGAGTAAATCTTTAAAATATAAGAAATTTAAATTTAGTTTCAACACTGTATCAATTATATATTGGTTTGTTTATATTTTTAGATAAAATGTATAGTCAAAAAATGAAGAGAGAAAAATGTACATGATTAAAAAGTGATTTAAAAAATTGAGCTATTTATAAATTGTAATGATTGCGTAAAAGAACATAAGCTTAATCCATAAGAAAATTAATTAATCCACAAACAAATTAATTATAAATTGTTAAAATAACATTCTGCAAAATTTCAAATAGAACATGTTTTTTCTTTTTTCTTTTTTCAGAAATATTTTTAGCAATGACAAATAGAAAGTGTTTTCAGCAAATTTAAAACATAAAATAAAATATAAATAGAACGCAGCCTTAGCGTCGCTGCGTCTGTTTGATAGCACTGTGTGGTTTATAAAATGTCGAGTTTTAATCATTAAATTATGGGTTAATTGTCTCAATAATCACTGAGCTTATGTATATGTCATCAACTGATCACTGAAATTTAAAATGTCGAGTTTTGATTACTAAACTTATTAAAATGGTGGACGTTAGTCATTAACTTAAACTTTCGTAACAAAATCGACGAAGTGATAGACAGAATGTGCACGTGGTGCCCGTCACCTTCGACCAACCAATCACAGCACACCAAATTGCTAAGTAAGGATTTTTTAAGAACGTCTTCGATTGGTCACTAAATTTTTAATAACATTTTTTACCGTTAATTTGTTGTATACAACTGATAATTTGAAAGAGTGTTAATAAATTTTCAAGTCAGTCGTGTCATCTTTACAAGTTCAGTGACCATTGATCAACTTAAAGTTTGGTAAACAATCAAAACGTTTTAAAAGTTTAGTGACTAATAGATGACCTTTTAAAGTTTTCTCAAGTTATACTTTGAAGTGTCGTGATTGATCAATTGAAGGTGACGTGACGTCACGTGTACATTCTATCTGCCACTTTTTCAATTCTATCACGAAAGCTAAGTCAATGACTAACATCCACTATTTTGATAAGTTTCGTTATCAAAATTCGATACTTTAAGACTTCAGTGATCAGCCAAAGAAACAGACATAAGTTTAGTAATTATTGAAACAATTAACTCATAAGTTTAATTACCAAAACTTGACATTTTAAACTTGTGATCAGTCGAAGACGTAGACATAGATCAGTGATTATTGAGATAACTAAATAATAAGTTCAGCAATCAAAACTTGGCACTTTAAAGTTCAGTGATGATTGGTCGAAGACATACACATAAGTTCAGTGATCATTGGGATAGTTAACTCTTGAAAATTGGAGATAGAAAATTTGTGTGATTAAAAAGTGATTTGAAAAATTATGTAGCTTATAAACATTTTATTTGGTTTACCAAACAGATGCTTATTCTCTCTTCGTGGATGGAACTTACGGGCTGTTTGGTCAGCATTATAAACAGTTCTTTATAAATATTATTTATAAATAACGGTGTGACAACATTTCATTAGTTCATTTTTTTTGACAAGTCAAAAATGATGGACAAGAATCTTTTACTAGTTAAAATTGTTGACTTTTCAAAAAAAAAAAAAAAAAATTGTCCAACCAAATGTCGCCATGTGACCGTCTATAAACAAATTTTACCAAACTAAGGGTATATGCCCCCGTTTCGTGAGCCCTTAATGGGGAGGCCAAGTTGGTGGAGTAGGTGAGCTCGAAGGCCTTTAGTTACGAGTTCGATTCCCTACCAACACTTTCTCGGTCAAGCATGTCGCATTAGCTTGCCTAGCGCAGTTTACCTGGTTAACGTGGTTTGCATGCTATTGTGTCAACCTTCGATGGTTTATGTAACACCCCAAGTTCAAAAATCTTAAACCTAGGCATGTTAACTTCCCTTAACTTAAATGCGGAAACAAATTATTTAAAACTTCAACATTTTTATTTTCTATTATAAATTTTTACAGAAATTTCGAATAATCTCCTCTATAACTGGGACATAACCAACCTGTAGAGGGACATCATACCCATATTACAAATACAATTCTCAACTCATTCAAACCCAACATTCCACATCCAACCACAATTCCAAAATCAAATCCCAAACTCCTCAACAATAACATCTTAAAGTAAATAAATTTTAAACTTATGAAATATGATATAAACTAATCACAGAGAAATACCATAACTTATTTTAAATAAAAACCAACAAACTAATCAAAAGAATTTATCAATAAAAGAATAAAAAATAAAAAAATAACTTGTGAAAGCACTTGATTCAGTCCTAAAGGAAATGGAATTATGAGTACTGTCTGAGTCTGCCGCCAAATGCTCTCATCAGATCACCTATCTTTCATCACCTGAAATGTTGGGGAGGGATTGGGGTGAGCTAAAGCTCAGTAAGTAAACTTTATGCAAATGATGCATGCTTATGACATGAAATGTTTTAAACTTTGAAATATGTATCCCCATTCACTTTAACCTTTCAAAACATTCAAACTTTTCAAACTTTCACTTAACATTTCAAAACTTTCACTTCATTTCAAAACTTTCGCTTCATTTCGATCGTGAGCTCACTTGGTGTATCTTCTAGTCAATCAGATAACAGTGGGCAATTCTTATTTGGAACCAGATTAACATTTACATTTCCACTGCAAAGCGGTTTAACATTCACTTTCCCACCGCAATGCGGTTTAACAGTCTACCGTAAAATGGTTGAACATTCTGTCTCAAAGCGACTTAATTCGGGTACGCCGGTCCCCCGCGCCCCATTTCCCACTCGCATCTTTCATGAACTATAAGTACACCCATTCTTTCTTA
Organism: Ligustrum vulgare; assembly: GCA_963555705.1. Lineage (NCBI taxonomy): Eukaryota > Viridiplantae > Streptophyta > Magnoliopsida > Lamiales > Oleaceae > Ligustrum > Ligustrum vulgare. Next base: position 34,653,991 of record OY743173.1, on the reverse strand, counting down.
AAAACTTGGGATACATAACTTTTGAACAAATTTGCACCTTGACACATTTCTTTCATTTAAAAACATTTGACTTCCCAATTTCGATGTCAATGCATGCTTGATGATGCAATGACATGATAACGTACATGCTTGAACATTCTTCTTAATAACATATATTTTCATAAGGTAAACAAAATTCATCAAAGCAAGTAAGTTACAAGACAGCCGTTTACACATTAATTTCACATTTACATTCAACTTTGGTAAAAATAGGGGGAAGTTTACTTACTTGAAATCCTTAGTATTTACTTTTTTCGAATTCGCAAGTGGAAAAGTCTCGGATGCCCATGACGTCAATGTACCAAAAGTCATAATTATTCACATCCATCAATAAATATGACTTTTGACTCGAAACGCATTTGAAATTCCTTTTAATGCTAACCAAATCCCAAGCATACCATATTCTAATTCAGATGAGGGGATGGGTCCATCTTCACTTTTCCAACACTTAATAATAAGGGAATTTTGGAGTGATACCTTACAATGTAACTTGAATTGGATATATGTAACTTCCTTTCTTGAAAAATGAAAAATAGAAAAAAAATAAAAAAAATTGCATATCTGCCTCAGTTTCGAAAATGGAGAGAAACCAGGATACGTACCTGTAATTCCGGTCAAACAGTTAATGCAAACATATTCGTAACTAATAATCCACTACATGAATCTTGCCAACCAAAATTAATCTCGCGTTATCACTACTGGTGAGTATCATTGCAGATTTCTAATAATCAAGTTCTCTATGAGACTAACAAGAATTTTACGTCGTAACCATCAACTGAAGGTGCCGAGAGGATCAACCTGAAAATTTTTTAATTACGATAATTTGCTTCAATCTTCATACCGACAATATTGACTACTTAGACACAGACTGAGAAGGTAAAACTCTACAATAATTTCCTATTTTTCATCTTCTTGGTAAACTTATCCAAAATGATTCCATATTTCTACTATGACTCCTAAAATTATTAAATGAAATGATGGTTTTTGAAACAATGTTTATGATTAATCTCTTTCACCATTGAAAAAATCAGGACACATCTAAAAGAGCAAAACACATCATCGTCCATGCTATGTTTAATAACAAAGCTACATGGGCGTAAAAAAATAAATAATTTATTTTGTGGTGGATGCCTTCATATAATAAATACTGAATGGCGGAATGTTTATGTTTTTTTACAATGCTTTCTCAACGTGAACATAGAAGTTGCACCAATTATTGGAAATTTTAAAAATGTATAAAGAACCTTATATGATTTTTCAATTTCAGTAATCCTAATTTCATTATGATATCCTCTAACATTTATGAAATTTTTACATGATTATTTATCAGGTCATGGGATCAGTTACAGTGTTTGTAAACTTTGATGGAGAATGGGATGAATGCTGTAAATTTTCAGGTTTTTCTGTGTTTGGATTAATAGTTCCTCTTGACTGCTCATACGAAACGCTCATAGGATTGATAGCCCATCGGATAGATAAAGAACCAGAGAATCACCATTACATTATGCATTATCAGACCGCAATTCGTGGTAATTGGATACGAATATCAGATGATTATTCGTTGAGCTTTTATTTGGAGTTAAAAAAGGGCAAAATTGATAAAGGAATCTACCCGTTGTGTGTTGAACTGACTTATTTGCAATCAGTTCCAGTTGTTGCACAGCTTGCTGGGAGAACTTCATCAGATGTTTGTGATGTCAATTCACATTCATTGGTTCAGTCAGATCCTGCACGAGATGAGCATTTTAGTATTGACTTGCGATATACCAGTACGATTGTGGAAGAAATGGGTAATGAGCTTGCAGAGTACATAAAGTATCCCGTTGGTGATGGGGCTAGAGATTCAAATGAGGTAGTAACACGCCCCAAAACTAAAAAGGTTATGGTCAGTAGTGTTTTCAGGAACAAGGAAATTCTAATCACATCGATCAGTTTGTTTGCTATTAAAAAAAGATTCCAATTCGTCGTGAAGAAATCTGACACGAAAACATACACGATAAAGTGTGCAGAAGACTATTGCAACTGGACACTTCGAGCTACAGCGACATGTATCTTAGGGAACTTCAAGATAATGAAGATGGACCAAATACACAGATGTTCTGTTGGTACAGTATTGGGAGCTCATCGTCAGGCGAGTACATTAGTGATTGCTAGTTGCATAAAGTACAGGTTCCTCTCATCCAGGAGAATATATACACATGGATACATCATTCAGGACATGCAAGAGACATATAGGGTGACAATAAGTTATGACAAAGCATGGAGATCTCGAGAACGTGCAATAGAGATGATTAGAGGCAATCTAAAGGATTCATACGGAAACCTTCCATATTACATGTACATGATGGAAGTAGCCAACCCGGGATCTTATACAAAAATAGAAACCGATGATGAGAATATGTTTTTGTTCAGTTTTGTGGCTTTGAGAGCGTCAATTACAAGATGGAAACATTGCAAACCAGTAATGGTAGTTGATGGTACGTTTCTAACAAGTAGATACGGTGGTACACTTTTCACGGCATGCACACAAGATTCTAATAATAATATATTTATCCTTGCATTTGGTGTCGGTGATGGAGAGAATAATAATGTGTGGGAATGGTTTTTAATGAGAGTTCGTGAAGCATTTGGTGAAAGAGATGAGTTGTGTATTGTGCCTGACCGTCATAAAAGCATAGAGAATGCAGTTGAGAAGGTATTCCCAGATGCGTTTCATGGAGCGTGTACATATCATTTTCTCTGCAGCAAGGGCTTATACTAAAAATGAATTCGAGATAGAAATGAGGAGGATCGATGAGATTAACGAGGATGTTAGGGGATACTTGGTATGTATCATCATCTTTATATAAAATCATATTAGTATAAAATCATTGAAATAATAATATATTTGATGTTTCTTAAATGCAGGAACGTGTTGGATACAAGAAATGGTCACGTTCCTACATGACTGCAGACAGGTATTCAACCATGACATCTAATATTGTAGAGACAGTTAACTCGGCTATTAAACATGCAAATAATTACCCAATCGAAGCATTGTTTGAATGCTTGAGGAGCACTATTCAGAAGTGGTTTTTCCAAAATCTGAACGACGCAAAGTCAACGTGCACACACCTTGCCACTCGGTATAATGCTTTGTTGAATTAGAAGGTGAAACTGTCAATGCACATGCGGGTTAGCCAGCCGAACCTCTATTTAGCCCAAGGCTTATAATTTGTTTATCACTAAAAAAAATGGTAGTTAAATCGTAATGTTTATTAGGCACATCCATCGTCAGACATTCTATACCAAGTCAATGACGGGATAACTCCGTACGTGGTTGACATAGGTGAGAAAACATGTTCTTGCAGAAAGTTTCAGATAGATCATTTGCCATGTCCACATGCAATTGCTGTAATATCAAATCGAAATTACTCATTGGCGGATTACTGTACAACATACTTCACCAAGGAAAAATATGTTGAGGCATACCACGATACTGTATATCCATTGGGAAACAAAGAAGATTGGTATGTACCGGAAGCAGTTATGCAAAGGTTAGTACTTTCGTCGAAATTGAAGCGAGGACCTGGTAGACCCAAAGAGACCAGGTACAAGTCTTCGTTGGAGTACAAGAAGAATTCCCATTGTGGAAGATGTGGCAGTTATGGACATAATAGTAGGACATGCCGTAATCCGGAACCAATGAATGAAAGGTCTAACAAAAAAAGAAAGAAACGTCGTCCAAGTGTGAGCAAGGTTGTGAGTAACACTTCTGCCCAATTATCAATTTCAAACTTGAAGAATAGATTTTTACGTGATTATTGTCTTGGTCCTGACAGGTGGATGTTGTACATGATGAAGAGTTTCTCGCACTGAGTAGTTAGACAAATGCTTAATCGACGGATCTCGGAGCATATTGACATTTAACATCTTATTCCATCTATTTAGACGAATATGTCTTTTATTCTTATGAGATGGTATGTAGGAGAATAGATACTGCCATATTTTTTTTTCACAGTGTAATGAAGAATGGTAGTCTGGTCCTATGCACAATGAAGTCTATGTTACTGGTGTTTATGGTACACTTGTAATTTTGGAGTCAAGTTTTTTTTTATTGATACGATGGTGTGTAGGAACATGTATTTTTATTTTAGACATCACACAAAATATTAGACAAATCACGATTCCATTTTTTCACATCATATCAGTGATGTTGCCCTGATAATCCCCACCCGCCTAAACATTAATAAAGAAGGGGGTGAGTTAGCCGCTGCTCAACCAGAAAAAGTTCTGTCCAGCTTATTGATCACCGCTGGGGGCACTCATTAACAGGGGTATGTGCATTTTTCTATAAATAATGGGGTATTGATATTAGAAATGATGGGGGAAATGAGGCATCTATTCAGACCAACACGCGATGATACCTTTGATATATATATATATATATATATATATATTGAGGTACTTTCCATATGTTCTCGATTTACTCACCCATTCATTTGTTGTGGACAATGGTCAATGAGTCTGCACTCTAGGGGGGTGTTTGGCCAAATGCAGGATTCAGATTTCACAGTCCTTGCTAAGATAGGGATAGTGAGCACCATAGAACGTACGGCTGCATAGATAGTCACATTCTTCACAATCCTTGTACAAGAATTGTAAACATCTAACCTCCAATTAATAATATAAAAGTGACCAAGTATCCAATGCTCAGGATTTCTTATCCACATAGGGATGAGAACGTGGTCTACTTGATCCCACGGAACGTTGAAGGCCATTTTCATACCATTTGCATACGAAAATAGTGATTCATGTTTATGAATTGCTTTAGTATCGATTACAATCTCGTTTGATATTCCCCTGACTTTAACATCGAAGTTACAATCTGTTGACGTTGCTCGTATCTTGTGCCCAGGTTGCAACTTTAAAAGCATCCGCATAAAGTAGAATGCGACATCAATGTGCTACAAAATGGAAAAAATGAGGTGTGCTAACTTAAGCACTATTTTGGCAATAATATTTAATATCTCAGTGGGGCAATCCCCCATACCAGACTTACCGAATCATTTAGTGGCATAGAAACCTCACGGAGATCATGCCACCATGTGTTAGATTCAATTGTGATGGGACCAAGTTTAGTTGCTGGATAAACTACCTTAATGTCCTTTTCGAGTGAGCTTGTCCGAAAAAGGGAACAAATAAATTAATTTCCATACTTTTAAAAAGTCAGCCGTAACAAGAAATGATAATTTCAACTTTAGACCTAGGTACCTTTTCTGATTCGTAGTGACCTCACGGTAGAAAATGTTGAATTTAATGATGTCCATTGTTGATGGCGAGTTCATCCAGGTTTTGTAGACAAAGACATTTAAACCGGACGGTGAACACACCTTTTCATTGCCTGCCACTTTCTCCCTTGATCTATGAACCAACAAATCACTGTCCCTCGCGGTTTTTTCATCTTGAAAATTAATAGGGATAGGTGATATCTGCCTTGGAATATAATTCTTATACGGAAAATTGTTAAAAAAAATAAAAATATGAAACGGAAAATGAATAATGATATACAAATTTGTGATCACCTTCATATCATTGGACTGTCCAGGTCTGTGTTTTTTAGCAGGAGTACTTTGGCTGCTGAAATTTTCAATTCCATCACGAATTGGATAGGTGGAACCTACAAATTTAATTGAGGGCTCTGAGCATGTCATGTGCACACCAGACGGTTCCTTGTGCTTCGCTGTGTGTCCCAGAACTCCTTCATCATGATTTTTATAACTACTTGAAAGCTACACAATATCGATGATTAAGATTAATGAGATTTATCATAAAACGATAAACATGAATAAAACTACGTGGACTATTAAATATGGAATGATAGCTTTGTGCATGCCAATGAATACTATCACTACATGGTTGAAGCCCTTACCCTTCTTGATGTGAGTTCATCCATCTCAACAAAGAACTCCTTCGTCAACACCATACCATCGTCTAACACAACCTCCCCATTCTTTAGGTCAGACTCTATACCTAGTTTGAAGGAAGGTCCTTCGAGATTGTAAGGATGTAACTCCACAGAATCGACAAGATTCATGGAAGCTTTGTCTTGACCTTTGACAGCATTTGATCCCTACAAAATAGAGTGTGATGATGTCACATTTACAATTAAAATACGCTGATCTAATACGTTAGAGTAATTTCATCAAATATGGGAAAACATAATATTGGGCATCTATTATCAGTTAATGCACCTTGTAATATGGTAGGGGAGGTTGCAGACTATATCCCACATTCATTCCATTGATGGATGAACTATTGCCAGACAAGCTCCCATTTGATGCATAATGTGACTCGTTCTGTATCGCAAGAAAAGTTTTTAATAACGATTAGAATCTAATTGAGAGTTGGGGTTATGTTTTATACGTATGGCAAACATTCTATACCAATGGAGTAGTGCATAATTTTCATGAGATTTAGTGTGAAAATTAAAAAAAAAACACAAAAATATTACATATTTCAATGTTTTTTTAACACATTAAATTTTCGGAAATTTGGGCAGGCTTCGAGTTGCTTCCACATAGACTCGAAGAATGAGTCCGGTCACTGTTCTTTAAAATTGTAAATGGGGAGCATGCAGGATGAAATGGAAATTTAGTGTAGTTATGGGATTTGTTTGAACTTTCCTGGAGGGGGGGTGTGCTTTCATATGGTTTTTGGGCGCCCTGAAATCAGTATTCACACAGACCTGTCACACATAGAGATATATTAAGAATTACTGATAGGCAAATAATGAGGTGATAAAAGTAATAAAAACATCCCATTTTGTGATACCTTGTGTAGAGTCTTTCGGGAATCCAATATTTTCACAGTCCCGTCGCACTATGTGTCTTATGATAGAATGATTTTGCTTTGATTATGTCTTTAGATGCACTAAACTCACCTGATACTAGGATCTGTATATACACAATTGAATTTCCTTTTTAGTGAAACCCCATGAAGTAGAGGGGTATTCTAGAAGCCATTGATAGTTCATCGTGTCATGAACTAGATACTGATAAATAAGTACAAGTTAATCGAACTGGTAACATATGCAAATCCAGGTATCACCACGATGCAAAAACCACAAATGAAGCATTATAGCCTCAATATTTTGAACCCCCCTCCTCGACTACCCCATTTGATATGCATTTAAGCTGTCTAAGATCACTATATTATATAAAACATGATCAGTCTTAATGATACCTTCTGTTTGAAGTCACCTTTATCCACGTACTCCAGATTGCTGTTATCATGACGTGTGATATTAGGTGGTATATTGATGTGATCCGGGATAGGAGCTCAAAGGAGAAGTCAAGTCACGGACGACGCAACAACATTCGGCATAGAAAAATGAACAATTTCCATGTTGGAAGCTAGTCGAGACGACGAGTGGATCAACCTCATTTAATGCGTCGAAGAAAAGTGTGAAATCACAAATTCACGGCCGTAACATACACTACTCACGGCCGTAACTTACAGTGTCACGGCCGTAATGCAGTTTCTGTTAAATTATGAATTTTCGAGGAAAAAGGATTTACGGCCGTAAATAAAGTCTCACGGCCGTAATTGAGAATCAGAAAGCTTCTTACGGCCGTAAAGGAATTAGTCACGGTCGTAAAAGTCGGTTTCCGTAATTTTAGGAATTTTAATTCTTTCCTTATTTTTAGAAATTTCTTTCCTTATTTAATTAGAACTCTATTTTGAGTCCATTAGCGACTAGGGTTTTATTTTCCTTATTTTTAGCAATTTGTTTCCTAGTTTAATTAGAACTCTTAACCTAGATTTTGACCCTATTTATAGGGATGTAATTTTCATTATTCGTTAGACTTTAAAACACAACTTTGATAATATTAATTGAGAGGCTATTTGCTTTCACAACCTTTATTCTTTATTGAATAAAATTCGAACTTGCTAGTTAATCTTGTTTGTTCAAATCTCGGTGAGAATTATTATTGTTTGTGATCAAGAGGTCAATATATCCCAGTGATTGTATTGGTTGCTTGGTTCAATTAATTTTAATTGGATCCATAAATCGAGGTTCTTGGCGTTCTTGGGTCGATTCCAATAATTTGTGGGTTGCGTAGCTACAATTGCTACGTGGTTTGCATCATCTGGTATCAGAGCTTAGGCTCCAAAAATCAAGGTTATTTCTTTGTTTTTGTTTTCTTGAGTTTTCTATCCAGTTTGATTTTTATGTTTATCATCGAGTCCCATAAAAATCTTCCATATCTTGTTGAGTGTTTTGTTTTTCAGTTTTTTTTTTGCATTCTTCTTGTTCTTGAGTTTGTTTAGTCTTTAATCCAGAAAATCGTTCCAAAAAATTTCAAAAGTGTTTGTTTTGCTTAATTCTTATCCGAATTAAGTTCCGTTTGTTTTGTCGTGTTCGTTGTCGAATTTTTGGATTTATAAAAAAAAAAGATTATTTTATTTATTTATTTATTTATTCCGAAAATTCACCTAAAATTCGAAGAAAAAAAAAATATATTTCCATTCAAGAACCACTTTCTTGAATTTCCTTAAATTCATGATAAATCCTTACCTTCCAAGTCAAATTAAAATTCTTGATATTCTTTCCTTTCGAGTCAAATTCAAGAACCACTTTCTTGAGATTTCTTTAATTCTTGATATTCTCTAAATTTCTTTCTTCCGTTTATTTTTCGAGGAAGAAAATAAATTCCTTCTTGTTAGTTGGTGTCTAGATAATCTATTCTTGAGTTTTCTTGAATTGCCACATAAGGGATGGATTATGATCCGGATTCGTTGTTCCAAACTAGATGTTATATGGGACAAAAGGTGTGCAGTTTGGCAATTGATAGAGAGTGCTTCACTAATTTTGCTAATATCACCATGGTTGAAAGATTGGGATTATCTCTAATACCGCACAATAGACCTTATTGTGTGACGTGGATGAGGGAATTTGGAGAATTCCATGTAACCAAGCAAGTTCTAGTGACTATTACCCGTGGAAAATATATTGATGACGTATTTTGTGATGTAGTGCCTTTAAAGTCTTGTCATATTTTGTTGGGAAAATCATGGAGTCGTATGAGGGAAGCAATATATTATAAGAGTATGCACATATACAGGATTCTTACGAGAGGGAAAATATTCACACTGTATGGATTGACGCTCGAGGAAGCACTAAACGATTCAAGGAAGGTAAAAAAAGAGAGTGAGAGGAAAGTTGTAGTGAGATTGCAAGAGGATCCTCGAGATAGGGATTTTGAGAAGAAGGAGGGAAAGCTGAAACTAGAAAAGGTTGATCAAATTCCAAAATTTGAAGTAGAAGATGAAGAATTGGGTAGTAAGGAGGTAAATGAACAAGGAAATAAAAAATAACCTAAAATTCCGCGTATACATTTTTACGGCCGTAAACTTGTTTCTGACTCACTCTTACGGCCGTGACATCTGACTTACGGCCGTAAGTCCAAAACGTCCAAACTTCAATTTTTAAGCAGCAACTCCCTTACTGCCGTGATATTAACCTTTACGGTCGTAAGCTGCAATTTCTTCAAAATTCCGTTTTAAGCAGAAGGTTGATTACGGCCGTGAGAATTATGAATTACGGCCGTAATTCTTGAATTTTGGCAATCTTCTTCGACGGCTTGAATGAGGTTGATCCACTCGTCGTTTTGGCTCAGCCCCAACATGGAACTTGCTTCTTTTGATGACACGAACATTGTTTTGGCCATTGTTTCTTGAACTAACTCGTCCATTGCTTCCTTGGCCCTCTTTGTCTGCAATCGAGTCATCGGTCCTCCTCTGATCTTCAACGGATCTTTGTGCGGGCTTGTATCCGTGGTCTGGATCACATCATCCCCTCCCTCTTCGAAAGGATTCAACCTCGAATCTGTACCTGCATCAAACGGAGATAGATCAGAAACATTAAATGATGCTGAAACATTATACTCACCAGGAAGATCGAGCTTATAGGCATTGTTGTTGATCCTTTCGATCACTTGGAATGGACCATCTCCTCGCGGTTGTAACTTTGACTTGCGCTGTTCTGGAAACCGCTCCTTTCTCAAATGTAACCAAACCTAATCACCGGGTTCAAAAATGATGCCTTTTCTTCCTTTGTTAGCCTGCGAAGCATAATGTTCATTTTTCTTTTCAATCGCCAACCTCACCTTGTCGTGGAGTGCTTTAACCATCTCAGCCTTTTTCTTGCCATCTAAACTACTACGTTCATTCACAGGTAAAGAGATTAAATCCAATGGTGTTAGCGGATTAAAACCATAAACAATTTCAAATGGTGAACAAGAAGTAGTAGAATGTATCGCCCTATTATATGCAAATTCAATAAATGGTAAACACTCTTCCCAATTTTTCAGATTTTTATTGATTATCGTACGCAACAATTGAATCATTGTCCTATTTACTACCTCGGTCTGTCCATCGGTCTGTGGGTGACAAGTTGTAGAGAAAAGTAGTTTTGTTCCTAATTTGTTCCATAAGACTCTCCAAAAATGACTAAAGAATTTAACATCCCTATCCGAGACAATACTTTTAGGCACCCCATGTAAGCGCACGACTTCCCTAAAGAAAATTTTAGCTACGTTTGTAGCATCGTCAGTTTTGTGGCATGGTATGAAATGTGCCATTTTACTAAAGCGATCTACTACCACAAAAATCGAATCTCGACCCTTCTTAGTCCTAGGCAATCCTAAAACAAAATCCATAGAGATATCGACCCAAGGTTCACTAGGGACGGGTAAAGGCATATATAATCCATGGGGTTTAATCCTAGATTTAGCCTTTTTACAAGTAATGCATCTATTACAAACCCGAACCACATCAATTTTCATTTTAGGCCAATAGAAATGTTCACTTAGGATTTCAATGGTCTTTTTAACCCCAAAATGACCCATTAAGCCTCCACTATGGGCCTCTCTCACAAGTAACTCTCTCATTGTACACCTAGGGACACACAATTTATTTTCTCGAAATAAATAATCATCATGTTTAAAGAACCTATCCACAGCCCCCTTACCACATGATTCATAAATATTAGAAAAGTCCAGGTCATTAGCATACATGTCCTTAATGTATTCAAATCCAAGCAATTTAGAGTTTAAAGAATTTAAAAGAACATACCTTCGAGACAATGCATCTGCCACCACATTTTTCTTACCTTGTTTGTACCGGATGACATAGGGAAATGTTTCGATGAACTATACCCACCTTGCATGTCTCTTACTCAGCTTAGCTTGTCCCCTCAAATGCTTCAAGGATTCATGATCAGTGTGTATCACGAACTCCCGTGGCCACAAGTAATGTTGCCATGTTTCCAAAGCGCGCACAAGTGAGTATAAATCCTTGTCGTATGTGGGATAATTAAGTGCAGCCCCTTTTAGTTTTTCACTAAAATAGGCGATTGGCCTTTGATCCTGCATTAAAATAGCTCCAATGCCTAGCCCTGAGGCATCACATTCAATCTCAAAAGCCTTGTCAAAGTTAGGAAGTGATAAAACCGGTGCTTCACATAACATATTTTTGATAGTATCAAATGCATGCTCCTGTTCTACACCCCATTTAAACCCTACACTCTTTTTGACAATTTCTGTGAGTGGTGCGGCAATCGTGCTAAATTTTTTAACAAAACGCCTATAAAAACTAGCCAAGCCATGAAAACTCCTAACCTCAGTTATGCTTTTAGGTGTTGGCCACTCTTTAATAGCTTTGACTTTCTCTTCATCTACTTCTATCCCTTTAGCACTAACCACATAACCAAGAAACACAACTTTTTCCATGCAAAAATCACACTTTTTAAAGTTAGCAAAAAGTTGCTCTTGTCTTAAAACCACAAGCACACATCTAACATGCTCCACATGCTCATTCAAAGTTTTACTATATATCAAGATATCATCGAAGTAAACTACAACGAATTTACCTATAAATGCACGTAAAACACGATTCATTAAACGCATAAATGTGCTAGGTGCATTAGTAAGTCCAAAAGGCATTACTAACCATTCATACAGTCCATACTTAGTTTTAAAAGCAGTTTTCCACTCATCTCCTTCTTTCACTCGAATTTGATGATAACCACTCTTAAGGTCAATTTTACTAAATATGCTAGAGCCATACAATTCATCCAACATATCAACTAACCTAGGAATAGGATGACGATACTTTACCGTTATGTTGTTGATGGCTGTACAATCAACACACATTCTCCACGTCCCGTCCTTCTTCGGCACAAGTAACACGGGTACGGCACATGGACTCATGCTTTCCCTTATGTACCCCTTACTCATTAATTCCCCCACTTGCTTTCGAAGCTCCTTTGTCTCCTCGGGATTACTCCTATAAGTTGGATGGTTTGGAATGACTGCTCCAGGTATAAAATCAATTTGATGTTCAATACTTCGAATGGGTGGTAACCCACTAGGTATGTCATCTGGAAACACATCCTCGAATTCCTGCAATAAAGAAATAGCCAAACTAGGGAGGGATTTGTTAGTTTCATCAAATGCAAGGAATGATTCCTTGTATAGCAAAAGAACCATTGGCCGTTCTTCCATGAATGCCTTATTGATTTCACTCCTTTTTGCGTAGGAACTCATTTTTCTTTCTTTTCTGGCACTCTTCGCTCCCTCTCCTTTTTCTAAGGTATGTACCCCAACACTCTTTTTTTCTCTCGCCTCTCCTTTTTCTGGAGTCGTGGCTCCAACTCTCTTTTCCTCTCCTTTTTCTGAGGTCGTGGCCTCAACTCTCTTTCTCTCATTTTCCTTTACTCTTTTTTCTTCATCATTTTTCAGTTTTATTTGATCTTCATACACTTGTGATGGTGTCAATGGTACAAGTGTAATGGTCTTTCCCCCTTTGGTAAAGCTATACCTATTTTTATATCCATCATGCGTTACCTTCCTATCATATTACCAAGGCCTACCCAACAAAATGTGCCAGGCATGCATAGGTACCACATCACACATAACTTCATCCACATAGCTACCGATAGAAAAATTCACCAACACCCTCCTATTCACCTTAATCTCTCCACTATCATTTAACCATTGAAGCCTATAAGGTTTAGGATGTTTTAACAGAGGTAATCCTAATTTTTCAACAAGTATAGTACTAGCGACGTTAGTGCAACTACCACCATCAATAATCATACTACATACCTTGTCATTAACGCGACATCGTGTATGGAATATGTTCTCCCGTTGTTGTTCCAAATCATCCGTGTGGATTTGAGCACTAAGGGCTCGCCTTGCCACTAACAACTAGCCATGCTCCCCGGACAACACATCCTCATCATCACATACTTCCTCCAATGCTGGCATATCGCTATAATCCTCTTCCTCGCTATCACTCTCCATAGTTCCATCCTTTCGCAAAAGTACCACTCGCCTATTAGGACATTGAGATGCCACATGTCCTCTTCCCAAGCATTTGAAGCATTGAATGTCTCTGCTCCTAGATGGTTGCGGCTCCCCTTTAGGTACGAATTTACTAACTTGTTCCTCCTTCCCCTTTGGTGACTCAAACTTTCCTTTTGATGCTTCAAATTTTCCCTTAGAAACAGCCCCATCTCCTTTACTTTCCCACTTCGGCTTTCAAGAAGAATTAGAACCAGATGGATACCTTGATGTTCCCTTTTTCTTCAATTGCTTCTCCACCTTTATAGCCATGTGCAACATATCCTCCATCTCCAAGTAATGTTGTAATTCAACCACATTAGCTATATCTCTATTCAATCCATTCAAAAATCAAGCCATCGTAGCCTCCCTATCCTCTTCTACATTGGCTCTAATCATCAACATCTCCATCTCCTTATGGTAATCCTCCACACTCTTTGATCCTTGGTATAGGCTTTGTAATTTTTTATGCAGCTCCCGATGGTAATGACTAGGAACGAACCTCTTTCTCATGATAGCTTTTAATTCATCCCAAGTACTAACGGGCCTCTCGCGATTCCTTCTCCTAGAAGTCACCAATTGATCCCACCAAATAATAGCGTAATCGGAGAACTCAAGTACAGCTACTTTAACCTTTTTTTCTTCCGAATAAGTGTAGCAATTAAAAATTAATTCCATCTTCTTTTCCCATTCTAAGTATGCTTCCGGATCACTCCTACCCTTGAATGACGGAATTGTCATTTTGATGTTGCTCATACTACCATCCATTCTATCGCCACCAAGATCTCTATCCCTTCTCCCATGCCTAACTACTCTATCAACAATTGCCCCATCATCAACATCACTACCTTCTTCATTCTCATCAACCCTCTCTACTCTACGACCTTGCCCACCTTGCCTACGGGCATTAGGCACTTCCCGAGGTTGCTCAAGCCTTTCTAACCTACCTAACACATCCCTAAACAGCCGCTCAAACCGTTGTACCATCTCTTCCGTCATGTTGGCTCGATCGTTGTTTTTTGTAGTAGAAGATTGTTCAGACATCCTAAAAATAAATATTATATGCCTCACGTGTATTTCGCTCGTGTATCACTCAAATTTGGCTTTTACCCTCTATTGATCTCACCTCTCTGCCTTTTTCCACTCAATAGCTTTCACCCCAATTGCTTCAAAGAACGAATCCGAACTCAAACAAGTTTAAACCCGATTGCTTCAAATCGAATATGAGTGAGAAGTAATGAATTTGTTGGAAAACTCAAAGAAGACCTTTAGAGAATTGAATTTGACTCTATAAGGGACTTGACACTTTTTATGGAAACTAAAGATTGCTTCAAGAAAGTATTTCTTGAAATCAAATATCAACTATTTTAATTGGACTGCGAATTTTCGTTTTTTTTTTCTCTCGAAAATTCAACTACGAGAAAGACGCAACAAACGAAATTATTGGAATCGACTTAAGAACGCCAATAAATCACGATTTAGAGATTGATTCAAATTAATTGAATCAAGCAACCAACACAATTAATTGATATGTTGACCTCTTGATCACAATGAAGATAAATCTCACCCAAGAATTGAACAAACAAGAATTAACTCGCAAGTTCGGATTTTATTCAATAAAGAATAAGAATGTGAAAGCAATTTGCCTCTCAATTAATATATCAAAGTTGTGTTTTAAAGTCTTGTCATATTTTGTTGGGAAAATCATGGAGTCGTATGAGGGAAGCAATATATTATAAGAGTATGCACATATACAGGATTCTTACGAGAGGGAAAATATTCACACTGTATGGATTGACGCTCGAGGAAGCACTAAACGATTCAAGGAAGGTAAAAAAAGAGAGTGAGAGGAAAGTTGTAGTGAGATTGCAAGAGGATCCTCGAGATAGGGATTTTGAGAAGAAGGAGGGAAAGCTGAAACTAGAAAAGGTTGATCAAATTCCAAAATTTGAAGTAGAAGATGAAGAATTGGGTAGTAAGGAGGTGAATGAACAAGGAAATAAAATTGTGGAAGAGGTGATTGAGGATGAAGGTGTGGTTGAAAATAAAAATGTGGAAGAGGTAGTTGAGACTAAAAATGTAGAAGAAGTTGCAACAAAGGAAGGAGGTGAAGAGAAGGACCTCGTTGTTAGGGAAGAGGATTTGGAGATGATATACCATGAGTACAAGGATCCCTATCTTGTACTTGGTGAAACTAACATTCCCCACCCTATTTTGCTTAATTCTTTCTTTCAGGTTGAATATACTTGGAGGTTTGAGTCACACCACATTTGGCCAAGGAAGTTCTTATTTCGACTTGAGTCACACCATGAACCAAGCTATGATTCGGGACGAATCATCTTGAAGAAGGGGAGAATGATGTGATCCGGGATAGGAGCTCAAAGGAGAAGTCAAGTCACGGACGACGCAACAACATTCGACATAGAAAAATGAACAATTTCCATGTTGGAAGCTAGTCGAGACGACGAGTGGATCAACCTCATTCAATGCGTCGAAGAAAAGTGTGAAATCACAAATTCACGGCCGTAACATACACTACTCACGACCGTAATTTACAGTGTCACGGCCGTAATGCAGTTTCTGTTAAATTATGAATTTTCGAGGAAAAAGGATTTACGGCCGTAAATAAAGTCTCACGACCGTAATTGAGAATCAGAAAGCTTCTTACGGCCGTAAAGGAATTAGTCACGGCCGTAAAAGTCGATTTCCGTAATTTTAGGAATTTTAATTCTTTCCTTATTTTTAGAAATTTCTTTCCTTATTTAATTAGAACTCTATTTTGAGTCCATTAGCGACTAGGGTTTTATTTTCCTTATTTTTAGCAATTTGTTTCCTAGTTTAATTAGAACTCTTAACCTAGATTTTGACCCTATTTATAGGGATGTAATTTTCATTATTCGTTAGACTTTAAAACACAACTTTGATAATATTAATTGAGAGGCTATTTGCTTTCACAACCTTTATTCTTTATTGAATAAAATCCGAACTTGCGAGTTAATCTTGTTTGTTCAAATCTCGGTGAGAATTATTATTGTTTGTGATCAAGAGGTCAATATATCCCAGTGATTGTATTGGTTGCTTGATTCAATTAATTTTAATTGGATCCATAAATCGAGGTTCTTGGCGTTCTTGGGTCGATTCCAATAATTTGTGGGTTGCGTAGCTACAATTGCTACGTGGTTTGCATCATATATTCTCTTTAAAGCTACCTGTAGTTGAAGCGATGCAACCTGCAATATGATCCTGTATTGAAAGAATGTGTGAATATGACTGAGGTGAGTTCTGCTATGGTAAAGCGGTAGGTAATGTCATAAATTGATACCACACCATTTACAACTGAAAATATCATATATATAACATTAAAACTTGCATTCTATTGATTACGAATTCAATTCGATCGTAATGATTTGATTGGAAAACATTAAGTTCAATGTGTAACCCGAGGTTCCAATTACGTATGTTTATTTTTTATTTTTTTTCCATACCTCTCTCATCTGAATGGAACCAGGGTGATGGTCTGAAAACTGTCTTCGTTCAGTCTTTTGCGAACACTCAACTTTTGATCTGATGATGATACCTTCAAGTCCCTCATTAATCATATTGTTGGAAACGATCATTATTTCTGTAACTTTCATCTTCAGCATGAACATGTCCACCGCTAGGTCAGCATGTTCAAGTACAATTGTTTCGAGACGGTCTGAGTACTTTTGAAAGTTGCATATGTGACCCTGTAAACGGAAGGGTGTAGCAGAGGTTAAAATGGAATGTCATCATCCATGAGGTCTACTGTAAAATATTCTACCAAAAAAATTGAATCATTATAAGTTTAAATCCTTATCATGTGATCGAACTAGTGATCTAAAAATGGTCGTTACAGCTGAGTCGATGATCTACCAATGTGAAATGAATTTGTAAGGAAAAGTGGTTCCCATCAAATGTTACTCGGTTACATGTGCTTTTAGTAAAAAAAAAAAGCTGAGATCACACTGTGACACAATCCAAACTATGATATAAGCACAAAACTCACAGGAAATGATGAAGGCAGAATCTGATACCTGTTTTTGATTGTCGTTCACATGGGTAACAGATGTTTTCTCGTTTGAAACCTTGTTGGCAAGACCGTTGCTGCGTGCAATGTTCTGAGTGTTTGCATTCCCAGAGAGGTTGACTGAAATCACATGATCGTCATGATCCACAGATTGATGTGCCATTATATTATGAACTGAGTGATTCCCGTTACCAAAGCCTTCAACTCATGTTCCTTCATGGCAAGTAGGTCCACTAGCCTCAGAAAATGCTCCCAATGATGATGTCTTAACAAAATTGCTCTGTTTGGATGATTCACTTGGATCATAGTGTGGACCTAATGGAAGATGTATGTCATCTAATATTTTGCAATCCTCGTCGCTATCATAGACGTTGACGTCGTAAACCACCTGTTTGCCTTTCCTATCACTCAAATCGCGAAGAGAATCATGGCCATCAACATTTTCAACTGCAAATACTGTTTGTTTACTATCATCACATCCGTCCATGAATGTGGTTGCACCTGCTACATCATCAGTACCATTTGCAGGATTATCTTGTCCATTGGAAGTGCGTCTGTTGGGCTGACTTGCAATTGGAGGTATGACAAAGTCGTCATCATCATTAATGTGGATAGGTGTAGTAGGAATGGATACTGGCCGGTTATCCAAGCGAACCACTTGTTTCAGTTTGACATAATTGGGGTCTAGAGCTTCAGCAACTTGGGGGACTATAGTTTCCACGCGAATCTGTGGAGGAAAATAGGAATCCAGTTTAACAATTGCATAAAGATTTTATCAAGTTATGATAATTATGGCAACCTGAATTATTGATCATTTGTTTTAATCAGATAATAGTAACTCACATCGGATCGGTTAAAGATATCAGTAGCTATATTATGGATAGGTACATCACCATCAACCTCAGTTGTCCAATTAAGGATCCTTGGACGTTTGCTTGTGACTTTAGAGCACAATTTATTATGAAGATCAGGAAAAATTTCACAAATCCAAACTTGGAATGTAGTGACAAAACCATTGAGCCTATAGTTCATCATGGGCTTCCCCTCACCCTCCACAGTTGTTCGCTTGTTCCGCAATGCTGATTTCACTGATGAAATGGTGAGATTGAAAATATATTTCCCCGAAGGATATATGTTCATGTCCATCGAATCTATGAGAACGAGGAGTGTTTCATCGACATATCTATCATATGTTGTGTTGTACATGAGTTGGGTGACCAAGAATAAGGTTCCCATGATCACAACATCACGATTATTGTTATTCGACATTGCAATAAACACGTTGAATATGTCATCTTTCGTGATGTGGGCTATATGGCTGAAGTAAACGTGTTTCAGTCTACAGTACTTGCCATCATACCTTTCACGATTGACATCACCGATGCATCGAAGACCAGTCACCAAGTAGAACTCTTTGATGCCAAATTTCAAAGTTTTTTTGCCAATTTGGAACCACATCTCCTGATCATTTTGCTGGTTTACCTCCCTCAGTAGAACTTGGTGTATTAGCTGTAGATTAACAACAAACTGATTCATGTCAAGGAACCGACAAAAACATGATGATCTAAAGAGCATTTTCTGCTGGTCCGTAAGCCGTGACCTCAATGTATCAGCGACAAGGTCAGACGGCTTCACGTTAACCTTCCCAAGAAACCAATTTTCAGGTGTCACTATGAAGTCCCATTGCTGAAAAAATATTGTACAAAATGTGATTTCAAAAATCAACAATTGTAAATGGACATAAATTATAATGATTTCATGATAATGCCAAAATCAGTTTCAGCGAAGTGGATGCAAATTCTGATTTTCTTCAATTCTAAAACAAGGGGGTGGTTGTAGGAATTTCAACATATCAAGGGTGAGTATGAAAATTTTCATTCATTAAGGAGTCTGCCTTCTATAATCAGAATTTCAACATATCAAGGGTGAGTATGAAAATTTTCATTCATTAAGGAGTCTGCCTTCTATAATCAGAGTGCTTATATATTTGTTTGTATCTTCACTAAATCAAAGTGATTATACAATTGAAAACAAACTAAATTTAATTGAAGTGCATAATTCGATCCATTACATCAACAGACTCCTTAATGGAAATTTTATTCCTTCAGTCGATGATCAGAGAATAAATAATAGGCAGCTTGCCATGAAGATGGTTTATGAACTATTGTGAAAAAATTGCATACCTTTGTTTGTATTGGAACCACTTTTATGATTTTATTCTTACGCGGTGTGCGTGTGCCTTTGCGGTGATTCTTGAAAGCATTGAAACCTGGTACCTTCCTTGGTAATTTGACTCCGGAGCTTGAGTTTTTTCCAGGTCTAAACTTGCGCATAGTGATGATACCTGGATTTGCATATGGGACAATTAGATTTTACATCAACATTTTATAATTGGCATCCTATAGATTCCGATATATCATTGGAATTAAGCCATAATAATTTCGACTATAATTAAAATGATTGAAAAAAGAACATCTTACTGTTATACAAAATAAACATCAGTTGATGAACATACCTTTGATACAGAACGTCTTGTTGCAACCCACAAAAAGAAAAAGGAAAAATCGAAGACACAAAAATAAAATAGATTGTGTAAACAATTTCCTCTAAGAAATCCTCTTCCACAGGCATTAAAAACGTAATCTTTGATGTGTGTGTATTTATGAATAATAAACATCTTCACTTACGGTTAGAATTGAGACTGTGGTTTCGATCGAGGTTAACGATGCCGCCGATAGGAATTGGATATTGCGAAATGGGTGATGTCTGAAAGGTGAGTTCAATGATTAAAAATTTTAAAATTCTGAGTTGCATGCAGAATCCATTTTGGATTGCTGTAAAATAAGGGACCGTTACATTATCGGCGTGTGATTCTCTCTCATCTGTTATGGAATTCTTTTTTAAAATATTTTTATATTAATTAAATGATATTTCTAAATTTCCAATTTTTAATTGTGAAAAGGTCTACAATTGCATGACTATTATATTACGGAGTAAAAATCAATTTCAAAAGTGTGAACTAGGTGCTAGAGCTAATTTCCTCGAATTAGAATCTAGCCCAAAATTTGGTTCGTTATCTTCTAATTGTTTTTTGTTTTTGTTTCCAATTTTACAAAAAAATAAATAAATAGCTAATAATAATAATAATAAATGCGAAACTTCTGACCTGATATTTTTAAAAGTATACTTTTGAAAACATGAGGTTAAATTTATAATGTAATTCAAAACGTATTTTTGACATTGATTATTTTTCAGTGAAAATTCTGAAAACACTCAAACACGTAATACAAACATTTAAATAAAAAAAAATATGATATAAATATAAAAATTTTAAAAATAATATTATAACTAAATAAATTCTAAAAAATTTAAATTTTGAAAAAATAGATTATAAAAATAAATCAAGTTATTGAAATAAATATTTTAAATTTTGAAAAAATAGATTATAAAAATAAATCAAGTTATTGAAATAAAAATTCTGCATATACATATATATTGTCATTCCATTATCATAATATTACTTTTCACCTTTACACTTGAGGCCCAAGGTTATGCTTTGGGCCGACCTTCTATCTTGCCCAATATCACACTTTTGATCGATCTCCTCTATGGCTCGAGGTCACTCTTTGGGTCGATCCGTTCATAGAAGCGTCGTGGTCTTATTATGGGTCAACCCTAACCCTAAAACGCGTTAATGGGCAACATCTCGAGCCTTACACTAGAGAAAAAATCAAGATAATTATCTAACGGGAAAAGTACACAACTATACAACTAAAACTTTCACTTTTTAAACATAACAAACTTAATTTTTTTTTGTAAAAATCAGGTCTTAATATGTTAATTAATTAATACAATATTATAATAATTATAATGAGTTGACAAAGAAAGGTATAATATTAAATAATAAAATAAAAACAATATCTAATCCACAACCACTCCATCCCAATCTAACCCTCCACCCACCCCACCCCACCCCACCCCACCCCACTGGCCCCCACCCCACCCACCCCATCCCATAAAATAACTTTTTTCCTTATACTTTTCCACACTCACCCCCACCACCAACACCACCTTACCCACCCCACACAACACTCCTCCCCAACCCCACCCACCCACGCACCCAACCACCCCGCCACCACTCACTCACCCACCAACCCCACCCCACCCCACCCCACCACACCACACCACACCACAAGAATGATGTTACTTCTATTTTTTTCTCCCCCCACCCACCCACTAGTCCCGTCCCATCACACCCACCCACCCACCCACCCACCACTCCATCCCAACCCAATCCAACTCAACCCCGCACTCACCTCACCCACCCCGTCAACCCACCCCCACCCCTATCTCACCCACCCCACCCACGACCCCACCCACCCCACCTCAACTCAATAAATGAATTTTTTCCTTCTACTTTTTCACACTCACCCCGAACCCCGACACCAACTTATCCACCCCATCGCACCCCACCCCACTCACCCCCACTCACACACCCCACCTCAAATCAATAAATGAATTTTTTCCTTCTACTTTTTCATTCACCCGCACCCCCGACACCAACTTATCCACCCCACCCCACCCCCACTCACCCACCCACCCCTACCAAACCGCACCACAAAAATAATTTTACTTCTATTTTTTTCTCATCTCAGACACCCACCCACCCCACCCCACTGCTCCCCAGACCCAACCCACCCACCCCTTGTCCCACCCCACCCTATCCCACCCGCACCTCACTCAAAATGATTTTTTTCTACTACTTTTCCACAACTCGCTTAGACCCTACCATATCCTACCCCGCCACCTACCCCAACCCCACCCACCCCACCCAAAATTAATTTTTTTGCACTAATTTTCGACTCCCCAATCAGCCTTGCCCCAGACCCTACCCCAACCCACCTCACCCAAAATGATTTCTTTTTTACTACTTTTCCACTCATCCCCAACCCCACCCCACCCAAAATTAATTTTTTCTCCTAATTTTTCACTCCCCTACCCACCCCCGCCCCGACCCTACCTCGCCACCCACCTACCCACCCCCACCCCATCCTACCCCACCAAAATATGAATTTTCTTCTATATTTTCACACCCCACCCTAACAACCCCACCAGACCCCACCCTAGCAACCCCACCACAACTCACCCCACCCAAAAATGATTTTTCTTCTATTTTTTCACACTTCACCTCAACCGCCCCATCCTATCCCACCATACCCCCATCCAAAAATGATTTTTCTTCTATTTTTTACACCCCTCCCAACCACCTCCACTCCATCCAAAAATAATTTTTCTTCTATTTTTTTACACTTCCCCCCAACCGCCACACCCCACCCCATCACACCGCACCGCACCCCGCCACCCACCATACCCCATCAAAAAATTGTTTTTCTTCTATTTTTTCACACTTCACACCAACCACCTCATCTCATCCCACCCCACCCCACCCACGCACCCACCCAAAAAATAATTTTTTTCTTCTACTTTTTCCAACCTCCAACCCAACCTAGACCCCCACCCTACCCTACCCACCCACCCACCCACCCACCCCACTCCAAAAAAATGATTTTTTCTTCTACTTTTCCCCACCCTGACCCACCCTACCCTACCCCCACCCACAAAAAAATGATTTTTTTCTTCTACTTTTTCAACCTCGATCCCCCCCACCAACCCACCCACTTCGACCCTACCTCACCACAAAAAAATGATTTCTTCTACTTTTTCTAGCCTCACCCGACCTCTACCCCACCATCCCCACCCCCAAAATCACAGTCAGTCACGTAAGTTGACACGAGATCGCAGTTAAGTCACACAGAGTCACAATTACAAATTTAGTTGTAAAATCTCACCCCTCCAAAGTCACAGTTGGTCACATAAGGTCAAAGTTCGATCACACAAAGTCGCAGTTTGGTCAAACGTGGTCACAGTTAGGTCACAGGAGGTCACAATTAGGTCAAACGAGGTCACGGTTAGATCACACGTGGTCACAGGTCGATCACATAAAGTCACACTTCGTTCTTACAAAGTCACACTTCGGTCACACATAGTCATATTTGACACAATTGTAGGTCACATCACGTCCTCGTCCAATGGTCACACCAAGTCACAGTTGGTCACAAAAAGTCACAACTGATCACACAAGGTCACAGTTCCATCACACAAAGTCACAGTTAGGTCACAATTGGTCACACAAGGTCACAATTTGGTCACACAAGGTCGCAGTCCAGTCACACAAGGTCGCAGTCCAGTCACACGAGGTCATAATTCGCTTACATAAAGTCACAATTCGATCACATAAGGTCACAGTTCGATCATACGAGGTCACAGTTGGGTCACATAAAGTCACAGTTCGATTGCATAAGGCCACAGTTCGATCATACGAGATTACAATTCAATCACACAAGGTTACAGTTAGATCATATAAAGTCAAATTTCGATCGCGGGAGGTTACAATTCGCTCACAAAAAGTCACATTTCGATCACACAAAGTCATATTTAACACAACTGTAGGTCACATCACATCATCATCAAATGGTCACACAAAGTCACAATTGATCGCAATTAATCAATATTTTAGTCACATTTACCTAATAATTGGTCACATCCCTTACTCGTCACAAGTCGCACAAAGTAACAATTAGTCAATATTTTGATGACATTTACCTAAAAAATAGTCACAATCACCTATAATCGATCACAATATATCACCCCCCCCCACAAACCCCCATAAAGTCACATTTTGATCGCACAAAAGTCACATTTTGATCACACAATGTCGCAGTTTGGTTACACAGGGTCACAATTCGGTTTGCACAATTTTGATGGTTTTGCACCAAATGCTGATCTCTACTTAGTGATATGGGTGGGGGCTCATGTTGCTATGTTACAATTAGAGAAAAGTACATAACTATAAAGTATAAATCTATAACTATCAGTTTTTAAAGTTAACAAACTTGAGATTTTTTTAAAAAAAAATCAGGTATTGATGATGATGATGATCTATTATATTGGTAATATAATTTTTTACCTAAACACCACCCACACTTAATATTTCCATCCCATCCCTACACCCCACCCACCCTGACCTCCATCCCAACCCCATAATCCACCCCACTCACAAAGTCGCAATTTGGTTACATATACAAATTTAATTGCAAATTTAACTCTCCACCCCACCCCACCCCACCCCACCCCACCCAACCCAACCCATAAAGTCACAGTTATCACAAAGTTCAATTTGGTCACATATACAAATTTAATTGCAAACTTAACTCTCCACCCTCGCACAATCCATCCCACTCCAACAAAGTCACAATTACAAATTTAGCCTCTGTTTGGTATAGAATAAAACCTGATTTTTTAGTAGATTTTGATAAAAATTGATAAGATGTGTGGTTGGAAAGCTGTGGGACCCATAATTGTGTGACTAAAATTAATTATTGATTTTGACTTGAGATTTTAATTAAATTTTAAACCAAACAAAAAGTGGCTTAGTAACAAATTTTGCCCCGCCCTGCCTACATCTCACCCACAAATTCACAGTTGGTCACACAAAATCAATTATAGTCACAATTACAACTTTGGTCGCAAATCTCACAATCACCCTCACCCTCACCCCCGCCCCCACCCCCACCCCCACCCCCACCCAACCTCCATAAAATCACAGTTAGTTACACAAAGTCACAATTATAAAATTCGTAACAAATTTCGCCCCGTCCCCCACCCCACCCCACCCCACCCCACCCAAACCCACTCAGACCCGCAAAGTTACAGTTCAATCACAATTACAAATTTCGTTGCAAAATTCATCCCACCTCAGCCCCACCCCACCCCAACCAACTAACTAGTAAAGTCACGGTTGGTCACACAAAGTCACAATTTGGTCATAATTACAATTTTAGTTACAAATTTCACCCACCTCACCCCACCACTTGCAAAGTCATAGTTGGTCACATAAAGTCACAATTCAGTCACAATTACAAATTTAGTTACAGATTTCACTCCAATCCCACCCCCCAACGAGTCACAATTTGTTGTACAAAGTCACATTTCAATCACAATTACAAATTTAGTTGCAAAATTCACTTCCAAACCACCCCACCTCATTCGCAAAGTCACAGTTAGTCACACAAAGTCATAGTTTGGTCAAACACGGTCACAGTTCGATCATGTAAAGTCGCAGTTTGGTCACGTAAGGTCACAGTTCGATCACACAATGTTACAGTCCGGTCACACAAGGGTCACAGTTTGCTCATACAAAGTCATCATTTGGTCACACATAGTCATAGTCAACACAATTGTAGGCCACATCACGTTCTATTCCCATGATCATACAAAGTCACAGTTGGTCACAATTTCTAATATAATTGGTCACAATCATCCATAATTGGTCATATATTATTTATTTATTGATCACAACTTATTCATTTTCTTGGTCACGATTAGTCAATATTTTTGTTACAATCATCCATAATTGATCGTGGATTATTTATTTATTGGTCGCAATTTACTCATTTTTTGGTCACATTTCGCACTCATCACATGTCGCACAAAGTCACAATTAGTCAATATTTTAGTTACATTTAGCTAATAACTGGTCACATTCCATACTCGTCACAAGTCACACAAAATCACAATTAGTCAATATTTTAATCACATTTACCTAATTTAGTCCCATATCAAATTTTATAATTTTAGGAAATTTAATTATGAGTTTCATAATATCAAGATCAACTTTAATTTCTTAATAAACTTTGAGGCAATGAAGCGCAAAAATAAAAATATGGAAAAATTGCACCTTAAGTCCCCGAAATCACTTAATTTACAACCTCAAGTCCATGTCCCCAAAACCGGATTCAAGCTAGGGTTTTACTAAATTACCGCCACACCACCGCCGCCGCTCCCCCTCCTCCTCATCCGGCCACCTCACTTCACCACGATCACGACCACGACCTGAACTGCATAACCACCGCACCTGCATACACACCATCGAAGCTGCAACGACCACTGAACGCCCACAACTGCAAGACCGCAAATCGCCACACCTATTCGACCACCACGGAAGAGGCGCGATATGCACAGGAGGTGTCGCAGTTTCGTGACTTCATCTCCATTGATCACAAATATCACCACCTCCCGCCACCATTTTTTTAAGTTTGATAGTGAGAGACGATGGTCGTGTATGGGAGAGTGATTTTTGAGGAAGAATAGATGTTATTTTTGATAACCACCACCCCCCCGCTGCTTCAAGCACATCACCACCTACATCGGTCTAAACACCATGACTTCCACAACCACCTACAGCCACCACATCGCCACTAAACACCACCCAAGATTCACTAATGCAATCGAAAACATGGCCTTATATCCATCACCAATTCGCCGCCACTGTAACACCTCACCACCACCACGAAGGCATTACCTACAAGCGCCATCACCTATCACCGGTCTCCCATCTCAACACCATCACTTCCACCGCACAGAACTATGCAGATGCTTGGAGCACTAGAGAGAGAGAGAGAGAGAGAGGTGCGCCGGGTGGGAATTGGGATGTCTGGTTGGTAGAGAGAGTTAGTGGTTAATTAATTATAAAATATTTAATTTGGTTAATTGACACCTGATTTTTAAAAATGTAAAATTCATCAACTTACTATTACAAAGTGATCTTAAAATGTAGGGATGCATGTAATTTTCCCTTATCTAACTGAGTTCTCCTTACACAAAAGAGACTCCAACTCTATTAAGGAATATTCATCTATAAGGTAACTTATTTTAATTAAGACCTCTTTTTCTACTGGATGAAGAGACTTATTCCGTGTCTTATAAATATGCCTCATTCGTTCATAATTACACACAATATTCATATTTTTCATAAGTTTTTGAATATTCTCTATATTATTCTCTCCTTCTCCAGAATATTAATTTTTACACCGGAGGGACGACGAGAGCATCCCTCGTTGCCTTTTTTGTAAGTTCTAATACCCTCGTCACCTTTTTTGCAAGTTCTTTGAAGGCTTGAATCATCTTCTCTAACAAAATACGAGCTTTTGATCTTGTCATATCAAGGTCGGAAAAATTACCAAAACAATTGGTGTCGTCTGTGGGAAATCGATCAAAAAATCATGTTGTTCAAAAATCGATTTCAAAATAAATAAAAATTCAGCAAACTCAACTATCTGACTACAGAAAAATCGTCCCAATAAAAAAGCCAGTAGATAAAAGCAACACGATGAGAACCCGTGCCAATAGATTTATTTTCCATGTTCATCAAGTCTAAAACCAAAAACCATGGACTGATGTTAATCGAGGACTCTGCAGCGACCACCGCTAGGTCGCCCGTTGCCATGAAATCACAGCGAAGCTACCATATCGCCATGACTCCCCGACAACTACCGCAAAGAAGACTCACTTCGTCCTAACCCACAACTGAGCCCTCCATCATCACCGAAGCCGACGAGTTTCTACAGAATTCCCAAAATCACGCCAACTTCTAAAATTCAATTTGGCCTAAGAAAATCCGGAAACTATCAAGTACCAACACGGACATAACTCCCGCTGTTGACAAAGGTTCACCGCCACCAGGGGCGGACCCAGGATTATAGTTGAGTGGGGGCGAAATAATACTACATAGAAAATCATTTTACAGAAAACAACATCAATAATATTCAAAATAATCGTCCTCTTCTTGTAATGGTTCCTTGTGGCTTCTCATTTGGTGACCATAATTTTCATTTTCATTTGACAAATCAAGATTGTCCACTTTATTTTCCACTTTTTCTTGGAAATCGAAGAAGAATTAATAGGTTAATGAACATTATTTCACCGGAAACTTACAATATGGATTTACTGATATTCAAATAGGACGGAAATGGGATCGAGCATATTGATTTTCCCAAGGAAAATATGTGTAAACATCAACGAAGAAAAAATATTTTGTTCTGTATAAGAAATGCAACAATTGCGTAAAAACTTTATCCCTAAATGAGCCTTTCGCTCAAGTTTCTATTCAACCTTAAAAAATGAAACCGACTCCCAATGAAACAAAAGTATGTTGAACGCCACTTGAGGGTAAAATACACAATTATGGTTGTGTTAAAGAGTAATTTTCAGATTAAATTTTAACCACCATGGAATGAAGCGATTATAAATGATGTAGAATCATCACGTGGAACAAAAGGAACAACTATTAGTGCTAATATAAAATTCATGATTGATATACTAAAAGAATATTGTATAGAGGAAGTAGTTAGAAAGCAAATAAAGAAATTAAATTATTCTTTCTATTCAGAACTTATGATTATAAAAGAAAGAAAGAAATGTACAAAAAAGATAAAAAGCATAAATATAAAAGACAATATAAAAATAAGAAAAAGTATAATATTAGATGGTGGAAATGATTTCAGTGGGTGCGGTGGCACCCACTCGTCCCTTCGTAAGTCCGCCCCTGACCGCCACCTCTGCAACACGTTCAAACTGTCACAGTGTTCAGAATCTCTGGCTGACACCGACAGGGAGTAACAAATAAAGAATCAAATTCTACTTCACCCCAATTTGATTCTGACAAAATAATTCGGAAAAGGGAAAACAAAAAACTACTGAGTGATGAGCAGTAAAATCACAATAGAGACGTCTCTGCAGTTTTTTATTTTCTATATCTCGGTATTTCTTTTGCGATCAATTACAGGACTGGCAGACAGCTCATCAACATAAAATTCCAAGAATGGAAAGGAAAATGTGAGGAAGAAGTCATCTACTAGATCTGTCGGATTGAAAATGCTCCTTATATGCCTTAGGCTGTCGGCCGCCATTGCATTTTCTGTTTTCTTATTCACGCTGTAGCAAAGGAAGATGAGAGAGGAGCAACGGGCCTGTCTTTTAAAGCTTTTTGAAGAAGATGATGAGCTTGAAGTTGAACTAGGCATTCGTGATTGAGATTGGATTTTCTTCTTTATTCAGATGTAAATAGTGGAGGTTCAATTCAACTCTGACTCTCTTTTCAACATGTTGTAGATGCTTCTACTTTTGAGGTTATTCACAAAAGGCAAGTTTCTTGCTTTCTTATAAAATAAAAAAAACCTCTGCAGCATGTTCGGCTTAATACCCAATCCAGTTCGAGGGAATAAATTGATCGTGTTTCTTTCGGGAGCTACCTCTAGCAAACTACGAGACTTACCGCCTCCACCAATTCGATCGAGCTAATAGGGCGATGACCACTCAAAATAGGTCTCCGCCTACGGTGGATGATAGAGCTTGTAATTGCTATTTAATTTTTGATATTTCCTATTATTCCATTCATTTTAAATGCTTAAATTGTGGGTATTAATCATATTTTATATTTTGTGGATTAGGTGAAGAATTGAGATCAAATTTGACTCGATATTACAAATTAAAAGAAGAAGTTTGGAACTCAAAAAGTACAAAATCAGTGAAAGACTTTGCATAAGGCGTGGGCACGCCTTATTATTTTAGGATCACA
Organism: Ligustrum vulgare; assembly: GCA_963555705.1. NCBI lineage: Eukaryota > Viridiplantae > Streptophyta > Magnoliopsida > Lamiales > Oleaceae > Ligustrum > Ligustrum vulgare. The sequence goes on along the minus strand of OY743173.1, from coordinate 34,624,041 downwards.
TGATGGACTTCTCCATATTTCTAATTGGGCCGTTGTTTTTGAAGAAAAATCCCAGCACACGTTTTGAACTCTTGAACGACAGCACCTTACTTGGGAGAATTAGGAGCACAACGGGGCCGCAATTGGACTTATGTTTGATCGAATAGGGCATTTTTGTTGATTAAATTGAGGCAGCCGAGCACTAACAATTTGGAAAAGGAAAGGAGACAATTCCCTGTAGCGGCACTACGTTATTGAAAATAAAAGTTCAACAACACATTTTCTTGGGCCCATAATAATTAATCTAATACCCTAGAAAAGAAAAGGAGGGCATTACCACAAATTGGAGATATTCTTTCCCAGCACAGGAAGAGAGGGAGCAGCCACGACACTTTTTCATTCATTTAGAGTTTGATTTCTTTTTGTCTAATTATTCTTTTAACTATTTAAATTTCAATGTTTATGGATAGCTAAAATATTATTCCAGTTCAAGGATAATTGAAGCTTTGATTCTACAAGAATTGTGAGATCTAATTAATTTAATTATTATTTTATTTGTTTTCTATTTATATATCTTTTGTATGTATTTGAAATTGTTGTTTTGATTAATTAATACAAAGTGCACGTTGTTTTAATTGTCAAAACGATATTTAGTCAATTAAAAATCTAAATCCATAATTGTTTAGGTTTTCTAATATAAGTAGCAAATAACATAGTTGATTATAGACTGATTTTTTACTCATGTTATGAAGATATATAACCTAGCTTAAATGAATCACACGTGTGAATTTATTGGTTAGAATTGTTCGTCTCTCTAGAGATTAATATTGTTGGTAAATTAAATCCTAAGATCATATATAAGGTTATTTATTGTTTAGGGAAATAATCAACGAGCGTCTCTTGATTATCGAGACAGTAAGAAGAGATAGGTTGTTAGATCGTATCAACAACCATAACCAATTTAGAAAATGGGTAAAAGATTTTATTTTTGCGTCCATGATCAATTCTATGAATTAATACTGAGATTTTATCTTGGACTGGATATTTATCTAATTTGATATTTTCATCACTTTAATTTTGCAATTGTTTATTTACAAGTTGATTTTACATTCTAAATCCAACCCCCCCCCCCTTTGTTTTTTTTTTTTAATTCATTGTTTTAATTTTCTCAAGGAATTAAATCTAACAAATCTCTGTGGATTCGACATTTCTCACCACTATTACAATCTATTTTTATAAGAGCAAGAAAATATTATTATTTGTTGGATTCGACACCCATCAGTGGATAATGCCAGTAAGACTAAGGCACTCCTTGCTGCCGATGAAACTGAGGCACCCCCTGCTTCATTTGGCACCCGACAAAAGCTGTCAAGGCGATTAAGCGTGCACTCACTCCATGAAAGTCGGTGTTCCACCCTCGATCTGCAACTCTTTCCCTTAGCAAACTATTTCGTGGGCAGCGAATCATCGAGTTCAAGGTGGGGGTGATCACCATTGAGATCCATCGAGTTCAAGGTGGGGGTGATCACCATTGAGATCCATTTATTGACCTTACCATTCTCGAAACTAGGAAAGCCACCACCATTTTTGAGTAATTACTTGAGATCAATTGAAGGGGGTTGAAGTTGAAAAATTATCTATGGTCTCCTCTCTGCACCGGACCTCTGGATCAATTGGAGTTTCTAGCCATCGGATTGCCCTATTTCTCATTTTTGGTAAATGGTCATTATACCATTACATGGAGTTGGTGCATTCTCAGTCATCATTACGTCATGAGTAGCAAGTGTGCCTCAAGCATCGATCTGTGCCTTGTCCAATGCAAGTGCAATTTTAAGCTTATTCAATCGGTTAATTATATATGTGAAATCATGAATTCTTTCATGTTTTCCTTTTTCTCCAATTGTCTTCTCTTAGATGAACTAATCTCCATGATATTGATAAAATCCCAGATAGATTTTTTCTAGACGGGAATGTGTAAATAATATCCAACAATCTTTTGAATATCTGAAAAACATATATATTGGACTAAGGCTCTAGTTTATCCAAATTTAGTATATTTATAAAAAATATTAATTGTTATATCTTAATGCGAGGAACATTAGAACTCTCAAATCCATATCTTATATGGACTTTGATCTACCTATTATTATGGAACACTTGAAGCATACTTCACTTTGATTAAATCTAAGTGTTTAGAATATTTTTCATTTTTGGCATTCTAATTTATATATATATATTATTTGAACTTTTCAAAATCTTAGATTTAAATTTTATTATAAATAACCATGAATATCAAGGTTATCTAATGATTAAAGACCATTCTAACATATGCTCACTTACATCCGAATGTAGTAGGCTCAGTAGATCAACGATACCACTTTCCGCTTTTCCAGAAGAAACATAACTTGTCAATTTACCTCCAATGTGAGATATATGTCACTATTAATTTAATTAGTTATGTGTCAAATTTAAGTATGACTTCTTTTATGCCTTATCAATATTCAGAATGTAGACTATTTATTAGTTACTTGATTTCCATAATATCACATCTAAGTTAACAAACTATTATTCTTAATTAAAGAGGATAATCACTTTATGTTCAAACATGAAATAGAAGTGTCGTTCTTAATAAGAACTGGAATTAACAACTTGTATAATTTCAAATTGGATGAGAAGGCAAAGATAGGTGACAACTTCTTAAGCTCTTCAAGCAACATTTGCATTATTACCTACATATAGGTCTCTCACCCTTTTTGCAATTTTCTTCTTTTATCCATTTTATATTATTGTTATCTAATACTCGATTGGATGAAGAAGTAGATTAATTGTCCTCTATTGAATAGAAAACTGAAGTGGAAGATTCACCAAGCTTCTCACTCTTGAGTTTGCTTAAAGAAGCCTTGCAATTATTAATCCAGTGTCCTATTATTGGCATGTTCAAAAAGTGCATTCTGGATCATATCATATTTGAGATCAATTCTCAAATGACGATATCAATTCAAGGATTTCAGTCTAATGAGCTTGTTTAGTATCAACGACAAATTCAAGTGATAACTAAAACTTAAAATACTCATACAACAAGAATAAAAAGTTAAAAAAGAAACATGTATTATCATTTATAAATCAATTTCATAAGGCCTTTTATTAAATCAATTTTCCCACCGTTTCACTAGGATTAACGACGCTCAACATTAATCTCATGGTATCCTGTTAGATTCTCAGTGGGCTAAGATCCCTTTTATTCTATTAGAATCTTGAGCGACTCAACAAATCCTAATAAAATATCCATGTAGATATTACTAGCAATCACATCTCCATGTGACTCTTAGATCATCAAGTAGACAACTCTTTATCGAACACATCTTATGTGTTTACTTGAATATGCCTCCAAAATCGAGTGACTCAACAAAAGATAGATTTTGGTTAAATTCTACCTATTATTCAGAAACATCGTATTCATAGTGATAAAGACACATTCCCTCGTGCATCCTTGAGTGACTCAACAAACCAAAATTGATGGCGGATTCTGATTTTTCACTATAACAATAGAAGGCACTTGTATTAACCAATTAATACAAACTTAATAAGTGCTTCCAAAATTTATATCCTTTTTATTTACTCGATAGATGATATGATTTTAGTTAAGTCCAACCCATTGTTCAGAAGTATCTGATACTTCATAATGAGAAAAACATCCACCAGTGAGCAGCCTTGAGTGACTCATTAAGCTGACATCGATAGCAGATTCTGGTTTTTCATTATAACAATGGAAAGCATATGACTTGATATAATTTTTAAGTGAGGGATTTGGTCTCATCATTCCTATGAATATTAATTAACATCAACCATGCAATTATCATACATATAATAATACTATGGATGATTATGGACAATATCTATGTAATTTTCTCGAGCTATGAAGAAGACTAGTTGATCAATTTCTATAACACATTGCATTCAATCATTGAATGCTAGATGCAATAATCTTCATCTTCTGCTGCAATATGTATCTTATGCTAATTGTCTTCTTGTGGTCTAGTTGCAACCTGTATCCTATACTAGTTGGCACGTAGATGCATAATAGATGGACAAGCATGTCTATATTTACAATTGAGATTGTAGGCTCAAAAAATAAATAATAGGCACGCGGCCCAACTAAATAATAACAGGCTCGTAGGTCCAACTAATAAAAAACAGTAATTAATTAAGAGAATATTACAGGCATACATGTTATTTAAGAATCAAATTCAAATATAAGATCAAACATATATAATTTCAAATTTCAAGCTTTTAATACCATTTTAAATAGACAGTTAAGTTAGGAAAATAGCGCTATCTACATAGCTGACGATCGTAATGGATTTATTAGAAGAAGCACGATAAATCTTCTTCCTATTATTACGGCCATTACTGTAATCTACATATCTTAACTATGTCGCAGCTCCAACATGCAGCATCATCCAAAGGTCAACATGCCCAACCTACGACGCCCAAATTGACCCAACCTCCAACAAACCACCAACTACATATCAGGATCAAATCCGTAAACTAGGAGTTCCGACCAGCGGAAGAGCAACAACTGCTAGAAAGGATGGAAACTAGAAGTTCCAACAGGCTACCTCCATCTAAAAGAGTGGAGGAGAAGGGTTCCAGTAGTCATAAGAGGAAGAGAGCAACGCACCAAGAACGCCTTGACAAATTTTAAACCCAAGTTCAACAATGCTCAAAGGGAGATACTTGCTGAAACATGTTTTTCATACTACATTGATTGTCGTGAAATTGTTATACAGCCTCAGTTAATACATTATTTCCTTCCTCTCATGGTTGATCAGCTGAATCCCCAAGAGTTGTGGTTCCTAATGGCCAGTAAATATCTCCGATATGCAGTGCCCGAGTTCACACTATTTACAAGATTGAGGTTCCAAGGAGTGGATAATCGGAGAAACCTTGCGATGCTACCATCAAGGATTAAAGATACATACTTCGGTAACTTGACTATCATAGAAAACGACGATGTTAGAGACGTTTTTCTTGGAGTCACAAATGCACCAGATCATGGTATTATAAGGCTTGGAAAAATTTATTTGATTACGTCATACTTCTACTCTACTTCATACAAGAAGGTAGTTGATGATTTCATATTTCCACATGTTGAAGAATTTGATGAGATAGAGATATTCCCTTGCGGAAAGGAGCTATTTGATATATCAATTACATCACTCAAGGATGCACTGAAGTAGCGAAATTCGCACTCCAACTGCAGGGGATTCCTTCCGGCCTTCTAAGTTTGGATTTATGTGACAGTACCAATACTAAATGGAAGAGTGACCACAAGGATTGGAGCCACTTCTCCTCATATCCTAAATTGGGCGGAGAAGATGCACATTTATTCTATGCTAGAAGAAAAGATCTTTTCCGACCCGAATGTAAATGTTTCGATTAAATTTATGCATGCAAGTGTTTTAAAAAAATATCATAGTTTACCACATCCAATTGACGCATGCCATTTCAAGTTTAAGGTCACAGATAGGATCTGACATCTCACATCATATTGTATCTTTTCATTCGAGGTCCACTACTTATGAGCACATTTAAGGTCACAGTTTGCATTTTTGTGGTCACATGATTAATAACATTGGGTTGTAAATGTGACCTAAGATCCACAATCATCTAGCACAACTTCAATGGCATTAGGTTGTAGGTAGAAGTGCACAACATTAACCTAAGTGATAGGGAGAGGGTGCAGCGTACATGATCGGTGTTCAGTTCAAAATGCCACAACATACTTCTGAAGAAATACCCGTTAGAAGACAACTAATGATTACCAATGAAAGGGTGGCCAATACGGTAAAATACAATGTCGATGATGAAGATTTCATTGATCCACCACCACTAATGTTAAAGTCATCCAGTGACTTCGCGACTCCCTCATTTTAGGAATGGATAGAGTCGGAAGAGGCAACCTATTTGGAAAATTCTATAGGTGATTTTTCACCACCTACCCACCAACATGATACATAATCAGTGGATATTTCAAAGCAGATACAGTTTAAGATCTAGTGTTCTTTCCTGTTCCTAAAGCCAGAACTGCCTGATAAGGAAGAACTGAAATAGAGATACTACCTTACCTGATGTAGATACGCCTATCCCGACAGAAGACAATAATTCAGATGAGTCTCCTACTGTCGAGGTATATTGGTTTAGTTATATTCCATTGTGAGCTATTCATCAAACGTCTTTGTAACATGTATTAACCTATTCAAGAGTTTGAGTCTTGGAAGAATGACGTGGAAAAGCAGCTTCCCCACATCCGATCACAGAATAAAGCTTTCTGACAGTTGAGCTCTCTGCTTTGAAGTCACATGTGTGCACCTTAAGATTTGAGAGGAGCTTTCAACTAGATGAAATTGTTCAGGCACAACAGGAAATAAGAAATGACTTGATAGTCCTGAGGTCAAACATTTCCTTCCTGTCTAATTCAGATATGTCATGATATCTAGCACTGTTGAAGCTTTCCAGCAGAAATTTAGTGACATGGGTGGAGCTCATCACAACAAGGATACTGAGAACATGGAGGTACCAACAAAATCTGAATCAACATGTCTTCTTTTTTATACTGAAATTGAAACTTAATAATTATAAATGTGTTATTGTTCTAGGAAATCAAGTCATAGAGAGAGATAGGAAAGGGAAGGGGACACAAGATTCTTAAGATGACATAATGTTCCTGAATTCATATCGTTCACCATCTTTTGGCTTAGTGTTCATCGATATCTCACGATGCAAGATATCCCAGCAAGTGTACGGGTCGTGAGAAGTAATATAGTGGACCTTAGAGTCCGGATTATCGTCCCACGAAAACTGTTATTAATTACCAAAATATTTTAGTTCCTAACCTTATTTGAACGAACAAAAGAATTTGAGGTTTTATACTAAAACTAGAGAATTAAATTAAATAATTAAATTACGAGATTCTTTTGTTTTAAAAACGATTGTAAAGTAGTTGGGATTCACAAATTTACTTGGCCAATTAAATCAATTCCAATTCCAGATTTTATTTTCTAAATATGTGTTTGATCGAATTCACTAATTTAAATTGAGGTTCCTCTCTCGAGTTTAAATCAATCCTACCTAAATAAGTCAACCTTATATCTCTACAGCGGGTCCGAATATTCCTTATCTAGATGCATTACACACAAGAATTCACACATGATCGCAATAATAACAAGAGTATATCTCTATCTCTCGTTTAATTACCGGATTTATTACCTAGATCTATGTTATTAACTTACCTCTCAGATTATGAAAATAACACATGAAATCATGAAAGAATGGCCAGATCATTCACGCATTAAACGCAATAATAAATCAACACATGCATTAAAGCGTTAAAACAAGGAATATGGCATTAAAATAATTAACTAGGCTACATCGTTCATCCTAACATAGAATTTAGTTACACATTTTGATTAAAGAACAAAAACAAGAAGATAAAACGTTCATTGAAAATAACAAAGAAGAATGGAAAGATTGCACCAATTATCAATTCTTCAAGTATCTTCAATTCGCGCCCCTCTGCGATGCTTGAATCTCCAAGAATTTGAATTGAAATCTCTGTTGAGATTTGTTCTATGGAGAGGCAAAGGTCCTATTTTCGTGCCTAATGAGTTGTATTTATAGGTTTTGGAGAAAACCTAGGTCAAAAAGCCCAAAGCCTGTTAAAAATCGCGAAAAAAATTTGATCTGCGGCCCAGTCGGATAACCGCGCGATCTCGCAGGCATATTTACGGCGATCGCGTGGTTATGCTGTTTAGCCTCGGGTTATGATTTTGCACCTTCATGCGATCGCGTGGTTAGTGTCCAGCGATCGTGATTTCCATCTTTCCTAGACTGTGTAAGTTAGTCCCGACCTTTAATTGCAGCCTTAGTCCTCCACTTTCAATTGTTGTGATTTAGTCCCCAAACTTTATATTCTTCTTGAATTTCTCAATTAAGCTCTCAATTCCTTCAGTTGGGACCTCCAACCTCTGATTTGTTCACTTGAGCACCATGAACCTTCCCGGTTGACGTCACATATCTCTCACTTGCTCAATTAAGCTCCAATTAATATCCAATATTGTCGTTTTTTCCATTAATTGCTCCATTCTTCTTCGATTGGGACATTTTCTGAAAAGTAAACAAATAAACAAAAATTAAGGAGCATATATTCTAAAATGACAATAATTTCTTCTAAGTTAGACATACAGATAAGTGTATAGAATTATTGTTCGTCCTCGAACAATAAAAAATAAACTACAAAAATCAAAGAAATAAGAGAACAAATATTTTTGTTTTGTCAACATGTTTACCATATGCCTCCATAGTCCAAACCAATTTAAGCTTTAAGAAAGAGTCATGAACAACAATGTAAAATAATTTCTAGTTATATCCTGCCAGAGTTTCCAGTGTGTGTGTGAATAGTCAATGTCAAACGCACACTTATGCAAAGATATGCTCAATACTGTGTGGCTCATTATGCATAATAAAGCCCAAATCCCATGTGGTCAATCTATGATTTCTAATGAAATTCCTTTCAACGCTCATGGATGATCACCACTTTCTGCTTTTCTCTCACATCCCGGGTTTTTATCTATAGTGGTTTCCAAAAATATTCTTTGCTTTTTCCACACGAGGTAATTAGAATCAGAAATATGCATGCATAACAAATCAAACGAAAGCAGACCCCAATTCTACAACCTCAACCACCACAGCTCTGTCAACAAAGCTTATAGCATGCAATAATATTTTTTTTAATTTTTTTTTCTTTTGATGGACGACTTTTTTCTTTTAATTGTTCATGTCTTTTACCATCTTTATATAGAACTTTTCATACTTGCTTTCTATATGACCCCTGTAGCAGGCTTTCAGATCGGAAACTCCCAAACCAGTTAGCTTTAGGGTACCAGGTTCAAAGAACCCCTCAGACATACTTGCCCGAGTCATAAAGGCTTAAACAGAAAAGTTAAAGATGTTATAATGTCTTATGTGTAAGTCCACTCTCCGTACTTGCTTTCTAATTGACCCATGTAACGAGCTTTAGGTCGATGACTCCCAAGCCGTTGGCTTTAGGGTACCAGGTTTGAAAGACACTTCGGACTTACTTACTCGAGTCAAAAAAGTATTTGAAGAGCAGAATAAGACCTTCAGTATTTGATGTGATTCGGACAAGGCATCGAAGGGCGAAGTCGAGCCATCGACAATATGATAGTGACCTACGTGCAAAACGGAGTAAGTTCCATGTTGAGGTCGAGCCGAGAAGGGGGACGGATCAAGCCGAATCAATTGTCGAAGAAAAAGGAAGAAATTCTGCAGAAATACGCTTACGGCCGTAAGCCTGGAAGTTACGGCCGTAAAAGGGGAATTTCACGGCCGTAAGAGTTTCGTCACGGCCGTAACTAATGAATCAGATTTTTGATCAGAAAGGCCATTACGGCCGTAAAAGGATTGTCACGGCCGTAACTGGGTAGCGGCCAGATTTTTTGCGAGATTTTAATTATTTTATTTTCTTTTATTATTTTAGGTTATTTTCCTATTTTAGAATTTTAGCATAATTAGAATTCTATTTTGAGTAAATTAGATGCTAGGTTATTTTGCTTATTTATACGCTTTTCAATTTATTGTAAAAAAAGTTAAGATTGATTTTGAGATTAATATAGTTGAGAGAGTTTTCTCCAATTGAAAGGTTGAGGAGTCCCTTTTGTGTTATTCGAGAACAAATCCGACCTATCAAATATTGTGAAAATATTTGTGGCGTTGTACTTATCAAATATTCGCGAGAATATTTGTGGCGTGTCCGATTAGAATCTTATCAAGGAAATTGACAAGTCCTTGTGGTGTTTCGAAAACCTTGGATCTCGATTCCGCATCGTCAATTTCTTGCGTCGTGAATCTTGGGTCAAGGTCCTATCGTCAAGTTTATATTTTCAGTATTTTAATTCTTGTTATTTTCGTGTCAGATCTGATCTAGATCTTTCCTAGGGTTTTAATTATCGTTATTCCGCGTGTTCGACGAGATTCCCCGACTGGGATCGCGTCAGTATTTTTCTGTTTTTATGCTGGAAATGGTTTATACCAGTTGACCAAACTGCAATGACTAAAGTGCAAAATAAGACCTTCAGTATTGCTTGATAGTTGTTTCTATACACTAACGTCTTGATCATACTTTTGTATAAAGGGAGCGTGATTCATGTGTAAGACTTCTGAGGGTTACTTAATTTCTGTTAGTAATGTCCTTGTATTTTGCTTTTGACTTAAAATTGTATGTCCCGTGCCATTTTTGCAACTCCTATCCCGTTCTCTGAGTTGTACCACCTAGCCAAGTTCTGCCTGAAGATCTCTGATGAATCATGCAAAAAAATAAAGAGAGTAAGACTGACTCGCCATCTCGAGTTCATCAATCCAATACATCGATGGACAAGAATATGAGTTAGCAAGATGAATTTCACAAGCCTAGGAAGTTATAAGTAAATTTAATTGAATTGAGAATTATACTTTCCTATACCTTTGTACAATATTTCTAGGGATTTACCATAACCTCTTAGTGATAATAAAATAGTCATTGAATTGAAAATAACCCGTATAGAAATACCACCAGTCTCAAACTAGGTTCAATATAATAAAAAATCTGAGAGTTAAAGTAAGTAGTGCCAAATTCTTCCTGAAGATCTCTGATGAATCATGTAAAAAATAAAGAGGGTAAGACTGACTCGCCATCTCGAGTTCATCAATCCAATACATCGATGGACAAGAATATGAGTTAGCAAGATGAATTTCACAAGCCTAGGAAGTTATAAGTAAATTTAATTGAATTGAGAATTATACTTTCCTATACCTTTGTACAATATTTCTATGGATTTACCATAACCTCTTAGTGATAATAAAATAGCCGTTGAATTGAAAATAACCCGTATAGAAATACCACCAGTCTCAAACTAGGTTCAATATAATAAAAAATCTGAGAGTTAAAGTAAGTACTGCCAAATTCTGCCTGAAGATCTCTGATGAATCATGTAAAAAATAAAGAGAGTAAGACTGACTCGCCATCTCGAGTTCATCAATCCAATACATCGATGGACAAGAATATAAGTTAGCAAGATGAATTTCACAAGCCTAGGAAGTTATAAGTAAATATTATTGAATTGAGAATTATACTTTCCTATACCTTTGTACAATATTTCTAGGGATTTACCGTAACCTCTTAGTGATAATAAAATAGCCGTTGAATTGAAAATAACCCGTATAGAAATACCACCAGTCTCAAACTAGGTTCAAAATAATTAAAAAATCTGAGAGTTAAAGTAAGTAGTGTCAAGTTCTGCCTGAAGATCTCTGATGAATCATGTAAAAAATAAAGAGAGTAAGGCTGACTCGCCATCTCGAGTTCATCAATCCAATACATCGATGGACAAGAATATGAGTTAGCAAGATGAATTTCACAAGCCTAGGAAGTTATAAGTAAATTTAATTGAATTGAGAATTATACTTTCCTATACCTTTGTACAATATTTCTAGGGATTTACCATAACCTCTTAGTGATAATAAAATAGCCGTTGAATTGAAAATAACCCGTACAGAAATACCACCAGTCTCAAACTAGGTTCAATATAATAAAAAATCTGAGAGTTAAAGTAAGTAGTGCCAAATTCTGCCTGAAGATCTCTGATGAATCATGTAAAAAATAGAGTAAGACTGACTCGCCATCTCGAGTTCATCAATCCAATACATCGATGGACAAGAATATGAGTTAGCAAGATGAATTTCACAAGCCTAGGAAGTTATAAGTAAATATTATTGAATTGAGAATTATACTTTCCTATACATTTGTACAATATTTCTAGGGATTTACCATAACCTCTTAGTGATAATAAAATAGCCGTTGAATTGAAAATAACCCGTACAGAAATACCACCAGTCTCAAACTAGGTTCAATATAATAAAAAAATCTGAGAGTTAAAGTAAGTAGTGACTTCATCATTTGGTTCAAGGATTATCATCTTATGAATTATATAAAGATACAAGCTGACTGGTATATAGGTAGAACTATGCTAATGAATAACGACGGTTTCGTAAGATAATTATGAATATATACAATTACAGTACAAAGATGAGAAGAGTGAAAGAGCTGCTCTAATTTCTTGTTCTTCCAGTTGGATGCTGTAGATCGAATATGGTACAGAATCTATCAACGATATGCTGAAGCCTGAAGATGGTATTTCACCCCCTCTGAATGGCCACAATTTTTGTTAATTTCCATTTACATGTATTGCTATTTTCGTGGAAGGTGACATGGATAAGCGACAATTTTGTTTTGTAACTGAAAATCCTTTATTTTCTAGTTTTCTTCCCAAAAATATATCCTAGACTTGAAAATGGTTAAATTTACAATTAGTATATTCAAGGTTGCATTTTTCAAAAATAATTTTTATAGGTTGTATATTTCATTAAAAAGTGACGAAAGGAGGTATCACTCTAAATTCCCATTTTAAATTATCTTTAGTCCAATACTACTCAAGTCCAAAATTTTAGTCCACGATCAGCCCAAGCCCAAGGTATACTCCATTTTTGACCCAACTATACCCAAAATTCTGAACTTTAATCAAAATAATAGAGTTCAACAGTAACCAAATTCAGATTTTTCAACCCTCATTTCTCCCTCACGGCTGAAGCTTGCTGCAATTAGGAGTGGACAAAATAACCGAATCAGACCAGACCAAACCAAGCCAAGCGATTTGGTTTGGTTCTACATAAAAAAATAATGGTTTGGTTCTGGTTCCGATTCTCTTTTCAGAACCAGAATCAAGAACCAAACTATATATATATATATTTTACAAATTAGTGGATATTCATCTCACCAAAAAATTAAAATCTAAAATTATAAATGTGAAATGTACAAAAATATTATTTAACATACATTTTATCTCATTTTATATTAGACAAAGATTTTAAATCATAAATCTAAATTCTAATTCTAATTCGTTTTTCTTCTTTTCAATTATAAATACACATTCACACTGCTTTACTTGCACTCCTATAACACAACAATCGTTGCACTTCTTAGTTACCATCGACGACAATGATGTTTATTTTTTAAAATTTATGTATATATAAATCTCGACCCAATTTATCAATTCTCAAGAGTTAACACAAACTCAAATTACAAATTCCATCCCTAACTCACACGGCACCACAGTAGTGAGAACTTCAGCGTAACTTGTAACTATAAGTCTAAACTGTCTTTATGTTCGATTCTCTAAATTTCAACAGGTCGACGAGCTTCCTTCAGACTAGTTTCTTCTTCTGTGACTTAGAATAATATATTACTTTTTCTAAATCTTTGTTTTGTTAACTAAAAATTTCATTTTCTATTTAATAATGATGTAAATGAATTCTAATGAAGAAGCGGATATAAACATGTTTTAATTTACATTTATTATTTAAAAAATCAAGTAATGGTCTCAGAACCAAACCATAACCGAGCGGTTTGGTTCCGATTTGATTCCATATCTTTGAAAAAACTAATTGGTTTTATTAGTAAAAAACCATCGGTTTACGATTTGATTTGATTCTTCTAGAACCAGAACCAAATCGAACCACGTTTACTCCTAGCTGCAACTAGGTAAATCTCTCAACATTTGAAGAATTATTTTCTTTGATTTCATCATCATCATCACCTAATCCACTTCGACACACTGCACCAATTCTTCAGTTATTCCAATTTCACGTTGAAGTCTCGAACCAGTAAATCCTTCTCGGCAAATCTGTGCAGGTAACTCCCTCGAAAATATTTTTCAGTTTTGCTGGAATTCTATAACCTCTATTTTTCTCTATTTTATAAAAATAAAAATAAAATAGGAGTAATGAATTCTTCGAGTTTGGCAGTACCTCCGTCACTCGGATCAAACCCAAGAACTCAATCCCCATTATTCTTTTACCCCTTCCACGTAATATACTAACATTCGAAAAATCAGTGGGTCTCCGGTAAAGTTTTGGCCGGAGCAGCCTCGGTGCCGCCGGATTATTTTCTGCACATAAGTCATGCCCAACCTTTATTCCTCCCTTTCTCGCATGACTCGCTACCTTTGGACAGCAATAGGCATCTCCTCCCACTGCCGACCTCAATTTTTGGCTAGAATCTGTTGAAAATTGTTGAAAACCGTAGACCCAAAATCTGAAATTTGGAACCAGCATTTCTCTGTGCAAATTCTCGAACAGAATGATTGAAATGGAAGAGGGCTTTGTTATAAATGAAAGACAAGTTTCACTTTAATCCTATAGTTTGTGTAAAGGTCTAAATTAGCCCTCATTTAAAACTCAATTATCTCTTTAGTCCTAAAACTTTGATATTATATCAATTAAATTTGAAATAATTTTCTAATTTCATTAACTTGGCCCCAAACATTCTGAACCTAAGATTTAAATATTTATCAAATTACCCACTCTCTTTATTTTCCAAAATGTCCAATTGAGTCTCCAAAAGTTTTTAAAGTATTAATTCAAACTTAGTATTCTAAATTATGTTTCTTAAATTGTTATTGCTAGACGACGTCGCGGGAAAAGTTTAAAGTACATTAGCTCACATCCGTTCAATTTAAAGAAATATTCAAGAATTTGAGGTGGGATTTACATTAAAACAATTGTGGTTATTTTGTCCATATTATTTCCTTATGTGCAATTTTAATTGTGATATGATGCTTCTATGTTTTGAAAAGGTTGCCAAGGACCGTAAATAGGTCCGGGATCGAAATTGGGTCCTTGGGTTGTCTCGCAGCGCACAATTTTATTTAACTCTTATACATGTTGTCAGGGATCGTAAATAGGCCCGGGATCAAAATTGAGTCCTTGGGGATGTCCCACAGTACATTTTTAAAAAGAAAGTTTTTATTGGTATTATATTCATAATTTGACTTCATGCTTGGAATTAACTTGGACTGATTGTTATATCTCCACTGAGTATATTCATTATGCTCACTCCACTATTTCCACTCTCTTAGGTTAAGGAGATTGGTAAGGCAAAGCAAAGAGCACGGCCATATTGATCAAATGATAGAGCATTTAATTTACAAATTTTTAAAACGAGTATTTTAATAGTTGTTTTCCATCTTGTCAATTAAATCTTGAATTTTAGTATTTTCACAAATTTTAGCACTTTGCTCATTATACTTGGTTGTAAATGAATTATTTAAAGAATGTTTTCGCATTTTTGTTTCTATTTTGCTATAGTTGTTAAAATATATATATATATATATATACGCATTTTGGCGTTATTGAAAATGTTTATTTACAGGATTTTTGGACTCAAGTAGTGCTCCAAGTTAACAGAATTTGGGGCATTACACCTTATTCAATTTTGGTGATTCAAAATCCGTTAGAAATATAATTTAAAGGGATACAATTCCTATTGAAATAGTATTTTTCTAATTCGAATGTTTACTACCCAAAATTAGGTCTCAAAGTCCAAAATTTTGTGCGGTTAGAATCAATTTTATGGTAATATTCTTATCATATTCGATTCTTTTTTTATTTTTACTTGCATCCAATTGACTTTTAAAATTCCTCAAAGTATCTTCTTATGATCCAAATCAATCATCGAATATTTGCAAGTTGGTCATTCGTGTTAATTTGCTCTCCAGTCCTTCAACTTCCAATTGCAACAATATAGTCCTCATACTTTCAAATCTTCTCAATTTGCCCGTTTCAATTCTCAACTCCTTTAATTGGGTCTTCCAACTCTTAATTTCTTCTTTTTGGCACCTTGCACGATTTTCGGTTGATGTCAGAAATTCCTCAATTGCTCAATATAGTTCCAATTAGCATCCAATTGTGCATTTTCCCCTCAATTTCTTCATTCTTCGTCTTTTGAGATATTTTCTGAAAAGTAAACAAATAAACACAAATTAAATAGTAATTATTCTCAAACGACAACATAATATTCTAATTTAGACATAAAAATAAGTGTATAAAATATACTTATCAAATGTATACCAGATCATTGAGTCTTTGGTGCTCCAATCTGTTTCTTTTCTTTGTATGAATACATTCAAAGACACTCCAATTCCTTTCACATCCTGAAGAAGAAGCAATTTGACTAAGAATTCAAATGACTATCTTTTGTAATGTAGGAGCATTATATTTCCACCATTCATCTACATATTATAGTAAATATTAAACAACTAAACCAGCAATATATTAAGTTAACTAAACAATAATAAGTAAAATTAATTTTAACAGGTTGTAATGTTTTTCTTGTATTAAATGCAGATTGCCTACCAAAACTTCCTTCACGTTCTTGATATTTCCTTATTTCTCTCATTACTTTTTGCTCATCATCACAAATGCTTTTAACTTCAATCAAACCAAGTATCCCATTCATGATTTCCACTTTTTGACAAAATTCTTCTTCATAGATGAAAGCCGGATTAAGAAAATAAGAAGTTGCATGTATGTTAAGGCGAAGATGCTTATCCCATCGCTCCTTAATTATAATCAATGTAAGGCTTGTACAATCTTTTTTTGTTCAAGAATATTTTCTTGATTCCCGAACGTATCTTGTGCATACCTTCATACACATATCCTAAAGAAGGTTTTTCATTTGAATCTAAAATGTGTAACAACCTTACAATTGGAGCCGCAATTTTTATAACCATCAATCAATCTTCCCAAAACTTGATGTCAAAGATGATGGAGCTTACAAGTTTCCCGGCTTTAGTCTTTGAAAGTTTGTGGTTCATGAAAATCCTATTCATCACCAAACTTTAAAGAAGTTGTTTGTGATCATAAATACTTTTCAATTTGATAAAAGTTGTAGCAAGACGGGTGACAGATGGACGTAGAACTTCCCTCCATTGAGGAAACTTTCTCAACCAAGACAAAAAGATTATGTGATTATAAACAAATATGGTAATCTTTGAAGCACGTATTGCAAGAGAGCACACGTGAGGCATGCTACTAATATCTTTCAAAACTAAATTCAAGCAATGTGCAGCACATGGAGACCAAAAAATGTGATCATATTTTTCATGTAGTAGCTTCCCCATTGTCACGTAGTTAGCTGCATTATCAGTTACCATATGAACCACAGTACGAGGACCTACCCATTCAACTATCTCCGAAAACAAATTAAACAATGTTTGAGAATCTTTCAAAACATCAGATGCATCAACAAATTTCACAAATGCAATTCCACTAGAGCAATATACTGAAAAAATTATTAGAGTTCTATGTCTTTGATCACTCCGACCATCAGCCATAATTGTGCATCCATTATTTGCCCAATTGCTTCAATAACTATCAACAAGCAACTGATATTCTTTCTTACAATCTTTCAACACATTATCACGAATGTGATTATTAGACGGACCTTTAAATCCTGGACCAATTGCAGCGATAGCATCTAATGTAATTTGAGAGTAAGGTTAATGCAATGCATTAAATGGAATACAAGCATCATAAAACCACCTAACCCATACCATATGTGCTCTCTTCATTGCTTGTTTACCGGCCAAAATACTTTTCAAACTAGGTTGTGATCCAGGAGTATTCCTGATGTGTTCCGGACCCTCGAAAATCGGAGTCATAGCAGGCTTGACGAGAAAATCTACAATTCAAGACAAATTGGAGCAAAAACGAGGCAAAAAGGATCAATTTTGTACTTATGGCCGTAATGTCAAGATTATCACGGCCGTAATCCAGTCTCAGGTTAAAATGCAGAATTCCAAGATTTTACACTTACGACCGTATATAATGAAGTCACGGCCGTAACTCTTCATCAGCGAGCGACTTACGGCCTTAAGCAAATTCTTCACGACCGTAACTGCGGTATCAACTTTGGACCCGAGAGGGTCTTACGGCCGTAACCCCGGTATTTACGGCCGTAACTAAGGAGCGGATCAAATTTCGCGGGTTCTTGATTATTTTATTTCTTTTTTTCAATTTTAGTTATTTTAGTTATTTTAGTTTAATTAGGATTCTATTTTTAGTCAATTAGTGACTAGGGTTTTTGTTTGCTTATTTATACGCTTTTTCCATTCATTGTAATTCAGATTTGATTTTGATTAAATATTTTATTGAGGATTCAATAAAACATATAGGTGGATTCCTATATATCATAGAACTTATCAAGATTATCATCTTGTGGCGTTCATCCCAAACTTATCAAATATTTGCCAAAATATTTGTGGCGTTCAAAACAAGAAACTTATCAAGGAGATTGGGCAATTCCTTGTGGCGTTTCGAAATTCATGGTTCTTTATTCCGCATCGTCGAGCCATCGCGTCGTGAATATCTGGTCATGATTCATCCGTCCAACCACAACCTGAGTTCGGAACTTTCCGGCGTTTCTTTCGCGCTTCGAATCTCATCATTTGGTATCAGAGTTGGACTCTGAATTCAGGTTTTTCTAACCAATTTGATTTTTATGTTTATTATAGAGTCCCATAACAATCATCCATATCTTGTTGAGTGTTTTGTTTTCAATTTTTTGCGTTTTCTTGTTCTTGAGTTTGTTGAGTCTTTAAATCCAGAAAATTGTTCCAAAAAAAATTCAAAAGTGTTTGTTTTGCTTAATTCTTATCCGAATTAAGTTCCGTTTGTTTTGTCGTGTTCGTTGTCGAATTTTCGGATTTATAAAAAAAAATTATTTTTATTTATTTTATTTATTCCGAAAATTCATCCAAAATTAAAAAAAAAAAAAAAAAAAGTCCATTCAAGAACCACTTTCTTGAATTCCTTAATCATTTGTTTATTGTTCTTTTCCATTTCATTCCACCCAAATTCTATAATGTCCAATTTTCAAGAAAATTATCCATCTAGAAGGGGGAACGATAATGATAAAGAGCGTATTGGAGATTTTTGAATGATGCTTTGATGAGGTTGGATAAACTAGATGAAAGGGAGAGGAAATTGAAAAAGGAGCGATCTCAAGCAAATCGTAGTGATGAGAGTCATTATAGGCGTGATCCTAAACCTTGGGATGAAATTGGGGTTAAGAGAGGAGTCGAGATTGATCATAAGGTAATTTTGAAGATTCAAAAAGAAATTTATGAGGAAAGATTGAGGTGTGAAAGGAAGGCAGAAAGAAAATATTTGGCTGAATTGCGGAAGGAAGAGAAACGAAAGGCGGTAATTAGATGGTTAGAAGAGAGTGAAAATCATGTGTGAGCCTCAGGATATGAGAGTTGAAAAGAAGGAGGGAGGCTTGAGAATGAATTAGTTGAAGAGACCCCGAACTTTGTGGTAGGAGTTGAAAATGTGGAGTTAGGTGAACAAACTCCAAAATTTGATGAGGAATTAGAAGTTGGGGTAAAAGTTTAAATTTTGGGTTCTGAATTGGTAGATCCACATTTGGATAGTGATGAGGTAGTGTGCGAACATGATGATACGAATGTGGGGGTAGAAGATGTGGTTGAATTTGAAAGAAAAAAATTTGAAGAGGTGGATGAGCTAGAAAATCTTGAGTTAGAGGAAGTAACCGAGCTTGAGAGAAAAGAAATAGAGGGGAGTGAGCAAGAAGTTGCAAAAGGAGAACGAGGTGAAGAGAAGGGCCTCATGGTTCAAAAGGTGGAATTGACGATGATAATTCATGAATATAAGGATTCATACCTTGTACCTCATGAACCTAACATTTCCCTCCCCGTTCTATTTAATTCTTTCTTGCAGGTTTCTTACACTTGTGAGCTTGAGTCACACCAATCATGGAAATTCAAGCTCGTGCTTCAATCCATTCATGTAACCCAAGTTACAAGATACTATTGGTCATCCCACTGGCATGGAAGCAATAATTTTTCGTTTGATCCAGGAGGTGAAGTTAAACAACGGGAACAAAGCTATGATTCAGGACGAATCATCCTAAAGAAGGAGGGTATGATGTGTTTCGGACCCTCAACAATCGGAGTCATAGCAGGCTTGACGAAAAAATCTACAATTCAATCCAAATTGGAGCAAAAACAAGGCAAAAAGGATCAATTTTGTACTTACGGCCGTAATGTCAAGATTATCACGGCCGTAATCCAGTCTCGGGTTACAATGCAGAATTCCAAGATTTTACACTTACGGCCGTAAATAATGAAGTCACGGCCGTAACTCTTCATCAGCAAACGACTTATGGCCGTAAGCAAATTCTTCATGGCCGTAACTGAGGTATCAACTTTAGACCCGAGAGGGGCTTACGGCCGTAAGCCCGGTATTTACGGCCGTAACTAAGGAGCGGATCAAATTTCGCAGGATCTTGATTATTTTATTACCTTTTTTCAATTTTAGTTATTTTAGCTTAATTAGGATTCTATTTTGAGTCAATTAGTGGCTAGGATTTTTGTTTGCTCATTTATACACTTTTTCCATTCATTGTAATTCAGATTTGATTTTGATTAAACATTTTATTGAGGATTCAATAAAACATATAGGTGGATTCCTATATGTCATAGAACTTATCAAGATTATCATCTTGTGGTGTTCATCCCGAACTTATCAAGATTAACCGAACTTTTTTTTTTTTTTTTTCCGCATTGTCACTAAGAATTTGTTGCATTTTAAAGCAAACATCATGTGGAACTTTCTTACAAGATGACATTTGACCTCTAATTCCAGCAAAATGATATTTGACTCGGTTAATCCCCTGCCCTTGAAGCTACTATTGTAATAAAGACAAGTAATTATTCGTTTACCATCAATATCGGCACTTAAGCTAACATGTTCCCAAGCTGGATCAGTCTTTCCATGACTAGAGACAGTAGATTGTCGTTAAGATGATAATTTTGAGTTTGACTATTATCATCCATTCTGTATGAAAATAAAAAACATAAAGCGTTCCGATCAAAAAAAAAAAAAAAACATAAAGCGAAGATAATTTATTAATTAAGACAACAATTAACTCCATTGTTCACGACATTCATTGATCTCAGATCTGAAAAATAACTATTAACATATAAGTCTAACTTCTCCAACTTGAAATCATCCCAAATTTCTAAAAGAAGTTTTTCCTAACCTATGTAAAAGTATTAGAAGCATGCTAAGCATACATTTAAAAGTGATCTTGAAATGCTGACATGTTGCTACATTTGGAACTTCTTGTAATTCTAAATAAAACAATTGAACAGCTTAATTGTACATATACTTGGACTTTTAGATTATTTGTTTTGTATCCTTAAAATTTTGTTAATATCCTATATGGTTCCACCAAGAGGTTTAAATTATAGAATCTTAATATCCTATATGGTTCCACCAAGATAGTTGGCCCAAATTTTCCCACCAAAACTGTTGACATCATTTTTTTTCCGGTCAAGATATGGAATTTATTTGTTTGACTTAAAATCATTAAATATCAATTATATCAGTACCATTACATTGGCACTCATTCCCCACTACACGAGAATCAGTGTATTGGTACTAACAAATTGTTTAATCAATTCTATAATACATTGATTAATTAGTTGGATCATTTTTATATGAATTTCAAGAACAAATTATGTAACATTCAAGAATGTAAAAAAAAAAAAAAAAACAATTTCCTTTTGTGAAATAGAATTTTTTTTTATCATTATTATATTTTGACATTACTAAAAATATCTACAAAAATATTATTTGTAATGTTGAGCAACATTAACGTATGAAATAAAAAATATTGTTATTTTTCATAAATAAATTTAATACATGTGCAATTCTTTTCTAAGTATTGATTGATGTTCTACACGATCTAATCTTAATCTTAATCTTAATATATATATAATAACAAGATAGTTGGCCCAAGACATCATTTTTTTTTCCAGTCAAAATATGGAATTTATTTGTTTGACTTAAGATCATTAAATATCAATTATATCAGCACTATTGCATTGACACTCATTCCCCACTATACAAGAATCAGTGCATTGGTACTAACAAATTGTTTAATCAATTCTATAATACATTGATTCATTAGTTGGATCATTTTTATATGGATTTCAAGAACAAATTATGTAACATTCAAGAATGTAAAAAAAAAAAAAAAAAATTTCCTTTTGTGAAATAGAATTTTTTTTTTATCATTATTATATTTTGACATTACTAAAAATATCTACAAAAATATTATTTGTAACGTTGAGCAACATTAACGCAAGAAATAAAAAATATTGTTATTTTTCATAAATAAATTTAATACACGTGCAATTCCTTTTCATGTATTGATTGATGTTCTGCACGATCTAATTGGAAAGTTTTAATATCCTAAATTTTTAAGGATTGATATAATAAAGTCCAATAAAGAAATTATGTCTATTCATTCTTTGGGAAAACATTTTTTTCCTGTGACCATTCTTTGAATTATGTTTGATATTCATTAATTCACATCTCATTTTTTAACATTCGTTTTTAACTATATTTTATTAATGAGGTATTCTATACATGATATAAAAAAAATCTCTACTTTTTAACCATATATTCTCCTATAATATACATTTCTTTTTAATTGTATTGTATGCAATGACCATGAATCGTTATTGTTTAAAAATTATGAACCACAATTATTATTGTTAAAGAAGTTTTTTTAATTTATATTGAATTTTGCTATTGAATACTTTTTTGTTTCTTCATATTCTTTCCCATAATATATGAATTTAATTGTTTTTGTTATAAATTTCTCACATTTTCATTAATTATTGAATATATTTAGTTAGTTATTCATTAATTAATAATTATAATTTGTTTTGTTCCGTGCAACGCACGGGTGCGAATACTGTTAGTGAAAAAGCTCAAAAATAGGCAAAAAGCCAAAAATCGAAATAAAATAAAATTCAGCAAATGAAAAATCCAGATGATAAACTTTACACTTTACCCAACTGATCCCCACCCAAATGGTCATCACCTCCCTAGATTAACGAAACCTTAGCACCACATTAGATTTTTCTAAGCTTTATTCAATATTCAATTTTTTATTAATAGGAAATTATATTATACAAATCATACTATTGAATTAAATAAACGAAGGGAAGATGGAAGAAACTAAGTCAATATTACCTTTTGTTGTTGCTGACTTGATACACCTTCAAGAGGGACCACCAATCGCGGTGGCTGGATTGAGAGAGAGAGAGAGAGAGAGAGAGAGAGAGAGAGAGAGATCCCTAAATGCCTAAAAAAATTGATTTTAGGCACTTATACTTTAAAAAAAATGTAAAATCAAACCGAAAAACCTGTCAAACCCAGGTACGGGTCACCGGGTCTAATGAAACCCGGCAGGGTCTCCGGGTTTTCCCCCGAGATTCTAATATGCGTGTTTTAGACCTTCCGCAACTCGTTTTTTGGAGCGGGTCACGGGTTTTTCGGTCGGTCGGACAGGGTCGGGTTTGACAACATTGAGTTATACTAACCCAAAATTATTAGAGGCATGCTCGAATACACCACCCCAAATAAAATATTACATTTCCCTCAATATAAGCATAAAGATATAAAATAAGGTAAAGTACATATAAAAAGAGCAAAAAATTTTACTCCATCCTGCTCTCCACGAATATTAGGCGAATTAATACTCGCAGTAGCTGGGTGTTGAGCTCCGTCAATGTGCAACGTGCTAAGCACTGCTTTCCTAGAATGTCGGCTGATAAGTGTATTTTATACACTTATTTATATGTCTAAATTAGGATAATATGTTTGTCATTTTAAAATAAATTCTATTTATTTTTTTATTATTTATTTACATCGCAGAAAATATCTCAAAATCAAGTGAACAAAGGAATTGAAGAAAATAAAGGCCAAATGGATGATTATTGGACTTAAATTGTACACTTTGGAAAAGACTTGAAGGAAATTGAGAACGAGAGGAAGTCAATTGCAAGAATTTAGAAGTCTGGAAATCAATCGATCTATTTGGAAGATGGAGGACTAAAGGCGCAAATAAAATATGAGGGCTGAAATGAAAGAAGATTAAAGTTGGAAAAGGAAGGAGAAATTACACCTGTGCGGCCACGCTCTTTTCCACTAAGTGGCCACGCGACTTGAACTGATATCGACAGAACCTAAATTAGGGTACTTGCGTGGCCACCAACCTTTACCCTGTGCGGCCGCGCAGTTTTCTAGCTCAGCAACGAAGTCAGGTCCAAGAGCAAATTTACTCCTTGTTTCCTAGGTTTCTTCTGCAACCGATGTTTACAACTTCTCGTGAATGAAAAAGGGGAGCCTTTGAAGAACTTTACATAGCCTCTAAAATACATAATTCATAGTTCTATCTTTCATGTCTTAGAGGGAAAAATCAAGAGAAAGGTGGAAGAATTGAAGATTATCAACGGGGAGTGAAATCTTGGTGCAAGAATTCATTTCTCTTATTAATTTGATAAACTCTACTTACGTAGTTATTATTATTTCTTTATTTATGAACAACTAATTTAATAGTTGGAATATTCGATGCAGCTTAATTTTACGCTTTTAATTCTATAATTCTAGTTTTGTACTTTCGTTGCATGTGTTGATTTTGTTTTGTGTTTAATGCATGAATGAATTCTCGGCTAATTCATTGATTTAATAGATTGTTTTCTTAATCTGAGAGGTGAGCTAACAAGCTAGATCTAGGAATAAAATTCGATAATTTAATGAACGATAGATATATACGTTTGTTATTATTGTGATTGCTACATGAATTCTTGTGTTCCATACACCTAATTATTATGACATGCCGTCTAGAAATACAGTTGACTAATTAGGTAGAGTTGATTTAAACTCGAAAGAGGAATTTCATATGCATAAGTGAATTCGATCAAGTACATAAATATGAATAAAACTAGATAAATAAATGGAATTAAAAGTATTGACTAATGTGAAATCAGATGTCCCAACACTCACAAACATCAATTTAGAAAATCTACACGAGGAATATTTTCTTTTGCTTTTATTTAGTTTAATTTTCTATTTTAGTTTAGATAAATCATCACAATTCGACCGTTCAAATAAGGCGAGAACTAAAATAATTTTGGTACTTAATTACAATCTTTTTCGGAACGATAATCCGGACTCTTCTGTCCACTTTATTACTTGGGTGCAATATCTTAAACTTGCGATTTAACACATCGTCGGCTCGTATAAGGGTCTGGTGCTGCCTCTCTATATTGTCAATCTGCCTATGCTATACACTAAGCATCTGCCTCATTATGCTCTGCGTCATTCCCATCACTGCAATCTTAGATAAAATTTGTTTCAGCAGCCTATCATCTCCTGGATGTGCTTGTGAGGGAGCTAGCTCTAACGCTAGTCCTACTAGCTCTGCAATGTCTATTGGAGCTATTGTTTGAGCTCGTGGTGCATGGTGCCGAGTACTTTCTCAGGTCCTCCTACCGATAGTAGCCTCTTGCAGTATAGACTCCTCATGTAGTAGCAGCTCTACCCCCTTAGCCACACAAATGACATTGATAAGACTAGGGAACATCACCTAGCGACCTGTATCTAGCTAAGATGTAAGAGTGATGATGAAATCGAAAATATGCCATCCCAAATTTAGCTTGTGCTCCCTCACAAGGTGATGTATCAATCTTTCCCTCTCTTCATTAAACATAGTGCGATAGGAGGTGGGGCCGACATTGATACAGATAAAAATATGCAAGACCTGAATGCTGTCTATCATCTCCCTATGCTCAAATTGTCTTGGCCTTTCCAATACTGTATTTTGTCATCAATATAGAAATTAGGTGACCAGTTTAATGTCAATTTTCTCCTGGATTGGCTCGATCCCATCCCTAGTCAGCTCTAGTACCCTCTCAATAACAATGAGAGATAATCTAATCTATCTACTTCTGACCCAAAATCTTGTATCTGTGGTCTGTGCCCTCTGCCTCAATAGCCTAGTTGAAGTTTTCCAAGAACTCATTAATTAGTAGAGGGTAGGCTTGATGAGGTGTGGCTCCAAGCTTGTGCCTCTCCACTGCTTCGATCAACTGTTGCAGCTTAGTATTTGAGAAGTCCCTTAGGATTACTTCACTTTCTCCCCAATGTGTCTCGTGATGCGTGTCAATGACTCCTAAGCTATACTTTCATGTTCTAGGCGTTTGTGTGTGCGCGAGGTATCATGATGAGTGTTTAAAGATAAAAAAAGAATGCAACTAAAATCACAATATGCAAAAGTTTGAATGCATGAATCTCTAAAACTAAGTGAATCAAAATTTGAAAGCTTAATAAATTAATGAAGAAAGATGGGTTGCCTCCATAAAGTGTTTCGTTTATAGTCTTAAGCTCGGCTTTGTGGTATTCACTCTGATGTTGCAAGAGTAGTGGTAGAGTTTTCTTTCGAGAATTCACTACCCCAATAAAGGTTCAAGCGTTGTCCACTCACTTTATATGTTCATTTTTCCTCATGAGTGACTTCAACTGCTCCAAATGGATAAACATTAGTTACCAAGTAAGGTCATGACCATTTTGACCTTAATTTGCCCGAAAAAGTTTGAGACGAGAATTATACAATAGAACTTGTTGACCAACCTCAAACTTTTTTATTTGAATATGCTTTTCATGCCATTTTTTGTGCACTCTTTGTATAATTTTGGGCTCTCATACGCATCCAACCTAAATATATCAATCTCATTAAGTTGTAACAACCTCTTTTCCCATGCTGCTTGTAAATAAAAATTCAACTTCTTTACATCCCACAAAGCCTTGTGCTTAGAGTTTGTTTGGGTCGGGTTGGAGACCAACCCGAACCCAAACCGACCAAGTCAGTTTGTCTGAAAACCAACCTAATGAGATCGATCAAAACCTTAGAACCCAAACCGACCCAAACCAACTTTGAGCGGTTTGGGTTGGGTTGGTTTGCTGTCTGGACTTCATTTTGGGCCTTTTTTTTATTTCTGTGCTCTAGGTTGAATTAATTGTATATTTTTATTAGTGGAAATTACACCCACATTTACTTTTAAATATCCAAATTCAAAAATGAGGTGCAACCTAAATAAATTCAAATTTCAGGTTCTATCAAAATTTTAATAATTAATTAATAAATCTGAATAATTTAAAATTAAATTAATTATTTAACCCAAAGTCGCACAACACCATTTGAAACCCTAATTATTTTCTCTCTCTATTTCATCATCTGCCCATTTCACCATCTCACCATCATCCACACAATCTGCCCATTTCACCATCATCTACCCATTCCCCCCATTATCATCATCAGCTCACATCCCCCATGGCCACACCCCCATCCCGGATCTGCCAACGCTCGCCATCAAGAACAGTGGCGATCTCAAGATACACAACGGTGATGTTAAAGAAAGCAGCGGCAACAACACTACTGTGGGATAGCGGCGGCGGTCCAAATCTATGTGATGGCGATTGGGATGTATATCTGTGTTGGGTTGCATTGTGTAGTTTCATTGATGGCTGTGCAATTGTGGTGGTTACAGTTGTGACCTAATAATTGATATGGGATCTGTTGGCGTGGATCCATCAAGAATTTTTGGCATATGCGATCTGTTGGCGTGGTCCAATGGTTCAGGAGGAGGTGTTGACAGTTTGAATGATGTTGGCGGTTGTATCTATGGTGGCGGCGACATTTGAGGCTATGGTGGTTGGCATTTGGTGGTGGTTAGGGTTATGGCCGTGACGGTGTGATGGTTTCGGCGCAGCTGTGCTGTATCGATCTGTGATGGCAGTAGTGAAGTGACGATGATGATGGTAGTGGGCGATATGTGGAATCATGGATTTGGCGTTTGCAGGTTGGGGCTAGGTGATGCGAACCCCTTCGGTATGTTGATCGAAAATTCCCACAACAATTTAATACAAAACCCAAGAAAGCTAAAGTGGTAAATAAAGAGATAAACACCTTAACCCAAGTTTAAATCTAACCCAAAATTCAAGGATTAAGCTAACCCTAGCCCAATGGGTATCAACCAAACAAATTCCAAGGTGGCGGAAAATAAACAACAACACAAGAATAACAATACTCAAGCAAAGTTGATTAACTTCCAAGAAGATAACAAGAACAAAGGAGGTTTTTATCCTTATCTCAAAGGGGTCTTTCAAGACCAAGCTCTCAAGAGCAGTTCAATGAACAACCAAGTTGTCTTTACAAATGAAAAGAAATGTGTATATAAGGTACAAAATGGGTAAAAGGTGTAAATTTGGAAATTGCAACAAAATTCCAGTTTTTGTGAAACGGAGTGTTTCGGTAGACCGAACTGGTCGTTCCCACGGGCACGTGCATCGAGGTTTGACTTTCTCGGTTCTCATCATCCCCTCCCTCTTGGAAAGGATTCAACCTCGAATCTGGCTTGATTGCACTAGTGTGAGATTCCTTGACCTTTGATCTTGAAACATTGCGGACCACAGGTTCATGCGATGAAGTTGGACCTTCGCGATTCTCATCATCTCCTCTATCTTGAAAGAGATTCGACCACAAATCGACACCTATAGAAAATTCAGACACAATAAATGTAATTGAAAGTTCATACTCACCGTGAAAAATCAATTTGTAGGTGTTACCAAGAACTTGAGAGGTGCCAACAACGCAGGGTAGCATTTTGGATTTTATTCGATCGGGAATCCGTTCTCCCCTTGAAAGGAACCATATCCAACCACCCAGATCAAATACGAATCGCCTCCTACCATTGTTGGTGTTCGAATTGTAGTGCTCATCCTCCCTCTCAATTTGAGACCTGTTCCACTCATGAGGTGACTTAACCTCTTCTTCACTTTTCTTCCCACCCAAGTTACCTCTTTCATCATTAAACAAACACATCAAGTTCAAAATAGCTACCGAGTTAAATTCATGAAGAATTTCAAAAGGAGAAAATGCAGTAGTAGAATGAACACTTTGATTATAAGAAAATCCAACAAAAGATTGACCTTGCTTCCCACTCTTTAGGCCAATCATAAGGTTAGTGCAAAGGAATTGTGTTAAAACTTTATTAACCATCTTGGTTTGGAACGTGGTTTGGTAAGAAGAAATGTTTAAAACTAGAAATTTGCTTCTAAACCTCCCCCACAAATCCCCCAAAATGTGATTAATAAAATGCACAATTATACTCGACAACATTCCCCTATGGATAACATGTAAATGCACTACCTCCTTAAAGAGAAGAATTGTTATGTTGGTAGCATCACTGGATTCATGAAATGTAGCAAAATGTAGTATTCTAATAATCCTACCAACATTCACAAAATTAGCTTCATTCCCTTTCTTGGACCTAAGTAAACCCAATATAAAACTCATAGCATTAGTAATCCAAGGTTTACTCATGATGGGCAAATATGTATGGAATTCTTGAGGCAAAAACTTGAGTTTAGCCATTTTGCAAGTTCGGCATTTACTACAAGTGTAAACATGTTCAACACCAATCTTCGAATTAGGCTCATAAAACTGTTCGCATAATACCCCTAAAACCCTGTTGATTTTAAATCGCCCCATCAAACGACCATCATGTGCCTCTCCCATTAGTAATTCGCATATGGAACTTTTAAAAACAAACAAACTAATTTCCCAAGACAAATAATCATAATGTTCATAGAATCTAGCAAAATCTCGCCTACCAAATGATTCATAGAAATTAAACGATTTTGGACTTTTAGCATCCATGCTCTTGACATGTTCAAGACAAGATGAGTTGGTTAAGGAGGTTAGAAGGAAAATCATTTCCAAGCCAAAATGTTTGGTTAGATCTCCCTTATAGACTTCCCAAACTAGCAATTCCCCTATAAGACAAGTAGGCACATTGAGCTTGTTTTCATAAAATAGGAAGTCATGCTTGTTTTCGCAAAACAGGAAGCCACCATGCACATGAAGGTTATCAAGTATAACATTTTCACACTCCAACAAAATATTTGCTAAGCTTCCATCGATGTCATACAATCATCTAATGTATTCAAAACATAATAACCTTGCATTTAAAGAATTGTTAGAAGCATACCTCCTTGATGTGATGTCGATTATCTCATTTTTGATTACCTCGGTTGTAATTGTCGTTGTAGGAAAATGTTTCCAATAATTTCTTCCATAAGGCATGCTTTTGGATTTCTTTGTTGCTTTGATAAGTTGGCCTCACAATTTCCCGCGACAAAGATATAACCAAACTAGGGAGGGAAGTGTTAGAGTATTCAAGAGTAAAGAATATTTTGGGGTGATCTTTGCTCTCAATTTTCTGGTGGCACTCTTCACACCTCTCCTTTTTCTGAGGTAGGAACCTCAACCCTCGACTTTTCTCTTATCTCTCCTTTTTTTTTGGATTCGTGGCTCCAACCCTCACCGCCTCTCATTTTTCTAGGGACGTGGCCCCAACTCTCTTACTTTCATTTTTGTTTTCTTTCTTCTTCTCTTCTTTTTCTTCATTTTCTTTTTCTTTCTTTTGCTCATTTTCTTCCTCAAATTCCTTCTTGAGCTTCATTCGGTCTTTGCATACTTCTTCCAGGCTCAAAGATAGGATCGCAACCTTTTTTCCATTCATTTGGAAACTACACCAGTTCTTCCTCTTGTCATGTGTCACACTCCTATCACTTTGCCAAGGTCGTCCCAAAATTATGTGTGTAGTGTGCATGGGTAGTACATCACATATCACTTGGTCACAATAGGATCCAATGTTGAAGGCAAGAAGAACCTGTTCACTCACTCTCACTCCCCCATCATCACCCAACCTTTGCAATACATAGGGATTATGATGTTTCTTAACTGGTAACCCCAATTTCTCCACCCAACTAGCACTCACCAAATTCATGTCACTCTCCCCATCTATAATGAGACTACATGCCCTATCCCCCACAAGGAATCTAGTGTAGAAATTATTTCCTCCATGCTTCTCCCTCTCATTATAATGGGCCAAAATATTTGGTAGCCTAGCATTCATCTCCTTCACTACTTCTCTACTTCCACTACCGTCCCTCCTATGGAATGATGAAGTCTTCATTTGCTCAATATTAACCTTCTCATCCATCCCATCTCCACTCCTATCTACCCATTCTCTTTGTCATCTACCCATTCTCCAATCTTCTTCCACTTCTCCACTTCTACCCATTCCATAGAGTGATGAATTTTGCATTCTCGCACTATCAATATTTTCATCAACTCCATTTCTCCTACCTTCTAACCACTCTCTTCTTTTCCTATTCAAACTCCCATTTCGTTCACCATCCTCCTCATTTCTCCAAACATCCTCACTTTTACCCCTAACTTCTTTTCTATTCTTCCTTCCCATTCTCCCATCATCCACCAAAACATCTCCACATTTATCTCTCATCCTTCTATTATCTCTTCCCTCTACTCCATTACTAGTTGATGTACTCTCCCTCTTGTTCCCAAATTTTCTAACCCACCCCCAATCTTCTCCATTTGTCTAGCCATGGTGGTTGAAAAATTTTGTTACAAGTACTTCAAATCTTGAATTTGAGCATTGGAATTTGACATGGCGTGCAAGTGTGAAAGTGTTCTCACAAGAATATTTATCACTCGTGTTTCACTCAATTTAGGCTTTTACCCTCTAATGAGCTCACCACTCTTGCCTTTTTCCACTCAAAATCTCATTTCTCAAGTTCTCCAAGGAAGGTAATCAACTAAACCACAAAGTATAATTCTTGTGGAGTTAGAGAAATCAACAACAATGAAGAAGGAATTTAGAACAAGTAGACACAAATAGCAAGTAGAATTTATGTGCTTGCTATACTCAAAAGGAGCAATATATATGTGGGATAAAATTCTAGGAATACAATTTCAACAATGGGATTGAATAACCACAAGTGTTGACGCCACCAGCCTCTGGGGTACTTACGGCTCGGCCAACACACGGATTGTCCACCGCATGGTGTGGATTTGTTTCACGCGAGGTGGACGCGTCCTCAGGGGGTTTCGAACCTTGGACCTTTGGAATATATGAATTCCAAAGGCCTCCCTGGTAACCACTAAGCTACTTACGGCTCGGCCAACACACGGATTGTCCACCGCATGGTGTGGATTTGTTCCACGTGAGGTGGACGCGTCCCCAGGGGGTTTCGAACCTTGGACCTTTGGAATATATGAATTCCAAAGGCCTCCCTGGTAACCACTAAGCTAAGCCGAGCCGTAAGTACCCCAGAGGCTGGTGGCGTCAACATAAAAACGTAGCTTAGTGGTTACCGGGGAGGCCTTTGGAATTCATATATTCCAAATGTCCAAGGTTCGAAACCCCCTAGGGACGCGTCCAGCTCGCTTGGAACAAATCCACACCATGCGGTGGACAATCCGTGTGTTGGCCGAGCCGTAAGTACCCCAGAGGCTGGTGGCGTCAACAACAAGTATTAGACAAGGCATAGATGTAGAGTAAATAAGCACAAGAGTGTAATTTTCAATGAAGCAATATATCAAACACTTTGTACTCAATCTTGAATGACCTTCAATGTGGGTATAATGTGGATATGTGATAAATCCCCAACAACCCAAATGTGGCAAGGAATGAGTAATCAACAATTTCCCAATGTATGGAGCAAGTGATATATGGAATAAAATGTCGATAACACAATCTCAATGATGAGAATTGGATAGCCCCAAGTAATTAGCAATATATGGGCATTGAACAACAAAGCATTAATGGAGTATTTTTCGTTGGGAAAATTTATCAAATACTTTGAATACACAATTTGGAAAGTGTAGGTTTTGTAGTGAATGAATATGGAATTCCCTCAACAAACTCACAATCAATATACCCAATATACGGAATCAACAATACACATGGACATATAAATTTTCCCCAAATTTTTTTTTTTTTAACAACAATAAGGTAAAGATAGGTTTACCAAATTAGAGCTAAGTTCTGATACCAAATGATGCGAACCCCTTCGGTATGTTGACCGAAAATTCCTACAACAATTTAATACAAAACCCAAGAAAGCTGAAGTGGTAAATAAAGGGATAAACACCTTAACTCAAGTTTAAATCTAACCCAAAATTCAAGGATTAAGCTAACCCTAGCCCAATGGGTATCAACCAAACAAAGTCCAAGGTGGCGGAAAATAAGCAACAATACAAGAATAACAATACTCAAGCAAAGTTGATTAATTTCGAAGAAGATAACAAGAACAAAGGAGGTTTTTATCCTTACCTCAAAGGGGTCTTTCAAGATCAAGCTCTCAAGAGCACTTCAATGAAAAACCAAGTTGTCTTTACAAATGAAAATAAATGTGTATATAATGTACAAAATGAGTAAAAGGTGTAATTTCGGAAATTGCAACAAAAACCCCGTTTTTGTGAAACGGAGTATTTCAGTCGATCGAACTGGTCGACCGAAATTATTTCGGTTGATCACAGGGTCGACCGAAATGGGACTTTCGGTCGACCGTCACTTAGCCGAACGCGACTGAGGCTGAATCCAAACTTCTCTGCAGAAGATCGGTCGACCGAACTTGGCTGAAACTCTAAGCTTCTCATTTTTTGCTTCAACTTGATTCTTGGCTTCTTTTCTTGATTTATTCACATTGTTTTGCCTCGAATCTTGAACCTCTTCGACGTCGGATCTCGTCATGGGTCCCACGGGCATGTCCATCGAGGTTTGACTTTCTCGATTCTCATCACTAGGTTGGGCCAGAATTATGGTGGCGCAGTTGGTGGTTGTCGTTGAAGCGTGGAGTGATGGTGGTGTAGGTGTGGAGTGGAGTGGTGGTGATGTGACAGAGTTGGTGGTGGTCGTGATGGGTAGTATAAGAATTTCTGAGTTTTGACTTTAAACATTTTAAATTTGTGACTTGTGATTAATTTAACATTTTGTGACCTGATTCGATAAGTAGTGATTAATTTAATATTAGGTGATCTACTGATTTGATAATTGTAACTTTGAAATTATTCTTGACTATAATATTGTTAATGTGATATAAAAATTTGACCATTCGTGACTCTAAAATAATTTGTAACCTAAAAAAATTGTGATTGTGACTTAAAAATTTTGTATTTTGTAATCTGAGATTTTATAATGTTGTGACCCTAATATTTATAATTAATAAAATATTTTTAATTACTTAATTTAATTAATTAATTATTAAAACCCGAATTTTGAAATTATACAAGTTTGATCTCAATTTTGAAATTTGCATTTATAATTACCTTATTTATGTATTTTTTCCTTTTTATTATTATTTAGTTAATTTATGTCCCAAATTTTTGGCCAATTTGTAAGCATTGAATACAAATATGATACTTTCCTTCTAATTTATTTTAAATTTGTTAAAACGATTTCCTGTCTTTGGTGGTTCTAGCATTCTAGGAAACATATTGGTGGGATTTTGAATTTTTAAACACAAATTACTGGTAGAATTCAAAATAAAATTGTTGGCAATAAGATTTTGTACACAAAAGTGGTTTTATTTCTTCTATTTGCAATTGTTGAACTCAGTAAAATGACACACTACCATTGGTTTTTGTTCTATTTAGATTTTTTTATAATCAACTGTGCATGTTGGTTTGGGTTTGGTTAAATCGGGTTTTCAACGGAAACCGCGACCCAAACCAAATCGATCAACATTTAGCCCATGTTCTCATTGCTGTTTTGAGGTCGTTTTCTGTTTTTATTT
This sequence comes from Ligustrum vulgare, assembly GCA_963555705.1. Taxonomy (NCBI): domain Eukaryota; kingdom Viridiplantae; phylum Streptophyta; class Magnoliopsida; order Lamiales; family Oleaceae; genus Ligustrum; species Ligustrum vulgare. Next base: position 34,589,565 of record OY743173.1, on the reverse strand, counting down.
TCGAAAACGTTAAAAACGCGTTCTCTTTACCATTTTCGAAAACGCATTTTGGAAAACAAAAAAAAAATTGTACACAAAACGGAAAACGCCCGAAACATCGTTTTGGACGTTTTGTGTGTATTTCGATAAAAAATGTCCAAAACGCGGAAAACGCATTTTGGGAATTTTTTTTTTTTTTTTTTTTTTAGAACTAAGCTTAATATAAAGTTTTTATTTTTATTATTATTTTTTTTTTTAGAATTATCCTAACTTGGAACTAAGCCTAAATAATTTTTTTTTTTTTTTTTTAGAATTATCCTAACTTGGAACTTAGTTTAAATAAAATTTTATTGAATTCAATATCAACATTACAAAAAAAAATTAAATGAGAATTCTTGTTGTTATATTTCAAAAAATGCAATGATAAATGGACTCTGGTAATTTTGAAAGAACTTGCATTTTCTGGATTTTAATAGAAGTAGAGCTTTCTCAAGTCCCGAACCTGACCAAGCTGTGTTAATATAGACTCTTAATGCTCACATTAGTGTGTTGCATGTAGCCATAATTTTAGTGTATTGTGAAAGGAAATTTGAGTTGGAGTTAGTAGTATTCTGGTAGCAAATTAATTAAAAATAGTTTAAATAGTGTTTTGCAAAATTTCAAACAGAACGTGTTTTCCAGCTTTTCATTTTCAAAAACAGTTTTCAGAAATGACAAACCAAACGCGTTTTCAGCAAATTTGAAAACAAAAATGAAAACACAAAACACAAAACATTTTCGAAAATGAAAATACAAAATAAAATACAAACAGAACGCCACCTTATATTTTCCAACCCGCAAACCCAATGACTTGAAAAACTAACCCAAACCGATTGGGTCGATCGAGTTCATCGATTTGGTTTGGTTTTTTCCCAGCCCTACTTGTGCTCCATCTCAACTGGAAGATGGCATGTCTTTCCAAATACAAGGCGATATAGAGACATCTCAATAGGTGTTTTGAAAACTGTTCAATAAGCCCACAAGACATCATCTAGCTTTTTGGACCAATCGTTTTTTGATAGAATAGCCTCTGTTCGGATAACCCATTTTTTTGGTTTTTAAACCAATTTTTAAACTACACAATTTTTCAAATCAATTTCTAACCCTACACATTTTCTTTCTCCACTTTTTAACCATTTATCTAGTCTCTATTTGGGAAAAAATGTTTTTTTATGTTTTTAAACAACACAATTCCCAAAATCACTTTTTAACCACACACATTTTCTCTCTCCATTTTTCAACCACATATTCTACCTAGAAAAAAAATTAAAAAACACGTTTTTAAACATACAATTTTTAACAAACAGAGGCTAAAAAATCACAAAAAAATTGCTTTTTTTTTTTTTTTTTGTTGAAAGCCTCCGAACAGATGCTAAGAAGTTTGGTGAGTATTTGTTTCCGTTTTAAAATTGGGTGAGTAAGACCCCGTTCTCTTTACTGTTTTCAGCCCGTTTTGAGTTTTGAGTTTTTGAAAAAATCCAAAACGCGTTCACTTTGTCCATTTCCAAAAATTCGTTTTCCAAAACAAAAAAAAAAAAAATACACACAAAACTCAAAACGAAATTATCACGTTTTGGCCATTTTGGGTTAAAAAGTCCAAAACGTGCGTTTTGGACATTAAAGTCACTATTCACGTTCAGCAAACAAATCAAGGGAAAATGGTATTTCTCTCTCCAGCTCACCCATCTCCAGCAACGTCCGCCGTCTGCAAGTGAAGTTCTCCTACCAGCTGCCTTCGTCTTCCTGTGCTCCGTTGCCGACGACCGGCGACACCTCTTTCGAACACCCACAACTCCACTGCCGACGACGTCTTAGGTTATCTCCATTTCTCTCATTTTTCTTGTATTTATAGTTGAAATTGATTGTGCCTTGTCCATTGTAGATCTACCAATTTCTTGTGAAGTTTTTTGATTTTGAAGCATATTTGAGTCTAGATCTATATATATATATATATATATAAATATATATATATATACATATACGGAGCAGTGGCCGGCTGCCACTGCTCCACTTCGATGATATATATGTATATATAGGGCCACTGCTATATATATATATATAGCATTAAACTATTAAACTTGACTTTGGGTATAGACTTAACCCTGTAAATGCTGGAAAAGGGAACATTTGTGTAATAATGGGACTCAGATGCTGATTTTTTACGACCTAGAAACCCAACAAATGAAGGTAGCTTCAACTCAGAAATACAATTATTTGGTATCTGGGGCGCACTACTATGTGGAGTGTATACTCTCAACAAAGGGGTTTGAATGCCTCAGAGAAAATGCAAAAAAGATGAAGTGGCCAGAGATGTTATATGATTTTTGAAATCTAACTTAGGTCTTGGGTAAGTTTATTTTATTTTATTTTACTGTCATAGTTTTGTCATTAATTTAGGAGTGCTTTTTACATTCAGGAAATGTTACTAGTGATCGCTAGCTTATTACATTCGAGATTATTTAGTTTAAGTGAAATTTACATTCTTTATGTAATTTATTACCAGTACCTCTGTTGTGCCATCAACTTGTGTGAAAATTTAAAGAACTTGGACGTGGTGCAAAAGTGCTAAGAGCCTATGACTATTATAATTGTTAGCCTTTCATAACTTATATTAATGAACTAGTTATCCTACAACTAATATTATTTGGGTTAGTTCATATAAGAAATGTTTAGCTGTTTGAGGGAGTCAGATGTATCATTATGGCTTATTTCACATTTGTTGGTACTTGAATGATTTATTTGTGAATCTAGTATTATCTTCTATGTTATATTCAAAGCTTCCATATTTTTCTATTTATTTTCTATTGATATGACATTCATAATATTCGCCAAATGGCATTATAAGCAGATGTGCTAGGAGTAAAATTTTAAATGAAAACTGAAGCAAGGTTGGCGCTTTTTATGTGTTAAACTGCAGGTTTCTTGGTATAACCACTGTTTTTCTTCCTTTTTTTAGTTCTTTATTTCCTTCCTTCTCCATGTTTGTGGAAGTTGATGTAGGAATTGAAATCTTGATGTATTATATTATTTAAATTGTGTGTTTTTATTATTAAAAAGAAAGAATACTCCCCATGTGACAATTTGAGGAATTCTTAGAATTCAATTTTTATGGGATTAGTCATAATTTTTCACCTAAAGTACTTGTGGGAGTTCATGTAGGAATTCAAATGTTGAGGTATTACATTATTTAAATTGTGTGTTTTTATTTTTCCATTTTTTAGTCAATGTGAGACGATTTATAAAGTTGAAGTCATTATATTATTTTGCCATTCAATTATCTTTTAATATCTTTTTAATGCTTCATTTCTTTTATTATCTTTTCATTTGATTACAAATCTCATCAAACATAGACAATGGGGGGTCATAGAGGTAAAACAAAGGAACCAATGGCATGGTCGCATGAGAATGAGCATGCTTTCATCGGAATGCTTTATGATCGTGTGAAATCAGGTGTACTACAGACATCCACTTTCACGAAAGATGAATGGGGTAGAATCAATCAAGCTATGATTGAAAAAACAAAAATGGATTATGGCATCGATAGACTTAAGGGTAAGTGGAATCGCTTGCGGTATGTTCATCGAATGTTCTCCGACCTGCTGGGACATACAGGGGTAACATGGGATCCAAATACCAATCAAGTTATTGCTGCTGAGGAAGTTTGGCAACATTTTTACACGGTGAGTTTTTTTTAATTACAACTTTAAATGTTAGCAATAGTACTATTTCATGTGTTTTTATATGGTACAAATTTTAAAATATTTGTGCTCATGCAGATTAATAAGGATACGTATAAGCTTTTTAGGAAGGAAGGATGCAAGAATTATGAGATTCTTGGGGAAATTTTTAGTGGGACCACAGCAACTGGAGGTTTAGGAAATGCATCCGCTCAACTTCCTCCAACATCAGATGAGGAAAGAGATTTGGAGGATGCTTTCTTGACTGGAGGAGTCCATGTCCATATGTCGAATGATGATGGTATAGATGACATTGGAAAGACTCGTCGACGTGAAGAGATTGGAACAAGTGGTGGTGGACGACGACGGAAGGAACCAAAGACTAGTAAGTCTGATAAGCTTGAAGCATGCATGGCCCAATTTTCTTCTACTATGAGCATGAGGAGTGAAGAAAATGAACTACAGAAGTTATATCTGCAAGAAAAGCTCGCAAAGTTACAAGGAAAATATAGGATTCCATCTGACAGTGAAGCATCTACTCTCGATCTTTATTCTACTTCAGCTTGTCTTGACATCCTCAATGATATGGACGATGTTTCCAATGAGATGTACGCTAAAGCTATAACCAGATTTAAGGATCCAGATTTCAGAATGTCATTTGTGAAGATGCCGGCATGTAGGAGGGGACCAGTATTGGAATTTGTTTGAGTTCAGTGTTTGGGAGTGGAGAGTACTATTTGGACTGTTGTTATTTGCTTATATTTATGTACTGTTGGATGGTACTGTTGGATTGTTATTTTCCTTCAAAATGCGTACTCATGTTGGACTAGCCCTATTTTTCTCTTTATGTAGTATTTGATGTTACCGTTTGGTTTTATATGTGAAGCGTGTATTATGTTTGATTCTATGTTAATTTGACTTTTTTTTTTTCCACCTTCTCTGACTTTCTCACTATCAATGAAATTATATGTGCTATACAGGATGTCTTTGAACGACGAATCTGAGTCAAGTGAGGATGATGAAATATTCACAGATGACTTTGACGTCATCATGGAGGAGTTGATGATGTTGAACGTACTTTGTGCGAGTGAGAATACTTTACTAGAGAGGATACCATGTAGGACATATATGCTTACTGGTAAAATGTACATTATGGAAATCATAAATGGACATCCAGATATTTGTCATCAGATTTTTCGCATGCAAAAACATGTGTTCTTAAATTTTTGTGATGCTTTGAAGCAGAGGGGGTTGTTACAAGACGGTAAAAAGGTTACCGTCGAGGAGGGTGTTGCCATGTTCCTTATGATTGTGGGGCATACAACACGGTTTAGTGTCATAGGAGATAGATTCCAACATTCTAACAATACAATTCATAAATGGTTTAAGCGTGTGTTGCGCGCTGTTTGTGCATTTGGAACAGAGATAATACGTCCGATAAGCCGAAATAGTGTGCATGAGAGGATTTTGCAGAAATATCCATACTTCAAAGATTGCATAGGTGCGATAGATGGAACACATGTAGCAGCGTATGCACCAGCTTCGAGGCAGACATCATTTCGTGGGAGGAAAATCAATGTCACACAAAATGTGATGCTGACTTGTGATTTTGATATGAAGTTTACTTTCGTTTATGCTGGATGGGAGGGTACTGCAAATGATTCGAAGGTTTTCATTGATGCGGTGACACGACCTTCAAACAACTTTCCAATGCCTCGAGGAGGTGTGATATAATATTCTCGTCAATTTCATACATATTTAATCGTTTGTCAAATACTATTTAATCATTTCAATTTTTTTGTGATAGATCAATTTTACCTGGTGGATTCCGGCTACCCTAATATGCCTGGTTTTCTTGCTCCATATCGTGGACGTAGATACCATCTCCGTGATTATGTAGGCCGTGGAAGGCCGCGTGGAAAGGAAGAGCTCTTCAACTACAGACACTCCTCATGTCGTAACATTATTGAACGTTGTATTGGAGTTCTAAAAGCCAGATTTCCTATCTTGAAGTATATTACCAATTACCCACTTACAAGGCAAAGACAAATTCCAACCGCATGCTGCGCGATACATAATTTCATTCGCCAAGTGGATGCGCTCGATAGATTGTTCAATGAGTATTCAGTAGAGAATATGATATTCCCAGAAGTCCCAGGGTCCAGTGAAGATCAAGATGCTATAAAATTTGATGCTAGTCAAACAGGTCAAATGGCACAAGTCAGAGATGAGATAGCTACGCAAATGTGGAATGAGTATTCCAGGAGATGCGTTTAATTGCATTAATATAATTTTTTTTCTTGAATTAACTTTTTTGTAACAAAGATTAATTGTGCTTATTCTGCTCATTCACAATGGCTTGATGTTGTTACATTTGAACTACTATCCAATATATGAACTAATATATATTAATTACTTTAGATTTCAAGTTTTACATGTAGCTAGAATAACCAAATGTTTGTTGAATAGAGAACTTACTGATTTTTTGACATTAAACTTAATGTAATTCAACAAATCAACCATTTTTTAAATATAAAATATCAAAAAAATAAACAAAATTTTTTTTCAGAAAATTAGACAAAGTAAACGCATTTTCCAGTTTTCCATTTTTGAAAACAGTTTTCCAAAATCTCAAAGAGAACATGTTTTCAGCAATCCCAAAATAAACAACAAAAATCCAAAACTCAAAACAAAATTCAAAACTCAAAATTCAAAATCGAAACACAAAGAGAACGGTCCCTAAATATTTCTATTTGTAATTTTCGGTGAATGTTTGTTCATTTTATCTCTCATTCTTCAATTTTAAGAAAAGAATTGAGAAAATAAACATTATTTATGACGTCATCAGGCGAAGACCGCTTTTCGTCATCTTGCCCAAGTACAATGCACGATATTATCTAATTGTGGTAAATTTATGGAATCTTCTGGGAAGGAGAGGACGCGGTGTTTCTGACACAGAAATTCGTCTCGGGGCCCGTCTGCATCAGCTCACCAATTCTTAATCACCACGTATAAAATGGTCACCTGTTAGGCTGTTAATGTTTCAATCTATTAACTGTGGTGCGGCAAATAATAAACCGTGGTTGATTACATAACCCACCCCTTTCAGCAGCCCTATAAATACCCACTCTCATTACTGTGTTTACTGGGTTCCTTAGTGAAGTGTAGAGAGAGAAAGACAGTTATTCCTCATTGAGGTTGAGGTTTTTTCTCCTTTCTGAGTCATTGATCTATTACCAATCACAATATTAATTACATGTTTTTTCTTTTTTCTTTTTTTGTTCCTTCTGTTATACTTATTGGATGCTATATTTGATCAGTTCAGGATATGATTTGAAGTAGAGAGTGGAACAGATACTACTACAGTACTACTCAAGGTTTGATTTAATTTCTCTGAATCATTAATTTTGTTTCTCTTGATTCTTTTGGATAATTTTAATTCTTTTTGATATATCGGTTTTTGCTATGTTTATTGATGCTTCATTTTGATGATGTTTTATTTATTCTTGTAGCACCATATTTTCAATTTTCCAGAAATTTGCCCCTAATTTGTGGTAATTTCATGGGTTTTTATCGAATATGGAAACTGTACTGATCTGGGCCTTATTTGATTTATTCTATCGGCAAACTGTGAGGCAATTTGCAGTTATGGAGTCCAAAGATGATTAGTTACACTGTGTTCGGCTACATGCCTATATACATACATAGATCCATACCTATGAGTGCATGCCTACTCACTAGTACATATATGTTTGTGTAGTGATCGAAGCTCAGTTTCGATCAAAACCCATCCCATAACCAATTCACAGAAATGCAATCAATCAGCACACAGATAATTCATCTTTTTTGGTGCCATTTTCTCTTAAATCAAACTTGAAAATTACTTGATAATCAAACTTATTAAGTGTTTGTGGATCTTAATATTCGTCATATTACATACTGTTCTGCTAAACTTTATTAGTCCAAGGCTACCGGCAGTATATGCGTCTGCACAAATTATTATAATGAAAATCGACTCTTCAATCTAATGCACAAGTATCTGATAATTTGTTTCGTGGTTTAATTAGCCTCGTGCTGCTGATTATTTTTTATACTAATGGCGTCTGTTGTCTTTCTTCACTATTTTATAGATGCCATGCTAAGCATATTTTCTGAGCAGTGTTCTAAAAAGCGGGAAAAGGCGCTGCCTAGGCGTGAGGCGTCAGCCAAACGCGTCGCAAAGGTCAATGCGCAGTAAAATGAGTTTAAACTAAAAAAACCGGTCCAAACCAATAAAAAACAGGTACAAACCGGTAAAAAACCAGTCCAAACTGAATTTTACCGGTCCAAACCCGTTAAAAATCGGTCAAAAAAATATTATTTATTTTTATTTTAAGTTAAATTAATAACTAAAAATTAAAATTAAAAGGCCAGACACCTTAAAAAAGGGCGCCAATGTGAGATTGGTGAACCTTCTAGTTTATATATAAGAATTTGAGTCCTCATTTAAGTGTTTCTATCCAATGTGGGATTGGTGAACCTTCTAGTTTTCGTTATTTTCAATTTACGATTTGTTTAAAAAGCACAAGCCAGGCCGGTGCAATTGGAAGTTGTGGCCTTAGCTGGTCTCCATGTCGTGGTTTTGAGTCCCCACCAGTTGGATTTTTCACTTTTTCCTACTTCTTTTTACTTTTTAACTTCTTATTATTATTGTGTTATTTATATTTCTTTCCCCTTTTTTTTTAAGTCCCTCTATTTTGAAAATTCCCTCTATTTAGAAAATTATTTTTTCTTTATATTCTCTTTTATTTATTTAAATCTCCAAATGTATAAAATAATCTAGTTAGTAATTTTGAAATTTAATAGTTTTATTTGAAAAAAATCTATCAATGTCTTAAAATAATTAAAATAATATTAATAATACGAAACACATTATGACGTCTATTCTTCGCATTGGTACGCATAAACCTGTGATTCTTGATTCTCGACCTCGTCGCCACGCAACGCATTACGCCTTTTAGAATAAATATTGATTCTGAGACAACCTAAATTCAAGTCTACAAATTTTCATGTAACTCATATATTAAAGAGGTATATGTAACATACAGAATATCTTCATCTGTACATTTGCTTATCTATATTGTCTACCTTTGTTATATCTGGAATTTAAAGTTTTCTACTTTTGTTATACCAATCTGCATTCCGATTTAGTGCATTATTTTTTATTTTATTTTTTAATCTTTCTAGATAAGATGCTACAATTTTCTTGCTCTTCACTATTTTGTAGACGCTCAGCATGTATTCTGAGAACCCAAATTTAAGGCTACATGTTTTCATGTCACTTATATTATGTCCCTATTTGGCCCCCAATTTTTGGTGAAAATTGTGGTTTGGAATAGTATTTTTGTTGAAAATGTGTGGCTAAATTATTTGAAAAGTCAAATATTGTGGGCTTACTAAAATGAATGGTTGATATTGAGTGTTTTAAAAACATGGTTTTCAAAAACTAGAGGCCAAATCGGGGCATATTAAAGAGGTATATATAACATCCTGAATATCTTCATCTTTACATTCGCTTATCTATATTGTCTACTTTTGTTATATCTGGAATTTAAAGTTGTGTGCTTTTGTTATGTTGCTCTGCATTCCAATTTAGTACCTTTTTTATTTTGTCTTTCCAGATAAGACACTACGGTTTTCTTGCTATTCATTGATTTCGATTCGCCATGTGTCCACCAATGCTTTCCCCACTTTTTGAAATTGGCTCAAGTGATGAACAAATCATTTCATCACTTGATAAGTACATATGTGGATCCCCTCTTCCAAGTAATGTGATAGCTGATGTAGACCCATACCAGTGCAACCCCTCAGATTTACCAGGTTAGTTCGGAGTACCCATCTTTTGCAGTTATCTAATAAATTTTTTGTTGTTTTCTGATTGAACTTTTATCTCGATTGGATAAAATTCACAGTTGTCTCTCACAAGATCATCAGGTTTTGAGTGTGCAATTGCTTAAGAGATTGGAAGTTACTCTCAACTTTGTTGCCAAAAACACTTCAAGCTTAAAAAAAATAATAATAAAGAAATAAAGTCCTACAGGGAGCTAGAAGTCTACACTTGATAATTATTGATCATTTTAAATTGTCTTATCTTTTAACTCAGAGAAGTGGATTTCCACGTAAATAAAGTAATTTAAGTAAAAATGTTAATTTTCTTCTGATGAATCAGATACCTTTCTTACGTTCTATTTTCACATGAACTTTGAGGCCACCTGGTTATGGACTTCCTACTCATTCAAACACGGGTCATTTAATGTTCGTTCTTGCAATTTAACCATGACAACTACAAACCTAATTACTTACCTCAAAAAATGGGTAAATGCAGATGGAATTTGGTACCTTGTACATTCAAATTCAAATGAGAAAAAAGAGACAGCCTCTGGATTTTGGAAAGCCAATGGAGAATCTCATGAGATATATTTGAACTCTGAATTCAGTGGTTGGAGAACTGCTCTTGAGTTTTTTGAAGGTCAAGCCCCTAATGGAAGAAGAACTGGTTGGCTTATTCACGAGTACACGATAACACAAAAGGGATTATGTCACAAAACCAAGCCAAAGGTATTTTAGCTGCAACTAACTGGCATTGGTCTATTCTATACATCTCCACCAACTTTACCAGTAAGAAACCAGTTTGGTTGGATAATGTGCAGGATTCTAAATCACTTTGCTTCCGTTCGAGTGTTCATAGCCCCAAAAATGAGATTCAGCCCAGATATGACAAGACTTCTGTTAGTGCAAAATGCATTGGTTCAGTGGCATCAGTTAACCCAAACAATGATAATATCTCGGCACAAGATTCTTCAAGCAAATACGAGGTTGGTCTGCCATGCATCCTTGTTTTTGTTGTATGCATCATTTTTTCCTATGTCTTCGCATCTCTGGTTTTTTCTGTCTTTATTATATATATATATATATATATATATATATATATATATATATATATATTCTCTCTCTGTCTCTTTTCTTCTTCCTATTGCTACTTGGATGGGATGTTATTTGCAGTGCTATGTTATTAAATCAGTGAGTATTCTGTTGTCTGATAATCATTCTTTTTTTACTCCATATCTATTTAACTGCTTGAGTGACTTTCCTCGCGTATTTTTTTCCCAATTGAACATTAAAAGGTTAACTAGATAAAGCCTTTGTATGTCTTAATTTTCTAAATAGAGTGCTCTTTAATGACTTACCTACCAAAGATTTTCTCATATGCTGCCAGCAGTATTAACATCTGCAGAAATGGATTGCAGGAAAAGAAACTGCAATTGCATACATTGCTTACACTTTGAGATGATGAGATAAACAATGTATTATATAAATGTCTTGGATTTTGTTTGAAAATATATCGTCAATTTTGTTTTTATTTGTCCTTTAATGCTTCGGTAAGTTACAGAACCATAAGGATCAGTGTGATTTTCCCCTTTTCGTGTTCTTGTTTGTCAGCTCTTGATTCATGGGGCAGGGGCTTTCTCAGTGTCCTGGTTTTGCTCTTCCCCTGTTTTCTCATATCTGCTTATGATTTTGTAGGTGAAGAAGGTCGAGAACTCTTTTCCAGATGATTTTCTAGATGATTTTCCAGAGCTAGAATATTTCTTGGGAGGCGACTTCTTGGAATTGGATGATCTTCTTTCTTCTAGCTCAGAGAATTCAAGTTGTCCAAGCCGGGCATCCGATGAATATTTTGATTCATTGGCCTTGTTGCAGGACCTGAACGATGACAAACAACTTCAAGGGAAGGATTTGAGCAAGTATAGTTTTTCTGCATCTGTTAGACCGGATAAGGTGGTTATGAAGCCAGCCACTTTAGGTATGTAGAGATTTCCAATCATGCTTCTTCTGTGGACCCTATTCATATCACTTTCTCTATTCTAGTCTTAATAGATACTGCATATATCTTGAAGTCTGGGAAGTCCATCTCTTATTGGTACACAAAGTGCTTGTTTGATTTCCATAATTTTTGGAAAAAAGTTGAGTTTTTGTGAGAATGTATGGTGTAGATCGAGTTGAAAAGTCAAAAATTGTAAGCCAAAAGTAAGATGTGGTGTGGAATGAGTACTGTAGAAAAATGAGATGAAAAGAGTGAGAACCAAACAAGGGCTAATTCATTAGCCATGATATGATGACGTTCAATTCAATAGCATTTTTCTAACTCCAGAGTTTTAAAATGCACCTCACATACTTTTCATTTTTCCATCGTTATCAGTAGTTCACATACTTTTCAGGCTTGAACACATCATCTAAAAATTTAAGCTGTTAGAGAGGGAAGGAGTTGGATAGTACTGGAATGTAATCATAAACAAAATAAGCTTATTTAGCAGGGAAAGCATGAATTACAATAACTTCACCGAAAATTAAATCGTGAAAAAAATTGAATTTTCGCATGAAGTAACATCCATACTTTTGAGGCATACTTGAGTTCATTTCTTATATAGCAGATTACTGGTTTGCAGCACTTGTTAATTTATCCCTTTTGAAACGTTATCCTAGGGTCTATAGAGAGTGGCACTGGAAGTAAACATGCAGTAGAAGGATTCCTAACTGGGTCAGCACCCGACACAAGGTTCCCAGATAAACAATTCGAAGAGCACGCAAATCAAAGGCAAAATCCCGAACACAGAATTAAAGGCACGGCAAATTTCTGTGATGAAGCAAAGCCATCTGCTAGCCGAAAAGGAAGAAAGTCTAATGTAGGCAGAATCAATAGGCTCAGGGAGATTTTCTGTTGTTTCTAAGTACTAGTAATCGCACCCGTGCGATGCACGGAATAAATAATATTTATTGAATAAATTGTAAAAATATAATGCCCAATAAAAATAACACAATAAAAAAATAATAATAATAACTTGCATACACAAATTGTGAATAATTTGTAATTTCATTTCACCCATAAGATTTCTTTCTTTAATGCATAAATTGTATATTCAATATACAATCAAAATATAAAAGAAAAGAAAAGAAAAGAAAAGTTATAAATTGCATTTTTTTAACAGTTAATTGTTCATTATTTAGCTTCCTTAGTTTATTTATTCATATAGAATTGATTATTCAAAAATAATTTTTTTTTAATGTTCATTCACAACCACATATTATTTAAAAACTAATTTTTCACAATTGCACATAATACTTTTTAACCATACATTCTAAAAAAAGAAAATCAAATTTTAACCACTCAATTGATTGATTTGACAATTATTTTATTTTTTATACTACATTCTTCACTTTCAATCACACATTTAAAACCATTTCTATAGTTTATATCAAATTTACTCATATTCAATGGTTTCAAATACAATGTGACATTTTATTTTTCACCAAGTATTGAAAATGGGACATGTTACCCACACACATACAAAACTATTTTTTGTGCATGTTAAATAAATGTATGTACTATATTTTATTTTTAAATAGAATAAGTTTGATAAAACCTTATATTTTTATTTTCTATAGAATTCAATGAATTAATTGTTAAAGTCCGTAATATATATTTTACAGATTGATGTTATTTTAAATTTATAAAAATTAAAAAAAGATAAATGAACAAAATGAGTAAATTTATAAAATTAATTTCAAAATTACCAGAGAGTTTATCGAAACCTGAAATTGTAGAAATTAAAATGATTCAATTGAATTTACTTAGAAAGATCGGATATCATTATTTTTTTTAATTTGATAAGAAAAAAGATTTGAAATTAATCATTTATGTCAAATTAAAGTTAGGTAAGAAATTATAAATATCATTTTATGACTTAGATGAGATAAATTAAAAAGATTGGATATTGAAAAAAGTAAAAAGTATAAGTAAAACTTTTACCTTTATTATTTGAGGCAATTTTAAGAATGATATATTTAGAGCTTGCTCTCACTTTTTAACTTGTATTGATCTTCTCGTTAAGATCATGAATTTGACACCTATATTGCATATTTTTTGACTTCAAAATATTATAATAATTATCAAAAGAATAAAAATAATATACAATTTGATCTTTTTATAGATTTTTTATTTTTTACAATCAATAAGTCATTTATTACATGTCACCTATAATTAATTTTGCATTAATTGAAGTTTCCTAATTCAATTATTAAAATAATTAATAAAATTACAAAGTTTCCTAAAATAGTAGGAAAAATGGCGGGAAACTATGTGTAGATTTTTTTGGCTGCTATACTATCTATATCTATATTATATATTAAAGCAGAACAGCCGTCAAAATTTTTCCCGCCCATTTTCAGTTTCCATTTTTGGAATTTTTTTTTTTTTTCAATTGAATTTCCGGAATTGGAAAATGAGTTGTTGACAATTAATGAGACATTTAATGTGGGAAAGTGTGTAATGCATTGTAAATAGGCACTTGACTACATGTATTGAATGCTAATAATTTGTCTACTCTCTCTCTCTCTCTCTCTCTCTCTATATATATATATTTCCTGTAATTTTTATGGATCCTATAAGAAATAATTGTGGACATAACATTTATTTATATTCCAATTCATTCACTTCACTCATTAATCCATCCAAATTTGTAATTGTTTTAACACCGATGAATCATTTCATTGTACGTGTTTTTCATATTTTGAAAATCAAGCTAATTATATTTAGGTAACAATATTCATACAACACATTTTTTTAAATTTACACCATAATTTAATTGCAAGATAGATCTTCGGTATTTGTTTAGTTTTGCTTTTATATTCTTAACTTTTTTTAATCGCATTGTTATTTATAACATTCAATTAATTAATAAATTTTATTTCTAATCACAAATTTTATTCAAATATTCTGCTAATTTGCATTGAAAGGATGTGCAATATTTTTTTTAACTTTTGTATTAATTATTTATTTTGATTATTTAAAAATATGAGAGATAAATAAGTGTTTTTCGCTAACAAAACAAATATATTGAATGAAAATCGTCTCAAAAGACAAGATGTGAAAATTAATAAAGAGTTGATGATAAAAAAATTACAAAAAAATTTAATATAACTATTATAATTTGAAGTAGTTTTATTGTTTGTTCTTTTTTGTTTAGTTAAAAATATTAGTGACAAGTAAGTTTGTTTGCATTAATATTCATCATTAATTGCTTTATAAAAAATAAATTTTATAAAGAAATTAATACATTTGGAAAACTACACATTAACTTTGAAAAACAAAAATAGCTTTACTTTTTCGTGCATTATTTGTGCATTAATTAGATTAATATTTTATTAAACTTTAATATTTGTTCTTTTTTGTTAATTTTAAAATATTAGTGACAAATAAGTTTGTTTACACTTCTTAATAATTTTTTTTTCCAGAAAACGGTAATTTTTTTTTTTTAAGAAAACGGTGACTATTCATTTTTTTTAATTATTTGAATTATACTTGCTAAATCAACGTAAGAGGTACTTATGATAATTAATAATTTATTGAAATTAAAATTAATTATTATGTCATCACATTAATAAAATTTGAATGGTATTATGGAAATCATTTTACGTAGTGAAATTAATTACTATGTTATGGATGACGTGTTGGCTGTATTTGGCCCCTGTTGGAGACCCATTATTTGGAATAATGTTGTTTGAAATAGTAAATTTTTTGGAGATGTGTAGTTAAAAATTAGAGAATATTTTTGAACTTATGTGTAGATTATTTTATTGGTATATAATGTGTGGTTGAAAATGAGTTTTTTAAAAATGAGATTTAAAAATAATAGGTACCAAATAGGGGCTTGATGATGCGTTTAGTGCAATGGGAAATGAAATTGAAATTATTAAGGATGTTCATTTTAATACTTAACAACGCTACTCCAAACAATGTGCAAATATATGTTATTTTCGATAAAAAAAATAATATCAATTTTTTTTTTTTTTGAACAACTTCAATTTTTTTTTAATTTTTTTTATGAAAAAATGTGGAAAAATTAATAATTATTTACTACTTAAATATATAAATTGATTTTTATTACTCAAAGAAGCTATTATAACTTGAAGTAGTTTTATTGTTTGTAAAATTTTATTAATTATTTTAATATATTATTTTTTATGCATTTTGTGTACGGGAGAAATCTTATATTATTATTATTATTATTATTATTATTATTATTATTATTATTATTATTATTATTATTATAATAGGATAGTTGACCCATGTTTTCCCGCCTAAACTGCTCTCCATTTTTTTTTTTTTTTTTGCCTTCCTCACGGTCAAATTGTGGCAGTTATTTGTCGACTTATGATGATGAGGATCAGTGCATTGGTACTGACAAATTGTTTAATCTTTTTTTTTTATCTAACTTTGTTTAATCAATTCTATAATGCATTGATTCATTAATTGGATCATTTTCATATGGATTTCAAGGACAAATTATGTAACATTCAAGAATGGAAAAAAAAAAAAAAAAAAAAAAACCATTTCCGTTTGAGAAATAGAAATTTTTTTTTTAATTTTTTTTATCATTATTATATTTTGACATTCTAAAAATATCTACAAAAATATTATTTGTAGCGTTGAACAACATTAACGTAAGAAATAAAAAAAACATTGTTATTTTCAAAAAAATAAATTTAATTCACGTGTAATTCTTTTTCATGTATTGATTGATGTTCTGCACAATTAAATTGGAAAGTTTTAATATCCTAAATTTTAAGAATCATAAATTTTGAAAGAAGTGTTTTGTAATTTACATTGAATTTTGCTATTGAAACTTTTATGTTTATTCATATTCTTTCTCATAAAATATGAATTTAATTGTTTTCGTCGTGTATTTCTCACATTTTCATTAATTAATAATTATAATTTTTTTTTCCCGTGCAACGCACGGGTGCGTATACTAGTTATTATATATATTAAGATTACTCACGTGTATAATGTAACAGAAGTAACAGGCATAGGCATATTTGTCAAAGTAATTATAATTGAACGAATTGCTACACGTTGAACATGTATGGTTAAGCTTAAAACAAATATATAAAAGTTATTATGAATATTTTTTATTTTTTTTCAACCGTTAAAACGATTATCTACATCTTCTTACCAAAAACTTTGTTTGAAGGTATTTTGCCTTTACTGCGAGACTCTCTGTTTACTTATTTTCGAAATTTCTTCTTCTGGATCTTATTCATTTGATTATTTCCGTAAGTTGCAAATTTGAACACCTGTAGGTGTCGTATAATATTTGGTTGGTAGAACTCTCTTTTTTGGCCGTTAGGATATTTGTATATTGCTCTTGTACAAAACCCAGATCATACCTAGGTCTGGGTGGACTGGGTCGGTCGGGTTCTCTGGATTGACCCCAATTGTTAAAGTGATTTGATCATATCAGATTTTAGGGATCACCCGTCCTGATTTTAGGCTCGAATCGTAGGTTTCCTATCGATTCGACTGAAGATTTGAAAAATCAAGAAAAGTGCACTTTTGACCTCATGACCGTTTAGAAAAGTCGAATACAAAAATTTGATTCTTTATATGTCTCTTGTGGTTGCTTTTGTTTACCAAGTGTATATGCGTTTTTTCAGTAGATGGTGAAATGGGAGAATTTATGATACATTTCATGTATGATAAAATACATAAATTTGTGAAATATAGTGGATGTTTATCTTCTCGTGACTACAAAAGTGCTCTGATTAACTATACGAGTGTTTGAAGATGAGGACTCACATTGCTTAAATAAATCCTGAAATTTAAGACTTGTTGAATTTTTATTTGTTTGAGAACTTGTTTGCACGAGTCTTGAGTGGGACTTGGATTTGAATTTTGAAACTTGAGTTTGATTTGCTTCGATTTTGATCTCCTGAGCTTGACTTGATTTTATTCGAATTTGAAGGATCTTTTTGAAATTTTTTCCAACTTTAATTTAAGAGATTTTCTCCTCTTCATCCAGACACAGAAAATTTTATCTTGGAGTTGTAATTTTGTTCCTGGACTTCAACAACTTATTTCTCTCATGGACTTTTGGTCCTATTTATAGGGAAATTTGGTAATCACTTTTCAACTTGTTACAGAAATACCCTTAAAGTTATGATAATTTTAAAAAATAATATGAAAAGTGTTTTGAAAGTAAAAAGTAAGGCATAAAATTAAGTGTCATGTTAAAAAAAATATATACATATATATGCAATGTCAGTTTTCAATTTTAATGCTATTCAAAATGTTAGAATAAATCTAGGGATGATTGATTTTCATCTATATATTGTTTATTTGTGATTATAGTTCACTTCTATTAATTAAATATGGAACATAACTTCAACACCCTATAAGTTGGAAGTGATATAAATTTCAAAATTGACAAATTATCAAAAAGAGAAAAATTAAGAAAAACCATAAAACACTTAAAACCCTATGGGTTGGACATATCATTGCTTATATATCTTTGTGATTATATTTTACTTTTATTAATTAATAAAAAATAACACAACGCCCTATAAATTGAAAGTGACGGAAATAAATTCAAATCAAAAAATTTTAAAAGTGACCAACAATTTTTTTGTGTTCAAGGCTCATGTCACTTTTTTTCCTTTCTTTTTTGTTAAAAGGTGACATACAATATCACTCAAGGAAAAAAATTTATTTATTAGCTATGTTTTTTACTCGGTGAGATATTTGTTCTTTTCGAAGTCTTGACAATAAAATTTGACATAAATCTTTCGAATTAAAAAAATCGATAAACGATGAGCTCATAATGACATGCCAAAAATGATATAAATCAGTAAACTTAATAATCTTGGTTAAAACTTCATAATTTTTTTCAAGGATATCAACAGTGTTCTAAAAAAACGTGAAGCTTGATGAAACGTAGAGTCCAAAAGTGCCTGTTCGCCGATATCTCGCGAAGCGAAATATTCATGCAAGTGTACGGGATCGTGAAGATTAATATAGTGGACCTAATAGTCCGGATTATCGTCCCACGGAGACTGCTATTAAATACTGAAATATTTTAGTTCTACACTTTATTTAAACAGACAAAGAGAATTTGTGAATTTGTTTTGTTTTCAAATAAGATTGTAAAATAGTTGGGATTCACGAATTCACCTAACCAATTAAATCAATTCCAATTCCAGATTTTATTTTCTAAATATGTGTTCGATCGAATTCACTAATTCAAATTGAGATTCCTCTCTCGAGTTTAAATCAATTCTACCTAAATAAGTCAACCTTGTATCTCTACAGCGGGTCTGAATATTCTTTATCTAGATGCATTACATGCAAGAATTCACACACGATCGCGCTAATCACAAGAATATATCTCTATCTCTCGTTCAATTACCAGATTTATTACCTAAATCTATGTTATTAACTTACCTCTCGAATTATGGAAATAACACATAAAATCATGAAAGAGTGGCGGGTTCATTCACGCATTAAACACAATAATAAATCAACACATGCACTGAAGCGTTAAAATATGGAATATGGAATTAAAATAAATAATTAGACTACATCGTTCATCCCAACATTAAAATTAGTTATACATCATTATGAAATAACAAAAACAGTAAAAATAAGCTCTCATTGAAAAATAATATAAAGAATGGAAATCTTGCACCAAGTTTTTATTCTTCAATTGTCTTCAATTCGCGTCCCTCTGCAATGCTTGATTCTCCAAGGAATTGATGATGAAATCTCTATTGTGGCTCGTTCTATAAAGAGGCAAAGGTCCAGATCTCGTGCCTCATGTGTTGTATATATAGGTTTTGGAGAAACCTAGGGCAAAAAAGGAGAAAACCTAATGGATTCCGCAGAAAAAAGCTCATGTCGCGGCCCAGCAGATAAGTCCGCGATCGCGTGGCTTATACCTAGCGATCGCGTGGTTAAGTCTATAGCTCTCGGGTTATAAATTCATACCATCTCGCGATCACGTGGTATGTATCCAGTGATCGCGACTTCCATCTTTTATCGGCTGTGTAAGTTGGTCCCTGACTTTTAATTGTACCTTCAATCCTCAACTTTCAATTGATGCGATTTAGTCCCCAAACTTTATATTCATCTCGATTTGCTCGTTTAAGCTCTCAGTTCCTTCACTTGGGCCTTTCAACCTCTGATTCGTTCACTTTGGCACCATGAACCTTTCCCGGTTGTTATCACATATCTCTCACTTGCTCAATTAATTTCCAATTAACATCCAAATGTGCATTTTTCCCATTAATTGCTTCATTCTTCATCTTTTGGGATATTTTCTGAAAAGTAAACAAACGAACACAAATTAAATAGCATATATTCTGAAACGGCAATAATATATTCTAATTTAGACATATAAATAAGTGTATAAAATACGCTTATCAAATACCCCCGAACTAAAATTATTGTTCGTCCTCGAACAATGTAAACTAAACTAACAAATTAAAATAACAAAAAATAGTTATTTTTGTTGTGTCAACATGTTTACCAAATGTTTCAAAAGTCCAAATCAACTCATACTTTAGCAAGAGTTATGAACAACAATGCAAAATAATATCTAGTTATATCATGCCAGATTTTCAAGTGTGTGTGTGAATAGCCAACGTCAAACGCATACTTATGCAAAGGATATATTCAACATTGTGTGACTCTTTATGCATAATCAAGCTCGAATCTCATGTGGTCAATCTATGAATTCTAATGAAATTCCTTTCAACGCTCATGGATAATCACCACTTTCTGCTTTTCTCTCACATCCCGAGTTCTTATCTGTGTGGGCTCTCAACATTTTTCATTGCTTTTTTCACACGAGGCAGTCAGAATCAGAAATATGCATGCACAACAAATCAAAAGAAAGTAGTCCCCAATTCTACAACCTCACCCACCACAACTTAGTCAACTAAGCTTATACCATGCATTTATATAAATTTTTTCTTTTGATGGACGACTTTTTCTTTTAATTGTCCCTGTCTTTTACCATCTTTGTGCAGAACTTTTCATACTTACTTTCTATATGACCCTTGTAGCGAGCTTTCGGGTCGGCAACTCCCAAACCAGTTGGCTTTAGGGTACCAGGTTCAAAGAACCCCTAAGACGTACTTACCAGAGTAATAAAGGCTTAAACAGAAAAGTTAAAGATGTTATAATGTCTTATGTGTAAGTCCACTCTCCGTACTTGCTTTCTAATTGACCCCTGTAACGAGCTTGAGGTCGATGACTCCCAAACCAGTTGGCTTTAGGGCACCAGGTTTGAAAGACCCCTCGGACTTACTTACTTGAGTCAAAAAGGCATTTGAAAAGTAGAATAAGACCTTCAGCATTTTTCTGTTTTTCTACTGGAAATGGTTTATACCTATTGACCAAACTGCAATGACTAAAGTGCAAAACCAAGGACCACATACCTCCAACCTGTCAATACATACACATTCCAACCATCTTACCCTCAAACTTGCCTTTTAGCATGATGTGTTCTAATTTAGGAATGGGATGTCTAATGATCTAAGTTCAGGGATTTTCAAGTCATTCCTAAGTTCAAATTGCATAAACTTTGCCCCACATGTATTAAACAAAATCCCTTACACAAGCAATTATCCAACACTGGCTATGTGCGCAATGAATATGAAATCTAGCAAAACATAACTAGTTCAAAATAAGTTCATGTTTTCATATCGTCCAATTTCCAAGCGTAGGTACAAATTGATTCATACTATATCCTGGCAATAAACATCTCAACAAAATTTTCAATTTTTTTTTTTTTTTTTTTTTTGATTTTTGATTTTTGATTTTTTGATAGAAATAGAATGAGACCATTCAATGAGTATGGAAGCAATTGATATGAATAAAATTCTCCACCCCCAAACTAGAAAGAAACATTGTCCTCAATGTTTGTCACAAATATTTAAAAATGTAAAAAGTAGACAAATGAGAGAGAACAAAAAATTCCCAGGTGAAATAGAGATGCTTTGTTGCCTTGATGCTTCAATTTGAAATAATGTTGGATGAATTTGACCATATTCTTGCTTTACCCAACTTGATTGATGTTTACCTTACAAATAAGAGATAAGTAACATTAGAAATCATAAACATCAATAAGAAATAATGGAAGTTCAGTACCACACCTCCAAACTAAAGTTAAAGTAAAATTTTGAATTTTCAAAATTGGTCGACCACACACATTCAAGCCTTGACATCGCCTGGAAAAACATAAATTTTCCCGAGCCATCTTTTGATACGTTAAAGTTCACAGCATGATCGACAATATATTAAAAATTCAGCTCATTTGAAGATCAATAGGGTCATGAAAAGTTATGGAGAAGTTGGTGACGTGAGTGAATTTTCAGGTGCAATGGTCTACAGTGGCCTTGCAATGGGGCATGCCATGGTGCTAAATTTGTTTTCATGAGTTTCTTGTAATGAAGTGAACTAATTCATGAACTAAACACACACAATCAATGATGAACATGTCATGAAGGTAAATGCTTGAAAGATTTTCTTAAATAAGAACAAAAATCTCATTGTGGCATTCCATCAAGCACTTAGTGTGTATTGTGGAAATTCAAGAATATGCATGGAATTGGAAACTTTGATTCACCCAAAGTTTTCATCTTATTTAGCACCATTCACAACTCCAATGACTACCCTAATCCCATTCTCCAATTCTCTTTAATTAAAAAATCACAAGATCATAAGAAGGTTCACAATTTGGCATACTTTTTGAAAGAGAAAAGGAATTCATACCTTTGATTAATTTGGATGTGAAAATAGCAATGAATTTGGTGCAATGAAGTGTTGATGACATGCATGATAGATGAAAGATCACTTTTGGAGTGATTTTGGGGAGAGAAAACGAATTTGTGTTGTTTCAAATTGAAAGAATTAAGTGAAGCACTTAAACTGCCGATTTTTGGTCCCAGAATAGCCACGCGATCGCATGTTTCAAGGTTTTAAAACCTGTTGATTTTTAAATGCAAACTCGCGATCGCTAGAGCCTATAGACCCGCAATCGCGTAGTTTCCGGCAGTAATGAAATTTTTTTCTATTTTTGATTTAAATCGTTTTTTAGCCCCCCAAATCACTTCATGATCTATGAAATGATTTTCCAACATTAACTTCATGATCCAAACTAGTGTGTGTGTGAATTGGGATGACAATTAAGAACATAGTCTAATGAAAACATGCAAAATAAAAAATATCATACCAAAATATGCAATAATAGACTAATATGCAAAAGTGTTCTTAACGTGAAACATGCAAAACACTCAAACAAATTTCCTACCATGCATATATCTTAAATTTTAATAATAAAATAAATAATGAAAACGTAATAAGTAAGAGGGAAGAAAGGTTGTGTTGTCTCCCTACAAGCGCTCCGTTTATAGTCTCGAGCCCGACTTTTTGCACATTCAAATAATGGAGGCATAAATAATCCTCTTGAAGCTTTGCATTGCTTGCAATTCCCTGCCTTGCATATCTCTACCCGTTTTCTCACTTTCTTGAATTTCCAAGCCTCACTTTTTATTGTTTGTTGAGGGATGTTTGGCTTTTCTTCCTTTTTGTCTCTTCTTTCATCTTTTACCTTCACAAACTCATATTTTGTGATTGAAAACTCCTCCAACTTAATCCCTTGCTTCATCTTCACTTCTGGTTTCTGGACCACCCCCTCCACCTTGAAGCAACTTTCTTTTAGAATATCAAGCTCTTGCCTTGGCTTGATGCTGAAAGTAACTTGCTCCTTCTCGACCCTGAAGATGATTTCGCCTTTTTCATTGTCTATGAGAGCTCGTCCCGCAGCAGGAAATGGTCTTCCAAATATCAGGGGCATCTGAGAGTCCTCTTCCATATCAAGGATCACAAAGTCAACTGGAAAGAAGAACTTGTCCACTTTCACAATCACGTTCTCCACTATCCCATATGGATACTGTATAGACCTGTTGGCAAGCTTCAATGTGATATTTGTTTGTTTAGGGTCCCCCAAACCTAATTTCCTATACATAGACAAAGGCATTAAATTGACACTAGCCCCTAAGTCACATAGAATATTATCAAAGCTGAAATTACCAATAGTGCAAGGGATAGAAAAACTCCATGGATTAGTTAGTTTCCGTGGCAACTTCTTTTGGATAATGGCACTACATTCCTCACTAATAGCTACTGTTTCATGATCAACCAATTTTCTTTTGTTTGACAGCATCTCTTTCATGAATTTCAAGTAGAGGGGCATTTGGACTAAAGCTTCGGAAAAAGAGATGTTTATATGTAATTTCTTGAAAATCTCCAAAACTTTCCCGAATTGCTGCTCCAGATTTTGCTTTCTCAGTCTTTGTGGATATGGAATTGGAGGCACATAAGCTTTGACTGGAGGTCTAACTTGAACTTCTTCTTCAACTTTTTCTTGAACTTCAGGGTGATTCTTCCATTCTGAGTTGTATGTTTGTGAATATGGACCACCTTGCTGTCTGTTTCCCACGAAGTTGACCTGCTCTGGATTTGATTGATTTTGCTGTAATGGGCATAAATTTACAGCGTGATTCTCAAAGCAAAAATCACACAAAACCGTTTGTACTGAATTCACTGGTTGCGCACCCATATTGTCGATTTTCTTTGTTAAAGCATCCAGCTTAGCACTCAAAGCTGTAATCTCAATAACTGCAAAAATTCCCCCAGACTTGGTGTAGATCTAACTGAGTACCACGGGTAACTGTTCGCAGCCATCTTCTCAAAAATCTCAGATGCTTCTTCATATGTCATATCCATTACTGATCCTCCAGTTGCTGAGTCGGCGTGCTTCTTGTTTTCATTTGTCAGCCCATTGTAGAATGTCTGAACTAATATCCAATCAGTGATTCCATGGGTAGGACACTGTCCAATGAGTTCGTTGAATCTTTCCCAAGCTTCAAAAATGGACTACCCTGACTGTTAACTGAATGACAAGATCTCACGCCTTAGTTTTGACATGCGGCTAGGTGGGAAAAATTTATCCACAAATTTCTGGTTCATAACTTCAAAAGTGGTGATTGTGTGTAGGGGCAAAGAATAAAACCAGGCTTTTGCTTTTTCCGCCAAAGAGAACGAGAATAGCTTTAATTTCACGGCGTCAACTGAAACTCCACTCATGCGTTGCATATCACATAGTTCCAAAAATGTCCGAAGATGCGCATGAGGATCTTCAGATGGCAATCCATGAAAAACACATGAGTTTTAGATCAGTGAGATCAATGATCTCAAAATTGTTGGCTCGGATTGCAGGTGGCACTATGCACGTTCCAATGTTCCCTACAGGAGGGATCATGTAGTCTCTCAAAACGCGTCTTCCATGATTTTATTGTTGTCCATTCATAGCTGCTAGCAAATTTTGTTGATTTCCCTGATTATCCTGAATTTTGTCATCTGCCATGGCTAAGTCTGTTTGTTGATTCGCTTCCAACTGTTGTCTACGCCTCTGTCGAAAGGTGCGTTCAATCTCTGTATCAAAAGGAAGCAAATCAAATGACTTAGTCCTTCTTAACATAAAATAAAGTAAATAAAACTAAAAAAATAAAAATAAGCAAAATAACATTCAAAGTAAAATAAGAACTAATGGGTATCGATATTAATTAACAGTTCCCTGGCAACGGCACCAAAAACTTGTTCACCGATATCTCGCGAAGCGAAATATCCCCGCAAGTGTAGAGATCGTGAAGAGTAATATAGTGGACCTAATAGTCATGATTATCGTCCCACGGAGACTGCTATTAATTACCGAAATATTTTAGTTCCACACTTTGTTTAAACAAACAAAGGAAATTTGTGATTGCGAACTAAAACTAAGAAATTAAACCAAATAATTAAATTTGCGAATTTGTTTTGTTTTCAAATAAGATTGTAAAATAGTTGGGATTCACGAATTCACCTAACCAATTAAATCAATTCCAATTCCAGATTTTATTTTCTAAATATGTGTTCGATCGAATTCACTAATTCAAATTGAGATTCCTCTCTCGAGTTTAAATCAATTCTACCTAAATAAGTAAATATTGTATCTCTACAGCGGGTCTGAATATTCCTTATCTAGATGCATTACATGCAAGAATTCACACACGATTGCGCTAATCACAAGAGTTATCTCTATTTCTCATTCAAGTACTAGATTTATTACATAGATCTATATTTTTAACTCACCTCTCGGATTATGAAAATAACACATAAAATCATGAAAGAGTGACCAGTTCATTCACGCATTAAACACAATAATAAATCAACACATGCACTGAAGCGTTAAAATAAGGAATATGGAATTAAAATAAATAATTAGGCTACATCGTTCATCCCAACATTAAAATTAGTTACATATCATTATGAAATAACAAAAACAGTAAAAATAAACGTTCATTGAAAAACAATATAAAGAATGGAAATTTTGCACCAAATTTTTATTCTTCAATTGTCTTCAATTCGCGTCCCTCTGCAATGCTTGATTCTCCAAGGAATTGATGAAATCTCTATTGTAGCTCGTTCTATGGAGAGGCAAATGTCTAGATCTCTTGCTTCATGTGTTGTTTATATAGGTTTTGGAGAAATCTAGGGCAAAAGAGGAGAAAACCTGATGAATTCCGCAGAAAAAATCTCATGTCGCGGCCCAACGAATAAGCACGTGATCGCGTGGCTTATACCCTAGCGATCGCGTGGTTAAATCTATAACTCTCGGGTTATAAATTCATACCATCTCGCAATCGCGTGGTATGTATCCAACGATCGCGACTTCCATCTTTTATCAGCTGTGTAAGTTGGTCTCTGACTTTTAATTGCACCTTCAATCATCAACTTTCAATTGATGCGATTTAGTCCCCAAACTTTATATTCTTCTCGATTTACCCGTTTAAGCACTCAATTCCTTCACTTGTGTCCTTCAACCTCTGATTCGTTCACTTTGGCACCATGAACCCTTCGCAGTTGTTATCACATATCTCTCACTCGCTCAATTAAGCTCCAATTAACATCCAAATGTGCATTTTTTCATTAATTGGTTCATTATTCATCTTTTGGGATATTTTCTGAAAAATAAACAAATGAACACAAATTAAATAACATATATTCTGAAACGACCGTAATATATTTTAATTAGACATATAAATAAGTGTATAAAATATACTTATCAGTACGTCTAAGCGAAACTAAAGCATTGAAAAAGTTTTTCAATTCATATGTACTAGATTTTAACTTTACACAAGCTTTAGTGCTAAAATTCAAAAAACAAAATCCTAAAGCCCTCCTAATTGCAAGCAAGCACTCTTTTTTGGTCAATATAGCGGCTTGCACCTAAGCGCACATATCAACACTGGATATCAATTAGGAAAGAAATGAAAAGAAAATTAATAATCATTATTTTACGTTCAATAATTAAAGCAAGATAATTTTTATATTTAAACTACATCAATAAAATATTTATCATGATCGTATTGCAAATTTTCTAATTTATTCCTCAAAATGGATAACCGTATGGTTAAATATCGAATAGAACGAGTTATCTTTTAATAAAGTGAAAAAAAACTCAAAATATTAAACAGATATTGTCGGCACGATTACAATGACTTACAAATTTTGGTCATAAGTATATACATTACAAATCTTATATGCATGGCACCTCGAAATTCTTGTGAGGGTAGAATATCAATTGTCTTATTTTGTTTAAGGGCACAAATGCTTAGGTATCAGCATAAACATTTAGAATACGTGTGATTGTAAGCATAAAATGAATTTTCAACTAAATTCAACAAAAATATTTTCCTTACCTCAATGAAAAGCACGAAAATCTAGACAAGATGGAAAATGGATTTTATCCAATAAAAATTAAAAAGCAATCAAACGGACCAAACATGAAATTTCACTCACTCACTCGCTCACTCAATCAAACAAACATTTATTTTACTCTGGCCTTTGCACATTATTTGAGACTCATTATAATTAGATTATTTGAGATAATTTAATTTGGAGTGGTGAATTTTTTTAACAATACATGTTTAAAAATCAAGAGAGAAAAATGTATTTAAAAATGTGATTGAAAGTAGGAGAGAAATATGTGTAAAATTATAACGTGCCTCAAATAAATGCTACATGTAAATAGGAATGTCAAAAAAGCTCGCTGGTTCAGGCTCGGCTCGCAAAAAATTCAAGCAAAACTCGACTCGTGGCCTGGAGGATCAAGTCGAGCCTCAAAATAGGACCCAAGCTTGAGCCTGGACTGGCATGTGTGTCCCGTCGAGCCACACGGGCCGGCCCGTGTGGCAGCAGGCCAAAATGGCAGCTGCTTTAGCTACCTGGCAGCAGTTGTTGCCTGCATCACGTGCTGCTTGCAAACTAGCTGCATAAAGTCTATTTGTATCTGAAAATTGAACTATATGAAGCTATTTGTATCTTGGGCGAGCTTTAGCTCGACTCGACTCGAGTCAAAAAAAGTTCGACTCGCAAAAACTCTAGCCAACCTCAAGCCTCGATTTTCGGCTCGTGAGTCGGCTTGATTCAGCTTGTTTACATGCCTACATGTGAAGCAGACAAAATTATGATGTAAATGACGATGCAAAATTTCGACACTAACAATCGTAAAGAAATCGAACTCCTTCGCTCCACTTGAATATGAAATTCGGACTTGAGGACTAATGCTATGTGCTAATTATTGTCCATGATGGCTCAACGTTAGCCCTGTAGGTCCTAATTATCCAATTCTGACCCAATCAAATTAGCATGATTATCCATACAAATCCATACATATAAGCTTTTGTCGTTAAAAAGTAATCTGAGAATAGATAATTATATTATGTTATTCAGACTAAAATTTTTTATATTTACACCGCATTTTAATTACATGAAGGATTTTTAATAATTGCTCACTTTTACTTTTATATCCTCAATTTTTTTTCCAAAACATTATTATTTTTAACTTTAAATTAATTAACATATTTTATTTTTAATCACAATTTTATATCCAAACATTCTACTAATTGTCCATTGAAAAAAGGGAGAAATATTTATTTTTTACTTTTGTATTAGATATTTACTTCAATCAATTATTTAAAAATACGAGAGATAAATAAGTTTTTTCGTCCTCATAAGAAATATTTTGGATAAAAATCATTTTTATAGATAAGATATGAAAATTAATAAATGATTAATAATAAAAAAAATTATATATAAAACTTAGGAGCATAAGTGTAAAAATATGAATAATTTAGGGATATTCATTAAAAATAAAATGTGATGTAATTAACAAATATTGTAGTGTCAATATAACCATCATTTGAAAAATTGTATGGTATATAAACTGATTTATAAGCCAATTTATTTTATTTACCCAATAGATGCAAAATTTACGAAAGCATAAAACTCAATCAAATTATTGGAACTTGAATTTAATTATGACTTTCACCAAAATGATGTATGAATATTTTCACTCACAAAATGAATAGAATCTCTAAAATTGTTCATAAAAGGGGTCATTAACATGCTTCAAAAAAGAGGAGAGGAGGGGGGGGGGGGGTTCTTTTGTTGGGAAAAAAATTAATTTTCCCACCTCAAATCAATCAAACGCGGTGAAAACACAAACACAAATAATTGAATAAAAGAGAGGACAAAGAATTTAATGTGGCTCAACTAACTGCCGACAATCACTGGATATGAACAATTTTATTACTCAATTTGGTGGTTGCCCCTTCTTTTTCTCTCTTTTATCACAATTGCTGGCTACTCTTCTCGTCGCAATGACACACGCACACTGCTTACAATATATATAAAACCAAGTTGGAAGATATGTGCCTTGCTAGGCCTAAATCATTCACCATAAACTTCAATAGAAAGCCCAATAATTATTCATTTGCTTGGTGGTTGGGTTCCCTCTCTTTCTGTGGCCAACTTCAAACTTAATTTACCCCAAAACAATAAATTTGACCCATAAATTATTTTGAGTAAAAATCCAACAATCTCCACCTTGATCCATAATTTTAATAATCATGAACCATATTCAGAAATTCATTAAACACCACATTTTGTTTTAACATCTATGAATTACGTTCTTCAATCTTCTTATCATTAGTTCCAGATCCCGTCTTGACCACTTTAAAACTTTAGCAATAATAGAAGACTCCCCTCGGTGCGACTCCAACTTGATAGCTCCACCTGAAATTGTCTTCCATATTAGCCTGTACAAATTACCAATCTTTTCACCTCTAATTATTTGCACAAATTTCTTCTTCACAATTATCACACCACCTCTGACAGAATATTCATAACTCAATGTGTCCAATACTACCAAAACTATTAAATTTCATTTCAATCTTGGGACATGCAAAATACCTATTTTTCTTCTCACCACTCCATCAAACATCTTTACCTTCACCTTCACCTTCATAGTACCCAAACCCTCGACTTCGAGTTTTTGATTATCAGTTACAAAAACATGACGCTCATCACATGACTTATAATTCTCAAACCAATATCTATTTGGACACATGTGATAAAACCATCCTGAATCCAGAAACCAATTATTAACTTGGCTCTCAGCATTGACAACACATAAAATATCGTCAACGTCATAATTTCTCTCCACTACATTTGTAGATTCTAAATTATCTGAAACTTCTTTACCTTTTCTCTTCGATTCCATATGTTTCGTCAATTCTTCACAATCTCTTCTAACGTGACCCTTCTTATGACAATAATAGCACTCCATGTCTCTCCTTGAACGAGATTGAGAATGATCCATCTGACCATAATTTCTTCCTCGCGATTCACTTCTACCATACCTATTATTAGTAGTCAACAGAACCTGATCACCATTTACATTACCACTTGGCTTCTTCATGTTGGTTGTCTCTCACAAAGCAATCGAAACCTCGTTCACTGTCAAAGTAGATTTACCAACTAATAACGTGGTCACCAACGTCTTATATGATTTGGGCAGGGAAGACAATAAAATAATCGTCTTATCTTCATCCTCAATTTTCACATCCACATTCAACAACTCAGTCACACACTTATTAAACTAATTCAAGTGGTCCCTAACATCAATATCATTATTCATCTACAACCCATATAATTGTTTTTTCAAATCAGTCACGTATTTATTAAACTTATTCAAGTGGTCCCTCATATCAATATCATCATCCATCTTCAACCAATATAATTTTTTTTTTTAAATAAAGTATATATGTTAGGGACATGAACATATATAATTCTTCTGGCATTTTCCACAACTTATAAGCAGACTTACTGTTCAAAGTACTACATTTTACCTCAGGTGCAAGAATTAATCTAATTGTACTGACTATTTTCGCTTTTTAACCTTCTTAACCTTTTATCCTGCAAAGCTTTGTAAAGTCCCTATTGCACAAGAATATCTTCAACTATGCTTTTCCAAATATTAAAATTATTCTTTCCGTCAAATCGTTCCACCTCAAATTTGGAACTTGTCATCATCATCGCAATAATCCCAAAGTTTGAACCTTGAGCTCTAATACCACTATTGTGGAAAAAAATCAATTTTCCCACCTCAAATCAACCAAACGCAGCGGAAGCACAAATAATTGGATAAAAGAAAAAACAAAGAATTTAACGTGGCTTAGCTATCCATCGTCAAACACAAGAGAAGAAAACGTTTATTAATGAAAAAAATAAATCACTCACTACAATATTTTTCTCACCCTCATAACTTTTTCCAACACAAAGAAAGATCAACAAACGAAACACACGAACTATTTTCTTCATTTCTCTCTTTTCACACGCACATCAGAATTGATCTCTCTCTCTCTCTCTCTCTCTCTCACCCCCCCCCCCCCCCGGCTCAATTTGGTGGCTACCCTCTTCTTTTCTCTTTTATCACAATTGTTGGCTGCTCTTTTTCGCCCCAATGACACGCACACTGCCTACAATATATATATATATATACTAGTCATTGCACGTGCGATGCACGTGACGTATATACAATAATGCACCTAATAGAAACTCATAAAAGATGCATTCTAATCGAAAAAAATTGAGAAAATTTCCTCGGGATAGCAGAGAATAAATACGGAGAAGATTTATGTATAAAAATCTCCCCAAGTTGACAAGAACGGAAAGAAAGGAAGTAACTCAATGATGTACACAACTACTAATTCACAAATCTACTCGAAAAAAATCCAAATTGAAGTTTCAGAAGGTTTAAAGGCCTTAACTTTGGGTAGAGATGCCATGCAGTTTCTAATGATCTCGAGCTAGCAAATGAACACGGTGCAAGTTTAAATTAATACACTCACTCATGTTCTGGATACCACTAAAAGAGCCAGTCACACTGTTGAGTTTCGGTTCTCATCATGGTGCAGAGTTCTTTGTAATTGATTCATCCATCCTGAAAACTTGACAGGCCGACTTTAGACACATTTTAAGAAAAATTTGACCTCTAATCTAATATAAACAAACTGACATTGTCTGAGTCCACTTCAGATATTATTTCTTTTATCTAATATAAACAAATTCACATTGTCCAGAGTCCACTTCAGATATTATTTTTCAAAAACTTCTACAGCATGGTGTATTTTATACTGTCTAAATTGTATTTTATACACGGTTTTACCATTTTACAAATAATATATAATTTAAGTTGAAGAGTAGAATTATGATTTGACAGTTACCTTTACACTTTTATCTAAAGCAAAACAATCAGTAAAAATCATAAAAACCAATTGAAAGACTGATTTGCTTTCAATCCCAGTTCCTAATGTAAGGCATGTAATGCCAACAATTCGAAGATGCCTCTGTACAAGAATGGGGAATAAAGGAATCTGCAAATATCTTCACACAAAATGAAAAATAAAAAGGCATACCAAACACATGCAATAAAAATGTAAACAATACATGTAAATAGAAGGAAGACAATGATTTATTTACGAATAGCCAAAGAAAAGAGATCAAAATAAAAAAAATTGGTAGACCATCATTAAATATATATCATATTTGGAGGTTGGTGACAAAATTCACTAATTCAATTTGCTAAATCTAGGAAAGTATCACTAAGATCAATGGAAGCTGAATCTTGAATAAAATAAGTGACTCGTGTAGGAAGATTCCTTATTTATTGTAAAGAAATTATTTCAGTTTTGAACAATGACCTTAATTTTAATTTAAAGTTATGGTTCAAATGTCTGATTTTTTATTTCTTAGTGCTAAATTATCTAGCATGGAAAACCTAATTGATAAAAGTATAAATTATACATAAGAAAAAACAGTTACAAGCTAATGTACCTCTGCAGTTATAGTGTATGGATTGGAGCTTTTGTAGTGCATGTTCCTCAGGATTTTTAATCTTTCTGTTGTCTCTTGAATTTCATTCAAACGAAACAAATGGACAAATATTGAACACAAAAAAGGATAGGAACTTTAACTAAAAAAAAAAATATCAGACTTTTTATTAAAAATAAATAAATAAATAAAGCAAGGCCGAATGAAATGCAAATTTAAACAAATGATACAAGTAAAAACTTAATATAGAAAGAAAAGATTTTTCTATATTAAAATGGGATATTTTGATATATAAACAATAATTCAATAAATGCACACATTAGTTCAGTATTAAAAATCAATAATATGCATTTGTTAAAGGACACAAGCAAACCTATCATTAAGAAGATATGCTTGAATTCAATTATATGTGATTTCTTCAAGAAAACAAACGAAGAAGGGGATAGACATATGCGGTACCTTATCATTTTATTTTATTGATATGGTTGACAACTTTTTAAAAGGTTTTTTGCTGACTTATCTTCTTCCATAATATTGGTTGTATGCTTTATACAATTGTTGGAGCTACAATTTTTCTATAGCATATTCAATTCTTTGATCATGACCTGAGAGTGATAAAAACACAAGACATTAAGAAGAGTGTTTTGGAAGTTATCTTCTTTTGTGAAGCTGTAGGAGTTCGAGAGATTATCACGACAAAAATGAAAATGTGTCCAAGAAATGAAGGGGATAGTGATTGCAAAACACTTGTATAGTTTTTTTTTATGGAAGCTGTTGAGAGCCAATAACTCCAATAATGATGAGAAAATATCAGTTGCTTTGTACACTAACCGACACAATCTTCATTATCACTTGCACACATAAAAATTTATACCTAAGAGTTCGAGTACAAGAGTTCAGAACCTTTCCCATGAACCATTAATGTCATTTGTTGTTCACCAATTGTGTCCAATCTTGCCTGCCCACAGGGAAGGGTGATTCCCGCACCTGCCAAATTTGTACGAAAGTAGAGACTTTTCTTTGTATAAGAAGTGAAGACTGAATCATTTTATAGAACAACTAAAGAAAATATAAGTCTTGAAAGACGGAAATTACCAGTCACAAAGTGAGTAGAAGATTGTGTGTCCAGTTGTACTGATGGTAATCTTTAGATTTCCCAGCAACTATTAGGAATGATAATGGGTCGGGTTGGGGCCGACCTGCCCAGAACCCGAAAGTATTTTAACCTTCCCCGCGACTGTCCGCGGGGCGGGGCGAATACCCGCCCCGCCAGTGACGCGAAATTAATTTTTTTTTCCCCCAAAATTGGTAATAAAATTTTAGGTGAAAAACTTAGGCGTCGAATTAGTTAGAGTTTTTAAGTTTGAACTTTAAAGATAATATGTATATATTTGAAGAGAAAAAAAAAAATCAATAAACAACATAATGATATAGTGGTTGTGTATTCTTATACCCTTAAATCCCACTAATGTTCAATTCTTCTAGACCTCATTAAATTTATTTTTAGTTTCTCATTCCAATATATATATAAAAAAAAATCCCAGGTCACGGGGCGAGGCAGGTCCACCTCAAAATGCTGTTGGGGCAGAAAATCCGCCCTGCGGACTCGATGGGGCGGGTTGTTTCTGGTCTTTCGGGTCTTTTTGTCATCCCTAGCAACTATAGGAGTTCCATTCTCAGAATAAATAAAACAGCACCAAGATCCCAATACATTAGTGGTCCCAAGCTCGCATAAAAAGGAGCAAAAACATTAGCTAAGAAATGAAGAGAAGCCAAGTTCAGGACCCTCAATATGGGGAAACCAAGTGATAATAGGAAATAGCCATGGTTAAAGTTAAACAGACATATCAAAATGTATTCACTCAATGGGAGCCTCCAGTAGGCAAATTTCTTATATGAGGTAAGTCAACTGATGTTGCGTCACTAAGTTGAAAGGCATTACCTAGGAGACTTAGGTCAAATGGCTTTATCCTTGAAGTACTGTCTCTTGAAAAATTATCTTGAATGAGCTGATTCAATTGCATCCCTTCCACTTTTCTAATTTCCGTGTCTCCGACCACAATGTAAAGGTAGTGTGTTATGAGATTATACCAAGAAGAAAGCATGGTGAGGCAATAATTTGTAAAGGTTATGAGATCGAGAGCACCTGTAAGTTCTCTCGTCCCTGTTTCATTGAAGGACAAAGTCGTTAACAAACTTTAATGAATAATAAATGATAAAATTAAACATGAAAAGAAAAGAACTTGAGCAAAATAGATATTGTCTCTTCCTATTTAACCTTTAACAAATTGTTTTTCTGCACCTCTACCTAAAAAAGAGAAGCTTTATTTTCACCAGTGCTAAATCAATCACTATGTTTATCTATCCTACGTAGCTCTACAGAACCATGCGATCCCTCTTTCTTCCATCCAAGCTTTAGCTCCCATCTTCAAGCTGATGCTTGGAAAGTCTTTTTATTTCCTAGTGAGGCTATACTCTACTTGTCATCACTCATTTCAATTGGATCTAGGATTTCCATGCCTTCGATCAAGAAGAAGTAATAATAATTTTGGAATGAATACAATTAATCTTCCAACAAAAATACTGCAGATTCCTGAATTATGTCCCACTGATGTGATGCCAATAATGAAGTTTTTTAAAATTGACCCCCACATGATCAATTCCTTTTCCATCGTTAGCATTCCTAGTGAGGCCAATATCTTTAACTTGAATGGTGATCCAGTCAGCCCACTCTGCCAATACACGATCATTTTATATTCTCAATAAAAAGTCGTCATCATTAGAATCTCATTACACCTCTGGAAAAAAAAATGGAACCTAGCTCTTAAAACAATGTCCTATAATTTGCCCATCTAAATAAATTACTGTTAAATGAGAATGAACTTATGTCAGCTGCATTTTTGTGACAATATTTGCAAAAGGGAACAAATCATAACATGGTCTGATACATAACTCAACACTATAGAAAGAATATACATATCATACAAATATTGCAGGTCGGCTTGTGATAAATAATAATTGAAAGAGCTCACCTCTTCCAAACTTCTTACTATTTGGAGAAAAATCCCCTTCAACCTCTAACCACATGAAAAAAAAGGTTGAAATCAAAATGATATCATATCTGAAAATCTTAAAAAAACTGAAATTAAAAAAAAAAAACTCGAAAAAGGTAAAAAGAAGTTTGAGATCTTTACCGTTTGAAGAAAACACAAAAGATGAACGAAGAAGTTCGAATCCCTTTAATTTTGCAATGTTGGGAGTAGTGTTCTCTTTGGAATCGATCCTCAAATCCGTCCAAAATCGGCCTCTGTTCCGTATTATACTCATCGTCGGTCGTCGATACATTTTGTATAAATGGGGGGAAGCTTGAAAACATGAGAAGATGTGTGTGTTGGCAGTGTTTCAGTAGGGATCTGGTATGGTGGCGTGTTGGATGTCTCCAATTTGTTGGACAAAGAAAATATCTTCATTTTTGTAAGATTTAGTTGCTATATTTCTCAGTTTTCTGAATACATTTATCTCCCCCACTACAAAGAAAAGCTCTCACGCACATTTTGATATTTTAAGATTGTATTTGGAGCACTGAAAGGAGATTGATAAGAATTACCCAATCTTCTTGTACAAATAAAAGCACATAGATGTTACTGAGTCTTGTATCAGCAATATAGTAATTTAAAAGTTCTCCTATAATAAGCTAAAAATATTATCATCCTTCTTATAAAAACTATTGAAAGTCCAAGCATTATACATAAATTGTAATAAACAGCTAATTAGCTCTACATCATTGACCATATATAACCTCCAATTATGAATAAAGAAATCAAATGCAACCCCACTTCTGTCAATCTCCACTATTTCTTAATCGTCGTTTCAATAGCCCAAAAGACTTTATAGATTTAGAAAACATTAGTTCTGCTACTGAATTAATCGATAGAGAAACTGCAGGTTGTTAAAAAAATAAATTTTAGCTTTGATATGATTGTTAATATTTGTATTATTTAATTTCGTTTATTTTAACCTATCTTAATTACAGTTTTGATATGGTTTTTCACCCAGTTATGAAAAAACGAAGGACGATGCTTCAATGTCTTTAAAATATGGACCCATGCATTTTCTACCACTGCATATCTGATAAATCAGCAACCAACACCACCCTTAAACAACAAGTCACAATAATTTTATGTAATCCTCTATAAACATCAGTGCTGTGAAATGCATTCCTTATAACACCAGTAAGAATTTTATGTTCACAGTTTCTCAAACTTCATCACTAAACAAAAAGATTAACTATCCTAGCACAAAATCACTGCTGTTCATATTGAAGGAATACACATTAGAATGGAACCTTATACAAGAAAAGAAAAAAAATAATTAGTTGAAACATATGAGCAACGAGAATCTAGAGAACAAATTAAATATTCGGGAAAAATTTACCTTCGATTGAAGTGAACACCAAATCAACATACACCACATCACCACTCTCCAATTTTTGGATAATTTCTCTGGTTCTAAACAAAGCACTTAGAATGGAACCCTATACACAGGAAAGAAAAAACTCATTTAAACACATGCAAGTTTTCAAGTCAGATGAGTAGAGAACATACTGATTAAAAGAAGGTTTCGAAAAAAATTACCCTAAATCGATGTAAACAAAAAATCGACACATCCACGCCACTGCTCTCCAATTTCTGAGCGAACTTCGTGTTTTTTTAAGCAAATCGATTCTTCCTTAGATTAACAGGAGTAATGATGTGGCTGAGAAGATGGAAAGTTGGATGCGGCTGAGAGTGTTTTCGGATTAGAGCAATTGGAAAGAAAAGATTTCTAGGGTTGGCGTATGAGAGGCTTTCATACACGTCGTACCTAATTCAAAAGGAAGAAAATTTGACATCAATATGACGCCTTTTTCCCGAAATGGTGAAAGAAAAAACGAAACCTACAGTGCCAATACGACGTCGTTATGATCGAAATTCTATACAGTAAATTCCTTTAACCTCTTATAATATAGTGTATAGATAGATATATATAACCAAGTTGGAAGATAAGTGCCTTTCTAGGCCTAAATTATTCACCACAAACTTTAATAGAAAGCCTAATAATGATTCCTTTGCTTGGTGGGTGCGTTCCCTCTCTTTCTGTGGCGAACTTCAATTACTACAAAACAATAAATTTGACCATAAATTATTTTGGATCAAGAACCCAACATCATTAACACAAAAGGATTGAAATTAAAAAAGAAAAAAAAAAGAGTTAAAAAGGTTAATTAAGAAAGAAACATTTTAAAGATTTAATCTTCGTATTTTTAAAAAAAATCAGTCTTGGAGCAATATAAAGGGACGACTCTTGAAAACATGTGATCTATCGAAAACTTTTTGTTTCTTCCTTGAAACAAAAACTCATCTAAAACACTTCAAAAAACCCTAAAGGGGGAAAATTTATTCAAATTTTGACAAAGAGAGTTTTAATTGTTAATACTAAAAAATAATTTCTATTTATCATGTCAAAAATACATTCATCTTTTGATACCCTTTAAAGTGTGCATTTTTTTTATTTTTATTCCCTCATTATGCTACAGTAACCTGTGGTTAAATATGGTGGTAGTAGTACAGATTTTAATATTTAACTAGAATGCAAATGGCATGTGGGCCCTAGAGACAACCTTGAGGTCATGGGAAAGGTGAGACGAATAAGGTACCATGATTTTTGGGGCACCAAAAATGAAAGATATAGTAGGTTATTGTTGTGAAACTATCAAAATTCTAACAAGAATTAAGAGAGAAATGGAGAGAGCTTAGAGGAGATGGAGAGAATTCTCTTCCTGATCAAGAATGGTGCAATCTTTACAAATGAACATAGGCCTCTATTTATAGGAAATTCTATAGGGGCAAAAATAGTTATTAATACAATAAAATATATTATAAATTAGGTAAGGACTTTATAACAATATAAATTAGGTAATGAGAATTTTATAACAGTTATACTATTTTTATTTTTGGCTTTTATTTTAAACTAAAGTAATTTATATCACTGGACCATCTTTTAAACAGATAAATTTGAGCCCATGGCCCATTTCTAAAATAGACCAAACTTAACCCTATATTTAATTTTAGTCTTCACACTTCAAAGTTCAAGATTCTCGTTGTTTCATTTGTCTTTTCTCTTCAACAAAAATCAACAAAAATCATTGAAAAATTTGCTTCAAAAATGCAAGAAGAACTAATTTTAAATGATTCATTGCAATTCAAGACTTACTTATGATATCGTTTGAAGTGTTTCTGTCTTTTTTTCCTGGTCAACTTATATGGTATGTCAAAAATATTAGTGGTCTGGATGATGCTTTCTTAAGAAAATAATACATTTTGAATGTTTTGAAGGCGAGGCATAAATTTAATTTTTTAGTTGTACATTTTCTTTACGTCATGAAAAATTTATTAAAAAAAATATTGAAAATGTTATTTTTTTGTTATGTGACAATTTTATATATAATGAATTTATATAAATAGCTTTATTTTTTCTGTACTTATACTTTATCATTAAAGAACAATGCACTATTTTAATATTCGTACAGGGCACCCAAAAATATAGGAGCCGGCCCTGGTGTCCCCCATGAAGTCAGATATAATATTTCTACCTGTATTGACCTTTGAACATTGATGCACAACGATTGTATCGGCAAAATTCAAACTTTATTTTAGGGTAAAACGAGGGACTGAGTAGCTCAATGGTCACTGACCAAAAAATTGATGTTTGATGGCTCTGACCCATGCATTGACATTGTAAATTATTACTATAGCAAAATGAGGTAAGAGGGGAAAAAAAGGTCATTTTAAATGGTATCAAACATGGGTGTACTATTGTTAACTGTATTTAAAT
Source organism: Ligustrum vulgare (assembly GCA_963555705.1). Classification (NCBI taxonomy): domain Eukaryota; kingdom Viridiplantae; phylum Streptophyta; class Magnoliopsida; order Lamiales; family Oleaceae; genus Ligustrum; species Ligustrum vulgare. The sequence goes on along the minus strand of OY743173.1, from coordinate 34,549,842 downwards.
AATTTTTGGTCAAATAAAACATCCATAATTTAATAGTAAAGTTTTAAAAAACTAAAAGAAGAAAATTTTAAATATAAAATTGCTAAACTAGAGAAGAAATTGAAGAAGTCAATAAACTTATGTGTTTTATTAAAAATCAGATTCTCATATATATATATATATATATATATATATGAAAGAATTGAGGATACAATGTTGTAGAAACTAGTAGTAGCATATGTATTATATTCTGTAAATGCAGAAAACAAAAGAAGGAAATGACAAACCAAATAAATGCATAAAGAAGTTTGTAGAAACAAAAGATTGAAGCTAGAGTTCGACTCTATTTTCTTAAGACGAATTTGTCCTGCAATGGTGTGTACAGTCGATGTCAGTCACCTCCCAAGCTACAACAATCTTTCTCATGCAGTGGAGCACTTCAAACAGCAAGAACAACAAACCAGAAAAGCTCCATAATCTCAACAATGGATGCAAAATTTGTTTTTTCAGAATATAAGAATGCAGAATGTATGAATGAATAATATAAAAAATCTTGCATCCTATATATAGGATGTCAAAAGTTGCGGGTAAAGAGTCACAACTCCTTGAAAGATCACTTTGAATAGACACAACTATATGTTTATTCGTTTTAGTCCGAACGGTTTCAACTTGAATGATTAGGCCTGGAAAGACACAACTCTTTTCAACCGACACCTCTTCAATTTAATTTTGAATTTCTATTTCGAAAATAAAAATTAAATAAATAATTTCTTATTTATTTTTTCAAAAAAATAATATAGTAATCAAATACAACCCATGACCCAGGAACCCGTGTCGTGTCTAGTCGAGTTGAGTGATTGATCAGGCGGACGACGATGGTGCACACGTTTAGGATTTGGACTAGTCTAGACATTGTCTAAGACTTCCCCATTTCAAATACTATTGATACCCATTGGGGCCCAAACCCATATTCAAACTAGAAGTTTATAAATTGGTCCAAATCTTTTACAACTTCCTACGTGGGATTAAGTCCCCATATTTGCTTCCAAATTCCAATTTTTCCATTTTCAAGTTGCCAACTTCTAGCATAAATTTCTCATTCATTCAAAAATAGTTTTGTGAAATTAAATACCCCACGAACATCAATTCATAGAGTAGAATCCTTTTGACCATTTGTCCTTAAAAATGGATATCGAGAAACCCCCGAATTATTAGTCAAAGTTGACCCATTTGCAACAATCACCACATGAATGGAAATTACTGAACATATGCAAATGCAATGCAAACACGAGAGAGAGAGAGAGAGAGAGAGAGAGAGAGAGAGAGAGAGAGAGAGAGAGAGAGAGAGAGAGAGAGAGTACATGTGAAAAGTTATTGCATCAAGAGAAGTATCTTGTGATTTTGAACCTACTTTAGTAGAATACTATCAAATTTACTTGGCTAGCCAATAAATGTGATGTCTTGAATCGTCCAACCGTTGGTGTAAACCAAGACAATAGTAGCCACACAATTGCCTTTCTAACAATTCTTAGGTTCTCATGGTTGTGTATATTTTAATCTTGAATAACTCTTGGGTTTCATAAGTGCTTTAGTGAATTCAATCCCCACAATTATCGTAGAAGCGGCTCACCCTCACTTATATAAGTGATCTCCTATTAAGAGTATTCTACCCTACTCCACTTAATTTATTCAAGCTATAGGAATGGATATGAGTTTTACTCCTAAGTGCTCAATTGAATCTTTATAACTTAATTGTCCCATTGAACTAAGATCTTGGGGATCTCCAGTTAACAAGGTTGGTTTACCATTACAAAGACTTCATACATAGTAGACTTTTAATCACATTCCTTTCGATAAACAGTAAACTTGATCTCTTGGTAGGCCTTTAGTAATTGGATCTATTATATTTTCCTTTGATTTCACCTAATCAATGGAAATAACACAATTTGAGATCAACTTCTTAATGGTATTATGTTTATGACTAATAAGTCTAGACTTGTCATTATACATACTATTTTGTGCCATTCCAATAGCTGGTTGATTATCATAATGAATACCAATAGAAGATAGTGTCTTAGGCTAACATAAATGTCCTTTAAGAATTTATGAAGTCATTCTGCTTCTTCTCCAGCTTTATCTAAAGTTATAAACTCTAATTTCATCATTGATTGAACTATACACTTTTTAGGACTTCAAGGATACAGCTGTACCACCAATGTTAAAAGCATAACAACTTGTAGAATTTGAATCTTTCGTATTAGATATCCAATTTGCATCACAATATCCTTCTAATATTGTTGGATATTTGGTTTAATGTAATACAAAATTTAATGTATATCTCAAATATACTCCAATGGTCATTACTTGGATTACTACTGAACCTACTTAGTTTATTAGTTGCATACGCAATATCAAGATGCGTGCAGTTCATTATATACATCATACTTCTAATAATATGAGAGTATCTTAATTCATATACATGTTCACCTCTATTCTTAGCTAAATGCAAACTTAAATCTATAGATTTTTTATTTGGACTTTCATCATAGATATTAAATTTCTTTAGTACAATCTCAATGTAATGAGATTCTGATAGAACAAGTCCATTAGGTGTTTTAGAGATTTTAATTCTTAATGTCGAAATGTTTTGTCAACATTTTCTTAGTAGACATGATAATAGCATGATTGGTACCCATACTTAGCATAGTATCCACATATAGACATACAATAACATATGCATTTAGTGTATTTATAAAAAAAACTCTTATCACATTTGTTAATTTTAAAACCATTTGACAACATTATTTTGTCAAACTTTTGGTGTCATTGTTTTGGTACTTGCTTTAACTCATATAAAGACTTTAAGAGTCTACATACTTTTTTCTCGAGTAACAAATCCTTCAAGTTGTTCCATGTATATTTCTTCCTTTAACACATCATTCAAGAATGTTGTTTTAACATCCATTTGTTGGTTCCCAAGATTATGCAATGTAACAATTGCAATAAGGACTCTAATATAAGTAATCATTGTAACTGGTGAGTAAGTATCAAAGAACTCAAGACCTTCCTTTTGTCTATTGCCTTTTGCTACCAGTAGGGCCTTATGTTTATAAATGGATCCATCTTTTATCGATATCCATCTGATTTTAACTTTTTATTGAAAATCCACTTGCATCCTAGAGGTTTATTTCTAGGTGGAAGATCAACAAATTCCTAGGTGTGATTTTACATGATAGATTCTATCTCTCTATTAATAGCCTCCTTCCAATATGGAGCTCATGGGATAGACATTGCTTCACTAAATGTCTTTGGATCATTTTCTACCATAAAAGTTAGAAAATTTGAACCAAACAATGTAGATGTTCAAGTCCTCTTACTGCGTCTAGATTCATCATCACTCAGATGACCATCATTTGTAGTATTATACGTTCGCTTATTTGAAATTATTTTGTCATTTTCTTTACATGGAAAGATATTTTCAAAAAATTCAACATTCCTAGATTCAATATTAGTTCTTTCGTGTACATCTTGAATTTCTAACTTAACAATATGGAATCGATATGCACTACTGTTATGAGCATATCCATTAAATATACAGTCAATCATTTTAGGCCCAATTTTCATTTGTTTAGGTTTCGATACCTCTACTTTAGCCGAACACTCCCACACTTTTAAGTGTTTATATATAGGCTTATGATCTTTCCATGGAGTTTCATCCTTTTTCTGTTGGGGTATTTTATTAAGAACAACATTTGTAGAGAGAATAACTACTACCACAAATTATAGGGTAAACCAAAACTTATCAACATAACATTCATCATCTCTTTAAGAGTTCAATTTTTTACATTCAATAATGTCATTTGACTGAGGTGAATAAGATGCTATTGTTTGATGAATAATTCCTAGACTAGAACAAAATTCTTCAAATGGTGCTTCATTTTCTCCTATCACTCCGAATAAATTTTATTCGTTTAGTAAGTTGATTTTCTACTTCATTTTTATAATGTTTGAAAACATCAAAGGCATCATCTTTACATTTTAAAAGATAGGCATAAAAGTATTTTGTGCAATTATCAATAAAAGTAATAAAATAATTTTTACCACTGTTCGGTACAAATTTCACAAGCACACGGGATCATTGACAAGTAATAATTGTGATGAGTTGAAAGTATCGTTCCCACGAGGAATAAGGTCTAGTCCTAATTATCAGTCTATCGTCGATTCAATTAAGTGAAACAATTAAAAAGAAAGATGATTTTGTTTGTTAATTCGAAAAAAATTGCAATGAATAAAAATTAAATAAAAATAAATGTTCGGGAGTAAAATATGAATGTGGAGCATGTATTGGTATCCAAATCCACTTGTTACCATCTATTTCAATTCAACAATTTTGTAGTTTAAATCATTCATGCGTCACTTGACAATCGATAATTCTCATACAATTAATTTTTTTTTCCAAGACAAATTAAATATATCCTAAACATGAAACGAATCTATTCATAGTCCGAATACGAATGCTTAGAACGCATTAAATTACACAAATATCATTTAGATTGCACATGTCATAGTGTTATTCCTAACATCTAGTGTTCATGTTTTGATTATGCAATGTTCCAATTTATTGTGACTTTTCCAAGACTATAACAAGCAACGATGTATTTAATTGGTGGTCAATCAATCAAATAATAACAATAAAGTATGCAAGATCAATCGAGACAACAAAAGAAATTTCTAAACTACTAGTTTTCGAATTGAAATAAATGAACAACAAGTTTCATCTTCATCCAATACAAAAAAGAGATTAGCCTAGCATCTTAATATGTAAATTAAATACAAAGAACTGGAAAATCATCACCCGATTGAACTCGCAAAATTGCTCCAAAGTCGACAGTGGGCCGTCCTCCGATTTTTCCCCCAAACCTGCCAGCTTCTTCCTCAACCGTGTAGTGCCGTTAACTTCCTCCACTCAAGACCAGCTCCCTTTATTCCACAATTAAACCCTCACCAAAGCCAACCACTTTTTCCTCCTCAACCCAAAGTCACCGTAAGTATATATGTATATCTCCTCCAGCCGTGTTCTTCCTCCACTCAAGACCACTAATCTGCCAAAAAGAATTCAACCAACCACAATTTCCAATCCCCTCTACTTTGTCTCCTAAAGTTGGTTCCTTATAATCTCTCCACCAAACTGCCTTAATGCCGTCTGTCTCCCCCCACAATTGGCCACCAATTAACGTGTGTATGTATATATCCTCCCAAATCTCCTTCCAATTAAAACTCTCGGCTGCCTCTACTCCACAGGTGCACCAATTCTCCCCCTAGTGCCGTGTATAATCTGAATATATGTGTATATATTTCTTCCATTCAATTGGGTTTCAAGGCCTAATCACAAGTAGATAGATTTTAATTTCAACCCTCAATTTTCTCAAATAATTCAAGTTGATCCTTAAGTATTTAATTTTGCAGCCCATGTCTCCATTTATACCAATTTGAGTTCTTCAATCTTTGGAAGTTTGTACTTTAATCCCCACTTTGTCTCTTTTTGTACGGCTTTAATCCATTTTTTTCCGTTTTGCATCCAAACGCATTCAAAATTTGATTTTTCCTAAAACAAATAAAATAAACATATAATTAGCAATATCATATCCCAAAATTTACAATTGTCTAAATTTAAAGTCAAGATGAGTACGAAAAACGTACTTATCAAACCACCTCTAGTTTGCACAAATTTTAAGTCACAGATATCACTGCAAATCAATTCTAAAGGTGCAATAATCCTTTTAACAAAAATAAATGAGCTTTGACTAACTTAACCTCATCACAAGTTTTGCATTTATGATTAAGATCAAATTGTAAAGAAGACAGTAAATTTAAGTTCATTCATTTACAAACAAATTTAAAATTTGCATGTCCTAATTGATTATGTCCTTGCTCAATGATTTAAGAAGAAGATATATTATTATTCTTAATAGTTTTTATACAATAGTAAGGACATTCATCTTGAACATCCCATCACATAAGTAACCTTTCCCCACATACAATTCATTCTTGGTGAGTACAAATTTATTAGCTACAAAGACTAATTTAAAACCATGTTTGTTAAGTAAAGACCCATATACAAGATTTTTGCGAATGTTGGGTATATGCAGCACATTGTTGAGGATGAGTTTCTTGTTTGAAATCATTTTCAGTACCACATTTCCTTGTCCTTCAACTTTTAAACATGATGAGTTTCCCATGAATAAATGTTCTTCATTGATGGTATTATAATTTGAGAACATCCCTTTAGCAGCACAAATGTGATAGTATCTCCAGTATCTACCCACCATTCTCTGAGATTTCCAATATTGTTGCATTCAGATACAATAGTAGACAAGTTCTTCTCTTGTGTATCATTAGATAAAGTGTCTCCTCTAGTCATGTTTGCTTGGGCATTCTTCTTCTTTAGATTGCGACATTCACTTGCACAAAGTCCTATTTTCCCACAATTGTAGTAGTTGCCTTTGAACTTCATAGCATTTTCTTGTTGTCCTTTCTAGGAGCATCACCAAAATATTTTGTTTTCTTGTTCTTCTTTGAACTAGATTCCACTATTTTCTTTTCTTTTTTTGCACTAACTGTTCTCTAGGCTTCTTTTTAGATTTCTTATTATCTTCCTCGGTAGCCAGAGAATTAGTTCCTCCAAGTTCATTTCCTTTCGTTTGTGCTTGAGATAATTTTTGAAATCTCTCCATAGAGAAAAGAGTTTCTCAATTATAACATCCACTTGGAATGATTCACTGAGAGTCATGTTTTCAACATGTATATCATGAAGAACCTGCAATTCTTGAATATGGCTAATAATGCTCTCAGACTCCACCATTTTATATTCAATGAATTTCTTCGTGCCAGCTTCCTTCATTTTGTAATTTTTCTCTTAAGGCTCACAAAGTTCTTTTACAGATTTCATATCACTATAAACGTGATGTAGTATATTGTCTATCACATTCAGAATATAACTTTTTACACAGAAAGTCTGGCTGCTTCCATGAATCCAAGGCAATAAGGGACTCCCTATTGTTTGGTCTTTCTTGAACCACCAAAGTATCTTGTGTTAGGAGCATTGCTAAGTTTAAAGTAGTCGAGTAAAATAGCATTTTTTTTGCCATGTTTTAAAATCAATCCCATTGAATTTTTCTGGCTTCTCTCCTGTGGAATGAGTGGTTTGAATAGTAACCGCAATAGATGGAGCCGTAGTATCGTTAATTCCATTGGAGTGAACTACATTGCTCCCATTTGTTATGTCCATTTCTATTACGAAAAAAGAAGATAAACAATTTGATCATATATTTAAAGTGCAGCTAAAAATATTGAATCGAATTTAGAGTTACATATTTGATATAAAACATAAATGAATCTATATCAATATTATAACAAGATAGCCGTCACCAAAATTTGCACATAGATTCTTGTCCAAACAAAATTACTGTTTTTATTAGCATGAAGTTCTTAATCAATTTGCAAGAGGTGTTGTGACCGTTTGGTAGCCGAAGTTGTTTTAACATCAATATAAATTGTATTTTTTTGTCAAGTTTTTGTATTGGAAAATGTGTTAGCCAAATTGAATGTACAACATGTTTTAAATTGTTTCTTTTGTGACTCTTTAACTGCCTAATATTGGATATCGTGTATTCTCCATCATGCTTGACCGGCCATATTAGAAAGATAAGTTTAAAAATCACTATAACAAAGACATTTTGCGTGTTTACTTCATTCACATACGGTACCTCCCTCCTTTATTTCAACGTGGCAAGCATTGCACATTTCAATTCTCTTTCTATTGTGATATTGATGGCGATAGTTTTTAATCTAATACATGATCTCAACCCACGTGAGACTGGCTGGGCAATAAAGTTAAGGTTATGCGAGTTTACAATCTACCCACATTCAGGAATCCAAATGAGCCATACAGTCTCGATTTTGTTTCGCACGATAGAGTGGTTATTATGACTCAAAATCGACCTACACATTAGTGTATCAAGTTTCATGAATATGGAATCCAATTAGAAAATATGTACTGCTTTGTTTAGTTAAATATTTACATATATTTTTTCTTACAATATTTTGCATTAGTTGTTTTCTGTCTATTGTTTTTTCATCAATATAGGTAGTCTCTTAATAATTGCATCAATATATCAAATTTAATAATTTATTTGTACTGTTTAGAACTTTTATTTTAGTGGATGACTCATAATCGACTGGAAACAGTCTGAAAATGCAACAATGTATTTTGCATTATTTATTTAAAACTTGGACATTCCCTCTAACTTATAGTAGTTTGCATTAATTATTTTTTGTTTATTGTTGTTTCATCAATATAGATATTATCTTAAAAATTGCATCAATATATCAAATTTAACCATTTATTTGTATTTAATTTGATGATTATTCTTTGTTCACTTTATATTTTAAAGAATATAATAAATTCTTTTTTCATTGCGATTTATAATAGTAGTTTTTTTTCTTTGGTCGTTATTTTTATTGGCAGTATATTTTTAATCTTGAAACTATATTCTTATACATTGTATTCGTAAATAGGTTATATATCTTCCATTAATCTTGAAACTATATTCTTCAAATAAATTTGAGAATTAGATATTACTTACTGTAAAATCTTACCGTCGAAGGCCCATCCGTTTTGTTTCAACTTCAACTGTGTTCTCATTTAAAATATTCTTTTAAATATTGATTTAGATTTTTCCTTTTTCAAGAATTATAATACAATATTATTTTGGAATATTGACTTAGATTGTTTCCTTTCCATGAATAAAAATAATAAAAAAACATTCTTATGGAATGTTGTACTGAAACATTGAACGAAAAAGTTGCATTTAAACAAATGTTTATCGATCGTAAATTGTTATAATCAAAACGATGTAATGTAATTCAAGTTAAGAGAATACAAATATACATTTTTTTTAGTACGAAGAAAAAATTTCTATGTCAATTCAATTGATTTAAAGATTTATGACTATTAAAAAATCAATTTTTTTATACTCAATTGGTTAGAACTTCGTAGTGATAACTTGTTATATAGTAGAAGAAAAAAGAAGAAGAAGAGAATAGAAAAGTTAATAGACTTGTGTTTTTTTTTATTAAGAATCAGAGTCTCATATTATATATATATATATATATATATATATATATATATATATATATATATATATATATATATATATATATATAAAAGAATAAATTAGGGATATAATGATAATAATAAATAGACCTGTAGAAGTATAAATAACATTCACTAATAACATATTATTTATAACATATAGAAATAAAAAATTAAAACTAGTTTGATAATAGTTTTTTGAGAATAGTTCTTTGAAAAATAATTTGTTTATGAATGCACTGCAGCTTTTGAACATTTAAAAAAGGCACTCACCATTGCACCCATAGTTAGATCACCTGATTGGTCTCTACCTTTTGAATTAATGTGTGATGCAAGTGATATAGCTGTAGGAGCAGTGCTTGGCCAGAGGAAAGGTAAGGAACCTTATGTAATCTACTATGCTAGCAGAACTTTGAATCAAGTTCAATTGAATTACACAACTACTGAAAAAGAGCTGCTAGCTATAGTTTTTGCACTGGAAAAATTTAGAACTTATCTTATTGGGACTCCTATTACCATCTTTACTGATCACTCTACTCTTAAATATTTGTTCACAAAGAAAGATGCTAAACTTAGACTCATTCAATGGATTTTGTTATTGCAAGAATTTGACATCACAATTAATGATTAAAAAAGGGGTGAAAAATGTAGTCGCTGATCATTTATCCAGATTAAATTCTGAAAATTCAAAAGTTTCTCACCCTTTAAATGACTCATTTCCCGATGAACAGTTATTTAACTTGAATATTGTTCCATGGTTTGCTGACTTGGTTAATTATCTGGTGACAGGTCATATGCCCTCAAATTGGAGTGTCCAAGACAAAATGAGGATGAAATCTATTGCAAGGAACTTCTTCTATGATGATCCATACTTATTCAAATATTGTGCTGATCAAATTATCCGAAGATGTGTTCCTGATGATAAGGAACAACAAATTCTTACTTTATGTCATTCTCATGCTTGTGGAGGCCATTTATCTTCGCAAAAAAAGCTGCTAAGGTACTTCAATGTGATTTTTATTGGCCTAGTTTATTTAAGGATGCTCATACCTTTTGTAAAAATTGTGAAGCATGTCAGAAACTTGGTAGTCTCAGTCATAGGAATATGATGCCATTAGCTCCAATCCTTATTCTTGAAATTTTTGATTGTTGGGGATTAGATTTTATGGGTCCTTTTCCCCCTTCTTTTGGATATCTTTATATATTGGTTTCTATTGATTATGTGTCAAAATGGGTAGAGGCTATTCCATGTAGAACAAATGACCATAAAGTTGTACTCAAATTTTTGAAAGAACATATTTTTTCGAGGTTTGGTATGCCTAAGGCCATAATTAGCGATGGAGGAACACATTTTTGTAATAAACCTTTTGAAACTTGTTAAAGAAATATGGCATTAGGCATAAGATTTCCACTCCCTATCACCCTCAAACTAATGGTCAAACTGAACTAGCCAACCGGGAAATTAAAGGCATTTTGACAAAAACGGTTAATCCAAATAGAAAAGATTGGGCTATAAAATTGGATGATGCTTTATGGGCCTATAGGACTGCTTTTAAAACTGTTCTTGGAATGTCTCCTTATAGAATTGTATTTGGTAAACCTTGTCACTTGCTGGTTGAAATTGAACATAAAGCTTATTGGGAAATCAAAACACTCAACTTCGATTTAGATCAAGCTGGTGAATTTAGGAAACTGAAATTGAATGAGTTAGATGAATTACGTTTGGAAGCATATGAGAATGCAAAAATTTCAAAAGAGAAAATGAAAGTTTTTCACGATAAGAAAATTTTTAGAAAATCATTTTTCCCTTCTCAAAAAGTATTGCTACATGACTCTAAGCTTCATCTATTTCCTGGTAAGTTGAGAACTAAATGGATTGATCCTTACATTGTGCAAACTGTTTATCCTTATGGAGAGATTGAAATCTTGGATCCAAAAACTGGTACTGTTTTTAAAGTTAATGGACAACGTCTGAAACCATTTTTGGATAATTTTTTTGCTGAAGTTAATGAACTACCTCTGCTGGACCCTGATTCCAGCGGCTGATTTTCTTGGAACTAACTTTTATTATTATGTATATATTTTCTTTTCTTTTTGCAGATTTTATTCTTTTCTTCATTTTTTAGTTTTTCATTCTTAAATAATTGCTCATGTGCATAGGCCTCCTCTCAGGTACACTCTTCTCCTTCAACTTGATTTAATTTTGAGTCATGTCTATTAATCACTTTTCATTTTTCTTCTCTTTGAGTCATTGAGGACAATGTCTGATTTTAGTTGGGGGGGGGGGGGGAGTAACTGAAATGTACTTGTTGCATTAATTCTTCTGTGATCGTTGAGCATAAAATTGAGTACATCTTGAGTATTGAATTATATCTTTGTTATTCTGTAAAGACCTCCCTCCTAATTTTTTTTATGCACGAATTTAAGCCTTGTGATAAGATGGATAGTCAACACATACAACTAGAGCTCTCTCAAGTTTAAGTAATTTTATTTGTCCATCATGAGAGTCGAGTGATTGGTGGTTTTCTTATATTGCCCTTGTTTGATATTGCTACTTCCATTGGGCACCATTACACGGATTGTGGATTGTTGGTGGTTTATACTTAAGAAACGATGAAGGTCAATGTCAAATAAAAAATTGATCCTTTGAAGCTAACCTTATCATCTTCTCTTCCCATCACAAATCCCTTCATATCCACAAAATTCCTTCATAGCCACAAATCTCTTTCATCTATTTCACATTAAAGATGACATTACATCCATACATTGCTTTCATAAATAAATAACCTTGTTTCTACTTTCAAGTATAAGTGAGGATGATTATTTTTGCTCCATATTTGAAGAAAAAATGTTCAGTGCATGAAAAAGAAAGAAAAGTGGAGTTAGAAAGTATTTGACAATCATTGAGACTAGAGGAGAATGTTGAAGAATTATTTGAGAGGATTTGAATTTCAAAAAAAAAAAAAAAAAAGAGAAAAAAAAGAAAAAAGAAAAAAAAGTAGAAAGAAAAGGGAGACGTATTGAAGAGAAAGTAAAAGATGTGAAGAAGAAAGTAAGATTGAAGTGTGATTGAAAGTGAAAATTATTATCCTTGCTTATATGTTGAAAGTCCTCAATTTCTACCCACTTCTTTTATTTCCTTATCCTATCGAAAAAAAAAATGCTACCATTGCGCCGAATACTTCCATTGGAATTTCTTGTTCTACTATTATCACTGAAATATGCAAACCTCTTCTTCCATCACTCTTTATCAATTCTCTTGAGAACACCAGCATCACCTTTACAGTGCCATTGATATTTACATTTTGATCTTAAGTAGGCTTGTGGTAAGAATGGTTGAGTCCCAATGGTTGTGAGCTTTTCATGAGGTCAATATTTGCATTGCTGTCATCCACATATATATGGCCTTTCTTGAATGTTTGAGCGATCAGTTTTCAAACTCCATGAGTGACCCCCCTAACCAGTAAAAAAACAAAATACACATAACAGTGAGTAAATGGAGTTTATGCTTTACTTGAGTGAATACTCGACACTGTATGTGTTGGGGTTAGTGGTTTGATGGATTGGCTTAAAACACACACACAAAATTTTTTGGGAAAGTTTTTATAGATTAATTTGAGATATAATGCTTGATTTCTTGGCTTTGCGAAGTTGATGTGCTCGACTATCTAAATTCATTCTTGACTTTACAATTGAAGTTTTTCATTGAGTTAGTCATGTTTTTAATTCACTTGAATTGCTAGAAACTAGCAAACAGCTAGTTGGGGAGTGTAATTATTGTCCAATTTTACGTATTTTAGATAGGTAAATAAATGAAAAATACAAATTTTGGATATAAATTTTTTAATTTAGAGTAAAACTTATAAAAGATTTAATTTTAATTCTTAAACTCTAAATTGATTTTATTTACTATTGATTTCATTTATTTAATTGTAGAAATACATTGGAAAATTTCTTATATTAAATTCAATTTTCAACCCACATTTTTGGCCCAATTCTCTAGCCCAAAACCAATTCTCCAGCCCTGTGCCCTCTCACTCTCGTTGCTTTCTCTTTAAAAACCTATTCTTTGTCTCTACACCAACCCAGCCTCAAGTAACCTCTCTCTCATCTCCCTCACCTTCAACAACAACTCTTCCACCAGCAGAACTTCCAACCACCAATCCCATCTCCTTCATCAACTTCAACAGTTAACCTCTCCTTCATTCTCTCAGGCACAGCAACCTCTCTTACACTTCATCCCTGAACTTCACACAACCAATCTTCCTTCAATCTGCAGCCGCACTCACACAACCAGCCTCACGTCTCTCTCTTCCCACCAACGCAACAACTCTCTCTTACACGTTATTGCATCTCCTTCTTCTACCATACCCAGCCCCCACCTCCAACTTCGGAAGAGATATACCAGCCTTAACTCCCAACAGCCCCGGAACCTTCGTTCTGGCTGCAACCACTCGGCCAACCAGCCCTCACTTCACCTCTCGCCATCCCCAAGCTGAAAAACACTCGGCAGCCGCACCGTCCATCTTTCAACCAAACAGGCAGCTCTCATCTCCCAATAGCAACCGTCCACTCCACTGTAAAAGGCACCAGCAGCCTCCACCGAAGCAGTCTTCACGCAACAGCAACCTTCGACTGATTGAGTAGAGGCTGAAAAGTGGTTTTTTTTGGTTATTTGTTCTAGTTTCTATTTTTCTTAGAACTTTTACTGTTTCATTTAATAGTTTACACATTTTCAGATTTTTTTATGATAGTTAACTTTGAGATATAGTTTGGTTATTGAAAGTTCTAGTTCCCAATTTGAATTTCATTTTTAGTAATGGTTATTGTTTGTTTGAATTTTATTTCGTTTAGTTTAATTATGTTCAGCTAAGTTATATTTAAGGGGAGTTATTTTTAGCTTCAATGGTATGTTTAATTTCTTATGGATGAATTCTTGTTATTGATAAGAGTTTATAAATTGTTTTAAGTTTTCAAATTATTTTACTTGGATGAATGTCGTTGATGTGGTATGTATTAAATATGCACACAACATGCTTGACTAAATGCCATAAAATAAATTGATTAATTTTCTTACTAATATGTTTAAATCTTATCGATATCAAGAAATTCACACTAATCTTATTTGAAAAGCCCAGTTGATAGCGAATGAATAACTCCGCTTGAATTCCCTTTCATTGCAATTTAATTCTCTCCAAATTCATTTTAGCAAAATTGAAATCATAGTTTAAAACTTGAATTTAACAAATATTATTATACCAATAAAATCACTTAGAAGAATGACCCTGGATTATTGCTAGGTTATAAATTGATCCCTTTATACTTGGAGGGTAGATTTTACATCGAGTCAAAGTGTAGTTATATACATGAAAATTTTATGGAAAAAAGTAAAATAGTTATTTCAGTATATACAATTAAGCAAAATGCTAGGTTTGCACATTGAAATACATATCACATTTCACTCAAGACATATGGATGTGTGGAATGACTATTTTTCCCTCACCTAAGAGCATCTACAATGTTACACTTTTCACATTGAATAGTCATATGACAATCAATATATGAAATTTCTTTCCACGTATGATGGATCTTAACTAAAAAGAAAGAGAATAGCAAAAGTCATTTCCAATGCATTATTTCTACATTTCATAATTTTGTCCATGTGGTATTTCTTTTATTCAAATAAAATAAACTAAACTAAAAAAAGAAAATAGCATTTATTTAGTCAACAAAATTTAAAGTTGTTGAATGAATATGTTAAACACTCTTTCAAGTAGTAAAAGTGGGCTTGAAACTTTCTTTATTTATTATTTCCATATCAACATGAGATTCCAAAACTTAATACATTGGAAATAAAAATACTGACATAATATCTTTTCAAATATTTCTTAGCGTAAAAAGTGTAGCATTGTAAATAATCTAATGTATCTTGAGTGTGCATTAGTATGTACATCAATATCATTAAGTAGACTAATAAAGTCGAGTAGTCGACTATAATATGCAGATAAATATTGTCAAATAGTCAAAGTTAAATTAGGGGTTAGTATCTCTTTTCTCCTAATTAGTTTAGAACCACGTACTCCTGTCGAAGGGCTCCAACTTTTCATTTCTCTATTTGTTAAACTTTTGTATTTAAAAATATGTTTTATTATATTTTAAGTAAAATATGTGGTTGAAAAATGGAGAGAGAAAATATGTATGATTAAAAAGAAATTTGAGGAATTGTGTAGTTAAAAACATGTTTAAAAACAATTTGCCAAATAGAGTCATCGCTCAATTACAAATTTACAGCTGAGTCATCCACACATAAGATTCTTGATTTTTTTCATTTCCAGTATTTCCATTTTACATTGTTTGCCGATCGGCCAAAGATTTCTTCCCCAAAGGTAACTCAAATTCTCTCTGTCTGTAAATTTTCTTGCATGTTCTTAGTTAATTAAATCTAGGTATGTATTTATTTAATTGATTGGTATAGTAATTTGATATGAATGCTTAAGTGTTTGGGTATATGTGAATATTTGATTTTCCCATTCTCATTTAAGCTGGTAAAATTGGGTTTAACATTTTGCATTGTTATCTTATAGTGAATTGAACTTACTTGAATTCAATTTGAATTTCACGTGGTGAAAGTCACTCTTTATTTCTTATTAAGGAGAAGCATGTTTTTAATTTCTTTAATTTTTTGTTATGTATTTTTCTGAATAGTTATTTGAGTATTAGAGGTTGAATGATGGAAAGGGGGCTCGGGGAATTGATAAGCAGGCGCAGGCAAAGACAAAGATCGTCTTCTTCTAGCAGTAACAATAACAGCAGTGATGTTGAAACTTTCGAGTGCAATATTTGTTTTGACTTGGCTCAGGACCCTATTGTCACACTCTGTGGTCACCTCTTCTGCCGGCCTTGTCTTTACAAATGGCTCCATGTTTACTCTCGATCTTGAGAATGCCTATTTTGTAAAGCCTTGATTGAAAAGGAGAAGTTAGTACCTCTATATGGTCAGGGAAAGAACTCAACTGACCCTCGGTCTAAGTCGATTCCCGAGATGGAAATCTGCCCTATGGGACAGAGGCCTAAAACGGCTTCTCCTCTGGATCCCAATGCTAATGTTATCGTAGAACATGGTTTTGGATATGTGCACTTCAGGGGGATCCCACTTGTGTTTGTCACAAGGTTGGGAACATTGCATTGTTTCCGTCATTTTTAAACAGTCAACTGCATGAATTTCAGAATGCCACCATCTCTCGAGCTGGAGCAACTCCTGTTTTTAGCTATCAACGTTCTAATGTGTTCAATGATGGGATGCATATGGATTTCCTGGGCTCTCAAGTCTACAACAATAGACAGATTTTGCCCTGAAGTTTCTCTTGTTGGTCATTGCATGTAATGTGATTATGACTCTCGTGAGGAGCTAAGTAAATTTAGATTTGGAGTTTGAATTGTTGACTAATGTACATGATTTCGTTGTTTTGAGGCACTTTTCTTTGTGTAGTATGATTGTTTGTTATGGATTTTAAAAGATTGAGGCTTATAGTTTTGGCACGAATGTTGGATGGGGGACACTACTTTGGCTGTGCTCTTTTCGGATAGGCATCATACATCGAAGAGGGTGCAAGACTTCTTCGAGGGCACTGGATGGGATTTTGACAGACTTCTTCAAATCCGTCCACCCGTTATGACAGAAAAGATTGGGGCAATTCCATTATCTGTTGACGTCTCTAATCAGATTGTTAAGAGGGATACATCAAATGACAGATTCTCTACCAGGTATGCTTGGCAATTGGTTCAGACTGTACATCAGTCATAGGATTCTTATCGGATGTTGTGGACCACTACTCTCCCCATCACCGTTTCCTTTTTTAGTTGGAGACTTTGGCAAGGGCTTATCCCTATTGACACAATTATTCAGATGAGGATTGACTATCACTTAGCATCACGATATCAGTGATGTGCACAGATGGAGACTATTATGCATATTTTTACAGGCAGTGTGATCTCAGATCAGGTATGGAGCCACTTCGGAGACATCTTTCATGTGCCTATGATTCTTAGTGAGGATGTTCAACAGAGATTCCAGAGATGGAGATACTAGGGATAGTATGTTAGATTGGGCCATATTCGCACCATGATTCATCTATTGATATTTTGGGTTTTATGGACTGAGAGGAATGACGCGAAACATAGGGATATTCGGATGGAGCCTCAGAGGATTATCTGGAGTGTGTATTGCATTATTTCATTCCTTCTCATTGGGCAGCTCATCAGGCAGCAACACTGGTGTGGGGATACAGCTATTGCCCCATTATTTGGTATTACACTTGCTCTTTCCACCCACCCCTTCAATCCCTATTCTAGTCCTTTGGCATGTTCCATTAGTGGAGCCCACAAGCTCAACACTAGTGGTTGCGTCAAGGACGGGTCTGCTAGTGGAGGGGGGGGGGGGGTATCATCAGAAATCATGGCGGACAGTGTATCATGGAATTCTCAGCATTCTACTAAGACTGTTTAATACTTTAGGCAAAACTGCGAACTATTCTCGATGAGATTCTTCTTGCTCGCCAATTGTGTATCACATCTATTAGGATTGAGGCTAACTCCACAGTGGCTATTCATTGTACCATCAGGAAGGGCGGACCTTGGTTGATTCAGGGGGTTCTTAGACATATCAGAGATATTCTCCATCTGGATAGAGACTATATCTCACATCTATCGTGAGGGTAATCAGGTTGCTGACTTACTTGCTTCTAAGGGATGGGATCAAAGAATTTACCGAGAGTATGGATCGCAAGATCTATCACGTAGCATCAGGGCACTTGTGCAGATAGACAGACATGGGCTTCCCAACTTTAGAGGTTTATAGTCCAGTTTTTATCTGTTATTTTTACGGGGCATGCATTTTTCCCCCATTTATTTCTTTATGTTCATTATTTTGCTACCTTATCTTTATCTTGGAGGACAGGTCTATGCCCCCTCTTTTCATATATTATTTCATTTTAATGTTAGCTCCTGGCCCACACGAGGATAAACTGTGAGCGACTCAACCTAAAAAAAAACCAACATGATCTTTTATGATATTCAAAGAAATAATTGAGCAAATAAGAAAATAAAACGCAATATTTACGGACCACCAAAGCATTTCAATATATAATAAATTGTTACAATTATATAGAATTTCACTCGCCAAACCCCCAACTATTGTAGAAAAAATATCAAGTTTTACCACATCTACCAATTTCTACTTTTTGTACAACCCACAAAGAAACCTAGAAAAACTAAGATACTAGACTCCTGACAAAACAAAACTCTCTAGTCAATGTGTTCTACAACAAAAAAGAATAATACACGTATTTATAGTAAATATATGTTGCACATCGTCTGCCCTTGGAGAGTTCAATTCATGGCCAACCACTCTTCTAATGTAGAAAATTGCCTCTCACGCCCTGTAGATGATTACACCAGGTCACTAATTTCACTAGGACACAACATGTAGAAATTACGATAATTGCCTCAAGTTTAATTCTATTAGGACACTGCATCAATTGTAGAAAAAGATCATAATTCAATTATATTAGAATATCTCTGAGATTGATACATGCAGTTAAATTACAAAACCTTTTTTCGCCAATTACAATTTAAATCCTCCAATTTTTGACAATTTGAGGTAAATACCCAACAATCTCCACCTTACCAAAAATGAGTCAAAACTCTATCATCTCTTTCGTTCACAATACTTGAAAAAAATAGATAAGCTTTTGACACACTTTAACGGTCCCAATTCTCAAACCAGAGAATTAACATATTCCTCCATACGAGTATAACCACTCAGAATTATCAATGAACTTTGACCTTTTCACTGGCTCATGTCGAAACAAATCTTCTTGAAAAATTATGGTGCAACCCTCACGTTTGGCTTTCACTGGGAGCTCATTATCAATCAAGATCAATTACACCACACACCTTGCATTAATGCTAAACCAATGCCCGTGTGCAAACACATGCACCCACCAATAAGAACACATCCTCTATCATGACAACTGGCTTCATGTCATGAGGATGTCCGATCTTACTCCAAGTACATCATCACCGCCCTCTATCAGGGGAGTCGCATTATTCATCTTCGAGCAGTTAACTAAGTCTACTCCACCATTTGGATTCTTTTCATATGACCAGATTATCCATAGTTCCAACAAATTACTTTCTTCTTCATGGAGTTTTCCCTCTTCCACTTTTCAGCAACAAGCAAATTATTATCAGATGAATTGTCTCCTCCGCCTAACCTCTATTCTTCAGAGATCAACTTACTTGTAACTTCTGAAAAATCCATTGTTTCCTTCACATACATCAAAATAGGCTTGATGTGCTCGAACGTGGATGGAAGAGACCAGATGAGCCTCAATGCTTTATCATCATCCTCAATCCTGACTCCAATAGATTCTAGTTCAGAAAAAGATCCCATTAAGAAAATTAAGATAATTAGAGATTTTTGTACCTGCATTCATTTTCAAAGAATGAAACTTTTCCTTCAGATATAACCTATTTGACAAGCTCTTCGTCTGATACAACTTTTCTAGTTTTTCTAAAGTTCCTTAGCAGCAGTTATTCCATGAATATTTGCAAGAACATTCTTGGCCAAACAAAGTCGTATTGTGCTAGCAGCTTTAAAATCCAAATCTTTTCAATCTTCATCACTCTTACTAGATCCAGTTTCTTTTTTCTCTTTCTTTGCCATAACTCTCGGTTGGTTTACCCTTCAAAGCTTTGTGCAGTCCCACCTAAATTAATACATCATTGACTTGTACTTGTCACAAGCTAAAATTGATCCTCCTATCAAATTTCTCAACGTCGTACTTGACAGACATGTTTTCTTTTACTCCAAAAAATCTTCGAACCACCTAATGTTCTGATACCACTTGTTGAGACTTGGGAATTAAACGAAGATTCCCTCTTCTTTGACCCACAAGATCTTTTTTGATGTTCAAAGAAATAATTGAGCAAATAGGAAAATAAAACAACACAAAATTTACGGATAGCCAAAACTTTTCACTATATAATAAATTGTTATAATTATATAAAATCTCACTCACTAAACTCCAAGTATTGTAGGAAAAATATTAAACTTTACTACATCTACCAATTTCTACTTCTTTTTACAATCCAGAAAGAAATCAAGATGCTAGACTACTTTTTTTCCTCACAAAACTCTCTAATCAATGTGCTCTACAACAAAAGAGAATAATACATGTATTTATAGCATATATATGTTGCACGTCTTCTGCCCTTGAAGAGTTCAATTCATGGTCAACTACTCTTCTAATTAGAAGATTGCCTCTTACGCACTATGGATGATTACACCAGGTCACTAATTTCACAATGACACAGCATGTAGAAATTACAATAATTGCCTCAAGTTTAATTCTATTGGGACTTCTTGTCTTGGCTTCATGCATCATGAAATGGCGACGACGAGGAAGATACTGACACCTTTCGGGAGCTCTTTACCTTCTCCAAATTTCAGAGTTAGAGTGACGAAAATTGCAACCTCTGCATCGAAAATTCGCAAGTATGAAGCGATGGAACACTACTGGAATTTTGGAAATCTGCACTGATACTTTCCAGTTTCAAAGAGTGAAATTTATTACCAGAAGCTACACTCTAAACTCAAAATAAATAAAGAAATCCAAGAAATGAGTTGACGTCTTCCTGTTGGGTGGGATCAACACTCCTAGAACTGGAAAACCGAATCATCCATGAAATGGCTTGCCTGTAATAGTGTACCTTCACCTCCAACTTGAATTATCAGATTAACACAACAAATTGACTGAATTTACCATTCGGAAAATAGCGTCAGTCAACAGCTTTTTTCTTCAAAATATTCGATGATGTTGTAAATAATTGGAGACTATATTTTAAATTTTCAGTATTGATGGCTAATCTTAACTGTCATTCCTTAATAAAAGGTAATGTGCCTATTATCTCTCCAATTTAGTTGATGAGGCAATTTTGCAATTTTTTTTACTTTTTTATTCTATTTTTCATTTTTTCAGATATGGAGTTGCATTTAAACAAAATTAGTTACAATGCAGGGTATCACTCTGAAATCCCGTCTAAAATACATCAAAATTTGGACTTAAAATAATTTGAATCCAATTAATTGAAAATTGGACTTCAAAAATAAATAATGGACTTGGACATTATTTAATAAAATTTGGAATTGGAATAAGATAAATTTAATTTCACTTCATTGACTAGATGATCACGTTTTAAAAATAATTAATGAGTAAAGTAAAAATATAATATCCGACATAAATTGTGCATTCATATATAATGAAAAAAATCCATAAAGGTAAAACATAAAATTACGACTTGCATATTTCTTTTAACAGCTAATTATTCATTCTCTAATTTTTTTAATCTATTTAGACTAAGATATCGACATGTGATTTATTCTATACTATCAATTTTGATTTGATAACTAAAGTCGAACTTACGATTATTTGATTTCTAAAAGTTAAAATATTTACAATTTTCAACTCGTAAAATAAAATAATATGAAATACAAATTTTAATTAAATTTTATTGAATGAATATTACAAATATAATTAACTTTATATACAAAAAAAAAAATCACATATACATCTCAATTTATAAATTGAGGCTTAACCCTCAAGACATAAGACTTTATCACTTATTCGTATAAAATTGATTCTTCAAAAATAATTATTTTCAATGTTCATTCTCAACCAAACATTCTTTAAAACTCATTTTTCACAATTGCACATCTTATTTTTGTGCATGTTAAATAAATATGTAGATCATATTCTATTTTTAGATTTTGCTAACACTTTCTATTTTACGAATTGAACCAATAAGTTTATCGGAACCTAAAGTTGTAAAAAATTAAATGATTTAATTGAATTTATTTAGAAATATCGGATATCTATTATTTCTTTCAATTTGATAAGAAGAATATTCGAAATTAATCATTTAAGTCAAATTGAATTTAGGTAAGCAATGATAGATATCATTTTAGGACTTAAATGAGATAAATTAAAAAGATTGGATGTTGGAAAAAGCAAAAATATAAGTAAAACAGATGAGAATAGAGGGAGTCAACCAAGTCAAAGTCAACCATACATACATGCACAGCGAAAATTAAACAAACTTGAAACCATAGCCCGGATCAACCTTGCACTTATATAGAATTTGTGATAAAGATGATACCTTTGATGAACCCGTGAATCTGAAATATGAAACAAGAGGTACAATCTTGTCACCATCAGCTGTCCAATTGTCCAGCCTCTAACATAAATCCATACAACGAGTTGAATCTGTAACTCCATCTCTCTCCAACTATCGGAATGGATTTGAGAGAATTGGGGGCCGTTCTCTTTGTATTTCGATTTTGGATTTTGAGTTTTGGATTTTGTTTTGAATTTTGAATTTTGGTTGTTTGTTTTGGGATTGCTGAAAACATGTTCTCTTTGTGATTTTGAAAAACTGTTTTCAAAAATAGAAAACTGAAAAATGCGTTTACTTTGTAATTTTTTGATATATTTATTTTGTAATATTTTATATGTAAAAAATGATTGATTTGTTGAATATCATTAATTTTAATGTTAATAAATCAGTTAGTTCTCTATGTCAATAAATTCATCATTAATATTGTTTTAGCTAAACAAAAATTTAACCTCATACTAACAAAATCTTAACATGGATCTATATATAAGGCAAAATAACATAAGAACTTCAAGTGAAGGAAGTGTATCACATTTACAAATAATAATAATAATAATAATAATAAATTACAAAAAAAAAAGATTTTTTTTTTTAACATGGATCTATATAATGACAAAATAATATAAGAACTTCAAGTGAAGGAAGTGTCCCACTTTTACCACCAAAAAAAATAATAAATAAATAAAATAAAATAAAAATCTTAAAATGGATATATATATATAATGACAAAATAATATAAGAACTTCAAGTGAATGAAGTGTCTCACTTTTACAAAAAAAAAAAAAAAAAAAAAAAAAAAAAATCTTAACATGATCTATATATATGACAAAATAATATAAGAACTTTAAGTGAAGGAAGTATCTCTCACTTTTACAAAAAAAAAAAAAATAATAATAATAATTTATATAAAAAAAATCTTAACATTGATCTATATATAATGACAAAATAACATAAAAACTTCAAGTGAAGGAAGTATCTCACATTTAAAAAAAATAATAATAATAAAATAAATAAAAAAATTACAAAAATAAAATCTTAACATGGATCTATATATAATGGCAAAATAATATAAGAATTTCAAGTGAAAGAAGTGTCTCACATTTACAAAAAAAAAAAATAATTAAAAACTCGCGTTTTGGTTGTTTTGGACTTTTTAACACAAAATATCCAAAACGCAATAAACTCGTTTTGAGTTTCCTTTGTAATTTTTTTGGTATTTTGGAAAACTCGTTTCTGAAAATGGTCAAAGTGAACGCGTTTTCGATATTTCCAAAAATCGAAAACTCAAAACGGGCTCAAAACAGTAAAGAGAACGGGGCCTTGGTTTTTATCTTTGTGCTAGCAAGAGAAAAGCCTAATGCTAGAAAAGCGACTAACTATTTTTCTCTACAATAGTACACATATAAATACGTGCACATCAAACCCTAACCTATTCATAATAGGGTCATTAACGGGCCTTGATTAATTAATCATATTAATTAATCTAATTGTAATGTCTGGGCCAACAATTGGGCTTGTACATTAATTCTAACAATCTCCCACTTCGACAATATCCAATTTCAAATACTCAATTCTCGCATTTTGTGTGTGACCCATTAGGTTCTATTTACGATGTCAAACGCCGTGTTATTATTATTCCAATTTGATTGGATTAAGATGAATTTAAATCTCTATTTTTAATTCATCCTCGACTCACCAAGATTGATTAATTCACGTCACCGTCCTAGATTGACATCTAGCAATGTGTCAAGGCAATCCATGTGAAAGGAAAAGTTATGTGGCATGACAAGACCGGTTCATGTGCGGTTACCTTGAAAATATAATCCCTTCATCAATATAACCTAATTGGTTAAGAGATATGGATATCGTCAATCTCATTTCAACCAATTATGTTATTCACTTCTTATCTGAGTTGATCTTGTTATGACTGAAAACACATTTTCAGCTCATAACTTCACCTCGGCCGAGGAATTTACATCAACTTAAGTGAGTGAAATACATGTTATAATCTCCTACTACCCAGGAGTGACGAATTCTCATATTGGACATACACAACCTTCATATGACTCTCACTATACCCCGTACAACGTCATCCTGATGACTCCCTCTTAAGAGCCAACATCAACGCTTGCCAAAGCTTAGCAATCCTCATATAAGATTCTATGATGTCCTCAAGTCAAAGGACCAAATCCACAACCGCGCATTAGAGATTCACCACTGACGCTTGGATAGTCATCCATGTGGAATCTCCAGGCGGGTCATCCAATGCTTTGTTCATCTAACCATGTATCCACGTGTTCATTTAAATGTCCCTCTACATTCTAACTTGTGAGATAAGTTACTTTCTTCATAAGAAAGAAATGCAACACATGCTAGTCTAACTGCAACAACAACATCTGTATCTTGTTGTTACTTCGACTAGGGAAAATTAGGGAAAATTTTAGAATAATATATTAATGACTTGTATCTCACAGTCACAAAACCTTGTGACGTACAAGTTACTTAAACTGATTCTACGGACTCTATTATCTAAATAATGAGTTAAACTCAATTTAATAATAGATCTGCCTTTATTGTAACAATGATAATATGTGTTATGCTATCTCAACGATTGGATTTAGAGCATGACACTGATATTCTCCAACTAGATCCAATAACTCATATATCCTATATATAATGAGTTTATATGATAATCATATTCCTGTTGGGATAATGGTTTTACAGGTGGATCTTCAATATGTGACTCTTCACATATTCAACCTTCTCAAGGTTAGTGGGCATGAATTCTATTTTTCTACAATCTTCGAATAATATAGTAGCCCCTAAATACATACTCAGATCATCGATGAGACCCAGTTCCCTCGCTTACGCGATGGCTCCATTGTCGTCACAGTACTCATTACTGGAGCTACAATGCTAGGAACAATTATAGTTCACTAATGAACTTAACGATCGAGATTGCTTCACAAGCACTTATGTATTTGGTCTCGGTTGTATAGTTAGTGGTCTCTCTTATTTGAACCATTTCAAACTGACCACGCCACTAATATGAGTTAATTAACAATTAGACTGAATATTTCCTTCATCCCTTCCCGGACTAAAGGATGGTATCTCTATACCTAAAGACAGTAAGTCTACATTTCTCCTCATGTCTACTGTATTCTTAGTACTTCTCAATTACTCAATAATACAAAAGGTATCGTATATAGTGTCGCATTTAAGAAGATCTTATTGTCAAACAATCAAGTATCTTCTCTACTTCATTCTTTCTCAATATGTGTTCTAAACACCATTTTTGAAAAGATTAACCCCAAAACTTTTGGAATAGAATCCTACATTGGATTCACTCATTTTAACCCCATTAGCATTATATCTTTGTACGTGGATTGAGAAATCAAAACAACCTTCTAAATCTATCTCTATAGATTTTGGTTCCCAAACTGAAGGTTTTATTTCTCAAATCCATCATGGAGAAATATTAAACAATTGCACTTTCACTTTCAAGATTAGAAATTCAACTTCTGATCAATAATATGTCACCTACATATGGTATCAAAAATATTGAATACTTCTACTAACCTTTTTATATACACACATTCTTTATCTTCAACTTTTGATAAAATCAAACATTTTGATTATCTCATCAAAATTAAGATTCTAGCTTCGTGATGCTTGCTTTAATCTATAATAGATATTTGTAGCTAGTATACTATGTTTAAGGATTCAAAAATCCCATACTTACAGCATGTTGCTACCGCAAGCAGAATCCGAATTAATTCAGAGTAAACACATTTACCGCCTATGGGTCTTACCCATTTCAGGAAAATCAAACAAGTTCCAAAACTTTGTCTTTATCTCGGATTCTATGGCTTCCTACCATCTCATTTAGTCAAAATTTGACTTAACTTCTATGTAAATATATACTCATTATCCTTGATGACTAATACAATATTAGCAATCAGGGATTTGTAATTCAATGGAGTATACATGATCCTAATATCTTTTCATGGAACTAGTGCGTTCTCAGTCGTCACGACGTCCTGAACACCAATCGTGTCCCAAGCATTGATCTGTGCCTCATCTAATGCAAGCACATATTCCAGCTTATTTAATCGATTGAGTATATATGTGTAATCATGAAATCTTTCATGTTCTACTTTTACTCCCAATGTCTTCTCTTAGATGAACTACTTCTCCAAGACATTGACAAAATCCGAGATAGACTTTCTTTCTCAATATAGGAACATAGAAATAATATCCAACCATCTCTTGGATATCCCACAAATATATGTATTGGACTAAGGCTATAGCTTATCCAAATTTGGTATACTTCTAATAAGTATTCAACTCTTAAATCTTAACGCAAGGAAGATTAGACATTTGAAATCCATATCTTATATGGACCTTCATCAACCGATTATCATGGAACATGACTAAGTGTGTAATATAAAATTTTCAGTGCAAAGCTCCAAAAACTGTTTTGGAGATTTTGCGTGGCTTCATCAATGATTGCATCAATTGCAATCTTTGTCCTTTCATATTCGTCATTGTGCCGAGACGTATGTGAAAGAGTTATCTATGCAAAATTATGTTCTCATAACACAATCTTAAAGTCAATCACTTTGAAATATTCTTCACTTTGATCAAATCTACGTGCTTAAAATATTTTTCTCATTTTGGCCTTTTAATTTATATATGTATTATTTGAACTTTTCAAACTTTCATATTTAAACTTTATTATAGATAATAATGAATATCATGGTTATCTAATGATTAAAGACTACTCTGAAATATGTCCACTTACATCTGAATGTAACAGGCTCAGTGGATCAACCATTCCACCTTTCCTTTTCCAAGAAAATTGACTTATCAATTTACCTTAAAGGCGAGATATACATATATCTCTATTAATTGAATAAGTCAAGTGTTAGATTTAAGTGTGACTTCTTCCATGTCTTATCAATATTCAGAGTGTAGACTATTTGTTACTTACCTCACTTACATAGTATCACATCTAAGTTAATGAATAACTATTATTTTTAATTAAAGAGGATAATTACTTCATGTCCAAACATGAATTGGAAGTATCGTTCTTCATAAGAATCGTAATTGACAATTGTCTAATTAAACTGAATCAGAAGGTGAAGATAGGTGATAGCTTCTTAAGTTGTTTAAGAAACATTTGCTTTATTACCTACAAATAGATATATCACCATTTTCCGCAATTATTCTACTTTTATCCATTGTATATTATCGGTATCTAATAATCGATTGGCTAAGTAGATTATTTAACCTCTATCAAATAGAAAACTGAAGTAGAAGATTCACCAAACTTCTCACTTTCTTCAGTTCGGTTAAGGAAGCCTCGCAATTTTAAATGTGGTGTCCTATTATTGGCATGTTCGAGAAGAGTATTCTCGATCATATCGTGTTCTGAGATCATTTCTCAAGGATGACGCCAATTCAAGGATTTCAGTCTAATGAACTTACTCAGTGTCAATTGCACTGTATAAGTTCACGTAATAACTCAAATTTTAAAACTCATACAACAACAATTAAAAATAGAATCACGTATTATCATGTATAAATCAATTTAATAAGGTCTTTTATTAAATCGATTGCTCACATTGTGTTACTTGAATTAATGACCCTCAACATTAATCTCGTAGAATCCTGTTAGATTCACAATAGGCTAGGATCCCGTTTATTCCATTAGAACCTTGAGTGACTCAACAAGTTCTAATGAAACATCCAGGTAGATACTCCTATCAATCACATCTCCATGTGACTCCTATATCATCAAGTAGACAACTCTTTGTCGAACACATCTTATGTGTTTACTTGATTGTGCCTCCAAAATCTCATCTCCTTGAGTGACTCAACAAAAGATAGATTTCAGTTAAATTCTACCAATTGTTCTGAAACATCTTATGTTTCGTAGTGATAAACACACCTTCCTACTCGCAGCCTTGAGTGACTCAACAAACCACATCGAGGGCAGATTCTGATTTTTCACTATAACAATGGAAGGTACTTTATATTAACCAATTAATACGAATTTAATAAATTGCTTCCAAAATTATATTACTTTTGATTGACTCAAAAAGGATGTTGTTTTGGTTAAGTCTGACACATTGTTCAGAAGTATCTGATACTTCATAATGAGAAACATATCTACCATTAAGTAGCCTTGAGTGACTCAACAAGCTTACATCGATAGTAAACTCTGATTTTTCATTATAACAATGGAAAGCGTATGACTTAATATAATATTAAGTGAGGGGTTTGTCTCATCATTGCTATGTATATTAAATAACATCAACCATGCAATTAATCATACATATAATAATATTATGGATGGTTATGGACGATATCTATCTAGTCTTCTCGAGCCATGAAGAAGACTAGTTGGTTAATTCCTAGAGGACATTGCATTTGATCATCCAATGCTAAATACAATAATCTCCATCCGCTGCTGCAACATGTATCATATACTAGTTGTCTTCTTGTGGCCAATTCCAACCTGTATCATATACTAGTTGGCACACAGGTCAGTATCAAAGGACGCGAGGCCCATATCTATAAATTAGAGCTCGCAGACCCAAATAAATTAAATAATAGGCACGCAGGCCCAATTAAATAATAATATGCTCGTAGGCCCAACCAACAAAGCAGAATAAATTAACCATACATTCAACCAATCACATAGGTAGAGTCCATAATCATTCACTAAATATACATTCATCATATAAATGTATTATAATATAATATCTAATATTATATAAATAAATTTCAAGTTTCTAGCAATCTAGGTCGTCTAAATAAATTTAGATAAAATAGATCGGAACAGTAATTAATTAATCAAATTAATTAATTAACTTAAGTTAGCGGGTCTTATTTAATTAAAATCATATATTAATCAAATATCAAATTAGAGTCCAACTCTAATTCCAAAAGAGGAAAAATTAAATTGACATCTTATTTAGGATAAAACTCCTAAAATAAAATAAAATAAAATTTAGTAATTAATTAATCAAGTTAATCAATTACTTTAATTGACGGATTTATTTAATTAAAATCAAATTTTAATTAAATATCAAATTAGAGTCCAACTCCAATTTCAAGATTCAATGGCTAATTGAATTTAGGATCAAATCCTAAATAAGATTTAATTAATAATCAATTAATCGAATTAATTAATTATTAAATCAAATTTAATTAAAATCCAATTTTAATTAAACACCAAATTAGAGTCCAAACTCTAATTCTAGAATTAGGTCAAATTGAATTAATATTTTAAATTTAGGATAAAACTCCTAAATAAAATAAAATTCGATTTGGGTCAAAATTATATACTTTGTTAAAATCTAGTTTTAACAATAATTTAAAAATCGTGAATTTTAAAATAAAATTTTGAATTGGGTCATAATTTTAAATTGGGTCAAACCAATTTAAAAATCCAATTTAAAACAAATTTTAAAATTACATTTGAAATCCATTGGAGAATTTACAACTTGACCCTTATTTTAAAATTATCAACAGGCTCTCCAATTTCATAAATTGCATGACAGGCCCCTCATTTCAAAATTGCATTTCGACCCCAATTTCATAATTGCAGACAGGGGCTCGCAATTTCACAAATTACAAATGAACCCCGTCTCAATATGCCAAACCCTAACTCATAATTGCATATGGGCACCTACAATTTCAAAAATTTCATTAGAGGCCCCCGCCCCCAAATCACTCCCAACCGTCTGAGCCTCTTCTTTTTCCAGTTTGAGCGGTGTCTTAAACCGCCGCAGGAGGGAGTCGCGCTGCAGCGCAGCAGCGTGGTTCTCGACCTGAGGTCGCTGCTACGACCTCTGGTTCCCTAACGCAGTGCGCGGTGCTACGCGATTCCGCTGCTGCAACTCACGTACGCCAGCGCCACTTGTAGCAGTGTGAGGTGCTGCTTCGCGTTGCAGTGCAGTAGCAGCACTTGCTGCCACTTCGAAACCTCGAAGCGAGTTATGCCGCTGCTCACAGTCTGGCGCGGTAGAGGCTTTGACGCCATGCCGCCGCGCCGCTGCCTCCTTCGGCGACCATCGCCTCCTCTCCTTCCAATCACTTTTTCGATCCAATTTTTTGACCCAAAATAAATTTCTCTCTCAAATCAGGTTTGAACAAGAAAACTAATTTGCTCAAAAACTAGAAATAAGAAATCAAAATTCAATCATATTGAATTCATCAAAGAATTAAACAAATTCTAACAAGTAACAAGGTAGGGTCTGATACCACTGTAAGGTTTCGATACATACATGCACAACGAAAATTAAACAAACTCGAAACCATAGACCGGATCAACCTTGCACTTAGATAGAATTTATGATAAAGATGATACCTTTGATGAACGTCGTGAATCTGAAATTTGAAACAGGAGGTACAATCTTGTCACCGCCAGCTGTCCAATTGTCCAGCCTCTAACAGAAATCCATATAGCGAGTTGAATCTGGAACTCCATCTCTCTCCAACTATTGGAATTAATTTGAGAGAATTGATTTTTCTCTTTGTGCTAGTAAGAGAAAAACCTAATGTTAGAAAAGCGACTAACTATTTTTCTCTACAATAGTACACATATAAATAAATATGCACCTCAAACCCTAACCCTATTCACAATAGGGCCATTAACGGGCCTTGATTAATTAATATGACTAATTAATCTAATTATAAAGTTCGGCCCAACAATTGGGCTTGTACATTAACTCTAACAAAGCCAACCCTCGATGAGAAAACCGGTGGAGCCTATGACAAGATCCAAGGTCAAAGAGGTCCAAGAGTCGATGGTGGGACTCATTTACAAGCTACGAAATCAAGTCCACGTGGAAGAGAGCAAGATTGAGGTCAATTGCCTATATTTGGAAGCTCAAGCAATTTCGGTCGACCGAAATTCACCTCGGTCGACCGAAACTCTGCGGAGATTTTAAAGGTAGCCTCAGTCGAGTTTGGATGATCTTGTGTTCGACCGAAATAGTTTTGAATCGGTTGACTGAAAGTCACCAGATTCAAAAAAGGAATTTTTTGTGTAATTTTTCAAACTTCTTACTTTTCACATTTTGTACTACAAATTGCAATTGGCTTGGAACCCTAGTTTAGTTTTGGCTTAGAAATTACTCCTTGGAGAGCAATTGAAAGGGAAACATCATTTCTTCACTTGTAACTATCCTTGAAATTTTCTTCAACTTATATATTGAGAATTTGTCTTGTATATTTGTTGTTGTTTATTCAACAATATCTTGGTATTTGTCTTAATCTCTCCATTGGGTTAGGATTCATCTTCCTTAGAATTTTGGTTGGGTTAAACTTGGGTCAAGATTATCCATTTATTACCATTTTTAGCTTTCTTGGGTTGATTTCAAATAGTTGTGAGAATTTTTTGTTTAAACACAAAGGGGGTTCACATCATTTGGTATCAGAGCTTGGCTCTAAAATTGGTAATCCTATCATTTAAATTTCTTGATGTTCTTGTTTTTCTTCATATAAAAAAAAAAAAAAGAAATAGAAAAATTCAAAAAAAAAAAAATAATAATGGAGAAAACTCAATGTCCATGAATATTTCTTAATTTCTACATATTGAGTATTATTTTTGTTATCAATTTGAGAATTAGTGGGGGTTACATTTGAACAAATACTTGAAAATCATAAACTATTCTAGTTTGCATCATAAATGTTTGACAAAATGTCTCAAAGAGTGTTTTCAGGTTGAATCCTAAGTTTCAATTACCAAACACATTCCTAATTGATTCATTAAGTCTTTTATCAAGCTTAATGTGACTATACCCTTGAAAGCCTTGTTAATCAAACTCAATTCCTTACTTTCGTATATAATAGCAAGCAAATAAATTCTACTTGCTATTATGTCAGTCCTTCATTTGCTCCCTTATTTGTTTGTGGAATTTGTGCTACACAAGAATTGAATTCTCAATTTAGTTGAATTACGTTCCTTGGAGAGTTTGGGTAAGAAAGATTGAAGTGGTAAAAGGCAAGAGTGGTGAGCTCATTAGAGGGTAAAAGCTTATTTGAGTGAAACACGAGCGAAAATATTTTGTGAGGACACTTACACACTTGCACTCCACGGCTAAAACACATACTTCAAGTGGACAAGATTTAAATGCACGAACTTAAGAGTTGAGGGATATGATACAAGCTCTCACAGTTACCAAGGTTGGAGACTAGGAAGGAAATTCCACCCCCAAGGGATGATAATGTTAGGAGGGGTGGTAAGAGAAGGGCTAAAGATGCGTATGAGGATGATGTTGATGTTGATGTTGATGATGATGAATTGTAGAGGTGAGTTGGTCGAGGTCATGGGAGGAACCCTAGAGGTAGGGATGGAGTGGATGGTAATCTTGGAAGCATAAAGATGAAAATTCATTCTTTCCATGGGAAGAGTGACCCGGATGCCTACTTAGAATGAGAAAGGAAAATGGAATTGATTTTTGAATGCCATAGGTACTCCGAGGATAAGAAGGTTAAGTTAGCGGTAGTGGAGTTTTCCAACTATGATTTAACTTGGTGTGATAATTTATTACTCACTAGGAGAAGGAATCTAGAGGGTAGTGTACTTGAGATGAATTGAAGAGTCTTATGAGGAGAAGATTTGTACCTGGTCACTACTATAGGGGACTCTATCAAAGATTACAAACTCTCATTCAAGAATCTAGAGGGGTTGAAGATTATTATAAATAGTTGGAGAAGGCCTTGATGATGGCTAATATAAAGGAGGATAGAGAGGCCACCATGGCTCGATTTATGAGTCGGTTGAATAGTGAGATAGTCAATGTGGTAGAGTTACACCATTATGTGGAGATGGAGGAGTTGGTCCACATCGCTATCAAAGTGGAGGCTCAATTGAAAAAGAATGAGCAATTTAAAAAGAAGGGACAAGAAAAAAATTTGGGGGGTCCTAGTTCCACTTGGAAGTCTAAGTAGGGAGTGATAAGGTTGATAAAGCACCACTTAAGGACAACATTGAAACATCTAAAGGGAAGGAAGTTGGCTTCGTCAAGGATAAGCCCAAGGTTGTTCCTACCGCTTCTAGGAGTCGAGATATTGAATGCTTCAAATGTAGGGGACGGGGGCATTATTCTCGAGAGTTCCCCTAACAATAGGGTGATGTTCATTAAGAATGGGGAGTGGTACTCGAAAGATGAAGAGGACGAAGAGAGAGTTGCAAGGTGGGGATAATAGTGATGGTGAGGAAGAAGAGGTGGAGGGAGTTGTTAGTCCACTCAAATCCTTGGTCACCATTAGGTCTCTCAACACTCAAGCCAAGGTGGATGATATGACTAAGCAAAGAGAAAATATTTTCCACATTAGGTGTCTTGTGAGGGACAAAGCTTGTAGTCTCATCATTGATGGAGGAAGTTGGACCAACGTGACTAGTACTAGTATGGTGGAGAAGTTGGGATTACACTTAATGCCACATCCTAGTCCTTATAAGTTACAACGGTTGAGTGATTATGGTGAGTTGAAGGAAAGTAAGCAAGTACTTCTTACTTTCAACATTGGAACATATGAAGACCAAATACTTTGTGATGTGGTTCCCATGCAAGCTACACATATATTATTGGGTAGACCATGGCAATATGATAGGAGAGTATTACATGATAGAAAGAAAAATAGGTATAGCTTCCAAATGAATGGGAAGCTCGTAACACTACTACCTTTGAGTCCGAAAGAAGTTTATAAAGACCATTTGAAACTCAAAAGGGAGAAGGAAGAGGAAAAAGAAAGAACAAAAAAAAGATGGAGTTGAGTGGCGCACAAAAAGAGAATGAAAAAAAAAGGGGAGAAAAGTGGTAAAAAAAAATGTGGGGGTGAAAGAGAAAAGAAAGAGAGCAAAAGATGTTGAGAAAAAAAAAGAATTTTTATACTAGTAAGGGAGATGTGGAGAGAGCGTTAAAAGGAAAGCATCACATCATTTTGATGTTGTATAAGGAGTCTCTCCTTACACTTGATGAACCTCACACTTCCCTCCCCATAGCTACTTCTTTGTTGTAGAAGTTTGAAGATGTCTTCCCGGAGGAGATGCCTAGTGGACGTCCACCCATTAGGGGCATCGAGCATCAAATTGACTTCATTCCCTGAGTCGTCATCCCAAATAGACCAGCATACCGAAACAACCCAGAAGAGACCAAGGAACTCTAAAAGCAAGTCAAGGAGTTGATGAGCAAATGATATGTTCATGAGAGCATGAGTCCTTGTGTCGTTCTCGTACTACTAGTGCCCAGAAGGATGGAACCTATAGAATGTGTGTCGATTGCCGAGCCATCAAAAACATAAAAGTAAAGTATCGACACCCCATTCCTAGGTTAGATGATATGCTACATGAATTGCTGGTTCTTGCATTTTTAGCAAAATTGATTTGAGGAGTGGATACCACCAAATTAGGATGAGAGAAGGAGATGAATGGAAAATCACTTTTAAAACTAAATATGGGTTATATGAGTGGTTGGTTATGCTCTTCGGTCTCACTAATGCACCGAGCACTTTTATGAGATTAATGAATTATGTTTTACGTGCATTCATTGCAAAATTCGTGGTAGTTTACTTTGATGATATTTTGATTTATAGCAAGAATTTGAATGAGTATATTGAACACTTGAGAAGTGTACTTTTGATTTTAAAGAAGAAAAATTGTATGCAAATCTCAAAAAGTGTAATTTTTGCATGGAGAGTGTTGTCTTTCTTGAATTTGTAGTTAGTACTAAGGGGATAGAGATTGATTGAGGTCTTTGGAAGCTCAGGCAATTTCGGTCTACCGAAATTCACCTCGGTTGACCGAAACTCTGCAGAGATTTTAGAGGTAGCCTCAGTCGGGTTCGGCTGATCCTCGTACGACCGAAAGTACCATTTCGATCGACTCTGTGTTCGATCGAAATAGTTTCGGTCGACCGAAAGTCACCGGATTCAAAAAAGGGGTTTTTGTGCAATTTTCCAAACTTCTTACTTTTCACATTTTGTACTACAAATTGCAATTGGCTTGGAACCCTAGTTTACTTTTGGCTTAAAAATTACTCCTTGGAGAGCAATTGTAACGCCCCGAGTTTCGTGAAACCCGGAACGCCACTTCTTTCTTTTGAAACTAATTTTCAAAATCAAATTTATTGCAGAAAAATAATTAATTCTCAAAACAATCATGTTTGTTGACTTTCAATTTGCAACGAATAATAAAATATATCATTTAGCAAAATTCAAAACAAATTCTATTTTCCAAATTAAATATGAAATAATGGAGTTCATTAAAAACACAACGTTAAAATATTTTCTATTTAATGGTTTGCCATTTTTGCCCATCATTCGCCACCGTCTCCGAAATCTGCAAAATTTGTTAAAACAACGGAGTGAGCATTTTAAAAAGAAATATTAAGTTGACTCATCTCCAATAATTAACCTACATAATAATTGAACAAGTAATTATGCAAATATTACAGTGACATTCTCAAATTCTAATCGTAAGCATTACATAAGGAGTGCAAATGAACATATTCTCGTCTCATGCAATAAAGCATATATGTTATGACATGCATAACAAAATTCTCAATTTATCTCGTAAGAGATTCTCTTCTATTCTCATGCAATTAAGCATATAATCACGTAAATCCACATAAAGACATGCAATTATAATTTAAACTAATTAGTGGGGGCGAGTCTACCTCAAGTTTAACGAGTTCACAAGAGTGGAGCGGGAAAGTACGTCAATCTCTTAATTCTCCAAATGATTCGTCTAGCCAAGAAAAATTTATTTAATTAGTATTTTCGAAATAGTAAAAATTAAAGTGAGAAAGAAAAATAAAATATAGGGATTTAAATGAAAATTTAAGGAAGACTGAAATTTAAAAGTTTAGGGAATGAATTAGGCTTTTCGAAAGTAATGGAGCTGATTGTAGGATTTAAGGAATACAAGGACCGATCTGTCAAGCACCGACGTCTTTGGAACTGAATTAAAACATTTTAATTACAAGGGGCCGAAATTGAAACTTTAAAAGAACGAAAGGACTAAAATTTTTATTCAGAAATTTGGGGCTTTAAAAGAGAAATTATGTCAAAACTAAATAATATTTTTAAAACACCCATATCTCTCATATCTCTCTCTCTCTAAAAGCCAGGAGAGGGAGGCGAGAGATAGATGCGTTACGAAGGGGCTGCTCCTCTCCGTGCTGCACGTCGCCGGAAAGTTCAGCGCTGGAACCTCCGTGCAGTGGCGACGGTATGGGCGTGTGAAGAGAAGGGTTTTTGGCTTGGTTTTGGTGCTGTTGTGATGTGAAAACAGGGCCAAAATTGCGGTTGGAAGGTCGCGATTTGGGGGCTTCGCTGGCGAAACCCCGAATGGAATAGGTTGGGAGTGGAGGTAAGTACATGGGTTTCTCATTTAATTTGAGTTTTTGGGTTGTCTTGAGGGCGTTTGGGTTGTGGTGGTTGGTCTGAGGTCGAAAGTGGTTGGGTGATGATGGTGGTCGAGAAATTGTACCCTGCTCGTGGTGTTTGAAGTTCTGCAGGGGAATCACAATGGAGGTTCGTGGGCTGCGATGAGGAGAGTTCTGCAATGGTGGATTTGGGATGTTGCATTCTGTTTTGTACGGACGAAGGTTGCGGTGAAATTTGGTTTGAGCTGGTGGCTGATTTCATGCAGTGGTGGCAGGGGTGATGGTTTGAAACTGTGGAATTTGTGTGCAGCAGTTGAGAGGGTCGAGAACTTACCCAGAAGCTGAAGCTTTGTGTGGTTTCTCGGTTGTGTGAGGGATTGGAAGAAATAAACTTAGGTTGCTTGATTAATTTTGGTAGATTAGGGTAAAATTTGTGGTTTATGAAAAGATTTTGATATCCACGTTGTATGGAATGAGGAGGTGAAGTTGGAAGGAAATCTGTGATTTAGTTTCCCAAACAATTTGATTGGCTTGATTTAGGAGATTTGATATGATCTTGCTGAATTATGAAACCAAGCAACGTGAGGGAGAAGCATGAACAGGATTGTGAATTGGAATTGAAGCTTGAATATGGGTTTAAGTGTTTGGCCCAAAGAAAAATGATTAAATTTGGGCTAAAACATAAATATTGATATTAAACTATTTTAAATAAAATTTGGAAATTGGGCTATGATTAAAAATTAATAAAATTTAAATTAAGAATTTGGGCTAAACGAATATATTCTTTTAAAATAAATGGGATGAGTCGCAGCGACACGCATTCATAATATTTTATTTAAAAGTAACAAAAAATTCTCGGTCGCTACAGCAATTGAAAGGTAAACATTCTTTCTTCACTTGTAACTATTCTTGGAATTTTATTCAACGTATATATTGAGAATTTGTCTTGTTTATTTGTTATTGTTTATTTCACAATATCTTGATATTTGTCTTAATCTCTCCATTGGGTTAATGTTCATCTTCCTTAGAATTTTAGTTGGGCTAAATTTGGGCCAAGATTATTCATTTGTTACCTTTTGTAGCTTTCTTGGATTGATTTCAAATAGTTGTGGAAATTTTTTGTTTAAACACAAATGGGGTTCACATCAAAAACTTTTACCTTTATTATTTCAAACGATTTTACAAATGATATGTTTAGAGTTTACTCTCATTTGTTAGCTTGTATTAAACTTCTCGTTCAGATCTTGAATTGACACTCGTATTGCATATTTTTCGATTTGAAAATAATGCAATAATTATCAATAAAATAAAAATAATCTATAATTTGACTTGTTATAAATATTTTCTTTTTCAAAAATTCTTAAATCATTTACTACAGGCACTAATTAAACTCTCATAATTCATGTATTAAAAAAGATGATGAAATTAAGAAATTACGTATAGATTGTAACCAAAAAATATAATAAAAATATGCATATTCTTAATGTTAGAATATGCAGCGACCAGAAATTTTAAGTTTAACGATGAGTTTTTATGTTAAGAGTTCAAAAGTATTTTAATGAACTTGTGACGTCGCTGCAACATTTCCCAATGTTATAAATTAATTATTGGTTACGACATGATGTTACGTGGACTTTCCTAGCAATTATTTTGTTTAATTGTGAGAAATATTTTATCATATTGTATGTTCGAATTTGTACTTATTTTTAATTGTCGAACTTATTAGTCGAGATTGAAATATTTTTCAAAGCAAATTCAATTATTTTAATGAATGTCTTTCTTTTAAATCGATAATTTTGATTGGGTCAAATATTTAAACATATTTTAAAGGCTGATAAAAGTATATCAATATTGTTGTCATTTTATAGTTTACATTAAATAAATAGTGTAAGTCAGAATCGAGAAAAATTTATTTTGATCGAGATCGACCCATGTTATTTCAATTCAAAGAAATCATGGAACTTATAAATTTGTTTAGATTATTTTATTATATATCATATATATAAAATTTACGAACTTTGATTTGAAGTAATGGATGTGTCATCTTTATATATATTTAAATTTAAATATATATATCTATATATACATACACGCAAACAACCATGTTAGACAGTTAATTTAACGTTCAGTGGATTCGTGCATTTTAAAATTATTTTGATTTGAATTTAAACGTGCCCCACTTTTATTGTTCCACTACTTGGCATTTACATGGTTTCATCCCACCTTCCACTTATCCACACTAACAGGAAATAAAGGGTATTCACTCAATAACTTTCGCCTCCGTTTGATAATACTGTTTGATTTATAAACTGATTTATTTATAATTTTGAGATAAAAAATAGTTGTTAAAAATTGAAGAAAGAAAAATGTATGATTAAAAAATAATTAGAAAATTATGTAATTTATAAAATGATTTATAAATCAAAAATAGTACCGTTACTAAACGGTGATATATTTATATTCCCATTACACCTACTTTAAACTTGAAAAAAAATTAGAGGATTTCATCAGATTCTTTTGTCTTCAAAATATCCAACCACCACCATTTATTTTCATTGGACGAAATTTTTGACAAGCTATTAATTTCGATGATTGTGCATTTCAACTTCACATGAGTTTCAATTCAATAATTTCTAAAAATCTAAGGTAATATCCTCTCTCGTACTCAAGTTGTTAGCTTTTGAATTAAGTATTATGCTAGCATGAAATGTGTGTCAATGTCTTATGTTTGATGAAATGTATAGTTTATTATGTGCTAATTTATTATAGGAATGCTATGAATTTATTTACAATAGGATTATGATTGATGATTGAAGGTAATCATCTAATATGTTGTGATTGAAAGTAATCACCTGTGATTGAAATTAATCACACTAAATTTTATTAACTGGTCATGTTAAAATGTTTCTAAAAGAGGAAAGTTGATATTGACATATAATCAAATGTTGGTATATTTTAATCTCATTAGCGTTTATATATACGACTGATTATTTCTTCAAAATGCTCATTATTTGAAACTTTACAGACTGAAGGATTGAACATTGCGTAATGGCGGTGGCGGGCAGTAGTGAATGAAATTTAAGTTTTTTTATGATTTTGTGTTTGGACTTATTATTGTTATTGTTGCAATACATTTTTTTTAAGACTCGAAAATTTCTTGAATGAATGTATTTCTTTATTGATGAAGTGTTATTTTTGGAGAAAAATGTATATTTTGATTGCTACCTTGAAAATTTCAGATTTTGGTTGCACTTTGAAAATTCACTGGAGGTTGTATACTTATAATTTATGAATGTTTCAAAATGAAAAATGACCTTCCATGTGTTATCTATCATATGGAACTAACAGGTCATTTGGAGTCCCGTAGAATTTATTATGAGTTTTTTTGTAAACTGCGAGTTTTACAAATAGACTTGTTACTCGGGAAAAATGGCATAAGTTGCTGAATTTTTTTATAACCTCTTCAAATTGTTTATTTCTCATTTTTTCTAAGTTCACTTGAAATAAATTGTTAACATTTTGAAAAAAATTAGTTAAGTATTTCAATCTAAAACATTTTTCTTAAATTTATTGTTTTCAAGCATTTAAAGTGAACAAGATTATGTTTGATAATGCGTCGGGTTAAAAGAAAATTCAGGGCGTTACGACTTGATATTAGAGCGCGGTTTACTTTTCTGTAGACTTTGTGTTAAAAATATTTTTGTTTATTTTTAAAAGTGTTTCGAACTAAATAATAAATCCATTGCCTCTACTTCACGCTATGCCAATTCTGAGGTAAAGAAGAAATTTATGAGTTTATGTTCAGATATATTGTCACGGCGTTATGATTTTTATATATCTGATTGAATTGTGTCATGTTTAGAAAAGTTGAGTTGAGGATGTATAATGAATATTATTAATTTACATGAAGAATGTTGAAATTGCAATCAAAGCATCATAAATGTTTATATTAGTCCTCGGAATTTAACTAAAAGTCACTAGCTACCCACTAATTTGGACTTTGAATAATTGGTATGGAACATATGGCATGAACTAGAAGAACATGTAAGAAAACTTGTTCGATGTTTCCTAGAAGATTTGTGATCTTGAGATGGTATGAAGAGTATAGGTGGAATCCGAGACACGACATGGGCTAACACATTCAGGAAATGTTAGTGTTGTGCAAAGCGGTTAGAGGACTAGGTCACATGGTCACTGGTCCTCAGATCGCCCATATATTTCACTATCCGTTGATAATCTTCAATTCCCAAGCCCTTGCATTCAATTTCCTCCAAAGCATCGAGATGTTAAGAACGTGAAATTATGATGTTTTTAGGCTCTGTAAGGTCTCTTATTTCATGCATAAGAAGTTGTATATATAAGTGATGAAGAGACCTTGAACAATAAGGAAACAAATCAGCTTAAAATTCGCGTATGTGTAAAGTGTGGTGGCCGCACAGTTGAGCAAAGTACGGTTCTGAAAAATTGAGAAATCTTGTCCAGCCACAGGTCTAGAATCCGTGGCCACGTAGTAGAAAGTTAACAGCGCAATTTCCATCTTTTTCCTTATATTTAAGTAGGTCCCGGAGCTTTATTTGCACGTGGGTTCTTCATTTTTTGATTGTAACATTTTGGTTCCTGAACTTTCCAAACACTTCAATTTTTCTTCTAAATTTCAATTCATCTTCAATTAAGCTCTTAAATTAGATCTCCTTGGAAATCTCGATTGACGACATTATCATCTATTTTGCTCCTTTAAACTTCAAATGACACCCAAATGCCCACTTTTCCGCTTTAATGTTTCATTCCAATAACTTTGAGAAATTTTTTAAAAGATAAAAAAATATAAAGCAATTAAGTAGCAATCATTCAAGAATGACAATAATTTAATTTAATTTAGATATACAAATAAGTGTATAAAATGTACTTATCAAATATAATATTCACGATCGACATTTGTTATGGTGTCCATCATGGACATGACGATGTTGATACATATCTAGACATGATGGACATAATATCACTCACACATTGTGAACATTTGACATTTAGGTACACAGTACAAGTATTAAATGAAGACATGATTTCCATAAAGTATGGTTGGCCAAGCTATAGAGTTATTAAATTTAATTTTTAAGTAATGACTTTTTAGATTGTTAATCTCTCCATCCCAAAAAGGTAGTTCTATAATTATTTTCACACAAATTAAAAAATGATAGTTAGTATAGTTAGGGTATTAAATTTTATCAATATTTTTCATTTATACCATTTATCCCTTATTTATTGTTTTAAGTAAACTCACTTCGTTTCTAACAAAAAACTTGAAAATGAAATAACTAAGTAGTTGGTGTGTATTGTACCAAGATACAGTAAATAAAGGTATATGTGGAAATGAAATATTTAATACATGCTCAATATGAAAATAAGACTATCTTTTTGGGACAGACAAAAATAGTATACAGGACTATCTTTTTGAACGGAAGGAGAACTTTTTTAAAAAGTTATATTAAATTTACTTATTTTCTAATTTAATTAACAAATAATGGTAGAAATCTACTTTTAATAATAATAATAATAATAATAATAATAATAATAATAATAAGTTACTAATTTTAAGGTTAAAATTAAATTTTGGAAGTCCTTGTCTTAAATACATACGTGTCTGATCATGCATTCAACAACATAACGTGTCAAAACTAACCTGGATACAATTCGCTACAAAATACACCTAATTACCTGCTACAGGTAACGAACTGTCTACATAAATCTAGTTCTTCTATATATAAAAATAAATACACGGAGATAAAAACCATTATTTGTCATGTGAGTAGAATTACTCAGCGGCTGCGCCAACTTGGAAACTAGTGGTTCAGCCATGGACAACGGTGCAGAACCACTTCTTGCTAACCATCAGAATGAAGAGGAACGTGGTTTTTTGGACGGAAATGGGAAACGCGCGACGTCGCGATACGAGAAGCAAAGCAGTTTCG
This sequence comes from Ligustrum vulgare, assembly GCA_963555705.1. NCBI lineage: Eukaryota > Viridiplantae > Streptophyta > Magnoliopsida > Lamiales > Oleaceae > Ligustrum > Ligustrum vulgare. The sequence goes on along the minus strand of OY743173.1, from coordinate 34,507,102 downwards.
TTAAGGATTTTGGTGTGGAATCGAAGAAACTATGGAAAATAGCTGGGCCTGCGATTTTCACGTCTATATGTCAGTATTCATTGGGTGCTTTAACTCAAACTTTTGCCGGGTTTGTTGGGGAATTGGAACTTGCTGCTGTCTCTGTTGAAAATTCTGTAGTTGCTGGTCTTGCATTTGGAGTCATGGTATGTTTTTTATTTTATATTAATTCATTTGTATTTTTTGGGGGGAATTTGGGTGATTTTGAAATTAAATGGTAATTAAGTTAAAAATAAAAAATAAAAAATACACGCAGCTGGGAATGGGGAGTGCACTGGAAACTTTGTGTGGGCAAGCATACGGTGCAGGGCAGATAAGGATGTTGGGAATATATATGCAAAGATCATGGGTCATTCTGCTGACCACTGCCTGTATACTGCTTCCTATTTTCATCTTCTCTCCATCAATTCTCGAGTTTTTTGGAGAAACTACTCAAATTTCAGCAGCAGCGGGTTAGCATTCTTCTCTTTATCTTATGCTAAACTCCCTCCGTCAGTTCTTCTCGTTGTGTATCTATATGTGTTCGTTAAAGATAAAGTACATAGTGGTGTATGATAAAATAAATACAAGCATGGATGATGGAACTAAACAAGAGTTTATGGAGATGATAGAATGTTTGCCAAGAGTTGAAGACTAGAGTTTATGGAGATGATAGAATGTTTTCCAAGAGTTGAAGACTAATGAATGTCTTGTTAAAGTTGGATAAAAAGCAATTTTAACATTTCTATCAAGGACGGGACCTTATTTACTTTTATTTTGGTTTTTGCTTCTCCTAGAAGAGTTTTCTAGGAAGCGGAAGTCGCATTGAACTAACTTGTTTCCAAAAAACAGCTTTGAGTCTCAAAAACACTTTTTGACTTTTCAAAAGCCATGCCAAACAGACCCTTAGGGTAGCATGAAGTTTGTTTGGATTGGACAACAGTGGGGGACTGAACATATTTTGGGGGCCTAAACTTCTGCCTCTTTAGCATGTTGGTCTCTAATCTTTAAAAACAGAGCATTTAGGTTCTTAACTTTTCAGTGTTGTTGCAGAAGTGGTCCCAACTCCCTTAAAAGATATAATTTTTTTCTCATACATGTAAACAACAACTGCACTATTTCTCACCAGGCAAACCAAGCTAGTGTTACTTTAGGATATCCCATTTTTATAAACAATTGACTCTTTGTGGAAAGAGTCTTTCTTGATTTTCAAAGAACTTCTTGTCAACTTATTTATTCCTTTAGCTTAGAAACTTTTACATTTGAGTTTGTGTCAAAAATCTAAATTAAGTTAACACTCCTGTGCAAGTTCATTTATACCGTTTAGCTATGAAATTTCTACATAAGATTTCTTGTCAAGAATATAAATATCAAGTTAATCGTCAAGCATGCAAGAGTTGTCCTTGAAAAATTCTAGTTTATAAAATTGAGCATAAACAAATAAGCAACTCTGTGTGAACTGTGAATCAAGTTAATTGTCAAACACGCTGGTGAATCGTTATCTTACTAAATTTGAAAAATGAGCGAGTAGGATTTAAGCATCAACAAATAAGCAACTCTATGTTTACTTCATTAAAACTTGTGCATCCATCAGCGTAAAAAATAATTCAACACAGTAAATTTTAATGTTGTATTAGTTATGAGCGCATGGAAGAAAGGGTCTAATTTGACCAGTGTGGACTGTGAGGTCATCCAAAGAAAAGTTAACTATTTCCCTTTGGAAAGTTAGATCGAAAGCGTGTTACTCAACTCAGCCTTATCGAACAAAGTGAGTTTCGATGTTGCAAGATTGTTGTCTACCACCTCTTAATGAGCAGGGTTTCCATAGCTTTCCTCCCTATGAAATATAAAACTGAATGAAACATGGTAGATGTGTGTGAAGTCTAGCAGCCCACAAATGAATAGCTGTGAAAATACTTTTAGCCTGTGTGGATCTGACAAAGAAACCCAAACAACTGAACAAGCTCTTATGTTTCCCAGCCAACAAGAAATAAAAGTCTTACCAGAAAGCACACACAGTTCTAAAAGAACATAGAGGATTTTCCATACTTAAACATCACTGATTCAAAATAATATCGTTTGCTGTCAACAAAATCCCCTTGTTCATGCATAAACCCAATTTCTGTAACTGTAAGAACACTGACTTTGGTTTATGTTGCAAGTGGATTACTGTCTTTTTCTAAATTAGACTTGTGGTATTGTGGTGCTGGGACACTGTTGTTTTGGAGTTTGAGGGAGGGGACATTAGGTCTGTTTTCGAGTATAGAAGAGTAATAAAGAGACACAGAAAGTGTCCAAAGGTGGTTGTAATTAGAATAAGAGGGTAGCAAAATGTGTAGAAAGAAACTATACCATATTCTGCAGGGAATTTTATCAGCATACTCATATTTCAGACTTAACGGTTAATTTTACTTCAAAATAAGCTAATTCAGAAGTCTCTACAGGTAAATTTGCTTTATGGATGATTCCACAATTGTTTGCATATGCCTTAAACTTTCCAATTCAAAAATTCTTGCAAGCACAAAGGAAGCTCCTAGTAATGGCTGTGATATCAACAATAGTACTGGTGCTACATGCAATTTTTAGCTGGTTGCTAATATTGAAACTCGAATGGGGCTTGGTTGGAGCAGCAGTCACTCTGAATACCTCGTGGTGGCTAATTGTCATTCTGCAACTAATCTATATTTTCATCACCAAATCTGACGGAGCTTGGAGCGGATTCTCAATGCTTGCATTTCAAGACTTGCTTGGCTTTGTCAAACTCTCTGTAGCCTCTGCTGTAATGTTATGGTATCTCTTGTCGTTTCTGCCTTGCTTCCTTATGTTTTCATTGCTTAATTAATGTTTGTGACGCTCGTGAATCTAATGCAATTACGGGAATCCGATTGCAGTTTGGAGTTCTGGTACCTTATGATAGTGGTGGTGGTAGCAGGTCGTTTGGACAACCCTTTGATACCAGTCGATGCTATTTCTATCTGGTATACTTCGCAATTCCGTCAATTATATTCTTTTATGTTATCATGCATATGACTCAATCTTATTTTTGAACTTCTTTAGCTAATCTTAAACCCAATTAAGGTGGAAGGTAGAGTAGGTAACCACAAAAAATCTTTTCAAATCTTACGACATATCCCAGTGCATATTTTGTTGGGGCATCCTTACTAGGGACATGGCTTAGTTTGTTTTTATTATTTGTTTGTTGTTTTTGATGGATTCATAAGTAGAGAACACGCAGAGTCTTCATATCCTTGAAAGAAAACATTACATGGAAGAGAAGAAAGATACCTCGTATAAAAAATTTGAAATTATTTGCATAGCTTTCTAGGTTCATGCTTTAAATTGAATCCAGTGTAGTCAAACAGAAATGCTGGTAAGAATCTGAAAACAAAAGTAAGCTTTAGCTGAAAAAGTTGGTGAAAACAGCATTTATAATGGTTGAAGGAAAGAAAAAACTTGCAGGATTCAATAATTTCGAATTCTGGCTAGCTATTAGACTCCGTTTGTTAAAAGTTTTATGTTTAAAAACATGTTTTTTTATGTTTTCGGGGTAAAATATATGGTTAAAAAGTGGGGAGAGAAATTGTGTGTGGTTAAAAAGTGGTTATAAGGGAATTGTGTTGTTTAAAAATGTGTTTTTAAACAGTTTTCCCAACCGACAAGGGCGGAGGTAGGGGTGGCCCACCCTATTTAAAAAAAAAAAAAAACTGAAAATCCTTTACAAATTTAAAAAATAATAATAATAAAAAAAAAAAAAAAAAAAAATTTTTTTTGAAGATGGCCCAGCTCATTTCATTGGTGGCCCAGTCCATTCATGTGGGCTGGCTCCGCCCCTGCCAACAGAGGCTTAATTCACTTATATTGGTGAACCTTGATGTCCAAAAAAAGTAAGTTTTGTTCTCAGTTGATGGAGTTTCAATATAACCTCTTTTTTCTCCGCTCCATCGATCTTCTCCTCTTTCACCCAAGCTAGGAACCCATCTGAGTTACTTCATCTGTTATTCATATTTTTTTCATCCAGTTTGGAGCATCACCATGCTCTAGAATTATCTGTCAGTGTGAAGATCCACTAATTGCAATATGTAACAAGTGCTTGACATAGCTTTTGCCACAATACTTTGTAGCATGAACATTCAAGGATGGGAAGAAATGATTCCTCTGGGATTCAATGCTGCCATAAGGTGATATACTGATTCCATTTACCTTTCAAATATTTGTTAATTCATTGCCGATGAGTACATGCTGATGATCTGTCAATACTTCAAATGACTGTTTGTAGTTTCAACTATTTCTATGTGCTTTCAGTTATCAATTAAGTAGTCATAGAAAGGAATAATATATAATACACAAACAATTATATAGTGTTGGGAACCCGGGTTATTCAACTCACAAAAATTGATTTATTGTGGTAGTTCATCCCGTTACATGATTTTTTGTTTTATGTATTTAACTTAGAACAAATAATTTTGCGCACACAAATGAAAGTGATGTTATCCATGTAGCGTGTTTTTCAATAACCTCTTTTCCAACTGCTTCTTGATTTCACCAAAGTTTCAAAACCTCAAGTTTTCCCCGGCGTTCTCCAATGGCAGCTATGCAGGTGTGTAGTCACCTTTATCTAGGCCTAGGTTAAACTAGGATTATGATTTTCTTTGTAAAGATGAGACACACACTAAACCGCCACTGTGCAAACTAGGTCAAGAAAAATAGTCTTAGGAGACTATTTGTAACATCTTTACATTTCAAAACCCTACCAACCATATTACCATAACTCAGGCCCATTTCTGTACAGCCCAATACAGGTAATAAGCATGTATAAGCCTATTAGAGTGAAGCCACCTAGGGAACCTGATGGAACCCTGATGCGTGTCGCGATGCACCAAAATAATAAATAATTTCTTACTCGCTAAATATTAATTAATAATGTAGTAGCGAGAGTAAGGGTCGATCCCACGAGAAAAGGAAACTAATTTTAGTTGTTCGGTCAATTAGAATGGAATTGGAGGTTTGTTGTTTGAAATTGCTTGAATGAAAAATATGCATAAAACTAAACAATTAAATATGACTAGAGAAATAATATGAGAATAAATCTTGTTCTCGGGTTCGGTTGTACCATCAATTAATGTTATACCTTTCCTTGTAACGTGTTTCTATCGATAATTCAATTATCAATCATAAATAATCGACAAGCTCTGATTATCTAAATTCTTCCTTATGTGTATTGATTCAAAACAAGCTCTTCGAACCAATTCTAGGTACGGACAATCCTAAACAATCTCTTAGGATTTAATGCATGACTAGTATGAAATTCTAGAAGAATAGATTGAATTGAATTATTAATTTCAGAAGCTCGAATTAATGAATCCAAGTCGAATTATTACTAAACCTGCACGAAATTTATTTGCTACAAAAGTAAAGATTCAATGATAATTACGGATCAAGAGTCTAAACATAGCATATTCATGAATCCAAAGATGAATAATCCGATTGCCCAAATTAAACTATTAATCAAATAAACTCAATCGAACATTCAAAACATAATAATCCAACAATTGAAATAAAAGAATAAATTCACGCTACTAATTTGTAGGAAAAGAAAATAACATAATCGAGTTAACACAACTTCCCTTTTGAACAAGATATGAAATTTAGCCTAGCATGATTGTGGTAGATTCTTCAAGTTGCTTCATGAATTCCATTGTTCTTGATATTCTTGTGCTTGAAAATCTCTCGATAATGCTCTATATTTTGCTCTCAATTTTCCTCAATGTTCAACCTCTTTTTTGTGGTGATTTTGCTCCTTTAATACTCTCAAAATCCTGCCCTAACTTTATACCAAAGATAGACCTTAAATCAGATAAGGAAATTTCTTGGTGAGCAAGTTACGGCCGTAACTTTCCTTATTACGGCCGTAAGTGAGCTACTGAAAAATTTCGGAATTTGGAAGTGACGGTCGTAACTTTGTCATTTACGGTCGTAAGTGCATCTCTGCCGAGAAGCGTATATGCTCTATGTTTTGGTCATAACTTTCTCTCCCGAAATTCGATTGTGATGATTCAAGTTGCGTTGGAAAGAAAACTGAAATATCTACAATTCTTTGTGAAATAGCTGTTCCCAAATTCTAAAGCATTCTATGACAAAATTGAGTTTCAATCTATGACTAAAATTCATGATCACAATCTTTGCGGGTTTTTGATTTCCAACTTCACCCCAAACCTTCTTTGACCATAATTTTTGCATCTAATCTTCTTCCCACCTACCATTATTGATTTGGAGCTCTTTGAATATGCCCTTGAACCTCACTTCTTGATTTTTTTGTATTTCTTTGGTCCTATTTCCTTTCTTTTCTTCTTTTTGACCTTGCATAGCACAATAAAGGAAAGTGCATTAAACGATACTTCAATATGATGAAACCAATAATAAAATAAGATAATAAGTGAATTAAATACGTGCTAATAAAGCACTTATCAAACCCAATTAAACTAAACTCCAATAAATTAATTATTATGACCTAGTCAACTCTTGATCAGTCAAAATTAATTTATTAATCACGTTCTATTCCACTAAAAGAACGAGATTGCACTCTTAGCAAAATTGAAATTACTGAAACAATAATCAATAATTATATCATCTGACTTATCATTCTTACATATTACTCTCGTCGATTAACTCGAATATTCAGAGCAAGTTAAAATGATCAAAATGCCCTTCTCTGAATATTCATACACTCTCAACTCTCATCTTCTATCTGACAGTTCGATGTGATCACATCACATCATAGAATTCAACAACCACTGTCGAAATACTTAGCTTAGATTCAACTGTCTGCTAAAAGAACCAGTTAGATTATGATCATACCTAAAAGGTAACGGATTCCATAATATGAATATATGTTCCTCGTTAGTTCACTTTAATTCCCAAAGTACTGAGATATTGATCAGCAATTTGATCTCACCCATTGATACCTCAAAGAATTTCAAGTTAGTAATCGAAGTCCATTCCGCGATTTGGATTAAGGTCCCTTGTACGATAGTCAAGTGAAAATAAATTTGTATGGTCAATGTCACAAATTAATTTCACGTGGTTCGGTCTAATACGTTCCAAACGTATTCTCAATTTTATGATCAAAGTCAAAGATAGACTTTAATAAAATCGAGACGATCTTATCAAAATAAATTGTCCATATTTATTTACTGATCGTGAACGTTAATTTTAGATCGGATTACAAATGAATCTTTCTGCGTTTAACAACTTAAACACTCAATTTTTAATATCAAATTGACATATGGACAAACGCAACTTCATATTAATACAATCAATTAATATTTTATTTCAAATGTCGTGAAATATACTCTATGCGCATATATAATTCCAAAAATCTCCCACTTGTCTTTAGAGTACATGAAAAATCGAATTGTCCATCTTATCAACATCATCATCATTACGTTAATGATCATGTTCCCAATCAAGACAGTAACTCCTTTCGATGTAAGTCACGGTTGTATAACAAACAATTCAAGATTATATTATACTCAACCAATTAACCACCTTATCTCCTAGTTATAATCTAATTTTGATAACTCTCGAGAGTCTTGTTCAAATCAGATCTTAATTAGTTTTAATCCATCATATCACAACCTGAATAGATATGCAAATATTTACTCGTTTTTCAAAAACGCTTGAGTATATGTTTTACCTCTATTCAATGATCTGATCCTGGATCAAACTAATAATCACCAACAATATCCACAGCATATGATATGACCTATCTAGTGCAAAGGCTTCCTATAGCCAGAGCATAAGGAACCTTCTATCTTACCATGAGTCTTAGGATAATACTCATAAGATAGATAAAGTCCACAACGAAAGGTATCACTTTCAAGACTTAAAAATTGCAAATGTAGATAATATCTTATTATTACATGAAACTTGAGACTAATCTATTCCATTTTTCTCCCACTCCGAAAAATACGGATGTCTAAAAAAAATAGACGGACATCTACAAGTCCTTCAAGCCTAATTGCTGGTACCAACTATTATTTAATGAAAATACTCTCACACATAAGTAGAGTGTCATTCAAATAAATAGTCGCAAAAACTATCTCGTCTTTCTGTATACACGAGTATACTTAAGATATATCAAGATTTTGATCAAGAATATGTATCAAAATGGTTCGATCAAATTGTATATTTCATATCTTGAACAATTACCCAAATCCAAAGTTGGAAACTTGTAAGTCATGAACTTACTTTCATAGTCTTTAGTATGAACCCATCAGGTTACACTTTGTAAATAATTTCCTCAAGATGCATTCAAGAAACAACGTCTTGATATCCATCTGTCGTACCTCATTTTCATAATGAATGACAATGGATAAAAGATCCAGGTAAACTTTTGCATGGCGATTGGCGAGAAGGGTTTCATAAACCCATAGCCATAAGCTTTGCGCTGAAGGCTGATACCTTCCCATCTACCATTCTCTTATCATCTTAAAGACTCATCACACCTTATAGGTTTGATCCCATTAGGTGTGTCTAGAAATATTCAAATCTTGGTGCAGTACAAGGAATCCAATTCCAAGTTCACGTTCACCTTCCATGATTTCAAATCCATAAATTTTACCACTTTCCTAAATAATGAGGAGTCATTCTCTTATTTCAGTAGAGAATGTCTAAAAAGACTTTCTATAGAATAAGTGTCAAAAAGGTAGTCTTACAACCCTCCCACTCCAATTAGTCGCTGGAAGTGTATTTTCATTATGTCCAAATAGAGTTACTTCCTCTCCTCCCACTACTTGGTTATATCCCTTATTGGGATCAACCTCTCCACTACCTCTCTATGAACATAAAGAGGAGGTGGAACAATGAGAACTTCTTCGAATACAACCTTTGGTTTTCCCCTGTCCATTGGGTATCACCAGGCAAAAATAGTGGTTGAACTACTTGCCCATTTCTCCCACTAGGATCAGCAACCATCAGTTCCGTAGGAAGTTCCAAATTATCAAGATCAATTTTATGTGAAAATCTGGAATCAAGTTGCTTGAACCACGTTCTAACATATTATCCAATAGAATTTTACTTGTGGATTTGTATTCTTTTATATGCCTTATCTTCTAAGAAAGTTATATTTGTGTTCAACAAATACTTTCTTCACCAGAGAACTATAGAAGAAATAATTTCAAGTTTCGTTGTATACCTTATATATAATCAAACCTTCATCCTTGCCTCCATTTCGTCAATCCTTCCTTTCAGCTTGTGTGCCAAAAGTCCCCAAGTCCGAATGTGGTATAGACTGGGCTAGCACCCATGCACAACTCTAGGGGTATTTCGGGAAACGAATCAATGGTACTAGGCTATGAAGGAACCTGACTATCTCCGGTGTACATTCCTAAATGAAACTAGTAATGAGGATAACTCATCATTGATTTGATATTACCTTGTTCTCCTTTTTCGATAAATGGTTCCTAAACTCATATGAGACTATGAGAGATACACAAACCTCGATCAAATCGAAGTATCTTAATTTTCTTAATCACTTCTCCACTTCTGTCCAAAATTCTAGAATTTCTTCAACATTTCGGATCAATGAGATATGAAGGATAGAATCCAGATCTATAGTGATTGTTAGTAAAAGTGATGAACTACTCGTACTCTCTCATACCTTGAGCACAAAAAACCCCACACATATCGAAGTGTATTAATTCCCAAACTCTTAAGTCCATTTAATGTATGAGGACTCTTGGTTAACTAATTCTCTAAACAATATTCAAAAAACAGTATAGATTCCACCTCTGGTCATCCCTTACTAGTATTAGAATCGAGTTTTGGATAAGTGCGACCAAGCCTAAGATGTTAATCATTTTACCCTCTAAATGAGATTCATAAGCTCACATAGATTCCACCTCCAAAATAATTAGAGATCTATCTTTATTAGTCTTTGAATCTTATTTAGATAAATATGATTATCTTAAGATCTTATTAAAGAGTTCATTAATACAAAGAATCGTCTATCCCTTATCACTTGTAGTAATGTTTAGAACCATTTACAAGGCTTTGAGATTGTTTAACTATTTGTCTCGCACTAATAAGAGCATTATTCAACTTAATTCCAATTGAAAAAGGGAGATTAAGTGCCAAATAATTCTGCTCAAATAGCATAGAGACAAAATAACAATCAAAGTTGTTTCGCAAACAGAAAAACCCAACGGCTCTCTCCATATTACTATACCCATGTTTATCCTTATAGTATACTCTATCTCATTGAGTCATTTGATCACTTAGGATCATATTGCAACAATTTGCAACAGTGATTAGTTATTCCAGAATCTATAATCCAGATAGATTCAATTACTAATCGTAACACAATGAATAGAGCCTTACACATTGTAGAGTTTCCAAGAAAGTCTTCCTCCTTAATAATCCTATCTGTGCTCAAAGGCAAAAAGGTTAGAGGGCCCACCATACCATCCGTTGCTTTAAAATAATCTCTACTCAATAAATAGCTTAAATTGAACATTTCAGAGACATGTTCATCCTGGTAAATTTAGTCCACGTTGAACCGCAAGAGATTATCTTAAAAGATTTCTCAAGTATTATGTCACTTGAATCAATGTTTGCAAGTGGAACCTCCACCGTGTTAGAGTGACCAATTATGTTTTACCAAATGATCTCTTGTAAAAAAAAGTGACCGGTTCATAAGTAGAGATCTATTATAGCTTGATAACATCTTTTGTATAACTCCATAATTAAGATGTTCAAATTATTATAAATACCCTTCCATCGAGAAAATAAATATGATTATCCTATTTTTATGTTTTTACTGCAAAGTACTTGATATGAAAATCAAAACTATGCAATAAATCATCTCCTCAAAATAACACCATTTTCATATAGGGAGATTAATTAGATTAGCATAAGACATACATAAATTTTTACTAATGGGCTAATAGAGGAAGTTATGGGTTCAAAATATTTTGCACCTTCACTCACTTAATATTTTGAACTGTTGGGTTTTAATTTAATAATTATCAATCAATTTTAACTCTTAAAATCGATTTAATTATTAATAAATATATTTGTTTTCTAATCTAGCATTTAGAAAATTTTAAAAAATATAAAACAATGCATGACAGTATAGTACCTAGAGTGGTGTTTATGCGATCTACGTGACATGTTATTTATGACATTCATTTACAATTTAATTAAAGTAATAAATAAATACGATAATAAAATAAACAAGAACATAATTTATGGCTCAAACCTGACACAAAATTACAAATTAATTAAAGATAACATTGAGCCACAAATCGGCTCATTTCTTCAATTCCCATTTGCAATGGTCCAGCCCGTAACTCCAAAGCTATAATCTTCAGTCCAATATACAGTGATCCAATTGAATATTCCAGCCAAATGTAAGATTCAGTCCATATTGCAATGGCCCAGCTAAATAATTTAGCCTACATTACAATTGATAAAGGGATAATTGCACTCAACACTACATTTTTAAAGCTAAATGCAAAATTACTTTCTTAAGATTTTTTTTGGAAAAATACTGCATCTTCTTCCTCACTGCTCACAAGTGCTATCGTAGTTGCTATCTCCACCGGTTGCTCATCTTCTTCTCCGATCACCTACCACCGCACAACCAGTTACATACCGTCTCCCCCCGCCTACGCTGGTGTTGCTCTTTTTCTTCCTATTGGCACTGGTCTTCTTCCTCGGCGGCGCTGTCTTCTTCTTTCCGCCGACGCTGGTCTTCTTTCCACGGCGCTGTCTTCTTCTTCCCTCTGGCATTGTCTTCTTCCCGGCGATGATCTTCTTCCTGTTGGCGCTACTACCTCCACCTTCACTGTTTCCCGCTTCTTCTTCATTGTTGGTTGTGGAGGTTGACAGTGGATTTTTAGTGTAGGTTGTGGTAGTGGTGATCTTGGTCAGGTGGAGGTGATGGTGTTGAGAAGGCGACAATGATGGTGGTATTGAGAAAATGATTGTTGTGGCGGTGGTAGTGGCGGTCATGGTGGCTGTGGTGGTGGTCGGTAGTAGTGAACTGTAAATTCTCAACATTGCACAAAAATTGTTTGATTTTATGTCTGAATCAAAGTATCATACAAAAAGTGTAAAATTTCAAGTTGTGATACTATAATTTCGCCCAAAGTATCATAAATATTTGATAAAGTTTCAGGTTTGATACCAAAAATTTGAAGTATCATGTTGTGATACTTTAAAAGTATCATAACTCTTTTAAAGTATCATAATATGAAGCTTAGATAAAACAGTATATTTCCAAAAAAAAAATGAAGTATTTTTCAGTGATTATTTGAAATGAAGTAAGTTTCAATTATGATACTAAAAGTTGGGTATTTTTACAAACAAAGTGGACACATTTTACAATTCAAGGCCCATATTCAATTTACCCAAAAATGGCCCAACTTCAATTAAACCCAAAAATCGGCCTAACTTGAATCCACCTTGGCCCAAGAATATGTAGACCATCTTGTCTCTCTACATGTTTACACAAAAGAATTGCAGCTACCGCCAACCATTATCACCGAACCTGTAACGCCAGAAGACAGCCGCACCAGTCGCCGAGAAGGTCACCCAGTGGTACCGTCGCCACTCGTACGACAACAGACGGTGCTCAAGGCACCGGCGCGCGCCCTCGCTGCAGCGACACCACCTAGTGTCGCGATTTCTCGCACAGCGCTAGCACACCAGCGGTGTTGCGCTCCTCATTTGCCGCGGCCACCGCAGCCATGACAGGACGACAGCGCAATCGACTGTCGACCGCAGCAGCGGCACCCACTGGTGCCCCTGCTGATTTTCCTAATTTTTTTCGATATATTGCACCGCAGGTCTTCTTCTATGGAGATTATGAAGTTTAGTCCATATTCTGAAATTGCATCATTGGTCCTCCGATTTTAAAATTGCAGAACTGTCACTCCATACCAAAATTGCAGAACCAGTCTGAATTTGCTACAGCATCCGAAATTGCAGAATTAGTCCCTCAATATGAAACTGGACATCTGGTCCTTGAAATTTACAATTACAATAGAAAGAACATAAACCCTAATTCTATTGCAAAAATCAATATCAAAAGGAAAAACATGGAGTTGTAATCCACCCCTTTTGTTACGTGACTCGATAAAACGAATACAAGAATTTACCATAAAGAAATCTAAGGCCATAAATTTATTCAATCAAATATCATCCATCCATCCAATAACAAAATAAATCTCATAAAACCTACATCGCTCCACTAACACATGCATAAATAAAAATTATTTATTCTTAAATACACAAAACAGTACAAAAATTTGACGCTCTGATACCAATTGTTTGGAACCCGGGTTGTGAAAACTCACAAAAAATGATTTCTTGTGGTATGTCATCCCGTTACAGGATATTCTGTTTTATGTATTTAACTTAGAATAAATAATTTTGTGCACACAAATGAAAGAGATTTTACCTTTGTAGCGTGCTTTTCAATAACATCTTTTCCAACTGATTCTTGATTCACCAAAGCTTCAAACCCTCAAGCTTTCCCCGGTATTCTCCAATGGCAGCGGTGCAGGTGTGTGGTCCTTTCTCTAGGCCTAGGTTAAACTAGGATTAGGATTTTCTTTGTAAAGATGAGACACACACTACACCGCCACTTTGCAAACTAGGTCAAGAAAAATAGTCTTAGGAGACTATTTGTAACATATTTACATTTCAAAACCCTACCAACCCTAGTACCATAACTCAGGCCCATTTCTGTACAGCCCAATACAGATAATAAGCCTGTATAAGCCTATTATAGTGAAGCCATCGGGGGAACCTGATAGAACCCAATTAAACTAAACTCCAATAAATTAATTATTATGACCTAGTCAACTTTTGATCAATCAAAATTAATTTATTAATCACGTTCTATTCAAAGAACGAGATTGCACTCTTAGCAAAATTAAAATTACTGAAACAATAATCAATAATTATATCCTCTGACTTATCGTTCTTACATGTTACCCTCGTCGATCAACTCGAATATTCTGAGGAAGTTAAAATGACCAAAATGCCATTCTCTGAATATTCATAAATTCTCAACTCTCATATTTTATTTGACAGTTCAATGTGATCACATCACATCATAGAATTCAGCATTCACTGTCGAATTACTGAACTTAGATTCAACTGTCCACTAGAAGAACCAGTGAGATTATAATCATACATAAAAGGTGACGGATTCTATAAGATGAATATATGTTCCTCGTTAGTTTACTTTAATTCTCAAAGTACCGAGATATTGATCAGCAATTTGATCTCGCCCATTGATACCTCAAAGAACTTCAAGTTAGTAATCGAAGTCCATTATCTGATTAGGATTAAGGTCCCACGTACGACAGTCAAGTGAAATTAAATTTGTGTGGTCAATGTCACAAATTAATTTCACGTGGTTCCGTCCAATACGTTCCAAACGTACTCTCAATTTTATGACCAAAGTCAAAGATAGATTTTAATAAAACAGAGACGATCTTATCAAAATAAATTGTCCATATTTATTTACTGATCGTGAATGTTAATTTTAGATCGAATTACAAATTGAATATTTTCGTATTTAACAATTTAAACACTCAATCTGTAATATCAAATCGACCTACGGACAAATGGAACTTCATATTAATACAATCAATTAATATTTTATTTCAAATGTCGTGAATTATACTATATGAGCATATATAATTTCAATATATAGTTACCCAAATTCCATTTCCCTTTAATATGTTTTGCTAGACTAGTCATTTGTATTTCAGATTGAAGGGTATATTGGGACTTTGTAAAATTATTAAGCCCCTATTTGAGCCCCAGTTTTTTAAAATCGAGTTTTTAAAACACTCAATCCCAACCATCCCTTCTTAGTCAAGCTTACAATATTTGACTTTTCAAATAATTTTAAATCACACATTCTTCAAAAAATCACAAAAACCGAGGGCCAAACAGACGCTAGGTTCCCTTGATATTTCTACGTACATATTTGGATTTATATAGAGAAATTTTTTTTTGTGAGCAAGGGTGGGGTGGAACGTCTTTGTTTTCTAGTTGCATTTCCGATTATGATTGCTCTTGAAAGAAGTTTTAGTGTTTCATTCAAAACATCTTACCCTACTAGAAAAGATCAAATGTAGACATGTTATAAACAAGAAACTTTGGTTGTGTCTCCAGTGTGAGAGTATCGAATGAACTTGGAGCCGGCAACGCACGAGCAGCAAAATTTTCAGTCATCGTGGTTTCCATCACATCCGTGTTGATCGGAGTAGTTTGCATGGCGGTGGTTTTTTCAACAAGAGATTATTTTCCGTATCTCTTTACCAACAGTGACGCAGTTGCTAAGGAGGCTACTAGACTTGCAATTCTGCTTGGACTTACTGTTCTATTAAACAGCCTTCAACCGGTTTTATCAGGTAATTATTAAGGACCTAGCCTTACACCTTCTACTTCTATTCTGTAATTAATTATTAATACCGATTTTTAAAATATAAATTCTACAACAAATCCCGTAATGAGACGTAACTACTCGTGCTTTCATTTTCTGTCAGGGGTTGCTGTTGGAGCTGGATGGCAATCTCTTGTAGCATGGATCAATATTGGGTGTTATTACCTTGTTGGACTGCCTGCTGGAATACTGCTAGGCTTCACATTTGATCTTGGAGCCATGGTAAATCTCTTCGAGCTGTTCTTGGTTTGGCCAATTCATATTCATATCGCGGAGCAAAATTCACTGTTTTAACCTTTTTATATATTGTGTTTTCAATTTCAATTTCTATTCTGCCTTCTTATGAAGTTTATATTTGTTCCTCCTCTACAGGGAATCTGGGGTGGGATGATTGGAGGAATTTTTCTGCAAACCATTGTCCTGATAGTCATTACAGCCATCACAGACTGGGAAAAAGAAGTCAGTGTTATAGTTTTTATTCTGCTTCTATTTCTATAATGAGATATGTATCCAGTAACCGAAAATCGGCTAATTCTTGCAGGCCGGGCAAGCCGAAAGCCGAGTTATGAGGTGGGGTGGAGCAATTGCGAGGCAGTGAACATTTGATTCACAATCTTCTTTAATCTACTGGATAAGTGTGGGAAATAAATGGATCAATAAGTTATTCGTTAAGAGGTGGGTGGATGGATGGAGCAAGCATTTGATTGACAACATTTCTAAATTCTCTCTCGGCAAAAAGTGGGAAATAAATGGATCAACAAGTTATTTAGTACTGGTCTCCCAATTTTGTTCAAGGCTTTACTTTTTTGTATTATTTCCATGTTATGTAACACTTTTTATTAAACTGATTGATATTGTCTTAAAAGTCTAAACTAATCGGTTCACGAACATATTGGAACCTTTTTTGTTAATGATTTTATTGTATAAATAATAAAAATAAAAAAGTTTGAACGTCAATCTTAGGCACCTCCACCGTCATTGTCTTGGAGGTTGGTGGAAGATGTAATTCCCATGTTTGCATTCTTCATATTATGTTCAATACTTGTTTATTTAGTCCTTGTTTGATAACCGTTATTTTAGAAGAGTGTCTAAATGACGATTTTTAGAAGAATGAGTAGTTAAAAAGAAGAAATTTTTTTTAGTTTACATGCAAAATATTATTATTGTGTGAATGTATCGATAAAAATAAGTAATATGAATAGATGAGTTCTAAATAATGGTTGTTAAATATGGAATTTATATTTTAAGTTGTATATTATTGGTGTAGTTTAATATAGGAATTGATCTAAAACCTACAAGTGGGTTTGTTATCAAACCCACTTGTGGGCCATACTCCCCTTACCCCTCCCCCTAGGGTGGGTGGACAGTGGGGGCCCATCCACCCATATCCAATACCCACTCGACACTTGTCGAGTGGGTGCCATATCTAGTGCCCATATGGGCACTAGATCAGCCCTGAGTTTAATATTGAAGATTCAAGTATTGTTGTCAATTAGGGAACGTTTGATAGTGATAAGTGTATTTTTATACACTTAGGGATACATCAAAATTAGGATATATCATTGTGTTTTATGAATATATTTTACCTAAATTGTGTTTATTTATTTTTATTTCAGATTTTATTCAAAAAGAGGGACAATGAAGCAATTGCAGAAAATGAAGGTCAAATTAAATACAATTGAAGAGAAACTAAAGTTTTGAGGTCAAATTGATCAAATTAGAAGTTGAGGATGCACCGCGCAAATAAAGCTCAAGGACTAACTTGTAAGGAAAATAAAAGAAGAGGATTCGCATAACAAACTCTGACCACGCGATTGCTTCTTCAATATAGGTGTGATCGCGACAAAGGCATGAAAATCCACTAGACGCCAAAACAACATTGCCACGCGATCGCTGGACTCCTTACCACGCGATCGCGTGGGCTTCCGACTGGACCTAATTTGGGCATTTTTGCGCGATTTTGACAGAATCAACTCGGAAATTTACCCTAAGATATATATAGAGCGCGAGAGGCGACAAGAAGGATACTTTTGCTGAGCCTCATACCAGAAAATTCTTGACAATTCTACATCAATTTTGAGAGAGACTCAAGCACGGAAAAAGCGGTGGAATTTAGAAGATTAACACGGGAATTCAACTCTTGGTGCAAGCCTTCTTTTCTTGTCGTTAATTTCGTAAATTCCATTATATTTGATTATTATTATTGTCATTGTTTTTGTTCTTTATTAGTGATGTGTAACTAATCTTAACGTTGGGATGAACGATGTAGCCTAATTAATTATTTTTAATTCCATATTCCTTGTTTTAACGCTTTAATGCATGTGTTGATTTATTATTACATTTAATGCGTGAATGAACGACCACTCTTTCATGATTTTATGTGTTATTTCCATAATCCGAAATATGAGTTAATAATATAGATCGAGGTAATAAATTCGGTAATTGAACGAGAGATAGAGATATACTCTTGTGATTAGTGCGATCGTGTGTGAATTCTTGTGTGTAAATATCTAGATAAGGAATATTCGGACCCGCTGTAGAGATACAATGTTGACTTTTTTAGGTATGATTGATTTAAACTTGGGAGAGGAATCTCAATTTGTATTAAGTGAATTCAATCGAACACATATTTAGAAAATAGAACAGATATCGAGGGTTGAATTTAAGTGAAAAGAAAATGAATTCAAGAGAATTAAATTATGTTGGGTTATTGTCTAAAATTGTAAAAAGTTGAAGGATTTTAATTATAACTAGAGAAAAAATATTTTATAATTCAACTGGGTTATCGGAACAGTATTATACTTCTAATGGAGATGAATTATGGCATTTTTCATTTGCAATCCTATCGGGAATAGAATTGAGGTGATTTCTGTTTGTTAGAATTGGACTTGACCGATCAAAAGAAGTCTCCTAGCCGAATTGAACGGCGCCCCAATGACGTGAATTTGTGTGTGTGTGTGTATATATATATATATATTTATATTTATATATACACGCATTATTTTTTTTTATTGTAGCACATTGATTAGAGAGTTTTGTTAGGAAAAATAGTAGTGTTGCATCTTGTTTTTCTTGATTTTTTTGTGGGTTGTATAAAGAAATAGAAATTGGTAGATGTGATAAAATTTGGATATTTTTCCTACAATACTTGGAGGTTGTTGAGTGAAATTTTATATAATTGTAACAAATTATTATATAGTGAAAAGACTTTGACTGTCCATAAATTTTGCGTTGTTATTTTATTTTTCTTATTTGCTCAATTAATTCTTTGAACATTAAAAAGATTATGTAGATTAAGGAAGAGAGAATCAACGTTTAATTTCCAATATATATATATATACACACACACACACACACACACACGCATTATTATCTTTTATTGTAGCATATTGACTAGAGAGTTTTGTGAGGAAAAATAGTAGTGTTGCATCTTGATTTTTTTGTGGGTTGTATAAAGAAATAGAAATTGGTAGATGTGATAAAATTTGAATATTTTTCCTATAATACTTGAAGGTTGTTGAGTGAAATTTTATATAATTGTAACAAATTATTATATAGTAAAAAGACTTTGACGGTCCATAAATTTTACGTTGTTTTATTTTTCTTGTTTGCTCAATTAATTCTTTGAACATTAAAAAGATTATGTAGGTTAAGGAAGATGGAATCAACGTTTAATTTTCAACAAGTGGCATCAAAGAATCAGGTGGTTCGAAGATTTTTTTGGAGTAAAAAAAAATATGTCTGTCAATACAACTACGACGTGGAGAAATTTGATGAGATGATCAATTTTAACTTGTGGTAAGTACAAGTTAAGGATTGCACAAAATTTTGAAGGGAAAATCAGTCGAGAGTTCTGACAAAGTTAAAAAAAAAAAAAAGAAACTAAATTCAGCGAGAGTGAAGAAAATTGAAAAGATTTGAATTTGATTTCATTTGAGAATTGATGTTTTTCTCTTCGTTATAGGATGGCTTCTACTAATAGTGAGTAATTGAAGGCAATCAATAATTACCTACCAATAAAAAATGAATTTTAGGCCAATCATAATCTTGTCAAAGTAGGAGGTGGCTTGGTTGCAGGCATCCATTCAATGTTAAACAGGTGTTAAGTTGTGATAGGTCAAGGCGGAGGCCAATCAATGTCCACTCAAAACGTGCTTAAATCTTAAGTCTGCCTTTATATATCGATACATGGTTTGAAAATTACAAAAATCAATTTTCTAGAAATAAGGGTGAAGAAATAAGGGTGAAAAATGTGGCCGTTATATGCTAATGCATGTCCTATTACTTCCAAAATTTTATAAACATGCTTTGATACCAATTGTCTTGACATGTTCCAAATTATTTTAATGGATTCGAGACGTGACGTTCTTAGATGATAGATGCTGATGCTGACCCATACAACTTCAATCCTCTTTGATTACAATAGATTTTTAAAAAAATTTACAGAGTTTCTCTCATGATATGTATTAAAACAACCTGAAAGCCAACAAACATTCCCAAATATATATTATGAAAGTTATTGAGAGCCACATGTCCCTCTAGCAAATTCTAAGTAAACCACTTGTGACCAACTCAACTATTTTAATATGATTTATTACAAAACAACCCAAATGAATCCCTAACTATAATAATGTTGCGATCCCATAATCTTAAATACTTGAGACATTAGCATAATTAAATGAAACATGCAATCTGCTTATGTCCGTGGCATGTCTTGGTAGATCATGCTCCAAATGGTGCTTAACTCAAATTCAACCGATATATATATATATATATATGAGCTTGTAATTCGATGAGTCAAGACTAAGAAAATAAGTATAATTTTATCATCAATACATATTCACTAAAAGTTCTACTTTATTCTATTACGACCTTAGGAAATTCTAAATTTGATAATAAATTTTAATTTTGAAACATGCTAGAATCATTAAATTATTTATTCTAAATAAATGATCGTGAAGTGTTTTAAATTCAAGATATTTAATATCATGGAATTCTGGGTAAAACTATTATTTCACAATAGTAGAAGTCGAATTCATTATTCTACAAACCAAATACTGAAATATGGAATGAACAGTCGTTATATATCAAAAATTTGTGTAAAATCGTCATTCAATAATTCTACGAGCTGAAATCTTAATTCAGAAACTATAAAAACTAAATTCTATAATCTAAAAATACTGAAAAATCACACCAAAATATACATAATGAATAGGCTAACTCATGTACAAAGTAATCTAGATGTACAAGGTAAAGTCACTCAAATCTGATAAATAATAAGATGATAGTCTGATAATCTGATCATACGCTCGCAGAGTAATCTCAAAAGCCTAAGCACCCTAGTACACGAACCAAAGCCTTCGTTGAGAGTGGGCCCCAAAGACATCAGATTATCTGATCATACACTGTGAAATCAAATCCATACAAGTGCAAAGCAGGTAAAATAACATATCTAGTCATATACTGTGAAAACGAATTCACAACAGTGCAGATTAGGTAAAATCACCTGGGTACTTTCTGATGGTTTACTAATATACTCATATTCTATTCCATTGAAATGATTTAATAGAACTAAATAGAATATTAAAAAGAACTACTTATTTAGCCACCATTTG
Source organism: Ligustrum vulgare (assembly GCA_963555705.1). Classification (NCBI taxonomy): domain Eukaryota; kingdom Viridiplantae; phylum Streptophyta; class Magnoliopsida; order Lamiales; family Oleaceae; genus Ligustrum; species Ligustrum vulgare. Next base: position 34,486,003 of record OY743173.1, on the reverse strand, counting down.
ACACCCTTTAAAAATTTAACACATTTTTTCTCTCTTCTTTCTAATCACACATTTATCAATAAATTAATATTATATATAAACCCAAAAAGATCTATACTTTTGAAACACACATTCTCTTAAAATTCATTGTTTATTTCAAATAAACTCTTTTCAAACAACCTCAAACATGGGCTTAAAACATTCATTTTGTTCTAAAAATTATTCTTTTCAAAACCAGTCTGAAAATAAATAACTTTAGCAACATATATGATATAATATAAGAATATTTAATAAATAAACTTTTTATATAAACTTTTGAAAACTAAATAAGTGCTTATTTTTTGAAAAATAAGGCTGCGTTCTCTTTGTATTTCAGTTTCCTGTTTTCATTTTCGAAAATGTTTTTTGTTTTCCATTTTCTGTGACTTTTTTCGAAATTGCTGAAAACGCGTTTGGTTTATTATTTCTGAAAACTGTTTTCGAAAATGAAAAGTTGGAAAACGCGTTCTGTTTAAAATTTTGAAGAAAATTATTTTATATTATTTGTGAATATAAATGAAATAAAGATATCATATTTTGAGTTACACAATAAAAATAAATGAAATAACCCCTATCACATAATTTGGTTATACCAAAAAAGTTCAAAAATTCATGTTGCCCTTCTAAAGTAATCGTTTCACATTTGAGTAGTAATTTTCCCTTCTAAAGTAATCGTTACATTTAATACTTTATATAGATACATCCTTCTAGTAAGCACTCATAACGTTTAAAATTTAATAATTAAGCACATGATACATCATCAGAAAGATGGTTGAATTTGGAGTTCTACGCAAAAAACAGAGTGCAATTCGGAGTTGTACATCAAAAGTTATACATTTTTGAAGACAATGACCTATAAAGCAAATACGAAAATGACTAAATTAAAAGAAAAGTAAAATTTGTGAACTAATGTGCAACAAAATCTGAAGTTGAGGGACCTAAGTTGCAAATAAATTAGGATATTTTCGAAAGAAATTTTAAAATTTGACGATTAAAATGACAAGTTTTGAAAATCAGGGACCAATAATATAATTAAAAATGATAAATTTTGACAAATTTCAAATTTTTTTGATTATTTTAATTTTTTTTTTAAGTGGAAAACGCACGTGATTTTCATGTTTTCCATTTCCTTTACAAATTTTGAAAACGTTTTCGAAAATTCTTTCTGAAAACGGCACAAGAGAACGCGTTTTTGGAAATGAAAAACGGAAAACGGCTAGAAAACGCCAAAGAGAACGCAGCCTAAAGTTTTCCACTCATCAAGTTTTAGACTGAATCGATATTCATCTTCAATATTCTCCCCACCTCATCACCTATTTCCCTTTTAATATGTTATAATTTTTTATTAATTATATTTTTTAATATGTTGCTTACATATATTTTATTTTTCCTTTTTTTTAAACATGCCAATTTTTGTCAAAATGATGAAATGATTAAGCCTCCATTTGGTAATACTGATTGGTTTATAAATTTGTTTATTTATGATTTTGAGGTAAAAAAACAGTTGTTGAAAATTAGAGAGAGAAAATATGTGTGGTTAAATAGAAAATAATTAATTATTTTTGGAACATGCGTATTGAAGAGCCTACTCATTTATTGACATATTAGGAAGTAAAATTTCGATGATTTTATTTATTTATTTTCAAAATATATTAGTTCAATTTTTTCATTTCTAACTTAACAAATTTATATAGCATATATTTATTGATTTTAAAATATATTATTCCAAAATTTTCATTTTCAATATAATACATTTACATAGATATGATATGACATTTATTTATATTCAAATATATTAATTCAATTTTTTTTCATTTCCTACATAACACATGTTATTGAACTTGAAACTTTAAAAAAGACAAAACTATTTAAAATAAAAATTTTTGCATGTATACTCAGTGTACCGCGTCACTCAAAGTTTGGCACTTAATTAAATTTTTTATATGAAATTTCTTTTGACTTTATTTACGTTTTTCTCTGAAAATTTGTTCACATTATCACTTATTTTTCTTTTAATATGTTATAATTTTTAATTAACTTTATTTTTTAATATGTTGCTTACATATATTTTATTTTTCCTTATTTTTAATCATACCAATTTTTGTTAAAATGATGAAATGATTAAATTTTTTACCAATTTATCATTGGTGGTAAAAAGTTGATAGCAAATAATTAATTATTTTTGAAATATTCTTATTGAAGAATCTACTCATTTATTAACATATTAGGAAGTAAAACTTCAATGATTTAATTTATTTATTTATTTTCAAAATATATTAATTCAAAATTTTCATTTATAACTTAACAAATTTATGTAGCATGTATTTATTTGTTTTCAAATATATTAATCCAAAATTTTCATTTTCAATATAACACATTTACATAGATATGATATTTATTTATGTTCAAATATATTAATACAATTTTTTCATTTCCTACATAACACATTTATATAGATATGACATTTATTTATATTCAAATATATTAATCCAAAATTTTCATTTCCTACATAACACATTTACATAGATATCACATTATTTATGTTCATATATATATTAATCTAATTTTTTCATTCCAATGTAACACATTTATACATAGTACATTTATTATAACTCTTACTAAATATGTAATAAATAATAAGTTTTCCTACAAAAATCTTTATCTTTTCTTTATATATTATATAAGTAGAAATGAGGAGAGATGGTCATTAAATGCAAATTTCTCTCCAAAATGACTCTCTCTCCTGACTTTTACTTTTATAGATATAAAGATAAAGATGTCTATTTTTGAGACTATTTAAAGACTCTTTGTTTTCCTGAATAAGACAATTTCGTTTTTGAGCATATTTCTTGAGTATTATAGTTCTCTTTATTTAGGGGATTACATTGATAAACCCTAGTACTTTTGTTCTGAATCAAGTGGTATCAGAGTGAGGATTTGTCTTGTTTGATGGCCAACAACCAAGCTGGAAGAGTGAACCCTCGCGACGCTGCTCGCAGGGAAGGTGATGCAGATTTGTGGGTGGTAATTGACGAGCAGCGACAAACGATGGAGAGGTTGGAGGGGATGCTACAACAATTGTTGAGGAAGCAACCAAATCCCAATGCTCCTGCCCCTGCCAACCGAGATGGAGTTGAGGGAGTCGCCCTTGACCGTCATGGAGGTGAACGACCACCTAGGGAAGTGAGGCACATACAGTGAGAGACTTTCAGCGATGAAGAATCTGAGGATGACTTTGCGAACTATCTAGGAAACTATCAACAGATCCGAAATCAGCCGATTATAGAATCCGCGCAAACATTCCATTGTTCCATAGGAAATTACAAATTGAGGAATTCTTGGACTGGATTTATAAAGTTGAGAGATTTTTCGAATTTACTGAAGTCGCAGAGGAGCGGCAAGTGAAGCTAGTGTCGTACAAGTTAAGAAATAAGGCTACTGTCTGGTGGGAAAACTATAGATGGATAGGAGGTGCCAAGGTAAGACTCCTGTGCAATCCTAGAGGCAGATGAAATAGTTTATGATGAGTAGGTTTTTACCTCTGGATTATGAGAAATTTATTTTCCAGTATGTACAGGGAAATTGTGGCAGATTATACCAAGGAATGGTCGAGGCTGTCTATTTGCAATAACTTGAACGAGACTTAGGACAACAGGTTTCCAGATATTTGGGGGGATTGAAGCCTTCCATTTGGGACAAAATTGGCTTGCAGGTGGTCTGGACGGTGGATGAAGCACATAATATGGCCTTAAAGGCGGAGTTAATGGAGAAAACGGTCCATCGTTTTTCCAATTATATGGACACAGGTGAGTCATCCTATAAAAATGTGAACAATGGCCTGTTTTCACCAGGTGATGGGAAGAATCAACCTAAGAAATTTACAGATCAGAACCAAAGGAATACAATTGCTGGTAATAACCATGTAGGAGCCTGTCCGACGACCACTGCTACGAAGGAAACCCTACGGGCACCAAATCCATATGCTAAAATAGAGTAGCATTAAGTGTTACAGGTGTGGACAGCCCAGTCATCGTTCAAATGAGTGTCCAGTCAGGAGACCAGTGAACTTTGTAGAAATTGGAGAAGAGGATGAGGTAGATCAGTATGAGGAGGAAGGAGGAGCCACGAATGAACTATTGGATGGAGTGGAAATTGCGGAGGAACAAGGAGAACATCTAAGCTGCGTAATTCAGCAAGTCATGTGTTCGACCAAATTGGAGGATTCCTCATAGAGGAACAACATCTTTAAATTGTTGACAGTGGGAGTTGTGAGAACATCATGTGCAAGAGGCTGGTAGAACATTTGAAGTCGCGGGTGGAAAACATCCAAAGCCGTGTGTGATTGGGTGGATTCAGAAAGGTCCTAAGGTGAGCGTGACTGAGGTGTGCAGGGTTCCTATCTCAATTGGACACTACCGCGATGAAGTGGTCTGCAACGTGGTCGACATGGATGTTAGCCATGTGTTATTAGGTCATCCTTAGCAGTTTGAAGTGGATGTGACCCATAGGGCACACGACAATTTTTATGTTTTCAATTGGGAGGATAGGAAAATAGCCATGGTTTCGAGGCAAAGTTCAGCTTGTGGCTCAAACAAGGCTGTAGCAAGAAACCAGTTTTTGCTATCCCTAGTTATGTCAATACCTGAGTTAGAATCCGGAGTTAAAGAAGCACATAAAATACATGTCATGGTAGCGCGGGCGCTGGTTGTAGAAGGGAAAAAGGAGCTGGAAGTTATGGTACCCAAAAGTGTGGAGAATCTCTTGGCTGAATTCAGTGAGCTGGTATCTGATGATTTAGTGGGTGACCTTCCGCCTTTGAGGGACATTTTACACCATTTTGACTTGGTTTCAGGAGCAAGTTTTCCAAATCTTCCACACTATCGGATGAGTCCCAAGGAAAACTATATTTTGCAGGGAAAAGGTAGAGGAGTTAATGGCAAAGGGGTTTATTCAAGAGAGCATGAGCCCATGCACTGTTCCCGCATTGCTGGTTCCAAAGAAAGATGACAGTTGGAGGATGTGTGTTGACAGCCGCACAATAAATAAGATAACAGTCAGGTATAGCTTCCCAATTCCGCGATTGGATGACATGCTAGACATGTTGGAGGGTTCGAGGGTGTTCTCCAAAATTGATCTGCACAGTGGCTATCATCAAATTCGGGTGAAACCGGATGATGAATGGAAAACAGCTTTCAAAAAAAAGGATGGACTTTATGAGTGGTTAGTGATGCCTTTTGGGCTATCAAATGCACCGAGTACATTTATGAGGCTTATGAACCAGTATTGCATCCTTTCATTGGAAAATATGTAGTTGTTTGACGATATCGTGATTTACAGTCGAAGTGAGAGTGAGCATATGGAGCATCTTAGGGCTGTGTTGGAGGTGTTGTCCGCGAACAAACTTTATATTAACTTTAAGACTAGTAGACAATACGTGCATTGCATGAAACGTTTTATATTTGTATTGATTCGCGTGAGATTGAAAGTTAAAAACTGTTATTTGAAAATAAACAATTAGTGTTAAGATTAGATAATTGGACTTGGGTATTTAAGTTTGCTTACAGTACCGTATGTGAATTAAAAAAATGGACCATTAAAAAAGAATCTACAATTTTTTTTTTTGTGAAAAATGAGCACACTGCGAACAACTGAAATTCAATTGAGCATATGAGACCGGAGCTACTACTACCCTGACATTTTGTTCTTTCCACTGCTTCATATTTTTTTTACTCTTGCATCACTTTTTCATAAATAGCGAAGTAACACGAGCTCAGCACATGATCACTCACCACTAAAATGTCATCAATGTCGTCGTTGCACCCTCCAATTCAAACAATCAAGCAACTGAAACATCATCATCATCATCAACATTTCCGTTAAAATTTGATGAATTAATCACAAGCAGAGGCTAATAGAAACCAAAAAGATCTTTCTCTGACTATCTCGTGGGCCTTCCCAACATCTCTCTCGCCTTAAAAAAAAATAAATAAATAAAGGTTTTCTTGGATATATGAACATTCTGAATTTAAATGAAATGATAAGAATTTCCATAAAAACAACCCAGCTGGATTTCAACTGAAAGACGATGTAAATAGATCCTATTAAACAATTATATCACTTAAACATCAATGAGAGAGAAATAGAGCCCTAACTATATCAATATGCCATCATAGATTAGAAATGAGTTTATATTCAAATAAATGGTAGATGAAGAAAGAGGTCGCAAGTTCACTCCTAAAACAAATAACCACAGCAAATATATGAAAATAAGGGGAGAAAGAATTTAGTCTGGAAAACAAGAGTAACAATACAATACAAATCAAGACAACTACTACTTACTTTTGCAATCACCTTCCTCTTATCTTCAAGTTAAGCTTTATTCTGAACAAGTACCATGACCATTGATAAGTATGTTTTTCGTACTTATCTTGGTTTTAAATTTAGATAATTGTAAGTCTTTTAGGATATGATATTGCTCATTATATGTTTATTTTGTTTGTTTTAGGAAAAACTTAAATTTGGATGCAAATGGAGATAAAACGAAGAAAATAGACTAAAATTGTGCAAGAAGGAATAAATTGCAAACAATTCATGGATGAGACGAGCGACGAAATGAATAAGTAAAATGTCAAGGCTTTAATTGCATAATTAAAGACTCAAGGACCATCTTGAATTATTTGAGAAAAATTGAGGCCTCAAGAGTAAAGTCTACATTAATGTTAAGTGGGCCTCTAGTGGACAAAGTAAGGGCACCACTCGGCAGATTAGAGCATCTCTAATGGTTTATGAATTGTGAAAAAACCATTGCTATATAAGAAAAACAAATAATAATTTAAACATTTCATCTCCAATTGTTAGTTTTCATGCATATATGATGCTGATGTGGCATGGATATTATCTTGTGCTATGTCTAGGTATAGATAATGTGCTAAACAAAGTAACTAGGCAAATTTCAATTTCTCATTTATTTAATCTAAGAAAATGATGCTAATTTGATGACATGTGTACACATAAAAAATTGTATATAAAGACCATTGGAGATAAGCTTTAAATTTCACTATCTATTTTATAGACATGAGTGAGATATTTATTTATTTATTTGCCACATAGATCAAAATATGCATAAACCATTAGAGATGTGTGCTCTTAAATACATGTATACATTGGAGTCTATGGAGAAGAGGAGTGGGGGAGAAAGAATTGTAGAGAGAGAAGGAGACCTAGTCGGTAAGGGAGACTTCTTGTGGATTAATAAAGGAGCCAATTGTGGAATAAAGTAGAGATGGCTGGGAAAATAAAAAGAGGTTTGCTGGAAGAGTAATTGTCAGGAATTAAATAGGAAGTCAGCAGAACATAAACATGTACATTAACAGCTTGGTGGACGGTGGGAATTGGAGGAAGTGCCACGGCTGGTGAGTGCAAAAAGGAGGTAGGCAGATTACATAAGTGGTCGCAGGCTGTTGAATCGAAGGAGTACATTGCTGAAATTAAAAGAGAGAGAGTCCGACTGGTGGAGTAATAAAAGGAGCAGAGGCTGCTGGGGGTGGAGAGAAAAAAAATATACATATTTACATTAAAGCCGACAGTGGGAGGCTGGGAGCAAATTAGAGAGGCAGTTTTTTTACTCGGAAAGGAAGGTGATCGGTGGTGGAGGATTAATTGAGGAGGTCGGCGGTAACAATTGAAAGGCAGATTCAATACCTGGAGTCGACTGGTGCTTGGGAAAACGGAGGAGAATTCCAGTTTCTTTTGCGACGTCAACCGGGGTGATGATTTTCCAATTCTTTATGTTTGATTTACTTATTAAGATGCTAGGCTAATCTCTTTTATGTATTGGATGAAGATGAAACCCGTTATGAATTTATTTCAGTTTGATAACTAGTAAATGTTTTATTGTTATTATTTGATTAATTGACCACCAATTAAATATATTGTTACTTGTTGTAGTCTTGAAAAAGTCACAATAGGTTATAACATTGTATTATCAACACATGAACACTAGATGTTACGAACAACATTATGACATGTACAATCTCATTGATAATTGTGTGATTTAATGCGTTCTAAATATTCGTATTCAGATTAGGAATAGATTCGTTTCATGTTTGGAATAGATTTAATTTGTCTTGAAAAAGAAAGTTAATGCATGAGAATTATCAATTGTCAAGTAATGCATGAATGAATTAAATTACAAAATTGTTGAATTGAGATAGATGGTAATAAGTGGATTCGAATTCCAATACATTCTCCCCATTCATATTTACTCCCCAACATTTTTACTTTCTTTATTATTTATTCATTGCAATTTTTAGAATGGACAAACAAACCATCTTTTTATTTATTGTTTCACTTAATTGGATCAACGATAAATTGATAGTTAGGACTAGACCTTACTCCTCGTGGGAACAATACTCTCAACTCATCACAATTATTACTTGTCAACGATCTCGTGCGCTTGCGGGATTTACGCAAACAACCATGTTAGGATTACTTGTAACAACCAAAAAATTGATGCACAACTGAGACATTTACTGTAATGGTTATTTGGAAAAATGTCTAACAAATTCAACAGAATACATACCTAATTTGGGAAATATGTTAAAAGTTATTGGGAATTATTTCTTCCTCTCACTCATTAATTCTTGGAATAACAATCTTCCATGTCAAAGTTTACTTCGTAATTATTGGGATGATAAGAGGTATACATTGAATTCATAAAACAAATCTCTTTTTTTTTTTTTTTTATTAAAGCACAGCTGCTAAGTACTTTGCTTTAGGAATTCTGCACCCACTTCTTAGCAAGTGCAAATAAACTCCGATTCTTAAAACATAACAGATAATTGAATCATCTAACTATCTAAGAAAAATTATATCATCCACTTCTTAGCCATGCAAGTGAATATTGATTAACCAAATAGAACAAGAAATAATGTACGACATGGTTCAAGAACAATCTTTTTTTTAAATCGTCCAAAATCTAATTTCAAGACTCAAGTAAGTCAGTCCAAGCAACTGTCTTTCCAGTTATCCTCATAAATGAAAAGCTACTACAAGCCTTATTTTCCATGACTTTTACTCATGTTTCAAGAGAACTACCTATATAAAAAATTTAATCATTAATACATGAATAACTCCCACAAAAACAAAGCAAGCCCTAGTATAAGTTCAATAATCATCAAATTTAAATTCCATAATTGATTGAATTAAGTATATTCATACACAAACGAATTGAAATATATAGATACGATGCTAGTGATATCACAAAATACGATTGCTATTGCAACGCCATATGTAGTATATGGGAGCCAATGTATCGTACCCGATTGTGTCCCGGATCTCAAAACACAATAAAGATTTCAAAATTCTATCAATGAAAGTTCAATATTCATTCATAATTGAAAACAATGGATGACACACAAAGATAAAACGGATTATAAGTATTGTCTATTCATAAAATATATCTAATTATTGTTCTTCAAAAATCAATAAATTTTCACATACAAGCATGTTCCTTAATTACGATGTACAAGTTCACCAATTTTATTGTTCTTCAAATTTCCATAAACTCATTTTAAGTTCACCAATTTCCCTTATTTTGATCAATACACGCAAATCTCTTAAACAAAATTTTGAGCCAATTTTCATAACATTGTTGTAAAAGAAAGTGAGGTATAGGATGGAAAAATGCTAAAAGGGGATAGTGTGTATCTAAAAATAGGTTGTAAATGATTTATCAGATTAAAAGATCGGCGAGTCTTTAAAGTAATTAAATATAAAAATACTTGAATCTTAACCATATTTCTACCAATTCATTTCTTTTCACATGTTAAATTTGATCAAACATTATTTGGACAAATTCTGTAAATTCATAGAATCTAACTACTGAGTAAACAATTAAAAAAAGCCAACCAAAATTATCAAATTACAAATGTTTATTAATTATTAAATCCCTAAAAGCATAATAATAGCAACCTGAAAGTAAACATATCATCTGTATAGACATAACTTCATCAAATAAATATAATAAATTAAATATTCAACAATTTCATCAATTTTCACATCAAAAAATCGTCAAGGATAAATCCATGAAAAAAACATACATTTTGTCGAAGCGAGAGGAGTTTTCATAGCTTAAAAAATACACTACATTAAACCAACTGAGAATCCAATTATCATTTATCGAAAATCAATATGAGTCCAATGCTTCATAAGATATCAATTAGCGAATTAGAGATATTTTCTTTCATGGATAAACATGAATAAAAAATCTCAAATTCGAAGTCACTTATCAAATTCAATGATTTCATTCAATTAAAGTTAAAAAAGAACTCTTCCCCATTACAGCAACTATCACTAGCAATATTAACCTAAAGACAGATGCAAATACCTGGATGAAATTGTCAGTGATAAGAAGGGATAGTTAAAGAAACTCTTTTAAATTATTTTATAATTGTCATGAGAATAAACAACTGAACTTCAGAAAAAACAAGTGGCATCTTTATTTCAACAACATAAAAAGTATGATTATTACTACGGCTGTGTTTGGTAACTTTTATAAATTCAAATTATAATGGACACAATTTTTCAAACTACATTTTAACCCACATTTTCTCTCTCCAGATTTTAACCACGGATCTTACCTAGAAAACCCAAATAATACACATTATACATCAAATTCCATTTATTTTAGCCACCAAACGGAGCCTACATGGCATGAATAAATTAGTAGTAAGAAAGAGCCAGGGTGAAATACCCTGTGTGTTCTTGTTCACAGCATCCAGACGTAAATGCCTGAATTAAAGCAGCTCTAGCTTTTCAAAATTCTCAATTATATGGAAACTCTACAAAACAGTAGTAGATTTCCGAAGATTCTTCCTACATTTGAACTAGGTTTTTGATGTGTCATGACAAAACAAAGCCAATAGAATAAATACTTACAATTGGTTTACGTGAAATTGAAAATGCACACCCGCATAAAATTCATATAACAGAGGAGCCCATCTCACTTTACATTTTTTCCAAATTTTCTAATTTTTTAGTTCATTATTTCTGATGGCAGAACAAAGTTGCAAAACCATATTTTATATGTACTGATAGAGGAATGATAAAAACAAGCAAGTGCCCCCACCCAAATGCAACTTCTAAATGGAAAATATTTGCATAGATTTATTCGCATATTATCTCAATTGATATAAATGTTATAACATCATTGGCGGTCATTGTAGTCAGAGATAAAACAAATAAAATCTAAAAAATTCATAGCACAAAAGGAAAAGATCACTGGACAATTAAAGATTGTTTCACAATGTCTTAAAAATTTCTCCATTGTTACGAAGATGCCAATCACTTACAAAGAAAATGGAAATACATTGTATCACTTAATAGTAAGCCCAAAACTTAAGAGCTCTTACTCCCTAGTGAATTCTTACAAAAACTTTAACTGATGAATGTACACTCAAGGACCAAGGTTCTGATTCAATCAAGCTCTAAAGGGCCAAACCCATATTCAACCGGAAGATTTTGCTTAGCGTTGCATAATGGATATGTCATTAATAAGCAATTGTGCTTCGATGAGATACCCATAATGGATAAGGGAAGTCAGTACAATGCAAATAAATTCAGAATACATTCTTAGAATTCCACACTAACATAAATTTCAAACATTAACCACAATAAACTTATTGCAGTACAACATAAAATAGATCCAGGAATCCAATCAACATTATGAAGTACTAATATTTTAATTAAGAATAGCAGAAACTATCTCAGCCTTTAATATTTTTTTTTTTCTAATGCATCTCAGAGCTACTCAACCTCCTGAAATTTTATCAAATAAGGCCTTTCAAAAACTTTTTATATTAACTAAAGAAAAGAAAATGAACAAAGAACTTCCTGTTTTCTATTCCATTTCTAAAATGAAATGATGGCAGAGGCTCGACAAATGAGATTTAGGAAATCCATCTACTTCATCGAGATGCTTCAACTACCTACAAGTCACAAGAACTCCATGAAGGTCTCCGCTTACTGAATCGGGTCCTAATCCTATGTCAAGTGTTAGAATATCAACTCCATATAATACTTCCTGTGGGAGAGTGAAGAGAACCCAAATCAAAATTTGAATTTTATTGAGAAAAGATAATTACCTGATAAATTGTTGCTAATACACCTACAAAAATTGGGGAGCCCAGACTGTATTGAGCTTGAGAAGCCACAAACGAAGTGAAATAGGACTGAACAAAGATGAAGACATCAAGAAGCTAGACTAGACCCTAGCTTCCCCGAACAAGAAGTCCCAAACAAGTTTTGTCGAAAATGGAGTTCGACCAAATAACCTAAACTCATCAATGGACTAAAATCGAGAGACCCAAGTTCACGACCTTGTAGAGTATTTGAAATAAATATGAGTCTAGACTTAGGGAAGAAAAAGAAACCGATGATAATGAAGAACTGGAAGAGACGCGAACATTGTTTGGAAGAGTCTGGAACCTCAAGTTAAGAATTGAAAAATGGAGTAAAACGTTTTGTCCTTATATTGAATACTGATGAGAAGAAAACGTATTTGGGCTTACAGTAGAAAATGTATTTGGTACTTATGAATACTGAAATTTGAAGTTCCATTTATATATAACTTTAAGAAGTGCAGTTGGTTGACAGAAACATTGTTATTCTTGGGATATGTGGTCAGTTCAGAGGGGTTGGGGATGAAGAGAAGGTGAAAGCCATTTATGAGTGGCCTACACCAAGGACATTAGGAGAAGTGAGGAGTTTTCATGGGTTGGCGACATTTTACCGTCGATTTATTAGGGATTTCAGCAGCATTGTAGCCCTTATAACCGAGTGTCAGAAGAAATTTAAATTCCATTGGGGTGAGGCAGCGGACACAACCTTTGTAGTGATCAAAGAGAGGTTGTGCACTACTCCGATTCTTGCTTTACCCATCTTTGAAAAATTATTCGAAGTGGAGTGCAATGCTAGTGGAATTAGGGTTGGGGCAATTTTTCACAAGAGAAGAAACTAGTGGCGTTCTTCAATGAAAAATTAAGTGATGCCCCGTCGAAAATGGAGTACTTATGATCATGAGTTTTATGCCATTGTTCGTGCTCTGAATCATTGGGAGCATTATCTGATTCAGAAGGAATTCGTTCTCTACACTAACCATCAAGCATTAAATTGCCTGAATAGTCAGAGGAGTTTAAGAAACATGCATACTCGGTTGTCAACCTATTTGCAGAAGTTTCCATTTGTTTTGAGACATAAATCTGGAGCCCTGAATAAAGTAGCAGATGCTTTGAGTCGGTGTGCAAGTTTGTTGGTAACAATGCAACAAGAAGTTATTAGGTTTAAGATTTTGAAAGAATTATATGCTGATGATGAGGATTTCGCTGAGATGTGGGGTAAGTGTGTTCTAAAACAAACAGAAGGGGAATTCCATTTGGTTGATGGTTACCTGTTTTGTGGCAACTAGTTATGCATTCCAAGAAATTCGTTGAGGGAGCAACTGATTAGGGAGTTACATGGTGGTGGTTTGAGTGGTCACCTGGGGCGTAAAAAGACTATCAGTGGAGTTATTGAGAGGTATTACTAGCCTCAGTTGAAATGTGACATCGGTAATTTTGTTCGCAAGTGTTTTGTGTGTCAGACTTGTAAAGGGCAAGCGCAAAATACGGGTCTCTATAGGACTCTTCCTGTACCGAACAACATATAGGAGGATTTTTCAATGGACTTTGTTTTGGGACTTCCACGAACTCAGCCTGGAGTCGATTCTGTTTTTTTTGGTGGTTGACAGGTTCTCCAAGATGGGGCATTTTATCCCGTCCAGGAAGACTTCAGATGCATCTCATGTGACACAACTATTTTTTCGTGAGATTGTTAGGAGTCATGAGAAATTGTTTGTTGAAAGCAGTGTTCTAAAAATCATGAAGCGTGATGAAGCGTGGAGCCCAAAAGTCAATATTTTGAAACTTAAGTGGGAGTATGCGTTAAAAAGCGTTTCTCAATTACTACATACTAGATTTAAACTTTACACATACTTTAACTCATAAAAATAAAAGTAAATTGAAAAAAAAGCATAAGAACGCTTTAGGCGCTCTTCACTCATGCTTTTTTTAGATAAAAAATCATCTGCATGCTTTTTTCGCGCTTTTAGCCAAATTGATGCGCTAGAGCGCTCGTAGGCGTGTGTTTTTTGCGCGTTTTAGAACACTAGTTGAAGGTGATCAAGTTATGGTGTTTCTGCTTAAAGAGAGGCTCCAGTTGGTTCCTATAAAAAATTGAAGCCAAGAAAATATGGATCGTACAAGGTGATCAAGAAGATTAATGACAACGCCTATGTAATCGACCTGCCTGCTGATATGAACATTTCTTGCACTTTCAATGTAGCTGATCTCTATGAATTTTGTGATGATGTTCCACTTTATCCTAATTATAACTCGGGTTCAAGTTCTTCACAGTTCAAAAAAACGAGCATAACTTTCTGCTCCAGTGTCGGAATCTTTATTATAATATGTTTTCAGAAATGTCACACAACGCTCTATAGCATTTGAACCCTGGTTTACCCGGTTGAGGTCAATTCCATCTTCAAATTTGCAGTTTAAGGCAGGTTACCGGGAGATTGAAGTTTTTCTATTTTTAGCCTTTTTAATTATTTAATTAAGTAGATGTCTATTTTGTCTTGTTGCTTAAATTAGATTTTTCGAGACTATTTAAAGACTCTTTGTTTTCCTAAATAAGACAATTCTGTTTTTGAGCATATTTCTTGAGTTTTATAGTTCTCTTTGTTTAGGGGCTTACGTTGGTAAACTCTAGCACTTTTATTCTGAGAATCTATTTTTCTGGGAATTGGAAGTTGAATGTGTTTCATTGGTTTAATTTTATAGGTAGAAAAAATGAGAAATTTTTCAAAATTTGTTATTTGATTGACATTATTTTACATGGCAAACAAAACAAAATTTAGCAATTTTAATCAAATTTTTTTAAAAAAAAAAAACATTTGTACTAGGTAATAATAGTGTTAATTTCTAGGAAAAAATAAGTTAATTAATGATAATAAAAATGACCAAACGTAATGTGAAAGTTTGCCATGGAAATGAATTATCTCCTAAAGGTAAAGAAATGAAATTCCACAAAAACCATGAATCGTACATGCACATGGCAGAAGGTGGAAATGATTAACTTGGAAAATTTTAGTGTGTCAAACAGCAAAAGAATTGAAAAATTGGAAACAATTCCAAGGAAAAATCTGCTTATCAAACACAGCATTAGTGTAAAATGGGTTGTAACAAGTAGAGCCGTTGAAAGCCTTCGAGCCTGGGGGTGAGGATTCGGACCTGTAGAGAGGTGCAATTGTAGTTCTTGGTGCAGATCAACCCCCATAGCCTCTTGTCATGCGTTATCCACTTCCGGTGCTTGCTAACGCACGCGATCGAGGCTATCATACATCCACTATCGATATGTTTCAGAACCTTGTACTACATATTGTCTTCTAATCTGCCTCAGCTTCTTTCAACATTTCTTCATGCTTCAGTTCCTTTTATTTTATTTTATTTTTAATTTCATATCGGTGTCTTTGAAGGTGGTGGTTGGTTGTTTGCGATGGGTAGTCTGTGTTTCATTGCTGGATTGAGATGAGAAGGGAAATTTAGAGATTTGAAGGTTTGGTTCAGGGGGTAATGGAATTATTGAGGAGATTCAATTTTGAGAGTTTTGTACATAACCGCTAAAAAAGGAACAGCAAGCCGTTGTTTGTTTAAACTTTTTATAAACAAGTTTTTTTTCACATTAACTAATACCATTTTTTAACTATATTTTTTTTAAACCAATTTTTAACCACACATTACACCTGCAGAGCAATTGTTTTGTAAAAAAATTTAAAGCCACAAAATGGAGCTTAAATTAAAATTTATATTTTTAAGTTAAAGTCAATAATTAATTTTAATCACATATCTCATGCGACTCAAAACATTTTAACCATACATTTAATCATTTTTCATAGAAAGCTACAAAAAATCTAATTTTATTTTAATCAAACAGAAGTTAAGTACTTATTAGAGATGGACGTGTTAAAAGTAAATACTCAAGAATGAATAGTGAATGAATTACAAGAGAGGTGAGATTCTTATGAAAGAAAATATATTGTATTAAGTATACTTAAATTTGAAAAGCCTTTGCTCTGCTATATGCAACCTGCAGGTTAATTTAATGATTGGACACTGAACTTCATACTTAACTTGTTTGATATCAATTAAATCTAAATTTTAATATAAAGTTAAACTTTCATAATCAATTTCAATCACAAATTTTATTGGATCCACATAGGGATGACAATTTGAACCGTCTGAATCGAAAATGGCGGTGAACCGAATCAAATCGAATGGTACGAAAAAAATAGAACCAATGGCAGTGGGGTGGGTGTGGTATGCGAATTTAATGACCTGATTTTTTGTGGAGCGAGTATGGTAATTTTGCCGGTGCTTCACCCTGAACCGAATACCCGATTAAAAAAAAAAAGATTTTGATTTTGGGCCATATTTAAAACTTAAAAGGGAAAATTACACCAAATACTCTAATTAAGAAGCTAACTTGAAAAATACCCCACTTAAGCTCTTTAAACCACTTGCACCGTAATTATACGTTCTAAAAGTCTCAAACCAGTATTTCATCCAAATTGCAAAATACAAGTCATTTATCGTAGCTGCAACTAGTCCTAATGATTGCTTCGATACTTGTCATTTCGATTCAAAACTCCCAGTTCTAGCAACTTCCCCGAAGCCCCGATCAATCAAATATCTTGAAAGAATGGTATTTTGACAAATAATAATTCCAAAATTGGACAAAATTCCAGGTTGTGTGGGGGGGAGAAATCAGTAGCTTCTTCATTACTCAGATAAGAGATTGCGGTGATATTTTGCAGGATTCTTGATGTTATTGCAATTGAAATCCTGTCAGGTAATCTCAGCTTCATCATGCTTTGATCATATTTATTGTTGATGAAGGTAAATTTCGAGGATTTTATGTTTTGATTCGATTGTTTGTGATTTGTGGTTAAGGTGATGCAAATTGTTGTGAAAGTGAACAAAAATTTCTCAGCTTTGTTACTTTTTGTGCATGAATTTTGCTGTCTTGAAGTCTAGATATGGTGCTTGAAGTGGTGATACTTTTGGGAATGAAAATGGTGATTGTGGAGATGGGATACAGTTTTAAATTATGAGCGTGGTGGAGATGGAATACAATTTTAAATTATGGGGGCGGTGGATTTTGACCGGAGATTGGCTTTTCTAGTAGCAGTGTGAGATGTAAATTTGTAGAATGTGATTGTGGGTTGTTCTTTTTATGTGGTGAAGATGGAGGTGGTGGTGATGGTAGTTTTAATGGTGGAAATAGGTAGAAGTATTAGCGGTGGTTTCGGTGGTAAAAATATGTGGCGACGACGACAGAGAGGATCTATTTTCTGGTTTTTTGGAACCATGCACGGCTCAAGTAATTGCCAAGGTAACAGGTATCACCAAATTGTGTAGATTTTGGGAGCTTATGTTGAAGATATATATATATATATATATACATATTTCTTCATCTTTCCTCCATGGTAATTTAAGATGGTATTAGACTCGGTATGTGGGATGTTGGAGAAGCCAAATTATAAATTTATCAATTTGCTCATCTTTGTGCGAATGTTGAACCATATTCTTTGTTATGCCAAGGCTACACTTTTGTTCTTGTTTAGGTTTAGATGTTTATAATTGTGTCATTTTTCTTTCATCTTTCATATTTAAATGTTCAAGTGAGGTATAACTTGCAGCAATCATCGGCTGTTGGAACCATGGAGCATGTGTTTACATTGGAAAAGTGGCTAGGGAAGTGTTTGAGAGTTCTTTGTTAATTACAAACTATGAATCTATTTCATGGGAATCACCTTGTAGTTATTTTCCATCATTGGAGAATTCAAGACAGGCCCTAATGCTATAGTATTGCCCACTAGATTATTCATCTTATGATGTTCTGGTTCCTTTGTTTTAACATGACATGATTGAATTGGCAAATGTCGTGAGCCCAGATTGAGGAATTTATAACTAAGAGAGTTGTGTAAAGAGGGAATGTAATGACTGTGCAAGTGAGTGTCATTTGTCAAGCAAATTTTTAAGAGTTTACAATGTACTTTTGCAATGCTAGATTGTGCCACTTTTTAGTTAAAAGAAAAAGTAAAAAGACTAAAAAGTGACATTGTACTTGTGTACGAAGAATGGAGAATGTTTAATAAATCTACTAGTATTTGTGGACTTATGTAATCTATTAATAAATGATGAATATTGCAAAAATTGAAAAAAGTATTCAAGTAGAAGAAAGTGACTAAGTGTCATTTTTTTAAAAACAAAAGTGACAAAGTGTCAATTTTTAGTTAAAAGAAAAAGTGATAAAAAGCGACGTTGTGTCACTTTTTTTTAAAAAAAAAAAAAAGGGGGGGGGGGGGGGCAATAATTATTCTAATATTTTGATAAACTTGAGTTAATATATATATATATATATTTTTTATTTTATTTTTTTTGGTTTTGTCACTTTTTTGAGTTTTGTAACATTTTTAGACTTTTATCATTTTCAATATTTGGACTACGTTCAAGTATCAAAAAGTGATAAAATGTTACCATTTTTTTAAAACTAAAAAAGAAGGTAAGTTAAAACAAAAAGTGATAATGATTGATTACTAAACATGAATTGTTCAAGTTCCAATGTTTAGACTTTTTTTTTTTAAGACTTTACTTTTATTTATTTATTTTTGTTTATTTTAGCTAAATGAGATTCATTATTTTTTGTTTATTTGATAATGAATAATAATAGATGGAGAGTGAGAAAAAAAAGATTAATCAAAATTTACTAATTTGTATTTGATAGAAAAGTGAAATTCAATTGTATGTCATTTTAGAAAAAAATGACAATGTGTCACTTTTTCACTATAAATTGACACCATATAGAAAGTGAAATTTGCCACTCTTTTTTTAAAAGAAAAAAAAAAAGTGATACAATGCCACTAAATGTATCTATTAGTATTTGTGAACTTGTGTAATTTGTTAAGTTATAGTAGTTAACGACAAATATTGCAAAAATTGAAAAAGTAATATCCAAGTTGAAAGAAGTGGCACAGTGCCAGAAGTGACAATTTGTCACTTTTTTTTTTAAAAAAAAAAAGTAGCATCGTGTAATGTATCTATTAGTATTTGTGAATTTGTTTAATTTGTTAGTCAATAATAAATGTTGCAAAAATTGAAAAAGTGACATTCAAATAAAAAATGGACAAAATGTCAATTTTTTTTAAAGTGACACTGTGTAACATATCTATTAGTATTTGTGAACTTGTATAACTAGTTAGTCAATGATTAATATTGCAAAAATTGAAAAAGAAACAACTTTTTCACTAAAAAGTGACATCATGACAATTTTGAGTTAAAAGGAAAAAATAAAAAAGTAACATTGTGTTTGTGTACAGAGAAGAGAGAATGTGTAATATATTTATTGATGTTTGTGAACTTTTTTAGTTTGTTAGTCAATGACGAATATTGTAAAAATTGAAAATTTGACCTTCAAGTATAAAGAAGTGACAAATTGTCACTTTTTTTTTTTACTAAAAAGTGACAAAATGCCACTTTTTTAGTTAAAAGAAAAAGTGATAAAAAAATTACATTATGTCACTTTTTTTTAAATGACACAATTATTCTAATATTTTGAATAAAATTAACAATTCCTGAATTTATTTTAAGATTTTAATTTATATTTGATTGAGAATGTAACATAAATGTCACTTTTTTAAAAATATGAATATGAATGTCAAATTGAAGATCTCAACGAGAACTTTAATAGGTGACATTGTATCTTTTTTTTTTTTTAAAAAAAGTGACCAAATTATTAAAAAGGTCATATTGTCACTTTTTTTTAAAAAAAGTCGCAGCATACCACTTTTTCTTGTGAAACTAATGAATGTAAGGTATTTGTTGAGATCAAACATCGGAGAAGTACCATGTTGTCACTTTTTTTTAAAAAAAATTCGCAACCTGCCGCTTTTTCATGTGAAGCTGATGAATGTAAAGTGCTTGTTGAGATCAAACATTGGAGAAGTGTCATTCAATCATTTTTTACAAAAAGTCACAGCCTGTCGTTTTTCCATGTGAAGTTGATGAATGTAAGGTGCTTGTTGAGATCAAGTATCGAAGAAGTGTTATGCTAACACTTTTTTTTTTAAAAAAAGTCGTAGCCTACCAATTTTTCATGTGAATCTGATGAATGCAAGGTGCTTGTTGAGATCAAACATCCAAGAAGTGCCATGCGAACACTTTTTTTGAAAAAAGTCGCAGCTTACCACCTTTTCATGTGAAGTTGATGAATGCAAGGTACTTGTTGACATCAAGCATCCGAGAAGTGCCATCCTGTCACTTTTTTACAAAAAAATTCGTAGCTTGCCAATTTTTCATTTGAAGTTAATGAATACAAGGTGCTAGTAGAGGTGACAAATGGGTCGAGCTACCCACTGGCTCGTCGGCTCGGCTCGTGAAAACACGAGCCGAGGGCCGCTCGGCTTGCCAAAATGGCGAGCCAATCCACGAGCCGATCGTAAGTTGGGAACCACAAGTAGAGCATGGCTCGGCTCTTGATTCCATGAGTTGCTCGTGGTCACGAGCCTGGCTCGTGGCTCGTTAACCACGAGCTAACGAGCCGGCGAGCCACTCGGCTCGTGACTAGTCAAAAAAATAATAATAATAACATTATCACTTCTAATGAAAATTATCACTTCTAATTCTAACAACTAACAAGTAAGTTACACTAGTCACTAACAACTAACAAGTAACAAACAAATAACAATCTATAATATCTATTATCTAATCTAACAATTAACATTACTTTTTTACGTATTAAGTTATTAATAATTTATTTATTACATAACTTATAAGTTATAACTAATTACAAATTTATTTATATATTAATATTCAAGACTTCAAGTATTTTAACTACCGAATTCTAAATACCAACTTAATTAACGTAAAAGACGGGGAGGAGGGGGGGGGGGGAACGAGCCGAGCTCGGCATTGTCCAAACGAGCCGAGCCTAGGATCGGCTCGTTAAAATTGACGAGCCGAGCCGAGCGCCGAACACAACGAGCTATAGGTCAAGCCGGCCCGGCCCATTGCCACCTCTAGGTGCTTGTTAAGATCAAGCATTGGATAAGTGCCATCATGTCACTTTTTCATGTGAAGTTGGTCAATATAAGGTGATTGATGACATCACCATTGGAGAAGTGTCATTTTGTCACTTTTTTTTTTAAAGTCGCATCCTGTCACTTTTTAATGTGAAGTTGGTGAATGCAAAGTGATTGTTAACATCAAGCCTTGGAAAAGTGTCATTAGGGTTGTCAAACGGCCCAAGTCGGGCTGGCTCGGCCCCTTTGACCGTGGCTCATGTGAGTCCACGAGCCAGAAAACGGGCCGGCTCGTTTCCTAAGAAGCCGGCTCGTCAGTACGAGCGGGACTTGGGCCGGCTCGTGGGCCCCTTTTTTTTCAAACGGGTAACGACGACTGTAATAATTAAAAATATAAAAACTTAAATAAACCTTCCTCCTTTAATCCGGGCTTGCGACTGACTACATTTATTTTCTTGTAAGCGGAGTTAAAATTATACACGAACAAAATTTTATGTGTAAAATTTTTTTATTTGAATTTGAAAGAAATAATTAAAAATACAGAAAAAGAAAATTGCATATATTATTTTTAGCATAATACATAATTGTAAGGATAATAATTAATAATACAAACTAATTTACTCACCAATACGATTGTTCTCCGAATTCCTCTGCCAGAATTTCACTTATCCTATTTTGTAATATTTTCTCCGCAAACTGTCAATCCTTCAAGCACATTAAGGCCTCCAGTATGTCTTCTTTAAGCCTTGACCTATATTTAGATAACACTCTTCCACCTGCACTAAAAGCAGCCCCGATGCTACAGTTGATACCGGAGGTGCTAGTAGATATCGTGCAATCATAGAAACAACTGGGTATTGACGCTCGTTTAGTCTCCACCACTTAAGAATGTCAAAATTATTTCTCTCGTTCTCCTCTAACATGCTAAGAAGGTCGTGTGAAAAATACCTAGTTAACTTTCTTGGAGTTTCATCTGAACTATTAAATGTACTAGAAGAACTAGAACCACTGGCATGTGTACTGGAAGTTTCCTTCATAGTCATAAGGTAGGAAAGTAAATCACTGTCTTCATTTTGTATCACATTACTGGTGGGAGCATTTCTTCTAACATTTTTTCCTGACTTTTTGGCATTGAGCTCGTACATTTGCCATAAACATTTTTCTAAATCTGTACATGTCAATGGAGTCCCAAAAGTTAATTTATTTGATATTGCATTTATGGGAAGTTTAGTTCCCTCTAAATTTATTCTAGGGTCCATAATCGTTGCTAATGAAAATAAAGTGGGTACATTTTCACAATATTTTCTAAACTTAGTCTACATTGATGAAATGATTTTCTTAAAAATAGAAAATATTTTGTACTTGTTAAAATTATTAGCAATGCAATAAAAATATTTCAACACTAAATGACTAGTGGGATAATAAATACCAGATAATTCATTTGTCGCATCGTAAAAGGGTTTCAAAAAAGTTTTAACATGAAAAACAAGTTTCCAATCATCAGCCCTTAAATCAAAACTTGGACCATGTGAGTGTTGACCGTTGTAATATTCACATATTAAGTTCTCGTAGCCTAGACAATGTTCAATCATTAAATAAGTTGAGTTTCATCTATGTCCTACATCTATAACAAATGATCGTGCTGGCATATCATTTTCTACACAATGTGCATCAAAAGCTTGTTTTCTAGAAGGTGCTATCATAATGAAATTGCAAGCACGCCTAATTTTTTTCAATTGATTTTCTATATGCTTAAGACCATCTTGAACTATTAAATTAAAAATGTGACACACACAACGAACATGAAACAAGACTCCATCAAATTCAGGATTCACGTGATTAGCTAATCTATCTATCACTGCTTTATTAACAGAAGTATTATCTAGTGTAAAACTACGAACTTTACTATCACAGTTAAATTTCTAAGAATTGCAAGTAGTACATTGAAAATATTTGTTGCATTATGTGGGTAATCAATAACTTTAAATGTCATAATTCTTTTGTTCATTAACCAAGTATCATCAATGTAATGACAAGTAATAGCTACATAACCTCTATGATTATTGCAAGTCCACAAGTCCAAAATAAATGATAAGTTACCATTATATTTATTTAAAGCATCTATAAAATTTTGTTTTCTCTCAAAATATTTATTAATACAATTAGCTCGTAAAGTATTTCCAGAAACAAGTTTGTACTTGAGTTGGAGATACTTTTGAATGAATTTCATGAATTGTAAACTTTCTACATTTGAAAGCGGGAACTCACCACTCGATACAAACATGACCATCCCTTCTCGACACGCTAGTTCTTGGTTGAAGACCCAATTGGTTAGACTCGATTGACCAAACTGTAGAGTTGATTGGTTTGCTTCAACCAAGCCCAGTTTTCGACATGTTTTACAGTGTCTGTTGAGGTGTGTTGTGCTCCTACCATTCTTCCAAGAGAAAAGTCATCCGCAAGTTTTACATTGTGCTTTGAATACTGAATTCCCATCAGCGTCGATGGCCATTGTTTTAATCAATTCGAAAAAATTCTAGCAGCTCGATTTTTTCGCCCTTTTTGGATTTCTACTGGAGCCTGCCATCATGCTAGCGGAGCCGGATCCATATGTAACAGTAACATCTTCATCAACAATGTCATCCAAATTAAGAGGAGTTCTAGTATCTATATCAACGATCTCATTTTCCAAATCCACCAAATTTTCAGGAATTGGAATATCGTTGAGACCGAAAAATTCACCAACAAATTGGCGAGAAGAATAACCATGAGATTGTGAGTGTACCATTAGAAATAATGAATTTGAAAATTTGAAATTGGAGATGGAAATAAAATATAGAATTTGAGACAATATTGAATATTGTATATGAAAACGAAATATTATAGGCTATAACACTACAAATTAGAATATAACTAGAAAGTAGAAATGTATAATATTGCAATTGAAATTTGAGAGTTGAGTTGAGAACTTGTGAGAATTGTGATCCAAATCAAGAAAAATGTGTGTATATTTATAGGTTTATAAAAAAATAAAGCCACACGGTCACATGACCGTTTGGATCAATCGGACGGGCCGGCTCGTTATAACAAGCCCAAATGGGTCGACTCGGGAGCCGACCCATTTTCGGCCCGTTTGGCAGTCCGTTGGACTGGTCCACGAACTTCACGAGCTGAACCCGAACTATCCAATACCCAAATTTTTTTGTCCGGTCCAAGCTCAAGCCCTTTTTTTACGAGTCAAACCGAACTTTTAACGAGCCGAGCCGAGCCGAACTCCAGAACTGTCCAGCCCCTTTGCCATCCCTAAGTGTCATGCTGTCAATTTTTTAAAAAAGTCGCATACTGCCACTTTTTCATCTAAAAAGTGACATAATGCCACTTTTTTGAGATAGTGTAATGAATATTTAAAAAATTGAAAAAGTGACATTCGAGTAGAAAAAGTAGTAAAGTGTCACTTTTTACTTCAAAGAAAAAGTGATAAAAAATGACATTGTATCACTTTTTAAAAAAAAAAGTGGTATTGCGTCACTTTTTTTAAAAAAGTGAGAAAATTATTAATAATGTGACAAAAGTTTTAAAAAGTGGCACTCAATGTCACTTTTTTAGTAGATTTTTTTTTTTTTTTTTCATTTTAAAAAAGTGGTATTTTATCAATTTTTCTTAAAAAAAGTAGCATTGTATCACATTTTAGTTTAAAAAGTGACTTTGGGTCACTTTTTCTTATAAAAAGAAAATGGCATTTTGTCGCATTAAAAAAAAAGTGATAAAATGATAAAAAGCGACATTGTGTATTGTGTCAATTTTTTATTAAGAAAGTGATAAAAAGTAGCATTGTATCTTGTGTCACTTTTTTAATTAAAATTGAAAAAATGACATTCAAGTAACAAAAAGTAACAAAACATCACTTTGTTTTACTAAAAAGTGACACCGTATCACTTTTTAATTAAAAGAGAAGGTAAGTTAAAACAAAAAGTGATAAGGAAAAAAAAGTGGCATTGTATAATGTATCTATTAATGTTTGTGGATTTATGTATTTTGTTAGCCAATGATGAATATTGAAAAAAAATGAAATTGACCTATTTAGAAAAAAGTGACAAATTGTCACTTTTTAGTTAAAAGAAAAAGTGATAAAAAAATGAAATTATGTAAAAGACGCAATTATTCCAATATTTTGAATAACATTAACAAGTCATGAATTTATTCTAAAGTTTTAATTTATGTTTGATTGAGAAAGTAACGTATATATCAATTTTTTAAAAATAAGGAACATTATATCACTTGTTTTAAATAGTGACAAAAACATTAAAAAAGTGGCACCCAAGATTTACAAAGTATTTTTACTTCCTAAAAATTTCAGAAGTTTATTTTTGTGAATGGTCCAAAAATAAGGGTATTTGTGTTAATACCCCAACTTAAAAACCCCAAAATTAGAGTGTTTATTTAAAAGACAATTAACTTAGCCCACAATACCAAAGTCCAATCCAAAATTCAGTAACCCTAGGTGAGTCATCTAAATATCTGATTCATTCATCTCCAATCTCTTAGTCACTCTCCATTTCGGCAGATGTCAGCTCTCCACGCCAACAATTACACCAACTACTTCAGAATCAGAAATTGCGCATGAGGTAAATCCAACTCCTATTCATACCGACTTAGTTGATGACAAGGGGACAATTGTTGAAAATAGAAAAAGAAGAAAAACCTTTTCAGTGGGACAACATTTCAAACTACAAAAAACCGACTTAGTTGATGACAAGACGACAATTGTTGAAAATAGAAAAAGAAGAAAAACCTTTTCAGTGGGACAACATTTCAAGCTACAAAAAAATAATGATGTGTACAAAGCTATTTGTAATAAATGTAAGAAACGGTTAGGGGGTGAGTCAAAAAAATGAAACAAGTCATTTACATGCTAATTTGGAAAGATGCCCTCTTCGAGGTCAAAAAGATGTGAACGGATGTTATAGAATCAATTTAAAGAACCTAGTGGTAAGTTGCAGTGGGAGCGTTTAATTTTGAAATTTTTAGACGAGTCGGTATTACCAAGGATGGATGATTTTGATTTATTAACATGGTGGAAAGCAAATTCAATAAAATATTCGACTTTGGGTAAGGTTGCAAAAGATTTATTAGCCGTTCCTTCATCTACTACCTCGTAATAGTATTTGCTAAATTTGAATTTTGAATTTGAGAATTTGAATATATAATTTGCATTTTGTATTTGAATTTGAGATATTGTTTGTGAAATTTACTTAGTATTGTTATGTTGCTTTTTTCAATAAATTGTTTTTTTTTCAGTTAATCTTACAAAGATTAATTTATATTTAAGTGATTATTAATTACACCTAATCGAGACACGTATCGAAATCGCACCGACCCGACTTATGCAGTTTTGAGGTGGTTATGATATAGGAAAAGAATTGGTGATTTTCGATTATAATTTTGGACGAGTCAATCCCAAATCGAGCCGTTACCATCACTAAATCTACAAATTTTTAATTATAATTCTCACCAATTTTTATAAAAATCTAGTCAAATGTGATTCCAGCTTAGTGTCATTAGAAGACAAACGCTACAAATGGCTTACAGTATCCACTCTTTATACTCTTCGAAATCTCACCCGAACAACAAATCCTTTGCCCCTTCGAATGGCGACCTCAGTTTCTGCTCTCACTTCATCCTTCTCCTCCCTATCATTTTCCTCCCAAATTTCTCAAAAACCCTTTGTGCAATCCCTCTCATTCCCTCACTCCAAACCCCTCTCTATCAAATTCCCACCCCTCACCATCACCGCCACGGCCGCCGTGGAAACGGCGGATTTGAATACGCTAGTTAAGTCTCGACTTCCAGGTGGTTTCGCGGCGCAGAATATCATCGGGACTGGCAGAAGGAAAAGCGCAATTGCCCGAATTGTTCTCCAAGAAGGCTCTGGGAAAATTATCATTAACTACCGTGATGCCAATGTGAAACACCTTTTTCTGTATTTAGTGTTTTAACCTATTAATTTTTTTACTTGATAAATAGTGTAATTGAATGAACATGTAATTGTTTTGTAATTTGGATTTGAATTAGTTTAGGAATTGAATATATAGTAAAATGGAACGCATTTCTAGTAAAATTGGATAGGAAAATGCTATTAACCGGAGGGGGTGGGGGCCACTCCAAACCGTCTCCATGTGAGGGGTACTTTTAGCACAATCCGGATAGGATATGTGTTTATTCATTAACCATGACATAAATAACATGTTAGGTAATTTCTACCGGAGTCACATAGCAATTTAACTTTTTATTCCTTAGTGTTCTCAGGTACTTGCAGAGTATTTATTTTGGTTCTATGAGTTCTTATTCCTTGGGTTTCCGAACCTGAGATGCCATCAATAATTTAGGTTTATTGAAGAAAGTGAGTTTCAACTACTTATAATTTTATTTATTTATTTATTATTATGGAAGAGATATTGCTGGGCATCAACATATTACATATTATGTTGAAAACTTTGCATTCAAAACAATTAATTTTTCTTTCTGAAACTTGATGCATAAGGATAATTACTTTCTTGGGACTTAACATGTTATGTTGAAAACTTTGCATTCAAAACAATTAATTTTTCTTTCTGAAACTTGATGCATAAGGATAATTACTTTCTTGGGACTTAACATGTTATGTTGAAAACTTTGCATTCAAAACAATTAATTTTTCTTTCTGGAACTTAATGCATAAGGATAATTACTTTCTTGAGACGACCATAGACATATAGAGGATCTTGATAACTAGAGGAATACAATTTGGTTGAGGATGATAAAAAATCGAATGGTGGGTTGACCAGAACTAACTTTGCTGATCGGTTAGTGTCCTTCCAATTGTGATGCTCTGAATGAAAGCATATCCATAGGGCCATGCCGATTACTAAAGACAGCTTTAAACCTTTGAGTTGATGTAGCAATAAGCAATAAAATAAGCTGAGTGGCCAAATGGATCATGAAGTACACTCTAAATTTATCGAGAGTAAAGCTTTCAACATGTTTGGGTGAGCTTATTTGAAGTTACTTATCAGCTTAGCCAGACAAGTAACATGTACTTTGTAGGTTGTTTGTTTTTTACTATACCTCTGGGAAAACTTGTGAATAAAATGGGGTGAGATCTGAGCAGGAATTTCTCCCAGGTGCCCAATGATAAACCACTAAGACCTTCCTTGTTGGGGCTCTGAAAAGCAGTTCAGTAGAAAGGCATTTTATTAGCAACCCTACGAGGGGGAAGGGCAACTGCTTCAAAATGAGATTGCTAACATCAACCGTCAGATGGTTACAACTTATTAAGGAAGCTTATAGCTTCATGATGAAGAACTACATCGTTCTAATTGAATTTTTTATTTTTTATTTTTTCCCCAATGTTTATACTATCAAATTAATTTAGTATTGATTTCCTTCCACGCAGGAATACCTTCAAGGCAACCCCTTGTGGCTGCAATATGTCAAGACTCCCTTGATGACTTTAGGCTATGAGAGTAGCTATGATGTTTTCGTCAAAGCGCATGGCGGTGGTCTTTCAGGGCAGGCTCAAGCAATTTCCCTCGGCATTGCTTGAGCTTTGTTAAAGGTGAGTGAGAGCCATAGATCACCACTAAGGGAGGAAGGTCTCCTGACTAGGGACTCTCGAGTAGTCGAGAGGAAGAAGGTTGGGCTAAAGAAAGCTAGAAAGCGCCCTCAGTTCTCAAAGCGTTGAGGTTAGAATTTTTATTGGAGCTGCCATTATGTTTTATTCTTTTCGTTTTAAGAATTTTGTAGGGCAATGTTTCGGCTAAGCATAAAAAGTTTACTTTTTAATAAATTGAGGTTAGAATTTTGATTGGAGATGCCATTTCTTTTATTCTTAAGCCGGATTAACAAAGGAAGATATTACTTTTGCTTTCCTTTGTCAGCTTTTCTATGCGAAATCATCTTCAGAGCTGTTACAGATGTTCTTACGGTAGGATTGGTGAAGTCAAGATTGAGCAAGTCTATTTCTCCAAAATTTCATGTAGATTTTTTTATCAGGTTGCCTTATTCGTCTAGGCTCGCAAGATTTGCACAAAATTGAGCATTGCTCAATGTATTGTCTTATCATTGTATGAATTTTAAATTTTGGTTAGGCACTTGACCTAATCTCAGTTAATCTTTCCGTAAGCTTCTCTAACCAACTGAAGTGTGTATTTCTCTTCATTTTTAGGATGGAGTGATTATAATGCATGTGCATATTCCAACGATTAAAATCATTTTACTTGTTTCCTTCTTGCATGTCACATCCTTTGGGTAGTACTCAAGGTTTGCAGTGGGACCATTATTTCAAAAATAATGTGGTATATAATAGTAAATTTTGGAGAATGTGTGGTTAAAAAGTAAGAAATATATTTTTATTTATATGTAGATTATTTTATTGGTAAAATGTGTACTTTAAAATGAGTTTTGAAAAAAATAAAGTTGGAAATAATGGTTAGGGGTGCGCATTAACCCGCCCAACCCAATCGGGTTGAGTCGATTTTTGATGAAAATTGGGTTGGGTTCGGGTTCTACAAAAAAGTTTTTAGTCGGGTTGGGTTGGGTTGTGGGTTGAGTGAAAAACTCAACCCAACCCGACCTAACAAAATTTTTAAAAATATAGGATCATTTAAATTTCAAGAATCTCAAGCACATTTATAATTTGGATGAAATTTAAATATGGTTTGAACATATTTTAGTTTTATTAGCAAGTATTCAATTTATTATATTTGAGCTTATTGTATTTTACATAATTGATTTGAGTTAATAGTTGATTTATGTGCTTAATTTTTAAAATTTCAAAATTTTTTGCTAATTGAACCAAAGCTCAAACCACCCAACCCAACCGAAACTTGGTTTGGTTTGGTTGGGTTGGGTTGGGTTGAGTTGATTTTTTATGACCATAGTGGGTTGAGTTGGGTTCAGGTTGGGTAAAAAATCGATCCAACCCAACCCACGCCCACCCCTATTAAAAGGAAATTAGCTCTAGCACCTATTTAAATATTCAAAACTGAATTACACACTACAGTATATTATATATGGATTTATAGAAGCATCAAAGAAAAAAATTGGATATATAGAATTGGTATTAAAATATTAAAACATTCAAATTAAAATATATTAATAACTATTTTAGAGAGATTTTCGCCCCCTTGCATGTTCCTGATTTTATTCAAAACATTATTATGAATGCAACAAGGACTCACAGACTCTCAGCAATTGAAATTTCTCGGAGAGTTTTATCCAAGAGAGCTTCCATTTGCTGCTGAAATCAAAATATGTAGCAGCACCGGTACGAGAAGCATAAAATCATTAGTTTCGAACTCTCAATCTTACTCTTTAGTTTCGATTTCTGGTTATCTCTGAAACCAACACTTTATTATCTTCTCATTTTAATATGTTGAGATTGCGGCGGGGCACGGTGGTGTGTCGAAAATCCCGAGCGGCAGAGGGGTGGCGTCGAACATGATGTTGAAGAAAGGTGTGGAGGAGTCTTGCAAGACCACTTTATGGCCATCGGACCAAGTTACCATTTATTACCGGCCGGAGAATCAGGTGGCAGAGATAGATGCCGTCGAATTGAGGGCATTGCTTTTGATTGATAAAATCAGAGCACTGTAAATTAAAGAAAATTGATTTGAGCTTTTATGTATCAAAATTTTATTGGAACTGAAAGTGGAGGAATTATATCAAATCTTGTTGTGATTCTTCAGTGGAAATATGCCAATGTGTTTGTGGCGTGGCTTCTCTGTGTTTATTGTATTTTTGGCATCTTGCCTTTGTTAACTTTTTCTCATTATAAGTTAAGAAGTACTTATTTAAGCCTATGTTTGATCTCATAATTTAATCAGTTTAGATTTAGATTTTTGATTATCTCTGAAACCAACCCTTTATTTTCTTCTGCCAATGTGGAAAATCTGTAGCCTAGAGTCGTGCTATCATTCAATATTATTAACCTTTCCGACTCGAGCACGTCCAACAAGTTCTTTTGCAGCTGTATCTTTCGTGCTGAATTGCTAGACCTCTTCTCTGAATATAACTGATACATGTAAATTTCATAGTTTATATCCTACACTAGGAGTTCAGTATCGTCTGCCACCCCATTGAAATCGGATTATGTAAATGTGAATTGGCTTATCATAATATCATGTTGTCTGTTTGTAAGCATTTGAGGCGCTATCGTAGCTCTTGGTGGAATGACAGGTTATACTTCACTTAGTTTGAAGAAATCAAGTGACAAAGCCACCAATTTACTTCCAAAGCAAGATTTAGTTTCTTCAAAACCCAAGAATGATAAAGACAAGGAAGAAGAGTCCATTGCAGAAGATAATTCAAGTACAGTTTTAGCTTTGTCTCAAGCAATTGAAGTGATGACCTTGAGGTGCAACAAATTCTATGGGTTGGGGAGAACCACGCAGCTGTAATGCCACACAGCGTGACAAGTCATCATCAACCTTAGGAGCAAGCTCAGTGCACCACTGTCTTCTCCAGCACTCCCAATTGAAACCTTGACACTTCAAGGTTTAAAAAATAAAAACATTTTTAACATCAAATGACATGACAAAGGGGTTCATTGTCATAATAATCTTTATAGTATATTTCGAAGAAAAAAATGTCTTTTTGTAAATTAGTTAGCTAGATTCTACAAGAAGGATTTTGCCATCTTGTAAATGATGATTGTGGGCTGTGGCTTCCAAAGGGTCAGGAAATCGTAAAAATCTTGAGAGAAGATAGAGCAAATGGAATAAATTTTGAACATTTACTTTGAGTAATAGTTATATAAAATCTATCAAGATACAGACTATCTGTAGTGTGACTTATTGAAAAGAATACCACATTATCACAGTAAGTTTAAGATTCTGTAGCATTCCCAGAAATGCCAATGCTCTTATCAATTGTTTTTGCCTTGTTTGCAAGCACTCACAACAACAACTTGTGCAAATTTTCAACATTTTGAAGTTAACAGTACACTATCATGCTTGAATCAGTCAAAAGATGAAAAAACAATAAAAGCAGTAGAATATCAATAAAGTCACTTGGATCATTAAGAGATCCGGAAATAAATTCATCGGTGTGTTTGTAACTGGTCTAGTTCTAAAACCTCAATTTAAAAAAAATGGTACAAGTCTCTTTATCCAAGAAAGTGCTCAGTAGCATAAAAATAGAGACATCAAGTTCCTGGTAGAAAGAAATACACAAAATCAGTTACTACATTCTGTAACTTAACATTCTGAGACTTGATAGAGACAATCTCTTCAAGTGGATTTAAATCATCGGTGAATGCTACCATATCTTTTTCTGTATGGTCGTCGCTGCTTGAGCAACATCCAAAGCCTTCTCTATTGCATCTTTACATTGCCGCACAATAGAAACTATAGTCACTTAAGTGGCACTCCATATTTTTTCCTCAATTTTATAAGCAGCCTCTGCAGCAGAAACTTGCAATTGAGCGTCTTCTAATATGTGAGATGTGGCCTGCTGGAAAGCAATCTCTGCCAACTTTTCAACCTGAACAACAAGTTCAATAGCGTCTGGTTTCGCAACGACCTGGAATTTTGGAAATCTACACTGATACTTTCTCAGAAACTACAACTACAGTCCATGAAGGTTACTAATATCGATAGGCAGTACATTTTCAAAAAGAGATAAAAAAATCATGAAGAATGGGTAGCATTTACTTGCACGGTCGATTCCAAGCAAGTTGATCTCAACAATTTGCATGTGTCTAGAATTTCTTGTAATTAGAGGATGAAGTAGATTCCTATTTCGTGGTTATGTCTTATAAATCTTCTAATTCGAAATTTTGCAATGATACCTTCCAAATTATGATAGACGTGATCTGAAACTGATTAGGAACACTATTGGAATTTGGGATTCTGCATTGATACCTTCCCAGTTTCGATGATGTTGTAAAGAATTGAAGAATCCGTGTAAGATTTAGGATTTGAGAGATTTGGAGGAGATGAATTTAGGGCT
Organism: Ligustrum vulgare; assembly: GCA_963555705.1. Taxonomy (NCBI): domain Eukaryota; kingdom Viridiplantae; phylum Streptophyta; class Magnoliopsida; order Lamiales; family Oleaceae; genus Ligustrum; species Ligustrum vulgare. The sequence goes on along the minus strand of OY743173.1, from coordinate 34,452,822 downwards.
GAGAGAAAATGGCGGAGAGGTCTAGGGAGAGATTTGGGAGAGATATTGTGAAAACGGTTGGAGGAAAGAGAAAATAATAAATGTTTTGATCTTATTTTGGAGAGGAAAAAAATCCTATCCAATTCGATTTCTAAGCCATTTTTGCAAATTTTTAACTTTTTTATTCTATTTCTCATTTTTTCAACAATGGAGTTACATATAAAAAAAATTAATTACAATGTAGGGTATCACTCTAAAATTCCCCCCTATTAATGATTACCAAACAGGGCCTAATGTTTTCTTAAGTGATTGTGTAACTTTAATTTGAGTACAAACCTGTCCTTAACGATTGAGATCAACTTGCTATTCATGCAATAAGTTGAGCACCCGTGCTGCAATGTTCCCATAATAATTTAGCCCTCGTTTTGTAAACTTATTTATAAACAACACTTTTCACAGGCTACTTTTTAATCTCACATTTTTTCAAAACATTTTTCAACTACACATTTTATTTCGGAAACAAGCTAGCTACTTGCTTGTTAAATTGCCCACGGCCAAAACGTTGTTTAAAAACAACTTATATCGCTTTGTTCTATAAAATTGTAGTATTTATAAATTGATTTATTTATATTTTTGAAATAAAAATGTGTGATTAAAAAGTGGAAAGAGAAAATATGTGTGGTTAAAAACTGATTTGAAAAATTTTGTTATTTATAAATTGTAATAATTACGTCAAAGTACGGAGCCCGCAAACAAAGTTTTACATTGTCTCAAGCCACTTTTTAATTCCACATGTTTCAAAATGATTTTTCAATCATATATTTTATCTAGAAAATAAATTATTTTTTGCTTATAAATAATTTTGAGCCGCCGCTTAGATATTAAAAAAAATCAAAATTACTAAAAGAACAATCTTATTTTTCAAGCAAGATGATAACATGGTCAGTTACCCACTTTTTCCTAAAATCTCAACGTGGGATATAGAGGAACCAAAGTCATGAATTTCATGGATCTCCGATCAGGAACCGTATCCTTTGAAGTTTATTTATGTAAATTGTGAAATAATAAACTTTTTAAATTAATACTTAATTAAATATAGTATTTATAAGACACTAATGTCATATATTGTTGTAATGTTCAATCTTTGTAATATTAATAATTAAAGTCCATTAAAAAGATTTTTATATTTTAGGGACTTACTTAGGACGAAATTTTAGTATCACATCATGATACTTTACAAAAAATTTATGATACTTGTTTGAGTAAATCTCGCAAGTGCACGGAATCGTTGACAATAATAATTATGATGAGTTGAGAGTATCGTTCCCACGAGGAATAAGGTCTAGTCCTAACTATTAGTTTATCGTCGATCCAATTAAATGAAATAATAAATAAAAAGATAGTTTGTTTGTCTATCTATTCTAAAAAATTACAATGAATAAATAAATAAATAAAATAAAAATGTTGAGGAGTAAAATATGAATGTGGAGCAAGTATTGGAATTCGAATCCACCTAATGATATCTATTTCAATTCAACAATTTTCTAATTTAGATGATTCATGAGTTCTTGCCAAACTAATATATTTAATTTTCTTTTCCAAGACAAACTAAACCTACCATAAACACAACTCGAATCTATTCCTAATCCGAATGCGAATGTTCATGATGCATTAATCAACAATTTATCAAATAAATTGCACACGTCATATTGTTATTCCTAACATATAGTGTTCGTGTGTTTATCTTATCGTGTTCTAAACTTATTGTGACTTTTTAAAGACTACAATAAGCAACAAATTATCCAATTGGTGATCAAACAATCAAATAATTCAATGAAAATGTAAGAATAAATCAAGAAACACAAGAATTTACTAAATTATAGAATCGTGATTTAAAACAAATAAAAACTATGGTTTATCTCATCTAATACATAAAGATAATTAGCCTATAAACATAATTGATGAGTAATTAATAAAAGAATTGATAAACCGGTTGAATCAAAGACTATGCCAGCCGTCTCTTTGTTGTATTCCTAGCCGAGAACCTTTGTTTGCCACTTCCTCTAGAATATATTCCAGCAGCATTCTTTCTCTAATAACTCCACCAAGGCTGACTTTCTGTTCCCTTTTTCTTAATTTCCCAGCCAACTCCACTTCTAATGCTTAACCTGCCGACAAGGGAGTATCCCACTAGAGTCTTGATTTTATTCCCAGTAGCCGCTGACTTCTATTGGATGAATGATGAATAAAAAATGCTCTCCTCTCTTGCCTCTCCAGCCACCGACTACCTTCCATGCTGAGTAAAAAAAAATCTGCCTCTCTAATTTACTCCCACCGTCCGCTCCTCTATAATCTGCCGAGCACCTCTCCAATTTGTATTGAATCAACCCAGCCGTTCACTTCCTCCAATTCCCACCGTCCACCAAGCTGTTTTTAATCCCCAAAGCTCTCCTCCAATGAATAAACAAATCAGCCCTCAATTCCACCAATACATTTCAAGCCTCCACTTTCTGCCAACTAATTAATCCCCAAAGTCAGCTCTTAATAATCTCTCCACTCAAAACCCAAAGTCACCGTATGTATATATGTATATCTTCTGCCGAGTCGTCTAGAATAATGCTGTCCAAATTTTTTTTTTTTGTGCGGCTCCTCCTTTTTTTTCCTCTAGGCAGTGTGTGTATGGGGATTTATTGAAAGGGTCACAGTTAATGGGCATTAAGTCAAAAAGGCAAATTTTTATTTGATAAGTTAAAATAGCCTGCATCATTATACAAAGACTAAATTATCCTTGTTATCTCGTTAAATTTTCAAACTTATCTAACAATTTAAAAGGACAGAAAAATCCTCAAGAAAAATCAACGACTATCTCTCTCTCAAAATTGTGTCCTATCAACAAAGATCCTCCCCCCAACTACCCACATTATAATACACTCAGTTTTACTATCTGTGATCTTCTCCATATACTCCTTATTTGGATTTGTTACAGAACTATTCATCATCTTCTCAAATGTTGACAAAAACTTTAAGTTTTATGTATTTGATATTGGTAAGATATCTCAAAATTAATCATATTTTGAGGTGCTTTGATTTATTTAAATTGTATTTATATGAGTTTTGCTTGTTTTGAGATGAATTTTTTAGTGTAAACTTCATCAATTGCAAAAATCTCATTCTAGACAGCGGGTAATATGATTTTACGCACATAGGTCGATTAACTGACTTCATTGGTCGGTTAACCTACTTACTGAAGTAGGTTAACCAACCCACCTTAGTGAAGTCGGTTGACTAACTTTGCAGTAGGTTGGTTAACCGACCAATGAAGTCGGTTAACCAACTTTGCAGTAGGTTGGTTAACCGACTTTATAAGTCGGTTAACCTACCTGAGTGAAGTTTGTTAACCAACTTTGCAGTCTGTTAATCAATTGTTAACTTGATTGCTTAATTATTCAAAAAAAAAAAATTCTTTTAATGAATTCTGATGTTAACACGTAACATTTTTCAATTTTTTTAAATACAGATATGAATGATACTTCATTAATTCATATTTGTTACTATGGTGAGTTTGTGAAGAATGATCAATCTAAATGGATATGGAATTGGAGCAATGAAGAAGCTACAGAAGCAATTTTTTTGTCAAAAAATGCAACGTATACAGAATTATATCATAATGTACAAGAGTTTCTTCATATTGATTCTTCTTTACACACTTTGGAGATGAGATTTCTTTTCCCTGATAATAATACACAAGTTTCTGTTCCACCAGTCAAGATTACTTCAGATAGGCAAGTGAAATGACTCCTAGAACTCAACAGAAAAGGTCAGTCTCCCCTTTGTGTAACAATTGTGAGCAAGAATCTCATTGAACGTGAATTTGAAGCAAGTATTGTTGAACATGAACATGCTATAGATCATGTTGAACTTGAACATACAATAAACACAGTTGAACACGGACATGTTGTAGATCATGTTGAACATGAACATGTAGTAGTTAATGATGAATTTGAATACGAGGTCCGTAATGATGTAGATTCTAAGATAAGACTGGACGATGACAATGATGGGAGCTGCGGTTTAGATGATTACTGGAATGATTTGGAGATTGTTCGAAACAACAATGGTGACACTATTGAGGAAAATGGGAACACTGTTAATTTACCTACATGTGGATAAGAACTAGTTCAACGGAATGAAGCTGAAATTCGTTTTACTAATGAGGATCTTGTTGCATTGTCTGCACGTGGCAGCACATCAAGCCACACATTTGAGGCTGGATCAAGTTTAAGGTACACTCATACGTTACATGTGATTCTTGAGGAAGAGAATTTGAAAGATCATCAGGTGTTTGAGAACAAGAAAGACCTACAACAACACATTCATTTGCTTGCATTGAAGCACAACTTTGAATTCAAAATTAAAAAATCAAATAAGAGTACATACAGAATTATTTGCATAGATGACAGTTGCAAATAGCGTTTGCATGCTATGAAGTACAAGGAGTGTGATTATTTTGAAGTTCGTCGTTATGTACGTGAACATACTTGTTCTTTGGGTATACATAGAAATGATTATAGACAAGCAAGGTCATGGGTTATCGGCACACATGTCATGCATAATTTTCAAAATCCAAATCAAGAATACAGACCTTCAACATCATCAGTGACATTCGTCGGGAGTTTAGGGTAAGTATGAGCTATCAGAAAGCATGGACGGCTAAAGAACATGCCTTAGAGATATTAATGGGTTCACCTGATGGTAGCTATGCTAGATTGGCGGTGTATTCCCACAATTTGGTTAGATCTAATCCTGGCACAGTAGTATGTGTTGACACCGATCCAAGTAGTCATCGCTTCAAGTCCTTTTTTATGGTGGTTGGACCATGCATTCGAGGATTTCACTCGTCGATGCGGCGAGTTGTTTCTGTGGACGGAACATTCTTGAAAGAAAAATATGAAGGTACACTGATAGTGGCAACATGTCAAGATGGAAATATGCAAATCTATCCTCTCGCATGGGGTATAGTAGATTCTGAGAATAATGAGTCATGGAAATGATTTTTAAAAAAATTGAAGACAATAATTGGTGATATTGAAGATCTGGTCTTTATGTGACAAGAATGGGAGTCTACTCAAGGGTGTAAGAGATGTTTTTCCTAATGCGCATCACGCTCATTGCATATACCATATACAAGGCAACATAAATTCGATAAAGTTGCTAAACTTTGATCTCGATTACTGAAATCGATTGTTCATGTCAAACTAAAAATCGATCCACAAAAGTTGATAACTGGCTAAGTAGGTTAACCATAGCTATTAACTAATCAAGTCGGTTAATAGGTAGGTTAAAGGTAGGTTAACCGACCTATTAACCAAAGTGGTCGGTTAAGGGGTAGATTAACCTACCTAGTCGGTTTTTTAGGGTTTAGGTTATTCAGTCGTTTAAAGCCTCAAAAACCGACTTGGTCGATTAATCTACCCTTTAACCTACCTAATCTGTAGTAGGATAACCTACCCAGTAACCGACCACGTTTGTTAATTGGTAGGTTAAAGGTCGGTTAACCTACCATTTAACCTACCTGATATGTAGTAGGTTAACCTACCCAGTAACCGACCACATCTGTTAATGGTAGGTTAAAGGTCGGTTAACCTACCATTTAACCGACCTGAGTTTTTATGAGTAGGTTAAGTTGCTGAAAAACCAACCAGTATCCAGAACCAATATATATACAAGTGGACAGGTCATGAAAATCTCAAAAAATATATTCAAAAATTATAGTCATTTATAGATATTGTAATTTACAAAAATACAAAGAATATTCAGTTATAGAAATTTAAGGATCATAATGAAGTCCGTGTAAGTCAATCGCCAATTTCTTTCTCCACTGGAGCATATACAAGTTACGGACTTTATCAGCTTCCTCTCCAGCACTTAAAAATTCAATAAATTTAATGGTAAAAATACCACAATCTCCTCTACAATTAATGAGATAATAAAGAATGAGTATATTTTTGTAGCAAAATAGAAGAACAGTATGGACACAATATTTATCGTACTAAAAAAACTTACTGTGTACTTTGCTTTGCAATGTTCTCGACCCTTTCAATTGTAAAATCACCATTCATAGTAGATATGCCTGCTCTCTTTAAAAGGCTCGGCAGAAGTGTAGTCAGTGGGTTCAATATATTTTTCAATTGCCCTTCCGTAAGGAAACTTTTATCCGGGTCATACACATATATAGTTTCTTCGCCGAAACAGACCTCAACTGCAAACCAATGACTATTTTCTACGACAGGTATATACAGATGTGTACAATCTCGCCATCTCTTACCTAACTTTGGAGAATCACCATCTATGAAACTCTCTACGCATTGGATCCCCTCCGTCAAAGCAAACTGTAAAAGATTCAGAAATGTAGTGTCCAGTATAGCAACGGGTCTGTCGAATGTCTTTGGGTAGTTCTTTGCCCGAAGCCGCAACAAATACATCGCCAAATCAACATGATGAAGACAAAAAAAAAAATATTATCAAATAGCTCAGAAAAAAACATATAACATGTGATCAAATCCTTAAGTTTTACTTACATAGGAGTCGAGCCAGGCACCTGAATCCATGACATCCTTAAACCACTTCTTCGCGTCATTTATTTTGACCCAGTTTAACTCGTATGCGACAATAGAAAGGACAATATCAACTAAAGAACATAAATTATAAAAAAATTAAATTGATAAAAATATAGATAGGATATTTACCTGTCCTTTAATTGTGAATACCAAGTATCAAATGCCTTCTCCTTCACTGGATCAATCTTCTGAAAGGGAAGAAATGTAGAGCTATCCTCAAATTTTCTCTTCTTTCCCTCGGATGTGAATGGAGAAGATAAGTACTTTGATCGTTTGGAAGTCGCTTTTCCATTGGTCTCACATCAGCTTTGGGTATCTGACTGGCCAGACTTCTCGTAGGAGGATCATTCATAGGAGATGCCACCTCCGTCTCCCTCACCTCTGCCTCCTCTGTATCCCAGGGAGCTGCCACCTCTGTCTCCCTTATCTCCGCCTCCTCCGTCTCCCTTACACCCGCCTCCTCTGTACCCCTCATCTCTACCTCCTCCATCTCCCTAATATCTGCCACCTTTGTCTCCCTAATCTCCACCACCTCCATCTCCCTCACCTCTACCGCCTCCGTCTCCTTCACCTCTGCCTCCTCTGTATCCCCAGGAGCTGCCACCTCTGTCTCCCTAATCTCCGCCTCCTCTATCTCCCTCACTTTATCCTCCTCTATATCCCTCACCTCCCCCTCCTCTATATCCCTAGGAGCTGCCTCCTCCGTCTCCTCACCTCCGCCTCCTCCGTATCCCTCACCTCCCTCTCCCTCACATCCTCCACCTCCACCCCATCCATCATTGGGCCCATCCTCTCAGTACTGATAATTTCCATTAGTTTGATTGCGCTGCATCCACTCCATCATGCTATCAACTTTGTTTATTACTAATAGTATCTGACCGCAGTCGCTCCTCCATCCGATCCATATAATTGAACAATATAGGCGCAACAATTTGGTCTATGTGCATCCTCAAGCCCTCCAATATGAAGTCCAAATCGTGAGAAGGCTAATGTACATGAGGAGCCCGCTGACTAGGATGTGAATTTTCATGTGCAGCATCAGGTACTGAAGATGGAACCTAAGCAAATCAAATAATTAAAAGTAAGCATTAATTCAATAAGAAAATGGACAAGGTAATAAAAGAAAATCACAAAAAGATCAAATAGCAAAGTCCTATTAACATACCCAAGTGGTCGGTTAACGGTAGGTGGGTTTTGAATTTGAGGGTAGGTTAACCTAGGTTAACCGACCTCTTTGGTAGGTTAACCTACCTTTTGAATTTGAGGATAGGTTAACACCTACCAAAGTGGTCGGTTAGTAGTAGGTTAACCGACCAATTTGGTAGGTTAACCTACCTTTTGAGGGTAGGTTAACCTCTGACGTCTTTGGTAGGTTAACCTACCTTTTGAATTTGATGGTAGGTTAACATCTACCAAAGTGGTCGGTTAGCAGTAGGTCAACCGACCTTTTTGGTAGGTTAACCTACCTTTTGAATTTGAGGGTAGGTTAACACCTACCAATGTGTTCGGTTAGCAATAGGTTAACCGACCTCTTTGGTAGGTTAACCTACCTTTCGAATTTGATGGTAGGTTAACACCTACCAAAGTGGTCGGTTAGCAGTAGCTTAACCGACCTCTTTGTTAGGTTAACCTACCTTTTGAATTTGAGGTTTGAATTTGAGGGTAAGTGAACATACAAAAGTGGTCGGTTAACGGTAGGTTAACCGACCTCTTTGGTAGGTTATCTATACCTGTCTTGGTGAAGAAATTTGATATCTCCCACTGCCTGGATCTTCATCATGTCGAAGAGGAGAAACTCTATCTCCCTGGAGAAGATCCACATTGTCGTCCCCTCCATTATCAGCCATAACATCACCTCCATCCTCGTGGATATAAGCATCAAGGATGGGGTCTACTCGTCTTGAAAAAGGTTCAAACAATTGCATGTACCGTTGCCTCTTCTCAACCTCTGTAGCCATTAGTCTGACGCGAACTTCAAGCTAAAAAGTTGACAGAGTTAATATTTACATACCATTTACATTATTGTGTGAAGGTATTAAAATAACACCATATAACAGTTACTCACCTGTGGATGGTCTAAAAGTGAACTTATTTCATTTTGTTCAAATACTCCAGTAGCCGTCCAATTCACCATTTTCGGAACTTTAATCACCGGTTTCTTAGTTGCAAAATCAATGCCAATGGCCGACAAAGCCTCATAAGCCCATACCTACAAACATACATGATCATTTATTCATTCGCACATCTAAAAATAAAGCACAGTATAAAGAACTACAAGTGTTTGCTATTTACCTGCAATGCATAAGGAAAACCCTCAAGGGAGTAATTATAGACGCTCTCCCCCCCCCTCTTTGAGTTTTGTTGCAATTTCTCCCCAACTCCTAAAAAAAGTATGTATCTTGCTATTATAGCACCTTCTTCCCCATGGGCATTGATTAAATAAATGCATATCGTCGACTATATTCAAGACATACATATCAATAGATATCTTGTAGTGTTTGGATCTCAAAATTGACTCATAGACATACACCAAACCCAATTTGTACTTGTCTTCCATTTCTTCGCAATTGTCAAAGGCAAGTTTTAACTGGGCGGGAACAATCTTATTAACTCTGTCAAAATATGTCTCTGCCAGTCTATTGGTCACCGGTATTTGATCTTTGTACAATGCTTCATCCTCGGGGTTCAGCCCCGTAATCAGAGTGAACTCTTCAAATGAAAATCTAGCAGCCTTGTTATTCCCGACTCCAAACCATAGCTCATTCTTATACTCGGACTTCACGATTCTCAATGCTAGACCATGGATGAGTTGGCCAGATAACTGCATTTTTCTCATATGATAGAATTTTTGAAAACAAGAGCGACGGAAAGCTTGTCGATGATTTGCATCCAGTACGCGATAAACCTCATCTATAGCATCTAGGTTACAGAGGTTCGTACATTTTACTGTAAACCAATCATCGATGTCCACTTGAAAGTCCATCCTGCATAATATAAGAAAATTTTAGTCAAATGACTGTGCTAATTACGCTATGAAAATGGACAAGGAAATAAAGAAGAAACACAGAAAAATATTTAATAACAATACAGTGTTCAAAAGAAAGTTCTAACTTCAAAATGTTAGTTAACCGACCAAAGTTGGTAGGTTAACCTACCATTACCCTTACCTGATGGTAATGGTAGGTTAACCGACCATATGGTAGGTTAACCTACCTTTTGAGTCTAGGGTAGGTTAACCTACCTCTTCACAAACAAAAATTAAGAATACATCAAATTAGATTTAGAAACCATGTGTTAACTCTTCATTATATCCTCTTTCATGGCATCATCAACAGAGATTTGGTATAAATTACTACATCATTTTAATGCTACTTGGAAGAGAAGGAAACAATATCCAAAACTAGTAACCGAAGGTAAAAAAATCGAGCCACATAACCTCACCAAATCATACAAATCATTGTGACAATTCAGGGTTCTCGGTAGGTTAACCTATCATCAAAGGGCGATTTACAGATTGTTGAGGGTAGGTTAATCGACACTGAGGTAGGTTAACCCCCTGATGGTAGGTTAATCTACCAAATATTAAGAACTTTTAATATTATAACAAGAAAATGTGGAAGTTAATGAACTATTCAAACTGCCAAGTACACTTTATCTGTCTACTCATATCTTACACCATCAACACCATAGAAAAATGGAATCTTTCCATTCATAAAAATTAAATATTGCTATTAAAGTATTAATTGCAAACTTGTGTCACTAATTAAATGATAACAAACAAAAAAAACTCAGCTGTCCAAGTTCCCAAGTTCTAAGTTAGCATTTACTATTCATCTTTAGCTAAAAATGCTTCTGATGCTCCAATTTCGTGCTCAATAACTTCCACAAATTCGACTCCTTTTTACAACTAAATTTTTACTCTCCAAAAGTAGGAAATACAAAAAATGTTGTTTCTACCTCAAAACTTGTTGGAGACTTTGAACATTTAAATGTTACTTCTTTGATCAAATATTACTCTGAAAATCCTCAACTTCTAACCTTCTTTAGCGAATGCTCGTGTTCAAAACTCAAGTGATCTCATAAATGCACTAACTAAATATTCAAAACCATGATTAAAGATTACATTTCATATTCATTAGGAAAAATCCAAACGTGAAATGCTAAGAACAAAGAAGTTACCTGAAAACTTTAAAATTTTAAAATTAATTTGAAAATCTGAAGAAAATAGGTGATCCGAAAAGCCTCTGGGTTGAAAACTCTGCAATGATCAATGTATCATCAGTTAAATAATTCAATAGCTAAGAGTTCAGTTAGGCTTTTGAAACTAAATACTGACAATATCAATAATAACTTTATAATCATTCATAAATGTATCGAGAGAATTCAAACGCTTAAATCAAACGAAACATTTCGAGCTACAAAATTATGACAAAAAAAAAAACCTAATATACAAAATCAATGAAAGCTTGTCAAAATTACAGAAAAAGAATCCCAAGAAAACATCACGCAATTACAATGCTTAAGATAAAGAAACAACACAAGCAACTAGCTAAGCTGCGTGGTGGTTCAGTGTATGATCCAAGTGATTAGGTGAAGAAAGTGAGAAGACATCAAGTAGAGAACCCGTACCAGAACAGCCTCTGGGAAGATTATACCCAAATCCAAAGAACCCTTTTGAAGAATGCACCAATTCTTGAATTTGAAGAAGAAGAAGATGTCTACCTAATTCGTTTTTTCGAAGAAGAAAACCAAGGGAAAGAAGAGGAGAGCTCGAAGGGGTAGGTTAAGAGTCGGGTAATTCTAATTGAGTATTTGAAATGGGAGATGTTTTTTTGAAATTGAAACTAAAGGTTATATTAGGAAATAATAAAATTTATTTTTATTACTATTATTTTAAATGAAATTTTTTGGTCAAAGACCATTTTCATAAAATGACAAATTGGGCTGGCCATTTCCCCTTATTCCCACGTGTGTGTATATATGTATATAACAAGAGACCAATGACCAATTGCACTAAGTAGGGTTATGTTTAAAGACTCAATTTCTCAAATAACTCTAATTCGTCCTTGATTTTTTAATGGTGCAATTCATGTCTTCATTTATGTCAATTCGAGTTCTTCAATTTTTGGAAGTTGCACTTGAGTCCCACTTTGCCATTTTTTTGTACTGTTTCTATCCCTTTTCTTCGTTTTTCCTCCAAACGCATCCAAATTCGAGTTTTTCCTAAAACAAATAAAATCAACACATAATTAGCAATATCATATCCTAAAACACTTGTAATTGTCTAAATTTAAAGCCAAGATAAGTACAAAAAACGTACATTTCAATACTTTATTTCAGGAATAAAATCTGTGAAGTAATTTGGCCAAGTTTGCCTAAGCCCAAATTCGGAAGATTCAGCCCAACACATTCCAGCCCAATATGCATCACCTGCTGAATCCATTTAATGTTTAGAATCCAGAGCCCAAGTCGCATAACCAAAGCACGACTTTCTTGATTAAAACAGAATTCAGTTCTAGCCGTTTGATCAACTACATAGGATGCTTTTGACCGTTGGATCCTTCTGCCTTTATATCCCAGTCGAAGAGTCCAGAAGAAGGCACTCTCTTCATTCTGATCCATTCTCAGACTTGATATTTCTCTCTCATCTCTCTCATACACCATTGTTGATTTTAGCGATTAATCTCTCTAAATTCCTTTTGATTCTTCAGAAGAAACTTTGTATAATTTCTTCTAATTTATTATAATCATTTAGAGAAATTCAATGCTCATTGTAAGCACGCTTTGTTTGTGATTTTTGAGATTTTTTTACGCAATTTGTTTGCGATCTGTAGTCTGAAAGTTTTTTTTGTAAAATCTTTGAGTTTTGATTCAAACTTTACTGTGTTTTTGTAAAGATCGTTTGTAGATCAAATAAAATTTGTGTTTTTGTTGGTTTTCTGGGTTTGAATCCTTTACAGTGGTATCAGAGCCTTAGGGTTTCTGATACGCGAAAGAAAATTTCTGATTTTTTCTTTTGGGAAATCTTGAAAATCTTTAAATCCTTGTGAGAAAACCTTAGATCTGAAAAACCCAAGGTAGAGTCGTGTGATACCTTTGAGTTTTTCATAAGATCCTTTTAGATCTGTACATTTGTGTTACGGATTTGTTGATTTTCTGGCATACTGGAGTGTGAATTTGAAAGATCTGCAACCGGATCTACCGTTGTTGAAAAAATTCCTAAAAGGAATTGAATCGCTGAGATATATTCGCATCAATCAGGTGAAATCCCTCAAATCTTTAGGGTTTTTTTTGAACCCATCTACTTATCTTTTATTTTTCCTCCGTTGAAGCCCTTCTTGGACCCCTTTACTGTCATTTGTCTAGGATTCCTTTAGAGAATCTGGGAATCTGAGGTAGTTCTGGGCTGACCTAAGAAGGGTTGAGGAAAAGGAAGATATTTTCTTTCTTGTTCTTGGCTGATTTCATCTATATTGTGTGTTCTTGTATAGTTCTTTGTTGCTATTGTTGCTTAGTGTTGTGATCACTTAGTGTAAATTTGATCTTTGTGATTCCTTAAACTCTGCAGTTTATTAAATATTGTTGATTACTTGTTATTTTCTTATCCCTGAAAATCTGTAATACTTTTCTTCCAAAATCTTTCAAAATGGCTACTGTAAAGGTTGAGGTTGAGATTTGGAATGGGAAGGTGGACTTCAGTTTATGGCGTCAGAAAATAAAAGCTCTTTTACTCCAACTAAAATGTGCGAAGGCTATAGATGAAACCTGGCTTGAAACTTTAACTGAAGAAATAAAAACTGAACAAGATGAATTAGCTTGGAGTACACTATTTCTTCATCTTTCTGATACAGTAATTAGGAAAGTAGGGGAAACTAAAACAACTGCTGACCTTTGGGATAAACTATAAGAAGTCTTTCTTATAGTTTCTCTTCCAAATAAATGGTTTTTATGGAAACAATTTTTTAGCTTCAAATTTGATCATTCCCTGAGTGTTGAAGAGAATATTGATAGGTTTAATAAAATAACACAAGAACTTCTAAATGCTGTGAAAAAACTACTCAAGATTAGAAAGTTGTTTGTTTGTTAAATGGTATGGGAGATAAGAATAAGGATATTAGAAATGCTTTGGATTATGGTGGCCAACAATTATCTATGGAAATTGTTGACCACAAAATCTGGTAGGACCTTGAATCAACACGTCTCAGCTCCTCCCTCTTGAACACGTGGACCTCCTGCGCACTAGGACAAACAATCAGGTTGCAAAGGGGGCCGAGTTGGCTCCCGTTTGCATTCTGATACCTAAGTCAGTGCTCATTCCAAGCAAATATAAATTGGGTGCGGGAAATATAAGTGTGTAAAAGAGAGAAAAGGGAGTGAGAGTAAAATATTGAGTTATAGTATTGGATTACCAACCTTTTTTTTGGAGACAAGTGTGCTCTATTTATAGGATGAGTAATTATCTTAAATTGTGACACGTGTTATGCTTGACACATGTCTTTACCCCAGTCGTTGGGGAGGTAAGCTACTTTTTGGGATGTAATCATTGCTACCAGCCGTAGGAGTGGGGCGCTTTTCATATCCTTCATAAAGGAAACGTCTTGTCAAGCCACAGTCACTCAGATCCGGGGTGTTACTACATGGTACCTCGGCTTACTATAAACCAATTCGGATAGAGAGGGTCCATTCGATATTCCACCTCGACAATCGACCCAAGGAAAAACCCTAAGTTTCGATCATAGGCTAGGGCCCATTGGGCCCCTACTTGTGATTCATTGGGCTCATTTTGGACACGGTCTCAATAATAGTCCCTCAAATCCGATGTGATCATTTATGGGCGGATTGAATTTGCCATAGGTTCGAAGCAATGGTTTTGTTCTGGGAACTTTCTATAAGTGAGCAGCCGCAGGATCGTAGTTTGTCCTAATTTTATTATTTCCGATGTTTTATAGTTAATCCGCGGACAATTGGCTGGGAATCATTATGTAGTGCTACGAATTTACGGAGTGGGCTGTAATTCTTAGCGAGGTGCGGACTCAAGGTAACGCCGACCTATTATTCCTATTTTCCCTTCCAGATGAATGTTGGGATATGTCAGCGTGCCCCTTAGGCGGCACATTTATGGTAAAGAGATTGCTGGCACCTGTTTCCAAGAAATATGAAGGAGAGGGGGCACCTTACTGCGTGTGGAGTACACCTTAGTAGTTGAATGGTTTCTCCCCTTCTCTCTATAGTTGGCGCTTTAGCTAACTCTTCCCCCAAGATATGTGGATTATCTAAACCAATCATGCGGCTCAAAGATCAAGGGTTTGAGTCTATTGGGTTCCTTATAAAGCCTCCTTCATCACAGCCTTTCTCCTTTACCATACTCTTGGAATTTTCTTAACAACTCTTTTGTGAAAAAAACGTTTTACTCCCCATCTTCTTGCGAGCCCTTTAGCAACTCTTGAAGATTTTCAGCCTAGAAAATCATCTCAACCATCCAACACCCTCCATTGGCGCTTTTTTCTTTCGAGTATACAACCTCGAACGCTCATTTTCTGCAGGTAAATTTCTTTTCCTCTACATGTACAAAACCCCCCTTTTTTATTTTTAATCTTCGAGTGCTGGTTTGAAAACTTCATTTTGCATTGTTGTCTTTCTTTTGGTAAGTCTGGACTTTTTAAAGAAAAAATGGAAAGAGTTGGGGGAACGGGTTCACAGGAACTACTGGTAATGGCGATTTCTGTCAGTGGTTTCTGCCCATTGTCTTTTTCGATTTTTAGTTCTCACTTCTTTAGGGAACAGATTAAGAGGAGAAATAGAAAATATGGCAGTATAATTAATTTGGATGATTCTGACAGTGAAGAAGAAAAGAACCAGACCTACATGACTCACTTATCATCCGACGAGGAGGCCTCTAACTCCGAAGCAAGCGGAATACAGATTTGAGGAGAGAGGAGACGGTGGGCTCTTCTTCCGGTCATCAGGACCTTAGTTTGGGTGTTAGGGCTCCATTTAGGGTGCATAGGGAAGAATTAGGGTTATCCGAGGAGGAAATAGCCCAAGCAGAGGGTTGGGTGGACCTTGTGAATAAAGTATTAGGGTATCACATGGATCCTGATCCGAACCCAGAGTTTTGGGAAAGCAGTGAGATTGCTTCAGAAATTCGAGGGGTCGATCTGGCAAGTGGTTCGCATAAGTTCAGGTTATCAGAAGAGGTTCGATTGGTGCATCCCACACCTTCTTGCCGACCCTCCAGTCCTCCCCCAAGCCATGTGGCGGTTTGTTATGTTGCTTTATCTTGCAGGATGAGGTTGCCCCTAAACCCTTTTTTCAAGGTGCTGCTTAGGAGTTACAACCTATGTCTTTACTAGTTAGCTCCGAACTTCTAGACACAGGCCATTGGCACTTGGCTGGTGTGGCAAGAGGTCAACCCTGACTACCCCATCTCGCTGCATATCATCCATACCTTATACACCCTGAAGAAATCTGTTAGAAGGGATAAGGATGTGAGGCCAAATGTTAAGGACTAGTACTATCTATCCCCCCGGGGCTCTTACCTGCCTATTATCATTGGGCATCCTACTTCTATAAAGAATTGGAGAAACCAGTAGTTCTGGGTCGCAGGGGAGTGGCAAAGCTCACCTGTGGACCCTGCTTCGAAAATCACCGTTCCTCAAACTCTTTCCTCCCTGTGTGAGTCTTGTTTTTGTTTCCCGTCTTCAAATGTTGTGTGCGTGTTACTTGCTTCCCATTTTTGTTCATCGTTTTTAATTTATTTTCTTACTTTGTTAGCTTATGACAGTGTCTACTTTCGCCTATCTCCTCTCCGACGCAGATCTATCAGCGGTGAGGCTCCTATTTTCCTTTCGCGGCACTTTTCAGAGGGTCGTCCAGCAAAACAAACTTTTTGTCAAGCACGGCCTAATGAGAGCCATGAGTGAGTAGAATTTTCTATTGTCTTTATAACATCTGCTTCAAAATTTTGAGTCTCATCTTTCTTTCTTTACTGCTAGGCTCCAAGGACTTTCCAAAGATCTCTCTGAAGGACCTTATGTCCAAGAAGATCCCTCCTGCCCTTCGCCACGGAAGCAAAGTTGAGAGGAAACAGAAAACAGTACTTGCTAACCTGCAAGTGGGGGTCACAAAAGAGGTGTCTGAAGTGGCCACCGCCCAACTTGAAGGCCCTCTTCTAGCATTATTGCCACCCCCAACTTACTGCCCGTGGGGCCCTAGCAGCCAAATCTGGGGAAGGAGGCTAAGCCTAAGAGGGCCACTGCAACGAGGAAAGGAAAGAGGTCGGATTGCTGTGTCCCTAAGAGGGATAAGGAGCCTGAAAAGGTCTTGGTTCCTGCTTCTCCATCCGAGGATATTTCCGAGCCAATATCCGAGGACGAACCTGCTCCTTTGAAGAGGCTCAAGAGGGGCAAGGATACCAGCTCCGCACCTTCGCTACCAGAGGTGCAAGAATTGGAAGATGAGCATTCCGTGTCTATTCCAGGGTTGGGTTACGATTTGACCCCTGCGACGACCGAGGAGCTTAAGCAGATTAAGGCTAGTGTCCTTCCTAGGGACGTCACTTATGATCCCAGCCTGTTTGACTCCCCCAACTCTCCACCTGGTAGGGCTGCCTTGGCTGTGGAGCAATTTTAGACTGAGGGTTGGTCCGCCTTTTCTTCTAGCACCACCCCAATTCGTAAGCTA
The DNA here is from genome assembly GCA_963555705.1 of Ligustrum vulgare. Lineage (NCBI taxonomy): Eukaryota > Viridiplantae > Streptophyta > Magnoliopsida > Lamiales > Oleaceae > Ligustrum > Ligustrum vulgare. The sequence continues at coordinate 34,435,543 of OY743173.1, read as the reverse complement.
CTTGCTGCGAAGGCCATGAATGCCAGAGCATTGGCCTTTATAGACGAGGTTGAATCCTCGGTGGTGGATGCGCTTCGAGACAAAAAGGACGTGAAGACTGCACTTTGCCACGTGGACAATATGCTGAAAGAGATCAATGATCTTAAAGATCAACTGTCTATAGCCCGCAAGTCTTCCTCAGAGGACAGGCCCTTGCGAACCGCCTTCAGGAGGATAATGAGAAACTAAGACACGACCTCCAGGCCTCTGAGTCCGATGTGGATACTCTGTGCAAGAAGCTTGACGACTCCAACCGTGCGCAATCCATCACTGTTGGAGCTCTAGCATAAGCAAACTCTCCGAAGAGTAAACTAGCAGCCGAAGTAGCAGAGATTACCACCAAGCTGGAGGAGGAGGTGGAAGCTCGGAAAAAGGTGGAGGAGGATTACACCTCCTTAGAGAAGCACATTGAGTTCTGGGTTAAAGAAGCTTTGGAGCGCACCATTGCAGCTCGGGTGGAGGATGTCATAGGGGCCAAAGTGTCAGAGGCAGTCCAGAATTTTAAGGATTCTTTTGAAGAGACCCCTGAGTACGAAGCTATGCAGAGGATTTTTGGGAACATAGGGGCGAGGATGGCCTTAGGAGACATAAAAGAGGCCTTTCCTAAGTTAGACATTTCTCAGATCGAGGCTTTATACCCTGAGCCGCAAGATTTGGAGGAAGGCCACCCTACTGATAATCCCACAGACTCTTGTCAAATTGTGCCAGGCGAAGACTCTGTAAAATATGTCCTTCAATAACCCTTTTTTTTAGACACATGTCTCCAATTTTGAAATGTAATGATAAATCTTGAAACAATGTAATTATTCCGTTGATTCAATATTTTGACTACATTGTGAAGTTCAACAGAATTTCCTGGATTTGTATGGCATCGTCTGTAAAAATGTGAACTCTTTGAAGGCGTTGTATTGATAGTCCTTCAGACCTAAGCAGCTCAATACATTCATGTTCACTGGTTAGGTCTGACTTGATAAATATTTGATTATATTCGCGTGATACCTCTTAGCACGTGCCATTTTATCTTCTTACCATTTTTAGTTAAGAGAGCTGTTGCTCATGGTTTATCACTTTCAGCCAAGACATAATGAGCGCAGTGCAGGCTTACACGAGTCCCTTGTATATGAGGTTTAAGCATAAGTAAAGCTATACTTTCTCATGAACTAAAATAATTTAGCATTTTTAATATTTGCCACGTTCAACGGAGGGCATTTGATGCAATTGGTCAATGCTACCTGTTTATTGACAGGTCTGAACTCGGAATAATTATACTAAAATTCACGAGATTTTATCGTTGAATTGTGTTTCATCATACTTGGCCTCAACCACGTATTATCATTAAGCTATGTGGGGATACTACAATTATTCAATAATCACTGAGTTTTGCCAAGATATTACATGCCCAAGAGGAACTTAGTTTTATTGAAAATAGCGACGAAAATGATTTGTGTTCCAAGGATTGCGTAAGGGGATCCCAAATAGGTCTTTGATCATGTATGTTCCTGGTACTACCTCGGCTGTTACTTTATAAGGTTCCTCCCAATTAGGACCTAGAGTCCCTACTCCTAGCTCTTTGGTAGAAGGAAGGATCTTTTTAAGGACCAAATCCCCAACGCTAAAGAATCGTTTTTTCACCCTTTGTTGTAATAGTGAGCCATTTTTTCCTGATACCAGGCCAACACCACCTGGGAGTCACTCCTTTTTTCCAGGAAGAAATCCAAGTTTCCCCTTCGAGCTTCCTCATTTATTGCCTCGTCATAATGGATTTGACGAAGGGAAGGTACCCCTATTTCTACTGGGCATACCGCCTTGGATCCACATGCCATGGAGAATGACGTTTCTCCTGTTGCGGTGTGCGTAGTAGTCCGAAGTGCCCATAACACTTGCTGGAGTTCATCTACCCATGCACCTTTCTTTGATTCCAGTTTCCTCTTTAGGGTGTTTTTTACGGTTTTGTTCACAGCTTTAACCTGCTCATTCTCTTGTTGGTGATGTGGAGATGAAAATAATTTGCAGATTTCCAAATCATCGCATAGTTCATCAATGCTTCTATTTTTGAACTGTTTTCATTGTCACTAACCAACGAGTGTGGAATTCCAAACTTGTATATAATGTTCTTCCAGATGAATTTGGAAGTGTTGGCTTCAGTGATCCTCATCAGGGGCTCTGCCTCAACCCATTTGGTGAAGTAATCAATTGCAACTATTGCGAAACAATTGTTACTAGTGCCTCGGGGCATAGGACCAATAATATCAATCCCCCACTTCATAAAAGGCCAGGGGCTGGTTACCACAGTCAATTCGTGATGAGGTCGATGCGGTATGGTTGCATGCCTCTGGATTCATCGCATCTTCGAACGAAGCTATGGGAATCCCTTCACATCGTTGGCCAAAAATATCCTTGTTTCAGGGCTTTCTGAGCCAACGATAATGCTCCAGGGTGGTTGCCACAAATGCCCTCATGAATCTCTTTCATTATATACTGTCCTTCCTCCGGCCTGATGCATCGTAGCAAAGGAGAGGTGTAGCTCAGTTTATAGAGCAGATCGTCCAAGAGGACAAAATTTGCGGCATACCTTTGCAGTTTTCGAGCTTCTTCCGGCTCGTCTGGCAGAGTTTGGTACTTTAAGTAGGCTAGAATAGGATTCATCCAAGAACCTTTTTCTTCTATTGCCAAAATCTCCGCCCCTGGGAACATGAAGCAATTCGATTTTTTCGAAGTGGGCAGCTAAATCTTTTACTTTCTTCAAGTATGCAATCATGACCGACTCCTTGGCAGAAAACTGTTCGTTAAATTAGCTTACAACAAGCTGCGAGTCACTTTTTGCCACCACTGACCTAATCTTTAGAGCTTTTGCTAGCCTTATTCCAGCTAGGAGTTCCTCGTATTCCGCAACATTATTCGAGGCTTTAAAGCCAAGGCGAATTGCGCTGTGTAACTTATATCCTTCCGGGCTCACTATTAGTACCCCCGCCCCGGATCTTCCTTCAGCAGAGGACCGATCAACGAACAGCTTCCACTCAAGGCTGTTATCCATGTTCTCACTCATCTCAACATTGGGAGGGTGCGTGAACTCAACTATGAAATCTACCAACGCTTGACCCTTTATAGCTGTCTGAGGCACATAATACAGATCATACTGGCTAATTTCTATCGCCCATTTGATTAATCTTCCTGATACATTCAGTTTCTGTAAGACCTGTCTCATAGGAAAATTTGTGAATACATGGATGGAGTGCGACTGAAAGTAGGGACGGAGTTTACGAGCCGTAGTAATCAATGCTAGAGCGAGTTTCTCCATGTCTGGATATCGTGTTTCTGGATCCAGCATGGCCTTGCTCACGTAATACACCGAAAGCTGATTTCCATTCTCCTCCCTTACCAATACTGAGCTAACAGCCTCCTTGGACACGACTAAATACAGAGAAAGTGGTTTGCCAACCTTTAGTTTGGACAGTAGGGGGCCTGTCCTAGGAAAGCTTTCAGCTCGACGAAAGCATGCTCACATTCTTCTGTCCATTGAAATCATTTTCCTCCCTTTAAGACCTTAAAAATTGGTAAGCATTTATCAGTGGACTTGGAAACGAACCGACTTAAGGCAGCAATTCTTCCGGTTAAGCTTTGCACTTTTTGGGCTCCGAGGAGAACGCGTGTTAAGTAAAGCTTTGACCTTATCTGGATTGGCTTCAATTCCTCTCCTGTTCACCATGAATTCAAGGAACTTTCCAGATGCTACCCCAAAGGCGCATTTCACAGGGTTAAGCTTCATCCGATATTTACTCAATATATCGAAGGCATCTGATAAATGGCGGACATGTTATGAGGCGACCATACTTTTGACCAACATGTCATCTACATATACTTCCTTGGTGTGTCCCAGCTGTTCAAAAAACATATGGTTTACCAACCTTCGATAGGTGGCCCCTGCATTTTTAAACCGAACGGCATGGTTTTGTAACAATAGAGCCCCCTGTCTGTGATAAACGAGGTGTGCTCCTCATCCGACTCATGCATGAGGATCTGATTGTACCCGGAGGATGCATCCATAAAGTTCAGCATCTCATGTTCCGTCGTAGAATCAACTAGTTGATAAATCCGAGGCAGTAGGAAACTGTCTTTTGGACATGCCTGATTTAAATTTGAAAAGTTAATACATACTCTCAACTTCCCGCTTTTCTTGGGAATCAAAACAAGGTTCGACACCCACTTCGGATAACGGAATTCTCGGATGAAGCCATTTTTCAATAGTTTCGTCACCTCTTCTTTCAAGGCCTCATATTTATCCGAACTCATTGGCCTCCTCTTCTGCTTGTGCCCAGGGATTCTTGGGTCAAGTTGTAGCCTGTGACAGGCCACTTTAGGATCAATTCCGATCATGTCGTCGTGTTTCCATGCGAATACGTCAAGATTTTCGAGCAAGAAGCTTTTCAGTTGATCTTTATATTCAACTGGAGAATGCAGTCCAATCTGTAACTCCTTGATTGGATCATGTGGATCAACCCAGAAGCATTCTAGCCTTTCAGTAGGGGTAGAGAAACTTTCACCGGTCATTCTTGGATCCAGATTTCCAGATCCTCTTCCAGCGTCATTGCGACATCTTCACCCTCCGAGGGCCCTTCACTAAGTCTTTTAGGGTCCGAAGCGGCCTCAGCCATTGCAACATCACTAATCATGTTTACGCTCTGGTCTTGAAACTTTCGAATAGCATTTTTGTAACAGGATCGTGATTCAGTTTGGCTCCCCCTAACAGTAGCTATGTCATGTTTTGTTGAAAATTTCATGCAAATATACTTTGTATGAGTTATAGCCCCTAAGTCAATTAGGCCCGGCCTCCAAATTGAGACGTGATATGAGAAGATTTTGTCTACAATTAAGAACTCCATGAGTATTCTAGAGAAAGTTGGAGTCTGCCCTACTTCTGTCATAAGGGTTATGGATCCTTTGTGAGTTATGCTATCTCCAGTGAATCCATATATTGGATCCGGGACTGGAATAAGTGGGGTATTAATCCCCATATTGTCAAAAGTTACTCCATAAATCACATTCACCGAAGCACCGTCATCCACCAGCATCTGTGACAATCCATTCCGGGCCACCACCATCCGAATTACCAGCGTATCGTTATGCGGAAAATGTACCCCAATAGCGTCGTCTAGGGTAAACGTGATAGGTTCTGTCCTGGACATCCAAGCAGGATGTGAATGGATGTTGATAGTTCACGTTAGCGGTATTTTTGGCCTCTCTGATGTACCTTTTTGGGAGTTGTTGGTACACCCACCTGGGTGGGGTCCTCCAAATATCGTGTCGATCTCGCGGATTGGCGGATCATTTGCAGGCAGAGGTGGTTCTCTTATATTTTTATCTAGTGCCAGGGGTTATTCCGGTCCCTGCTCTCATCCCTTTGACGACCATCAATCCTTTCTTTCGTAGGGTTTTTCCATGGGGCTCACCTATCACTTCGATTGAACCTTTGGTTATTTGGCCTTTGTGACTTTCCTTTGTCAGGGGCGAAGTCGCCTCCCTTCCTTCTGTTTGCCTTTTGGTCTACCAACATGTGGATTTCCCTACAATCCTCCGTTTCATTGCCATAATACCTGTGGTACGCGCAGTAGGGCCCAATCATAGGTTGTTTTCCACTTCGGCTACCTTCTATTCTTCCAAGGGCTGTGGGGGGATTCGGTGCAAGCACAGTGGAGTGTAAATTGGGGATAGTGATGCGAACCCCTTCGGTTCGTTGACCGAAAATTCCCACAACAATTTTAATACCAACCCAAGAAAGCTAAAGTGGTAAATAAATGGATAAACACCTTAACCCAAGTTTAAATTTAACCCAAAATTCAAGGATTAACAAACCCTAGCCCAATGGGGGTCACTTAAACAAATTCCAAGGTGGGGGAAATAAACAACAACACAAGAATAACAATACTCAAGCAAAGTTGATTAAATTCCAAGAAGATAACAAGATCAAAGAGGTTTAACCTTACCTCAAGAAGGGGGTCTTCAAGACCTAGCTCTCAAGAGCAATTTTCTTAACATCCAAAATTATCCTTACAAATGAACAAGAAATGTGAATATAATGTACAAAATGGGATAAATGTGCAATTTCGGTATTTACAAGAAAAACCCCGTTTTTGTGGAAATTGCAAGAAAACCCCGTTTTTTTGAAAACTGAGGTGTTTCGGTCGACCGAATTGGTCGACCGAAATTATTTCGGTCGATCTCATGGCCGACCGAAACTGGACTTTCGGTCGACCGCCACTCATCCGAAAGTGACTGAGGCTTGCTTTAAAAATCTCTGCAGACTTTCGGTCGACCGGAATTATTTTCGGTCGACCGAAATTGGCTGATTCCAATTTCTTCTTCTTTTTGGCTCCAACTTGATTCTCGACTTGCTTTTCTTAATTTATTCACATTGTTTAGCCTCGAATCTTGAACCTCTTCAACTTCGGATCTCGTCATGGGTCCCACGGGCACGTGCATCGAGGTTTGACTTTCTCGATTCTCATCATCCCCTCCCTCTTGAAAAGGATTCGACCTCGAATCTTGCTTGAATGCACTGTCGTGAAACTCCTTGAACTTTGATCTTGCAACATTGTGGATCACAGGTTCATGCGTTGAAGTTGGACCTTCGCAATTCTTATCATCTCCTCCATCTCGAAAGAGATTCGACCACGAATCGGCACCTACAATAAAATAGAAAATTCAGACACAATAAATGTAACTGAAATTTCATACTCACCGTGCAAAATCAATTTGTAGGCGTTGCCAAAAGCTTGAGATGTGCCAACACTGCAAAGTAGCAATTTGGATTTTATTTGATCGGGGGGTCGCTCCTTCCACGAATGGGAATACATCCGGCCGCCCGGGTCATATGGAATATGCTTCCTACCATGGTTGGCATTGGAAATACATTGTATACCAATTCCCTCAAATGGAAGCTCGAGCCTTGTTGTGCATTTGAGATCGCAAGTGTACGATATCGCAATCAAGTAATAAAGTGGACCTTAGAGTCCAGATTATCGTCCCACGAGGACTGTTTACTAAGTACCGAAATGTGTTAGTTCTAAACTTTATTTGAACAGACAAATGAATATGATGTTTTAAATTAAAACTAAGAAGATGAATTAAATAATTAAATTGCGAAATTGCTTTTGTGTTTAAATACGATTGTAAAGTGGTTGGGATTCCCGATTTCACCTAGCCAATTATATTAACTCCAATTCCAGATTTTATTTTCTAAATATGCATTCGGTCGAATTCACTAATGTATATTGAAATTCCTCTCTCGAGTTTAAATCAATTCTACCTAAATAAGTCAACCATGTATCTCTACAGAGGGTCCGAATATTCCTTATCTAGATGCATAACACGCAAGAATTCACACACGACCGCAATAATTACAAGAGTATATCTCTATCTCTCGTTCAATTACCGGATTTATTACCACTTTCTAAATTATTAACTCACCTCTCGGATTATGAAAATAACTCAATAAATCATGAATTGGTGATCAAGAAATTCAAGCATTAAGAACAATAATAAATCAATACATGCAACGAATTACTAAAATAAAGGAATTTGGAATTAAAATAATTAACTAGGCTACATCGTTCATCCCAACGTTATATTTAGTTACACATCACGATTAAAAAGCATAAACAATAAAGTAAAACGTTCATTGAAAACAATAAGAAGAAAGGAAAGCATGCACCAAGTCTCAATTCTTCAATTATCTTCAATTCACGCCCCTTTGCGCTGCTTGATTCCCCAAGAATTGATGTTGATTTCTCTGTTGTGGCTCGTTCTATGGAGAGGCAAAGGTCTAGATCTCGTGCCTCTTATGTTGTATATATAGGTTTTGGAGAAAACCTAGATTAAAACAAGAAAAGTCTGATAAAAATCGCGAGAAAAAGCCCACAGTCGGCCCAGCCGGAATGCCACGCGATCGCGTGGCTTCAACCCTAGCGATCGCGTGCTTGACCCTAAAACTCTCGGGTTACAATTTTGCGTCTTCTCGCGATCGCTTGGTGTATGACCAGCGATCGCGACTTCATCATTCTTCCGGCTGTGCAAGTTAGTCCCTGACTTTTAATTGCACCTTCAGTCCTCAACTTTCAATTGTTGCACTTTAGTCCCCAAACTTTATCTTCTTCTCGGTTTGACCATTAAAGCTCTTAATTCATTCAATTAGGTCCTCCAACCTCTGATTTAGTCACTTTGGCACCAAGCATGTTTCTCGGTTGTTGTCACAAACTCCTCACTTGTCCAATTTAGCTCCAATTAACATCCAATCGTGTCATTTTTCCATTAATTGCTTCATTCTTCTTCAATTGGGACATTTTCTGAAAGGTAAACAAATAAACATAAATTAAATAGAAAATATTCCCAAACGACAATAATTAATCCTAATTTAGACATACAAATAAGTGTATAAAATACACTTATCAAATACCCCCAAACTAGAATTATTGTTCGTCCTCGAACAATTTAAACTAAACTATAAAAACTTCAAAGAAATAAGAGAACAAATATTTTTGTTGTGTCAACATGTTTACCATATGCCTCCAAAGTCCAAACCAATTTAAGCTTTAAGCAAGTGTCATGAACAACAATGCAAAATAATACCTAGTTATATTTGCCAGATTTTTAAGTGTGTGTGTGAATAGCCAATGTCAAACGCATACTCATGCAAAAGATATACTCAACACTGTGTGGCCCATTATGCATAATCCAGCCCGAATCCCATGTGGTCAATCTATGATTTCTAATAAAATTCCTTTCAACGCTCATGAATGATCACCACTTTCTGCTTTTTCTCTCGCATCCCAGGTTTTTATCTATGTGGGTTCTAAAAATATTCTTAGCTTTTTCCACACAAGGTAGTCAGAATCAGAAATATGTGTGCATGACAAATCACAAGCAAGCAGTCCCCAATTCTACCACCTCAACCACCACAGCTCAGTCAACAAAGCTTATACCATGCAATATTATTATTATTTTTTTTTATGGACGACTTTTTCTTTTATTTGTCCTCGTCTTTTACCATCTTTGTGCAGAACTTTTCATACGGGCTTTCTATATGACCCCTGTAGCGGGCTTTCAGATCGGCAGCTCCCAAACCAGACGGCTTTAGGGTACCAGGTTCAAAGAACCCCTCAGACGTACTTGCCCGAGTCATAAAGGCTTAAACAGAAAAGTTAAAGATGTTATAATGTCTTATGTGTAGGTCCACTCTCCGTACTTGCTTTCTAATTGACCCATGTAGCGAGCTTTAGGTCGATGACTCCCAAGCCAGTTGGCTTTAGGGCACCAGGTTTGAAGGACCCCTCGGACTTACTTACTCGAGTCAAAAAGGCATTTGAAGAGCGAAATAAGACCTTCAGCATTTTTCTGTTTTTATGCTGGAAATGGTTTATACCAGTTGACCAAACTGTAATGACTAAAGTGAAAAACCAAGAACCACAGACCTCCAACCCGTCAATACACACAAATTCCAACCATTTTACCCCCAAACTTGCCTTTTAGCATGATTGGTTCTAATTTAGGGGTGGGATGTCTAACGATCTAAGTTCAGGGCTTTTTGAGTCATTCCTAAGTTCAAATTACATAAAACTTTGCCCCACATGCATTAAACAACATCCCTCACACAAGCAATTATCCAACACTGGCTATATGCGCAATAAGTATGAATCTAGCAAAATATAACTAGTTCAAAATAAGTTCATGTTGTCCAATTTTCAAGCCTAAACACAAATTGATTCATACTATATCCTAGGCAATAAACATGTCAACAAAGTTTTCAATTTTTTTTTTTTTTTTAATCCCAATAAAATAGAATGAAAAGTAATAATATGGAAATAATGAGATCCACCCCCAAACTAGAAATGAACATTGTCCTCAATGTTTTGCCACATAAATAAGTAAGAATAATGCAAAACTTGACAAAAGAAAGAGAACGAGAACTTCCCAAGTGTAGAGGAGATGTCTCATTGTAGTCTTGATGCTTCAATTTGAAATGATGTTGGATGAATTTGACCCTATTTCTTGCCTTGCCCAACTTGATCGGATGTGTCTTGACTGATGTTTACCTTGCAAATAAGAGATAAGTAATATTAAAAGTCATAAACATCAATAAGAAATAATGGAAGTTCAGTACCACACCCCCAAACTAAAGTTAAAGCAAAATTTTGAATTTTCAAAATTGGTCGACCACACACATTCAAGCCTTGATGTCGCCTAGAAAAACATAAATTTTCCCGAGCCATCTTTTGATACTTTAAAGTTCACAGCATGATCAACAATATATTAAAAATTCAGCTCATTTGAAGGTCAATAGTGCCATGCAACAATGTGGAGAAGTAGGTGACGTGAGACAATTTCTGGGTGCAATGGGGCTGTCATGGTGCAAACATTGTTTTAATGGATTTCATGCCATGTAGTGTACTAATTCATGAACTAAACACACATACTCAATGAATACCATGTCATGAAGATAAATGCTCGGAAGAATCTCTAAAATTAGCACAAGAATGTCTTTGTGGCATTTCATCAAACACTATATGTGCACTCCAAAAATTAAAGAACTTGCATCAATTTGGAAACATGGATTGACCAAGAAATTTCTACTTATTAAAGCACAAATCACATTCTCCAACAACTAACTTAAGCCCATACTCCACTCCCCAATAAAGTTGCACTTATGAATTCAAAGAAAATTTCACTCTTTTGAATAACTTGAAGGAAAGTGAAAACTTCATACCTTTGATTGAGTTTTGTAGGTAATGAAAGCAATAAGTTTGATGCAACAAGGTGTTGATGACAAGCACACAAAATGTAAGATCAAACATGAGGTGATTAGGGGAGAGAAAACGAGTGTCTAATGTTTGAAAATGAAAACATGAAGCACAACACTTAAAACTGCCGATTATTGTCCCAGAGTACCCACGCGATCGCTTGGCTGGAATGCCAGCGATCGCGTGGTTCACGGTTAAATAATCTGTTGATATTTTAATGCATTGTCGCGATCGCTAGAGCCTATAGGCCCGCGATCGCGTAGTTCACGGCAATAATGAAATTTTTTCCTATTTTTGAAATTCAAAATCATTTTTATCCCCCTAATCACTTCATGATCGATGCAATGATTTTTCAAACATTAACTTCATGATCCAAACTAGTGTGTGTGTGAGTTTGGAATGACGATAAAAACCTAGCCTAATATAAACATGAAAAATTAAAAACATACCTAAATATGCAATAATAGATCATTATGCACAAGTGTTCTAAACATGAAACATGCAGAACACTCAAACACATTTCCTACCATGCATATATCTAAAATTTTAATACTAAAATAATAATAAAAGCGTAATAAGTAAAAGGGAAGAAAGGTTGGGTTGCCTCCCAACAAGCGCTCCGTTTTAAGTCTAAAGCCCGACTTTTTACCTGGTTGTTCAAGGAACTTTAAATAGAGCTTTTGATGACCTTCTTTGTTTGTGAAGGTCAAATTTGTTCCGAAGTGCATTTAAGCTCAAAAATTGTACCTTGCCCATGTCATGTATGTTGACATCTCCACTCAATTCAAACTTCAATATGAAAACTTCAATCATCTCTTCAGTGCCAATGATGAAATCAATTTTTTCCCAGTGATTGAAGTTAGAGGATTGCACTGTAGAGTCGGCACTCTTAAGTGTCTCCTTGTTTATTTGCTCTTCTGTGATCAACTCCTCCGTTTTTATTGAAGTTTCTTTAAGCTTGATGTCCGAAATTTGAGTTGTTGACATTTGGACAAAGATATCTTCATGGCAGTTATTTTCTTCTGGTTGATCCACTCTTTTAGGTTCTTCCTCTTTTCCTTCAGTTGTTTCAACCATTTTTTCTGGCTCCTCTGATCTTTGCACCTGACTTTCTGGTAATGGCAATGGTTGACTCTCTGTCATGTTTACTGTCCACTGCTCCATCAACTTTTTAATTTCAGCTTGTTGTTTTTGCAATTCTTGATTTATCAAATCTTCATTGTCAAAATATTCAGTTTCAGCTTGAACTGCATGTATTGGTGGACACTCCTGCTCTACCATATAATAATTCCCACAACAATCAGCCTTCCATATAGCATCCTTGGGTGCAATAGGGCAATCGAATACAACATGATTTTCCCAACAGAAATCACATATCAGATACGTCTGAACTGCAGTTCGATCAAAGAGCCATTGATTATTATTTGATGCCATCTTGCTGTGTTGCCTCCAACTATCTCAATATTCATTCAATACCTGAGAAGGAGACAATTCACAACTTAAAAAAAACTCAAAATAATAATAATAATTAAAAAAAAATTAAATAAATAAATAAATAAATTACACATACAAATTTAAACTAAAGCAAGAACTAATTGGTATCGATATTAATATAAAAACAGTCCCCGGCAACGGCGCCAAAAACTTGTTGTGCATTTGAGATCGCAAGTGTACGATATCGCAATCAAGTAATAAAGTGGACCTTAGAGTCCGGATTATCGTCCCACGAGGACTGTTTACTAAGTACCGAAATGTGTTAGTTCTAAACTTTATTTGAACAGACAAATGAATATGATGTTTTAAATTAAAACTAAGAAGATGAATTAAATAATTAAATTGCGAAATTGCTTTTGTGTTTAAATACGATTGTAAAGTGGTTGGGATTCCCGATTTCACCTAGCCAATTATATTAACTCCAATTCCAGATTTTATTTTCTAAATATGCATTCGGTCGAATTCACTAATGTATATTGAAATTCCTCTCTCGAGTTTAAATCAATTCTACCTAAATAAGTCAACCATGTATCTCTACAGAGGGTCCGAATATTCCTTATCTAGATGCATAACATGCAAGAATTCACACACGACCGCAATAATTACAAGAGTATATCTCTATCTCTCGTTCAATTACCGGATTTATTACCACTTTCTAAATTATTAACTCACCTCTCGGATTATGAAAATAACTCAATAAATCATGAATTGGTGATCAAGCAATTCAAGCATTAAGAACAATAATAAATCAATACATGCAACGAATTACTAAAATAAAGGAATTTGGAATTAAAATAATTAACTAGGCTACATCGTTCATCCCAACGTTATATTTAGTTACACATCATGATTAAAAAGCATAAACAATAAAGTAAAACGTTCATTGAAAACAATAAGAAGAAAGGAAAGCATGCACCAAGTCTCAATTCTTCAATTATCTTCAATTCACGCCCCTTTGCGCTGCTTGATTCCCCAAGAATTGATGTTGATTTCTCTGTTGTGGCTCGTTCTATGGAGAGGCAAAGGTCTAGATCTCGTGCCTCTTATGTTGTATATATAGGTTTTGGAGAAAACCTAGATTAAAACAAGAAAAGTCTGATAAAAATCGCGAGAAAAAGCCCACAGTCGGCCCAGCCGGAATGCCACGCGATCGCGTGGCTTCAACCCTAGCGATCGCGTGCTTGACCCTAAAACTCTCGGGTTACAATTTTGCGTCTTCTCGCGATCGCTTGGTGTATGACCAGCGATCGCGACTTCATCATTCTTCCGGCTGTGCAAGTTAGTCCCTGACTTTTAATTGCACCTTCAGTCCTCAACTTTCAATTGTTGCACTTTAGTCCCCAAACTTTATCTTCTTCTCGGTTTGACCATTAAAGCTCTTAATTCATTCAATTAGGTCCTCCAACCTCTGATTTAGTCACTTTGGCCCCAAGCATGTTTCTCGGTTGTTGTCACAAACTCCTCACTTGTCCAATTTAGCTCCAATTAACATCCAATCGTGTCATTTTTCCATTAATTGCTTCATTCTTCTTCAATTGGGACATTTTCTGAAAGGTAAACAAATAAACATAAATTAAATAGCAAATATTCCCAAACGACAATAATTAATCCTAATTTAGACATACAAATAAGTGTATAAAATACACTTATCAAGCCTCCTGCAAAGGGGCTTAACCAAAGGTGCATTCTCGTGGCCACCTAAACCAACTCTTTCTTCAATAAACATATGCATAAAGTTCAACAGAGTTAATAGGTTAAAGTCACAAGCAATTTTAAGTGGAGAAAACTTGCTAATATGATGAGCAATTAAATCGCAAGCAAATTTAACAACCACAAAATTAGCACCAACTTCGTGCAAATGCACGACCTCCTGAAAGAAAAGATTAGCTAGGTTGATGACCTTGTTGGTTTCATGGCATGCAATCAAACGTGACATTTTAATTCTTCTACCAACAATCACAAAAATAGCTTCATCTTCTTTCTTTGTTCCAAGTAAACCCACTATAAAATTCATAGAAGTAGTACTCCCAGGTTTACTCATGATGGGCAGATATGCATGGAATTCTTGGGGGAAAAACTTAAGTTTAGCCATTTTACAAGTTCGGCATTTACTGCAAGGGCAAACATGTTCAACACCAATCTTCAAAATATGCCAATAAAATTGATCACATAATACCCCTAAAACCCCATTGGTTTTAAATCGCCCCATCAAACAACTATCATGTGCTCCTCCCACTAGCAATTCATGCATGACACATTTACAAGGAAACAATCCAACTTTCCAAAACAAATAATCATCATGCCCATAGAATCCATCAAAATATTGCTCACAACATGATTCATGAATGTTTAACAAATTCGGATAGTTAACATGCATGCTCTTACTATGTTCAACACGGAATGAGGGAGCATCTAAAAATGTTAGAAGGGAAGTCCTTTTATCATCAAGACATCCCAAATAATCTTTCCCATGGACTCCCCTAACTAGCAATTCCTTTAGAGAGCGAATATGCAAGTCAAGCATATTTTCACAAAATAAGGATTCAACATGCCCATGAAATGTACTATATGCAACATTTTCACAAAATGATTTGGTACTTATGCAATTGGGCACACGCAAAAAGTTGCATTTACACATTAAACACTCATCATGACAATGATCCTTACCACATGTTACATTTTCACAAGTCAACAACACACTTGTCAAATCTACATCAAGATCATACAACCCTCTAATGTATTCAAAACACAATAACCTTGCATTCAAAGAAATGTTAGGAGCATACCTCCTCGATGTTGCATTGGTTATCACATTTTCTTTACCTCGGTTGTACTCGTTGTTGTAGGAAAATGTTTCCATGAATTTCTTCCACAAGGCATGCTTTTGGAGTTCTTTGTTGCCTTGATAAGTTGGTCTCACAATTTCCTGTAACAAAGAAATAACCAAACTAGGGAGGGAAGTGTTAGAATATTCAAGAGTAAAGAACATTTTGGAGTGACCTCTTCTCTCAATTTCTTTGGTGGCACTCATCACTTCCTCACCTTTTTCTGAGGTAGAATCCTCAACCCTCGGTTCTTCTCTCACCTCTCCTTTTTCTGGAGTCGTGGCTCCAACCCTCATTGCCTCTCCTTTTTCTAGGGACGTGACCCCAACTCTCTTGCTCTCATTTATATTTTCTTCAATTTTATCAATTGAAGGTTCTTTTGTTTTCCTATCCTCCCCTTCTTTCTTTTTTTTTTCCTTTTCTTCCTCGAATTCCTTCTTGAGCTTCACTTGGTCTTTGCATACTTCTTCCGAGCTCAAAGATAGGATCACAACCTTTTTTTCATTCATTTTGAAGCTACACCGGTTCCTCCCCCTCCCCCTATCAAGATTCACATTCCGTTCACATTGCCAAGGTCTCCCCAAAATTATGTGAGTAGTGTGTAAGGGAACCACATCACATAATATTTGATCACTATAAGTACCAATGTGAAAAGTAAGAAGAACTTGTTCACTTACTCTCACCTCCCCATAGCCATTCAACCCTTGCAATACATAGGGATTATGATGCTTCATAACTGGTAACCCCAGTTTCTCCACCCTGCTAGCACTCACCAAATTCATGTCACTCTCCCCATCTATAATGAGGCTACATGCCCTATTCTCCACAAGGCATCTAGTGTAGAAAATATTTCCTCCATGCTTCTCCCTCTCTTTATCATGGGCCAAAATTTTTGGTAGCCTAGCATTCATCTCCTTCACTACTTCTCTACTTCCACTACCGTCCCTCCTATGGAAGGATGAAGTCTTCATTTGCTCAATATTAACCTTCTCATCCATCCCATCTCCACTCCTATCTACCCATTCTCTTCGTTTCCTATACATGCTCCCATTTTGTTTACTACCCCTCTCATCATCCCAAACATCCATTCTAATTTTCCTATTCAAACTCCCATTTTGTTTTCTACCTCCATCCCTATACACTATGTCCCCAAGATTATCCCTCATCCTTCTTCTACTACACATCACTTCTTCACCTCCCCTATTTGATGTACTCTCCCCTCTTGTTCCTAAATTTTCCAACTCACCCCCAATCTCCTCAATTTGTCTAGCCATGGTGGTTGAAAGATTTTGTAACAAGTACTTCAAGTCTTGAGTTTGAGTATTGGAATTTGACATTGTGTGCAAGTGTGAAAGTGTTCTCACAAGAATATATTTCACTCGTGTTTCACTCAATTTAGGCTTTTACCCTCGAATGAGCTCACCACTCTTGCCTTTTTCCACTCAAAATCTCCTTTCTCAAGTTCCCCAAGGAAGGTAATCAACTAAACCACAAAGTATAATTCTTGTAGAGTTAAAGAAATCACCAACAAGGAAGAAGGAATTTAGAACAAGTAGACACAAATAGCAAGTAGAATTTATGTGCTTGCTAAACTCAAAAGGAACAATATTTATGTGTGATAGGATACTAGGAACACAATTTAGCAATGGGATTGACAAACCACAAACAATAGACAAGGCATAGATATAGAACAATAAGCACAAAGAGTGTAAATTTGAATGAGGCAATTTATCAAACACCTTGTACTCAATCTTTGAATGACCTTGAATTAATAAAATGTGGATATATGAAAACCTCCAACAACACAATGGTGGCAAGAAGTGAGTGATCAACAATTTTTTTAACGTATTGAGCAAGTGATATATGGAATAAAATGTTGATAACACAATCTTAATAATGGAATTGGATGGCCCCAAGTAGTTAGCAATATTTGGGTATTGAACAATAAGGCATGAATGGGGTATTTTTCTTTGGGACAATTGATCAAACACTTTGAATACACAATTTGAAAAGTGTAGGCTTTTGTAAGTATTTGGCTAATGGAAACCCCCAACAAATTCAACAATCAATATACTCAATACATGAAATCAACAATACACATGGGCATATAAATTTTTCCCCAATTTTCTCAATTTTCGGATTTTTTTTTTCACAATGCCAAGAACAACAACAAGAAAGTAAAGATAGGTTTACCAAATTAGAGCCAAGCTCTGATACCAAATGATGCGAACCCCTTCGGTGCGTTGACCGAAAATTCCCACAACAATTTTAATACCAACCTAAGAAAGTTAAAGTGGTAAATAAATGGATAAACACCTTAACCCAAGTTTAAATTTAACCCAAAATTCAAGGATTAACAAACCCTAGCCCAATGGGGGTCACTTAAACAAATTCCAAGGTGGGGGAAATAAACAACAACATAAGAATAACAATACTCAAGCAAAGTTGATTAAATTCCAAGAAGATAACAAGATCAAAGAGGTTTAACCTTACCTCAAGAAGGGGGTCTTCAAGACCTAGCTCTCAAGAGCAATTTTCTTAACATCCAAAATTATCCTTACAAATGAACAAGAAATGTGAATATAATGTACAAAATGGGATAAATGTGCAATTTCGGTATTTACAAGAAAAACCCCGTTTTTGTGAAAATTGCAAGAAAACCCCGTTTTTTTGAAAACTGAGGTGTTTCGGTCGACCGAATTGGTCGAACGAAATTATTTTGGTCGATCTCATGGTCGATCGAAACTGGACTTTCGGTCGACCGAAACTGGACTTTCGGTCGACCGCCACTCATCCGAAAGTGACTGAGGCTTGCTTCAAAAATCTCTACAGACTTTCGGTCGACCGGAATTATTTTCGGTCGACCGAAATTGGCTGATTCCAATTTCTTCTTCTTTTTGGCTCCAACTTGATTCTCGACTTGCTTTTCTTAATTTATTCACATTGTTTAGCCTCGAATCTTGAACCTCTTCAACTTCGGATCTCGTCATGGGTCCCACGGGCACGTGCATCGAGGTTTGACTTTCCCGATTCTCATCAGATAGCCTCCTTGATATTAGTCGTGTAATTGGACCCGGTCCCCAGAAACGGACGTGGCGCACCCCCGCGGTTATTGCTAAACCGATCTTTATTTCCTCATTTCCTTTGGTTCGCTTCATTGGGGTACCTAGTATTGTATCTCCCTTGAGGATGATTATCCCTGACCCTAGCCATTTCTTCTAAGACGATCTCCTCCTTCATCAGGTCTACCAGGGTGTTGTAATACCTCAGCTTTCTGCTTCGGACATCACTCCAAAACATACTTGTCATGTCTAAGCCTCCTTTTAGGGCAGAAAACATCTCCTCCTCGGTGATGTTTTCACAAATGTGCATTTCCTCTGTAAACCGAGCTAGGTAGCTCTTCAAAGAGTCCTCCCTTCCTTGCCTTAAATTTTGAAGACGTTGGAGTGGGAGTTGGCCTGGTCTGGAGGAAATAAAGCCATTTTTGAAAGCTGCTTTCAAATCTCTCCAACTGTGGATGCTGCCAGGAGGGAGTTTTTTATACCAGCGCATTGCACTTCCCTCAAGCGTTAAAGCGAAAGCTTTGAACTTTAACACCGGAGTGGCTCCAGCCATTTTCATACTGGCGCGATAGTTTAAGAGGTGATCGTCGGGGTCGCCTCAATCGGAGTACTTCGTTATCTCCGGCATTTCAAAATCGTGGGGCACTAGGCACTTTCGAATGCCCTCTGTAAAAATGGCTTATTTCCTCTTCGTCATCCAACTCATATGACGGTAATTCACTGTTCTCGTCGTCGTCAAAATTCATTGCACCATGATACCGGTCATAAGGTGGTTGGAGGCAATTTTTCCCTCGTGGTGGCGAAAATTGGTCATATTTTGGCCTTTGAAAAGTTGGTTGGGCCCCTTGAGTTCGGGAACGAGCTCCTTCTGCTCTTCTCTCCCGCCTATTTCTAGGCTCATGTGAGGGGCTCAATTTTTCTGCTCCTATATCATATCTATCTTTAGGCATTTGACTCCGTGAAAGGGCTTCTTCAGCCCTTCGCTCCCGCCTATTTTTAGGCACTTGCGCATGGTGTCGACCTTGTTTAGTTCGAACTTCTCGTTTTCCCCTGAACAACCCCCCTATTCGGCTAAAAACGCTTCCAGACTTTGAGGGTGAGGCCTCTCCACGGTCATTAGGTGGTTGACCTTGTTCTCTTGGTGCCTCATGCACTGGGTTTTCTTCATCGTATGGGACAGATTCCACCTTGGCATATGCCTGCAGATCTTGGTAATAATACGACGCAGTGTCCGCATCAAATGGTGAGTAATGTGGCTGCGAGTACTGCGGGGGCATCATAGGTTCATTTACAACGTATCCTCTGGCCATATAGGCGTTCATCGCAGCGGTTTGTTCTATCTGCTATTTTTGCATTTCCAACATATGAGCTGGCATGCGCGTCATATCTCGCAGCATGCGATGGTTCTGGTGCCAACGTGGAGGATTAGATTGAGCTACTCCCTGATTTGTGTCCTCTTGAGGTTTCTAGGAAGCATCCTCCTCACTGTGAAGTTCCTCCTCGTTTCTTTGAGGGTTAGCATTGTTATCACTTTCATTCATGTCTATAGCGATTTTTGATCTTGTCCTTTCTCTCAAGGATAGGTGAACTTCTATTTCAAAGCTTCAAACCTTTTTCAAGGTTAGTAAACTTGTATTTCAAAGTTTTAAACCTTTTTCAAGGGGTTTCCTTCATTTTTCAAGGTTTTTTGTAGTATTTCTCCACTCTTTTCCAAGAGGCTCTTCACCCTTTTTCAAGGTCTTAGTGGTTCTTCACTCTTTTCCAAGAGGTTATCCGTCCTTTTTCAAGGTTTTGTGTAGCTTTTTACCACGTGATTTCGTAGTTAGAAGTGTGGGTTCCCACAAATGGTGCTAAAATGTTGACCACAAAATTTGGTAGGACCTTGGATCAACACGTCTCAGCTCCTCCCTCTTGAACACGTTGACCTCCTGCGCACTATGACAAACAATCAGCTTACAAAGGGGGTCGAGGTGGCTCCCCTTTACACTCCGATGCCTAAGTCAGTGCTCATTTCAAGCAAATATAAATTGGGTACGGGAAATATAAGTGTGTAAAAGAGAGAAAAGGGAGTGAGAGTAAAATATTGAGTTAGAGTATTGGATTACCAACCTTTTTTTGGAGGAAAGTGTGCTCTATTTATAGGATGAGTAATTATCTTGGATTGTGACACGTGTTATGCTTGACACATGTCTTTACCCCAGCCGTTGAGGAGGTAAGCTACTTTTTGGGATGTAATCATTGCTACCAGCAGTAGGAGTGGGGCGCTTGTCATATCCTTCATAAAGGTAACGTCTTGTCAAGCTACAGTCAACTGAGGAAAGTTACATATTTCTGACACTCTCCGTTGTCCCATCTCAGATCCGGGGTGTTTGACTCGATGTAAAATCTACCCTCCAAGTATAAAGGGGTCAAGTTGTAGCCTAGTAATAATCCAGGGTCATTCTTCCTAGGGATTTTATTGGTGTCGTAATATTTGCTAAATTCAAAACTTAAACTACGATTTCAATTGTGCTAAAGTGAAATTGGAGAAAATATAATTAAATTGCAATGAAAGGGAAATTTGAGTGGAGTTATTCTTTCGCTATCAATTGGGCTTTGCAAATAGATTTAGCATGAATTTCTTGAGATCGATAAAATTTGGAAATATTAGTACGAAAATTAATCAATTTATTTTACGGCATTAGTCGAGCATGTTATGTGCATATTCAATACATATCACATCAGCGACATTAATCCAAGTAAAATAATTTGAAAATTTAAAACACTCGTTAATTATTATCAATCACAAGAATTCATCTATAACGAATTAAAACATACCCATTAAAGCTAAGAATAACTCCTCTCAAATATAACTTAGCCGAACATAATTAAATTAAACGAAACAAAATTCAAACAAACCATAACCATAAATCAAACAAAATTCAAATTTGGAAATGAGATTTCAATACTAAAATAAATCTAAAATCAAACTAACATTGACGGATAAAATTATGTAAACTAATGGTTATAACAACTGAAAATCTAAATAAAGGCAATAAAAAATGGACAAAAACTGCTCAAAACTGAAGCTGCTGCCGAGAGCTGTAGCTGCTGGAATGAGAGTTGAGGTTGGTGCTGGAGTGCAGTGCTGGCCGCGGCTGAAGGTGTTTTGTGCTGTGTGGGGAGGCTGCTGCTGGCGATGAAGGAAGACAGAGGATGGGGCAAGCTGCAGCTGAAGGTTATGGATGGAGGTAGAGGGTGTTGCGTGGATGGAGCCAAGTGTAGAGGCAGTGTGTGAGGTGCGAGAGAGGTGAGCTGCTGGCCGTGAGAAAGAAGGGAAGACAGCGGCTGGTGGTTTGCTGTGGAAGATGAGGGCAGACAGAGAGACGTGAGGTAGAGGGTGTTGCGGCTGGCTGAAGTAGAGGAGCGGCTGGTGGTTGAAGTGAGGTTCAAGGTGGAAGTTTGGTGCGGCTGTTGTGCAGTAGTTGAGAAGACAGCGGGGTTGGGGCTGCTGGTTGGTCTGTGCGAGAAGAAGGCAGCGAGAGAGAGAGAGAAGAGGAAACAGAGGAGAGTTGAGAGGGAGGCTAAGTCTGGTGGCTGGTTGCTGATGACTGAGGGGCTGCTGCTGCTGAGTGAGTTCCGTGAGGGAGAAGAGGATGCTGTGCTTGAGGGAATGAAAAGAAGACAGACAGAAGGAGAGGGTGTATGCGGCTGTTGAGTGGATGATGAAGATGCCAAGAGAGGGACTCAGGGACGGCTGTGAGTTGCTGGGTATTAAGGGAGAGAGATGGTGAAGATGATAGAGAAGTTGGCTGCAGGATCAAGATGAAAAATCAGAGAGAGTGCGTGAGTGGTAGGTTTTTGGTTGGGTGAGAGATTTTGGGTTGGAAATTGGCCCAAAAACATGCGTGTGGATTTATTCTTTTTGGGCTTTTTCAGGTTAATTCAGCTAGGGGTTTGGGTTAAAATTCGTCCAAATTGTACCTGCAATTAAATAAATGAAATTATTAGCAAATGAAATCAATTTAGAGTTTAAGAATTAAAATTAAATCTTTTATAAGTTTTACTCTAAATCACAAAATTTATATCCCAAAATTGTATATTTTCATTTATTTATTTCTTTAAAATACGTAAAATTGGACAATAATCACACTCCCCAACTAGCTTTTTGCTAGTCTCTAGCAATTCAAGCGAATTAATCACTCAAGCATTCAATAAACAAAGGCCATATATATGTGGATGACAGTAATGCAAATATTGACCTCATGAAAAGCTCACAACCATTGGGACTCAACTGTTCTTACCACAAGCCAACTTAAGATCAAAATGTCAATGTAAACGTAAAGGTAATGTTGATGTTCTCAAGAGAATTGATAAAGAGTGATGGAAGAAGAGGTTTGCATATTTCAGTGATAATAATAGAACAAGAAATTCCAATAGAAGTATACGACGCAATGGTAGCATATATTTTTTTTCTCTATAGGATAAGGAAATAAAAGAAGTTGGTAGAAATCGAAGACTTTCAAAATATAAGTAAGGATAATAATTTTCACTTTTAATCACACTTCAAGCTTGCTTTCTTCTTCACATCCTTTATTTTCTCTTCAATACGTCTCCCTTTTCTTTTTCTTTTTTTTTTTTTTTTTTAAAATTGAGATCCTCTCAAATAATTTTTCAACATTTTCCTCTAGTCTCAATGACTGTCAAATACTTTCCAACTTTTCTTTCTTTTCATGCACTGAACATTTTTTCTTCAAATATGGAGCAAAAATAATTATCCTCACTTATACTTGAAAGTAGAAACAAGGTTATGTATTTATGGAAGCAATGTCTGGATGTAATGTCATTTTTAATGTGAAATAGATGAAAGGGCTTTGTGGCTATGAAGGAATTTTGTGGATATGAAGGGATTTGTGATGGGAAGAGAATATGATAATATTAGCTTCAAAGGATCAAATTTTTATTTGACATTGACCTTCATCGTTTCTCAAGTGTAAACCACCAACAATCCACAATCCGTGGAATGATGCCCAATGGAAGTAGCAATATCAAACAAGGGCAATATAAGAAAACCACCAATCACTCAACTCTCATAATGAAAAAATAAAATTACTTAAACTTGAGAGAGCTCTAGTTGTATGTGTTGACTATCCATCTTACCACAAGGCTTAAATTCATGCATAAATTTTTTTTTAGGAGGGAGGTCTTTACAGAATAACAAAGATATAACTCAAGACTCAAGATGTACTCAATTTTAATGCTCAACTATCACAAAAGAATTTATGCAAAACAAGTACATTTGAGTCACTCTCCCCCCAACTAAAATCAGACATTGTCCTCAATGACTCAAAGAGAAGAAAAATGAACGGTGAATAATAAACACGACTCAAAATGAAACCAAGCTAAAGGAGAAGAGTGTACCTGAGAGGAGGCTTATGCACATGAGCAATTATTCAAGAATGAAAAACTAAAAAATGAAGAAAAGAATAAAACTGCAAAAAGAAAAGAAAATATATACAAAATAATAAAAGTTAGTTCCAAGAAGATCAGCCGCTGGAAGCAGGGTCCAGCAGAGGTAGTTCATTAATATCAGCAGAAAAATTATCCAAAAATGGTTTCAGACGTTGTCCATTAACTTTAAAAACAGCACCAGTTTTTGGATCCAAGATTTCAACTGCTCCATAAGGGTAAACAGTTTGCACAATGTAAGGACCAATCCATTTAGTTCTCAACTTACCAGGAAAGAGATGAAGCTTAGAGTCATACAACAAAACTTTCTGAGAAGGGAAAAATGATTTTCTAAAAATTTTCTTATCGTGAAAAACTTTCATTTTCTCTTTTGAAATTTTTGCATTCTCATAAGCTTCCAAACGTAATTCATCTAACTCATTCAATTTCAGTTTCCTAAATTCACCAGCTTGATCTAAGTCAAAGTTGAGTGTTTTGATTGCCCAATAAGCTTTATGTTCAATTTCAACCGGCAAATGACAAGGTTTTTCAAATACAATTCTATATGGAGACATTCCAAGAACAGTTTTAAAAGCAGTCCTATAGGCCCATAAAGCATCATCCAATTTTATAGCCCAATCTTTTCTATTTGGATTAACTGTTTTTGTCAAAATGCCTTTAATTCCAGGTTGGCTAGTTCAATTTGACCATTAGTTTGAGGGTGATAGGGAGTGGAAATCTTATGTCTAATGCCATATTTCTTTAACAGAGTTTCAAAAGGTTTATTACAAAAATGTGTTCCTCCATCGCTAATAATGGCCTTAGGCATACCAAACCTAGAAAAAATATGTTCTTTCAAAAATTTGAGCACAACTTTATGGTCATTAGTTCTACATGGAATAGCCTCTACCCATTTTGACACATAATCAACAGTAACCAATATATATAGATATCCAAAAGAAGGGGGAAAAGGACCCATAAAATCTAATCCCCAACAATAAAAAATTTCAAGAACAAGGATTGGAGCTAATGGCATCATATTCCTATGGCTGATACTACCAAGTTTCTGACATGCTTCACAATTTTTACAAAATGTATGGGCATCCTTAAATAAACTAGGCCAATAAAAATCACATTGAAGTACCTTAGCAGCTGTTTTCTGCGAAGAGAAATGGCCTCCGCAAGCATGAGAATGACAGAAAGTAAGAACTTGTTGTACCTCGTCATCAGGAACACATCTTCGAATGATCTGATTAGCACAATATTTGAATAAGTATGGATCATCGTAGAAGAAGTTCCTTGCAATAGCTTTCATCCTCATTTTGTCTTGGACACTCCAATTTGAAGGCATATGACCTGTAACAAGATAATTAACCAAGTCAGCAAACCATGGAACAATATTCAAACTAAATAACTGTTCATCAGGAAATGAATCATTTAAAGGGTGAGAAGCTTTTGAATTCTCAGAATTTAATCTGGATAAATGATCAGCGACAACATTTTCCACCCCTTTTTTATCCTTAATTGTAATGTCAAATTCCTGCAATAACAAAATCCATCGAATGAGTCTAGGTTTAGCATCTTTCTTTGTGAACAAATATTTAAGAGCATAATGATCAGTAAAGATGGTAACAGGGGTCCCAATAAGATAAGTTCGAAATTTTTCCAGTGCAAAAACTATAGCTAGCAGCTCTTTTTCAGTAGTTGTATAATTTAATTGAGCTTGATTCAAAGTTCCGCTAGCATAGTAGATTACATAAGGTTCCTTACCTTTCCTCTGGCCAAGCACTGCCCCTACAGCTATATCACTTGCATCACACATTAATTCAAAAGGTAGAGACCAATCAGGTGATCTAACTATGGGTGCAGTGGTGAGTGCCTTTTTTAAATGTTCAAAAGCTGCAGTGCATTCATTAGTCCAAACAAATTTTGTATCATGCATCAAAAGTGTAGTCAAAGGTTTTGCTATGATACTGAAATCTTTTATGAACCTCCTATAAAAACCTGCATGACCTAAAAATGATCGAACGTCTTTTACGGTTCAAGGAACAGGCAACCTAGAAATAGAATCTACTTTTGCCTTATCTACTTCCATGCCTTTAGCAGAAATTATATGACCTAAAACAATTCCTCGTGTTACCATGAAATGGCATTTCTCCCAATTAAGGAGAAGTTGCTTATCTTCACACCTGCATAAAACAACTTTCAAATTTGTTAGGCAATCATCAAATGAATTACCATACACAGAGAAATCATCCATAAAAACTTCCAAAATTTTTTCCATCATGTCACTGAATATGCTAAGCATGCATCTTTGAAAGGTTGTTGGGGCATTACAAAGACCAAAAGGCATTCTTTTAAAAGCAAACGTCCCAAAAGGGCAAGTAAAAGTAGTTTTTTCTTGGTCTTCTAATGCTATTTCAATTTGATGATAGCCTGAAAAACCATCCAAGAAACAATAGAATGAATGTCCAGCAACTCTTTCTAGCACTTGATCTAAAAATGGTAAAGGAAAGTGGTCTTTTCTGGTCATGAAATTCAATTTCCTATAATTTATGCACATTCTCCAACTAGTGGGTACTCTTTTAGTTATCATTTCTCCCTGTTCATTTTCAACAACAGTAACCCCAGTTTTCTTAGGTACTACATGAGTAGGACTTACCCACTTGCTGTCTGCAATAGGATAAATAATACCCGCATCAAGTAATTTTAAAACTTCATTTTTAACAACCTCTTTCATATTAGGGTTTAGCCTTCTTTGAGATTCCCTTGAAGGATTAGCATTTTCTTCTAGGAAAATTCTATGAGTGCACACTAGAGGACTAATTCCCTTAATATCCGCTATAGTCCAACCTATTGCAGATCTATGATCGTTCAACACTTTCAACAACATATTTTCCTGATCACAAGTAAGAGCAGAAGAGATTACCACAGGGTATGATTCATTAGGTCCCAAGAATGCATACTTTAGTTCCGATGGAAGAGGTTTAAGCTCCAGAGTTGGCATCTTCTCTGCCGATGTTTGCATGGGTGTCTGGCTAACATTTAGAGGCTCAATGTTGGGCTGCCAAGTTCTTACAGCTGCTATTTTTACACCTTTTAAAGGGTCTTGAATGCTGTCCAATTCGAGATTCTGCTCAAGTTGCTCATCAGGATCTTCTAACTCAACTAGCAGCTCTTCCAGCATATTAACGTCCTGTACTTCATCAAAATCTTTTGGTTGCCTACAAGCATTGAAAATGTTAAGCTCCAAAGACATATTTCCAAAAGTCAACTTTAAAATACCACTCCTACAATTTATTAAAGCATTTGAAGTTGCAAGAAATGGTCTACCAAGAATAATAGGGATTTGAGGGGAAGTTTTAGGTGTACTTTGAACATCAATAACAACAAAATCAACTGGGTAATAGAATTTATCGACTTGAACCAAAACATCCTCAATTATTCCTCTAGGCATTTTTACAGATCTATCTGCTAATTGTAAAATCATGGGGGTGGACTTAAGTTCACCTAGACCAAGTTGTGTATACACACTAAAGGGCAAAAGATTCACACTCGAACCTAAATCTAGCAATGCATGACCAATACGAGTGGTTCCTATCATACAAGCAATGGTTGGAGAACCAGGATCTTTAAATTTTTGAGAAGTCTGACATTGTATGATAGAACTCACTTGTTCAGTTAAAAATGTCTTATTCTTAACAGCTAACTTCCTCTTTACTGTACACAAATCCTTAAGAAATTTAGCATAGGCAGGGACTTGTTGAATTGCATCTAACAGAGGAATATTTACCCTAACTTGCTTAAAAATTTCATGAATTTCTGTTTGATTTTTGGTCTTATTACCAGGTTGTAATCTTTGAGGAAAAGGGGCGGGGGGTGCACCTACTATTTGCCTAGGTGGTTCCTGAACATCAGATAGAGATTTTAATACAGTATCATCAACAGAAGGTTTAGCTTGCTTACCCACCAAGTCCTCTTTAGGTTCAGGAACTTGGATTTGCTTACCGTTTCTCAAGGTAGTTACTGCTTTCACATGTCTCATATTGGATTCATCGACCCCATTGTATTGAGTTTGAGGATTAGGCATTGGTTGAGCTGGAAACTTACCTTTTTCTGCTGCACTTACCTGAGTAGTCAGCTTTGTAAGCTGAGATCGGATGTCATTAATGGCCTGAGAGTTTTGATTGTTGATGGCAGCTTGGCTTTGCATGAATTGTTGGATTTGGTCTTCCAGACTTCTCTTCTGCGGTGGCATATAAGGTGTTGGTTGTGAAGGTCCAGCATTGTTGCCAACATTATTGCTTCCTCCTTGATCATTCCTCCAACTGAAATTTGGATGATTTCTCCAACCTGGATTATAAGTACTCGAATATGGATTAGAATAAGGTTTGGAAATCATATTAACAGCAACAGATTGATCAAAATACATCTCTTTTAGTTGGGGAAGTGCAGGACAATCAGAGGTTAAATGTTGTGCATCATCACAAATTGAACATTTTTCTAAGATAGTGGAAGAGGAATTGACTTCATTCACTTTTTGAGTTTCCAAATTTTCAAGTTTTCGAGTGATGACAGCCAATCGGGCATTTATGTCATCATCTGCTCTAAGTGAATGAATTCCATTTCCAGATGCGATTTTTGGAAATTCGGTTTTTATTGTAACACTCCTATCAAACTCATCAATGTTATCCCAAGATTGGGAATTTTCAGCTAAATCATCAAAAAACGTAAAAACGTCATTCGGGTCTTTTGCAAAGAAGTCACCATTACTCATGGTTTGCACAAATTGTCTCATTTCTGGTCTGAGCCCTTCATAAATTTTTTTTGTTAACATCCATTTTTCATAACCATGATGGGGGCAAGATAACAACAAATCTTTAAATCTTTCCCAACTAGTGTAAAAATTTTCATTATTCTTTTTGAGAAAAATTCATGATTTGTCTTTGAATAGCGGTGGTTCTTTGTGGTGGAAAAAACTTTTTAATGAACTCTTTCCGCATATTTGCCCAGTTTGTAATTGAACTAGGTCTCAAAGAGTTAAGCCACGACTTAGCTTTATCCTTTAGTGAAAAAGGGAAAAGCTTGAGTCGAATGACTTCCTCAGTGCAATTTCGTTCAAGAAAAGTAAAACAAACCCCCTCGAATTCCTGGATGTGGTGATATGGACTCTCTGATGGCATCCCATGGAAGCGTGGTAGATGATCAATCATTCCCGGTTTAAAGTTGAAAACCGCTGCATTTGCAGGTGTCACTATGCATGACGGAGTGCTTGTCATCGTTGGAAAAATGTAGTCTCTAAGACTTCGAACGACTGGCGCCTCATTTGGATCTGCAATATTTTCCATTACTACCTGCTGATTTTCAAGAATTAGAAATTGGTTAGTAGGTTCCGATCTTACTAATCGCTTAGAATTATCTCGAAACCAAACGGACATAAACAAAGAATAATATCAAGAATAGTAGTCGAACAAAAAAAAAAAATAAAATAAGAAGAATTCAGCAAAAATCAATTAACACCAAAATAATCCCTGGCAACGGCGCCAAAAACTTGACTCGATGTAAAATCTACCCTCCAAGTATAAAGGGGTCAAGTTGTAGCCTAGTAATAATCCAGGGTCATTCTTCCTAGGGATTTTATTGGTGTCGTAATATTTGCTAAATTCAAAACTTAAACTACGATTTCAATTGTGCTAAAGTGAAATTGGAGAAAATATAATTAAATTGCAATGAAAGGGAAATTTGAGTGGAGTTATTCTTTCGCTATCAATTGGGCTTTGCAAATAGATTTAGCATGAATTTCTTGAGATCGATAAAATTTGGAAATATTAGTACGAAAATTAATCAATTTATTTTACGGCATTAGTCGAGCATGTTATGTGCATATTCAATACATATCACATCAGCGACATTAATCCAAGTAAAATAATTTGAAAATTTAAAACACTCGTTAATTATTATCAATCACAAGAATTCATCTATAACGAATTAAAACATACCCATTAAAGCTAAGAATAACTCCTCTCAAATATAACTTAGCCGAACATAATTAAATTAAACGAAACAAAATTCAAACAAACCATAACCATAAATCAAACAAAATTCAAATTTGGAAATGAGATTTCAATACTAAAATAAATCTAAAATCAAACTAACATTGACGGATAAAATTATGTAAACTAATGGTTATAACAACTGAAAATCTAAATAAAGGCAATAAAAAATGGACAAAAACTGCTCAAAACTGAAGCTGCTGCCGAGAGCTGTAGCTGCTGGAATGAGAGTTGAGGTTGGTGCTGGAGTGCAGTGCTGGCCGCGGCTGAAGGTGTTTTGTGCTGTGTGGGGAGGCTGCTGCTGGCGATGAAGGAAGACAGAGGATGGGGCAAGCTGCAGCTGAAGGTTATGGATGGAGGTAGAGGGTGTTGCGTGGATGGAGCCAAGTGTAGAGGCAGTGTGTGAGGTGCGAGAGAGGTGAGCTGCTGGCCGTGAGAAAGAAGGGAAGACAGCGGCTGGTGGTTTGCTGTGGAAGATGAGGGCAGACAGAGAGACGTGAGGTAGAGGGTGTTGCGGCTGGCTGAAGTAGAGGAGCGGCTGGTGGTTGAAGTGAGGTTCAAGGTGGAAGTTTGGTGCGGCTGTTGTGCAGTAGTTGAGAAGACAGCGGGGTTGGGGCTGCTGGTTGGTCTGTGCGAGAAGAAGGCAGCGAGAGAGAGAGAGAAGAGGAAACAGAGGAGAGTTGAGAGGGAGGCTAAGTCTGGTGGCTGGTTGCTGATGACTGAGGGGCTGCTGCTGCTGAGTGAGTTCCGTGAGGGAGAAGAGGATGCTGTGCTTGAGGGAATGAAAAGAAGACAGACAGAAGGAGAGGGTGTATGCGGCTGTTGAGTGGATGATGAAGATGCCAAGAGAGGGACTCAGGGACGGCTGTGAGTTGCTGGGTATTAAGGGAGAGAGATGGTGAAGATGATAGAGAAGTTGGCTGCAGGATCAAGATGAAAAATCAGAGAGAGTGCGTGAGTGGTAGGTTTTTGGTTGGGTGAGAGATTTTGGGTTGGAAATTGGCCCAAAAACATGCGTGTGGATTTATTCTTTTTGGGCTTTTTCAGGTTAATTCAGCTAGGGGTTTGGGTTAAAATTCGTCCAAATTGTACCTGCAATTAAATAAATGAAATTATTAGCAAATGAAATCAATTTAGAGTTTAAGAATTAAAATTAAATCTTTTATAAGTTTTACTCTAAATCACAAAATTTATATCCCAAAATTGTATATTTTCATTTATTTATTTCTTTAAAATACGTAAAATTGGACAATAATCAGTGTTACTACAAAGCACCTCGGCTTACTATAAACCAGTTCGGACAGAGAGGGTCCACGCGATATTCTACCTCGACAATCGACCCAAGGAAAAACCCTAAGTTCTGGTCATAGGCTAGGGCCCATTAGGCCCCTACTGGTGATCCATTGGGCTCATTTTGGACACGGTCTCAACATAAATAATTCATACCTCCCTTAAGAATAAAGAGCTTGATCTAAATTTGAACTTAACAAAATTTATAATGCTGAGTCCTCATTCATTAGGGGTAAGACTTCCTTCAGGAGTAATAATAATAAAACTTGGAACCACAATAAGAACAATCCTAGGAAAACAAAAGAATATCAGACTAAGAAGTTTATGCCTAACAAACCTAAAGATAAAAGATTTGATAGGTTTGATAATAAGAGGTCTGATCATAACAACTTTGAGACTAAAAGATATGATAATAATGAATTTGAAAGAAAAATGGAAGACACTAGGAAATGCTTTTATTGTGGTAAAATGGGTCATCTTGTCAATAATTGTTTTAAGAAAATAAGGGATAATAAAAACAACAATCAACAAGAAACTGTGGATATGCAGAATAATAGTGGGGTTGTTTATGTGACTACTTCTTAAAAAATGAAAGATGAATGGATTATTGACTCTGGCTGTACTTTTCATATGTACCCTTATAGGGATTTGTTTGCTAATTTCTTTGACTATGTCTCTGGTTCTGTAAAATTGGGAAATGATGTATCCTATGATATTAAAACTTTGTGATAATAATATCTTGACCCTAAATCATACTAGGTATGTTCCTGACTTAAGAAGAAACCTCATCTCCTTAGGAATTCTAGATGATGAAGGTTATGACATTGGAGTCAATAAAGGATACACAAAAATTTCGAGAAATAATTTGTTGATTACTAGTACAGCTAAGTCTAATGGTATTTACATTCTTTCTGTAAAACCCTATTCTACTGTCTCCCTTATTGCTGAAAATGTTAATAATGACTTGTCTAATCTTTGGCATAAAAGATTAGGTCATGTAGGGCAAAAGGGTCTTAAACTGTTGGAAAAAATGGGGGTATTTGGTAAAGAGATTTTATTAAAACTACCTTTCTATGAAGAACGTACCTTGGGTAAACAAAAAATTTCATCTTTTGGTAAAGGAATCCATAAATCAAATGACATTCTTAAATACTTGCATGGTGATTTATGGGGTCTTGTCCCTATTTGTACTGTTTCTGGATATAAATATTTTTTTCTCATTGTTGATGATTATTCCAGAAAATCCTTGGTACATTTACTGAAATCTAAAGATTAAACTGTTTCTGTTTTTAAAGACTGGATTACCTTGGTTGAAAATTTGAAAAACAAGAAAGTGAAAACTGTTAGAACTGATAATGGTTTAGAGTTCTGTAATTTTGAATTTGAAAAATTTTGCAAACAACAAGGTATCCTTAGACATACGACTGTTTCATACAGTCCACAGCAAAATGGGTTGCTGAAAGGATGAATAGAACATTGCTTGAAAGAACAAGGTGTATGTTAATCCAATCTAATTTACTAAAAAATTTTTGGGGGGAATCAGTTAAAACTGCATATTTTTTGATAAATAAATGTCCTTCAACCTCTGTGGACTATAACATTCCAGATCAGATCTGGAATGATACTGTTCTAGATTATTCCTTTCTTAAAATTTTTGGTTGTGCAGCTTATGCACACCAGTCTCAGTCCAAACTTGATCCCAGATCCCTGAAATGTGTTTTTATTGGTTATGGGGAAGGGGTATAGGACTACAGAATGTGGGTTAAAGAACAGAAAGGTTTTAATGTCATTTTGAGCAGATCAGTTATTTTTAATGAAAATGTTTTTCCCTGCAAGTCTGAAAAACTTATATATCCACTTTGTGAAAATGATTTTTTAATAACTGAAGTGAGTTTTGATGATACTCATATTCAGCATGAGCAACCCCAACATATTCCTGTTGATATCACTACACCCACCACACCTGTTGTGCTTGTTGATATAAGTGATGATGAAACTGATTTAAATAATTACCAATTGGTCAGAGATAGAACTAGGAGGGAAGTTAAACCTCCAGTTAGATTAGATGATTTTGAATATTACTCTGCCTCAACTTTGTATTCCTCTTTAGAATCCGAACCTTGCTCATTTGAAGAAGCAATGAAATCTAAAGATAGAAATTTATGCCTGGAAGCTATGAAAGAGGAAATGAGTTCATTAATAAAAAAACTAGACCTGGACCCTTGTTGAAAAACCTCCTAATAAAAAATTGATTGATTGTAAATGGATTTTTAAGATAAAAGATGCTGATTCAGAAGAAGGTAAGCCTAGATATAAAGCTAGGTTAGTTGCTTAAGGATTTTCTAAAAAAGAAGTCATATATTATACTGAAATATTTTCTCTTGTTGTGAAATTTACTTCTATTAGGATATTATTTGCATTAGTTGCACAGAATAATTTAGAATTAGAGCAGATGGATGTTAAAACTGCATTCTTATATGGTTTGCTTGATGAAACTATTTACATGTCACAACCTAAAGGTTTTGAAAAGAAAAATAAAATTAATCTAGTGTGCCTACTCCAAAAATCTCTATATAGACTGAAGCAAGCACCTAGACAGTGGTACAAGAGATTTGACACATACATTTAGAGTTTAAATTTTCAGAAAAGTCAATATGATCCTTGTTTTTACTTTAAGATTGATAAATTTGACCCTGTATACCTACTTCTGTATGTTGATGACATGTTGATTGCTGGTAAGAGTCTGCATGATATTTCCTGTCTCAAAGAAAATCTGAAAAATGAATTTGAAATGAAAGACCTGGGACCAGCTAGAAAAATTCTTGGAATTGACATTTTTAGAAATAGATCAGCTGGAAATATTTTTCTTAATAAAAAAGGTTATATTGAAAAAGTTTTGAAAAAGTTTTATATATTTGATTCTAAACCTGTTACACTTCCCTTACCTGCTCATTTCAAATTATCCAGTGAACAATGTCCTAAATCTGGTGAAGAGGTTCACAGAATGCACAATGTGCCCCACTCTAATGCAGTAGGCTCTGTGATGTACCTCATGGTCTCAGCCCGACCCGATATTGCCTTCTCTGTTAGTGTTCTAAGCAGATTTATGAGTATCCCAGATGAACCACACTGGGAAGCTCTGAAATCAATACTGAAATATTTGAAAGGAACTTTAAATCTGATTCTTATGTATTCTGAGTCTGAAAATGATTTTAAACTTAAAGGTTTTGTAGATTCTGACTTTGATAAGAATGTTGATAATAGAAAATCTACTTCAGCCTACTTTTTTACTCTAAATGATTCTTGCATCAGTTGGAAAGCACAACTACAAAAGTTAGTTGGTCGCAGAATATATTGCAGCCACTGATGCAGTAAAAGAATGCATGTGGCTGTGGGATTACTATGTGAGATTAACTGTTTAAATGAATTGAGGTTGAAATCTGCACTGATAGCGAAAGTACCTTATACTTGAGCAAAAATCCTATTTTTCATAATAGATCTAAACATATTGATGTAAAATTTCATTTTATTAGAGATATTACTGAAAAAGGATATGTAAAATTAGTAAAGATTCCTACACAGCTTAATCCAGCAGATGCTGGAACCAAAGTAATTCCTATAACTAAATTTAAAGATGCTCTTAAATTGCTTAACATTGTTGAATTTGATACTGCTACTTTGTGCTTTTGCAGGAAATCTTATAAGGGAGATGAATAAACTTGATAGCTGGAGACAGGACATAGTTGCATACTGCACCAAATTAAGGGGAATATCTGTGAAGTAATTTGGCCCAGTTTGCCTAAGCCCAAATCCAGAAGATTCAGCCCAACACATTCCAGCCGAATATGCATCACCTGCTAAATCCATTTAATGTTTAGAATCTAGATCCCAAGTCGCATAACCAAAACGCGACTTTCTTGATTAAAACAGAATTCATTTATGGCCGTTTGATCAACTACATGGGAAGCTCCTGGCAGTTGGATCCTTCTGCCTTTATATCCCAGTCGAAGAGTCCAGAAGAAGGCACTCTCTTCATTTTGATCCATTCTCAGACTTGATATCATCTCTCTCATACGCCATCGTTGAT
This sequence comes from Ligustrum vulgare, assembly GCA_963555705.1. Lineage (NCBI taxonomy): Eukaryota > Viridiplantae > Streptophyta > Magnoliopsida > Lamiales > Oleaceae > Ligustrum > Ligustrum vulgare. The sequence goes on along the minus strand of OY743173.1, from coordinate 34,400,476 downwards.
TTTGGCGATTAATCTCTCTAAATTCCTTTTGATTCTTTAGAAAAAACTTTGTATAAATTCTTCTAATTTGTTGTAATCATTTAGAGAAATTCAATGCTCCTTGTAAGCACGCTTTGTTTGTGATTTTTGAGAGTTTTTTACGCAATTTGTTTGCAATCTGTAGTCTGAAAGTTTTTTGTAAAATCTTTGAGTTTTGATTCAAACTTTACTGTGTTTTTGTAAAGATCGTTTGTAGATCAAATAAAACTTGTATTTTTGTTGGTTTTCTGGGTTTGAATCCTTTACAAAATCAAATACTTTTCATGCACTATTCTCACATTTTCAAGTATAAATCCACAACCACCGACCACCACAGCCACCACGAAGATAACAATCACCTTCTCAACACCATCATTTTCTACATTGCTATCGCCACTGCCATCATCACCAACCACTTTGCTGAGGCTCCAAGCTCCACAGTCCATTCCACGATCCCAACCAGTCACCATAGTCCATAGTCATCCGTCTGAAGTAGGAGCAGCGAGAGGAAGCATGATGCCGACAGAGACATGTTAGTGACTACTGATTGCCAACTCATTGGGCAGTGACTACTGCTACCACCTACCGCCTTTGACTTGGATGATGTTGGCACCAAGGTGGACCGTGGTGATGGTGAGGTCGCCTAGCAATTTGTGGAGATATCTCCAGGGAAGCAGTGTAGCGCCCCGAGTTCCGTATACCCGATTCACTACGTCATTTTCTGTCTAAGTTTTTCGAATAATATTTTTGCGGAAGAAATAATTGAAATTCATTTTTGGCAATATTAAATAAACTGTAATGGCCGATAAAATTGAAAACATTTATGAAACCATTTGAAATAGTAAATCGAACCATTAATTTTGTAAAGAAATTGACAATGTCATAATTTCTCAAATAAATGAACTTCTCTAAATTATTCGATTGTTTGGAAAAATACGGAAATCATTAACGTCAAACTTTCAACCATTTAAAGATTATTGCCACCATCATTCATCGCTCGCCACCGTCTCTGAAATCTGCAAAACTGTTAAAAAGTAGGGTGAGTATTTCATGGGGGAAATACTCAGTAGACTCATCGCAAATTAATTAATTTATAAGATGATTAAACACATAAATCCCGGCTCTTATAAAACGGGCATTGATAGAGCTTCTTTATAAAACGGCTCTTGATAAATCTCATATTGTGCATTACAGCACGGGACATATTTTGAAAATCATAGGCTCTTTGAAAACAGCTCTTTAAAAACAGCTCTTTGAAATAGCTCTTTGAAAACATCTCTTTGAAAACAACTCTTTGGAAATAGTTCTTTGAAAACATTTCTTTGAAAACAGCTATTTGAAAACAACTCTTTGAAAATAGCTCTTTGAAAACTTTGAAAACAGTTTTTTGAAAATAGCTCTTTGAAAACAACTCTTTGAAAATAGCTCTTTGAAAACTTTGAAAACAGTTCTTTGAAAATAGCTCTTTTGAAAACAACTCTTTGAAAATATCTCTTTGAAAACAACTCTTTGAAAACAGCTCTTTGAAAACAGCTCTTTGAAAATATCTCTTTGAAAACCATATACTTATAAAAACACATTTTAATTATGCCAAGCATAATTTTCTTTTGAAAGCATAACATAGGATAGGATCAAAATCCTCATAAACATATTGAGACATAAGAATTTTACCGAACTTAGGTGGTAAGAATTCTTATGCAGTAAGTATACCAAGCATAATTTTTGAAATTCATAGGGATCATTTGCATCATAACATAGGATAGGATCGAAATCCTCATAAACATATGCGACAGGAATTTTACCGAACTTAGGTGGCAAATCCTCATAAACATATGGAAACATAGGAATTTTATCGAACTTAGGTGGCAAATCCTCATAAACATAGGGAGACACAAGAATTTTACCGAACTTAGGTGGCAAGAATTCTTATGTGTAGCGCTACTAAAACTCCGGTCCCCTTAACATATCATAACTTATCATATGGGACCCATAGCAATCTTGGTAGATTGATTTCATAGCAATGATCCAAAAAAACATTTTCGTGAAGCATAGGGGTATACTTACTTTTCGTAAAAACATAAAGTATATTTTCTTTTCATAAAAACATACTTACTTTTCATAAAACATAAGGTATATTTACCTTTCATAAAAACATACTTGCTTTTCTTAAAAATTGACTTTCACAAGTCACATGACATTTATATGAAATCATAATTTAAATCAATTAATAAGTGCGAGTCTACCTCAAATCCGACGAGTGCAAAGTTGAGCGGGAATGACTTCAATTTCTTTAAATTCTCCGTACGCTTCGTCTTAGCCAATAAGTCACTTTAGTATATCGAATATATAGTTCAAAATGATAAATTATAATTTGAGGACTAAAATTGATGTTTTGAAAGTTGAGGGACTAAAATGAATACTTTTGAAAGTTTAGGGACTAAAATAGATATTTTGAAAGTTGAGGGATTAAAATGAATACTTTTGATAGTTAAGGGACTAAAATGAATATTTTCAAAAGTTGGGATTTAAAATGAATATTTTGAAAGTTGAGTCGGAAACTCAAAACAATAGGGTTGAAATAATATATTTTAAAACAATAGGGGCTGATTAAAACTCATTTAAAACTTAAGGGCTGAAATTGATAAGTTTAAAAGCTGAAAGGACTGAAATAAAACCTTTGAAACTAAAAGGGACTGAATTGGATTGTTTTAAAATCATAGGGGCTGATTTGAAACATTTCAAAACTTGGGGCTTTAAGTGCAAATTCTGGAAATTTAAATATATAATATCAATCTCTTTCTCTCTACCCTAATCAGATACATTCGAAGAGAGAGAAAGAGGTGAAGACGACGATAGAGGGGAAAACGCGAGCTGAGGGATTTACTGGTCTCCAACCGTCAACTCACCGGCGCAACACTGGCGCCAGATACGAAGAGCGGTGGGGGTGAAAATAGGCTAAGTTCTGGGCTGATTGGGTGCGAGATTGATGGTTAAATCAAAGCTGGAAATCGAGATCGAAGTTGTGACTTCCGAAACAAATAACGAGGTTGCTGTTTGGTGATGATGATGATGAATCAGAGACTGGTTTTGAGTTGAGGAAATTGGGCAGTGATGAATTTCCGGTGAATCAGTCGGCGGTCGAGGTGAGTAACTGGGCTTCTTCTATTTCTTGGTTTGGGTTTTGATTTTGGATGATTGATTTGGGACTAGGTTTGATCGATGATGAAATGATGAATACTGTGGTTGATTGCAAATTGGTTGATGGTTATGGTTGCTGTGGAATTGATGTTGGTGTGGTTGATTCATGGTGATGAAGGTGGAGCTTGCAGGCAGTAGAGATGGTATTTGAAGCGTAAGTGATTGATAATGGGTTGGTTTGATGGACTGATGATGCTTGGTTGTCTAGCTGCAGGAGGGAACTGTAGTGTTGTGTGATGATGGTGATGAATGCTAAGTTGATAGCTGGAGATGGAGATGAATTTATTGTGTTTCATGTCGTGACTTGGTACTGGTTAGGAATTAAAGAAGAAAGTAGTGGAGAATTTGGTAGGTTTGTGGTCTCCAGGTGCATGTGCTGAGTGGAATCTGATGATGGAAAATTGGTGCTGTAAAGGAATTTGTGGGGATATGAATGATAATGATGAAGATGCTTTGTGTTGGGTGGAAAAAAACGTGGGGATGTAATCAACTAAAAATTAGACTAACTTTGATCAAGAAACGTTTTTAAAACAGATATATTTTGGATCGAAAATAAATTTGAGAATAAATAAATTTTGAGATAAAAATTGAATTACGTATTTTGGACTTGAAATAATTTAAATAAGGAAAATTGAGATATTTTAATAATTTTGGAATTCAAAATGATTTTGAAAATAATACTTTGAATAAATAATTAAAATAACATAATTTTAGAAATTCGGATTTTAATTTAAAATCGAACAAATTCGATATTTCTTGACTTGGCTAGACGAATCCGTCGCGGCGTTAACTTCAAAACAATGGGTGAAATAGTAGCGACACAATTTTCTAAATATTAAAATAATTATTTATTGCGTAAAATTTCTGAGTCGTTACAATCTTACCTCCTTAAAATAATTTCGTCCTTGAAATTAAACTTACTTGATCTTATGAATTCTGAATACTTAATCAGAATCTCTTCTTCTTTTTCTTATGTAGCATCATCGCTACCATATTTAACCCAACCATATTTAACCCACTGGACTTTGACTAAATGCATCACTTTGTTTTCTCAAGAACATGGACTTTTCTATAGACATATGTGTCTACTCAAAAATTCTTCTGAATCGTAAGTGACTGAAAGTTCACTATTCTTTGAATTCCATTATTATGAACCAAAAACAACATAACTTATTCATAGATGATCAACTTATTTCATAATCTCAATACATTATCACCTTCAATTATCATCATCATATCATTCCTTACAATTTTCTATTGTACATTTATATTCAACTAACCTTACGTTCATCATCATTATCTCACATAATCCCAAACAACATCATGTCTCTTTACTAATTTCTGTAATTCCATAAAAAAAATCTCTTCAAGTTTCCATAAATCTTTACTGATATATCAAACCATAATAATTTGTCATCTCTAAACTTCTTATCATCGAATATTCCCAAAATAATCAAAACAATTCCCAATCGTATGTAAAAATTTCATCATATCTTGTAGTATTCATGTAACATGTCACTTATCATCGTATCATGTGACCTCAGATATTCGTATATATCTCTAAAATTTCAACAAATCTTTACTGACATCTCATATCATAATAATTTTTCCTTTCTTCTTATCATCGAATATTCCAAAAAAATAATCAAAGAATTACCTGAATATTCTCTCTACGTAATATACCCAAACATATCAACATAATATCATCAACTTATCTTTCCAATATTTGTAACCCAAAATTCAGTAAACAAATATCTTCCAAATAACTAAGATTCTTTACTTAAATGTCACCAATTTCCTGCAAAGTATTTCTTTCACTTATACATACTTATGAATTCTGATTCAATACGGTCCTTATTTCTCTTTCACGTATTCCCGTATCATCTCACTATACCTTGATTATTATACCAAAAATATCAGTACCAAAATCCAATAAAATATTCCATATCTCCAATCTTATCATCAAATTTTCTTTTGTCGAGAAAAATAACAGCGCATTAACTCTTGTTCCCACTTTTCATTTTTCTATACTTTAAATCATACATCAAGTACTCGGTATCAAATACTCATTCTAGCTGAGAGCTAAGATACTAACTTAAAACAGCATCACAAGGATCAAATATGTTATTCTCAAACTTAAGAAACTTCACTAATTTCCCAAATCTGAAATTCAAAATTAAAATTTTCTATTCTCCCAAACTTCAATTCATATCACACTTTATGAACAATACTCTGATTAATTTTATCACCATTAAATAAGACTTCTGTAAATCATATAGGATTCCTCATCAAATTTGCTTAACCCAAATATACCATCCCATAATTAAAAATCACACAACTGATCATCTCAGATTTTCCATTGTTGTAGCCAAAATATTTACTCACTTCAGAGAGCCGGGTCGTTACATGTCCTCTTCAGGATGGACAAGGCTACATCCCTAGCTTCCCTTACTTACCATACTTCTAACTTACACCTCCTACTTGCATGTAAATACCACTCCACGTCTAGCTTTTGAAGATAGGACCTTATTCACAATATAATCATAAACTAAGTTGAAATCTCTTAAAAATGTGATCTATGCCATTCTTGTGCAATCTTAAATTTCTATAAACACTCAAGACTATGAAGTATAAACCTCTCGCACTAAAAAAAATTGTAACGGGAAATAGGAAGAGTTCTTCCTACAAAACCTTAGGTAAGGATTTCATATCAAAATCATGTTTCAATCAATTACAATCCATTATTTTCATTGGAAAACATATTTTATATGGACAATTAACGTGCAAAGTACGTTTAGAAAACTAATAAATTATAAAATGCACACTGTTTCGTCTTCTATATATTAGTTTGTTTATCAATATGAATTGATTCACACCAGTGCACTCAATTAGAAATTAAATATTATTATTAAGCTAGTTTCAACTCGACATTTTAGGCTAATATATGCCTTTGAGCTTACTTTGGAATCTATTAATTTATTTGTTGGAAAATCGCGATTTCAAAACGTACCAAATTGCAAAAAATGATTTGATTTAGAAAATGAAATAGTTTGGCTTGAAAAAATTTCAAACATTTTTAAATGATTTGATTTGAAGCATTTCTATAAATTGTCCAAATCAAATTGTTTTCATCCCTAATATTTGGAGTCATATGCAAAATTGAGATTGTCGGTTTGTGTAATCGACCACTCCAAACGAAATGAATGGTCAGTCCAAAAGTTGGAGGCTAATTTGCTATTGTCATAATAAATTGGGGACTAACGGTATATTTTTTCCTGCAGAGATGTACTTCTCCTTCCACGACGTCGTAATACAGTTGCAAACCCTGTCTATATATCTTGCTTCGAAGTTCAGTACCTCGGTTGCTGCTATTCACTACTATTCACTGACAACTATAAACTACATCGTAATAATCGACCGATGAACAACAGCAGCATATCCATCCCGGTTTCGGACTCCGATTCTGACGACCCATCGGGTCGTTCGCGGGTTCGGGTTCGCCGGAAGCGCAAGAAAACGGGTCCTCGTGGCAAGACCGACTTGACACGTTGGTTCATAACTAAACTCCTAAAATGGTGGCCAGTCCTACTCTTCTTCCTTGCCGCTGCACTCCTCACTTACGAGGCCTCCAAAATCGCTGGAGGGAAGCCGCCGAGTTCACGAGTCAAGAAATCGGTGGTGGCGACTCGGAATGGTGATAAGCCGCAGGGGAATTTGAACCGGATCGACCCCATTACCCATGTTGTTGGGGGCGTTAGAGAACGTGAGTGTTACTTGTACTTTGTTTTCGTTTACGCCTCCGTTTGGTAACGCTTTTTTGTTTATAAACTGGGTTTATTTATGATTTTGAGGTAAAAAGTTGTGGTTGAAAATTGGATAGAAAAAAATGTGTAGTTATAAAGTGGTTTGGGAAATTGCGTGAATTATAAAACCAAAAAAAGTATGTTTACCAAACAAGGTTCTATATGTGAAAATTGTGCATTTAGTTTTTATGTAATTTATGAATGAATATCTCACGCTAGCTTACAAGTTTATCTGTAAATTGAATGAATATCTCACGCAAGCTTACAAGTGTATCTGTAAATTATTAGTTATGTGTCCTAAGATTGTGAAGCATCTGGGATTTGAAGTGATTATACTCGAGAACATGGAAATGATTGAGTCAATAGCAGTGCTGAAACAATAAAAATAAAATTCTTGACTGTTGGATCATTCTCAATTTCTCAGTCAAAAAGGTGCCTTTACCGGGCATGTCACTCATGTTTCTGTCTTTTGCTTGTTGCATGTTTTGGTCTTATAGGAAACATTGTTAGTCTCATGGGCATCAAAGTCGTTGTAAAGGCTCAAGGGTTTATATTGAGGTCTTTGTTTTCAATTTTATATCCTGCGTAAGGGACACCCTCACTGATTCAGTGATTCTCGAAAAAAATAAAGGGAAAAACAATTGGCAGGTTAGCTTTTCTGTTCTTTGTTTTTGAGCTCGAGGTGAAGACCTGATTTCTTTTTCAAGGGCTGACATTTGAGTAGTTTGGGATTTTTGTTGACAGTAATTATTGTTCTAATGTCTAACATTCCTTCAAATACTTAATGTTCATTTTGCTCTGATGCCATAATCACCATCAGCCAACCATCACCAAACATTCAAAATTTGATCAATTATCTGTATTGCAGTCAATGCAGACTGTATTGATTAGGAAAAGTGTTTTTGGATTGTGAAAACAGGAGGACAAGGATGCTTAGCCCGTATGTTTACTCTTAGTTATAGTGTGTTTATTATTTAGGAAAAATAGTACCAGTAACCAACCTATGCATGGATTTGCAAGTTAGTTCCAATATATATATATATTTTCTGGCTGTGGCGTGACCTTGTCTCCCATATGGAAATTGTCCACTTGGCCAGATTTTCCTGCTAACTGTTATTTTGATAGCATCCATATTCTTTGGAAAAAAAATCTGTTCACTACATTATAAGAAGGAAAACTTGGGCTTTGGTTCTCTTTGTTTGCAGTCAATTGGTAAATAACTGATAGTCTTGGATATCGTGATCTTGTTGGAATTTTCCATCTGGTTTCAGCAGTTAGCTTACTGAATCAGTCTGTGTTCTTGGCATCTGATGTATTGCTCTTCTAGAGTACACGGAGATTTCATTAACTTGCTACTCTATTTTGTGAATCAAATAGGCTGTTTGAAGCTCCTATCTCCTGAGGAAATTGAGCATTTAGATATTCCCATGGACAAAGAATCTGGTATTCCTATCAAGAAAGTGGTGTACTTGACAGAAACTGAAAAACCTGTTTTAGAAGGGAACTTTAACCTGTCTAGAAAGCGTTTTGTTGGTACAAGGTTTAATTTGTTCACAGGAAACCAAACTCTTGAACAAAGAGAGCAAAGTTTTAAGGTAATAATCTGCATCTTCAATATTCTCTTTAAGTCTGAAACGAGATAGCTTGTTTCATCTACTCCAGAAAGTATTGTCCACACACTCCCACCTTTTTCTCACATATATGATGGTTGTGATCCTCCGCATTGAGACTTAATTTTGTGAGTTTTATAATAATTTTCCAAATTAATGTCGTAGGCAACTGAAACTGCTGAAATCCACTGTGGTTTCTGCAGTGAGAAGGGAGGGTTTAGGATTTCTGATGAAGACAAAAGCCATATGCAGACTTGCAGAGTTGTCGTTTCTACCTGTGCATTTGGTGGTGGAGATGATCTTTATCAACCTATAGGAATGTCAAAGACATCACTTCAGAAGGTTATCTTCTATGATGCAAAAGGCTCATGGGAAACTATGTATGTTTCATTTTACTCGAACACGTCCTTATGTTATAAAGTTAATGCAGGTTTGCTATGTGGCATTTTGGGATGACATTACCCTTGCCTCTCAGGAAGAACAGGGGCATAAAGTTGGTGAAAACCATTTTATAGGAAAGTGGCGCATTGTAATTGTCAAAGATCTACCTTTTACAGATCAGCGATTGAATGGTAAAATCCCTAAGGTATGGGACTATTTGGTTTCTTGACTGCTTCCAAAGTTTTGTATGGATAAATTCAATCTAGCACAATTAATCCTATGCCAAAAATGGAAGGGATAGTTTCTAGGCCAGTGCATTTATTGAATACGTAAAAAAATAATCATCATTCACAATCAATGTACCATTTACTTAGATGCCCTCATCTGCATGAGACAAGCTGCTGCAAATCACTAATATGCAGAAATTCTTTATCATAATGTGGCAGCAACGACTATATCTGATTAAGCATTAATGTATGTAATGTAATGGCACAAACTATCTACTTTTGCTCTCGAGACATTATGTTGTCATTGGAATTTATTAATTTTTGTATTTCAATAATCTCCTACGGAAAAACTTTGGATATTCTTGGAGATATGGCAGACATTATGTTTTTATGTTCTTAAGAGCATGTTAAGTAAAATGTTACTTTTGTGCAACTTTTTATTTCCAAAAATGTAAGATGTTACATTTTCTTATTTCAAGTAAAAAGGTTACTTGTTTGACCATTTTCCGTCTTTAACCAAAAAAAAGTTATTCATTCTGGACTTAGTTACTTACTCATAACTACATTAATGCTGTAAGTTTTATAGCTAAAAAATGTACATGCAATTTCATGTTCAATGTGTTTGTATTGTTATATATGTACTCTGTGGTCATTTATTCCACCATAGCATGATTAAAATTAGAGGTTATACCCTAGAGTTTTTGCTTTTCATTCTAGAACTGGAAAAAGTAAATCAGGAACTGGTCTCAGTTCAATCGAAATCTGATGATTGATTTGTTTGCTTTGTAGATTGAAAATCTCCTTGCAACATGAGGGCCTGGATAAGTTCATATGTTAATGGAAGATTGTTTTTTCGACTTATATGTATCTCTGTTCCATTTGGCATTCACGGTTTCAAGCTTTTGAATTGCTGACTCGCTTAAAAGTTTTGCCCCTTTTCCCTCTGAATCCTAGATGTTGTTTTTGATAGAATCATCGTGAGCAACTCTACTAATAAATGAATCTGAATGACATGGCTTTTTCTGGGAAGGATATAAATGGAAAGAAAAAATTATATAGATTGAAGGAAGCTACAAAATGTTATAATTTTTTTGAGCAGAGGTCTGACAGATTAAAAGTTTTTGGTGTGAAATGAAACTTCACGGAGGGTACAAAATCAGTTTTTGCACTTGGCAGTCACTTTGCATTTTCAGTCATATGAATTATGATGATTGTCCATAATTTAAAGTCTTAGTTCTTGGAGCTGATTTCTCATTTCAGTTCCCTCCTCCTGCTCCATGCCTCTTCTCCTAACCAATTGAAAAAAAAGAGAGAGAAAAAAATCAAAATTAGGATTTACGATATGCACAGTGCATGTCACGTCAACATCTCAGTGCAAAAGACTTTCTTTATATCGACTTGCACCAGTATTTGATCTTATCTGAGTGTACTAATTTGTATGATCAAATCACATGGAATATAGATTTGCCGTTTAAAATCTTCAAACAACTTATACTTTCATTTCTCCTACACGTATCTTGCGAAGTGACAGATTTATGTCTATTTTCATCAGATGCTGGCCCATCGTCTTTTTGTTAATGCTAGATATTCCATTTGGGTTGATTCTAAGTCCCAATTCAGAAGGGACCCGTTGGGCGTGTTGGAAGTCTTACTTTGGCATTCAAATTCAGAACTTGCAATTTCAGAACATGGAGCCCGCAGTAGTGTGTACGATGAGGCAAAGGCTGTTGTTAAAAAAAACAAGGCTACCCCAGAGGAAGTCGGGATCCAAATAAAACAGTATCACATGGATGGCTTCCCAGAGGACAAAAGATTTAACGGGAAGAAAGGTATGCTTTGTTTTCACTTTTCTGCCTTGTGTTATTAACAATGCCTGATATTTGTGATCAAAGCAACAAAGATATTAAAATCAAAGTCCCTTTAACTGACTAGTTTAGTTAAAGAAGTTACACATGCACGGATCAAATTACTTTATTTGGGAAAATTGCATAACTGGTCCCCAATATATTGATCGATTAGCGTCCCCTACCTTTAAAAAAGTGCAAGTTGGTTACCTTTCTCTGTAACTCGACAATGGATTTGCCAACACAACACAGTCAAATCTTCATTAAATTGTTGGGTGGGTCTTGCGGAAGCACATTCATTTCAAATTTCTAATCACTAGGCCAAGTTGGAAAGCAAACCTTAGATTCATACAGACATGAGGACCATAAGGCAATATAAACTAGATTTGCATGGTTTCTGTAATTGGGATTGATAGTGCAAGAGGTCTAACTTACTCCTTTTTAAATGTTGGGAATCATTGGTTCAATTTCCCTTACCTTGTTCTTGAAATTTTATTTATTTTTATTTTTTTCTGGTGGAACTGAAAGTATTTTACACGAAAGTCGCTTCTTCATCCTTGATAAGGGATAGCTCTTGCAAATGTCTAAGCTTTATGAAGTGAATGTGATATTCATATACAAACTACTGATTAATCTCTGCAGCGTTAGCTGAGGCTTCTATAATCGTGAGGAAGCATACGCCAACTACCAATTTGTTCATGTGCCTTTGGTTTAATGAGGTGGTTCGTTTTACTTCTCGTGATCAACTGAGTTTTCCTTATGTTCTCTGGCGGCTCAAAGGATTAATAAACATCAACATGTTCCCAGTCTGCACTCGAAAAGATCTTGTCAATAGCATGGGTCATATACGTAAGGCTAAGCCTCTAGTAAATTGATTCTTTTTTACCAGCGATTTTTTTTTTTTTTTTTTTTTTTGTATATCTTTTATTCTTTTTGTCAGTGGAAGGCATAGAGTAACTTGTCCAGTAGACTGCTCGTTCTGATTAAATCCTATTTAATGTAATTGTTATGATCAAATTTTAGCTTAAATGGTACTTTTTTGCTTTGCATCATTGAGGAATACTAAGGCTTAGAGGGTGGTCACCCCCTTTTCTCGGGTAAAAGCGATCAGATGTGAACATGCACATTTTGTATGAAAGGATCAAACCATGGAACGAATCTACCGAGCTATAACTTTCTTTGGTCAGATCTTCAAATGTTTTCACAATTTTATTTTATTGCATCCCTTGCTAGAAAGTAAATGGGCATAAAAGCTTCTCATTATTAGAGAAAGGTTTGGAACCCTTGTTTGGGAGTTTTCGCTCCAATCTAGGTTAGGGGTTAGCTGCTGAAAAACTATTATGATAGTGCGGCGAAGCCTCTTCAAGCTTCTCGCCCCTTGACTTGAGCTCGCCTTTTTCTCCTTTTCATAGTAATAAGGTACGTTTTCAAGCATTTCGACAATTTATTTTCCTCTTGAGAAACAAATAATATATGATGTGAGATTTTATGTGATTGTACTACCCCCAGAAAATTCTACGAGGGTATAATGACAGGTTAGTACTTGTATTCTTTTCTTTGCTCTTCGGGTCAGACAGTGAAGTTGTTGTCTTAGGCTGGAGCCGTATCCTATTGATGTTATTTAGAATTTCCTGGAGTTTTCTTATATTGTTGTTTGTGAATTTCCTGAATTTTTTATTTTATTTTTAATTTAAGATTAGCAGAAGAAGATTAGGTGCTGAGTTTGAAAGTGTAGTGGGTGACCAAAACACCTTGATGTGAACAAAAACACTTGTATAAGTAACCGTTCAAGCAAAACCCAATTCAGTTTGACCAATCATTTGCATAACAATGCTGCAAAGAATCATATTCTGCACTGCAGTTCTTTTAGCCATAGCTTCAGTTATACTTCTTGCCTTAATCTCCCCAGTACCCCATAGAAAAAGTACAATGAGACAATGGCTAGCCTTGTCCTTGTATATTCAACACCCCCAAGTTGGTAGTCCTGTCCCCGTCTCGGCTGCCACCGGAGCCTTGATCTTTCATCACACGTTAACTGAGGGACCTGAAAACACGTCCCGAGTGATTGGAAAGGCACAAGGATTCATAATTCCAAACGAGCATTTTGCGCATTCGGCGTTCAACATCATTTATTTCACGTTTCATTCCGGCAGTGTCAGTATTCAGGCCAAGAATGTAGGCCATAAAAAGGAAGAACTCAAGGTGGTTGGTGGCACGGGGTCCTTTGCCTTTGCCCGTGGCCATGCTGTTTTTGTACAAACAGATGGGGAAAAATCTAATTTGGATGCAACTTATCACGTAAAATTGCACTTGAAATTCTCTAATAGGTCTCAAATAACACAGGGATGAAGTACAATTTATTGAGACTTTTTCCTTATTTTTCATTCTATTTTGATCCTTTTGAAGTCACCTTTTGCTTTATTTTGTCATATTACTTGCAACGATTTCGATATAGGAGAACTTTTAAACTTGTACAGCAGAACATACATTTTAAAAGCTGTCTACAACTTTTCATGGTAAAGCCTCACTCAGCAGTGATGGTTGCGGCAACAGTTGAATTAAAGATTTCAAAGGATAGATATCCTCCTCGTATGGTAATCGTTGATAAAATTTTCTTCTACTTAGGTCGTATATATATATATTTCTTTTGTAGTATCTTGCCAAATCTCAGTGAAGTTTCTTGTACATTAATAATAGTTTTTCGTTAGTGATGATTTTTTTTTGAAAAATTGTCTCAATGAATTGAATTTATCGAGAGACTTTCCATCGTTTAAAAAAAAAAAAAAGGGTATGTAACTTTCAATAGAATGTCAATAACTAAAAAGGCAAAATTACAAATTACTTTAATCCTTTTTTCTATTTTTTTTTTCCCCTAAAAAGGAGTGTAAATTATTTCACCACTCTCCCCAAAGGAAGTTCGAATTCAAATCATTTGTGAAATAAGATTTCATTTTTATCACTTGAGTTAGATCTTGACCTTATTATTGAAATCCTAAGACACAACATCACATTCATTCCTTCTCTCTCTTGATGCATTCTTATGAAACTACCCTAATCATTGATGAGTGATATGAAAATTTAATACCATGAGCCCCTATTTAGCGTAGATCAAAAGTGATAAAAATTTCAAGTTAAAATAAACAATTAATTTTAACCATATTTATTCAATTTTAATCAAAATCCACTATATATATATATATATATGGTTCAACCTTTTCAAGAGCTCTCATTCTTTTTGACTGAGTTTGTAATTGATTTTCAAGTTTTTTCACTTTTTCAGTACTTTGAAATTGTACTTCGACTTTTGATGGTGCAACTCCAAATTCAAGTTCCCTAACTCTTCCACTTTTGATGGTGCGTAAGGCATTGCTAGCGGTCTGATAAGATTGATCCCAACATTAGCAATGAATGGATCATTGTTCACCCTCTTGTTCTTCAATTATAGGAGGAAGAAACCGATGTGCAATCGGCTCCTTGTTAGAACTTTATGAGGCATAATACTTTAAACTTTCCTACACTAATTGTCTTACTAGGCGTGCCAAATTGTTTCGTGCAAATGTTATTTCACTCGTGCTTACAATTAAAAGAGATCATATGAAAGTTTAAGGGACAAACATCTTAAGATAAGTTCCTAATAGGGGTATTTACACTAAAGAAAGTTTGATTCACAAGATGTCCTCAAGGGGCACAAACACACAAATTAAACAATGATTGTTCTAAAATCCAAGATAAGAAAATTACGGTGGCGTTCTGTTTGTATTTTATTTTGTATTTTCATTTTCGAAAATGTTTTGTATTTCTTATTTTTATTTTTGTTTTCAAATTTGCTGAAAACGCGTTTGGTTTGTCTTTTCTGAAAACTGTTTTTGAAAATGAAAAACTGGAAAACACGTTCTGTTTGAAATTTTGCAGAATACTACTTAAACTATTTTAATTAATTTGCTTGCAGAATACTACTGACTCAAACTTAAATTTCCTTTCACAATATACTGAAAACATGGTTACATGCAACACACTAATGTGAACATTAAGAGTCTATATTAATACAGCTTGATCGGGTTCGGGATTTGAGGAAGCTCTAGTTCTATTAAAATCCAGAAAATGCAAGTTTTCTCAAAACCACCAGAGTCCATTTATTAGGGCATTTTTTGAAATATAACAAGAAGAATTTTCACTTTATTTTTTTTTTTTGTAATGTTGATATTGAATTCAATAAAACTTTATTTAAGCTTAATTCTAAGTTAGGATAATTCTAAAAAAAAATAAAAATATTTAGACTTAGTTCCAGGTTAGGATAATTCTAAAAAAAAAAAAAAAAAAATCTCAAAACGAGTTATCCACGTTTTGAACATTTTTGCTGAAATATACATAAAACGCCCAAAACGAGGTTTTGGACGTTTTGCGTCTTGTGTACAATTTTTTTTTGTTTTTCGAAATACGTTTTCGAAAATGGTAAAGAGAACGCATTTTTAGTGTTTTCAAAAATAAAAAACGAAAAAGACCTCAAAATAGGAAAGAAAATAGGGCCTACATCTCTGTTTTGAGAGTTTTAATTTGTTGGTATTTCTAAACGTCTAACTTGTTACAATATATTGAAGTTGGTGTAAACTGTCCACTGCTTTAAACTATTGATTTCCCGACTTAGCTTCGAACTTGCTTGATAACTGTTTTTCACCACTTTACTCAACCGTCGTCAGTCCTTTGCATCGAATAACTTTTCATGACTTTTCTCAATTGTTCACTCATGGTAACTGTTCACAGGTGACTCCAATATGTAAGTTTGTGGAAGCCATTCCTCCGTTTATCAAATCATCTAATCGCCTAAATACTTTTACAGTTGCCTAATCGTCCAAATTCTTTCATATCACCATATTATTTGCCATGGACTCTAAGGCTGCATTCTCTTTGCCGTTTTCTTGCTATTTTTCGAAAATGTAGAAAACGTGTTCTGTCGCATTGTTTTCGAAAATGAAAATGGAAAACAGAAAACAGATTTTGCAAAGAAAACAGAAAATACAATTTTGACGTTTTCCACGTTTTCTATACAAATCCAAAAAGCGAAAACGCGTGTTTTCATTTTTTTTTTTTTAAATTCAGCCAACACCACCTTTTTTTTTTTTTTTTTTCCTTTTTACAAATTATCATTTCTTATATTATTTATAGTTAAATTTTATTTCTAATAACTAAAAAAAAAATTATTTCTATTAATATTTACAAATTATCATTTCTAATATTATTTTTAGCTAAAATTTATTTCTAGTATAATTTAAAAATTATCATTTTTAGTATTATTTATAACTAAATTTTATTCTTTTACAAATTATCATTTCTAGTATCATTTATAGCTAAAATTTATTTTCACAAAACTCTCGAAGTTAGTTAAATAAGAACTATTTTCCTCATTCAAAAACCCTCGAAATACAAAATATTTTTTATTTTATTTTAAAGTCTATAATAGTAAATTTTTTAAAAAAAATATTTGTTTTACTTTTTTAAAATAAAGAATAGATTTGACTCTTCAAATTTAGAAAGTCGAATCTTATAATAGCTAAACAAATTATCTTTTTCTGTGATAAAAAAAGGTTGTTCCAATCCACAAAATATTATTTTATAAATTTATTCGTTAGCAATATAATTACAAATACATAAAAAAGTTTTCTGCAGAATTTCAAACAAAACGTGTTTTTCAACTTTTTAGTTTTGAAAATGATTTTCAAAAATAACAAATCAAACGTCTTTTCAGTAATTTTGAAAACAACACTTAAAATAGAAGACATAAAACATTTTTAAAAATGAAAATAGAAAACTGAAACATAAAGAGAACTCTGCCTAATCCATTGGACTTGCATGTTGATCTTTTGAATTGGATATTTTTATGTGTCAATACCTTTGACACTAAGGAAAACAACCTCCTAATCCTCTACTGTCTATATATTTTACATAATTACAATAATTGACTTTAAAGACCATTGGCCTTCATTGCTTCTTCCTCTTTACGTAGTTGCTAGATTCTTGGGTAATTGTCCATATTTTCCCTCCTAACGTGTTGGTCAGCCTGCTAGGAATTGGGGATTGATCGAATGGGAGCCTTCATCATCTCCTTCCTCACGTAGGGAATATTGATTGAGCTAGATGTTTTGGTCTGTGGATGGGCTTGTCGAAGTCCATTTACAAATTGAGATGTTGCGATCCAAGAAGCTTTTGGATCATTAACATTCTCAATTGGTTATAGCTCTATACACGCGTAAGTGTAATTGGAGTCTATTTTAAGATTGTAGAAAACTTGTTTGGTTTGTCATTCTAAAAAAAAAAATTGTTTTCCTCAAAACATAAAACTGAAAACCATATTTAGTTTGAAATATTTAGAAATTTTTATTATGACAAGTTATTCAGTGGCTTGTTATAAAAGTATTATCAATATTTAGAAATTGTTTGCGTCATTATTGATTATTTGGAATGGTTGAGAGTTGAGTTTTGGTCTATTTTGCTTAGGAGTGGGCGTTGTCCAATTCGGTTCGATTTTGAAAGGAATCGAACTGAATCGAGTACCATTAAAAATGGGATAATTGTACAGATTACTTACTTTAAATAATAAAACTGATTTTTACTACCCAAACAAAAAATTTTGAAAAATACTTCATTGTTACTAAAAAAAATTGAAAAGTATCATAGGTATCATACTGTGATACTAACATATTTGAGAAGTATCAAAAGTATCAGATTGTGATACTTCACGTGATTATGAAGTATTTTTCAGTTTTTACGATTTTATTATGAGTAATTTTCAATTTTTATAAAATTCAAGTAAATTTCAATTTGATTCCTAAAAGTAGTGTAATTATGTCAATAGCCCATTAAAAATCTTAATAATGGAACCATTGGTTCCATATTTGATTTCGGATCCGAACCAAAACCGAATCATTCGGTTTTGGTTTGGTTCTTTACATTGAAAATGTTAAAATAAAATTATCATTAATGAAGATTATAATTTCTTGTGACACTACTTTTAAAAAAAATATAGAAGAATTGCACGCACTTTACAAAGATTAAAAGAAAAACAAGAAATCTTGTATACAAATTAAAAAATAATATCCAAATAACATATGTCACTATCATTAAGCAATCACACCCTACATAAATTCATAAACAAAGTGGAAATGTTATAAAATTGGAATGAACTTTTATAGTTATAGTTTATAGAATTGTTTAGGTATATGTAGCATACTGACTTGGAAGGTGAATGTTGATATCTTAAATTGATTACAGGAAAAAATTGAAGTAATTGAGAAGAAGAAGGATTATGTGGAAATAAAGAAGGAAATTATCAATTATAACTTAAATGAGAAGTTGACATGGAGTTTTTATTTTTACCTAAAAATATATCAACAAAGTGAAGAACTGAACCACTATTGATTCTAATAAACAAGCACCGGGAACTGGACTGGAACCATCTGGTTTTGAATAATAAGTCTCAAAATCCAATTTTTTCTTGGTCAAATTAGAACCGGACCGGTCGGTCCTAACTAGTTCTGGTCCGGTTCCACTAGTTTCGGGAAACAATGCCCACTCTTAAATTTTTGCTTTGTTTTTGGAGCACAGTAAGTTGAGAATCCAAGAATTATGATGAGCTAGGTAATCATTGATCGTTGATCATCAACCGACATTGACGGATCGTTTATTAATATATAATTAATATACATTTAACTAACCTTCATCTTCCTTTCCCTTTCTCTCTTTAGTGTGTGTTTGAGCGTGTGTGTAGTTCAAGGAAATGTTGTCATTCCAAATAGTTGAGAAGCAGGATTTTCTTGGAAGGAACCTCACAATCATAGAGACGTTATTTATGGCTCAAATACTTGACTAGGAAGCCAGATTACATTCTGTTTTGTCATAATACATTGTTCTTGTTCATCTTCTACACATTGGTCCCATTTTTTTTTAATTGAATTAATGCATTCCAAGAAGATTGATCAATTCAAGATGTTGGGTTTTGACCCAAAATTATTTACGGGCATGTCTCAGATTATATGGGGTTAATTGTGCGGGTTACTATCTTTAAGTAACAAAACTTATTTTTATTACCCAAAACAAAAAATCTGAAACATACTTACTTCTTCCAACCTGCTGCAGTGCTGCTACATCCACTTCCTTCACTGTAGGTAGGTCACGACCATCACCGCCATACACCACCGAACCACCACCACCTAAAATTAGGGCCAAACAACGCCGGTAGGCCACCACCATCACCGCTATACACCACCGAACCACCACCTAAAACCACCAAACCACCACCACCTAAAACTACTGAACCACCAGGCCGTGACACTATCGAACCATCACCACCTAAAACCAATCATCCCACTCCGTCAAAACAACTGCTACCCCCAGCACCTCTCCAAACACATACGCACTCCAGCCCATGAATTCTCGACCCAGACCATTGCTAGATCAAGTTGCTACATCCTTCGATATTTTGATTCTCAAATCTGTTCGGCCTGGCCATTGAGGTGAGACACCACCAGGAGATCGAGCTCCGCCCAGCCCCAGTTGGTCGGCCCAATTTTTAGTTTCTTCCCTTTTCACTTTGCAGGTGGTGGATGGATCTTGCAACCTCAAAGGCTAGGCAACGAGAAAGAAGAAGGAGAAAGAAAAAGGCTCCAAGAACAGGAAAGTGTCTCTGGCTAAGGAATGGAGCTGCGTAGGGTATAAAATACGATGACGAAGGTGAATTTGTAGGTGGCTCAGTTGATGGAGATGACAGTGATCTTGTAGGATGGTGGAGGTGATGGAAAGTAGTGTGCCTCGGTATCGGTTTGTGTATGGTATCATAAAAAAAATGTAAAGTTTCAAGACGTGATACTACAATTTCGCTCAAAATATCATAAAAATTTGATAAAGTTTCATATTATGATAAAAAAAAATTAAAAGTATCACAGCATGATACTTGACGTAAACAGTGTTTTTCAATAAAAAAATGAAATATTTTTCAGTGATTTTTGAAAATGAAGTAAGTTTCAATTATGATACCAAAAGTTGGGTATTTTTGCAAACACTCCAATTACCTGTTGTCGGCGTGAAGCAGCAAGGAAGTTGGCCATTGGCCCAATTAGGGCTTTTATTCCTAACCATGTGCACGTGGATGTGAATTGGCAGGAAAGGTACATACTAAATTTTTATTCCTTATTGAAATTTCACTTACATAAGTATTTTAATTGATTTTTACTTAATTTTCTTTTTCCTCCTCAAAAACTTACAATATCCTCACCAAGACTGTGCCGCGACCGCCGTACCACCTTCCTTTTCCTCAACGTGGCTTGGTGTGTTATTGAAAGATGTCATCATTAAGTTTTTACCAATTCTACTACATGTTTGATGAAATGTCCAACTGAATATAATGAAAGTATCATAAGAATTTTGTAAATTATCAAAGTATGATACTAAAGTTCAGCTTAAAGTATCATAAAAATTTGATAGAGTTTCAAGTTATAATATTAAAAATTTAAAAGTATCATAAGTATCATATTGTGATAATTTAAAAGTATCATAAGACACTTTTAAAATATTGTAATATGATACTTGTGATGTATCCGTTCTGCATGAGTAAAGTAATGTCGTGTACTGAATAATTATAAAAGGTCATGTATAATGCCATGAGTCAGTGCAGAGCTAGTGCATAAAAGAGTGCCATATTGTGACCAAATAGAGAGAAAATTGTAAGCTTTATTTTTGTAGTTTCTTGCAACTCTTTGTGTGATAATTCAAGGGATAAAAACTTGTGGCTAGATAGAAGCTCTTTATTGATATTTTCTTTGTAGTCTATAGAATTGGTATTGGGTTGGTGAGTGAGGAAAATCTATATAATTGTAACAATTTATTGTCTAGTGAAAAACTTCGACAATCTGAAATTTTTGCGTTATTGTTATTTATTTTCCTGTTGGCTTAACCTTGAACATAAAAAAGATTCTATCAGTTAAAGAAGAGGAAATCGATGTTTAATTTCCAACACAATATTCAGCCTAGAATCAAGAATTCTTCATTCAACATGTTTGATTGTTAAAAAAAAAAACTTGTGATTAAATTTGTTGTCGTTTGGCCCTTTGCATACCTTTTCTTACCATGTTATGTGTTTTTAATTATTGATTAATTAATATATCATTTGAAGATATACGTGTGTGATGTATATGCATTCCAGCGGATCCAGTACCGGTGGCCTTGCCAGCTCATCGGGTGCTGATACTTTCGTAAGTATGGTTGGGAGTTAGATGTTTTCTATGTTTTGAGGAAAGTACATTTTGAATTTTATATCATAAATTTAATCTTAATTGTGGAGCAATTGGACCTGTAGCAGACCAGCCCACAGTGATGGAGCCTAAACTTTGAAGACCAATCGGATTAATTAATTTTGGAGACCTAAATGATGTTGATCCATTACTATCGATCCAATCCAAATAGAGAAGCCCAAGTTATTGGAATCGGGTTAAAGCCAAACCAGTTAATTGTCCTTTTCGTCTCAACCGTTGGATCTGCTAATTTCATCTGAACCGTCCATTCAACTAATAAGGCTAAATTATTGGCTGAGCCCTATCACTTCTTCCAAACGCTTCCTCTCCTTCTCTCTGAGTGCTTAGTGTTCTATCTTCTCTCGCACCATTTTTCATCTGTGTGGTTAATCTTTGATCCTTTGTTTAAATCAGAGGATATTTCTTAATGCTTTTACAGTGATACATCTGTAATTTCTTGGTGGTACTTAGTGGTGCAATTTTGTGCGAGTTTACAGAATTTTGAGAACTTTCTATTTTCATTCGATCTTGCATAAACTTTTGATTTTATGCTTTATTATTGATTAATAAAGATTTTAAAGTTTTTTGTGTATAACTTCGAGTTATTTGTGATTTCTATGTGGTGATTATGGGTTGAAAATCGTAACAGTGGTATTAGAGCTTTAAGGTTCGTGTCAATACACTGTTTACGACTCAGATCTCTTTATATCTAGAATTTTGTGGGGGTCAGCTCTATTGTTTCTCTGGAAGTTCTTTGTGGTTTCTTGATAAAACGTTTTAGGGTTTTCTGATTTCTTGATATTTTTAAAAGAAATTTTTGTGTGATCTTTTAGATATGAAAATCCGTAGTTAAAAAGTTTTTTGATTCTTATAAATCTTACTGGAAAATTTTCAGATCAGAAAAATCTCAAACTTTTTTTGTTGAAAATTTTCGTGGTATTCTTGTACAGAAACTCTGTATTCTGAAAAAAATTTCAAAGCCCTAATTTTTCATAAAAGGGGTTTTCTAATTTCTTAAGTGTTCTAGATCTTTATTTTTGAGTCAAGATCAAATAACAATCCTAGAACTCAATATAATCTTTCTGATATACTTAGAGTTCTAAAAGGATCTAACATCATCTTGTTGGCTGAACTTCGTGCATACGACTGGAAAGACTACAGTAACTCTAATTTTTGCAAGAGGTGATATCTTTCATTACTGCATATTTTTAGTCTTATTCTTCTCAAAACTTTTGTTCTCTCCAAAATCCCTCCGTTTTTGAAGCCTTCTATTGTTTACTTTTCTTTGTCCAGGAGTTCTTGAGAATCCAGGAATCTAAAGGAGTCTAGGGCTGACCCAAATTAGATTGAGGGATGTACTGAAAGAACACTACTGCTTAGTGTTTAGATTCTTAGTGATTAATTCTTAGTGTATGTCTCTTTGTGCATTGTGGTCATCTTGATTATTGAATTTCTGAGTGTCTGCATTTGCTAAACCTGTGTGTTATATCATATCTTTCTTGACTTAGTGTGACTCCTCTGCTTGTAATACTTTGTGATTATATAACGTTACTTTGTGGATTACTGTCCTGTCTATTTGAATATTTGAAGAAACAAGGCTTCTGATCACTAAAACCATTTTTCAATTTTTTAGTCATTTTTACAATGGCTACTATTAAAGTTGATGTTAAAATTTGGAATGATAAAGGTGACTTCAGTCTCTGGAACCAGAAAATGAAAGTCATACTCTTCAAATGAAATGTGCTAAAGCCATTGATGCTTCTTAACCTGCTACATTAACACAAGATAGGCAAACCGAAATGGATAAAACTGCCTGGAATACTTTATTTCTTCACTTATCTGATACTGTCATTATACAAGTAGGTGAAACTAAAACTGCAAAAGAACTCTGGATAAATTAGAGAAAGTTTACCACACCGTCTCTCTACCTAATAAATGTTTTCTCTGAAAGCAATAATTTACCTTTACATTTGATCCTTCCAAAGATGTTGATGAAAACATGAATAGGTTTAATAAAATTACTCAAAGCTTAGTTAATTGTGAGGAAAAATTATCTAATGACCAAAAGGTAGTCTGTCTTCTAAATGCTATTGGGGATATGTATAAAGACCTTAGAAATGCTTTCGAATATGGGGGACAGAAGCTGACTTCTGAAATGGTCATACTTCCCTTAAGAATAAGAAGTTAGAAATAAAAAATGATCATAAGGAAGCCTATAATATGATAAGAACTTCTAAGAAAATGAACTCTTTTAGGGATAATAAGCCTGTGAGCAATTCCAACAAAAGTTGGAATACTCCCAACAACAACAAGAACTGGAATAATTTGAATAACAAACCTGCTAGGTTAAACTATCAAAAGAAAGGCATTTTCAATAGGACTAAAGACTAAAACTTCAAAGGTCAAGATAATTCCTTTAGACCTAGAACATATTATTGTGGTAAACCTAGACATCATGTTAAAGACTGTTTTAAAAAGTAGCAAGAAAATGCCTCTAGTAATCAAACAGAGGCTGCAACATAGAATAATAATGGAGTTGTCTATGTTACAACTGAATCTAATACTAAGAAAGAGTGGATTCTTGATTTTGGTTGTACGTTCCATATGTGTTTGAAAGAGATTTATTTGCTAATTTCTGTAATGATTTTTTTTGGATATGTTAAGCTTGGAAATAATTTGACTTGTGATATAAAAGGTATTGAAAAGGTTCTGTTGAAACTGAAAAATAATAGAACACTTGTTTTAAATCAAATAAGATATGTGCCTGATTTAAAAAGAAATTTGATATCTTTGAACATCCTTGATTCTAAATCATATGATATCTGATTGCACAAAGGTTACCTAAGTATATTTAGAGGTAACTCTTTACTTTTCTGTACTCCCAAAACAAATTGTATATATGTTTTAAAATCCTATTCTAATCGTGCTAAGTCTTTTAATACAATTTCTGATAACAAAAAATTTTCAAAAATGTTTTACAAAAACTTAGGCCCTGTTCTCTTTGATATTTTGATGTCGTTTTCTATTTTTATTTTCGAAAGCACTAAAAACGCTTTCTCTTTACTATTTTCGAAAACTCATTTTGAAAAAAAAATAAAATTTGTACACAAAACGTATAACGTCCAAAACCTCATTATTAGCGTTTTAAGTGCATTTCAATAAAAAATGTTCAAAACGCGAAAATCACATTTTGGGATTTTTTTTTTTTTTTAAGAATTATCCTAACTTATATATATATATATTGTGTGAGAATTATCCTAATTTGGAATTAAGCCCAAATTTATTATTATTATTATTATTATTATTATTATTATTATTATTATTATTATTATTATTATTATTATTATTATTATTATTATTATTATTATTATTATTATTATTTTTTTTTTTTTGGAGAATTATCCTAATTTGGAACTAAGTCTAAAATAAAATTTTATTAAATTCAATATCAACATTAAAAAAAAAAAAATTAAGTAGGAATTCTTGTTGTTATATTTCAAAAAATGCATTGATAAATGGACTCTGGTATTTTTGAAAGAACTAGCATTTTCTGGAGCTTTCTCAAATCCCGAACCTAACCAAGCTGTGTTAATATAGACTCTTAGTACTCACATTAGTGTGTCGCGGGTAACCATGTTTTCAGTGTATCGTGAAAGAAAATTTGAGTTTGAGTCAGTAGTATTTTGCAAGCAAATTAATTAAAAATAGTTTAAGTAGTATTCTGCAAAATTTCAAACAGAACGTATTTTCCAACTTTTCATTTTCAAAAACAGTTTTCAGAAATGACAAACCAAACGCGTTTTCAGCAAATTTGAAAACAAAAACAAAAACAGGAAACATAAAATATTTTCGAAAATGAAAATACAAAATAAAATACAATCAGAACAACACCTTAATTTCTGTGAAAGGTGTGTTTTGGGAAAACATAAAAGAAGTTCTTTCGGTAAAGGTATACATAAGTCAAATTCATAATAACATTAAATCTCAGTTTTCAAAAAAAAATTAACGACAAAATAAATTTATAAATCGAGACTTTCAAAAATAACTTCATTTATTAATTTGCCATAAATGCCCTTCATTCGCCCCTGTCTCTGAAATATGCAAAAACTGTTAAAATAACGGAATGAGCATTTATAAAGAAATACTCAGTAAACTCGTCGCTAATAAATAATTTACAAAATAATTGAACACATACTTATACAACTAATACAGTGACCACATCATCATAATCATAGGCTCTTTAAAAATCATAGGCTATATGTAGTCTTGTCTCATGCATTTAAGAATTTAAGTTATGCTTATTCATATCATTATCTCATGTATTAAAGCATTTAAGTCATGCAAAACCAAATCATTCTGATTTTATCTCATAAGAGATATTCTTGTCTTGTCTCATGCACCAAAGCATTTAAATTACGTAAAATTCACATAATACATAAAATTATAATTTAAATTAATCAGTGGGGGTGAGTCTACCTCAATTTAAGAGTTTGAAAAATAGAGTGGGAAAATCACTTCAATCTTCTAAATCACCAAATCATTCATTAGATAAAAGAAAAATTAAATTAATTTAGTACTTCTAAAATTTAAAGATTAAAATGATATAATAAAGTTTAGGGAATTTAGAAGTTTAGGGGTTGAAATAGACTTATTTTCGAAAATGAAAAGGACCGACTCACAGGATTTCAAAACACTAGGGTTCGACTAACTTATTTCAAAAGTGCAGGAATTAAATAAAACGTTTTTGAAATTCAGAGACTGAAATTAAAAACATTAAAAGCTAAAAGGACTGAAATAAATACATTTTCAAAACTTGGGGTGTAAAAGTGATTTTCAAAAATATCAAAATATAAAATAGATATAACCATTCCTCTCTCTCTCTCTCTCTCTCTCTCTCTCTCTCTCTCTCTCTCTCTCTCTCTCTCTCTCTCTCTCTCTCTCTCTCTCTCTCTCTCTCTCTCTCTCTCTCAGATACAGAGAGGAGAGGCGAGAGAGGTGCGATGAGTTCGCCCTCCTGCGAGGTCCGACCGTTGACGGAAGACCAGTGATGGCATCGCCGTCACATGGCAGCGATGAGTATGGGTGTGGGATTGGGAGTGTGAAGGGAGGAGATTTTGGGTACCAAGAATCGAAAAGAACCGAGGTTGAAAGTTGCGAATTTTTGGGCTTTCCAGCAATGATAATGGCTAATGATTGAGGTATGTTTATGGGTTATATTTGATTTTGGGGTTTTGATTTGTTTTGGTTGATTTTGAATTGGGGCAGAGGTGGTAATTGGAGGTGGCGGGTGAGGGATGTGTCGATTTTTGGTTTGGTTTGAATGCGTGGTGTGAGGGCGGTGGTGAAAGGGTTGTAGACGGTGGCTGTGGTGGTGATGTTGTTCACAGTTCGAGTGGGCAAGGGGTGGTTTTATTGGTGGTGGTGTTGGTTGGTATGCTGGTGGGTTGAATGCCATGAATTTCACATGACGATTCGGTTTAGGTGAGGCTAGGTGGCTTCGACTGTGGTTTGGTGTTTAGGATTTTGAGCTTGCATGTAGAAGTTCGCTAGTGGAAAGCCGGTTGTGATTTTTGGATGTGTGTTATGCGAGAATGACAATGAGACCTTATAGAAGTTTTATGTGCGTGTGTGAATGGCTAAGTTGAAGGGAAAGTATATGTATTGATTTACTTTAGGTCAAAATCATAGAAAGATGGTCAGATTGAGGGAAGAAACCTGTTGATATGCTAATTGGCATGTGAAAATGGAGAAGAAAAGGCTGTAATTTCTCTGTGAGTGTGAATGTGTATTGAACTCTGATTTGGATTTCAATTGGGTAAGTTAGGGTAATTCATAAATTAGGAGTGATTGAGGGAGTGAGAGAGATTATACACTTATTGGAAAAGAAACCATTTGATAATTTAGGGGGAATTGCTTAATCGTGGTTAATGGGTGGTAATTGAGGGAAAAGTTATAGACTGTTAGGATCTGTAAAAAATGTGTGATTGAAATGAGTTGTCAATTTGAATGAATTTCATAGATGTGGGATAGAAATTAATTATATAAGAGAGAAGACAACTTGAGTGGGAGAGAATATTGAATGTGATTGACTCAAATTGAGAATCATAAAATTGGAAAATAATGGGATGATTTAAAATGAATTTAATTAAATATATATAAAAAATGATATTGATATTTTATTTTTGGACTAAAAAAATAACTAATGAAATTGAGACACTTTTAGTAAGAATTGGAATTGGACTAAAATTTTAAACAAATTTAATTTCACTTAATTGGCTAGACGAACATGTATTTTTAAAATAAGTGGACAAAGTCGTAGGGACTCATTTTTAAAATAAATAATATTTATTTAAATAAGTGATGAATATTCTCGATCGCTACAATGTCTCTAAACCTGAGTCTTCTATTTCTGTTCCTATTCATAGTCATGTTCCTGAAACTGAAGCTGAAGCTGAAACTAATTTCAATTTTAGTGATTACCAGTTTACTATGGACAAAACTAGAAGAAAGATTAGACCTCAATCTAGATATGAAGATCCCGATTTTGTTTCAGTATTTACTTATTCTGAACCTATGCAGTCTGAATTTGAATCTTTTGAAGAAGCTATTTCGTCAAGTGATTCTAATCTTTGGCTTGTAGCAATGCAAGAAGAAATCGATCCCCGTATTAAAAATGGTACTTGAACCTTAGTGAATAGGCCTGAAAATAAGAGGATAATTAACTACAAGTGGATTTTTAAAATAAAAAAAGGCGAGTCTAAAGATGTAAAACCTAGGTACAAAGCTAAGCTTGTTACAAAAGGTTTTTCACAAAAAAGGGATTGATTATAATGAAATCTTTTCACCTGTTATTAAGTATAAACTTGAGCAAATGAATGTTAAAACTGTTGGAATATTTTGTCTATAGTGACGCCACATATATAAGATAGTTATATGTAAATGCGTGCCGAAATTTGGATAGAATAATGGCAAGGAAAAAGAAAAAGAGAAGAGAAGAGAAGAGAAGAGAAGAGAAGAGAAGAAAAAGAGATAAAGTCGAGGCAAGTGTTGAACACTTTGTCCTTGAGTCGAATTTGCCCTGTAACATTGCCTACGGTTTATGGCAATCAACTCCCAAGTTACGACTCTCACTTGTGTTTGTAGCAATCCAAAACACAAGCACAACGAACCAAAATGTGGTTTTTGTATTCCAAAAATGAATATGAAAAAGAATATCAAAAGTATGCAACAAAATGCAAGAATTTTGATTTAAGGAAGAGGAGAGAATAATATTATGATAACATATTATTGGTGTGTGGAATAGGACATCCCAAGAGTCCTATTTATAGATGATGAAGGATTGTGGACGAAGTTGTGTGGAGCCAAACCATGCATCGCTTCGAAAAGACAAAACTTTTAGGAATACCGTGCGACTACATGGTTATAAGCCGTGCGACCGCACTGCTTTTGCGTGAAAATAGAAAATAATATACCCTTGGATCCTTGTTTCTGAGCTCCGGAGCGGCAAAGTGGTAAACTAATTTGTCTAAATGGATTGGGCCGGATTTGAATATTTGACCGAAGTCGACACGAAGTTAATTTAGTCAGTTTTCAATACTTAACCAATTTCTTGATTTATTAAACCAATATCCAACAAAAATTGCTTTTCTATATGGTTCTTTAGATGAAACAATTTATATGCATTAGCCTCAAGGTTTTGAAAGAAAAGGTAAAACTGATTTGGTATGTCTACTTAAAAGTCCTTGTATGGACTTAAATAGGCTCCAAGACAATGGTATAATAGATTTGACTCTTATTGATGAGATTCGAAGCGCGGAAGAAATGCCGAAAAGTTTCAAACTCAGGTTGTGGTTGGACGGATGAATCATGACCCGATATTCACGACGTGATGGTTCGACGATACGGAATAAAGAACCACGACTTTCGAAACGCCACAAGGATTTGTCCAATCTCCCTGATAAGTTTCTGGTTTTGAACGCCACAAATATTCTCAAGAAATATTTGATAAGTCCGGTATTTGAACACCACAAGAAATATTCTTGATAAGTTCGAAAACATAGGAATCCACCTTTATCTTTTATTGAATCCTCAATAAAAACTGTTTATATCAAAATCAAGTATCCTTTTTCAATGAATAGAAAAAACGTATAAATAAACAAAATAATCCTAGCCGCTAATTGGGCTCAAAATAGAATTAAACTAAAATAACTAAAACTGATAAGGAAATAAAAATCTGCGAAATCTGATCCGTTGAACAATTACGGCCGTAAAGATGACACTTACAGTCGTAAGTGTGTTTCTGTTTAAAGTTACGGCTGTGACACTTATACTTACGGTCGTAAATATGAAAATCTTGGAATTATGCATTTTAACCCGAAGGGAGGTTACGGTCATGATAATCTTGATATTACGGCCATAAGAACAAAACTGGTCCTTTTTGCTCCGGTTTTGCACCAATTTACAACTAACTCTGTTTTAACTTGAATTACTTGGATTTTTCCGTCAAGCCTGCTATGACTCCGATTGTCGAGAGTCTGGAACACATCACTAATATACAAAGTCTCAATTTTCAAAAGAACCAATATGATTCTTTTTTTTTTTTTTTCAACAATCTGGTGAAACTGATTACATGTATCTTTTGTTGTATGTTGATGTAGGAATGACAACGGGGTGGGCATGGGGCGGGGATGTCTTTCCCCGTCCCCGCCCCATTAATGATTTATTATCCTCGTCCCTATTTAATCGGGGATGGGGACGGACGAGGATGAGAAAATCCCCGTTTACATCCCCATTTGATTTTTTTATTATTATTATTAATTTTTAAAATAATTTAATGCAGACAATATTAGGAAACATGCAGAAACAACCCTAACATTTTCTAAATCTAATAATCTTTACATATTATTTGGACATTAATCGAATATATATTCATCTTTATTTGTGTCTTTATTTAATATTTGATTAGATGAGAAAATACAACTTGATAAACTTAACAACTAATAATCAGTAGCTTTTTCAAAGTATTTAAAGTTTATGACTTGATAAGTAATAAATTTTTTGTACAAGAAATTTTGACATCATGGACTTTTGTACAAATAATATAGGACTTTTTTTTTTTTTTTTTGCTTTTTAAATTTTAATGCAACTTGTTAATTGAGGATGGGGATCGGGGACGGGGTGGGGATGGGGATAAGACAGTCATCCTTGTCCCCGGTTAAGGGATACTTTTTCATCCCCATCCCCGTCTTTATCGGGGATTCCCCACCCCGTTTGGGTATTCCTCGCCCCGTTGTCATCCCTATGTTGATGATATGCTCATTGCTGGCCCTAATATGCATGATATAAATCTGCTTAAACAAAAATTGCATTCTAAGTTTGAAATAAAAGATTTTGGGCATGCAAAAAGAATTCTAGGTATGGACATCTTTCGAAATAAGAATTCTGGAAAACTGTTTTGAAATAAAAGAACATTACATTGAAAAGGTTTTAAAAAGACTCAACCTATCTGATTCTAAATCTGTCTCTTTGTCTCTTCCTGAACAATTTAAATTGTCTATTGATCAATCACCTAAATCTAATGAAGAAGAGTTTAGGATGCAAAATGTGCCATATTCTAATGCTGCAGGATCTGTAATGTATCTAATGGTTTGTACTAGGTCAGACATTGCTTTCTTCGTTAGTGTGCTTAGCAGATTCATGAGTAATCCTAGTGAATTACATTGGGAAACTATGAAATCTTTGTTAAAATACCTAAAAAGTTTTGCAAGACTTAGTGTTATGTTTTCTAAAACCAAAATTGATCTTAAATTTAAAGGTTTAGTAGATTCTGACTTTGCTGGAAATGTTGATAACAAAAATCTACTTCTGCTTATTTCTTTACATTAAATGGTTCCTACATTAGCTGGAAATCTCAGTTACAAAAACTTGTTGCCTTATCTTCAATTGAGGAAGAATATATTGCTTTCACAGATGCTGTTAAGGAATGTATGTGGCTTAAAAGTCTGCTTAGTGAAATTGGCTGCAATGATAATTCTGAAATTGATGTTTGTACTGATAGTCTTAGCACTTTACATTTGTGAAAATAATCATGTGTTTCATAATAGATCTAAACACATAGATGTGAAATTTCATTTCATTAGGGATATAACTGAAAAATGTATTATTAAACTTGTTAAAATATCTACTCATCTGAATCTAGCAGATCCTGGAACAAATGTAATTCCCTTGTCTAAGTTTAAAGATGTTTTATCCTTTTTAAACCTAGTTGAATTTTGATAATGCTTTGTGTTTTTTTCGGCAGATGATGCTGATCCAATTGAAGTGGAGAATTGTAGAGCAATTGGACCCGTAGCAGACCAGCCCAAAGTGATGGAGTCCAAACTTTGAAGACCAATCGGAATAATTAATAATGATGCTGATCCATTACTATTGATCCAGTCTAAACAGAGTGGCCCAAGTTATTAGAATCGAGTCAAAGCCCAACCAGTTAACTGTCCTTTCTATCTCAACCGTGGGATCTGGTAATTTCATCTGGACCGTCCATTCAACTGATAAGGTTGAATTATTGGTTGAGCCCTATCACTTCTTCCATACGCTTCCTCTCCTTCTCTCTGAGTGCTTAGTGTTCTACCCTCTCTCACACCATTCTTCATCTGTGTGGTTAATCTCCGTTCTCTGATCCTTTATGTAAATCAAAGGATATTTCTTAGTGGTTTTACAGTGATTCATCTGTAGTTTTTGAGTGGTTCTTACGGGTGCAATTTTGTGCAAGTTTACAGAATTTTGAGAACTTTCTGTTTTCGTTCGATCTTGTATTAACTTTTGATTTTATGCTTTATTCTTGATTAATAAAGATTTTGAAGATCTTTGTGTTTAACTTCGAGTTTTTTGTGATTTCTTTGTGGTGATTCTAAGTTGAAAACCGTAACACTAATTTGGAAAATGCATTTTAAAAAATCAATCCAAATAAATTAGGAGTGATTTACAAAACTGATAAAAACTTTAAAATATCAAACCAAATGCCACATAAAATTGGCTTCAAAATTTTCAATTCGATTGATTTAGCCACAGTTTGGTTGAATTAAAAAATTGGATTAAAATTTAGTCTATATCTGACAGTTGATTTTTATTTATGAACAATGAATTTGAAATTTTAGGTAAAATGTGTGGGAGAAAATTGGTTTCAAAAACTATTATTGATTAAAAAGTAATTTTGAGAAATGTGAAAAAAAATTTGTTTATGAACAAATTTACCAAACACTTGCTCAATCAAAATCAATAATTAAATTCACTTATATATCTTATAAGATCCAAAACTTTTTAAACAATATATATTCTATCTAAATTTATTAAAACTTAATAATTTCTCATAAATCAAACATAAATTCATCTCATCGATTTAACTACAGTTAAAAGTTTATATATTTTTTTTGGGTGTAAATACTCAGGTTTTAAAATATTTTATTTTATGTTATTACGTGTTGCAATTTGAGTTGCAGTTTGGCCGGTTGTCGGAGTTGCGGCTGAGATTATAATGAGCATGGTCGGAAGTACATCGAAAGGACAACAATTTGACCTATTCAAATGATGAATTCAACTCCGTCCAAATCTTAACAATAATGAAAATAGAAATTTCCGCATCATATTTTGCTTGGTCAAATATTAGGCAGGTTTATGACCGTTCTGGAAACATATGCATCCGTTTGGCAACACATGTTTTTAAACATGTTTTTTCTACACAATTTTTTAGATCACTTTTTAATCACACAAATTTTTTCTCTCTAATTTTCAACCACACATTTTACCTAGAAAACATAAAAAAACATGTTTTTAAACAAAAACTTTTTAACAAATCGATGAATTTTATCACGTGTTGAAAGGGCCTTTTAGGTCTTGGATGTGTATTTCATTTTTTTTTTTTTACATTTATTTTCGAGCATACATTTCTATTAAATACATTACTTATCACAATCTTTAACAAATTTTCAATAACACATTTAAAAGTACCTCCAACTTATCTAAGATCAAACAGACTATAAATGAGTTGTGTCGTGTTCTCAAACAAATAAACCTTATAAAAATACTTTCCTTAATAAAAATTAATTAACTTCTCATGTTCATTTACATCCCTACTTGGAATAATTGTACATATTACATACTTTAAATACCAAAACTGATTTTTACCATTAAAAAAAATTGAAAAACACTTCACTGTTACTAAAAAAGAAAAAAATTGAAAAGTATTATAAGTATTATACTGCGATACTAACATATTTGAGAAGTATCAGTGACAGACATAGAGAATTTTTAATAGTGGGGCAAAAAGATAGACGTGTTTTTCGAAATGGACCTTACAGGGATTGTCCCTAAAAAAATTTTTTAGGAAGAGATTGAAAAATGAAGAAACACTTAAATTTTTATTATAATTGTTCTCTCTATTTAAAATATTTATTTATAACTGAAACAAACAAATAATAAACAACTGTAAACAAATATTCAACCAACATCAGTTCATAAAATATATTGTAATGCCAGGGGCTGACTCAAAATTTTTGTTCAGTGTAAGTGGAGGTGGACATTCCGGGTCCGTTCCCAATTTTTTTTTTTTTTAACAAATAGGGCCAAAGCCTTGGGGGCGGTGTAATCATGATTTTGAATATGAGGTTTCACATTTCACGTTTTCAACATTTAGTGAGAATTGAGTGTAAATTACAAATTTAGTTAAATTAAAATTTGACCAATTATTTTCCCTAAAAAAAATAAATTGGGCCAATTATTTGGTCCATTTCAATTGTTCTTTTAGATTAATTCATTGTTTGATTTATATTAATTTTTTTTTTTTGGAAAAGTATATAACTACAACACTTTAAGTTTCATTTTCTAAAACTAATAAACTTACAATTTTTTTTTCTTTCAAAAATCAGGTGTTTAATAATTAAAAATAAATATAATATCTTAATATATATAATAATAGTATAGCCGCCAAAAAAACCCACACATAGTTTCCCGCCATTTTTCCCTGCTATTTTAGGAAACTTTGTAATTTTATTAATTATTTTAATAATTGAATTAGGATACTTCAATTAATGCAAAATTAATTATAGGTGACATGTAATAAATGACCTATTGATTGTAAAAAATAAAAAATCTATAAAAAAATCAAATTGTATATTATTTTTATTCTTTTGACAATTATTGTAATATTTTGAAGTCAAAAAAATATGCAATATAGGTGTTAAATTCACGATCTTAACGAGAAGTTCAATACAAGTTAACAAATGAGAGCAAACTCTAAATATATCATTCTTAAAATTGCCTCAAATAATAAAGGTAAAAGTTTTACTTATACTTTTTACTTTTTTCAATATTCAAATTCAATCTTTTTAATTTATCTCATCTAAGTCATAAAATGATATTTATCATTTCTTACCTAACTTCAATTTGACATAAATGATTAATTTCAAATCTTTTTTCTTATTAAATTAAAAGAAATAATGATATCCGATCTTTCTAAGTAAATTCAATTAAATCATTTTAATTTCTACAACTTCAGGTTTCGATAAACTCTTTGGTAATTTTGAAATTAATTTTATAAATTTACTCATTTTGTTCATTTATCTATTTTTTTAATTTTTATAAATTTAAAATAAAATCAATTTGTAAAATATATACTGTAGACTTTAACAATTAATTCATTGAATTCTATAGAAAATAAAAATATAAGGTTTTATCAAACTTATTCTATTTAAAAATAAAATATAGTCCATACATTTATTTAACATGCAAAAAAAATAGTTTTGTGTGTGTGTGTGTGTGTGGGTAACATGGCCATTTTCAATACTTGGTGAAAAATAAAATGTCACATTTTATTTGAAACCATTGAATATGAGTACGTTTGATATAAACTATAGATATGATTTTAAATGTGTGATTGAAAGTGAAAGAAGGTAGTATAAAAAATAAAATAATTGTCAAATCAATCAATTGAGTGATTAAAAATTGATTTTCTTTTTTTAGAATGTGTGGTTAAAAAGTAGTAAGTGCAATTGTGAAAAATTAGTTTTAAAATAATATGTGGTTGTTAACGAACATTAAAAAAAAAAATATTTTTGAATAATCAATTCTATATGAATAAATAAACTAAGGAAACTAGATAATGAACAATTAACTGTTAAAAAAATGCAATTCATAATTTTTTTTTTTTTTTTTTATATTTTGATTGTATATTGAATATACAATTTATGCATTAAAGTAAGAAATCTTATAGGGAGAAATAAAATTACAAATTATTCACAATTTGTGTATACAAGTTATTATTATTATTATTATTATTATTTTATTGTATTATTTTTATCGAATATTGTATTTTTACAACTTATTCAATAAATATTATTTATTACGTGCATCGCACGGGTGCGATTACTAGTTATATATAATATAAACACAATTATCCATTATATATTATATTAAAACTAATATAATACTAAATAAAAAACTCAAATTTTGACGTCACAACCTGTTTCTGCTTCTGCCCCCGGCGACAACCATACCCACCCCACCCCACCCCATCCTACCCTATCCCAAAATTAATTTTAATTTTTTCCTGTCGATGTTTTCTTACCCTTCCCACCTCAACCTCACCTCATCGCAAAGTAAACAATTGATCTCACCCCGCCACAGCCCCCAACCCACCCACCCGCCACAGCCCCCAACCCACCCCAAAAATAATTTGTTTTTCTCGATGTTTTTCTACAATTCCTCATCTCACCCTAACCCACTCGACCCTACCCCACCTCATTGCAAAGTGACAGATTGATCTCACCCCATTCACAGACCTCGTAAACACCCCGCCCCGCCACCCATCCTAGCCATCGCAAAAATGATTTTTTTCCTTCTACTTTTACACCCACCCACCCACCCCCACACTACCCACCCCACCCCATACAAAAAATGATTTTTTTCCCTTCTACTTTCCCTAACCACCCCACCCAGACACCACCCTGCCCATCCCATCAACCCTACAAAAATGAGGTTTTTTTATTTTTTTTATTTTTTTATATCTCGATATTTTCCCACCCTACCCTGCCACGCACCCCGCCTAAAATTATTTTTTTCTTCTAATTTTCCACACCCCGCCACCCACCCAACCAATCGACCTCACTCCACCCCACCCAAATTATTTTTTTCTTCTACTTTTCCACACCCCACCCAAACCCTACCCTACCCTTGCACCCACCCCACCATACTCACCCATCCCATTCCTACCCACCTCCCTAAAATGATTTTTCTTCGATATTCCACACCCACCCGCCTCGCTCCCGACCCTACCCGTCACCATCCCAACCAACTGACCCCACCCAAAAATGATTTTTTTCTACTTTTCCATACCCCTTTCCGACCCTACGCCCGTCACCCACCAACCCCACCACTACCCATCCCTCCCAAAAATGATTTTTTTTCCTACTTTTTCACACCCTGTCCCAACCCTACAGCCGTCACCCACCAACCTCACCCCACTCATAAATGATTTTTCTTCACCTAACTTTTTACACCCCGCCCCTACCCCTCGCCCACCCAACAAACCGGACCCACAAAAAAAAATTCTTCTACTTTTCCACACCCCACCCAGACCCTACCCCCACCCCCACCCAAAATGATTTTTGTCTTCTAGTTTTCCACACCCGCCCCGGCCTGCCCATACCCGCCAACCACCTAACAAACCGACCCCACCCACCCTACCCAAAAATGATTTTTTTTCTCCAGATGTTTTCCACCCCGCCTCATCCCCACCCGATATCATCCCCAAATTCACAATTGGTCACACAAGTCACGTTTCAGTCACAAAATCACAATTACAAATTTAATTGCAAATTTCACCGCAACCCCACAACACCCAACATAACTCCATTCCACATGCAAAGTCACAATTGGTCACACAAAGTCAAAATTTGGTCACAATTAAAAATTTAGTTACAAAATTGACCACACCCACCTCTCATGTCAAGTCACAGCTGGTCATACAAAATCACAATTACAAATTAAGTTACAAAACCCCACCCCACTTCCAAAGTCACAGTTGGTCATACGAAGTCACAATTGGTCACACAAAGTCACAGTTTGGTCACAAAAAGTCGTAGTTAGGGTCACAGTTGGTCATATAAAAGTCCTAGTTGGTCACAGTTCGATCATACAAAGTCACAGTTAGGTCACATGAGATCACAGTCTGGTCACATTCCAGTCACATATCAATCACATGAAGTCACATATAGTCACAGTTTGGTCACACAAGGTCACTGTTCTCTCACGCAAAGTCATAGTTCGGTCACACGTAGTAATAGTTCAGTCACAAAGTCATAGTTGACACAACTATAAGTCACATCACATCCTCATCCAATGTTCACACAAAGTTATAGATGGTCACAACCTCTAATATAATATTTGTCACAATCATTTATAGTTGGTCACATATTATTTATTTATTGGTCACAACTTACTCTTTCTTTTTTCACGATTAGTTAATATTTTTTGTCACAATTACCTAATAATAATTGGTCACATTTCGTACTTGTCACAAGTCACAGAAATTCACATTTAGTCGACATTTTGGTTACAATTACCTAATAATTGGTCACAATTAGTCAATTATACACAATCAATCACAATATATTCACCCCACCCCACTCCACTCCACCCACACCACCCACCCCACCCCACCCCACCTCACCTAAACCTTTCTTCTCCCCCAATTCGACTCCACGTCTCCACCCAAAGTAAAATATCCCTTCCACCACCGCTGCCATAACAGTCGTGCGCCATCGGTGACACTACCGACTACCACTACCCACCTCACCAACGCAACCATCCCCAACCACTACCATCACCATCACCTCCACCACCACAACAACTATCACCTCCACGTCACCACAACCCCTCTCTGCCATAGCCGGAAACTACCACACCGCACACGAGCATCACCACCACAACCACCACACCCCTTCTACCACCACCACAAAAAGCAACCAAATAACCAAAAATAAAATAAAATTGAAGAGCAGCACAGATCCCACTCCACCGCATTAGCATCACCGCCTCCAAATGCATACACAAACAAAATAGCAAACCACTGCAACCGCAATAATCGCCGGAGGCTGTGGGGTTGGGTTGGGTGGGGTGGGGTGGGTGGGGTGGGGTGGGTGGGGTGTGGTGTGGTGTGGAGCTTGGAGTAGTAGCGCCGCTGCTAGATTGGAGCAGTGGCGCACGATTCGGCGACGGAAGCAGCGAGGCCGCATCTCGCCGCTACTTCGTTGACGGCCTGGGTGGGCAGAGGGTGTCGCCGGTCGAGAAAAGGTAGAGACAGAAAGAACCGTGTTGAGAGATGCAGGGAAGTGAGAAAGTGAATTTAATTTTAAATTAAATGATAAAATATTTTAATACATAAATGTTAATTGGTATTTAACACCAGATTTTTAAAAAGGTAAAATTCACTACCTTAGTTTTAAAAAGTGATCTTTAAGTATAGGAGTTTGTGTAATTTACCTTTTTTTTTCTACACTACTCAATTTCAACAATCCATTAAAAGTCAAGCCTACAATATTTGACTTTTCAACAAAATTTCAATCATCCACTATCCTAAAAATCACTATTCATTTCAAAAACACTTTTTTTTTTAAACAATATCAAGCACACACTAAACGAGTTTCAAAGTTTGAAGGGCCGGCCGAAAAAATTAGTGCAGGGAAAATTGGTCCTTTTTCCAAAAAAAATAAAATAAAACAATTAAATGGACTGACCCAGAAGTTGAACTACATGGGTACACTCATGTGTAATGCAAATATACAAATTGGAAATTATAATGGTAAACAAATATTTAAAAAACACTATACTGGAAAAATAAAAATATAGTAAATTTCAATTTGATCCCAAAAAGTAGTGTATTTATATAGACAACATTTTTAAGAATGGGGGAAGGAATAGTGATGGTAATGAGTTGAGAGTCCAAGCTCTGTTGTGATATCGATCGTTTAAAAAAGGGCCGGGCTAGACTCGTTCTCAAAAATGGGTCTTGGTTCGGGCTTTGGCTTGGGCCTTTGTCAAGTAGAGGAGTCGAGCCGTCTCATGGGCTTTTAGATTTTTTTCTTTACTCGGAATTCATGAAAAATTGATGGTTAATTTTCGAAGTATAAAATTACTTTTAAAACTACAAAATTAATTATGTAAGTTGTTAAATTTTAAAAAATAAATTGGTCATTAATTTAAATACTAAAGATATAAAAAACTATTCAAGTTGCTTAAAGAGCAAGTAATAACTCTCCTCCTTTCACCTTTTTTGCCCCCCATTATATATATATATGCACCCAAGATTTTAACTATTAATTTCAAATATCAAAATTTCAAGGCATTTATTTAAAAACCAGGTTGTTATTAAACTTTTAAACTTAAATTAATATATGTACAAATCAAAACTCTAATTTCATCATTTCATTTCTCTCTTTCATCTCTCTCACTTTCCCTTTCCAACCCACCGACCCAACAACTAGGCGGCTATAATATTTACTCCAACTGATGACATAGATCCCTCCGACGAGCAGCGCTCGCAAGAGATCACTACTGCATGTCTTCTCTCTCTATTCTCCACCCATTCACGGTGGTGCCTGCATAGACAATGTCGCTTTTTCGCGGTGCTTTGTACAGGTGCGATTGCAGCGATACGATGCCTAGACTGTCACAGTCGTTGTGGAGATGGCAATATTGGTGTTTTCACAGAGTCTGCACGGCGGCTTCATGCTACAAATCGATGGTGGAGTAGTGATTTTTGGGGGTGTGTGCGTGTATTTGGGTAGTTGTGGTGGATGTAGGCTTTTGGTAGTTGTGCTGGTGCTTGTGGTGATTTTACGGTTGTTGTGGTGGTGGTAGAGGAGTTAAAAGTGTTGGTTCATGGTGGTTATGTGGTTGCTTTTTGTCGTGGTGGTAATTCGTGGTGGTATGGTTGTGTGCTTTTGAGGTGGTGTTCGGCGGTGGAGGAGTTCAGTTTTGATGGAGATGACTGGTGGTAGTAATTCATGGTGGTATGGTTGTGTAATTTTGAGGTGGTGTTTGGCGGTGAATGAGTTTGGTTTTGATGGAGGTGACTGGCAGTGTTGGTGGCGACGGCTGCGACGGGTTGGGTGTCGTGTAGGGTCCGGGTGGGTGTGTTGTAGGGCGGGGACGGGTGACTTGTTTGTGACTAATTATAGGTGATTGTGATTAACTAATAGATGAGTTGTGATCAATTAACTTGAAATTTGGGATCGAGATAAAGTTGTGGCCTACAAAGTTTCGAGATTTTGTGACCTACAAATAAGTTGTGATTCAATAAAATTGTAAATTGTGATCGAAAAATAAGTTGTGATCACAAATTGTAAAAATTGTGACTCATAAAATTGAGATTTGTGACCGATGTAAAAATTGTGACTCATAAAATTAAGATTTGTGACCGAGAAAAGTTGTGACCTACAAAATTTGAGAGATTCAAAATTTGTGATCGATAAATAGGTTGTGACTTACAAGATTTGTAAATTGTGACCGAAAAATATGTTGTAATCTAAATTTTCAGAATTTGTGACCTATAAAATTTGTAACTTCTGACCGATAAGAGAGTCATGGCCGATTAATTTGTGATCGAAAAATAAGTTGTGACCTATAAAATTTGAATTTGTGATCGAGAAATAAATCGTGAGAAATTAATTTGATAATTTGTGACTTGTGACCTTAGTTATTCAATTACCAATTAAATTATATACATTTATATATTTTTAACAAAAACATGATCTTTGAACTAAATAAAAAAAAAGTTTCTTAAATATGAAATCTTATCTTTAATATTCCTTAGGTATTTTGCCCATATATCCAATTAAACCAAAAACTAAAAAGGCCCATGATTCCATATATGGATTAATCCTTTTTTGGGTTCATGCAGCTAGCTGGCTTGGCTGGCCTCAAGCCGAATATCACTTTTTGAGGCTTGGTAAGGCTCGTACAAATGAGCTCCAAGCTGGATCGACTCAAACTCTTTTTGAGCCCACGGGCTCGTTTGCAACACTAGAAAGGATCATATGGCTTTCGCTCATTGAGTTTGATAGGTGATTGTGTAGATGTTGGGGTTGTGCTACAGAAAATTATAATTTGACAATTGTCTCAAAGAGAAAGAGTGGTTTAGTTGCTTATCTATAATCTGTCAAGTGTCAAGTGAGAATAATTTTTTAGATGACAATGTCTTCACTATATTTTATAATTCTTAATTTTTCCTCTCCATTATTATTATCATTAATGAATTCTCAATTTAAAATATCATTAATGAACTCTCAATTAAATATTAGAATAAAGATATTTGAACATAGCTGATTATCGATTGGTATATCAAGGCTAACATGGACATGTGACATGGTTTTATTACTCAAAAAATTGATTTATTTTAAATGATCGCTAAAATGAAATTCAAACAAACTCAAATTCAACCCAAATGAAATTCAACTCACAAACCTCTAACGTGGACATGTGACATAGCTTTATTACTCAAAAAATTGCTTTATTTTAAATGACCATTGAAATGAAATTCAAACAAACTCAAATTCAACCCAAATGAAATTCAACCCCACAAACCTCATTTATCTCTTCCAACTCACTCCTCTTAACGAACCTTTCACCTCCTTCCAGCTCCAAACCACAGTCACCTCCTTCTCTCCACCCCCAAACATGAGTAGAAATGTAAAGAATGTCGTCGACATTTGGTTCTGAATATTTCAAATAAAATCTCTCAGATTTATACGACCCCCCAGATTCAAACATCGTGAGAGATCCATTTTGACAAAGGTAAATTCATTGTCAACGATTTATTCATCTGGGAAAAAAATATCACTCCATTTAGCAATTTCTATATGCTGTGAAATTGGGGTTTCAGAATGTTAGATTTTCATTTTTATTTTAGCTAAATTTATTTGTTCTTTGGACGTCACTCAGATTCAAAGCTTGTCGTCCATCATAACGATTGGGAACCCGTTTTCACGAAGTTATGTTCTTTTACAGATATTCTCTGGCAAAAAGCATTCAAAATTATACATATTTCTAACTTTTTACTCGTAATTTCTTGCGTCTGTGTATGTTGAGGGATTTCTTGATTTCAAATTTCGATTTTTGTGTAAGTGAGGCTTGATATGATGATATCATTATGAAAAAGTTCTACAATCTCAATCGGTGGTAACGATTTGTGAAAATCAAATAGCGTTGGGGGGGGGGG
Organism: Ligustrum vulgare; assembly: GCA_963555705.1. NCBI lineage: Eukaryota > Viridiplantae > Streptophyta > Magnoliopsida > Lamiales > Oleaceae > Ligustrum > Ligustrum vulgare. The sequence continues at coordinate 34,357,844 of OY743173.1, read as the reverse complement.
GGAGGATGAAGTTGGTATTATTTAATGTTATTTCCTTGTATTTTTAATTTCAACAACCACAATGTCAATAAATTCGTAGTTTGAAATTCTTATTTTTAAGATGACAAAAAACAAATCAAAGAAAGTAGGAGTATGCCATGGTTGTAGAATCGCAGGTCACTTCTTTGTAGAATGTCCAAAAAATGTCGATGTCCATGGTGTGTTATTGGATTCCTTAAATATTTTGAGGTGGAAAAAGAGACCGAAAACAAAGGGAAGTTATTCAAATGTTGCAGTTTGAATTATGGATATTTCGATTGGATCAAACTAGCAGAAGCAGAATCCAGTGGAGTTGTCGGACATGATGATACCAAATCTACTAAATTGCCAAGCAATGATGTAATAGAGGATTTCTCTAGCATGTTTCACAATCTAGCTTGGATTTCTACTGAAGAAGAGGGTGAGATATCTGTGACAGTAGCAATTCGCAAGGGAAATGGAAGTGCGGAAGGCAATGCGAAGGGAAAGGGGCACCATAATATAACTTTCGTATGATGCTGATGCTTTTGTGATAGGCTTTAGGATGTTTCTTCATTTCATGTGATGTATTGAGATCATGTAGCCTCATTTCCAGTCTTATGTAATCAACATGTTGTGTGAATGTTTCAGCTGTAATGTTGTATTGATGTTTAATTTCCAGTTTAATATTCATACCTAGAGGATGTTTCAGTTGTAATGTTGTATATATATAATCAACATGTTGTATCAATGTTTTAGTTTTAATGTAGTATTGCTATTTTGGGTTCCAATTTTAATGTATAGTTGATGCATTAAATTGAAGTTGGATTAACACATGTATTCCATGCCCCCTTCGTTGGTTACTGGAATTTTGCAATGGGCAGTGGACCTAACTAAAATGTTGCTACAACTGGGGATTATACTAAGTTTCGAAATTAAGGATTATGCTAAATTTCGCAACTGTCAATGTCAACAATTCAATTAACATGATACATAAATACTGAAGCATAATGCAAATCAAAGTGCATCTCTTACATCCAAATGAAAATAAATTACACGACATAAAATAATACGAGGGGAATAATATGAATTTTTTTTTTAAACACAAGATCATTACATCTTCTAATGATTGTGGTACAAAACACCTCCATCACATATCCATGGTATTGGCTCCTGGACAGTCTTGTTAATTGCCATGATAGTTCTGCTGTGGAAATCCATTGTACTCCTCCGCAACCTATGCAGTTACAACATACATAAGTATCAAAAACATGTAAAGAAAATTTAATATGATACTCATCTTTAGATTAAGTGAACCCAATATTATGTCCCTAACCTGTAGTAATTATGAATATGAGAAGGTCATCATGTAATAATTTGGTACTGCATTTACGGGATAGACAAGTGCACTAAGTGGTAGGGTAGTGCTTGGCGGTCTCATAATTTTTTTGGATTTTGAAGTGGAATGCATGTATAAAGGGAAACGAGCAATTAGCTAAACAAATTATGTACATTATTCGAAATTAATGCCAAATAAGTAAAGATACCTTGTTTTTCTTTGAATCCAACTCCAACGCACCCTTTTCTCGAAGTTTCTTAGGAGCACCCTTGGTTCTAGAAAAAATTTTGTTCTAGTAATAATCCCTTTTCCGAATTATCTAAATCTCCACTGTCATCTGGCTGAGTCGAACGCTGGTGAAGAGCATTACTTCCATTGCTTTATTTTTCGTACCGTAGCTCTTTCGATCGAAATTTGATCCACTTCATAACCAATCTGGTTCTCTCCTCATCATCTGCAGCAAGGTCTGTGACATTGGAAAAAGATTGACACATCTTGTCATCTCAACTGTGAATGAGTGCTCTTCAAACCATCGTAATGGACTGCGACTCTGGTATGAGCTCGACTAACATCTCTAATCCATCTCATCAATATGTACCTCTTCGGAACTATATCAACTTCATTTTGGATCAGGACTGTAACCACATGCCGACATGATATGCTTCGGAACTCAAATAAATGGCAGTTGCAACGAATATCACAATTATCCCTCTAAAACGCCATTGAGAGTATTCTTTTTCCTCATTCGGTCATTGATCATGACATCCTCTTTTACTTCATACATAGTCCTCGAACATCCATCCTGGATAGAAATGAACTCACAATATACCTTCCCGGTGAACTCATTTTGGAATTTCCTAAAATTTGAGATTGTGTGAAAAGCCTGAAATTGCTTCTCCATTTTTAGACGGTTGCACATGGGACCATTTGTGAGTATGATTTGAAATCTTCCTAGAACTCATTTTCAACCTTATTCCTTAATGCTTGTTCATATTATTCCATGAACTGCTTAAGCGAGGTCGTCGAATGTACATACCCATTAAAAAGCATTCATACTCTCACTTCGTTAAGTACCAGTACATCCCAGCCCAGAAGTATGTTTTCAGAAAACAAGGTACCCAACGACCTCTTTTCTCATACATACCCGACAACCATTCATTGTCATGCAAGTCATATGTTCCAATCAACACTCTCCAACCTACTTTGAACTCTTGGACCATTTTTGAATCGTAAACAATACGTGTATAGTTGAAAATAAATTAAATAACGAAGCCTTATCAACGTGGTAACCTAAATTCTTAGGTAACTTTTTCAATATATTCCATAAACACCATCAATTTTTCGTATTTGGAAAAACAGTCTGAATTGCATTTTGCATTTCCTGGTCCTGATCAGTAATTATTTCAAGTGGAGCTTGTCCATGCATGCATTCAAGCCACCTCCTAAATAACCAAACGAATGTGTTCGTATCCTCATTTGACACCAATCCACACCCAAGTACTGTTGACTGTCCATGGTGGTTTACTTCTATAAATGAGTGAAAGGCATATTATACTTATTTGTCAAGTACTATCAAAGGTGACAACATCACTAAACTCCTTCATGCTTGCCTACACCTATTATCCGCCTAGAACACATTCCTTAGTCGAGTCTCTTCGTCCAAATCCATACTGAAGTAAAAGCTAGAGTAGTTGGCTTCCATCTTTGAAAAGTAGGATTGTATTGTTAGGGCATCTCCATCTCCAATACTTAACCTCATGACCTTTTCAATGTAGTTTCTACAATCCTTTTCTGTACTTGTGATGTTCTCATATCCACATCTTCCACAAAAACAGAATTGTAGCTTTTATGCAATGAAATTCCAGCCACATCTTTATTTTCAAGCATCTGTTTCACATGTGCACTCAATTCTCGGTTGCATCAATATAATCTAGACTTTGTAGGACTTGTTCTATGATTATTCCGAAGATAAACTTTGTTAATCCTCCACGTTCCATTCATATCTAAAGAACCCATCATCCTGGATTTACAACTAGATTGAATGGTGACTTACAACTTCTGTGAACCGATTATAGTACTACTTCTTCGACCTTCATGGCTACATGTGAAGGTCACATTCCTTAGAAGCCCATCATCTCGCGTTTTGAATTCCTTTTTCGTACTGGAAAGCTAACTTCATAGGAATATTTCTTGTAAAAACCAGACATTACTTTCTTATCCTTAAATTCCATCCCTTCCTTAGGAACATTTGCAACATCTCCTACTAACATATCATTTTCCGTTAAACTCAGAATTTCATCACCCGCTTCTCCCACTCCCATATTCTCACAAATTAAATCTTCCAAATCCCTTCCCTGTAATAATTTAAAGGAAACAGGGGAAGAATAAATTACCACAAATACCAAATACATCAACTTCAATACAGCTAAATGCATTGCAAACCCAGTAGCCTCAAAATGAAATAATGATTTTCATTTTCCATACAAGCACAAATTAGGACTGCATTGATTTTATACATGGTAAAATGCACTTTGGAACTCAAGCATAGCTACATAAAGAGAAAACTTCAGTTCAGTTTAATATACCTTTCTCCGTCGTCAAATCCATGAACTCGAATAACTTGAAATCGAGCTTCGGGGTAGAGATTGTGTACGGACTCTTTGATATCTGGGGAGTGGGATTTCTTGAAGGAATGTATTGTATTTTTGTTTAGATATGTTTGGGGTAGAGAGAAGGAGGTGGCAGTGGTTTGGAACTGGGAGGAGTGAGTTGGGAGGAGATAAATGAAGTTTTCGGGGTTGAATTTCATTTCGGCTGAATTAGAGTTGGTTTGAATTTTATTTCAGAAGTAATTTAAAATAAAGCAATTTTCTGAGTAATAAAGCCATGTCTCATGTCCACGTCAGCCTTGGTATACCGATTGGTAATCATCTATGTTCAAATATTTTTATTCTAAATATTAAACTTTTCAAATTCAATAATTAGTATTTCCCTAGATTCATTAATTAATCTCACAATTTGTGTATTTTATGCATTGATGTATTTATTGAGCCACGTGTGTTTGGAAGAAGAAACGTGAATATGGATTAATAGGTTCTTTGCTTTATAATGTTACTCACTATTCGAATAGATAAATGATGGATGAGTAGTATGTAACATACCTCAATATTTATCGTTTATGACTTATGTTTCTTTCTTCCTTGTTTTCAATTTTTTCCATCAATATTTGAGCATGTAAATGGCTTGTGTAATGACAATATTTGCAATCTAAACTTTGAAATTTTTGAAATTTATTACACACTGTTAGTCAGCAAAGATAGAACATAAGATCAACTTTACTCTAATTATGACAATGTTAAATGAAAGTATCAATTTAATGAGTTCAAAAAAAAAAAAAAAAAAAAAAAAACACCCTTTACTACCCGTCGTTGATAAAAATCATTTATAGATTTTTCACCATCGTTAATTTCAAGAGCCATAAGGATCCTTTTGAAAAGTAACTATTCAAGATGCCAATCTTTCTTTATTTTGTAAAATTTCGTGTTCCTTTTAACTGATAGATGATAAGTGTACTTTTTACACTTATTTAGATACTAAAAACGGTTTCATACATTGACGTTTAAGAATAAAAACTATTGATTTAGTGGTTAATTATTTTTATTTCAGTTTTATCCCAAAGTTGAAAGAGTGCAGAAATTGAAGTAAATAAAGATCAGATTGAGAGCTATTCGGACTTACTTGTGCAATGTAGTAGAGGATGAGGTATATAAATCAAGGATCCCAATTGGAACCAAAGTAGAAGAAGTCGAAAATTCAAGGATCAAATTGAAGAAATCAAGAGATAGAGAGCCTAATTAAAGACATTCATAACTAAATAGGGTGAATTGTACAAATCATCATCAGAAGAAGAAGGACAAAATTGCAATTTTCAGGGGAATGCCAACTTATAAGGGATGAAAGTCAGAAAATTGAAGAAAATCATACAACCAAGTGATCGCAATGATGCGATCCCTTGTCGGAAGCACGACGAAGATGAGGAATTAAACTAAAACAATGGAAATATCTAAATTCAGATAACCAATAAACAATAAAAGTAGATGATAGGATCTTGAACCAAGCTTCACGACGTAAGAATTGACGATGCAAAGCAAGAATCAAGATTTGGGAACGCCACAAGGTTTGTTTAATTCGTTGATAAGTTCTTGATGTTCATTAAGAACAAGAAAAAGAATAAGGGAAATCCTCACCTTAATTCAATAATAATCTCACATTAATCAAAATTGGTATTTACAATAATGAAAAAACGATAATATAATGTTAAAAAGGGCTAAATCTGGGGTATCCACAACTAGGCTTAAAAAAAAACTAAAACGGAAAATAAATTAAAATTCTCGAAAATTGAACGTCCTAGCAATCTACATGATTGCGTGGAGATTCGGCTTGCAATCACATGGGCAATGATTATGTGCGATCGTGCCTTTGAAATGCCATGTGATCGCGTGGTATTTTGCTCGGATGGAATATTCCAGTTTGTTCTTTGACTTGAATTTTGTCTTCCATCGACTTGTACTAGTCTTAGAGATTCGTTTATCAACTCTTGCTTAATCTTTGGGTCATCGAACTTGTGTCTGCACTTTGGATCCTTGTAACCCGAACTCTACTTGGAGTTCCTATCTTGGATCACATCATCCACTCTCTCTTATAAATGATACGATCTTGAATCCGCAAGTGGTCCAATCTTCATGTATTTCCTGATTTTGTTGGCTTGAGAAACATGCTTATGCTTGGTGCTTTCCTTTAACTTTCTTTGTGGTCCATTCTTGCTATTTAATTTATTCCCAGCTTTAAGTTTGAAATTTGACTTGGGTACCTACAAAATAGAATTAAGAAGACTTGGGGAGGGTTTGTTAGTTCAGCTAAGTGCATGGAATAGATTTTTGTAGATCAATCTGTGTGAAGAAACTCATTTTTTGGGTGGTCTCTCTTTTCTTTTTCTTTCTGTACTCGTTATTTCCTTTTTCTGAGGTCGTGACCTCAACTCTCTTATTTTAAATTTTCTCTATCTCTCATTTTTCTTAGGTCGTGATCTCAATTCTCTTATTTTTCTTGTCAAACTCACTCTTTAACCTCAGTTGATCTTCATGGACCTGTTTTGGTGACAAAGGAATCAGAGTAATTGTTTTCTCACTCTTCACAAAGCTTTATTGAGTTTAAACCCATCATGTACCACAAACTTATCATGTTTCCTTGGCCTTCCCAACAATATATGCCCAACATTCATAGGCACCACATCACAAATTATTTCATCTTTATATCTTCCAATGGTAAATTTTTCCTTGACTTGCATATTCACCTTAATTTCCCTATATTTGTTCAACCACTGTAATTTGTAAGGGTTATGATGCTTATACAAAGGTAACCTCAATTTCTCAACAAAGATAGTATTGACAACATTAGTGCAACTCCCCCTCATCAATCACCATACTACACACTTTATTGTTTACAAGGCACCTAGTATGAAAAATAGTGTCTCTTTGTTCATCCACCTCATTCACTTTAATTCTAGTACTAAGAACTCGCCTATTAACAAGAGCTTCACCTATTATAGCATATGTAAATTTGTCACTATCACTATCAACCTTTAACTTAGGCATCTCTCATACATGTCCTCAGACACAATCTTCCCATGATGCATAACCATTACTCTTTTATTTGGACATTAAGAAGCAATGTGACCTGAACCTAAACATTTAAAACATTTTATATTTCTATCGTGAGTAGGTTGGGGATCAGAAATATTTTTACTTTTTGGTGTTAGTTCCTCCCTCCCTTTCGGGACATGATCTTCATTATTTTCGCTCTATGATTGTGAAGTATGACAAGAGCCCAGAGATTTCCTTGTTGTCCCCTTTCTCTTCAATTGTCTTTCAACCTTCAGGGTCATGTGCACCATCTCCTCCAACTCCACATAGTGTTGTAACTCAATTACATTGGCAATTTTCCTATTTAATCCACTAAAAAATCTAGCCATGGTAGCCTCCCTATCCTTCTCAACATTGACCCTAATCATAATGACCTCCATGTCCTTACGGTACTCCTCTGCACTCATGGATCCTTGTGTAAGACCTTGCAACTTTTGGTGAATATCCCTATAATAATGGTTTGGAATAAACCTCTTCCTCATTATCGCATTCAACTCACCCCAAGTTTCCACCGATCTCTCAAAGTTCCTCCTCTTGCCCGTCACCAATCGACCCCACCAAATGATGGCAGAATCAGTCAACTCTATCACTGCTAACTTCACTTCTTCTCCTCCGAGTAGTTATGACAATCGAATATTAGCTCAACTTCTTTCCCAATCCAAATAAACCTCTGGATCATTTGTCCCTTGGAATGATGGTATAGACATTTTGATATTTCCAAGGCTACCATCCACTACATCCTTATCAGCACGATGTCTCCTCTTAAACCCCCTTTCATTCCTATCTCTCCTTCTCCTCACACTAACCACAGAAGACTGAACATTGTCACCTTCACTTCCCATTCCCTCATCATCAACACTAACTTCATGCCTATTACCTCTCCTAGCTCTAGAGCCTGCTTGAGATTGATCCGTACATAATTGATCAACAATTCATCCCGTCTATCCATTCTAGTCATCATCTTCTCAAATTGTTCCTACATGGTTACCATTATATCTACATCATGTCTACCCACTCTATTCATACTTTGGGGTTGTTTGTTGTTAATTACAAACAATGGTGATGAAGATTCTTCCCTGCGAGACATGGTTAGTACCAAGAAAAAGAAAAAAAAAATCTCATGTGTTTAACACTTTTGTATAACTAAAATTGGCTTTTTTTTTTCAGATCATGTACTCATCTCTCTTGCCTTTTACCTCTCTTTATCCCATTTTTTCAACTTTTCTAAAGAACTCATGAAGAACTCAAGAAATAAGACAACATAAAACACGAAGAAGAATGAAATTGAGAAATTCTCATAGTTATTTTTAGAGTTACTTCAATTTTTAAAATAAAAATAAATAAATGAAATATTTTTTTATTTGCTAGAAAATTCAACTACGAATATAGAAGAACAAACGAAATTTAATTTTGGTGAAAAAAGAACACAAAAAATACTTTTTTTATTTTTTATTATCAAAGACTGAAAAATTATGAAGAATACAAAGAATACAAGAAAATCAATAAATCAAGAAAAACAAGAAATATCATAAGAACATAAATTTAAATCCAAGCTCTGATACTAACTGGTGCGATTCTTTGTGGGAAGCGCGATGAAGATGTTGAATTAAACTAAAGCAATGAAAAGATCTAAATTTAGATAACCAATAAACAATAAAAGTAGATGATACGATCTTGACCTAAGCTTCACGACACAAGAATTGACGATGTGGTAGCAAACACCAAGATTTGCGAACACTACAAGGTTTGTCTAATTCGTTGATAAGTTCTAGGACTGAATGCCACAAAGATTTAAAATCTTTAATAAGTTCTTGATGTTCTTGAAGAACAAGAAAAACAATAAGGAAAATCCTCACCTTAATTCAATAATAATCTCACAATAATCAAAGTTGGTGTTTGCAACAATGAAAAAATGATAATATAATGTCAAAATGTGCTAAAATTAGGTAGCAACAACTAGGCTTTAAAGGACGGAAAACAATAATAAAAACTGAAAAATAAATTAAAATTTGTGAAAATCAGATGTCCTGGCAAGCCACGCGATTGCGTAGGAAATCGCTATGTAAACTACTTAAAAACTAGTGCGATCGTGCCTTTGAAATGCTACACGATCGTGTGGTAGTTTCTTCAGCCGAAATTTTCAACTTCGTCATTTGACTTGAATTTTGGTTTCCATCCACTTGTTCTAGTCTTGGGGCTTCGTTTATCAACTCTTGCTGGATCTTTTGGGTCATCGAAACTGTGTCTGCACTTTTGTTCCTTGTAACCCAAATTCTTCTTTAAAATTTTATCTTGGATCACATCATCCCCTCTCTTTTGAAAAAGATTCGACCTCGAATTTGCATATGATCCAATCTTCATGTATTTCCTGCTTTTCTTGGCTTGAGGAATATGCTTATGCTTATGCTTATGCTTGATGCTTTCCTTCAACATTTTGGGTGGTCCATCCTTAATATTTAATTTATTCCCAGCTTTAAGTTTGAGATTTGACTTGGGTACCTACAAAATAGAATTAAGAAAAACTATGGGGAGGGTTTGTTAGTTCGGCTAAGTGCAAGGAATGGATCCTTGTACATTAACCTTTGTGCAATGAAACTTACTTTGTTGGTGGTCTCTCATTTCTTTTTCTTTCTGCACTCCTTCTCTCTTTTTTTTCTGAGGTTACGACCTCAAATTTCTTATTTTCAATTTTTCTACCTCTCATTTTCTGGTATAGGCAGATCACATGTAGTGATAAGTTTTAATTCACAGTTCAAAAGATGGTTTTAAACAATTTAGGAGTATTTATTTTTCATTACCATTGAATTATTGTTAAACATTTAAATCAAGATATGAAAGATGAAAGTAAAAGCGGATTCTAGATCCTTGCATACTTCTCTCGTTAATTCTATACTTCAAAATTGTTTTCTTTAGTTAAATTTTATTTTATTTTTAGCTTAGATTTTAATTTTAAAACATCAAATTGATTTTTATCTCATTTTGGTTAAGGTTAGCAATTTAAAATAATAAATTATCTTAATTCTCGTGGATACGATAAACGGAGACTTTGTCCACTATATTACTTGTGCGACCAATATACTTGTGTTAAGGACATCGCGCAACAAGTTTTTAGCGTCGTTTTCGGGGATTATTTTTAGACTACTTTCACTAATGTAGACTTTTATATTTTTATTTTTATTTCAATTCGTTCACTATCTCTTTGTTTCATCTTAGGTTTGTATTTGTTATGTCCAAGATACGGTAATCTCGCAGAAGCTGATCCGAAAACCAAACGTACGTTTCATCGTAGATTAAGAAAAGTAAGATAGGCGATAAAAATATCAAAAATAGAAAGACATTGCAGATGCATAGATAAATCCTGCTGTTGACCGGGCTATTTACGAGGAAATATGCTTGTGGAGGATTTCATGACACCTCAGATTATTATCAGTCAAGAATCGTCTATCCACTTTTTGGTTAGCCTAATTTTTCAGTTGAAGAGAAATATATTCCACCTATTTCAAAATGGGCATATGTTCTTTGGTAGGCCAAATGATATTCCTTAGATTCATATCCCTAGGTTTGTAGAGACATGTCAACAATTCAAGTAATTAGATGACACAATCAGATTCCACTTATTTCCATACACTCTACGAGACATGGCACTGAACTGGTTAGATTCTCATCCCATTATAAGAATTACCACCTCGAATGATTTGGCCGAAAAATTCTACACCAAATTCTTTCCATCGATCAAGATTGCTAAATTAAAACACGATATATCAACATTTTAGCAACATGATTCAGAATGTTTGATGAGGCTTGGAACAGGTTCAAGAACTTACTCAGAAAGTGTTCTCATCACGGGATCATCAAAGGTATTTAGGTGCAATATTTTTATGCAAGTTTTCTTCCTCAACGTAAAAGTATGGTAGACTTGTCTTCTAATTGTTCACTGTCTACTAAAACTATTGATGGAGTATTTCAGTTATTTTGAAGCAATAGCTAATATAAATGTAATGTGGGCATCTGACCAAGCCATTCAAAGGGAATCTGTAGGAGTTTACGAGATCGACACGTTCACAACATTATCTGCTAAAATAGACTCATCGGTGAACAAGGTAGAAAAGATGGCACAATCCACTCATACAGTTTCGTGTTCAATAAAAGGGTGCGAAGATTGTGGGGGTGAATCATCACACTACAGATTGTCCAATTTTATCAAACTTAGCGGAATAGGTTGATTTTATTCAAGGGAGAAAACGTTAGCAGAAGAACTTATATTCAAACACTTACAACCTAGGTTGGAGAAACAGCCGAAACTTTTCGTGGAGGGACAATCAAAACACAGCAAGGCCATAGGCTCTTTCATATCAATAAGAGAAGAAGCCTTCACTTGAAGACATGTTTGGTAAGCTCATGGAGAAAACTGAGCAATATATGGGTAGAACCAACCAGTTCATGAGAAGAAGAAACACATATGGGACATATAGAAATATCTATTTCTAGAAGACAACATGGTACTCTACCTATCAACACAAGAACATGTCCTAAAGAGTGTGTAAAAGCCTTTATTACCAAGATTGGGGTTCAATTACAAGAAATTCTTGTCAAAAGACCAGCTGTTATCTAAGACGAAGGGACTGATTAGGAAGATGAGCATGATGACATACTTGAAAAGATAACTAAAATAACAGGAGGAATTGACAAGATGAAATGACAATTAAACCTTATGAAACTCTAATTCTCTTTCCAAAAAGGTTGAAAAATCTGAAGTTGGACAAGAAGATCTAGATCCAGATCAATATTCCTTTTGCAGATGCACTTGCCAAATGCCCAACTATGCAAAATTCGTGAAGATATCCTCACTCATAAAAGAAGCTAGAAGAAAATGAAATAGTAATACTTTCACAAGATTGCAATGCAACATTACAAAAGAAACTTCCACCAAAATTAAAAGATTCAGAGAGTTTTACTACATCTTGCAATATTTGAGATTCTTATTTTGATCAAGCTTTATATGATTTAGGTGTAAGTATAAATCTAATGTCACTGTTTGTAGGAAACTAGGTTTATGGAAGCTAAAACAAACATCTGTAAATCTATAGCTTGCAGATTGATCTATTAAATACCCAAGAGGAATAATCAAAGATATTCTAATAAAAGTGGAGAAATTTATCTTCTCAACCGACTTTGTTATACTTGACATGGAGGAATAAAAAAAAATCTACCACTAATTTTGGGGAGACCATTTTTGAGAGCAATAGGGTAGCTCATACCGAAGTTCAATGATGAAGTGATACGAATCATAGGAGGCTTGACGGAAAAATCTACAATTCGAGCCAAAAAAAAAAAAAAAAAGTTTAAGTAATATCAAGTATGGACTATTGAAGAAGATTCGGGGCTAAAACAAATGAACAAGCTAAGAAACGAGCCATGGAGTAATTATCTGCAATCCTTTTCTTTCCCTAATCCTTGGCTCGTTTCTTAGTTTGTTCACTTTTTTTTAGCCTTGAATCTTCTTCAATAATCCATACTTGATATTTGAAGCCTCCAAACATGTACTTGAACTTTTGTTTGGCACGAATTGTAGATTTTTCCGTCAAGCCTCCTATAATTCGTATCAAAATTTAATTAAGTCTTGTGAATTATCGCCAAATATGTATCTAGGCTAAAATTTTATTGTGTTAGAATCATGATGAATCTTTAAATTCTGGATTTTTATCTTTGGTTTTGTTTAATTAAAGAATTTTTTTAGTTTGAATAATTAATTCTATTTTTCATGTATTTACAATTATATGTGCAATGATTGTAGGATATATGTGACGTGTTCTTTAGTTCGAAAGATTAGAAATTCGTTAATTGTCATAAAGTCTTATTGGGATAGAAATATACTGCTATTCTTTATGTTATCCTTAAGTATTTATGAATCTTTAATGTTTTTCTATGTGTTTGCATTCTTAAAAAAATATAGGGTGGTCACATATACGAATAGACTTTAATTCCTGTTTGAAAGAAGATTTTGATCAACTTAGGAGCATTGATCTTCATTTATTAATTTTTTTTAATAATTATTAAAATCAAAGTATGAAAGATGATATTATCAAAAAATAAAAGGGGTATGAAAGATGAATTCTAGATCCTAGCACTATTTTCTCATTTATTACATAAATCATTTTTAAATTTTGCTTAGATTATTTTAATTTGATAATTTCTAACTAGTCCACGTGGGTACGATACTTGGACTTTAAATCCATTATATTACTTGTGCAATTCATACAGTTACAGTAAGAAAAGCACGCAACAATTTTTTTAAAAAAATTATGATAGCAATAACAGTCTTAACATTTATACAAATTTAAACTAATCTAAAAGTATCATCCATAGCCATTCCTCCCCCACAAAAAAAAAGGGTAACGTGCATAGCGTGTTCAAATGTACAAGTTTAGGGGTGGGCGTGAGTTGGGTTGAGTCAATTTTTTTCACAACCCGAACCCAACCCACTATGATTGGGTTGATAAAAAATCAACTCAACCCAACTCAATACATAAGTTCAAACCCAATCTAACCCAATCAATTTTTGGTTGGATTGGGTTGGGTGGTTTAGGCATTGGTGCAAATAGCAAAAAATCTTGAAAATTAAAAAAATTAAGCTCATAAATTAACTATTAACTCAAATCAATTATATACAATACAATAAACTCAAATATAATAAATTGAATATTTGCTAATAACTCTAAAATATGTTCAAACCATATTTGAGTTTCATCCAAATTAAAAATAAGCTTGAAATTTAAATGATCGTATATTTTTAAAATTTTTATTGGGTTGGGTTGGATTTTTCACCCAATCCAACCCGAACAAAAATGTTTTTGTAGAACCTGACCCAACCCAATTTTCATAAAAAAAGGACCTAAACTGATTGTGTTGGATTGGTTTGGACGGTTATAGCGAGTTAATGCCCACCCCTATACAAGTTAGTAGAAATATCGACATGGAACACTTTTTTTTTTAACCAACGAAACCATGCTTACAAATTTTAATTAAGAGCCTGTTTGGTAACAAGAAAAATTTCACTTTAACTTTTCAAACTTAATTTCAACCATTCATTATTAATCAAGTCAACAGTTTTTCTTTTCAAATCCTTTTAAACAACACATCCATACCAAAATAAAAAATAAAAAAATCACAAAAATCAAAATTTTTTACATTACCAAACAAGCTCTAAAATTTAAATGGTTAAAAAAAAAAAAAAAAAAAGAAAAAAGAAAAAGTTCATATATAGGAATGATGCAATTGTAACATATTTTTAGGCAAAATATAATCCGATTTAGTACAGGGGAAAAAAAGGAAAAACAAAAAGGAAAAAAAAAGAAAAAGAAAAAGAAAAGAAAGAAAAACACTATAACGAATATAATTTTCCAATCTCTAAGGTCGAATGGTCAACAATTGGAGTAGAGGCTTTGCATGTAAAATTGAATTGTCAACTAGTTTGGTCTTGTTTTGAAGTTTGACCATGAAATACATCAATTGATCAATAATCAAAAGTCGGTGGACGATTATGGCTGGGAGGACACATAGAAAGTGGGATTCACACTTTTCAAAGACTCGATTAAAAACTTAGACAATGCTATACCTACACACTCACACAAATTCTCTTATACACCCTTCACATTTGGGTGATACCCACTAACATAATAAAATATTTATTGACCCCACCTCATATAATAGTGTATAAAATAATGTGTACAATTTGTGTATAAGTATAGCATTTTCCTAAATACTCAACAGAATTGGGACGCGACTCGATTAATTACATAATTAGTCACTAAACTTTGCGATTTTTTTTATTTTTAAAATCAATGAATTTCAACAGATTTCTTGTTCATTATTAAATTTTACAAAATGTAATCACATTAGTCACTAAATAACGAATAAAATCACATTTTATAAAATTCAGTGATTAACTATGAAACTTTTGAAGTTCAATAATTTTAGAAATTTAGTGACCAGCATTCAACTTTATATAAAGTTAAGTGACTTCTGGAACCTAACACAAATTATAGTGAGCAATCATGTAACTAAAATCAATTTTATCACTTTTTTTTTTTTTTTTTTTCTGAACTTCTATCCAATAACTTATTCTCTCTAGCATCAATAAAACTTAGAAAATAAGAATTAAATTTTTATTTAAGGGTAAATGACAAGGTTGTTTGCTCTCTGAATTCAGGCAATGATTGTCTGGTTTCAATTTCTTTTTTTGTTACTTGCTCTTAGTGAGGTCAAAATCTTCTCAATTGTGTATAAACTATTCATTTTTTTTAGTTTGACTATGTTACTATGAAAGAATGTGGTAGAAGTACAGAAAACGAAAGAGAAAGACTAAAATGACTATGTAACCATTATTTATTCTTAAGCCATGTTAATAGTCATTGCAAAGTAGAGACATATTGAAAATTCTTCATCTTGAATTTGAATTATTATATTTCATCATTTACTGGAATTAATATGATACGTCAAAGAAATACTTATTTTTCAACATGTTATCCAATGATTATTTCTGCATGGATTATATGTCTTTTGAAATCACTATAAATCATTCTTGTCTCATTGCGAAGATCGTTGGATGACTCTAAATTCCTTAAGAGTATCATTGGAGAATTTGTTTTCAAAATTAACTTGTTCGGTGGGATACCATTTGGCAAGAATGTTTTTAGGAGCTCCTCTTGGTAAAATTAGTTTGTATCATCTATTACTTCATCGAAACTGACAAATTCTACACTTTTTACATGAAATAACTCGATTAGTTTGTTATTGAGGTAGTCAACATACTCGTATTTTGTTTAAAAGACTCATGTTATGCCACAAAATCAGAAGGAGTTGCATATAGTAATATTGAATTATATTATGCACTGCATATTATTAGGTAATAAATTAATGTAATAAACAATGTTATTAATATATTAATTGATAATGATGATATTGTGTAAGGATTTTGAGTATCTCATTGTTATATATTGATTTCCATTTCATAAAGTGGTTATAAACCAATTTATAATCTACAAAATTTTTCAAACCACTTTTTAACCACACATATTTTATCTCTCCAATTTCTAACCACACATCTTACGTTGAAAAATCAAATAAATTGGTTTATAATTTCAATGAAGAATCCAAATAAAGACTTAGTATGGAAGCCAATAAAGCATTACGTTTAAAATGTCATATGCAGATTAATTCAAAAATTAATTCATATTGTATTAGTTATATATATATATATATATATATATGTAAACTATGGAATTTCAGTAGACAATTCAATTTTTGAAATTTTGGATGTAATATTTGGATTATTATATTAATGTTTTATAATTATAATAACATTTATTAAACAACGAAGTAAAAATAATAACATAATTTTTCTTAAAAATCTTAAAGAAAAAGCTATAATAATAAATTAGTACAGAACTTGAGAAATATTGAGAAGAACACCAAAATAATAAAAGAACAAAAGAAAGGTAAACGTGAATTAAAGTTTTTAAAATATTTTTTTTTATATAACCTATAAAATAAAAGTAACGGATTAATGGAATTGTAGCTTTTTGAATTGAAGTTCGCGTACATGATTATTCATAATATAGTACATATACAATATAAACTATGAAATTTGAGTAGACGATTCAATTTTTAAAATTTTGGATGTAATATTTTAAATATTATATTCTAATATTATTTATTAAAGGAAAGAGTAGTTTTTCTTCTTATTTTTTTAATATTGAATAAATAAAAAGTGTAATAATTTGAGAATAATAATATGTAATCTTATTACAACATTATAAAATGTTAATAGGAAATTAATTTAACACCAAATAAATAAAATAGTATAATAATATGAAATTATATTATAATAATGTAATTCTTAACAATAAATTAATTAATATAATAAATTAATTAATGTTATTAAATAGGGAAAATGGTATATTAGGTATATATTTAAATATATAGAGGTAAAATAAGTATTTAAAAGAATCCATCCTTTTTAAATATTGTAGATTTGACTATTTGTATTTTTGTACAGACTGTACCGTACCACGCTTTTACTTTATAAAATCCAATCACAGACACTGTGCAAAATAGCAAAGGGCCCCACACTCAGGTTCGTAGTAAACTTGTGCCTATTTATGCGGACACACGAGTTGGTGCCACTTTATTATAACTCAAAACATATATCTAAGAACAGAGAAAAGGTCATAATCTCTGTAAGTCCATGGCTTCGTCTTCTATATCTTTCTCTGCTATGCACCTGCAATTTCCTTCATCAAAATTACCTCCTTCAAAACCCTTCAAATTTGAGCCCACTCTCCAACCAATCAAAGCATCTGTACCGGAAAAACTATCCATTGCACCACCAGCTCCGCCGCCTCTAACACCACCGTTGACGGTGCAGGTACCAGAACCCAAGAAGCTCCCTATCCGTAAAATCCCAGGAGACTATGGACTCCCTTTCATCGGACCATATATAGACAGACAAGACTATTTTTATAATCAGGGAAGAGAGGAATTCTTCAGGTCTCGAATTCAGAAATTCAAGTCCACAGTTTTCAGAACAAATACGCCAGGCCCTCTCACAGCATCTAATTCTAAAGTAATAGTCTTGCTCGACGGTAAAAGTTTTCCGGTCTTATTCGACTCGGATAAAGTCGAAAAGAAAGACTTGTTCACAGGAACTTTTATGCCGTCGACTGAACTCACCGGCGGCTACAGAGTTCTGTCGTATTTAGACCCGTCCGAGCCGACCCACGCTAAGTTGAAAAAACTCATGTTCTTTTTACTGTCTTCGCGTCGAGATAAAGTGATTCCTGAGTTCCAAAGCTGTTATACTGAGTTATTTGAGAATTTGGAGAGGGACTTGGCTAGCAAAGGTAAAGCTAGCTTCGGCCAAGCCAATGATCAAGCCGCATTTAATTTCTTGGCTAGATCGTTATACGGTGCAAACCCGGCTGATTCTAATATGGGATCCGACGGACCCAAGCTGGTTAGCAAATGGGTGCTATTTCAACTGCATCCATTGCTGAGTCTTGGTCTACCTAGACCAATAGAAGATGGGTTTCTTCATAATTTCTCTCTACCGCCATTTTTGGTCAAAAAAGATTATCACAGATTATATGATTTCTTTTACCAGAACTCGACACCGTTTCTTGATCAAGCCGAAATATTAGGCGTATCACGTGACGAGGCTTGTCATAATCTCCTATTCGCCACGTGCTTCAATTCCTTCGGCGGCATGAAGATCTTCTTCCCCAACATGCTCAAATGGGTCGGCCGAGCAGGACTCAAACTGCACACAAAATTAGCAAAAGAAATCCGATCGGTCATCAGATCAAATGGCGGGAAAATCACGATGGGTGCCATGGAACGCATGCCGTTGATGAAATCAACGGTGTACGAGTCCCTCCGCATCGAACCACCGGTTCCTTCCCAATACGCCAAAGCCAAACGGGATTTCACGATTGAATCTCATGACGCAGCTTTTAGAATCAAGGAAGGCGAAATCTTATTCGGGTTCCAACCATTTGCTACAAAGGATCCGAGAATCTTTGACAGGTCCGAGGAGTTTTTGGCAGACAGGTTCGTAGGTGAAAATGGGGAGAAATTGTTGAAGCATGTTGTATGGTCTAACGGGCCGGAAACGGAGAGTTCGACCATTAACAATAAGCAGTGCGCCGGAAAAGATTTTGTAGTATTGGTTTCACGGTTGTTATTGGTGGAGCTATTTCTCCGCTACGACTCGTTTGATACTGAAGTTGCGGTGTCTCCGTTAGGTGCCTCCGTTACTTTAACGTCTCTTAAAAGAGCTTCCTTCTAAATGACGCTACTCTTCTATCGTTATTAGTGTTGACTCGTATGTTGTACGATTATTAATTTTCAGTTGATTATTTTTGTGTGAGTAAAAGAACATGTGTCGTTTATGTAATTGTCATGATAAATTGTTTTCTTGTATTATGAGCTTGTAAAAGGATATTTATTTCAGCAGTATAATATATTGTTAAACACATATTGTTTGTGTCAAATTCTAATGGAATCACAATGTTGTTATGGTTGCCTATACAAAAGAAACAAAAAAGAATAATAGTATTATAAATTAGAAATAGCATAGTGTCGTTGTACGTTTAGGAGAGACATTATAAATAAGAAATAGCATAGTGTCATTGTACATTTAGGAGAGACATTAAAGAAATTGGAACTAGGAAACAGCCTTTACCTGCACCAAACAAAAATCCACCAATGATAAATGCTTCATACAAACACATTCATAAAATCACTTAACAATCTAAATATCTTCACTTTTGTCATCATTTCACTTTCACTTGTGAAAGTTCCCGCCCCGTTGTGAACTATATTTATAGTTAATCTAGAAAAAATGATTAAAACAATTTCTCATTTTTTTTTTTGTTTTTCATTAGTTTGAAATATCCTACTATAAGAGGAAGGATGACTGTCAAATTAAAAGACAGAAAAAATAGAGAAATGACTTTACTGTTTGACATAAATATTTGTCCCTCTCATTTTTTGAGATGAAACTCAAAGAAATAAAGCTCGAAAAGGGGAAAATCTATACTCCATACCCTTTGTAAGAGTAATAAAAATGATGTAGATGATGAAGATAGCAAGAACGAAATAATATATGAGAAGGATAAGAAGAAACATGTCGAAATATTAACATCAAAGGGAACTTATTGAATAAAAGATCCCAAGACAAGCAAATATATAACTCTAAAGAAAATTACAATTTCACCGAACAATGAGTTTAGGCAAAACTTTTATGTGCAATAGGAACACATATGCCCTCCTATATGAAGTGTAACAAGTCTGACAACAAACAGAATATTGAAACAGTAACATTTAACACCAACTTAAATTGCATCTCTAATAAAAAGCACAAAGCACTTAAGACATTGATCAAAATGAGATGTAGAGGGAACTATTTATATCATACATTTCTATAATTTTATAAAATTATCTAGAAAGTGAACCACAACATATATAGAGAAAATCATAATCACGAGGAACTTGTATGGTAATACACTAATCAGCGGTGGGCCCAACTCTCCTCCGAAATAAAATTGAATTGACAGTAATAACTGAACTGCTATAAAAGATGCAAAAAAAAAAAAAAAAGAAAAAAGAAATATTCGAGTGAAAGTTGCATACCTTTGGCATGATAATCAATAGATTCACCTAGTGAAACTTTTTCAGATTGAGGCACTATGATCGCTTCTTCGAATTTTAGCTTCATCACAGCTTTCTCACATTCCTTTAATATCTTGGCAAATGATTTCTTGACCTAACTTATCAGTACAATGACAAAGTTTGGCTTGTAAGAAGATTAATGCTTTGCTTCCAGTAAACACAAAACTTCAACAAAAAGAAATGTGTCACAAAAGTGGGTAGAAGCTCAAAAGTTCATGTCAAAAATATAAGGTGGATAACCTATTAGAAAACTCAGACGCACCAAGTTTTGTCCTTAAATTCAATATTTATGAAGTAACCTGATTAAAACATAAAATAGTTACTTCCACCCACAATTAGAGGTGGGAAAAGAACATGTAGCCTGAAAATGTTAATGGTATTTATGGATAGTTAATGTCAATGGAGAATGATATTTCCTCTTATTGCCTAGATTGATATTTCATCTTGTTGCCTTTTCAATTGTTCTTACAAACACCCCAATTTAACAAAACATTATTCCACATTTCTCAAGGGTCAATTACGTGTACTTTTCTCTTTCTTGCTCAGTTAAATGAAAGATCTTCTTAAAACGTAACATATGAAGGTATGTAAGCTTTCGAATGCATCCATTATTTCAATCTTCCCACATGTTACTATTTATGAGACCATCACGTTATCTGATTATTTCATTTGTGATCCTTGTTGAATGTGTTCAAACCATCTCATTTAGTTCTAATTCTTATACATTTTATCTTCAACTACCACCACTTTAGTGCAACTCATGAATATGCTCATTTCTAGGGGTGGCAAACGAGCTGGACAATTTGGAAGTTCGTGAGTTCGGCTCATAAAAAAAGGGACTTGGGCTTGGACCAAAAATTTTTTTAG
The DNA here is from genome assembly GCA_963555705.1 of Ligustrum vulgare. Taxonomy (NCBI): domain Eukaryota; kingdom Viridiplantae; phylum Streptophyta; class Magnoliopsida; order Lamiales; family Oleaceae; genus Ligustrum; species Ligustrum vulgare. The sequence continues at coordinate 34,336,709 of OY743173.1, read as the reverse complement.
GTATTGGACAGTTCGGGTTTGGTTCGTGAAGTTCGTAAACTAGTCCAACGGACTGCGAAATAGGTCGAGAATGGGTCGGCTCGCGAGCCGGCCCATTTGGACTCGTTATAACGAGCCGGAGAGCTCGTTCTCACGAGCCGAACGGGCCGGCTCGTGACCTTTTAGAATTTCATTTTTTTTTTTTGGTTACCTATAAATATACACATTTTTCTTGATTTTGATCACAATTCTCTCAAGTTCTTGATGCGTGTCGCAATGCACCAAAATAATAAATAATTCCTTACTCGCTAAATATTAATTAATAATGTAGTAGTAAGAGTAAGGGTCGATCCCACGAGGAACGGAAACTAATTTTATTTGTTCGTTCAATTAAAATGGAATGGAGGGTTTATTGTTTGAAATTGCTTGAATAAAAAATATGCATAAAAATAAACAATTCAATATGACTAGAGAAATAATATGAGAAGAAATCTTGTTCTCGGGTTCGGTTGTACCCTCAATTAATGTTATACATTTCCTTGTAACGTGTTTCTATCCCTAATTCAATTATCAATCATAAATAATCAACAAGCTCTGATTATCTAAATTCTTCCTTATGTGTATTGATTCAAAACAAGCTCTTCGAACCAATTCGAGTCATGGACAATCCTAAACAAGCTCTTAGGATTTAATGCACGCCTAGTATAAAAATTTAGAAGAATGGATTGAATTGGATCGTTAATTACACGAGCTCGAATTAATCAATCCAAGTTGAATTATTGCTAAACCTGCACGAGATTTATTTGCTACTAAAGTAAAGATTCAATGACAATTACGGATCAAGAATCTAAACATAGCTATTCATGAATCCAAATATCAATAATCCAATTAGTCAAATTAAACTATTAATCAAATAAACTCAATTGAACATTCAAAACATAATAATCCAACAATTGAAATAAATGAATAAATTCACGCTACTAATTTGTAGGAAAAGAAAATAACATAATCAAGTTAACACAACTTCCCTTCTGAACAAGATATGAAATTTAGCCTAGCATGGTTATGGTAAATTCTTCAAGTTGCTTCATGAATTCCATCGTTATTGATATTCTTGCGCTTGAAATTCTCCCAAGAATGTTCTATATTTTTCTCTCAATTTTTCTCAAATCCAACCTCCTTTTTGGGGTGATTTTCCTCCTTTAATACTCCCAAAATCGTGCCCTAACTTTACCCCAAAGATATACCAAAGATAGACCTTGAATCAGATAAGGAAATTCCTTGGAGAGCAAGTTACGGCCGTAACTTTCCTTATTACGGCCTTAATTGAGATTCTGAAAATTTCCGAAATTTGGAAGTTACGGCCGTAACTTTGTCATTTTACGGCCGTAAGTGTATTTCTGTCGAGAAGCGCCTGTGATCGATGTTTTGGTCATAACTTTCTCTCCCGAAGTCCGATTGTGGCGATTCAAGTTGCGTTGGAAAGAAAACTCAGATATCTACAATTCTTTATGAAATAGATCTTCCCAAATTCGAAATTTTTATATGAAAAAATTGAGCTTCAATCTATGACTAAAATTCATGATCACAATCTTTGCGGGTTTTTTATTTCCAACTTCATTCCAAACCTTCTTTGACCATAATTTTTGCATCTAATCTTCTTCCCACATGCCATTATTGATTTGGATCTCTTTGAATATTCCCTTGAACCTCACTTTTTGATTTTTTTGTATTTCTTTGGCCATATTTTCTTTCTTTTCGTTCTTTGCGATCCTGTATAACACAATAAATGAAAATGCATTAAACGATACTTCAATAGGATCAAACGAATAATAAAATAGGATAATAAGTGAATTAAATACATGATAATAAAGCACTTATCGAATCCCCCCACACTTAAACCATTGTTCGTCCACGAATAATGATGTGAAAGAAAAGAAACATAATTCAAACAAAAAGATAGACCTACAATCGGAAAGTCAAGGTTATAGCCAACTTCTTTTTTTAGCATGAAAATTCAATTGCATAACCGGAGTGTGTTAGTGTGTGCAAGAGATGCATCATTAAATATCCTCTGAACAGAAATGAAAATCAATACCCCCGGCCCAATTCATTTTCCAATGTGGCTTGTATCCTCCCACCTCTCGTGAGTTCTCTCTTAACCTCTATCAATGATTTACTAAATGGGTGTTAGTTTTTGGCCAACTTGAAAGCACAAAATATAGACCAAGCAATTCAAACCACTCATAAGCATATGTAATGGGAGTTAACACCCTCACTAGATATTTCTCTCTTCGCACAAAGTGTATAAGGGCGAGAATTTTCACTCAACTCACTGCATGGAGAATCTATTACCACAGACTGCTCAAATGTCATAACCGGAGCCAACAATAACACAAGTGCAAAGTAAAGGTCTTTATTTGGTTGTAACGGGGCTTCGGGTCAGGTAGGATAAAATGACATATTTAGGCTGAGTCGAGAAGGAATTTCGAAAACTAAGTCAATTCACAATGACATTACTTCCTCCACCCCTTAATATGAACTTCATTGTTTCCCGCTACCCAATTTTGTTCACACTTGAATCTCTTCTTCTTTTTTTTCACAAGTTGAGTGTTTGACATCCTCAACTACTAATTTTCATGACTAAACTTCCTTTTCATTGCTTTTTCTCTTTCAATTTTTTTTTCGAGTACAGACTGCAACTTTTTCTCTTTTATTCAAATCATTACGCAGTTGCCAATTGGCTTGAGATAGAATTACATTCCCCTGAATTCAGTCCATTACACAACCATCTTCCAACACAAGATAACCATTACAACTTCTTAGACTTAGACTACAGCACGATCCTTAATCAACAAAAGCTTGCGAATCCCTTCTCTATGGGTTCAAAACAGAGACAATGCGAAAGAAATGGTATTTCTTGGCTTGTAGCGTGGCATCAAAATTTCAAGGAAAGGCTAAGGCTCAAAAGGGCTTCTATTGGTACATGTATCATGGTAGGCCCTTTTAGTAGGTCAAATTTGGTTTAACCTAATGCCTCTACTATATTTTGCACTTGAGTCAAGAAGCTACAACGGCATGCACAAAAGAGCATATCTAAGCACAAACCAACCATACAGGACACACATCAAAAAAAGCTTAATATAAAGAGTAAAAGTAGCTCATAGGCTCAAAAGCTCACAAATTATGGTTTATATGTGCTTCTCCCATCCAATTATGAGTTATAGGTCATTGCTCAGTCTTCATTCCAAAAACTCAAAATCTAGGGGATAAGGATAGAATGAAGTTACTCGGGGTGGTATTTTATCATATCAATTTTGGTTTGACTCAATTAGGTTGCAGAAATCTTTCAATTTGTCCCTATTTTCAAACTAATTCAGAAATTATTAGAAAAATTCATCTCTATATGCTCATTCTTTGTCCGATTATGCAATTTAGGAAGTTGGTAGTTCAAAAATAATCATAAGTGAGGTCGCTTCCTATTATACCAAAATGTGGGTCTAAGCACAATTAAAAAAAAACTAACAAAAAAATTGAAAGAAGATGAATAAAACAGGGATAACAAAAAATAATAGATAATCATTCCCCCCACACTTGAATTCCACATTGTCCTCAATGTGGAGCGTGACAATACAAAACAAAATAGGGGAATGTGAATGGAATCAAAGGAGGGGACATGTTTTTTTTTTTGAATGAAATTAACTAATAAGGAAAATGACAAAAATGAAAAAAAAAAAAAAAAAAATAACAATTTGAGGGAGTAAAGAAACTCCCCTCTCGGGTTGCCTCCCGAGCAGCACCTTTGTTTACTGTCTTTGGCTAGACTTGTTGTTTCCTCCTTCAACCGGGATTAGGTGGATTTCCAAAGCTCAACTTCTTTTTCTCCTTCAACCGGGATTAGGTGGATTTCCAAAGCTCAACTTCTTTTTCATATTTTTCATTAGGGCCTGGAAGACAGGGGGCAAAATCATGTCATCAGAAGTTGGCAATGTAATACACGAGATTTTACCTGGCTTTTCACCATTTCCACCAAGTTTGAAAGTTTCCTGTACTGAAGAATCAATAACATTAACAGAATGAACAGGATTATCATCATCAAGGTAGTTCACGGAATCATAAATATTAAACTGAATAATCTCATTATCAAATTCCATGGTAAGTGAGCCACTACTAACATCTATCTTGGTCTCAGATGTTTTTAGAAATGGTCTGCCTAACAAAATAGGAGTAGAATTGGGGGAGTGGTCATCATTCATGTCCAATACATAAAAATCTGCAGGAAATACTAACCCGCCTACTTGCACTAGAATGTCTTCAACTACCCCGTCAGGATAAGCATTAGAACGATCGGCTAGTTGAATTATAACATTAGTTTCATTCAGTTTGGCAAGTTTTAAGGAAGCATAGGTGGACCTAGGCAGTACATTGATAGATGCTCCTAAGTCTATTAAAGCAGGATTTATTTTCTTATTGCCTATTTGACAAGGTATGGTAAACATACCTGGATCCTTACACTTAGGAAGTAATTTCCTGTGAAGAAGTGCAGATACAGACTCACCCATTCTTACCATCTCATTTCCCTTTAGCTTTCTCTTATTGGTGCACAGATCCTTCAAAAACTTCGCATATCGGGGCACTTGCTTGATTGCATCTAAAAGTGGAATGCTGATTTCCACCTTCCTGAACATCTCCAGGGTTTCTTTTTCCTTGCCCTCCTTGTTCGCTTTTGCTAACCTACTGGGAAAGGGAGGTGAAGTTAGTTTAACATTTAAAGTGGAATCTGTTTTTACCTGCGAGCTTTTTGAGGTGCTGTCGTTCTTCCCGACTTCCCTTCCCTCAACTTCCTTCTCTTCGATTGCGGTAGGTTTCAGTTGCGGTTCTTCAAGCTCTTTTCCACCTCGGAGAGTAATTGAACTCAAATTCTTTAGATTTACTTCAGGTTGAGATGGTAGCTTTCCTCCGGTTTGTGCCTCAAGTCTGTTGATGGCAGTAGCCATTTGACCCATTTGGTTTTCTAGATTTTGAATGCTAGACTTGGTGTCCTGTTGAAATTGAAGTGTGTTAGATACCAAGGCTTTAACCATGTCTTCAAGGGGTATACCTGAGCCTTGAGGTTTTTGCTGATACTGCCCATGTTGTTGGAAGGTTCCTTGTTGTTGAAATTGCCCTCGAGGTTTGTTTGAAATGAAACCTGGGGGATTGTTAATTTCGTAGCTTAGGTTGGGGTGATCCCTCCATCCTGGATTGTAGGTATTAGAGTACGGATTTTACTGTTGTCTTTGGAACGGAAAACTCTCTGCAGCACTTACCTGTTCGCCATTTCCCTTTTGCAACACTGGACAAGTATCTGTTGGATGTCCAAAGTTTGAACATATCCCACAAGCTTTGACCTGTTGTTCCTTCCCTACAGCAAGTTGTTTAACGAGATTTGTTAGTTCAAACAATTGACTTTCAATATTGGAACTACTTACCTCATTCACGCACCGAACTTGCATATCCCTGTTGGATTTGAACTGCTGAGTGTTCTCAGCCATATTGGAGATTAAAGCTCGTGCTTGTTCCGGTGTCTTGTCCATCAATGCACCTCCGCTTGCAGCATCTATCATGCTTCTATCCATCGGTGCCAAACCTTCATAAAAATATTGCACCAAAAGTTGCTCACTGATCTGATGATGGGGGCAGCTCGAGATGAGCTTTTTGAAGCGCTCCCAATACGCGTACAATGTTTCGTTGTTGTTCTGGCGTACCCCACATATCTCATTTCTGATTGTACTAGCTCTCAATGCAGGGAAGTATTTTTCCAAGAAAAGTCTTTTCATGTCGTTCCAAGTAGTAACTGTTCCTGATGGTAGACAATAAAGTCAGTCGGTGGCGGCATCCTTTAATGAGAATTGAAAAGCTCTCATTTTTATTTGTTCCTCAGTAATACCCGTGGGTCTCATGCTATCACAAATGACATGGAACTCCTTCAGATGTCTGTATGGGTCCTTACCGGGATGTCCTCTGAAAGTTGGCAGAAGATGGATCAGTCCGGATTTTAGCTCAAAAGTTATGCCTTCTTCCACTGCCGAAAAAAGTGATGCATAGCGGTTGTTGAGCAACATTCGGGGTAGCTAGTTGCTTGAGAGTCAGATTATTGTTAGCTACTGCCATTGGTTGTGCAACTCTTCTTTGCTGTTGAAAAGTTCTCTCGATTTTTGGGTCAAAATTAAAAATTAGTTGATCGAGTTTTACGCATATAAGCAAAGAAGTAGACAGCCAAGGATTTTTTTTTTTTTTTGAAAAATTATAGAAATAAAGTGAAAATAAAACTAATAAAATAAAATGTAGAAAAAAAAATTCTAATTAACTAAACAACTAAATTGGTTGACCGTTCCCCGGCAACGACGCCAAAAATTTGATGCATGTCGCAATGCACCAAAATAATAAATAATTCCTTACTCGCTAAATATTAATTAATAATGTAGTAGTAAGAGTAAGGGTCGATCTCACGAGGAAAGGAAACTAATTTTAGTTGTTCGATCAATTAAAATGGAATGAGGGGTTTTGTTGTTTGAAATTGCTTGAATAAAAAATATGCATAAAAATAAACAATTCAATATGACTAGAGAAATAATATGAGAAAAAATCTTGTTCTCGGGTTCGGTTGTGCCCTCAATTAATGTTATACATTTCCTTGTAACGTGTTACTATCCCTAATTCAATTATCAATCATAAATAATCAACAAGCTCTGAGTATCTAAATTCTTCCTTATGTGTATTGATTCAAAACAAGCTATTCGAACCAATTCTAGTCATGGACAATCCTAAACAAGCTCTTATGATTTAATGCACGCCTAGAATGAAAATTTAGAAGAATAGATTGAATTGGGTCGTTAATTACACGAGCTCAAATTAATCAATCCAAGTTGAATTATTACTAAACCTGTACGAGATTTATTTGCTACTAAAGTAAAGATTCAATGACAATTACGGATCAAGAATCTAAACATAGCATATTCATGAATCCAAAGATCAATAATCTAATTGGTCAAATTAAACTATTAATCAAATAAACTCAATTGAACATTCAAAACATAATAATCCAACAATTGAAATAAAGGAATAAATTCACGCTACTAATTTGTAGGAAAAGAAAATAACATAATTAAGTTAACACAACTTCCCCTTTGAACAAGATATGAAATTTAGTCTAGCATGATTGTGGTAAATTCTTCAAGTTGCTTCATGAATTCCACCATTATTGATATTCTTGCGCTTGAAAATCTTCCAAGAATGCTCTATATTTTTCTCAAATCCAGCATCCTTTTTGTGGTGATTTTCCTCCTTTAATACTCCCAAAATCGTGCCCTAACTTTACCCCAAAGATATACCAAAGATAGACCTTGAATCAGATAAGGAAATTCCTTGGAGAGCAAATTACGGCCGTAACTTTCCTTATTACGGCCGTAAATGGGATTCTGAAAATTTCCGGAATTTGGAAGTTACGGCCGTAACTTTGTCATTTACGGCCGTAAGTGTATTTCTGCTGAGAAGCGCCTGTGATCAATTTTTTTGTCATAACTTTCTCTCCCGAAGTCCGATTGTGGTGATTCAAGTTGCGTTGGAAAGGAAACTAAAATATCTACAATGATTTGTGAAATAGCTCTTCCCATATTCGAAATTTTTCTATGAAAAAATTGTGCTTCAATCTATGAATAAAATTCATGATCACAATCCTTGCGGGTTTTTGATTTCCAACTTCATTTCAAACCTTCTTTGACCATAATTTTTGCATCTAATCTTCTTTCCACATGCCATTATTGATTTGGAGCTCTTTGAATATGCCCTTGAACCTCACTTCTTGATTTTTTTGTATTTCTTTGGTCATATTTCCTTTCTTTTCGTTCTTTGCGATCCTGTATAACACAATAAATGAAAATGCATTAAACGATACTTCAATAGGATCAAACTAATAACAAAATAGGATAATAAGTGAATTAAATACATGATAATAAAGCACTTATCAGTTCTCAACTCAACTCTCAAATTTCAATTGCAATATTCTACATTTCTACCTTCTAGTTATATTCTAATTTATAGTGCTATAAGCCTATAATATTTCGTTTTCTTATACCATATTGTCTCAAATTTCATATTTCATTTCCATCTCCAAATCCAAATCCAAATCCAATTCCAAATTCATTATTTCTAATGGCACACTCACAATCTCATGGTTATTCTTCTAGCCAATTTGTTGATGAATTTTCCAGTCTCAACGATATTCCAATTCTTGAAAATTTGGTGGATTTGAAAAATGAGATCGATGCTATAGATACTAGAACTCCTCTTAATTTGGATGACATTGTTGATGAAGATGTTACTGTTACATATGGATTCGAATCCGCTAGCACGACGGCAGGTTCCAACAAAAATCCAAAAAGGACGAAAAAAATCGAACTGTTGGAATTTTTTCGATTTGATTAAAACAACAGCCATCGATGCTGATGGGAATGCAGTAGTCAAAGCAAAATGTAAAACTTGCGGATGACTTTTCTCTTGAAAGAAAGGTGGGGGCACAACACACCTCAACAGACACTGTAAAGCATGTCGAAAATCGGGCTCGGTTGAAGCAAACCAATCAACTCTACCGTTTGGTCAATTGAATCTAACCAATTGGGTCTTCAACCAAGAACTAGAGCGTCGTGAATGGATGGTCATTTTCGTATCGAGTGGTGAGTTCCTGCTTTCAATTATAGAAAGTTCACAATTCATGAAATTCATTCAAAAGTATCTCCAACCTAGGTACAAACCCGTTTCTAGAAATATTTTACGAGCTAATTGCATTAATAAATATTTCGAGAGAAAATAAAATTTTATAGATGCTTTAAATAAATATAATGGTAACTTATCATTTACTTCGGACTGGTAGACTGACAATAATCATAGAGGTTATGTAGCTGTTACTTATCATTACATTGATGATACTTGGTTAATGTACAAAAAAATTATGGCATTTAAAGTTATTGATTACCCACATAATGCAACAAATATTTTCAATGTACTACTTGCAATTCTTAGAGAATTTAACTGTGATAGTAAATTCGTAATTTTACACTAGATAATGCTTCTTTTAATAAAGCAGTGATAGATAGATTAGCTAACCACATGAATCTTGAATTTGATGGAGTCTTGTTTCATGTTCGTTGTGTGTGTAACATTTTTAATTTAATAGTTCAAGATGGTATTAAGCATATAGAAAATCAATTGAAAAAGATTAGGTGTACTTGCAATTTTATTATGATAGCACCTTCTAGAAAATGAGTTTTTAATGCACATTGTGTAGAAAATGGTATGCCAACACCATCATTTGTTACAGATGTAGGATATAGATGGAACTCAACTTATTTAATGATTGAACATTGTCAAGGTTACGAGAATTTAATATGTGAATATTACAACGGTCGGCACTCACATGGCCCAACTTTTGATTTGGGGCTGATGATTGGGAACTTGTTTTTCATGTTAAAACTTTTTTGAAACCCTTTTACGATGCTAAAAACGAATTATCTGGTATTTATTATCCCACTAGTACTTTAGTATTTAAGCATTTTTATTGCATTGCTAATAATTTTAACAAATACAAAATATTTCCTATTTTTAAGTAAATCATTTCAGCAATGGAGACTAAGTTTAGAAAATATTAGGAAAATGTACCCACTTTATTTTCATTAGCAACGATTATGGAACCTCGAATAAATTTAGAGGAACTAAACATACCATAAATGCAATATCAAAAAAATTAACTTTTGGGACTCCATTAACATGTACAAATTTAGAAAAATGTTTATGTCAAATGTACGAGCTCAATGCCAAAAAGTCAGGTAAAAATGTTAAAAGAACTGCTCACACCAGTAATGTGATTCAAAATGAAGACAGTGATTTACTTTCATACCTTATGACTATGAAGGGAACTTCTAGTCTACGTGCCAGTGGTTCTAGTTCTTCTAGTACATTTAATAGTTCAGATGAAACTCCAAGCGAGTTAACTATGTATTTTTCACACGACCTTCTTAGCATGTTAGACGAGGACGAGAGAAATAATTTTGCCATTCTTAAGTGGTGGAGACTAAACGAACATCAATACCCAGTTGTTTTTATGATTCACGAGATCTACTAGTACCTCCGGTATCAACTGTAGCATCGGAAGTTACTTTTAGTGCAGGTGGAAGAGTGTTATCTGAATATAAGTCAAGGTTTAAAGAAGACATACTGGAAGCCTTAATGTACTTGAAGGATTGACAGTTTGCGGAGAAAAGATTGCAAAATAGGATAAGTAAGATTCTAGTAGAGGAATTCGGAGAACAATCATATTGGTGAGTAAATTATTTTGTATTATTAATTATTATCCTTACAACTATGTATTATGCTATAAATAATATATACAATTTTCTTTTTCTTTATTTTTAATTCTTTCTTTCAAATTTAAATAAAAAAAATTATACACGTAACATTTTGTTCGTGTACAATTTTAACTCTGCCTACAAGAAATTAAATGTAGTCGATTCCTAGCTCGAATTAAATGAGGAGTGTTTATTTAAGTTTTTATATTTACAATTATTCCAGTTGTTACCCGTTTTGGGGGGGGGGGGGACCCGGCCCATGAGCCGACCCAAGTTCGGCTCTTACGGACGAGCCCACGAGCCGGACTTGGGCCGGCTTCGTAGGAAACGAGCCGGCTCGTTTCCACACAAGCTGGCCCGTTTTTCGGCTCGTGGGCTCAAACGAGCATTAGTTAAATGGGCCGAGCCGGCCCGGCTCGACCTGCTTGACATCCCTACTCATTTCTAGTCTATCTCATCTTTCGTTTTGGCAAATTCATGTTAGCATTCTCAGTGCCACGTTCAAACATCTTTTTTTTTTTTTTAGTTATTATTTCTTAACCTATTCGGTCCTACATTAATTTATTTAACAAATCCCATTAAACTCCTTTTTAACTTTGTGAGATTACCAATCACCCACCTTAAAGGTACAATTCCATGATTTCAGAATAATTACACATGTGAACGAATTTTGTAGTTCAATTGAATTAAGTGTGAAGATGTTAGTTGTCTTCATGTACATTTAGTGAACAACTTTAGTTCTCTACATCAATCTGTATATGAGTTCTATCATAAATTCTACACTTCATCGAGAGCAAACATCAACTAAAACAAAGAAAGTTTTAATCTTTGACCCATTGTCATCACAACTTCCAAAATAAATAAATAAATAAATTGAGCGAAAAACCCACTTGTTGAAAGTCTTTCAAAGCTTCTTGAAACTTAACCAACCCCAAGTACGCATCTCCTTTTCTATAATAACCCTGTACAAATTAGTCAATCAACACACATCAATAAATTTCTAAAGAACCTAGAAAACAAAAGGAATCCACTGTTACTGTCCTAAATTGGAAAAACAAAAACCAGGAAAGATCACCTTGGAATATTTCAGGTCAATTTCAATAGCTTTCGTAGCGTCTTGTACAACACTACCATACTCTTCCAATTTGTTGTGCACAAATGCACAGTTAGCCCAGTACACTGCATTCTCACTATTCGCTTCTATCGTTCACGTGTACAAATGAATAGCCTGAGAATATTCGAGAGAGAATGGAGATCGATTTGGGGGCTTCGTCATCGATTTATGGTTGATATCTGGATGGAGATCGAGACGTGGGTTTCGACGTATACAGTAGAGTATTTGGGTTACTTCGGGAGAGGAGTGAAACGCATTGATTTTTTCATCTTTATTTGTTTGTTTCCCTTATATGCACTATTTCCAAATCGGTTAGAATATTTTTGGGCTTTATGTTGACTTTCACGTGGGAAACCAATCCACAAAAAATGAATAGTGATGCACAAAGCACCACATCTAATATAGGAGGGAAAATGAATAGTGATGCACAAAGCACCACTTCTAATATAGGAGGGATATATACATTATTATATTATTATTCATTTTTGGGAATAGTAGGAGCATGTGATTTGTATGTTAGTTTTTTTTGCTAATAGGAAATTGGTCGTCAAACTTGGTTTATAATTTGAATAAACCTATGTGTATACTTTTTATTGTACACTTATTGTACACTCACTCACATTTGGTTGATTATTTTAATCCCCTTATAAATAGGTCTCACCCTCATATGAATGGGGTGTACAAAAAATGTACATATAAAAGTGTACACGTAGCATTGTTGTTATAATTTTGCAGTCATTATTCAATCGTCCAAATTGAAACCCTTTTTTTGGGGATAAATTGTTGTGTGACTCTAATAAAAACTTTTAAATTTTTTACATCATGATTGTTGTGTGACTCTTATGGAAAAAATATGATTTCACTCAAAAAGAATTGAATCGAATCTAGCTGAGAGTGAAAGGGTCACCACTACTCAGGACTTCCCCCTCTAATCTTATATAAGTCATGTGAGGGTTTGCTATTTATTAATGTGCTTGCACACTATACTACCCTTTTAAAATTGAACATTTAAAGATAATGGTAGGATTTAATAAAAATTTGAACGGTTTTGATCCAAGACGAAAAAATAATAGACAAATTTGGAGAAAATCCACTATATCAAAGATGAGTACAAGAAATCGTTGTATGGCCATAACTTCTATGCCCCATTTTGGCCCCCATTTTTTCCAAATCAAATTCATTCAACACTCAATCCCAACAATCCATTTTATTCAACCCTACCATTTTTGACTTTTCAAATATTTTTTAACCATACATTCTCCCAAAAATAGTATTTAAAATCATAGTTTTTTCCAAAAAATGTGGGTCAATATATTCTGAATCCCTAAAATATATCATGTATACATATAGATGTAGGTTGATCACAAGAGGGACATACTATGAAAGCTTTGTCCCCACACCAACATAGGGATCAGTGGTAGTGTCATGAAATTTATTACGTTGCTATGTTTGTGTGATTGTATGTTATATTTTATTCGAGGACGAACAAAAGTTTAAGTTTGGGGGATTTGATAAGTACGTTTTTCGTACTTATCCTGAAGCAAATTCGGCAAGTTATTTAACATGTGTTAGTGTCATGAAATTTATTACGTTTCTATGCATGTGTGATCGTATGCTTTATGTTATTCGAAGATGAACAAGCGTTCAAGTTTGGAGGATTTGATAAGTACGTTTTCCGTACTTATTTTGATCTCAAATTTAGACAATTGTGAATATTTTAGAGTTATATATTGCTTAATTGTTAATATATTTTGATTGTTTTAGGACAAACTTGAATTTGGATACATTTGGAGGCTAAACAGACAAAAATAATCAAAATTATGCAAAATAGACAAAGTGGGGACCAAATTGTAAATATTCATTAGTTGGTTCTGTCCATGAAATAATGAATGAAGATTATGGAATCAATTGAATGAGATTGGAAGCAAAATGATGAAAGTTACACTTGAAAAGGACTTGGGGCGAAAACGGAGCCACAAAAGTTATGTTTTAGATTTTTAGTTAGACTTTGAAATCTGTTTTTGGGATAGTAAAAGTTTGAATTGGAAAAATTGTATTTCAAGAAGAATAGTAACCCTTTAAGTTAAATTTCTAAATCAACACGTCAATCGGATAAGGGAAGAGAAAGATATGATGAAAATACTGACAGTTGTACAGGTCTATGAAAATTATACTTTCCTTATGTGATAGGGCTCTTATGGAAATCAAGTTGGACGAGATTTTGACCAAATTTCACTCTATATAAGAAAATATATGAGCAGCAAGAGGCGAACTTAGGGCTGATTTTACTACATTAATTCACCACAAAAGAGGGAAGATTTAACACAATTCAAGGGGCAATTTAAGGTTTTTCCGAACTTCAAGCAAAGAGATCAAGTTTTGGTGCAAGATCTTCTTCTCCATCTTGAATTTTCATAAAAATCTGGTCATGTTTTCCTTTTTATCATTAGTTTTACTCTCTTTTGTTATTTGTAACTAAATATTGTTGGGGCGAACAATGTAATCTTAATTTAATTACTCCATCCGTCCCACAAAGATAGGCCTATTCCCATTTTCACACCGATTAAGAAATGGTAGTTAATATAGTTGAAATAATAAATTTATTTATACCTTTTCAAATATACCCTTATGTTAATTTCAAAGACTCGTTAATTCATTCAAACTAGATGCCATTAAATTGATATTGGAATTAACTACCAATGTACATTAACTAGGGGTATATAAGGAAATGAAAACTAAAATACATGCTCAATATAGTAAGTGGCCTATCTTTGTAGGACGGACAAAAATAGTATACAAGCCTATCTTTGTGGGACGGAGAGAGTATTAAATTTCAATTCTCATGTGTTTATGCTTTAATTTGATGTATTGAATTTATTTTCAATCTTAATGCATGAATTAATTGGCCACTAATTCATTGATTTTATGGGTTGTTTTCATAATCCGAGAGGTGAGTTAACATCCTAGACCACGTGATAAATTTCGGCAATTTAACAAAAAGGTAGAGATACATGGTTGTGGTTGTTGTGATCTTTGAGAATTCTAGTGATTGAATGCATTTAATTAGGACTTATTCTGACTTAACATAGAGATATGTGGTTGACCTAATTAAATAGAACTAATTTAAACTCGACAGGGGAGTTTTAGATACAATGGTGAATTCGATCAAATACTACTTTAAAAAGAAAACATGAGATGAGAAATTGAATATGAAAACTAGGATGAAATCGTGAGTCCTAACTCTTTTAATTCATAAAAACAAAAATCAAATCTTTTATTTTCTTTATTAGTTTATTTTGATATTTAATTGCTTTCACTAGTTAGTAGTTTCAAACTCCAAATCTTACAATTTATTTTGTAATTTTGGGATTGATTAATCAAAGCTAATAACAAGTAAATTAGTCCTCATGTGATCGACATTCCGGTCTCAAAATGTCCACTTTACTATTTGTTCGCGATATCGTGAACGTGCGATATTTACACAACATGTTTTAATTAGTTAAATAATTTTGTGACACATTGTAGACAATGTGATGCTTAAATTTGGGGGTGTGCGCAAAAAATTGAGTTAAATTTTCGCTTTTAGTAAAAATAATAATAATTGTGTTTTGTGTTTTTACATGTTTGCTTGTTTGTTAAGTTTAATAGCCTTTCCAGTACTTCATGTTTGAAACTGAGTAATTTATGAACTGTGAATAGGGGTGTTATACTTGTAGTAATTTGTTATGCTTGATTATTCTTTGAGCACGTCAACTTGATTATTGCGCATAGTGGTTGCACTTTAATAGTTGGTTGTAGGTTGTCAATATGAACTTAGGATACATTCCCACTCGAAACATTTCATTCCATCACTTTGACCAATTAGTTAGACAGTTTGAGGGTATAAAATTGATAATGATTACTGTTTGGGGGGTGTATTGATTCCATGTGTGCAAAATTGATGTGTGGAGTGAGGTAACTCATCTAGATTTATTTATGTTACAAAAAAAAAGAAGATAAATTTAGGACATTGCATTCATTTTACACCTTTCTTCGGAGCGTAGTGACTCGAGTGATTAAGCTCGTAGGGGTATTTCAAAACCTGGTGCCCTATGGTCAACTGACTTGGGAATCACCAGCTTAAAGCTTGTTACATGGGTCATTATTAGCTTAATGGAGAAGGGGACTGCATGATATTAGAATTTAGTTGATAGTTTGCACATTTGTGTGAAGTGTATTTCACCAAGAATAAGCTAAGTAATGACCGTATGCTAAATTTCTAAGCCCATTTTAATTTTTTGCATTGCATTGCCCTATCTCGAAGCCTGTTTGACTCGAGTTATTAAGCCCGTAGGAGTATCTTGAAACTTGGTGCCTTAAGTTTGAAACTTGGGAGTCACCGGCCGAAAGCTCGCTACATGGGTCAATTAGAAAGCTTAATGAGTAGGGTACTCACACACACACTTGAAAAAAAAAAAAAAAAACTTCATTATTGCATTTGCTTAATAAGTCTACCTCACTTCGTAGCCTTTTTGACTCGAGTTATTAAGTCCGTAGGGGTATTTTGAAACCTGGTACCCTTTGATCTTAAAACAATCGGGGAGTTGCCGACCTAAATCTCGCTACATGGGTCAATTAGAAAGCTTAAGGGAGTGGGGAAGACATGAGCATTCATCACGTTAGTTCTTAGAAATCATGCATTTGTACTCGCATAAGGGCTCTTAGATGAATAGTGGGTTTGAATTACTTAGTATAAACTTGAATGTCGAAGCACTCATTAGTGGAGAGTCACCGCATTTCTAGGTTGTCGAGATTGTCGGTAAAACGCACCCAAACTAGAGTGGAAAAAGAAAAGAGTGATTTGAGAGTACCCTCTAGAATTGCATCCCGGGAGAGGAAAGAAAAATATTTATTGGGGGATGAATGTCACGAGTGGGAAAGAAAAAGAATTGACCACTAATGGTGGGTAGTTTTGACTTGAAACTTCTTTACCCATCAATATTCTCGAAACTTAATTGACAATTGAAAGTGACTATGCACACACACACATCGATCGAACATCGGATAAGCTAAACTTCTTTTTGGTAGCATTATTTGGAATCATACTTTTGAATTGATATTACAATTTTGCACTCATGAGTAATTTGCAAGTTATCTAACATTGTTGATCTATTTTTCACATTACTTGATTGCACTAGTAAATAATTTTGCTCGAGACGAGCAAAAGCTCAAGTTTGGGGGTGTGATAAGTGTGCATTTTACACACTTATTGTGCTTTTAAATAAACAATTTAATTGACAAATTGAGCAAATATCTACTTATATATTGCGTTTATCTTGTACAATTAGGTACAAACTCAATTGAAAAGGAAATGGACAAGATTAGAGAGCAATTGAGCTAAAAGAAGAGCAATTTCGATGTCCAAGGACCTAATCGAAAGAAATCAAAAGTTTGAGGACTTAAGTGCAACATCTCAGAAAGATGGAGGACCTACTTTGCAAATATTTCAAGGGCATATTTGTAATAAAAGTCAAAATTCGAGGACTAAATTGAAGAAGACCAGAAGATGGAGGACCAAATTGCAAATCATGAAAAGACAGATCTACCAGATGAACCACGCGATCGCGTGGCTCTTACAAGTAGCGATCGCGAGAGAGGTCAAAAATCCAACCCGAGAGAATTCAGACTAACCACGCGATCGCGAGGCACTCAGCCACGCGATCGCATAGGCGACTTTCTGGCCAATTCCGAATTTTATTTTCTGTTTTTTTTTTTAATTTTGTATTAAGGGCGTGTTTGGCTCGTAATGGGCTCGTTTTTGGACCTTTTTTAGGTCAGATTTTTTGGGGTATATATACCCCCACTTCTCACTTCACCATAATCCCCAGTTTTTAACACAAACCCTAGTCCCCTTCCTCCTTTTCTCTCTTTCTTTCTCTTCTTCTTTTCTTTTCTTTTCTTTTCCTTTTCTTTGTTTTTGTTTTGTTTGTAATTTAGTTTGTAGATTATTTTTGTTTCTAAGTTACTAGCACTATTGAAGCAATGAAGCAAGAAGTGAGGTGAAGATTCAAAACATTATTGAAGGAATTTTGGAGCAAAAATCAAAGGAAGTGATTTATTTCATTATCTTGTATTTTTAATCTTTGATTTCTATATTTTGTGATGTATTTTTGTAAACCTCAACTTTTGTGCAATATTTATATAATGGGCTAGTTATTTTATGTTGGGATGATTGATGTAGCTTAACTTAGTTTAAGTAATTTTAATGTTTGTTTATTAATGTTGAGCTTATTTCATGTGTGTTTGTTGTTCAGATTATTCCATGTGTTTGATTGATCACCAAATATATGTTTTGTGAAGTGTATGATAATCGAGAGATATTATGCATTTTAGACCAAATAACAAATGCTCTAGGTTCTTGAGCTATTTTCACAAAGAGTTAATGCAACTGATTGGGCCTTAATCGACATAGAGATATAGTAGGTTAAACCAATTGATCAGGGTTAATTTCACTCGAGAGAGGTAATTAATTAAGCTTGGAAAATCGGGTCTAACATTGTAAATGAGTAATTTATTAATTTGCATGTGTTGAGAAATTACTTAAGCGAGAGTTAAGTGAAATAATGAATCCCAATTATTTTATCTTTCATTTTCCTTATTTTAATTTGGTTTAAAATTAGTTTCTTTAATTTAGAATTTATAAAAATCCATCTTTTAATTGTGTGTTTTTCTTTGTTATTAGAATTAAATTAATTAAAGTTATATAATATAGAGTATACATTCCTCGTGGGATCGACAATCCGGACTCAAAAAGTCTACTTTATTACTTGTACGCGACCCGTGCGCTTGCGGTACACTATTTTGAGCGAACAACTTGTAAAGCATTATTTGAAGACTGTTCATGAATACGTAACATTTTTAAATCTTGAAGCAAATTCGACAAGTTATTTAACCTGTGTTAGTGTCATGAAATTTATTAAGTTGCTATGTTTGGGTGATTGTGTACTTTATCTTATTCGAGGATGAACAAGAATTTAAGTTTGGGGATTTGATAAGTACGTTTTTCGTACTTATTTTAATCTCAAATTTAGACAATTGCGAATATTTTTGAGTTAGATATTGCTTAATTGTTTATATATTTTGATTGTTTTAGGATAAACTCGAATTTGGATACATTTGGAGGCTAAATGGACAAAAATGATCAAAATTGTGCAAACTAGACAAAGTGGGGACCAAATTGTAAATATATATTAGTTGATTCGGTCCATGAAATAATGAATGAAGATTATGGAATCAATTGAATGAGATTGGAAGCAAAAGGGTGAAAGTTACACTTGAAAAGGACTTGGGGGCGAAAACGGAGCCGCAAAAGTTATATTTCAGATTTTTAATAGGACTTTGAAACCTGTTTTTGGATTAGTAAAAGTTTGAATTGCGAAAATTGTATTTCAAGAAGAATTGTATCCCTTTAAGTTAAATTTCCAAATCAATTTGAAACTCCTCAATCGGATAAGGGAAGAGAAAGATATGATGAAAATACTGACAGTTGTGCAGGGTTATGTGAATTATACTTTCCTTATGTGATTAGGGCTCTTATGGAAATCAAGTTGGACGAGATTTTGAACTAATTTAACTCTCTATAAAAAAAAAACTACATGAGCAGCAAGAGGCGAACTTAGGGCTGATTTTACTACATTAATTCACCACAAAAGAGGGAAGATTCAACACAATTCATGGGGCAATTCAAGATATTTCCGAACTTCAAGCAAAGAGATCAAGTTTTGGTGCAAGATCTTCATCTCCATCTTGGATTTTCATTAAAATCTGGTCATGTCTTTTTATCATTATTTTTACTCTCTTTTGTTATGTGTAACTAACTATTGTTGGGGAGAACGATGTAATCTTAATTTAATTATTCAATTTCAATTCTCATATGTTTATGCTTTAATTTGATGTATTGAATTTATTTTCAATCTTAATGTATGAATTAACTAGATACTAATTCATTGATTTTGTGGGTTGTTTTCATAATCCGAGAGGCGAGTTAACATCCTAGACCACGTGATAGATTTCGACAATTTAATAAAAAGGTAGAGATACATGGTTGTGGTTGTTGTGATCTTTGAGAATTCTTGTGATTGAATTCATTTAATTAGGGCTTACTCTGACCTAACATAGAGATATGTGATTGCTTAATTAAATAGAACTAATTTAAACTCGTAAGGAAAATTTTAGATACAATTGTGAATTCTATCAAATACTACTTTACAAAGAAAACATGAAATGAGAAATTGAATATGAAAACTAGGATGAAATCGTGAGTCCCAACACTTTTAATTCATAAAAATAAAAGTCAAATTTTTTATTTGCTTTATTAGTTTATTTTGATATTTAATTGCTTTCACTAGTTAGTAGTTTCAAACTCCAAATCTTAGAATTTATTTGTAGCTTTGGAATTGATTAATCAAGGCTAATAACAAGTAAATTAGTCCTCATGGGATCGACATTCCGGACTCAAAAAGTTCACTTTACTACTTGTTCGTGATATCGTGCACTTGCTATATTTACACAACAACCGACTTTACCAACAGTATCATCACGAATGATAACATCATGCACAAAATAATAGCGCACATCAATATGCTTGGTCCCCTAATGAAACATTTGATCTTTTGGTGGCGGTGGGCAGGGGGTGGGGTACACTAACCCTTTGACTATCACAAAGGAAAATGGTAATCTACAAGTCTTCAATTGCAGTATATAAAGTAGCTTTCCAACTGATAACACAATTATCAATAGTTAAAACATACATTGTAAAAGATCTTTGCTTTCCAAGATCTCTAGCAAAATCAGAATCAACATACCTAATAATTCAATCCCTAGTTCTCCCAAAATACAAACAAACTTCATTATAGCTAAACAAGTATTTGAAAGTCAACTTATCTGCTTCTCAATATTCTTAACCAGGATTTTCCATGTATCTCATTGCAATTAATATAAAGAAAGGAAAAACAATCAAGAAACATAAGATTTATAGAGGTAGCCTCAATCCGATTCTACATCATTTTCCGCCACTGCAAGAATTCACTAAAATGAAAATAATGTTTTACAAGAGAAAATGCACACACATATCCTCTAACCTCTCTTTTTTCTCCATTTTGATGGATAGTAAAAACCTAAGGATTGTGACCTAATTATAATATTAAATAGGGACAAGTCCACATTACACAAGGACTCAAATTCTTTAATAGGAGTAAACCACATTATACAAGGACTCAAAATCTTTAATAGAATTTTCCAAGAATATAATAACCTAAACAGTCCATGACTAGGATTTATCGTCCAGGGGCTATAGTCCTACCCCATAAGGGTGGCTGTATGCTCCCCTTCCAATCCCTATGACAACCTCACTAGGGAGGTCAAACACCGTACAACTCCTCAAAGTGGGAATAATTAGGGTTGACATTAATTAGGAATGACAAATAATTAGGATCCATAACTTAACTCTCTAACTTGGAGACTAATTAACCATCAACAACTTCTCTACAATGACATCAACACCTCAATCTTTAAAGAGAAATCCAACTGAAGTTCACACAACTTCAGTTTCTCAATTGGAACAGTCTTTGTCAACATGTCAGTTAGATTCTGATTCTCTTGAATCTTCTCAAGTGTTAAAATTTCATCCTCCAAAGTTAATCTAATTTGACGAAATGGTAACAAACATGTATATACTTTGTCCTTCCATGATAAACAAGATTCTTTGCTAAGTGAATAGTGATTTGACTGTCGCAATGCAACACACTCTTTTCATACTTACGACCTAGTTTTTCCAAGAAAAGACTGCAACCACATCATCTCTTTGCTAGCTTCATTTACGGCAGCATACTCAGCGTCAATAGTAGAAAAAACAACTATCTTTTTCAGGTTAGATACCCAACTAACTGCTGTACCACCCAAATCATATTCATGCTTTGCAGTAGTCTTCTTGCCATCAATATCTCCTGCATATCAGCATCTACATAGCCTTGTAATCTCAAACTCGATTTTCTGAACCATAAGGTTGAATCTGAAGTACCTTTAGGTATTTGAGAATCCACTTTACTACCTCCCAATGTTGTTTTCCAGGATTGCTCATATATCTACTCACAACTCCCACTACATGTGCTATATGTGGTCATATACACACCACGACATACATAAGACTACCAATAGTAGAGCCATAAGGCATCTTGGCCATGTAGGCTTGTTCTTGCTCTATAGGCATTGAGTGCTTATCTGGTAGCTTGAAATGACTAGCCAAAGGAGTACTTACTGAGTTTGCATCATCCATTCAAAACCTTCTTAGCACATTCTTCACATACTCTTCCTCTAATAGTTTCAAGACATCACCGTCTCTAATTATTCCCATCCCAAGTATTTGTTTTGCAGCACCCAAGTCCTTTATTTAAACTCCTTGGATAAATCACTTTTTAACTTATCTATCTCTTATTCACAATCACCAATAAATAACATGCCATCAACATATAAAAGAAAAATAAAATAGGGGTTACCAAGGTTCTTTACATAGAAACAATGATCTCCTTAACACCTTCTAAAGCCATTATTACCCATAAATCTGTCAAACTTCTTATAACACTGCATTGGCATTTGCTAAAGGCTATACAGACTTTTTTGAAGTTTGCACACTAATGTAAGCATTGCTCTAATTGTGTTTAATTTTTCACCACATGAGAGAAAATCTTAGTGTAGTCAATGTCTTCTTTCTATTGAAATCCCTTTACAACCATTTTTGCTTAATTTGTATCGCTTGCTTCCATCATGCTCTTCTTTCAACCAGTTAATCCATTTATTCGGTAAAGCATTCTTTTCTTTTGGTAATTTTGTCAGTTCCCATGTCTGATTGGAAAATAATGAGTCCATCTCATCCCGCATGGCTAACTCCCACTTAATTGATTCATCAACCTACACAACTTCACTATAACTTTTTGGTTCACCTCTATTAGTCAATAGAATATAATGGAATGCAATGCTCAAGAATATCTCTTTGGAGGTATAATGGTTCTGTTGGATCTTCTGGGTTTAGTCACAGGGTGTTTTGATTTAATTTCGATTCTATGTTTTCTTGATTTTCACCATCAACATTCTTTAGCTCAATTACTGGAAGATCTTTCAATGAGATCACCTCAGGTTTCTTAATTTTAGGACTTGAGTCTCCAGGGTTTGTTTCCAACTTGTCTTTATACAACATGCTTTCATTGAAGATCACATCCTTCCTTGAAACAATATACATATTCATTATCACCATACCCAATAAATAAACACTTCTTTGATGTAGCATCAAGCTTGCTTCTTGCAGTAGAATCAATGCGAATTATGAAACACAACCGAATACCTTCAAGAGTGAAAGTTTACCTCTTTATTGCTCTAAACCTCCTATGGTATTCTACAATCCAATGGTATTGAAGGACCTTTGTTTATCAAATAAGTTGCACTATGGATTACATTAGCCCGGAACATCTTTGGTAACCCAGCATGTAATCTCATACTTCTAGCACGCTCATTTAGAGTCCTATTTATCCTTTCAGCTACACATTTTTGTTAAGGTATTCCTGGAATGCTTTTCTTCATCTTGATTCCAGTATCAGCACATTACTTCTTTAAATCATCAACTATATACTCTCACCATGATCTGACTGTAAACACTTCACCTTTAAATATGTCTTGTTTTCAACCATCGCTTTCCATCTTTGAATGTTTACATCAGATTTATTCTTCAAGAAGAAATTGACTCATACCTTCCTACTTGAGTCATAAAGGTCACATAATAACTTGAACTTCTAAGGAAAGTAACAACTGAAGTTCCCCACACATCGATATGAATCAACTCCAATTTTATAGCTTTTTGTTCTCTTCTAAGTTTAGAGAAACTAACCATTTTCTGGTTGCTAAATATACATCCTTCATGACTTTCCAAGAACCAACATCGAAAAGTCACATTATGACCTTTATTGTCAAGTTGTCCAACTGATATCAAATTACACATCAATTTAGGTACATGTGACGACCCGAATTCTCGACCATTCGAGTGCCACTAAAAGTGACTCATATCATATTATCGAGACTTAAATAGTAATGTAAAATTATTCAAAAGAATAATTAGAATCCCATAATTTTATTTGTGAATAAAAATAGAACATAATTTTCTTACATAAAGTTCAACATAATTATCTCATCAATCTTAACCACTTTTGTCACTTCCATGTTGACCGCCTCGAACCTTCAATTATCTGAAAATGGTAAATATCGTGGAGTGAGATTTATAAAATCCCAGTAAGTATACCAAGCATAAATTTTCTTTTGAAAGCATATGGATCATTTTCATCATAACATAGGATAGGATCGAAATACTCATAAACATAGGGAGACACAAGAATTTTACCGAACTTAAATGGCAAGAATTCTTATGTGTAGCGCTACTAAACTCCGGTCCCCTTAGCATAATCATAAACATATCATATGGAACCCATAACAATCTTGTGAGATTGATTTCATAGCAATGATCCAAACATTTTCATAAAAACATAAGGTATATTTACCTTTCATAAAAACATACTTACTTTTCATAAAAACATAAGATATACTTACTTGTCATAAAAACATACTTACTTTTCATAAAAACATAAGATATACTTACTTGTCATAAAAACATACTTACTTTTCATAAAAACATAAGGTGTATTTACCTTTCATAAAAACATACTTACTTTTCATAAAAACATAAGATATACTTACTTGTCATAAAAACATACTTACTTTTCATAAAAAACATAAGGTGTATTTACCTTTCATAAAAACATACTTACTTTTCATAAAAACATAAGATATACTTACTTGTCATAAAAACATACTTACTTTTCATAAAAACATAAGGTGTATTTACCTTTCATAAAAATATACTTACTTTTCATAAAAACATAAGATATACTTACTTGTCATAAAAACATACTTACTTTTCATAAAAAACATAAGGTGTATTTACCTTTCATAAAAACATACTTACTTTTCATAAAAACATAAGATATACTTACTTGTCATAAAAACATACTTACTTTTCATAAAAACATAAGGTGTATTTACCTTTCATAAAAACATACTTACTTTTCATAAAAACATAAGATATACTTACTTGTCATAAAAACATACTTACTTTTCATAAAAAACATAAGGTGTATTTACCTTTCATAAAAACATACTTACTTTTCATAAAAACATAAGATATACTTACTTGTCATAAAAACATACTTACTTTTCATAAAAACATAAGGTGTATTTACCTTTCATAAAAACATACTTACTTTTCATAAAAACATAAGATATACTTACCTTTTAAAAGATTAAAATGAAGTGTAGTAGTAAATGGACCAAAACTTTCTTGACCACCTTGAATTTCTCTTACTTGTGGATTTTGTCAAGAGATTGGAAATAAGTGTATATGTGTAGAGTTGTGTGTAAAAGAGATGGGTTTAAATAGATGTATAAAGTTGGCATATTGTAAACATAATCATTCAATTCTATTAATTTTAACACATCCTTTTCTTAAAGTAAAGCACCATTCATATACTTTTCCATATTTATACAAATATTATGCTCTTCATGATTACATATAATGGAGTCTTATCAACCATTCATATACTTTTCCATATTTATACAAATATTATGCTCTTCATGATTACATATAATGGAGTCTTATCAACCATTCATATACTTTTCCATATTTATACAAATATTATGCTCTTCATGATTACATATAATGGAATCTTATCAACCATTCATATACTTTTCCATATTTATACAAATATTATGCTCTTCATGATTACATATAATGGAGTATATAATTCATTCATATACTTTTCCATATTTATACAAATATTATGCTCTTCATGATTACATATAATGGAGTATATAATTCATTCATATACTTTTCCATATTTATTAAATTAAGATTCTCATAATTATTATATATAATGGAACCTCTCATGCTTGCATATATTTTCTTAATTTCAATAATAAAAATAATTTTTGTATAAATAAATATTGGGATAACATTGAATTAAGTACTTGGACTTAATATACTTTAAATCAAGAGAATGGAGATATTTTTAGAAATTCGGAATTTAATTTAAAATCGAACGATCTCGATTATTTCTTGACTTGGCTATACGAATACGTCGTGGCGTTAACTTAATAAAAATGGGTGAAATAGTAGCGACACGATTTTCTATTAAAATAATTATTAATCGCGTAAAAATTCTTGGTCGCTACAAACTTACCCCCTTAAAATAATTTCGTCCTCGAAATTAAACTTACTTGATCTTATGATTTCTGAACACTTAATCAGAATCTCTTCTTCTTCTTCTTATGTAGCATCATCGCTACCATATTTAACCCAACCATATTTAACCCACTGGACTTTGACTAAATGCATCAATTTGTTTTCTTAAGACATGAACTTTTCTATCAATAATAGACATATGTCTACTCATAAATTCTTCTGACTCAAAATGAAAATTCCCAATCGTATGTGATATTTCATCATATCTTGTAGTACTCGTGTAACCTGTCACTTATCATCGTATCATGTAACCTCAAATATTCGTATTAATATCTCTAAAATTTCAATAAATCTTTACTAACATATCATACCATAATAATTTGTCATTTCTTCTTATCACCAAATATCCCAAAATAATTAAAACGATTACCTGAATATTTTCTATGTAATATACCCAAACATGTTATTCACATATCAACATAATCATCAGTTTATCTTTCCAATATTTGTAACCCAAAATTTCTGCAAAATTCAATAAACAAATATCTCCCAAATAATTAAAATTCTTAACTCAAATATCATAACATTTCCCGTAAGGTATTCCTTTCACTTGCACAAACTTATTAATCCTGATTCAATACAGTCCTTATTTCACTTTCACGTATCCCCGTATTATTTCTATACCTTGATTATTATATCAAAATATCAGTACCCAAAATCCAAGAAAATATTCCATATCTCAAATCCCGTCATCATCAAATCTTCCTTTTATCAAGAAAGTAAACGGCGCATAAACCCTTGTTCCCTCTTTTCCATTATTCTATTCCGCGCTTTCTTGCTGGAATCAATATCACGCGGATTCCCTCCGATCCTTAATGCTTTTAAATAGTTCATGCTGGGAAGAGGTTAGATCCATCAAAAACATGGATATCATTCTTACAAACATTCGCAAGTATTATTCCAGTCTTCCAATGAATGATCTGAGGAAAATTTATCGAATAAGACTCGAAAGATTGAGATTGCTGATGGCTTTATAGCCCTGCCCGGAGGTTTTGGTACCTTAGAAGAAATCTTTAACATTACCTCGTGGGCTCAACTAGGTCTCCATACTAAGCCTATTGGGCTTCTGAATGTTAACAATTTCTTTGATGGTTTGTTAACCTTTCTTGATTATGCTGTGGAACAGGGATTCATCTCTCCATTTTCCAGAAGGCTCCTTATTTCTGCTCCTACTATTGATGAACTACTGGATAAGCTGCAGTCATATATCTCAATACAAGATCCAGCAGGGGTTAAGATAGATTGGTCGCAAGGAAGGGGAATCAAGCGAAAATGGAGTCCGGTTAATGTAAACTTAACTTTATGAATCTTAGAATAGGTGGGGGTAGAGTACGGAGTATTCTTACTCTTGAGACACCCCTCTAATTTCCTAGGATTTCCTTAATGTTTAAATCTTGTGTGTACCTCAAAGGTTCCAGGTGGTAGATTACGGAGTATTCTTACTCTCGAAACACACCTCTTTGAAGGTTTCTTTATTTCCTCAAAAGGTCAGAGGTGGTAGGATACGGCTACTCCGGAAACACATCTCTCAATTTGAGGAATTTCCCATGTTGCTTTCTTTTGCTTTTGCGTGTTTCATGTATTTCTTTTCCAGTGTGACTCTTTGTATGTTCTCCTTATGAGAAAATAATAAAATCTCTGCTATCATCTACTAAATCTCGTTTGTGATGTAAATGAACTTGCATGTCTAACCTTAATTCCTTTAGTGGATGCTTATCATATCATGCTCTTAATTCCAAATGATAAAATTCTGGACAAAGTCTCCCTTGTAATTTGGACTTATCCCAAACCATAAGCATACTTCATAACTCACAATAATAAATAACTCCACATTTGATCACAACGATCTAAAAATATTGAAAACGATTCCAACACTTCAATATATCAAAAAAAATATCCCATAATTCAATTCATAATTCCTCAACATAACAATTTCAAATCATATTTTTCAATATCACAATATCACTTCCTTCCATACCTTAATTGGCTCAAAAGATTACTCATACTTATATTTATAAGTCATAAATCATATTCCCAAAATTTAATCACAAGGCCAAAGTTCATAATAATTTTCTCTTCAATATAGAGGCATAATTCACTTACTCAACATAATATCCATTACTTAATTCCCAATAACCAAATCTTTAAATCTCTAACTTCATAATGCTTCTCATAAAAGTCTCATTAAAACCACTTATAATCTTAACATCTCATAAAACTTCATAAAATTGGCTCGCTATTTCTCATTAAATCTAAATGATAGATAATCTGAACATATTTCTAATCATTTCTGTTGACTTCTCATACTTAGTGTCATGTCTAAAATCAATTATGCAAAGTCCATTTAAGGTTCATCATTTCTAAACTCAAGGACAACAATTATTTTGAAAATCATTCTTAAGTCATATTATTCCCATTATGCTCAACACCCGTTCTCTTTCTTTCTTTCCGAGTTTTTTTTTTCAGAATTGAAACTTGAAGAGTGGTACCAATAATCATCCACAGTTTTTCCTTGCTTTTAAGCAAAGGTAGTGATAAAGGGATAAATTATTGAACCGAAAATTGAAACTTGAAGAGGAAGTACTAATAACCATCCACAGTTTTTCCCTTGTTTTTACACAAAGGTAGTGATAAAGGGATAAATTATTGTACGAATTCATTATTAATTTTGTTTGTTTAATATATTATTCCATATATTTTGGGCAAAAGTTACAACCCAACTTAATTTCTAATTGAGTCAATCTTACTAAGCTTAATATGAACCAAAATTCATATCAATATCCTCTATGTCTCATGATTCTACATAAAAAGGAATAAATTAAAATTCAGGCTTCTATCAATTCATATCATACTCAACATGTATATTTCACTTAAAGATTCATAACATATGAAGATTTCATACTTAACATGTCTTAATAAAATCGTAAATGACTTGCAAAGCATATAACATACCTGGTTCGAGGAGTCAATACGTGGAGAGTGACATAGTAGAGTGATGAGTTAAAATATTTCATATAATCTTATTTTCCTTTAATCAACAATAATTTAATGTGGTTGTATCCAAATCAACATTTTCTTGAATCATAATTCCTAATTAATCACAGTCTTCAAAACAAATCCAATATCGATATAGTAATTATCTCCCCATCAATAATTAATAACTTAACCCAAATAAAATTTATCGTCAAATCTTATTTTTCCTTTAGTCCCCGAACTTCTAGAAATTTATCAAAGACATCAATATAAACATCATATCACTAACTAATTATATTCCATAAAATTTTCAGGACATTACAAACTCCCTTGCTTAAAATGAATTTTGTCCTTGAAATTCGCACATCAAATTTCATCATGCTTTTCAAAATCATAACCATACTTGACATGTGAAAATTCAACTTTTTTTTTTTATAATGAATAGTGATTTCGTTCACTGTTCATCATGAATAGCACGTCGTTTTACTGTTCACGTGAATAGTGATTTTTTTTTTTTTTTTTTTTTTTTTTTTTTTTTAAGAAATAAAATTTCAAAAATCTACAGAATCGTTTTTAAAACTCTTTTCTCTGATACCAACTGTGACGACCCGAATTCTCGACCATTCGAGTGCCACTAAAAGTGACTCATATCATATTATCGAGACTTAAATAGTAATGTAAAATTATTCAAAAGAATAATTAGAATCCCATAATTTTATTTGTGAATAAAAATAGAACATAATTTTCTTACATAAAGTTCAACATAATTATCTCATCAATCTTAACCACTTTTGTCACTTCCATGTTGACCGCCTCGAACCTTCAATTATCTGAAAATGGTAAATATCGTGGAGTGAGATTTATAAAATCCCAGTAAGTATACCAAGCATAAATTTTCTTTTGAAAGCATATGGATCATTTTCATCATAACATAGGATAGGATCGAAATACTCATAAACATAGGGAGACACAAGAATTTTACCGAACTTAAATGGCAAGAATTCTTATGTGTAGCGCTACTAAACTCCGGTCCCCTTAGCATAATCATAAACATATCATATGGAACCCATAACAATCTTGTGAGATTGATTTCATAGCAATGATCCAAACATTTTCATAAAAACATAAGGTATATTTACCTTTCATAAAAACATACTTACTTTTCATAAAAACATAAGATATACTTACTTGTCATAAAAACATACTTACTTTTCATAAAAACATAAGATATACTTACTTGTCATAAAAACATACTTACTTTTCATAAAAACATAAGGTGTATTTACCTTTCATAAAAACATACTTACTTTTCATAAAAACATAAGATATACTTACTTGTCATAAAAACATACTTACTTTTCATAAAAAACATAAGGTGTATTTACCTTTCATAAAAACATACTTACTTTTCATAAAAACATAAGATATACTTACTTGTCATAAAAACATACTTACTTTTCATAAAAACATAAGATATACTTACTTGTCATAAAAACATACTTACTTTTCATAAAAACATAAGGTGTATTTACCTTTCATAAAAACATACTTACTTTTCATAAAAACATAAGATATACTTACCTTTTAAAAGATTAAAATGAAGTGTAGTAGTAAATGGACCAAAACTTTCTTGACCACCTTGAATTTCTCTTACTTGTGGATTTTGTCAAGAGATTGGAAATAAGTGTATATGTGTAGAGTTGTGTGTAAAAGAGATGGGTTTAAATAGATGTATAAAGTTGGCATATTGTAAACATAATCATTCAATTCTATTAATTTTAACACATCCTTTTCTTAAAGTAAAGCACCATTCATATACTTTTCCATATTTATACAAATATTATGCTCTTCATGATTACATATAATGGAGTCTTATCAACCATTCATATACTTTTCCATATTTATACAAATATTATGCTCTTCATGATTACATATAATGGAGTCTTATCAACCATTCATATACTTTTCCATATTTATACAAATATTATGCTCTTCATGATTACATATAATGGAATCTTATCAACCATTCATATACTTTTCCATATTTATACAAATATTATGCTCTTCATGATTACATATAATGGAGTATATAATTCATTCATATACTTTTCCATATTTATACAAATATTATGCTCTTCATGATTACATATAATGGAGTATATAATTCATTCATATACTTTTCCATATTTATTAAATTAAGATTCTCATAATTATTATATATAATGGAACCTCTCATGCTTGCATATATTTTCTTAATTTCAATAATAAAAATAATTTTTGTATAAATAAATATTGGGATAACATTGAATTAAGTACTTGGATTTAATATACTTTAAATCAAGAGAATGGAGATATTTTTAGAAATTCGGAATTTAATTTAAAATCGAACGATCTCGATTATTTCTTGACTTGGCTATACGAATACGTCGTGGCGTTAACTTAATAAAAATGGGTGAAATAGTAGCGACACGATTTTCTATTAAAATAATTATTAATCGCGTAAAAATTCTTGGTCGCTACAGTACATGCTTCACCTTTAGAATTCTCAATACAAATCTGTTTGATGTCTTCAAACTTACATCACCAATACCAACAATATCCATATTTTCTCAATTAGAGAGGTATACCTTTCCCCAATTTCCAGCTATATAATTTTCCAAGACCTCTGTGTGTGCAAGGGTATAAAAAGAACTTCCTGGATCCATCACCCAAGAATCAATAGGACCTGATAAGAGTAAATTATCTTATACATCTTCAATCAAGGAATTAGCAATGCCATTATTCTTTTTCCCTTCTTCTTTAGTACTCTGCAATTGTTCATTATGTGACCAATCACGCCACAGTTCCAACATTCCACTTTCTTTCCTAACCTGGACTTACACCTGCTTCTTCCATTCATCCACTTCTTTTCGTTGGCTTTATAATTGTAATTTCTCTCGAAACGCCTACTGCTTTATAATAGTATCATGAACATTACTGAATGTCAATTTTACATTGCCTATAGAATTACTAACTACAACTCTCATAGACTCCCAACTATTCAGTACATCATCATCAAACTTAATCTCGATTAAGACCAACTAGTGGATAATTGTACTAAATTTATTGAGATGTTCTGTTGATGAAGCACCTTCTGTCGTCTTTAGATTAAATAAATATTCATCAGATGTACCATATTACATGCAGATGGCTTCTCATACATATTGGACAACACCCTCATTAGATCTTCTATAGTTTTCTATGTCGCCATGTTGTGACCAACGTTCTTTGATAATGTTAATGGAATAACCTAATATAGACAATCAAGAACTTTCTAGTCATTGTCACTCATTCCGATCAACTTTTCTTCCAAAAGTGGTCGATGCGATTTCTTTTTGTATTGTTGAATCTTCCAGACTGCAAAATCTGTACCATCAAACTTGAAAATCCCCATCGACCCTCCTTCTTCATAGTCATTGTTACAGTTCCACGAAGTGGCATTAATTAGGGTCTCCATTAATTAGGCTTGGAAAATATTTAGGCTCTACAACTTAATACTCACTACGCAAGAATATGGTATTCATGACATATAATCAACCACTTTTTTTAATTGTGTAGACTAAGAAGAAGCAATTCTGAAATGGGCCGCCAAAGGAGTACCAAAAGGTTTGACATTCTGCATATTTAACTTGGATAGAACTTCTTCAATGTATTCTTTAGGACTTATAATCTATTTGCTTGCTCTTCTATCTCTTATAATCTCTTTGATTATCTTCTTTGCTGCTTTTAAGTCTTTAATTTCAAATTTTCTAATTAAGCTGAGCTTTGACCTTTCTTATATCTCCTTTATCCTTAGCATCCATCAACCTATTATAAGCATACATTAGTAGGTATACCAATAAATAATTACCATTCTTCTTAAAAGTTGTTATTTCTGAAACTAAATGTTTGTTAAACCACCAGTCTCATGTAAAAGCCTAAACTAAGAGAGATGACATTTATTTATTCAAATATGACATTGAATAATTTATTAAGGTTCTACTTTCTTTCATTTGTGACATTTTCATTAAAGATTAGTGATTTTATTGCGCAAGAAATGTTCGCCGCTGGTACAGAATCATCATCATTGACAATAAACTGGACCATGGAAAAACTCACGAGGAATCCTCATGTAACGGTAAAAGTAAAAGCTAAATTTTTAGAAATCTTCAAGGGATAAAAAACCTCTGATACTAAAAACTTGGGGTACCTAAATTTGGTGATAAAAGAAACCCTTAGACACCATTAACACATAAAAATATTCAATTCATATGTCCAATATAAAATTCCAATACGGAGGCCCAATAATCTGGGTGGTATTAAAGAGTCTGGACGATTGAGCTATCGGGCAAGTGGAGCAACGTTTGGACGATGAAACGTCGTGTAATACACGAGAAGCAATTTCCAAAACTCGACCCACGATCTAAGACAATTTATGGGAGCAATTGTGAGCGGTTATCATAACATGAACATTTGGTGAGATCATGGGCAATTAGTGCAATATTGGAAGTTAATGAGAACGTGGACGACTTATGTTTTAACAACATGGAAGTTTCTAGAGGAAGTTAATTGAAGCATGGAAGTGGACAATAGTTACAAGTCTTGTATGTCAAATCGGTTACGGATCAAATGAACCAGTTAAGAGACTCAAAGTAGTAGTTGTACATGATGTAGAAATTTGGACATTTAGAAAGACCAACAAATCAAAACTCTTAATTATAGAAGTAAAATTCTTATCTTAGATTTTATTAGAATTTCTCTAGTTTAATTTTTGTGCTAGCGTTCTTTGGAGGCATTTTGTGAAATAAGTCTTTCTAGTGTCAAGAGGTTTTTCCCTTACACTTTCATCTGACATCTTTTTAATTGTTAGCACAAGTGAAAAAACACCCACATGAAACAATTTAACATTCCCGGTGGGACCACTAATGTAAGAAAAGTTTGAAGCATCATATCTCATAAAAATCTTGACAAAGAACCGACTGTACAAAAAATCCATGTTAACTGGTACATTTTTCGAACTTATAAATTAACTGGTAGGCCAAGTATGTCAACAAATCCTATGGAAATGGTAATTACTTCCAAACACAAGTACTAGTTTACCAACCATGAGCATGAGTCAGGGCCTAGAAGCACCACATATCGATCCATCTAACATGGAGCTCTTGGACTCTCTAACGCGGGAGTTGTTGGAACATCTAATATGGAGGTACCTTTATTATGAAGGAAAATGTCTCAAACGTGGGACCAAATGCTACACATACCAATGATGGAGCAAACCAACGATTCAATGGTAATAGTGAAGCAAATAATAGTCCATTCATGGCTAATGTTGGGGTTAATCATGTTAGACCACCAACAATATATATTATATACCACAGCCAGTAGGATTTACATTTGACCACAACTCCATGTTCATGGAACAAGTAATGAAACTACTACAAGATCAAATGTCCTTTGAAACTCGACCAGTAATTTGTCCAACATACTGAAAAATTTATCCAGACTGTGTAAATCAAGCATATCCTTGGCCCGAAGGGTTTAGAGTGCCTGAATTTTCCTTGTTCACTGCTCAGGAGAAGTGTCCACTTTATAGCATATAGGGCTTTTAATGTTACAGTGTGGTGAAGTTACTTATTACTACAAGATGAGATTATTCTTAAGTTTTCTAACTGGGGTTACTTTCTTGTGATTCATTAACTTGCCAAAAAATTTTGTTCGAACATGGCAACAGTTAAAGTAGTTATTTCATGCTCAATTTTACAAAACTGAATCGGAAGTTCATTTGATGAATTTAACAAACTTGCATCAACTACCAAATGAATTGGCTAAGTCTTTTAT
The DNA here is from genome assembly GCA_963555705.1 of Ligustrum vulgare. Taxonomy (NCBI): domain Eukaryota; kingdom Viridiplantae; phylum Streptophyta; class Magnoliopsida; order Lamiales; family Oleaceae; genus Ligustrum; species Ligustrum vulgare. Next base: position 34,302,031 of record OY743173.1, on the reverse strand, counting down.
TCAAAGGTTTAAAAGGACTAGGAGTAAATTTCTTGTTCCCATGCTTGGGAATTTGTCAAAATTTCCCAAAATAATTTCAGTTTGAATTAAAAAGAAGTTCCAATACAGGGAGTTTTTTGATTTCTTTTAGTGCTAATTTAATTAGATATGAGCGATTGTTAAGAGAAGATGAACAAATGGGAACTCTAGTAAAGTGACTTGTTATAGAGACTCTAATTTCGACATAAATACCATTGATACTGGTCAAGATGAATACTGGTCAAGATGAGGCTTAAGTATGTCCGAGGGGATGCTTATGTTTATCCCATATTAACCAAGTTAGAAACATAAAAAAAATGAACTAGCTAAAGAATAGAACAAAAAGGTTAGGACATTTTCATTTGAATGTAACAAAGGCAGATACAATATTTGATCAGTTATATAAAGACAAGCAAATAAAATTGAATAACAAGAATAGATTTCCAAACCCTGAGCAACTTAAGGGTAAACAATATTGTAAGTTGTATAATGCAAGGTCTCATTGACAAATAATTGCTTGGTTTTCCGCAATGTGTTGTAGGATGCCATTGAATCTGGGCAAATCACTTTTGATTCCAAGAAAAAGATTGCAGTGGATGAGAATCCTTTCTCATATCCAGTAGGTATTGACATGGATATCCTTAAGTTTAACAAGCTTGATCTGCCAAAGTCCAAGTTAGTGGTAGACGAAGAAGATGATGAACCATGTCCTAGTGCTTTTACTCCTTTAAAAGAAAAAGCTATTGATGAAGTAGAGGAAAATTTGCATGTTGGATTTCAGAAAGATATTGGAAAAGTAATAGATGAAGTAAGGACATCTAGCAACAATCACGCCAAGTTAAGGCCACTGGGCCACAACCAGTTAGGGAGGAAGCAAGATAAATTGTTGGGAGATCATACAGTCTATGTGTTGTACTATTTCCTTATTGTATGTGTACAAATCGCACAAGTAATATAGTGAACTTTGAGTCCAACCCACGAGGATTGAATAAATTCTATTCTAGACTAATTACCTTAACTGGAACTAGAAAAACCTCAATTTGATTTGGAAGTGGATTTAAACTAACAATTAAAGAGAAAGGATTTTGAAATATAAAATTTATGAGAATTATATGCTAGAATTGAGAATCTACTTTATTTCCCATCATTCATACTTTGATACAAATGTTTAACCACAATTAATGAAATTCAAAATATCAATATTCCTATTTTGTTTAAAACCTTCTTTCGAATAGTGAATCAAATCCTATTTCTATATATGACCCAACTATATTTCTATGACGAATGCGAATACATAGAAAAACATAAACGTTTTATGAACACTTGAAAATAACATAAAGCATAGAGGTATATTACTATCCCCTATCAAACTTTATGGAAATTAAAACACGTATAACATATTCTTAATCTTTCAAACTTATGAATATGCCACGACAATCATATAATTATAGCGCACATAATTATAGATACAAGAAAGATTGAAATAATTGCTCAAACCCATAAATTTTTTTTAAATTAAACAATAACCAAAACGTGAAATCCGAAATCAAATTTTCATATCAATTCTAACATAAAATAAACTAGCCCAAAATCATAATTGAAGACAAATAACAACAAGAATTTGTAGAGTTCATAGTCCGGATGGAGAAATTATTCTTCTTGATGAATGGATCTTCAATCTTCAATCTTGCGCCAATTGGTTCTCTTAATAAATTGGTAGAGTTTTAGTATGGAATTATGTGGTAAAAGAACCTTAATCTTGTGCAATACAAGTCTTATATAGTAGAGGATGAAACCTAGTTGAACTAGGAAGGAATATGATCAAAATCCAGATTTTCAGGCAAAATATCGCGCTGGCTAGACAAGGACACGACCACGTAATTATGTGGGTGACGACTGCGTGGTATACTCGAAAATGTTTCTGCTTTAAAAAACTACCAACATGCGATCGTGCTATACATTCAAGCGCTGTCGTGTGATTATAAAGTTTTCTCTTATTTTTCCATATCTCAATTTATGAAAGTTAATTTGATTCCTTATTTTTCGATAAGCCCTTCAACTTTAGATTTGATCAATTGACCCTCAAACTTCTAAATTTCCTCAATTAACTCCCATCTATTGATATCTTCAATTAAGCCCTCAACTATCTGGTTTCTTCTAATTTAGCTCCATTTTGATCTTTCGTTAACTTCACCAACTTCCAATATGTACAATTTAGCTCTAATTGTCATCCAATTGACCTTTATTCTCTTCAAATCTTTCATTTCCTCTACTTTGGGATAATTCCCGAAATAATAACAACTAACAATTGAATCAATAGCATTTATTTTAAAACAACAATATAATACCCTAATTCTAGCATGTAAATAAGTGTAAAAAATACAATAATCAAATACTCCAAAATAGAAATAAAAAAAAAATTAAAAAAAAAATTTCCCAAGGCACCTCCAAGCATATGAGTATGTGACTTGTTTTTCAACATGTTCAAAATTCAGATCAAACATAAGTCGTTTGGGATGGGAAAAAGGTGGGATGAAGTAGCGACGTGAAGATGCCATGTGCCTAAACAGTGCAATGAGTATATGCAGCGATGTCTTAAGTGCAATTCTTTATTTAATGCAAGCATATGGTTGAAGTCTGCTAATCAACGACTATGTATGATGGTTAATACGCATACAAGATATTCAACTAATAAAAATTGACAAAACCAGACAAAGAATTCACTAGGACATCACATTGAACATCTAGCATGCATAGTACTTGTCAGGTACCAAAACTAGAAGATTACCAATTTGATTCTTGAAATTAAAATCTAAACTAACAATTAAAATCGAATATGAAATAAACGAGAGAATTGTACAAGGACCTAGAATCCACTTTTCATTCCATTTTTCATATCATTATTTATCGCTTGTCAACAATTCATGGGGTTATGAAAAGCAATATTCCCAATTTGTTTAAAATCCCATTTCAAACGGTGAATGAAAACATATCACAATACATGATTCATCTATATTTCTATGATGAATGCGAACAATTAGGGAAACATTGATGATTCATGAACAACCAAAGATCACATAAAGCATAGATGTATATTTCTTCCCTCTATCGGACTTTATGATAATTAAAAAAAGTCTAACAAATTATTAATATTTGAACTTAAGAACAAGTCACAAAATGCATACAATAATTGGCCAAATAATTGTAGAAACAGAAATAGAATTAATTACTCAAACTCATAAATTATATTAAATTAAACAAAAGTCAAGACTTAATTCGTAAATAAAAAGTTTCGTTATTATCCTAATACAAAATAAATCTATCCTAGATACATAATTGAGGATAAATGAGAAGGTTGTTTGTAATTCATCATTTGGACATAGAAATTAATCTTCTTGAAAGATAAATCTTGATCTTGATCTTGATCTTGATATGCACCTCATCTCTCTCAATTATTATGTGGAATGTGGCATCTCACCTAGCTCTCATTCTTTGTTGCCCATGTCGTCTCTAATATAATGTGATATTTGGTCAAACCAAACCAAAATTGGGTTCCCAAAAGAGTCATAATCAAATAAGGAAAGTTGTAGTCAGGTAGTCTCCGTGCAACTATCAGTATATTTATCATGTCTTTCTATTTCCTTATTCGATTGGAGCGATTCAAAGTCTATTGAGAAGATAACTTAAAGGAATATAATTCTTCTTCAAATACACTTTGTCCAATTTGAACATTTATTATCCAAAAAAAGGGTCTTAAAGTACGACTAAAAATCTGGAACATAACTTATGCAGTTCTGTTTTAGCCCTAAGTCATTTTTCAAGTGCAACTTTAATTCTATGGCATCCAATATTAGTCAATTGATCTCATATGATCTTCAATCATTATAATGTAGTCGAATCAACTAATGAATATTTACAATTTGGTCCTCAAACTTTGGATTTCTTTCGTTTTCAATATTTTTCGTTCATTTCTTTTAATTTAGCTCCAATTTGATTCTCAATTCTCCTTTGTCTACTTCCAATTTGCACATCTTAGTCCGAATTTTCCTTTGATTTTTCTTTATTTGCCTCAATTGCTCCACTTTCTTGACTTTGGGATAAAAATAAAATAAATACAATCTTAATCTTAATCTTAATATATATAAAAGTAGAATAACCGTCATCAAAATACACATATAGTTTCCCGCCGAAAAAACTTTCTAAATTTGAAATTTTTTTGCTAAAAAATGGGATATTAAATATTTTAGCAATTATTATTTTACATGTGTCATTAATTTTATTGACATCCGTGTTATGCTATTAATAACATCAAAATGTTATTTTTTCTATTTTATTATTATTCTTTTAATAATTATTGTATTATTTTGAAATCGATAAATATGCAATATGTCAAATTAAAGATCACAGTGAGAAGCTTAATGTACATAACAAGTAAGAGCAAATTGTAAATATATTGTCCGTAAAATCATATAAAAAATAAAAAAAAAATTAAAGGTAAAATTTTATTTTATATTTTATATTTTTCCTCAATATTTAATTCATTTTAAGTTATATCATTTAAGTCCTATAATATTATCTATAATTAATTAACTAAATTCATTTTAGTCATAAATGATAAATTTCTGTAATGATTTTTTCTCATCAAATTAAAATAAATAACAACTATACGAATTTTTAAGGTAAATCCAATTAAGTTGAGTTAATTTAACAAACTTAAGATTTCTTCAATTCATTCATCATTTAAACATTATTTTTATGTATTTACTGATTCTGTTAATTTTATATTTTTTCTTATAAATTTAATTACCTAAAATATGTAAAAATATATTATATATTTTAACAATTAGTTCATATAATTTCTATTAAAAAATTGATCGATCAGTAATTTTTATTAAAATAATAATGTAACAATATGACTAAAAAATTGTTAGTATGAAGAAAGAAGAATCAATTAATGTAACAATATTTAATAAAATTAATGATTATTTTTTTTAGAAAAACACTTGAAATTAATAATTAATGCTTAAAAAATCAAATTATTCCAAAATAATCTATACTACACCTCTTTTTGGGAAGAATATGATGAAGAACAATATATGAAAAGAAAAACGTCGATCTTAAAAAGAATATTTAAGCTAAATTTTGCACATGTATTGTATGAGCCTAATTTTGTAGTTCAAGAATTTTTTCAAAAAAGAAAATTTTAATTTATTGAATGTTAATTTCAGAAATGGAGTTGATATGTTCATGTTACAATCTCTAAAACAATTAATTCATGGTCAGTTTTTTCATAAAGAGATAAAACAATTCAACGATTTAAAATTTTATTAAAATATTTAAAAAATAATTATATGACATAAAAAATGGTAAAACTTTATTTCTTAATTTTATTAACATATATAGACAAAAAGACTCACTATATATATTTTATTTACATTTTCATTAATAATTTTTTTATTGACATATAATTAAACATGCATTTAATTATATTCAATTAAATGCAACGCATTTAAAAATTAAAAATTATAAATCATGCGAATGATCTCTTGAATTGAATTTCACGTTCGTACACCACAAATCTTGAGGTTGATTTTTTACTTTCATGCATCATCATTATTGTTTAATTTGTTACATTTATTTATATATAGGACCATATATATTTAATTTGCTCCAATTATTTTATTTTATGTAAATTATAATATTTTGAGGGTTATTATTTCTATTCACGTTAATCAAAAATATTTGGACGAATTTTTTTATTCATTCTATACAACATATATTTGAAAAGTTGCATTATTTAATTTAAATTTATGCAATTGTTTAAATATGTTTCGTTTATAGCAACTTTCCTGTATCACATGGGTGTGAGTAACTACAAACTGTACAAAAATGTATTGTTTAAAGATATTTTTCAAAATTGATGAGAATTATAATTTATTTCTATTTTGACCGTTCGTTGACAGTCTGTATCATTAATCAAAACAAATTATGTGTTCAATTTTTTTTGCTTATTTTGTAATGATATTTACATCAAAATCATTTCATATTTTTCTTCCGTGCAACGCACGGGTGTTATACTAGTAACAACTAGATCAATAGAATTTATTCTTAAACGACAATATAATTCCCTATTTAGCATCTAAATAAGTGTAGAAAATACACTTATCAACTCCCAAACTAAAAAAAAATATTCATCATTCAACAAAATAAAACCAATTATAACTTGAAAATCAAACTAAATAACTGTCAACTTGCTTACCTTATGCCTCAGACTCAAATAAAAAATATACTTTTGAAAAGAAAGATTAACAGCATAATAAAAAAATCTCTACTTATCCGATGCTCAGATTTTCATGTGTGTTTGTATAGTTAATATTAAATGCATACTCATATAAAAATACACCTAACATACTGTGGCTTCTACTGCAAGTAAAACCTCAAATCTCATATGGCTAAACAATGTTTTTCTTTTTATTTTCCTTGCAACTCTCATGTATCATCACATCCTCATGATTTCTCTTCAATCTTGAGGTTCCTCCTATTTACGTGATTTCTAAAAATCAATGCATTGCATTTTTTTCACACAAGGCCACCACACAACAGATTGATGGTAAGAACTTCCCAATTCCACATCCTAGTATCCAAAAGTTCTAGTCTCAAAATTTATATCAAGCACTTTATCATAAAAAATAAATATAAATACAATTTATATTTTTTCTTCATCTTTTGTGCAATACTTCTTTCATTTATTTTCTAAGCGACCCCTGTAGCAAGCTTTGGGCCGATGGCTCCCAAGTAAGAGGACTTTAGGACACCAGGCTGAGAACTCTTAAAGACTTAATTACCTGAACCACCAAATCTACAACGAATCGCAAAAAGATTTTTTATTTCTTATGTGTAATTCCTCTCTGCCTTAATCTTTCTAATTTACCCATGTAACAAGATTTAGGCAACTCCCAACTCAGATGAATTTATGGTATCAGGTTTTAACACTCTTAAAAGCTTAATTGCTTGAGTCTAAAAGGTTACGAAGAGAAGAATAAGACTTTTTTTTTTTGCTAGCGCCGACTTATAATTGTTAACTAAAACTCCATCAACCAAATGCATATTTCATTAACTTTAGAGTCTCAAATGTTTATTCATCCCTACACTAATCTTTCCACCCCAAGTTTTTCTTGAGCAAGTTTGGTCTCTATATAAAGGACAAGATTCCTATAGATTAGTGTCATAGATTATAAAGTCAATCCTAGGTTAGATTGCTACCCCACATTGTTAAGTACATTCCTACATAAGTAATAATTCCACACTAACTATGTACTAGTTTCATAAATTCTAACATAGATAACAAGTTAATGAAAAATCAAGTCCAATTACTGTCCAACTTTCTAACTAAAACAAAATTTAATCCGAGCAATATCATATGCAACAAACAAATTAATATAATTTTTTAATTTTTCGATTCTTCTTAATTTTTATTTATAAATAACAAAAATTGAATGAAATTTGCAGATAAGCAACGAATGAATAAGATACTCACCCCCAAAGAAAACTACATTGCCCTCAATGTATAACAAATAGATATAAGAAATAAAATTAATACAAAGGAGATGGGTCAAGTACTTCCCCGATTTGAAGGCTTGTTGTCATGACATGACATGACTTTTCTCCTTTCAGCTTCTTTTGGATGATCTGACCCTTTTTCTTGCTTTTTCCTATTCGATTTGTGATATCTTTAGGTGACATGTTCCTTACATATGATAGATAATCAATAATAGTAGCATACACAAACTATGATACTAAATTAATAATAAAAAAACCCCAAACTAAGATATAGCATTTAACTAAATTTAGAACATGTGCGGCTATTGATTTTAAGCCCCAGACATCATGTTGAAAATGTGTTATTTTCCTTAGACATATCCAGGCATATGAAATTATGTGACTTTTTCTACAATATGTTCAAAATTCAAGTCAAACAGAAGTCGTTTGGGATGGGAAAATGTGGGATGAATTCAGGACGTGAAGCTATCATGTGCCTGCAGCGGTGCAGTTAGTAACTACAGTGATTTCTTAAGTGCAACTCTTTATTTCATGCAAGCATGTGGCTGAAGTATGTGAATCAACAACTATATATGATGGTTAATATGCATTTAAGATATTCAACTAATAAAACTTGACAAAATTAGATGAAGAACTCACTCGAATATTAATCGAACACCTAGCACGGATTGTGAGTTTCTAAGGGAATCACCAAATTTGGTCACAGAACAGATCCCACAATTTCAACATGTGTAGAATCAATCCTATTCGATGCACATACCAGATCTAATCCAACTAAAATCTCACTTAGCCCTTCCATCAAGCACCTAGTGCATAAGGATTTTAACCTCCAAATTCAATCAAATTAGCAAAGTGTCTGTATTCCCAAAAGCTTCAACATACACAACCAATATCAATCCACATTCTACCTAAATCTATCTCCATCCATTCATTAAGTAATTTTTGAAATTAAAGAGATGTTGAAAGCAGATTTTTGAAACAGAATTGGACAAATTAATTTATGGGTATAAGCAAATTTGGACCCACAATCCTGTTCTTGCGTGATGTTTGTGCTAATGTAGTGCACCAGAGGGCATGTGTAATGAAGAAGGAGGTGTTTTCTATGGTTGTGCGGTAAGGAGGGAGGTGTAGTGGAGGAGACGATGATTCTGCTTAAGTTGTTAATCGGTTTTAGAAGGAAGTTGATGCAATAGGAGGGATGTGGGGTGTAGTGTTACAGTGTAGTGGAAGTGCTGTGGTAGAGGAAGAGGAGGCTGCTGGCAAGGATTTGTTTGGTGGAGAAGATGACGTCTCTGCATAGTGCTTCGTTCGAAGAAAATGGGTTAGATAATTTTGATGACTTACATAAAAGGTTCAAATGTCATGGTTGAAGCTCTATTGTTGATGATATTCAACCATGAACCAGCATTTCAATAGAATCAACAACACAAACAAATGCAGGAAAATATAGCGAGAAATAAAGAACTGTAAGTATTCAAACTGGAGCTGAAAGTGCTAACTATTTCATTACATATACTGATATTCCTATTATAATTGCAAGGAAATAAAATGGCGATTACAGTAAATGAAAGGGAACCAGAATATGGGATGAGAAAAGCAATTAGAAGAATAGAGGTAGAGGGAGAAAACGTGAAGAGGGGGAGGAGAGTCTGTTGAAACAGGTGAATATTCTATCACATGCTGATTTCCCTTTCATGTGTTGTTATTTATAGAGTTGTAGGAATATTGTAGAATTGTTTAATTGTATGTGAGTAGTTGTGGTTGTGAGGGGCTAACCATGACAAACCACCCCTCTTAAAAGAACCTTGTCCTCAAGGTTCGAATGGTTAATGTAGTCGGGTGGTTTTCGGGGTGGTCGAAGAAATGGTGATAGTTGAAGGGAAATCGAGTTTGAATAAATTTGTTGGAGTTGATGAGTGTTGAAACTAGAATTTGGGTTTAATTTTGGACTTGAAGGAGATGGAGTTGGACAAGTATTTGGGCTTATGAAGGAAATTGGATTTGTGTGAACTTGGGCTTGTTTAAAGTAAATGTCTTCATTTTTCACTTGTTGGGCTGCATCCAAATTCAGGCCCACGTCCAATGGTATTCCTTCAATCTGGTAATAAGATACCTTAGGCCCATTCAATTCCAAAATCCAGCCCAAACTGCTGCCCAGCCCCTTAAACTCATTGTGCTGGAACTCAGGCCCAATAGCCTCTCCCAGAATGGAGGTCGTCTTCTTTGCCGCAACAATCTTCTCTAGTTGGCAACCAGAATCTGCTTCTTCCCTGGTTGGCAGCAACTTCTTCGCCGGTGTTGATCGAAATTCGTCGGCTTCTTCCACAGCATACCCTAGCCTCCTAGATTCCAGCTCCTGGTAATTTTCTACTGATTCTTCCATACTCTCCATTACTTCATCAGTCTTTTCTTCTTCATTGGACCGAGCAATTTCTGGTGACTTCTTTTCTTCCCCAACAATTTCTTCTTCTAATTTAGCAATGGGGATTTCCAGATGTTCTTCTAATTTTCCATGAGTAAGCTGCATCCCTGAAGCTTCTCTATGGCTCAAATGGGTGTCGACCTGAGTTTGTTCCTCGGTTGAGAGTGGTCTTCCCTCAACCCATGCAGACATCATCATCAGCATCAAATCATAATTCCGATTCATCTTGTCCATCATGCTTATCGTCTGATTGCAAATATGTACCATTTTGTTTCCCGCAGATGGCAACCGCTCTGATACCAATGTCATGGTTGAAGCTCTATTGTTGATGATCTTCAACCATGAACCAGCATTTCAACAGAATCAGCAACACAAACAAATGTAGGAAAATATAGCGAGAAATAAAGAACTGTAAGTATTCAAACTGGAGCTGAAAGTGCTAACTATTTCATTACATATACTGATATTCCTATTATAATTGCAAGGAAATAAAATGGCGATTACAGTAAATGAAAGGGAACCAGAATATGGGATGAGAAAAGAAATTAGAAGAATAGAGGCAGAGGGAGAAAACGTGAAGAGGGGGAGGAGAGTCTGTTGAAACAGGTGAATATTCTATCACATGCTGATTTCCCTTTCATGTGTTGTTATTTATAGAGTTGTAGGAATATTTTAGAATTGTTTAATTGTAGGTGAGTAGTGGTGGTTGTGAGGGGCTAACCATGACATCAATCTTGTGAAACCGTAGCGTAGGCGAAACCTGGCAACCCGCCTAGAGTTTGCCCTTCTCCGATCCTGGTTGGTAATATATTCCTTCCCTCAGCAGTCAACAACATTGGGAGGAAGACGATTAGGATCTCACATGTGGAAGCTGTTGGAACAAACTCCGAAAGGAAACTCACTGGTGAAAGAGGAGAGAGAAAGGACCAATTGAAGTACCTGCTTGTCCCTAGATGCGTTGCTTTGCTTGTTCCGGTTGAACTTGCGCCAATTTTCATTTATCCTCCAATGGTTCATGGTCCCTCTGTCCTTAATATATATCCTGACTTCACCACCTAAATTCGAATTTCAATATGTATACTTGATGAGATTCGAAGCGCGGAAGAAACGCCGGAAAGTTCCTAACCCAGGTTGTGGATGGATGGTGGAATCTTGACCTGATATTCACGACGCAATGGCTCGACGATGCGGAATAAAGAACCAAGACTTTCAAAACGCCACAAGGAATTGCTCAATCTCCTTGATAAGTTCTGGATGAATGCCACAAGATAATCAATCTTGATAAGTTCGGATTTGTAATGTGAATCCACACATTAAACAATTGAAAAACATTCAATCTCTTTTTATTCAATAATCAAAGTCTGAATTACAATAAATGGAAAAAACGTATAAATAAGCAAAATAAAACCCTAGTCGCTAATGGACTCAAAATAGAGTTCTAACTAACCTAAAATAGCTAAAACTGATGAGGAAATAAAATAATGAAAAAGGAATTAAAAATCCACATTATTTGCGAAAAAACTGGATTTACGGCCGTGACAACATTACTTACGGCCGTAACTATACTTCTGCTTAAGGATTACGGCAGTGACCATAAACTTACGGCCATAACTGTTAAAATCTTGAAACTCTTTAATTTCCACCCGAGGATGACTTACTGCCGTGACAAGCTAACTTACGGCCGTAAATACGGTTCTGAGCCTTTTTGACCTGGTTTAACCTTTGAAGCTTTCCGAACCTGTTTGAATTCTTGTTTTGGCTTGAATTACTTGAATTTTTTCGTCAAGCTTGCTATGACTCCAATTGTTGAGGGTCCAGAACACATCACACCCTCCTTCTTTAGGATGATTCGTCCCGAATGAAATTTGTTCCTATTGTTTCACTTCACCTCCTGGATCAAACGGAAAATTTCTCCTGCCATTACACATGATTAACCAAAAATATTCTGCAACGGGAGTCACGTGAATGACTTGAAGTTGAAATACCTTTGGACATTGGTGGTGTTGCCCAAATTTCCACGTACCATTAACCTGCAAGAAAGAATTAAATAGAACGGGGAGGGAAATGTTAGGTTCATGAGGTACAAGGTATGGATCCTTGTATTCATAAATTATCACCGTCAATTCCACCATTTGAACCACGAGGCCCTTCTCTTCACCCCGTTCTCCTTTTGTAACTTTTCGCTCACCCACCTTTATCTCTTTTCTCTCAAGCTCGGTTACTTCCTCTAACTCAAGATTTTCTAGCTCATCCACCTCTTCAAATTTTTTTCTTTCAAATTCAACCACATCTTCTACCTCCACATTCGTATCACCATGTTCGCACAACTACCTCATCACTATCCAAATGTGGATCTACCATTTCAAAACTCAAAATTTGAACTTCTACCCGAACTTCTAATTCCTCATCAAATTTTGGAGTTTGTTCACCTAACTCCACATTTTCAACTCCTACCACAAAGTTCGGGGTCTCTTCAACTAATTCATATCTCAAGCCTCCCTCCTTCTTTTCAACTTTCATACCTCGAGGCTCAACATGATTTTCACTCTCTTCTAACCATCTAATTACCGTCTTTCGTTTCTCCTCCTTCTTTCGCAATTTAGCCAAATATTTTCTTTCTGCCTCTCATTCACACCTCAATCTTTCCTCGTAAATTTCTTTTTGAATTTTTAAAATTGCTTTTGAATTAATCTCGGGTCCTCTCTTAACCCCGATTTCATCCCTAAGTTTAGGATCACGCCTATAATCACTACGATTTGCTTGAGATCGCCCCTTTTTCAATTTTCCTTCCCTTTCATCTAGTTTATCCAACATCATCAAAGCTTCATTCAAAAATCTCCACACGCGATCTTTATCATTATCGTTCTCCCTTCTAGATGGATAATTTTCTTGAAAATTGAACATTATAAAATTTATGTGGAATGAATGGAAAAGAACAATAAACAAAGGATTAAGAAATTCAAGAAAGTGGTTCTTGAATGGACTCTTTTTTTTTTTTTTTAAAATTTTAGATGAATTTTCGGAATAAATAAAATAAAAAAATAATTTTTTTTATAAATCCGAAATTCGACAACGAATACGACAAAACAAACGGAACTTAATTCGGATAAGAATTAAGCAAAACAAACACTTTTGAATTTTTGTTGAATTTTTATATGGATCAAACTGAAAAAATTTACTGGTACGAAGAACACTCAAGAAAAGAAAGACTAAACAACAAGATATGGATGATTTTTATGGGACTCGATGATAAACATAAAAATCAAACTGGATAGAAAAACCTGAATTCAGAGTCCAGCTCTGATACCAGATGATGAGATTCGAAGCGCGGAAGAAACGTCGGAAAGTTTCGAACCCAGGTTGTGGATGGACGGTGAAATCTTGACCCGATATTCACGACGCGATGGCTCGACGATGCGGAATAAAGAACCAAGACTTTTGAAACGCCACAAGGAATTGCCCAATCTCCTTGATAAGTTTCTGGTTTTGAATGCCACAAATACTCTCGCGAATATTTGATAAGTTCTGGATGAACGCCACAAGATAATCAATCTTGTTAATTTCTGGTTTGTAATGTGAATTCACACATTAAACAATTGAAAAAAATTCAATCTCTTTTTATTCAATAATCAAAGTCTGAATTACAATGTATGGAAAAAGCGTATAAATAATCAAAATAAAATCCTAGTAGCTAATGGACTCAAAATAGAGTTCTAACTAACCAAAAATAGCTAAAACTGATAAGGAAATAAAATAATGAAAAAGGAATTAAAAATCCGCATTATTTGAGAAAAACTAGATTTACTGACGTGACAACATTACTTACGACCGTAACTATACTTCTGCTTAAGGATTACGGTCGTGACCATAAACTTACGGCCGTAATTGTTAAAATCTTGGAACTCTTTAATTTCCACCCGAGGATGACTTACGACCATGACAAGCTAGCTTACGGCCGTAAATACGATTCTGAGCCTTTTTGACCTGGTTTAACCTTTGAAGCTTTCCGAATCTGTTTGAATTCTTGTTTTAGCTTGAATTACTTGGATTTTTCCGTCAAGCCTGCTATGACTCCGATTGTTGAGGGTCCAGAACACATCAATACTTTAATCATCTCATTGGTGTCAATGATGAAATCAATTACTACGCATTCAAAATGGAGTCAAAGGGTTGCACGTTAGAGTCGGCATCACGCAATCTCGCCTTTTCTGTTTGGTCTATTGTGATCAACTCCTCATTTTCTATATGATCATCTTATTTAATTGATGTTTCCTTGAGCTCGATGTTTTTTTGACAAGGAGACATTAACCTCTTCATGACAAATTTTTTCTTCATGTTGTGTTTTTTGAGGTTGCAGTGGGAGTGATTCCCTTAATTGGCGCTCATTTATACTTGGTGACATAAATATTTCCTCGAGTAAATAACTCACATCAAATTTTGGGAAGAAAAATAATATAGCAGGTAAGTCCTCTAAGATAGCTTCATCAATTTCATATTCAACTTTTATATCTCGTAGTTGCTACCCCTTGATACAATCTCCCACAAGCATATCTCTTTCTTCAACTCCTTGAGCTATCAGCCTCATGAAGAAATCATGTACAAGCAATTTTTTGAAGTCAAATTATGTCATCTCAATTGTCGAGTATGAAGACCTCACAAGAAGCAATACATACATTGAAGAAAAAATAAAAATAAAAATAAATAAAATAAAAGTCTGAATTAGTGAAAGTAATCTAAATACAAATTTAAACTACAATACTCGACGACGGTATTCGCATGAGGAATAAAGTGGACAATGAGTCTGTGTATCGTTCCCATGAAAATTGAGTTAAACGATTTTTAAAATTACGAACCTTAATCGAAAATAGAAGATTACATATTTTTATTTTTGAAATTAAAATATAAACTAACAATTAAAATTAAAATCTACTATAAAATAAATGAGAGAATCGTGCTAGGATCTAGAATTCACATTTTATTCCATCTTTCATATTTTGATTTATCGCTTGAAAATAATTCATGGGTCATGAAAATCAATGTTCCTAATTTGTTTAAAAATCATTTTCAAAAAGTGAATTAAAACATGTCCCTATATATGACCCCCCCAATATTTCTATGACGAATGCGAACAAATAAGAAAGCATTAGTGATTCACGAACAATTATAGAATACATGAAGCATAAGGAGAGAGAAATAATAAAAGTAGATCCAACATATGCAAGACTCGGGTTCAAGTTTGAATTAAATGAATAATGAGTATTACAACATATATAGGATTACTTCCATCTTAAAAGTTATCTGGCATTTTGATAAGAATCCCAATTACATTATTTTCATTAAATTTTTTTTTTTTCATTTTCTTGGAGAGGGGAATTTCGCGTGAAGGGGTGAAATCCAGAGATCTACGAAGGAACGCCAATAATCACATTAATAGTTGTATTGATTGTTTACCTTCGGTCTCAAATCATATATTTCTATTCTTTATCAGACTTTATGGAAATTAAGACATGTCTAGCAAATTCCTAATCTTTTGAACTTAAGAACATGTCAACAATTTTTATACAATAGCTAAATAATTGTAGAAATATGAAATATAGAATTAATTGCTCAAACCCATATATTATATTAAATTAAAAAAAAAAGTCAAACATAAATCCAAAAACAACAAGTTTCATCATGGTCCTAACACAAATTAAATCTTGTCTAGGTACATAATTGAGGATAAAAAAAATATTGCATGTAATTCATCACCCAGATGTAAGAATTAATCTTCTTGAAGAAAAAATCTTGATGTTGATCTTGATATGTGCCTCATCTCTCTCAATTATTATGTAGAATGTGGTACCTAACCTAACTCTCCTTGTTTTCTTCCCATGTAGTCTCTTATATATGGGGAGATTAGGTAAAATCACGTCCAGATTGGGTTCCCAAAAAAGTCCTAATCAAATAAGGAAAGTTGCATTTACGTAGTCTCTGCGCTAATGTTGGTATTTTTATCATATATTTCTATTTCACTGTCCGATTGATTTTATTCAAAGTGAGTTGGGAGGATAACCTAAAGGGATAAAATTATTCTTGAAATACAATTTATTAAATTCGAAGTTTTACTATCCAAAAAATAGGTCTTGAAATCTGACTAAAAATCCGGAACACAACTTGTGCGATTATGTTTTAGCCATAAGTCATTTTCCAAGTGCAAATTTAGTTCTTTAGCATCTAATATTATTCAATTGATCTCATATTATCTTCTGTTAGTATCATGTAGTCCGAATCAACTAATGAATATTTACAATGTGGTCCTCAAGTTTGAATTTCATTTGCTTTCAGCTATTTTCGTTCATTTCATCCAATTTAGCTATAATTTTATTCTCGATTCTCCTTGTCTACTTCCAACTTGCACAACCTAGTCTGAATTTCCCTTCGATTTTTTTGTCTCAATTGCTCTACTTTCTCGACTTTGAGATAAAAATTGAAATAAATACAAATAGCAATTAAATCAAAAGAATTTGTTTTTAAAAGAGAATATAATTCCTTTTTTAGTATCTAAATAAGTGTAGAAATTACAATTATCACTACGGTTGCATGTCAGGACATTTGGAAGACCACTAACTCAATCACGAAACATCAAAACATTCAGGCCACAACTATATTGCCTAAATCTGTGGCACTCATTCAATCTGAAAGCGGGGAAGGTAATCCCATTCGATGAGCTGACAAGGACGTAACAAAGACATTTACATAGGAACTACTGACGAATGATGAGACAACAACAAGGTATGGAACAGCCTAAGGTTACAAATATAACAACTCATATCTTTGGGTAAACCTAATTACTAAGGATTTAAGTTTAGGGACCTAATTAAATATTGACCAATAGTTTAGAACATTGGTGCAAACCTAGATATTTTTCCCTCTAGCAAAAAAGATAATAATAAAATAAAATAAAAATGATTTGACCTAATTTTTATGATTAGCCTTATTTTTGTTTGACTCTGTATAAATTAGTCTAATTATGGTGCTAATAGAAGAAGTTGACTTTATTAGAATTAGACTACACACACATGAGATCAAGGGTTGGCCCAAGTGGTTAAGGAGCCACCCTTACTAGAACTTGATCCTGGGTTCGAGTATCTCTTCCCACCCCTAAGTTCCCAACTTTGTATATATATAAAAAAAAAAAGAATATATTCGAAATGATTTATTGTAATTGTAGGCATAATCAAATCACTATGATTTTATACACCTTGATTGTTGCAATTTAAGTGAACATCTACCATAATGATGGTAATTATTTATGCATTTCACAAAAATCTTGCAAGACAAATTAGGGTAATGACATTTTACCAAAACAAGAAAATGGTGCTTAAACCTAGTGTGTGTGTGTGTGTAGGTATACTCCATCACGTTTTTCACCCCTCGCACAAATTTTTGCACTCTCTCTCTCTCTCTCTCTCTCTCTCTCTCTCTCTCTCTCTCTCTCTCTCTCTCTCTCTCTCTCTCTCTCTCTCTCTCTCTCTCTCTCTCTCTCTCTCTCTCTCTCTCTCTCTCTCTCTCTCTCTCCTACTTTTCACAAATCAATCAATCACAAAAATATATTATACACGAAAAATTACATATACTTTCAAGCAAGAGATTTTAGCACGCACAAAGTTCGAGATACTTTAAAGTAAGAGTTCGATCTTCAATTCATCTCATGGACATCAAGTATATACGAGTAATTCTATGTTATGCTATTTGAGATAATATGTTATGATCCATATGTTTGTTTTAAGACTCGAACCGGAGTCTTAGTAGCACTATGCACGCGAACTTAAACCACATGTGTTCGGTATAGTTTTCGTGCCTCCACTTTGTGAATTATGATTTCAAATATATGATAAAGACATGTACTTATTGAGATTTTATCACACCTTTATGTTTCCACTTTCCAGATAATTAATTGGTTCGAGATGGTTAATGTGGGGATGGCGGGTGATAGCGGACCAGAAAATAAATCAGATTTTTAATTAAAATTATCACTTTTAAATTTTCCAGACATGTTATTTTTATTATTATGGGATGTTTAATTTAAGTACCTTGTTAAGATGATTTAAATCTTATGAAATTATTTATTTTAATTATTTCTTATATCGTAAGGGTTTATGCATGTTTCGTGACATTCGTGTCGCTAAGGATTCGGGTCGTCACAATTTGTATCTGCGCAAAGGTAAGCTTTCCTGTAGACATTAAAATTTTCAATTTTTTTTTGAAACATTTGATAATATTTGTTATTTATGGTTAAATGTATTAATTTGTCTTATTTTTTTTATATTTACGTCAGCTTTTCTATTTCAAATATATATATATATATACACATACTGTTCACTCTCGTGAACAGTGACCACGCATCTCAGCAAAAAAATATTGCCTTTTATGAATATAAAAGTTAGGTTTGAGCATTATCCTCATGTGAAACTTTTATTTGGACAACCCAAAATATTTTCTTATGATATTGTGGGCTCAATTTTTATGAAACTTTTATGAGAAAAGTACATAACTACAATACTTTAAGTTCATTTTCTAAAATTAATAAACTTAACATTTTTTAAAAAAAATCAGATGCTTAATAATTAAAATTAAATATAATATTATATTATATATAATATAAACATAATTATCTATTATATATATTACATTAAAACTAATATAATAATAAATCAAAAACTCAAATTTTGACGTCACAACCCCCCTCACAGTCACCTCCATACCTGCCCCGCCCACAACCCCATCCACCCTACCCTACCTCAAAAATCATTTTTATTTTTTTCCTATCGATGTTTTCCCATCCTTTCCCATCCCACCCCACCACACTCCAACCCCACTGACCTACCCCACCTCACGCAAAGTGACAAATTGATCTCATCACAGTCACAGCAATAGCCACAGTCCCCGATCCCACCCCACCCAAACTCGCCCACCCAACCCAACCCCACCTCCCCTACCCTACCCCACCTCCCCTACCCTACCCCACTCCAAAATAAGTCTTTTTTCTCTCTCGATATTTTCCTATACTTCCCCATCCCATCCTATCCCACCCCACCCCAACCCCACTCGACCCTACCTCGCCTCATCGAAAAGTGACAAATTGATTTCATCCCAATCGCAGACCCTGACAACACCCCGCCCCGCCCGCCTTACGCCATCCCACCGCAAAAATGATTTTATTTTCCTTCCACTTTCCACCCACCCTACCCATCACACGCCACCCCAAAAATGATTTTTTTCCCTTCTAATATTTCACACCCCCAGCCACCCCACAGAAATGAGGTTTTTTTTTTTTATCTCCCAAAGTTTTCCCACCCAACCATGCCCCCACCCCACCCCACCCTACCCCAACCACCCTCCACACAAAAATGATTTTTTTCTTCTAATTTTCCACACTCCACCTACCTCGCCCCCGACCTTAAAGGCCCCCACCAAATCAATCGACCCCACCCCACCAAACATGATTTTTTTCTACTTTTCCACACCCCACCGACCCTGCCCTTGCACCCACCCCACTCACTCACCCATCCCATTCCTACCCACCCTAGAGGTGTCAATCCGGGTGGTCCGGGTCGAGTCGACCCGCCAACATAAAAGCCCGGTAACGGCCCACTTGAAAAAAAGTCCGCCTGATGAGAATCGGGAAAGTCAAATCTCGATGTACGTGCCCGTGGGACCCATGACGAGATCCGAAGTTGAAGAGGTTCAAGATTCGAGGCTAAACAATGTGAATAAATCAAGAAAATCAAGTCGAGAATCAAGTTGGAGCCAAAAAGAAGAAGAAATTGGAATCAGCCAATTTCGGTCCACCGAAAATCATTCCGGTCGACCGAAACTCTGCAGAGGAATTTTGATCCAGCCTCAGTCACTTTCGGATGAGTGACGGTCGACCGAAAGTCCAGTTTCGATCGACCCAGAGATCGACCGAAATAATTTCGGTCGACCAATTCGGTCAACCGAAACACCTCATTTTTCAAAAAAAACGGGGTTTTTCTTGCAATTTCCACAAAAAACGGAGTTTTTCTTGTAAATACCGAAATTGCACATTTTTCCCATTTTGTACATTATATTCAAATTTCTTGTTCTTTTTGTAATAACTTGGTTGTTCATGAAGTGCTCTTGAGAGATTGGTCTTGAAAGACCCCTTTGAGGTAAGGATAAAAACCTCCTTTGTTCTTGTTATCTTCTTGGAATTTAATCAACTTTCCTTGAGTATTGTTATTCTTGTATTGTTGTTTATTTTTCCTCACCTTAGAATTTGTTTAAGTGACCCCCATTGGGCTAGGGTTTGTTAATCCTTGAATTTTGGGTTAGAATTAAACTTGGGTTAAGGTGTTTATCCATTTATTTACCACTTTAACTTTCTTGGGTTGGTATTAAAATTGTTGTGGGAATTTTCGGTCAACGCACCGAAGGGGTTTGCATCATTTGGTATCAGAGTTTGGCTCTAATTTGGTAAACCTATCTTTACTTTCTTCTTGTTGTTCTTGTCATTGTGAAAAAAAAAAAAAAATTGCAAAAAAACGAAAATTGAAAAAAATTGGGGAAAATTTATATGCCCATGTGTATTGTTGATTCTATGTATTGGGTATATTGATTGTGAGTTTATTTGGGGAATTCCATATTCATTCACTACAAAATCTACACTTTCCAAATTGTGTATTCAAAGTGTTTGATAAATTGTCCCAAAGAAAAATACTCCCTTAGTGCTTTATTGTTCAATACCCATATATTGCTAATTACTTGGGGCTATCCAATTTCCATTATCGAGATTGTGTTATCAACATTGTATCCCATATATTACTTGCTCCATACATTGGGTAATTGTTGATCATTCATTCCTTACCACAATTTGAGTTGTTGGGAGTTTTCATATATCCACATTATCCACATTCAAGGTCATTCAAAAATTGAGTACAAGGTGTTTGATAAATCGTCTCATTCAAAATTTACACTCTATGTGCTTATTGCTCTACATATATGCCTTGTCTAATACTTGTGGATTTTCAATTCCATTGTTGAAATTGTGATCCTAGCATCTTATCCCACATAGATATTGTTCCTTTTGAGTATAGCAAGCACATAAATTCTACTTGCTATTTGTGTCTACTTGTTCTAAATTCCTTCTTCCTTGTTGGTGATTTCTTTAACTCCACAAGAATTATACTTTGTGGTTTAGTTGATTACCTTCCTTGGAGAACTTGAGAAAGAAGATTTTGAGTGGAAAAAGGCAAGAGTGGTGAGCTTATTAGAGGGTAAAAGCCTAAATTGAGTGAAACGTGAGTGAGAAATATTCTTGTGAGAACACTTTCACACTCGCACACCATGTCCATTTTCAATTCTTAAACTCAAGATTTGAAGTACTTGTTGGAAAATCTTTCAACCACCATGGCTAGAAAAATGGAGAAGATTGGGGGTGAGTTGGAAAATTTAGGAACAAGAGGGGAGAGTACATCAACTAGTATGGGTGAAGAAAATAGGGATGGTAGGAGAAGGTTGAGGGATAAATTTGGGAACATTGTGTATAGGGATGGAAGTAGAAAACCAAATAGGAAGTTGAATAGGAAAATCAGAACGAATGTTTGGGACGATGAAGGGGATGGTGAACAAAAAGGGAGCATGTATAGGAAAAGAGGAGAGTTGGTAGATAGGAGTGGAGATGGAATTGATGGTAATATTGATATAACAAAAATTAAGAGTCCATCATTCCATAGGAGGGACGGTAGTGGAAGTAGAGAAGTAGTGAAGGAGATGAATACTAGGCTACCAAAATTTTTGGACCATGATAATGAGAAGGAAACACATGGAGAAAATACATTCTACACTAGATGCCTTGTGGGGGATAGGGTATGTAGTCTCATTATAGATGGGGAGAGTGACACTAATTTGGTGAGTGCTAGTAGGGTGGAGAAATTGAGGTTACCGGTTATGAAGCATCCTAATCCCTATGTATTACAAAGGTTGGATGACTATGTGGAGGTGAGAGTGAGTGAACAAGTTCTTCTTGCCTTCAACATTGGATCCTATTGTGACCAAGTGATATGTGATGTAGTTCCCATGCACACTACACACATAATTTTGGGAAGACCTTGGCAAAGTGATAGGAGTGTGACACATGACAAAAGGAAGAACCGGTGTAGCTTCCAAATGGATGGAAAAAAGGTTGTGATCCTATCTTTGAGCGCGGAAGAAGTATGCAAACACCGAATGAAGCTCAAGAAGGAATTTGAGGAAGAAAATGAGAAAAAGAAAGAAAAAGAAAATGAAGAAGAAGAGAAGAAGAAAGAAAACAAAAATGAGAGCATGAGAGTTGGGGCCAGGTCCCTAGAAAAAGGAGAGGCAATGAGGGTTGGAGCCACGACTCCAGAAAAAGGAGAGGTGAGAGAAGAACCGAGGGTTGAGGATTCTACCTCAGAAAAAGGTGAGGAAGTGATGAGTGCCACCAAGAAAATTGAGAGAAAAGATCACCCCGAAATGTTCTTTACTCTTAAATATTCTAACAATGCCCTCCCTAGTTTTGTCATGTCTTTGTTGCAGGAAATTGTGAGGCCAACTTATCAAGGCAACAAAGAACTCCAAAAGCATGCCTTATGGAAGAAATTCATGGAAACATTTTCCTACAACAACGAGTACAACCGAGGTAAAGAAAATGGGATAACCAATGCAACATCTAGGAGGTATGCTCCTAACATTTCTTTGAATGCAAGGTTATTGTGTCTTGAATATATTAGAGGGTTGTATGATTTTGATGTAGATTTGACAAATGTGTTGTTGACTTGTGAAAATGTAACATGTGGTAAGATTCATTGTCATGATGAGTGCTTAATTTGTAAATGCAACTTTTTGCATGTGCCAAATTGCATAAGTACCAAATCCTTTTGTGAAAATGTTGCATATAGTACATTTCATGGGCATGTTGAATCCTTATCTTGTGAAAATATGCTTAACTTGCATATTGACTCTCTAAAGGAATTGCTAGTTAGGGGAGTCCATGGGAAAGATTTATTGGGATGTCTTGATGATAAAAGGACTTCGCCTCTAACATTTCTAGATGCTCCCTCATTCCGTCTTGAACATAGTAAGAGCATGCATGTTAAATATCAGAATTTGTTAAACATTTATGAATCATGTTGTGAGCAATATTTTGATGGATTTTCTGGGCATGATGATTATTTGTTTTGGAAAATTGGATTGTTTCCTTGTAAATGTGCCATGCGTGAATTGCTAGTGGGAGGAGTACATGATGATTGTTTGATGGGGTGATTTAAAATCAACGGGGTCTTAGGGGTATTATGTGATCAATTTTATTGGCCTAATTTGAAGGTTGGTGTTGAATATGTTTGCACTTGTTGTAAATACCTAACTTGCAAAATGGCTAAACTTAAGTCTAAGTTTTTGCCCCAAGAATTCCATGCATATTTGCCCATCATGAGTAAACCTGGGACTACTACTTCTATGAATTTTATAGTGGGTTTACTTGGAACAAAGAAAGAAGATGAAGCTATTTTTGTGATTGTTGGTAGGATAATTAAAATGTCACGTTTGATTACATGCCATGAAACCAACAAGGTCATCAACCTAGCTAATCTTTTCTTTCAGGAGGTCGTGCATTTGCACGAAGTTGGTGCTAATTTTGTGGTTGTTAAATTTGCTTGCAATTTAATTGCTCATCATATTAGCAAGTTTTCTCCACTTAAAATTGCTTGTGACTTTAACCTATTAACCATGTTGAACTTTATGCGTATGTTTATTGAAGAAAAAGTTGGTTTAGGTGGCCACGAGAATGCACCTTTGGTTAAGCCCCTTTGCAGGAGGTTCGAGCTTCCATTTGAGGGAATTGGTATACAATGTATTTCCAATGCCAACCATGGTAGGAAGCATATTCCATTTGACCCGGGCGGCTAGATGTATTCCCATTCGTGGAAGGAGCGACCCCCCGATCAAATAAAATCCAAATTGCTAGCCTACAAATTGATTTTCCACGGTGAGTATGAAATTTCAGTTACATTTACTGTGTCTAATTTTCTATTTTTATTGTAGGTGCCGATTCGTGGTCGAATCTCTTTCGAGATGGAGGGAATGATGAGAATCGCGAAAGTCCAACTTCATTGCATGAACCTGTGGTACACAATGTTGCAAGATCAAAGTTCAAGGAGTTTCACGACAGTGCATTCAAGCAAGATTCGAGGTCGAATCCTTTTCAAGAGGGAGGGGATGATGAGAATCGAGAAAGTCAAACCTCGATGTACGTGCCCGTGGGACCCATGACGAGATCCGAAATTGAAGAGGTTCAAGATTCGAGGCTAAACAATGTGAATAAATCAAGAAAAGCAAGTCGAGAATCAAGTTGGAGCCAAAAAGAAGAAGAAATTGGAATCAGCTAATTTCGGTCGACCGAAAATCATTCCGGTCGACCGAAGCTCTGTAGAGGAATTTTGATCCAGCCTCAGTCACTTTCGGATGAGTGACAATCGACCGAAAGTCCAGTTTCGATCGACCGAAATAATTTCGGTCGACCAATTCGGTCGACCGAAACACCTCATTTTTCAAAAAAACGGGGTTTTTCTTGCAATTTCCACAAAAATGGAGTTTTACTTGTAAATACCGAAATTGCACATTTTTCCCATTTTGTACATTATATTCAAATTTCTTGTTCTTTTTGTAATAACTTGGTTGTTCATGAAGTGCTCTTGAGAGCTTGGTCATGAAAGACCCCTTTGAGGTAAGGATAAAAACCTCATTTGTTCTTGTTATCTTCTTGGAATTTAATCAACTTTGCTTGAGTATTGTTATTCTTGTGTTGTTGTTTATTTTCCCTCACCTTGGAATTTGTTTAAGTGACCCCCATTGGGCTAGGGTTTGTTAATCCTTGAATTTTGGGTTAAAATTAAACTTGGGTTAAGGTGTTTATCCATTTATTTACCACTTTAGCTTTCTTGGGTTGGTATTAAAATTGTTGTGGGAATTTTCGGTCAACGCACCGAAGGGTTTGCATCACCGCCCGCTGCGGGTTACGGCCCAGTTTTGGGTCAGCCCACAAATTTTGAACTACAACCCAGCTAGCCCGCTTGCCCATCCGGGTCGAGCCCATGCGGGTCGTGGTTCGTTCTGATTTGGCCCATATGAATAAAAACATAGAATTTTTCAATATTTATAGCAAATTTTTTGTCAAATTTCTAAATACAAAATTATTAAAATGATAAATTCATATTTATACCATAAAATATTTACATATAAATTAAAATTATATTTTATATTATATGAATTACTTCTAAATTTGCAAATTTAAATAAAATATAAACAAATAACAATTAAATGCTAAATGTATTTCTAATTACTCTTATTAAAGAACATTACGTTTTTTATCTATTAGGGAGAAAAAAATAAGATTTTATTTTAAAAGTTGTATCAGAGTTTTTAGAATAAGAGATATTTTCAATGTTATCATATTTAATTAAAAATAATTTTTTTTACGGGCCAGCGGGTTAACCACGGCCCGCGAAGGTTTGACCTGCAAAACCCTCGGTTCACAATTTCTTGACCCGTGAACAGCCCACACGGGTCAAGGGTCAGCCCGCGGTCCTGGGTCGATCCTGGCCGATTTTTAAGGGTCTAGTCGGCTCATCCGTCTTGACACCTCTACCCACCCCCATCAAAAATGATTTTTTTTCTTCAATTTTCCACACCCCCACTCACCCACCTCGCTCCCGACCCTACCCCGCTACCCACCCAACCAACTGACCCCACCCAAAAATAATTATTTTCCTACTTTCCACACCCCGTCCCGACCCTACGCCCATCACCCACTAACCCCACCACCACCCACCCCTACCCAAAAATGATTTTTTTCTACTTTTCCACACCTAGTCCCGACCCTACAACCATCACCCACCCCCACCCAAAAATGATTTTTCTTCTTCTAATTTTTCAAACCCCGCCCCTACCCCGCCACCCACCCAACAAACCGACCCCACCCAAAAATGATTTTTTTTCTTCGACTTTTTCATACCCCACCCAAAAAATGATTTTTCTTCTCCCGATATTTTCCACCCCGCCTCATCCCAACCCGATATCATCCGCAAAGTCACAATTGGTCACACAAGTCATGTTTCAGTCACAAAATTACAAATACAAATTTAATCGCAAATTTCACTACAACCCAACACCACCCAACATAACTTCATCCCACATACAAAGTCACAATGGGTCACACAAAGTCAAAATTCAGTCACAATTAAAGATTTAGTTGCAAAATTGACCCCACCCGCCCCTCATGTCAAGTCACGGCTGGTCACACAGAGTGACAATTACAAATTAAGTTACAAAACCTCACCCCACTTCCAAAGTCACAGTTGGTTGCACGAAGTCACAATTTGGTCACACGAAGTCCCAGTTAGGGCCACAGTTGGTCACACAAGAGTCCCAATTGGTCACAGTTCGGTCACAAAAAGGCGTAGTTAGGTCACATGAGATCAGAGTCTGGTCACATGAGGTCACATTCCAGTCACAGATCAATCACATGAAGTGATATACAGTCACAGTTTGGTCACACAAGGTCACAGTTTGCTGAATAAAAGTCACAGTTCGATCACACTTAGTAATAGCTCGGTCACACAGTCATAGTTGACACAACTATAAGTCACATCACGTCATTGTCCAATGGTTACACAAAGTTATAGATGGTCACAACCTCTAATATAATTGGTCACAATCATTTATAGTTGGTCGTATATTATTTATTTATTGATCACAACTTACTCTTTTTTTGTTTAATATTTTTTTGTCGCAATTACCTAATATTAATTGGTCACATTCCGTACTAGTCACACAAAGTCACATTTAGTCGACATTTTGGTAACAATTGCCTAATAATTGGTCACAATTAGTCAATTACACACAATCGATCACAATATATTCACTCCACTCCACTCCACCACACCCCCACTCCCATCCCACCCCACCCCACCCCACCCCACCTAAACCTTTCTTCTACCCCAATTCGACTCCATGTCTCCACCCAAAGTAAATCATCCCTTCCACTACCGTTTCCATAACTGTCGTGCGCCACCGGTGACACTACCGGCCACCACTACCCACATCACCGACGCAGCCACCCCCAACCACTACCACTACCATCACCATCACCTACACCACCACAACCACCATCACCTCCATGTCACCACATCCCCTCTCTGCCACAGTCGGAAACCACCACACTGCACACGAGCATCATCATGACCACCACTTCTTCCACCCTCACAAAAAGCAACCAGATAACAAAAATAAAAAATAAAGAATTGAAGAGCAGCACAGATCCCACTCCACCGCATTATCATCACCGCCTCCAAATGCACACACAAACAAAATAGAAAACCACTGCAACCGCAACAATCACCAGAGGCTGGGGGGTGGGGTGTGGAGCGCGGAGTAGCAGTTCGGTCACACATCACCCCACTTGTTTGTTACTCTTTAAAAAAAATTTCTACATTATGTAATCTCAACCATCCATTAAAAGTCAAGCCCACAATATTTGATTTTTCAAAAAAATCTTAATCATACATTCTCCTAAAAATCACTATTCATTTAAAAAAAAAACTCTTTTTAAACAACACTAAACATACATTAAATAAAATAATTTAAACCACAATTACAAATTTATTGCAAATTCCACCCCACTCCCACCCCACCCGTAAAAGTCACATTTGGTCACACAAAATAACATTTCAGTATATTTACAAATTTGGTTGCAAATTTCAAAGCAACCTCACCGCACCCACCTCACTCCTATCAGCTAAGTCACAGTTGGTCACACAAAGTCGCAATTGAGTGACAATTAAAAAGTTGTCACCCCAAGACCGACCCCACCCCACCCCACCCCACCCAAAATAGTTTTCCATTCACTAATTAATACTTTATTTGGTAAACTGTTTAAACTTAGGGTGTTACCAAAAAATGTAACACCACAAGTTTAAAATCTTAAACCAATGCGTGTTAACTTCCTTTTTTCGTAAATGCAGAAACAAATCATTTAAAATCTCAACAATTTCATTTCCTATTATAAAATTTTATAGAAATTTTGGCTGAATCTCCTCTATGATTGGACATAGCCAACCTGTAGAGGGACATCATAATCAGTTTAAAACATGTATCTCAACTCAGTCAATTCCAAATATCACCAAAACCATTTCAATGAATCCAAAACTCCTCAACGATATAATTCCAAATAAATAAACTTTAACAAATGAAATAAGAGGTAATTCAACCTCTAATACGACACCCATATTTATTCAAAGTTAACTTCAACCAAACAATTATTAATAATAAATGAATTAAGGAATAATTAATGAGAAACTTAAATAAATTCTAATATAACTTTATTTTCAAAAATTGAAAGCGAGTATAGCCTGAGTCTGTCACCTAGTGCTCTCCTCATCTCATCTAACTTTCATCACCTGAAATATTGGGGAGGGATTGGGGTAAGCTAAAGCTCAGTAAGTAAACTTTATGAGCATGATGCATGCTCATAACATGAAATGCCTTAGACCATTCAACGTATGTATCTGATAAGTACGTTTTTTGTACTTATCTTGGTCTTAAATTTAGACAATTATAAGTGGTTTAAAATATGATATTGCTCATTATATGTTTATTTTGTTTGTTTTAGAAAAAATTCAATTTTGAATGCGTTTGGATGCAAAACGGAAAAAAAAGGACTAAAGCCGTACAAAAAGGGACAAAGTGGTGATTAAAGTGCAAACTTTCGAAAATTGAAGAACTCGAATTGGTGTAAATGGAGACATGGACTGCAAAATTAAATATTCAAGGACCAACTTGAATTATTTGAGAAAATTGAGGCTTAAAGTAAAACACTTACCTATATGTAATTGGACTTAAAATCAATTAGAGTAGAAGGCTCGGCTGATTAGATACATATATATACATTGTGAAAGAATTCATAGGAAAGCAGCCGAGTGGGGGAGACAATTGGAGAGTCTTTGAGATTAAGGATTAAAGTTGGCAGTAAGTGCTGATTATATACATATATATCCATTGAAGAGGCATATTTATTATAAAAAAACAGCCTAGTAGTGGATTTGAAGGGGTGGAATTGAGGAACTTGGAATATTTTTAGGTAGTGAATTAAAGGTCTCGGATGGGAGTGTTCTTGGAAGAAAAAGTGGATAAAGTCAAGATACATATATGCACAAAGAAGAGACAATTTTGGGTGTTTGCAGAGGTGAAGTCGGCTGGAATTAATTGAAGAATAAAGTCAACCTGCTTGGAATTAAGGGGGGTTTATTCAATTGGAATTTTGTAAGATATTTAAAGACTTTTTTTGATGAACTTTTAGTAATGAATTTCATTGGATTTTATTGACTTTTATGGATTTGTACAGACTTTTAAAGACTTTTGTGGACATTTATTTAAAAGACTTTGATGGACTTTTGTAGATTGTTTTAAAAGACTTTCATAAACTTTTAAGGACTTTTACAGACTTTTATTTTTTAATTGAAAAACTTGAATATGTCAACTGAATTGAAAAAAAAATTACAATGTGAGAAAAATAGTTTTAGGACAAACAAACATTTGTGATTAAAAAAATGGGGAAAAATAAAATCAAAATTGTATTATGTTCATAATCGCACTTAGGTAACATATTATTATTAGTCAACTCAATAATATAAATAAATTAACCAAGTACCAATATTTGTAAAAATAATCTGCGAAGAAAAAAAATTAACTAATCAACATGCCCAACATCATTCCACATATTGGTAGCTATTGTAGCTTTCCAATAATTAGCATGCTCTCTTTGTTGTTCTTGACTCTCATTAAGTGGTCCAAAATTGTCTTCTTGATCATCTAGCATCGATGGAGTTGAAACTTCATCATCTGGTTCAACTGGAAACTCATCAGAACGACACTCATTACGTAGAAAATTATGTACTCCCGCACAAGCTAACACTAGCTCTGCTTGTGTTCTATACGAAAATGGAGGAGCTGTTTTAAAAATTGTGAACCTTGATTTAAAAATTCCAAAAATCCGATCAATTACGTTTCTCAAGGAAGCATGTCGAAGATCGAACAACTCTTTTTCATTTTCAGGGTCACGACCTCGACCGGAAAAATCTTGAAGATGATAACGAACGCCTTGAAATGGAGCTAAAAATTGGCGCCGATTTGGAAATCCACAATCTACCAACAAATATTTACCTGAAAAGCATACAATTATGAGTAGAACCACCAAACATGTAATTTAAAAATATACGAAAACATACCCTGTGGAACTTTTAGTCCATTTCTTCTTCATAAAGCATCATTTAACACTTTTGAATCGTGTGCAGACCCCTCCCACCCACTAAGCACATAAATGAATTTCAAATCGAAATTACACGCGGCTAAAACATTCTGTGAAATTGTACCATGACGATTATGATAACCGCTGACATCACGTCCAATTACCATTGCTGGAATATGGGTACCATCAATAGCTCTAATAAAATCCTGAGACAATGAAATTATATTGATAAGAATGAGAAAAATATCTACAACAACAACAGCATTGATCATAATAATAATAATAATAACAACAACAACAACAACTTACTTTAAAGTAAGGGTAAAATCGCTTACTTTCTCGAATTTTTTCTGACACTGGAGCTTCTGGTTTTACCATCATATCTACTGCAATTGTGTTTAACACCTTCAAGATCTTGTTGAAACTTTGACTAGTTGTAAAATGTGATCGACCAAACGATTCTCGAATCACACAATATCTATCATTTTGACCGACTATACGTAAAAATGTTGCAAGCATTTCTTCAACACAAATATACATTGTATCTTGTAGGAGTGTTTTTTTTCTCTAATGAGATTGCATAATTTAATAAATATATTTGGATACATTCTATAAACGTCTCGAAAATGGTCTGGATCATCTTGTAGTAATTTATGTATGTAATCGTACCCACTTGAAGTTTTTGGTCGTCTACTTAGGGAACGTTGAATGCGCTCACAACTCATGTTAACTATGCGCTCATTCAACAAACAAATAATTTCTTGAATTGTCATCAATAAACGTTGAATGGTTTCATACCATTCTTCTTCTTCCATCTCTTCATTCTCCACTTCATCAATTTCATGCATGTTGAGACTAGACATTATAAAAAATGTTACCTGAATAGAAAATAAGCATCAAACTAGTTTAAGTTCAAAAGAAAATATGAAAATAGGTATCAAAATACAATTAATAAAGATATCATATAAACAATCTCAAAGCATTACTCATTTAAAGTAAAAAGTCTAAAGTTTACACAAGATGATAAAATATGAATGGTCTTCAAAGTGCATATCTCTAAATATTGAATTTAAAAAAGTACTAGAAATCAATAATAATCATAATTCAAAAAATTACTCATTCCATCAACTTATAAGATATCCATTCAAATCGCTCTTCGGGTGTCATTTTCATGAACTCAAACTTCTTTGCCCTGGTGTTGAGCAAGTCAAGGGCCTTGAAACGTGCAGAATTATCCAAATCTGGGATCTCCTTGATTATATCCCAACAAGTATTATCTCTTCCGTCAAGCGAATAAATAGTGTTAGTGAGCTTGTCAAGAGTATAACCGATCTTTTCTAAAAGCTCTGATTGAGTATTACTTTCAGATGGTTTGGATTTTGCTTCTATCTTGGATCTATTTCGTTTTCGAGTTGTTGTGGGAACCTCTTGACTCATGGGCTGAGAGACTGAGGATGGAATGGAATTCTCAGGAAATGAAGACTCGTAAAAATGTTCTTGTGTATCACTTTGTATGAATGCCCCAGTACCAGAATCATACATAAAGTTATCTAACGAACCACCACCTATCCTTTCTTCCGTGTCAAATGTTCTGGCATCAGTATCATCCCCTAGTCCAAGTGTGTTTCTCCCAGTAGCTGTTCTATTTCCAATTACAATTTTCAAATCTTCATAGTCCATGAAAGTATCGGTACGATAACTTGAGTTTCCATTGCTCTAGTAAAGAACAAAATAAAATAATAATTAAGATATGAATAGATACACATCACTAACATGTGTTGTTAAACTTTGTTTAAAATTTTAAATAAATGAAGTGTACCTTAATGTAGTCATCCCATACTTCATCACTTGTAGTGAATTTCTTAGTGAAAGGGTCCCATCCAAAACCAGAGCTATGACGTAGAAGTTTACAATAATCATTGTATCTATGCTTAAACCATTTCATACGACTTTGATATTGGAAAAAGGTCCTTTGACACCCAAGTTTTGCGTTAAGAGGGGGAAGTATTTTATTTGTCACAGTTAACTTACTGAACGAGCCATTAGCATCACGCCAACCACGAGTGGCAGCATCGACTAGGGTTTTTAACAATTCATTGCTCTCTTCCACCATCCATACTTTATATTTCCCTTGTTGTGAATCTCCCATTTCCTTGTTATTGTCCATCCTAATGCCACAAGATATTAATAACATACATTTTATATTACATATATTAAATAAAACTTATAAAATACATATTAGTAATCATTTCTGGGTGGACTAGGATCCATTGATATTTGCTCCTTGCATGGGGGATTATTTGAATCTGTTATTTGTGCATTTCATCGTCAATCATCATATCAAAATATAATTAAAATGAGATAGGATGAAAGAAATTAGAATTGTATGGTATAGGAAGGAAGATAAAGGCTAACCAAATAACATAAAAATTCAGCCTGTAGGAGAAGAATTCCATTAGTTTTGCATATGCAAACAACGGGCTTTTGTAATTCCAGCAAAGCTTATCTCTAAAACTTAAGCTTGGGAAAGCCAAAAGGCCCAGTAGAGAAGACGCAGAATCATTTTATTAATCAATTCAGTGCCAACTTCATTATACTTAAATGAGAAAGTTTCTAGAGCATGGAATTGTCAAAAGTATTAGCAGCCATAGAGACACAAAATGCTTCTTCATTAGTGTAAAAAATACAACCAGCGTCAATATCTGGTAATAGAAGTTAACGAGTCCATAACATGGAAACATACTTCATGGAATAATAACAATAGTTTGTTCAAAGTATATAATTGAAACAAAACTAAAAATGATTTATAGTGTATCTCTCATCAAGTTCAGGACAAGGTGTACTAGTCACCTCTATGATAACTTACCTGTGATAAGTAGAAATCTTACATGCACAAAGACAATCTAGTAGCTGAAATCCAAATGTTTTTACACTCAATTCAAATGAGAAGCTAACAAATGTAAGTTTTATCCGTCTTAAAACCACGGTATAGAGCTTATTTATTAGTCCAAATCGACTAGTGTTCCATAATATTTTGTTGATCGCATACAATGTCTCCTAACTGCTATATAATCTGTTGCAGGAATCAAACACAAATCAATAACTCACAATGTCACACTCATCAGCAGGCATCACTATCAATATCAAAATTAAGCCAAACACAAATCAATAACTCACAATTTCACACAAATCAGCAGGCATCAATATCAATTCCAAAATTAAGCCAAACACAAATCAATAACTCACAATTTCACTCATCAGCAGGCATCAATATCAATTCCAAAATTTTTACTCTAGAACTAGACATAGATATACTAGTTTTATCCTAAGGTAGCTCAACAGAAAATGAACCACTACCCCATAACGTATTCAGCAACCAAAGGAAACGACTTGGCAACTCCTAAATAAACTGAAGACCAATTCAAATGTGCTACTAAACATTCAACAAACAATGACAAAAAAAAAAAAAAAACAGAATCCTAAATTAACCCATTTTTTAGCACGATGGCGACACTATCAATTCCAAAATGAAGCCAAACACAAATCAATAACACAATTTCACCCAAATCAACATTGCAATTTCAAACGTCTTTAATTATTCTCAGCTTTTATTTTTTCACAAATTTTTATCAATTTCACGATATCATGTTTAAAAAAAGGCATACACACAAAATCAACAAAAAGAAATCAGCAAACAACTTCTACCAAACACAAATCAAGAAAAAAGAAATTCAGTAGAAAAAAGGAAGAAGAAAGAAGATGGTATGAATGACCTCAAACAAGACAGAAGAATAACGTTAGAGCAGAAAGTGGCTGGAGGAATCAATCGGAGTTGCTGAGGAGTTCTGCTGGAGCGGTGCTGCGAAGGTGTTCTTCGAATTTTGTGGGAGGATTGATCGGCTGGAGGCTGGAGACGCGAGGTATATGAGATTTTTGGGGGAGGTTACAGATTCTCGGCTTCTGTTGAGGAGAAAAGAAATCAACCAAAGTATTTAGGTTGGGTTGTGGAGAAATAGAGAGAATCGGTATTTATACTTTGTAATGAAAGTCCGTCAAAATCTAGAATGTTTAAAATTTTGGTTAGATTGACAGATAAATTGAATACCCATAAATTTTGAAGGATTTTAAAAAGTCTCAATTGAATAATGCGTGACTTTAAATTACATTTTTAGAGTCCATTAAAATCTAGATTGAATAACTCAAGATTTTATTGGAGTTATAAAAGTCTACATTGAATACCCCTAGACTTTTAAATTCCATCAAAGTCTTTAAATGTCATTCCATATCCTAATTAAATAAACCCCCCTAAGTGGAGATACACAAGACTACTACTTGGATTGAATAAAGTGCTACTGGTCGGCTGAAGGAAAAGGCAGCATATAGGGAATTAATTAGTGGATTTTGCTGGTTGGATTGGAAAGGAAACAAGTGCACAGTTCGGAGGAGTATTCCAATTTATTTCGCGACGTCAACCTGGTGATGATTTTCCAATTCTTTGTATTTGATTTACATATTAAGATGCTAGGTTAATTTTCTTATGCATTGGATGAAGATGAAATTTGTTATTTATTTATTTCAATTCAAGAACTAGTAGTTTAATAATTTCTTGTATTGTCTTGATTGATCTTGCATGCTTTATTTCTATTTTTTTGATTGATTGACCACCAATGAAATATATCGTTGCTTGTTGTAGTCTTGGAAAAGTCACAATAAGTTGGAATATTGCATGATCGACACATGAACAGTAGATGTTAGGAATAACACTATGAGATGTGCAATATAAATGATAATTGTGTGATTTAATGCATTTTAAACATTCGTATTCGGACTATGAATAGATTCGGGTCATGTTTAGGATATATTTAATTTGTTTTGGAAAAGAAAATTAATTGCATATGAATTATCGATTGTCAAGCAACGCGTGAATGATTTAAACTACAAAACTTGGAATTGAGATAGGTAGTAACAAGTTGATTCGGATTCCAATACATACTCCTCATTCATATTTATTCCCCAGCATTTTTATTTTCTTTAATTTTTATTCATTGTAATTTATTTTTTTTTTGAATTTCCAAACAAAACCATCTTTTTATTTATTGTTTCATTTAATTGGATCGGCCATAAACTAATAGTTAGGACTAAACCTTATTCCTCGTGGGAACGATACTCTCAACTCATCACAATTATTACTTGTTAACGATCACGTGCACTTTCGAGATTTACGCGAACAAATTTTTGACGCCGTGACCGGGGAATAACGGATTTAGTATAATTGTTAGTTTACCTTTAATTCAATTGAATTTTAATTTTTTTAGTTTTTATTTTTATTTTAATTTTAGTTTTGTTTTGATTATTCATAATTCCTTGTTTTCTTTTCTTTTCATATTGGTTATTGAGTAGTATATGCTAGATTTTAACGAGCCTGAATTATTACCAATAGATCCTGAAATAGAAAGAACATTTAGAGAACGTAGAAGAGAACAAAGAGAGAATATGAATATGAATATGAATAACAATCAAAATCAAAACCAATTGCCACTTGCTCCTCATGAGCAAGAAGTGCAAATTCAACCAGGAGCAGTTCTCGATAATGCTCAAGCTATGGTTGGGGATTATGTAAATCTCGCACCCGTCCCTGTACAACAAACAATTGTTTATCCACCATTCGGGCAAGAAAACTACCACCTTAGACCTAATGTCATAAACTTATTTCAAAATCATGAAGACATCAAGTTCTTTGGTAAGGCAACTGAAAATCCGCATGAGCACATTCAAGCCTTTTTAATGCTATGCGATGTAATCAGTCACAAAGGGATTTAAACTGACGCTTTTCCGAATGCGTTTGTTTCCCCACACTTTAAAAGATAATGCAAGGGAATGGCTATGCTAATTAGCTCCCGGAAGCATTGTATCTTGGAATGATATGGTGCAAAAATTCACCATGAAATTTTTCACTCCATCTTGAGTTCTCCAAATCAGAAACGAAGTTCACACTTTCAAACAACAAGATCTTGAGAGTTATCCTGAAGCATGGACGAGATTTAAGGACTATTTTCGCAAGTGTCCAAATCTGGACATTCCTAAAAATGCTCAGGTTTACATCTTTTATTTAGGATTGCATCCCGAATACCGTAATATGCTTGATGCTTCGACAGGGGGATCAGTAATGAGATTAGATATTGACCGAGCACATGACCTATATGAGAGAATTGCGGAGAACCAGGCGATGTGGCCTACTGAAAAGGGACTTCCAAGAAAAGCATCTAGTATCTACAATTAGAGATGGTAATGGGGAGGGTTCGTGGCTGGTACCCCCACCTCGTGCCCCGCCCCGTGAGTAGATTATCAAAACAGTACCCGCCCTATTACCCCGTTAAATCAAAATGGGGCATCCTCGGCCCGCCTGCCCCGACCATAATTTTTTTTTTAAAACATAGTTTTCTTCAAGTTTCTAACTTTTTTTTGAACTTTTTTTCTCACTCAAAAAAAAGTAAAAATCAAAACAATCAAGTACCCAATTCATCACAGAATCAAAGATGTTATCATAAGCAAGAAATTGTATCTTGAAAGTGTGTTGTTTGCATTAATTTTTTTTTAATATAAATAAATTAGCGGGGCGGGTCAACCAAAATCCGTCCCGTCCCAAACCCGTTTTGGGTAATTGAAATCAAATACAAACCCGCCCCATCTACACGCGGGTGGTTTCTTTTTGCCCATTAGGGTCGAGGCCCATCGGGCTCGGGTCGAAACGAATTTTTTTGTCATCCCTATCCACAATGTCGATACAGTTACACAATTGACAACCCAAATGGAAGTAATTTCAAAAAAGCTGGACAATTTAACTCAACCTGTGCACATGATGCAACAACCAACACCAGTTTGCAAAGGATGCAGGGCTGATCATGTTACAACTATCTGTCCTTTAGCCTCAACACATGGAATGCAATATGAGGAGGTCAGCTATGCCCAGAATTTTCAGAAGTATCAAAATGACCCCTATTCCAATACATATAATCTAGGGTGGAGAAATCATCCAAATTTCTTTTGGTCTAACAATCAAAGCAATGCCATGAAGGAAGTTTTCAAACAAAACCACCAGGTTTTCAACATCATAATCAACAATAACAGCCAAGGAAGCCATCATTAGAAGATATGTTTGCATAGTACATGGCAAAGACTGAACAAGTTTTTCAAAACCAACAGGTAGCTATAAAAAAATTGGAATATCAAAGGGGACAGATGGCTGTGGCATTAACAAGCAGAAATCAAGAAACCTTACCAAGCAACACAGAGAAAAATCCTAAGGAGCAGGTAATGGCAGTGGAATCTATAAATTATGCAGTTATTGAGACACCAACAATTAAAGCTGCACCACCTGTCAAAGCATATGTGCTGCCTATTCCATTCCCCCAAAGCTTCGAAAGCAGCCAAAGGATGAACAACTTCATGCCATTGCTACAAGGAGTGGAGTTCAGTCAGAGATCACTATGAAGAAGAAAGGAACTGGTGGGGATCAAGTAACTCAAATAGGCAAGGAACAAGTTCAATATGAAAAATCACCAAATGAAATTGAAAAAGAACAATAAGAGATTCCACTCATTCCCGTAAATCAAAAAACACCTAATGTTCCGTTTCCTCAAAGGTTGCAGAATACTAAGTTGGAAAAGCAGTTCAAGAAATTTTTGGATGCCCTTAGACAACTGCAAATGCCAAATTATGCTAAGTTTTTGAAAGAGATGTTGACAAAGAAGAGGAAACTGCCATAAGATGAAGAAGTCCCATTGACAGAAGAATGTAGCGCAATCCTACAGCATAAGCTCCCCCTAAACTAAAATATTCAGAGAGTTTCACACTAGCTTGCTCTATAGGAAATTCACACAATTTAAATGCTTTAATTGATTCTGGAGCAAGTGTTATCTTAATGCTGATGTCTATTCATAGAGAATTAGGATTAGGGGATCCAAAAACAACTTCGATAATCTTGCAGCTGGCTGATAGGACACTCAAGCATCCTTACGGAGTGATTGAAGATATGCTCATCAAAGATTGAGATCTCATCTTTTCAGCTGATTTCATCGTTTTGGATATTGAGGAAGATAGGAACATCCCGGTGATCTTTGGAAGACCATTCCTAGCAACGGGACGAGCTTTGATGAATTTTGAAATGAGTGAAACAATCCCGAGAGTGGAGGAAAAACAACAAAGTTTCAGCATGAATAATGCACTCAAACAACCTTCATATCTTGAGGAATGCAAAAGGATTGACCTTAAAGAAGAGAAAGACTGAAAATTTCACAAGACTAGAAAAAGAGATAATGGATATGGTGGACTGGTTGGAAGGAAAAAAAATGGTAATTTGATAGTGTGGAGGCTGAAGGATGAACAAGAAAATGTCTGCATGTGCAAAAAGTGCAGGGCTCAAAACTCTCTTTTCAAGCCACCATGAGTAGCCAAAAATTCAAAGTCAAGCTAATGACTATAAATAAGCGCTTATTGGGATGTAACTCAATTTTCTTTCCTTTCATTTATTCAGTTTTATATGCATTAGTTTGATTTATTTATTTGATTTATTGATTGATTTATTTGATTTATTTTTGTCTCTTCATCCAATAATATGACTAATGCCTGAATTTCATTTCTGTCTTGATAGGACCGATTCTTTAACAGGATGATGCTCAAGGAACTTTGAGGATACATGTCTTCACCTCCACATTCAGATTGATCAGGGAAGTCCTTTAACCTTTCCCCAAATTATACTTTTTATGTACTTGATTTGATATATTGAGGACAATGTATATTTTAAGATTGGGGGGAGGTAGTCCATTTTTCTACCGAAATTTTAGCCTTTATTCAGTATGCATTCAAAATAAAAAATAAAAAAAGGAGGAAAAATTGAAAATTTTGAAAATTCTGTTGACATGTGTATTGCCTAGGATATAGTATGGTTCAAATTTTGCTTTGACTTGAATTTTGGATAATATAAAAACATGAATTTTATGAACTAGTTATTACTTGCTAGATTTCATCTTCACACGCACATAGCCATTGTTAAATTATTACTTGTGTAGAGATTTGTTTAACACGTGTGGGGTAAATTTATGCAATTTGAATTTAGGAATGACTTGTAAATCCCTAAACTTAGATGATTAGACAGCCCAACCTTTAAAACTTAGAAACTAAACTTGCTCAAGAGCTGTTTGGGGGTGGAAAGAAGTGGTGAAGGTAGGCTTGAACTTTTAAGGGTCTGTAGTTCCTGAAATGTGTCATTGGTTGAAGAGGTCTTGGTTAACAGGTATAAACAATTGCCAGCATAAACAGAAAAATGCCGAGGTCTTATTCTACTCTACAAATGCCTTTTTGACTCCAGTAATTAAGTCCGAGGGGTCTTTCAAACCTGGTACCCTAAAGTCGTTTCGCTTGGGAGCCACAGACCTAAAGCTCGCTACAGGGGTCAATTAGAAAGCAAGTACGGAGAGTGGACTTACACATAAGACAATGAAACATCTTTAACTTTTCTGTTTAAGCATTTATGACTCGAGCAATTAAGTCCGAGGAGTCTTTCAAACCTGGTGCCCTAAAGTCATCTGGCGTGGGAGTCATTGACCTAAAGCTCGCTACAGGGGTCATATAGAAAGCAAGTATGAAAAGTTCAGCACAAAGATGGTAAAAGACATGGATATAAAAAGAAAAAAGTCGTCCAAAAAGATAATAATAATTAAATTTGGTATAAACTTGTTGATTGAGACTTTGATACTAAAGACATGGATTATGGAACGTCTTACCATTGATTGTTTGGGAGGACTTAACTAATTCTGACCATCTGATGTGGAAAAATACAATTTTTTTTTTTTTTTATGTTTAGAAACCACATGAATAGAAGGAACCTTGGGATTCGAGAGAAAAACAATAAGTTGTGATCATCCATGAGCGGTGCAAGGAAAATCATTTGATAAATAGGGTTGACCACATGGGATTTGGGCTTGATATTGCATAATAAGCTACACAGTTTTAAGTATATCGTTGCATGAGTAGGAGTTTGATATTGACTATTCACACACACACTTGAAAATCTAGTATGAGATAACTAGAATTATTTTGCTTTATTGTTCATAACTCTTGCTGAAGTACAAATTGATCTGGATTATTGAGGCATATGGTAAACATGTTGACATACAAAAATATTTGTGCTTTGCTATTTTGATTCATTAGTTCTATTCTATCTTATTCGAGGACGAACAAGAGTTTAAGTTTTGGGGGTTTTAAAAGTACGTTTTTCGTACTTATCTTGGTCTTAAATTTAGAAAATTGTAAGTGATTTAAGATATGATATTGCTCATTATATTTTTATTTTACTTGTTTTAGGAAAAATCCAATTTTGAATGCGTTTGGATGCAAAACGGAAAAAATTGACTAAAGCCCTACAAAAAGGGACAAAGTGGTGATTAAAGTGTAAACTTCCAAAAATTGAAGAACTCGAATCGGTATAAATGGAGACATGGGCTGCAAAATTATATAGTCAAGGACCAACTTAAATTATTTGAGAAAATTGAGGCTTAAAGTAAAACACCTACCTAGATGTAATTGGGCTTAAAATCAATTAGAGTAGAATTCGTTTGGTCCATATTATAGGGCTCGGCTGATTAGATACATATATATACATTGTGAAAAAATTCATAGGAAAGCAGCCGAGTGGAGGAGACAATTGGAGTCTTTGAGATTAAAAGGATTAAAGTTGGCAGTAGTGCTGATTATATACATATATATCCATTGAAGAGGCATATTTATTATAAAAAAAACAGCCTAGTAGTGGATTTGAAGGGGTGGAATTGAGGAACTTGGAATATTTTTAGGTAGTGAATTAAAGGTCTCGGCTGGGGAGTGTTCCTGGAAGAAAAAGTGGATAAAGCCAAGATACATATATGCACAAAGAAGAGACAATTTTGGGTGTTTGCAGAGGTGAAGTCGGCTGGAATTAATTGAAGAATAAAGGCAGCCTGCTTGGAATTAAGTGGAGATACACAAGACTACCACTTGGATTGAATAAAGTGCTACTGGTCGGCTGAAGGAAAAGGCAGCATATAGGGAATTAATTAGTGGATTTTGCTGGTTGGATTGGAAAGGAAACAAGTGCACGGTCGGAGGAGAATTCCAGTTTATTTCACGACGTAAATCTGGTGATGATTTTTCAATTCTTTGGGTTTGATTTATATATTAAGATGCTAGGTTAATTTTTTATATATATTGGATAAAGATGAAATTTGTTATTTATTTATTTCAATTCAAGAACTATTAATTTAATAATTTCTTGTATTGTCTTGATTGATCATGCATACTTTATTTCTATTATTTGATTGATTGGCTACCAATGAAATATAACGTTGCTTATTGTAGTCTTGGAAAAGTCAC
This sequence comes from Ligustrum vulgare, assembly GCA_963555705.1. Classification (NCBI taxonomy): domain Eukaryota; kingdom Viridiplantae; phylum Streptophyta; class Magnoliopsida; order Lamiales; family Oleaceae; genus Ligustrum; species Ligustrum vulgare. The sequence goes on along the minus strand of OY743173.1, from coordinate 34,260,302 downwards.
AATAAGTTGGAACATTGCATGATCGACACATGAACACTAGATGTTAGGAATAACATTATGACATGTGCAATCTAAATGATAATTGTGTGATTTAATAGGCTCGAAGCATTCGTGTTCGGACTAGGAATAGATTCGGGTCATGTGTATGATAAATTTAATTTGTCTTGCAAAAGAAAATTAATTGCATATGAATTATCGATTGTCAAACAACGCGTGAATGATTTAAACTACAAAACTTGGAATTGAGATAGATAATAACAAGTGGATTTGGACTCCAATACATGCTCCCTATTCATATTTATTCCCCAACATTTTTATTTTCTTTAATTTTTATTCATTGCAATTTTTTTTGAATTTTCAAACAAAACCATCTTTCTATTTATTGTTTTATTTAATTGGATCGACGATAAACTAATAGTTAGGACTAGACCTTATTCCTTGTGGGAACGATACTGATGCAAATCACGTAGCAATTGTAGCTACGCAACCCACAAATTATTGGAATCGACCCAAGAACGCCAAAGAATCACGATTTCGAGATTGATTCAAATTAATTGAACCAAGCAACCAATACAATCAATAGATATGCTGACCTCTTGATCACAATGAAAATAAATCTCACCCAAGATTTGAACAAACAAGATTAACTCGCAAGTTCGGATTTTATTCAATAAAGAATAAAGTATGAAAGCAAATTGCCTCTCAATAATAATATCAAAGTTTTCTTGAATAATAAAAATTACATCCCTATAAATAGGGTCAAAATCTAGGTTAAGAGTTCTAATTAAACAAGGAAACAAATAACCAAAAATAAGGAAATAATTAAAAACCTAATTTTACGCGTATAGTTACTTAAGGCCGTGACCCTTCCCTTTACGGCCGTAAGACCCTTTCTGTTTCACCGTTACGGCCGTGAGATTCTTTTTATGGCCGTAAGCCATATTTTGAAAATCTCGTTCTTTAACCCGAGGCTTCGTTACGGCCGTGACAAATATTAGTTATGGCCGTAACTCCAATTTCTTCAAATTCTCAATTTTCAGCAGTGAGCTCTTCACGGCCGTAAGAATTACGGGTTAAGGCCGTGAATTTTGAAACCTTGCAATTTTCTTCGACTGCTTGAACGAGGTTGATCCACTCATCGTTTTGGCTCGGTCCCAACATGGAACTTGCTTCTTTTGACGACACGAACATTGTTTTGGCCATTGTTTCTTGCACTAGCTTGTCCATTGCTTCGTTGGCCCTCTTTGTTTGCAGTCGAGTCATCGGTCCTCCTTTGATCTTCAATTGATCTTTGTGCGGGCTTGTGTTCGTGGTCTGGATCACATCATATACTCTCAACTCATCACAATTATTACTTGTCAACGATCCAGTGCGCTTGCGGGATTTACGCGAATAATATCCCCACTTACTTTACCTTTCAAGACTTTCATACTTTCCAAACTTTCACTTAAACATTTTCAAAAACTTTAACTTCATTTCCATCGTGAGCTCACTTAGTGTATCTTCTAGCCAATCAGAATGTAGTGGACATTTTTCCTAATTTGGAACCAGGTTATCACTTTTCCACCGCATAGCGGTTTAAAATTTGCCACCGCCAAGCGGTTTAACAATCGTCACCGCAAAGCGATTTAATATTCACCACCGCAACAACGGTTTAATTCTGGTATGCCTGTCCCCAGCGCCCCATTTCCCACTCACACCTTTCATGGCATAGAAGTACACCCATTCTTTCTTAAAACTTGGGATACATACCTTTTGAGAAAACTTGAACTTTTCACATTTTGTCATTTAAAATCATTTGACTCCCAACTTCAATGACAATGCATACTTGATGATGCAATGACATAAAATATATGAATGCTTGGACAATTTCTTAATTGAACAACATGTACTTAAATAAAGTAACGAAAGCATCGAAAGTAAGTATGTAATTTGCATAACTGTCACTTGAGCACATTAATTTCACATTGATTTCCAACTTTATTGAAAATAGGGAAAATTTACTTACTTGACTTCCTTAATATTTACAGTATTTCTTAAATACCAAGCGGAGGTTCCTTGGTTGCCCGTGATGTCAATGTGCCAAAATCCTAATTCATTACCATTCATCAAGAATCACAACTTTAACTCGAAAACACATAGTTACAATTCCTTTTTTAACTCGAAAAGACATAGTTACAACTTTAACTCGAAAACACATAATTTTCCATTCGACCAAAATAATAAAATAGTTTTCCAACACTAATTAATACTTTATTTTGTAAACCATTTATTAATGATTATTTATAAATGTTGTTCATAGATAGAGACGTGTTAATATTTCATTGTTTTATTTTATTTTATTTTTGAAAAGTAAAAAATGGTGAGCCGAAATCTTTGAACACCTAAAATTGTTGGCTTTTCAAAAAAAAAATTCCAATGAGATATTGAGCTTGTTTGGTGACAATTAAAATCAAATTTTAATCTAAGTCCAAGTTAACAAATTAATTTTAAACATACATTTTATGTGGTCCACAATTTTTCAATCATACATCTCGTCAATTATAATCAAAATCTATTAAAAATTTGATTTCAATCCCCACCAAATAGGAGCATTATCACGTAACCATTTATAAACATAGTTTACAAATTTTTTTTACCAAAGATAGGCTAAATCATTTTAGTTTTTTTCTTAAACTAGTGACATACACTTGTATTGCAAGTGGTCATGCACGAATATTTAAGATTTTTGGAATTTGTAATTATTAATTATTATTTACTATTTAATAGTTAAACATATAAAGTATGAATTATAATAATAAAAAAACATGCTATATTATTTTGTTAGATGTTAAATTGTTAACACATAAAAATTCTCAATTTGTAGGTTTAACATGGAAGTCTAAAACATGAGATCGCATTACAAATAATAGGGTGATGTAGAGGAGTCTGGACGATTGGGGCTAATAGAGCATGTCTGGTTGATTAGACGAAGCATGGGCAAAGAAACAATTTTCACAACTCACACAACAATCTAAGGCAAATCGTTGGAGCTATTGAGAGTAGTTATCATTACACGGACAGTTATCAAGATCATGAACAGTTGATATAATAATGGAAGTTGATAAGAACATGGGCGAAGCAAGTTGGATCATCATGGAAAGTCACTAAAAGAAATTATGAAATGAAAGGAAGTTAGTAACAGTTACTTCAAGTCAGTTATGAAGTGCTTTTCAAAGATTAAGAGGAAAAGTTATAGATGAAGAAAACTTTGCAGCAAAGGACTAAACCTTGTCATAACCTCCAAATGAAGAAATATACTATGAGAGGTAGAGTAGTGCTCTACATCAATCGAAAAGAGTTGTGGATCTGCTAATCCGTCTAGACTAACTATCAAGCAGACTTGGTAACAAAGTTACCATTTGGTGTACCTTTCAAAAAATCTGAACGGGGGCATCAACGCATAGAGAAATCACCCCAATCTGTTCTGTCATAGTAGATAGCTGAAAGAGTTTTAAAAAATAGATAAGGACAGTATAGTCCAAAATTATTTCTCCATTTTAGGATTTTTAAGAAAAAGTATCTTAATAGATAATATTGAAATTATAAAAGTACCTTGTTTTTTGAGAAATTACACGTTTTCTCTACTGTGAAAAATGAAAAGTTGTTTTGGTAAACTTTTTATACAATTTTATTATTTTTATGTTTGTTAATTATTGTTCTCTTAATACTCATATCTATGTATTATATTATTAATAATTTTTTGAATACAAATAATGTTTCAATTTAGGTATCATATTTAGTATGATTAGAATTATATATTTAAATTATTTTTTATCCTTAATATCATAACTCATATTTTATGACACACACACACACAGAGACATACATACATACATACATACATACATACATACATACATATATATATATATATATATATATATATATATATATATATATATATATATATATATATTGTTTTAATAAATTAAGCCTCCGCATTACGACTATATTCTTGTTTATAAACAAAAATATATTGTTGAGATTTTTTTTTTTTTTTTTTTTGTGAAATAGGAATAAAAACAATACTTTTGGCTACGAATATAATTAATAGTTTTTATTCAAATATTATATAATTAATATTATTTTTTACATGAACCAATAAATCGTGAATCACGTTAACCTCTATAATATTGGACATAGGACCAATATTGAGAGTACTACAATTAATTTGTGGCCAAGAATGATTAGTATTTTTTTAATCAATCTTAACTATAATAATCGTGTAAAGTGTTATAAACTAGAGAGAAAAAATAGAGACACCAATAAACTTGTGTATTATTATAAACCAAAGCCCTCATATATATATATATAAGGGATACATAAGGTAATATAATACATAGAATTTTAGGGATACAACTGTCATTCACAAATATAATATAATATTTATAACACTCCCCCTTGAATGATATATGATATTACAAAATATCTACCTCGTTAAAACCTTGTTTGATAAAAACTCAATGGGACAAAAATATCAAACGAATAAAAAAAACGTACAGTTGTTCTTGGAGTATTAAGATGAATGTTGTCTCGTTATAACATCGTCAGGAAAATTCAATGAGACAAAACCTTGGATAAGGAAAAAGAGTACAGCTACTCCCCCCAGTGTTGATCTCTGTAAATCATCGAGTTGATGTAGGGGTGTCAAACTGGCCGAGCCGGGCTGGCTCGGCCCGTTTGACCGTGGTCCATTATGGGTCCACGGATCGGAAACGGGCTAGCCCGTGGGGAGACGAGCTGGGCCGAGCCGGCTCGTCCCCCACGAAGCCGGCCCAAGTCCAGCCGGTGGGCCCGTCTGACCACGGGCCGGCTTGTCGGCCTTTTAATTTTTTTTTTCTAACGGTTACTACTAAATAATTGAACATTAAAAAACCCTCCTCCTTTAATCCGGGTTTGGGACCGGCTACATTTAAATTATTGTAGGCGGAGTTAAAATTGTACACGAACAAAATGTTACGTGTACAATTTTTTTATTTAAAAGAAACAAATGAAACAATTGAAACTACAGAAAAAAGAAAAAATTTACTCACCAATACGATTGTTCTCCAAATTCCTCAGCAAGAATTTCACATATCCTATCTTATTTCTTTTTCTCCGCAAACTGTCAATCCTTTAAACACATTAAGGCATCCAGTATGTCTTCTTTAAGCCTTGACCTATATTCAGATAACACTCTACCACCTGCACTAAAAGCAGCCTCCGATGCTACAGTTGATACCGGAGGTGCTAGTAGATCTCGTGCAATCATAGAAACAACCGGGTATTGATACTTGTTTTGTCTTCACCACTTAAGAATGTCAAAATTATTTCTTTCGTCCTCGTCTAACATACTAAGAAGGTCATGTGAGAATACCTAGTTAACTCTCCTGGAATTTCATCTGAACTATATGTACTAGAAGAACTAGAACCACTAGGAAGTGTAGTAGAACTAGAAGTTCCCTTCATAGTCATAAAGTAGGAAAGTAAATCACTGTCTTGATTTTGTATCACATTAGGGGTGGGAGCAGTTCTTCTAACATTTTTACCTGACCTTTGGGCATTTATCTTGTACATTTCACATAAACATTTTTCTAAATCTGTGCATGTTAAAGGGGTTTTAAAAGTTAATTTATTTGATATTGCCTTTATGGTGTGTTTAGTTCCCTCTAAATTTATTCTAGGGTCCATAACCGTTGCTAATGGAAACAAAGCTGGTAAATCTTCCCAATACTTTCTAAACTTAGTCTCCATTGCTTTAATGATATCAGAAAAAATAGGAAATGTCTTGTACTTGTTAAAGTTATTGGCAATACAATAAAAATGCTTCAAGACTAAAGGACTAGTAGGATAATAAATACCGGATAATTCGTTTGTAGTATCGTGAAATGGTTTCAAAATTTTTTTAACATGAATTGCAAGTTCTCAATCATTAGTCCCCAAATCAAAAGTTGAGCCGTTTGAGTGCCGACCGTTGTAATATGCACATATTAAATTCTCGTAACCTTTCACAATGTTCAATCATTAAATAAGTTGAGTTCCATCTATGTCCTACATCAGTAATAAATGATCGTGGGTTCATACCATTTTCTACACACAGTGCATCAAAAACTTGTTTTCTGGAAGGTGCTATCATAATGAAATTGCAAGCACGCCTAATTTTTTTCAATTGATTTTCTATAAACTTAAGACCATCTTGAACTATTAAATTAAAAATTTGACAAACACAACGAACATGAAACAAGACTCCACCAAACTCAGGATTTATGAGGGCTGCTAATCTATCAATCACCGCTTTATTAACAGAAGCATTATCTAGTGTAAAACCACGAACTCTACTATTACAGTTAAATTCTCTAAGAATTGCCGTAACGCCCCGAATTCCATGAAACCCGGGACGCTACTTCGTCCTTTAAAATTAACTTTATTGCGGAAAATAAATTTAATTCAAAACGTCACATTCATTATTTAAAACCTTCAGCGGATATTTGATTAATTTAAATATAGAACAATTCATAAAACTTGTATCTCAATTATTTTAAATGAAATTAACGATAAATAATTTAACGAGTAACATTCATAAAATTTTCTAATAACATCATCATTTATTAAATTTGCCAACACTGCCCTTTCATTCGCCGCCATTTTCGAGATCTGCAAAAACTGTTAAAATTGGAATGAGCATTTCGAAAGAAATACTCAGTAGACTCATCGTCGATAATTAATTTACAGAATAATTTAACACATACTTATGAAATCATACAGTGACATCATCATCATCATAGGCTATTTTCATAAAATCAAATGCACTTTAAAATCATAGGATGTGGCTAGTCTCGTCTCATGCATTTAAAACATGTAATTTATGCATAACATCATTTCTCATTCTTATCTTATAATTTAAACTAATTAGTGGAGGCGAGTCTACCTTAAATCACGAGTTTGAAAATAAAGCTGAAAAATCACGTCAATCTTCTAAATCATCAAATGTATCTCCTAGCCAAAAGAAAATTAAATTAATTTATTATTTCGAAAATTGAAATATTGAAGTGAATAAATAAAGTTTAGGGGTTTAATTGAAATTTTAAAGAAATCATGGATTTTAAAAGTGTAGGGGCTGAAATGGACTTTTCGAAATTAGTGAGTTGACTCATAGGATTTTAAAATGCTAGGGCTCAATTAACTCATTTCAAAAGTGTAGATATTAAATTAAAGGACTTCTAAAACAAAGGGACTGAAATAGACACATTTCAAAGTTTGGGGCTTAAAAGAAATTTTTCAAATTTTAAGAAAATATAACATAAACACCTCTCATTTCTCTCTCTCTAAAATCGGAATTTTAGAGAGAGAGAGAGCAGAGAGGCGAAAAGGGACGGGCTCCGCCCTTCCCTCTCCGGTCCGCGTCGCCGGCGAAAAATCGGCGTTGGCGCCACTGTCGAGTGGCGGCGGTAGAGAGGTGGATGTAGGTGTGTGAAAGGAAGTATTGTGGTGGTTTTTGGTGCGGTATCGACATAAGGAGCGCGGGCATGTAGGTTGCGATTTTGGGAGTCTCGCCGGTGGGAATCTGGCTGAAGTTTGTCGAGGTAAATTATAGCCTAACTTATTTCTTTGGTTTTGGGTGTCGATTTTGGAGTAGGGCTGAAGAGGGCAGTGGCGGTTGTGGGGTCTAGGCGGCGGTGTGGTGGTGATGTGGGTGGTTGTGAAACTGGGCTCGGGGGTGTTTGATTTGCAGTCGACATTGAAGATTCTGAGGCGGGTTTCGAGATTGTATAGTGTTCTGGAAATTGGTTTGGATTTGGTACATTGTGAGTGAAATCTGAAATTGAATTCTATATGTTCTTTGTAGAAGAAAGGTTGCTATGGAGGTTTAGGCAATGGCCCCAAAGGTGATGATCGAGACTAGTGATGGGTCTAGGTGTGATGTGGGAAACGGTGAATGTGGTGATGTTGTTGTCTGGGTCTGTTGTTCGGTTGGGAGTCATGGAGGTGGTGTTGGCTGTGAAATAAAGTCTTGGTTTGGGCATGATGGTGTTCGGATTATGGAAGTGGGCAGGGGCAGTTCTGAAGAGGTGAATGAAGGCAGTGATGGGTGGATGAATACCTCGTGCTGAAGGTCTGGGTTGTGGTAAGTGGCGAGGGTGGAGAGGAGTTAAAAGCAGGTTTTTGAATTAAAATTTTGGTAAGTTTGTAAAGAACCGAAATTGAGAGAGATTTGGGATTAATTTAAGTTGAATGGCTGATTGAGAGGGATTAGGGATTAATTCAAGTTAAATGGCTAATTGAGAGGGATTAAGGAGTGGTGATGGGGAAGGGAAAAAAACGTGTTGTATATGCAAAATATAAGTTGGGGAGGAAATGTTAGGATAATTGGGGTTTTTAAAATAATTAAAATTCGAGAATGAATTTAAATTGGAGATAAAATATTTTGGATTTAAAATAATTTGAATTCCATAAATTGAAAATTGAATTTTAAAATAAATAATGGACTTGGACATAAAATCAAATAATTTGGATAATCTATTAAAAGTTGAAATCTGGATTTAAGAATAAATAATGAAAATGATTCACTTTAATGGAACTGGAATTTGACTAAAATAAATTTAAAATATAATTTTTACTTCGTTGGCTAGACGAACACGTGTTTTAAAATAAATGGACAAAGTTGTAGCAACATATTTTAAATAATATTTAAATAAGTCACGGAATATTCTCGATCGCTACAATTGCAAGTAGTATATTGAAAATATTTGTTGCGTTATGTGGGTAATCAATAACTTTAAATGTCATAATTCTTTTGTGTATTACCCAAGAATCATCAATGTAATGGCAAGTAACAGCTACGTAACCTCTATGATTATTGCCAGTCCACAGGTCCGAAGTAAATGACAAGTTACCATTCCATTTATTTAAAGCATCTATAAAACTTTGTTTTCTTTGTAAATATTTAGCTATGCAATCAGCTCGTAAAGTATTTCTAGAAACGGTTTTGTACCTGGGTTGGAGATACTTCTGAATGAATTTCGTGAATTGTGAACTTTCTACAATTGAAAGCGGGAATTCACCACTCGATACCAACATGACCATCCCTTCTCGACGTGCTAGATCTTGGTTGAAGACCCAATTGGTTAGGCTCGGACTTGATTGACCAAACTGTAGAGTTGATTGGTTTGCTTCAACCGTACCAGGTTTTCGACATCCTTTGCAGTGTCTATTGAGGTGTGATGTGCCCCCACCCTTCTTCCAAGAGAAAAGTCCCTTGCAACTTCTACATTTTGCTTTGGATATCGGTTTGTTTTCAGCATCTTTTTCCGATGTTTCAATCACATCAAAAAAATTCCAACAATGGGATTTTTTTCGTCCTCTTTGGATTTCTGCTGGAGTCTGTTGTCGTGCTAGCGGAGCCAGATCCATATGTATCAGTGACATCTTCATCAATTATGTCATTCAAATCAATAGGAGTTCTTGTATCTATATCTTCGATCTCATTTTCAAATTCCGCCAAATTGTCGGGAATTGGAATATCATTGAGAGGTGCAAATTCATCAACAAATTGGCTAGAAGAATAACAATGAGATTGTGAGTGTGCCATTAGAAATAATAGAATTGAAAAATTGGAGATGAAAATGAAATATGGAATGGAATTTGAGACAATATTGTATATTTGTATGTGAAATATTATAGCACTAGCCACTAGAATTTGAGACTTGAGACTTGAAAGTAGAGAGAGTTGAGTTGAGATTGTGAAAAAAAATGAAATAAAAAACGAGTATTTCTAGAAGAAAAAAAAATAAAAAATAAAATATTAAAAACGGTCACAAGACCGTTTCATACAGTCTTGTGACCGTTTGAGGGCTCAAATGGTCACAAGACAGTTTGAGGCTCACTGGCCGGAACGGGCCGGCCCTTTTCCGACCCATGAGCACGGGCTCAAACGAGCCCAACAAGCCAGCCACGGGCCGACCCATTTCCGGTCCGTTGGACTAATCCGCGAACAGGTCCATGAACTTCACGAGCCGAACCCGAACTGTCCAACACTCAAATTTTTAGTCCGGTCCAAGTCCCTTTTTTTAACGGGCCAAGCCGAACTTTTAACGAATCAAGCCGAGCCGAACTCACGAACTCTCGAACTGTCCAGTCCGTTTGACACCCCTAAGTTTATGTATCCCAATCTCGTGAAATGGTTTCTTGAATGTAGATGTTGATAGTGCTTTCGTAGAAAAATCAGCTTTATTGTCACTTGAGTGAATGTGTTGAAAATTCTGGAGTATTTTGATGCTGCCTCATTAAACCTTGTCAGAAAAATCCAGTGGGAAAAAACCTGATCGAAGGAAAAAGAGTACAGCTACTCTCTCTTATTCAATATGTATTGAATCATCCATATAGTTACTCCCCCTGATTCAATCTCTGTTGAATCATTCATATCTTGATCTCTTCAGAAGTTTCGTATAGGAGAGTATATCAATAGACATTGATAACAGCTACCTCATTAAAAACCTTGTCAGGAAAACTTCGTGGGACAAAACCTCAGCTAAGGAAAAAAGAGTGTAGCGTATATTATCCCCCCATAGGAACATTACAATTATATTGATACTGCATTTAATTATTTCAACTGTAAATCGGTGCAATATCGAATATGTTTACAAATCATATATAAATTGTTTATATCTCGTATTATTTGTTCTTCGAATATAAATTCAATTATTCCTTTGAACTTGAAGAACTATAAAATATTTCCAATTATTTGAACATGCTACATCGAGCCATGTTCTATAATCAATATTCATCAATGCATTTAATGCAGTTCTCAAATCTGGAAGTGACTTATTCACTTTAATGAACAATTAACTTATTCAATTCAGGTGAATAATTAACCATTAATTTGTATCTTGAAAATTAATTGCCTGAATTTTCAAATATAATTTTATACGACAATCACATTCAATTACAAATTGAATCTTTTCAAGGCATATTAAATATTTAGATCGCAAAGTATATGTATACTTTGATCAAACAAATTTCTTAAAAACTTGAATTATATATTTCAAATATGTTTAATCCTTCAAGGATTATACTGTATGCTTCAGGTATCGTATATGTTTCACATTGCAATTGTCAAATTACATCTACCAAATTTAAGTCGTAAAACTTTAGATAGGTAACAATTCCTATATTTCAAATATATTTTCTCTAATTATTTCACCGCAATCCCAAAGTACCGAGGTATTGATTACCCTTTTTAATCTCACTCATTGGTACTTCAAAGAATATTCCCAACATACCGAGTTGATGATCATACATTTTGATATCACTCATTGATACATCAAAGAACGCAAGCTAATAATCAGAGTAAATCATTTTTCATTTTATACATTTCTAATAATCATATAATTATAGGCACTTATTATGCATTTTCAGGCAAATAAAATATTGTATCTATGCCAGATCTTTGAAACATTCGTTGCGCAACAAGTCGTGTAATATTACTATACATAAAGGTATTTTACTGGTTTTACACTTTTATGTGTTTGGACTTTAGGTCCCAAAACTTCAGGTTTTGTAATAAATTTAATTTAATCTGAATGCATACTTTTGCCAACTATTTTTATGTGTATTTTCTTCGACATATTTTCTTTTGTTATCCTCGCTATCATTCAAATTACGATGCGGCTAGCTTCGCAATTTGCATTTGCATAAGTGCTTTATAAAGTGTGTCGACACAATTATCATCTCAATTCGATTTCTTTCCCCGCAAGACATAACTATAGAGATCTCAATTTTTCAATATTTCAAGTACTTGAACCTCTTTTGGAGATTTACAATTAATTATGTCAATAAATACTCTCTCACGAATATATGCCTCCTCAACAAGACCATCATAATTATTTGCTCTATTTTTATTTATTTGGGGATCTTTATAAATATCGCTATGCTTCAGGCGTGCTACATATCAATATAAGATAGAGCATGAAATTTTATTAATCTCTTATGCATCTTGTAATTATGTTATCTTTGAACGTTTCGTTCATATTTTGAATCGAACTTCTGGTTCGTATTATCAATCGTGATGATATATATATATATATAATGTAATATGATGCATTTGTTTGATTTTAAGCTATTAATCTTCCCCCTAATGTTGAGAAATTGTCTAATCAAATTGACAATTTTTTTTTCGACATTGTAAAATATCACCCATTTGGATTATATATTCAAACAACGCATTTTTTCTCAACATTCATTATTTTCCATTTTAGTGCATTATGGTGAATCAATTGCACTATCAAAAACTTGATGGAAAAATTACGCTCTAACCATAAGCCAATTATAATAGGGAGAACTATGATGTTGACATGATGCGTAATAGAATTCCCTAAACAAAAAGGGAAGTATTTTGTTCTCAATTAAATTAATTGAAGGCGTTTAACAAGCAAAAATGTTAAACCATTTATTGATATCCCAACTAACACTTATTATAATGTAGAGATTCGTGTCCACTAGTATTATCAAGACACATTCTTGATTATATAATATGAAAATTATGCTCATAATTCATAATTTGAGCAATAATTTCGCAAACTTCAGGTTACGAACACCATGCAATCATCTAATACATGAATCAAATATATTAGATACAAATAATATTTAGATGATCAATGTGGAGGATGATGGGTCCCCATTTATCACCCTAATTAATTTTCAGAACTATAGGGAATTTAATCCCTATTTTAGCTAGTGACAATGAAAAATTTCATGAAAGAGAACAAACATCATATATGATTGAATTGAAGAATCTTCTGATTTTTCATTGATCTTCATTGAGTATCAATTTTAAATTCGCATCATTATTGATCCAGTAATGGTCCAACTGGTCATGCCAAATAATAAAATCAAATTGAACTTCTGGTTCAATATAAGATATAATTCAATGATTAAATATTGTATAATCATATATTATTTAAGTAGTCAAACTAATCAATGTCCTTATGACATTAATTATATGTTTTCCTTCAGGGATAAACATGAACTCAAATGAGATATTCTTCAAAACATATGCTACTTCGAAAAGCATGTTTTTATTACTCATTCAAAATCAATATGTCAATATTCTTCCGGAATAATGTAATATCATACTCTTTCAAGAGCAGTTAATATTATTTTATAATTGTCATGCTCTTCAGGAGCAACAACATATAAACAAATTAGACTTGATTTAGATTGTTTCTTTTTCTAGAATAGTGATACAATATTCTTCTGGAATATTGTACTATAATATTAAATGTAAAATATACATTCAAACAAATGTTTATTGTAAGTTAGTATAATCAAAACGATATGATAAGATCGAATAATTATACCACTTTCTATGGCAATTCAAAGTTAATAGAATACAAACCTTTATTTTGAGCAGAAAAAGAAACTATGTTATTCGTGAACAAGTAAATTAATAAATTAAATATTTATCATAAAATAAAGTTGTTATTCTTCAAGAGTAACAACAAAATCTTTTTTTAGAATATCAAATTAATAACATATCTCATAATATTGGGCTCTTCGAGAGCAAATTATATTCCATTAAAATTATGATTCTTCAGGAATCATCATAACTATATATTATAATACATCATAATAATCTTCTGGATTATTAATAAATTCTAATTTCTTTGAGAAAAAGAATACAATATTTATCACATGAGCAATAAAATAATATTTTTCTAGAATATTGAAACGTAGCAATAATGCAATATTTTTATGAAATATTGATTCTAATCTCATTCAATTATAACAATAATTAATATCTATTGTGTTATTTAGGAGCAAAATAACGAATTATTCTTCTAGAATAATTATATTGCTAAAATTACAATTCTTCAAGAATAATAAGTCAATATTCTTCTGGAATATTGATATTAATGATTCATTCTACATTTAAAGCTAACAATATTTTTGCTCTACACGAGTGACGTTAAAATATTCTTCTGGAATATTTATCTAACGTCGGTTGTGTTTATTGGAGAACACCAACACCATATTCGTTTAAAACATATTTTAAATTATGCTTCTTCAGGAGCATTGAGTCAATATTCTTCTAGAAAATTGAAATTGTAATATAGTGCTCTTCAAGCAAGTAATAATCTTATATATATTACGTGAGTTACAAGACAAAGATAAAATCTAAAGATTACAAGAATATTGGATTAACATAAATAAATAAAATATACTACAAATAAACCGTGAATGTAGCTATCCAATCTTTGCTGATTTTGATTCCAAGATTTTAGGCTTATTTTGTGCGTCACAAATGGTACAGACAAACATAATTGATATAGGCAAAAAGAGATAATGACAAATTTTCAGTACCTTTTAGAATGAAAGTTAATGTGCTTGAACAATATATGTCTTCTTCCTCTAACGAACTTATTTCAATATATGTCTTCTTCTAGAATATTGAAAATTATATTTCATGCTCTTCAGGAGCAAATAACATCCTCTGGGATATTAATTATAATGTTGTACTACTTCAGAAGTAACAACAAATTTTTTATAATAGACAAATTTAATATTAATATTCTTCTGGAATATTGAAATGCAATAATAACGTAATATACTTCTAAGATGTTAATTTGAAATTCATTCAATTATCAATATTCTTCTGGGATATTGATACGAAGTAATAAATTATATTAAACTAGATATATATCTATTATCAACCAATATAGTTAAAACGATATTACAAATCGTATAACCAACTTATATTTATTTATAATAGACATTACACAGTTCTGCAATTAATATTTTTCTAGATTATTAATTATTTATTGTGCTACTTCACGGGCAATAATAAATTATTCTTCTAGAATAATTATAGTTCTAAAATTTTGATTATTCAATAATAATAAATCAATATTCTTCTGGAATATTGAAAGTTATAATTTATGCTCTTCGGGAGCAACAACGAGTAATAATCAATTCTATGATTAATATTCTTCTGAAATATTAATGTATTGTTGTGCTACTTCGAGAGTAACAACATAATGAATTATCAACTTAAAAAATTCAACAACAAAATAATAAATACATTAAACACACATAAAAAAAGTTAATGTATGGAGTATGGAGTCGAACATGACTTGCATCCAAGTCACAATTGTAACACGAGTACAAATTATTGGTCGGAGTATGGAGGCGGATGAAATTTGAACAATTATTGGAATTGAAGCAACCTCCTGGAATTGGAACAATTCAACTACGATTGGAACAAAAAAGAATCATATGCTATCAAATTAATTTCGACGCACATGATTTTAACTTCTAACTAATATTTTGGTATATGATATTTTGAAATAGAAAATTTCTAACTCAATTTGATAGAGACTTGTTGATGAGATCCCAGTCGGGGAATCTCGTTGAACACGCAGAATAATGAAATCTAAAACCTAGGATAGATCTAGATCAAATCTGACACGAAATTAAATAAGAATTAAACTACTGGAAAGATAAAATTGACGATAGGACCTTGACCCAAGATTCACGGCGCAAGAAATTGACGATGCGGAATCGAGATCCAAGGTTTTCGAAACACCACAAGGACTTGTCAATTTTCTTGATAAGATTCTAAATTGGAAACGCCACAAATATTCTCGCGAATATTTGATAAGTTCAACGCCACAAATATTTCACAATATTTGATAAGTTGGATTTGTTCTCGAAGAACACAAAAGGGACTCCTCAACCTTTTAATTGGAGAAAACTCTCTCAACTTTATTAATCTCAAAACTCAAACTAAACGGTTCTTTACAATGAATGGAAAAGAATATAAAAAAGCAAAATAACCTAGTCGCTAATTTACTAAAAATAGAATTCTAATTAAACTAGAATACTAAAATATGCAAACAATTAATTAAAAACGGAAAATAATTAAAAATCCCCTAAAATCCGGAAAACCTCAATTACGGCCGTGATAAACACTTTTACGGCCGTAAAAGGCTTTCTGCTTAAGACTTACGGCCGTGACCATCTTTCTTACGGCCGTAAATATGGAATTCTTCAATTCTTCATCTAATCTCGAGGCGGAGTTACGGCCGTGACAGATCTTCGTTACGGCCGTAATGATCATTCTGCCCAAATAACTTCGATCACTCGTCTCGGCTTGTTCCTTTCGCCTTCTTGGCTCGACTCCAACATGAAACTTGCTCCGTTTTGCACGTAGATCGCTGTCATATTGTCGATGTCTCGACTTTGCCCTTCGATGCCTGGTCCGGATCATATCACTTGTGCTGATAACATGTTATAAACTAGAGAGAAATAGAGACACCAATAAACTTGTGTATTATTATGAACCAAAACCCCCATATATATATAAGGGATACATAAAGTAATAATACTTAGGGTTTTAGGGGTACAAATGTCATTCACTAATACAATATAATATTTACAACATAAAGATTATATATTTTGGGATTTTAACTATAATTTCTTTGTCTACGACATTACACGATTGCCGTATCATGATCATTGACGAGATTTAAGTAATTATTATTTTAAATACTTGATTTTGTAAATAAAATTATAATTTTATTGGTTAAATATAAATATTTGTTGGGTTAAGATTAAGCACAAATTTATAATTATTGTGATTGATGTTTTTGAATAAAAATTGAAAAAAAAAGTTACATGGAGAGGCAAATGCAAAAATTAGGAGAAATATATTGATACATTCAACATGGGCCAATATTCGTACCCATAATATTAAATCAAACATGTATATCATTAAAAATTACTAAATTTACATTTTGAATGAAGTTAATAACAATTTATAAAAATTATTGAAGTGACCTGTCATATATTATTTAAATATATAAATTGACATTTAAAATTTGAATTAGCTATATTTTTTTTAAATTTTAATAATTATTGTAATAGATTTTTTTTTTTTTTTTACGTCTTTTGTGTTTCTATTGATTATATATAAACAACAAAATTTTACGTATTATAGAAACTATCGGGTATCGCAGGAACGAAATACTATTAGAGCATTTCTAATGCATTACATGAATTGGAGTTGATGTGGCAATGAAATAGACGAACTTCTAAAGAACGTGGATAAATAGATCGAGAATTCTAAAATTTTCTCTCTAGTAGCTCGTTCTACATTTAAATAATATTGATTATATGTGGTTTTTGTTTTGTTTTTTTTTTTAATTTAAAATTAATTACTTTGCATAAATTGGGCCCTATTTACAGAATTTTTCACTGTATAAAGAGTCCAAATAGAAATAACTTGCGTTAAATAACCTGATTGACCAACGTCTTTATTTATAATAATTCAATAATTATAAAATAAAAAATAATGCTGACTCATCATATCTCATGAAGCCTCTAGATGTAGACAAAGCACCCTTCAATGTCTATTTTTAACACATTTCATCAATTTACTGATGTGTTAAGTTTTTTTCTCAATTCATGGAGTGCATTGGAGATGCTTTTAGATAAATAATTAAGAGGTTGATGCAATTGGACAATTCCTTATATTTATCAGTTCAGATTTCTTGCGTGTTTTAAAAGGTTCGATAAATTAATTTTTGAGTTTTGTATTGAAAAAATTTGCTTGGTGGAGCTATCCAAATTATCTCAGGCCAATCTCATTACAGAAGTTTATGTCTATTCAATGATATCCTTCACAAATTATAAAGTCGCGATTTTAATCGAGTCCGTTTAAATAAAGAACGCGCATTAATTGATTGATTTTTGATATATTTCATAAAATATCGACGAGCTTCGTGTTGGTTCTATTTTCACATTTCGAACTGCGTTAGAAGTCAAAATATATTGTTATAAATTTCTTTTTGTAAACACGTCGCTTGTCCAAATTAATAATATATATATGTGAGTAACCTTATACACGTGATCCTAAAATTAAATTTTTGGTCCATTTTTCTATTTCTTCTTTTCAATCACACATTTATCAATAAAATGATATTACACATAAACTCAAAAAGATTCATTACTTTTTAACTACACATTCTCTTAAAAATCGATATTCAAAAAACTACTTTTTCAAATAAAATCTTTAAAGTGTGTGTGGTAACACTGTAACAGTTTTCAATTTTTTTCTCCCTTTTAAGATAAGATATATGGTTGAAAAGTGGAGAGATAAAATTTGGATGATTAAAAAGTAATTTGAAAAATTGCGTTGTTTATAAATTGATTTATAAATTATACTGATTACGTTACATAACAGAGTTTTAAAATGGAAACCAAACAAGGGCTTTGCGTCATTGCATTAATCACTCATAAACCCACATTGTTTTTAGTATTATTGTAGTTGATCATCTTCTTACACCTGCTTGATCATTACAAGGAAAACGTGAATTCGCAGTAAAATTTGATACAATATATATGGAGGATCATTTGGATTGGGACAAGGGAAATCTAATAATACGCATATCTACATAAATAAATATTTCATATTGTGTTTGTTCATACATTGATGTCTGATTATATTGTATATAGCATTGATGGTTTTAAAAAAATGATCTCCTAAGTATCAGTAACGTTAACACACCAGTTAATTGGTAGATCATTTTGGCTAAACATTATAATTCAAAATTATCATGGACACTTTTTAACCACACACATTTTCTATTTTCAATTTTTAACCACACATCTTACCTAAAAATCCAAATAATACACATTATAAATCAAATTCCCCTTTGACCATGCCGCAAAATGGGCCGTTAATTATCGGGATCTACCATATAGTTATTCACAAATTAATTGGGTTACATGTTACTATAGGTACGTAGGAGATCAGTTCTAATGATTTCATAATGTCATATAACTTTCATGGCATTAGCACGATTCTTATTGTAATCAATCATATTTCAGGAAATTCCTTAACTTCTTGCCACTCAGGTACTCTAATTCATCAATCATGTATATAGTTAGACAGCTCTACATGCAAAAGAGGAGAGGAATAAAGTGATTTCCCATCTATTTCAGCACAACGTGTCTAAAGGATTTATACCCGGCCCACTCCTAAATTTGGAAATTGTTGGATGAATTTGTCAATATTGACGTCAAAACAAGTAGAAAGATAGTTTGTAAATTCGTGCCGAAAATTGAACAGAGTAACGGCAAAGAAAATACAAACAAGAAGAAGAAAAGTAGGGACAAAGCCGAGGCAAAAGTTTGACTCTTTGTCTTTAAGTCGAATTTGCCCCGAAACGGTGCCTACGGATTTCGGCAATCGACTCCCAAGATACAACGGCTACACTTGTGTTTGTAGCACTCCAAAACACAAGTACAACGAACCAAATTTTGGATTATGTACTCCAAAGATGAAATGAAGGAAAATCAAAACAAATGCAATGACTTTGTTTTTGGATAGAAGAGATGATAATATATGTTTTGCATATCAAATTGTGAGGAATAGGACACCCAAATGGTCCTATTTATAGACTATGAAAGGGTGTTAACGAAATAGTTGAAGCCAAAACATGCACCCTTTCCAAACCATACACCATTATGAAAAGGTGTCAACCGTGCGGCTGCACAGTTATAGTCCGTGCGGTCGCACGGTTTTACTCAAAAACTGAAATTGAATTTGACGTGTGATCGCACAGTTTCCCAACCATGCGGTCGCACGGTCAAATATTTTGACTCGATTTCGTTCTTTTTCGTAATTTCTCATTCATTCTATATTGGTTTTCGAAGTGTCAAATATACTCTTCAATACATGTAGAGAAATCAAAATTCGATCCCCGTTTGTGAGCCCCGTAGCGGCGAAGTGGTAAACAATTTTTCCTAAACGGATTGAGTCGAGTTTTTGAGTATTTAGCCGAAGTCGACATGAAGTCACTTTAATCGATTTTCAATTCTCCATTTATTTAACCAATATCCAATAGGGATTTCTCACGGTGTGCTGAATCTATACCCCACTCATCATTGTCGTTGGTAATAGGACGAAGATGTTATAAGTTAGTGAAAGCATGCATGTTGTCAAAAATCAGAATGGACGTTCTGTTTGTATTTTATTTTGTATTTTCATTTTCGAAAATATTTTGTATTTCCTGTTTTCATTTTTGTTTTCAAATTTAATGAAAACGCGTTTGGTTTGTTATTTCTGAAAACTGTTTTTGAAAATGAAAAGTTGGAAAACACGTTCTGTTTGAAATTTTTCAGAATACTACTTAAATTATTTTTAATTAATTTGCTTGCAGAATGTTACTGACTCAAACTTAAATTTCCTTTCACAATACACTGAAAACATGGTTACATGCAACACATTAATGTGAGCATTAAGAGTCTATATTAACACAGCTTAATCAGGTTCGGGATTTGAGAAAGCTCCAGTTCTATAAAAATCCAGAAAATGAAAGTTCTTTCAAAACCACCAGAGTTCATTTATCAGTACATTTTTTAAAATATAACAACAAGAATTCTCACTTAATTTTTTTTTTTTGTAATGTTGATATTGAATTCAATAAAAATTTATTTAAACTTAGTTCCAAGTTATGATAATTCTTAAAATATATATATATATATATATATATATATATATATATATATAAGCTTAATTCCAAGTCAGGATAATTCTAAAAAAAATAATAAAAAAATAAAAACTTTATATTAAACTTAGTTCCAAGTTAAGATAATTCTTTTATATAAAAAAAAAATTCTCAAAATGCGTTTTTCGCGTTTTGGAATTTTTGTCGAAATACACATAAAACGCCCAAAACGAGATTTTGGACGTTTTGTATCCATTTTTTTTTTTTTTTTTCAAAATGCGTTTTCGAAAATGATAAAGAGAATGCGTTTTTAGCGTTTTCGAAAATAAAAATAAAAAACGATCTCAAAACAGTAAAGAAAACAGGGGCTTAACTTTTCATAAAAGACATGAACTGTAGTGACAACTGACAACTTTTGTTTTCTACACGATTCGGGTAGTTAAATCTACACAAAACCTGATGAAATAGAAGAATTTCTACTTAGGGAGGAAAAAAAAAAAGGAAATTGATGGACTGATCCCATCCGGTTCGCATGGCTGAGGACCCACCTGAGACCTGCAAATTTATTTTAAAAAAAGAACTGCAAAAAAATGAAAAAAGAAAAAATTTAGAAAAAAAATAAAATGGACAATAACGACCCACAGGGCGCTCGAAGGTCCCTCGCCGCGAACTCGACTCATTGACATCCCCCTTCTACTCACTTTATGTTATATATAACTTTTGTATGTTGAATCCCCAACTTGGAGTTAAATGAAACCAAAGAAAGTTTGGAACCTAATGTGAACAATAATATTGATGGAATTGGACGACTACAAAGAAGTTTGAGGACTCAATGGTATAAAACTGCAAGCTAATTGGAATGTTTCATCACTTTAGGGAACTGAAATGGAATATTGCTAAATTGAGGACCTACTTGGTCATATCGGGAAGTTGTTGGACCAATTTTGTTGATTTTAGAATTTAAGAACTTTATTGAATAAGGTCAGAAGTTGAAGGAATAAACTGATTGGGAATTAGTAGTTGAGGGACAAGTTGTGCAGATACAATAATAGTTGAAGCTACCTTGAGTTTAAAGGAGGAAAACTTGATGCAAAGTTCGGCCTCCTCTTAATGGCACAATTTTACAACTCGGTTATGTACTTCAATTTGACGGTGTGTTCTTTGATTTATACGTATAATTACTTTCTTTAGTTATGAAAAATGTTTGTAATCTAATTTTAACTTTATCTTCTCAACTACTGAATTCTACTAGACGACGACAATAATTATAATAATAAAAGATTTTATTTACTCAAATAAAAGTTAGGTGTAGTTAAATCAATAGTTGAATAAAATGAATAGAATAATTTCCTTGAAACGATAACTCGGTCTTTATCTCCAATTTACTAGTTTATTCGACTATTTACACGAGATATTTACTGAATAACTTTTGATTCCATTGGTTATTCATTATATCAATTTTGATTGTGTCAATCGTTGACATCGTTATGGTGCCAATGATAGACACAACTGTGGTCTCCACATATAGAGGGGTCACAGCACATGTGCCTGCCGCTGGCTCCATAACGGTGTCAGCGGTTGGCACTAAATCTTTTTCGTTCATTATATATACCAATTTAAATTATTTGTAGCATTTATTTGATTTTTTTTCCATTAATTTTTTTTTCACGAAGCAAATGTGTTGTTGTATGATTCATACGGGCGGAGCCAAGAAGTAATTTCAGTAAAGGCATAGGTTAATTAAAGAAAAAAGTAAAACAAAGAAACACAAAATTGTTATAAATAATGTATATATGTGAATGACATTACCATTATATCCCTGTAAACTTTACAATATTACGATTGTGCCATTGTCCACTCCTATAAATAGGAGCCTATACTTACCAATTTATCACACCAATTCTTGAAGAGAAATTCTCTCCTCTAAACTCTCTCCATTTCTCTCTCTATGTTGTTCTTATGATTTCGATGATTTTATAACACGTTATCAGCACGAGTCTCTAACCAATTGAGTAATAACGGGAGTATGCTCTACAGTTGCATCTAAATGATGAGCCTCTGTATCAGAAACCTGATTATTACTAACCAATGTTTCCTTTTCTCTCAAACTGAAAAAGAATGATTCTGGCCGATCCAGATATCCGATCGACGATCGGCCACCGCCATCAGAACGGGCTTGTCAAGGAGAAGACTCGCCTAAAATTTGGCGCAGAACCAACGGCTGAAACAAAAGATATCGACCGAAGAAGAAAATCTGAAAAACTGTGCAAAAACAGATATCTGACCGAAAATTGAAATGCTTATTCCGGACGATTCTGAACTCCGATCGACGATCGGCCAGCGGCATATCAACGGGTTTTTCTAGGAGAAGACTCGACTGAAATTTGGCGCAAATCCAACGGTTAAAACGGAAGTTATTGTCCGGAGAAGAAGATGCTGGCGGACTGAAAAATGATGATTCCGGCCAAACGGTTGATCTTTTGGAAAATCGGAGACCACCGGCATGTTCAGGATGCCGAGGCACATATTATGGTGATGGGTCAATTTTTCCGATCACCGGCGCGTGGCGGCCGGCGGCGGCGGCGCGTGGCGGATCCGGCGATGACGAAAGGCAGTTTGTCCGTTTTGATGAATTGAATTTTTCTATGATCTTATTTTTCTGTTTTGTGCAGTTTTTAAAATATTCCGGCGGTCGAACATGGCGGTTTTCTTAAAAACTGTTTTTGGAGCAATCCTGACGAGATTTTGAACTTCGGACCAAAAGTAAGTTTGTTCTAAATTAAATTTTAAACCTATTGACGGTTTCAATTTATTCATATGAGCAATATATTAAAATATGGACGATTTTGCCCTTAATAATACATACAAGTATAATAATCGTAAATTAACGATTAATATGTGATCAATTGAATTATATTATGCTGCCACCTACATGGTTGGTTTTACCACCTACATGGTTGGCTTTACCCGGTTTAATTATTTCATTATGTCGATTCCGCCTATATGGCCGGTTTAATTGTTTCATCTCGTTGATACCGTCTATATGGCTGGTTTAATTATTTCATCACGTTGACACCGCCTATATGGTCGGTATATCAATTGAATACATATAAACACCTCAGTTGTTGGTTAATTCTAACATATTAGAGGGTTGTTGTCAACATATATACTTGGTGGTATAACCCCAGTATCGTTATTGTTAATATATATATACAATATTATTGTTATTTGATACTTCATTAAATGATACCAGAAGTTATCAATACTAAAGTTAGAAAATATTTTATCAAATGATACCAGAAGTTATCATTACCAAAAGGTTGATAAATATTAATAAAATGTTTTATCCAATGGTACCAGAAGTTACCAATATCTGAATTTGAATGGGTGGATGAAAATTATTCAACAAGAGAATGTTGATGTATGATAAGATAATATCACATGATAGCACGGATATAGCTAATGTGAAAATAATCTCATCAGTATTATGAGATGAATGTTAGATGATAAGTGCCTGGAAAAGTTCTTGCACGAGCACTTATATATTCCAGAAGAAGTACATATTTACTCCAGAAGAAGTAAAAATTATCATCTAAACATACTGAAATGATATTATTATTGCTCCTGAAGAAGCATAAACGAGACATACATGCAAAATGCAAAAGGGGAAAACATTTATGATCCTCAAAATTAGAGATGTGTTTCGGGAGTAGCCGTATCCTACCACCTCTGACCTTTTGAGGAAATAAAGAAAAAAGTGTGTTTCAAGAGTAAGAAATACTCCATACTCTACCACTTTAAATCTTTGAGGTACACAAGATTAATACATTGATAAAATCCTAGAAATTTATGGTGTGTCTCAAGAGTGAGAATACTCCGTACTCTACCACCACCTATTCTAGAGTTCACAAAGATAAATTTACATTAACCGGACTCCATTTTCGCTTGATTCCCCTTCCTTGCGACCAATCTATCTTTACTCCTGCTGGATCTTGTATTGGAATATATGATTGCAACTTATCCAGCAGTTCCTCGATAGTAGGAGCAGAAATAAGGATTCTCCTAGAAAATGGAGATATGAATCCCTGTTCCACAGCATAATCAAGAAATGTTAGCAAACCATCAAAGAAATTGTTTACATTTAAAAGCCCTATAGGCTTAGTATGGAGATCTAGTTGAGCCCATGAAGTAATATTAAAGATTTCTTCTAAAGTACCAAAACCTCCAGGCAGGGCTATGAAGGCATCAGAACCATATAACATGCAAGTTATGCGTTCATGGATAGATAAGGTTTGTACTTCATGCCCTCGTGTTTTGCCTGCAATATCAGCTAAAGGAGTAGGTATAACACCTATCACTCTTGCTTTCTCTACTAGAGCGGATTGTGAAACACAACCCATCAATCCACTGCTACCTCCTCCATACACGAGAGTGATACCTTTCTCTCCCAATTTCTTTCCTAAATCCACGGCTGCTTCTAGATACCCAAAACCTTTTCCCACTTTTGATCCACAAAATACACAGATAGTTTTGATCTGTCGAAATTTTGGTCCTTCCATTTTTGAAAGTAAAGAAGGAAAATGTTATTTTGGGATGCATGAACTATGAAAAATGTTTGGCTATTTAAAACCGAAAAACTTCACTATTTACTGGTCGTTTTTCGAAAAAGTGAAGATTTACTTTTGACAAAATCATCCTACTCACCTTTCGGCGATTTAATATTTTTAACCAGCCTTTATCAAAACTCGTGAAAGGAAACAGAAAAAATATTTTATATGTGCATATATATCAAATGATTTACCTTGTATTAATGCTGCATAGCCAAAGCATCATTGTTTATAACAGCATGACAAACAGGATCTTTTACTATTATATTTTTGAGACTATATCTCTCTTTATCGTTGATGAATTTAGCCCATAAAGATAGTAGCTCACGCTGCACATATCCACTAGGGTGCGTCTCAAGAGTCAATCGGATATCATCCAATGACTCCTTACTCAGTCCACCCTTAATGAAGTCTATCTTATCATCTCGATTTATGGATGAATATCCTATTGATTTACAACGGGTATCACATGTCCATCGAGCACATTTGTAGCAACTATTTAATCTTTTTGCTCTTCGCTTCTTTGCAAAAGTACTCTTACCTAAGCCAGGCTTGTGCTTAGAAAATGAATCTGGTAATTCACCAGCTAATCGAACTTTTGCTTCGATCAACCAGCGAACATCTTCTGGCATGCCATGATCCATCAGCAACCTCAATCTTTCGAGCCTAATTCGATAAATTTTTCTCAAATCATTTACTGGAAGATTGGAATAATATTTGCGAATATTTGAAAGTATGATATCCATTTTTGATGGATCTAGCCTTCTTCCCAAATCATCTATTTAAATGCATTATTCAACGCGTAAAAGAGCGGCGGCTCCGCGTGTCAGTGATATGGATTCCATCAAGAAATAATGGAATAAATTATTGAAAAGGTGAGATAATATGCCATTACCTTTTTCGATATAAGGGAAGATTTGGCGACAAGATTGAGATTATGAGATATTTCCTTGGATATTGTACCTGATTTTTCGGTATACTAAAAGTAATAAAGGTATACTGATTTGAACTATATAGAATACTGATGAAATAAATGTTGTATTGAACCAGAAGTTCATACATATGTACAAGTGAAATATCTTATTGAACCAGAAGTTCATACGTACAAGTGAAATATGTATATAGTATGAACCAGAAGCTCATAAATGAAATATACATTGTATTGAACCAGAAGTTTAGCGATATTGTATTGAATCAAATATTCATACATAGAAATGAAATAAAACCGTATAGAACCAGAAGTTTAGCGATATTATCAAAAGTTCCAAATTATTTTCTATGAGAATAACTTATTCAGAAATTGTTTATCATACAACAATATTCTATGTCAAACAGGGAATAGCTCAAGAAGCTTTATTATTTGTAAAAGTGCGATATGCATACACTCCACCAAAGCGCACTGAGATATATGATTGAAATTACATCCCTAAAAGAATGACATGTGTTATGGCATTTTAGCCGATTGATAATATTTGAGAACATTATGGTGAAAACACGCCTGAAGCGTAATTATGCCTGAAGCATAATGACTATCGATTCCAAAAATAAATATCTCTTGAATGATTGAAATGATTCCTTTGAGGCTAAATACTCAAAGTAAGTAAAAGGGACATAGTCAAATGATGAGATATTCAGGTACCTGATGATAGAACATATAAAGAGATCTCTCCACGTTATATTGAGATGGAATCGATAAATAAGTCGACTGCATACCCTCTTATGAAATAAGATTGATGAAATCATAATTCTTTGGCCAAGTATGAAACCCTAATGTAGGGATTATTGTTCAAGGACCTGAAGTCCAAATGCTTAAATGTGTAAAGCCAGTAATTATATGTACAAATGAAAAATATTTCACAGTCGTAAAAGACGACTAGTTGCGCGCGAAATTTTTCATAGAACTGGCATGACATATGGTGGATAGACTATAGTCTAAATCACTAGCTTGAGCTCCTTGATATACCAATGAGTGAGATCAAAATGTATGATTCTCATCTCGGTACTTTGGGAGTATTCTTTGATGTACCAGTTGATCGCGGTACGTTGGGATTTCAAGTAAAATGATTGTAGATTATATGTCGAAATTGATATCTATTTCAATGATTGATTATGCTCCTGCAAAATTAGAAATTGCAGTTTATAAAGTGTAAGAACATACATGTATAAATCATTGAAAGATTCAATATGCCCAGATTAGTATCACTATAGAATGATACAAATGACTCCATGATATAATATGTTGAAAGTGAAATTGGAGTGTACTATTTATGACATCTGGGAAATTGATTATTCACTAGAAGTGAATACGAAAATGAATATTCACCAGAAGTGAATTTGAAATTGATTATTCACTAGAAGTGAATTTGAAAATGAATATTTAATTATTCACTAGAAGTGAAAGATGCAATCTATGAAAGTGAATTATAGATTTGATTATTCACCAGAAGTGAATTCTAAATTTGATTATTCACCAGAAGTGAAAAATACAATGAAAAGATTCGTGATTGCACCAATATACATGTAATATTCCATGAAAGGAATAAATACGCGTTGCACTCTTTTTCCCTTAGCTGAGGTTTTGTCCCACAGGGTTTTCATAGCAAGTTTTTTTTAATGAGGCAACAGTTGAGGCGTATTGATGAAAATTAATGAGAATAATGCACTCTTTTTCCCTTCGCTGAGGTTTTGTCCCACAGGGTTTTCCTAGCAAGGTTTTTGAGGCATCATCATAGCTATCAACAAGCTATAATTCAGCAACACATTGTTATACTGGAATGATATCAACAAATGAAGAAAATCATACACATCTTATGAAGAATGTTATGATATCGACTACACACAAGAAGATTTTCATATATATTCCAGAAGAAAGATGATATCATTATTCAAAAGGTTCATGAATACTTGATTGCACACTTCAGGGGGAGAATCATGCTGTCATGCTGTACTCTTTTTCCTTCGTCCAGGTTTTGTCCCACAGGGTTTTCCTGACAAGGTTTTAACGAGGCAGCGGCTGTACTCTTTTTCCTTCGTTCAGATTTTGTCCCATTGGGTTTTACTGACAAGGTTTTAACGAGGCAGCACTGAAGCACTGAAGAACTTCAAAGATTCAATACATGATTTGTTCTACTTGAACATTAAGACTCAACGATTGACGATGGCCAATATCAGGGGGAGCAACTGTACTCTTTTTCCTTCGCTCAAGTTTTATCCCATTGGGTTTTCTTAGCAAGGTTTTAACGAGGCAGACAATTGCGTAATATGTCATTCAAGGGGGAGTGTTATAAATAATGTATATATGTGAATGACATTACCATTATATCCCTGTAAACTTTACAATATTACGATTGTGCCATTGTCCACTCCTATAAATAGGAGCCTATACTTACCAATTTATCACACCAATTCTTGAAGAGAAATTCTCTCCTCTAAACTCTCTCCATTTCTCTCTCTATGTTGTTCTTATGATTTCGATGATTTTATAACAAAAATAATATTAATACTGTTAAAAAGTTTTGCATTTGTTGTCAGGGGCGAACACAGGGGGTCCTAGGGGTCACGTGACACCCCCCCCCCCCCCCCAATTTTGAATTTTTTTTTTTTTTTTTTGAAAAATCCAAAAAAGATGCTTGGAATAATTGATTTTTTTTTTTTTAATGGAGATAATGTTTGGACTTTGAATAATTGAAATTTATGCGTATTGAATAAATTGTTTTAGATGAAATATATGTAAAAGATTGTAGCATGTACTCAATAAATATAACATCTTTTTGGTATCAATTAAAATTTATATTTTAATCTTGCTCAAAGTCAACAATCAATTTCAACCACAGATTTCATAGGATCCACACTTTTTCAACAACACATCTCATCAATTTTTATTAAAATCTACTAAAAATCTAATTTTAATCTACACTAAATAGGAACATAATTAATTGAAATTTGAATATGTTAATTGATTGTTTACCGTGATATAATTTGTCAATTTCTTTTGAATTATAACATAGATCTTATTGAAAATCATTTAGTATATTTGTAAGATTGCATATTATTTAGTACATTATTTTTTGTGAATTTGAATTTTATCGTTATTTTCTTTTCCTAAAAAAAAAAAAAAAAAAAAAATTCGGGCAGCTCCCGTTGGGTCTACCGCAAACTGTACCCCCTAATACAAAATGTCTGCATTCGCCAAGGTTTGTTGCATTGTCTTCTCCCCCCCCCCCCCCCCTTTTTTTTGGCTCAGGTTTATGCCACTTTCCTTTCTATGATATACTAGTAATATTTACGCGCGTTGCACGAAGCGATTTATATTTGTGTTTATTCGCATGAAATTAGTAATAAAAAAAAAGTTATTTGTTTGTACACATTAAAATTGAAATATAATTTATTGTTTAAATTTGATGTGTTAAAATTAGGAAATAATTTATGGTATCAATTCCATGTGATTAATTTAAAGAACATAAAACAATATTGTTTGTATATACATTTGAAAAAAATCAATCACAGTACAAATCAATGGTTAGGATTGCATTACAACTTATTCTGATAATTGGGATCAAAGACAAAGGGGACTATAACAAAAACAATATTAAATAGTCTGAAAGTCAATTGCTCTATATTTCCAACAAATTGCTTGTTTTCCTTAATGACAATTGCACGACCTAAACCACACGTAACTACAATAACATCCAGGTCCCCAACATGTGTTCTATCTGCCCTTCTCATCCTGAATAAATGATATTAACTGCTTCTGAATATAATTCCTACAAACACATGGCAAACACATATGCTAATTCATAACATCACGAAACTGAATAACGAAAATCAATGCCAATAAACCATATGCCCTTTAATTTGTTCATAAACTTTTAAAAAGAAAAGTCAATAGGACTTATTATTACTCCCTCAAGACATAATGGAAGGTTCTTACCTCATGAATAATTTCAGAGCAAAAACTTAAAAATACCAAAGAAAATAAGAAAGATGAAACAAATGTTACAAAAATAGTACCAGCAACAAGAACCGAGCCACGAACGTAACCATAAGAGGAGCTCTGCCAAAGTTTTAGACAATGTTTCACAAATATGTTTGATGTACTTGTGATGGTTTTCACATGGTCGGGTAATGCAACTGCAAATTTTTATGCATTTTTAGTTTCTTCATCATCATAAGCTTCTGGGATGCACTTAATTTTTTTTTATTCAAATTCTAGTTTTGAAATGTAATGAAGAAGGGAAGAAATAGCGCGGATGAATGTAGAATGAAATGTAGTTGAGACTCGATCTTTTATGACCAAAAATGAAACAAAACAAATATTTCTACTTAAAACGCAATTTTGTGATGCTTATCAAACACATATTTCTATTTAAAACGCCACAAATCTTCCAGTTGTAACTTGTATTCACTCCAACATCAATACATTGAGGTAAATCAAATATAGAATCGAATAATTAGAAAAGTTATTTACCTGATCATCCTTCAGGAAAATTGTGATCTTGGTTTTCCTGGAAAGTTGATCTCCATTGACAACCTTTGTAAAATTGAATTAGCCTCCTGACGCATCCTGGTGGATTCATGCATGCATAAATGCAAATTTGGACATTAATAGATTGTTTTCGCTTTTTAATGAGTAGTAATTATGCTGAAAAGCTAAGCATCTTCCTTCATTAAAGGAATCACAACAAGATTATTATAAACAACAATTCAAACATAAACTAACATCTACACATTTATTAAGTAAGATCAATAAAAAGAATGCTGAAATAAAGAGATTCATGCCACAAACATATCTGCATAAGCTCATCATATACAACATCGTGGCAAAACAAAGTATGGGTTTGTGTGAAGAAAAAACCTTCAATATCAATCAAAAATATAATTTTTCTCTCCTTGAAAGACTTTTCTCTTCTAAAATTTAGTCTAATAACTAATAAATATTTCTTGCTTACTATAACAAGGGGAATCATAAAAATTATAGGGAGGGTAGAAGGCTGCAAATCTTCCAATTAATAAAACCTAAATAAGCTTAAGAAATAAAAATCAGAGCTCTGCCATAAAATTTCTAACTCCATAAAGTAGAAACTATTCGATAAGCTTAAGGAAAAATATAAATGTTTTTCCTTTAGAATTAACTCGTATTAATAAGGTAAATAAAATATTATACCTTGTCCTTGAGAATAGTTGACCTACAAAGTATTGTAAACATTCATAAGACCAACCAGACTTACTCATTTGTAATGAAAATGAGCCTTAAGAAGCAATCTAATACCCTGCAGAATATAACATAGGCAACATTAAGTTCTTCAAGCTTCACACTACATAAATTACGACACATGACAACTGTACATAAGTCTATTGAAAGTTCACCTACATAACAAATATGAAACGGCATGATTCAAAATTAGTAAAAGTGTTTTCATTTCAACTAAAAGTGCTGTTTTTGATCCTATGAATAGTAATTTTGGAACTTGATTTTATATATAGTAGGGAAATAGAACTATAGCATATTATATTAATAAATATTAAATAAAAACAATAAGTATGCAATGTAAAAGAAAATAATAATTATTATTATTACTAATAAGATAAGAGCAGGAAAAAATTATAGTTTTGGAACAATGCCTGTTTATAGTATTCTTATCTATAGTAGTATAAAGAAACTTAAAGAAACATATGCCACCACACAGAGAGTAAGAAATGCAAACATGAATTTAAATGATAAAATAGTTTGATGAATCCATTTTGTAAAGTAACCATTTAGCGGTATGCATGCATACTATATAAATTTCAGCATAAGCAGGGAAAAAAAATGAAGTTCTCCAATAAAACAAAACGTGGTTAGAAAAATACAGATGGGAACGTTACTGTTCATGTTTTGAGTTGTCTGATGAGCAGGGTCTTCAGGTTACCAACTCGAGAATCACGTGTAACTTGGAAAATAACCAGTTCTTTATATTTAGAGAAAATAAAGAATAATATATTGTTGTGAAAATGAAGGACAACAAGGCTAAATATATACCAGAAGAACAGCAATATCTGATTGGATGACCAGAGTTTTTTTTTTAAAATAATTGCTAGTCATTTATATTGAACTGAGAAAAGGGGGGCACGGATCAAAATGGCACTGGTAAAGTTTAGGATGTCCTATAATTGATCTGATTGTTGAAAATTCAAAGTCATGCATATCCATTTATTCACTTACAATAATAGATGGCTGTACATTAGATACATGAAACATCTTAGTCGTCATTTAAGTTCTGATAAGATTATTATTACATACTGCTTTATAGAAACTTTTCTAACAATGTCTTTCTCCAGAAAGTACGACTTTCTCATTTTCTAGGTTCAGATCAGCGTAAGTAGTCCTATTTTGTGTATATAAAAATAAGAATGCTTGAAAAATAAACATGTAAACAACGGCACGACATGCAAGCAATTATCAACATCAAATTTCGAAAAGTTGATGATAAATAATTTACTAAGTTGATTATAAAAATAAGCTACTCAGATAATTTTCAATAGAAATGATAAGTTGGAATTTTCCAACTGTGAAGCTGGACACAGGTCCACAGCCATTTGGAACTTCCAAAAACTAATCAGTGATCCCCCAGCTTCATAAGTACATAAAAAGGTCCATGAATCAAATGAACGTAATGGTAACAAAAAACACTAAAGCATTGCACAGAAAAAAGGCTTTATTTATGTCATGTTTTAGCCGCTTTACTCAAATTTTCTCTTCAAGATGCTTACCTGATGGAGTAAGGGTACGTGCATTAATGAAGGATTGCACCATGCCATTACCAAAAAATCCAAGCAACTTGGCACCAAATCCAGCAGCTGAGAGGTATGGAATAGCCTGAACTCAAATTTAACAGTATCATAATTGAATCAGATTTTTTTAAAGCTGGATTAAAAAGACAAGTCTCTATACGGTAAACTCCATTTGGGCTTGGAAGAAATTTAGTCAAGATAATACCATAGCTAAATTCGACGATTTACAGATTAGTGAGCATGACTGAAAAAATAATCTACATGATATTTATTAAAGAAACTCATATTACCTGTAGCTCTCTTTCGCGGTTGATAACATATTCTGTATTTGGTCCATACAATCTAATTGTCAAGTTTATAACGTTCTTGTTTTCTTCTCTCACTGATACCTTGAGTACTGTACCAATAAATAAATAGAGTCCTTAGGATGAATCTCATGCATGATTACTTAAGCACGTAGGGAACCAACAAAGTTACTAAAGTAAGATTCACTATGAGTTCTAGTTTTATAAAGCTTAGAGGTAAATCCATTTGTTATCACAAAAATGGCTTTACATGGCAGCAAACAAATTAGAGACAGCAAAATAGAGGCATACATAGATTTGTAATGCCACCGGACATAGTCTCAAGAGAGAAATCAGACTCATCCAAATCTGACCATTGCTTGAACAGATCCTTGCATAACTCCCTGCGAAAATAATGAGAGCATATTAGAAAGGAATTGGTTAGAAGGGAAAAGAAAAGCATTCTTGAAGTGTAAGTATAAGATACAACATCAATAACAAATTCGAATTTACTTTGGAGTTAAAAAAAAAAAAAAGTGAAGAATATAATAGAGTCAAGACAACATTCATGTGTCTGTATCGACACACATCCTAAGTGGAATTTATTTGAATTGACTGTTTTCTTTTTGACAAACTAATTCTATCACCCGTGCGATGCACGATATTAGATATAAAAAATAATATTACATTAAAATAACTATTAAAAATGTTACAAACAATACCTGTTCGGCGGCTCCAAGTTGTATTATAATATGGATTGTTTGTGTTTTCTAGGTAAGATATGTGGTTACAAATTAAAGAGAGAAAATGTGTGTGGTTAAAAAGTGGTTTGAAAAATTGTGTAGATTATAATTTGTATTATAACCCCTCAGCCGAACACTTTCTTCATGTTGTTCTTCACAAAACTATAAAAACTAAACACCGATGCTGAAGCAAACAGCATAGAACAATGGAATTAAGACAGGAAAGGGGATTACTCCCAAAATTTGGACAATTTCCTGTTATTTTCTGTGAGAATCAGATTAGTAGCACAACAAATACCCCTTTTTTTTAAAAGCAAATACATCTAATTAATTTTATGAAACTACTGCCACTGGCCTTTATTCTCATATAATAATAGTCAAGCACTCAAAATCATTGCACAAAAAGCTACCAGATTTTGGAGGATGCAGGGGCTGACATAGTCAGGATTTAGAGATTTTTTATTGGCTAAAATATTAAAATGTAAAAGCTTTATCCCCACTTGAGATTTCTTGTGACAATAATTATTGTCAAATGGCAGATTAATTACCAGTAGAAGAAGGGTTTCGTGCTTTGAGAATTCAGCCACTTCATATTATAGAAATGCAGACTCTGCCCATAATAATGTAGTGGATCAACCTGCTCAACATAAAAAGATAAAGAGTCAGTGACATTTTTTTATTACAAAAAATAGTATAACAAGAAAAAAATGATATTAGAGAACAGATTTCTCACCGCTTCTAGCGAAAATAATAAGCATTAACAGAACATTACCATTCAAAAGAAGCTCATTTATAAAATGAAATGCACATCTACAACCAAGAGCTGATAGCCTTATAAGTTATGGGCATAAATAGAAGCAAGAAAACATCATCTTATTATACTTCCCAATTATTCAAAGTAATGATAGACAACATTAGCATACACGTAGTTTCTTTCCATATCAAAAACCCAGGAATGGTCATTATTCCATGCTTTGTCACTGACAACACCAAGAAAATGAACTAAAATCAAACAATACACAAAACTAAAAAATCTCACATTAAACATCAATAACCACTAACAACAATTACAATAAATAGAAAAAACACTAATATAGAACTTACCTCAAAATAAATTGCTAAAAATCCACAAACTATTCAGTCCACTCATCTACAATGAACTCCCCAACTCTGTAATTTCACAAAAGCTCCTCTTTAGGCATATTAACCTCTAAACAATACACAAAGACAATGATTTTTCTAACATTAAAATACAAAATAATAACTCAGCGGAATCAAAATCACATAAAAACCCTATGTGCAGAATAAAGCAGCACAAATAGACCTCAAAGAAAGAAAAAGTAAATAAAAGCCCAAAACATACAAAAACCACCAAATCATAGACCAAATAAAACTTACCCATAAACAAACAATCTATCTACAGAACGCTAGGTACCCCAAAGTCTATTTTACAGATTATAGGTACCCGAAAGCCTATTTTACGGATTAATATGATACGCAGAAAGAAAAATCAAAAAAGACATAAAATGTAAAAACCGATCGCATACATAAACGCTAACCTAAACCTGAACAAAAAAGCACCAAAGTAAAGTAGATACACAACAACTCTACTTAAAGATAAAAAAAATCGACATGGGAAGAGTGAAGAAGGCGAACCGAGATGAACGCAGCATAAAAGTACTAAGAGGAAGCATTGCCTTTATTTTTTTGTTGAGAAGGAGTTGGGAAGGAGACGTCGATGACGGAGAGAAGAAGACTCTCGAAGAGAAGAAGATTCTCAAAGACAGACAGAGAGAAAGAGCAAGACAGAAATGGAAGAGGATGTGTATCTGTATGGATGTATGGCCAAAACGAAAAGCGGAGGAAAGAAAAAACAAAAACTGGAAAAAACACGTTTCGAGCTTTAACTGAAGTCGCTAATTTTCGTCCATGAACAGTATTTTTACAACTTGATTTTATATATAGTAGGGATATTATCTCGAATAAAAGAATAATAACTAAGAAATCTTTTACTGACAATGAGGAATAAAATCATAAATGGTAAGAAATTCGTAGGTTGAGAAACAAGCTTTGTAAATTGAAACTCAGAAGTTGTCGAGAGGAAGTTTAAGTTACAAGATTACATTGCTATTTAAAAACTAAGAAACCTCTATAATGTATATTAATAAGTAACTGACCATTAACCAAGAAATTCTTGGAGCTTTCAAACAATTATTTAATATAGGAAAATTCTTTACTTAATAATTCAACCTCAATAAATGTGAAATAACCAAGTTTAATGGTTATCCCAGAAACATTATAAACCAATTATATTTTCAAAACCAATCAAAAATCAAATATCATCTTTATAACCCTTTAAACATATAGGATGAATACATAAATTGAAACTTAAACAAAGAGAAATGTTATTCATTCAATTTAAAGGAACAAAACCATGAAGTAATCCAAAACTAAGATTTGAAAATAGTCTTATCATCACCAAATAAGAATATAACTCACCAATACCTCCGACAAAACTGCACCATTCTACAATTCAAAAATAAGAAAAGTACCCAAAAATCTTTAACTTAACCATAGATATTAACAATAGTAGAATAAATCATGAAACCAAGAAAATGATATCATAAAGTCATTAGATGCATATGAGCATGTAAAAAAATTGCAGCAGAGAAGTTGCAAGCATAATAGAAAAAGAACAT
Source organism: Ligustrum vulgare (assembly GCA_963555705.1). Classification (NCBI taxonomy): domain Eukaryota; kingdom Viridiplantae; phylum Streptophyta; class Magnoliopsida; order Lamiales; family Oleaceae; genus Ligustrum; species Ligustrum vulgare. The sequence goes on along the minus strand of OY743173.1, from coordinate 34,223,671 downwards.
TTGCTTCTTATATATATCTGAATTGAAGTTCATATGACAATGAAATGAAATGCTAACAGAGTCACAAAACCAGCATTCGATGTAACTAAAACATGCACTACCAACTTACAATACCAAATAAAAGAATATGAGGAATTGAAATTACCTGGTCAAATTTGGTTTCCAATGAGAACTTAGACAACCTTTTCAAATGCTTTTTAAACAACCTAATCTTGAATTGTGCAAATTTGTTTCAACCTGCAATCAGATGAAAATAAAGTAAAAATCGAATTTAAAATAGCAGCAAGGTCAAATAAATTCACTTCAGCACACATCGTAATTAGTTGTCCTCGATGCTTCTGTCCAAGCCAGAAAGCAAGTATTGTGTAACATAGCAACCAACCTCAATGAAACAAAAAGTGGTTCAAAACCAAACCTAAGCTCACCCACCTATGACCCACCTTGTGTTTCATCAAAAACATGTTATTAATATTTACATATACTGAAAGCATGAATCGGGTTAAGATTTTTTTCATTTTGCTGACAATGTAAAACCAACAATGCCCCTGCTTTACTCAACAAAAATTGGGATTCAAGATTATTTATTTATATTTTCTATAAAAATGACACATATATTTTGATTGATGGCATACCTCAAAAAATACAAATTGAAGAACAACTCAAAATCTCTAAAGAAAATAATAAAGATCGAGAACAAAATGTCCAGGCACAGTCAGCGGGATATCGAAGAAGTGGGTAAACAAGCAGTACGAGTCTCAGTAAGGACCTCTTCAGTCGGATAAAACACAAGAGCCTCCTGAACATCAAGCTGACGAGCTTCTTCTGGACGCCATTTACAATTACCTATTCCAGATTGAAATACATCCACACAAAATAAAGAACTTTCAAACGAACACTCAAAGATGAACGCAATTAGACCGAGATCAACAAATAATTATCTCAAAGTAATTGCATAATGGGAGTTTCGGAGACGAAACAAAGCAAAATCAGCAACGTACCAAAAAGTGTCAATTAGACGACAGCAAGATCCACGCAAGGAGCAAGCGAAACTAACTGTCGAAGACACGATATGACCGGCGAGGAGGAAGACAGAGGGACGGAAGTGGTTGCAGAAACCCTAGGACAGCAGGATCTCCTGGAAGCTCGGTAGTGATTTTCTCAAATGTGAAAAATGAGAGAAGTCGTAGGCAACGAACATGAAAAATGAAATGTGAAATAGCGTGATTCTCTTTTTTCTGAGATAAAGCGTGTTTTTTCGTCCATGAATAGTAAAATTAGAAGTTGATTTTATATATAGTAGGGATATATATATATAGTTGGGAATCCTATCCGACTTCCTAGGTGGAGCCTAAAAACTCATCGATGATGTATCGATGTCTTTGTGCAGAAAAAAAAAGCCTAGTACATGCTATATATTCAACCTTAACTTACAAAAGCTCTCATAATTTGTTCATTAGAATATTTAGTTTAAGAGACTCACTACAAAAAAAAGGTCTCCAGCAACCAAATTTTTTGGTCGCTAAAGGATATTTAATGGTCGCTGAAAACATTCAGCGACCAATAAATCGTGGTTGCACGATGGTCGCTAATTCACCGTCGCTGAAAGTCTTTAACAACCAATTCATGATGGTCGCTAAAACTTGAATTTTTAGCGACCAAATATTTCTCTTGAATTGGTCGCTGTATATAACAAATTAAGGTACCATATTTGGTTGTAAAATTTTCACATTTAGCGACCACCTTAAACTTGGTCGCTAATGCTTACCTTTTAGCGACAAAAGTTTGGTCTCTAATGCTTACCATTCAGGGACCAAATTTTTTAGCGACCACGATAATTGGTCGCTGAGACATCACAAAAATTGTTTAAGCAACCAACATTTGATTGGTTGCTAATATATAACAACAGTGACCAAATTGTTTAAGCGACCAACATTTGATTGGTTGCTAATATATAACAACAGTGACCAAATAGTAAAATGCACATTCAACGACTACCTTAAAATTGGTCAGTAATATTTACCTTTCAGCAATTAATATTCAGTCCTAAAAGTACACCTACATGGACCAAAAATGGGTAAACAGCACAAATAGCCTTCAACATTTGATTTTCTTGCGAAAATGGTCTCCAACGTTTAGGTTTTAACATTTATACCCTTAGAATCACAAAACGTTGCGAAAATGGTCCATACCGTTTGATTCCTTTAGTTTCCACCATTAAAAACGTGCAAATAGCACAAATGATCCTTAACCTTTGAGTTTCTTCAATTGTTTAAGCGACCAACATTTGATTGGTTGCTAATATATAACAACAGTGACCAAATAGTAAAATGCACATTCAACGACTACCTTAAAATTGGTCAGTAATATTTACCTTTCAGCAATTAATATTCAGTCCTAAAAGTACACCTACATGGACCAAAAATGGGTAAACAGCACAAATAGTCTTCAACATTTGATTTTCTTGCGAAAATGGTCTCCAACGTTTAGGTTTTAACATTTATACCCTTAGAATCACAAAACGTTGCGAAAATGGTCCATACCGTTTGATTCCTTTAGTTTCCACCATTAAAAACGTGCAAATAGCACAAATGATCCTTAACCTTTGAGTTTCTTGCGATAATAGTTCATAACATATTAAAATCATGTTTGGCATATTTAGTTTGTAACATCCAAACGTTTGGCGTATTTAGTCCATAACATATTAAATCCCTAAACGTTTGGCATATTTAGTCCCTAACATATTAATCCCTTATTTGAGACCAATTATTTCAAATAATGTGGTTTGTAATTGTAATTTTTTGAAGAATTTGTGATTAAAAAAAATTTGAATTTATTTGTAGATTATTTTATTAATTAAATGTGTGGTTGAAAACGTGTTTTAAAAAAATAAATTTTATTCTGGATTTCTAAATTGCACGATAAAATAGTTAACAAAAATTCACTGCATTAACATTTCAACATATTTGTAAAATAAATAAATAAATAAATAAATTCAAGGAGCACAAATAAACAAATATATTGGACATCATTTTAGGAATTGAATAACAAATATGTTTTTATTAGTTCTACTTTCGATTTCGATTTTGAAAATCGATCGATTTGAAAAGTGAGTTTGGAGAATTGGGTTAAAAAGTAAGATTTTTTTTTTTAATTTATGCATAAATTAAAAAAAAAAAAATGATAGAATGTGGGAAAGAAAACGAGTTTTAAAAAAATGAAAATTTGAAAATCGATGTTGATTGGTTCTCAAAAATCGAAAATAAAAAATAGAAGTGATAAAAACAATTTTGTTATTTAATTCATAAAATAATGTCTAATGTATTTGTTTGTTTATATTCCATGAAATTTTTTTTTTTTTTATCAATAGATTGAACAGTTAATGCTTTGAATTTTTGTTAAATATTTTATTGTGTACTTTAGAAATTCAGAATAAACTTAATTTATTTTAAAACTTGTTTTCAACTATACATTCAATCAATAAAATAATCTACAAATAAATTCAAGTTTTTTTTTTTTTATCCACAAATTCTTCAAAAAATTACAATTAAATCCCACATTATTTGAAATAATTTGTCTCAAATAGGGGATTAATATGTTAGGGACTAAATATGTCAAACGTTTAGAGATTTAATATGTTAGGGATTAAATACATCAAACGTTTGAAAATTACAAACTAAATATGTCAAACATGAGTTTAATATGTTATGAACTATCATCGCAAGAAACTCAAAAATTAGAGATCATTTGTATTATTTGCACGTTTTTAACTGTGAAAACTAACGAAATCTAACGGTAAGGACCATTTTCGCAACGGTTGGTAATTCTGAAAGTATAAATGTCAAAATCTAAACGTTGGAAACCATTTTCGCAAGAAAACCAAAAACTGTAGACCATTTATACTGTTTACCCACCAAAAATATTTGGTTTGTGAATGTTGGCAACTTAGACCAATGCGTTGTCGTTAAAAGTATAGTTGTTATATACGTTTGAGACCAAGTCTCGATCGCTAAAAGATTCTCTTCATATGCTTCAACAATTACAAAATTAGTTGATGAATGCTAAAAAAAATATATTCATATGGTCCAACAACCAAATTAGGTTGCAGAATGACATTTACCAACCAAACTCTGATTGTTGAATCTTGTGTGGATAAAATACCTTTAACAACCAATTTCTTGTACATGCTAATATTATGTCCACATTTTTAATTCAACTAGCCACATTTAAATCAACAATATTGAGAATAAGAACAATAAATAAATTAACAAGAATTTAAGTTGGAAATGGTAAATTGGAATTACATTTTTAACAAAAAGTAATAGTCAATACATAACCAGAAATATCGATTATTTAACCACAATAAAATAAATTTCCATATTTTTCTTATAACTCAAACAATATAATCACAGTAATGAAACGATTTCAACCGATGGCGGCAATGAAGGCGGATCATTGGTCGGCCCTTTATGAGAATGCAGACAAGTCAATTCGTGCAAAATAACCTTTTATCCAAAGTGCAGTTACTGCATTAGAAAACCCAACCACACGTTAAGAAACTACAATCCCAACAATAGCTCCAGCAGATAGACCTTTGAGAACACAAATGAACAAAAACTTCTTCAACATTTTAATTTCAAGACCGATTCAACAGAAAATAAAATTTACTTTAACAAAGAACGAAGCAATATATTTATACGAAGTCACATGCACTTCCTTAAAAAATATGCAACTCAAACACAATCAGAAAAGCTTCTTACTAGCAGTTGAATATCCAATTCAGTAGAATAATCATGGGAAACACAGAATGCACATACAATCCTCATTCATTACAATTCCATCCCTACTCACTCTCCTCCTATCCCCACCAACCTCGGAGCCCCATTCGCATTGCAACTTCAGGAGCAGGAACAGAAGGTTCCAATATGGACTGATAACCATTACCATATATTTAACCAATAATAAGAATAGAAAATATAAACTGTCAATATCCACTGCCAAGCTATTATAAAAAGAACTGAAATAAAATAAAAAATATAATTAAAAAAAAAATTGAAATTGAATTTTTTTTTTTTTTTTTTTAATTCAAGAAGTTTGAACCCGCCCTCTAATTTTTTTATTTTTTATTTTTTTGGGAGAAATGTTCAGATACCATTACTGACTCAAGAGATTACTATTACCTTTAAGAAACCCAACCCATTATCTATGAATAGCTTTTCTGTGCAAATGTTATATTAACTGGGGAACACCTAAGCAGGGCGCTAAACCTACTTTCATTAATTTAGGAAAAATATGAGAGGGTTGCTTGATATGAGACAAAAGATCATCATCACGACATATAATTGAACAGCTAACAAAAAGATGGTTGAGAGAAACACCTTGAAACCAGCATCCTTTGCCAAGCAAAAGCAATCAGCCACAGCTGCTACACTGTGGCCCCTATTGATGTCACGGGCAGCATCCTCGTGTGATTGGCACTCCGATCTACAGTCGTGTATAACCATAGGAAAGCATCTGCCTCAAATGTGGTCCAAGACAGTAGTCTGGCCTTCTATTACGTCACAACAAATTCAACTTATCTTCCGTTTGGTAAAAGCATATTTTTGGTTTATAAACCACACAATTTCCCAAGCCACTTTTTAACCACACATATTTTCTCACTTCAATTTTCAACCACTACTTTTTACCTCAAAATCATAAATAAACCAGTTTATAAACCAAACATTGTTACCAAATGGTAGTCACTTAAAACAAGCCGTCAGTGTTGCAAAAAATCACACAACAAAATAAAAAATCCCACATATGAAGAGAAACTGTTTTTCCAGTGAAGGTCTAGAAGTAGGCAGGGTAAAGAATAATAAAGTTATTCCACTACATCTCCTTCCTTTTAGGGTTTAATTATAACTTGACAATATACAGAACCTAATAGTAGAAAGAAACCTATTTACTAAAGCTAGAGAATCACTACTTACATTATGATTCCAGCTCATGCCCAGTAAGTGAACTTCCAGAAAATATATTCACAATTGGTACTAACTATGACAGTCAGAACGGATGGACTTCTAATATATCACAATAATATAATAGAAAAAAATGTAGCTCACGTTTCAATAGACATTCCAATATACTTTACTGCACTGTGCTGAGAGAAGTCATTGCCTCTTCAACATTGGCAGAAGTATATTCCATCAACCTCTAGAAAGAAATTCGAAGTTATCTTTGCCTTGTGGATTGGATGTGCTCCTGGTTCATCCCTCATGTCAACAGTCAATGTCCTGATTACTGCATATGGAACATATATGTGAGCACATTTTTTATATTAGTATTAGACCAAACCGGGCATTTCACCAAACAAGATTTTCATTGTTTTTTCTTTAATAATATAGTCATGTACTGTCATAATCGACCTTAACAAACATTCTATAAAGGCAATGTTCATCTATAAAGTCTAGGAAATGTCCAAATGAGGAGCAGTAAAGGGAAAGCTGAAAAGGCAAAGGAAACTCCTAGGTAAAAAAAGGTCATGGTCTTACTCTTTTCAACTGCAAATCCATTGCTCCGCAAAATTTTATAGATACTGACCACTGTGGAAATAGCTGCATGTACCTCTACAAACATGATTATCAACACATTAGATGACTATGTAAGGAATATGCAATTATGTATTATCCATTATACTCAAACAATTGAACCAATAGCCGAAATCAAAGATGAATAATCACAAGAAACAAAAATGTAATAAGCCTTAATTTTAATATTATTATCTTTCTTTAATAAATAATGAAAACATAAAATTAGTAGTGATACAAAACAAACAAATAATCGGCAATTTGACAGCAATTATCAATTTTGTTTAAATTAAAAGCATTAGCTACTAAATAACATGGGCACTAAATATTAAAAAAGTTGCATTTTAACTTGTAGATCTTCCTTTTGTTCCCTTTAAACACATGCATCGAATTTAATGAAAGAACAAGCACAAGAAGCATGAAATTACTTGTTAATTATGATATTTTCCTCAGCCACACTTGAAAGCCATATGAAATTGCATAAAAATTCAGCAAACCCTGAAAAACACTAAATCCCTCTCAGAATAAATAGATTAATATGTATTTGAGGAAAATGCAAACTAATAGCATACGACTATGAATAAAGGCAAAGAAAATAGTTTAAAAGGAATGCACAGAAACATGGAGCCCATGTTTGCGCCTCCATTTTCTTGAAGTCATTTTCGAAAACTCATTTTCAACAACACATTTCATTAAATTTTAATCCTAAAAATATGATTTCTAGCTAAACAAACGAGGTAAAATCATAAACCTATATATTTTCTAGATCTTTTTTGTAATTTACAGGATTGTTCTCAAACCACTCAACCCAAATTTTTCTTGACCTTCCCTGGATTCCCAATATATTTCCTCAGTAACTCGATTAAAATATGAACGTGCATAAATTCTTAACCTTCCACTGATTCCTGAAACACAGTAAACCCATGTCTGTGTGTCCATGTCTGTGTGTATCTACACAAGCGTGTATAGATATTTAAGAACAAAAACGTTAAAAAAAAAAAAAATCTTGAAATCAAAGGCTAGTACCTTAACAGAATATTTGACTCAGCAATTCAGTTTGAGGGAAAAAAAAAATGGAACAGACTTTAGCCAAAACACATAGAATACATGAACGCACATAAAAAATTTTTTTAAAAAAAATCAGCAAAATCCATTTACCAGAAAAAGAGAAAGAAGATTACAATTTTTGTGAGGAGAAAAGAGGCTACTGACGAAACCCTAGTCGAAGAACCTCTCGAAGCCTCAGAGGAGAATGTAAAATAACCTTTTTCCCCTGTTTCTGTGAGATTCTAGCGAGCGATGGTAGACATGAAGGAAGAAACAGGTAGATCTGGAAGAAGAAATCGACGAAGTTCGGACTGGGATAACGCAAGCCTGGTTTAAAAAGCAGTGATAACTTTCGAAGCGTGAGAGTACAGAATGAGAAATACCCCTGTTTCGATGATTATTTAACGCGATTATTACTATTTATAAATTAATTTTTTAATCACGCTTATTTTCATTTTTCAATTTTTAATTGTACATTTTATCTCAAAAATATTAATAAAACTAATGTATAATCATTACAAAGGGTAGACGTCGAGTGGTTCGATTCGAGTATCTCAAGAACTGGAATCGAACCATACTTTTAGGTTCTTGTAAAATGAAATCATTCGAGTCCATTGAATCGCAAGAACCAAACTCTAACCAAATCATTCGATTTTTATTCGATTTCAATTCTAATTCGGTTCTACAATAATAATTATTTTTCGAGAACTTTAAGAGGAGCATTAGGGCTCAGAAAGTGAGTCAATAACCTGAAATAAACTTCTATCGAATATACCATGATCAAAGATTTCGAAAATCCTTTCACTTCGAAGAAAGTATAGGATTTTTCATGAAATAGAAGATATTCATAAACAAAAATATGAAACAAATAGTTTAGAAGGTTTTTCGAGTATTGCAATATAGTAAACTTGTGGGATGAATCATGAGTTTTAAATGCATTATTATTAATTATTTTATATTTGTATTTAAATATTTAATTAATTCCATCGGGTCATTTACAATTTCGCTTATTAATAAGTTAGTCTCATTTGATTTTCATTTATTAAGAATTTAAGTCCAAATGTGAAGTTAAAGGTTACAATGAGGTAGAGTCGTAGAGACGTAACAAATTTTATAAAAAGAAATTAATTATTTTCATTTTACCCAAAAAAATTACAAATTCTTTTGATTTTTAGTTTTAGGACAACCAATTAAGATCATAAAAAAACAAGGATCAAAGACCGGTTCTAACTTCGATTTTTCGGTTCTAAAAGCGGAACCGAAAATTGAACCAAAAATTAATCGGTTCTCGGTTCCAAAATCGATTTCCTTTTTTATTTTTTTAAAACTATATGGTTCCAATTTTTTCAGTTCGATTTCAGTTCGATCATATCGATTTCTCTTTTTTTTTGCCCGCCCCTAATCATTACAATGTTCTCAAACAGAGCCATTAAATGTCGCGCGCGTGTAGAGAGAGAGAGAGGATACAAAAGATATATAGGATAGAATAAAATATGAAATCTTTTGAAAATAAATTAAAGATATACTTTTTCATAATTAATTAGAAATGTCATATTTTATGAATTAATAAAATATAAATTTAAGATAGAGAGTAAACACGATCGAAATATTATCAGACGAAATGTCATTTTATTTGTTGTGAGATTTAATTGATTTTCTTTAATAAGTTTTAGTGGATATCAATGGTAAAGTCGTTGAGTCATTGAAAATGATTGTGTAAGTAGGGGTTATTGCCATTAAACACATTTTGCATCCAAAACTATTCTGATGAATATCTAATCTACAAATAATTATTGTTTAGTATGAAATATATTATTATTACTCACTCGACACGTCTCAAAAGAAAAAATGGGTCATTTCGAGGTCAAGCTAGTCAAATAGACCGTAGGGTCAATGTGAGTCTATTTGATCTTCTCACGACCCAAACACTCTCGAATGTACCCATTGGATGACTTAAGCCATTTGGGAACTATTTAAAAATGTCTTAGATCATTTGGTTGATTGTTAGACCCCACAGTGTGGAACATAAGATCTTCGAAGTACATCTAAATTTCACTTTACAGTCGTGTAAGTAGGGGTTACTATGATTCAACTCATTTTGACTCCAGAACTATAATAAGTAGGGGTGGACGTTTGTCAATTCGGTTTCGGTTCAGTTCCTAAAGTAATAAGAACCAAACATTTTTTGTTTCGGTTTGATTATCGGTTATTTTACAGTTCTTGTTCGGTTCATATTAAAAAAAAAAAAATTAAATTTGATACAAATACAAAAAAATCTAATTATTTGCAAAAATCAAAGCTAAATAGAGCCAAATAGAATATCCAAAATATATCAATAAAACTTGTTAAACTTAAGCTTCAAATTGAAAGAAAAGAAACAACCAAATAATCTTAATATAAGTATATATGGTAATGATACAACCATATCGAATGATAAACTTTAAAGCAAAATATATTTTCAAAATACATCAATAAAACTTTTTAAACATCAAAATTTCATGTAAGATACAACATGATGTGAAAAATTCAACAATTATCATGTAAAACAATACAAAAGGTGTCAAAATTGTCATGTGGGCTTAATTTAAATTAAGAATGTTCGATTCTCAGTTCGATTTTAGATTCTCCATTTTTCGATTTCGGTTCTCATTTTTATCCTAAAGAACTGATCAGTTTTGGTTTTTTTTTTTTTTTTTTGTTCGGTTTCAGTTCTCTCGATTTCGATTTTTTTGTCCACCCCTAATAACGAGAAGTATCTAATCAAAAAATAATCAATTTTTAGTATGAAGTACCATATTATTACCCACTCGACACATTTCAAAAAGAGAAAATTGGCCATTTTGAGGCCAAGCTAGTGAAATAGACTGCATGGTCGATGTGGGTTTATTTGACATTCTCATGACCCAAACACTTTCGAATGCACCCGTTGAATGAATTAAGTCATTTGAGAACTATTTATCGTGGAATTAGATCATTTCGTTGATCGTTAGGCCCCACAATGTGGAAAAATAATTCAGTGTTTAAAGTGTAGAGCAATTGGCCCAACAGCGTCCCAGCCTATTACCTTTGCCTGGCATCAGAACCTGGGCTTTCCTCTTTATTTTTGATCCACTGATGAGCCCACTTACACTTCTTTAACCCGGACTTAGTCGTGCTTCTCTTAAACAGGCTTTTATCTTTTTCAACTGATTTTGTTACAACCGTTTGATCATAACACCTGGTGTAACTGAGGCCGTTGGATTATTTTTTGATAAATACGCAATATGTAATGCTAAAGTGGTCCAATTCATGGATCCTGATTTGAAACCCTATCTTCTCACGGTCTGAACTCTCTCTCAAAATTATCTCTCTGCGCCTCCTTTGATCTGGGCGATTCACTTCTCTCTCGCTTGTTCTTCAGTTGAAATTTGTAGTGTTCTTCTGAAATTGTTTAGAGAAGTTGATGTGTTCTTGTAAACACGATTTTTTTCTGTTTTTGAGAGTTTTGTGGAATATTTGTTCGCAGTTTACATACTTTGATATTTAGGGTTTTCTGTAAAGTTTTTGAATCTTTATTCAGTTTTTATACAATCTTTGTAAAGATTTATAAATCAATAATATTTCGCAGAATTTTTGGGTTCTTTTATACTCATTTTTCTCTACAGTGGTATCAGAGCCTAGAGATGGCAAAAAATTCCGATCCGCCCCGTCGATCCGTCGACCCGATCCGATCCGATCCGAAAAAATCCCGATCCGTGGATCGATGGATCGAAATTAATGTGATCCGACCCGATCCGAAAATTCACGGAGCGGATTTGGATCGGGGCTGATCCGATCCGCGATCCGACATTTTTTTAATATAATTTTTTTATCATGTATAAAAATTTAATATGTAAATTTTTTAGCAAACTTTAATTTCTGGGAATAAGCTGCAATCTTTGCATTTTAAAGAAAACACATTTTTCATGTTCTTCATTTGAAGAAAGAATTCCAATAAGTGATGGCAAAAAAACTCGATCCGTTGAATCGGCGAATCGGCCTCTATACGTCTCGTTTCAATAAAATAAATAAAATTTAATAAAAAAAATAAAATTTCTAATTTTTTTATAAAAGATTTAATTTAAAATATATTTAAAAAAAATTTTAAAAAAAATAATAATTCTGACGGATCGGTCCACGGATCGGTGGACCGATCCGCCCCGACCCGACCCGAAATTTGACGGATCGCGGGGCGGATCCGCATCAGGCAAAATAAATTCGGGGCGGGGCGGATCGGGGTCCGCCCCGTTGCCAACACTATCAGAGCCTTAGGGTTTCTGTTTTGGGAAAATTTTTGAGGGTTTTTTTCGTTTGGGTTTCATGGATCTTTGTTTTTCTTTTGAAACTTCAAAAATTTTGTGTTAAAACCCCAGATCTTAAGACTCAGGGTTGATTTCTGAAACCTTTGAGTTCTTTGTGTTGATCTGCATATTTGGTGACGGATCCTGTGGTAACTTGGCATCTTAGTTCTTGATCTTGAAAGATCTGAAGTCAGATCTAACTTTGCTTTGGAAATTTCAAAAAGAAATTCTGAATACGCAGCAGTCAGGTGATATCTTGAAATTCTTTAGGGTTTTCTTAATTTCTTTGTTTTTCTTTCTTTCTCCCTCCGTTGAAGCCCCCTTGGACCCTTTTACTCACCTTTGTCCAGGATTCCTTTTGAGAATCCGGGAATTTGAGGGAGTTCTTGGCCTACCCAAGTTGGGTTGAGGGAAAGAAAGTAATAATCACTGATTCTTGGACAATTGTTTCAATTACTACTGTATAATTTGTTATCTGCAGTATTAATTTTGTGTCTTGTGTTGTATTCTACAAAATTTGAAATTAGTAAAATCCTGTTTTACACTTGATTGCATAATTTTGCCTACTTTGTATTGTTCCTGCTCTTTGTTGTGTATTTGTTGATTCCCATACTTACCTTAATCATGAACACTGCTAAGGTAGAAGTAGAAATATGGAATGGAAAGGGGGACTTTAGTTTATGGAGACAGAAAATTAAAGCCCTATTACTTCAACTAAAATGTGCAAAAGTCATTGATGAAACCTTGCCTGAAACTATGACTGAGGAAAGAAGAACTGAATTAGATGAACTTGCTGGAGTACCCTGTTCCTTCACCTATCTGATACAGTAATTAGGAAAGTAGGGGATACCAACACTGTTGCAGACCTATGGGATAAACTTGAAGAACTTTTCTTTACTGTTTCTTTACCAAACAAATTTTTTTTATGGAAACATTTTTTTAGCTTTAAGTTTGATCCTACCTTAGGTGTTGAAGAAAACATAGACAGGTTTAATAGAATAACCCAGGATCTTCTAAATGCAGGAGAGAAAACCACTGAAGACCAGAGGGTTGTGTGTTTGTTAAATGGCATGGGGGATAAATATAAGGACATTAGGAATGCTTTAGAGTATGGAGGGCAAAAATTATCTGTTGAAATAATATACACATCTCTTAAGAATAAGGAATTGGAATCTAGGTCTGAGCACAAAGAAGCCTATAATGTTGAGTCCACATCCTATAGGGGAAGAAATCCTTTTAGAGGAAACTTTAAAGGCTGGAACCAAAATAGGAATAATTCTAAACAGGCTAAAGACTATCAAAATAAAAATTTCATACCTAACAAACCTAGGGATAAGAAGTATGACAATAAAAGTTTTAATCAAAACAGGTTTGAAACTAAAAGGTATGATAATAAAATTGATAGAAGGCCTGATGAAACTAGAAAATGTTTTTACTGTGGGAAGATAGGTCATTTGGTTGAAAAATGCTTTAAGAAGATAAGAGATGATGCTAGAAATAAACATCAGGAACCTGCAGACATCCAAAACAATAGTGGAGTAGTTTATGTCACAACCACTTCTAATTTGAAAGATGAATGGATTTTAGACTCGGGTTGTACTTTCCATATGTGCCCTTATAGGGATTTGTTTGATACCTTCTCTGTGCATACTTCTGGTTCTGTGAAACTAGGAAATGATGTATCCTGTGACATAAAAGGAATTGGTATTGTGACCCTAAAACTTACTGATAATAACAATTTGACCTTGAATCAGACTAGATATGTCCCTGATTTAAGAAGAAACCTCATATCTTTAGGTATTTTAGATGATGAGGGTTATGAAATTAGACTCAGCAGTGAATACATAAATATCTTGAAAAACAATTTGTTGTGTTTAAGCACAGTTAAGACCAATGGCATTTATATTGTGTCTGTGAAATACTCTCCTCCTACTTCTCTGACCATTGAAACTGTTGATATTAATCTGTCTGATTTGTGGCATAAAAGACTAGGCCGTGTAGGAGAAAAAGGACTTAAAAGGTTAGAGAAAAATGGATTTTTTGGAAAGAATGATTTTCAGAAACTTAGCCCATGTTCTCTTTGCTGTTTTGATGTCGTTTTCTGTTTTTATTTTCGAAAACGCTAAAAACGCGTTCTCTTTACTATTTTCGAAAACGCATTTTGAAAAAAAAAAAAAAAATTGTACACAAAACGGAAAACGCCCGAAACATCGTTTTGGGCGTTTTGTGTGTATTTCGACAAAAAATGTCCAAAACGCGAACGCGTTTTGGGAATTTTTTATTTTATTTTATTTTATTTATTATCTTAACTTAGAACTAAGCTTAATATAAAGTTTTTATTTTTTATTATTTTTTTTAGAATTATCCTAACTTGGAACTAAGCCTAAATAAAGATTTTTTTTTTTTTTTTTGAGAATTATCCTAACTTGGAACTTAATTTAAATAAAGTTTTATTGAATTCAATATCAACATTACAAAAAAAAATTAAATGAGAATTCTTGTTGTTATATTTCAAAAAATGCAATGATAAATGGACTCTGGTGGTTTTGAAAGAACTTGCATTTTCTGGATTTTAATAGAAGTAGAGCTTTCTCAAGTCCCGAACCTGACCAAGCTGTGTTAATATAGACTCTTAATGCTCACATTAGTGTGTTGCATGTAACCATATTTTTAGTGTATTGTGAAAGGAAATTTGAGTTGGAGTTAGTAGTATTCTGCAAGCAAATTAATTAAAAATAGTTTAAATAGTGTTCTGCAAAATTTCAAACAGAACGTGTTTTCCAACTTTTCATTTTCAAAAACAGTTTTCAGAAATGACAAACCAAACGCGTTTTCAGCAAATTTGAAAACAAAAATGAAAACACAAAACACAAAACATTTTCGAAAATGAAAATACAAAATAAAATACAAACAGAACGCCACCTTAGTTTTTGTGAAGAATGTGTTTTGGGAAAACAACAAACTTCTTCATTTGGTAAAGCTGTTCATAAATCCAAGGTAATTCTTGAATACTTGCATGCAGACCTTTGGGGTCCTGCCCCTGTTAACACAGTTTCTGGTTTCAGATACTTCTTGTTGATTGTTGATGACTATTCCAGAAAGTCTTGGGTTCATTTGTTAAAAACCAAAGACCAAACTGTTACTGTTTTCAAAAATTTCATTACCTTGGTTGAAAATTTGAAAAACAAAAGGGTTAAAGTGATCAAAACTGACAATGGTTTGGAGTTCTGTAATTTTGAATTTGATGAGTTTTGTAAAAACCAAGGCATACTTAGACACAGGACTGTTTCATACAGTCCACAGCAAAATGGGGTTGCTGAAAGGATGAACAGAACCTTGTTAGAAAGAACAAGGTGCATGTTAATCCAATCAAATTTGTCAAAAATATTTTGGGGGGAGGGGAAGCAGTTAAAACTGCATGTTTTCTTATCAATTTGTGTCCTTCCAGTGCTGTGAACTACAGCATTCCAGATTACTTTATTTTGAAAATTTTTGGATGTTCTGCCTATGCTCATCAGGTTCAGTCCAAACTTGAACCAAGATCTTTAAAATGCGTTTTTGTTGGTTATGGGGAAGGGGTTAAAGGTTACAGACTTTGGGTTAAAGAACAAAGTGGATTCAAAGTTATTTTAAGCAGGTCTGTTATTTTTAATGAAAAGATTTTTCCTTGCAAGTTTGAAAAGAATGAAAATCCACTTTGTGAAAAGGATTTTTTGATAACTGAAGTAAGCTTTGATGATTCTTACTTTCAGCCTGAGCAGCCCCCACATTTGCATAATAATGTGCCTGCATCACCTGCACCCACTTCACCCACACTGTCTGAAAATGATGAACTTGTTTTAGACAATTATCAACTAGCCAGAGATAGGACTAGAAGGGAAATAAGACCCCCTGTTAGATTTGATGACTTTGAATCCTATTCTATTTCTGTTTTGTCTACTACTTTGGATCCTGAACCTGCTTCATTTGAAGAAGCTATGGGATCAAAAGACAAACACTTGTGGATTGCTGCCATGCAAGAGGAAATGAATTCCTTAATTAAAAATAAGACTTGGACCTTGGTAGAAAGACCCCCTAACAAGAAATTGATTGATTGTAAATGGATATTCAAAATAAAAGATGGGGATTCTGAAGGGGGCAAACCTAGATATAAAGCTAGGTTAGTTGCTAAATGGTTTTCACAAAAAGAAGGCATAGACAATACTGAAATCTTTTCTCCTGTTGTGAAATATACTTCAATTAGAATTTTGTTTGCTTTAGTTGCTCAAAATGATTTAGAACTTGAGCAAATGGATGTAAAAACTGCCTTTTTGTATGGAATGCTTGATGAAACCATTTATATGTTTCAACCAAAAGTTTTTGAACAGAAATCTAAAACTGATCTGGTGTGTTTGCTTCAGAAATCCCTTTATGGTCTGAAACAAGCACCTAGACAATGGTACAAAAGATTTGATAATTTCATTCAAAGCCTAAAATTTCAGAAAAGCTCATATGACTCCTGTTTTTACTTTAAAAATGATCTTTCTGATCCTATGTATCTTCTTCTGTATGTGGATGATATGCTCATAGCTGGAAAGGACCTGTAGGCTATTTCTAGTCTTAAACAAAATTTGAAAACTGAATTTGAAATGAAAGACCTAGGACCAGCTAGGAAAATTCTTGGTATTGATGTTTAAAATTTTTCTGAATCAGAAGAATTACATTGAAAAGGTTTTGAAATTTTTTTCTTTATTTGACTCTAAATCTGTTTCACTTCCTCTGCCTGCTCATTTTAAGCTTTCAAGTGATCAATATCCTAAAACTGCAGAAGAATTTCATAGAATGGAAAATGTTCCCTATTCAAATGTTGTAGGTTCAGTTATGTACTTAATGGTCTCAACCAGACCATACATTGTATTCTCTGTCAGTATTTTGAGTAGATTTATGAGTAATCCAGGGGAACCCCATTTGGAAGCTCTTAAATCTTTATTGAAATATTTGAAAGGAACTTTGAATTTGAGTCTTATGTTTTCAAAATCCAAAACTGCTTTTGAACTTAAAGGATTTGTAGACTCTGATTTTGCTGGTAATATTGACAACAGAAAGTCTACATCTGCTTACTTTTTTACCCTTATTTCTTCCTGCATCAGTTGGAAAGCACAACTTCAGAAATTAGTTGCACTTTCTTCAACTGAAGCAGAGTATATCTCAGCCACTGATGCAGTTAAAGAATGCATGTGGCGAAGGGGTTTACTTTCTAAAATTGGTTGTTTGAGCAAACCTGAAATTGAAATTTTTACTGATAGCCAGAGTGCTTTATATCTTTCTAAAAACCCTGTGTTTCATAATAGGTCCAAACATATAGATGTCAAATTTCATTTCATAAGAGACATCATTGAAAAAGGTTTTGTAAAAATGATTAAAATTCCAACTCAATTAAATCCAGCAGATGCTGGAACTAAAATCATACCTATTTCTAAATTTAAGGATGCTCTGAATTTCCTTAACATTTTGGAGTTTGATACTGCTTTACTGTACTATTGCAGGGAACTAAGTGTTTGGAAGTATAGCTTGTAGATACTGAACAACTTCAGGACAAATCAAAGAAGCTGGAAGAGGACATAGCTGCTGACTGAACCAATTGAGGGGGAGATTTGTAGAGCAATTGGCCCAACAGCGTCCCAGCCCATTACCTTTGCTTGGCATCAGAACCTGGGCTTTCCTCATTATTTTTGATCCACTGATGAGCCCACTTACACTTCTTTAACCTGGACTTAGTCGTGCTTCTCTTAAACACGCTTTTATCTTTTTCAACTGATTTGGTTACAACAGTTTGATCATACCACCTGGTGTAACTGAGGCCGTTGGATTATTTTTTGATAAATATGCAATATGTAATGCTAAAGTGGTCCAGATTCATGGATCCTGATTTGAAACCCTATCTTCTCACGTTCTGAACTCTCTCTCAAAATTATCTCTCTGCCCCTCCTTTGATCTGGGCGATTCACTTCTCTCTCGCTTGTTCTTCAGTTGAAATTTGTAGTGTTCTTCTGAAATTGTTTAGAGAAGTTGATGTGTTCTTGTAAACACGATTTGTTTCTGTTTTTGAGAGATTTTGTGGAATATTTGTTCGCAGTTTACATACTTTGATATTTAGGGTTTTCTGTAAAGTTTCTTGAATCTTTATTCAGTTTTTATACAATCTTTGTAAAGATTTGTAAATCAATAATATTTCACATAATTTTTGGGTTCTTTTATACTCATTTTTCTCTACATAAAGCAATCTCGATCAGGCGGCAGCTTTATTGATAGCACTACATGTAAATAGAGGAAACTGAGTTTTGGAGTTTCTTATCAAAGTTTTCTATGTTTCGTCGTTATGAATACATATGTATTCACACTAACTATTATGATGTTGATAAATTCGAGTTTATGTAATTATGCTTTTGAGTAGTTATTATTAAATGTTGTGTAAAATCTGACTACGTGGCATTGAGATCCGTTTTGTTATGTTTTGTAAAGAGTCGGCCCTACTTTTGTAAACGGCCATATAAATGATATCTAAAAGGTTGCATATCCTTATGTTCTATGTTTTGTAAAGAACCACAATGGTTTGTCACTGAAAAAGAATAAACTGAAAAAGAATAAAAAGAGCGAAGAATTTTCCCAAAATGTTTTTGCCACCAACATTTAGTTGTTCATTAATACATTACATCAGGGACCAAACATGAAAATCAGGAAAAAAATATGAAAGATTGAAACTTTTAGCGACCACAATTGTTGGTCCCTGAAACGTCATGAAAATCGCAAAAAAATTTCCTC
Source organism: Ligustrum vulgare (assembly GCA_963555705.1). Lineage (NCBI taxonomy): Eukaryota > Viridiplantae > Streptophyta > Magnoliopsida > Lamiales > Oleaceae > Ligustrum > Ligustrum vulgare. Next base: position 34,204,938 of record OY743173.1, on the reverse strand, counting down.
TAATTGTATTAGCGACCAACCAAACATTGGTCGCTAATATATACGACAATAGGGACCAAACATGTGGTCCCTGTAAGATTCAAACTTCCAGCGACCACGATTGTTGGTAGCTGAAACATCATGAAAATCGCAAAAAATTTCCCTCTAATTGTTTTAGCCACCAACCAAACATTGGTCGCTGATAAATGACTTCGAGGACTAAACATGTGGTCCCTGTAAAATTGAAACTTTCAACGACCATGATATTTGGTCATTGAAACATCATGAAAATAGTGAAAAATTTCCCTCCAATTGAATTAGCAACCAACCAAACATTGGTCGATAGTATATACGACAACAGGGACCAAACATGTGGTCCCTGTAAGATTCAAACTTCCAGCGACCACAATTGTTGGTTGCTGAAACATCATGAAAATCTCGAAAAATCTCCCTCCAATTTTATTATAGATAAAACCAAACATTGGTCGCTAATATATGACAAAAGGGACCAAACTTGTGGTCCCTGTAAGATTCAAAAGTCCAGCGACCATGATGGTTGGTCGCCTTAACATCATGAAAATCTCGAAAAATTTCTCTCTAATTGTTTTAGCGACCAACCAAACATTAGTCGCTAATATATGACACCGGGGACCAAACGTGTGGTCCCTGTAAGATTGAAACTTTCAACGATCATGATATTTGGTCATTGAAACATCATGAAAATTGCGAGAAATTTCCCTCCAATTGAATTAGCGACCAACCAAACATTGGTCACTGATATATGACAACAGGGACCAAACTTGTGGTCCCTGTATGATTCAAACTTCCAGCGACAACATAGTTGGTCGCTAAAACATCATGAAAATTTGGAACAATTTCCCTCCAATTGTTTTAGCGACCAACGAAACATTGGTCACTAATATATGACATCGGGGACCAAACTTGTGGTCCCTGTAAGATTGAAACCTTCAGTGACCATAATTGTTGGTCGCTGAAACATCATGAAATTTATGAAAAAATTTCTTCCAATTGTATTAGCTACCAACCAAACATTGGTCGCTGATATATGACAACAGGGACCAAACTTGTGGTCCCTGTAAGATTCGAACTTCCAGCTACCACATAGTTGCTTGTTTAAACATCATGAAATTCGAGAAAAATCTCCCTCCAATTGTTTTAGTTACCAAGCAAACATTGACCGCTAATATATAACATCGGGGACCAAACTTGTGGTCCCTGTAAGATTGAAACCTTCAGTGACCATAATTGTTGGTCATTGAAACATCATGAAATTCACGAAAAATTTCCCTCCAATTGTATTAGCTACCAACCAAACATTGGTCACTGATATATGACAACAGGAACCAAACTTGTGATCCCTATAAGATTCAAACTTCCAGCTACCACATAGTTGGTTGTTGAAGCATCATGAAATTCGGGAAAAATTTCCCTCCAATTATTTTAGTGACCAAGCAAATATTGGCCGCTAATACATGTCAACAAGGACCAAAAGTTGGTCGTTGTAGTATATTTTTATGCGGAAAATTTTCGCCCCTTTCCACGCCAAACTTTTCAGCGACCAATAGAATGTTTGGTCGCTGATAATATGTATCAGTGACTTAATATTTGTCGTCATAGAGCACCAAAAAATTTGTCCATTATTAACACACCAAAATATTTACAGACCATTTTTTGGTTGGTGATAGTGTCCTTTAGCGGCCATTTTTTAATGGTCGCTAAATTATTGGTCATTGGAGCCTCTTTTTTTGTATTGACTATTTGGTCCATGTAAAAATTTTGATTTTGTGGATTTTTTTTAATTTTTTTTTTTTTTTTTTTTTTTTATGGATGTGTTGTTTAAAAATATTTAAAGAGTCAAAAATTGTGACTTGATTAAAAATGGATGATTTAGATTGAATTTGAAAAGTTGTGATAAAAGTTTTTCATGAACCAAACATACTAAGTTAATTAGTATATATTATTCACACAAACTCGGCTATTCAAGTAGAGTTCACATTAATTGATCCTAGATTAAATAAATAATTCGAAGCACTATACTCTATTTATAATTATATTTTTTGTCAACGATACTGCATAATTATAGAATTTCGAAAATATATTGTATTCTATTGTATCAATGAGTAGAATATTGTACATTGCAATTCAGAAACTCTTAATAATGATAGGTATTGTGCTGTGTGGGACAAGTGAGAAGATAAGGTCATCATCTCACTAAGTCATTTTTTCTTTATATATAGGTGGGATTTGTTCATAGGAAATAATTGTCAATCCAACCAATTTATCTATCTTATTTAATGAGAAAGCACAGAGTGCAATTAAGGGTTACATTTACAAAGATAAAACAAAGTTTTCAATCATTATGTAAATAACAATCCGCCCATCATCCATTTAGGTGACACTGAGCCATCTAAATCAATATTCAATTGAGTTATGATGAATTTCAATGAATTGAAACGATTAGGAGAAATATTAACACCTAGATCAATGGGTCAAACCATATTTGAGGAGATCCATGCCATCTAAACTTCAACGACCATGTTGACGTACAAGCTAGATGACAAATATGATAAAATATCTCACATGGAGAGGGGCCCACATACAATAAAATGTTTGTGGGGGACCCTGCCATGTGCGAGGTTTGTCATTCTTGTTTGCACAAGTAATTTATTCCAAATTTCAAATATATGGAAAATTCGTTTTTTTTTTTTTAAATTCAATTTGTGACTTTATTTTATTGTTTATATATACATGGAACTCCTCACAGTACAATTGTAAGATTATTTATACTCTTTATTATCTAGCATGCATGATCACAGATTTTCTCATACTTGATAAAGAGTATGAGATAACCGTGGAAAAAGAAGAACATCTAGTGGAGTGGCTTTCATGTTTGTTAATCCAACATTCACGATCATATCGACCGATTCATGAGAAGGAGTTGACAGCTCAAATGCATGCAACAAATTAGCCAAGACTAAGTGTAACATGTGAAGGGAAAATGATATGCCAGGACAGATTCTTCGACCGGCTCCAAACGGGATCAATTCGAAATTTTGACCCTCCAAACGGGATCAATTCGAAATTTTGACCCTTAACATCGACATCTTTATGAGTCGTGAGGAATCTCTCTGGTCTGAATTCCAATGGGTCAAGCCATACTTGAGGGTCTCTATGTATCTTCCACAAGTTTATGATTAGCCTAGTGCCTTTTGGAATATGATAACTTGCTAGTTTGCAATCTTCGGTGAATTCTCTAGGGCTACCTAAGAATCCGGCGGGGTATAACCGTAACGTTTCTTTGACGATGGCTTGTAGATAGATTAGCTTGTCGATATCTGATTCTTTTACTCGTCTTTCCTTTCCAACATGGATGTCTAATTCTTGTTGAGCCTTTTTCAACACATGACGGTTGTTAAGTAAGAGGGAAATTGCCCACACTAGCATTACTGTGGTTGTGTCACCTCCACCGGCAACTAAACTCTGGAAGTAAGATACAAAGGATTAATTAATCTATTTATACAAATAAAGTCGTACAAATTGGTTACTAACCCTCACATGAGGGAGCTCACGAAAATTTTATTGTGTGGGCCCCCTCTCATATGAGGGTTAGTCAACTTATTTGTACAACTTTGTTTGTATATATAGCATAACTTTTACTCAAGGTAAGGAAATATTTTTTTATTTAAAATTTCAAAAATAAATTTTATGCCATAATTATCTGATACCAAAACTGATATGCATAATGCCTTTTCATTTCTTTGAGATCAAGAATTTTGGGATCAAAATGAAAGTAGTCCAATGTAAAACGTCAAGAAAGAAAGCACATCAAATTGTAAAAGGTAGGATATTTAAACCAAGAATTCATAAATTACTTACTAGGCAAGTGGATTTGATAATTGTACCAGGATCATAATCTTGAAGGGTTATGCCTTCTACTGCTGAAAGCATGACATCCATGAAATCCTGATTACTTCCAGTATTTACCTTTTGCTTGTGCTCTTCCAACCATTTCTCAACAATTTTATCCATTTCTTTTCCATTTTCTTTCATTCTTTTCTCATATCCACCTAAATCCAACCACCCAAGAAAAGGGATAGTGTCAGCCACAACAAAAAGTCCAGCCAAATGAAAGAAATCCCTCAACACCTTCTGGCACTGTCTTGCCTCTATTTTATTCTCATCAGCAGTTGCACCAAAATATCTCTTCCCAGCAACCATTCTAATAACAACATTCAAATTCAAGTACCCAAACCACTGCTTCATTTCCACCAATACCTGGTCGGAATCATCTTTCTTCACGTTCCAGAACTCGTAAAGCTCTTTCATGGATAGCTCAGTTTCCGTGACACGTACGTGTTTAAGGAGTTCCAGACTGCAGGAAGAGAATAATTCAACAGCTATAAGTTTTCGTATTTCCCGCCAATATGCCCCATAAGGGGAGAAAGCAAACATGGCGAAGTTATAGCCCATGTGTTTAGCTGCAGCAAATTTTGGACGTGAAGATACAGCCATATCCCAGGTGGTGAACAGTTCTTTAGCCAATTCCCAACTGCTTACTACTAGGGTTCGGTGTACTCCGAGCCGGATTGTAAATACAGGTCCATACTTGTCTGCCATTTCTCCCAAAGTGATGTGGGGAAGCCGTGAGCCACCTCCTATGAGGTGGAGATGGCCTATGAAAGGGCATGCTCCACGAGCTTCCGGCGGTGCATTGTTTTTGCTAGCTTTAGACCTAAACCACCAGTTGAAAATAAAAAACAAGGCGAATATTGGAGTAAAGGATGAGCCGATCGTTGAGAAGATGAAATCCATGGGGTGAGGTACTTATTTGTTGCCTAATGCAGTGATTTTTATAGAGGGTGTTCTACTAATTAATACTCTGTTTGGTAAACCATTAATTACCGATGTATACTACTTCTAAAAGTCCTTTGATGGAAACACTTTTTTGAATGATAATATACTCCACAATAATTTACAATTTCTTATTTTTCATTTCAACTAATTTTATTTTAATTATTATATATTATAATTAATGTAATATTTTCTAATTTAATGATGGTCGTTGTCTCTTCAAATTTCATTGATGTATATTTATATTTATACTACTTCAAAAATAACTTGAATGGAGAAATATTTTGGATCATAATACTCTCGAAAATAATTTATAATTTCTTATTTATCCTTCATTTATATTTATATTTATTATAGCATTTTATAATAAAAATAAATTTCTCATTTATTTACGCATGTAATTGTCCTGTTTTATAGAGAAAATGATGTTACTAACAAATATTGACTACCAAATATTTTGCTAATATGTCAATGTAGAAATGTGATATCATTTTTGTTATTCATCATTAATTTCTTCCAAATTCATTTATAGATGCTTTTAAGTGGTTCAATACTTTTCAGAGCTGTTATTTTTTTGGATTCAAGTCTCAACTTCAATTATTTATAAAATTGCACGCAACATGTTGGGTTTTTAATCCAAAAATATCTTGGACAATTGATTTTCTTATTAAAGTGGTTAACTTGGAGACCAAGTTAAATGTGAAAAGAAAAAAGAAGATAATCTTTTTAACATGAATTTATTTCTTTATTCTGATTACAACAAGGAACATCTTAGGGCACAATTAATACACATTTTTGGGTTATGTTTACTTATAAATATGTGTATTGAGGAGTCAATTAATTACACATTGACTAGAAAGTATTGTAAGAAAAATGTAATCTAGCATCTTGATTTTTCTTGGGTTCTTTGTGGGTTGTGCAAATAAGTAAAAATTGGTAGATGTGGTTGATTCGATGGAAAATATACCCTTCAAGTATAAAGGGGTCAAGTGATAGCTTAGCAATAATTCATCCTAGGAATTTTATTGGTAGAATAATATTTGCTAAATTCAAAACGTAAACTATGATTTCAATTGTGTTTAAATGAATAAAAAGAGGATATAATTAAATGTAATGAAAGAAAAATTTGAGTGGAGTTATTCTTTCACTATCAATTAGGCTTTGCAAATGAGATTTTCGTAAATTTCATGAAATCAATAAGATGTAGAAATATTAATATGAAAATTAGTCAGTTTATTTTACGACATTTAGTCGAGCATGTTGTGTGCATATTCAATACATATCACATCAGCGACATTATTCAAAGTAAAATAATTTGAAAATTTAAAATATTTATTAACCCTTATCAATAGCAATAATTCATCCATAAGAAATTAACACATGCCCATTGAAGCTAAGAATAACCTCTCTCAAATTTAACTTACCCAACCATAATTAAATTAATCAAAACAAAATTTAAATGAATGATAACCATTACTAAGGAATGCAATTTAAATTGAGAAATGAAAATTCAATAACTAGAATATATCTAAAAATCAACTAACATCAATAATTTAAAATTATGTAAACTAATAATTAAAAAAACTAGAAGTCTAAACAAAATATGAAAAAAACTAGAACACATGACCCGAAAACACCACTTTGCAGCCTCTACTCAATCTGCCGAGCAATGAGAGGCTGGGAGAGATGGAGTGCATGTGTTGTCTGTTGGCCGAGTGTGAGGAGTTGTCGTTGCTGTTGTGTGTTGAGAGAGAGAGAGAGAGAGAGAGAGAGAGAGAGAGAGAGAGAGGATACGGCTAAAAGTGCTGACTGGGGACAATGTGTTGTAGCTGCCTGAGAAAACGTTGGCTTCCTGTGAGGTGTATGGAGTGAGGCTGCCAAATGGAAGTGGAAGTGTGAGGAGGAGGCTGCTTCTAGGATATTAACGTAGTTGTGGTTGGTTGTATGAAGTGGTGAAGGCAAGGGAGGCTATGGAGTTGTAAGAGGTGATCACGATTGTTGGGATTTGGATGCGGGGGACGGTTGTGTACTGGTGAGTGGTGGAGAGAAGTTGCTGGTTGCAGCTGCTTGCTGCTATGCAGAAGAGTTGAGGTTGGTACTGTGAGGAGAGGGAGTTGGTGGCCGGTGAGAGGTGCGGCTGAGAGAGAAGGGCTTGGCTGGCGGCTGTTGGTGAGTTGAGAGAGGTTGAATCCATGAGGCAGAGTGAGGTTGTGGAAGATGAAAAAGAAGTGGGCTGCTGGTGGTGGTTTTTTTTTTTATAAGTTCCTCCAATTTTGGGCTTTTTCGGGTCCACGAAGTTAGGGATTTTCGGGTCAAAACTGTCCAAAATGTCCCTGCAATCAAATAAATGAAATTAATAGCAAATAAAATCAATTTAGAGTTTAAGAATTAAAATGGAATCTTTTATGATTTTTGCTCTAAATAATATAATTTATATCCCAAAATAGCAATTTTTTATTCATTTACCTATCTAAAATAAGTAAAATTGGACAATAATCAATGGTAAAGCTTGGCTATTTTACTTACAAAACTTGGAGGGTTTGGTAAGTGCAAATTCTATATAATTGTAACAATTTATTATATAGTGAAGATCTTTGACGGTCCGTAAATTTTGCGTTGTTGTTTTATTTTCATGTTGGCTCAATTATTTCTTGAACATCAAAATTTCTGTGGGGTTAATTAGAGAGAGAATTTGTATGTAATTCCCAACAGTGGCGTCGTCGACAGGGAAATCGACGTTTAATTAACAGAGCATCAGGTGGTTCGAAGATTTTTGAAAAGTACAACGTGGAGAAATTTGACTGGAGGATCAATTTTGATTTGTGGTAAGTACATATCATGGATGTATTGATTCAGACGGGATTGTAGAAAGATTTGAAGGAAAAACAACTCCGAGTTCTGACAAAGAAACCGAATCTAGTAGAGTGATGAAGATTGTGAAAATTTGGATTTGAAGGCTGCTAAAATGTTACAACTTTATTTGGCCAAAAATGTTCTTACAAATATTTATAGGATATTTTCTGCGAATGAACTTTGGGAAAAACTAGAAAAGTTGTATCAAATGAAGAGCTTGTCAAATACCTTGTATTTGAAGGAGCGATTTTATTTTTTGAGAATGAATGCAGGTATGAAAATTTTTATACCATCTTAGTGTCCTCAATGGGATTGTTTCTGAACTGGAATCTATTGGAGTTAGGATTGATGATGAGGATAATGCTCTTCTGGTCTTTTCCATTCAAGTTTGAGCACGTCATGCTAGTTTTGATGTACGGGAAGGAAACGGTAGAATTTTCAGAAATTAAGTTGGTTAGGTTGAAGTGACAGTTCTTCTGAAAACGCTTTGTTTGTTACTGAAAATTGGAAAAGAGGTAACTCGATGAAGAAGGTAATGTATTGAAATTGTGGTAAATCTAGTCATGTGAGAAGAAATTGTCCAAAATGTGGAGCAAATCCGACTAACTGCTCGGAGGTGGACAATGTGACTCTCTTGGTGGAGGGTTGTGATGATGTACTTTAGTAAGATGAGACTTCCTTATGGCATGAAGCTAGTTTCCATGATAAGGATGTGTTCTTACTGGCGGGTACATGTGTTTGCACATAGGCATTGGCTTTGCATTAATGTAAGGTGTGTGGTGAAATTGATGTCGATGGCTGATGAGCTCCCAAGGAATGCCAAATATGGGAGTTGCACCATAATTTTTCAGCAATGTTATTTCGACATAAGCGGATGAAAAGCTCGGAGTTCGTTGATAATTCTGAGTGGTTATACTCATATGGTGGAGTATGGGATCGTCAAAGTGAAAAATGCTTGCCTGTTTACCCAATGATTGAATTTGAATTTTTTGGCTTGGAATAATTTTTGTGTCAAGGTGGAGATTGTTGGGTTTTGAAACAAAAATATCTTGTACAATTGATTTTCCTGTTAAAGTGGTTAACTTGGAGACCAAGTTAAAGGTGAAAAGAAAAGGAAGATAATCTTTTTTGACATGAATTTCTTTCCTTATTCTGATTATTCTACTTCAACAAAGAAACATTTTAGGGAACAAGTAATACACGTTTTTGGGTTATGTTTATCTATAAATATGTGTATTGATGAGTCAATTAATTACACGTTGATTAGAAAGTATTGTGAGAAAAATGTAATCTAGCATCTTGATTTTTCTTGGGTTCTTTGTGGGTTGTACGAAGAAGTAGAAATTGGTAGATGTGGTAAAGCTTGGTTATTTTTTTTACAATACTTGGTGGGTTTAATAAGTGCAAATTCTATATAATTGTAACAATTTATTATATAGTGAAGATCTTTGGCGGTTCGTGAATTTTGCGTTGTTTTATTTTCTTGTCGGCTCAATTATTTCTTGAACATCAAAATTCATGTGGGGTTAATTAGAGAGGGAATTTGCGTGTAATTCCCAACAGTGCGTCGTGGATGGGGAAATCGACGTCTAATTAACAAAGCGTCAGGTGGTTCGAAGATTTTTTTTGGAGCAAAAGAAAATATGTTTGGAAAGTACAACGTGGAGAAATTTGACTGGATGATCAATTTTGGCTTGTGGTAAGTACAAGTCACGAATATATTGATTCAGAAGGGATTGCAGAAATCTTTGAAGGAAAATCAACCCCGAAATTTGACAAAGAAACTGAATCCAGCATGAGTGATGATGAATGAAAATATTTGGATTTGAAGACTGCTAGCATGTTACAACTTTGTTTGGCCAAAAATATTCTTGTAAATATTTATAGGATATTTTCTGTGAATGAACTATGGGAAAAACTGGAAGAGTTGTACCAAATGAAGAGCTTGTCAAATAACTTGTATCTGAAGAAGCGGTTTCCATTCTTTGAGAATGAATGCAGGTATGAAAATTTTTATACCATCTTAGTGTCCTCAATGGTTGTTTCTGAACTGGAATCTATTGGAGTTAAGATTGATGATGAGGATAAGGTTCTTCTGCCCTTTTCCATTCACTTTGAGCACATCATGCTGATTTTGATGTACGAGAAGGAAATAGTGGAATTTTCAAAAATTAAGTTGATTAGGTTGAAGTGACAGTTCATCTGAAACGCTTTGCTTGTTATTGAAAATTGGAAGAGAGGTAACTCGATGAAGAAGGTAATGTGTTGGAACTGTGGTAAATCTAGTCATGTGAGAAGAAATTATCCAAAAGGTGGAGCAGAGCTGGGTAACTGCTTGGAGGTGGACAATGCGACTCTCCTGGTGCAGGGTGGTGATGACGTACTTTAATAAGATGAGACTACCTTATGACATGAAGCCAGTTGCCATGATAGAGGATGTGTTCTTATTAGCGGGTACATGTGTATGTACAGGGGCATTGATTTAACATTAATACAAAGTGTGTGGTGAAATTGATGTCGATGGTTGATGAGCTTCCAAGGAAAGCCAAACATGGGAGTTGCACCATAATTTTTCAGTAAGGTTATTTCGACATGAGCTGATGAAAAGCTCAGAGTTCGTTGATAATATTGAGTGGTTATACTCATATGGTGGAGTATGGATCGTCAAAGTGAAAAATTCTTGCCTGTTTTCCCAATAATTGAATTTGAATTTTTCGGCTTGGATTAATTTTTGTGTCAAGCTGGAGATTGTTGGGATTTGACCCAAAAATATCTTGGACAATTGATTTTCTTGTTAAAGTGGTTAACTTGGAGATCGAGTTAAAGGTGAAAAGAAAAGAAAAATAATCTTTTTTTACATGAATCTATTTCTTTATTCTGATTATTCTACTTCAACAAGGAAACATCTTAGGGTACAAGTAATACACATTTTTGGTTATGTTTATCTATAAATATGTATGTTGAAGAGGCAATTAATTACACATTCACTTGAAAGTATTATGAGAAAAATGTAGTCTAACATCTTGATTTTTTTGGGTTCTTTGTGGGTTGTACAAAGAAGTAGAAATTGGTAGATGTGGTAAAGTTTGGTTATTTTTCTTGCAATACTTGGAGGATTTGGTAAGTGAAAATTCTATATAATTGTAATAATTTATTATATAGTGAAGATCGTTGGAGGTCAGTAAATTTTGCGTTGTTGTTTTATTTTCTTGTTTGCTCTATTTGTTCTTGAACATCAAAATTCCTGTTGGGTTAATTAGAGAGGGAATTTGTGTGTAATTCCAAACACAACAAGTATTTGAGGAAATAATACATTAAAAGCATCGTTTAGTTTACAATAATTTTGAAAAAATGAATATGTTCAACTTATGAACTTGACATATATCTTGTTTCACCTTAACGAAAGCCCGAACTTCAAACAAAATAATCTTCAATTTTGTGAACTTCAAACAAAATGAATTTCGATTTGTTCACAAGTTTAGTCTCTTTTTCAATTGTTGTCTTGATGAAAATACTAACTTAATATTAATCTAATAGATAATCAACATGTAAATACGTGTTTTTAATTTATACAGTTTTTTAAAAAATATATTAAAAGTAGTTAATGTATATTAAGAAGATATTCACTTCAAGACATTCAAATATAATATTTCATAATATCGTTACAAAGTCACGTGTAACGCACGCGCTACTAACTAGTTATTTATAAATGTTGTTTCTAGATTACGATGTGTCAACATTTCGTTGTTTCATTTTTAATTTTTTTTGAAAAGTAAAAAATGGTGAGCCAAAATCTTTAATCAACCAAAATTGTTGGCTTTTCAAAAACATTGTCCGATGAGATATTGAGCTTGTTTGGTGACAATTAAAATCAAATTTTTAATCTAAGTAAAAGTTAACAAATTAATTTTAACCTCGCATTTGTTGGGACCACAACTTTTCAATCACACATCTAATCAATTTTTATCAAAATCTATTAAAAAAATTAATTTTAATCCCCACCAAATGGATGCATTATCATGTGACTGTTTGTAAACAAAATTTACAAACATTTTTTTACCAAAGAAAGGCTAAATCATTTTAGCTTTTCTTAGCAAGTGTTTGGTAAATGGTTTATAAACCGTAGAGTTTCTCAAATCATTTTTTAACCACACACATTTCTTTACTCCAATTTTTATTCATACATTTTACTTCAAAATCATAAATTAATTAATTTATAAATCGTTACAATGTTAACAAAGGGAGGTTTCAACTACTAACATACACTTGTGCTGCAAGTGGTCATGCAAAAATATTTAAAATTTTTGAATTTGAAATTATTAATTATTATTTAACAGTTAAACATATAAAGTATGAATTATAATAATAAAATAACATGCTATATTATTTTGTTAGATGTTAAATTGTTAACACATAAAAATTCTCAATTCAGAAGTTTAACATGGAAATCCAAAACATGAGATCCCAATACAAATAATAGGGTGATGTTGAGAAGTCTGGGCGATTGGGGCTAATAGAGCATGTCTGGTTGATTAGACGAAGCGTAGGCAAAGAATAAGTTTTCACAACTCACACCACGATCTAAGGCAAATCGGTGGAGCTATTGCCAGCGGTTATCATTACGTGGACATTTATCAAGATCATGGGCGGTTGATACTTGATACAATAATGAATGTTGATGAGAACATGGGTGAAGCAAGTTCGATCATCATGGGAAGTCATTAAAAGATATTAAGCAATGCAAGGAAGTGAGCAACAGTTACTTCAAATCGGTTATGAAGTGCTTTTTAAAGATAAAGAGGAAAATTTATACATGAAGGAAACTTGGTAGCAAAGTACCAAACCTTGTCATAACCTCCAAATGAAGAAATATACTATGAGAGGTATAATAGTGCTCCACATCAATCGAAAAAAGTTTTGGAACTGTTGATCCGTACGGACTAACCGTCAAGCAAACTTGGTAGCAAAGTTACCATTTGTTGTACCTTTCAAACAATCCGATTTGGGCATCAATGCATAGAGAAATCACCACAATTTGTTTCACCATAGTAGACAGCAGAAGGAATTTTAAAAAATAGATAAGGACAATATAGTACAAAAATATTTCTCCCTTTTAGGATTTTTAAGAAACAGTATCCTAATAGATAATATTGAAATTACAAAATCACATTGTTTTTTTGAGAAATTACACGTTTTCAATGCTTTGAAATTTGAAGAGTTGTTTGGTAAAATTTTTATATAAATTTATTGTTTTTATGTTTGTTAATTATTGTTCTCTTAAGACTCATATCTATGTATTATATTATTAATAATTTTTTTTTTTAATTCAAAAAATGTTTCAATTTAAGTATCATATTTAGTTTTATTAAAATTATATATTTAATTATTTCTTATCCTTAATATCATAAGTCACATTTTCTGAAATATTATTATTATTATTAATTTTTTAATTGTTTTAATAATATTAAACCTCTGTATTACGACTATATTCTTGTTTATAAACAAAAATATTGTTTTTATTTTATTTTTATTTTTTTTAAAGGTAAAACAGGAAATAGAAACAATACTTTTGGCTACGTATATAATAATTTCTGTTCAAATATTATATAATTAATATTCATAATAAATCGTGAATCATGTTAGCCTCTATATTGGACATAGGACCATTGAGAGTACTGCAATTAATTATTATTATTATTATTATTGTTGTTGTTGTTGTTGTTGTTGTTGTTGTTGTTGTTATTATTATTATTATTATTATTTTTTTTTTTTTTCCAAAATGTGATCATCTTGGATAACAAATTTTATGACAGCGTGCTTAAAAATGATGGGCGGACATTTTATCAAATTCTAATATTTATTAAGTTTTCATTCGATTAAAATTAGTAAAGAAGAATAAGTTCCTTTTTACGCCTCTTATATTAACAGATTTTTTTGGTAAAAAATAGAGGGGCCCAGTACCAGCCGCCAATTTAGAAAAACACTAGTTGTACCCCCGTCGTGCTGCGGGGGGTACTGCCCCTCACAAGAGGGGGCTTGGCCCTACGCCCCCCTCTTGTGAGGGGGCGGTACCGCCCGCGGTAAAGCTCAGGGTTACAACAAGAACGGCCCGCCAATTTAATACGTACATAATTTTCCTTAATGCAATTGTTATTATTTTTTTAAAAAAAAAGGTTAAATTAAATCCATTGAAATACGTGTTGATTAATTTCAATTACCACTTGAACCCGTATTTAAATATGTGTAGATTAATGTTGTATTAAATTCTAGTAAATAATATTGAGATTATAAAATTACTTTATTTTGAGAAAGAGGAAATTACACCCAAACTTACATTTGAACTATCAGTTTCAAAAACCCAATTTTCAATACATTTATTCAAAAATCAAGTGCTTATTCTTTAATATAAATAATATAATGAATACACAAAACTATTAACCCCAATTTCATCTATTATTTCCTTCCCAACTACCCTTCTCTCTGTATATCCTACCTAACCTTCTCTCCGATCAGAAAGGGTGCAGCGGTACCAGCAAAAATTATCGGCACCGCCACAACGGCGTCACCGTGTTGAGAGCTTGCAAGCACTGGCAACTTCGTGCACAGCGAGCGCACTACAGGGGAGCGTCGAGCACGGCAGCACCGGGGGTGCTGCAACGACACCGAGTGTGGCAGTGTCTGGGAGCTGCGACGACGCCATACGCTTGTTGTAATATGCCTATCATCTATTTTAATTTATTAATTTTTGTATAATTGTTGATGGTTGGAGGGAGTGGTGGCTGTGATTTGGTGCAGCAGTTGTGGTGGTTGTGGATGAAGTGGCTATTTTTGTCGTAGGAGGGGTGGGGATGGCGATGGTGCTATTGAGGTGGTGCTAGGTGGTGGTGACCGTGATGACTTGCAGTGTGTGGTGGAGGTTATGAGGTGCGTGTGTTGATTTGTGTATGGCGGTGGAGCCGGCAGCTCTGCGTCTCTCTGCATATTTGAGTATGACAGCATGGGTGTTGTGGTTCCAGTGCCACAATAGGGTGTGTTGGTGTGCAATGGTGGTGCGGTGCGATGCAGTGACCGTGATGGTGAAGTGTGGTGGTGGTGATGGTGGTGAGTGAATATGGCGATGTTGGTGGTCGGTGGTGGTGGTGTTGATGATGATGATGACGTGTGACCAAATAATATGTAATTTGTGACTGGTAAATAGTATGTAACCTAAAAAAATTGATAATTTGTGATCTTTAATCGAATTATTGTGATCTAATAATTTGATAATTGTGACAAAAAAATAAGTTGTGACCAATTAATTGTTGTGACATTAATTTGTGACTTATAAAATTTGTTGTTTGGATCAAGAAATAGATTGTGAGCAAATAAATCGATAATTTATGACCAAAAAATGAGTCAACCAAATAATTTTATAAATTGTGACCTATAAAATTTATGATCTGTGACCAAAAATACTAGTGATTTGTGAAAATTGTGACCAAAAAATTTCTTGATTTTGTATCCGAGAAAAAATTGTGACTAATGAAATTTGTGACTATAAAGAAATTGTGACTCATAATTTGTTAAGTTGTGACCAATTGACTCGAGATTTGATATCAAAATTTTTTTTTGACCTACGAAATTCGAAATTTGTGACCGAGAAATAAATTGTGACCTAAAAAATTGTGAATGTGACCATAAACTTATGACCTTATTTGTGACTTGTGACCTACAAAATTGTGACAAGTGACCATAATAAGCTGTGACCTAAAAAATTGTGACTTATGACCATAAACAATAAAATTTGTAACGGAGAAATAAATTGTGACCTAAAAAATTGTGACTGTGATTATAAATTTATGATTTGATTTGTGACTTTGACCTAAAAAATTTGTGACTAGTGATCATAAACAGTAAAAATATAACTATGTGACCTACACTTATGTCAAATATAACTATGTGACTTAATTGTGACCTTGTGTGACCGAACCGTAACCTCGTATGAACGAACTGGGACTTTATGTGACCAAACTGTGACCTCATGTGACTGGACTGTGACCTTGTGTGACCAAATTCGAACTTTGTGCGAACAAATTGTGACCTTGTGTGATCAAATTGGGAATTTGTGTGACCAATTGTGACTTGTAGGTGGGGTGGGGTGAATTTTACAACTAATAAATTTGTAATGTGATTGAATTATGATTTTGTGTGACCTGATGGAGTGTGGTGGGGGTGGATTGGTGGGGTGAGGCGGGATGAAATTTGTATCTAAATTTATAATTATGACCGAAATGTGATTTTGTGTGACCAATTGTGACTTTGCGCGGTGGAGTGGAGTGGGGTGGGGTGAGGTTGGGCGCAATGGGACGGGGTGGGTGAGATGGGGAAAACATAGAAGAAAAATTAGTTTTGAGTTGAGGTGAGGTGGGGTGGGTTGGTTGGGGGTGTTGGGGTAGGGTAGGGTAGGGTCGGGGGCAGAGTGGGTGGGTGGGAGAGATGTTGAAAAGTAGAAAAAAAATCTTGTGTGACCTAACCGTGATCTCGTGTGTCGTCACTGCGACTTTGTGTGACCAACTGTGAATTAGGGTGTGGGGTGGGTGGGGTTTTGCAACTAAACTTGTAATTGTGACCTTTGGTGACCAGCTGTGACTTTGCATTTTGGTGGGGTGGGGTAAAATTCATTTTCGTGGGTTGGGTGGGTGGGGTGAGTTAGGGTGGGGTCAGGGTGTGGTGTGGTGTGGAAAAGTGGGAAAAAATAATTTTTTGGGTGGGTTGGGGTGAGGTTGGGGTGGGTGGGATTGGGTGGTTGGGGCAAGGTGTGAAAAATAGAAGAAAAATCATTTTCGAGTGGGTGGGGGGGGTCGGTGGCGGGTTGATGGGTCGAGGTGGGTGGGCTGGGGTGAGATGAATTTGTCGCGATGTGATGAGGTAGGGTAGAGTTGAGCGGGTTAGGGTGGGGTGGGGAAGTGTAGGAAAATATCGAGAAAAAAATTTATTTTTGGGGTAGGGTAGGGTGGTGGGTGGTTGGTTTAAATAATTTTGGGGTGGGGTTAGGGGGTTGTGGCTGTGACGAAGTCAATTTGTCACCTTGCGAAGAGGTGGTGTAGGGTTGAGTGGGATAGGATGGGAAAGGGTAGGAAAACATCGATCCGAAAAAAAATTGTTTTTGGGATGGGGGGTGGGGTCAGGTGGTGGGCGGGGGAAGGGGTAGGAATGAGGGAGGTTTTGACATAAAGATTTGAGTTTTTGATTTAATGTTATATTAGTTTTAATATAATATATAATAGATAATTATGTTTATATTATATATAATATTATATTAAACACCTGATTTTTGAAAAAAAAAATGTTAAATTTGTTAGTTTTGAAAAGTAAAACTTAAAGTGTTGTAGTTAAGTATTTTTCCCTTTGAGAAATTACATGTTTCTATGTTATGAAAAATGAATAGTTATTTTGGGTAAAATTTCTACATAACTTTATTATTTTTATGTTTGTAAATTATTGTTTTCTTAGAATTCATATCTATCATTAAATTTTATAATTTTATAATATAAATAATATATATATTTTTTTATTTAGGTATCTTATTTAGTATAGTTAGAACTATATAAATAAATCATTTGTTATTCTCAATATTATAAATCATATTTTCTCAAATATATATTATATGTTTTGCTGCTATATTTTTGTTTATAAATAAAAATATTTTTATTTTAGGTAAATATGTGGTTTAGAAAAATATTTGTGGTTAAAAAAGTGGATTGGAAAAACATGTTATTTATATATAAAGTTATAGACAAAGTGAGACTAATATTGGGGAGTTGATATTTCATTTTCACTTTAATTAATAATATTAATTTTTTTTTTTTTTGATATTGTGATCAAGAATGATTAATATTTTTTAATCATTCTTAATTTTAATAATTGTGTAAAGATTATATAGTGTAATCATGATCATTGATGAGATTTTAGTAATTATTATTTTAAATACTTGATTTTATATTATATGTTTTGCTGCTATATTTTTGTTTATAAATAAAAATATTTTTATTTTAGGTAAATATGTGGTTTAGAAAAATATTTGTGGTTAAAAAAGTGGATTGAAAAAACATGTTATTTATATATAAAGTTATAGACAAAGTGAGACTAATATTGGGGAGTTGATATTTCATTTTCACTTTAATTAATAATATTAATTTTTTTTTTTTGATATTGTGATCAAGAATGATTAATATTTTTTAATCATTCTTAATTTTAATAATTGTGTAAAGATTATATAGTGTAATCATGATCATTGATGAGATTTTAGTAATTATTATTTTAAATACTTGATTTTGTAAATAAAATTATAATTTTACTGGTTAAATACAAATATTTGCTGAGTTAAGATTAAACACAAATTTATAATTATTGTGATTAATATTTTTGAATAAAAATTGAAAAAAAAAAGTTACATAAGAAAGGAAAATGCAGAAATTATGAGAAAAATATTGATACGTTCAACATGGGCCAATATTCGTACCCATAATATCATTAAAAAACTACTAAATTTACATTTTCAATGAAGTTAATAACAACTTATAAAAATTATTGAAGTCAACCGTCATATATTATTTAAATATATAAATTAATATTTAAAATTTAAATTAGCTAGTCATGTTGTTTTTAAATTTTAATAATTATTGTTATATCTTTTTTTATGTCTTTTGTATTTTTATCGATTATATATAAGCATTAAAATTTTACGTACACTTATAACAATTTTCGTGTATCACACAATCGAAAAACTATTAGATAAATAATTAAGAAGTTGATGCAATTGGAGAGTTCCTCATCTTTATCGGTTCAGATTTCTTGCGTGTTTTATAGGTTTGATAAATTAATTTTTGAATTTTGTATTGATTTAAAAATTTTGCTTGATGGAGCTTCCCAAATTATCTCAGGCCAATCTCGTTACTGAAGTTTAAGTCTATTCAATGATATCCTTCACAATTGATAAGGTCGTGATTGTAATCGAGTCCGTTTAAATAATGAACGTGCATCGATTCTCATAAAAGAATCATAATATGTGTACACCATTATTTGTACATTTTTTGTACACCCCTACTCACATGGTCGGGTGGGACCTATTTATAGGAGATTAAAATAATCAAACTCATGTGAGTGAGTGTACAATAAAAAAGTATACACATAAATTTATTATTCATAAAATAAATATCAACGAGCTTCGC
Source organism: Ligustrum vulgare (assembly GCA_963555705.1). Classification (NCBI taxonomy): domain Eukaryota; kingdom Viridiplantae; phylum Streptophyta; class Magnoliopsida; order Lamiales; family Oleaceae; genus Ligustrum; species Ligustrum vulgare. The sequence goes on along the minus strand of OY743173.1, from coordinate 34,186,024 downwards.
GCTGGTTCTATTTTCTCATTTCGAACTAAATTAGAAGTTAAAATATTGTTTTCATCAGTGAATAAATTTCTTACTGTAAACACATTAATGCTGGTCCAAATTAATAATGTATATGTGAGTAATGTGAACTTATACACGTGAACCTTGAGTAAAATTAAGTTTTTAATACATTTTTCTCTCTCTTTTTTTCAATCACATATTTATCAATAAAATAATATTATACATAAACTCAAAAAGACTAACTACTTCTTAATCACACATTCTCTAAAAAATTAACATCCAAAAAAACACATTCTCTAAAAAATTAACATCCAAAAAACTATTTTTTTCAAATAAAATCTTTAAAATGTAAACCAAACAATGGCTTTGCATCATTGCAATCAGTCATAAACCTACATTATTTTTAGTATAGTGTAGTCGATCATCTTCTTACACCGGCTTGATCATTACAAGGAAAACGTGAATTCGCGGTAAAACTTTCAAATTAAATTTGATACAATATATATGGAGGATCTTTTGGATTGGGACAAGGGAAATCTAATAACACGTTACACGCATATCTACATAAATAAATATTTCATATAGTGTTTGTTCATACATCGATGTCATGATTATATTGTATAGCATTGATGATTTTAAAAAGCTCCAGTTTGGTATTGATAAAATTAAGATTTATAATAGATTTTGAAAAATGTTGATAAAATGCGTGGTTGAAAAATTATGAGTTCGATAAAAAGTGTAATTAATATTAAATGTTGATTTTGAATTAAATTAGAATATATGGATATAACTCAAGTTAATTGTTTCAGTGACCATTGAATTTTATATGCTATCACGGTTTAGCCAACTAACTTCAATATGTTTTCAAGTGCCCACCGAACTTTACACGCTGTCACGGTTTAGCCACAAACTTCAATATGCTTCCAAGCTCCCACCAAACTTTGTATGTTGTCACGAATTACCCACTCAACTTTAATGTACGTCCAATCGGCCAATGAAGTTTCAAATTCTAGTTTCGGAGAGTCATGTTCAAGTTTAATTTTGAGGTACCTAACGAGGTCGGAACATCAAGTTCGTCGTACCATTTCGAAGTACTCACAACATACTTTTGCATACAATTTACCACACAATAAATGGTTAACCTAGGAGAAAGTTATGGCTTGTCAAAATAAGCTACTTAAAACTACTTTTTTAAAACTTTTGGTAAAGTGACTTATTTTGTCAAGTCATAACTTCCTCCTCACTTAACCATTTCTTGTGTTGTAAATTGTATGTAAATGTATATTGTGAGTACTTTGAAATTGTATCAAGAACTTGATGTTTAGACCTCTCTTCGTACCTCGAAATTAAACTTGAACACACCTCTCCAAACTAGAATTTTGAAACTTCAGTGACTGGTTGGAAGCATATTAAAGTTGGGTGGGTAATTCATGATAGAATACAAAGTTCAGTGGGCACTTGGAAGCTTAATTTGTCTTCCCCAGTTCTCCTCTTACCAGGGCTGCTTTAGTCACTGAGCAATTTTGGACAGAGGGCTGGTCTGCCTTCTCCTCTAGTGCCACTCTATCCTGGAAGCTATTTGCTGCCAAGGCTATGAATGCTAGGGCTCTAGCCCTTATTGACGAGGTGGAATTTTCTGTGGAGGAGGCACAGCGGGACAAGAAGGACACTGAGACTTCCCTTCGCCATGCAGACAATATGCTTAGAGAGATTAAGGACCTCAAGGAGTATCTGTCCATTGCTCGCAAGGCTTCCTCGGAAGATAGGGTGACAGCCAAACGCCTTCAGGAGGATAATGAAAAGGTAAGGAATGACCTTCAGGCTTCCGAGGCAGACGTGGGGTCCCTTTGTAAAAAGTTGGATGATTCCAACCGGGCTCAGTCCATAACTTCTGAGGCCCTGACAGCAGTCAATGCGACCAAGGTTAAGCTAGAGGCTGAGGTGGCAGCAGCCTCTGAGAAATTGGGGAGAGAGGTGGAGGCTAGGAAGAAGGCAGATGAGGACCTTGCCTCTCTAGAAAAGCATATGCAATCTAGGATCACGAAACTGGAGCAGACCGTTGCATCACGAGTGGAGAAAGCTCTAAGTGACAAGGTGTCTGAGGCCATCCAGAATTTCAAAGACACTTTTGAAGAGGCACCAGAATATGAGGCCATGCAGAGGGTCTTTGGGAACATTGGGGCCAGAATGGCTTTGGGGGACGTGAAGGAAGCCTTTCCATCCCTAGACCTATCCTCCATTGAAGCCCTGTATCCCGAGCCTCAAGATGATTCCCTCGATGATCCTGCAGATCCTTTTGATGCACTTGGCAAGAGCTCTTCAGAGGATGTCCCTCCCCAATGATCCTCTTTTGTATTTGCCTTGTTTTTTTTTTGTAAGTGCAATGGCGCCTTATATTGTAAATGTAACAACATTCAAATTGTAAATACTTTGATTTTATGAATACAATGATTTATTTATATTTAGTTCAATGTCTTAGTTTGTATGGTTCAATGTCTTAGTTTGTACGACCTTATTTGTTTAAGCGTGAACGCTACTAGACACAAACGTCTTGTAAATGCATCGTACGAAGATATGTGTATAGTCCTTCATATCTAAGTAGCTCAAGGCATTAATGTTTGCTGGTTAGATGTGATTTTGACCAATTTTTGAACATTTTTGTCTTACACCATAACACCTATGTTTATAAATTTGTATGAACTCCTATTGATGGTGTTAACACTTTCAACCCATACGCAGTGATCGCAGTGTATGCTTATAAGAGTCCTTTGTTTTTAACAAATTTCATGCATGGCGTAGACGTATGGTCTTATAACCAAAATAATCTAGGAATTTGTGTTTATCCATTTGTTTGTCTGATCAGTACTTGGTATAATCCTCAACGTAACTCACTTAGGATTTTATAAAATCATATGGTAATGCTGTAACCACCGAAGAGGAATTTGATTTATTGAAAATAACGACGAAGGTGATCCGTGTTCCAAGGATTACATAAAGGTACCCCAGATAAGTCCTCGATCATGTACGTTCCGGGTACCACCTCGGAAGAGACTTTGTAAGGGTCTTCCCCGTTAGGACCTAAAGTCTCTACTCCTGGTTCTTGAGTTGAGGGAAGAACCTTTTTGAGGACTAAGTCCCCAACATTAAAGTGCCGACTCTTAACCCTTTTGTTGTAATAGCGGGCCATTTTCTCATGGTACCTGGTCATTACCACTTGAGAATCATTCCGTTTTTCCAGGAGGAAATCCAAATTAGCCCTTTGTGTTTCTTCGTTTCCCACTTCGTCATAATGGATTTGACGAAGAGAAGGGACCCCAATTTCGACTGGAAATACTGCCTCGGATCCATATGCCAAGGAGAAAGACATTTCACCAGTGGCAGTGTGCGAGGTGGTTCGAAGTGCCCATAATACTTGTGGGAGTTCATCTACCCATGCGCCCTTTTTGGACTCCAGCTTCCTTTTCAGGGTATTCTTTATGGTCTTGTTCACAATCTCAACCTGTCAGTTATCTTGTGAGTGATGTGGAGATGAAAATAATTTCTTAATTCTCAAATCGTCGCACAATTCATCTATACTTCTGTTTTTGAACTGTTTTGCATTATCATTAACCAGCGAGTGCGGTATTCCGAATCGGCATATGACATTCTTCCAGATGAACTTTGTGCTGTTGGCCTCGGTAATCCTCATCAGGGGTTCCGCCTCGACCCACTTGGTGAAGTAGTCAATTGCCACTATTGCAAAGCAATTATTACCAGCACCCCTAGGCATATGGCCAATAATATCAACCCCCCACTTCGCAAAAGGCCAAGGGCTAGTCACCACAGTTAACTTGTGATGCGGTATGGTTTCATGCCTTTGGAATTTGTCACATTTGCGCACAAAGTCATGGGAGTCCTTTCGCATAGTCGGCCAAAAATATCCCTGTTTAAGGACTTTCCGAGCTAGTGATAACGCCTCGACGTGGTTGCCACAAATGCCCTCATGGATTTCTCTCATTACATACCGTCCTTGCTCCGGCCCCACACATCTCAGCAAAGGGAGGTATAGCTCCGTTTATAGAGCAGGTCATCCAAAAGTATGAAATTTGCGGCATATATTTGCAACTTTCGAGCTGTTTCAGGCTCGTCTGGCACTGTCTGATGCTTCAAGTACGCTAGTACAGGATTCATTCAGGATCCTTCTTCATCTATTGCCAAAATCTCAGTCCTTGGCTTAATAGAAGAGGTCAACAAGTGCTCAATTGGGATCAGATCATGGAGCTCTGAATCATTGCTGCTTGCTAGTTTGGATAAAGCATCGACGTTGGAACTCTCAGTTCTAGGAATGTGCTGTAACTCCATTTTTTTGAAGTACACAGCCAAATCTCTTACTTTTTTCAAGTAAGCGACCATAGCTGGTTCTTTGACAGAAAATTGTCCATTAAACTGACTCACAACGAGCTGCGAATCACTGTTCTCCACTACGGACTTAATCTTTAAAGCTTTCGCAAATCTGAGCCCAGCTAAGAGCGCCTCGTATTCAGCAACATTGTTTGATGCTTTAAAGTCAAAACGGATCGCACTGTGCAGTTTGAATCCTTCTGGGCTTATTAGCAATATTCCCGCCCCAGATCGTCCCTCAACCGAGGACCCATCAACGAACAATTTCCACTCTCGGCTGTCATCCGTGTTATCAACCATCTCTACCTCCGGCGGATGTGTGAACTCAACTATGAAATCCGCTAATGCTTGACCCTTTACAGCGGTTCGAGGCTCATAATGTAGGTCGAACTGGCTAATTTCAATCGCCCCCTTCATTAACCTTCAAGATACATCTGGTTTCTACAACACCTGTCTCATAGGAAAGTTGGTGATCACGTGTATGGAGTGCGACTGAAAGTATGGACGAAGCTTGCGAGATGCTGTGATCAACGAGAGAGCAAGTTTTTCCATATCTGGGTAACGTATTTCACCATCCAGCATGACTTTTCTTACATAATACACCGGGAACTGATTTCCATCCTCCTCTCTAACCAATACCGAGCTAACAGCCTCTTTTGATACGGCTAAATACAAGTAGAGAAGTTCGCCAGCCTTTGATTTTGATAGTAATGGGGCTTGTCCCAAGAATGCTTTCAGGTAGGCAAAAGCCTTGCTCACATTCCGACGTCCATTGAAATCGCTTCCCTCCCTTCAAGACCTTAAATAATGGCAAGCATTTGTCAATGGACTTGGAAACGAATCGATTTAAGGTCGCAATTCTCCCCGTCAAGCTTTGCACTTCTTTTGGATTCCGAAGTGATCGCATGTTTAACAAAGCATTGATTTTATCGGGATTGACTTCGATCCCTCTCCTATTCACCATGAATCAAAGAAATTTTCCGGACGCTACCCCAAAAGCGCACTTCGCTGGGTTGAGCTTCATTCGATATTTCCTCAAAACATCGAAGGCCTCAGACAAATGGCAGATATGCTCTGTGGCGACCATGCTTTTGACCAGCATGTCATCAACATATACCTCCATGGTGTTTCCTAATTGTTCTGAAAACATGCGATTTACCAACCTTTGATAGGTAGCTCCAGCATTTTTTAAGCCAAATGGCATAGTTTTGTAACAATAGAGTCCCCTATCTGTAATAAACGAAGTATGTTCCTCATCTGATTCATACATGGGGATTTGATTGTACCCGGAGTATGCATCCATAAAGCCCAACATCTCATGTCCCACTGTGGAGTCAACTAACTGATCAATCTGATGTAATGGAAAACTGTCTTTGGGACATGCCTCGTTCAAATTTGAAAAATCAATACATACTCTCAGCTTCCCATTATGTTTTGGTACCAAAACAGGGTTTGATACCCACTTTGGATACCGTGATTCTCTGATAAAGCCATTTTTCAACAGCTTCGTAATCTCTTCTTTCAAGGCCTCATACTTATTAGAACTCATAGGTCTTCTCTTTTTCTTGTGCCCAGGGCTTCTGGGATCAAGCTGAAGTCTGTGACAGGCCACTTTAGGATCGATCCCAACCATGTCATCATGTTTCCATACGAATACATTAAGTAAGAAGCTTTTCAGCTTATCTTTGTATTCAACTGGTGAATCCAATCCAATCTGCAATTCCTTGATTGGGTCAAGTGGATCTACACCGAAGCATTCCAACCTTTCAGCTGGGGTAGAGCAATTACCTCCTGCCATTCTTGGGTCCAGATCTGCCAGATCTTCTTCCAGCGTCATTGTAACATCCTCATTTCCTGAGGGTCCTCCACCCAGTCTTTCAGGGTCTGGAGTAGCCTCGGCCATTGCTACATTGCTAATCACGTTCAGGCTCTGGTCTTGAAATTTCAGGATTGCGTTTGTGTAACAGGCCCGTGATTCAGTTTGGCTCCCCATTACAGTTGAAATACCATGCTCCGTGGGGAATTTCATGCAAATGTATTTTGTATGAGTTGCAGCTCCCAAGTCAATGAGGCCTGGCCTCCCAATTGAGCCATGATTGGAGGAGATTTTGTCCACAACCAAGAATTCCATGGGGATTCTGGAAAGAGTTGGTGCTTGCCCTAACTCAGTCATAAGGGTTATGGATCCTCTGAGAGTTATGTTGTCCCTAGTGAATCCATATATTGGATCCGAGACTGGAATGAGTGGAGTGCTGATCCCCATCTTATTGAAAGTTACCCCGTAAATCACATTTATCGAGGCACCATCATCCACCATCATCATTCGTGACAACCCATTCCGAGCCACTACCACCCTGATAACCAATGCATCATTGTGTGGAAAGTGTACTCCAATAGCATCGTCTTGGGTAAAGGTGATAGATTCTATCCAAGGCATCCCAACAGGATGTGAATGGATATGATAATTCACGTTGGCGGGCTACTTGGCTTCTCTGATATATCTCTTTTGGGAGTTGTTTGTGCTCCCACCTGGGTGGGGGCCTCCCAATATTGTGTCGATTTCACGAATAGGAGGGTCGGCCACAGGCCTAGGTGGTTCTCTTGTATCTTTAGCATGTGCCGAGGAGGTATCCTGACCCTTGTTCCTGTCTCTTTGACGATTGTCAATCCTCCCTTTGATCGAGTTCTTCCACGGAGCTCTCCTGTCAGCTCGGTTGAACTTCTGGCCACCTGGTTTTTGAGTTCTCCCCTTGTCAGGGGAGAAATCACTTCCCCTTCTTCCATGGGCCTTTTGGTCCGCTAACATGTAGATTTCTCTGCAATCTTCTGTAGCGTGACCGTAATACCTGTGGTAGGTGCAGTAAGCCCCATCATGGGCTGTTTTCCACTTCGGCTACTTTCCATTCTTCCTTGAGCCATGGGAGGATTCTGAGAAGGAGTGTTGGAGTGCAAGTTGGGGATAGCTTCCGTGATCTCTGCTGCATAGCTGGACCCTGTCCCCGGAAATGGACGCAGCGCTCCACTTCGGTTACTGCCGAACCTATCCTTGTTACCTCGGTTCTTGAGGTTTGCTTCATTAGAATACCCAAGATTGTATCTCCCTTGAGGATAGTTGTCTCTGGCCTTAACCATTTATTCTGACACGATCTCCTCCCTCATCAGGTCTACTAGGGCGTTGTAATCCCTCGATTTTCTGCTTCGGACATCTCTCCAAAACATGCTCGTCATATTTAACCCTCCTTTCAATGCGGAAAACATTTTCGCCTCGGTGATGTTTTTACAAATGTGTATCTCTTCAGTAAACCGAGTTAGGTAACTTTTCAGATATTCATCCCTTCATTGCCTTAGATCCTGAAGGCGTTGGAGTGGGAGCTGGCTATGCCTGGAGGAAACAAAGCCATTTTTAAATGCTGTTTTCAAGTCTCTCCAAAGTTCTTGCCTTTTTCAAGGTTAATAAACTTATGTTTCAAAGTTCTTACCTTTTTCAAGGTTAATAAACTTGTATTTCAAAATTCTTATGGTTCTTTGCTCTTTTGCAAGAGGTCACTCGCCCATTTTTCAAGGTTTCCTTTTGCGCGTGTAGCTTTTCACCATGAGTTTTAGTGGTTAGCAGTATGGCTTCCCACAGACAGTGCCAAAATGTTGACCACAAAATCCGGCTGGACCTTGGACCAACACGTCTTAGCTCCTCCCTCTTGAACATGTGGATCTTTTGCGCACTGTGACAAACGATCAGTTTGCAAAGGGGGCCGAGGTGGCTCCCATTTGCACTCTGATGCCATAGTCAGTGCTCATTTCAAGCACATATAAATTGAGTGCGGAAAATATAAATGTGTAAAAGAGAGAAAAGGGAGTAAGAGTAAAATATTTAGTTAAGAGTATGAAATTGCTAATCCCTTACAAAGCGGGAGGAATGCTCTATTTATAGAGGAACTTGTTGTTTCGGATCGTGACACGTGCGTACTTTACACTTGTATTTACCCTAACTTCTAAAAAAGGAGATCTTGCCTTTTGATATTAATCATTACTATACTTTGTAGGGGATGTGCGCCTGTCACTTTATGGTAAAGGTGGTGTCACATATCTGACTCCATCCCTTGTCCCATCCCTCTTCTGTGTGTCACTGTAAAACACCTCGGCTAAGCATAAAGTACATCGACCAGACACAAATCAGTTCGGCCAAAGAGGTTCGAGTGATATTCCACCTCGGCAGTTAACCCAAAGTGATATTCTAAGCCTTAACCATGAGCTAGAGTCCATTGGGCTCTCATTGAGCTTTTGCTTATGGTCCAATTTGCCGCATTTTGGGTACGATCTCAACAAATAATATTAATATTTTTTTTTTATATTGTGATCAAGAATGATTAATATTTTTTAATCATTCTTAATTTTAATAATTGTGTAAAGATTATATAGTGTAATCATGATCATTGATGAGATTTTCGTAATTATTATTTTCAATACTTGATTTTGTAAATAAAATTATAATTTTACTGGTTAAATACAAATATTTGCTGAGTTAAGATTAATCACAAATTTATAATTATTGTGATTGATACTTTTGAATAAAAATTGAAAAAAAAAGTTACATACGAAAGGAAAATGCAGAAATTATGAGAAATATATTGATACGTTCAACATGGGCCAATATTCGTACCCATAATATCATTAAAAAACTACTAAATTTACATTTTCAATGAAGTTAATAACAACTTATAAAAATTATTGAAGTCAACCGTCATATATTATTTAAATATATAAATTAACATTTAAAATTTGAATTAGCTAGTCATGTTGTTTTTAAATTTTAATAATTATTGTAATATCATTTTTTATGTCTTTTGTATTTTTATCGATTATATATAAGCATTAAAATTTTACGTACACTTATAACAATTTTCGTGTATCACACAATCGAAAAACTATTAGATAAATAATTAAGAAGTTGATGCAATTGGAGAGTTCCTCATCTTTATCGGTTCAGATTTCTTGCGTGTTTTATAGGTTTGATAAATTAATTTTTGAATTTTGTATTGATTTAAAAATTTTGCTTGATGGAGCTTCCCAAATTATCTCAGGCCAATCTCGTTACTGAAGTTTAAGTCTATTCAATGATATCCTTCACAATTGATAAGGTCGTGATTGTAATCGAGTCCGTTTAAATAATGAACGTGCATCGATTCTCATAAAAGAATCATAATATGTGTACACCATTATTTGTACATTTTTTGTACACCCCTACTCACATGGTCGGGTGGGACCTATTTATAGGAGATTAAAATAATCAAACTCATGTGAGTGAGTGTACAATAAAAAGTATACACATAAATTTATTATTCATAAAATAAATATCAACGAGCTTCGCGCTGGTTCTATTTTCTCATTTCGAACTAAATTAGAAGTTAAAATATTGTTTTCATCAGTGAATAAATTTCTTACTGTAAACACATTAATGCTGGTCCAAATTAATAATGTATATGTGAGTAATGTGAACTTATACACGTGAACCTTGAGTAAAATTAAGTTTTTAATACATTTTTCTCTCTTTTTTTCAATCACATATTTATCAATAAAATAATATTATACATAAACTCAAAAAGACTAACTACTTCTTAATCACACATTCTCTAAAAAATTAACATCCAAAAAACTATTTTTTTCAAATAAAATCTTTAAAATGTAAACCAAACAATGGCTTTGCATCATTGCAATCAGTCATAAACCTACATTGTTTTTAGTATAGTGTAGTCGATCATCTTCTTACACCGGCTTGATCATTACAAGGAAAACGTGAACTCGCGGTAAAACTTTCAAATTAAATTTGATACAATATATATGGAGGATCTTTTGGATTGGGACAAGGGAAATCTAATAACACGTTACACGCATATCTACATAAATAAATATTTCATATTGTGTTTGTTCATACATTGATGTCATGATTATAAACATTGATGATTTTAAAAAGCTCCTGTTTTGTATTTGATAAAATTAAGATTTATAATAGATTTTGAAAAATGTTGATAAAATGCATGTTTGAAAAATTATGAGTCCGATAAAAGGTATGATTAAGATTACATGTTGATTTTGAATTAAATTAGAATATATGGATATAACCCGAGTTAATTGTTTCAGTGACCACCGAATTTTATATGCTATCACGGTTTAGCCAATCAACTTCAATATGCTTTCAAGTGCCCATCGAACTTTACATGTTGTCACGGTTTAGCCACCAAACTTCAATATGCTTCCAAGTTCCCACCAAACTTTGTATCTTGTTACGAATTACCCACTCAACTTTAATATACTTCCAATCGGCCAATGAAGTTTCAAATTCTAGTTTCGGAGAGCCATGTTCAAGTTTAATTTCGAGGTACCAAACGAGGTCGAAATATCAAGTTCGTGGTACCATTTCGAAGTACTCACAACATACTTTTGCATACAATTTACCACACAATTAATGGTTAATCGAGGAGAAAGTTATGGCTTGTTAAAATAAGCAACTTAAAACTACTTTTTTAAAACTTTTGGTAAAGTGACTTATTTTGTCAAGCCATAACTTCCACCTCAGTTAACCATTTCTTGTGTTGTAAATTGTATGCAAAAGTATATTGTGAGTACTTTGAAATTGTATCAAGAACTTGATGTTTCAACCTCACTTCGTACCTCGAAATTAAACTTGAACACACCTCTCCAAACTAGAATTTTGAAACTTCAGTGATTGGTTGGAAGCATATTAAAGTTGGGTGGGTAATTCGTGATATAATACAAAGTTCAGTGGGTACTTGGAAGTTTATTGAAGTTGAGTGGCTAAGTCGTGACAGAATATAAATTTCGATGGCCAACGGGGTGAGACAATTCAAAGTTCAGGGGCCACATTAAAGCATATTGAAGTTGAGTGACTTAACCGTGACGTATTAAAGTCGTGACATAATATAAAGTTCAATGGCCAACGGGGTGAGACAATTTAAAGTTCAGTGGCCACTTGAAAGCATATTGAAGTTGAGTGGTTAAATCGTGACATTATATAAAGTTCGGTGGTCAGTGAAACAATTAACTCAAATAACCCCACTCCTACATTTGGGGATTTCTCAGAATGTGCTAAATCCATACCCCACTCATCAGTGCAGCTGGAAATATGACGAGTATAATGTAAATCTAATATTTGCGTAAATCTAATGTTGCTCACGATCGGTAATGGAGCAATTCCGGTTGTCAAAAACCTCAATTTTAACTTTTCATAAAAAAACATGAACCGCAGGAAAAGTTTTTGTTTTATACACGTTTTGGGTAGTTAAATTTACTCAAATATTGATGAACTAGAAGAATTTCTACTTAGGGATGAAAAAAAATTGACGGACTCGATCCCGTCCGGTTTACTGGGCGGAGGACCCGCCCTGCTCCCATTGCAAACCTACCCTCAGACATGCAAATTTATTTTAAAAAGAAGAATTGTAAAAAATTGAAAAAGTAAAAAATAAAAAAATAGCATGGACAATAAGAACCCACGGGGTGCTCGAGGGTCCATTGTTCCAAATCCGACTCATTGACATCACTTTTCTACTAACTTTATGTTATGCCCCTATTTAGTATACGTGTTTTGAAATTTTTTCCGTCTAAATTGACTTTCCTAAAATAGAATAATTACAACGAATGAGAATAATTTTAATAATTATACTATTATTTTGAAATCGAAAAATATGTAATATGGGTATCAAATATAAGATCTTAATAAGAATTTTAATACGAACTCACAAGTTAGAGTTAACTCTAAACATGTTACCTTTAAAATCACATCAATTATTAAAGGTAAAACATTTATTTTGTTACTTTTATTTTTTCTCAATGTCCCTCTATTTCAAAATTATTTTATATAAGTCTTGTAATGATATTTATAATTTCTTAACTAGATTTAATTTGGTTATATATAATTAATTTCAATTCGAGTTGTTTTTCTTATCAAATTAAAAGAAATAATAAATATCCAAACTTTTATGTAATTTAATTAAGTCTGAATAATTTTTGCAACATCATATTTCGATAAGTTTAGGTTGCTTAATTTGTTACATTCATTTAAATATAAACCCACGTGTATTTAATTTGTAATGTTAAAGTAAATATGAAATGAAATATTTGTTTAATATATTTAAATATCAAATATTATATTAAGATAGTTAATAAAAATTCTAAAAGTTTTATTCTGTTATTCGAGTAGAGATATTTTTACTTTTAATAATCTAGAAATTATATTTTGGAAAGACTAATTACATCAATAATCATTAAAATTGAATAGTTAAGCAAATGATCATTGATTTTTTTTTAATAAGTAAGTCATTCAAGTTCCAAACTATTACAATTATAGCCATTTGGTAAAAAAATTGGCCCCTACTAGATACCCCTTAATCAAAACCTTATTTTTTAAAAACTCATTTTCAACTAACATTCTATTACTAAAATAATCTACATATAACTTCAAAAAAATTTCTACTTTCTAAAAATTCAATCTCCAAAGATTTACAGTTACAAACAACATTATTTGAAATAATGGGTCTCAAATGAGGGCTTAAGTACATATTCTTCAAAAAATCACTATTACGAAACTCATTTTGCATATAATGAGTACTGAAATAAGGACTAAATATGATCACAAGATTAAACGAAATACATAATGAGAGAGCACGAACAGGAATCGACACATTTTTTTGTAAAAAATATATTTCCTAAAATGGTACGTAGTAATAATTAACTATATATTATTCATTTTGGACTAATTTCAGATTTAAAATAATCCAGTTCAATGCAAAGTTTTAAATAACCACTTTTTTCCAAGTCCATAAGTTTCTTGTTTCACATTCCCTTCTTGAAGATCAATTACATTTTATTTTTTTTTTAAAATTCATCAAAAGAAAAAAAAACTTGTCAATATCACATAAATATTTTTCTTTTAAAAACAGAAAACGAAAGAAGATGAAATAGGAACGTTCATTGATCTATTTTTTATTTTCCTTTTTAAAAATTATGAGCGTTTATCATAGATATATCTATTTTTTACGTACTACAAATTTGTTTAAATGTAATTTTATTTTCTCTTAATCTTTAAATCAATTTAAATTATAATATTTCAAGAAAATTTCTGAAACGATAAACATACTAACGTTAAAACATAATTAAGGTATGTGTAATTTGTACATTTTTTGTCATTAATTGTCTTCATTCGTTTCTTATTTTTAATTAAATATTATTTTCATATGTTAACATATAAATTCGATATATATGAGTAACAAATGATTGTGCATCGCACGGGTGTAACACTAGTTAAATTAAACCAAAGAAAGTTTGGAACCTAAAGAGAAGTTTGATGAATCAATTGTATAAAACTGGAAGCTAATTGGGATGTTTCATCACTTTAGGGGGCTGAAATCGAATATTGCTAAATTGAGGACCTACTTCGTCATATCGAAAAGTTGGAGGATCAATTTTGGTGGTTTTCGAATTCAAGAACTTTAATGAATAAGGTCAGAAGTTGAAGGACTAAACTGATTAAGAATATGGATGGCAATGAGGCGGGGAATCCGGGAACCCGACGAGGTCTCGCCTTGAATGGGGGAGAGAAATCCATAACAATGACCGGGATTAAAAAGTATCCACGATTAGGGATGTGGATTGCTGTGAAATTCCCGTCCACACCCTACACCCGCCTTGAAACTATTCTCGATTAATAAATTCAATTAAAAAAATTCAAACAAATTAAAAGTATCATAAATCACCCGACGCCCAAATATATAATTTTAAAATCAAGCCCTACGTTTCAACTCTATACTACTCTTCATCTCTCATTCTCAAGTCTCGTCTCATTATCTCCAAACATACTTCTGAACACAATTAAACTTGTACTAGTCTATAAAAGTTATAATGAATTTTTTATTAAAGTTAATCATTCTCTAAAGTATTAAATGAGAATTTTGTTTAATAATTATACTTTACGTAAAGAATTTATATAACTAAGTATGGCTCGAAGATATAAATGTTCATAGAAAATAAAATAATTACTTTTATATTATTTTCTTTAAGTCGTAAATAGATATTGTATCAAGTTGAAAAATTAGTTGTTCTCATATGCACTATCATCATTTGATAACCATAAATATCTTTATTAATTTGCTTTGCCATATTTTATGGTGCACCTACAGAATTTTTGATCTAGTCGAGAATGGGGATGGTAAATCTCCGACGGGACGGGGACGGGGATTGACATCCCTGCTCCGAACCCGTCCCGTTGTCATTTCTATTTGAGACTTAATAGTTGAGGGACAAGTTGTGCACATACAATAATAGTTGAAGCTTGTGACCTTGAGTTTAGAGGAGGAAAACTTGATGCATCTGGGCTTCTTGTGCTGTACAGCCCCCTCACGATAGGGTGTGGGCCCCCTTTTGCAAGGATTTTCCTCTTCTATTTAATGGCACAAATTTTACAATTCGGTTATGTATGACGGCGTGTTCTTTGATTTATACGTATAGCTACTTTCTTTAGTTAGGATAAATGATTGTAATCTAGTTTGACCTTTATCTTCTCAACTACTAAATTTTAGACAATAATTAGGAAAAAAAAAAACTTTATTAACTCAAATAGGAGTTAGGTGAAGTAAAATCAGTAGTCGAATAAAATAATTTCCTTGAAACGATAATTTGGACTCTATCTCCACTTTACTAGTTTATTCGACTTCTTACACGCAATATTTACTAAACAAGTTTTGGTTCCGTTGGCAAATCATTATATATACCGATTTAAATTATTTGTAGCATTTATTTGATTTTTTTCATTAATAGTTTTTCACAGAGAAAATGAGTTTTTGTATGATTCATACAGGCGGAGCCAAGAAGTAATTTCAATGAAGGCATAAGTCAATTAAAGAAAAAAAAATGAAACATAGAAATACATATTAACATTAAAATTGTCAAAAAATTTGCAATTGTTCTTTAACGGGTTTCATACTTTAAAAACGTTGTATAATAACTTTATTTTCAATTTTATCAAAAACATTTTTTTTTTAAATATGTAAAACGTAGCTATCTTTCATCTACCTCTCTCCAATTCAGATGTGCAGTTGATTCTTCCCAATTGTCATCACAGAAAACGAACTTTCTACTCTAACATTTGCAATGTGAAGAATTAATATCAAATTCGCAAGCTTGTAAAGTAATGAGTATACTTTATCTTTTTTTTTTTTTTTTTGTCAAAATCAACTTGTTTGCAAGAGTATATAAACCCCCTAGATCTTCAAAGTCTTTACTAGAGCACATATCAATAATATAGTTATCTAGTTCGCCATCAAGTCCCATTAGCTCCAGTGCCAAAAAGTCTTTTGGATACTACTCAGCCAAGCGATTTAATTTTTCCTTGTCGAAGGTGGAGAATGAATCAATTGGGTGTAAACATGCAACACAAAGAAAAAACTCAGTATTTACCTCATCAAAATGACCATTCGACTTTTGAATGACTATATA
Organism: Ligustrum vulgare; assembly: GCA_963555705.1. Classification (NCBI taxonomy): domain Eukaryota; kingdom Viridiplantae; phylum Streptophyta; class Magnoliopsida; order Lamiales; family Oleaceae; genus Ligustrum; species Ligustrum vulgare. The sequence continues at coordinate 34,170,139 of OY743173.1, read as the reverse complement.
AAATAAATCCACACGATAGTGATGCAAGTTTTTCCTTTCTTCAATGTTGAGCTATCTCGATGTACAAACATGCCATCCATATCAGGAATACCAAAGCAATGCTTTTGACCAAAAAATAATAATAAAAAAAATTTGATTTGCTCCAAAAAAACTTGAAGCATTGTTTACACAATTTCACTAAACTCGTGTTATTTAAAATGGCTTGATCTTTTCTATGTAATGTCATTTGACAATTCATTTAAAACTACTAAGATATATCTCATGAGATTTAGATTAAATGAAAACTAAAATGATTGCATCAACTCCAGCATCTAATTTATAGATCCATCAAAGACAATCATTTCACAAAAAAAAATAAAAAATGGTGAGATGGTGCATGAACTCACCACTCGTAGACTCCATCACAATTTTGTCCTTTCATGAGCAATCCCCCCCGAATGAAGACATTCACAATAAAAGAAAAGGATGAGAATTCAACAGAAATATTGTTAGCAGTACAGAGTTTAGAGACAAATAATAGGTTCTTTTTTATGCATGGTACACAGAGAACATTATTGAGTAAAAGTGGTCTAGAATTTGGCATTGGGATTCCTGTTATTATTGTGGAAATTCGAGTAAAGACCTTGACGAAATTGGTTGCCACTGTTATTGTTAGTTAAACATCAAAGCAAGGCCCAAATATCATTGAATCAGAAATCAGAGGATGAAAGGGGATATAATGAAAAATATGATAAAACGTGATACATAGAAGTGAAACTCTTTTGTCTACTATAAGTGTGATTATTCCTTCTCCAGTTCCTGGGTACAACTGCAAAGAATCCAAGTCATCATCTAGGGTTTCCTACAATTAAGGGGTTCTGTGATATAAGACAAAATACATGAAATGATAATGCCCTGCTAAATAACGAATTCTCAATTTTTTGTATAGATTGTGGGTTTAGGTTCTTGCCTATTTATTTTGGTCTTTGTAATTCATTAATTCCTCGAGTTGAAATATTAAGATTTCTCTATTTCAACCGTGTAACATTTCTTTCTTGGTATCAGAGCGTGAGAAATGGATGCTTCTTCTTCTACTCAGTCCCAGACTAGCTCAAGCATACCTGCTATTGTTTCCTCTACTCCCCTTCAGTCATCTCCTCTGCATCTAACCCCAAAGTCTCTTAATCAAACTTGATGGAGACAATTTTTTACTTTGGAAAAACATGGTTATGCCCATTTTTAAAGGGCATAACCTTGATGGCCCTTTGCTTGGAACAAAAATTTGCCTATTAGAATTTAATACAGTGCAAGTTACTACAGAATCAGGTACCACAGCCAAGGTTGAACTAATCTAGAATAAAGTAAGTGGATTGCAAATGACTCCCTTCTTTTGGGATGGTTGTATGCTTCTATGTCGCCTGATATCATTCTGAGAGTAATGGAAAGTAGTACAGTTGCTCAACTCTAGCCTGTGATTCAGCTGAGTTTTGGAGTATTAAACAAATCCAAACTCACATTCCTCTCCGGTGAGCTGCAAAGACTTAGGAAGGGATCCATGACCATGGATCAATACCTAACAAAGGTAAAGAAATTGGCAGACAACCTTGAAGTAGCTGGAAAATCTGTCAATGAAGAAAACTTGATTAATCATGTCCTAATTGGACTTGATGAAGATTATACCTCAGTTGTTGTTCAACTGAATGGAAGAGTAGATTTAAACTGGCATGAGATGACATCAGTTCTACTCACTTTTGAAAGTAGACTTGACTGCCTGAATGAAGTTAGGCTTGGTCTGAGTTTAGTGAATCTGAGTCAAGGTTATAATAGAGGAGGAAACTTTGGAGGAAGATCAAGAGGGAATGGCAGAAATTCTGGAAGCAGAGGTAGAGGAAGAAATAATCGACAAACTAAATACAAAAATCCATGTCAGATTTGTGGTTTATCAAATTATTAGGAAGGATGGTGTTTTAAGAGGTATAAATGAAGGCTTTACTGGAATGAAGAATGGAGACTCAGCTGGATCTAATCCAAACAACAATGCAAGCCACTCAACCTACTTTACTTCCTCAAATATACTGGAAGATCCTGCCTGGTATGCAGATTCAGGAGCAAGCACTCATGTCACAAATGACATCAAAAATATGACAGAGGCACGAGTCTATACCGGTAATGAAGATATCAAAGTAGGTAATGGTAACTCTCATACCATTATTCATATTAGCTCTAAGACTTTGAATGATAAAGGAAAAAGATTAGTTCTAAATAAACTCTCACATGTTCCTCGCATTAAGAAGAACTTGCTAAGGGTTTCCCAGTTGACCAATGATAATGCAATGTTTATTGAATTTCACCCTAATTTTTGTGTTGTAAAGGATTTGCTAACGGAGAATCTAGTGGCTCAAGGAATGCTTAAGGATGGTCTTTATTAGTTAACACTTCCAAACACTCAGTCTCACGATCCACCCCTCACAGTCTCTCAATTTCTTGTTTTTGTTCTTTCTGCTGTTTGTAATAATTATCCAACTAAACCTAGTGAATATGAGATTTGGCATAGGAGACTAGGCCATCTCTCATCTCAAGTATTGAGTCAGGTTCTTAAATCTTGTAATAAAATTGTTCCAATTAATGAATTATCTTCTTTCTGTGACTAATGACAACTTGGAAAAATTCACAAACTTCCATTTAAAACTTCTAATTCACGTGCTTCAAATCCCTTATACCTTATTCACACTAATGTTTGGGGACCCTCACCTATAAAATCAACTTTGGGACTTAGATATTATATATGTTTTGTAGATGACTTTAGTAGATACACATGGACCAACCCTCTCAAACACAAGTCAGAATACTTAATGTTCTTTATACAGTTTAAAAACCTTGTGGAAAAACAGTTTGACAGAAAAATAAAAACCGTACAGACAGACTATGAAGGAGAATTTTGAGTGTTTGAAAAGTTTGCATCAAAAAATGGCATTAACTTGAGGTTCTCTTGTCCATATACATCAATTCAAAATGGAAGGGCGGAAAGGAAGCATAGAAATTTAACAGAAACTGCCTTAACCTTGCTGTCACAAGCTCATATGACATTACATTATTGGTGGGAGGCTTTCTCAATGGAAACCTACCTTATAAACAGTTTTCCAACACTAGTACTCAACCTAAAAACCCTTTATCAAGTTCTATTCAACATGGAAGTGAAATATGATAGGTTTATAGTGTTTGGCTGCAGTGCTTTTCCTTATCTTAGACCATATAACAAACATAAGTTTTCATTTCATTCTAAAAAATGTGTGAACTTGGGATTTAGTGCGTCTCATAAAGGATATAAGTATCTGAGTCCCACAGGTAGGATCTATATCTTGAGACATGTAGTATTCAATGAAGCTGAATTCCCATTCAAAACAGGTTTCCTTAACAAGTTTTCTAACACCACTGACACTACTGTAGTCACATTTCCTCTGTCACTATCTCATAATTTTGAAACTAATCCCATCTGTCTCACCTTAATGAACAATGATTTACCTCAGTCACCAATTGATCAATTACAAAGTCCAGTGTCTTTACCTCCTACTCAAATAACTGATAATGATCATACTTCAGCATCTCACGAGTCACCAATCTCCAGCAATGATTTTGACAACACAGAAGTTGATGTGGAAATTTCAGTGCAAGGTGATGATATGAGAAATTTATTTAAAGATGAATTTAGTTAGAGGGAAACTGAGCAGAGAATTGAAACTACTGGCGAAGAATGTTTTGATTCCATTCAAACTGGGTATCCAATGGTCACAAGAGGAAAATTGGGAATAATCAAGCCAAAAGTCTATTTAGCTTAATTTTCAGAACCTAATTCTTTGAGAGAAGCACTGATGAATGTAAACTGCAAAAGAGCAATGGAAGCTGAGTTTAATTCCTTGTAGAGAAATTACACATGGATCCTAGTTCCACCTGAAAAGCATGTCAAGGTAATAGGGTGTAAGTGGATTTTTAAGATCAAATATGGTACTGGAAATATAGAAAGGTATAAGGCAAGGCTGGTTGCATAAGGTTTCCTTCAGACATATAGAATTGACTTCAAGGAGTCTTTCAGCCTTGTAGTGAAGGCTTCTACCATCAAGATTGTATTGACTTTGGCTGTGTTTTCAGGTTGGGACATAAGGAAAATAGATGTCAATAATACCTTTCTAAATGGAAAACTCAATGAAGAAGTATTCATGTGTCAACCAGAAGGATTTTAGGACAGTAAATTTCCTAATTTTGTGTGTAAACTAAACAAGGCCATTTATGGTTTGAAGCAAGCTCCAAGGGCATGGAATGATGAACTAAAGGGAACTCTAATTGAATGGGGACTTACTCAATCAAAGGCTTATAATTCACTCTTTTTTCAATTGGAGGAGAACAACACTATTCTAATTTTAATATATGTTGATGACATTATTTTTACAGGCAGTAGCAAAATTCAGTTACAAAGTTTCATCAGTAAGCTCAATGATAAGTTCTATCTTAAAGATATGGGAAGCCTCAAGAAATTTTTGGGAATAGAAGTAAAAAGAGATGAATCAGGATTGCTTCTTTCACAGAACAAATATGCTCAGGACATCATCAAAAAGATTTGAATTTAGCAGCTTAAAGCATGTAACAACTCCTATGGTTTCTGGTAAATTGGTGTGAAAAGAAGAAGGCAGGCTGCTGAACAATCCATCTCTGTATAGAAGTTCAGTTGGAGCATTGCAGTACTTAGTTCATTCCAGACCAGACATCTCATTTGCTGTCAATCGACTTAGTCAGTTCCTGCAGTCACCTACTGATATACTTTGGAATTTACTTAAACGAGTTTTTAGATATATTAAAGGAACTTCAGACTATGGAATAAGAATTTAGAATAATGGGAATCTTGATCTAACAGCCTACTGTGATGCGGATTGGGCATCTTGCCCTGATGACAGACACTTGGTTGCAGGGTATTGCGTTTATCTTGGAGGAAATCTGCTTTCTTGGAGTGCAAAGAAGCAAAATGTTGTGGCTTGTTCAAGTACCAAAGCTGAATATAGGGCTTTAGCTCATGTCACTTCAAAAATTTGTTGGACATAGTCTTTGCTAAGTGAACTTAAGATTGCCACTAAATTTGTTCCTGCCGTGTGGTGTGACAACTTAGGAGCAAAAGCTCTGGCTTTAAATCCCGTTTTTCATGCTAGGACGAAGCACATCAAGCTTGACATACACTTTGTACGGGATAAAGTTGCAAGACAAGAACTAGAGGTGAACTATATTCGAACATCAGATCGGGTTGCTGATTTATTCACTAAGCCTCTACCAACATCAAGATTTCTATTTTTAAGAGACAAGGTAGGAGTGAGATCTACCCACTCCACCTTGACGGGGGGAGTTAAACATCAAAGCAAGGACCAAATATCATTGAATCAGAAATCAGAGGATGAAAGTGGATATAATGAAAAATATGATAAAACGTGATACATAGAAGTGCAATTCTTTTGTCTACTATAAGTGTGATTATTCCTTCTTCGATTCCTGAGTACCTGCAAAGAATCCAAGTCATCATCTAGGGTTTCCTACAATTAAGGGGTTTTGTGATATAAGACAAAATACATGAAAATATAATACTCTGATGAATAACGAATTCTCAGTTTTTTGTATAGATTGTGGGTATAGGTTCTTGCCTATTTATTTTGGTCTTTGTAATTCATTGATTCCTCGAGCTGAAATATTAAGATTTCTCTAGTTCAACTATGTAGCATTTCTTTCTTTGTTCTTCTTTACTTGAAACTTATTGTTGTTTTTCCACACACTAGTACTAGTTTTGGTTGCCATATTGGTAGTGATCGGAAAAGTTGATCTCCTGCCTCCGTGTTCTAGAAATACCTCAAAGTTTATCAGTTTCTCATGTAAATGGACTTCTTGGGCTGCACTTTGTTGTGCCAATTACTTCACAAATCTCTACCTTAATTGGTTCAACAGTACCTGCAAAGATTCAAAAGAGCAATATCAAAATTCTACTATGTTTAAGAAGGCTAAAGCATCTTTAAACTTAGACACATCACCTTAGTACTAGCATATGCTGGATTCAATTGAGTTGGAATTTTAACAAGTTTAACCATCCCTTTTTCAGTTATATCTATAATGAAATGTAATTTCACATCAAAATGTTTTGATCTATCATGAAACACATGATTCTTTCACAAATGTAAAGCACTATGACTTTTAGTACATATTTCAATTTCAGAATCATCAAAGTAGCCTATTTCGCAGCATCAAAGTAGCCACATACACTCTTTTACAGCATCTGTGGCTACAATATATTCAGCCTCAGTTGAAGGTAATGCAACCAACTTTTGTAATTGTGCCTTCGAACGAATGAAAGAACCATTTAAGGTAAAAAAGTATGCAGGAGTTGATTTTCTATTACCAATATTACCAGCAAAGTCTGAGTCTACAAAACTTTTCAGTTTAAAATAAATTTTGGACTTAAAAAAAACAACAAATTGAGTTTTGAAGAACCTTTAAGATATAACAGAAAATGCAATGTCTAGCTTAATACCCACCATAAGATACGTAATAGAACCTACTGCATTAAATAAGGCGCGTTATGCATTTTGTGTTCTTCTTCATTGGATTTAGGTCACTAATCAATAGATAATTTGAAATGAGTAGGCAGAGGTAATGAAACAGATTTGGAATCACAAAGATTGAATCTTTTCAAAAAAAATTCAATGTAATGTTTTTTATTCAGAAATAATTTCCCAAATTCTTTATTTCTAAAAATCTCTATTCCTAGAATTCTCTTAGCATGCCCTAAATCTTTCATTTCAAACTTAGATTTCAACTTATGCTTACGAGAATTAATGTCATGCATATTAGGACCAGCTATAAGCATGTCATCAACATACAGAAGAAGATACATATAATCAGTTTCACCAATTTTGAAGTAAAAAAAGAAATCATATTGGCTCTTTTTGAAATTTAGAGTTTGTATACAAGAGTCAAACATCTTATACCATTGTCTTGGAACTTGTTTCAAGCCATTTAATAATTTTTAAGTAAACATACTAAGTCAGATTTACCTTTCCTTACAAAACCTTTAGGATGATACATGTAAATAGTTTTATCTAAAGATCTATATAAGAAAGCAGTTTTAACATCCATTTGTTCAAGTTCGAGAGCAAATTGTGCAAGTAAAGCAAACAGAATTCTGATGGATGTATACTTAACTACAGGTGAAAAAATCTCATTGTAGTCTACTCCTTCTTTTTGTGAAAACCCTTTGGCTACAAGTATAGCCTTATATCTATGTTCTATGTCTTTAGACTCACTTTCCTTAATTTTATAAATTCATTTGCACTCAACTATTCTCTTATTCTAAGGCCTATCCACTCAGATCTAATTACCATTTTTAATAAGAGAATCCATTACATCTTGCATTGCTGCAGGCCACAGTTTAGAATCAGTTGAAGAAATAACTTCTTCAAATTATTAAGGATCAGTATGCATAGACAGAAAATAAAAGTAGAAACAAAATCAGGATCTTCAAATCTAGATGGAAGTCTTATTTCCCTTCTAGTTATGTCCCTAACAAGCTGATAGTCACTAAGATTAGAATCATTTTTAGTTCTAGGAATAGAAGACTCAGGTTCTGGAATAACAACAAGAGACTTTGGGGTTTGCTCTACTTGAAATTGAGTATCAGATTGATGGTTCTCATCATGAGAACCATCAGCACTCAGCTCAGAAGGGAGAAAATCTTTTTCACTAAGAGGATCTTCTAAATTTTCAGTTTTACAGGGAAAAATATTTTCATTAAAAACAACAGACCTACTAATAATAACCTTGAAACCTCTCTATTCTTTCACCCACAACATATAACCCTTGACACCTTCACCATAGCCAATGAAAATACATTTTGAAGACCTGGCATCAAATTTGGTTTAAGTTTGGTGTTTGTATGCTGCACGTCAAAATTTTTTGAGATTTGAAAAATTAGGAAGGGTTTTATTCCAAATCTGATCAGATATTTTGAAATCTATAACACTACAAGGACACTTATTGATTAGATAGGAAGTAATTTTGACATCATCATCCCAGAAATTTTTTAGCAAGTTTGAATCAAGCAGCATACATCTAGTTCTTTCTAACTGAGTTATATTCATTCTCTCAGCAACCTCGTTTTGTTGTGGACTGCATGCAACAGTCCCCGTGCCTAATAATTCCTTGATTATTACAAAAAGTATCAAAAATCTAGATTAGAAAACTCTATACCATTATCAATTTTAATCACTTTTAACTTTTCTATCTTTTAAATTTTCAATCAAGGTAATCCAATTCTTAAACAAACACAGTAGCATCTTTAGATTTCAACAAATGAATCTAAGTTTTCCTAGAATAGTCATCAACTATAAGCAGGAAATATTTAAAACCAAAATCAGTATTAACAGGGGCAGGACCCCACAAATCAACATGCAATTATTGCAGAATATCATATGACTTGTGAATACCTTTACCAAAAGAAGACATTTTATGTTTTCCCAAAGCACATTCTTCACAAAAATTAAGCTTTTGTAAAACATCATTACCAAAAACTCATTTCTTTTCAAGTAATTTCAAACCTCTTTCACCAAAGTGTCCAATCTTTTATGCCACAAAATAGTTTTATCATTTATATGTACTGCATTGAAAGACTTTACACAAATGGGATAAGATTTCAGAATATAAATTCCATTGGTTTTGGGAGTACAGGAAAGTAGGGTGTTGCCTTTTAATATCCTAAGGTTACCTTTGTTCAACCAAATATCATATGACTCACTGTCAAGAATACCTAAGGATATCCAATTTCTTTTTAAATCAGGAACATATCTTGTTTAATTTAAAATAAGCGTTCTGTTATTATGAAGTCTCAATATCACCTTAGCAACACCTTTCATGTCACAAGTCATATTATTACCAAATTTAGAAGATCCACATGATTCATCATAGAAATTAACAAATAATTCATTTTCAGGACACATATGAAAAGTACTTCTAGAATCAAGAATCCATTCATTTTCGTATCAGATTCAGTAGTAACATAAACTACCCCACTATTACTTTGAGCTATTGCCTCAGTTTGGTTACTGTTCCCACTATCTTGTGCCTCTTAAAGTAGTCTTTGATGTGATGAGTAGGCTTACCACAGTAATAAAATTTTCTAACTCTAATGAAACATACTAACCCTTATTGTCTTTAAACCTGTTTCCTATGAATTTCTTTTGATAGTTATCCTTTATAGGTTTACTACTCAAATCATTCCAATTTCTATTATTGTTGGAATTATTCCAAATCTTGTTGTCCTTAAAGGAGTTCTTTTTCTTGCTAGAAGTTCCTATTACATTATAGTCTTCTTTATGATCAGCTTTCATTTCTAACTCCTTATTCTTAATGGCGGTATTGACAATTTCATATGTCAATTTCTGACCATCATATTCTAAGGCATTTCTTAGGTCTTTATATTTATCCCCCATGGCATTCAGAAGATATATTACCTTTTGGTCATCAGATAGTTTCTCTTCACAGTTCACTAAGCTTTGAGTAATCTTATTAAATCTATGGTTTCATCAGCATCTTTGGAAGGATCAAACTTTAAACTAAAGTACTGCTTCCACATAAAATAGTTATTAGGAAGTGTAAGGGTGTGGTAAGTTTCCTCAAGTTTATCCCAAAGTTCTTTAGTAGTTTTGGTTTCCCCTACTTGTCTAATAATAGTATCAGATAAGTGAAAATATATTGAAATCCAAGCCATCTAATCCATATCAGATTGCCTATCTTGTGATAGCGCTTGAGGCCAAGAAGCATCTAAAACTTTAGCACATTTCATATGAAGAAGTAAGGCCCTCATTTTCTAGCTCCAGAGACTAAAATCTCATTTTCCATTCCAAATTTTAACATCAACTTGATAGTGGCCATTACAGAATATGACAAAAAAATTCGAGAAGCAGTTTTGAATAATTTGAGGTCTTAGTTCTTCAAAGAAAGCAAAACGGCGGGACAATAATACACCAAGTAAAAATATACACAAGGAGTCACAAACTGAGGCGACAAATCAAATTAAGAAAATAATATATTTCACAAAGATTTAACAACTGTAGAATATCAGATATACTGTAATCAAGATGAGCACATAACACAAAGTGATAACTATACACTAAGCATCAACACAAAGGATATGAACACTAAGAAGTAAAGTTCTTCCATTATATCCCTCAACCTAATTTGGGTCATCCCTAGACTCCCTCAGATTCTCGAATTTTCAAGAAATCCTAGACAAAGGTAAGTAAAGGGGTCCAACAAAAGGTTTCTAATGGAGAGATTTTGGAAAGAACAAGAGTTTATAGAATAAGAATTAAGAAAATTAAATGCAGCAAGGAATGATATCACCTTATTGCAAATTAAAGTTACAATAGCCTTTCGATATTTTATAAATCTTTTCAGTATTTTACATCCAGTGAGTTCCAGTTGTGTGTACCAAGGTCAAACACCAGAATCATGTGAGACCCCTTTAGAACATCAGATCTATCCTGACTTCTGGGATATTATAATTTTGACACAAAGAAAGATAAAGATCCAGAGCATAAAGTTATAGAAAATTTAAAAAGTAATAGAATTTTATAGGGTTTTAAAATAAGATATTTCAGGATCTAGAAGTTTCATTAAACAACATGAAGTGTTTCAGAAATATTTTGAAAGATCTTTATAGGTCTGAAAGATTTCACACTAAGTATTTAAGAAGTTAAAAATTTTTGTTTTAAACTATATAGATCTTGAAGATCTGTATAAGAATTCTTCAAACATTACAGTGCTAAGAACCACAAAGATTATACAGATTATTCCCCGTATAACCCCTAAGAAAAATCTAATTTACACAAAGGATCAAAGAAGAGGAATCATTCAGACGAAGTAGACCAAAAGGCATATCAAACCCTTATCAACTTGATTGGACGGTTGTGATCAATTTGATTGATCTAACGGCTAAGATTGAAGGAAATCAAGAATCAATTGAATATTTGGGCTAAAAACGAACTGGGCTACTACATTCAATTTGGTCTGAGTTTCTAGGCTTCAGCTTTAGACATTTCAACTAATTTGGGCTCAAACCAAATGGATTTCTTCGGCTGCACTTTGTTGGGACAATTACTTCACAGCAATCTCGCAACGTTGAGTCAACGGAACCATTATTTCAGAGAGAGAGAGAGAGAGAGAGAATTGCACTCGGATAAGCTTGTCTTGGTGAATTCAAAGGGAGTAGTCATGATTTAGTTTTTCATACCATTTTCCCTGATAGCGGATTGAAAACAAGGGAAGGATCCATCTATCACTACAAGAAAATTAGTCTTATCCTACAAAATTTTCGCCTACAAAATCAAATTTGTGTGTGGAGTCTACTTTTCCTTACAAAATGAGCTTTTGTAGGTATAGGAATTGGACACAAAAAATATTTTTACTTAAACTACAAATTTTTCGCGTACAAATAAAATTTGTCTGCAAAGTTTATTTTTTCCTATAGAATGAATTTTTGTAGGTATACAAATTTGGCTCCAAAATTTTTTATCCTTAAACTACAAATCCCTGCCCATAAAATTAAATTAGTAGGAGGATTTCTCCCATCATATGAAATAGGTTTAGCATCCAATTATGAAATCCTTGAAAAAAGACTTTTTTTTTTATTTATTTTTTCACAAATTGATTTTTCCCCTCTTCTTCTACTCAGACTAAGTACCGGTCCCAAAGGCTAGAAATAGGAAAAACCCTACCCTTGCCTGCTCACCTTGCTGCACCTGTTCTCACCTCCACAGTTCCGATTATGACTAAGCAATCTCGATCCTAATTTCTCTCATATAATTACGCATTATAGACTCTATCCTTCCTTCATTTGGCTCCCTTTAATTCAGAATATCTTTTAATTTCAAGTTCCCCTTTTCTTTTTCTAATTTGTTACTTTTTCCAATTACTAATGGATTCTATAAGTGAAAATTGATATTTTGATAAGTGGGCTTGATGAGAACCAAGGAAGTCAACCCTTGTTAAGTGTGCTGGTCGGACCTATGATGAGATCCAAGGTCAAGAAGTTTCAAGAATCTATAGTGGGCCTCATTCAAAAATTATGGAGTTGAGCCCAATTAGGAGATGACCACGAAGCCAAAGTCCTTTGCATCAAAATTGAAGAAAGAAGGCCAACCGTAAACTATGCGGCCGCGTAGTGCAACAACCTTGCAGCCGCGCGCGCCAATTAGATGGGTGATTGGAAGCGCGCCCTTGAACCACTAAAGGCAGTGCAGTTATACGAAAGACAGAATGCGCTAATTTTTGCTGTGTAAATCTATTTTCAATTTTAACCCAAATACTTTGTACTATATATACTTAACACAACTCAAACCCTAGAGACAACTTTGAAGCTTGAACTTGAGGCCTCTTTGAGAGCATTTGGAAATGTAAACCCTTTTCTTATCTTGTAACTATTCTTGAAACTTCTTTACCTTTATTTGAGAATATTATTCTTGTATATTGTTGTTGTTGTTTCCACAAAATCTTGGAATTTACTTTATTCTCTCCGTTGTGTTAGAGTTTATTTTTCCTTAGAATTTTAGCTAGGGTGAAATTGGGTCAAGATTCAATATTTTCTTACCATTTTAGCTTTCTTAGGTTGATTCTAAATTGTTATGGCAATATTTGGTTCAAATACCAAATGGTTTCGCATCATTTGGTATCAGAGTTTGGCTATAGAATTGGTAAACTTATCTTTACGTCCTTGTTCTTGTTGTTTTTCATTCAAAAAAAAAAAAAAAAAAGAGGAAAAAATTATATGCCCATGAGTATTTCTTAGTTCCTACATTTGGGTATTGTTGTTGTTACATTTGAATAAACACTTGAAATTTCCATGTTATTAAAGTTTGCATACTAAAGTGTTTAATAAAATGTTTCAAAGAGAGTTGTTCACCGATATATCACGATGCGAGATATCCCCGCAAGTGTACGACCGTGAGAAGTAATAAAGTGGACCTAGGAGTCCGAATTATCGTCCCACGAGGACTGCTATTAATTACCGAAATATTTTAGTTCTAAACTTTATTTGAACAGACAAGGAGGATTTTTGATTGTGAACTAAAACTAAGAAATTAAAACTAAGAATTAAATTAGCGAGCTTGTTTTTGTTTTAAAAACGATTGTAAGGTAGTTGGGATTCACGAGTTCACCTAACCAATTAAATCAATTCCAATTCCAGATTTTATTTTCTAAATATGTGCTCGATTGAATTCACTAATTCAAATTGAGATTCATCTCTCGAGTTTAAATTAATCCTACCTAAATAAGTTAACCTTGTATCTCTACAACGAGTCCGAATATTCCTTATCTAGATGCATTACACACAAGAATTCACACACGATCGCAATAATAACAAGAGTATATCTCTATCTCTCGTTCAATTACCGGATTTATTACCTAAATCTATGTTATTAACTCACTTCTCGGATTATGAAAATAACACATGAAATCATGAAAGAATGGTTAGTTCATCACGCATTAAACAAAATAATAAATCAATACATGCATTAAAACGTTAAAACAAGGAATATGGAATTAAAATAATTAACTAGGCTACATCGTTCATCCCAACGTAGAATTTAGTTACACATCTTGATTAAAGAACAAAAATAATAAAATAAAACGTTCATTGAAAACAAGAAGAAAGGAAAGTATGCACCAAGTCTCAATTCTTCTATTATCTTTAATTCACGCCCCTCTGCGATGCTTGAATCTCCAAGAAATTGATGTTGAAATCTCTATTGTGGCTAGTTCTATGGAGAGGCAAAGGTCCTGATTCCGTGCCTCATGTGTTGTATATATAGGTTTTGGAGAAACCTAGGTCAAGAAAGAGATAATTCTGCTGAAAATCGCGAGAAAAAGCCCACAGTCAGCCCAGCCGGATAAGCACGCGATCGCGTGGCTTCAACCCTAGCGATCGCATGGACTTCGTTAAAACTCTCGGGTTACAATTTTGCATCTTCTCGCGATCGCGTGGTATGTATCCAGCGATCGCGACTTCCATCTTTTTTCGGCTGTGTAAGTTGGTCCCTGACTTTTAATTGCACCTTCAATCCTCAACTTCCAATTTATTGCAATTTAGTCCCCAAACTTTATCTTCTTCTTGATTTGACAATTTAAGCTCTCAAATCCTTCAATTCGTTCCCCCAACCTTTGATTTCCTCTCTTTGGCACCATGTAGGTTCCCGGTTGATGTTATCACTCCCCATCTGCTCAATTTAGCTCCAATTAACATCCAATTGTGTCATTTTTCCATTAATTGCTTCATTCTTTGCCTTTTGAGATATTTTCTACAAAGTAAACAAATAAACACAAATTAAGGAGCATATATTCTAAAACGACAATAATTTCTTCTAATTTAGACATACAGATAAGTGTATAAAACACACTTATCAAGAGCTTTCATGTTGAATCCTATTTTCCAAACACCAATCACATTCTTACTTGATTACTTGTTCCTTTTATCTAGCTTATTTTGATCACACCTTGAAAATATTGTCCCATAAATTTAAATCTCATTTTCAATTCTATTTTCTATTGTGTCAATCTTTCCTTACTTCCTTATTTTGTTGTGGAATTTTACTACACAAGAATTGGTTTCTCAATCTAGTTGATTACATTCCTTGGAGAGTTTGAGTAAGACAAATTGGAGTGAAAAAAGGCAATAGTGGTGAGTTCATTAGAGGGTAAAAGTCTAAATTAAGTGGAAACACGAGAGAATATTTTGTGAGGACACTTAGACACTTGTACTACATGGCCAATACACATACTTCAAGTGGACAAGATTCTAATGCTCAAACTCAAGAATTGGAGAAGGGCTAGAGATGAGTATAATGTTGATGTTGATGATGATGAAATGAAGAGTGAAGGGGGTAGTGACCAAAATTGGAATATGGGTAGAAATAGAGGACGTGGGAACGATAGAGGGAATGGTTGAGGTCGTGGGAGGAATTATAGAGGTAGAGATGGGGTGGATGGTAATCTTGGAAGCATAAAAATGAGGATCCCTTCTTTCCATAGGAAAAGTGATCCTGATGCTCACTTCGATTGGGAAAGGAAGATGGAGTTGATCTTCGAGTGCAACCGATACTCCGAAGACAAAAAGGTTAAGTTAGCGGTGGTGGAGTTTGCCGACTATGCCTTAGCTTGGTAGGACAATTTTTTGCGAGGGTAGTGTTGATACTTGGGATGAGTTGAAGAGTCTCATGAGGAAGAGATTTGTTCCTAGTCATTATTATAGGGGGCTCTATCAAAAATTACAAACTCTTACTCAAGGTTCTAGAGGAGTAGAGGATTATTACAAGGAGTTGGAGAAGGCCTTGATGAGGGCTAATATGAAGGAGGATAGAGAGGCCATCATGGCTTGATTTATGAGTGGATTAAATAGGGAGATATCCAATGTGGTGGAGTTGCACCATTATGTGGAAATAGAGGAGTTGGTACACATGGCTATCAAAATGGAGGATCAATTGAAAAAGAATGAGTAGATTAAGAAGAAAGGACAGGAAAAATATTTGGAGGGTCTAAGATCCACTTGGAAGTTTAAGTGAGGAAATGATAAGGTTGATAAAATGCAACTTAAGGACAAAGTTGAAACATTCAAGGGAAGAAAGTTGGCTTCATCAAGGAAGAGCCCAAGATTGTTCCTACCTCTTCTAGGAGTAGGGATATTGAGTGTTTCAAATGTAGGGGTCAGGGACATTATTATCGGAAGTGCCCTAACAATAGAGTGATGTTCATTAAAAATTGGGAGTTGTACTCGGGAGATGAAGAGAAGGAAGAAAGGGTGTAAGGGGGAGATGATAGTGAGAGTGAGGAAGAGGTGGAGGCAGTTGTTAGTCCACCAAAGTCATTGGTTACCATAAGATATCTTAACACCCAAGCTAAAGTTGATGAAATGGCTAAGTAAAGAGAAAATATTTTCCACACTAGGTGTCTTGTGAGAGACAAAGTCTGTAGCATCATTATTGATGGGGGAAGTTGCAAAAATGTGGCTAGCACTAGCATGGGGGAGAAGTTGGGGTTACCGTTGATGCCACATCTTAGTCCTTATAAGTTGCAATAGTTGAATGATTATGGGGAGTTGAAGGCAAGTAAGCAAGTACTTCTTACTTTCAACGTTGGGACATATGATGATCAAGTGCTTTGTGATGTGGCTCCCATGAAATCTACATATATACTTTTGGGTAGGCCTTGGAAATAAGATAGGAAGGTGTTGCATGATAGGAGAAAAAATAGATATAGCTTCCAAATGAATGGGAAACTTGTGACACTACTAGATTTGAGTCCGGAAGAAGTTTATAAGAACCAATTGAAGCTCAAAAAGGAGGAGGAAGAGGAAAAGGAAAGAAGAAGGAAAAGGGTGGAATTGAGTGGGGAGCAAAAAGAGAGTGGAAAAAAAGGTGAGAAGAGTAGTGAGGGAAAAAGTGAGGGGGGAAGGAGAAGAGAAAGAAGGCAAAAGAGGTTGAGCAAAAAAAATGAATTTTTATGCTAGTAGGGGTGATGTGGAGAGGGCTTTAAAATAAGATCAACACATACTTTTGATGGTGTACAAGGAGTCTCTCCTTACACTTGGTTAGTCTCATACTTCCCTCCCCCAATTTAGCTACTTCTTTGTTGCAGGAATTTGAAGATGTCTTCCCGGAGGAGATGACTAGTGGACTTCCACCCATTAGAGGCATTGAGCACCAAATTGACTTCATTCCCGGAGCTTTCATTCCAAATAGACTGGCATACCAAAGCAACTCGGAAGAGACCAAAGAACTCCAAAAGAAAGTCGAGGAGTTGATGAGCAAATGATATGTTCGTGAGAGCATGAGTCCTTGTACTATGCCCGTGCTAATAGTTCCCAAGAAAGATGGAAACTATATATGTGTGTTGATTGATTAGCTATCAACAATATAACGATAAAGTATCAACATCCCATTCCTAGGTTAGATCACATGCTAGCTGAATTGCATGGTTCTTGCATTTTTAGTAAGATTGATTTGAGAGGTGGTTACCACCAAATTAGGATGAGAGAAGGGGATGAATGAAAAACTACATTTAAAACTAAGTATGATTTATATGAATGGTTGGTTATGCCCTTCGGTCTTACTAATGCACCGAACACTTTATCATTGCCTAACTTTGATAAAACTTTCGAGATTGAATGTGATGTTTCAGGGATAGGTATTAGAGCGATGCTAATGCAAGAGAAGAGGCACATCGCTTACTTTAGCGAAAAACTTAATGAGGCTGCCTTGAACTACCTAACATATGACAAAGAACTCTATGCATTGGTAAGGGCATTGGAGACATGGCATCATTACTTGTGGCCAAGATAGTTCGTCATTCATACTGATTACGAGTCATTGAAGCACTTGAAAGGGCAAGGAAAGTTGAGCAAGAGGCATGCCAAATGGGTGGAGTATGTAGAGACATTTCCCTACGTCATCAAATACAAGCAAGGTAAGGAAAATGTGGTGGCCAATGCACTATCTAGGAAGTATGCTCTTATCACTACTTTGGGTACAAAATTGTTGGGCTTTGAAAGTATTAAAGATTTGTATGTGAATGATGTGGATTGTGCAAGTATATTTATGTCTTGTGAAAAGGTTACATGTGACAAGTATTATAGGCATGAGGGGTTTTTGTTTCGTGAAAATAAACTTTACATGCCTAATTGCTCGTTGAGAGAGTTGTTGGTGAGGGAGGCCCATGGGGGGGGGGGGGGTTTATGGGGCATTTTGGTGTGAAGAGGACTTTGGAAATTTTGCAAGAACATTTATTTTGGCCTAAAATGAGGAGGAATGTAAAAAGAATTTGTTCTAGGTGCATCAATTGCATGAAACCTAAGTTCAAAGTAGCACCTTATGGATTATATACGCCCCTACTGGTTCCTAGCGAGCCTTGGACCGAGATTTATATGGACTTTGTTTTGGGTCTACCTTGGTCTAAGAAGGGGGGTGATTCCATCTTTGTGGCCATTGATAGATTTAGTAAGATAGCACATTTCATTGCTTGTCTCAAAACGGATGATGCCCATCACATAGCCGACATTTTCTTTATGGAGATAGTGAGGCTTCATGGAGTCCCTAGCAGTATTGTGTCGGATAGAGATTTCAAATTCCTTAGCCATTCTTGGAAGGTCTTCTAGGGAAAATTGGGGACCAAACTTTTATTTTCAACAACTTGTCATCCCCAAACCATGGCCAAACCGAGGTGGTTAATAAAACCTTAACATAACTTCTTCGCACTATCCTTAAAGGAAATCTTAAAAGTTGGGAAAAGAGTCTACCATTTGTTGAATTTGCTTATAATAGAAGTGTTCATTCTACCACCGTCTTTTCTCCTTTTGAAATTGTTTATGGTTTTAATCCACTAACTCCTCTAGATTTGATTCCATTTCCTATTGATGAAAGGGGTAGTTTAGATGGAAAGAGAAATGCGGAGTTGGTCAAATTTCTCAATGAGTAGGTCAAACTCCAAATCGAGAAGAAGAATGACCAATATGCTTCAAGTATCAACAAAGGTAGAAAACGTGTTTCATTCAAACCGGGTGATTGGGTGTGGATACATTTGAGGAAAGAGCGGTTCCCTAACCAAAGAAATCCAAATTGCAACCTCGTGGTGATGGCCCCTTTCAAGTCCTTGATAAAATTAATGACAATACTTACAAGCTTGACCTCCCGGTGAGTACAATGTTTCGGCTTCTTTTAATGTCTCTGATTTATCTCTTTTTGATGTAGGTGAAGATTCGAGGTCAAATCCTTTTCAAATGGAGGGGATGATGAGAACCAAGGAAATCAACCCTCATTAAGCGTGCCGGTGGGACCTATGACGAGATCCAAGGACAAGGAGTTTCAAGAATCTATGATGGACCTCATTCACAAATTATGTAGTCGAGCCACTCCCTTTGAGTAAGGGGATATTCAAAAGGCACTAAGAATATAGTCTTTTTGATCCAACAAGACTCACATTCAAGGTAACTTTCCTTTCTTAGGAGATGACCTCGAAGCCGAAGTCCTTTGCATCAAAATTGAAGAAGAAGGTCAACCGTCAACCGATGTGGCCGCACAGTGCAACAACCTTAGACAGAATGCGCGATTTTAACTGTGTAAATCCATTTTCAATTTTAAACCAAATATTTTGTACTATATATACTTAACACAACTCAAACCCTAGAGACAACTTTGAAGCTTGAACTTGAGGCCTCTTTGAGAGCATTTGGAAATGTAAACCATTTTCTTATCTTGTAACTATTTTTGAAACTTCTTCAACTTTATTTGAGAATATTATTCTTGTATATTGTTGTTGTTGTTTCCACAAAATCTTGAAATATGCTTTATTCTCTCCATTGGATTATGGTTTATTTTTTCTTAGAATTTTGGTTAGGGTGAGCTTGGGTCAAGATTCAATATTTTTTTACCATTTTAGCTTTCTTAGGTTGATTCTAAATTGTTGTGAGACTATTTGGTTCAAACACCAAAGGGGTTCGCATTAGGGCTTCGTTAATTTACATTGAATTTTGTTGGGTTTTTTCGCGGTGAAATTTAGCAATGGCCAGTGTTTCATCGATGTTAACTCAGTATAATATCGAAGAAGTTCAAGAACATTGTAATTTTTTTGTATGGGTACCGTTTTTACCTATTCCCAAAATCTAGGATTTGTTTTTATTTAATTCTAAATTTCCTTTGATAGAGGCTTCTGAAGATAAAAATGTAAGGACTTTTATGTTGCTTTTAGTATTGCTCTTACTGTTGGAATTTTTTAGTAGAATGGATGAAGGAGATTTAATTTTATGGAGGAGTCGAGTAGTAGACCGAGTTAGGGTGTAGGCATTTTGGTTGAGATAGTGGAGGCATAGTGGAGTCTTTATGTAATCAATAGCTTTCTTTAATAAATAATGCTAGCAATTACAGTAGGTGGGTGGAGCTTAGTGGCTCTTTGCTAGAGCCCTATTTGCTCAATTGTCAAAATACAATTCATGTCTATTTATAGATTCTGGAAGGCGGTGAATGGCTTCCACCGCCTTAAGTATTCTTGAGAGTAGGTCTATTAAGCCTCATTTGTATCAGGAATTTAATGCATCCAAATTCTTCAGGCCAATTCCTCGCTACTAGTGCTTTTTAATGTTGATATTGATCAAGAAGATTGAAAGATATAACTTTGGATAATTTAATCTGTATGGTTTTGACATAGTATTTACAAAGCATGCTTTCTAGAATCATAGAACCAAATGAAATTTTCATGTCCCAGAATGAGGATTCACAGTAACTCTAAGAAACCTTTATGATTACATCCCTGAAGAGACATATTTCTTTTGCTGGAATTGGTAATGAAGAGAAATGTGAATCTATAGACTGGATTTGACAAATGCATAAGCATTTTCAGTTATTGTTGGTCACTGAAGCACTTTTTGTGTCTTTTCCTTTAGCTTTTCTTATATTTTAGATATTCTTCCTTGTATAAATCTTCTTAACACAGTTTATGTGATTTATTCTTCAGATGTTTCGACTTTAATTCCAATCTTGTGCTCCTATTGACCCAGTGAATACTTAATTAATGTATATAATTTAGCAAATGTTATTCTCAATTCTTCATCAGTTTATTAACCTTGTACTGTGCTTTAATGTCTCAGTTATCTTCAAATTAAATGAATTTGATTGCAATGGAAAGGTAAGTTATATGATATAATACAAGTGCTCCAAATGAGACTTTGTACCTGGACCATTGATTCAAATTCAGCAACTTGAGGAAGCTGTTCACATTGCAGAGGTATTTTCTTGTTCGTCCTTTGTTGTTGAAAAATACATTTAGAAGTAACTAAATGTGTATGTTTTAGGCGAGAATGTTGAAATATAAAAGAGAAATATGATGGAATAGATGTCCATTTTTGAAGGTATGGATCAAAACCTGTGTATTTTCTGCTGTCACGGTTCAAAGCATGTTTGGCTAAGCTTGCAAAGAAATAAAAATTACTTTTTAGCTAAACGTTTCTGAAAAATCTGGGTATCACATCTATAAAATCATTGTAATGATTTTGCTACACCTTAAGTGCATGGTTGGTAGCAGTATTAGAGATGAACAGACAATATTATAATAATTAATATACTAATTTATTATTTCATCTAGAATACTGTCTAATGCCATGTAAGTCTTCCTACCAAACATGCAATAAATAGTTTTAGGGTTGTTACCTTAAATTTCATAACTACTTTTGATTAATGTACTTAAGCTCAAGGTTGTTGCATTGTAGGTCATTAGCCTCCTATAGAAAGAAAGTATTAAATGGTGTGACAAGAATAGTGGAATACTTATCATAAGGTTCGATGGAAGGTCGAATTTTAATTTCGTAGATTTTGATCTAAAAACTGATATAGTTATTGGTCATTAATATTCTTGTTGGAGTCTCTTGTGTTTGTCTTAGCATTCCTACATGGATTTAAACAGCACGAAAGTCGGTGGTGCTCTATCTTGAAAATGTTTGAAATTCAGCGAGTAGCACCATA
Organism: Ligustrum vulgare; assembly: GCA_963555705.1. Taxonomy (NCBI): domain Eukaryota; kingdom Viridiplantae; phylum Streptophyta; class Magnoliopsida; order Lamiales; family Oleaceae; genus Ligustrum; species Ligustrum vulgare. Next base: position 34,148,582 of record OY743173.1, on the reverse strand, counting down.
ATGTTATATTCAAAGGCTGGTTCATCTTCCCAACGGAGTTCACCTTTTTGTGATGTTGGTGGTTATGCAGCTGAACAACTTTGTAGCAACAGTCTCAACAGCAGCCCAAATGATAGTAGCTTTGATGATATCAAACTTGAAGAAATCGAAGCATGGTACTTGCAATTGGCTTATACAACCGTTTGACCAGGGATGGTTTTTGCTCTCTACCTTTATCTTGGTTGTTATTTCTTGGCCCTACTGGTAATTGATGAGAGCACAACTTTGGTGGTGATCAACAAAAATCTAACTCATAAGGATGAAGATATATGTTTTTTTAATATGCATAATACTGAATACATAGTACTCTTTTTAAATTTAGATGTAACCACAAATATTGAATAATTTTTATTTGTATTTTGGTACAACAATTTGAATTCAATGTTGAATTGATTGACATTAAAAATCTTAATAAAATTTATTATCTTTCTGCATTTTATATTAATTTAAGTAATGCAAAAAGATTTAATTTGATACAAATAAAAAATAAAATATCCAAAAATAATTTAATTTCTCCCTACAAACAATATCTTAGCCTACAAATAATTTTTCCTTACAAAAATTATTTGTGGGGAAAAGCGGGATTTAGTCACAAAATAATTTGTTACCATGTGTCCACAAAATTTGTTTTATGAGCCAATGTGATTTTAGTAGACAAATAATTTTGTTGGGAAAAGAAATAGACTACGAATTGTATTTGTGTGGGCTCGTGAGGAGAAACTTTAGCACACAAATTCTGAAATTTTGTCTGCTAAGACCTCTAAGACCTTTACCTCAATGTTTATCACACAAATCTCCCTACAATTTATTTATTTTTTTGGGAAAGGTTTTTCTCTACAAATAAAGACCTTTCCCTACAAAATAATTTTTATGAGAAAAGTAAATTTCTTGTAGTTATGTAGCCCAGAATATCGTGTCTGGTGAGAAGGGTTGTGAATTGAATTTTCCTTGACATATAGTTGGATGTAGTGAGTTTGACGGGCACTTGGGCTGCAACATTAACGTAGATCAAGGAGGTGGAACGGGTAAAAGGATTCATGATTGAGATGGTGCCATCAGATTCTGATGAATTTGGAGAATTGGTTTGATCGGCCATCGAAGAAAGTTTAGGATAGAGGGAAGCAACTTGTTTATTACTCGTTTGAGTCTATATGGCTCTGATACCATATAAAGGGAGGAGAAAGAGAGACTTAAGTAATGAAGAGTTGGGGCGAAAAGATGTATGTCCTTCATAGAGTATCCAATATTATATACACAAGGTAGCTAATGTTACATCAGGTAAATTACATACAATCAGGAAGTAATCTTGGATTAAAGGGAATATTACACATACAGGAATAATTACAGAAAAAGCTTATTACCGAATTATTGAGGCATAATTGGTGGTATATCCTTAATACCTATAATCCACAGTAGATCCAAAAGAAATAAATTATCAAAAGCAGCAAGTCAAGAAACTAAACCCATGTTTGGTTTTACTAAAAATCAAAATTTTAGTATATTTTAATAAAAATTCATGGTATATATGATTAAAAAATTGATAAGAGCTGTAGGTCTCACAAGATTTGCAAGTAAAATTAAATTAATAAATAAATAAATAAAACCCACACACCACGATTGATGTTAGTGAATAGAACAAAAAAAAAAAAAAACTTAAAAGATAAATTACATCACCACCATGGTTTTTTTTTTTTTTTTTTTTTTTTAAAGAAAAGCACCACACGTTGATTGTATTAAATGTCTAACATTTACTTAATGTTATATATATATCACCAACTATTCTATCACATTCTTATCATTAACAAAATTAATAAGATGTAACTGTTAGAAAATTTATTCACAGATAAATTATTTATCCAGGATCCAAAATCATCATACTGAATTATCAAGAATTAAATAACTGAAGCGGAAGCGTACCTTAATCAAACGTGATTCACGATAAACGATTCGGCGGTCGGATCTTCTAAATCGATACGTAGTCCATATTTTCTCTCTGATGATGGGATGTCAAAAGGAATGAACAATACGTACGATTCAGGGACCATAACCGACTTTATATACTGTATTGCCAGTTAACCTAATCCGGCCTATCATGAATTAGGTAATGGACTGGTATCTACACATAAAAGCACATACATTAATTATATGCATTAAAGCTCAATATACCAAATCCTTATTAGATCACTTTAAATGGATTTAACCAAAATTGATAGCCTTTTATTCAATACACAATAATTCACATATAAGCCCACACGATTGATTAAAATCTTTACAATTTCCCACTTGAGTTATATGTGTAACCTTACAATTGTGTATCAATCATAACCTTATGAGTACTCAGAATTTTGCTATCATTACTGAATGCATCCCCAAACAATCCGGTCAATCAATTATATCAACATAGGATCAAAGCGGCTTTCGCTACATTAATCGTAACTAAACCTATCAATGGTCACGTATATCGACATAACTGAATGACATGGATCAAGTATGGATGTGTAGCATGGAAATTACATGTAATGTGATATTCAACATGCCTATTTCCAACTGGTCCAACCTTAGTGAGATCATCCTCAAACAAGTTCAGAGATAATAAACCTGAAACCTTACAGTTGTAAATAACTTTAACTTTAAACTGTATCCAAAAGGACAATAAATGTGTCTAATGCACCCAAAATACAAACTCCCACTGAAACTGAATATCCTCAAGAAATACAACACTCATATGAGTATTGTGCTCATGAAAGACCTTGAGTTGTAATACTTTAGTAAGCGGATCCGCAATTATGGAGTTTGTCCCAATGTGTTCTTATTGACACGTGTCAACTCTGAACTGTATCATTCACAACCAGGAACTTATGTCAATGTATTTTGACTTTGTTGAGTTCCTGTTGTTACTGGAATATAAATCTGCTGAGTTATTGTCACAATATAACTTTAGTGGTCTTTCTATACCGTACAGAATACGCAGCCCAGTGACAAAATTTCGCAGCTATATTCCATAATTAGATGCCTCCAAAATTGCTACAAACTCTGCTGCCAAGTGAAAGAAGGTAAAGTGTTTGCTAAGCACTCATTCCGGAAATAGCTCCTCCAACCAACAGATAGATGTAGCCTGATATGGATCTTCTACCGTTTTGGCATCTATCAAAAATCGGAATCATAATACCATATGATCTCCAACTGATCCGATTTTCTGTATGTGAGCATGTAATCTTTTGTTATCTTTAAATACCTTATAACCCATGTTTGACTGCTTTCCAAATGATCTATCCCAGGGTTACTTAAATATCTCATTAGTATCCCAATAACGTATGCAATATCCGAAGGCATACAAATTTGAGCATATATCAGATTTTCTATAGCTTAACTATATGGGATCCTCTGCATTTCTTTAACTTCAAGATAACTTTTCGGGCATTGGTTGAGACTAAATTGTCTCCCTTAGCGATAGTGTTGTCCCCTGATTTACTGTCTTACATGTCAAACCTCTTAAGTACTTTATCGATATATCCCTTTGTGACAATTCAAGAATACCCCGAGAACAATCCCGGTGTATCTGAATTCCTAATACAAAAGAGACGTCACCAAGATTTTTAATCTCAAAATTTCTTGAGTAAAAATCTCATAATTTTATGTGACATGCCTATATCATTAGTGGCAAGCAATATGTTATCAACATACAAAATCAGGAAAATACACTTACTCCCACTGAACTTGTAATACATACAATCATCAACAACATTAATCTCAAAACCAAATGAGATAATTGTTTGATGAAATTTGTATTACCCTTAACGAGAAGTTGGCTGGAGCACATAAATGGATTTCTTTAATTTGCAAACCGTCTCATCAATGTCTCCATTAAGAAACGTTGTCTTAACATCCATTTGATGTAACTCGAGGTCAAAATGTGCAACAACCTGACTTTCCTGAAAGAGTCTTTCGTAGAAACCAAAGGGAAAGTCTCTTCATAATTAATGCCATCATTCTATGTAAAGCATTTACATAAAAAACGAATTTTATATCTTTCCACTTTACCTTTCGAATCCCTCTTGGTTTAAAAATTCATTTAAGACCAATGAGCTTCGCACCTTCTGGTAATGGGACAAGATTTCAAACTTTATTGTCTTGCATATGCTTATACTCCTTATTTACCACATCAATCCACTTCTGAGAGTTAGAACCCTGCATGGCCTGATGGAATTGATTGGACCATCTTCCACCATTCCATTATTTCCTTATGTTCTTGGAAAAATACTATTTAAATTATCCGGAATAGAATTTTTTCCCTTTCTCTCGTGGATCTCCTTAATGGCTTTAGTTATTGAGGTTGTTGAGTTTGTACTTCTGAAATTTACCTTATTTTGGATGGGAGGTTCTTCAAAATTGTCTAGGTGAGGTTCCGGTGCTTCTTGATCAATGACATGCATAAAAACTTGCACATTGTCAAAAGCAAAAATAGGAATCGAAACCGATCCTTCCTCAACTTCTTCCTTAAAGACAATATCTCTAACATTATTTCTCCCCCAAACTCAACATCTTCAAAAAATGTTGCATTTCCCGTTTCAAAAATTGACTTAAGTGTGGGATAATAAAATTTATAGCCCCTAGATCGCTCAGAATAACCAATAAAGTAGCTGCTTACTGTTTTGGAGTCCAATTTCTTTATGTGGCCTATAAGGCCTAGCCTTAACTGGACATCCCCAAATGTAGAAATGCTTTGGACTAAGTATTATGCTTGTCAAAAGCTCTTAAAAAGTTTTAGCAGCAGTTTTAGTTGGTAATATGTACGATCTTTTCTTTAAATGTCCAAATTTCTAGCAAAAGAAACAACCCTCAATGTCTTTATGTGGTTTCTTTAGATTTGGACCCTTAATAACTTTATGTTCTTTATTTTTTTATTTTTTTACTTGCCTTATCTTTAGAGGTATTTGCAATGTCAACACTCTCAATTCTGTCCTGCTTCAACTTTTCTTCCTCTTGCACACAAAATAGAATGAGCTCATTTAGAGTTCATTTCTCCATTTAACAGTTATAACTGACCTTAAATTGACTAAATTGTGCAAGAAGCTTGCACACTATGAAATGAGCTCATGGAGAGTCCATTTCTACTTTGACAGTTATTACTAACCTTAAATTAACTATATTGTGCAGGAAGCGATATCAATACCAAATGCACGAGCAAGTCATTAGACAAGTCGAGTTTTAGTTCCTTAAGTTTTGAAGCAGTGTGAGGCATCTACATGATGTACTCCCTTATTTTCCCATTGCCTTTATACTTTATTGAAATCAAGCTTTGCATAAGCGTGCTTGTTTCGGCCTTATCGTTTTTCACAAAACGTTTCTTAATTTCGGTAAGGAATTCATTGACATCATTTACCTCCTCAGATACTATGCCACTAAAGGCTTCCGGAATGCCGCACTTAATGATCATGAGACTCACGTAATTTAAGCAATCCCACTTCTCAAAGTTCCTCATTTGATTAGATGAACTTTCATCCGTAAGAGGAGCATGTTGCTCAATCCTTAGTACATGGTCTAGATCCATGCAGCCAACGAAAAGTTAATGTTCTTGTTTTGATCCTTGAAATTTGTTCCAAAAATACATGGATTAAATTTGAGCTTGTAGATATACTACTAGCAGAATTTGAAACCAAATAGAGAACACTTAAACAAAATAGCTCACATAAATACCTTATTATGCAAATCATACTTTCAAACAATGGTAGGGCCCATCACAAGATACCTAGCACAACATCAATATTTAGTCTTTGGACAGAAATATTGACTTGTAAGTGGTACTCTTGGTGTAGTGATCAAACACTGACAGTAAGACATGTCAACCAACAAACCTTTCTTAGGACCGATTTATTGATCACACGTAAAACCAAATAACCGTCACGTATTTATCACCACAAGTTAATGTGAAATTCGGGTCAAATATTGACATTTCTTTGGGCCGATCAATATCCGCATGAAATAACACACAAACACCTAATTTTCCCTTAGTGTAGTGATCAAACACTGGCAATAAGACATGTTAACCAATAAACCTTTCTTTGGACCGATTTACTGGTCACACGTTAAACCAAATAATTGCCACGTGTTTATCCCCACAGGTGCATGTGACATTCGAGCCAAATATTGACCTTCCTTTGGGCCGATCAATATCCGCAATGAATAACAAACACAAATACCTTCTAATATTCAAAGTTAATTAATATCCACAAGAGAGGTTGCTTTGGCAATATGTTGTTTCAACTAACTTACTTTTGAATATTATATTTCTCAAAAGAGTTCGATGTACCAAGATTTGAAACTAAAATCACTGATTTGCATATATATTTGACTTTAGGATTTCAATTATAGAATTCAAAACTTTAGAATAAAGCAATCCTTAAGTTAAGATGATCAAATTGCAATATTCTTAAACTTTTGGTGGCCAGTTGTTAAAAATTTAAGTTTGAAGGACTTAAATTACAATTTTCCCAAAACTTTATTGGCCAATTTTGAGAAATTCCAAACTTTAGGTCCCAATTTGAAAGAAAAACAAACTTTAGAGGGCCAAAATAGGAAATTTTCAATCATTAAAGGTTGATTTTGAAAATTTTCAAACTTTAGGAGTCAATTTAGAAAATTCCCAAACTTTAGGGACTTAATTTAAAAAAAATTCAAACTTTAAGGACCAATTTTGAAAATTTCCAAACTTTAGTGACTGAATTAGAAAATTTTCAAACTTTAAGGACCAAATTAAAGAATTTCAGAACCTTAGGTGCTGTATTAGAAAATTTTCAAACTTTAGGTAACTGAATTAGAAAATTTTCAAACTTTAGGGACTGAAAATGAAAATTTTCATATTTTATGGACTAAATTAGAGAATTTCAGAACTTTATGGATCGAATTAGAAAATTCTCAAACTTTAAGGACCAATATTGAAAATTTTCAAACATTAGGGACCAAATTAAAAAAAAACTCAAATATTAGGGGCTGAATCCGAAAATTCCAGAACTTTGAGGGCCAACTTAAATAATTTCATAAATTTAGGGGCTTAATTATAAATTTCATAGCCTTTTAGGATTTAAACTCGATTTCATAATAAGATTGAGGACCTGGGTTCGCAAAAAAAAAACCAACTTTAGGAAAATTTGCACAAGGAGTCCCCAAAATCTTCTAATTTCCAAGCCAAGCCCCTGCCTTCAATATCTGAATTTCGCAACAGCTAGGGTTTTCAACCCTAGCCCACCGCCTCCTCCAAAACCGGTAGAGGCGCAGCCCCCCACCAGCCCTCCGTACCTAACGGCGCTGCTTACCTACGCGAAGCAGCGCATCGTGCTGTGCAGCACCGTTCCTGGCGACATCTATTGCGACGCAGCGCCATCCCTGGTGCTGTGCTCCTGCAGTGCCCTGTCCTCCAACTTGCGCGGCACCCGTCGCCAATGCCGGCAACGACTTAATCACCGGCCACACTTAATCACCTTGTCGACCAAGCCCAACATATCCACAGATTCTACCATATACTGAAAAGGCACCCAACTCGATTTCATCCAAACAAGATTCCAAATCATAATTTTTCAACTTAATCAGATTATGTGTATGACCAAAACCTGATTCAAAATCCATAATCAACATCAACAAATCCCTTCCACCGAGAATCTTAATCATACACAGCATGTATCCATATTAGATTTCGAAGGTATATACATACACATATTCAACGACCCAAATTTAATTTACCCAAAAATCACATATTAAGGCAGTAGACATTTTACAGATTTTCCAAATCCAAAATTCGTATTATGAAACACGGATCTGATAATTCAACTTGATGATTGGCTCTGATACCACTTGTTAGAAAATTTATTCACAGATAAATTATTTATCCAGGATCCAAAATTATCATGCTGAATTATCAAGAATTAAATAACTGAAGCGGAAGTGTACTTTAATCAAACTTGATTCACGATAAACGATTCGGCGGTCGGATTTTCTAAATCGATACGTAGTCCGTATTTTCTCTCTGATGATGGGATGTCAAAAGGAATGAACAATATGAACGATTCAGGGACCATAACCGACTTTATATACTGTATTGCCAGTTAACCTAATCTGGCCCATCATGAATTAGGTAATGGCCTGATATCTACACATAAAAGTCCATACATTAATTAGATGTATTAAAGCCCAATATACCAAATCCTTATTAGATCACTTTAAATGGACTTAACCAAAATTGATAGCCTTTTATTCAATACACAATAATTCACATATAAGCCCACACGATTGATTAAAATCCTTACAGTAACCTAAACAGAAACTATGCACTAAATATGTCTTTAACATCCACTATAATCATGTAACAACAGAATGATTAAAGAGGAGAAATTCCGAAAAAGTAAAATAACTCTTAAAAAAAAAATATTAATTTATATAGTGAAGGGAAATCTTCAAAAGATTTTCATGGGTTCTCCCAAAAATGAATCAAACGCATTCTAGCACTTGAGAATGGAGGATTTAGAGTGGTCCATTTGCCAGCTTGGGCTTCCTAGTGTAAACTCAAGATTAAGCAAACAATCTGAAGAAGACGACGAGCTACTTGAACTATCTAACTTATTCTTTTCCGACGTGTCGTGGTCTTCCTCACGTTCATCCACCTTTGAAGAAAATAATTTGAGAGTTCAGCATATTTTAGCCGTAAATTAAACAAAATGTCGAAAATTGTTTTTCATAATAATAACCAAATAAATAAAATTAATACCTTTAAAACATTTAATACGTGACGGCAAAAAGTCGAGGCATTTTCTTGATTCGAGGATCTCAATACGTAATCTTCGGGAGATGACGTTGCCAATGAAACCTTGCTGCAGAAGATAGTTTATGATTTGTGAGAAAATACCAAATAGTGTTTGATGTTGGAGTTTTAATTAATATGGAATAAATAAAACAAATATACAAATATAAGAGGGGGACGACGTAAACAAATTAAATAAACTAATGGAGAGAGTTAAAGAAAATAGATAAACCTAACCTTCACTTGCATTTGTGAACATGAACCTCGAAAAATACTCATAATTAATTATTACCTAACTATCTATATTATAAATTTTTGAAAAGAAAAAATCATAAAAATTCCCTATGTACTTCGTTGCTTGAACATTGATTCGTATGTTCTGATCCTATATCAGTCATAAATTATAAGAAATAAGGTTTCTATTTTAGGGATCTTAGATAAATTATCCTCGGTTAGAATTATGAACATGCTATGAGATTTTCTACGAATAAGTCTATTTGCACCACATCCTTGTCCTCATGTTTGACACAAAATTCACTCACATGGGATGCGGACCCCACACACGAACATCACACCCCATGTGTTCGGACCTCACACTCCATAACGAATGGTGTGTCAAAAATGAGAACAAGGATTAAATGCAAATAGCATGAGCTATTTTTCAAACTTGATTTTATGATGACAAGTTGACCCAACCTATTTTGTCATCTCTATTCTCTGCTGTTGCAGGAATTTGAAGAGTCAACAATTAATAAAATGGAACATTGAATACTCTGAATAATTGACATAGGACCGCTACCATTGCAGGGCATGCGCAGCAAGTGGGTTGATTTGAGCTTCATTTACACTGATCGAATTTTTTAAATTGTTATATCTAAAATTATTAAAAAGAAAAATCCAATTTTTTAAGTACTACTCCGTTATTATTTTAGTATTTTATCAAATGTAATTAAGATTTTGTATATGAGTTGTATATAACAATGGAAACCGATATCTATTGATATCTTTATCTTTATCTTTATATTATATTATTATATTTTATATATATTATAATAATAAAGTTGCCAAATAAAATATCACATAATTTCCCGTCTTTTTTACACTTTTCCTAAAATGGAAATTAATGGTTTATAGAAATTAAAAAAAATGATTATATATATATATATATATATACATTTCAAAATTGCTTTTATCATGAGAATATAAAGAGTCACTTTATCTCATTATTAGTAATGTTATCTTTATCTTTATATATACTAGTACTAGTATTATAATAACAAAGTTGCCAAATAAAACACCACATAGTTTCCCGCCTTTTTTACACTTTCCTAAAATGGAAATTCATGGTTTATAGATAGTAAAAAAAAATGATTACATATATACATTTCAAAATTGCTTTTATCATGAGAATATAAACAGTCACTTTAAAAAAGAATACAACACGTACACTTTTAAACGATGGATTAATAATAATAAGTAAAAAAATATTGCTTTAAAAAAGTTATTATAATAATTAAAACACTATTGAAAAGAACACAACTTAATTATGTTATGAAAATAATATAATTAAAAATCTAAATTTGTAAAATCTTAATCTTAATCTATATCTATATCTATATCTATCTATATTATTATTATATATATATATATATAAGTAGAAGTGAGGAGAGAGAGTGATTTTGGAGGGAAAATTGCATTTAATGACCCTATCTCCTCACTTTTACTTTTATATATAAAAATAAAAAATAAAGAAAAGATAAATATTTTTGTTGAAAAATTTATTATTTATTACATGTTTAGTAAGAGTTGTAATAAATGTATTATGTGTAAATGTGTTACATTGAAAATGAAAAAATTTAGATTAATATATTTGAACATGAATAATGTGTATCTATATAAATGTGTTATGTAGGAAATGAAAAAATTTGATTAATATATTTGAACATAAATAAATGTGATATCTATGTAAATGTGTTATGTAGGAAATGAAAAAATTGTATTAATATATTTGAACATAAATAAATGTCATATCTATGTAAATGTGTTACATTGAAAATGAAAATGTTGGATTAATATATTTGAAAATAAATAAATACATGTTATATAAATTTGTTAAGTTAGAAATGAAAATTTTGAATCGACATATTTTAAAAATAAATAAATAAAATCATTGAAGTTTTACTTCCTAATATGTCAATAAATTAGTATGTTCTTCAATAAGCATATTACAAAAATAATTAATTATTTGCTATCAACTTTTACGACAAATAATAAATTGGTAGAAAATTTAATCATTTCATCATTTAGAAAAAAATTGATATGTATAAAAAATAAGGAAAAATAAAATATATAAATTAATATATTGAATTTCGAATAAAATATATGTAAGCAACATATTAAAAAATAAAGTTAATTAAAAATTAAAACATATTAAAAGGAAAATAGGTGATCAGGTGGGCAAATTTTTAGAGAAAAACGTAAACAAAAGTCAAAAGAAATTTTATATAAAAAATTTAATTAAATGTCAAACTTTGAGTGATGCGGTACACTGAGTGTACATTCAGAATTTTTTATTTTGATTAGTTTTTTTTTTTTTAAAGTTTCAAATCCAATAACACGTGTTAAAATAAATAAATGTCATATCATATTTATGTAAATGTGTTACATTGAAAATGAAAAATTTGGATTAATATATTTTAAAATAAATAAATATATGCTATATAAATTTGTTAAGTTAGGAAAGCAAAAATTGAATTAATATATCTTGAAAATAAATAAATAGAATTATTGAAACTTTATTTCCTAATATGTCAATAAATGAGTAGGCTCTTCAATACGTATGTTACAAAAATAATTAATTATTTTCTATCAACTTTTTAACCACACATATTTTCTCTCTCCAATTTTCAGTCACTACTTTTTACCTCAAAATCATAAATAAACAAATTTATAAACCAAACATTATTACCAAACGGAGGCTTAATCATTTCATCATTTTGACAAAAATTTGCATGTTTAAAAAATAAGGAAAAATAAAATATATGCAAGCAAAACATTAAAAATATAATTAATAAAAAATTATAACATATTAAAAGGGAAATAGATGATGAGGTGGACAAATCTTCATAGAAAAACGTAAAAAAAAAGTAAAAAAAAAAAATTATATAAAATATTTAAATGAATGTCAAATTTTGAGGTGCGCAGTATACTTAGTGTATATGTAGAATATTTTATTTTGAATAATTTTGTCTTTTTTAAAGTTTAAAATTCAATAACATTTTGTATTGAAATTATATTTTTTATTTGATATGATTGAATCAAGATATTTTCAGAGTTATGATTTAAGAATTATATATTCCGTGCATCGCACGGGTAGGCAACTAGTATATATAATAACAAGATAGTTGGCCCAAGTTTTCCCGCCAAAACTACTGACATCATTTTTTTTTCCGGTCAAAATATGACATTTATTTGTTTGACTTAAGATCATTAAATATCAATTATATCAGTACCATTGCATTGTCACTCATTCCCCACTACACGAGAATCAGTGCATTGGTACTAACATTATTTAATCAATTCAATAATACATTGATTCATTAGTTGGATCATTTTTATATGGATTTCAAGAACAAATTATGTAACATTCAATAATGAAAAAAAAAACAATTTCCTTTTGTGAAATAAAATGTTTTTTTATCATTATTATATTTTGACATTACTAAAAATATTTACAAAAATATTATTTGTAACGTTAGTAACATTAACGCAAGAAATAAAAAATATTGTTATTTTCCATAAATAAATTTACTACACGTACAATTCATTTTCATGTATTGATTGATATTATGTACGATCTAATTGGAAATTTTTAATATCCTAAATTTTAAGGATTGATATAATAAAGTCCAATAAAGAAAATATGTCTATTCATTCTTTGGGAAAACATTGTTTTCCTATGATTATTCTTTGAATTATGTTTGACATTCATTAATTCACATCTCATTTTTTAAAATTCGTTTTAACTATATTTTATTAATGAGGTATTCTATACATGATATAAAAAAATATCTACTTTTTAACCATATATTCTCTTATAATATACATTTCTTTTTAATTGTATTGTATACAATGACCATGAATCGTAATTGTTTAAAAATTATAAACCACAATTATTATTTTTAAAGAATTTTTTTTAATTTACATTGAATTTTGGTATTGAATACTTTTTTGTGTCTTCATATTCTTTCCCATAATATATGAATTTAATTGTTTTTGTTATATATTTCTCACATTTTCATTAATTATTGAATATATTTATTTAGTTATTCATTAATTAATAATTATAACTTTTTTTGTTCCGTGCAACGCACGAGTGCGAATACTAGTAGTATTAGAAAGTAACATAATTAAAAATGTATGTTATTTTAATTAATAATAATGTTGTAATAATAAAATAGTATTTAAAAGAACGTAATTGAATTATGTAATTAAAAAAAGAATATAACTAAATATGTGTATATATTGTTTTAATTAAATACATGTTATGCTAATAATAAAATAGTATTGAAAATAAAGTAATTAAAAATATATGATGTTTTACTAAAGTTATAATAATTAATCAGTATTGAAGATAACGTAATTATTAGAGAATTTATTAGTAAAATAAAACAGTATTAAAAAACATATATAACATAATACACATTTGTAATTATGTTATATATGCTTTTTATGTTCCGTGCATCGCACGAGGCCAAATACTAGTATAGAGTAATACTAAATGGCGTCACTGGTATTATATATAATACTTATTCCATCCCATAAAATAAGCTCAATATTATTTTCACAGATTAAAAAATATATAATTAATATATATTGAAACTATAAATTTACTTACATTTTACTTAATATACTCCTACACTAAATAATGAGTAATTTATAATTTGTGATAACAATGCATATTAAATTAATAAGGGTATATTAGAAAATTAAAACATTAATATACTCTTAATAAAGAAAGTGACCTATGATTTTGGACAAAAAAAAAAAAAAAAAAAAAAAAAATCTATTTTTGTGGGACGAATGATGTACCAATCTAACTGGAACTAAGTGTCACTAAATGAGACGATTAAGGCCCGTTCGGTGGCAGAATCCATGAAATTTGAATTATGTGGTCGATTTATTTATGTTTTTTAGATAAAATGTGAGGTTAAAAATTGGAGAGAGAAAATGTGTGATTAAAAAATAGTATTAAAAATTGTGTACATTAAATTTTGTGTTTTATTCCAATTAATTAGAATGGCCGAACAGAGAATCATTTAAGTGTACTTTTAGCCTCCGAACGGCAGGCCCAATTTTTTAATTTTTTAAAAAAATCTCATTTAAACAATTTTTCAAATCCCTTTTTTACTCATATAAATATATTTTTTCTCATCAATTTTCAACCACATATTTTACTTAAAAATCAATTTAAACCAAATTAATGAGCGGCGCCAATGGTCCCTTAATTGGTAAAAGTTTTTTGTTTAAAAATATATTTTTTATATTTTCTAGGTAAAATATGTGGTTGAAAAATAGAAAGAAAAAATGTGTGTGGTTAAAAAGTAATTTGAGAAATTGTGTACGAAAAAATATTCTAAATTGATTCTATCACATAAATAAAGTGGAATTCAAAAAGAGTAATAATGATGGAAAAATGCATGTGCAGAAAGGAAATGGAGAGTGAAGCATCAGAATGCACTCACTTCTGAGCATTTTGTAATGTAGCAGAAGGTAATGATGAAGTTGGTGGTTGCAATGGGAATATTGAGTGAGAATAACTGCTACTTTTATCCTTCTCACAAATCTTTCCTCCCTCATTTTCAAACTGTTTCAGTCCCATTTCTGCTTGTCCTTCACCTGCAACATTTATAATCATCAAGCCATTGCCCTTGCTTTGTAAGACACATTCATATCATGGCACTTCATTTCTTAACGAATACAAAATCAGAATATTTATCACTTATCATGTTTAATCTTATGGATTGATTCGTAAGTACTATGTTTAGTTACGACAAAGAAATATTGTCCTAAGAAGTAAAATTACTGTATTTTAGATTAATGTTACTGTTATAATTTAAGCCCATGTTTGGACTCCATTATTTAATAAATTTTCAACAACACATTCTATAATAAAAATAATATTATGTGTGTTTGATTTTATAACTTTTTGGGAAAAAAAAAGTTTTAGGAAATCTTGTGGTTAAAAAATGGTTTGAAAAGTAAAAAGTTGTGGGCTTAATTTTTTTGGATGGTTGAGATTGATTACTGTAAAAAAAAGTAATAGATTTTATGAAAAATTTATAAAATCAAACAAGGGCATGAATAAATTAAAAGTACTCCTTATTTTTTAAGCAAACATTTTCCATAAAAAAATGAATATTTAAAAATACATTTCCACAAGAGAAAAAAAAAAAAAAAAAAAAACATTAAAATAGAGCCCAAAATGGGTTAAGGGACAATGGTGGTCAACTTTTAATGATTCAATGAAGTTAAAATGTATTTTCATCATTGGAAAAGTTTGAGTTAAATTCCGTCACTGTCACCGTACTATTGCAAAATTTTCCCAAATATTATTGAACTTTAAATTGTATATAAAGTGTCATTGCATTTTAAAATTTAAACTCTCATTACCATCATACTATTTCAAAGATTCCTGCCACAATAACTTTAAATGTCATTTGGTATGTCAATGAATTAGTAAAAAGGTATCCCATTTGCCACTTCCTTTAAAATTGTTTCCATTTTTTATTCAGTAATTTTTTTTTTTTTGTTTCATTAATGTAGATGAATTTATTCATAATTCTTTTTTTGTTGAATCAATAAATAATGTTCTCTTCATTATGAAAATATTATAATTGATGAAAATATGTTTGTGTAGATTCTTTCAATGATTTTATTTTTTATTTTTTGTAGAAATGGATTGTTGACGTTATTCTTTAGATCAAATTGTCCAAGAAAAATCCATCAATTATTTAATACTATCTTATAGTTAAGATGAGGTTAGGCCAATGTTTGGTCCATTTTTTCTAAAACTCGTTTTTAGAAATATACTTTATAGAAATTATAATGTTTATCAACTTTTTAATTACATATTTCATTATCTTTATGAAAAACGTCTAAAAACACAAAATAAAAAAAAAATAAAAATTAATTTCTAACTAACCAAACAAGAACTAGATCTCAGTATTAGTATATCATGTTCACATGTTATAATGTCTTATCCAGATCTAGGTATATGTAGGGAAGTAGGTCGGAATAAGCCTATTTCATTTTGATGGGTAAAAATAATTTTTTGTATGCAAAAAAGTGTTTCATTTTTTTTTTTTTTGTGTAACTTTTTTTCTACACATTTGTCAACCTTTTTTTTTATTTATTAATTATTAGGGCAATCCTATTTTAGCAAACAGGATCACCACCCCCTCATCAATTAACGGCCCAACCCCATGTGAGGGAGGTGAAACAAACTTGGTGTTCAGACTTCAAATATCATTATTCTTATTCATCTTATCATTATCATTATCATCAGATCTTAAGTTCGGCCCTAGTCTTCAGTCTGGTCGGGACTTGGAAACAGAGTAGACTAACTGAGAGAAGTTTGTCTCCCTAACATCATGATCAAGCACAAACAAAGAGGATGATAGACAGGAAATTTGAAATGGACCCCAAAAGAGGCAAAAACCAAACAAATACATTTACCTGCTCTTTTGTCAGTGCTCTTCACTGTTCTGTACATCTGCATGAACACCCACATAAAGAAAAAGATTAAAGGGGAAAAAAAGAAAAAGTCCTCTTTGTTAAGATTACTCTCAAGATGCTCTTTTGTCCTCACTTTTTGTTGTACTCTTTGCCCTACTTCACGCTGAGTCACAGCACTCAGCTGTGCAAAAATTTTTGGATATCAATGATAGTTTTTTCTTCATTACATTCAAGGAAAAATTGATTGAGAACAGTACCCCACCTGCAAGTGGCTCTTCACATGAGCTAGGGTTAAGTCATTCACATTCATCAACTCTTGAACTGACTTTGGTGTTGCTCCTGTAATATTTGTCAAGAAATAAGGACAATATCACAACTGAGAAGAATATTAATAGATAATACACTCATATATTAAACCCAGATATTGATATCTTCTATAGAATGACAGTTGGAGCAAGAAATTCTTACTGGATTTCCAGAAACAATGAGCCATAAATATATATATATATATATATATATATATATATATATATATATATATATATATATATATATATATATATATATATATATATATATATGCTTAAACGAAAATGTATAATTTTCAAGAATTCAGCTGGAACTTCATACTCTCATGGCCACCAAGAAGCTGGACTGCGTGAACGAAATGAGCATGAAGAGTAGAAGTCCATCTCATCCTGGGAGCCCTAACACTTCTTCTTTTCATCATTCTGCAACTTTTCTTAAAATCACGCCCATTTATTTGCGGTTGGTAATGTTGATGAAGCTGTCTTGGTAGAGGGCTGAACTCTGCACTGTCAAGCCCTAGGCTCAGAATGGGTTCAACATATGGATTTTTGAATCTCCGTTCTGGGTGCCAAAACTCATGTTCTTGGCTTAGTTCGCTTACATTACTGCTCACAGAACGAGGAGTGATAGAACTCATCCAGGGTGGACTGATCTGTAATGACAGATCAGGCATCGTTGAACTTGAAGCTGTTCTTTTGATCATCTGATTTGAGCTGGAAAGCATCATCATATAAAGATGAATCTAATAAATCAGAGTATTTATAAAGCTGTGATTATATAATGAATACCTTATGATTTGCATGGTTTCAAGAGAGAGAAGGGGGAAGAATAGGCTTTTTCTTGTAGGGCACCTCGAGGATTGAAACTTTAAAGGAATTGCAGAAACTACAAATACTTTCAGATAAAAGTTCTGTATTTCAGCATACAGAAAAATTACGGATTTCTCCACTGGGGGGGTGGGGTGGAGATTTCTTTATTTTTGTAATGGGGAATGACAAAAATTGTTACAGACCACGGGAAAACGAAGTGGTTGGTTTTCGAGAAAATGGAAGGAAGTCCTCCAAAGTGAAATTACTTTGGAGAGTATTCAGTATTCGTCCCTCTAACCAACCATTTGGTAAAGAGTAATACTATTTATTTTAAGGTTTCAATCCCAATTTATTTGATATACGGTCATTGAAGAATGGGGAGGTGCTTATGTTAAATATATATATATATGTGTGTGTGTTCAAAATAATTAATGATAAATAAAGGAATGATTTTGAAAAGAAATGAAAAAATCAAAGGTGACATCAAATTTATAACCGCGCGGCCGCACGGTACAAAAACTGTGTGACCACACGTCAATTTTTGACGTGAAATTAACTTTATAACCGCGCGACCGCGCGATGATTTACCGTGCGGTCGTACGGTATAAAATTTTGACCGTTAATTGTTTGAATTTGGCACCTTTTGGAGAAACATTCCACCTTTTCATGGAAAGATGGCACAAATTCGTGATTGGTGTTTGGATATCTATAAATAAGTGATCTTATTTCATTCCAAGACACTTTGAAAACATTCTTACATCAAAGATTGATATCCAAAATATATCCATTTTTTCATTCCCAATTTTAGTGTTCTTGTTTATTTCAAGTTCTTATTTTGCTTTGTTTGAACTTGAAGGGAAGGCTTGATTAATCATACAAACCTATTTGCAATAATCCCAAAAGCAAACTTGATCCTCATGGGCGCAAATATAGTTTGAGGACAACGTGTTTCACGTGTTTGAGCCTTATATTTCCTTCATCAATTCTTGTTGTTTTTATCATTTTCTTCATTCTCTTACACCATATTTCCAACAATCTTAAACTACATTTGCCATGGAGAATGAAACGACTATTGCAACTATCAAATTGATGAACCAAGATCTTGTGAGACTCGATAGATTTGATGGAACAAACTTCACGCGTTGGCAAGACAAGTTAAAATTTCTACTCACCGCATTGAAGATCTTCTACATTTTGGATTCGGATTTGGAACCTTTAGCGGAACCAATGAAGACAGTCACGGAGGCAATAAGGGCCGAGAGGAAGAAATGACAAGAGGATGAACTAATATGTCGGTGACATATTTTGAATGCTTTGTCGGACTGGTTATATGATCTCTACATCAACACTTTTTCGGCAAGAAATATTTGGAACGAATTGGAAAACAAATACAAGGCGGAAAAAGAAGGTACCAAGAAATTTTTAATCACAAAATATTTTGATTTTAATTTTTTGGACAATATTCCTATTCTCCCTCAAGTACATGAATTACAAGTACTTGTCAACAAATTGAAAGCGATCAAAATAGAATTCCCGGAATCCTTTCAAGTGGGGGCAATAATTGCCAAACTTTCAAGTGCTTGGAAAGGATACCGGAAGAAGATTCTTCATAACTCCGAAGACTTTACTTTGGAACGATTACAAAAGCATCTACACATTGAAGAAGAATCGAGAATGAGGGACAATAATGAGAATTCTTATGAAGCCAAGTCAAAAGTAAATGCTATTGAAAATGCCGAATACTCCAACAAGGAAAAGTTTAATCCCCTTGGTCCCAAAAAGGACAAAGGGAAGTTTAAAACAAAACCAAAGGGGCCATGCTATGTTTGTGGAAAACCCGATCATTGGGCCAAGGTGTGTAGGCATAAGAAAAAATTCAATGGTGAACATAAAATAAACTCCATTGAAGATGACAACATCATGGCTATAATATGTGAAGTCAACACTATAAAAGGAAATGGTGGTGGTATGACACTTGTGCCACCATACATGTGTGTTATGATAAGTCTTTGTTTAAAACTTATCATGACTTGGAAGATGGACATGAAATACAAATTGGTAATGAAGGCCGCTCCAAAGTGGTTGGAAAAGGAAGTGTAGACATCATCTTCACATCCGAAAAAACCGTTACTCTCACTAATGTATTCCATGTTCCGGACATGAATATGAACTTAGTTAGTGGTGATCTTTTGGGAAAACCCGGAATCAAAAGTGTTTATGAATCCGGTAAACTTGTATTATCCCGTAATGGGATCTTTGTTGGAAAGGGCTATTCTAGTGATAGAATGATCAAACTATGTACCGTTGACAATAAAAATATGAATAAAGTGAATTCTGCTTATATGCTTGACTCCTTTACTTTGTGGCATGGTAGATTAGGGCATATAGACAATAATACTATGAAAAGAATGAAAATGTGTGACTTAATATCTTATGATGAAAACAAAGTTTATAAATGCAAGACTTGTGTAGAATCTAAGATGATTAAGAAACTTTTTCATAGTGTAACTAGAACAAATCAATTATTAGATCTTGTGCATACCAACATATGTGAATTAAATGGTATGTTAACAAGGGGTGGAAATAGATATTTCATAACATTTACTGATGATTGTTCTAGATTTACTTATGTTTATTTATTAAAACATAAGGATGAGGCTTTTGAAACTTTCAGAACATATAAAAATGAAGTTGAAAATCACTTGAATAAGAAAATAAATTTTTTTAGGAGTGATAGAGGAGGTGAATACTTATCTAGTAATTTTAACTTATTTTGTGAACAACATGGCATAATTCATCAATATAGTGCACCTAGAACACCCGAACAAAATGGTTTGGCGGAAAGAAAAAATAGGACACTTGTTGAAATGATTAATGCAATGTTGTTATATTCTAAATTGCCATTTAATCTTTGGGGTGAAGCATTACTTAGTGCATGTCATATATTAAATAGAGTTCCTTCAAAATTTACTAAAGTATCTCCATATGAATTATGGAAAGGAAGAAAACCAAATATTGGTTACTTCAAAGTGTGGGGGTGTCTTGCTTATTGCAAAAACGCCGATCCTAAACGAACAAAACTTGGTCCAAGAGGGATCAAATGTGTATTTGTTGGATATGCCTCAAATAGTAAAGCATATCGATTATTGAATTTGGAGGCCAATGTGATAATTGAATCACGGGAAGTAGAGTTCTTTGAGGATTCTTTATCTTCGGATAAAAAATATTAAGGAATCAAATAAAGAGATTTCAAACTCTACAAGATCATTTGGAGAAACATCCTCTAAAGGTGTTAATGATCCTAATGAACTTCGTAGAAGCAAAAGAACTAGAAAAGAAAAAGTATTAGGACCGGATGAAATAGGCTCTCAACTTATTTCTCTTCATCTAGTTGAAGGAAATATAAAGAGTGTCATTGGAACAACACCATATGTTCTACAAACCGAAACGGATCCTAAAACTTATAAAGAGGCTATGTCATCAAGAGATAGTATTTTTTGGAAAGATTCTATAAAAGATTAAATGAATTCAATAATGTCTAACAATACTTGGGAACTTGTTGATTTACCAAATGGCTCTAAACCTATAGGATGTAAATGGGTATTTAGAAAGAAGTACGACACGGATGGTACTCTCATCAATACCTTTAAAGCCCGACTAGTAGCCAAAGGATATCGACAAAAGGAAGGAATAGATTATTTTGACACATATGCACCTATGGCACGCATTACATCTATAAGAATAATGTTTGCCTTAGCTTCCATTTATGATTTGCATATACATCAAATGGATGTTAAAACAGCTTTCTTGAATGGGGACCTTGATGAGGAGGTTTATATGGAACAACCTGAAGGTTTTGTTCTCCCCGGAAATGAAAAGAAAGTATGCAAATTAGTTAAATCATTATATGGTTTAAAACAAGCACCGAAAAAATGGCATGAGAAGTTCGATTTGACAATTATGTCATTTGGATTCAAACACAATAGTGTTGATAAGTGCTTATATTCGAAGGAACATGAAAGACATGTTGTGATTATATATGCCTTTATGTGGATGATATGTTGATCATAAGTAATCACATGGAAGGCATAAATGAAACAAAAATGTTTCTGTATTCCACATTTAAAATGAAAGATCTTGGGCAAGTGGATACCATATTAGGTATTAAGGCCACAAGAAGAAATAAGGGTTTTACGCTTAATCAAACACATTATGTTGAAAATGTGATTGATAAGTTCAAACATTTGAACATCAAAGAAGCAAACACCCCATTAGATGCAAGTATTAAACTTGTAAAAAATGATGGAAGAGTAATAGCACAACTTGAATATGCAAGTGCTATCGGATCTCTAATGTATGCGGTCCAATGTACTAGACCGGATATAGCATTTGCAGTTAGTAAACTTAGTAGGTTTACTAGTAACCCAAGTAAGGAACATTGGAAGGCAATTGGACGAGTTCTTGGTTATTTAAAGAAAACCAAAGATATAGGTCTCCAATATTCCCGGTTTCCGGCAATCCTAGAAGGATTTACCGATGCAAGTTGGATATCTAGTACATGTGAGAATAAATCCACCTCAGGTTGGGTGTTTACTCTTGGAGGAGCAGCAGTCTCTTGGAGATCCAAGAAACAAACATGTATAACACACTCAACAATGGAATCCGAATTTGTAGCATTGGCAGAAGTCAGAAAAGAAACTGAGTGGCTAAGGGATCTCTTGTATGAAATTCCAATAGGAGATAAGAATTTAAATTCTATTCCTATACTATGTGATAGTCAAGCCACTTTAGCAAGAGCTTACAAATGCAGTATACATTGGAAAGTCTAGACATATTAGTCTAAGACATGACTATGTAAGGAAATTGATCAAAGATGGAACAATTTCAATCACTTATGTAAAATCAAGTGATAATTTAGCGGATCCACTAACAAAACCACTCACTAAGGAATTAGTGAGGACCACATCAAGTAGGATGGGGTTAAAAACTTCTTAATTAAAGATCCACCAATGATGGCAACCCTACCTAAACTTACTAAAAAGTACATTCTAGGTTCAAAGGGTAAAAACAAGTCATTCGATAAGTGGATAGTATTCAACACTTACAAAATAAGTGTTGGTTTTCATGGAAAATGAGGGATAAGTTTTTTAAACTTTTAATGAAGTTCGGATCAATAGGATCAAGTATCTGTAAATATGACAAAGATACTGGAAGAACTTTACCTATATGAATTTAGAGATGGTGCCGTCTCGATAGAGAGTTCGGAGTTTCTCTCTTAAAAATTCATGAATAGGATGAGCATAAGGCCATAAAAGTGCTAAGCGTGTTATGAAAAACATAGAACACAATGATACTTGTGTGTGTAATCTCACCTGTTTCATTACAAAGGAATAATAGGTTCAAAGCTTTTATGCCACCTAGGATTTCAATGATACCTTGTGATTGATTACACTATGGGTAGATTCAAATAGAAAGAAATCTATTCCTTATGCATAAGTATTAATAATTTATCAAAAATGCATTTTGAAGAGTGAGGGATTGTTGGATATGTGTGTGTGTGTGTGTGTGTTCAAAATGATTAATGATAAATAAATGAATAATTTTGAAAATAAACGGAAATGAAAAAATCAAAGGTGGCATCAAATTTATAACAGCGCGGCCGCACGGTACAAAAACCGTGCGACCGTACGTCAATTTTTGACGTGAAATTAACTTTATAACCGTGCGACCACGCGATGATTTAACCGTGCAGTCGCACGGTATAAAATTTTGACCGTTAATTGTTTGAATTTGACACCTTTTGGAGAAACATTCCACCATTTCATGGAAAGATGTCACCAATTCGTGATTGGTGTTTGGATATCTATAAATAAGTGATCTTATTTCATTCCAAGACACTTTGAAAACATTCTTACATCAAAGATTGATATCCAAAAAATATTCATTTCTTCATTCCCAATTTTAGTGTTCTTGTTTATTTCAAGTTCTTATTTTGCTTTGTTTGAACTTGAAAGGAATGTTTGATTAATCATACAAACCTATTTGCAATAATCCCAAAAGCAAACTTGATCCCGGTGGGCGCAAATATAGTTTGAGGACAACGTGTTTCACGTGTTTGAGTCTTATATTTCCTTCATCAATTCTTGTTGTTTTTATCATTTTCTTCATTCTCTTACACCATATTTCCAACAGCTTATGTGCACATGCACAAGTCACATCTTTAATTTTCAATTAGAGTGTACCAACTGAGTTGAGATTTATCTCAACCTTGAGATATATAAGTCGCACATTTTTTAAACATTTTTTATTCATATATATTTTCTCTTTTAAATTTTCAATCACACATTTTACTTCAAAATTATAAGCCCTGTTTGGCTTTTTTAAAATAAAATTTATTCAACACTCAATTACAACCATCTATTTTAATCAAACCTACAATTTTTGACTTTTCTAAAAATTTTTAACTACACATTCTCCCAAAAATAGTACTTCCTCCATTTCATAAAGATAATCCCCTACCAATTTTCACATAAATTAAGAAATGTCAATTAATGTTGTTGGAAAAATAAGTTTTACAATTCCTTTTCCTAATATACCCTAATAAATTTTGTAGTTTCTCACAAAATTAAAAGAGTATAAATTTATTTAGAGTAATAAAAAATACATTAAATAAGAGCAAAATGAGACATAAAATATTAACTTCACTCTTAAAAAAAAAAAGTGAACTATCCTTTTGTGACGGATAAAAATGAATACTAGACTATCTCTGTGGAACGGAGAGAGTATTCACAAACACAATTTTTTATTTTTTTTTCAAAAAAGTGGGACCCGAACACACGCTAAATAAACTAATTTTTAAATCGATATGTTACCAAACAAAAGCTTAAATGAAAGCTCGTTAGCCCTGTTGGGTTCTCTTTAAAAACTTTCTACAGTACTCAATCGCAACCATCCATTAAAAGTAAAGTCTACAATATTTGACTTTTCAACCAAATCTCAATCATCCACTTTCCTAAAATTCACTATTCATTTAAAAGTTTCTTTTTAAACAATACCAAACACACTATTTAGCCTAAGTTTGGTAAAAAAAAAAAAATTATAATCAAATAATATGATATATATTTTTAAAGTAAAATATGTGATTGAAAAATATTTTTGAAAAAATGTCTGGAGTATTTGAGGGGCAGCTGTACTTTACATGGAATATATGGGATTGGGAGTTGAGTCGCTTTCTAATCCTTTTAAAATTTTACAAAATTTTTTTAGCCCTTTTTGTATCAATTAAAATTTTAATTTTAATTTAAATTAAAGTTAATAATTAATTTTAACCACACAGAATTTATAACTTTTTAACCAAATATTTTATCAATTTTTATCAAAATTTATTAAAAGTTCTTATTTTAATTTCCATCAATCAGGGGTCTATTTTCATCAAATTTTAAATTTAGGGTTCTATTTTTGTTCCACGGATTCTACATTTTTTTATTCTTCCTTTTAAGTGTTTGAGCATAACAAAATATAAAAGAAGATTTTTAAAAACAGGATTAAACCCTAAATTATGAGCAAGTCAAGAGATCTACGATGCCGCAATATTTATAGTTTTTTACGGAAATCTTAAAGTCTATATTGTTGAAATCATGTTACATGTACGTCTATATTTATACGACTTCTAAAAGTGGCTTAAAGTGAGAAACATTTTTGGGCGTTTCTATCCTCGCAACTTTTCTATAATTTCATATTTACCCTTAATGTTAATTAATGAATAATTATTTTAATATTATTTTTCTTTCATTTTATCAACAATATCATTAATTTCAAAACACTAACAATCTGAACTATTTCTTTTCTTACTAAAAATCTTTTAAATAATGCCTAAAACTTTTAATTTTATTTTTTGTTGACTTATTTCAAATTATTATTTATTCTCACTAAACACAAATACAATTATATTAATACACATAAATGAAATAGTGAAAAAAACCCCGTTATAATTTTTTTTTCATGAAATTGAAATTCTGCTTCTTAGTTAAATATTAATATATTTTCATTATTAAGGAAGTTGTGAGAAATATGAATAATATATTTTTGAATTATATTTTTAATATTCTATTTTTTTTTTTCATTTGTCAACAATGTCATTAATTAAATAAAAATATCTACGACCATCATTCTATAACCAAAATCACAAGCATTATAACCTTCAACATCATACATTTACATAGTTATATATAACTCCCAATTTCTAATTTTTCATTAACAAGTTTACGCCTCCGTTTGGCTACCTCTTTAATGGAGTGATTATATTACATTTTAAATTACACAATTTACCAAATTACTTTTTAACCGCACACATTTTCTCTCTCCAATTTTAACAACACATTTTACCTCAAAAACAACAAAAAATCTTCTATCTCCTCTTTAACAAGCCGCCGAACACATCCACAATTCCAATAATCCTTAATATTCATGTATGTTTTTACACTTAAATAAATTCAATACAACATACACTATAACCCAATAGCCCATTATAAATTCAAAAAGGATTAAAAGTCTAACTTCATATTTTGCTGAACTTTTTAGAGACGTCATTTCTCTCAAATTTGATTTTTTAATAAATTGAATGGTTTTGTCCACAAATTAAAGTATAAATCATATGTTTCTGTGAAATCTGATCTTATATGGTGAAAATTGAAGTATAAAAAATTCTACTATATGTATGTACATATGGAAGTTTCAAAACTTATTTTGAATTTTTATTAATGAAGATGTGATATTTCTCATTATACTTGTATATCTTTATTTTAATAAATTTTTGATATTAAACAAATATGTTGTCTTTTTAAATACTTATAAGGTACCAGATTCTTACTATACTATTTTGGGTCACAATAGAAAATTTCACGCACACACTTCAGAAAGGGAAAACATATTGATTCTATTATAAAAAAATTAGACCAATATTAATTACACATTTCCAAATGTGGATGTTGAAATTGAAATCAAATTCACGATAAACAACAAAATTGAAGAGATTGATGAGATCGCAACAAAATTATCAAATTTGTGCATTGTTAAAATCTCACAAGTCCCAAACTTTGTTATAAAGGAAAAATACTTGGTATTAAATTTTGATTAACATTTTTTTTCTTTTATAATATCTCAAATGTTATATAAATAAAACTTATAATTTATTCCCAAATATTATTAACGTTGTTCTCAACTTGAAGCTCATATTTGCTTTCATCAAATAAGTGATCAGGCTAAGAATATTTGTTTAAATGTTAAAAATTATTCGATTTTGTTAATTCTATTTGTCTTCCATTTTTTTGCTAATTTTCTTGAGAAAAAATTCGAAATTTTTGTTAAACATAATTTCTAAAAATCACTTCATATAGAAAATTAACGTGCAAAGCAAGTTTAGACAACTAGTATATATATAAAATCACTTCATATAGAAAATTAAAAAAATTCGAAATTTTTGTTAAACATAATTTCTAAAAATCACTTCATATAGAAAATTAACGTGCAAAGCACGCTTAGACAACTAGTAAGTATATGTATGTATATATATATATATATATATATATATATATATATATATATATATATATATATATATATATATATAGGATATTTCACTGTAGGAGAGAGAAGTCTACTCAGCAACAGTGAGATATTTATATGTACAAATATCTGTATAAATAGCATTTTTGATATAGCGGGGGGAGTAGAAATGACAAAAAAAAAAAAAAAAAACCAGATCCGATCCGTTGATCCAACCCGACCCAATTTGATTTGAAAAAGTCCCGATCTATGGATCGACGGATCGGATTTGGATTGAGAGTAATATTTTTTTGTATGAATTAGATATTACTTTAGTTG
Source organism: Ligustrum vulgare (assembly GCA_963555705.1). NCBI lineage: Eukaryota > Viridiplantae > Streptophyta > Magnoliopsida > Lamiales > Oleaceae > Ligustrum > Ligustrum vulgare. The sequence continues at coordinate 34,121,015 of OY743173.1, read as the reverse complement.
TTTTATGAATTATGTATTAATTTGTTTGTCGTTAACGAAAATTTCTTAATGTTTCTTCCCATCCGATCTGAAAATTCACAGAGTGAATTTGGATCGCCACTGATCCACCCCCCGTTGCCATCACAAGGGGGGCTTGAATTGAGATATATGGTGCTTTGTTTGGTGGGGATTTAGCAAAATAATTGATAAAAATTGATGAAACGTATGGTTGAAAAGAGTCACATGAATTTTTACCAAAGGAAAATTGGCGCATTTAGTCCTTAAACGTTTGTCTCTTTGTGCAATTGGGTTCCTAATATTTCATTTTTGGGGCTGAAGTCCTTAAACGTTGCATTATTTGGCGCAAGAGGTCCTTTTGGATAATTTTATTCCATTTCAATGTTAAAAAATTAAGGAATGACGAAAATTCCTTTACACATAATTGGCGCAATTAGTTCATGTACTTCAGATTTGGTACTTAAGTCCCTAACCTTTCGATTTGGTGCAAGTAATCCCTAAAATTAGCCATTATTTAGTGCAATAAGTTCTTAACATTTCAATTTGGTGCTTAGGTCCCTAAAAGTTGTATTATTTAGGGCCACATATCCTTATAGATGATTTTCCTCTATTCCTCTTTTAAAAATTTATTTTATTTTTATCAAAAATATTAAAATGCTCTTATATTAATAAATAAATAAGTCTTTTTTTTGGCAACTTAAAAAATTTGTTTCTTACTTTGTTAGATTCTCTTCTTCCGTGTCAATGGGATTTCTATAAAGGTTTTTACTGTACTAACACAAATTTTCCAATTTGTCACATTTAAAAATTCAATTTTTTTATAATAAAAAAAAGGGTTTTACTTGTTTGTTTAAGAAAATTAAATTTAGGCAAATTTCATTTTTCAAACCCGTTTCCGCTATTCACAGCTCCTCTACTTCTCCTTGGGTTCTTTATTTTGTTGTTTCCTTTCCTTCGTTATAAGCCTTTGTTTGATTCCCATTCTTTCAAATTATAATTTGGATTTTAAAAATCTAATGGTTAAAAAGTGGTTTGAAAAGTAAAAAATTGTGGACTTGACTTTTTTGGAATATTGAGATTGATTACTGTAGAAAAAAATTATATTTTTAATGAGAAATAATGAGAATCAAACAAAGACTTAAATGTATAAAGGTATTGATTTTGTAGAGGCATTTTTCGGTGGTTTATTGGAATTTGGAACCTGTCTGAGCGCATTCACTTATTCACGTGGTCACACCACCAATATGTTGGCTCATGGCTCGATTTATTATCTTGAAAATAGAACTCAAGTCTTAATTGAAAATATAGATTATTGATTTCACATTTGGAGGTATTTTTAATATATTTGATTAGCTTTGTTTGAGTTTTTTTTTTTAATTTGAGATTTGAGATTTGTGGTTTGTGGTTTGTAATTGTTATTTGTTGATTTTGTTTAATTTGAGATTTGTGTTTTGTAGTTTGTGAAGTTTATTTGTGAGTTTATAATCGCAATGAACGATTTTAAGGTATTTCATTTGAGTTGAAATTTGTTGTCATTTGTGAAATTAAGTTTTCTCTATTTGGTTTATTTTTCTTAAAAAAAAAATAAATAAATTGTGTCAGCATAATAAAAACCTTTATAGGAAGCCCAATTGATATGGTAAAAGAGATTTTGAAAAAGCAAGAAACAAAAATTTAAGGTGCCAAAAAGCGACTTATTTATTTATTAATATAAGAGCATTTTAATAGTTTGATAAAAATAAAATTGAATTTTTAAAGATGGAATGGAGTAAACAATCTAAAAGAATACGCGACGCTAAATAATACAACTTTTAGGGACATAAACACCAAATTAAAAGGTTAATGACTTATTGCGCTAAATAAATCGTAAGATTAGGAACTACTTGCACCAAATTGAAAGGTTATGGACTTAAGCACCAAATCTGAAGTTCAAGGACTAATTGCGCTAGTTATGTATAAGGTCATTTTCGACATTCCTTGATTTTTAACATTGAAATGGAAGAAAATCATCCAAAAAGACCTCTTGCGCCAAAGAATGCAACGTTTAAGGACTTCAGCACAAAAAATGAAAGGTTTGAGACTTATTGCATAAAGAGGCAAACATTTAGGGGCTGAATACGCCAATTTCCACTCCTCAAAAACTCATTCTTCTAAAGGATTGTGTCACATATGCTAATTGTCAACCTCCTTATCAAATTACTTGTACATGTAACAAGCTGTCATCGGGGCATAACTCAGTTGACAAATGCTGAAGTGATGTAATGTCTGTCGTGCTAGCTTCCACAGGGTGAGAGGTTTGAATCCTAACAAAAGCTTTGGATTTAGCCTCATTGTGGCAAAAATCAGTTGGCATGTTTCAGATCCTGACAAAGTATGGCACATCTCTCGGTTTACCTCATCCACAAATGATGCGATCCCACTTGGGAAACTTAACAAAGAATGCAGAATAAACAACAAAACAATAGGAAAGATCTGAATTCAACAAAAATAACAAGAACCAATAAATATGAACGATATTAAAAGATAGAATTGACGATAAACCCAACAATCACGACACGAATGAATCGACGATGAGGAATGAAGAACCAAAGTTTTCGAACGCCACGAGGGATGTCAATTTCCTTGATAAGTTCTAGTTGGAACGCCACAAATATTCAAGAATATTTGATAAGTTCAATTGATTGTTCAAGAAGAACAAGGAAAGGGAATATCTTACCTTTCAAAGAAAAATCACTCTCAAAATTCAATTCAATATCAAAGTTTTTGTTCAATGATGCAAAATAACATAATATAAGGCAAAACGCACCTAAAACTGATCTAGCTGCCCTAAGGTTCGAAAATAGAGAACATAATTAATTAAAATGGAAATTAAATAAAATTTGCCAAAACATGCTCGATTTCGACCAAGCGATCGCCCAGGAAAATCGATCGCGATCGTGTGGAGACGCCTGAAACTCTCGAGTGGATTTTTGATGTTGTCACGTGATCGCCTCCTGAGTTTCCTTCCATGATCGCATGAGAGCTTCTTCAGCTCCAATTTTCCATCCTTTGAAGTGCTTTGGTCTGATTTGAATCTCGACTCGGGTTCAACACGAAACTTGCTCACTTTTCCATATAGATTGTTGTTGCATCGCCCGTATCTTGATTTTTCCTTTAATCTCCTACATTCAATTACATCATTCCCTCTCTATTGAAAATGATTCAACCTCGAATCTGCAACTTGTTCAACTTTCATGCACTTCCTACTTTTGATGACTTGAGGGACCTGCTTTTGCTTGATAAACTTGATAATGCAATTCTCCCTGGTTTTGATTTTATGATTTGATCTTTGCACTTGCAAAATAGAATTAATCAAACTGGGGAGGGATGTGTTAGCATGATTAAATTCAAGGCATGGATCCTTGTACATCAAACTTTGTACAAAAAAATTATTTTTGTGGTAGACTCTCTTTTCTTTTTCTTTTTGCACTCATACTCTCCTTTTTTTGAGGTCGTGACCTCGACTCTCTTATTTTTCAATTTTCACTTTCTCTCGTTTTTGTGAGGTTGTGGATTGAACACTCTAATTTTTTCTATCAAACTCACTTTTTATTTTCAATTGATCCTCTTGGACCTCTTTAGGTGATAGAGGAGCAAGAATGACCTTTTTTCCACCTTTTACAAAAGAATATTGATTTTTAAACCCATCATGCACCACCCTCTTATCATGTTGTCATGACTTTTCCAATAAAATATGTCCAATATGCATAGGCACCACATTGCACACTACTTCATCGTTGTAACCCCCAATGGTAAACTTGACCTTAACTTGCCTATTCACCTTAATTTTTCCCAACTAGGTCAGCCATTGCAATTTATAAGGGTTAGGGTATTTCACCTAAGGCAATCCCAATTTTTCAATTAATATTCTACTAACTACATTAGTACAACTCCCCCTGTCAATCACCATTCCAAAAACGTTTTTACCCACCAAACACCTAGTGTGAAATAGGTTATCCCTTTGTTTATCAATTTCAATCACTTTAGCTGTAGAACTTGAAACACGCCTATTGACAAGTGAACCCTTCAAAGCATAAGTCAAACATTCCCCATCACTACTAGTAGCCCCAATATCTACTATATAGGCATCCTTTAAATTCATCCTCCGAACTAATCTCCTCACTATCACACATAATCATCACTTGTTTATTTGGGCATTGAGATGCTATATAGCCTAAATCCAAACACTTAAAACATTTAATATTCCTATTCCTAGTAGGTTGAGAATCAGTAATATTATTACTTTTTGTTGTAGGTTCCTCTGATGTGATTCCGATTGGGGACGCTCGCGGAATTGAATTAAAATTTCGAGAAAGTTCCGAATTCAAGTTGAAACAGAGGGTAACATGGAGACCCAAGCCTCACGACTCAAGAACCCAAGGTATATTAAACATTGGACCTGTTAAGATGCGAAAACAAGAGCCTACATCGGTTGAACACTACAAAAGTTGCCCACACCTTTGATAAGTTCGAGTTTGGTGAATGCCACAAAGATTCAAATAATCTTTGATGAGTTCAAAAGTTTTCAGTCCAGGACAATATTTGAAAGAAACAACTCAACACAATTTTTATTAATCAAAGTCTAATTTGTATTACAATGAAGACGCCTTTATATATGCAACCAGAATAAAAATCCTAGTATACTTAGGAAACTAAATAAAATCAAATCTAATTAGAGAATACATAAAATCTCTCAAAATAAAGTCCTAATTTTATTTTAAACAATAATAAAAAGAAAGTAAACATAATCTTGAAATTATTGAAATGTTGTAAATTTTCGTCTGCATAGTTGACTGGATTGCCCTTTGTTTGGCTTGAGTATTTAGTCTTTCTATCAAGCCCGCTATGATTCTCATAATTCCCTCCTTCTTCAGGATGATTCGTCCTGAATCATAACCTTGTTCATGATTTACAATTGCCCCACCCAGATCAAATGGGAATATTTCTTCTCCATTCCATATGATCAACCAATAGTTCTCCTTCAATTGACATTCATGAAAGTATTGAAGCACGAGCTTGAATTGCCATGGTGGGTGTGACTCATGCTCCCGTATATAATTATCAACCTATAAGAAAGATTGAAATAAAATGGGGAGGGATATGTTAGTTTCATGAGGTATAAGGTATGGATCCTTGTACTCATGGTGTATCACCTCCAACTCTTCTTTTCAAACCACGAGGCTCATCTCTTCACCTATTTTTTTTCCAACTTCTTGATCAACCTCTTCTATTTTTTTTCTCTCAAGCTCAACCACTTCTTCTAACTCCACATTCTCACGCTCAACCACTTCTTTTAAATTTTTGGACTCAACCACCTCTCCTAATTTTTCATGCCCAACCTCCTCTTCCACATTACCATTCTTTTGCTCATGGATCTTCTAATCAATAATTTTATCCTCTTCTTGAGACACATCCTCATCTCATCTCTGCTCTGATTTTTATTTTCTACCTCAAAATTCAGAGTTTGTTCAACTATTTCAATTTTCAACTCCCTCTCCTCCTCAGCATTCTCATTTGGAGGCTTTTCTTGCAATTTAACTACCTTTTCATCCTTCCTTGCAATAATCTTTTGTTCTAAACGTTTTAATTGCCTCTTCAAAAATAACATTGGGTCACTCTCCTTTGTCACCTTTTTTGTATCTTTAAGTGCATGTTCTAATGTTAAACCACCTCGTACAACTGATCTCCCATCCTCAAAAAAACTGTATATGTGCATACTCTTATCATAAATTGGCCTCCTCTCACGTCTCCATGGTTTTCGCAACAATATATGACAAGACTCTAGAGGCACTACGTCACACCATACTTCATCAATATATTTCCCACGAGGGATAGCCACTAAAACTTGTTTAGTCACATTGAACTTCCTACACTCCTTTATCCAGGTCATTCTATAAGGTCAAGAATGAGGTACTAGAGTTGATCTCAATTTCTCAACCAATGCGATATTAACCAAATTAGAGAAGTACTCCCCATCAATAGCTAAACTACACACCTTATCACCCACAAAACATCTAGTTTTGAAAACAGAACTTGGATCATAATCCATCTCTTATGTGGTGATTCAAAAATACAAAAAACAAATATCAAGAATAGACATCAAATGGAAGAAGAATTTGATAGGAGTAATAAGATATTTAAGAGAACTCAAGAAGTGATTCTTGAATTTTAAATTTTTTTATTTTTTTTTGATGAATTTTCAGAATAAATAAAAAAATTAAAAAATAATTTTTTTTTTTAAATCCGAAAATTTCGACTACGAATACGAGAAAACAAAAGAGACTTAATTTGGACGAAAAATAGACGTAAAAACAATTTAGGAATTTTTCTGGATCAAATACTCAGGAAACTGAAAAAAAATTAAAAGACTCAACTACGAGATATGGATAATTCTTATGGAAAAATCGATGATAAATATAAGAATTAAACTGGGATAGAATAAACGAAAAAATTTGAATTTAGAGTCCAACTCTGATACCTAATAATGTGATCTCGATCTGGAACTCTCGCAGAATTGAATTAAAACGCTGGGAAGTTTCGAATTCAGGTTGGAACGGATGGTAACATGGAGACCCGAGCCTCACGACTCAAGAACCTAAGGTATGTTAAACATTGGACCTTTTAAGATGCAGAAACAAGAACCCACATGGGTTGAACGCCACAAGGGTTGCTCACACCTTTGATAAGTTTGAGTTTGGTGAACGCCACAAGGGTTTGAATAATCTTTGATAAGTTCATAAGTGTTCAATCTAGAACAATATTTGAGAGAAACCACTCAACACAATTTTTATTAATCAACGTCTAATTTGTATTACAATGAAGAGCTTTTATATAGGCAACCAGAATAAAAATCCTAGTATACGTAGGAAACAAAACAAAATCTAATATAATTAGAGAATACATAAAATCTCTTAGAATAAAGTCCTAATTTAATTGGAAACAATAATAAAAAGAAAGTAAAAATAATTTTGAAATTATTGAAATATTGTAAATTTTTGTCTGCATAATTGACTTTGCTGATTTGAAGCCCTCTATGATTCTCATCATCCTCCCTCCCTTGCGGGAGATAATAATCATTGTGTTCTTGCCTATGTAGGATATGATCCAGGTGAATGTCTTGCTACCCCCCTTTCACTTTAGTTGCCTTTCCACCTTCATTTTCATATGCACCATGTCTTCCAACTCTACATAGTGCTGTAGTTCAATTACATTAGAAATATCCGGTTCAACCCACTCAAGAACCTAGCCATAGTTTCCTCCCAGTCCTCCACAATATTGATCTTAATCATGGCTACCTCTATATCCTTATGGTAGTACTCCAAACTCCTAGAACCTTGTGTAAGCCCCTGCAACCCTTGTTAAATATCTCTATTGTAATGGCTTGGGGAAAACCTCTTCCTCATTATGACTTTCATTTCACCCCATGGATCCATCGGTGTTTCACCATTCCTCCTCCTACCCGTCACTAATTGATTCCACCAACTATAGCATAGTCAGTGAACTCCACCACGACCAACCTAACCTTATTTTCGTCCGATTAATTATGACACTCAAACATCAACTCCACTTTCTTCTCCCAATCTGAATAAGCCTCCGGGTCACTCCTCCCATGGAAAGTTGGTATGACCATTTTTATACTTCCTAGATTATCATCCACTTCATCCCTATTCTCATGACTCCTTCTATGACCGCAAGGGATAATACGAAATCCTCATACCTAGCTTGTTGCACCATGATAGCTATATCATTTAACAATCACTCCTATCACTTCTTTCACTTCTTCTTTCCACACTAGCCATTGATGAATGAACACTTTCCCATCCACTATAAACCTTCTCTTCATCAAACCTATATCCAAACCTATGATTATTTCCCCTTCGATGCTCCCTCTCATCGCCTCTCCTAACTCTAGGATTTGTATGAGTTTGCTCCCTTTGCATTTGAGCAATATTTTCATCAGTCCTATCCATTCTAATCATCAACCTCTCAAGTTGCTCCTGTAAGGTTATATTTACACCAACATCATTCATACCCCTCCTACTCATACCTTTATGATGTTTGTTATGACTCATAGATGATGCTGCTGATTCCCTCTTGTAAACTCTTTTATTGTCACCAAATAAGGGTAGGGAAAGATAAGAAACAAATAAGAACAAGAAAATTAGGAAATTAATGATTTTTTAGAATTTTTTTAATCCGAAATTCAACTAGGAATACGGTAACGGAACTGAATTCGAATAAGAATTGAGTAAAATAAACAAGTTTGAAATTTTGGGGGGGTTTTCAAATGGATCTAAATTAAAGAAAACTATGAAGAACACAAAAAATCCAAGGAAGTTCAAGAAACATCAAGAACTGAATTTAGATCCAAGCTCTGATATCACCTGATGCGATCCTACTTGGGAAATGAAACAAAGAACGCGGAATAAATAACAAACGATATGAAAGATTTACATTCAACAAAAATAATAAGAACCAATAAATATGAATGATAATAAAAGATAGAATTGACGATAGGACATTGACCCAACAATCACGACGCAAATGAATCGACGATGCGGAATGAAGAACTAAAGTTATCGAACGCCACAAGGGATATCAATTTTCTTGATAAGTTCAATTGGTTACTCAAGAGGAACAAGAAAACGGATATCTCACGGGAAAACACTCTCAAAATTCAATTCAATATCCAAGTTTTTGTTCAATGATGCAAAATAACATAATATAAGGCAAAACACGCCTAAAACTGATCTGCCGCACTAGGCTTCGAAAATAGAAAACATGAGTAATTAAAACGGGAATTAAATAAAAATTCATGAAAACATGTTCGATTTCAACCACACGATTGCGCAGGCAAACCGGTCACGATTGCGTGGAGAGGCCTGAAACTCTCGGTTGGATTTTTGATGATGTCACGCGATCGCCTCCTGGGTTTCCTTGTGCAATCGCGTGAGAGCTTTGACAACTCCAATTTTCCGTCCTTCAAAGTGACTTGGTCCGATTTGAATCTCGACCCGAGTTCAACACGAAACTTGCTCACTTCTCCATGTAAATTGTTGTTACATCGTCGTATCTTGATTCTTCTTTTGATTTCCTGCCTTGGATCACATCAACAAGACTATAGGAGCCGGGCAATGAGACCATCAAGGTTGTGGTTCAACATTTTTATTTTTTTTGTACATATGTAGCAAGCTTGTTATAAAAAAGGAGCATATACTCATGGCTATTTGCACGTGTACAGCTGGATATTTCAGAAATGTTCCTACAAAAGCCAAAAGATATTCTTCAGTTGTAAGAATACAAAAATAACAATATAAGTTTTATTTTCAGTATTTTAATCAATTACGATTTATAGCCTTCGTTTGGTAAATAAATTTACAAATAATATAATTTTCGAAACTACTTTTAATCATATATATTTTTTCAAATAATTTTTTAATTACATATTTTACATAGAAAACATTACATTCCTTTTATATATATATATATATATATATATATATATATATATATATATATATATATATCAAATGTAGGCTAATCATCCCGATAAAATAAAAGATACTTTAATTTATTTGTTGGATACCAAACATTTTAAAATTACGTTACATAATAGTTTTATTTTTTCAAAAAAAAAAAAAAAAAATGTTTTAACTTTTTTTTTATCCGGCATGATATATCAATTTGTCTTCACATTAATACCTTATTACTATCTGTTTGGCAAATAAGTTTCTCCGAATAATTTCTAAATCACATATTTTACCTCAATTTTTTTTTCTTTGTTTATAAACGAAGAACTTTTATGAACTATTCATTTTTTTTGGGATTAATTATAAATTTTAAGTTATTTTATATATTTTATAATTATTAGTCCTTGTTTGATCATAGAACTTTTCTAAATTAAATATTTTGATCAACTTATCAATTTCAATTTTAATTGTAATTTTTATCACTTTTCAATCACACACACATATATATAACCTGTTAAAACTTTTATCAGAAAATTAGTCAAACAAGCCCCCCCCCCCCCCCCCCAACAAATAAAATAAAAAAAAAAGGTTTAACAATACCACTTATGGTTTAGCAATGAAAGAAAATGACGCATCTGTTTCGTAAAATTTTTTATTTTTATTTTTTTTATAAATAATAGTGATGTTTTTAGGTAAAATAAGTGATTGAAATATAGTTTAAAGAAATGTGTATGGTTAAAAAGAGGTTTGGTGAAATATATACCAAACAGAATATAAAAATAGTTTACTTATATGTAAATATTTGAGTTTATAATAAATTGTTAAAAAAATTAAATGTTCTAATAAAAATATAATTTATTCATCGATCTGAAAAGATTATGTTTCGACAGTAAGAGAATTGCTTTTAAAATAATAATTTTTCACTTAGTAGTAAAATTAACATATTTTAAAAAAATATTTTTTAATGGAAAAAATAGATAAAAAGAAACTTTAATTTTTTAAAATTTAGGCGAAGAAAATATTGGCCATCATAAATCCATTACGGAATAGAGAACTTGAGAAAAGAAATAAACATGTATATGGGAGATATTTTCAAATCACAAAATATAGATTTCGAAAATATAAAACTAGAATTGAACAAATATGAAACCCTTTTCTCATTTTTTCCCATTAGTCTTGTCTTCTTATTTTTCTTTTTCACTTTTCCCTGATACAGAAATTACTCAAGATTTGAAAATTTGAATTTATACAAGGGGCACGATGATCAAAGGAGTGTTGGAGTATAGTTGTGCAGAAGTTCACAACACACTCATTTCTCCATGTACCATTATTCCCTCTCCGTGTCCAAATATTCCTTGCCCTTGACCTAATTGTCCCATCCCACTCGTGGAAATATATAAAGATTCGACCACATTCTTCGGCTATTTCATGGTTCCGTCACGTGACTTATTGGCGTAACTTTTTTCTGATCAATAGGGTTTTCTTTGTATTCATCATTTGTCATAGAAAATTCATCGTTTCCATCATTAGATGAACATTCGGTAACTCGATTCATACTTGTATACTTTGGAATAACGTGTTGGTAATTCTAGAATTCAAAATACTGATTCTTTTTCAATTTAAAAATATTTAAACAATAACTCGATCTTTTGACATTGTTCTAAAGAGTGTGAAACATGATTAGGTGTAACATGTGACGTCAAATGTCAAGCTTTTCCAAACCTAAATGAAGCATAGATGAAAAAATATATAAAGTGCAGCTAGATAACAAGATTCAACTTCTAACCTAAGCAAACCATTTAGAAATGCTTTTTACACAAAACAATTTCTCGTTAAAAATGAATTTTCTTGTTATGTATCCAATAGTCAATTGCCAAAGATGAAGTATGGATGATACGACGGGTAAATAAAAGTTATTTGTTATTTTATTATTATTTTGAAAAATCGAAATTAAAGTTAAAATTATTCATTAAAATTATAGTTAAATAATAAAGTTAAACCTCCTATTTAACTTATGTGGTATTACCTCTGATTATAAATAAAAATAAAAAATTGCAAATTAATGCCAATTGTTTATACGATTTGATAAGATGACGAGAAGAAAAGGTTAATAGTAATTTAATAGTTTGGAAAGCAAGGTCAGCGGCTGATGCGCTCTAGATTCTTAGAGAAATGCAAAATTTGAACCTTATTCTACTTGTTTATTTGAGGCTAATAAATATTCTGGTCTCCCGATCGTGTGTTGGATTATGGAGTATGGATTAAGATTTGTAATTAACTATTATCTGTCCAACACGTCTCTCTATGGCTAGGTTTCACTATTTTTATATAATTTGAGGCTATATTCCATATTCCACATGTTTGTCTTTACTTTGTGGATGCTTGGTGTTATATACATACATGTACACACAAACATATGTACGTGGGTGTGAGTTGGGTGGGGATTGGAATGGTGTATTGCAATGTTTTAGCCTCTATTTGGTTAAAAATGTTTATAAATTTTGTTTTATAAACGGTCAGATCATTGATCCATTTATTTTTTAAACATCAATAATTTTGATTGGTTAAAGCTTTACGCGCCACCATTTTTTACTTTTTTAAAAAAAATAGACCAACGAATTGTTGATATATTACTATTTATAAATAATAATTATAAATAACTATTTATAAACGATTTACCAAACAAATGCTTAAAAATCAATTCAAACATCACCTTGGGAGTTGACGGTGAAAGGGTTGAACCTGATGAAAAAGTTGATCGTCGGTTAAAGAACTAAAACAAAAATAAACATAATTTTGAGGTGAAGTGGCTAATTTTGGATGGAACATAAACTTTTGTTCATACTCAAATTCGATAGACTATTAACAATCATGCAAGCACAATTACCACAATGAAATAAGAACAGATTAAAAACTCAAAACATGTTAGATAGCTGATAAGTGCATTTTGTGCATTTATTTGGGCTCTAAAATAAGCAATTGATTTGTCATTTTATAGATTTTCTACTTCATTCATTTTAAATATATTAATTTCAGTTTTGGACCCAACTTGAAGTAACTGGAAGGATTTTGGATTGATTCGTGATTAATTGAAAACCGTTGGCTTGACTAGTTTTCAAATGTTCAAAGATGAAATATTCGAGTATCGAGACCTAGGCACTAAGAAAAACTATCAAAGACATTGCAAGGAGGTTCTCTAAAGTGCTAATGAAGATGTGAAGTAATGGATCAACCACCGAAAGTTCAAAGAAGTAAAACAAGAAACTTTTTTGAATAAAAGTTATGTGCAGTTAAATAAATGTTGTCGAATTGCACGAACCAGGTGACTTGCCCGGAGTAAGATTTAACCGATTGCCTGGAGGTCCAAAACCCAACCAGATGCTAAAAACTGAGCTTGAGAGACAGTTGACTTTGTACTAGGTGGCCGCCTTGGCAAAATTATGGATGAATTTTTTTGGTTTTCTCAAAATTTTATTTCAAGTAGGATTCCTTTTTAGGGCGCAACTTCTACCCTATTTTTAGACTTCTTGAAGAGGAATCTAAAAGAGGAATGAACTCTACATTGATGGGAGATCGAATAATTGATTGAAGAAGAAGAAAACAATGCAATTCACATCAAGAGACTCCATCCGAGAAATATTGAGATGGAGATTCAATTCAACATTTTGTTTTTCAGGGTGATGAACTCAATTATCTTTACTTTTTTTTTTTTTTTTCTTTCCATTAACATGTTAGTCTAAACTATAAATTGTGATAGGACTTGGATAAACTTTTGTTAATTTATTGTTATTCTTTGGTTTCGAATTTTCATTAAAAACTATATCTTGATTTTCTTAAGCAATTAATATTATTTTTCATTCTTTTACAATTATGTGTGTGATTACTATATGAATTGTTGTGGCTTGTTTTTAGATTCGAGAGATTAAAAATGAGTTAAATATATATTAATTGTCGTAAAGTACGATAGAGATAACAATATACAACTATGCATTATGTGATCTCCAAGTGTTCATGAATTTATTAATACTTTCTTGTATGTTCTCTTTTGTCATAGAGATATATGCTAATCACATATATGAATATGTTTAATTCCATTTGAGAGAGTCTTAAATAAATTAGGAACATTGATCTTCATTATTGAGGAATTATTTTCAATTTAATAACAAGAAATTAATAAGAAATAATAAAAGTTGATTTTAGATCTTAGTAATATATTCACGCATATAATGAAAATATCCATTCAAAACAATTTGCAATTAGTTTAATTTTTATTCCTTGAAATTTTATTTACAAAGTTTACTTTTATTTTACAAAAATTAATTTGAATATTTTGTGTTTCGATTAAGGCTAGGCATTTAGAAAATAATTTAAGACAATCCCAGTGTGAACGATACACGGATTCACAATCCAATTTATTACTTTTTCGATTTGTACTGTAGCGATCAAGAATTTTCGTGACTAATTTTGAATAAATATTATTTAAAAGATGAGTCGCTACGACTTTGGCCCATTTATTTTAAACACAATTTCGTCTAACCATTTAAGTTAAAATTTAAATTATTTAAATTTATCGTAGTTCGATTTCAATTTTTATGAAAGTATCTTATTTTTATTATTTATTTATTTATGTATTTTAATCCAAATTTTAATTATTTAAGTTCAAAATATTTTATCTCCAATTTAAATTCATTTCCCAATTTCCTCAAAATTCTATGATTTAGCCAAATATATCCCAAAGAAATTTTCACTCACACTTACAGAAATTTCAGCCTCTTCCCATTTCCTTCTCACACGTTTTATTCCCTTCTTTCCAAAATCCCAAAATTTCAGTCATCAATCAACCATAATCCACCTCCATAGCTAATTCCCACAATCTATCATAACTTACCAAAGTTAAGTTAATAACCAGCCATTCATCAGCAAAATTCCTCCCCACTTACACGCCATCTGCACCAAATTCAATCTCTCCTTCAGCCCCCTCAATCACAAATCAAGCAATTGCCAATTTTGAATCCAAGCAAATGTATATCTTCCCCTTCCCTCTTCATCACCAATTTCACACACACGAGTTCAACCACTCACCACTGCCAACCCGTTCCCACAATCAAGCCACGGCTCCAATGATTCACCATAAGACAACCCACTGTCAAGCATTAACCTTACAGCCATCACCTAACCAGAATCGACGCCAATCACCTTCAACCTCGAGACCACCCGTCACCAACATCGAGAAACCAACACAGCCAACACCACAGACGAAACTTCAATCAAACCTCCTTAGCCAACGTCCAACAGCACAGACCTAACACCTTCGACCACCTACTGCACGAAACAAAAATTCAAACCCAAAACAAAGAATCAAACTAGAACCCAAAGATATACCTTCACGGCCACCCCCACGCCACCGCTGCTCCACTCAAGCCGCCACCACAAATTCGTGCAAATCGCCACTGCTGCCCACTTCCAAATCGATCTTCAACTCCAATCCCAAATCAATCCACAACCAAGAACAGAAATAAACCAAGGAGATTAAACCAGTAGACCATCACCTACCTTTAGTGTCGGATTTTAGCCGGCGAAGCTCCTAAATCGCGACTTTGCAGCCGCTGTTTGGCCGTGAATTCGCACCCCAGAATCACCGAACTCTCCTTCTTCTTCCGTCATACACCCACCGCCTCGCCGCCCCTCGAAGGCGGCGTCACCGCCTGCGAACGCTGGTGAAGGCACCGGCGGCTTGCCCTCGTTGCCGTCGCACTCTCGCTCTCTTCG
This sequence comes from Ligustrum vulgare, assembly GCA_963555705.1. Taxonomy (NCBI): domain Eukaryota; kingdom Viridiplantae; phylum Streptophyta; class Magnoliopsida; order Lamiales; family Oleaceae; genus Ligustrum; species Ligustrum vulgare. Next base: position 34,105,740 of record OY743173.1, on the reverse strand, counting down.
CTCTCTGTTTGGCCGAGTGTTAGAGATAGAGAGAGTGATATATTGGTTATATGAAAGTTTGATCTTAATAAAATTTCATTTCAGTCCTTTCACTTTTAAAACCATTTAATTCAGTCCCTAGTCTTATTATGTTTTAAAGATCAGTCCCTATAGTTTTAAATATTTTAAATCTTAATTTAAGTTTCAAAAGTTATTATTTTAGTCCCAAGATTTATGAACCGTTTAATTCAGTCCCTGTCGATTTAATTCATTTTATTTTAAGCCCCAAGTTTTAAAATGATCATTTCAGTCCCTAAATTTCAAAGTCATTTAAATCAGTTCAAAAACCATTTATTTCACCCTTATAGTTTTAATATGTTTTAACTCCAATCCTCTCTTTAGTAAAGTATTTATTTTAAATCTCTACTATTTTTGAAACACTTTATTTCATTCCCTAAGTTTTTGAGAATTCTATTTCAATCCTTTCATTTTAAAAGTCACTTATTTCAATCCCTACAGTTTAATTGCTATTTTGAGTCTCAACCCAAGTTTTATAAGATTTACATTTTAGTTCCCAATATATTTAAAATATATGAGTTAGTCCAATAGTTTTCAAAATCTTTTAGTATCAACTCATTTCCAATCCCAACTACGTTTGATTTTAATTTTAATCCCTAAACTTTTAATTTCTTCTTTAAAACTCTTTCAATTGAAACATTTGATTTCCAAATACCACTTTAAGGTTTATTTATTTTTGGCTAGACGAGGCGCTTGGACATTTAGAAGAACAACGTGAACTTTCTTGTTCAACTTTCAGACTCGTGATTTGAGGTAGGCTCGCCCTCACTAATTAGTTTAAATTATAATTGCATGTCTTATGTGAAATTACGTGATTTACATGCTTTTGATACATGAGATGAGATAAGAATATCTCTATGAGATAATATGAGAAATGATGATGTTATGCATAACTTATGTGCCTTAAGTGCACGAGACGAGACTACCCACACCCTATGATTTTAACAACCTTGATTTTGAAAATACAAGAGCCCAAGAATATGATGATGATGTCACTGTATGACTTGCATAATTTCGTGTTCAATTATTCTGTAAATTAATTATTGGCGATGAGTTTACTGAGTATTTGTCGAAATACTCATTCCATTATTTTAACAGTTTTTGCAGATCTTGGAGAAGGTGGCGAATGAAATGACAGCGGTGACAAATTTAATAAATGATGAAAATTTTTAGTCAATTTTTCGAATATTACTGATTGGATTATTTATCGTTAATTTTATTTAAACAATTGAGATTAAATTTTTATGAATTGTTCTATATTCCAATTAATTAAGTTTCCGCTAAAGTTTTCAAATGATGAATGTGATGTTTTGTATTAAATTATTTTTCGCAATAAAGTCAGCTTTAAAGGACTAAGTGGCGTCCCGGGCTCCGCGAAATTCGGGGCGTTACATGTACACTTTCAATAGGATAATATGCAACAAGTTTTTGGCACCATTATTGAGACTTGTATTTTATTTTATCTTTTGAGTTATCTAGCTCTAATTTTAATTTTTATTGTTTATTTTATTTATTTTCATAATTTTCATTGTTTCTCCTCGGGTCTTTTTATCACTACTAGAAACTCCGTTATCAGTGACGGATTTTTTCGACGGACATAATGTCCTTGAAAATTTCCGACAGATTTGAGAAGTCCAATGGAAATTTTCGATGGCCATATTTCTTTCCATAGGAGATTTCTGACGGAATAATGTGCCGATTCCAAATTTTTGACAAAATCTATAATTTATCGTAAATTTGCAACGGATCTTTTAGTCGTTTGAAGTTTACAACGGACTTCGGGGTCCGTTGGAAATATGTCTGAAATTTCCAATGAAATTTTTGGTCGTTGAAAATTCACAACGGACTTTGGAGATCCATTGAGAATTATCGACGGAAAGTTGATGTTGGTGGGGGATTTCCATTTCTTTCATTTCATTTCTATGGTATTTGTTTAACACAATTTTGATCAAAATCAACCCCAGTTTTTTGTATTCTCTTGTTTGTAAATCAACTTTAGGGTCAATTATTCAAACTTTATTTCAGTTGCATTTAGTAAAAATCAAAGAAAAATTTTGTTACTTAAACTAATCTATATATTATATATGTAAATAGGGGGACATAGACTTCAATTGGCTCCAACGGTTGGGGGTGACTTATACCCAATTAATGAAAGGTCAAATCACCGAAAATGCATATTTCGAAATACATAGGTGGTACTATTCAACATGTTGGGCGGGCTTTGAAGTTGGGTTGGGCTGCGGGCTTTGGAGTCAGGGTGTTCCAATTTATTATTTCTTTAAAAAAAAAAATTAAATTAAATTAAAAATAAACTAACTTTTTTAAAAATTTTCAATGAACTTTAGGAGTCATCGGAATTTCTGATGGCTTATAGTGTTTGTCGGAAATTTTCAATGAAATAAAATATGTAGTTAATTTTTGATGGCCTCTATAGTTCGTTCGAAATTTTCGACGAATACAAAATTCCATCAAAAACCTATTAGTGATGCGGCCTTCTTCGATGAACTTTTTGACCAACCTTGATTGTTGGTATTGATCATTTCTGATGGAAATTAGGCATTTAGTGACAGAAAATTCCGTTGGTAAAAGCTGCATTTCTAGTAGTGTGTGCAAAGTTTGATACATTGTAATCTCATAACAATTGATCTGAAAATTGAACGCACAATCCGTCGTAGGAAAAGAGAAGCAAAATAAAAAAGAAAATAAAAATAACAATAAATGACCAACACATACAATAATCCAGTGGTGCAAGTGTATAACCCAACTGATGATGTTAAAGAGAACGTGATATCCTAGATCATACAAAGGTAATTCAGCATTGTCTACCCGTTGTTTGGTAAATCGAACTTCCAGCTGAAAACAAATGTTAATAACCTCTTTCAAAATAGACATCAATTCTATGACAGAGCCGATGAAAATACTCATACATACGTCTCTCGATTTCTAGAGTCGTGTCAAAACTTCAAATACCAGGGGGTATTAGACGATACCATCCAAATCCGTTTAGTCCTGCACACTCTCCGTGACAGAGCATTGGGGTGGTTAGATTTCCCTCCATGATAGAGCATTGGAGTGGTTATATTCCCAATAAATTGCAAGCATTACAACCTAGAACGACTTGGAACAAACGTTTTATACTAAGTTCTTCACACCACTCAAGATTGCAAAGCTAAAGCATGTAATATCCATATACCATCAATATGACTCAGAATCATTTTATGAGGCATGGGACATATTAAAAAATATGCTTAGAAAATACCTTCATCATGGAATCAGCAAGGGATTTTGGGTACAATACTGTTATGATGGTCTACTTTCTCCGTGCAAACGTATGGTAAATTCTCTATCTAATGGTTCATTATCTACCAAAACTATTACTAGAGCTTTGGAACTTTTTGAGGGCGTGGCGAAAACATATGATATGAAGGCATCTAACAGAGCTCCTCAAAGGAAATCTGCATGAGTATATGAGATAGACACTTATACAACATTATCAGCAAAAATAAACCTCTTGGTAATAAAGGGAAGCATGTCTAAATCTTAAAATACAGTGAAAAATTCTAGAGTTTATTGCTAGGAATGTGGGGGAAAATTACAACCCTTTAGATTGTCCTTTTTATCAAAGCCTCCATAACAGGCATTTACATCCAAGGAGGACAAAGTCAGTAAAAAAAAATTCCTTCTCAGACATTTATAATCCAGGTTGGCATAATAATCCTAACTTCTCATGGAGGACACCCAGAATAATGCAAGGCCACATGGATCTCAGTATCATTTAGAAGATAAGGCTACATTGATCTTGATTTCATAGAGAAGACTGAAATATCACAACAACAAAATGGGCTCTAGCGACCAATGCTTTAGCGACATTAAAAAATGGTCGCTATCAAGCACTATCACCGACCAAAAAATGGTTTGTAAAGTCTTTGGTGTTTAAAATGGACTTCTTTTTGGTGCTCTATTGCGACCAATACTTGGTAGCTAATACATATTATCATCGACCACGCAATCTATTGGTCGTTGGAAAGTTTGGCGGGGAAATTGATGAAAATCTCCCGCATGAAAATATATTACAGTGACTAGCATTTGGTCCCTGTTATGATATATTAGCGACCAAAATAAAGCTGGTTGTTAAAACAATCGAAGGGAATTTTTTCGTGATTTTAATGATGTTACAGCGACCAACCATCATAGTCTTTGGAGGTTTAAATTTAACAGGGACCACAAGTTTGGTCCCTCTTGTGATATATTAGCTACCAACATTTGGTTGGTCGCTAAAACAATTGGAGGAAAATTTTTCGTGATTTTCATTAGGTTTTAGTGACCAACCGTCGTGGTTGCTGTAGGTTTAAATCTTATAGGGACCACATGTTTGGTCCGTGTTGTGATATATTAGCAACAAACTAAATGTTGGTCGCTAAAAAAATTGGACGGAAAAAATTTGCAATTTTCATGATGTTTCGGCGACCAATCATTTTGGTCGCTATAAGTTTAAATCTTAAAGAGACCATAGGTTTGGTCATATATTAGCAACCAACATTTGACTGGTCGCTAAAATAATTGGAGGGAATTTTTTCACGATTTTTATGATATTTTGGCAACCAACCATCTTGGTTGCTGAAAGTTTAAATCTTACAGGGACCACAAGTTTGGTTCCTTTTGTGATATATTTTAGTGACCAACATTTGGTTGGTGGCTAAAACAATTGGAGGGAACTTTTTCGCAATTTTTAAGATGTTACAGCGACCAACCATCATTGTCACTTGATATTTAAATCTAACAAGGACCACAGGTTTGGTCCCTGTTGTGATATATTAGCACCAACATTTTGTTGATCACTAAAACAATTGGAGGTAAATTCTTCGTGATTTTCATTATGTTTTAGCAACCAACCATCGTGGTTGCTATAGGTTTAAATCTTACAAGGACCACATGTTTGGTCCGTGTTTTGATATATTAGCGACCAACATTTGGTTGGTAGCTAAAAAAAATTGGAGGGAAAAATTTTGCGATTTCATGATGTTTTGGCTACCAATCATTTTGGTCGCTATGAGTTTAAATCTTACAAGGACCATAGGTTTGGTCTCTATTGTCATATATTAGCGACCAACATTTGGCTAGTCGCTAAAATAAATGGGGGAAATTTTTTGCGATTTTCATGATGTTTTAGATACCAACTATCACGATTGCTGTAAGTTTAAATCCTACAAACAGCACATGTTTGGTCCATGTTGTGATATATTGGTCGCTAACACAATTACAGGGAAAAAATTTGTGATTTTTATAACGTTTCGGCGACCAATCATCCTGGTCGTTATAAGTTTAAATCTTACAAGGACCATAGGTTTGGTCCCTATTGTCATATATTAGCAACCAACATTTGGTTGGTCGTTTAAAATATTTGAGGGAAATTCTTAGCTATTTTCATGATGTGTCGCTACCAACTTGCATGGTCACTGGAAGTTAAAATCTTACAGGGTCGCTAGAAGTTAAAATGTTACAAGGACCACAAGTTTGGTTCCTGTTGTCATATATTAGCGAGTAGTATTTTGTTGGTCGCTAAGACAGTTGAAAGGAAATTTTTCGCAATTTTTATGATATTGCAACGACCAACCATTGTGGTCGCCGGAAGTTTAAATTTTACAGGGACCACAAATTTATTCCCTGTTGTGATATATTAGTGAATTCAAGTATTTTTATTTCTCTTTGTTTTATATTAGCGAATCCAAGTATCCGTCAACTAAACAAGACCCTATAGGATTTAGCAAGAAAGAGTTGAAACCTTTGAAGTTGAAGCATTTTTTATTTCTCTTTGTTTTTATTGCTTACTCTCTTTGAAACAATTTTTGGCTATTTATGAATTGAAATATTGCATGTTTTGGTTCCTTTTAATTTTGTGGTATCTTCTTATCGATTGTTTTTTAACATGTCATTGCTTGCCAACAAATTAATAAGGTTATTTCCTAATATTGTCAGACTCGGACGAGATCGGCTGGTCCAACCGATAAACCCTGGATCCGCTCCAAAAATTGGGTCAAAAAACGTGAATAAATCGGATATCTGATAATATAGCAAATCAGATATGAATTTATCTATAAAAAATTCGTCGAATTATTAGATCGGATCGGATCCACAAATTATTCTTATCGGATCTGATCGGATATAAGAAAATCTGATCCATATCCGATCTGTCTACACCCCTAGTCATCATTCTATATTGTGTAACAAGAAGATAGAGGGGTATCAAATCAAGATCAAACTGAACTTGTAATGGAATAATTTTTTGTTTAGTTCGGTGTTGATCTTATAGTCAGATCGAAATTTAGTATTCAAATGACGAAAGTTGAGAGAATTTCTTGTATTAATTGTCCATAAATGAACATTTATGCCTACTATTTATAATAACAGAAGAGGTGGAGACATAATTACTACATTACATCATTCCATCAGTACGTGATTGACAACAGTGATCGATAATATCTCTAATTGACTAATATTAAATGATTACACTGACATATTACAGATAATAATGATTTTTGACCCATAATTAGGCTGATTAGACTGTTTCTCAGAACCTCTATTTTACCTAGGTCTAATCTCTTCACCTCGGTTTGGGATATTCACCTCGAGTGCATAAAATCAGCTCGCCTGTCAAAATTACCTCTCATGCAAGCTTCACCTCGGTCATTTAATCCACCTCGGTTACAATCGAATAGATGTTTTGATCTCCTGATTCACTTCGATGTTTCTGCTTGAAGTTTGTTGACTTTAAGGTTAGTTTTGATTTGACCATCCTTTGCTTCGACATTATGACTTACGTTGGCCTTGACCCATTGACCATCTTCTTCTCAGCTCGTTGACTCATTGACCAACTCCATCTCAGGTCGATGCATAACAACAACAACAACAACAACAATAATAATAATATATAAAACAAAAAGTATATAAAACCTAATTAAACACGGTCTCTACTTTTTAGTAGTTTCTTACCCATAAGTTGTTACGCAAGTTCTTCTTCTCCAGCCGCTGCGTCTCCGCCCATAACCACCGGTGAACTCTGCACTTCTTCAGGTGAATGCCTTAATGAATTCTTCTTCTTCGATTTTCATTTCCTAATATGGTACGAATTTGTGGATTGAAGTAAAATCTTGGAGTATTGATTTGAAAGATTGAACTTTTATTAATTGTGAAATTGAATCTTTGTGCTTAGAAGAAGGTTTATGATAATTTTGAATTAAAAGCTATGCCTCAGGTTTTAAGAATGTCATTCCATAATAATTTTTGGATAATATAAAAATAGAACTTTTGTACTCTTTGAAGACTCTTCAAGAATGGGGTTCTCATAGTGTTCATACCCAAAATCAAACAAGAGGAGAGGTCTGATGTTTTCCATGTCAAGATTGAGAGATTAGTGATGGTAGGTGTACGAGAGTGGAGTGAGTTTTTGGTGTCATAATTTCCGTTTGATCAAATCTAGCTGAGTGAGTTTGTGGTGTCATAATTTCAGTTGGAAATCTTGTAATCTTGATGATCTCTGTGGCTCTTTTAGTCTAGGTATTAATGGAATCTTGATTGATAAGGGGTAATTATCAATTGGAACACACCACATTATAACTAGATAGCAATTAAAATATGTTTTTAATAAATGCACACCAACAAAATTACAATTATAATCATGGAGAACTAAAAATTTAATGACAGAATATTATAATATTGTGTGGTGTCTTGTGTAACCCAATATCCCCCTCCTTTCCCATTCTCCAAACATTCTTCTCGACCAACTTTTCCCACCCAGTTGTTGAAGAGCTTGTCCAAGATAAAATGAAAGGGAGATATGGTTCCTTTTTGATCTTTTTTTGAAGTTTTTAACTTGTTTTTTCAAGATTCATGAATCATGTTAAACAAAAGAAAAATATAAACTTGCGAGTGTGAAATAACGCATACTGAGAATTAAAAACTTTTTATTTCGAAAAAGGATAAAGTGAGATGGTGAGAGGGGTGTCATTAAGTACGAAAAAGTATAAAGATCATAGAAGCTCGTGTAATAAAAAATACAAACAACTAAAGTTAGATGGAAAAGACCCACTGCAATGTAAGCCAGGAACTGTTAAATCACAAGAGGATTGGGAGTGGATGTGTGCACACTTCCAAACCGATAAGTTTCTGGTATGTGAAATTAGTAAATTATTTTAGTGTCGTTTTCATTATTGTTTGTTAAAGAGGGACTAATGAGTTGACTAATTAATTACTGTACAATTTTTTTATTGGTTTTTAGAAATGATCTGTAGCCGGGAAACTCAATCGAGCAAAAAATTCATATAATCACCATGGTGGAACTAGATCATTCACTACAACTAGGGAAGCAATGGTAATCCAATTGGCTTTTTCAACTCTGATTTTTAATAGGTCTGGCTTTATGTATTATTAGTGTTTTATGGGATTGTTGGTTAGACGTTAATGGTTGAACTTAGAAATTATCTACTAGTGATGAGTTATTTTAAATACTTACATAAATGGTGATTGTACAGACAAATAATGAGTGATCAACTTATATTTTTGCAATTTCATCAGTGTACAAAGGAACTATCGGTTGGTCGCATTAAATTATTTAGAAGGATGCATTTCACAACCAAAGGATAGGATAACCAACTAGCTGAATCACGATATGTAAGATATATCCATTATTACACATAAATGTATTGTATAATAAATATTATTCATTCTAACATGTTGGTTCTTTGTGACAGAATGAGATGGTGGAATTGCAACAATAAATGCAATTACAATTTACCTTTTCGTAGCATATTTTTTTTGTTAATTTCTTCATTGTTCTTAATATCAACATTCTTCATATAAATGTGGTTATCGAACGTTGAATTGAAACATTTGGTAGAATATTAGCAGGTGTAAAAAAATTGGTTGCTAAAGACATTTATCAACATAACATTCAGCATCCAAAGTTTGGTTGGTAAATGCCTTTCTACAACCAAATTTTGGTTGCTAGAACATATGGATATTTTATTTTTAATATTCACAGACCAATTTTGTAGTGTTGAAGCTTATAACGAGAATCCTTCAACGACCAAAACTTGGTCTCAAAATCTATACTTTCAGCAACCACGCATTAGTCCAAGGAATGTGCCAATATTGGTCCATGTAGGTGTATCTTTAGGAACCAAAGATTGGTCACTAAAAGGTAAGCATTAGCGACCAATTTTAAGATGGTTGCTGAATGTGCATTTCTTCTTCATTTGGTCACTGTTGTTATATATAAGCGATAAAACAAATGTTGGTCGCTAAAACAATTGGACGAAAATTTACACAATTTTTATGATGTTTCAGCAACCAACCATTGTGGTCGCTGCATTTTTGGTCGCTGGAAGGTAAGTATTAGTGACCACACTTTGGTCTCTGAACGGGAAGCATTAGCGACCAAATTTAAGGTGGTCTCTAAATGTGAACATTTTACAACCAAATATGGTACCTTAATTTGTTATATATAGCTACCAATTCAAGAGAAATATTTGGTTGCTGAAAATTCAAGTTTTAACGACCATCATGACGTGGTCGCTAAAGACTTTCATCGACGGCGAATTAGCGACCATTGTGCGACCAAGATTTGTTCGTCGATGAAGAAATTCAGCGACCATAAAATAGCCTTCAGCGACCAAATTTTTTGGGCGCTGGAGACCTTTTTTTGTAGTGTATATATGGAAAATATTGATCAGTTTATTGAAAGATAGAGAGATGCTTCAAAATCAGCAGGCCTCAATAAAAAATTTGGAGACACGAGTGGGACAGATGACACACGTTTTATCAGGCAGAGTACCATGTACATTGTCAAGCGATACAGTGGTGAATCCCAATGAGCAAATCAATACAATTACTACGAGAAGTGGGGTCCAACTAACTAAAATCCATGACAAGGGGGATATTTGCAACTGAAGAAAAAGAACCATCTGAGGAGGAGTAAGAAGAGGTCCAAGAACAATCATTTGAACCACAAACTGAAAGGGACTCGATCAAGGCACAAGATAAAAGTACCTATCACATCAAGCCATATGACCTACAAGTACCTTTCTTACAAAGGCTAAATAAACACAAAGTAGATCAGCAATTGATAAATTCATGAATGTGCCCAAGAAACTTCACATAAATATATAATTCATAGATGCAATGGGAAAATCCCAAGCTACGCAAAATTCTTGAAAGACGTGATATCTAAAAAGAGGAAGCTTAAGGAATATGAAAGGGTATCTTTGACAAAGGAGTGTAGGGTTATATTGCAAAACAAGCTACCACCTAAACTCAAAAATCAAGAGAGTCTTATTATGTCTCTTGAAATATTGACAAATTTAATTTTAACAAGTTTTTTTATTTTTATTTTTATTTTTATTTTTTTGGTGATCTTGGAGCTATTGTCAATTTAATATCTCTTTCTGTCCATAGAAAACTTTTATTGAAAGAACCAATCCTACTCCTCTCTCATTGAAGTTGGATGGTCGATCAATAAGACATCACATGGTATCATTGAAGACGATTTAGTGAAAGTGTACAAGTTTATCTTTCCGATCGACTTTGTTATTTTGGACATAGAGGAGGATAGTAAGATGTCACTCACACTGGATCGATCATTTCTTGCAACACGACGAAAGTTGATTGATGTAGAGAAGTGAGAGGCAAGTTTGAGGGTACAAGATGAGCACGTAACATTCAGAATTAATCAATAGTCAAGTAAATATTCTCATTCTGAAAGTTACTTCAAGATAGAAGATGTGTCACCTAAAATTGGTCAGATTCTAGAGTACAAGGTGAAATTAATGGAAGAGTACAGAAATCGACCAGGTGATCAAGAATTAATAAAAGTGTGAGAGAAGGAGGTTTGCAAAGCTGGAAATTGCAAGTATGCAAGGCCTCAACAACCTATTTCTGGTCAACTTAATGAAGACTGCAAAAGGTTAAATTCAAGGCTATAAATCAAGCGCTTATTGGGAGACAACCAATTTTATAACCCCAATTTTATACAGTCTTATTTATTGCATTGCATATATTTTTAGGAATTACATTAGTTTTTAGGCACACGGTTGTGGAACTTCGTATTTAAGTAGTTTCTATCCCATTTCAGTTAGGATCTAAGTTCATCATAGGCACTTAAGCACAAATTAGACTTAACTAGGTTTGGCCCTACTACTATAATATAATCCAGTTTTGATTACCTAATGCGCTAATATTCTCAATTTACTTATGTTTTTATTGATACAATTTCATCAAAGCAAGAGTAGGAGAATCAGCTACCACATCATCCAATCAATCAGATCTGCCCGATCCTTCTGAAAACTAGGCCCTAGGGAATTTTTGTTCTTTTACTTCTTCTTTTTTAATGTAATGTTTTAGTTTGGGGTTGGTAAATATCGAGATGCTAGTTGTTTTCTTTAAATGTATCTATATATATATTTTTAAAAAAATATTAGGTTAGATTCGTTGACATGCTTGCTTGCTACCTTTGATGATTTTTCTGAATTAAATATTATGCTAGGAAGAATATTGGACAACACTTGAACTTTTGATTTTACCAAATTGCTTATCCATGTTAGATTTTATGAATTGAGCACATAACAAATATTGAACTATTGCTTCTCTAGGAATATGACTTGAATATGTGGGGTGATTTATATAATCCGACCTAAGATTGACCAGATGTTCTCCAACCTTAAGTATTGTAATCCTGACCTTTAACATAGAAACCAAACTGCTTTTGAGCAGTTTGGCGGTGGAAATATTAGTACGTGTAGGCATAGAAATTCGATAGTATGAAGATCCTAAATTGTACCTATGGTTGAAGGATTTTTAGTCAACAAGCCTAAACCAACACTTGCCACTTAATAATGATCTTACTCCTCTTAGTAGCATTGGTGACTTGAGCAATTAAGTCTTTAAGGATCTCTTAAAATCTGGTGCCCTTCGGTCATCTTACTTGAGATGCATTAGCGCTACAGGGATCAGCGAAAAAGATTAACAATGAGAGGACTTACACATAAGACAATATTAAATGTTACACTTTTCTTTGTAGCCTTGGTGGTTCGATTAATTAAGCCTTTAAGGGTCTCTTAAAACCTACTACCCTAGTCATCTAACTTGGGAGACATCGGCCTAAAGTTTGCTACAGGGGGTTCTTAGATAGCTTAATTGTAATGCCCCGAATTTCCTTTTAATCTGATGCGTTATCAAACATAATCTCATTCACATTAAAACTGTTTGAAAACCATAACTTAAGGAAAAATTGCTTTAGATTGAACTAAATAATTAATTTTCAAATTTTTAAAAATTTATTTCAAATGGACTTAGAGAAACCATGAAATAAAGAATTTGAAGAGAATATAGAAAAATTCAGCAACTTATGCCAATTTTCCCGAGTAATGCAGTCTGTTCGTAAAAATTATTTAAGATGGAAAACGACGTCGAATAATTATGAAATTTTAATACAGTGTCAAGGACTGATGTAAATACAACATATAAAATTTAGGGTCTTGATGACCATGTTTGAAGTTCAAAATTATTTTTTAAACAACCTAATCACTGTTTCCGAAACTGCCCCGCCATAGTTTACAAAAAAATTCATAAGAAATTTTACGAGACTACAAATAACTTTTTTTTAGTTCCATATGATAGATAACACATAAAGGGTCATTTTCAATTTTGAAACATTCAGAAATTGTAAATATACAACATGTAGTAAATTTTCAAAATGCAACCAAAACCTAAAGTTTTTAAGGCAGCAAACAAAATATACATTTTTATCCAAAGGTAACATTTAATTGATCAAGAATTACATTTGTTCAAGAACTTCTTGATTCTTAAAATATATTGCAATATTAACATAAATAAGTCCAAATATAAATACATAATATTTAAATTTTATTCACTACTGCCCCCATCACGCCATGTCCAGTCATTCAATCTGTAAAGTTTTTAAAGATGAGCATTTCGAAGAAACACTTAGTAGTATATACACACGCTAATGAAATTAAAATATACCAATATTTGATTATATGTCTACTCATTTTGTTCATATTTTTTTTTTCTTTTTAACCTAAATAAGATTCAAAGACTTGAAAGGGATAGTCCTTTGAGTGACTTAAAGGTGGAATTCCTACCAATTTGCATATTCTGTCTAGAAAGAAAAATGGCCAAGAAACCTTTTACTTCAAAGGGGTATAGGGCTAAAGAACTCTTGGAATTAATACACTCTGATGTATGTGGACCAATTAATGTCCAAGCTAGAGGTGGGGGTATGAGTACTTCTTCACCTTTACTAATGATCACTCTAGATATGGTTATGTTTACCTAATGGCACACAAGTCTAAAGTTTTTCAAAAGTTCAAAGAATTCAGGACTGAAGCAGAGAAGCAATTAGATAAAAATATTAAAACAATTCGATCAGATCGAGGTGGAGGTGGAGGTGGAGAGTATATATCCCATGACTTTAGGTCATATCCATCAGAGAATTGAATTGTATCCCAATTAAGTGCACCGGGTACTCCCTAATAGAATGGTGTATCTAAAAGACGAAAGAGGAACTTGTTGGACATGGTCATATCTATGTTAGGCTTCTCAACTCTCACCACATCCTTCTTGGGATATGCACTACAAACTGCAATTTACTTGCTTAACATGGTTCCATCTAAATCCGTCCGTAAGACACCCCTAGAATTATGGAATTGGCGAAAGCTTAATCTAGCACATATATGGATATGGGGATATCTTACACACGTGCTTAAGGGAAAGATGGAATCAAGATCACAGGTATGCATCGTTGTAGGATATCCTAAGGGAACAAGAGGATATTATTTCTATAGTCCTTAAGATAAGAAAGTTTTTGTGAGTACAAATGCAACTTTTTTAGAGGAAAAATATATTGAAGAACGTGAATCGAAAAGCAAGGTTCTTTTGGAAGAGATGAAAGGAAATGTTCCCAGTTGATTAATTCCAGAAATCCGCATTGGACCTACTAAGGATGAATTCACATCCCCACCAGTTACGGTACCTGAATTTAGTGGGAGACAAGTGGAGGTTACACCTACCATGTCTGTTAGATCATTGGCAAGTAAATTGGACGATGATCAAATCCACATTGCATCACCACTTGGTACTGAAGTTGGAAACGAAGGTCTTGATACTAGAGAGGTGATGGTAGAACAATACAAATTCCAATCAACCAAGAGCATCCTCATCATAGATGTAGTGACAGAGTCATTAGACCACCCTCCAGATACTTTCTTCAGTCTGAACTAAGAAATAGGAGGATCCTACCTTGTATAAAGAATCTATAGAGGATGTAGACGCTGACCATTGGAGGAGTGCCATGGACTCAGAAATGAAATCTATGTACACTATGTCTGGGATCTTGTAGATGCACCTAATGGGGGTAAAACCCATAGTATGCAAATGAGTCTACAAGAGAAAAAGAGGGGTAGATGGAAAGGTGACCTTTAAAGCTAAACTGGTCGCTAAAGGTTTCACACAAATTGAAGGTATCGATTATGAGAAAACCTTCTCACATCATTCCATGCTTAAGTTTATTCGGATCCTCTTATCCATTGTAGCTCATTTTGATTATGAGGTGTGGCAAACAGATGTCAAGATAGCATTCCTTAATGGAAATCTTGATGAAAGCATCTATATAATGTAACCAAACGATTTTATCCAAAAGGGTTAAGATCATAAAGGATGCAAACTGTGTAGGTCTATTTATGGACTTAAGCAGGAGTCTAGGTCTTGGAATATCAGATTTGATCAAGTTGTTAAAACTTATAGTTCTGATCAGAATCTTAATGAGCCTTGTATTTGTAATAAAATTAAACACAACAAGGTAATTTTCTCATAGTGTATGTAGATGACATTCTAATTCTTGGGAATGATGTAGGAGCATTAACATCAGTTAAATACTGGTTGGCACAATAATTTGATACGGAGAACTTAGGAGATGCCAATTATATCCTAGGAATCCAGATCCTTCAGGATAGGAAGTACAAGAGAATTGCATTATCCCAAGCTTCATATATTGACAAGATTATGGTGATGTTTGCTTTGCAAAATTCCATAAAAGGTCAAACACCTTTCAGACATGGAATTCACTTGCCACAGGAGCATTGTCCTAAGACTCCTAGTGAAGTGGAACACATGAAACATGTTCCTTATGCCTCAATTGTAGGAAGTCTCATGTATGCTATGTTGTGTACTCCAAATATCTGTTATGCTATAGGGATTGTCAGTAGATGTGGAATATGTGGTAGCTTGAGAAGCAATCAAAGAGACAGTATGGCAAAAGAAATTCTTATTGGACCTTGAGGTGGTTCCATTTGCATCTCATGCCATTACTCTATACTATGATAATAGTGGAGAAGTGGCAAATGCAAAAGAGCCCCCTGGCCATCAAGGAAGACACATTGAATGTAAATACCACTTGGTTAGAGATATTGTTCAACACGGAGATATGACAGTGTGCAAGATAGCGTCAGGAGAAAATCTTCTAGACCCCTTTACCGAAAGCTTAACAATTAAAAGTTTTGAGGATCATATTGAAAATATGGGTTTACATATCTCATTTATTCTAGGGAAAGTCGGAGAATTGTTGGATAGTGTATGCCCGTCGAGTTAATTTATTTGTACTCATGACATTTTGAAACGTAATATTATTGACATTTTGATTGAATAATTAATTATGTTGTTATATTGAGCTTGCATTAGTCCATAGATTCGATTTGATATTACAAAATTGAGTGTTTAAGTAGTTAAATACAGAAAGACTCAATTTGTAATTGGATCTAAAATTATTGTTCATGATCAATAAATAAATATGGACAATTTATTTTGATCGTCTCAATTTTATTAAAACCAATCTTTGATATTGGTAATAAAATTGAGAGTGCATTTGAAATGTATTGAATGGGACAACATGAAATTAGTTTTTGACAATGACCATACAAATTTTATTTTATTTGACTATCGTATGTGAAACCTTAGTCCTGATCAGATAATAGACTTCGAATACTAGCTTGAAGTTCTTTGAGGTATCAATGGGTGGATCATATATCGGTACTTTGGGAATTAAACTAAACTAACGAGAAACATACATTCGTATTATGGAATCTGTCATCTTTAGGTATGATCATCATCTGACTGGTTCTTCTAGTGGGTACTTAAATCCGAGCTCAGTAATTCGGCATTGATTGTTGAATTCTATGATGTGATGTGATCACATAGAACTAATATAAGAATAGAACGTGATTAATAAATTATTTTGACTGGTCAAGAGTTGACCAGATTAGAATTAATATATTGGAGCTTAGTTTAATTAGGTCTGATCAAGTTCCCTTGGTGGCTTTACTATAACAGGCATATACAAGCTTATAACTTGTATTGGGTAGTGCAGAAATGGGCCTGAGTTATAGTATTAGGGTTGGTAGGATTTTAGAGGGTAAAGAAGTTATAAATAGTCTTCTAAGACTATTTTTCTTAACCTAGAACACTTGTGGGTGGGATACACACTAAAGTGTATAGTATGTATTTTCTCCTCTTGATTAAGACTCTAACACTAGTGTAGTCTATGTTAGCCCAAGAGTAAACTAATCAAGAGGGGGGGGTGAATTGGTTTATAAAACTTTTTCGATAAATAATATCAAACTTAAAAATCAATAGGTATAAGTATGAGCACTTAGTGTTGCAAGTAACTTAACTATCAATGTAGTGTGCTATAAATGTGTAAACTTAATTGATAAAGCAAGTATAGTACTTAGATATAGTGTTGCACAATATAAATTGATAGAACATAGTAAGTGCAATGTAAGTAAGTAAAAGGTATAAGAGAATGCAAACGCGATTTAAGGAGGTTCAATCAACCAACGTGATCTACGTCCCCCGTTACCGAGCTCTCCGTCACGAGCAAGGCCAAATCCACTATATTGGTAACTTACAACAAGGAGTACCAAATCCTTAAGTGACTTACAACAAGGAGCACTTATCCTTAGGTGACTTATAACAAGGAGCACCTACCCTTAACCAACAATCGAGTTTTCACAAGGCTCTCGAAACCACAAGATATAATGAATTGAATTTACAATTGAAATAACTCTCTTGACAAATGATATACTCAAATTAAGTACCGAGAGAGTTAGGCTAACACTTCAATAGATAGCAATGAATTAAGCTCGAGTGTTAGAGAAAAACTTTGATGCAAATGATAATGAAATGTTCAATGCAATCAAACAAAGTTTTTCAAATAATATCTTGTTAAAATATTGAATCAAATTAAGTACCAAGAGATGCCACATTTGAATAATTAACAATAAGTTAAGCTCAAAGTGTTTAGGCAATGGAACTTTGATGAATCAAAAGATAATGAAAAATGTAGCAGCACAAATAATCAAAGTTCCTTAATTGGAATTTCTCTCTTTTAAAAGATTAAAACAAGTTTAGAACAAAGAGACTTACACTTCAATTCCAATGTGGTGTAAAGATGTTGAAGAAGTTTAAACAATATAAAACCAAGAATCTTCACAAAACTTTCTTCCAAAAACTTTGATGAATTTTGATAAAACAAAGTTGGATCAATCAAAGTATTCTAATAAAGATAGATAAATATAAATCAAGTAAGAACAATGAATTTTTCACAAGAAAGCTTCTCTAAAATCTCCTCTCTCTCTTTTTTTTTTTTAAATGAATGTAAGAGAGAAGGCTATTTATAGAGCAAATTTTGCACATACTGTCTTTTGCGGTCGACCTATCCTGCCATGCGGACGACCTCAATATAGCCGTTGCGAGAAAATAGCCGTTGGAGTTCAAAAATAGGCAGTGCGATCGACCTGAAAGTGTCATGCGGTCGACATAAGATTGAAAAGCAATTTGTAAATGCTCAATTCTTTGTAGGCTTCATTGCTTGGTCTTCATGCTTTCCGACTTGAAATTTGATCTTGAATATCTTCGATTCTTTCTTGATCTTTTTTGCGTCTCATGTGCTTGATCACATATTTTTTATTTATATCTTTGATAGACGATTTGAACATTGAATGCTTTGAATATTTATCATTAAATGAAATACTTGAAGCACACTTGTTAGCAATACAATATATTCTTGTTTGTTATGATCAAAACAATAAGGTCAAGTTGACCATATGTCAACAGTCTAGACCTAGAGAAAAATGACCACACACTTGCGTAGCCTCTATTGGAGAACACCAAGGAAAACTTGGAGGTTTGGAGTTTGGTGAAATCAAGAGCAACACAGATAATTGTCAAAGCACGCTACAAGGGTAATGATTACTAGACTTTTATTTGTATAAAATTATATAATCTAGTCAAATATATAAAATAGTGAATTCCTGGGACGAGATTTTCCAAATCACAAGAAATTGATTTTTTTGATTAGATATCCCATTGTGTTTCCCAACAAAATGATCATCCAATCCTTATATCTTCCATGTCATCTTCACTTCCATTCATTCATATCCATGAATTTTAGGTTTTAATTTTCAAGCAATATCTCTGTTCATATTTCTTGTCACAAGAATCCATGAAAATGCAAATCTATGACATCATATGAGGCCCATTATGTTTATAGAAATTAGAGTGTTATTGATAAGTGATCCCTAAATTGGAAGCTTTTATACTTGGAGGGCCATCTTTGGCAACCAGTTAAAGTTGGAGGACTTAAAGGTGTAATTATGGTTTTAAAGCTTTAATCTTGACCGTGCATAGGGATCTGGTGGCTGAGATTAAATGAAGGATACTCTCTCTCTCTCTCTCTCTCTCTCTCTCTCTCTCTCTCTCTCTCTCTCTCTCTCTCTCTCTCTCTCTCTCTCTCTCCTCCTCCTCCTCCTCCTCACTTTGGAAGAGCACTCTCCCCCTCCTCTCTTGTGAAATCTGCCAAGCTTCTCCCTCTCTTCTTCGAGTTTTTTTTTCTTACACCATGTTGTAAATACTTTGTAGTATAATTGGGCCATTTTGTAGGCTAATTGGTAGTGCTATTGTGTAATATTTGGTGCGGTGATATTGTTGAGATTAGGGGCTACGATTTGGTAATTCCTTCAAAAGGAATTAGCACACGATTTGTGTGCATGAATCTTGTACAAGAACTCTCATTGGATTGTTTGGCTAGTGGAATGGACTCAATTTTGAGCCCCCTAGATGTAGGTGCGATTGGCACCGAACTGAGTCACCAAGATTGTGTTGTTCCTTCTTGCTTTCGTTTCTTGATTATTTTCATGTGTTATCCATAATTATCGATGAATTGGCACACAAAAATCCAAAAAACTGGTGTCAGAGCTTTGTGTGAAGATCAAGGGCCTGTTGAATTTTTTTGTGATTGAAATGAAGTACAAAAATTGAAAGAAATATTGGAATCAAGAACCAAGAGAAATAATCTGTGGAAGGAATTTAAAAAAGATGGAAGCTAGTAACCGACCTTAGAAGAAGAGTCGCACGAGACTGAAGGTGGAAAAACTGGCCAGAGCAAAGAGTTGCCAAAAAGGAAAAAAAAAACCTTCCAAGAAGGGAAAGTAGGAGCATACTTACTAGATTCAAGAAAGAAGGAGCATACTTGCCGGATCCAAGAAAGGAAAGTCTACTAGATCTTGATCTTGATTTTTCACCCAAGTTGGCCAAAAAGGTGTACAATGGAAACGGTGGAAATGTAGGTGTAGGCAGCAAAACTGTGAAAACTGAGGGATGGCTAGATGATGAGCCTGAGGAGATCGATGAACCCGAGGCCACGAAACCAGAAGATTGGGATGACGAGGAAGATGGTGTATGGGAGGCTCCTAAACTGCCATCCTGAAACCAGATAATGAGCTAAAAATCTTGATTCATAAAGAAGAGAAGAAGTCGTGACAGTAGGCATCTTTTAGCCAGGAAAGCAGTGTTGACCAAAACTTCCATCATAGATTCCGCCCAAACCACAAACCTAATCAGAAGTTGGGTTCACGAGGACAAGGTGCATCTTCAGGTGTTAATAAGATTTTTTTTATCAGACAAGATGCTGAGTCCATTTCCGATGCCTGTTTTGTAAGATTTCATTTGCATCTCTCCGGTATAAGAACAAGCATTATTCGCTTGGTGATATCTCTAAACCATAAACTTTTTTCCTGCTTTACGGAATAGCTACCTTGTCGATAGTAAACTGTTTGGTTAGTTTTATGTGTTGAGATTAGCTACCTTGCCAGTAGCAACCTCTTTATGTTAATTATTATTTTATTTTTTGAAAAATAGTCACCTTGCCAGTGGCAACCTGTCGTGCTGAGCTGTGTTCGATATTAATCTGTTATTGTTGCTTCTTGGACCTGTGATTGTTGTTTTTTTTGGTAAAATTGGTCACTTTATAAGATTTTTATGAAGAGAAGCATGAGAGAGAGAGAGAGAGAGAGAGAGAGAGAGAGAGAGATATGAGGTGAATGTGGTATCTTGTTCTAATTTGGACCAGAATGAGGATTATGTGTTATTAAATCCCGTTGAATCCATTGACATAAATTTAATTGTGAGATATCATATGCACGACTGGCTACTTGATCTGGCGCATTTTTTTCATGTTACATTCCATAGTGATTTGTTCAACAATTTGTATGAATATGATTTTGATCATGTTGTTTTGTGTAATGATATTGCATGCAAAGTTGTTGGGATGGGTGCTATTTATGTTAAATTTGATTGGGGGTTATGTGCTCATTTTGGGTGGAGTTAGATTTATTCATGAGATGAATAGGAATTTGATATATGTCGGTCAATTAGAAGAGATGGGGCTGACTTGTAGAATTGAGCATGGGATCATGAAAATTATTCGGGGTGTTCTTGTAAGTTGTAACAGAGTTATAAGGAATGGTGTATATGTTGCCATTACTTATGTGATTAGAGATGTTGATTCCTCTATTTCATTTACTGACACAAATGACATGTATGAGTTGCACACTGTGAGTGCACAGATGAATGATAAGGGGCTCAGAGCTTCTTGGTGATATAGGTGCTGTTGTTGGAGACCATGAGTCCTATGTACCTTTCTGTGATAAATGCGGATTATATGCAGACTTTATGTCTTATATGCATTTATGTGGTCATTGTGTGTTTAGTAAGTTTCATAGAAGGCATGGGAAAAGATTATAAGTCTAATGTGCTTTTATGTGATTGTCGTGTGCTTTGTAAGCATTGTTATGTTTCTTTTTCTTCAGGTTTGTAATACTACTCATGATATATTGCATGATAAATGTGTTGATCATTTTATGCTGTAAACTTTTGGCTATGCTTATATTTTCACCATTTGAGAATGGGAGAAATGCTGAACCTATTGCTATATATATATATATATATATATATATATATATATATATATATATATATATGTTTCTAGGATATCCTCGGAGGATTGATGATTACAGGTTATCGTGTAGAAGCTAAAAGGGTAGTTAGATCATGGAATAGTGTGATCACGGTTTATAAGGCTGATATGTCATGTTCAGAAGATTGGTTTTTTAGCGCAATTTAGAGAAAAAAATAGCAAGGTAGTGCTAGTTATCAGTTGTAGGCGGAGTTATATATATTGATAGTACTATTCCCGGGCCTGGGGTATATAGAGTGAGGGGAAGACTCCAATTTTCAGTGTCTTGAAGATTAAAAGACACTGGTGATAAAGTGATATGGATACATTGGTTATAACCTATTCTTGGGTTGACTAGTTGTTGACTAGTGTGATAGAGTGATGAAACTCTGTGAGAATGAACAATCGATATAGTGGATGAAGCAATGGATAGAGATGAGTTCCCTTGTTTTGAATCAAAAGTTGATACTACTAGGAATGGACTTTCTTAGATTACTAGACAAGATAAAGGAGTACACACATAGAATGAGGTAAAGGTAATATGAAAACTTTTGTTGGTTGTTCAGCTAGTCGACAACTCAAACAACTTCATGTGAAATTACATTTTTTTATAAAAGTTTTATGTTTCAACCTCTTGGTTTTTTTGGAGATAAAATAAAATAAATAAATAAAAAAACCTTGTGCATGTGTGTTTTATCTTAAGAGGGGGTAATAATTGAAAGTTCCCTAGTTGGGGGGTATATATGATTTGATTCATTTGCTCTTGGTGTTGGCTTTTTCGAAGCAATAAGTTTGATCATTGCTAGTAGATCATCATAATGGAATAAAAGTGAATTGGTGTTCCCTGTTATTATACATTGATAGTATTGCTTTTGATTGGTTCATTGTTGATGCTTATAAATGGAAATTATTGAAATATGTACATTTGATCTGAGAGGATATTGTGATGGGTCTTTTGTGTATATGCTATACATAATATGATTTCTTGAGGATTTATATATATATATATGTTATGCTGGGATATTGGTAATTGGATGGTGATGTAATTGGATGGTGACTTCCTCCTATGTGTTTCACCTTGTGTGATGGTTATGTGAGATGCATATCACATGTTTTTGCAAATAGTTTTATTATCTATGATCGAGTCTAAGTATATTGACACCATCTGAGTCATTAAATGATCTTTGATATTTAATAGTCTTCTATAAATATTGTGGTTCTCTTCTTTGTGTGGTTTTTTTATTAAGCCTTGGCTGACCCTGTATTAGAGTTTCTATACAGTTTTCTAGGTCTGTATGTAGGCTAGATTATTGTGTATAGATTCTTGGGCAGATTTCCTTTACTATTGGAGGGCTTTAATCGGTTCTTCAGAAGAACGGTTTATATGAAGGTTGTATGCGAGATGCTGGTAGTGTTTTGTTGGTGATATGATTATATACTTTGATTGTTAGCATGATATACATTTTATGAAGAAAAAAATCCATTTTTTCACGGTTGCTCTATACATAGAGACTATTTGATCCATTTTACTTGAGATGTCATAAGGTGGTGTAAAGCCTGAATAAATTTTTTTATCACATTTCCTCAGATATGGTACTAGAGTCATGACATGGTAAAATTCAAGAGTTCATTTTTGGACACAACGCACACAATATTGGCTACATTTCCCTATCTATTTTAACGATATTCTTGCGACCATGTATAATCACTTGTAGTTTAATCTGGGCCATAGTGTAGGCTAGATTGGTAGTACTATTGTATAGTGTTTGGCGCAGTGATTTCGTTGTGTGAGGGTCGAGTTCTTGTTCCTTCAGAAGGAACTATGTGTGCTCGGGTGTTTAGTTCGGTTGTTGGGGTCTTGAACATTGGCAAAGGTTGTGAAGTCCATTTTTATTGGATTCTATGTTGAGTTGTAACTAATTTCATTTACTTTCATTTGCAGATATCGGGCGATGATGGTGATGATCGAGCTCACCCACTTGGCCTACAAAAATCATGAGAGTAAGAGATGGGAAATTTGGAGATCAAGGTGAAGATTGTTGATAAGTGATCCTCAAATTGGAAGCTTTTATTCTTGGAGGGCCATCTTTGGAAACCAGTTAAAGTTGGAGGACTTAAAGGTGCAATTATGGTTTTAAAGCTTTAATCTTGACCGTGCATATGGATCTGATGGCTGAGATTAAATGGAGAATATTCTCTCTCTCTCTCTCTCTCTCTCTCTCTCTCTCTCTCTCTCTCTCTCTCTCTCTCAATTTGGAAGAGCACTCTCCCTCTCCTCTCTTTCAAAATCTGCCCGTCTTTTCCCCCCTCTTCTTCGAATTTTTTTCCTGCACCATGTTGTAAATACTTTGTAGCATAATTGGGCCATTGTGTAGGCTAATTGGTAGTGCTACTGTGTATTATTTAGTACGGTGATATTGTTGAGATTAGGGGTTGCGATTTGGTAATTCCTTCAGAAGGAATTGATGAATGGTTTGTGTGCGTGAACCTTGTACAAGAACTCTCATTTGATGGTTTAGCTAGTGGAACGGGCTCCATCCTGAGCCTCCCAGATGTAGGTGCGATTGGCACCGAACTAAGTCACCAAGATTGTATTCTTCCTTCTTGCTTTCATTTCTTAATTATTTTTGTATGTTATCCACGATTATCACTGAATTGGCACACAAAAATCTGAACAAGTGTCATGTGTAATTTGAACTCACCAAAGGCTACTTCGGCTGGTTCGACGTATCTATTGTTTCTGTTTCTAGGAACTGCTTCATGTAGTTAACCTAAAAGACATAAAGTATATAGTTGCCAGATGTAGACTATCACTACAACAAAAGTGACTTTTTACGACATGAATTTACGGCGTGCATATAGGGCACGCCGTAAATCTTAATTATTTACGGCGTGCATAAAATGAATGCCGTAAAGGAATATCTTTTACGGCGTGCATATTCACACGCCGTAAAATTTTATTTATTACCACCTTTAACGGCGTACATATTCGCACGCTGTAAAAAATTTAAAAAAAAAAAAAAAACACGGCGTGCATATTCGCACGCCGTAAAATTTCATTTATTATCACCTTTAAACGGCGTACATATTCGCACGCCGTAAAAAAATTTTTTTAAAAAAAAAAAAAGAAAACACGGCGTACATATTCACGCGCCGTAAAAAATTTTTTTAAAAAAAAAAAAAAAAAAACACGGCGTACATATTCGCACGCCGTAAAAATTTAAAAAAAAAAAAAAAAAAAACACGGCGTACATATTCGCACGCCGTAAAAATTAAAAAAAAAAAAAAAAAAAACACGGCGTACATAATCGCACGCCGTAAAAATTCATTTATTATCACCTTTAACGGCGTACATATTCGCACGCCGTAAAAAAATTTTTTTAAAAAAAAAAAAAACACGGCGTACATAATCGCACGCCGTAAAATTTCATTTATTATCACCTTTAACGGCGTACATATTCGAACGCCGTAAAAAAAAAAAAAAAAACACGGCGTACATATTCGCACGCCGTGAAAAATGCCTAAAAATGAAAAAATAGGGCGCTATTTTTTTTCCTTCCCGCTTTCTTTTCTTCTTTTCTTCTTCAGAGAAGCCAAAACCTAAAAACCTAAAACCTAAAAACGCTCCCAAGCCAAAGCCGCCAATCTATTTCTTCTTCAAAGCAGATCTTCTTCAGGAAGCTGGAGCTATTGCACGGTGGTGACCTAATCAAGAATTTCCATTCGTTGTTTTTGGGCTGAGAGGATAATAGGCACCTCGAGTTTTTGCTGGAGGAGAGTTTTCAAGGCATCAATAGCTTCCATTCTCGAGGGTAGTTGCTGAAATTTTAGGGCAGTTGCTGAAATTTTGGTCTAAGGTCAGTCATCATCCTTCCCTTCTCCCTGTTTTATTCAGATGAACGAAAATTTTGAATGTGGTAGCTTTGAATTACTGAACGAAAATTTATTCTGATTGGGATATTTTGATGAGTTATCGAATTTTGAATTCTGATTGGGGTATTTTGATAGCTTTGAATTTTGATGAGTTATCGAAAATTTATTCTGATTGCATATATAAATTCCCTCTGCATCTGTTCCAATTAACTTCACAGCTTCCCTCTCTCTTTATTGTTTCCCCAGTGTCAATCAACCCTTTGAATAGAAATGACAGCAACAGTAAAAACCATGGTTTTTCCAATGGTGTTACTGAATTTCCATTGCCAACATTCTCCAGAACTGAGATAACTGCTCTCTGTATTCAATCCACAGAGACAATATTTAAGTAAAGCTTATCCTTATTACCTACATTATATGGTAAGAACTGGTTTTTTGCAAAGACAAGAACAATTATGTCTTTTAAGTAGTGCATAAATTAAATGTAAGTTTTAAAGAATGTCCGTTTTGACTGTCTAAACGATCTCGAAAGGGCAAAATCCATCATACGTCACGGCAAAGCGGTGAGTCTTGTCCGGCTCGTCGAGACCTTTCCGAAATGTACTTATCGGCCCAAAACGGACGTCGTATGACCCAGTTATGACCATTTTTTTTCAACTTCTCGGAATTGATAGCCATCATCTGTGTCTTCATACAAAACCACTACCTCAGGCCATTCATATTCTTGGCAAATAGCTGCAAGAGCTTGAGCTTGAACATGAACTTTTCCTCCTAAATACGCTACAAAATAATTATAATCTTACAAGTTTATTCATGTAAGTATTTGAAAAAATAATCTCCTTTGCCTATCAATGTAACATCCTTCATCTTTGTATTTCTTGAAATAGAAGGTTTACATGTTTATAATTCATCCTTCAATTTAGGAGGGAAACGGGAAAGATTTTTCCTTTTAAAGCTATATTTAAGTGCGAAATGAATTTGGAGGGTCAGTTACTAAGCATATGAAAATCAAGTTTTTGAGATTTACATTCTACCGAACAGATTTTAAGTCGTTCGTATCGTATGGAATTTTGAAGACTCGCGTTCTTTAAAAAAAAAAATTCTTACTACAATAAAACAAGACTCGATAAAATAAGACTATAAAGAAGAGGATCAGAGCAGGGGTAAGGATACATAGTGAAAGTATTTAGTCATTTTAATTAAGAATGAAATAATTAAGGTGATGGACCACAGGGCATGATTATTCTGGGGACTGGGATAGTATATCATATTCATATAATGTGTAAAATCCATATCGAGGAAAGCGACAACAAGTTATTTATACAAGGTTCCATATTCGCCGCCACAGCCATAATCGTAAAAGACGACAATAACTCTTGATTTCAATTTTTTCTGTTGCTGCAAGTGTACATAACTCTTGATTTCAATTTTTTCTATTGTTATTATACTGCTATTGGCAATACATGATTAGAGATTAATCCATATTACATGTGCTTTGTAAACTTAGATTTCATTGTTGTTTAAATATAATCATTTTTTCCTTACTCTTTTTACTATATTTATAACAGGTTATATCTTGTTGGTGTATTATCATGGATAAAGATTGGGTTCATCTACCAAGGTTATTTTATCTCATTAGTTTTAGAAATTTTTAAAATGAGCCAATAAATGCATTTAGAGGATTTATATTTTGTATTTTTTTAGAGTTTCACAAGCATATCAATATGGTGCAAGAAAGTTTGCAAATATGGTGCAAGCCAATGCGGGAAATCCAGAAAAGGTCTTATGCCCCTGTAAATGTTGTAAAAACTTATTCCACCAACATTTCGATACAATGTATGGGCATTTGATCATTAATGGGATGGATCCTACTTATACTACATGGGTGTTTCATGGGGAAAAATTCAATGCAGCTTCATTACCTCATCAAGATAGAGAAAATCTAGAGACTTATAAGATGTATAGGGATGCATTTTTTGAGGATGAAAATATTGGGGAACCTGAGGATGAAAACAGAGAGAGGGACTTTTCTAATTTATATGAGGGCGTTGAAATTCCTCTATACCCTGGTTGCACAAAGTACACAAGGATTTCTGCCATCGTTGTCTTATACAAGCTTAAGGCTACACATGGTATATCTGACAACGGTTTCAATGAACTTCTTGATATTATTAGAGATATTCTACCAGATGGGAACACCCTTCCAGATTCTTGTAATTCAACGAAAAAGTTATTGAACACTTTTGATCTTGGGTACGAGAAGATACATGCATGCGTTAATGATTGTTGTTTGTTTAAGAATGATCTGGAAAATTTGGAGACATGTCCAAAATGTGCATCTTCACGATGGAAATTTAATGAACGAACCAAAAAAATTCAAAAGGGGATACCTGCAAAGGTTTTGAGATATTTTCCGATTATACCACGATTTAGAAGAATGTTTAGGTCACTTGATAAAGCAGAACAACTAATATGGCACTTAAATCACAAAAGTCAAGATGGAAAAATGCGTCATCCAGTTGATTCACTCGCTTGGGAGAGAATTGATCAAAAGTGGCCTTGTTTTGCATCAGAACCACGCAATCTTAGGCTTGGACTTTCATCTGACGGATTTAATCCATTTGGTGACCTAAGTTCTAGGTATAGTTGTTGGCCGGTGATACTAGTTATATATAATCTCCCTCCTTGGATATGCATGTCCAAGGAAAATTTGTTGTTAACTTTGTTAATCCCAGGTCCAAAACAACCAGGGAATGATATAGATGTGTACTTACAACCACTCATTGAAGACTTAAAGGTGATGTGGAATATTGGTGTTGAAGTATATGATGGATTTACAAAGTCTAAATTCAATTTGAAGGTTGTATTGATGTGGACAATTAATGATTTTCCGGCTTATGGAAACTTATCAGGATATCCTACAAAAGGCGAAGCAGCTTGTCCAGTATGTGGTTTATCCACATGTGCAAAATGGTTGAAATTTAGTCGAAAGTTTGCGTACATGGGTCATAGAAGATTTCTTGCATATAATCATCCTTATCGATCAAAAGAAGCTTGGTTTGATGGGAATAAGGAATATATGCCTAGTCCTAAAATATTAACTGGTCGAGAAGTGATGCAGACAATCAAAAATGTTGACAATAATTGGGGGAAAATAGGTAAAAAAATAAAGAAGAAAAAATCAGATTCTGATTGGCCATGGAAAAAAAAATCAATATTCTTTGAGCTACCATATTGGGAGGTTAGCCAGCCATTTCAAGCTATTTTACATTATCTATTTCAAGCTATTTTACATTATCTATTTTTTTCTAATTTTATAGTATTATTTTACAGACACTACTTTTGAGTCATAATTTGGATGTAATGCACGTTGAGAAGAATGTTTGCGAGAGCATTCTTGGCACTATTTTGAATGTGAAGGGAAAATCAAAAGATGGGCTTAATTCTCGTAACGATTTGCTCAATATGGGTATTAGAAAGGATCTTCATCCAGAATTGAAAGGAAATAGATATTACCTACCCGCAGCATCTTACATGCTATCCAAAAAGGAGAAAGAGTTATTTTGTAAGAGGCTGTTTGATTTAAGATTACCTGATGGCTATAGCTCCAACATTTCAA
Organism: Ligustrum vulgare; assembly: GCA_963555705.1. Taxonomy (NCBI): domain Eukaryota; kingdom Viridiplantae; phylum Streptophyta; class Magnoliopsida; order Lamiales; family Oleaceae; genus Ligustrum; species Ligustrum vulgare. The sequence goes on along the minus strand of OY743173.1, from coordinate 34,076,833 downwards.
AGTGCATCTCATTAGTAGATAACAAGATTTTAAATTTGAAGTCTCATGATTGTCATGTACTCATACAACAGTTGTTATCAGTTGCATTAAGAGGACTTCTACCTCCAGGACCAAGAAATGCAATTTTTCGACTATGTGCATTTTTCAATTGTCCGGATTTGATTTGTTACGTTGAGGAGTTGGAGATTGTTTTTGGAGTAGTTGATGACATTGGAGTTTGATTGAGCTATGGTTGGTGTTTTGAATCATTGTGGTTAAGTGTTGATTGTTTATAGTATTGTGATGTCCCTCTACAGGTTTGCTAAGTCCAATTTGTAGGGGAGATTCTGTCGAAATTTTTGTAAAATTTATAATAGAAAAATGACAATTTTAATATTCAGTAGGTCCTTTTTGTCATAAGAAACTAGAGAAGTGTACTTAATGTGTCTACACTTCTTTTTTTAATGCATGCATTTGAGTTAAAATGTTCTTTGTGAATGGTCATAACTTGTTATTGATTTTTCAGGAAAAAAGTGAAATATTCAAAAAGATGAGGGCTAGTCAAACCATAATACATACAACGAGTAGAAAGGGCTTTGCTCGCTTAGAAGCTGAATTGGTAAAAAAGTGCTAAATTTGTTTGAAAAATTATGTCTACAAATATCGCATATATAAAATGTGTAAAAAAATTGCAGCGTGTTGAAAGTGAAGACCCTGATTCCATTACTAGAGATGATGTGTACATTCGAGGACACACACGGAGAAATGGTGAACCAATTAATGAATTAGTTGGAGAAACACTGGTAAATTTTGACTATGTTATTTTTTTAAGATATATTCAAAGTTTATATTTATTTAAGTTTAATGAATTAATTTGTTTCGTAATATCAGCAAAAAATAAAAGCATGTTCAGAAACGGTGAACTCTCCAAGCAAACACTCTCTAAAAGATGATGGCGTTGCAAAAGTACTTGGTCCAGAACGTAGGGGACGTGTAAGAGGTCTTGGTTTTGGTGCGACTCCTTCAAAGTTGAATGCTTTGGTGCATAATCATAATGTGCAATCTCAACTCCAAGATTTGAGAGAGGAAATTAAAGAATTAAAAGCTTTATTTCAAATGAAGAGCAAAAGTGCAGTACAAGAAGATAATGTAAGTGGAAAACTATAATTAGTGAATGTTATCTTATATTACATAGACTTTTTATATTCAAAATAACCAATCGTACAATTTGATGTTAATTTTACAGCCTAGAGACAAAGATTTGAATGGTTTAGATAGCCTTCAAACTAAGAAATACAAATTGTTATTTTGGTTTGGGAAAGGTGATGTTGTTGCAAAAGGTGAAATCGCATCCACAAATCCAAATGATTTAGTGCATCATGTACCCCTTGGTAATGAATGTTGGAAAGTCTGGGTTATTGAAGTGATTGATAATGTCAGTTTATATCGTCCTACACGTGAGCTTTTTCTTCTTGAAGATGCATTAGGAAGTACAATTGCATGGCCAATTAGGTACATTGAAGTGGATTAGTTGAACTCACAACAAAGGTATGTTTCACTTTTTGATATACTTTTGATATTATAATTATAAATTTATTAATTATAAATTTATTACTTATGTGATTTGCAGGAAGTTGATTATTTTTGACATGGCACTATTGGTCAAAGAAGAAGCTTCGATATGGATACTTTTATTTTTTACGACATTTTAAGTTTATTTTGAAGTAGTTGTCTATAGACTTTTGTATATTGTGTTGAATCTTACTATGATATTGTTTGTTTATCGAAATCACGTTTATTGATTATATATGCATTAATGTGTTTCTGTTTTATTATTATAGGATTTTTGGAATTATAATTTATAGAATTTTTTTTTAAAAAAATAAAATCCTAGTTTACGGCGTGCATTTTTGCACGCCGTAAACTTTCACGGCGTGCATTTTTGCACGCCGTAAACTGTTACGGCGTGCATTTATGCACGCCGTGAAAGTTTACGGCGTGCAAAAATGCACGCCGTGAAATCTAATTACGGCGTTCAAAATGCACGCCGTAACAGTTTACGGCGTGCAAAAATGCACGCCATAAATTTTTACGGCGTGACTTTTTACGGTGTGTGGCTGCACGCCGTAAAAATGATTTTACGGCATGCAATGCACACCGTAAAAAGCTAACTTTGTTGTAGTGTATAATTAAAGAAATTATTCGCCAACTTTTGCATCATAAAGAACAAGAACTTAAAAATCTTGCTAATCAATTTGTCATGAAGTGAAAGTTTTATTGCTTAAATTTTTGGATTCACAAAAAATAAGAGAGGATACTTATGTTACATGTTATATTAAAATAATTATCTATTGAAACATAGATAGTTGTCACATAACCGACTCGTGCTCTGAATAAGGTTTGAATTTTGTTTGATCACAGTTATAAATGTATAGTTTTTTGTTTACCAAAGAAGATTATTAGTGAATGCAAAGAAAGTTGATATCAATCTCTCATGAACTTATATGTCCTAGAAAAAAGAGATTATCAATTGGAAATATGTAATTGGGGTAAATACCCGTTGTGTGACGCCCCGAATTCCGTGAAACCCAGAACGTCACTTCTTTCTTTAAAAACTAGCTTTCAATTGAAATTTATTGCGGAAAAATAATAAAATCTCGAACATCACATTTATTGATTGTAAAATGTGCTAATATTCAAATAAAATAATAACTTCGTGAGAATTCATAAGATTTTATATTTCAAACAAAACGAAATAATGTAGTTCATAAAATCAATTTTTTAAAAATAATCTCTACTAATGATTTGCCACTTTTGCCCATCATTCGCTACCGTCTCCACAATCTGCAAAATTTGTTAAAACAACGGGGTGAGCATTTCAAAAAGAAATACTCAGTAGACTCATCTCCAATAATTAATCTACAGAATAATTGAACACGTAATCATGCAAATATTACAGTGATATCCTCAAATTCTCATCATAAGCATCACATAAGGAGTGCAAATGAATATATTCTCGTATGCAATAAAGCATATAAGTCATGACAAAATTCTCAATTTATCTCGTAAGAGATATTCTCTTCTATTCTCATGCAATTAAGCATATAATCACGCAAATCCACATAAATACATGCAATTATAATCTAAACTAATTAGTGGGGGCGAGTCTTCCTCAAATTTAACGAGTTCACGAAAGTGGAGCGGGAAAAACGCATCAATCTCTTAGTTCTCCAAATGATTCATCTAGCCAAAAGAAAATTAATTAAATTAGATATTTCAGAAATTAAAGCTTAAGTGATAAAATAAAATTTTAGGGTTACATTGAAATTTTAAAGAAATTGAAATTTAAAGGTCTAGGACTGAAATAGTTACTTTTAAAACTTAGGGCTGACTAGAAACCTTTTTTTAAAAATGCAGGTGCTGGATTAAATATTTTTAGAACTAAATAGAGGCTTATAAAATATTTTAAAAACTGAGAGGACTGACTAGAAGCATTTTAAAAAATAGAAAGGACCGAACTGATTACACTTTGATAAATTGGGATTAAAAGGCAATTTACACAAAATAAAAATTAATAAAATCCCAAATCTCTCTCTCTCTCTCTGGGACAATAGAGGAGAGTGCGACGAAGGGGGGGCATCCGCCCCTCTCCAGTAGATCATCACCAGCGAAACGCCGCCGTCAATTGGCGGCGCTCGTCGTGGGTAGGTGGTGGCATAGGGAGCAAGATTTTTGGGCTAAGTTGTGTGCGAAAATCGAAGGTAAATCGAGGTGACTGGGGCTGAAGAGTTGCGATTTTCGGTGACGAAAGCTGGTGGTTCGAGGTAAATGTTGGGTTATTTTGATTCTTGTTTCTGGGTTCTTGATTTTTGGTCGATTGGGGTTCGATTGGATGTCAAACGGAAGTGGGTAGTGTGCGTGTTCAGGAGATCATGGTTCGTGTGTGGTGGTTGCGATGGTGGATTGGTCATGATGGTGCTGGTGTTTCTGGTTGTGAGTTTTTGGGGCGTGAGGTGGTGGCGGTTTTTGACTCGGTGTTTGGCGGCAGTGCAGAGTCTCGGTGGGGCTCGACTGGGTGATGATGTGTGTCAGGTTGCTATGATAGTGAGGTTGGGTGGTGATGCTGAATTTGGAGATAACCGAAGGTAGAAATTTATCTGTTTTGGGATGCTGAAATCGTGAGTAAGGTTTGGGATGTGAATGTGTTTAAATGGTGGGTTAGTTTGGTGTTGGTGTTGGAATGAAATTGTGCAATCTTACCAGATAAACGTGGGTTAAGAAATTGATGAAGTTGAGTTTTGGTAAATCACGAAATTTTTCAAGATAGTTATGAACTCGAATTGATAAACTTGGATAAATTCGAAATTTGAAAAGAAATTAAGCTAGAATTTAATTTTTGGATAAAAATTGGATTTTTAAGATTTTTAAATTTTTAAATTTTTGGGATTTAAAATAGAATAAAAATAAAATAATAATTTTGGAATATTTAAAATAAAATTTGGAATCGACTACAATTTAAAATAAATTCTAAAATTAAATTAATAATTGGCTAGATGAATATTCTTTTTTTAAAAATAAATGGAATAAATCATAGCGACACGATTTTTATTTTATTCAAGGTCATGAAAAATTCCCGATCGCTACACGTTGAATCCCGCAGTTATAGATTGACCCCTTATCTATGTCGGGAATTAAATGCAGATTCCCTCTTCTTTAACCCACAGAATCTTTTTGACGTTCAAATAATTAATTGAGCAAACAAGAAGTAAAACAACAACTCAAAATTTATGGACTGTCAAAATTTTTCACTATATAATAAATTATTACACTTACATAGATTTTGCTCTCACCAAACCTCCTAGTATTGTAGAAAAAATATTCAAGCTTTACCACATAATACCAATTTCTACTTCTTCATAAAATCACAAAGAAATCAAGAAAAATAAGATGCTAAACTACTATTTTTCCTCAAAAAATTCTCTAGTCAATGTGCTACAATAAAGAAATAATAATAAGTGTATTTATAACTATCAATTCACGTCATCTAGTGACTGGATGGCTTGGAGGCTTCTATTCTTGATTAAATTGCACTGCTGACAAGTAATCCAAGAAATACTAGTAGAGGAAAAACACTTCTAGTACTATTCATCAATTAATTACCTCATGCTGTCAACCAATTGACAACAATTTCATCCACTAGCGAGGACACGCAACTTGAATGTATATTTCACTTCAAATAGGGTCCCGATAAATTTCAATAAGCAGTTGAATAATGTTTCTCCAATTACAATTTAAGTTCTTTAATTTTTGAAAAAATGGTAAGCTTTTGACACACTTTGATGGTCTCAATTCTCAAACCAGAGAATTAACATACTCCACCATATTAATTTTTGTGATTAATCTTGAATTACTGTGTTATTGCAAAATTATTTTATCACAAACTGGTATTAGAGCCACTGTTACTACAGATTGGCATGTTTTTGGAGTTGATTTTGAACTCACTAATCCGAGTTCTTGAGTTCACCATTTTTTCAGCTTCTATAAACTTAAGATTTTAATTGCTTATGTTATTGTTGAAATTATTTATTCTCAACTGTATTTTCATAATTAGTGTGGCTAAAAATCTGTTAACTAATTGATGCATTTTGGATTTTTCAATTACAGTTTAGTGTTGAAGGCTATTCGAGCTTGGTGTTGTTTCTGCCTTTAAGGATCGCTAATTGCAAATCACATAAATATTTAAATAATTTCGCATCACTCCTATACTACGGACACAGAAAAGTCCGCTCTGATAAATTGGATGATCACTTAATAGTAGGTCATCGTGTGGGGTGACCATTAGGCTTGTGGTTCCATGTTGCTAGTTACAAGAATTACTTGCTATTACCTGTGATTGGATATTTCTATTTTATACATGCTCTTGATATATCTTGGTGATTATCTGTCTCTTGTTCCTTTGATATTAGAATTGTTACCTGGACTTTACCCATGTCGAAAGTTATCTTGACTTGAGATCCATTGAGTCTCACAGAATCCTGAGAATCTAAAACGGTGTTTATTGCGGCCCTTTAGGATTCATTGTGTAATTCTTTGTGAGCTGATTATTTTCGGTGTTGTATTGCTTATTTTGGAAATGTGTTTGTATATCATTTTGACTTGAGTGTCTTTAATGGAAAAGATGATTTTTCTATATGGCAAGAGAAAATGAAAAATATTTTGGTACAACAAAGGTTTCAAAAGCAATTGATAACTCTTTCACACTACTGTGACTAATGAACAGAAAAAAGAATTTGATAAACTTGCTAATACTTATATTATTTTGCATTTATGTAATAGTGTTTTACGAAAAGTTGGTAAACATGAAACCACTGAAGCTCTTTGGAAAAAGTTGAAAGAACTTTACTTAACACAATCCACACCGAACAAACTTTTTACTTGAAAGCCTTTTCAGTTTCAATATCGATCCTTCAAAGGAAATAGATGACGATCTTGATATTTTCAATAAACTTGTGCAACACCATAATTTTATATAATGCCATTCTTGACATCTATATGAAAGTAAAGAATGCTATCAAGTGTGGGAGGGAGACCCTTATCCTTGAGGTAGTCGTTGATTCACTGAAGAGCAAGGATAGGGAGATAAGAGCTGAGAAAGATGGGAGAAAACATGGGGAGGTCCATTTTATGAGAGGTAGGACTCAAACTAAGGGTGGTGAAAATAGTGGGAGCTTGGTGGCAAGAAGGGTAAAAGTAGATCCAAAATACGAAGTAAAGCTACGGGAAAGAAGTGTTATGGCTGTGGACAGTTAGGACACTTCATTAGTGATTGCTATAAGGAGTAAAATAAACAAAAGGGAAATGAACAAGGGAAGCCTAATATTGTGTCACCAAAACATAGTGAACCTAGTGAGGTTTACGTACTTTTAAATCCCAAGTATAGTGAAATTAACCTGTATATGAACTCCCATACTGATGAATGGATTCTTAACTCCAGTGCATCTTTTCGTGTCACTTCACATAAGCATTGGTTTGATCATTTGCATGAGTCTGATCACGGTCATGTAATTGCATGGCGGTGGAGTCTCATATAACGTCACAGGTGTTGGCGTTGGCGTTGGTGTTGGTGTTGGTGATGTTATTTTCTAACTTGAAAATGGCTTTGTGCATACCTTGAAGAGTGTTAGGTACATTCCTCATATGGGTTGAAATTTGATATCTATGGGAGAATTGAGAAAAGTATGGGTTTTACTGGGGGGTTTGGTGATGGGATAATTAAAATGTTTAAGGGTGCACTTATTGCCTTTAAGGTTGTTAGGAAAAATGACATTTACATAACTCATGCTCAGGTAGTAGGTGATCGAAACCACACTACTACCTCAACTGATATCGATCACATACATAGACTAGCACATGTGAGTCTTAAGGGTCTAAAATATTTAATTGACAAAGGTGTGTTTGGAAAGGATAGGGTGTCTGACATGTCATTTTGTGATCATTGTGTGCTTGGTAAACATCACTAGATATCTTTTGCATACAGGACACACAGGGCATCTAGAATGCTTGAATACATTCATTCTGATTTATGAGGTCCCATGAGCATCCCACTTTTTGTGGTAAAAAAAAATATTTTGTCTATCATTGGTGATTTCTCCAGATGGGTGCGGATTTATTTGCTAAAAGATAAATCTGAAACTTTTTGAAAAATTTAAAACTTGGAAAACGTAGGTGGAGAATTAGACAGGTAAAATTATAAAATATTTGAGGACTGATAATGGTCACTGTGCCTTACATTCCCTAGCGGAATGGGGTTAGCTAAAAGGATGAATCATACATTACTCGATAAAGTTAGATGTATGATGTTAAGTTCTGGTGTGCCTAAATCTTTTTGGGATGAAGCTATTATAACAGCGTGATACTTGACTAATCTAACTCCTTCCGATAATTTAAATGGTGATACTCCATACGAGAAATGGTATGGAAAATGCGCTGATTATTCTATCTTAGAACTTTTGGTTGTACTGCATTTTCTCATCAATATGAGGGAAAACTTGAATCAAGAGCTAGAAAGTGTTTGTTTCGGGGATATCCTGAAGGTGTTAATGGGTATAGGTTGTGGGATAGAATCCAGAAGGGTGTGAGAATAATTATCAGTAGGGATGTCACCTTTAACGAGTCTGAGATGCATGTTTGGAGAAAGAAGAACAGTAAGAGATACGTAGAGATGAATCTTTCATTGATGTGGAGAGTGTTAGAGTCCTTATTCCCATTACCCCGAGTGAGGTGGAGAGTAACCCTCAACAAGGTCAGATTGATGTTGAATTAGAGATAGAAGCGAATGATGTTATCGATCATCATATTGACCATAACCCGTTGGATGACTATAAATTAGCTAGAGATAGGGAAGAAGACAACACAGGGAGCCTCAAAGAATGTCCGACTATGTCATATCCTATGCTAGTTACCAAGACCTAGCTGATAAGGAACCCAATACCTATGAGGAGGCTATGAGGAGTGAAAATAGTAAAGATTGGGTTAGTGCCATGAGAGATGAGATAGATCCTCTCTATAAGAATAAAACTTGGGGTTTTAGTGCCCAAACCTAAGGATATATCCATTGTAGGTTGCAAGTGGGTTTAAAAGGCTAAGGAGGGTACTACTGAGAGTGAGCCTGTGAGATATAAGGCTAGATTAGTAGTCAAGGGATACATACAAAAGGAAGGGGTAGATTACAATGATAATTTCTCTCCCTTTGTTAAGTATACCACCATTAGGGTCATGCTTGCTTTTGATGCTTACTATGATGGGGAACTTGAATAACTTAATGTGAAAACAGTTTTTTTACAAGTGGATCTTGAAGAGAAATTTTTTATGTATCAACCTAAAGGTTTTGAAAATAAAGAAAAACCTGATCATGTGTGTTTTCTTAAAAATTTGTTATATGATTAAAAAAATCTCCTAGGAAGTGGTACAAGAAATTTGATACTTGTGTTATATATTGCTTTCAAGATGAATGAGTTTTATCATTGTTTGTACTACCAACACCACAACACTAATGTGTGTGTGTGTGTGTGTGTGTGTGTGTGTTTGTTATTTTATTTGGATCATATATTATTTACTGGTTCTAACTTGGTAGACATAGTTAAGAGTGATTTAAACAAGCAATTTGGTATGAAGGACCTAGTCCATGCTAAACATATTCTAGGCTTGGAAATTGAAAGAAATATGTCTGATTCTTGTTTATTCTTACATCAAACTCCCTATGTGCAAAAGATGTTGAAGAAGTTTGGTATGACTAATTGTAAACTTGCTTTTGTGCATCTTAGTAACCATTTTGTTTTAACAAAAGAACAATCACCTGCTAATGAAGAAGAAATATCCTACATGAGTAATATTTCGTATTCTAATGTGAATGGTTCTGTGATGTATCTGATGGTTTGTACTCCTCTAGATTTGACTTTTGTGATTAGTATTTTGAGCAGGTACATGTCTAATCTAGGTCCAGTCATTGGGAAGCCATGAAAAGTTTACTTAAGTACCTTAAGAATACTTGTAACGTGGGTTTAATCTATAAGTGTAAATCTAATAATGTGAAATTGAAGGTTTTTACCGATGTTAATTATGATGGAGATAGAGATAATAAGAAATCTACTTCCTCTTATGTGTTTACTTTGTATGACTCATGTGTTAATTGGAAGGCTCAACTCCAACATATTATTGCTCTCTCTGCTACTGAATCTGAATAAATTGCTATTACTGAGGCCTTTAAATAAGCTTTGTGGTTTAAAAGATTACTTAAGGAATTAGATACCTTAAATGAAAATGTAACTGCATATTCTGGTGGACAATCAACCATTCATTTGTGTAAGAACCCTATTTTTCATGAACGCACTAAGCATATTGATGTTAGGTTGCATTTTATTAGAAATATTGTTTCTTAACACGAGATCAAACTTGAGAAAGTGCACACATATTATAACACTACTGATATGGGCACAAAAGTGCTCACACTGGTAAAATTTAGAAGTTGTTTGCTACTTATAAATATTGTTACATGTATGTAAAGTTCTAATTTGTTTAGGATTTTACTTCTGCATTCACTAAACATGTGTTGTTTTGTCTTTGCAAATTTGTTTGGTACCAAGGTGGAGGTTTACTGGGAGTTTTGGTCCCAAACAAACCTCTGTAGCAGTGATGAAACATTGTATCGAAAATTAAGCTTCCCAAGCCTTTGGCCAAAGATCGAAGAAGTAATATTGTCCAAACAACCGCAATTGGTGCAACCCATGAGATAGACAAGTTAGATACTTTATCACCGATATCTTGAGGTTTTAATTGGGTCATAGACATTGTTGCTTGGTTGGTGGATCCGATAGGCGACATTTAATTAGGCCATAATCTATTCTCGTAATTAAACATAAACCTACCTATATCTATCCTAACCTCTCTAACTCTCAATTAAGACAAGAACTTTAGACTCAAGCCTCTCTTTCTCTAGGTGACTAGCAGCTGTCTCTTCCTCTCTTTGTGAGAACCATGTCCTCTTCGTGAGGCTACTGCCCGATTTCGTTAACCCATAGCCTTTCTATTAGGGCTGTACAACGAAACCGTCAAACCGCCAAACCGATATTAAACCGCAATTTCGAAACCGTTGGTTCGGATCCACGCGGACCCGTCAACGTTTCGGTTTTGACCCAAACCGAACCGCTTTCAAATGGTTTGGTTTAGGTTTCATTTTTCAAAACTCGTTTCAAACCGCCAACCCGCTAAAAAATCACAATTAAAATTTAATTTTTTAATTGTAAAAATGCAAAAAAATTTACTGCTTTTATTTCCAATTTTACACTTTTATTTTCAATTTATATGAAGAGGTACCTTGCTTTTCCTTTATTTTTAAGAAAGGCATTTTGCTAGTGCTAACAACTAAGTACTACCGATGACTTTCATATTTTATTTGTTTTTTATCCTATGATTTTTTTTGGAGGAGTATGCATAAACTTGCTCATTATTTATTTTTTCTTGATTATAATATTTGTCTTCTGTTAATTTAGCAAGTCATGACATGAGTATTTATGGTTATCTAAGCAAAATTAGTTGTACTTGAGATCTTTTATCATCAGTTGTAATTCATCAAACTCTAAATTCCTAAAGCATCATTCTTTCATCATGTAGTTCAGTAGTTTTACTTGGAATACAGTATATTTGAGTTTAAGTTGTTTTGTTGTGAAATAATAGGAAAATCTAACTTGAGAATGGATTATGTTATCTATTAGGTTTTTTTGATATTATTGTGATCATTTGTTTGTGATTGTGTCTTTGTATCTATTTTAGAAGTTGTTTACCCATATATTTTAATTTTGTTAGTCTTATAACATCTATCCGTAATTTCGTTGGGTTATTTGCAATTAATTTTGATGTCTTAATTCAAAATTCTATTTCAATAGTTATTTTAACTCGATTTACATATATTAGTTTAGTTTCGTTTACAAACCGCGGTTTAAAACCGCACCAAACCGCAAAAAATGGTTTGGGTTGGTTTGGTTTAGGAAATGAAATGGTTTGGTTTGGGTTGGAAAAATCTCAAACCGCTTTAAACGGTTTGGTTTGAAAAATTATCAAAAACCGCCCAAAACAAACCGTTTACACCCCTACTTTCTATACTGCTCCTCCTTTGTGGTTGAGCTCACTATTTCGTCCCTGCTTGTGGTAAATACTGCACCTCTATTCGGTACGTCTGGAAGCTTCAGTATTTGGTACTTCCCTGGTGGGATATGTTGGTTTTATCGGGTTTCCTTGGAGTATTTTCTTGCCTTCTTCGTATGGTGTTGCCCGTTGTGGTTATTGGGAAGATTTTCTGAGCCCTTGACTCATTCCAAACAGATATCGTTTTGCAATTACAGTGAGTTTTTACAACACTAGGGTTAATTGCATTTCATTATTCCAAATTACTTGTCAATCTATTAATTATTGTGATTAATCTTGAATTACTTTGTGTTATTGCAAGGTTATTTTATCACAAGCTTTCTAAACTAAAACTCTTGAAAAGGAGATTAACTTCTTCATTTAAATGTTAAAGATTCATTCTAATTCAGCTTCAAATAGTGCCATTTCTCACCTTTTCGAGTTGATAAAAAGGGAATTACTCAGTAACATTTTTTATTCAGAAAGTGTAAATGTATTTACTTGTCAAAAGAAATTAAAGGAAACAACTGGTATCAAGAAAGAATCTTTACCTTCTCCACTGAGACTAGAGTGAACATTGATTAAGTGCTATTAAATAAGAAAATAAACCAATAAATGCAAGCAAGAGAAGTTCTTGCATATGAATTGAAGTCCATTACTCATCAGACTAAAATAACTTTAGAAGCTAATCTAAATTCAAGTTTTAAGTACCATTCCATCCAAGAAAAGAGAAAGCAATAGGCAAGACTCAGGCCTAGAATCCCACACTAGCATTCAGATTATTAAAAGTAGCATAATGTGCATTCCCATTCCGTGATTCTATAACTGGAAGCCAAGCATCTTGAGGATTCAGCTTCATCAAATGCCCCCACTTCCTCCAAATACCCCCTCATATTAGTCAAAACCCTCTTCATCGGTGTAACAATAGTGCTCAAAATCCTCGGTGAAATGAACTAAGTCGGAGTCCATAACTTGGTCGTGCTGGATTCCTTCCTCGGTGACCTTTGAGCTGACGATGTCTGTATCTCCGGCGTTGACGCACATGGGAGTGGCGGGTATTAATATTAGTTCGGTCTCTTCCCTTTCCTCTATAATAACTGATTTTGAAAACAAAAAGTGAAATGATAATGAATTGAGCGGTAATGGTTTCTATTCTGTTTATTGTTTTGTTTTCTCAGTTTGGAGTTGTCAGAACTCCGATTTCAGTGACTCAAACAAGTGAAGAATAAACTGCTGTTTAATCATGCAAATGGTCAAAATATACATTGCAGGTGACCATTTTTAAAAAGGAAAAAAATTAATATTATTTAATACCGTATATTTGTTTCACTACCACATAAAAGAGACACTTCAAGTTTTTATATTTTCGTCCTAATATAATGCCATCGTATGGGTTTGTGCATGAGAAACAAAGTCATTTAATTGAGATGCTGCCGTTTTGTTTCCTTGTGATTGAAACGGTGTAGTTTAGGCTCGATATAAATTGATTTCTTAATGGTTGTTGTCTTTCTCTTCCTTCACTTCGCTTTCTCTCTGCCATCTTCGTATGTTTATGGTTCCATCACTTTTTGCTTTCTTCGCTTCATGGTTGTTTTGTCTAGGGTGTTAGATCTATTTTATTTTTGGTTCATCTATTGTGCTTTTTTTTATTTTATTTGTATGATCTGTTTGTTCGATTTTCTTCTTTAACTGAACTTCGCTGCCATTTTTTGGTTGGGTTTTACCATGTTAGGTTCTATGTTAGTTCTTCCAAATCTATTGACTTCCTGCGTAGTTCGTCCTTCTAGGAGGATGTATTTTTGTTTTTATTTTTTTGAGCAGCCAGTTTCTTTGAAACCTTTTTGGAAGTTTCTTCGTCATTTTAGTGTAGTTTTCATGGATCTTTGAAAGTGTATCTCATGTCGTGCAAGTGTTTCTTGAGTTGTGTGTGGTGTCTTGTATGATTTTTTACTAGAATCATGCTACATGAACAATACTTTGGAACAACAAAGTGAACAATACTCTCACATGAAGTGTGGGGTCCTCATATGTGGATCTCACTTCCATGTGAGAGCGTTGTTCACCTTATTGTTCAAAAGTGTTGTTCATTTAGTATTTTTGTTTTTACTATTATAGATTTGTGTTTGTATGTGGTTTTTGTCTTCTATATCTTGGACTATTACTTTTGTGTGTAGTTTATCATCCATTCTTGGCTGACGTTAGAAAATATTTTCAATATGTCATTATCAGCCTTTTCAACCATCCGCGCATAATATATGCCTGCAGATTCGTTTATTTGTTGAAAGATTAGTGTACCTGAGATGACTATTTTTCGCAGCTATTGTGTTTAGCTTTGTTTTATTAACCTGGAATTTCACATTTTTCTCGTCTATTTCTATTTTTTAGCCGTGTTGTCCTTTTTTAGCTTCTTCATATGTGATGTTTGTGCGGTTTTTTTTCGTTCATTACTTCTTCTTTTTTCCTTTTATTAGTGGATTTTGATGTTTATATACAACTAGAAACTGCCTCTTTTCTATAACATCAAATTAAGTTATTGTTTAAGAGATATATAGTGTTTATGAAGTGTTTTTATTTGATGAGATTTATATTGTTTTTTTTTTCATGTGTTGATGTACTTGGATTTAAACTGTTGAATAATTATTTATAATATTTTTTTATGTTGGGTTAATTTAAGATCTATTTTATCTATGCTTTAAATAATTTTATATGTTTTGTTTCTTCTAGGTATTTAGTAAGAGAGTTTATATTGGTATTAGTATCCAAATAAATAATGTCTTATAAGTTTAAGAATATATTCTATCTTTTCCTTGTACCATTAAGGTTTGAAATGTGTGCACATTAATAGTTTTTTTCTTTTCTTTTGTCGGTTATTTTTCTTTATGACTTCTCATTTATTAAGAATGACGTTATACTATTTTTCTCATTTCTCACCAGGTAACATGTTAGATGTATTTTAATCGGACCAGTTCCTTAGTTTAGAGGGTTCTTTCTTATTTTAGTTTGTTCTAACAAATTTTTTATGTTCTCTTCTTAAAGTTGTAATGTGACAACTACAATACGCGGGACATGGTATTTATTAAACTCCTAAAAAAATTCATCTCATCGATGTCGTGATAAGGATTCTTTTACAAAATATTCAACTTCTACTATGAATGATGCAATGGTGAATCATTTTCATAAGATAAATAAAGGTATAGATTCATCATAATTCTCCATGTGCATTTTCCTTCTAAAAAAAAACATAAAATGCATGCTTTTATTGTTGAAGCTTGTCCTAATTAGTTCCATTTTTTGATCATGGCTTCAGGCAGTAAAGAATCAAATGTTGCTCCTTCTAATTCCCATGGGACTGAAAAATATAATGAATGCATGATAGGATTCAAGATGTATCCACCAATTATTGAATCCTACTTACTAAAACCCCCCACGGTTTGTAGCTTTTGCGATTAATAGAAATTTGATCAATAAAGCAAATGTTTTTGTTGTTCTCATCTATATCTATATAATATATTAAAGTAGCTGAGTCAATGGTAGTCAAGAACACAGTTTCCCTCCAAAACTCTTGTACTATGTGCAAATTTTATTTATTTATTTTTTTTTTAATTTTTGGGGACTTCAATATTTATCATGTTCACACTGCTCATATCTCTCATTCAATAATATCAACTTCAAAACCCACTTCAAAAATAGTTGGGCGTTCAATATTTATTTATCATTTTCAAAATCGTTGCCGTCTATTTACAGTCATCAATATTTATTGTGTTTACATGGCTTCTATTTCCCGCCGCCTAATTACACCAAAAAGTCAATTATTTTATTTATTTATTTTTTTCCTTTTTCGTTTTTTCAGAATTTGTTTCATTTTTTTCCCGTTTTTCAAAATCCGTTTATTCATTTTTGTTTTCTATATCTTTTTTTTTTCATTTCCCGATGTACAATCTCTTTCATTTCACTACATATAATTATTATGAAGATATACACAATAATAAAAGATTCAATTAAATTGTTATTTCTTTGAAAAAAAATGTGTACTATTTAACATGATCCATCTGCTCCACCTTCTATTTATCACGTTTTATGATTCAAAATTTTTGGTGCAGTGATAATGCTTATCAATTATTAATATTACTAACCAGTTGAAAATAAAAAAAATCATAAATTATTTTTTTAAAAAGTAAAAAAGATTGGCACTAATTTCTTCTTCAAGACCTGTGATATTTTGAGTCGTTGAACATAAATTTGGGTTTCTGACAAAAAAGAAAAAATATTAAAAAAATAATATTGTAGAGAAAGTTTCGAAAACAATATAGAATACAAAATTATTTTGGACTAATAATGGATTTATAAGATGATTGTTAAGGGATTTCTAGGAAAACACAGATTTCTTTCTCATCACAACAACGATACACTGGAATATGAGAATTTGTTAATAATCTATTTATATTATGTTCTAAATTCTCCTGTTAGGTTTGCAATGTGTTAACTAATGTTGGGCTATTTAGAATAGTTTTGGGTTGGATAGATATGTTAATGGTTTCGGCCGTTCAGTGAAGAAAATTATTATTCATGGGTCAGTATATATATTTGATGAAATTGTATATCACATTGTATAAAAACAAGAAACTAGAATTATTATTTTTTTAAATTTGCTTTTATTGAGAAGTTGTTTTTTTTAATTTTTATGATATAAGAACGATAATTTGTTTGGTTTTACTTATTTATATTTGGTTTTTTTTTTTTGTGCCGAGACCTCTCTTTTCATAAAAAAATGTGTTCTTTTAATGTTTTCAATCTTACAAATAAATATTTGTATTCAGTTATACAAATCCAAAGTAAAATTTTCAGTTAAAAATTATGTCGAAATTTATTACTAGATAATAATCTCTCCGTCCTACAAAGATAGACCACTATTTCTTTTTCGTCTGTCCCAAAAAGATAGTCCACTTTATTTTTTGAGAGTGAAATTAATATTTTATATTCCATTTTATTCTTAATCTGTGTGAAAATGAGTAGAGGATTATCCATATGGGACGGAGGGAGTACTAAATTATAAATCACATCATACGTATAGTTTTTTTTATAAATAATCTTATTTTTAGTTATTTAGTACATCTAAAAATTGGAACTCTTTTTTTTAGCGTATTATTAAATTATTAAATATTTTTATAGATAATTACATTTAATACGTAATTAATTTTTTATAATAATTGTGATATTTTATTGGTCTTAATTTTATGGATAAATATATGGTTTAGTCATACAAATTCAATGTCAAATTCTAAATTAAAATTATATCGAAAATTTATAAACATTCATATTTTTATAAATCACGTTGTATTGAAATTTTTATAAGTAAATCCTATTTTTTAGTTATTTGTTACATATACATATTAAAGTTCTTTCCTATATCGCATTATTTATCAAAATTATTTCAATGACAATTACATTTAATTCTTAATTAATTTTTTATTCCAAAAAGTCTCATATCACATTTCTTAACATTAACGGTTAACAAATTTATTTATATTGTTTGAAATGATATAGTTATTAATGATTTTTGTCCTAACGGTTAATTTTAAAATTTCAAAAAGTAATTAACCATGCCAAGATATTATTTGGTATATTTTAATTCAAATTTTATGATATTTTTTCACAACAATATATAAATTGTCCCCCAATTTACTTAACTAAAAATTGAAACAATCAATACTAAATTATAATTTCAATCAGAAAATAATTACGTTGTATAAATATTGAAAACTTAAAGTATCATAAATTTGATGCAATATCTTTGTCAACCTTGTAATTTTTTTTTATTATTATTTTTAATATTATTACTATTATTATTATACATGTTTTTTTTATTGTTAATGGTCAAAATATTTAATTTTATCTTTTATATGCATGATCTCTATTATTAACTTTTTTATCTATTATTTGAATATTCATAGTACATGAATATTGGAGATCATACATTTTAAGTGTTCATTTTGCAAGGTGAATTTTTGGTTCGAGGAGAGAGTGAATAATCGTTACAAAATTTGACGATCATATTCTATAAGATCAAATTATATCTGACAGTAATGCAGGACACAAGTTCTTTATTTCAAAGATATCGTTGAGCCATTCGAATTATAGGATACTTACTAGATTTCAAAAAAGGCAATTTTCATTGATAATATCATATGCCATGACTATCAATAAGAGTCAGGTACAATCATTTTCACATATATGACTTCTCCCTAAAAGGTTGATGTTTATACATGAAACTAATAAATGATGAACTTATCTATTATTTGTGAATATTATTTATTTTGTTTGAGAATTCATTTAATTTCGAATAAGATTATTTTATCTAGACATTTCTTCCCGTGCATCGCACGAAATGATTCACTAGTGGGAAAATTAAGTTACATGCTATTGTTGTACCAGATGAGCTTTTCCAATTGTTCACTTTGAATATACATGAATCACGAAATTCAAGAACTATTTGTAATAGTTATAATAATCATTTTGCATTCTCATTGTTCACTGTAAAGTTTGATAAGGATTTGTGTAAGATGAATAAAGAAATTTATAATTTTAGGGTTCAGGGTCAATTCTACCATTACATAAATAATTTAGTCCCCACCAATGGTAAACGATATTTGTTACGGCTATATTTTACGATACTGAACATGAATTACAAAATATCCTTGAAGGTTCGTGCACTACAAGTATATCCTTATGCAAAATTCTTCCGCTCACTAAACAACATAGAAGCTTTAGAAACATATAAAATACATATATGATGTAACCCTAGCCTTGATCAACGAGTATTTAACACATCATTAACGTCTCAAGTTGCAGCACTTTGGGTTGATGAAGATCCAAATGCAGATGTTCACATTGGAGATATATTTGTTTATTGTCATTTTGATAATTCACGTAAAGTTCACTATTACTTTAGATTTTACGATCCACTTCAGTAACCACTATTCTTCCCATTCGGTGAATTTAGATGGCATGAGGGTATTGAATGTTTCAATATGCTAAATCCTGACACTTTGATCACTAATGAGATTGCTGTGGATGTCTACAATGTCAATTTAAGCTCATGAATTTATTGAAAAAGAAAATGTAGTTCATGAAAAAATCAAAAATAATTTCAATATTTATTACTCATTATTTCTATTTGAATTCTTTTGTTGTATTTATCCTTAGACAGATTCTTATGTATTAAGGTCTTTATCGTTTTCATGTTCTCTCATACAAGTTTTAAAAATCCCGTATATTGTTGATTGTGTCTTGTCAAGAGCATTATTATTATAAAATTCATATTTGAAAAATAGGTAACTGATGTGTTTCGGACCCTCGACAATCGGAGTCATAGCAGGCTTGATGGAAAAACTCAAGTAATTCAAGTCAAAACGGAGTTAATTGCAAATTGGAGCAAAAATCGGAGCAAAAAAGGACCAGTTTGATCCTTACATACGGCCGTAATGCCCTGAAGGTCACGACCGTAATCAAGCTACTGGTTAAGATGCGAGATTTCGATTTTACACTTACGGCCGTAATAATCTCGATCACGGCCGTAACATGCGATATTAATTTCCGAGATTTTTCATATTTTGCAAATTTTTAATTCCTTTTCTTTTATTTAGTTATTTTAGTATTTTACTTTAATTAGAATTCTATTTTGATCCAGTTAGGGTTGATAGGTTTTTGTTTGCTTATTTATACGCTTTTTCCATTCATTGTATTTGAGACTTTGATTTTGATATAACGGTTTTTATTGTGGATTCAATAAAAGATATAGGTGGATTCCTATGTTTTCGAACTTATCAAGAATATTTCTTGTGGCGTTCAAATATCGAACTTATCAAATATTTTTTGAGAATATTTGTGGCGTTCAAATCAGAAACTCATCAAGAAGATTGAGCAAATTCTTGTGGCGTTTTGAAAGTCGTGGTTCTTTATTCCGCATCGTCGAGCCATCGCGTCGTGAATATCGGGTCATGATTAATCCGTCCAACCACAACCTGGGTTCGGAACTTTCTGGCGTTTCTTCCACGCTTCGAATCTTATCATCTGGTATCAGAGCTGAACTCTGAATTCAGGTTTTTCTATCCAATTTGATTTTTATGTTTATCATCGAGTCCCATAAAAATCATCCATATCTTGTTGAGTGTTTTGTTTTCAGTTTTTTTTTTTTTTTGCGTTCTTCTTGTTCTTGAGTTTGTTGAGTCTTTAATCCAGAAAATCGTTCCAAAAAAATTTTAAAAGTGTTTGTTTTACTTAATTCTTATCCGAATTAAGTTTCGCTTGTTTTGTCGCGTTCGTGTCGAATTTTCAGATTTATATATAAAAAAATTTATTTTATTTTCCGAAAATTCATCCATTGTTCAAAAAAAAAAAAAAAAAAAAAGTCATTCCAAAATTCAAAAACCACTTTCTTGAATTTCTTTAAAATTCTTGATATTGATTTCCTTCCAAGTCAATAAAAGTCGTTCTTGCTATTTGATGTCTAAATCATCTTCATTCTTGAATTTTTTTAACGTCACATAAGGAATGGATTATGATCCGAGTTTTTTATTCCAAACTAGATGTTATGTGGATCATAAGGGGTGCAGTTTGGCGATTGATGGAAAGTGTTTTACTAATTTCGTTAGTAGTACCGTGATTGAAAAATTATGATTACCCCTAGAACCACACCATAAACCTTATAGGATGACCTGGATGAGGGAGTTTGGGGATTTCAAAGTTAGCAAACAAGTTCTAGTGTCTATTACCCAAGGAAGGTATAATGAGGATGTATGGTGTGATGTAGTGCCATTGAAGTCTTATCATATTTTATTGGGAAAACCTTGGAGACGTAGGAGGGAGGCTGATTATGATAAGAGTATGCACATATACAAATTCCTTAAGAAAGAGGAAACATGTGCACTCGGCGGACTTGGGAATCTCGGGTTGAATTGAATTGCTGAGTGTTTTCTGCCATATTAGAGATTAAAGCCCGCGCTTGTTCCGGCGTCTTGTCCATCAGTGCTCCTCCACTTGCGGCATCTATCAAGTTTCTATCCATCGGTGCTAAGCCTTCGTAGAAATACTACACCAGGAGTTGCTCATTGATCTGATGGTGGGGGCAGCTCGAAATGAGTTTCTTGAAGCGCTCCCAGTACTCATATAATGTCCTGCCATTGCTTTGGCGAACCCCGCAAATCTCCTTCCGGATTGTACCAACTCTCGATGCAGGGAAGTATTTTTCCAAGAAGAGCCTTTTCATGTCGTTCCAAGTAGTAACTGTCCCCGATGGCAGACAATAGAGCTAGTCGGTTGCGGCATCCTTCAATGAGAATGGGAAGGCTCTCATTTTTATTTGTTCCTCGGTAATGCCCGTGGGCCTCATACTGTCGTAAACCACATGGAACTCCTTTAGATGTCTATATGGATCTTCACCGGCATGTCCCCGAAAATTTGATGCGTGTCGCAATACACCAAAATAATAAATAATTCCTTACTCGCTAAATATTAATTAATAATGTAGTAGTGAGAGTAAGGGTCGATCCCACGAGGAACGGAAACTAATTTTAGTTGTTCGATCAATTAGAATGGAATGGAGGGGTTTTGTTGTTTGAAATTGCTTAAATGAAAACTATGCATAAAAATAAACAATTAAATATGACTAGAGAAATAATATGAGAGGAAATCTTGTTCTCGAGTTCATTTGTACCCTCAATTAATGTTATATCTTTCCTTGTAACGTGTTTCTATCCCTAATTCAATTATCAATCATAAATAATCAACAAGCTCTGATTATCTAAATTCTTCCTTATGTGTATTGAGTTTGGGAGCAAGAAATCCAAAATTATGGAAAGAATTGAAATAAGGAAATTTTTGACTTGAAGATTTACGGCCGTAACATTCCTTTTACGGCCGTAATTGAGTTTCTGCATATTTTCTACTTGCTTCACGACACTTTCACGGCCGTAACCTTATTTTCTTACGGCCGTAACACCTTTTCTTGCGATCGTAAATATATTTGCACCTAAGTCCCCAAACTTCATTTTGATCGCATTTTCGTCATTTTTCCTTCTTTTCTCTTCCTTTGTGATCCTATACAATATAAAACATAAAATGCATTAATAATACTTAGATAGAATCACATTATGGCATATTCAAGGATATAAGTGTATAAAATAAACGTTAATATAACACTTATCAAATCACCCCACACTTGAACCGTTGTTCGTCCTCGAACAAAGATTTGCAAAGAAAAGAATAGGATTCAAACAATAGATTACAATTTAGAGACATGAGGTTGCAACCCACTTTTCTTTAACAAGAATGTTCCATTGCATGATCGGATTGTGTTAGTGTGTGCTAGAGATGCAACGCCCTTTATTTCCCAACCCAATCATGGCTCGTTAAGGTTTATTTCCTTTCACCTCTCGTGTTCACTCACCTCCCAACCATTATTGAGTGGCTACAAGAAAAATAGTTTCGCCCAATTTTAGAGGAATTCATTTGCGTAAACCGAGTTATTCATGATGTGAATTCAGTCAACACAGTACCCCCGACCACATTCATACCACCAACCCTAGACCAAGCAATTCAAACCACTCATAAGTATATGTAATGGGTTTTAACACCCTCACAAGATATTTCCCTCTTCGCACAAAGTGTATAAGGGGTTAAATTTTCGCTCAGCTCTCTGCATGGATAAGTCAGTACCACAGATTGCCTTACTGTCATAGCCGGAGCCAACAATAACACAAGTGCAAAGCGAAGGTCTTTATTTGGTTGTAGCGGGGCTTCGGGTCAGGTAGGATAAAAGGATATATTTAGGCTGAGTCGAGAAGGAATTTCGCAAACTAAGTCAATTCAAAATAACATTACTTCCTTCTCCCTTAATATGAACTTCATTGTTTCCCGCTACCCAACTTTGTTCAAACTTGAATCTCGTTCTTGCTTTTCTTTTCTCTCTTTTTTTTTCACAAGTTGAGTGTTTGACATCCTCAACTACTAATTTTCATGACTAACTTCCTTTTCATTGCTTTTTCTCTTTCGATTTTTTTTTTAAAATCATTACGCAGTCATCAATTGGCACAAGATAGAATTACAATCCCCTGAATTCAGTCCATTTCACAACCAATGCTCAACAAAAGATAACCATTTCAACTTCTTGGACTAGACCATAGCACAATCCTCAATCAACAAAAGCTTGCGAATCCCTTCTCTATGGGTTCAAATCAAAACAGAGATAATGCGAAAGAAAGGGTATTCGTGGCTTGTAGCGTAGCATAAAAATTCAAGGAAAGGCTAAGGCTCAAAAGGGCTTCTAACGGTCCATGTAGCAAGGTAGGCTCTTTTAGCAAGTTAAATTTGGTTTAACCTATTGCCTTTGCTATAATTTGCACTTGAATCAAGAAGCTACAACGGTATGCACAAGAAAGCACATCCAATCATAACCCAACCATGCAGGACACACATCAAAGAATTACGAGCTCATAAGTATTAAGAACAGCTCTTAGGTTCAAAAGCTCACAAATTATGGTTTTCATGTGTTTTTCCCATCCAATTATGAGTTATAGGTCATTGCTTGATCTTCATTCCAAATCTAAGTCCATTGGTCGAGGATAACGGTTAAAAGTATTCAAACCATGACTACTCACAAAAGTATAACAACCGGGACGTTCAGGGTTATATATGTAGGAATAATCTGTCTATTTTGGGTTAGGTCGACTAGGTTGTAGACATTTGAATATTTTACTTTTCATTTTCAACCTATTTGTGAAGTTTTGGACGAGATGATCTCTATGTGCTCAATTTATATCCAATTATGCAATGATATTTCAAGAAAATGAACCAAAAGTGGGGTCGCTTCCTATCAAAGTATGGTTTAAGACCTAAGTAGCATAGATAGGTGGCAGAAGTAGATAACAAGATTAAAATGGGTGCTGACTCAACATGAATTTAATGTTTATACTACAGAAAGAGGATAAAGACATTAAGCTCACAATCAATTCCATTCCCCCCACACTTAGACAAAACAATGTCCTCATTGACAAGCAAAACAATAAAAGGGGAGTTATGCGCGAGGGCTACGTGCTATTAAAAATATGAAAAAGGCAGACTTACGGCCGTGAAGGTATGACTTACGGCCGTAAGTCACATTCTGAAAAAAATTTCAAAGAAACAATTACGGCCGTAAAAATGTAAATACGGCCGTAATAAGGCCTCTGTATAAAAAAAAAAACTGGAATTGAGTTACGGCCGTAACTAGGCCACTGGAAATATCATGGTTTTTTGTTTTTTTTTTTTGAAAAAAAATAAAATCAAATAAAATAAACTAAAAATAAGAATACGAAAATAAAGAGTCGAGGAGGTAAAGAAACTCCCCTCTCGGGTTGCCTCCCGAGCAGAGCCGCTGTTTACAGTCGTTGGCTCGACTGAGTCCTTTCTCATTCAACCGGGATTAGGTGGATTCCCAAAGCTCAATCTCCTCTTCGTGCTCTTTATTAGTGCCTGCAAAATAGGGAGTAGAGGTTTTTCATCAGAAATTGGTAATGAGATGGATGAGATTTTACCTGATTTCGGAGACTTTGGACAGTCCTTTCCACCAATATCGAGAACTTCCTGTACTAAAGAGTCATTCACATTAATAGAATAAATAGGATCTTCATCAAAATTTTTCACGGGGTCATAAATATTGAATTGAACAATTTCATTATCAAATTTCATGGAAAGTGTGCCACTACTAACATCTATCTTAGTTTTAGATGTTTTCAAAAATGGTCTACCTAACAAAATAGGAGTAGAGTTGGGGGAGTGGTCATCATTCATGTCCAATACATAAAAATCTGCAGGAAATACTAACCCGCCTACTTGTACTAAAACATCTTCAACTACCCCATCCGGATATGCATTGGAACGGTCGGCTAGTTGAATGATAACACTAGTTTCAGTCATTTTAGCAAGTTTCAATGAAGTGTACGTAGATCTAGGCATTACATTTATGGATGCTCCTAGGTCTATACATGCACGATCTATCCTAGTGTTACCTATTTGACAGGGTATGGTAAACATACCTGGATCCTTGCACTTGGGAGGCAATTTTCTTTGAAAAAGTGCAGACACGGATTCACCCATTCTTACCATCTCATTTCCATTTAGCTTTCTCTTATTGGTGCACAGATCCTTCAAAAACTTTGCATATCGGGGAACTTGTTTGATGGCATCTAATAGTGGAATGTTGATTTCCACTTTCCTAAACATTGCTAACATGTCCTTTTCTTTGCTTTCCTTGTTCGTCTTTGCCAATCTGCAAGGAAAAGGTGGAGGTGTTAGTTTAACATTTAACTGGGAGTCAGTTTTTACCTGAGGTTTTTGCGAAGCGTCGTTTCTCTTCCCGACTCCCTCCTTTTCATCTCCCTCCATTTCAGGTGCAACCGGTTCCACCCTCGGACCCTCAATTTCTTTTCCACTCCGGAGGGTTATGGCACTCACGTTTTTAGGATTTATCTCGGGCTGAGATGGCAATTTACCTCCAGATTGTGCCTCCAATCTATTTATGGCAGTGGCCATTTGGCTCATTTGATTTTCCAGATTTTGAATGCTTGACTTAGTATCCTGTTGGAATTGCATCGTGTTAGTTGCCAACATCTTAACCATATCTTCAAGAGACATACCTGAATTTTGAGGTTTTTGTTGATATTGCCCCTGTGGTTGGAAGGTTCCTTGCTGCTGGAATTGTCCTTGTGACTTGTTTGGAGCAAAACCTGGGGGTTTGTTATTTCCGTAACTCAGGTTGGGGTGATCTCTCCACCCGGGGTTGTACGTGTTTAAATATGGGTTGTACTGTTGCCTTTGAAATGGAAACCCTTCTGCGGCCTTTACCTGTTCATTGTTTTCTTCTTGCAATACCGGACATGTATCCGTTGGATGTCCAAAGTTCGAACAGATTCCACAGGCTTTGGGTTGCTTCGAATTCCTTACAGCAAGCTGCTTAACAAGATTCGTCAGTTCATATAATTGACCTTCAATATTGGAACTATTTACCTCGTTCACTCGGCGGACTTGGGAATCTCGGGTTGAATTGAATTGCTGAGTGTTTTCTGCCATATTAGAGATTAAATCCCGCGCTTGTTCCGGCGTCTTGTCCATCAGTGCTCCTCCACTTGCGGCATCTATCAAGTTTCTATCCATCGGTGCTAAGCCTTCGTAGAAATACTGCACCAGGAGTTGCTCATTGATCTGATGGTGGGGGCAGCTCGAAATGAGTTTCTTGAAGCGCTCCCAGTACTCATATAATGTCCCGCCATTGCTTTGGCGAACCCCGCAAATCTCCTTCCGGATTGTACCAGCTCTCGATGCAGGGAAGTATTTTTCCAAGAAGAGCCTTTTCATGTCGTTCCAAGTAGTAACTGTCCCCGATGGCAGACAATAGAGCCAGTCGGTTGCGGCATCCTTCAATGAGAATGGGAAGGCTCTCATTTTTATTTGTTCCTCGGTAATGCCCGTGGGCCTCATACTGTCGCAAACCACATGGAACTCCTTTAGATGTCTATATGGATCTTCACCGGCATGTCCCCGAAAATTTGATGCGTGTGGCAATACACCAAAATAATAAATAATTCCTTACTCGCTAAATATTAATTAATAATGTAGTAGTGAGAGTAAGGGTCGATCCCACGACGAACGGAAACTAATTTTAGTTGTTCGATCAATTAGAATGGAATGGAGGGGTTTTGTTGTTTGAAATTGCTTGAATGAAAACTATGCATAAAAATAAACAATTAAATATGACTAGAAAAATAATATGAGAGGAAATCTTGTTCTCGGGTTCGGTTGTACCCTCAATTAATGTTATATCTTTCCTTGTAACGTGTTTCTATCCCTAATTCAATTATCAATCATAAATAATCAACAAGCTCTGATTATCTAAATTCTTCCTTATGTGTATTGATTCAAAATAAGCTCTTTGAACCAATTCTAGCCATGGACAATCCTAAACAAGCTCTTAGGATTTAATGCACGACTAGTATGAAAATTTAGAAGAATAGATTGAATTGGATCGTTAATTACACAAGCTCGAATTAAACAATCAAAGTTGAATTATTACTAAACCTGCACGAGATTTATTTGCTACTAAAGTAAAGATTCAATGACAATTACGGATCAAGAATCTAAACATAGCATATTCATGAATCCAAAGATCAATAATCCAATTGGCCAAATTAAATTATTAATCAAATAAACTCAATTGAACATTCAAAACATAATAATCCAACAATTGAAATAAAGGAATAAATTCACGCTACTAATTTGTAGGAAAAGAAAATAACATAATTAAATTGACACAACTTTCCCTTTGAACAAGATATGGAATTTAGCCTAGCATGATTGTGGTAGATTCTTCAAGTTGCTTCATGAATTCCATTGTTGTTGATATTCTTGCGCTTGAAAATCTCCAAAGAATGCTCTATATTTTTCTCTCAATTTTCCTCAATGTGTAACCTCTTTCACAATAATAAAGTTTCTCTTTTTCTTGTCATGAAACTCCCTTTTTATAGCCTCAATTTCGTGCCCTAACTTTGGGAGCAAGAAATCCAAAATTATGGAAAGAATTGAAATAAGGAAATTTTTGACTTGAAGATTTACGGCCGTAACATTCCTTTTACGGCCGTAATTGAGTTTCTGCATATTTTCAACTTGCTTCACGACACTTTCATGGCCGTAACCTTATTTTCTTACGGCCGTAACACCTTTTCTTGCGACCGTAAATATATTTGCACCTAAGTCCCCAAACTTCATTTTGATCGCATTTTCGTCATTTTTCCTTCTTTTCTCTTCCTTTGTGATCCTATACAATATAAAACATAAAATGCATTAATAATACTTAGATAGAATCACATTATGGCATATTCAAGGATATAAGTGTATAAAATAAACGTTAATATAACACTTATCAGCCGTAATAATCTCAATCACGACCGTAACATGCGATATTAATTTCCTGGATTTTCCATATTTTGCAGATTTTTAATTCTTTTTCTTTTATTTAGTTATTTTAGTATTTTACTTTAATTAGAATTCTGTTTTGAGCCAGTTAAGGTTGATAGGTTTTTGTTTGCTTATTTATAAGCTTTTTCCATTTATTGTATTTGAGACTTTGATTTTGATATAACGGTTTTTATTGAGGATTCAATAAAAGATATAGGTGGATTCCTATGTTTTCGAACTTATCAAGAATATTTCTTGTGGCGTTCAAATATCGAACTTATCAAATATTTCTTGAGAATATTACTGGCGTTCAAATCAGAAATTCATCAAGGAGATTGAGCAAATCCTTGTGGCGTTTCGAAAGTCGTGGTTCTTTATTCCGCATCGTAGAGCCATCGAGTCGTGAATATCGGGTCATGATTCATCCCTCCAACCACAACCTGGGTTCGGAACTTTTCGGCGTTTCTTCCGCGCTTCGAATCTTATCAGTAACTCTATCCTGCTTCATGCTAGCCATCTTTTACTATAATATGTAGTCAACATGTATGTGAAGATCAAAATTGCTCGATTAGACTACTTTCACAATAATCAAACCCATATAAGAGTTGAAATTTATCAAGGAATTGTTGATAGTGCTGAGATGGGTGAAACTAGAGGTTTCAAAGTTGATTTCTCAAAAATATTTTGTCTTCATTGGCCTCCCTAGAGATAATAAAAAAAAGATATATAGATTCTTCGTCTTTAGTTTAACGCTTTGGGAAACCTAATTTATTTTTAACAATAACCTGTAATCCTAATTTAGTTGAAATTAACAAGAATTATAAAATAATGATGAAAGTCATAATAGAACTAACTTAATAGCGCGATTCTTTAGATCCAAATTGGAATAATTGAAGCATGACGTTTTCACAAGACATATATTTGGTGTGGTAGTTGCTTACGTATACATAATAAAATTTCAAAAAATAGGTCTTCCACATTCTCAATTTCTGTTAATTCTGAGTAATGGTTAAAAAATCACTTAATTCAATTGACAAAATAGTGTCATGTGAAATTCCAAACGAGAATGACTTCTTGTATTTATGCTCGTGTGTTATCAAATACATGATGCATGATCCATGTGGATCATTAGATCCTAATAATGTTTGTATGCATCATGATAAAACGCGTAAAAATAAATATCCTCGAGAATATGTTACGAATATATCTATAAATGAGATCTCTTACGCACTATATAGATGATGATTTGCAAAAGTTAGAGGATCCACTCTTAACAATAAATGGGTTGTGCCTTATAATCCTTACTTATTAAGAAATATGATTGTAATGTTAATGCTAATGTTGAAATTTGATCAACCATAAAAGTTGAGAAGTATTTATACAAATATGTTTATAAAGATCATGATATAATAATTTTTTGCCAAAATGCTGATGCACAAGATATTAAATGTTATGAATTTCAAGGTACCAATCTACTCGTCGGATATCTTCACCTGAAGCGATGTGGAGAGTTTAAGGAATTCTTTTAGCTGGGAATTTCTCTTCAGTCATTTCATTACAATTACATTTAGAAGACTACCAATTAACTAAATTCTTTCTAATGAGTCATTATTATGATGAAATAGCTAAAACTATTTTACATGGTTTGTTAAATGAGGATAGCAGCTATGAACTTTGTTTAGCGGAAGCAGTTACCTATCAAATGCCTTCCTCGTCATATAAATTGTTCACTACCATAATACTATTATGTTCACCAAATAATTAATCTTCTCTTTCGGAAAAGTTTAAAAAATTATTTGTTTGAGGATTATGTAAGAGATGGTATGTCTTACAACCATGTTGAGTTAAAAACAGTAAAATACATAAATTCCATACTCAAACCTTTGGGAAAAATATTATCGAATATAAATTTGTTCTGTACGATATCGATGTAGAAGAAAGTAAGATATTGTCAAATATGGTTGCTAAAGAAATATGATATTCTTTTGATGGCATTGATACCAATTCTGAAATTGTTTTAAAAAATATCAAAAGGCAGCTTACGATATTATTTTAGAAAAAGTTTTCAACAACAAAAATGGTGTGTTTTTCATTAAATGTCCTAGAGGAACATGTAAGACTTTTTTCTACAAAAAAATGTGGTCGTTGTGAGATCTAGAAACTATATTGATTAGCTTTACCTTCATCAGGAATAGTTGCATCCTTGTTACCAGGTGTCGTACTTCCCATTCAAGGTTTAAAATTTCTTTAGAATTAAATACTAAAACAACTTGTTCAATTAGTAAACAATCAGCTTTAACGGATCTTTTACAAATGACAAAATTACTTATATGGGATGAAGCTCCCATGTTAAATCTTTTTACAATAGAAGCTTTAGATAAGATTTTGAGAGATAGTACAATTTACGATGTACCTTTTGGTGGAAAGTTAATGGTGTTCAGAAGGGATTTCCAAGAAATCTTGCTGGTAAAATCAAGCTTCGTTTGTGGTCTTTATTTACAAAATTATCTTTACTACAAGATATAGAGCTTATCTAGATTTACCTTATTCTGATTGTTCAATTAATATCTGTAATACTGCTTTCACTTTTACATGTATCTTTATATTCCATGTAATACTTACGTAAAAATGGGGTGCGGGGGACCGGGGTAACCAACGAAAAACGTTAAACAACATTGTGGTGGAAAAGTAAATGTTAAATAGCATTGAGGGGGTGAATGTAAATGATTTTTATTGCTCCACGGTGAAATGAAATATCACAATGCGATTGAATGAAAGTTAATGTGAAACCGCTTTACAGCGGAATGAATCTGGTTCCAAGTAAGACAAATTGCCCATTGCGGTCTGACTGGCTAGAAGATGCACCAAGTGAGCTCATGATGTGAATGAAGTAAAAGTTTTGAAAAGTTAATGTGAAAGTTTGAAAAGTCTGAAAGTTAATGAAAATGGAGATACATATTTCAAAGTATTTAAAATATTTCTTATCATAACCATGCATCATGTGCATGAAGTTTGCTTATTGAGCTTTATATCATGTTTGTTTGGTTCTAACATGTTGTCAAGCTTCTTAGATCCACTGGTAAAAGATTGGAGTAAAATCTTAATCTTCTTAATCCCTTTTAATTATTAGCACGAGCGAAACAATATACACACGAAACAATTTGGCATGCCTATTGGGACAATTGGTGTAGGAAAGTTTAAAGCATCATACCTCATAAAAATTACAATAAGGAGGTAGTAGGACATCAATTTCTTCATTCTATAATTGAAGAAGAACAGGCTGAACAGAGCACAGATGCAGGAGAATCTCGAAGTCTTTATGAACCAACAACAAAGTTGAGTCGACGTACAATGCGTGCTTTTCTTGGAGAACTCACCCAGGACATCGTTGAGTAGGTAAATTTGAAAAGTACTCATACTCTAGAAAAACTTGCTCAAAAGGAAAATAGACATTATGACAATATGGATAAATAGTTAGGCACTTTGAACGAATTAATGAACAAAATGGTTGGTCAAATATGTCAATCAAATCCTATAGGAGAGCATAATAACTTTCAAACTATGAGCCTAATAGGTAATGACTTACCAAATGTAAATGTATGTAAATGTAAATGCAGGTTTCCCAACCATGAATATGAGTCAAAGTCTCGAAATGTCACATATTGGTACGTCCAATATGCGGGTCTTAGACCTTCCAATGCCGGAGGTGTTGGAACATTCACTGTGGGAGGTATCCTTAATATGAGGGAAAATATCCAATATACAGGATCAAATGCTACACGCACTTTTGACGGAGCAAACAAACCATTCAATAGTGTTAATGAAGTAAACAATGGTCCATTCATTGCTAATGCTCGGGCCAATCCTATCAAACCATCAGCAATGTCTTATGTACAATAGCCAGTAGGACCTCCATTTGATCTCAATGTCATGTTGAGAAAACAAATAATGGAGATTCTACATGACCAAATGGCCTTTGGAACACAACTAATAATTCGTCCAACATATAGGAAGCCTTATCCAGATTGGATAGATCAAGCATATCCTTGGCCTAGGGGTTTAGAGTACTTGAATTCCCTTTATTCACTGCTTTAGGAGTAGTGTCCACTTTAGAGCATATAGGGTGTTTCACATTACAATTTGGCAATGTCACAGATTATCACAAAATGAGACTATTCCCAAGTTCACAAACTGGGTTGCATTCTCATGGTTTATCAACTTGATAGTAAATTATGTTCAAAATTAGCAGAAGTTAGAGTAGTTATTCAATTCTCAATTTTATAAAACTGAATCTGATGTCACTTTAGCAGATTTAGCAAATTTGCGGCAACTGCTAAATGAGTGGGCTGAATCATTTCTTCAAAGATTTAAAATGGTAAGGAGTAAATGCTTTGTTCCTTTTCCTGAAAAGAATTTTTTAGAATCACCCAAAGTTGTTTTAGTTTTGAATTAAGAAAGAATTTCCAAGATAGGGAGTTCCTTGATCTATTTCAACTTAGCGCAAATATCGTTAGATATGAGATTCTATTGAGAGAAGATGAAGAAATGAAAAATGCTATTAAATCGACTTATTATAGAGATCCTAATTTTTAGATAAATGCCATTAATATTGGCCAAGATAAAGTCAATGTATGTGTAGCCGAGTTGGTCAAAGGAGACACATATGAATGTCCTGTATTGACCAAACTAAAAATATCAAATAAAAATGAAATGGAAAAAGAGGAAAACCAGAAAATCAGAATATTTTCATTTGATGTAACAAAAATCAACATATTATTCGAGTAGCTATAAGGATAAGCAGATAACACTGAGTGATAAGCATAGATTGCAACACTCTGAACAAATTAAGAGTGAAAAATATTATAAATGACATAATGCATGATCTCATATGACTAATAGTTGCTTGGTATTCAATAATGTAATACAGGATGTCATTGAATCTAAGCACATTACCTTTGATTCTAAAAAGAAGATGGCAGTAGATGAGTATCCTTTCTCGCAGTCAGTAATATTGATATGTTCATTCTTGAGTTCAAAACGAAGAATTTACCAAAGTTCACATTGGTGGTAGATGATGAAGAAGAGGACGAACCGCATCCTAGTGTTTTTGAGCGACTGAAAGGGAAAGCTATTGATAAAGTAGATGAGAATTTATGCTCTAGATGTCAGAAAGAAATCTTCAAGGTTACAAAAGAAGTAAAAGCAGATAGACAACCATTGCATCAAGCTAAGCTTCAACATTTCAAGGGACAAGGAGGAATAGAACCAAGGAAATCATATAGCCCATGGTAATATGCAAAGACGTTTGGGAGATCACCAAGTCATTCACAGAATCTCAAAACATTAATACTACAACCATATCTCTAAAATACATGGCATTCATACAATCCTAAGGCAGGAAGAGTAATCCCATTTTATTAGATGACGACAATGCAACAGAGGCAATATCAAAGGAAAATGGACGAATGATAATCTAACAGCAAGGTGTATGATAGCATAGGCAAGCAGACCATGTTTGAGTGAAGAATCAAGACATTTTAGAAGCCAAACAAGGTAATGGCTTGAAAGAAGCATTGAAAGAAGCATCATGAATTAAGTATGTTTGGAGATCAAAATCTAACCATAGATAGTAAGACGAAGATGATGTCGGACGGTCAACTAGCATCCAGATTGGCACTTAACCTCCAAACATGGCCAATAATTATGTGTTGTCCAATGAGTTTCAAAATGAAGGGAACGGTTAAACAATATTTGAGGAATTAGAAGTAGCATAGACGTTGGAACTAAAATGTAATATTGTTGTTCAGGTAATCCCACCAAGTGAAGAAACACAAAATTTGGATGATGATGGGATGACCGATGTAGAAAAGGAATTCGACTTTGAAGCAGAATGCAGAAAGAGGGGAGTATCACGTGGCAAACTTCTCAAGCAAATGTACTAGTAAGGAAATCCAACAGTAGGTTTATTGGGTAAATCATGTGGACGATCGTTCGATTATTTGGTTTTATATTGACTCCCAAGAGGAAGAAGAAGGTACCTTACGCTGAAAAAGAATAGGTCATCTCCAAGAATTTTCCCTCGACCCACTAGTTGGGGGAACACCAATTAGTCCCATGTAAGTAGAAAAGGTCAACGAATTCTAAGGCTACAAAAGGCATGTAAAATACTTTGTATATGGCAAAATTAATGATTGCACATTAATTTGGTCATATTAGGATAATTGTTGACATATAAAAATACTCAATTCAAACTCCCAATATGAGAGTCTGAAACATGATAGCTTATTACAATTAACAAGGCAATGTGGAAGAATATGGACAATTGGGCGATGGCGGAGGTGTCTGAACGATTGGATGAGGAGGCAATTTCCATAATTTACACCACGATATAAGGAAATTCATCAGAGTCACATGTGAGAAGTCACCACGACATGAACAATTAATGAATAATATCATGAAAAGTTATTTAATAAAAAAGAGTGGGCAACGGTTAAGAAAAGTGGCGAGCAATGATTATTACAAGATACGAAGCTATGGTGGCAAATCAAATGTTCAAAGCAGTAGGCAATTTTAAGTTAATTTGTATAGTAGAAAGTTAGATGTTTTGAATGACCAACAAATAAAAACTCTCAAAATAGAGATGTAATTTTTTTATCTTAGATTTTAGAATTATCCTAGTTTAATTTGTGTATTTGTTCCTATTAATTAAGTTTTCTTTAGTGCAAAACTCATTTTTTGAGACTTTATTTCAGTATGTTTGTTCCTTATACTTTCATATGATCCATTTTAATTATTAGCACGAGCAAAACAATATGGGCACGAAACAAAGCATTTTGTAAGCCAATCTAAAACATCAAAATATTAAAGTTTCCTCTTGGGTTTTGAAATAATTATATTTTTTGCTGTTTTGAGCTCATTTTGAGTTTTCGATTTTCGGAAATATCAAAAACGCGTTCACTTTGCCCATTTTCAGAAACGAGTTTTCCAAAACACCAAAAAAAAAATTACAAAGAAAACTCAAAACGAGTTTATTGCGTTTCGGATATTTTGTGTTAAAAAATCCAAAACGACCAAAACACGTGTTTTGAATTTTTTTTTTTTTTTTTTTTTTTTTGTAAATGTGAAACAATTCCTTCACTTGAAGTTCTTATATTATTTTGCCATTATATATAGATCCATGTTAAGATTTTTTTTGTAATTTTTTCTTTATTTATTTATTTATTTTATTTATTATTATTATTATTATGATTTTAAATGTGAGACACTTCCTTCACTTGAAATTCTTATATTATTTTTTCATTATATATAGATCCATGTTAAAAAAAAAAATTTTGTAAATTATTATTATTATTATTATTTTTTATAAAAGTGAGAGATACTTCCTTCACTTGAAGTTCTTATATTATTTTGTCATTATATATAGATCATGTTAAAAAAAAATATTTTTTTAAAAATGAGACACTTCATTCACTTGAAGTTCTTATATTATTTTGTCATTATATATAGATCCATTTTAAGATTTTTTTTTTTTTTTTTTTTTGTAATTTTTTTATTTTTGTAAAAGTAAGACACTTCTTTCACTTGAAGTTCTTATATTATTTTGTCATTATATAGATCCATGTTAAAAAAAAAAAAAAAAAAAAAAAAAAACTTCTTTTTTTTTTTTTTTGTAATTTTTTATTTATTAATATTATTATTATTATTTTTGTAAATGTGAGACACTTCCTTCACTTGAAGTTCTTATGTTATTTTGCCATTATATATATATCCATGTTAAAATTTTGTTGGTATGAGGTTAATTTTTTGTTTAACTGAAACAATATTAATGATGAATTTATTAATATAGAGAATTAACTGATTTATTAACATTAAAATTAATGATATTCAACAAATCAATCATTTTTTACATATAAAATATTACAAAATAAATATATCAAAAAATTACAAAGTAAACTCATTTTTCAGTTTTCTATTTTTGAAAACAGATTTCCAAAATCACAAAGAGAACATGTTTTCAACAATCCCAAAACAAACAACCAAAATTCAAAATTCAAAACAAAATCCAAAACTCAAAATCCAAAATCGAAACACAAAGAGAACAGCCCCTTAAAGTTTCCTCTTGGGTTTTGAAATAATTATAAAATATGTTTGTAAGATTATTTTAAACAGAATTTGTAAGTAAGATTATTTTAAACAGAATTTGTAACTTATTATTTTCCACTACAAAATTATATTTTTATCTTGTTTGACAACTTCAACAACGATAAGCGCTCAAAAGTTGAAACAAGTGGGGGTGTAGTAGGGTTCGCTGATTTGCAATATTTGACGATGGGGCACGTGACTATAAAATATGGGATCCACAGGGGCCGGATTATTTTCCTGGGCAGTTTCGTCAGTCTTCGCGCCCTTGTCGTTAGGGCCAACACTCGTGATCTTCGCGATGCACCCATTCTTCCGAAGCAATCTGACAAGACTCACTGGGTCGATACCTTCGCCAATCACTGTTAACTGGTTCTTTTCCTCTCCCTCCATTGCTGCTGACTCTACCCCTATAAAATAACGTTAACAATACTGTGTAAGTTCAAGTTTTCTTTAGCCCGCCTAAGTGGCGCTTAGGCTCCACCTAGGCGTAAGTAGTCCTCGGACGAAACGTCTTACCTTGATAAATGTTCGATTAATTTTGTTTATTTATTTATTTTTTTCCTCCTTTAATTAAAAGCCTTTCATTCGACTTTAGTTTCATGCTTTTAAATAATTTTATTTTATTGTACAAAAGTAAAAAATAAAAAGACGTTAGAAAATTTTCAAAGGAAAATTGTCCAAAAAAAATTAAAAAGCGTGAAGATTGTATAATTGACTATTTTTAGGCATTACTCAGTAAATATAATATTTTATAATTTTAGATGGTTTGTATGTTTTACTTTAATTATTAAATGATTCTTAGAACGATTAAAGATGTAAAATAATATTTAAAATAAGTAAACATTTTATTTTATTTTCGCACATAGGCCAACTGCCTAGGCTCATAAAGTTTGAAACTTGACCTCCACGTCATATACTTTTTAGAACACTGATTTTCTTACTATATGTTAGATAAAATTGATTAGACAATATTGAACAATATGGAAAAGAGGAAAAAACTTGAAACGTGTTTGATATCCTAGACGTAATCATGTGCAGTCTCGAGCACTAAGCAAGCTGGAATAGAAAAGATTTCACTTACCTGGGATGCTTACTGCGATCTTCATGGCCTTTGTTCTAAGCTTCGTAACTTGGTTGGACTCTTGATTTATGCAGCACATAAATGTCTCAACGATCCCTTGAGAGTTATGGCCATTTAACGAGACCTCAATGACCACCTTTTGCTGATCATGAAAAATATATATATATATATATATATATAAAAATATAAGAAAGTTTAAAGAATTCTTTTTCAATTTCTTGCATGTCAACTGTGTGTGTATTGTGTTAGTACCTTCATCCTTCCGTGGAATATAGACAATGAATGCAGTGGACAATGAATTAGCTTAGAAATTTATGGAATATCACCAAATTGGATGCGGGTACTTAGAAGATGACTGACTTATGTCCTTTATATATACTAGTCAAAAATTTTAAAAGTTTCACTTTTGGTCCCCAATCTATTGGCTTATTTTTCAAGTTGGTCCCCAACCTTTTGTTAATGTTGCACTGTTTTAAGTTGTTAGTCTTACTAGACAGTGTTGGGTATTTGACCCAAAATTCAACAAAGGCATGATTATGACAACTACTTTTGTTTTGCTCTTTCGGTGGTACAGAGGAGTAATCAGAATATGTCTCTTGGTGAAAGGAAAGAGACATGTCACTTTCATGATTAAAGGTAAAAGAAAATGGGCTACTTTTGACTAATTATGAAAGTTGATATGATTGCTCTATTCTTGAATTGTTGAAACCACGTGGTTGAAGTATTATAAAAGGGAGTGCATATTGCTTTGTTGAATTATACTGCAAGAGATACAGTGTCGTGTGCCTTGAAAGAAAAATTCTTGATGGCCATACTATGACCAATGAGAGAAAATTGTGAGCTAGCATATTGTGAAGTTTCTTGTAACTCTTTGTGGTGTAAATCAAAGGGTAGAAATTATATGTGGTAAAGCTCGTTTATTGTATTTTCTCTGTAGTCTGTGGGATTGGGTTGGTGAGTGAAAGTCTATATATTTGTAACAATTTAATATATAGTGAAAAGCTTTGGCGAGGGTCCGTAGACGTGGCAAGTTGCTGAACCACGTAAATTTCTGTGTTCGTATTTATTTTCTTGTTTGCTTATTTTATTTTGAACATCGAAAGATCCTGTGAGAAAATTAAAGTGGGAATCGACGTGTTGAAATTCTCAACAAGTAGTATCAGAGCTACAGGTGGTTCAAATAATTTGAAGCAAAAGAAAATATGGCAAGTACGATGTGGAGAAATTTGACTGTAGAATCGATTTTGACATATGGGAGTCATGAATGTGTTGATTCTATTTGTATTTCGCAAAGTTTTTGAAAATTCCAGCCCTGGAATCCGGAAAAAGAAGGAATTGTCCAAAAGGTGGAGCGGACTCGGCAAACTGCTCGAAGGACAATGCGACTCTCCTGGTGGAGGGTGATGGTGATGTACTTTTGTAAGATGGGACTTCCTTATGGCATGAAATCAGTTGCCATGATAGAGGATGTGTTCTTACTGGTGGGTACATGTGTTTGCACACGGGCATTGGTTTGGCGTTAATGCAAGGTGTGTGGTGAATTGATGTCGATGGCTGATGAGCTCCCAAGGAAAGCCAAACATGGGAGTTGCACCATAATTTTTCAGCAAAGTTTGTTTTGACATGTGCCAATGAAATTCTCGGAGTTTGTTGATAATTCTGAGTGATTATACTCATATGATGGAGTATGTGACTGTCAAAGTGGAAAAATACTTGCCTGTTACCTATTTTTTTTGGCTTGGAGGAATTTTGTGTCAAGGTGGAGATTGTTGGGTATTTGACCCAAAATTCAACAAAAGCATGATTATGGCAACTACTTTTGTTTTGCTCTTTCGGTGGTACAGAGGAGTAATCAGAATATGTCTCTTGATGAAAGGAAAGAGACATGTCACTTTCATGATTAAAGGTAAAAGAAAATGGGCTACTTTTGACTAATTATGAAAGTTGATATGATTGCCCTATTCTTGAATTGTTGAAACCACGTGGTTGAAGTATTATAAAAGGGAGTGCATATTGCTTTGTTGAATTATACTGCAAGAGATGCAGTGTCGTGTGCCTTGAAAGAAAAATTCTTGATGGCCATACTATGACCAATGAGAGAAAATTGTGAGCCTAGCATATTGTGAAGTTTCTTGTAACTCTTTGTGGTGTAAATCAAAGGGTAGAAATTATATGTGGTAAAGCTCGTTTATTGTATTTTCTCTGTGGTCTGTGGGATTGGGTTGGTGAGTGAAAGTCTATATATTTGTAACAATTTAATATATAGTGAAAAGCTTTGGCGAGGGTCCGTGAACGTAGGCAAGTTGCAGAACCACGTAAATTTCTGTGTTCGTATTTATTTTCTTGTTTGCTTATTTTATTTTGAACATCGAAAGATCCTGTGGGAAAATTAAAGTGGGAATCGACGTGTTGAAATTCCCAACAGACGGACCACAGATCGCGTCGAATTTTATGCAGAAATGGCGAGGTCTTCTTTTAAATGCAAATGGGGTGGAAAGCCGTCAAAAAAAAAAAAAAAAAAAAATTAAGAATCGGACCAACGTGTTTAGATCCCTTGTGGAGTTTCCTTATTTATTATTATTATTATTATTATTAGAATTAGGCTTATACAATTTGTTTACATTTCAATCAATCTTAGAAAAGTAACTATGAGACTTTAAATGACATTTTGTATACTCTCTTGTAGTACATAAAAACATTTAATTTAAATTCTTAGATTATTATATAAATAGAAGATGATTTGATTTTTTCCCCCTTCTAACAACCAAGATGTGACTAAAATGTTATCTTGCCACTAAATTCTTATGATATGTTAAGATTTAGTTCAACGTTTGACATTCAACCTTGAATTTTAGTTAGGTTGAAAAAGAATTTGACGTACAACAGGCCCACGTAAATTTTAAAATGTTAAAATTGGAGAGGAATTTTTTTAGAGATTTCTAAATTGGTCCCCAAAGTTATTTACTTTTCATTTTCATTAATAATTTTAGATTAAAATTAACTACTATTTAACTCTTGAAGGGAACCTAAAACTACCTTTCTCAATTTGCAAAAAATATTTTGTGCAAGTTTTATAATCTATACTGTAGAGAAAACAAGTGTAAACGAACCCAAAAACTGAGAAATATTATTGATTTACAAACTCGTTACAAAAATTGAAGAACGTTTGAGTAAAATATACAAGAGATTTTACAGAACCCCTAAGAAATCAAAAACACAAACTGCGTAAAACAAATCAACAAAAACTCTCAAAATCACAACTACAAATTGTGTTTACAAGAACACATAACCACTCCTTAACAGTTTCAGAAGATTAATCTAAATTTCTACTGAAAACAGAGTAAAAGGAGTGAAATCGCCAAGAAACCAGAAAAGGCGAAGAGAGAGAGTTTGAGAGAGTTCAGAACAAAAGAATGAACAGGTTCCAAAGTGTATGGATGAATCTGGACTTCTCATCCTTTCAGTTGGCGTATAAAACAAGCTAAATCCAACGGCCTGAACGGTTCCAAGTGGTTTGATCAAACGGCTGAAACCGAGTCAGTTGAAAAAATAAAACCGTGTTTTAAGAGAAGCACGACAATGACCGGGTTGTAGAAGGTGAATAAAGGGGCTCAGTATTGGGCCAAAATTAGAAAGCAAAGTTCCGGTTCTTGGGCTGAAGGCAATGGTCTGCAGTGTTGGGCCAACTGAATCTACAAATCTTCCCCGCAGTTGGTGCAAGCTGCAGTTTTCTTTAGTTCCTTTGATCAGTTCTGAAATCCTTCAGCATCTATAAGCAGTTCTCCCAAACATTTAGTTCCTTGCAAAAATACAGTAAACCATTATCAAATTTCAAAATGTTAAGAAAATTCAAAGCATCCTTAAACTTAGTGATAGGTATGATTTTAGTTCCAGCATCTGCTGGATTTAACTGAGTTGGAATCTTAACCATTTTTACAAAACCTTTTTCAATGATGTCCCTTATGAATCGAAATTTGACATCTATATGTTTGGACCTATTATGAAACATAGGATTTTTAGAAAGATATAAAATACTCTGGCTATCAGTACAAATTTCAATTTCAGGTTTGTTCAAACAACCAATTTCAGAAAGTAAACCCCTCAGCCATATGCATTCTTTAACTGCATCAGTGGCTGAGATATACTCTGCTTCAGTTGAAGAAAGTGCAACTAATTTCTGAAGTTGTGCTTTCCAACTGATGCAGGCAGACTTAAGAGTGAAAAAATTGGCAGATGTAGACTTTCTGTTGTCAATATTGCCAGCAAAGTCAGAGTCTACAAATCCTTTAAGTTCAAAAGCAGTTTTGAATTTTGAAAACATAAGACTCAAATTCAAGGTTCCTTTCAAATATTTCAATAAAGATTTAAGAGCTTCCCAATGGGGTTCCCCTGGATTACTCATAAATCTACTTAAAACACTAATAGAGAAAGCAATGTCTGGTCTGGTTGAGACCATTAAGTACATAACAGATCCTACAGCATTTGAATAAGGAACATTTTTCATTCTATGAAACTCTTCTGCAGTTTTAGGACATTGATCACTAGAAAGCTTAAAATGAGCAGGCAGTGGAAGTGAAACAGATTTAGAATCAAATAGAGAAATTTTTTTCAAAATTCTTCAATGTAACTCTTTTGATTCAGAAAAATTTTCCCTGCAGTTTTATTTCTAAAAACATCAATACCAAGAATTTTCCTAGCTGGTCCTAGGTCTTTCATTTCAAATTCAGTTTTTAAATTTTGTTTAAGACTGGAAATAGCCTGCAGGTTGTTACCAGCTATAAGCATATCATCCACATACAGAAGAAGATACATAGGATCAGAAAAAATATTTTTAAAGTAAAAACAGGAGTCATATGAACTTTTCTAAAATTTTAGGCTTTGAATGAAATTATCAAATCTTTTGTACCATTTTCTGGGTGCTTGTTTCAGACCATAAAGAGATTTCTGAAGCAAACACACCAGATCAGGTTTAGTTTTCTGTTCAAAACCTTTTGGTTGAGTCATATAAATGGTTTCATCAAGCATACCATACAAAAATGTAGTTTTCACATCCATTTGCTCAAGTTCCAAATCATTTTGAGCAACTAAGGCAAACAGGATTCTAATAGAAGTGTATTTGACAACAGGAGAAAAAATTTCAGTATAGTCTATGCCTTCCTTTTGAGAAAACCCTTTAGCAACTAACCTAGCCTTATATCTAGGTTTGCCCCCTTCTGAATCCCCATCTTTTATTTTATATATCCATTTGCAATCAATTAGTTTCTTATTAGGGGGTCTTTCTACCAAAGTCCAAGTCTCATTCTTAATTAGGGAATTCATTTCCTCTTGCATGGCAGCAATCCAAAAATTTTTATCTTTTGATTCCATAGCTTCTTCAAATGAAGTAGGTTCAGGATTCAAAAAATTAGACAAAACAGAAGCAGAATAAGATTCATAATCATCAAATCTAACAGGGGGTCTA
Organism: Ligustrum vulgare; assembly: GCA_963555705.1. Lineage (NCBI taxonomy): Eukaryota > Viridiplantae > Streptophyta > Magnoliopsida > Lamiales > Oleaceae > Ligustrum > Ligustrum vulgare. The sequence continues at coordinate 34,034,507 of OY743173.1, read as the reverse complement.
ATTTCTCTTCTAGTCCTATCTCTGGCTAATTGATAATTGTCTAAAACAAGTTCATCATGTTCTGACTGTGTAGGAGAAGTGGGTGCAGGTGATGCAGGCACATTATTATGCAAATGTTGGGGCTGCTCAGGCTGAAAGTAAGAATCATCAAAGCTTACTTCAGTTATCAAAAAATCATTTTCACAAGGTGGATTTTCATTCTTTTCAAACTTGCAAGGGAAAATCTTTTCATTAAAAATAATAGACCTGCTTAAAATAACTTTGAATCCACTTTGTTCTTTGACCCAAAGTCTATAACCTTTAACCCCTTCCCCATAACCAACAAAAACACATTTTAAAGATCTTGGTTCAAGTTTGGACTGAACCTGATGAGCATAGGCAGAACAGCCAAAAATTTTCAAAACAGAATAATCTGGAACTGCATCATTCCAGATTTGATCTAGAATGCTGTAGTTCACAGCACTGGAAGGACACAAATTGATAAGAAAACATGCAGTTTTAACTGCTTCCCCCCAAAATATTTTTGGCAAATTTGATTGGATTAGCATGCACCTTGTTCTTTCTAACAAGGTCCTATTCATCCTCTCTGCAACCCCATTTTGTTGTGGACTGTATGAGACAGTCCTATGTCTAAGTATGCCTTGATTTTTACAAAACTTATCAAATTCAAAATTACAGAACTCCAAACCATTGTCAGTTCTGATCACTTTAACCCTTTTGTTTTTCAAATTTTCAACCAAGGTAATGAAATTTTTGAAAACAGTAACAGTTCGGTCTTTGGTTTTTAACAAATAAACCCAAGACTTTCTGGAATAGTCATCAACAATCAACAGAAAGTATCTAAAACCAGAAACGGTGTTAACAGGGGCAGGACCCCAAAGATCTGCATGCAAATATTCAAGGATTACCTTAGATTTATGAACAACTTTGCCAAATGAAGAAGTTTGTTGTTTTCCCAAAACACATTCTTCACAAAAACTAAGTTTCTGAAAAATATTCTTTCCAAAAAATCCATTTTTCTCTAACCTTTTAAGTCTTTTTTCTCCTACATGGCCTAATCTTTTATGCCACAAATCAGACAGATTAACATCAACATTTTCAATAGTCAGAGAAGTAGGAGAAGAATATTTCACAGACACAATATAAATGCCATTGGTCTTAACTGTGCTTAAACATAACAAATTGTTTTTCAGAACATTTATGTATCCACTTCTGAGTCTTATTTCATAACCCTCATCATCTAAGATACCCAATGATATGAGGTTTCTTCTTAAATCAGGGACATACCTGGTTTGATTTAAGGTCAGATTATTATTATCAGCAAGTTTTAAAGTTACAGAACCTATTCCTTTAATGTCACAAGATACATCATTTCCTAATTTCACAGAACCAGAAGTATGCACAGAGAAGGTATCAAACAAATCCCTATAAGGGCACATATGGAAAGTACAACCTGAGTTTAAAATCCATTCATCTTTCAATTTAGAAGTGGTTGTGACATAAACAACTCCACTATTGTTTTGAATGTCTGCAGGTTCCTGTGGTTTATTTTTAGCATCATCTCTCAATTTCTTAAAGCACTTCTCAACTAAGTGACCTATTTTTCCACAGTAAAAACATTTTCTAGTTTCATCAGGCTTCCTATCAGTTTTATTGTCATACCTTTTAGTTTCAAACCTGTTTTGATTATAACTTTTATGATCATACTTCTTATCCCTAGGTTTGTTAGGTATGAATTTTCTATTTTGATATTCTTTAGCCTGTCTAGGATTGTTTTTATTTTGGGTCCAGGGTCTTAAATTTCCTCTAAATGAGTTTCTACCCCTATATGATGTGAACTCAACATTATAGGCCTCTTTGTGCTCAGTCCTAGATTATAATTCCTTATTCTTAAGAGATGTGTATATTATTTCAACAGACAATTTTTGCCCTGCATACTCTAAGGCATTCCTAATGTCCTTATATCTATCCCCCATGCCATTTAATAAACACACAACTCTTTGATCTTCAGTGGTTTTCTCTCTTGCATTTAGAAGATCCTGGGTTATTCTATTAAACATGTCTATGTTTTCTTCAGCACCCAGAGATGGATCAAACTTAAAGCTAAAGAATTGTTTCCATAAAAAACATTTGTTTGGTAAAGAAACAGTAAGAAAAAGTTCTTCAAGTTTGTCCCATATGTCTGCAGCAGTTTTAGTATCCCCTACTTTCCTAATCACAGTATCAGAAAGGTGAAGGAACAGGGTACTCCAGGCTAGTTCATCTAATTCAGTTCTTCTTTCCTCAGTCATAGTTTCAGGATAGGTTTCATCAATGGCTCTTGCACATTTTAATTGAAGTAATAGGGCTTTAATTTCCTGTCTCCATAAACTAAAGTCCCCCTTCCCATTCCATATTTCTACTTCTACCTTAGCAGTATTCATGATTAAGTCAAATATGGGAATCAACAAATGCACAACAAAGAGCAGGAATAATACAAAATAGGCAAAATTATGCAATCAAGTGTAAAACAGGGTTTTACAAATTTCAAAATGTGCACTATACAACACAAGGCACAGAGGATTCAAACTGCAGATAACAAATTATACAATAGCAACTGAAACTATGTGCAAGAATAAGTAATTATAACTTTCTTTCCCTCAACCCAACTTGGGTCGGCCAAGAACTCCCTCAGATTCGCGGATTCTCAAAAGGAATCCTGGACAACGGTGAGTAAAAGGGTCCAAGGGGGCTTCAACGGAGGGAAAAAGAAAGAAAAACGGAGAAATTATAAAAGCCCTTAAGAATTTCAAGATATCACCTGATTGCAACGTTTTTTTCAGAATTTCCTTTTGAAATTTCCAAGCAAAGTTAGATCTGACTTCAGATCTTTCAAGATCAAGTACCAAGAAGCCAAGTTACCACAAGATCCAAAGCCAAATATGCAGATTCACTCAAAGAACTCAAAGGTTTCAGAACCTCAACCCTGAGTCTTCAAATCTGGGGTTTTACGCCAAATTTTTGAAGTTTCAAAGAAAGAACAAAGATCCCTGAAACCCAAACGAAAAAACCCCAAAATAACAAAAAAAAAATTCCCAAATCAGAAAACCCTAAGGCTCTGATACAACTGTAGAGAAAACGAGTGTAAACGAACCCAAAAACTGAGAAATATTATTGATTTACAAACTCGTTACAAAAATTGAAGAACGCTTGAGTAAAATATACAAGAGATTTTACAGAACCCCTAAGAAATCAAAAACACAAACTGCGTAAAACAAATCAACAAAAACTCTCAAAATCACAGCTACAAATTGTGTTTACAAGAACACATAACCACTCCTTAACAGTTTCAGAAGATTAATCTAAATTTCTATTGAAAACAGAGTAAAAGGAGTGAAATCGCCAAGAAACCAGAAAAGGCGAAGAGAGAGAGTTTGAGAGAGTTCAGAACGAAAGAATGAACAGGTTCCAAAGTGTATGGATGAATCTGGACTTCTCATCCTTTCAACTGGCGTATAAAACAAGCTAAATCCAACAGCCTGAACGGTTCCAAGTGGTTTAATCAAACGGCTGAAACTGAATCAGTTGAAAAAATAAAACCGTGTTTTAAGAGAAGCACGACAATGACCGGGTTGTAGAAGGTGAATAAAGGGGCTCAGTATTGGGCCAAAATTAGAAAGCAAAGTTCCGGTTCTTGGGCTGAAGGCAATGGTCTGCAATGTTGGGCCAACTGAATCTACAAATACCTATACTGCCTATAAAAAGTCCAACAATGACAATATTTTTGGATCATTCTATTCTCGTTAATATTTTATAATATTATTTTTTTCATTGCCATTAATTCATATATCTACGAAATAAACTCTTCAGTATTTGACTAAAATTCCACCAACGTAATGACGTTAAAAGTTTTATTCGTTCTTTTGACATGAGTAATTGAAAAAATCAGAAAAGGTATAGAGAGGGTGAGCAAGTCTTCGATAGGTGATTTGATGTTCAAATGGTTTTCAATTTTGTGATTTTGCTGTAGTTTATTGAATTATATCGACTCTTATGCATCATAAGATGATTTGATTTCTTTTATAGTTATGTAAATGTGGCTTCCACAAAGGTAAATCGAGTTTTTCTATTCAAACTTCGGTTCATCTTTCATTATTGACTTATTGTAAATCAATATTTCCATGATAAAATTATCAAATTAGTACATAAATTGTTGTGTGCATTTTTATCAGAGAACGATGACGGATTTTATGAATTAAAATTAAATTAAATTTCTTGCATTTTTTGTTTCTTTCTTTATTAATATATTATTTTATGTGGTTTGTTTGATTTTGATTTATTTGTAGCATGCTCTAACGACAATGCCGACACCAAATTTCAGCATTGAACTCTTATTTATTTCTGAAAGAGTGGTACTCAATTGATTCACATCGCATTTTTTGAGTGTGTTATAATTTCATAAATTTGTCTAATATTTCACTGCTTTTTTTTTTTTTTTTTTTTTTTTTTTTTTTTTTTTTTTTTTTTTTTTTTGAGAGAGGCACTGCTTTTTTTTTACTTAATTAATGTATTTTGAAAAGGTAATAAGAACAAATGGTCCCCCAACCTTTAGGTTTCTTGCGAAAATGGTCTTCAATGTTTAGATTTTTGCATTTATACCCTCAGAATCACCAAACGTTGCAAAAATGGTCTATACCGTTAGATTCCGTTAGTTTTTTCCGTTAAAAACGTGTAAATAACACAAATGGATCCTAACATTTGAGTTTTTTACGATAATAGTCCTTAACATATTAAGGTCACATTTGACATTTTTATTTTGTAACCTCCAAACGTTTGGCGTATTTAGTCCCTAACATATTAAGCCCCTATACGTTTGACATATTTAGTCCCTAACATATTAATCCCCTATTTGAAATCAATTATTTCAAATAATATGGTTTGTAATTGTAATTTTTTGAAGAATTTGTTGTTAAAAAAATTGAATTTATTTGTAAATTATTTTATTGATAAAATGTGTAGTTAAAAACGAGTTTTAAAAAATAAAATTTATTCTGAATTTCTAAAATGCACAATAAAATATTTAACAAAAATTCACCATTTCAACATATTGGAAAAAAAATAATGAATCCATGGAACATAAACAAACAAATACATTGGACATTATTTTAGAAATTGAATAAAAAATATGTTTTTATCAATTCTATTTTCGATTTTGAGAACTGATCAATATCGATTTTCGAAATTTCCTTTTTTTTTCAAAACTCATTTTTTTTTTCCATACGTTCTATTAATATATTTTTTTAATTTATGCATAAATTTAAAAAAAAAATTAAGAGTTAACCAAAATTCTCCAAACTTACTTTTCAAATCGATCGATTCTCAAAATCGAAAATCGAAATCGAAAGTAAAATTGATAAAAATATATTTGTTATTCAATTCCTAAAATAATATCCAATGTATTTATTTGTTTATATTCCATAAATTTTTTTTTTTTATCAATAAGTTGAAATGTTAATGCGGTGAATTTTTGTTAAATATTTTACTGTGCACTTTAAAAATCTAGAATAAACTTTATTTTTAAAATTCGTTTTCAACACACATTCTATCAATAAAATAATTTACAAATAAATTCAATTTTTTTCTTTTACTTTTTAACCACAAATTCTTTAAAAAAATTACAATTACAAACCACATTATTTAAAACGTAATTTTTTTTAATTTATGCATAAATTAAAAAAAAAATATTAATACAACGTGTGGAAGAAAATGAGTTTTGAAAAAAAAATGAAATTTCGAAAATTGATATTGATCAGTTTTCAAAATCGAAAATAGAATTAATACAAACATATTTTTTATTCAATTTTAAAAATAATGTCCAATGTATTTGTTTGTTTATGTTCCATGGATTCATTATTTTTTTTCCAATAGGTTGAAGCGGTGAATTTTTGTTAAATATTTTATTGTGCACTTTAAAATTTTAAAATAAAATTTATTTTTTAAAACTCGTTTTTAACCATACATTCTATCAATAAAATAATTTACAAATAAATTCAATTTTCTTAACAACAAATTCTTCAAAAAATTATAATTACAAATCATATTATTTGAAATAATAATTTTCAAATAGGGGTTTAATATGTTAGGGACTAAATATGTCAAACGTATAGGGCTTAATATGTTAAGGACTAAATACGTCAAACGTTTGGAGGTTACAAATTAAAAATGCCAAACGTGACATTAATATGTTAGGGACTATTATCGTAAAAAACTCAAAGGTTAGGGACCATTTGTGTTATTTACACTTTTTAACGGAAAAAACTAATGAAATCTAACGGTATGGATCATTTTCGCAACGTTTGGTGATTCTGAAGGTATAAATACAAAAATCTAAACGTTGAGGACCATTTTCGCAAAAAAATTAAAGATTGGGGACCATCATGTGGTTATTACCTATTTTGAAAATATAGTATTGACTTCATGGTTGTGAGATATTAGGTAGAGTAATGAAAAAAAAATTAAAAAAAGATTCACATCGCATTGGTGTGTTATAATTTCATAAATTTGTCTAATATTTCACTGCATTTTTTTTCTTTGGAGAGGCACTACTTTTAAAATCACTTAATTTATGTATTTTGAAAATATAATATTGACTTCATTGTTGTGAGATATTAGGCAGACTAAAAAAAAAAAAAATAAATAAATAAAATATTGTTCAAAAATCATAGCAAATGACATTTTCTGGACCGATCGCCAAAGAGAATATCAATTCACTAAGCTCTTGTTCAGTTTTCATTAAAATTTTCTCACTTTTCTATAGTATTAATCCTAACTATTTATTAAAAATCAAGCCCATAATATTTAAATTTTCAACAAAATTTCAACCATTCATTCTTTTAAAAATCACTATTTATTTAAAAAATACTCATTTTAACTGGAATCAAACACATTCTAAATAGATGGATTGAAAGTCTGAAGTAGTATTACCGACTGTTCGGAGGCGGAAAAAACGTTTTTTTTGGTTTTTTTCGCAAATCACGAGGTAAATGTAGGGTTAAAAATTGGAGAAAAAAAAAATGTATGGTTAAAAAATTGCATTGAAAATTGTACCGATTATAAACAAAAAAAAAATCAAAGTTACTGAACAGTAGCTTAGAAACAACTTTATTTAAAAAGAGCATAAAGTGAAATAATGAAAAAAATATGTCAAATATGCACTGAAAGGAAATGCATAGATATTCTATCATAAAGTGAAATAATGAAAAAATATGTCAAATAGGGAGCAGTAGCACCATTATCTTCTTAGGTATATAAGTATACACAGTATATTTTCACAAAATTTCTTTTAAATTAAGCTATAATTTATATTTTGTGCTACCTTTCTTTAACACATTAATAACCAGAATTTGCTATGTTTAAGTTCGCCAATATTTACAAATAACTTGGTTGATGGTTTATATTCCCGACATATTTTTCTCTCGGAAAGTAATTTAAATATATTGGCTAATTTTATCTGGTAGATTCATGTTTTTTAAAATTTGCACTTGTTGCCAACAGTAAAATGTTAAACATTTTCTTTGTTTCAAATGGCAATATTTTAGATAAATTCTATGCTATTCTAACCACGTGGATGAGTATTTCAAGTCTATTAATTCCTAGATTAGAGTAGGGAATGTAATGACACTGTAAAATAAGACATGAATCATAAAATTAAGATTCTCCACTATAAACATATTGACTTTTTTCTTAACCGACCCTTGGAACATTTTAAGAACATAAGTCGGAGAAATTTTCAAATATGTGGTTGAAAAGTTGTTAAAAAGAGTAAAAATTGATAGATCACTTAAAAATGTGTGATTAAAATTGAGTTTGAAAAAAAAAAAAAAAAATAGAAAAAGAGAATAATTCCCAAGGCGTGGAGAAACTTTTGAGAAAGATCCTGAAGAATCAAATTCTCCAATCATAAACAAGTAATTTACTTGCAATGACGCCAATCAACGTGGGGCAAGACTTCGCAAAGACTTTGCCTTTGACCTCCTCTAATGTTCACATTTAACCACTAATCACCCTAACAACTCTTCTAATTGTCTTTAATCGTGTGAATCAATTGTTTGACCTCCATTATATTTCCTATATATATGTCCTAATCATAGAATAATCAGTCCGGAGTAGTAGTAAAAATGGTTATAGAATGACCAGTGGCGAACACAGGTTTTTTGTGGTACTGGGACACAATTTGTGTTTTTGCCGATTGTCTATACAGGGGTTCAGGGGTAGTGCCCCCGAAATTTTGTTTTTAGGAAGAAGATCAAAAAATGAAAAAGTATTTGAAATTTTATTACAATTATTCTCTACGCGTTTTCATACTTTGATAACGTTCCATAATTACATCATTGTCAATATTAAGTAACACACCTTTCTCAATATTTGCTACATCAAATTCAAGAATGTCACTCCAAATATCTCCAATATTATCCCGACATTGAAACATATCTTCAATTTCAACATTAGTTTCTTTATCAAGTTTCTCAACCCTTTCATTTATAACTTCATTTTCATTACTTTGTTTATCAGAAGAAAACATGGATTTACGCTTAAAATATTTTGCAAAACTGATACAAACAAACAAATAAATAATTGTAAACACATATTAGCCCTAAAATCTCAAATAATCCAATATAATTTTAGGGAATCGGGTAATGACTATGTTCAAGAATTAACTGATTTTTTGTTTATTTTTAAAAATAAAAATAAAAAGTCGAAATTTTACTGTGGCACTTGTACCTACGGACCCCTATGTGGGTCCGCCCCTGGAAGTACCTATGAAGAAACAAAAAACATTATTATAAGTGGTCGAAAATTACATAATAATACCTTGTCTTAGAGTAACTTGGGGTTAATTATACAACTGATCGCTAAATTTTCCAACTTGTTACTATTTGGTCAGTGAATTTCAAATATGTTAAATAAGCCACTGGACCTATCAAAATCTTTGTTGTTGTTTCAAGAGGAAATTATATAAAATGTACATTTTTTTATAGTTATTTGCATAAATGACCCATATTAGTGTCTTGTCCATTTTGCTAAAATTTGGACCGAAATGCCCTATATACAAATTTCAAATCTATATCTATATATCTTACTATCTTTCAAAGAAAGAGACTTTCATTCATCATTCACAACTTGTTCACGCCGATCCAGCGGCGTACAAGCCTCACTTAGGAAGTTTGCAAGCTCAGCGTCCAAGGTTCGAATCCCCTCGTGCAATCTTTAATTTTTTTATTTTTCTTTTTGATGGCACTTATATTTGATTAAAACAACTTCGTTTTAGCACCAACCTTATCAAACTGACATCATTTTCATCTCGAGTTCCTACAAAATGCCTGTCTCTCTCTTACTTCTCTCTCTCTCTCTCAGTACACCAGACCTCTCTCTATCTCTATCTGCTTGACCTTTCTTTCTTTTGTCTCTCTCTCAATCTCAATACGGCGCCATACCTCTAAAAGGAGGAAAGTTAGCCAAAAACTCCAACCCAAAAATGCTGACCTTATTCTCACCCAAGCATTTAAAACAAAAAAAAAAAATGAAAATTACCGCCCATATTTCTATCTAAGTAGGGAAAAAAATTAATATAAGCCTCTGCTTGGATATATAAATAAACAAGAGTTTTAGCCATTTTCATCTGACGTGGATTAGATTCCTGTCAAGTTCAAAAGATTGAATTGAAATGTTAGTACTGTTGGAACTCGGGTTGCTCTACTCACAAAAATTGATTTCTTGTGATAGATCATCTCGTTACAAGATTTTCTGTTCTATGTATTCAACTTGGAACAAATAATTTTGTACACATAAAAAGAAAGAGATATTACCCTTGTAGCGTGCTTTACAATAATCTCTTTTCGCTGCTTCTTGATTTCACCAAAGCTTCAAACCCTCAAGCTTTCCTCGGTGTTCTCCAATGGCAGCTGTACAGGTGCGTGGTCACCTTTCTGAAGACCTAAGTTAAACTAGGGTTAGGGTTTCTTTGTAAAGAGGAAACACACACTACACACTTTAGTGTGTGTCTCGCCACTTTTCCTATTAGGTTAAAAAAAATAGTCTTGGGAGACTATTTGTAACCTCTTTACACTCCAAAACCCTACCAGGCCTAGTACCATAACCCAGGCTCATTTCTGCACAACCCAATACAGTTAATAAGCCTGTATAAACCCATTTTAGTGAAGCCACCGAGGGAACCTGATCGGACCCAATTAAACTAAGCTCCAATAAATTAATTTTTGACCCGATCAACTCTTGATCAGTCAAAATTAATTTATTAATCACGTTTTATTCCACTAAAAGAACGAGATTGCACTCTTAGTAAAATTGAAATTACTGAAACAATTAATCAATAATTATATCCTCTGACTTATCGTTCTTACATGTTACCCCCGTCGATCAACTCGAATATTCGGAGCAAGTTAAAATGACCAAAATGCCCTTCTTCGAATATTCATAAATTCTCAACTCTCATCTTCTGTCTGACAGTTCGATGTGATCACATCACATCATAGAATTCAACAGTCACTGTCGAATTACTGAGCTCAGATTCAACTGTCCATTAGAAGAACCAGTGAGATTATGATCATACCTAAAAGGTGACGGATTCCATAATACGAATATATGTTCCTCGTTTGTTCACTTTAATTCCCAAAGTACCGAGATATTGATCAACAATTTGATCTCACCCATTGATACCTCAAAGAACTTCAAGTTAGTAATCGAAGTCCATTATCCGATTAGGATTAAGGTCCCACGTACAATAATCAAGTGAAATTAAATTTGTACGGTCAATGTCACAAATTAATTTCACGTGGTCCCGTCCAATACGTTCCAAACGTACTCTCAATTTTATTACCAAAGTCAAAGACAGACTTTAATAAAATCGAGACGATCTTATCAAAATAAATTGTCCATATTTATTTACTGATCCTGAACGTTAATTTTAGATCGAATCACAAATTGAATCTTTCCGTGTTTAACAACTTAAACACTCAATTTGTAATATCAAATCGACCCATGGACAAACGCAACTTTATATTAATACAATCAATAAACATTTTATTTCGAATGTCGTGAATTATACTCTATGGGCATATATAATTCTAACAATCTCCCACTTGCCCTTAGAGTATACATGAAAATCGAATCGTCCATCTTGTCAACATCATCATTACATTAATGATTATGTTCTCAACCAAGATGATAACTCCTTTCGATGTAAGTCACGGTTGTGTAACAAACAATCCAAGATTGTGTTATACCCAACCAATTCACCACATTATCTCCCAGTTATATTCCAATTTTGACGACTCTCGAGAGTGCTAGTCAAATCAGATCTTGATTAGTTTTAATCCATCAGATCACAAACTGAATAGATAAGCAAATATTTACTCGTTTTCTGAAAACGCTTCAGTACGTGCTTTACCTCTATTCAATGATCTGATCCTGGATCAAACTAATAATCACCAACAATATCTCCAGCATAAGATATGACCTATCTAGTGCAAAGTAAGGCTTCCTATATCCGGAGCATAAGGAACCTTCTCTATCTTACCATGAGTCTTAGGAGAATACTCATAAGATAGATAAAGTCCACAAAGAATATTATTCCTTTCAAGACTTCAATATTGCAAATGTAGATAGTATCTTATTATTACATGAAACTTGAGACTTTCTATTTCATTTTTCTCCCACTCCGAAAAGTACAGATGTCTAGAAAAAATAGACAGTCATCTACAAGTCCTTCAAGTCTAATTGCTGGTGCCAATTACTATTTAATGAAAATACTCTCACACATTAGTAGAGTGTCATTCAAATAAATAGTCGCGAAAACTGACTCATCTTTCTGTATACTCAAGTATACTTAAGATATATCAAGATTTTGATCAAGAACATGTATCACAATCATTCGATCAAATTCTGTATTCCATATGTTGAACAAATACCCAAATCCAAAGTTGGAAACTTGTAAGTCATGAATTTTACTTTCATGGTTTTTAATATGAACTCATCAGATTACACTTTGTAAATGATTTCCTCAAGATGCATTCAAGAAACAACTTCTTGACATCCATATGTCGTACCTCATTTTCACAATGAACGACAATGGATAAAAGATCCAGGTAAATATTCGCATGGCAATTGGAAAGAAGGGTTTCACAAACCCACAGCCATGAGCCTTGCGCTGAAGGCATCAACCTTCTCATCTACCATTCTCCTATCATCTTAAAAATCATCACACCCCATAGGTTTGACCTCATTAGGTGTGTTTACAAATATCCAAACCGTAGTGTAGTACAAGGAATCCAATTCCGAGTTCTCGTTCACCTTCCATGATTTCAATTCCATAACTTCTACCACTTCCCTAAATGAGGAGTCTTTCTCTTATTTCAGTAGAGACTGTCTAAAAAGACTCTCCGTAGAATAAGCGTCAAGAAGGTGGTCTTACAACCCTCCCACTCCAATTAGTCGCTGGAAGTGTATTTCCATTATGTCCAAACAGAGTCCCTTGCTCTCCTCCCACTACTTGGTTATATCCCTAATTGGGATCAACCTCTTCACTACCTCTTTATGAACATAAAGAAGAGGCAGAACAGTGAGAACAACTTCGACTACAACCTTTGGTTTTTCCCTGTCCATTGGGTTCACCAGGCAAAATATAGTGGTTGAACCACTTGCCTTATTTCTCCCACTAGGATCAGCAACCATCGGTTCCGTAGGAAGTCCCAAATCATCAAGATTAACTCTATGCGGAAACCTGGAATCAAGTTGTTTGAACCACGTTCTAACATCTTATCCAATAGAATTTTACTTGTGGATTTGTATTCTTCTATATGCCTTATCCTCTAAGAAAGTTACTTTTGTACTGAACAAATACTTTCTTGACCAGAGGACTATAGAAGAAATAATTTCTAGTTTCGCTGCATACCTTATAATCAAACCTTCATTGTTGCCTCCATCTCGTCAATCCTGGCTTTCAGCTTGTGTGCCAAAAGTCCCCAAATCCGAATGTGGTGTAAACTGAGCTTGCACCCATGCCACAACTCTAGGGGTATTTCAGGAAACGAATCAATGGTACTAGGCTATGAAGGAACCTGACTATCTCCGGTATACATTCCCAAATGAAACTAGTAATGAGGATAACTCTTCATTGATTTGGTATTACCTTGTTCTCCTTTTCCGATAAATGGTTCCTAAACTCATATGAGAGATACACAAACCTCGATCAAATCGAAGTATTTCGATTCTCTTAATTACTTCTCAACTTCTATCCAAAATTTTAGAATTTCTTCAACATTTCGGATTAATGAGATATTAAGTATATAATCGAGATCTGGAGTGATCATCAATAACAGTGATGAATTACTCGTACTCTCTCATATCTTGAGCACAAAAGAATCCATTCATATCGAAGTGTATTAATCCTCAAACTCTTAAGTCCATATAATGTATAAGGACTCTTGGTTATATAATCCTCGAAACAAGATTTAGAAAAATAGTATAGATTCCACCTCAGATCCTTTTGAGGTCCATCCCTTACAAGTATTAAAATCGAGTTTTGGATAAGTGTAACCAAGCCTAAGATCTTAATCATTTTACCCTCTAAATAAAATTCAAAAAGCCCACATAGATTCCATCTCCAAAATACTTAGAGGCTATCTTTACTAGTCTTTCAATCTTATTTAGATAAATATGATTATCTTAAGATCTTATCAAAGAGTTCATTAATACAAGGAATCATCTATCCCTTATCATTTGTAGTAATATTACACTTAGAACCATTTACAAGGCTTTGAGATTGTTAATCATTTGTCTCGCAATAATAAGAGCATTATTTAACTTAATTCCAACTAATGACTGGAGATTAAGCGCTAAATAATTCCGCTCAAATAATAAAGAGACAAAATAACAATCAAATTGTTTCGCAAACATAAAAGCCCAACGGCTCTTTCCATATTACCATACCCGTGCTTATCCTTATAGTATACTCTATCTCATTGTGTCATTTGGTCACCTAGGACCATATTGCAACAACTTGCAATAGCGATTAGTTACTCTAGAATCTATAATCAAGATAGACTCAATTACTAACCATAACACAATGAATAGAGTCTTACTCCATTATAGAGTTTCCAAGAAAGGCTACTTCCTCATTAATCCTATCTTTGCTCAAAAGCAAAAAGGTTAGAGGGCCTACCATACTATCCATTGCTTTAAAATAATCTCTTCTCTATAAATAGCTTACATTGAACCTTTCAGGGACACGTTCATCCTGGTGAATATAGTCCACACTGAACCGCAAGAGATCATCTTAAAAGATTTCTCAAGCATTATGTCACATGAATCAATGTTTGCAAGTGGAACCTCCACCACGTTAAAGTGACCAATCATGTTTCACCAAATGGTCTCTTATAAAAACGTGATCGGTTCATAAGTAGAGATATAATATAGCTTGATAGCATATTTTGTATAATTCCATAATAAAAATGTTCAAATTATCATAAATACCCTTCCATCGAGAAAATAAATATGGTATCCTATTTTGATGTTTTTATTGCGAAGTACTTGACCTGAGAATCAAAATTATGCAATAAACCATCTCATAAAAATAAAACCATTTTCATTGGAAGATTTATAATTATTTTTGAACAATGATCTTCTAGCACGAACAAATGTCATAAGTGGAAAAGAATTATAACGAGACATGTTACAGTTTTCGCAAATTAGTTGGTGATGTCTAAACATATAACTAGTTGTGGAAATACGACATTCAAATAAAATAAATGTATTAAACACGAGTTGTATAAATGATGAATACTTTCATATATGATGCATGAATAAAAAAATTATGCACAAGTAGACCCAAAACTACTATAATATGACGACAACCTAAAACCCCAAAATCTTAAACACATTTCTCTATAGGAGAAATAAATGTGATTTATGGCTAGGTTGGGACCCTCCCACTAAATTAAATATATCTAGCATCTCATGCAATATTTAATTTATAGTCGTTAAAATTTGGCCATCATTGACATCGTTTGGATATTCTATAGGAAGTCCCCACGATATCATTGATTTAAGTGTCTAACCCCTATATTGATAATATTTCAAGTACCAAATTAATTATGTCACCTATAGGGTAATCATGATTAATTCACACTTAAAAAATCATCACCTAATTGGGCCCAATCTAGTAACCAAAACAGTGCAGGCCTCCTATAGGGAGACTAATTAGATTAGCACGAGGCATACACAAATTTTTACTAATGGACTAATAGGGGAGGCCGTAGGTTCAAAAATTGCACCCTCGCTCACTTAATATTTTGATCTCTTGGGTTTTAATTAATAATTATCCAATCGATTTTAACTCCTAAAATTAATTTAATTATTAATAAATATATTTATTTTCTAATCTAACATTTAGAAAATAAAATAAAATATAAAACAATGCATGACAGTATAGTACCTAGAGCGGTGTTTATGCGATCTACATGACATGTTATCTAATGACATTCATTCACAATTTAATTAAAGCATAAAATAAATGCGATAATAAAATAAATATGAACATAATTTATGGCCAAACCTAGACACAAAAATTACAAATTAATTAAAGATTCAATTGAGCCACAAGCCGACCCAATTCTTCAATTCCCATTTGCAAGTGTCCAGCCCATTACTTGAACTCTTCAAATAATATTTCTCAGCCCATCATTAAACTGGTCCAATCTGCAAAGTTATAATCTTCCGCCCAAATGCCAAATTCCAAATGCAGTGATCCAATTAAATATTCCAGCCCATTGTAAAATTTAGCCCACATTGCAATTAATTAAAATAGACCAATTTTATAATTTTAGGGCCATATTTAATTTCACCAAAATCTGGTCCAACTGATATAAAACCGGTCCAAGTGCCCAATCTTTAATTCTGGCCTAAAAGCAAAATTTGGCCCAATTGAATTATGAGCCCAAGTCTGAAAACCCTGCTTGTATTCAGACTGCCATCAAGATGAAGGAAATGCAGCCGCTATTCTTTCCACCTTGCCATCACCGGAAATGGAGCCTTCATAATCATTCACCGGAGAAACCGGAAGCCGGCAACTGGGTACCATCGTTGCCATCAATACCGTGCGACGCCAGCGGCCAAAACACCTCCGCATCGCTCGGAATGAAGGCTGCTAAACAACTATGTCGCCATATTCCTTCTGCACCAATCTGCCGGAAACGGAGGTAGGAGAATTAGTGGCATCTTCTGGACTCAACAAAGCCACCACGATCGCGCGATGACAGTGCTTTGAGCACCGTTGCACCACGCACATGGCAGCAGCTGCACTGTAGTACGTCGCGCTCCTCCTTTGCTGCTTCACATGCGGTGCCGCCGCCACTGCAGTCGAGAGTGGAAATCAGCGCCGTCGGTCGTCGACAGCAGTGGCATCACCAATGAGTCCCTCTGATTTTTCATATTTTCAGCAAAATTGCATTGCCAACCCTTGCGCTTTTGAAGAAGATGAAGAGTGGTCCTTGTTTCGAAATTGCGTCATCAGTCCCTTAAATTAAAAAATGCAGATCTGGTCCTTTGATTGAAGTTGCAGATTTAGGCCTCGAAATTTACAATCACAATTGGAATTACACAAAACCTAATTTGCTAATTCTATTGCAAAAATAAAAATCAAAGAGGAAAACATGGATACGTAATCCACCCCCTTTGTTACATTACTCGATAAAACAAATACAAGATTTTACGACAAAAATCTAAGGCCATAAATTTGTTCATCAAAATATCATTCATCCAATAACAATCAAATCACATAAAACCTAACACCGCTCAACTAACACATGCATAGACAAAAATATTTATTCCTAAATACACAAAACAGTATCAAAAACCTGACGCTCTGATACCAATTGTTGGGAACCCGGGTTGCTCTACTCACAAAAATTGATTTCTTGTGATAGATCATCCCGTTACAGGATTTTCTGTTCTATGTATTCAACTTGGAACAAATAATTTTGTGCACATAAAAAGAAAGAGATATTACCCTTGTAGCGTGCTTTACAATAATCTCTTTTCGCTGCTTCTTGATTTCACCAAAGCTTCAAACCCTCAAGCTTTCCTCGGTGTTCTCCAATGGCAGCTGTGCGGGTGCGTGGTCACCTTTCTCAAGACCTAAGTTAAACTAGGGTTAGGGTTTCTTTGTAAAGAGGAAACACACACTACACACTTTAGTGTGTGTCTCGCCACTTTTCCTATTAGGTTAAAAAAAATAGTCTTGGGAGACTATTTGTAACCTCTTTACACTCCAAAACCCTACCAGGCCTAGTACCATAACCCATACCCATTTCTGCACAACCCAATACAGTTAATAAGCCTGTATAAACCCATTTTAGTGAAGCCACCGAGGGAACCTGATCGGACCCAATTAAACTAAGCTCCAATAAATTAATTATGACCCGATCAACTCTTGATCAGTCAAAATTAATTTATTAATCACGTTCTATTCCACTAAAAGAACGAGATTGCACTCTTAGTAAAATTGAAATTACTGAAACAATTAATCAATAATTATATCCTCTGACTTATCGTTCTTACATGTTACCCCCGTCGATCAACTCGAATATTCGGAGCAAGTTAAAATGACCAAAATGCCCTTCTTCGAATATTCATAAATTCTCAACTCTCATCTTCTGTCTGACAGTTCGATGTGATCACATCACATCATAGAATTCAACAGTCACTGTCGAATTACTGAGCTCAGATTCAACTGTACATTAGAAGAACCAGTGAGATTATGATCATACCTAAAAGGTGACGGATTCCATAATACGAATATATGTTCCTCGTTTGTTCACTTTAATTCCCAAAGTACCGAGATATTGATCAACAATTTGATCTCACCCATTGATACCTCAAAGAACTTCAAGTTAGTAATCGAAGTCCATTATCCGATTAGGATTAAGGTCCCACGTACGATAATCAAGTGAAATTAAATTTGTACGGTCAATGTCACAAATTAATTTCACGTGGTCCCGTCCAATACGTTCCAAACGTACTCTCAATTTTATTACCAAAGTCAAAGACAGACTTTAATAAAATTGAGACGATTTTATCAAAATAAATTGTCCATATTTATTTACTGATCGTGAACGTTAATTTTAGATCGAATCACAAGTTGAATCTTTCCGTGTTTAACAACTTAAACACTCAATTTATAATATCAAATCGACCCATGGACAAACGCAACTTTATATTAATACAATCAATAAACATTTTATTTCGAATGTCGTGAATTATACTCTATGGGCATATATAATTCTAACAAGTACATTTGTAGAGACTCATAATTTTTTCCGTTACACAACAAATAAACCTTGATAAATCTCGAAAATATTTCTGGTATATTAGGGACTGTTCAGCGTTCTTTGGCATAGTTATCTTTTGTGTTTTTTAGGTAAAATGTGTGATTGAAAATTAGAAAGAGAAAATGTGTCTGGTTAAAAAATTGTTTCAAAATTTATGTAAAAAAAACTGATTTATAAATTGGTTTTCTACTGTTACCAAACGACGTGTATGTTTCATAAGAGAAGTCGAGGAGCAATTTAGTCATTTTATAGGAAAGTGAGAGACAAGTTTCTATACAGTGACCATTTATGTTGAGAATTGAAATGCAATACTGGTACTTGTATTGAAAATCACGTAATTCATTCGGTCAAAAATTCGATTCTTGTAACACGATTGATGTTTATAAATAATTTTGCCAAACACACGCTAAGTAAAAAAATGTGTCACTGTGTCAGCTTCTACTGCGAATTTTTTTTACAGAATCTCGAGCCCAGCATCTCAGTTGTAATTCCATGTACAGATGAGTTGTCAGAAAAGTCTTCACAAACTGTTGAAATCTGTAAATACCATTTCACCCTCAGATTTTAATTTCTTTCCAGAACTACCCTTCCATTCTTTAACATTGAGGGTCAACAAATTAGTCTCTGTTTGTTATTTTGTGTTTAAAAACATATTGTTTTTATATTTTTAAGGTAAAATATGTGATTAAAAAGTAAAAAAAGAATATGTGTATAGTTAAAAAATGATATATAGAACTGTGTTTTAAAAAATTAAGTTTTCCAAACAGAGGCTAAGTGTAGTGACACCCTTTAATTGAAGGCTAATTTGGGAAACAGCAAGTGTGTACATGACAGCCATCATTTGTAATTCAATGCAAACGTCTGCTTTCCTCATATTTCCAGGAAAACCTATACATGTGGACTCATGTCTGAAATACTGTTTGATTTAAAATTTTATTTATTTATGATTTTGAGATAAAAAATAGTGATTGAAAATTTGAGAAAAAAAATGTATATTATTAAAAAGTGAATTCAGAAATTATGCTGCTTCTCAAACGAGGCTCACTATTAGTATTCGTTATCTACACAATCAATCATTTATTTCTATAAGGAGCTGCCACCATCGTATCTCAACATGTATTGAGATACGAACACATTCATCATTCAACATATTTCAATATGCTGAATTTTTTTTTTTTAAACAGCTAAAATTTCATATTCATTTGACTGTCTGTTTTCTACACCATTACCCATTTATTTATATGGAGCCGCCCTTTTGAATACAAATTTAAAAAATCATTTTAGATATAAACGCTTAAACTGAAGAAAAGATGCAGTCTGAGTTTGAGAAAACAATGGCTGAGTAACTTAAAATTATCAGTGAAATCAATTCCTCGAAGACCCAATGGAAATTGAAAGTTCAAGTCATGAGGCTATGGAATGTTCCAAGCTACGAAAACAAAAAATAGAATAAGAGATGGTATTCGTAGATCGTCACGATAATTTATTATTTTTTTAACTTTATTTGTAGTAAATTTTTTTTTTGGGTTCCGTTACATTAGTAGTAGAATTATTTACGTAAATAAAGGGGAAAAAAATAAAAAATAAAAATAGCTGAAGAGCACTGCATATGAAAGTTCACTTCTGGAAATATTTTAACATTGAAAAATCACATACGAGAACATTGTTGGTTTTTAGATATAGATACAATTAACAGGGAAAGGTAATGAGCAGATTAATTGTGAATATTTACATTTAGAAAAATCAAGGAGTTAAATTTCCATTGGGTCTTTGAGTTTGGGTGTGTGGATTTTTCATATGATTAGAGTAGTTGTGAGAACGGTGGAAGAATCTCGAAGCTAAAGAGAAGCTGGAGTAGACAAAGAGACGCGCCTTATGGGTCATGGGTGATATACTAAGGTTTTATATAGGCATAATAATCAGATATGTTTTAGAGTTTTCTATATTATCTTTTAAGTTTTAATTAAATAAAAGGATATATGCAGTAATATAAAAATTAGTATCATGGCTGAAATAAATTATGTTCATGCGCTTATTTGTTATAATGCTTTAAAAAAAATTAAGGTAAAACATAGTTTGAGGAAAACTTGAAAAATAATTTTGTATTATAATTGTGTACTATATGCCAAGATCATAACAGAGAGATAATCAAACATTAAAATATATGACTTTTTTATATTTGATTAAATGTGAGTTTGACCACCATTTTTTGTGAATAATGTGATTTTGAATAGTATTTTTGGGAGAATATGTGGTTAAAAAATATTTGAAAAGTAAAAAATAGTAAGCTTGATTAAAATGGATAGTTGAGATTGAGTATTAAAAAAATCTGATTTTAAAAAAATGGGACCATCAGAGGCTAAATGGGCTAAAAAGTTGTCATTCAAGTCATGACTATTAAAACCAAAGTTCTGTTTGTGTTGTATGTAAGGAAAAGTGGAGCCTCATGTGATGCAAAACCTTCTTCGAGTTCTTAATGATCAACTTTATAATGGAATGAGAGAATGGGATGGAAGGGGGTACAATTTACCATCAGTTTTTTGAAGTTTCAGCAGTTGTTACGACCACATTTTTAAATTACGCGTGACGTGTCGCACATGGAATCTAATAAACCACTTAAGTAGGGCCCACCTAAGGGGTTATTATTTGGCCGAGGCATTCCGAGGCACATCCCTCCTATAGCCGAACCATCTCCATAAGCGGCATCGTCCGAAGAAACCTCAAGGACCGGCATCTAGGTTGGGCGGAAACGTCACCGACACGGGACCTGTAATCAAGCTGCAATCTGATGGGACAGGGCCTTTATCGTTGATGTGATGGCCGCCACAATCTTATAGTAGACAGTAATGATTATGACCAACTAAATGGTTAACTTGACCAACGGATGGGAAGAAACCACGTGTAAAGGCCGAACACGTGTCAGAACAGTGGTAAAAGAATGTAACTATAAATAGAACAGGTAAGTCTCTAAGGAAAGGGATAGGAATTTCTGACTCTAAACTATATACTTCTCTCACTCCCTTTTCTCTCTTCTACACATTTTATATTTCCCACACCCAATATACATTTGCCCAAAAATGAGTACTGACTTAGGCATCGGAGTGCAAACGGGAGCCACCTCGGCCCCCTTTGCAAACTGATTGTTTGTCACAGTGCGCAGGAGATCCACGTGTTCAAGAGGGAGGAGCTGAGACGTATTGGTCCAAGGTCCATCCAGATTTTGTGGTCAACATTTTGGCGCCGTCTGTGGGAAGCCATACTGCTAACCACGAAAACACATGGTAAAAAGCCACACATAAAAAGGTAGTCCTGAAAAAGGACGAAGAACCTCTTACAAAAGAGCGGATAACTGCAAGGAGCTTTGAAAGATAAGCTGGTTGGCCTTGAAAAAGGTAGGAGCTTTGAAAGATAAGTTGGTTGGCCTTGAAAAAGGTAGGAGCTTTGAAAGATAAGCTGGTTGACCTTGAAAAAGGTAGGAACTTTGAAGCATAAGTTTAAACAACCTTGCAAAAGGTAAGGAACTTTGAAACATAAGCTTAAACAACCTTGAAAAAGGTAAGGAACTTTGAAACATAAGTTTAAACAACCTTGAAAAAAGGTAAAGAACTTTGAAACATAAGTTTGAACAGCCTTGAAAAAGGTAAAGAACTTTGAAACATAAGTTTGAACAGCCTTGAAAAAGGTAAAGAACTTTGAAACATAAGTTTGAACAGCCTTGAAAAAGGTAAAGAACTTTGAAACATAAGTTTGAACAGCCTTGAAAAAGGTAAAGAACTTTGAAACATAAGTTTAAACACCCTTGAAAAAGGTAAGAAACTTCGAAACATAAGTTTAACAACCTTGAAAAAGGTTTGAAGCAGCAGGACAAAGGTCTATCTATCCTTGAAAGGCAATCTAAGAACAGAAATTCTTCTGAAACATGAATGAAAGTGACGGTGATGTTAACCCCCGTAGGGGAGGAAGTGGCCGACACAGCGAGGACGAAGTTCCTCAAGGACTCCATGAAAACGCCGACGAGGAAGTGGCACAACCTAATCCACCTCGTCGGCACCGAAATCGCCGCATGATGCTAGACATGACACTCATGGCGGCCCAAATGCTGGAGATGCAGAGGCAGCAAATAGAACAGACTGCTGCAATGAACGCCTTTATGGCCGGAGGGTATGCTGTGAACGAACCCGCAATGCCTCAGCAATACTCACAGCCACATTACTCACCATCCGAGGCGGCCACTGTATCTTATTATTATCAGGACCCACAGGCATACGCCGAAGTGGAATCCGAGCCCTTCTACGAGCGAGACCCAGAACATGAAACACATGGGGAACAAAACACACCCCCAGCTAGACGCAGGGAGGCTTCTCCCGCAAATTTCGGCAGTGTTTTCAGTCGAATAGGAGGGTTATCCAAGGGACAACGACGGGGACAAACGGACCCAGGTCGGCGCAATGCCGCAGAGCCTAGAAATAGGCGCGAGCGACGCGCTGAAGAAGCCTTATCGCAGGGTCAAATGTATAGGGACCAACAAGGTATGGGGGGAGAAAGGATGACATCAGTACATGAGCCTAGGAATAGGCAAGAAAGAAGAGCCGAAGCAGTTCGGACTAATCCTCGTAATGAATTACAGAGCCATGAAAGGCCAAACTACGGCCGCGTTCCACCACCACAAAGGCAGGAGCACGCTCCGCCGCCATATGGCCAATACCGAGATCCGGAGTATTCCGGCCACGACGAGAACAGCGAGCTGCCGTCATATGAGTTGGATGACGAAGAGGAAATAAGTCCCTTCACAGAGGGCCTCCGTAGATGCCCCGTCCCCCATGACTTTGAGATGCCGGAAATAGCAAAATATTCTGGCCGAGGTGATCCCGATGATCACCTGTTAAATTACCGCGCCAGCATGGAAATAGCCGGGGTCACCCCGGCACTGAAACGTAAAGCTTTTGCTTTAACCCTAGAGGGAAGTGCCATACGATGGTATAAAAAACTCCCCCCTGGTAGCATCCACAGTTGGAGGGATATGAAAACTGCTTTTAAGAATGGCTTTGTTTCTTCCAGGCCTGATCAACTCCCACTCCAACGCCTTCAGGATCTGAGGCAAGGAAGGGACGAGTCTCTGAAAAGTTACCTAGCTAGGTTCACTGAAGAAATGCATATCTGGGAAAATATCACAGAAGCGGAGATGTTCTCCGCCCTAAAAGGAGGGCTAGATATGACCAGCATGTTTTGGAGGGATGTCCGGAGCAGGAAACCAAGGGATTACAATACCTTAGTAGACCTCATGAAGGAAGAGATTGTGTCGGAGGAAATGGCTAGGGCCAGGGATAACCACCCCCAAGGGAGATACAACCTTGGATACTCCAATGAAACGGACCTCAAAAAGGGTGGAAACAAGGATAGGGTCGGCGGTAACCGAGGCGGTGCGCCTCGCCCATTCCCGGGAACGGGATCTAGCTTTGCAGCAGAAATCACGGAAGCTATCCCTCACTTACACTCTAACACCCCTTCTCAAAATCCTCACACGGCTCAAGGGGGAGTGGAAAGCGGCCGAAGTGGAAAACAGCCCATGATTGGGGCTTACCGTGCCTACCACAGATATTACGGTCACGCAACAGAGGATTGTTACACAAATGCAATCCGGAAGTTTCAAGATCGAAGCTTGAACATGATCAGTGATGTAACCATGTCCGAGGCTGCTCTAGACCCTGAAAGGTTGGGTGAGGGACCGTCTAGAGATAAGGATGTCATGATGATCCCAGAAGAGGATTTAGCAGATCTAGACCCCAGGATGGCAGGTGACAATTGTCCCACCCCGGCCGAAAGTTTGGAGTGCTTCGACGTAGACCCACTGGACCCAATTAAGGAATTACAGGTCGGACTGGACTCGCCAACCGAATACAAGAGTCAATTGAAAGACTTCCTACTTCAAAACCTCGATGTATTCGCATGGAAACATGGCGACATGGTTGGGATCGATCCTAAGGAGGCCTGTCACAGACTCCAGGTTGATCCACGAAGCCCTGGGCATAGGCAGAAGAGAAGACCTATGAGTTCGGACAAGTATGAGGCCTTGAAAGACGAGGTCACGAAGCTGTTGAAAAATGGCTTCATCAGAGAATCGCGCTATCCGAAGTGGGTATCAAACCCTGTTTTGGTACCAAAAACAATGGGAAGCTTAGAGTATGTATTGATTTTTCGAATTTGAACCAGGCGTGTCCAAAAGACAGCTTCCCACTGCCCCGGATCGATCAATTGGTTGACTCTACGGCCGGGCATGAGCTCCTGAGCTTCATAGATGCTTACTCCGGATACAATCAGATCCCCATGTATGAATCGGACGAGGAGCATACCTCGTTTATAACAGATAGAGGACTCTATTGCTACAAAGCAATGCCGTTCGGCTTGAAAAACGCGGGAGCTACCTATCAGAGGCTAGTGAATCGCATGTTTGTAAAACAATTTGGAAACACCACGGAGGTGTATGTTGATGACATGTTGGTCAAAAGCATGGTCGCCGCGGATCATATCTGCCATTTGTCAGAGGCCTTCGATGTTTTGAGGAAATATCGAATGAAGCTCAACCCGGCGAAGTGTGCATTTGGAGTAGCATCTGGAAAATTCCTTGGGTTCATGGTGAATAAAAGAGGAATCGAAGCTAATCCAGACAAAATCAATGCCTTGTTAAACATGCAATCGCCTCGAAATCCAAAGGAGGTGCAAAGCCTAACGGGAAGAATTGCAGCCCTGAATCGATTTGTCTCTAAATCCACAGACAAGTGCTTGCCATTTCTCGAAGTCCTAAAAGGGAGGAAACGATTCCAGGGGACACCGGAGTGTGAGCAGGCCTTCGCTGACCTGAAAGCATCCCTGGGACGACCCCCATTGCTATCAAAGCCAAAGGCTGGCGAGCCTCTCTACTTGTATTTGGCTGTGTCCAAGGAGGCTGTTAGCTCCGTGTTGGTCAGAGAAGAGGAAGGGAATCAATTTCCAGTATATTACCCAGATATGGAGAAACTCGCCCTCTCACTACTCACCGCTTCTCGCAAACTCCGTCCCTACTTTCAGGCACACTCCGTACACGTGCTCACCAACTTTCCCATGAGACAAGTGTTGCAAAAACCAGATGTATCTGGGAGATTACTGAAATGGGCAATAGAAATCAGCCAGTTTGACATACACTATGCGCCTCGGACTGCGATAAAGGGCCAAGCTTTGGCTGACTTCGTAGTCGAATTCACACACCCGCCGGAGGTCGAAATGGTTGATAACACAGATGATAGCCAGGAGTGGAAATTATTTGTTGATGGGTCCTCGGCTAAGGAGCGATCCGGTGCGGGCATATTATTAATAAGCCCAGAAGGGTTTAAACTACATAGCGCAATCCGCTTTGAGTTTAAAGCCTCGAACAACGTTGCTGAGTACGAGGCGTTGTTAGCTGGGTTAAGACTTTCCAAAGCTTTGAAGATTAAGTCCATAGTGGCGAACAGCGATTCGCAGCTCGTTGTAAATCAATACAATGGGCAGTTTTCTGCCAAAAAACCCTCTATGATTGCTTACTTGAAGAAAGTAAGAGATTTAGCGGTACACTTTGAAGAAATGGAATTGCAGCACATCCCCAGGACAAAGAATTCCAATGCTGATACTCTGTCCAAACTAGCAAGCAGCAGTGATGCGGAGCTATATAATCTGATCCCGGTCGAGCGCATGTTGACCTCCTCTATTGAGCCAGGACCAGAGATTTTGATAGTAGAAGAAGAGAGATCCTGGATGAACCCGCTAATTGCATATTTGAGGCACCAGACAGTGCCAAATGAGCCGGAAGCAGCTCGAAAATTGCAAAGGTATGCTGCAAATTTCGTACTCTTGGATGATCTACTCTATAAACGGAGTTTCACCTCCCCATTGCTAAGATGTGTTGGGCCCGAGGAAGGGCGATATGTAATGAGGGAAATCTATGAAGGTATATGTGGCAACCATGCCGGGGCACTATCGCTAGCTCGGAAAGCCCTCAAACAGGGGTATTTTTGGCCCACTATGCGAAAAGACTCCCATGACTTTGTGCGCAAGTGCGATAAATGCCAAAGGCATGCAACCATACCGCATCAGCCACATCACGGACTAACCGTAGTGACCAGCCCTTGGCCCTTCTCAAAATGGGGAGTTGATATTATAGGCCCTATGCCTAGGGGTGCCGGAAATAATTGCTTTGCTATAGTAGAAATTGACTACTTCACCAAGTGGGTCGAGGCTGAACCACTTATGAGAATCACCGAGGCCAACACCACCAAGTTCATTTGGAAGAATATCATATGTCGGTTTGGGATACCCCATTCGCTGGTTAGTGACAACGCTAAACAGTTTAAAAACAGAAGCGTAGACGAGTTGTGCGGTGATTTAGGAATTAGGAAGTTGTTTTCATCTCCACATCACCCACAGGCCAACGGGCAAGTGGAAGCAGTGAACAAGACCATAAAAAACACCCTGAAAAGGAAGTTGAAATCTAAAAAGGGCGCATGGGTAGATGAGCTCCCACAAGTGCTATGGGCGATTCGCACTACTTCTCACACCGCAACTGGCGAAACACCGTTCTCATTGGCATATGGCGCCGAGGCGGTATGTCCCGTCGAAATTGGGGTACCTTCACTTCGACAGATTAATTACGACGAAGTGAGAAACGAAGAAGCACAAAGGGCCGGTTTGGATTTCCTCATGGAGAAACGGAGCAATTCTCAAGTGGTGATGGCCAGATACCAGGAGAAGATGGCTCGATACTACAATAAAAGGGTGAAGGGGCGACGCTTTAATATTGGGGACCTAGTCCTAAAAAAGGTTCTTCCTTCAACTCAAGAACCAGGAGTAGGGACTTTGGGTCCTAACTGGGAAGGCCCTTACAGGATCATAGCCGAGGTGGTACCAGGAACCTACATAATTGAAGATTTATCCGGGGTACCTCTGTGTAATCCTTGGAACACGGACCACCTTCGTCGCTATTTTCAATAGGTAAAATTCCACTTCAATGAGGCACAGCGTCGTCGCATGATTGTATGAAATCGCTAGTTAAATTATGATGAGGATTGCACCAAATACTAATTAGCCATGCGTATTCTTCATGCATGAGGTTGTTACAAATAAGGGACTCTTTCGTGCGAAAAAAAAAATAAAAAAAATCCATGCAAACTCAGACGTAAGTGCCTCAGACATTGTCATATGAACCAAAGTTTTAAAAAAAAACGGTAGGTTAGTTCGTACCTACGGGGTGCTCTTTCATGCGAAATATTAAAAGTTTCTGCAAAGTGGTTGATACTTCCGTGGATACACTTAAACGAAACGTGGATACACTTAAACTAAATACTGTGGATTCAAACGTAAAAGTCCCTATATTATTTTTGTTGTAAAAACATATGCGCATTTCGTTGTAAGTATAGATTGAAAATAAGCACGCCACAAACAGAAGTTCATGCAAAGTTGTAAGATGTGTTACTAAATACAAGGTAAAAATTGCTCAAGAGTTGGTCAAGATCAGAATTATTGCTGGGAATTGATGACAAATACGATTCGCTCATAAATGACCACATCGGATTTGAGGGACTAGCACGCCCCAAATTATGACGCATTGGACTTCTATCCATGACCAAAGTTTTGGACTTTGCCTTGGACTAGTTGCCGAGGAGTAGAAGCACAGAAGCCCCTCCAGTCGAACTAGGCTGTGCCTGGACGAGGTGCCACAAATCAAGCGCATTTTACATCATACAAGACATTTGCAATCACGAAGGCATCCGCGCTTGGAAGCATTTATGCGTAAACAGTTCGACCTGATTAAAACCTAGCCAAGGTGCTTTATACTCAGCCGGTGCACTTTATGGCGCTGTTTCTCATAAAAGAAACCTTGTCATAATTTATTAAAACGAATTGGCCCTACAATCCCATTTGACGCATACAAAGAGAGACATTGAATCTGAAGTATTTATAATAAAACAATAAGAAGTAACAAAGAATCACATTGCTACAAAAAACAAAATTATGTACAATGACTAAAGGGGAGGGGCATCGTCCACAGCGTTGTCACCGGACGCATTCTGGGGGGGGCTCAGCTGCATCGCCTTCGTCAGCATCTTCTGGTTCAGGGTAGAAGGCCTCAACGGTGGAAAGATCCAAGTAGGGGAACTTCTCCTTCACGTCCTTTAGAGCCATGCGGGCACCGATATTTCCAAATATTCGCTGCATAAGCCCATACTCTTCGGTGTTCTCAAAGGTATCTTTGAAGTTTTGAATGCCTTCAGCGACCTTGGCTTCCGTACTTTGCTCCAGAAGCCCAAGCTTGCTTTCCAAAGAAACCAGGGACTCAGCATCTTTTTTCCGAAGCTCTTTTTCCTCCTCAAGCGCCCTTTTTAGATCGGCAACCTCGTCAAAAAGTTTGCCCTTCAAAGCGTTAGACTCTGCCAAAGCCTCGGCTGTCACCGTCTGAGCTTGGCAGGCATTATCATACTTCTTGCACAGGTTAGCCACATCTGCTTCGGAAGAATGAAGGTCCTTTTTTAGCTGCTCGTTGTCTTCCTTAAGGGCTCTGGATGCGCTCTTCGCCTCATGGAGGGACCTTCGGGTGGAAGAGAGAGTTTCCTTCAACTCCTTGATCTCCTGCACCATGCCATCCGCGTTACGCAAGGCCACCTTAGTGTTTTCCTCCCTCTGCTCAAGCTCCTTGACCGGCCCCTCCAGATCGTCAGCGAGGGCTAAAGTCCTTGCGCTCAAAGCCTTGATGGAGAGCAGCATTTGACTAGGGGAGCTTTTGGAAGAAAAAGATTCCCACCCTTCTATCCAAAAATCGTCCACCGCAATGGCCTCCTTAGCAGCATACCCCGGGAGAGATGCCAGGCCATCAGAATCCAAAATAGATGGCTTAGGGACAAACCCCTCTTTAATCCGAGCCACCTCCGATGCTATAGATCGGTCAACTTCCTCCACTTGTCCTGGAGGGGACTTAGGAAGAGCTTCGATGCCTTCACCTGGTCCAGACAGGTCTGGAGGGGGGATATCTGAAAGAACCCCTGCTCCGCTGGATTGGCCCTTACCACCCCTCTTTAGTCTCTTTAAGGGTGGTTGCTCCTCAGCAGCAATTTCCAGCACCTCGTCCTCCTCAATGCTCACCACCTCAGAAGGGGTCTGGGGGATTTTTGGTTGGTCCCCTCTCTTCGTCTTCTTCTCCCGCACTTGACCCTCGGCAATTTTTCGGCCATGTTCCTTCTTAACTACAAGGAGCTTCGGAACAGTTGGTACTGAGTCGGAAGGGTCTGGAAGAAGTGGCGGACCCAGTGGCCTAGAAACAGAGGCGCCTTCGAAGGCCTCCTTTGAAGCCTCGGTTGTCGTTTTAGTGGCCTCCAGATGGAAGCCCGCAAATACGGACCTTTGTTTCCTCTCCTCGTCACTCCCGGCAGCGAGAATAGGAGGAATCTTCTTGGCCTTCAAGCCCTTTAGGGATATCTTCGGGAACTCTCTGGACCCTGTAAGGAATGCGCTAAAGTTACGAATATAGAATGAATAAGATCCATTAACATCAATGAAAGAAGTGAATGTACCCATATCCCGCATTAAGCCGTGCTTGACGAAGAGCCTTTTTGAGGAGATAACCTTTTGAAAGTCACCGCGATACCCAAAAAGCTTCCTCACAACTTCCAGATCCTTCGGCAAGAGCTGATGGGAGTGTGTCTGTCCTGAAAAATCAAAAGGAACGTTTCTATAAGCACAAAAGGTAATAAGAAGCCGAGTGCAAACATGGTGGTACACCCGCATAAGAGATTATAAGAACTCACGGGGCAGAGAAAGGGTTCGGGGAACTGTTATCTCAGGAACAGGATCCGAAGGAGTACATTGCCAATCTCCACCGACCCAAAACCATTGGGTTCTCCAATTTTTGAGGGACGTTGGATGCCCGGTGATGATGGGTGGATATTGTCCCCTGGGGGTTAGGTAGTACCAGTCCCTCACATCTGACCTTTTATCTCTTTCTCTCCTAGCAGTTTTCTTCAACACATAGAGTGTGTGGATGATGTAAAGAGAAATTGGATACTCCGGACTGACCTCCTGCCAGATTAACCAGGTCCCCATCACTTGGGTCCAGAAATTTGGGGCTACCTGGTATGGGCACACATTGTAACTACGAAGAAGAGCCCTGAAGAATGGGTGAAGAGGTAAGCGCATCCCACACGAAAAAGCGTCCAGGAGTACTGCTACTTGACCATCCGGTGGACAGCAGGGTCGGCACGTAGGACTCGGATGAATTACCCTTATTTCCCGAGGCATCCTATACACCAAAGACACTTCGGAAATACCATTCCCCCTAACCTCTATCTTAACTTCGTTAGATTCCCACTGCTCCGGCTGGGGCTGAGGATCAACATGATAACCAGAAACTCTATTAACCTAATCAACCCAATCCTCCACTTGGGCGATCTCTTCCTCGGTCAGGCCCAACTCCTCCCTATGAGCCCTATATGGGGCCCTCACCCCCAGATGAGATTCTGAAGCCCCGGATGAGGTGCCTACCGCCTCTTTCCCCTTAAAGTATTGTTCTTTCTCATGGCGAATCTCCTGTAAGGCTGCTTCTTCTTGGGTAGAAAGCTTGGCCATGTACGGTTGAGATGATTCACCTTCGCTGTCAGAATCACTTAAAGATATTATGCTACAGAACTGCCGCTCTCTTTTCTTCCTACGCTCCCTAAAAATACGGGAACTAAACACTAAGCAGGACACAGGACAAAAACCCCTTATGGGGTCCGCCACCACCATTACCTCCTTCAGATCCTCTTCCCTAGATCCTTCCATGTGCCCCAAAACCCAACTTACCCCCAAAGATTACACGTAAATGGGGGTACGCTCCATATACCCCAAGAAAATAAAATATGTATATGTGTATATATATATATGTACAAGAATGGGCAATGTAAGCAAAATAAAACGAAGGCGGGAAGAAATATTAATAAATCCAGAAGTTACCTGCTTAAGGAGAGGCAAAAGAGATTTGATGAAGAGCAGCGCGACAAAACTGGAGGCGGCAGATAGTGGTTTCCTACGGAAGACCAAGAGCCTTACGAATGGGCAAGAAGGAGAGGTAGTGGAGTAAATTGTTAAGTATATTGACAGAAATAACAAAAGAAGAAAAATAGGGAGCCAAAAAAGAGGGAAAAGGATGAAAAGGAAGATGAAAGGTTTGCAAGAAACCCACTCCGCAAGCGCCTGCTGTTAGTTGGCCAAGCCCAGGTTTTAATCCCCGCCATCCACGTGTCGAAGTTTTACTGGTGGGTCAAATGAAGCGCCAAGCGGCAGCGTTTTGAAAGAAAAACAGCCATTTGTAGTAAAGGGTACAGCTCACGAGTCGTAATTGCTAGGAACCCTAAGGTGCAATCTCTCCAAAGTTGTTAATGCACGACAAATATGGATCGCACATGAATGAACCAACCATATTTAAGGGACTAGTGTTACGACCACATTTTTAAATTACGCGTGACGTGTCGCACATGGAATCTAATAAACCACTTAAGTAGGGCCCACCTAAGGGGTTATTATTTGGCCGAGGCATTCCGAGGCACATCCCTCCTATAGCCGAACCATCTCCATAAACGGCATCGTCCGAAGGAACCTCAAGGACCGGCATCTAGGTTGGGCGGAAACGTCACCGACACGGGACCTGTAATCAAGCTGCAATCTGATGGGACAGCGCCTTTATCGTTGATGTGATGGCCGCCACAATCCTATAGTAGACAGTAATGATTATGACCAACTAAATGGTTAACTTGACCAACGGATGGGAAGAAGCCACGTGTAAAGGCCGAACACGTGTCAGAACAGTGGTAAAAGAATGTAACTATAAATAGAACATGTAAGTCTCTAAGGAAAGGGATAGGAATTTCTGACTCTAAACTATATACTTCTCTCACTCCCTTTTCTCTCTTCTACACATTTTATATTTCCCGCACCCAATATACATTTGCCCAAAAATGAGTACTGACTTAGGCATCGGAGTGCAAACGGGAGCCACCTCGGCCCCCTTTGCAAACTGATTGTTTGTCACAGTGCGCAGGAGATCCACGTGTTCAAGAGGGAGGAGCTGAGACGTGTTGGTCCAAGGTCCATCCGGATTTTGTGGTCAACAGCAGTGTTGGTGATTTCGAAAATCTTCATTTGATAGGGACATCATTGTTGAAACTAACAAGCGAATTAATGAGTAAAATCAATACACATTGCATTTTCTATATGGTGAAGATAGATATCGAGAGGATGTTCCATAAAAAAATTCGAGCACAACTTCGTCAACTAGAATAAAGATGAGAAGTATGAGATAATTCTTTTCATACATATTGCAAAAAATAGAACATAAGCCTCTTAATATTCTCAAAATCTAGATAGTTCTTTAAATTTTAATAGTGTGAATATTGATTTTAATAAAATATTAATATGTTTTTGTGAGTTTTATATTAATTCTTTATAATCAATAAATTTGCTTGTTTAGATTACTTCCATGAATTACAATTGCCATGCAACGCAAGGGTAATAATTAGTTTCACTAAAAAGACAAAGTTTTTTATATAATTAATAATTGTATTGAAAAATAAGAAATGGACACATCACATGTACTACATATTTTTAAAGGTACAATGTCATTTAAATGCATTAAATACTATGATAAATATTGATGATACTTATCTCTATGAAACCTGTGTTTCACTCTCGCATGAAACACATTGCAATTGACTACCATTTTGTTCGAAACCATGTTCTCTAGTTCCTTTGGTGTCTCATATATATCTACTCATGATCAACATACTGATGTTCTCACTAAATCTTTACCTCCCTCCAAATTCACCCTAACCCGTTATAAGATTGGAGTCTCCAACGAATCATCTTGCAAGGGCATGTTAAGAAAATATCTTGTAACTCTGAATTATCAGCAGATACCACATCATTGGATGCCCATAATGGGACCCACACATCACATACTGAAGCCAAGGCTAGGGTTTGCTAGTTGCCTCCCAATTCCAGAATATTCTTGTAAATATTCCATATCGTTTTATTTTGGTAATATATAGAGTTTTACCATGTATAGAAAGATAGACTCCTAGTTTAGCTCTATCACTTGTATTATAAATATTGGCATTATCAAATGGAATAATATAACTAAATATTTCTTTTATATAAATCTTTCAGTATGTCCCGTGGGGAAGAAGGGGCCGGTGGATTTGTGTGTGGAAGGAGAGGCTACCGAGGTGAGAGGTTCAAACTGGAGATGAAGAGTGCGGCTGGTTGGAGAGGGATGGAGATTTGATTGGTGGATGTTTGGCATAGCCGGACCTGCTTAGAAACATATGAGAAGCCCTTACTTCAGGGCCCACTGACCTATGTTTTTTTGGATTGATTTTTTTTTTTTTTTTTGGGATTTCAGCCCAGTCGCCCAACCTTCCACAGACCATAGCGCACAGGTCACAGCCCACTGATTTGATCAAATTCAAATCGATCAATATATTTGTCTCTAAAACAGTTAGAAGAGTTATGTTTAAGTTGTTTTATATTGGTTAACACTTTTGAATATAAAATTTTAAGTATATGGAATATCATATTTTGTTGGTCATTTTATATTAGTTAATACTTTTGAACTTTTTATTTTTTGCAATTTTATGATGAATTTGTATAATTTGTTTTATGTGAATATAAATTTAATCTTTATTTTCAGTTTTTTCCTCAAAAAAAAAAAAAAAATTCGGGGGCACTGCCTCCCAAACCCCGTAAAGCCCAAGGTCTATATCTTCAAGAACAACTGTTTGTTTCAGGTCTACAAAATCAAAAGTACGGTTCTGCTGTTTGGTTGTCGAAGGTGGATTCCTCCTTTTTGGACCTTTTTGAGTCAATTAAGCCTCCGTTTGGCGGCCATCAAGTTGCCATTTGTTTTTGGTTATTTTGATTATCAAGATAGAATTTTTGGTTAGAAAGTGATTTCAAAAAATGTATATGGTTAAAAAGTGGTGTAAAAAATTTTGTTGATTATAAGTGTTTTGGTTTTGCCAAAACCAATTTCTATATTCGGGTCAGGTCAACCTACATGGAAAACTCAATTTTCTTCCAAGATCTCCCACTCGCATATCTCAACAATGTCTTTATCATATATACATAGTATATATTGTTCTATTGAAGATGCTTTTAGGAGAAGGTTTGACATAGGTCTTCAAATCTTGCAAAGGAATTCTAGATTGATGTACCTTCAAGTTGGCCTGGTATAAGGTGGCGTGCAGGTCGGCAAAACCTTACAAACGTGGCAGCAAGTAGTATTTCAGATTCAAGTCAACATTTGGTAATTAGCATATTAATAACGATAATTTAATTAATTAAAATGTTTTATAAAATACAAATTTGAGAAAGTTGGATACAAAGTTTCCTAAAGAAGAAATTTTGGGCTTTTCTAAAATAATTTAAAACGTAATTTTATAAGCCGATAAGCACTTTAAAAATTTTAACAAAAAATCCATCATTTTAATAATAATAATAATAGCTTTTATTAGGGCAGAACAACGAAAGCATCAATTCGTGGAATTAAACTAAAACATTTTTTTTTTTTTTTTTTAAAGTTTGAATCAACGAAGATCAATCAATGTTTTGATTTTAAATTGAACTAAATCGTTTCAAAGTTTTTTATTTAGATTTCAATTATTACAACTCGTTTCTAACTGTCAAACCATTTACAGCAAAAATAAATAAATGAAAAATAAATTACTTTAAATTTTATTCAACCCAATTAAAACTAAACATTTTTTTCGCTAAAAATATATATTCATATTGTATCCTACCCAATTAAAATCAACACTCAATTAGACATAATGGCTAATGCCCATAGTCGCATAATTTTTACTGCAAAACCCTCGAGAATTTCCAGGTCTTTTTCTATCTCAAGAATTTCAAAGATGTCATTACCAATATATATGTCTTCAATGTGATTTAGAGAATTATTGCTAGGACTTTGGTTTTCTTTTTTTAATTTTTTTTTTATTTGGGCTTATTTACTTAAATTCAAGCCGTCATTTATTGGGTTCATTGTGGCATTTTCATTATAATTTATTAGGGGTAATTAGACCCACTCATATTTCCAAATTTAAATTCAAGTAATTTAATAATATTTTATCAATTCAATTAAACAATCTACAACTCTCTCTCTCTCTCTCTCTCGTTCTCTTCCGAAGAACCACCACCACCACCGTTTCAAATCCACCATGGCTGATACCGACATCCATCATCATCGATTTCGATCTTTCTGTTTGAGCCTCCATGTACAAGCTTTCTATCTGCTGCCTTGGCCTTCTCCAATCGACACCAACATCCATCATCATCATCATCATCATCGATTTCGAGCTTTCTGTCTGAGCCTCCCTGTACAAGCTTTCTATCTTCTGCCCTAGCCTTCTCCAACCTGGTGTACTCCTTGAGAATTCTGATTTCGGTCTAGAGCAGGAGCTTGGTCCCGATGAGAATTATCGAGAAAATAAAGTATTCAAATTGAAAAAATTTGAAACAATTGCCTCTTCAAGTTTGGGGGGGGGGGGGGGGGGTAATTTTGAGTTAACTGTTTATGGGTCTAATTGTGGATGGTCCTTGTACAATGATTTATTTTTTTATACCGTTTATGATGCTTCCGAATCGTCATTTCAAGACCATATTGGAATACCTGGTGAGCTGCTTGAGATTAAAGATAGGGAGAAAGTGAAGCCCGATGTCAATTTTACTGTGCATAAGAAGAGGAAGGTTTGTAGGTCTCTAAGTCTCATTTGGCTTCCGGGGCTTGTGATTTGAGCTGTGAGGAAGGGAATAAGTTACTTGCAAGCATATTTAAGGGAGATTGCTTGTACATTTGCGATTGGCCTGGTTGCCTTCACATTGAGGAGAAGCAGAATTATATGTTGTTTAGAGGGATTTTTAAGAATTTTAAGCAGTTGAGGATTTGGAGGACAATCAAAGATGGAAATAGGAATAAGATCGATCAGAATTGTGCTTTTTGCAACTTGGGCCTGCATTCTTCCTTTTGTTTGAGACAGTATTTCGGTTGCTATGAGGACGAAGAACTAGTGACTCAGAGCTTGAGATTTATATCTTTGTTTTTCATTTGATTGTTTGTTCGGGTAAAGTGAATTGTATAGTACATGGCAAAAGAAAAAAGAATTTTAATTACAATTGCAATTAATTACAAAATTGAAATAAAGTTATAATTATATCTCCGATGATGATTGTGGCGTTGACAAATTACAATTTAGGTGGTGATCAGTGGTGGTCGTGGTGCAATTGTAATTAATTATAAAATTGAAATAGGTGGTGGTGACTGGTTACAAATTAGGTGGTGATCGATGGTGGTGGTGGTGGTTGTAATTAATTACAATTTTAATTAAAATTACAATTGTAACAATTACAAATTGAAATAAATTTACAATTGTAATTAATTACAAAATTGAAATAATGCGATAGCAATGACTGGTTACATGTCAGGTGGTGATTGGTGGTGGTAATGGTGGTGGTTAATTACAATTTTAATTGAAATTACAATTGTAACTAATTACAAATTGAAATAAAGTTACAATTACAAAACTGAAATAAAGTGGTGGTGGTGGTGGTGGCGGCGGTGGCAGTGACTGGTTACAAATTAGGTGATAGTGATGATGGGGTAATTAATTACAATTTAAAATAAAGTTACAATTGTAATTAATTACAAAATTGAAATAAAACTATAATTATATTTAATTATAAACCTTGATTTCTGATTATAAAAAAATACCTGATTTTGAAAATTATTTTGATATTTCTATAATTAGTTACAAATCACCCGAATTCAAAAAATTTCATATTTAAATGTATGTAATTGTGTACTTAACCCAATTTATTATGGAAAAATACACAACTACACAACTAAAACTATTACTTTTAATAGCTTATTCGTTAATGGTTTTTAAACCATTTATTTCACATAATTTCTCATACTGCTTTTTAATCCCACACATTTTCTCTTTTCAGTTTTTAACCATATATCTTACATAGAAAAAAAACCCATAAAACCCGTGTCACCTACCACCTAACGCACTATAAACCTAACAAATTTAAGGATTTTCTTTAAAAATCAGGTGTTAAATATTAATAAATAAATATCATATACAGAATAAAAATAATTATCTCTTATATATTAAATTAAAATTAATATAATTATAATTACAAAATCTGTGTCCCACATCCTACCCCACAAAGTCACAGTTAGTCATATAAAATCATAGTTAGATCACAATTACAAATTTTATCGCATATTTCACCCCGATCCTACCCACCCCGCAAAGTCGCGGTTGGTCACATAAAGTCATATTTTGATCACAATTACAAATTTAATGGTAAATTTCACCCCACCCTACTCCACCCGACCTACAAAGTCACAATTGGTCACACAAAGTTACAATTACAATTTTAGTCACAAATTTCACCCACCCCACAAAGTCATAACACAAAGTCATAATTTGATCACAATTACAAGTTTAGTCACAATTGGTCACAAAAAGTCACAATTCGATTACAATTACAATCTTTAATGATTAATCACAAACACTATTCAAGTAATATGTGAATTACCCATGGTCACATTCCGTACTCGTCATAAGTCTCACAGGTCATAATTACTCAATATTTTGGTCACAATTACTTAAAAGACTAGTCAGATCTCGTACTCGTCATAA
The DNA here is from genome assembly GCA_963555705.1 of Ligustrum vulgare. Classification (NCBI taxonomy): domain Eukaryota; kingdom Viridiplantae; phylum Streptophyta; class Magnoliopsida; order Lamiales; family Oleaceae; genus Ligustrum; species Ligustrum vulgare. The sequence goes on along the minus strand of OY743173.1, from coordinate 33,996,388 downwards.
GTCGTACGAAGTCACAGTTTGTCACACAAAGTCACCGTTTAGTATTACAAGGTTGTAGTTCGTTCACATGAGATCACAGTTCGATCACACGAAGTCACATAAAGTCATAGTTTGGTCATACAAGGTCACGGTTCCCTCACACAAATTCACAACTCGATCACACATTGTCATATTTGATACAACTATAGGTCACATTACGTCCTCGTTCAATGGTCACACGAATACACAGTTGGTCACAATATTTAATAAAATTGGTTAATTACAAACATAACACCAATAATTGATCATATATTATTTATTTATTGATCACAACTTACACATTTATTGGTCACACAAATTATCAACACCACACACCACCAGATATCTATCATCAACCCCTACTCCCCCACCTCTCATCCACCGTACCACCACCATTTAACACATAATAACGCAGCATCTAGATCTCGAAGGAAGCAACAGCCAGATCTCATTGCCTCCGTCGATCGATCGAACCACATCTTCTTCGATCACCAAATCTAAAACTAAAGAACTTTCAATGCTATCACATGGAGCCTCTAGATATATTTCCAGGAAGACAGGTACATTGGATAGGGAAAGGGAGAAGAGGAAGCAGGAATCAGGGAGGAACAAGAGGGAAGAAGCAACAGTCACTAACAGGAACTAAATTCAAGAAACGACGTCGTTCAATTAAAGGGTTTTCAGCAAATAAATTACTTTAAGGGGGTTTTTTTTCAATATAGACTTTGAAAGACATTTAATGACTTTTTTTAATTGATTTTTTATAATAGATTTTTTTAATGGATTTTATTAACTTTTATGGATTTGTATAGACTTTCAAAGATTTTTGAAAACTTTTATTTAAAGGACTTTCATAGAGTTTCAAAGACTTTTGTAGATTTTTATTTAAAAGACTTTCAAAAACTTTTACAGATTTTAGTTTTTTCAATTGAAAAATTTAAATATTAATAGATTAATTTTCCTATAATGTGAATGTTAATTTTTAATAATAATAATAAGTCAAGTGAATCAAAAAAAGCAGTTTGAGAGATAAATAGTTTTAATATAGAGAAATATTTGTTATAAAAATGAGAGAAAAATAAAATCATGTTTGATATCGACATAAAGATTGTACTATGTTTATGAATTTTTTTAAATATTTTTAATGTACAATTTTTTATAGATTTCGATTCACTTTTAATTAATATTTTTGAACATACAAATCTTTCTGGAGAAAATTCTAGAATTACTTTGCTTAATTATTATTTGTTTTGATACAAGTTAATTATTTTATAGAAAAACTGAAGAAAATGATAAAAAAGAAGAGAGCCAAAATATAAAGAAAAAAATTAAAAAGAAAAAAAATTAACAAGTTGAAAGGAATAAAAACAATGATTTATTTAGTCGTAAATTTAAGATTTCTAAAAATAACATGAAAGAAAAAAAATATAAAAGAAACAAAATTATAATGTAAAAGATTTTTTTTGTTTTTAATTAAAGCCTTTAAAAATCTTGAAAATTAATGAGAGACAAATAAAAAGATTTTGTAGTTATACTTTCTGTTTAAAAGTTAGTACATAGAGAATTTCGGGAGTTGTTTGGTAACATCTTTTTTTTTTTTTTTTATAAATTGATTTATAAACTACACAATTTCTTAAACTACTTTTTAACCACACATTTTTCCCTCTCCAATTTTCAACCACTACTTTTTACCTCCAAATCATAAATAAACAAGTTTATAAATCAAACAGTGTTATCAAGCGACCATGTTTGGAAATGCGACTTACTGTAGGCTTAAAGAGTCGAAGTCTGACTATGGTTAAGCTGTTAGATCAATTTTATGTAATTCTCTCATCTATACTCTTCTTCTCATCTATAATTGTTGGACAATTGAACTAAATAAACGAAATGGACCGGAATTTAGCCCAAGTCTTCAATCCATCTGTGCAGCCCAATCTGTATCCAGCCTGAGCCCATTTTCGTGACCCGGTTTCTGATCCATTTAACACCACCGCCTCATTCAAGCCGTTAGATCCGTTCTGATTGATCCTAGCCGTTCATTTGTAAAGAAAAGGTAGGAGATGTTCTGAATACTCTCATTCAATCCAGACGCTTCCTCTCTCTGATTCAAACTCTAACTCTTTCTCTAAAGGCGATTTTAATCGCCTCCGTCTGTACTTATGATTTCTTCTAATTTCTTCTTGAAATTCTTAGTTCTTGATTGTATATTCTTAGTGATAGTGGTTGATACTGATTTTGTGATAATCAGTGTACATTTTTTGTGAGTTTTGTCAGAGTATTCTGAAACTCAGTTGATCTTTGTGATTTTTATACGAGTTCTTAGTTTTCAGGAAGTTTTTATGTATATTTCTGGGTTTTGATTTCTGGTTTGTAACTTTACGATTTTTCTGAATAAAGTGTTTTGATTCTTTGTGGTTAATGCTTGATCTTGTTCTTTGTGGTTTTGATTCTGAGCCTTAAATCCTTACAGTGGTATCAGAGTCTTATGGTTCTTTGAAAAATCGGTGGATTTGACTCAGATCTGGTAAGATCCGATTTTTAATTTTAGGGTTTCTGGAAACATATTTGATTTCTTCAAACGATTTTAGGGCTTCTGAACCGTTTTAAACTTTTAAGAAATTTTTATTTTCTTAAGTCGATTTTTCAAACCCTAATAGTATAACTCTTTGTTTTCTGAAAATTTTGTTTAAAACTTTTCAGATTCAAAATTTCTTTTAAAATATTTTTATATAAAATCTTTTAAAATTCGTGGATTCTGTTCTTTTGAAACCAATTTTAAATTAAGATTTCTGAAAAATTTTGTGTATCTGGATCTTATTTCTGAGTCTATATTTCTGAGGATCTTGAGACACAGAATATTTTTTATAAAATATTCTGGTCATACATAGATCCTACATTGATTCTTGGTGGTTGATCCTTCATGGTAGATACTGGTGATATTTCTTTGTAAATTAGTTCTTTGTGGTGGACAATTGATTTGGTACTTTGTGGCCCTGGATTTCTGGGATTCTAATTCTTTGTGGAAGCTGCTATAGCTTAATAAAAATTCTGCAATCAGGTGATATTATTCAATTACTACAATCTTATACTGTAAATTTGTCTTTCAAATTTTCTGTTCTCTCTCAAATCTCTCCGTTGAAGCCTATAACTTGAACCCCTAGCTTACCTTTGTCCAGGATTTCATTGAGAATCCGGGAATCTGAGGGAGTGAGAGAATATCCAGTATAGCTTGAGGGATATACAGGAAGAACAGTTTTATCAGTATACTGTTTTTGTATATTTTCTTGATTGAATAATTAGTTGATTAAATTGTGATCACCTTGATTACTTTGTTTACTGAATATTGCGTTCTGAATATTAGTGAACTTTTTTGAATATAAATTCTTGACATTGTGATACTGTCTTACTTTGTGGTTGTGACCTGCATTATTGTTTACTACCTGATTATTTGTTCTTTGAACTACTAAAGCTCAATAACTTGAAATATTTTTCAAAATCTTGGTCATTATTTCAATGGCTATTGTTAAAGTAGATGTTGAAATATGGAATGGCAAAGGGGATTTCAACCTCTGGAGCCAAAAAATGCGAACTTTACTACTTCAAATGAAATGTGCTAAGGCAATTGATAAGTCCTGGCCCCTTGATACCCCACAGGACAAACAACTTGGAATGGATGAAACTGCATGGAGCACTTTATTTTTACACTTATCTGATAATGTCATTAGACAAGTAGGCAAGACTAAAATTACATCAGAATTATGGGATAGATTGGAAGAACTTTATGATACTGTGTCCTTTCCTGATAAGTGTTTTATTTGGAAACAATATTTCTCTTTTAAATTTGATCCATCTAAGGATGTAGAAGAGAAGATGAGTAGGTTTACTAAGATCACACAAAGTCTGTTAAATTGTGATGAAAAACTTACTGATGAACAAAAAGTTGTTTGTTTACTGAATGCTATGGGGGATAAGTTTAAAGATTTGAGGAATGCTTTAGAGTATGGGGGCAGAAGTTGACCACTGAAATAGTCCATACATCCCTTAAGAATAAAGAGTTAGAGTTTAAAAATAACCCTAAGGAAGCCTATAATGTGATAGGTACCTCTAGGAAGAAAAACTCTCCTAGGCTGAACAAGGCTGGAACAAATTTCAATAAAAATTGGAATGCATCTAGCAACAATAGGAATTCGAATAACAAGCCTGTAAAAGGAAATTTTCAAAATAAGGGCAACTTCAATAGGTGTAAAGACAGTAACTTTAGAAGTCGGTCTGGTTTCAGAAATCAAGATAACAATGCTAAAAATTATAATAATTTCAGAAACCAGAATAATTTTAGGTCTCAGGATAATAATGCTGGTACTGCTAATATAGATAAACCACCTAGAATTTGTTTTTATTGTGGCCAACCTGGACATCATATTGAATACTGCTTTAAAAGGAAAAATGAACAGGGAATCAGTAATCAGACTGAGGCTGCGGTGCAAGATAATAATAATAATGGGGTGGTTTATTTCACTGCTGAGTCAGATAATAAGAATAAATGGATTTTAGATTCTGGTTGCACCTTTCACATGTGTCCTGAAAAGGATATGTTTGCTGATTTCAGTAATGATTGTTTTGGTTCTGTGAAATTTGGAAATAATATTTCTTGTGATGTGAAAGGTATTGGAAAGGTTTTGTTACAACTTGAAAATAACAAAACTCTAATTTTGAATAAAACCAGATATGTTCCTGATTTGAAAAGGAACTTGATTTCACTTGGAGTTTTAGATTCTGAATCTTTTGAGATTAAAATGCAAAATGGTTTTTTGAGTATTTTCAAAAATAAATGCTTGATTATGAGTACTCCCAAAATTAATGAGATTTATATGTTGAATGCCTTGCCTGTTTATGCAAAGTCTTTTAATGCTGTGTCTGATTTGAATAAAACTGAGTTATGGCATAAAAGATTAGGACACATAGGTCAAAAAGGACTTAAACTACTTGAAACCAAAGGTGTATTTGGTAATGATGTGTTGCATAAACTTGACTTCTGTGAAAAATGTGTGTTAGGCAAATAGAAAAGAAGTTCATTTGGTAAAGGTATTCATAAATCTTCTGATGTGCTTGAATATGTGCATGCTGATTTGTGGGGTCCTGCTCCTGTGGGTTCAGTTTCAGGTTTCAGATATTTTCTTTTAATAGTAAATGATTTTTCTAGGAAAACCTGGGTGCATTTGTTAAAAACTAAGGATGTCACTGTGTCTGTTTTCAAAAACTGGATCACCTTAGTTCAAAATTTGAAAGGAAAAAGAGTCAAAACTATTAGAACTGATAATGGTTTAGAATTTTGTAATCAAGAGTTTGATTCTTTTTGTAGCACCTTAGGTATTCTTAGGCATAGGACTGTTGCCTACAGTCTATAGCAAATTGGGGTTGCCAAAAGAATGAATAGGACACTTCTTGAAAGAATTAGGTGTCTTTTACTTGATTCAAATTTGCCAAAAAAAATTTGGGGTGAAGCAGTCAAAACTGCATCCTATTTGATAAATCTTTCTCCCTGTAGTGCTATTGATTTTAAGATTCCAGATCAAATCTGGAATAATTATCTTCCTGACTTTTCAAAATTAAAAGTTTTTGGTTGTGCTGCCTATTCACACCATTCTGAAACAAAACTTGACTCCAAGTCTTTAAAATGTGTTTTTCTTGATTACGGAGAAGGAGTCAAGGGCTATAGGTTATGGGTCAGGGATTAGGGAGGATACAGGGTCATTTTGAATAGGTCAGTGGTCTTTAATGAAAATGATTTTCCTTGCAAAAATGAAAAATTGATGATCCTGTTAAAGAAAAAGATTTTATAACTTCTGAGCTGAGTGCAGACCATTTAGGTGATGAAAATGGCCTGCCCAATACTCAGTTTCGGGTGGAGCAACCCCCCACAGTCTCCTAATGTTATTCCTGAACCTGAACATGAACCTGCAGGCACTGAACCACAATCTTATGATATCCCTGAAGTTGAAACTAATCTTGAAAATTATCAATTGGATAGGGATAGACCTAGAAGAGAGATTAGACCTCCTCCTAGGTTTGAGGATCCTGACTTTGTGTCTGCTTTTACATATTCTGATGCTATTTTACTTGAACCTCAATCATTTGAAGAAGCTGTGTCTTCTAAGGATTCCAAACTTTGGCTTGCAGCAATGCAAGATGAAATGGACTCGCTTTTAAAGAATGGTACCTCGACTTTAGTCAATAGACCTGTAAATAAAAGGATAATTGACTATAAATGGATTTTTAAACTGAAAGAAAGTGAATCTAAGGACATGAAACCTAGGTACAGGCTAGACTTGTAGCCAAGGGTTTTTCTCAAAAGGAAGGAATTTATTTTAATGAAATATTTTCACCTGTTGTTAAATACACTTCCATCAGAATTCTATTTGCTTTGGTTGCACAATTTGATTTAGAACTTGAGCAAATGGATGTAAAAACTGCTTTCCTTTATGGTTCCTTAGATGAAACAATTTATATGCATCAACCTGAAGGTTTTGAAAAAGGAAAATAATCTGATTTAGTTTGTCTATTGGAAAAATCTTTGTATGGCTTAAAACAAGCCCCTAGGAAGTGGTATAAGAGATTTGACTCTTATATCCAAAGTCTAAATTTTTAGAAAAGTAAATATGATTCATGTTTTTATTTTAAACTTGGTAAAATTGATTTTATCTACTTGCTTTTATATGTGGATGACATGCTTATTGCTGGACCAAATATGCATGATATAAATGTTCTTAAAGATAAACTGCATTCTGAATTTGAAATGAAAGATATAGGAAATGCCAAAAGAATACTTGGCATAGATATTTTTAGGAATAGACAATCTGGGAAATTGTTTTTAAACCAGAAACATTATATAGAAAAGTTCTTAAACAGATTTTGCTTATCTGAATCCAAACCTGTAACTTTACCTTTGCCTGCACATTTTAAATTATCTGTTGAGCATTGTCCTAAGTCTGATGATGAATTGCTTAGAATGAAAAATGTGCCATATTCAAATGCTGTTGGATCTGTCATGTATTTAATGGTCTGTACCACACCTGATATAGCATTTGCAGTAAGTGTTTTAAGTAGATTTATGAGCAATCCTGGTGAATTGCACTGGGAAGCTATGAAATGTCTTCTAAAATATTTGAAAGGTTCTGCTAGACTTAGTCTAGTGTTTTCTAAAACCAAAAATGATTTTAAACTTAAAGGTTTTGTTGATTCAGATTTTGCTGGAAATGTTGATAACAAGAAATCAACATCCTCTTATTTCTTTACCTTAAATTCTTCTTGTATTAGCTGGAAATCACAGCTTCAAAAACTTGTTGCCTTATCATCAACTGAAGCAGAATATATAGCTGCTACAGATGCTGTTAAGGAATGTGTGTGGTTAAAGGGTTTATTGTCTCAAATTGGTTGCATCACTGATTCTGAAGTTGAAATATGTACTGATAGCATGAGTGCATTACATCTGTGTAAAAATCCTGTTTTTCACAATAGGTCAAAACATATTGATGTTAAATTCCATTTCATTAGGGACATTATTGATAAAGGTATTGTGAAACTTGTTAAGATTTCAACTCAGGTTAATCCTACAGATACAGGAACTAAGATCATTCCTATTAACAAATTTAGAGATGCATTAAGTTTTTTAAATTTGGTTGAACTTTGATACTTGTTTGATATGTTTTTTAGATTATGGACACCAGTTCAATTGAGGTGGAGATTGTTGGACAATTGAACTAAATAAACGAAATGGACCGGAATTTAGCCCAAGTCTTCAATCCATCTGTGCAGCCCAATCTGTATCCAGCCTGAGCCCATTTATGTGACCCGGTTTCTGATCCATTTAGCACCACCGCCTCATTCAAGCCGTTAGATCCGTTCTGATTGATCCTCGCCGTCCATTTGTAAAGAAAAGGCAGGAGACGTTCTGAATACTCTCATTCAATCCAGACGATTCCTCTCTCTGATTCAAACCCTAACTCTCTCTCTCTTTAAAGGCGATTTTAATCGCCTCCGTCTATACTTAGTGATTTCTTATAATTTCTTCCTGAAATTCTTAGATCTTGATTGTATATTCTTAATGATAGTGGTTGATAGTGATTTTGTGATAATCAGTATACATTTTTTGTGAGTTCTGTCAGAGTATTTTGAAACTCAGTTGATCTTTGTGATTTTTATACGAGTTCTTAGTTTTCAGGAAGTTTTTATGTATATTTCTGGGTTTTGATTTCTGGTTTGTAACTTTACGATTTTTCTGAATAAAGTGTTTTGATTCTTTGTGGTTAATGCTTGATCTTGTTCTTTGTGATTTTGATTCTAAGCCTTATATTCTTACAATAATTTTCTTCTCAATTCTCATCTATCCTTCTGTACTCACGCTTAAATTCAATATAAATAGCTGGGAATTCAATAGCCAGCTTAATTGAGTTGAGTTTGTGTTGTGTTTGGGTTGAGTTCTTTGGATATTCGGATTGAGTTGTGACAAATGCAACCACAGTTGATTTCACTCTTCAATGCAATCATCCAAATCGACACCATCATTTTCTATTCAAAAATGTTAGTTGTATTTAGAGGATGACAAAAAAGATAACAAAAAAATGAGTTGGCAAGTTTGTGAAACGTTGATTTAAAAATTGATGTGATATGTTAATTATTATGATTATGCAAATATTGTTTTCTATTACACAAATCGCAGGCCCGATCGAAAGCCAGAAATCACAGACCGACAATCACCCATCTGCGACCCCTAATCGTCTCTACAGTCGCGTCTTGCCATCGTTTAGTGGCCACACACCGCTGCTTGCGGTGTCGCCGACGATGAAGGGCAACTGGAGAAGTTCTTGACCAGTAATTTCTTGTAGAACTGACTCGGCTGGTTTTAGAGAGTCGAGGTAATCTTCCACCGGGTCTACTGAAGTGCATTGGCGAGGCTGCCAGCGGCGCTGCTACTTCTTAGGATTGCTGGGTTGAACGTGGGATGCAGCGTCGCCGGATTTTTGCATAATGCATTCCTATAGGTTGCTGCATCACTTCAAGAGACTGTAAAGAAGGGTGGAATCAGGTATATGGTCTCAAGTGTTTGATAAAAGTCTTGAGTCAATTCATCATCTATTTCTATGTTTGATTTTACTGAGATCACTAGAACAAGTTGTTGACATAATTAATTAATTAATCAATCAGAGAAATTAAGAATAATAATTAAGATGATGGTTACGATTATGATTATGACCTTCCAAGGTTCTCTCTTACCTCTAAGTTACACGAATTCCTTGAAGAAGGGGGATTATTGAATTCCTTTTGACAATTGTTTTAGAGCCAAATTTTTCATTAACTTTTCTGTATCATTTAGGAACTCCTCTGGTGATTTTTCCTAGTTAAAAATGAAGTTTGATTTGAGTTGATAAATGGTAGTGGTTATGTCTAGTATCCTAAAATAGCTATACATGAGGATATTGAGTTGAATAAACTCCATAATTTTCACAAAGAAGGGATAATAGAGGAATAAACCTGGGGAAGGAAGAAGTGGACCAATTTTATAGCAGAAATTTAAATTGAAAGGGATGACATCATCTGAATATTGGGCTTGCTTGAGTAATATGTTGACTTATTTAATTCTTTTGTTATTTTCCCTCTTAAATGTTGACTTATATTATCATATGAAATGGAAATGTGTTGAAGCAATTACAATATTAGTTCACTAGTCATGTAAATTGAAATTTTAAATGCTATCCTGTGATCAACATCAAATTTAATTTTGTAATGAATGCTTTGCTTTTGTTCTTTTATGTTCTTATCATGTTCATTTTAAGATACTTGTGTAGACATGTTATTTCATGCTTTGAGTTCTAAGTTGTCTACTGTTTAATTTATTGTGTTACAATTAATTGTTTTTGTAATGCTTCATTTTCGGAACTTGAGAAACATATTCTTGACCTCCATGTGCTGACAAGGACGTTACGGCTGAAAGGAAATGCAAAAAATCTTCAAGTGCTGGAATTGGCTCAGATTATATTGATATGAAAGCTGCCGCGGAAGCAATACTGCATCTGTCATGACAGAAACAAGAGCAGCCATAGTAATTTCGGGTAGACAATAAATAAATGATACAGAAGTATTCGATAAAGATTTGATGTACGGGTGTATTGCTTGGTGTAGTTATGTCTCTTTAAATACATAGTGACAGATTGATTGGAATTTTCCTCTTGTTTATGTGAATGTAAAATGAAGAAGTGAACTCATGTTTTATTTCAATCGATTCATGAAGAGATGTAATAGATCTTTTATGTAGTTTCAATTTTTTTATGACAAAATGCCTTAATTGAAACCTAAATATGTAGTTTCTTTTTATGACAAATGCCTTAATTGAAACTATATTGCAAAAATAGAAAAATAATGCAAAATGGTTGCTTAAATATGTAAAAGGAAACGATTGAGAAGCTAATGGTTGCTCAAATATGTAAAAGGATCTTCAGGTGTGACCTTGATATATTTACAAAATACAAAGAAGGGTTAGCATTAAAGGGATGTACTAACCGATTGGTTGAGGATAGTGATAGAAAGAATAGAAAATCAACTTCTTCATATTTTTTCACTTTGTGCTACTTTCATAAGCTGAAATCACAACTGCAAAAGATTACTGCTCTTTCATCTATAGAAGTTGATTATTGTAGCTACTGATGTAATAAAAGATATAATTGGTTGAACGAATTATTAAAAGAGTTTGATTTTGCATACGAGAATACTGTCTTGTTTACTATTAATTGAAGTGAAATTCATCTGAGTAAAAATTCCATGATAAACCGAAGTATATAGATTTCAAAAAAAAAATTTTTATAAGGGGAATCAAATCAAAAGAGGTTCTAAAATCGGAAAGGTAAAAAAAAATAAAATAACTACTTAGTATAATCCATTTGATATGGAGAGCCATGCTATAGTGCCAGGGCACCATTATGATGCCCTTCAAGGCACAAGAGCTGGGCACCCAATTCTTGTGCCTTAAAGGACACTTTGTTGGCATCGGAGCAATTTTGTTGGTATGGATACCAAAGTTATTCATTTGAAAGGTTAGTTAATTTTTTAAGATTGTCGTCAACTGATTCTTCTTAAGTTTGATCGTACAGGTAAATTATCACACGAAAAGGAACAATGAATGTGATGCTATTGGTATAGTTAGAGCTAGTGATGGCAGTGGAGCGAATCGAGGCAAATTAGGGTCGATCCAAATCCGCGCCGTGGGATTTCAGATTGGATCGAAACAAACATTTAACCTTTTTCATTATCTATTTTCATTAATGACAAGTCGATATGTAATTTGTAAAATAACTAATATAATATCTAATTTATACAACAAAACAATACATATATAGTTAATTAGAGATCTTGTATCAAATTCATTAAACGGTTATATATTTTAGATCTAGTAATTAATTTTTTTACGAAGTTTTTTAATTTTTTTTTTTAAAAAAATTGGATCGCAAACAGATCGAATTGAATCATCCTCGATCCAAATCCTATCTTTCGATCCACGGATCGAAATTTTTTAGAATCGAATTTGATCAGATTTTTTTTGTCATCTCTAAATAGAGATGATGAGGAATTATAGAAGTGCTACGAATATCGGGAAAACATGTTACTAAAATGCATTTTTGGTAGTGGTCTAGTGGAACAATTGTTTGAGATTGTGACACGGTGGCAAATTAATGGATTTTGGATTGATATATTGAATCCTTTTAGTGGGGTGACCTACGTGACTCGCGAGGCAAGCATCATGTATGCAGTTGAAGAATTTTTCTCTTTTTTCTCTCATTCTGTCTCACTGGAGCAAATCACTCGAGAAACAATAATCATCTTGTTAAGTCTTAAGTGTAAATGTAATTTCGTGTCCAAAAGTCGTATTATCAAGTTGTATTTGGAGTTGAATAATTTGATATTTTAAGTGTATTTAGAGGAGATAAACATACGCTCAAGAACATCAAAGTAATGTTGAAAAGCAATTGAATTATAATTAGAAGTCAAATGAGTATAAAAAAATCGCAAATGTTGTGATATAGATTCTCAACCACAAGTAAAGACTCAATTTTCACGTAACAAACGTTCAAATTTGGAAATTTATATTACTTGAAAAAATCAACCCATTAGAGTTAGCTTTCAAAATATCTTTGAATCACATAAATCGGACATTGTGAGAGAAATTTATGATAAAAAATATTGATGACCACTCGATAACCATAGAAAAACCGCTCGAGTGGTTTTTGCATAGAAAAGCTTGGTTTCGCGAGGTTTATCGTTTCTAGAATCCCATATAACTTCAAACACTTTATATTATAAATACCAAATTCATATTTCATCCCAAACAGATGTTGAGCCACTATTCTTTCAAGTGAACATCCCATTCAAGATCAAACATTTATTTCATAATTCTCTTAACTCGACCACAATATCGAACACAAGAGATCATAGATCAAACACAAAATATCAAATCATTAACAATAATCCTTCACTATTCTGAAATTCAGGAGAGGCATCTCAAGTTCCAATTGAAAAAGAACGGGTTTCCTTCTTGGTGATCCTAACGGTGGAAAGAGAATTTCAGAGTTGCTAGAAAACACTAAAGGCACATGACGCAGGATGGAAACAAAGATTTACAAACGTAAATCTAAAGAACCTTAATTGGAATCCACCAACGGAAAGAGAATTTTATTGAATATCAATGATGAATAATTGAATGACAAACAACCCTTTAAAAAAATCTCAGCAAACCCTAATTGAGCAAAAAGACGAAAATAGACATTGAAATAAAATAAACGACTTAAAATGATAATTTAACTAAAATTGGAAAAAACTTCAAGTGGCCGGTAGCTGCCTTTAAACTGCATTTTTGAAGCCGAAAACGACCTCAACTGGGAAACCATGGTTGGGACGTCGTAGAGCGTTGCGCGATGATTCCGAAAACATATTATAATAAGGATTCTGATCCCGATGCAAAAAGTTATGGCCATTTGTTCGAAACCCCCGTTTTCTTTGCCAATTTTCGATCAATCTCTTCTTCAAACTCTAATGCAACCTGTTCTACATCAGCGCAATCGAAGATTTATTTGGTTGTTTAAAGGTTGTGTGGTTAAAGTATTCTGAGGTTTAATTGTTTCTAAATTAACTATAAGTTAAATATTTTCTATTTAATCGTTTACTGGCAAAGAGTGTCGGTGATTTTTTATCTCTTAATGCATTCTTCAATAGATGAACAAGTTTTGGTGTATTATCCCGTAATAATATTTTTGTTGGAAAAAGGCTATTCTAGTGATGGAATGGTAAAATTTCTACCGTTGACAATAATAATATAAATAAAGTGAATTCTGCTTATATACTTGATTCTTTTACTTTATGGCATGATATATTAGGGCATATAGGAAATAATCCTATTGAAAGAATTAAAAAATGTGATTTCATATCTTATGAAGAAAATAAAGTTTATAAATGTAAAACTTGTGTGCAATTTAAGATGATTAAGAAACCTTTTTATAGTGTAACTAGAACAACACAATTGTTAGATCTTGTGCATACCGACATATGTGAATTAAATGGTATGTTAACAAAATGTGGAAATAGATATTTCATTACATTTAACATTTGATCCCTCTTGGACCAATTTTTGTTCATTTAGGATTGGTGTTTTTGCAATAAATAAGACACCCCGACACTTTGAAGTAACCAAAGTTTGGTTTTCTTCCTTTCCATAATTCATATGGAGATACTTTTGTAAATTTAAAAGGAACTCTATTCAATATATGACACACACTAAGTAAAGTTTCACCCCAAAGATTAAATGGAAATTTAGAATATATCAACATTGCATTAATCATTTCAATAAGTGTCCTATTTTTTCTTTCCACCAAACCATTTTGTTCGGGTGTTTTATGTGTACTAAATTGATGAATTATGCCATGTTGTTTAAAAAATAAGTTAAAATCACTAGAGAAGTATTCACCATCTCTATCACTTCTAAGAGTTTTTATTTTCTTACTTAAGTGATTTTCAACTTCAATTTTATATGCTTTGAAAGTTTCATAATTCATATGAAGATACTTTTGTAAATTTTATTTGTTGGATATGCTACAAGCATATCGATTATTGAACTTGGAGGTCAATGTGATAATTGAGTCACACGAAGTAGAGTTCTTTGAGGATTCATTATATTCGGATAATAATTCTATTGAGGAATCACATAAAGAGATTCCTAATTCTACAAAATTACGTGGAGAAACATCCTTTCAGATGTTGATGATCCTAATAAACTTCGTAGAAGCAAAAGAACTAGAAAAGAAAAGGGTGCTAGGATCGGATGAGATAGACTCTCAACTTATTTCTCTTTATCTTGTTAAAGGAAACAAAAAGAGTGTCATAAGAATAATACCATATGTTCTTCAAACTGAAACCGATCCTAAAACTTACAATGAGGCTATGTCATTACGATATGGTATTTTTTTGGAAAGATGCTATAAACGATGAGATGAATTCAATAATGTCGAATAATAATTGAGAACTTGTTGGTTTACCACATGGCTCTAAGCCTATAGGATAAAAATGGGTATTTTGAAAGAAGTAAAATGTAGATGGTACTCTTGATACTTTTAAAGCTCAGCTAGCAGCCAAGGGATATCGACAAAAGGAGGGAATAAATTATTTTGATGCATATGCACCTGTGGCATGAATTACTTCTATAAGAATTATGTTTGCTTTAGCTTCCATTTATAATTTGCATATGCATCAAATGGATGTTAAAACGACATTCTTAAATGGGGACCTCGATGAGGAGGTTGATATTGAACAACCAGAAGGTTTTGTTCTACCTGGAAATGAAAATAAAGTATGCAAATTGGTTAAATCATTATATAATTTAAAACAAGCAAAAAAAAAAAGTGGCATGAGAAATTCGATTTGGCAATAATGTCATTTGGATTCAAACGCAATAGTGTTGATAAATGCTTATATTCAAAAGGACATGAAAATCATGTTGTGATATATGTCTTTACGTAGATGATATGTTAATTATTAGCAATCATATGCAAGGTATAAATGAAACTAAAATGTTTCTATCTTCCACATTCAAAATGAAAGATCTTGGACAAGTGGATACCGTATTAGGTATCAAAGTCAAAAGAAATAGTAAGGTTTTATGCTTAGTCAATCATATTATATTGAGAATGTGATTAATAAGTTCAAACATTTGAACATTAACGAACCAAACACCCCATTTGATGCTAGTATCAAATTTATAAAAAAATATGGAAAAGCAATAGCACAACTTGAATATGCAAGTGCTATTGGTTCTCTAATGTATGCGGTGCAACGCTCTAGGCCAGATATAGCATTTACAGTTAGTAAACATAGTAGATTTACTAGCAATCCAAACAAGGAATATTGGAAGGCCGTGGGAAGGGCTCTTGCTTATTTAAAGAAAACAAAGGATCAAGGTCTTCAATATTCTAAATTTCCTGTAATCCTAGAAGAATTTACCGATGCAAGTTTGAAAACTTGTTGTGAAATTTATTGCAAGTGCAGAATATTGTGAACAAGTAGTAAAAATGAACTTTTTAAGTCTGATATGTCGATCCCACGAAGACTAATTTACTTTTTACTAGCTTTGATTAATCAATTCCTAAACTACAAATAAATGCCAGGAATATGATTTTTGAATTATTAAAATAGTGAAAGCAATGAAATATAAAAATAAAATAAATGAAAAGATTTGATAATTTTTTTCTTATGAATGGGAAGTGTTAGGACTTACGATAGTAACTTTGTTATCTTATTCAATTTCTTATCTCATGTATTATTTCAAAACTAGTGTTCAATCGAATTCACAATTTTATCTAAAACTCTCCTCTTGAGTTTAAATTGATTCTATCTAGATAGGTCAACCACATATCTCTATGATTGGTCAAAATAAGCCCTAACTAGATGCATTCAACAACAAGAATTCAAAATTATCACGACAACCACAACTATGTATCTCTACCCTTTTGTCAATTGCCGGATTTTATTACGTGGTCTAGGTTTTAATTCACCCTCAAACTATGAAAACAACCCACAATTCATCAAATCGGCGATAAAAAAATTCATGCATTCAAATGCAATAATAAAATCAACATATCAAACAATTTGTCCAAAACTAAAGAATTGAAATTGAATATTCAAACAAAGTCACATCGTTCGTTCCAGCGGATTGTTTAGCTACTCATAACAAAATCTAAAACAATAAAATTTCAAAATAGAACATTAAACATGTCTAACAATTATTAAGAAAGGATTGAGAATCTTGCACTAAGAAAATCAATACAAAGCTTGAAAGATATGGAACTCTTGATTTTGCCCCTTTTGCCTCTTGCCTTGTGTCTCCTTCTTGTGAATTGAAGAACAACCTAATAATGTCTTTCTTAGGTCTAAATATAGGGTAGAATAAGTCCAAGATGAGATTTCCAAGTTGGGCTGGTAAAAAAGTAGAAAAGAAAAAAAAAATTGCGAAGAAAGGGTTTTTCAGTTGGACAAAAAAGTAGAAAAGGAAAAAAAATTGCGACGAAAGAGTTTTTTCATCCGGACAACATGGAATGAGTGAGACTGCGGTGTGGCCATGGTTTGCAAACCACGGTCCACCAGCGTTTGCCTATTTTGAAATGTTTTACTTTAGTCCTTATTTTATCGCATAACCAATCCTTCAAGTTTTTGACATCTTTAATTTAGTCCTCATACTTCCACTTTGTTTCAATTCAATCCTCCAAAATTACATCTCAAGTCCTCCATCTTTCTACAGTTTACAGATTGTCCCCATACTTTCATATTTGGTACAATTTGGTCAGTTTCCTCATTTTTGCATCCAAACGCATCCCAATTCGAGTTTTTCCTGAAACAATTGAAATAAACACACAATTTAGCAACCATATTTTAAAATATTCACAATAGTATAATCTTGTTTGTCCTCGAATAAGGTAAATTGTTTACAATCATGCAAACATAAAACAAACAATCTAACTAAGACTCTTGTCTTGTCAACAGGTTTATGTTAAATAACCTGCCCTATTTGCTTCAAGATTTAAAACTAAAAGCAATCCTTGAAAAGTATTCAAACCTTAATCCATGCTCAATGTGTGTGTGTGTGTGTGTCAACTCAATCATTATAGTATGCTTAATAGGTGATCTCCCAACCCTACGTGATTAAATTTTGCTATCCCTCTCGTGAGATACAGTTCACCCCAAACTTGTTATTTTCTCTCTAACCCGGGGTATAATTTCTAAGGTTGTTTCTAAATCACTAATTATTTTCCCGCTCAAGTTTAAGTGTGTCCAACCATTGATATTTTCTACCTAGGTTTGCAATGATTCTCTTTTATTTGATCACCCCAACCTTCAAACATCCACTAGGTAATTCAAACTCACTAGTTATCTTAATCTCATATATGCAAACTATCAACTAAATTCTAATGTGATGCAGTACCTTTCCCCATTAAGCTAATAAATAACCCATGTAACGAGCTTTATGCCGATGACTCCCAAGTCAGATGACCATAGGGCACCAAGGATAGAAATACCCCTACGAGCTTAATCACTCCAATCACTACGCTCCAAAGAAATGTGTCCAATGTATGCTTCCTAATATTGTGTTTTTTTCGTAATGTAAATCTAAATGAATCACCTATCTCTTAAGCTTTCTAAATGACCCATGTAGCTAGTTTTAGGCTGATGACTCCCAAGTCAGATGACCATAGGGCACTAAGTATTGAAATACCCTTACAGACTTACTAACTCGAGTAAAAAAGACTACAAAGAGAGGTGAAAGATGCATGCATGTTCTTACTTTATACAACGGATTGATTACCAGCATTTTGTCATTACCTAACTTTCTCCTACCAGTCAAGGTCACTCCACACATAAATTTTGCGCGCATGGAATCAACACACACCAAAACAATCACTACTACCAGTTTTGCACTCCTAAACTGTCTAACTTATTGGTCAAAGTGATGGAACAAAATATTTCAAGTGGGAATGTATCCTAAATTCATATTGAAAACCTTCAACCAACTATTCAAGTGCCACCTCTATGCACATTAATCAAGTTGATGTGTGCTCAAAGAATAATCAAGCATAGCAAATTACTACAAGCATAGCACTCATGTCCACAATTGATGAATTACCATAGTTTCAAATAATTTTCATCACGAGCGACAAGGCTATTCAACACAAACTAAACATGCAAAATTTTATATTTATTTATTCAAAGATAACTACACCCTAACATTTAAAGCAATAACACATATATAACTCGAATCTTAATACTACCCTCCCCAAAACTTGAAATACACATTAGTCCCTAATGTGAAAAATAAGAGCACAAGGAGAGATAGTACTGAGCACTCAATAATCAGGAGGCAGTGGTGGTGGATTCTATGGCCATTGAAAATGTTGCATTAGCATCATCATCTCCTCATGATCTCGAAGTTGAAAGTCATCAAGTGAATGAAGTGTAGCAAGGATCATTTCCTTCCCTTCTTGTAAATGGGGTTTCCTTTCTTGCAGCTGTTTGATGGCTTCCTCCCGATGTTGAAGTGATTACTGCACCTGCCTCGGTACTAGTCCAAAGTTTATACCCCCTCGACTCCCAAGTCTAGGAGGGAGTGCGGAAGCAAGTCTATTAACTGGGACCTCTTTCAGCTAAGTCATGTCTACATCCACATGCTCTTCCTCCTCCTCTTCTAGTGCTGCCGAACTTTTTGCCTAATGATGTCGGATTACCTGTGAGACTAATCTCCTCATAGTTGCTAGGCATAGTCATGGAGCAGGTTTCTTCTTAGCTTCAGAAGGGAGCATAGGCACCCTCGCTCTTTTACTCAAAGTAGAAATCAGACTAGGCATAATTAATTTTGACCGGCTCCTTGGTGCTAGTGCAGCTTTCCTGACTATGTTGAATATGATATCACCAACATTTAACTCATACCCAATTGCTAGTCTGTACAACACTGTCATCTTTAGAAAGTGGATGTGCGTAGTATATGTCATGAGGATGACATTGGCACTAAGGAATTGGTGCAGAAAGCGCATCTCACTAGTCATCTCACCATGATTCATCACATTGTTGAGTGGCCACTCCCGAGGTTGGTTGGCCGGATAAATGAATTGTGCCACCTCCCTGAAATTGTTAATTGGAGATGGAGGCAACCCATCCTCTATGTTGCAGTACTCTTGGATTACTTGGGGACTGAAAGGAACTCATACTCCCCTCACATGTCTCCATGTGATGCTTGTACCCCTCATTTAGAATGTCAGCATTGAAATTGCACATAAATTCCACAACTGCTGTGTAGATTTTGTGTGGTTTGGAACATAGTTTGGTCCACCCCTCTCCTTTATTATGTTTAGAATTGTAAATTCCAATTCATTTAATAGAATTTCTCTTTCCATGAAGGGGCCCTATCTCCAAAGAACTCTGGACACTGCTAAACAATGTCTGAAATAAAGGCCTCGTACAATGGGAACTGAAGTCTAGTGCATTTTCCTGCATTTGAAGGTTCTGCCATTCCGTTGCCTTTGCTAGCATGAGATGGGATTGCTCTTGTAGGAATGATTGTGGAATTTGTCTACATAAAGAATATCAAGTATTAGATCAAGTAGAATACTTAATGCATAAGGAAGTTAACAATGTAGTTGATGAAAACTTTGCATCATGTCAAAAATTATGGAAATGCATTGGTCCCCCAAACTTGAATGAAAATTGCATGAAATAAGTTTGGAACATATGCAAGAGGTTTTTTTTTTATCAATTGGTGTTCATGGTTGCACATGGAATGATGATGTTATTCAAAATTGAAGTTCACTCCTAGTGGAGCCTATATCAAGCCCCATATAAGCATATGCAAACAATAATGGTCACCAATTCCTACACATTCACAATTGTGCCAAATATCCACAACATTCGATCACCTAGAACTCTCACAAAATTGAGGACTTACACTCATAAAATGTAATATTCTATGAAACTAAGTTACTTGGGTCTTTAATCAAATACCTTGTATCCATGCTCAAGTTGAACTAAAGTTCACACAACAATGACTACCTCAACTTCTCATGAAAATCCAATTTCTAGGAAATCAATCCCACTTAGACCTTTTATCAAACACATTGTCTACAAACCAAAAATTCCAAAAATATCGACACATCCCCTTAAAGCCTACAATTTATTGCTCAAAGAAATCAAATTCTACAAAACCTTCAATCAAATTTCAATAACAATAACAACTTATCATACTCATATCATACCAAGTTTCAATTTCACAATTATAACAAGAGGCTAGTATGTAAAGAGTTTAAAGAACATTACCTTGAATATATGTTGAAGAGAGGAAGATGTAGATGTAGAATTCTTAAAATACTTAAAGAAATTCTCCAAATTGGAAGAAAAGAAGATGTATTTTTGTGAGAGAAACTTTGTCTAGGGTTTGTGAAGAGAGAGTTGAGAGAGAACACTTGAAATAGGGAGACAAGTGTCGATGGTGAAGTATAAAAAATCATATTTTCGATTTTTTGGGGAACTAGCCACGGTCGAACCGCTGTTGACCACAGAAAACATGGTTACATTGCCACCGTGGTGACGTTGATTTATTTATTTATTTTGTGAAGTAACCCAAAAAATACACTCCTGAAGTAAAATAACAAAAAAAATGGGAAATATGTCCTAATGTTTAATGCAATGTCTAATGCAAACCAAATGCAATTATATAAAGAGTTTAAGGTTTAGAAGTCGGGATACTATAGTTCCTGATTTATAGTCTCAAGTTGGATTGTATGTCGTGTTATTGTGGCACTACAACGTCAAGTGTCCCTTTTTCAATAAGAAAGTCCTCCTTGTAGTGTTTCATTCATGGTCCATTCACTTTGAAATTCCCCTTGGTAGGGTGACATAGCTCAATAGTCCCATATGGAGACAATAACTCCTATACACTAGGATCAGATCATATCCATTTGTAGACGAAGCAGTGAAAGGTCCTGATCACCTTGACTTTAGCTTGCCTCAAAATAGTTTCAGACTAGAGTTATATAATAGGACTTGATCTCCAATCTTGAATGTTCTGTGCTGAATGTTCTTTTCATGCCATTATTTTGTTCTGTCCTTGTAGATGGCTACATTCTCATAATCTTCCCGTCTAAATTCTTACAGTTCATGCATATGCAATATTCTTGTTTCCCCGGATTTGTCTAGGTCCATGTTCAGCTGCACTAATGCCCAATATGCTTTATGCTCAAATTTCACTGGCAAGTGACATGCTTTTCCAAACACTATTCGGTATGGTGACATTTCAATTGGTGTTTTGAAAGTTGTCCTGTATGCCCAAAGTGCATCATCTAATTTCTTTGACCAATCCTTTCACAATGCATTAACAATCAATTCCAAATTTGTTTGAGTCGTCTATTTGAAATCAACTTGCCCACTTGTTTGAGGGTAATAAGGTGTGGCTACTTGATGTTGAACTCAATATTTGTGAAGTACTGCTTTGAAGAGTCTGTAGCAAGAGTGAGATCCCCCATCACTTATAATAGCCCTAGGTGCTCCATATCTATTGAAAATGTTCTTCCTTCTGAATTTCATTACCATCTTCGAATCATTGTGATGTGTTCCGGACCCTCGAAAATCAGAGTCATAGCAGGTTTGACGGAAAAAGTTAAATATTCAAACCAAATAAAAGTGCAATCCTTTCAACCATGTCGGAATTAGATGCATAAAATGTGTTTTTTGAGTAGAAATAGGCCACTAAGCAAAACTCATGGGCTAAAGCCCTTGAGCTGACTGATTTTATGGCCAAATTTCATCATTTGGGGCTTCAAAACAGCAAGTCAATTATGCAGACGGAAATTAGGGTTTTTGCGTATTTTTAGGTTAAATTTTGTTTTTAATTATTTGTTTGCCTATTTTAGAATTTTAGTCTAATTAGAATTCTATTTTGAGTCAATTAGCGGCTATGTTATTTCACTTATTTATATTCATTTCCATTCATTGTAATTCAGACTTGAGACTTTGATTTTGATATAAACAGTTTTTATTGAGGATTCAATAAAAGATATAGGTGGATTCCTATGTTTTTCGAACTTATCAAGAATATTTCTTGTGGCATTCAAATATCGAACTTATCAAATATTTGCTAGAATATTTGTGGCGTTCAAATCAGAGACTTATCAAGGAGATTGGACAAATCCTTGTGACGTTTCGAAAGTCTTGGTTCTTTATTCCGCATTGTCGAGTCATCGCGTCGTGAATATCGGGTCAAGATTCCACCGTCCATCCACAACCTGGGTTCGAAACTTTCCGACGTTTCTTCTGTGCTTCGAACCTCATCATCTGGTATCAGAGTTGGACTCTGAATTCAGGTTTTTTTATTCTATCCAGTTTAATTCTTATGTTTATCATCGAGTCTGTCATAAAAATTATCCATATCTTGTTGTTGAGTTTTTCTTTTCTTGAGTGTTCTTCGTGCCAGTAAATTTTTTCCAGTTTGATCCATATAAAAATTCAACAAAAATTCAAAAGTGTTTATTTTGTTCGATCCTTATCCAAGTCCTGTTCTGTTCATTTTGTTGTGTTCGTGTCGAATTTTCGGATTTATTTAAAAAAAAATTATTTATTTTATTTTATTCCGAAAATTCATCCAAAATTCAAAAAAAAAAAAGATCCATTCAAGAACCACTTTCTTGAATTTCTTGATCCTTTGTTTATTGTTCTTTTCCATTCCGTTCTACATAAATTCTATAATGTCCAATTTTCAAGAAAAATATCCATCTAGAAGGGGGAACGATAATGATAAAGATCGTATGTGGAGATTTTTGAATGATGCTTTGATGAGATTGGATAAACTATATGAAAGGGAAGGGAAATTGAAAAAGAGATCTCAAGCAAATCGTAGTGATGAGAGTCATTATAGGCGTGATCCTAAACCTAGGGATGAAATCGGGGTTAAGAGAGGAGCCGACATTGATCCAAAAGCAATTTTGAAAATTCAAAAGGAAATTTATGAAGAAAAATTGAGGTGTGAACGGGAGGCAGAAAAAAATATTTGGCTAAATTACAAAGGAAGGAGGAGAAACGAAAAGCGGTAATTAGATGGTTAGAAGAGAGTGAAAATCATGTTGAGCCTCGAGATATGAAAGTTGAAAAGAAGGAGGGAGACTTGAGACATGATTTAGTTGAAGAGACCCCGAACTTTGTGGTAGGAGTTAAAAATGTGGAGTTAGGAGATGTGGTTGAGTTTGAAGAAGAAAAATTTGAACAAGAAGTTGCAAAAGAGAAAAGAGACGAAGAGAAAAGCCTCATGGTTCAAGAAGTGGAGTTGGTGGTGGTTTATCATGAATACAAGGATCCATACCTTGTACCTTATGAAGCTAACATGTCCCTCCCCATTTTGTTTAAATCTTTTTTCCAGGTTAATTACGTTTGGAAGCTTCAACCACACTACGTATGACAAAGAGAGTTCAAGTTCCATCTCTTCCATGTTTTCCAATCAAAAGAGCATAATTTACTGAACTCATGGCATGGAAGCAATAATTTTCCGTTTAATCCAGGAGGTGAAGTGAAACAACAGAAACAAAGCTATGATTCGGGACGAATCATCCTAAAGAAGGAGGGTATGATGTGTTCCGGACCCTCGACAATCGGAGTCATAGCAGGCTTGACGGAAAAAGTTAAATATTCAAGCCAAATAAAAGTGCAATCCAGTCAACCATGTCGGAATTAGATGCATAATATGTGTTTTTCGAGTAGAAATAGGCCACTAAGCAAAACTCATGGGCTAAAGCCCTTGAGCCGACTGATTTTATAGCCAAATTCCATCATTTGGGGCTTCAAAACAACAAGTTAATTATGCAGACAGAAATTAGGATTTTTGCGTATTTTTAGGTTAAATTTTGTTTTTAATTATTTGTTTGCCTATTTTAGAATTTTAGTCTAATTAGAATTCTATTTTAAGTCAATTAGCGGCTATGTTATTTTACTTATTTATATTCTTTTCCATTCATTGTAATTTAGACTTGAGACTTTGATTTTGATATAAACAGTTTTTATTGAGGATTCAATAAAAGATATAGGTGGATTCCTCTATTTTTCGAACTTATTAAGAATATTTCTTGTGGCGTTCAAATATCGAACTTATCAAATATTTGCTAGAATATTTGTGGCGTTCAAATCAGAGACTTATCAAGGAGATTGGGCAAATCCTTGTGGCGTTTCGAAAGTCTTGGTTCTTTATTCCGCATCGTCGAGTCATCGCGTCGTGAATATCGGGTAAAGATTCCACTGTCCATCCACAACCTGGGTTCGGAACTTTCCGGCGTTTCTTCCGCGCTTCGAACCTCATCACATTGGTTGGAAGGGCTTTTGCTTCTAGCCACTTTGATACATATTCCACAGCTACGAGAATGTAACGGTGGTTGAATGATGACATGAATGGTCCCATGAAACCAATACCCCAAATGTCGAAGATTTTAACTTCCAATATATTATTGAGTGGCATCTCATGTCTAGCAGAAATATTACCTGTTCTTTGGCATCGGTCACATGACCAGCAAAACTGTGACAATCTTTAAATACCGTTGGCCAATAAAAACCGAACTGAAGTACTTTCACTGCTATTTTTGTAGGACCAAAGTGTCCTCCAAATGCTGATGCATGGCCTCGAGCCAAGATAGGTTTCATCTCCTCTTTTGGTATACACCTCCTGATAATCTGGTCTACCCCTCTTTTGTACAAGTGTGGTTCATTCCAATAATAAAATTTGGATTCATGTAAGCTTTTTCTTTTGTTAGTAGGAGGATTCTGGTGGAGTGATTGGACTTGTAAAGTAATTGACAATATCTGCATACCAGGGTGACTGTGCAATGGTCATTATCTGCTCATCTGGAAATACTTCATTGATGTCAGCATTTTCAACCTCTTTTTCCTGTTCCAATCTAGATAAGTGATCTGCAACTTGATTTTCAGTACCCCTTCTATCCTTGATTTCAATGTCAAACTATTGAAGATGTAGTACCTATCGAATCAACCTCAATTTTGCATCATTCTTCTCGAAAAGATATTTCAAGGCTGAGTGATCAGTATAGACAATTACTTTCCAATTAGATAAGATCGAAATTTGTCAAAGGCAAAACCTAATGTCAGTATCTCTTTCTCTGTAGCTGTGTAATTGATCTGAGCACCACTCAAAGTCCTGCTAGCATAATATATAGCATGAAGTATTTTCTCCTTACGCTATCCCAACATGGCTCCTATTGCAAAGTCACTCGCATCGCACATAAGCTCAAATAGTAGAATCCAATCAGGTGTGACTACAACAGGAGCTGTGATCAACTTTTCTTTCAGAGTGTTAAAAGATGTTAAACACTCTATAGAGAAGTGAAATGGTGTGTCTTTCTCTAACAAACTGCTCAATGGCTTTTAATCTTTGAAAAATCCCTTATGAACCTCCTATAGAATCCTGCATATCCTAGAAAGCTTCTGTTTCACTTGGCTGAGTTAGGAGGCTATAATTTCTCAATTACCTGAATTTTTTCTATGACTACTTCAATCCCTTTTGACGAGATCCAGTGTCCCAAAACAATTCCTTCATTTACCATGAAGTGACATTTCTCTCAGTTAAGAATGAGATCTCTTCAATACTTGTCCTAAATTTTTCAAGCACGCATCAAAAGACTCCCCAAAGACTGAGAAATCATCCATAAAAACCTCAATGTAGCTTCCCACCATGTCTAAAAAAGATGGCCATCATACAGCGCTGAAAAGTGAGAAGTGCGTTGCATAATCTAAAAGCCATTCTTCTAAATGCAGAAGTACTAAAGGGACAAGTGAAAGTGGTTTTCTCTTGATCCTCAGGTGTAATTATGATTTGATTATACCCAGAGTAACCATCCAAAAATCAGTAATGTGAATGACATGCTAACCTCTCCAACATCTTGTCAATGAATGGTAATGGGAAATGATCTTTTCGAGTAGCAGTTTTCAATTTTCTGTAGTTGGTACAAACCTTCCATTTAGTAACAAGCCTAGTAGGAATGAGCTCATTATTTTCATTTTTCTGAACATTTATTCCTCCGTTCTTTGGCACAACATGAACTGGACTCACCTATGAGCTATCTGAAATAAGATATATTATACCAGCATCCAGTAGTTTAAGAACTCCTGTCCTAAAAGTGGGATTTAGTCTACACTGATGCTCCACCAATGACTTTCTATTCTCCTCCATGAGTATTTTGTGCATGCAGAGACTAGGAATGATTCCACAAATATTCGCAATTGTCCATCCAATAGTTTCCTTGTACTCCTTCAATACTCTCAGCAGCTTCTCTTATTCCTCATCTGTCATATCATTAGTAATAATAACTGGAAGAGTAGATGAATTACCAAGATAAGCATACCTTAAGTGAGAAGGTAATGGTTTGAGCTCTAAAGTTGAAGCCTTCTCAATAGATGGTGTAAATTTTGCTGAACTTTCGCTTAGAGGAGTGTAGAATTTATTCCTTTACACTGTCACTGTTGGTGCTGATTCTAATTCCTTTGCCCAATTTTGTAAAGCTGATTATTCTGCTCTTGTTGTTTCTGAATTCATGAGGCAGACTGCTAAATCATCTTATTGGTGTTCAGTTTCCAATACCTCAGCAACTCACTTGTCAACCATATCCACTTGATAACATGAATCCGCTGAAGCTGAGTATTTCATGGCCTTGAAAGCATTTAAGGTTACCTCTTCGTTATTCACACATAGAATCATCTTGCCTTCACAAACATCAATCAATGCCCTCCCAGTCATCAAGAACGGTCTCCCAATAATGATAGGTATGTTGCTATCCTCTTCCATGAAAAGCTGGGAAGATGAATTTATCAACCTTGACCTATACGTCTTCTATTATTCCCCTGCGATGTTTGACCATCTATCTGCTAGAAGTAATGAGACAGTGATAGGCCTTGCTTCACCTAATTCAAGTTTCTTGTACATAGATAAAGGCATAAGGTTGATGCTTGCACCTAATTCACAAAATGCTTTATTAAATGAATGGGAACTAATAGTGCAAGGAATAGTGAAACTCCCTGTGTCTTTTAGTTTTGGTGAAACCTTCTTTTATAGAATGGAACTGCACTCTTTTGTCAGGTAGACTGTCTCATAATCATTCAGCTTTCTTTTGTTTGATAAGATCTCTTTCATAAACTTTGCATAGGTGGACATTTGAGCAATTGCATCTGCAAATGGGATGTTTATGTGTAGCTTCTGAAAAACCTCTACAAATTTTGCAAACTGCTTATCAAATTTGTGTTTCTACAGCCATTAGGGAAAAGGAATTGGTGGCACATAAGCTTTTACAAGAGCAAGTGCTTTCTCTTAAGATTTTTCAATTTTCTCTTTAGATGCTTATGTTGATGTTGTAATGTTTTTGTCATGCTCTTCTTCTTCTTCTTCAGTATCCACTTGCTTGGTCACTTTTTCAGGTCTTTTCACATGAATCTCGGGCAGTTGCACTCCACTTCTTGTTTTTATGGATAGAACATGCTCCCTAGAATTTTTAATTGTATCACTAGGCAGTGATCCAGGTGTCCTCTTTGAGATTTGATGAGTCCGTTGTCCTATCTATGTTTCCAATTTCATAATGGATTCCAGTTGATTCTCAAATACCTTATCTATTTTTTTACATATATTACTGAAGTATCTCCCCCCAAACTCGGTCTCTTCTCTTGTTGTTGGTTGTTGGCATTATTTTGAAAATTATTAGCACCGTTATGGTTGTCTGACCATCTGAAGTTTTGATGTTGTCTCCAACCTGGATTATAAGTCTGAGAATATGGATTGTACTACTCTGTGTTAGTGTTTAAACAAAGTAAACCCGTTCGTCAACAATGGCTACCAAAAATCACTCCTCGGCAAGTTGATTTGCCCTACAATTTTCACATGCTGACGTAGCGAGACGTTGATGAATGGCATGTACTACTTGTGACTGTGATTTAACTGGGAATTCTACTTGTTTTTTCAAAGCAGCAATCTGTGATGCAGTAGTCTGAATATCTGAGTCCTGTACCCCTGGTGCTTTCTGTTGAACTACCCCATCAGTTGGGAACATCGTGTGTGTTTTTGCTATCAATTTCAGCAACTCCCAAGCTTGGTTGACATTTTTATTGATAATGGATCCGTTTGCAGATGAATCCACTATTGATTTGAATTGAGGAGCTAACCTGGAGTAGAAAAATTGTACATAAAGCCCCTTTTTGAACCCGTGATTTGGGCATCTTCTAAGCAGTTTCTTGAACCTACCCTGAGCTTCATGGAAATTTTCTCCGTCATATTGTTGGAACGTGGAGATTTCCTACTTCAACTTTCCTACTTTGGCTGGTGAAAAATATTTGCTGCAGAATTTCACAGCTAGATCATTCCATGTAGTGATGCTAGATTCTGGTTCTAAATCCAGCCATTGCAAAGCAGCATCCCTTAAAGTGAAAGGAAATAATCTCAGCTTAACAGCATCCTCATTTGCCCCATCCAACTGGAAAGTGTTGCACATTCTTTGAAAATTGGAAATATGAGCATTTGGGTCTTCATGTGCCTTCCCATCGAATTGTATGTTATTGCTGAAAAGATTTATCAAGTCTGCTTGAATTTGGAACTTATTTCTTCCAAATGGCGGGTAGACAATACTAGAGCAATCAGAAGCTGCACAGGTGTCAGAAATTGAGCCATGGAAAGATTTCCCTTATCATCCTCTTCAATTTGATCACGTGGCTGAATGTTTGCAGCAGCGAATTAAGCAGCCAAAGTAGCTACCAGGCAACAAAAGCTGAATGTTTGGCCTTGTGAACGAGCATACAATGAACACTATTTTATGTAAAAAGAAATAAATAAAATCAAAGTAACAAGAGAATTAATTGATACTAAATAAAATAAATTATTCTAAACTAGTAAGAAATGAAAACTACTCCCCGACAACGACACCAAAAACTTGTTGTGAAATTTGTTATAAGTACAAAATATCGTGAACAAGAAGTAAAAGTGAACTTTTTGAGACCGGAATGTCGATCCCATGAAGACTAATTTACTTATTACTAAATTTAATTAATCAATTTCTAAAATACAAATAAATGTCAAGAGTGTGATTTTTGAATTATTTAAATAGTGAAAGCAATGAAATATGACAATAAAACAAATGAAAAGATTTGATTTTTGTTTTTTTATGAATGAAAAGTGTTGAGACTCACGATAGTAACTTTGTTATCTTATTCAATTTCTTATCTCATGTATTATTTCAAAAGTAGTGTTCAATTGAATTCATAATTTTACCCAAAATTTCCCTACCGAGTTTAAATTGGTTCTATCTAGATAGGTCAACCACATAACTCTATATTTGATTAGAATAAGCCCTAACTAGATGCATTCAATAAAAGAATTCAAAATGATCACGACAACCACAACTATGTACCTTTACCCTTTTGTAAATTGTCGAATTTTATTACTCGGTCTATGTGTTAACTCACCTCTCGGACTATGAAAACAAGCCACAATTCATAAAATCTGTGATCAAACAATTCATGCATTGAAACGCAATAATAAAATCAACACATCAAACAATTTGCCCAAAACTAAAGAATTGAAATTGAATATTCAAATAAAGTTACGTCATTCGTCCCAACGGATTGTTTAGATACTCACACTAAAATCTAAAACAGTAAAATTGAAAAATAGAACATTAAACTTGTCTAATAATTATTAAGAAAGAGTTGAGAATCTTGCACCAACAAAGTCAATACAAAGTTCGAAAGATATGGAACCCTTGATTTTGCCCATTTTTGCCTCTTGTCTTGTAAATTGAAGAACGACCTAATAATGTCTTTCTTAGGTCTAAATATAGGGTAGAATAAGTCCAAAATGAAAATTTCAAGTTGGACCCATAAAAAAGTAGAAAAGAAAATAAAAATAAAAGATCGCGAAAAAGGGGTTTTTTAGCCGAACTGCGGTCGGACCGTGGTTTGTAAACCGTGGTCTAACCGTGGCAAACAAGGAATTAGTGAGACCGCAGTGTGGCCACGGTTTGCAAACCCCAGTCCACCCATGGTTGCTTGTTTTGAAATGTTTCACTTCAGTCCCTATTTTATTGCATGTCAGTCCTCAAAGTTTCTGACATTTTGAATTTAGTCCTCATAATTATCTTTTATTTCAATTGAGTCCTCCCAAAATTACATCTCAAGTCCACCATCTTTCTGCAGTTTAAAGATTGGTCCCCATACTTTCAATTTTTGTACGATTTGGTCATTTTCCTCATTTTGTATCCAAACGCATCCTAATTCGAGTTTTTTCTAAAAAAATTGAAATAAACACACAATTTAGCAATACCATATTCTAAAATACTCACAATAGTATAAATTTAAGGGTAAAAATAAGTGCAAATCGCACTTAGCAGACATCCAGTACAAATGAGAATAAGTCCACCTCAGGTTGTGTTTTTACTCTTAGAGGAGCAGTTGTCTCATGGAGATCCAAGAAACATACATGTATAACACATTCAACAATTGTATCCAAATTTGTAGCATTGGCAGAGGTCGGAAAAGAAGCCGAGTGGCTAAAAGATCTTCTATATGAGATCCCATTAGGAGAGAAGAATACAAATTTTATTTCTATATTATGTAAAAGTCAAGCTACCTTAGCTAGAGCATACAATGAAGTGTACAATGGAAAGTCTAGACATATGAGTCTAAGACACAACTATGTGAGGAAATTGATAAAAAAAAAAAAAAAAAAAAAAAAGAACAATTTCAATCACTTATGTAAAATCAAGTGATAACTTAGCGGATCCTCTAACAAAATCACTTGCTAAAAAATTAGTGAGAACCACATCAAGTAGGATGAGGTTAAAAATTCTTACATAAAGATGCACCAATGATAACAACCCTACCTAACTTTATGAAAAGTACATTTTAGGTTCAAATGGTAATAACAAATCATTGATAAGTGAATTGTATTCAACACTTATAAAGATAAGTGTTGGTTGTCATAGAAAATGAGGATAAGTTTTTAACTTTTAATAAAGTTCGGATCAATAGGATCAAGTATCTGTAAATATAACAAAAATACTGGAAGAGCTTTACCTATATGAAGATGTTGCTGTTTCGATAGAGATTTGAAGTTTCTTTCTTAAAAGTTCATGAATATGATGAGAACAAGGCTATAAAAGTGCTAAGCAAGTTGTGATAAACTTAGAGCACAATCACACGTGCGTGTGTAATCTCACATGTTTCATTCCAAAGAAATAATAGGTTCAAAACTTTAACGGTACTTAGGATTTCAATTATGCTTTGTGATTGATTACGCTATGGATAGATTCAAATCGAAAGATATCTATTTTATCAAATATACAATCTTGAACATTTGGGGATTGTTAGATATATGTGTATATATTATTGTTCAAAATGAACTTTGATAAAATTAAAGAAGAAATGAAAAAAAAAAAAAAAGTGAAGCCAACCGGAAAACCAAGCGGCCACACGGTGCAAAATCCGTGCGGTCACGCATAAAACCATCAAACAGGCAAAAGATGATAACCATGCGGCCGCAGGAAGAAATACCGTAAGGCCATATGGCTTTAATTTTTGACCATTTTCTAATTATTTCAAATTTTAATTTGGCACATTTTAGTGAAATGATCTATCTTTTCATGAAATGTTGGCACCAATTTGTGGGTGTTGATTGGATATCTATAAGTAGGAGTTGATACTTCAATTTTAACAACACTTCAACTATTGTTTTTCAAGATTTAATGTCCATTAATTTCATTTCCTTATTTTTTCCATATTCTAGTGTTCTTACTTTGCTTTATTTGAATTTGTTAAATGCTTGATTAATCTTACAAACCTATTTACTATAATCCTTCAAAAGCAAAAATCTCAATAGAGCAAATATAGTTTGAAGATAACGTTCTACGTATTTGAACCTTAGTCATTTCTTTTTGTTTTCATTATATTTTCTTCATTCTCTTATATCATATTTCCAACATGCAATACAGAAAATAAAAAAACTCAGGTATGTATCTTATGGAGAACTAATGCCCTCTATTTATAGGTCCAAAATAAGAGGGACAATGAGATAAGAAAAAATCAATTTATATTAGATAAGATATGTCCATGCAAGCCCTTTGATTCACCTTTTCTAGCGTCTCCTTCTTGCTTTCTTACTGGTGCTGTTGTACATTTTTTAGTCTACCTACGACAGATCGAGTTTAAAAGGGCCACGAATAGAAGTTTATATGCTTCTTTTTGGTACAATGTTTTAGATTAATTTTTTCTTGAAATTTAATTTTAATCATATACTCTTTAAATAAAATAATTTTATACATGATTTTTTTAAAGCCCCTGTTTGGTACCGATTAAAATCTATATTTTAATCTAAGTCAAAATCAACAATTAATCTTAACATTGTATTTCATGAGTCCCACAATTTATTAGCCACATCTCTCATTAACTTTTATCAAAATTTACTAAAAATCTAATTTTAACCTTCGTCAAACAGGGGCTTATTATTTTGTAATCATACATTCTATAAAATGATCAATTTTAAAAAACACTTGACCCTCTAAAAATTCTTCAAGGTCGTATGGGGTTTAGATAAACAATTTGCGATTTAAGTATGCCACTTTTATATCATGGTTTACACTTTGGATGACGTCCATGTGAGGTGTCGAGATCTCGACCCTCACATGGGCTATCTCGACACCTCACATGGGCGTCATCCAAAGTGTATACTTTGGTGTACATGTAACTTTTTGTTACAATTTTGCAACATTTACATGTAGTTTAAATTAGACATTGAAGTTTATGGGTTCAATTCGATTATTGAAGGAATCAAAAAGAAACGAAACTTTTTATTTGATACCGTTCGGTTCCATTCAACCCCAAGAATCGAACAAATTTTGTTTGGTTCGATTATTTCTGGGAAACCAAATAGCAAACCAAATTTAAATAGCAAACCAAATTTAAAAAGTCGCATTAAAACTTGTCAAAACAACTTCATAATTGAAAAAACAACAATCCAACTGGGAAAAAAATAGTAAAAAAATAATGGAAAAACTGCTTCAAAAAAAACAAAAAACAAAAAGTTATTGCTTGTAGAATGATAAGAAAAAAATCAGATAATCACTCAAGTCAATTTGTTCGATTCTACTTTTGATTTTTGTTTTGAAAATCTATCGGTTTCAGTTCAATTTCCTTAGTTCCTGATTTTTGACCACTCCTAGTTTACATAATGTTTTACATATGTGATCTGGTGATATATTATCGAGTCACTATTTGGCTCATTAAAAATGAAATTTAAATTATTTTATTAATTTATTTGTGTTTTCTAAGTAAGATGTCGGATTAAAAATTGAAAAGAAAAAATATATATAGTTCAATAATGATATGAGAAATTGTGTAAATTAAATTTTTAGTTTTTTTTGCCCTTTTGCCAATTAAATGGCAGCAGCCGACATGCCTTGAATTAGAAATTTTTCAACCCAAAATAACAATAATAAAAAAATCGACACTCCTTTTTATGTAACGATTATGTAATTAGATCATGTACAATTAACATTATTCAACAATTTAGGTTTTGTTTGGGTTTATAAATTGATATATTTATGATTTTATGATAAAAAATATTGGTTGAAAATTGAAGAATGAAAATATGTGTGATTAAAAAATAGTTTGAAAAATTGTGTAATTTATAAATTGATTTATAAGCCTTTGTTTGGCAAACATATTCTTAAATATGTTTTTAAAAAACAATTCCCCAACTCAATTTTTAATTATACATATTCTCTTTTCACTTTTTAGAACCTGTTTGCTCCCGTAAAAATACGCACAATTTGAAAAAATTAACACAACAAGTGTGACGCGATCTCAATCTGGGAATCTTGTCGAACAACGCGGAATAACGAAATTAAAACCTAGAAAAGATCTAGATCAAATCTAAACGTGAAAACAAACAAGAACACACAAGAATTAAAATACTGGAAAGATAAAATTGACGATAGGACCTTGACCCAAGATTTACGACGCGAAGATTGGCGATGCGAAGTCGAGATCCAAGGTTTTCGAAACTCCACAAGGACTTGTCAATTTCCTTGATAAAATTCTAATTGGAAACGCCACAAATATTAGACTCTCTCAACTTTATTAATCTCAAAACTCAAACTACATTGTTTTTTTACATTCATGGAAAAGAATATATATAAGCAAAATAACATAGTTGCTAATTTACTCAAAATATAATTCTAATTAAACTAGAATACTAAAATAGGCAAACAATTAATTAAAAACGGAAAAATAATCAAAAATCCCCTAAAATCTGGAAAACTTCAATTACGGCCGTGATGAACACTTTTACGGCCGTAAATGACTTTCTGCTTAAGACTTACATCCGTAATTATGAAATTCTGCAATTCTTCATCTAAACCTGAGGCGGAGTTACGGCCGTGATAATAACTTTTACTGACAGATCTACGTTACGACCGTAATGACCTTTCTGCCCAAATAACTTCGATCACTCAACTCGGCTTGATCCTTTCGCCTTCTCGGCTCGATTCCAACATGGAACTTGCTCCGTTTTCCACGTAGATCACCATCATACTGCCGATGTCTCGACTTCGCCCTTCGATGCCTAGCCAGGAACGTATCATACTCCCTCTCTTGAAAAGGATTCGACCTCGAATCCAATTTTGGTCGGCTTTTCAAACTCCTCCTCTTTTCTGGGCTAGATGATCATGCTTATTCCTCGTGCTTGCTTTCAACCTTTTGGGCTGCCCATTTTTCTCCTTCAACTTTCTCAGCCTTTTGGACTACTCATTTGTACCAACAAGTTTTTCTCCTGTGTTTAAGCTCATGGTTTGACTTCAGTACCTGTAAAACAGATTTTAAAGAACTGGGGAGGGGTGTGTTAGCGTGAGTAAGTGCAAATAGACTCATTTTTGTGGTAAACACTCTTTTATTTTGCTTTTTGCACTCAGTCTCTCCTTTTTCTGAGGTTTGAACCAAAATCCTCTTTTCTTTATTTTTCACTCCCTCTCCTTTTTCTGAGGTCGTGGCCTCAACTCTCTTTTCTTTAATTTCCACTCCCTCTCCTTTTTTGAGGTCGTGGCCTCATTTCTCTTATTTTTCCCTCAAACTCACTTTTCACTTTCAATTGATCTCTCAGGGCTTCAGTTGGAGATAGTGACATTAGAGTAAACTTTTTCCCCCCTTTTACCAGGTTATATCTATTCGTATACCCATTATGTAGTACATCCCTTTCATGTTGCCAAGGTCTCCCCAACAGTATGTGACTAATTTGTATTGGCACCACGTGACAAATTACCTCATCCGAATATCCACCAAAAGAAAATGTCACTACAGCCTGTCTCTTCACCTTAACTTTCCCTGACTCAGTCAATCATTGTAATTTATAAGGCATTGGATGTTTCGTTAAAGGTAAGCCTCATTTTTCCACCAACATTGCACTAACTACATTAGTACAACTTCCCCCGTCAATCACCAAGCTACAAACTTTTTCATCCACTAAGCATCTAGTGCGAAAAATATTATCCTTCTGCCCTTCCACATTATCCAAAACATTCACCTTATGCCTAACACTAAGAGCATGCCTATCAATAATTAACTCATCCACCACAGCACTTTTCGCCCCTTCACTATCACACCTAACCTTTTCACGTGGACAATCAAGTGCAATGTGACCCCGTCCCAAACATTTAAAGCATTTAACATTTTTATCCTTAAGAGGCTCAGAATTATTTTTACCTTTGGTTGTCAGTTCCTCCCTCCTTTTGTGAACATGATCACTACTCTCCCGTTTTGATGTCTCTTTTCGCTTCAATAGCCTTTCATCCATCTCATCTCCGTACCTAGCATGACATTCACGCCTACTACTCCTCCTAGCCATAGAGTCCCCCCGCATTGCTACTTTTTCAATTAGGCAATCATCGCATCTCTTTTATCCATCCTATCCATTACCTTCTTAAATTTTGTCTGCATCTCTGCCAATAATTCAATACCCTGCTCAAATATCATATCCCCTCTTTCGGGCCGTTTGTTGTCACCCATTGATGAAAATTTGGAAATTGAGAAAATTCAGAATATTTGGGAAATATTTGGAATTTTCGAATTTTTTTTTTTTTTTTTTTGAATCTTCTGCCAGAGAATTGGATTACGAGTATGACAGAAAAAAGGGAACTGAATTTGGATGAAAAACGAACAAGAAAAACACTTATGAATTTTTGGGACTGACTCTTATGGATCAAACTGAAAAAAATTATGACTGACACGAAGAACGCGAAGAACACGAAAAAAATCAAGAATTAACAAGAAACGCAAGAATCTGAAATAAATCCAAATTCTGATACTAGATGACGCGATCCCAATAGGGGAATCTCGTCGAACAACGAGGAATAACGAAATTAAAACCTAGGAAATATTTTGATAAGATTCGAAGCGCGGAAGAAACACCGAAAAGTTCCGAACTCAGGTTGTGGTTGGACGGATGAATCATGACCCGATATTCACGACGCGATGGCTAAACGATGCGGAATAAAGAACCACGACTTTCGAAACGCCACAAGGATTTGCCCAATCTCCTTGATAAGTCTCTGATTTGAACGCCACAAATATTCTAACAAATATTTGATAAGTTCGGTATTTGAACGCCACAAGAAAGATTCTTGATAAGTTCGAAAACATAGGAATCCACCTATAACTTTTATTGAATTCTCAATAAAAACTGTTTATATCAAAATCAAAGTCTCAAATCTGAATTACAATGAATGGAAAGGAATATAAATAAGTAAAATAACCTAACCGCTAATTGACTAAAAATAGAATTCTAATTAGACTAAAATTCTAAAATAGGCAAACAAATAATTAAAAACAAAACTTAACCTAAAAATACGCAAAAACCCTAATTTTCGTCTGCATAATTGACTTGCTATTTTGAAGCCCCAAATGATGGAATTTGGCCATAAAATCAGTCGGTTCAAGGGCTTTAGTTCATGAGTTTTGCTTAGTGGCCAATTTCCACTCGAAAAACACATATTATACATCTAATTCCGACATGGTTGATTGGATTGCACTTTTATTTGGCTTGAATATTTAATTTTTTTCGTCAAGCCTGCTATGACTCCGATTATCGAGAGTCCGGAACACATCATAGCCTCCTTCTTTAGGATGATTCGTCCTGAATCATAGCTTTGTTCCTATTGTTTCACTTCACATCCTGGATCAAACGGAAAATTATTGCTTCCACGCTAGAGGGATGACCAATAGTATC
The DNA here is from genome assembly GCA_963555705.1 of Ligustrum vulgare. Lineage (NCBI taxonomy): Eukaryota > Viridiplantae > Streptophyta > Magnoliopsida > Lamiales > Oleaceae > Ligustrum > Ligustrum vulgare. The sequence goes on along the minus strand of OY743173.1, from coordinate 33,959,004 downwards.
CTGTAACTTGGGTTACATGAATGAATTGAAGTAGAAACTCTTGTGGACATTGGTAGTGTTGCCCAAATTTTCAAGTACATTTAACCTGCAAGACAAAATTAAATAAAGCGGGGAGGGAAATGTTAAGTTCATGAGGTACAAGGTATGGATCCTTGTATTCATGAATTATCACCGTCAATTCCACCTTTTGAACCACAAGGCCCTTCTCTTCACCTCGTCCTCCTTTTGCAACTTCTTGCTCACCCCCCTCTATCTCTTTTTTCTCTAGCTCGGTTACTTCCTCTAACTCAAGATTTTCTAGCTCATCCACCTTTTCAATTTTTTTCTTTCAAATTCCACCATCTCCTCCAATTTCACAATTTCTTGTTTAACCACCACTTCTAATTCTTCATTCTCATCTTCAAAAATTGTATTCTCAATCACTTTCTCGCTACCCAACTATTTTTCCTCATCAAATTTTGGAGTTTGTTTATTTATTTTTAATTTCAACTCTCCCTCCTTCTTATCAATATCCATATCCCCACGATGACTCCTATTACACCACTTTTCACTCTCCTTCCTTACCCTTCGTGAATCTTCTAGTGCTTCCTCTAATGTCAACCCATATAGTACGCATGTTTTCCCTTTCTTAAGGAATTTGTATATGTGCATACTCTTATCATAAAAAACCTCCCTCCTACGTCTCCAAGGTTTTCCCAATAAAATATGATAAGACTTCAATGGCACTACATCACACCATACATCCTCACTCCCTGGGTCATAGACACTAGAACTTGTTTGGTTACTTTGGAATTTCCAAACTCCCTCATCCACGTCATCCTATAAGGTTTATGGTGTGGTTCTAGCGGCAATCCTAATTTTTCAACCACGGTGCTACTAACAAAATTGGTAAAACACTTTCCATCAATCATCAAACTGCACCCCTTATGATCCACATAACATCTAGTTTGGAATAAAGAGCTCGGATCATAATCCATCCCTTATGTGGCGTTCAAAAATTCAAGAACAAATTTTATTGCTGGCTTGAAAGGAAACGAATATCAAGAATCTAAGGAAATTCAAGAAAGTGGTTCTTGAATGGACTTTTTTTTTGGATGAATTTTCTGAATAAAATAAATAAATAAAAAATATATATATATATTTTTTTATAAGTCCGAAAATTCGACAACGAACACGACAAAACAAACGGAACTTAATTCGGATAAGAATTAAGCAAAACAAATACTTTTGAAGTTTTTTGGAACAATTTTTTGGATTAAAGACTCAACAAACTCAAGAACAAGAATAACGCAGAAAACTGAAAACAAAACACTCAACAAGATATGGGTGATTTTTATGGGACTCGATGATAAACATAAAAATCAAACTGGATAGAAAAACACAAAAACCTGAATTCAGAGTCCAGCTCTGATACCAGATGATAAGATTCGAAGCGCGGAAGAAACGCCGGAAAGTTCCGAACTCAGGTTGTGGTTGGACGGATGAAGCATGACCCGATATTCACGAAGCGATGACTCGACGATGCGAAATAAAGAACCATGACTTTCAAAATGCCACAAGGATTTGTCCAATCTCCCCGATGAGTTTCTGGTTTTGAACGCCACAAATATTCTCAAGAAATATTTGATAAGTTCGGTATTTGAACGCCACAAGAAATATTCTTGATAAGTTCGAAAACATAGGAATCCACCTATAACTTTTATTGAATCATCAATAAAAACTGTTTATATCAAAATCAAAGTCTCAACTCTGAATTACAGTGAATGGAAAGGAATATAAATAAGTAAAATAACCTAACCGCTAATTGACTAAAAATAGAATTGTAATTAGACTAAAATTCTAAAATAGGCAAACAAATAATTAAAAACAAAATTTAACCTAAAAATACGCAAAAACCCTAATTTTCGTCTGCATAATTGACTTGCTGTTTTGAAGCTCCAAATGATGAAATTTGGCCGTAAAATCAGTCGGCTCAAGGGTTTTAGCCCATGAGTTTTGCTTAGTGGCTCATTTCTACTCGAAAAACACATATTATACATCTAATTCTGACATGGTTGACTGGATTGCACTTTTATTTGGCTTGAATATTTAACTTTTTACGTCAAGCCTGGTATGACTCCGATTGTCAAGAGTCCGGAACACATCAGATTTAAATCAGATTTAAACGTGAAAACGAACAAGAACACACGAGAATTAAAATATTGGAAAGATAAAATTAACGATAGGACCTTGACCCAAGATTTACGACGCGAAGATTGGCGATGCGAAATCGAGATCTAAGGTTTTCGAAACACCACAAGGACTTGTCAATTTCCTTGATAAGATTCTAATTGGAAACACCACAAATATTCTCGCGAATATATGATAAGTTCAACGCCACAAATATTTTCACAATATTTGATATGTTGGATTTGTTCTCGAAGAACACCAAAGGCACTCCTCAACCTTTCAATTAGAGAAAACTTTCTCAACTTTATTAATCTCAAAACTCAAACTAAACTGTTTTTTTACATTAATGGAATAGAATATATATAAGCAAAATAACCTAGTTGCTAATTTACTCAAAATATAATTCTAATTAAATTAGAATACTAAAATAGGCAAATAATTAATTAAAAACGAAAAAATAATAAAAAATCCCCTAAAATCTGGAAAACCTCAATTACGGCCGTAAATGACTTTCTACTTAAGACTTACGGCCGTGACCATATTTCTTACGGCCGTAACTATAAAATTCTGCAATTCTTCATCTAAACCCGAGGCGGAGTTACGGCCGTGATAATGACTTTTACGGTCGTGATTATACGAGTTACGACTGTTACAGATCTACGTTACTGTCGTAATGACCTTTCTGCCCAAATAACTTCGATTACTCGACTCGGCTTGATCCTTTCGCCTTCTCGGCTCGATTCCAATATGGATCTTGCTCCGTTTTCCACGTAGATCACCGTCATACTGCCGATGTCTCGACTTCGCCCTTCGATGCTTGGCCCGGAATGTATCAAAGTGGGACCCAACGCATCTAGCGGCAATAAAAAATTGGAAAAAAAATCTAAAAGTACTGTCATTGTGGTCAAAGCTTGGCATTAATTTTTTGAAAGGGCAATTTTATCCGTTCTTTCAAAATTGGCACATGTACTGGTGGTGTAATCTTATCTTATCTTACTTAATATTAAAGGAGAAGAATTTTCCGTCAATTTGACACAACTTTTTGTGATTTTTTTTAATACAATATTGTATATTATATATTTCATTTATTTTCACACTCAACTTTTATTGCTTTCACACTCCAAAGACCAAAATTCAAATTTTATTGTATTCACACTGCTACTTCTACTTAAATATTTTTATGGAGATTTTTTTTTTTACTTATTTATATTTGATTATTTGTGTTTAAAACTCTTTTTTCATAATTTTTTTTTATCTTTTAATGTTTTGAATTTTACAAATTCAATGCAAAATTTTCAGTTCAAAATTATATCGAAGTTGTATCACGCATCTAATACTAAATAAATCTTATTATATAAAACTTTTTATAAATAATCTTGTATTTTTAGTTATTTAGTACATCTAAAAATTTGAGCTCCTTTGTATTGCGTTCCATTAACTTAATTAATATTTTTATAGAATGTTACATTTAATACATAAATAATTTTTTTCAATAATTGTGATATTTTATTGGTATCAATCTTATGGATGAATAATTTCGTTATGTCATACAAATCTAATATCGGCTCCTCCCGCCAATTTGACACAACTTTTTGTGATTTTTTTTATACAATATTATATATTTCATTTATTTTCACACTCAACTTTTATTGTTTTCACACTCCAAAGATCAAAACTCAACTTTTATTGTGTTCACACTGCTACTTCAACTTAAATATTTTTATGGAGATTTTTTTTTTACTTATTTATATTTGATTATTTGTGTTTAAACCTCTCTTTTCATAATTTTTTTTTATCTTTTAATGTTTTGAATTTTACAAATAAGTATTTGTGTGCAGTCATACAAATTCAATGCAAAATTTTCAGTTCAAAATTATAACAAAGTTGTATCACGGATCTAATACTAAATAAATCTTTAATATTATTTTTTTAGTTATTTAGTACATCTAAAATTTGAGCTCCTTTGTATTGCGTTCTATTAACTTAATTAGTATTTTTATAGAAAGTTACATTTAATCCTTTGTTGCAGTTTAATTCGATTTTGCGATTTATTTGTTCACCCCTATTTTGTTGTATACAAGAGAAAGTAAATATTTTTCTTATGGAAGATCATCCTCTAATTTTGAAAGATTTGTTATATGACAGGAAGACATGATTAAAAATTCCATTGAGAACATTCAGACATATAATATGATGTTTTCATTAACTTCTATGAGGGAATAGATAATGAGCTAAATGATGGTAGAGGGCCTCCCCTCTTCAGATTACACGATCAAAATTGCCATAAGATTGAGAGTCTATTGCCTGATGACGGTTCAGCTCTACAATTTGCTCGCTTTACATTGTTGACAATGTGAATGAGGTTGAAAGCAGAAAAAGGGTCGTGAGGTACGTATTATGTATTTATTGTTTTTATATTTATATTGTTTACGGATAATTTTGTTGTGATATTCTAAAATTTAATTTGTCTTTTAATGTCCCCAGGTATGAGTGAATCATGCGATTCTATGTTGCATGATTTAATAGTTTCTGATTCGAAGGATATGCTAGACAAATACAACAAATTGTTAAGGCAATTTATGTCGGTTTGAGAAAAGATGATTGAGGAAACACTTCAAATTTAAGACTTATACTTATTGGTTGGTGGGCGACCAATGATGGCCAATATGATTTTTCTATTGTCGATGAAATTGCCGAATTGATTGTCGGTGGATTTTGACACACTACCTGGACACATGGATATCACTATTGCGCCACGTGGTGGACCTTTGCAACAGATAAGTGAGGACACAAGTTCTTTCTGAGAAATATTGATCATACACAGGGATTGAGTAATGGAACAAGATTGATAGTTACAAAACTTGACGACCATGTTCTAGAAGGTCAATTTTTTTCTAGCATCAATGCAAGACACAAGTTCTTTATTCCAATGTTATCGTTGAATCCTTCTAATTCTAGGATACTTATTAGATTTCAAAAAAGACAATTTCTATTGATGGTGTCATATGTCATGACTGTCAATAAGAGTTAGGGACAATCATTCTTTCATGTGGAACTTCTTCTTAAACGGTTGGTGCTTACACATGGATAACTTTATGTTGCGATTTCTAGGGTGACAAATCGTTCCAGATTAAAGATATTGATTTGTGATAAGAAAGGAAGAACAACAAAATCAACAAACAATGTTGTGTACAAAGAAGTATTCCAGAATTTGTAATCATATGAAATCAATAAATGATGATATTATCTCTTATTTGCGAAATTTATTTATTTTATGAAAATGATTTATCTAATTTCATATTGAATTATCTTTATCCAAACGTTTCTTCTCGTGCATCGCACGAGTGATTAAATAGTATTTTCAAAAAGCAAAGGCATATGAAAATTGACGTGGCTGTTTACTTGTTTAATTTCTTTAAATTTGGATATTATATTTTGATGGGCCCATTGGGTTGAAAAATCACAAGAAATTTCTATTTTTTCCGGTACCAAACAGGTTCTTAATCATATATTTTATCAACAAAAAAAAACCTTTAGCCTAAATCAGTTCATATTGTTGCGTCGACAACGAAAGACACGCTTATCACTCTGTGACACGCTTATCCCAATCTCAAATGTCACCTATAAAAAATTTGCCTCTGATCAGTCGGTGACTATGGTTCAGATTCAGAACGTTCAAACGCGCACGAATTTTGACTCAATCAACTTTTGATTCAATCAACTCTTCCACTCGCACATACGCAAACAGCAATGGACCTAAGAGAATCCATCAGGAGCCAAACGCAAGTATCACTTCAGCTCGCACAGCACTTGGTTTCAACTGAGGCCAAGGATAAGAATTTGGTGTTCTCGCCGCTCTCGATTCACGTGGTGTTGGCTCTGATCGCGGCCGGATCCAAAGACCAAACCCTTGATCAGTTGCTTAATTTCCTCACATCGAAGTCCACTGATGAACTCAACTCGCTCTCCTCTCAGCTCGTAACTCTTATATTCTCTGACGGTGGCCCCCTTGGTGGACCTCGCTTGTCATTCGCAAATGGGGTATGGATAGATCAGAGTCTCAGCTTGAAGCCCAGTTTCAAAGAAATTGTTGATAATGTTTACAAGGCAACTTCTAGTCCTGTTGATTTTCAAACTAAGGTTAGTTTAATTTCTATTTTCAATTATAGAACTCATTAGCATCTGTCGTTGATCAACGTTGGAATGTTACCTTTTAACTTTTTTTTGCTTATTATTGGTGTCAAGAAGTGGTTTGTGTGCTGTCAAATTCCTTTTCTAGTTAATTGAGATTTGAGACTCTATTGTGGATGTTTCTGAAATTTTAATTCAATGGCTTTGGCATAATTATTACTTCTAGTGATCAATTTTTCAAAAGTAATTTAAAAAATTATTACAATTGGTCCATTTCATCCATGTTTATTAGTTTTGTTAATGGGGAAGTTGTTTCTTCCAATTGGATTGTTGGAACTTAAAATTTATTACAATTGGTCGTTTTATCCATTATTTTAATTTCATTATGGAAAGCTGGTGTAGGAGTTCAGTACTACCAATGAAAAATGAATTTTCATTTCAATTAGTTTAAACTAATTTTCAGTTCAGTAAAACTCCTTATGATTAACAACTTATCCAAATTTGAATAGGACTGTATTTATTTAATTTGCAAGAATAATAATGTTAATATTAATAAATTAAATAACTATGTATAAAATGCATCAAATATATTAACAAGTATTTAGTCAAACAATTGGACCTAGGACATAACACTTACACTTTTATCCGCCTCTAATTTCTATCCATTTATAATTAGCCTACATTCGGAAACGCTTATAACACATAATAATTAGTGTTATTTGTATTTTCTTGGTAAAACTTGTGGTTAAAAATTGAAGAGAGAAAATTTGTGTGGTTAAAAAAGTAGTTTGGAAACTGTGCCGATTATAACATATGTTTACCGAACGCAAGCTAAAACGGTTATAAACACTTCCCAAACACAAATAAGTTTAGCTAGAGGAATTTGAGCTTCAATTAAATAAGTAAATCTAGATTTTGATTTCCATTAAAGAACTTATTTGGTCCGAGTCAATATTTCTCGAGTGAGAACAGTTTGTGCATTGTATGTGTTTTCTAAGTTACAATGAACTTGAGTTTGATCTTGACTATTAAATAAACAGTGGTTATTAGGTTGCAATTAACATGAATTTTGTTTCATTTATTTAACAGCTTATTGGAAAGTCATAAGATGAACTTATAGCATTAAATTATTTATGTATGAAAAAACAACTGAAAGGTTTTGTCTAATTAAATTTTATTCACTTCTTGAAGTGATAATATTAATATGTTGCCCTCACTTCACCATAGAACCAATTGGAAGGCAGCATCTTATCAAAATTGTAATATAGGATCTCGTGTGGTTTTATGCAGTTCAAATCATTGAAGATTATATCATTCATTTCCAAAGTTATTGCTATTTTCTGCTTCTAACTGAAAACTTGATATGTGCAACATTCAAAAGACCGCTTAGCCCTACCAAGCTGGAGGCATTTTCTCCTATAAACTTCGATTTCATCTTCCCCAATACCAAATAGCATGTAATTTTAAACTTTTACCATACCTTCCATACCCAGTGGTTTTATTCTTCACATTGTAAAAATTTTGCATTATGTTTATCCTTGTTCTTTTGAAACTTCTATAAGTATTTACAGAATATTGACACTACAGTTTGACATTTTGAAAATATGACATGGATAAAATCCGATTTATTCTAGTCTTCATATTAATATTGGTCACCAAGAAATCCCTGTCTGAATTGACGAAAAATGCATCTAGCTTCCTGACTCCAAATTTATTTGGCATAAGATTTTGCTTCTGCTTTTGTTTGGTGACGACGGTGGCAGCTGTGTTTGAGAGCATATAACCAACTTATTATTTAAGTATATTTGTAAATGGTACCTGTGGTCCATGACATTTAGAGTGTGTTTGGTATTGTTTAAAATGAATTTTTTTGAAATGAATAGTGATTTTTCAGAGTGGATGGTTGAAATTTGGTTGAAAAGTCAAATATTGTGGGATTGACTTTTAATGAATGATTGAGATTGAGTACTGTAGAAAAATGAGAAAATTTAATGGAAACCAAGCAAGAGCTTAGAATAAGCCTTTATCATAATAATGTCTATCATAATGTGTAGCGCCCCGAGTTCCGTATACCCGATTCACTACGTCATTTTCTGTCTAAATTTTTCGAATAATATTTTTGCGGAAGAAATAGTTGAAATTCATTTTTGGCAACATTAAATAAACTGTAATGGCCGCTAAAATTGAAAACATTTATGAAACCATTTGAAATAGTAAATAGAACCATTAATATTGTAAAGAAATTGCCAATATCATAATTTCTCAAATAAATGAACTTCTCTAAATTATTCGATTGTTTGGAAAATACGGAAATCATTAACGTCAAACTTTCAACCGTTCAACGATTATTGCCACCATCATTCATCGCTCGCCACCGTCTCCGAAATGTGCAAAACTGTTAAAAAGTAGGGTGAGTATTTCATGGGGGAAATACTCAGTAGACTCATCGCATATTAATTTAATTTATAAGATGATTAAACACATAAATCCCGGCTCTTTATAAAACGGGCATTGATAGAGCTTCTTTATAAAACTGCTCTTGATAAAACTCATATTGTGCATTACAGCACGGGACATATTTTGCAAATCATAGGCTCTTTGAAAACAGCTCTTTGAAAACCATATACTTATAAAAATATTTTAATTATGCCAAGCATAATTTCTTTTGAAAGCATAACATAAGATATGATTGAAATCATCATAAACATAAATAGACACAAGAACTTTACCGAACTTAGGTGGCAAGAATTCTTATGCAGTAAAATCATAATAACAGTAAGATCATAATAACAGTAAGATCATAATAACAGTAAGTATACCAAAACATAATTCATGAAATTCATAGGGATCATTTCCATCATAACATAAGATAGGATCGAAATCCTCATAAACATACGCGACAGGAATTTTACCGAACTTAGGTGGTAAATCCTCATAAACATATGGAAAGGCAGGAATTTTACCGAACTTAGGTGGTAAATCCTCATAAACTTATGGAGACACAGAATTCTACCGAACTTAGGTGGTAAGAATTCTTATGCGTAGCAATGATCCAAAACATATAAAACATTATCGTAAAAACATAGGGTATACTTACTTTTCATAAAACATACTTAATTTTCTTGAAAATTGACTTTCACAAGTCACATGACATTTATATGAAATCATAATTTAAATCAATTAATAAGTGCGAGTCTACCTCAAATCCGACGAGTGCAAAGTTGAGCGGGAATGACTTCAATTTCTTTAAATTCTCCGTACGCTTCGTCTTAGCCAATAAGTCACTTTAGTCTATCGAATATATAGTTCAAAATGATAAATTATAATTTGAGGACTAAAATTGATGTTTTGAAAGTTGAGGGACTAAAATGAATACTTTTGAAAGTTGAAGGACTAAAATGATTACTTTGAAAGTTGAGTCGGAAACTCAAAACAATAGGGTTGAAATAATATATTTTAAAACAATAGGACTGATTAAAACTCATTTAAAACTTAAGGGTTGAAATTGATAAGTTTAAAAGCTGAAAGGACTGATTTGAAAACCTTTGAAACTAAAAGGGACTGAATTGGATTGTTTTAAAATCATAGGGGTTGATTTGAAACATTTCAAAACTTGGGGGCTTAAAGTGCAAATTCTGAAAATTAATATTAATATCCTTAGATTTCATCTCTCTCTCTCATTCAGCACTCTCTCTCTCATTCTCGCGATTTCATCAGTGAAATCAGGCGAGTGACACTTCCGGTGATTCGCCGGAGAAGTAGCCGGCGCAGGTTGCGGTAAGTGGTGACCAAAGCAAGGGTTCTGATTTTAGGGCTTGGGTGCGAGAAACAAGGGCGAAATCGAAACAAAATCGAAGCTGGGGTTCGCGATTTAGGTCGTGATTTTCCGGCGAAGAGGTGGCCTGAGGTGAGGTAAGTAACTGAGTTCACTTATTTCTTGTTTTGGGTTTGATTGTTGGAGATTTGGAGTTGGGAAATGGACTAGGCAGTGGAGGCGATGGAATTGTGCGGTGGTGTTGTGATGAAGCTGGGTGGCCGCCGTGATGAAAATGATTGATTTCCTGTGGTTTGTGTATTCGGCTATGGGTTTCAGGTCGTGACTGTGAAGGTTGGTGACTGGTGGTCCAATTAGTTGTTCGGTGATAAACTGTGGTGATGGATTGTTGATGATGATGCAGTGTAGATGGTGGCTGGTGATGTTGATTTTGCAGTGATGAAACAGTGATGGCTTGCTGTTTCGGTTAGTTGCAAATTTGGCAGTGGTGGGTTTTGAATTGATAACTGTTGTGATGTCCTTAGGTGAATACGGTGAAACTGCCATTGGTGCTTCTTTGTTTGAGTAATGGTTATGAGTTGTAGTTGCTGCTGCAGATGGTTGGCGATGGCTGGATTGAGGAGTGCTGGTTGACCGTGGCTTTATGAATTGGCTGTGAATTGATTTCTTGGAGGTGTGACTGAGTTGTGTGATGGTGATTGAGGGTAGTGAACTGTGATGGTGGCTATTGTGTGATCGATATTGGAGGTTGGTAATGGAGCTGCTGGTGGTTCGCTGGTGCTGGTGATGAGATGATGAAGATGGGTTGTGAAATGGATGTTGAATTGGAGAGGCAGGGGAGAAGTGTGGGCTGGACTATAAAAGGGGAGGAGGAAGATGACTTTCGGCGATAAAGGAAAAAGGTGCAGGGTTGTGGGGTTGGTCAGTGATGATGATAAAGATTCACAATCATTCAGGGTTGTTTGATAGCAGCAGAATTGTTGAAACTTTGTTTGGTGATGGTAGTGGTTTGATATGAAGATTGGGAATTGCAGTTTGGTTGTTTGTTGTTGAATTGACACTAGGTGGTGGTTGTTTGGTTGAGCAGAGGGTGTAGGTTGAGGGCAGTGTTGGTGGTTCTTCTCCAACTTGGTCGACTGAAAATGGTGGTGGTATTGATGATAATGGCTGCGTGAGGTTTGGCTTTTGGAAAGAGTCGTTGGGAAAGTGAAGATGGAGCTGTAAAGGTGGAGTGAGGAATCTTGACAGCAGGTTTCAATGATGGTGTTTCAATAGGTTAGGATTATTGTATTGATTTAGGAATTAAAGTAAAGTATAGTGGAATATATTAGAATTGGAAGTGAATTATTGGTTGTATATGTATAGGTTTTATCAGCCTAATTCCTATCTCACGTTCTCCCAAACTTTCCAGTCTTTTCTCTCCATGTGGTGATAATGTGTTTTCTATATTGTATTGTGGAATTTAGGTATAATTTTGATTAGTAAACGTATTTAAAACAGATATATTTTGGATTGAAAAAATACATTTGAGAATAAATACAATTTGAGATAAAAATTGAATTACGTATTTTGACTTGAAATAATTTGAATAAGGAAAATTGAGATATTTTAATAAATTTGGAATTCAAAATGATTTTGAAAATAATACTTTGAATAAATAATTCATAATTTTAGAAATTCGGATTTTAATTTAAAATCGAACAAATTCGATATTTCTTGACTTGGCTAGACGAACACGTCGCGGCGTTAACTTCAAAATAATTGGTGAAATAGTAGCGACACAATTTTCTAAATATTAAAATAATTATTTATTGCATAAAAATTCTGGGTCGCTATAATCTTACCCCCTTAAAATAATTTCGTCCTCGAAATTAAACTTACTTGATCTTATGATTTCTGAATACTCAATCAGAATCTCATCTTCTTCTTCTTTTATGTAGCATCATCGCTACCATATTTAACTCAACCATATTTAACCCACTGGACTTTGACTAAATGCATCACTTTGTTTTCTCAAGAACATGGACTTTTCTATAGACATATGTGTCTACTCAAAAATTCTTCTGAATCGTAAATGACTGAAAGTTCACTATTCTTTGAATTCCATTATTATGAACCAAAAACAACATAACTTATTCATAGATGATCAACTTATTTCATAATCTCAATACATCATCACCTTCAATTATCATCATCATATCATTCCTTACAATTTTCTATTGTACCTTTATATTCATCTACCCTTACGTTCATCATCATTATCTCACATAATCCCAAACAACATCATGTCTCTTTACTAATTTCTGTAATTCCATAAAAAATCTCTTCAAGTTTCCATAAATCTTTACTGACATATCATATCATAATAATTTTTCCTTTCTTCTTATCATCGAATATTCAAAAAAAATAATCAAAGAATTACCTGAATATTCTCTCTACGTAATATACCCCAACATATCAACATAATATCATCAACTTATCTTTCCAATATTTGTAACCCAAAAATTCAGTAAACAAATATCTTCCAAATAACTAAGATTCTTTACTTAAATGTCACCACATTTCCTGCAAAGTATTTCTTTCACTTATACATACTTATGAATTCTGATTCAATACGGTCCTTATTTCTCTTTCACGTATTCCCGTATCATCTCACTATACCTTGATTATTGTACCAAAAATATCAGTACCAAAATCCAATAAAATATTCCATATCTCCAATCTTATCATCAAATTTTCTTTTGTCGAGAAAAATAACAGCGCATTAACTCTTGTTCCCACTTTTCATTATACTTTAAATCATACATCAAGTACTCGGTATCAGATACTCATTCTAGCTGAGAGCTAAGATACTAACTTAAAACAGCATCACAAGGATCAGATATGTTATTCTCAAACTTAAGAAACTTCACTAATTTCCCAAATCTGAAATTCAAAATTAAAATTTTCTATTCTCCCAAACTTCAATTCATATCACACTTTATGAACAATACTCTGATTAATCTTATCACCATTAAATAAGACTTCTGTAAATCATATAGGATTCCTCATCAAATTTGCTTAACCCAAAGATACAATCCCATAATTAAAAATCACACAACTGATCATCTCAGATTTTCCATTGTTGTAGCCAAAATATTTACTCACTTCAAAAGTACAACCAATAATAATTAATCGAAACTGCATCACTAAATCTTTAAATGAACCCATATATTATGACTAAAAGTGAAAATTCTCAATCGTAGATAATATTTCACCATAATGCAATAAACCATCAAAATAAGATCATCGAACTCAATATTCACACGATTCTTCCCTGGATAACCATAACATTCTTTAACCGTCTATTCGTCATATCTATCACGTACCTTATACGTCAATCTGATCACTAATATTATATATCAATTTCTCAGACTAAAAAAAGAATCTTGGATTCTACCATGGTCTCTCTTCTGAACACCATTCCAAAATAATTCATCACTGTAAAATCTTATCCCTATTTTCCTCAAAATTCATATCCTTATAATACTCTCCAATACAAGTGATCATTCCTTACAATTGATAAATTCATTCCCAAGAATTAATTAAGATTCTTCCCAATAATGCCATTATACTTGTCTTCACTCGTCTTTCAAAATATAACTTATCATTTACTCAATCTTGCTTATTAACTTGCAATTCTAAACTCAATTCTCTTAGTGATTGCATACCATATTATGCTCTTATTTCCAAACGATAAAATTCTGGACAGAGTCTCCCTTGTAATTTGGACTTATCCCAAACCATAAACATACTTCATAACTCACAATAATAAATAACTCCACATTTGATCACAACGATCTAAAAATATTGAAAATGATTCCAACACTTCAATATCATCAAAAATATCCCATAATTCAATTCATAATTCCTCAACATAACAATTTCAAATTATATTTTTTTTTCAATATCACAATATCACTTCCTTCGATACCTTAATGGCTCAAAAGATAACTCATACTTATAAATATATGCCATAAATCATATTCCCAAAATATTCACAAGGCCAAACTTCATAATAAATTTCTCTTCAAAATAGAGGAAATAATTCACTTACTCAACATAATATCCATTACTTAATTCTCAATAAAATCATATTATTCCCATTATGCTCAACACTCGTTTTCTTTCTAAAAAAAAAATTTCTCATAATCATACATTAAAGCATATAAGTTATGACAAAGCATAACAATATCATTATTTTTGAAGAAATACATTCTTATTTCTCATAAATCATAAGTATCCGAAATACTCTTCATTCTTTCTCATAAATCAATAAAATGAGTTTTCGAAATACTGAAATAACTTTAAACATCATAAACTTCTTTACCTCGGAGTTGGTGGAACGAATGATGGCAGTGACAATCTTCATCAATAAAATTTTATAATGAAAAATATTTCTTGAAAATTCTTTTTGAAAATTTTTCCAGTCTACAGAAACGCAGACTAGCTCTGATACCAACTTGTAGCGCCCCGAGTTCCGTATACCCGATTCACTACGTCATTTTCTGTCTAAATTTTTCGAATAATATTTTTGCGGAAGAAATAGTTGAAATTCATTTTTGGCAACATTAAATAAACTGTAATGGCCGCTAAAATTGAAAACATTTATGAAACCATTTGAAATAGTAAATAGAACCATTAATATTGTAAAGAAATTGCCAATATCATAATTTCTCAAATAAATGAACTTCTCTAAATTATTCGATTGTTTGGAAAATACGGAAATCATTAACGTCAAACTTTCAACCGTTCAACGATTATTGCCACCATCATTCATCGCTCGCCACCGTCTCCGAAATGTGCAAAACTGTTAAAAAGTAGGGTGAGTATTTCATGGGGGAAATACTCAGTAGACTCATCGCATATTAATTTAATTTATAAGATGATTAAACACATAAATCCCGGCTCTTTATAAAACGGGCATTGATAGAGCTTCTTTATAAAACTGCTCTTGATAAAACTCATATTGTGCATTACAGCACGGGACATATTTTGCAAATCATAGGCTCTTTGAAAACAGCTCTTTGAAAACCATATACTTATAAAAATATTTTAATTATGCCAAGCATAATTTCTTTTGAAAGCATAACATAAGATATGATTGAAATCATCATAAACATAAATAGACACAAGAACTTTACCGAACTTAGGTGGCAAGAATTCTTATGCAGTAAAATCATAATAACAGTAAGATCATAATAACAGTAAGATCATAATAACAGTAAGTATACCAAAACATAATTCATGAAATTCATAGGGATCATTTCCATCATAACATAAGATAGGATCGAAATCCTCATAAACATACGCGACAGGAATTTTACCGAACTTAGGTGGTAAATCCTCATAAACATATGGAAAGGCAGGAATTTTACCGAACTTAGGTGGTAAATCCTCATAAACTTATGGAGACACAGAATTCTACCGAACTTAGGTGGTAAGAATTCTTATGCGTAGCAATGATCCAAAACATATAAAACATTATCGTAAAAACATAGGGTATACTTACTTTTCATAAAACATACTTAATTTTCTTGAAAATTGACTTTCACAAGTCACATGACATTTATATGAAATCATAATTTAAATCAATTAATAAGTGCGAGTCTACCTCAAATCCGACGAGTGCAAAGTTGAGCGGGAATGACTTCAATTTCTTTAAATTCTCCGTACGCTTCGTCTTAGCCAATAAGTCACTTTAGTCTATCGAATATATAGTTCAAAATGATAAATTATAATTTGAGGACTAAAATTGATGTTTTGAAAGTTGAGGGACTAAAATGAATACTTTTGAAAGTTGAAGGACTAAAATGATTACTTTGAAAGTTGAGTCGGAAACTCAAAACAATAGGGTTGAAATAATATATTTTAAAACAATAGGACTGATTAAAACTCATTTAAAACTTAAGGGTTGAAATTGATAAGTTTAAAAGCTGAAAGGACTGATTTGAAAACCTTTGAAACTAAAAGGGACTGAATTGGATTGTTTTAAAATCATAGGGGTTGATTTGAAACATTTCAAAACTTGGGGGCTTAAAGTGCAAATTCTGAAAATTAATATTAATATCCTTAGATTTCATCTCTCTCTCTCATTCAGCACTCTCTCTCTCATTCTCGCGATTTCATCAGTGAAATCAGGCGAGTGACACTTCCGGTGATTCGCCGGAGAAGTAGCCGGCGCAGGTTGCGGTAAGTGGTGACCAAAGCAAGGGTTCTGATTTTAGGGCTTGGGTGCGAGAAACAAGGGCGAAATCGAAACAAAATCGAAGCTGGGGTTCGCGATTTAGGTCGTGATTTTCCGGCGAAGAGGTGGCCTGAGGTGAGGTAAGTAACTGAGTTCACTTATTTCTTGTTTTGGGTTTGATTGTTGGAGATTTGGAGTTGGGAAATGGACTAGGCAGTGGAGGCGATGGAATTGTGCGGTGGTGTTGTGATGAAGCTGGGTGGCCGCCGTGATGAAAATGATTGATTTCCTGTGGTTTGTGTATTCGGCTATGGGTTTCAGGTCGTGACTGTGAAGGTTGGTGACTGGTGGTCCAATTAGTTGTTCGGTGATAAACTGTGGTGATGGATTGTTGATGATGATGCAGTGTAGATGGTGGCTGGTGATGTTGATTTTGCAGTGATGAAACAGTGATGGCTTGCTGTTTCGGTTAGTTGCAAATTTGGCAGTGGTGGGTTTTGAATTGATAACTGTTGTGATGTCCTTAGGTGAATACGGTGAAACTGCCATTGGTGCTTCTTTGTTTGAGTAATGGTTATGAGTTGTAGTTGCTGCTGCAGATGGTTGGCGATGGCTGGATTGAGGAGTGCTGGTTGACCGTGGCTTTATGAATTGGCTGTGAATTGATTTCTTGGAGGTGTGACTGAGTTGTGTGATGGTGATTGAGGGTAGTGAACTGTGATGGTGGCTATTGTGTGATCGATATTGGAGGTTGGTAATGGAGCTGCTGGTGGTTCGCTGGTGCTGGTGATGAGATGATGAAGATGGGTTGTGAAATGGATGTTGAATTGGAGAGGCAGGGGAGAAGTGTGGGCTGGACTATAAAAGGGGAGGAGGAAGATGACTTTCGGCGATAAAGGAAAAAGGTGCAGGGTTGTGGGGTTGGTCAGTGATGATGATAAAGATTCACAATCATTCAGGGTTGTTTGATAGCAGCAGAATTGTTGAAACTTTGTTTGGTGATGGTAGTGGTTTGATATGAAGATTGGGAATTGCAGTTTGGTTGTTTGTTGTTGAATTGACACTAGGTGGTGGTTGTTTGGTTGAGCAGAGGGTGTAGGTTGAGGGCAGTGTTGGTGGTTCTTCTCCAACTTGGTCGACTGAAAATGGTGGTGGTATTGATGATAATGGCTGCGTGAGGTTTGGCTTTTGGAAAGAGTCGTTGGGAAAGTGAAGATGGAGCTGTAAAGGTGGAGTGAGGAATCTTGACAGCAGGTTTCAATGATGGTGTTTCAATAGGTTAGGATTATTGTATTGATTTAGGAATTAAAGTAAAGTATAGTGGAATATATTAGAATTGGAAGTGAATTATTGGTTGTATATGTATAGGTTTTATCAGCCTAATTCCTATCTCACGTTCTCCCAAACTTTCCAGTCTTTTCTCTCCATGTGGTGATAATGTGTTTTCTATATTGTATTGTGGAATTTAGGTATAATTTTGATTAGTAAACGTATTTAAAACAGATATATTTTGGATTGAAAAAATACATTTGAGAATAAATACAATTTGAGATAAAAATTGAATTACGTATTTTGACTTGAAATAATTTGAATAAGGAAAATTGAGATATTTTAATAAATTTGGAATTCAAAATGATTTTGAAAATAATACTTTGAATAAATAATTCATAATTTTAGAAATTCGGATTTTAATTTAAAATCGAACAAATTCGATATTTCTTGACTTGGCTAGACGAACACGTCGCGGCGTTAACTTCAAAATAATTGGTGAAATAGTAGCGACACAATTTTCTAAATATTAAAATAATTATTTATTGCATAAAAATTCTGGGTCGCTATATAATGTCATTGAAATTATGCTATAAACAAGTATATATCTGCTTGTGCACCTTGAGTTTTATGACAGAGGAACTGGTTGGGTGATAGTTCATGTTGTTGAACTCCTACTTCTGCAAATAAATTGATTAACAATGTATTAATTGCTATGTTCTTTATCCTTGATATTTCTGAAGGCCGTTGAGGTAACCACTGAAGTCAATCTGTGGGCTGAAAAGGAAACAAGTGGCCTTGTCAAAGAAATTCTTCCACCTGGCTCAGTTGATGCTTCCACGAGGCTCATCTTTGCAAATGCTGTGTATTTCAAAGGAGCTTGGAGCGAGAAGTTTGATGCATCAAATACAAAGGACGACGACTTTTTCCTCCTAGATGGGAGCTCAGTAAAGGTGCCCTTTATGAGCAGCAAGAAGCAGCAATATATACGTTCCTTTGATGGTTTCAAAATTTTGAGCCTTCCATATCAACAAGGCGAAGATAAGCGCAAGTTCTCTATGTACTTCCTTCTTCCAGACGCAAAAGATGGACTGCCGGCTTTGGTAGAAAAAGTCAGTTCGGAATCAGGATTCTTGGATCATCACCTCCCATATCAAAAGGTCAAAGTTGGTGAATTCCATATCCCAAAATTCAAATTGTCATTTGGGTTTGAAGCCTCCGAAGTTCTCAAGGGACTGGGAGTCGTGTTGCCTTTTTCTGGTGGTGGTCTCACTGAGATCGTGGACTCACAGTTTGGTCAGAACCTTTATGTTTCTAGCATTTTCCACAAGTCCTTTATTGAGGTAAATGAGGAAGGCACGGAAGCTGCTGCTGCGTCTGCTGGTGTTGTTAAACTGAGGGCTTTAGTAGTTGAGGATGAGTTCGATTTTGTTGCTGATCATCCATTCTTGTTCATCATCAGGGAAGATATGACTGGGGTAGTGCTATTCATCGGGCACGTTCTTAATCCTCTTATTGGCTGATCAAATGTACCAAACGAGACTAGTATGTATACGAAGGTAGTCTTGCATAAACATGAGATGGATTGAGGTCTGTATCGTTCTAATTCCTATAGCTTTGACTAGCTTTGCTTTGTAATTTGGCTTCCCTTTTAACTGATTGTAAAGGCAGTGTCATGCACAAACTTTGACTGTATTGTGCTCTTTATTATTATCTTTATAAAACCGTTTTCTGAGACTGATCAACACGTTTCTTTTCATTTCATTTGAACTTGAGACTGAAACATTGAT
This sequence comes from Ligustrum vulgare, assembly GCA_963555705.1. Lineage (NCBI taxonomy): Eukaryota > Viridiplantae > Streptophyta > Magnoliopsida > Lamiales > Oleaceae > Ligustrum > Ligustrum vulgare. The sequence continues at coordinate 33,939,644 of OY743173.1, read as the reverse complement.
TGCAGAATACCATTTACATTGATGTGTGATGTCTTATAAAAACTTTTGCGATCGTGTCGAGGAATTCAATAAAGTAACATGTAATATAACAGAGTATTGATAAATATACCGCTTGTTTGTTGTATTATATTTGTTGGAAATTCATATTTGTTTAAAGAAGTGTTGGTGTTTTTTGGATTGTTGAAGTTGATGATTTTGATACTTAAAAAATAATTAATATATATATATATATATATATATATATACTATTTATCACCTTGTGATAGCTAAGGGCAATTAAATTGGTGCAAATCGAAAAGCCGTATAGCCTTGTGATCGCAAGTGATATAACCTCGCAATCGCAAGGGGGTTCATTTTGATTGTTGGTAAGTTGAGAATTTGAGAATATTTTTTTTCATGTCTTTTCATGAAAAATCATGACTTTTCATGGAGTAACTTGCACTATTTTGTAAACATGTTTTAAAATCTATAAATTGGAGATAAATTTAAATACAAAAACACTATCATTCTAAATCAAAACTTTTTTCAAATACATACAAAATCTACTATTGTGTTCTTGTGTTCTTAGAAGAAAACTTGACTGCTTCTTTTAACTTTGTTGGCTTGATTAAATCCTACGAACAATTTATCAAGTATTCCTTAAACACCTTCAATTACCGAGAGGATGTAAATATCGTTTGAGGACAATGATTTCGTGGGTGAGCACTTTGTTCATTTTGATCCATTTTCTTCTTTTGTCTTGCATCAATTTTTAGTTTATACAATTTTTTTTCTCCATTTTCTACATATATAATTCAACAATCTCAAACGACATTTTTACCAAATGGAGAACGAAACTATGACGAAAACTATCGAAACTATGAATCAAGATTCGGCAATATTGACCACTTCGATGGAACAAACTTTAAAAGGTGGCAAGACAAGATCAAGTTCCTCCTAACGGAATGAAGATTTTTTACATCCCGGATCCGGAATTGACTGTACTTTAGGAACCAACCAAAGAATACACGAAACAAACAAGGGCTAAACGAAAGATGCGAGAAGAAAATAAATTAGTATGTTGAGTACACGTTTTGAATGCACTTTCGGATCGTCTCTATATCTTTATACAAATACAAAATCTCAAAAAAAAATTGCGATGCACTAGAGAACAAAGCCGATGAGGGAGGTACTAAAAATTTATAATCTCTAAGTATTTTGATTTGAAATTTCTTGATAACATTCCCGTAGTCCCACAAGTGCACAAACTTCAAGTACTTGTGACTAAATTTAAGGCAGTCAAAATTGATCTTCCGAAAGCATTTAAGGTGGGGGCTATAATAGTAAATTATCGAGCACTTGGAAAGGTTATCAAAAGAAGATTCTTCATAGTTCCGAAGACTTCTCCTTGGAACAATTTCTAAAACATTAGAGAATTAAGGAAGAATCAAGAGCAAGAGATAAGAGTGATAACCATATGAAGGCACTTCAAAAGTCAATGCTATTGAAAAGATCGAGCATTCCAACAAGAGCTTCAAGCGTAGATTTTCAAGTGGGGAAAACAAAAAATTCAAAAGAAGTCCAAAGATGATTGTCTTGTTTGCGAACAGCCTGAACATTATACAAAGGATTGTCGACATAAAAGGCAAAAGAATAACGAGGGCAAAATAAACTTCGTGAAAGAGGATAGCATAGTCGTTGCAATAAGCAAGGTAAATGCTATTCGTGGAAAAATTCATTGCTGGTGGTATAATACTTGTGCTACGGTACACGTATTATATGATAGATCACTCTTCAAAACTTACAATGAGATAGAAGATGGTCAAGAGATACAAATGGGTAATGAAGGACTGTCTAAAGTCGTTAGGAAAGGAAATGTTGATATTATCTTCACTTTCGGAAAGGTTACCTAATCAATGCACTAAATTTCCTCGTCATGAATAGGAATTTAGTAAGTTGAGATTTTTTAAGGAAACTGGGCATCAAATGTGTATATGAGTCCAAAAAACTTGTACTATCCCAAAATGGGAACTTCGTTGGAAGGGGATACTCTTGTGAGGGAATGATATGAATAAAACTTTGAATTTTGTGAAATCTCTTGATTTATTTACTTTATGGCATGCTAGATTAGGTCATATTGGTATAAGCACAATGAATCGTATGCTTAAAAATATCTTGATTCATATGACACACAAGATGCACATAAATGTAAAATTTGTGTAGAATTTAAAATGAAAAAGAAGTCTTATAAAAGTGTTAATGGGTCTTCTAACATTTTAGAATTAATTCATTCGAAACATTTGTGAATTAAATGGTATCTTAACTCGAGGAGGTAATAGATATGATGTGATCTGGAAAAGACGTCAAAAATGAGAAATTAAGATACGGGCAATTCAACAATATTCTACATGGGAAAAATGAACAAGTTTCTTGTTGGGTTCAAGTTGAGATTCAATTCACGTCAAAGGATCAAAAATCAAGGTAGAAGGGCTTTTACGACCGTAACTTCCATAATTATGGCCGTAACATTATCAGCGCACAATTTCAGAACAGCGTTTACGGCCGTAACTAATCCATATAATTTCACAGCCGTAACTGAAGTTTGGTAATTTTGTTATTCAGCAAGTATCTCACGGCCGTAAGGAAAAATGTTACAGCCGTAACAAACTAAACTACATTTTGATCCGAGAGGCTATTACGGCCGTAAAGACAATTGTTACGGCCGTAATTCAAGTTACGCGTTTTTTTGGCCTTGCTTTGCGGCTAGGGTTTAGTTGGTTATTTTTAGTTTTTAATTCTTTTTCCAATTTTGGTAATTTTGGTAATTTTGGTTATTTTAGTTATTTTAGCTATTTTAGCCTAATTAGAATTCTATTCAGAGTCAGTTAGCGATTAAGTTTTATTTTGCCTATTTATATGCTTTTCCATTGAATGTAAAAGTTAGATTTTGATTAATGAAAATTGTGTTGAGTGGTTTTCCTCCCAAATATTGTTCTTAATTGAATACCTTCGAACTTATCAAATATTGTGAGATATTTGTGGCATTCAACAAATCGAACTTATCAAGGATCTGGACATTCCTTGTGGCGTTCACCCCATTATGGTTCTTGTTTCCGCATCGAAACGGGTCTCGGGTTTAATATACCTCTGGTTCTTGCGTCGTGAGGCTCGGGTGTTAGTGTTCTCGTCCATTCCAACCTAAATTCGGAACTTTCCAAGCGTTATTCCGCGAGCTACGACGCGACCCCTCCTTGGTTCACATCATATGGTATCAGAGCCAAAACAAACCTTTAGTGAGATATGTTGATTCATCAAGTACAAGGAGAGATTCCTTATACATTAGTAAAATCACGGGTTTATTTGTAGAAATAGCTTTGGTAATATCACTCTGTTTTGCGTAGAAGCTCACTTTTGTTTTCTCTCTTTTATTTTTACTGGCACTCTTCACACCCTCTCCTTTTATTTATACTGACACTCTTCATATCTCACTAAAGGTTTGTTTTGGCTCTACAAATAAATTATTTTTATTTTTATTCTTATTAATTCCGAAAAGTCATCATAATTCAAAAAAAAAAAAAGTCACTTCGAAATTCAAGAACCACTTTCTTGGATTTCCTTAATTTCTTGATATTCCTTGCCTTACAAGTCAAAATGAAAATTCATTATTAGTTCTTGTGTCAAACTATTATTCCATTCCATTCCAGAATGTCCAAATTTCACGAAAATTCATCATCTGGGAAAGATAACCATCAATCTTCTCTGCTTGTCATGATGGAGAAAAGGTTTGAGGAATTAGCTGCAAAATTGGAAGCGGAATTTGATGCGAGATTAGATACGAAGTTTGGGAAGGTTAAGAACTCGGTAGATATGCATAGTGCAGAACTTGCTCAACGACGTGAAAGGGAATATAGGCGTATCCATAAACCTAGGGTTGGGATTGAAGTTGATTGGGATGAAGAGATTAATGCGAGGGCACTTTTGAAGAGTCGAACAGAAATTTATGGAAATGATGATGTATGAACGGAAGGCTAGAAAAGAAGCTAAGTTAAGAAAGAGGGAGAGTGAAAGGGAGGTTGAAGCTAAATTACAACATGGTGAAAGTGAGATTGGAGGGGATTTAAAATTGGAGTCTCAGGATATGGATGTTGAAAAGAAGGAGGGAGACTTAAAACATGAATTAGAAGTAGTTGAAGAGACCCCGAATTTTGTGGTAGGAGATGAAAATGTGGAGTTAGGTGATCAAACTCCAATATTTGATGAGGAAAAATTGGAAGTTGGGGTAGAAGTTCAACATTGGAATGTTGAAATTGTCAATAAAAATATCGAAGAGGTAGTTGAATGTGAAAAATTAGAAGAGGTGGATGGGCTTGAGAGAAGAAATAGAAGAGATTGAGCAAGAAGTTGCAACAAAGGAAGGAGGTGAAGAGAAGAGCCTCGTGGTTCCAAAAGAGGAGTTGGAGATGATGATTTATCATGAATACAAGGATCCATACCTTGTACCCCATGAAACTAACATTTCCCTCCCCATTTTATTTAAATCTTTCTTGCAGGTTTATTGTGCATGGAAGTTTGATTTACGTCAACCTTGGCCAATTTCCCTCGTGTTTCAATACCTTCTTGTCTACAAATTGGAGGAGTATCATTTATTGAATGCATATCAGGGAATCGACAATTTTCCGTTTGATCCAGGAGGTACAGTTTGATTTTTCAAGAACAACACCATGATTCGGGACGAATCATCCTAAAGGAGGGAATGGTACGAATCAGGGTGGGCTTGATGGGAAAATATATAATTCAAGCCAAAACAAGAAGTCAAGCAGGTTCGGAGAACGTCAAAGATCAAACATTGCTTGTACGAAGAAGGTTCGAGGCTAAACTAGGTGAGCAAGCCAAGAACAACTTTATGATTCGAGACGAATCATCTTAAAGGAAGAGGGGATGATGTGATCCGGAAAAGAAGCTAAGAACAATGTTATGATTCGGGACGAATCATCTTAAAGGAAGAGGGGATGATGTGATCTGGAAAAGGCGTCAAAAATGAGAAATCAAGATACAGGCAATTCAACAATATTCTACATGGGAAAAATGAACAAGTTTCGTGTTGGACTTGAGTCGAGATTCAATTCACGTCAAAGGATCAGAAATCAAGGCAGAAGGGCTTTTATGGCCGTAACTTCCATAATTACGGCTGTAACATTATCAGTGCACAATTTGGGCAGAACAGCGTTTACGGTCGTAACTTGGCTTTTCACGGCCGTAACTAATCCATGTAATTTCACGGCCGTAAGGAATGATTTCACGGACGTAACTGAAGTTTGGTAATTTTGTTATTCAGCAAGTATCTCACGGCCGTAAGGAAAAATGTTACAGCCGTAACAAACTAAACTACATTTTGATCCGAGAGGCTATTACGGCCATAAAGACAATTGTTACGGCCGTAATTCAAGTTACGCGTTTTTTGGCCTTGCTTTGCGGCTAGGGTTTAGTTGGTTATTTTTAGTTTTTAATTCTTTTTCCAATTTTGGTAATTTTGGTAATTTTGGTTATTTTAGTTATTTTAGCTATTTTAGTCTAATTAGAATTCTATTCAGAGTCAGTTAGCGATTAAGTTTTATTTTGCCTATTTATATGCTTTTCCATTGAATGTAAAAGTTAGATTTTGATTAATGAAAATTGTGTTGAGTGGTTTTCCTCCCAAATATTGTTCTTGATTGAACACCTTCGAACTTATCAAATATTGTGAGATATTTGTGGTGTTCAATAAATCGAACTTATCAAGGATCTAGACATTCCTTGTGGCGTTCACCCCATTATGGTTCTTGTTTCCGCATCGTAACGGGTCTCGGGTTTAATATACCCCTGGTTCTTGCGTCCTGAGACTCAGGTCGTAGTGTTATCGTCCGTTCCAACCTGAATTCGGATCTTTCCAAGCGTTATTCCGCGAGCTACGACGCGGACCCCTCCCGGGTTCACATCAAGATATTTCATTACTTTCATAGATTATTATTCTAGATACACCTATGTATATTTAATGAAACATAACCATGGCATACTCGAGGAGGTAATAGATATTTAATTCCATTTGATATGTTTAAGGCGTATAAAAATGAAGTAGAAAATCACTTAAGTAAGAAAATTCTATTACTTAAAAGTGATAGGGGTGGTGAATATTTTTCTCACTTCAACATTTATTTTGAACAACATGGCATAGTACATCAATGTTCTGCCCTAGGACTCCTGAACAAAATGGTTTAACCGAAAGGAAAAATAGAACATTAGTTGACGTGATAAATTATGGAAAGGATGTGAACCTAACATTTGTTTTTTCAAAGTATGGGGTGTCTTGCATATTGCAAGAACACGGATCCAAAAAGGATAATATTAGATCCTAGAGGGATCAAATGTGCATTTTTAGGATGTGCTACTAATAGCAATTCCTATAGATTGCTAAACTTGGAAACCAATGTGATAATTGAATCAAATGATGTAGAATTCTTTATCTTCGGGTGATGATTTAAGGGAAACCCAAGAAAGGTTACCTATCTCTAGAGGAACACAAGGTGAAACTTCTACTAAAGATGTTGAGGATTCTAGTGAACCTCAAAGAATAAAAAGAATTCGATTCAGAAAGTCACTTGATTCGAATGAAATAGAGTCTCAACTCATATATTTTTACTTATTAGAAGGAAATGAGAAGAACATTGTAAGAACAATACCTTTTTTTTTCTAAAAGTGGAAACCGATTATGAGATTTATAATGAAGCTTTGGCTTCTCGAGAGTCTTTTTTGGAAAGATGTCATAAAAGACGAAATTGATTCAATTTTATCAAACAACACATGGGAACTTGTCGATATACCAAATGGTTCTAAACATATTGGATGCAAATGGGTGTTTAGAAGAAAGTACAAATCTAATGGTACTCTAAATACTTTCAAAACTAGACTTGTAGCAAAAGGATATCGACTAAAAGAAGGGAATCGATTATTTCAATACTTATGCACCTGTTGCAAGAATAACATCCATTAGGATATTTTTCGTGTTAACTTCTATAAATGACTTATATGTTCATCAAATAGATGTCAAGATGGCATTCTTAAATGGAGACCTCGAAGAGGAAGTCTACATTGAACAACCAGAAGGGTTTGTACTACTTGGAAATGAATATAAAGTCTGCATACTTGTAAAGTCATCATATGGTATAAACCAAGCACTTAAGAAATGGCATGAAAAAAAAATTACTTGGCTATAAATTCATTTGGTTTTGTCCAAAATTGGGTAGATAAATGCTTATATTCAAATTATGTGAAAATTATATTATAATTATATGTTTATGTATTGATGACATGTTGATTCTAAGTAATCACATGGATGGATTTAAATAAACGGAGAGGTTTCTATATTCTACATTCAGAAATGAAGGATCTTGTAGAAGTTAACACTATTTTGTAAGTTAAAGTAACCAAAAATAGTGGGTGTTATAATTTAAGTCATTCTTATTATGTGGAACATGTGATAAATAAATTTGAACACTTAAGTTATAAAGAATGATGGTTGCTCAATTGGAACATGCAAGTGCTATATGAAAATATGCAACTCAATGCACAAGACCAGACATAACATTTGCGATTAGTAAATTAAGTAGGTTTACTAATAATCCAAGTAAGGATCATTGGAAGGCTATTGGAAGAGTTCTTGGTTATTTAAAGAAAACCAAAACTTAGGTCTTCAATATTCAAAAATTTCGGCAATATTAGAAGGATTTACTGATGCTAGTTGGATCTGTAGAATAGGAGAAATGTTTAAAATAGGAGATTGTGCATTTTCCTGGAATTTGAAGAAGAAAACATGTATCACTCATTCAACCATGGAAATCTGAATTTGTGGCATTAACTGAAACCAAAAAAGAAGCGAAATGGCTAAAAGATCTCTTTTATGAGATTCCATTGGAGACGAAAAGTTCTTCTTCTATATCCATTTTATGTGATAGTTAAGCAACACTATCAAAAGCATATATGAAGTTTATAATGTAAAGTCTAGACATATAAGGATAAGACATGACTACGTAAGGAAATTAATTAAAGATAGAATAATTTCCTTTAATTTTGTTAGGTCAATAGAGAATCTAGTTGATCCTCTAACTAAACCTCTACATAGAGATTTAGTAGTTTATACATCAAGAAGGATGTGATTGAAACTTCTAAATTAAAAAATCTAGAAATGACAGCACCCCTACCTATTATTATTCGAACAATAATTTACGAATTCAAAGGGTAAAAACAAGTCATTCGATAAGTGATACATGTGTGTGTGTTATTACCAGTATTGTCAAAAAAAATAATTGGTTCAAAGTCACCTAGCACCAAAATTCCGATAATACTTTGCAAAAATTACACTACGGCTAGATTCAAATCAAAAGATGTCTGTGCCATATGCATAAGTGTTGATGATTGGATTAACTTCAACACCAGTTCTTTAAATAGTAGGGGATTGTTGGAAATTCATATTTGTTTAAAGAAGTGTTGAATTGTTTTTTGGATTGTTGAAGTTGATGTAAGAAGATTAATATTAAAAAATATATTATTCTTTTATTATTTATCGCCAAAAAGTCTACAATTGCAAGGAGAAATTAAATTGGTGCAGATTGAAAAGTCGTATAGCCTTGTGATACCGTTGGGAAGTTGAGAATTTGATTTTTTCTCAAGTCTTCTCATGAAAAATCATGGCTTTTCACTGGCTTTTCATGGAGTATCTTGCATCACTTCGTAAAAGTGTTTTGAAATCTATAAATTGGAGATAAATTTCAATACAAGAACACTAATTCATCAAGATCATTCTAAAGCAAAACTTTGTTCAAATACATACAAAATTCACTTTTGTGTTCTTAGAAGAAAATTGAAGTGCTTGAGTTTTCTTCTACCTTTGTTGGCTTGGCTAAATCCTACATACCATTTTCAAGTATTGCTTAAGCCCCTTCAATTACTGAGAGGAGACAAATATAGTTAGAGGACAACGATTGCGTGGTTCAGCCTTTTGTTCATTTTGATCTATTTTTCTTCTTTTGTCTTGTATCAATTCTTAGTTTATCCTCTTTTGTTTCTCCATCTTCTATATGTCAATACAAACTAGCTCTGATCTATATGATTATGATCGGTTTAGGTCTACTCATGGGATATGGTCAATTATGATGACTTATTCTTAATCTAGGATAATATATAGTGATCAATTGATTCCTAGATGGATTATGGTGTCTAGCCATCCATCTCTTATGACACATGTAGAGACATACAGGTCACTGATGATAATTTTTTAGTAGTGTTGAAGTTTCTAATTGTTGGTTACTTCAACCACCGTTCTTGGTATCAGTGGTATTGGAGTAAGTGCAGTGGAGACTCTCCTTTACTAAGTCCATGTTCAGCAGGCTGAACGCCTTTATTACGTGTACGTCCAATTCTATCCTCCACCATAATTCAAAAACGAGTCAAGTCAGCTTGCAAGCCATTAATGACTCGTATTTTAATTTTTAAATGAAAACATAAATTTATAAAGAAATGATAAATTTAAAAAAACATAAAGTTGTTAAAACACTCGTCATTTATTTGGGCTTGAAATAGACTAAAATAAGCATGTGGAGTTAAAATCAAAATGATGGTGATTGAAATGTAACATTTTATAAAAATGAAGGACCAGACTTGCAGATATATCAGGGATATTTTTGTAATGAAAGTCAAAATATGAGAACTTAATTGGATAAGATCAAAAGATGGAGGACTTGATTAAAAATCCACGGACTTGGATCGCATGGTTTGAATCATGTGATGGCAGCTCTTGTTGCGCTGCAATCCAAGAGTATATTGCTTGGCTAATGTGATCGAATGAGCCTTTTTTGGCCCAATGTTGCGTTATTCCTTACAGCAATTGTACGGGTCACACAAGTAATATAATGAACTTTGAGTCTAAGTATCGTACGCACGATGATTGAGCAGATTTATTAACTTAGATTATTAACCTTAGCCGAAACGTATAAAATCAAGTTGTTTCTGTGAATTATCTAAACGAACAACTAAACTACCAAATTATCTATAATATCGAATTAAAGCAAACTAAGCAAAATGCAAGATTTGTGTATGTATGTGAATGTAATACTAGAATCTAGAATCCATCTTATACTCCATATTTCACACATTGGTTTGAATAAATAATGCCTAAGTACATTTATGAAGATCAATATTCCTATAAAGTTTAAAGCGCTTTTTCGAACAAGAGTTAAACATTTGTCTATATGTTACCCACTTATAAAGTGTTGGACCAATTGATCTAATCCAATTGAAAAGCCCAAATTTGAAGCTTGCAATTTTCTATTTTGGACCAATTATGTAGAAGCCCAATGTCTGAAGCTGAAGCCCAATGAGCAGCCCGGAATTTGAACCTATACATTTGACCCGGTTGAGGCCCAGGTTATCACTACCGCCTCTCATATGCACCGTTGGATCACTTTCTTATCATCTGCACCGTCCATTTAGAGATAAGGCTGACTGGAAACGCTTGAATTCTTAATTGATCTAGATTCTTCCATACGCTTATCTCTCTCTCTCTCTCTCTCTCTCTCTCTCTCTATCTATCTCTCTCTCTCTCTCTCTCTCTCTCTCTCTCTCTATGAAAAGGCTATTTCTCGCCTCCTTCGTCTTCTTCATGATTTCTTTCAGAAAATTAGAAAATCGCCTTATTGTTCTTAGTGATTTCTCTTAGATACTGATACTTTGTGTAAATCAGTATGCATTTGTTGAGTTTGGCAGAGTATTTCTGTAACTCTTGTTCTTCGTGGTTTAGTTTGTGCGGTTTTTTGAAGTTTTTGTGAATATTGTGTAATCTGAGTTTGAAATTTGTTTTTTGTACTCTTTATGTTTATTTCAATAAATTCTTTTGAGTTTTGTGTAAACATTTGAGTTCTTTGATCTTTGTGGTTCGATCTTGAGCTTTCTAATCCCAACAGTGGTATCAGAGCCTTAGGGTTCTTCGAATACGCTGTGGTTTAGACTCAGATCTTTAGGATCCAGATCTGTTCTAGTTAGATCTAGGGTTTTCTGGAAGTTGTTGAGATATTTTGCAAAACTTTTTTTAGGGTTTCTGGTTCTTGTGTTAAACTTTGAAGAAATATTTTTTCTTAAGTTGTTTAAACCCTTTCTGTAAATCGTTTTGTGTTTTCTGAAAATATTAGAGAGAAAATTTTCAGATTTGAAATTTTTTGAAGATTTTTGTATAAATCTTTAGATACTCTGACTTCATGGATATTTTTCTTTGAAACCTATTTTCAAAATTAGGGTTTCTGTGATTTTATTGAGTATCTGGATCTCTGAATTCGAGTCCACATTTTTGAGGATTCTGAAACTCGGTATATTTTTCTTTATAAATATACTGATTTTTGGGGGAAAGAATCCTACATTGTTCCTTAGTGGTTGTTCGTCGTGGTGATTATAATCCGTGGTGCTGATTCTTGGAGTCCCCTAAACTTATTGATATTTGCTCCTTGTGGAAGCTTCTGTAGCGTATTATAATTGCAATCAGGTGATATCTTTAATTACTGCAATCTTTCTATACTGTAAATTTGTTTTCAAATTTTCTGTTCTCTCCAAAATCTCTCCGTTGAAGCCTATATCTTGGACCCCATTTCTTTCCTTTGTCCAGGATTTCATTGAGAATCCGGGAATCTGAGGGAGTTTGGGAATATCCAGTATCGGTTGAGGGATATACTGGAAGTCTGGAAGAACAGTTTTTCAGTATACTGTTCTGTGTGATTCTTGATTGAGTGACTAATTCTAATTGATTGGCGATCACCTTGATTACTCTGTTATTTAATTACTGTATTCTAAATCTGTGTGATCATTCTGAATCATTCTCTTGCCTCTGTTTAACTGCTTTGCTTAGTGACTGTGACCTGCACTGTTGATTCTCTGCCTTATTGATTGTTTCTTGAATTAGTAAAGCTCCATTACTTAAAATTCTTCAATCTTGGTCATTATTTCAATGGCTACTGTTAAAGTAGATGTTGAAATATGGAATGGCAAAGGGGATTTCAACCTCTGGAGCCAAAAAATGCGAGCTTTACTACTTCAAATGAAATGTGCTAAGGCTATAGATAATTCCTGGCCCCTTAATACCCCTCAGGAAAGACAACTTGAAATGGATGAGACTGCATGGAGTACTTTGTTTTTGCACTTATGTGATAATGTCATTAGACAAGTAGGCAAGACCAAAACTACTATGGAATTGTGGGATAAATTGGATGAAATTTATGATATTGTGTCTCTGCCTGATAAGTGCTTCTTGTGGAAACAATAATTTTCTTTAAGTTTGATCCATCTAAGGATGTTGATGATAATATGAGTAGATTTACTAAGATCACACAGAGTCTTTTAAATTGTGATGAAAAACTTACCGATGAACAAAAGGTTGTGTATTTACTGAATGCTATGGGGGATAAATTTAAGGATCTTAGGAATGCATTGGAGTATGGAGGGCAGAAACTGAGCACTGAAATTGTTCATACTTCCCTTAAGAATAAAGAGTTAGAATTTAAAAGTAATCCTAAGGAAGCCTATAATGTTGTAAGAACCTCTAGGAAGAAGAGCTCTTTTAGGAAGAATAAGTTTGGGAATAATTTCAATAGAAATTGGAATACTTTTAGCAACAATAGGGATTGGAATAACTCTAGGAATAACAAGCCTACAAAGGGTAATTTTTAGAATAAGGGCAATTTCAATAAGTCTAAGGATAATAACTTTAGAGGTCAGTCTGGTTTCAGAAATCAAAATAATAATTTTAGAAATCAAAATAATTTCAGAAATCAGAACAACTATAGAGCACATGATAATAATGCTGGGACTTCAGATGTAGATAAACCTCCTAGACTTTGTTTTTATTGTGGTCAACCTGGACATCATATTAAATATTGTTTTTAAAGGAAAAATGACCAGGGTACTAGTAACCAAACTGAAGCTGCAGTGCAAGATAATAATAATGGGGTGGTTTATGTTACTACTGAATCTGATAATAAGAATGAATGGATTCTTGATTCTGGCTGTACTTTTCATATGTGTCCTGAAAAAGATATATTTGTTAATTTTAGTGATAATTGCTTTGGTTCTGTGAAACTTGGCAATAATATTACTTGTGATGTGAAAGGTACTGGAGAAGTTTGTTACAACTTGAAAATAACAAAACTCTTATTTTAAATCAAACCAGATATATTCCTGATTTGAAAAGGAACTTGATTTCTCTTGGTGTCTTAGATTCTGAATCTTTTGAGATTAGAATGCATAATGGTTATTTGAGTATTTTCAAAAATAACTGTTTGATTTCTAGTACTCCCAAAATTAATCGGATATATGTGCTGAATACCTTACCTGTTTATGCTAAGTCCTTTAATACTGTGTCTGATTTGAATAAGACTGTGTTATGGCATAAGAGATTAGAACACATAGGTCAAAAAGGACTTAAATTACTTGAAACCAAAGGTGTATTTGGTAATGATGTGTTGCATAAACTTGATTTCATTGAAAAATGTGTGTTAGGTAAATAGAAAAGAAATTCATTTGGTAAAGGTATTCATAAATCTAATGATGTTCTTGAGTACTTGGATGCTGATTTATGGGGTCCTGCCCCTGTGAGTTCTATTTCAGGTTTTAGGTATTTCCTTCTTCTAGTTGATGACTTTTCTAGGAAAACCTGGGTGCATTTGTTAAAAACTAAGGATGCTACTATGTTTGTTTTCAAAAATTGGATCAGCTTAGTTCAAAATTTGAAAGAAAAGAGAGTCAAAACTATTAGGACTAATAATGGTCTAGAATTTTGTAACCAAGAGTTTGATTCTTTCTGTAGCACCTTAGGTATTCTTAAGCACAAGACTGTAGCCTACAGTCCACAGCAAAATGGGGTTGATGAAAGGATGAATAGGACACTCCTAGAAAGGACTAGGTGTCATCTACTTGATTCCAACTTGTCAAAAAAAAATTTGGGTGAAGCAGTCAAAACTGCTTCTTATTTGATAAATCTTTCTCTCTGCAGTGCCATTGATTTCAAAATTCCCAATCAGATTTGGAACAATTATCTTCCTGATTTTTCAAAGTTAAAAATTTTTGGGTGTGCTGCCTACTCACACCAGTCTGAATCTAAACTTTACTCCAGATTATTAAAATGTGTTTTTCTTGGGTATGGAGAGGGGGTCAAGGGTTATAGATTATAGGTCAAGGAACAGGGAGGTTAAAGGGTCATTCTCAGTAGGTCTGTAATTTTTAATGAAAATGTTTTCCCTTTTAAGGATGAAAAATTAGTTGATCCTGTTAATGATAGAGATTTCCTTACCTCTGAGCTGAGTGCAGATCATTTAGGTGATGAAAATGGTCTGCCCAATACTCAGTTTCAGGTGGAGCAACCCCCACACTCTCCGAATGTCAATCTTGAACTTGAACCTGAACTAGCTGACACTGTGCCATTGCCTGATAACATCCCTCAAGCTGAAACTGATTTAGAAAATTATCAATTAGCTAGGGATAGAACTAGAAGAGAGATTAGACCTCCTCCTAGGTTTGAGGATCTTGATTTTGTGTCTGCATTTACCTATTCTGATCCTTTAGTTTTTGAACCTGAATCTTTTGAAGAAGTTGTTTCTTCAAAAGAATCCAAACTCTGGCTTGCAGCTATGCAAGAAGAGATGGACTCACTTCTGAAAAATGGTACTTGGATTTTAGTCAATAAACCTGTAAATAAAAGGATAATTGACTGTAAATTAATTTTTAAAATAAAATAAAGAGAGTCTAAGGACATTAAACCAAGGTACAAGGCTAGACTTGTAGCCAAAGGTTTTTCTAAAAAAGAAGGGATTGATTTTAATGAAATTTTTTCTCCTGTGGTTAAATATACTTCTATCAGAATTTTATTTGCTTTAGTTGCACAATTTGATTTAAAACTTGAGCAAATGGATGTGAAAACTGCTTTCCTTTATAGTTCTTTGGATGAAACAATTTATATGTATCAACCTAAAGGTTTTGAAAAATGCAGAAATTCTGATTTGGTTTGTTTGTTGAGAAAATATTTGTATGGCTTGAAACAAGCCCTTAGGCAGTGGTATAAGAGATTTGACTCTTATATCCAAAGTCTAAATTTTCAGAAAAGTCAATATGATTCCTATTTTTACTTTAAACTTGGTGAAATTGATTTTATATACTTGCTTTTATATGTTGATGACATGCTTATTGCTATCCCTAATATGCATGATATAAATGTTCTTAAAACCAAACTGCATTCTGAGTTTGAGATGAAAGACATAGGAAATGCTAAAAGAATACTTGGCATGGATATTTTAGAGATAGAAAATCTGGAAATTTGTTTTTTAATCAAAAAAATTACATTGACAAGGTTTTAAATAGATTTAGTTTATCTGAATCCAAATCTGTGTCTTTGCCTTTGCCTGCACATTTTAAACTTTCTGTTGAACACTGTCCTAAATCTGATGATGAAGTGTTTAGAATGAAAAATGTGCCTTATTCTAATGCAGTTGGATCTGTTATGTATTTAATGGTTTGTACCAGACCTGATATTGCTTTTGCTGTGAGTGTTTTGAGCAGATTTATGAGCAATCCTGGTGAATTGCACTGGGGAAGCCATGAAATGTCTTCTGAAATATTTGAAAGGTTCTGCTAGACTTAGTCTAGTATTTTCTAAAACCAAAAATGATTTCAAACTTAAAGGTTTTATAGATTCTGATTTTGCTGGAAAAATTGATAACAGGAAATCTACATCTGCTTAATTTTTTACTTTAAATTGTTCTTGCTGAAAATCCCAGTTGCAAAAATTGGTTGCCTTATCATCAACTGAGGCAGAATACATTGCTGCCACATATGCTGTTAAGGAGTGCGTGTGGTTAAAGGGTTTACTATCTGAAATTAGTTGCGTTGATCAAGTTGAATTATGTACTGATAGTTTAAGTGCTTTACATTTGTGTAAAAATCCTGTTTTTCACAATAGATCTAAACATATAGATGTGAAATTTGATTTCATTAGGGACATTACTGAAAAAAGAATTGTTAAGTTGGTTAAAATTCCTTCACAAATTAATCCTACAGATGCAGGAACTAAAATCATTCCCATTAACAAGTTTAAAGATACTTTGAGATTTTTAAACTTAGTAGAATTCTGATACTGCTTTGTTTTTCTTTTGCAGGTGCTGGAAGCATCTCAATTGAGGTGGAGATTGTTGGACTAATTGATCTGATCTAGTTGAAAAGCCCAAATTTGAAGCTTGTAATTTTCTGTTTTGGACCAATTATATAGAAGCCCAATGTCTAAAGCTGAAGCCCAATAAGCATCCCGGAATTTGAACCTATACATTTGACCCGATTGAGGCCCAGGTTATCACTACCGCCTCTCATATGCACCGTTGGATCACTTTCTTATCACCTGCACCGTCCATTTAGAGATAAGGCTGGCTGGCAACGCTTGAATTCTCAATTGATCCATATTCTTCCATACGCTCTCTCTCTCTCTCTCTCTCTCTCTCTCTCTCTCTCTCTCTCTCTCTCTCTTCTCTCTCTCTCTCTCTCTTTGTGAAAAGGCGATTTCTCGCCTCCTTCGTCTTCTTCGTGATTTCTTCCAGAAAATTAGAAAATCGCCTTATTGTTCTTAGTGATTTCTCTTAGATACTAATACTTTGTGTAAATCAGTATACATTTGTAGAGTTTGGCAGAGTATTTCTGTAACTCTTGTTCTTCGTGGTTTAGTTTGTACGATTTTTTGAAGTTTCTGTGAATATTGTGTAATCTGAGTTTGAAGTTTGTTATCTGTACTCTTTATATTTATTTCAATAAATTCTTTTGAGTTTTTGTATAAACATTTGAGTTCTTTGATCTTTGTGGTTCGATCTTGAGCCTTCTAATCCCAACATAAAGCATAGTGATATTTCTATCCCTATCAAACTCTTATGGCAATTAATTCAAGTTTGACGATTTCCTACTTTTTCGAACATATAAAAACGCTACAAACATCACACAATTACTGTGCATATATTTATAGATGCAAAACAATACGAATTAATCGTTCAAATTCCAATTGTGATTATATTAAACAAACTGAAGCATAATAATATAAGTTTAAGACTTCATTATGATTCTAACATTATGAAAAGTTTAGCCTATATACATAATATATGACAAACAATCATAAAATATGGAATTCATCACCTGCAAAACAAAGAAATCTGATCTTCAGTGAACATCTTCAATTTTCTTGCTTTGTTGCTCCTTGAATTGATGAATTGAGAATATTGAGTGTAGATGTGTATAAAGACGTGTAAGAGTGGATAAGAGAGCAAAAATATGTTTACACTAATGTATATAGAGTTAGGGTTGAGGCCTTGCATGAAGTTGGAAAAGATATCACAAGTTGTGTTGCAAAAGGAAACAGGTTTTCTGTCTCTCATAAATGAGTGATCGCGCAGAAGGAATGCTCGCGATTGTGTGGTTATGTCAAATTGGTTACTATTTATTTTTAATGAATTGGTGCGATCATGCAGATGTAATAGCTGCGGTCGCGTGACTTTCCAATTTTCTGCAATTTCTAACTTTTGAATCCTTTTAAGTTGGTCTCTATCCTTTATTTGCTAGCAAGTCCTTCAACTTCTAATTTGATTAATTTAGTCAACTTCCGAAAATCTTCAATTTTGTCTTTTCTTTTTTTGATTCCTTCAATTCAATTCTTTATCTTTGGATTTATTTCAATTAAGCTCTTTCTTGATCCATGATTTGCATCCATGACTATTGTTTTGCCCATTTTGGTCCAAATTGTTATCTTTGTTTCCCATTGTTTACTTCAATTGCTTCCTTTTCTTAATTTTGAAATAAAACTAAAATATATACAAATAATAGATAAACCAGTTTTGTATTTTTTTTAAAAATGTTTTTGCTTAGGGTTTGTTTGGCCCTTTTTAGGGTATATTTGGGATTTATTTTTTTTAGATCTGGTTTCTATGGCTATTTAAGGGAAAACTTCTCTCCTTCAAAGAGAGTTTTACGTTTTACATTTTACATTTCTCCAAAAGACGTAGCCACCATAGTAGATTTTTAGGTTTTTCTTGGTTTCTCTCTTTACGTTTTACATTTTCTTTTTGTGTTTAGTTGGGAGCTTGGGAGATCAATGAAGTGAAGAAGATGAAGAAAAGTTGGAGAGCTCAAATGGAATAATATCTTCCTCCTCTTCTCTATGAATTCATTAGTTTGGTAATGTATTCTTTCAACCTTTGTATTTTCTTTCATTTTCACTTATGAGCTAAATTTGTATTATGTTGGGATGATTGATTTACCTTAACCTAGTTTAATTAATTTTTATGTTTGTCTATTAATTTCGTGTTACCCATTTCATGTATGTTTGTAATTGTTATCAATGTCTTTAATTTGCTTAATTACCAAATGGTTGAAATGTGATTTGTGTAATGATCAAGAGATATTATGCATTTTAGACCAGAGTTACAAGCATCATAGGTTACGTAATTTAGGTTATAGAGACATCCCTATTTATAGGAGGTTCATTTGTGTTACTCTCCAAATAGATTAATTAGGACTAGTTAACATCTATAGGTGTCAAGACAGAGGGGTGGGCCAACCAGACCCGTGAAGATTAGTCTGGATCGACCCGAGACCACGGGCTAACCCGGGTGTAGAAACCCGAAAACTTTTACCATAATTTTTTAGACGACTTACTATTGTGAGCCTATCCCATGGACAAACATTATGTGTGGTCCATATAAGACAAATAAAGCCCAATGCTAGTTCAAACAAGTTTATCATATGGTTTATTAAATTATTTTAAAAGATTATATATTTTTAAAAGTCTAAGGGACTATGTTGCACAATTTATTTTATAGAAGGATACAATTTCTTCTTTCAAAAGTATAAACAAGAAATGGAGGGAATTATAAAGTTTATTTGGTCATGTGTATACTTTATTATGTTTATTGGAAAGCTTGGGACTAAAGGTGCAAAATAGTTTAATTTTAAACTCATGCTCTCTCCTTCTCCCCTACATAAAGTATATAGATACATATATACAATATATATACACGTTCACAGTGAAATGGAAACCGAAAGGCATGGGAGAGGAAATGAAAGAAAATGATTAACACAATTACCCCCATTTAATCACCCTTAAACACTTCATAACCCTCCACTTTAAACACCCCATTACACCAATTATAATGATCACATGAATGAGACCCGTTTCATCTCTTCAAGGGTAGAAATGGTGGTTTCAACTTCCTTCACCCATTCACATTCCTTTCACTATAAAATGAGGCTTCTAAGGTAGTGTGCAAATTCCTTGGCTTCAAATATCACAACCCCATGAAAAAATCTCATTCCTAGGAAGCTTAAAGTTCAAAGCAAGAAGGTGATCGGATTTTGTATAGCCGGTTCACCGTCAGAAGACACCATTCACCGTCCAAGCTTTTAAATCCAACACTTTTGAATTGAGGTAGATAGAGGTGCAAGTGGTTATTTCATTTTCAAGTTATGAAATTCTCAAATGTCATGAAAGTATGATACCTTCAGGTATGGTTCTACGGCACTACTATAGATGAATGATCATTCTCAGGCTTTACGTGTTATGATAATACTATAGAAATTCGGATTTTGCCGGAAATCCATTATCTACGTGCAACGGTATGAAACTATAGTTGAGTTTTCTAAATTTGATAATGAAATGCACCTAGTGACGAATCCAGGATTTCGGTTCAGCCAAAGCGGACCTTTGACCTTTGACCGTTGACCAACCAACCATCATGAACGGAGAACGGTCCCACTAAAAAAATATTAAATTTTTTCGAACAACATATAAATATTATAAAACGTAATTGTTATTTAATAAAAAAAATATAAACCAAAACTAACAAAAATAGCAGGAAAAATACGTGATGTAATCCTACTTTGTTGTAGTAAGTTCGGACAACTGCATTCTCCGAGGCCTCATACTTTGAAAGCGCTGCAAAATTGCCTCATTTTCAACTTGTTTAAAAATCTTGCGCTCCGTCTAAATTACCAAACTGTCATTCAACCAGTCATCTCCCATTTTGTTGCGCAAGTCACCCTTGATTAAATTCATAGCAGAGAATGCCCTTTCAACACTTGCAGTTGCCACAGGTAATATCAAAGTCAATGTGATTAGCCGGTAAACCAACGGAAAATAACAAGACTTTCCTGTTTCAACTAACTTCTGAGCTACATGAGATATACTGTTGAGATTAAAGAAATCTTCGTCCCTTGTCACAAGCATAAGAAATTTGTCAAGTTGATGTTTAAGCAGTATGAGGTCTTCATTGGTGAAATCCAAAGGATAGAACTGAGCAAGACGAAGCAATTTAGCCCTATCAAAAGCTGCAAATGAGGCTTTTGGACTCAAACATGAAATGCAAATAAGGAGCTCTGTGGTTGTCTCTGAAAAACGATCATTCAACTCTTGCAAAATTGAGTCTATCCCATGACAATACAAATCAACATAAAAGCGATGATAGTAAGTCACCTGCTGAGCTCCACGCCTAGGTCGGCCTCTCATTACAACAATATCCTCCATATTGGGCACTATTATATGTTTACCAACACAAAATTCAATCGCATCATTCAACAAATTATCCCAACCGTTATCCCTCATGTTCTGCAATGCATACTTACACAAGTCCAATAGATTCATCGCATTCTGAATATCCTGATCTTTTTTCTGTAAGGCTTGTGAAAGATCATTAGTAATAACAAGAACTTGAAGCATAAATTGAAGACAAAACATAAACTCAAACTCTTGCATACCCTTCATTTGATTTGTGGCAATTGTTCTTTGCTCTGCATTTGTGCCATCATCTGCTATATCTTCAAGAACATCTATGATATTATTAAACATAGCAATAAAGTGAGTTATTGTAACTAAATGCGATCCCCATCTAGTATCACCTGGTCTTGCCAAACTCATTTGACCTGTACCACTAAAGACTTCTCCAGCATTAAGCTTCATCAAAATCTCAGAATGATAACTTGTTCGAAGAGCATCCACACGTTTGCATGATGCTCCCACCAAATTCACAGTGGTAGTCAGAATAAGAAACAAATCACCAAGCACAACATTTCTACGTGCCACCGAAACAATCGACAATTGGAGCTGGTGTGCAAAGCAATGGATATAAAAAGCATATGGGTTCTCTCTTAAAATTAAAGCTTTCAAACCATTGAATTCACCTGACATATTACTTGCTCCATCATAACCTTGACCCCTGATGTTAGATATACTCAACCCATGCTTAGAAAATGCTACATCAATAGCATCTTTAAGTGACTGGGCACAAGTATCTGGTACATGAGAAATCCCTAAAAAACGTTCCTTAACTTGTCCATTACTGTCTACAAACCTCAAAACCATTGCCATTTGCTCTCTTACAGAGTTATCCCGAGACTCATCAACCAAAATGGAGAATAACGAATCACCCATCTCTTTCATAATAGCCTTTGTTGTCTCTATGGCGCAACAATTAATCAAATCCTTTTGGATGCTCGGTGCAATCATCATTTCCTGGTGCATTAATAAACACTGCATTTTCCATATCCTCACAACGAGCTGGATACCATTCCAATAGCTCAATTAGATTTCCTTTATTAAGTGACTCTTTTGTCTCGTCACGACCACGAAATGCCAATCCTTGCATTAAGAGGAATCTAGTGCAATCTAGGATCGCAGTCAACCTTGTCCTATAACTTCGTTGTTGAGTACTACTTTGGCTAGAAAATGCATAGGAAATGCTTTGTTTTTGATTCATCAACATAGTGCACTTATTCAATGCTTGATTGTGAACACTATCAACATTTCCAACATGATCTCTCAAAGTCTTTTTATGTCTCCAATCCCTAAACCCAATCTTAGTGAATACATATCCACCCCCTTGACCTCCTCTATCAGGTTTGAACAAGTAGCAATACAAGCAGTAAGCAACATCTTTTTCGATACTATATTCCAACCAATAAAATTCAGAGAACCATTCTTTCCTAAAACACCTAGTATCATTTCCCATCGATCTTCTAGGAAAGTTATGTCCATGAGGTTGACAAGGTCCTTTCTCTAAATATGTCATCCTAACATCATCCCTAATATTAAGATCATATGATTCGATAGGTGGACGTTTTCCTGGGTCAGATACAAGATCATCTATGTTAAATTGACCTCGAGACTTCTTTGTGTTATCTTCGTCTAAAGGCTGATTCTCTTGTATAGAATTAGTGTCGGGTGTAGAACTAGATGAACTAGGCTGTGACTTCCGTTTCAGTTGGAAAAAGTATTCCATATAAATATATAATCAGATCAGGAGACAGTCTGCAATTTCCAAATAAATTCAAATTTATGTACAAATTACAATACATTTCACCGATCACAATTAATGATATATAATTCACAAATTTGCAATTTCTAAGCTAAATAATTAAAAATCCCCAAAACACACAATCTGAAAATTGAAAATAAAATAAAAAATCTATTTGCAAACAATTAGTACATTTATACTACACCAAATACTCACAAATATAAAGGAAAAATATTGGGGCTCACAAGTAACTAGTAGAAATTAAAGCAAAATTAACTTTTCATAATCTAGGGTTTATCTCCAAAATCACTAACCTGTTAAACTGACTGAGGAGTGAGGACTGAGGAGAGGAGTGACCGAGTGAGGAGAACCGAGAGTCGAGTGAAGCTGGAACTGGAAGCACCGTAGCTGGCTCCGGCGGCTGGCGGTTTGATTGAAGAGCAGAGCAGCCGAGCAGGAGCTGGAGCAACCGAGCAAGGATGAACTTGAAGTCTGGACTGGGTCTGGGCTTACGAGTTACGAACGAAAAAATGAGGACTCGATTTTGATTATGCCAAGAAGAGGAAATCCGAAATCAGATGTAGTGACTGGAGGTTTTGGACTGCTGCGCTGAAGAGTAGAAGAGAAGACGGAAATGGAAATTGGAATGGAAGTGAACTGGACAACTACGGAAGCCTGAAGTTGAGGAAGAGCTGGGAGCCTGCCAGCCTGGTAAGGTGATTTTCACCCACAATTTGGGCCTACGGCCTACCACAATATTGGCCCAATTCTGAATCATATAATTAGCATATGTGTTTGGAGTTGAAATGTCGGTTCAGTTTATATAATTATAAAAAAAAAAAAAATCTGAAAATTCAACAGGATCCAACACGAGCGGCCGAACGGGCTGGCCGTATGCTAGATCCGTCCTTGAATGCACCTATGACATCTATTGAGTTTCGACTCATGGGTTAACTCCCTTCTACAGATTGAATTTGTGACATGAGATCGTGGATTGTAAGTCGAAAGATGGAGATGCGAGATGGTGTTGAGTGCCGGAGGTTTTCTTTAAAGACAATGGAATGAGTAATCTATATTTGTTTTTTTTTTTTAAGTGTTATGCACTAAGTTCAAGTATCTTATCATGATAATGGATGTTTAAATTGTTATATTGAAAATATATATTTTATGTGGAATGTTTGTGCAACATAAGGATTGGAATTTGGGGTAAAAGAAAAGAAAAACAGTGTCAAAACTATTCTGTCCAGCCAACTTCGGAACTTTACTGTTCATAGGACAGACCTCGGAATGAAATTCCAAAGACACTGTGACACTCGAAACTGAATTACCTTTCTATGAGCTCAAAAATCACTTAATTCGGAGTCGCATAGAGGTCTGCACAAATTTTTGAAAAGAGGCATTCATCACAGTGTTCTTTCCGAATTCCCAGCTTCTGTCCTTTGTTTCAAAACTTCATATCTTATTCATTACTTGATGTTTTTGGATGAAACCAATTGGGTTTGATAAATTAATGAATTAGCTATCATATAAACTTGGAATCAAGACATTCCAAGGTCTCCATGAATTGTGATGTCACTTAAAGTATAGTTACACAGACTAGTTTTCCACTGGAGTTGTAACGGTGTTTTGAAAATTGTTTTAGTACCACGCATCTCGTCAACGGAAGCCGATTTTTGGATATGTTGTACGTTAGTGAGCCTTTTATATATACTTAAAATTTCATTGAAAAATAATGTGGCTTACCATGTCAAATGAATTTTTTTTTATCATCAATGCTTGTAAACAAAAGAGAATAAGTTTTTCTATTTCTTTTCTTTACCGGAAAGTACTTGCAGCAACTCAACCCAACGTGAACAGTGCCATGCATTACTGTTCATACAATTCAAAGAGAGAGAGAGAGAGAGTTTGCTTTTAAAATGAGGAGGAATAGGTCCGTTTGAACCTTGCACCTTAATGTTAAATTTTGAATTTTTTACCATTTAGGCTATAATTACTTTCATGTAAGAAAATGCACTGACAATTTCATATAATTTTTAAATTAGGCCAACAAAAATTTTCTCATGAACAAGACTTATTAAAAAAAAAAAAAAAGAAATTCCCTACATTCTCACAGTAAATGTTTTTCGCAAAATAAATTCATTAGTCTATTAACTGATTTCTTAGCTTAGGGTATATGATTTAAATGTTTTTGTGACATTTCAACCCATGCGGGTTTGGGGCGTTATACCGGGACTTAAGCAAGCAGTTTGTGGGTCATGAAGATGTAAACCGTAGGTTTCGTGAGTCACATCTTCGCGAGCCGCGATTAACCGCCAACTCGTGAAATGATTAAAAAAATAAATTAAAAAATTATGTTTATTTAATATGGTAACAATGAAAACATCTCTTCTTCTACAAACTCTAGTACAACTTCTAAATATAAATCTTCTTTTTTCTCCCTAATAGCTAAGAAATGTAATATTCTTTGATAGCAGTAATTAGAAATGCATTAAGTTATTTATTTATGTTAAGTATTTCATGTAACATAAGATATAAATTTGGATTACACATTTCTTTGAATAAATATGAATTTATCATTTTATTCATTTTGTATTTAACAATTTAACAAAAAAAAGATATTTTTGCTATAAATATGAAAAATTATATATTTTTATTCATACAGGTCAAACTGGAACAAACCGCGACTTGCAATCCGCATGGGCTCGACCCGTATGGGTTTGCGAGCGGGCTGGGTTGTAATTAAGAAATTATGGGCCGACTCGGATCGGCCTGTTTACCCGTAACGGGCATGTTTTTTCATGCAGGGCCGTTATCGATCTCATATGTTGACGGACAAATCGGGCCCAAACCACCCGGATTGGCACCTCTAGTAACATCCGAAAGAAGAAATTGACGGTTAATCAATTAACTATGGCTAGTTGACATTCGAGAGAAACAATTGTCAGTTACTCAATTAATTTGAACTAGTTAACATTCGAGAGAAATAATTGACTATGTTCGGAGGGTAGTCGAGCCTGGCAACTAATTAATTTTAATCAACATAGAAATATAGTGTGTGCAATTCAATTAATTAGATCTAATTGTCATTCGAGAGAAGCAATTGGCTATATTTGGTGAATTAGACCTACTATTAGTGAATGAGTAATTAATTTCAATGCAAGTTGAAAGATTAATTAGATGACAATTAAGTGAAATCACGAATCCTAATATCGCGTGTTTTATTCGACAATTCAATTGACACTAGAGATAATAACTCACACTCCGTATGGTAAACGGTTTATAACACGATTTCTCAGACCACTTTTTAATTATTCAAATTTTTTTCTTCACTTTTCAACCACATATTTTACTTCAAAATCATAAATAAACCAGTTTATAAACAATTACAGTATTACCAAACGGAGGCTCAATTACAAGTAAAGCATTTCTCGTGAGATTGACAAATTAAACTTTTTAGTCCACTTTATTATTTAAATGTGATCCGTACATTTGCAGTAGACACATTTTTCAAGAACATAGTCATTCAAGCTCATTAGCATACACATTTTCCGAGAACATAGTCATTCAAGCTCATTAGAGTCTCAATTAAGCTTGTGTTCGTCAACTGTTATAACATGTAATGATTAGTATTATTTGTATTTTCTAGGTAAGATATGTAGTAAAAAATTGAAGAAAAAAAATATGTTTGATAAAAAAATTGTGTTGAAAATTGTATTAATTATAATAAAAATTTGACGTACACATACTAAAATATACTTCTCGTCACTAAAAGCTCATCTATCGAGGTCGGTCAGGGGTTTGTCATCACTTGTATATATCATCATTACATAACTAAAGAAAAGTGTTCATTAAAGATCTCCAACCCATTTACTCCATTTTCGAGTAAATTTACACTAAAATAGTGTAATTTTACACTATTTAACAAAATCATCTCAAATTCAGAACTTTAAATTTTACACCAAATGTACAGTAAATTTTATATTCTCTTATTATTTTCAATGTTCAACAATTAAGTTAATTCGAAAAGTATTTAATTATATATTTTACTACCACTTAAATTTTATAAATTTATAATTTAAAATAACCATCGAGAATATTATGTTCATTAAAAAAAGATATTAATATTAATATCACAATTAACAAGATAATTAGTTGTAATCATGGACAATTTTATTTTCATATTATCATTAGTTGTTATTTATATTAAATTAAATTAATTCATTATGTTAATAAAAATAATAACTAATAACAAAGAATATAAATAAATTTTAACCAAACAAAATAATAACAAAAAAATGATCCATAGACATAGAAGGAAGAAACAATTTTAATGTACAAAGTTAAGAGCAAAATTGAAAAAAAAAAAAAAGACTGAAAATTGGCACGCCATCTGAACAGTGGGACGCCATATATGACATCCCATTGTTCAAAACTCCATTTTGCAAATAGGGATAGCACTGGGTTGGAGGAGGATTTATACTTTAAATTGGTGAAAAATTTCAAAATACAGATCGATTGAAAATGCTCTTAGTGACATCAACGAGAATGAATTTGTTCACCCCCTTTAACGGGATGAACATAACCTCGTCTGAAGTTGACGGGAAAGTGAGCTGGGATATAATAATAATAAAAATACAAAAAAATGTTGAAAAGTTTCATTTCCTGCAAATATACCATTTCAACACCCCACCCCCGTACGTGAATAACCTCCCACCCCTACTATTATTAACCATTTTTTCTTATTTTCTTTTTTCTTAAATAGTCTAAAATCGATATTAAAAATAATATTTATGTTGATTTCATATTATATGATTTAATAAGAACTTAAATATGAGTATAATATCAATATATAAACTTTTACTATTTTAAAAATAAATATTTATCACATAGAAATTTTCAATTCAATTTAAAGCATGAGCCTCTGTTTGGTAGAAGTTTTTTATTATTTTTTTTAAAATGGGTGAACAAATTCATTCTCTCATATCTCCCACCCCCCCCCCCCCCACCCCCGGCAGATATATCATGTTACTTTCTCTCAACACACCACCCCCATTTGAACAGATTTAAAACCAATAATCACCCACCCCTACCATTATTAACCATTTTTCCACATTTTCTTTTTCTTAAATAGTCTAAAATCGATATTAAAAATAATATTTTTGTTAATTTCATATTATACAATTTAATGAGAGCTTCGATATGATTATAATATCAATATATATTTTTTTGCTATTTTAAAATAAATATTTATCATGTACAAATTCTCAGTTCAATTTAAAGCATGAGCATCTGTTTGATAAAAGTTTTTTATTTTTAAAAGAGAATGTGATGTTTTCGAGGTAAAATATGTGGTTAAACATGATTTTAAAAAATATGTATTTTTAAAATCGTGTATTGTTAAAAATTGATTTAAAAATGTGTATTTTAAAACGGTTCAGTTCGGTTTGGTTTGACTTAAGAATGTTGGCGGATCCACGTGAAACTAAAACAACGATTTCGATTCGACTTGTAATTTGACGATTTTATTTGAGTAGTTATATTCGCACAATAATTTTTTACATATACACCACATTCATTTTTTTAACCCTATGTACCAACTAAAATCTTATTACCTAAACTATTTTGAAAATCATCGATTTGCTCACACATACCCAAATTATTATCTCATAATTGTGGTAATAAAATTTCAGTTGGTAACAACTATGTTTGAGCAAATCGATAATAATTTGAGATAATAATATTTTAGTTGTGGTAAATTATTATGAGATAATAATTTGTTTATAATCTGAGCAAATTATTATGAGGTAATAATTTGGGTATGTCTGAGCAAATCGATGATGTTCAAAATAGTTGTGGCAATAAGATTTAAGTTGGTACATAGGGTTGCAAAAATAAACGTGGTGTATATATAAAAAATTGTCCTGTGAATATAATAACTATCCAAATAAAATCATTAAACTACAAGTCGAATCGAAATCATTGTTTCAATTTCACGTGGATCTGCCAACATTCTTAAGTCAAAACAAATCGAATTGAACCGTTTTAAAATACATATTTTTAAATCACTTTTTAACAATACACAATTTTAAACATACATGTTTTTTAAAATCATGTTTAACCACATATTTTACCTCGAAAACATCACATTCTTTTTTAAAAATAAAAAACTTTTATCAAACAGATGTTCATGCTTTAAATTGAACTGAGAATTTGTATGTGATAAATATTTATTTTAAAATAGCAAAAAATTATATATTGATATTATAATCATATTGAAACTCTCATTAAATTATATAATATAAAATCAACAAAAATATTATTTTTAATATCGATTTTAGACTATTTAAGAAAAAAGAGAATAAGGAAAAATGGTAGGGGTGAGTGGTTATTGGTTTTAAATCTGTTCAAATGGAGGTGGAGGAGGTGGTGGGTGGGGTGGGGGGACGGGGATGTTGAGAGAAAGTGACATGATATGTCCGCACGGGGGGAGAGATATGAGAGAATGAATTTGTTCATCCCTTTTAAAAAAATGATAAAAAAAAGGTTGAATCCCAACTTTAGGGATCTCCCAGAGTGAAGGGTAAGGGCTTACCTTTTAACTTGGTAAGGACCGGATTCGAACCCCTGACCAAGAGAGACTGGTCTTTAAATTGAATTGAAAATATGTAAGTGATAAATATTTATTTTTAAAATAGAAAAAGTTTATATATTGATATTATACTCATATTGAAGCTCTCATTAAATTATATAATATGAAATGAACAAAATATTATTTTTAATATCGATTTTAGACTATTTAAGAAAAAAGAAAATAAGGAAAAGTGGTTAATAATGGTAGGGGGTGGGTGATTATTCACGCATGGGGTTGGTGTGTTGAAATGGTATATCTGCAGAGAGAAGAGAGAGAAATGAAACTTTTTAACCTTTTTTTTATTATTATTATTATTAATTATATCCCAACTCACTTTCCCGTCAACTTCTGACGAGTATTATGGGTGAACAAATTCATTCTCGACATCAACATCTTCTTAGCCACCAATCAAAAACTCCTATCATCGGTACCACACTTTCCACCAATCAGAAGAGAGAGTAGTGATTGCATAGACAAGATGTAAACGTTATCTAGGTTGCATGTCAAATGAGGACCTATGTTTTAATAATAGAGAAGAACATAGAAATCATTTAATGAAATTTATAAATGAATACAAAAAAGAAGGAATTGTTCTTTTAAAAAATAAAGTTATAATAGAAAAATAAAAAATTAATTTTCTTGGATTATCAATAGATAAAAGAGGAATAAAATTACAAACCCATATATCTAAGAAGATAGAAAATTTTCCAGACAAATTAGAATCAAAAGAACAAATACAAAATTTTTTAGGATGTTTAAATTATGCAGAAGGATTTATTGAAAATCTATTAAAAAAAAGACATAAAATTCAAATTTTACTCAGAAAGACAAATATCAAAGGATGGAGTGATGAACACACAGAAATTGTCAAATCACTATAAGAAGAATGTAAAAATTTACCAAAATTAAGATTACCAGATGAAAAAGATAATTTGATAGTTAATATTGATGCTCGGATAAATATTGGGTAGCAATATTAAATACAGATCTTAATAAAATTTGTAGATACTCAAGTGGAACATTTAACCAGGCAGAAATAAATTATACTACTCATGAGAAAGAATTATTAGCAATCATCAGAGAAATAAAAAAGTTTTCATTGTTTTTATTATCTAAGAAATTCATTGTTGAAACTGATAATTCTCAAGTTGCAGGTTTAGTAAAAAATAAGCTACCACTAGAACCTCAATATAGAAGGCTCCATAGATGACAAGCCTATATGACATTTTATAATTTTGATATAGTTCATATTAAAGGTGTCAATAATTATCTTGCGGACTTT
Source organism: Ligustrum vulgare (assembly GCA_963555705.1). Taxonomy (NCBI): domain Eukaryota; kingdom Viridiplantae; phylum Streptophyta; class Magnoliopsida; order Lamiales; family Oleaceae; genus Ligustrum; species Ligustrum vulgare. The sequence continues at coordinate 33,909,376 of OY743173.1, read as the reverse complement.
TTAAGCAGGAATATTGAATTTGCAGATGGATAATATCAAAAAATCCTTGATAGACGCCAAAAAGCGAATGGACTTACTCACAGAGGAAGCTGAAGATATAAAGCTTGGAATTGAACAACTTGCAGAAACTCTCCAAGGAAGTTTCAAGCAATTGATGGAAATCTCAACATTTCATCACAATTATACCAAAGAATTGAGCGATAACATAATTGAGATTGAATCTCAGTTTGAATCGTTAATTACCAAACAGGCTGATATCAAACAGGTTATGTCAAAAATACAAACAGGTACATCTTCTGGAAGCAGTGGTGGACCAACGATTAAAAGAGATGAACCCAGTCCCAAAAAAGTTGTCATAAATGAAGTCAGACCTCGAAAAATAACAATCAATGCCAAAGATGAACATACAAAGGTAGTCAGAATTCGTGCTTAGGAGGAAGACGATTCCCCTTTTTTACCAAAAGAAAACGAATATAAAACTACTGTTGAAGTTATATATGAGCTCCAAGAATGTGATTGTTATTACATTTCGTCTGGAGATCATGTTTATCCACGGTTGATCGTTACTCAGGGAAGAGATCCCGTTATGACAAAAATGGTAGCAGATTATGGATTTCTGGATCTTGTCTATCCAGGAAAAGATTTGAAAGAAATTGAAAATTTTGATGATTTACTAAAAGGGGAAATTTCAAAATTTTCCGAGGGAAGACCCATATATTTAAAATTTTATTCGATCAGTCCTGAAATTGATGGAAGTATATATTATCCTGCTGAGCATATTATCACAATTGGATATGTTGCTCCCAATTTTCAAATTGAAGTTGGAATAAATACCAGGCCAGTACCAAACATTACAAGATCATGATTCAGATCCCGAAGGGTGTTGGGAATTAAAGTTCTCTACAACATTGCCAAAAACCTGTATGAGAAAAAAATCAAATGCATATGCCAGTATAATGGATGGAACCTACTCACTAATGGAGGAAAAGAAAAGTCAACAATCCTGCAAGAATACATCAACAAATTTGACACTCATCAAATCCATGTAAGTTTTGCCACTTTGCAAGAAGCATGCATAACCAGAAACTGTCCCACATCCCAGCATAATTGATGGACAGATGGAAGACGATTGATAAATCTGATTTGATGGAACAAGACAGCACAATGTAGAGGCCATGTGAAGACTGAAAATAGAGGGATAGGTGTCCCTATAATATAGCCATGTGAGGAAACGAAGGGACAGATGTATTATTGTAGTAAATGATAGATGGACAGATGTGTCCTTGTAGTAAATGATAGATGGACAGGTGTGTCCTTGTATATCCTTGTAACATTATTCAAATTATTGTGCCTATTACGTAAGCAATGATGTAAGAGGTTGCATAGTAATACCTCGTGAAGTTCTATAAATGGAGGCCTTCTGGCTAGGAAAAGGTAGAACTAACTTGAGCACTTAGTTTGTGAGAAGCTAATAAATCTTCTGTCCTAAAAAAATTCTCATACCAATCCTGTTTCAATCTTCATATTATCAATAAAATCCCAATCTACTTATCAAATTATGACGAGTTTCTAAATTCTCGTCTTCTAAATCCTATTTCCAAAAAGAAGATATATTATTAAGAAAACTCCCTACACTCTGCCCTAAAACATTTTCCATCTAAAAAGTTATACAGTGAAGGCATTCAGGTTTAACTAATAACCAGTGAAGGCAGGAAGCCATTGAAGGGTGTAGAGCAGAAACCTATAAGCCTGAAGGTCACTAACAATATAAGGAAAATACAAAGGTATTGAGAACAGAAAAATAGGTTAGTATTCTTAATATATCTATCTTTACGGAATTAGGAGGAAGAAAAGTTTTTAACATGACAGAATTCAGGATTATTAAGTTTAATTATCAAAACGGTCCTTATAATGATGAATATCATATCATAATTGAACATTTATTCATGGATAAACAGTTTACTCGACCTAATAATGAAATAAAAAAGTTATATCATGTGTATATGCCATGTTTGTTAGTTATCTTTCCGACATTAAAAAGAATATTAGGATTAGAAATTACAAAATCAATTATTTATTTTTGACTTGATAGTGATAATACTGAAATAAATAATAAATTATATTTAGGATATGTGTTTAGTAGTGATAATGATTATGACCCTGTAATAGATTATGACAGTGATAGAAGAGATGAATCTTTCTTTACCAGTTTTTTAAAATCTTAATATCATGAATAATAGTAATTATATCATGAAAAAACCCAGAACTAAAATAGGTCCATATAAAGTTCAAAAGCATATCAAAAGTAAAAAATGTATTGAATATGAAAATGAAATTAATAAAATAGGATACCAAGAGCAACTCTACGCATCACAAGAGATATTAAAAAGTTTTAAAGAAAATTTGATAGAAAACTTTGCTAGAGGTACTGTAAGGTCTATAATGATACAAGATATCCAAGATATAATTGATAAATTAGAAAAGAGAAAGAAAAGTATTTCAAAATATAATATACCATTTGAACCAAGCATAGATATTATGGCTGATATAGATATTATCAATTCCCAAACACTGATAGAGTTTGAAAAATTACTTGAAATTTTATAAATTATTTATCTTTGTGTTTATAATGCGTGGATATACTATTGAAGAATTAGACAATTTGTTAGATTGGATAATGGAAAAAATAGATAACATTATATCTTAATTAATATATATAGATGAATCATCTGAATAATATTAGATACTTTTAGAAAATCATGATCAATACATTATAGATTATTCTGCTATATTACAACTTAAAATAGATTTAGAAAATAAAATAGTAACAAATACAATCCAAACCTAAATGTCAGGATATACAATAGAAGGACTAGATAATCTTTTAGAAAAATTGAAAGATAAAATGGAAGATATTAAATATCAAATGGAAAATGAAAATATATCTTCTGAAAAATATAATAAACTTTTAGAAAAATACGAACAATATATTTCAGATTATTGTATTTTACTAGATCAAAGAATGACTTATACCAGAAAATTTTGTATAATAATTTACCAACCCAATTATTTATGAATACTTCACAAACATCAACATCTAATAACTGTGATTATAAACTATATTTAGAAAATAAAGAAATTTCATTTTTATCAACTATCGTTGAAAAATCTAAAAATATACATTCTGTTGGACAATTTAAACTAAAAGAGATATACGAAGATATTGACTATGCTATCCTAAATAGAATATAATTTAATTCTGTTGAAATAGTAAAAAACATAAATACGATTCATAAAATTATAGAAGAATACGAAGATATAGAAGATGAAGTACCAGAAAGAATAACGTTATGATATATAACTAAAAAAGGTCATCCTAAAACTTTTGAAAAATTACTACAATATAGAACATTTTTAAAAGAACTTAAAAGATTAAAAAATATAAATATAACCAGAAACACTGAATTAAACTTATTACATACTAAACTCATTTAACTAAAAACCCCCTTTTTTCCTGGATTTTAGAATAAAGATTTTTTTTTTTTTTTTTTTTGAACAACTTTTGTTTAAAGTTTATTTTATGATGAAATGTGATTCTTTTATATCTTAAATATGAATCATATCTTTTTTTCACAAATTGAATTGGATTGAGTTCAAATGACTCGTAGGTGGACATGTATGAAATGGTTAGTAAATGATCACTTATTAAATATGAAATTGTAGAAATCGAAAAAAGGTTATAATATAAAAATGGAAATAATTGAACAAAAAAAGGGTAATCATTTATAGTTATGGATAAAGGATTATAAAATATATAAATCACTAATCCAAATTTTGAAACACTTCATTATAGACCACGTTTGTAGTAGTATTGGTTTTTTCACCATCTTTATTATAAATCATAATTTTCAATCACAATGATTTGTAACTCTCAAAAATGCAACATATGACTGTCCATAAATTGTAATTGATTCAAGTGTGTTTTTAAGTAAAATATTTGTTTAAAACAACAAACAAATTTTTTTTGTAAAGTTAAAAAGAGGTTTGGAAAATCTTTTATTTATAAATTGTATTAATTACGTTCAAAGCACGTGCCAATTCATGTGCAATTAGATTTCTTTACTATCTCATATGTAGCAGAAATGAATTTTATTATTACAGGAAAAGTCTAGAAAATGAGATGGGATTAATTTAGGCACTGTTTGGTAAAAACATTTTTTTGGTTGATAAACCAATTTATAAATTTTACAATTTTTAAATCACTTTTTAATTATACATATTTTCTCTATTTACTTTGCAACCACATATTTTATCTCAAAATATAAATAAATTAATTTATAAACTGTATTTTTTTTTTACCAAACTGAGACTTCTTTAACAATTGTACATGCAAAGTATAATCTAGAAATTGTAGAGATTTTGCCCCAAGACACATCCCAATTGACAAAAGATGGGGATTCACAAATGTTGACATCTAAGAAGTTGCAAGTTCAAATCTTCACATGTTTAAATTTGCTAAGCACTTTGTCAAATTCAGTGGGTGATACCCAAACTCTGACCAACTTGGAACATATCCTACGAATTTTCATCAATCCTCAAGATAGGGAAGTTTAAGATTGGCGTTCAACCTTTTTTTAAAAATTGTACATATTTCGTAGTGTAGAAATTGTACAGATTTCATTACCTTATTATTTTCTATTAATAATAAGGATAAAGATATTAAAAAAATAATAAAACAAACTTAATCTACACCATACACGTAATAACCATGACATTTATCCAGGCACCATCCACGCTCAATTTTATTACACACATCCAAAGCCAAATTTTTGTTTCCAAATTAACGTATCACTCATCAACTCTCTCTCATCCTTCATTCTTCTCAAACACTCCTTCTCTATATTTTTTCATGCGGCCGAAAAAACAAAAAAAAATAAATAAAAATCGTTAGATCACTTAACGTCAAAACAGATCTATAAATTGGTTTATTAACCAAAATAGTACGGTTAACAAACAATACACAATCATGGATGGTATTTTTTTAATGCAATTATATATATATATATATATATATATATATATATATATATATATATATATATATATATCTTTTTTATGCATATTTTGCTATCGATTTCACTGTTTAATTTTTGCACTGTGATTATATAAATATATATCATAAACCCACATATATTTGTATTAGATCAATAATAAAACTATATTTTTACTTATAAAATCATGTAGACAAAATAATAATTAAGCAAATTATTTGTATTCAATCAATAACAATTACACCAATCACAATAATTAAAAATGTGTTCTCAATCTTAGCCGGTAACTATTTATATTCAATCAAATATATTATATTTTTATTTATAAAATCAATAATTACGAAAATCTCCAATTATCATAATCGGACAACGTTGGAGATCGAGAAATTATACTAAACATCTTTTATCATATAACAATTATTTAAAAATTATTAATCATTATTGACTATGATATTAATATTTATTAATATTATTAACTGAAAAAGAAAATCAAAATATCAACTATTCAATATTAGTCTCCGTTCGGTAACCCTATTTATAATTTGTTTGTAAACAAAATATTTTTTACTACAAATATTTTTTCAAAACCATTTTCAAACACAAAGCAATTGATGTTGAACATAAATGTATTTAAATTAAATTAAATTAATCATGTAATATTACATATATATATTGAAAAATTCATACAAATTTTAACACCATTTTTTTTTTCTTCAAACCGTACTACACCTACATTCTCCTGCAAAAAAATCTACCATCAATCAATCAATAATCAATAAAGAAGAAAATGCTTATTGCTGGTTGCAATGCAAAAACAGGGAACAATAAAAAGAAGAAGGATAGATTTTATGTAACACATTTTTTACACTTTCAAACCGTGTGGCACACCAATAGTCAGGGTATCAATTATAATTCAAGCGACACTCAAACCGTTTGAGTCAAACGTTGTGAATATAAAATCATTTATTATTGGCCCTTGATAAATGTAATTCCACTTGTAAATAATAAATGCAGCACGGTGCTGCCTTAATGATTGCATTTGCAGTTACAAAGCTACGACCCATTATTCTGTAAAAACATTTGTATGTTTGGAAATTCGGTAAAATTCCAAGAAACAAAAAAAAAAAAAAAAATCCAAAACTTGGCTTTGGCCTGGACATGAAAAAGTTATAGCGGCTGTTGAGGTTTAATATAGATAATAATATAGATATATAGATTTAAACTACACTATTTTTCAAATTATTTTTTAATCAAACATTTTCTTTTTTCAATTTTTAATCACATATTTTACTTAGAAAACACAAATAAATATTCCCTCCCAATTAAATAAAAAAAAAGGTGTATCCCATATCCTGAGGACCCGAACCGATCACGCCCAAGATCATTAGTTCGAAATTGTAAATCCAGATTATGCCTCCCAAGGATCAGGGTGGAGGGATTGAGTAAGCATGAGCAATTCTCAATAACTCCAGCTATCCACAAGGTGCAAATCCAATATTTCAGGATTCAAACCTTACACCCAGATCCGCTGTGCACTTACCAACCCTCCAATTTGCTACTGAAAGATGTATCCTAGGAGACTTCCCTCCCAATTAAGCTAGTGTTTGGTAAATCAGTTTTTTTGGTTTATAAACCGATTTATAAATTACACAATTTCTCAAATTAGTTTTTAACTATATACATTTTCTTTCTCCAATTATTTTACCTTAAAATCATAAATAAATCAATTTAACAAGGTTAAACAAGTGGACTGTGGCATACAAATCGAGGTGGACACTACAGCTTGTGTCATACAATGGAGTCAAGCTCCTAATTGAAAGGCCTAAAGATTACCTACAAAGAGCTAGTTAAGACATTCATTGTAAAATAATGCCAAAAATATATTTTTTATGTTTTTTTAGGTAAAATATGTGATTAAAAAAATGAGAGAGGAAATATGTGTGGATAAAAAATAATTTAAAAAATTGTGTAGAAAAAAACATGTTTAAAAACATATTTACCAAACGAAGGCTAATATTAATCAGAATCACGATTTCTTTACAATATTCCAACAATTATGTTGTTTTTGATTTTCTTTAAATCTGTCTTTTTTTCTATAGTACTCAATTTCAATCATTCATTAAAAATTAAACACATAATATTTAACTTTTTAACCAAATCTCAATCATCCATTCTCCTAAAAATCACTATTCATTTATAAAAAATAAAAAAATAAAACTTTTTTTAAACAAATATTCTTCCAAATTCACTTTAAGTTGAACTAATTTTTCCATATCAAATTTAGGATTCAATATAAGTAAATAAAATGAAACCGCTAGAACTGATCCAGTGGTGCATGTTGACGTGCACCATATCGTGCACGTGCAGTGCACTTTTTGAAATCCCACAAGTGGGTTCTCAAAAAAAAAAAAATGCACAGCACGTGCACCTTATCATTTTCGATGAAACAGCTAAAATTTCTTAAATCATTAATAATTTGAGATTTTCAAATACCATATAAATTTATAGCTTGGTAACGAAGCGTGCCTCTACTAGTCAATTTTCACCTTAGTTGAAGGTATGTTTGAATTAATTTTGGCACAGAATAATTCAAAATTGTTGTTTAAAATGAAGGGGTATTTTATTGTGTTTACAACACTTCTTTTTCTGCTATATTCGAATTTGGACTACAAAACCTCAAAACTATATGTGAACTGATATTCAGCTTCGACTCAAAGCTTTCATTGCTACCCTCAGAACGAGCACAAAGAGAACCGAACATTGGAGTTGCACTATAATTTTCAGCAATTTTGTTTTCGACATGAGCAGATTAAAAGCTATGAGTTCGTTTATAATTCTGAGTGATTATACTCATGTGGTGGAGTATGAGATCGTTAAAGTGTTAAATGCTTGCCTTTTTATACAATTGTTGAATTTGAATTTTTAAGCTTGAAATAATTTTTATGTCAAGGTAGAGATTGTTGCATTTTGACCAAAAATATCTTGGACAATTGATTTCTCTGTTAAACTTGTTGACTAGGAGACCAAGTTAGAGGTGAAACCGTGGAAGGAAAATGAAAGAAAATAGAAGACCATTTTTTGGGAACTTTGAGCTCAATTTTCTTTCCTTATTTGGATTAGTCTACTTCAACAAGGAAATATTCTTGAACACAAACTCTACATGCCTTTACCTATAAATATGTGTATTGATGAGCCAAATAACTCTACATGCCTTTACCTATCAGATAGTGTCATATTGTGACTAAATAGAGAAAAAAATGGCGAGTCTTGTCTTTGTAGTTTCTTGCAACTCTTGTGGGATAATTCAAGGGGTAAAAACTTGTGATCAGATAATAGCTATTTATTAATATTTTCTCTGTGGTATGTGGGATTGTGATGAAAATCATAGGAGGCTCGACAAGGAAAATCTATCATTCGAGCCAAATAATTTTTGAAGTGCATGTTTGTGGAGCTCCGGGTCAACTGTGGGCCATTTGGAAGAAAGTTCAAGGTTTAAACAAGAGATCGGGCCAAGAAAAAAGCCAAGAATCAAATTATGAGCAAAAACATGAAGATTGAATTAAGTTCGGGATTCAATTAAAGTTTTGACATAGATAAAGTTCGAATTTGAGTTCACTATTTCTAAAAGAAATATAGCCCTTCTCGTCTAGTTAGTTTCCATATTATTTTTAATTACCTCAATCGGACATCAGGATCAAAAGTTATGGTTAAAATATTGAAGGTGGCATGATTACTCACTTTCAGTCGACAGGAAGTTTTCCGGTCGACCGAAAGTCTGTAGAGAAATTTTTTGAGAAAACCTCAATCACTTTCGGTCGACCATTTTGATCAACCGAAAGTTGTTTCGGTCGACCGACTGGTCAACAGAAAGTCTTGTGTGAGATTTTAAGTGTAAATTCCGAATTTTCTTTATTTTCTTTCTTTTTGTACTATAAATACCAACTCTTTCTCAAACCCTAATACAACTTGAATGTTCGTTTTTCTTGATCTTGTGAGACTCATTTGAGGTAAGATAAATCCTCCTTACTCTTGTATTATTTTCGGAAGTTAATCAACTACATTTTGAGTATATTATTCTTATGTTATTATTAATTTTTGCCACCTTGAAATTTGTTTGACCTTTATCCATTGAGCTAGGTTATTTAACCTTTGAATTTTGGGTAGGATAAACTTAGGTTAAAGCGTTTTATCACATATTTTACTATTTTAGCTTTCTTGGATTTGATACAAAATTGTTGTAGGAATTTTTGGTCCAAACACCAAAAGGGTTCGCATCAAATTGGGCTGGTGAGTGAAAATCCACATATTTGTAACAATTTATATACAGTGAAAGGCTTTGGCGATCCGAAATCTTTGTGTTGTTTTTATTTATTTTCTTGTTTGTTCAATTAGTTCTTGAGCATCAAAAAGATCCAATGGGTTAAAGAAGAGAGAATCAATGTTTAATTCCCAACAAGTGGTAGCAAAGCAACATGTTGTTCAAATAATTTGGAGCGAAAAGAAAATGTCTATTAAGTACAAGGTGGAGAAATTTGATAGTAGAATTAATTTTGCCTCGTGACAAGTACAAGTCAATGATGTTTTAATTCAGGCGGATCTGCACAAATCTTTGAAGGGAAAATTAACCAAGAGTTCTAACAAAGAAAAAGAAAAAGAAACTGAATCCAGCAAGACTGATGAAAATTGGGAAGATTTGGATTTGAAGGCTGCTAATACAATACGACTTTGTTTGCCCAAGAAATCATTGTAAATATTCATGGAATATCTGCTATAAAGGAGCTTTGGGAGACATTGAAAGAGTTGTATCAGATGAAGAGCTCATCAAATAGATTGTATCTGAAGGAGCAATTTCATTCGTTGAGAATGAATACAGGTATAAAAATCTCCAACCATCTTAGTGTGCTCAATGGGATTGTTTCTAAGCTTGAATCTATTGGGGTCAAAATTGAAGATGAGGATAAAACATTAAGGCTCATCTGGTTTCTTTCATCCACGTTTGATTACATCAAGCCGATTTTGATGTACGGGAAGGAAACGTTAGATTTTGCAAAAGTTACAAGTAAGTTAATCTCTAAAGAACGAAGATTAGGTAGAGGCGATAATTCATCTGATAATTTGCTTGTTACCGAAAAGTGGAAGAGTGGGGACTTCATGAAGAAGAAAGTGACATGTTGGAACTGTGGTCAATCTAAGTACTTGAGAAGAAATTGTCTAAAAGGTGGAGTGGACTTGACTAACTGCTCGAAGGACAATGCGGCTCTCCTGGTGGAGGGTGGTGATGATGTATTCTAAGTACGATGGGAAATCCTAATGGCATGACGTTAGTTTCCATGAGAGATGATGTGTTCTTACTAGCGATGTTTTAATTTATGTCAATGGCTGATGAGCTTTCAAATAGAACCAAGCATGGGAATTGCACCATAATTATCAGCAATTTTGTTTTCAACATGGGTCGATGAAAAACTCGAAGTTCGTTGATAATTCTGAGTGGTTATACTCATATGGTAGAGTATGAGATCGTCAAAGTGTAAAATGCTTGCCAGTTTACCCAATTGTTGAATTTGAATTTTTCGACTTGGAATAATTTGTGTCAAGATGGGGATTGTTGGGTTTTGATCCAAAAATATATTGGACAATTGATTTCCTTGTTAAAGTGGTTGACTTGGAGACTAAGTTAAAGATGGAAGGAAATGGAAAGAAGATAAAAGACAATTTTTTGGGAACTTTGGGCGTGCTTTTCTTTATTTATTCTGATTAATCTACTTTAATAAGGAGATATTCTTGGATACAAATTCTACATGTTTTTAGAAATGTTTTTACTTATAAATATGTGTGTTGAGGAGTCAATTGATTGTACATCAGAGAGTGCCATATTGTGATCGAATAGAGAGAAAAATGGTGAGCCTTGTCTTTGTAGATTCTTGTAACTTCTTGTGTGATAATTCAAAGGGTAGAAACTTGTGGTTAGATAATAGCTCTTTATTATTATTATTATTTTCTCTATGGTCTTGAGATTGTGTTGGTGAGTGAAAGTCTATATATTTGTAACGATTTAATATATAGTGAAAGGCTTTGGCGATCTGAAATTTATGCGTTGCTATTATTTATTTTCTTGTTTGCTCAATTAATTATTGAACATCAAAAAGATCATGTGGGTTAAAGAAGAGGGAATCAACGTTTAATTCCCAACAGTATGATGATTTTGTAGTGTCGTGCAATGGCAATCGCTGGTGAAGATGTTGACAGTTGGTGTGGTGTGGACGGTTCTTGAAGGTGTGGTGTTGGAGGTTGGGGATGTCTTCATTGGTGGCACTGCGTTGATTGAATTTGTTAATGGTGGTCACGCCATGGTGGTTGTTGGTGTGAGGGTAGTGAAGAGGCGATGGTCGGTGGTGGGTGGTGGTGAGGAGGCAGTTGTGGCTATGACTGGTGGGCTATGGATCTGGAGGTTACTATTGTAGTGGAGAGTTGATTGGTGATGATGGTTGGTGTTTGGAAAAGTGGTGGTGGTGGTGGTTGATGTTGAAGTTAGGAGTGGTGGTCAATGATAGTGTTCGTAGCGATGTTGGTGGTGGTGGTGGTGGTGTTGAAACGAGGTGGTTGTAGATGTCGATGTGTTAGAGGTGGTGGTAGTCTTGGAGGTAGTGTTGGTGGTAGTTGGTGGTGCTGATGGTGTGTGACCAATAATACGTAATTTGTGGTTAGTAAATAATATGTGGCCTAAAATATTTGATAATTTGTGACTTTAATTGAATTGTCAAGACCTAATAATTTGATAATTATGACCATAAAATAAATTGTAATCAATTAATTACTGTGACCATAATTTGTAACCAATAAATTTGTGATTTGTGACCGAGAAATAGATTGTGATCAATTAAATTGATAATTTGTGACAAAAAATGAGTTGTGACCAAACAATTTTATAAATTGTGACCGTGAAATAAACTGTGACAGTGTGACCTATAAATTTGTGATCTGTGATCGAGAAATAAAACTTGACCTATGAAACTTATTGTAATACCGCCTTTCGATTTACATGCTTTCTTGAATTTCATGTAATATTTATGTTAATGCTATTCGAAATTTTAAATTTAATTAATTTTATGTGAATGATTTAAATTATTTTGCAGTGGAAGGACTTGGACGCCGTCTCGATTAATGTACCAATTAAAAAGTTTATAAATTGTTTATGTGCAATTCTATGTCTAATTGTTTATTTTATTTGTGAAGCTTGTCGATTTCTATTTTTATTAAGTAGTAAATGACCTAAATTTCATAAATTGAAATTGGGAAAGGTTTAGTGGAAATTTGAAATTTTATCGAGGGTAAATAGAACTTATAGACTTAATTAAACAAGAGGGGAGATATGAGAGACTGAATTGCAAATTCAAAAGATTAACATCCTAATTCTAACCTAAAAGACTGGACTCGTCCCTCAGCTCCCTCTCATCACTCGCGACTCACTCTCTCAGCCTCTCTCTCTCTCGCGACTCACGTCCCTCGCTGTCTCGCTCTCGTTCTCAACCTCTCGCTCTGTCTTGGTCTCTCCGTCTCCCTCTCTGTCGCGGCTTCTCCTCCCTCTCGCCACCACCCCACCGGCGGTAAGCCCCTTTTTCCGCCCCCTCACACACAACGCACGCACCGCACACACTTCTACACACCCACACGAACACACACTCTATTTTTATGTATGTGTGATGTTTATGTACGTCTCTGTGTAAGTATATATATATGTGTGTGTGTGTGTGTGTGTGTGTGTGTGTGTGTGTGTGTGTGTGTGTGTGTGTGTGTGTAAATTATACAATGGATTTTCAGAATTCCTGACCTCGGTGAATAATGTGTATATATGTGTGTATATTTAGAGTTGTGTGTATATATATATATATATATATATATATATATATATATATATATATATATATATAATTTCAGATTTATTAATTTATATGGATTAATTTCACATTTTCCAAAATTTATGAATTTGTGAATTCAATTGAAATGTTTCCTGTCATTTTTGAGAATTTACATATTTCGAATAATTAGCATGTTAATTGGAATTGTCTTTGTGAAATTCAAGTTGTGATGAAGATTTCATAGCTTTAATTAACTTTTGTGCAATGTGATTAGTTAGATTTCAAACAATGGTTTAATCTCTTATTTCGAAGGAAGTGGGATTTGTGTTTGACGTAGTTTAAGATTCCTATTGATTTGAATTGTAAGTCACATGAAAGTATCAACCTCAGTTACAAGTGTTAAATATGATTTTTGAACTGAATGCAATTTTTATGTATTAATTTCAAATCTGGGAATTTTTTGATGATATTAATATCTATAAATATAGATATCGAATGTATGTAAATTTCAGACTTTAAATGATAATATTATTTAATTGACTTTCTATTGGTTAAATGTTGATTTTTTAAATGGAAATTTTCAAATTTAGGGATTTCAAATAATCAGGTTGTTTGAACTGAATTTCAATATACATATTTATTATAATTGTTATTTTCAGATTTCTGAGTAATTAGGACGCTAATTGAAATTGTCCATGTGACAATTAAGTTGTGATAATATTGAGTAGTTTTGACTTTTGAATAATTTGATAAGTAAGAGTTCGATGTTTCTTACCCTTGAATTTAAACACTTATTTCGAATGTGATAGTATATGTGTTTGACATGATTTAAGGACACGTTTGAGTTAAATTGCGAGTCTAATAGAAATGTTAACCTCAGTCATGAGTTTTGTTTATAATATTGAATAGGATGATGAACGTGTTTGTTCAAATCTAAAGTTGTACCTTATTTATGAATGGATATAATTAGGAAGTTTGGTACATTGACGTCACGGGCATCCGAGACTTTTCCACTTGCAAATTCAGAAACGGTAAATTACTAAGGATGTCAAGTAAGTAAACTTCCCCCTATTTTCATAGAAGTTAAATGTAAATGTGGAATGTGTAAATGACTGTTTGCAATTTATTTGCTTTGATGAATTTCATTTACTTTATGAAAGTATATGTTATTATGAAGAATGTTCAAGCATGCACATTATCATGTCATTGCATCATCAAGCATGCATTGACATCGAAATTGGGAAGTGAAATGTTTTTAAATGAAAGAAATGTGTCAAGGTGCAAGTTTGTTCAAAAGTTATGTATCCCAAGTTTTTAAGAAAGAATGGGTGTACTTCTAGTTCATGAAAGATGCGAGTGGGAAATGGGGCGCGGGGGACCGGCGTACCCGAATGTAATGAGCCGCTTTGCGGTGGAATGAAGTGAATGAGCCGCTCTTTGCGGTGGAATGAAGTGAATGAGCCGCTTTGCGGTGGAATGAATGTTAAACCGCTTTGCGGTGGAAATGTGAATGTGAATCTGGTTCCAAATAAGAATTGCCCACTGTTATCTGATTGACTAGAAGATACACCAAGTGAGCTCACGATGGAATGAAGTGAAAGTTTGCAATGTCAAGTGAAAGCTTGAAAAGTTTGAAAGTTTTGAAATGTTAAAGTAAATGGGAATACATATTTCAAAGTTTAAAGCATTTCATGTCATAAGCATGCATTCATGCATAAAGTTTACTTACTGAGCTTTAGCTCACCCCAATCCCTCCCCCATATTTCAGGTGATGAAAGTTAGATGATTAGAGGAGAGCACGTGGCGGCAGGCTCAGACAGTACCCGACTTGAATTATTTAAAATTTAATTTAATGATTTAAATTTAAGTTTTTATTGGTTATTCTTTTAAATTGATAAATCATTTTGAATTAGTTTGTCGGTTCTTAGTTAAAATAAGTTATGGTATTTCCCTGTGATTAGTTTTTATCATGTTTCATGAGTTTATAAATTTATACTTCAAGTTATTTTGGTTGAGGAGTTTGGGGAATTGATGTTGAAGTTGAATTTTGGAATTATGGTTGGATGTTGAATGTTGGATTTGAATGAGTTGAGAATTTCATATTTATTGTAGGTATGATGTCCCTCTACAGGTTGGTTATGTCCAAGTTATAGAGGAGACTCTGCCGAAATTTCTATAAAATTTTAGAATAGAAAATGAAAAGGTTGAAGTTTTTAAATGATTTGTTTCCGCATTTTAATGTTTAAACGATTTATTTCCGCATATAATGTGAATGGAAGTTAACACGCCTAGGTTTTAAATTTTTTGAACTTGGGGTGTTACACTTATGATTTGTGAAAGATGTAACCTAAAAAGTTTGTGATTTTCGCTCGAGAAAAAATTGTAACCTATGAAATTTGTGATTTGAGATCAATAAAGAAATTGTGACTCATGGTTTGTTAAGTGGTAACCAATTAACTCGAGATTTATGATCAAGAAAAAATTGTGATCAACAAATTTTGAGATTTATGACTGAGAAATTAGTCGTGGCCTAAGAATTTTTTTACTGCGACCTTAAATTTATATTTTTTTGTCTATTTAAACAATTAATTAGTAATTAATTAATTATGACCTTTTTTTGGACTAAGATGTTTTTAAAGTTTGAAAATGTGGGTTTTAAGAAACTTAGCCTATGTTCGATGGCTGACATTTCTATTATAATCAAATTGTTGTTTTTAGGTAAAATTGGTTGTGAGTGCAAAAAATGTGTGATTAAAAAGTGAGTTGAGAAAATTTGTTGATTATAATTTCAATTATGGACATTTGCATAGATGACAAGAAAATACATAATGCCAAAAAATATGACAACTTTTCAAAATGTGTTAAAAATGACTAATTTTACCCATGAAAAGTCTAATATGCCCTCACACCACTACAAAACAAAATTTGAATCAAGCAAGTGGACTCAACATATGATTGATGTGATGTACATAAAATTCCATAACTACTCAATGAACGAAGAAATTAGCCAATGGATAAAAGATTGAGCAAATTTATTTTTTTAAAAAAATTAATTGAAACAAAACGTAAATTTCACTTTTTTCTTCCAATTCATTGTGTTGGTGCATTTGGACCAGCCCAATTCTGGAGCCCAGGAGATAAACCAGCTGGACCGATTTTAAGCCCAAATTGAAGTTTGCATATTTTCAGCTTGGATCAATTAAAAGCTGAAGCCCATATTCCATAACCCGGACTTGAGGCCCAAGTTCACCACCACCTCACTCTTGCACCGTTGGATCACCTATGTTTGATCATCACCGTCCATTTGTGATTAACATTGCTGAAGATGCTTCAATTGTCATTATCTAGAAGCATCCTCTTTCTCTCTCTCTCTCTCTCTCTCTCTCTCTCTCTCTCTCTGACTCTCCGTCTCTCTCTTGGTTCATCTTCTTCGACTAGAGAAAAATATACTCTGATCTTGCAAAATCTCTTAGTGGTTTATACTGATTCTTTGTGCAAAATCAGTATCTCTTATTGGTTCTTATACAGATAGTGATTTTGTGTAATTTGTTTTGTATATTACGAGTTTTACAGAGTTTGTTGATATTTTGATTTAGAGACTTGAGTATGTATAAATTTTTGATTGATACTTTGCGATTCTGTGTTTAATAAAATTTTGTTGAAGTTTTGTTTGTGAAATCGTACTTGTATTTCTTCGTGGTTGATTCTGAGCCTCGATCTCTTAATAGTGGTATCAGAGTCTTAGGGTTTGCGTAATAAACACTGTTTAGACTCAGATCTTATTAGATCCAGATGTCTTCTTCGTGGATCTGTGATTTTCTGGATTTTCTTTGTGGTTTCTAAAATTTACGTTTTAGGGTTTTCAAATATTAGTGGTAATCTTTGAGAAAATTAACTTTTCTTAAAGTTTTATGAAAACTTCTTTAAAACGTTCTCTGTTTTTCTGGTAATTTTTGTTTTCAGATTTATTGAAAAATTTTGAAAATTTTTCATATATATTCTTCGTGGTATATATTGCTTAGTGGAAATAATTGTTTAAAACCTATTTTCGAAATTAGGTTTTCTCAGTTTTTAACTTTCTGGATCATTTAATTCGGGGTCTCACATTTTTTGGATCTTTTGGTTTTGTTTCAGTATATTTCTTTATAAATATACTGAAATTCCTAATTAGATCCTACATTCTTTGGTGGCTGATCTTCGTGGCATATCTAAAAAGCTTAGTGGTACTGAACTTGTGGGTTCTGAATCTTTGTAGATTAACATCTTTGTAGAGCTGCAGTTATATAAAATTTGCATCAGGTGATACCTTTTAATTACTGCACAATATATTGGTATATGTTTTCTCAATTCTTGGTTCTTTCCAAAATCTCTCCGTTGAAGCCTATTGTTGGAGCCCAATTCTTACCTTTGTCCAGGATTTCTTGAGAATCCGGGAATCTGAGAGAGCTTGGGCTGACCCATAATAGGTTGAGGGATATACTGGAAGAACTATTTTCAGTATATTAGTTCTTAATTGTTTTCTTGATCAGCCTGCTTTCTGTTATTAATTTGTGATCACCTTGATTGCCTTACTAATTGATAATTGTTTGAGATTGTTTTTTCATATCCCGATCTTTGTGGAATATTTCTGATAATTCTTGACTTCTGTAATTATACCCTGCATTCCTATCTGTCTGTCTGTCTGTTCTTAATTTGAAGTAATAAAGCCTCAATTCTTGATAAATGTTCTTTCAAAATCTTTTAGTCATTACTTCAATGGCTACTATAAAAGTAGATGTTGAAGTATGGAATGGTAAAGGGGATTTTAATCTCTGGAGTCAGAAAATGAAGGCTTTGTTACTACAAATGAAATGTGCCAAAGCCATTGAAATGGACGAACTGCATGGAGTACAATTTTTCTTCATTTGTCTGATAATGTGATTAGACAAATAGGTAAGACTAAAACTGCTATGGTATTATAGGAAAAATTAGAAGAGATCTATGATACTGTTTCTTTGCCTGATAAGTGCTTCTTGTGGAAATAATACTTTTCTTTCAAGTTTGATCCATCTAAGGATGTAGATGATAATATGAATAGGTTTACTAAGATCAAACAGAGTCTTTTAAATTGTGATGAAAAGCTTACTGATGAATAAAAGGTTGTGTGTTTGCTAAATGCTATGAGTGATAAGTTCAAAGACCTTAGGAATGCTCTTGAATATGGTGGGCAGAAATTGACTACAAAAATTGTTCACACTTCTCTTAAAAACAAGAAACTTGAGTTTAAAAATAATCCTAAAGAGGTCTATAGTGTTATAGGATCTTCTAAGAAGAGGAATTCTTTTAGGAACAATAAGCCAGTGAGTAATTTCAATAAAAATTGGAATACTTCAAATAATAATAGAACCTGAAATGATGTGAATAGTAATCCTGTAAGAGGAAACTTTCAAAATAAAGTCAATTTCAATAGGTCTAATGACAACACCTATAGAGGATTGAATAATTCTAGGAATCAGACCAATTTTAGAGGTTATGATAACTCTAGAAATCAAGACAACCTTAGAAATTAGAATAATGTCAGGGGGCAAGACAATACTGGGGGTTTAGATAACATAAATAGACCCATACTTTGTTTCTATTGTGGCCAACTTGGACATCACATTAAAAATTGTTTCAAAAGAAAGAATGAAATTGGAACCAATAACCAAACAGAGGCTGAAGTCCAAAATAATAATGGTGTGGTATATGTTACTATTGAATCTGACAATAAACATGAATGGATACTTGATTCTGGTTGTACCTTCCATATGTGTCCTGAAAGAAATTTGTTTTCTGACTTCTGTAGTGACTGTAATGACTCTGTGAAACTTGGAAACAATGTGACTTGTGATGTTAAAGGTACAGGTAACATACATTTGAAACTTGAAAATAACAAGACATTAGTCTTCAACCAAACAAGATATGTACCTGATTTAAAAAAGAATTTGATTTCACTTGGTGTGCTTGATTCTGAATCATATGAGATAAGATTGCATAAAGGTTGCCTGTCTATTTTTAAAAGTAATCTGTTACTTTCCTGCACTCCCAAAATCAATGGAATTTATGTCTTAAATTCTTTTCCTCTATGTGCTAAATTTTTTAATGTTGTTTCTGATTTTGATAAAACTACCCTATGGCATAAAAGACTTGGTCACTTAGGAGAAAAAGTTTTAAAGTTACTTGAAAAGAAAGGTGTTTTTGGTAAAGATGTTTTACAAAAACTGGATTTTTGTGAGAAACGTATTCTGGGAAAGCAGAAAAGAAACTCTTTTGGAAAAGGGATTCATAAATCAAGTGACATTCTTGAATATTTACATGCTGATTTATGGGACCCTGCTCCAGTTAATTCTATTTTAGGTTTTAGATATTTCTTGTTGATTGTTGATGATTTCTCTAGAAAAACTTGGGTTCATTTGCTAAAGACTAAGCTGTGTGGACATTTAAAAATTGGATCACTTTAGTTCAAAATCTGAAAGATAAAAATGTTAAAATTATTAGGACAGATAATGGCCTTGAGTTCTGTAATCAGGAATTTGATTCTTTTTTTACCAGTCTAGGAATTCTTAGGTATAGGACTGTTGCATACAGTCCACAGCAAAATGGGGTTGCTGAAAGAATGAATATGACACTCTTAGAGAGAACTAGGTGTCTTTTACTTGATTCTAATCTGCCAAATTTTTTTTGGGGTGAAGCAATTAAAACAGCTTCATATTTGATTAATCTTTCTCCCTGCAGTGCTATTGATTTCAAAATTCCTGATCAAATTTGGAACAATTTTCTTCTAGATTTTTCTAAACTGAAAATTTTTGAGTGTGCTGCTTATTCACACCAAATTGAGACTAAACACTATTACAGGTCACTTAAATGTATTTTTCTAGGATATGGTGAAGGAGTTAAAGGTTATAGGCTGTGGGTGAAAGAACAGGGTGGTTATAGAGTCATTTTAAGTAGATCAGTTGTTTTTAATGAAAATTTATTTCCTTGTAAATATGAAATTTTAACTGATCCTATTTCTAAAAAAAGATTTTCTCACCTCTGAACTGAGTGCAGACCATTTGAGTGATGAAAATAGTCTGCCCAATACTCAGTTTCAGGTGGAGCAACCCCTACATTCACCAAATGTTACTCCTGGTCATGTTTCACCTAATGCTGATCCTATTCCTGAAAATATTTCTGATACAGAAACAGATTTACATCTTGATGATTACTTACTAGCTAGGGATAGAACTAGAAGGGAGATTAGACGTCCTGCTAGATATGATGATCCCGATTTTGTATCTGCTTTTACATATTCTAAACCTTTTTTTATATGAACCTGAATCTTTTGAAGAAGCTATATCTTCTCCTGTTTCTAAACTATGGCTTGCAGCCATGCAAGAAGAGATGGATTCTCTTATTAAAAATGGCACCTAGACTTTAGTCAGCAGACCTGTTAACACTAGGATAATTGACTGTAAATGGATTTTCAAAATAAAAGAAGGTGACTTAAAAGCTATAAAACCTAGATATAAAGTTAGGCTTGTAGTAAAGGGTTTTTCTAAAAAAGGGGGAATAGATTACAATGAAATATTTTCTCCAGATGTTAAATATACTTCTATTGGAATATTATTTGCTCTAGTTACTCAATTTGATTTGGAATTAGAACAAATGGATGTTAAGACTGCATTCCTGTATGATTTTTTGGATGAAACTATTTACATGCAATAGCCTAAAGGTTTTGAAAAACTTGGTAAAACTAATTTGGTGTGTTTACTGCAAAAGTCCCTTTATGGCTTAAAACAAGCCACAAGATAATGGTATAAGAGATTTGATTCTTATATTCAAAGTCACAAGCCTCAAGACAATGTTATAATAGATTTGATTCTTATATTCAAAGTCTAAATTTTCAAAAGAGCCAATATGATTCTTGTTTTTATTTCAAGTCTGATAATTCTGATTTTATGTTTCTGTTATTATATGTTGATGATATGTTGATTGCTGGCCCTAATATGCATGAGATTAATCTGCTGAAAAATAGATTGCATTCTGAATTTGAGATGAAAGATTTAGGGCATGCTAAAAGGATTTTAGGTATGGACATTTTTAGGGATAGACAATCTGGAAATCTATTTTTAAACCAAAAGCATTATATTGGAAAAGTTTTAACCAGATTTAATTTGATTGATTCCAAACCTGTGTGGCCTTTGCCTGGACACTTTAAATTGTCATCTGATCATTGTCCTAAAACTGCAAAAGAGGAACTTAGAATGGAAAATGTACCATATTTGAATGCTATAGGATCTGTTATGTATCTTATGGTATGCACTAGACCTGATATTGATTTTGCTCTCAGTGTCCTTAGTAGGTTTATGAGTAATCCTGGTGAATTACACTGGGAAGCTGTGAAATCACTTTTAAAGTATCTTAAAGGTTCTGCAAATCTGAGTTTAGTGTATTTCAAATTGAAGGGCTTTGTAGACTCAGACTTTGCAGGAAACATAGATAATAGGAAGTCCACTTCTGCATATTTTTTTACATTAAATAATTCTTGCATTAGCTGGAAATCACAATTACAGAAACTTGTGGCATTGTCCTCAACTGAGACAAAATACATTGCTGCCACAGATGCTGTAAAAGAATGTATTTGGCTGAAAGGTTTGTTATCTGAAATCACTTGTATTGATAATTCTGCTATTGAACTCTGTACTGATAGTTTAAGTACTTTACACACTGAAAAGGGTGTTATTAAACTTGTTAAAATTTCAACTCATATGAATCCTGCAGATGCAGGAACTAAAATAATACCAATAAAATAAATTTAAAGATGCTTTGATTTTCCTTAAATTGTTAGAATTTTGATACTGCTTTGTTTTCTTATATCTGCAGGTGTGCTGATCCAAATTGAGGCGGAGAATGTTGGTGCATTTGGACCAGCCCAATTCTGGAGCCCAGGAGATAAACCAGCTGGACCGGTTTTAAGCCCAAATTGAAGTTTGCATATTTTCAGCTTGGATCAATTAAAAGCTGAAGCCCAACATTGAAGCTGAAGCCTATATTCCATAACCCGGACTTAAGGCCCAAGTTCACCACCGCCTCACTCTTGCACCGTTGGATCACCTATGTTTGATCATCACCCCATTTGTGATTAACATTGCTGAAGACGCTTCAATCTTCATTATCCAGAAGTATCCTCTCTCTCTGACTCTCCGTCTCTCTCTTGGTTCATCTTCTTCGACTAGAGAAAAATATACTCTGATCTTGCAAAATCTCTTAGTGGTTTATACTGATTATTTGTGCAAAATCAGTATCTCTTAGTGGTTCTTATACATATAGTGATTCTGTGTAATTTGTTTTGTGTATTTTTTGAGTTTTACAGAGTTTGTTGATATTTTGATTTAGACACTTGAATATGTATAAATTTTTGTTTGATACTTTGTGATTCTGTGTTTAATTAAATTTTGTTGAAGTTTTATTTGTGAAACCGTACTTGTATTTTTTCGTGGTTGATTCTGAGCCTCGATCTCTTAACACATTGGAATGCTATCTCTCTTACACCAAAAAACTTTTCACTCTATCTCCATTAACACTTGAAGAAGATACAATTTGAAGCTTGAAATTCCATTTTGAAAGGTAAGCATTTTTCTAACATATGAATATGGACAATTTGAAAGGTGACATTTTTGTAACATATGAATATGAGCATTAAATATGTTGATGTTTTGTTAATGATTCATGATTCCACTTTTTTAGATCTTGAGACCCATAGATTTGGATTTGGGTGACACAATAAGTATCCTCATAAATACATAAAGATCTTTCTTTGTTGTAATTTTGTTCATATGTTTAAGTATTGTGGAAGTTGAGCATTGATGAAAAACATTAATTTCTGCTGAAATTTTATAGCAAGAATCCTAGCTTTTGAATTACAGATGCACGGTAAAGACCGTCATTTTTGACGATTAATCTTTCGAACCCGACAGTTTTAAAATGTTGAACCCGACATTTGAACTGTCAAGAATCTCAGTTGAAGATCGATAACATGAACAACTGAATGCGAGGCTGTCTAATTTCATTTTCAATTCAAATTTGTGAAATGCATCAATTTTTGACATACGTATATTGTTGTTTCAGGAATGAGTGATAATTTGCGATTCATCGTCTCGTATGGCGGAGAGTTTGTGAACGTAGATGATGAATGGAAGTGGCGTGGGAACAAGACTATGTCTATTGTAGTGCCTCGCGATATCACGGTGGTCTCGAGCACATTTTACCGGTAATCGATACAACATTATGATGAACAACAATGCAAAAAGTTTGAACGCAATATTGAAATACGCACGTAGCTTACCAATACAAGCGCTCACGTTTCGAGGCAAGCATCAAAGTGAGGAAATGTTCAAGATGTGGACGAGTTGGGTACAATCGTGTGACTTATACAAATCCGATGGGGGGACTCATGCTTAATTCGTTTGATTCGTGTTTTGTATTTCGTCAAGCCCTTTTTGATATGAACATTTGTAGGTATGTCGGTAGAAACTAGCTTATGTAATTTAAAACAACCAATGCATTCACGAAGTTGGGAAATTGTAGATTTCATATATCTGTCGTAACAGACTGTCGATTCCGAAAGATAAGTTCTGTAATTACCGAAAGTTTTAAAAGCCGTACATGTTACGTTGTCAACCCTCAAGAAACTGGAATGACAGTGTCCACACAAAAATTTAAAAGGATTCTACTGCGTACATATCATAACAAGATGAACGGTTACTTCAAGCCTAATTACTTGGAAAGAACTATTTTATTGTCTAAGATAAAATTACATATTCAAACACTACAATCAACTTTGTATTCAAAGTTCAAACTATACCAAATTACATTATCCTAAATAGGTAAACTGACAACTTCATTTCTTGGAACTATTCCTTCCGAACCTCGTGAATGGCAAGCACATGCTTCATCAATTGGGCTGAAAATTGCAGCTCAGGAAGTTCAATCAAGTACCCAAAACAAGAATTCTTAAATTCTTTTTTTTGGGAACTATCCAATTTATCGAATACAAGCTTTATGTACTTCAGCTAGCTCCTCTGAAATATGTGGACATGAATTCTATCATCTTCTGATAGTACTAATGGAAAATTTATCTGCACAATTTTTTTTAAAAAAATACATCATGACGATGATATTACATTCTCGACAGATGCTGCAATGCAGGCAAGTCAACCGTCAACCAAAAAGAGCATCTGTCGAGAATAACAGAGGTCATTTGTCAAGAACGATAGAATTTTCTCGATAGATGCTTCATTGCAGGTAAGGCAATTGTCAACATAAAAGAGCATGGTTCAGGGTGATTTTAGGAAAAAAATGGCAAGAATCAATTTTTTTTTTTTTTCAAATGTTGCAATGAAATATAGATAAATAATCATAGATCTAAATCATTTCAACTGAAGAACAATGTTCATGGCTTGCCCAATTTATAATGCTTCTGACATTTGTGAAATGTGGGTTTATTGGAAATCATCGAACGCAATATGCAGAGACCAAAAATGTATTTTCAAAAAAGTCATCATCATCGTCATATAACAAATCATATAGTATTTACAATCAACACCCTCCTCAAAAAATTAAGTCTTTCTACATATTTGAGCCAAAAAAATAGTTCAATCATGGAAAAATAATGGGACAATGTAAATCTAGACACGAAAATAACAAATTTTCAACCAACATACAACACAACTTCTTCAAAAATAAAGCAATGATTTAAGGGAATGAAATAAGGGCTTACCGTATACGGAGGGTGGTGGTGTTAGGTGTCTGGCGATGGACTCTGGAGGTAATAGAAATCGGTGAGGACTGCGGGACAAGGAGAGCGACCGGTAAAGAGATACGTACGGTCTGAGTCGGGGGATGAATGTGCGGGTTTTTAGATGTTAGCCTTCAAGGAGCCCTTCATTGTCGCCGGAATGTATGATGATGGGGGGAGTTTTTGGGAGGAAGAGGTTTTTTTTTTTTTTTTTTTTTGAAGAAGATAGATGGACTTTTGAGAAGCCTGAGAATTCCAAAAGACCTTTTCAAGTTTTTTCACATTTTCCCATGAAAAAGTAGACGATTTAAGATATATTTTTTCTACTTTTTTGTACTTTATTTCTACACATGTCAAATCTTTATAAGTAGGATATATGTGGTATAAAAATTTCTGTGAAGGGCAAAATTGTGAAAAATTGTTAGATTTGTCAAAATCATAAAAAGTGCCATTTTTGTTCATACAAAAGCAAATTGTGTCATGCAATGCAATTTCCTCTTTCAATTATAATAAAGTTATCGAATAGAGGCTTAGTTATGTATCCATCCTTTTTATGATAGGAAATTACACCCCACCCTAAATTTCATCTATCATTCTCAAAAATCAAAATTTTAAGGTATTAATAAAATCAGTTGTTCTCCATATATATATTTTTAATTTAATTAGTATGATAAAATTGATTTTTTTCTAAACCAACCCCACCATCACCTCACCCACCTCACCCCAGATTTAGCCCTACTACCTAACTCATTCCCATTTATTCTGAACAATCCTTCATGACAATGAAAATCCATCGAAAACCACCAAATTGCAAGAGTAAAACCTCACCCAATGATCACTGATTTCAATGTATTATTTACTCCTTCTCGATTATTGTATAGATATTTCAATTGCCGATGCAATATTTGGTTCTTTGGTTGAGCTGAGAACTTCTATGTAGAACAGAGGTGGGGCAGGAGGAGGGTAGGCGGCGACTGATCTCATCTCTGTCTAGCCTTCGTTTTCAGTTCAAATTTTTTTTAAAGGGTTTTTCGATGTTCTATGCAGTTGTGATTGCATGGTGACTTTGTAGTGTGCGATGCGGTGGTGATCGTGCGCAATTTTTTGTGGTGGTGGAGTTTATGTGGTGCAATGCAATGCAATGGCCACTGTGTGCGACAGTGTGGTGGGGGCGATGAATATGGAGGCGTGGAGGTTAGGGCGTGCAGTGGTGTGTGTGGGGTGCGATGGTGGTGCAACGTGGCACGACGGTAATGTTCGATGGTCATTGTGTGTACAGTGGTGGTGGCAGCGATGGCTATGGAGGTGTGGAGGCTAAGCGAGGCGGTGCAGTGGTATCGGTGAGTGATGCAATGATGGTGAAGTGCGGCGTGGTGGTTCACGGTGAGGTGGAGGTGGTGGTGCGGTTGTGGTGGGGGTAGTTGTGGCAGCAACGGGTTGTGTAGTGGTAATTGGGGGAGGATCTGTGTGGTGATGGTGGCTTCTGCATCAGAGTTTGTGGGTGTAGGTGGTAGGTGAATTTATGACCTTTAATTGAATAATAAATCTTTTAAAATTATGATATTCATGAGCAATTAATATTCTATAAAAATATTATCATAATAAAAATTGTGCTACATTAGGAACAATCACAAATTATTCCTATGAAATAATTATATTTCTAAAATTACGAATCTTCAAGAACAATAAGTAAATAGGTTTAAAATTTAATTTAGAACAAACTTACTTTTAGTCCAAAATTCAAAATCTCGTCGGAATAGCTTCAAAAATAATTTTTAAGTATCGACACGTCCGACCACCGGAAAATCATCAAAAGCGCTTCAAGCGCCACTGTGTTGATGCGTAACCGTTGACATGCTCCGGTGGCGACGTGCAATCTTCTGGTCATCGTGTATTTGGATCCGGTCTCAGATCGTTCATGTGATGTCTGATTTGGCGTGAATCTACTTTGAAAGTTTCGATCAGATTTTTCTTTTATTAAGCCGGTCAGGTATGTTCTTCTTTTCTTCTTCTTCTTTTATTGATGCTTTCAACATCAATGCTTTGTTTCTTTTCTCTTATGAAAACTTTTTGGATCCTACAGTGATTTGTAGTTGTAAAGTTTCCATCTTTCTTGAACTTTTTGAATTTACAATGTATAAGTTATTTTCTAATACCAAAAACACTAGATTTGGTAAATGAATATTTTTTTTTCTGGTTCACGTTGATTAATAATAATTAGGTTTCTGATACAGAAATTCATCATATAGATGTAACTGTAGAGCATACTCACATCATATTATTCAATAGGTTAGAGACTAGTACTGATAACGTATTATAAAGTTGAGAGAAAAGACAGAAGAAATAAAGAGGCAAATAAACTTGTATATTTTATTATGAACTAAAACCCCATATATATATATATATATATATATATATATATATATATATATATATATATATATATGTATGAGAGAATAAGGATATACAAAATAATAATATCTAAGATTATAATGGTACAATTGTCATTCATCAATATAATAAAATACTTACATCATTTATCCTTTTTTATAATCTAGGCCTTTTTCTTTCATTCATCAAACAAAGAATAGAAAACTTGGATGTGCCTTCACTAATTTAGCCTCCATTTGACAAACTGTTCATAAACTTATTTATAAGTAACACATTGCTCCAAATCACTATTTAATTATACAATTTTTCTCCAACTATTTTTTAATAGCACATTTAACCAAAATAATATTACAATGTTTTGTTAAAAACAAAAATAATTTTTTTACAGACGAGTCATCTATCTCTTCTATAATGTACAATAAACTTCGTTGAATAAATTTTTTTTCTTGATCAATATATAGCAATTAGCTAAAAGAATTGATGAAACTATCCTGTTTAGTAGATATTAAAATTAAATTTTCAGTAAATTTTAATAAAAAATGATGAGATATAATTAAAAAATTATGGATCCATAAAATATGTGATAAAGATTGATTATTTACTTTAATTTAAATTAAAATTTAGATTTTAATTGATACCAAACAGCCCATTCTTGTAAATGATCCTGTAATGATCTTCAATATGTAAATTTTATTTCTATACATCTCATTAACAAAATCTGAAAAATAAAAATTAAAATAACCTATACAAAGCATTAAAAAAAAGATTTTTTAATAATAAAGAGATTATAACAAGCAGAGAGTCTCTCTCCCCATGCCGCCCTCCGCCGTACCAGACGGAGAAATATTCATTTACGAGAAAACCCGAAACCATTAGCCAGTGCATGGGCGGTGGGATTGAATGAAAGCCGCCCCAGAATGCCTCGTTTGTATGGCAAGAAGGTTTTCTTCTTCAAATCTTCTGAAGCTGCACGATTTGCTGTGTAATGCAATTCATGAGCTGAAACTTTTCCTCTTCTACTTGAATTTGATCCAGAATCCTGGCTATCCATTCCCCGGAAATTTGAATTCTTAACATCTTCATAAGATCTTCTGAACCCTGCCGTGTATTTCCTTAGAGGATCTTTATCTGCTGCTCGTCCTTCAGATGCGCTTCGGAACAAGAAAAAGTCCTTCAATCTCCATTTTCTGTGAGATTTTGATGATGAAGATGGGCACAAATTCTCTGTATTCCGCTGTTTTTTCTCTTCTTGATCCCGTGAGTTTTGATCAGAAACTCTCACCGGAGAAAGTGAACGCGTTGCTCTTCGGCATGGCGCAGATAAATCTACTGCTGGAGCTCTCTCTCTTCCTCTTCTGATTTTCACCGCGGCTCTTTGAGAAGCGATTGCAAAAGGGTCGGCTTCTTTCTTATGCCTTGGTGAGTAATCACCCTTAATTTTTTCTCCGGTGGGAGCTCGCAGCCGCGATGGGGGATTCATGGGCTTAATTACGCCACTGTCAAACAGTTCCTCCGCCGAAAGAGACGTCATCTCCGACGACTCCTCACCAATATCAAAAGCGAAATCACCTTTAGGGGAACCAAACGGCACCTCCGACGAGGCTCCGCTTCCGCTTGCCGAGAAATCAATTAAATCACGATAAAACTTAGCCAAATGAGTGGGACTTGCCGGAGCACTGCAATAGAATTCCCCAAAACGCTTGGGCGTAGAAGGTGCAGTGACATGCGGACTGTTAAAATCAAATTCCATGTTGTTCACCGGGAGAATCACTTCCATTTCCATTTGAGTTTAGTTTCTGTATATTCTAAGATTAAAAGACAAAAGGACATGTAGGGTGTTTTATTTATTATATACAGAAGAAGCAGCAGAAACAGTAGAGAGAGGATTTATTTTGACCTATATGTTGATAAACCTGCCGCCATTCATGACACTTCCCATAATTTTTCTGATATTTTCAAGAGAATTGCACCAATGGTCCTGAACAAATAGCGGTAGGGGGACGGTATTCCCCAACCTTTGAAATAGGTGCAAATTGAGGCATTATAACTGCTCACATGTGTGCAACTTTGCACTCTTCACATGCTCCTTTTGTCCCATCATGAGATCTAAAAATCAAGATTAGGATGGCAATATACGTGATGATTGTCTCCTCAATGAGCATGCTAAAATCATTCCACCACAAGTTGAATTGACCTCGACAATTAACACACCATTCTTTTATACAATCATTATAATTTATATAAAATAAATTTTTCAAATTACTTTTTAATCACACATATTTTTTCTCTCCAATTTTCAATCTTACATTTTACCTAGAAAATATAAAAAAATAAAAAATGGTCAACTTGCACATGAACTTCACAACGCATGTTTTATTTTTCTTTCTTTATTTTTTTTTTAGCCTACACATAAGTTTTTCGATATATTTTTCTAAAAGTTTGAATAAATAAAAAATAGAAAAGCTTATACTCGTTATACGCATGGCCCATGGGCCAAGTAGAGTCTGGCCCCTTGGTCAACAAGCTCGGCTTATTCTATTGTCTCTAGTTAACAAGAAACATTATTTTAAAGAAGTCTTGTTTTTCATCTAGGCTCTTGGTCCATTATTAACAATAGATCACTATCACATTGTTCAATGCATAAAAATATCTAAAAGCGACATATGGCTAGGTTTGCACTTGCTTTAGTCCTTGATTGATGAAGATTAAAATTAGATTTTTAATAAATTTTGATAAAAATTGATAGAATGTGTGGTGGAAAAATTGTGAATCCTGTGAAATGAGTGATTAAAATTTATCATTGACTTTCACTTGGGATGAAAATCAAATTTTAAGCAGCACCAAACAAGAGCTTAACAGTTTTGAGCAATGTCGTCAGGCTCGACCCGGCCAGGTCGACCAGAAACCCACGACCCAACCCAAAAATTGGGTCGATTCACATTAAAAACTCGATCCGATCAAACCCAGGTTGATACAGGAAACCCGGCAGACCCATTCGACCAGGATCAGGACCTAGGTTTGACCGGGTTTTATATATATATTTTTAATTTTTTAATATTTGTTAATATTAATTAATGCTTTGGTCGACATCGGGTTGACCCCCTGACTCTTGATCCAGTGTATCGATCGGGTCGATGCTTGGACAGGATCTGAAAACATTGGTTTTAAGGATTACCTTCCTCTTTTCTAGGTTGGGGATCAGCATGTTACTATCCTATGAACTTGGGACATTTCGTGAAAATATTTCTGATTTTTCTCTAACCTTCTGCTGACGTAGTTTGTGTTAAAATAACAAAATAAATGGTTGATACACAACACACAAATGTGTGACTTTTCCCTGAAGTACAAGATATGAATGCGTAATTCATTTCGTCATGTCAATAAACAATAAAATATTTTTTGGCATAAAAAATTTGTTGGATGAGGTTTCATGTATATATAATTGTATAATATTAGATAAGATAAATAAAAATAAAAAAAAGACAAATATATAAATTACGAGAATCACTGCTTTATATTATTGAGATTATTATTGGTTGACTTCAATTTATATTAACGATCCAGTCTTTACGCAATGTTTTAAATGGTGGTATACCATAGAAATATCCACATGAAAATGGCAATTTGAAAAAATAGCCAAAAATTTTATCAATTCATCAAAATGACCTTAAACACTATAAACTACTTCAAATACCTTTAAATATCATATTTTAACCAAGCCTCTTAGATTTTAGAAAAGTTACAACTTAATCCTTAAAACTTTACATATTTTTAATTAATTTGTTTATATGATTTTATTTGATTTTTGTTCGTTCATAGTAGCACCCCTCACTTTGGTATCAGAGCCATATGGCAGATCTAAAAAATAAATATTATATAACACAAATTAAAAATAAATATATAATATATACATCAAGATTTATGATTATACATACATTAATATTACTCGATAATTATAAAATAGAAATCTTGATAACTTTAAGAGACTTAAACAAAGATATAAGAAAATACATTTATGATCCAATAAATTTCGACATAATAAAAGAAGATTTTATCATAAACGAAATATTAGATTTAATCCACAAAGATATACTAGAAGAATTATACAAAGATTATAGAAATGGATTATCATAGAGGAGAACCCTTATTAATCAAATATCTAGATATGAAAACAAATGAAAAATTAGATTCAATAATAGAACAAAGAGGAAATATATTAGACCAAATGATAGAAGAAAGAAATATAAAAAGAAAAGGATTTCTAAAACTAAAATCATTAGAAAGTAAAAGAAAATACTTTAATATAATTCTAAAACAATTACCTAATATACTTATGATCATAAATAACAAAGAAAAAATCAATATGAAAAAATATGATATAACTGGAGAAATAAAATATTACATAAAAAGTTATAGAGCACAACAAAGAAAAACGATGTTAAGATCAATTGAAGAATTTTGTGAATATAATATAATGATATGTAAAGAAGTAAAATATGATACAGAATTAAGATTAGAAGTTGAGCATATCAAAGGAAAAATTTAATGACAAAATTTTTAGAAATAAAATTTGAAAAACAAATAATAGAAAATATTAATCTACCAGTAGGATCTTACCAAATAAAAGGAGACAATACAATTATGTTTCAACCATTAAGCTCATGGGGAGAATCCGATGGATTTCTTAATATGCAATTAAATTGGATAAGTGCATTTTTATGGCAAACATATAAAAATATAAATTTACAAGATAAATTAGCCATTGAAGAATTACAACAATTAAATATACAGGATATGAATATCAAAGAAAAATTACAAAATATTCAAAATAAACTAACAATACAATTCAAGGAATTAAAAGAAATGATAGGAGAAGTTAAAAATATAGATGAAGAAATCTTAAAAGAATTTCAAAGAAAGTCAGGAGAATTAATTAATCAAGATAAAATTGGAATAATTATAGAAAAAATAGATAAATTAAATGAGAATATAAGAAAGAATGAAAACGAAAAAATTATATTAATAGAAGAAAAAATCAAAAATATAGAAATAAAAATAGATGATATGTATGACAGACTATTTAAGGTACAAAAAACTCAAAAACCAAGAGTATAAAATGTCAATAAGCGAATATATTGAAGATCTAAAAATATTAATAAAATCATTGATAGGTGATGTTCAAGAAGTAAAAAATGAATTAAAAGAAGTAAGAAATGATATAAATATACTAAAACTAGAAATTAGAGAATTCAAAGAAAATAATAAAACCAAAGATAAAAAAATAGATAAAAAAATTCATAGAAAAAGAAATACTTAGAATAGGAAAAAAGCATTTAGAACAAGAAAAAATTATAATAGAAGCAGGAAGTATGGATGATGAATTCAGGAGAAACATATTATCAAAAATATTAGAGGAAGAATTAGAATTACAAAAATCTATAGAAAAAACTTTAGGAAAATTAAAAGCTGAAGAAAAAATTAAAGAAGACCAAATGAATGAAGAATTAGATTTGCTTATAGAAAATTTTGACCAGTTAAGCATAGAAAATTTTGATGAATACCAAGTTTTAATGAATACTGGAGGAGCACCTAACCCTACTCCTATAGGAACTTCTAAACAAGAATTACCAGATCCAGATGAAAGTTATGCACCCTTATATAGTAAACCACACCGGCAATATTATGATAGAATTAGAGATAGACAACCACCTAAGGGAAATAAATATAAAGATAGGTTTGAACCAAATAATAATTATGATAAACATATTAATCATGGAGGAACAAAATTAGATTTGGATTGTAAAATAGATACTAAAAAAGCCTTATTAACTTGGGCAGATTCAATGATACTATTCTTTTTATACAATAAAGATGATACATGGGAAAATACTGATAGAATGATAAATTTTTTAGTAGCATCTTTTGAAGGACATGTTAGAAATTAGTGGGAAGGAATAAGTAGTGATACGAAAGCATTAATAAGAAGAAATGTACAGACGGAACTAATAAAATCAGATAGAAAGGGAATAGAAAAGTTAGTAGATTATATTGCGGATGAATTTTTAGGAGAAAATTGGATAAGTAATTCTGAAGCAGAATCAATAAGAGAAAAAGATAATGCAAGAGTAAGATTAATAAATTTAACAATATGTGATATGTATAAAATCAAAGAATATACTTGTGAGTTTAAAGAATACTATTATGTCCAATTCTATAGTAATGAAAATCAAGAAGTATATAGAGATATGTATTACAATAAATTACCAGGTTTATGTGGAATATACTTTAAAATAGAATTTGAAAAAATTATTAGAGATAACTCTAGAACACCTAGAACATTAGGATCAAGAATAAAATTCCTATTTGAAAGATTAGCATATATATGTCAACAAAGACAATTATTAAAGAAATCAAGAAAATTAACCAGAATATGTTGTGAAGATATGGAAAAATCTACTCAATAGGGATGTAACACTGAAAGAAGAAGAAATAATAATAAAAGAAAATATAAAAATAGAAAGTTTAAAAAATTCAGAAACTTCAGGAAAAAATATATAAAACCTAAGAGAAGATATTACAAAAGAAGATATAATCCAAATAAAAGACAGAAAAACAAAACTTATAAGAAAGACAAA
This sequence comes from Ligustrum vulgare, assembly GCA_963555705.1. NCBI lineage: Eukaryota > Viridiplantae > Streptophyta > Magnoliopsida > Lamiales > Oleaceae > Ligustrum > Ligustrum vulgare. The sequence goes on along the minus strand of OY743173.1, from coordinate 33,875,646 downwards.
ATCTAATGTAAATGTTGGAATTGTGGAGAAATATGACATATAAGCCCTGATTGTAATAAAAAGAAGGTTAAAATATTACAAAAAGAATATCTAGAAATAGAAAGTAAACTAAGTGAAATATCAGACATTGAAGAATACTATGATCAAGAAGTTTATATAAGTGAAACAGATTCAGAAAGTAATGAATCAGAATCAGAATAAAGAAATAGAAGCAAATAATAACATAAATAAACAAGAATATGAAGGAATAGAAGGTTATGGATTAAAGGTAACTTTTGATAATAATAAGTTCAGGAAGATATAAAAATTATCTTTAGATTTGAAAATAGGAAAATGGGAAATATTAGATAGAATATGGAAAAGAGAAAAAGTAGCAATAAATGAATATCATAAAATTGAAAGGGCAATAGATGTTAGAACCACTAAAGGAACACACAAATTAAATCTTTTAACAAAAAATACAGTTGCAGAATTATTAACAAAGATCAATAGATAACAAAGTGAAAAGATTCAATATGTTTACTTAGCAGGTATCCAAATAATGTTTAAATCCCTATTTAGAGAAGGATTAGATTCACCTTTAACTGTAGGTTTACAAGATGGAAGAATTATAAATTTAAAAGACAGTCATTTAGGAACAGTAGAAGGAAATCTAGCATATAAGAAACTAATATTTACATGTTAAACAAAATATTGTATATCATTAAAAGATAGAAATTTTAATGAAGTTTTAGGATTACACTTCAAATTACATAAAGATGATATAATGGAATCAGGAGATAAAATTATGACTATAGAATACAGAGCATTATACACATTTACTAATTCTAATTATGGAAACATTTATTCTAAAAAACCATATATTGAAATTCATAAAGAATGTAAAGATTTTGGTAAAGCTGTAGAACCAGATAAACAAATAAGTTTAGTTCCAAGAAACTATGAACTTACTATAACAAAAAATAAACCAGAAATCATAGAGTTACGAGAAGAAGAATACCCTATGTAACGACCCGGCTCCCTCGCTGGGGCCTTCTCCGAGCCGTACTCATGGTCTTTCCACTCCCCCCAGGATTGGGCTCCCTCAAGGGGCCTTCTCCCAATCTTACCCTGAAGTGGATTTTTGCCTCCTTAGGGATTCGAACATTGTACCTAGGGGTTAAGTACAAATTTCATGGAATCCCTGGTAACACAGACCAATTGGTCTAATGGTACCAGGGATTCCATGAAATTTGTACTTAACCCCTAGGTACAAGGTTCGAATCCCTGGGGAGGCAAAAATCCACTTCAGGGTAAGATTGGGAGAAGGCCCCTTGAGGGAGCCCAATCCTGGGGGGAGTGGAAAGACCATGAGTACGGCTCGGAGAAGGCCCCAGCGAGGGAGCCGGGTCGTTACACCCTAATAATAACATAACATTTGAAGATGACAGATTAATTAGGAGATCAGCAAGTTTACCTAATAGAAAACAATTAGGAGAAACTAGTAATACAAAAGAAATAAAACTTAATAGAAATGTTGGAAATATGAAAATAGAAGGTGAATATTTTAATGGAATAGAGCATATAAAAGAATCAAATATATTAATTGACACAGGAGCTAGTGAATGTCATATAGCTTCAAATAGAAATAAAGAACTAATATCTCATAGAACTGATCCATATAGATATATAAATTTTGATGGACAAGTACATATGACTGAACTTGAAGTAAAAGTACCAATAAAAATAGGAGGAATAAATCTCCTAGTACCATGTCATGTAGATAGTAGTATGGTAAATCCTCATGTATTATTAGGAATGAGCTTTCTAGATGGACTAGAAGATTATAGTATAAAACATGAAGGATTATATATAACTCATAATGGCCAAACTATACTATGCAGAAAAGCTGAATAAATGAATAATCAAATAAGTTTTCCATTAGCCGTTTTATATACAAGTTACAATTGTTGAAACAAATATAATAACATGTGCATTAATTGACACGGAAAATGATATAACAATATTCAAAAGTTTCTTAATAAAATCATGGAATACTAATGGAAAGATAAAAATTATAGGAGTAACAGGAGAAAGTACCCATATAATTAATAGTGCTGATAAAATTGATATAATACTTGGGAGTAAACAAATAGTTGTAAATAAAATATATAATTATAACAATTTAGAATGTGATATATTATTAGGAAATGACTTTATACAACAATTTCAATATTATAAACAAAATAATTACATGATAATGTTGTAAACACCTTGTGTACATTTACTAAAAATACCAAGAGAATTTAGACCTTACAGAGTTCAGCCAACACAGCGTGGTGATAAATGGGAGAAAAAATCAATTACACAAAATGAAATAAAAAAAAAATAACGTATAAAAAAATCTTAAAAACAAACATATAAACAACACATGGAAAAAATCATTGATCAACTAAAAAAAATTTGTGGAGAAAATCCATTATTATTTTGGAAACCACATCATCCAAAAGCTAAAATAGAATTAACAGAAAATGTTATTATAAGAGTTAGACAAATGATGTATACCATACAGGATACACAAGAACTTAAAACTCAGATAAAAGAATTACTTAACCAAAAATTAATCAGATCTAGTAATGGACCCCATAGTAGTCCAGTTTTTATGGTTATGAAACATTCTGAGCAAAAAAGAGGAAAAGCTAGAATGGTGATAAATTATAAAGAGTTAAACAAATATACTAAATTTGATGGATACTTTTTACCAAATAAAGAGGTAAATCTTGCAAAAGGAAAACAATATTATTCTAAATTTGATTGTAAATCAGGATTTTGGCAAGTAAAAATGGAAGAAGATAGTATTCAATACACAGCATTTAGTACACCACAAGGTAAGTATGAATGGATGGTTATGCCATTTGGTTTAAAAAATGCACCACAAATATATCAAAGAAAAATGGATAACATATTTAGAAAATTTAATGAATTCTTAATTGTCTATGTCGATGATATATTAATATGTTCTAATAATAGAGAAGAACATAGAAACCATTTAATTAAATTTATAAATGAATGCAAAAAAGAAGGAAATGTTCTTTCAAAAATAAAGTTATAATAGAAAAACAAGAAATGGATTTTCTTGGATTATCAATAGATAAAAGGGGGATAAAATTACAAACTCACATATCTAAAAAGATAGAAAGTTTTAAATATGAAAATGAAATTGATAAAATAGGATACCAAGAGCAACTCTACGCATCACAAGATATATTAAAAAGTTTTAAAGAAAATCTGATAGAAAATTTTGCTAGAGGTACTGTAAGATCTATAATGATACAAGATATTCAAGATATAATTGATAAATTAGAAAAGAGAAAGAAAAGTATTTCAAAATATAATATACCATTTGAACCAAGCATAGATATCATGGCTGACATAGATATTATCAATTCTCAAAGATTCATAGAATTTGAAAAATTACTTGAAACTTTATAAATTATTTATCTGTGTTTATAATGCCTGAATATACTATTGAAGGATTAGATAATTTGTTAGAAAAAATAATGGAAAAAATAGATAACATTATATTTCATTTAATGGATATTGATGAATCATCTGAACAATATTATATACTTTCAGAAAATCATGATCAATACATTATAGATTATTCTGACATATTAGAAATTAAAATAGATTTAGAAAATAAAATAATGACAAATACAGTCCAAACCTAATGCCAGGATATACAATAGAAGGACTAGATAACCTTTTAGAAAAATTGAAAGATAAAATGGAAGATATTAAACATTAAATGGAAAATGAAAATATATCTTCTGAAGAATATAATAAACTCTTAGAAAAATACGAACAATATATTGCAGATTATTGTATTTTACTAGATCAAAGAATGGACTTATACCAGAAATTTTTGTATAATAATTTACCAACCCGATAATTTATGGATACTTCACAAGCATCAACTTCTAATAATTATGATCATAAACTATATTTAGATAATAAAGAAATTTCATTTTTATTAACTATTGTTGAAAAATCTAAAAATATAGATTCTGTTGGACAATCCAAACTAAAAGAAATATACGAAGATATTGATTATGTTATCCTAAATAAAATAGAATTTAATTCTTTTGAAACAGCAAAGAATATAAATACAGTTCATAAAATTATAGAAGAATACGATGATATAGAAGAAGAAGTTTCAGAAGGAATAACATTATGATATATAACTAAAAAAGATCATCCTAAATCTTTTGAGAAATTATCACAATATAGAATATTTTTAGAAGAACTTAAGAGATTAAAAAATATGGATATAACAAGAAGTATTGAATTAAATGAACCAAATTAAATTCAAGGGCATATCTTGCAAAGTAAATAACTAACTTCATTAAGGGTAATATTGACAAATTACAAAAAGTGGTCATTCTTAAAAATTGTATTTTTCACATGGCTAAACCAATAAATCCCCCATTTTAAATGAGCAAGAGACAAGAATGTAATTTGTAGTTATTAATAATTTATTATAATTACTTCATTTTCAGCCTCCGTTTGTAAACAAGTTCATAAAAGGACATTCGCCCACAGGGAATATCTCCCAATGATAAAGGGAAGGGTAAAAACTTGCTCAACACAGTCGAGAGCAAGGATCGAATACTAAAAATATGAATTTGTGCCCTGTGACAAATGGAAGCCACCACCATTCGTAAAAATTACCAATGCCCTCCACCCTAACTTTGGGAAGCACAATCTACGATTTACCTCTTGAATCAATAACCCATGGCATGATCGATTCGGGCCCTCAAGGTGTGAGTTACACATTTTTCATAAAAGGACATTCCCTCAAACAACTTTTAACCACAGACATTTTTCAAAATCACTTTTGCTTCGAAACATCACATTCTTTGTCTATAAACAAAAACATTATACCAAACAGAGTTTTAAGTAAACGCTAAAATATGTAGTCGAACAAAAGTCCAAGCCTCATTTCAGCCAAAAAAAAAATTTGTTTATAGATAACGCAGAAAGTCCAATCAATTGTATGTAACAAAAATTGTATGGCATGTACCAAATTAAAGAATTGGATTCTAAATAAAAAGAAGGTTGAACGCCAACTTTAGATGCCTCCATCGTTCCGTCTTTAAAATTGGTGGACGATGTAAATCGCAATTTATGCCGCAAGTTGGTTAGAGGTGTCAAACAGACCAGGAGGGCCGTCTCGGCCCATGAATACCTTGTTTGGTCCGGCCCACAAGCCGGACTTGGGCCGGCTCGTGTGGGAGACGAGCCAAGCAGCTCAGGCTCGTGTTTATTTATTTTTTTCCCTAACGAACAACAGCTAGTATACTAAAATAATTGAAAATATAAAAACTTAAACCCTCATCCTTTAATCCACTGTATCACACATAAGTCTTTCTAGCATTCTTTGTCCTCAATCGTACGCTTCCCGATAAAACTTTTCAGAGAGTCACCTATCATAGAATTGCTCTAAGCCAAGCATGCTTAACTGTGGAGTTTCTAACGATGGACTTCATTAGAAACTCCACAATTAAGCGTGCTTGACTTAGAGCAATTCTATGATAGATGACTCCCTAGGAAGTTTTCCCAGGGAGCATGCGAGTGAGGATAAAATATGCTGAAAAGACCTATGTTGGTATAGTGGGGATAATACGTCGCTGATCTAACGGCCGGGACAGCCCGTTAAGTAGGTCCCGGGTCGTTACAAATGGTACTAGTGCAGGTCGCCAGCCGAAAATCGAGAACTAAGTACTATGCGGGACAAGTACTACGTCATAGGGCGGGGCCACCTTGTGAACCCGTATGATCCACCTCTAGAATCCCAATCCTTGGCAACGAATTCTCAGATGGTTTAAGCGCGATGAGGACATCGTGAGTCTAATGAGGGTGATTGTAATACTCAGGTCAAGAAAAGTTTAAAAGATTTGATAAGTACTACTCATACCAACAAGGTGCACCTTCTTTTTCCGAAATCCATCATTAGAAACTCCACAATTAAGCGTGCTTGGCTTGGAGCAATTCTATGATGAGTGACCCTCCTGATAAGTTTTCTCGAGGAGCATGCGAGTGAGGATAAAGGATGCTGAGAAAACTCATGTTGTTATAGTGGGGACAGTACGCCGTCGATTTAACGATCGAGACAACCCGTTAGTGGGATCTAGGTCGTTACATGTAACAGGCACTCGAGATGACCTCTCCTGTGATCTCAATGTTGAAACTTTGTTAGATATTGTTTTCTTACTTCAACTTTTTAATTGCTTATGTTCTTTCGTTCCTAGGAGTAGTAATAAGGTAGTCCATGCTCTAGCAGCTAATGGTGCAAATTGGTCTAGTTCTTTTTCTTGTTATGATCGTATTCCATGTTTTTTATATACCCTTGTTAGAGTAGTTATTAATTAATCTACTGATAGTTTGATTCCATAAAAAAAAAGAAAATCATTTTAAAAAAAATCTTTTTTCTTTCATTCGTATCCCTTTTAATTTAGTTTTTTTTTTTTTTTTATTTAATTGATTTATGAATGTGTTATCTTGGTTGTTAATTTTATTAATATAAATAATTATATTAAGTAATAATAACTTTAAACAATAAAATAAATTAATCATAAATTAAAATTTTCGATTATTAATATTATTTATTTATTTTATTAAATTGTGAAAGAATAACCAATTAAATAGGAATTCCAAACTTAAGTATTGCAAATTAAAAAGGAAAAAGAAATGGAAGATTTACTGTTCATTTGATATAAATTTGGTATATATGTTGAAGATGCAATAGTGATTTATGCCAAAAGTTACATCAAATTACTGTAAAATTTGCCCCAATTTTATTTACATAATTGAAGATGGTCTAAGTACTTCTGGAGAATGGTTGCACCAATTTCCAAAATACCCTTCCCCACTTATCGAGGAAGATGTGTGTGAAAGTTATTAGGATAATTTTGGATAAGAGCATCTCTCCTGGTCAGTCAAGCATGTGAACATTGAAAGAGAGAGAAAGTGATTGAGATGAGAGAAGAGAAAGGTCTAATAAGAAAGTAAAATTTGATGAGAAAGAGGGACACACCTAATTTAACAAATAAAATAAAATAAAAATGAAAGTCTTTAACAAGGTCAGACTGCAGACCTTCTGTTGGACCTTCTGACGCAACATAAGATATTTTAATAATTTTTGGTTGCTAATTGTACAAAAAACTTGAATAGACCGTGAGCATTAAAGATGTCCTAACTGGTCTATGACAAGTGTGCTGCATACTACTGTAAATTGATTTTTAAAGGACTTAAAAGCAATCAAAGATGAAGTTAACTTCCTTAGCTCAGGAATAAAAATGGAAAGAAAAAATATGTGTTTAAAAAATTGTTTGAGAAATTATATTAATTATAAATTATATTAATTGCATTAAAGAACAAATACAAAGTTGCCAAACAGACGCTAAATATGATGCAGGTAATCCGTGAAATCATGGAATACATGCTTGATTTGGCTTGGTTTGACAGTTCTAGGAACAGATTATTATTCGAAGAATGACAATTGAGAAGAACGAATTACCAAGAGCTTGGGAAACAAGATTAATATTAATTAATTTCGCAAATGTAAAAGTGTCAAATAAATATCATTATTTTGTAGGTAAGAAAAAGTCACTAATTACTTTCCATTATAACGACTCTTATTATGACTTATTTTCCTCGAGTACACTTGAAAAAGACTCTCCTCTTTACTGTTTTCAGCTCTTTTTAAAATTTTCGATTTTTGAAAATATCAAAAATGAGTTTACTTTGCCCATTTCCAGAAAATTTTTTTCCAAAAAAAAAAAAAAAAAAAAAAAAAAAAAATACAAAGGAAACTCAAAACGATTATTACGTTTTCGATATTTTGTGTCAAGTTTTGGATATTTTTTTTTTTAAAATGTGAGACACTTCTTTCCCTTAAAGTTCTTATGTTATTTTGCCATTATATATAGATCCATGTTAAGATTTTTTTTTTTTTTTTTTTGTGTGTAAATGTGAGACACTTCCTTCACTTGAAGATCTTATGTTATTTTGCTATTATATATAGATCCATGTTAAGATTTTGTTGGTATGTGGTTGGATTTTTGTTTAGCTGAAACAATATTAATGATAAATTTATTGGCATAGAGAACTAACTGATTTATTGACATTAAAATTAATGTAATTCAACAAATCAATCATTTTTTACATATAAAATATCACAAAATAAATATATCAGAAAATTACAAAGTAAACTTATTTTTCAGTTTTCTATTTTTAAAAATAGTTTTCTAAAATTACAAAAAGAACAAGTTTTTAATAATCCCAAAATAAACAACCAAAATTTAAATTTTAAAATCAAAACGCAAAGAGAAATGCTTCAAACTCTGTTTGTTGCTGTGTTTTCAAACAATGCAAGCTTAATGGATTAATAATGGATTAGTGGATGATTGGATTCATGCTTGTTTTCAACATGGTACTATTTTCCCGAAAAGACTTGTACAACAAAATAAATCTCAATACGTCACAGTAAATTTTAAATATAAATCAACTGCTAGAAATAGAAATTGACAATCACGGAAATCTTTTAATTTACCAATTATTTTATATAAAAAGAGATTTATAAATATAAAAAAATTGATCAATCCCGTATTATATTTTGGTATGGGAAAATCTAGGGCTGAGCATTCGGTTATTGAAGGAACCAAAATTGAATCGAAAATTTCTATTAAGTTCTGAAAACTCAAGATCTGAACGATTTCGGTTCCATTTCAGCTTTAATTAATTTTTTGGTTCTTTTGTTAAAAAATTTAATTTTGATCAAATGTGAAAATGTGTGTAAAAAACAAATAAGTGTTGAGTCAAAAATTTACAAACAAAACCGTCAACACGGTAAAATATTCAAATTGAATATATTCGGGTTCTAAAGAAACTAAAGACAATTATAATATTCTGTATATCCTACTTGCAACTAGAAATGTGGGATCTTCATGTTCCGTTGTTTTATCTACTGCTTATGCTGGAATGTTCAGATCATTTGAATTAAAAAAAAAAAAAAGATAATGATGGCATATAGACACCTTTACCATAATATAAAGTCATTTAATTCATTTGAACCTAGATATACTTTGAAGATAAAAATGTTTTTTAATGAACTCTTAACTTAAACTTCAATTTCAAACAACAATTCACCAATGCACATTCAAAAAAATCACATACATGTCAAACCATGTATCTTTCCTCAAATTAGTTCTATACATATCTACACAACAGCCATTGCCTTAATTTATAAATATTGCACAGAAAAGATGTACTGAACTAGTGCGAGTGAGAGACCAGACATCCAATTTTCTAAAATTGGAGCATAGAATTTCATGTAAGATGCAATATGATATGAACAATTCAAAAACTATCATAATATATCTAAGTAAGCTGGATTTGTACAATCTGTCATGTATAGCAACGCAAAAAGTGTCAGCGGACTTAATTTTTAAATTAAGAATGTTCGATTCTCGGTTCGATTTTAGGTTTTCAAATAGGAACCGATCGGCTTTCGGTTCTCCATTTTTTTATTTTGTTTCTCATTTTTCTCCTAAAGAACCGACTGGTTTCAAATTTTTTTGTTCGGTTCTGGTTCGGTTATCTCAGTTCTTCTTCTTCTTCTTCTTCTTCTTTTTTTATCCACCCCAGGGAAATCTACAATGGAATTCAAAATGAAGTTTTTATAATTAGGCAATATAGTTTGGCCAAACAAGGCACTCGCCACAACTCCATCATCACAAGTAAGGCTACACAAAAAAAATTGCAAAACATAAATCGAATCTAATTCGTTGATTTGAGACTCCATGGACATGTGGTTTTATTTTTCTCAAACCAAACCAAACCGTTTTAAAATGGTTTAGGGATGGTAATTTGAACCGCTTGAACCGAAAATCGTGGTGAACCGAACCAAATGGTGCGAAAAATATCAAATCGATGGGCGGTGGGGCGGGTATGATATTCTAATTTAATGACCCGATTTTTTGTGGGGGCGGGTATGGTAATTGTGTCAGTGCCCCAAACTGAATACCCAATTAAAAAAATGATTTTGAGCTATATTTAAAACTTAAGAAGCTCAAAATTAGAGTTTCTATTTAAAAGTCAATTAACCAAACCCACATGACTAAAGCTCAATCCAAATTCATTAACCCCAAGTTTATAGTAATTTGAATATCTGATTCATTCATCTCCACTCCATTAGTGAATCTCCATTTCGATAGATGACAATTCTCCATAGGCCGTGCATTTAGAATATTGTTGGTGGACGCTAGTATAATATTGTCAGATAATAGGCTGCTTCTAGGAAATGCTTAGGTGAATGGTGTTGAAAGGGAATCTTGTATGTGGAGGGTTATACTCTCAAATTAGCTTTAAGCCTTCAACATGAGAGTACTTGTTTGAGTAACTTGGTTCTTCTTTAGTTGTTTAAAGTGCTTTATTGTCAAATTCTCTCTGCTAGTATATTCTTAGAAATATTTAGGTCACATTCGAATTTATCCTTTTTTACCGTTCTTCAATGAATAGTTCGAAATCCATAGAAACTTATACTAGGTTGTTATATTAATATTGTTCCTCAATGAATAGTTGGAAATCCATAGAAACTTATACTAAGTTGTTATACTAATATTGTTATACTCATAATATTATTTACTAAATTGGAATTTTGAATTTGAGATTTTAGATATTGTTTGCATTTCGCATTTGAATTTGAGATATTGTTTGCGAAATATGCTTAGTATTGCCATGTTTTTTTTTTTTTTTTTAATAAATGGCTTTTTTAGTTGGACTTGCTAAAATTAATTTATATACAAGTGGCTATTAACTGCATCGAATCGCACCGAACTGAGACACGAACTGACCCAACTTAGGCGGTTATGTATAAGCAAAAAATTGATGATTCGATTATGGTTTTGGGAAAAATGACTCTGAATCGAACCGTTGCCATCACTAAAATGGTTTGGTTTAGGTTTTGATTTTCAAAAAACTAAAAAAATCGAAACAAATCGCTTTTAATTTTTTTTTTTAATTACAATTTGAATTTACAGTCCCTCCCAAAAAAAGTCAAATTTAACTAATAAAATAAAATTCTCGTTTTTTTTCGTATTACTCACGAAATAACGTATTTTATAAGCTTCTATCTCCATTTTTTCATCCAACCTTAACAACTAAAATCACTTTATTTTGAAAGCAGCTTATAGTTTTTATAACATTTCTACTAGAATTCCACTACTTCAATTGATGAATGATGCCCTTATTATTGCAAAACAAATTCAAAATATGTTGAACTCTAACCTTAAGAGCCCCTGACTAGGGATTTGTAGATGATGTAAATCGAGGAATGTGCCGCAGTGGAGCAGAATTGAGAACTTGTTGTTTAATTATGCTTGTAAGAAGTCTCATCCATACCAAATGTAGGATACAAACTCTCACCCTACAGTTGTCAGCACAGCTGAGATTTTCTCACTATCACCTTTCAATTACTGAGCTTTGTCAAAGAGCAGCGATGCCCAGGCTTTTGAAATTTTTTCCTAACACAAGCAAAACTACTAAGTCTTAACTTAAACCTAGTATACATAATGGTAAGTGCATTTTATGCACTAATTTCGACTTTTATTTTTTGTTGAATTTTATATAGATTGAGTGATTATCTACTTAATTTGTGAAATTTATGTTAACTTTAGGAATGTAACAACCATGGACTTTCTCCTATTTCGCCCATTGTGGCTTAGGGGCTATTTCGTGGGCCGTTAGCTTACATATTGTCCACTTTGGGACAGCCTAAGCCCATCTTACCCCTTATGGCTTACTAAATGCGTCCCAGGATCTGTGGTCGTTACAAGGAAAATATGAACTTGAATACAATTGGTTTGAAAATGCTATTTGGAGTGTAATTGAAGTTGACTCGAAGTAATTGGAGATTAATCAAATTGCAAGTGATCGATTGGAAGTTTTAATGGAGCATTCGCTAAAAATTCATAAGTTTCAAGAGTTAAATTCGGGATTTGGAAAGTTTTAAGATTAAATTACAAAAATTCGAAATTTGCTCGAGTCAATTATTAATATTCAAGATAAAGAGGATATACTTTACTTGCAAATATAAAAAAAAATGAAAGACTCGAGTTACAAGAAATAAGAAGTCCAATTGAAAAATGGAATTGTTTCATTTTTCTTCCCACACTGTCTAATGTAACGATCATTACAATTTATAAATCAATTTATAAACAATACAATTTTTCAAATATCTTTTTAATGGCACACATTTTCTCTCTCCACTTTTTAACCACATATTTTATCTCAAAAAAATCAATTTATAAAAGTGAACAGTGTTACCGAATAGATCATCAATTACATGGAAAAAGGAGTTCAATTGAAAAAAATGAACTATTTTATTTCTCTTAAACTCTTTTGGTAGAAATCATTTTGAACAATAATTTTGTCTAAATCTTGTTCTATAAATGCTTGAATTAGTCTAACAATCGAAAGTGAGGCTTGTGGGTTTAATTATACACATATCTTCAAGCCGAGGCTTGGAGCCTTGGAGACTCATTAGACATATTTTATGCAAGTTCAAAAGGAAGGAAAAATCAAGAAATCAATCAAAAAGCCAGGATTTGAAGTTTTAAAAGAGGAATTGTCTTTTTGTACAGAAAGAACATACAGGGAGTCATACAAATAAGAAAAGATTACCAAAATACCCCTATAATTTAACATACAAGTCCTTAATGTTTTATATTTCCAACTTTAGAGTATAGAAAAATTTCAAAATAATTTAATATATGATTTGTTTGATTTATGATTTTATTTGATTTTTGTTCGCTCATAGTAGCACCCTCTCAATTAATATTATATGACAGATCTAAAAGATAAATATATATTACGAAATATAAAAATGATTATAAATTACATACACCAAGAATGATAATAAGATATCAATCAATAATACCTTATAAATATAAGGTTGAAATCTTAAGAGGTTTAAAAGACTTGGATAATAAAGAAATAAGAAGAGATATATATGATCTTATAAATCTCAATATAATAAAAGAAGATTTTATAATAAATGAAATATTAGATCTATTACATAAAGACATATTAGAAAAATGGATTATCTTAGAGCTGATACTTTATCTACAATCTACATCTACAATATCTAAAAATGATGAATGGAGGAGAATCTTTTGAAAACCTATTTTATTTTACCCCTATATACTTAACTATATACCCAATATACCCCTACCCTATTAAACAACTTTAAATAATTTATTACATTAATTAATTTATTGTTAAGAATTACAATGTTATAATGTAATTTCATATTATTATACTATTTCATTTATTTGGTATTAAATTAACTTACTATCAACTTTTTAAAATGTTGTAATAAAATTTCATATTATTATTCTCACATTATTACAATTTTTATTAAAAAAAGAAGAAAAAAATTACACTTCCCTTTAATAAATATTATTAGAATATAATATATTAATATAATATTTAAAATATTACATCCAAAATTTTAAAAATTGAATCGTCTACTAAAACTTCATAATTTATATTGTATATGTACTATATTACGGATATAATAACCACGTACGTGAACTTCAATTCAAAATGTTACAATTTTATTAATCCGTGACTTTTCATATGTTACATAAAAAAATATTTCAAAAACTTATTTACCTTTCTTTTGTACTTTTATTATTTGGGTGTTCTTCTCAATATTTTCAAGTTTTGTACTGATTTATTATTATAATTTTTTCTTTAATTTTTTTAAGAAAAATTATGGTATAATTTTTACTTCATCATTTAATAAATTTTAATATGATTATAAAATATTACATCCAGAATTTTAAAAATTGGAATATATATATAAAAGTTTCTACTTCATTAATCCATGACTTTAATTTCCATAAGTTACATGAAAAATATTTTACAAATTTTAATTCACAATCACATACAATATATTTACTAATACAATTATATTGCACTACATTAATATAAATTATTTTTTGAATTAATTTGCAGATGACATTTTATACGTAATGATTCATCGACTTCCATAGTAAATCAATATAAAACGATGAGATACACTAAATCCTTACACAATATCATTATTACCAATTAATAATATTAATTACATAGTTTATTCATTAATTTATTACCTAATAATATATAATGTATATTATAATTTAAAATTATTATATGCAACACCTTCTAATTGTGTGATAAAATATGAATTACTCAACAAAATACAAGTATGTTGACTATTCAAATGACAAACTAATTGGGTTATCTCATGTAGAAAGTGTAGAATTTGTAAATTTCGATGAAGCAATTAAATAGATGATACAAACTAAATTTAACAAGAGGAGCTCCTAAATACATTGTTGTCAAATGGTATCCCACCAAACAAGTTAATCTTGAAAATAAATTATCCAATGATACTTTTAAGGAATCTAAGCTCATTCAATGATTTTTGCAATGAGACAGTAATGATTTATCGTAATTTCAATAGACATATAGTCCATGTAGAAATAATAATTGGATAACATGCTAAAAAATAAATTTTTATTTCACATATCCTATTAATTCCAGTAAATGATGGAATATATTAATTCAAATTCAAGATGAACAATTTTCAATATGTCTATACTTTGTAATGACTATTAACTAGGCTTAAGGATAAATAATGCTTACTGTTGGAAATTTCAATACAAACTATTAAAGTCACGGTAAAATCAGAAAATAAAATGAGAAAAATTTTGAGAAGTTGATAAAAAATATTATGTCCAAATAAGTGTTATAGTAATCAAAACATTACATTTCGATTTATTCAAAATTTTCACATTATATACATAATTTCATAAAAAAAATATTCATATATAACTTTTTTAACAATTTAATTTTTTTCTTTTTAATAATACTTAATACCTCAACTAGTTTTAAAAATAATATTAGTACTTCAAAAACATTACACATCTCGGTCATCCTATACATAAGTCGTGCAACGCACGTGCTTACTACTAGTTAGTTAAATATCTAGATATAACAAATGAAAAATTAGAATTTAATAGTTGAACAAAGAAGGAATTTAATGGATAAAATTAAAGAAGAAGAAAATATAAAAAGAGAAGAAATCCTAAGATTAAGATCATTAGAGAAAAAAAGAGAATATTTTAATAGAATCTTAAAACAATTACTTAAAATACAAATGATTCTAGAGAACAAAGAAAAAGTTAACAAAGAAAAATATAATAAAACAAGAAATATGGAAGACTATACTAAATATTTTAGAATACAACAAAGAAAACTAATGTTAAGATCAATCGAAGAATTTTGTGAATACAATATAATGAAATATGGAGAAGCAAAATATGAATAAAAACTTATTCTAGAAATAAAACATATTAAAGGAAGATTCTAATGTCAGAATTTCTAGAAATAAAATTTGAAAAAAAATAATAGCAAATATTAGACTTCCAATATGATCATATCAAATAAGAGCCTATACACGTTTCAACCATTAAACTCATAGGGAGAATCTGATGGATTTCTTAACATACAGTTAAATTGGATAAGTGCTTTCTTATGACAGACTTATAAAAACTTAGATTTACGAGATAAATTAGATATTGAAGAATTACAACAATTAAAAATACATGAAAAAAATGTTAAAGAAAAACAACAGATATCCAAAACAAATTAACATTATAATTTAAAAAATTAAAAGACATGATAGGAATTTTAAAAACATAGATGAATAGATTTTAAAAGAGTGTCAAAGAAAATTAGGAGAATAATTACTCAAGATAAAATTGGAATGATTATAGAAAAATTAGAAAAATTAAATGAAAGATAAGAAAAATGATAATGAAAAAAATCATATAAATAGAAGAAATAATAAAAAAAAAATTAGAAGTCAAAATAGATGATATGTATGATAGATTATTTAAGGTACAAAAAATTCAAACTAATAAACCAAACGTTTCAATGTCAATAAGTGAATATATTGAAGATCTAAAAATATTATTAATAAAATCATTAATAAGTGATGTTCAAGAATTTAAAAATGAATTAAAAGAAGTAAGAAATGACATAAATATACTAAAAATTGAAATCAGAGAGTTAAAGAACAATAATAAAAATAAGGATAAGAAAATAAACAAAAACTTATAGAAAATGAAATGTCTAGAATAGGAAAGAAACACATTGAACAAGAAAAAATTGCGATAGACGCGGGAAGTATGGATGATGAATTTAGAAAAACATATTACCAAAGATATTAGAAGAAGAATTAGGGTTGCAAAAATCCATAGGAAAAACGTTATGAAAAGTTAAAGCAGAAGAAAAAATTGAAGAAAAACAAAACAAAGATGAATGAAGAATTAAACTTGCTTACAGAAAACTTTGACCAATTAAGTGTAGATAATTTGAATGAATACTTGAGGAGCACCTAATACAGCTCTAATATGAACTTTTAAAACAGAATTACCAGATCCAAATGAAAGTTATGCACATTTATATAGTAAACCACATAGACAATATTATGATAGGATTAGAAATAGGCAACCACCAAAAGGAAATAAATATAAAGATAGATTTGAACCAAATGATAATTATAATAAACCTATTAATCACGTACGAACAAAATTTGATTTAGATTGTAACATAGATACTAAAAAAACCTTATTAACTTGGACATATTCGATGATATTATTCTTTTTATATAATAAAAATGATACATGGGAAAGTACTGAAAGAAGAATAGAGTTTTTAGTTGCATCATTTGAAGAAAATGTTAGAAATTGGTGTGAAGGACTAAGGAGTATGTAATGATACAAAAACATTAATAAGAAGAAATGCCCAAACAAGAATAATAAAATCAGATAGAGAAGGTTTACAAAGATTAGTTGAATACATTGCAGATGAATTTGCAGGAGAAAATTGGATAAGTAATGCTAAAGAATAATCAATAAGAGAAAAAAATAATGCCAGAATCAAATTAATAAATTTAACAATTTGTGATATGTGTAAAATTAAAGAGTACACTTGTGAATTTAAAGATCTACTACGTTTAATTTTATAGTAATGAAAATCAAGAAGTATAAAAGTATACAAAGATATGGATTTTAATAAATTACCAAGTTAAAGGGGAATATATTTTAAAACAGAATTTGAAAAATTTGTTAGAGACAATCCTGTAATACGTAGAACTTTAGGATCAAAGATAAAAATTTTATTTGAAAGATTGACATATATATGTTAACAAAGACAATTATTGAAAAAATAAGGAAAATTTAGAATATGTGATGATATGAAAAAACTTATACAATGGAGATGTAATCCTAAAAGAAGAAATACTAAGAGGAAATATAAAAATAGATAGTTCAAAAAAAAATTAGGAATTTTAGGAAAAATATATAAAACCTAGAAGAAGGTAATAGATATTACAAGATGAGATATAATCCAAATAAACAACAGAAAAATAAACCTTATAAAAAAGATAAAAGCCAATGCAAATGCTAGAATTGTGGAAAAATAGGTCATAGAAACCCTGTTTGTACTAAGAAAAAAAGTTAAAATATTACAAAAAGAATATTTAGAAATAGAAAATGAACTAAGAGAAATATCTAATACCGAAGAATATTATGATCAAGAAGTTTACATAAGTGAAACAGATTCAGAAAGTAATGGATAGGAATCTGAATAGAGAAATAGAAGAGATAGAAAACAATAATATAGATATACAAGAATATGAAGGAATAGATGGTCATGGATTGAAAGTAAAATTTGACAACAATAAGTTTAAGAAAATACAAAAATTTTCCTTAGATTTGAAAATCAGAAAATGGGAAATCTTAGATAGAATATGGAGAAAAGAAAGAATAGAAATAAATGAATAACATAAAATTGAAAAAACAATAAATGTCAGAAATTTTAGATAGAATATGGAGAAGAGAAATGATAGTAATAAATGAATAACATAAAATTGAAAAATCAATAAATGTCAGAAAAACTCAAGAAACCCATAAATTAAATCTTTTGACAAAAAATACAGTTACAGAATTACTAACAAAGATTAATAAAAAAAAGTGAAAAGATTCAATATATTTATTTAGCAGGAATAAAATTAATGTTTAAGTCTTTATTTAGAGAATGGATAAATTCACCTTTAATTGTAAGTTTACACGATGGAAGAATAATAAATCTAAAAGATAGTCATTTATGAACAATAGAAGGAAATATAACATATCAAAAATTAATATTTACTTGTTACCCAAAATATTGTGTCTCATTGAAAGATAAAAACTTTAATGAAGTTTTAAGTCTACATTTCAAACTACATAGAAATAACATAATGTAGTCAGGAGATCAAAGTTTGATTATAGAATATAGAGCATTATATACATTTACTAATTCTAATTATGGAAAAATTTATTCTAAAAAGCCATATATTGAAGTCCATAAAGAATACAAAGATATTAGTAAAATTGTGGAACAAAATAAATAAATAAACTTAGTTCCAAGAAATTATGAACTTAGCATAACAAAAAGTAAACCAGAAATTATAGAATTAAGAGAGGAAGAATACCCTGATAATAAAATAACATTTGAAGATGGAAGATTAATTAGAAAATCAAGAAGTTTTAGTTTATCTAATAGAAGATAATTAGAAGAAACTAGTAATATAAGAGAAATAAAACTTCATAGAAATGCTAAAAATATGAAAATAGAAGAAGAATATTTCAATAAAAAAGAACATATAAAAGGATCAAATAAATTAATAGATACAGGAGCTTGTGAATGTCATATAGCTTCAAATAAGAATAAAAGATTGATAGCTCATAGAACTGAACCATACAGATATATAATTTTTTATGGACAATTACATACAACTGAATTAGAAATTAAATTAACAATAAAAATTGGAAGAATTAATTTTTTAATACTATGTTATAGATAGCAGTATGGATATAGGTCCTCATGTATTATTAGGAATGAGTTTCTTAAATGGATTAGAATATTATAGTATAATTAATAAAAAGAGTAGGATTGTAGATAACCCAAAGTGGACAAAATATATTATGTAAAAAAGCTGAATGAATGAATAATCAAATAAGCCTCCCATTCGTTGTTTATATACAAGTTATTATTGTAGAAACAAATATAACAACTTGTGCAATAATTGATACAAGAAGTGATATATCAATATTTAAAGGTTTCTTAATTAAATTAAGGAATACCATAGTAAGATAAAAATAACATGAGTAACAGAAGAAAGTACCCAAATAATTAATAGTACTGATAAAGTTAATATAATACTTAAAAGCAAACAAATTGTAATAAAAAAAATATTTAGTTAGGATAAATAAGAATGTGATCTATTACTAGGAAATGACTTTATCCAATAATTTCAATATTTTTTTAAAAATAATTATATGAAAATGTTACAAACGCCTTTTGCACATTTATTAAAAATACCAAGAGAATTTAGACCTTATAAAGTTCAGCAAGCCCAGAGTCGTGATAAATGGAGAAAAAATCAATCATACAAAATGAAATAAAAAATAAAAGGATAATATACAAAAAGTCTTAAAAACAGAAATAGAAATAAGTCTAGAAAAAATCGTTGAATAATTGGAAAGAATTTATAGAGAAAATTCATTATTATTTTGAAAACAACATCACTCTAGATCCAAAACAGAATTAACAGAAAATGTTATCATAAGAGTTAGACAATGATATTTACCATACAAGATATACAACAATTTAAAACTTAATAAAAGAGTTGTTTGATCAAAAATTTATTAGACCGAGTAATGGACCCCCATAGTAGTCCAACTTTTATGGTCATGAAACGTTCTGAACAAATTAGAGGAAAAACTAGAATGGTAATAAATTATAAGGAACTAAATAAATATACCAAATTTGATGGATACTTTTTACCAAATAAAGAAATATTAATAAACCTTGTAAAAGAGAAACAATATTATTCTAAATTTGATTGCAAATCAGGATTTGTGCAAGTAAAAATGGATGAAAATAGTATTCAATATACAACATTTAATACACCTCAAGGTAAGTATGAATGAATTGTTATGCCTTTTGGCTTAAAAAATGCACCACAAATATATCAAAGAAAAATGGACAACATATTTAGAAATTTTAATGAATTTTTAATTGTTTATGTTGATGATTGTTTGTGTGAAATAGCAAGTGCACAGTATCGTTAATAAGTAATAAAGTGGACTTTTGAGTCCAGATTATTGATCACATGAGGACTATTTATTTGCTATCGATTTACTATGATTCTAAATAATTCCCAAATTAAAACAAAAAAATAACTAAGAAAATAGAATTGCAAGAGAATCCAAAACAACAATAAAATAGAGATTTAATGAAATAAACAATGCAATTAAAATAAAAATAGAAATTAAAACTAAAAGCAACTAATAAAAGCAAGAAACAAAGTGGTGGATTTTCGAACAATTAAATGAATATCGGGACTAAAGATTTCGAAGTAATGTTATAGCTTAATTTCTCATCTCAAGTTTTTTTCTAAAATTGTATTTGTTCGAACTTACGCATATATCTAATGTACCTCTCTCGAGCTCAAATTAGGTCTATTTAACTAAGTCAACTGTATATCTCTACAGAGGGTCATAGTTCTCCTTAACTAATTGCATAAAATCTCCTAAGAATTCATAAGTGACCACAAGCAACCACAAATTCATATCTCTATCTTTTTGTTGAAATTATTGAATTTTATTATGTGATCTAATTGTTAACTCACCTCTCGAATTATGAAAACAATCATTAAATCATGAGTTGGTGATCAAGCAACTCAAATATTAAAAACAATAATAAAATCAATACATAAACATTAAACCACCATCTTCAGAATTAAAATTAAACTAAAAACATTAAATCTATATCGTCAATCCCGATTATTAAATTAGTTACGTTGAGAAAAAAAAAATAATGAAAGTAAAACCTGGAGTTTGAAGAACTGAAGAATTAACATCGTCTTTATTAGAATTAATGTACAAGCCCAATTGTTGGGCTGGACTTTACAATTAGATTAATTAATCATCAAACCTGGAGTTTGAAGAACTGAAGAATTAACATCGTCTTTATTAGAATTAATGTACAAGCCCAATTGTTGGGCTGGACTTTACAATTAGATTAATTAATATGATTAATTAATCAAGGCCAGTTAATGGCCCTAGTGTGAATATGGTTAGGGTTTGAGGTGCATATATTAATATGTGTACTATTGTAAGAGAATCAAGAGAGAGTCGCTTTTCTAGCATTAGGTTTTTCTCTTGCTAGCACAAATAGAAAAACAATATTCTCTCGAATCCATTTCAATAGTTGGAGATTGATGGAGTTCCAGATTCAACTCGTTGTGTGGATTTCTGTTCGAGGCTGGACAATTGGACAGCTGGTGGTGACAAGATTGTATCTCCTGTTTCAGATTTCAGATTCACAGGATTCATCAAAGGTACATTCTAATCACAAATTCTATCTAAGTGCAAGGTTGATCCGGGGTATGGTTTCGTATCTGTTCAATTTTCGCTGTGCATGTATGACCCGAAACCTTACAAAGGTATCAGATCCTACCTTGTTACTTGTTAGGATTTGTTTAATTTTTTGATGAATTCAATATGATTGAAGTATTGCTTTTCATGTTTCTGGCTTTTAAGAAAATTATTTTTCCTAGTTCTAAATCTGATTTGGAGAAGAATATTAATTTTTTTTGTCGAAAAATGGAGTCGAAACAGTAAGCAATCAGGCAGCAGCAGCTGCCTCCGACGAAGGCGGCGTTATATTGCCGATAGAGAATAGGAAGCAGCACGTCAGCACTGTCGCGTGTGAGTATCAGCAGCAGACACTATTACTGAGTCGTGCTACGCAGCCAAGTGGTGATGGTCTCCACTGCACCACGTTGCAAATGCAACACCGGTTGAAAAAGCGTAGCAACGTGTGACGCTGCTCAAAGGAAGAGTCGCGCGTCGCTGCAAGCGGCTGGAGAAGCTGTTGTTCGGAGAAAGCAGTGACGCTGCGATCAGCGTAGCACGGTGCTGCTACTAGTAGTAGCCGCTCCCGGCGAATGTCCTCTTGGATGTCTGAACCTTCTCAAACCCATACTATACATATCAAATTTTATTCAATTAGTTTAGAAATTGATGGAATGATATTTTATCCTGGGGAACATATTATCACAGTTGGGTATATCGGACGAGATTTTCAGATTGAAGTCGGACATAATATCAAACCTTTACCAAATATTACAAGATCATCATTGTTCAAGTCCCAACGAGTGTTGGGAATGAAGGTTCTTTACAACATTTCTAAGAACCTTTATGATAAAAAATTAAAATGCATATGTCAATATGAAGGATGGAAACTCCTTACAAATAATGGAAAAGAAAAATCCCTTATACTAAAAGAGTATATTGAAAAATACACACATCGGATTAATGGAAGCATCTCAACAATACAGGAAGCATGCAGAGCTAGAGACCGCCCCACATGCTGACAAAATTAATGGAGGAAATAATGGAGGACAACTATGGAATCTACTTTTTGGAAAGTAGGATGTGATATATCAACAACTATAAGTAATTAAGGACCAATTATTGGTCCACCCACTTATATCAAATGATGTAAGGGATGTCGGAAGATGATTCCAAAATCCTTTACACAAGTCATTAGCTGAGATAGAAGGAAGGACACACTGAGTTTTGCACACATAAATCTATATTCACAAGAGTCCTTTTGAGTCGACAATATTAAGAGTCTATAATATCAAGAATTCTAATTCGTTTGATTACCAAATATCATGAGTTTCTAAATTTCTATCTTCTGAATACCATTTCCTACGAGAAGATATATTATTAGGAAAGCTCCCTATACTTTGTCCAAAATATTTTCCAGCATTATGCTATACAGTGAAGGCATGAATTCAAGTGTGGCTAATAACCCATGAAGACATGAGGCCGTTGAAGGGTATAATAGCATAAACCCGTGAGGCC
Source organism: Ligustrum vulgare (assembly GCA_963555705.1). Classification (NCBI taxonomy): domain Eukaryota; kingdom Viridiplantae; phylum Streptophyta; class Magnoliopsida; order Lamiales; family Oleaceae; genus Ligustrum; species Ligustrum vulgare. The sequence goes on along the minus strand of OY743173.1, from coordinate 33,852,571 downwards.
TGAAGGTCACTAGCATCAAAAGGAAAATACAAAGGTACAAAGAACAGAAAAAGAAATTAGTATTCTTAATATGTTTGACTTTATGGAATTAAGAGGAAGAAGAACTCTGAAAATATTTTGGTATCATCATGAATGAAAGGAATTATGTCATGAAGAAACTCAGATGTAAGAGAGCTCCATATAAACTTATAAAGTGAAAAAGAATATAAAAAATAAAAAAGAGCTTTTGAATATTAAAATGAAATCGATAAGATTGGATATCAAGAACATTTTTATGCATCACAAGAAATATTAAGAAGTTTAAAAAAAAAAATGCAATGGAAAACTTTGATAGAGGCATAGTTAGATCTATAGTAATTCAAGGAATTCAAGATATAATTGATAAATTAGAAAAAATAAAGAAAAACATTTCAAAATATGATATACTATTTGAACCCAGTTTTGATATCATAACTGATATAGATATAATCAATTCCTAGACATTGATTGAATTTGAAAAATTACTTGAAACTTTATAGATTGTTTTATAAATTCATAACTACTTTATATCTTGATAGAAAAATTTCACATTGAAAACTAACATTAGTAATCAAACTAAATAGAATATGAGAATTGTAATAAATTTTAAATTTGTGTTTTTATACCTTTACATTTTTCCACGATGTATTGCTTTTCGACCTCTAGCCTCCACATGCCCAATGCGTTTTTAAAACCCTAAAGTTTCAATAAATTATATGAACAAATTACAAAATAATAATAATCAAACTTTCTACAGAAATTTTGTTAGAGTCTCCCCTATATATTGAATTTATCCAGCCTGTAGAGCGACCCTGCTATTGAAAACTATCACAACTTCTTAACAATCACAACATAAATGTATCAATTTCACAACTCTCCACAATTATTCCATGAAAATTATCCTAATATATCCACCATGCACTTATAACAAAAATATCACGACCAATGAAATAATTACTCACATGTTCAATAACGACTTGATATTTTTCATGATAAAACCTTAAACTAATTAGGATGATTGTATTATTTCTAGTTATTTATTTAGTATGATCAATCCTGTACTAGTGAAAATCAACTTAAATTATAATTTTCATTTTTATTTACAAAATCTTACAGAAATTTCGGCAGAATCTCCCCTATAAATTGGACTTAGTCAACCCGTAAGAGGAATCAAAATGCCACAATAAAATCAAAATGTTCAATATCAACATATTCAAAACTTAAACACAACTCCAGTCAAACTACAACATCATCAACTATTCCAAAATTAATCTAAAATCAATTCCCAACGCCTAAAAACTCAAACTAAGATTTCATAACTACATCCCATAATTTCAATAGAACTCCAATAATTTAAATATTGCAATATATCAATCTACTAGCTCAAAATCAACAATATAAAATTAACATCCAAACTAAACTAATAACAAATTTATTTAAACCAATTAGCAGATAAAATAATAAATTCAATCATAAACTAACAAATTAAATCAATTAACTAGTTGAAATACCCATATTTTATATATATATATATATATATATATATATATATATATATATATATATATTTTAATTTCAAATATATATTAAAATTTATATACATATATACAAATACATTTATACACAAACAAATATATATTAACATATATACATATATATTAAGAGAGGGAGGTGGGTTCTTATGGGGTGCGAGGGGGAAGGCTTCTCAAGGGGGAGGAGTGGTGGGGGAGATGGAGGCTTGGTGGTGGCGGTTTGGTAGCGGGTTAGTTAAGGGGAGTTAAGATTTTTGTGTTTTTGTGAGAGGAAGAGATAAAGAGAGAGGGGAGGAATGTGGTGGTGGTAGAGGTATGAATCGAGAGAGATAGAGGCGAGAAGAGAGTGAAATGAAAATCTAGAGCGCGCTGGTTAGTAAAATTTAAATAAGTTTAGGCGTCGGTTCAACAAGAACCGACGCCTAAACTTTAACATCCCATTTTTTGCATCGGTTTCATCAATACAACCTACATGTATTTCTGGAATATATTTAAAAAAAATGCCACAATCCTTTTATACGCATCGATTTTACTAAAAATCGATGTGTATTCCTCTTTTTTTGAGCAATTTTGTACTAGTGCGACACACATAGATATCCAACATTATGCATCGATTACCGAGGAAGTTAGAGTTCAAATCTATAATCTTTACTTGTAAATGCTTTTTTTTTTTTGTGTGAATAATATCACATCCAATATCATCATCAATATGCATCAAAATAATTTCATTAAAAATCAACTTTGCACATACAACATCACATAAATGGTGTATCGAATACTCACTGTTTTAACGATTACACAATTTCTATCAACCTGAAATTCATAGAATAGCTTCATATCATAACCAGAATTAAAATGAAGGGGTGTCTAAATGAGTGTCCACTTAGTTGTCAACACCATGCTCATCGTTTAGTTTGATGTTGTAACACCCTGTGTTCCGTAAAATCCGGAACACTACTTCGTCCTTTAAAACTAACTTTTGAATAAAACTTATTGCAAAAATAACTAAAATTGAAACACCACCTTCATTATTTGAAAATTTATAACGATAACTCAAATTTAAATAAATTTATTTGAAACAATTTATGAAACTCCAAATCTCGACAAAATGAAATAACGAAGTTCATAAAACATGACTTAAAAATAATTGTGATCTTGGAATACTTTTGATAAAATTAAAATTTGACTAAGATTTTAAATAAATTTAATTTCAATTAATAATGGGTAGCGGAATACTCTTTTAAAATAAATGGGAGAAGTTGTAGCGACACGTCTTTAGGAATTTTAAAATATTTTATTTAAAAAGTAAAGGAGAATTCCAGGTCGCTACAACCCTACCCCCTTAAAATAATTTCGTCCTCGAAATTTAAACTTGGTCTAAAATATCTGGATGCTTGGCCAAAATTTCTTCTTCTTTTTTCCAAGTAGCATCATCGCTACCATACCTACCCACTGGACTTTGATTAGAGAAACCTTTTTATTTCTTAAGACATGGACTTTTATATCAATAATACACATAGGTGTCTCCTCATAAGATAGATTCTTTTGAATCGAAATTGACTGAAAGTTTACTACGTGACTGGGATCGTGAAGATACTTCTTCAATAAAGAAATGTGAAAAACATTGTGTACAGTTGAGAACTCGGGTGGCAACGCCAAACGATAAGCCACATTATCCACTTTCTCTAATATCTCAAATGGTCTGATCAAACGAGGCCTTAATTTCCTGCTCTGGATGAAACGAATAGTACCCTTCATAGGAGCTACTTTCAAGAACACTTTTTCTCCAATCTCGAACTCCAAGTTTTTTCCCCTTTTATCGGCATAGCTTTTCTGTCTATCTTGAATGGATTTAGTCCCCAGTCTAATCTTCTCAATAGCCTCTACAGTCTTTTCAATTAATTCTGGACCTAATAACTTCCTCTCGCTAACCTCGTCCAGATAGACTGGTGATCGATATCTCCGCCCATATAGTGCTTTGTATGGTGTCATACTAATGGTAGCCTGAAAACTGTTGTTGCAAACAAACTCCACCAATGGCAAGTGAGTCTCTCAATTTCCTTTTAGGTCTAGAATACAAGCTCGAAGCAAGTCCTTCAACGTCTGAATGTTGCGTTTAGACTTCCCTTCCATCTGAGGATGATAAGTGCTACTAAAATTTAATTTAGTCCCCATAGCCATATGTAAACTCTTCCAAAATTTCGAGGTGAATCTTGGATCCCTGTTTGAAACAATAGACGCAGGAACTCCATGAAGTCGGACGATCTCCCTAACATAAATCTGTGCCAACTGATCTACACTGAGGGTCATTCGTACTGGAAGGAAATGGGCTGACTTCGTAAGTCGGTCTGCAATGACCCAGATGGCGTCTTGCCCTTTCTATGATCTTGGTAAACCTGTCACAAAATCCATGGAGATTTTCTCCCATTTCCAGTCTTGAATGTCCAAAGGATTTAACAATCTTGATGGTCTTTGATGTTCTGCCTTGACTTCCTGGAAAGTCATGCATCGTGAGACAAACTTTGCAATACACCCTTTCATGTTCCTCCACTGGAATGTAGTACGCAAATCACGATACACCTTTGTTCCTCCTGGGCGAGCTGCATATGGTGCTGAATGGGCTTTCTTCAAGATTTCATTCCTGATCTGATCATCCTTTGGTATACAAAGGTGACCCTTGAACATAAGAGCTTTGTCAACTGCAATTTTGAAGCCTATTCGTTTACCAGTTCCAACTTCCGTTTTGATCTTTTCTAAGGACTTATCTCCTTCCCGAGCTTCCACGATTCTACTTCTCAAATCTGGGTTAACTGTCAAGTTTTCCAATATGTTAGAACTTTGGATTGACGGGGCTCGTACTTCAATCCTCAGATTCTAAAAACCCTGAATCAACTGACCTTGTACTATTCCCAAAGCTGATAACTGTCCAGTATCCTTCATACTTAATGCGTCTGCAACTTTATTAGCTTTACCCAGGTGGTAAAGAATGGTACAATCATAATCCTTTACCAGTTTCACCCATTGCCGTTGTCTCATGTTCAATTCATTCTGAGTGAAGAAGTACTTGAGACTCTTATGGTTGGTGTAAATCTCACATTTACTCCCATATAAATAATGTCTCCAGGTCTTTAAAGCGTGTACTGTTGCTGCAAGTTCTAGATCGTGTGTCAGGTAATTCTTCTTATATGGTTTCAATTGCCTTAAAGCATAGGCGAACACTTTACCCTTCTGCATTAATACACATCCTGTAACGCCCCAAATTTCGTGAAGCTTGGGACGTCACTTCTCCTTTAAATCTAATTTTGTTGCGGAAAATAATTGAATTCTAAACATCATATTTATGGGAAAAATTTCGACAGTAAATAAATTAAATTTGATAAATGTATAAAAACGTTGAGATCTTAACTTTCAAAGAAAGTAACGACAAATAATTAAATTGACGATGTTCATGACTTTAAATATCATATTTAAATAAAGACAAATAATTAAATTGACACTATTCATGAATCGTGACTTTAGAAAAAAAATATAGCTTCATTATTATTTGCCACCACTGCCCTTTCATTCGCCACCATCTTCGAAATCTACAATTTGTAAGTTTAAAAAATAGGGGTGAGCATTTCATAGAAATACTCAGTAGGTTCAGCGCAAATTAAATAAACTGTACGGTAAATAACACATATAATCATGCAACTTAATTCATAAATTCTCATTCTCATGCAATAAGCAATTGGATCTCATACATCATAAGTTTTCATGTCCGAAGACATGTGGATCTGGGCCCGAAGGCAACTGATCCATGCCCGAAGACATGTGGATCTAGGCCCGAAGGCAATTGGTCCATGCCCGAAGACATGTGGATCTGGGCCCGAAGGCAATTAATTCTCATAAATTACATAATCACATGCATAAATTTACAATACGGGTTTACTTAATATTGCGCATTTAAGATAAAAGATTTTTGAAGTAGTGAACCTACCTTAAGGTATTTCTGAGCTTGCTTAAAAAATGATTCTAGCTTTCTTGAAAATACCGCGCCTCGTCTAGCCCTAAAATAAGTAATTTTTATTAGAAACTTTAAATTAAAGTTTTGTAAATGAAAGTAAACTTGAGGGTTGAATTGAAAGAATTTAAAAGTGTAAAGCTCGGACTAAAATGATAACGTGTAAAGATTTGGGACTTTGTGTAAATAATTGAAATTAGGGACTGAATTGATAAACTCGAAAAGTTTCTGGCCAAATTAGATTTCAGCACAAACTTTTAGGTCAAAATAAACTCAATTGGAAGTTTTTGGACTTAGCTAATGAAATTAGAATGAAATGGGTTGAAATGAACAATTTATAAAATTGTAGGGCGTAATTAATAACTTTTAAAACTAAAGGGACCGACATAAAATATTTTAAAACTGTAGGGACTAAATATAAATATATTAAAATCAATTGGCGGAAATAGAAAACTTTGGGGCTGAAATTAAAAGGATTTCAAATCAAGGGACCGAATTAAATGGCTTTCAAAAGATGGGGACTAAGGGACAATTTTATAAAATCAAAATATTTTTAACAAGAGAAATCCCTTTCTCTCTCCATTTGCACCGAGAAAGAGCGAGAGATAGAGGTAGGGGTGAAGCCGCCGGTGCCTTCACCGACGTTCGCAGGCGGTGACGCCGCCTTCAAGGGCGGCGATTGCGGCGGGTGTAGGGCGGAAGAAGAAGGAGGCTGGGAAAATTTGGTGTGCGAACCGAGAGGCTGAGTTTGGTTCTTGAAGCCATAGTTTACGTGCAAATCTTCGGTGACGGAGTGGCGGCTCAAGGTTAGTGTGTGGGTTGGTTTACTCTTTGGTTTTGAGTTTTGATTTGGGTTTGATTTTGGAAGTGGGCAGCTGTGGTGATTTTTTGAATTTGTGGAGGCGGCTTGAGCAGTTTGTGCGTTGGTGTGGTGTCATTGTAGTGGAGTGAGGGTGGCGGTGAAGGTGGTAGCTGCGGGTTTTGATTTTGATTTTTCGATGTATTTGGGGTGAATTTGTTGGAGGAACAGAGGTGGCTAGCGGTGTTTTGGGTAGTGGCAGTGGCCGGTCGCGGTGCTGATGATGATGATGATTCCAAATGGTAGTACTGTGGTGATTATGATTTCTGTTGGCTATGGTTGTGAGCATAGGGCAGTAGCGATTGACGTGGTGTGGTGGCTGGGGTGTCGACCGTGTCTATGGTTGTGGTTCTTGCAGTGTTGTGGTGGTCGTGGCCATGGAGTCAAGGCGTGGGGCTAAATTCTTGGGTGATGGTGTAGCGAAATCGGTGGTGGATTGTGGTGGATCAGTAATGGGTTAGGCTCGATATTGTATTGTGTGAAGGCAGATTTGTTTGCGGCATGGAGTTGCAGTGAATTGATGCTGGGTTTCGATTGGAGGTGGGAGGAAGAATGTTACCTTGCTGGAGTTGAAGGTCTGTGTGTCGAGGGAAAAGAGGTGGGAGATCTATTTAATAGTTGATTTAGGTGTTAAACATGGTAGTTTAGGTTAAATCTTGATTTATGGAAAATTGTGAGAATTTTGGAAGTGAGTATCGATTGTGTAAGGAAAAACTTGGAGAGGAAGATGCTGTTGAATTGGTTGGGCCAAGAGATGACTTATTGGGTTTTTAAATAGGTTTGAATGATTGGTAAAAACATTTGGGCTCGATAAGTTGGATTGGATTAAAACATTTAAAATTTGGACTTAATATAATTAATACTTGGACTTTTGGAAATAAACTGTGATATTGAAATATTTTTGATAAAGATTGAAATTTGACTAAGTTTTTAAATAAATTTAATTTCACTTAATTGGCTAGACGAACACGCGTTTAAAAATAAATAACTAAATGATGGGCAAAGTCGAAGTGACACGCTTTTAAAAATATTTATTTGAATAAAATCACGAAAATTCTCGGTTGCTACACATCCCAATCCATGTTTGGAGGCATCACTGTAGATGACAAAACCATCAGATCCATCTGGCACTGCTAACACTGGTGCTGAAACCAGTCTATTCTTTAGTTCCTAGAAACCTCTTTCACACTGATCTGTCCACTGAAATCTAACACCTTTCGTGTCAACTGAGTCATGGGCCTGCTATCTTAGAGAAATCCTCTATGAATCGTCGGTAATAACTGGCTAATCTCAGAAAGCTTCTCACATCTCCAACATTTTCTGGCGTAGTCCAATTAGTCACCATCTCAAATTTAGAAGGATCAGCCTCAATGCCATTGATTGTGACAATGTGACCCAGAAAGCCATTCTTCTCAAGCCAAAATTCACATTTCTTGAATTTGACATATAAATTTAGTCAAGTTAGGCATGCATCAGCTATAAACGAATGCGTAGCACCCTAATCTATTAAGACATATACAGGAATACGAAAAATAGATAATATGCCTATTATCATGTTAATATAATCAATTTGAGCAATGCATAGTATATAAAACTTAGCAAGATAGATGCATGAATACCAAAATAACTGGTATACCTACAATCACATCGGAGTCCTCGACAGTGTACATGGCAAATACTCTGGCCTTCCTTTTTCTGTTCTGGTGTATGTTTTCCTTCTGGTCGGAACCCTGAGCAGGTGCGGCATTGCAATATTGTGCAAAGTGGCCCGGATGACCACACCTATAAAAAACCTTTTTGCCGAAAAGGCATTCTCCTTTGTGTGTCCTCTGGCACTTGGGACATGGTGGGATGTAACTAGTCATCTAACCTCTGGTAGGTCCTGTATTCTGCCTCTTGTTGGATGTTTGATTTTTATTCCTGATTATGATTTGAACCATGCCATTTCCATTTACCTTGATGCCCCTGGTTGTTCTAATTGCCTTGGGTGCCAACCTTCACACCAGCATATGCCATAGCCTGAGCTTTTTTCACAACTTTTCAGTAGGTGGGTAATTCGTCTGAGCTAAAAGCGTCTCTCGAATCGAAGTGCTTTCTTAACTTCAGTTTCCACCAAATGCGAAGCATTTCGTGACAGTTCCTCGAACTTTCTTTCATAATCAGTGATGCCCATCTCACCTTGGACCAAGCATAGAAATTCGGACTCCTTATGATCTCAGAGGGCTTGGGGGAAAAACTTGTCTTTGATTTCCTCCTTAAACTTATCCCAAGTCAAAGTTTCCTGTTGTACTTCAGTTCTAGTCCGTGATGTGGACTCCCACCAAAAGCCGGCCCTGCCGACCAACATAAACTCTACACATGTAACCTCCTTTTCTTCAGGACACGAGATATGCCTGAAAATATTCTCAATTTCCTGTAACCATTCTTCCACAGCTAATGGACTATCCCTGCCATCAAAGGTGGGCGGGCGATACCCCCTGAATTGCTGGATAATTGGCATTGAGGAACCTGTCGGGGCCTACCTTAAATTTATATGGCCTATATTAGGTCCTTGATGATAGTGGATCGGGCCGTGGGGCCCTATTCTAGGTTGACCTGCTCGGAGGTAGCACAGTCCATTATGCTTCTATTAGTGCGTCTGGCCATATCCTTTAAAAATAGAAACAAAAATTGATACTCGTAACTTCTTGATAAAATTTTTATATAGGCGAAGAAGAAAAATATGAATCTTTTTATTAATAATTCGAAATTCCTTCAAGTGAGGATACAGTCATACAACATTAATACTGGAATTGGAAAATACGCTAGACAAAAGCTAAGACAACTATCATATATTCTACATCATCGGTGGCGACATGAGAGATATCTATCCTAGTGTGTTGGGGGTATAATATGGTGCTCCCGGGGTCATATTAGGTGAGCCAGTGGTATACCTCGTGAGCCAGGAGTATAATCTGGTACACCTGGGGTCTCACTCGGAGAGTCGGGGGCATAACCCGGTAAGCCAGGAGTATAGTCATATGTGCCTGAGTCAGCATCGGGTATCTCGACTGGCTCCTCTTCATCGTCAGATTTAATAATGATTTGTGGTACTGGTGCTAGAACATGGGGTTAGTAGTGGTCTCAATGCATCACACCTCATCACAGACCGTCTGAAATCTCCCGTTCTCTCCTAGACATCTCTTCATATCATCATCAAAATTTGGTTACTAGGTCTCCCTGGTCTTTTGGAAAGGTCGATAAGAAGTGGCCAATGAAAGGTTGCTAGATCTAACTTCCTCTGTTGATTTCTAGTGAAAGGTGCCATGTCTAAATATCTAATTATGCAAAGTCTTGTTAGGATTTTATAGTATTACTCGTTTAAATTCTAGGACATAAACATTTTATGAAAACATCATTTAAATTTTACTAATTCCTATTATGCTACAAAACTCATTTCTTTCCTTCTTATTATTTTGGATGCAAAATTTCTCATTCTTTCTCATCTTCAATTTCTTCCTTGTCTAAATCTCAAAACATTTTATTTCTCAAGTATCTGAAATAAATAAAATAAACATGATAAACTTCTTTACCTTCGGAGTTGGCAAAAGGAACGATGGCAGTGGCAAATTTTATTATATTTTTGGAAATTTCTTTTGAAACAATTGCAAGTCTACAGAAACGTAGATTTGCTCTGATACCATGCTATAACACCCCGAGTTCCGTAAAATCTAGAACGCCACTTCGTCCTTTAAAACTAACATTTGAATAAAATTTATTGCAGAAATAACTTAAATTTAAACATCACATTCATTATTTGAAAATTTATAATGGTAACTCAAATTGAAATAAATTTATTTGAAACAATTTATGAAACTCCAAATCTGGACAAAATGAAATAACGAAGTTCGTAAAAAATGAATTAAAATAAAATTGATCTTGGAATACTTTTGATAAAACTGGAATTTGACTAAGATTTTAAATAAATTTAATTTCACTTAATAATGGCTAGAAAAATACTCTTTTAAAATAAAAGGGAGAAGTTGTAGTGACACGTTTTTAAGAATTTTAAAATATTTTATTTAAAAAGTAACGGAGAATTCTTGGTCGTTATAGATGTCGACACCAAATCTCGAAGTGTCGACACCAAGCATATTTTCAGAGACTGAGACTCCATTTATGTGATCCTTCTGATCCTCAGTCCTCAAATTTTGATAAATAACTTTGAGATAACAAGTTTGGTGATCAAAAGAACAACTTATATGGATCAAGATTTTGGCAAGAATCATCATCTAGGGTTTTTGAAAGAGGGAAACAGATTTCTGCTGCGTTTTGGATCTGATTGTTGGTGTATTTTTTCATTCAAACTTATCCATATTTATAGATGAAATAGGTTGCAAGAAATAAGTAAGGTTATGGATGTAGGAGATCTTTCTTGGAGGCTAAGGAAGAACCTCTATGATTGCCAAGCTCGAGGTGGAAACAACTTACCATGCAAGCTAGAGGTGTCCAAAGGAGGTAGGAGACGACTGTTGTAGGCTAAAAATCGAATGTGGGGGTGTAGGAGCCAGCTCATGCTTCATTCTTTCCAAAATTTCCAGCTTTGGCAGTTTTAGGATGCTATAATTGAGCTTAGATTCGAGGTAGTAAACGATCTCCAAATTGGGTGTTCTTAGTACCATTTCAAGGTCATAATAAGGGTTTTGTTGCTGACTCTTGGGAAGTCACTGAGGAGCCATAGTTGTTTAGCGAAGAAATAAATTTAGAACTCCTTACATCATCCTAATTGTAGAGACATGGTTGTAGCTGTTGAATTAGTTGTTAGTTTTGAATTTTGGCATTGTAGGCTGGAACACATAGCGAGAAATGAATGAAATTGCTTCAATCTAAAGGGAAGTCTTATGGTATGAACGTAAAATAGCAACCAAAATAAAGAACACACACATTTACTTTTATTTAGAAAACTCTAGAGCAGGGATAAAAACCTATGGACAGAGGATGAAGAATGCACTATATAAAAATATGAAAGCACAAGAGATTGGTTCTAAGGATTCTACTTATAACAACTTCAAAAATCCTAAATTACATATGGGACGAAACCATAAATTATAACTTCAAAATCCTAAATAACATACCGGCTTGATTCCTTAGCTACCACTATAGACTCCTATTTTTTCCATAATTTAGTTTCACAACAAATGGTGCATCGTGAACTTGTTGGCTGGAAACAAAATCCAGGTCAAAGAATTCCAATGCAAAGGAATAATTCTCCAATCTTCAAATAAAAAACTCTCCAACTCTTTTGCAAAACCCTTAAGGAAAAATTTAGCAACAAATACCAACCAAGTCCAAGCAATGCTCACACTTGGCTATAGGGAGTGACTTGATCATCATATCGGAAGTATTATCATTATACCAATTTTTCTCACAACAATATTACCATAAGAAATAACATCATGAACAAAATGACAACGCACATCAATGAGTTTTGTCCTCTCATGATACATCTGATCTTTTCTGAGAAAAAATAGGGCTCTCACAAAAGACTCTAATAATATGCAAATCTTCACTGATTTTCCAAATAACCCCTTCAACCAAATAGCTTGCTTACAAGCTTTCATAATAGCCATATATTCTGCCTCAACAATAGGAAATGCAACTTTATTCTGTAAAGTAGCTTTCTTGTTGATAGTACAACTGCCAATACAAAATAATACTCTATTAGAGATTTTCTCTTGTTAAAATCTCTAGAAAAATTAGAATCAACATACCCAAAAACTCCATTTGAAGTTCTTTCAAAATGTAAACAAACATTAGTATATCTATGATAAGTGTATTTTATACACTTATTTAAGTATCAAAAGTAAGATTTTATATGTTTCTTTGAGAATACTCGCTATTCATGAAGCAACCCAAAGTTGAGGAAGTAATGCAAATGAAACGAATGAGGAAGAATTGGACGAGATTCGGAGCTAAAGTGTAAATATGAAGAAGTGCAAAGAGCCAATTGAGAAGAACAAGGAAGAAAAGATAATAAATCAAAAGTATAGGGACCAAATTCCCATGACTTGGATGCAAATAAAGATGGAGGACCAACTTAAACAAGACTGAAAAAGTGGAAATTGCCTTAAACTCGATGAACCATGCGGCCACAAGATCTATAGATGCGCAGCCGCGCAAAGAATGCAAAATTAACAGAATCTAAAATTGACTTACTGCGTGGCCACGGGACTTACAACTGCTCGGCCGCGCGCCTTTTCGGTTGGGACAAAGACTGGGTATTTAACGCGAAATTCAACCTCTTTCACCCTTTTCTGCATAGGTTTTACCTAAACCTATAAATACTAGTTGTTATACAAGAAATAGGGGTTCCCAATTGTTCCCGACTTGTGTGTTTTAATGCCAAATTGTGCTTAATTGTCGAGGGATTCACGCGAAGCCAAAGAGATGATTGAAGATACAAGAACAAGGAGATGAAGGGGGTGAAGGAGGTGATCTCTTTTCATTATTCTTGTAATTTATTCTCAACTATGTACTTAGGCTAAATGTTTAGTGTTGGATCTTGTGATGAAGTTTTAATTTATTGATTCTATGTTTTGACTTTACTATAATTTATATAATTCATGAGTTTGATTAATTAAATTGTAATTTTTATCTTATGTAAATTTCTGGACAATTTTTGTATAACTGTGTGACGTTTTCTTATATCGAGAGAGTAGGAAATTGTTAGACGTATTTAATTACCACAAAGTCTAATAGGGGATAGAGATATACTATCGATGCCTTGTGTTATCCTTAAAAAGTGGTCACCAAACCAAAATGCTTTTCTAATGTTCAATTCGTCATAGAGATATAGTCGAATTACATTTTAGAAAAAAAGTTTTTAATGCATCCTCGAGAGAGGACTTAAATAACATTAGAAACATGGATTTTCAAAACTCCATTAGTTGTAGTTAAACAATTAAGTTAAAATATAGATGGTATAGTTAAAGTGGATTCTAAACTTCCAACACGCTTGCTTCCATTTATTTTAAATCATTCTTCATTGCTTTGTAGTTTAATTCTTAGTTTAGATTCAATCATACATCTCTCGATCGAATTTATTCGTTCTGGTTAAGGATTTTGACCTAAAATACAATTTGCTCAATCCCTTTGGGTATGATATCCGGAATCTAAAGTCCACTTTATTACTTGTGCGATCCGTATACTTGCGGTTCACAACAATCTAGACAGATATTTGAAATTCTGCTGAACTGCTTTTCTATCTTCTTTACTAGGATTAGCTATGTATATGCTGACTACGCTGAATGGATACGATAAATCTTGACGTTAACAAATCATAGCATACATGAGAGATCTCACTGCACTAGAATATGAAATTCCTAACATATAATCAACCTCATCATTTGATTGTGGAGACAAAGAAGATGATAGTCTAAAATGGGCCGTTGAACGAGTAGAAAAAGGTTTGACATTATGCATATTGAACCTGTATAGAACTTTCTCAATGTATCCATTCTAACTCAAATATAATTTTCCTTCTTTTCGATCTCTTAAAATCTCCATTCCAAATATCTTCTTTGCTACTTCTAAGTCTTTCATGTCAAATTTCTTACTGAGTTGGACTTTGACCTTTCTTATCTCTCCCATATACTTAGCTACTATCAACGTAATATTAACACATAGGAGTCGATGTACAAATGAACCATCACCACTCTTCTTAAAATACACATAATTGTCAAACCTGCTTCTTTTGAAATCATGAGTAATCATAAATGAGTCAAATTTTTTATACCACTTTCTGGGTGATTGTTTCAAGCCAGAAAAGATTTTTTCATCTAGCAAATGTAATCCTTCTTTCTTGTAACTATAAAACCCTCTGAATGCTACATGTAGATATCCTCATCAAGCTCTTCATGTAAGAATGATGTCTTTGCATCCAAATGATCAAGTTCAAGATCATGCATGGACACAATACCAAGTAAAGCTCGAGTTGAACTATGCTTTGCAATTAGAGAAAACACATATGTGAAGTCTACACATGAAATTTGACTGTATCACTTTGCAACTAGTCTTGTCTTATATCTGGCCTTTTCAACTCCTGGAGTTCCTTCTTCCCTTTTGAAAACCCATCTGCAACAAACAACTTTCTTATCTTTCAGTAATATAACTAAATCCCTTTTGCAATTCTTATGAAATGATTCAGTCTCCTCCCGCAGGGAAATCATCTATCTACTAGAGTTCTCACAAGTATACTTCTGAGTAAGTAGAAGGTTCTTCATTGTAATCAATACCTTGAGCCACATTCAAAACATAAGAAACCAATCACCATAATTTTGTGGAGGCCTAATATTTCTTATGGGTTTTTATTTAGCAATAGAATATGGTGCTAGCACTGGTGGTGGTACTGATGATGAATTAGCACTATCATGTACTTCTGAGATAATCATAGATGTAAACTTTGGTGTAAATTCTAAATCAAATTGAAACTCGACATATCTATTTATTTGATGCTTATTTTCACCACAAGAGTCTCTAAGAGGTAAGTCTTAAAGCATTGCATTTTAATCAAAGATGACGTCTTTATTGATTATCACTTTATTGATTTTTGAACACCATAACTTATAACTCTTAATACCAGACTTGTAGCAAAAAAAAAAAAAAAAAAATGCGTTTTCTAGATCTGGGCTCATTTTTTTCATTCTCAACATGCGCGTATGCATGAAGTCCAAATATTCTCAAATCAAAAATAACTAACAAGAGTACAAGACCATACCTCTTCTAGAGTTTTTTTTTACAATATTAGTTGAGGATTTGTGATTAACAAGAAGATATTTTTTCTTGAATTAAAATAAATAAACAAAAGCTTTCATCTTCATCCAGTACATAAGAATGTTTAGCCTAGCATGTTTTGATAAATTACACAAGAAATTTCGGAAGAACTTCACCTGAAAATAATAACAATCAATGAAAAGTGTAAAATCCACCTCTTGATCATGATCCCAACTTCAAATCTCCAATCTTCTTGTGTCTTTTCCCTTTGATTCACATACTAGACTTGTTTTTCTCGATATAATATGGTATATCATTGCTCATTTTTCTTTGGTTCCTCAATCAGGTTAAATAGAGGCCAGAGATTCATTCCATAAAGTGTTTGACTTCAAAATATATGAAACTTTTCCCGATTAGACCAGTTTTGTACCATGCGTGTACATGGTTATATTTTTTGCACTCAAATGGCACAAGGAATTTCTTCTAGGGTAGGAAAATTTAAAGGCCCTACTGGGGCACGTGTGAGGCTTTGTCCTTGGGACCAAATTTGTGATTTGGTCCAGAAACTTCTAAAATGTTTACATTGACATTTTCGTTCCTTTTATGTCCTTACACTTCTTTATTTATGCACCCAATTGATTCCTAGAACACTCAAATTTTTGTTATGTGTCCCAAATCAAATTTAGGTGGTTTAAACTTGTGATTTCTTTCATTTTATCCCTGTTTTTGCTTCTTTCTTCCAATTCCATCATATTGCATCATGTCTTACCTAACAAACAATATATATATATATATATAAGCTATAACTCACTTCAATGGATAAAAAAAATATTTTAATTAAAGGACCTAGACAAGTGTATAAAATACATTTATCAAACACCCCATGCTTGAACACTTTTATTTCATCAAACAAACTATAACTTAGCATAAACAAAACTTAAAAAAATATTGGTTAGATAACTTGCCATTGTTCTTAGGATTGGATTTTTTTTTTTTTTTTGTGTCAAGACCATGAATAGGTTCAAAATTACTATACTAACACTAACTTATATACTCATCTAATGCAAAAAGAGGTGTGGAGATTTATGCAAAAAACTTCAAAAATTCTTTATTTGATTCATGATCGACCCTTTCAAATATAGATTTTCCTCTCGTGAGTTACAATTCCCTCCGAACTTATTATTTTTTCTCTAACTAGAGGTATTATTCTTAGGTCTATTCTTAATCAACTGTTGTTTCTTCCGCTCAAGTTTGGTTGGGTCTAACCATAGAAAGCAACTACTAAAGATTGTGATGATTCTCTCTTTATTGAATGTCCCAACTTTCAGTCATTCACTAGGAAATTTAAAACAACTAATTATCTAAAACCCCTTTACGAAATCAAATACCTATTCTTGCTAATTGTACTTAATTATTTTCTTCATCTTATGTACAATAATTCTCTCCTTTAAGTTTTCTACATGATCCATGTAGAGAGCTTTAAGCTGATGCACCCAAGTCTAAGTAAATTATACGACAGCGGGTTTTGAAATACTCCTACAGGCTCAATAAGTCGAGTCAACTAGGCTATGAAGATATTGTTGAGATGTATGTAATGTCTTAATTTTTGCAAGAACTAATTAATTGAGATTACCTCTCTTCCTTAAGATTTCTAGATGATCTCTGTAGTGAGCTTTAGGTCAGTGCTCCGAATTATAAGCAAACTATAGGGTGACAGGTTTTGAAATATCCCTACATGCTTAACAACCCTAGTCATGTAGGCTATAAAGAGAGGTAGAAGATATGTAAAAGTTCCTACTCCATGCAAGAGTTTAATACTTGTATTATATCACTAGCATTTGATTATTACATAACTTCCACCTATTAGCGAAAATCACTCCATACTACACATGGAATCAATACATCCTCAAATAACTACTATCATTTTGTTCTACCCCCTAAACTATCTATTTCATAGGAAAAGTGATTAAGTTGTATTTTCAGTATGGGTTTAAAATCATTGTTCCACTATTTCTAATCTATTCAGCAACATGAATTAAAATACTCATGTGTGTTGAAAACTTGTTCAGTAAAATTCTACAAGCGTACGAGATTGTTGACAAGTAATATATGATGAGTTACGAGTACGTCCCACGAGGAGTAAGCTTTAATTCTTTATTACTAATCTATTATCAATTTAATGTGTTGAAAACAAAAGAGAATTATTGGGATTATCCTAAGATTGCAAGCATGTAAAGCTTTGATTTGTAAATATATGGAATGAGTCGAATCCACCTACTACTAACTTAATTCTTATTTATGTAGTGCTCTTAAGATAAAATATCGTATACTTAACTTTATTTTCCATGGCATATTAATTTTATCCTAAACTTGAATATATTCCTAATCTGAATGTGAATGCTTAGAATGCATTTGTTTATCAATGAGATTGCACACGTCATATTTGTTATTCATAATATCTAGTGTTTGTTTGTTAATCATGCAATATTCTAGACCTATTGTAAAACCTCCTGACACTACAAAAAGCAAAAAAAAAATTTAATTGGTGGCCATTTAGTCAAACAATGGAATTAAGCACGCAAGAATAATCAAGAAATTCCTAAACTACTTGTTCTTTAATTAAAATAAATAAACAAAATGTTTAATCTTCATCCAATACATGAGAATTTTTAGCCTAGCATGTATTGATATAAATTACACAATAAATATTGGAAGAACACTACCAAAAAAATAAGAACAATCAATGAAAAGTGTAAAATCCACTTCTTGATCTTGAATCCCAACTTCAATTATTCAATCTTCGTGTGTTATATCCCTTTGATTCACATACTAGACCTATTTTTTCGAAAGATTATGGTAAATTATCGTCCCTTTCATACTTTGCTCCTTGACAAGGCTAAATAGAGGCTAGAGGTTCATTCCATAAAGAATCTGACTTCAAAAAGAAAGTTTTCCCGATCAACCTAGTTTTTTACCATGCATATATTCGTTGCAATCTAAAGGCGTAAAGAATTTCTTCTCAAATAGGAAAATTTATGGGCTTCCATATGCAGGGGCGAGTAAATTTGGTCCCCAATCTTCCAAAAATGTGCTCTTTGATCTTTTTCGTTCTTTCGAGTCCTTTCGCTTTACTATGCATCCAATTGATTTCTAGCACTCAAAAATATTTGTAATGCATTCTGAATCAACTTTAGGTTGTTTATATTTTTGTCCCAAAACTTGTGATTTCTTTCATTTTAGCTCTATTTTTGCTTCTTTCTTCCAATTCCATCAGATTGCATTAAGTTTTACCTAGCAAAAAAGATATATACAATTCTAAGCCATAAGTCATCGAAATCGATAAAAAAATATTCTTGTTTAACAACCAGATAAGTGTATTAATTATTAGACATCAAAGGATCCGTAAAATGCGGAGATAACATCTGTGTGTGTGTGTGTGTGTTGGGATTAATCTTGTAATGAAACTACTTTATAAATTTCTAAATTTTAGCCTTTTGCATTTTATTAAGATAAGGAGAGAATGTCAAATAATTAGAGAAATTCCTAGGGTATCAATCTGTGTAAGGATATTTAGTCTTACAAGTAAGCAAACCCAATCTAAACTCTATGGGTCAATCATAAAACACCATTCAGAATTAGGGTTGCAACATTTTAACCTAATTCCGCTAAAACTCTTTCCCTATAAATAGTTATGGACATGTGATGGAAAAGATCTCTCTTCTTATTCATCTTTAATGTTATGCCTCACCAGATGAGGATCCAAGAATAGGCCATGTGGCAAGGTAATTGGGCTCGAACTCTGCATTGGCATCCTATCCTTCTGGATAGCCAAAGTGATGCACTGTTGAACCCCCATATCACTAAACTGCGTAGTAGGGGTGAGGCAATATTGGATACAGGTGCCCTCTACGAGATCCACTATATGAAATCTCATATGATTGATTACATGAGTTCTTTGCAGCCTCCAATTAGTTAAGTCTACTCTTTTATTAATGGTTCTAGGTTATAGGACAACTGGCACTCTGAAACATTAAATGTGTCGAAACTTAGGTGGCGTTCTGTTTGTATTTTATTTTGTATTTTCATTTTCGAAAATGTTTTGTATTTCCTGTTTTCATTTTGTTTTCAAATTTGCTGAAAACGCGTTTGGTTTGTCATTTCTGAAAACTGTTTTTGAAAATGAAAAGCTGGAAAACACGTTCTGTTTGAAATTTTGCAGAATATTACTTAAACTATTTTTAATTAATTTGCTTGCAGAATACTACTAATTCAAACTCAAATTTCATTTCACAATACACTGAAAACATGGTTACATGCAACACACTAATGTGAGCATTAAGAGTCTATATTAACACAGCTTGGTCAGGTTCGGGATTTGAAAAAACTCTAATTCTATTAAAATTCAGAAAATGTAAGTTCTTTCAAAACCACCAGAGTCCATTTATCAGTGCATTTTTTGAAATATAATAACAAGAATTCTCACTTAATTTTTTTTTTGTAATGTTGATATTGAATTCAATAAAACTTTATTTAAACTTAGTTCCAAGTTAGGATAATTCTCAAAAAAAAAAAAAAAAAAAAAAAAAAAAAAAAAATTATTTAGGCTTAGTTCCAAGTTAGGATAATTCTAAAAAAAGTAATAAAAAAATAAAAAAATAAAAATTTTATATTAAGCTTAGTTCTAAGTTAAAATAATTCTTTAAAAAAAAATAAAAATCCCAAAACGCGTTTTCCGCGTTTTGGACATTTTTTGTCAAAATACACACAAAACGCCCAAAACGAGGTTTTGGGCGTTTTGTGTACAAATTTTTATTTTGTTTTCCAAAATGCATTTTCGAAAATGGTAAAGAGAACGGGTTTTTAGCGTTTTCGAAAATAAAAACAGAAAACGACCTCAAAACAGCAAAGAGAACAGAGGCTTAGAGACTGTGGAGTAACTTCTATGATAAGGCATTTGAGACGATATGAAGAGGCCACAGTCTCTTCTTCCAATTACCTTTTGTTGAAATTATAAATGTCCATATAGTATAGTTCATGATATTTAAAATAAAATATTAAATGATTGTATTAATATGAAGTTGTGTTTGTCCACTGGTCGATTTGATATTACATATTGAGTGTTTAATTTGCTTAACACGAAAATATTCAATTTGTAATTCGATTTAAAATTAATGTTCACGATCAGTAAATAAATATGGACAATTTATTTTGATAAGATCGTCTCTATTTTATTAAAGTCTATCGTTGACTTTGGTAATAAAATTGAGAGTGAGGTTGGAACGTATTAGACGGGACCACGTGAAATTAATTGATGACATTGACCATACAAATTTGATTTTACTTGACTATCGTACATGAGACCTTAATCCTAATCGAATAATGGACTTCAATTACTAACTTGAATTTCTTTGACGTATCAATGGGTGAGATCAAATTGCTAATCAATATCTCGATACTTTATGAATTAAAGTGAACTAACGAGGAACAAATATTCGTATTATGAAATTCATTACCTTTTAGGTATGATCATAATTCCACTAGTTCTTCTAGTTGATAGTTGAATCTGAGCTCAGTAATTCGACAGTGAATGTTGAATTCTATGATGTGATGTGATCACATCGAATTGTCAGATAGAAGATGAGAGTTGAGAGTTTATGAACATTCAGAGAAGGGTATTTTGGTCATTTAAGCTTGCTCTAAATATTCGAATTGATCGACGGGGGTAACATGTAAGAGCGATAAGTCATAGGATAAAATTATTGATTGTAGTTTCAGTAATTCCAATTTTACTAAGAGTACAGTCTCATTCTTTTAGTGGAATATAATGTGATTAATAAATTATTTTCAATGATCAAGAGTTGACCAGATCATAATTAATTTATTGGAGCTTAGTTTAATTGAGTACGATTAGGCTCCCTCGGTGGCTTCACTTAATAGGTTTATATATGCTTATTACCTTTATTGGGCTGTGCTGAAATAGGCTTGGTAGGTTTTGGAGTGTAAAGAAGTTATAAATAGTCTTTTGAGACTGTTTTTCTTACCCTAATTTGCAAAGTGGCGAGGCACACACTAAAGTGTGTAGTGTGTGTTTTCTCTTTTCATTGAAAACCCTAATCCTAGTGTAACCTAGATCTAGGGAAGGTGACCACACAACTGAATGATTGCCATTGGAGAACATCGAGGAAAGTTTGATGGTTTGAAGTTTTTGTGAAATCAAGAAGTAGTTGATGAAGATTATTGTAAAGTACGCTATAAGGGTAATCTTCTAAAAACAATTGTTTGTGTAAAATTATTTGTTCCAAATTAAATACATAGAATAGAAAATTCTGTAACGGAATGATCTATCAAAAGAAATCAATTTTTGTGAGTAGAACAACCTGTATTCCCAACACCTTTAACACTCATCTATTACTATGAAGATCACACTTAGTGTCATTCAAAGGTAATGCAATTTTACTCATACGAAGTAGACTTGCTCTCACTCTTATTACTCTCTTAAACCCTTGAATCCGAACCCCATTTATTGAAATGTGAAACTCATCTGTAGCGCTAACTACACCCATATATACTTTTTCAAGCAGACAAACTTGATTGTCGGAGTGCCTGTGGTCGTCTCCACTCCTACTAAAATAGGTCACGTACTTTGAGGGTTTTTCCTAGTGTGTAGGAAGAAGCTACGTAGATGTGAGAGGATTAGGGATTTGTTGGGAACGTCACTCTTACAATAAATGAGGTCAACGGATTGGCACCGCGTATGAAAAACCAAACTATTAACCATGAGGATAAATCTACTTGTACTAATACTGGATGACAAATAGGTTTACTCCCCCCCACAAGGAGGGGGTCCACAAATATTATTTGTGGACCCCCTCCATGTGGGGGGGAGTAAATCTGTTTGTCATCCAGTTTGTATATGTAGCGAGGTCCTAACCATGAACATTTTCGTAGAAAGAGTATACCTAAAAGAAAATCTATTCCCCTCAAAAAGACTTTGTTCTTTAAAAAAAAAATCAAGTGAGAGCTTCAAATAAAAATTCCGACTACTCTTTGGTTAGTGTGTTAAAAAAAGAGGCATAAGTTGCTTACAAGAATCTCTTTTCTTAGGAAACAGGTTCCTACCCATTATGATTTTTATAGGAATAAGTGAAATTCCTAAGAGGTCTTTGAAGAAGAGTTTCTCCAAAGAAAATTCACTCATATGTGATCCCATCATCAGTATCGTAAGGAGAGGTGTCGATGCTATTGAAAAATGAAGTAAAAGTAGATGCCTCCTCAAATTATGCTTATGACTGACCTCCAAATGACTTTTTCAACAGAGAAGAAGATTTCTCTTCAACCATGAACGAGAGCGTAGACCAAAAAGGTCCAATAGTCTTTAATATGATCTTTCTAGAGACTTCTAGACATATCTCGAAAAACAATCACACATCTCTAGACCTCACGAGAAAATATGAAGTGATAAAACCCAGAGCAATCCCCAACCTAGAAATAGGGGTGAGAGGAGGTAGGTTGAGGATGCGAGGAACAAAGAAGGGATGTCCCAACAACTTATTAATACAATGATGAGGATTTAGGAGAACCATCCAGGTCATACGAGCTAGATGGCGATGATAACAACCTCCCCTTTCAAGATCTTTGAAACATTAACATGGCAGTTACTTTGTTCATCCCAAAATTGCTATGTACGAGGGAAGATGTGATCTTGAAGAGCACCTCGATAACTACAAAACCACATGGCCTACGAGGTGCCTCACCCACTTTGAAATGTAGAGTCTTCCCTTTGAACTTTTGTGGGGTTGCCAAAAGGCGGTTCAATAGGATCCACAAAGGGAGTATACGAAGAAGTTCCATCTCAAAAATTAGTTTCTAAATAATTATTTGGCTATGCATGTGTTTAGTAAACGTGTTATAACACATATTTATAAACATTACAATTTCAATACCACTTTTTAACCACACACATTTTTCAAAATCACTTTTTAACCACAACTACCTAAAAAATAGGAAAAATAAAAAAATAATGTGGTTCACAGCAACCGAACAGAGGCTAAAAAAGAGGAAGATGTCCCCATCCAGTAGCTCTAGGACCCGTGACAATAGCCAGTGAAACCCTACATAACTACTTGGCCAAGTTCACTCATCAGATGACCTATTGTGAAAAGGTCACTGATGCTGACCTATCATAAGTTTGATATGATCTTGTTATAAGCTTTTCATATTTAGTCTCGATACTGTTATTGCTAGTCTTATCTTAACGATGATAGCTATTTAATTTGTTAATGAAAAATAATGATTAACAGAGGTTATTCATACTGACATTATATTGACATTAACACTTATTTATCTGATTGTTTAATATAAAAGAGATGACTTGTTTAATATAAAAGAGATGATCAAAGTTATTATTGCTAACAGTATTATTTGGATTCCTTGAATAATCTTTGTCCTTGTTTATATGATCTTAAATTCATTAACTTGTATTTAACAGTTCACTTGCCATCTCCTTGTAAAATATTTACCTTAGTATCAATACATTGAAGTCATGAAAGATTTCTGTTCTCTGTTAAGTATCGATACATTAAGTATGTATCGACACATGATATGTTTTAAAGTGTTAATCAGAATTATTTGAATATTATGATACGTCTTGAGAAATTATGAATGATACTTGTACTTTTTTATGTGATGAAAAATTTGTACTTGATTATGTGATTTTAAATACTACTTCGTTACACATTTAAAGTTATTTCTTTGCATTAAAAGGATTTTCATGCTTTTTCGTAAGCATGGCATGAAATTTCCTATGCATGACAAGTATTTTCTTACATGATATTACAGTCATGCCCTATCGTCGCTTGTCTTTCGTGCCACAGAGTCAGTAACTGGATCACGACATTAAAAGTCATATTTCTTGAAAATACATGCATTAGCATTGGTCATGAATATCTTTCACTCGACTTTAATACTTGAATATCTTGCCCTAGAAGGGAATACTTGAATATCTTGCACTAGACTTTAATACTTGAATATCTTACACTAAACTTAAATACGTGGACATATTGTGCTGGTCTTAATTATATGCTGTTGGCATGTTTACTTGTAATAACGCACGAGCATCATATTTTGCTCTCACCCCACGATTACCTAACATTTCAGGTAGACATAGAAATATAGAGGATTTGGTGTGAATCTTCAGACGACGAGACAGATATTGTTTTATTAGGTGACGATCTACGAGTTGTAGACACACCGAATAAAGTTTCTTGAGTTTGACCTGCCAAACTCGTTATTTTATTATTGATCTAAATATTTTAAAATTTAGATCTTTTATATTAACTAAAAATGCCTTAAAAGTTAATAGTTACTTTTAAAAAAAAAAATGGGCTTTGCGTTAAGTAATGTGATTTTGAAATTCCATTTATGTGACAATATTTACGTCACTAGCTTATGAAAAGAAAAATGAAAATATTTCCATGATTTTTTTTATGTCACAAGTTGTTATCAGGAGTTTAAAAATGTCGTGAGAAATTCGCGTGCGCCACAACAATAGTCACCCACCACCACCACCACCGACTCTAAGCACGAATGCACAAATCCACACACTGCAACCCACCAACACCACAATTACCACAAAAACCCACCACCACTACTTCACCATCGTAACCAACACCATATCCAATGAGTTACAGTGTGCACAACAACCTCATCCACCACTGTAAACAAACCAAAATTGACACAGACGTAGATATGTACACATGAGTACACCTACGCCACTATACACGCCATTGCACACACCACCTCCATCCACCACCATCTCTTTCACCATTGAAGCCACTACCACTGAAGTCACTATGTCCTTATGAGGTCTCACGTAACTAGAAGAGTCAAGATCTCAAGTTTCTTCACTCTTTTTTTGTTTCAATTAGGGCGTGAAATGAATTTAGGGATGTTTGGTTGAATTGGGTGAGGGGTGGAGTAGGTAGATTAATTTAAATAATTAATGTTATTAATATTTAAAAATAAATTATGACATGATTTTTGTATTTATAAGTTGTAAAGTCAATGTTTTAATTGAAAAGCTAACAATCATGGATGGATGCAATTTTCACTTTCTCATATATAATTATCTATAGCCAATGGAACATTCTAGTAATCTTTCATAAGATTCTGTAATATCAACAATTCTTGTAGTACTTGTCTCGAGAATCCCTAACGAGTTCCTCACATGGAAATCTATAGTTTTAGGCTTGTTATAGCGACCGGAACTTTTCTGTGACTTATTTAAATACATATATTTATTCTTAAAAGACTTCACCCATTTATTTAAAAACTTGTTTATCTTAGCCATTGTTAAGTGAAATTAAATTTATTTAAATCTTAGTCCAATTCCAATTTTATTAAAAATATATCAATTTCATTATTTATTTTTAAGGTCCAATTTCAATTTTAAGATTTGTCCAAATTCATCGTTGATTTTAAGCCCAAATTTTAATTATTTGGATTTCAAATGATTTTAAGTCCAAAATCTAAATTTTATTCTTATTATTATCTAATTTAAATTCAAATCCAGTTGAATCTTTCTTTACCCCGTTTTGGAATTTAAACCTTTCAGTTGTCAATTCCTTTCCTCCCATGTCCTGCCTTACAAATAGAATATTACTTCCAAAATTTCTCCCCCTCATTTCTCCTCGATTAGCCATTCAATCTAAACTACCAAGAATTAAACCCCAAATCCCTCTCAATCCTCCATGTCTCCCCAACTTACCAAAAGCTTAATCCAAAAAACCTGTGTATAACTCATCCTCAAAATTCACGCTCGGACTTCAACAAAAACTCAGCACAAACTCTCTAGATAAAGTTCTCCACTCCGTCGATTATTTTTGCAAGAAACTCTTCTCAACGACACCAAAAATTGAACCCCCATCGCTACTATCTACCAACCACCACTTCAAACTGCCCAATCTCAAAACCACAGCAACATGAATCCATTGCCCAACTCTAAGAACCCCAAGAACTCACCTCCATAGCTGGCCCAATCAATTCCGCCACCATCCAACCTTCACTGCCACACGCCGAACCCCATCACCACACTATCTAAACTACCATGATCTGAGCCTCCTCACAACACCACAAAATCAACCACCGAGCATAATCTACAACCACGCACCCCGCACTGTTGGAAAACCTATTCACTTACTGGAAGTGTACGAATCGCACAAGTAATAAAGTTGATTTAAGTTCAGATATCGTACCTACAGGGATTGTGTAAATTGTATTTTAGATTATGAAGTTTAACCGGAACTAGAAAAAGCTTTGATTTTGAGAATTTTGAATTAAAAATAAATTAACAATTAAACTAGAAAGCAAGAAAATTTAATTTATGAAAACGATGAATTAAACATGTTAGAATTATGAATCAATTTTAATCATATCATCCACATTTTGACTTAGATAATTAACAACAAATTATGGTGAATTGAAAATCCATGTTCCTAAAGTTATTTATGTCCCCTTTCGAGTGAGGCATAAAATCATTTTTTCACAAGAGAATTGACTATATTTCTATGAAAATTCCAAATATGTAGAAAATCATTATCAATTTTGGAATACTTTTTAGGATTACACGAAGTATAGGAGTATATTTCTATCCTCTAATGGACTTTGTGGCAATCAATTCAAGTCTAATATATTCCTACAATTTCGAACGTAGAAAAACATCACAAACATCAATAACCATGCATCCAAAGTTATAGATGAAGAATAATTCACAATTAATTGCATCAAACTCATAAATTGCATAATGTAAATATCGAGTCAAAACATGGAATCAACAGATTAAAACTTCATCAAAATTCTAACAATTAAAACCTAGCCTAGATACATGATTGAATCTAAATCACAAGAAAAATGAAAAGAAATCACTCCATTCATCTTCTTGATCCTTGCTTTTCAATCTTGTTCTTGGTGTTACATGAATTCCTCAACAAGTTGGGAACCCTTAAAAACATGCTCCAAGTCTTGTATATATAGGTGTGGTCGAAGCCTAGGTCAAAATAATGAAGAACCCGCTGAAAATTGCGTAAAAACCCACCAGTCGGCCGAGCGGATAAGCTCATGATCGCGTAGTAAAAAGTTGCGCAGTTATAGTGATTCCGGTTCTTTTTGGTTTTGAACAGGTCGCGCGATCACGCGGGTTTAGCTCCATGCGATCCCTCGACTGTCTAGTTGAAGTGCAATTTCATCTTTTGAGTTTTTTTAAGTTGGTCCTTGATGTTTTATTGCATAGAAGGTCCTTCAACTACCGATCGGTACAATTAGGTCTTTGAATTTCTAATTTCTTTCAAAATTGATTTCTTCTTCGACTTTTCTTTAAATTGGAACATTGATTAACCTCATCAACTCTTCATTTGCACAATTTGGTTCTTTTATCATCCAATTGACTTGTTTTTGCTCCAATTCCTTTAAATTCTCGACTTTAGGACTATTTCTGAAATATAAACAAATAATACCAAAATGAATAACATATATTCTCAAACAAACAAATAAAATCCTAATTTTAGGATAGAAATAAGTGTGTAAAATACACTTATAAACACAACTCCAATAAACTAAAAAAAAAAAAACCAAAACTACCTAAAAACCAAGAATCAAACAAAGCCCAACACTTATCTCGATCACGAACCCATTTTGACCGGAGTATTGCTGGAATAACGCCAAGCCCAAGCCTCAATTTCCATACACATACATGCCCCAGCCTTTCCTTTTTTGCCACCCCTCTTCCCACCCTTTTCGCCACCACGTGTGGGTGGAGTCACGATCAATCGAACACCAATGAAGGGGGAACAGAAGCCCCGAGCGGAGATAGGCCGGTTGCTATCTCTCTGTCCCTCCTCTCCGTTGCCAAAAATATGAGAGAGAGAGAGAGAGAGGTGATAACCCAAGATTAACTAACCAAAAGGGGGTGAATTGGTTATACAAAAGTTTTCGATAAATAATCTCAAGTTTGAAACAATGAATTAATTATGAAAACTTAATGAAGGAAGTAACTAAATTATCAATGTAAAGTGCTAGGAATAAGTAAACTTAAACAATTTAGCAAATAACACTTATCGAAAGTATTGCACAATATGAAATAATGAGATAAAAACAAGTACAATGAAAGTAAGTAAAATGGATAAGAGAGTGCAAAAGGTGATTTAAAGAGGTTCAATTGACCAACGTGATCTACGTCCTCTGTCACCGAGCTCTCCGTCATGAGTAAGACCAAATCCACTATAATGATAGCTTACAACAACAAGTTTTGAATCCTTAAGTGACTTACAATAAGGAGTACTTATCCTTAGGTGACTTTACAACAAGGAGCACATATCCTTTACAATCGAGTTTTACAAGGATCTCGAAACCACCAAAATACAAATGAGAATTTACAATTGAATAAACTCTCTTAAAAAATGATATAATCAATTCAAGTATTTCGAGAGTTAGAACAACACTTCAATAGATACAAAATGTTTAAAGCTCAAGTGTTTGTGAAAACTTTGATGAATGATATGTGATAGTTTAGC
This sequence comes from Ligustrum vulgare, assembly GCA_963555705.1. NCBI lineage: Eukaryota > Viridiplantae > Streptophyta > Magnoliopsida > Lamiales > Oleaceae > Ligustrum > Ligustrum vulgare. The sequence continues at coordinate 33,823,843 of OY743173.1, read as the reverse complement.
TTGTATCAAAGTTTTTCAACCAATGAACTCTCTCTTAACAAATAATACGAGTTAAGCATGAAGAGAGATATACACTTTAATATAAGTGTTTGGTGATAAAGAACTCAATCAATAATTTAGAACAAATTAAAGTAGTGAGTTTTCTTCAATGTAGATTCTTTGATAAAAAAAAAATATATAAATGATATTGATCAATCACAAGAATCTTTGCAATAAATGAAATAGAATATAAAATCAATCAAGCTCAATGGTTTTCAAGTGAATATACTCTCTTAATTGATCTTGTAAGTTGTAGGAATTGAATGCAAAAGGAATGGGTATTTATAGAACAAGAAAATTCAATTCTGTCACTTTCGGTCAATCAATTCAGTGGTTTCGGTCGACCAAAACCATCAATATAGCCGTTATACTATTTGAGCAGTTGGACTTTTGGCTAAGAGAAAAATGGATTTGGTCGAACAGACTTTCGATCGATCAATGCATTTTGGTCGACCGAAATAACTGGATTTCAAAAATTTAATTTTATATCAAAATATTCATTTTTCCAAAATCTAATTCTCGTAAAAACATTTTTATGCAAGTAATGATTTCATGAAAATGATTTTAGCTTTATGCACTTGCTAAAAATTAATGAGTCAATACCTTTACATATAATTTGAAGTTTTCAACATAAAACTTCTATTCTCTATTCTTCAATGTTTCTTGTTTTCTTCAAGTCTCTTTTGCTTGTACCTAAATGGATGACGATTCGAGCATTTAAATGCTTATTGAGATATATAAGAAAAACAAAAGAATTGAAAGTTGTTAGATTTACAAGTAATCTTCTTGTTATATTCAAAACAATAAATATATGAATAAATCATAGGTCAACAAGATGACTTCGTTTAAAGAGTTGATTTTAAAAATTTGCCTCTTAGTCCCTAGCTTTTCAAAAGTATTTTATTTTAGTACCAACTTTTGCAAATTAATTATTTCGGCCCCTTCATTTTTTAAAATATTTTAGTCAGCCCCTATTGATTTCTAAAATTATGAGCCAGCCACTAAATCACTTAAGTCCTACAGTCAGCCCACAATTCTCGAAAAGTATATTTCATCCCCTAAACTTTTAAATTCTAGTTTCTTTAAAATCTCAATTTAGTCCATTTTATTTATTTTTGTCACTTTAATCTTTCGATTTTCGAAGTACTAGATTAATTTTAATTTTCTTTTGTCTAGACGAAGTATTTTGTGAATTAAGACGTTGACATGTCATTATCGCTCCACTTTTTGAACTCGTAAAACTTGAGGTAGACTCGCCCCCATTAATTAGTTTAAATTATAATTGCATATATTATGTGAATTTACATGATTTATATGCTTTGATGCATGAGACGAGACGAGAAAATATCTTATAAGATAAAATGAGAAATTGATGTTGTTTTGCATGTCATAACTTATATACTTTAATGCATAAGATGAGACGAGACTACCTGTTGGGTAATTGCCTCAAATTGCCAAAGTTGGAGGACTTTAATTGTAATTGGAGAATATGTTTTGTAATTCAACTGGATTAGGATACGAATTCTAATGAAAAGTAAATTATGAAATTTGTTGCTATTGATTACATGTCTTAGGTGGATTAAATCTTGAGAAGAGCAATTGGCCAAGGAAACCAATTCTACAGTCCATGTCAAAGTGAAATATAGTCATGATGTGATTTGTTCTATATAAATACACGTATTATTCTTCTTTGTTGTAGAGCACATTGATTAGAAAGTATTGTGAGGAAAAATGTAGTATAACATCTTAATTTTTCTTGGGTGGGTTTGGTGAGTGCAAATTCTATATAATTGTAACAATTTGTTATATAGTGAAAAGCTTTGACGTTCCGTAAATTTTGCGTTGTTGTTTTATTTTCTTGTTGGCTCTATTATTCCTTGAACATCAAAATTCCTGTGAGGTTAATTAGATGGAGAATTTGGGTATAATTCCCAACAGTGGCGTCGTCAATGGGGAAATCGACGTCTAATTAACAGAGCATCAGGTGGTTAGAAGATTTATTTTTGGAATAAAAGAAAATATGTTTGGAAAGTACAATGTGGAGAAATTTGACTGGAAGATCAATTTTGGCTTGTGGTAAGTACAAGTCATGGATGTATTGATTCAGACGGGACTGCAGAAAGAGTTGAAGGAAAAACTAACCTCGAGTTCTGACAAAGAAACTGAATCCAGCATGAGTGATGAAGATTGAGAAGATTTGAATTTGAAGGCTGCTAGCATGGTACGACTTTGTTTAGCCAATAATGTTCTTGTAAATATTTATGGAATATCTGTTGTGAAGGAACTGTGGGAAAAACTGAAAGTTTTATATCAGATGAAGAGCTTGTCAAATAACTTATATTTGAGGGAGCGGTTTCATTCTTTGAGAATGAATGCAGGTATGAAAATCTTAGACCATCTTGGTGTTCACAATGGGATTGTTTCTGAACTGGAGTCTATTGAAGTTAAGATTGATTATGAGGATAAGGTTCATCTGGTCTCTTCCATCCACGTTTGAACACATCATGTTGATTTTGATGTACGGGAAAGAAACGGTGGAATTTTCATAAGTTAAGTTGATTAGGTTGAAGTGACATTCATCTGAAAACGCTTTGCTTGTTACTGAAAAGTGGAAGAGAGTTAACTCCATGAAGAAGAAGGTAATGTGTTGGAACTGTGGTAAATCTAGTCATGTGAGAAAAAATTGTCCAAACGGTGGAGCAGAATCGGCTAACTGCTCGAAGGTGGACAATGCGACTCTCCTGGTGGAGGGTGGTGATGATGTATTTTAGTAAGATGTGACTTCCTTATGGTATGAAGCCGATTGCCATGATAGAGGATGTGTTCTTGCTGGCGAGTACATGTGTTTGAACACGGGCATTTGTTTGGCGTTAATGCAAGGTGTGTTGTGAAATTGATTTCGATGGCTGATGAGCTCTCAAGGAAAGCCAAACATGGGAGTTGCAGCATAATTTTTCAGCAAGGTTTATTTCGACATGAGCGATGAAAAGCTCGGAGTTCGTTGATGATTTTGAGTGGTTATACTCATATGGTGGAGTATGAGACCATCAAAGTGTGTCAAAAGCTTATCTATTTCCAAGTATTGTGAACAAAAGAGATGATTGAATTATGGCTCGTTTTCGGCAAGGTGGAGATTGTTGGGTAATTGCCTCAAATTGCCAGAGTTGGAGGACTTAATTGTAATTGGAGAATAAGTTTTGTAATTCAATTGGATTAGGATACGAATTCTAATGGAAAGTAAATTATGAAATTTGTTGCTATTGATTACGTGTCCTAGGTGGATTAAATCTTGAGAAGAGCAATTGGCCAAGGAAACCAATTCCACAGTCCATGTCGAAGTGAAATATAGTCATGATGTGATTTGTTCTATATAAATACACGTATTATTCTCCTTTGTTGTAGAGCACATTGATTAGAAAGTATTGTGAGAAAAAATGTAGTCTAGCATCTTAGTTTTTCTTGGGTCCTTTGTGAGTTGTACAAAAGAAGTAGAAATTGATAAATGTGGTAAAACTTGGTTATTTTTCCTACAATTCTTGGGGGTTTGGTGAGTGCAAATTCTATATAATTGTAACAATTTGTTATATAGTGAAAAATTTTGGCGGTCCGTAAATTTTGCGTTATTGTTTTATTTTTGACTCTATTATTCCTTGAACATTAAAATTCCTGTGAGGTAAATTAGATGGGAAATTTGGGTGTAATTCCCAACACTACCCACACCCTACATTATTGAAAGCCTATGATGATGATGATATCACTATATAAATTACATATGTGTTCAATTATTTTGTAAATTAATTATTCACGATGAGTCTGTAGAGTATTTCTTCGAAATACTCATTCCGTTATTTTAACAACATTTGCAGATTTCGGAGACGATGGCGAATGAAGGACAGTGGTAGCAAAAAAATAAATGTAGCTATTTTAAAAGTCACGTTTTATGAACTTTTTAATTTATTTTGTCGTTATAATACTTGAAAATTGAGATTTAAAGTTCCATGAATTGTTTCAAATGAATTTATTTAAATTTGAATTATCGTTGCAGCTTTCAAATAATAAATGTGACATTTAAAAAATTCAGTTATTTCCGCAATAATATTTGTTCAAAAGTTAGTTTTAAAGGATAACATGATGATCCGGATTTACGGCACTCAGGGAGTTAAACTTGTTATGTAATGTTTCAAGAGCTTCTAAGGTCTTTTGCAAACCTCTTTTGCGTCCATCCAAATGCGTAGACCATTGTCATATTCAGCTATTACATATTTACATGTGCCATTAATATGCTAAGGCAGTTGACGTGCAACAATTGCTTGTTAATGGTCGTGTTGCGCTTTTTTGCACCCAACTCACGTCTTTAGCTATTTAAACATTTTTCATGGCACATCTTACGAAAGTGCGGCTTCTTATATACTTCTTGTGAAGACTCTAGCTAGTCATAGAAATTGAATCACTTTATTCAAACTTTCAGTCAGTTCAATTCTTTCTTGACAAAGTTCATGCTATTTTCTATTGATGATTTGATGCAGATTTCTATGGGGAATATATCAAGATTTCAGAAGAAAAATTGGCAGCTTGATATCATTATGGCATTATATATTTTATATTACTTGTGATTTTCAAGCATATTTGGTGAAGCTTAGAAAACTTTAGAAAAAATTAAAAGTTATATTAAGTGCATCACTTGTATCCAAACTTGTTTAGATGTGTTACCTTTTTTACTAATAAATAAAAGGTATTAGTTATTTTATAAGTAACTTATTTTTTACAATAAGGTTTGCTGGTAAATTTTTTTTTTTTTTTTTTTTTTTTTTTTTTTTTTTTTTTTTTTAAGCTGGACAAACATGTTATGAAGAAATGTTCTAACTACATTCCATCAAAAGTCCGACAAATGATGGCTGATAATTTTCCCTCTTTTGTAGTGTAAACTAGATCACATCCTAGAGGACAACTTGTTTTCTCGACAGTCAAAGAAGAGCTTATTTGGTACAACTGTAAGTGCTCCAAAATAGGAAAAAGCAAACCTCTTTCACTTTCCCTCAAGTTGGTGAATATATGTTATTCGTTCCAAACTTGCTTAGTTTCCTTATTATCGTCTGATTTGTGGAATTACCGAACCCTTTGGTTAGGACATCGGCAAGTTGACCATCTAATGTAAATTTATGTCTATCAACCTCTAATGCTTGTCCAATAGTTGTATTCGATCATGAGCGATGCTTTTAATTGATATGTTATCATAATAAATCCTCATGGGTTCTCCATCATTTCCTATTTCATTATCAACATCACTTTTGCAAACCTTTCGAACCACTCCCTAGGGGATTGTTAAAAACATACTCTAATGAGCAGATTGTTCTTCTCAAATCTTTACTAGACAGATTTCATGCAAAAGTAATAGTCATTGAATAAAGCAAGGATCTTTCAACCATGCAAGTAGAGAAACTTGTAGGCTCATTCATAAACTATGAGTTAAATATGACCCGAAAGAAGAAAGGAAAGAAACTCGAAATTGCTTTCAAAGCAAGCAATGAAGAGCTAGACGAATCTAGGAGATGGATGAAGATGAAAACTTCGCTCTTCTCACCAGACAATTTAACAAGTTCCTCAAAGGTAAACAGAAGGAAAGATCTGCAAACTTTCAAGGCCAGAACCAAAACCAAAACCAACAAAAACAAAGGAGGAAAAACAATTTTCATCCCAGGAACAATGCTAATTTATTTGAAGAAAAGCCTAAGAATCGTATTCAATGGAGAGAATGTGAAGGATATGGATACATCGAAGCAGAATGTCCCAACACTCTAAAGAAGACCAAAGGAAGGAAGGTCATGAATGTTACATGGAGTGATGGACACACAGATGAATCTGAATCAGATTCAAATAAAAACAAATTTGAAAAATAGGTCACTACCCTTACTACTTTAAATTGATCTGGTATTGACTCTAGAAATTCATCTTATGTAGGTGTGGTCTCAGATGAATTTTGGTCAAACGATGAAAATTTGAAGAAGGAACTTCAAAGGGCAGAAGAGAGGATACAATTGCTGCAAGCTATGGTTGAACACAACAAGGAATGTAATTCAGATGTATCTACATTCCCAGATGACGAAAATGATGAGATAAGTAAGTTGAGTGCAGAGCTCGCTAAAGCACAGAACAAGATCAAGAAATTGGTACTTGAATCTGTTCAGCTTGATGAAATTCTGAACTATAGGAGACCTACTAACATGAAAAGTGGACTTGGATATGAAGGTAAATGTAAAAATCATGAAAATAAGATGGTTTTTGTGAAAGAATCAGGATACGGATCCAAATAGCAAAGTAGATTCTACTCAGATGTATCTACTTCCTACCATCATCAATTGAATGCTATTGGAGCTCAGAACTCACATCCATCCAAGAACTACACAAGTAGAAAGATTTAACAGAATCTGTACAAGCAAGATGAATCTGCCTTTTAGGCTGGCAGAAGAGTTCAACTTCATCAGAATCAGCAAGATACATCTGTCTTCCAGGTATTTTGTAATTTTTGTGCCAAATCTTGTCATGATGTATTTAGGTATTATGAGTACTTGAAATTAATCAACTCACAGAAAAGAAGACTTGTTTCTAAGCAAGAAAAGAGAATTAGAACTTACGCTACATAGTTCAATTATCTTTCAGTGCTTTGATTCCTAACACCTAGTACTTTGAAAGTGGATGTTCTAGACACATGACATGTGATCTCTATCTGCTGTCACACTTTGAAAAATGTGAGAAGGGTGTTGTTACCTTCGGTGATGGCTAAAAGGATAAGATTGATGGATCTGGTATCATCAATATTAAAGGTCTTCCTACATTAACTAATGTACTGAATGTTATTGGACGTATGGCAAATTTAATTAGTGTAGGACAATCGTGTGATGATAACCTACTTGCCATGTTTTCTAAAGAATATTGCAAGTTATTAAGTTGTGACAAGAAATTTAATCCAATAAAAAGTGTATTGTTTAAGGGAATTAGATCCAAGGACAAATGCTACACACTTGAAAGTCACATAATTTGCAATTCTGTAAAGACCAAAACTGAGGAACTATGGCACAATCGGTTAGGGCATCTAAACTACCATGATCTCATAAAACTAGCTAAACTACATGTTGTAAGAGGCCTACCACTATTAAGAACATTTCAGATGGAATCTACAATGATTTTCAAAAGGGTAAGCTAATCAAAAGTCAACACAGGCCAGGTACATCTTTCAACATCTCATATATACTTGAACTTATTCACATGGATCTGATGGGTCCTAATAAAAAAGAAAGTATTGGTAGTAAAAGATATATTTACGTATGTGTTGATGATTTCTCCAGATATACCTGGGTTATGTTTATTCGTGAAAATTTTGATGCCTTAGACAATTTTGCTAATCTATTTTCAGAAATTAAGCAATGAAAATGTTGATGAACAGGTAAGAGTCAAAAGGATCAGAAGCGATCATGGAAAAGAATTTGAAAACTCAGACTTTATTGATTTCTACACCCAATATGGAATTAAGCATGATCAGTTTTCAACCCCAAAGACTCCTCAACAGAATGTGGTGGTGGAAAGGAAAAATAGAACTCTACAAGAGATGGCCCATGTCATACTACATAGCAACAAACTGCCCACAAGATTTTGGGTAGAAGCCATAAATATTGCTTGCTACATTATTAATAAAGTCATTCTTAGAACTGAAACGAAACAAACTCTCTATGAAATTCGGAAGGGTAGAAAACCTAGGGTTGATTACTTTCATGCATTTGGGAGTAAGTGTTACATCTTAAAAGATAGGGAACACTTAGAAAAAATTGACTAAAAATCTGATGAAGGAATTATACCGAAAATAGTAGGGCCTACGGAGTATACAATCTAGGGTTAGGCGTTTACCGGTTCAGTTCGGTTATTAAAGGAAATGAAACCGAACCGAAACTTTTGGTTCGGTTCCTTCAAAGATAAGAACCAATCGGTTTCGGTTTCGGTTTTGGTTCGGTTTTCGGTTATTTTTCGATTTTTGTTCGGTTCCAAATAAAAAAATTAAATTTGATGCAAATACAAAAAAAAAAAAAAAAAAATCTAATTGTTTGCAAGAATTAAAGGTAAATAAAACCAAATAAAGCTTCCAATTAAAATTAAAGTCCAAATTCATGTATAATATACCACGAATGTAAATCTCAAAATCTTGATAGTTAAAATCTTTTTTCTACTCTAAAACCATTCTTATTTGAAAAGGAAATCACGTCGAGGAAGTAAGAACATTTGAATCTCATTAAAAATAAATTCTACAAAATAATAATAATACTATAATAGTGTATGAAATGACTTAAAAGTAAATTACTAAATTCCATAATAATAGTGTATCAAACAGACAACATTTCATACACTGTCTAAGTGTATATACATTAAAATATGGTTCTACTTAGAGAAGATTGTGAGTCATGGATTTCTAATTAAAATACTACCAATCTAGACAATATTTCTCAAATGAAAAAATTGTGAGTAAATTTATATTCAACTGACCCACTGCCTACACATTAAAGTGTGAACATAAATATATTTTGTATAATTCAATGAAGAATTCAAATACATACATATATATATATATATATATATATATATATATATATATATATATATATATATATATATATTTTATCGGTTTTGATTTCGGTTTTCAATTTTGATTTTAAGAATCGATCGGTTTCGGTTTCGATTTTGAATTTTTTTTCAAGAACCGAAATATTTCGATTTTTCAGTTCGGTTCCGATTTTTTTATCCACCCCTAATACAATCTTAGAACCCAAACAGTACTTGAGTCAGTTAATGTGAAAGTGAATGATACTAATGATTTGAATTCTAACTTGCAGGAAGTTGAGTCTAATCATCAGGAGATTCCACCAAAACAGCATGCTGAAACTGAAAGATTAGAAGAAAAATCGAACCAAGCAGAAAGTCAAATAATACTAAAGAATGTGTCGAGGATGAATCTGGCTATCCAGATACAGCTGATTACCCAGATACATCTAGTTCTGCAGAACCAGAAGTTCGAAAAAGATCATCTACTCAAGTTCAGAAGGCTCATCCACTTGATAACATTCTCTCTGATCTATCTTAAAGGAACGTGACCAGATGAGAATTTGCTGCTGAAATGGGAAACATGTTCCATATGTCCCTAATTAAACCAAAAAATATAAAGGAAGCATTGACAGACGAAAACTGGGTACAGGCAATGCAGGAAGAACTCAATCAGTTCAAAACAAATAACGTCTTGGAATTGATACCAAGTCCAAAATAAGGAAATGTAATTGAAACCAAATGTATCTTCAAAAACAAGTCAGATGAACAAGGGAATGTAGTCAGAAACAAAGCCAAACTTGTTGCTCACGATTACACCCAGATTGAAGGGATAGATTTAGACGAAACATTGATATCTATAGCCAAACTGGAATCCATCAGATTGTTACTAGCTGTGTCCTGCTACATCAACTTTAGATTATATCAGATGGATGTCAAAATTACCCTCCCGAACGATGTACTTAATGAGGAAGTTTATGTGGAGTAGCCCCAAGTATTCGCAGATCCATCTCACCCGGATTATGTCTTTAGACTTAAAAAAACTTTATATGGGTTGAAACAAGATCCCAAAGCTTGGTATAAGAGGCTCACATCATTCTTTCTAAGCAAAGGATACAAAAGGAAGGAACTGATAAAACTCTTTTCATTAAGCATCCGAATCCTGGACTAACTGTAGCACAAATATATGTTGATGACATTGTATTTGGCTATACCTCTAAGTTCAAAACTGATGAATTTATAAATTCCACGAAAAGAGAATTTGAAATGAGTATGGTCAGTGAACCAACCTTCTTCCTTGTTTTTCTGGTACAACAGGATGAATATGGTATATTCATTTCTCAAGCAAAGTATGCTAAAAATATGGTGAAGAAGTTTGGGCTTGAAGATGCTAAGGCTATGAGGACTCCCATGGCAACAACACTGAAACTTTCAAAGGATGACACTAGTATGATTAGAAGTCTTCTGTATCTTTCAAAGTATCCTTCTTCTCTACAGAAGCATGATTAGAAGTCTTCTGTATCTTACTATTAGTAGACCAGACATATCCTTTAGTGTTCGAGTGTGTGCAAGATATCAGGCTAAGCCCAAGGAACCTCATGTAGCCGCTGTAAAAAGAATCATCAAATATATAAGTGGTACATTGAGCTATGAAATTTGGTTTATAAGAGATACCACTACCCATCTTGCAAAATATTATGACGCGGATTGGGTTGGGAAGGTTGATGATCAGAAGAGTACATCCGGTTGTTATTTTTACATTGGAAACAACTTGGTGGCTTGGCTAAGCAGAAAAAAAAACTTAGTATCCCTCTCCACAGCTGAAGCAGAGTACATTGTAGTCGGTAAATTTTGTACACAACTCCTTTGGATAAAAATTTTTTTGGAAGATTATGGATCTCTACGGAACAAGTCATTATGTATAGTGATAACACCAGTTTTGTCAACATCTCAAAAAATCATGTCCAGCACTCCAGAACAAAGCACATTGATATCAAACACCACTTCATCCGAGAATTATTGGAACAAAAGATTAGTAATCTAGAGCACATACAGACTGATCTACAACTTGTAGATTTGTTCACTAAGGCCCTCGATATTATCAAATTTGAAAACATTAGGAAACAAATTAAAGTTTCACCTCCTCCAAAATAGGAGCATGCATTTTAAAAATATTAAGAAAAAATTGCATCTCTTTTGTGCATTTTTATTTTTGCATGCGTTTAGATTTATCCTATTCTTGTAGATGTTAATTATAGATCATTCTTTCTTGCAGATATATCTGAGTGCTAGAGGATGATAACGAGACAGATACTTTTGGCTGATGTCAGTCAACATGTCTCAAGATGAATCTAACTAGCACTCAAATATGGACAATCCAAGGAATATGTCACTACTGTCAAAATTGTTTGGTGTGTTACTGATTGAGGTTTTATATTCTGACTATATACCTATGCGCTGAATTTTGCTCTTAGCATTATACGGATTTTTTTTATTTTTCAAAGGCAGGGCCAGTGGAAAAGAGGACTGTCAATCCAAGCTAAGTTCATACCCTTTCTCAAATAATTTATTTTTAAAAAAAGAAAGAAATCAAAAGAAAAGGGGGAAAATCAGTAAGATAAGTTCTGGAGATTGTGTGAAATTACCAATCCAAGCCCAGTTGATACCCCTTTTCAGAAACTAAAGGGGAAAAATATATAAGATAACTTCTGAGGATTGTGTGAAGTTATTTCCACCTCCAAAAGACATTGCCACAATATTGAAAAATTCGGCAAGCCGGACTTGAGAAAATGCACTTTATACAGATATTGATCAGTCTGCTTGTGAACTATAGTGACAAATCAAAAAGTCAAGGAAATCATATGGTTTTTGACAGTATATGGATGACTAAGGGTTGTTTTGATCACACACACAAACACATTGAAATCAACTTAATCATAAATGTGGTGGACTATACATTACTAGATGTATCCACCTCAACAGATGCCAACAATACTCAGATGTGTCTCAGGGACCTCCATGCATCTAGTTTTTTCAATCATGAATTTTAGGTAATTTTCTGAATTTTTTATTTAAGGCAGTATACAGTGGGCTAATGTGCGCAAATCTTACAGAATAAGTCAGTAAATTGTGGAGCCCAATTTTTGGTAATTTATCTGTTACCTAATTCTTGAATTATCATGGTCCTTATTTATCCTATTTTTTAAGGAAAAGTTGGCAGGAACAAGGACTCTCAACAGACATCCGTTACCATAAGAAATGCAATCACTTGAGTCCTATTTACTCTTAAATATCTCAAAAATTCCTTTTAAAAACACGACCTCATCTCCTTCTTCTCACAATCAAGAAATCCTAAATCCTCAAACTCTCAAAACAAAAATATCATCCACCTTGATTCTTAACTATGGCTAGAAGCAAACAAGTTGCTACTAGACGGATCACTAGAGGGAGGACTAACTTTGATGTTTCTTCCCTGCCGAACCCATCGGAAACTAGCACACTCGGTGATAGTACCATTGTACCAATCCTAACCCCGGTCAACGTCCCCTCATCGACTGTTCATACTCTCACCGAAACCACCTCACCTCCAGCTCTGCCCATAGTCAAAATGACCCAAGGCATCTCTCCCCCCCCATACCACAAATCATGGGTGTAAATCAGTTACCCACATCGGATAATCTTGCTACTAGTCATATTTCTCTATTAGATATTCGTAGTGACAGGATAAAATTGCTGGAAAACAAATTAAAGCAATTGGGAGAAATCTAAAAGATGTGAAAAATATGGAAGGAGGAGTTGAAGATGCAGAGGGATCTAACTTGGAAAAAGGAAACTCAGATGAATCTGGTGATTCAAAGTCAGAGGATGAAGAAGGGAAAGGTGAGGGATTAGACTGTCATGATGAGTCTAGTGAGTCAGAAGAGTCTGGCTGTGAGGAGGAATTAGATGAGACAGGAAGGTCTGAAGAACAGGATGATGCAGAGGAATCTGAAGAAGTAGAAGAATAAGAGACTGCGAAACCAGACAGAAAGGGATAGGAAAAAGTTGAAGAAACGGTGTGTGCAAAGAAAATGAGATCGAGGACAAAGGAAGATGCATCTGCTGCTCCAGATGGATCTAGGTATGATCCTATATGTTTGTTAGCACTCCCATTCAGACCGTCAAAGGTATGTTTACACTTTTCAATTTTAAATTCTGGTCGACTGATGCATATGCTAATTTCTAAAAACACATATCTGGTAAGATAATGCATTATAAGTCTCGTATATTTGTAGAAGAATTTCATGATTTTGATATTGATGATATAGTGAATCATTTTGGCTCGAATAAATTGTCTGGTTGTAAGGGAGAGATCAATGAAACCTTGGTCGAGGAATTTTATGCCAACATTCCAATTGATTTCAACTCCAAAAAATGTTTGTTTACCACTACTGTGTATATTAGAGGTCAATTGGTGAAGTTTAATGTGAATGATCTTAGGAAGTGGTTAGGATTGAAAGAAGAATTTTTAGATGAGGATGATTCAATTGTGGGCATAAATGATGAAATTGACATTGAGTTGAAAGGAGGGAAAATATCATGGCCAGTTAAAGGACTGAAACAATTGCCTAGGTCTGAATTGTCTAAAAAATACCAAGTCCTGCACAAAATTGTTAAGGCAAATTTTGACCAACTCATTCATGAATCGAGTCTTGAACGTGAGTATACTAGGACTCTTTTTCTCCTCTACACAAAGAGGAATATTGATTTGGCTACTCATATTTGGAATTCCATTTTTGGTCGTGTTTCAGGTAGTGATCCCCGTCAAGGGAATACCTACTTTCTGGTTTACCCCTGGGTTATCTCACAGTATTTGATTAATCAGGGTGTTAAGAGGTTTGTAGATGATCTGGTCATCACTCCTAAGTAGCTGAACAGAGTAAAATACAAGAAGACTCTTGACACACAGACTCCTCACCGAAAACAGAATCTGGGTGCTACAGATTATTCTAGGAAGCAGGTTACATCTGGACATGATGGGAGAATTGGGCTACTGGAAGCAAAAGTTGTTGCTATGAAAGCAGAAATTGTTGAACTCAAGACTACTATCAAAAGTCTTGAGGATAAATTGAATATGATGTCAGCGAGTTCTTCCAGAACTATGACCTCAAAGGCTAGTACTGAAAAGAGGAAGGCTGAGCTCCAAAAGCCCATTGGAGTAAAGAAGCAGAAGAAGAAATGAGATCCATCTTATTTTTGCAGGTTGCAAGACATGAATGGCTTTCCCTATTTCTTCCAAAAAGGGAGAGTAGTAGTTTTATTAGTTTTAGTAGTTTTATCATCCTTTTGGGATATTTGAATGTTGAAGTAGCTTTTTGTTTACTTGGATGCTTCTTATGTGCTTATTACTTGTCTCTCGTTACATGCATGAATTGGTTGATGTGAGCTTATTGTGGTGCATGACTTGAGGGGGAGAATTTTGATAGGGGGAGCATTATGATCGCATGTTACTTCTGCACATGTTTGTGAAAAGATAATTAGGTTTTGAAAAAATAGAAAAAGTCAAAGGGGGAGATTGTTAACTTGGTTTAAGTTGGCAATTTCCATTTTTCTACAGGATTGTAATTTAATAAATTTAATTTAATTACTAAATACTTTTTAGTAATTTATTAAGTTTAATTAAACTACTAGATGATTTACTTGGACTAGAATTTATCTCCAATTCTTATGCTCTTGATTTATTACTTGGAGATAAATTATAAACTTGCTATTATTATTATCTCTTATTATTTATGATAAACATTTATGTATGAGATAATGTCTTAGATTTGCTAGAATCCCTACTTGGCCGAAAATTCTAGCCTACATTTCTGAGAGTCCAAGTTTGTTTGTATCACTTGGTTGGTAAGTGATTCACTTATGGTAAGATTCTTTTAATGCATCATTATCTTTCATTATCTTACCGTATCTCTATCAACTTTTAATTGTCTTTGATTTAATGTCAGGAATAGAGATTTTGCACAACAAGGATTCTTGGAGGACAAGAAACCATGGTATGCATAAGTAGAGAAAACGTGGATGTTTTTCTCTAAGCCTTGGAAGCCGAAAATTTGTGAAAGAGCAAGAACTATACACGAATTCCTTCTTTACGATTTCTCCATTTGCATGAACATCTTAAAGACATAAGAGCTTATTCATTCATGCAAAAACCAATCTTCAAACTACAAATCTAAAAGGTTCTCCAGGAGGAGTATCAATCACTTCAAGAAGAAAAGACCTTCAGACAAATATCAAACGGGAGGTTTGGATCGAGATCAAATGGAGTTCGAATTTTTCTGATGACTGTGCATTTTCAAGGGAAGCTACTGAAGAGTGGTGGGACGCCATCTCACATTACATGCCATCGAAGAATCAGGGAGAGATTTATTTAATTCCATGGGTGTTTGATAAATTTATGCGTAAATTTGTTCTGTAGCTTTATTGAACTGTGTAAAATCTTTCCTTATTAGTAATTTATTTTTTCTGCAGGGTGCGGGCACGTGGATTTTTCTTGAAAGTATTTTTCCCACGTTAAGCTCAAATATTACGTTCAAATTACTTTATAATTCTACATCCCTTAATAATTTTTTTCACGATTTATTATTTAGATGAATCTGCGATAACTAGATTCATCTGGATCTGTACTAAACAAGACTTCATGTATTTCTGTTTATACTTTACCATCTAGAAAAATTTGTGATAGCCAGTTCGTTTTATTAATAACAGAATTAGACAACTTTAAATTTTCAGTTAACATATTGTTAACTCGATAAAAATAAAATTATAATTATAAAAAATTGAACGGAAATGGAAATTTAATACGACTAAGATATAGATGAAACACCATTTAATTTTTCAATAGCAATACTTTCTTTTTCTTTTGAGAAGAGCATTGATTTTAAATTAAAATGACATTTGACACTAATTATCCACAAGGCATAATTATGGTGCGTGACTCTTCATCTGTGATTGAAATTAGAATATGAAATATGAAAATGAGCTAGAAAGCGGGAAAATTTAATTTAGCAGCAAGAAGATTCTTTGAAGTTATTTTAACATGTTGACTCTCCTTTACAAGTTGTTTCTTCTTAATAGATGATGGAATTTGAAATTATTGTATTGAGTGATCCTCTAAATAATGTTTATCATAAATTTTCTTAAAAATGATTATTTGCACAAATTCTAGTAGATTTCTTTGTAATCAAATATATTAATCTATTTTTTTTTTTTTTTTCATTTTCAATGTAACACACTTACATAGAATATTATATGTATTTAAACTTAATCAAATTTCTTCATTTTCAATGCAACAGTTATATAGAATATATTTATAACAAGTTAAACTCTTACTAAATATGTAATTAAGATTAAATTTTTCTACAAAAATTTATTTAAAATATATAAAGCTCATTTTGACGGGAATCTGTATGTGTATTTTTGTGACCACTCTTCTATTATAATCTATACTAGTGCATTTCCCGTGAGATGCATGGATTTGACCATTTTCAATGTAATTACTTGAACCGAAGAATAATATTTGTTACATTTATATATATATATATATAGTGTGTGTGCGCGCGCGCGCGCATACACACACACACACATACACACTAATTCTAGTAACGAAATTGTCAATAATAAATATGTTGTATTATAATATCGTACAATTTGTCAACAAATAAATATCTGCTATCAAATTAGGTTCACACTCCAGATATCGTTTGTATGATATAACATTATATTTAACATTTTCTCTGAACTGTACTTCAAGTTAATTGGCTCAAACCAAATGTTGCTTCTAATTGTCGTTGTATGTTAACTCGAAAAAAATTAAAAATTAAAAAAGTTGGACGAAAATAGAAATTTAATACCTACCATTTTATATATATTAAGATTAATCAAGGTATAGATGAAGGCACCATTTAATTTTCCAATCGCATTAATTTTAACATTAACAACCTTCCATTACAAACTGTTCCTTCTTAATAGATGAGTGAGTCTGAAATTCTTGTATTAAGTGATCCTCCAAATAACTTTTAGAATAAATTTTCTTAAAATATGATTAATTTGCACAAATTCTAGCAAATTTATTATATTTAAATATATTAATCCAATTTTTTTCATTCTCAATGTAATATATATTTATATAGAATATCACATTTATTTATATTCAATTATATTAATCTATTTTATATTTTTATTTTTCATTTTAATTGTAACACATTTACAATAACTATTAAAATTTAACAAAAAATATAACTAATATAAATTATAATAGCATATTTGAATTGTAAAAGTCAATTTATATATTTTGATAATAAATTACTGTTAATTTCAATAATTTTTATGAGTTGTTGTAAACTTCACATAAAATGAAAATTTAGTAGTTTATTTAATAGTATATCACATTTGATGTAATATTATGGATACAATATTGAATATGTGAAAGATATCAATATATTTCTTATAATTTCTACATTCCCCTTCCGTATTTGACATTTTCTCCAACTTCTTTCAAAAACCAATCGCATTAATTATAAATGTGTACTTGATCTTAACCCAGCAAATATTTGTATTTGACCAATAAAACTACAATTTTATTTACAAAATCACGTGATTAAAATAATACTTATGCAAATCTTTTAATTATCATGATATGACAATCTGACAATGTCGAAGGTTAAGATTTAAGACAACTACTAAAATTAATCTTAAATTTGTTTTCATAAAAAATTGTATGAATTTTTCAATACCAACTGAGATGAATTTTTCAGTACCAACTAAGATTTAAGAGATCCCATTTAAAATATCGTATTTTCAAAATTATTATGAAAGAAAATTAATGCACAGTGAAAGAAAAAAAGTCAAAATCCATATTTTCAAAGTTTGTAATCATTGCAAAAAAATTAATTTTCCAATGCGTATTAATTAAATTATCCGGATGCATTAATTTACACGTTTAAATTAGTTTTCACGCATTCCCTTTTCGATAAGTATAAAATTATAAACAAATGACATAAATGTATCATCCCATTTTTGGAAGGTGTTTTAGGAGGGAATTTTTTTTGAAGGTATTCTACTTTAATAAGTACTCTCTCCCTTTTTGTTGATATTTGTGCGGATGTGTTGTGTAGATTATTAAGATTGCGTCACATTACATTATATCAGACTCCTTGTCAATCTTCATTTACATGTAGCATATCTCTAATTAATAAATGTTAGAGTTATAAATTTACTTACATTTTACCTAATATACCCCTACATTGAATAATAAGTAATTCATATTTGCTGATAACAATGCCAATTCTGATCTCCCACGGGACCCCACGGGATATCCACGTGGGAGTCCCCTATTTGTCCCCAAATTTAATTTTTTTTTCTGTAATTCAACGGTCACCTGTAGGTTACCAGTGACCATTGCAAAAAATTTATATTTTTTCTTTTTTCCAACAGCTATATTTTTTTTACACTATATATATGTTCAAGTTTTTCACAAAATTTGAACATCAAATTACTTCAACACTCTACACATTTGCAATAAAATTATTTCTCCACAAAATTTCAACACCAAATTACTTCCATACTCTTTACTTTTGCAATAAAAAAATTTGTTCTTCATTTTTATTCCATAATTAGGCAAGTAAATGGAGAGCAAAAGTGATGTGTTTGTGCCACAAGTAAGCCCCGATCTACTTCCTCGAGAAGGACAAAGATTCTCTTCTATTGATGATGCATTCGAGTTCTACAATACATATGCTAACGCAGGCGGATTTAGGGTGCGTCATCACAGTAGTAAGAAGAGAAAGGATACGGGCGAGGTTTGGTGGAAGCAATTTACTTGTGCAAAACAAGGGAAGACCGATCTTCGATGACAGAATGACAAAAGGCACTAACAGCTAAGGACTGGAGAGAGAAATCGATCGCACACGAGAACAGAATGTAAGGCACAGTTGTCGATCAGTCAGCGTGTAGGTGCGGGCACATGGGGTGTCACATCTTTTAATGAGAAACACAACCATCCTCTTAGCTCACAAGAAGATGTCCATTTTCTACGCTCACACCATGAATTGTCAGAGGCTAGGAGGTGCCATGTCGAACAGTTGTCTGCCGTAAATGTACCAACGTGGCAACAAATTCGAATAATGGAGGTGGAGACAGGCGGGTCATCATCGATGGGACACCTCGAGTGAGATGTCAGAAACGCTCAAAGGGACCAACGTCTGGCGCTGATGGGGCAGGACGCAGAAACATTTATACAGTACATGGCCAATGAGAGGCGACGGGATGAAAACTATTTCTTTGCATACGAGACCTTCGGTGATGGGAGTTTCAGACGTTGTTTTTGGGCAGATTCGGAGTCGCGAAACAATTATGCTATATTTGGGGACTGTCTTGTGTTTGACACAACCTAAAACACAAACAAATATGGTATGATCCTTGCACCATTCGTAGGAATTAATCACCATCGCCAGACAATTTTATTTGGTTGTGGTCTCTTGAGCGATGAGACGACAAAATCTTTTGAGTGGTTGTTCGAAAAGTTCTTGGAAGCCATGCCAACACATGAGGCCCCCGGGCTTATTATCACATACCAAGATCAGGAGATAGGTAATGCTGTATCTAATGTTTTCCCTTCTGCATTCCATCGATTTTGTTTGTGGCACATTACATACAAATTTTCTGAAAAATTGGAACCCGTACTGTTTGCAATGCACAAGGATATCCTAATGAATATAATCCATAAGTCAGAAACTGTGGAGGAGTTCGAAAGCAGATGGAAGACATTAATGAGTAGCACTGCTTTGGGCAACAACGAATGGCTGCAAAATATGTATGAGATACGAGGGCACTGGGTACCGGCATACGTGAAACCATATTTTTCTGGTGGAATGTCGAGCAGCCAACGTGTCGAGTCGCACCATTCCTTCATGAAGCGGCACGTGAATAGGCATCACACCTTGATGGATTTTATAACAAGGTTTGACGGTGCTATTGCGCACCAAAGGCACGAGGAACAATATGAAGACCACATTAATTCGAGTCAGCTTCCTCGGTTGAGGACACACTTCGTGATGGAAGAGCAGATGTGTAAGGCGTACACGAAACAAAGTTTTTTCCTATTTCAGGAGGAGCTTTCTCAAAGCACATCGTACGGGATACGTCGTGTTGTAAATTCGCTTATTGTAAAAACATATGAGGTCGAACGCCAGTTAGAGGGGGATGACCATGGTGATGACGGGCAGTTTCTTAGAAAAAGAGAATGACTTCGCCTACTGAGAATGTGCGATGTTCTCATATGAGGGCACCTCGTGCCGCCATTTTTTGAGGTATCTCACGCAGAGAAACATTTACAAGTTGCCTCCATTTTATATCATTCGCAGGTGGACAAAGGATGTAAAATCCAGTCCAGTTTTCAACGCACCACCCTCGTTCAACAAACAAATGCCAATTCCCTCACGTCTTGGAGCAATGAGGGCAGAATCAAATAATTTATTTGACAATGCATCGCTATCTCATATCTCTACAGATTACGTGCTTAACGGGTTAAGAGACATGAAAATTGGAGTGAATGATTTACTTGTAACAAAGGGAGCAACCACATCATCAAGTAAGGGTAAATGCAAAGTCACACATGAGGATACTTCAGTCAGGGATTTAGAATCTGTAAGAGCCAAGGGCAATGGAAAACGAATAAAGTCCTCAAAGGAAAAATCAATGAAGCAAGCAAATCGAGTATGCGGAATCTATAGTAGACCCGGACATGACAAGCGAAAATGTCCAGACGCGCTGTCAGCAAAAGACAATGCCTATCGTCCCCATCCCTACTCATAGGAATCAGATGAGGCAACAACATATCATACACAATCCTATTCACAAAACTCATTTCAGGCAGAACCCTATCACCCCGGTCAAATGGATGCCTACCAACCTCCCAACTTCTTCGACTATGATGTATACGGATCATGGGAATGAATCATTAAAATTTAATTGTATTATTTTATTTTCACAATGTTGTAATGTAAGATTGTCTCATTCACGATATTTCATTTTAACAACGATGTTTAATTAAAAAAAATTAAAACACGAAAATCAATAAAACAAAATAAAAAAACGAAAACCAAAAAAAAATTATAAAAAACGAAAAATCGATAAAAAAACGAAAAAAAAAGAAAAAGAAAAAAAAACTAAGTTCAACAAAAAAAAATTAACTCACACGTGGATATCCTGTGTGAGAACGGGATATATAACAATGAATATTAAATAGGCATTTATTAAAAAATTAAGATATTAATATACTTCAACAAGGAAAATTATAATTTGGGACAAATAAAAAAGAAAAATGAACTTATCGTTATGGAACCGAGGAAGTATAATATTTATACAGAAAAAGATGATGATGATCATATAATAATAATAATAATAATCTATTCTATCTATCATCATCATATAAAAAGGCCTCCGTTTGGTAACACTGTTTCATTTATAAACTTGTTTATTTATGATTTCGAGGTAAAAGTAATGGTTGAAAATTGGAGAGAGAAAATGTGTGTGGTTGAAAAATGATTTGAGAAATTGTGTTTTTTATAAACATGTTTATAAACAAAAAATTCTTGGTTACCAAACGGAGGAGTCTCGCCCAAATTCCCGCTGAGATTTCCCACCAAAAGATCAACTTCATAAAAAAAAAAATAATAATAATTATTTTTATCAGCTTTCTAAGATCCCGCCCAGGCTGGCAATTCAAACCCGCATTCAATTCGTCAATGCAACATTTAATACCATCATATAGAATTAAATGCAAAACCAATTCAAATTTCAGATAGCACAGGTCCCATATTTCCGTCCCTGTATTGCTTCGAAACCAATTCAAATTTTAGACACCATTAAATGCTGTGCAGAGACATTTATTGAACTTTAAAAAATCAAAAATTGTTTTATTTATTAGCACATCTTCCTTGATACAGGTTCCAGTCATTGACATTTGACTGTAGACACTGTGAAGTTAATTTGCTTTCCAGACCACAGCTTCCACCATGGCAGGGGGATAGTATGTAAGTCTTCTGTTGTCTTTTCTATAGTTTATTTTGCTAATGATGTTTGGTCATTTGATTTTCATTTCTGTTGTTGAGAGTTGTTCCTTGGTCATTTTGGTTATTTCTTTATGTTCAGTCACACAATCTTTTACTTACTGAATTCTCTTGCTCAGGCTGCAAGTACATCTTCCTGTGCTGCTGCAAGGAAATTTCATAATGAGGTCGAGTTTGAGCAAGTGCCATTTCACCATGTGCTTTAAGAGGTCTGAACAACTTATTTTGACTTATTTTTCATCATTAATTGAGTACATAATTTATTTTTGAATTTTAAGTTTGAGCTCTAATACGAACTTTTGAATGGAGTGAGATTGGCGTCAATGTAGTTGTACCAACACCGTTTCCATTGTTCTCATTTTTCGGGACCAAGGCATCATTTACCGTAGATACCAATTTCTACGGTACATAACATCTTTGTTATAAAGAAACGCACTTGAGCTACTGTCGATCTACAAAAATGCTCTGTTTCTAAATTGTAAATGGTATTCTCGTGAATTGCTGGTAAAGTTGGAGTTCAGTTCTACACCTAGATGAAAATAGTAAATCAACAATCACTACAAGAATATCTTCCAACAGCGACAACAAATGTGGTCTCTGAAAGTCCAAATGATTGACCAATTAATGTTGAAGAACAAAAAAACATTGCAGTCCAAGAATGTATGGTCAAAATATAGGGAAAAGTTATTGACTTACGTGTAAAATTATTTATTTTATTGAGAGTGCATAGTTGAAAATGATTTTGGGGGAAAAAAATGGGCTTTAAAGAATTTGTACCAAATTGGATAAATTTATTTTGCAAGTCCCTTTTGGCCGCTATTTTATAAAATGCAATTGTTTTTCAAACATATTTTCACTAATACCGCTTATAGGATTCATAAATATTATCAAAATTTAATTACTATTTCACCAATTTTTATATTGAAAATTTGATTTTTAACAAAATTGAACTGAAAATTAGGCTATCAAAAAGTTAAAAAAAAAACAAAAAAACAAAAAATATTATAGTTCTTTGTTCAGTGTACCTTTACTCAATATTACAACATCATTTGTTGTTGAAGAGCAAGCCCTAGTTACCAAGGATGTTGATGAATGTGATCAAACTGCTCAAGGTACCTTTTTACTAGCATCTGCAACTTCAATTTTTTGGACCTCTCGCATCATTTAACGTGGTTATTTCATGGCATTTATTTGTTTACTTTAGTTTCTTTAATTCTTTAAATTTGCTATGCTATTCAAATTATTTACATGTTTAAAGTTTAAGCGTAATATTGGAAGGTTAAAAACAGACTTTCTATATTGTCTTTGATCAATACTAAAAATTTTGTAGCATTCTTTTACTCTGGTTGATAGCATTACTTTTTCTTCATATTATATTGAATTTGGTTGTGATTTTCTTATTTGAATTTGCAGAGAATGTATCCCTACAAAATATGCAGTCATCGAATAAAGGCATTGACTGGTGCAATTTTAGTTTTACACAGTTGAAGGAATCCGTGTAATTTATAGAAATTTGTGTATTAAATATTTTTGCAATTACGTTTTGAAGGAAGATCTAAGGACATAGGTTTCTCCAATTGGCATGGAGGTTAGAATTTAATAATTTCTCAAATATTCGGCAGTAATGAAGATTTCATATGCAATTTTTATGCTCCTGAGTTTATATTTTATATCTACATGAAGTTTTTTTGTCCTTTTTTTCTTTTTCTTTTTTTGATTCCAGTGGGATAAGTTTAACATGGTGTATCAATACAAGTGGAACTTCTCAAATTTAGAGCTGAGTTGCCCAATGTTAATTGTCGTTGTTTAATTTTGATTTGTGACATTTATGTTGAACTGTCCTTTATTTTTGATCTTCAAGGACGGTAGTTATTCAAGGTCATTGATTATAAATTGTTTCTAAATCTACCTATAGGGGTTGGATTTGGATTTACATCTACTTTTATATCCTTTTCAATTGCTTTATTAATCCATTTACACTTACCCATACATTCCCTTCTAATTTAACATCAAAGTATATGTTGTTTGTGTTCTGTCTTGCTCGGTGCCTTCATGCCTTTTATAGTGATAATTTTTTCTTTCAATAGCTGTATTTACTATTTAGCTCATCGTTTTGTGTGTAAGAGTAGGGACTCAAATAATGAGAAACAAAGGCATCTTAATCTATCAAATTTTAACAGTTCAACTATGGTAGCCAGGATTAGTGTTCTACTAGGTTTGTCGTGATCAGACTTATATTTGCTACAGGTGGAGAAGCTTACGCTGCGTTCTCTTTGACGTTTTCCAGCCGTTTTTCGTTTTTCATTTTCGAAAACGCGGAAAACGTGTTCTCATGCGCCGTTTTCGAAAAAAAAATTCGAAAACGTTTTCAAAATTTGTAAAGGAAATGGAAAACGTGAAAATCACGTTTTCCGCGTTTTCCGAAATTTATACCTATTAAGTGGAAAACGTGCGTTTTCCACTTAAAAAAAAAATTAAAATAATCAAAAAAAAATTGAAATTTGTCAAAATTTGTCATTTTTAATTACATTATTGGTCCCTGATTTTGAAAACTTGTCATTTTAATCCCCAAATTTTTAATTACATTATTGGTCCCTGATTTTTCAAAACTTGTCATTTCAGATTTTGTTGCGCGTTAGTTCGAAAATTTTACTTTTCTTTCAATTTAGTCCTTCTTGTATTTGCTTTATAGGTTATTGTCTTCAAACATGTATAACTTTTGATGTACAATTCGGAATTGCACTCTGTTTTTTGCGTCGAACTCCAAATTCAACCATCTTTCTGATGATGTATCATGCGCTTAATTATTAAACATTTCTTTTTTACTTTTGTATTGTAGACACTTATTTTGTAAGGACATCATTAATTAACGTAAATTGATTTTTGTAAATTTTATTGAAACTTAAATTTTAAACGTTATGAGTGCTTACCAGAAGGATGTATATATATAAAATATTAAATGGAACGATTACTTTAGAAGGGAAAATTACTACCCAAATATGGAACGATTACTTTAGAAGGGCAACATGAATTTTTGAACTATTTTGGTATAACCAAATTGTGTGATAGGGGTTATTTTATTTATTTTTGTTGTGCAACTCAAACATGATATCTTTATTTCATTTATATTCACAAACAATATAATTACAAGTATACAGAAATAATTTTCTTCAAAATTTTAAAGAGAACGCGTTTTTCAGTTTTTCATTTTCGAAGACAGTTTTCAGAAATAACAAACCAAATGCGTTTTCAGCAATTTCAAAAAAAGTCACAGAAAATGGAAAACAAAAAATATTTTCAAAAATGAAAACAGGAAACTGAAACATAAAGAGAACGCAGCCTTGGCGTTTTCCAGTCGTTTTCTGTTTTCTATTTCCGAAAACGCGAAAAACGCGTTCTCTTGCGCCGTTTTAGGGAAATTTTTTTGAAAATGCTTCCAAATTTTATAAAGGAAATGAAAAGCGTGATTTTCACATTTTCCAAATATTATAACTATAATGTGAAAACGAGGGAAAATGCGCGTTTTAACATTAAAAAAAATTAAAATAATCAAAAATTTTGAAATTTGTCAAAATTTGTCCTTTTTAATTATATTATTGGTTCCTGATTTTTAAAACTTGTCATTTTAATCTTCAAATTTTGAATTTTTTTTGAAAATACCCTTATTTATTTGCAACTTAGGTCCCTCAACTTCAGATTTTCTTGCACATTAGTCCCCAAATTTTACTCTTTTTTTTTTCTTCCCAATTTAGTCCTCATATTTGCTTTATAGGTAATTGTCTTCAAACATGTATAACTTTTGATATATAACTCCGAATTGCACTCCATTTTTTGCGTCGAACTCCAAATTCAACCATCTTTCTGACGATGTATCATGTGCTTAATTATTAAACATTTCTTTTTTACTTTTGTATTGTAGACACTTATTTTGTGAGGGCATCATTGATTAACATAAATTGATTTTTGCAAATTTTATCGAAACTTAAATTTTAAACGTTATGAGTACTTACTGGAAGGATGTATATATATGAAGTGTTAAATAGAATGATTACTCTAGAAGGGCAAATTGTTATCCAAATGTGAAACGATTACTTTAGAAGGACAATAGGAATTTTTGAACTTTTTTTGCATAACCAAATCGAGTGATTGGGGCTATTTGTGCAACTCAAATATGACATCTTTATTTCATTTATATTCACAAGCAATATAATTACAAGTATACAGAAATAGTTTTGTGCAAAATCTTAAACAGAACGTATTTTCCAAATTTTCATTTTGGAAGACAGTTTTCAGACACCACTGAAGCTAGAAATCTGATGTGAAATTTCTTCCACTCTTTGATAAGTTGTCTTTTTTAATATTTCTTTAAAATTGTGTAAAGATATGCTATAGGTATTTTGATGTGATCCTGAAATGGCATAAAAAATGAGAAATAAAGATACGGACAATTCAACAATATTTAACATAGGAAAATGAACATGTTTCATGTTGGGCTCGAGTCGAGATTCAAATCAGATCAATTAATGTCAAAGGATCAGAAAATTGGGTAGAAGATGCATAACGGCCGTAACATTGTTTCTCACAACCGTAACTACTTATGGATTTCACGGCGGCATCACATTTCTCATGGCCGTAAATGAATATTGGTATTTTTGTTTAGAATGAGATTTACAGCCGTAATTAACATCAATCTTCACGGCCTTAACTAATATTGAGACATTTTGATCCGAGAAGAACTTACGGCCGTAAGTCCGACTTTTACGGCCGTAAGCGGCGCGAATCAGATTTTCGGGATTTTAGTATTTCAGTTGATCCTTTATTGGTTTTTAATTCTTTTTCCAATTTTGGTTATCTTGGTTATTTTAGCTATTTTACCCTAATTAGAATTCTATTCAGAGTCAGTTAGCGACTAAGGTTTATTTTGCCTATTTATATGCTTTTCCATTGAATGGAAAAGTAAGATTTTGATGAATGAAAAATATATTGAGTGTTTTCTCAACATTGTTCTGGAATTGAACAAACTTCGAACTTATCAAATATTGTGGGATACTTGTGGCGTTCAACAAATCGAACTTATCAAAAGCGTGTGCATCCTTTGTGGCGTTCAAACCATTACGGTTCTTTTTTCCACATCGTAACGGGTCTTGGGTTTAATATACCCATGGTTCTTATGTCGTGAGGCTAGGGTTGTAATGTTCTCGTCAGTTCCAACTTGAATTCGAAACTTTCCAAGCGTTATTCCGCGAGTTACGACACGGACCCCCTCCCGGGTTCGCATCATATTTACTACTTTAACACTGAAAGTTTTTCTTTTTTCAGCAACATTAACACTTTGAATCTTGCACTGCAATAGTAAAAAAACACTCGAATTGTATATCAATTGCACGATATAAGCATGTAGTTTTGAAGGAAACAACACTAAGATGGAATTCTACATTTTTCCTTTAACGAAGACAATTTCCTTTGATAGTCTCATATGCCACGATTATTAACAAGAGTGAAGGCCAATCTCTTTTGCATGTTGGACTTTTTTTGAAAATACTTGTATTCAGTGTTGAAAATTATATTATAAAATGTGTTGAAAATTATTTAGCTAACCCGAAAATGTTTTAGTCCATATAACTTAGGAATATTCCTTATTTTTGGGTTCATAAGTTTTCCACTTAAATTATTAGCCTATTTTTTTATTATTAAAGATAATATTGATGAATCCAATCAATATTTATTCCTATGATTATTAAAATTATAATTTAATAAAATATTTTATTTATTTGTTGTTCTTAATAATATATATCATACGTGTAGTTGTTAGTATCAAAATTATATTTTAATTATTATTATTGTTATCTTTAATATCATAAATCATATTTTCTGAATTATATATCATAAATCGTATTAAAATTATGTTTTGATTATTATTATTATTATTATTTGGATGTTTTGATTATAATTTCCATCATTAATTTGTTGATATCAACTTTTTGTTATCAATGCATAAATTAAATGAAGTTTTTTTCCTATTTTTTTGTTTTTTAAGTTTCAAATTCGATAAAATTTTGTAATAAAATGTTATGTGTCTTTTTTTTATATGATTGTATAATCAATATATTTTTATAAATTTTTATCAAAATCATTTTCATTGATAGAAATCTCGTGCATCGTACGTGAGAAAAATCTAATAATAATAATAATAATAATAATAATAATAATAATAATAATAATAATAATAATAATAATAATAATAATTAGGCATGGGTATTTTCACCGAAACCGATTTGAAATCGGAGGTTCTGGTCCGGTTCCAAAAAATATATATTAGGAACCGGAACCGAAAATCGAAAATCAATTAGGTTTAGGTAGGTTCTTGGTTCTTGAAACATAACCTTGGGTATCCGAATGGAATAGATTTTTATATAGTTTTTTATTTTTTGCAATTTTATACACTAAGAAAATGTACACAACTTAAAAGTCTAATTTAGTAGTAATTTTTTTAAAATTCTAGACTAATACTAAAAAATCAAGACTTGCTCCTACCTTTTTACCTCTCACCTCACATTAGAATGTTGCATTTATGAGTTAGTTTAATAATATTTGCAATTTGAGCTTTCTATGAATCAGAAGATTGAGTTGTAATTTAAGTTGATGAATTAAAATTTTTATTTTTTATAATTCAGACTTTTAATTTTTTGCATTGTTTATAAACTTAAGTGTTTGTTTCAATTTTTTTTATAATGCGTTACAATTAAATTTGATATATTCATAGTTTAGACTGTAGTGTACCTTTTTTGTTATCTCGAGTTCATTATTCTCTATTTAAAATATAATTAATCTCCTCTACTGAGTCAAGTAATTGAGTTTCTTAGCTCAATTTCTCCCCTTGCACAAATATTGTCGAGTAGTAACGTATTCAGTATACGTATCGAAAAGACTTATATGAAAATATTTATTTAATGCGTATATAAAGAAAATATTCTGGATAAAACAGAACCCGAATCAGAACCGAATGTTAGGATTTGGGTTTGGTTCCAATAATTACAAGAACCTGAATGATTCCAATTTTGAAATACTCGAAGTACAATAGGTGATTCCATGTATTGAAATATCCGGGCCAACCCACCTGGCGCTCGGACCTAATAATAAATTAATAATAACAATAATTGGATATCTCATTAATTAGTCACATTTTCCAACTTCTCGCGTGGATTACTAGTGTCATTATAATGTGACTATGCAGATTGGATATATCACTAATTAGCCACATTTTCCAACCTCTCGCGTGGATTATAAGTGCCATTATAAATGTGGCTATGCAGGTTCCGAAGGAATGGAGGACGGATCCAAGTTGGGAATGAAACACCCGCAGCACCCTAGAGCTACCTTAGAAAGTCCCCCTATCAAATAGCTATCCATTTCATCCCAGCAGGACCCTATCAGAACTGTAAGGATTATATCGATCACTTGATATTGTTGGCCCTGTAGCGCAGTACAAAGGACAAGATTTCATTTGTTTTAATATTGCATCACGATAAAACGGCCTGAAGAAAACTATGCTATTGCCCTCTTGTGAGTTCAAATCTTTTGAGAAAAATATCTATCTTCTATTCAAATAATGGCACCACGGGCCACAAGTAGAGAATGAGTACATTACCAACTTTAAATAAAAATCACCAGTCATAATTTCAATCCTCTCTTACATTCCATGAAATTATAGATAACCCTATATCACTTGCTCATACTAATATTGCAGATTAATTATTTAAATGATTATCAATTACTCAGCTCAGTTTGCAGTTTACTATCAGCATTAATCAATAACCGGACTTTAAGCGAGCATGAGCCACAAGGAAGAACAACAGATGCTGGTAGAGATCTTGTCGTTTGCAAAAAATATTTCCTCCCATTTTTCAACAACGGATATCCCATATCTGACAACTCGAAAGAATCGATCAGGAAGTAATCGCCACATCTGCAACCGTACGAAAGCTCAAAAATATCACCATCCTCTTTCAGTGACAGATCCTCTAATCTGATATCTTCAGCAGTTGCAGAATCCTGACTCAAAGATCGCAGCTCGTTATCATAAAGTGCACGAGAATTTGAATCTCCAAGGATTTCCCAAGCCCTCTGTACCTCTAAAAACTTACTGGCCAACTCATTTGCAGGATTTGATGGTTGGGATGTCGTTTGCATTTTATCTGGATGATAACTCAGAATGGCACTTCGGTAGCATGTACGAATTTCTTCAAAGCTAGCATCTTCCTTCACATTGAGGATCTCATAATGAGATTTGTGGGTTAAATTTCCACTCTCAATCATGACTTAACACTGCACGTATCAAAAGATTCATTACAAGAGCATCAAATGTAAATCAGACTACAAGTTTGGCTATGCTTAAAAGGTTTTCTAACAGGTTAATAAGTAAGTTCAAAACAAATTATTCTTTTATTGATCAGAGGACGTAATGAATTATTTATTTTGACACTAGGTAAGTGTTACTTTCAGGAAAATAATAATAATAAAAATAACTTTTTATTAAAAATAAGTAATTTAAACACGTTGGGAAAAAAGGTTACTTAAAAGTAACTTCATTTTTATTTTTTTTGTAAGCTTAGCCAAAGATGCCATTAGAAAAACTAAATGCAAAGTTGAAGATCAAACAAGGGCGAAAACAATGCACCAAATATTTACTAAAATAGTTCCCGAATTCTGCAATTGGTAGAAACCAAAGTTCCTGTTATACCACTATATGGCGTTGAGAGTTTTCTTGCTACTTCACAATTTTGAATCAAAATATAGAGTCCTCGTAATCCTATCAGGTTAATAGGCTATCCTAGTTATATATCTTCTAGGATCTATCCATTATGGCTTCTTCAAATACCTCAACAATAACTACTAGGGAGCTTAATTCATGAATGAACTTCTTCTCTTTGGGCCCTAACAAATGTACTACTGTAATGTGATAACCAACATATGAGCATAATCATCGGGCAAAGCCACAAAATAGAAGAATAAAACCAAAAGTTTACCATGTTTGCAAATCCAGTCCCAAAAGCCACCCAATTATCATTCTTTTAGGTAGCACCAAGTTTCTCCTCGTTTTACTTGAACCACCAGAATTTAACGGGAATGTCACCTTTTTACCCAAACTAAGGTGACTCAAGTTACTGATAATTAGTTGGCAGCTTTAGTCTTCAGGAGTTTGCTCTGACTAAAGGTCTCAGTTCAGTCTATACCATTATTTCGAAATAAAGATCCACACTTCCAATAGAACTGGAAACATGCCAAAGAAACCACATATCACCCCAAAGTCGACTTTCACTTAATTCCTTAAGAAAATAACTTATTCTAAAATCATATAATGGGCCTATATTGCATCAAGTTTGCAACCATTTTAACCAATAGGGGCTAACTAAATACAAATTTTGTCACATGTTAAATACAAGAACTTTAGATAATTAAATTCTATATAAGCAATTTTCCAAAATATCAACGCATCTCAGTTTTTCATCTTCTTTTGTTCTTATCATTTTAACATTACAACATTTAACATATTCATTTCACCGGTATAAATAGCATCCATCAGAGGTTACAAACAGTATCGAGCAAGCCCACAACAAAATTATTGTACAAATGAAAAGTAAACATTCATTTCTTATATATACACTTTTAATTGTTAGATAACTTTACACCAGTTAAAATGACAGTCGCACAATATTGTGCACAAACAGATCAACATATAAAGAACAAGAACCCCCTTTTCCTCTCAATTTCAACTTCATTTGAGGGTTCACGTACCAATAAGATGTGAAGGTATATTCAAAGACATAGTCCTGCTGGAGGCTTCCACCATTCCAATAAGATGTGGAGCACCAAAATTTCCCCATCAGCTATACTAAGCCCTTGTTTTAGCCCCCATGAAAACTCATTTCTTCTTAAACTTGTTTTCAACCACACATTCTCCCAATAAAATAATTTGCACGTAAAACCAAAAAAATTTCTTAATTTTTAACTGCAACTTCTCCGAAAAATCACTATAACTCATTTTTGGTGAATAATGGGGCTCAACAAAGGCTAAATAATATGCAATATCAACCCCCAAACATCAATAACAAATAATTAAGCCTGAAAGAGTAAAAGGTCGGATGAAAAATGATTGGGCATATTAACTGCCGCCATTGGATTTTGGCCCTGGGTATTTCATGTATTACACTTGAGGCATAGTCAATTTTCATGGAAAGGAGAAAACAGTAAACAACCGCATCAAAAATTCTAGAGTGTTGTAAAAAAAATGTTGCATCACATTAATAATCTACATCACATTTTCAAAATCAAATAATTTAATATCTAAATCACATAATCTAAAATTGAGCAAATCCAAATCATATTATCTAACATTATCTCACATTCTCAAATTTAAATTTCAAAATCACATTCTAAATATCAATATGAAATGACGTTCTCTAAATCAAATAAGATAATATAAATCATATAATCTAAAAATTGACTAAGTCCAAATCCATTATCGCTCACATTCTAAAATCAAATTCAAATCTCAAAATCACATTTTCACTAACCTCGCAAACTCGCAGTCAACTGATCAATCTCAACGCATTGAAGAATCAAGATGCTTAGCCCTAACATGCAATTACAAATTTGACTATCTGAGAATGAGGTTAAAGTCAAATGGGATTAAATTATAACAAATTAAATTCAAGCTAACAAATGTACTCCTAAAATAAAACTAAGAGAGAAAATTCCTCAACTTCTTTTATGTCATGATTGATGCCCAGTTAGTGATGAACTTCAATCAATAACAGCAATGCAAGTAATGAAGAAGCCGAAATTAATGAATATAAACTGAATTTGTGAACTCTTTTTGTATTTCCTATATTGATAACATCTATTACAATGCAGGGAATTCAATTAAGGGCAGCAGGAATCAATATCAACAGAAACATAAAATATGCAGCTGTGTTTGAAGATGAATTACAGTAATTAAATGACATAAGAATAGAGTATGAGATGAGAAAGAGAGAGAGTATGGGGTGAGGAAGAAATTAGAATAGGAGAGCAGGGGGAGAACGTGAGAGCAGAGGAGGAAGAAAGAAGTCTGTTGCAACAGAGGAATATTCATTTCACACCTGATTCTCCTTCTTGGGTTGTTATTTATAGATTTGTACAGAACATTCTAGATTAGCTAGGTGCAGGGAAGTCACGTGTGTAAGGCTGTGAGGTTAACTATGGTATGAGGGGTTAACTACGACACTTTATCAATTTTTTCTACAGTAAATATCTAGTCAGACCTTGAATTTATTAACTCCATATTTAGCCAACTTTTGGTTCTATTGCTTCATGAAATTCTGATTCTTGATTGTGTCGAAAAATCACACAGAAAAGAGCATGTTTGGATGTGGCTTATTTCTAAAAGAAGTCCCAAACAAGCCAAGGGCTATCAAATTTATGTTCCAGGGGTTCAGTTTAACTGTCAAATATGTGCAAGTTTCAATTTTTTAAAGATAATCCCACTACCTATTTTTCAGCAAGCCTTCCAAAATTTTTGAAATTTGTATTTATCCGACACGAATAAAATCTTATGTCACAACAATGAGGATGTGCAAAATGAAATGTATTGTAAGCATGTGAACATCCTTTCACAAAGGTTGCAAAGATACCCAAAATCTACGTGATAAAACTGAAAAGTGAGCTGTAAACATAAAGCATCTTGAGACTTGAATCGATGGGAAAAATAACCTCGAAGTCTCGATGTTAGAGTCAGAGAAGAAAGAATTTTACCGGCGATTCGGCGACCTTCAGGCCTCAGGAATCGCAGATAGCCAGATACGAAGACGAACCTCCAAGAAACGCAGATACGCGGAGCCTGTGAAGTGAGTGTCAATTGTGGCCTGTGGTCTGTGGAGGCCGGAGGGCTAGAGGAGAGGGAGGGTTTTTGGGCGTAAAGAAAGGTTTGGGCTAGAGAAATATCGAGACTTCAATCCTCAATCGTGATTTACATTTGGATTATTTTCCAGATTACTATCATTCCTTTATTTCCTTAAAATCTCAATATATATACATATATCGGTGGATCTATATCAAAGTTTTGTTTCAATAATTAAATGTAAATTATAATATTTAAATTTAGTTTTTACATAATTTTTTTAACTTGTAAATTTTATGTTAATCTACTTTTTTTTTTTATTTGTGAATATTTATAAATATTACGACCAAATCGATCTAAAAAAATCGAAATTTGATCAAGGGAATAAAAATATTAAAAAATTTAAAATGTGTAAATTAATATAAAAATTCAAATTATAATGAAAATTAATATAATGGATTTAAATTATATATCTCACATCAAAATTTTATAAATTGATAACTAAATTTAGGTAAAATTTGTTCCACGTGGAGATGTAAAATAAGATGCAAATGTGGATTTTTTTTTTTAGATATTTGGTTGGAATTCTATTTTTCATATATATTTTACATACCGTCATTGAAGATCAATTCGACGACTTTAGGGATGTAAATCACTAAGTGGGTGTAATTTAGATTACAATTGAAGTTGCTCTTAACCCTTGTTTGATTGTCATACTTTTTGAAAAAAAGAGTTTTGAATAGTAGATTTAGAAAATCGTGTGATTAAAAAGTTGTTTGAAAAGTAAAAAATTGTGAGCTTAACTTTTTGAATGTTTGAGATTAATTACTATAGAAAAAAGTAATACTATTTTTTATAAGAAAGTATGGTTGTCAAACAAGGGCTTACTACATTAGATGACAAAATTAATTTTTATTGTCAAAAAAAAAAAAAAAAAAAAAAACAATTACAAAACACTTTACTATTACTAAAAAAAAATTAAAAAATGTCATAAGTATCATGCTGTGTTATTTAGGGCTGCACAAAAAATCGTCAAACCGCAAACCGAATCGAAACTGTTGGTTTTAAATCGTTGGTTCGGTTCCACGCGGACCCGCCAATATTTTCAAATCAAACTGTTTCAAAATGGTTTGGTTTAGGTTTCAATTTTTAAAAACCGTTTAAACCAAACCAAACTGCTAATTTTTTTTATTAAAAATTAATTTTTATTCATTTAAATTTAGAGTTTTTTTCTCAAAAAAATTCAAATTTATCTAATGAATAAAAGTTCTTGTCCAGTTTTTTTTTTAAAAAAAGTTCTCGTCTAATGTCCCACCACAAAATCCCATTAACCTTTAACTCATACCACATTTTAACAACGTACTCCAATCCTAAGACCTCATTAACATATAACCCACACCATCCTTAAACCACATACTCCAATCCCAAAAGCCAATTTAATTGAGATTCAAACAAAAAACGTTCTCATCTCTTAATTCAATCAATAATTTTTTTTATTCGTCTTCCTTGCTTCCTTCCAACTTTCAAGTTCCTCTTTACTAATGTCAGTTAAATTCTTAAAAACAATAGACAGAGGCGATATGTGTACTTCCAATTTCTTCCTGCATTTGATTTTATTTTAGAGAGTCATGGAAGATTTTTCGATCTATATCAGAATATTCGAATCAGGAAAAGAATTTGAATATCACATTTTTAAGTTTCTTTGCAAGCAATATCATTCGATTATTTTATTAGAATTTATTTCTTATTGAATTCCAGAATCTGGACAATAAAGGTAAGCCAGCAAGAAGAGAGCCAAGACAAATGTAATTACTGTGAAAAATTGTATAAGCATCATACTAATATTTTCGGGACTAGTACTTTATCAAATCATATCACACATTTATGTAATAAAAGTATCTGTATATGGTTTCAAATAAAAATAAAAAAAGAATGACTAGATATGGTATGTCTAAGACTAGTGATTTTTCTAAGAATTTTGATGGTGATGACTTGTCATGTTTGTTCGGAAAGAAGTTATGAAACAAATACAATGCAATTACAAATTTATAATTGTTTTTTAACTTCATATTTTTATTTTGAATTGAAAACAAATTCGAATGGATTTAGATTAGAAAAGAGGTATATCTATTATCTTAATACAAAATTGGTACAAAATAGTAGTATAAATAGAACTACAATCTATACATAATTTGCTAACTAGTCCCTAACTATTCTAGACTATAATATTGGTATATACATTTCAGCACTCCCCCTCAAGTTGGAGTATAGATGTTAATCATGCCCAGCTTATTACAAATATGATTGATTCGAACCCCATTAAGAGCTTTTGTAAAGATATCTCCTAATTGTTCTCCAGTCTTCACATATCTCATAGAGTTTGATCTTACTGTGTAGTACGATAAAAATCTTTACACACATCATAAATGAGAGAAATATTCCCCTTCCCAGAGTACACAGAATACAAATAATTCACCAGTTCTTTAACATACTCACAATGATCCACCAAATTAATTAATTCACTATCAATGGAATTTTGAAGTTGCAAAAATATTCGAGCATCATCTCACAACCAGGTCTGTTTTGTATCATTAGTGGGTGGGTCCTCGGTGAGATGCTTATCATTTTCCATACAACGAAGATATATTAGAACAGTCTTTCTCCAAACTATATAGTTAGACCCATTAAGTTTGTGTTCCGTGATTTTGGACATCACTGGAATCATATCAGTTACACAAACATTTTTATTTTGACCTATAACAATTTTCAATCTTCAATAGCAAGAAGAGACCCAAAAGCACAAAATGTAGGTGCTAAAATACCTAGAAAAAGAAATGTAGAAGCTCTATAGTCCCAGAACACAATCTTAAGCGGCAGTTTCACCTGGAACTGAGGTCTGAGGTCGGAGATACACGTCGGTGCCGGCAGTGGAGGCACTAGAAAGACCAGGGTCAGCGTCAGAATGGATGGTCGACGTCGAAATGGACAGACAGAGATCTGAAATCGCGAGTGAACCGCGCAGAGCAGACTCGCGCGAGCAATATAGGTCGCGAAAAAGACTTCTTGGGCCAAGTAAAAGGTCGTCGACATCCTGGCAGGTCGCCGGTGCTAGAACAGGCTGGGTATGGGTTGGGTCAGACAAAAAATCGAGGGCTAGGGTTCCAACTGGGCTCTGATACCATGAAGATTAGAAAAAGAGGTATATCTATTATCTTAATACAAAATTGGTACAAAAGAGTAGTATAAATAAAACTACAATCTATACATAATTTGCTAACTATTCCCTAACTATTATAGACTATAATATTAGTATATACATTTCAACATCTAACATTATTAATTCTCGAATTTGCTTATATATTAACTTATTTTATCTTTATATTAAAATATACGAGTTAATTTCACATCTAAAATATATTATATTCTGTCGATAGTAAAAACCGCGAATTAAAACTGAACCAAACAGTAAAAAATGGTTTGGTTTGGTTTGTAAAATGAAATGGTTTGGTTTAAAAATATGTCAAAAATCGTCCAAACCAGACCGCGTTCACCCCTACTAATATAATTTTTGAATTAAAAGAGCCACCAAATAATGACCAGTGTCCCAATCCCAACCCCAACCCAATCCCACCTATCCCACCCACCCACCCAACCAAACCCACCCAAACTGAATGTTTTTCTTCTACTTTTCAACATCCACACCCCACCTACCCCTACCCCACCTATCCTGACCCCACCCATCCACAAAGTCACAGTAAATTACATCACAAAAAGTTACAGTTTAGTCACAATTACAAATTTATTAAAAATCCACCATGCCTCCCACCCCACCCCGCAAAGTCAAAGTTAGTCACAAAAAGTTACAGTTCGATCACAATTACAGATTCAGTTGTAAATTTCACCTCGACCGCCACCCCTACCCCCATAAAGTCACGATTGGTCACACAAAATCACGACTCGGTTACAATTATAAATTTAGTTGCAAATTTCACCCCATCTCGACTTACGTCACCCACAAAGTCACAGTTGATCACACGAAGTCATAGTTAAATCATAATTACAAATTTAGTTGCAAATTTCACCCACCCATATCGCAAAGTCACAGTTTGTCAAACAGGGTCATAGTTTGGTCACAATTACAAATTTAATAGCAAATTTCACCCCACTTACCCCACCCTACCTGCAAAGTCATAGTTGGTCACATAAAGTCACAGTTCAGTCACAATTACAAATTTAATCGCAAATTTCACCACAACCCAATCCAACCGACCCCGGCCCACCCAACCTACCTACAGGAAGGTCACAGTTGGTCACACAAAGTAATAATTCAGTCACAATTACAATTTTAGTTGCAAAATTCAACACACACCACTAAACATGACCTACAAAGTCGTAGTTGATCACAAAAAGTTACAGTTCTTCACAATTATAAATTTATCGCAAATTCAACCCCGCTCCGACTCGACCCGCACCACCCCTTCCACCTATAAAGTCACAATTGATCACACGGTCACAATGACAAATTTAATCACAAAATCCCTTTTCCAACCCCACCCCATCACACTCCACTAGAAAAGTCACAGTTGGTCACACAAAGTCACAGTTTGATTACAATTAATAATTTAGTTGAAATTCACCCCATATCACCTACCCTACTAGCAAGGTCATAGTTGGTCACAGTGTCATTTTATTCGGTCACACAATGTCATAGTTCAATTGCACGAGGTTACAGTTCAATCACACGAGGTCACCGAGGTCACAGTTCAGTCACATGAGGTCACAGTTCGATTGCATAAGTCACAGTTCGCTTACACAGTCACAACTCAGTCTCACATAGTGATATTTGATAAAATTGTATGTCACATCACGTCCTCGTCTAATGGTCACACAATGTCATGGTTGGTCATAATATCTAATATAATTGGTCATAATCATCCATAATTTGTCACATATTATTTATTTATTGGTCACAAATCACTCGTTTCTTAACCTAGGTTAATCAAATAGTTTTAGTCACATATTATTTATTTATTGGTCATACAACTTATTCGTTTTCTTGGTCATTATTAGTCAATATTTTTTTGTCACAATTATCTAATAATGGCTCACTGTCTATACTCGTCACAATTCACATTTAGAAGATATTTTTGTCACAATTACCTAATAATTGATCGCAATTACCTTTAATGAGTCACAGTCACTATTCAAGTCAGTCAACTCAACCCAACCCAACACACAAAACCTCTCCCCCACCCAAACCCACCCACCCCACCCCACCCCAACCTACCCAACCCAAGCCAGTTACCCTCTTCCACTACAACTCCACCATGATTGGGCACCACAACAAAAAAATTGAATCTGACTCAAGCAAAATCAAATTATCACGCAACTCCTGTGTTGCAATCAATAAATCAAAAGAAGATTTTTTTTTTTTTTTTGGATGAAACACAATTTCTCAATCAAAATATTTGCATAAATCTGGATGAAAATCTGCAGGATCTTCAGTGGGTGAAACCGCAACATCATTGTCCTTTATCTTATGTCGTAGGGATCTTCAACGCTTCGCAGGGGGAGAGGTCGGAGAGTGGAAATGCAATTAGAGTGATTAATCTAGAAATTAATTAGAGTTTTAAGAATGGGTTTTGAAGATTTGAAAGGAAATTTCTTGGTAGAGGAGAGGAATTCTTCGCCTCATCTTTGGAGTGATGATCAGAGTTTTTCTCCTCCAATCACTAACACCTCATATCTGCCTCCAATCATCAACACAAACCACCCACTGTATCAACATCACCGCATCCAAATATAGACACAAATGAAACAACAACAAACCTGCAACGACAACAATCGCTAGAGGCTCTGTGGGGAGGGAAGCAATGGTGCAACTTCTAGATCGGAGCAGTGGCTCTACTATTAGACCGAATTGCCGCTGCATCTATGCAAGTAGTGGCGACGTTGCTTCCATCTAGTAGCAGCAAGAGGTCGAAGGAGGGTGTTACGGCGGTGGCCTGGGTGGGAACGTGAGTATGGAGAGTTGCTGGTCACTGGTCGTCGATGAGATGTGAGAGATAGAGAGAGAACCAAGCGTGAATAGAGAGAGGCGTGTGAATTTTGATTGATTAATTATAAAGAAAAATTATTAAAAAATGTTAATTTGTTAATTACCACCTGATTTTTTAAAAATATAAAATTCATCAACTTATTATTACAAAGTGATCTTAAAAAGTATGTTCCATGTAGTTTTCCCTTTTTGTATTTCTACTATTGATTTTATTGGTTTGAGTTGGGGTTGTAATTGGGCGGAGCTAATTTCTTTTTGAGAAAATTACACCATCTAAAATCTTTTAATCTTCAATTTCAAAAATCAAGTGTACGTGTTATTCATACAAAAATCAGGTTATAATTTAATTTTAATATTAATAATAAATATTACAAAATAAATTTATAATTATCCTCACCTCCATCCCAACCCTACATAACAAACCCAGCCCTAATTTAACGGCAATCCCTCTCCATTCTTCTCCATTGCTTCCTTTGACAACAACTATCACACACTGCCACCAATGAGATCTCCACCTCCACCAAAATCCCCACCACCACTGACCCAACCCCGCCTTTTCCTTCACCTCCACCTATGCTGATGTGTTTCGGACCCTCGACAATCGGAGTCATAACAGGCTTGACGGGAAAAGTTAAATATTCAAGTCAAATAAAAGTGCAATCCAGTCAACCATGTCGAAATTAGATCCATAATATGTGTTTTTCGAGTAGAAATGAGCCACTAAGCAAAACTCATGGGCAAAAGCCATTGAGCCGACTGATTTTATGGCCAAATTCCATCATTTGGGGCTTCAAAACAGTAAGTCAATTATGCAGACGGAAATTAGGGTTTTTGCGTATTTTTAGGTTAAATTTTGTTTTTAATTATTTGTTTTCCTATTTTAGAATTTTAGTTTAATTATAATTCTATTTTGAGTAAATTAGCGACTAGGTTATTTTTCTTATTTATACGTTTTCCCCATTCATTGTAATTCAGATTTGAGACTTTGATTTTGATATAAAACAGTTTTATTGAGGATTCAATAAAAGTTATAGGTGGATTCCTATATTTTTTTCGAACTTATCAAGAATATTTCTTGTGGCGTTCAAATATCGAACTTATCAAATATTTCTTGAGAATATTTGTGACGTTCAAATCAGAGACTTATCAAGGAGATTGGACAATTCCTTGTGGTGTTTCAAAAGTCGTGGTTCTTTATTCCGCATCGTCGAGCCATCACGTCATGAATATCGGGTCATGATTCATCCGTCCAACCACAACCTGGGTTCGGAACTTTCCGGCGTTTCTTCCGCGCTTCGAACCTCATCATCTGCCTCCGCCTCCGCCACCATCTCCATATCCTCCTCCTCCGCCACCATCTCCATATCCTCCTCCTCCTTCTTCAAATAAATCAAGTGGTTGTAAGAAAAGAGGAAATCACAATACTCCAGCACCTATAGATTTCATTCTTTCATATCGCCACCTCCACGTTCCACCCTGTATCCTCAAGGTAGAGTCGCCGCCCCATATTTGTCAAAAAACCAAACTCTTGTTGCCTTCGTTGACAACAAGTGGCGGCACAGTTGTTGGTGGTGAGGGAAGGTTGAATTTTTGTATTGGAGTTTTGATATGTGGTCGAGTTTTGCTACTGGTGGTCTTGTGGTGGAGGCGACAGTGGGCCCAAGGAAGTGGTGGTGTTGGAGACTGTTAAGGATCCATAATTGCGACTGTGGTGGATGCGGTGGTGTTGGTGTGGTGGTCTTATGTATGCGGTGGTGTTGTTGTGTGTGGATATGATGGTGATGTTTTTGGGTTGCAGTGGCGGTGAATATTGCTGACTGCATTTTTGTTTCTTGTTTGTCTATTTTTATTGTTTGGTTGAGGTTGAGGTTAATGTGGTGGAGGCGAAGGGGGCGACGATATTCAAGTAGTACCGTGGTGGTGGCGGTGCTGGTGTTGAGACGGTGATAACAGTGATGTGTCGATTTTTTTGAGAGAAAACATTTAATCAAGACCTAATATTTTGATAAATACGACTTAAAAAATTGTGATCTAATTAAACAATGGGTTACGTGTCGCCTCGCGAGTCTCGGTAGGTCGATTCTTTAGTCCGGTTTGTGTCCTGTTTATATTTTCTGATTTTTTTTCTTTTCACTATTATATATTATATATAAAATCTACTTCAAGTTTCACTATTCCACTCCTAAGGAAGAAACACACTTTTCACAAAATGACAATTACGCTTTCTCGCTATATACACTACAACAAAAACAGCCTACGACAACGCGCAAAAAATGTTGCCGTAGGCCTTTTGCAACGTTCATGTGCATATTGCAAATCGCAGTGTTGCCGTAGAGGTAAAGGATACGACAACGTTCATTGCGTGTTGCAAAAGGATGGATTGCACGTTGCGGTAGACCTTTGACAACGTTCACTGCGCGTTGCCGTAGACCTTTGGCAACATTCATTGCGCGTTGCCGTTGATACTTTTTGCAACACTCGTTGCGCGTTGCCGTTGATACTTTTGGCAACACTCTCTGCGCGTTGCCCTTGATCTTTAACATTTTTTTTTATTTTTAATTTTTGTAAATCAATATAGATAATTCCACTAATAACCAACAAATTTCTCAAACATATATGTAATATATAATATATGAAACACGTGTGCTATAAAAATAAATCAATTATTCAAAATAAATACTTTACAAAAATTACGGTACTTTGTTCTCCTACATTAAAACAAAATATGCAATATAGGTTTTTCACCTATTTGATTACACATCTAAAGTTTGATATTTACTATCCCTCTAAATTGCAACAGTGTCTCTAGCAGACCAACCACCATACAAAAAGAAGCTACTATAACCATTTTCAACACGAATCATTATTGAAGATGAGTACTTCCTGGCTTCTGAAGTCTAGCTCGAAGTATGCCCATGACAAACCATCTTGTGAGAGAACTACAAAATTGACTTTTACCTGCAAAGACATTATAATCATCAGGACTACAACTGCACTGAATGCAAAAATGTAGAAATAAATAATACTAAATATTAAAATTATCATTTTCTATTGTAAAACTTTACAGAAATTTGGACAAAATCTCCCCTATAAATTGGACTTAACCAACCTGTAGAGGGATATCACAACCACCATAATATTTTAAAAGATCAAACTAAAAACTAATTCATCATTAAACTACAATCAAGTCAATCCAAAATCCATCTCCAACTACACGCCAACAATAATCTAGAATTAATACTCATCAAACCAAAATCAACTCACACAATCTCACCTTCTCATTTTTTGTCATCCTCTTTGTCTACCTACAAGAATCTTTTCAAAATTGACAGATAGATAAAATCACACTATCCTTGATAAACACAAGAACAACTTAATGGAAGATTTTTTTTTCTTTTTTTTTTAAACTTTCCATATGTAGAAAAGAGAGGATAGAAAGACATTTATCAAGTTAATGACACCAGAAAATTTTTATCAGGCGTGCTTCATGCCTCAGCAACTAAAATGTCACTCTTTTTGAAACTCTTCTTTTAATTTATCTAGCTAATAGAGCAAAGAAATGGACAAATATTGGAATGTATAGATAACAGCTAAAACTTGACTTGATTACATACCAATTTACAATCATTATTTAGGAAGCTCACAGCTTTGGCTATCCGGTGCAGTCCCCATGCATAATATTCATCCCTGCCATAAGAGGAAAGTAGAAGATTAGTAGTTGATTTTCATAGC
Source organism: Ligustrum vulgare (assembly GCA_963555705.1). NCBI lineage: Eukaryota > Viridiplantae > Streptophyta > Magnoliopsida > Lamiales > Oleaceae > Ligustrum > Ligustrum vulgare. The sequence continues at coordinate 33,780,447 of OY743173.1, read as the reverse complement.
CTAGCATACAAAAGGAGCAGACCCAAGGAAATTACAAAAATATCCCGGAGAGTTTTACAAAATGTAGCAAATGCTAAAAAAATGCAATTATATTGTAAATCCAATATACAAAAAGCAAACTACCCACTCAAATTTACAGATGCAACTGTAATAAATAAATATCTAAGAAATACAGGTTGCAATGTTTTCATTTAAAAAAAAAGAAAAAAAAGAAGTCCTATTAATCTATGAGATTGAGAGTATAAAAGTAGAGAAAGGTGAAGGTGAAGGTGACATGAGTAAATCTTATATCACTTTAAGCTTTAAGAATTTCTGAATTGGGAAAAGGAGAATGGGAGGCTATACAGATTTCTAAACCGAACATGTTCAATAGGAATTATAATGATTTTTATGGAAAGTAATAAAAATATAGTATCAAACAATATAAGATTGAACTCAAAATTAAATAGCTTTGCTGATAATTTCTGTTAAGGAACAAGAAAAAAATTAAATGTGTAAAAAATCTGGGGTCTATTACGCTAAAACTGAAAATGTAGGAAAGAATATAATCATCTATTATCATAAATGTACCAAATCAACTTCTGACTGATGCCCTGTAGAAGTACCCATCTGCAGGGGAATTTGCTTTCCTGATGTCAGTGAGCCTTTAGCTGGAGTGGCTGCTGATCGACCTGCTTTAACAACTTTGAAGGAAGATGGAAATCTGCAAGAAATATTAATATACCAGCCCAAAATGGAATCTCCAATCAAAAAGTATCATTTGACAGAGAATTTGAAAAATCTAACCACATTTTAAACCAGAAACACTACTTGTATCCATGGTTATAAAAATGACTTCGGCTTTTAAGTTTTAATATTAGAAAATCACATTTAAAACTCCTAAATGAGGTTGAGACTTTCACGTGAGTTACAATTCAAACCAAATGGTATCTTAAGCTAGTTAAATATAGACCATACCATATTCAAAATAAGAGGTTATCTCGAAGGGTAAATCTTGAAATCTTATTAAACAAATTGCACAGAAGTCAAACTAACAGGAATCTAATCTAACTTTCAATTTACGCAATCAACCTCGTCCCTTTCAACATCTGAAATTAACTATACTAATTCAAATCAAAAGAACATAAAAGCCTTGACACATCAAAAACTGAAATTATACATACATTCATACATTTGAAAAATCTGAAATTCGCATAGGAAATCTATACATACGTATAAATCAATATACCCACATTAACATCATCAACATAAATTCCCAAAATTAGTCTTTAAAATTCGAAATCTGCACAACCTCAACCAAATCCCCTCCAGCCCCAATTCAAACCCAAATCAAACCCAACTCCACAGCAAGCACCACCACAAGACGACCAACACCAAAACCAATCCACCACCACCACGAATCCGTAACCTCCGACCCACAATCTCTACTCCAATCAACCCCAACAATCAGAACAAACTCAGAAAAATAAACCCAAAAATCAGAATATACACATACATACCTTGACCGCAGCGTATTTTGGCCGAACAACCGCCGGAAAATCGCAGCTCCAAGCCTCGATTTCACTTCATTTTCGCACCCATTTCTCACACCTAAACCGCACAAAAACCTAGCCTATTTCACCCTCACCCCTCGCCGCACCCAGCGCCTGTGTTGCGCCGGCGAAACCACGGTTTTGGCACCGGCAGTAACGCTCCCCTCTCACCTTCGTCTCTCGCGAACCTCTCTCTCTGTCTTCGATCTGAAAATGGGTAGAGAGAGAGTAAGAAATTTGATTTTTAATATTTTGATTTTCAGATTTTGCAAATTAGTCCCCTAAGTATAAAAAATATTTTTTTCAGTCCCTCAAGCCTTAAAGTTTTGCAATTCAGTCCTTATATTTTTAAAATATATTATTTCAGTCCTACAATTTAATATTCATTTTAAGCTTCGACTCAACTTTTGAAAATATTCATTTTAGTCCCTCAACTTTCAAAGTATTCATTTTCAGTCCCCAAATTGTAAACTATCATTTTTAAACTATAAATTTCTAAAGACTAATTTAACTTATTGGCTAAGACGAAGCGTACGGAGAATTAAAGAATTGAAGTTGTTTCCCGCTCAACCACACTCGTTAAGTTTAAGGTAGACTCGCCCCCACTAATTTGTTTATATTATAATTGCATGTGTTATGTGGATTTACGTGATTTATATGCTTAATTGCATAAGACTAGAGTATCTCTTTTTTGAAAGTGAAAAGTTGAAAAATACGTTCTTTTTTAAATTTTGAAGAATACTATTTAAATTATTTTTACTTAATTTTTATTTAATGTTGATATTGACTTTTTAAAGATTTTTAAACCACTCATCCAACAAAAAAACTACAAAAAAATTACAAAAATAAAAAAATTTCAAATTAAACTCTTTGGCAACGTTCATTGCGCGTTGCCAAAAGGTTACCCTTTGGCAACGCGCAATGCGCGTTGCAAAAGGGTACCTTTCCCAACGCGCACTGCGTGTTGCCAAAAGGTTACTCTTTGGTAACGTTCATTGCGCGTTGCCAAAGGGTCCCCTTTGCAACGTTCATTGCGCGTTGCGAAAGGTACCCTTTTGCAACGCGCAATGCGCGTTGCAAAAGGGTACCTTTCGGCAACGCGCACTGCACGTTGCAAAGGGGACCCTTTGGCAACGCGCAACGAACGTTGCAAAAGGCTATAATTAGCAACATTCACTTGCTGAATGTTGCTAAATGTCAAATAAATCAACCAATGACAACATGCAACTACTGAATGTTGCGGTAGACCCCCTTTAGCAACATGCAATTAGCGAATGTTGTCGTTTGCATGTTGCAAAAGGCCATTTTTCTTGTAGTGATATCCTTGCATTTTGTCTGCCATTTCTTGACCTAGACTAGACTAGACTAGAAACTTCTTTCATTTCCACTCTCTCTTTCCCGTCCTTCTTTAGCTTTCCGTCTCCGTCATCTTCTTTGTCTAGGGTTTTCGCTTCCATGTTCGTCCTCGATCTCATATATTAAATGCTAAATGGGCTTATATATAGTTTCCTTTGTTCCATTCTTTTAATACTCTGTTCCACTCGAACATAGCAAAATTAAAGGATTTGAGAATATATTGAGAAGGTCCTGGCACTATGCTATTCAAGTCTTAAATACAAGACACAGATTATGGTACAGTTCCGTATCCATTTTTTCCCCCACACAAGCATATTGCATGAAAAGCATGAAATAATGGCAAGCGTGGTAGGACGAATGGACGATTGGATAACGGTTCATATTATAAAAGAAAAAGAAAATGGGAGTAATTGTGTAACGGTGTATCCATGCTATATTGGCGGCTGAAGAAATTAGTGCTCTTCTTGATTAGTCATTAATTTCTTCTTTTGTCATACTCAAATTACTTTATTTAATTAACTATTTATTTATAAATATTTTTGATTAATGATGATTATTTTCCCATATTTTATTGGTTATAGAATCAACGAGACAATTGAAAAGTTTAGTTTTAGTTATATATGATTGGAAGGCTAGTCATTTAAATTTTGATTGGTTATTGTTTTCCAGTCTCCGATTTCTCCTATTGTAGTGTGGATCCTAAATTTATTTTTGTAGCTATTTATTTATAATCTTAGTTGTATAATTATTGAAAAGAGTGCCCTGTGAGGAAACTTTGTTAATGACAATTATAATTTCAGTTATGGCATGCAGAGTTTATTTGAAATGTTGGTTGAAAGTAAGGGCGGGCGTGGTTTGAGTTGAGTTGGTTTTTTGCCCAATTCGAACCTAACCCACTATGGTCGGGTTGATAAAAAATCAACACAATCCAACTCAAACATGAATTCAAATTCAACTCAATCCAACCCAATCAAGTTTCGGTCGGGTTGGGTTGAGTTGGGTGGTTTAGGCTTTGGTCCAATTAAATAAAGTTCTTAGAAAATTAAAAAATTATGCCCATAAATCAACTATTAACTCAAATAAATTATGTACAATACAATAATCTCAAATATAATAAATTGAATACTTGCTAATAAAACTAAAATATGTTCAAATTATATTTGAGTTTCATCCAAATTAAAAATGAATTTAAGATTCTTGAAATTTAAAAGTCTTATATTTTTAAAATTTTGGTCGGGTTGGGTTGAGTTTGTCATCCAACCCAACCCAAACGAATATTTTTTTTTTATAACCCAACCCAACCTAACCCAATTTTCATCAAAACTCAATCCAACTCGATGGTTGAATTGGGCTGAGTTGGATGGTTTAGACGGATTAGGTGGGTTGATGCATACCCCTAGTTGAAACTCCAATCTTTATATGAGCTTGCCAATCGGAGGAAATTATACTTAGAAGAAGAACTAATTATGGAGGAAAACTTTATTGCACTTGATACTTTCGTTAGGGAAGAGAATGATTGTGGTTAGTTGTTCAACAGAAAAAATGCAAGTTCTTTGACATGAAATATCGAGTTTAAAAAAAAAAAAAAAAAGGAAAAAGTTGATATTTGGTATCCAATATCGAGAAAAGATTCAAGGGCCTGATCATGCTACCTACCAATTAAAGCAGTTTATTTTGACAACCAAATATCAAGGTTATTCTGATTTTGAAGTTGTTCCTGTATCTTCAATAATATTGTCTAAATAAGCACACAAAAATTGACAAAGAAATATAACGTTTCTTTATCGACTTATCATTTTTGTGATATTTATCTTTTTGCTCAAGAGCGCGATGTCTTTGTAGGAAAACATATCCCTACAAAAAGTTTTTAACTGTCTTGTATGTAGAAACTGAAATAAAATTTGATTTATGGTCCTTAAAACAATTCAAGGAGAAAATACTTATTGTAAGAGTAGCTTTCTCAGTTAGTCCACCTCAGTTCACATATTTCTTATAAATATGAGAGAGCATGCCATATTTCATTTAAGTTTAAATTTTTACTTGTGCTGAGACATGGTTATTTTATTGTCTTTCACTCATAGAAACTCATATCTTAGTAATTACTCATTTTCAAGGTAACATGCTATTCAAGGAAGGCAAATATGAACTTGCGAAGCAAATATGTGAGCATGTAAATTTATGCTTGTCTTTATGTTGAGCATTCCAAGGCACCAACTATGATGCGATCCCAATTGAAAAACGCGACGAACACACGTGGAATAAATAACTATTGGAAAGATCTAAATCAGATTGAACGAACAATAAAAAGAAAATAGACGATATGATTCCAACCCAAACCTCACAACGCAAGAATTGACGATGCGGAGGAAAGAACTGGAATTGGTAAACGTCACAAAGATTTAATCTTTTATAAGTTCGAAGTAAAAGGGACTCCTCAACCTTTCAATTGAGAAAACTCTCTCAATCTCAATAATATCTAATCTTTACAATGGTAAAATTGATAATATAAAGTAAAATTGACCTAAAACTAGGTTTAGCCGCTAATGGGCCCTAAAATATGGAAATAATAAAGCAAAATGGAACATAAATCTAAATTCGCGAAATTCTGGAAAAATTGACAGTTATGGCCGTGAAAATGTCATGTAATTTCTAGGAATCTTCAATTTGAGTCGTGAGTGACTTACGGCCGTGGCCTGCATGTGTTACGACCGTGAGTATAGTTCTAGCCAAACTTCCATTTTTTTACTCGACTTGATCTATTTGTCTCATTGGCTCGACTCCAACATGAAACTTGCCCCATTTCCCACGTAGATCACTGTTGTATTGACAATAGCCCGACTTCTCCTTTAGTTGCCTACTTTGGATCACATCATCTCCCCTCTCTTGAAAAGGATTCGACCTTGAATCAAATTCTAGCCCGCTTTTCAAACATCTCCTATTTTTGTGGGTTTGACGATCATGCTTATGCTTCTTGCTTTCTTTCAACCTTTTAGGCTGCCTCTTATTTTCCTCCAACCTTCTCGGCCTTTTGGGCTGCTCATTTGTGCTGATGAATCTCTTTGCAACCTTAAGATCATGGTTTGATTTAGGTACCTGCAAAACATATTTAATAGAACTTGGGAGGGGTTTGTTAGCTTGGTTAAGTGCAAGGAACAGTGCCTTGTAGCTCAATCGTTGTGCAAATAAGCTCATTTTGTGAGTGGACCCTCTTCTCTTTTCCTCTCTACACTCAAGCTCACCCTTTTTTGAGGTCGTAGCCTCAACTTTCTTATTTTCATTTTTCTCTACCTCACATTTTCTGAGGTTGTGGCCTCAACCCTCTTATTTCCCCCTTCAAACTCACCCTTCAACTTCAATTGATCATTTTGTATTTGGGTTGGGGACAATGGCATAAGTGTGAATTTCTTTCCACCCTTCACAAATTTTTATTGACTTTTTAAACCTATCATGTACTACCCTTCTATTATGTTGCCATGACCTTCCCAACAAGATATGCCCAACATGCATAGGCACCACATCACAAACCACTTTATCAGTAAACCCCCTATTCGAAAAACTCACCAACACCTGCTTGTTCACCTTAATTTCACCCGACTCAATCAGCCATTGTAACTTATAAAGTTTAGGGTGTTTTATCAAATTTAATCCCAATTTTTCTACCAACATTGTACTAACCACATTAGTACAACTCCACCCATCAATCACCATTCCACAAACCTTCTCACCCACCGAGCACTTAGTGTGAAACAGGTTATCCCTTTGTTCACCGACCTCATCTATTTTAATTCTAGAATTTAGGGTACGCCTATTGACAAGTGATTCCTTCACAGCATAAGTTCTTCCTTCCTCATCACTACTACTAGCCCCAGTATCTTGTAACCTAGGCATCCCTATATACTCATCCTCCAAACTAATATCTTCATTGTTACACAAAATCATAACCCTTTTATTTGGACATTGAGAAGCAATGTGACCCGAACCCAAGCATTTAAAACATTTTATATTCCTTTCCCTAGTAGGTTCGGAATCAGCGATATTTTTACCTTTAGTTGTTGGCTCCTCCCTTCCTTTTGGAACATGATCGTCATTGACTTCTCATTTTGGTTGAGAAGTAGGATAAGAGCCCGAAGATTGCTTGACTGCTCCCTTTCACTTCAACTGTCTTTCCACCTTCATGGCCATGTGTACCATTTCCTCCAGTTCCATTTAATGTTGCTACTCAATAATGTTGGCAATATCCCTGTTCAACCCACTCAAAAACCTCACCATTTTAGCCTCTCAATCATCTACCACATTGACCCTAATCATTGCCACCTCCATGTTTTTATGATAATCCTCCACACTCCTCAACCCCTGATTCAACCCCTGCAACTTCTGATAGATATCCCTATAATAATGAGTTGGCACAGGCCGCTTCCTCATTATAGCCTTTAATTCACCCCAAGTCTCCACTGGTCTCTCAAGATTCCTGCTCCTTCCCGTCATTAATTGATCCCACCAAATAATTGCATAATCTATAAATTCAGTCACTGCTAATTTCACCTTCTTCTTTACAGAATAATTATGACAATCAAAAAGAAGTTTAACTTTTTTTTTTCCAATCTAGGTACGCCTCGGGATCACTCCTACCTTGGAACGAAGGTATTTTCATTTTAATGCTCCCAAGGTCTCCACCCTCAACATCCCTACCTCCACGATGCCTCCTAGCATCACGATGTTCCCTATCATACCTCCTCCCATACCTATCTCCTCTATCCCTCCTTCGTACACTTGCCACCGAAGATACACTATCAACTCTCACTACCCATGCGCTCATCATCCATACCAACCTCGCGCCTATTACCTCTTCTGGCCCGCGAACCATTATGAGATTGATCCTGGTATTGTTGATCACGTTCTACATCCTCGTTTCTCCATCTGAGCCATCAACCTCTCAAATTGTTCTCACATCACTGCAATCTCATCATTACCCTGCTCAACTTTCCTTTCCACACCTTTGGGTTGTTTGTTGTCGCCCACAGAAGATGATGATATAGATCCCTCTCTGTAAGAAATTTTAATAGTGAAAGAAAAAAAAAATCTCCTCACGTATATTTCTTTTTTGCTCGTGTATCACTCTTTATCCCTTCAAATTTCACCCAAAAACTAATCAATGATCAACAAATAGGGAATTTAAGGAAGACACGAAGAAAAAAATTAGAAAATTGAGAAATTCTCAAAGTTTGGGATTTTTCTGGAAATTTTTCTTTTAAAGAATCTGCTAGAAAATTTGATTACGAGTATGATAGAAAAAAGGAAATTGGATTTGGACGATAAAAGATCATGAAAAACACTTTTGAATTTTTTTGGAACAAATTTTATGGATCAAAGAAAAACTGGAAAACTTAGTTGACACAAAGAACACAAAGAACAAGAAGACTCGAGAAACACAAGAAAATGCAAGAATCTGAATTAGATTCAAGCTCTGATACCACCTGATGCGATCCTAATCGGGAAACGCGACGAACACACACAGAATAAACAACTATAGGAAAGATCTAAATCAGATTGAACGATAACAATAAAAAGAAAATAGACGATAGGATACCAACCGAAACCTCACGACGCAAGAATTGACGATGCAGGGGAAAGAACTCGAATTGGTGAACGTCACAAGGATTGCCTATTTCCTTGATAAGTTTGTGGATGAATGCTACAAAGATTCAATATTTGATAAGTTTGAAGTAAAAGGGACTCGTCAACCTTTCAATGGAGAAAACTCCCCCAATCTCGATAATAATCAAACTTGTCTAATCTTTACAATGGTAAAATTGATAATATAAAGTAAAACTTACCTAAAACTAGGTTTAGCCGCTAATGAGCACTAAAATTTGGAAATAATAAAGCAAAATGGAACATAAATCTAAATTCCAGAAATTCTGGAAAAATTGACAGTTACGACCATGAAAATGTCACTTACGGCCATAAGTGTTCTTCTGTCTAAGGATTACGGCCATGAAACTTGAACTTACGACTATAAGTGTACAAATCTTGGAATTCTTCAATTTTTCCCGAGAGTAGCTTACGGCCGTGAGATTCACATTTACGGCCGTAAATGTGTAATTTCTGGGAATCTTCAATTTGAACCGTGAGTGGCTTATGACCGTGACCTACCTGTGTTACGGCCATGAGTGTAGTTCTGGCCGAACTTACCTTTTTTTTTACTCGACTTGATATATTTGTCTATTCGGCTTGACTCTAACATGAAACTTGCCCCGTTTTCCACGTAGATCGCTATTGTATTGCCGATGGCCCGACTTCTCCTTTGGTCCCCTACTTTGGATCACATCAATCGGTTTTGTCTCCATTTATTTTTTGTATAAGAGTTGGGATTGATTAATCATAAACTATGATTTGTGAGAATTCTGAGGTGTCAAACCATGAGTATCGCTTAAGCTCAATGTTTTATAACTTTTGTTTGGATGCATTTTCTATTAAAAAATGTTGTGTTAAATATTTGGTAATTGTTTTACAGGTGCTTTATGAATTTAATGATGAAGAGGGAAAAATATTTTCGAATGCCAGAGTAAGTATGCTTATATGCAATTGGGAAGTCTTCTAATTTCTACCTAATCATGCATAGACAACTCTAATCCAAGATTGTTACCAGTAAAACCACAGTATTCTCTATAACTTGTGTAGATTTGTATATTTAAACATTTTCTATTTCCATCTTTGTATCGAAATGCTTGAAGAATTTGCATCTTAATGTGGTTGTCTGCTTTCTGAAAATGAGAGAACCAAGTAAGTCAATTGAAGCATGCAACAAGATAATCCTATGTTGTATTTGTCTTGCGGAGCTTATAAATTGCTATTGTTGTATTGTTGACCGTGTTTCTTTGATATCATATAGGTATTCCGTATTAGCTGTGAATCCCGTTCATATAAAAGTGTTCTACCATTGTGGAATGGCACATGTTTGCTGGAGGTTTTGAAGAAGATAGAGAGGATTTCATAGGTGATATACCTAATTACATTTGTGCATGCAATAGTTTACAATAATGCTAATTAAGTTTGAGCATGTTTCTAGAAAATGACCGTTGATAAAACATCCGAGTCAACTGTAAACGTAGCTCTTCTTAGACTCAATAAGGAATAGGTTGGTTAATTGGATTAAGTTTTGAATTTTGCTTCAAACTTATTGAATTTTCCCACTCATAAAACAGGAAATCCATGAAAGAGCTCGAAAGCAATTCAAAGGATTGTTCAACAAGAAGCCTGGAGAGATTGAAATGTCATTTTGTATGTGGTGAGTGGGAGCTCGAGAAGCCATCCATTGCATCATTGAGGATCCTTGGGGTATGTTAGGAAGATATGCATAACTGAGTTAATTGAATTATAATGTGAATTCCATAGAAGTGGGATGCTTAAAAACCATTTCATCCCAATCTCTTAAATGAATCACATCAAATTTATACCATAAATTATACCCTAATCTTAATGTTAATTTGTACTCATAGACATTGTTATTAAACCCGGGCCAGACCGGTCGGTCTGACTAGTTAACCCGCAACTCGATTCAAAAATCGGGTTCACAAAATGTAAAAAACTCGAATTTAAGAAACTCGGCCCACCCAACCGATTGTATAAGGGCTAAGTACACAAGTACAAAACATTAAGGATCTGATTTTAAATATCAGGTGATCTAAAACATATTTTAACAATTGTAACTTTATTTCAATTTTAACTAAGATTTTTTTTAATTTTTTTTATTTTTTATTTTTTGGGAAAAATTAATTGAATTAGTTACATTCACTTTAATTACACTACAATTGCAACTTAATTAAATTTTGTAATCAATTACAGTTTATAATTAATTATAATTATAATTTTTTAATTAATTACAATTGTAAGTAATGAATTCGTAATTTCTAATTAATTATTATCTTAACACCACAACCACAGCCATCTCAACAATACTACCACTGTCTCAATACCACTACTACAAATACTTCAACCAAATGATGTGTTATAATATGCTTTAGATCCCCCAGATTGGAATTTAATCGAAGTAAAGCTTAGTTTGCTTTTATTATTTTATTGTGTGTCATCAGCGACATTCAAGTTAAGTGGTGAATGAAGTAGTTCAAACGTTGGGGTCGTCTCACATACATAAAGGTCAGAGCCTGTGCAGCAAAGAGATTTAGAGAGAGGAAGGATAAATGGTGAGGAAGAGATGATGAGTCCGTTTTGTGTTGTAGAGAGATTTTGATTTTTTTTTTGGTGAATACCTGATTTTGTTAAATAGATCTTAATGAACTGATTTATAATAATAAAATTATATAAACATGGCTCAGTGTTATTTTTCCATCTTGAACATCATATTCAAAAACCACAGCCCAGCCCAGCATAGCAAAGGTTTGGTGTTTCGATCACTGTTATCTTCCAGCAATTGGAAATTGTAATGGGTATAAGCCCAAGTGTCAATGGATCTCCTTTGGGCCTACCATGATAAAAGAAGTTATTGGACTAGAAATCGAAGTCCAATAAACCATTAATAAGATGCCATAATTAAGGACAATGAGAATCCCGTTAATTGGACCTCAAATAAGGAAAAATGAATATATGAATGTTCATTCCTAATTGGTCCCAAGAATCCTGCAAAATTGGGCTAGACTTTAGGATAGATTGATAGTAATAAAATAATTGCCTAGTAATCCGATCTGTAATTAAGGAAAGAAAGAGGAGTACGGGCTGAAATCAAGAGAGTTAACGTATAGAGAAAGTTATTACATATAAAAGAGCAATTTGACCTCAATCTCAAAAAAAAAGAAGGAACGAAAAAGAAAATTACATCAACAGATTGGCGCCCACCGTGGGGCACGAAAATAAGAACAATGGTGACAACCCGGAGAGCGCAAGAGGAAGGTCCATCGGAAACTGGTGTCCCACAACCAACAAATCAAGGAGTAGTGCAAGAAAATGTGGAGCAACCTGGAGGACAAAATCCCAACAGGGCAACTTTGCAGCAAGAAGCTCGAACGACGAATTACACGGCCGAACAAATAAACGAATTAATCCGAATAGCCGTCGCTGCAGCGCTGTCCACAAGAGGTATACAAGATTAGCGAGGAGAACCGGACGATCCAGCAGTTCCAGGACAAAACCCCACTTAAACGAACTTGAGGTTACTAGAGGAAAGCGGTGAAATAGAACCGAGTGAGCAGGAAGAAAGTCGCCAACAAACTGACAACAAACCCTGGAATAATACCCACCTCGGGGATGCCTGAGAACGGAAGAAACGGGTTAATCCGTTTACGAGAGAAATACTGGATGAACCTCTCCCAAAAAATTTCAAGTTGCCAAGCCTACTCGAGTATGACGGGGTATCTGACCCTAGGGAGCACTTGGAACGTTTTGACAGCATGATGTTACTATATGGCTTCAATAACGCCATAACATGCCGAGTGTTCCTGACTACCCTAAAAGGCAGTGCACAGACTTGGTTCTCTCAACTTCTTACCGACTCCATCTCCGATTTCGAAAGTTTCTCCAATTGTTTTCTCAAGAATTTTGCCAGCAGCAAGAGGTACAGAAAGACCAGTGGACAATTGATGACGGTCAAGCAGCAACATGGTGAGTCCCTCTGACATTACATCTAACGATTTAACAAAGAAGTGTTGGATGTCCCTAACCTCGATGCCAAGTTGTCCGCTGCAATCCTAACTAATGGGCTGAGACAAGGACGCTTCTTCATATCATTGACTAAGAGCCCACCGACCGACATTAAGGAAATACTGGCAAGAGCATAGAAATATATCAATGTTGAGGAAGCACAAAAAGCAAAAGAGGAAACAGAAACAGGCACTAAGAGGAAGGATCCAAAGGGATCCCTGATAAGTGCTTTACTAGCACTTATTTCTTTACTTGTTGCCTCGAATTACTGTTAGTTTGATCCTAATTAAGTATTGCTTAATGCATTTTATGTTTTATATTGTGTAGGATCGCAAATGACAAGAAAAGAAGGAAAAAGGACCAAAAAGCACGTAAAAAGGAAGTTCGAGGACCTGACATGTAAATAAGTTACGGCCGCAACATGAAAGTCACGGCCGTAAGCAGTTGATTGAACAAAAATCACGAAAATCTGCAGAAACCAAGTTACGGCCGTATTGGAAGTTTCTCACGGCCGTAACAAGTTGTTAGTCACGGCCGTATTGTGAAGAAGTCACGGTCGTGAGGAAATGTTGAAGGATGTTACGGCCGTATTGAATGCAAAGTCACGGCCGTAAGAAGTGAATCAATTGCGTAGAAAAGAAACAGAAAGTGAGTTACGGCCGTAACTCCTTATATTACGGCCGTAACTTAAGCCCGAAAAAAAAGGAAAATTGTTTCCTAATTCAACTTAAACTCTATCTTTGGTATTTCTTTTTGGCTAAGCTAGGGCACGAATTTGGGCTCTATAAAAGGAGCAATTCAGTACCAAAGAGGGAGAGGAGAATTATTTTTGAGAGCCACTAATATCAAGGTTTGAAGAGAAGAAATTCGGGGCAAAATCAAGGTGAATCAAGACAATATTTTTGGGGAATTCTTCATGGCAATGCGTGGCTAGTCTTCTCAACCTAGTTCAAGGGGGACGTTGTGTTCATATTATTTTATTATTCATTCCTCAAACTCGTAACGTAGTTCTTGTTTTTATGTTTTATTTATTGGATTTCTCATGAACATTAATTTCGTCAAGACAATGTATTGATTGATTAAGGCCTTATCTTTTAATTATTGTGTTGATGTTTGCTAATTTGGGTAATTGGATTCGTATTTGTCTTGTTATCCAAATCATAGTAGCAATTGGTAATTTTATATTTCCATATGAAAATCCAATCTAGATTAATCAATTCGAGCATATGTAATTGATAATTTAGTTCACCTAATTCTTCTTGTTTTCACATAGTTAATGCATTAAATCTAGGGAGCTTATTCTAGGTTGTTCATTCACTCTAAATTGATTGGAGAAGTAATTCTAATTGATTATTATTAAGGAAGAATCGGATTAATTAGAGTTTTTTGATTATTCCGGGTGATAAATAAAACAAAGGAAATAGTACATGCGTTGCTTGGGGAATGAAAATATTATGATAGGGCACAACCGAACCTGAGAACTAGGATTCTCTATTATTTGATTTTTATTCCAGCTATTTTACATCTTTATTTGATTATTTAGATTAATTGCAATTTTCAACTCAAAACCCTCCCTTATAATTATAATTGACATGGCATTAAATTAGTTCCCGTTCCTCGTGGGATCGACCCTTGCTTCCGCTATCACATTTAAATTTGAGTTTTGGCAAGTAAGGAAATTTAATTAATTCTTGGTGCATCGCGACACGCACCAAGTTTTTGGCGCCATTGCCGGGGAACGGTTAACCAATTTTCTGTTTAATCAATTAGAATTTTATTTTCTGCATTTTTATTTATTTATTTTTAATTTCGGTTTAATATAAAAAAAAAATTCTTAAAACTCCGAAAATTTTATTTATTTATTTATATGCATAAAACTCGATCCACTAATCCTGAATATTTTTTATTTGATCCAGAAATCGAGCGAACTTTTCGACAGCGAAGAAGGGAAGCACTAGAACAAATGGCAGCTCATAACCTCAACAACAAGACACTTAAACAATTGGCCACTCCAGATGTCGCTCAACAGCCACTCTGTATCACTTTTCCGACAGTGGAGGAGGGGAAAACTTTTGAACTCAAATCTGGACTCATTCACTTGTTGCCAACTTTTCGAGGACATGCTGGTGAAGACCCTTACAGGCATCTCAAGGAATTCCACGTGGTTTGTGACAGTATGAGACCCACTGGTATTACCGAGGAACAAATTAAAATGAGGGCCTTTCCATTCTCGTTAAAGGATGCCGCTACTGATTGGCTATACTGTTTACCATCCGGATCAGTCACCACCTGGAATGACATGAAGAGGCTATTTTTGGAAAAATATTTTCCTGCATCTCGGGATGGAACAATCCGGAAGGGAATTTGCGCGGTTCGTCAAAACAATGGTGAATCGCTGTATGAATATTGGGAGCGCTTCAAGAAGCTCATCTCGAGCTGCCCTCATCATCAAATCAGCGAACAACTACTGGTGCAATATTTCTACGAAGGACTACTACCAATGGACAGAAGTATGATAGATGCCGCAAGTGGAGGTGCCTTAATGGACAAAACACCGGAACAGGCTTGGGCTTTGATTTCCAACATGGCTGAAAACACTCAGCAATTTAACCCAACCCGAGACATGCAAGTTCGCCGCTTGAACGAGGTAAGTAGTTCCAATATAGAAAGTCAACTGTTTGAACTAACAAATATCGTTAAACAACTTGCTGTAGGAAGTGCACAACAAGTCAAAGCATGCGGGATATGTGCTAACTTCGGATATGCAACGGATGCGTGCCCGGTGCTCCAAGAGGAAAACAGTGAACAAGTGAACGCTGCTGGAGGCTTCCCATTTCAAAAACAACAATACAATCCGTACTCAAACACTTACAATCCTGGCTGGAGGGACCACCCAAACTTGAGCTATGGAAATAACAAACCTCCGGGTTTCGTCTCCAACAAGCCTCAAGGGAATTTTCAACAACAAGGAAATTTCCATCCACAGGGACAATATCAGCAAAAGCCACAATCATCAGGTATGTCTCTCGAAGAAATGATGAAAACTTTGACCACTAACACTCTACAATTTCAACAGGATACCAAATCCAGCATTCAAAACCTGGAAAATCAAATGAGTCAAATGGCCACAGCTATCAACAGACTGGAAGCACAAACAGGAGGAAAGTTGCCATCTCAACCCGAGGTGAATCCGAAGAATGTAAGTACAATTACTCTTCGAAGTGGAAAAGAAATTGAGGTGCCACAATCAAAGCCAACCGCGAGTGAAGAGGAGGAGGTTGAAGAAGTCGAAAAGAAAAATAGCATTCCACAAAACTCTCAGGTAAAAACCGAACCTATTGTGAATGCGAAACTAACTCCACCGCCTTTTCCGAGCAGGTTAGCGAAGGCGACTAAGGAAAGCAAGGAGAAGGAAATTCTGGAAATGTTCAGGAAAGTGGAAATCAACATTCCACTGTTGGATGCAATCAAGCAAGTGCCCCGATACGCGAAGTTCTTAAAGGAGCTGTGCACCAACAAACGGAAGTTGATGGGAAATGAAATGGTAAGAATGGAGGATAATGTGTCAGCACTCTTCCAAAGGAAATTGCCCCCAAAATGCAAGGATCCAGGTATGTTCACTATACTATGCCAAATAGGTAACACTAAACTGGATCGTGCATTAATAGATTTAGGTGCATCTATAAATGTAATGCCTAGGTCTACATACAATGCATTAAAACTTGCTAAAATGACTGAAACTAGTGTTATCATTCAACTAGCCGACCGTTCCAATGCATATCCGGATGGGGTAGTTGAAGATGTTTTAGTACAAGTAGGGGGTTTAGTGTTTCCAGCAGATTTTTATGTGTTAGACATGAATGACGATCACTCTCCAAACCCCACTCCTATTTTGTTAGGCAGACCATTCCTAAAAACATCGAAAACTAAAATAGATGTTAGTGATGGTATACTTACCATGGAGTTTGATAATGAAATTGTTAAGTTCAATATTTATGACTCCATGAAACACATTAATGATGCTAACAAAGTTCACTCTACTGTTGTGAGTCATTCTCCATTTCAGGAAACTGTTGCTGAACTTAATGATTGTCCAAAGCTGCCACAACCAGGTACAATCTCATGTACCACATCATCCGTTTCTAATGAGGAGCTTCTACCCCCTAATTTGCAGGCACTAATGAAGAGCATGAAGAGGAAATTAAGCTTTGGAAGTCCAGTTGATCCCGGATGAAGAAGGAAGCAACCTGTCGAGCCAACGACAGTAAAAAAAAAGGCGCTGCTCGGGAGGCAACCCGAGAGGGGAGTTTCTTTACCTCCTCAACTTTTTATTTTTTATTTTCGTATTTTCATTTGTGGTTAATTTTAGTTTATTTACTCATTTCAAAAAAAAAAAAAAAAAAAAAAATTGGCCAGTAACTCAGTTACGGCCGTAATTCATTAAGTTACGGCCGTAACCCCAATTATTTTAGAACATGCAGTAAGTGTTGAACATGATGCAGAACTTTCAGCCCCAGTTGGACGGCATGCAAGAAGACCAGCAGGCTATCTTGGAAGAGCAGAGGTTCATTCGAGAGGAACTCCAGCGTTTGCATAGGCTCCATGGCGGGCCCCCTCCTCAGTAAAACCCGAGGGAGTCTTCTAACCCCCTCTTTCATTTTGTACTTTCTAGTTCCACTTTGAGGACAATGTGGGTTTTAAGTGTGGGGGGTGTCTTCTGTCAATTGCTGTCGCATTATCTTCCTTTTATGTTTAATTTTGTATCTAACTTCTGTCAATCATTTAGTCTTGCTTGTCATTTTTCTATTTTGGTCCTCCTTTATTTACACTGGTTGGATAGGAAGCAACCCACTTATCATAATTTTTGAACTACCAACTCCTAAATTGCATAATTGGACATGAATTGAGCACGTAGAGATGAATTTTCCAATACTTTCCGAATAGGTTTGAAAATGGGGACAAAATGCCATATCTCTGCAACCTAGTAGATTCAAACCCAAATTTGATATGACCGATAACTACCCCGAGTAAAGAGATTCACCCCTTTGGCCACTAGATTTTTTGCATTTTTCAATTCGACCCTAAGACCGAGCAATGACCAAAACTCATAATTGGATGGGAGACACACATATGAACCATAATTTGTGAGCTTTTGAGCCTATGAGCTACTTTTACTCTTTATATAAAGCTCTTATTTTTTTAATTTGTGTCCTGTATGGTTGATTTGTTCTTGGATATGCTTTTGTGTACATGCCGTAGTAGCTTCTTGGCTCGAGTGCAAGATATAGTAAAGGCACTAGGATGAACCAAATTTGGCCTTCTAAATAAGCCTACCATTGTACATTTACCAATAGAAGACCCTTTGAGCCTTAGCCTTTCTTTGGAATATTAATACCACACTACAAGCCACGAACACCGATTCTTTCATGTTATCCTTTTTCTTGAACCTATAGAGAAGGGATTCACAAGCTTGTGTTGGTTGAGAAGTTTGAGGTGGATTAAGTTTCAAAGTGGAAATTCAATCTTGTGTCATTGGGGATTGTGGGGTGATTTGACCAAAAGAGAAAAAATTGCAGTATATGTTTGAAAAAAAAAAAAGAGAGAAACAAAAGAAAAAGAGAAGTTCAGGCCAGTTCTCAAATTACGAGGTCATGAGCATTTGCTAGTATTGAAAATAAACACTCAAGCTGCACAAAATAGAAGTCTAGTGTTAAATCAGTTGGATACCAGGGAGATTATTAAATTCATGTTGAAGAAGAAAGAAGGAATGTTATAATTGAACCGATTCGGCTTGTGAAACTCCTTCTCGATTCAGCCTAAATGTTTCCCTTTTATCCCACCTGACCCGAAGCCCCGCTACAACCCAACAAAGACCTTTACTTCGCACTTGTGTTATTGTTGGCTCCGGTTTTGACATTTGAGCAATCTGTGGTAACAAGTTTTTCATGCAGTGAGTTGAGCGTAAAATTCTCACCTTTATATACACTTTGTGCGAAGAGAGATATCCGGTGAGAGTGTTGGCTCCCATTACATGTACTTATGAGTGGTTTGAATTGCTTGGTCTATATTTTGTGCCCTTTTGATCTGAAACTGTGTATTGACTAAATTTTTACCATGTGATAAACCGCACTAATCTGTTGGCATTTACTTGAATTAGTCAAAACTTACATTTTTATGGGGAATTGATAAATTCAGAGAGAACTCACGAGAGATGAAAGGATATAATCCACATTGGGGTATCAATTTTCATTTTTGTTCGGAGAATATTGGGTGATGCATCTCTTGCACACACTAACACACTCCGATTATGCAATTTGATTTTCGTGCTAAAAAGAAGTGGCTTGTGACCTTGACTTTCCAGATTTAAAAGTCTAACATGTTCATTCGAGTCGTGCTTTAGTTCTTTTCTATCATTATTCGAGGACGAACAATGGTTCAAGTGTGGGGGGATTTGATAAGTGCTTTACTAGCACTTATTTCTTTACTTGTTGCCTCGAATTACTGTTAGTTTGATCCTAATTAAGTATTGCTTAATGCATTTTATGTTTTATATTGTGTAGGATCGCAAATGACAAGAAAAGAAGGAAAAAGGACCAAAAAGCACGTAAAAAGGAAGTTCGAGGACCTGACATGTAAATAAGTTACGGCCGCAACATGAAAGTCACGGCCGTAAGCAGTTGATTGAACAAAAATCACGAAAATTTGCAGAAACCAAGTTACGGCCGTATTGGAAGTTTCTCACGGCCGTAACAAGTTGTTAGTCACGGCCGTATTGTGAAGAAGTCACGGTCGTGAGGAAATGTTGAAGGATGTTACGGCCGTATTGAATGCAAAGTCACGGCCGTAAGAAGTGAATCAATTGCGTAGAAAAGAAACAGAAAGTGAGTTACGACCGTAACTCCTTATATTACGGCCGTAACTTAAGCCCGAAAAAAAAAGGAAAATTGTTTCCTAATTCAACTTAAACTCTATCTTTGGTATTTCTTTTTGGCTAAGCTAGGGCACGAATTTGGGCTCTATAAAAGGAGCAATTCAGTACCAAAGAGGGAGAGGAGAATTATTTTTGAGAGCCACCAATATCAAGGTTTGAAGAGAAGAAATTCGGGGCAAAATCAAGGTGAATCAAGACAATATTTTTGGGGAATTCTTCATGGCAATGCGTGGCTAGTCTTCTCAACCTAGTTCAAGGGGGACGTTGTGTTCATATTATTTTATTATTCATTCCTCAAACTCGTAACGTAGTTCTTGTTTTTATGTTTTATTTATTGGATTTCTCATGAACATTAATTTCGTCAAGACAATGTATTGATTGATTAAGGCCTTATCTTTTAATTATTGTGTTGATGTTTGCTAATTTGGGTAATTGGATTCGTATTTGTCTTGTTATCCAAATCATAGTAGCAATTGGTAATTTTATATTTCCATATGAAAATCCAATCTAGATTAATCAATTCGAGCATATGTAATTGATAATTTAGTTCACCTAATTCTTCTTGTTTTCACATAGTTAATGCATTAAATCTAGGGAGCTTATTCTAGGTTGTTCATTCACTCTAAATTGATTGGAGAACTAATTCTAATTGATTATTATTAAGGAAGAATCGGATTAATTAGAGTTTTTTGATTATTCCGGGTGATAAATAAAACAAAGGAAATAGTACATGCGTTGCTTGGGGAATGACAATATTATGATAGGGCACAACCGAACCTGAGAACTAGGATTCTCTATTATTTGATTTTTATTCCAGCTATTTTACATCTTTATTTGATTATTTAGATTAATTGCAATTATCAACTCAAAACCCTCCCTTATAATTCTAATTGACATGGCATTAAATTAGTTCCCGTTCCTCGTGGGATCGACCCTTGCTTCCGCTATCACATTTAAATTTGAGTTTTGGCAAATAAGGAAATTTAATTAATTCTTGGTGCATCGCGACACGCACCAATCCCCCAAGGAAGATCCAAAGAAGCAAAAACAATGAGAGCCGAGCATAGACTTTCGAGGCAAATATCAGCACTACACTCCCATCAATGTCTCTCGACAGGAAGCAATCATGTCGATCTCGAATAAAGGAGTAGTTTCATGGCCAAAACCGTTAAAGATAGACGATTGACGCCCGATGAGCGGCGCCTATTGCTGGTTTCACAAAGGACCGGGACACCGAACAAAAGACTGTTACCAGTTGAAATATGAGGTGGAACGCCTGATAAGATCTGGATATCTTGGGAAATTCATAAAAAGAGAAAAATTCGAAGATGAAAGACAGCAACACGCCGCACCTCCAGAGCAAAGGCCGCCTGAGTATAACCAATTACAAAAACTCAACCCCCCACCAGGAGGAGTAATCACTGTCCTCACCGGGGGGCCTTCTTGTGGAGATAGTAGGTCGGCCAGGAAAGCATACCAACGAGATGTTCGGAGAAGAACCTCAATATGGGACCGCATTGGAAATCCGGAGGTTATGCAGATCAGCGGTTATCAGGACGAACCGATCTCGTTCACCGACAGAGACCTAGCAGGAGTCCATTTCCCACATAACGATGCGGTCGTTATATCCATGATGGTAGCAAATTTTGAGGTCAGGAGAACCCTAGTCGACACTGGAAGCTCTGCAGATGTGCTATTTTACCTAGCTTATGAGAAGATGGGACTCGATCCGAGATACTTGAAGAAGGTGAGCACCCCCATCGTTGGTTTTGGAGGAGGAGTGATTAGAGCAGAAGGGGTCGCGGAGTTGCTAGTGTCCTTAGGCGAGGAACCACGGAGAAAAACGAAAATGGCGAATTTCCTAATAGTTTGAGCCCCATCCCCATACAATGCTATTCTTGGAAGATCGACGTTGAACCAGTTCCAAGCAGTTTCCTCAACACTCCATTTAAAGGTCAAATTCCCAACAGGACATGGGATAGGAGAGGTCAGGGGAGATCAGGATAGGCAAGAACATGTTTTGTAACAGATATACAAAAAAGGTTTAGCATCTGAAGGTGAACCAATGTAACAAAGAAACTCGGAGAAGAGGGACAGAGAGGCCCGATTCAGAGCAGGACAAGACGAAGTTCTGAAAGTGTTATTCTTAGACTCGGAAGATGAAACCAAAACCACCAGAATTGGCGAAGCCTTGGGTGAAGAGTTGGAACAGAAATTAAGCGCGTTCCTAGTCGAGAATAAGGAAATATTTGCATGGAAACCATCAGAAGTGCCTGGTATCGACCCCAGTCTTGTATCCCATCATTTGCGAGCGGACCCAGGAGTGAGACCAAAGAAGCAGAAGAAAAGGTATATGGGAGCGGACAAGTCAAAGATTGCTGAGCAAGAAGTCGACAAACTATTGGAAGCTGGATACATTCGCAAAGTTATGTACCCAGAATGGCTTGCAAATATTGTACTCGTTCCAAAAGCTAATGGCTCTTGGAGAATGTGCGTCGACTTCACGTATTTAAATAAGGCGTGTCCCAAAGACCCGTTTCCTCTCCTGAGAATCGACTTGCTGGTGGACTCGACATCGGGATGCAAATGGCTCTCCTTTATGGATGCTTTTGCGGGGTATAATCAGATTCGAATGGCCGAAGAAGATGAGGAGGAAACTAGTTTCGTGACCGATAGTGGCATTTATTGCCACCGTGTGATTCCATTTGGATTGAAGAACGCGGGGGCGACTTACCAGAGGCTAGTAAACCAGATGTTCAAGGGAATGATTGGGCAGAATATGGAAGTGTACGTTGATGATATGTTGGTCAAAACTCGCAAGGGAGGCTGCCACGTACGAGATCTGCAACAGGCAATCGATGTAATGAAAAAATTTGGAATGAAACTCAACCTCACAAAATGCACTTTCGGTGTTCGATCTGGAAAATTCCTCAGGTACATGGTATCTGAACGTGGTATAGAGATCAACCCGAAAAAAATAAAAGCAATTCAAGAAATGGCAGCCCCACGCAACATTCGGGAGATCTAGAGACTCACGGGAAGAATGGCAGCACTTAGCCGTTTCCTATCACGCGCAGCGGACAAAGGTATGCCTTTCTTCAAAATCCTTCGTAAATCAAAGAATTTTGATTGGACAGATGGATGCCAAATAGCTTTCGAGCAATTAAAGGATCACTTGTCGTCGCCACCACTGTTGGTAAAACGTGACGAGGGAGACCATTTACATCTCTACCTAGCTGTATCAGATGAAGCAATAAGTTCAGTGCTAGTAAAAGATGATGGAAAATCGCAAAAACCTGTCTATTATGTAAGTAAGATGCTGCACGGGGCTGAAGTCAGGTACACTGGAACGGAGAAAATAGCACTCGCCGTAGTCACAACGGCCCGAAAGCTAAGGCCCTACTTCCAATCGCACCAGGTGACAGTGCTAACTGACCAACCTTTGCAGCAGACATTAGCTAAACCGGATACTTCAGGAAGAATGCTTAAGTGGTCCATCGAACTGAGCGAGTATGGCCTTATCTACAAACCGCGGCCTGCCATCAAAGGGCAAGCGCTCGCAGATTTTGTGGTGGAATGCACACATGCAGAAGGGAAATCAAAGAATGACAATGAGCAGGAATGGATGATTCGTGTTGACGGATCGTCATCATCTCAGGGAGCCGGCTCGGGCTTGGTTTTAAAGGACCCGACATGACACGTGCACAACTTTGCACTCAGCTTTGAATTTCAGGCATCCAACAACGAAGCATAGTACGAAGCACTCTTGATGGGGATCAGATTGGCCGCCCAGGCAAGCGCAAGGAAAATAGTGGCGCATAGCGACTCGCAGTTGGTTGTGAAGCAAGTGAAGGGGGAATATGAGGCGCGAGAAAATACTATGCGGCAATACTTACAAAAAGTACATGGGGAGTGTGCGAAGCTCACATCATTTGCTGTTGTGCAAATCCCTCGAGAGGAGAACTTTGAAGATGATGCGTTATCTAAATTGGGAAATTCAGCATTACCCTGTAACAGTAATACAATATTCCTACAACAGCTCCAGCAACGTAGTATTGATGAAACTTTTTTGACTGCAAACCAACAGGAGGAGAAAAGCTGGAAAGATGATATAGAAAATTATTTGGCAGGAAAATACACACCTAGTACGAAAGAAGAAATGCGGGTCATCGCGAGGAGAAGTGCGAGGTATACTATAATTGATGATGAACTGTATAGGCGCTCATTCACGCAGCCGCTCCTTCGATGTCTGAATGAAAGTGGACCAGACTACATTTTGAGGGAAGTCCACGAAGGCATTTGTGGTGGACACGTTGGGGGAAGAGCTTTGGCCGCTAAAGTACTAAGACAGGGATACTACTGGCCAACAATGAAATCAGATGTGGATGACACCGTGAGAAGATGCAGGGCCTGTCAAATCCACGACAATGTTCTCCATCAACCCGCTGCACCTTTACAACCCATAGCAGGGCCATGTCCATTTGATCAATGGGGGATTGACATTTTGGGACCTTTTCCACCCGCTCCGTGTCAAAAAAAGTTCTTGATTGTGGCCATTAACTATTTCACTAAATGGGTGGAAGCGGAAGTAGTTGCAAAAATATCAGAACAGGAAGTGAAAAAATTCCTCTGGAAAAATGTTGTCAGCCGGTTTGGAATACCACGAGTACTGATATCTGATAATGGAAGGCAATTCCAAGGATCCAGGCTTAGGAAATGGTGCGAGGAATTCAAAATCAAGCAATTTTTTACCTCGGTCAGCCATCCACAGTCAAATGGGCAAGCGGAAGCAGCAAATAAGAACATACTCAAAGCATTGAGGAGCAAAATCGATGGTTCAAAAGGGAAATGGCCTGATGAAATCCCAGGAATTCTGTGGTCGTACCGCACTACATCCAGGACAGCAACAGGTGAGACACCATTCTCATTGACTTATGGAAGCGAATCTATAGTCCCAATGGAAATAGGGATCCCAAGTTTAAGGATTCAGGTACATGACCATGAGTCGAATGAAGAAATGTCCAGAGAGAACCTGGACCTATTGGAAGAGAAAAGGGACCAGGTGGAACTAAAAGCTGTGGAGTATAGAAGGAAGATGATGAACTATTACAACCAGAGGGTACAGCCACGAACCTTCCAATGTGGAGAACTTGTGCTAAGGAGGGCCGACGCAGCAGGGCACTCGGTAGGAAAATTGGATGCGCGATGGGAAGGACCATATAAAATCTCAAGGGTTGTGAAGTATGGAACTTATGAACTTGAAGATCTTCAAGGAAAGAAGCTCGACCGACCATGGAACATCCAGAATCTAAAAAAATATTACCAGTAATAAAACTCTCTTCTTTTCAAACGCTACCTCAATAACGTAGAGATGAATTATAATAAAGTCTGAGTTAACCTTACTCTTGATTAGTTATCTTATGTAAGGTACAATCGCAAAACGCGCAAAAAGGCCGACCACAGTCAACGACTTGGTCACTGCGGCCAACAAACGCGCAAAAAGGACGACCACAGTCAATGACTTGGTCACTGCGGCCAACTAACCAACGATTGGTCACTATGGCCAACAAACGCGTAAAAAGGCCGACCACAGTCAACGACTTGGTCACTGCGGCCAACTAACCAACGACTTGGTCACTATAGCCAACAAACGCGTTAAACTGCCGACCACAGTCAACGACTGGGTCAATACGGCCATAAAAAGCACTCAGGAGACCAATCGCATTACACAACTGAGTCACTAAGGTTTTCAAAACGCACAAAATATTTGAAATTGTTAGGTCAACATTTTCATTAAGCGTGCAGTACAACATTGACAGACCAAAATACGTGGCCGCAAAATGATAACAAAAGATGTGCCAGCCATCAACAAAAAAAATACATTAAGGAGAAACGCCCTTAATACACTACTCAAAGGCGCAAAGAACCATTTCGGATAACTACGATCATAACATAAAAGTGGAATCTAGAATATATGCCGCAAAAACTTAGTGAAGAACCACCAAATATTGTCAATCCTCCATGTTATCATCGTCAAACTTTTCTTCTTCGCCTAGTGGTTCGCCGTCAAATTCTTCGACATGTAAGAAACTCCAATCTCCCTGCTTCTTTTTCGAAAGTTGTTTCTTGCAGGCCTCAAAGCCATTAGTGTACTGGGAAGATGACACCTCAACTATCCCCTCAAAGTAATCAGGGGATATTTTATACGCGTTGATAGCATCATCCACTAGGGACCGGAACTCATCTGTATCACGGTAAGAAGCCAGGGCTTTGGAAATCTCTGCCTGCGTCTCAAGCTCTATGGTAGCAACCTGAGAATGAAGGTCAGACACTTGCTGCTCCAACCCCTTTTCCCTTAATTTGGAATCCTCCAACTTTCTCAGCAACTTCTGGACTCGCTCATCACTATTCATTAAATTATTGGTCTGACGAGCTAAGGTGTTATGTATCAAGTTAGCACCCAAAACCACCTACAAAAAAAAACATATATATGTATTTATGATCAAATATAGATATGCAGTCAAACCATAGGAAATTCTTACATGTACCATACCTTAGACAGGTCATGATAAAAGGATGAGACCATGTTCTCAGATGCCCAATCACTGACTAACTCCATATCTCTGTCCAAAGAGAGGCCCTGGAGAAGCGCCATTGCAGTAGCGGGGCTCTCCAAAAGAGAATCGGTAGACTTCACCGTCCAATCAGGAATAAATTTTCCCGAAAAATGTTGAGTGCCATGGGGTAAGTTAGAGCTCCCACCGACATTCGGAGGGACATTGGCGTTTTGATGAACTGGGGGCAACACAGACTTATCTACCGAAGAGGAGGACTTCGAATTCTGACGAGAGCTGCGAGAAGTATCATCCACAGCACGACTCGATGAAGAGCCTGAGTTACCACTTGCAATCCTCTTCTTCATAGCTTTTGCTAACTGCGCTTGATCCATGAGTGCCGCTGCATTAGTAATGGGGAGCAAATATTAGTACAACCAAAAAGATATATATATATATATATAGACACACGTAAACTTATAATACCTAAGCTGAGGTTAGGATCAATCCTATCAGGAGAACTCACTCCCGCTAAAGACAAAGTTGCCTCCGTAACCACCTCCGAACACTTAAACAATCGAAGACTCAAAAACTCAATGAAATGCTCGATGCGAGGATCGGTGAACCTAAAGGACTTGAATTTTGCCACATTATCACTCCAATCTTCCAAAAAAGGCCAATTCTCAGCCCTGACAAAGAATAACTCAGGTTTCCAGTCACGGTGTGAACTAGGCAACTTTGTCAGAAATTGCCTACCTGGTCTAGCTGAAAAATAATAAAAGCCCACAGAGTTCTTCTTTATAAACACTAAACGATGGAATAAAGTAAAATCAGCTCTAAATTCGTACGCCTCAGCGATAAGAAAAAATGCAGTCATCAACAACCATGAATTGGGAACCAATTGGCAAGGACAAACGTTGTAGCAATAAAGGATATCTATAAAGAAGTGATGTAAGGGAAAACGAAGACCAGCCTCTAGTTGAGAGACAAACACTGTAATGAAGCCAGAGGGAGACTCGTGCGGTCTTTGATCTTCAGTAGGGGCCAATAATTCATAAGCTTTGGGGATAGCAAATCGCCTACGAAGAGACCTAAGACGGGTAGGAGTGACGGAAGAAACGACGTCCCTATAAGATGTAAAGTTACGCTCGAATACTTCATGTATGTCGTCAATCTCTTCATTATCGAAAACGTCGTTATTCGCTGACATTTTTACCTACGAAGGTAATTGAGGTGATAAAAGTCAGAAATTAAAAAAAAAAAATTTAGCGTAAAAAAAAAAAAAAATTCGTGACGCCCCCCCCCCCCCCCCCCAGCTCGCCCGGCGAGCTGGGGCTATCACGCTCCAGCTCGCCCGGCGGGCTAGGGCTATCACGCCCAGCGAGCTGGGTGTAGTAAAAAAAAAAAAAAATTATATATACCTATATACACGCACACCATAAATATGTATACACACACACACACACACACACACACACACACACACACACACATTTATTCATACAATAAATAAATACCAAAGAAAAAGGGGAGAAGACTTACCAAGTAGTGAGAGAATTTTTGCAAGTGATGTGGAGAAATGGGAGAAGGAAGTGAGGCCTTAAGGAGTATTTATAGAAGTATCCCATGTTTTTCATACATACGTGATTTCATCTGTACTGTGTAAAATTCATCTGTACAGTGAAAAATCACTCATGCTTGAAAAAGGGGGCAACTGTAATGGGTATAAGCCCAAGTGTCAATGGATCTCCTTTGGGCCTACCATGATAAAAGAAGTTATTGGACTAGAAATCGAAGTCCAATAAACCATTAATAAGATGCCATAATTAAGGACAATGAGAATCCCGTTAATTGGACCTCAAATAAGGAAAAATGAATATATGAATGTTCATTCCTTATTGGTCCCAAGAATCCTGCAAAATTGGGCTAGACTTTAGGAAAGATTGATAGTAATAAAATAATTGCCTAGTAATCCGATCTGTAATTAAGGAAAGAAAGAGGAGTGCGGGCTGAAATCAAGAGAGTTAACGTATAGGGAAAGTTATTACATATAAAAGAGCAATTTGACCTCAATATCAAAAAAAAAAGAAGGAACGAAAAAGAAAATTACATCAACAGAAATGATGGCAATGGAAATGGAAATGGAAATTCTTGATGCACAGTCATAGAAGTGGAAAGTTTTAGACAGGTAGTAGAACCTCCAGTTGTTATTAGGTTGTTGAAATATATATTTTGATGTAAGGTAAATTGTGTTGATGAAAATTTGAAGACCGAGAACATGAATTGTGCTAGGATTGAAGCCCTTTTCGGCGAAGTAGTCAATAGTTTTAATTTTTTTTTAATTCTTTTTACAGCTCTGACTCTTGACCCTCTTATTTTTCCGGGTCAATGTCCCGATCGATTTTGTAAACACTGCTCACAAATAAATGCTTCTTCATTTCCAATTCCACATGAATAAATACAAATATAAAATGTTTCGTGCAATACACGTATTTTCTACTAGTATTTTTTAATAAGAAAAAATATTTAAATTTTAAAAATTAAAGGAATAAAAAAATAAAGAATTTGCTGGTCCGTGGGATGGAGGACCCACCTCAATCCCATCCCGTAGACTCCATTATTCAGGGTGGAGTGCCGTAATGGAATCGGGTCCCTGTGGATCTCTGGTCCGTCGACTTTTTATGTCATTCCTAATAAGAAACGAGTTTTTAGAATGATACCCTTGTACTAAGCACAAGAACGGATATAGGGAGCTGCGAGCTCGGCCGGTTGCTCGTGCTGGATTCGTAATTTTTTTTTACATTATAATTTTATGTAAATTTTTTTCTCTTAACCTTGTAGTGGCCGTTCGTACTAGATGAAATTCGCTTGTGATGGATCACTTTCCTGAATTCGTCACTGAGTCTGAGCACGTCTTCATAATTGTTTTTTTGAAGACAAATAATTGAAAAATGATATTGTAAAATATATATTTTGTAAAACACCATTTCCCAAACTGATAAACATGCTTCTTTCAAGTGTTAATTGATCAGTGTCAATTTCGTCACGGATTAGTTTCCCTTGATTTTCAGCCTCAAGTTTTGAAAAGTATTTATTTCAGTCATTTTCCTTTTAAACATTTTAATTCCAGTTCCAAAAGATTGAGCCTTCTAGCAGATCAGCCCTAAATTCTTTAACCCTTACAAGTTAGCCCAATATTTTCGAAAAATGTCAATTTAGCCCTTAAACTTTTAAATCCCAGCTTCCTTTAAAATTCCAATGTAGTCCATAAACTATATTTTTTTGTCACTTTAATAAATTTCAAAATTACTAAACTAATTTAATTTTTCTTTTGACTAGATGAAACATTTGGTGACTTAGAAGACTGACATAACATTTTCGCTCTATTTTTAAACTCATGATTTGAAGTAGACTCGCATCTACTAATTAGTTTAAATTATAATTGCATGTATTATGTGAATTTTACGTGATTTAAATGCTTTGATGCATAAGATAAGACAAGAATATCTCTTATGAGATAAAAATCAGAATGTGGTTATACATGACTAAAATGCTTTAATGCATGAGATAATGATGTTGTTATGCGTAACTTAAATGCTTAAATGCATGAGACAAGAATACCCTCACCCTATGATTTTTAAAGAGCCTATGATTATGATGATGTGGTCACAGTATTACTTGCATAATTATGTGTTCAATTATTTTGTAATTAATTATTGACGATAAGTCTGCTGAGTATTTCTTCGAAATGCTCATTCCGTTTTTAACAGCTTTTGCAGATTTCGGAGACGGTGGCGAATAAAGGGAATTTGTTGCAAATTAATAAATGAGACTATTTTGAAAGTCACGATTTATGGACATTGTCAATTTTATTTCTTTGTCGTTACTTTTTATGGAAAATTGAGATTTAAGTTTTTAAGAATTGTTCTAGAATTCATTTGATTAAGTTTCCTCTACAGTTTTTAAATGATAAATATAATGTTTAGAATTTAGTTTATTTTCAACAATAAAGTAAGATTTAAAGGACGACGTGGCGTTCCGGACTTTGTGGAACTCGAGGCGTTACATATACAGATCAAACAAGTAGTAAAATGGATTATGAGTCCATGTATCATAACCATAAAGATTGGGGTAATTTATTTTCTAAATTAAAAATCTTAATCGAACACGTAATATGTAAGTTGAGAATTGTGAATCAAAATTAAACTAAATAACAAAATTTAACTATGAAAGAAAATTCAATTAACGCAATCAAATTGAACAAATGTTTTATTTTATATGTGTGATTGTAGTGCTGGGATCTAGAATTCTCTTTTATTCCATCGTATTAGTCTTGGTTTATATGCTTAACAATACTTTATCGGTAGTGAAGACCAATATTTCTAAATTGTTTATGACCCTATTTCAAGTGGAATTGAAACATATTCCTATAGCGGTATATTTCTATCTCTAATCGAACTTTATAACAATTAATACATGTCTAATGAATTTTCAATCTTTTGAATCTAAAAACACATCACAACAAATCATACAATTAGTGTGCACATAATTGTAGATGCAATAAATAACAGTATTAATTACTCAAACCAATAAATTGTCTTTTTAATCAAATAAAAATCAAAATAAATTATAGTTTCACTTAAATCCTACACAAATTATTTTAGCCTAGAAACATGATTGAGATTAAATAACAAATTCATATGATTCATCACCAGGATGTAAAATTTTGAAGTGTTGTTGGATGAATGTTGATATGAGTCTTGATCTTAAATCCTGGGATTTTTCTCTTGATAATGCTTGGTGGTCTCTAAATTTCGTGCCTAGTGTATTTATATTAAGGTAGAAGCCTTGTCCAAGTCAAACAATCTTTTAAAATTCGGTTTGAAAAGGAAACAAAATATTCACCAGGGATTTACCCAATAGATTGGTTGGTGTTAACCAAGGCGATCGCTTGGTTCTATCACTTCAAGTTATGCCTTGTATTTTGACCCTCGGGCGATCGCTTGGTTTAATCATGATCACTTGGGGTAATCTTTATTTCCTTTAATTTTGGTCTTTCTCTTTATTTGCAGTTTGATCATTCATCTTTTGATTTATGCCTTTTAGTCCTTGAAAATCAATTTAGCTACAAATTGATTCTCAATTATCTTCATCTACTTCCATGTTGTAAAACTTAGTCCATATTGTATTTGATTTGCCTTAATTTATCCATCTTCTCGAATTAAGGGTTGATAACTGAAATGAACACAAAATGCAATGAATTAATAAGAAATACTACAAAACGACGATTCAATTGCGCAGTTTTAGAAGCTAATAAGTGCACAAAATGCACTTGTCAAAACCATTTTTTAATTCTAATTTGAGTATGTATTAACTTCTTTATCAATATGTAGTCGTTTTTGCAAATCTTACATGTGTCACCTAACCTCGTTTGATGTTTTCTTGAAAATTATATGCATTACTATGCTTCCTTGAGACTAAATGTAGTATCATGGATTTGTATGAATTCTAAAAAATTAAAGTAATGCACCCTTCAACTGTAAAATGATCTTACTGTTAGTCTTCCAAACCTACTGCTCTTGTTATCAATTCAAAATAATCAATATAGATGCAACAATTTTAACAATATTTATTATTGTACATGCTAGAGTTTCCATTGCCACAATGTTTTTTTCGCTCCCAAATGGCTTATGTAACTTTGTTTGTACATTTTGAAGGTGAGTGGGATGAAAGAAACAAATATAATAGTTACTGTGCCTATTGTATGAAGGTTCCATTGGAATGTTCATACATGCAACTTATTGGGGAGATTGCTTCTGGCTTGGAAATGGATGTACGTAGGGAAGCACAGCTTCACGCTACCATACCAGTTTACTGAAAATTGCCCACAAATTTAGACTTTAAGTGATTCCTCTGTGTACTCGAATAGAAACTATGAACAAAACAACAAAAAAAGGAAGAGGCGTTTTCGTTTAGAAACAAACCAACGGATATAACATCTTTTCCACTATTGTATTGATCGGAGACTAGATTTGTTGATATATCATTTTGGGATTGTTAACTTTTGGCAATTCAATGATATGTTCTTTGTTTTTTAGTAGCAATCAAAATTAAATAAACCATTTCTTGTGAAACTTATATCTGTAACAAAAATGTGCAATAATAAAAATATGATTCTTGTATAATCGCGTGCAAATCTTTTGTGGTAAAAGCTTATTTCACATTTTTACAATTTTATCTCTTGGCTTCCATCTCTGTTTTCCATGTGTTGAGATCTTAACTGTTTCTTCCTTGGCTATATATATGATATGGAGCTTCATCTAGGGCTGAGGGTTTTTCTTCTGGATTCTTCCTTTGGCCGCTATTCCACTTCTTCGTTATCCTTTCTCTCTAACCTAAGGGTGCCTTCTTCCATTTCTATATTCTTTCAGTATCTCTATAGCGAGAATATGATGGTAAATCGTGTATGTTACCTTATTTTGAAGGAGTGTTATGTTATGTTTTGGTTGAGGTTGAGAGGGTTGATCTTTGAACGACTGTAATATTGTAATTCTTGTTGATCTTGCTCAATAAAGTTCTTGAACCTTTTATCCACTGATGGTGGAGGCTCAACGGGGGGATGTAGGTGCTAGATTTATTAAATGAACCTCCGGACCCATTGGGTGAAATTTTTTTGGTTATTGTTCTCAATACTTTGTTTGGTTTTACGATTCTGTTGGTTGGGAATATCTCTACAGTGGTATTAGAGCCCGAATCAAACTTGTATCTAAAACATGCATGGTGGTTCTTTGTTCTCGATCTACTAATTTCCATCATATCTGAAAACCTAAGGGTTGGGAACCTCTCATTCTCACTTCTGGTGAGACTTTGAAACCTATGGTCTCACATACGATATAATCACTCCATCCCTTGTGTGTTTTTCCCTTTCATCTTGAGTCATTAAGGTAATATGGTCTCCCTTACCTTTTTCCAGGGTCTCCTGCGAGGACTTAAGAATCTGAGGGAATAAAGGGCTAAAAGGCTCTTTAGCCCTTAGACTTAATCTTGTGCGAAGCTTCTGTATTCTGTCTTTATTTTGATTCCCAATATATTCTCATGATACTGTATTTTTTATACTGTTTGATTGAGATTTATATTTGTGAATTTTTTCTTTTGACTTTCTTAAATATCTGTGTTATTATTCTTGTTGTTATATTGACTCCAGAATTTCCTATCCAAATTTTTCCGGCATTAAAGTTCTTTAAACCATTTTTTTTTCAAAATGTCTACTGTACGTAAATTTGAAGTAGACTTATGGACTAGTGATGGAGACTTTAGTCTTTGGAGCCAGAAAATGAGGGCTTTACTTCTTCAACAAAGTGCTACACTTTAAACCAAACATTTGTTGCAGAAATTAGTTCCTATAGAAGAACTGGATTGGATGAAATTGCTTGGAGTTTTATTTTCCTATCATTTATCTGATAGTGTAATAATAAAGGTGGGTGAAACCACCACTTTTGTTACATTATGGACTAAACTTGAAAGCTTGTACTCAACTGTGTCCATGCCTAATAAATGTCATATATTGAGATCATTTCATAACTTTATGTTTGATAACACCTTAATTCTAGAAGAGAACAAAGAGATATTTACAAACTGATACAAGAGCTTGACTCTGGTGATAAAAGATTTCTATTATTGCTCATTTAAACTCTATTGGTGATAAGTATCAAGACCTTAGAACTGCACTTGAATATGATAGAGAGAGTATCATTGTTGATGGTGTTATAAGTACACTTAGAAATTAGAGTTGAAAACTGAACATTGAGACTCTAAATTTGGAGTAGGCCTGTTTATAAAGGAAAACTGTCATTTTACAATAATGATGATACCTTTAAGTCAAAATAAAAAGATAGAGTTGAATGGAAGGGTAAGGTTAAATTGAAGCCTAAGAATAAAGCTAGAGAATGTTTCTACTGGAAGAATCTTGACAATTAATCAAAAAATGTTTTAAAAGGATTAAAGATATGAAAGAGACATCTAATACTAATCTTGCTGCCATGATAGCCACTAATAAGACCAATAATGTAGATAATAATGATTTAGTGTTTACTGCTACCTCTAATCATGGCATTAGTGAATGGATTCTTGATTATGGCTGCTCTTTTCACACGTGTCCAAACTTAAATTGGTTTACTAATTTCACTTCTATTGAAGAAGGAAAATTCCATCTTGGAAATGATTAAAGGAACTGGTAATGTTGATCTGTTGTCGAATAAAAATGATATGGTCAATTTGAGACATTTTAGATACATACTTGACCTTAGGAGAAATTCAATTTCTATTGGTGAATTGAATTCTTTGTATGATATTCTTTTCTCTAAAGGTTCCTACAGGATAATGTCTGATTAAAATATTTTATTTGAATTCCCAAAAGTGAATGGCTTGCATTTGTTTAAGATCTCTCCTGTTGTTAAAGGTGTTGCTGCACCTGCAGTTGATAACTGTGATAAAACTGTGATGTGACATAAAAGGCTTAGCCATATAAACATGAAAGGTTTATAATATCTTCATAATTCTAGTGCTTTTGGTAAGGATTCTATCAAAAATATTGATTTTTGTGAAGAATATGTTTTGGAAAAACAAAGTAAATCTCCTTTTGGTAAAAGTATTCACAAATCTGGATCAATACTTTATTACTAGCGTTCATATTTTTGGGACCTTCTTCAGTTTGTACTCTCAGTGGTTTTAAATATTATCTTTTGATTGTTGATGACTTCTCTAGAAAAACTTGGACTGTTTTATTGAAAATAAAATTTGAAACTTTTTATTAATTTAAACAATGAATAGATTTGAGTGAAAATAATAAAAAAAAACAAAAAGATTAAGCTACTGTTCAGCATTGCGATGATTGTAGATTATAAACCAATTTATAATCTACACAATTTCTCAAACCACTTTTTAACCCCCACATCTTTTCTCTCTCCAATTTTTAACCATTGATCTTACCTCGAACACCGTGAAAAAAACCCAAAACAATCTGACTTTTTTGATTCGAACAGGGGCTAAAGCACTTAGGATAGATAATGGTCTTGAGTTTTGTAATCTTGAGTTTGATAATCTTTGTAGAGACTGTGGCATTCTTAGACACAAAACAGCCACTTATATCCCCCAGCAAGATGAAGTGGTTGAGAGAATGAATAGAACAATATTAAATAAAGTAAGATGTATGCTTATTAGTTCTAGTTTGCCAAAAGTTTTTTGGGGAGAAGCTGTCAAGACTGT
This sequence comes from Ligustrum vulgare, assembly GCA_963555705.1. NCBI lineage: Eukaryota > Viridiplantae > Streptophyta > Magnoliopsida > Lamiales > Oleaceae > Ligustrum > Ligustrum vulgare. Next base: position 33,745,156 of record OY743173.1, on the reverse strand, counting down.
CACATATCTTATAAATAGAAGTCCTTCAAGTATTTTAAACTTCAAAACTCATTAAAATATCTTGTCTAGATAACGTACAAATTATTCTCACCATAGAATTTTTGGATTGCAGCTTATGCACACCAAAGTAAGGGAAAGCTTGAACCTAGATATCAAAGATTTGTTTTTTTCTTAGATATGGTGAAGGAACCAAGTGTCACAGACTATGAGTTATTGATATAAAAAGTTTTAAAGTCATGATAAGCAAAAATGTTGTTTTTAATGAAAGTATTATACATTATCTGCAAAAACCTTTTAACAAACTAGTTCTGACTGAGAGAGAAAAAGTTGTTTCTTAACTGCAAAGTTATTTGGATGTACCAAATGACAATTAGATTGCATGTAACACTAGCTAGTAAAAGAGGAATCCATAAATCACGCATGATCCGATAAATTGAGTATTTCTCTCTGATGAAAGTAGGTCCATCTCAAGCCAGTGAATAAGCTAGTTCAAGCAAGGCAGTTATTAAGTCTAAGGCAAGAAAGGCTAGGGCCTATAAATTCTAAGACTCTTAATATGGTGAGAGCTAAATGATGAAAGTAAAAGTTTTAAAAATACTAGTATACAAACGCCAAAAGCATGTGCGATGTTCGTATTTTTGTATAGGTTAGCCAAAAATTATGTAAATATTGTAAGCTTTAAGTAATAGCAAACGTAAAGCGTAAAAGGAATAGAGAATAAAAAGAAAAGAAATATTATATATACAAAAATAAATCAAATCAATCAGTTTAAGGAATAGACAATAAAAAAATAACTAATGAAACCTTAAGCAAATCCCTAGTTCAATTTTAAAAAGGAAAAATGCGGGGTACTATCTGGGTCTGCAACCAAATGCTCTTCTTAATCCATCTAACTCCCATCACCGAAAAATGGGGAGAAATAAATGGGTGAGCAAAATCTGAGCAAATAAACTTCATGCACGTGATGATGCATGATTATGACATGAAATACTTTAATATTTCAAAGTATGTATCCTCATTTACTTGAAATTTTCAAAACTTCATTTCATTACTATCGTGAGCTAACTTGGTATATTTTATAACCAATCAGAACGCAATGGGAAATTCTTATTCAGAACTAGATTCATTTCACTATGATGTGGTTCATCTTCTTTCATTTCACCGCAATGCGGCTCATTCACTTCCTACTTTCACTTTTCACATTTACATTTACATTCCAAGCATGGTACATCGATCCTTTGCACCCCATTTCCCACTCACACCTTTCATGACATAGAAATATAATTATTTCTTTCTTAAAACTTTGGGTACATATCTTTTGAGTGAACCTCATACTTTTACAAAATTCTCGTTTAATACACACACACACACACACAAATTTTGTGTTCATGTGTGTTTTAGTGTGTGTGTGTGCGCGCGCGCGTGCACGTGCGCGGAAGGGAGGAGAAAGTGGTGTGGCGGTGGTGATGGCCGATGGTTGGAGAGAAAATCGAGAGAGGAAGGGACCGGGGGGGGGGGGGGGGGAGAGTGAGAGAGGCAATGGTTTCCCGAATCTCATAACTCGTTTAATGAGAGCTATCTTCAAAAAGACCATATTGCCTGCAGAAATTTTTAACGACTTCCTTCTTTTTTCTGCATAGCATTTATGTCAACTTTGTGCGGTTTCATCCATTAACGGATCTTTTACAACCTTGGCTATCTGCAGTACTATTTTTGGGCCTAACAATTTTCTTTCTTAATAACTGCATCTTATACACTTATCTGGATACTAAAATTAGAAAATTAAATCGTTGTTTTAGAATAAATCCTACTTAATTTTTGTTTATTTTAGTTTTTTCCCTAAAAGTCGAGAGAATGGAAAAATCAAGGCGAATCGGGATCAATTGAAGGGCATTCAGACTAAGTTATGCTAATTGGAAGTAGACAAGGAGAATCAAGAATTAAATTAGAGCTTAATTGGATAAATTCAGAACTTAAAAAGCCTAATTGTATAAATCAATAGACGGAGGACAGAATTGAAAAAAACAAAAGAGAAGATTAGACATGCAATTAAAAAAAGGACAAAGCTACAATTTTGTAAAATGAATAAAAAATTGAAGTAAAGTATTTAGCTCAAGCGATCGTACTATTTCTACCATGCGATCAACTAAGGGTGATTTTTCTAGGCAAAACATTGAATCTATACACCAAACAATCGCCTGGTATATAGACTATGCTACATTTAATTATATTGGGATCATGAAGAAAATTTGATTTTCGGATTTGTTATTTTTTACTTTAGTTTAAGTAAAGACAATTTATAGTTTTCAGCAATTAATTTCGTTCTTCACATTCTACATTTATTTGGCCAATGGTTGTATGGTTTTTGTGACGTGTTTTTAGATTCGAAGGACTAGCAATTCGTTAGACATGTTTTATTTCCTATAAAGTGCGATAGAGGATAGAACAACTACTCTTTATGTTATCTTTAATTGTTCATAAATCATTAATGGTTTCCTATTTGTTCGCATTCATCATAGAAATATAGGAGGGTCACATATAGGAATATATTTTAATTACACTCGAAAGAGAGTCTTAAGTAATTTAGGAACATCTATATTCATAACTTATAAATTGTTTTTAAACATTTAAATTAAGATATAAATATGAAATAAAAAGTAGATTCTGGATCCTAGCACGTTATTTTCATTCATAAACAAAAACATTCTTTCAACATTGTTAGCTTTCATTTAACTTGCTTTTATAGTAAGTCCTAATTGTTAGTTTAGATTTTAACTCACAAACACTACCTGATTTTTTCTAGTTTTGGCCAAGGTTAGTAATTTAGAAAATAATTTATCTCAATCCTTGTGGAAAATAATACATGGACTTGCATTCCAATTCACCACTTGTTTTATGTACACACTTGCGGTAGGGAAAACACGCAATAAGTTTTTTGACGCCATTGTCGGGGATTGGATTTTATTTTATTTTATTTTATTTTTAGATTAATATCACTAATTTGGACTTTAGTGTATTTTATTTCAATTGCCTTCACTATTTCTTTTTTCTCCTCAGGACGGTATATATGAAGTTCAAGATATGATGATCTCATGGCAGCTGATTCAGATGTTGAAAAAACCTTCCATCGTAGATTATAAGAAGCTAAAAGAGGCAGAAAAACAAAAATACCAAAAACAGCAAAATATGGCAAACATATAAAACAATCTAGCTATACAAAGGGAATGAGCCAGCTAATAATGACGAAGGAAACATGCTTGTGGGAAAATTCATGACCCTGCAAATCATTCAAAACCAATTAAGTATTGTCTATCCACCATTTGTTCAACAAAATTTTCATTTGAAGACCAATGTCATTCACCTATTCAAAAATGGGAATCAGTTCTATGGCAGGCTTGATGAAAACCTCACACGCATGTCTCTAGACTTTTAGAGATATGCTAACACTTCAAATATTAGGGAATGTCAGATGATGCCATCAAACTACTCCTGTAACACACCAGGTTTAAAATCTAAAACCTAGGCGTGTTAACTTCCATTCACATTAAATGCGGAAATAATGGTTTAAAACATTTAAACTTTTCATTTTCTGTTATAAAATTTTTACATAAATTTCGGCAGTCTCCTCTATAACTTGGACATAGCCAACCTGTAGAGGGACATCATACCTACAATACAAATGAAATTCTCAACTCATTCAACATCCAACATTCAACATCCAACCACAATTCTAAAATATAACTTCAACATCAATTCCCAAACTCCTCAACATAAATAAATTTAAACCATGAGCTCTTTATTTAACTAAATGGAGGATTGATAAACTACTAAAGAGATAAATGACTTATCAAAAACTAAATCCAATAAACAATTAAAAGAATGAACTAATAAAAATAACTAAAACATTTATGAAATTTCCACTTCAAACCCTATTTAAAATGATAAATCGTGGTACTGTCTGAGTCAGCCGCCAAGTGCTCTCCTCGGATCACATAACTTTCATCACCTGAAATGTTGGGGAGGGATTGGGGTGAGCTAAAGCTCAGTAAGTAAACTTTATGCACATGATGCAAGTTCATGACATGAAATGTCTTAGACCATTCAAAGTAATTATCCCCATTTACTCTACTTTTCAACACTTTCATACTTTCCAAACTTTCACTTAAACATTTCCAAAACTTTAACTTCATTTCTATCGTGAACTCACTTAATGTATCTTCTAGTCAATCACAATGCAATGGGAAATATTCCTTATTTAGGACCAGATTATCATTTTTCCACCGCATAGCGGTTTAATATTTGCCACCGTCAACCGGTTTAGCAATCGTCACCGCAAAGCAGTTTAATATTTGCCACCACCAAGCGGTTTAGCAATCGTCACCGCAAAGCGGTTTAATATTTGCCACCGCCAAGCCTTTGCAACGGCCAAGCAGTTTAGCAATCGTCACCGCAAAGCGGTTTAATATTCACCACCGCAACAGCGGTTTAATTCGGGTACGCCGATCTCCCGCGCCCCATTTCCCACTCACCTTTCATGGCATAGAAGTACACTCATTCTTTCTTAAAACTTGGGATACATGCATTTTGAGAAAACTTAAACTTACCACATTCTTCATTTAAAATCATTTGACTTTCCAATTTCGATGCCAATGCCAATGCATGCTTGATGAGGCAATGACATGATAATGTGCATGCTTGAACATTCTTCTTAATACATATACTTTCATAAAGTAAATGAAATTCATCAAAGCAAGTAAGTTGCAAACAGCCATTTACACGTTTCACATTTACATTTAACTTCTATGAAAATAGGGAAAGTTTACTTACCTGACATCCTTAGTATTTACCATTATCTGGATTTGAAAGTGGAGGAGCCTCGGTGGCCCGCGTCGTCAATGTACCAAATCCTAATTGTATCCATTCATTTAATAAAAATACTTTCGGTTCAAATTGATATATTCATCATTCCTTTAACATTAAACAAGTTAAAACAATAAATCTTCTTTTCCTTTTCTTTCCTTGTGATCATTTATTCCTAACAATGTATTAAGATACATTAAATACTTCCATACCATACTCAAAAGTAAAATATTAAACCATTCGACACAACATTATAAGCCTAACTATTAAGGTACTTAATTCAAAACAAAAGTTTGAAAAAATGTACACGCCTTTACAAAATTTTCCCCAAAAATCTAGGAATTATAATTATTACTCACGTTCACACTAAAATTACAATTAAGTTAACTAAATTCCCAATTCCCATAATCCTTTACCAACTTCAAAAATTTCAACTGAAATTTCAAAGTAAATCTGTAACTAACCATCTAAAACTCAAAATTCGTCACATCTCTCGATATCACCTTATATACAACTTATACCAAAATTAACAAAATTCTTACTAACGACTCTAACCATTCATGAAGTTTTCCCAATTAGACAAATTACAATTTTCACTCATAGTTAAACTCAAATAGCTAACTGACAAACTTAATTTCATGCTTAATCAAAATCTGCACATCCTCATACATCGACAAGTCTGAAATGTATACATACATACATATATATATATATATATATATATATATATATATATATATATATATATATATATATACACATATAGCCCCAAAACTAAAGTTTAACAAATTAAGAATTTGAAATCAAGCTAAAATATCAATTAACCAAACTGATATACAATTTTCGAAATCTGAGAACTCCGTGGTGAAAATTATACACACGTATGTATACATATATCAATTCTATACACACACACACACATCAAAAAGTATCTGTGCCGCGATGTGTGTGACCAGGATGGTGCTGTGTGTGCGTCATGTGTATGGGCAGTGTGTTGGGGAGTACCTTACCGCGAGGCTGGTGGTGTGGTGGTTGGGTCGTGGTGGCCGACCGTAAGAGACAGACCTAAGGAGAGGCGGGCGACGGTGGTTGGCGGTCGAAGTCGCCAGGGAAGGGATTGAGGGAGGCGTAGCCGAGAGGAGGGAGAGAGAGTCGCGAAGAGAGAGAGAGAGAGAGAGAGAGAGAGAGAGAGAGAGAGAGAGAGAGAGAGAGAGAGAGAGAGAGGCAGAGGTCGCGAGGGAGGCGACGTGAGGGAGGGAGTGATGCTGATCGATTGGGTAAGGGGTTAGGGTTAAATTTTTATTTCTCTAGTAATTTGCAAGTTCAACCCCTAACTCTCACAATATGTATAAGTCCCAAACTTCAATTTAGTCTACAATTACCACCAAATTTTCCCCAATTTTAATTTAACACAATTTAGGTCACTTACAACTTAATCAAATAAAAATTATAGCATGCTTAGGTAATAAAACAATTAATCACATAAAATTGCACGTGAACAATTTATAAACTTTCTAATTGACACATTGATCGAGACGGCGTCCAAGCCCTTCCACTGCAAAATAATTCAAATTATAGACATTAAAGATCATAAATTTATAATTTATAATAACATTCACATGGGTATTACGTGAAATTTAATATTGTACGAAAACTGAAAAGCGGTCTTACTTGGTCTAATGGTAGCAGGGATTTAAGAATCTTTGTACTTAACCCCTAGGTACAAGGTTCGATCCCTGCGGAAGGCAAAAATTCACTTCCTGGAAACGAGGCTACCAGCCCTTGAGGAGCAGGACGACCAGGGGGGAGTGGAAAGAGCATGAGTAGACGGCCGGCAGCCCTTGAGGACCGGGTACGCTACAAAAAAGGCGCCTTTTTTGTAACGACTCGGCTCCCTCGTGGTCTAATGGTAGCAGGATTCTAAGAATCATTGTACTAAACCCCTAGGTACATGGTTCGAATCCTGCGGAAGGCAAAAATCCACTTCTGGAGAAGGCCCCAGCGAGGGAGCCAGGGGGGAGTGAAAAGACCATGAGTGCGACACGGAGAAGGCCCCAGCGAGGGAGCCGGGTCGTTACAACTCCTATTTCTAAATACTCTACTAGAAAAAGAACTAGAATGGTTAGATTCTCACTCCACTGTAAGTATCATCACTTGGAATGATTTGACACAAAAAATTGGCACCTAGTTTTTCCCACCGGTCAAGATTGCTAAGCTCGAATATGATATATCAATATTTTAGCAACAAGAATCGAAGTCATTTGATGAGGTATAGAACAGATTAAAAAATATGCTCAGAAATTATCGTCATCATGGAATCAGCAAGGGCTTTTAGGTACAGTACTTTTATGCAAGTCTTCTCCTTTAATGCAAAAGTATGGTGAATTCTTCATCTGATGGTTCACAATCTACAAAAGCTATTGATGGAGCATTGGAGTTATTTGAGAGGATGACTAATACAAATGCAATGTGGGCATCTAATCGTGCTACTCTGGTATGGTTAATGTGGTGGACACCTTCACTGCACCATCAGCAAAGATTGACTCATTGGTGAATAAAGTGGAAAATATGTCGCAATCCACCCATATAGTGAAGAATAAAAGATTGGGTTGTGAAGAATGTAGAGGTGAATTATAGTATTGTAGACTATCCCATTTTGTCGAACCCACCATAATAGATGAATTTTATTCAGGGAGGACAGCGTCAACAGAACAACTCATATTGAAGAAGCTGATCATGAAGAAGTACCAGTTGAGGCATTTGAAACAACGAGAGAAATGGTAAGGTGAAATCACCAATTAAGCCTTATGAGCTACCTATTGCTTTCCCACAAAGGCTAAGGAAATAGAAGGCATATCAGCAGTTTGATAAGTTCCTTGACATGCTCAAGAAAATTCACGAACTTTAAATGCGCGTCACTACGACTTTTCCAATTTAATTTAAAAGAGTACTTGTCTAGCCAAATTATAAACGAAATTAAATTAATTTTCTTAATATTTAAATTTCAGAATTTTATTCAAAATATCCCAATGTCACCATTTTAAATCTTAATTCAAACTTTAATGATTTTGAGTCCAAGTTTCTATTTGGTTTGGGTCCATATTATTTCAACCCAACCCAATTTCCTTAGCCCCAATGTCTTACACTACAATATTTCACACGTTTTCTTTCTTCCCCAAAATTCTTCCACTTTCAAAATTTCAAGTTCTAATCTTCATGGAATGATGCTGAATTTCCAATAATTCCACCTCCCCACACGTCAATTTCCATCTTCACACTCCCTGATCCTCTCCCTCAACTCCCTAAAATAACGTATCAAATTCTCCAAATGCCTTCAATTAATCCCAATCAGAAATCTATCCTAATCTTCCTCTTGTAGCCCCTCAATTCTGCATTTAGCTGATAATCATCAAAAAGACACCCTCAATAAACCAAACTCAACAAACGAACATAGGCAAATTACCAACTTCAGCAAGCAAAACCGTAGCATATATCCCATTTTCATTCCACACGAAACTTACTCAAGCTAAACAAACTATCATTCTGGTAATTTTCTTTCCTCCACTCTACTGAAAATACTTCACAGCGCCACCACAAACCGCCACCTCCTTTCCACCTAGTCGAACCAGAACATGCAGAATCTCTTCCACCTTCATCGCCAGCTGAACCCAACAAACACCACCACTGATATCATCACTACCAAACCAACTCAATCGAATCACCATTCACCATCATACAATCCAATACCCAACCGAACCCAGTTTCACAACCACCAGCACGACCGTACCATCCCCAACCACTACCCAAACTCACCCTTCGTTCCCAGAACCACCACCACCATCCGCCACAACCAAAACGCCCCCAAGCACAATCACACACAGCCAACCACCATCACGACCCTCATCACCACCACAAACCACCCCTCGAAGCCGCCCCTGCCCAACTCTCAAATCCAAGCCAAACCCCCAAAAATCAAACCCAAAACCGAATTTAAAGCAATACCCATGACTTACCTCAACCCTCACCGGAGTTTCTTTCGCCGGACGGCCTCAAAAACGGAGCCAATAGCCTTAGTTAACTCCCTTTCTCGCAGCCAAAAAAACCGCCCAAATCTCCCTCCTCTCCACCAACCACCATAACCCCGGTCACCACCACACATCGACGGAGGTATCACCGGCTTTATTGCCGGCGATTGGAAGCCAGAGGAGGGGCGAAGCCCTCCCATTTTTTTCGTCTCTTCTCCGTCTCTCTCTCTCTCTCTGTTGATTAACAGAAAGAAAGAGAGAGAGAAATAAAAATATTTTTATAAATTTTAAGTTTTCAAAATTTTCCATGTAGCCCCCCCAAGTTTCGAAATATATTAATTTCAGTCCCTTCTTTTAAAATGATTCCAATTTAGTTACAAATGTTTTTATAAATTACGAATTAGCCCTTATTTTCGTAAAATACTATTTCAGCACCAAAACTTTTGAAATTCAGTTTCTCAAAATTTCTATCTAGCCCTCAACTTTATTTAGTTGTCAAGTTTAAATCTTTAAATCTCTAAAATACTAATTTAATTAATTTACTTTTGGCTAGACGAAGCAGTTGGTGAATTGAGAAGTTGACGTACTATTTCCGCTCCAATTTTTGAGAACTCGTAACGTTAAAGGTAGACTCGCCCCCACTAATTGATTTAGATTATAATTGCACGTGATTATGTTGATTTGTGTGATTTTGTATGTTTAATTGCATGAGAAAAGAAAAGAATATCTCGTATGAGATAAATTTGAGAATTTATGTTATGCATGTCATAACTTATCTGCTAGCATGATGACAAGAAAAGAATGTGTTCATTTGCACTCATTTTATGATGCTTATGTATAAGAAAAGAATATCACTACATTATTTGCATGATTACTTGTCCAATTATCTTATAAATTAATTATTGGAGTTGAGTCTACTGAGTATTTCAATTTGAAATGCTCACCCCGTGGTTTTAACAATTTTTGCAGATTTCGGTGACGGTGGCGAGTGATGGGCAATGTCAACAAATATAAATTTGATATTATTTTTGAAAGTCGTGAATTTCGAAACAATCATTTTAATTTATCAAGAATTCTCATTTTTATTAAGTTTGTAAGAATTATTTTATTATCACTAAACTTTTATCCAATAAATGTGATATTTAATATTTAATCATTTTTCACAATAAAGTTTCTTTAAAAAAATTAGAAAAGTGACGTTCCCGCGTTTCTCAGAACTCGGGGCGCTACGAGACTTGAGGAATTTAAGACAATATCTTTGATCGAGGAGTGCAGTGCTATATTACAAAATAAAATAGCACCCAAACTCAAAGATCTAGTTAGTTTCTGTATCTCTTCCACTATCAGTAAATTAAATTTTAACAAAGTTTTGTGTTTTTGGTACAAGTATAAACTTATTGTCCCTCTCTGTTTATAGGAAAGTTGCACTGGGAGAACCCTACCCCACGCTCTCACTACAGTTGGCTGATAGCTCAATCCAATATCTATACGGAATTATTGAAGATGTCTTGGTAAAAAAAGACATTTATTTTTCGGCTGATTTCGTGATTTTGGAAATGGAAGAGGATAGCATGACACCACTCATATTGGGTCGACCTTTTTTTGCCACTGGACGAGCCTTAATTGATGTAGAAAATTGAGAGGTCAGTTTAAGGGTGCACGAAGAGCAAAGGACTTTTAGCATGAATCCATAGAAAAATCCTTATTCTCATTCTAAAAGTTGCTTCAAGATAGAGAGGTATTGCAAAATATGGGTCAGGTTATTGAGCATAAGGTGAAATCAAGGAAAGAATGCAAAGATGAACCAAATATTCAAGGTTCCAAAAAACTACGAAAGAGGAGGGAGGTTTGCAAATCTTGAAATTGTAAGCAGTGCAAAGCCTTAATAACCTGTTTCTGGTTAGTTTAACAAAATCTTGTAAAAGTCAAGCTCTAGATTATAAATTAAGCGCTTATTGAGAGACAACTCAATTTTCCTGCCTTTTTATTTATTATGATTTATTTACTGTTTTGCACGTAGTTCTAGGAACCGCACACATGTTTAGCAAACATATGATCAGTTTATTTGCATTTTGAGTTTTTAGCATTCATCATCACGACCATAATACTTATTTGAACCTAAAAAGTAAAAATATTGTTCTAGATAGTAGACATGCACCAGAAGGCACTTAGGAATATTTAGAAAAAAAAAAAAAAAAAATTAGTATGGAAGAAATATCCAAGCATTGCTTTTTTACATTCAATACGAGAACTTATCAAAGTAAACAATGATCTTGATCCTCGTATAGAAAACAAGAACATTCAAAATTCAATCTCTATTTGGTAATTAGTATTTTTTGCATTAAAAATATTTTTTACCAATAATTAGTCCAAAAAGCTCTATTAACTCGGTAACAAATTCACTCATACATGGTAGAAGTTGATCATGGATTACCAATAAGCCTAAAGTGAACTCTTCCTGGGTCAATGCATGAGCAGTTAATGTGGATCAAGTAGTTAGATCATAGTCTCTTACTATAAAAATGATTATATGCACATTATAAATATGATATTACTTATACGAAATACTAATACAAACAATACCACTCAAAACTTGAGAATATTGAATACTTGAATTTGTCATATTTTTACATTTTATTCACCTTGCCATGTGTTCCTCATTCATTGCTCGTGATCCATGTTTTATAAGTTTAACATTTTTATTCATGTATGCTTTAATAATGATATTTGAGATATGGAAATAAATAAAAGTATATTTTAGGAGTAGACATTCTTCAATTCAGTTATTTAAAGAATCGTAGCCAAACGAAAAATTTTGGTTCAACTTTCTCCAATCGCAAATATCTAATAGTTTCGGTTCTTTTACGATTTCAATTATTTTTCTTTTTGGGTTCTTAGAAAAAAAATTGACTTTGCTAAATGTATGCAAAAACCAAAGTTAAGTGAAAAAAAGTAATAATAAAATCTTGAAGAAAAAATCTAAATAAAAAACACAACTAAATGAAAAAACAACATTAAAAGTTGAAAGCAATAAAACTAAAAAAAATGCATCTAAAATGAATAAAAAATATCCAAATTTAAAAATCAACAACCGAAGTGGGAAAATAATAATAATAATAATAATAATAATAATAATAATAATAATAATAATAATAATAATAATAATAATAATAATAATAATAATAATAATACTCCAATGTGTTAATGAGTTTTGAAAATTGTTTATCTTTTGAGCTTATGAACCCCATTGGGTCAAAAAAATTCATATATATTATCGACTTTGATTTCTGTTTTTTTATTTTGATTTTCAGAACCCATGGATTTCGTTTTCATTTTCTTTAACTTTTTAATAATCGAATGGTTTAAATTTCTTCGATTCTGATTTCTTTCCCTACTCCTAGTATATTTGCTTGCTTAGTAATTTATCATTCGAATGCCTCATGTGCTCGTTGTTTATATCCAAGATCGAATATAATGGTTCGCATTATAAATGCTCGTTGACAATTGTATGTGTTCGCTTATGTTCTTAGGGTTTTTAACTTAAAACTAGCATTTCTCCCGTTCGATGTATGAGATTTCTATCTATGATAATGATTTAGAATTCATGAAAATATGTTAACTATACAATTATATCAAATAAAAAAGATAGTACAAATAATATTTTATTACACAATATGATCGAATTCGAAATTTTAAGAAAGACAAAACTAATCGAAATAGGAAAAGAAACAATACTCACGCGTCTTAAAATTTGGTGCTTAATTAATTTTTTTGTATTAATTTTTTTTAAAATTTTATTTGTATTCATCACCAATTTTCTTTTCAATGTATTTTAATTTTTGATTAAGTTTAATTTTTAATGTAATGATTACATATATTTTATAAAAACTTCAACACACACGCACACACACGCGCGCACACACACACACACACACAAAAGAAATGATAAAAGTTGCACGGTGCTCAAGACTAAAAATAAATGCTTGTTTGCACGGTGCTCAAAATATTTAATGCATTTTTTTTAAAGAGAGTTTCCCGATTTAAAAAATTAATTTGAGCACGAAATTATGTGTGTAAAATGGTGATGATTATTCTATTATTATATATAGATAGATAGATGTGTTCGTTCATACTTCATAGTGGCATAGTTCACATATGATCAGTTCAGGATAGTATCACAAATAACGATTAATATTTCATTCGTGGATCTATTAATATAACTAATAATACATGTATTCAATAGATAATAGATTGGATTCTCTTCAAGGCTTATAAGGAGATAATAATCCACTAGCATGATTGGCTTTACCGCAAGTGTAGAGATAGAACAAGTAATAAACTGGATGTGTAAGTTTAAGTAAACTTCCCACAGAGATTGTAATAGATTATTTTAAATAATCTAACCTTAACCGAAATACGTAATTTGATACTGAGTTTTTGAAGTAAATTATAAGACTGCCAAAATTTAAATGGCTATGAACGAAATTTAAGAACAATTGAAAACATTATTGAATGAAGGTTTTGATAAAATATGAGAGGTAGTACTAATTTATAGAATCCACTTTTATTATTTCTTATTAATTTCGAGTTATTAAATTGACAATAATATCTCGATAATGAAGTTCAATATTCCTAATTTGTTTAATAATTCCCCTCGAGTAGAAGTAACCATATTCCTATAGTGACCCACCATATCTCTATCACGAATGCGAACATACAATATCGGTCTTTATGTGAATTAATGTATGTCTAACTTATTTTTTATCTCTCGATTCTAAAAACAAGCCACAAAAATCCATACAATCATCAATCACATAATTATAGAAGAATAAAAATTATTTGAATTGCTCAAATCAAGAAATTGTCTCAATATAAAAAAAACCCCTAAATTAATATTCTATGATATAAAAGCTTCATCTAATCCCCAGCACAATAAAAAGATATTGAAGTAATCACCCGAAAATATGGAATCTCAAGTTTAATCTTTGTTGGATGAATTCTTGATGTGAATTGCTTTGTTTTCTTGTTCTTCAATCCAAAATTAAGCTCTTAGATATGTTCTCCTCTCTGTTTTTCGTCCTCCATCCTTTTTATATTGTCAAGCGATTCGAATACCAACCTATAAACCTAGTAGAATTTAAGTTGAGAAAGGAAACAAATTTCTGCCCCGAATTCGTCCTAGCCGTCGCTCTGCACCTATAAACCTAATAGAATTTAAGTTGAGAAAGGAAACAAAATCACATTTAGGTGATTGCTTGGTTATTCATAGGCAATTGATTGGGTGAATTTTAATGCTTTCTTTTCGGTCCTCCAAATTTTATTTCAATGTAGGTCTGTTATCTTTTGATTCAGTTCAATTAAGTCCTTCAACTTCTACTTTTTCTAATTGAGCCCTTGATTTGTTTCCAATCCACATCGTTCATTTCCATAGTTTGCAATTGAGTCTATAATGCTTTTAATCGTTCTCGATTTACTCCAATTCATCCAAAGTCTCCAATTTAGGTAAATAACTGAAATAAACATAATTTACAAAGAATTAAGTAGAAAATCTATAAAAGATAAAATAAAAACTAAGTTTTAGGACCCAATAAGTGCATAAAATGCATTTATCATTATGATATATTATAGTTCCTTTTCTTTTGTGATTCTAATGATTTTATTAAATATCAAAAAGTTGATGACCAATTTGCTATCCAATAAATAGATTAAGGACAAACTGTATAATTTCTTTTTTCTAAAAATTGGTAAAAACTAAAAAGCACCTACAAGTGACAAAAGTTAGAATAATTACGAGCCCTTAAGCACACACTTATTGGGGTTAATTACACAATACTACTCATGTTTTTCAAAATTTTGAAATTTACCACTAACGTTTCAAAATGATGCAAACTGTTATAATTAATGTACAAGCTTAATTGGTTGGGCCGGACTTGGGTTACATGTTGGACAAGAATGATCCAAGCCCGCTATCTTAACCCTAATTAGGGTATTACTTAAATCTACAAGAATTAGGTTTAGTTGCAAGAAAAAGAATCAGGCTAGTCGTTTTATTCTAGCATTAGGTTTTTTTCTCTTGCTAGTACAAAGAGAAAAATCAATTCTCTCAAATCCATTCCAATAGTTGGAGAGTGATGGAGTTCCAGATTCAACTCCCTTTGTGGATTTCTGTTAGAGGCTGGACAATTGGACAGCTTATGGTGACAAGATTGTACCTCTTGTTTCATATTTCAGATTCACGGCGTTCATCGAAGGTATCATCTTTATCACAAATTCTATCTAAGTGGAAGGTTGATTCGGGCTATGGTTTCGAGTCTGTTTAATTTCTGCTGTGAATGTATGACTCGAAACCTTAGAGTGGTATCAGAGCCTACCTTGTTACTTGTTAGAATTTGTTTAATTCTTTGATGGATTCAATATGATTGATTTAAAATTTTCATGTTTCTGGCTTTTGAGAAAAATATTTTTTCTTGTTCTAAATTTGATTTGGAGCAAAAAATTTAATTTTGGTCGAAAATTAAGTCGGAACAGCACTGCATTGGTAGTGAACTGGCGGCAGCCGCCTCTGACAAGGGAAGCACTATGGTGGCGCTGCATCTGGTGCACGCAGAGAGCGCTAGCGGCGGCAACTGGTTCCGTTGCTCAATGGAGCAGCGATTGTCGCTGCTGCTACGGCTACATAGCGCACTGTCGCGCGATGCAACAACTCTCGTCCGCAACCTCTGCAACAGCGTTCGACGCTGTTGCGGACTGCAGGTCATAGCTGCAGCAGCGCAGTAGAGGCGCTGCCACACGTCCATCAGTTGCCACCGCTGTTTGACAGCGAGACACATCACAGTAAGGGCGGCGCCGCTGGTTGGCATAAGGGAGATGGAGAGCTTAGGGTTTCCAACGGTTGGGAGTGCTTTGGGGGCGGGGGCCTCTCATGCAATTTTAGAAATTGCAGGGGCCCATATGCAATTTTGCATTAGGGTTTTGAATTTAGCAGGGGCTTCTCCTGCAATTTTAGAAGTTCCAGGATGCCATTTACAGTTTCAAAGAAAGGGTCAAGTTGCAATTTTGAATAAAGGGTTGTTTCTACAATTTATGAACTTGTAGGGACTGTTTGAAAATTTAAAATTGGGTTAAAATGCTACTTTACTAAATACCGTTAAATGTAATTTTGAAATTTGTTTTAAATTGGATTTTCAAATTGGTTTGACCCAATTAAAACTTTGACTAGATTTTTAATTTTGACCCAATTTAAAATTTTATTTTAAAATTCACGATTTTTAAATTATTGTTAAAATTGGATTTTAAAAAAATATATAATTTTGACCCTAAATTGAATTTTATTTTATTTAGGATTTTTATCCTAAATTAAAATGTTAATTTAATTTGCCCTAATTTTAGAATTAGAGTTTGGACTCTAATTTGGTGTTTAATTAAAATTCGATTTAATAATTAGTTAATTCGATTAATTGATTATTAATTGAATATTATTTAGGATTTGATCTGAAATTCAATTAGCCCTAGAATCTTGAAATTTGGAGTTGGACTCTAATTTGATATTTAATTAAAATTTAATTTTAATTAAATAAAACCTTCAATTAAAGTAATTGATTAATTTGATTAATTAATTACTAAATTTAATTTTATTTTATTTTAGGAGTTTTATCCTAAATTAAGATGTTAATTTAATTTGCCTCTTTTGGAATTAGAGTTGGACTCTAATTTGGTATTTGATTAAAATATGTTTTTAATCAAATAAGTCCCGCTAATTTATTTGAATTAATTAATTAGATTAATTAATTATTGTTCCGATCCATTTTATCTAAATTAGATTAGATGACCTAAATTGCTAGAAACTTGAAAGTTGTTTATATAATATTAGATATTATATTTTAACATTTATTTATATGATGAATGTGTATTTCGTGGATGGTTATGGACTCGACCTATGTGATTGGTTAAATGGTTAATTTATTCTGTTTTTGTTAGTTGGGCCTGGGAGCTTATTATTATTTAATTGGGCATGCGAGCTCTAATTTGTAGATTTGGGCATGCACGTCCTTTGATACCAGCCTGCGTGCCAACTAGTATAGGATACATGTTGGAGCTGGCCACAAGAAGAAAACTAGTATAGGATACAGGTTGAAGCAGCAGATGGAAATTATTGCATTTAGCATTCGATGCTCGAATGCAATTTCCCCTAGGAATTGGCCAACTAGTCTTCTTCATGGCTCGAGAAGACTAGATATATATTTTCCATAATCGTCCACAATAATATTATATGTATGATTAATTGCATGGTGGATGTTAGTTAATAATATACATATGAATGATGAGACAAACCCCTCACTTAAAATTATATTAAGTCATGTGCTTTCCATTGTTATAACGAAAAACTAAAGTTTACTATCGATGTCAGCTTGTTGAGTAACTCAAGGCTACTCGCTGGTAGATACGTTTCTCATTATGAAGTATCAGATACTTCTGAACAATGAGTCAGACTTAACCAAAACAACATCCTTTATTGAGTCAATCAAAAGGAATATAATTTTGGAAGCAATTTATTAAATTCATATTAATTGGTTAATACAAGATGCCTTCCATTGTTATAGTGAATAAACCAGAATCCGCCCTCGATGCGGCTTGTTGAGTCACTCAAGGCTGCGAGTGGGAAGGTGTGTTTATCACTATGAAACATAAGATGTTTCTGAACAATGGGTAGAATTTAACTGAAATCTATCTTTTTTTGAGTCACTCAAGGAGATGAGATTTTGGAGGCACAGTCAAGTAAATATATAAGATGTATGTGATAAAGAGTTGCCTACTTGATGATCTAGGAGTCACATGGAGATGTGATTGATAGGAGTATCTACCTGGATGTTTTATTAGAGCTTGTTGAGTCACTCAAGGTTCTAATGGAATAAACGGGGATCGTAGCCTACTGTGAATCTAACAGGAGTCTACGAGATTAATGTTTAGGGTCATTAATCCAAGTAAAACAGTGGGAGCAATTGATTTAATAATAGACCTTATTAAATTGATTTATATATGATAATACGTAATTCTATTTTTGATTTATTATTGTTGTTGTATGAGTTTTAAAATTTGAGTTGTTATTTGACCTTATGGAGTGTAATTGACACTTTGTAAGTTCATTAGATTGAAATCCTTGAATTGGCTCGTTCTTTGAGAAATGATCTCAAAACACGATATGATCGAGAATACTCTTCTCGAACATGGCAATAATAGGACACTACATTTATAATAGCGAGGCTTCCTTAACCGAACTGAAGAAGTGAGAAGTTTGGTGAATCTTCTACTTCAGTTTTCTATTTGATAGAGGTTAAATAATCTACTTAGCCATCAAGTATTAGATACTGATATTATACAATGGCTAAAAGTAGAGTAATTGCGAGAAACAGTGATATACCTATTTGTAGGTAATAAAGCAAATATTTCTTGAAAAGCTTAAGAAGCTATCATCCATCTTTGTCTTCTTATTCAGTTTAAGATTAGACAATTGTTAATTACAGTTCTTATGAAGAACAACACTTTCACTTCATGTTTGGACATGAAGTGATTATCCTCTTTAATTAAGAATAATAGTTATTCGTTAACTTAGATGAGATAATATGGAAGCTAGGTAAATAACAAATAGTCTACATTCTGAATATTGATAAGGCAAAGAAGAAGTCACACTTAAATTTGACACTTGACTTATTCAATTAATAGAGATATATGTATATCTTACCTTGGAGGTAAATTAATAAGTCAATTTTCTTGGAAAAGGGAAAGTAGGATGGTTGATCCACTGAGCCTATTACATTCGGATGTAAGTGGGCATATGTCATAGTGATCTTTAATCATTAGATAACCATCATTGTCATTGTTATCTACAATAAAGTTTAAACCTGAAAGTTTGAAAAGTTCAAAGATATAAATTAGAAGGCCAAAACAAGAAAAATATTCTAAGCACGTAGATTTGATCAAAGTGAAGAATATTTCAAAGTAATTGACTTCAAGATTGTGTTATGAGAACATAATATTCGTATAAATAACCCTTTTGCATACACCTCAACACAATGGAGTATCTTAAAGGAGGATGATTACAATTCATGCAATCATTGATGAAGCCACGCAAAATCTCCAAAACAGTTTTTAGAGCTATGCACTGAAAACTTTATGTTAACTTATTTTAAGTTATATTTATTGGAATTTTCTATTTTTCTATATGTTTGTAATTTGATAAATGTAGTTTATTACTAAATATTTTTATTTAGTAATTTATTAAGTTTAATTAAATTACTTAAACATTTCTTGGACGTAATATTGTCTTTATCTCCTATATATTGTGATAATATTTGTTGTTTATCTTCTATGATAATGACAAGAACTATTGTGATAATATTTTGGAGATAATGTTGGTTGCTTATCTGATATGATAAGTATTGTGATAATGGTAGAAGTCTATCACTTATCTTTTGTGATAAGAATTGTGATAATAGGTTACTTGGCTTGAAATTATATCTTTATCACTTATAATCATTTTCATTAGATTTTAAGTCTTGTTAAAATATCCTGATTGGCCGAGTATATTAGGATCATAATCTCGAAATATTGATATTGTTATCTTGTGAATTTGGTAAATTTCGTGAAGATATATTTTGTGATTATTCTTGATACTCAAGCTTATTCAAGATATGGTAAGTATCTTCTTGATATGGTCAAGAATATTTTTAATCTTATCTTTGCATATGGTAAGTTTATAAGGTCGAAAATCTTGATCGTGAAGAATATTCATAGGGGCTGAAAATATGGTGATAAATATCAAGGTTTATCACTTGATTGATAAATGGTACGATCTTTTAAGATTTATCATTATCTTTGTCTATGGTAAGATTTATTTAAAGATAATTATCTTACCTTTTACTAATTATCTCTACCATGTTTTGCAGGTAGTAGTAATCTTATGCAATAAGGAAAACTTGGGAATCAAGAAAACCTAATTGCACTATAAAGAGAAGAGAAAACGGGATGTTTTCTTAAGACGTGTAGAATCCAATTTTCGTGTGGTGCTTACAAAAATACATGTCCACTTTAAAGAAGTCTTAAAGCTATATTTTTCGTGTGATGCAAATAATTAAAGCTTCATTCGTGTTGTGAATTCAATACTCCGGGAGGAGGATTTAATCACTTAGAGAAGGAAAGATTTTCAGCGTGAAGATCAAATGAGAGGTTTAGATCAAGATCGAACGGGAGTTCGTGTTGCTGAAAAGTGTTGCAGATTCAAAGAAAACTACTGAAGAGTGGTGGGACGCCAACTCACATATTACATGCCACAGAAGGATCAGGGAGTGATCTATTTCTTGGATGTTTGATAACGTCTATGCGTTGATTTATCCTGTAGTTTAGATTGATCTGTATAAACTCTTTCCTTATATAGCGATTGATTTTTGTTCGCAGGATGCGAACCATGGGTTTTCCCTGTTAGGGTTTTTCCCACGTTAAGCTCAAATTATTGTGTTCTTATCTATTTACAATTCCGCACAATTTATTCTGATTGTTTACGTTTTACTATTCAGACGAATCTTTCTTAGCAAGATTCATCTGGTACTGCGCTAAACAAAACTTAACAATTTACTGTTAACTGGTTATGGTCCAAACTTGTCTGTGACAGTCTGTTTATAAAATTTAGACAACCTCAAATTTTCAATTGGTATCAGAGAGTGTTCACTTCTAGAAAGTGAGATCCGGTTGTCTAAATGGAAAATTCTGCATCTCTTAGGCCACCTCTGTTAACTGGTAGTAACTATGCATATTGGAAAATCCGTATGAAAATTTTTATTCAATCTATTGATGAACGTTGTTGGACTTCTGTTCTTGAAGGTTACACAGCACCCACTGTCACTCCTGGAGGTGTTGTTACAACTATAGCTAGAAGTGCTTATACTGCAAATGAATTAGCTAATGCAAATTGGAATTCTAAGGCACTTAACGCTATTGTTTCTTTGGTTGATCCATGTCAATTCAGACTCATCTCCTCTTTAAGGACCGCTAAGGAAGCATGGAATGCTTTGAGAATTGCAAACGAAGAAATCAATGCTGTCAAAACCTCCAAGCTGCAGATGATCACTTTGGAATTTGAACAACTGTCTATGGATGAGAAAGAAGACTTCAAAAGCTTCTATGCCAGATTAAGTGATCTCACCAACTCAGCTGAAGCACTTGGAAAAACCTACTCAAATGAGCAGATTGTACAAAAGATCCTTAGATCTTTACCAGACAGGTTCCATGCAAAAGTGACAGCAATTGAAGAAAGCAAGGATCTTTCAACCATGTGAGTTGAGGAACTTGTAGGGTCATTGATGACCTATGAGTTAAATTTGGCCCGAAGAAAGAAGGACAAATCACCGAGGATTGCCTTCAAGACAAACAGTGCGAATCCAGACGACTCTGGCGAGGCAGACGAAGATGAAAATTTCGTACTTCTCACCAGACAATTTAAAAGGTTCCTCAAGGGCAAACAAAAAGAAAGATCCACAAATCTTCAAGGCCAGAATAAAAAACAATGGAAGAAAAATAATTTCTATCCAAAGAATAATGCCAACACGTCTGAAGGGAAGCCTAGGAGTCGAATCCAATGCAGACAATGTGAAGGATATGGACACATTGCAGCTGATTGTCCTAATACTCAAAAGAAGGTCAAGGGAAGGAAGGACATGAATGTTACATGGAGTGATGGAGACTCAGATAAATCTGAATCAGAATCAGACAGCATCAATTCTGAAAAACAAGTAACTACCTTTACTGCTTTACAGCTGTCTGGTACTGAATCTGGTAACTCTTCTTATGCAGATAAATCCGGACCAATTACTGAAAACTTGAGGAAGGAACTTCAAGATGCAGAAGAGAAGATTCAACTGTTACAGGCCTTCGCTGAGCACAGCAGGGAACGACAACTGGACGACGTATCTGCAGTCTCAGATGATGAACAAAATGAGGTAAGCAGGTTAAGTTCAGAACTTGCTAAAGCACAAGACAAAATCAAGAAGCTGGCACGTGGATCCATCCAGCTTGATGAAATCCTGAATAGTGACAGACCTGTCAGCCTAAAAACAGGTCTTGGATATGAAGGTAAAAGGTAAAAATTATGACCATAAAATAAACTTTGTAAGAGAATCTGGATACAGGTACATGGAACAGAATAGAAATCATACAGATGCGGCTGGGACTCAAAACTTACATCCAGCCTGGAACTATACAAGAAGACAATCTCAGCCGAATTTGTACAAGCCAGATGAGTCTATCCATCAGAACGACAGGAAATTTCAACCTCGACATAGTCGGCAGGATACATTTGTTTTCCAGGTATTCTGTAATTTTTGTGCTAAAGCTGGTCATGATGTATTTAGGTGTCATGAGTACTTGAAATTAATCAATTCACACAAAAGAAGACTTGTTTCTAGACAAGAGAAGAAAATTCGAACTAATGCTTATGTAGTTCAATTGTCTTTGAGTGCATTGATTCCTAACACATGATATTTTGATAGTGCATGTTCTAGACACATGACAGGTGATCTCTCTCTACTAACACATTTTGAAAAAGGCGAAACATGTGCTGTTACATTTGGCGATGGCCAAAAGGGAAAGATAGATGGATCTGGTGTCATCAACATCAAGGGACTGCCTACATTAACAAAGGTCTTATATGTTATAGGACTTAAGGCAAATTTGATCAGTGTAGGACAACTATGTGATGATAACTTGCTTGTCGTGTTTTAAAAAGAATATTGCAAGGTTTTAAATTGTGACAAGAAGTCTAACCCGTTAAAATGTGTGTTGTTTAAGGGAGTTAGATCTAGAGACAAATGCTATACACTTGAGAGTCTCAAAACTTGCAATTCTGTTAAGACCAAAAATGAGAAACTGTGGCATAACAGATTAGGGCATCTAAACTACCATGATCTCATGAAGCTAACCAGACTACAAGCTGTGAGAGGCTTACCCAACATAAATAATATTCCAGATGAAATTTTTGGTGATTGTCAGAAGGGTAAGCAAATCAAAAGTCAACACAAATCAGGTACATCTGTTAATACCTCTCATATACTTGAACTAATTCACATGGATTTGATGGGTCCTATCAAAAAGGAAAGTATTGGTGGCAAAAGGTATATTTATGTGTGTGTTGATGATTTCTCCAGATACACCTGAGTCATGTTTATTCGGGATAAATTTGATACCTTTAACAATTTTGTTAATCTTTTTCAGAAATTGAGCAATGAAAAGGCCGACAAACAGGTAAGAGTCAAAAGGATCAGAAGTGATCATGGAAGAGAGTTTGAAAACTCCGAGTTTGCTGATTTTTGTATCCAATATGGGATTAAGCATGAGTACTCGTCCCAAAAGACTCCTCAACAGAATGGAGTGGTGGAAAGGAAAAATAGAAGTCTACAAGAGATGGCTCGTGTCATGCTAAATAGCAACAAATTGCCCATGAAATTTTGGGCAGAAGCCATAAATACTGCTTGTTATATTATCAATAGAGTCATGCTTAGATCTGGAACAAACCAAACTGCATATGAAATTTGGAAGGGTAGAAAACCTAGGGTTGATTACTTTCATGCATTTGAAAGTAAATGCTACATTTTGAAAGATAGAGAACACCTAGGAAAATTTGACTCAAAATAGGATGATGGAATATTTTTGGATTATGCTGAAAATAGTAGGGCCTATAGAGTTTACAATCTAAGAATCCAAACTGTTCTTGAGTCAATTAATGTGAAAGTGGATGATACTAATTGTGTAAATTCGGATTTGCAGGTAGCAGATGGTGATCAACTGGAAATTCCACCAAAAGAAGAAGCTGGAAGCGAAAAATCAGAAGAAGAACGACACCAAGCTGAAAGTCTCAATAATACTGAAGAATCCGATCAGGATAAGTCTGGGCACCCAGTAATATCTGTAGATTGAGACGAATCGGATGATCCAGATACACCTGATATTGCTGAATCAGAAGCATCAAGACTACCACTTGCTAGGATCCAAAAGGCACATCCACTTGACAACATTCTCACTGATATGTCTAAGAAAAATGTGACCAGAAGAAAATTTGCTGAGATGAGTAACATCTGTCATATGTCTCAAATTGAGCAAAAAAATGTCAAGGAAGTTTGATAGATGAACACTGGGTACAAGCTATGCAGGAGGAACTTAACCAATTTGAAAGAAACAATGTCTGGGAGCTAGTTCCACATCCTAAAGAAGGTAATGTAATTGGAACCAAATGGATCTTCAAGAATAAGTCAAATGAACAAGGAAATGTGGTAAGAAATAAAGCCAGACTTGTTGCTCAAGGCTATACCCAGATTGAAGGGATAGACTTTGACGAGACATTTGCTCCGGTAGCCAGACTGGAATCCATCAGGCTGTTGCTAGCTGTGTCCTGCTACATCAACTTCATACTGTTTTAGATGGATGTCAAAAGTGCCTTTCTGAATGGTGTGCTTAATGAGGAAGCCTATGTGGAGCAGCCTTAAGGCTTCACAGATCCATCTCACCCGAATTATGTCTTTAGACTCAAAAATGCATTATATGGGTTGAAACAAGCCCCAGAGCTTGGTATAAAAGGCTAACATCATTCTTGCTAAGCAACGGATACAAAAGGGGAGGAACTAATAAAACTCTTTTCATTAAGCATCTAAATTCTGGACTAACTGTAGCTCAAATATATGTTGATGACATAGTATTTGGGTCTACATCTAAGTCTAAAATTAATGAATTTATAAATACAATGAAAAGAGAATTTGAAATGAGTATGGTTGGTGAGCTAACTTTTTTTCTTGGTTTGCAGGTACAGAAGGATGAATCTGGCATATTCATATCTCAAGCAAAGTACGCTAAAAATCTGGTGAAGAAATTTGGACTTGAAGATGCAAAGGCAATGAGAACTCCTATGGAGACTACTCTAAAACTTTCAAAGGATGACAATGGTAAGGATGTAGATCCATCCCTTTACAGAAGCATGATTGGAAGTCTTCTGTACCTTACTGCCAGTAGGCTAGATATATCCTTCAGTTTTGGAGTTTGTGCAAGATATCAAGCCAAACCTAAGGAATCTCATGTTACTGCTGTGAAAAGAATCATCAGATATGTAAGTGGTACGTTGAATTACGAAATTTGGTTTACAAGAGATACCACTGCCAATCTTGTAGGTTTTTCAGACGTAGACTGGACTGGGAATGTGGATGATCGAAAGAGTACATATGGAGGATGTTTCTACATGGGAACAATTTGGTGGCATGGCTAAGTAGAAAGCAAAATTCAGTGTCACTATCCACAGCCGAAGCTGAGTATATAGCAGCTGGGAGTTTCTGTACACAACTCCTGTGGATGAAACAAATGTTGGAAGACTATGGAATCTCTACAGAACAAGCCACTATATATCGTGACAACACCAGTGCCATCAATATCTCAAAGAATCCAGTACAGCACTCCAGAACAAAACATATTGACATCAGACACCACTTCATCAGAGAATTGGTGGAACAAAAGATTATCAATATGGAGCACATACAGACTGATCTACAGCTGGCAGATTTGTTTACTAAGGCCCTCGATACTGTCAAATTTGAAAGCCTTAGGAAACAAATTGGAGTATCACCTCCTTTTGAATATGAACATGCATATTTCATAAAAAAAAAAACTCGCATTGTTTTTCTTTTTTGCATTTTGGTTAACTTATCCTATTCTTATATTAAATAGATCATGTTTTTGCTTGCAGATATATCTGAGTGCTTGTGGCTGATAACGAGACAGATACATTTGGCTGATAGCAGTCAACATGTCTCTGGATGAATCTAACTAGCACTCACATCTGGACAATCCTAAGGATAAGTCACTGCTGTCTATGTCATATGATTGTTACTGGATGAGATTCTATATTCTGTGTGTAGACCTATGATCTAAATCTTGCTTATTGCATTGCACGCATTTTTCTTGTTATCCAAGGGTAGGGCTAGTGGAAAAGAAGGCTGCCTATCCAAGCCAAATTCATACCCTTTAGCCTCAAAATACGATGAATTGATATAAATGTGGTAATATTGTAGAAGTAAGAGCAAAACCTAGTAAGATAACTTCTGGGGATTATGTGAATCTACCAATCTAAGCCAAGTTCATACCCTTCTTCTAACCTAAATGGGAACATACTGTAAGATAACTTCTGGGGATCGTGTAAAGATGTTTCCACCTCCAAAAGACATGGCCATTATATAGAAAAAGTCGGCAAGCCGAATCTGAGAAAATACACTTTCTATAGATTTTGATCGGTCATATTGTGCATTACGGTGACAAATCGATAAGTCAGGGCAATCATATGATTTGTGGCAGTATGTCGATGACTAAGGATTGCTCGGATCACACACGCACATTAATCAACATAATCATGCTTGTGGTGGACTGTCTACTGCCAGATATATCTGACTCAACAGATGCCAACAAGTGCTCAGACGTGTCTCAGGTATATATATGCATTTAGATTTTTCTTATTCACGATTTTTAGATTTTATTCTAAAAATCTTTATTTTTAAGGCAGTATATCGTGGGCTAATATGTGCAAATCTTGCAGAACAAGTCAGTTGATTGTGGAGCACAATTTGGTAATTTATTTGTTTCCTAATTCTTAACATATTATGTTTCTATATTTATCCTATTTTTTAAGGAAAGGAAATTGGCATATACTAGGATTCTCAAGAGATATCTTTCTCTACAAGGAATGAAATTAAAAATCTCTTGAATTCTACTTGTACTCAAATTCCTCAAAAATTTCTTTTCAAATCTCCTTCACAGCCTCCACACCAGCCATTCTTACTCATTCCAGAACGAGTTCAAATTCCAACTCAGCCTATAGCTGAACCAAGCCAAGGCGGCTCTACCACCAAGCCACAAGTTATGAGTGCAAATTCGACACCTATGTTTGATAATCTTCCTACCAGTCACCTTTCTCCTTAGATATTCGAAGTGAATTGATTGTTGCTAGAGAAATTTCGACCAAACAGTCTGAAACAAAGGGGGAGATGCCAAAAGATGATAAAGATGTGAAAGGTAAATCTGAAAAATGAATTGTCAGAAGACGTAGATGGATCTGACCCGGACTCATGTACATCAGATGAATCTGGTGATTCAGAGTCAGAGGCTGAAGAAGAGAAAGCAGAGGAATCAATTGTTGGTTTGTCCTTGGATTATTTCACAATTGCTTCGTGATCAGGGTATTCAGATGCTAGAGGATAATCTGGTGATCAATCCTAAGGTGTTAAACAGGGTTAGATGCAGGAAAACACTGGAGGTGCAGACCTCTCACAGGAAACAGGTTTTGGGTGACACTCCTGGTAAATAGGATTCGTCTGGCCAGGATACCAGAATTGGCCAGCTAGAAGCAGAGATTATTAGGTTAAACTCAGAGGTATCTGATCTCAGGGTTTGTGTCAAAATACTTAAAGACACACTGTATCAGTTGCTTGGAGGTTCTTCGAAAGAAAAACCAGATGAAACAGAGGAATCTGAGTCTGGAGTTGAAAATGAAAAATTAGAGGAGCAGAATGAATCTGATAAGAGACAAAGGCCTAAAAACAAGGATGATGTTGTAGAATCTGAAGAAGAAGAGACTGTTAGGCCAGACAGAAAGAACAAAAAAAAAGGTGAATAACACGGTGACCACAAAGAAAAATAAACTAGTACAAGGGCAAATGAATACACTACACCAGGTGGATCCAGGTATGATCATTCATCATTTGTTAGCAGCCTTATGCAGACTACGAAAGGTACGCTTACACCTTTCAGTTTTAAGTTTTGGTCGACTGGTGCCCATGCTGATTATCAAAAACCATATATCTGGGTGTCTAGAGACCTATAGATGGATTTGGGCAACCTGAATTGACTGGTCAGGATGGCATAATGGGGCAACTGGAATCTATTTGCATGTTTGCATGAATTTTATGTTTGAGGGGTCGTTGGGGAGAGACATGATATCCTACTGCATTAAATTTCTATGCATTGCAGTAAGGGGGAGTATTTGTGTTTTCAGAGTTTTCTAAAACTCAACCTTTATTTGCAGGTTTTATTGTCTGTAACTGAATTTTGCCTAATTTTTGTCTACTCGTGCTTACATTGGCAGATTACAAGACGTGGATTGCTTCCCCTATTTCTTCCAAAAAGGGGGAGTAGTATTTTTTTTCATCTTTTCTGATTGATTGAATGTTGAAGTAACTTTTGGTTTATTTTGATTCTCCTTTATGTGCTTATTATTTTTCTCTCGTTACATGCATGAATTTGTTGAAGTGAGCTTATTATGATGCATGACTTGAGGGGGAGAATTTTGATAGGGGGAGCTTAATAATTGAATGTTACTTCTTTCTATGTTTGTGAAAAGATGATTAGGTTTTGGAAAAATAGAAAAAGCCAAAGGGGGAGATTGTTAATTTATTTTAAGTTATATTTATTAGCATTTTCTATTTTCCTGTATGTTTGTAATTTGATAAATTTAGTTTATTACTAAATATTTTTATTTAGTAATTTATTAAGTTTAATTAAATTACTTAAACATTTCTTGTACGTAATATTGTCTTTATCTCCTATATATTGTGATAATATTTGTTGCTTATCTTCTATGATAATGACAAGAAATATTGTGATAATATTTTGGAGATAATGTTGGTTTCTTATCTGATATGATAAGTATTGTGATAATGGTAGAAGTCTATCACTTATATTTTGTGATAAGAATTGTGATAATAGGTTACTTGGCTTGAAATTATATCTTTATCACTTATAATCATTTTCATTAGATTTTAAGTCTTGTTAAAATATTCTGATTGGCCGAGTATATTAGGATCATAATCTCGAAATATTGATATTGTTATCTTATGATTTTGGTAAATTTCGTGAAGATATATTTTGTAATTATTCTTGATACTCAAGCTTATTCAAGATATGGTAAGTATCTTCTTGATATGGTCAAGAATATTTTTAATCTTATCTTTGCATATGGTAAGTTTATAAGGTCGAAAATCTTTATTGTGAAGAATATTCATAGGGGCCGAAAATATGGTGATAAATATCAAGGTTTATCACTTGATTGATAAATGGTAAGATCTTTTAAGATTTATCATTATCTTTGTCTATGGTAAGATTTATTTAAAGATGATTATCTTACGTTTTACTAATTATCTCTATCATGTTTTGCAGGTAGTAGAAATCTTACGCAATAAGGAAAACTTGGGAATCAAGAAAACCTAATTGCACTATAAAGAGAAGAGAAAACGGGGTGTTTTCTTAAGACGTGTAGAATCCAATTTTCGTGTGGTGCTTACAAAAATACACGTCCACTTTAAAGAAGTCTTGAAGCTATATTTTTCGTGTGATGCAAATAATTAAAGCTTCATTCGTGTTGTGACTTCAATACTCTGGGATGAGGATTTAATCACTTAGATAAGGAAAGATTTTCAGCTTGAAGATCAAATGAGAGGTTTAGATCAAGATCGAACGAGAGTCGTGTTGCTGAAAAGTGTTGCAGATTCAAAGAAAACTACTGAAGAGTGGTGGGACGCCAACTCTCATTACATGCCACAGAAGGATCAGGGAGTGATCTATTTCTTGGATGTTTGATAAAGTCTATGCGTAGATTTATCCTGTAGTTTAGATTGATCTGTATAAACTCTTTCCTTATATAGTGATTGGTTTTTGTTCGCAGGATGCGAACCGTGGATTTTCCCTGTTAGGGTTTTTCCCACGTTAAGCTCAAATTATTGTGTTCTTGTCTATTTACAATTCCGCACAATTTATTCTGATTATTTACGTTTTACTATCCAGACGAATCTGTCTTAGCAAGATTCATCTGGTACCGCGCTAAACAAAACTTAACGATTTACTGTTAATCGATTACTGTCCAGACTTGTCTGTGACAGTCTGTTTATAAAATTTAGACAACCTCAAATTTTCACTTTATATTAAACACTTAGTCGTATTCATGATAATCGGTTGATGAAGGTCCATTTAAGATATGGATTTAAAAGGTCTAATCTTCTTTACGTTAAGATTTAAGATCTCAATACTTATTAGAAGTATACCAAATTTGGATAAGCAATGACCTTAGTCCAATATCTCTATTTGTGGGATATCCAAAAGATGGTTGGATATTATTTCTGCATTCCTATCGAGAAAGAAAGTCTATCTCGAATTTTGTCAATGTCTTGGAGAAATAGTTCATATAAGAGAAGACAGTGGTAGTAAAAATAGAACATGAAAGAGTTCATGATTACACATATATACTCAATCGATTAAATAAGCTGGAATATGTGCTTGCATTAGATGAGGCACAGATCAATGCTTGGGACACGATCGGTGTTCAGGACGTGGTGACAACTGAGAACGCACTAGCTCCATGTAAAGATATTAGGATCATGTACACTCTATTGAGTTATACATCCCTGATTGCTAATATTATATTAGTCATCAAGGATAATAAGCCTATATTTATATAGAAGCTAAGTCAAACGTTGACTAAATGAAATGGCAGCAAGCCATAGAATTCGAGATAAAAACAAGTTTTGAAACTTGTTTGATTCACCTGAAATGGGTAAGACCTATACACTGTAAATGCATTTACTCTGAATCAATTTGAATTCTGCTTGCAGTAGCAACATGCTGTGATTATGGGATTTTTGAATTCTTATATATACTTAAACATAGTATACTAGTTAAAAATATCTATTATAGATTAAAACAAGCCTCACAAAGTTAGAATCTTAATTTTGATGAGATAATCAAAATTTTTGATTTTATCAAAAATTGAAGATAAAGAATGTGTGTATATAAAAGGTCAGTGGGAGTGTTCAATATTTCTGATACTATATGTAGATGACATATTATTGATCAGAAGTTGAGTCTCTAACCTTTAAAGTTAAAGTGCAATTATTTTGAATTTCTCTATAATGGATTTGAGAAATAAGACCTTCACTTTGAGAACCAGAATCTATAGAGATAGATCTGGAAGGTTGTTTTGATTTCTCAGTCCACTTACATAGATTTAATGCTAATGGAGTTAGTATGAATGAATTCAATGTAGGATTCTATCCCAAAAATTTTGGGTTAATTTTCTTAAAATGGTATTTAGAACACATATTGAGAAATAATGATGTGTAGAAGATACTTGATTATTTGACAATAAGATCTTCTTAAACACGACACTATGTACGACACCTTTTGTATTATTCAGTACTTGAGAATACTAATAATACAATAGTCATGAGGAGAAATGTAGACTTACAGTCTTTGGGTATACAGATACCACCCTTCAGTCCGGGAAAGGATGAAGGAAATATTTAGTCTAATTGTTAATAAACTTATAGTAATGGTGTGGTCATTTTGAAATGATTCAAACAACGGAGACCGCTAATTATACAATGAGACTAAATATATAAGTGCTTGTGAAGCAATCTTGATCTTTAAGTTCATTAGTGAATTATAACAGTTCCTAGTATTGTAGCTCCAGTAATGAGTACTGTGATGACAATGGATCCATCGCGCAAGCTAGGAAACTGGGTCTCATCGATGATTTGAGTATGTATTTAGGGGCTACTATCTTATTCGAAGATTGTAGAAAAATAGAATTCATGCCCACTAACCTTGAAAATGTTGAATATGTGAAGAGTTACATATTGAAGATCCACCTGTAAAACCATTATCCCAACAGGAATATGATTATCATATAAACTCATTATGTATAGGATACATGAGTTATTGTATCTAGTGGGAGAATATCAGTGTACATGCTCTAAATCCAATCGTTGAGATAGCATAACACATATTATCATTGTTACAATAAAGGCAGATCTATTATTAAATTGAGTTTAACTCAATATTTAAATAATAGAGTCCATAGAATAAGTTTAAGTAACTTGTAAGTCACAAGGTGTTGTGACTGTGAGATACAAGTCATTAATATCTTATTCTAAAATTTTCTCTAGTCGAACTAACAACAAGATACGAATATTGTTGTTGCAGTTAGACTAACATGTGTTGCATTTCTTCCGTATGAAGAAAGTAGCTTATCTCACAAGTTAGAATGTAGGGGGACATTCAAATGAACACGTGGATGCATTGTTAGATGAACAAAGCATTGGATGACCCGCCTAGAGATTCCACATGGATAACTATCCAAGCGTCAGTGGTGAATCTCTAATGTGGTTGTGGATTTGGTCCTTTGACTTGAGGACTTCATAGAATCTTATATGAGGATTACTATACTTTGGCAAGCGTTGATGTTGGCTCTTGAGAGGAAGTCATCAAGATGACGCCATATGAGTATAGTGAGAGTCATATGAAGGTTGTGTATGTCCAATAAGAGGATTCGTCACTCCTGGGTAGTAGGAGATTATAACCTGTATTTCACCCGCTTAAGTTGATGTAAAGTCCTCGGCCGGGGTGAAGTTATGAGTTGAAAAGCTGTTTTCGGTCATAACAAGATCAACTAAGATAAGAGGTGAATAATATAATTGGTTGAAATGAGATTGACAATATCTATATCTCTTAACCAATTGGGTTATATTGATGAAGGATTATATTTCCACGGTAACGGTACATGAATTGGTCTTGTCATGCTACATGACTTTTCCTTTCATATGAATTGCCTTGACACATTGCTAGATGTCAATCTAGGACGGCGACGTGTATTAATCGATCTTGGTGAGTCGAGGATGAATTAGAAATAGAGATTTCAATTTATCTTATTCCAATCAGATTGGAATAATAATAACCCGGCGTTTGCCATCGTAAATGGAACCTAATGGGTCACACACAAAAGGTGAGAATTGAGTGTCTGGAATTGGATCTTTTCCAAGTGGGAGATCGTTAGAATTAATATACAAGCCCAATTGGTTGGGCCGGACTTGGGTTACTTGTTAGACAAGAATGACCCAAGTCTGCTATCTTAACCCTAATTAGGGTATTACTTAAACCTACAAGAATTAGGTTTAGATGCACGAAAAAGAATCAGGAGAGTCGTTTTATTCTAGCACTAGGTTTTTTTCTCTTGCTAGCACAAAGAGAAAAACCAGTTCTCTCAAATCCATTCCAATAGTTGGAGAGTGATGAAGCTCCAGATTCAACTCGCTGTGTGGATTTCTATTAGAGGCTGGACAATTGGACATCTGGTGGTGACAAAATTGTACCTCCTGTTTCAGATTTTAGATTCACGACATTCATCAAAGGTATCATCTTTATCACAAATTCTATCTAAGTGCAAGGTTGATCCGGGCTATGGTTTCGAGTCTGTTTAATTTTCGCTGTGCATGTATGACCCAAAACCTCACGCAAACTACCACTTATGTTTAAAATTCTTACACCATATACCATTTTGTTAATTTTCTACTTTTAAAATGCCTAATTGTATATTAATGACAATTTTTTTGCTTAAAAAATGCCAACTCATATTAGATTTTTTTTTTTTTTTTTTTTTTTACCTTTTTGTCTAAAATGTGGTACCTATTTTAATTACATTATTGGTACCCCATTTTCAAAATTTGTCATTTTAGTCCACAAATCTTGAAACTTCTTTCAAAAATGTCTTTATTTAATTCTAACTTAGTTCCTTCAACTTTATATTTTCTTACATATTAACGTAAATTGATTTCTACAAATTTTTATTTAAACGTCAAGATTTTAATTTTAGCAATTTTTTGTTAAAAACAAGTATATACAATACAAAAAATCAAAACACAATGTTTGGCCCCTTGTTTGAGCCATTTTATAATTTCAATTATTTTTCGCTTACTTTCAACAGAAAAATGCTAAGGCCCTGTTCTCTTTACTGTTTTGAGGTCGTTTTCTATTTTTATTTTCGAAAATGGTAAGAACGCGTTCTCTTTACCATTTTTGAAAACGCATTTTGGAAAAAAAAATTGTATACAAAACGCAAAACGCCCAAAACGAGGTGTTGGGCGTTTTGTGTGTATTTTGACAAAAAATTTCCAAAATACGGAAAACGCGTTTTGGGAATTTTTTTTTTTTTTTTTTTTTTTTTTTAAAGAATTATCATAACTTGGAACTAAGCCTAAATAATTTTTTTTTTTTTTTTTTATCCTAACTTGGAACTAAGCTTAAATAAAGTTTTATTGAATTCAATATCAACATTACAAAAAAAAAATTAAGTGAGAATTCTTGTTATTATATTTCAAAAAATGCACTGATAAATGGACTCTGATAGTTTTGAAAGAACTTGCATTTTCTGGATTTTAATAGAACTAGAGCTTTCTCAAATCTCGAACCTGACCAAGCTGTGTTAATATAGACTCTTAATGCTCACATTAGTGTGTTACACGTAACCATGTTTTCAGTGTATTGTGAAAGGAATTTTGAGTTTGAGTCAGAAGTATTCTGCAAGCAAATTAATTAAAAATAGTTTAAGTAGTATTCTACAAAATTTCAAACAGAAAGTGTTTTTCAGCTTTTCATTTTCAAAAACAGTTTTCAGAAATAACAAACCAAACGCGTTTTCAGCAAACTTGAAAAAAAAATGAAAATAGGAAATACAAAACATTTTCGAAAATGAAAATACAAAATAAAATACAAACAGAATGCCACCTAAGGCTCTGCGACAACTGGCTTCATTGCACAATTTCTCAAACCACTTTTTAACTAACATAATTTTTCTCTCCAATTTTTAACCAAACATTTTACCTTAAAAAAAAAAGTCAAAATAAATCCATTTTATACTTTAAATAAAATCTGCAGAAATCAATTTACGTTAATCAATAATGCCCTGAAAAATAAGTATTTACAATACAAAAGTCAAAATGAAATGTTTAATAAATGAGCACATGATACACCATAAGAAAGATGGTTGAATTTGGAGTTCAATGCAAAAAACGGAGTGCAATTTATAGTTGTAGATTAAAAGTTATACACATTTGAAGACAATGATACGTAAAAGAAATATGTGAAGGACTAAATTGAAAGAAAAGTTAAATTTGGGGACTAATGTTCAAGGAAATCTGAATTTGAAGGACCCAAGTTGCAAATAAATGAGAGGATTTTCTAAAGAAATTTCAAAATTTGAGGACCGAAATCACATATTTTGAAAATCGGGGGACCAATAATGTCATTGAAGTAGGTACCAACATGAAAATAAGACAAATGTAAAAGAAAAAAAATATAAATATAACTAAATAAAAAATCTAATATGAGTTGAAATTTTTTAACCAAAAAATATTGACTTTAATATACAATTAGGCATTTTAAAAGTAGAAAATTAACAAAATGATATATGGTGTAAGAATTTTAAACATAAGTGGTAGTTTGCGTCGTTTTAAAACGTTAGTGGTAGATTTGAAATTTTTGATAATTTTGCGGGAAAAATTGGTCTTTTTAGTTTTTCTTTGGTAACGTTAATTATAATCAGGTGATGCATATATTCACCAATTATGAGTTTGTGGAACAAGACTTAACTTTTTGTCACCCTTAATTTGAATAGAATAAAAGAGAAATTTGTTATTCTTCTTTTGGAATCTCATGTAGTATTAGACAATAGTTATGTATAGAATCAATCTGCTGTCAGACTCTCCGATAGCATGTCATATTACAACCTACATACACATGTCACATGTACAAATCACAACGACACATAAATTAATTGTCGGAAATGATATTTTGCTTTACAGTGGGCAACATATTATTTTTTGTGACTATATAGCCCTTGTTTGTTTGGATTCCCTTTTTTAATAGTGATTTTTAAGAAAATATGTGGTTAACTATATATATATATATATATATATATATATATATATATATTATTGGCATTTCCTATTTTTCTACAAATGTGTAATTTTAAGAAAACTTAATTTAATTACTAAATACGTGTATTTAGTAATTTATTAAATTTATTTAAATTATGCAAATATTTTTGAAGAAAAATATATTTTCGAAAATCATGTTATTGTTGGAAAGATAATGATCAAGAAATATTGATTTGATTAGGATTATATTCTCGAAATCTTGATCTTGATATCTTGTGATTTTGGTAAATTTCTTGATGATATATTATGTGATTATTCTTGACACTCAAGCTTATCCTTAGATATGGTAAGTTTCTTCTTGATATGGTCGAGAATATTTCAATCTTATCTTTGTATATGGTAAGATTATTTGGTTGAAAATCTTGATTATGAAGAATCTTGATAGGGCCGAAAATATGGTTGATTGGTATCAAAGTTTATCACTTGATTGATAAATGGTAAGATCTTTCAAGATTTACCATTATTTTATTTTATGGTAAGATTTATTAAAGAATAATTATCTTACCTTTCTCTAATTATCTCTAATGTATTTTGCAGGTATTAGAGATCTTGTCCAATAAGGAAACTTGGAAGCCAAGTAACTTAGTTGCATTTAAATAGGAGAAAAACGGGATGTTTTTCGGAAGACGTGAAAAACACAAAATCTGTGTGGTTAATTCAAAATACACGTCCACTTTGGTAAATGAGTCAAGAAGCCTATTTACGTGTGGGACACAAATACAAAATGCTTCAATTGTGTGTGACTTTGGTACCCCGGGTGGAGGATTCAATCACTTAGAGAAGAAGAGAATTTCAGCGTGAAGATCAAACGAGAGGTTTGGATCAAAATCGAACGGGAGTTCGTGTTGCTGAAGACTGTTGCAGATTCAAAGAAAGCTACAGAAGAGTGGTGGGACACCATCTCATATTACATGCCATAGAAGGATCAGGGAGTGATCTATTTCTTGAATGTTTGATAAAGTCTATGCGTAGATTTATCTTGTAGTTTAGATTGATCTGTATAAACTCATTCATTATATAGTGATTGATTTTTGTCCCCAGGATGCGGGCCGTGGGTTTTCCCTGTTAGGATTTTTCCCACTTTAAGCTCAAATTATTGTGTTCTTGTCTATTTACAATTCTGCACAATTTATTCTGTCCATTTACGTTTTACTATTCAGACGAATCTGCAATAGCAAGATTCATTTGTTATTTCCCTAAAACATATCTTAACGTTTTACTGTTAACTGGTTATTGTCCAGACTTATCTATGATAGTCTGTTGGTAAAATTTAGACAACTTTATATTTTCAAGATTAGTTTATTGATAAATTATATTATATGGTTAAAAATGTGTTTAGAAATTTGCAATAATGGAGGTCAAACAAGGCGTTATTGGGATAATGATTACACCTCTAAATTGTCCCTACACAATAACCTTTCCGTTTATCAGATCACATTGTTTGACCAAACTAGTTAATATTAGCCTCTGTTTATAAATAATGTTTGTAAGCAACAAGTTTTCCAAATCACTTTTTACACACATTTTTCAAATCATATATTTTTATTTTACCTCAAAGGCATTACATTTCCTTATATATATAAGCTACGGACCTATATTTTATTTACCTCATTGGCTTTAGAGCCGACTGCATTGTTGACTAAGAATAATGCTAAACATACAAAATACATGACAAACTGAATGACACACTACTCACAAACAGGAGGGTCCCACAGTGTGCGAATCCCTCTTCATGTGAGGAGTGTGTCATCCAATTTGTAATACATTTTATTTGTGTAGCATGATCCGTTGGCTAAAGGGAAAAATATCTAACAGGGCCATACCGTTCAGAGTCTCTCTATACTCCTTTCTTTCCATACAGTCCACGGAGCCTTTTCGCTGCAACCAGTTTTTCGTTTCTTCCCGTCCAGAAATCAATGCTGCTACTACTCCATTCAAATCCTAATTAATCATTTCTTCTGGGGTGGTATTGCTGTTAACTTCTCTCACCTTTACCGTCCATTTTGTCCGGTTGACCCATTTCATGTGTTACCTTGATCGTCTAATTTGTCCGATGGTTGCATCACAGTCCATTTTTCCCAGTTGACCCATTTCATGTGTTACCTCGACCGTCTATTTTGTCCAATGGTTGCATCATGTAGATTGTCTTTAGATTTTTCCACATCTTGTACAATCTGCTGAAGTACTTTTGAGTTGTCGAATGGTCGGTTTTTTTTTTTTTTTTAAAAAAATTTCCACGATTTCTTATCGTCTCAGTAAATGTGTAAATATTATTGGCTCGATCCATTTTACTGCTTTACTGATTGGAATTTTACTAACTAAATCGGCCTTTTCCCTTCTTTATTGAGGTACATAGAAGCCGATATGGATTTTGAGGTATGTACTCGAAAGGTATTTCATTTGATGGGCTCTGCATTTTTTCTCTATGATGGAAGTTGTGGAGTTAGATAATTATTATACTTTCATTTAACATTTTTTTCTCGTCATTATTAGTTTTGATTCATAGAGTTCCTTTTCTGCATTTCTTTTGACTTATTAGCTTTTGTTCATATTCTTTGTAGCTTGAGCAAAGACTATAATTTGGTTTTCATTATTTTGATAATTTCCTTGCATTAGCTTACAATTCCATTCGAGATGCAATTGCAAAACATTATATCCATTAATGCATTTTGAGTAATTTACGTAGCAATTTTTTCTAAGGCAGTGGGCAGAGTTGGGCTTCATGTGTAAATATTGACAAGCTAGAATCTGATAAGTGCTTCAGTGTTTTGCTGGTTTTGAATTTTCAGCAGAATCAAATTACTAAGAAATTTCCGTCATTTTTTCACTAATATTTTTTCATTGACAAAGCTGGATATTTCAGGTAATTTATTTTTGGGTTCCATTCCGAATGAGATTCCAAATTTGTGGAGATTGGAGGAGCTGTAAACTGAGAACAATTCATTCGGTGATTGGTTTCCTTTTGGTATAAAGAATGTAGTAATTTACAAGTTCTTGAAGGTAATTTATTCACAAGGGATTTTCCTTGGTTTTTAGTTCAGTTAAAAAGTTTGAAGTTTCTATCCCTTGGCGGAAATACTTTTCAAGTTCCATTCCTTTGAGTTTTGGTAATTTGACATTGCTTGAGAGTTTTGGTGGTTTTTTTTAAGTTGATGGTCCTTGATTTGAGTAAACAGAATCTATTAGGAGAGTTTCCATTAGATCTTCTGGGTTTGCCTAATCTGCAAGTGATTTCATTGCTGGAAAACATGTTTTTCTGATGTAATTCATGAAGGTTTGAGTAGCTTGCTGGGGTTAGGTTACTTGAATATCTCTTTCAATTCTTTTTCTGGTCATATACTGTCCACTTTTGGTGCATTGAAGTCTTTATTTGTTCTTTAATCATCGAACAATCACATTTCTGGCTCAGTTTCTCTAGAGCTGGGAAATTGTTCAGGTCTTGAAGTTGTAGATCTTCGCTGAAATTCTTTGAGTAGGAAAGTTCAAGTTTCTCTTTCACATATTTCACATTTGAGTGTTCTTGATATGGGATGGAACAATTTACTTCTTGAATCCCTAATGAACTATCAAATTGCTATTCACTAAATTCTCTTTTACTTGATTCGAACAATTTGACTAGATAGATTCCAGACAAACTTTCATTAATTTCTACATTGCTGAATTTAAATGTGTGAAACAATAACTTGGAAGGTGAAATTCCAGTAATTCTAAGCTCTTGATTTAACAATCAATCATTATTCTTTGGTAATCAAGAATTGTTGTTCACTAATATCTCGTGATGCGAGATATCCCCGCAAGTGCACGGGTCGTGAGAAGTAATAAAGTGGACCTAAGAGTTCGGATTATCGTCCCACGAGGACTGCAATTAATTATCGAAATATGTTAGCTCTAAACCTTATTTGAATGAACAAAATAATTTGATGTTTGAAATCTAAAACAAAAAAAATCAATTAAAGAGTTAAATTGCTAAATTTGTTTTGTTTTTAACAACGATTGTAAGATAGTTGGGATTTACGATTTCACATAACCAATTAAATTAACTCAAATTTCATGTTTTATTTCCTAATTATGTACTCGGTCGAATTCACTAATTTATATTGAAATTCCTCTCTCGAGTTTAAATCAATTCTACCCACATAAGTCAACCATGTATCTCTACAGCGGGTCTGAATATTCCTTATCTAGATGCAATAAATACAAAAATTCACACACGACCGCAATAATAACAAGAGTATATCTCTATCTCTCGTTCAATTATCGGATTTATTACCATGTTCTAAATTATTAACTCACCTCTCGGATTATGGAAATAATTCAATATATCATGAACTGGTGATCAAGCAATTCAAGCATTAAGAACAATAATAAATCAATACATGCAACGAAACATTAAAACAACGGAATTTGGAATTAAAATAATATGACTAGGTTACATCGTTCATCCCAACATAGAATTTAGTTACACATCATCAATAAATAACAAAAAAAATAAAAATTAACGTTCATTAAAGATAATATAAAGAATGGAAATCTTGCACCAAGTTTTGATTCTTCAGTTATCTTCAATTCACGCGCCTTTGCAATGCTTGATTCTCCAAGAATTTGATGTTGGATTCTCTATTGTGGCTCGTTCTATGGAGAGGCAAAGGTCTAGATCTCGTGCCTCTTATGTTGTATATATAGGTTTTGGAGAAACCCTAGGTCAAAAAGGCCAAAGCCTGTTAAAAATCGCGAGAAAAATCTGATCTGCGGCCCAGTCGGACAACCGCGCGATCGCGCAGGCATATTTCCGGCGATCGCGTGGTAATGCTGTTTTAGCCTCGGGTTATGATTTAACACCTTATCGCGATCGCTTGGTATGCAACCAGCGATCGCGACTTCCTCTTTTCTCGGCTGTACAATTTAGTCCCTGACTTTTAATTGCACCTTCAGTCCTCAACTTTCAATTGTTGCAATTTAGTCCACAAACTTTATCTTCTTCTCGGTTTGACCATTCAAGCTCTTAATTCATTCAATTAGGTCCTCCAACCTCTGATTTAGTCACTTTGGCACCAAGCATGTTTCCCGGTTGTTGTCACAAGCTCCTCACTTGTCCAATTTAGCTCCAATTAACATCCAATCGTGTCATTTTTCCATTAATTGCTTCATTCTTCTTCAATTGCGACATTTTCTGAAAAGTAAACAAATAAACATAAATTAAATAGAAAATATTCCCACACGACAATAATTAATCCTAATTTAGACATACAAATAAGTGCATAAAATACGCTTATCAAATACCCCCAAACTAGAACTATTGTTCGTCCTCGAACAATGTAAACTAAACTACAAAAATCAAAGAAATAAGAGAACAAATATTTTTGTTGTGTCACCATGTTTACCATATGCTTCTACAGTCCAAACCAATTTAAGCTTCAGCAAGTGTCATGAACAACAATGCAAAATATTTTCTAGTTATATCCTGCCAGAGTTTCAAATGTGTGTGTGAATAGCCAATGTCAAAGGCATACTTATGCAAAATATATACTCAACACTGTGTGGCTCATTATGCATAATCCAGCCCGAATCCCATGTGGTCAATTTATGATTTCTAATAAAATTCCTTTCAACGCTCATGGATGATCACCACTTTCTGCTTTTTCTCTCGCATCCCAGGTTTTTATTTATGTGGGTTATAAAAATATTCTTAACTTCTTCCACACAAGGCAGTCAAAATCAGAAATATGCATGCACAACTAATCAAAAGAAAGCAGTCCCCAATTCTACAACCTCAACCACCATAGTTCAGTCAACAAAGCTTATACCATGCAATATTTTTTTTTTTTTATGGACGACTTTTTCTTTTAATTATCCCTGTCTTTTACCATCTTTGTGCAGAACTTTTCATACGGGCTTTCTATATGACCCCTGTAGCGGGCTTTCAGATCGGCAACTCCCAAACCAGACGGCTTTAGGGTACCAGGTTCAAAGAACCCCTCAGACGTACTTGCCCGAGTCATAAAGGCTTAAACAGAAAAGTTAAAGATGTTATAATGTCTTATGTGTAAGTCCACTCTCCGTACTTGCTTTCTAATTGACCCCTGTAGCGAGCTTTAGGTCGATGACTCCCAAGCCAGTTGGCTTTAGGGCACCAGATTTGAAAAACCCATCGGACTTACTTACTCGAGTCAAAAAGGCATTTGAAGAGCGGAATAAGACCTTCAGCATTTTTCTGTTTTTATGCTGGAAATGGTTTATACCCGTTGACCAAACTGTAATGACTAAAGTGAAAAACCAAGAACCATAGACCTCCAACCCGTCAATACACACAAATTCCAACCATTTTACCCCCAAACTTGCATTTTAGCATGATTGGTTCTACTTTAAGGGTGGGATGTCTAACGATCTAAGTTCAGGGATTTTTGAGTCATTCCTAA
Organism: Ligustrum vulgare; assembly: GCA_963555705.1. Lineage (NCBI taxonomy): Eukaryota > Viridiplantae > Streptophyta > Magnoliopsida > Lamiales > Oleaceae > Ligustrum > Ligustrum vulgare. Next base: position 33,703,021 of record OY743173.1, on the reverse strand, counting down.
GTTCGAATTGTATAAACTCTGCCCCACATGTATTAAACAAAATCCCACACACAAGCAATTATCCAACACTGGCTATGTGCACAGATAGTATGAATCTGGCAAAACATAACTAGTTCAAAAATAAGTTCATGATTTTTCATGTTGTCCAGTTTTAAGCCTAAGCACAAATTGATTCATACTATATTCTAGGCAATAAACATGTCAACAAAGATTTAATTTTTTTTTTTTTTTTTTTTTAAAAATCCCAATAAAATAGAATGAAAAGTAATAATATGGAAATAATAAGATCCACCCCCAAACTTGAAATGAACATTGTCCTCAATGTTTTGCCACATAAATAAGTAAGAATATGCAAAACTTGACAAAAGAAAGAGAACGAGAACTTTCCAAGTGTAGAGGAGATGTCTCATTGTAGTCTTGATGCTTCAATTTGAAATGATGTTGGATGAATTTGACCCTATTTCTTGCCTTGCCCAACTTGATCGGATGTGTCTTGACTGATGTTTACCTTGCAAATAAGAGATAAGTAATATTAAAAGTCATAAACATCAATAAGAAATAATGAAAGTTCAGTACCACACCCCCAAACTAAAGTTAAAGCAAAATTTTGAATTTTCAAAATTGGTCGACCACACACATTCAAGCCTTGACGTCGCCTAGAAAAACATAAATTTTCCCGAGCCATCTTTTGATATGTTAACGTTCACAGCATGGTCTACAACATATTAAAAATTTAGGTCATTTAGAGTTCTATAGAGTCATGTAAAACTATGGCAAAGTTGGTGACGTGAGTGGATTTTCAGGTGCAATGGCCTGCAGTGGCCTTGCAATGAGGCTGTCATGGTGCAAACATTGTTTTAATGGATTTCATGCCATGTAGTGTACTAATTCATGAACTAAACACACTTACTCAAAGATAACCATGTCATGAAGTTAAATGCTCGAATGAATTTCTAAATTAGCACAAGAACGTCTTTGTGGCATTTCATCAAACACTTAATAGACATTGCAAAAATCAATGGATATGCATAGGGTTGGAGGTATGAATGAACCCAAATTTTTTGTCTACTAAACCACAAATCACAATCTCCAACCACTAACCTAAGCCCATTCTTCATCATTCACAATTTCAATTATTCGAAATCTAAAAGAAAATTTCATAAATTTGAGTAAAGTATGTTTCAAGTGAAGAATTACATACCTTTGATTGATTTGGATGCGGGACATAGCAAAGATATTGATACAACTAGGTGTTGATGACATGCACACAAAATGTAAGATCAAATATGTGGTGATTAGGGGAGAGGAAACGAGTTTATAATGTTTGAAATTGAAAACATGATGCACAACACTTAAACTGCCGATTTTACTCTCAGTACAGCCACGCGATCGCTTGGCTGGAGTGCCAGTGATCGCGTGGTTCAAGGTTTAAAATTCTGTTGATTTTTTAATGCAAAGTCGCGATCGCTAAGTACACGGCAGTACTGAAAATTTGTTCCTATTTTTGATTTTCAAAATCATTTTTATCCCCCTAATCACTTCATGATCGATGCAATGATTTTTTAAACATTAACTTCATGATTCAAACTAGTGTGTGTGTGAGTTTGGAATGACGATAAAAACCTAGCCTAATGTAAACATGAAAAATCAAAAACATACTTAAATATGCAATAATAGACCATTATGCACAAGTGTTCTAAACATGAAACATGCAGAACACTCAAACACATTTCCTACCATGCATATATCTAAAATTTTAATATTAAAATAAATAATAAAAGCGTAATAAGTAAAAGGGAAGAAAGGTTGGGTTGCCTCCCAACAAGCGCTCCGTTTTAAGTCTAAAGCCCGACTTTTTACCTGGCTGTTCAAGGAACTTTAAATAGAGCTTTTGATGACCTTCTTTGTTTGTAAAGGTCAAATTTGTTCCAAAGTGCATTTAAGCTCAAAAATTGTACCTTTCTCATGTCATAAGTTTTAACATCTACACTCGATTCAACTTTCAAAATGTAGACTTCAATTATTTCTTCATCACCAATGATGAAATCAATTCTTGACCAATCATTGAATTTGGAGGATTGCATTGCAACTTCGACACCCTTAAGTGTCTGCTTTTCTGTGATCAACTCCTCTTTCTTCAATTGTTCTTCCTCTTTGATTGAAATCTCCTCAAGCTCGATGTCCTGATTCTGCATTGTTGACAACTGGACAAGGATATCTTCATGGCAGCTATTTTCTTCTGGTTGATCCACTCTTTCAAGTTTTTCTTCTTTTTCTTCAACTGGTTCAACCAATTTGTCTGGCTCCTCTGATCTCTGCACCTGAATTTCTGGTAATGGCAATGGCTAACTCTCTATCATGCTTACTGTCCATTGCTCCATCAACTTCTTAATTTCAACATGTTGTTTTTGCAATTCCTGATTTATCAAATCTTCATTGTCAAAATCTTCAGTTTCAACTTGAACTGCATGTATTGGTGGACACTCCTGCTCTACCATATAATAATTCCCACAACAATCAACCTTCCATATAGCATCCTTGGGTGCAATAGGGCAATCGAATACAACATGATTTTCCCAACAGAAATCACACATCAGATACGTCTAAACTGCAGTTCGATCAAAGAGCCATTGATTATTGTTTGCTGCCATCTTGCTGTGTTGCCTCCAACTATCTAAAAATTCATTCAATACCTGAGAAGGAGACAATTCACAAATTTAAAAAAAAAAACTCAAAAAAAATAAAAATAATAATAATAATAATAAAAAAAAAATTAAAAAAAATACAAATACAAATTCAAATAAAGCAAGAACTAATTGGTATCGATATTAATATAAAAACAGTCCCCGGCAACGGCGCCAAAAACTTGTTCACTAATATCTCGTGATGCGAGATATCCCCGCAAGTGCACGGGTCGTGAGAAGTAATAAAGTGGACCTAAGAGTCCGGATTATCGTCCCACGAGGACTGCAATTAATTATCGAAATATGTTAGCTCTAAACCTTATTTGAATGAACAAAATAATTTGATGTTTGAAATCTAAAACAAAAAAATCAATTAAAGAGTTAAATTGCTAAATTTGTTTTGTTTTTAACAACGATTGTAAGATAGTTGGGATTTACGATTTCACATAACCAATTAAATTAACTCAAATTCCATGTTTTATTTCCTAATTATGTACTCGGTCGAATTCACTAATTTATATTGAAATTCCTCTCTCGAGTTTAAATCAATTCTACCTACATAAGTCAACCATGTATCTCTACAGCGGGTCTGAATATTCCTTATCTAGATGCAATAAATACAAAAATTCACACACGACCGCAATAATAACAAGAGTATATCTCTATCTCTCGTTCAATTATCGGATTTATTACCATGTTCTAAATTATTAACTCACCTCTCGGATTATGGAAATAATTCAATATATCATGAACTGGTGATCAAGCAATTCAAGCATTAAGAACAATAATAAATCAATACATGCAACGAAACATTAAAACAACGGAATTTGGAATTAAAATAATATGACTAGGTTACATCGTTCATCCCAACATAGAATTTAGTTACACATCATCAATAAATAACAAAAACAATAAAAATTAACGTTCATTAAAGATAATATAAAGAATGGAAATCTTGCACCAAGTTTTGATTCTTCAGTTATCTTCAATTCACGCGCCTTTGCAATGCTTGATTCTCCAAGAATTTGATGTTGGATTCTCTATTGTGGCTCGTTCTATGGAGAGGCAAAGGTCTAGATCTCGTGCCTCTTATGTTGTATATATAGGTTTTGGAGAAACCCTAGGTCAAAAAGGCCAAAGCCTGTTAAAAATCGCGAGAAAAATCTGATCTGCGGCCCAGTCGGACAACCGCGCGATCGCGCAGGCATATTTCCGGCGATCGCGTGGTAATGCTGTTTTAGCCTCGGGTTATGATTTAACACCTTATCGCGATCGCTTGGTATGCAACCAGCGATCGCGACTTCCTCTTTTCTCGACTGTACAATTTAGTCCCTGACTTTTAATTGCACCTTCAGTCCTCAACTTTCAATTGTTGCAATTTAGTCCACAAACTTTATCTTCTTCTCGGTTTGACCATTCAAGCTCTTAATTCATTCAATTAGGTCCTCCAACCTCTGATTTAGTCACTTTGGCACCAAGCATGTTTCCCGGTTGTTGTCACAAACTCCTCACTTGTCCAATTTAGCTCCAATTAACATCCAATCGTGTCATTTTTCCATTGATTGTTTCATTCTTCTTCAATTGAGACATTTTCTGAAAAGTAAACAAATAAACATAAATTAAATAGAAAATATTCCCACACGATAATAATTAATCCTAATTTAGACATACAAATAAGTGCATAAAATACGCTTATCAATTGTCAAGGAAGCCATTGGATAGAAAATGAGAGGGTGGTGGTATGGAAAATAAGAAAAACAAACTGATCCTCTTTATTGCTGTAGCTGATGTAAATAATAATGACGTTAGTCATGTTGTGCAAGTTCTTCATTGCCAAAGTTTTCCTTCTAATGTGGTCATCATGTTTGTTTTCCAAAGGGTATGCCCCAAAACCAAAACCAAAACCAAAACTCAAAACTCAAAGCTTTAGCTTTGATTTGTAGAGAGAATCCAAAGGATTTCTCTTAACAATAAAAGAACACAAATTGCAGACTCTCTCTTCCCTTCACAGTACACACAAATATACATACACAAACACAAGTAGAAACTTACCCCAAAAGCATTTATATACATGTATATACATACAAATAGAGACGGAGAGAGTAGGAAAAGGGAATATTGATCCATTCAAGTAATTTCAATTAGGTCCCCCTCTTCTTGCTTCTTATCCAGTATGTAAGTTCCCTTGATTGCTAATTTATTGTTTATGTATTATTTCTGTTTTTATTTTTTGTTAAGTTAGTTTATCTGCTTTATTGCTTATTCTTATGATGCTTACTTTTAATGAAGTTTGTTCTTAAACAATATTAATAGGTTCATTCTGAATTCTGAATTAATGTTATTGGAAAAACAATGCAAGATTACATTTTTTAATTGGTTTCACGTTATATTTGATCTGAGTGTTTGAGATCCAAGTTTCTTTGTGGTGTTTGCATGATTCATTTGATCATAAATTTTATTTTTTGTGGTGTTTATGAATTTGGTTGCTGGTAGTATTGATGAATTATGTAGTTTGAGAAATCTTTTTGAAGTGTCGAGTTGTTGAATATATTGAAAGATTTTTTTTTAAAAAAATTGTTAAACTATTTGATTTGGCCATTGTTATTGAATTCAGATATGTGAGTGTTAATTTTGCAACATTCAATTTTCCCAATACCGATTAAGGACACTTGCTTTAGTGATCCATTGGCCTTTCTGATTGAAATTTTTCTTTGAATATTGATGGTTATGAAGACAATGAATCTAGATAGACCTTTTTTTTTTTTTTTTTTTCATTTCATTTTGATAAATCTTGCATAAATATCAGTGTTCTAAAAAGCGTAAAACTTGACGGAGAGCCTGAGAGTAAAGCTTTTGAAGCTTAAGAGGGAGTAGGCGTTAAAAAGTATTTTTCAATTCCTATATATTTGATTTAAAATTTACCCATACTTGAACAAGTAAAAAATAAAAAAAAGGAAAAAAAAGAAGCCAGGAGCGCGCTTCGGACGCGCTTAAGTGCGCTTCGGCACGCTTCGTGCGCGCTTTTTAGATAAAAAATTTTAAAACGCTTTCTTCGTGCTTTCCGCCAAAGCGACGCACGCGTTTTAGAACACTGATAAATACCTAACTTTTGGTATCATAATTGAAACTTACTTCATTTTAAAGAATAACTGAAAAATACTTCAATTGTTAATTTTTTTGGAAAAATACTATTTTCATCGCAGTTTCATATTGTGATACTTTAAAAGTATCTTATGATACTTTTAAAGTATCAGAACATGATACTTGTGATACTTTCAAATTTTTGGTATCATGACTTGAAAATTTATCATTTTTTATGATACTTTGGGTGAAATTGTAGTATCACAGATTGAAACTTTACACTTTTTATGATACTTTGTTTGAGACATTAAATCAAACCATGACAATGATCTCTAAAAAATCACCACCACTACCATCCTCGATGCACAACCACCACCAACATCATCCCCGATGGAAAATCACCACCACCGTAGTAATACCCGTCACTTCACCACCACACATGTAGCAATTTATATATATAGATTTTAGTATTTAATAATCATCCTACAATCAAGAAATCAGTTAGGAATTTTTCCAATTCAAATAGAACTCTCTAAATCAACAAAATTTAAAGATGATAAAAGAGAGTAATATGTGAATGCTGTACAGAATGTGGCCTCAATAGCATGCATGTGACCAGAATATTTTTGAAGTGTGACATGTGTAATACACTAAATGTGACCTGAACACCACTGATGTGATCCGGACCAGGTATCGAAGGGCGAAGTCGAGACATCGGTAGTATGACGGTGATCTACATGGAAAACAGAGCAAGTTCCATGTTGGAATCGAGCCGAGAAGACGAAAGAATCAAGTCGAGCCGACTAAAAGAAATTGTTTATGCAGAAAAGGCCTTACGGCCGTACTGGAATTCCTTCACGGCCGTAAATCATATAATCACGTCCGTAAAAGCTATCGTCACGGCCGTAATCAACTATCGCAGGAAAAGGCAGAATTTCAGCAGAAAAGGTCTCACGGCCGTAATGTCCATTCTTACGGCCGTAACATTCGAACCGGAGGAAATTCACGGCCGTAAACATTGTGTCACGGCCGTAACTAATATCACAATTTTGATCAAAAAGGCCTTTACGGCCGTAAGAGGGTTTGTCACGGCCGTAAACACGCAGCGCCAGATTTTCCGGAATTTTCAATTATTTTATTTCCTTTTATTATTTTTGGTTATTTTCCTATTTTAGAATTTTTAGCATAATTAGAATTCTATTTTGAGTAAATTAGATGCTAGGTTATTTTGCTTATTTATACGCTTTTCAATTCATTGTAAAAAACAAGTTTGATTTGAGATTAATAATATTTGAGAGAGGATTCTCCAAAATTGAAAGGTCGAGTTTATTCCCTTTTTTCTTGAACTTATCAAAGATCCGATCTTTGTGGCGTTCTTCCGAAAAACTTATCAAATATTCGCTAGAATATTTGTTGCGTTTCCAAATTCGAAACTTATCAAGGAAATTGACAAGTCCTTGTGGCGTTCACCAATTTTGGTTTTTCAATCCGCATCGTCAATTTATTGCGTCGTGATTGTCGGGTCAAGGTTTTACCGTCGTTCTATCCTTATTTTCGTTGTTTGTTCTTGCGTCGAATCTAATTTAGATCTTTCCGAGGCTTTAATTCTCGTTATTCCGCGCGTCCGACGAGATTCCCGATTGGGATCGCGTCATCTGGTATCAGAGCTTGGATCTATTTCAGATTCTTGCGTTTCTTGATTTTTTCGTGTTCTTCGCGTTCTTCGTGTCAGTCATAAATTTTTCCCGTTTGATCCATAAGAGTCAGTCCCAAAAATTCAAAAGTGTTTTTCTTTTTCGTTTCTCGTCCAAATTCAGTTCCGTTTTTTCTGCCATACTCGTAGTTCAATTCTTTGGCAGATTATAAAAAAAAAAAAAAATCCGAATTTCCTTGTTTGTGACTTAAAATGTCTGATAGAGTGATTTCCTCATCTTCATCTTCAATCGGAGACAGAAGACGGCCCAGGGGTGTGAACAGAAGGAATGAACAGGGTAACAATGATATGGCAGCAATGAGGGCGCAGTTTGAGAGGCTTATGGCACAGATGGAAAATCGGGGTGCCGAGCGGGATCAATCTCATGATGGTCCTCGGGTTAGGAGAAATAATAGGCGTGAGGTTGGTGTGGATGATGAAGGCATGGGTAGTGAAAGTGGAAGTATATCGTTGGAAAGTATGCGAAGGAGGGATAGAGGAGATAGGTATGAGCGGAGACATGATAGGGAGCGTCGTGATGCTAGGAGGCATCGTGGGGGTAGAGATAATGTTGTTGATGACAACCTTGGAAAAATTAAAGTGAAATTACCATCGTTCCAGGGTAGGAGTGATCCGGAGGCGTACTTGGATTGGGAGACAAAGGTCGAACGACTATTTGATTGTCACAATTATTCAGAAAAAAAGAAGGTGAAATTAGCCGTGATTGAATTCACCAATTACTCAAATATTTGGTGGGATCAATTAGTGACGGGTAGGAGGAGGAACCTTGAGGAGCCGGTGGAGACTTGGGGTGAATTAAAAACTATAATGAGGAAGCGGTTTGTGCCGACTCATTATTATAGGGATATTTACCAGAGGATGCAGGGTATGACTCAGGGATCGAGGAGTGTAGAAGATTATCACAAGGATATGGAGGTGGCGATGATTCGGGCTAACGTGGTGGAGGATCGGGAAGCTACGATGGCTAGGTTTCTGAGTGGGCTGAATAGAGACATTGCCAATGTCATTGAGCTGCAACACTATGTGGAGCTAGAAGATATGGTGCATATGGCCATGAAGGTGGAAAGGCAGCTAAGGCGAAAGGGGGCAGCAAGACACTCACCATCTTATCCTACATCACAACCGAAGCAGGAATCCAACGTTGAACATAAGCCGAAAGAAAAGGAGGAGCCTACAACGAAAGGTAAAAATATTTCTGATTCTCAAACCACTCGGGATAGAAATATTAAGTGCTTCAAGTGCTTGGGTATGGGTCATATAGCATCCCAGTGTCCAAATAGGAAACTAATGATCTTACGTGATAATGGTGAAATTAGTTCCGAGGATGAATTTAAGGGAATGCCTAAGTTAGTGGATGTTGGAGCTAGTAGTAGTGATGAGGAAGGATTGACCTATCCAGAAAAAGAATCACTTGTTAATCAGCGTGTCCTTAGTGCTAGGGCTAAGGTGGATGAAATTGGTGAGCAAAGGGATAATATTTTTCATACTAGGTGCTTGGTGGGCAAAAAGGCTTGTGGTATGGTGATTGACGGGGGAAGTTGTACTAATGTGGTTAGTACAATGTTGATTAATAAATTAGGCTTAAGCTTGATGAAACATCCAAACCCTTATAAATTGCAATGGCTGACCGAGTCGGGGGAAATTAAGGTAAATAAGCAGGCTAGGGTCAATTTTGCCATCGGGGGTTATAAGGATGAGGTGGTCTGTGACGTGGTACCTATGCATGTTGGTCATATATTATTGGGGCGACCCTGGCAACATGACAGGAGGGTAGTGCATGATGGGTTTAGGAATCAATATTCATTTGTGAAGGATGGGAAGAAATTTACACTTATTCCGTTATATCCAAAAGAAGCTCAAAATGATCAATTGAAAATCAAAAGCGAGTTTGAAAAAAGAAATAAGAGAGTTGAGGCCACGACCTCAGAAAAAGGTGAGCTTGAGAGTGAAAAGAAAAAAAGAGAGCCCACCACAAAAATGAGTTTATTTGCATTTGCTAACACGTCCCTCCCCAGTTCTATTAAATCTGTTTTGCAGGGACATAAATCAAGCCATAAATTTAAGACGGGGCAGAAATTCATTGACAAAAATGAGCATGCCAAAAGTCTAAAGGATCACAAATAGCTTAAACAGGGTCATCGAGCCCGGAAAAGCAGGAGGAATTTGAAAAGCCGACCAAAAATGGATTCGAGGTCGAATCCTTTTCAAGAGAGGGAGTATGATGTGATCCGGATCAGGCATCGAAGGGCGAAGTCGAGACATCGGTAGTATGACGATGATCTACATGGAAAACAGAGCAAGTTCCATGTTGGAATCGAGCCGAGAAGACAAAAGAATCAAGTCGAGCCGACTAAAAGAAATTGTTTATGCAGAAAAGGCCTTACGGCCGTACTGGAAATCCTTCACGGCCGTAAATCATATAATCACGGCCGTAAAAGCTATCGTCACGGCCGTAATCAACTATCGCAGGAAAAGGCAGAATTTCAGCAGAAAAGGTCTCACGGCCGTAATGTCCATTCTTACGGCCGTAACATTCGAACCGGAGGAAATTCACGGCCGTAAACATTGTGTCACGGCCGTAACTAATATCACAATTTTGATCAGAAAGGCCTTTACGGCCGTAAGAGGGTTTGTCACGGCCGTAAACACGTAACGCCAGATTTTTCGGAATTTTCAATTATTTTATTTCCTTTTATTATTTTTGGTTATTTTCCTATTTTAGAATTTTAGTATAATTAGAATTCTATTTTGAGTAAATTAGATGCTAGGTTATTTTGCTTATTTATACGCTTTTCAATTCATTGTAAAAAACAAGTTTGATTTGAGATTAATAATATTTGAGAGAGGATTCTCCAAAATTGAAAGGTCGAGTTTATTCCCTTTTTTCTTGAACTTATCAAAGATCCGATCTTTGTGGCGTTCTTCCGAAAAACTTATCAAATATTCGCCAGAATATTTGTGGCGTTTCCAAATTCGAAACTTATCAAGGAAATTGACAAGTCCTTATGGCGTTCACCAATTTTGGTTCTTCAATCCGCATCGTCAATTTATTGCGTTGTGATTGTCGGGTCAAGGTTTTACCGTCGTTCTATCCTTATTTTCGTTGTTTGTTCTTGCGTCGAATCTAATTTAGATCTTTCCGAGGCTTTAATTCTCGTTATTCCGCGCGTCCGACGAGATTCCCGATTGGGATCGCGTCAACCACACTTGTGACTTGGACTTTTGAAGTGTGACCTAGGACATAACGCACCAAATGCGACTTGAATAACACAATATGACAAAATGCATTAAATGTGACCTAAATAATACATTTGTGGCTTGAACAACATACCTAATCCAAAAATGTGACATGTGACCTAATCTACAAACGTGATTAGAATGGCAACACCTCACCACCAACCTCAATATCGTGCCACCACCAGCGAGATGCAGATGCTAATGAATCACATTGAACCATTGCCCAATTTACTTGCCTTATATCTGGACTGAGACCCACCATGGCAACATCACAACGTCCATCTCTTCACCACCACCACCACCACAAACAACTTAAAAAAAACCATAAACACAACACCAAATGAGAAAAACATATTTAAAAGAAAATAGGGTCTACACAAACATCAAATGAAGCACAGATTGTTAGGTAATAGACAGATCTCAACCTCCAATACCACCACACACCACCACCTCTGGTCACTACCACATACCAAAAATAAGAGAAGAAGAGGCAATTAATCGGCATTAAAGAAACCACAGGTTGGATGAGCATAGACATTAAAAAAACCAGAGGTTGGAGAGCTACCGAGGCACGTCTCTGTTGAGCTCAAAGAATGAAAATCAGGTCAGTTGGTGGGTGGCCACGGTGAGCAATTCTTCGTTACAAGCTATCGTTTTTTATTTTGAGAATTATTCAGTCACCCCCAACGCTGCCAGACGTATCCCACCAATCTTATGTGATGTAATGAACATCACCTTATGTTGACGAGGGGGCCATCTAATGCCGACAAGGGCTTCGTCGATGCAGCAAATGATGCCGGCGAGTATGGCGTTGTTGCTGGGGATTTCTTTAGTTTGGGTAAATGAATTTAATTTGGGGTGGGGTGGATATATATTATCGGTTAGGGGTGGGTGTACTGGTGGGGTGGTTAATTTAATATTATTATTAATATTAAAAAAATTTAATTATCAACTAATTTGTGTATAATTAAACATTAAACTTGATTTTTTTATTTTAAATCTTAAATATCGATTGGGGTGTAATTTCCTCTAATTTGAAGCCCAATGAACTTCAGATAAAATATATAGGGAAAAATACACAACTAAGGTTTTTAAAACACACATTTTCAAACTTAACAAACTTAATGTTTTAATTAAAAATCATATCATAATTAATTATTAATTAATTAAATAGATTTTATTGTTTAAATAGATTAAGGTCACAATAATATAACTTTATGGTTACAGTCACAAATTTTTTAGGTCACAACTTATTTCTCAGTCACAAATCTCGAATTTTGTTCGTTACAATATTTCTCGATCGCACAGTTTAGTTAATTGGTAACAAATCACAAATTTCATTGCTCACATTTTTTTCTCGGGTACAAATCACGAACTTTCTAGGATACAATTTTTACAAATCATAAGTTTTCTCGGTCACAGATCACAAATTTTACATGCCACAGTTTATTTCACGCCACAATTTATAAAAATTGTTTGGTCACAGGTCATTTTTTGTCATAAATTATCGATTTAGTTGGTTACAATCTATTTCTTAGTAAAAATCACAAATTTTATAGGTCAAAAATTCTGGTCATGCTAATTAATTGGTCAAAATTATCAAATTATTAGGTTACAATAATTCAATTAAAGGTAACAAATTATCAATTTTTTTTGGTCACGTACTATTTACTAGTCACAAATTACGTATTATTGGTCACACAACACCACCACCACCACCACACCATTACTGACCACAACAAACACCTAACCTCACCACCCACTTCCACCGCCACCACTTCCCCAAACTCCAACCATCACCACCAGTCACCTCCTCATCATTGTAACACTGCCCTCCTACCTTACCCTATCACCGCCGCTATCACCCCCATTAATTGCCACCAACACTACCACCACCGACATTAACCACACCGCTAACAATCACCTCTCCACCACCACCAGTCATCTCTAAATCCACACCCACCCACCACCATCACAAGCAGCAATCACCTCTCCACCATCATAACAAACAACCACTTAACCAGTAATCACCTACATCACGTGTTTCAAAAAAAAATTCACCTACATCACATCACCACAACCGCCAGTAGCACATCCACGGTCTCCTCACCACAACAACCATTGCACCCACTGCACCGTAACACACATATAATTGCACTGCACCTCACCACAACGTACCCACATTAATACCGCACACAGTCGCCTCACCTCACCACCATCGCCTTCGAGCTCAGTGCACACAATTGCACTACACATTGGAAACCACACAAACAAAAATTCGCTGCAACCACTGCGAGCGATCGCGAAGACACAACATTGACTGTGAAGAAGATACGCTTCACTCGCATGCAACCACAGTGCATAGAGGCGCTGCAGCCTTATGAAGATGGATGCGAGGACATCACTGTCATCTCACGTGACCTACTTCAACTTTTCGGTGACACCACAATTGATTGTTGCTGTGAGCTGCTGATCGCCACCACAAATTTGCTCGTTGTGGTTTCACTTGCCACCGAAGATGGTGGTAGCTCTTCGTCTGCTCTGGTTTCAATTCACTGAGTTGAAATAGGTTTAATTAGAGGGGGTAGGTGTGTAATGTTAAGAGTTATTTTGACTAATTATTTTTAAGTAAAAGTATTAAAATAAAAATTTATTAAGACCTGAATTTAGAATGAATAAAACTACAACTTGATTTTTGAATTATAATCTTATAAAACATGTGAGCATGAAATTTCCACAATTATATATCCATAGAAGTTGATCGACACAAAATTAATACTGTTGTGTTAGAACTACCACTTGCGCCACTGGAAGAATCGCTGCGAAAACTCATCCATATGCCTGCAATAGCGGCAAGGTGCAATTTGGGTAGGCCTTTGAGCTGTCTTTATTGACTCTGTATGTGTAGCTACTCGGTATTCCTATACTTGGGGGGCCTTCATTTGTCTGTGTGGTCCAATCTCCGTCTTGTTTGTGCATTCAATTGTTGGGAACTATATTGATAATTGCACCTCCCGATTTGGGTATCACCATCCCTTTACAGCCTCCATTGCTGCACTTGTCGCGACATTTTTCTAATTGGGTTTGCAGCAAATATTGGTCATTCCTCCGGCCAAACAAAATAGGATGTTGCATCATTGGTTGAATTTTAGGAAGTATTCATTAAGAGTGATTCTAGAGGACATTCTTTAGAGGCATTTTTAAGTGACATTGTGAAATGTCATACATTCATTGGGTGGTGAAAACGTAAATGGTGGAGTAGTTATTTTTACCAACCAATGAATATATGACATGTCAAAATGTCACTTAAAAGTGTCTACAAAAAATGTCTACCTAGAATTATTGATTCATTAATGTTAAAATGACATAATTAACTTAAAAGTGTATTAATCAAATTAATTTATTTAGTAAGGTATATGGTGTAATTTCCCAACAATTTTTGTAACACGTATGGAGGTCTCAAGAAGGACTGTGTTGGGCTTCGTGTTTTTTGCATACTTTACAGGGCATCGACCTGGCCCGTTTGACAAATTTACATTGTTGGAAAAATTTATGTAGAACTAAAACAACGGTTTTAAAATTCCACTATGCAAAATTAGGTGATTAGGAATCGTTTCAGGTTTTGACACTTAGAATCATTTATATTTCTCATTGCAAAATAGATAAATGGATCTGAATCCATTTCCTCTCATTCATACTTACATTTAAGGGTTCTCAAAACCTGATACCCTAAAGTAATCTGGTTAGGGACTCATCGACCCAAAGGTCATTAAAGGAGTCACTTAGAAAGGTTAAATTTTGAGGTTAGAACTTTGTAGACTAAGTTTGTGAATTTAGGAATTGCTCACCACTGATCGTTTATGCAAACTTATCTGATTTTGACTGCCCTGTATGGAACAATATAATTTACTGAAAGTGATCAAGGAATATGTTGCATGAAAGAAAAAAAAAATTGTTCATATTGTGTAATATTACACTTAAATGACAATGGATAGAGTCACTCTAGAAATAAAATAGATATCTGAGTCATGATATATACATAAGTTGGTAAAACTTATGCATGCGAGAGACATTTTCCATAGTTCATCACATTACCCAAAAGAAGCCATTTAGCCATAAATGAGCAGTTACCATGATGTGAATAGTTATTGAAGATCATGAGAAGTTATTTGATGTAAATAAATGGACGATAGTTAGACAAGGAAGTAGACGACGGTTACGCAACAATAGCTATTACTAAAAACCAATTATCAAGTGAAGGATGCAAATTGAAAGTTCGATGTAGTAGACTGGTGTGATCCGGGATAGAAGCTAGCTCAAAGGAGAAATCAAGACACGGGCGATGCGAAAACATTCTACATGGAAAAACGGGCATGTTTCATGTTTGGCCCGAATCGAGATTCAAATTGGATCAAGCTACTCAAAGGATCAAAAAATTATACAGTCGAACACTTACGGCCGTAAAATAATTTAGTGTCACATTTACAGCCGTATATTAAAACACTTATGGTCGTAACGTAGTTTCTGGTCGCACACCGCTGTTGGGAGTTAGGGTTTTGTATTTTTAGGTTATTTTTCCACTTTTTTACTTGTTTTATGGTTTATTTTGGGTCTCTATAACGGCTAGGGTTTGTTTAATTCCGTTTTGCTTATTTATATGTTATTTTATTCAATATAATAGTTAGACTTTGATTGATAATAAGCAGTTTTGAGTTTTTACTCTTTTAAAAGATGGATTCCTTTTATTTTCTTAGAACTTATCAAGATTAATCATCTTGTGGCATTCAACCCAAACTTATCAAAGATACAATGTAAGACCGCTTTCCATTTTTCGGGCAATTTAAAATTTCACGTAATATTGTGATGAATGTTATCATAAATTATAAATTTATGATCTTTAATGTCTATAATTGGAATTATTTTGCAGTGGAAGGACTTGGACTCCGTCTCGATCAATGTACCAATTCGAAAGTTTATAAATTGGTTATTTTAATTATTTACGTGCAATTCTATGTGATTAATTGTTTTATTGCCTAAGCATGTTATTTTCTATTTGATTATGCCAATTTGAAATTTGGGGGAAAAGTGTAGTGTCAATCGAGGGTAAATAGAACTTATAGTCTTACTTAAACAAAAGAGGAGAGTTGAGGGACTGATTTGCAAATTCCAAAAGATTAAAAACTTAACCTAACCTAATCACTCTCTCACTCACGCCCTCTCCCTACGCGGTCTCTCTCTCACCTTGCTCTCTCTTCCGCCTCGCTCTCTCTTCTCCATCTCCCTCCCTCGGCCCCTCACCTTCGGCCACCACCATCATCACCACAGTGCACCCCCCATCACGGTAATACTCCTTTTCCCCTTCCCCCTCTCACGCACGAAACCGCTGCACGGTTTTTTTACACACACACGGTTTTTTTCACACACACACCCACTCACACACATACACAATTTTATATGTTGAATTTTATGCATATATTGGTGTATATAGGAATTAAAGTAAGTATATATGTAATTTCCTCACAATTTTCAGATTTCTGTTCTTGTTGATTTTCGAATTTTACCTTAAATTAAGGATTTAATGGTGTTATGTGTGTGAGTATTGATGTATGGGAATGTGTATATTGTTATGTATGTATAGGTATATGTAAATATATAAATCTTGAATTTTTGGTGTGGGCATATGTATATATTCAAATTTTGGCAATAAAGATAAAATTTTCAGACTTGGGACTCACGAAATTTTGACTTAATTGATGTAATATAATATCGAATTTGAGGCTGAATTTATGTATATATGATCATGTATATGTATATGAATATTTAAACGACATGTGTAATTTTGAAACTTTGAGATAATAACGGCATGTGTAATTTTGAAACCTTGAGATAATAGTATAAAATATTTAACCTTAACATTTAAGGAACAAGTTAGTTTAAGTTGAAGTTATGTTCAAAGTTATAAATTTTTAGTTCAAGATCATTTTTGAATAAGTAATACTTGGCTTTGCTTTGTGAAATTGATAAGTAAAATTTCAAAATTTTCCTTGAACTTAATATATTACTTCGAATATGATATTATATGTGGTGTTAAATGTGGTTGTTATATTATGAGTCACATAATAGTCTCGACCTCATTTAAGAGTGTTAAATGTGGTTGTTCACTAAAAGCCATACTGTGTTAATGAGTCGAAATTAATTAGGAGAAACGGTACATTGACGTCGCGGGCCACCAAGACTTCCACCTGCATATTAAGCAAAGTAACTACTGAGGATTTCAGGTAAGTAAACTTCCCCCTATTTTCATCAAAGTTGAATGTGAATGTGAAAGTTATGTGTAAATGACTGTCTTGCAACTTACTTGTGTTCGGTACAAACACACCGCAAGTGCACGAGTCGCATACAAGTGATAGTGGACTAATTGAGTCCGGTTTATCGATCCCACAAGGATTGTCTATTTCAATTACACTCTAGTATAATTAATTTTAACAATAAACACACACAATAAAAGTTTGTTTTGAGAAAGTTTCGTACTAGAATTAAAGTTGCAATTTTAAATAAATAACTAGAAAAATGGTGATGAATAGATGATAAAGGAGTGTTGGGATTCTTGATTCCACTTGACCATTACATAATTGAATTATCAACAAGCAAATAGAAATGCAATTCATTAATCATGTTAGACCCGATTTTCCAAGCTTAGCCAATTACCTCTCTCGAGTGAAATTAACCCTAACTAGTGGCATTAACCTACTATATCTCTATGTCGATTAAAAACACACCAATTGCATTAAACCTGTGTGAAAATAACTCAATGGGTCATCTAGGGGTTTAGGTATATCTCTATCCTAAACAAGAACCTAGAGCAAATATTGTATTGATCTAGAATACAAAACAATTTCTCAATAATTGCACATTTCATGAAACCTAAGCATAAATGTGGCCACAATAAATGCTAGTCAATAAATACAACAATAAATGCACAAGATAATAAAAAGCTTAAATTCTTAATACAAGCATTAAAATCAACTAAGCTAGGTCAAGTTTCATCAACATCCCAACACAAAATAGTTTAGCCCATGATGAAATAACAATGAAATCCAAGAATTAAATACATTATTTCAACAATGGATTAAAATAAATAGAGAAATATGAAGATTAAGCAACAAATACTTCCCTCAACCAATGATTCAAGCTTCAAAATATCAATATTCTTCCACAATGAGGTATTTCTCCCCTTAATCAATATTCATCAACTAAACTATACAAAATCAAGAGAAATTACAAAATGAAAATGTGGTAAAAATAGAGAAAGAGAGAGCCTAGGGTTTTTCTTGTTGAAGAATGTCAAGAATGATCTCCAAAACTCACCAAAAACCACTCAAAAACCCTAAAATTCGCTAAGATCCGCGTGTTTCAGCATTTGGGCCGAATCGGGTTGCACCGGGTCGGCCCAGAATTTGGTTCAAAATTTTGGCCACGCGATCGCGTGGATGAATGACTCGCGATCGCGTGGTTGGGGTAAAAACTCTCAGGTTGAGTTTGTGACCAATATCGCGAGCGCGACATACTCATAACCACGCGATCGCGTGGTTCCTCTAAGTGACTTCTTTTAGCTTGATCTTCTTTTAATTGCAATTTAGGTCCTCCATTTTTCAGTGTAGATCAAGTTGGTCCCCAAACTTTGACTCTTTGACGGATTTGACTCTTTTCTCCTCAATTTCTTCAAGTATTCATCCATTTAGCTTCTTTCTTGTGCTTTCTCCAAGAAGTTGATGTTTAAACCTATTTAACCACAAAATATGCACAATTAAGTAGGTATTTGTCAAAATTAATCTAAAAGTATTACTAAAAATATATGAATTATGCATGTAAAATGCACTCAACAACTTGCTTTGATGAATTTCATTTACTTTATGAAAGCATATGTTATTGAGAAGAATGTTTAAGCATGCACATTATCATGTCATTGCATCATCAATCATGCATTGGCATAGAAATTGGGAAGTCAAATGTTTTTAAATTGAAAGAAATGTGTCAAAGTGCAAGTTTATTCAAAAGTTATGTATCCCAAGTTTTTTGAATGAATGGGTGTACTTCTAGTTCATGAAAGTTGTGAGTGGTAAATGGGGCGCGGGGGACCGGCGTACCCGAATTAAGTCGCTTTGCGACGGAATGTTCAACCGTTTACGGTGGACTGTTAAACCGCTTTGCGGTGGGAAAGTGAATGTTAAACCGCTTTGCGGTGAAAATGTGAATGTTAATCTGATTCCAAATAAGAAATTGCCCACTGTTATCTGATTGACTAGAAGTTACATCAAGTGAGCTCACGATGGAAATGAAGTGAAAGTTTTGAAATGTTAAGTGAAAGTTTGAAAAGCTTGAATTTTCTTGAAAGTAAAGTAAATGGGGATACATATATGAAATTTTTAAAGCATTCATGTCATAAGCATGCATTCATGCATACAGTTTACTTACTGAGCTTTAGCTCACCCCAATCGCTCCCTAACATTTCAGGTGATGAAAGTTAGGTGATCCGAGGAGAACACTTGGCGGCTGACTCAGACAGTACCCGATGTCGACATTATTTAATAAAGTTAAATTTATTCAAGTTATCATTTGAATTTATTCCTTAATTCATTATTATTGATAATTGTTTGGTTGAAGTTAGTTTTGATTAAGTATGGGCGACGTATTAGAGGTTAAGTTACCTCTTATTTCATTTGTCAATACTTGTTGATATTTTGGAAAAGTCTTATGATTGAGGAGTTTGGGAAATGCATGAATTGGTTTTGGCGATGATGAATGTGATTGATGTTTCAATTTTTAAAATGGTTTTGATGTCCCTCTACAGGTTGGATATGTCCAATTTATAGAGGAGACTCTGCCGAAATTTCGCTAAAATTTTATAATAGATAAATGAACATTTTAGTTGTGTAAACGATTTAATTCCGCATTTAATGTGAATGGAAGTTAAAACGCCTAGGTTTTAGACTCTTAAACTTGGGGTGTTACATTTTTGGTATCAGAGATAAGAGTTTTAAAAGCGATTCTGTAGACTTTTAAAATTCATTTGAAAATGGTTCGGGTACTGAGTCACACCTCAAGTGCATCTTCATCGATCATCTGGTAAGTTAAATTTTGTTTAAATTATGAAATGTTATTTAATGTTCCAATTATTGTAAATTCTTGCATGCTAATGTGTAATGTCGGAATGTGAAAGGTTAATAATGTTGTCAGTGAATATGACGAGTATATCTTGGTTATGTAAATGAGGAAGTGAGAAAGTAATGATTATTAAGAATTTGGGTGCCGTTTATTAGATCTTTTTGTGAAATAAGAAATGAATATGAATGGTATATCGGCATGAGAGTATACAATGTCCAAAAGAGAAGTTGAGAAGTCATCGAACTTAGTATTAAGCACTTATCGTGTTTGATATCGGGACTACCCACTCATTTGATAGTCCCACAATTATAGGAAAATTGATTTACCCATCTCAGTAGCTGGAGACCAAGTTTATATTGTCAACGCCATTTGATGAATTGTTGAACTAAAGTTATGCGTTGAGAAATTTCCCCAATCATAGTGAATGGGAAGCAGTAGATGATAGATCTCATAACACTGAATACCCACAAACTTGATGTCGTACTAGGAATGGAATGATTATTGCGGTATAAGGTTTCAATCACTGGCTACGTTAAGGTGGTATTTAAACCTTCAAATGAAACCATTTTCGCTTTGTTGAAGTAAAGGTGAAACTTTCTATTTCGATATTATCAGTGGTGAAGGCTCATCAATTGATGAATAAGAGTTATTAAGCCTACCTGGTTACAATAATTGAAGTGTTTAAGGTGAATACTTCTCTCGAACAAATTTCTGTTATTCGAGAATGACTAAAGATGTTCTCAGAAGATTTTTGTGATTTACCGCCTAAAGGAGAACTTGAATTCGTCATCAATTAAGTGCGCAACTCTAGTATCCAAGGTATAATATCGGATGGCCCCTTCGTAACTTAAAAGAGCTCAAAGTGCAACTATAGAATCTCATGGACAAAGGTTTTGTTCGACCTAGCTTTTTTTTTTTTTGCCATGGGGTGCTCACGAGCTATACATGAAGAAGAAAGATGGTTTTATAAGACTTTGCAAAATTGATTTTAGACATGGAAAAACCAGTTTTATGAAGTTGTGATGAGATGTTGAGATTATGAGTGATATGATTTTATTGAGACTTCTATGAGAAAAATTATGAAATTTCAGATTTAAAGATTTGATTCTTAATTATTGGGGAATTAAGGAATGGATATTGTGTTTGAGTAAGTGAATTATTCCTCTATTTTGAGAGAAATTTATAATGTTGTTTGGTTTTGTAACTAAGAAATTTTGGGATTATGATTTGTGTCATATATTTATAAGTATGACTAATGGGTGGTCATTTGAGCCAATTAATGTATTGAAGGAAGTGAGATATTGATATTGGAAGCTATGATTTGAAATTGTTATGTTGAGGAATTAAGAATTGATTTTTCTAGGATATCAAGGTATACATGAAGTTATGTGATGACTTGATGCGTATATTGGGAAATGTCAAGTCATATTTTGAAAAGATGAGTGAAGACAAATGTTATGGCATTATTGGAAAGAATTTTAATTATTCTTAGGAACTTATTGATTATTAGTGAGAAATGATCACATATATTGGAGAATATTATAAATTATGATGGTAAGTGATGATACTGTTGATTTATTTTAGAAGTTGATTGGTAGATGATGTGTTAAAGATTTGGTTATTTACATGCAATATGATTATTTGGGAAAGTCAGTTATCATTATTGGGAGATATTGAAAGTATTTTATAGTGAGATGCCTTAAAGGAGTAACCATTTATTCGAAATGAGAATTTGGGGACATATGATTGAAGTTTTGGGATTATGTGAGATAATGATGATTGTCATAAGGTCATTTGAATATAAAAGGTACCAAAGATAATTATAAGGAATAATGCGATTGCTCTTATGGTGAGAACTGAAGGTGACGATGTATTGAGATTATGAAATAAGTTGACTTTCCATGAATAAGTTATGCTATATTTGGTTTTAAGTGGAATTCGAAGAAAGATGAATCTCAGTTATGGAAAATAAATCATGTTTCATCGTAATTTGAATGATTCACTGAGTCACGTTAAGTTTTCATTGATGATACTAAAATATCATATGAGAGATTGTTGGATGAAATTGATGAAAGAAACTTTATCAGGTCCTAGATTTGTACAAGTATTGCAGAAGTAATGCATCTGATCGGAGGAAAGTTTATGATAGTACATATCATGAAATTGTGGAGATTATTATTGATGGTATCTTGATTCAAAAGTAAGAAATGAAATTTTAGGTAATTGTCCTTGTGGATAGGATTTGTGGAAAATGAGGATAAGACCTCACAATGATTATTTATTACGGAGTAGTGTGCAGAAAGAGTGACAATGGCAGAATCCAAGATTTATTGAATTTGAGAGATTGATATAAAATCTTAGTGAGTATATTGACGTAAAAGGTTCATGTGAAGGATATGATGGTTATTATGTTGTAATCTTAGAGAGATTGATATGATTATTTGAGGGCAGTTGTGTGACTCTTACTTATAATGAGATTGTATCTTTGGGTTAAGTAAACTTGATGAGGAATTCTATATGAATTACAAAATTTTTATTCATTGGTGATAGGTCAATGATTTATTTATAAAATACTTGGTTAGAGTATTGTTGTTATGATGATTTTGAAAGCATGAATTCTTAAATTAGTACCTTGGCTTTAGTTCTAAGATGAGTGTATGATGTTGAATACTTGATTACAATATGTAAGTATGGGTTACAGGATTTAAGTTGATCCTCCGATTTTAAAAGAAATGTTAGCATGTTCAGAAAGGATTTCGTTTGTAAATCTTTCCAGAAAGATTCTGTCAAAGTTTTAGTATTTCTACTGTATATTTTGGTATGGACGTCAAGTTTCAATAATTTTGGATTATAAAGTCTTCTTTTGGTCAACCTTCTTGATTTTAGTTTTAAGAATGTGATCAATCAATATATATATTAAGGTTTAGACGTTAGAATAGATCGTATGAAAGGCTGGAAATGGAAAGTTAGTAAATGGATTCATAAGTGGGATAATGTCGGTTGATGGTCTCCTACATCAATAGCTATCAAACTTCGATCCGTATTGAGTACTATACGATAGGAAATGTAGATTGCCAGTTCATTGGGATGAAGTAGGAGAAAGAAAGTTATTGGGTCCAGAAATAGTACAACAAACAACAAAAGTTTTTGAAACGATTCGTCAGCGGATGAAAAATGCACAGAGTAGACAGAAAAGCTATGTGGACAGAAGAAGGTAACCATTGGAATTCGTTGCAGGTGACATGATCTTTTTAAGGTAGCTCCTATGAAAGGAGTTATGAGATTTGGAAGAAAGGAAAGTTTAGTCCGCGATTTGTTGGCCCCTTTGAAATACTTGAAAGGGTGGGTGACCTAGCGTATCGGGTTGCACTGCCACCGACACTATCTGGAGTTCATAACGTATTTCACGTGTCGATGTTGAGGAAATATATTTCGGATCCTTCTCATATCCTCAGTTATGAGTCGTTAGATCTTCATGAGGATTTAACTTACGAGGAGTCACCTGTGAAGATCCTACTGAAGGCAGATAAGGAACTTAAGAGGAAGAAGATAACTCTAGTTAAAGTTCTTTGGAGGAATCATGCAGTAGAAGAGGCTACTTGGGAATGCGAGGACGAAATGCGTGCCAAGTATACGCACCTTTTTGGTAAGTCTTAATTTCGAGGACGAAATTTCTTTTAAGGGGTAAGGAATTGTAAGACCGCTTTCCATTTTTCGGGAAATTTTAAATTTCACGTAATATTGTGATGAATGTTATCATAAATTATAAATTTATGATCTTTAATGTCTATAATTGGAATTATTTTGCAGTGGTGGAAGGACTTGGACTCCGTCTCGATCAATGTACCAATTCGAAAGTTTATAAATTGGTTATTTTAATTATTTACGTGCAATTCTATGTGATTAATTGTTTTATTGCCTAAGCATGTTATTTTCTATTTTATTATGTCAATTTGAAATTTGGGGGAAAAGTGTAGTGTCAATCGAGGGTAAATAGAACTTATAGACTTACTTAAACAAAAGAGGAGAGTTGAGGGACTGATTTGCAAATTCCAAAAGATTAAAAACTTAACCTAACCTAATCACTCTCTCACTCACGCCCTCTCCCTACGCGGTCTCTCTCTCACCTCGCTCTCTCTTCAGCCTCTCTCTCTCTTCTCCGTCTCCCTTCCTCGGCCCCTCACCTTCGGCCACCACCATCACCACCACCGTGCACCCTCCCATGACGGTAATACTCCTTTTCCCCTTCCCCCTCTCATGCACGAAACCGCTGCACGGTTTTTTTACACACACACGGTTTTTTTCACACACACACCCACTCACACACATACACAATTTTATATGTTGAATTTTATGCATATATTGGTGTATATAGGAATTAAAGTAAGTATATATGTAATTTCCTCACAATTTTCAGATTTCTGTTCTTGTTGATTTTCGAATTTTACCTTAAATTAAGGATTTAATGTTGTTATGTGTGTGAGTATTGATGTATGGGAATGTGTATATTGTTATGTATGTATAGGTATATGTAAATATATAAATCTTGAATTTTTGGTGTGGGCATATGTATATATTCAAATTTTGGCAATAAAGATAAAATTTTCAGACTTGGGACTCACGAAATTTTGACTTAATTGATGTAATATAATATCGAATTTGAGGCCGAATTTATGTATATATGATCATGTATATGTATATGAATATTTAAACGACTTGTGTAATTTTGAAACTTTGAGATAATAATGGCATGTGTAATTTTGAAACCTTGAGATAATAGTATAAAATAGTTAACCTTAACATTTAAGGAGCAAGTTAGTTTAAGTTGAAGTTATGTTCAAAGTTATAAATTTTTAGTTCAAGATCATTTTTGAATAAGTAATGCTTGGCTTTGATTTGTGAAATTGATAAGTAAGATTTCAAAATTTTCCTTGAACTTAATATATTACTTCGAATATGATATTATATGTGGTGTTAAATGTGGTTGTTATATTATGAGTCACATGATAGTCTCGACCTCATTTAAGAGTGTTAAATGTGGTTGTTCACTAAAAGCCATACTTTGTTAATGAATGAAAATTAATTAGGAGAAACGGTACATTGACGTTGCGGGCCACCAAGACTTCCACCTGCATATTAAGCAAAGTAACTACTGAGGATTTCAGGTAAGTAAACTTTCCCCTATTTTCATCAAAGTTGAATGTGAATGTGAAAGTTATGTGTACATGACTGTCTTGCAACTTACTTGCTTTGATGAATTTCATTTACTTTATGAAAGCATATGTTATTGAGAACAATGTTTAAGCATGCACATTATCATGTCATTGCATCATCAAGCATGCATTGGCATCGAAATTGGGAAGTCAAATGTTTTTAAATTGAAAGAAATGTGTCAAAGTGCAAGTTTGTTCAAAAGTTATGTATCCCAAGTTTTTTGAATGAATGGGTGTACTTCTAGTTCATGAAAGTTGCGAGTGGAAAATGGGGCACGGGGGACTGGCGTACCCGAATTAAGTCGCTTTGCGACGGAATGTTCAACCGTTTACGGTGGACTGTTAAACCGCTTTGCGGTGGGAAAGTGAACGTTAAACCGCTTTGCGGTGGGAAAGTGAATGTTAAACCGCTTTGCGGTGGAAATGTGAATGTTAATCTGGTTCCAAATAATAAATTGCCCACTGTTATCTGATTGACTAGAAGTTACATCAAGTGAGCTCACGATGGAAATGAAGTGAAAGTTTTGAAATGTTAAGTGAAAGTTTGAAAAGCTTGAATTTTCTGGAAAGTAAAGTAAATGGGGATACATATATGGAATTTTTAAAGCATTCATGTCATAAGCATGCATTCATGCATACAGTTTACTTACTGAGCTTTAGCTCACCCCAATCGCTCCCCAACATTTCAGGTGATGAAAGTTAGGTGATCCGAGGAGAACACTTGGCGGCTGACTCAGACAGTACCCACTGTCGACTTTATTTAATAAAGTTAAATTTATTCAAGTTATCATTTGAATTTATTCCTTAATTCATTATTATTGATAATTGTTTGGTTGAAGTTAGTTTTGATTAAGTATGGACGACGTATTAGAGGTTAAGTTACCTCTTATTTCATTTGTCAATACTTGTTGATATTTTGGAAAAGTCTTATGATTGAAGAGTTTGGGAAATGCATGAATTGGTTTTGGCGATGATGAATGTGATTGATGTTTCAATTTTTAAAATGGATTTGATGTCCCTCTACAGGTTGGCTATGTCCAATTTATAGAGGAGACTCTGCCGAAATTTCGCTAAAATTTTATAATAGATAAATGAACATTTTAGTTGTGTAAACGATTTAATTCTGCATTTAATGTGAATGAAAGTTAATACGCCTAGGTTTTAGACTCTTAAACTTGGGGTGTTACAGAAAATCTTTGTGGTGTTCAAAAATCAGAAACTTATCAGGGAAATTGGACAAATCCTTGTGGCATTTCGAAAGTCCTGGTTCTTTCTTCGGCACCGTCAATTCCGCGTCGTGAAGTCTGGCTCAATATTCGACCGTCCATCCAAACCTGGGTTCGGAACCTTTCCAGTATTAATTTTGTGCTTCGCTCCTTATCATAGACAGTTAGAAATATCTTGTATTTATAGTAGAAAGTTAGATATTTAGAAAGACGAACAAATCAAAACTCTCAAAACGGAGATGTAATTTATTTATCTTAGGTTTACAACTATCCAAGTTTAAATTATGTGTTTGTGTCCCTTGGAGGCTTCTTGTAATTCAAGTTTTTCTTAGTGCAAACATTCATTTTTGGGACTTTATCTCAAGTGGTTTGTCCCTTAAACTTTAATCTTGTCATTTTTAATTCTTACTACGAGCGAAACAACATCAACACAAAAATTTTGCACAACAATTTTTACCCAAACAATAAAGGAGTTATAGCTCTCTCAAATGATTTGCATGCTTCATCTTAAAAGGAATTATATGTGTGACACGTAACACATATATAATTGACATGCATAAATATATTCTCTCCACGCCGACCATATCATACATGATGTTGCACGAGAACTTACTTTCCAAAATTTCATTGAACATATTCTAATAGCATAATAAATAAAGTGAAAACTTATCTAAAAAAGCTTAGCAATCAAGCAGTATGATGTTACTATTAAGGCTTTGTTTGGTAACACTATGGTAATTATAAATTTATTTATTTATTTTTTGAGGTAAAATGTGTAGTTAAAAATTAGAGAGAGAAAATGCGTATTGCTGGAAAGTGATTTAAAAAATTATAGTATCTATAAATTATAATGATTACGTTAAAAATTAGTCGCTAAAATTTCAGCAATCAAGCAGTATGGCGGTACTATTTTGCAAATTCATATAACTTCACCTTTTCACGTGTTAGAAGAACAAACCATATCCACTACTTGCCTTATCATGAGAACTTACTTTCTAGTATTCCATTGAATAGATACCTATTTTCTTTAGTATAAAAGTGTGGAGAGTCGGTGCCATGATAAAAAGTGATGTAACTCCAATGACGAATTAGTTCGTGACGTTCTTAAATTGAAATGTACCCAAAACCTTGTCACGTAATAAACAAAATTTGGCAGAAGAATTCTCGATATACCCTTTTTTTTTTTTAATGTGAAGATGGCCTCCTGTCTAAAAATTCATAAAAATTTTACTTTTCCCTTGTAAAAATAGTATTGGGTTGAGTCTTAAGTAGTGTTATTTTCTTACTCTTAATTGGACATAAATATAGTGTAGCACAGCCTCGTACTTGAGCAGTTTGACAGAATGTTGTCAAAATCATCTCTTTATACATGCTTTGTAAATTCTATATTTATTTTATTTTTTTGAAAAATAAAGGATAATTTTCGGTAATTTTTCTGACCTTGACGTGACAAGATCAAAGACTGATATTTTGTTGGAGATGATGATCCACGCTTCCAAAAAACTTGCAAAAAAGGCAACGAAGGATGCCCTCGTCGCCCCTCCAGTGTGAGAATTAGTATTCTAGAGAGAAGCAGAAAATATATAACTGGAATATATGTAAAGAATTATGAATGAATAATATGCGATCAAAAGAGACGTATTTATAGGGCTGAAAAGCCCATAGCCTGTTTTAACTAAAGGAGTCCTTTTGGTATAAACTTACCTTTTAAGAGGAGTTTTAATCTTATAAGAATTGTACTTCCTTTTTTTTAGGACGTTTCATTATAGGATACGTCTTGTTATGGAGGCCCAAAAAGGAGGTCCATGAATGAAGCCCATTAATGAAGAAGGTTCGAAGTCCTATCTGTGCTGGGCTTCTAAGCGAGATGTGACCGGGACAGGCCGACCATATATCTTATCATCAATGAGATTTTTGATAAGGTCGGGAGTGACCGACCTATGTAGTGATAGGATAAGCCCGGGAAAATATGTTGAATAAACAGAAAGTAACCTAGCGAGGCCGGGCAACAATCCCGATCTATACATGGCCGGGCATTATTGCCCGACCTGTTATACTCCAAATCCCTAGCTTATATTAGGGCGTCGTGAATTTGTACTGATCACTTGATTTTCTAGGATGTAAGGCTAAAGACATAGCCCATTAACGTGTTTTGGGGCTAGGGTTGGCCCATAACAAGACTACAATGCTTCTATGAACAAATCGACCCAAAGGGATGACCTCGGGCCATAGAGAGGTCGATCCAAAGTGTGATGTTGTGCAAGATAGAAGGCCGGCCCAAAGCATGACCTTGGGCCTTAAGGTGAAAAATAATATTCTGATAATGGAATGACCAAAAATATACTGATCATTAGCCCCCGTGCGTCAGAGGTCGAGCTCCAACCTCTGACGTATGTCATATAGAGTTTAATTATTGCTAAAGTAAAGTCAAGGTCGCGCTATGAAACATGGTCTCACTTCTAGCCAAAGACTTACCAAATCTTGAAAACAACCGAGAGAGTTCTTTCATTATTCCCATCTCATGAGTTTCGCTAATTCACAAGTGGAGGTCTTGTCGATGTATCAGACAATGGTTGAAGACCCTGTATTTATGGAGGAAGTAGCACATTCTAGGTAGAATTAGGTTATTTGGATGGTTTGGAGACGTGTTGGAGTCTTGATGGCAGTATTAGGATACGGTTGTATACTATCCAATTTCCATATTGAAGTAGGATTTTTTTAGCTGCCCATGCAAGACAGAATTTAGACTAATTATAAGCCCCCATGCATCCCACCTCGAGCTCGGGGAGAAATGGACATGAAATAATGAGACAGCGTAGTTTTGGTAGGATGTGATTCAAAGATTATGTTGCAGCTTATGTTAATAAATAATAAG
The DNA here is from genome assembly GCA_963555705.1 of Ligustrum vulgare. Lineage (NCBI taxonomy): Eukaryota > Viridiplantae > Streptophyta > Magnoliopsida > Lamiales > Oleaceae > Ligustrum > Ligustrum vulgare. The sequence continues at coordinate 33,673,826 of OY743173.1, read as the reverse complement.
CCAAGTCCATGCTAAGTAATGAGTTCAAGCTTTTACAATAAGTTGAGCTCATGTTATGTAAGAATAAGCAGAGGTTATGTTATCTAATAAACCAGAGCATTATGTAGAATGTAAATAAGCCCGAGCATGTAAAGTAATAAACCTCAGCTTATGCAGATCCGGGGACTTCATTATGTGATTTGATTACTTGACTGCTTGAAAATGACCATGTGTACACGCATGAGCAAGTATCTAATTCTTTGCTCGTGGTTAAGGCCTTGAGCGCTTGCGCGTGGGCGAGAAACAATTTTACTAGGCAATGTCATGAATAACCTGGGAAGGTCGTACCTTGTGACCGACCTTATAAATTATTTTTATAAAGAAGGGGTCAAACTCTTCACTTTGTGATTTTTTGGAATTTATTTATAAGGTCGGGCATGTGGAAGATGGCAGTGAGCCCGTGCTTTGAACTTGTTTTCATAAAAAATTTGTAGACTTGTCTTTTACTCGGGGTATGCCTCGTGGATTGCTTGTAATTTTTGTGAATAAGTTCACAAGTTTCAATTAAGTACATGATATTCATGTTTTGTTCGTAAATTGATTCCACGGGCCGGGCGTTTGAACCAGTCTCGTTATTTCAAGAATAATTTGAAAAGGTCATGTTTGTCCGACTTTGTGAGCTTCTAGTTCAAAGCAGGGGGCTAGCCTTTATATTTGAAGTATAGTTATACAGATCGGTCATGACCGACCTTGTAAATAATTTACACAAAGAAGTTATCAAGCTTTTGAATTTGTGAATTCATGGAAAACAATTTGTAAGGTCGAGCGAGGCCGACCTTGTATATGATTTACACAAAGAAATGGTCAAGCTTTTGACTTTGTGAATTCATGGAAAACAATTAGTAAGGTCGAGCAAGGCAGACCTTGTAAATAATTTACACAAAGAAGTGGTCAGGTCCTCGACTTCATGTTTTTTAGGAAATAGTTTGTAAAGTCGTGCAATGTGACCGACCTTCTAAATTATTTGACTTTGTGTAGTTTAGGGGAATGGTTAGTCAGGTCGGGCATCTAGGCTGACCTCTCAAACCTATTGCACAAAGAAGGTCAAACCCTTGACTTTGCGTAATTAAAGGAAATAGGTCGGGCAAGTAGGCCGACCTTGTAGGGGAATGGTTAGTCAGGTCGGGCATCTAGGCCGAACTCTCAAACCTATTGCACAAAGAAAGGTCAAACCCTTAACTTTGCGTAATTTAAGGAAATAGGTCGGGAAAGTAGGTCGACCTTGTAGACTTTTTGTACAAAGAAGGGATCAACCCCTTGACTTTGTGTAAAAAAGAGATAGTTTGATAGGTCAGGCATATAGGCTGACTTTATAAACTCTTTGTAGGGAAGTAATCTGTGAGGTCGGGCATAATAGTTGACCCCATAAATTACTCGTGCTGAAATAATTCGTTAGGTCGGTCATTTTGGTCGACCTTATAATTTATTTATGAGGAAATAATTTGTAATGCCTTGTCATATGAGACATTGTAAATTATTTGCGAGGAAATAATTTGTAACGCCTTGCCATATGAGACATTGTAAATTATTTGCGAGGAAATAATTTGTAACGCCTTGCCATATGAGACATTGTAAATTATTTGCGAGGAAATAATTTGTAACGCCTTGCCATATGAGACATTGTAAATTATTTGGGAGGAAATAATTTGTAACGCCTTGCCATATGAGACATTGTAAATTATTTGTAAGGAAATAATTTGTAACGCCCTGCCATATGAGACATTGTAAATTATTTGCGAGGAAATAATTTGTAACGCCTTGCCATATGAGACATTGTAAATTATTTGCGAGGAAATAATTTGTAACGCCTTGCCATATGAGACATTGTAAATTATTTGGGAGGAAATAATTTGTAACGCCTTGCCATATGAGACATTGTAAATTATTTGTAAGGAAATAATTTGTAACGCCCTGCCATATGAGACATTGTAAATTATTTGACCTTGTGTTCTAGGGAGATAATTTGTAAAGTTATGCTTTGTGTTTGGCCTTGTAGATCAATGTGATTGTATGGTAGGCTTTCTGCAATTATCACAGTTGTTTTCGTTTGATAACTGGAGGGTATAGAAGCTAACCCCAGATTGGAAAGGGATTATGGCTTCATTGATAATAGAAACTATTGATATGTTTAAGCAAGGAATAAGCTTAGATTATGTTAAGTAATAATCTTTAACTTATGTTGAGAAGTAACAAGCCGAGCTCATGTTAAGAAATAATAAGCTCGAGCTAATTTTTAAGCAAGGAATAAGCCAAGCTTATGTCGAGTAATAAGCCCTGGCTTGTTTTAGCGGGAGTTATAGGTCGAGCTCATTTTAGCACATAAGCCTGAGCTTGTGTTAGGAAATAATAGGTCGGGCTCATGTTTAAATAATGAGCTCAAGTTAATGTTAAGGAATGATAAACCGAGCTCGAGCTTATATTAGGCGAGGAATAAGTCGAGCTTATATTGAGTAATAAGCCCAAGCTTGTTTTTGAGGTAATTTAATTTATTCAAAGCAAACCTTTTTCCAATTAGTATGGTTAGTTATTAAAGAAAATGGTTGGAGCGTGTTAATCAATGTAAATTGTACTCAGGAAGGTCATGCTAAAGCATATTAAGTTTTTCTATTGATGATCACATAGAAATATGATGTTTTATTTAATTGATTACTATGTGAGTCACTTTACTAGTTAACTCAGCTAATTTCCAATTTAAACTTTAGATCACAAAAAATAACATGAATCATCGTGTGAATGAATCAAATAACTTCAAATTCAGCAAGCAATTTGAGTTTAACTTGGGTATTATTGATTAGATCATACTTGAGATTGTGTAAATAATGGGACCAAAATTACAATCGGATTTCATCAATTAAATTAGCATATTAATAGATTTTGAGGCTTTCACGATTTTCGCAAAGATCAATAATTAATTTATTGTAATCCTTAGGCATATTGCTAATTAACCATAACGGTTTTGTAAGAATTGCACCAAGAACTTTCCATTTTAAGTCTTGGACACAGCTCTTGGCTTGTTATGAGAAATAGCGGAACCCATAATTATCTAATGATTAGAAAGTATATTTCTTGAATTCACATATCGCAAGCTATTGCAGATTTAATCAATTAATATTAGCTTACCAAATAAATTATCAAATTGGGAGAAGATAAGTAATCGTGTTTAGAGTTGACTAGCTCTTTATTTAGCAGTATCTACAAATGAGTTGGGATTGCAAAATTTTAGAGTTCTAACACATGATCAACATTTATGCAATGATTATTGGATTAATGACAAGGGTTAGAGTACACCTTATTTCTGCAGTCATTGGAGAGGCTGGACCTGAGCTACTCGCACCCCGGACACACTCTGATGTCTGCTGTGATTGATATGCTCCAGAACAGCTCTCTGTGTTCTTGCCTTTGTACTATTTGCATGTATAGTCTTGCTCCTACTCTGCTCTAGTTTCCTTTTTCGAAAGAGAGGCTTTTGTGCATTGTTTTTGAATTTCTAGAGAAAGAGAATGGAAAGAGCTCAACATAGGAGGTCCAGGAGTACTACGAGTATTGGATTTAAAGCAATTCAACGGATGGAGAAACAGGTACAGAAATAGAAAGGTATTTCAAAATTGTCTTCTGATTCTTGTCCTTCTATTGGTGGAACCACAAGAAAGGATATGTTCATGCTTGAATCGAGGTATAGGTCTCCTAGATAAGCCATTGGATTGACGAGTCTTGATGGGCTGCCAAGTCCACGACATGTATATAGGCAAAGATCAAGGTCATCGGGTAGCTATAGACAGGAAAATGAGTCAATGAGCACTCATCGGAGTGGTCAGATTTTGGATGGCCATCCTAGTAGGAGAAGCTCGATGAAGATCTGGAAGCTTCACATGTCACTAATCAACATTACTCATAAATAGGGAGTTCAATCTCAAGGATTACACAACTAGTTTGATGATGCATCAGAGGTGCTTGACTCAAATATGGATTTAATGTTGAAATTTCTCCATAAACCAAATTCCTTGTGTGTAAAGAATCCGCATGATTTGCAAGTTCATTCTCCCAGCTTACTTAGCAGTCGGATAACAGTTTTGAATCCATTGAATTCTGTGATGAGAAACGTGAAGATGGTCCTTTACTCCACTCGCACGGTTGTAATCGAGCTCACGTTTCTTGCAAGTCAAAAGTTCATTCAGAAGAAAATGATGAGAAAATTACTCTTCCCACAGGAATTTTTGTTCTCAAGCCAAAACTCAGGAAGATGCAGTATGCAGGTACCTCCCCTTCACCGCCTGGTTACTCAGATAATTTTCCATGCAATGTCAGAAAGCTCAAGGAATATCCAATTGTTGGAGGTGCTGAGACTATCATTGGAAGCTAGAATAATATACGGGAATTACCAACGATATAACACATGACTATGATGGAAGGATTAATCTGATGTCTTCCAGAGCCAGAAGATATGCCGGGGATGAGAATTTGTTTGATGCTTATGAAGGTGATTTAGGCAATGAGTCAGACTGTCGCGACAATGTGGGCTAGACAAGGTTCGCAATTCCAATGAGTGTGCTAAGATTGAAGTGTTTCAGCATTAAATCATTGAATGAAAGTTTGGTTGGCTTATTTGACCGAGCATCTAACATGCCCAACTATAATTCTCAATATTCGGCATATGGAACTTCTCTAATATAACTCGAGGTATCAACATCAGTTGGCCTTGATGTTTAGTTGCCTTGAGTATGTTAATCTGTCCCAAGAATTTTTGTAACATGTTGATGAAGAGAAAACCCACAAGCCTCTCTCTCAGAACATTCAACAACGGGAGATGAAGATTTGATGTTATGAATGACCAAAAATCACCTCCTTTTCAACTCGATGCAGTCCAAGAGGTACACGGGTTATGGCTTTTCCGTCTCTCTCCTAGATTGAGAGCAGGCTAGAGATGGAGTGAATAATGACCTCAAAATAGAAACCGGCTGAAAAATGATCTCTTCAAAAGTGCTCGGTAAACCCAGTCATAGAGAGCTCAGATTCGAACTAAACATGGTCAGAATCTGTTGAATGATGCTGGAGTAATGTTGAGGAGGTTTTCAAATGTCAGAATCCAGCAACCCTAAGAACTAGCATCGCCAAATCTGGAAGGACTCGCGATTGATGAAGGAGAACAGTCACTCCGCCTTCAATTACTAGCTATTGAGTTCAAATGGAGTAAGAATTTCCTTAAATTCTTGGTCATTTTTGAATCTGCTCGAGGAGTTGCAAATGCCGATCATGAATATTGAGGCTTCTACAGGTTTCCTTGTTCCCCGAAGACGATCATCGAGGTTGTGGCACCTCAAGCCATCTTCATAGTAGTCAAAACATGGTGGCACCATACCCTTTTTTAGGTTTCAGTCTCGAGCTCTAAAACCGATTTGTGGAAGGAAATACAAAAACAATTTTTATGCCTCCAAGATGCTTAACGATATTACCAGTTCAAATTTAGTCCAATATGAGGCCTTATTGGTCTGTTGGACAATCTTGACATGCCAAGGAGGAGGTGGAAACAGAAAACATTGCCAGGATTCATTTGAGGAGTTATTGGCCGGTGGTGGTTGCAATTTTGCAAGTGTATTTTCAGAACCCGCGGAGGCCTCAGCGACCTTCATTGAAGGAATCCCCACATGGTTATCTCCATCGTGTTCGAGGTGGAGATCCCCGTCGTGGTCGAGGTTGCAGATTGGTCCTTCAGTTGTCAAATCGGCAGATGAGGAAGATGACGTTGTGTTCAACGCCATAGTGGTGGTTAGAGAGGGTGCGTAGCTTGAAGGGGGAGGCAAGATAGTGAGTATTGTGTCGCCAAGAACGACGTTCGATGGTTTTCCAGAGAGAAAAAGATCAAGATGAGTAGACGGAATGGGGAATTATAGAGGGGTTTTTATTTATTTTGAAACCTATCTTTGAACAACATGAGTTTTTGATCGAGTTCCCACAGACGGCGCCAATTGTTTCGGTAATTTTTCTGACCTTGACGTGGCAAGATCAAAGGCTGATATTTTGTTAGAGATGATGATCCACGCTTCCAAGAAACCTGTAAAAACGCAACGAGGGATGCCCTCGTCGCCCCTCCGGTGTGAGAATTAATATTCTAGAGAGAAGCAAAAAATATATGACTGGAATATATGTAAAGAATTATGAATGAACAATATGCGATCAAAAGAGACGTATTTATAGGGCTGAAAAGCCCATAGCCTGTTTTAACTAAAGAAGGAGTCCTTTTGGTATAAACTTACCTTTTAAGAGGAGTTTTAATCTTATAAGAATTGTACTTCCTCTTTTTTAGGACGTTTCCTTATAGAATACGTCTTGTTATGGAGGCCCAAGAAGGAGGTCCATGAATGAAGCCCATTAATGAAGAAGGTTCGAAATCCTATCTGTGCTGGGCTTCTAAGCGAGATGTGATCGGGACAGGCCGACCATATATCTTATCATCAATGAGATTTTTGATAAGGTCGGGAGTGACCGACCTATGTAGTGATAGGATAAGCCCAGGAAAATATGTTGAATAAACGGAGAGTAACCTAGCGAGGCCGGGCAACAATCCCGATCTATACATGGCCGTGCATTATTGCCCGACCTGTTATACTCCAAATCCCTAGCTTATATTAGGGCGTCGTGAATTTGTACTGATCACTTGATTTTCTAGGATGTAAGGCTAAAGACATAGCCCATTAACGTGTTTTGGGGCTAGGGTTGGCCCATGACAAGACTACAATGCTTCTATGAACAAATCGACCCAAATGGGTGACCTCGGGCCATAGAGAGGTCGATCCAAAGTGTGATGTTGTGCAAGATAGAAGGTCGGTCCAAAGCATGACCTTGAACCTTAAGGTGAAAAGTAATATTCTGATAATGGAATGACCAAAAATATACTTATCAGATAATAATTGACTAAACACAATTAATAGGCCTTTTCTTCTAATATTTGAGAGTCAAAATCAATCACAAGTCAAATAAATCTCAATTCAGATCAAACCAAACCCTAACTAGTGGCAATCAGCATGTTAAATAAAAAAAATACATATTAGATAGAATAATGACGTATAGTTCTGTTGGTTCTTAATGCGAGTTTTGATGTTTTCCTAAATTCAGGTGTAGACTACCAAGGAGTTGAGTAAGATAGTGTCTTCGATTGTTGGTAGTTTAAAGCGGACTCTGAAATTATTGTAAAAAAATAATAATAATAATAATAAAAATAAAAATAAATCTCTATTAGTCGTATTCCAATTTTAAGTTTCATTGCTAAATATTAATTTGACGATATTTATATTCTCATTACACCTATAAAAGTAGAGTACTATGAAGATTCATTTTTTGTTCAGAAAATCAGTTTTTAAAGTATGATGCGTGTAAATTTGTTTTTCTAAAATAATAATTGTATGAAAAATTAATTAAATTTTATTTTCCAATCAATTTATGTTGTTATTGTATTAATTTTTTACGTTGAAATTTCTAAGTGCAAATTTATTGAGAAGATCATTTGTTTATGTTTTAAGTTGATTTATATGTATACAATTTTATCTTATATTTGGATTTTAAAGTGATATTTTAGTTTTTACAGTTTACAAAAATGTCAAGAGGTATGCGCGCCATAAGTTAATAATCTGTAAATATGTATTGTGTTTTGTTCACCTCAACTCCTTTTACTATGTTTCTAAACCCATTTTATTATCATGTGTTTACAATACCAAACAATGAAAAGAAATTACGAGGGCATGTTGTTATTGTTTTTGTTCCATCAAATCAATGAACACGTCACATTAGGTTGTAGAAAAATTTGAGATGATGGTTTGTGGTGGTTCTATCATTTTAAAGAAATGTGCGTGCTACTTTGGGATTTACATCACTATGAATCAATTTGTTGAGCTAAAAATTTGAAGGCGTCAATTTCAAAACAATTTTTCTGGTCAGACATTACATTAATTAAATATGATATCTTCTATGTCTCGAATAATCATACCTTAGTAGGGAACCTAGATTAGATATATCTCAGTTTTTCTCGAAAATTTATGATCAAATGTTGTTATGAATTCTAACTCCACATGCATGATTATCATTCTTTTTTACTTCAGATTACAATTAATTTATTTTAAATGTATAGTACATTTATTTTAATTCTTATTTAAAAAACATTATTTTATCCATATTGACTAAATCGAAATTGGTTATTTATTGAATTAGTAATCGCACCCATGCGATGCACGGAAGATATATTTGAAAATTATTTATTGAATGAGTTGTAAAAATACAACGCCGAATATAAATTGTGCATTTATTTATAATGAAAAATAGTCAGAAAAGTAAAATATAAAATTGCTACTTGTATATTTTTTTAACAGCTAATTGTTCATTCCCTAATTTTCTTAGTCTATTTAGGTGAAGTAAGATAAGGACATGTGATTTATTCTTTACTTACAATTTTAATTTGATGACTGAAGTTGAGCTTACGATTTTTGATTTATAAAAGTTGAAATGTTTACAATACACATGCCCAGGAATGCCACAATATATCTCGTGCACCAATTATATATCATAATCATGTAATATGGCATTTCAATGATATTCATGTGCATTAATAACATATTGTATCACTAAATCGTGTCTCGCATGCTCTCACTATATACAAAAACATTTTCCACATTATATTTCTCACATATTGCAACAATAATATATCTCACGTTATCACTTAGGAGTACATAATAATATAAATATTATTGTTTTGCATTGTAATTGAAATGTTACTTACCTCATTCTTGATTTTTCTAGAGTTCACGACTTTATTCCTCAATATTTTGGGCCACTAATATTCGCTTTGAGTCAAAATAGAATGATCATCACTCCTTACCTATCATATATATAAACTATAATTTATATCTCAACTAATAAATTATAACTTAGGGTCTAATAAATAATATGAAATTAAAGTGGGTCATCTAATTATAAAATATTTTATAGGAAACATTAATTTAGAGGGGATTGACCCACTTTATTACACCTCATACGAAAATTAATGTAATTCTCATCTCGGAAATAATGCATATAAACGGTAACATTGTGTGTTTTCTAAACTGTTTTATTTATGATTTTGAGGTAAAAAGTAATAATTGAAAAATTGGAGAGAGAAATGGGTGTGTGGTTAAAAAGTAATTTAGGAAATCATGTACTTTATAATCTGATTTATAGACCAATTTATTTTGTTTATCGAACACTTACATAATCATAACATGAATAATATAAATCTTATAATAATAATAATAATAAATCATACTATATATAAAAGTAAAATTGATTATAAAAATATCAACCATTATTTACTATTTAATAATATATATATATATATATATATATATATATATATATATATATATATATATATATATATATATATATATATACACTAAATCATGGTTGATATTTTTATAATCAATTTTAATTTTATTATTAACACTAATATTTAATGAGTTCAATTAAGATTTTTAGTTATCGTTATTTAAATTTTCATTTAATTATTTTATTTATGTAGCGCCCCGAGTTCTAAATACTCGGTTCACCACGTCATTTTCTGGTCTAAACTTTAAAATAATATTCTAGCGGAAGAAATAACTGAAATTCATATTTGGCAACATTAAATAAACTGTAATGGTCGATAAAATTCGAAAACATTTATGAAACAACTCAAAATAACGAATCGAGCCATTAATAATACAAAACACTCGGAAATGCCATAATTTCTCAAATAATTGAAAATCTCAAAAATAGCCAAAGTTTAGAAATATGGATCATCAAAATAAGATTTTCGATTATTTAATAACTATTGCCACAATCATCCATCATCTGCCACCCTCTCCGAAATCTGCAAATATTGTTAAAATAGACATGAGCATTTCATAGAAATACTTAGTAGACTCATCGCCAATTATTTAATCTACAATATAATTGAACACATAAATGCAGGCTCCTTAGAAATCATAGAGTGTGGGTAGTCTCTTCTCGTGCATTAAAGCACATGACTTCTCTTTGAAAAATCATAGGCTCTTTAAAATCATCGGGTGTTGGTAGTCTCATCTCATGCACTTAAGGCACGCAAGTTATGCATAACATCATCATTTATCTTGCAAGATATTCTCTTCTTTCTTTCTCATGCATTAAAGCATATAAATTATGACAACCATAACAACATAAATATTTCATAAGAAATATATTCTCGTCTCATTTCATGAAATAACTTTCACATAAATCACATAACATACACATTCACATGCAATCATAATTTAAATCAATTAATAAGGGCGAGTCTACCTTAATTTCAATGAGTGCAAAATCGAGCGGGAAATGACTTCAATCCTTTAAATCTTCTACGCCTCGTCTTGCCAATTAGAAAAATAAATTAAATTAGTCTTTTGAAATTTATAGTTTAAAAATGATAAATTACAATTTAGGGACTGAAATTGATGATTTGAAAGTTGCGGGACTAAATTGATGATTTGAAAGTTGAGGACTAAAATGAATACTTTTCAAACTTGAGGGACTAAAATGTAAATTTTCAAAATTTTGGATTGAAGCTCAAAATGGATATTAAATTGTGGGGGTCGAAATAATTGATTTTAAAAATGAAAGGGCTGATTAAAATCATTTAAAAACTTAAGGGGCTGAAATGATAAGTTTTAAAACTGTGGGAACCGATTTAAATAACTTTAAAAACTTGGCGGACTAAGCTGCAATTTTCGAAAATCAAATTATTAAAAAAAAAAAAATCATCCCATTCTCTCTCTCTCACTCGTTCAGTCCAGCGGAGAAGAAGGAAGAGAAAGAAGTCGCGAGAAATTCGGTCTCTAGTCGGCAGTTTCGCCTGCGAAACACCGGCGCAAGGTGCGGCAAGCAGCGGACAAGGATGGGGTTTAGATTTTGAGAGGTTTGGTACGAGTTTAGGTGCGAAAATGGGTGATAAATCGAGGTGCAACCGAGGCTTGAATCGCGATTTTCGGCGATAAATCCGGCCGTTGAGGTAAGTAAGTGTCTGGGTAATTTTTTTTCTTGGGTTTGATTGGGTACGGATTTGAGGAATTTTGGAGTTGGGCATATTGATGTAGATGGCGGTTTAGAGTTGGGGTGGTGGTGTTGGTGGTTCTGATTGAGAATGATGGAGGTGGCGGAGCTGAGTTGGAGGTGGTGGTTGCTAGGTTGTGCGATGAACTTGGTTGAGGGCTGTGGTGAAGATGGTTTGGTGGTGGGTTGTAGGTGGCAGTGGCAGTGCTCGAATGAAAGTGGTGTGTCTACTTGGGTTTTGGCTTTGGTGGGTAAGTGGTGGTGGCTGCTGCGTGTGGTGGTGGTGCGCTGAGTTGCTGCAATGGCTGCGAGAGGTTGGGGAAAATTCTTACCTTGCTGGAGTTTGAGGCTTACTGTTACTCCAATTTCGTGAATGCTGAAATCAGAGTGAGACTGGTGATGGTGATGCTGAGAATTGGATTGTCGTGAGAGAGAGAGTGTGTTGGTAATGTAGAGCTAGGGCATGGTATGGGTTTGATGTGATAGGAGGAAGTTGGTGGTAGTATAGGTTGATATAGGATGTTATGGAAACCTAAACAAGCAATACACGGAATATGTCGCGACGTTAACTTAAAAATGGGTGAGATCGCAGTGGCACTGTTTTCATAGTTTATAATAATTATTAAATGAGTGAAAAATTCTTGGTCGCTACAACCTTACCCCCTTAAAATAATTTCGTTCTCGAAATTAAACTTACTTGATCTATGATTTCTAGATACTTGGCTAGGATCTCTTCTTCATTTTCCCAAGTAGCCTCATCACTATTGTGTCTACCCCATTGGACTTTAACTAAAGGAATCTCTTTGTTTCTTAAGACATGAACTTTTCTCTCTACTATGCACAAGTGTGCCTCTTCATAAGACAAATCTTTCTGAACTGCAAGAGACTGATAATTCACCACATGACTAGGATCATGAACATATTTTCTCAATAGAGAAATATGGAACACATCGTGAATAGCTGCAAGTTCTAGTGGCAAAGGCAAACGACAAGCCACGTTCCCTACTTGTTCTAATATCTCGAATGGTCCAATAAAACGATGTCTCAACTTTCCTCTTTTCCCAAATCGAAAAGTTCCCTTCATCGGGGCTACCTTCAAAAATACTTTCTCTCCAATCTGAAATTCTAAGTCCTTTCTTCTGTGATCTGCATAACATTTCTGTCTATCCTGTGCGATCTTAATCTGCGGTCTGATCTTCTCGACAGAATCAACTATTCTTTCAATAAGCTCTGGTCCCAATAACTTCTTCTCACCAACCTCATCCCAATAGATTGGTGATCGACATCGCCGTCCATACAATGCTTCATATGGTGCCATACCAATGGTAGCCTGAAAACTATTATTATAGGCAAATTCCACCAATGGTAAATGATTCTCCCAACTACCACTCAAGTCTAGTACACAAGCTCGAAGCATATCCTCCAATGTCTGAATAGTACGTTCAGACTGCCCGTCTTTCTGGGGATGATAGGCAGTACTAAAATTTAATTTAGTACCCATTGCTACATGCAAACTCTTCCAAAATCTCGAAGTAAATCTCGGATCTCTGTCTAAGACAATGGAAATTGGTACTCCATGAAGTCGAACAATCTCTCCGATATACAACTGCGCTAACTGATCCATATTGAGAGTCAACTTGACTGGTAGAAAAAGAGCAGATTTTGTAAGTCGATCTACAATGACCCAAATGGCGTCATTTCCTCTCGCTGATTTTGGTAATCCTGTAACAAAATCCATGGAAATTTTCTCCCTTTTACATTCTGATATATCCAAAGGATTCAATAATCCTGATTGTCTCTGATGTTTGGCCTTGACCTGCTGACAGGTCATGCATCGCGAAATAAATCTTGCAATGCAACCTTTCATGTTCCTCCACCAGAAGGTATTACGCAAATCACGATACATCTTTGTCCCTCCTGGGTGGCCTGCATAAGGTGCTGAATGGGCTCCTGTCATAATCTCCTTTCTGATATGATCATCCTTCGGCATACAGAAACGCCCTCTAAACATAAGTACTTTATCAGAGGAAATCTTGAAACCTATTCTCTTGCCAGTCCCAACCTCGGATCTGATCTTTTCTAAGAATCTATCACTTCCCTGTGCTTCCACAATCCGACCTCTCAAATCTGGTTTAACGGTCAGATTTTCCAATCTGTTAGATCCTTGAATAGATGCAGCTCATACCTTAATTCATAGATCCTGAAAATCTCGAATCAGCTGATCTTGCATTATTCTCAAACCTGATAACTGTCCAGCATTCTTCCTGCTCAAAGCATCTGCAACTTTGTTTGCTTTACCCGGGTGGTAAAGAATGGTGCAGTCATAATCTTTCACCAGCTCTAGCCATTGACGCTGTCTCATGTTCAATTCCTTCTGAGTGAAGAAATACTTGAGACTCTTATGATCAGTGTAAATCTCACATTTACTCCCATACATTTAGTGTCTCCAAATCTTCAAAGTATGCACTACAGCTGCGAGCTCGAAATCATGCATCGGGTAATTCTTCTCGTATGACTTCAACTGTCTTGAAGCATATGCAATCACTCTCTCATTCTGCATCAGTACACAACCTAATCCATATTTAGATGCATCGCTGTAGATAACGAAACCATCTGAACCATCTGGTATGGTCAACACTGGTGCCGATACAAGTCCGTTCTTTAGTTCCTGGAAGCTCTGTCCACACTGATCGGTCCACTAAAATTTAACTCCTTTCCTGGTCAACTGAGTCATAGGACCCGCTATCTTCGAGAAACCCTCTATGAATCGTAGGTAATATCCGGCTAATCCAAGAAAACTTCTCACATCTCCAACATTTACTAGTGTTGGCCAATTCATTACAATTTCAACCTTAGAGGGATCAACCTCGATGCCACTAGCTGTAACAACATGACCTAAGAATTCAATTTTCTCGAGCCAAAATTCACATTTCTTGAATTTAGCGTACAATCTCTCGGCTCTTAATATCTCCAACACAATTCTCAAATGTTCTTCATGCTGCTCAGAATCCCTGGAATAGATCAGTATGTCATCGATAAAAACAATGATGAACTTTTCAAGATAATCGTGGAATACTCGGTTCATCAAATCCATGAACACTGCAGGGGCATTCTTGAGACCAAATGGCATTACTGTGAACTCGTAATGTCCATATCACGTTCTGCACGCTGTCTTTGGTATGTCAACTGGCTTGATCTTCAGCTGATGATAACCCGACCTCAAGTCATTCTTTGAGAAAATAGCTATACCTTTCAACTGATCGAATAAGTCTTCAATCCTGGGAAGGGGATATTTATTCTTTATTGTCAGCTTGTTGAGTTCTCGGTAATCGATGCACATTCTCATGCTTCCATCCTTTTTCTTTACAAACAGAACGGGTGCTCCCCAGGGAGATACACTTGACCTGATGAAACCCTTCTCTAACAGTTCCTCTAACTGAACCTTCAGTTCTTGCAACTCTTTCGGTGCCATACGGTATGGAGCTTTAGATACAGGAGCAACTCCTGGTACCAAATCAATGGAAAATTCCACTTGCCTATCAGGCGGAATGCCTAGTAGATCATTTGGAAATACATCACCGTATTCGCATACTACTGGCACTGAATCCAAAGTAACTTCCTTTGATGGTTTGTCTTGAAGACTAACCAAATATCCCTGACAATTGTTCTTGGCTAACAAGTTTTCTGCCTTCAAAGCCGAGATAAGGCGAGGAAGTGCTTTAATCTTCGACTCATAAAACTTGAATACTTCTTCACCATCCTTGCGAAAAATAACTTCCTTCTCATGACACATAATTGCAGCACGATTGGCGCTGAGCCAATCCATACCCAAAATAATATCGAAGTCTGTCATTCGAATAATATTCAGATTTGCTTCCAATATTTGACCATCAAAATCTATTTGCACCGATTTGACTATCACATCAGTATCGATAGTACTTCCTGACGGTAAACTAACCTCTAACATACTACCAGTTTCTTCCCCTATTAAGTTCAGTCTCTCTGAGCATGCATCAGATATAAACGAATGCGTAGCTCCTGAGTCTATAAGGACATATACGGGGATACCAGAAACATAAAATATACCTGTTACCATATTAACATGCTCAAAATGGAAAAGTACTCTATGGGGAAATAATTAAGACATGTTCAGGAATTACGGAAATAACATGTGTACCTGCAACCATGTCAGACTCCTCAGCTGCATCCATATGAAACACTCTTGCTTTTCCTTTTCTATTCTGGTCCGAGTTCTTCCTCTGATTCACACTTTGGGTAGACGAAGCACGATAGTCTAAGGCAAAGTGACCCGACTGGCCACACCTGTAGCAGACACCCTTACCCATTAGACACTCTCCCCTGTGTAACTTCTGACACTTAGGACAAGTGGAAGCAAAATTGGTCATCTATCCTCCAGTTGGTCCTGAATTTTGCCTTTTATTAGGCTCCTGATTTCTGTTCTGATTCTGATTGTGATTCGGACCCTGCCACTTTCTCTTACCCTGATACCTCTGCTCATTTTGATTGCCCTGGTTCCCAATTTGTATACCCGCATAGGTCGCTGCTCGAGCTTTCTTCACCACTTCCCTGTAAGTGGGCAGTTCATGCGAACTGACAATCTGTCTAACGTCCGAGCGTAGACCCCTCTCGAAACGTCGTGCCTTCTTGAATTCAGTCTCCACCAGATGTGAAGCATAGCGGGAAAATTCTTCGAACTTTCTTTTATACTCGGTGATATCCAGCTCTCCTTAAACCAGATGCAGGAATTCAGTCTCCTTGTGATCCCTGGGAGCTTTCCGGAAAAATTTATCCCTGACTTCAACTTTGAACTCCTCCCAAGTGAGAGCTGCTTGTTGTGCCACAGTTCTGGTCCGGGATGCATATTCCCACCAGATGCCGGCTCTACAAACTAACATGAACTAAGCACATATGACTTTCTTGTCCTCTGGGCAAGAAATGTGTTGGAATATCCTCTCAATCATCAGAAGCCATTCCTTAACAGCCAAGGGGTTATTGCCACCATCAAAGGTAGGTGGACGATACCTCCGAAACTGTTCAATAATCGGAACTGAGGAACCAACTGGGGCTCGCCTCAATTCCTGGACAGCTTGAAGTAAGTCTCTGATAACGGTAGATTGGGTTTTGGGACCCCGTCCTGAAGCAGCCTGCTCATCAGCCGTTTGATTCGAAGCAGTCCTGATTATACGTCTCGACATTTCCTTTAAAAATGAAAATCCACGTTCACTACTTCTTAATCCAATTCTCATCACTCATGCCATGTCTAAATATTTATTATGCAAATTCCAGCTAGGGTTCATCATCTCTAAATTCGAGAACAAAAAATTATTATAAAATCATTCTTAAATCATATTATTCTCATTATGCTCAACACTGGTTCTCTTTCTTTTCTTTTTCGGATACAATCTCTTTCTCTAAATCTCATAAATCATTAAATAGGTATCCGAAATACTGAAATAACGTTAAACATCATAAACTTCTTTACCTCGGAGTTGGTGGAACGAATGATGGCAATGGCAATCATCATTAATAATAATTCAATAATGTAAAATGTTTCTGGAAATTTCTTTTTGAAAACTTTCGAGTCTAAAGAGACGCATACTGGCTCTGATACCAAGCTGTAGTACCCCGAGTTCTAAATAACGTGTTCACCATATCATTTTCTGGTCTAAACTTTAAAATAATATTCTAGCGGAAGAAATAACTGAAATTCATTTTTGACAACAATAAATAAACTGTAATGGTCAAATAAAATTTGAAAACATTTATGGAACAATTCAAAATAACGAATCGAGCCATTAATAATACAAAACATTCGGCAATGCCATAATTTCTCAAATAATTGAAAATCTCAAAATAGCCAAAGTTAAGGGGGGTCGAAATAATTGATTTTAAAAATGAAAGGGCCGATTAAAATCATTTAAAAACTTAAGGGGCTAAAATGATAAGTTTTAAAACTATGGGGACTGATTTAAATAACTTTAAAAACTTGGGGGACTAAGCTACAATTGTCGAAAATCAAATTATTAAAAACAAAATCATCCCATTCTCTCTCTCACTCGTTCGGTCTAGCGGAGAAGAAAGAAGAGAAAGAAGTCGCGCGAAATCCGGTCTCCAGCCGGCGGTTTCTCCGGCGAAACGCCGGCGCAGGGTGCGGCGAGCGGCGGACAAGGATGGGGTTTAGATTTTGGGAGGTTTGGTACAAGTTTAGGTGTGAAAATGGGTGCAAAACCGAGGTGCAACCGAGGCTTGAATCGCGATTTCCAGTGATAAATCCGGCGGTTGAGGTAGGTAAGTGTCTGGGTAATTTGTTTCTTGGGTTTGGGTTTGATTGGGTAAGGATTTGAGGAATTATGGAGTTGGGCATATTGATGTAGATGGCAGTTTAGAGTTGAGGTGGTGGTGTTGGTGGTTCTGATTGAGAATGATGGAGGTGGCGGAGCTGAGTTGGAGGTGGTGGCTGCTAGGTTGTGCGATGAACTTGGTTGAGGGCTTTGGTGAAGATGGTTTGGAGGTGGGTTGTAGGTGGCTGTGACAGTGCTCGAATGAAAGTGGTGTGGCTGCTTTGGTTTTGGCTTTGGTGCGTGAGTGGTGGTGGCTGCTGCGTGTGGTGGTGGTGCAATGAGTTGCTGCAATGACTGCGAGAGGTTGGGGAAAATTCTTACCTTGCTGGAGTTTGAGGCTTGCTGTTACTCCAGTGTCTTGAATGCTGGAATCAGAGTGAGGCTGGTGATGGTGATGCTGAGGGTTGGATTGTCCTGAGAGAGAGAGAGAGAGAGCTGAAAAGGGAGTGGGTTGGTGATGTAGAGCTAGGGCATGGTATGGGATTGATGTGATAGGAGGAAGTTGGTGGTAGTATAGGTTGATATAGGATATTATGGAAACCTAAACAAGCAATACACGAAATTCGAAAAAAATAATACGCGAATTCAACTGGGTCGGAAAAGAATCTGATAAAATGAGCTTGACGTAATTTGGAATTTAAAACGATTTTGAAAATAATAATTTAAATAACTAAAATAATAAATTTTTTGAAATTCAGAATTTAATTAAAATCGAATGGATTTTACAGTTCTCGACTTGGTTAGACGAATACGTCGCGACGTTAACTTAAAAATGGGTAAGATCGCAGTGACACAGTTATCATAGTTTAGAATAATTATTAAATGCATGGAAAATTCTTGGTCACTTCAATTTATTTATTTATTATTCTTAATATTATCAAATCTATATATAGCCAATAATATAAAAATTGTGTTTTAATTATTAATGATCTAATCATTCATTATCTTTAATTAAAAATCATATTTTCTGAAATATATATGTAGTTGAAAAAATGCATCTCTTTTAAATAATTTATAGAAAAAGTTATAGAACAAAGACTAATATTGAATAATTAATGCTTTGGTTTCTTTTTAGTTAATAATATCAATAGAATAATTAATATTTTTAATCATTCTTAATTTTAATAAATTTATAAAGATTATAGGGTATAAGATTATTTGTATAATTTCATGATGTCCAATTTTAATCGGTTGTCATATCTTGATAATTGCAGAATTTTCAAATTATTATTTTGACTATTTGACTTGATTCTTTGAAATTTGTTTTTGTGAAATAGTGATTTTTAAAAATGTATAGTTAAAAAGTAGTATGGAAAATTGTAAATTATAATTTTTTAAAATTTGTATGATTGAAAATGAATTTCAGAAAAATTGATTCTTGAAAAATCAAATATTGTAATAAGATAGTTGGTACCAATTCTAATATTACTATTTGGATAGTTATAAATTATTTGTGAAATCTAGAAATTATATTTTGAAAAGATTAATTACATTAATAATCATTAAAATTGAATAATTATGCAAATGAGTTAAAAAAAAAAAAAGCCCCTATAATTTATATATAATTTTTTTTTAAAAAATTATACTTTTTAGCAGCTCATTGTACCAAACAGGTGCTTAAGTATACATTCTCCACAAAATCATTATTGTTAAACTCATTTTGTAGATAATGAGGTCTCAAATAAGGAGTAAATATGCTCACGAAAGAAAAACGTAATATATAAAGAGAGAGCACTTCCGAAAAACAAGTATTGCCTCATTTTCCTGTCTAAAACACATTTTCTAAAATGGTAATTACTAGTATTAATTCACTATTTTTTATTCATTGTGGACAAAATTCAGATTTAAATTAATTCAATTGAATACAGATTTTTAAATAGTTACAATTTTCAGGTCCCGAGGTTTCTTGGTCCGTCTTCCCCTTTTGAAGATCAATTACAATTCTTTTTTTTTAAATTCGTAAAAAAAATAAAATAAATAAATAAATAAAACTTTGTCAATATCACATAAATATTTTTATTTAAAAATAGAGAATGAAATAAGAACGTTCATTAATCTATTTTTCTTTTTCATTTCATTTTCATTTTAATAAAATTTTTCTATTTTTTTCTACTTATCATAAATTCTATTTAAATGTAATTTTTCTTTTCCATTGGAAGTTTTAAATCAATTCAAATTACAATATTTAAAGAAATTCCTGAAACGATAAACATAAGAATAGTTAAAAAAAATTAAAAAATAATTAAGGTATGTGTAATGTACCTTTGTAATTAATTATCTTCATTCCTTTCTAATTTTAATTAAATATTCATTTCATATATTAAAATATAAATTTGATATATGTAGATAACAAATGACCGTGCATCGCACGGGTGTAACACTAGTAAAAGACAAAAATTACCTTGCAGAAGTGGGGGTCGAACCATCGGGGTTGAAATATCCCTTCTTTTTTAATTTGAATAGTAAATTAACCTATTTATAGTTTTTATTAAGGACAAAGATGTAATTAAATAAATTATTTTATTTCCTCTTTTAGGCTGATAAAATATAAAACTTTTATTTAGTCTCAATGGTTATTAAAACACTAAAATCACTCTGAAATTTATAAGGTCATATGAAGTTATAATAGAGAATTCTTAGGATGAATACAAAGTTCTCAAAGAGTACTTTATAACGATATTTTCAAATTAAAATCAATAATCGAGTTAAAAGTTGTGGATCGTCAAATTAGCCACTTAAAATTATTTTATTTTATCTTTTTCGACTTCTTTTCGAGTGGCTAATTTCGTCTTATTTTTCGATAATCTTATTGTAATCAAAATTGAACTTTCAATATAAAATTTTGAAATACTCATGATCTAGTTTTTTGTGTCTGCAACTCGCCAAAATATGTCGTTTAAAATTAATTTTTCGAATTACCAACCTTCTTTATTAAAGTTTTCGAGGCACGTGCGTCAATTGAATATTGAGTCAACTAAATTAAAATTATTCTTATTTAATGTTGAATAGGTCCCCTTAAACAAGTCAATTAAATTAAAATTTTTATTTGACTTTCAAGTGGGTTCCATTAGATGTGAATAATTAACTATATAATATAAAACGAATTTTTGGGGTGTTATACTTGGATCGTGATTCAATCTCGTGTGTGTTTCGTAACTACGATAGCTACGTAGGTTTGCATCAACAAAATATAGTGAGACCCATTTCGCGAGACTGGAGATGGTATTCTAGGGAAAAAAGTCCATTATAAGATATATTTTCGTCATCAAATATTGCCGTCAATTCAGTGACATTTTATAGAAATGACACATCGTCGTCCCTATTACTTTAAAAATATTATAGGGACGACTTACTGTTGCCCCAATTAACTGAAATATGTTATATTGACGACAATCTCTCGTCCCTAGTTATGAAAATATGGGCTATAAAATTAATGCCAATACGTTTTTAACCACTTTTTAATAACACATTTTTAACTACAAATTCTATCTAAACAAATCAAAGTCTACAAAATAGCAGTAGCTACAAGCCACGACTTGAATTTTGGAAGAATGTATGATTGAAAATATGTTGAAATGTAAGAAAATAATGGATAAAAATGTGTAGTGAAAAATGAGTTTGAAGAAAAAGTAGTCTAAAATTTCCCCGATCAAACATATGCTAAATATAATAATAACATATATAGTTCAGTTATCCTTAATACAAGTCCTGAGTATCACTAATTAATAGGACATAACATTCATTGGAATACTATATAAAATATGCTCTTTTTTTTTTTTTTTAATGACTCAAGTGTCCAAATTTCGCCCCAATAATCATGAGAGAGTGGCCTTCCCCTTATTCGTCCACCTTGTAAATCCGAATGTGGAAGTAGCCTATATACACTATAAATCGAGTAACAATTCCCCTCCTCTATGAACCACCATTTACGTCGTGCGGAATGGACATTCGGAGGGGTGACATGACCCTGCATTCATGTAAAAATTTGTCTTCCAACATTTAAATGCTACATTCCAAAAGTTAAAATTCGAACATTTGATCATCTAATTTCAATTCTTCATACTTTATCGCTACACCGTGGACACAAAATATGCTTAATTATTGAATGGGGCCTTAGTGAGGAATCTACGTCTACATAAAATAAAAGTTCCAATGAATTAAAGAAACTTGAATATCACTTTTTTGGACACTACCAATCCGTTAAGATAAGAAAGAATAATAGTCATCAACCCATCATAAAAGCTGGAATAATGTAAATTTCATAAGACAAGATATTGACTCGTTTCCTAATATGCAAATTGCATGTTTGAGAGAGATTTATAATTTTTATAATAGTCAAAATTAACAATTAATTATAACCATAAATTTTATGGGCGCCACAATTTTGTACCACATATATCATTAACTTTTATTAAAATTCGCTAAAAATCTGATTTTAATCATAAACACGGGTTAAATATATATTTTTGTCGAAATAATATAGTAAATAGCATAGTTTTTTATTTATAAAGAAATAAGAAGTTAAGTATATACCAATTTTGAGAATTAACTTAATTGCGGATAGATCAATTAAAAAGTACCTTAAATGTGAGTCCAAATCTGCTTTCCCAATATGCTATTTCCTTATGTGCTCATCCAATTAAAATTATAAATATCATAATTTTTATTGTAACTATTTATATGTGCTTAAAATCAGTTTGTTATGTGTGTGTACAATTTTTACTAGGAGAAAATATATCTTGACTTTTTAAATGTAGGCTTTAAACTTATTCGAAAGAATAAAAGTTTAAAGGGCTTATAGCTTCTACTATTTCCTCTTGATGCAACCTAGACCCAGCCTATATAAATAGAAATGAACCCCACTATATCTCCCAGCTAACTTGATCATGGCACCATACCAATTTGAAGGATCACGAGCCGAATGCTACAACTACAATATATTTCTCACAGAACAGCAGCTGCTTGGTTTTTTCCAACGCCATGACAAAAATGGTGATGGCTGTCTTGACAAACAAGAGTTGAAACTCGCCTTCAAGGAGCTAGGTGCCTACATCCCCGGATATAGAGCTTATCAGGCTCTCAGTAATGCTGATATTGACGGAGATGGACATATCAGTGATGATGAGATGAATGCCCTCGTCAAATATGCTGCTCAATTTAAATATACAATCAAGTAGAGTTGTGTTGTGTGAGTGTTTGGTAAGGTGTGCCCCAAACTCCACTGTATTCCACTGCACAACTATGTATAATAGGTACTTGTAACTGTAACTTCAAGTTTGCTATGATCATGAAGGAAAATAAGGTTTAACTTCCTCGCTTGCTACTTTTAAGTTTTTGTTTACCTCTCCGTCTTCGAAAAAATCAATGATTTTTTAAGTCTCATCACCAATGATTATTGGAGATCATGTTCATCCAAGCATCACAATTTCTTGTCATATTGTAGCCACGAATTTACTAGTTGTATAAAGAACTTGACCAACTACTTGACAATCTAGTATAAATATGTAATAAATACCCCTTGAATTAGGGAAAACTCATGTTACTATTATAAGAATTATTTTATTAAGAGGATGCTCGTTTATGATCTACATATAGGCATGACAAAAATATCCGATCGTCCTGAACCCGTAGAATATCTACCTTCCAGATCAGCGGGGCAGATCATTGCAGATCAATCTGCCCCTGGCATTCACGAATATGTATCGGGTCGGGTGATCCGTGCCCCATATGATTATAAAAAAATAAAAATAAAAAAAGGGTCAAAGGACAAATAAAACCAACATGCAGCAGAAAACACCCTAAAAATCAATTCAATCCCACTACCGTCACGGCTTACTCCCTCAAACTTTTTATTTCACGCTTGAGACCTCAACCTTCTCCCTCTCCGCTGCCTCCGTCTGAACTCTCTCTTAGACTCCCACTTTCAATTTCTGGAAGCTGCGCTTTGCTGGACCTTGTCTAGTATTTCCCTTCCGTCTTCGTCCGCCCTAAAGAACTCATCTCTTACTCTCCCCACCGCTCAGCCGTCGATAGAGAAGACTATACCTATGCCTGGACTCGTCTGGCACTCTCCCCATTTCTGCATTTGGAAAAGGCCACCGACTCACCTCCCAGCTTGTTTCATTTTTTTTATCATTTATTAATGAATAATGCAATTTGTAGTCAGCGACTACCGCAGTTGCCCTGCGTGGCATACACATGGCAGATTGTTTTTTGATGGATTAATGTGGTAGTTTTTTATTGACGAGTGCATCAAATAACCACACGCAAAGTGTATGCCACGTAGGGTGACTACCGCAGTCAGTGGCTAGCATTACTCTTTATTTATAGGTGTCAATTAAGACTAAATTGGAAATCTTGGCTGCACAAATGAACAAGAATATACATTAATTTTTTTCCCTTATTTCCATTTTTTCTTAAAGTGTATTAATTCTTTATAGAAACTGAATAGTTTGTTCATGTTGATGTATCATGTATGTCTTTGATTTTGTGCTAAATCATAAATTAAAAGGTAAGAATAGGTTTGGTACTGTGAGATTAATTGACTAGAAGGAGTTGCTGAACATAGTCAACAATTTTAGGTTGGTAATTGTGATAGAGTAATATTTATGCTATGCTTTTGACATGAAAGATAAAATAGATTAAAGGCTCATAAAATGAAGTTTTGTGTATAAACCATTGACTTTGTTCTATAGCATTTGAGAATGAGTACATGATTTTGGAGACTTCAATTCCTATTTTCATTTTCTCTCTGGTGAATTGAGTGAGTTACTTAACTGACATCTAAATACCACGTGCACTCCTTGATCATTTCTTTAATCAATGACTTATTTTTGTTATAGATATCAAAAAATCAAATTAAACACCTTATTACTACACCACATACAAGTGTTTGTAATTCGAGAAAATTACCAATTGATTAAGGTAATACTATTGCTGAAAATCCCCTACAAGAATCTCAAATAGAAATAGATAGAGGTTAAGATCCAATTTTCCTTAGTGAAGAGGAGCATTATAGTAGTGAACGTATTGGTGCAAAGAGAAAATTGAGATTTTATTCAAAGGTATAGCAAGATTTCGAGAAAATCAAAGTTGGAAAAGATTGGAAGACGGTTTGCAACCATTGTAAATCTAAATTGGTTGGTGATACAATTAAAGGATAAAATCACTTGAAAAAACATCTAAGGAAGTAAATAGTAATTCTCGACAAGGAATATTGAATTTCACAAAGGAGTTTAAGGGTAAAGTTATGATGGGTACGTATAATTTTTATCAAGAGAAATGTAGGAATAGTCTTGGGAAGACCATTGTTTTACATGAGTATTCACTTTCTATAGTTGACCATATTGGATTTAGAAACTTCTTGAATGACCTCCAAATAATGTTCAAGTTCCCTTCTCATGACACTTCAAAAATTATTTCTACTTATCCGATGCTCGGCTTTTCATCTGTGTGTGTGAATAGCCAAAGTCAAATGTGTAACCATGTAAAAATATACTCAACATAGTGTGGCATATAATAATGCATTAAAATCTCGAATCCCATGTTGTCAAACAATGATTTTCTTTTTATTTTCTTTTCACACAAAGCAGTTAGATTTAGATAAGCCCGCATAAAAGATCGAAGGAAATTAGTTCCCTATTTCACATCCTTAGTCTCTAAAGTTTTAATCTCAGAGTTTATAACAAGCACTTTATTTTTTCTTTTTTTCTTTCTTTTTTTCTCATCTTTTGTACAATACTATTATTAATTTCTAAGTGATCCCTGTATCGGTTACTTCCAATTCAGATGACTTTAGTGCAGCAAATTTTGATAGCTCTTAAAGAATTAATTAGCCGAGTCACCAAGGCTAAAAAGAATAATAAAAGATGTTTTTGTATCTTATGTGTAGCTATCTCTCTTAAATTGTCTAATTGACTCATGTAATGAGCTTTAGGTTGAAACTCCCAACTCAGATGAATTTAGGGTATCAACTTTTAACATTCTTAAAAGCTTACTTTCTCGAGTAAAAAATGTTATAAAGAGAAGAATAAGACTATTTTTAATGTAGCTAGTTTTAGTTTATACTCGTTGACTAAAGACCCCTTTGACCAAATGCATATTTCAAGATTTTCAGACCCTCAAACGTTTATTTATCCTTGTACTAATCTTTCCACCCCTAAGATGCTCTTGAGCAAGTTTGGTCTCCATGTAAAGGTAAGGATTCCTATAGATTTAAGGTTAGGATTATAAAGTTAATCCTAGGTTAAAATGCTTTCAAATGCCTCGCATATTTAGCATGTCCCTACACACATAATAATTTCATAAAGTCTAAGATGGATAAACAATTACTAAAAACTCAAGTTTATATGTTGTCCATATTTCAAACTAAAGCAAAAAATTTAATTCGAACAATACCATAGGTAGCAAACAAATCAACATATTTTTTTGAATCCCAAAAATTGAATGAAATGCACACGTAAAACAACGAGTGAATGAGATACACCTACCCCAAACTTAGAAAGCTACATTGCCCTCAATGTATACTAAAGATATATATGATTATAAACAATACAAAGAATAGGAGTCAAGTATTTCCCGGGGTTACAGGTGCGATGTCATCATTTGAGCTTGTCTAGTTGATGTCTCTTGGATGATGTGACAATTTCCTTGCTTTCCTTTGTTCGGTTTTATAACTATAAGCATATGGGATATTTTTTAACAAAGATTCTTGCATAATCTTAATTATACTTGCATTAATACAAGGATTCTTATTAGTATTTTTTTTTTAATATACAAGACAATTAATTCCCTTGTGCAAGTGGTGAAATCTAATATAGGTGGAAAGGTGTTGCCAACTATTACTGGAGACAATGTCACTATTGGTAAGTGTTACCTTTTCTTCCTTTGATATATTAGCTTTTGGCTTTATTTCGTCTGGGTTGTATTTTGATTTTGTGAGTATTAGATAGTAAGATTTCAAGAATTCGTTTTTAACCACACATTTCGCGAACTTTTATCAAAATCCACTGAAAAGAGGGGAAGAGGAAGAGAATCGAAATAAGTTGCTTATAATTAGCTTGTTTGGTTTCCTGTAGACTGAAATAGCACAATGTACGGCAATTCACGAAGAGTGTTGAAACCGAACTAGTATCTGTAACACCCATGACAGGAAAGCTTAAAAGATTTGATAGGTACTACTCATAGTTAAGCATACTTGGCTTGGAGCAATTCTATGATGGGTGACCCTCTGAGAAGTTTTCTTGTGGAGCGTGCGAGTGAGGACAAAGCATGCTTAAAAGACCCATGTTGGTACAGTAATGATACGAATCGTAGTGGGCTTGACGAAAAGAACTACAAATCAAGCCAAACAAAGCTTCTAGCATGTTAAAAGAGCTTCAAAGATCAAACATTGCATGGGTGAACAAGGTTTGAGGCTAAACCAAGTAAGCAAGCCAAGACACAAGCCGAGAATCGGGTTGAGAAATCAAGAAAATCAGAATTAAAAAAGAAGGAAATTGACGATCGTATATAAATAATCTCACGGCCTAGTCCATTCTCGGATCAAAATGAAGAAACCAAGATTTTTAAAATTACAGCCGTAACCGGAGTATCTCACGGCCGTAAGTCACTCTCGGGTAAAATGGAGAAATTCAGCAAATTAGAACATACGGCCATAACTCCTACTTTCAAGGCCGTAAACCTGAAGAGGTTCGAAGCGCGGAAGAAACGCGGGAAAGTTCCGAACTCAGGTTTGGTTGGACGGATGAATCATGACCCGATATTCACGATGCGATGGCTCGACGATGCGGAATAAAGAACCACGACTTTCGAAACGCTACAAGGATTTGCCCAATCTCCCTGATGAGTTTCTGGTTTTGAACGCCACAAAGATAGTTAATCTTTGATAAGTTCGGGTTTTGAACGCTACAAGAATTGAAATCTTGATAAGTTCTTGGAGAATAAAAGGAATCCACATTTTAACGAGTAAAACACTCAAAATGTTTATTCAATAATCAAAGTCTCAAGTCTGAATTACAATGAATGGAAAAAGCATATAAATAAGCAAAATAAAACCCTAATCGCTAATTTACTCAAAATAGAATTCTAATTAGACTAAAATTCTAAAATAGGCAAACAATTAATTAAAAATAAAATTTAACCTAAAAATACGCAAAAACCCTAATTTATGTTTGCATAATTGACTTGCTGTTTTGAAGCCCCAAATGATGGAATTTGGCCATAAAATCAGTCGGCTCAAGGGCTTTAGCCCATGAGTTTTGGTTAGTGGCACATTTATACTCGAAAAACACATATTATGCATCTAATTCCAACATGGTTGACTAGATTCCACTTTTACTTGGATTGAATATTTTACTTTTTCCGTCAAGCCTGCTATGACTCCGATTGTCGAGGGTCCGAAACACATCATACCCTCCTTCTTTAGGATGATTCGTCCCGAATCATAGCTTTATTCCTGTTGTTTCACTTCACCTCCTGGAGCAAACGGAAAATTATTGCTTTCATACCAGAAGGATGACCAATAGTATCCTGTAACTTTGGTTACATGAATGGATTGAAGTAGAAACTCCTGTGGGCATTGGTGGTGTTGCCCAAATTTCCAAGCACATTTGACCTGCAACACAAAATATAATAAAGCGGGGAGGGAAATGTTAGGTTCATGAGGTACAAGTTATGGATCCTTGTATTCATGAATTATCACCGTCAATTCCACATTTTGAACCATGAGGCCCTTCTTTTCACCTCGTTCTCCTTTTGCAACTCCAACCACCTTTTCAAAATTTTTACTCTCAAATTCAACCACATCTCCTAACCCCACACTTTTATCACTATGCTCGTGCACTACCTCATCACTACCCAAATTTGGATCTTCCAATTCAACGCTCAAATCTTGAACTTCCACCTCAACTCCCAAGTCGTTCCCCTCATTATCAACAATTTCATTCTTAATCATTTCCTCGCTACCCAACTGCACCTTCTCCTCATCAAATTTTGGAGTTTGTTTATTTGTTTTTAATTTCAACTCTCCCTCCTTCTTATCAATATCCTTATCCCCACGATACCTCCTATTACACCACTTTTCACTCTCCTTCCTTACCCTCTGTGAATCTTCTAGTGCTTCCTCTAATGTCAACCCATATAGTACGCATGTTTTCCCTTTCTTAAGGAATTGGCATATGTGCATACTCTTATCATAAACAGCCTTCCTCCTATGTCTCCAAGGTTTTCCCAATAAAATAGGATAAGACTTTAATGGCACTACATCACACCATACATCCTCACTATACATTCCTTGGGTAATAGACACTAGAACTTGTTTGGTTACTTTGAAATCTCCAAACTCCCTCATCCACGTCATCCTATAAGGTTTATAGTGTGGTTCTAGGGGCAATCCTAATTTTTCAACCACGGTGCTACTATCGAAATTAGTAAAGCACTTTCCATCAATCGCCAAACTGCATCCCTTATGATCCACATAACATCTAGTTTGGAATAAAAAGCCCGGATCATAATCCATTCCCTATGTGGCGTTAAAAAATATTTCAAAAATGAAGAGAACTTAGACATCAGATAGCAAGATCGACTTTTATTTACTTGGAAGGAATTGAATACCAAGAAATTTAAAGAAACTTTAGAAAGTGGTTCTTGAATTTTGGAATAACTTTTTTTTTTTTTTTTTTTTTTTTTGAATATTGAATTTTCGGAATTAAATAATAATAAAATAATATTTTTTTTTTTAAATAAATCCAAAAATTCGACACTAACGAAACAGAATTTGGATAAGAATCGAACAAAATAAACACTTTTGAATTTTTATATGGATCAAACTGGAAAAAGTTTACTGGCACGAAGAACACTCAAGTAAAGAAAGACTCAATAACAAGATATGAATAATTCTTATGACAGACTCGATGATAAACATAAGAATTAAACTGGATAGAAAAACCTGAATTCAGAGTCCAGCTCTGATACCAGATGATGAGGTTCGAAGGGCGGAAGAAACGCCGAAAAGTTCCGAACTCAGGTTTGGTTGGACGGATGAATCATGACCCGATATTCACGACGCGATGGCTCGACGATGCGGAATAAAGAACTACGACTTTCGAAACGCCACAAGGATTTGTCCAATCTCCCTGATGAGTTTCTGCTTTTGAACGCCACAAAAATAGTTAATCTTTGATAAGTTCGGGTTTTGAACGCCACAAGAATTGAAATCTTGATAAGTTCTTGGAGAATAAAAGGAATCCACATTTTAACGAGTAAAACACTCAAAATGTTTATTCAATAATCAAAGTCTCAAGTCTGAATTACAATGAATGGAAAAAGCATATAAATAAGCAAAATAAAACCCTAATCGCTAATTTACTCAAAATAGAATTCTAATTAGACTAAAATTCTAAAATAGGCAAACAATTAATTAAAAACAAAATTTAACCTAAAAATACGCAAAAACCCTAATTTCAATCTGCATAATTGACTTGCTGTTTTGAAACCCCAAATGATGGAATTTGGCCATAAAATCAGTCGGCTCAAGGGCTTTAGCCCATGAGTTTTGCTTAGTGTCCCATTTCTACTCGAAAAACACATATTATGCATCTAATTCCAACATAATTGACTGGATTCCACTTTTATTTGGCTTGAATATTTAACTTTTTCCGTCAAGCCTGTTATGACTCCGATTGTCGAGGGTCCGAAACACATCAAAACCTGATGCAGAAATACATTTACGGCAGTAAGTAATTTTTGTCACGGCCGTAAGTTGGGATTTTCGCGAAATTGCGCGGATTTTATTTCTTTTTTGTATGTTAATTCATTTTTCAGTTTTAAGCTATTTTAGGATTGTTAGAACTCTATTTTGAGTCCATTAGCGACTAGGGTTTTATTTTACTTATTTATATCTTATTTTCCATTCATTGTAAAATAGACTTTGATTAATAAAAATTGTGTTGAGTTGTTTTCCCTCAAATGTTGTTCTGGATTGAACACTTTCGAACTTATCAAATCTTGTGATATATTTGTGGCGTTCACCAAATCGAACTTATCAAGGATCTGGACATTCCTTGTGGCGTTCACCCCATTCTGGTTCTTGTTTCCACATCGTAACGGTTCTCGGGTTTAATATACTTCTGATTCTTGCGTCATGAGGCTCGGGTCGTAGTGTTATCGTCCGTTCAAACCTGAATTTGGAACTTTCCCGGCGTTCTTCGTATTATTATTCCGCGAGTTCGATGTGATTCCCCTCCCGGGATCACATCAGTTGGTATCAGAGCTGGACTCTGGATTCAGGTTTTATTTTTTCTTTTCTATCCTAGTTTGATTTTGTATTTTTATCATCGAGTCTACACAAAATCGTCCATATCTTGTTGTTGAGTCTTTCTTTTCTTGAGTTTTCTTGTTCTTCGTGTCAGTCATAATTTTTCTAGTTTGATCCATATAAAAATCCAACAAAATTTCAAAAGTGTTTATTTTATTCGATTCTTATCCAAATCATGTTCCGTTTGTTTTGTTGCGTTCATGTCGAATTTTCGGATTTATAAAAAAATATTTTTTTTATTTAATTCCGAAAATTCATTATTCAAAAAAAAAAAAGAGTCGTTCCAAAATTCAAGAACCACTTTCTTGAATTTTCTTAAATTCTAGATATTCCTTGCCTTCCAAGTCAAAATTAAAATTCATTCTAATCCTTCTATCAAATTATTCAATTCCATTGCAAATGTCTAAACTTCGAGAAAATTCATCATCTATGAAAGATAACCATCAGCCTTCTCTGCTTGTCATGATGAAGAAACGGTTTGAGGAGTTAGTTGCAAAAATGGAAGCGAGATTGGATGCAAAATTAGATGCAAAGTTGGGGAAGGTTAAGAACTCAGTTAATATGCTTAGTGCAGAACTTGTTCAATGGCGTGAAAGGGAATATATGCGTAACCATAAAACTAGGGTTGAGATTGGAGTTGATTGGGAAGAAGAGATTAATGCGAGGGCGCTTTTGAAGATTCAAACAGAAATTTATGAGGAAATTATGATGTATGAACGGAAGGCTAGAAAAGAAGCTAAGTTAAAAAAGAGGGAGAGTGAAAGGGAGGCTAAAGCTAAATTGGAAAAGGGGAATGAAGGTGAGAATATAGTGGATTCACAGTTAGAGCCTCGGGATAAGAATGTTGAAAAGAAGGAGGGTGAGTTGGAAGTTGGGGTGGAAGTTCAAAATTTGAACCTTGAAGTGAAAGATCCACATTTGGGTAGTAATGAGGTAGTGTATGAACATGGTAATAAAAATGTGGAGTTCAAAAAAGATGTGGTTGGGCATAAAAACTTAGGAGAGTTGGTTAATCCCATAAATTTAGAAGAGAAGGTTGGGGCAGTTGCACAACAGGAACAACACTATGATTTGGGACGAATCATCCTAAAGAAGGAGGGAATGATAGGAATATTAGTGGACTTGACGGAAAGAACTAAAAATCAGGCCAAACAAAGCTTCAAGCATGTTCGAAGAGCTTCAAAGATCAAACATTGTGTGAGTGAACAAGGTTTGATGCTAAACCAAGTAAGAAAACAAGGAGACAAGCCGAGAATCGGGTTGAGAAATCAAGAAAATCAGAAATTAAAAAGAATGAAATTTACGGCCGTAAATAAATAATCTCACAGCCGTAGTCCATTCTCGAATCAAAATGAAGAAATCAAGTTTTTTAAAATTACGGCCGTAACCGGAGGATCTCACGGCCGTAAGTCACTCTCGGATAAAATGGAGGAATTCAGCAAAATAGATCATACGGCCGTAACTTCTACTTTCACGGTCGAAACCTAATGCAGAAATACATTTATGGCCGTAAGTGATTTTTGTCACGGCCGTAAGTTGGGATTATCGCGAAATTACGCGGATTTTATTTCCTTTTTAAGTTTTAAGCTATTTTAGGTTAGTTAGAACTCTATTTCGAGTCCATTAGCGACTAGGGTTTTATTTTGCTTATTTATATCCTATTTTTCATTCATTGTGAAACAGACTTTAATTAATAAAAATTGTGTTGAGTGGTTTTTCCTCAAATATTGTTCTGGATTGAACACTTTTGAACTTATCAAGGATTTGGACATTCCTTGTGGCGTTCACCCCATTATGGTTCTTGTTTCCGCATCGTAACGGGTCTCGCGTTTAATATACTTTTGGTTCTTGCGTCGTGAGGCTCTGGTCGTAGTGTTATCGTCCGTTCCAACCCGAATTCGGAACTTTCCCGACTTTCTTCGTATTATTCCGTGAGTTCGACGTGATTCCCTTCCCAGGATCACATCAAGTGAGGACAGTACGTCGTCAATATAACGGTCGGGAAAGCCCGTTACGTGGGACCTGGGTCGTTACAAATCGTATCAGAGTCGGCTTCCAGCCGAAAATTGGGAACTAAGTGCTATACGGGACAAAGTGCTATGCCATTGGGCAGGAGCCACCTCTAGAATCTCAACGCCTGGCAACAGATCATAAGATGATTTCTCAGATGATTTAAGCGTGACGAGGATGTCGCGAGTCTAATGGGGGGGTGATTGTAACACTCAAACTAGAAAAGATTAAAGATTTGAAAGGTACTAATCATATCAACAAGGTGCACTTTCTTTTCTGGAAATTCATCGTTAGAAACTCCATAGTTAAGCATGCTTGGCTTGGAGCAATTTAATGATGAGTGACCTCCTGTGAAGTTTTCTTGAGAAGTGTGCGAGTAATGACAAAGCGTGCTGAAAAGTCTCACATTAGTACAATGGGGACAGTAACGTCAATCTAATGGCCGGGAAAACCGTTAAGTGGGACCCGAGTCATTACAAATTGATGACCCCAAAATGTAGGCTTTTTTTGTTTTTCATTTTTATGAAGTAATATATATATGCATAGACTACTTATACAATGAGATGTACATATAAACTCTTTACTTATTCATTTGCCTTTGAACAGAGAAAGCAGATTTCAGAAGGTTTCTAACACCCTTGCACTGATTAGAAACCAAGCTGGAGGAGGCTTCTAATAGTCTAAAATTGTACTGAAAACATAACTGCAGGAGGCTTTTAATAGTCTAACACTGTACTGAAAACATAACTTCATGAGCAGATATAATATATGCACTAAAAACTCGTTCTAACCTGTTTAGAACCATTTTAAAATCTTCTAAACAATGAGTTTACCCTATTAAACATTTAGGATCATCATTCCTATTTTAATTTTGTCATTTTCACAATAACAACATTAAAAATAATGTCAATACTTCATAAAAATAATATTTAAACATCAAAGAATTTTAAAATACAAGGCCCATTTATTTTTATAAAAATGTACTTATACATCTCAAAATCGAGCCCCAAATAGTATTTAACTCTTAAATACTAAAAGAATAAAATTTCATTCTAAAATAGTTTCAAGTACAAAAGGACTTAATCTTTCCTCTCTTTTGGGTACCAATAAAGACTCTTCATTCTTGGTCAGCATCCTCCATAGGGAATCTACAATACAAAAACTAATGCTCCATTACCTATAAAAAGAGATATGAAACAACTATGAACTACATGGTCCAGTGAATAAAACTTGATACATGTAATAAGAGGTTAATTTTAACATAAAGTGTTTAAAGTCATATAAGTTTATATCATTCTCAATATTTTCTTATCAAACTTTCACTTACTTAAGAATGAATATAAATCATACACTTTACCTCTTAACTTTGAGGAGAATAAGTAATTCACATAAATCTGACCGGAATCATCTCAAGTATCTTTTATCATATAAAACATCTTATCTCATGAAATTTCAACATAAGAATACTTGAATTCATATGTTGCATAACATCCTCGAGTTACACGATGTACATAAAAGAATATGCATATCATGATGTAATGCATGGACTCTCTAACTTCATTTATCAATTTCTTTGGACCCCTACCCTGAGAGTAAGTATTCACGGAGCGCTCAATATAAGATCTGATACCCTTCCGGCACAAATCTAGTACCCTTCCGGTACAATACAAGAATTATCCTATTGGGGAATCCCAAAGTGGTGAATACTTAATATCTTAGAGTTCTATTCTTATTCATGCACATTCTTAAGTATACTTTTAAACCTAATTACATGCTTAGAGTGTGAAACATGAATACATTTTGCATGAGAGTTATATCTCAACATCTATTGCTTATGAAGTCAAAACTTCCATTTACTTGTTCAACATGAAAGCACATTACTCTTGCTCAAGTCTTTGCATGCAAGATAGAATTCTTTGAACTTAACACAATAGGAGCTTTAAATACTAAGTATATCAATTAAGCTCACATGTGCTTCACATAATTAATTTAAAGAATCTCAAAATAAACTTCGACACATCTTCTTAAAGATGTAATTGCAACAAAATGCTTATGAATTGATCCAAAATCTGAAATTAACTTTAAAATACTAAAAATATCCTTATTTAAAATCTTAATTTAACTTTAAAGTATCCAAATATCATCATTTAAAAATCTGAAAATTTCCTTTAAAGTATCAAATCAACATTAGTTAAGAATCTGAAAATTTGCTTAAAGCACTCTAAATAAATTACTACAGCACACAGTCGCCTCACCTCACCACCATTGCCATCGCACTCGACGCACACAACTGCGCTGCACATTGGCAACCACACAAACAAAAATTCACTGCAACCCCTGCGTGCAATCACAAAAACACAACATCGACTGCGAAGAAGATACGCTACACTCGTTTGCAACCACAGTGCGCAGAGGCGCTGCAGCGTTGTGACGATGGCTGCGATGACATCATTGTCATCTCACGTGACCTACTTCAACTTGCTGGTGACACCACAATTGATTGTTGCTGTGCGCCGCTCATCGCCACCACGAATTTGCTCGTTGTGGTTTCACTTGCCGCGCGGAGATGGTGGTAGCTCTTCGTCTGCTCTGGTTTCAATTTACTGAGTTGGAATAGGTTTAATTAGAGGGGGTAGGTGGCAGTGTTAAGAGTTATTTTGACTGAATTAATTTTAAATAAAAATTAATTAAGTCCTGAATTTAGAATGAATAAAACAACAACT
The DNA here is from genome assembly GCA_963555705.1 of Ligustrum vulgare. Taxonomy (NCBI): domain Eukaryota; kingdom Viridiplantae; phylum Streptophyta; class Magnoliopsida; order Lamiales; family Oleaceae; genus Ligustrum; species Ligustrum vulgare. Next base: position 33,638,313 of record OY743173.1, on the reverse strand, counting down.
TGATTTTTGAATTATAATCTTATAAAATACCTGAACATGAAATTTCCACAATTATATATCCATGGAAGTTTATTGACACAAAATGAATACTATTGTGTTAAAACTACCACTTGCGCCATTGTAAGAACCGCTAAGAAAACTCATCCATATGGCTGCAATAGCGACAAGGGTGCAATTTGGGTAGGCCTTTAAGCTATCTTTATTGACTCTGTATGTGCAGCTACTAGGTATTCTTACACTTGGGGGGCCTTCATTTGGCTGTGGACCAATCTCCGTCTTGTTTGTGCAATCAATTTTTGGGTACTATATTGATAGTTGCACCTCCCAATTTGGGCATCACCATCCCTTTATAGCCTCCATTGCTGCACTTGTCGCGACAATTTTCTAATTGGGTTTGCCGCAGATATTGGTTATGCCTCCGGCCAAACAAAATAGGACATTACATCATTGGTTGAATTTTAGGAAGTATTCATTAATGTTAAAATGATATAATTAACTTAAAAGTGTATTAATCAAATTAATTTATTTAGTAAGGTATATGGTGTAATTTTCCAAAAAAAATTTGTGACACGTATGGAGGTCTCTCAAGAAGGGCTGTGTTGGGCTTCGTGTTTTCTACATACATTACAGGGCATCGACCTGGCCCGTTTGACAATTTTACATTGTTTGAAAATTTTACCTAGAACTAAAACCACGGTTTTAAAATTTCACTATGCTAAATTAGGTGATTAAGAATCGTTTACAAATATTCACGTTTTGACACTGAAAATCATTTATATCTCTCACTGCAAAATAGATAAACGGATCTGAATCCATTTCCTCTCATTCATACTTACCTTTAAAGGTTCTCAAACCTGATACCCTAAAGTAATCTGGCTAGGGAGTCATCGATCCAAAGGTCATTAAAGGTGTCATTTAGAAAGCTTAACGAGAAAAGTTCTGCACAAAAAAAAAATCATAATAAAGTGCTTGATATAAATTTTGATGCTAGAACTTTGGAGACTAAGTTTGTGAATTTGGGAATTGCTCACGACTTATGGATGGCAATGGGGAGGGTTCGGGGTGGGTCAGGGCCACCCCGCCCAGGACCCGAAAACACCCCACCCCCACCCGCGAAGTCACGGGTCTAGGCGGGTCGGGGCGGGGCGACCTCCCGCCCCGCTAAGGACCCGAATTTTTTTTTTTTAAATAAATAAATTGGTAATGAAATTTTACGTGAAAAATTTAGGCGTTGAACTAGTTAGAGTTTTTAAGTTTGAACTTTAAAAATAATATGTATATACTTGAAGAAAAAAATTAATAAACAATATAATGGTATAGTGGTTGTATATTCTCATATCCCTAAATTCCACAAATGTTCAATTCTTCTGGACTTCATCAAATTTATTTTAGTTTCTCATTTCATTATAATAATAAAAAATATATATATATATATATATTTTTACCAGGTCACGGGGCGGGGCGGGGCCGCCCCGAAACCCGTCGCGGGGCGGAAAACTCGCCCCGAACCCGCCCCGCGGACCCGACGGGACGGGTAATTTCGAGTCCTCCGAGTTTCGGGTCCTTCGTGTTTTGTTGCCATCCCTATCACGACTGATCGTTTATGTAGACTTATCTGATTCTGACTGCCCTGTATGGAACAATACAATTTACTGAAAATGATCGGGGAATATGTTGCATGAAAGATAAAAAAAAATTGTTCTTATTGGGTAATATTACACTTAAATGATAATGGATAGAGTCACTCTAGAAACAAAATAGATATTTGCGTCATGATATATACATAAGTTGGTAAAACTTACGCATGCAAGAGACATTTTCCATAGTTCATCACATTACCCAAAAGAACCCGTTTAGCCATAAATGAGCAGTTACCATGACGTGAATAGTTAGTGAAGATCATGAGAAGTTATTTGATGCAAAATAAATGGACGATAGTTAGGTAAGGAAGTGGACGACGGTTATGCAACAATAGTTGTTACTACAAACCAGTTATCAAGTGAAGGCAGCAAATTGAAAGTTCGATGTAGTAGACTAATGTGATCTAGGATAGAAGCTCAAAGGAGAAATCAAGACACGACTATGCGAAAACATTCTACATGGAAAAATGAGCATGTTTCGTGTTTGGCCCGAATTGAGATTCAAATCGGATCAAGCTACTCAAAGGATCGCAAAATTATACAGCTGAACACTTATGGCCGTAACATAATTTAGTGTCACATTTATGGCCATATATTAAAACACTTACATCCGTAGCATAGTTTCTGGTCGCGCGCCGCTGTTGGGAGTTAGAGTTTCGTATTTTTAGGTTATTTTTTCATTTTTTTTTTACTTGTCTTATGGTTTATTTTAGGCCTCTATAGCGGCTAGGGTTTGTTTAATTCCGTTTTGCTTATTTATATGTTATTTTATTCAATGTAATAGTTAGACTTTTATTGATAATAAACAGTTTTGAATTTTATTCTTTTAAAACGATAGAACTTATCAACATTAATCATCTTGTGGCGTTCAACCCGAACTTATCAAAGATTGACAATATTTGTGTTGTTCAAAAATCAGAAACTTATCAGGATAATTGGACAAATCCTTGTGGCATTTCAAAAACCTTGGTTCTTTCTTCCAAATCGTCAATTCCGTGTCGTGAAGTCTGGGTAAAGATTCCACTGTCCATCCAAACCTGGGTCGGAATCTTTCCGATGTCAATTCCACGCTTTATTCCTCGTCATAGACAGTTAGAAATAACTTGTATTTATTGTAGAAAGTTAGATGTTTAGAAATACGAACAAATCAGAACTCTCAAAACGGGGATGTAATTTATTTATCTTAGGTTTATAGCTATCCAAGTTTAAATTCTGTGCTTGTGTTCCTTGGAGGCTTCTTGTAATTCAAGTTTTTCTTAGTGCAAACATTCATTTTTGAGACTTTATCTTGAGAGGTTTGTCTCTTAAACTTTCGTCTTGTCACTTTTAATTATTAGCACAAGCAAAACAACACCCCGCACAAAACTGTTGCAAACCAATTTTTACACAAACAATAAAGGAATTATAGCTCTCTCAATTGATTTACATGCTTCATCTTAAAAGGAATGATATGTGCGACACGTCACACGTATATAATTGACATTCATAAATATATTCTCTCCACGCCGACCATATCATACATGATGTTGCACGAGAACTAAATTCCAATATTTCATATTCTAATAGCATAATAAATAAAGTGTAAACTTATCTAAAAAAGTTTCAGCAATCAAGCAGTATGATGTTACTATCAAGGCTTTGTTTGATAACACTGTAATAATTATAAATTTATTTATTTATTTTTTGAGGTAAAATGTGTGGTTGAAAAGTGAAGAGAGAAAATACGTATTGTTAAAAAGTGAATTAAAAATTTATATTATTTATAAATTATAATGATTTTGTTAAAGATCAGAGGTTAAAATTTCAGCAATCAAGCAGTATGACGGTACTATTTTTGCAAATTCATGTAACTTCACCTTTTCACCAAGTTGACTGTTAACGTGTTAGAAGAACAAATCATATCCACTACTTGCCTTATCATGAGAACTTACTTTCTAGTATTCCATTGAATAGATGCCTATTTTTTTTAGTATAAAGTGTGGAGAGTCGATGGCATGTTAAAAAGTGATGTAACTCCAATGACGAATTAGTTCGTGACGTTCTTAAAATTTCAATGTACCCAAAACCTTGTCACGTGAATTAAACAAATTTGGCAAAAGAATTCTCAATAGGCGTTTTTATGAAGGCCTAGATGATTTATGTATTTATTTATTTTTTATTTATTTATTTTATTTTTTGAAGATGGCCTCTTGTCTAAAAATTCATAGAATTTTTGCTTTTCCCTTGTAAAAATAGTATTGGGTCGAGTCTAAGCGTTATTTTCTTACTCCTAATTGGATGTAAGTACTTGAGCAGTTTGACAGAATGTTTTCAAAATCATCTTTTTATACATGCATTTAGTAGCATTTTGTAAATTCTAAATTAGAATAAGCGATAAGTGCATCAAAATTTTAATAGTTCACAACTAGGTTACACCGTTCATCCTAATTTTTAGATTGGTTACACATTATTTGAGAAGAAAATACAAGAAAGATTGGAGTAAATTTCCTGATTTGAAAGAAAACCGAGGAAAAGTTGATGATATTCACCCAAGAATCTCCTTCCAAGTCAAATATGTTGGAACTGGGATTCCAAGAAAGTACTAATTTCAAAGATTTAATCTTTCTTTTAAAAAATAGGAACTATTCGAACTTTAATCAATTCCAATTCATTAATTTAACTACTTAAAGGTGTGTAGTGGTATACCTTTAGATATGAGGTAATTAGTTTTGATCTTCAATTTCTGACCCAACTCCTCACCTTTGAATCTTCCCTGATATTATCCTTCAAAAACCAAGATTGCACATATGTGTGGTTAGTGCGGATCAACAACCCAACACACGATATCAGCCAACAAGAAAAAAAGTACTCTATAAACTGTAATTAGGAGGTAGCAAGACCTCGCGAAGGGAATAGAGGGAGCGATCGTCCCTATGCGTATATATAGAGGAGGGTTTACAAAACCGAAAACCCTCCCTATATGGGTTTGGACCTCCAACTTGTTCAACAAGTAACCCAATATTAGATCCTACTCAATTTTGCAATCTCTAAACTATCGAACTTGTTACAAGTAAGTCTATTACTTTCCTATTTTGGCTACCAGAGAGACTCAATTGGATTTATATAATATATAGGCTCCCAATAATTATATCTGGTCGTGCCAATTAATATCCGTCTAAACTAATTATTAATAATTCGCACATTCCAGTAAAGGCGAATTATTGCAACTCCGATCCTAATTATATAAAATAATCAAAAAAGATAAAAATGATTTTCCTTAATTAATTAATCCCCTTGATTTGTCAATAGAATAGTTTGTTCCCGTTGGAGTCCGATAATTAATTAAGCATGCTGCTGACCGTATCACCTAATTAATCACATACTTTGCTTAACTAAATATTCTTAATGGTATAATTTCTATTTAGCAACAATTGCTAAATATTAAGCTTAGATTTCTGAAATCATACCTGCATTAGAATATTTAAGAGGTCTCCTTAACTCCATTAATGGGAGCAACAGATTTCTCTTGCAATGCGTCATTTACTATTTCACCTTCCCTCAACTCCTAACAAGCAAAGTTATTGACCATATCAATGATTGATCTCACCTAGAGCATACTCCCTCCGTCCCACAAAGATAGGATTACTTCCTTTTTTCACACGGATTAAGAAAACATAATTAATATATGTTAGAACTATAAATTTATTTACATTCTACCTAATATACCCCTACATTAAATAATGAGTTGTTTATATTTTGTTGATAACAATGCATATTAAATAGGGGTATATTAGAAAATGAAGACATTAATAAACTTTCAAAAAGGAAAGTGGTCTATCATTGTGCGACAAACAAAAAAGGAAAACAAGCCTATTTTTGTGAGATGGAAAAAGTATTAAGGATCCTAAGGATTGTTACATAGTAAATACAATCAAAGATGGATTAATAAATTCCATATGTCAATCAAGTAAAATCTTAATTCCTATGTACGGTCATGCTATAGAATTAGTTTCACCATGGTCCAGTCCAGTATACTTATCCTGAAGTATATCAATGACATTACCTACGACTCCACTAGTAGCAATGATTAAGATAAATTGCCTACCAAAATTAGTTAGAGTAATAAAGAAATGAACATCAATAGAATAAAGTGTCTACCTTTATTTTAGGTTCAAGACTAAATGTTTTTCGATTGAATTGTGATATAAATCCTATGTACTTCAAAAAGTACTTATCTCATATTTTCACTAAGCAATTGAATGAACATTTCCATGGCTTACATATAATGATAAATTGAAAATTTAAATAAACGTCTATTATTATATTAAAAATAAATAATCGTTTATTACATTTCAATCAAGTCCTAACACTTTTTGGGCAAATATCTCAAAGATTCTCCCACTTGTCCTAAAATGTATGTTTCATTGCCTGCATACCCATGGCATCAAGATGACCCTCGAAGCTCTTAGAAGGTAGGCTCTTCATAAATGGATTGGCCAAGTTACCTATCGAAGCAATCTTTTATACTGTTACATCTTCGAGTTGGACAATCTCCTGAGGAGACAATATTTCCGTTCTATATGTTTTCCCATTTGATGACTTCGTGGTTACTAGTCACTATCCTATGGTTATCGCAAAAATAACGTAATAGGGTTTGCTATTGAAGGCACCACTTCCAAATCTATAAGGAAATCTATAAGCCATACAACTTCATTTGCTGGCTCACATGCAGCAACATATTCAGCTTCCATAGTGGAGTCAGCGGTGCATGAATGCTTCACACTCCTCCATATGACAACACCACCACCCAGAGTGAAGACAACCCTTGACGTGGACTTCCTTGAGTCCATATCAGACTGAAAGTCTGAGTCGATATACCCTGCCGAAGTCAAATCCTGTACTTAGTGAAAAATCACATTCTCCAAAGATAATTTAATAAATGCTTCATCGCTGTGCAATGCTCTTGTCAAGGGTTCAATTGAAAACGACTCACTATCCCAACTGCATAACAAATATCCGATCTAGTGCAAAGCATGTCATACATGACTACCAAAAACTGATGCATAGGGTATACATTCATGCGCTCTACCTCATCAGAGGTTTCAGGACACTTTGCTTTCAAGAGGTGAATTCCATGTCTGAAAGGTAACAACCTTTTCTTGGAATTCTATATAGCAAATCTTACGAAAATTTAATTAATGTATGAAGCTTGCGATAGGGCAATTCTCTTATTATTCTTATCAAGAATGATCTAGATAACCAGAATATAGCTAGCCTCACCTGAATCTTTCATATTAAACTTTTGGACCAACCAATTTTTTACTGCAAACAACATTTCTACATCATTTCCAATGAGTAATATGTCATCCACATAGAGTACTAGAAAAAATATCTTATTGTCCTACTTCTTTTTATACACACAATATTTTTCAAAGTTCTGATCAAAATTCTATGTTTTAATTATCACATTGAATCTTTTGTTACAGGACTTGGATGCTTGCTTCAATCCATATATTGACCTCAACAGTTTGCAAAACTTGCTTTCATTCTCTTGAGTAATAAATCCGTCTGGTTGCATCATGTAGATGCTTTCATCAAGATGTCCATTTAAAAATGTTGTCTTGACATCCATCTAGAAAATCTCATAGTCAATATGAGCAGCTATAGGGAAGAGAATCCAAATGGATTTAAGCATAGCAACAAGAGAGAAGGTCTCATCGTAGTTGATGCCTTCCCTCTAGTAAACTATTTGGCTATTAATCTAGATTTGAAGGTTTCATCATTCCTATCCATTCCACTCTTTCACTTATAGACACGCTTACACCCTTTGGTTTTTATCCCTTCAGGCACATCTACAAGTTCCTAGACTTGATTGGAATACATAGATTAAATATTGGATTTCATGGCAACCATCCACAAATTTGCGTCCCTATGAATGCCACCATTAGGATATTCGTATGGAACCTTAGATGACATAGGAGCAGTTCCTTCACACCTTCCAAATTAATCTTGGATTGGGATTCCTTTTCTTCTATGTATTTAAACTCCAAGAAAGTTGCATTTTTCGAAACAAATACTCTCTTGTTCTAATGACTATAGAAGTAATATCCTATGTTTCTCTTGGATAACTTATGAATAGATATTTTTTTGTCTTAGATTCCAACTTCTAAGCTTTTCCATTTAGCACAGGTGCTGGACAATCCCAAAAGCATATATGGTGTAAGTTAGGCTTATGATCATTCCAAAACTCTAGAGAAGTCATGAAAATCGACATTGATAGAACTAGGTTCAGAAGGTATGCAGCTTTTTGAAGCGCATATCCCGGGAACAAAGCAAATAGTGTAGAGAAACTTATCATTGATCGTACCCATATGTAGCAAAGTCATGTTTCTCCTTTCTAAAAATCCATTATGCTCGGGCGTCCCAAGCACACTCAGTTGAGATAAAATCTTATTTTTTGAAAGATACTTAATGAATTCACCTGATAAGTATTCCCCCACCGGGATCTAATCGAAGTGTTTTAATACTTTTACCCCAATGTTTCTTGACTTTAGTCCAAAACTCTTTGAATTTGTCAAATGCTTCAGAGTTTCGAGTCATTAGATAAATATAGCCATATCTTGCATAGTAATCTGTGAAAGTTTTAAAATACTCATGGTCATTTCGTGTAGGCATATTCATAGGACCACATACATCGGAATGTACTAATTCTAAGACTTCTTTGACTCTAAGTCCTTTTGCCAAAAAATATCTCTTGGTCATTTAACTTTCCAAACATGATTCACATGTTTGTAAGGAATTCACATCTAAACCATTTAGTGGTCCATCCTTAACCAACTTTTGAATCATGTTCAGGTTAATATGTCCAAGTCTAAGATGACAAAGATATGTATCATTAGTTGAAGATAACTTTTAACAGACATATAATTTTCATGAGTAGTAGCTTTAAGTATGCAAAGACGATTATAAAATATCAAACACAAATACAAGCATTATTACGACAAATATAAATCCTCAAAGGAGTAGGATCAATTTAATATCCTTTCTTATAGAGTTAAGAAACAGAAATCAAATCCCACTTCATATGCGAGACGTAATATCAGTCTTGCAAAATTAAACTCCTACCACTACTAAAATTGAAATTAAAAAAAATTAACCGTTCTTATTGCTAATGTTGAAACCACATCTCCATTGCCGACCGTGATCTGAAAATTATTTTTGTTGAGTGTTTTGGTCTCCTGTAAAACCTGCATATTAATGCAAATATGAGCAGTGACTCCAGAATCAACATCCCAATATAAAATAGAATCAATCACTAAACATTACTCAGTAACAAAAGACTCGCCTATACGCTTCTTTTTGGGCTCAGTACAATCCTTCCAATGTCCTTTCTTGCCAAAGTTAAAGGACTTATCCTTAGGCTGCTCATCTATTCCAGCGCGAGTACTTGTGTTGGAAAAGCGCTTTCTTTTCTTACACTTAGCTTTCCCCTTAGGCTTAGAGACACCACTTGTGGCAACCATAGCTTGACCAACCTTATCTTTCAAATCTAATTCAAAGTGATGAAGTTGATTCATTAACTCACTCAATGACATGTCAAGCTTATGCATATGATAGTTTATCTTGAATTGTGAGAACAAATCAGTAAGAGAATTAAGAAACATGTCTTGTTGAGTTTATTCATCAATTTTAGCCCCCAAGAACTTCCGCCTAGCTAAAGAGTGCAATCATGGTCATCATATGTTCCTTAACTAGCGTCCCTGGTTTCATGTATATGTTTTTAAGTGAACAATTGCCTCAAAATGATCTTCTCTCCCCTTCTTCCGAAACATCTCGTTAAGGCTCTCCATTATGTCATAAGCGAAGCCCAAGTAGTCATGATTCTGTTGCAACCCAGTATTCATAGATACCTTAAAATAGCAGCATTTCATCTTGTCAGTTTTAATCCACTTATCATAACTGTCTTTTTCGCCTATATGGGCATTATTAGGATATTACTCAGGACATTGTTCTTCAAGCACAAATTTGAAGTTATCAACATTAAGTATAATCATTAAGTTGAATTTTCAATCGTGATAGTTATCTCCAGAAAGGAATTTCTTTTTAGTATAGTATATAACAGATCGAAAGACATTTTGTAACAGAAAAAGTAGGCAAACGGTAATTTCCAAATAAGTCGTAAATATGATTTAGTGTATGATGCATGCATGAATGAATATGTAGTACCGATTAAGCTACAAAAACACTATGATGACTTAATTCTTATTATCCACTGCCCTCGCTTTAGATAAGGTCACAATGATTTTTCAATTAAGCTAAAAAATTAATTTCACTTAGTTTCTATGTTAGCCGGGTACCTAGTACCTTAACATGAAAAACCCGCACCTTTTCTTTTTGTCAATACACTTAAAAATAAAAGCATCTTTAAGAGGTTTATTAGTGGAGGTGGTTTTAAGTGTGTAACACATGTCCAGATATATCTAAATTTTAAAATATTGTCATCTTTATGATGATATAATATTTTTAATCCATATTTGTGCAAATCCTTTAATTATGGATACATTCTAAAATCAAAATACCCAAACTCTCCTTTAAGGAGTCTGGCGATAAGGCCAGCACGAGGTAAGATAATTTTGTTTTAGATATATTGACAGGAGGAGACCATGGGTCACAAATCCGCTCCTTCATAATATTTTAATTTCATTTAAAAATAGGTTTTCACTTTTGAAATAATTATCAACCATTTGTTTAATCAAATTAAATAAACTGGTTAATTATTTAGTCTTCCTTATCATAATAATAATAATAATAATAATAAAGGATAAAAGGCATGCCCTTGAATGCATGAAACATATAGAATCATAGGACGTCGTTATTAATTCAAATTCACATGAATTGTATGACATTCATTCAATTATAGCATCCATAAAATAATAAATAAATTAAAGCGTGAAATAGATAAATTGCAAATTTAAATAAACATCAATTAGTATATTAAAAACAAATAATCGTTAATTATATTTCGGTCAAGTTCTAATACTCCCTCCATCCCATTTATATAGGTTTATTTGACTTTTCACACAGATTAAAAAAAACATATTTAATGTTATTGAAAATTTAATTTTTGGAAAGAAAATTCTCAACATTCTCTTATTTAAGTAACAAAACTATTATTATTTGAAGTAATAAATAGGGGTACATTAGTAAACAAACAAAATAAGTACTGCTCAATAAAGAAACAAGCTTATATAATTGAGATAAGAGAAAAAAGAGAGATGACCTATATAAATGGGACGAAGAGAGTACTATTTGGGCACATACCCCAACAAAATATTCACCTCTAATTTCTTGATTTATCTCCTTGATTTTTTTTCTCAATTTTCTCTCTTTTATTACATGGTATTACCCCCTTTATAACCTAAAAGCGCTTTTTTATACTAGTGGAATTTTTTTTGGAGTCGTATCTTGTAAAGGAATAAAACTTATCCAGGAAATCCCAACAAAATAATAATAAAAAAAATACCATAGCGGATCTGCAACTAGGAATGAAAAAAAAAGTATTTGATCTGATCCAAACTCATTTGAATCTAAATGGAGCAAAAGTTTTTCGATCCGCGGATCGTAGCAAAAAATTCTCCGATCTGCCTCGTTTAATAAAAAAGGAAAAACTACTTTAAAAACAAAAATTTAATTCTCTAAAATGTTAAAAATAAATAAATAAACTAGTCAGTAAACGGAGGATTGGGTGGCCGATCCTCCTAACCTGAATTTGATCTGCCCTAATTCTCCCCAAAAATTGGCAGATCGTGGGGGCGGATATGAATTGGATTAAATTTTCTCAGGGCGAAGATGAATCACGTTGATCCGCTCTGTTTTCATCACTATGGGTTGCTCCTCACTAAGATATGCAAATTAACCACGGTTGAATATTGAGTCAGGCCGTATTCCAAAGCACGGTTGACTGCAGTCAACCACTGTACCTTTTTAATAGTTACAATTTGATCCCCAAATCCTGTTTTCGTATGGCCTTGGTCGTTTTTCAAGTTTCTGAAAAAATTTGGTCTTTTTAATCCTAAACTTGAATTTAAATGCTAAAATCTTCCAGAATGGCCCCCAAAACTTCATGATCAACCGGAATTGGTTCGTACCAAATTGTAAAATCGTAAAATTTAGTTCTCGGACTTTTCAATTTTTTTTTTTTTTTATTTCACTTTCAAAACTTGAGAATTTCATCTGATTAATCACTCAATACTTCATATTACTTCCGTCCAATCCAGTTCGCCTTTAATTACTCTTTGTTAACTCCAAATTAGTTCAACAATCATCTATTTTCGCACCAATTGAATCCAAGTTTGAGTTTTACCTACAATAACATAGTAATTACCATAACTTATCAAGTCTAATTGCAAGGAATACACTTATAAGGCAAAACATAGACATAAGGGTTCTGAGTTTAAATCCTAACTCGACTCATTTATGAAGAAAAAAAAATGTGCATATATCAGGCTCTTCACGAGACAATGAACATCCCTACACACGCGGAAAGGTGATAAACTTTGGCATCATCAATGTTTGAATAGGACTTTGGAAAGGTCTTGGACAAATATAGTCCCACTTCTTATGGGTTGCGCCACTTGTTAATTATATATTTCGACTAGTATTTCTCCTGTGCGATGCACGAAAGTTATTCAAATATATCAATTTTGATAAGTATTTGTAAAATTTTAATGCTTATATATAATTAACACAAATTCAAAATGCATGAAAAATAATATTATATCACAATAACTATTAAAATTTAATAAATAATTTGACCAATTATTATAATAGCTTCTTTGAATAAAAAGTCAATTTATATATTTAAGTAATACGTGACTGTTAATTTTAATGATTTTTATGAGCTATTATTAATTTCAAAGAAAATACAAATTTAGTAATTTATTTAATGGTATATCATGTTTGATGTAATGTTATAGTACAATATTAATTTTGTGGAAGACATCAATATATTTCCCACGATTTATGCATTCTCTTCTCGTATTTAAGTTTTTCAAACTTTCATTCAAAAATATCAATCACAATCATTATAAATGCATGTTTAACTTAAACCCACAAATATTTGTATTTAACCAATAAAATTATATTTTTTTACTTTTAAAATCAAATAGTCAAAAAATAATAATTACGTAAATCTAAAAATTATCATGATATGACAACATGTAATGTTGGAGTTAAAAAATTATACTGAAAATTGTATACCATATAACATTTACGCAACTATTAAAATTAATAATGGTTAAAAAATGAGTAGAAAATGTTTTTTTTTTTTAAAAAAAAAAGAGCAGAAAATGAGTTTTTTTTTTTTTTTTTTAAAGATATTTTAAATAATGAATATCAAGATGAAATAGACATTGCATAAATTAGGGAAAATATAAGCTTCTATTTTTTAATACAATTATTTCAATTTATAAATCAATTTATAAACAATATAATTTCTCAAACTACTTTTTAACCACATACATTTTCTCTTCAATTTTTAACTACACATTTTCTCTCCACTTATTCCAAAAATCAGTTTTTTAAAACTCATATGCCACGCTTTACCAATAAAATAATCTACAAATAAATTTAAAAATAAATCTCTACTTTTAACCATATATATATATATATTCTGAAAAAAATCTACTATTTCATACATCATTATTTGAAATAATGTGTCGTGTTATTATTAGCCGATGTTTGAGATCCTTCATTTCAAATAATGTTGTTTGTAAAATTTTTGTAGAATGTGTGGTAAATGATATTTTGAAATATGAATATCAAGACAAAATAGAAATTGCATAAATTAGATAAATATAAGTTTTTTTTTTAATGCAGTCATTGAATTTATAAATCAATTTATAAAGGACATAATTTCTCAAATTACTTTTAACCATACACATTTCTCTCAACTTTTTAATCACGCATTTTCTCTACACTTATTCAAAACATCATTTTGTTTTCAAAACTCAATTTTTGTCACATTTTACAAATAAAATAATCTGCACATGAACTACAAAAAATTCTCTACTAGAAACCTTACCTTCTGAAAAATTTATTATTTCAAACTTCATTATTTAAAATAATGCGTCGTGTTATTATTAGGCCCTGTTTGAGACTAATTATTTTTAATAATGTGATTCGTAAAATTTTTTTTGAATGTGTGATCGAAACTTAATACTTATACGTGTATTAAAAATTATTATGAAAAAATGAATGATAAGAATGACACATCACAAAAGATCAAATTATAAAAATATACATAGCAAGACCAAAAAAGTTAAAAAGAAAAATAAATGAAATTAAAGAATAAGCATGTGTTCGGTAAAAGAAAAAATGATTTATAAACATATTTATAAACTACACAATTTCCCAAACCACTTTTTAACGACACACATTTTCTCCTTCCAAATTTTAACCACTACTTTTTATTTCAAAATCATAAATACACCAATTTATAAATCAAATAGTGTTACCAAACAGAGGCTTGAGACAAAAATAAAAAAATAAAAATAAGGGTAGCGGCGACACCATTAAATTGCTTTCAAAACAATAAACAACATAATTTCTTAATCTACTTTTTAATCATACACATTTTCTCTCCACTTATTCAAAACGTCATTTTTTTTTTTTAAAACTCATTTTCTGCCACATTTTACCAAAAAAATAATATACAAATAAATTAAATTTTTTTCTACTTTTAACCTTAGATTCTAAAAATATTTACTATTTCCAAGCTCGTTATTTGAAATAATGTGTCGTGTCCTGTTTGAGACCCGTCATTTCAAATCATGTGATTTGTAAATTTTTTGTAGAATGTGTGGTAAATGATATTTTGAAAAATGAATATCAAGATGAAATAGAAATTACATAAATTAGATAAATATAAGCTTTTGTTTTTAATGCAATCATTACAATTTATAAATAACATAATTTTTCAAACTAATTTTTAACTACACACATTTTCTCTCCACTTTTTAATCACACATTTCTTTACACTTATTCAAAATATCACTTTGTTTTCAAAAACTCATTTTCTGCCAAATTTTACAAATAAAATAATTTACGCATAAACTAAAAAAATTCTCTACTTCTAACCTTATATTCTGAAAAATTTACTATTTCAAACCTCATTATTTAAAATGTGTTGCGTTATTATTAGCCCCATTTTGAGATCCGTTATTTTTAATAATGTGATTTATAAAATATCTGTAGAATGTGTGATCGAAGCTTAATACTTATACATGTATTAAAAATTATTGTGACAAAATAAAAGATAAGAATGACACATTACAAAAGATCAAATTACAAAAATATATATAGCAAGACAAAAAAAGTTAAAAAGAAAAATAAACGAAATGAAAGAATAAGCATGTATTTAGTAAAAGTCAAAAAATGGTTTATAAACATGTTTATAAACCATAAAATTTCTCAAATAAATTTTTAACCACACCCATTTTTTCTTTCCAAATTTCAACCATTATTTTTCATCTCAATATATATATATATATATAAACGATTTTATAAACCAAATAGTTTCAACCAGTTTTTAAAAAATCGATCGTGTCCTTCTTGAGCATAGGCCAAAAGTACCCTTGTCTTATAATCTTAAATTCCAAAGCTTGTCCTCCGGTGTGGTTTCCACAAATGCCTTCATGAACTTCTTTCATCACATACTCCGCTTCTTCATCACCTAAACACTTCAACAACGGCAAGGAGAACCCTCGCTTGTATAGATCATCTTCGATCAGAGTATATCTTGCAGACCTGATCCTCAAACTCCTAGCTTCCAATTGATCCGATGGCATCGTCCCTTCACGTAGATATTGAATAATCTCTTCCTTCCATGTCCTCTTCAAAGAAGCCTGCAAGACGGCTGAGGTTGGTGAATGTAAGGCTGATTGTATGATTGCCTCAATGGATATGCTTCTTAATTCAAACGTCCCTTCGCTTGTTGCTAAGAGAGCCAGCGTGTCAGCCTGACTTTCTTAGATCGAGGGATTTGAATAATCTCGGCATACTTGAACTTCTTCATCTACTCCAAAACTCTCATTGGATAAGTCGCCATCTTTTTTCCATTCGCTCCATACGTTCCCCGGATTTGGTTGACTACTAGCTGAGAATCATTGTATATGATCATACTATTGACACCCATTGCTCGAGCCATGTTCAATCCTATAATCAGGGCCTCATATTCGGCATCGTTGTTTGTTGCTTCAAAACAAAAACGGTAAGAGCCGCAAAAAAATTGATTATCCGAGATGATTAGAACGACTCCAGCTCCTACTCTCTATCCTGTCAATGAACCATCAACATATAATCTCCAAGTGCGATTTACCTCTGCACAACAGATCGTGCTGTAGGTGTGAATTCTACAATGAAATCGGATAAAACTTGTCCCTTAATAGCCGTCCTTGGCTTGTATACCAGGTTGAATTTTCTTAACTCCACAAAGCACTTCAACAGTCGTCCGGACATTTCTGGTTTTTGCAACACTTGCCTCAAAGGATGATTGGTCAACACACCCGATGCTCCAAAAAAATAAGGTCTCAATTTTCGAGTTGACATTATTAGAGCATAGGCCAGTTTTTCCATTTCAGAATATCGGAGTTAGGCATCGTGAAGAGCTTGACTAACATAGTAAACCAGGTGTTGAACTTCCTACTCAGTTCTTACAAGGATTGTGCTCATTGCCACCTCTAAGACGGCTAAATACAGAGACAGCATCTCCCCTGATAGTGGCTTTGAAAGAACAGGAGGCAATGCCAATAGTTTCTTCAGTTCTTCAAAAGTGGCCTAACATTCCTTGGTCCATTCGAAATCTTTATTCTTCTTGATAACGTCGAAGAAAGGCCGACATTTATCTATTGACCGCGAAACAAAATGACTCAAGGCTGCTATCTTTTCTGTCAGGCTCTGCACTTCTTTCACCTTCCTCGGCTCCCTCATCTTCATTAGCACCCGTATCTTGTCAGGGTTGGCTTCAATTCCCCTTTGGTTCACTAGATAACCGAGGAATTTCCCTGATCCTACCCCGAAGGAGCATTTCTTCGAGTTCAATTTCATTTGATAAGCTCTCAATGTTTGGAACATTTCATCCAAGTGTCAGACATGGTCTTCGGCCCAAACACTCTTTACGAGCATTTCGTTAACATAAACCTCCATCGTTTTCTCGATTAGATCCTTAAATATCAAATTCACCAATCGTTGGTATGTTTCTCCCGCATTCTTTAGACCAAATGGCATCATTTTATGGCAATACAACCACCTATTGGTCATGAATGAGGTGTGCTCTTCATCCTCCTAGTTCATTGGGATTTGGTTATATCCTGAGTACGCATCCATGAAGCTGAGGAGCTGATGTCCTGCTGTATCATCCACCATTTGATCTATTCTTGGGAGCGAATACTATCCTTGGGGCAAGTTTTGTTCAGATCTGAAAAAATCTATACACAGTCTCCATGTTCCATTACTTTTTTTTTTTTTACCAACACTGGATTTGCTATCTAGACAGGGTAAAATGATTCCCTAATGAATCCATTACTAAGTAATTTTACCACCTCTCAAGCCAACGTTTCATATCGTTTAGGATTGAGAGATCTTCTTTTTTATATCTTTGGTTTGAAATCAAGGCTGATATGGTGATGGTGGCAAGCATACTTAGGATCAATCCCTTCCATATCTAAATAAGTTCATGCGAACACGTCTGATTTATCCTTCAAAAAACTAATGAGATCGGACCTGATTGGTTAGATTAGTTCGTGTCCTATTCTGAACACGACTTCGGGCTTCCCGTCATCAACTTTCATGATATCTAAGTCTTCCACAAGCCCAGATTGATTACTGTCTTGATTTCCTCTTAGAGCCAATGTCTGTAACTCCATTATCGGCTCTTCCTCTTCATTTGGTTCTACAATAGAGTCCCCTTTCTTCACCACTTGGATGTTGTTGGAAGCAAAATCTAAATTGCACTCCCACACTCTTTGATCCACCCTTACGGTAGCTACTCCGTGCGAGGTAGGAGATTTCATCCAATAATGATAAATGGATGCTATCGCTTTGAGCTCATGAAGAATTGGCCTTCCTAGGATAACATTGTAGTTTGACATGACATTAACAACTACAAAATCAGTAATGACACGTCTTTGACAAGACCCTGTCCCCAGTTCTACCAGTAGGGATATCTCACCTCTCGGGAAATGTAATCATCTGTGAAGCCTTGAATCCTAGCTTTTCTAGGCTGCAAGTTGTGTGGGTCAATTCTCATTTTTTCGAAGGTCCTCCAGTATAAGACGTTCACAGGGCTACTGTCATCCACCAACGTCCTATGGATTTTTATTCCACTCACGAGCATCGTGATTATTAAAGCATCTGAATGTGGTTGGAGCACACCCCTTGCATCTTCCTCGCTAAAGTTGAACGACTCCGAATGGTCCGAACTGATTAAGTGGTTACATATCTGGTAACTATTCCGTGCTTCTCGGACAGACTCTCGCTTTTTTCTTTTGATCCGACTTGAACTTGGTTACCATTCACTATCGTAATACTTTTTTCAGGTCTATTAGCACCTTGGGTCTCTACCTCATGATGAACCGTGCATTTCTCTTGTTGTGTAGATTGCTTCCCCATATCTCGTGGGTCAACTTCATATTCCCATAAACTTCCACTTTTTATCAATTTGTCGATTTCAAACTTCAGATTTCGACATTCGTCCGTCGAGTGTCCTATTGACCTGTGGTATTTGCAGTATCGGGATGAATCCAAATTAATTGGGCTTTGCTTCATTTTCCTCGCTGGCGGAATGATCCATTTATCCTTTATGTTCATGAAAATGACCTCTACTGATGCATTTAACGGGGTGAGGTCGCTTTTCTGCTCTGCATTGTAAAGACAGAATCAGTGTGCTGGTTTGTAATCCCGCTTCTTCCCTAAGTTATTTCGTTTAAACTCCTTCTTTTCTTCTTTATATTCTTTCTTATATGATCCCTTGATTGACTCATGGTGATTGTTTTTGGACCCCGAAGCTTCTTCAACATTGATAGATTTCTCCGCCCTGTTCAAAAACTCCTGGTACGTTCGTGACCCATCCTCATGTATCGACCACCAGAAACGAGTTTGTGCTTGCAGACTTGAAAAAATGGCCATCAGTAGTGCATCATTTGATATTCTTTCCATTCCCAGGATCTGCCTATTGAAGCGACTCAAGTAGTTCTTCAATGATTTCGCCTTCTCCTGTCTGATAGTTATCAAACTTTCTTTCGGAGTTGTTGGAAATTTCGATCCCATGAATTGTTTCAAAAACTGAGCACTTAATTGAGACCAACTGGAGATCGAATGTTGAGATATATTGTGGAACCATCATTGATCTCTATCTCCGAGAGTCAAAGGAAACGCCCGACACGTTATTACATAGCTTGCTCCTTGAAGTTCCATCCAAGACATATATTGGTCCAAGTGCGACACCGGGTAAGTTTCCCCATTGTACTCGGTGAGATGTGGCATCTTCAATTTACTAGGTAAAGGTTGTGACAAGATAACCTCAGTGAAAGACGACGTCCTCTTGGTAGATGGTTCGGTCGAACCCAAACCTTCCTGCTTTGCCTCTAGGACGGACAATCTTTTCTTTAATTGCTCAACCTCCGTTTGATCTGGCTTGGTTGATGGAGGGGTAGGCGGCTGATTCAAGTGGAAAGTAGAACTGTTAGCTAGCCGGCTCTCCAAATTCACTCTTTTAGTCGAGGACCTGTCCCCATTCCCTTTCGTCTTGGCAGCATTACTTTCTCCTTCTCTTTCAATTCGTCTTTTTGAATCCGCTCCCCTTCTATTGTATTCGCTCCTTTCTATCTGTCGCCTCCGACCGGGTGATTTGCAACCCAGCAGATGAGGTGTACTTTCACCCACTGCGCTCCTCGTGTGATTCGAGCCTTCAGTTTGCGGTTCTTCATAACTGGAGGGACCGTCAGATCTTTGAAGTTGTGACTGCACTTCACCTTCTTCATGATGACGACCTTGATTTTGATTTCTCCTCATCTCTTCCATATCTCTTTGCATCTGGTCAAGCCGGTCAAGTACCAGTTCCATGTTTGGATAAACTGGAGGCCGTGGTGGACCATACATTCTTGACCCATTAACATTTCTGTGTGAGTCATCACTATGGTGTGTCCGATGACTTCCTGAACTCTGTCTGCGACTCATCCCGATCGTAGAGCGGGTATGCAATTTCCGAACACAAGGAAACGGGCCCTCCTTCTAGCGCCAATTTATTGACGTCATTTTTTTGAGCAAGCTTGTCAACAAATAAAGGTAATTGATAGCCTATTACTTTTAGTTGAATGATTGAATTGTAGATAATTGGGTTAAGTATGCAGCTCCACCTCAATATTTTCAGTTTTGAGAAAAATACAGGGATCGAGAATACAAACAGGTTTCCAGATCAAAAACGAACTGAAGTTATAATAGCATAAATTCACGTCCAGTTCAATGCTGATCTGATGGCCAGGTCGTAATACCGTATTCAAGTGACAAGAGTTTTGATAAGTTTTTTCTATTAATCCCCTCTCAAAGAGCATTTATGTCTCCTATTTATAGTAAGATAAGAGATAAAACATAATTATTACAACACATCACGTCTGTAGTGTGTGATTGACATTAATGAATGACATTCCTGACAGACTAACATCAAATGATTATACTGACACATTACAGGTAATGATGATTACTGACTAACAATACGACTGATTTGACCATCCTACAGAGCCTCCATTTTCATCTTGTTCAGAATCACATCGGTCAGGATCACCTCGGCCTCACTAAATCACCTCTCTTATCAAGTTCAGGTTGGTCATATAAATCACCTCGGTCATTTGGACCTTCTAGGTCTGACCCGTGGATGTAGACGATGGTCAAATACATAGCTCACCTTGCCATTTTGAGTTAAGTGTTGACCCTTTGTGTAACACCCCAAGTTTAAAAGTCTAAAACCTAGGCGTGTTAGCTTCCATTCACATTATATGCGGAATTTAAAACGTTTACACATTTAAAATTTTCATTTTTCTATTATAAAATTTTACAAAAATTTCGGCAGAGTCTCCTCTATAAATTGGACTTAACCAACCTGTAGAGAGACAACATAACCAACATAGAAATTTAAAACATTAATCACATCTCAACCATATTCATCATCGCCAAAACCAATTCATTCAATCCTCAAACTCCTTAAGCATAAAATTTTCCAAAAATAACAATAGACATTGACAAATGAAATAAGAGGAAATTTAACCTCTTATACGTCACCCATACTTAATCAAAATTAACTCCAACCAAATAATTATCAATGATAAATATATTAAGGAATAATTTAAATGATATCTTAAATAAATTTAACTTTATTAAATAATGGCGACAACGGGTACTGTCTGAGTCAGCCACCAAGTGCTCTCCTCTAATCATCTAACTTTCATCACCTGAAATATGGGGAGGGATTGGGGTGAGCTAAAACCCAATAAATAAACTTTATACGTGAATGCATGCTTATGACATGAATGCTTTAAAATTTTCATATATGTATCCCCATTTACTTTACTTTCCAGAGCATTCAAACTTTTCAAACTTTTACTTAACATTTCAAAACTTTCACTTCATTTCCATCGTGAGCTCACTTGATGTAACTTCTAGTCAATCAGATAATAGTGGGCAATTTTTATTTGGAACCAGATTAACTTTCACATTTCCACCGCAAAGCGGCTCATTCATTTCATTCCACCGCAAAGCGGCTCATTCACTTCATTCCACCGCAAAGCGACTCATTACATTCGGGTACGCCGGTCCCCCGCGCCCCATTTCCCACTCACATCTTTCATGACATAGAAATACACCCATTCTTTCTTGAAAAAAACTTGGGATACATAATTTTTGACAGAAATTGTACTTGACACATTCCTTTCATTAAAACATCTGACTTCCCCATTTCGATGCCAATTCATGCTTGATGATGCAATGATATGTAACGTGCATGCTTGAACATTTTTCTTAATAACATATACTTTCATGAAGGTAAACGAAATTTATCAAAGCAAGTAAATTGCAAGGCAGTCATTTACACATTTCACATTTACAATCAACTTCTATAAAAATAGGGGGAAGTTTACTTACCTGAAGTTCTTAGTATTTACCGTTTCTGAATTTGCAAGTGGAACAGTTTCGAATGACCGTGACGTCAATGTACCAAAAGTCTATAATCATTCATTGCATAAAATATAACTTTTAGTTCCAATTCATATTTAAAACTCTTAACCAAAGTTAAAACTTCAATGTGACCTTACGTTTAGGTTAAAGCACATAAAACAAGAAAGAGTCTTTCATGCTTCCAATTCCCAAAGCATTACATTCTAAATCCTTAAAATGCATAAGAATATAAGATTGTAATCAAGGTCTCAATTTAACTAAAATTAATCAAAACAACTGCATTAATAAAACCCCAAAATTGAGATTCCAACATAAGTTCCGGATAATCTCTTAAATTTGGAAATCATAAAATTTTAACTCAAAAGTTAATGTTTAAACGATTAATAAATTTCATAAATTCGAAATTCTCAAATCTGAAAAAGATTATTATTATAACTCAAACTTTTAATTCAAATTAAAACTCAATTTTACCTAGTTTAACCTAATGTTATAAAATCACTCCCTTAAAGTTCCAACAATTTCACAAATCTTTAAAATCATCAAATATCCAAATTTACCCAAACCGTTAACTAAAATACAATTTCATAAATTCCAAAGATCAGAAATTCATATATACATGCTTTACAAATTTTCAGAAATTATTCACGTTTATTCCATTTTCCCAAATTCTAAAATTCTCGAATAAACAAAATTTAAAATTCAACAATCTAATTAAGCCCAAATATGAAATTCCTTCATTTAATGTGCAAGACCCCTACTCTTATATTTGAAATCTGAAAATCTATTGTGGAAATTACATATCTATATGTACATATATACATACACTAATTTATATATATATATATATATATATATATATATATATATATATATATATATATATATATATATATATCGCCCAAAATCTGAGTTTAACAGAGTAAAAATTCGAAATTCCACTAGAACCCAAATCTGAAAGCTTCGTACCAATATATACATTCAACATATATATATATATATATATATATATATATATATATACATACATATACATACATTTGTGTGTGGGTGAAAGTGTGTGTGCGAAACTGTTTGCGTGTGTTTGTTCAATCGGGGGAAGGTGGGTGCCTTACCGGTGGTGGTTGGTGACCGGTGGTCGGCGACAGTGAGGGAGGCAGCAGCGGCGTCGTGGTCGTGAGAGGAGACGAGAGAGAGAGAGAGAGAGAGAGAGAGAGAGAGAGAGAGAGAGAGAGAGTGAGTGGAGAAGATGAGGTCGGGTGAGAGAGAGAGAGAGAGAGAGAGAGCCGATCGTGAGTGAGGTAAAATTGAGGGTTTAGGTTTTAATTGTTTAAGTATTGGTAATTTGCAATTTAGTCCTTCAACTCTCATAAATTGGTAATTTAAGTTCACGACCCTCAAATAAAATTTCAAATTGTCACCAAACTTTTCTCAACTTCAATTTAATGCAATTTAGGCAACTTACTACTCAGTTAAAATGGAAATGGTAAGTAACAATTAAAATAAACAATTAGACATGAAATTGTACGTAAACAATTTATAAATATTTTAATTGGCACATTGATCGAGACGGGGTCCAAGTTCTTCCACTGTAAAATAATTCAACTTATTATCAATAATAATTGTCAAATAAATTATTCATCATAAAAATTAGGTGGTATTCAAGAAAGCACATAAAACGAAAAGTGGTATTACATTTTGAACGTCGAACCCACTATCCATCTCAGCATGATGCGCCACAACGATAACAACAACAACAAAAAGCATAATAATAATAAGTCGACCCGCCCTTAAAAAATGGGTGGTTGAACCCTCGAGGTTGAAATCTCTTTTTTTCTCTCTCTCACATGAATAGAAAATGAACATATTTATAGTTTTTATTTAAATTATTTTATTTCTTCTTTTAGGCCCATAAAATTTAAAACTTATATTTTAGTTCCATGGTCATTAAAACACTAAAATCACTCTGAAAATTGTAGGGTCATATGAAGTTGTAATAGAGAGTTCTTAGGCCCAATACAAAGTTCTCAACGAATACTTTATAACGATATTTTCAGATTCTAAAATCGATAACGGAGGTAAAAATATGGCTCGTCAAAGTTTCTCACTTAAAACTATCATATTTTATTTTTTTCGATTTCTTTTCAAGTCGCTACTTTCTTCTTAATTTTCAGCAATTTATTATAATCAAAATTGAACTTCCAATGTACCATTTTGAAATACTCATGGTCTAGTTTCACATGTCCTTACCGGAAGGCAATATGGTCGACTATAGAAAAAGTTAAGACTCGTCAAAATATGTTGTTTAAAACTAACATTTCAAATTACCAACCTTCTTTATTAAAGTTTTTCAAGGCAAGTAGATCAATCGAATACGTGTTTACAATAACCATTTCAAAGGACATTCCAAACTCTACACGATGATATTCTCAAATAGTCAAAGCAGATAACGAAACTAAGGGTTTAGACATCTTGAAATTATATGAATTAACTTTTGTCTATTATTTTTCAATGTTGAGAGGAATTCTTAGTTCCACTTTGAAGTACACTTTATATACTTCAATCCATATCTTCCTAATGCCTGTGGTTCCATCATCACCCGTCGAGAATCAAGAGTCCACAATTTATATCCATCTTCGCCTACTGAGACTCGAGATACTACATCAGAAATTATATTATATCAATAAGGCCTGGCCTATTTATATAAGGCACTCAACGTGCCTATCCGCAGTCCCAAAGCCACCAAGAGACATCACGACACAACTCATATACCGACACTGGATCACCAACATCCTATCCTCGACTACCCTTAATGACCGTCAGGAACCTCAAGTAGGCGTATATGTCCAGACGCGAAATAAAATACGTTATACTTGTAGGGAGATTCTACTATCATCCACGTTATTCTTTCTCAATATACTCTTTATCTCTTTCTTTGCCATTTATGAATGACTTCTTCAAAGTCCATACAATGCACATGCCCATGAATGTCAACATATATCTCGTACACCAATTCTATGTCATAATCACGTAATATAGCATTTCAATGATATTCATGTGCATTAATAACATACCATATCATCAAATCATGTCTCCCATGCTCTCACCATATACAAAAACATTTGCCACATCATATTTAACATATATTGCACCAATAATATATCTCACATTATCATTTAGGAGAACATAATAATATAAATATTATTGTTTTGCATTGTAGTTGAAACGTTACTTATCTCACTCTTTGATTTTCCTGGAGTTCACGACTTTATTCCTCAATATTTTGTGCCACTAATATCCGCCACTAATATCCGCTTGGATACAAACTAGAATGACCATCACTCCTTACCTATCATATATATAAACTATAATTTAGTTGGTGATAATATTATATCTCAACTAATAAATTACAACTTAGGGTCCAATAAATAATATGAAATTAAAGTGGGTCATCTAACTATAAAATATTTTATCGAAATAATTATAGGGATCAATTTTAATTTAGAGAGGATTGACCCAGTTTATTACACCTCATACGAAAATTAATGTAATTCTCATATGGAAAATAATAGTAACACTGTGCGTTTTATAAACTGTTTTATTTATGATTTTGAGGTAAAAAGTAATTGAAAATTGGAAAGAGAAAATGTGTGTGGTTAAAAAGTGATTTAGAAAATTATGTAATTTATAAACTGATTTACAAACCAATTTATTTTATTTACCAACCACTTGCATAATCATAACATGAATAATATAAATTTATTATATTATATAATAATATAATATTACAATAATAATAAATAAATAAAAGACAACAATTACCTTTCAGAAGGGGTCGATCCCTCCTTTTGGGGGGGGGGGGTGTCGATCCCCCTTCAAAAAAAAAAAATGGGGGTCAAACCATCGGAGTTGAAATGTCCCTTCATTTTAAATTTGAACAGCAAATGAACTTATTTATAGTTTTATTAAGGACAAAGATGTAATTAAACAAATTATTTTATTTCCTTTTTTATGCTCATAAAATATAAAACTTATATTTAGTCCCAATGGTCATCAAAATACTAAAATCACTTTGAATTTTATTGGGTCATATGAAGTTATAATAGAGAATTCTTACTATCAATATACAAAGTTATCAAGGAGTACTTGATAACAATATTTTCGAATTTTAAAATTGATAATCGAGATAAAAGTTATGGCTCGTCAAATTAGCCACTTAAAAAAAAATTTATATTATCTTTTTCGATTTCTTTTCAAGTGGCTAATTTCGTCTTATTTTTCGATAATATTATTTTCATCAAAATTGAACTTCCAATGTAAAAATTCTACCTAAAGAAATCAAAATCTACAAAATAACACCAGCTACAAGCCGCTGAACAAAGACTTGAATTTTGAGAGAATGTATGATTGAAAAGATGTTGAACTGTAAGAAAGTAGTGGATAAAAATGTGTGATAAAAAATAAGTTTGAAGTTAAAGTGGTCTAAAATTTCTCGAAATAAACAGATGCTAAATATAATAATGACATATATAGTTCAGTTGATGCTTAACACGAGTCTTAAGTATCACTAATTAATAGGGCATAACATTCATTGGAATACTATATAAAATATGCTTATTTTTTTAATGACTTAAGTGTCCAAATTTCGCCTGACTAATCTTAAGAGAGTGACCTTCCCCTTGTTTGCCCACTTTGTAAATCCGGATGTGAATATAGCCTATGCATGCTTGGAGTAAATCGAGTAACAATTCTCCTCTTCTATGAACCACCATTTACGTCGTGCGGACTGGACATCCGGATGGGCGACATGACCCACAATGATCCTACATTCATGTAAAAATTTACCTTCCAATATTTAAATGCTACATTTCAAGAGTCAAAATTCGAACATTTGATCATTTAATTTCAATTTTTCATACTTTATCCCTGCACCATATCTGTGGACGCAAAATATTCTTAATTATTGAATGCGGTCTTAGTGAGGAATCATCTACATAAAATAAAAGTTCCAATGAATTAAAGTAACTTGAATACCACTTTTTTGGACACTACCAATCCGTTAAGATAAGGAAGAATAATAGTCATCAACTCATCATAAAAGCTGGAATAATATAAACTTCGTAAGACAAGATATTGGCTCGTTTCCTAATATGCTAATGGTATGTTTGAGAGAGATTTATCTTAATTTTTATCAAATTCAAAATTAACAATTAATTATAACCACAAATTTTATGGTGCCACAATTTTTTACCACATATCGCATTAAATTTTATCAAAATTCACTAAAAAATTGATTTTAATCTCAAACACGGGTTAAATATATATATTTGTCAAAATAATATGGTAAATTGCATACTTTTTTATTTATAAAGAAAAAAGAAGAAGTATATACTAATTTTGAGAATTAACTTAACTACGGATATCAATTAAAAAGCACCTTAAATGTCAGTCTAGATCTACTTTCCCAATATGCTATTCCCTTATCTGTTCACACAATTAAAATTATACATATCATAATTTTTTAATGTAATTGCTTATATATGTTTAAAATGTGTTTGGTATGTGTGTACAATTATAAATGGGGAGACAATAGATCTTGACTTTTTAAATGTAGGCTTTAAAATTGTTTCGAAAGAATAAAAGTTACAAGGGCTTATTTATAGTTTAAAATATGATTTATTTATTTATTTTAATGAATTTATAAAAATAATAATTAATGTTTCCAAAAATCTCGGACATTTTTTTGAATATTTGTGTATTCTATTATTTCCTCTTGATGCAACCTAGACCCAGCCTATAAATAGAAATGAACCTCACTATATCTCCAAGCTAACTTGATCATGCCAATGCTACAACTCAATTTGCCTCCCAAACCTAAGCAAGCAGAAATGATTCTCACAGAACAGCAGCTGCTTGGTATTTTCCAACGCCATGACAAAAATGGCGATGGCTGTCTTGACAAACAAGAGTTGAAACTCGCCTTCAAGGAGCTAGGTGCCTACAGCCCCGGATATAGAGCTTATCGGGCTCTCAGTAATGCTGATATTGACGGAGATGGACATATCAGTGATGATGAGATGAATGCCCTCGTCAAATATGCTGCTCAATTTCAATATACAATCAAGTAGAGTTGTGTTGTGTGTGTGTTTGGTAAGGTGTGACCCAAACTCCACTGTATTCCACTGCACAACTATGTATAATAGGTACTTGTAACTGTAACTTCAAGTTTGCTATGATCATGAAGGAAAATAAGGTTTAACTTCCTCGCTTGCTACTTATAAGTTTTTGTTTACCTCTCTGTCTTCGAAAAAATCAATGGTTTTTAAGTCTCATCACCAATGATTATTGGAGATCATGTTCATCAAAGTAGACACAATTTTACTGGTTGTATAAAGAACTTGACCAACTACTTGACAATCTAGTCTAGTATAAAACTATTATAAGAATTATTTTATTAAGAGTACGCCCGTTTATGCTCTACATATAGGCATGACAAAAATACCCGATCTGCCCCGAACCCGAAGAATATCTACCTTGCGGATCAGCGGGGCAGATCATAGCAGATCAATCTGCCCCATGCGATCACGAATATGTATCGGGTAGGGTGATTCGCGCTGTATGATTATAAAAAAAAAAAAAAAAAAAACCAACATGCAGTAGAAAACACCCTAAAAATCAATTCAATCCCACTACCCTCACAGCCTCACTCCTTCAAACTCTTCATTTCACACCTGAGACCTCAACCTTCTCGCTCTCCGCTGCCTTCATCTGAACCTTCTCTCTCAAACTCCCACTCTCAATTTCGCAGCTTCGCTGGACCCTGTCTAGTCTTTCCTTTCCCGTCTTCGTCAGCCCTAAAGAACTCGTCTCTTACTCTCCCCACCGCTCACCGACTCACCTCCCCGCTTGTTTCATTTTTTTTTATCATTTATCAATGAATAATGCTATTTGTAGTTAGCGACTATCGCAGTCGCCTTACGTGGCATACACTTGGCAGAAGGTTATTTGACGCATTAATGTTGTAGTTTTTTTATTGACTAGTGCATCAAATAACCACCCGCCAAGTTTATGCCAGGATCGGCAACTACCGCAGTTAGTGGCTACAAATAGCATTATTCTTTATTTATAGGTATCGATTAAGACTAAATTGGAAATTTTGGCTGCACAAATTAACAAGAACTAACATTTATTTTTTTCCGTTATTTCCATTTTTTCTTAAAGTTTATTGATTCTTTATTGAAACTGAATAGTTTGTTCATGTTGATGTATCATGTATTTGTCTTTGATTTTTTGCTAAATCATAAATCAAAAGGTAAGAATAGATTTGGTACTGTGAGATTTATTGACTAGAAGGAGTTGCTGAACAGAGTCAACAATTTTAGTTTGGTAATGGTGATACAGTATTTCTGCTATGCTTTTCACAGGAGAGATAAAATAGATTAAATGCTCTGAAAATGAAGTTTTTGTATGAACCATTGACTGTGTTCTATAGCATTTGAGAATGAGTACATGATTTTGGAGACTTCAATTCCTATTTTCATTTCCTCTGGTGAATTGAGTGGGTTACTTAACTAACATTTAAATACCACGTACACTCCTTGATCATTTCTTTAATCAATGACTTATTTTTGTCATAGATGTTAGAAAATCAAATTAAACGCCTTATTACTACACCATATACAAGTATTTGTAATTCGAGAAAATTACCAATTGATTAAGGTAATACTATTGCTGAAAATCTACCACGAGAATCTCAAATAGAAACAGATAGAGGCCAAGATCCAATTTACCTTAGTGAAGAGGAGCATAATAGTAGTGAATGTATTGGTTCAAAGAGAAAATCGAGATTTTATTTAGAGGTATAGCAAGATTTCGAGGGAATCAAAATTGGAAAAGATTGGAAGACGATTTGCAACCATTTTAATTCTAAATTGGTTGGTGATACAAGTAAAGGATAAACTCACTTGAAAAAACATCTAAATGGATGTCATTTTCGTAATGAAGTAAATAGTAATTCTCGACAAGGAATATTGAATTTCACAAAGGACATTAAGGGTAAAGTTAGGATGGGTACGTACAATTTTTATCAAGTGTAGGAATAGTCTTGGGAAGGCCATTGTTTTACATAAGTATCCACTATTTATAGTTGACCATATTGGATTTAGAAACTTCTTGAATGACATCCAAACAATGTTCAAAGTCCCTTCTCATAAACTTCAAAAATTATTTCTACTTATCCGATACTCGACTTTTCATGTGTGTGTGTAAACAGTCAAAGTCAAATGCGTACCCACATAAAAATATACTCAACATTATATGACTATGTTGTGATTCAAACTCTTTTTTGGAGCAATTTTCAAAAAATGAATCTTGATTTTCCATTTGAGTTAACTGAATGTCACTTGCTCATCATTAGCCCTAAGTTTTACCCCTACTTTTTCTATAACGATAAGGCTCTTCCCGTTGCAATGAAAGGTCGACCTGAGATCGAAAGCATCCTGTTGCCCTCCTACATGTCCAAAATTACAAAGTCAACTAGAAAAATGAATTTTTCCACTTTTACTAGAACATCCTCAATGATCCCATATGAATGTCTAATTGAGCGATCAGTCAGCTGCAAAATTAGTGACGTAAGTTTGAAATCTCCTAATCTTAGCTTCTTGTAGTTATTCTCACTTCACCCTTACCCCCATATTTAACAACCTACTCACATGAAATAATGCGAGCTCCATCATAGATGGGTGGTCCCCACAAACCAATGTGAGTCAGTTGTCAATAAAGATGGCAATAGGACAGGTTCGGGGCAGGTACCCTCGCCCCACGAGATGAACATCAAATTCATACATGCCCCATGACTCGCTAAGTCATAACGGGGCGAGGCATCCAATACCCGCCCCGCCCCGTTCACCCCGTTTATTTTTTTTTTTTCTTTTTCTTTTTTTAAAAAAAAATTATTTGAACAATTTTTTTCACTTGTTTTATTATTAATTTCATCCCTCATAATTAAACAACTTTTTAAAACAACACAATATCAAACAACATTTTTTCTAACAAGATCATACAATATATTTAAATACTCATCATAAACAAAAATTAACAAAATATAATATGTTTTCAAACTATATAGTAAAAAAAATTAATTATTTTTTAGTATAAGTTGCGGGGCGGATCACTAGCGAGGCGGGTCAAACAAAACCCAACTCGTCCCATACCCGCTTCGGGTCTTCATTTTAATCTCATACCTGCCCCTTCAACTCGCGGGGCGACTTTTTTTCGTTCCATTAAGGTCGGGTACCCATCGAGCTCGGAGCGAATCGAGTTTTTCTGTCATCCCTAGTTGTCAAGAATAGGGTCAAGGATGGGGTGAGTGTAGCATTGTCCTTCCTACATTTCTTCGAAACATTAAAAGTAAAAATATAACATCTAAAATTTTTGTAACAAGAATTACTGAATTTCCACAGTTATTACAACAACAATAAGATTGCTAGATGCAACCAAATAAGTTTTAAATAGTGAGTTACAAGAAATGTTCAGTGTCTATGGCAAATAATCCTAAGATGGCGCAAAAGTGAAGAAAAGATATTTCTTTACATGCGCAACCTGCTAGATATGCTGAAGGAACTAACTTTCATGGGGGTTGCAACCACCAGTGGTGCTTCGGGGGAGTCGCTGACTGCAAATTTCTCGTGCATGAAACGACTATCAACAATAGAGTCGTCTTTCAGAACTATCTTGTAGCAGTAGCAGCTTTTCAATCCCACCTGATTCACGTAACATTCATGAGAACTGTTCTTCACCTGTTGGAAGTTCCATATTACACTGAACTTCCCCACAGTTGCAACAAGGTGACGCTCCTGCTTACCGTTTTCAGTAACCTAAGCAATTTTATAAAATTCCCAAAATTAGTAAACACTGCTGCATGGCATCCATCAAGGGACATTCTTTTAGCTAATACTTTTGGTAAAATGAAATGGTTAGGGTGAGAATAAGCACAGCTGCAGTTTATATGATGCTGAAATCGAAGAAAACCTGATCTACTTCTTATTCACTGAATGATACCTATATGAAAAATATGTAGTATTTACTTTTTATGTAGGATTTTTAGTTCAAAAACTCAAGTTTTTAAAAAGTATATACTTACTTTCCAGAGAAAGTGCTTTTACTTTGTTTTTAAACTAATTTAAACACCCTCTCAGATCTGTTAAATAAATGCCACTCCCTATACCATTCAGTATCTACCATTCCTACAGGTACCATGTTTGGCCCTCTTTAAATAATATTATACATAAGCTCATGAAAATTCCCTACTTTTTAACCACACATTTTTCTAAAAATCATTATTCATTTCAAATAAACTATTTTTAAACAATAACAATATCAAACAGGGGCTTATAGTCTTGTACAGATGCATCTTCACCAGCAGACTAGGATTGACTTCAGATGGATGGAAACTGAGGCAAAGTGCACTGTTCTGTTTCGGGGATTCACTTACATCTGAAAGTATAAGCTATCATAACTAATCTAGGAATTATACCACATAAAACTAAGATCACTTCCAATCCATGAAAAAGTAAAACATAAAAGCTGGGAATAAGGAAGGCTCAATGTAGGATTAAGGTGTATCATAAACAATAAATTGGAACAACGTGATAAATGCAATGCATACAGTACCATAAACAATAAATTAGAAAAACATGATAAATGCAATACGCATACATACCCAGGAAAACTGAGCTCTGTGGAACTTATTGTTTGCTCCAGCCATATGTGAATCCAAAGGATTCAATTTCAACAATCTTGGAGCTGAGATCCTATTCCCCATACGACCAGAGAAACCGGTCTTTGTCTTCCCATCCTTGTCCGTATACAGAGTGCATACAAGAATCAAATAAGTATCAGTAGTCCCTAAAATCCATTTTCCATCATAAGTAACATCTACATGAGTAATAGGTGAACCAAGTCCTGGAAAAGCAGTCTTGGCCTGCCTCATAGAACTGCTAGAGTACAGCCTAATCTTCCCATCAAGTGACCCAACCACGATTGATCCATCACCAGTTGTGGCAAAGCACTCAAAATTAGTTCCTCTAGAAAACTGGTGTCCCTGAGTCCAATTCAACACAGGGGTGCTCTCATTTGCAATATTCTGAACCATACCATTGCGATCACGCATATCCCACCTACACAGCCTATTGTCATCCAACCCTAAGAAAGTAGACCCTGAGGGATCCATCTGAGCTCCTTTACTTTCATTCGTAATATCCCTCATTGAAATATCAGTCCCATCCTTCTCGAATTTCCACTCACTCACAATTTTTCCCGTTTCAATATCAAACTGATGCAAACCCCTCGAATGTGGCTTCCCACCGTTCATTGGACTCATGAGAAGCATATTAGTCTCAGCCCTCATCAACACAGCCTTCCTGTGAGTCGAATAGCTGGGATTAACACTCTTCCTCCCACTCAACCTTCCGTCATCAAAATTAACATAAATTCCCTTTCCTTGAATACCATGGCTACAGTTCCTAACAACTTGAATACCTGAATCACTAACCAGAAAACTGTTGTCCAAAGCACCTAATGCCAAACTCTGAATGGCCCCACCTTTTGTCGCAGCTTCCTCAAACTCCTCATTCAAATCATGGCTTTCTTTCATGGGAGTTTTTGTGGGAGTCTTATACAGACTCTCCTCCGCATCCTCCCACATCGAATCATCTGCCTCCTCTGGTTTCGCCCACCCCATAAAGTCCTTCCCATAAACCTTCACTTTATTTGCATCGGTTGCTTCGCACCCATAAGTATTCTCAAACAAGCACTCCTGATATTTCCCAACAAAAGTCTCGTACTCCTCAGGGCTAAAGAACTTAATTGCCCAAACCCCATTTGCCACGAAATCAACACGTCTCTGCTCCTTAAACGCCTTGAACTGTAAATCTTGATCCACCTTCACCCTCACTTTCACCCCGATCTTCAAGACCCACCAAGAGTTCGGGTCGGGTTCTTCATTTTCGTCATCCTCTTCATCCTCTTCCAGGCTGGATTTTTCAAAAGAGTAAGAAGTGAATTTTTCAGAAACAACCCATTTAGATTTGGGCATGTTTCCACCAACGTGTTGGAATAGCTTGACATAATTATTTGGATAATTACTTGGCGTCTGGTTATTGTACTTGAGTTTCAGAGCCTTGAGCCTCGATTCAACTTCATCTATAGACGACGGCGTTTTGGGTTTTGGGTGGTCTGTGGAAGAAGATGACGGTGTGCCGTAGTTTTCTTCTTCGTCCTCGGATCCCTGTTCACGGGTGGTTTCTTCGGATTCGGATTCGGATTCGGTTTCGTATTCAAGCTCAAGATCTTCCCGGCTGTGATTCGCTCCCATATTAGAAATCGAATTCGGATTCCGATTGTCGGTACCGAAAATAAATGGTAAGAGAAAGGAAGCTGAGCGGGATTTTGAAATTTTGAATTCTAGGATTTTTACTTTTTTGCGTCAAATTGCTGATTAGAGAGTACCGGTTTAAAAATAAAATTATCTTTAATAGACATTGTTTATTTTTTTGATAAATTGCACTCTAGTTCTAGACATTTTAATAGCATTAATTTACAATGTGTTCGGATACTTTGTTTATTTTTTTATTATAATTATTCCAATTTTCAATACAATTTTTTAACCACACATCTTTTCTCTCTCCAATTTTTAACCATTTATTTACTTCGAGATTTGAAAAAGCAAATATTTATAATCAAAAGTTGAGCAGCCGAACAAGGTGTTAATAATGATTTTTATTCAATTAAAATATTTCTCTTTTTAATTTCTCTTGAAAACAATAATTTGTCACGTATGCATAATGAATATTGTTGCATTGAAGAATTTTTTAATGTTAATGTTCATATATTTGCCACCTATATAGTAAACATTGTCTCAATGAAAATGCTCTAAGGACATTAGAGCGTCCGTGTTCGATGTTTTAAATTTAGGCTATGTTCGACTATTCATTTTAAATCAAATTTTCATATCATTTTTTTTAATTACACATGTTACGATCATAACTAAATTGGACATGACATGTCATCTATATGGGCCCACTAGGGGAGCCACAAAACATCCAGTCGTCTAATCATGACCTATAGGCCAAAACTGCGGATACCAAATTTGCTGGATCCTTATATGCCGAGGTGATACTATGCCGAGGTAACCTAAGCCGGGGTGATACTATGCCAAGGTAACCTGAGCCGGGGTGATGCTATGCCGAGGTACCCTTATGCCGAGGTACTCCTAAGCCGAGGGGAGTACCCTGAAAAGGTGACAAGACAGCTTGATGTGACAACATCTTTAAAGTGATTTGATGGTTGTTTTAACCCTATGACATGTAGTAATGATTATAACCAAAGAAATTGTTTACCTCATGAAGAGTCAGGATCTTACCACATGTAAAGTATAACACATGTCACAATCTAAGAGAATTACACCTTCTATAAATAGAGCACACTTGCCTCCAATGAGAGGGTTAGCAATTTCTCACTCTTAACAATATACTTCTCTCACTCCCTTTTCTCTTTTTTACACACTTATATCTCCCGCACCCAATATATTTATATTTGCTCAAAATGAGTACTGACTTAGGCATCAGAGTGCAAACGAGAGCCACCTCGGTCCCCTTTGCAAACTGATTGTTTGTCACAGTGCGCAGGAAGCCCACGTGTTCAAGAGGGAGAGCTGAGACGTGTTGGTCCAAGGTCCATCCGGATTTTGTGGTCAACAACACACACTCTCTCTTTTCATTTTTTAACTATACATCTTACCTAAAAACTCAAATAATACATATTATAATTCAAAATCTATTTATTTTAGCCACCAAACAGAACCTTAACCAATCTTTTTCCCCTCCCCGCGACAGGGAGGGGGAAAAAACCCCACCCCATCACAAAGGGGGTGGCAGCCCACCCCCATTTGTAAGGGGGCTGGGAAATTGCTCCGTCACAGAGAAAGAAGCAATTTCATAGATTTAACTAGTCATATAGGTAAAAAATTATATATTAAATAACATGTATAAATGTTAAAGCCACCCACCCCCTTCGTGAGGGGGTTGGGAAATTGCTCTGTCACGTAGAGATGAGCAATTTCATAAATTTAACTAGTCATATAGACAATAAAAAAAAATAAAAAAAAAATTACATGTTAAAGATAACTACTTATTATTGTTGCAATGGACGTGTTAATTTTTAGTTAAGTCTAAGAATATGATAAGTACTTATTTTTAAAATAGCAAAATTTATATATTAATATGATAATCATTTTTGAAGATCTTATTAAGTCATATAATATAAAATCAACAAAAAATTTATTTTTTTATCAATATTAAAAAAACTAAAGGAAGAAGAAAATAAATAAATAAGGGATTGGGAGAGTGAGTGGGTAGGGGTTAGGGGTAGGGTGAAATGTATTTAAACTATTGGAGAATTTTAAAACAAAAGTGTCACAACAGATGTTAAAATGCTAGCTAAATTTAACAAAAAAGTTAAAATGTTGCTAAAAAAATTCCTTTAGCAAACAAATTAACATATCCAATGTAAACATAAAATTTACTATTGGTTAACATCTCCCACTAATAAATACTTTAACACGTCCAATGTTCATGCTCTTATGTGTTCACAATTACTATCAGGTCGAATATGGTAACCATAGTGGGCATCATTATCCCTATCCACCATATACATTGGATTGATATGTGACACAAAAAATTATTTTGTTACATGGCAAATCCACAGTAGGTGTGTATGGTAATGGGTCGGGTTTGTCAAATCCATACCTTACCCACTAAAGATTTACAACCTTCATACCTACCCATATACCCATTTAAGAATGACGGGTCGAGTGTGGGTCGGAGGCGGGTATGCTTTTATACCCATTTGAAACTCATTACTAATTTTTTATTTTTTTATTTTTTTTTTATGGTTGTATATAGGTTATAAGTTAGAGGTGCTCCGTATTAACTTAAAACAGTTAAATATTGGCTTCACTTGAATTTAGCTTTTAAAAAAACTTGTTCTAGGTTGAATCTCAATAAGAGAATTTGAACAACTTTTTTAATTGTTAACAAAGTTAATAGTTTAAACATATTAAGATTTCAACGTTAACAATGTCAATAGATATTTGAGTTCTATTTTTTATTTGTTTAATATTATTATTTTACACAATCACTTTTGTTTTAAATTCAATAGATATTTGAGTTATATTTTTTTATTTTTTATTTTTTTTACACAATCATTTTTGTTTTAAATTTTATATTTTTTAAAGGAAATTAATGGGTATGTGGGTCGGGTATGAGTATTTTAGTAAAACGCACACCCGACTCATACCAATGTCGAGTTTTAAAGTTTACCTTCATACCCTAACCAATAACTTATTTAGTCTGGTAATCCCCGCTCATTTATGTCGGGTCTCCAACGGGTTTCGGATCCGTGGGTATTATTGTCATCCTCATGTTTATTATGTTCATTTTGAGCACCATATCTTAGGGGTATCAAACGGGTCGAACCGGGCTTGCTAGACCCACAAATATCACAGGCGGCCCAAGTCAGTCTCATGGGCTCATGTTTTTTTTCTAACGAACAGCTAGTCTTTGTCTGTGAATACTAAAATAATTGAAAATATAAAAACTTAAACTCCCCTCCTTCTCTTATTCGGGCTTGGGAGCAGCTACATTTAATTTCTTGTAGTGGAGTTAAAATTGTACACAAACAAAATGTTACGTGTATAATTTTTTTATTTGAAAGAAATAATTAAAAATACAGAAAAAGAAAAATGCAAATATTATAGCGTAATTGTAAAGATAATAATTAATAATATGAAATAATTACTTAAAAAAATACTATTGTTCTCCGAATTCCTCGATTAGAATTTCACTTATCCTATCTTTTAATATTTTCTCCTCAAACTGTCAATCATTCAAACATATTAAGTTCTCCAGTATGTCTTCTTTAAGCTTTGACATATATTCAGATAACACTCTACCACATACACCAAAAGCAGTCTCTGATGCTACAGTTTATACCGGATGTACTAGTAGATTTCGTGCAATCATAGAAACAACTATGTATTAACGCTTATTTAGTCTCTACCACTTAAGAATGTCAAAATTATTTCTCTCGTCCTCGTCTAACATGCTAAGAAGGTCGTGTGAGAAATGCTTAATTAACTCGCACGAAATTTCATCTGAACTATTATATGTACTAGAATAACTAGAACCACTAGGAAATGTACTAGAAGTTCCCTTCATAGTCATAAGGTAGGAAAGTAAATCATTGTCTCGATTTTGTATCACATTAGGGGAGTGAGCAGTTCTTCTAACATTTTTGTCTGACCTTTCGGCATTGATATTGTACATTTCACATAAACATTTTTCTAAATCTTTGCATGTTAAGGGGGTCCCAAAGTCAATTTCTTTGATATTGCATTTATGGTTTGTTTAGTTCTCTCCAAATTTATTCTAGGGTCTATAATCGTTGCTAATGGAAAAAATGTGTCTAAATCTTCCCAATATTTTCTAAACTTATTCTCCATTACTACAATGATTTCAGAAAAAATAGAAAATGTTTTGTACTTATTAGAATTATTGCAATGTAATAAAAATACTTCAACACTAAAGGACTAGTGAGATAATAAATATCGAATAATTCGTTTGTAGCATCGTAAAAGGGTTTCAAAAAAGTTTTAACATGAAATACAAGTTCTCAATCATTAGCCCCTAAATCAAAACTTGGGTCGTGTGAGTGCCGACCGTTGTAATATTCACATATTAAATTCTCGTAACTTTGACAATATTCAATCATTAAATAAGTTGAGTTCTATCTATATCCTACATATATAACAAATGGTCGAACTAGCATACCATTTTCTGCACAATGTACATCCAAAGCTTGTTTTCTAGAAGGTGCTATCATAATGAATTTGCAAGCATACCTACTTTTTTCAATTGATTTTCTATAAGCTTAAGACCATCTTGACTATTAAATTAAAAATGTGACACACAAAACGAACATGAAATAAGAATCCATCAAATTCAGGATTCATGTGGTTAGTTAATCTATCTATCACTGCTTTATTAATAGAAGCATTAACTAGTGTAAAACTACGAACTTTACTATCACAAAGAAATTCTCTAAGAATTGCAAGTAGTACATTGAAAATATTTGTTGTATTACGTGGATAATCAACAACTTTAAATGTCATAATTCTTTGTTCATTAACCAAGTATCGTCTATGTAATGATAAGTAATAGTTACGTAACCTCTATGATTATTGTCAGTCCACAAGTCCAAAGTAAATTATAAGTTACCATTATATTTATTTAAATCATCTAAAAAACTTCGTTTTCTCCCAAAATATTTAACAATGCAATCAGCTCGTAAAGTATTTCTAGAAATGGATTTGAACCTGGGTTGGAGATACTTCTAAATGAAATCCGTGAAATGTGGACTTTCTACAATTGAAAGCAAGAACTCACCACTCGATATGAACATGACCATACCTTCCCGACGCGCTAGATCTTGGTTGATGACCCAATTAGTTAGACTCGATTGACCGAACTATAGAGTTGATTGGTTTGCTTCAACCGAGCCCGATTTTTGACATTGTTTGTAGTGTCTGTTGAGGTGAGTTGTGCCCCCACCCTTCTTCCAAGAGAAAAGTCTATAGTAACTTTTACATTGTGCTTTATGTACTACCTTGTCCGTGTTCCCATCAGTGAGTTTAGCCGTTGTTTGAATAAAATCGAAAAAATTCCAGTAGTTCGATTTTTTCGACCTTTTCGGATTTTTATTGGAGCATGTCGTCGTGCTAGCGGAGCCAAATCCATATGCAACAACAACATCTTTATCAAAAATGTCATCCAAATTAATATGAGTTCTAGTATCTTCGATCTCATTTTCCAAGTTCACCAAATTGTAGGGAATTTGAATGTCGTTGAGACCGGAAAATTCATCAACAAATGGCTAGAAAAATAACAATAAGATTGTGAGTGTGCCATTAGAAATAATAGAATTGGAAATTTAAAAATGAAAATGAAATATGAAATTTGATACAATATTGTATGAAATATTTATAGCGGTTGGAACAAGAAGTTGAAGATTGCAATTGAGAGTTGAACTTGTGCCTTGAGAAATGAGAAATGATTAGAGAGTAGTGTAATTTATTGTAGATAGAATTGAGAGAAATGAGTAAAATTTGTATGAAAAAAATGAGGTATTTATAGAGTTAAAATTAAAAGGAAAAAAAAATAGTTAAAGTGTTAAATAATCACATTCATAATAAAAATAAATAAATAAATAAATCGTGAGAATGAGCTTTCACAAGCTGGAAAGCGAGTCGGCCAATTCCGACTCGTGAGAATGAACCATAATGAGCCTGAAATGGGCTAGCTCGCCAACCAGCCCATTTCACTGTTCGTTGGACTAGTCCACGAGTCGGTCCATGAACTTTCTGAGTCGAATTCGAACTGTTGAACAATCAATTTTTCTGTCCGATCCAAGCTCAAGTCCATTTTTTCACGAGCCGGCCGAACTTTTAACGAATCGAACCGAGCCGAATTCACGAACTGTCCAGCCCGTTTGCTATCTCTAACATCCTCACTTATTACTATATATGATAGATTAGTTTTAATTCATGTGCAATGCACGTGCCATTCTTTATTATTATTATTATTATTATTATTAATCTACTTGTATTTAATAGAGTTAAACCGTTCATATAATTTTTAATTCATCAATGTTAAGATAAAACACATGAAAAGATTAAACAAACTCACTTTGGGGAAATATAATAAAAGATGAGATAATTAAACAGTGATCCTAAAAGATGAACAATTAAGATTAAAATACGTATAAAAAAACTTTTATTAATACACATTAATTTATGTCCATACAATTAAGATTAAAAATATACGTATAATAAAAAACTTTTATTAATACACATTAATTTATGTCCATATATGTATATCTATATTCTATATATTATTAAAAGCAATTGATATTTTGTTCAATTTTGTCTTCAATTTATTTGTCAATAGTATCTGAATTCTAGGTGGTGGTTGAATGAGTGATCAAATTAGTGGACAGTTATATTTGAACATGGACAGTTAATGAAGGGATTGTGTAATTTTGTGGTAGTTAAATTAATTGATGATTAAATTAGTGGACTGTTAGAAAAAACATCACATACATACCGAACTGAAAAAGTTCTCCTCCCATTCTCACCAAAATAGTAAGAAGGGAACCACCTCTCCACGAACCCTTTTCATTTTCATTTTCACACCACAGATCAGGAATAATTTCTCTCAACAAACCATTCTAATTTTCACACCATAAACTTTGATCGTGTGATGGAAAAATATCTAGGTAATTTTGTAGCGACTGAGAATTTTTTAGTTGATTATAAAATAAATATTTAGTTTCTCAAAAACGTGTCACTATAATTTCACTCATTTTTCAATTAAAGCATGTTCGTCTAGTCTTGTCAAATATTATTTTTGAATAAGTAAAATGATGTTTAAGTCCAAATTGATTTAATTCCAAAATTCTATTTATTTTAAACTCATATTACTTTAAATCCCAATTTCAAATTTATGCTTATCCAATTTTATTTTTAATCCAACTTTTATCTTTTAAATAGTTATTTTTGATAAGGTATTTTATTTGCATTGATATTCTTGTATCCCAAGTCTTTACAATCCTATTCTAAATCAGACATTTCCATATCCAACATTCAACATTTCTATTCCAACAAATGTTCTAAAATGTGTAATGTGCGATGTGTCGAAGTCAAGAATCAAGAATTACAAGTTTAGACGTGCCAATGCAAAGAAAATGTTTCATAATGCATTTCCTATTTTTAATAATATTTTAATTATTTTTAAGACATTAAATATGTATTTTTATTTTTTACATAAAAACTAAATACACAAAATATAAAATATATATATTTTTTTTAATTTCAAAATTACTAATTCAAAGAAAATATAGATCCATAGTTGTTGTTTTATTTGTTATACTACAATTTATTTAAAAATATTTTAACTCATAAAAAAGATAAGAATAATATTCAAATTAGGAGAAGGAAGTTTAATAAATAAGAAAAATGACAAAAAAAAATTGGTTTAAAAAAAACAAAAACAAAAATAGTAAATAAAAATAATCAAAAAAAAAAGGAATCAAAACCATTGTCAAAAAGAAAAAAATAATGAAAAACATAATTGAAGAAAAAAAAAAGGACAAAAGTAACCAACATCCCTCTATAAAAGGGATGTTTCATCTCCCAGCAAAGGAGGGGAGATGAAAAGGGGTGGCTTATTTACATAGCCACCCCTGAACATTTTAGTTTTTTTTTTTTTTTTTTTGATATATTAATATGAAATATAAAATTTTAATGTTATGATATCGGTTCCTACGGTTTTTGACATGTTTGGGTTTAAAATAGCCGTTAGACCGGATTTATAACCTTTTTTTACTGGTTTTTAATCGGTTTATTACCTTTTGGCCAGTTTTGACTTGTCAACTGTTGGTTTTGACCGGTCAAAGCACATTAATGAGCGCATATGTTAAAAGCGTTGCATTTTGCAGCCGCGTCGCGCTAATGCGCGCTTAGGCGACGCCTTTCGCCGCCTTTTAGATCACTGATTCCAACTACAATACTTCCCATACCAATCTATATATACATGCATATATTCTCCATAAACATTCACGCACAGAATCATCTTCTTGGTAAGATTATACAGTTCAATTCATGCACACACATCGCCTTTAATTCGAACTCACACGCACTGCTTTCAAATTCGTAATCTCCTCCACAGCCAAACTGCAGAACTCAAATTCACAAACCTCAACTTGGTAGACTGCAACTACCAAGAACTGCCACCGCGGACCCCAACTCCCTCAATCACCAAGTTAAAGCCAATGCATTCCACACAAACCAAATCTCAAATCATCATCATAGACTTCACAACCACGATCTGCAGATTTCTTATACCCAATTGAGAACTAAAACTAGTCGAGCTTCCACCACCGCCTTCACTAAACGAACACCAACACTGCCCACTTTGCCAATAGAATCACCGTTACCAACTACCTCAAAAACTGTACTGCCCACTTCGATTTTAACACCCAAGAAAAACCCAAACTTCAATCCCAATCAATTAACTCCAAAACAAACCAAATACCAAGAAAATAGAAGAAACTCGATCCTTACCTCAATCGTCGGCCACTTTGACCGGTGTATCTCCAGAAACCACAACCTTTCCTTCTCAGTTTACCTCAATTTTTAGCACCAAATTGCCCAAAATCTTCTTCCTTTCACACCCACACCCACACCCACACCTTCAACGCCGCTACTTGACGGCGGTATCATCGTCGGATTGTCTCCGATAGCATGGAATACGGGCGGAGCTGGATCGCCATCCCTCTAATCTCTATTTGAGTATTTTGGAGAGAGAGAGAGA
Organism: Ligustrum vulgare; assembly: GCA_963555705.1. Lineage (NCBI taxonomy): Eukaryota > Viridiplantae > Streptophyta > Magnoliopsida > Lamiales > Oleaceae > Ligustrum > Ligustrum vulgare. The sequence goes on along the minus strand of OY743173.1, from coordinate 33,594,989 downwards.
GAGAGAGAGAGAGAGAGAGAGAGAGAGAGAGAGAGAGAGAGAGAGAGAGAGAGAGAGAGAGAGAGAGAGAGAGAGAGAGAGAGAGAGAGAGAGAGAGAGAGAGATTGCATCTATTATTTTAAAATTGATTTAATAAAAATTGTCCCTTAAGATCCCACCTTTGTAAAGCCTTTTATTTTGGTCCCAACTTTTAAAAATCATTTAAATCAGCCCCTTTAGTTTTAAAAGTCTTATATCGGTCTTTTGATTTTAAAAAGTTTTGATTCAGCCCTGCACTTTTAAAATAAATTAGTTAGTCCCCAAAATATTTAAAACATATGAGTCGGCCCAATAATTTTCAAAATCATTTATTTCGGTCCCAACTCTTTTCAAACACCAACTATGTTTGATTTCAATTTAAACCATAAAATTTTATTCCTCTTTTAAAAACTCCTTTGTTTTAAAACCTTTGAATTCCAAAATACTAGTTTAAGATTTATTTTATACATTGGCTGGATGAGGCGTTTAGACGTTTAGAAGATTGACATTTTTTTCGCTCAATAAACTTAAGAAATAAGGTAGATTCCTACTTTCAAACTTATTTTCTAAATTGCACATAAATAATTATTTGTATTATAGATCTTGTATGTATGATTGTGTTCATGAGAATTACTTGCTTGTTTAAGCATGGCTTTACTAGAATTACTTGCTTGTTTAAGCATGACGTTACGAGAATTACTTGCTTGTTTAAGCATGATGTTACGAGAATTTACTTACTTAAGTGCATGAGACTTGAACTTGTATTTATTATTAGTTCATGAGACTACTTGAATATCAGGATTATGTACATTATTTGTAATACCAATTATTATTATGCCTTGAGTCTACTGAGTATTTCTATGAAATGTTCACCCTTTTTTAAACTTACAAATTTTCAGATTATGGAGTTGGCGACGGAACGCGCGGTGGTGGATGTTGAAGAATTTTTAAAAAATATTTTGAGAAAATAAATTAAACACATTTAATTTCGAGATTTCAAATTTATTATTATTGTATAAGTTATTTTTGAACGTTTGAATTATTTACCATTGAGTTTTAAATGAAATTCAATTTTTAGTTGCTTCCGCTCAATTTTATTTTAAATTTGAAGTGTTGACTGTTGGAGTCGATTTTTATAAAATAATGTGGTTAAATTTAGTCATTTTTTTGCTCATATATTATTTCGAAAATTGGTTTGAAAGGATGATGTAGCGTTCCGAGTGTTTAGAACTCGGGGTGTTACAAATTTCTATCTTCATTTTTAGATTTTTCATTTTCCATAAATTATTCCACAAATTTTCTCCATTTCTGCTGCATTTTTTTCTTTTGTTTTGGAATAAATCCAGGTAAAAAAAATTATTCATTTAAGATATTTATTGCTTTTAAATTTTAACTAATGTGCTGACTTAAATTTTGCATATTTTTTGGGAACTTCTATTGGTATCTAAATCATGCTGAAATTCTGAAGCATATGGAAGAAAACTATGAACATTTCGTAGATATCTATAAGCCAGACATCCAGTATTATCAACAACTGTGAAAAGCAATAAAGGTTGAAAAGAAATTACCCAGAGACATCAACGAATTGTTCGGGTGTAACTGTCATTATCATCATTCATACGAACTTAATTTTTTATGTTGGGAACCCGAGTTGTTCTACTTACAAAAATTGATTTCTTTTAATAGATCATCCCGGTACAGGATTTTCTATTCTGTATATATAACTTGGAATAAATAATTTTGTACACAAAAAAATGAAATATATATTACCCTTGTAGCGTGCTTTACAATAATATCTTTTCCACTGCTTCTTGATTCCACCAAAGCTTCAAATTCTCAAGCTTTCCCCGGTGTTTTCCAATGGCACCTGTGCAGGTGTGTGGTTACCTTTTTTTAGATCTAGGTTACACTAGGATTAGGATTTTTTTTGTAAAGAGAAAACACACACTACATATTTTAGTGTGTGTCTCGCTACTTTGCAAATTATGTGAAGAAAAATATTCTTAGGAGACTATTTGTAACCTCTTTACAATTCAAAAACCCTACCAACCCTAGTACCATAACTCATGCCCATTTTTGCACAGCCCAATGCAGGTAATAAGCCTATTATAGTAAAGCCACCGAGGAAATTTGATCGGACCTAATTAAACTTAGTTCCAATAAATTAATTATGACCTGATCAACTCTTGATCAGTCAAAATTAATTTATTAATCACCTTCTATTCCACTAAAAAAAGGAGATTGCACTCTTAGTAAAATTAAAATTACTGAAACAAAAATCAATAATTATATCCTCCAACTTATCGTTTTTACATGTTATCCCCGTCGATCAACTCGAAATATTCAGAGCAAGCTAAAATGACTAAAATGCCCTTCTATGAATATTCATAAACTCTCAACTCTCATCTTCTATATGATAGTTCGATGTGATCACATCACATTATAGAATTCATCATTCACTGTCGAATTATTGAGCTCAAATTCAACATTCTTGGTTTAACGAGCTTGGTAGTTGGTTGGAGTATAGCATGGCAAAAGAAGCAGCTTTTGCTTGTGTTGTTATCTTTTCAAAACAAGTAGTGGAAAACAAGAGGGAGGCGACTCATTTGCTGGTCAAGGATTTACATATTGGAAAGATAAAAAGGGACTTGTTATTCATGTTGGAAAACATAATAGTTCATGTAATCAAGCTTGCATTAAGTGTGAAGCTTTGATGAATCATGAGTAACACGTTCAATCGATTTTCTTCAAGTAGTCAGAACAAATGTGAGATGAATATCCTTTCCATCTTATTGCATGAATTGATTGTGTTCGAGTCTTGTTGTGACAAGGGCATTCAATTCATGGCCATGATGAATCTGAAAATTCTCTCAATTTAGGTAACTTCTTTAGTCCAATTACAATTTCTATATGAGTATAATCATGAGGTTAAGGCTATGACATTGGAAAATACTCCTCAAAATTGCAAACTAACATCTCTTAAGGTACAAAAAGATATAATACATGCTTGTGCTACTAAAACCATGGATGTCATTATCAAAGTTATTGGTAATTTATTATTTTCGATTTTAGTTGGAGAATCTCGTGATGTGTCAATGAAGGAGCAAATGTAAGTTGTGTTATGTTATGTGAACAATGGACTTGTAAAAGAATGTTTCATAGGTCTTGAAAATGTGTCTAGTACCATAGTTATCTCACTTAAGGCTGTTATTGACAAGATATTTTCAAGATCTAACTTAAGCATTTCTAATTTGAGGGGGCAAGGTTATGATGGAGCAAGTTATATGCAACGTCAGTTAAATGGTCTTAAATGAGAACCCATGTGCCTTTTATATTCATTTTTTTGCTCATCAAGCTATAGCAAAGAAGGATATACCAATAACTATTTTCTTTCATGTGGTTGCTGATGTGGTGAATAACGTTGGAATACCATTATAATTTTTTGGTCAGCTTGACTAGCACGTTTACGGCTGCTATTGATGTACTTGAAATGATTGCTGAAAGATAGATCTAGTATTTGTAATAAAAAAAAGTGATGCACTCAATTTATTGGAGTCAGTACAATAATTTTATTTTGCATTTAATCTACATTTAATGAGAAGTATTTTGGGAATTTCAAATGATTTGTCAAAGGCACTGCAAAGGAAAGATCAAGACATTGTCAATGCAATGGACATGGTGAACGTTTGCAAAATACGACTCCAACTAATGAGAGATGATGATGGGATTCTTTCTCATAACATGTTTTTTTCCTTTTCTTTTTGTCAGGATCATTATATTGATATTCCATACTATCATCGATATACAACTTCAAGAGTTGAATTATCGTTTCTCGGAAGTAAATACTAAGTTACTCCTTTGTGTAGCTTGTCTGTGTCCACAAAATTCATTCTCGACTTTTGAAAAATGGAAGTTGATATAGCTTGCTGAGTTTTATCAACAAATTTTTTCAAAAGTAGATCTCTCCACACTCGATGATCAACTTGATAATTGCATTTTTGACACTCTCTAACAAAGAGTTTGAAGAACTGAATGGCCTCGGTGCTCTCGTACACAAGTTAGTTCTCACAAAGAAGAGTAGAGCATATTCGTTGGCTTACAAGCTTTCGACTCTGACACTAATTCTTTCAGTTTCTAATTCTATGGTAGAGAGGGTATTTTCTTCCATGAACATTATGAAGAATAGATTGCACAATCGGATTGGAGATGAGTTGATAAATGATAGCCTTATTGTTTATGTGGAGAAAGATATATTTTTAAAGATTGATAATGAAGTGAGTCTAAAAAGATATCAAAGTATGAAAACTCATAAAGAACAATTGTAAGTTACTTCAGTTTAAAATAATATTTATGTTATAATGTTGTTATTTTTTATTTTTTATTTACCTTTATTAATATCACCTACATTGAACAAAATTCTTGGGTCTGCTCCTAGGTGGGGGCAAGCCGTTGCCACGATCGCCACCTCGAACCTCGATTTTAGGTTATTTCATCTGTTTTTAACTGTTAATCTAAAGTAATTTCAAATTTAATCTTGCAAATCCAACTGATATCCAGTATAATTTATTGTCAGTTCATTAAAAAGAAAAACAAACTTCAACAAGTTTCAAGGATGGCTCTAATACCACTGTTAGGTTTCGAAGCATACATGAATAGTGAAATTAAAGATTTGAAACTATAGTCCGGATCAATCTTGCACTTAGATGAAGTTCCTGATAGATAAAATACCTTTGATGAATTCTGTGAATCCGAATACTTGCGCAGAATGTAGTAATCTAGTCACCACAACCGTCCAAACGTCAAGCCTCCGAAAGTAATCTAGACAGCAAGTTTTGATCTGAAAAAGTGGTGCTAGCAACTAAAAGACGACTACTATGATCTCTTGTAATTAACCTAGTATTTTTAGGTTCAAGTGTAACTCTAATTAGGTTAAGATAGCAGGTTTGATCCAACCCAAGTGTGGCCAAATCAGTTGGGCCCGAACACTATTTTAACAAATTTAATATTAGGGAAGAATACATAACATCACATTTAACACGTTTCTTAATCATGGTTACTCAATATTTTTTGTCATAATTACCTAATAATTGATCATAGATCATCCATAATTGGTCACATTATTTATTTGTCTCAACTTACTTGTTTTCTTGGTCATATCCCACACTTATCACAAGTCTCACAAAGTCACTATTAGTTAATATTTTGATCATATTTACTTACACAATTGGCACATCCCGTACTCTCCATAAGTCACATAAAGTCACAATTAATCAATATTTTAATCACAATTACCTAATAATTTGTCACATTCTGTACTCGTCACAATCACACAAAGTCACAATTAGTCAATGTTTTAGTTACATCTACCTAATAATTGGTCACATCACGTAGTCGTCACAAGTTGCACAAAGTCACAATTAGTCATACTTTGATCACATTTACATAATAATTAATCACAATCGCACACAACCATCACAATATATCACCCCACCCCAAAACCCCACTCCATCCTACCCTACCTACCCTAATCCCCTCTGTTCTCCCTCCCTCCCTCCCCCCCACCTACCCCACTCCACCCCACCCCACCCCACCTCACCCCACCCAAAAATCCCTCAATTGGTACTGCAAGAAGGAAGAAAAATTTGATTAGATCCCCCATCACTCAACCCCATAACTACTGCCGGAGGCATCACGAAGTCTCAAATCTGCAACCATTGTTGTCCCCTCCCACCGTTGAAGCACACATGTTACTCTCCACTCCAGAACCAACACCTAAACACCCTTAAAAACCACGGCTACTGCACCACCACCATTAACTACACAACCCAACACCACCATCGCCATCACACCATCGTTGCCCACTATTGAAGCACATACAGGTTCTTCGAAAGCAACCACCAGATCTGCAACACTACCAAAACCAACACCTAAACATCGTTAAAAATGTCGGCTAATGCACCGCCACCAACAACTAAAAATCCCCAAGACACCATCGCGAAGTCACCGCCTCTTTCTTGAAGCTTTGCCATCTATAGATCGTACTCGTAGCTACTGCTTTATCGCAGCGAGATCGCACCTGCAACGGCGATCTCACTCCTGGAGGGTGTCAGTGGTGAGATCGTCCCTGCTACACCTCGAAGGCGGAGGTGTCACCGAGAGAGAGAGAGAGAGAGAGAGAGAGAGAGAGAGAGAGAGAGAGAGAGAGAGAGAGAGATGTTGCGGTCGGAGGCGGAGGTGTCGCCTCCATGTCGTTCTTGATATCATTTCTTTTACAGTTTTATCCTGTTACACTGTTGATATACGAATAACATTTTATTACAAAACCCATCACATAAAACATTATATAAAATTATAAACATATTGGATCACCCAAAATTACAATAAAATATACAAAAAAAAAAGAACAATAATTCCAAAAGCAAGTGTTACAAAAGAATAAATATCCGTTAATAATTGGCCCAGTATCATCCATTTGGCCAAGTATCATCAGCCCACATTTTTTAAAGAAAGGCGGTTATGAAGCCCAACATGCAAGCTGCTGGGTTCTGATGTTAGAAGCCCAAAACCCGGACCATTTCGCACTTCTGAAACACGATTTTCCTGTTGCAACAGAATTCTGTTTTGGCCATGGATTTAACCACCTGGAGCGTCCAAGGCTGTTGGAATAAAAGTGGTCCATATGATCCATATGAAGGGCTTGGAAGATTAATCTTGAAGCCAGATTTTGCTCTCTCTCTCTCTCTCTCTCTCTCTCTCTCTCTCTCTCTCTCTCTCCTTCGTCTCTATTTAGGCGATTCACTTTCTCTCTCTCAACTCTCTAATTCGAAGAAATGCTTTGTGATCTTTTCTTCCTTGTTGTAATCTTTGTGATATAGTTTGAGAATATTTTGAGAGATCTTTGTGAGTATGATTTGTTCATTTTTGAGAGAGATTTTGTACGCAGTTTGTCTGCAAAATTCCATTTGTAAACTTTGTGATTCTTTACTGGTTTCATATAAAATCCTTACAGTAAGTTCTGTAAACTTTGAGATTTTGGAATAAACTTTGTGTTTTATGTTCATATTTTGGGTTAAAATTCTTTACAGTGGTATCAGAGCCTTAGGGTTTCTGATAAATGAAGAAATTTCTTTGGGTTTTTTGGGGATCTTAAAAAAAATTTCTCTTAAAACAACAAAACTTTTTTGAAAAACCTAGATCTGAAAACTCAGGGGTAACTCTTGGTGATACCTTCGAGTTTTCTAAGAGATCTGTAAATTTGGCTTACGGATCTGGTGATTTTTGGCACAAAGGTCTCTGGAAAGTTCTTGAAAGAAATTGAACAACTAATAATTTTTCTCGAATCAATCAGGTGAAATCCTTTAAATTCTAGGGTTTCTTGAATTCTTCTCCTTAATCTTTCAGTTTTTCCTCCGTTGAAGCCCTTCTTGGACCCCTCTACTTACCTTGATTCCTTTACAGAATTCGAGAATCTGAGGGAGTTTAGGGCCAACTTAAGTAGGGTTGAGGAAAAGAAAGATATTCTTTCTTTTACTCGTTGTATTTTACCTGCTCTCTGTGCTATTATATACTTTGTGATCTATTGTTGGTATTTCTATTTTGTGTTGTGACTTTTTTGTGTAGCTTGATCTTTGTGACTTCAGTCTTGCATTTTACTGCAATAATTTTGTTAGAATATTTTGTATATAGTGACGCCAAAGAAAAAGAATAAATATATGAAATTCGTTCCGACAAATGGATGGAGTAACGACAAGAAAAACAAGAAAATAGAAGAAAGGGACAAAGTAGTGGTAAGTGTTGAACACTTTGTCCTTAAGTCGAATTTACGCCACAACGGTGCCTACATGCCAGGTCCTCGAACTTCCTTTTTACGTGCTTTTTGGTCCTTTTTCCTTCTTTTCTTGTCATTTGCGATCCTACACAATATAAAACATAAAATGCATTAAGCAATACTTAATTAGGATCAAATTAACAGTAATTCGAGGTAACAAGTAAAGAAATAAAGTGCTAGTAAAGCACTTATCAGTGCTCCTTGTTGTAAGTCGCCTAAGGATTTGGTACTCCTTGTTGTAAGTTACCAATATAGTGGATTTGGCCTTGCTCATGATGGAGAGCTCGGTAACGGGGGACGTAGATCACGTTGGTTGATTGAACCTCCATAAATCGCGTTTGCATTCTCTTATCCCTTTTACTTACTTACATTGCACTTACATTATTCCATCAATTTATATTGTGTAACACTATATCTAAGTGCTATACTTGCTTTATCAATTAAGTTTACACATTTATAGCACACTGCATTGATAGTTAAGTTACTTACAACACTAAGTGCTCATACTTGTACCCATTGGTTTTTAAGTTTGAGATTATTTATCGAAAAAGTTTTATAAACCAATTCACCCCCCTCTTGGTTAGTTTACTCTTGGGCTAACAATTGGTGTCAGAGCTTAGGTGCTCATTTTTAAAAAGATTTTACAATCTTGAGTAAATGGCTAACCATAATCTTGAGGGGCATTCTACAAATCGTCCTCCTTTCTTTGATGGTACACACTATAACTATTGGAAGACTAGAATGATGATTTTTGTTCAATCAATAGATTATAATATTTGGGAAGTCATCGAAGAAGGTCCTCATAAGCTTACTAAAGTTATTAAGGTTGATGGAAAACCGGATCAAACTATTTCAAAACCTAGAGAGGAATATAATGATTTTGATAGGAGAAAATTGACTTTAAATGCTAGAGCCAAAAATATACTTTATTGTGCTTTGGATAAAAATGAATTTAATCGTATTTGTACATGTGATTCCGCATTTGATATTTGACATACATTAGAAATCACACACATGGGTACAAGCAAAGTGAAAGAAACTAAGACAAATCTTTTATTTAAAGATTTTGAAAATTTCTTTATGAAGCAAGATGAGCCCATTACTTGCATGATTACTCGTTTTACCGATATTGACAATGGTCTTAAAGGCTTTGATCATATATTTACTAACGACGAACTTGTAAGTAAAATTCTTAGGTCTCTCTCCCAAGAATGGAATCCATTAAGGATGTTGATCGAAAACACGATAGACGTCAACACACATCCATTGGAGGAGCTTTATGGAACATTGATGACTTATGAGCTCAATAATGCCGAAACAAAGGAGAGGACAAGAAAAGGAAAAGAAGAGGCCAAGCGCGAAATTGCTCTTAAATCATCACATGGTAAATGCTCATCGAACTCAAACATAAGTGATGAGGAACTTGATGATCTTGCTATCCTTATCAAGAAGTGGAGAGGCGTTCGCAACAATCATCGAATCCAAAAGAGAGACGAAAAAGATGAAAAGATTGTTTGCTATAATTGTGACAAACCCGGTCACAAAAGTACTGAGTGTCGAAGCAAGAAAAGATTCTTCAAAAAGAAAGCTCTACAAGCCACTTGGGATGAAAGTGATGATGAGCAAGATGAAGATGAGAGTCAAGATGAAATGGCCAACATATGCTTCATGACTATTGAGGATGAGGTAAATTTCTTTGATACATCTTGGACTTTGAATGATCAATGATTTAAAGATCTATTAATCTACATATTTGATTAAAACCTCTTGCACTTCATAAAATTTTTCTTACATTGAAAAGAGGTATGAGTATGAATATGAAACATGGTGCTAATATGTGTTTTATTCAAAATTTTATGTTACACACATGATTTAACCGAAATCACATGTAAATTTCAATATTTGCAGATTTTGGTCGACCGAAACTATTTTCGGCCGACCGAAAGTGTCTTTTCGGTCGAACAAGTGTTCAACCGAAAGATATTTCGGTCGACCAACTGTACGACCGAAACCAGAGTTTCGGTCGACCATTAGTCAGCCGAACGTGACTGCAGCTACCTTTCTTTTTACTCTGCAGAGTTTCGGTCGACCAACATACTTTCGGTCGACCGAAAGTGGTTGGAATTAGGGATTTTCTTTTAATTTCAAAATTTTCATATACAATCCCTAAATAACTTGAAATCATCATCTTCTCTTCATAAAACTCTTGTACTACATTACTTTTGATCACTTATTTTAGGCTTTGATTAAAAGAGTGATATGATTATTGACCAAAATTGTTTTGATACTTTTTAACTTTTTAACTCATCCACACATGATCCACCTATTCAATGAGTTGAAAATACTTTGATACTTTGACAATATGCATTGTTATACCCTTTAACTCATTTCATGCTAAAAATGTTTCACTAAAGGGGAATGCTTTACTAAGGGGGAATTCGATTACAATCAAGATATTCCACTTGTGCCCCATTATTATGCTTATCACACCTATGCTCATGATTAAGGGATAGATGCCACCTCTTTGCTTATGCCAAAAGGGGGAAAATACGGTGATGATTTGATTTGCTTGACATTGGATAATCTATATGCATAAAAAGGATTATATTATGTGCTAGATTATGCCTCATTGATTTGTATAAGATAGGGGAAATATATGCTAAAATTGAACTTATCAATTATTCTCATTTCCCTATGCTTTGATTTTATGCTTCAATTGCTTATATTATCATTACAAATCATCTTGTTTGTCATAATCAAAAAGGGGGAAATTGTTGACATATGGTCAACTTGACCTTATTGTTTTGATCATAACAAACAAGAATATATTGTGTTGCTAACAAGTGTGCTTCAAGTGTTTCATGTAATGATAAATATTCAAAGCACTCTATGTTCAAATCGTCTCTCAAAGATATAAATAAAACTATGTGATCAAGCACATGAGACGCAAAGAAGATCATGAAAGAATTGAAGATATTCAAAGATCAAAATTGAAGTTGAAAAGCATGACATGAAGATCAAGAATTCAAGCATACAAGATTAGAGTTCAAGTTCAAGAGTTGATTTAACCTATGTAAAGGTATAACACTCTCAATCTTTAGCGATGAAATTCAACGAGCTCGAAAATGATTTTTATGCATCAAGAAACTTACACGAAAATTCGTCACTTGCATAAAATATTTTTATCTTAGTAAAAAATGTCTTTCAAAGGTTATTTGATCTTAAATCATGATTATACTATGTTAAACCACTTTGAAAAACAAGTTAAAAACCTAAAAATCGTAAATTTTCATGTTTTTCAAAAGTCAACTTTCGGTCAACCGAAAGTCAACTTTCGGTCAACCAAAACTTTGGTCGACCGAAAGTTTGATCAACCGAAACTTTGGTCAACCGAAACCCCAACGGCTGAAAATGTGTAACGGCTATATTAATGTTTCGGTCGACCGAAACTCCAGAATTGGTCAACCGAAAGTTGCTGAATTTGAATATCTTGATCTATAAATAGACATCTCTCTTGCATTCATTCACAACAACATAGAAAAGATTTTATACAAATTTTCTTGTGAAAATTCATTGTTCTTACTTGGTTTATATTCATCTATTTTTATTATAAAACTTTGATTGATCTAAACTTTGTTTTATCAAATTCATCAAAGTTTTTGGAAGAAAGTTTTGTGAAGATTCTTGGTTTTATATTGTTTTAACTTCTTCAACATCTTCACACTATATTGGAATTGAAGTGTAAGTCTCTCTTTGTTCTAAACTTGTTTTAATCTTTTAAAAGAGAGAAATTCCAATTAAGGAACTTTGATTATTTGTACTACATTTTTCATTATCATTTGATTCATCAAAGTTCCATTGCCTAAACACTTTGAGCTTAAATTATTGTTAATTATTCAAGTGTGGCATCTCTTGGTACTTAAATTGATTCAATATTTTAACAAGAGACCATTTGAAAAACTTTGTTTGATTGCATTGAACTTTTCATTATCATTTGCATCAAAGTTTTTCTCTAACACTCGAGCTTAATTCATTGCTATCTATTGAAGTGTTAGCTTAACTCTCTTGGTACTTAATTTGAGTATATCATTTGTCAAGAGAGTTATTTCAATTGTAAATTCAATTCATTATATCTTGTGGTTTCGAGAGCCTTGTGAAAACTCGATTGTTGGTTTCGAGAGCCTCGTGAAAACTCGATTGTTGGTTAAGGATAGGTGCTCCTTGTTTTAAGTCGCCTAAGGATTTGGTACTCCTTGTTGTAAGTTACCAATATAGTGGATTTGGCCTTGCTCGTGACGGAGAGCTCGGTAACGGGGGACATAGATCACGTTGGTTGATTGAACCTCCATAAATCGCGTTTGCATTCTCTTATCCCTTTTACTTACTTACATTGCACTTACATTATTCTATCAATTTATATTGTGTAACACTATATCTAAGTGCTATACTTGCTTTATCAATTAAGTTTACACATTTATAGCACACTACATTGATAGTTAAGTTACTTACAACACTAAGTGCTCATACTTGTACCCATTGGTTTTTAAGTTTGAGATTATTTATCGAAAAAGTTTTATAAACCAATTCACCCCCTCTTGGTTAGTTTACTCTTGGGCTAACAATAGTGTGCAAAGGTTTCAGGCCAGGTTTCATCAAATTGGCTTCCACAAATTTTTTTTGTGGAAACAATTCTTTAGCTATAAGTTTTATCCTTCACTGGATCCTGAAGAAAACATAGACAAAATTTAATAGAATAACTCAAAATCTTTTAAATGCTGGTGAAAAAAACTACTGAAGATCAAAAAGTTGTTTGTCTATTAAATGGCATGGGAGAAAAATACAAAGATATTAGAAATACTTTGGAATATGGTGGTCAGAAATTAACTGTTGAAAATAATTCATACATCCCTTAAGAATAAAGAACTTGAATCTAAATCAGAACATAAGGAGGCCTATAATGTAGAGTCCACAATACCAAGAGGTAAAAACTGATTCAGAGGTAATAATAAAACCTGAAACTACAATAGGAACAATCCTAGGCAGACCAAAGATTACCAGAATAAGAAAAATATACCTAACAAACCTAGAGATAAGAGATTTGATACTAATAGGTTTGATAATCAGAAGTTTGATCATAACATGTTTGAGGATAAAAGGTATGTTGATAAGAGGTTTGACAAGAAGTATGATGATATTAAAATACCCAATAAATACTATTATTGAGGAAAAATAGGTCATCTAGTTAATGAATGCTTTAAGAAAATAGGGGATAGCAAAAATAATCAACAAGAAACTGTGGATATACAGAATAATAGTGGGGTTGTGTACGTGACCACTACTTCTAAAATGAAAGATGAACAGATTCTTGACTTTGGCTGTACTTTTCATATGTGCCCTTATAGGGATTTATTTGATAATTTCTCTATGCGTGCTACTGGTTCTGTGAAACTTGAGAATGATGTATCTTGTGACATTAAGGGGGTTGGGGAAGTAGTATTAAAACTTAGTGATAATAATACCTTGATCTTAAATTAAACCAGATATGTCCCTAATTTAGGGAGAAATCTCATCTCCTTAGGAGTATTAGATGATGAAGGCTATGACATTAGAGTCGGTAATGGATACACTAAAATTTTGAGAAATAATTTGTTGATTGCTAGTACAGCCAAGTCCACTATTATAAACATTATTTCTATACAGACCTATTCGCCTACTTCTTTTACTATTGAAAATAATAATAATGACTTGTCTGATCTTTGGCATAAAAGACTAGGTCATGTAGGAAAAAAAGTCTCAGACTTTTAGAGAAAAATGGGGTATTTGTTAAAGACATTTTACAAAAACTTTCATTTTGTGAAAAATGTACCTCAGGTAAACAAAAAGTCTCATCTTTTGGAAAAGGGACACATAAATCAAAAGACATTCTTGAATATTTGCATGCAGACTTGTGGGGTCCTACCCTTATCAATACTGTTTCTGATTTTAAATATTTTCTGCTTATTGTTGATGACTATTTCAGAAAATCTTGGGTTCATTTGTTGAAATCCAAAGACCGATCTGTTTCTGTTTTCAAAAACTAGATTACCTTGGTTGAAAATTTGAAAAATAAAAGAGTTAAAACAATCAGAACTGATAATGGTTTAGAGTTCTGCAATTTTAAATTTGATGATTTTGTAAACACCAAGGTATTCTCAGACATAAGACTGTTTCATACAGTTCATAGCAAAATGGGGTTGCTGAAAGGATGAACAGAACCTTGCTTGATAGAACAAGGTATATGTTGATCCAGTCAAATTTACCAAAAATATTTTGGGGGGAAGCAGTTAAAACTGCATCTTTTTTGATAAATAAATGTCCTTCAAGTGCAGTGAACTATAACATTCCAGATTAGATCTGGAATGCTGCATTTCTTGGTTACTCATTTCTTAAAGTTTTTGGTTGTGCAGCTTATGCACATCATATTCAATCCAAACTTGATCCTAGATCTTTAAAATGTGTTTTTATTGGTTATGGGGAAGGGGTAAAAGGGTACAGACTGTGGGTTAAAGAGCAAAAATGTTTTAAAGTAATTTTAAGCAGGTCAGTTATTTTTAATGAAAATATTTTTCCCTGCAAGTTTGAAAAATATGAAAATCCACTTTGTGAAAAGGATTTTGGACTACTGAAGTGAGTTTTGATGATACTCACATTCAGCTGGAGCAACCCCAACATATACCTACTAATCTTTGTGATTACCAAATAGTTAGGGACAAAACTAGGAGAAATATTAGACCTCTAGCTAGACTTGATGACTTTGAATATTACTCTGCCTCTACTTTGTCTACTTCTTTAGATTCTAAACCATGCTCTTTTGAAGAAGCAATGGAATCTAAGGATAGTAACCTATGGCTTGCTTCCATGAAAGAGGAAATGAGCTCTTTGATTAAGAACCAAACCTGGACTTTAGTTGAAAAACCTCCTGATAAGAAACTAATTGACTTTAAGTGGATTTTCAAAATAAAAGATGGGGAATTTGAAGGGGGGTAAACCTAGATACAAAGCAAGGTTAGTTGCAAAAGGGTTTTCTCAAAAGGAAGGGATAGATTATACTGAAATCTTTTCTCCTGTTGTGAAATATACATCTATCAGAATATTATTTGCTTTAGTTGTTCAAAATGACTTAGAACTTGAGCAGATGGATGTCAAAACTGCTTTTCTGTATGGCCTGCTTGATGAAACTATTTACATGACTCAACCAAAAGGCTTTGAGAAGAAAAATAAATCTGATCTAGTGTGCCTACTTCAGAAATCACTTTATGGACTGAAAAAAACACCTAGACAGTGGTATAAGAGATTTGACTCTTATATCCAAAGTTCAAATTTTCAGAAAAGCCAATATGATCCCTGTTTTTTACTTTAAAAATGATAAATTTGATTCTATGTACCTATTATTGTATGTGGATGATATTTTAATTGCTGGTAAAAATTTGCACGGTATTTCCTGTCTTAAAGAAAATTTGAAAGCTAAATTTGAAATGAAAGACCCTGATCCAGCTAGAAAAATTCTTGGAATTGATATTTTTAGAAACAAAAATGAAGGAAAACTATTTTTGAATCAATGCAATTACAATGAAAAAGTTTTATCTTTTTTATTCAAAACCTGTTTCACTTCCACTTCCAAGTTATTTCAAATTATCAAGTGATCAGTGTCCTAAATCTGCAGAGCAGGAGCACAAAATGCATAATGTGCCTTACTCCAATGCAGTTGGGTTTGTGATGTATCTTATGGTCTCAACCAGGCCTAATATTGCCTTCTTTGTTAGTGTCTTAAGTAGATTTATGAGTAGTCCAGGAGAACCACACTGGGAAGCTCCGAAATATCTGAAAGGCACTTTAAATTTGAGTCTTATGTATTCTAAGTCTGCAAATGATTTAAAACTAAAAGGCTTTGTAGATTCTGATTTTACTGGAAACATTGACAACAGAAAATCTACTCCAGCCTATTTTTTTTACCTTAAATAATTCCCGTATTAGTTGGAAAGCACAACTACAGAAATTAGTTGCCCTTTCTTCAACTGAGGCCGAATACATTGCTACCACAGATGATGTAAAAAAATGCATGTGGCTGAGGGGATTACTTAATGAAATTGGTTGTTTAAATAAGTCTGAAGTTGAAATTTGCACTAATAGTCAAAGTACCTTATATCTTAGCAAGAATCCTGTTTTTCATAACAGATCAAAATACATTGATGTAAAATTTCATTTTATAAGAGATATTAATGAAAAGGGATTCATAAAACTTGTAAAAATTCCTACTCAACTCAATCCAGCAGATTCTGCAACCAAAGTGATCCCTATAGCTAAATTTAAAGATGCTCTTAGATTGCTTAATATTGTTGAACTTGATATTGCTTCTTTGTACCTTTGTAGGAAACCAAATATGGATGTTGACTGCACCAATTAAGGGGAAGATTTGTTAATAATTGGTCCAGTATCATCCATTTGGCCCAGTATCATCAGTCCACATGTTTTAGAAGAAAGCCGGTTATGAAGCCCAACATGCAAGCTGCTGGGCTCTAATGTTAGAAGCCTAAAACCCGGACCATTTCGCACTTTGGAAACACGATTTTCTTATTGCAATAGAATTCAGTTTTGGCCGTTGATTTAACCACCTGGAGCATCCAAGGCCTTTGGATTAAAAGTCGTCTATATGGTCCAAATGAAGGGTCTGGAAGATTACTCTCTCTCTCTCTCTCTCTCTCTCTCTCTCTCTCTCTCTCTCTCTCTCTCTCTCTCTCCCCCCCCTCCCCCCTTCGTCTCTATTTAGGAAATTCACTTTCTCTCTCTCTCAACTCTCTAATTCAAAGAAATGCTTTGTCATCTTTTTTTCTTTGTTGTAATCTTTGTGATATAGTTCGAGAATATTTTAAGAGCTCTTTGTGAGTACGATTTGTTCGTTTTTGAGGGAGATTTTGTATGCAGTTTGTCTGCAAAATTCCATTTGTATACTCTGTGATTCTTTACTGGTTTCATATAAAATCCTTACAGTAAGTTCTGTAAACTTTGAGATTTTGGAATAAACTTTGTATTTTTTGTTCATGTTCTGGGTTAAAATTCTTTACAATATCGAACAAAACAAAATAAAAATATGCAAGAACCATATTCAATGAATTGGACCTCCATTTTTTTATAACAGCTATCCACCAACTACTCCCACAACCCTTCCAAATAGTGAACCTGTAATTATTCATTCAGCGAAGCTACAGTGTATAATAGATGTCGAAAACCCACAAGTTAATGGTTCAGAATGCATATATACTTAAAAGTCAATAAATACATAGGTCACATTGTCCATCGGGGCGACCTCGAATCCATAATACATACACAAACCTTGTAGGGATGACAACTGTCGTTGCTACAGAACTCTATAGCAACGACATCTATGACAATGTCGCCCCTATAGGCTCTATATGTATTATTGAAAAAAATAATAATGACAAATCGACTATAAACTAAGCAGGAGGCATATATTTAAAGCACTATTATATCATCTGTAGAACCTCTTGTATTATCAAACAGAGATTTATCATCAAAGTTTCAAGTTCCGAAATAGGATACAAAAAATTACACGTATTAGCGCAAAGAATTCCAAGATGCAGTATTATGAAGACAAGTAACACCTGGCTGTATAATATACTATTTATATTATACAAGTGAACAACCAATTTTTTGCACAGCTGAAACTTGGAGAAAAGACTCATAATTATAAATGGCATGCTCTACAAAAATATAATTGATTAGAATAATATACTAATACATTAAATTTGGTTACAACAGCATAGATCAATAACCAAACATTTTAATGATTGCTTCTAGGTTGATTTATTATCAGACCAAGTAACCCACATTTTCGATAGATTTTAGGTTTGTTACGTAAACTAGTAATTGCAGTCTTGCGATGCACGAAAGATATAATTAACAATTATTTATTAAACATAAGTTGTAAAAATACAATGTCGACATAAATTGTGCATTCATATATAATGAAAAATACCCAGAAAAGTAAAATATAAAATTTCAACTTGTATATTTCTTTTAACAGCTAATTGTTCATTTTCTAGTTTTCTTAGTCTATTTAGGCGAAGTTAGAAATGGACATGTGACTTATTTTGTACTTTACAAATTTGATTTGATGACTGAAGTCGAGCTTATAATTACTTGATTTCTAAAAGTTGAAATATTTACAATTTTCAAATCGTAAAATGAAATAAAGAGGCTAATAAACATTTACAGAATTAATTTATCGACTCGCCGTATAGCACTATAAGAATTTGTACTAACCATCTTAATGCAATAATTGATACTTAATTTATTAAACAAATATTTCATTTCATTACATGTAAAAAAACAAATACATTACGACTAAAATTTACCTAACATTTTAAAAAATAAAAAATTGCTCAAACTTAAATTAAATGTTGCAATTTGTTAAACTTATACTTGACAAACTTATACGCAATCCTATATTAATATGAATGTAACAAATAAGTAATATGAAACACAAATTTTAATTAAATTTTATTGAATGAAGATTGCAAATATAATTAACTTTATATGCAAAAACCCATCTACACATCTCAATTTATAAACGGGGGTTTAACCCACAATACATAAGACTTTATCACTTATTTGTATAAAATTGATTCTTCAAAAATAATTTTTCTCAATATTCATTCTCAAACACACATTCTTTAAAACTCATTTTCCACAATTGCACATAATATTTTTGTGTAATTAAATAAACGTGTTGATCATATTCTATTTTTAAATAGATGATTTTGCTAACACCTTCTATTTTACAAATTGAACCAATGAGTTTATCAGAACCTAAAGTCGTAGAAAATTAAATGATTTAGTTGAGTTTATTTAGAAATATCGAATATCTATTATTTCTATCAACATGATAAGAAAAAGATTCAAAATTAATCATTTAGGTCAAATTGAATTTATGTACGAAATGGTAGGTATCATTTTAGGACTTGATTGGATGTTGGAAAAAGTAAAAAGTATAAGTAAAATTTTTACATTTAGCATTTAAGAGGATTTTACGAATGATATGTTTAAAGTTTGCTCTCATTTGTTAGCTTGTATTAAATTTTTCGTTGAGATTTTGGATTTGATACCCATATTGCATATTTTTTGACTTCAAAATAATGCAATAATTATCAAAAGAAAAAAAAATCTATAATTTGACTTTTTATAAAATTTTTTTTTTGCATAAATCCATAAATCAATTACTACATACATTAATTGAACTTTCCTAATTCATGTATTAAAATAAATTGATAAAAATAAGAAATTTCCTAAAATGGTATGTGAAAATGGACGGGAAACTATGTGCGTAAAATGAAATTTTCTTTTTTTAAAAACTTTGTACTACAGAATTAGGCTCATTCAATACATGTGCATAACTCAACTTACATATTCTCCTTAAGATCAATGTTTTTCTTTTTATATATTGTTCTTCATCATATTCTTCCTCAAAAGAGGTGTATGATAGACTTTTTTGGTATAATTTGATTTTTTAAGCATTAATTATTAATTTCAAGTGTTTTTCTAAAAAAATAATCATTAATTTTAATAAATATTGTTACATTGATTAATTCTTCTTTCTTCATATTGACAATTTCTTTATTCATATTGTTACATTATTATTTTAATAAAAATTATTGATCGATCAATTGTTTAATAGAAATTATATGAACTAATTGTTAAAATCTGTAATATATTTTTGCTTATTTTAGTTATTTAAATTTATAATGAAAAATAGAAAAACAGAATGAGTAAACAAATAAAAATAATGTGAAAATGATGATGAATTGAAGAAATATTAAATTTGTAAAATTTACCCAACTTAATTGAATTTGGCTTAAAAGCTCGTATAGTTATTATTTATTTTAATTGGATGAGAAAAAATAGAACATAAATTAATCATCTATGACTAAAATGAATTTATTCAACTAATTATAGATAATATTATAGGACTTAAATGATATAATTTAAAATGAATTATATATTGAGAAAAAATAAAAAATGCAAAATAAAACTTCACCTTTAATTTTTGATATGATTTTACGGACAATATATTTACAATTTGCTCCCACTTGTTAGTTTGCATTAAACTTCTCAATGTGATCTTTAATTTGACATTCGTAGTACATATTTTTCGATTTCAAAATAATACAATAATTATTAAAAGAATAATAATAAAATAAAAAAATAACATTTTAATGTTATTAATGGTATAATGTTATTAATGGTATAGCACGGATTTCAGTGCAATTAATGATACATGTAAAATAATAATTGCTAAAATATTTAATATATTATTTTTTCTCAAAAAATTTCCAAACTTAGAAATTTTTTTTTTGCTTGCAGAAAACTATGTGTGCATTTTGGTGACCGCTATTCTACTTTTATATATACTAGTGATTTCGATCAAAATTTATGAAATTATGTTAATTATACAATCGTATCAAATAAAACCATAGTACAATAACATTTAATATAAAATATTATCGAATTCAAAACTTAAAAAAAAATATAATCAAAATAAGAAATAAAACATTTACAAAACTAATTTCAATTAGGAAATCTTGATCTTTATATGATTTTTTTTTCTATTTAAATTTTTTCTTTTAAAAAATATTTTTATTTATTATTTATTTGTTCATTGAACTTTCTTCTCCCGAATAAGTTATTTTTATCTTATTTTTTACATGTTATGATATTTTGAAATAAAATATAATATAATAAATTAAATTACCAACCCTAAATTTGTTTTTTCGAATTGGTAATTTTGAAATTAGAGAATATTATTATTATATTTTTATGTATTTAATTTTAACTTCAAATGAGTAAATGTAGCTTTATATGTAAATAATATATATATAATTTTTGAAATAATTATAATTTTTTTTAATTAAAATCGGTTCGACCCAGTTCAGCATTCAGACCCTTAAAATGTTACCTTTTTCAGGTCGAACCGATTTCAGATTTTCTAGATACTGAGTATTATATAATTTTATTGATAATTTAAAATAAATGAGATATCGAGAAAAAGTAAAAAAATATAAAATAAACTTTTACATTTAATCTTTGAGAGTTTTTGTGGACAAAATATTTGTAGTTTGCCCTCACTTGTTATTTTGTATTAAACTTCTTGTTGAAATCTTCAAATTGACACCTATATGTTACATATTTCTCCACTTTAAAATAATACAATAATTATGACAAAAAAAAAATAGTTTATAGATAATATTATATAACTTAAATGTATAATTTTAAATGAATGAGATATTGAGGAAAAGTAAAAAATATAAAGTAAAAACTTTACTTCTAGTTGAGATCTTCATATTGAAATTCATATTACATATTTTTTTGACTTCAAAATAATACAATAATTATCAAAAGAATAATAATTCATACATAAAAAAGTTTATAGATAGTATTATAGAACTTAAATAATATAATTTAAAATGAATGTGATATTAAGAAAAGTAATAAATATTAAAAACTTTTACATTTGATATTTGAAGTGATTTTACAGTCAATATGTCTACAGTTTACTTGTTAGTTTGTATTAAATTTCTCGTTGAGATTTTCGATTTGACACCAATATTGCATATTTTTTCGACTTCAAAATAATACAATAATTATCAAAACAATAATAATTATTATGAAACAAAAAAAGTTTATTACATTATTATTATTATTATTATTATTATTATTATTATTATTATTATTATTATTATTTTGCATAGATTTCCAAATTTAGAAAGTGATTTTGGACGGAAAACTATGTGCATATTATTTTTAGCATGCATTTTGTTATTATTTATAGAAAGATAGAAGATAGATAGATTAAGATATTTTCTTTGCCATATCTTTGATTCATCGCGGCATCTAATTAAGATCTCATTCAACTACATCTTTAACAATCATGAGAGACCATCTCTTCATTGAAAAAATGATTCTTATGCAGGTTTGGATGACTAAAGCAGTATAATGAATCTGTTCCACCCTGATGCGACCCCCTTTGGTGTTTGGACAAAAAATTCTTACAATAATTTAATACAAATCCAAGAAAGCTAAAATGGTAAAATAAACCTAAACCCAAGTTTACTCTAACCAAAATTCTATGGAATAAATCTTAACGTCCCAATGGAGAGAAATAAACAAATTTATAGATTTTTTCCAACAACACAAGATTCATAAAATCTAGATGAAGTTGAGCATAATTTTCTCAAAAGAGAAGCAAGATTAAGATGATGATTTTACCTCGCAAATGCTCTCCAAAGAGGCTTCAATGTTCATACCATCAAGTTATGTCTAGGGTTTGAAGAGAGAAATCTATTTATAGTATAAAAATTGAGAAAATAAAGAAATCCCGAAAATGAACAAAAATCTCGCGAAATCTGGGTCCGGGTCAAATGAGCGGTCGTGCAGAGTAATTTCCCGTGGCCGTGCGGGTAGCCATTGCTTGGTTCTATTAAATCAGCAACTGTCATGCAGTCTTGACTTGTTTCAACCACTCGACTACGTGGTTGGATTTTCATCACCTAGTGATTTTTTTATCTTCCACTTGATTCTTGGCTCGTCTCTTGACTTGATCACTTTGTTTGGCCTTGAATCTTCTTCCAAAATAGCCCATAATTGACCCGGAGCTCTAAGAACATGCACTTCAAAATTTGTTTGGCTTGGATAATTAATTTGCCGTGCCAAGTCAACTATGATTCTCATCATACCCTCTTTCTTCAGGATGATTTGTCCTGAATCATAGGTCTATTCATGATATTTCATTGCACCTCCTGGATCAAATGGAAAGTCCTTACTTCCATACCTCATGAGCACCCAATAGGACTTTGTAACTTTAGATATGTGGAATGATCGAATCATAAAGTCCTTTGGACATATGTGGTACAGTCCAAAGACCAAAATGCAATTAGCCTACAAAATAGATTTAAGCAAAATGGGGTGGAAAATATTAGTTTCAAAAAGTACAAGATGTTGATCTTCATACTTGTGATTCATCACCTCCCGCTCCTCTTCCCAAACCACGAGGCTCTTCACTTCACCTCCATTAATTCCTTCAACCTTTTGCTCATTCAACACAATAAAATTTTCATGCTCAACCATTTCTTCCACACTTTCAATTTCAACAACACCTTATACACTTGTAAGCTCTTGCACCATCTCAACAATAATTTCCTCCCCCAATTCATGCACTTCTTCACTTCCCAAATTTTTATCTTCCACATGAAAAGTTGGAGCTTGTTCAACTACTCCAATCTTCAAGTCTCCCTCCATCTTCTCAACTTCCTTATCTAGGGGCACCTCTTGCAATTCAACCACCGCCTTTCTTTCAATCCTTTCAAGCTCCCATGCCATAAACTTTTCTTCAAAAATTTTCATTTTCTTTCTAAAGTCCAACATTTGATCACTCTCCTTCTCCACCTTTTTCTGCATCTTAGTAGTTCTTGCTCTAGTGTTAAACCATTTAGTGTGAATGATCTCTCATCTTTAAGAAGTTGGTATATGTGCATACTCTTATCATAAGTTTCCATCCTCTCATGTCTCCATGGTTTACCCAACAATATATGAAAAGATTTTACAGGTACTACATCACACCAAACTTCATCACTATATTTTCCATGAGTGATAGATAGTCACTAGAGCTTCCTTGGTCACACTACACTCCCCACATTCCTTCATCCATGTAATCTTATGAGGTCTAGAGTGTGGGATTAGAGCCAATCTCAATTTTCCAACCAAGGTTTTACTGACCAAATTAGAGGAGTGTCCCCTATCAATAACCACACTACACACCTTATCACTAACATAACATCTAGTTTTGAACATAGAATTCGGGTTACAGTCCATTCCTTATGTGGTGATTCAAAAGATTGTGGATATGAAGTGCAAGTGTGTGAATGTCCTCACAAATAATATTTCCACTAGTGTTTCTCTCAAGCTCTAAGGAACATGAAACCACAACCAAGAAGAGATAATAGGAATTGATGGGCACAAATAGCAAGTGGAATTTAGCTTGCTAAAACAAAGGAGATGTAATGTGAATTTATGGGTCAATTTATTGGAGTACAAAAATTCACAAAGGGCTTGGTAAAGAATAAGGAATTACTAAGGACTAGTTTTGCGTTGAGAAAAGTGGATTCTAACATGGAAGTTCTCTTTGGAGCTATCAAACACTTAGTATGCACACTATGGAAGTAATGGAAATGTAAGTGTTTTGGTTATGAAAACCCCCAAACAATCTCAACAATGATAGCAATGATAATACTCAAGATGTAAGAATCAAGAAATTCACATGGACATATAAATTTTCCAAATGGTTTTGTAATCTTTTTGTAACAAGAACAATAATAACAATGGCGAGAAATTTAAAGATAAATTTACCAAATTAGAGCCAAGCTCTGATACCAAATGATGTGAACCCCTTTGGTGTTTGAACCAAAAATTTCCCCAACAATTTAATACCAACCCAAGAAAGCTAAAATGGTAAAATAAACCTAAACTCAAGTTTATTCTAACCAAAATTTTAAGGAATAAACCTTAACCCAATGGAGAGATTACAAGTTCATAGATTTCTTCCAACAATACAAGATTCATAAAATCCACATGAAGTTGAGCATAATTTTCTCAAAAGATAAACAAGATTAAGATGAGGATTTTACCTCACAAATGCTCTACAAAGAGGCTTCAATGTTCATAACATCAAGTTATGTCTAGGGTTTGAAGAGAAAAATCTATTTATAGTACAAAAATTGAGAAAATAAAGAAATCCCGAAAATAAACAAAAATCAGCACCTGTTATGTGACCACGACCCGTTTCAGCCATGCGGCCGCGTGGTTGGATTTTCAGCAGTTCGTGATTTTTGATCTTCCACTTGATTCTTGGCTCGTCTCTTGACTTGACCATTTTGTTTGGCCTTGAGTCTTCTTCTAAAATAAGCCATAATTGACCTGGAGCTCTTCAAATCTACACTTCAAAATTTGTTTGGCTTGGATAATTAATTTTCTGCGCCAAGTCCGCTGTGATTCTTATCACACCCCATCAATTGAGAAATTAGTTAACTATTGAACATTACTATATGCTATAGATCCCATTATTTGGATTCCAAGAAGATGCATAAAAATGTGATAAGCCAATCAAAGCATATAAAAAATCAGTAAAAATAGATTAAGATTGAATCTTACAATGATGCTTTCTCCTGTGGAATAGGCCAAGCCACTTGAGCCTTACATCAATGTCATCCTTGGTGTGTTTCAACTTTTTGATTTCTTCGAGAGACATCTTGGAGAGCTCTTCAATTCCATTTTTCATGAACAATTTCATAGATTCCTTTTGTTGGGAACCCAGATCGTTCTACTCACAAAAATTGATTTCTTATGATAGATCTTAGCTTTAAATTTAGAAAATTACAAGTGTTTTAGGATATAATATTGCTAATTATGTATTTATTTTGTTTGTTTTAGGAAAAACTCTAATTTGGACGCGTTTGGAGACAAAATGAAGAAAATGGATCAAAACCGTACAAAAAATGACAAAGTGGGACTCAAGAGCAACTTCCAAAAATTGAAGAACTCGAATTGGCATAAATGAAGACATGAATTGCACAATTAAAAACTCAATGATCAAATTGAATTATTGAACAATTGAGTCTTTAAAAGCAAAATCTACTACTTTTAAGTGGAATTTAGCTCAAAACCCACCCTAAATACACACAATTAGATATTTGACATCCACAATTAACTAATTTGATATATGCCATCCACATAAAAAATAATTGAATAAATATCACCCATACCCATATATATATATATATATATATATATATATATATATATAAGTATTAATCTTAAATTTTAAATATTATGAAATCCTGGCAAAACAACCGCGTAACCGTCCCATAATTTTCTCAAAGTCGTTTAATGGCGTCTGAGATCAAAACCCATTACATTCAATCAAACAAAACTATATTGAAAAAGGATTCCGCAATTCATTTAAACTGGGGTTTCAAATATGAAATGCAAAATTCGTGGTTGAAGAGGACAAAGCCGCCAGCAGTAGCAAGGTTCAGAGTCACCGATTTCCAGAATTGCTCTTGCACCTCAAAAAGTGTCGATTTTACCAAACTTTGCAACTCAAGCTGATATCGATAATTACATTTGATATTCTCATTGGTGTGGGTTCAATCTGAAATAGCAACATTCAGCATTTTGTGTATATATATAGAATCTAATAAGTGACATCAATGTCCCTCAAGTGAAAACACAGAGATCAAAACACATGGTGGCCTTACTACTCCTGAAGGTGCGTGGATGAAATCATCATGATATGATATTTAATCATTATCAATTGCACATTTGTCTTTTTGGCAAGATTTCGTGCTTATGGCTAAGAATCGATTAGGAATAAAAACATGTTAAAGGGCATCAAAAGCTTTGGGCTTAGGACTTCTTAGGAAATGTTCTAAAGGCATTCGCATGTATTCGTGTATATAGGTATCATCCACGGGTATCAAATTGAATTCGAAATTCTAGTGGATATATTTTCCATAATTCAGCCTGGAATTTTCTTCCCCCCTTCATCCCTATATGCCAGAACTATGGTATCATGTTAAGATCCAGCAACTGGCAAATCGTTCTTCTATTGATTATTTCATTTATGTAGTTTCTATCCAGAGTTTCAATTCAGTTCATTGTATGGTTCCATAATGAAATCGAACTGAATTTATGCAATTGGCTTCGAAACCGCCTTCAACTACTTAACACCAAAAGAATGATCTCTTTCATTATTCGAAGGTGTGTTGATTCAAGTCTACTTTCAATTGAACCTCCTCCTTAACTACCTAGTTTAAATATTTTACGATTCATTGATTTTGTTTAAGATGCTTGATCAAATTTTTATGTCATTAACCTGCGTATGCCAAAAATATGAAAGTCTACTTTCAACTGAACCTCCTTATTATCTAGTTGAAATATTTTATATTCGTTTTTTACGCAGAACGAGGATAGCCACGTCAAGTAATGAAGTAACAGTTTGCCACCAGTTTTCTTTTTCCTCGGCATCGCGAAATTAAATGGAACGCATTCTAAAGTACTTCTATTAATCTTCCAACAGTCGTGAAATCGAAGGCGTACATAAGTAGTTATATATACCGATGATAATAATTATAACTCCATTAGGAAACAAATACCATATGCTCCAGATGCTCACGTTATTTATATATAAATGTATCCCTGTAGGTAATGTCACATTGATGAATCCCGTGTCTAAATGTTTGGGATTTTATCTGTATTTATCGTCAAAAAAATTGATACACGTTTCTTCAAGAAAATTAACACATATACCTATATTTGCTAATGATAATTATAAAAACACACACACTAAAAATGGATTACGAAATTTAAATTACCGTATAGTAATTATGGAACTTTAGGTGGAATGTGAATTCTTCAAGAATTGTTTGATACAATCAGTCAAGTCTATGGTCTTAGTTATGAACCAGGAAACGATCGTTTATTGGTTTCCTCTTAACAACGACTTAAATGCTTCATAGAATCTGGTGCGAAGAAGGCAGAATGATTTCATTGTATCATTCAACAAATTGGTGATTTCGTAGAGATAAATCGAGTCAAAATTTGAATTCTCAGTTTTGCATTAATACTGGAACAGAGTTCTCATTTTCCATGTATTCTGTCTTTGATTTTCTTTACTTGGTATGGTTAGTTAATGATGTTTTGATTTTCTGGTCTGCATTCATGCCGGAACAGAATTACAGGTATTCATCTTCAATCTAGCATGTTTTTGAAATTCTCATTGGACATAATCAGTTACGTTAGTGGATGATGTAACTAAATATTTAATTCCTCAATTTAATAAATACAGTAATTAATTGAAATAATTTAATATTTTATATTTAAAATTCTTTTGCTTCAAGATGACAATTCTAAAATTAAGATTTCTACGGCCTGCTGGGATTAAAAAGACGCAACTGACAGGGACTTCTTTCTCGGCTGAATTGTGGAGCAGTCGATCGGCTAACTGGTTAAAAAGGGGACCAGATTTCCAGTTTCTTTTATGCATTAAATCGGTGATATCTATCAATTCTTTTATTGATTATTCATCAATTTATATGTTAGGTTAAGCTCATTTATGTATTGGATGAGATGAACCCTCGTTTTTATTTATTTTAAATCATGATTCTATAATTTAGTAAATTCTTGTGTTTCTTGATTTATTCTTGCATTTTCATTGAATCATTTGATTGCTTGATCACCAATTGGATAATTAGTTGCTTATTGTAGTCTTGAAAAAGTCACAATAGGTTTAGAACGCAGCAAGATAAACACACGAACACTATATGTTAGGAATAACAATATGATGTGTGCAATCTATTTGATAAATTGTTGATTAATGCATCATGAACGTTCGCATTCGGACTAGGAATAGATTCGGGTCGTGTTTATGGTAGGTTTAGTTTGTCTTGGAAAAGAAAATTAAATATATTAGCTTTATCGATTGGAAAGAACGCAAGAATAAGCTAAATTAGAAAATCGAGAATTGAAATACACAACACTAGGTGGATTCGGATTCCAATACATTTCCTCCATATATTTAAAATCCTCATTTTTGATATTTGCAATTTTAGTTTTATTCAAACAAAACAAAATAACTTCTTTTGTATTTCTTAATTATTTTTCCATTCCATTAGGGTTAGTAATCTAAAATATAATTTATCTCAATCCTCGTGGGAACCATACACGGACTCATCATTCACTTTATTACTTGTACGACTCGTGCACTTACATAATTTTAGCTTAACACATCCTGTTACAGAATTTTCTGTTCTATTTATTTAATTTAGAATAAATAATTTTGTGCACACAAATGAAAGAGATGTTACCTTTGTAGCATGCTTTTCAATAACATTCTTTTCCAACTGCTTCTTGATTCCACCAAAGCTTCAAAGCTTCAAGCTTTCCCCGATGTTCTTCAATGATAGTTGTGCAGGTGTGTGGTCACCTTTCTCTAAGTCTAGGCTACACTAGAATTAAGGTTTTCTTTGTAAAGAGGAAAAATACACTACACACTTTAGTGTGTGTCTCGCCACTTTGCAAACTAGGTTAAGAAAAATAGTCTTTGGAGACTATTTATAACTTTTTTACACTCCAACACCCTACCAACCCTAGTACCATAACCTAGGCCCATTTTTGCATGGCCCAGGTAATAAGCATGTGTAAGCTTATTATAGTGAAGCGACCGAGGGAACCTGATCGGACCCAATGAAACTAAGCACCAATTAATTAATTAAGACTTGGTCAACTCTTGATCAATCAAAATTAAATTTATCGATCACGTTCTATTCCACTAAAAGAACTAGATTGCATTCTTAGTAAAATTGAAATTACTGAAACAATTAATCAATAATTATATCCTCTGACTTATCGTTCTTACGTATTACCCCCGTTGATCAACTCGAATATCCAGAGCAAGCTAAATTGACCAAAAAGTCATTCTCTGAATATTCATAAAATTTCAACTCTCATCTTCTATATGACAGTTCGATGTGATCACATCATATCATAGAATTCAACATTCAAAGTCGAATTACTGAACTCAGATTCACGTGTCCACTAGAAGAACCAGTGAGATTATGATCATACCTAAAAGGTGATGGATTCCTTAATACGAATATATGTTCCTCGTTAGTTCACTTTAATTCCCAAAGTACCGAGATATTGATCAGGAATTTGATCTCACCCATTGATATCTCAAAGAACTTCAAGTTAGTAATCAAAGTTCATTATCCGGTTAGGATTAAGGTCCCATGTACGATAGTCAAGTGAAATTAAATTTGTATGGTCAATGTCACAAATTAATTTCACGTGGTTTTATTCAATACGTTCCAAACATACTCTCAATTTTATTACCAAAGTCAAAGACAGACTTTAATAAAATCGAGACGATCTTATCAAAATAAATTGTCCATATTTATTTTCTGATTGTAAACATTAATTGTAGACCAAATTACAAATTGAATGTTTCTATGTTTAACAACTTAAACACTCAGTCTGTAATATCAAATCGATCCATGGACAAATGCAACATCATATTAATATAATCAATTAATATTTTATTTTAAATGTCGTGAATTATACTCTATGGGCATATATAATTCCATCAATCTCCCACTTGCCCTTAGAGTATACACGAAACATCAAATCATCCACCTTTTCAACATCATCATTACAATAATGATCACGCTCCCAATCAAGATGATAACTTCTTTCGATGTAAGTCACAGTTGTATAACAAACGATTCACGATTGTATTATACCCAACCAATTAACCACATTATCTCCCAGTTATACTCCAATTCTGTCTACTCTCGAGAGTTTTGGTCAAATCAGATCTTAATTAGTTTTAATCAATTAGATCACGACCTGAATAGATAAGCAAATATTTACTTGTTTTCCAAAAATGCTTGAGTATATCTTTACCTCTATTAAATGGTCTGATCCTGGATTAAAATAATAATCACTAATAATATCCCCAGCATAAGATATGACCTATCTAGTGTAGAGTAAGGCTTCCTATAGCCAGAGCATAAGGACCCTTCTCTAACTTACCATGAGTCTTAAGAGAATACTCATAAGATAGATAAAGTCCACAAAAAATGTATCACTTTCAGGACTTCAATATTGCAAATATAGATAGTATCTTATTATTGCATGAAGCTTGAGACTGCTTTGTTCTCTTTTTCTTCCACTCCGAAAAATACGGATGTCTAGAAAATAGATAGTCATCTACAAGTCCTTCATGTCTAATTGTTGGTACCAACTACCATTTAATGAAAATACTCTCACACATAAGTAGAGTGTCATTCAAATAAATAGTTGCGAAAACTGTCTCATCTTTTTGTATACACGAGTATACTTAAGATATATCAAGATTTTGATCAAGAACATGTATCACAATGGTTCGATCAAATTCTATATTCTATATCTTGAACAATTACCCAAATTCAAAGTTGGAAACTTGTAAGTCATGAACTTTACTTCCATGGTCTTTAGTATGAACTCATCAGGTTACACTTAGTAAATGATTTCCTCTAGATGCATTCAACAAACAACGTCTTGACATCCATCTGTCGTACCTCATTTTCACAATGAATGACAATGGATGAAAGATCCAGGTAAACTTTTGCATGGCGATTGGCGAGAAGGTTTTCACAAACCCATAGCCATAAGCCTTGCTCTGAAGGAATCAACCTTCCCATATACCATTCTCTTATCATCTTAAAGACTCATCACACCTTATAGGTTTGACCCCATTAGGTGTGTCTACAAATATCCAAACCTTGGTGTAGTACAAGGAATCCAATTCCGAGTTCACGTTCACCTTCGATGATTTCAAATCCATAACTTCTACCACTTCCCTAAATGAGGAGGAGTCCTCTTATTTCATTTGTGACTTTCTAAAAAGACTCTTTGTAGAATAAGTGTCAAGAAGGTGGTCTTACAACCCTCCCATTCCAATTAGTTACTGGAAGCGAATTTTCATTATGTCCAAACAGAGTTACTTCCTCTCCTCCCACTACTTGGTTATATCCCTTATTGGGATCAACCTCTCCACTACCTCTGTGAACATAAAGAGGAGGTGGAAAAGTGAGAACTTGGGCTACAACCTTTGGTTTTTCCCTATCCATTGGTATCACCAGGAAAGAATAGTTGTTGAACCACTTGCCCATTTCTCCCACTAGGATCGATAACCATTGGTTTCGTAGAAAGTTCCAAATCATCAAGATTAATTCTATGCACAAATTTGGAATCAAGTTCTTTGAACCACGTTCTAACATCTTATCCAATAGAACTTTAGTTGTGAATTTGTATTCTTCTATATGCCTTATCCTCTAAGAAAGTTACATTTGTACTTAACAAATACTTTCTTGACCAGAGGACTATAGAAGAAATAATTTCTAGTTTCGTTGTATACCATATAAATAATCAAACCTTCATTGTTGTCTCCATCTCTTCAATCATTCCTTTCAGCTTGTGTGCCAAAAGTCCCTAAGCCCGATTGTGGTATAAACTAGGCTTGCACCTATGCCACAACTCTAGGGGTATTTCAGGGAATGAATCAACGGTACTAGGCTGTGAAGCAACCTGACTATCTCTGGTGTACATTCCCAAATGAAATTAGTAATGATGAAAACTCATCATTGATTTAGTATTACCTTGTTCTCCTTTTTTGATAAATGGTTCCTAAACTCATATGAGAGATACACAAACCTCAATCAAATTGAAGTATCTCGATTCTCTTAATTACTTCTCAACTTCTATCCAAAATTCTAGAATTTCTTCAACATTTCGGATTAATGAGATATTAAGGATAGAATCGAGATCTGGAGTGATCATCAGTAAAAGTGATGAATTACTCGCACTCTCTCGTAGCTCGAGCACAAAAGGATCCACACATATAGAAGCTTATTAAACCCCAAACTTTTAAATCCATTTAATGTATGAGGACTATTGGTTAACTAATCCTCTAAACAAGATTCAGAAAATAGAATAGATTCCACCTTTGATCCTTTCAAGGTCCATCCCTTACTAGTACTAGAATCAAGTTTTGGATAAGTGCGACCAAGCGTAAGATCTTAATCATTTTACCCTCTAAATGAGATTCATAAGCCCACATAGATTCTACCTCCAAAATAATTAGAGATTTATCTTTACCAGTCTTTGAATCTTATTTAGATAAATATGATTCTCTTAAGATCTTATCAAAGAGTTCATTAATACAAGGAATCACCTATCCCTTATCATTTGTGGTAATATTATACAAAGAAATCATTTATAAGACTTTAAGATTGTTAACCATTTGTCTCGCAATAATAAGAGCAATATTTAACTTAATTCCAACTAATAACTGGAGATTAAGTGCCAAATAATTCTGCACAAATAATAAAGAGACAAAATAATAATCAAAACTGTTTTGCAAACACAAAAGTACAACGACTCCTTCCATATTACCGTACCCGTGCTTATCCTTATAGTATACTATATCTCATTGAGACATTTGGTCACCTAGGACCGTATTGCAACAACTTGCAACAGTGATTAGTTACTCTAAAATATATAATCAAGATAAACTCAATTACTAACCATAACACAATGAATTAAATATATCTAGCATCTCATGCAATATTTAATTTATTGTCGTTCAAATTTTGGCCATCGTTGACATCTTTTGGATATTCTATAAGAAGTCTCCACGAAGTCATTGATTTAAGTGTCTAACCCCTATATTGATAATCTTTCAAGTACCAAATTAATTATGTTACCTATAGGGTAATATGATTAATTCATACTTAAAAAGCACCACCCATTGGGTCCAATCTAGTAACCAAAACAGTGCAGCCCTCCTATAGGGAGACTGATGAGTTCCGGAGTGGCTCGACGAGCGTTGACCCGTTACACTTTCCCGTAGGACCAATAACGAGGCAAAGAGCCAAAAGAATCAAGCAGACAATGCAAGGATTCATGCAAGCGTGGATGGATGAGTGCTCGAGTGCAAAGACCTCATTTATGTTGCATAACAAAGTGGAAGAGAAAACAAAGTTGTTACAATGCATTTGGATCAAGGAACAACAAGAAAATTGTGCAGCAACTGATCGCGGCCATAAAGTCCAAAATTACGACCGTAACACTACTATGGCGAAATTAAGCAGAAGAGGACTTACGGCCGTAAACCAAATCCTCACGGCCGTAAATAAAGTTTAGCAGTTTTTATTTTTTTTGTTCAGAAGGTTGCTTACGGCCGTAAAGGACATTGTCACGGACGTAACATATGTTTTGATTTTTAGACCGTAAGTCACTTACGGCCGTAACTTAGCGCCGCAAATTAAAACCTAGTTTAGGCGTTTTAGTTTAGGTTGAATTCTAGTTTATTTTTGGTTGCTTTATTTTGTTAGCCTATTTATATGGTTTTATTCAGCATTGTAAAACACAACTTTTATTCTTGAGATTTATGATATTGAAGGTGAATTATTCCCTTATATTTCTTCTTGTTCTCGTCGAACAAATTGAACTTATCAAAGGCGTGGGCATCCTTTGTGGCGTTCCCCCTCTGTGGTTTTTATCTCCGCATCGTAACGGGTTTTGGGTTTAATATACCCATAGTTCTTGCGTCGTGAGGTCGGGGTTGCATTGCTATCGTTTACTATCTTGGATTTTAGAGCTTTCCAGCGTTTAATTCTGCGTGTTCTTGGTGATCCCCATAATGGATCACATCATCTGGTATCAGAGCCTGTCTCTAAATCCAAGTATTTAATATTCCAGTTCTTTTTCTTTTATTTCCAGATTTTTATTCATTAAAAAAAAAAATTCATTCCAATTCTTTTTTCTTGAAATTTCGTCAGAAAATTCAAGATTTTCCAATTTCTGTTTCTTGTTCTTGTTCTTGATTATTCTTGTTGAATAGTTTTAAAAAAAAAAGGAAGATATCCTAAAATTAGCAAAAAAAAAAAAAAAAAAAAAAAAAAAAATTATTGTTGATTTGAACAAGAAATCAAGAAAATAATATTTGGCAAATATTTCCAACAAATCTTTGTTTCCATTAAAATTCTTTATTCTTGATTCCATAAAACTTCTTCTTGAAATAGAATTCTTGTTTCCATAATTTCCTTCTTAAACTTCCTAATTCAAACTTTTCCATCAACTTTCCTTATTTGCACTTTGGGGTTTATTTCACAAGGACCAAATCCGTGACTAGTTTGGTGGGTTCTTTGAGAACGTGGAAAAAAGGGAATAGAGAGGAAAAAGGTAGAGTGGTGAGATTAATAGATGGAAAAAGTCAAATTGAGTGATACACGAGCGATAAAATACATGAGGATCTTTATTTAAAATTTTCTCTTTTCTTTAATACTAACCATGTCACAGAAGGAAGCTTCATCGACGAAAAAGGATCTTCAAGACTTTAAAATGCTTGCAATGATGGAGGAACAGTTTGCAAAATTGGAGCAGAGGTTGGATGCCAAGTTGGAAGCAAAATTTGGTCCACAATCCGAGGTGAATGTGGAAAGGGCTAATAATCCGGGGGAGACACGTGGTGCGGGAATTGTTCAACCACATCAGGAACAACCGCGCAATTTTCCTAATTTACGAAGACCACTAAGGTATGACTTCAACCCACAATTTAGAGCTAGGAATGAACGTGTTGAGGTTGTTGATAGTGATGAAGATAGTGGTGAATTGTCTATTGCTAGTGTTGGTAGGAGACGAGATCGGGGAGAAAGACGTGATAGGGGATATAGGCGTGATCGTAGGGATGATGTAGATGGACATGTTGGTAATATAAAAATGTCCATTCCCTCGTTTCAAAGTAAAAGTAATCCGGAGGTTTATTTTGAATGAGAAAAGAGGGTAGAATTGATTTTCGATTGTCATAATTATTCCGAATCTAAAAAGGGTAAATTGGCAGTCGTAGAATTTACTAATTATGCTATAGTATGGTGGGATCAATTGGTTACTAGTAAAAGGAGAAATGGGGAGAGGCCTATTGAAACATGGGATGAGTTGAAGGCCTTTATGAGAAAACGATTTGTGCCTAGACATTACTATAGGGATCTCTACCAAAAACTACAAACCCTTTCCCAAGGTAGTAAGAGTGTGGAGGATTACCATAGGGAGATGGAGGTTGCCATGATTAGGGCAAATATAGAGGAAGACCCGGAGGCAACCATGGCTAGATTTTTAAGTGGTTTAAATCGAGATATTGCTAATGTTATTGAATTGCAGCATTATATCGATTTGGAGGAGATGCTTCACATGGCCATGAAGGTGGAGCGACAATTAAAAAGGAAGGGAACTTTAAAATTCTCTACAAGTTCCAATTCTTTCTGGAAAGTCTACATGGAGTGGGACTTCTAAAAATGAAGGGGTTGTACAGAAAAATAAATTTGAGGCACCGAAGGGAAAAACAGAGCCACCCAACAAAGGTAAAATTACTTCTGACTCTCAAACTTCTAGGACTAGAGATATTCATTGTTTTAAATGTTCTGGATTAGGACATATTTCTTCACAATGTCCAAATAAACGAATATTGGTAGTGCATAATGGGGTATTAAGTTCAGAGGATGAGAAAGAGGAAGAATTGGAGGATGAGTATAAGGATATGCCAGCTCTAGAGGATGTTAGTGAGAATGATGATGGGGATTATGCAGTAGCTAAATCACTTGTCGCTAGGAGATCCCTTAGTACTCAAGTTAAGGTGGAAGAGTCGGGTGAGTAGCGAGAAAATATATTTCATACTAGGTGTTTTGTGAAAAATAAGGTGTGTAGTTTGATAATAGATGGTGGTAGTTGTGCGAACGTTGCTAGCACTACTCTAGTGGAGAAATTGTGCCTACCTATACTAAAACACCCTAGGCCATATAAACTACAATGGTTAAATGAATCGGGTGAGATTAAGGTGAATAAATAAGTGGTGGTTGATTTGGGAATTGGGAAACATGAAGATAGGGTGGTTTGTGATGTGGTACCCATGCATGCGGGGCACATCTTGTTGGGCAGGCCATTGTAATTCAATAGGAAGGTTATTCATGAAGACTTTAAAAATAGGTACACCTTCACTAATGATGGAAAAAATATCAAACTAATGCCTTTGTCACCTCAACAGGTATATGAAGACCAATTGAAATTAAAAAGTGAGGAAGAGAGAAAGAGGGTCGGGACCACGATCCCGGAAAAAGGAGAGTTGAGTGAATAGAAGAGGGTCGGGACCACGATCCCGAAAAAAGGAGAGTTGTGTGAAAAACAGAGAGTCGGGACCACGATCCCAGAAAAAAAAGAGGGTGTGAAGAGTGCCTGTAAAAATAAAAGAGAGAAAACAAAAGTGAGCTTCTACGCAAAATAGAGTGATATCACCAAAGCTATTTCTACAAATAAACCTGTGATTTTACTAATGTATAAGGAATCTCTCCTTGTACTTGATGAAGCTAACCACTCCCTCCCCAGTTTAGCGTGTCTCTTTTGCAGGAATTTGCAGATTTATTTCCCGAGGAGATTCCTAGTGGGCTGCCGCCAATTCATGGGATTGAACACCAGATTGACTTTGTGCCGGGAGCAGTCATTCCAAACAGGCCAGCTTATAGGAGCAATCCAGAAGAGACCAAGGAGCTACAAAAGCAGGTTGAAGAGCTATTGAAAAGGGGCTATGTTTGGGAAAGCATGAGCCCATGTGCAGTACCAGTTCTGTTGGTACCCAAAAAGGACGGGACTTGGAGGATGTCCGTGGATTGTAGAGCAGTCAACAATATTACGGTAAAGTATCGCCATC
Source organism: Ligustrum vulgare (assembly GCA_963555705.1). Taxonomy (NCBI): domain Eukaryota; kingdom Viridiplantae; phylum Streptophyta; class Magnoliopsida; order Lamiales; family Oleaceae; genus Ligustrum; species Ligustrum vulgare. The sequence continues at coordinate 33,557,739 of OY743173.1, read as the reverse complement.
CCATACCTAGACTTGATGACATGCTTGATGAACTATATGGTGCTTGTATGTTTAGAAAAATAGACCTTAAGAGTGGTTGTCACCAAATTCGTATGAAAGAAGGCGATGAATGGAAAACCGCCTTCAAAACCAAATATGGTTTATATGAAGGGATGGTTATGCCATTCGGCCTCTCAAATGCACCTAGTACTTTTATGAGACTTATGAACCATGTTTTGCATGCTTACATTGGTAAATTCGTTGTGGTGTACTTTGATGACATTTTGGTATATAGTAAGAACTTAGGTGATCACATTAAACATTTAAGATCTGTTTTGGAAGTGTTGAAAACTGAAAAACTATATGCTAATTTTAAAAAGTGTACTTTTTGGGTGGAAAAATTAATTTTTCTTGGGTTTGTTGTTAGTGCTAACGGTGTTGAGGTAGATGAGGAGAAAATTCGTGCTATTAAAGAATGGCCAACTCCCAAAAGTATTACGGAGGTTAGGAGCTTCCACGGGTTGGCTGGGTTTTATAAGAGATTTGTTAAAGACTTTAGCACACTTGCAGCACCACTCACAGAGATAGTTAAGAAAAGTATAGGATTTCATTGAGGGGTAGCACAAGAAAATGTTTTTAAAATGCTTAAGGATAGGTTATGTTCTGTACCGGTTTTAGCTTTACCTAACTTTAACCAAACCTTTGAGATTGAATGTGATGCATCAGAAATAGGGATCGAAGCTGTTCTTATGCAGGAAAAAAGACCGATTGCATTTTTTAGTGAAAAGCTGAGTGGGGCAGTTTTGAATTATCCTACCTACGACAAGGAGCTTTATGCTCTTGTTCGTGCCTTGGAGACATGGCAGCACTATCTGTGGCCAAAGGAATTCGTCATACACACTAACCACGAGTCACTAAAACACCTCAAGGGACAAGGTAAACTAAACAAAAGACATGCCCGTTGGATGGAATTCATTGAGACTTTTCCATACGTCATTCGCTATAAGCAAGGTAAGGAGAATGTGGTAGCAGATGCCCTTTCTCACAGGTACGTACTTCTAAACTCTTTAAATACGAAGTTGCTTGGGTTCGAGTATATAAAAGGTATGTATGATGATGACCCTGATTTTTCTACCATTTATGCTTCATGTGAAAAGGGTGCAATTGATAAATTTTATAGGCATGATGGCTATTTGTTTAGGGAAAGTAAACTTTGTGTGCCTAATTGTTCTATGCGAGGATTTCTAGTGCGTGAGGCTCATGGTGGGGGGTTAATGGAACACTTTGGTGTTATTAAGACTTTAGAAATTTTACAAGAGCACTTTTATTGGCCTAAAATGAAAAGGGATGTTCACCATATTTGTGATAGGTGCATAACTTGTAAACAATCTAAGTCTAGGGTCTTACCACAAGGTTTATATACACCTTTTCCCGTACCTAATGAACCTTGGGTAGATATATCCATGGATTTTGTGTTAGGTCTGCCTAGGACAAAAAAGGGTAGAGACTCGATATTTGTGGTGGTAGACAGGTTTAGCAAAATGGCGCATTTTATTCATTGTAATAAAACTGATGACGCAACAAACATAGCTGACCTATTCTTTAGGGAGGTTGTAAGAATCCATGGGGTACCTAGGAGTATTGTGTCTGATAGGGATGTTAAGTTCCTAAGCTACTTTTGGAAAGTCTTGTGGGGTAAGATGGGTACTAAATTGTTATTTTCTACTACATGTCACCCGCAAACTGATGGTCAAACAGAGGTAGTTAATAGGACATTAATCCAACTTTTGCGCACTATAATAAATAAGAATTTAAAAAGTTGGGAGGAATGTTTGCCATTTGTGGAATTTGCTTATAATCGATCTGTGCATTCTACTACTTCATGTTCACCTTTTGAAGCTGTTTATGGTTTCAGCCCGCTAACTCTTGATTTAATTCCTTTACCTGTAGATGAACGGAGCAGTTTGGACGGGGAGAAAAAGGCTAAACTTGTGAAGGCACTTCATGAGAAGGTGAAAGAGCAAATTGAAAAGAAAAATGAGCGCTATGTGACTCATGCCAACAAAGGTAGGAGGCAAGTGACGTTCGAGCCGGGTGATTGGGTGTGGGTGCACTTGTGAAATGAGCGATTTCCAACCCAAAGAAAGTCGAAGTTGCAGCCAAGAGGCGATGGACCTTTTCAAATCATTGAAAAGATAAATGAGAATGCATATAAGCTCGATCTTCCAGGTGAGTATAATGTGTTTGCTTCTTTTAATATTGCTGATCTTTCTCTGTTTGATGCAGGTGATGATTCGAGGACTAATCCTTTTCAACAGGGAGGGGATGATGAGTTTCGGGGTGGCTCGACGAGCCCTGACCCGTTGCACGTGTCCGTAGGACCAATAACGAGGCAAAGAGCCAAAAGAATCAAGCAGGCAATGCAAGGATTCATGCAAGCGTGGATGGATGAGTGCTCGAGTGCAAATACCTCATTTACGTTGCATAACAAAGTGGAAGAGAAACCAAAGTTGTTACAATGCATTTGGATCAAGGAACAACAAGAAAATTGTGTAGCAACTGATTCACGGCCGTAAAGCCCAAAATTAAGGCCGTAACACTACTATGGCGAAATTAAGCAGAAGAGGACTTACGACCATAAACCAAATCCTCACGGCCGTAAATAAAGTTTAGCAGTTTTTATTTTTTTTTTGTTCAGAAGGTTGCTTACGGCCGTAAAGGACATTGTCACGGCCGTAACATATGTTTTGATTTTTAGACCGTAAGTCACTTACGGCCGTAAACCCAAAAGTTACTGCCGTAACTTAGCGTCGCAAATTAAAACCTAGTTTAGGCGTTTTAGTTTAGGTTGAATTCTAGTTTATTTTTGGTTTCTTTATTTTGTTAGCCTATTTATATGGCTTTATTCAGCATTGTAAAACACAACTTTTATTTTTGAGATTTATGATATTGAAGGTGAATTATTCCCTTATATTTCTTCTTGTTCTCGTCGAACAAATTGAACTTATCAAAGGCGTGGGCATCATTTGTGGCGTTCCCCTCTGTGGTTCTTATCTCCGCATCGTAACGGGTTTTGGGTTTAATATACCCATAGTTCTTGCGTCGTGAGGTCGGGGTTGCATTGCTATCGTCTACTATCTTGGATTTTAGAGCTTTCCGGCGTTTAATTCCGCGTGTTCTTGGGGATCCTCATAACGGATCACATCAGAGACTAATTAGATTAGCATGATGCATACACAAATTTTTACTAATTGGCTAATAGGGGAGGCCACGGGTTCAAAAATTGCACCCCACTCACTTAATATTTTGAACTGTTAGGTTTTAATTTAATAATTACCCAATCAATTTTAACTTTAAAAATCAATTTAATTATTAATAAATATATTTATTTTCTAATCTAACATTTAGAAAATAAAATAAAATAGAAAACAATGGATGACAGTATAATGCCTAGAGCGGTGTATCTAATAACATTCATTCACAATTTAATTAAAGCAATAAATAAATGTGATAATAAATTAACTAAGAACATAATTTATGGCCCAAAATTAGACACAAAATAAAAAATTAATTAAAGACTCCATTGAGCCACAACCGGCTCAATTCTTCAATTCTCATTTGCAAGTTTCCAGTCTAAATCTGCAAAGCTTCTGTCTTCAACCCAAATGCTAAAGTGTAATGATCCAATTAAATATTCCAGCCCATTATAAAATTTGGTTTACATTGCATTGGCCAGCTAAACAATTTAGCCCACATTGGAATTAATCAAAATGGATCAATTTTACAATTTTTGGGCCATATTTAATTTCACCCAAATTTGGCCAAACATGGAGATAACATAAAATCGGCCCAATCCATTAGACCCATCTTCTTCCTATCTCTTCAGTCTCCATGCAATTGATATTTCTAAAAATCAACAGAACCAAAAGAAAAATGTAGCCCCACCGCCATTCAATCTTCTCAAATCCATTGCAGGGAATTCGCCCCACCAGTCGAGAGGGTCACCCAGTGGTACCATCGCCGCTGCCATGACCATACGAGGGAATCTGATCGGACCCAATTAAATTAAGCTCCAATATATTAATTAAGATCTGGTCAACTCTTGATCAGTCAAAATTAGTTTATTGAACACTTTCAATTCTACTAAGAGAACGAGATTGGACTCTTAGTAAAATTGAAATTACTGAAAAAACTAATCAATAATTATATCCTCTGATTTATCGTTCTTACATGTTACCCCCGTCGATCAACTCGAATATTCAGAGAAAGTTAGATAGACCAAAATGTCCTTCTTTGAATATTCATAAAATCTTAACTCTCATCTTCTATATGACAGATCGATGTGATCACATCACATCACATCATAGAATTCAACATTCAATGTCGAATTACTAAGCTCAGATTCAACTGTCCACTAGAAGAACCAGTGAGATTATGATCATATCTAAAAGGTGACGGATTCCATAATACGAATAAATGTTCTTCGTTAGTTCACTTTAATTCCCAAAAGTACCGAGATATTGATCAGCAATTTGATCTCACATACGATAGTCAAGTGAAATTAAATTTGTATGGTCAATGTCACAAATTAATTTCACGTGGTTATGTTCAATACGTTCCAAACGTACTCTCAATTTTATTACAAAAGTCAAAGACAGACTTTAATAAAATCGAGACGATCTTATCAAAATAAATTGTCCATATTTATTTACTGATTGTGAATGTTAATTTTAGATCGAATTACAAATTGAATGTTTCTGTGTTTAACAACTTAAACACTCAATCTGTAATATCAAATCGATCCATGGACAAATACAACATTATATTTATACACGTAATGATTAGTGTTATTTGTGTTTTCGAGATAAAATTTGTTGTTAAAAATTGGAGAGAGAAAATTTGTGTGGCTAAAAAAGTAATTTGAAATCCGTGTCGATTATAAACAAAGTTTACCGAACACATTGTAATATTTTATTTTAAATGTCGTGAATTAAACTCTATGGGCATATATAATTCCAACACCTTCTCAATCTTAACCTTCTTAGGATTTATACCTTGTCTGTACTTCTCCTTAAGTACAAAATACCCTTCTTTTACTTTAAATATTATTAATAATAGCGTATGAACAATAGACTTAAATCTTTTGCACTGTACATAGAGATAGAGCTCAATCCAATTATCTACATCATGACAGGAATAATTAAATACTTGCCTTCCTAGTTCGTCATTAAAGAATTTATCTTCTACTGAAGGTTGTAAATTTCCCAAAAAGCTTAATTTGTACCATAAATACTGTTCACGATGATAAAAAAGACAAGAAAGACAGCCTCTAACTAATGCAACTATATCATATGCCTCTGCTGCTTACAGGCTTTTACAATTGGTAGCTGCCATTAAAAATGAAATAACATCAGTACATGTGCATGAATGCTACTCTTCCAAAGAGAAAAGAATATGGTTTCAGCTTGAAATTTCGAACTAAGAGACTGGTGTATACCATTTGTTCCAAGGTAGAAATCTTTATTCCATTTCCCAGCAACACGACAAATTGATCTGCAAAATAAGTCCAGCCGCACCATGATATTTCAGGCCATTGGTCTGCAAAATTAACAATTGACAGAGTATCTAAACCTTCTCAGCGAGGTCCCTTGATGTGTAAGTGTTATGCCCTAGGTCCAACTGTTTGATCAAACACTTACTAATATATTTGATGCATTTAATAAATATGGCAGATTTGTTATTTAATTGATTCATAATAATATTATTATTCTTGCAAATTAAATCAACAGAGTCAGTAGATTCAAATCTTGATAACTTGTTAATAACAAGGAGTTGTGATTGTGAGATTTAAGTTACAATTGAATCTTAAATATCCTTGGTCGTAAAGTAATATTGAGATATTGATATCTTTATTATGGATAGACCAACACGTGTGTCATCACTCACTTTAGAAGTGAGTAGCTGATCTCACAAGCTAAGATGTAGAGACATCAAAATGAACACTTAGATGCTTTGTTAAGAGAACAAATTATTGGAGACCAGCAACAAAGATTCCACATGGATAACTGTCTAAGTGTCAGTGGTTAACACTACAAGACAGTTGAGTAAATAAGATGAAAAATGGAGACGACACACGTCATCTCTAATAATTCACTTTTTTGCACGACAAAATGTGTCGTCGCAACTGGAAGATTCGTTTGTGATGACACATAAAGTTGTCACTGTTACCCAAGGTAATGGAAATGACTATCAGTCGTCTCTATTACCAAGGAAAATAGTCGTCTCTATTTCCCTTACAAGAAGGCGGGAATATTTCCTGCCTTCTTGCGGGTCAATGGAGACGACTATGTCGTATCTATTTTGCTAACATACTGAGATGACTTATTGTCGTCTCTGAAGGTGACATACAGAGACAACATGTTGTCATCTCTATTACCAAGAACAATATAGACAACAACGTCGTCTCTATTTTCCATGAATGAAAGAGGGAAATTTTCCTGCCTATTTTGTTGTTAAACAGAGACGACATTATCGTCTATGTTGTTCTTGGAAATAGAGATGATAACATGTTGTCTCTGTATGTCACCGTAGCGATCGAGAAATTTCAGAAATTTTTAAATAATTATTTAATTCCTTAAAAATGTGTCGCTCCAATTTCACCAATTTTTAAATTAAAGCGTGTTCGTCTAGCCAAGTATTTCGAGCCAAGATATAAAATCGAGCCCAATTCGATTTTAAGCCAATTCCGAGTTTCTAAAATTATTTAAATCCAAAATTGTTTTAATTCCAAAATTATTTAAATCAAATTACAATTTATTTATTTTTCAAAACTATCTTTTAATATAATTATTATCGCGTTAGGAAAACTTTACACAACCCTACTACTACAATACAATTCTATTCCAATACAAATACTTTTCCATATTCCAACTTTATTACAATTTCATTCTGACTACAATAGTACTCTCCATACCAATCTATATATACACTCCTCCTCTCATTATTTATGACATCAATTCAAGAACTCCAACAAAGGTATAATTTCTTACAGTTTCTACTTCTCCCTTCCTACCATAGCCGAACTCGGTATGTGCATCACCCAACCGAGCCACACTTTACAGCATCGCCCAAACTTCCATTAAACCGCCCTATCAAAATTCGAACCCTCTAGTACCAACCGAACTCCACCACCTCCACCAGCAGCCATCTCTATTGCCTATCGTAACCTGCCTACTGCCCCTACCACAACTGGCTGCCAATCTGCAAAAGCCAAGAAATGAACACCACCGAACCTCAATCACCACTGCCCCTTCACTAAACCACACACAAACTACAACCACAATCCACCATACCACAACCTGCAACACCGGATTTACGTACACACAACCAACGCACCATCACCTCCAAATCACTGCTGCCCAACCAAGAAAATCTAAAATCAAAACCCAAAACCAAGAAATAAAGTTAACCTAAGATACCTACCTTGATCACCTCCTTGTTGACCGTATTTCTGGTCGGAAACTAGACCTCCAAAAGCCAAACCCAGCATCAGTTTTAGCACCAAATCTACCTAAAATCATCCCTTGTACACCCACATTCCTCGCCGCCACTCGACGACGGCACTCCGCCTGATAACGCTGACAGTGGTCTCGAAACGGAGAGGGAGAAGCCCCTCACCGATCGTCCCTATCTTCTCCTCTGTCGGAGGAGAGAGAGAGAGAGAGAGAGAGAGAGAGAGAGAGAGAGAGAGAGAGAGAGAGAGAGAGAGAGAGAGAGAGAGAGAGAGAGAGAGAGAGAGAGAGTTTGATTTTAAAAGTTTTGATCATTAAAATTACCCTTTAGTCCCCACGTTTTAAAATATTTTATTTTAGTCCCTGTTATGTTTTTCAAATAATTCAAAGTTCAACCCTATATTTTTAAATTGGTTGTTTCAATCCCCAAATTCTTTTAAGCAGTGTTAATTTTAATCCCTGAACTTTTGAAAATAAATTAGTCATTCCAAATGTTTTAGATTTTATGAGTCAGCCCAACAATTTTCAAAAATCATCTATTTTAGTCCCAACTCTTTCAAAATTAACTATGTATAGTTTCAATTTAATCTCTAACACTTTTCAAAACCTTATTTTATACAAATTCACTTTACAAGACTTGATTATTCAAAAAGTCTAATTTTAATTTATTTATTTTATAGGGCTAGACGTGACTCGAGAACACTAGAAAATTTTATTCCACTTCGCTCAAAACTCCATAAATAAGGTAGACTCCTACTTAAAAACTTATTTTCTAAAATGCGCATAAATAATTATTTGTATTATAGATCATGCATGTATGATTGTGCTCATGAGAACTACTTATCTTCGGACAAGACTACTTGCCTTCGGGCATGACAATTACTTGCTTGTTTAAGCATGATGTTACGAGAATTTACTTACTTAAGTGCATGAGAGTTGAACTTGTATTTATTACTTGTTCATTAGACTACTTGAATATCATGATTATGTGTTTTATTTGTAATACCAATTATTATTATGCATTGAGTCTACTGGGTATTTCTATAAAATGCTCACCCTTTCTTTCAACTTGCAAATTTTCAGATTTTGCAGTTGGTGACGGAGTGCGCGATGGTGGCTATTGAAGAATTAGAAAATATATTTTGAGATAATTGATTAAACACATTTAAATTTAGAGATTTCGAATTCCTCATTATTGTATAAGTTATTTTTGAACGTTTGAATTATTTACCATTGAGTTTTAAATGAAGTTGAATTTTTAATTACTTCCACTCAATTTTTATTTCAAATTTGAAGTGTTGACTGTTGGATTCATTTTTACAAAATAACGTGATTGAATTTCAGTTATCTTTCGCTCGATCAGTATTTCAATAAATTATTTTAAAAGGATGACGTGACGTTCCAGGTGTTTAGAACTCGGGGAGTTACAGTCACCTCGGGAGATGACATGTCGTCTCTATTTCTATGAACAATAGAGACTACATTTTGTTGTTGCTATTTCGAAGAACGATAGAGATCGTGTCTATTACTCGTGCAAAAGGCGGGGATTTTCCCTCCATGACATTAGAGAGAACTAAATGACGTCTCTAAATGACTATGTATATATACGCCATGATAGACATTTTTCTCCCATTTTCATGTAAATGTACCATTTTTTTTTAAGTTTTACCTCTCTATTATTCTTCTAAACTTAGAAATTATTTGTGAACACTCTCAGTTATCTAAATATTTTCTGTAATTTTGGTAAGATATTTACACATAGTTTTTTGTATTTTATGGAGATTTTAAATGATTTATTAATAATATTTTTCGTCTTCTTTTGTGCTAGTTTCTGTTGTGTACGTTTTTCTTGGAGCTTGAAGCTGTTAGTTGTCAAAGTTGAAAAGTGAAAATTTTAAGCTATTGGTAAGTTATTTTTATCTAATTATTATAACTTATTATTCACTATTATCTTTTACGCTTTTTACACTTAATTACACTTCCATTGAGCTTAGAATACAGTTTGAAGATTGATTTATTAAGTACACACATCCTAATTTAGGACTGTTTGATGTTTACAAACTAATCTTTGAATTGTCCATTATTGGACATTTTGACATTGATTAGTGAGTTACAAGTTGTGGTATTAAATATTTTTTCTTGCATCTGCTTAGTTATTCGTGCATAGATTTAGGTGGCGTCTCCTAAAATATTCTCTGGGTGTGGACTACGTTTAACGTAGTGCTAGCACTTAGGAGAATAGTGGGGAGATGCTACTGAAATTTATGCGTGATGTAGAAGCAGTAACAGGAAAATATTGACACAACTCACGACTCGCGAATCAATGTTGAATGGTAAGGACCCTTACCTTGAATTTGTATTGGAGAAATAAGCGATTAGCACATGCTCACATCACTCGGACATTTTAGCTACATGTTTCTTTTCTTTTTTTTTAAAGTGAAAACGAAGTACACATGGACAAGAGTTGGATAAAATTGAACAAAATACGGGGCAAGTCCATCAAATTTGTGAATGGAGTTACAACTTTTATAAGAATGGTCAGGCCATTGACAAATGACAGGGGCACGATATCTTGTCCGTGCAATAACTGTTTAAATAGAGCAAAGAAATTAGTTAGTGTTGTAGATGACCACATAATAAATCTGCCCAATATGCTCTAAAATTCGATGGATTGAAGTGGCAGGGAAGCCTTCTGGTATGAATGTCCGACATAAGGTATTACATTTTTTTCCATTGGCTCCCAGGCTTAAGCATTTGTTCGCCACAACGTGCACTATGAAAAAGATGATGTAGCACAGTACTGGACATTTGATGGACAAAGATGAAATGGAGCATCCAGTTGATGGAAAGGCTTGGAAGGATTTTGATAAAGCACACCCCGATTTTGCATGTGAAATTTGAAATGTTTGATTGGGTCTCGTTGTAGACAACTTTAATCTGTTCGGAAACATGTGTCAATCCTACAGCATGTGGCAAGTGGTTTTTTGTACCTATAACCTACTTCCTTGGTTGTACATGAGGGAAGAAAATTTGATGCTCACACTATTGATATCTAGCTCGAGATCACCATAGAAAGACATGGATGTTTTTATATGTCCACTGGTTGATGAGTTAAAGGAACTGTGGTATACGAGTCTTGATTTACACGACACGGGAAATAATAACAAAATTTTTAGAATGCATACAACATTATTTTGTCAATGATTTTCTGGAAAGTATTTCTGGGTGGAGTGGGCAGGGTTATGGAGCATGTCCAACTTGCAATTTTCATATGCCTTCTAAATGTGTATTAGGGAAAACATCTTATGTGGGACATCGCCTTTTTTTGGGAACTACTCATCGACGGCGCAGAAGTCTTGATTTAATGGAAAAGTCGGGACTAGTGAGCGTCCTCATCAATTTAGATTTATAGATGTAATGCGACAGTTGAATGTTGTGACAAATGGAATTCCTGGGAAGCACCCACAACTTGGAGGTCGTAAAAGGAAATGAGATGCAAGCAAACTCAACTGGAGAAAGAAGAGCATTTTTATGAGCTACCTTACTGGTGCACTATCGAGTTTAAATACAGTTTTGACGTAATGCATGTGGAGAAGAATGTGTGTGACAGCTTGCTCGGTACTATCCTATGTGATCCTCATAAATCTAAGGACACAGACAGTACGCGACGTGATTTGATGGAATTAGGTATCAGACCGGAGTTGCACTTATATCATGACGGGAATTGGTTGATGAAGCCTGCAGCAGAATACACACTCACTAATACCGATCGTCGAAAATTTTGCGATTTTATCAGATCAATAAAATTTCCAAATGGTTTTGAATCTATCTTGGAAAGGAATGTTGATCCGAGTTGCAATCGCATCACCGAATTTAAGTCACATGATTGTCACATCATTGTGCAGAGTTTGTTGGCTGTTGGATGTAGAGCATACTTGAACAAGAATATCTTAACTTCCATATCTGAACTGTCAACCTTTTTCAAGAAGCTTTGTTCCAGGTCGATAAAGAAGAGTGACATGGAGAATTTCAAGGAACAACTAATCTTGATATTGTGCAAGCTTGAATGCATATTCCCTCCAGCATTTTTTGGCATTATGATCCATCTTGTTGTGCATTTGTCCTAGGAGGCAATCTTGGGAGGTCCATCAAGAAATTGAAGGACCATGTTAGGAATCCAGCAAAGCCCGAGGGTTCTATTGCATAAGGGTACATTGTAGAAGAAGCCTTAACATTTTGTTCGAGGTATTTTGCCAACATCGAGACACTTTTCAATCGACCCAAAAGGAACAACGATGCTATCGATCAGGACACACATCTATCATTTTTCTAGTCACAATGTCATCCAGTTGGCAAAAAACATTAGTGACACTTGATCATCATGCACGGAACCAGGCAGAGTTTTACTTCCTCAATAATTGCCCTAAAATTGAGGACTATTTGACATAAGTATTCAACTTTAATAGTGAATTAAAGTTAAATTTTTTAATAATGTTATTAACCACATTGTCACATAACACTATGTTTCATTTGATTAGTGTACATAAGAGAGAATTGCATTCACTTGGTGTAGAGAAGGTCGACCAATTGCACAAAAAGGAGTTTGTCGCATGGTTTCACACGAAGGTGAGTTTACATTCGCATGATTATATGATTATGTACATTAATTTTTAATGACCATTGAATTACCTATTTAAAATTATCATTTGTCATGATAGATCTATAATATGCATCGAGAGACCCCTGCAGTTGTCACACAGGAAGCACTGGCTCTTGCATCTCGTGCTTCATATAACATTCAGTCTTATCTGACATTTATTGTTAACGATGTTCGATCTCTTATTGTTGATCGTGACATCAGACAGACCACTCAAAACTATGGTGTGAGTGTGCTATAGACGAGAGGTGAAACATTCTATGGGCATGTGCAACAGGTACTTGAGCTATCATAGATTGGTGGCTCTTCAGTTGTACTTCTCAAATGTAAATTGTTTAGGACGCAAGGCAAAAGAACTACAATAGAAAACAACATCACAAGCATTAATGTTAGTGCCGAGGCATTCAAGGATGACCAATTCATACTGGCTTCAAAAGTGCGACATGTGTTTTATATAAATGATCCTATATAGGGTCCCAGTTGGCAGGTTGTCTAAGAAGTAAACCATCGAAGATCTTGGGAGCTACTTAAAACAATTGTTACCGAGACTGATTTAGTCCAAGGTGACACATCATCAATGTTTTCACTATTTGTGGATCTCGGCCCATTAGATGACATCAATCTGCTTCGAATGAGTGGTGGGGATGTTGAGGTCTTGGTGGATGCATGGGAAGGACAGTCGACCGAACAATCAAGAATCTCCGAGGTCGATGATACATATATTGAATACGTTGATGACATCACTGAGAATCGAGTGCAGCACTATAGTGTTTCAAATTAGATGATGTACAAACTGCGCAATTTTCTTTATATGAAATGTATACGAAAAATAGGAACGTTTGTATGAGGTATTACATGTATTCTGTTAATTAATGATTACTTCAATTTATAAACCAAAACTTTTCATATTACCAAGCATGCTCTAAACTCATGTTTGAGACACATTAATTAACAGATTACACAAATATTAAATTAATTTAGATCATAATAATTCATAGATTATACAAAAATGGGTGACATACGTCGCCCCTATTGGTACGGAAACCTATAGGGGCGACTTGTTCTTATCCCCCTATATATTTCACATCTATGTGGGAGACATATATGTAACCCATGTTGCTCCCGATTCTTATAGTGTTGACAAGTTTTCCTTTTTGGATTTAAAAAAAAAAGAATAATAATTACAATCTAAGCTCAAAATTAACTATAATTTTTAGATGAGATCCATCTAAAAGCAATTAACTTGCCAAAAAAAGGCATAGGTTTGTGACATTATTGTCAAGGTTTAAAGGTTGGGGACAAGGCTTAAGATCATTTACGCCAATTTATCGAGAATTTAATACATTTAAATATCATAGCACAAATTGAAAATATATAATAGTAAGAGCATTTCCAATGGGCTCTTTAAACTTAAAATACACTCTAAATTGGAGACAACCCTTAAAATCCTATTCCAATTGACTCTCTAATTTAAGGGATAATTGCACTACATACTACATTTTTATCCCTTATTGAAATTTTACTTACATTAGTATTTTAATTGATTTTTACTTACATTTTTTATCCTCTTAAAAAACTTACAACATTCTAATCAACACCGCACCACCACCGCAGTGCCACCTCCCTTTTCCTCGGCGAGGCTCGGTGTGTTGTTGAAAGATGTCACCATTGAGTTTTCACCAATTCTTAACTTGTTTGATGAAATGTTTGACCGAATATAATGAAAGTATTATAAAATTTTTGTAAAGTATCAAGGCGTGATACTAAATTTTCACCCAAAACATCATAAGTTAATAGAGTTTCAAGTTATGATACTAAAAATTTGAAAGTATCATAGGATACTTTTAAATTGTCATATTATAATACTTGTGAAAAAGAATTTTTCAGTAAAAAAAATAGAAGTATTTTTCAGTGATTTTTTTTTTAAAATGACGTAAATTTCAATTATGATACTAAAAGTTGGGTATTTGTACAAACGCCCCCTAATTTAACATTTCATTTTAAAGAGTGAGTTTGGCTCTTCAAATGTAGAGAGCCAAATCACTCTCTGCTATTGAATATATTCATATAAAATTCAATTTTCAATGCATCATTCCAAAAGTCATTTTAATTTCATTCCATATCCATGCAATATATGAGCTTATTTATGGTATGCAATATTCAGCCATATATGTTGTGCAATATTCCATAACCTATTTTTGTTTTCATTCCATCCAAACAAATTTGTTTCTTTGTTTCTTCAAAATTGATTTGAATCAAACTATTATGGATGAACATCAATACGATGGCTCAAATGAAATCCTACAAATTTCAACACAATTGCCTGAATTCGATGATCAATCTCCTCTATTAAGTACTTTAATAACTCCATTGGAATCCAACTCTAAAAGATTAAGTGGTGGCAATTGGCATGAAAGATTAAAGGCATTCTGATGGGTTTATGGTTGAAATGGAGGGAAATAATAAATTATTTAAGTGGAACATTGCATTAAAAATTAATAGGGAAAAATAATAAATGCTTCTTGGAACAAGGAAAATGAAGAGCATAGAAATAAAGAGGCGTGTTTAAAAAAATTTGCTCTTTAAATCTGTAGATGCTCTTTATGTAAAAGATGCTCTTTAAATAGAGAAAATTACATCAATCCATACTTTTAAATATCCAAATTCACAAATGAGATCAAATTTGAATAATTTCAAAATTCAGGTTTTAATTAAAATTTAACAATTAATTAATTAATAAATTAAAATAATTATAATTTGTAACTAAGCATGTGTTTGGTAAAGAGTAAAACATGTTTATAAACCACACAATTTTCCAAACCACTTTTTAATCACATAAATTTTCTTTCTCCAATTTTCAACCACTACTTTTTACTTCAAAATGATAAATAAACCAATTTATAAATCAAACAGTGTTATTAAATAGTTAATTACTCAAACTATATCTCAGATTCCCAATCTCATAGCACACCAAACCAAGCCCTAATTATTTTCTATCCATCATTGTATTCCATGTCTCCTCTTGATCCAGACACCTCCGTTCTGTCCCTTCCTTCCGGTCACAGACTCATCGTTGCCGGAGTCCATGCTTCGAATGCAGCGGCACCGTTGCAGCGGGATTTCTCAGAAATTACCACCACGGTGAGGCAGCGCTCTACCAGTGCTGCTCGGTACCGCACAATGGAGGGCACGAGGGAGAAGCGCCAACTTAGATGTATGATAATGATAGTCTTGGTGGTGGCACTCAACCATGATTTATAGGCGTGCCTCTAATGCATTAGCAACTTGCACTTCTGTGCTAAGGTGAGCGATTTTTGATTTTTTGTATGGTGGTGTTGTGATGGTTGACTGGCGGTGGTTGTGTGTTGATGGGGTAGTTGTAACTTATTTGGTGTGTTAACGGGGTGGTTGTAACTTGTTTGTTGTGAGCTTAGAAATTGTGAATGCATTACATGGTGTAGTGATGGGGTGGCCGTTGAAAGTAACATGTTTGGTGTGTTGACGTTGTGGTGTTGGTGATGGTCTGGATGGAGGAGTAGACGATGGTGGTTAGGTCATATTCAAGTTCAATTCTTAGGTCACACTCGTGAACTTAGAAGTCAGAAAAAGCCTTTGCGTTTCAGTTTCCATTGATATCCACGCCCGACTTCAAGTAATTGAGCAAGACACGTTAGTTTTCCCAAGTTATACTCAGTAATTTCATTCAATTCCTCATGTGAAACGATCAGTCCAAAAGTCACACTTTTCGTTCATCAAGTCACATATTAATTTTCTCAAGTCACGTGTAATAAAGGTCACATGTTGACGCTTGTCTCAGGTCATAGGTCCAAAGTCCTAGGACAAATGTCAGAGTATTAGGTCACATGTTCAATATTTCAGGTCACATTTTACATGATCTATTTCTCTCTAGACCTCTCTGTTTGTGTGTTGTAGTGAAGTGATGGTTAGTATTATGGTGTTGGTGCGTCAGAGATAGTGTGGGGTGCGTCGAAGATGGTGATGGTAATCGGTGGTTATGGTGATGGTGATATATTCTCGTGGACCTCGTGGTGTTGGTGGTGGTGATGCATCGGAGATGGTGGTGATGTGTTGGAGGTTATGGTGATGGTGATGAGGCATCGTTCGAGTTTTGAATTGTTGGATGATGACGACTCTGTAAATCTTGGTTTGGGTGGAACAGAATGCATGATTAAAAGAGATATTTTTTGAGATTAGTGTTACTATATATAATTAAGACCTGATAATTGAAAGAATACAAGTTGTTTTCTAATTATGAATTGTGATTCTATAACAACTTGATAAATGTATTTTTCCCCTTTAAATATAAAGAGCCCATTGGAGATGCACTACAAGAAATGGCCTTTTACAACATGCAAATGACAACATTCGTTAATTGCATGTTGCTAAAAGGGGTCTATCGCAGCATTCACATGTTGCATGATGCTTTTGATTCATTTATTTGAGTTTTACCAACATTCAGCAATTAAGTGTTGCTAATAATAAGCTTTTGCAATGTTCAAGTGATGTTGTAATAATTTCAGCTTTTTGCAACGCACATAGCTTGTTGCGATAGGCCAGGATCTTGCGCGTTGTCAAAGCCAAGCCTTTCGCAATGCGCGAAATGTGTTGCAAAAGGTTAGGCTTTAGCAATGCACAAATGGCGTTGCAAAAGGGTCTTTAGCAATGTGCGATGTGCGTTTCCAAAGCCTAGCATTTTGCAACGCGCACCACACGTTGCTAAAGACTAAACCTAAACTTTAAGTCCGATTTCTCTCCTCCCCCAATCGACTTCCTCCCCCACCTCTAAATCGCCGGCCACTCTCCCTCTCCCCAAACCACCAAAAGCCGGCCTATTTCCTCCCACCAAAAACCACCGTCCTCTACTTGTGATATTTCAATATTCATTATCGCCCAAAACATCCTCGACCACTCGCGGCTTATCTAAAACAATCATTGAATCCTTCTCAGTCTCTAGGCCAAATCACAGGTCTGGTCCTCTGAAACCTGAAGGTAGCCTCGACACTAAAGTCTGAATGGGAGCAGCCACAACTGCTAGCGACTGAGCGGAGGTGAAGCAGTGGGTAAAGGTTAGTGTATATAAATGAATAGACACCATTTTAGATTTTTGATAGCTTGGGTTTTAAAAGTTAGTGTATTTGGATATTTGGTTGAAGGTTGATATTTTGAACTAGTTAATGAGATTTTGGTTACAATTCTTTAATTTAATATTTTCATCTTTATTTCTTTAGTTTCCTTTTTCAGTGTCTCTCCCCGGAGATAAGAATTTGAAAATGCACCCCCCTCTCTTTCACCAAAAAAGAAATCAATGGAGACGAAAATGTTTTTAGTGGAAGGAAACATTTATAACTTTTTGTGTAGAAGAATACCCCACAAAGTTACTTAAGTGCTCTTGGATCTAATTCCCCGATAGTGAGCATGAATATGCACAAACACTGGACACTCAAACACTAGGAAAACTTTTGCATGATGTATTGGAATGAGGAAATAAATGTGCAGAACACTTCATATAAGACTTTTTGATCTTAAAACCCAAGTGGGAACTCTGTTTATCAATTAGACAGCCTCCCCCATTTGTTTTTTAGAACATTCTTTTGAAACAAGAGAGCCATATTGACAATTAGTAAATGACCATTTATCCGCTTGGAAACTCTATTTAGTTGGGTGAATTAACATAAGGATTATGAATCATTTTCTCCTTTGAAAATAAGGTGAAAGTATTTCATTAATATAATCTCTTGCATTGTCAACCCTAAGCTTTTTAATTTATACTCCAAATTGATTTTGACCATATTGTGGTAGTTTGGGAAAGCATTGCTCACATCATATTTTTGTTTCAAAAGGAAGAACCGAGGTAACAGTGCAATAAATACAAAATACAAGGCAAATGGAATTGAATATCTTCTAGTAAAAACAAAGATGCTTGGTAAATTCACAAACGTTATAATGAAAGGCGACATTTGAATTTTGATTTTGGCTATGATCTACACTTTCTTAGGAGCTGATATCTCATATTTTATTTCTCAATTTTAATCTATACGTGCATATAATGGATAATATTTTTAAGTTGTTCAGTGTTGGATAATATCTTTGCATATAATGGACAGAGCATGGCTGCAATTATCAAGGTTATCATCTGAAATTAGATCATCTATTCTAGTTACAAAAATCAAAAAAATTATACTCATACTAAATTTTACTTGTAGATTTTTAGAACAATAAAGAGATGGAGCACAAATTTTTTTTGAGCTAGCTCATGTCTATGTGAATTCAGAAATGAAAGTATGCCCTTGTGTTAAGTGTAGGAATCTAAAGCATCATTAATATGATACGGTGTATGAACATTTGGTTATTAAGGGTATGGATCCTACATATGTCGTTTGGGTATTTCATGGAGAACAACCAAGTGAATCAAATTTGGTCGATGTTGAAATACCTGAATCATATATGATGTTTAGGGACTTCTATGCACAACATGATGTGGAACCTGAAAACCCTATTGATGGAAGAGAAGAGGAGATTGAAATTTTAGTTGATGATGCTGAAACTCCTTTATATCCTAGTTGTAGGACGTTCGTGAAGATGTCAGCTTCGATTGCTATGTTTAAGCATAAAGCTACACAGTTTATCGGATAGTAGTTTTGATGATCTTATAAATCTTGTTCAAGACATGGTGCCAGAGAATAATACACTTCCTAAATCACTTTATGAGATGAAAAAACTTGTCAATATATTTGATCTTGGCTATGAGAAGATACATGCTTGCATAAATGATTGTTATTTATATAGGAAAGAGCTTGAGCATGCTGAAATATGTCCAAAATATGGTTGCTCAAGATGAAAAGTTAACCAATGGACTAAGAAAATTAAGAAAAAAAATTCCAGTAAAAGTCTTGTATTATTTTCCTATAATACCAAGACCTTGGAGTATGTTTGGAATAGATGAGATGTCAACGCAACTTAGATAGCACTCAAGTAATAAAAGTTCAGATGGTAAAATGAGGCATCCAGTTGATTCATTGTGTTGAGAAATGATAAGCAGAAGGTGGATAGATTTTGCATCAGATCCTTGAAATATTAGATTGGGTCTTGCCACTGATGGATTTAATCATTTCAAAGATCTAAGCTCTAAATACAGTTGTTGGCTAGTGATCCTAACTATATATAACTTGCATCTCTCATTATGCATGTCAAAGGAAAGTTTGATGTTGAGTTTATTGATCCCGGGGCGAAAACAACCCGATAATGATATAGATGTTTATTTGGCACCACTTGTGGATGACTTAATATTGTTATGGAGTGATGGGGTCGAGATGTACGATACAGTCACAAAGTCTACATTCAAGTTAAAAGCTATTTTGATGTGGACAATTCATGACTTTCCTGCATTTGGAAATATATCTGGATGGCCTATGAAGGGAAAAATTGCATGTCCTATTTGTCATGAAAATACATGTTCACAATGGTTGTCAAATGGTAGGAAATTTGCATACTTGGGACATAGAAGATTCCTTGCCTCGGATCATCTATTTCACATGAAAAAGAGTTGGTTTAATGGACATGTTGAAAAAGGTATTAGGTCGAAGATAAAAAGTGGCGAAGAAGATTTTATTGAAGTTGATAAAATTGCCAATGATTAGGGAAAAGTGGTAAACGAAAGAGGAAGAAGAATAAAACTCAATCTGATGTAACTTGGAAGAAAAAGTTAATATTTTTCAACCTACCATATTGGAAGGTAAATGTTTTGATATTTCTAATCATTCATATTTTATATTTCTGGTTACTTGTAGTATATCATTAAACTATTGATGTTTGATTTGTAGACCTTGCTCATACATCATAATTTGGATGTGATGCATGTGGAAAAAAATATTTGTGAGAGAATTATTAGTACACTTTTAGATGTGAAAGGAAAATCCAAAGATGGCATTAACTCTCGTAAGGACTTTGAAGCTATGAATATTAGGCATACTTTACATCCTGAGAATATAGGAAATAAATTCTACTTACCCGCTGCTTCTCACACTTATCAAAAGTAGAAAAACAAATTTTTTTGAAAAAGGCTTGCTAGCTTGAGATTACCTGATGGTTATGGATCAAATATTAGAAATTGCATTTCAGTGGAAGAATGTAAGATTAGTGGTCTCATGTCTCATGATTGTGATATATTAATGCAACAATAGTTATCAGTTGCCTTAAGAGGACTTTTACGAATTGACCAAGGAACTCTATTTTTAAATTGTATTCATTTTTCAATGATATATGATAAGGAGTTGTCGATAGGAATAAGGTCGGAAAATTAGAAGAAGACGTTGAAACATTATGCACATTGGAAAGGTATTTTCCACCTTCATTTTTTGATGTAATGGTACATTTGACAATTCATCTTGGGAGAGAAATACGTATATGTGGACCAGTACAATATCGTTGGACTTCATTTAAGCTATTCTCAAAAGTTAAATTCATTATCAAATTGGATTTAAATATTTTTACATTTTTTCATTCGTATAGGTATATAAAAGTGTTGAAAGGGTATGTTATGAATCATGCACGACCTGAAGGATGCATAGCTGAATGATATATTGTTGAAGAAAATGCAATGTTTTGTAGCAAATAAATAAAACAAGCATCTAAAATAGGTTCCAAGAATGCACGCAATGAAGAGTATGAGAGTGATTTCTTAGTCGTAGGGAGTACAATTTCTAAAGGACGTCACTCGTTCTATCTGATGAGATGTTGAAAGTTTCTCATCGTTATGTGTTGCTAAACAGTGCAGAAGTTCAACCATACATAAAGTACGTTTATTAAATATATACTTCGACAAAATTTTAACTTATTTGACCATATTTTCATTTGAAACATATGGATGAACTCAAGAGTTTTGACAAACGACTAGAAAGAAATGAGATTTATTGCATAAAAAGCACATTAACTCTTTTGCAACCTGGTTGGATGATAAGGTTCAACACATATCTAGAAAATCAATGTCTAGTTGTGCTATTTATTATTTTACTTCTAACATGTTTAAAATAATAACAGATTAAAGCTCAGTTATTGATTGATAACGTTTCAAACACTTTAAAGTAGCTTGCAGGTGGTCCTAAATGCCAATTCATGTCATATTTTAGTTTTGTCATAAATGGTCTTATTTTTCACACTAAAGATGCAGAAAAGTCTCGTCAAAATAGTGGCATTTTAGTTGAAGCAACAACCATATGTAGATCGAGTGCAAAAGATAATGCACCTTAAGTTAGGAAAGTTCATTATTATGGAGTTTTGTGTGATGTTATTGATGTGATCCGGACCAGGTATCGAAGGGCAAAGTCGAGCCATCGGCAATATGACAATGATCTACGTGCAAAACGGAGCAAGTTCCGTGTTGGAGTCAAGCCGAGAAGGCGAAAGGATCAAGCCGAGGCAAATAATCAAGAAATTGTGCAGAAAGTGATTCACGGCCGTAAAGATATTCCTCACGGCCGTAAAAATGGAATTGAAATTGATCACGGCCGTAACCTCCATTCTTACGGCCGTAACACCAAGTTGAAATTCTGGACAGAATATTCATTACGGCCGTAATCAATATATTCACGGCCATAATTCAAGATTTTCCAGATTTTGCGGATTTTTAATTATTTTATTTCCTTTTATTATTTTAGGTTATTTTCCTAGTTTAGAATTTTAGTATAATTAGAATTCTATTTTGAGTAAATTAGATGCTAGGTTATTTTGCTTATTTATACGCTTTTTCAATTCATTGTAAAAACAGTTTAAGATTGATTTTGAGATTAATATAGTTGAGAGAGTTTTCTCCAATTGAAAGGTTGAGGAGTCCCTTTTGTGTTCTTCAAGAACAAATCCGACCTATCAAATATTGTGGAAATATTTGTGGCGTTGTACTTATCAAATATTAGCGAGAATATTTGTGGCGTGTCCGATTAGAATCTTATCAAGGAAATTGACAAGTCCTTGTGGTGTTTCGAAAACCTTGGATCTCGATTCCGCATCGTCAATTTCTTGCGTCGTGAATCTTGGGTCAAGGTCCTATCGTCAATCTATCTTTTAATTTCTGTTCAATTATTCGTGTTCTTGTTATTTTTCGTGTCAGATCTGATTTAGATCTTTCCTAGGGTTTTAGATTTTTCGTTATTCCGCGTTTTCGACGAGAATCCCCGACTGGGATCGCGTCATCTGGTATCAAAGCTTGGATCTATTTCAGATTCTTGCGTTTCTTGTTTTTTTTCTTGATTTTCTTGTTCTTCGTGTCGGTCATAATTTGTTTCATTTTGATCTATAAGAGTCAGTCCCAAAAATTCAAAAGTGTTTTTCTTCTTCGTTTTTCGTCCAAATTCAGTTCCGTTTTTTCTACCATACTCGTAGTCAAATTCTCTGGCAGATTATAAAAAAAAAAAAATCGAATTTTTTCGAGAATTTTCTAATTTTTTTTTTACCTTTCGTATCTTCCATAAATTCCTTGATTGTTGATCATTGGTTTGTTCTTGGGTGAAATTTGAAGGGATTGAGTGTGATACACGAGTGAAAATAAACACGAGATGAATTTTTGTTTGTCTTTGAAAGCTAACCATGTCTCGCAGGGAAAAATCTCCATCAACAGGTGACCACAAGAATTTTAAACAGATGGAGGCCATGAAGGTAAAATTTGAGAGATTGATGGCTAGGATGGAAAGAAGGGAAGCAGAACTTGCTCAATGGGAAAAGGAGCAACATCAGGCGGATTCTAGGGCTAGGAGGCATAAGGGGCGTGAAGCCAATTCTAGAGGTGGAGATGGGGGTGATGAAAAGCCATTGAAGTATAAAGAGACATCAAAACGGGAGAGTAGTGATCATGTTCATAAAAGGAGGGAGGAACCGACAACCAAAGGTAAAAATAATTCTGATTCCAAGCCTCTCAAGAGTAAAAATGTTAAGTGCTTTAAATGTTTGGAACGGGGTCACATTGCACTTGATTGTCCACGTAAAAAGGTTAGGTGTGATAGTGAAGGGGCTAAAAATGTTGTGGTGGATGAGTCAATTACTGATAGGCATGTTCTTAGCGCTAAGCGTAAGGCGAATGTTTTGGAAAATGTGGATGGGCAAAGGGATAATATTTTTCGCACTAGATGCTTAGTGGATGAAAAAGTTTGTAGCTTGGTGATTGACGGGGGAAGTTGTACTAATGTAGTTAGTACACTGTTGGTGGAAAAATTAGGCTTGCCTTTAACGAAACATCAGACGCCTTATAAATTACAATGGTTGACTGAGTCGGGGGAAGTTAAGGTGAAGAGACAGGCCTTGGTGAATTTTTCTCTTGGTGGATATACCGATGAGGTAATTTGTGACGTGGTGCCAATGCAAATTAGTCACATACTGTTGGGGAGACCTTGGCAACATGAAAGGGCTGTGCTACATGATGGGTATACGAATAGATACAGTCTGGTAAAAGGGGGAAAAAAGTTTACGTTAATGCCACTATCTCCAACTGACGCCCTGGAAGATCAATTGAAAGTAAAAAGTGAGTTTGAGGGGAAAAATAAGAGAGTTGAGGCCACGACCTCAGAAAAAGGAGAGGGAGTGGAAATTAAAATTAAGAGCGTTGAGGCCACGACCTCAGAAAAAGGAGAGGGAGTGAAGAGTAAAGAAAAGAGGGTTGAGGTTCAAACCTCAGAAAAAGGAGAGACTGAGTGCAAAAATCAAAAGAAAAGAGAGTCTACCACAAAAATGAGTCTATTTGCACTTACTCGTGCTAACAAACCCCTCCCCAGTTCTTTAAATTCTGTTTTACAGGTACTGAAGTCAAGCCATGAACTTAAAGCGGGAAAGAAATTCATTGGCAAAAATGAGCAGCCCAAAAGTCTAAAGGATCGCACGAGGCATAAAAATGATCACCGAGCCCAGGAAAGCAGGAGGAATTTGAAAAGCCGACCAAAAATGGATTCGAGGTCGAATCCTTTTCAAGAGAGGGAGTATGATGTGATCCGGACCAGGTATCGAAGGGCAAAGTCGAGCCATCGGCAATATGACAATGATCTACGTGCAAAACGGAGCAAGTTCCGTGTTGGAGTCGAGCCGAGAAGGCGAAAGGATCAAGCCGAGGCAAATAATCAAGAAATTGTGCAGAAAGTGATTCACGGCCGTAAAGATATTCCTCACGGCCGTAAAAATGGAATTGAAATTGATCACGGCCGTAACCTCCATTCTTACGGCCGTAACACCAAGTTGAAATTCTGGACAGAATATTCATTACGGCCGTAATCAATATATTCACGGCCGTAATTCAAGATTTTCCAGATTTTGCGGATTTTTAATTATTTTATTTCCTTTTATTATTTTAGGTTATTTTCCTAGTTTAGAATTTTAGTATAATTAGAATTCTATTTTGAGTAAATTAGATGCTAGGTTATTTTGCTTATTTATACGCTTTTTCAATTCATTGTAAAAACAGTTTAAGATTGATTTTGAGATTAATATAGTTGAGAGAGTTTTCTCCAATTGAAAGGTTGAGGAGTCCCTTTTGTGTTCTTCAAGAACAAATCCGACCTATCAAATATTGTGGAAATATTTGTGGCGTTGTACTTATCAAATATTCGCGAGAATATTTGTGGCGTGTCCGATTAGAATCTTATCAAGGAAATTGACAAGTCCTTGTGGTGTTTCGAAAACCTTGGATCTCGATTCCGCATCGTCAATTTCTTGCGTCGTGAATCTTGGGTCAAGGTCCTATCGTCAATCTATCTTTTAATTTCTGTTCAATTATTCGTGTTCTTGTTATTTTTCGTGTCAGATCTGATTTAGATCTTTCCTAGGGTTTTAGATTTTTCGTTATTCCGCGTTTTCGACGAGAATCCCCGACTGGGATCGCGTCAGTTATATTGCTTGATTACAATACATTTCATGTTCCAATATTCAAGCGTGATTGTACAAATATCACGGATGGAATAAAAAAGGAAGATGGGTTTACTTTGGTTAACCTTAATGAGGGATATAGACAATTTGAAAATGATCCATTCATTTTAGCAACAGAAACGAAACAAGTGTTTTACTTTTGGGAGAACGAAACTTCTAGTTGGCATGTTGCTTTGCAAGCGCCACCAAGAGACTTGTATGCATTACATGTGGAAGAAGATATTAGTTATGAGCCTTCCACTAGATATATCACAACTTGAAGACAACCATGATGATGATGATGATGACTATGCAAGGATAGATGTTGAAGGTATTATGTGACATAGAGTAATTTGGTAATAGATTTAGAAGTTAACTTCTTAACCCACTTTTGTACATAATGTTCTTTTTATATCGCAATATTTGGAAGTATTTACATCGTGATGAAATGTTGAACATTTAAATTTTGTTAAGATCTCCAACTTTAATTTCTTTTGATGTTGTAGAATTTCATTCCAAACTTTCGAACAAGTTGAGAGTAGGAAGCGTATTATTAAATACGATGGACAAAGATGAGGTAATTGTGTTTTCTTTTACTTTTATAGTTGTTAGTTTTCGAAAATAATTACATTTACGTTTTGTTTTCATGTTGCATTCTTAAAGTCAACTAGACAAGTTGCCAAGATCTCTAAACGACGAAGAACTGCTATTGTTGCAGCAGCAATTCAAGAGACTAGTGAAAGAGTAAGAATTTCTAGTGAGCAAGAAAATACAATATCAATTCCAATAGTAAATGAGCAAAGCATGCCGTCAACTAATGAAAATGTTACCAAAAAAAAAAGAGGTCCAACTCAAGTGAAAATGATTACAGGAAATAATTATCAGAAGATGGATCTTGAATTCAATGAATTCGGGGCAAGTAGTTGGAAATAACTTAGATAAATTTACTAGTATAGTTGGAGTTATGGTACGAGAACATGTGCCTGTTGTATTTACTAATTGGAATTCGGTGGATGAGAAGAAAAAAGGAACTTTGGAGTATCGTACAGATATGTTTCTTAATTGAATTTTAAGGTTATTTGTTGTACAAATAAGTTATAAATTTATATTTGTGTACAAATACAGCAAATGTTCAATGTGGGTGATTGTCATAAAAAAAATGACATTTCAATGTATGGGAAAGTACTGGAGGACGTACAAACCCAGACTTAGAAAACAAATTCAAGGTCAAGTCAAATCTTCTCTGAATAGGACACGTTCTATTAACCTTCTTAGACCAAAGAACGTGCTCTCTCAAGAAGCATGGGGAAAATTTGTTGAAGATACTCTTTCCAATGACTTTCATGTAATTAATATTTGCATATTAATGTTCATTTTAATTTAATTATTGTTTTTTATAAATTTTTGTTTTGTGAATAGGAAATAAGTTCCAAGTTTAGCTGAATGAGAAATAATTAAAAGCTTCACCACACTATGGAACGAAAGGGTTATCCATGTGTGGCTCATGAATTGGTACAATTACAAACATATCTTTAATTTTTGTTTGAATTGTCGCATGCTAGTATATATAATTGTTGGATTTTTATTCCATAGGAAAAACAACCCAGATATAAAAGGGATAAGAACCAAAGTACGGACTAAAGGACATCTAAGAAAGGATGGAACTCCAATAAATGAAGCAGTTGCCAAAACTTTGGTATGTTTGAAATCTATGAACGTTATTTTAATAATAATAATAAATTTACCTTATTATATGTATCACTCGTTAGCATAAAATTTGAGTTTCATAAGTGCAAAAAAAGATAGAAGATTGTGACAATCTATTTCTGATACAACGGCAGAAGTTTCCATTCGAGATGATGTTGTTGCTCGAGTTTTAGGTCCTGTAAATTGTGGAAGAGTTAGGGGACTTGGATTTGGTGTTGCACCATCAAAATTTGATATAAAATTTCAAAGTACTAGAAGAGTGAAAGAACTTGAGAATCCATTGCAAACTCAGTTAAAGAAACTACAAACCCAATCAGAAAAATTACAAACTCAGTTAGAAAAAATGGAATCACTAGAAGAAAATGTTGAAGCATTAATCGAGTTAGGTCAACAGGTATAACATTTTACCATTGTATTAATATGATAATATGTTTCATGTGAACAACTTTTTTAATGTTTTTGTCATTTTACAGAATGTCGAAGATAGGGGTTCACATGCGTATATGCCACATGTTTTTGTATTTTAAAATTTTTACAGTTTATATTTAATATAAATTAATATTACAGCGTCCTAATTTCAAAAGGAATTTTTCATTTAACTGTGAATTTGTAGTCACATCAAGGAAGTGGTATTCAAGGAGGTACACATATGGAGAATGCAAGGTGTCAACTATTGCATTGGTACAAGTATGATGAGGAGGAAGTTGTTGACAAAGGGAAGATTGCAACAACATACTCAAGTGCAAAGGTGCATCACATGCCACTCAGACGAGATTGTTGGAAGGTTTGGATTAAGGAAGTGTACATGAGTCATTTGACCTTATACAGACCAACAGATGAATTTCAATTTCTTAGTGAAGCCATGGGAAGTACTGTTGCTTGGCCTAAAAGTAGTATTAGACTTATTTGATGAATGTAAAACTTATGTACTCTTCCTCTTGTGGTAATTTGAAATGAGAATTTATTTAAGTTTCTATATTTATTTCTTTATTTGTTTATTCGTTCAATTAATGAATTTCATTTTGATTTGAATTTCTATTGTTGCGGATTGAGTTTTGAAATGATTTGGTTGTGATGAGTATTGATTCTAGATTATTGTTGGCGTGGAGTTGGGGATGGATTTTGGATTGATTTGATTGTAGTTTGATGATGAATGAGTTATTAGTTTGATATTTTAAAGTATTATGATGGTTGTGATGTCCCTCTATAGATTGGATAAGTCCAATTTATAGGGAAGACCCTGTCGAGATTTCTATAAATTTTTACAATAGAAAATGATAATTTTAATATTTAGTATGATTTATTTCTACATTTTGCATTCAGTGCAGTTGGAGTCATGATGATTAGACTTTCATAATATGTCTTTGTAGGTAAAAGACGAATTTTGTAGCTCTCTCACAAGATGGTTTGTCATTGACACAGTTCAAGCTAGACTTCAAACCCGAGGAAGTACTCATCTTCAATGATGATTTGTGTTGAAAATTGTGATAGTAGTTCCTTTTTGTATGGTTGCTGGTCTGTTAGAGATACTGTTGCAATTTAGAGGGATAGTAAATGTCAAACATTAGATATGCAATCAAATAGGTGAAAAATCACTGTTGAAGATTTTGTTTTAATATAGGAGAATAAATTACTGTAATTTTTGTTTTGTATTAAAATATACGTAGTCTAATTTTCATTAAAATGCTTACACTTAATTTTGAATAGTTGATTTATTTTTATAGCACGCGTATTTCATATTTTACATATTACTTATATGTTTAAGAAATTTGTCGGTTATCAGTGGAATTATCTATATTGATTTATGAAAATTTTAAAAAAAAATATAAAAGTTAAACGACAACGCGCAAAAAGTGTTATCAAAAGTATCAACGGCAACGCGCAACGAGTGTTGCCAAAAGTATCAACGACAACGCGCAGTGAGTATTGCCAAAAGAATCAACCGCAATGTGCAAAGAACGTTGTTAAAAGTATCTACCGCAACATGTAAAGATCATTGATAAAGGTCTACCGCAACGCGCAAAGAACGCTGTCAAAAGTATCAATCACAACGCACAATGAACGTTACCAAAGGTCTACCGCAACGCGCAGTGAACGTTTCCAAAGGTCTACCGCAACGCGCAATCCATCATTTTGAAACACACAATGAATGTTTCCGTATCCTTTCCCTCTAGGCAATACTGCGATTTGCAACATTCACACGAACGTTACAAAAGGCCTTTTGCAACTATTTTGCACATTGCCGTAGGCTATTTTTGTTGTAGTGATGCTCTAACAATGCTTGCCTAGTTATGTAATATTTTATGAAAGGTAATGTTATATAGTCTGACTGGTGTTTTAAATTCAATTTATGTAGACATGCATGATAAGTTCAGTTAAATTAAACGTAATCCTACAATTATATTAATTTAATTGAGCTTATTTTAATGTCATACATTGATTGATGTTAAAATTTCCATTTTAAAAGTAGCACTATTCTTTAAGAAAACTCTTATTCAAAGAAATAATATGATTTCACCAAAATATATTAGGAAATGAAAAGAATCACAACATATCAAAAGTGAGCGCAATTTTATTAGGTCCGGTTCTCTTCGAGTACCAATGGGATTCTTAAAAATGGAACCACCGGTTCCATATCTAACTATAGAACCGAACCAAACCAACTAGTTTTGGTTGGGTATGACTCGGTTCGTTAAATTGAAAATTGTAAAAATAAAGTATAAAACTAATAGTCGAATTAAAAATTGATAAAATACTAACAATATGAAAAATCAATTATACAAGGTAACAAATAAAAATTCACTCCAAAATTCATATAATAATATATATAATCTTCAATAATGTTCAATAAGAAGATCTTGATGACAACACACTTTGAAAACAAAGAAAAAATTAATTATTTGAAAGATTGAACTAAAAATATATTTGTTCTTAAAAATGATCGTTTATTGGTTTCCTCTTAACAACGACTTAAATGCTTCATAGAATCTGGTGCGAAGAAGGCAGAATGATTTCATTGTATCATTCAACAAATTGGTGATTTCGTAGAGATAAATCGAGTCAAAATTTGAATTCTCAGTTTTGCATTAATACTGGAACAGAGTTCTCATTTTCCATGTATTCTGTCTTTGATTTTCTTCACTTGGTATGGTTAGTTAATGATGTTTTGATTTTCTGGTCTGCATTCATGCCGGAACAGAATTACAGGTATTCATCTTCAATCTAGCATGTTTTTGAAATTCTCATCGGACATAATCAGTTACGTTAGTTGATGATGTAACTAAATATTTAATTCCTCAATTTAATAAATACAGTAATTAATTGAAATAATTTAATATTTTATATTTAAAATTCTTTTGCTTCAAGATGACAATTCTAAAATTAAGATTTCTACGGCCTGCTGGGATTAAAAAGACGCAACTGACTGGGACTTCTTCCTCGGCTGAATTGTGGAGCAGTCGATCGGCTAACTGGTTAAAAAGGGACCAGATTTCCAGTTTCTTTTATGCATTAAATCGGTGATGTCTATCAATTCTTTTATTGATTATTCATCAATTAATATGTTAGATTAAGCTCCTTTATGTATTAGATGAGATGAACCCTAGTTTTTATTTATTTTAAATCATGATTCTATAATTTAGTAAATTCTTGTGTTTCTTGATTTATTCTTCCATTTTCATTGAATTATTTGATTGCTTGATCACCAATTGGATAATTAGTTGCTTATTGTAGTCTTGAAAAAGTCACAATAGGTTTAGAACGCAGAAAGATAAACACACGAACACTATATGTTAGGAATAACAATATGATGTGTGCAATCTATTTGATAAATTGTTGATTAATGCATCATGAACGTTCGCATTCGGACTAGGAATAGATTCGGGTCGTGTTTATGGTAGGTTTAGTTTGTCTTGAAAAAGAAAATTAAATATATTAGCTTTATCGATTGGAAAGAACGCAAGAATAAGCTAAATTAGAAAATCGAGAATTGCAATACACAACACTAGGTGGATTCGGATTCTAATACATTTCCTCCATATATTTAAAATCCTCATTTTTGATATTTGCAATTTTAGTTTTATTCAAACAAAACAAAATAGCTTCTTTTGTATTTCTTAATTATTTTTCCATTCCATTAGGGTTATTAATCTAAAATATAATTTATCTCAATCCTCGTGGGAACAATACACGGACTCATCATTCACTTTATTACTTGTACGACTCGTGCACTTGCGGGATTTTAGCTTAACACATCCTGTTATAGAATTTTCTGTTCTATGTATTTAATTTAGAATAAATAATTTTGTGCACACAAATGAAAGAGATGATACCTTTGTAGCATACTTTTCAATAACATTCTTTTCCAACTGCTTCTTGATTCCACCAAAGCTTCAATAGAATTTTATGTTCTATGTATTGTTGTAGTGATGCTCTAACAATGCTTGCCTAGTTATGTAATATTTTATGAAAGGTAATGTTATATAGTTAATATTTTATGAAAGGTAATGTTATATAGTCTGACTGGTGTTTTAAATTCAATTTATGTAGACATGCATGATAAGTTCAGTTAAATTAAACGTAATCCTACAATTATATTAATTTAATTGAGCTTATTTTAATGTCATACATTGATTGATGTTAAAATTTCCATTTTAAAAGTAGCACTATTCTTTAAGAAAACTCTTATTCAAAGAAATAATATGATTTCACCAAAATATATTAGGAAATGAAAAGAATCACAACATATCAAAAGTGAGCGCAATTTTATTAGGTCCGGTTCTCTTCGAGTACCAATGGGATTCTTAAAAATGGAACCACCGGTTCCATATCTAACTATAGAACCGAACCAAACCAACTAGTTTTGGTTGGGTATGACTCGGTTCGTTAAATTGAAAATTGTAAAAATAAAGTATAAAACTAATAGTCGAATTAAAAATTGATAAAATACTAACAATATGAAAAATCAATTATACAAGGTAACAAAGAAAAATTCACTCCAAAATTCATATAATAATATATATAATCTTCAATAATGTTCAATAAGAAGATCTTGATGACAACACACTTTGAAAACAAAGAAAAAATTAATTATTACGAAAGATTGAACTAAAAATATATTTGTTCTCAAGAGGCAAATTTGAGAATCGAATTCACTATTGGTTCTTAAGCTAGTATCGAGAATTGGACCGAAACAGGTCAGTTCTCAATGCATGGCCGCAAAAAAGATCAAGTTAGTAAAGGAATCGAAATCGAACTGATTGATTCCCCACGATTCCTATCTGCTTCCACCGATTTGTGGTAAAAATGCCCAATCCTACTATTTATTGTGAATTGTAGCCTCTCAAGTGTAGTCAACGAAAGCAATGGTATTCTTTCAGTGTGTGCTGAGGGACCATATACACCCACTCACCATCCAACTTTCACTTGATCAATCAGACGTTACCATCTGGTTCTAATGTAGCCTCTCTTGATAACTGGAACTTTATCGAACATTTCAACACGTGGCATCAACAAATATCACCCGACTAGAATATGAGAGGAAAAATATATGCTCAATCTGTCAATTTTGAATAGACTTTTGGATCCCGATTCAGTGTGAAAAATTAGATTATTTAATTCTACACAAATGAGAAGTTCCCATACTACACCTATTGAGAGCCAACTAATCGAAACCGAACTCGATCAACTCGAGTTTTATAAGAGAAATGATAGATCCAATCGTGACAACAATTCAGCATTTCAACAAGTAAAATTGATGATTGTCAAAAATAAATAAATGAGTAAGTCTAGCTGGTCTGATGATACGGTACAGAAATGATGCAAATGACTCACTTGGGCGTGATTTCGTATGATTTTGATTCCTTAAGCTAAAAATTTTCAAACTTAAGCGATGAACCGATAATAGATTCCGGCTAGTAAATAAGTAAAATGGTCTGTGGCATCATAAATATAATAAACAAAAAAATAAGTGAATAGAAGTGTGAATTAAAATGAAAGAACGGAATTGATGGAATTGATTGAGGAAATGTCCCGTCTCAAGCAATTTCCACGAGGAAATATGAAGATTTTTCAAGTCAACAAAGGCAAGAGAAGATATAATTGAATTCAAATGAATAAAATTCTATATATTATCTTTCTGTTTCACTAATATTTCAATTACAATAAATATAGTACACATTAACCGACGAGAGATATGAATACAATACAATTGTTCATTGGTTAATTGAGATAGAAGCTATAATTAATTAATTAATTAATTTTGGATTGAGAAGAGAGATGAAAGTTGGTTGATTCTTGTTTCCGAAACGTGGCCGGGAGTCCGTGCAAAGGGATGGGGAATGGTGCATATTCAATCCCACTTTGGGAACCCACCACCTCATACCTGAACTGAGAGGCTAGATGGTGGATCATAACCAGCATCTCTAGCTTGGCAAGTTCGTTACCGGGGCAGGCATGTACTCCACTGCCAAATGGCATAAATCTATTGGGTTTCACCACATCCTACGACACAGAATTTAAGTTTGAAAAGTACTTATTATAATCATATATAAGAACTCGTAACAATTAATTAATTAATTAATTAATTAATTAAAAATATAATATTAACTCTTAATTACCTCAAATCTACAAGGATCGAACTTGAGAGGATCAACAAAGAAATCAGGACTGTGATGAATATTCCTGAATAAAGGCATGACCTTCCATCCCTTTGGAATTAGGTACCCTGCAACCAAAATTGTACCAAAATTTCAGTGTAATAATTTTATTCAAATAAGTTGAGTAGCATTTTCCTTACAAGAAAGCCTACCTTTATATTCCACATCCGTCACTGCCTCTCGAAATGTGAATGATATAATGCTTGCCATTCTCAAACTCTCTAAAATCACCTGAATGATGGAAGCAAGTTTGACATCAAATTCACCGTGAATTGATACTAGTAAACGATTCTACAACAAATTTTTGGCGCCGCCACCGACCTAAATGAAGTAGTCAAATACGTACCTTGTAAGTAAATGGCATATTTCTTGTCTGATTCCATGTTAAAGGACTATTTCCACTTCGATTTGATTGGTATATTGCCTTCTGTTCCGCCTGCATGCGAATCACAAACATGTTATCCACTCGATGACAAAGCAAATTTAAGCATATGGTGAAGAAATGAGAATGATCTAGAGACACGAGAATCTCAGAACGTATTGATTTGACACCACGAAAAACCACGTTTTTCTTAAGAGGAAACCTTGTATTATTTTAGAGCAACTACAAAATTCTTCTAGATCTTACCTTGACAGCCTCAAAAATTATTGGGTAGTCGTGAAGGTACTTGAGAATCCATGTCATGGCACTCGCAGTCGTGTCTTGCGCTGCGAAAAGTACTCCGATGATGTTGTCAGCAATCTGATCTTCACTTAGAGTTTCACCATTTTCATCTTTGGAATTCAGCAGACAACTCAACAGGTCCTTCTCAGAAAACCGCTTATTTTTCTTTCTCTCTCTCGTAATGTTACTTAATATTTCCCTCAGCTTCTTCCTCGCCTTCATGAATTAAAATGGTAAATATGATTAGTCAAAAAGGGACTCCATTTTCAACACGCGCGTGTTAAGGCAATCTTAATGGCCAGAAATTGTACCATCCAGTGCTACGTAACATACACGTATATGAACATAAAAAAAAAAAAGAAATTTTTTTTTTTTTTTGAACTCCAACCTTAGGCAATCTAATCACTTCTGCCCAAGGAATTAGTGCATGACGTAAATTGCAGGTTATACCTCAAGCTGGCCAGGTCTGGTTCCACCCACTGGACTGACAAAGTGCCTAACAAATTTGAACCTGTGAGGATTCGAAATTGCGATCTCTGCGCTGCCAGTGTTTGTGGATCTCTAACCTTTGCCAGTTTGGGATGTTCCCTGGAAGTAACGTATGAACATAAAAATGCTTAGTCGATGCCATGACTTTACCTTCCTTGCCTTTTGGTATGGAGTTCCAGGTAAGTCTGTCGGAAAAGAATTGTACCCTCTATCTAGTATGCTATAGTTCTTCTTCAGTTCCTCTTTATGATGGGACTCCAAATGACCAAAAATAGATAGTATACCTACTTCAAATGAGAACTGCAGGAATCAGTGGTAAATGACAAATTAGATTTCTCGTATAAATTCTTGAAAATGACAGATTTTTTTCATTTAAAACTGTAGATTTTACGTTTTAGCAAGCCCCCATGTGCATGCCGACTTCATTTTTATAAATAGGTGTAACTGTGGTCTGTGAATTCAAACCTTTTTCATCTCATGGAAAATGCTGATTACATGGCCACCGGCCCATGAATCCGTTGCAGACACTGCCAAGGCTTCAATATCAGCCACCATATTGCGGATTGCCTCCGGGTACAAGGCGCCCTGAACTAGCTTCCTGAGCCGCGTATGGTACTCCCCCTGGTGAAAAAAAAGCGCAGACTGGCCTATCAAGTTTTCCTTGCTCTTCGGATATGTCGGCTTGAATAAATGTGCCTGAGTGACTAGCACGATTTTGGCTGCTTCTGGGCTCGCCAACACAATACAAGGGCAACCAAGTACACGAGTCTTGAAGATTTCTCCATACCTACATAAGAACATTCCGTTTAGGAAAAATCCATCAGGGGATGTCGGGTATTCATTCAGTATTCAAAAATGCTACTTTGCAGAAAAATGGTGATCGAAAGAGTGACCGAAAATGATGTGGAGAGTTGTGAGTTGTTAATTTTGAAGTGGATGTGATGGGAAAAAACAGATTGATGCCTTGTATGTATGGAAAATTTTCAGTCTCTCTTTCGATCTCTGTAGCGGAATTGATTTAGTATTAGATAAAATTGGACAGATTGACAGCAAGAAACCTTTTTTCTCTGTCAGAAAAAAAGACATTTGGATCTTGGGAATAGAGCTGAAGAGTTTCTCCAATATAAGGCCATCCCATTGAGCCTGGAGGGATCTTAGTTTCCCTCTCTGAATGTTTTCTTTTTCTCAGTAAAACTACATATAGAAAAAAAGTAAATAGAATGGTAAAAAAAGGCATAAAGAATGCAATAATCTTCTCCATTTTTCTCTCTATATATATCAGTCAATGCCTTTGTATTCTTTGTTGATATTTGAGTCACTGAGAAATGGAGATCTGCTGGTTTATATAGGCAAGTGGATATAGAAAAAGTTAAAAGACAAACAAGGATAGTAATATAATAGTAGTTTATTATATCTTTCAATGATTTTTTTGGAGAAGTAGCAGTATGATTGAGATCATAATGCTTTTGAAGTACTAACGCTATTTTAAAAGAAAAAATTTAAATTGTTAAAAAATTATATACGAATAATTTTTCTTTATGAAATTATCTCTATAATGTGAATTTTTTTTAATAAATCGAAATGTAATGTTTTGATCATAATAGCACTTCTTTGTGCATAATATTTTTTGTCAACTTCATATAATTTTTCTAATTTTTATTTTCTGAATTTACGAAGACTTTAATAGTTTATATAGAAATTTCACGAAAAAGTGTTATATATAGTTGACAATGAGATAATGCATGTTCACGAATGTATATTTCAATATTAAGCATTATTTATCCTTAAACCTTGTTAATAATCATTGCAAAATATAGATATATTGAAAATTGTTCATCTTGAATTTGAATTAATATTCTCCATCATTTACTGGAATTAATAGGATATGTGAAAGAAGTTTTTTTAGCATTTTATCCAATGATGATTCTGGATGGATTTCTGGATGAATTATATGTATTTTGAAATCACAAAAAATCATTTGTGTCTCATTGCAAAGATCGTTGGATGAGTCTAGATTCCTTAAGAGTATCAATGGAGAATTTATTTTCAAGATTTACTTATTTCGTGGGATACTATTTGGCAACAATGTATTTAGGAGCTCCTCTTGGTAAGATTAGTTTGTATCATCTATTGCTTCATCAAAATTGACAAATTCTACACTTTCTACATGAAATAACTCAATTTGTTTGTCATTGAGGTAGTCAATATACTCGTATTTTGTTGAAAAAATTCATGTTGTGCCACAAAATCAAAATGAGTTGCATATAATAATATTAAATTATAATATACATTGTATATTATTAGGTCATAAATTAATGTAACGAACTATATATGTTATTAATATTATTAATTGATAATGAAGAAATCATGTAAAGATTTAAAGTATCTCATTATTATGTATTGATTTAGTTGAAGTCAATGAAGCACTATGTATAAAATGTCATACGCAGATTAATTTATATTAATGTAGTGCAATATTTATATTTGATGTAAATGCAAATTAAAATTTGTAAAATATTTTTTATGTAACCGATGAAAATTAAAGTCATTGATTAATGAAGTTGTAACTTTTTGGATTGAGGGTAATGTCACACACACACACACACACACACACACACACAAATATATATATATATATATTTATTAAATGACGAAGTAAAAATTATAACAAATTTTTTTTAAAAAACTTAAAGAAAAACTATAATAATAAATTAGTACGAAACTTGAAAAATATTAAGAAGAACACCCAAATAATAAAAGGACAAAAGAAAGGTAAATGTGAATTAAAGTTTTGGAAATAAATATATATTTATATATATTAAAAATATTCTCCTCCATCCGTCCTTTTTAGATATTGTAGATGTAGATAGATAGAAGATGTAGATTGTAGATATGTGGATAAGTGATAGTAATATAATAGTAATTTATCATATCTTTCAATGATGTTTTGGAGAATAAAATATTTTATTGTGTGAATGCGTTGTTGAAAATAAGTACAAAAAAAAAAATTGGAAAAAATGAGGCAAATAAGGGATAGTAATATGATATTGGGTTATTTATTACACATTATAAAGATTGTCTTTTTCTCATGGAAGCTAATTTCTTAAGCTATTGAAATCTATTCCTAATGGTTTTAAGTTTGTATAACCTCTATTGGAGTATGATAACGAGAAGGTTATTCATGTCATGATGGGCGACCTACAAGTGGTAGGAATAAAGAATCTCAATAATCAAAATTATACCACATGGCAAACTTGCATGGACTCGTGTCTCCAAAGGCAAGACTTGTGAAAAGCAGTTGGCGGAAGTGACATGGAACGACCAGAGAAAGTCGGAGCTTTGAAGAATTAAAGAATTAAAGCAGATAATTCTATGTTTGTTATAAAGAAAACAATCGAGGAAAAAATATTAGAACACATTAGAGAGAAAATGTTCACTTATTTTGTATATGCAAAATATATCGTAAGTGTACGAATCGTGACAAGTAATATAATGGACAAAAGAGTCCATATTATCGTCCCCATGAGGATTGTAATTAATTACCGAAATATGTTAATTCTAACTTTATTTGAACAAATGAATGGTTTTTGGTGATCCAAACTAAAATAAGAAATTAAACTAAATAAATGCAATAAATAAAATAACACGAATGACAAGATATTCTAAAGTGAGTGTAAAGTGTTAGGATTCACAATTTCACCATAGCCAATAATATTAATTCCATATATCAAGTTTTATTCTATTTATATGTTTGATCGAATTCACGAATGTATATTGAGATTCTTCTCTTAAGTTTAAATCAATTCTTTAACTAATTCAATTATATATCTCTATAGAGGGTCAAAATTATTCCTTAACTAAATGTATAAACATAAGAATTCAATATTGATTGCATGCAACAAAAAATTCATATTTCTATCTTTTTGTTGAAATTTTCGGATTTATTATTGTTGTCTAAGTTATTAACTCCCATATTGGATTATGAAAAAAATTCACTATATAAATGAATTTGTGGACAATTAATTCATGCATTAAACACAATAATAAAATAAACACATTGAACATGATTGCAAAGGTTGAAGTTTGAAATCAATAAAATAAAACTAGCTACATCGTTCATCTCAACTATTAAATTAATTACACATCATAAAAGAGTAATTTAAAGCAATAAAAGTGAGAAAACATGACCAAGTTCATTGAATGAATGAAGAAGAAAACTATTTTGCACTAAGAAATTATCCTCCTATGTAGTCTTCAAATCTCCCTCCTTGAATTCTACTTTTAATCCTCTTTTCGCCTCTTCAATGGATGGATGATTTGTGTAAGGATTTTAGAGAGAAAGAGTGCCCAAAATCGTGTCTATTTTGTTCTGTGTTCCCCTCATTGATTATGGCCTAAATTGGGTTTTAACATGCACAAAATCGTGTCTAAGAAGGAAATTGTCATTGCACCGGAACACCGCGAGATTGCGTGCTTGACATAGGTGCGATTGCGTGGTTTAAGTAATCCAGTTCTGCCCCTTTTTCACGTTTACCACGTGATCATGCAGGGTAAAACCATGTTATAACTGTGTGTGTGTGTGTGTTTGGGATGATGATGAGCACCTAATCTACTAAAAACTCATAAAATAAAAAATGCATGCAAAATAGTGCAACTGTGCTATGCAAATTCTACACATGCATACTAAAATGCAATGTTGCAAGGTAAACCTAACAAGTACACAAATAATGCATGCATCTAACGTATGAAATGAAGTAAATAAATACTAAAAGAGTCATAAATAAAAAGGAAGAATATTGGGTTTTCCTCCATTTTTATTCCAACTTTCTTTGGCCACTATGTCAAACTTGCAAGAACTTTCAGCTTGAACTTTTGACTCCTTTCGTGGAGTGATGCTGAAAGTGACATGCTCATTTTTCACACTGAAGAGGATTTTCCCTTTTTCAATGTCAATTAGGGCTCGTCCAATAAGGAATGGTCTACCAAATATCAGGGGCACCTTGCTGTCCTCTTCCATGTCAAGGATTAAAAAAAAAAAATCAATTGGGAAGAAAAATTTATGCACTTTTGCAATGATGATTTCGACAATTTCATACGAATATTGTATTGACCTTTTTGCCAGCTTCAAGATGATGTTGGTTGGTTTAGGCTCTGTAGTGTACCCGGTCCTCAAGGGCTGCCAGTCGTCTACTCATGATCTTTCCACTCCCCCCTGGTCGTCCTGCTCCTCAAGGGCTGACAGCCTCGTTTCCAGGAATTAGATTTTTGCCTCCCCAAGGATTGGTCTAATGGTAGCAAGATTCTAAGAATCATTGTACTAAACCCCTAGGTACATGGTTCGAATCCTGCGGAAGGAAAAACTCCACTTCTGGAGAAGGCCCCAGCAAGGGAGCTAGGGGGAGTGGAAAGACTATAAGTACGACTCGGAGAAGGCCCCAGCGAGGGAGCCGGCTCGTTACAGGCTCCCCAAACCATGTTTCATGTATATAGAAAGAGGCATTATGTTAAAACTTACCCCTAGATCATACAAAACATTATCAAAATTTATGTTACCAATTGTACAAAGGATAAAGAAACTCCCTGGATCTTTCAGTTTTCGTGGCAACTTATCTTGTAAAATTGAAATGCACTCCAAAGTTAATGTTATTGTCTTGAAGTTTTCAAGTTTCCTCTTATTTGACTACATCTTCTTCATAAATTTCATGTACAGAGGCATTTGAGCTAAGGCTTCAGCAAATGGGATATTTATGTGCAATTGTTTGAAAATTTCCAGAAAAATTTCCAAATTATTGTTCTAACTGGTTCTTCCTCACTCTTTGTGGATACATAATGGAAGGCACATATGCCTTGACAAGAGGTCAACTCTCTTTTGATTTTTCAGTGTTTTCTTGAAGTTTTGAATTTGATTCCGATTCTTTCTCAATTTTTGGCTCTTTGATGACTATTTGCTCCTTTCCAGACTTTTCTTCTTTTCCAGACTTTTCTTCAGTTGCTTTAACAACTTTCTCTTTCATTTTCACCTGTATTTCTAGCAACTGAACCTCACCCCTGGTTGCTATTTTCATTACTTGCTCTCATGTTGCTTGGAAATTGCCCTTTTGGTCTCTCCGATCTATCAATTGCTAGCTGTCCAATTTGATTTCTTAAATCCTATATTTCAGCTTGTTTATTTTTTAACAAAGTTTGTTGAACTTGTAGCAATGTAATATCACATCTTCTTTTGAACTGCTCATCGGTTGTTGCTGTTGGAAACCCAGCGGGCATTGGACATTCTGATTATTAGACCATGAGGAATTAGGATGATTCTTCCATTCTGGATTGTAAGTCTTCAAATATTGACCACCCTGTTGCCTATTTCCTACATAATTGACCTACTTTGGATTTGGTTGACTTTGATGTGCCATAGAACAATTGAATCAATGAAGAAGAAAACGATCTTGCACCAAGAAATTATCCTCCTATGTAGTCTTCAAATTTCCCGCCTTGAATTCTCCTTTTAATCCCCTTCTCGCCTCTTCAATGGATGGATGATTTGTGTAAGAATTTTAAAGAGAAAGAGTGCCATGAATCGTGTCTATTATGTTCTGTGTTCACTTCGTTGATTATGGCCAATATTAGGGTTTTACCATGCAAGAAATCGTGTTTAAGAAGGAAACTTTCGTTCGGCCCGAACATTATGCAATCACGTGCTTGACATAGCCGTGATCGCGTAGTTTAAGTAATCAAGTTCTGCCCCTTTTTTACGTCGACCCTTCGATCACGTAGGGTAAAACCCTACGATAGCGTGGTTTAATGAATTTGTGCAATTTTCAGCTCTCAGTTGCATTTAAATTGGTCCCCTTTCTTTATTTGCACTGCAAATCCTCAACTTCTGATTTGAGCAATTTAGTCCTTACACATTTGAATACTTTCAATAGAGTTATTTCTTCTCTTGATTTCTTCTATAAAGCCACTTGATCTTTTGTCTTCTTCCATTTTAGCCCTCATTTGACTAGTGATTGACCTCACCAACTCCTAAGATATACAATTTAGCCTGAATTACCATCCAATTGACCTTCCTTTGACATAATTTCTTCGTTCTCTCACTTTGGGGATATTTTCTGCAATAATAAAAAATAAAAACAATTTAGGTAGAACTTATTCTTGAACGACACAACAATATCCTAATTTGAGCATGTAAATAAGTGTATAAAATACACTTATCAGAAAAATACACCGAAGAAGCATGAGACACTTTGACCACACTACCCTCGAAGAGAAATTATATGATATTGCAGCTTCTAAAAATTGAGCTTCTCTCTATTGTACAAGGAGTAATGGCAATAAATCAACACTTTAGCTCTTGTTTGAAGTACATTATAATGAAAAAGGGATGTTTTGAATAGCGATTTTTTGGAGATTGTGTTGTTAGAAAGTAGGAAAAGTTTTGGGTTTATGTGTAAAATATTTTATTGTGTGAATGTGTAGTTGAAAATGAGTATGAGAAAAACGAGGCTTTGAAAAATGAGAGTCAAACAATGGCTTAATAAGATAAAGTTTCTTCGTGGTGAAATCCATTAGATTCTTCAAGTAAAATTCCGGAATCTAAAATGAGAAGAAAAATTATACATGGATTGAGGCTTGAGTTTAGAGGCTTTATTGTCACTATACAAGGTTGGCCGGAACAACCGTCACTAGTAAACCTTAAAAATTTGCTGACCGACCAAAAAAATGTTGACCAAGCAAATGTTAGGTATCTCACTAAAGAAAGAGGAAGAAACATTTTATAGTTATAAAAGAAGAGGCTAACACCATCAACAAAATAATAAAAATTAAAAGATAATAAACATGAAGAGGGTCATTAGACAAGAGGATCAAAACAAAATCGTGACAAGAGAGGTCATCCGTTCAAGGGATTTCAATGGACTAATAGCTCATGTTTTGTACGTGGCAAATGAGGCCTTATGCTAAAGACTATCGATTAAACAGCGGAAGGAAAAATGAAATGTAACACCCCTAAAATTCCTCATATTATTATATTAAATTATTCATACTTAATGGGACCAACTTGGAAGTCAAATAGAAATCTTAATTTATTTGGTTTATTTAAAGGAACCTACTCACCATTAAACGAGACTTTTAATTTAGTTGACGTAATATCAACAAAAAATAAATAAGAATATTAAATATTACTTTAAGTAATTTTATCAATTTAATAAACGACTATCGATTCCATAATTGGAAAGATATAGATTGAAGTAAATGTAATGTACTTCAAAGTGGAACTAGGAATTCGTTCTAACGTTGAAAAATAATAGATAAAACCTAATCTGTAAACTTATTTGTCAAAATAAAAATAATTAAAGTAATGTGTGTGTGTGTGTGACGTGCACACACACACATATGTATTTATATTTATATTATATATTATTAATTAACGAAGAATTAGGTGTATGGTTTCGGGACGTCTAATGTTCGATAACCCGCAAGTGTACGGGTAGCGCAAGTAATAAAGTGGACGTGAGTCTAAGTATCGATCCCACAGAGATTGTTGTAAATTGTATTTTAGACTACTAACCTTAACCGGAACTAGAAAAGCTTTGATTGAGTTGAAAATTTTGATTTTAAACTTAACTAAAAAGAATAAGAAAATTTGTATTGTAAAAACTATAAAATGAATATGTTAGAACTGAGAATCCACATTAATTCCATCAATTATACACTACTCCAATTATCTAACGATAATTCACGGGATTTTGAAAATTCATATTTCTAATGTTGTTAAAACTCCCTCTCGGACAAGTATTAACGTCTATTCCTACTCATGATCCAACTATATTTCTACGTTGAATACGAATGTACAGGAAAGCATTAAAGAATTGTGAATACTATTGTAGATAACTCAAAGCATATGAGTATATTTCTATCCCCTATCGGACTTCGTGGCAAGTGAAGCTAGTCTAATGAATTCCTAATCTTTCGAACTTAAGAAAACATAACCTAAAATCATACAATTAGTGATCAAGTAATTGCATAATAAGAAAAGCACGAATCAATTACTCAAACCCATGAATTAACTAAATTAAACAACAAAGTAACACATAAAATCCGGAATTTAATGCTTCATCACAATTCTAACATTTAAAACCTAGTATAGATACATAATTGAATAAAAATTACAAGAATAATGGATAGATGTCACCCTATTCATCCCTTGATCTTTGGTCTTCAATTGTGTTCTTGGCGTGGCATAGATCCCTCGGCACATTGACAGTGTTTTGGCATGAATTGAGCAAGTTGGGAAC
The DNA here is from genome assembly GCA_963555705.1 of Ligustrum vulgare. Classification (NCBI taxonomy): domain Eukaryota; kingdom Viridiplantae; phylum Streptophyta; class Magnoliopsida; order Lamiales; family Oleaceae; genus Ligustrum; species Ligustrum vulgare. Next base: position 33,513,895 of record OY743173.1, on the reverse strand, counting down.
CTCCAATTTCGTGCCTTATTCCATGTATTTATAGATTCTCCCAAAGCCTAGGTCAAAAATAAGAGAAATCAGCTAAAAATCACGCCAAAAGCCCAGCTACGGCCCAAAATATAACTGTGCTATCACATGGTACAAATCCATGCGATCGCCAAGCCTTTCGGAAAACCATTCTGACCATTTTTGAACAGGTCATGCGATCGCGCCATTATAATTTCATGTGATCGCATGGTTATCTGGGTAGAGTGCAATTTTCATCTTTTGAAGTGCTTTAAGTTGGTCCTCATGGCCTTCAACTTTTGATTGTTGCAATTTGGCCCTTAAACTTCTGATTTTTTCCAAATTTTATTTTCTCTTCGAATTTTCTTCCAATTGACACATTGGTCTAGTTCATCAACTCTTGATTTGCATACTTTGACACTTTAATCATCTAATTGATTGATTTTGGCTTCAATTCTATTGTTTTCTCAACTTTGGGGTTTTCCTTAAATACTAACTAAATAAATAGCAAATATTCTTAAACAAACACATAAAATCCTACTTTTAGGATATAAATAAGTGTATAAAATACACTTATCATCTAAGTCTTTAGTGTCGTTGTCTGTTTTGACTATTCGAGAATACCATTGATTAGAGTTCTAAATGCGCTTCGAAATGGCATATTGTAGATACGTATTCAGTTGATGTACGTGTCTCAAAAACATTAATAAATAAGGTTGACAATTCGAAATGTTAGTTTTAAACGGCATATTTTGACAAGACGTAACTTTTCTATAGTTGACCGTATTGTATTTTGACAAGGATACGACAAACTAGATCATGAGTATTTCAGAATAGTATGTTGAAAGTTCAATTTTGATGATAATAAGAGTACCAAAAATTAAGACAAAAGTAGTCTTTTGAAAAGAAATCGAAATAAAATAGTTTTAAGTGGCTAACTTTGACGAGAGATAATTTTCACATCAGCTATCGATTTTACGATCTGAAAAATTTCGTTGAAGTATTCTTTGAGAACTTCATATTGCCCCAAGAATTCTCTATTTTGAATTCATATGACCCTATAATTTTTAGAGTCATTTTGGTAGTTTTTAATAATATTTGGGACTAAAATATAAATCTTATATTTTTTTAGAACTAAAAGAGCAAATAAAATAATTACAGTTTAGTCCTTAAGAAAAACTATAAATAGGATCACTTGACAATCGAAAACGGAGGAGGGGGAAACCCCCCCCCCCCCCCCCCCCCACAATTAGACAAATGGGGGGGGGGGCGAGGGGGACAACGCCCCCCCCTAAGGTGATGTTTATTTTATTTATTTAATAAATTGATTATTATTATATATAACATAATATAACATAACATAATATAATAAGTTTTATATTAATAATATTATGATTATGATTATTATTTTGATTATGAAAATTAGACTAAATCCTTTATGTGGTATAATAAAGCAAGTCAACCACTTCAAATTAAATTTGGTCCCTTATATTACACCAAAATAGTAAACTTTAATATTATTGGATCATAATATATACTTATTAGTTGAAATATAATATTGTATCATTCGACTAAATTATAATTTATAATATGTTAGACAAGGAGCAATGATCAATCTAGTTTGACTCCAATAGGATTAGTGGTGCAAAATAATAAATATTGGAAAATAGAGTCATCAACTCTAGGATAATCAAGGAATGAGGTAAGTAACATTTCCAATATAATGCAAAACATAGTATTTATATTATTATGTGCTCCTACGTGACTATGTGAGATATATTGTTGGTGTAATATACATGGAATATGATGTGACAATTATCTGTACATGGTGAAAACATGGGAGACATGAATTAATGATATGACATGTTATTAATGCACATGAATATCATTGGAATGCCATATTGTGTGGTTATATGACGTAAAATTGGTGCATGAAATGTATGTTGGCATTCATGGGCATTGACATGTGCATTGTGTAGAATTAGAAGAAATCCTTCATAAATGGTAAAGAAAGAGATAAAGAGTATATGGAGATACATGGAGAGAGAATGACATGGATGATAGTAGAATCACCCTACGAATGTACCGTACTTTACTTTGCATCCGGATATATACACCCTCTTGAGGCTTTCAATGGTCATTAAAGGTAGTCGAGGATGGGGTGTTTGCGGTTTGGTACCGGTATACAGGTGGTGTTGGGAGGTCTCTCGGTGGCCTTAGGACTGCAGATCGACAGGCCAAGCGAAATATATAATAGGCGAAGCCTGATTGATACAATATAATTCTTGATATAGTAACTTAAGTCTCGGTGGGTGATGATGGATACAAACTGTGGAGTCTTGAGTTTCGATGGGCGATGAAGGACCACAGGCACTGGAAGGCACATGTTACTGTCCATGTTGATATTTGATCTCATATGATATATTGTAGTGGGATTGCCCAAGTAGAAAATGTGGATAAACTGATATAACAGGAAGGCACGAAGCTTGGGGATGAGATAATTGTGAGAAAGTGAATTGAAACTCATGTGCATGATCATGCATATTCTTACCTGCTAAGCATTAGGTCATGTAGTTTTGACTTGTAGGTGTGAGAATGCATGAAATGGATGTTAGTGTCAGCTCTAAAATGACGGGACGATTTTGTACTGGGTACCTGACCGTGGTTCATAGGTCTCTCACTAAGGAAATTCGAAAACTTCCAACTACTTTTAAGTAGTTTTATTCGCTTTCAAAATAGTTAAATATTTTTTAAATAGTTATTCCTAAAAATCTTCTGCTATCTGCGTTCTTTTTCATTTTTTAAACAAATATTTTTATATCAACTACTAACTATAAATTTTTTATATTATAGTTAGTTTATTTTATTTTCTTCTAATTTAAATTACAAATGATATTTCGAAGAAAAATACCCATTTTTAGTAAAGTTAAATTATGCGTTAAAAATAAAAGTTCAAATTATTTTAGAGCGAGTTGCTATATTATTATTTTATTCGTTTGAAAAATCAAAATATGGCGGGAAAATAAATAAATATATAAAATTGGAAATGAATTTGGGATGCCAAATGAAAACCTTAAATAAGCAAGAAAAATAAAATAGTGAAGAAAAGTAGGTGTTGCTGATAGCAAATGTACGGATTGCACAAGTAATCTAATGGACTTTGAATCAAAGTATCAATCCCACGGGGATTGTGTAAATTATATTTTAGTCTACACTACTTAACCGGAACTAAAGAATGTTTGATTTGATGATTTTTATAAAAACGGAACTAATAATTAAACTAAAAGAACAAAAAGATTTTATTTTTATAAAACCATGAAAAACAAGCGCGTTTGGATTATGTATCCATTTTAACTCCATCATCCATATTTTAACGAAATCATTTAAATACAATTCATGGGTTTTGAAAATTCGTGTTCCTAAAGTTATTTAAGCCTTCTTTTGAGCGATGCATAAAAACATTTTCATAAGCACTTTTTTGAATAATACAAAGCATAGAGGTATAATTATATCTTCTATTGAACTTTGTGGCAATTTATATAAGTCTAATAATTTCCTACTCTTTCAAACATAGAAAATCATAACAACATCATACAACTAGTGATAAATTTATTGCATAATAATAAAAAGCACATATAAATTGAATCAAACCCATAAATCGCATGAACTAAATGATAAATCAAATCATGGAGTCAAGAAATTAAAACTTCATCATAATCCTAACACTAAAAACTTAGCCTAAAAATGTGATTGAAAATAAATCACAAGAATAATGAAAAGATGTCACCCTATTTTTTGATCTTGTATCTTCAATCTTGAATTCTGCTTTGCATGAATCCCTCGGCAATTTGGTAGCGTTTCGGCATGAAAATATGATAAGTGGGAGCCCAAAAAATGTGCCTCAAGTCAGGTATATATAGGTACAGTCAAAACCTAGGTAAAAAGATGAGAAAATTGCTGAAAATTGAAAAGCCCAGCTGTGTGGTCCAGTCGGATAAGCGCACGACATTGCAGTTGTAACTTATGCAGCCGCACGGTTATCTTAAAAAGGGTTTTGTTGATTTCTGAACAAGGCATGAGACCATGCATTATAATCTCTTGCGGTTGTGTGGTTCATCAGCTGACTTGCAATTTCATCTTTTGAATTCCTTTAAGTTGGTCCTAATTATTTTATTGCACCCGAGGTCCTTCATCTTCTGATTGGATCAATTTGGTCCCGAATTTCTAATTTCTTTAAATTTGATTCTTTCTTCAATTTTTCCTCCAATTTTCACCTCGTTTGACTTCATCAACTCTTAATTTGCACAATTTAGCTATTTTATCATCCAATTGACTTGTTTTTACGTCAATTCCTTTGTTTTCTTGACTATGGGATACTTCTGAAATATAAACAAATAATAACAAAATGAATAGCAAATATTCTCAAGCGAATATATAAAATCCTACTTTTGACCCACAAATAAGTGTATAAAATACACTTATCTTTAGGATGCTATGGCTTCACTTACAATATCAGCGCACACTCAAGAGTGTAGTTTAGGTCTTGAGGAAGAATCGTCACTAGTGGTGATGCTCCCTAAACGAATATATTATGAAAGTGATTGGATCTTCGACTCCAAATGCTCTAACCATATGACCGACAATAAAGAGATGTTGCAGAATAAAATGGAGTACAAGGGAGGCCGGATGGTGGTAACGGCCAACAATTCAAGATTGCCAATATCCCATATTAGTAAGACAGTTATCACACCTAGTTTTAGTCTTAGCCAGGTGCAGCTACAAGATGTCTACCACGTGATGAGATTCGAAGCGCGGAAGAAACGCTGGAAAGTTCCGAACTCAGGTTGTGGTTGGACGGATGAATCATGACCCGATATTCACGACGCGATGGCTCGACGATGCGGAATAAAGAACCACGACTTTCGAAACGCCACAAGGATTTACCCAATCTCCTTGATAAGTCTCTGATTTTGAACGCCACAAATACTCTCGCGAATATTTGATAAGTTATGGATGAACGCCACAAGATAATCAATCTTGATAAGTTGGGGTTTGTAATGTGAATCCACACATTAAACAATTGAAAAACATTCAATCTCTTTTTATTCAATAATCAAAGTCTAATTTTAAAATGAATCAAAAAAACGTATAAATAATCAAAATAAAACCCTAGTCGCTAATTTACTGAAAATAGAATTCTAATTAGACTAAAATTCTGAAATAGGCAGACAAATAATTAAAAACGGAAAAATAATCAAAATCCCCGAAAATCCGGAAAATTAGATTTACGGCCGTGATGAACTCATTTACGGCCGTAAATGACTTTCTATTTAAGACTTACGATCGTGACCATATTCTTTACGGCCGTAATGAAGGTTCTGTTCAAATTTACGATAACTGTGTTACGGCCGTAAAAGGCCTGCTGCTTAATTTTCTAGTTCTTTTCGACACAGTTTGATCTTCAAAGCTCATCGAACCTATTGAATTCTTGTTTTGGCTTGAATATTAAAATTTTCTCGACAAGCCTTCTATGACTCCAATTGTCGAGAGTTCGGAACACATCACCACGTGTCTGGAATGAAGAAGAATCTCTTTATCGATGGTACATGTGACATCATCGGGTAACCACGTTCTGTTTGGATGAAAAGATCTCAATGTATATCAAATTATCAAAATGTCTTGTACATCAATACTGGAGGGACAAAGATTAGAGTCCATCTACATAACATCAACAGAGTTTCGATACTAGATAAGACTCGAAAAAATGAGACAGTAGATTTGTGGCACTGAAGATTAGGACACTCGAGTTATCACAAGCTGAAGGTGATGATGAAGAAGTCGATGCTTAAGGGTCTTTGTCAACTTGAGATCAACTATGACATGATGTGTGAGTACTATTAATATGGTAAGGCACGTCAAATACCATATGAGGAGTCAAGCTAGAAGACAAAACAACCATTGGAGTTGATACACTCTGATTCATTAACGACTTCTCAAAGTACGTTTGAGTTTTCTTTATGAAACAAAAATCTGAGACATTTATAAAATTTAAGGAGTTTAAAGAAAAAGTAGAAGTGGAAGTTGAAATAAGATTTGATGGCTACGCACGGATAATGTGAGAGAGAAGTAAGAAGAGAGGCAGTTTTATATACACATAAGGGTGGGAAGTAGTTAGTGCAAAGAGAGTGGGTGAAAGTGTTGTGAGTTAATATAATAATTAGTGAGGGGTGAGGTGTCCTAGTTTGTTTGATTAGTGTCCATATTGTATGAATAACTTGAATGTTTCATCGTAAATAAGTTTTTGTTTACTTTTGTTGTTCCACTCAGCAATTTGGTATCGAAGCATTTATTCAAATTCAACATATTACAACTCATATTACTACGTTCAAAGGTGTAAAGTGTTGTGTTCGATTACCTCAGGAAGTGATTCGAACCTTGTACATTTCTCATTTCTCTACCGGGCTAGGCTAAAAATGTGATTTTCCAAAAGGCTGTAAAAAGTCGGTAGGGCACAAGTCCTAACACATTTTTTTTTATGAAAAAAATAAAAAAAAAATCCTCTGGGATAACCATTTACCAATAAAATTTCTCAGAAGCCCTCCTGATTCTGACGGTTACAGGTTTCCACTCGAAGCGTGGTCAACATTTTGAAAGCCTTATTTCAACACAGACATTTTTCAAGATGCCAGTAATAACCTGCTCACACCTATACAACCCAAATTGGATTTACATTGCTAACTTGGCCATTCATTTTTCATCTACATTTGTTACCTTACAAATCTTAGTAATATGTTCAGTAAGTAAACCGGTCTATTTAGAAAGAAGTGTATAACTAGATTAAGAAAATGAGGCATTAGAGATATTCATTTGTTTATGTTATATCTGTTGGAAAATCGTGTTTAAAGAAATAGACTAAATGATTGGTTAAAAAAGGGATTTAAATTTTGAGATGCAACATTTGTAACTATACGATCGAACGGGCCAAAGACCTTGAAATTGCAACTCATATATATTATGAGGCAAGTTCAAAATTGGTAAAATCCATGTGATCGCAAGGTTCATGATGTGATCCAGACCACGGATACAAGCCCGCACAAAGATCCGTTGAAGATCCGAGGAGGGCCGATGACTCGATTGCAGACAAAGAAGGCCAAGGAAGCAATGGACAAGTTAGTTCAAGAAATAATGGCCAAAACAATGTTCGTGTCATCGAAAGAAGCAAGTTCCATGATGGGACCGAGCCAAAACGACGAGTGGATCAACCTCATTCAAGCCGTCGAAGAAGATTGCCAAATTTCAAGAATTACAGCCGTAATTCATAATTCTCACGGCCGTAACCAACTTGCTGCTGAAAACTAAATTTTTGAAGAAATTGGACTTACGGCCGTAACTAATATTAATCACGACCGTAACGTAGCCTCGGATCAAAAACAGAAATTTCAGAATTAAGGCTTACGGCCGTAAAAGGAGTCTCACGGCCGTAACGGTGAAACAGAATGAGTCTTATGGCCGTAAGGAAATAAGTCACGGCCGTAAAAGTCGATACGCGGAATTTTAGGATTTTTAATTATTTCCTTATTTTTAGGTAGTTGTTTCCTTGTTTAATTAGAACTCTTAACCTAGATTTTGACCCTATTTATAGGGATGTAATTTTCATTATTCATTACACCCAACTTTGATATTATAATTGAGAGGCTATTTTGCTTTCATATTCTTATTCTTCATTGAATAAAATCCGAACTTGCGAGTTATTCTTGTTTGTTCAAATCTCGGTGAGAATTATTATTGCTTGTGATCAAGAGATCAATATATCCCAGTTATTGTATTGGTTGCTTGATTCAATTAATTTTAATTGGATCCATAAATCGTGGTTCTTGGCGTTCTTGGGTCGATTTCAATATTTTGTGGGTTACGTAGCTACAATTGCTACGTGGTTTGCATCATTTGGTATCAGAGCCAGGTTCCAAAAATCAAGGTTATATCTTTTTGTTTTATCCAGTTTAATTCCATGTATTTATCATAGAGTCCACATGAGAATTATCCATATCTTGTTCTTCCAGTTCTTAAGTCTTTAATCCAAAAAGTGTCACAAAAAATTCAATAGTCGTTATTTCCTTCGTTTGTTATCCAAATTAAATTTCGTTTGTTTCGTCTTTCTCGAAGTTGAATTTTCGAGAAATCTAAAAAAAGAAAAACGAAAATTCTCAGTCCAATTACAATAGCAGTTATTTGATTTCAAAAAAATATATTCTTGACTCAATCCTAGTTTCCATAAAAGTGTCAAGTTCTATATCAAGTCCAATCTCATTCTCTAAAGGTCTTCTTCAAGTTTTCCAAACAGTTCATAGAATTCTCACTCTTACTCGATCTGAATCATTCGAACTTAAACTTGTTTGAGTTCGGGTTCGTTCTTTGATGCAATTGGGGTGAAAGCAATTGAGTGGAAAAAGGGAGAGAGGTGAGATCAATAGAGGGTAAAAGCCAAATTTGAGTGATACACGAGCGAAATACACGTGAGGCATATAATATTTAGTTTTAGGATGTCTGAACAATCTGCTACTACAAAAAACAACGATCAAGTCAACATGACGGAAGAGATGGTACAACGGTTTGAGCGGTTGTTTGGGGATGTGATAGGTAGGCTAGAAAGGCTTGAGCAACCTCGGGAAGTGCCTAATGCCCGCAGGCAAGGTGGGCAAGGTCGTAGAGTAGAGGGGATCGATGAGAATGAAGAAGGTAGTGATTTTGACGATGGGGTAATTGTGGATAGAGTAATTAGGCATGGAAGAAGGGATAGAGATCTTGGTGGCGATAGGATGGATGGTAGTATGAGCAACATCAAAATGACAATTCCGTCATTCAAGGGTAGGAGTGATCCGGAAGCATACCTAGAATGGGAAAAGAAGATGAAATTAATTTTCAATTGCTACACTTATTCGGAAGAGAAAAAGGTTAAGGTAGCTGTACTTGAATTCTCCGATTACGCTATTACATGGTGGGATCAATTGGAGACTTCTAGGAGGAGGAATCGCGAGAGGTCCGTTAGTACTTGGGATGAGTTAAAAGCTATCATGAGAAAGAGGTTCGTTCCTAGTCATTACCATCGGGAGCTTCATCAAAAATTACAAAGTCAATACCAAGGATCAAAGAGTGTGGAGGATTATCATAAGGAGATGGAGATGTTGATGATTAGAGCCAATGTAGAAGAGGATAGGGAGGCTATGATGGCTCGATTTTTGAATGGGTTGAATAGGGATATAGCTAATATGGTTGAAATGCAACATTATTTGGAGATGGAAGATATGTTGCACATGGCTATAAAGGTGGAGAAGCAAATAAAGAAAAAGGGAACAGCAAGGTATCAATCTGGTTCTAATTCTTCTTGGAAGCCGAAGTGGGATAGTAAGGGAGATGGGGCTGTTTCTAAAGGGAAGTTTGAAGCACCAAAAGGGAAGTTTGAGGCACCAAAAGGGAAGGAGGAACAAGCTAATAAATTCGTGCCTAAAGGGGAGCCTCAACCATCTAGGAGTAGAGACATTCAATGCTTCAAATGTTTGGGGAGAGGACATGTGGCATCTCAATGTCCTAATAGGCGAGTGATACTTGTGTGGAAGGATGGAGCCATGGAGAGTGATAGTGAGGAAGAGGATTATAGCGATATGCCGGCGTTGGAGGAAGTATGTGATGATGAGGATGTGTTATCCGGGGAGCATGGCGAGTTATTAGTGGCAAGGCGAGCTCTTAGTGTTCAAATCAACACGGATGATTTGGAACAACAACGGGAGAACATATTCCATACACGATGTCACATTAATAACAAGGTATGTAGTATGATTATTGATGGTGATAGTTGCACTAACGTCGCTAGTACCATACTTGTTGAAAAGTTAGGATTACCTTTGTTAACACATCCTAAACCTTATAGGCTTCAATGGTTAAATGATAGTGGAGAAATTAAGGTGAATAGGAGGGTGTTGGTGAGTTTTCTATTGGTAGTTATGTGGATGATGTTATGTGTGATGTGGTTCCTATGCATGCCGGACACATTTTGTTGGGTAGACCTTGGCAATATGATAGGAAGGTAACGCATGATGGGTATAAAAATAGGTATAGCTTTACCAAATGAGGGAAAACATTATACTTGCACCATTGACACCGTCACAAGTGTATGAAGATCAAATAAAATTGAAAAATGATGAAGAAAAAAGAGTGAAGGAAAATGAGAGAAAGAGAGTTGAGGCCACGACCTCAGAAAAAGGAGAGGAAAAGAGAGTTGGAGCCACGACTCTAGAAAAAGGAGAGGCGAGAGAAAAAATGAGTGTTGGGGTACATACCTCAGAAAAAGGAGAGGGAGCGAAGAGTGCCAGAAAAGAAAGAAAAATGAGTTTCTACGCAAAAAGGAGTGAAATCAAGAAAGCATTCATGGAAGAATGGCCAATGGTCCTTCTACTATACAAGGAATCATTCATTGCATTTGATGAAACTAACAAATCCCTCCCTAGTTTGGCTATTTCTCTCTTGCAGGAATTTGACGATATATTTCCCGATGACATACCTAGTGGGTTACCACCCATTCGAGGTATTGAACATCAAATTGATTTTGTACCTGGAGCAGTCATTCCGAACCGCCCTGCTTATCGAAGTAACCCCGAGGAGACGAAGGAGCTCCAAAGGCAAGTGGAGGACTTGATGAGCAAAGGGTATATAAGGGAAAGTATGAGTCCATGTGCCGTCCCCGTGTTACTTGTGCCCAAAAAGGACGGGACTTGGAGAATGTATGTCGATTGTAGGGCCATCAACAACATAACGATAAAGTATCGTCATCCTATTCCTAGGTTAGATGATATGTTGGATGAATTGCATGGCTCTAGCATATTTAGTAAAATTGACCTTAAAAGTGGTTATCATCAAATTCGAATGAAAGAAGGAGATGAGTGAAAAACTGCTTTTAAAACTAAGTATGGCCTGTATGAATGGTTAGTAATGCCTTTTGGACTTACTAATGCACCTAGCACATTTATGCGTTTAATGAATCATGTTTTACGTGCATTTATAGGTAAATTCGTTGTAGTTTACTTCGATGATATCTTGATATATAGTAAAACTTTGAATGAGCATGTGGAGCATGTTAGGTGTGTGCTTGTGGTTTTAAGACAAGAGCAACTTTTTGCTAATTTTAAAAAGTGTGATTTTTGCATGGAAAAAGTTGTGTTTCTTGGCTATGTGGTTAGTGCTAAAGGAATAGAAGTAGATGAAGAAAAAATCAAAGCTATTAAAGAATGGCCAACACCTAAAAGCATAACTGAGATTAGGAGTTTTCATGGCTTGGCTAGTTTTTATAGGCGCTTTGTTAAAAATTTTAGCACGATTGTCGCACCACTCACAGAAATTGTCAAAAAAGTGTAGGTTTTAAATGGGGAGTAGAACAGGAACATGCATTTGAAACAATCAAAAATATGTTGTGTAAAGCACCGGTTTTATCACTTCCTAACTTTGAAAAGGCTTTTGAGATTGAATGTGATGCCTCAGGGCTAGGCATTGGAGCTGTTTTAATGCAGGATCAAAGGCCAATCGCCTATTTTAGTGAAAAACTAAAAGGGGCTGCACTTAATTACCCCACATATGACAAGGAGTTATACTCACTTGTGCGCGCTTTGGAGACATGGCAACATTACTTGTGGCCACGGGAGTTCGTGATACACACTGATCATGAATCCTTGAAGCATTTGAGAGGTCAAGCTAAGCTGAATAGGAGACATGCAAGGTGGGTAGAATTCATCGAAACATTTTCCTATGTCATCCGATACAAACAAGGTAAGGAAAATGTGGTGGCAGATGCATTGTCTCGGAGGTATGTTCTTTTAAATTCTTTAAATTCTAAATTACTTGGATTCGAATACATTAAGGACATGTATGTTAGTGATCCGGACTTTTCTAGTATTTATGATTCATGTGGTAAAGGGGCTGTGGATAAATTCTTTAAACATGATGATTATTTATTCCAAGAAAATAAATTGTGTGTCCCTAGGTGTTCAATGAGGGAGTTACTTGTGAGAGAGGCCCATAGTGGAGGTCTAATGGGTCATTTTGGAATTAAAAAGACCATCGAAATCCTAAGTGAACATTTCTATCGGCCTAAGATGAAAATTGATGTGGTTCGGGTTTGTAGTAGATGCATTACTTGCAAGAAGGCAAAATCTAGGATTAAACCTCATGGATTATATATGCCTTTACCCGTACCTAGTGAACCTTAGGTCGATATCTCTATGGATTTTGTTTTGGAATTACCTAGGACTAAGAAGGGAAGAGATTCAATTTTTGTGGTAGTAGATCGCTTTAGTAAAATGACACATTTCATACCATGCCACAAAACTGATGATGCTACTAACATAGCTGAAATTTTCTTTCGGGAAGTCGTACGCTTACATGGGGTTCCTAAAAGTATTGTCTCGGATAGGGATGTTAAATTCCTTAGTCATTTTTGGAGGGTCTTGTGGAACAAATTAGGTACAAAACTACTTTTCTCTACAACTTGTCACCCACAGACCGATGGACAAACCGAGGTAGTAAATAGGACAATGATTCAATTGTTGCGCACGATAATCAATAAAAATCTGAAAATTGGGAAGAGTGCTTACCATTTATTGAATTTGCATATAATAGGCTATACATTCTACTACTTCTTGTTCACCATTTGAAATTGTTTATGGTTTTAATCCGTTAACACCATTGGATTTAATTCCTTTACCTGTGAATGAACGTAGTAGTTTAGATGGAAAGAAAAAGGCTGAGATGGTTAGAGCACTCCACGACAAGGTGAGGTTGGCGATTGAAAAGAAAAATGAACATTATGCTTCGCAGGCTAACAAAGGAAGAAAGGGCGTCATATTTGAACCCGGTGATTGGGTTTGGGTACATTTGAGAAAGGAGCGGTTTCCAGAACAACGCAAGTCAAAGTTACAACCGCGAGGAGATGGTCCATTCCAAGTGATTGAAAGGATCAACAACAATGCTTATAAATTAGATCTTCCTGGTGAGTATAATGTTTCGGCTTCATTTAATGTTTCTGATCTATCTCCGTTTGATGCAGGTTCAGATTCGAGGTCGAATCCTTTCGAAGAGGGAGGGGATGATGTGATCCAGACCACGGATACAAGCCCGCACAAAGATCCGTTGAAGATCCGAGGAGGGCCAATGACTCGATTGCAGACAAAGAAGGCCAAGGAAGCAATGGACAAGTTAGTTCAAGAAACAATGGCCAAAACAATGTTCGTGTCATCGACAGAAGCAAGTTCCATGATGGGACCGAGCCAAAACGAGAGTGGATCAACCTCATTCAAGCCGTCGAAGAAGATTGCCAAATTTCAAGAATTACGGCCGTAATTCATAATTCTCACGGCCGTAACCAACTTGCTGCTGAAAACTGAATTTTTGAAGAAATTGGACTTACGGCCGTAACTAATATTAATCACGGCCGTAACGTAGCATCGGATCAAAAACAGAAATTTCAGAATTAAGGCTTACGGCCGTAAAAGGAGTCTCACGGCCGTAACGGTGAAACAGAATGAGTCTTACGGCCGTAAGGAAATAAGTCACAGCCGTAAAAGTCGATACGCGGAATTTTAGGGTTTTTAATTATTTCCTTATTTTTAGGTAGTTGTTTCCTTATTTAATTAGAACTCTTAACCTAGATTTTGACCCTATTTATAGGGATGTAATTTTCATTATTCATTACACCCAACTTTGATATTATAATTGAGAGGCTATTTTGCTTTCATATTCTTATTCTTCATTGAATAAAATCCGAACTTGCGAGTTATTCTTGTTTGTTCAAATCTCGGTGAGAATTATTATTGCTTGTGATCAAGAGGTCAATATATCCCAGTGATTGTATTGGTTGCTTGATTCAATTAATTTTAATTGGATCCATAAATCGTGGTTCTTGGAGTTCTTGGGTCGATTTCAATATTTTGTGGGTTACGTAGCTACAATTGCTACGTGGTTTGCATCAGTTCACTTTTGACAAGAAACGGAATCAAAAAGTAATAAAGAAAATGGCTAACCCAATAGTAGATATCACAGCTGCCACACTTTCATTGAGTTATTAGATAACCAAAAACATTGTGCCATGCAATCACAAGGCACTATAGATTGCACAGTGGTTCGAATATGACCGTTGGAAAGTTGTAAATTTGGTTTCTCTCAGGCTTTTTGGAGGAAAGGCATGACTTTTCATGGTGTAGCTTGCACCACTTTGTAGGGATGTTTAGAAGTCTATAAATAGGTGATATATTTCAAGACTAAACAGCAATTATCTAAATTAATCGAAGATTAAAAGCTTTGTCCAAATTATACCAATTTATTCCAGCTATTGTTTTCTTTAAGTTCATATAAGAAAACTTAAGTGATTTGAGTTATCTTCTGGCTTGATTTAATCCTACGAACCATTTGCCAAGTATTCCACAAGCACTCAAAAGAGAATATCGTTTGAAGACAACGATTTATTTAATCGAGCCTACTTTGATCATTTTTTATTTTTTCCATTATCTTGTTCAATTCTATTCCTTTTCTATCATATTAAAAGAATCAATATTCCCAAATGATATACTTGGTGGAGAATGAAAATACTATGGCTACTATTAAATTCACGAATCAAAATTTGGTAAGATTGGATTGCTTTGATGGAATCAATTTCCTAAGGTTGCAAGACAAGATCAAATTCCTCCTAACCACATTAAAGATCTTTCATATTCTTGATCCAGAATTGGCATCACTTCGGAACCAATTGAAGAAGACACTAATGCGGCATGTGCTGAAAGATAAAAGCAACAAGATGATGAACTAATGTGTAGGGGTCATATACTCAATGCCTTTTCCGATCGACTCTATGATCTCTTTATGAACATTACATCGATAAAGGAGATTTGGGATGCACTAAAGAATAAGTTCAAAGCCAAGGAGGAAGGTACCAAAACATTCCTTATTTCTAAATACTATGATTGGAAATTTCTTCATAATATTCCCCTATTCCAATAAGTGCACGAATTACAAGTGATTGTGAACAAACTAAAGGCAATCAAGATTGATCTCCCGGAATCATTTCAAGTGGAAGATATAATAGCATAATTACCGAGCACTTGGAAAGGATATCAGAAGAAGATTCTTCATAGTTTCGAGGAATTCTCATTGTAACAATTTCAAAAATATTTTGAGAATTGAGGAAAAATCAAAAGCAAGAGATAAGAGTGACAATTCTTATGAAGAAACATCGAAATCCAATACTATTCAAAAGATCAAATTCTCCAACAAAATCTTTAATCACAAATTTCCAAATGGAGAATATCAAAAGTTCAAAAAGAAGCCCAAAGGAGATTATTATTATTATTTGTGGAAAGCCTAGACATTATGCGAAGGATTGTATAAAAAGTAAAAGAATAAAGAGGGTATGATACTTATGCTTCGGACACATACCATATGATAGACCACTCTTCGAAAAATATCACGAGACATATGATGATCAAGAAATAGAAATGGGTAATGAAGGACGTTCTAAGGTCATCGAAAACGGAAGTGTAATATTATTTTCACTTCCGAAAAGAAGGTTATCCTAACCAACATGTTACATGTCCCCGACAAGAATAGAAATTTAATATTACGACAAAAAATAATGGGAATATTTTTATTATTATTTATTAGTTGATGATGTAAATGACATTACATAATTGTGTTTTCAAAATCACTTTACTTAAATCAAAGTCCATTTAATTAAAAGTAACGATATTCATTTTTAAAATATTTCCAGTTAATATTAAAAATCTTGAGTTTAAAATATTTTAGATTAACTGTAATAATGATGAGTTCAATAGAAGCCTGGCTGTTCATGTACAACAATTTTTACTCGATGTGTCCACAACTCACAAGTTATCACCTAGCACAACACAATTTGTTTTTTCGTCTAAAATTTGTGCCAAGACTTTTTATTAATTTTGTTTATTTGCATGATTCATTTACTTCATGGCATGCTAGATTAGGTCATATTAGTACTAGTACTATGAAACACATGCTTAAATATAATTTGATACCTTATGACTTAAAAGAGACACATACATGCAAAGTTTGTGTTTAATAAAAAAATGACTAAGAAACCTTATCATAGTATGAATATGCCTTCTAGTATTTTTAGAATTAATTAACTTCAAATATATGATTTAAATAGGATTTTAACTAGAGGAGGAAATAAGTATTTTATAATATTTATAGATGATTATTCTGGGTACACTTATGTTTATTTGACGGAGCTTAAGCATGAAGCGTTTGACTTTTTTAAAGTGTATAAAAATGAAGTAAAAAATCACTTAAGGAAATACTATCACTTAGAAGTTAGGAGTTTTTCTAATGACTTTAACATATTTTGTTACATGGCACAATATATCAATGTTCTGCACCTAAGACTCTCGAACAAAAATGTTTGGCTAAAAGAAAAAAAATAAAACCTTAGTTCACATGATAAATTCTATGCTTAATCATGCTAAATTGCCATTTAATTTTTGGTGAAGTCCTCTTAAGTACTTGTAGAATATTAAATAGAATTCCTTAAAATATTTCAAAGGTCTCTCCATACAAACTATGGAAATGACGTGAACCTAACACTGATTATTTTAAATTGTTGGTTGTCTTGCCTATTGCAAGAACATGAATTCAAAATACTAATAGTAAATCCTATAGATTGCTAAACTTGGAAACCAATGTAATAATTAAATCAAATGATGCAGAATTCTTCGAGAACTTATTATTTTCAGGTAACAATTTAAGAAAACACAAGAAGCGCTACCTAGCTCTAGAGGAACACAAATGGAAACATCTACTAAAGATGTTGAGGACCTAAGTGAACCTCGAAGAAGCAAAAGAATTCGAGTTGGAAAGTTACAAGGTTCAGATGAAACAGACTCTCAACTCATTTCATTCTACTTAGTAGAAGGCAATGAGAAGAACCAGTGCGAACAATACATTTTATTCTAGAAGTGGAAACTGAACTTAAGACTTATAAAGAAGCTATGGATTCTCGTGATAATATCTTTTGGAAAGACGTCATAAGAGATGAAATTGATTCAATCATGCTAGACAACACATGTGAACTTGTCGATCTACCATTCGGTTCTAGGCCTAATGGATGTAAATGGAAGTTTAGAAGGAAATATAGTTCATATGGTATTCTAAACACTTTAAAAGCTAGGCATGTGTCAAAAATATATCGAAAAAATGAATGAATCAATTACTTTAAGTCATACACTCCTGTTGTGAGAATAACATTCATTAGAATATTATACGCGTTGGCCTCTATAAATGACCTACATGTTCATCATATGAATGTTAAAAATACATTCTTAAATGTGATCCTAGATGAGAAAGTCTACATAGAACAACTAGAATGGTTTGATCTACTCGAAAAATGAACATAAAGTTATAAGGTCTAAAGCAAACACCTAAGAAAGGACAAAAAAAAATTGACTTAGCTATCAATTCTTTTTGTTTTGTTTTGTTTTGTTTTGTCACATAATAGTGTAGATAAATGTTTATATTTTAAATTTTTTAATACTCATATTATCATTATATGTATATATGTCGATCACATGTCAGTTCTAAGTAATCATAGAGACGAAATCAATGAAATGAAGAGGTTTCTATCTTTCACTTTCAAGATTAAGGATCTTGGAGAAGTTGACACCATTTTGGGAATAAAAGTGCTCAAATAGTTGGGTTTATTATTTAAGTCAATCACATTATGTAGAGAATGTGATCTTCTTACAGATGGATCCCATCTCCGGGTCCCTGCGGAAACGGAAAAAAATTCATGCTCTTCCTTTTGGGAATGGAGGATTAGAGAAATCTCCTTGATCACGGCTTTTTTCGAACCTCTGGGAAAAGCGTGAAAAAAAAATAGTTTTTTTTTAATCCTTTTGACCATGTTCTTTTTTTTTTTTAAAATCAAATTTGGAGATAGGGTATGTTTCTTATACCTTTCGACTAGTTTAGGAGTAACGAATTCATGATAAATTCTAACACTTGAAGATAAAAGAATATAATACCTCTCTGGATCCCAGTACAGAAATTGTAAAAAATGATGAAAGAGAAATTGCTCAATTGTGGTATGCAAGGGCTATAGAAAGTCTTATGCATTCAACTCAATGCACAAGACCGGACATAGCATTTGCGATTAGTAAACTAAGTAGGTTTACTAGTAATCCCAGTAAGGATCATTGGAAAGTTATTGGAAGAGTTCTTGGTTTATTAAAGAAAACAAAAAATTTAAGTCTTCAATATTCCAATTTTTTGCAATTTTGGAAGGGTTTATTGATGCTAGTTGGATCTCTAGAACAAAAGAAAGTAAAACTACTTCACGATGATTGTTTATATTGGAGGTGGTGCAATTTCTTGGAAATCCAAGAAAAAATCATGTATCACTCATTCCATCATAGAATCTGAATTCTTGGCATTAATTGAAACTCAAAAAGAGGTGGAATGGCTAAAAAATCTCTTTTATGAGACCCAACTGGAGACAAAAAGCTCTTCGTCTATATCCAAGTATGACAGTCAAGCAGCACAACTAAGAACATCAATGAAGTATGTAATGGAAAGTCTAGACATATGAGTTTAAGACATGACTACGTAAAAAAATTAACCAAAAGTGGAATAATTTCTCTAAAATTCGTTAAGTCAATAGAGAATCTATCAGATCATTTTTATTAAACATCTTCAAAAAGATTTAGTAGTTTCAACATCGAGAAAGATGGGGTTGAAGCTGTGGCACATGGCCGAATTTTCTCTTTTATTTTTAAATTTGATGCCAACACGTGGTACACGAAAATTTTCAGAAATACTTTTAACTTTCTTTTCATAATTTAGTAACGTGAATGACGTCACTTGACTGAGATTTAAAAATAACGTTACTTTAAAATAAAATCCATTTATTTAAAAAATAACGATAAAATATTTAATATAAGATCTTGACTTTAAAACCTTTAAGATAAATAGTAAAATGGCGAGTTTGGAATTTTAATTACAAGACCTTATCCTGTGAGTTCACAACTCACAAGTCATCACCTAGTACATCACTATCTGTCTTGCCGTCTGAAGATCCGCGCCAATCCATTTCTCATTTCTATTATTGCTTGAAATTTTAAATATGTCATGGAATGAGCATACACTTGCCCATTGAGTGGAGTATGGTGTACATGTGATATTGCACGTAGACAAACCAACCTCACATATTCAAGATTCGTGGAAGCTTTACTTATTAAACCATTCAATCTTATATTCACGTTGCGTTAAGTTCAACTAGAGTTATATATTTACGTAAAGCCATATATCCAATTCCAGTCCCAAGTCAAGTTAATTTAGATTATATTTATTTCAAGTTATATCCAATTCAGTCAAGTCAATTCCATATATCAAATCAAGTCAAATTCACATATTCTAGTCAAGTCATACTTAAAATCATGTCTCACATATTTAAACCAGTAAATTCCTATACTCAAGCAATATAATCAAGACAAGTCAAGGAAAGACATATATTCAAGTTGAGTCAAGTTAATGTATTTAAGTTCATATGCATTTGCATATTAATCAAATTGAGTCAAGTTTATATAATCATGACTAGTGCAAATGCATGTCTTTTCAAGAGAGTATGACTTTTAATGGGGTCCATATTACAAATCAACTACTATCCCTAGTGCGCACAAGTAAAGAATGTAACCCTGAGTCAAGCATGAAGTTTATTTCATGAGTTCTTTTGCAAGCGTGGTTTCTATACCATGAGTTTCGAATAGGGAGTCGAGATCCTAGAAATTCAAGTGTAACCACATCATGATCCGATTACTGGACTCCATGGCTGTATATCAAGACAAGCAGGATAAAGTGCAACTATAATATATGTAAGAAAATCATTTCCACATCATGGACATGAAAAAGCATGAAAATGATTTAAGATCACATAATCAAGTACAAGTCGAGCCAAACCAAGTTAAGTCAAGACAAGTTCATATGTTCACATAGACAAGTTAATTCTTATATATTCAAGATCAAGATAATATCCAAATTATGTCAAATTCATATAATCATGTATTGTGTCTTTTAAGAAGTATATGATATATTATTATCTATCAAGACTAGATTATCATCTTCATTATATTAGTAAGTCTAAGATCACCTAAACAAGAATAAGGATTACTTAAATATCCAAATAATACTAGTTTAGTATCTCATGTATATGCATCGATACATAAGAGAGTAGGAACTTCAAATCTCTATGCGTCGATATATGATGTTACAAGTATGATATTGATATCAAGATAGTGATAATAACCTAGTTAACCATTTTATTTATATTAAACATATGGATGTCGAGATAATGTTAATTATGATACTCACATATTACATAGGGAATGTTTATAACAACATTATATAATTACTTATAACAAGATTAAGATAATGTCACGATGATAATAATATGAGATTTATAATGAGATCATGATAATATTACAATAATATTAACAATATCATATTAAACATGGAATTATAAAGAGATCACGTAATCAAGTAAACAATTAAACATATTGCACTCACCTTAGTCCAGAATATCTATAATTTATGCTTATTGATGTATCAATATTCCATGAACAAGTATCGATATAGGTTCATCTTCAAGCTTCATGTATCAATACTTACAGTCAATTCAACATGTTAGATATGGTTTTTGAGATTTTCCTCTTGGTTTAACTATATTTAGTTGATCACAATATTAATTTAGATATCAAGAACATGTTATTACATTAACAAGTCTTGATCCTAACACAAGATTCAAACCTGCATTCTAACTTTCACTTCTAGAATTTGGAGAAATAATACCAATATTTTTCCTACGATTTTCTTGGCAATTTTTAGTGTGCGGAATTTATTCAAATGTCAAGCCTATTTATAGGCATATTCAAGCATGAGGTATAAAGCATGAAGCTGGACGTGTCCATGTTAAAAAGTGCAAGGTAGGTGCTGTCCCCATATAATAGAATGATTAAGGAAAGATACAAGGTCAGCTAGAGCAAATAGGTGCCACATCATGCTTCAAACTTCTAAAAATTCAGTTTCATGGAAACTATTTTGAGCTGAGATATTAGACATCAAATGGATTTGAAATCTTGGTTTCTTGGTACCTTTTCAAAGTACTCATGGAGTAATTTAATGTGCAATTCATGGTGCAAGAAACGGATAACCGAGGAAAAAGTTATGGCCTTCCAAATTAGACCACTTAAAACAGTTTTCAGGTTTACCGTTTTTATCGTCCTAATTTTAAAAATTCACCGAGGACTATCCGTTTGTCGGAATGACAAATTGTTTTCATATTCATGAAGTTCACTCCGTGAAATTGCTCATACATATATCATATGTTATCAAATGAGGTTGGGAGTGTTAGAAAAAGTCTCGAACAAAGGGACACTTAGATATGTTTTTTACGTAACTTTTCTTTATTTAATATTTTCGTTTCCCTTTCATTTAAACACGTTGTTCTTTCTTTACATTTCAAATTAATTTCATAAATTATAAAATAATTTTATTACGTCATAAGGGATAATGAATGACTTCAAAGTTTCGGATCGTTGCAGAACCTCCTTAACTAAAGTCCATCAATGCTAGCAACCCCGCCCGTTATTATTAAAACAATAATTCACATGTTCAAATTGTAAAAAAAGGTTATTCGATAAGTGGATTGTTGCAGCACTATTGAATATCAATAAAGACTTGTCCTTTGAAAAAGGTGTTGGTTGTTACTACGATGGAAAGATGAACATAACATGATCCTAATGAAATTCAGTTTAATAAATAAGTATGTCCAATAGTAACAAGGATACTAGAAGAACTCCATCTAGTTAAACTTCTAGTTGGTGCCGACTCAATAGAGAGTATGAGCTTCTCTCTTAAGATTTTGACGAATTGGATTAATGTAAGACCATAATAGCGCTAAGCAAGTCTGAAGAACTTATGAACATGTGATACCTATGTTTGTGTTCTTGCATGTGTTCTCACAAGAAATAATTGGTTTAAAGAAACCAATCAACCTAAAATTTAGATAATACTTTGTAAAATTACACTATGGCTAGATTCAAAACAAAAAAATATATATGCCTTATGCATAAGTGTTGGTTGATTGGATTGTCTTTAATATATTTTCTTTAAACAATAGCGTAAAGAAATATTGAAAGGTTAACTATGCAATTGTATGGGCTAAAGGCTTTGCGATTGCAACTAGTATATATTATGAGGCATATTCGAAATTGGAAAAATCATGCAATCGCAAGGTTTGTAACCATGTTATCGCAAGGTTCACTTTTGAAAGAATAACTTTGTACCATACGATCACAAGGCATTATAATCATGCGATTGGATGGTGGTCCAAAAATGATCATTAGAAGTTGCAAGTTTTATTTTCTCCAGCTTTTTGGAGGAAACATAGGAATTTTTGTAGCGCCCCGAGTTCTAAATACCCAGTTCACCACGTCATCGCTTGGTCTAAACTTTGAAATAACATTTTAGCGGAAGAAATAGATGAAAATTCTTTTTTGAAAAGATTAAATAAACTATAATGGTCGATAGAATTTGAAAATATTTATGAAATAATTCAAAATAATGAATTGAACAATTAATATTACAAAACATTTAACAATGTCATAAATTCTCAAATAATTGAAAATCTCAAAAATACCCAACGTTTGGAAATACGAATCATCAAAATAAGATTTTCAACTATTTAATGACTATTGCCACAATCGTCCAACACTTGTCACCCTCTCCGAAATCTGCAAATATTGTTAGAATAGAAATGAGCATTTCATAAAAATACTTAGTAGACTCATCGCCAATTAATTAATCTATAATTGAACATATAAACGCAGACTCTTTAGAAATCATAGGGTGTGGGTAGTCTCTTCTCGTGCATTAAAGCACATGGCTTCTTTTTGAAAAATCATAGGCTCTTTAAAATCATCGGGTGTGGATAGTCTCGTCTCGTGCACTTAAGGCACATAAGTTATGCATAACATTATCATTTATCTTACAAGATATTTTCTTCTTTCTCATGCATAAAAGCATATAAGTTATGAAAAGCATAGCAGTATAAATATTTCATAAGAAATATATTCTTGTCTCATTTCATGAAATAAATTTCACATAAATCACATAACATGCACATTCACATGCAATCATAATTTAAATTAATTAATAGGGGCGAGTCTACCTTAAACTCAAAGAGTGGAAAATCGAGCGGGAAATCATTTCAATCTTTTAAATCTCCGTACGCCTCGTCTAGCCTAATAGAAAATAAGTTAAATTAGTATGTTGAAATTTATAGTTTAGAAATGATAAATTAAGATTTAGGGACTGAAATTGCTGATTTTGAAAGTTGGAGGACTAAATAAATACTTTTAAACTTGAGGACTAAAATGGAGTTTTTCGAAAATTTCAGGACTCAAATAAAACGCTATTAAAATATTCAGGTTGAAATAATCAGATTTTTAAATTAAAGGATAGAGTTTCAAAATATTTGAACTCATAGGTCGAAATGAAACATTTGGAACATTAGGGACTCAAGGTCGAGGTAAGGCTATGGGCTGTCTATCCTTGGTTTTTCTTGAGCTTCCTTTGGGTTTGATTTGAGTTTGGACATGGGCTGGCCGTGGTCGTTGGCGGCGGATGCGGTGGTGTTATGGGAATGGTTTGGTGGTTGTTGAGTATTGTGGTTGTGTAGTGGTGGCCCACGGTGTGGGTGATGGTGGTTGTTGGTTGATTGGAGCTCGTAGGTTGTTTCGGATGAGGCTAACCACGGTGGTGGCTTGAATGGACGAGAATGGTGGTTATTTCAGTTTGATGGAAGAAAATAGGAAGTTGGAGAGGAGAGATTCATACCAGGAGTGCTGAAAATGGCTGAATGGTTGATGGAAGCTTGCTAGGTCTCAAACTTGCAGTGAACTGGAGTTGCTGGAACAGAGTTGATGAGGAATGGGTTGGGGTAGTGTGTGAGGCAATCTGATAGGTAAGGGGGTTTGATGTAGTTGGTGGAAGTTGGTGAAAGTATAGATTATGTTAGGGTATTTTATGGAAATCTTGATAAACAAGAAATGGAACTCGAGAAAATAATACGTGTGAATTCAATTGAGTCGGAAAAATGAATCTGATAAAATGAGCTTAACAAAATTTGGAATTTAAAACGATTTTGAAACGAATAAATTAAATAAACAAATAAAATAATATAATTTTAGAAATTCGAAATTTATCTAAAATCGAATTGGACTCGATCTTTCTCGACTCGGCTAGATGACACGTCACAACTTTAAATTAAAAATAGGTGAGATCACAGCTGCACATTTTTCATAATATAAAATAATTATTTAATACGTGAGAATTTCTTGGTCAAGACAATTTTCGTGGTGTAGCTTGCACCACTTCGTAGATATGTTTAGAAATCCATAAATTTGTGATAGATTTCAAAACAAAAAATCAATTATCAAAACTTAAATGCTTTGAGTTTTATTCTACTTTTGTCTTGATTTAATTCTACAAACCATTTGACAAGTTGTCCTTAAGCACTCAAAATTATTGAGAGGAGACAAATATCATTTGAGGACAACAATTTACGTGATCGAGCCTACTTTAATCATTTTTAATTTATTCTTTCCATTATCTTCTTAATTTCTTTCTTGTTTTATTCTATAACTAGTATTTGCACCCGTGCGATGCACGGGACAAAATTTAGAATTTCACCACTATTTGACATATATATTTTATAAAAATTAATGAAATATGTGATTTAAAAGTGGTGTGATTGTGAAACGTGTTGTTAATTAAAATTACAAATGTTAACTATGACATAGATTATAATTTTTATCGTATTTTTTATGGGCTTCATTTATACTCGTCCACGTGGTACACATCTTTCGACAATTTAAAAAAAATGCCAATTCTTGATGAAAGCAATTCTTTGTTCACCTATTTCGGTATTTCAAAATAAACTAATGGAATATTGTCACGTCGTTATTTATAAAAAAAAATTTTAAACTAATTATCAAATAGACGTTTATCAAGAAATGTGTGGTTATAAAAGATTTTTTATGGAAAAATAAACAATGAGAATAAAATGTGTTACAAAAAGTATACGTGATTAAAAAGCTATTTGAAGAAATGTTAAAATAATTTTCGTTAATAGTATGTAGTGATATTTCAATTTAAAATAATTGATAAGATTATCCTAGCCATTTATCGATTTAATCTGAATTAGAAATATAATTTTATTGTAGTTTTCTTCATTGACTCGAAATATTGAGCGAATATTTAGTAGATATATTCGGCTTTTCTTGATCAACATTATTTTTAACTTATTATTATTATTGTAAAGTAATCAATTTTAACTACCCATTTTATCAATAAAATAATTTACCAAATGATGGAAATAATTCATAGGCTCATTATTTTATTTCAAATTTGGAATTCATTTTTTTTATTACTTATGAAACTTTATTAAAATAAAAAATCATTATTTTACCCGAATTCGAAATTCGAAATAAAATAAAATATTGGTTATTTAATTAAAATTACAAATGTTAACTATGACATAGATTATAATTCTTATCGTATTTTTTATGGGCTTCATTTATACTCATCTACGTGGTACACATCTTTCGACAATTTTAAAAAAAATGCCCAATTCTTGATGGAAGCAATTCTTTGTTCACCTATTTCGTTATTTCAAAATAAACTAATGAAATATTATCACGTCGCTATTTATAAACAATTTCTTAAAACTAATTATCAAATAGACGTTTATCAAGAAATGTGTGGTTATAAAAGATTTTTTATGGAAAAATAAACAATGAGAATAAAATGTGTTACAAAAAGTACACGTGGTTAAAAAGTTATTTGAATAAATGTTAAAGTAATTTTCGTTAATAGTATGTAGTGATATCTCAATTTAAAATAATTGATAAGATTATCCTACCCATTCACTAGTACATTAAGAGTCAAAGGCGTCGGTTGTAAAACAGAAAAGACGTCGGTTGTACAGGAGACGCCTTTAGTGGCGACGCTAAAAGTGCATACTTAAGGCGTCAGTTGTAAATTGACGCATTAAGTTCATTAAAGGCGTCGGTTGTTACTTAACAACCGACGCCTTATATCAACTAAAGGCGTCAGTTGTTATTTAACAACCGACGCCTTTAGTTGATATAAGGCGTCGGTTGTTACTTTAACAACCGACGCCTTTTAGTATTTTTTTTTCATTTATTTATATTTCTCTCATATACCTATATAAACTACAATCATGTGCACATCAAAAATTTATCTTCAACAAATATATATAATCGAGGAATGCAGAACAAAACTTAATAAGATAAACAGAATTTCGAATTAATTAATCATGTTTTCACAATATTGTTAAAAGATTTGTACATGTTAAACATAAAATGGGCTAAGTTTACATACACTCTTCGACGAAGTATTTGGCCCATAAATTTCGAACCTCATCAATTTCCTCTGTTGAGTAAAACTCTTGAAATGCCTAAGAATAATTAATAAGAATTAATAATTATTATGTTAATTACACATAAATTGTAACTAAACAATTATCTTCAATAAATTATACCTCTTGTAGAGAAGTAAGTTGAGAATAGGCTGTGACTATCTGGAACATGTTTCTCATAACATAATAGTCACACTCATCTCCTCCAAGTTGCTGAGGACACTGAAATTTGAATATTTAAAATTAAAACTATTATTAATAATCGAATGAAAGTGAATATATATTAAACTAATATGAGAATTTGTAGTAATTTATAAAATTCTAGTTTTTATACCGAGATCTTTTTCCAATTTACATTGGATGTTGCCCTCTTGCCTCCTAATGACCAAAAAGCTCGAAATGCCCTAAAGTTTCAATAAATATGAATAAGTTATAAAAATAATAATAAAACTCAAAATTCTTACGTAAATTTTGCCAAAGTCTCCCCTATAAATTGAACGTATCCAACCTGTATAGAGACCTATTTATTGAAAATTATCCTAACAACTATCATAATCACAACACAAACACATCAATTTCACCCCAAACTCTCTACGATTATTCCATGAAAGTAACCCAACTTATCTATATGAATGCACTAAACACAAAAGTTTGAACAATGCAATAATTACTTACACATTCAATGACGGCTTGATTTCTATGTTACGCCTACATGATTGTGCTGAATCTATGAAGTACACAGTATTGGCTTCACAGCATATTGCAAGCAACATCCAATGATTCCTACGTATTATAAACGTGTAAGTATTCTTTAAATAAATAAATAAATACATAAATAATAATAATGGTCTTACTCCTGATAGTACGGCGCTAAAATGAATTGCTTGGACCTCAGCGTATTCATTGTTTCAGCCATGTAACTCACAACACTTTCTACATGTGTTTTAACTCTGATCGACGCAATCTGTGATGGACACATAAATCCAATTGACTGAATACCAAATTGCTCACACAACCCATGAAGGAACCTAAAAATAACAACCAATGAATAAAAAATAAAAACAAAAATTTAAATGAAAGACATAAATGCGTGTTCAGCAATCTTACATTATGAATACTAGCAAGATAGATACATTCAGCCATTTCATTGAGAGCAAGTCGGTGATGTCGTCAATCATAACATAAAAACTTTCACCTTCCGTGTGATGAAACACAGTTGCGTCTAGAGGCACTTGGATGTAGTCTGTACTAGCAGGAAGTGTAAGCACCAGAGAGTGTAACATCTTACAATCATTACCCAGACGTTGTAACATTGCATCATCAATGAGTGGAGATCGTCTGGTAGATGACATATCAAAACTCTAGGATTTTTTATTTTTTTCAATTTGTTTTGCCTGTTTTGTCAACTCTTCCTGTAATTACATGTTTTTTGTCATCATAACATTTCTAATATAATTTTAAAAGTAATTAAAAATCGAAAGAAGTTTTTTATAAATATAAAAATTATTACCTCTCCAAAAATTACCAAATCTTTAGGCCATTGACAGAAACTTCCAATAGCTTCCCCCACCACGGTGTAGTATGGAGATGGTATTGGAAGAAGTGACGCTTCGGCACCTTGTATAACATCATCAGCCGACACTTTAACATGATCTGTCAAGAGTTGTTGATGGTGCACAATAGTCTCAGGTCCGGATGGAAAAACCATTCCTCTAGCCACTATTTGATGCTCACCATTACAACTTATAGCGAGACGACAAGGAATCGGTTTCTGTTGTTCAATAATATTCAATGTTACAGCCCTTACAATTGAAATATAATCAATAATATTGAAAAACAAAATATTTTAAGAGTAAATACCTGAAGGCCATCAAATGGATCAGGATTAACTGAGTAACAACTACTGCGAGTTGGTGGTCGGGGTTGTGGAGTTATGTCCACTTCGGCATCAACATTTAAGCCCATGCGCTGAAGGATAGCTTCGTATTTCTGCTGCATACTATCAATCTTACTCTGTACCTCTGCTGCATATTCTTTCCTGACACGTTCAGTGATACCAACCTCCAAATCCTTCATGATAATATCTTTAATATCATCTAGCGACACAACCCCTCTCGATCGTCTACTGGCCGAATCAGGTCTGCCATATACATCCCTCACCGTGACGTATACACCATATCCCCTAACCCGACCAGGATGATCCTCCTTACCAAGAGCTTCCGATAAGATGTCGTGGTGTCTCCTTGGGACAAATGTCCCTTGCGTTGCTTCCTAAGATTTTTCAATCTGTTCTCAAAAAAAAAAAAAAATGAAAACTAAATATTAGTGTTTAAGCGAAATTTCATCATATTATGAAAAAATGATAGGCTATGCTTACAATTTTTCCGTACACCCCCCTCGTTTTCTCGTTGGGGATGTAATAAGATCCGTCTTCTTTCTTCTTTGATCTAGCTCGAGCCCAATCTAAGCTGCGATCATCACTTAACATGGACGAGCTAAGTGACGCACATGAAGATGCAGAAGACAGTAGTGGGTCTGATAAAAGCCACTGTGGCCTCATCCCGGCATAACCAGCGGAGCCCAAAAAATGTGGATGCTCGTTGTGCAATTGGCTGTCCCTGGCCTTCTTGCTTTTTTCCTTGAAAAATAAAGCATCACATTCATTAGTTTTCAACTCAATAATAAAAAATAATTAAGAACCATCAGACAGGAGTAGGAGTTATAATTTCATATACCTTGAAAATCTTAGTCTCACGCTCTTTCTTGAATTGCTCCCATTTTTCTTCGGTCAGGTAATTATATAGCATAGTAGGTGATGCATATCTTGGGTGCTTATTGTTAATGAACTTATGCACCAACTTATTCTTGAAATCTTTCCATCGGGACCCAGCAACTCTTAAAATAATTCGTTTCCTTTAATCGTCGGGTATGCTGAACTGCTTCTGAAATACAACAATAATATGCGATATTTATAACCATAACAAAAAAATATATAATGAATTATTAAGTTACTATGTATGAAGTGATGTAATACCTTTATATATTCCTAAATCATGTCTTTAAGGCCTTTAGGGACTTTATGCCAATCACTAATATTTATATCCACATGAATACGTACCAAAGACCCTATATAAGAATTTAAGTTCTTCTTATGGGGTCCGATTGGCCTATTGTGTTCATCAAATTCAATCGAACTTACTTCATCCCCCTTCCTCTTCATGTTTTTGCAACTAGTTGGTCCTCTGGTCTTTTTTTTTTTTTTACTAATACACTGATCATCAGATGAACTGGAAGAATCAGTCATGACTTTCACGGAACTGTGCACGTATCTGCGTATATAACAAAACAAAAATATATAAACAAATTAGTCACCCAATAGTAACAATGAATAGAGCATATATGAACAATATTAAAAAGTTCTAAGTAAAAAAATAAATGATCTTACACAATTATATTGCCTCACGAACGACGGTCAATCCACAATCCTTCTTCATGATCCTCACGCATGTAATTTATTTCAAGATTATCTTCCATTGTAATTGCATCTGGTTGTATACCAATAGAAAATGGAGGAGTTTCGTCGAAATGATCATACTCTTCTTCATCCACCACATCATCAATGCCAACAATATGTCTTTTGCCCTGAAGTACAACTGACCACTTAGTATTTGCTGGGTCAAGAACATAAAATATCTGTTTCGCTTGTGATGCCAGTGTGAATGGCTCATCAAAATAACTCAACCGATCAAAATCCACCAAAGTGAAGCCTAATTCATCCACCCGAAGACCCCGTCTATTATCAACCCATTTACATCGAAATAGAGGAAACTTGAACTCCCTATAATCAAGTTCCCAAATATCTTCAATTACTCCATAGTAAGACATTACGGAAAAATCTCTTGACATTGCTACTTAAGTCACTCCACTATTTTGCATCGTGCTCTTATCATCTTGACGTTTTGTATAAAATGTATACCCATTAATGTCATATGCTTCATAAGACCTCACAAGCATGCCAGGGCCGTAAGCTAACCACTTTACAATTTCAGAAATGTTATTCGACATTTGTGATAATTCTTGCAGCACTTTATCTTTGAATCATTCTGCAAATGAGCGATTATGTTCATTAGTCACCCACCTCTCACCTTTTGAAGGATTCATCTACCTTAAAATGGACATGTGCTCGTCCAAATATGGATGAACCTCAGTAAGGTGTTGCAAGACAAGGAGGTGTGCTTTGTCTCGCAATTCAACACTAGGCACAATTGTTTTGCATCCAATCGTACCTTTACCTTTCAGTCTTCCCTCGTGATGAGATTTAGGAATACCAATAACATCAATATCATCTAGGTAATCAGTACAAAATTCAATAACCTCCTCGGCAGCATAACCTTCAATGATACTGCCTTCAGGTCGAAATCGATTTCTCACATATCCTTTTAATATACCCATGTATCTCTCAAATGGATACATATACCTCAAGAACACCGGACCACAAATCTTAATTTCTCTCACCAAGTGAAGAAGTAAGTGCACCATAATGTCAAAAAATTATGGAGGAAAATACATTTCAAATTGACATAAAGTGATAACAATATCGGCCTGCAAATCGTCTAGCACATCTGGATCAACAACTTTACTACAAATTGCATTAAAAAAGAAGAAAATTTTTATAATGACATTTCTAACATGTTTTGGGAGTATGCCATGAACTGCAACTGGTAACAAGTGTTGCATTAAGACATGACAGTCATTAGACATCATACAAACCAATTTCAAGTCCTTCATCGACACAAGACTTTTGATGTTCGATGAGTATCCAGATGGAACCTTAACAGAATTTAGGCACTCACCAAAACTTGTTTTCTCCTTTCTAGACAAAGTGTAACATGCTGGGGGTAAATAGGTACGCTTTTCCAACTCTTGCGGTGCTAACTTATCCCGTATCCCCATTTCTACCATGTCTTTTCTGACTTTAATACCATCTTTTGTCTTTCCTTGAATGTTCAATAATGTCCCGATGACACTATCACATACATTTTTCTCCACATGCATTACATCAAGAAAATGCCTTACCTGTAACTGTTCCCAGTAGGGTAGATCCCAAAATATGGATCTCTTCTTCCAAAGACTCTTCTGAGGAGGTTTAAAAGGTTTTCCAAACATAACATCAATATTTTTAACTCGTTCATAAACCTCATTTCCTGTTAATGGTAAGCGAGAAACTCTAGTCTCGACTTTTCCATTGAAGAGATTTTTCTTCTTTCGATAAGGGTGGTGAACAGGAAGAAATATACGATAACTCATAAACACATTTTTCTTACAGTTTTTCAACCAAAGATCAACTGTATCTTCTTCACAAACGGGACATGCTTTAGCTCCTTTATTAGTATACCCCGACAAGTTACCATAAGCTGGAAAATCATTTATGGTGCAAAATATCATAGCACGTAACGTGAAATTCATTTGACTATGTGCATCAAATGCTAACACACCTTTATTCCACAACAGTTTTAAATCTTCAATTAGTGGCGCTAGGTAAAACATCTATGTCATTTCCTGGCTGTTTAGGCCCTGATATTAGCAACGACAACATGATGTACTTGCGCTTCATACATAACCAAGGAGGAAGATTGTAATTCACCAAGAGAACTTGCCAAGTGCTATGTCGACTACTCATATTACCATGCGAGTTCATCCCATCTGTACATAGTCCAAGCCTAAGATTCCTATCTTCTCCACCAAAATCGGGGAACATCCTATTAATGGTCCTCCATTAAGGAGAATCAGCCGGGTGTCTTAGCTTTCCATCTTCTTTCCTCCCATTGGCATGCCAACACATATTCTTCACATCCTTTGCATTGACAAATGTTTAAATCTTGGTATTACAGGTAGGTACCATAACACCTTTACCGGAGAGCCTTTCTTATCCTCCCAATTAACATTGCCTTCCTTTCGCTTATACCTCAAAGCTCCACACTTTGGACACAGGTTCAAGTCCTTATACTCTTTCCGATACAATACACAATCATTTGGACATGCATGTATCCTCTCGATCTCCATACCCATCGGGCACAACATTTTCTTTGTCTCGTAAATTGAACTAGGAAGTTCGTTATCCTCCGGAAGCATATCTCGTAAAAGTTCCAATAAATTCGTGAAACTCCTATCACTCCACCTATTCTTCGCTTTCAAGTTATACAACTTAAACACAGTAGACAATTTTGTGAATTTCTTACAACCAAAAAATAAAGGCTGTTCACAATCATTAAACAAGCTATCGAAAATATGATCAGACTTTTCAATGAAATCATCTTGTATGTCACACATCATTTCATCTATCCGATCACTATCCACATCATTCTGATCATTGTCCACGTTATTCTCCTTTTGATCACCCTTATCATCATTGGTACTCGTCCTAGGAAGTATACTTTCACCGTGCCATATCCACCGTGCATAACCTTCCTTAAACCCACGACGAATCAAATGACTCTTGACTTGCTCAGAGCTACGGAACTTTCTCAGATTCTTACAATTACAATAAGGACACAAAAGCATTTCTTCACCTTCTTTTATTTTGTTTTCCTCGGCACATTTCATAAACTCTTCAACTCCTTTCACATATTCATGTGTATTACGTCTCTCATACATCCAACTCCGATCCATATCTAATAACACATATATCAAGATATTCACCATGTGTTAAAATGAATGAAATCACCTTAACTTATTATTTATAAATCTTATGAAAATTTAGACAGAATCTCCCCTATAAATTGGACTTAACCAACCTGTAGGGGGAATCAAAATGCCACAATGAAACTAAAATATTTAATTTTAACATATTCACAACATTTCTTCAGTGTTCTTTACAGCTTAGCTCCATAAAATAACATTAGACAGGACAAAAATTGGAGAAATGAGGGTGGGGGGACTAGGTTTTGGTTATTCACCTAAAGAATTTTAAACGCGTTCTTACTTTTTATTTATTTTTGGTTCTTCCAAATACTAATTATGGAAGCATATCTCTCCACGTCTATAAATCCTCTCCAAGATCAAATACAACCTATTATTTACAACTTTTCAAATCTCAGTCATAGATTCAGTTCAAAGGTCAAAGAGCACAATTTCAAGAATGTTAAACACATTTTCCATACTAGTCTACTGTTTTTGGGGGTACAGGGAAACATTTGCAATGAATCTACACACAGTAAAATGCAATGTCCACTTCAACCTCTATAGCAAAAATTATAATTTCCATATCACACATACTTAAAAAATTAACTAAAATAAATTCCCAGCATAAAAAATCAATAATGTTCATACTACTTTATATTGCCAAAATGACATTGTTTGGACAATGACAATTAAGAAATAACAATGCTAACTAAGAAATAAAAAAAAATAATAATAATAAATAAACCGAGAGTAGGAAGGGGAAATACTCAAATACAGACAGGGTGGACAAGTGCAAAAACCAAAATTTTGAAAAACATAGGCATTAATCTTAAGAAAAACTCGAGAACTTAACATTTTAAGGAATAAAATTGCTTCATGTGGCCTTAAATTAAGTTATATCTGCATGAGTTGTAAGTTAATCATAGTTCATAAATCAATCAATTTGTCTAGTATATGAATTTTGCACAAACTTTACTGCTTGGCAGAATATGAATTGTGTTAAATTCTGATTTCATCTGTAAAATTAAATTAAAGATTATTTATAAATTCATTTTGAAATGATTATTATCTATTCTACTAATGTTTTCTTACTTTTTATTTGAAAATGATGGATTTTATTTCATCTATGAATTCATTACATCAATATTAAGGAATATTTATATTTTGTAACTAACAAATTGCAACCATGATTTTAAATAGACAATTATTTAACGTGTTTATTATATGGTAATTAAGGAAAACATGTTGATCATTACACTTTCAGACATTTTTTCCTTCAACAGAAAAGATTTACAGGCAACAAGAATAAGGTAGTGTAGTAGAAACTTTTAGTTTTATCTTGCAACAAGAATAAGGCTCACCCTTTTGCTCTAAATCAAAGCTTCTTAAAGTGGGTCTTACCGGCCGGTGGTTGTGACCCAACCCAGGTGGTAACGGCGTGTCCCAGGTGTTGGTGGCGTGACCAAGGTGGTGACGAATGTGCGGCTGCCAGCGATGAGGTGAGGGCGCGGCTGAGATCTAGACGAGGCGATGGGTCTCCAAGATTGTGATGAGAGGTGTAAAGAATATAATTAGGGCTTCAATGGTGATGAAACCGGGGAGTTAAAATGAGGGGATGGCTGGAATGGAGATGAAAACAAGGGGAAAAATGAGTAAAATGGTGGGAGGCACTGGAATGGAAATGAAAACCGGGGGAAAAATGAGTGAAAATAGGAGGCGCGCGAAAATATAATTTACGTATAGGCGTTGTTATTTTTTTTTTTTTTATGTTTTTGTACTAGTGATTTATCGATTTAATCTGAATTAGCAATATAATTTTATTGTAGTTTTCTTTATTGACTCGAAACATTGAGCGAATATTTAGTAGATATATTCGACTTTTTCTTGATCAACATTATTTATTAACTTATTATTATTATTGTAAAGTAATCATTTTTAACTACCCATTTTATCAATAAAATAATTTACCAAATGATGGAAATAATTCATAGGCTCATTATTTTATTTCAAATTTAGAATTCGTTTTTTTATTACTTATGAAACTTTATTAAATTAAAAATTCATTATTTTACCTTAATTCGAAATTTGAAATAAAATAAAATATTGGTTATTCAATTTATAGGAATAAATGCTTAACAATATTTATTTTATGTCACGTTCTTTGTGTTGGAATAGACACTACATGACAATATATCATCTAATATTTTCGATTTTCATTATATAACATTCATTTGTTCTTTTTACTTTTCTTTCGTTAGTTGATAAGAAATAGATGATGGTGCAAGATGCTTAAAATATGTTTTGATAGTTCATGGTTAATATTGAGTTTTGTGTTGAGGAAGTTTTGAATTTTCTTTAGCATGTCAAATTTAAAAATTTTGTAATAATAATGAGGTAAAACCATTTTTCAAGTGACCATTTATATTCTCTAGATAAGAGCAATTTTGAAATTTATATAAATAATCACAATTTTTTTTTTTTAATTTCTATAAATCATGAATTTCCATTTTAGGCAAGTATAAAAAATGCGAGAAACTGTGTGGTATTTTATTTAGAAACTTTATTGTTATAATATATATAAAGATAAAGATTTTTTCATCGTACTAAAAGAATCAATAATATCTCCTTTTTTATTTTCAAATAATCATTGCTTCTACTAATATTGATTGCATTTTAGGAATAATTTAGACTAGACAATGAAAGTTTCTAGATAAAGTATAACATTCCAAACATTACCAAAAATAAAAATAATAATAAACAAGCGCGCGGGGCACACACACCAAAATTTTTCTAGCATAACAAGGCTCCATATCACATAATTTTAAGTAAGGTTTACGCCTCAAGTACAGAAGAGTTTCACAGATGTGTCTGGATTGTGTGCGTTGATTTGAAAGAACACGTGGGATCCAGAAAAAACAGATGTTTGACGTGTAGAGTATCTGTGAAATTTTTTTGTGAAAGTTGTCTGTACCTAGAGTTGGCAATGGGCCGAACCGAGCCAACTCGATCCTTTAACCTCATTGATCCGCTCGTAGCTCGTCTACAACGAGCTGAGCTGATCTCGACTCATGTGGTCAAGGGCCAAACTTGCCTTGGCTCAGTTCTGGTTGAGTCGTGGCTTGTCTCCACAAGCCACTTGTGGTAAGAAGAGCCGAGTCCATAGTAAGCTCATTTTCATGAGCCAGTGATTGATTTGTTATTTAGCTCGTTAAAATAACAAGTCGAGTTCACGAGGAGCTCGATCCGTTCATCACCTCTATTTGTACCTAAAGCACAGTTCATTATTATGCGTGTTCACATGATTCTTTCTTGCTAAGAACATCTAAAAAGTTTCTTGATTGTACTAGCGTGTCGAAACTAGTATGAGAATTTGGACTTTTCGAGGGTTTTCATGTTAAACAATTATTATTTAGTCAATCTTTGTCTTTTCATAATCAGGACATGTGATCAGAGAAATGTCACCGAATTCTTAAATTCACTGGAAAAAAACTGTCTTTTTCTTTGTTTGTTTTTATACCAAGAAAGATTCATACAGAAATATATGAACGTTAACTTGCACATTATCACATATTCAAATAGAATATTTTCATATCCTACATGTATTTAGGGATGACAATGAGGCGGGAAATTCCTGACAATAAACGGAAATAGGACGATAATGGAGATAAAAAAGTATTCCCGAACATGGGATGAGGCGGGGATGGGGATGGCCGACTTATCCCCGTCCCCACCCTTCCTCGATCCCCGTCCTCAACTAACAATTTTCATTAAAATTTAAAGACACAAACAAAGATGAATATATATATATATATTGTTTCCTTATATTGCATGTACAAAATGATTTTAGAATTCAACTTCAAAAAAACAAAATAATAATAATAACAAATGAGGATGTAAAAGGGGATTTGCACATCTCCGATCCGTCCCGTCCCCGTTCCCGCCCCTCCCGATTAAATGGGGATAGGGCGGGGATGAGAATGATAAATCTTTATCGGGGCGGGGACGGGGACCCCATTTCCATTCCTACATTTATTTCATTTAATCTGCAGACGTACTAACAATACATTGGTAGTGTAATTATTGTTCTTCTATCTAGTTATCATTACAATATCAAAATTCAAGTCCATCGTTTAGCCACGTAACGAGTTGGCTACACCACTCGGGGTAAACTTATAGTAACAAAATTCGGTTACAACTCTACTTGTCAAGCCAAATCAGGAGACCATAGGCCATTGCACAACCGCGATGTTCACAAATAAACTTCTTAACTATTTTTAACACTCAAACATTGACATATGAACCTAGTAACAGCACTTTGGCTAAGATTAGAAAGGGTTAACTTAGGATTAGCGTTTCCAACCATTTACTGAATGTGATTATAGATCCACAACCTTCATAATTGAGGTTGTGTACTCAATCTATTTAAATTAATTTATTGGGACCCCAAGTGATTGGAATCATCTTTCGCATGACTCACGACTCGATGAAAAATTGTCAAATAACTTTAACATTTATCATCAATTCAACTGAAATCACGGTGTGAATTTAACGTCTAAACAAACAATTTTGTCAAATTAGGCCAAAAAATTCACATATTCAAATAGAAGGCTGAAGATCCGCAAGCTCACCACCTAGGTAGCATGAAAACGGAAATAGGAAGCGAAAACGGAAATAGGAAGCGAAACGGAAACGAAACGGGTAATGCTATTTTTGAAAAATGTAACAAAACCAAACGCTATGGAAACATTATATTAAATTTATTTATTTATTTATTTAAATGCAATATTTAACTTCAAAAGTTATTTAATATACTTTTAGTAATAAAAATACTGCAATCAAATAATAATAATAATAATAATAATAATAATAATAATAATAATAAAAATACTACAATCAAATTTACTCAAATACATCATCGTTATCAATATCTAACCGCTATCAATGTCTATATAGCACTATCAACATAATTATTGAATAACATGAACTCCATCTCTGATTCATCTAAATAAAGATTTGCGATATCCAATATTTCAATATGTTCAAAAGAGTCAAACCAATCTTCAATTATATCCCACATTTTAGTTTCCCTGACATAGTTATGCGAGTTTCTTCTCAATAGAAGACGTAGGTTATTGTGAATAAAATTCAAATTTTCAG
Source organism: Ligustrum vulgare (assembly GCA_963555705.1). Classification (NCBI taxonomy): domain Eukaryota; kingdom Viridiplantae; phylum Streptophyta; class Magnoliopsida; order Lamiales; family Oleaceae; genus Ligustrum; species Ligustrum vulgare. The sequence goes on along the minus strand of OY743173.1, from coordinate 33,475,503 downwards.
CATGCTTTGATATTAATTTGTTTCTTTTTATCGAATAAATAAAAGAATATGTACTCCAATTTCGTTCAGAACACGAAGAAGAACTAGGTTATCATATTTTGAAAGCTACACCTTAAATCCTAGCTCCGTCCCTACTCGCGGTAGTCTCTTTCCTTAAATGGTCTTTGGCCATTTATTTATAAAATAATAACTAGTAATCGCATCCGTGCGATGCACGGAATAAATAATATTTATTGAATAAGTTGTAAAAATACAATGTCCGATAAAAATAACACAATAAAATAATAATAATAATAACTTGCATACACAAATTGTGAATAATTTGTAATTTCATTTCTCCCTATAAGATTTCTTACTTTAATGCATAAATTGTATATTCAATATACAATCAAAATATCAGAAAAGAAAAGAAAAGAAAAGAAAGTTATGAATTGCATTTTTTTTAACAGTTAATTGTTCATTATCTAGTTTCCTTAGTTTATTTATTCATATAGAATTGATTATTCAAAAATAATTTTTTTTTTTTAATGTTCATTTACAACCACATATTATTTAAAAACTAATTTTTCACAATTGCACATACTACTTTTTAACCACACATTCTAAAAAAAAAAAATCAATTTTTAACCACTCAATTGATTGATTTGACAATTATTTTATTTTTTATACTACCTTCTTTCACTTTCAATCATACATTTAAAACAATTTCTATAGTTTATATCAAACTTACTCATATTCAATGGTTTCAAATACAATGTGACATTTTATTTTTCACCAACTATTGAAAATGGCCATGTTACCCACACACACAAAAAACTATTTTTTGTGCATGTTAAATAAATGTATGGACTATATTTTATTTTTAAATAGAATAAGTTTGATAAAACCTTATATTTTTATTTTCTATAGAATTAATTGTTAAAGTCTTGATGCAAACCACGTAGCAATTGTAGCTACGCAACCCACAAATTATTGGAATCGACCCAAGAACGCCAAAGAACCACGATTTAGAGATTGATTCAAATTAATTGAACCAAGCAACCAACACAATCAATTGATATGTTGACCTCTTGATCACAATAAAAGTAAATCTCACCCAAGAATTGAACAAACAAGATGAACTCGCAAGTTCGAATTTTATTCAATGAAGAATAAAGGTTGTGAAAGCAATTTAGCCTCTCAATTATAATATCAAAGTTGTGTCATGAATAATGAAAATTACATCCCTATATATAGGGTCAAAACTAGGTTAAAGAGTTCTAATTAAATAAGGAAACAACTACCCAAAAATTATGGAAATAAAATAAACCTAAATTTACGCGTAATCGATTTTACGGCCGTGACTGATTTTCTTACGGCCGTAACCCTGTTTCTGAATCACTCTTACGGCCGTGACAATTGGACTTACGAATTCCAATTTTAAGCAGTAACTCCCTTACGGCCGTGATATTAACCTTTACGGCCGTAAACCTTAATTTATTCAAAAATTTAGTTTTAAGCAGAACGTTGATTACGGCCGTGAGAATGTTGAATTACGGCCGTAATTCCCAAATTTTGGCAATCTTCTTCGACGGCTTGGATGAGGTTGATCCACTCGTTGTTTTGGCTCGGCCTCAACATGAAACTTGCTTCTTTCGATGACACGAACATTGTTTTGGCCATTGTTTCTTGAACTAACTTGTCCATTGCTTCCTTGACCCTCTTTGCTTGCAATCGAGTCATCGGTCCTCCTTTGATCTTCAACGGATCTTTGTGCGGGCTTGTATCCGTGGTCTGGATCACATCAAGTCTGTAGTATATATTTTACAAATTGATGTTATTTTAAATTTATAAAAATTAAAAAATAGATAAATGAACAAAATGAGTAAATTTATAAAATTAATTTCAAAATTACCAAAGAATTTATCGAAACCTGAAGTTGTAGAAATTAAAATGATTCAATTGAATTTACTTATAAAGATCGGATATCATTATTTCTTTTAATTTGATAAGAAAAAAGATTTGACACTAATCATTTATGTCAAATTGAAGTTAGGTAAGAAATGATAAATATCATTTTATGTCTTAGATGGGATAAATTAAAAAGATTAGATATTGAAAAAAGTAAAAAGTATAAGTAAAACTTTTACCTTTATTATTTGAGGCAATTTTAAGAATGATATATTTAGAGTTTGATCTCATTTGTTAACTTGTATTGAACTTCTCGTTAAGATCATGAATTTGACACCTATATTACATATTTTTTGACGAAAAAATATTACAATAATTATCAAAAGAATAAAAATAATATATAATTTGATCTTTTTATGGATTTTTTTATTTTTTACAATCAATAAGTCATTTATTACATGTCACTTATAATTAATTTTGCATTAATTGAAGTTTCCTAATTCAATTATTATTAAAATAATTAATAAAATTACAAAGTTTCCTAAAATAGCAGGGAAAAATAACGGAAAACTATGTGTGAATTTTTTTGACGGCTATACTATTATTATATATATTAAGATTAAGATAAGATAGGAGTAGAATTGTGCCTTAAATTCTCATATGTATATCAACGACTTAAATTAAAATCACATTTTAATTTGTATTAAAGAAGTGCTTACCCTCCTCGTTTGGTAGAAATTAAAATTAAATTTTTAGTAAATTTTAATAAAAATTGATGATTTGTATAGTTAAAAAAATTTAAAACTCATAAAATATGTAATTAAAATTAATTAATGACTTTAAATTTAAATAAAATAAGATTTTAATTCGTACGGGAACACGTAAAAAAATGGAATTACATATTTTAACGCGTGGTTTTCCTATTTGTGATTGATCAAAAGTTGAGTGCATGACTATCAAAACAAATCTATAAAAAAAAAAAAAAAAGCTGAGTGCATGGAATCAGAAAGGAGTACCCCCACAAGAATCCGGCAGTGCCATACAGCTCACCACGTCGGATATCGTAAGATTTCCATGTCTCCAGAGATATTGTTAACGGACCCAACATTCGTTCACTAATTCTTCGGGCCCATTTCTATATAAAATAATTTATAAACAATACATTCTTCAAATCACTTTCTAATTATAAACATTCTCAAATTACTTTTCAATCATATATTTACCTAGAAACAACAATACACAATTCATGCATAGGAGCCACCGAGCTGCCGAACATGCCCTTAATCATGAACCCATTTTCAATTGTTATACCATTTTGAATATAAACGATGAGTTTATCACAATTCGAGCCAGCTGGATGACACTTGTCATTTTCTTAGTTGTCCATTCCCAAAAACTTCGTATGCGAGTGTTTTGTAAATAATACATTTTTTCAAATAAGGTTTCAATTGCACACATTTTTTAACTACATTTTAATAACATATTTTTTACTTTGAACACAATAAATTATTTATTTATAAATAAAGAACAGTTGCCAAACAAATGCTTATTAATTAGGAATAGGCTTATGTTGGATTGGGTTGGTTTTTTGTCCAACTCAAATCCAATTCAACGTTTTTGATTTGACAAAAAATTAAACCGAATCAACTCCTCAACGATTAAAAGTCGATCCAAACCAAACTTATAAAGATTGAGTTGGTTTGGATTGAGTTGGTCGGTTTAGGCTTAGACCTAATTCAAGTTGGAACCGATAATATTTTTAAATTTGGATAATTTCTTAATGTTTGAAATCACTTGGAAACATCTGCTCTTTTATACCTAAATGTTTGTTAAATTTTGGTGTTTAAAAACATGTTTTTTTTTTTTTTTTATGTTTTTTAGGTAAGATGTGTAGTTGAAAAATAGAGAGAAAAATATGTGTGGTTAAAAAATATTTTGGGGAATTGTGTTGTTTAAATTTTATTTTTTTTGCCAAACATAGTCATGTGCCTGTGCGGTACACTTTTGCGGTAGCTTTAGCATTTTCCTTATTTTAGAGCTTGTTTGACATAAATTTTTTGAGAATATATTTTTGTGAAAAATGATTTCTTTTAATGAACGTGTGATCAAACTTTTTGGTCCACAAGCAAAATTATTTCGTTGAGAGAATTTGATTAAAAATGAGTTTTAAAATAATTTGTACTACTGTCGCCAAAGTAACCTTCTTAATTATTATACAAATTTCTTTTGTTTAAGCTAAATAGATCCTACTATTGCACGCTTTATAATACTTACCTACGTTTCCTATTTGGGAGAAATACATTAACATATATAGGTCTTGTTTATGAATTGTAAATAGTAAATAAAGTTGTTGACGTAAAAAAATGCACGGTCACGGGTCATTCTTTTCGTCAACTTAATTGAAAAATGTGGAATGTGGAAATAAGGAAATATTAACATGCATTGAGGCCAGATTCATTACTAAACCTTAGTTGCTTTGTCTTTGTATATATGAGGAAATTTAGGAGAATAAAATATTGGAAACGTTTCCTTCTCCTTAGATGGAGAGAAGTTCTCTCCCTTGTTTTAGTAGCTTTCTTCCTATTTATAGACAAATTAATGTCATCCTGCATAATAGCTCCCTTTCAACTGATCCAGATGTTGGGAACCCGGGTTGCTCTACTCACAAAAATTGATTTCTTGTGATAGATCATCCCGTTACAGGATTTTTTGTTCTATGTATTCGACTTGGAACAAATAATTTTGTGCACACAAAAAGAAAGAGATATTACCCTTGTAGCGTGTTTTACAATAATCTCTTTTCGCTGCTTCTTGATTCCACCATAGCTTCAAACCCTCAAGCTTTCCTCGGTGTTCTCCAATGGCAGCTGTGCAAGTGCGTGGTCACCTTACTCAAGACCTAGGTTAAACTAGGTTTATGATTTCTTTGTAAAGAGGAAACACACACTACACACTTTAGTGTGTGTTTCGCCACTTTGCCAATTAGGTTAGGAAAAATAGTCTTGGGAGACTATTCGTAACCTCTTTACACTCCAAAACCCTACCAGGCCTAGTACCATAACTCAGGCCCATTTCTGCACAACTCAATACATGTAATAAGCCTGTATAAACCCATTATAGTGAAGCCACCGAGGGAACCTGATCGGACCCAATTAAACTAAGCTCCAATAAATTAATTATGACCCGATCAACTCTTGATCAGTCAAAATTAATTTATTAATCACGTTTTATTCCACTAAAACAACGAGACTGCACTCTTAGTAAAATTGAAATTACTGAAACAATTAATCAATAATTATATCCTCTGACTTATCGTTCTTACATGTCACCCCCGTCGATCAACTCGAATATTCGGAGCAAGTTAAAATGACCAAAATGCCCTTCTTTGAATATTCATAAATTCTCAACTCTCATATTCTATTTGACAGTTCGATGTGATCTCATCACATCATAGAATTCAACAGTCACTGTCGAATTACTGAGCTCAGATTCAACTGTCCACTAGAAGAACCAGTGAGATTATGATCATACCTAAAAGGTGACGGATTCCATAATACGAATATATGTTCCTCGTTAGTTCACTTTAATTCCCAAAGTACCGAGATATTGATCAGCAATTTGATCTCACTCATTGATACCTCAAAGAACTTCAAGTTAGTAATCGAAGTCCATTATCCGATTAGGATTAAGGTCCCACGTACGATAATCAAGTGAAATTAAATTTGTACGGTCAATGTCACAAATTAATTTCACGTGGTCCCGTCCAATACGTTCCAAACGTACTCTCAATTTTATTACCAAAGTCAAAGATAGACTTTAATAAAATCGAGACGATCTTATCAAAATAAATTGTCCATATTTATTTAATGATCGTGAACGTTAATTTTAGATCGAATTACAAATTGAATCTTTTTGTGTTTAACAACTTAAACACTCAATCTGTAATATTAAATCGACTCATGGACAAACGCAACTTTATATTAATACAATCAATAAACATTTTATTTCGAATGTCGTGAATTATACTCTAATGGCATATATAATTCCAACAATCTCCCACTTGCCCTTAGAGTATACATAAAACATCGAATCATCCATCTTATCAACACCATCATTACACTAATGATTATTTCCTGAACCAAGATAGTAACTCCTTTCGATGTAAGTCACAGTTGTATAACAAACAATCCATGATTGTGTTATACCCAACCAATTAACCATATTATCTCCCAACTATATTCAAATTTTGACGACTCTCGAGAGTCCTAGTCAAATCAGATCTTAATTAGTTTTAATCAATCAGATCACAAACTGAATAGATAAGCAAATATTTACTTGTTTTCCGAAAACGCTTCAGTATATGCTTTACCTCTATTCAATGATCTGATCCTGGATCAAACTAATAATCACCAACAATATCCCCATCATAAGATATGACCTATCTAGTGCAAAGTAAGGCTTCCTATAGCCGGAGCATAAGGAACCTTCTCTATCTTACCATGAGTCTTAGGAGAATACTCATAAGATCGATAAAGTCCACAAAGAACATTATTCCTTTCAAGACTTCAATATTGCAAATGTAGATAGTATCTTTTTATTACATGAAACTTGAGACTACTCTATTTCATTTTTCTCCCACTCCAAAAAGTACGGATGTCTAGAAAAAATAGACAGTCATGTACAAGTCCTTCAAGTCTAATTGCTGGTGCCAATTACTATTTAATGAAAATACTCTCACACATAAGTAGAGTGTCATTCAAATAAATAGTCGTGAAAACTGTCTCATCTTTCTGTATACACGAGTATACTTAAGATATATCAAAATTTTGATCAAGAACATGTATCACAATCGTTCGATCAAATTTCTATATTCCATATCTTGAACAATTACCCAAATCCAAAGTTGGAAACTTGTAAGTCATGAATTTTACTTTCATGGTCTTTAATATGAACTCATCAGATTATACTTTGTAAATGATTTCCTCAAGATGCATTCAAGAAACAACATCTTGACATCCATTTCTCGTACCTCATTTTCACAATGAACGACAATGGATAAAAGATCCAGGTAAACTTTTGCATGGCTATTGGCGAGAAGGTTTCACAAACCCACAACCATAAGCCTTGCACTAAAGGTATCAACCTTTCCATCTACCATTCTTTTATCATCTTAAAAATCATCACACCCTATAGGTTTGACCCCATTGGTTGCGTCTACAAATATCCAAATTTGTTGGATTACTAGGAATCTAATTTCGAGTTCACATTCACTTTTCATGATTTCAAGTCTATAACTTCTACCACTTCCCTAAATGAGGAGTTCTTCTCTTATTTCAGTAGAGACTGTCTAAAAAGACTCTCCGTAGAATAAGAGTTAAGAAGGTGGTCTTACAACCCTCCGACTCCAATTAGTCGCTGGAAGTGTATTTTCATTTTGTCCAAACAGAGTCCCTTCCTCTCCTCCCACTACTTGGTATATCCTTAATTGGGATCAACCTCTTCACTGCCTCTTTATGAACATAAAGAAGAGACAGAACAGTGAGAACAACTTCGACTACAACCTTTGGTTTTTCCCTGTCCATTGGGATCACCAGGCAAGTATAGTGGTTAAACCATTTGCCCATTCTCCCACTAGGATCAGCAACCATCGGTTCCGTAGGAAGTTCCAAATCATCAAGATTAATTCTATGCGGAAATCTGGAATCAAGTTGTTTGAACCACGTTCTAACATCTCATCCAACAGAATTTTACTTGTTGATTTGTATTCTTCTATATGCCTTATCATCTAAGAAAGCTACATTTGTACTCAACAAATACTTTCTTGACCAGAGGATTATAGAAGAAATAATTTCTAGTTTCGTTGCATGCCTTATAATCAAACCTTCATTGTTGCCTACATCTCGTCAATCCTTGCTTTAAGCTAGTGTGCCAAAATCCCCCAAATCTGAATGTTGTGTAGACTGGGCTTGCACCCATGCCACAACTCTAGGGGTATTTCAGGAAACGAATCAATGGTACTAGGCTATGAAGGAACCTGACTATCTCCGGTATACATTCCCAAATGAAACTAGTAACGAGGATAACTCATCATTGATTTGGTAATACCTTGTTCTCCTTTTCCGATAAATGGTTCCTAAACTCATATGAGAGATATACAAACCTCGATGAAATCGAAGTATCTCGATTCTCTTAATTACTTCTCAACTTCTGTCCAAAATTCTAGAAATTCTTCAACATTTCAGATCAATGAGATATTAAGTATAGAATCGAGATCTGGAGTGATCATCAATAAAAGTGATGAATTACTCGTACTCTCTCGTATCTTGAGCACCAAAGAATCCACACATATCGAAGTGTATTAATTTCCAAACTCTTAAGTCCATTTAATGTATAAGGACTCTTGGTTATCTAATCCACTAAGCAAGATTCAGAAAACAATATAGATTCCACCTCAGATCCTTTTTGAGGTCCATCCCTTACTAGTATTAGAATCGAGTTTTTGGATAAGTGTGACCAAGCTTAATATCTTAATCATTTTACCCTCTAAATAAAATTCAAAAGCCCACATAGATTCCACCTCCAAAATACTTAGAGGCTATCTTTACTAGTCTTTCAATCTTATTTAGATAAATATGATTATCTTAAGATCTTATCAAAGAGTTCATTAATACAAGGAGTCGTCTATCCCTTATCACTTGTAGTAATATTACACTTAGAACCATTTACAAGGCTTTGAGATTGTTAACCATTTGTCTCGCAATAATAAGAGCATTATTTAACTTAATTCCAACTAATAACTGGAGATTAAGTGCTAAATAATTCCGCTCAAATAATAAAGAGACAAAATAACAATCAAATTGTTTCGCAAACATAAAAGCCCAACGGCTCTTTCCATATTACCGTACCCGTGCTTATCCTTATAGTATACTCTATCTCATTGTGTCATTTGGTCACCTAGGACCATATTGCAACAACTTGCAATAGTGATTAGTTACTCTAGAATCTATAATCAAGATAGACTCAATTACTAACCATAACACAATGAATATATTCTTACTATATTATAGAGTTTCCAGGAAAGGCTACTTCCTCATTAATCATATCTTTGCTCAAAAGCAAAAAGGTTAGAGGGCCTACCATACTATCTGTTGCTTTAAAATAATCTCTTCATTACGAATAGCTTACATTGAACCTTTCAGGGACACGTTCATCCTGGTGAATATAGTCCATACTGAATCGCAAGAGATCATCTTAAAAGATTTCTCAAGCATTATGTCACATGAATCAATGTTTGCAAGTGGAACCTCCACCACGTTAAAGTGACCAATCATGTTTTACCAAATGGTCTCTTGTAAAAATCGTGATCGGTTCATAAGTAAAGATTTATTATAGCTTGATAGCATATTTTGTATAACTCCATAATTAAAATGTTCAAATTATCATAAATACCCTTCCATCGTGAAAATAAAATTGGTTATCTTATTCTGATGTTTTTATTGCTAAATACTTGATATGAGAATCAAAACTGTTCAATAAACCATCTCATCAAAATAAAATCATTTTCATTGGAAGATTTATAATTATTTTTGAACAAGAATCTTCTAGCACGAACAAATGTCATAAGTGAAAAGAATTATAACAAGACATGTTACAGTTTTCGCAAATTAGTTGGTGATGTCTAAATATATAACTAGTTGTGGAAATACGACATTCAAATAAAATAAATGTGTTAAACACGAGTTGCATAAATGATGAATACTTTCATATATGATGCATGGAGAAATATTATGCACAAGTAGACCCAAAAACTACTATAATATGACGACAACCTAAAACCCCAAAATCTTAAACATATTTCTCTATAGGAGAAATAAATGTGATTTATGGCTAGGATGGGACCCTCCCACTAAATTAAATATATCTAGCATCTCATGCAATATTTAATTTATAGTCGTTAAAATTTGGCCATCATTGACATCGTTTGGATATTCTATAGGAAGTCCCCACGATGTCATTGATTTAAGTGTCTAACCCCTATATTGATAATATTTCAAGCACCAAATTTAATTATGTCACCTATAGGGTAATCATGATTAATTCACACTTAAAAAATCATCACCAAATTGGGCACAATCTAGTAACCAAAAATAGTGCAGCCCTCCTGTAGGGAGACTAATTAGATTAGCACGAGGCATACACAAATTTTTACTAATAGGCTAATAGGGGAGGTCGTGAGTTCAAAATATTTTGCACCCTGTTCACCTGATATCTCGCGATGCGAGATATCCCCGCAAGTGCACGGGTCGTGAGAAGTAATAAAGTGGACCTAAGAGTCCGGATTATCGTCCCACGAGGACTGCTATTAAGTACCGAAATGTGTTAGTTCCTAACTCTATTTGAACGAACGAATTAATTTGAGGTTTTTAACTACAACTAAAGAAATAAAATTGCGAAATTGCTTTTGTGTTTAAATACGATTGTAAAGTAGTTGGGAATCCCGATTTCACCTAGCCAATTATATTAACTCTAATTCAAGTTTTATTTCCTAATTATGCATTCGGTCGAATTCACTAATTTAAATTGAAATTCCTCTCTCGAGTTTAAATCAATTCTACCTAAATAAGTCAACCATGTATCTCTACAGAGGGTCCGAATATTCCTTATCTAGATGCATAACACTCAAGAATTCACACACGACCGCAATAATTACAAGAGTATATCTCTATCTCTCGTTCAATTACCGGATTTATTACCACGTTCTAAATTATTAACTCACCTCTCGGATTATGGAAATAACTCAATAAATCATGAATTGGTGATCAAGCAATTCAAGCATTAAGAATAATAATAAATCAATACATGCAACAAAACATTAAAACAACTGAATTTGGAATTAAAATAATATGACTAGGCTACATCGTTCATCCCAACGTTAAAATTAGTTACACATCATCAATAAATAACAAAAACAGTAAAAATAAACGTTCATTGAAAAACAATATAAAGAATGGAAAGATTGCACCAATTATCAATTCTTCAACTGTTTTCAATTCACGCCCCTTTGCGATGCTTGATTCCCCAAGGATTTGATGTTGATTTCTCGATTGTGGCTCGTTCTATGGAGAGGCAAAGGTCTCATATTCGTGCCTCTTATGTTGTATATATAGGTTTTGGAGAAAACCTAGGTCAAAACAAGAAAAGTCTGATAAAAATCGCGAGAAAAAGCCCACAATCGGCCCAGCCGGATACGCACGCGATCGCGTGGTATCAACCCTAGCGATCGCGTGGACTTCCTTAAAACTCTCGGGTTACAATTTTGTGTCTTCTCGCGATCGCTTGGTGTGTGACCAGCGATCGCGACCTTGCCCTTTTTCCGGCTGTGCAAGTTAGTCCCTGACTTTTAATTGCACCTTCAGTCCTCAACTTTCAATTGTTGCACTTTAGTCCCCAAACTTTATCTTCTTCTCGGTTTGACCATTAAAGCTCTTAATTCATTCAATTAGGTCCTCCAACCTCTGATTTAGTCACTTTGGCACCAAGCATGTTTCCCGGTTGTTGTCACAAACTCCTCACTTGTCCAATTTAGCTTTAATTAACATCCACTTGTGCGTTTTCCCCATTGATTTCATCATTCTTCATCTTTTGGGATATTTTCTGAAAAGTAAACGATAAAAACAAATTAAATAGAAAATATTCCAAAACGACAATAATTACACTTAATTTAGACATGCAAATAAGTGTATAAAATACACTTATCACACCCTCACTCACCTAATTTAAGCAAGTGTCATGAACAACAATGCAAAATAATTTCTAGTTATATCCTGCCAGAGTCTCAAGTGTGTGTGTGAATAGCCAATGTCAAACGCATACTTATGCAAAAGATGTGCTCAACACTATGTGGCTCATTATGCATAATCAAGCCCGAATCCCATGTGGTCAATCTATGATTTCTAATGAAATTCCTTTCAACGCTCATGGATGATCACCACTTTCTGCTTTTTCTCTCGCATCCCGGGTATTTGTCTATGTGGGTTCTAAAAATATTCTTAGCTTTTTCCACACAAGGTAGTCAGAATCAGAAATGTGCGTGTATAACAAATCAAAAGCAAGTGGGCCCCAATTCTACAACATCAACCACCACAGCTCAGTCAACAAAGCTTATACCATGCAATAATATATATATATATATATATTTTTTTTCTTATGATGGACGACTTTTTCTTTTAATTGTCCCTGTCTTTTACCATCTTTGTGCAGAACTTTTCATACGGGCTTTCTATATGACCCCTGTAGCGGGCTTTCAGATCGGCAACTCCCAAACCAGACGGCTTTAGGGTACCAGGTTCAAAGAACCCCTCAGACGTACTTGCCCGAGTCATAAAGGCTTAAACAGAAAAGTTAAAGATGTTATAATGTCTTATGTGTAAGTCCACTCTCCGTACTTGCTTTCTAATTGACCCCTATAGCGAGCTTTAGGTCGATGACTCCCAAGCCAGTTGGCTTTAGGGCACCAGGTTTGAAAGACCCCTCGGACTTACTTACTCGAGTCAAAAAGGCATTTGAAGAGCGGAATAAGACCTTCAGCATTTTTCTGTGTTTATGCTGGAAATGGTTTATACCAGTTGACCAAACTGCAATGACTAAAGTGAAAAACCAAGAACCACAGACCTCCAACCCGTCAATACACACAAATTCCAACCATTTTACCCCCAAACTTGCCTTTTAGCATGATTGGTTCTAATTTAGGGGTGGGATGTCTAACGATCTAAGTTTCAGGGCTATTTGAGTCATTCCTAAGTTCAAATTGCATAAATTTGCCCCACATGTATTAAACAAAATCCCTCACACAAGCAATTATCCAACACTGGCTATGTGCGCAATAAGTATGAATCTAGCAAAACATAACTAGTTCAAAATAAGTTCATGCTTTCATGTTGTCCAATTTTCAAGCCTAAGCACAAATTAATTCATACTATATCTTAGGCAATAAACATGTCAACAAAGTTTTCAAATTTTTTTTTTTGTCCCTAAAGAATCGAATGAATATAAAATGAATGATGAATGTAATGAATTTTCGCCCCCACACTTGAAATGAACATTGTCCTCAATGTTTGTCAAAAATATCCAATAATGTAAAACAAGACAAAGAAAAGAGAACGAGAACTTCCCAAGTTTAGAGGATGTATTTCTTTGAAGCTTCTTGTTGCACTGTCTTGGATGAATCGACCATTTTCTTGCTTTTCCCGATTTGGTTTGAGGTGTCCTGATTGATGTTTACCTTGCAAATAAGAGATAAGTAACATTAGAAGTCATAAACATCAATAAGAAAAAAAAAAATGGAAGTTCAGTACCACACCCCCAAACTAAAGTCACAGCAAAATTTTGAATTTTCAACATTGGTCGACCACACACATTCAAGCCTTGACATCGCCTAGAAAAAAATAAATTTTCCCAAGCTATCTTTTGATATGTTAAAGTTCACAGCATGGTCTACAACATATTAAAAATTCAGGTCATTTGGAGTTCAATAGGGTCATGAAAAATTATGGAGAAGTGGGTGACGTGAACTTAATTTCTGGTGCAATGGCCTGCAGTGGCCTTGCAACGGGGCTGCCTTGATGCAATGTTGGTTTTCATGATTTTCATGCAATGTAGTGAACTAATTCTAGAACTAAATACACACAATCAATGATGAACATGTCATGAAGATAAATGTCGGAATGAATTTCTAAAATTAGCACAAGAACATCTTTGTGGCATTTCATCAAACACTTAATGGGCATTACAAAAATCAATGGATATGATTAGGGTTGGAGGCATGAATGAACCCAAAATTTCTTGTCTACTAAACCACAAATCACAAACTCCAACCACTAACCTAAGCCCATTCTTCACAATTCACAATTTTTAGGTAGAAGAACTTAAATAGACATTCACAATTTTGACTAAAAATTGATTTAAGTGAAGAGATCATACTTTCGATTGGATTTTGAAGTCGTGTAAGCAATGATATTGATGCAACAAAGTGTTGATGATATGCACACAAGATGTAAGATCAAATACGAGGTGTTTAGGGGGAGAGAAAAACGAGTTTTTAATGTTTAAAGTTGAAAGAATGAGGAAAAACACTTAAACTGCCGAATTTGGTCCCAGTATAGCCATGCGATCGCCTGGCTGGAGTGCCAGCGATCGCGTGGTTCAAGGTTTTAAAACCTGTTGATTTTTAAATGCAAACTCGCGATCGCCATAGCCTAGTGGCACGCGATCGCGCAGTTTACGACAGTAATGAAAATTTTTCCTATTTTTGATTTTCAAAATCATTTTTATCCCCCTAATCACTTCATGATTAATGCACTGGTATTCCAAACATTAACTACATGATTCGAACTAGTGTGTGTGTGTGTGTGTGTGAGTTGGGATGACGATAAAAGTTTTGCCTAATGAAAACACGCAAAATCAAAAACATACCTAAATATGCACCAATAGACTAATATGCAAAAATGTCCTAACATGTATCATGCTAAACACTCAAACACATTTCCTACCATGCATATATCTAAAATAAAATAAATAATGAAAGCGTAGTAAATAAAAGGGAAGAAAAGTTGGGTTGCCTCCCAACAAGCGCTCCGTTTATAGTCTAAAGCCCGACTTTTTACCGTGATTGTTCAAGGAACTCTAAATAAAGCTTTTGATGACCTTTTTTGTTTGTGCCGATTGAATTTGCTCCACGATACATTTAAGCTCAAAAATTGTGTCTTGCCCATGTCATAAGTTTTAACATCTACACTCGATTCAACTTTCAAAATGTAGACTTCAATTATTTCTTCATCACAAATGATGAAATCAATTATTGCCCAATCATTGAATTTGGAGGATTGCATTGCAACTTCGGCACCCTTAAGTGTCTGCTTTTCTGTAATCAACTCCTCTTTCTTCACTTGTTCTTCCTCTTTGATTGAAGTCTCCTCGAGCTCGATGTCCTGATTATGCATTGTTGACAATTGGACAAAGATATGTTCATGGCAGCTATTTTCTTCTGGTTGATCCACTCTTTCAAGTTCTTTTTCTTTTTCTTCAACTGTTTCAACCAATTTATCTGGCTCCTCTGATCTCTGCACCTGAATTTCTGGTAATGGCAATGGCTGACTCTCTGTCATGTTTACTGTCCACTGCTCCATCAACTTTTTAATTTCAGCTTGTTGTTTTTGCAATTCCTGGTTTATCAAATCTTTATTGTCAAAATCTTCAGTTTCAGCTTGAATTGCATGTATTGGTGGACACTCCTGCTCTACCATATAATAATTCCCACAACAATCAGCCTTCCATATAGCATCCTTGGGTGCAATAGGGCAATCGAATACAACATGATTTCCCCAACAGAAATCACACATCAGATACGTCTGAACTGTTGTTCGATCAAAGGGCCATTGATTATTGTTGGCTGCCATCTTCCTGTGTTGCCTCCAACTGTCTGAAAATTCGTTCAATACCTGAATAGGAAACAATACACAGCCTTTAAAAATATTTCCTAAACAAAAACTAATAAATAAAAATAAAAATAAAAACTAAAATAAAGTTCAAACTAAAGCAAGAACTAATTGATATCGATATTAATTAACAGTCCCCGGCAACGGCGTCAAAAACTTGTTCACCTGATATCTCGCGATGCGAGATATCCCCGCAAGTGCACGGGTCGTGAGAAGTAATAAAGTGGACCTAAGAGTCCGGATTATCGTCCCACGAGGACTGCTATTAAGTACCGAAATGTGTTAGTTCCTAACTCTATTTGAACGAACGAATTAATTTGAGGTTTTTAACTACAACTAAAGAATTAAACTAAAGAAATAAAATTGCGAAATTGCTTTTGTGTTTAAATACGATTGTAAAGTAGTTGGGAATCCCGATTTCACCTAGCCAATTATATTAATTCCAATTCAAGTTTTATTTCCTAATTATGCATTCGGTCGAATTCACTAATTTAAATTGAAATTCATCTCTCGAGTTTAAATCAATTCTACCTAAATAAGTCAACCATGTATCTCTACAAAGGGTCCGAATATTCCTTATCTAGATGCATAACACTCAAGAATTCACACACGACCGCAATAATTACAAGAGTATATATCTATCTCTCGTTCAATTACCGGATTTATTACCCCGTTCTAAATTATTAACTCACCTCTCGGATTATGGAAATAACTCAATAAATCATGAATTGGTGATCAAGCAATTCAAGCATTAAGAATAATAATAAATCAATACATGCAACAAAACATTAATACAACTGAATTTGGAATTAAAATAATATGACTAGGCTACATCGTTCATCCCAACGTTAAAATTAGTTACACATCATCAATAAATAACAAAAACAGTAAAAATAAACGTTCATTGAAAAACAATATAAAGAATGGAAAGATTGCACCAATTATCAATTCTTCAACTGTTTTCAATTCACGCCCCTTTGCGATGCTTGATTCCCCAAGGATTTGATGTTGATTTCTCGATTGTGGCTCGTTCTATGGAGAGGCAAAGGTCTCATATTCGTGCCTCTTATGTTGTATATATAGGTTTTGGAGAAAACCTAGGTCAAAACAAGAAAAGTCTGATAAAAATCGCGAGAAAAAGCCCACAATCGGCCCAGCCGGATACGCACGCGATCGCGTGGTATCAACCCTAGCGATCGCGTGGACTTCCTTAAAACTCTCGGGTTACAATTTTGTGTCTTCTCGCGATCGCTTGGTGTGTGACCAGCGATCGCGACCTTGCCCTTTTTCCGGCTGTGCAAGTTAGTCCCTGACTTTTAATTGCACCTTCAGTCCTCAACTTTCAATTGTTGCACTTTAGTCCCCAAACTTTATCTTCTTCTCGGTTTGACCATTAAAGCTCTTAATTCATTCAATTAGGTCCTCCAACCTCTGATTTAGTCACTTTGGCACCAAGCATGTTTCCCGGTTGTTGTCACAAACTCCTCACTTGTCCAATTTAGCTTTAATTAACATCCACTTGTGCGTTTTCCCCATTGATTTCATCATTCTTCATCTTTTGGGATATTTTCTAAAAAGTAAACGATAAACACAAATTAAATAGCAAATATTCCAAAACGACAATAATTACACCTAATTTAGACATACAAATAAGTGTATAAAATACACTTATCACACCCTCACTCACTTAATATTTTGAACTGTTGGGTTTTTAATTTAATAATTACCAATCAATTTTAACTCTTAAAATCGATTCAATTATTAATAAATATATTTATTTTCTAATCTAACATTTAGAAAAGAAAATAAAATATAAAACAATGCATGACAGTATAGTACCTAGAGCGGTGTTTATGCGATCTACATGACATGTTATTTAATGACATTCATTCACAAATTATTAAAGCAATAAATAAATGCGATAATAAAATAAATATGAACATAATTTATGGCCAAACCTAGACACAAAAATTACAAATTAATTAAAGATTCAATTGAACCACAAGTCGGTCCAATTCTTCAATTTCCATTTGCAAGTGTCCAGTCCAAATCTGCAAAATTTCAGTCTTCAACCCAAATGTCAAAATGTAATGATCCAATTAAATATTCCAGCCCATTGTAAAATTCAATCCACATTGCATTGGCCTAGCTAAACAATTTAGCCCACATTGCAATTAATAAAAATGGATCAATTTTACAATTTCTGGGCTACATTTAATTTTACCCAAATATGGTCGAACTGATATAAAACCGGTCCAAGTGCCCAATCTTTAATTCTGGCCCAAAGACAAAATCTGGCCCAAAAGAATAATAGGTCCAAGTCTGAAGCTTGAATCACCCATCTCCTTCATTTCCTTCTTCACTGTATGCATGTTCCAAAAAAAAAAAACGCTGCAGCCGCCACCTTCTCCTCTTGCCTTTGCCGGAAAAGTTCTTGGAAGAAACCACCATCTAGACACCAGAGCACAGCCTGTGTGCCCCCGACACCGCCGCCAACCATTTATCACCGAACCTGTTATGCCGGAGAAAAGATTGAGGACTACCAAGGAAGTGGGAACTCCCATGAGCGCCGCCACGACAGCGTAGCGATAGCACTAAGAAAGCTGCTTCCGCCGCGCTTATGGCTTCGCGCCTCTCATCCCATGAGCGTCGCCACGACCGCGCAGCGACAGCAATGCTGAAGACACTGCAGTGACGCCACCCGGCGTCGCGACTTCACGCACAGCTTGTGGTACCACTGTCGCCGCGGTCAAGGCGAGAAGTAGGCACCATAAGGCCAGGCCATCGACCACCGACCGCGACGGCAGCACACACATTGTTGCTGCTGGCTGATTTCTTGTGATATTGCACTGCAGGTCCTTATTATATGGAGATGATGGAGTTTAGTCCATATACTAAAATTGCATCAATGGTGCTTCGAATTTTGCAACAGCAGTCCATGAATCCAAAATTGCATAATTGGTCCCCTTGTATATGAAATTGCAGATCTGGTCCTCTGATTTTATAATTACAACATAAATTACATAAACCCTAATTCTATTGCAAAAATAAAAAATCAAAATCAAAAGGGAAAACATTGAGTCGTAATCCACCCCTTTTGTTACAAGACTCGATAATACAAATACAAGATTTTACAAAATAAAATCTAAGGCCATAAATTAGTTCAATCAAACATCATCCATCCAATAACAACATAAATCACATAATCTTAACACCGCTCAACTAAAACATGCATAACAAAATTATTTATTCCTAAATACACAAAACAGTATCAAAAACCTGATGCTCTGATACCAATTGTTGGGAAACCGGGTTGCTCTACTAAAAAAATTGATTTCTTGTGATAGATCATCCCGTTACAGGATTTTCTGTTCTATGTATTCGACTTGGAACAAATAATTTTGTGCACACAAAAAGAAAGAGATATTACCCTTGTAGCGTGTTTTACAATAATCTCTTTTTGCTGCTTCTTGATTTCACCGTAGCTTCAAACCCTTAAGCTTTCCTCGGTGTTCTCCAATGGCAGCTGTGTAGGTGCGTGGTCACCTTACTCAAGACTTAGGTTAAACTAGGTTTAAGGTTTCTTTGTAAAGAGGAAGCATACACTACACACTTTAGTGTGTGTTTTGCCACTTTGCCAATTAGGTTAGGAAAAATAGTCTTGGGAGACTATTTGTAACCTCTTTACACTCCAAAACCCTACCAGGCCTAGTACCATAACCCAGACCCATTTCTGCACAACCCAATACAGGTAATAAGCCTGTATAAATCCATTATAGTGAAGCCACCGAGGGAACGTGATCGGACCCAATTAAACTAAGCTCCAATAAATTAATTATGACCCGATCAACTCTTGATCAGTCAAAATTAATTTATTAATCACGTTCTATTCCACTAAAAGAACAAGACTGCACTCTTAGTAAAATTGAAATTACTGAAACAATTAATCAATAATTATATCCTCTGACTTATCGTTCTTACATGTTACCCCCGTCGATCAACTCGAATATTCGGAGCAAGTTAAAATGACCAAAATGCCCTTCTTTGAATATTCATAAATTCTCAACTCTCATCTTCTATCTGACAGTTCGATGTGATCCCATCACATCATAGAATTCAACAGTCACTGTCGAATTACTGAGCTCAGATTCAACTGTCCACTAGAAGAACCAGTGAGATTATGATCATACCTAAAAGGTGACGGATTCCATAATACGAATATATGTTCCTCGTTAGTTCACTTTAATTCCCAAAGTACCGAGATATTGATCAGCAATTTGATCTCACTCATTGATACCTCAAAGAACTTCAAGTTAGTAATCGAAGTCCATTATCCGATTAGGATTAAGGTCCCACGTACGATAATCAAGTGAAATTAAATTTGTACGGTCAATGTCACAAATTAATTTCACGTGGTCCCGTCTAATACGTTCCAAACGTACTCTCAATTTTATTACCAAAGTCAAAGATAGACTTTAATAAAATCGAGACGATCTTATCAAAATAAATTGTCCATATTTATTTAATGATCGTGAACGTTAATTTTAGATCGAATTACAAATTGAATCTTTCTGTATTTAACAACTTAAACACTCAATCTGTAATATTAAATCGACTCATGGACAAACGCAACTTTATATTAATACAATCAATAAACATTTTATTTCGAATGTCGTGAATTATAATCTAATGGCATATATAATTCCAACACCAGAATGGTGTAGGACCCTGCTGGGAATGATAGGACCGTGAGTTCCATTCCTTTTTGTAGCTTTAAACATGATGAGAGGGAACCCAGATTCTATTATGCAAGTTCCCAATCTAAAAATTGGATAGCTTAACTAGGAATCTTCTGGATTCCATTAAGGAATGGAACATCAATCGGTTTAGGGTCTCTAGTCCTTGGCAATTCTTTAAGAATGATCCAACAATGGAAGTTAATATTGCTTCGGACTTCAGGACATTGTGATGCGGTTCCTTTTGGAAACACGACAAAAAATACGGAATAAACAACAAACGATAAGAAAGATCTAAGTGGTTGTTTGGTAATTTGTTTATAAACAAGATTTTGAACAATACATTTTCCAGAATCACTTTTTAATCATATACATTTCCTCAAACTACTTTTCTACCACATATTTTCCGAGGCTAAAGAAAATGGGACACTATTTTTATATTCGGTACAAGGCACTAAAAAAACAAAGGGCCGGTCCTGCATCGACACGTTTGGTGCAATTCTTTTTTTTACATATCACATCATTTTTTAAATCAATCATTAGCATTACTCCACACAGGGGCCCGTCGGGGCATGTGCCCTAGTAAAAATTCGACTTTTAAAAATAAATAAATAAATAAAATCAATTGATTCTTGAACATATAGTCATTATGTGATTCCCTAAAATTATATTGGATTATTTGAGATTTTAGGTATAATATGCGTTTACAATTATTTATTTGTTTGTTTGTATTAGTTTTGTAAAAATATTTTAAGCATAAATTAACGTTTTCTTCTGATAAGCAAAGTAATGAAAATGAAGTTAGAAATGAAAGAGTTGAGGAACTTGATGAAGAAACTAATGTTGAAATTGAAGATATGTCTCAACATCGGGGATAATGTTGATGATGTTAGGAGTGATACTCTTGAATTTGATATAGCAAATATTGAGAAGGATATGTACTTAATATTGACAATGATGTAATTATGGAACGTTATCCGTCACTGACTCCACATCACTTAATTATCAACCTCTATGTCAATTAATATGTAAAATTAGCATTTTTTTAATAAAAAATATCATTGATTTCTACATTTGCGCCATATAGATAACTTCACACAAATTTAAATTTATGGCTAAAATTTATTGCAATTTCATTTGAAATTTAGATTTTTATCTTAAAAAAGTAATAATAATAACTTTATCAGAAGGAGAAAAAAAGATTTTATACGGTGATAATTCATATTCGCAAGTTTTGAAACCATACTCTTATCATGACATCCAAACGACCATAATTTCTTTAACAATACTAATGCTAAATGTTTGTTTAAGCTTTAGGAGAATCAAGTTGCTCATTAACAAAAAAAAAAAAAAAAAAAAAACATTTCCAATGTTTTTCTAATATTTTTTTCATGAAAATTAAATTATTTATACTTTCATTTTTATCATTTTCATCATGTATTTTATTTGTATCACCTTCATAATGTGCTTCAGCGTGACCATCTTCATTATTATCATAATAATATCATTGTAATTGAGACCAAATTCTTTCTCATGATTTGGCTGATGGTCAATAGCTAAATCTTCCATTGGTGTCTCAATTACATATCTTTATCTTGCATTAAGACAACCATTCAAGAGCACTTTTTTTGACATTGTGTTAACTCTTCACATTTTCTCATTTCTTTTCATTTGTTACATTCAGATAGTTGTTTTCTAGGATGCGTTTTTTGATTTTTTTATGGCAAACAAAAACAAACAAAAGAGAAGATAAATTTTATCGGAAAAATATAACCTAGTTTATAATAAAACAACTATAGATGCATCATTTGATAAAAACTTGCAGAATTTCTGATTCACTGAGGCTTTAGAATTTCATATACCTAAGAAATCATTGAAAAATCACAATGGAACATGTAAGTAACAAATTCGATCACTTGAAAAATTACGCAAAAATCAAGCAATTCAGACATTCAATAACATAATTTCAAGGATAATAGTAAACCAAAATAAATGACTAATTGATTATCATAATAGAATCATAGATGATAGATGCTTATGTTTCAAAAAAAAAAGCAAAAGTTCATAAGATGGGATGCGCAACTTCCAAAGTATTTTATAAAAATTCAACAAGAGATATTTTATATAATTATACTTGTTATAAACAGCCTCAATCAATAATAAAAACATCTGTTTCATAAACTTTCAAGAGAAATTAGATAAGTGAATTGGAAAAATTACCAAAAACTTGGAAGGAATTAGAAAGTAGTAAAAAGTTGATTTCAAATACTTGCGTGTGTTGATTTAAGAGAAGGATGAAGCAATAAGAATTTTGAACTTTGAAAGTGATGACTAAAATTAAATTTAGGGTTAAGTTTGGGCTATTTGGGAAATGGGCCAATGGATGTTTGGCGTAGGTTTGACTTAATATATTTTTTATTTTTGGTACCCAAAAATCATGATTTCCTGTTCGTCGCACCTCTCGCACGACCTTAGGGCCACCCTTAGTCTTATGTCAATCAACTATCGTGTACAAATAGCATTATGATTTTATATTAGATCTTGTGGTGAAATTTAGTTTATCATGACATGTTTGATAAGGTCCACTACTCAACACATGGAGGATTTCCACTGACAGTAGTAACAACAATTATTATTGACTAGAATGGGAGATTGTGTGTATTATTGATGTGAAGATAAACATGTAAAAAGTGGGTTGTGCTTCGTTTCTGATTTGGTTGCACGTCAAGTCAAATTTTGAAATCTTTCCGGATCCTCACAAGTGACAGATGAACCTCCAAAGATTATCAAGTCCAGCCATGATTCTACCGGTTGACTAACAACCAAGTCCAACCATGATTCTGTTGGTCGGCTCCTCAATTTTCTATCTCAGTATGTCTTGAAGTTAAGACCAAGAGTCTTAACTACAATCGTCTAGAGACTTTAGAATATATTGCCAAACTACGGTGTCAATGTATTCCCCCTCCGATGAAAATGAGTACTAAACATGGGCATAGTACATCAGAGCTAGTGAAAATAGTGGTTTCATATATGTCTTTCACATAATGGGTACTCCTCCAAGTCCAATCTTGAGGGGTAGGGGTATGGCCCACAAATGGGTTTCATAAGAAACCTATTTATGGACACTTAATCATTTTCCCTCCTTATAATAGCACTGCGAATCATACTGAGAAAATATAATAATTTCATCCCTCAACATGCAATCCTCTTTGGTGATTAAAAATCGTTCAAGAACTTCCTTTCCAAAATGTTTCATGTGGTGATACAGTTATGTAATAATTCGACCACTCCCTGTTGAGAATTTACTTAATCATGCACAGCGGAATATAAAATAATTTCAATTCTCAAACGAGGATCTGCTTTGTGTTTAGATAAAAATCGTGATAAAGAACATTACCTCTTGATATTCTTGCAGACTACTTTGAGAATCTTGATCCTTTCTTCAATCTACTTACACACCACACCTGTCCAATTATCCAGTCTCCAAAGGTGATCCACACGAGAGAACAAGAACAAGAGTCTAGGGTTTCTCTCTTCTTATACTAGTAAGAGAATAATGAATAATGAATTATTATTATTATTTTTTTTTTCAAACCCTAGTTGTTTATTAATATAAGTTAGAGTGAGCTTGGCCCATAACTTAAACACGACCCGGTCCATGTGGTTTAATTAATCCAATTAATTAAACATAGGACATTAGTTAATCAATCCAATTAATTAACTCGAGCATATTAATAAACAATATAATTAATTAATTCTACAAATGTCGAACAATTGTTAATTAATTAATTCCAATCACATTCTTTTAGTTCTCCCTTTGTGTGTGACCCTTTAGGTTCCCAATCACGATGTTGAATTACGTGAATTATTATTTTGATATAATCAAAATAAGATTAATTAAAACTCTTTTAAATTAATTATTAATTCTCCTACATTAATTAATTCACATTATTTGTCCCAAATTGACATCTAGCAATATGTTAGGGCAATACATGTGATAGGGAATGTCACGTGTTGTGACAAAACCAAACTAGTTCGTTTATCATGAAACTTCAATCCCTTCGTCAATATGATCCAATCAATTACGAGATTTGGAAATGTGTCAATCTCGTTTATTGATCATATCTTTTATTTCGCGCTTAAGTCAATAAATGTCGAAACTATTTTCGACTTTATTAATTCACCTTGGCCAAGGATTTCGATATCGACTTAACCAAATAAAACGCAGATCATAATCTCTTACTATCTAAGAGTGACGAATCCTATATTGATCATTCACAACATTCATGTGATTCTTGACATATCCGAAGGATATCGTATTAGCGACTCCTTTTAGAGCAACATCCGACATCACCAAAGTATGACTGCCCTTATATAAGGTACTACTATGATGACCTCAAGTCAAACGATCAATTCCACTAACGAACGTTGGAGATTAACCACTAATACTCAGATAGTTATCCATGTGGAATCTCCGTTATGGGACTCCAATGTTTTGTTCTCTTAACAAAATATCAACGTATTTATTTAGATGTCTCTACATCGTAGTTTGCGAGATCAGCTACTCACTTCTAAAGTGGGCGATGACACACGTGTTGGTCTATCCGTAATAAAGATATTCGTATCTCGATATTACTTTACGACCAAGGATATTTAATATTCAATTGTAACTTATATCTCACGATCACAACTCCTTGTGATTAACAAGTTATCAAGATTTGAATCTACGGACTCTGTTGATTTAATTTGCAATAATAATAATAATAATAATAATAATAATAATAATAATAATCAATTAAATAACAGATCTGTCATATATTAAATGCATCAAATATATTAGTAAGTGTTTGGTCAAACGATTGGACTTAAGGCATAACACTTACAAACTCCCACTTGCACTAGATCCAATCACTTATATATTTAATACCATAAGAGTCCACATGACGATATTGTTTATTCTGTGACAACTCTTTGTCAGGGGATTTGCAATGTCTTGCATTTGTGGGAAATTATTCTTTCATTTTTTTGATTTCTTTGTATTACTTCTCTAGTGAGATAATACTGCCTTAACACATGTTTGGGTCATTGATGAGACCTTAGTTTCTTCAGTTTACGTGATGGCTCCATTATTATCACTATAACAATGTTAGAAACTACTTTAAATTCATTCATGAACTTATTGATCTAGACCTCAACCTTTGCTACTTCTGAAACAGAATGTATTAGGCTTCCTTTATTGAATCAGCGATTGTTTCTTGTTTGAAACATTTCCAACTAATCGCTCCATTGAGAGTAAACATATTGAGATTCGATATCTTCCTAGTCTAACTAGAAGTTAGCACTAATGAACTCTTAGTTCACTTTCTTCATTTAAAATCTCAAGATTTTATCTATACATGCAAATTGGGAAAAGCGAAGCATTCTTTTAGATCTATCTCTATAGATCTTTATCTCTAAGATATAAGTTTCTTCTCCCACATCTTGCACGAATAAAATCTTTTACAACCATAATTTTATCGAAGAAACACAAAGATTTCGTTTTCATTAATAATATGCCATCCACATATAATATTAAGAATACGATATCACTACCACTTGCCCTTTATAAACACACAGTTCCTATTTATTTATTTTTGATAAAATCAAACATTTTGATTATCTCATCAAAATAAATATTACAGCTCCTAGAGGCTTGTTTCGATGATCAGTTAATCTTTCATACATTGTTAGCATTTTGGACTCAAAACTTTTTGGGTTGTGTCGCATACACTTCCCATTGTATATTCTGTCTCAAGAATGCAGTTTTGTTATCCTTCTGCCATATCTTATATTTATGATATGCAACTATTTACAAGCAAAATCCAAATGGAAGGCTGTAGGCGAAAAGGTCAAAGTCAACTATTTGGCTTTGTTTGTAATATTTCACTATCAGCTTTGCTCTGTATGTGTGGATGTTTCCATCTATTTAGACCTTCTTTTAAACACATTTACAACTTATGGAGTTTATTCCATCAGTTAGATCGACCAAGGTCCTCACCTTGTTTACATAAATCGAGTCCATCTTGGATCTCATGGCACCTTGCCATCTCCTTGAGTCAACACTTGACTTTACCTTTTGCGTAACTTGCAGGTTCATTATCCTTGACAAGTAATCGTGAATTCGATCATTCAAGGAATCAAATGATCCTACTAAATTTACATTGAGTTGTCATGTCAACATGAGTCTCTACTTCCTGATCATGAGTTTGTTCCTTAGCTGGTGTGGGATCAATCTCAAGCTCATTTATTTGGTCAACCAATATTTGTGATCCTTGAACTTCTTCAAGTTCTATTTTGCTCCCACTGTCCTCTCCTAGTATGAACTATTTCTCTAGGAAGACAACATGTCTATAAAAGAAGACTTTCTTCTCAGTGGGAATATAGAATTGATATCCAATTATTCTTAGTGGATATCTCACAAATATACATCTATCGGACTTAAACTCTAGCTAATCCGATTCAATGCGCACATAAGCGTCATAGCCCTGAAATGTGATATGAAATAAGTTGGGGCTTTCTACCTATCCATAACTCGTATGGAGTTTTGTTGACCAATTTAGATGGGACACGATATAGTGTGTAGCATGTGGTATTTAGTGCATGACCCCAAAACGATTTCTGGAGGCTAGCATGGCTCATCACTTATTGTACCATATCTAATAATGTACAATTTCTCCTATCAGATACATCGTTGTGCTATGGTGTATAAGTCGGAGACCACTACTTGAGAATCTTATTCTTCATTAGTTAATCTAAAATTCACCTTCATATATTTTACACATTGATCAGATCTTAGTAATGAATATCTTTACCAAATATTTCTCTAGTTCTAGCTTGAATTCCTTGAACCTTTCAAGGGCTTCATGCTTGAATTTCATCAAGTATACATAACCATATCTAAATGGTTGTTAGTAAATGTGATGAAGTAAGAGAAACTACCTCTAACATTAATTAATATGGGTCCACATATATCACTATAGTCTGCACATATTTATTCAAATATGAGATCCATGTCTGGCATCTAATACCCGAGAGACTAAAGAAATAGCTAAATGTACCTCAATAAAATTACTTGAAATAGAAGTTTCAGAAAACTTCTTTACTTTTAAGCTTGCGAGGTTAGCCTTGCATTTTTTTATTCCAACAACTTTTCATTCCAAATGAAAATAAGGGTCATTGAAATTTGGATTGTCCTTCATTGCTTTGACTATTGTCTATCTTAGCCTTATTGGATACTTCTAAAAGTTTCCTTAAGACTTCCATTTCAGAGGAGTCATTGGCCAAGACATGTCCCATTATCAAACCTGCTATTGGGCTCAATAGTCTTAAGCATATTCAACAACTCAAGAAGTGTGCATTCGAGCTCATTCATGATAAGATTCATAATGAACTTTGAATAGATGTTTGGCAGAGATTGTAGAACCAAGTCACTACTTAGCTCATTGTCCACAATTGAACTCAAGACAACTTGTCAATAGAGCCAATCATCTTCACTATATCATACTGATTGAAGATTGCTCTGCCATTTTGCACAATATATTTGCTTATAAATATCATATATTCAATAGGTGTTTGGTTATCATACAACTATGAATAATCACTAAATTAGCATCTATAATCTCATGTTTGCTTTTGTAACGCAGTTGAAATAGTTGCAAGCATTATGTATGTTGCAATACTATTGTCAGTATTGTGTTAAGCAGCCACCTCTTTCGAAATTGAGTTATCAACTGAAGCTTCTGGAAAGGGATGCTCTAGGACCTATCCAGTTAATCATGCTTCAGAACAGTTCTCAAATTATGGTGCGATTCGAAAAATTTGGTTGAATCAGATAATAGGCATCCAGTATGCCTTTCAAGATTATATGGTTACTCGAGATTCAAAATAATAAATGACGATAAATAAAGAATTAATAAAGATAAATAAACATCAATTAACTTAACATGGACTTGAATTAGATTAATTAGTCTCCCACTGTTTAAAATAAATTTATGACCCTCTTGCATAAATTAATGGAATCCATACTTTGATTCCCAGCGGGCTAGGATCCCATTTGTTATATCAAGACCTTGAGGGTACTCAACAAGCCTTAATAAAATATTTGGGTAGATACTTTTATCAATTGTATCTCTCTACAACTCCTAGATTATTAAGTTGACAACTGTTTTTCTACACACATCTTATGTGTTAACTTAATTTGCCTCTAAAATTTATCTCGTTGAGTGTACTCAACAAAAGATAGATTTAAGTTAAGTCAAACCCATAATTTAGAAATATCTAATATTTCATAGTATCAAACATATTCCTAATAAATCCGCCTTGAGTGCCCTCAACAAGTTAAGGTCGATACGAAATTCTCATTTTTCACTATAATGATGGAAGACAAATTGAATTGACTTAATATTAAATAGAGGGATTTAATCATGCAAAGGTATCATCAAATCATGTGTATATAATTTACCATACATCTAGCATGCTAATAAACATACACATCATAAATATAGTGTGGACGATTATGGACTTTATTCTATCTAGTCTTCCCGAGCCAAAAGGAAGACTAGTTGGTCAATTCCTAGGGGGAGATAGCATTGATCATACAATGCTCCATCTCCATGGTATCCTCCATCTCGTATCTTCAACTACTCCAGCTGCAACATGTATCTTGTACTAGTTGGCACGCAGGCGTAATTGAATTAAGCATGCAGGCTCAAATAATAAAATAAAAACGGGCTCGCAGGCCCATAATAATTACAATAGGCTCCCAGGCCCAATTATTATAATAGGCTCACAGGCCCAAATACTACAAGAAATAAAATTAACCATTCAACACATCCACATGGTCGAGTCCATAATCATCCACTAATATAACATTCATCAAATAAATGTAACCCTATATAATATCAAATATTATATATATACATGTATTTCAAGTATCTAGCAAATAAATGTCGTCTAAACATTTTAGACAAGAAGGACCGAAACAATTAAATAAATAATTAAACAAATTAATCAACTTATTTAATTAGTGGGATTTATTTAATCAAAATCAAATTTTAATTAAATATTGAATTAGAGTCCAACTCTAATTATAAGGTGCATGGGAAAATAAAATTACTACTTTGATTTAGGATAAATCTCCTAAATAAAATAAAATAGAATTCAATACAATAATTAATTAATCAAATTAATTAACTATCAAAATTTAATTAAAATCAAATTTTAATTAAATGCATATTGGAGTCTAATTCCAATATCAAGGTTTTTGGGGCAATTTAGTTTTAATTTAATAATTAATTAATCAAATTAATCAATTATCAAAATTTAATTGAAATCAAATTTTAATTAAATGCATATTGGAGTCCAACTCCAACATCAAGGTTTTCAAGGAAATTGAGTTTTAATTTGATAATTAATTAATCAAATTAATCAATTATCAAATTAATTTAATCAAAATCAAATTTTAATTAAATATTAAATTAGAGTCCAACTCCAATTATAATATCAGGGTAAATTGAATTAATATTTTAATTTAGAATAAGGCTCCTAATTAAAATAAAATTCAATTTAGGTCAAAGTTATTAAATTGGTTAAAATCATATTTCAACGACAATTTAAAACGATAAATTTAAATAATAAGTTTTAATTGGATCAATATTGAAAATCTGGTCAAAATTGAAATTTTGGTCAAACCATTTAAAATCAATTTAGAAAACTATTTTAAATAAACCTTTAAAACCATTTTAACGAATTTGCAATCTGACCCCAATTGAAATTTAGGGTCAATTGAAATTTACAAAGCAGGGCCTTAAAAACAATCAAATTGCATAGGAGGCCTTTTAGTTAATTTGCACTTTGAGTCCCTGATACATATTGTAGGTGGGGGCCTGCAATTTCTGAAATTGCAGGCGATGCCCCCGTCTCCAACTCTTCTGAAAATAGTAAGAAACCCTAACCAAGGTTTCTCGCATCGGTTCTCCTTGAACCGACGCGTAAAGTCAGACCGGCCGACTTTTCACGTCGGTTCAAAGGACAAACCGACGCGTTTTCCTAAAAAAAAATTCTCGGGATAATTCCATATAGCTTCACTCTCGCACCTCTCTCTCTCTCTCTCTCTCTCTCCTTTTGGGATTTTCTTCCACTCTCCACCACCTCCATGAAGCCAGACCTCCACCCCCCGCCGCCGCCTCCACCGCCCGACACTCCTCTACCGCCGTCAACTCCTACATTGTAAGACCCGATTCTCATTTTTGTATATATGTATGTATATGTATGTGTGTATATATGTGTCTATAGAAATATATATTTGTGTATATATATGTGAGTGTATATATATTTGTGTGTGTGTATATATATACACTCATATATATATATATATATATATGTTAATCTATGTATATAAATATGTTAATTACATGTTAATATGTATAAATGTGTTAATTAAATTTTAATATATATAAATTTGGGTGTTAAATTTATATTGTTGATTTTAAATTAGTAGATAGATACATTTTAATATTTTAATTATTGGAGTTGAAATTATGAGATATTAAGTTATGAAATCTTAGCTTGACTTTTTAGGAATTGAGAATGGATTTCAGATTAAACTTGGAGTAGTTGATGATGTTGAAGTTTGATTGGAGTTGTATTTGATTTTTGAATACGTCGAGGTTGAACATTTTGGTTTATTGTGGCATTTTGATTCTTCCTACATGTTGGCGAAGTCCAATTTATAGGGGAGGTTCTGTCGAAATTTTTTTAGAATTTTGTAAATAAAAAATGAAAATTATAGTTTAAAGTGATTTTCACTATTACAGAATTGACCATACTAAATAAATAATTATATAAAACATAATCATTGTAATAAAATTACGAAGTTTCCAACCTAAAAAAGTATCGTATTTGATTTCAAATATTAATATATAGTTGGTTTAAGGATGTATCATGAAAAATATTAACTCAAAACTAATAAATTTTTTAAATTATATCTTCACATATAAGTCATTGATATGGATCGGGGTTGGATGTATGGCAGACGTAATAGACATGAATATGTAAAAGGTGTTGAAGATTTTATGAAATGTGCGGATGAAAACAAGAGAAAGAAAGGTAAAACAATGGTTTTGTGTCCTTGTTACGATTGTAAGAATTTGAGAAAGTTTCATAGTTTTTATCAAGTGAAGAGTCATTTGATTTGTCGTGGGTTTAAGGAAGGTTATACACGATGGATATGGCATGGTGAGAGTATGCTTCCCAGGACGAGCACTGGTGACGATGTTGGTGATCAGCAGCAGAATAATTCAAGCAATATTTGTGAGAATGATTTGGAAAATGACGAGAATGATATGATAGATGAAATGATGCGTGATATACAAGGGGAATACATTGAAAAGCCTCATGTATTAGATAACTTGTTCAACGATTCTGAGAAGCCTTTGTTTTCTGGTTGTAATAAATTCACTAAATTGTCTACCGTACTAAAATTGTATAACTTGAAAGCAAGCAATAGGTGGAGTGAGAAGAGTTTCATGGCATTATTGGGACTGTTAGAGAGATGCTTCAGGAAGATAACGAACTTCCTAGTTCAATTTACGAAGCAAAGAAATTGTTGTGCCTGATGTGTATGGAGATTGAGAGGATACATGCATGTCCAAATGATTGTATACTATATCGAAATGATTACAAGGACTTGTGTCTATGTCCAAAGTGTGGGGCATCACGATATAAGCAAAAGAACGTGAATGATAATTGTGGTGATAAGAAAAGCCCTCCGGCAAAGGTGTTATGGTATTTACCTGTAATACTAAGATTTAAACGTTTATTTGCTAATGCAAAAGATGCAAAGAACTTGCGGTGGCATGCCGACAGGAGAAAAGAAGATGGAAAACTAAGACACGTGGCTGATTCTCCTCAATGGGGGAATATTAACAGGTTGTTTCCCGAGTTTGGGGGCGAAGATAGAAATCTTAGACTGGGACTATGTACAGATGGGGTGAACCCACACGGTAATATGAGTAGTCGACATAGCACTTGGTCGGTTCTTTTGAGGATTTACAATTTTCCTCCTTGGTTATGTATGAAGCGCAAGTATATCATGTTACCTTTGTTAATATCAGGGACCAAACAACCGGGGAATGACATAGATGTTTATCTAGCCCCACTAATTGAAGATTTAAAACTGTTGTGGGATGAAGACGTGTCTGTGTTTGATGCATATACTCAGATGAATTTCACCTTACGTGCTATGATATTTTGCACCGTAAATGATTTTCCAGCTTATGGTAACTTGTATACTAACAAAGGACCTAAAGCATGTCCCGTTTGTGAAGAAGACATGATTGATCTTTGGTTGAAAAACTGCAAGAAAAATGTCTTTATGAGTCATAGAAGATTTCTCCCTACTGACCACCCTTATCGCAAGAAGAAAAAGCCATTCAATGAAAAAATCGAGGCTCGAACAGCTAGCTTACCATTAACAGGAGGTGAGGTATGTGAAGGAGTTAAAAATTTTGATGTTTCGTTTGGAAAAACTTTTAATCCTCCTCAGAAGAGTCTTTGGAAGAAATGGTCCATATTCTGGGATCTACCTTATTGGCAACGTTTATCTGTAAGACATTGTCTTGTGTAATGCACGTGGAGAAAAATGTTTGTGTTAGCATCATTGGGACATTGTTGAACATTCCAGGAAAGACGAAAGATGGTATTAAAGTCAGGAAGGACATGGTAGAAATGGGGATAAGGGATCAATTAGCACCGCAAGAGTCGGAAAAGCGTACTTATTTACCCCCAGCTTGCTATGCTTTGTCGAGAAAAGAGAAAACAAGTTTTTGTGAGTGCCTGCATGCTATTAAGGTTCCATCGGGTACTCATCAAGCCTTAAAAGTCTTGTGTCGATGAAGGACTTAAAATTGGTTGGTATGAAGTCTCATGATTGTCATGTCGTAATGCAACAATTGTTACCAGTTGCAATTCGAGGCATTCTCCCAAAACATGTTAGACAAGTCATTATAAAACTTTGTTTTTTCTTCAATGCAATTTGCAGCAAAGTTATTGACCCGAAGGCGTTGGATGATTTGTAGGCCGATATTGTTGTCACTCTATGTCCATTTGAATTGTATTTTCCGCCATCATTTTTTGACGTTATGGTGCACTTGTTCACTTGGTGAGAGAAATTAAGATTTTTGGTCCAGTATTCTTGAGGTATATGTATCCATTTGAGAGATACACGGGTATATTGAAAGGATATGTGAGAAATCGATTTCGACCTGAAGGCAGTATCATTGAAGGTTATGCTGTTGAGGAGGCTATTGAATTTTGTACTGATTACTTGGATGACGTTGAGACTATTGGTGTTCCTAAATCTCGGCATGATGGAAGACTTGAAGGTAAAGGTACTATTGGATGCAAGTCAATCGTCCCCAATGTTGAATTTCGAGATAACGCACACCTCCTTGTATTACAACACCTTTCTGAAGTTCATCCATATTTGGACTAGCATATGTCCATCATAAGGCAAGAGAATCCTTCAAAAGTTGAAAGGTGGGTAACTAATGAACATAATCGTTCATTTGCAAAATGGTTCAAAGATAAAGTCATGAAAGAATTGTCACAAACGCCGAATACCATTGTTGAAACGGTAAAGTGGTTAGCTTACGGTCCTAGCACGATTGTGAGGTCATATGAAGCATATGACATTAATGAGTATACGTTTTACACTAAACGTCAAGATGATAAGAGTGCGGTGCAAAACAGTGGAGTGACACAAGTAGCACTATCAAGAGATTTTTGAAATGCTAAAGATATCATCCCAGTAGATGTCTCGATGTCCTATTATGGTATCATTGAAGATATTTGGGAACTTGATTAAAGGGAGTTCAAGTTTCCTCTCTTCCAATGTAAATGGGTTGATAACCGACGGGGTGTTCGGGTGGATAAATTAGGATTCACTATGGTGGATTTCGAATGGTTGGGTTATCTAGACGAGCCATTCATACTTCCATCGCAAGCCAAACAGGTATTTTATATTCTTGATCCTGCCGATACTAAGTGGTCAGTCATCCTTCAAGGCAAGAGATCCATTGTTGGGATTGGTGATGTAGTAGATGAAGAAGATTATGATCACATTGATGAAACCCCTCCATTTTCTATCGGTATACAAGGGAGTGCAACTTTAGGGGAAGATAACATTGAATCAAATTATATTCGTTGGGATCATGAAGAAGGATTATGGATTGACCGTCGTTCCTGATTATTAATTGTGTGAGTTTATTTACACAGTCTTTGCTTATAACTTTCTTTTATTTTTCATATAAGCTCTATACATTGTTAATAATTTCATTTGTGATTTTGATAACAATAATTTGATATATATATATATATATATATATATATATATATATATATATATATATATACACACGTTGTTATATGTGCAGGTACGTTCACAGTGGTCTCAATATAATGGCCGAGTCTTCATCATCTTCAGATGATCATCGTACTACTAGCAACAAAAGGACTAGAGGGCCAACAATGTGCAAAAACATGAAGAAGGCCGGGGAAGTAAATGTTATCGAGGTCGATGAAAAACATAGGCCAATCAGACCAGGCAAGGGAAACTTCAAACATTATGTCGGGTGTTTGGCCCGTATTCACGTGGACATAAACATTAGTGATTGGTACAAGGTTGATCCCAGCCTTAAGGACATGATGTGGGAAGAAATAAAGGTACTATCACTTCATACATGGTTAATTGATAACGTTTCGTAATTTTTTTCTATAACATCGCATATTATATTTGTCTTTCGGAGGGAGTTTAACATCCCCGATGACGCAGCCAAAAAAAGGGTGTTGAAAGTTGCGGGGATGCGATGGAAAGATTTCAAGACTCGGCTGGTTCATGATTATATTACACATGACCACCCGAAATATACATCTCCTACGCAGTTTTACGATTTTATAACTGAAGAGTAATGGGACTCGTTCAAGAAAGAACGCCAGAATGAGAAATTTAAGGTATATATATTTAAATGTACGCATGTGATTTATTGAGTTGAAAATTAAATACTTGATGTGACATATTTCAGGAAAAAAGTAAGAAGGCCAGGGATGCTCAATTGTGAAACGAGCATCCACATTATATGGGCTCAGCTGGTTATGCGGGGATGAAGCTTCAGTGGTTAGTCAGTGACTCAGTGTCTTCTAGTTCTTCATGCGACATGATTAGCTCGTCAATTGTAAGTGAGGATCGAAATTTAGATTGGATTCGAGCTAGATCTAAGAAGAAAGAAGATGGAAGTTATTACATCCCCAACGAGAAAACGAGGGGGGTATTCGAAAAAATTGTAAGTATATCATGATTATTTTTTCATAATTTAAATTCAAATTTACTTAAATATATACTTATATTTATGTTTCATTTTTCTGTTAATAGGTTGAAAAAGCTGAGCAGTCCACGCAGGAGACATTTGTAGCAAGTAGACATCATGATATTTTAAGTGAAGCCCTTGGTAAGCCGGATCACCCTGGTAGGGTGAGGGGGTATGGCGTCTATGTGACCATAAGGGATGTTTACGACAGGCCTGATGATTACATTAGACGTTCATGTGGGGTCGTCTCAGTAGACGATATTAAGGAGATGATCAGGTCAGAGATGGAGGATAGTATTTCCGAGCGGGTTAGGCATCAGACCATGTCGGAGATGCAGAGTAAATTTGATATTATGCAGAGGGACTACCATAGTATGCAGCCTAAATACGATGCTATCCTCCAGCGCCTGGGTTTAAATGTTGAGGCCGAGGTGGATGTAACTCTACACCCCAACCACCAACTCTAGCAGTTGCCTTCCGTGGATCCAGATCCATTTCATGGACTTCAAGTATTTAATGTTAAGTTATTTAGAATTTTTTAACATTATTTATGTTATTTCATCTGAAAGTTGCTAAGCTATATGTTCAATGATGTTGTACAATAGAAGTCGACTATTTGTCTTCTCGCCATAAGTCTTAATGGTGAGAAACAAATAGTAGCGAGCGGGATGGTTTATCCAGCCGGACCCGACACGGTGATGCATCATCAACTTCTTTGGCCTGATCACGCTAAGATGTTCATTGACCACATTGTCGATGGTGTAGAAGCGTTTTGTATTCCAGTGCCATCTCAATACCACACCACAGTGGGAGAAGCTATTGGAAGCTTCTTGCATCATCCCAAGGAGTTGTTGATTTTTGGAGAGGTCCAAACATTTAGTTATATTAAAGTTTCTGTCAATATTAATTTCTTTTAAATTTGTATAACAACTGAAGATGATAAAAATTATCTTGTTGCAGGAAGAGGCACCACAACAGGAAAAAAAAATTGAACGAAGGAAAAACACCCCAGAGTTTCGAAATGTCATCCACACAGCGACCTGCGATTGTTGACGATGAGACGTTGCAACGTCTGGTGATGATTGTAAAATTTTACATACTCTGGTCATTCAATTGCTTGTTGGTGATGACTTCTACCAGGTGCATGTTGATGCCGCCGTGTTCAATTTTGCATTCGAGGATGGTTTTTATGTTACAGTCGAAGACATCACCGACTTGCTTATGATGCAATTGTTGGATACGTCTATCTTACAAGTGTTTTCATTGTAAGACTTCTGATAAAAAATTATAACTTCAATTTAAATCATTATTTTATTTCTATTTATTGGTATTATTATTTTTTAGGTACCTCCATAAGTTATGTCAGGAATATGGTATTGAATCGATTGGATTCATTCTCCGACACACATTGTATCGGTTTCAGTAAGAAAAAATGTAAATGGTGTTATAAATTACTTGGCCAACACCATGAAGGCAATGAAAAATAAGAAATTCATTCTAGCACCGTATTTTCAGGAGTAAGACCATTGATATTCTCTAATTTTTAACCTAATTTGAATGATATGATATTTAAAGTTGTATTTACACGTTCATAATACATAGGAATCACTGGATGTTGCTAGTTATTTCTCCTGAGAAGAATACGATGTACTTCTTAGATTCAGCTGCTGCATCTAAGCGTGATTTGGATATCAAGCCGATATTGAACACGTAAGTTAGGAAACTTTTCATGAATTAATTGTGGAGTTGTGGTGAAATTGATTGTAGAGTTGTGATTGTTGAGAAGTTGATAGTTTTGAATAGCATGGTCCCCCTACAAGTTGGATAAGTTCAATTTATAGGGGAGATTCTGCCAAAATCTCTGTAGGAAATTTGAGTCATATTATTTTTTTGTAGCTTGTTGATATAATTTATTGAAATTTTAGGGCTTTCAAAACGTATTGGACAGTTGGAGGCATGAGGACAAAATCCAATACAACGTGGAAAAACGTAAAAGTGTTAAAACACGGATTTAAACTTTATTAAAAATCTTTGAATTATTTCTATATTTTATTTAGTTTGATTACTAATATTATTAGTTTTCAATGTGAATATTTCAGTGTCCTCAACAATCTAGAGGGTCTGAGTGTGGCTACTACATTATGAGAAATATGTATGTGATAGTCACAGAACACTTTCAACTTCCTTCGTTAGAAAATGTACAAGTCATTGAAAATGAGAATTTTAATAATGACTTTATATTTTATGAAAAAATAACTAATAATTCATTTTGATTGTTTGTAGGCATTTAAAGAATATTATTCAATGAAGGAAGTAATCAAGATTTAAAACTTATGGGAAAAATACTTCGTTCATAGGTTTGTGTAAATCGAAGCGTAATCAAACTTGAATTTACATATATATTTAATTTGTATCTTAAATTAACAATTTTGTAAGTATAATTGTTGTTAATTTAATTTTATTACGTATATGCCGATTATATATATATTTGGTGATGCCCATGTTCAGGTTATCGCAGGTCATGTCCTGGTCACTGCAGGCCACGACCTGCAGTTGCCTGAGTCATTGCAAGTCAGGCCACGACGTGCAGTGCCCTGGGTCATTGCGGCCACTGCAGGTCACGACATGCAATGGCCTGGGTCATTGCAGGCCACGTCCAGGTCACTGCAGGCCACGACCTGCAGTGGCCTAGGTCATTACAGGTCACTGCAAGCCACGACCTGCAGTGGCCTAGGTCATTACAGGTCACTGCTGGCCACGACCTGCAGTGGCATGGGTCATTCCAGGCTACGACATGCAGTGGTCTGGGTCATTACAGGCCACGTCCAGGTCACTGCAAGCCACGACCTGCAGTGGCATGGTCATTGCAGGTCATATAATGGAAAAAAAAATAAGTTTTGGGCGTCGGTTCAAATTTAGAACCGACGCCTAAAGTCAAAAAAAAATAAAAATAAAAAATAAAAACTTTGGGGGCAAAACCGACGCCCTAAGTTAGTTTTGGGCGTCGGTTCTAAATTTAGAACCGACGCCCTAAACATACTTTGGGCGTCGGTTTTATATTAAAACCGACGTCCAAAGTTAATTTTTTTTTAACTTTAGGCGTCGGTTCTATATTAGAACCGACGCCCAAAACTGACTTTGGGCGTCGGTTGTAAATCGACGACTAAAGTCGAGACTTTACTCGTCTGCGTCATATGCATCGCCGCTACAACCGACGTGTATTCCGTTTTCCAACCGACGCGTATTCCTCTTTCTCTACTAGTGGCACCGCCTCAATTGGAGTCGGAAAAGTGTGTCGCCGCTATCCCATAGCGACGACACCATTGCCTTCATCGAACGCAAGGCGCTGCTGCGTTACAACAGCGTCTTGCGCTGTCTTCGCCCGGCAGCGCTTGCAGCTGCAAATCAGCAGCGGCACCGCTACGCAGCGCATGAGAGTCGGGTGTTGCATCATCCAATGCAGCGCGCATGTCGCGCGCTGCCTCTCCCTCCTTCGCGGTGGCTGGTTCCGTCAGCCGCCGCCGCCAGTCGCCACCACCCATGGTGGTTCTGATCTTTTTTTTTTTTTTTTTTCCAATTTTTCTTTTTTTTCAAAATTGTGAAAATCAAATTT
Source organism: Ligustrum vulgare (assembly GCA_963555705.1). NCBI lineage: Eukaryota > Viridiplantae > Streptophyta > Magnoliopsida > Lamiales > Oleaceae > Ligustrum > Ligustrum vulgare. The sequence continues at coordinate 33,436,370 of OY743173.1, read as the reverse complement.
TCAAATTTCCAGAAAAATGAAATAAGAGCAACTAACAATTAATTGCCTATAATATTCATAAAACAACTTCTAACTAACACAAAGTAGGCTCTGATACTACTGTTGGGAATTTACTTAATCATACACAGCGGAATATAAAATAATTTCAATTCCCAAACGAGGATCTGCTTTGTATTTAGATAGAAATCGTGATAAAGAACATTACCTCTTGATGTTCTTGCAGACTACTTTGAGAATCTTGATCCTTTCTCCAATCTACTTGCACACCACAGCTGTCCAATTGTCCAGCCTCCAAAGGTGATCCACACTTGAGAACAAGAACGAGAGTCTAGGGTTTCTCTCTTCTTGTGCTAGCAAGAGAATAATGAATAATGAATAAGGGTTTTTTTTTTCAAACCATAGTTGTTTATTAATATAAGTTAGAGTGGGCTTGGCCCATAACTTAAACACGGCCCGGTCTATGTGGTTTAATTAATCCAATTAATTAAACATAGGAAATTAGTTAATCAATCCAATTAATTAACTCGAGCATATTAATAAAAAATATAATTAATTAATTCTACAAATGTCGAACACTTGTTAATTAATTAATTCCAATCACATTCTTCTAGTTCTCCTTTTGTGTGTGACCCTTTCGGTTCCCAACCACGATGTCGAATTACGTGAATTATTATTTTGATCTAATCAAAATAAGATTAAAGAAAGCTCTTTTAAATTAATCATTAATTCTCCTAGATTAATTAATTCACATTAGTTGTCCAGATTGACATGTAGCAATGTGTCGGGCAATACATGTGATGGGAAATGTCACGTGGTGTGACAAAACAAACTAGTTCGTTTATCATGAAACTTCAATCCCTTCGTCAATATGATCCGATCAATTACGAGATATGGAAATGTGTCAATCTCGTTTTTTGATTATATTTTTTATTTCGTTCTTAAGTCAATAAACGTCAAAACTATTTTCGACTTTATTAATTCACCTTGACCAAGGATTTCGATATCGACTTGACCAAATAAAACGTAGATCATAATCTCTTACTATCTAAGAGTGACGAATCCTATATTGATCATTCACAACCTTCATGTGATTCTTGACATACCTGAACGATATCGTATTAGGGACTCCTTTCAGAGCAACATCCGACATCACCAAAGTATGACTGCCCTCATATAAGGTACTATGATGACCTCAAGTCAAAGGATCAATTCCACTAACGAATGTTGGAAATTAATCACTGACACTCTGATAGTTATCCATGTGGAATCTCCATTTTTGGTCTCCAATGTTTTGTTATCTTAACAAAACATCCACTTGTTCATTTAGATGTCTCTACATCTTACCTTGTGAGATCAGCTACTCACTTCTAAAGTGGGCGATGATACACGTGTTGGTCTATCCGTAATAAAGATATCCATATCTCGATATTACTTTACGACCGAGGATATTTAAGATTCAATTATATCTTATATCTCATGATCACAACTCCTTGTGATTAAGAAGTTATCAAGATTTGAATCTACGAACTTTGTTGATTTAATTTGCAATAATAATAATAATAATAATATTATAAATCAATTAAATAACAGATCTGCCATATATTAAATGCATCAAATATATTAGTAAGTGTTTGGTCAAACGATTGGACATAGGGCATAACAGGGTGGTTTCTTTTCCAACAATTCAAATAAGAAGGATGCTTATTTGCATGTGTGTGGGGTCCTTCCCCAATTACTGTTGTATTTAGGTTCAAATAGTTTATGTTGTTTGTTGATGATCGTACCCGAATAACTTACCTTTAGTTGCTCAAACATAAAAATGAATTACTAGGAGTGTTAAGATCATTTCATGTTATGGTGAAAACACAATTCTTTGCTAAGGTTCAGGTACTTCGATAGGACAATGGTGGTGAATATGTAAATCACCAATTTTGTGAGTATTTTCAACAACATGGCATTATTCATGAGACTTCATACCTCCAAACCCCTCAGCAAATTGAAACTATTGAGCAAAGAAACACACATGTTTTTGAAACTGCTCAAGTTCTCTTAGTTGGGGCCTATGCTTCTAGTCATTTTTGGAAAGTGTTGTTGGACTTTTGTGTTTACGAAACAATTTTGATTTTTATTTTGTCTCTTTATTATTTGAGCGGAATTATTTGGCACTTAATTACTAGTTATTAGTTGAAATTAAGTTAGATAATGCTCTTATTATTGCACGACAAATAGTTAACTATCTTAAAGTCTTATAAATGGTTTCTTTGTGTGATATTAGCACAAATGATAGGGGATAGGTGATTCCTTGTATTAATGAACTCATTGATAAGATCTTAAGAGAATCATATTTATCTAAATAAGACTCGAAGACTGGTAAAGATATATCTCTAATTATTTTGGAGGTGGAATCTATGTGGGCTTATGAATCTCATTTAGAGGGTAAAATGATTAAGATCTTAGGCTTGGTCGCACTTATCCAAAACTCGATTCTAATACTAGTAAGTGATGGGCCTCGAAAGGATCAGAGGTGGGATTTATACTGTTTTCTGAATCTTGTTTAAATGTTTAGTCAACCAATAGTCCTCATACATTAAATGGACTTAAGAGTCTGGGGTTTAATATACTTCGATATGTGTGGATCCTTTTGTGCTCAAACTACGAAAGAGTGCGAGTAATTCGTCACTTTTACTTATGATCACTCTAGATCTTGATTCTGTACTTAATATCTCATTAATCCGAAAAGTTGACTTTTGTGTTTACGAAACAATTTTGATTTTTATTTTGTCTCTTTATCATTTGAGCATAATTATTTGGTACTTAATTTCTAGTTATTAGTTGGAATTAAGTTAAATAATGCTCTTATTATTGCGCGACAAATAGTTTACAATCTTAAAGTCTTATAAATGGTTTCTTTGTGTGATATTACCACAAATGATAAGAGATAGGTGATTCCTTATATTAATGAACTCTTTGATAAGATCTTAAGAGAATCATATTTATCTAAACAAGATTCAAAGACTGGTAAAGATAGATCTCTAATTAATTTGGAGGTGGAATCTATGTGGGCTTATGAATCTCGTTTAGAGGGTAAAATGATTAAGATCTTAGGCTTGGTCGCACTTACCCAAAACTCGATTCTAATACTAGTAAGTGATGGACCTCAAAAGGATCAGAGGTGGAATTTATACTATTTTCTGAATCTTGTTTAAAGGATTAGTCAACCAATAGTCCTCATACATTAAATGGACTTAAGAGTCTGGGGTTTAATACACTTCGATATGTGTGGATCCTTTTGTGCTCAAGCTACGAGAGAGTGCGAGTAATTCATCACTTTTACATATGATCACTCTAGATCTTGATTCTATACTTAATATCTCATTAATCCGAAATGTTGAAGAAACTCAGAAATTTTGGATAGAAGTTGAGAAGTAATTAAGAGAATCGATATATTTCGATTCGATCGAAGTTTGTGTATCGCTCATATGAGTTTAGGAGACATTTATCACAAAAGGAGAACAAGGTAATAACAAATCAATGATGAGTTTTCCTCATTACTAGTTTCATTTGGGAATGTACACGGGAGATAGTCAGGTTCCTTCATAGCCTAGTACCATTGACTCATTTCTTGAAATACCCCTAGAGTTGTGGCATGGGTGCAAGCCCATTCTATACTACATTCGGACTTGTGGACTTTTGGCACACAAGCTGAAAGGAAGGATTGATGAGATGGAGGCAACAATGAAGGTTTGATTATTTATAAGGTATACAACGAAACTAGAAATTATTTCTTCTATAGTCCTCTGGTCAAGAAAGTATTTGTTGATTACAAATATAACTTTCTTGGAGGATAATGCATATAGAAGAATACAAATCCACAAGTAAAATCCTATTGGATAAGATGTTAGAATGTAGTTCAAACAACTTGATTCTATATTTCAACATAGAATTAATCTTGATGATTTGGAACTTCCTACGGAACCTGTGGTTGATGATCCAAGTTGGAGAAACGGGAAAGTGGTTCAACCACTATTCTTTCCTGGTGATCCCAATGGACAGGGGAAAACCAAAGGTTATAGTCGAAGAAGTTCTCACTATTTCACCTCCTCTTTATGTTCATAGGGAGGTAGTGGAGAGGTCGATCCCAGTAAGAGATATAATTAAGTAGTGGGAGGAGAGGAAGTAACTCTGTCTGGACATAATGGAAATGCACTTCAAGTGACTTATTCTAAGGAGAGTTTTTTTTTTTCTTTTTTCTTTTTTGATTGTCTCTACTAAAATAAGAGAAGGGCTCATCCTCGTTTAGGGAAGTGGTAGAAGTTATGGATTTGAAATCATGGAAGGTGAATGTGAACTCAGAATTTGATTCCTTGTACTGTACAAAGGTTTGGATATTTCTGGTCACATCTAATGGGGTCAAACCTATAAGGTGTGATGAGTCTTTAAGATGATAAGAGAAAGGTAGATGAGAAGGTTGATACCTTCAATGCAAAGCTTATGGCTGTGGGTTTGTGAAACCCTTCTCGTCAATCGCCATGCAAAAGTTTACCTGAATCTTTTATCCATTGTCATTCATTGTGAAAATGAGGTACGAAAAATGGATGTCAAGACGTTATTTCTTGAATGTATCTTGAGGAAATCATTTATAAAGTGTAACCTGATGGGTTCCTACTAAAGACCATGAAAGTAAAGTTCATGGCTTACAAGTTTGCAACTTTGAATTTGGGTAATTGTTCAAGATATGGAATATAGAATTTGATCGAACCATTGTGATACATGTTCTTGATCAAAATCTTGATATATCTTAAGTATACTCGTGTTTACAGAAAGATGAGACAGTTTTCGTGACTATTTTTTTGAATGACACTCTACTTATGTGTGAGAGTATTTTCATTAAATATTAGTTAGTACCAACAACTAGACTTGAAGGACTTGTAGATGAATGTCTTTTTTTTTAGACATCCGTATTTTCGGAGTGGGAGAAAAATGGAATAGAATAGTCTCAAGTTTCATGTAATAATAAGATACTATCTACATTTGTAATATTTAAGTCCTGGAAGTGATAACTTTCTTTGTGGACTTTATCTATCTTATGAGTATTCTCCTAAGACTCATGGTAAGATAGAGAATGTTCCTTATGCTCCGGCTATAGGAAGCCTTACTTCGCACTAGATAGGTCATATCTCATGCTAGGAATATTGTTGGTGATTATTAATTTGATCCATGATCAGATCATTGAATAGAGGTAAAGCACATACTCAAGCATTTTTGGAAAACGAGTAAATATTTGCTTATCTATTCAGGCTCTGATCTGATGGATTAAAACTAATTAAGATCTGATTTGACCAGAACTCTCGAGAGTCGTCAAAATTAGAATATAACTGGGTGATAATGTGGTTAATTGATTGGATATAATACAATCTTGGATTGTTTGTTATACAACCGTGACTTATATTAAAAGAAGTTATTATCTTGATTGGGAACGTGATCATTAATGTTATGATGATGTTGACAAGGTGGATGATTCGATGTTTCATGTATACTCTAAAGGAAAGTGGGAGATTGTCAGAATTATATATGCCCATAGAGTATTATTCACGACATTTAAAATAAAATATTAATTGATTATATTAATATGATGTTGCATTTGTTCATGAATCGATTTGATATTACAGATTGAGTATTTAAATATTTATACATAGAAAGATTCAAATTTGTACTTCGATCTAAAATTAACGTTCACAATCAGTAAATAAATATGGATAATTTATTTTGCTAAGATCGTCTTGGTTTTATTAAAGTCTGTCTTTGACTTTGATAATAATAAAATTGAGAGTACGTTTGGAACGTATTGAACAGAATCATGTGAAATTAATTGTGACATTGACCGTACAAATTTAATTTCACATGACTATTGTACGTGGGGCCTTAATCCTAATCGGATAATGGACTTCGATTACTAACTTGAAGTTCTTTGAGGTATCAATCGGTGAGATCAAATTGATGATCCTCGTTAATTTGGGAATTAAAGTGAACTAACGAGGAACATATATTCGTATTATGGAATCCGTCACCTTTTAGGTATGATCATAATCTCACTAATTCTTCTAGTGGACAATTGAATCTGATCTCAGTAATTGGACAGTGAATGTTGAATTCTATGATGTGATGTGATCACATCAAACTGTTATATAGAAGATGAGAGTTGAGATTTTATGAATATCCAGATAATGACATTTTGGTCATTTTAACTTGCTCTGAATATTCGAGTTGATCGACGGGAGTAACATGTAAGAATAATAAGTCAGAGGATATAATTATTGATTAATTGTTTCAGTAATTTCATTTTTACTAAGAGTGCAATCTCGTTCGTTTAGTTGAATAGAACGTAATTAATAAAGACTGATCAAGAGTTGACCAGGTCATAATTAATTTATTGCAGCTTAGTTTAATTGGATCCGATCATATTCCCTTGGTGACTTCACTATAATAGGCCAGGCTTATTATCTGCATTGGGCTGTGCAGAAATGAGTGTAGATTATGTTACTAGGGTTGGTAGGGTTTTGGAGTGTAAAGAAGTTATAAATAGTTTCCTAAGGATATTTTTCTTAACCTAGTTTGCAAACTGGCGAGACACGCACTAAAGTATGTACTGTGTGTTTCCTTTTTACAAAGAAAACTTTAATCCTAGTGTAACCTAAATATGGGAAAAGGTGACCAAACATCTGCATAGCTGTCAATGGAGAATACCGAGGAAAGCTTGAGGGTTTGAAGATTTACTGGAATCAAGAAGCAGTTGATAAAGATTATTGTAAAGCACGCTACAAGGGTAATTTTCTCAAAACCTTTTTTCTGTGCAAAAATTATTTATTCCAATTTAAATACATAGAACAGAAAATTCTGTAACGGGATGTTTTAGTCACAAGAAATCAATTTTCATGAGTAGAACAACCCAGGTTCCCAACACTAAAAAGTATTGGTAAAGTAGTCTATTAAAGAAATCATTGAGACTTCGAATAATTGAAAATCATTAAACACTATAATAACCATTCGAGATAAACAACTATCAAACGTCAAAGTTTTGAAATTAATGTTAAAACTTCATAACAAATGGTTCATCTACATCAAAGTGACCAAAAGTTTAGCAGATTGCACGACATCACCCAGATTCCAGATGTAGGGGAAAAAAAAATAAAAAAATAAAAATAAAAGGAAGAATTTTTGAATCTCTTCAATCCTTCTTGAACAATATCCCTATGGATCTTCTTATTTGCCCAGAATTTAAGAAATGACCTTGAAATGATGAAATGTTGTTTCTTGCCTCTTATTCTCTCTCTAGTACTTGGTAGTTTGAAAATATGGACTTCGAAATAGGTTACAAGGCGGGGTAGAATTGCATTCATTAAAGAGTCCGAGCTAAAGGAAACAATTTTTTTGTTGTTGCTAAAACTTGTTCAACTCCATAGACGACTATTTTTACCTTTTAATTCTGCGACCACTTGCATTGCTATCGTATATCCTTTTGAAGCATTATACCATCACAAACAAACTAGCATTAGACTCTTTGGCTCATTTGTTATGCACATGTCTCAGAAACTAATTGAACTAAACTTGAATCAAAGGCAGGGCGTTGCATTTTTGTTGGTTACGACACTCGTAAAAAAGGATAAGGATGCATGGATCCTGAAACAAAGATGGTTATTGTTTTTCGCGATGTGGCATTTGACGAAGTGTCATTACATTAAATTGAAGCAAATGCAAGCACAGCAATAACTGATCTTTTTCCCTTATTTGATGATGACACGATCCGCCCCCAGTAACACTAGCGGACCCAAAACATGTTGTGCACCAAAGTTGGATATCAATTAAAAGTAGGACCCATCATCAATGTTACTAGAAGATGCAACTTAATTTAACTTAATTTTAAGAAAATTCTGACATCATCTCCCCTTTAATTTGGACTAACATACCTGTTGTCAATTGTGCAACAATCCCAATAATATAATCATAACTCACAACACAATAGAAACATTATGAAAACAATATGAATTATACATATAGAAGCTAAATACGTAGTGAACATACGTCCCAAAATAATGATTATGTGCTCTATGAAATAAGTCATACTAGCTAATATTGTCCCGTCGCTTTGATTCCAAAATCAAAGGCTCAATTCCAAAAGCTGCCAAGAAACTCAACTATTACTTGTTAAGAAAATCGTGAGAAAATATATCAGTTGATAGCTTAGTAAGTAGAGAATTCAAAAAATAATTATAGTTTCTCTTTTATACGTATTAATCGAATATCGAGTTTATATCACTTAACAACTCACAAGATAAAGTCATATAATCTCAGTCAAGAAGTTGAGACATGCTCATAATAGATAATATCATCTCATAACCTTGATATAATCATCAATTCAAATCAGTGAAATATATTATATATAGGAAAATCCACAGAAAATGTACCATTTTACTAAAATTAGTAATATAGTCATAGCTAGCCGATTGCCTCTCAAGCTAGCTTCAATGATATCTAATAATCAATTCTAGAATACGGACAAGACCCATCAATGATCTATATTATACATGGCTAAAAACCTCAATGCAATGTAGAACACAGTCTAGGTCCCTCAGTGAACTATATCATACACGGTCAAAGCCTCTCAGGGTATTATCGTACACTGTCAAGACCCCTCAATGCAGTATAGGACAAGGTCAAAGTCACTCATTGAATTAGAAGAAGTATATAATCATGGATACTTTTTGATCAATTTTTATATCACACGTCTCATATTTCTTTTAATAGATAATCATTCACAATCTTTTTAGTTTCACATATATCACATTATGATAATAATTACATAAGGACAATTAATTCAAATAATCACACTTAATGTAACCATATAAGTAATTAGTCAATATCTAAAAATAATTTTGTTTTTCCACCCACAATTTATTTACGTGCAAACTTATTTGGTCGATAATCTTTTCATTTTCACGCTAATCCCCTTTTGATAAATTTGAAGTTAAACTAATAATTTAACAATCCTAAAATTAAGATAACTTTGAAATAAGTAACTTCTTACTTACCTTTCTAAAAAAAAAAAAAAGTTTAATAGAATAACACACTTATTTCTAAACCATGTTTACGACAACACCTATTTTTCTTTTTTCTTTACTATTTTTCCTACCTCTTTTTTTTTTTTTTTTTCTGTCTCAGTTTCTTTCTTATGATATATGTGTGGGAATGATGTATTGGAAAGATTTGAATTAATTAGATTGGTACAAAACGCCACCACGGCTAAGTTTTCCCAATTTATCTATTTCTTTTTTTCTTTAAAGCTTGACATCTTTGACCAATAATTTTTTCTTGACTTTAATTTTCACTTATTAATTTTCACTTATGTTGAAACGTGGTTATTAATAAAATAACCCCCTTCAAAGAGTTCCTTCCTTGAAATTCAATCGGTTAAGAACCAACAAGCTGAGGATACTGATAACGCATTTGATCTTCACTCTTCAAGTTGACTCTTTGATTGTGTGATCTCTCCAAAAAACTTTAATTAGTGGAGTAGTCTTAATGTGCAAAACTTGTTCCTTTCTGTCCAATATCTGAACTGGCACTTCTTCATAAGTAAGATTATCTTTCAATTCATGTGGTTGTGATTCCAAACAAGAGATGGATCTTAAATATACTTATGAAGCATGGAAACCTGAAACACTTTGTGAATCCTAGATAAATCGGTTGGCAAGGCTAATCAATAAGTAACTAGACTAATGCGCTCAACAATCTCATAAGGGACTATATATATATCATGCACTTAAATAATCAATTCTTGGGAGAGGATATTTATTCTTGAAGGTAACTTTATTTAGCTCACAATAATCAATGCACAAACACATTTATCTATCTTTCCATTTTACAAATAGCACTGGTGTGCTCCAAGGAGATGTACTTGGCCGAATAAATCACTTTTCTAGTAATTTATCCAATTGAGTTCGCAATTCTTTTAATTTCGTAGGTTTCATATGATATGAATTTTTTGACATAGGATTGAGACCTGGAATAATTTCGATGTGAAAATCAATCTCCAATTTTGGGGGTAGTCCGGGTAAATCTTTTGTAAAAACATCAGGGATCTCTTGAACAATGGAAATTGTGGACCGTTCTGGAAGATTTTTAGTTTTTACTTGATATAAACTAATCTAGTATCCAACATGCCCCTGGGATATCAACTTCATAGCTTTGACCGGAGAAATGATTCTTTTTTGAGGTTCTTACTAGATGTGGAAATGATATAGGTCCATTTTCAGGAAAACATAAAGACTTGGTTTTACAATTCAGGATTACCCCGTAATTGGATAACCAATCAATTCCTAAAATGACATCAAAATCTTAGCCCCTGTTCTCTTTGCTGTTTTGAGATCGTTTTCTGTTTTTATTTTCGAAAACGCTAAAAACGCGTTCTCTTTACCATTTTCGAAAACGCATTTCGGAAAACAAAAAAAAAAATTTGTACACAAAACGGAAGACGCCCGAAACATCGTTTTGGGCGTTTTGTGTGTATTTCGACAAAAAATGTCCAAAATGCGGAAAACGCGTTTTGGGAATTTTTTTTTTTTTTTTTTTATATCTTAACTTAGAACTAAGCTTAATATAAAGTTTTTATTTTTATTTTTTTTAGAATTATCCTAGCTTGGAACTAAGCCTAAATAAAGAATTTTTTTTTTTTTTGAGAATTATCCTAACTTGGAACTTAGCTTAAATAAAGTTTTATTGAATTCAATATCAACATTACAAAAAAAAATTAAATGAGAATTCTAGTTGTTATATTTCAAAAAATTCAATGATAAATGGACTCTGGTGATTTTGAAAGAACTTGTATTTTCTGGATTTTAATAGAAGTAGAGCTTTCTCAAATCCCGAACCTGACCAAGCTGTGTTAATATAAACTCTTAATGCTCACATTAGTGTGTTGCATGTAACCATATTTTTAGTGTATTGTGAAAGGAAATTTGAGTTGGAGTTAGTAGTATTCTGAAAGCAAATTAATTAAAAATAGTTTAAATAGTGTTCTGCAAAATTTCAAACAGAACGTGTTTTCCGTTTTTTATTTTCAAAAACAGTTTTCAGAAATGACAAACCAAACGCGTTTTCAGTAAATTTGAAAACAAAAATGAAAACACAAAACACAAAACATTTTCGAAAATGAAAATACAAAATAAAATACAAACAGAACGCCACCTTAGATATCAAATACGATAAGTTCAATGAGGTAGTTATTGTCCTTAATTTGGACCTGAGCTTTTGGTACACGAATTTGGGTTTGATATATCTTTCCATTTAGTAGCACCAGAATCAGACAAGGCATAAGCTAGTTCATAGAAGAGGTAGGTCGTACATATAATTACTTTATTATTTTCTGATGCTTCAGGTTGAACCATTGCATACACCCAGCTAGATTGTGGTAAATGTTTGGCCTGAGTAGCTTTCTGACTAGGGCAGTCTCGTACCAAATGGCCTTTTTCTCCAAATCCATAACACAATCTCAACAAGGTTTGACAAGGACCTCTATGATGTTTTCCACAAGCCAAACATAAAAGTGGGTTAACTTCTGTGTTTTTGTATCTGGCGTTTTGATCAAAGCTTGAGGATGAAGTGGTCTTGGAAATCTGTTACCAGTATTTCTAGTATTTGGAGTATTCTATCAACTCATCGGCTGTCAGGGAGGTTGACTATGAACTTCCCGAGCTCTCAAAATTTTAGTTTTAGCATGTTCTTCTACTAAGGCTCTTTCTACAATACTTGAAAAAGTGGTTGTTGTTGAATAAGACATCAATACATCTCTACTCAGTTCAAGTTTCAATCCCTTGATAAAATGATCTATCGTATGTCAAGGCTGACTGATCATATGCTCAGGAAATTTAGAAAACTCTTTAAATTTCTTAACATATTCTATTACCATCATATGCCCTATCGAAATCTTTCTATAATCGCTCCACCATCACTAGGAATTTGACTTGGTTGACTTTCACCATTATTATTTATCAATTTTTCGATTTGATGAGCTTGAAGTTGTACCAGTTTAGTTTAATGGTTCATGATGCAGTTGACTTTGAGGGTCGAGATGAACTTATGTGAGACATTATTATTAACCCTTATATGTGATAAGTATATTTTATACACTTATTTATATGTCTAAATTAGGATATTATATTGTCATTCTAGAATAAATTCTACTTATTGTTTGTTATTTGTTTATGTTTCAAAAAATATCCCAAAGATCGAGAGAATGAAGGAACTATCGAAAATAATACAAAATTGGATGAGAATTGGAGTTAAAGTGCTCAAGTGGAAGATGATGGTGTCAATGGGTGCTAGAAATTAATGTTGGAGGGCTAAATTGAAGAGGAATTGAAGTTGGAAGAAGAATTTAATAGATTTGAAAGTATGAGGACTAAATTATTGCAATTAAAAGTTGACAGACCAGACATCCAAATAAAGAATAGGGCGTACTTAAATGCATTTGAAAGTTGGAAATCAAGCTGAAGAGTTTAATCGTGCAGCCACATCTTCTCACCCAGGTGGCTGCGTGTCCAGGCATCAATTTGACAGAATGTAAAAAGGTGGCCTATGTGGCAACCAACATTTGGCATGTGCTGCCATACAGTTGTTTCTGGCCTAACGAAGTCAAGCTCATGCTCAATTTTTGAGTTGTTTTCTTTCCTTACTTGTCTAGGTTTCAGGGTGACTATTAATACAACTTATGAGGCACAGATTTGGGGGTTGGTACACATTTTCAAGAGGCTATATTCAATATTCTATAATCAATATCTTGGAAGCAAATTGAAGGAAAAGGCGTGAGCATTGAAGATTATCAACGGGGAGCAAGTTCTTGGTGCAAGAGTTCTTTTCTTTGATTAATTTGATAAACTCATGATGTTTAGTTATATTATTTACTATGTTTTTAATTCTAAGATGATGAACAACTAAACCTTTTGATGGAATTAGCGATGTAGCATAGTTTTAAGCTTTTAATTTCATAATTCTAGTTTTACGTATATGTTGCATGTATTGGTTTTATTTTGTGTTTAATGCGTGAATTAATTTTCCACCAATTCATTGATATCATGGGTTGTTTTTATAATTCGAGAGGTGAGGTAACAACCTAGATCTAGGAATAAAACCCAGTAATAGAATGAACGATAGAGATATACGTTTGTTAATTGCGATGTATAAATGAGTTCTTGTATTTCATGCACCTTATTATTATGATCCGCTGTAGAGATATAAAGTTGACTAAATTAGGTAGAGCCGATTTAAACTCGATAGGGGAATTTCATATGCATAGGTGAACTCAATAGAATACATTATTAGGATTAAAACTTGAAAAGTGGGATTATAATTATTGACTACGTGAAATTGTGAATCCCAACATTTTATTCATAACTTTCAAAACACACAATTTGCATTCTTGTTTACTTGGTTTTAGTTAGAATATTTAGTATAGATAAAAATCTCATCTTTTAACTTTTCGAATAAAGTGAGAATTAAGATAGACAATTTCGGTACTTAATTACAATCTCAGTGGGATGATAACTCGAACTCTTTTGTCCACTTTATTACTTGATTGTGATATTGTACAGTTTCGATTCACTCACATCAAGTTTTTTATGCCATTTTTGGGGAATGATATTTGATATCGATATTAATTAATTATTGCCTTACTTTGAATTTATTGCTTTAATTTTACTTTTATTAGTTTATGCTAAAAAGTTCTAAAGATTGTGATTTGTTACGCTTTGATGCACAGATCGAGCAAATTCTTCAACAGAGGAGACGACATCAATTGAAATAATTTCAGCAAAAAATGGTAGACAACAATGTTCCAAACGATCCCTAACTTCCAAAAAATGAACATGATTTGATGAATACGAATCAGTCAAATTAGCAACTGAGATTTATAATTGAGAAGCAGCATCAGATTCGTGGGGGACGACCTTTAAAGGAGTATATGATCCCTTCAGTGGACAACATCATGACTTGTGTAGTACTGCCTGTTGTTCCAGAGAACAATTATGAAATCAAAAATTCATTGATCCAAAAATCAACAGTATTTTGTAGGTTTCCTTCAGAAGATCCACACCAGCATTTGAGAGCTTTTCATGAGATATGTGACATGCAGCAAATGAACAAAGGTCCAATAGAGGCAGTAAAAATGAAGTTATTTTCTTTCTCACTTGTACATAAGGCTAAAGCATGGGATTATTCTCTGGCAGCAAACTCTATCACTCTTTGGACAATTTTGAGTCAGAAGTTTGTAGATAACTTCTTCCCACCTGACTAAATGTCAAAACTTAGGAGGGAAATATTGTCTTCCAATCAATAGCACGCAGAATCAATATTCGAAGCTCGGGAGAGGTTTAATGAATTAATCAGACAATGACCAAAGCATGGAATCTCTGATTGGATATTAGTTGAGCAGTTCTATAACGGGTTGACTTACGAGAATAAAAGACACGCAGATTCCGTAGTTTGAGGCTCTTTGATGAATATGACTTATGAGGAAGCATATGAAATTTTTGAAAAGATGGCACCCAACGGTTACCAATTGTATTCCGATCAAGTAGCACAAAAGACTAGGGGAATTCTTGAAGTAATTTAACTAAAGACGTTGTATGCAAAAGTTGAAGCCTTAGTCAAGAGACTGGAGAGTTTGGGAAAGCAACTAGTGCTTGCTTTACAAGAAAATCAGGTATGTGACATTTTTTTTAAATCATAGCTTACATGATTGTCTTGCTGCAATTCAGGATCAACCAGGTGTTGAGCAAGCAATTTTTTTAGGGAACAATCAGATGCAGAAAGGACCATATTTCAGACATACAATCTAGAGTAGAGGAAGCATCACAACTTTTCTTGTTCTAATAATCAAAATTCCAAACACCCGCCAGGATTCCCAACTTTTCTTGTTCAACTTACATTGAAGGAAAACATGTACATAATTGTACAGCTAGTGAAAAAGTCAACAAGTATGTTGCAAAATCATCAGACAAAAATCAAAGAATTGAGGAATCAGGTAGGACAGTTGGTAGTGAGTAGATCAAAAAGACAACTTGAAAAGTTGCCTAGCAATAATGAAACCAACCCAACGGAGCATGGTTGTGCATTCACTACTAGAAGCGGTTCAGTTGAAGGAAATTCAGATGAAGACGGCAGATATGTCAGAAGTGGTTGAAGGAAATAAAGAAGAAGCAGAAAAAAGTAATGAATCGGCCTGATGGAACATAAAAAAACAAATGATGAGGTGGGGACAGCAAAGATGCAAGTGAAACCTTATGTTCCACCCATTCCATATCAAAAAAGGGTGATGAAGAGTAATTATGTTCATCAATTCACAAAATTCGTTGAGATGCTGAGAAAGTTGCATATAAACCTCCCATTTATCGAAGCAATATGGCTGATTCCGAGCTACTCAAAATTTCTGAAGGAAGTAATGGCTAAAAAGAGGAGGCTTGAAGATTGCAAGAAGGTGTCTTTGAATGAGGATTGTAGTTCAATCCTTCAAAATAAGCTACCGCATAAGTTAAAAGATCCATGGAGTTTCTCTATTCCTTGCATTATTGGTGACTCTAGATTTCATAAAGTTTTATATGACGTAGGAGAAAGTATGAATTTATACCCCTCTCCGTTTATAGGAAATTGTATTTAGGTGATCTCAAGCCCATGACTATCATTTTGCCGCTAGATGATAGATCCATTCAATATTCGTATGGAGTGGTTGAGGATGTGTTGGTTAAGAAAGACAAATTTATATTTCTGGCAGATTTTGTGATATTGGACATGGACATGGAGGAAAACAAGAAGATGCCTGATCCTGGGGAGACCATTCCTTGCTATTGCATGAGCTTTAATTGACGTTGAAAACAGGGGGTAACTTTTACGATTGAAGATGAACATGTGACATTCAGCCTCACTCAGATGAAGAACCATGACTCAAACCTTGAAAACTATTTAAAATTGAGGAGGAACCATCCTTGTGCAAAAAAGGGAAGCAAAATCCAAGTCACAACATGAGGCATTTGGGAGTGTTGAGAGAAAAGCCAAGGTATAAGATAATGCTTTAATCCCACGTCTTGAACCACCATGAGGAACTCTACCAAAAGTTGAGCTTTAGACTATAAACGGAGCGCTTGTTGGGAGGCAACACAATTTTCTATCTATTTTACTTATTATGCCTTAATAGTAGTTTAGGGTTTATTTACATTATTAGTTGATCTTTAGCATCAATGAGTTACCATGATAGCATTACACTTTTTTTTAACACATTAAGAAGTTGTCAAGTGCATGGTCCTTGATTGATAATTTAAGCATCAATTTCGTCATTGAATTCTAGCCCAAAATTTGAAAGCATAAGATGGCACATATTGAGCATTCATAGCATGTTCATTCAATTCAAAATTTGATCTTAACTACATGCTTGAAATGTAAGTTTTAAATCATAAACACAAGCAGGGCACATTAGTTTAAGATATGAACAAAATGTAGGTGGATGAGTGCATGCATCACAAGGTATTTAGGGATCAAAAATCAAGTTTGAAATGCATAATTTCAAGACTTTTTAGGTTCAACCGAATCACTACACGGCTAGAGGTGCCAAGAGGGACGGGCCGACCAGACCAGTGAAAATTGACTCGGGACCGCGGGCGGTTTACGGGTCAATAAGTTGTGGACCGCGGGTTTTGCGGGTCAAATTTTCATGGGCCGCGGTTAACCCGCTGGCTCCTAAAAAAAAATTGTTTTTATTAAATATGGTAATATTGAAAATCTCCCTTCTTCTACAAACTCTAATACAACTTTTAAAGCAAAATCTTTTTTTTTCTCCCTAATAGCTAAAAAACGTAATGTACTTTGATAATAGTAATTAGAAATATATTTAGCGTTTAATTGTTATTTGTTTATGTTTCATTTAAATTTACAAATTTAGAAGTAATTCATATAACATAAAATATAATTTCAAATTCTATGTAAATATTTTATGGTATAAATATGAATTTATCATTTTAATCATTTTGTATTTAGAAACTTGACAAAAAAAATTGCAATAAATATGAGAAAATCTATATTTTTATTCATATGGGTCAAATCAGAACGAACCGTGACCCGCATGAGATCGACTCGAATGGGCCAGTGGGCGGGCCTGGGTTGTAGTTCGAATTTTGCAGGCTGACCCGAAACCGGCTCGTAACCCGCAGTGGGCAGGCTTTTTTCAAGCGGGCCATTACCGGGCTTTTATGTTGGCGGGCCGACCCGGTCCGGACCACCTAGATTGACACCTCTATACGCGGCCATACCCCTTTAAACTGAGTGGCCGCACGGGTGACAATAAAAAAAATAGTTAGCCTAGAATTGAACTGTACAGCCACCAGGATTCCTTTTGCACGGCCGAGCAGTTGTCTAGAGCACTAATTCGACAATTTTTAACAATGAACAGGTATTTGTCAAATTTCATAACATCAAACTCATTTTCTCTCCCCAAATTCATCCCAACTCTTCATGACTTTTAACTTGCATACATTCACATGAATTTGAGTATCATAGAAGCTTGCACCACAACACAATCTCCCCTAGAAGGTATGATTCTCTTCACTAGTTTGGAAAATTGCAAATTTTAATATAGGAATTTTTGAGCATATGTATGATTGAGTTTTGGAATAGACTAGGATTTTGTGATGAATTGATTTTGTAAACTAGGATAATTTTTGAGAAAAAGTTCTAGTTCCAAATCTCTTATTCTCCTTGTTTTTATCAATGTACACCAAGTGTTTGATTAAATGTCATGGTGAGCTGTTTGCCAAATTTGTGCAAAACCTTTTGGATGATCATCTTTAATACATGTTTAAAAGAAATTTTATACCATAATTTCATGGGTTTCAACGTCACAATACAACCTCAAGGCACTTACTGCAGGGTCCGCAGGTCATTGCACTAATTTTCAGCCTGCAGTGGCCACTTTGCCACATTGTTTCACGACCCTATTAAACTAAAAATACTCTAAATTTTTGATATGTTATAGACCATGTTATGTACTATCACATTCCCAAAGATGGCTCGGAGAAATTTCAATTTTTCATGGTGATGTCAGGGCCTGAATATGGGTGGTCAACCATACTTGAAAAATTCATATTCATGCTTTATCTCTAGTTTGGGGGTTGTAATTGTATTTACCGCTGATTTCTTATTTAGTTAATTAATGTGCTCTAATATTGCTTATCTCTTAATTGCGAGGAACACACCACTTATGACGCATCAAACCAAGCTTGGAAACAAATGTAAAGGGTCTAAACCATCCAAACAATATCAAAGAAAAGCTCCAAATAAAAAAATTTCATCTCCAAATCCGGGAAGTATTTGATCCCCTGATTAATTTTTTTGACATTGTTAAATTATTACTTGTATAGGAGTGTGTTTGACATATATGGGGCATATTTATGCAAATTGAACTTAGGAATTCGACTTTATAATCCCAAAACTTAGATATTTAGACATTCTAACCCTGAATTAGAATCAAACCACTCAAGAAGTATTTTTGGGGTGGAAAAATTAGTATATGCATATATTGATGGGTTTAGGGTCTATGGTACTTGGTTTTGCACATTTGGTTGAAGGGGTTTGATCAACGAGTATAATCCAGCACTAGTATAAAAACAAAAAAATCATAAATGTCTTATTCCACTCTTCGTAGCCTTGGTGACTCTAGCAAGTGAGCTTTTAAGTGTCTTTAAAACCTGGAACCCTAAATTCATTTAAGTTAAGAGTTTTCAGCCCAAAGCTCATTACATGGGTCACTTAGAAAGCTTAAAGGAGAGAGGACTTACATGTAAGACGCATAAACATCTTTAAACTTTTTTGTCACATTTGTGACTCGGGAAATTAAGTTTGAGGGGTTTTCTGAGCTTGGTGCCATAAAGTCGTCTGGCTTGGGAGTCGTGGACCTAAAGCTCATTACAAGAGTCACATAGAAAGCAAATGAAAAAAGTATTATACAAAGATGGTAAAAGACCAGTGAAATAAAAGAAAAAGTCATCCATATAATGAAAAAGTGCTTGGTACAAGCCACGTTGACTAAAACTTTGGAAATTAAGGGTGTAGAATTGGGGATTGCTTACCAGCAGCTTAATATGCATGAATATTTTTATTCCTGACTATCGTGTGTGGAAAAATGCAATGTAAAAATTGTTTAGAACCACTATAGAGGATAACATGAGTTTTGAGAGAAGAGCAAACAGCTGTGATCATCTAAGAATGTTGTAAGGAAAATCATTAGAATATCATAGGTTGACTACATGGGGTTCAGGTTTACTTGCACATAATTAGCAACACTATGTTAAGTACGTTCTTGCATGAGTATGCGTTTGATGTCGGCTATTCACACACACACTTGAAATACTAACATGAGATGCTAGGCTAATCTTTCTATGTATTGGATGAAGATGAAATTTGTTATTCCTAGCATCTTAAAATGTAAATCAAACACAAAGAACTGGAAAATCATCACCCGGTTGAATCGCGAAATAAACTGAAATCTGCCTTCGTTTTTTAACTCCACAGCCAGCTGCCTTGTTCTTTTTTTTTTTTCCATTCGGTGCTTTTAATTGATAGGAAAAAAAATCCTCCAATTGGTAATGTATAGATGTATCCAGCCGACTACAGAAACCTACCAGTTGACTTCTTTAATTCTCCACCAAAAATATGCCCAAGTTCCTCCTCAATTCTCTCCCCTAAAATAACCAGCCAATGTATATTCTCTCTTCTCCTCCAATCCAATTGTCTCCCCTTTTTTTCAATTTAAGCCCTCACCAAAGCCAACCACTTTTTGATAATGAAATCTCTCCTCCCAGAACTCCTCGCCGAGACCTCCCTTCAGAATTCTCTACAATTTTCTGTGCGGCTTTCCTTTTTGCCGTGTGTATATATTATATATATACACCAATTAATTCAAGGCTCAATTGCACTAAGTAGGGTTATGTTTAAAGACTCAATTCCTCAAATAAACCAAATTGGTCCTTGAGTTTTTAATTGTGCAATACATGTCTCCATTTATGTCACTTCGAGTTCTTCAATTTTTGGGAAGTTTGCACTTTAATCCCACGTCGTCATTTTTTAAACGATTTTAATCTCCTTTCTTCGTTTTGTCTCCAAACGCATCCAAAATTGATTTTTTCCTAAAACAAATATATAATTAGTAATATCACATCCTAAAACGCTTACAATTGTCCAAATTTAAAGTTAGGATAAGTACGAAAAACGTACTTATCAGTGTCATCAAAATATACAACCACACACTTACCAACGAAGGGTCCAAGCGCCCAACTCATCACGCGCACCAAAATTCCAAGTAAACACGCATTTTTTTGAAAAAATGAGCGACGGATGAAATAAAATTTTGATAAGTTCAATCACAACTTAAGAAACTTTGGAAGTTGAATAACAACTAAGAAATATTTGAGAAATATCAATGTTAATAAATACTACATTACAAATTTATTTTAAAATATGGCCATGTTTGTTGGTGATCCAGTACAAGAATCGTAGCAAACAGAGGCGACAAAAGTCGCCCTATAGATAAGATAGTCGCTCCTATAAATAAACAGGGGCGACTTTATCGCCCCTAACAAGTCATCCCTATAGGCTTGTGGCTGTTGATATATAGGGGCGACATATAGTCACCCTTAAAGACTTACATGGCTATAGGGACGACATTGTCGTCCCAAATTCTTTGTCTTCTATGTCGCCATTTTTATCTATAGCAACGACGGGGTCTCCCCTATATAGTGGACGCTATTATTTTGAACCTATAGGGGCGACAATTTTCGCCCTTAAAGGTAAATTAATTTTTCAAAAATTATCTATATGGGCGACAATTGCCGCCCCTATAGGTAAATTAATTTTTTAAAAATTATCTATAGGGGCGACATTTGTCGCCACTATAGTTGGGTAAATTTTTTTTTTTTTTTTTAAATAATTTTTATAAAATTGTCTGCAATGCATAATTCACATCAATCATATCATATAGCAATAAAATCTAATTTGTATCACACGTACAAATAATTCAAGTCCTTCTATACCAACATAATTCCAAAAGTTATTTTACAAAGCATAATTTCAAATAATGCTACTAGTCCCCCAAACCATCCAGGCTATCTTCCTCATCTTCATTAGACACATTATTTGATAACTCGACATTCTAGGTCAATCGAGCGATAGTCATCTCTAGCTGATGAATTCTAGCATCATATGCCTCGAACCTAGAATCTTTTGCACAAGTAGACCCTTGTGGGGCATGTGATGTTCCAGCTGTGGAATCAACTAAGATAGCCGTACCTTCCGGAATCCGTCCAATTCCACATTCATGACTGCATCAGGTCCCAAGGACCTCTCTAACAATGGCACGTTCATCAACATGATTAGGGGAGGACAGAGTCTGCTGAGTTTCCCTCACCTCACAAAGATGATCCTGTTAGCGAAAAAAGAAATTATTGAAATGTACTAACTGAACAAAAAACTATTAGGCAAGTTTGAACCTTAATTATGTGTTTTTACTTACATAGTCAAGGGCTGCGTTCGTGTTCACCCAATTTCCAGACTTGAATGTGTGGAATTCCTTGAAACAATCAATTGGACTCGGCAGTAGCTTAGTTTGAGGGTCCATCTACAAAAATTTAAATGCACAACTTAATAAAAAGTTTCGTAAGATACATAACTATAATAGAAAATAATTTTACCTTCTCAAAATGAGTGGCAGAAAAGCTCTTGGAGCCTTGCACGCTCGGGTATTTAGTAAGACGCCGATTGACCACATTTTTTTTGAGACCGAGCCTATATATGAATATAGAAATTGAAAGTAATGTAAATGTAACATATTATAAGTATTAACTTGAATTTTGAAAACATATTACACGTAAAATGTAAGCTGGACTCGTGAACAAGTCAACGCATCTCTGCCACTGCTCGGCAGATAACTCGTCGAGAGGACGAGTCAGGCCGTGCTGCTTATAGTATTTGTGCACATCAATTTTGTATGCCCTGTACCAATCGATAGCCAAAAGATCGAGAGCGCCTATAGCCATCCAATTATCTATGTCAGATCGTTCAGCCCAAACGTCAAAATATGTCTACACGTCAAAATATGAAACGATGCATTAATAATCGAAAAAAAAAAGTATAAATCTAAATGTACTTAAATAAATTTTAATTATTTACTTCAACCATCGTACGTATTCTATCTCGATCCTCTTTGGGGACCTTTCTCCAATCTTTGTAACAAGGAACCACGTTGAACCTCACTTGATTTCCGATTAAACGCATACAATATTTTTGATGAGGCCCAACTGGTTGCCACGTCCAATTAATGTAATCAAAATCAATTTGCAAAGGTTTCATTCCATTTTCTCGCCATTTTTTCTCCAAATTCTGGCTTCGGGAGATACTTCGCCTCTTTGGCGGTGGTGCTGATGAAAAAGATCGATCAAAAAAGATGTACAACATGCTTTAAAAAATGATTTGAAACTCAAAAAAAGATTACCAGTTTCGTACGACCCCGGCATTATATGGGCCGACCCATGAGAAGGATAACCTGCACCGTCCCCATCGTGAGACATGACATCAGTCATTTATCGTTGAAACCTAATTATCATGTTAATAAATGAAAACAATCAGCTTCAGCCTCCATCTCAAATTCCAAATCATCAGGCTTCTTAGTTCAAAAACATAAATTACGTGGAAATAAATAATTATAAGTGCAGTGTATTAAAAGACACCTGCTAATATTGAACAACAGCCAAATTGGAGTAAACAAATCAACTGAATGTTTTTCACAGCGAGTAAAATAATAGTATTTAACCTAATAGCCAACATAATTAAAATTGCACCAAAAACTTCGTTCTGTTTCAAGCTCCGCTTGGGTAAGCACTTACAAAACCATTAGGATTCATTCTGAAACCCATAAGAACTGAGGCTGGGTAAAAAATACTTTACTTGTTTAACAAACATGAAATTTTAACTTTACAAAGTTTATAAACCATGTAAACTACATAGAGTTTTATTAACTTGACAAGAATAAAAAAAGTCTAATTCACCAAATGTTCTTTCCAGTATTTATTTGGGAAAAGAAATTGATTCAAATGTTTACAGGAGAAATAGATGGACAAATTAAATTTTAGTAAATATGTTCTCTATTTAGGAGCATAACTTAGACTCCAAATTTCTACTCTCACCTCTGATTATGCCAATTTTCAGGTAGATATAAACTTTAGTTTATGAAGTTAAGAGCCAATGTTCCTCTCCCCACCCTTCCCTTTGTTCCCACCACTTAGAAATGAATAAACAAACTTTCTGTGATTTGTAAAATCCAATACAAAGGCTAAAAAAATGGTTTTTGTCCTTTTCAAACAAAACGTGTTAAAAAATTAATATGGTTCTGAAACTCTAGTATATCCTGCAAAAGTGCATAGTAAATTTCTCGGCTTATTCCTGGAACTGACACACCACTATTCTGGGTTCTTCATCGATCGTCACGCTTACTAGTTTAGAAACAAACTCCATTAATGGTGCATGCTGTGTACAACTGCACGTTAATATGAAACCTACTGGCCAATGCAAACAACTCATTAGTAACTTCAGGTGAGTTCCTTTGGTGCATGGCATACACCTAAACAATGTACGACAATGATTATATGTATTTCTAACAACAGTATTAACATAAAACTTCATATGTAAATAAAATATCATAATTCAATTACCTTATTGTAAAACCAATTGTGGAAGTCTCTTCTGTGCACATGCTCAAAGTTGGGGTAACCATGAAGTATGAGCTCCTTCTTGTGATTGCTGTGAAATAAAAATATTATTAGAAACATATCTTCATATTCATTACTAATGAGATTGGAAAATTATAGCTGAGTTTTCTTTCTTCAAGTATGACTCAATTTGTGGATAGTTGTCGAGGATGTAAAACATAGCCTAATTTCGCTCATCAGCACGTAGCATAATTGATTTCTACTACCCAGTTGGATGACATTGAGACTGAAAAATGGATAGTTTTCTTCTACGCACACTGATATCTACATTCTTGTTTGGGCCGGTTAAACCTTGTCTCTACATCATCAAAATACCTGGAACAAAAGGTCAATGCCTCATCAACAATGTACCCTTTCACTATAGAACCCTCAGGTCTCGATCAATTTTTTACGTACTCCTTCAGTTTCTTAAGGTATCTCTCAATGGGATACATCCATCTAAAATAAACCGGGCCACCAAGTATTGCCTCCTCTGGAAAATGCAATACAAGATGAATCATGATGTCAAAGAAAGCTGGAGGGAAGATTCTTTCCAATTTGCAAAGTATTAGTACCAAATTGTCTTGAGCAGCTAACATGTCACTGACCTTTAGCTTCTTCGCACACAACTACTTGAAAAAAGTGCACAATTCAATGATAGTGCTAGAAATTGTTTTCTCCAAGTAGGCATGACATCCAACTGGAAACAACCTCTGTAAGATAACGTGACAATCATGTGACTTCAAGCCAGTAATTTGACCCTCATTAGGTTCTACACGTCTTCTAAAATTAGAAGCAAAGCAATCAGGAAATTTTACCGACCTAATAAAGTTGCAAAATTTAACGCGGTTCATAGGGGACAATGTATAACCTGCAGCAATCTTCATCGACCTAGTTCCATTATGATACAAATGTAACTCATTCCTTATCCCCATTTCCATCAAATCTATTCTGGCATTAACATTGTCCTTCGATTTATGAGGATCATCCAGAATCGTGCCAAGCAAGCTATCACATACGTTTTTCTCCACATGCATGACATCAATGTTATGTTTAAGCTCATTGGTACACCAATACGGAAACTGATGAGTTCCGGAGTGGCTCGAAGAACGTTGACCCGTTGCACGTGCCCGTAGGACCAATAACGAGACAAAGAGCCAAAAGAATCAAGCAGGCAATGCAAGGATTCATGCAAGCATGGATGGACGAGTGCTCTAGTGCAAAGACTTCATTTACGTTGCATAAAAATGTGGAAGAGGAGCCAAAGTTATTGCAATACATTGGGATCAAGGAAGAACAAGAAATTGGGCAGCAATTGAATCACGGCTGTAAAGCCTGATATTACGGCCGTAACGGATTCACGGCCGTAAAGCCAAAATTACGGCCGTAACACTACAATGGCGAAATTATGCAGAAGAGGACTTACGGCCGTAACCCTCTATTTCACGGCCGTAAAAAGTTTAGTAGTTTTAATTCAGAATATTGATTACGGCCGTAAAGGTCATGTTCACGGCCGTAACATATGTTATCAATTTTTAATTCGTAGTTTGTTTACGGCCGTAAAGGTCATTTTCACGGCCGTAACTTAAGTTCCGAATTTTAAGTTAATGTTAAGCGTTTTTAGCTTTTTAGTTTAGGTTGAATTCTAGTTTATTTTTAGTTGCTTTATTTTCTTTGCCTATATATATGGCTTTATTCAGCATTGTAAGATACAACTTTTATTCTTGAGATTAATGATATTGAAGGTGAGATATTCCCTTATATTTTCTTCGTGTTCTCGTCGAACAAATTAAACTTATCAAAGGATTTGACAACCTTTGTGGCGTTCCCCCTTTGTGGTTCTTATCTCCGCATCGTAACGGGTTTTGGGTTTAATATACTCATAGTTCTTGCGTCGTGAGGTCGGGGTTGCATTGTTACCGTCTACTATCTTGGATTTTAGAGCTTTCCGGCGTTTAATTCCGCGTGTTCTTGGTGATCCCCATAACGGATCACATCAGAAACTCATAAAAAATACTTTTCTTTCTCCAATTTAATTCATCTACACTTCTCTTTCTTCTTGCTCCTCCATATCTAGGGCGCTTTTCTGGAATAATTATCCTCACACAGTTCACTTGTGCTAAGATATCATCAGTCGTCAACTTTCGAGGAGGCTCTCTTCGATCCGTCTTTCCATCGAATTCGAGGTTACCCCTGAAACGATGCTTAGTTGGCAGGAATCGTCGATGACCTACATAAGCTGTCTTACCTAGCACACATACTGAAGGTGTATCCTCATTGCAAGTTGGGCATGCCTTGTACCCCTGACCACTCCAACCTGATAGACTACTCCTAGCTGGAAAATCATTAATCGTCCACAACAAATCAACACGCATTCCAAATAGTCCTCTATTAATTGTTGCAGCGTCATGTGTATCAATACCATTTGACCACAGGTCTTTCAAATCATCTACTAAGGGTCGTAAGAATATGTCCATGTCCTTACTAGGTGCTTTTGGACCTGGGATCAACAAAGTCAATATTAGGTTCTCTGATCTCATGCATAGCCAAGGTGGCAGGTTGTAAACTGGCATAACTACTGGCCACATACTTTAAGCTTGACTCATGTTTCCAAATGGATTAAAACCATCTGCTGCCAAACCCATCAGGACATTCCTAATTTCACTAGAAAACTACGGATGCCTTATGTCAAATTCTAGCCAAGCCTTCCCATCAACAGGATGTTGTAGATCTTCTTCATCCTTACTCTGACCTGTAATGTGCCACCTCATGAGTCTCACAATATCCTTTGTTGCAAATAAAAGTCTCAGTCTTGGGGCCAGAGGAAAATATCGCAACACCTTATGCGGCACATTCTTCCCAGAACCTAATCCGGCAGTGTGTATCCAACGACTTTCCTGGCACACAGGACAAGTCTGTCTATTAGCATACTCTTTCCAGAATAGTGTACAGTCATTCTTACAAACATGTATGGATATGTAACCAAGACCAAATTTTGTCATCATCTTTTTAGCCTCATAATGAGATTCCACAAGGTCCATTTTTGGAAATGCTAGCTGCAGCAGCTTTAAAAGATCATCGAAAGACTTATTTGTCCACTTGTTCACTACCTTTAAATGCATCAGCTTCACTAAAAAGTTTAATGAAGATAGGGAAGAAACTCTAGGATATAGTTCTGAACGGAGAGCCTCTAATAATTCATCATACTGGGCACCAAATCTTGTACTAGAATATTTATTTCCGACTATGTCCTCCATAATGTTCATCATTTCATCTATCGTCTGATCCTCTAAACCTGTCCCTTCATTATGAGCATTCACATTTTCATGCGTAATCTGGATCTCTCCGTGGTGAATCCATGTGACATAACTCTTCGCAAAGCCATTACGAAACATATGAGCATCAACAGTTTCCAAAGAATGAGTAAGCCCATTCAAACATTTATTGCACGAAAATCTAATCCTTTCCCTATCTTTCACCAATGGCCTTGCTCTGTTTATAAATGCTTTCAAACCATTCCAAAACTCTTGAGACTTTGAACGATTTCTAATTTTTTTCCAACTCTTATCAAAGTCCATCTCACAACTGTTGTAAAAAAAAAAAAAATACACACAGAAAAATGAGGATCAATTTTAACTGACATGAATATGTCCTCAGTCTTCCTTATCACTCCACATATAATTACAAGGTAGGGTCCTAACCATTCATCATTGATCTGTACATAATAAATTTTGTTTATTTTTCTATTAATGTCATTATATTTTTACCCGTAAATTCAACAGCATCTCCCCACTCCTAAGTGTGCAATAGTCCACACCACGAGAACAAGAAGGAAGTAATACCGAAATATACACACAAATATATAATAATCAACATAAAAATACAGTGCAACAAAATTCATTACATACAGATCAATGACAAAATCCTAAAAAATAGGAGAATTCGAAGACAATTTTGAAAATCTCAAACTAACCACAAATTTGTGGACAGTTTTTAATTTACAAACTTATCTTCAAACTGCATTCTAAGTTTTATACAAATGCAGTGCAATGTACAAATTAATGTATGTCTAGTAAAATTTTTATTTATAATAATACTTATATTAGCAAACAATTCATAAAAATTATAAAATAGATAATAATAATATGTTTAGAGATTCTTACAAAAAATATTTCCCTCGATGCACTTTTTTCGGATGAAAGCGATGTTTGATCACAGACTCAAGGAAATTGAACAGAACAATGATGCTTTCTAATGAATCTGTTGAGATAAAACTATTATTAACCTATAGGGGCGACATTGTCGTCCCTAAAGACAATAGATAGCGTCCCTATAGAGCACAAAAGGCACCAAAGTTCCCGCGAAAATTTTGATAAAAAAATCTCTAACCTATAGGGGCTACATCTATCTCCCCTATAGATTCACCACATATAGGGGTGACAAAGTCGCCGCTATAGACTTGAAATATTGTGCCACGTTTTTCGCTTTAAATTCTCATACATATAGGGGCAACAAAATATCGCCCGTATAGATTTATAACCTATGGTCGCCCCTATAGACCGAGAAATTACTTAGAAAAAATTGTGCCAACTATCCCGCCTATTTTTCGTCTGAGTATCCCATATCTATAGGGGTGATACTATGTCGCCCCTATAGGTTATCTATAGCAATGACATATCCTATGTTAGCACCGACTTTATCGCCCTTATAGCTTTGTGTATCTATAGGGGTATCTATAGGGGCGACATAATATGTCGCCCCTATAGGTTGATGATCTATAGGGGCGACAACCTTGTCGCCCCTGTAGAGTTTGTCGCCCCTGTAGAGTCTTCTCTGTTGTACGCGATTCTTGTAGTGTGATTAAAAATCAGATTTTTAATAAATTTTAAGTACTCAATGTTTGTTTTAAATACTCCATACTTCATATTCACAGTTCAGATGATAGACAAAAGTGGAATCTTCTACGATAAATCATGACTAGAGATGCCCCAAAAATGTTTTCCCTTTTACTTCGTTTCTTCCATTATCCTCAGTTGACACCTCAAAAAATCAGTAAAAGAAAAACCCTAGTTTATAAAATTGAGAAGAAAATAATAAATGGATGGCTATTTAAATTACCTTTTTGACCTGTCAATATCGACTTCCTTTGAAGCCCAAATAATGATTTTAGATCATAATTTTGATTTGGATGTTACCTAAATTCTATCCAATAATTCATTAACTTTCACTGATCCCTCCAGCTGGAAATGTTTCAAAGTGTGTGGGGATGAACCCTAAATCTATGGTCTCATTGGTTCTTGGGTTTTTATGGGATCTTGATGTCAACTAATTTTCATCTCAACCACAATTATTTTTTCCACCTCTTTTAATCGTTCAATCAAGATCGATCAATATAACTCTTATCATACATTATCACATTAAAGCATTCAACATATATTTCTTTTTCTTTTCACTTTCCGTCATTTTTAGTTTCAATAATTATCGTTATTTGGATCTTGCGGCTAATAAATCTTGAAGAGAGACAAAAAAGCTAGCAATACAAGGAAAATAATGAATCTAATCCTTATCAATAAAATCATATTTTCAATAAATTTTAATAAAAAATAATAAAATGTTTGAATGAAAAGTTGTGAGCCCCATGAAGTATGTGATACAATCAATTATGAACTTTGACTTAAATTAAAATCTAAACACAGCAAATAAGGTATAAATATCATCTTTAAAGGTGAGTTATGTGACATAAAATTAGTATTAGGTTTTAATGTAATTGACAATCCATCAGCAAATTAAATGATACATATAAGTTAAAATTAGAGTCAAAGTAATTTAGTCGTGATGTACTTGTGGCGATCTCGTCAACAAAAGGACACACGTGTTAAGTCAAAGTTAGAGTCAAAGTGGTTTAGTCATGTAGCTGGATTGAGTCAAAATTATTGTTCTAAATTTGGGAAGGAGTAGTTGGAGTTCCGGTTGGTGTATAATGATGTTCATTCTTGGAAATCTACACGAAGAAAAAAGAGTTCATAGTTGCTCGAAGGTGCTAGAAGCACAATCAAAGAGTGATGAGATCCCAATCGGGGAGTCTCGTCAAACACGCGGAAACAAAACAATTAAAACTTAGGAAAGATCTAAATCAGATCAAACACGAAAATAAACAAGAATACAAGGAAATAAATAATGGAATTAAAGATAGATCGACGATAAAACCTTGACCCGACAATGACGACGCAATAAATGACGATGCGGATTGAAGAACCAAGATTGGTGAAGCTTTGCTTCTGGTCATCAAACTTTGCTCCTTTGGTTCGGCTCGATCCATTCGCCCTCTTGGCTCGACTCCAACATGAAACTTGCTCCGTTTTGCACGTAGATCACTGTCATATTGCCAATGGCTCAACTTCGCCCTTCGATGCCTGGTCTGAATCATATCATACTCCCTCTCTTGAAAAGGATTCGACCTCGAATCCATTTTTGGTCAGCTTTTCAAACTCCTCCTGTTTTTCCAGGCTCGATGATCATGTTTAAGCTTCGTGCGATCTTTTAGACTTTTGGCCTGCTCATTTTTTTCAATGAATTTCGTTCCCGCCTTGAGCTCATGGCTTGATTTATGTCCCTGCAAAACAGATTTAATAGAACTAAGGAGGGAATGGTTAGCTCGATTAAGTGCAAGGCAAGAACCCTTGTACACCGACCTCTGTGCAAATAAACTCAATTAGGGGGTGAACTCTTGTGACACCACGAATTCCGTAAAACCCGGGTCGCCACTTCATCTCTTTAAAACTAACCCTTTAACGAAAAATATTGCGGAAATAAACTAAATTTTAAAACATCACATTCATTTGGGAAATTTGAGATGGTAGCCCAAATTTAAATACATCTATTTGAAAACATTCCATAAAATTCTAAATCTCAACAATTTAACTTAACAAAGTTCAATAAACTAGACTTTCAAAATAACTTAAAATAAATGTAGCCAAATTGCCCATCATTCGTCTCCGCCTCCGAACTCTGCAAATGTTGTTAAAAACGGAGTGAGTATTTCAAAAGAAATACTCAGTAGACTCATCGTCAATAATTAATTTACAAGATAATTGAACAAGTAATTATGCAAATATTATAGTGACATTCTCTTCTTAGTCATAAGCATCATGAAATGAGTGCAATATGAACATACTCTTGTCTTGTCTTATGCAAATAAAGCATATAAGTTATGACATGCATAACATAAATTTCTCTTCTTATCTCATAAGAGATTCTCTTTTCTTGTCTCATGCAATTAAGCATATAAATCACATAAATCCACACAACACATGCAATTATAATATAAATAAATTAGTGGGGGTGAGTCTACCTTAATTTATCTTGAGTCACGTAAAAAGTGGAGCGGGAAGTAGCCTCAATCTCCCAATCGTCCACACGTTTCGTCTAGCCAAAATGTGAAATAAAGCTTTGAATTAGTAATTTGGAAATTTTAAGGTTTTAAAATGATAAAATAAAATTTAGGGACTCAATTGGAATTTTATTAAAACTGAAATTTAAAGTTTAAGGACTGAAATAGACCTTTGAAAATAATGGGGCTGGTTAGAAACATTTTAAATCTGCAGGGGCTGAAATAAAGTATTTTAAAACCAGAGATTGAAATAACTAAATTTAAAAAATAAGGGTTGAGATATGAGACTTTAAAACTAAAGGGACTGAATTGAAACTTTTTGAAAAGATGTGGACTAAAGGGGAAATTCTGCAAAAAAAAATCAAAATATAACCATAACCTAACTCTCTCTCTCTCTCTCTCTCTCTCTCTCTCTCTCTCTCTCTCTCTCTCTCTCTCTCTCTCTCTCTCTCTCTCTCTCTCTCTCTCTCTCTCATAACTAAACCGAGAGACAGAGAGTGGCGGAGGGCGAAGCTCCGCTCGTTCCAACTAGCACCGACAGGGTGCTGTCGTTGAGTGGTGGCAACGCAAGGGGGGGCGAACTGCGGCTAAAGGGCAGAATTTGAAGCTGGTTTTTGGGCAGAAAACCGAGGATCGCCGAGGCTAGGTTCGAGCTTTTGGAGGTGTGATTACCGACGTTAATCCTGTCAGAATGGGTCAAACAATGGAGGTAAAGTTTAGGTTACTATGATTCTTGGCTTTTCTTTGGTTTTTGGCTTGGTCTTAGGCTGATTGGAGGTGGTGTTTTGGTCGTGAAGACAGTGAGGTGGTGATGTTCGATTGGGTTGTGCGTGTAGGCCGCGTTTGAGGTTGTGTTGATGGTAGAATTGGTGTTGGTCGAAGGTTGGCAGTCGATTGTGAGAATTCATGATTTGGGCAGAATTGTTTGTTCGACAATGGGCAGTTTGGGTATCGTAGGTTGTGGTGGCTCGTTTGAGCCATGGCGGTTGTTGGTGGCTATGACTCAGAGTTCCAACATCAACGTGACATCTCAATGCAGTTTGTGGTGGTTGGAGGTTTGGTAGATGGTGGTTCCAGGTTGGATCAGATTGTTGTGATATTTTTGGTATTGTGAAAAATTCAGTGAAGGTGGGAAGAGAAATTACCTAGAATGGATGGTCAACTGGTGTGAACTCGTGAAGGAGGTGAATGAGTGGTATATGAACAATAATTTTTTTAGGACACAAGTTTCTAGGGGTTAAGTGGGTCAAGGATTTTGGGCTACAAGAATATTCTTAATTGGACTCAATAGAATTGGACTTAAAATGATCAAGATTTGGATAACAAAATTTTGGACCTAAAATAATAAAACTTGGACTTAGTAAATTGGACTCAAAATTGTTACAATTTGGATAAATAAATAATAATAACTTTGAGACTTTAAAATATTTGAGATTTGGACTCGATTTGGAATAAATTTAAATTTATTTTACATTGGCTAGAAGAACATGCTTCACATTTAAAAGTAAAAATTCGGGGTTAAATCTTAGCGACACGTTTTTCGAGAAAAAAGATTTTATTTTATTTAAAAATTCTCGGTCGCTACAACCTTACCCCCTTAAATTAATTTCGTCCTCGGAATTTAAACTTACTTGATTTATAATATCTGGATACTTAGCCGTAATCTCATTCTCTTCTTTTTCCCAAGTAGCTTCATTACTATTGTGTTTACCCTACTGGACTTTGACTAAAGGAATCTCTTTATTTCTTAAGACAATGGACTTTTCTCTCTACTATGCACATAGGTGCCTCTTATAAGATAAATTTTTCTGAATCGTAATCGACTGAAAGTTCACTACGTGACTAGGATTTGTGAACATATTTCCTCAATAAACCAAGAGCTCGGGTGGCAATGCCAAACGATAAGCCACATTAGTCATTTTCTCTAATATTTCAAAGGGTCTGATAAAACAAGGCCTTAATTTCCTTATCTTGCCAAAACAAATAGTACCTTTCATAAGGACTACTTTCAAGGACACTTTCTCCGCAATCTCAAATTCCAAGTCCCTTTTTTTTTTTTTTTTGATTGACATAACTTTTCTGTTTGTCTTAGGCGGCTTTAATCCACAGTCTGATCTTCTCAATAGCCTATACTATTTTCTCAATTAATTCTGAACCCAATAATTTCCTCTCATTAACTTCATCCCACTTGATTGGCGATCGACATCGCCGTCCATACAAAGCTTCATAGGGTGCCATACCAATGGTAGCTCGAAAATTATTTGTTGTAGGCAAACTCTACTGATGGAAAATATGTCTCTCAATTACCATTTGGGTCTAGAAGACATGCCGTAAGCATATCTTTCAATGTCTGAATCTGGAGATGATATGCAGTACTAAAATTCAACTTAGTACCTATGGCCATCTGTAAGCTCTTCCAAAATCTCGAGGTAAAATCTTCGGATCTCTATCTAAAAAAAAAATGGACACTAGCAATCCATTAAGTCGGACAGCCTCTCTAACATATATTTGTGCCTCATACAAAGCCATGTGAAAAGACACTTGATAACTGTTGTGTAGAACTCAATCAATCATCCGACATTACCCAACTTATTAACTCATTCACTGACCTTCTATTTCCAACCTTTCAAGGATCTATACTGATATAGAATCCACGATATAAATATCAATTATTCCAATGCTTAAACTATATATCAAGAAGATCGATCAAGAATAAAACCTTATGATCCAAAACATAGAAACGCGGTATCAATTCCAAAATATTGAGCACAAACTCAAACTTGGCAGAATCTTTCTGAAAAGATTTACAAACGTAATCATTTCTAAACTCGACTGAAATTTCCTTTTCAAAATTGGAGAAATTCAAACTTGAATCCTTTAGTCCATACTTTTAAATCATGCATCAAGTACTTGATATCACATACACATTCTATCTGAGGACTAAGGTACTAACTTAAAGCAGCATCATAAGGATCAGATATGATATTCTCAAACTAAAGAAACTTCACTAACTTCCCAATCTGAAGTTCAAGATATAATCTCTTCTATTCTCCAACTTCAATTTGTGTCACGCTTTGAACAATACTATGATTAAATCTATCCCCAATAAATAAGACTTATATGAATCATACAAGATTCCTCATCAAGTTTACTTAACCCAAAGATACAATTCCATTATAAGTAAAAGTCACACAACTGATCATCTCAGGTTTTCCATTACTGTAGCCAAAATATTTACTCGCATCTAAAGTACAATCGGTAATAAGTAATCGAAATTGCATCATCAAAATCTTAAATAAATCCATATATCTTATGACTCAAAATGAAGATTCTCAATCGTAGGTAATATTTCACCATAACTCAGTAATCCATCAAAATAAGATCAATTGACTCAATATATTCGCATAATTCATTCACAGGGTAATCATAACATCCATTAACCATCTAGTCACCATATCTTGTAGTAATCATGTAACATATCACTTATCATCATATCATATGACCTCAAATATTCATATCAATCTCTCTAAGATTACAATATAATAACCATCATATCTATCACGTTAACCTTATACGTCAATCTGCTCACTAAGGTTATATATCAATCTCTCAAACTAAATAAATCTTGGATTCTGCCATATGTCACTCTTTCTGCACACTACTTCTTAATAAGTCATCACTGTGAAGTCTTATCCCCATTTTCCACTAATTCTATCCACAAGGACAATTACATAAAATTTCATTTCTTATTTTCGAACCAAGATACCATCAGTAACAATTTCCAAAATTTCAAAGTATGATCTTATCATAAACTTTCCTCTGATCAGATGCATTACTTCTGCAATACTTGTACAAATCTAAGACCTGATAAAATTTTATTTCATCAATTTCATCCAACAATTTTTCTCTCATGATCTTCTAGTATCATAAATGAAAACTTAATGTACATCAATGAATCATTCAAATTACGAGGAAACCCTGATTTATTTTCCATGACTGAGACTCATCTTTCTTTGAATTCCACTTAGGACGAAATACTGCATAACTTATTCATGGAAGGTCAACTTATATTTCATAATCGCAATACATCATCACCTTCAGTTCTCACCATAAGAACAATCACATTATTCCTTATAATTATCTCTTGTACCTTTTATATTCGAATGACCTTATGACAATCATCATTATCTCACATAATTCCAAAAATTCAATCACATGTCTCCAATTTCTCACTTTGACTAAATGGTTACTCCTTTAAGGCAACTCACCATAAAATATTTTCAATATATCCCATTCATGATAACTGACTATTCCAAATAATCATATTACATGTAAATAATCAAATCTTTAACACATCATCTACCAGATCAACTTCCAAATAAATCAACAGTATTATCACATACCATCATAATTTATAATATTCTCCAATATCAATGATCATTCCATACTAATAATCAATTTGTTCCCAAGAATGATTAAGATTTTTCCCAATATTGCTATAATATTAGTCTTCACTCATCTTTCAAGATATAACTTGACATTTCCCAATGTATGCTTCAAGTCGTCACATAACTTCACGTATACATTGACGTCCAAGTAGTTGTATACATCATCTTGTTCTTGAAATTGTGAAACAAGGAGAGTATTTCAATAGAACTATATCCATTACAAAAATGATCACCCTTCGAAGAAGTCAAAAATATCTCAAGAGTCATTATCCCTTTTTCGTTTACTAAATCTTGCTTGTGATGTAAATGAACTTGCAAGTCTAACCCCAATTCTCTTAGTGGGTGCTTACCCTACTATGCTCTTAACTCAAAATGATAAAATTCTAGGCAGAGTCTCCTTGTAATTTGGACTTATCCAACTCGTAGGTATACTTCATAACCAACAATAACAACCTATAGTTATACTCCACATCTGACCACCACGATTTAAATATTGACAACAATTCCAACAAACTTCAATTCCATCAAAAATATCCCAAAATCAATTCATAATTCCTCAACATAACAAATTCAAATCGTAGTTTCCAACATCAAAATATCACTTCCTTCAATACATTAATTGGCTCAAATGACCACTCATTTTTCATACTTATAAAATATATGCCACAAATCATAGTTCCAAAATTTCTTAATTACAAGACCAAACAACATTATAAATTTCTCTCAAAATAGAGGAATAATCCACTTACTCAAACACAATATCCATTCCTTAATTCCCAATAATTAAGAACCAAATCTTTAAACCTCTAATTTCATAATTCTTCTCATAGAAGTCTCAATAAAATCATATCACTCATAACCTTAACATCTCATCACAACTCCATAAAACTGGCTTGCCATTTCTCGTTGATTTACTGAAAATGTTGACAATAAGTAACTAAAGAATTTCACAACAGTTGCTCTAAAATCACTAGCCATGGCCTCATAATGTGCGGCACAGTAGTCAATAGTGTGGTCATATATCCCAACAAGAGGTGTTGATCCAAACGATATATATTTCGAAAATATTGTCTAATCCTTTCTATTGACTTCTCGTAAATGGTGCCATGTCTAAAATCAATTATGCAAAGTCCAGTTAGGGTTCTAATATTTAAATTTTCGAGGACTAAATATTTTATGAAAACATCTTTTAAATTATATCATTTCCCATTATGCTCCAAAAACTTGTCTTTCCTTTTTCTCTTTTCTTTTCTTTCTAATTCAGATACAATCTCTCGTTATGCTCCAAAATTCATTTCTTTCTTTCTTATTATTTCGGATACAAATTTTCTAACTCTTTCTCATCTTCTCATTCTTTCTCGACTAATTCTCAAAACATTTTATTTCTCAAGTATCCGAAATAAATAAGATAAATATGTTGAACTTCTTTACCTTCGGAGTCGGCGGAAAGAATGATGCCAGTGGCAAAAGTCGTCAAAACATTATTTATTATTTTTAAAAAAAATCTCTTAGAAAATTTTTGCAAGTCTACAAAAACGTAGACCTTGCTCTGATACCAAGCTGTGACGCCCCGAATTCCGTAAAACCCGGGTCGCCACTTCATCTCTTTAGAACTAACTCTTTAACGAAAAGTATTGCGGAAATAAACTGAATTTTAAAACATCACATTCATTTTGGAAATTTTGCGATGGTAGCCCAAATTTAAATACATCTACTTGAAAACATTCCATAAAATTCCAAATCTCAACAATTTAACTTAACAAAGTTCAATAAACTAGACTTTCAAAATAACTTAAAATAAATGTTGCCAAATCGCCCATCATTCGTCTCCGCCTCCGAACTCTGCAAATGTTGTTAAAAACGGAGTGAGTATTTCAAAAGAAATACTCAGTAGACTCATCTCCAATAATTAATTTACAAGATAATTGAACAAGTAATTATGCAAATATTATAGTGACATTCTCTTAGTCATAAGCATCATGAAATGAGTGCAATATGAACATACTCTTGTCTTGTCTTATGCAAATAAAGCATATAAGTTATGACATGCATAACATAAATTTCTCTTCTTATCTCATAAGAGACTCTCTTTTCTTGTCTCATGCAATTAAGCATATAAATCACATAAATCAACACAACACATGCAATTTTAATATAAATAAATTAGTGGGGGCGAGTCTACCTTAATTTATCTTGAGTCACGTAAAAAGTGGAGCGGGAAGTAGCCTCAATCTCTCAATTGTCCACACGTTTCGTCTTGCCAAAATGTGAAATAAAGCTTTGAATTAATAATTTGGAAATTTTAAGGTTTTAAAATGATAAAATAAAATTTAGGGACTCAATTGGAATTTTATTAAAACTGAAATTTAAAGTTTAGGGACTGAAA
Source organism: Ligustrum vulgare (assembly GCA_963555705.1). Classification (NCBI taxonomy): domain Eukaryota; kingdom Viridiplantae; phylum Streptophyta; class Magnoliopsida; order Lamiales; family Oleaceae; genus Ligustrum; species Ligustrum vulgare. The sequence goes on along the minus strand of OY743173.1, from coordinate 33,398,315 downwards.
TATACCTTTGAAAATAATGGGCTGGTTAGAAACATTTTAAATCTGCAGGGGCTGAAATAAAGTATTTTAAAACCAGAGATTGAAATAACTAAATTTAAAAAATAAGGCTTGAGATATGAGACTTTAAAACTAAAGGGACTAAATTAAAACTTTTTGAAAAGATGTGGACTAAAGGGGAAATTCTGCAAAAAAAATCAAAATATAACCATAACCTAACTCTCTCTCTCTCTCTCTCTCTCTCTCTCTCTCTCTCTCTCTCTCTCTCTCTCTCATAACTGAACCGAGAGACAAAGAGTGGCGGAGGGCGAAGCTCCGCTCGTTCCAACTAGCACCAGCAGGGTGCTGCCGTCGAGTGGTGGCAACACAAGGGGGGGGGCGAACGGCGGCTAAAGGGCAGAATTTGAAGCTGGTTTTTGGGCAGAAAATCGAGGATCGCCGAGGCTAGGTTCGAGCTTTTGGAGGTGTGATTACCGATGTTAATCCGGTCAGAATGGGTCAAACGATGGATGTAAAGTTTAGGTTACTATGATTCTTGGCTTTTCTTTGGTTTTTGGCTTGGTCTTAGGCTGATTTAAGGTGGTGTTTTGGTCGTGAAGACAGTGAGGTGGTGATGTTCGATTGGGTTGTGCGTGTAGGCCGCGTTTGAGGTTGTGTTGATGGTGGAATTGGTGTTGGTCGAAGGTTGGCAGTCGATTGTGAGAATTCATGATTTGGGCAGAATTGTTTGTTCGAAAATGGGGTTGCTCAGTTTGGGTATCGTAGGTTGTGGTGGCTCGTTTGAGCCATGGCGGTTGTTTGTGGCTAGGACTCAGAGTTCCAGCATCAACGTGACATCTCAATGCAGTTTGTGGTTGGTTGGAGGTTTGGTAGATGGTGGTTCCAGGTTGGATCAGATTGTTGTGATATTTTTGGTGTTGTGAAAAATTCAGTGAAGGTGGGAAGAGAAATTACCTAGAATGGATGGTCAGCTGGTGTGAACTCGTGAAGGAGGTGAATGAGTGGTATATGAACAATAATTTTTTTAGGGCACAAGTTTATAGGGGTTAAGTGGGTCAAGGATTTTGGGCTACAAGAATATTCTTAATTGGACTCAATAGAATTGGACTTAAAATGATCAAGATTTGGATGACAAAATTTTGGACCTAAAATAATAAAACTTGGACTTAGTAAATTGGACTCAAAATTGTTACAATTTGGATAAATAAATAATAATAACTTTGAGACTTTAAAATATTTGAGATTTGGACTCGATTTGGAATAAATTTAAATTTATTTTACATTGGCTAGACGAACATGCTTCACATTTAAAAGTAAAAATTCGGGGTTAAATCTTAGCGACACGTTTTTCGAGAAAAAAGATTTTATTTTATTTAAAAATTCTCGGTCGCTACAACTCTCTTCTCCTTTTGCACTCATTCTCTCCTTTTTTGGAGATCGTGGCCTCAACTCTCTTATTTTCAACTTTCATACCCTCTCATTTTTCTGAGGTCATGGCCTCAACACTCTTATTTCATCTTTCAAACTCACACTTGGTTTTTAACTGATCCTCTTGAACCTCTTTCGGAGATAACGGAACAAGGGTAATTTTCTTCCCACCCTTCACAAATGAATACTAATTCTTAAACCCATCGTGTACTACCCTCCTATCATGTTTCCATGGCCTCCCCAACAAAAAATGGCCAACATGCATAGGTACCACATCACAAACCACCTCATCCTTATAACCTCCAATGGCAAAATTGACCCTAGCCTGCTTATTTACCTTAATTTCTCCTGACTCGGTTAGCCATTGCAATTTATAAGGGTTTGGATGTTTTATCAAGCTCAAACCCAATTTCTCAACCAATATTGTACTAACCACATTAGTACAACTCCTCCCGTCAATCACCATACCACAAACCTTTTTACCCACTAAGCATCTAGTATGAAAGAGATTATCCATTTGCTCACCAATTTTATCCACCCTGACCCTAGTACTAAGGACACGCCGATTAACAAGTGAATCTTTAACAGCATAGGTCAGCCCTTCCTCATCACTACTACTAGCCCCAACATCCACTAACTTAGGCATTCCCTTAAATTCATCCTCGGAACTAATTTCACCATTATCACGCAAGATCATTAGCCTCCTATTTGGACACTGGGGTGCTATATGACCCGTACCCAAGCACTTAAAACACTTAATATTTCTATCCCGAGTAGTTTGAAAATCAGAAATATTTTTACCTTTCGTTGTAGGCTCCTCCTTCCCTTTCGGGTTATGTTCAACATTGTGTTCCTGCTTCGGTTGTGATGTAGGATAAGATGGTGAGTGTCTTGCTGCCCCCTTTTGCCTTAGTTGTCTTTCCACCTTCATGGAAATATGCACCATATCCTCTAACTCCACATAATGTTGCAGCTCAATGACATTAGCAATATCTCTATTCAGCCCACTCAGAAACCTAGCCATCGTTGCTTCCCGATCCTCCACGACATTAGCCCGAATCATCACCACCTCCATATCCTTATGATAATCCTCTACACTTCTCGACCCCTGAGTCATACCCTGCAGCATCTGGTAAATATCTCTATAATAATGAGTCGGCACAATCCGCTTCCTCATTATGGTTTTTAATTCACCCCAAGTCTCCACCGGCTCCTTAAGGTTCCTCCTCCTACCCGTCACTAATTGATCCCACCAAATATTGGCATAATCTGTGAATTCAATCACTGCTAATCTCACCTTCTTCTTTTCCGAATAATTATTACAATCAAAAATCCGTTCGACCTTTGCCTCCCAATCCAGGTACGCCTCCGGATCACTCCTACCCTGGAACGATAGTATTTTCTCTTTTATTTTCCCAAGGTCATCATCAACAATATCTCTACCCCCACGATGCCTCCTAGCATCACGACGCTCCCTATCATGCCTCCTCTAATACCTATTGTTGTGGATTTGAGATCGTAAGTGTACGATATCGCAATCAAGTAATAAAGTGGACCTTAGAGTCCGGATTATCGTTCCCACGAGGACTGCTATTAATTACCGAAATATTTCAGTTCTTAGCTTTATTTGAACAAATGAAAATCGTTTTAAGAATAAAAATCTAGAATTAAGAAATGGAACTAATGAATTAAAAATATTTGATAAATTGTTTTGTTTTCAAACAAGATTGTAAAGTGGTTGAGATTCACGATTTCACCTAGCCAATTAAATTAATTCCAATTCCAGATTTTATTTTCTAAATATGTGATCGATCGAATTCACTGATTCAAATTGATATTCCTCTCTCGAGTTTAAATCAATCCTACCTAAATAAGTCAACCTTGTATCTCTACAGAGGGTCCGAATATTCCTTATCTAGATGCATTACACACAAGAATTCACACACGACCGCAATAATTACAAGAGTATATCTCTATCTCTCGTTCAATTACCGGATTTATTACCTAGATCTATGTTATTAACTCACCTCTCGGATTATGGAAATAACACATAAAATCATGAATAAGTGGCCAGTTCATTCACGCATTAAACGCAATAATAAATCAACACATGCATCAAAGCGTTAAAACAAGGAATATAGAATTAAAATAATATGACTATGCTACATCGTTCATCCCAACGTTAAAATTAGTTACACATCATGATTGTAAAACAAAAACAATAAAATATAACGTTCATTGAAAATAACAAAGAAGAATGGAAAGATTGCACCAATTATCAATTCTTCCAGTATCTTCAATTCACGCCCCTCTACGATGCTTGAATCTCCAAGAATTTAATGTTGATTTCTCGATTGTGGCTCGTTCTATGGAGAGGCAAAGGTTTTGATCTCGTGCCTCTTATATTGTATATATAGGTTTTGGAGAAAACCTAGGTCAAAACAAGAAAAGTCCGATAAAAATCGCGAGAAAAAGCCCACAGTCGGCCCAGCCTGAAAGCCACGCGATCGCGTGGCTTCAACCCTAGCGATCACGTGCTTGACCCTAAAACTCTCGGGTTACAATTTTGCGTCTTCTCGAGATCGCTTGGTGTATGACCAGCGATCGCGACTTCATCATTCTTCCGGCTGTGCAAGTTAGTCCCTGACTTTTAATTGCACCTTCAGTCCTCAACTTTCAATTGTTGCACTTTAGTCCCCAAACTTTATCTTCTTCTCGGTTTGACCATTAAAGCTCTTAATTCATTCAATTAGGTCCTCCAACCTCTGATTTAGTCACTTTGGCACCAAGCATGTTTCCCGGTTGTTGTCGCAAACTCCTCACTTGTCCAATTTAGCTCCAATTAATAAATCAATCGTGTCATTTTTCCATTAATTGCTTCATTCTTCTTCAATTGGGATATTTTTTGAAAGGTAAACAAATAAACATAAATTAAATAGCAAATATTTCCAAACGACAATAATTAATCCTAATTTAGACATACAAATAAGTGTATAAAATACACTTATCACCTATCTTCTCTATCCCTCCTTCGCATACTTCCCAAAGATATACTTCCACTTTTACTTCCCATGTCCTCATCATCCATACCAACCTCACGCCTATTACCTCTCCTAACCCGAGAACCATCATGAGATTGATCACGAGGTCTTTGTTTATGTTCTGCACCTCGATTCTCCATCTGAGCCATAAACCTCTCAAATTGTGCCCTCATTGCTGCAATATCATCATTACCCTGTTCATCCTTTCTATTCACACACCTGAGCTGTTTTATGTCTCCAACAGAAGATGAAGATGTGAAACCCTCTCTATCAGACATTTTTAATTTCAAAAAAATAAATTTCTCCTCACGTGTATTTACACTCGTGTTTCACTCTTCTATCCCTTCAAATCTCACCCAAGAACTAATCAAGGGTCGGAAAAAGGTAAGACACAAACAAGAACAAGGAAATTTGGGAATTGAGAACATTCAGAATATTTGGAATTTTAGGAAAAATTTTTTTAATCTACCAGAGAATTAGACTACGAGTAAGGAAGAAAAAAATGAACTGGATTTGGACGAAAAACGAACAAGAAAAACACTTTTGAATTTTTGGGACTGACTCTTATGGATCAAAGTGAAGAAAATTATGTCTAACACAAAGAACGCGAAGAACACGAAAAAAATCAAGAAAATCAAGAATTAACAAGAAACGCAAGAATCTGAAATAGATCCAAACTCTGATACCGGATGATGAGATCCCAATCGGAGAATCTCGTCAAACACACGAAAACAACACAATTAAAACCTAAGAAAGATCTAAATCAGATCAAACATGAAAATAAACAAGAACATGAGGAAATAAATAACGGAATTAAAGATAGATCGACGATAAAACCTTGACCCGAAAATCACGACGCAATTAATGACGATGCGGATTGAAGAACCAAGATTGGTGAACGCCACAAGGGTTGTCAATTCCTTGATAAGTTCGTTGGGTGAACGCCACAAAGATTGGATCTTTGATAAATTCAAGAAAAAGGGAATAACTCAACATTTCAATTTTGGAGAATCCTCTCTCAATTTAATTCATAAACTCAAAGTCAACTGTCTTTTACAATCATGAAAATGAATATAAATAAGAAAAAATAACCTATCCGCTAATTGGGATCAAAACAGAATCCTAATTAGACTAAAATATTAAATAGGAAAATAAATAATTAAAAACGGAAATTAAATCAAAAATCGCGAAAATCCGAAAAATTAGATTTACGGTCATGATGAACTCATTTACTACCGTAAATGACTTTTTGCTTAAGGCTTACAGTCGTGACCATATTTCTTACAGTCGTAACTATGAAATTCTGTAATTCTTCATTTAAACCCGGGGCTTCATTACGGCCGTGAGGATTATTCTTTAAGGCCGTAATGAAGCTTCTGGTCATTAAACTTTACTCATTTGGTTCGGCTCAATCCATTCGCCCTCTTGGCTCGACTTCAACATGAAACTTGCTCCGTTTTGCACGTAGATCACTGTCATATTGTCTGTGGCTCGATTTCACCCTTCGATGCCTGGTTCGGATCATATCAAAGAGTTCTTCGGTAATCTACATTTTGAGGGTTCATGTCTATTAATGTTTAGTTGTTTTTCTAAACAAATTCTGTAAGTCAAAGAATGGATTTTTACCGACACGATTTTCCGGAGGTCATTTCTTTTGAAGTGCTCTTCAAAGGTTTTTCCTTCGTCACAATTCTGTCGTTCTTTAGATTTTTATGCAAGTATTTATTGTTGATTATTTGTTTGTTGCACGATTAATTGATTATTACTTATCTAAATTTAATTAACAGGATAAAATTGATTTCCGTGATAAACACTTATTCACCTTTTCTAGATATTATTTGGATCACCATCGTTTATATTAATTGGATTTTTGCCATGTTCTGAACATTGAATTGAACTGATGGATTTGTCCCCAAAAAAAAAAATGGTTCAATATGTCCAAATCGAATGGATGAAGATAGAACCGACTACTTGAGTTTTTGTCATGTATTCCAAAAGAAGAAAGTACATGATAGAGTCGTTACGTAATATATCGTGCATTTTTAACTCTTCTGGAACATGTGACTAATTGTCAAAAAGATATTTTACAGGCCATATTAGATCAACTTTGATTTTATAGGCATTGCTTCTGGTGCACTTGGTGATTATTTTTATAATTAAATGATGTGTACGTTAGAAAATTTATTCACAGATAAATTATTTATCCAGGATTCAAAATCATCATGCTGAATTATCAAGAATTAAATAACTGAAGCGGAAGCGTACCTTAATCAAACATGATTCACGATGAACGATTACGGTGTTTGAATCTTCTAAATCGATACGTAGTCCTTATTTTCTCTCTGATGATGGGATGTCAAAAGAATGAACAATACGTAGGATTCATGGACCATAACCGACTTTATATACTATATTGTCAGTTAACCTAATCCGGCTCATCATGAATTAGGTAATGGCCTGGTATCTACACATATAAGCCCATACATTTAATTAGATGCATTAAAGCCCGATATATATAAAATCCTTATTAGATCACTTTAAATGGGCTTAACCAAATTTGATAGCCTTTTATTCAATATACAATAATTCACATATAAGCCCACACGATTGATTAAAATCCTTACAATCTCCCACTTGGGCTATATGTGTAACCTTACAATTGTGTATCAATCATAACCTTATGAGTACTCAGAATTTTGCTATCATTACTGAATGCATTCCCAAATAATCCAGTCCATCAATTATATCAACATAGGATCAAAACGGCTTTCGCTACATTAATCGTAACTAAACCTATCAATGGTCACGTATATCGACATAACTGAATGACATGGATCAAGTATGGATGTGTAGCATGAAAATTACACGTAATGTGATCTTCAATATGTCTATTTCCAACTGGTCCAACTTTAGTGAGATCATCTTCAACCGAGTTCAGAGGTAATAAACCTGAAACCTTACAGTTGTAAATAACTTTAACTTTAAACTGTATCCAAAAGGACAATAAATGTGTCTAATGCACCCAAAATACAAACTCCCACTGAAATCAAATATCCTTAAGAAATACGACATCCATATGAGTAATGTACTCATGAAAGACCTCGGGTTGTAATACTTTAGTAAGCGGATCCGCAATTATGGAGTTTGTCCCAATGTGCTCTTATTGACACGTGTCCACTCTGAACTGTATCCTTCACAACCAGGAATTTATGTCAATGTATTTTGTCTTAGTTGACCTCCTGTTGTTACTGGAATATAAATCTGCTGAGTTATTGTCACAATATAACTTTAGTGGTCTTTCTATACCATACAAAATACGCAGCCTTGTGACAAAGTTTCATAACTATATTCCATAATTAGATGCCCCCAAAATCGCTACAACTGTGCTGCCAAGTGAAAGAAGCTAAAGTGTCTGTTAAGCACTCCATCCGGAAATAGCTCCTCCAACCAGCAGATAAATGTAGCCTTATGTGGATCTTTTACTTTCTTGGCATCTAGTAAAAATCGGAATCATAATACCATATGATCTCCAACTGATCTGATTTTCTGTATGTGAGCATGTAATCTTTTGTTCTCTTTAAATACCTTATAATCCATGTTTGGCTGCTTTCTAAATGATCCATCCCATGGTTACTTAAATATCTCCTTAGTATCCCAATAATGTATGCAATATCCGAACGCATACAAATTTAAGTTTACATCAGACTTTCTATAGCTTAACTACATGAGATCCTCTGCATTTCTTTAACTTCAAGATAACTTTTCGAGCATTAGTTGAGACTAAATTGTCTCCCTTAGAGATAGGGTTGTCCCCTGATTTACTGTCTTGCATGCCAAACCTCTTAAGTACTTTATCGATATAACCATTTTGTGACAATTCAAGAATACCCCGAGAACACTCCCGGTGTATCTGAATTCCTAATACAAAAGAGACGTCACCAAGATTTTTAATATCAAAATTCCTTGAAAAAAAATCTCATAATTTTATGTGACATGCCTATATCATTAGTGGCAGGCAATATGTTATCAACATACAAAATCAGGAAAATACACTTACTCCCACTGAACTTGTAATACACACAACCATCAACAACATTAATCTCAAGACCAAATGAGATAATTACTTGATGAAATTTGTATTACTCTTAACGGGATGCTGGCTTGAGCACATAAATGGATTTCTTTAAATTTGCAAACCGTCTCATCAATGTCTCCATTGAGAAACGTCGTCTTAACATCCATTTGATGTAACTCGAGGTCAAAATGTGCAACAACCTAACTTTCCTGAAAGAGTCTTTCATTGAAATCGAAGAGAAAGTCTCTTTATAATCAATGCCATCAATTTGTACAAAGCCCGTAGATGCAATACGAACCTTTTATCTTTCCACATTACCTATCAAATCCCTCTTGGTTCAAAAATCCATTTAAGACCAATAGGCTTTGCACCTTCTGGTAATGGAACAAGATCCCAAACTTTATTGTCTTGCATATGCTTATACTCCTTATTTATGGCATCAATCCACTTTTGAGAGTTAGAACCCTGCATAGCCTGATGGAATTGATTGGACCATCTTCCATCATTCCATTATTCCTTATGTTCTTAGAAAAATACTATTTAAATTATCCGGACTAGCATTTTTTCCCTTTCTCTCGTGGATCTCCTTAATGGCTTTAGTTATTGAGGTTGTTGAGTTTGTACTTCTGAAATTTACCTTATTTTGGATGGGAGGTTTTTCAATATTGTCGAATTGAGGTTCCGGATATGCTTGTTGATCAATGACATGCATAAAAACTTGCACGTTGTCAAAAGCAATAGTAGGAATCGAAACCGATCATTCCTCAACTTATTCCTTAAAGACAATATCTCTAACCTTATTTCTCCCCCAAACTCAACATCCTCAAAAATGTTGCATTTCCCATTTCAAAAGTTGACTTAAGTGTGGGATCTTAAAATTAATAGCCCCTTAAACGCTCAAAACAATTAATAAAGTAGCTGCTTACTGTTTTGGAGTCCAATTTCTTTATGTGATTTTTTTTTTGGACCCTTAACAACTTTATTTTCTTTATTTGTTTTCTTGCCCTTATCTTTAGAGATGTTTGCCAAGTGAACACTTTTCAGTTCTGCCCTGCTTCAACTTTTCTTCCTCTTGCACACAAAATAGAATGAGCTCATTTAGAGTTCATTTCTCCCTTTGATAGTTACAACTAACCTTAAATTGACTGAATTGTGCAAGAAGCTTGCACACTATGAAATGAGCTCATTGAGAGTCCAAATGCACGAGCAAGTCATTAGACAAGTCAAGTTTTAGTTCCTTAAGTTTTGAAGCAGTGTGAGACATCTATATGATGTACTACCTTATTTTCCCATTGTCTTTATACTTTATTGAAATCAAGCTTTGCAAAAGCGTGCTTGTTTCAGCCTTATCATTTTTCGCAAAACGTTTCTTAATTTCGGTAAGCAATTCATTGACAGCATTTACCTCGTCAGATACTATGCCACTAAAGGCTTCCGGAATGCCGCACTTAATGATCATGAGACTCACGTAATTTAAGCAATCCCACTTCTCAAAGTTCCTCATTTGATTAGATGAACTTTCATCCGTAAGAGGAGCAGGTTGCTCAATCCTTAGTACACGGTCTAGATCCATGCAGCCAACGAAAATTTAATGTTCTTGGTTTGATCCTTGAAGTTTGTTCCATAAATACAGGGATTAAATTTGAGCTTATAGATATACTACTAGCAGAATTTGAAACCAAATAGAGAACACTTAAACAAAATAGCTCACATAAGTACCTTATTATGCAAATCATATTTTTCAAATAATGGTAGGGCCCATCACAAGATACCTAGCACAACATCAATATTTAGTCTTTGGACAGAAATATTGACTTGTAAGTGGTACTCTTGGTGTAGTAATCAAACACTGATAGTAAGACATGTCAATCAACAAACCTTTCTTTGGAACGATTTATTGATCACACATAAAACCAAATAACCGTCACATATTTATCACTACAAGTTCATGTGAGATTCGGGCCAAATATTGACCTTCCTTTGGGCCGATCAATATCCGCATGAAATAACACACAAATACCTAATTTTCCCTTGGTGTAGTGATCAAACACTGGCAATAAGACACGTTAACCAATAAACATTTCTTTGGACTGATTTATTGGTCACACGTTAAATCAAATAATTTCCACGTGTTTATCACCACAGGTGCATGTGAAATTCGAGCCAAATATTGACCTTCCTTTGGGCCGATCAATATCCGCAATAAATAACACACACAAATACCTTCTAATATTCAAAGTTAATTAATATCCACAAGAGAGGTTGCTTTGGCAACATGTTGCTTCAACTAACTTACTTTCGAATATTATATCTCTCAAAAGATTCCGATGTACCAAGATTTGAAACTGAAATTACTGATTTGCATCTATATTTGACTTTATGATTTGAATTATAGAATTCAAAACTTCAGAATAAAGCAATCCTTAAGTTGAGAGAATCAATTGCAATATTCTTAAACTTTTGGTGGCCAATTATGAAAAATTTTATGTTTGAAGGACTTAAATTATAATTTTTCCAAAACCTTATTGGCCAATATAGAGAAATTCTGAACTTTAGGTCCCAATTTGAAATAAAATCAAACTTTAGAGGTCCAAAATATTGAATTTTCAATCTTTAAATATTGATTTTGAAAATTTTCAAACTTTAGGAGCAAATTTAGAAAATTCCCAAACTTTAGGGACTTAATTTTTAAAAAAAAATCAAACTTTAAGGACCAATTTTGAAAATTTCCAAACTTTAGTGACTGAATTAGAAAATTTTCAAATTTTAAGGGACCGAAAATTAGAGAACTTTCAAGCTTTAGGGACCAATTTTGAAAATTCTCAAACATTAGGGGCTGGATTGGAAAATTTTCAAACTTCAGGGGCTGAATCATAAAATTCCATAACTTGAGAGGTCCTGACTTAAATAAATTTATAACTTCAGGGGCTCAATTTATAAATTTCAGAACTTTAAGGGCCAACTTAAATGGTTTTATAACTTTAGGTTTAAACATTTAATTCAAAACAAAAGAGAGGACCAGAGGTGCAATTAAACAAAATTATCCAAAATTGCAAAAGAGGCTCTTGGAGACTTCCAATTTTCGGCTCAAGTCCCTGCTCAAATCGCAACAACTAGGGTTTCGGATTAACCCTAACCGCCCCCGAGAGCGCGGCGCCATCACCGGCGCCGCACACCACCTGCAGCGCTGCAACCAAGAGACCCACCGCGACGCTGCGCCCACCGCAACCCATCGTGTGCGGCTTCCCAACGCTGCGACCTGCAGCGCCATCCACAGCGCTGCACCGCGCCATCCATAGCGCTGGCCATACCTTCTTCATCCACAAATCTCAATTCGAACAAATTATCCATCTCAAACCAGAATATATACAAACAGAATATATGCACACAGAAATCTGATTTCAACCATATTTCAACCGTGAGATCAATTTCAAACTCTGTTTCGAAAATATACCAACCGGCCATATACATACACAGATGCAAAACCAGATTTCTTAATCGAAATCCAAATCATAATTTGAAAACCAAACCCAAATTCCTAAATTTCAATGTTTCCCGACCGTGAAATCTCAAATACATAACCCAAGTTAATCCATATTTGATTTCGAAGGTATATACATACAGGAATGAATATACATATATATGCAGGAACCAAACCGATGTTTCTAAAATTTCAATTTTGTTGTATATGTGTATGAATCTAAATTATGAAATCAATTTATTCGCATAAACATTCGCAGAGAATTAGGTTTACAAATATGCGTTCCAAATTGATCTGATAATTCAACACGATGTTGGCTCTGATACCACTTGTTAGAGAATTTATTCACAGATAAATTATTTATCCAGGATCCAAAATCATCATACTGAATTATCAAGAATTAAATAACTGAAGCGGAAGCGTACCTTAATCAAACATGATTCACAATGAACGATTACGGTGTTTGGATCTTCTAAATCGATACGTAGTCCTTATTTTCTCTCTGATAATGGGATGTCAAAAGAATGAACAATACGTAGGATTTAGGGACCATAACCGACTTTATATATTATATTGTCAGTTAACCTAATCCGGCCCATCATGAATTAGATAATGGCATGGTATCTACACATAAAAGCCCATACATTTAATTAGATGCATTAAAGCCGATATATATAAAATCCTTATTAGATCACTTTAAATGGGCTTAACCAAATTTGATAGCCTTTTATTCAATACACAATAATTCCCATATAAGCCCACACGATTGATTAAAATCCTTATAGTGTAACTATATCGTCCATGGTTTGAGGATTGTTCCCTTCATTTCTTTCGGAAAAATTGTTTAATAACAAAATAATTTCTAAACACGTATTACAATATGTGTAATGATATTCAATTAGTGGTATTGCAATATCAGTTTAGGTGACACCTACGTGACATTAAATGAGAGATACTGCAATGCCTTGAAAATTCGTCCTACTATTATATTCAACAATTCACATTTAATGGACCCATTCTGGGTGTAAACTCACACAGTCGACGAAATACTTGATGTGATTCTTCAATTCTTGGATATTGGTTATTCATTATGGCTGAAGATGGGATTCAGCTCCCAATCAACCGAAAAACTTACATTAAAACTATAGAATTTAAGAAAGCTATTGCAATTAATCAAGAAAAATCATTTGAGCTAGTGGCTTTTTCATTTGAAATCGGAACAGTGGAAGTACGAGAAGCAGCTGTTTATAAGAATGAACACATGGGGGATGACCTTTGAGAGAGTAAATGAATTCCCCTGTGGAGGAATATTAGGACTTGTTTGGTTCCTCCTGTGATTCCAGTAAACAACTATGATATCAAGACTTCTTCGATTTCATTGATCCAAAATTCGACAGTATTCTATGTGTTACCTTTTGAAGACGCACATGCACATCTTCTGGCTTTCCAGGAAATATGTAAGATGCTGCAAATGAACGGGTTCTAGCTGAGGCCCTTCACACTGGCCAATAAAGCAAAGACTTGGTACTATGCCTTGCCTATACATTCGATAATATCATGGCCTATACTTAGTCAGAAATCCGTGGATAAGTTCTTTCCACCAGGTCAAATGTCAAAATCGAGATGTGAAATCTTATTCAATCAACACACAGGGAAATCAATTTTTGAGGCTTGGAAAAGGTTTAATGAGTTCATACGATAATGTCCATCACATCGGATAGCTGACTAGATCATGGTGCAGACATTTTATAACGGGTTAACTAATGATAACAAGAGGTACGCAGATTCAGTAGACGGTGGATCACTAATGGATACAACTTATGAAGAGGCATCAGAAATCTATGAGAAAATGGCTGCAAGAAGTTATCAGTGGTATTCAAAGTGATCTACCCCAAATTCAGGGGGAGTACACGCAATAAATGACATTACAACATTGGTTGCAAAATTGATACCTTGACGAAGAAGTTCGACAGCATTAACAACCATCCAGTTCATGTAGCCTAGACAGCTCATGTATGCGAATTCTGTTTTGAAAATCATGTTGTAAATAATTGTCATGTGACAGCTCAAAGCCAACCAAATACGGAGCAAGCCAATTATGTGGAAAATAGGCAACAAGGTGGTCCATATTCACAGATTTACAATTCAGAGTTGAAGAACCATTCTAACTTGTCATGGTCTAATAATCAGAATTCCCAATGCCTGTTGGTTTCCAACAACTTAGCAGTTCAAAAGAAGATATGATTTTACAACTACTTCAAGGTCAAGAAGTTTTGCATAAGAGTCAACAGGTTGAAATAAAAGATTTTTCGAAATCAGATGGGAGAAATAGCTGCAAGCCAATCAGAAAGGGCACCGGGAAACTACCAAGTAATATCGAGACCAATCCGAGGGAGCACGTAAATGCAATAACTACTGGAAGTGGGGTTCAGTTGCCTGAAATAATTGTGGAGGAGTATGAAAAGAATAGAAAACGGATTGATGTCAAGCAGCCAAAGATTGAGGAAGAGCTGGGATCAACTTCAAAAACTCAGGAAGATTTCGAAGAAATAGTTCGAGTTCGACCTCTAGTCAAGGTTTATGTTCCACCAACTCCACATCCACAACGATTAATAAAACAGAAGTTGGAACAACAATTTGGGAAATTTTTAGAAATCTTCAAGCAATTACACATCAGCATACCATTTGCTGAGGCCTTGGATCAAATGCCTTTGTACATGAAGTTTATGAAGCAGATGCTGTCAAATAAGAGGAAACTAGAAGATTTTGAGACTGTAGCCTTGAGTGAAGAAAGCAATGGGATTTTACAAAACGATTTCACACAAAAATTAAAAGATCTAGGGAGTTTCTCCATTCCTTACACTTATGGTAGCTTAAAATTTGATAATGTTTTGTGTGATCTAGGTGCAAGTGTTAACTTAATGCCTCTTTTGTTTATAGAAAACTTGGTTTGGGGAGAGCCTAAACCAATGGACATCACGCTAAAGCTGGTGAACAACTCTATCCAATATCTATAAGGGATCGTGGAAAACCTCATTGTAAAAGTGGATAAATTTCTCTTCCCAGCATATTTTGTAATCCTGGACATGGAGAGTGCAGACAGGTGCTCCTGATCTTTGGTAGACCATTCTTCGCTACTGTACAAGCCTTAATTGACATTGAAAAAGGGGAAATCATCTTCAAGGTTGGAAAATAAGCAAGTCACTTTCAACATCACTAAACGATAGGATCTTAAAGTTCAAGCTGAAAGTGGCTGCAAATTGGAATTAGCTGTAAAAGAAAATGGATGGAGCTTCAAGAAGGAAGAAAGGCCAAGCGACCCTCAAAATGATGCTGCAAAAGATACTACTAAATTCAAGAGAGTACAAAAATGATCGGAGAAATGCAAAGCAGGGAATTACAAACTATGCAGGGCTTCACGAGCATTATTTATGCCTCTATAATGGAAAAGTGCAAAAAATCAGGCTTAGACTATAAACGGAGCACTCATTGGGAGGCAACACAATTTTCTTCCCTTTTATTTATTATGATTTAAGTATTTCCTTTTACATTATAGTTTAGGTACACGCATGATTAGTTACATATTTAAGTTGTCTTGCATGTTAGGTTCACTTAGCATGTTTCACAATTTTGCATATGTTGGGTTGTTTTTTATTTTTTCCTTTTAAGTAGATTAGGCATACATCGTTCTCCCACACACACACACACACACACACACACACACACACACACACACACACACACACACAGAGAGTTAGAACATGGTTATATGTCTTGAAACTCAATTGCATACATCACAAAACACTTTGGAGTCGACCAGAAATTCAAAATAAAAACGACAATAAAATTTCAAGAGTAGCTTCTACTGGTAGTCCATGCGGCCGTGCGCCTTGGAGATAGCCCCATCACACAGTAGTCATACAAACTACCATTTTCTGAAATATGACACCATGCAGCTGCTAGAATTATTATCAAGTGGCCACGCAGGATTATTCTGGGGGTTTTTGATAGTTTAATTTAAAAAAAAAAAAAAAAAAAGTTTCACTTCTTTTCACTCCAAACTCTGGGCCTCTTCCCCTCAAATCACCCCCAAATTCTATCATTAACCATTAGCACTACTTTTTTTACATGGTATTACATCAAAATCAATGCCTCCATCACTTCCAAACTTGGATTAAAGTAGGGTTTTTTTTTTTTTTTTTTTCAAACTTTTGAAAGTTTCTAAGAAATTTTTAGTTTTCCTAAATGTTTGAATTTTGAATCAAGTTAAGAAAGGGTTTTACCTTTCAAAATGCTCCAAGAGTCTTCAAAATGTTCAGGCTAATATTCTAGGGTTTCAAGGAGCCTATTTATAGTACAAGAAACAAAAGTGCCAAAAAGTTCGGTTTTTAAAAGAAAACTCGCAACTTTCTTTCATCTGAACAGTCATATGATCACATGGGGTAAATCAGCGCGATCACTTGGCAATCATCAAAACACTCTGTCTATCTCGCCCGCGCCATCAAGTGCTTGTTCTAGCCCTTCATTGAGTGGGCATCCGGTTAGCTCCTTTTTTATTTTTGATTCCCCACTTGATTCTTGGCTCCTTCTTCGACTTAGTGTTCAATGAAATGCCACATGAGATTTTTTTTTTTTTTCAATTTTGAGAAATTCTTCCGAGCATATATCTTTATCACATGTTTCTCAATAAGTGTGTGTCATTAGTTCATGATTTGGTTCATTACATCGCATAAAACACATGAAACCCAAGATTACACTATCGCAGCCCCACTGTAGGGGCATCGCAGGCTTACTTCTTCCCATCGTTTCCTGACCTTAACTAACTCTAATTGCTCTGAATTTTTAATATGTTGTTGACCAGGTTATACACTTTCACATGTCCAGAGATGTCTCTAAAAATCTCAGTTTTTCAAGGTGATGTCTTGGGCTAAACTCAGTGGTCACACAAACATGGAAAAAGTTGGATCGTCTTCACAAATCTGATTGAAAGCTTCAAAGCTATGGAATACCTCCTCTACACCTGGGAAGTACTAGTACCCTCTCTCTTTTTTCTCATTTCTCATATTTACATCTATTTGACAAACATTGAGGGCAATGTTTCTTTCTAGTTTTGAGGTGAAAATATCATTCATTCATTCGATATTCATTCTATGCATTCATTCAATTATTTTTGGGGTATACAATAATAATAAAAATATAAAAATTTTTTGTTGATTTTTCTACAACCTATGATTGTTCATATTAAACTGATGCTTTAATTGAAACTTTAGATAGCATGTGAACTTAAACTACTTGGACATCCATACCTTCAACTTAGAAACTAAACTTGCTCATAAGTAGTTTGGAGGTGGAAATGTTAGTATAAGTTAGTGTGAAGTTTTGAGGGGTTTGAAGTTCCTAAATGTACCGTTGGTTGAATGAGTTTTAGTCAACAAGTATAAATCAGCACTAGCTAAATTATGAAGAAAAAAATTGCAATAGTCTTATTCTTCTCTTCGTAGTCTTTTTGACTCAAGCAAGCAAGTTTTAAGGGCGTGAAAACTTGATACCCTAAATTCAAATGTAATCATGCTACAAGAACATAAAGTTTAACATAAAGCTTTACACCTACACACATGGCAACAATCTATTTATTTACCCATCTCATCAACTTCAAAATCTACATCCCACAATATTTCGGACAGATTTTTGATTAGATTTTTTAGGCAAAGTAGCTTATCCATTCAACTAAGTTGGGAGTTATTAACCTAAAGGTCTTTATACAAGTGAAATAGAAAACTTAAGGGAGAGAAGACTTACACATACGACACATAACCATCTTTACTATTCTTTATTGCCTTTGTGACTCGAGGAAGTAAATCTAGTGCCCTAAAGTCATTTGGTTTGGAAGTCATCTATCTAAAGCTCGCTAAATGGGTCACTTAGAAAGCTGATGAGAGAAGTATTGCACAAAAGATGTGTAAAGAAAGAAAAATAAGATGCCTACTATAAGCTTAGAGGTTGAAACTTTAGAGACTGAGAGTATGAACTAGGGAACTGCTCACCATCAATCTTTATTGTAACACCCAGAGTTCTAAATATCAGTTCGTCGCGTCATCGTCTCGTCTAATTTTGAAATAATATTTTAGCGGAAGAATAATAACATTTCTAATTTGACAACATTTAATTAAATAAATCCAAACACTCATAAAATTCAAATTTCGCCAATTGTTTAAATCAAATTGATAAACAATCTCTAATAAGAAAAACTTTTGACAATCTCATAAATTTTCAAACATAAAGATTCAAACTGAAATAATAATAAAATCTAATTATTTAATTATTAATGCCACATGCCGTCCATCAATCACCACTATCTCTAACATCTACAAATTTTGTTGAAAAAGGAATGAACATTTCATAAAAATACTTAGTAGACTCATCATCAATTAATTAATTTACATCAAAATTGAAAATGTAAACATGCAAATCATAAAGTGACATCATCATCATAATCATAGGATTTCGTAACATAGGGTATGGGTAATCTCGTCTCATGCATTAAAGCATATAAGTTATGTCAAGCATAACAATATCATAGTCTCGTCTCGTCTCATGCAATAAAATGCATATAAGTTATGGCATGCTTCATAACATTAAATATTTCATAAGAAATATATTCCCCCCTCATCTCATGCAACAAATGCACATAAGTCACATAAAGTACACATTTAATGTAATTAAATTATAAACCAATTAATAGAGGCGAGTCTACCTTATACTTAAAGAGTGCAAATTGACCTGGAAAAATTGATTTCAATCTTCTAAGTCTTCGTACGCCTCGTCTAGCCAAAATGAAAAATAAAATTTATATTATTCTTTTGGAATTTAAAGTTTTAAAACAAAACTAAAGCTTGGGGATTAAATTGAAATTTAAGATAGTTGAAATTAAAAAATTTGGGACTGAAATAAAGTTTTTCAGAAATTAAAGGGGTTGGCTCGAGTATTTTTAAAAGAAAGACTGCAGGGGCTAAAATAATTACTTTTGAAAATCGGAGATGAAGATTTAAAACATTTAAAAATGTCCAGGGACTAAAATAACTAATTTTTTGAAAACTCTGGACTAACAGGAATAAATATCAATTGAATTAAAAAGACAAATTCACAATCTCTCTCTATTATTCGTTCAAGAGAGAGAGAGAGAGAGAGAGAGAGAGAGAGAGAGAGAGAGGCATCGGCCTCTCCTTGGATCGACGTTGCTGGTCATCCGCCGGCGGTCTGCTAGCGGTAATGCCCCCATCAAATGGTGATGGAGAGAGCTAGTGATAGGGTAGCGAGAGAAGAATGGTTGGTTCGAGTTTTGTGTAAAACCGGGGCTTGGAGGTGACTTCAGGAGTTGTGATTTCCAGCGGTAATCCGGCTAATATGGGCCAGTGGTCAAGGTCAGTCTATGGTTGGGTTTCTTGGTTCTTCTTGGGTTTAATTTTGACTGGGGGTGCCATAAAGCGAAATGAGTAGCAGTGGTGGTGCTCTGTTGTAAAGAGCAGTGTGGGATCGATTATGGTGATGCTTGATTGTTAACCCATGGTGGTTTGTTATGAAAGCAGATTAAGGGGTTCGACTGTGGGTGCATTTCTTACAGTGTGTGGGCTGTAATGGTGGTTTGGCCGTAAATGGTTGTGAGAAGACCAAAGGTGCGGCCATGGTGTCTGGTATGCGAGATGTGTGAAAATCTGAAATTACGGATTAGTAATAGAGGTTAAGCCTTGAGGCCAATGATTTGATCTTGTATATGTGCAGTGTATGATTCTTCATTAGTTGATGTCTAGAAATTATTTTTCTAGAATCAAAGTATGAGTTTTAATATGTGATTGTAGTGAAAAAGCTTCATGGAAAGTTGATGCATACCCAGAATTCGAAGTTGCTGCAGTAAGGTTTGGGTTCTGACGTGAATGGAGTTATAATGGTGGAATGGGTTAGTGTTGGAGTGGTGTAACTGTGGAACGACTTCTTGCAGATAGATATTGTTGAGTAAAAATTGGATGGAGTTGTTATCATGATTTGTCAAGATAATTGGGTAATAAAATTTGAAATTTAACTGATTGATAAACTCAGATATTTTGAATTTTGAAAAATAAATAAATAAGGATAAACTGGATTTAAAACTGAATTAAAATTGGGTTTTAAAAAAAAAAAAAAATCTAAATTTTTCGACTTAAAATCTAAGTGGACTAAAAATTATGTTTATTGGCTCAAAATTCATAACATGGCTAAACGCCGTACTTAAATTTTAAAAATGGATAAAATCATAGCAACATATTTTTAAGAAAAATAAAATATTTATTTAATATTTAACTAAAAAAATTCTCAGTCGCTACATTTATGCAGACTTATTTAATTTTGAGTGCTTGTATGGAAAAATGCAATAGATAAATGTTTAAAAATCACATAATTAGAAGCATCTTGGGATTTGAGAGAAAAGTAGAAGCTGTGATCATATACATGAGACATTAATACATTGTTTGACCAAATGGGATTTGAGTTTATGCAATTTATAGACACTGTGTTGAGTATATCTTGATATGAGTATGCATTTAGTTTTAATGATTTTTGCTATCTGATTTTTCCTTCTATAGTAGATATTTTATACGAACTTGAGGCAATATGGCAAGCAAATTGAAAAAAAGATAAAATTATTTTGTTTTGACTTTTATTTCATCTTTAGTTTGTTCGAGGACGAATAATGATTCTAGTTTTATGGTGTTTGATAAGTGTACTTATTCAGTTTCTTGAATTAGGATATTATAGTGTCGTTCAAGAACAAAATCTACTTAATTAGTTGTTATTTGCTATTACTTCAGAAAACATCCCAAAAGATATAGAATGAAGCATTTAAAGTGAATTGAAGACAAAAGAGGATAAATGGAGCTTAATATTGCAAATGAGGAATCGAGAAAGTCAATCAAAGCAAAAAATGAGTTAATTAGAAGAAATCAAAAGTATGGAGACCAAAATGCTCCAATTAGAAGATGAAGAACTTGAGACACAAATGAAGGAGGAGGACCAACTTATACAGATCAAAAGATGAAAACTACACTGGAAGGCTATAACCATGTGGTCGCACCTCACAAAGGCGTGTGACAGTGCGAACCTACATTAAATGGTCAGAACAATTTTAAGACTACTGTGCAGCCGCACAATTTTCTACCGCGAGGCCGTGCGGTTGTCTGTCTGGCCCGTGTGTTAGGCTTTTTGCGCGAGTCTCAACAAAATTTCTCCTTGATTAGGTTTCTTCCAAAAACTATGTATACAACTGACGAGACACAAAATCTGGACCTTTGCATGACCTTGGAGCAGCCACCATACATAATTCAACATCAAATTCATTGGAGATTCAAGCATAGCAAGGGCGCCAAATTTGAAGATTACGATGAAGGATTGATTCTTGGTGCAAGAATTCCTTTCCTTTTATGTTGTTTTCAATGAATGTCATAATATTTTTTTTTTTTTTTTTGTAATTTTATGATGACGTGTAACTAAATTATTTATTTGGATGAACGATGTAGCCTAGTTTAATTATTTTAATTTCAAACTTCATAGCTTTACTTATTTGTTCCATGTATTGGTTTTATTTTGGTTTTAATGCTTTAATTACCTGATCACTAATTCATGATTTTGTGGGTTATTTTCATAATTCGAGAGGTACGTTAACAATTTATACCTAGGAATAAAATCTGGCAATTCACTAGAAGATAAAGATATATTTTTGGTATTACTGCAGTCTTATGTCAATTCTTGTGTTCTATGCATCTAGATAAGGAATAATTCTGAACCTCTGTAGAGATATACGTTTGACTTATTTAGATAGAATTGATTTAAACTCAATAGAGTAATTTCAATATACATGTGTGAATTCGAATGAATGCATTACTAGGAAATAAAATTGGAGTTTGAGTTAATTTAATTGTCTATGTGAAATCGTGAATCTCAACACTTTCAAATCATTTTAAAAACAAAGCAATTTCGTAATTTAATTCATAGTATAATTTTTAGTTTAATATTTACAGAACTCTTTTTGTTGTTCAAATAAGGTTTATAACTAATAATTTCAATACTTAGTAGCAGTCATCCTGGAAACAATAATTTAGAATCATTTTGTCCACTTCTTTTCACAATTCGTACACTTGCTGGTGTATTTTGCACATTGCAAAAAGAAGTGAAGATGAGTCAACGAGGTCGACCTGTTAAAGGATACCATCGACCAGATTTAATGAATGCAGTTGACCTGTCTTCTGTACGGTCAACATGTACTGAAACAAAGTATGAGGCCGACTTATTAAATATACAGTCAACTTGTATAACTTTAACTGTAGTTTTTCAAAGGTTTTGATTGAGTTTTATATGGCTAAGTTAAAAAGCCTTATGAAAAGTATTTTTATGACTTTGAAAGTTTACTTGAGCTTTTGAAGTGCATTTCCAAATATTGAGGTATTAACCTTAACATTGTTTCAAAAATTACAGTATATGCTAAAATCCTTGTATACTTGATTTGCTTTGCCTTCAAGCCATTTGCTTTTTATGCCTTTTCTTGAGCACGACTTTATCTTCAATTTATATGAATGATTTGTGCTTGTGATACTTTGAAGATTGCATACACATGAAACATATTCATCAGGATACAAGATAAACTTGTTTGTTATAGTCAAAACATAGGATTAAAGACAACCATGAGTCAATAATTTCCTCGATACAACAAAGAAGGTAAAATATAGATGTATTTGGAATTGACAAAAACAAAAAGGGATGCAAGATAGAATTTTAGTACATATGTTCCCCTTATTCCTTCAAACTAATAGAGATATTGACATGGATTCCCCCTATGTTTTTTCAAACTGATAAGAATATTATCTTATCACAAACTTTCATCTCATACTTCAATATCAACTCACCACATATTACTTCACCATATAAATTCAATAGTAACCGCATGCTTCAATTCTCAATTTGAACACAAAATTATCAATTTTAACTCAATATTTCAAAACATCAAACATATAGCTTTCCCCCTTTTGGCGTAAATGAAAAGGATTGAAGTCAACCATATAAATCATTCAAAGAAGCAGATTTAAAAGATAAGAAATAACTTAAGATTCATTAAACATCATAATAAGTTCATAAAACATAAAATTGACATTTGTAACAATTTTAACAATGAGATACAAAATGAAGAAAGTTGATAAGAAGATCATCATTCCTTCGAGGAGGTGGAGGAGGTGGATAGATGGCATCAAAATGGGCTTGAAGGGCTCTTTGTGACTCCATTATGATTTGTTGATTCCCAAGCACTTATTGTAGCATACTCGTCATTCCTACGATCTTGGTTGTAAGGGAATCAATGTGCTCATGGGTATGATTGTAGAGATCTTCGGTGAATACCCATCTAGTCGGTGGAGCATTTTGAGGTACATGTGGACGTGGTGCCCGGTGAGCTCACTCTTCTTCCTCACTTTCTTGTGCTTCCTCTTTATCCTTGATTGGGAGAGTGAAGGGCCCGATTTTCATCAAAATCTTGGGTATGAGAAATTGCCCATTTTCTTTAAAAAAAATTCATCTTGCACATGGTGTGTTTATTGATGGCATCAGTCGATTTTTTGCTCAATGAATGCTTCACCCTCGAGGAACCTTGAATGATCAAAGATTTTGTGATGATTTTGATATTAGCGAAGTGCTCACATGCTTCATGTGTTGAATGGAAAAGTGAGCAAAATCGATCTTATGGCCCGTTAAACATGAATCAATTAAAAAAGGTCAAGATGGGTGACACCTTCGAGATGCCCTTTTCAAGGGACAAAGATATGTGTGATGGTTTATGAAGAACATTGCACGGTAGAATGAGATGACAATTGTTAATCTTGATTGGCTCGTTTAAATCTTGATCAGTAACACATCGACAAGCATCGATAGAATTATAGCAATCAAAGATAGGAATACTATTTTTTGTATAAATTTTTTTTTCAAAAGATTCAAGAGATAGAAATTGTATGCAAAAAATCCTTTAGTGACTTTGATATGAATCCCCTTGTCACGATTGGAGATTGTACTAAGAGTATTTGAGAAATTTTTGTATGGTTATTTGATAATATTGGGGTAGGCTTTTTCATGCTGTAGGATCTTTACCTTGATTTACAATCAAGAACACCAAGAATAATCCTCCAAGAGTACCAAAATAATGAATTTGATTATCGACCGAGATGTAGGCTCACAACCATACCATTGGGAAACCAAAATGCACTCTCAATAAAACCAAGAAGATAAACTTTCTTTTTCTGTAATGAAGAAAAACCCTAATTTCTATTTTGAAGAGAGAAATTAGAACACCTTTCTTCAAGAGAAAATGAATCACCTCTTAAGAAAAATCTTGTTGCACATTTTTATAAAACCTTGACCCCTTTTAGTAAAAAATACCTCAAGTCCAAAATAACTTGTAAAAAAATTTAACAATTTATGCAACTACTAAAACTTAGTTCCCAATCGGTTTTAACGGTCGTAAGCCCTTTTTTTTATTTTTGCCCCCGATTACTTTAAGTAATTCTCGAAATGCCACACAAGTTTATGTTAAACAAGATAGCATTTCTAAGGACTTGTTTGTTTGGTTCTAAGCCAATAATCACGCATTCCTTCACCTTGGCTTAAACCAAACATTCACCTAATCTAAAAATACTTTTACCTATGCCGAAAGTCCTCTTGGAAGCTTTCATCCTTCCAAGCATTTTGATTTGATGGTTTAGGAGAAAACATCTTCTCTTGCATTGCACTTTGTATCTCCCTAGCTTCTCCATAACTTGTAGATTCCTTAGTACCTGTCAAAAGAGAACACTCTTTTAGACTAATGTAATAAAAACTAGGATTAGAGTTTACCTACCTCCTTTCACCATTCATGACTAATAGATAGTCATACAAGCTTTGGTGAGTAGCTTCTTGTTGAACTCCATCATTTTCAGCAACTTTTTTATTATTTTCATGCTGAATTTCCTCAACAATTGATTCAAAATCACTATTTTGTAGCTGATTTTGAACTCCGCATCTTTGACCACTTATTCCTTGGTCACTTGAGTTTATTTCAAACTCCTTACCCTCCAAAAAATCATTTCCAAACGTATTTGGAGCTACAACATTGTTAGTAGCAACAGAAATACAAGGAAATTTATTTCCTTCATGAGCTAACATTTTGTCCCTCAATTGAGTGTTATCCTTTTGATTTATGTGTGAGCATGAATGATCTTGTACTACCGTTGTGCCAATCATATAATAAAGTCTATTTCTCAATATTGCTTTAATCACAATGTCATTACCTTTACGTACTAGCATATTATCATTCTTTTTTCATAATGAAAACCAGACATATGCAATGTGCTCTAAGAAATAAGATTTTTGGATAAAGCAGGTATATGCCTCACCCCAGTTATAACTCTAACCACCCCATTATACATCTTGACCACAACTTCACCTATTCCCATCACAGTACAGTACAAGATTCACCATTCCCTAAATACACATTCTCCCCATCTATCTCCCTATAGGTCTTAAACCAAACCTTATGGGAGGTCATATGATATGAACACCCCGAGTCAAGTATCCACTCTTGATTCCGCTCATTTAATGTCACATTTAACACTCTCAATTGATCATCATTATTCCCAAAAGCCCCAAAAGCACTATTACTTTGAGCTACATCACGTAGCCCCTCTTTCTTCCTTAGCCACTCGTAGCAATCTTTCTTAAAGTGTCCCATTTTACCACAATGATAGCACTTATCTTCATCTCTACCACTACCCTTTCCCTTCCACTGTTCCTTACTCTTACCCTTATTCTCGTTAAAGTTCATAGCATTTGACTTTTTTTTACCAAAATTAACTTCAACAAAATAAGTCGTTTCATTATGGACAGCTTTCTCCTCCAAATTGATTTCTAACGCTTTAGACCTAATTGAAGCAGTGACATTTGCAAGAGTGATGGTATCCCTTCCATATTTAATCACATTTTTAAGTTCTTTGAAAGATTCTAGAAGGGAATTTACCAAAATGATAGCTAATTGATCATTTTCGATTTTCTATCCACTGTTCGATAGATCTAAAGTCATTGCAGAAAATGCATTTAAATTTGTTTCAAGATCTTTGGAGGGGTCCATTTTGAAACCAAAAATTCTTTCTAAGAGAAGAATCTTATTAGGAACAGTTTTAGCAGCATAAATTTCATCTAAAGCAGTTTTAGAATCATTTACCTGCCTCAGAACATTATCTGAGAGATGAAGAATCAGAGTGCTGTATGCCACTTCTTGAATTTCAGCTACGTTATCAACTTTGGCTAATAATGCCTTTGGCCATTCGGATTGTTCCTCCAATGCCTTTGCAACCCTTTAGTGCACCAGTACTGCTTTCATTTTCTTTTTCCAAAGGGAGAAATCCCCTTTACCATCGAACTTCTCCAACTCGACCCTAGATCCCATTCTTGACACCATTGTTCAAAAAACACAATTTCTCACCGAATGATACTTATCACTCCCCTTGCAAATTCTAGCAACTAAAATAATCACAGCAACAAAACCGATATACAATGCTGAATTTAATACCCAAGATTAATACCTAATCTTGTAACCTTGCATACCCCCAAGATTAACACCTAATCTTGTAAAAATATCCCTGTGAATCTTATTCTCACGTCAAATCAGCAAGAAGACCTCCTATCAAACCTAAGATTAATATCTAATCTTGTAAAATTGAATAACACCCAAGATTAAAACTTAATCTTGTCAAACCCGAACCCCAAGGAATCCCAACTTCTAGCCCTTCCCCGGTTTGTTCACAAAACCCCAAGCTCAGAAATTAACCTAAATGTTCGTACAACTACAATAGGAGACTTCAATGCACCAGTTTAATTTCAAAAAATAAAACTAAAGAATCATGCAAAAAATCATTTGTAAACCTCAAACAATATCCGAATTGAATTTGGTGAAACAGACTTCGAATATGGACTCTGCAGGTCCTATAGAACAATATGTCAAAAATTGTCGCTAGAGTCGCCTCCGGAAAACACTATCTCCTTCGCCGTCTCCGAACAAATGCCCAACACCTAAGGATATTCTCCTTAACTTCTTGAGTCCAATGGTGCAAACCGTTTCTCGATAGGAGTTTTCTACCGGCGGGAATTTGAGTTTTTATGTCCGGCTGTCTTTTCTATTTCCAGCCAAATCACCAGCGTCCAGTAGCCAGATGCCTCCCAGCTTCCAGTCGAGTCTTCCCTATGACGTTGTGGTCCTTCTGGTGCCTTCAGATCTTCGGTTGACCGGCCAGGGATCATGTTTTCAAAAAAGGGCAGAGACTTCCTTCTTTCTTGCTTTCGGTTCGGACAGTGCCTGGCTTCAACTTGGGCTTCACTGGATCTTTTTCACATATTTTCTTCCTCCGATCCTTGCACAGCTTCTTGGAAATTTTTTACAGACACGATTAGTGCACTCTTCCACCAAATTTTGCTTTCGGTCAGTGCTTCTCGCCTTTGGTTTTTGAACGGTGTCAGCTCCTTTTCCACCGGTTTCTTCCTTCGGTCAGTGCTCCTTTCCTTCCAGCCTTCACACTCGATTTCTTGGACAATTTTTCTTCTCCTGGTTCTCACTTCACCGGATTCCCACTGTTTTCTATAGTCACGGTTCTTTCTTCAACCTTTGGTTTCTTTTCCTTCACACGGTTAGGTCCCTGCCTTTCAACAGTGCGGCGTCTTGCTTTTTCTTCCGGTCAGTTTTCACTCTTCCACTCCTTCAACAGATTTTTGGCTTCTGTTTCCACTGTCCACCACCAGTTTTTGATCGGCACTTTCGACTGTGTTTCCACTAAATTTTTCTCAGCCTTCTCTCGATTTCTTTTAGCCTCAGTTCACTTTCTTGGACGATTTTTTCCCCTTGGCAATTATTCCTAATCGCTCTAATACAACTGTAGGATCTTTACCTTGATTTACAATCAAGAACAGCAAGAATAATCCTCCAAGAATACCAAAATAATGAATTCGATTATCGACCGAGATGTAGACTCACAAGCATACCATTGGGAAATCAAAATGCACTCTCAATAAAACCAAGAAGATAAACTTTCTTTTTCTATAATGAATAAAAACTCCAATTTCTATTTTGAAGAGAGAAATTAGAATACCTTTTTTCAAGAGAAAATGCACCGCCACTTAAGAAAAATCGTGTTGCACATTTTTATAAAACCTCGACCACTTTTAGTAAAAAATACCAAGTCCAAAATAACTTGTAAAAACATTTAACAAATTTATATAACTAATAAAACTTAGTTCCCAATCGGTTTTAACGGTCGTAAGCCCTTTTTTTATTTTTACCCCCGATTATTTTAAGTAATCCTCGAAATGCCGCACAAGTTTATGTAAAATAAGATAGCATTTCTAAGGGCTTGTTTATTTAGTTCTAAGACAATAATCCCACACATGTAAAGATACAATATTACTCCAACCAATGTTTTTTATGTGTTCATCAAAGTGAAATGAAGTAGCATCTAATGAAAAACCAAAGAGATCGACACTTTTACCTATTAGGATAGGGCATTTGCGAAGTAAATCTTCAACGGGAATTTCATCATCACTAGGGGGTGGAGTAAGTCATTGAACCACTTGCTTGAGTCTTTTTCTTGGAGCCATTCTTGATTTGAGAAGAAGAAACTGTAAAAAAATCGATTTGTAGGGTAGAACTCACAGATTGGCCAAGAAAGTGTATGAAGAACACGGATTTTGATGAAAATATGAAGTGAGAAGTATGGGTTTTGTGATTAAAATGGTGAATTTGAAGTTTTGGAAGAAGGAATTTATGGGTGGAAAAGAGATTTAGGGATAGAATGTAACAACCCAGTAATTTCGTAACTTACTTCATTTATTGAGAGAGTTGGAATCAAGTATTTTTTAGAAAAGAGCCAATTCCACGTGTTGTACGACGAGATAGTATAGAATTTATAAGAAAATGGGAGAAATTGGCGTTATTGGTAACTTTGGAGACTAAATTGGCATAAAAGAATGATATATATGATGTTTGAACTCAATCGGATTAAATTTCATAATTGAAGACTAGTTGAAAATTTTAGAAACTGCTATTAATTAAAGTTTTGCCATTTTTATGAAGACGAATTTCGGATCATTTTGTGGATTATGTAGTGATCTTTAGCCATTGCATGTTATACCGTTTTATAGTTCATAATGAGATCTAAGTACTGATATCAAGTTTGATCACATTGGAGTTTGGATAGTACCTCAAAGTCGAGCTAAAGCTGTATATAGGAAATAGTTGAAATGTTGATAATCCTCAAAATTTCTCTAAGTATAAATTGGTGGTCGAGCAGCCATGTTTGAGAGGATCATACGAACAATATGTTAACTCGATGTATTTGCGTGTTCTACTACCTTATATTGCAAAATGAGATGTACTTATTGGAATTAAATTCGAGTACAATTGAGGTCGGGAAGTGTTCAAATATCGAGCTGAAGATGCCTATTTGAAATGGTTATAAGTGATGAAAACTTTAGAAATTTGACAAGTATAGAAATCTAGTTGAGTAGCCATTTTCGGATGAACGGTACGTGATGTATAATAATCTGTTTTCTTTGCATGTGTAACTGTTGTGAAGGTTGAAGTGTGAACTTTACAATGGTATAAAGAATGACTCAAATGGAATTTGTTTAGACCTTCAAATATTGACCCGAAGGTGGCAACTTTAGATGGAAAAACCTAGAAATTTTAATAATAAAATAATTGAAAATTTACACTTGGCATTCCCATATTATTTCTTTAAGGGCATGTTTTGCACATCAACTTATTTTGGCAAGAAGTAATTATTTACCAAAAGTTATAAGGCTTGGATAATACAAAAGAAAGATTTGAGGACGTAGTTTCAAATTGCCTAAGGACCAAATTATATAGGATAAGAAGTATGAGGTCTTATTTGATATATTCACTATACATATACCCATTTAGATAGCCAAGCAAACCCATTTTCTTTCATTGTCATTGGGGAACAAAAGAGAGCCCAAGAGAGAAGCTGTTGGACAAAAATGGTGAAGAAGAAGGACAGAATCAAAGGTGAAAATGGAAGAAAGGAGATTCTGATGTACCGAAGATACTAGTAGCATCGGCAAAGGTAAAACGAAAGTTAATGGTAGCATTTTCAGTTCTGGACAGATTCTCCAAAATCACGAAATTCTCAATTTTTGGGTTGATTTTCTTGGTAATTCTTAAATTACGAAGGCTTTTAGTGTATTGAAGCTACCCTAACACTTGGTTAATTAATTGTTCGGGTAAAAGCTCAAATTCATCATTTATAAGTTAGAAGGTCGGCAGAGGCAAAAACGAGGGTTAATGGTAGCATTTTCGGTTCTGGACATATTCTCCAAAACCACGAGATTCTTAATTTTAGGTTGATTTTCTTGGTAATTCTTAGATTAAGAAGTAAGACTTTTAGTTTGTATTGAAGCTACCCTAATACTTGGTTAATTAATTGCTGGGGGTAAAGACTTAAAGTCATCATTTATAAGTTAAAAGGTGAGTTAAACTTGATTTGTATAATATTGTGTTAATTTTTTCATATGGTGTTGAAGTATTGTCCTTAAATTTCATATTCTAATGTGTGTCTTATTGATTATGATTGATTTGATAAAGTATGTTGAAAAGTAAAGAACACAAGTGCCTTCTAAGTGTTTGATGAAATGTTTGAGTCAAACAACAATGACTTTGTTGAGTTATGTTGATGTTGTACTATGTTTTAGATGTTGGGGATTATATTTAAGGGTGATAACAACCGATAGTTATATTTATGAGTATGATTATGAGTGGAGAAATACTTGGATGGAGGTTATGAATTATTAGAAGTAGAACTTGGCAAAAGGTTTAAGTGCAGATTATAACATTTAAATGAAGGTAATTACATATCTATATGGGAGTTATTGACACTAAAAATCTAATTTTTGAATGGGGATATTAAATTTTGATGTTGATGACATTATGTGAAAGTTATGAGTAAAGAAGATATGTTTTAAAGACTAATTTCAATGTTTGTTTGAAACTAAGTTGCTGTCTTCATGATAAATGAGCCTAAAACACCACTTTAAATTAGAGTTATTCATACCATAAAGATGATTTTTGGGATGTTGATTTAGGCTTGATGTGTACTCTTTGATATAGTTTATGCTATTTTTGGTTGGTTGTCATGATGGTATTGATTGAATAAATATTATGCCAAGACTAAGGTTAGGATTGCAAGAGCTTTCTAGGTGTTTGATGAAATGTGTAAATCAAATGTCTTAGCAAGTTCTTATGGAATTATATCTATAAGTTGGATGTTTGATTTAAATAACGTGAAGATGTAATGATGGGAATTAGCATGAAATTTTAAGTTGTTGACTTTGATCTAATGTCATGGTATATGAAATAATTGAAGTTTTGAGACATTAGATTTTGATATGATATAGTTTTAGCATGCTTTAGAAGTTGCATTTAAGAAAATTCAGATTTGGAAATGATTATTGTTAAAGTAAGAATCTGATTTTGAAGTCTTGGACATATGATATTGATACTTATTGTCTAAACACACTTTTGAGGATGTATGTATAAGAAATTCAGATTTGGAGATTATTATTAATGGGGTAAGAATCTAAATTTATAAAAGTATTATAAGATGAAGTTGTTGAAATTTTGAGAACGAATTATGACTTGATGTTATATCTAAAGCTTGTAAGTCATGTGCTATATGTTAGAATCAATCCATATAATTTAAGGTATCAAACTTATGGTAAAACTTCACTATGGGTCTAGTTTGTATTCCATGTTATTATACATGACGTTAAGTATGATAAAATGTGATGTACATGATGTAAAAATCTGTTGTGGTCGATTTGGGTTAATTGTGATTATAAGGATATTATAAATGGATTTTTTGGAGACCTTAAGGTATGAAAGAAACCTTGATATAGGTTTAGATTGTACATTCATGTCATTACACGTTTGAGAAGTTTAAGAAAATGTGACATAAGTGATATAAAAATCTACTTGGATTACTTTCTTGATTATGTTATCTTCTACATATTAGAATCAAGATTTTGATGAAGTTAAGGATAAAAATTCAGCTTCTAGGAGGTAACTTAAAGGTTGGGATTCTATGTATGAAACATAGGAAATTTTATTCCATAGTGAAAGACTTTATTCTTAATCCTTATGTGTTAAGATAAGGATAAGATAGTATGTTTGCTTATGTGAATGAATGATGATATGTATGTAAAGTTTTTTACATGATATTTGATGATTAACATTTCATCTCATCATCACAAGCATGCATGATCATTTCACATAAAAGAGCAAAGTATGTGTTTTCAAATGTGAAGAAATGATTATGTTAAAGATCTTTCAGAAGATGTTTTCAAGGAATGATCATGAACAACTAAGAAGTCCTTATTTAGGTTGTACACTTAGGGAGTAAGTCCATATTTGAGGTCACACGCTATTAGATGCCCTTGGGAGTAAGTCACATTCGAGCTAGCATGCTCGTGAGCAAAGTGCTCTAAAGAAGAATCAAGTTAGCGTACTCGTGAGTGTAAAAGAACACTTTAGTGACCTTGCGCGATTAAGAAAGAACTTTTTCGCGCGGTGTACAACCATAAAATGGAAAGGCCCCTAAAGTCCTAAAGTAAAAGACAAAGAAAGTATGAGAAAAGTGATGCATCTTTATCTTTCATGCATACCACTTTTCAAAGAAAGAAAGAAGAGAAGAGAAGAGAAGATAAGAGAAGAAAGAAGGAAAAGAAAGAAAGAAAGAATGAGAAAATGAAAAACATTATCACTCGTGCATATCATTTCATACATTACATTCATGTCATAAATATGATATTGATTGCTTGAATGTAGGTATATGGAAGTAAATGTCGTGAATGTGATGTGAGTAAAATTATTAAATGATATGTTAGTGTGATTATGATTTCATTCACCTGTATGAAAGATAATGTCGAAGTTAAGAGATAAAGTGTGTAACGACTGAGAATTTTTCAATTGATTATAAAATAAATATTTAATTTCTCAAAAACGTGTCGCTATAATCTCACCCATTTTTAAAATAAAGCATTTTCGTCTAGCCATGTCGAGTATTTTCAAGACAAATATATAAAGTCGAGTCCAATTCGATTTCTAGCTAAATTTCATATTTTCAAACATTGTCCAAATCCAAAATTCGATTTAAGTCCAAAATTATTATTTATTTTAAATCCAAGTTATTTTAATTCCAAAATTTCAAAGTACAATTTTATTATTATCCAAATTTATTTTTCATATCCAAGTTTTATCTTTTAAATAATTATTTCTAGTAAGGTATTCTATTCGCACTTGTATTCTTTCATCTCAAGTTTTCACAATCCTATTTTAAATCCAACGTTTCCAATATCCAACATTTCACAATTTTATTCCAACTGCAATACTCTTAATACCAATCTATATATACACTCCCCTCTTTATTCACGACATGAATTCAAGAATTTCAACAAGGTATGATTTCATTCTTTCAATTCTTCCCATAGCCGATTGTAAATCCCGCCTTCACCAAACACTACAGGAAACTGGAGAAATAGGAGCGACTTATGTTGCCCCTATAGACCAATATGTCGCCCCTATAGATCTATAGGGGCGACAATGTCGTCCATATAAGTCATTGTATAGGTTCGTTGCTGAAACCATGTAGGGACGACACTAGTTGCCTCTATAGGGTGAAAAGTTTATAGGGACGACAATACTGGTCGCCTCTATAGGGTGAAAAGCCTATAGGGGCGACAATGTCGCCCCTATAGACTCGAAGTTATAGCACCCCCCCCCCCCCCGATTGATATAGGGGAGGACATTTGTCATTTCTATAAGTACATAACTCTATAACGACGATATATAGGGGCGACAATGTGGCCCCTATAGACTTAATTTTTAAAAATATATATATATATATATATATTATTCCAAAGCAAAATGTCCTATTATAATAGATTAAAAATTTAAAACTTTACAATGAATTTTACAAATAACACTACCCCTATGATGCCCCGACCTCATCATCATTACGACATTCCTCATTGAGCACATCATTTGCAGACATACCTTGATTTGTCGCCAAGCGCCTGATAACTCTCATCATTGCTTCCATTTGGTTTTGCATTTGAGCCTGATATAATTCCAACCTATCTTCTGAGTTTCCAGCTTCAAGAGAATGGGTATTTCCTACTGGGGCGTGCGACGATGCTGTGGAACTCTTGATAGAGGATGATCTGCCCTTCGGGATTCGACCAACTCCGCGCATGAATCCGCGTCGTTCTCCAAGGGCCTCCTTCACGATGGCACATTCGTCCACCTGCATGCCGGTGGAAGCAGCTTGAGTCAGCTGAGTCTCCCTTGCTTGAACGAGTAGGTCATGTAGTCAGAAATAATTAATTAATTAATAAAATGGAAAAATGACGAAACAAAAAAGACTAGTTTATGGTATGTGTTTTACTTACGTAATCTGCTACCACATTCTCATTCACCCATTCCCCGTCAACGCGTCTATGTAATCGCTCAAATCCATCCATAACACTCAACCACTCCCCGGTCTCAGTGTCTCTCTACAAAAAAAAAATCAATTAAAAAGTAAATGAAAATACTAAAATTCTCTTATGTAAAAAAAATGGTATTGATTAAACCGTACATCAGCGTGTCGTTTTGCACTTCCCCTAAGTTCTCCTAAGTGTTGGAGATCTATGTGCAAATGTTTGCACATAGTCCACACGGGAAAATATATATATAAACATAAAAATAAAAATGAACAAAACTCTTAATTTCGTAGGTCAATGACAAACTCTCCAAAAATGGGAGAATTCGAAGATCAATTTGTAAACTTCATGTTGCCAACAATGTGTGCAGTTTTCTATTTACAAACCAATCTTCAAACGGTTTTCTAAGTTTATGCAAATACGTTGCAGTATACTCAATAAAATTTATATAATAACCAATATATATCAAACAATGAAATTATCTAAAAAAATTGGCAAGATCATGTTTAAATGACTTACCAAAGGTCCAAACAATGTCTTGTTTCGATTTTCTAGCTTCAAATTTGATTATGTCAGTATAAATTGATTATAAAATTGAAAGGCACGAGGAAATTTTTGTATTTTGAAGAAAGAACGTCTGAAAGTAAATTGATAAATGACGTTCAAGTTATAGGGGTGACATATGTCGCCCCTACCTCTCAAAATGTCGTACCTACATATCCAAAAAGGGCGCCAAACTTCCCACTAAAATGTGGGGAAAAATGTGCTAAAATTTTGGTCCTATAGGGGTGACATATAAGTTCGGAATCTGTAGGGACGATATATATATATAGGTTATATTTAATCATCTTCCCTCAATTAAAAAATGCGAGAAAAAATCCCGCTAATAATTTAAGCCTATAGGGGTGACTTATGTCGCCCCTACAGATTCGGAACATATAGGGGCGACATATGTCCCCCCTATAGGATGTATATAGTCGTCCCCGAAAGCAGATGGGTCTATAGGAACAACATTTGTAGAAATAGGGGTGATAAAAGTCACCCCTACGGATTTAGAAAGCGACCCTAAAATGTCGCCCCTATTACTTCGTTTTGTTGTAGTGAAATGAACACCACGACTGCCCCTTTGCCACTAGGTTCA
This sequence comes from Ligustrum vulgare, assembly GCA_963555705.1. Lineage (NCBI taxonomy): Eukaryota > Viridiplantae > Streptophyta > Magnoliopsida > Lamiales > Oleaceae > Ligustrum > Ligustrum vulgare. The sequence continues at coordinate 33,362,571 of OY743173.1, read as the reverse complement.
CCGCCGCCAGCCGCACCAAGAAAACATCCATTGCCCAGCTGATTTCTCACCCCTCAAATTCATCCAAAAAAAAACCTTAAACCAAGAATAAACTATATCAGCTACTTACCACGACCACCGATCGGATTATCGCCGAAATCACAGCTCCAAACCGCAACCTCAAGCTTTGGTTCTTGCACCAAATCGAGTCCTAGCCTTCCTTGTACCCACATTGTCGCTGCCATGGGATGGTGGCATGTCCGCCGACGTTTGCTGGCAATGGTCTTGAATCACGAGGGCCCTCAATTATGTGTCTCGATTCCATTAGAGAGAGAGTGAAGGGGATTTGATATTTGTAAAGATTTTGATTTTAATAAAAATTGACGCTTAAAACCCCATCTTTTAAAGCCTTATATCGGTCCCAATTTTAAAAATCATTTAGATCAGCCCCAAAGTTTTCTAATCTCTATTTAAGTGATTTTAAAATCATTTAATTCAGTCTCTGCAGTTTTAAAATATCTTATTTTCAACCCCATATCTCGCTAGATTTATTAGTCAGTCCCTAAATATATTTAACACATATGAGTCAGCCCAATAGTTTTCAAAACCATTTATTTTGGTCCCAACTCTTTTAAAATCCCAACTATTTTTGATTTTCAATTTAAACCCTAAATTTTTATTCTTCTTTGAAAAACTCTTTCATTTTAAAACCTTTGAATCCCAAAATAATAGTTTAAGATTTATTTTATATATTGGCTAGACAAGGAGTTTGGACGTTTAGAAGATTGACGTTTTTCCTGCTCAACAAACTCGAGAAATAAGGTAGACTCGCCTCCACTAATTATTTTAAATTATTATTGCGTGTATTGTATGACTCTACGTGATTTATATACATTTATTGCATGAGACGAGACTATCTCTTATGAGATAAAATGATGTTATGCATAACTTACGTGTTTTAATGCATGAGAGAGACTGCCCACACCCTATATGTTTTTAAAGAGCCTTTGACTTTTAAAAATAAAAGAGCCTATGATGATGTCACTGTATAAATTGCATAATTACGCGTTCAGTTATTTTGTAAATTAATTATTGGCGATGAGTCTACTGAGCATTTCTATGCTCATCCTATTTTAACAACATTTGTAGATATCAGAGATGGAGGCGCGAGATGGATGTGGTGGCAATAATAATTAAATAATAGAAAGTTTATTTTATTCATGTTTAAATTTTAGAATGCTAGAAAATTTTATATCTTTGTTAAAAGATTTCTTTTGAATTGTTATTTCAATAAATTCCAAATTATTAAATTTTGTTTACCGTTTGATTTTTATTTAAAAGTTGCCAATTATGAGAAAAAAATTATTGTTCATCCGCTTAAATCGTTATTTTAAAAGTTAGATGAGACGATGACGTGATGAACATGGTACTTTAGAACTCGGGGCGTTACAAAATGTATGATTTATATTCATTCATGAAAATGTGAAAGTCTGACAAGAAAATAATGAGAAGGATAGATGCTTGTATGATTTCATACACTTTATGTTAAAATTAACCTCTTATTATATCTATCAAGTTTTTTTATTGGACCATGTGGTTCGTAGTTATTCCATATCTCTTTTTATAGGTAATGGATCATTAATTTTTGTAGTGTGGATTCTCTATGGAGATTGATGACCGAGAATGAAGAGTACTTATTGGTATCCAAAAGAGAGGAAAGATTAATCCCTTTTGTACTTAAAACCATTTTGCAATGAAATTCTTATTCTTCTAGTATTTAAAATTTAAATACTATATGGGGCTCAACTTTGAAATGTATAGGTAGATTTTTATGTAAAAAAATGTGCCTCGTATTTTAAAGTTCCACTTGATGTTTAAATATTATTTTTTTGAAGTGTTGAAATTTTTTTTTTTTTTTTACTCGATTGTTATTAAAATGTTAAAGTCAAAGTAAAGATGATGATCCAAAAAAAATAACCTTAATTTTTTGGTTGTCAAATAGAAGTCGCGAATTTTGGTTAGGATTTCAAAATGGGAAGAAAGAGGGGTTTTTTTTTTTCTTTTTTAAAAAAATGTTGAAACCAATTTCCAATCCACCTCTTCCATTTCACATTCATCAATTATTCCTAAAGCCCTTTTAATATAGAAAAAACTATTGGGAGCAAGTGGTTTAGTTAAAATGTCGACTAATTGGTTGTCGGTATTAACAAATCCTAAAGTGATATCTTCCTTCTGAACATGATCTCTAAGGAATTGATATCTAATTTACAAAACGGGATGTTCTGACAAATTCATGGGACTAGTGTTATAACACATAATGGGATTTTGTTGGAAAGTCAAATGATAATCACTAAGAGTTTGTTTCATCCATAACGCTTGAGCACAACAAACTAGCGGTCAAGATATATTCGGCTTTGGTGGTGGATAAAGCAACAAAATTTTGTTTTTTACTAAATCATGACACAAGTATAAAGCATAGAAAGTGACAAGTTCCGTTAGTGCTTTTTCTATCAATTTTTCAACCGGCCCAATCGACATCTAAATAGTTAAGTAAGTCAATGTGAGTGCCCTTTGGATACCAAAGACTTAAAGTTTTAGTACAACTTAGATTCTGAGGATTCTTTTGACGACATTAAGATGTGAGTGTTTAGGATTAGATTGAAATCTCCCACATAAGCATACACTAAACATACTATCTAGTCTACTAGCGGTTAAATAAAGGAGAGATCCTATCATAACTCGATGTTTTGTTATGTCTGTCGCTCATCTTTATCTATAATTCATGAATTCATTGGAGTGTTCATTGACTTCAACTCTTCCATTTTAAACTTTTGAGCATATCCATGATGTACTTGGTTTGATAATGAAGATTCCTTCATTAGTTTATCTGGTTTGAGGTCCAAGAAAGAAATTCAATTCTCCCATCATATTCATTTCAAATTTATTGTTCATACATTTCGAAAATTCTTCACAAGGAAAATGTTAGTGGCACCAAAAATAATATCATCAGCATAGATTAGCACAACAATCATGTCATTCTTTTTTGTTTTAATGAAGAGTATATTATCCGCTTTCCCATTAAAAAAAATGTTTGAAGAGAAATTTTTTCAATCTTTTATACCAATCTCTAGAAGCTTTTTTCAATCCATTGAGAGCTCTTCTTAGTTTAAATATGTTTTTCGGAAATTTGTGGTTTTTAAAACCGGGAGATTGCTCAACGTACACTTCTTCTTGGATGAAACCATTTAAAAAGGATCTCCGAATATCTGTTTGATAAAGAGTGAATCCTTTACAATAATAAAAAGCAAGAAGCTTGCAATTGGATTCTAATTTATTAAGTGCAGAATTTCTTCAAAATATATATCTTCTTTTTGATTGTAACATTGGACCACTAATTTAGTCTTGTTACGAATAATTATTCCATTTTCATCTCGTTTATTTTAAAAACCCCATTTTGTACCTATAATGGTTTGATCATTTTGTCTAGTAACTAAATTTCAAACATTATTTCTTTCAAATTGATTTAGTTCTTCTTGCATAACTAGACTCCAAAATTTATTAAACTCGGCTCCTTTGAAATTTTTTGGCTCCATTGGTGAAATAAAAGAACAATTGTCATGCCCCAAATCTATTTACAATTTTTATGTACTTATTATATTTCACAATAAAATTTTCTTTCCAAAAGAATAAAATAATATTATATCTGTTAGCTCTTAATAAAAATTTGAATTTTTATTTTTAAAGCATAATTTAAATTTAATAAAAGCATGTATTTATCTTTGAAATATCATTTGACTTTAGTATTTTAAAAAAAAATAAATAGAGAATAGGGAATGGAGAGCGGAAAATAGTCGGGAATAAAAATATTTAAAATTAGTTGGACATTTTTTTCAGGTTTCCCTAGTGAAAGAAACATGAACCATAGTCAGGTACCCAGTACACAATTGTCCCGTAATTTGAGAGATGGCACCAGCCTTCAATTCACGCATTATAGTACCGACAATGTAAAAGTAATGACCTAACGCTCAGAAAGTAATAATATGCATGATCATGCACATGAATTTTAATTCACTTTCTAATTATGATTTCATTCTCAAACTTCACACATTCTCGTTATCTCAGTTTATCCACACTCCTACTTGGGTCTGAATCCCACTACGTTGTACCATATGAGCTCAAATATCAATATGACTGATAACATGAGCCTTCCATTGCTTGTAGTCATCATTGGCCATCGAGACTCAAGAATCCACAATTTATATCCATCATCGCCACCAAGACTCAAGATATTACACTAGGAATTATATTATATCAATCAGGCATGACCTATTATATACGATGCTTGGCGTGCCGATCCGCAGTCCTAAGGCCACAAAGAGACCACCCAACACTGCTCGTATACCCACGTTGGACTTCCACCATCCTCAACTACCCTTAATGTCCGTCGAGAGACGCAAGCGAGTATATATATTCGGATACGAAGTAAAGTATGGTACGCCCGTAGGGAAATTCTACTATCATCAACATTCTCTCTTCAATATCTTTTTATTTACCATTTATAAAGGACTTCTTCTAAGTCCACATAATGCTCTTGCACATGAGTACCACAATAGATCTCGTGTACTAATTTTATATCATAATCACGTAATATGACATTCCAATGATATCCATGTCCACATTAATAACATATCATATCATCAAATCATGTCTTGCATGCTTTGAACATATACAGATAATTGTCACATCATATTCCACATATATTGCACCAACAATATATCACACATAATCACATAAGAGTACATAATAATATTAATTAATACTATTGTTTTGCATTATAGTTGAATTGTTACTTACCTCACTCCTAGAGTTCATGACTTTATTCCTCAATATTTTGCACCACTAATCCTCTTGAGGTCAAACTAGACGGATCATCAGTCCTTGCCTATCATATATACAAATTATAATTTAGTTATATGATTATATCCCAACTAATAAGTATAATCTATGACCCAATAAATAATATGATATTAAAATGGATCATCTTTCTGTAAAATATTTTATTCAAATAATTATATGGGCCAACTTTATTTTAAAGAGATTGACCAAATTTATTTTACTTTATACAAAAATTAATCTAATTCTTATATACAAATTCTTATAATAATAATAATAATAATAATAATAATAATAATAAATAAAAAAAATGAAACAATCTTTTACCTGGGGGGGGGGGTGTCGATCTCCCCTCTCTCTTCTATTAGGGGTCGATCCCCTTATTTACGGGTATTCAACCCTTTCCATTTTCTCCATTTCAACAAAATGCTCTCATTTATAGTTTTTATAGGGACTAAGTTGAAATTAGATAAATTATTTTATTCTCTTTTAGTCCCATAAAATATAAATTTTATATTTTAGTCCCAATAATTATTAAGAATATCAAAATGAAAATAAAATTATAGGGTCATATGAAGTCATAATAGAGAGTTCTTTGGCCAATATGAAGTTCTCAATGAGTACTTTACAATGACATTTTTGGATTCAAAGGTAAAAGTTATCGCTCGTCAAATTTTACCACTTAAAACTATTTTATTTTTATCTTCTTCTATTTCTTTTAAAGTTGCTACTTTCCTCTTAATTTTTGGTACTCGTACCATTATCAAAACAGAACTTTCAATATAATATTCTAAAATACTCAAGATCTAGTTTCCCAAATCCTTGCCAAAAATATGATATGGTCAACTATAACAAAAGTTACAACTAGTCATAATAGGCTGTTTAAAACTAACATTTTGAATTTTCAGCCTTCTTTATTAAATTCTTCGAGCCAAGTATGTCAACCGAATACTAGTCTACAATATGTCATTTCGAAGGATATTCAGAGATCTACATGAGTATTCTTGAATAGTAAAGACAGATAACGAAACTAAGGATTTACACCTCCCGAAAATGTACGCATAATTCATCGTTAATATATATATTGTCAATTTGAGCGCACATATGTATAAATAGTTATTATATTACTTTAATTAGTTTTATTTTGACCAATAATTTTATGGATTGCCATTAGTTTATTATTTTTCATCGTTAGGATGTATTCTTAGTTTTACTTTGAAGTACATTCCATATATTTCAATCCATATCTTTCCAATTAAGAAATCGATAATCGATTTATTTGATCGATAAAATTACTTAAATAAATGTTAAATATTCTAATTTATTTTTCATTGATGTTACGTTAACTAAATTAAAAGTCTTATTCGATGTCAAATAGATCCCATTAAACATGTCAATAAATTAAAATTTTTATTTGATTTTTTAGTGGATCCCGTTAAGTATGAATAATTGAATATATTAGAAAAATCTTTGATCTTTGGTTGAGGTTCTAGTACTTATATCTTTGGATGAGTCACCAATTTTGAGCTCCTTAGGATGATAAGGAACAAACCTCTATTCAATGGAAAGTGGTAATTATTTTGAGTTTTTAGAGGATTCTCATTCTTCTTTTTGTACATTAGATTTCTCCATATCTCGATCTTCAACATCTCTAGGATCTTTCTTGCTTTGATCTTAAAACACCCCAAGTTCTAAAGACCCGGTATGTCACTTCAACATCTCAACTAACGTTCAAAATGATAATTGAGCGGGAAAAAAAAAACTAAATTTCAATTCTGCATATTTTTATAAAATTTACTCAAATTGTCAAAAGACTCAAACATGGAATAAACTTGAAATAAGTTTATAATTTCACATAAAACATTTGTAAAGTATCATTAATAGCCACCATCGTACGCCTCGTCGCTAACTCCATCATCTGCAAAATTTGTTTTAGAAAAACATGAGATTTCATAGAAATACTCAGTAAACTCGCGCACAATAATAATTTGATATTATAAATTAAAATACATAATCATGATATTCAAGTCTCAGGTGTCTAACAATCACCAGTATTCTCATGAGCAAGTAAATAAATACAAGTTCAAGTCTCATGCATTTAAGCAAGTAAATTCTAGTAACATAGTCTCATGCTTAGAAAACAAGTAATTCTCATGAACACCATCATACATGCTAAACTTATAATCCAAAATAATCATTGATGCACAATTTTGAAAATATAAATTTGTAAATAAGAGTACCTTATTTCTCAAGTATTGAGCAAACGGGATAAAACTTCTAATTCTTTCACATGTCGTCTAAATTTAAATAATTAAATTTAGACTATAGAACAATCGAGTCTTAAATGGTGAATTTGGGTAATAATAAGTTTCTTGAAAATTTTTAGGGACTAAATGGTATAATGGTAAGAAATCAGGGCTTGTTTCACGTAAATAATGAACTTTGGGAATGATTTGAGTAATTAAATAAATTTTGGGACTGATTTAGAAATTCTCAGAAACGATAGGTTGAGATAAAACATTTTAAAACGCGAGGAACTGAAATAAATGATTTTAAAACTTGAGGGACAAATGATCACTTTTCAAACTTGGGGGCTTAAAGATTAATTTTTAAAAATATAAAATATTTCTCTCCCCCTTCATTTTAGTTAACAGAGGATAAGAGAGAGGGAGAGGGTTGGCAACGGATCACCCCTCTCCTCTAAGTCCGACCGCCGACCAAGCCGGTGATGGCGCCACCACCGCATGGTGGCGGCGACAGGTGAGGGAGAGGACAACTTTTTTTAGGTGGTTTGGGTGCGGAAATCAGGGCAAATCAAGGCTGGGTTTTCTAGCGGTAATCCGGTCAATACAAGAGGTAGTCTAGGTAAGTGATGGGTTAAGGTTATTTCTTTGGTTTTTGGTCGATTTGGGTGTCGGTTGAGGGTACTTCGCAGTTAGGCAGTGGTTGGTGACGGGTGGTGGATTGCAGAAATTGTGAGTTCGAGGCTCGATGAAGAGGGATGGTGGTTAGTTTGTGTGATTGAATGCAGCAGTTTCTAGTTGTGAATTTGATTGAGGCAGTAGCTGGTTGATTGTTAGGTCTTGAATTTGGTTGAGGATACTGGTTTTGGGATTCCTGGAGTCAGGCCAAGGACTCATTGGTGGTGGCCGTGAGATTGAGACTCTATGGAGTTTTGGCAGTTTAGGGTGGCTGAGATTTGAGTTGGCTCATTATAGCGTATGGTATTTAATTGTTGTAGTGGGGATCGATTGGTGGCGGACGATGGTGGTAGGTTACAGTCGACCAATGGAGGTTCAAGATTGGTTTGCTTGCTAAGTTTTTGTGTATGAATGTGCAGTATGGATTTTGTGCTATGCGAGAATGACGATGGGGAGGGGATGCATACCAAGAATTCTGTAGAGATTTGCTGTGAATGATTATTTGTTTGTGAACGTGAGTTGTGAAGGGGAGGAAGGGAGAGTATATGCTGCTGGTTGTGTACTATTTTTTGGTAAATTTTGGCAGCTTTTTATTTGGGAAAGATTGAAGGGATTTACAAAAAGCTAATGGTTGATTGAGGGAGCTGAGGGAGAAAATTAAGGAATGCAAAATCATTTATGGACGTGTGATGAGAAAGGATTAAGAGGAAAATTGGGTATGGCCTTGATGAAATTTGAAAACACATGGAATTTTAGGGAACAGTACATAAATCAGGTCATTACAATATACAATTTCATTTTTAATAAAACAAGTTTCCAACATTCAAAAATCAGGTAGTAATTAATATATATATATATATATATATATATATATATTACTACCTGACTTAATCAAGGATTCAATTGCAATCTTTCCATTCCAAATACATCTCCTTATTTTGAAATTGAAAAACACATTGATGACAAACCACCATCACCATCACCCAAGACTTCCACACGCCACCATCATCCAACGAACCACCACCACCATCACAAGTCATGACACATGTAACCTGAAACTTAGAACATGTGACCTAGGATCTATAACGAATGTGATCTGAAAGCATATATGTGACCTGAAGCTTTGAACATGTGACCTGAAAGCTACAATGACAATCTATCACCACCAACATTGCCATCTACCACACCATATTCTCCGACAAACCACCACTACCACCATCTCCAAACGTGTGACTTGAGACACAAAAACGAACGTGTGACTTGAGACATTTATAAATGTGACTTAAGGAATTGAACGTGTGACTAAAGAAATTGAACATATGACTACAACTTAAAAAACATGTGACCTGAGAATAACACTACCACCGCCACCGCCCCTGAACCACCACACCGTCAACACCACACAGCACTAGATCTCAACACATCCACCTACACCATTGCACCACATCACCACTCTAGGATCTCATCGTTGTAACGGCCAGGAGCAGATATCCCAAGAGTAGGCCACTACTATTATCGGAGTGATTCCTGCCCGATCCCACCGTGTTTGTGTGATTTAATTTGCGCAAGCGATGCAACTGTGCATAGACTTCATCAAGATGTCGCACTCAACTTGAGGTTTCACCGGTACAGGGGGAAGAGAGATGATGGTTAGGTTTTGAATAAGAGAAGGGAAATGGGGTGGTGGGGAAGAAGGGAAAGGAGTGTGGCAGAGGAGAAGGGAGGTAAATATGGAAGCAATTTGGGGCAAAGAGAGAAGATGACCGTTGTGATGATGCCGCACAGGTGCAATTTGGTTAGAGGCCATAAAGATGCAGAGGTGATTGGTTTTTATAAACGGGTGTGAGAGAGGGAATGATGGAAAGATATGGAAAAATTGAGGTAGAAGGCGATATATGAGGTAATAAATCAGGTCTTGATTTGATTTAGATTATTTAATAATAATAATTTATAATTAAAGATTGAATTAAGACTTGATTCTTGAAGATATATGGATTTGATCTTATTTATGAATATGAAAATTTAAAAGCAGGGCTCCGTGTAATTTCCTCGGAATTTTATGGAATTCAGAATCACCGTGTGAAAATTTCAGTCAGACTTGGTTGGGCTTTTACAAAACTGGGCCTAGAGAATTTGATTGGGTTACATTGGAATTGGATAATAATAGGTTGGATCCACAATAAATAGAATTTGGAAGTGGAAATTACACCTACCCCTACATTATAAAAATCAATTTCATAAATAAGATCAAATTTGTATTATTTCAAATTTCAGGTATTAATTAAACATTTTAATTTTAATTTTAATTTTAATTTTAATAAAATAATCATATTCATCTATCTCCATATATACATATCAAACCCTAATTCTCTTCATTCAACACGTTCTCTCTCTTCCTCCATCTTCTCTTCCCTCACCCCCGCTCTCTCTCTCTCTCTCTCTCTGCAAATTCACTCACCGCGTCTCCACCCTCTCTGGTAAACCACTCACCGCGCTACACCTTCTCTTTGACGAACTCACTCACCGCGCGCAGGAGGTTTCAATGCCGACGTCCCCAGGAATAATAGTTGTTGCTGGACACAGTTTTGATTTTGACATCTCTGGGAATAGCAGTTGTTGCTGCGCACAATTTTGACCTCGACTTCATCGGGGATGGTTGGAGACATTCTCAGATCTGGAGACATGGATCTTTAATGTCAGATCTAGTAGTTTGGGTCATAGGTTTTGATGTTGGTTGGGTGGTGCTGTGGTGTTACTGCGGTGGGTGAGGCTGTGGTGTGGTGATGTGGTGGTGGTGGTTATGGTGTGGCAGTTTGGTGGATGCGATGGTGGTTGTGGTGTGGTAGTCTGGTGGATGAGGTGGTGTATTGGTGTTCGGCGATGATGGTGGTGATGCTTTGTGTGTTGCAGTATGGCGATTTGGTGAATGCTGACTCCGAATTTTTTTTTTTGGTGGTGGTGGTGGTGGTGGTGGTGGTGGGCCGCGACGTTAAGATGGTGGTGGTTTGTGAACGAACTGTGGTGAGACGGTGATGTGGGCACGTTTCAGGATATACTGTGACCTAATAATAATTAAGTGAATTGTGACCAAATAATTAATAAGTGAATGGTGACCTAATAATAAGATAATTGTGACTTAAAAGATTGGTGACCTAATAATTTGATAAGTTGTGACCTAGAAATAACTCGAGATCGATTAATTTAAAACTTGTGACCTTGCAATTTATTTGTGACTTGATAAAACTGTTATTGTGACCTACTATTTTTGATAAATTGTGACCCTGAAATTATTTGTGACCTAAGCAATTTACATTTTGTAACCTGAATTTATATTGTGTTGTGACCTGAATTTATATAATTAATAAAAAAATCTAATTATTTAATTTAGTTAAATAATTTTATTTACAACCTGATTTTTGAAATTTTTTAAATTATATCTTAAAATTGAAATTGTGTATAGTTAACACCTTATATATGTATTTTTCCCAATTTGGAATTGATAATAAATAATGAAAATGAGACACTTTTAATAAAATTGGGATTGGACTAAGATTTTAAATAAATTTAATTTCACTTAAATGATTAAACAAACACGTGTTTAAAAATAAATGGGCAAAGTCGTATCGACACTTTTCTAAAATAAATATTATTCATTTAAATAAATTACAAAAATTCTCGGTCGCTACAACCCTACCCCCTTAAATAATTTCGTCCTCGAAATCTTAAACTTTCTTGATTTAAAATATCTGGATACTTGGCCGGAATTTCTTCTTTCCTTTCTCATATAGCTTCATCACTACCATGTCTACCCCATTGGACTTTAAAAATAAATAATTTTAAAAATTTCTCGATCGCTACAACTCTTCAACCTTAACAAGTCATTATTTTCAAAACTAACGCTCTCGTCTAATCATATTAGTTATTTTAAGATTTTAGGAAGGAAATTTAAATTCGTTTAAATCTTTATGTCCAAATTTCAATTTTAAATTTTTCCCAGTTTCATTATTTATTTTTAAAGTCCAATGGAGTAGACATGGTACTGATGAAGCTACATGAGAAAAGAAAGAAGAAATTCCGGCCAAGTATCCAGATATTTTAGATCAAGAAAGTTTAAGATTTCGAGGACGAAATTATTTAAGGGGGTATGGTTGTAGCGACCGAGAATTTTTGTAATTTATTTAAATGAATAATATTTATTTCGCTATGACTTTGCCCATTTATTTTTAAACACGTTTTCATCTAGTCATTTAAGTGAAATTAAATTTATTTAAAATCTTAGTCCAATTCCAGTTTTATTAAAAGTGTCTCATTTTCATTATTTATTCTCAATTCCAAATTCTATTTATTGTGGATCCAACTAATTATTATCCAATTCCAATGTAACCCAATCAAATTCTCTAAGCCAAATTATGTAAAAACCCAACCAAGTCTTCCTGAAATTTTCACACGGTTATTCTGAATTCCACACGTTTTCGAATTTCAGGAAGGTCATACCCAAATTTCCTCTAAATCCTTGCCCATCACATGTCCATAATTGATTTTGCATTCCTTAATTTTCTCCCTCAGCTCCCTCAATCAAACATTAGCTTCCTGCAAATCCCTTCAATCTTTCCCAAATCAAAAGTTGCCAAAACTTACCAAAAATTAGTACACAACTAGCATCATATACTCTCCCTTCCTCCCCTTCACAACTCACGTTCACAAACACATAATCATTCACAGCAAATCTCTGCAGAATTCTTGGTATGCATTCCCTCACTGTCGTCGTTCTCGCATAGCACAAAACCCATACTGCACATTCATACACACAAACTTCAGCAAGCAAACCAATCTTGAACCTCCATTGGTCGACTGTAACCTACCACCATCGTTCGCCACCAATCGATCCCCACTGCAACAATTAACTACCATACGCCATAATGAGCCAACTCAAATCTCAGCCACCCCAAAAACTGCCAAACCTCCACAGAGTCTCAATCTCACGGCCACCACCAATGACTCCATTGTCCCTACTCCAAAAATCCCAAAACCAGTATCCCCAACCAAATTCAAGACCGAACAATCAACCAGCGACTGCCTTGATCAAATTCACAACCAAAAACTGTTGCATTCAATCACACAAACCGACCACCACGATACCTCTTCATCGATCCTCGAACCGCAGCCTCCAACTCACAATTTCCGCAATCCACCACCTGTTACCACCCACTTCCCAACTACGAAGTACCCTCAACCGACACCCAAATCGACCAAAAACTAAAGAAATAACCTTAACCCATCACTTACCTCGACTACCTCTTGTATTGGCCGGATTACCGCCTAAAAACCTAGCCTCGATTTTCCTTGATTTCCACACCCAAAGCCCAAAAAAATTTGTCCTCTCCCTCACCTATCGCCACCACCACGCAGTGGTGGATTCATCACAGGCTTGGCCAGGGGTCGAACTCGGAGGAGAGAGGCGATCCATTGCCAGCCCTCTCCCTCTCTCTTTCTCTCTCAACCTCTGTTAACTGAAATGAAGGGGGGAGAGAGATATTTTATATTTTTAAAAATTAATCTTTAAGGCCCCAAGTTTGAAAAGTAATCCTTTTAGTTCCTCAAGTTTTAAAATCATTTATTTCAGTTCCTCGCATTTTAAAACATTTTATCTCAGCTTACTATTTATGAGAATTTTTGAATCAATCCCAAAATTTATTTAATTACTCAAACAATTCCCAAAGTTCATTATTTACGCGAAACAATCCCTGATTTCTTACCATTACACCATTTAGTTCCTAAAAGTTTTCAAAAAACTTATTATTACACAAATTCACCATTTAAGACTCGATTGTTCAACAGTCTAAGTTTAATTATTTAAATTTATTTCATAGGACTAGACGATGTGCGAAAGAATTAGAAGTTTTATCCCGTTTGCTCAGTACTCGAGAAATAATGTAGACTCTTATTTACAAATTTATATTTTGAAAAGTGTGCATCAATGATTATTTGAATTATAAGTTTAGCATTTATGATGGTGTTCATGAGAATTACTTAGTTTCTAAGCATGAGACTATGTTACGAGAATTTACTTGCTTAAATGCATGAGACTTTAACTTTATTTATTTACTTGTTCATGAGAACACTAGTGATCGTTAGACACATGAGACTTGAATATCATGATTATGTGTTTTAATTTATAATATCAAATTATTACTGTGCTCGAGTCTACTGGGTATTTCTATAAAATACTCACGTATTCCTAAAACAAATTTTGCAGATGATGGAGTTGGAGATGAGGCGTACGATGGTGGCTATTAATGATACTTTAGAAATGTTTTATTTGAAATTATAAACTTATTTATTTATTTCAAGTTTATTCCATATTTGAACCTTTTGACCGTTTGAGTAAATTTTATAAAAATATGCAAAATTGAAATTTAATTTTTTTTTCCCGCTCAATTATCATTTTGAAAGTTAGTTTGAGACGATGAAGTGACGTAATGGGTATTTAGAACTCGGGGTGTTTCAGATCTTGAATGTTCATTTGCTCAAAAGGTACTTCCAAAACCTACATCATTACTAATACTTTCTCTATATTAAGAGGATTAACTCCATCAAATATAACATTCATGGATTATTTCACTATTGAAGTTTTGTTGTTAAAAACTCTACAAGCTTTACTAGTAGGAGAATATCCAAGAAATGTTTCAATATCGGATTTTGAATCAAATTTTTCTTTTTATTTGGAATAAAACATTTAAAACCAAATACTTTAACATAACTAATATTGGAAACTCGATTTTTCCAAAGTTCATATGCAGTTTTGATTTTCACTCAACTAACCAAAACTCTATTCATCACGTAGCAAGTGGAGTTAATGACTACGGACAAAAAATATTTAGGTAAATTGATAAGTGCATTTATACCCTTATTTATATGTCTAAGTTAGGATATTCTATTTTCATTCTAAAATAAATTCTACTTATTTGTTTGTTATTTGTTCATGTTTCGAAAAATCTCCCAAAGATCGAGAGAATGAAGGAACTATCAAAAATAATGCGAAAATGGATGAGAATTACAGTTAAAGTGCACAAATGGATAATGATGATGTCAACTGGGACTTACAAGAAATCAACATTGGAGGTCTAAATTGAAGATAAATCAAAGTTGGAAGAAGATTTGAAAATATTTGAAAGTTTGAGGACTAAATAGTTGCAATCAAAAGTTGAAGGGCTAGACATGTAAATAAAGCATAGGGATCTACACATCTGAAAGTTGGAAATTGCACTGAAAACATTGGCCTGCATGGCCACGCCTTCTTAGAAGGTGGTCGGGCGTCCAGACATCGAATTGATGGATTATAAAAAGGTGGCATGCATGGCCACCAACAGTTTTCCTTCGTGGCCGCATTGTTTCCTGTCCTAGCAGGGAAGCACATTTCTATCTTGTCTTTCCCTGCATGCCTAGGTTTTAGGGTACCTATAAATGCAACTTTCCGGGAATGAATTTGGGACCTTTGCACACATATCCAAGAGGCTATATACAACATTCTATCATCAAGATCATTGAAGCAAATTGAAAGCAAAGACATGAGCACTAAAGATTATCAACGGGGAGCAACTTATTGGTGCAAGAGTTCTTTTCTTTGTTAATTTGATATATTCATGATGTTTAGTTATATTATTTACTACGTTTTATTCTATTCAATGATGAACAACTAAACTTTTTTTTGGGATTACCGATGTAGCATAGTTTTATGCTTTTAATTTCATAATTCAAGTTTTACATACATTTTGCATGTGTTGGTCTTATTTTGTTTTTAATGCATAAATTAACTGACATCTAATACCATGGAGTGTTTTCATAATCCAAAAGGTGAGCTAACAACTAGATTTAGGAATAAAATCCAGTAATTGAATGAACGATAGAGATGTAAGTTTGTTATTATTGCGATCTTTATGAGTTCTTGAATTTAATGCAGCCAATTATTATGACCCACTATAGAGATATAAGGTTGACTGAATTAGATACAGTTGAATTAAACTCGAGAGAGGAATTTCATATGCATAAGTGAACTCGATCGAACAAATTTTTAGAATTAAAACTTGAAGAGTGGAATTAAAAGTATTGATTATGTGAAATCATGAATCCCAACATTTTATTCATAACTTTCAAGAACACAATTTGCATCGTTGTTTAATTGCTTTTATTTAGATTATATAGTATATATAAAAATCTCATCTTTTAATTGTTCAAATAAAGTGAGAATTATCATAATTTTGGCGTCGTTACCGACGATTGTTAATTGATATTGATACTCATTAGTTTTTGCTCTACTTTGAACATACTTTTTATAGTTTTTTAAGGAGTTCTAAAAACTGCAATTTGTTTCCTTTTGATGTAGAAATTAAATGAACTTTTCAACATAGGCAATGACAACAGTTGAAAAAATTTCAGCAAAAAATGGCAGAAGATGGAGTTCCAAATGATCCTCAACTTTCGAATCCTATGAATGTAAATCAGTTAAATCAGCAGCAAGCTGTAGTATAGGAGCAAGAGTAGATACCTATAGGGCGACCTTTGAGGGATTACATGATCTCCCCGGTGGATGATATTAGGACTTGTATTGCTCCACCGCGAATTCCAACAAACAACCAAGAAATCAAGACATCCTTGATTACACTGATTCAGCACATATGTGTCTTTCATTGTTTACGTTCAGAAGATCCACATGCGCGTCTCATGATTTTTTAGGAAATAGGTGACATGCACAGAATGAAAAGGGTTCCAGCTAAGGCAATCAAGATGAAACACTTCTTTTTCTCTCTTGCAGCTAATGCAAAATCATGTTTTTATTCATTTCCAGACGAATCTATTACATCTTGGGTTATGTTCAGATAGAAATTTGTGGATAAATTCTTTCTATCGGGCCAAATGTCAAAACTGAAAAGAGAGATCTTAGCTTTTAATCAACAGCCAAGGGAATCAATCTTTGAGGCATGGGAAAGATATAATGAACTGCAAAAACAATGTCCCATTTGTGATATATCTGACTGAATTTTGGTTCAACGATTTTACAATGGGTTGACATATGAAAACAAAAGACGTGGATTCAGCAGTCAGAGGCTCTTTGATGAATATCACTTATGAAGAATCATCTAAAATTTTTGAAAAGATGGCAACCAACAGTTAACCACTAGGTATTCTGATCGAGCAGTAAAAAAGATTGAGGGAGTTTTTGAAATGGATGGACTAATAAAGCAAAATGCAAGAGTTGAAGCTTTAGCTGAAAAATTGGACAGTTTGGGAAAACAGTCATTTCATGTTGTACGAGCAAATTAGTTTTATGAAAATTGTTTTGAAAATCATTGGTTACGTGATTGTCCTGCTACAAATCAAAATCAACCAAATGTAGAGTAGACAAATTATGTGGGGAACAATCAAATGCAGAAAGGACCATATTTTCAAACATACAATCCAGAATAGAGGAAGCATTACAGCTTTTCATGGTCTATTAATAATCAAAATGTCCAACACACGTCGAGATTCCAACAACAGTAAAAACAACAAATTCAACTTAAACATGGCCACGTTTGTGTAGCTTGTGAAAAGTCAATAACATATGTTGCAAACTCAACAGACAAAAATCAAAGAATTGAGGAATCAAGTAGGACAGTAGGCAATGGTGCATCATGTTTTGAATCAACACTTCAATTAGTTCCTAGAAATATTAAAGAAATTGCACATCAACATCCCTTTATAGAAGCCATCAAAAAAATACCAAGCTACACTAAGATCTTGAAGGAGGTGATGTCTAAAAAGAAAAGGCTTGATCAAAGAATTGAGGAATTAGGTAGGACAGTAGGCAGTGGGGCATCATGTTTTAAATCAACACTTCAATCAGTTTCTAGAAATATTAAAGAAATTGCACATCAACATCCCTTTTATAGAAGCCATCAGGAAAACACCAAGCTATGCTATGATCTTGAAAGAGGTGATGTCTGAAAATAAAAGGCTTGATCAAAGAATTGAGGAATTAGGTAGGACAGTAGGCAATGGCGCATCATGTTTTGAATCAACACTTCAATCGGTTTCTAGAAATATTAAAGAAATTGCACATCAACATCCCTTTTATAGAAGTCATCGGGAAAATACCAAGCTACGCTAAGATCTTGAAGGAGTTGATTTCTAAAAAGAAAATGCTTGATCAAAGAATTGAGGAATTAGGTAGGACAGTAGGCAATGGCGCATCATGTTTTGAATCAACACTTCAATCGGTTTCTAGAAATATTAAAGAAATTGCACATCAACATCCCTTTTATAGAAGTCATCGGGAAAATACCAAGCTACGCTAAGATCTTGAAGGAGTTGATTTCTAAAAAGAAAATGCTTGATCAAAGAATTGAGGAATTAGGTAGGACAGTAGGCAATGGCGCATCATGTTTTGAATCAACACTTCAATCGATTTCTAGAAATATTAAAGAAATTGCACATCAACATCCCTTTTATAGAAGTCATCGGGAAAATACCAAGCTACGCTAAGATCTTGATGCAATTGATGTCTAAAAAGAAAAGGCTTGAAGATTACGAGATGGTTTCTTTGAATGAAGAATGCAATGCAATCCTTCATAATAAGCTATTGCCTAAGTTAAAAGATTCGGGGAGTTTCTCTATTTCCTGCATTATTGGTGATTTTGATTTCATAAAGTTTTATGTGACATAGGTTCTAATATTAATTTGATGCCCTACTTCGTGTACATGAAATTGGACGTAGGCGATCCCAATCCAAAGACTATCACATTGTTGCTAGCTGATAGGTCTATTCGATATTAATATGCAGGTTGAGGATGTATTGGTCAAGAAAGAAAAATTTGTGTTTTCTAAAGATTTCATGATCTTAAACATGGAGGAAGATGAGAAAATGTCTTCGATCCTAGGGAAACCATTCCTTGCTATTACACGGACCTTAGTTGATGTTGAAAAAAGGGAGGTAACTTTTAGGATTGAAGATGAACATCTAACATTCAACCTCACTCAGATGGAGAACCATGACCCAAACCTTAAATTGTTCAAAAATTGAGGTGGAACCATCCTTGTGCAAAAAGGAGAAGAAAAAAAGAAAACTCACAACATGAGGCGTTTGAGAGTGTTGAGTGAAAAGCCAAGATAGAAGACAACGCTTCAACACCACATCTTGAACCACCAAAGGAATTCTACCAAAATTCGAGCTTTAGACTATAAACGGAACGCTTGTTAGGAGGCAACCCAATTTTCTATCCTTTTTACTTATTGTGTTTTATTTAACTCCTTGATTGTAGTTTAGGATTTATTTTCAATGACAAAACCTGTCCCGAATCACCCTAATAGACCCGAGACATGACGTGCATCGATGATGGATGTCAGCTAGATGCCAGACCTACCACCAAGGCTGATTGTAAACTAATACCAATCATATGCTAAATAATGAATAATAACTCATTTTGTCAAAATAATTGGGGCCCTAAAAATTGATATTTAAATGCTTCATACTGGTGTGGCTCCAAAATCAACAAGCTCTTCAGGCTTCCAAAACTCATCTACTACCTGTTAAGAAAAATCATAGGAAAATAAAGAGTTGATAGCTCAGTGAGTGGAGAATTTACAAAGTAACTATACTTTCTCATTTATACATTTTTTTATCGAAAATCCGGTTTCACATCAAGTAATACTTCACAGTGTAATGTCATATAATCATAATCAAAATGTGAGGCATTCTCATATTGCTAAAAAAATATCATCTCTAGTCAAATCAATAACATATCTTCATCATATCAATAGAATATTGTAATCACAGTCTGCAATCTCTAGATATGGTCATACCCTAACAAATTGACCAAAAATGTACCCTCAGATAAATATGTAACCTGGTCATATATGCATGGAGCTCCTCTCAGGCTAGTCTCAAAGACCTCTGATAATCAATTCTAGAACACAGTCAAGACCGCCTCAATGAACTATATCATACACAGTCAGACCGCCTCAGGGTAATATCATACTCAGTCAAGACCCCTCAGTAACACGGCCAAGGCCACCTCATTGAACTAGAATAAGTATATAATCTCGGGTACTTTTCTGGCCGGTTACGATTTCACATAATTGTCTCACATTTCATTGATTTTGATCACATGTCTTACATTTCTTTCAATATATAATCATTTCAAAATCTTTCTAATCCCACAAATCTCGTATACTCGTAACATTTCATGATAATCACGAAATTGGACAATTAAATCACATAATCACATTTAACGTAATCATATAAACGATTTATCAATATTGGTAAATTTAGATTTTACACTCACTCGGCTATTTATTGAATAAAACTAATTTGATTGATAAGCTGTGTGTTACACCCTCGAAAATGATGTAATTACTAGGATTCATAACCATTTAATCTTATTCCACAATAGTAACAATTGAAGCAAAGTTCCATTTAACTAATTCCTTTTTATAACCCATTTTGTCTCACTGATTTAATAAAGTCTATCAATATTTCCATAGGTGTTGGCAATATCTATTTCTACATTTGAGTGACCCATTTCGTATCACTATCCATTTCTCTTTAACTAACTTTAACCCCTTACTCCATGTTTCCTTTTTCTTCAATTATTCACTAACCATTCATACACCAAATCACAACCTTACATAACTCATACGAGTACTTCAATACAACACCAAAAATCCAATATTGGTAATATAATTTAACTAACATTTAAAATTTGAAAATCAAAACTGAAACAAAAGAACATTAAAATTCCAGCTCTGACTATTCTCGGCCTGTGTATGCCTTGCGCAAAAAATAATGTTTTAAATTGCTAAAAATGGTAAAGTCAAACTTTAAATCCCAAATCCAAGTGTTTAATATCATATGAGGACAAGAAAAAACAAACAATAAGCTTCTATTTCACAAAACCCAATTCAAAATTTCACCTCCTTTAACATCAATCTTCCAATACATATTCATTTGACATATTCTTGTCTAATAACTCAAATAATATCAATAACTCCTAAAATTTTCGAATTTAAACAAATTTTCTACAAACCCTAAAAATAATTTAACAATATATTCTTACATATATCTAGATTAAAAGAGACAACTAAGAGGTTAAGAGTGAAATCATCACCTTCCGTTTACAAAATCAGCCGACCACCCCCCCCCCCCCCAACACCCCAAATTTTTTCTTCTTTCTTCCCATTTTTTTTTCCCATTTTCTTCTCGGTTTCCTTGTATTCTACGCGCATTCAGCCTCTGTCAACTTTTGTGCTCCAGCCTTTCTATTTGTCACTATCCCCAAAGTAAAACGGATAAAAATATCACTTATCCTCTTGTTTTATTAGATAGATATACTAGGGGATGGCAAAACAGCTCGTCGGCTCGACTCGAAAAAAGCTTGGGCTAAACTCGACTCGATTTCGAGTCGAGCTTTTTTTTTAGAGACGGACTTTTGCTCGGCTCGACTCGAGCCAAAAAAAAGCCAGCTAAAAAAGCTCAATGGGAGCTTGAACAATGAATTTCGACCACGAGTTCGGCTCAACTTGCTATATATACACATTTTCAATAAAAATTTTATGAATTTTTGCTATAAAAATGAGAAAAAAAGTAAAAGCTCGGGACTTGGCCCAACTCGGCTCGGAAAAAGCTCAAGCTAAAACTCGAGTCGAGCTTTATTTTTGGGGACGAGCTTTAGCTCGGCTCGGGCCAAAAAAAGCCCGACCCCAAAAAGCTCGAGCCAAGTTTGAGCATTGATCTTCGGCTCGCGAGCCGGCTCGACTCGGCTCGGCTCGTTGACATCCCTAGATATAAGATAAGAAATGCATAATTACAATTGAGGTCTTGAATCTTCATACAAGATAACATTTAAGTCCAAAACTTCAATTAATTGCAAAGTAAATCTCTAAATTTCCTTTTTCGATCATCTCAACAATCAAACTTTTGTAATTACTAATTAAGCCACAATAAAATCATTTATTCTACTTAAGTCCTTATTTGATTTGACTTCCTTGATTTTTGACTAGCACAAAAAAGGGGTTATCACTATCTTACCCCCTTCAAAGAATTTCGTCCTCGAAATTCACTTGATTAAGCTAGAACCATATAAAAATATTGAACATGTATATGACCATCACTTACACAAGTTACCTCTTCATTAAACGATTTCTCTAATAAAATTTTACTGAACATAGATCTTAATCTATCCCATCTTACGTCGATTTCAAAATCAATCTTATCATGTATTTTAAGTCGAACATTCTTTAACAATACTAGTGACCTTAGGGCATAAATTTAATATGATACCTTCCTACCAAACCTCATAATGAGAATCACATTCTTGAATACTAAATAAATCAACCGTTATCTCATCAATAAATATTGAAATCATGCTTTATATATCATCATAAGGATCAAGAATAGATATTCCCAACTTTTCATGACGCCCAACCTGAGAGAAATTCAATAATTTTCCAAATTGAAGTTCAAGAATACTACTTCTCATGTTCTCCAAACCTCAATTTATGTCATCGTCTAAATTATCCTCCAATGATTACACACTAATACCTAATAACTTTCTTTTACACTTTCATCGCAATAAAACAAGTTCTCAAAATATTTCAGGATCCTATATCCATATAACCTCAAAATGGTCATTTTTTTTTTATCTAATCCATATAATCAACTCCATGAATGACAAATGATAAGTAACCAATCAAATCATTGGAAGCATATCCATTAAACTCAAATTCACGTGTTTTAATCATGTCTCTTCACCCCCAATCTTAACATCATCATTCTACTTAGAACACTTTAAATCCCGTTATAAATCTTTATCATAAATTGAAACACCAATGATCTTTAAATACAAGAACTAATTCCTCCAAAAAATATAATCACTTTCGAGTTCCAAATAGAAAATCTCTTACTCCCAAAACCCTCAATAACATGTACTCTTTCTATCCCATTAAACAAATAAGGAGACATTTTAATGAAATTCCATAAAGAAACAATAGTGTCACTTATTCCATAGAATTTCTACACTTTTATTCCACAAAAATATCAAGTCTGTATCACCAATGAATAAGACTTCCGAAAATCAAATAAAGAATCTTCATCAAGATTACATAACCTAAAGATACATTTCCACAATAAGTAAACGTCACACTGATGATCATCTTAAACTTTAAACAACCCAGTAAGTTCTATGTATATCCCATGGCAAATAAATCTCAGTATGAATAGAATACGTTATTCATATCTTAAAGTACAATCAACAATAAGTAATCAAAACCGTATCACCAAAATCTTAAATAAATTCATCTTATGATGTGATCCGATACGGGGATCACCAAAAACACGCGGAATTAAACGCCGGAAAGCTCTAAAATCCAAGATAGTAGACGGTAACAATGCAACCCCGACCTCACGACGCAAGAACTATGGGTATATTAAACCCAAAACCCGTTACAATGCGGAGATAAGAACCACAAAGGGGAAACGCCACAAAGGTTGTCAAATCCTTTGATAAGTTCAATTTGTTCGACGAGAACACGAAGAAAATTAAGGGAATATCTCACCTTCAATATCATTAATCTCAAGAATAAAAGTTTTGTCTTACAATGCTGAATAAAGCCATATATATAGGCTTAACAAAATAAAGCAACTAAAAATAAACTAGAATTCAACCTAAACTAAAAAGCCCAAAATTAGGTTTTAATTACGGCGCCAAGTTACGGCCATGACTTATACTCTTACGGCCGTAAGCAAGCTACGGATTAAAATTGAAAACATATGTTACAGCCGTGAAAATGCCCTTTACGGCCGTAATCAAACAATAAAGCAGCACGTGATTCACGGCCGTAACCACCATTCTTACGGCCGTAACATTCCTCAGGCAAAAACAGGCAGAACGCTTGTTACGGCCGTAAGATATTCCTCACGGCCGTAAAAATGAAATTGAAAGCATTTACGGTCGTAACATATTGATCACGGCCGTAACACATGATTGGAATTTGAGGCAGAATGTTCATTACGGCCGTAAGCTAGTTATTTACGGCCGTAATTCAAGATTTTCCGGATTTCTCAATTAATTTATTTCCTTTTATTATTTTAGGTTGTTTTCCTATTTTAGAATTTTAGTATAATTAGGATTCTATTTTGAGTAATTAGATGCTAGGTTTTCTTGCTTATTTATATTGCTTTTCATCATTGTAAACATTAGACAAGTTTGAGTTGATTAATAAAATTTGTGAGAGGATTCTCCAAAATTGAGAGGTTGAGTTATTCCCTTGTTTTTGAACTTATCAAAAGATCCGATCTTTGTGGCGTTCTTCCAGCAAACTTATCAAATATTCGCAAGAATATTTGTGGCGTTTCCAAATTCGATACTTATCAAGGAAATTGACAAGTCCTTGTGGCGTTCACCAATCTTGGTTCTTCAATCCGCATCGCCATAAATCGCGTCGTGATTGTCGGGTCAAGGCTTTATCGTCGTTCTATCTTTATTTATCATTGTTTGTCTTGTGTCGATCTGATTTAGATCTTTCCTAGGTTTTAATTATCGTTATTCCGCGTGTTCGACGAGATTCCCCGACTGAGATCGCGTCATCTGGTATCAGAGCTTGGATCTATTTCAGATTCTTGCGTTTCTTGATTTTTCTTGATTTTTTTCGTGTTCTTCGCGTTCTTCGTGTCAGTCATAAATTTTTCCAGTTTGATCTATAAGAGTCAGTCCCAAAAATTCAAAAGTGTTTTTCTTCTTCGTTTTTCATCCAAATTCAGTTCCGTTTTTTCTGCCATACTCGTAGTCCAATTCTTTGGCAGATTATTAAAAAAAAAAAAAAAAATTCCGAAAATTTTCAAATACTCCCAATTATTCCAAATTTCCTTGTTGGTGTCTAAAAATGTCTGATAGAGAGGTTTCCACATCTTCATCTTCTATTGGAGACAGAAAACAGCACAGGGGTGTGAACAGAAGGAATGAACAGGGCAACAATGATATGGCAGCAATGAGGGCGCAGTTTGAGAGGCTTATGGCACAGATGGAAAATCGGGGTGCCGAGCGGGATCAATCTCATGATGGTTCTCGGGTTAGGAGAAATAATAGGCGTGAGGTTGGTGTGGATGATGAAGGCATGGGTAGTGAAAGTGGAAGTATATCGTTGGGAAGTATGCAAAGGAGGGATAGAGGAGATAGGCACGAAAGAAGGCATGATAGGGAGCGTCGGGATGCTAGGAGGCATCGTGGGGGTAGAGGTGATGTTGATGACGACCTTGGGAAAATTAAAGTGAAAATACCATCGTTCCAGGGTAGGAGTGATCCGGAGGCATACTTGGATTGGGAGAAAAAGGTCGAACGGCTTTTTGATTGTCATAATTATTCGGAAAAGAAGAAGGTGAAATTAGCCGTGATTGAATTCATCGACTACGCAAATATTTGGTGGGATCAACTAGTTACGGGTAGGAGGAGGAACCTTGAGGAGCCGGTGGAGACTTGGGGTGAATTAAAAACCATAATGAGGAAGCGGTTTGTGCCGACTCATTATTATAGGGATATTTACCATAGGCTGCAGGGTATGACTCAGGGATCGAGGAGTGTAGAGGATTATCACAAGGATATGGAGGTAGCGATGATTCGGGCTAATGTGGTGGAGGATCGGGAAGCTACGATGGCTAGGTTTTTAAGTGGGCTAAATAGAGATATAGCCAATGTCATTGAGCTGCAACTGTAGCGACTCAGAATTTTTACGCAATTTTATAATTATTTTTAATATTTAGAAAATTGTGTCGCTACTATTTCACTCATTGTTTTGAAATTAACGCCGCGACGGATTCGTCTAGCCAAGTCAAGAAATATCGAATTTGTTCGATTTTAAATTAAAATCCGAATTTCTAAAATTATGTTATTTTAATTATTTATTCAAAGTATTATTTCAAAATCATATTTTCAGTCCAAAAACATATCTGTTTCAAATACTATCTTGATCGAAGTTAGTCAAATTTTTAGTTAATTATCCTAAACTAATCTTATTTAATCTAAAGCTAATCACATTCACGTTTTTTTTTCTTCACCTTTACAACTAATATTCCCCAAACATCATCATCCTCATATTCCCCAAACATCATCATCCTCAGCACCACTTTATCTTTAGCCGAAAGCTACCTTCACCTTCATTGCTGGACCACCAATTCCACTTACCTCAATCCCACAATATTTATTTCAGCCACCAAAACAGAGTTCTGAATACAGCGAGCAAACAGCATAAATTCCAATCCACCACTGCCTCATTCAGATCAAATTCACCAGCTTCTCTGCAACATCACAATCCAAAACATTGGCGGCATCACCCCAATTACATCACCAAACTGCACAATTCAACCCAGCCATCACCACTGCAGTATTAACCCAACTGCACAATCCGTAATCAGCAGCAGCACCACCCTTCACGACCAAGCCTCACTTTGCAAACCACAACCTGCTTTAACCAGAATCACCACCTCCAGCTCCAGTCACCAATTCCTCCATTAACTCCAAGATCGCCTCTGCAGTCACTCGCGACCACTACCGCCTCAACACCGCAGTCCAACCACCAAACTCTGCCCACTATCATAAATCAAACACTCAAAATCCAAACCAAAAACCCAGGATTTAACGTAAACCAGTTACTTACCTCAAGCGCTGCTCCCTTCGCCGGAATCTCAAAACCCAATCGCGAACTCCAAGCCTCGGTTTAGCTATATCTCGCACCTAAACTGCACAAAAACCTAACCTATTTCACCCTCATCCCTCGCCGCACCCAGTGCCGGTATTGCGCCGGCGAACCGCCGGTATAAGATCGGATCGCACTTCCGTCTCTCGTTTCTCTCTCGCCTGTCTCACTCTGTCTGAAAATTGAGAGAGAGAATAACTATCTGAGGATATTAATATTAATTTTCAAAATTTGCACTTTGGTCCCTAAAGTTTTAAAGTTATTTCAAATCAGTCCTCAAGTTTTGAAATGTTTCAAATCAGCCCCTATGATTTTAAAACAATCCAATTCAGTCCCTTTTAGTTTCAAAGGTTTTATTTCAGTCCTTTCAGCTTTTAAGCCTTTCAATTCAGTCCCAAAGCTTTAAAATGATTTACTTCAGCCCTTTAACTTTAAACTCTTTTATTTTAGTATCTGCTGATTTACTTTTAAGCCCAAGTTTCAAAAGTATTCATTTTAGTCCCTCAACTTTCAAAATATTCATTTTAGTCCCTGAACTTTGAAAATATTCATTTTAGTCCCTCAACTTTCAAAACATCAATTTTAGTCTTCAAATTATAATTTATCATTTTGAACTATATATTCGATAGACTAAAGTGACTTATTGGCTAAGACGAAGCGTACGGAGAATTTAAAGAAATTGAAGTCATTCCCGCTCAACTTTGCACTCGTCGGATTTAAGGTAGACTCGCACTTATTAATTGATTTAAATTATGATTTCATATGAATGTCATGTGACTTGTGAAAGTCAATTTTTAAGAAAAGCAAGTATGTTTTTATGAAAGGTAAATATACCTTATGTTGTTATGAAAAGTAAGTATGTTTTTATGAAAAGAAAATATACTTTATGTTTTTACGAAAAATAAGTATACCCTATGCTTCACGAAAATGTTTTTTTGGATCATTGCTATGAAATCAATCTACCAAGATTGTTATGGGTCCCATATGATAAGTTATGATATGTTAAGGGGACCGGAGTTTTAGTAGCGCTACACATAAGAATTCTTGCCACGAAGTTCGGTAGCATTCTTGTGTCTCCTATGTTTATGAGGATTTGCCACGAAGTTCGGTAAAATTCCTATGTTTCCATATGTTTATGAGGATTTGCCACCTAAGTTCGGTAAAATTCCTGTCGCATATGTTTATGAGGATTTCGATCCTATCTTATGTTATGATGCAATTGATCCCTATGAATTTCAAAAATTATGCTTGGTATACTTACTGCATAAGAATTCTTGCCACCGAAGTTCGGTAAAATTCTTATGTTTATGAGGATTTCGATCTTATCCTATGTTATGATGAAAAGGATCCCTATGCTTTCAAAAGAAAATTATGCTTGGCATAATTAAAATGTTTTTATAAGTATATGGTTTTCAAAGAGCTGTTTTCAAAGAGCTATTTTCAAAGAGCTTATGATTTTCAAAATATGTCCCGTGCTGTAATGCACAATATGAGTTTTATCAAGAGCCGTTTTATAAAGAAGCTCTATCAATGCCCGTTTTATAAAGAGCCGGGATTTATGTGTTTAATCATCTTATAAATTAAATTAATTTGCGATAAGTCTACTGAGTATTTCCCCCATGAAATACTCACCCTACTTTTTAACAGTTTTGCAGATTTCGGAGACGGTGGCGAGCGATGAATGATGGTGGCAATAATCGTTAAACGGTTGAAAGTTTGACGTTAATGATTTCCGTATTTTTCCAAACAATCGAATAATTTAGAGAAGTTCATTTATTTGAGAAATTATGACATTGTCAATTTCTTTACAAAATTAATGGTTCGATTTACTATTTCAAATGGTTTCATAAATGTTTCAATTTTATCGGCCATTACAGTTTATTTAATGTTGCAAAAAAAACGAATTTCAATTATTTCTTCCGCAAAAAAAAATATTATTCGAAAAAATTTAGACAGAAAATGACGTAGTGAATCGGGTATACGGAACTCGGGGCGCTACAAGTTGGTATCAGAGCTAGGCAGCGAGACACTCACACTCTTATCCTACATCACAACCTAAGCAGGAATCCAACGATGAACATAACCCGAAAGGGAAGGAGGAGCCTACAACGAAAGGTAAAAATATTTCTGATTCTCAAACTACTCGGGATAGAAATGTTAAATGCTTTAAGTGCTTGGGTAGGGGTCATATAGCATCCCAGTGTTCAAATAAGAAACTAATGATCTTACGTGATAACGGTGAAATTAGTTCCGAGGATGAATTTAAGGGAATGCCTAAGTTAGTGGATGTTGGGACTAGTAGTAGTGATGAGGAAGGATTGACCTATCCTGAAAAAGAAACACTTGTTAATCGGCGTGTCCTTAGTGCTAGGGCTCGGGTAGATGAAATTGGCGAGCAAAGGGATAATCTTTTTCATACTCGATGCTTGGTGGGCAAAAAGGCTTGTAGTATGGTGATTGACGGGGGAAGTTGTACTAATGTGGTTAGTACAATGTTGATTAATAAATTGGGCTTAAGCTTGATGAAACATCCAAGCCCTTATAAATTGCAATGGCTGACCGAGTCAGGGGAAATTAAGGTAAATAAACAGGCTAGGGTCAATTTTGCAATCGGGAGTTATAAGGATGAGGTGGTCTGTGACGTGGTACCTATGCATGTTGGTCATATATTGTTGGGGCGACCCTGGCAACATGACAGGAGGGTAGTGCATGATGGGTTTAAGAATCAGTATTCATTTGCGAAGGGTGGGAAGAAATTTACATTTGTTCCGTTATCTCCAAAAGAAGCTCAAAAGGATCAATTGAAAATCAAAAGTGAGTTTGAAAAAATAAATAAGAGTGTTGAGGCCACGACCTCAGAAAAAGGAGAGGGTGTGAAAGTTGAAAACAAGAGAGTTGAGGCCACGACCTCAGAAAAAGGAGAGAATGAGTGCAAAAAGAAAAGAGAGTCCACCCCCAAATTGAGTTTATTTGCACATAGGTTGGTGTACAGGGATCCACGCCTTGCACTTAACCGAGCTAACAATTTCCTCCCCAGTTCTTTAAAATCTGTTTTGCAGGGACATAAATCAAGCCATGCATTTAAGACGGGGCAGAAATTTATTGGCCAGAATAATCAGCACAAAAGTCTAAAGGATTGCACAAAGCTTACACGTGATCAACGAGCCCGGAAAAGCAGGAGTCTGAAAAGTCGACCAAAAATGGATTCGAAGTCGAATCCTTTTCAAGAGAGGGAGTATGATGTGATCCGGACCAGGCATCGAAGGGCGAAGTCGAGCCATCGGCAATATGATAGTGATCTACGTGCAAAACGGAGCAAGTTCCGTGTTGGGGTCGAGCCGAGAAGAGGAAAGGATCGAGCAGAGACAGGAAATCAAACAATAAAGCAGCACGTGATTCACAGCCGTAACCACCATTCTTACGGCCGTAACATTCCTCAGGCAAAAACAGGCAGAACGCTTGTTACGGCCGTAAGATATTCCTCACGGCCGTAAAAATGAAATTGAAAGCATTTACGGCCGTAACATATTGATCACGGCCGTAACACATGATTGGAATTTGAGGCAGAATGTTCATTACGGCCGTAAGCTAGTTATTCACGGCCGTAATTCAAGATTTTCCAGATTTTCCGGATTTCTCAATTAATTTATTTCCTTTTATTATTTTAGGTTGTTTTCCTATTTTAGAATTTTAGTATAATTAGGATTCTATTTTGAGTAATTAGATGCTAGGTTTTCTTTCTTATTTATATTGCTTTTCATCATTGTAAACATTAGACAAGTTTGAGTTGATTAATAAAATTTGTGAGAGGATTCTCCAAAATTGAGAGGTTGAGTTATTCCCTTGTTTTTGAACTTATCAAAAGATCCGATCTTTGTGGCGTTCTTCCAGCAAACTTATCAAATATTTGCAAGAATATTTGTGGCGTTTCCAAATTCGATACTTATCAAGGAAATTGACAAGTCCTTGTGGCGTTCACCAATCTTGGTTCTTCAATCCGCATCGCCATAAATCGCGTCGTGATTGTCGGGTCAAGGCTTTACCGTCGTTCTATCTTTATTTATCGTTGTTTGTCTTGTGTCGATCTGATTTAGATCTTTCCTAGGTTTTAATTATCGTTATTCCGCGTGTTCGACGAGATTCCCCGACTGGGATCGCGTCACTTGCATTGCCTGCTTGATTCTTTTGGCTCTTTGTCTCGTTATTGGTCCTACGGGCACGTGCAACGGGTCAACGCTCGTTGAGCCACTCCGGAACTCATCATCCCCTCCTTGTTGAAAAGGATTCGTCCTCGAATCATCACCTGCATCAAACAGAGAAAGATCAGCAACATTAAAAGAAGTAGACACGTTATACTCACCTGGAAGATCGAGTTTATATGCATTCTCATTTATCTTTTCAAGGATCTGAAAAGATCCGTCGCCTCTTGGCTGCAACTTCGACTTTCTTTGGGTTGGAAATCGCTCTTTTCGCAAGTGCACCCACACCCAATCACCCGGCTCGAACGTCACTTGCCTCCTACCTTTGTTGGCATGAGTCGCATAACGCTCATTTTTCTTTTCAATTTGCCCTTTCACCTTCTCATGAAACTCTTCACAAGCTTAGCTTTTTTTGCCCGTCCAAACTGCTCCGTTCATCTGCAGGTAAAGGAATTAAATCAAGAGGAGTTAGCGGGTTGAAACCATAAACAACTTCAAAAGGTGAACATGAAGTAGTAGAATGCACAGATCGATTATAAGCAAATTCCACAAATGGAAAACATTCCTCCCAACTTTTTAAATTATTATTTATTATAGTGCGCAAAAGTTGGATTAATGTCCTATTAACTACCTCCGTTTGGTCATCAGTTTGCGGGTGACATGTAGTAGAAAATAATAATTTAGTACCCATCTTCCCCCACAAGACTTTCCAAAAGTAGCTTAGGAACTTAACATCCCTATCAGACACAATACTCCTAGGTACCCCATGGAGTCTCACAACCTCCCTAAAGAATAGGTCAGCTATGTTTGTTTCGTCATCAGTTTTATTACAAGGAATAAAATGCGCCATTTTGCTAAACCTGTCTACCACCACAAATATCGAGTCTCTACCTTTTTTTCTCCTAGGCAGACCTAACAAAAAATCCATGGATATATCTACCCAAGGTTCATTAGGTACGGGCAAAGGTGTATACAAATCTTGTGGTAAGACTCTAGACTTAGATTGCTTACAAGTTATGCACCTTTCACAAATATGGTGAACATCCTTTTTCATTTTAGGCCAATAAAAGTGCTCTTGTAAAGTTTCTAATGTCTTAATAACTCCAAAGTGTCCCATTAACCCCCTACCATGAGCCTCACGCACTAGCAATTCACACATAGAACAATTAGGCACACAAAGTTTACTTTCCCTAAACAAATAGCCATCATGCCTATAAAATTTATCAATTGCACCTTTTTCACATGAAGCGTAAATGATAGAAAAATCAGTGTCATTAGCATACATACCTCTTATATATTCAAACCCAAGCAACTTCGCATTTAAAGAGTTTAGAAGTACGTACCTGCGAGAAAGGGCATCTGCTACCACATTCTCCTTACCTTGCTTATAGCGAATGACGTATGGAAAAGTCTCAATTATCCAACGGGCGTGTCTTTTGTTTAGCTTACCTTGTCCCTTGAGGTGTTTCAGTGACTCGTGATCAGTGTGTATGACGAATTCCTTTGGCCACAGATAGAGCTGCCATGTCTCCAAGGCACGAACAAGAGCATAAAGCTCCTTGTCGTAGGTAGGATAATTCAAAACTTCCCCACTCAACTTTTCACTGAAAAATGCAAGCGGCCTTTTTTCCTGCATAAGAACGGCTCCAATACCTATTCTTGATGCATCACATTCCTGATGCATCACATTCAATCTCAAAGGTTTGGTTAAAGTTAGGTAAAGCCAAAACCGGTGCAGATCATAACCTATCCTTAAGCATTTTTAAAGCATTTTCTTGTACTATCCCCCAATGGAATCCTACACTTTTCTTGACTATTTCTGTGAGTGGTGCTGCAAGTGTGCTAAAGTCTTTAACAAATCTCCTATAAAACCCAGCCAACCCGTGGAAGCTCCTAACCTCCGTAATACTTTTGGGAGTTGGTCATTCTTTAATAGCACGAATTTTCTCCTCATCTACCTCAACACCATTAGCACTAACGACAAAACCAAGAAAAATTACCTTTTCCATGCAAAAAGTACACTTTTTAAAATTAGCATATAGTTTTTCAGTTTTCAAAACTTCCAAAACAGATCTTAAATGTTCAATGTGATCACCTAAGTTCTTACTATATACCAAAATGTCATCAAAGTATACCACAACGAATTTACCAATGTAAGCACGCAAGACATGATTCATTAATCTCATGTAAACCATATTTGATTTTGAAGGCGGTTTTCCATTCATCACCTTCTTTCATACGAATTTGGTGATAACCACTCTTAAGGTCTATTTTGCTAAAAATACAAGCACTATATAGTTCATCAAGCATGTCATCAAGTCTAGGTATGGGATGGCGATACTTTACCGTAATATTGTTGACTGCTCTACAATCCACGCACATCCTCCAAATCCCATCTTTTTTTGGCACCAACAAAACTGGTACTGCACATGGGCTCATGCTTTCCCTAACATAGCCATTTTTCAACAGCTCTTCAACCTGCTTTTGTAGCTCTTTGGTCTCTTCGGGATTGCTCCTATAAGCTGGCCTGTTTGGGATGACTGCTCCCGGCACGAAGTCAATCTGGTGTTCAATCCCTCGAATTGGCGGCAGCCCACTAGGAATCTCCTCGGAAAATAAATCTGCAAATTCCTGCAAAAGAGACACAGCTAAACTGGGGAGGGAGTGGTTAGCTTCACCGAGTACAAGGAGAGATTCCTTATACATGAGTAAAATCACTGGTTTATTTGTAGAAATAGCTTTGGTGATATCACTCTGTTTTTGCGTAGAAGCTCACCTTTGTTTTCTCTCTTTTATGTTTACTGGCACTCTTCACACCCTCTCCTTTTTCTGGGATCGTGGTCCCAACTCTCGGTTTTTCACACAACTCTCCTTTTTCCGGGATCGTGGTCCCGACCCTCTTCTGTTCACTCAACTCTCCTTTTTCCGGGAGCGTGGTCCCGACCCTCTTTCTCTCTTCCTCACTTTTTAATTTCAATTGGTCTTCATAGACCTGTTGAGGTGATAAATGCATTAGTTTGATATTTTTCCCATCCTTAGTGAAGGTATACCTATTTTTAAAGCCATCATGAATAACCTTCCTATCGAATTTCCATGGCCTTCCCAACAAGATGTGCCCCACATGCATGGATACCACATCGCAAACCACCCTATCTTCATACTTCCCAATCTCCAAATCAACTACCACATGTTTATTCACCTTAATCTCACCCGATTCATTTAAACATTGTAGCTTATATGGCCTAGGGTGTTTTAGTATAGGTAGGCATAATTTCTCCACTAGAGTAGTGCTAGCAACGTTCGCACAACTACCACCATCTATTATCAAACTACACACCTTGTTATTCACAAAGCACCTAGTATGAAATATATTTTCTCGCTTCTCACCCGACTCTTCCACCTTAACTTGAGTACTAAGGGCTCTCCTAGTGACAAGTGATTTAGCTACTGCATAGTCCCCATC
The DNA here is from genome assembly GCA_963555705.1 of Ligustrum vulgare. NCBI lineage: Eukaryota > Viridiplantae > Streptophyta > Magnoliopsida > Lamiales > Oleaceae > Ligustrum > Ligustrum vulgare. The sequence goes on along the minus strand of OY743173.1, from coordinate 33,328,396 downwards.
ATCATTTTCACTAACATCCTCTAGAGCTGGCATATCCTTATACTCATCCTCCACTTCTCCCTCTTTCTCATCCTCCGAACTTAATACCCCGTCACGCATAACCAATATTCGTTTATTTGGACATTTTGAAGAAATATGTCCTAAGCCGGAACATTTAAAACAACGAATATCTCTAGTCCTAGGAGTTTGAGAATCAAAAGCAATTTTACCTTTGTTGGGTGGCTCTATTTTTCCCTTTGGTGCCTCAAATTTATTTTTCTGCACAACCCCATCATTTTTAGAAGTCCCACTCCATGTAGACTTACCAAAAGAATTGGAACTTGTAGAGAATTTTGAAGTTCCCTTCCTTTTTTATTGTCGCTCCACTTTCATGGCCATGTGAAGCATCTCCTCCAAATCGATATAATGCTGCAATTCAATAACATTAGCAATATCTCGATTTAAACCATTTAAAAACCTAGCCATGGTTGCCTCCGGGTCTTCCTCTATATCTTCCCTAATCATGGCAACCTCCATCTCCCTATGGTAATCCTCCACACTCTTACTACCTTGGGAAAGGGTTTGTAGTTTTTGGTAGAGATCCCTATATTAATGTCCAGACACAAATTGTTTTCTCATAAGGGCCTTCAACTCATCCCAAGTTTCAATAGGCCACTCCCCATTCCTCCTTTTACTAGTAACCAATTGATCCCACCATACTATAGCATAATCAGTAAATTCTACGACTGCGAATTTAACCTTTTTAGTTTCAGAATAATTATGACAATCAAAAATTAATTCTACCCTCTTTTTCCATTCAAAATAAACGTCCGGATTACTCCTACCCTGAAACGAGGGAATGGACATCTTAATGTTACCAACATGTCCATCTATATCATCCCTACGATCACGCCTATATCCCTATCACGTCTTTCTTCCCGATCTCGTCTCCTACCAACACTAGTAATAGATAATTCACCACTATCCTCATCACTATCAACAACCTCAACACGTTCATTCCTAGCTCTAATTTGTGGGTTGAAGTCATACCTTAGTGGCCTCCGTAAATTAGGGAAATTGCGTGGTTGTTCCGGATTATTAGGTTTTTCCACATTTACGCCGGATTGTGTACCAAATTTTGCTTCCAACTTGGCATCCAACCTCGCCTCCAATTTTGCAAAACGTTCCTCCACCATTGCAAGCATTTTAGAATCTTGAAGATCCCTTTCCGTCGACGAAACTTCCTTCTGTGACATGGTTAGTAATAAAGAAAAGAGAAAAAAAAATTAAATAAAGATCCTCACGTGTTTTATCACTCGTGTATCACTCGATTTTGGCTTTTTCCCTCTATTAATCTCACCACTCTGCCTTTTTCCTCTCTATTCCCTTTTTCCCACGTTCTCAAAGAACCCACCAAACTAGTCACGGATTTGGTCCTTGTGGAATAAACCCCAAAGTGAAAATAAGGAAAGTTGATGGAAAAATTGAAATTAGGAAATTTGAAGATGGAATTATGGAAACAAGAATTTTATCGCAAGAAGAAGTTTTATGGAATAAGGAATTTAATGGAAACAAGAATTGTTAGAAAGATTTGCCAAAGATTATTTTCTTGATTTCTTGTTCAAATCAACAACACTTCCTTTTTTTTTTTTTTGTAATTTTCGGAAATTTTTTTTTTTTCTACTCAACAAAATTAATCAAGAACAAGAAACAGAAATTGGAAAATCTTGAATTTCTGACGAATTTCAAGAAACAAGAATTGGAATGAAATTTTTTTTTTTGAATGATTAATAACTGGAAATAAAAGAAAAAGAACTGGAATACTAAATAATTGGATTTAGAGACAGGCTCTGATACCAAATGATGTGATCCGATACGAGGATCACCAAAAACACGCGAAATTAAACGTCGGAAAGCTCTAAAATCCAAGATAGTAGACGGTAACAATGCAACCTCGACCTCACGACGCAAGAACTATGGGTATATTAAACCCAAAACCCGTTACGATGCGGAGATAAGAACCACAAAGGGGGAACGCCACAAAGGTTTTCAAATCTTTTGATAAGTTCAATTTGTTCGACGAGAACACGAAGAAAATTAAGGGAATATCTCACCTTCAATATCATTAATCTCAAGAATAAAAGTTGTGTTTAACAATGCTGAATAAAGCCATATATATAGGCTTAACAAAATAAAGCAACTAAAAATAAACTAGAATTCAACCTAAACTAAAAAGCCCAAAATTAGGTTTTAATTACGGCTCCAAGTTACGGCCGTCACTTATACTCTTACGGCCGTAAGCAAGCTATGGATTAAAATTGAAAACATATGTTACTGCCGTTAAAATGCCCTTTACGGCCGTAATCAACCTTTTGAACAAAAAAATATAAAATCTGCTAACTCTATTTACGGTCGTGAGGATTTGGTTTACGGTCGTAAATCCCCTTCTGCTTAATTTCGCGTTTGTAGTGTTACGGCCGTAATTTTGGCTTTACGGCCGTGATTTCAGGATTTACGGCTGTGAATCAGCTGCTGCCCGATTTCTTGTTCTTCCTTGATCCCAATGCATTGCAATAACTTTGGCTCCTTTTCCACATTGTTATGCAACGTAAATGAAGTCTTTGCACTAGAGCACTCGTCCATCCACGCTTGCATGAATCCTTGCATTGCCTGCTTGATTCTTTTGGCTCTTTGTCTCGTTATTGGTCCTACGGGCACGTACAATGGGTCAACGCTCGTTGAGCCACTCCGGAACTCATCATCTTATCTTGTAACTAAGAAGAATCTTCCCAATAGCAAGTCACATTTCATAATAATCCAACAAATGATCAAGATAAGATTAATTACTTAATAACTCAAATATCATCACACTGTTCTTCTATAGGACAGTCATCATATCCATTAACCTGCTATTCACCATATCTTGTAGTAATCATGTAACATATAACTTATCATCATATCGTATGACCTCAATATTTAATAATATCAATTTTCTTAATATCACAAAATAATAACTATCACTTTTATCACATGAACCTTCATACATCAATATACCACTAAATTTCATAAATTAATCTCTCAATCAGAATAAATCTTCAATTCCACAATTCTTTACTCTTTCTTCAAACAATAGATTACCCACAATAAGTAATCCTTCTAAAATCTATCCGTATTTTTCTCACATCTCTAACAACTAAATTACCCAAAATTAATCGAAATAATAGAAGTCACATGAATGTTATTTCCTCACTATGTAATTGATAAGTGTATTTTATACACTTATTTATCTGTCAAAATTAGGATATTATTTTGTTTTTCTTGAATAAATTCTACTTAATTGTTATTATATATTATTATTTCAGGTTTTACCCCAAAATCAAGAAAAATGAAGAATTGAAGCAATCACACAATAATTGGAAGAAAAAACTCGATTTTGGATGCAATTGGCAATAAAACGAAGACAAGGGGCCAACTTATATTTTCTTGAAACAATTGAGGCTTAAGAATAAAATTTATTCAAATTTAATTTGGTTTTCGAAACCAATTCAAATTGGACTCTTGGGAATTTTAATTGAAGTTGAATTGGGAGTTTATTGGAGAATAGATGTATACACGAAAGGGCCGTGAAAAAGGGAGAATAGGGAGAGCCGTGTGAGAAAGCTTCAAATAGAGAGGGACGGCTGCTGGCTGGGGAATAAATAGTGGCTTCTTCAAAGAATTGATTGATGGTAGTTGGCTATTTATGTGGGGAGAATAAAAAAAAATGGAAGGAATTCACAGGTTTGCAATTGAAGTTAACGGCTGGGAGACAAGGTTTATATTTATATACAAATTAAGGGGGTTTATTCAATTGAAATTTCGAAAGACATTTAAAGACTTTTTTTGATGGACTTTTTTTAATGAATTTCATTAAATTTTATTGACTTTTATGGATTTATATAGACTTTTAAAGACTTTCGTGGACATTTATTTAAAAGACTTTCATATACTTTCAAAAACTTTTATAGATTGATTTAAAAAACTTTCAAATACTTTTAAAGACTTTTATTTTTTAATAATTGAAAAACATAAACGCTAATAGATTAATTTTCGTATGATGTGAATATGAATCGTTAAAAAAAAAAGCGTGAGAAATATAAATAGTTTTAAGACAGAGAAATGTTTGTGATTAAAAAAATGGGGGGAAAATAAAATCGCATTTGATATCGACATAAAAATTGTACTATGTTCATAAAAAAATTTCTAGAGAAAATTCTTGAATCACTTTACTTATTATTATTTGTTTTGACACAATTTATTTATTATTTTTCTATAAGATCTTATGGAATTTTAGTTAGATTTATTTTCATAAAAAAATCGAAAAAAATGATGAAAAAAAAGAGAGTCCAAATATAAAGAAAAATATTTAAAATAAAAAATACAAAAAGTTGAAGAGAAGAGAAATAATGATTTGTTTAGTCAAATATTTAAGGTTTCTAAAAATAATATGAAATAAGAAAAACATAAAATAAATAAAATTACAATTTAAAAGAATTTTTTTTTTATAAAAGTCTTTCAAAATCTTGGAGGTTAATGAGAGACAAATAAAGAGATTTTGTGGTTGTACTTTATGTTTAGAAGTTAGTACATAGAGGATTTCGTAGGAGTCTTTAAAAATCATTGATAATTTGAATAACACGGGACTTTTAAAAACTTTTAAAAGTCTTTATACAATACACCATGACTTTAAAAGACATTTTAAGAGTCTATTAAAATCTAGATTGAATAACTCAAGATTTTAATGTATTTAAAAAAGTCTAAATTGAATATCCCTAAACTTTTAAATTCCATCAAAGTCTTCAAATTTTCTTTCAAATCATAATTAAATAAACCCCCCTAAATTTTGTTGGCTGTGTGTGTTGGGAGAAAAACAAAAGCTGGGAATTAAAGCAAAACAGGGGCTGACTGGTGAATGAATTGAGAGGATACATTTGTGCGGCAGTGATATGGATTCCCATACACACAGAAGCAAACGGTTGGCAGCAACAAAGGAAGGAAGGACTCGGCTGTGCATTGATGGTGATGTTAATTCTTCAATTATTCAAACTCTAAGTTTTATTTTTATTATTTATTGCTTTTTATTCCACAAATATGAGTTGCTAAATTTTAAATCGGGATTGACGATATAAATTTAATGTTTTTAGTTTAATTTTGATTCTCAAGTTGGTGCTTTAATTTCATGTATTGATTTTATTATTGCGTTTAATGCTTGAATTGCTTGATCACCAATTCATGATTTAATGGTTGTTTTTCATAATTCGAGAGGTTATTTAACAATTAGATCACGTAATAAAATCTGGCAATTTCAACAAAAAGACAGAGATATGAATTTGTGGTTTCTTGTGGTCATTTATGAATTCCTAAATAATTTAATGCATTTAACTAAGGAGAACTCTGACTCACTGTAGAGATACATGGTTGAGTTAGTTAAATAAGCCTAATTTGAATTCGAGAGAGGTGAATTAGATATATGCGTGAATTCGATCAAATACAATTTTAGAAAACAACTTGAGATGAGAAATTAAGTTAGAACATTATTTCGAAAATCATTAGTCCCGATATTCATTTAATTGTTCAAAAATCCACCACTTTATTTCTTACTTTTATTAGTTGCTTTTACTTTTAAATTTTTAGTTTTATTTTAATTGCATTGTTTATTTCATTGATTTTCAATTCTTTATCATATTTTTAATTATTTGCAATTTATTTTATTGGTTAATTTTTATTTTAGTCTAAGAATTTTAGAATCGAAGTAAATTTATAACGAATAAACAGTCCTCGTGAGATCGACAACCTAGACTCAAAAGTCCACTTCACTACTTGTTAGCGATATCGTGCACTTGCGATTTCAAACCAACAGTAATATACCCAACAATATATATTATCCACCAATCAACAATTCAACATTCAACACAATATCATCAGCTTATCCTGTGCGAGAAATATTATCATATACTATAATTATAAAGTATCATAATTTCTAAATCATCACATATAAGTTATCAACACGTACTACAAAATTCAAATAATACTAATAATCAATTAACTCCCAAACAATTAAGAATCTTCACAATATTGACACAATATTTTCCTACACTTATCGTGCAACATATGTGATGCAAACCAGGTAGCAATTGTAGCTACGCAACCCACAAATTATTGGAATCGACCCAAGAACGCCAATAAACCACGATTTAGAGATTGATTCAAATTAATTGAATCAAGCAACCAACACAATCAATTGATATGTTGACCTCTTGATCACAAAGAAGATAAATCTCACCCAAGATTTGAACAAACAAGATGAACTCGCAAGTTCGGATTTTATTCAATAAAGAATAAAGTATGAAAGCAATTTGCCTCTCAATTAATATATCAAAGTTGTCTATTGAATAATGAAAATTACATCCCTATATATAGGGTCAAAACTAGGTTAAAGAGTTCTAATTAAATAAGGAAACAACTACCTAAAATTATGGAAATAAAATAAACCTAAATTTACGCGTAATTGGTTTTACGGCCGTGAATGATTTTATTACGGCCATAACCCTGTTTCTGAATCACACTTACGGCCGTGACAATTGGACTTACGGCCGTAAGTCCAAAACGTCCAAACTTCAATTTTTAAGCAGCAACTCCATTACGGCCGTGATATAATCTTTACGGCCGTAAACTGCAATTTCTTCAAAATTCCGTTTTAGGTAGAAGGTTGATTACGGCCGTGAGGATTTTTGAATTACGGCCGTAATTCTTGAATTTTGGCAATCTTCTTCGACGGCTTGGATGAGGTTGATCCACTCGTCGTTTTGGCTCGGCCCCAACATGGAACTTGTTTCTTTTGATGACACGAACATTGTTTTGGCCATTGTTTCTTGAACTAACTTGTCCATCGCTTCCTTGGCCTTCTTGGTTTGCAATCGAGTCATCGGTCCTCCTTTGATCTTCAACGGATCTTTGTGCGGGCTTGTATCCGTGGTCTGGATCACATCATCCCCTCCCTCTTCGAAAGGATTCGACCTCGAATCTGTACCTGCATCAAACGGAGATAGATCAGAAACATTAAATGAAGCCGAAACATTATACTCACCAGGAAGATCGAGTCTATAGGCATTGTTGTTGATCCTTTCAATCACTTGGAATGGACCATCGGCCCGCGGTTGCAACTTTAACTTGCGTTGTTCTAGAAACCGCTCCTTTCTCAAATGAACCCAAACCCAATCTCCGGGTTCAAAAATGATGCCCTTTCTTCCTTTGTTGGCCTGCGATGCATAATGTTCATTTTTCTTTTCAATCGCCAACATCACCTTTTCGTGGAGTGCTTTAACCATCTCAGCCTTTTTCTTTCCATCTAAACTACTACGTTCATTCACAGGTAAAGGAATTAAATCCAATGGTGTTAGCGGATTAAAACCATAAACAATTTCAAATGGCGAACACGAAGTAGTAGAATGTATAGCCCTATTATATGCAAATTCAACAAATGGCAAACACTCTTCCCAATTTTTCAAATTTTTATTGATTATGGTGCGCAATAATTGAATCATTGTTCTATTTACTACCTCGGTCTGTTCATCGGTCTGTGGGTGACAAGTTGTAGAAAAAAGCAATTTTGTTCCTAATTTATTCCACAAGACTCTCCAAAAATGACTAAGGAATTTAACATCCCTATCCGAGACAGTACTTTTAGGCACCCCATGTAAGCGCACGACTTCCCTAAAGAAAATTTCAGCTATGTTTGTAGCATCGTCAGTTTTGTGGCATGGTATGAAATGTGCCATTTTACTAAAGCGATCTACTATCACAAAAATCGAATCTCGACCCTTCTTAGTCCTAGGCAATCCTAAAACAAAATCCATAGAGATATCGACCCAATGCTCACTAGGGATGGGTAAAGGCATATATAATCCATGGGGTTTAATCCTAGATTTAGCCTTTTTACAATTAATGCATCTATTACAAACCCGAACCACATCAATCTTCATTTTAGGCCAATAGAAATGTTCACTTAGGATTTCAATGGTCTTTTTAATCCCAAAATGACCCATTAAGCCTCCACTATGGGCCTCTCTCACAAGTAACTCCCTCATTGAACACCTAGGGACACACAATTTATTTTCTCGAAATAAATAATCATCATGTTTAAAGAACCTATCCACAGCCCCTTTGCCACATGACTCATAAATATTAGAAAAGTCCAGGTCATTAGCATACATGTCCTTAATGTATTCAAATCCAAGCAATTTCGAATTTAAAGAATTTAAAAGAACATACCTTCGAGACAATGCGTCTGCCACCACATTTTCCTTACCTTGTTTGTACCGGATGACATAGGGAAATGTTTCGATGAACTCTACCCACCTTGCATGTCTCTTACTCAGTTTAGCTTGACCCCTCAAATGTTTCAAGGATTCATGATCAGTGTGTATCACGAACTCCCGTGGCCACAAGTAATGTTGCCATGTTTCCAAATCGCGCACAAGTGAGTATAACTCCTTGTCATATGTGGGATAATTAAGTGCAGCCCCTTTTAGTTTTTCACTAAAATAGGCGATTGGCCTTTGATCCTGCATTAAAACAGCTCCAATGCCTAGCCCTGAGGCATCACATTCAATCTCAAAAGCCTTGTCAAAGTTAGGAAGTGATAAAACCGGTGCTTTACACAACATATTTTTGATTGTTTCAAATGCATGCTCCTGTTCTACTCCCCATTTAAATCCTACACTTTTTTTGACAATTTCTGTGAGTGGTGTGGCAATCGTGCTAAAATTTTTAACAAAGCGCCTATAAAAACTAGCCAAGCCATGAAAACTCCTAACCTCAGTTATGCTTTTAGGTGTTGGCCACTCTTTAATAGCTTTGATTTTCTCTTCATCTACTTCTATCCCTCTAGCACTAACCACATAACCAAGAAATACAACTTTTTCCATGCAAAAATCACACTTTTTAAAGTTAGCAAAAAGTTGCGCTTGTCTTAAAACCACAAGCACACACCTAACATGCTCCACATGCTCATTCAAAGTTTTACTATATATCAAGATATCATCGAAGTAAACTACAACGAATTTACCTATAAATGCACGTAAAACATGATTCATTAAACGCATAAATGTGCTAGGTGCATTAGTAAGTCCAAAAGGCATTACTAACCATTCATACAAGCCATACTTAGTTTTAAAAGCAGTTTTCCACTCATCTCCTTCTTTCATTCGAATTTGATGATAACCACTCTTAAGGTCAATTTTACTAAATATGCTAGAGCCATACAATTCATCCAACATATCATCTAACCTAGGAATAGGATGACGATACTTTACCGTTATGTTGTTGATGGCCCTACAATCAACACACATCCTCCACGTTCCGTCCTTCTTCGGCACAAGTAACACGGGTACGGCACATGGGCTCATGCTCTCCCTTATCTACCCCTTACTCATTAATTCCTCAACTTGCTTTTGAAGCTCCTTCGTCTCCTCGGGATTGCTCCTATAAGCTGGACGGTTTGGAATGACTGCTCCAGGTATAAAATCAATTTGATGTTCAATACCTCGAATGGGTGGCAACCCACTAGGTATATCATCTGAAAACACATCCTCGAATTCCTGCAATAAAGAAATAGCCAAACTAGGGAGGGATTTGTTAGTTTCATCAAAGGCAAGGAATGAATCCTTGTACAATAAAAGGACCATTGGTCGTTTTTCCATAAATGCTTTTTTGATTTCACTCCTTTTTGCGTAGAAACTCATTTTTCTTTCTTTTCTGGCACTCTTCGCTCCCTCTCCTTTTTCTGAGGTATGTACCCCAACACTCTTTTTTTCTCTCGCCTCTCCTTTTTCTGGAGTCGTGGCTCCAACTCTCTTTTCCTCTCCTTTTTCTGAGGTCGTGGCCTCAACTCTCTTTCTCTCATTTTCCTTTACTCTTTTTTCTTCATCATTTTTCAGTTTTATTTGATCTTCATACACTTGTGACGGTGTCAATGGTGCAAGTGTAATGGTTTTTCCCCCTTTGGTAAAGCTATACCTATTTTTATACCCATCATGCGTGACCTTCCTATCATACTGCCAAGGTCTACCCAACAAAATGTGCCCGGCATGCATAGGTACCACATCACACATAACTTCATCCACATAGCTACCAATAGAAAAATTCACCAACACCCTCCTATTCACCTTAATTTCTCCACTATCATTTAACCATTGAAGCCTATAAGGTTTAGGATGTTTTAGCAAAGGTAATCCTAATTTTTCAACAAGTATAGTACTAGCGACGTTAGTGCAACTACCGCCATCAATAATCATACTACATACCTTGTTATTAATGCAACATCGAGTATGAAATATGTTCTCCCGTTGTTGTTCCAAATCATCCGTGTGGATTTGGGCACTAAGAGCTCGCCTTGCCACTAATAACTCGCCATGCTTCCCGGATAACACATCTTCATCCTCACATATTTCCTCCAACGCTGGCATATCGCTATAATCCTCTTCCTCACTATCACTCTCCATAGTTCCATCCTTTCGCAACAGTACCACTCGCCTATTAGGACATTGAGATGCCACATGCCCTCTTCCCAAACATTTGAAGCATTGAATGTCTCTACTCCTAGATGGTTGAGGTTCCCCTTTAGGTACAAATTTATTAGCTTGTTCCTCCTTCCCTTTTGGCGCCTCAAACTTCGCTTTTGGTGCTTCAAACTTTCCTTTAGAAACAGCCCCATCTCCTTTACCTTCCCACTTCGGCTTCCAAGAAGAATTAGTACCCGATTGATACCTTGATGTCCCCTTTTTCTTCAATTGCTTCTCAACCTTTATAGCCATGTGCAACATATCCTCCATCTCCAAGTAATGTTGTAGTTCAACCACATTAGCTATATCCTTATTCAACCCATTCAAAAATCGAGCCATCGTAGCCTCCCTATCCTCATCTACATTAGCTCTAATCATCAACAACTCCATCTCCTTATGATAATCCTCCACACTCTTTGATCCTTGGTATAGACTTTGCAACTTTTGATGAAGCTCCCGATGGTAATGACTAGGAACGAACCTCTTTCTCATGATAGCTTTTAATTCATCCCAAGTACTAACGGGTCTCTCGCGATTCCTCCTCCTAGAAGTCACCAATTGATCCCACCAAGTAATAGCGTAGTCGGAGAACTCAAGTACAGCTACTTTAACCTTCTTCTCTTCCGAATAAGTGTAGCAATTAAAAATTAATTCCATCTTCTTCTCCCATTCTAAGTATGCTTCCGGATCACTCCTTCCTTTGAATGACGGAATTGTCATCTTGATGTTGTTCATACTACCATCCATTCTATCGCCACCAAGATCTCTATCCCTTCTTCCATGCCTAACTACTCTATCCACAATTGCCCCATCGTCAAAATCACTACCTTCTTCATTCTCATCAATTCCCTCTACTCTACGACCTTGCACGCCTTGCCTACGGACATTAGGCACTTCCCGAGGTTGTTCAAGTCTTTCTAACCTACCTAACACATCCCCAAACAACCGCTCAAAACGTTGTACCATCTCTTCCGTCATGTTGGCTCGATCGTTGTTTTTTGCAGTAGAAGATTGTTCAGACATCCTAACACTAAATATTATATGCCTCACGTGTATTTCGCTCGTGTATCACTCAAATTAGGCTTTTACCCTCTATTGATCTCACCTCTCTGCCTTTTTCCACTCAATAGCTTTCACCCCAATTGCTTCAAAGAACGAATCCGAACTCAAACAAGTTTAAACCCGATTGCTTCAAATCGAATATGAGTGAGAAGTAATGAATTTGTTGGAAAACTCAAAGAAGACCTTTAGAGAATTAAATTTGACTTTATATAGAACTTGACACTTTTTATGGAAACTAGGATTGTTTCAAGAAAATAATTCTTGAAATCAAATATCAAATATTTTAATTGAACTGAGAATTTTCCTTTTTTTTTTTTTTTTTTTTTTTTTTTTTTTTTTTTTTTTTTTTTTTGAATTTTGGGTGAATTTTCGGAATAAATAAAAAATAATAATTTTTTTTTTATAAATCCGAAAATTCGACAACGAACACGACAAAACAAACGGAACTTAATTCGGATAAGAATTAAGCAAAACAAACACTTTTGAAATTTTTTTAGAACGATTTTCTGGATTAAAGACTCTACAAACTCAAGAACAAGAAGAACGCAAAAAACTGAAAAATAAAACACTCAACAAGATATGGATGATTTTTATGGGACTCGATGATAATCATAAAAATCAAACTGGATAGAAAACTCAAGAAAACAAAATAAAGATATAACCTTGAGTTTTGGAGCCTAAGCTCTGATACCAGATGATGCAAACCACGTAGCAATTGTAGCTACGCAACCCACAAATTATTGGAATCGACCCAAGAACGCCAATAAACCACGATTTAGAGATTGATTCAAATTAATTGAATCAAGCAACCAACACAATCAATTGATATGTTGACCTCTTGATCACAAAGAAGATAAATCTCACCCAAGATTTGAACAAACAAGATGAACTCGCAAGTTCGAATTTTATTCAATAAAGAATAAAGTATGAAAGCAATTTGCCTCTCAATTAATATATCAAAGTTTTCTATTGAATAATGAAAATTACATCCCTATATATAGGGTCAAAACTAGGTTAAAGAGTTCTAATTAAATAAGGAAACAACTACCTAAAATTATGGAAATAAAATAAACCTAAATTTACGCGTAATTGGTTTTACGGCCGTGAATGATTTTCTTACGGCCGTAACCCTGTTTCTGAATCACACTTACGGCCGTGACAATTGGACTTACGGCCGTAAGTCCAAAACGTCCAAACTTCAATTTTTAAGCAGCAACTCCATTACGGCCGTGATATAATCTTTACGGCCGTAAACTGCAATTTCTTCAAAATTCCGTTTTAGGCAGAAGGTTGATTACGGCCGTGAGGATTTTTGAATTATGGCCGTAATTCTTGAATTTTGGTAATCTTCTTCGACGGCTTGGATGAGGTTGATCCACTCGTCGTTTTGGCTCGGCCCCAACATGGAACTTGTTTCTTTTGATGACACGAACATTGTTTTGGCCATTGTTTCTTGAACTAACTTGTCCATCGCTTCCTTGGCCTTCTTGGTTTGCAATCGAGTCATCGGTCCTCCTTTGATCTTCAACGGATCTTTGTGCGGGCTTGTATCCGTGGTCTGGATCACATCAATATGACTTGGCATTTTCCTATGTATACCTCAAATGATCATATAACCCCACATATACATCAATTCTTATGTGATTGTATGCTTCATCATCTAAATGTATACAAATAAGCAATCTGCAAAATCATCAAAACTCTGACTCTAAATCGATAATCTTTTGAAGATTACACCCTAATTATATGCTAGGTTACATGCGCCACAATGCTATTAAACAACTAATAAATCTTCCAATTATCTTACCCTTTGGAAATAATATCTTCCCATAATTGTTCATGAATCTACTAAAATATCCTTCTATAATCTCAACTTTCGTACCATTGAGTAAGAATATGATTTTAACACAGAGCTAAGAGCCTTTTATTTCAGCCACCAAGACATGTGTTTACTCATGACATATGCATGATATGCTAATGAATAAACAATGAAATTTTCAAGACTTTATAAACCATGCTCTGATACCAATCTGACACGACCTGTCCCTAATTACCCCAATGGACCCGAGACATAACGTGCGTCGATGATGGATGCCAGCTAGACCCCGAACCCATCACCAAGGCTGACCATGAACAACTACCAATCATATGCTAAATAATGAAAAATAACTCATTTTGTCAAAATTATGGGGACCCAAAAAAATAATATTTAAATTCTTGATTTAAATGAAACAATAACCTACACATTCATACTGGTGTGGCTCAAAAATCAACAGGCTCTTCAGGCTTCCAAAACTTATCCACTGCCTGTTTAGAAAAATCATGGGAAAACAATGAGTTGATAGCTCAGTGAGTGGAAAATTTAGAAAGTAACTATACTTTCTCATTTATACATTTTTTATCGAAACTCCAGTTTCACATCAGGTAATACTTCATAGTGTAATGTCATATAGTCATAGTCAAAATATGAGACATTCTCATAATGCTGAAAAATATCATCTCTAGTCAAATCAATAACATAGTCCCATCATATCAATAGAATACTGTCATCACAGTCTACAATCTCTAGGTATGGCCGTACACTAACTAATCAACCAAAAATATACCCTCTGATTAAAATTTGTAATCTGGTCATACATGCATGGACCACCTCTCAGGTTAGTCTCTAAGACCTTTGATAATCAATTCTAGAATACGGCCAAGACCGCCTTGGTGAACTATATCATACAGTATCAGACCGCCTCAGGGTAATATCATACCCGGTCAAGACCACTCAGTGTAGTATAGAACACGACCAAGGCCGCCTCAGTGAACTAGAATAAGTATATGATCACAGGTACTTTTCTTGCCGATTACGATTTCACATATTTGTCTCACATTTCATTGATTTCAATCACATCTCTTACATTTCTTTTAATATATAATCATTTCAAAAATCTTTCTAATCCAACAAATCTCGTATTCTCATAACATTTCAATATAATCACATAATTGGACAATTAAATCACATAATCACATTTAATGTAATCATGTAAACGATTTATCAATATTGGAAAATAATTTAGATTTTCCACTCACCCGGGTGGTATCAGTTTGTGATCGTAGCTCTAATAAAACTTCAGTCCGAATCTTAGAACTTACATATCGACCATAACATATTATTTCAAATACCATAACATAAAATTACACGTATACTATCTTGCGAGATGAAAGGAGGATTAACTCTTACTTCAAAGTGTCTTGAACTTTGTGCGTGCTAAAGTCTATTGCTTGAATGTATATGTAACAACGGTGTATAATATATTTGCTATTGATTGATTTGTGAAAGTAGGATAGGAAGAGAGAGAAGAGAAAATACAAGTGTGTGAGGTGAGGAAAAACTTGGAGTGTACCTTTATTTATAGGCCTCTAGTACCTAGGTTTAAGGCCCTTTTCTTGTTTTGGTAAAATGCTATATATATATATATATATATATATATATATATATATATATTCTAATTCTAATAAAATAACCTTCTTCTATTAACACCAAGAATTTGTCAATTATACTAATTTATACCCAATCAAACAAAAATAAGACCAGTCAAAAAAATTAGGCCAAATTATGTTTTTGCGCTATATGGAAAAAAAAATTGGGTTAGCACAAAGGTTCTAAACTATTGGTCAATATTTAATTAGGTCCCCAAACCCAAATCCTTAGGTTTACCTAAAGATGTGAGGTGTTATACTAGGAACTTTCCAGAACCTATCCCAAGGGCACATTTGAGGGGGTTGAGCTTCATCTTATACTTCCTCAGTATATCAAATGTCTCCACTAGATGTTCAATATAATTTGTAGCAACTAGACTTTTGACCAGCATATCATCAACATAGACCTCCATAGTTATTCACAGTTGCTTTGTAAACATCTGGTTGACTAGTCTTTAATAAATAGCTCCTACATTTTTTCAATCCAAATGGCGTGACCATATAACAATAGAGTCCCTAGTCCGTTATAAAAGATGTATGGAATAGGTGGGTACATGAGGATCTGATTGTATCCTTAGTAAGCATCCATGAAGCTTAGCATCTTATGTCTTGCATTGGAATCTACCAGTTGATCAATCCGAAGAAGAGGGAAAGTGTCTTTTGGAAAACCATGGTTAGGCCTGGGCATTTTAACCGGAACTGAACCTCCTGAAACAAAATTTGAGGTTTTGGTCTGGTTTCAAAAAAATATATTAGGAACCGGAACCGAATATCAATTGGGTCTAGATAGGTTCTTGGTTCTTGAAACATAACCATGGGTACCCGAATGGAACCGATTTTTATATAGTTTTTGTATTTTTCACAATTTATACATTGAGCAAAAAAATACATAACTTCAAAATTTAATTCAAGTTGTAATTTTTCTAAAATCCTAAACTAACATTAAAAAATCAAGACTTGATCCTACTCTTTTACCTCTCGTCTTACATTGGAATGTTGTATTTCATAGGTTAGTTTAATAACATTTGCAATTTGAGCTTTCTATGAATCAAAAGTTCATGATCGGGTTGTAATTTAAGTTGATAAATTAAAGTTTTCATTTTTTATAATTCAAAAATTTATTTTCTTACCTCATTTACAAACTTAAGTATTTTTTTTTATAATGCGTTACACTTAAATTTGATATATACATAGTTTGGACTGTAGTGTACTCTTTTTGATATCTCGAGTTCATTGTTCTCTATTTAAAATATAATTAGTCTCCACTATTGAGTCAAGTAATTGAGTTTCTTATCTGAATTTTCTCCCTTGCACAAATATTGTCGAGTAGTAACATGTTCGGTATACGTATCGAAATGACTTATATGAAAATATTTATTTAATGTGTATAGAACCAAACTCGAATCGAATCTAAAAGTTCAGATTTGGGTTTGGTTCCAATAATTACTAGGACCCAAATGGTTCCAATTTTGAAATACCCTGAAGTATAATGGGTGGTTCCGAATATTGAAATACCCGAACCGACCCACCCGATGCTCAAGCCTAAGCCTGGTTGACATTAGTGAAATCAATGCACTCCCTCAACTTCCCACTCTGCTTGGAGACCAGCACTGGATTGGACACCTATTTTGAGTATCTAGATTCTCTGATGAAGCAATTTTCAACAACATTACCACATCTTCTTTCAAGATCTCATACTTCTTCGGATTGATAAGCCGTCTTTTTTTCCTATACCTGGGGTGGTTTGGTCAATTTTGTAGCTTATAGCAGGCCACTCTGGGGTCTATACACACCGTGTTATTATGTTTCCATGCCAATACATCCAAATTTTGATGAAGGAAACTTTTGACCATTTCCTAGAACTCATTTGTTGAGTACTGCCCAATCTACAACTACTTAGTAAGTTCCCAATTGTCAACTGGGAAGCACTCCAACTTTTCAGTCGTTGCCACATGGGACTCAACATCAATCATCCTTGGATCCTAATCAATTGGATCTTCTTCTTCTTGCATTTGGGTGGATCAATCATTTCAACATCACTTATCATGTAGATTGTCTGATCTTCAAACTTTCAAATTATATTCGTGTAATAAGGCTCAGATTCAGTTTGACTCCTTCTAGCTATTCCTATCTCATTTTCCATTGGGAACTTCATGCAAATATACTTGGTGTGAGTCACTGCACCAAGATCAATTAGACCAGGCCTCCCCCATCTTGTCATATGTTACTCCATAAATTACGTAGAGGTCTGACTGGGCAGTAGTTGGGCCTAAAAACACGATTTCTCACCCAATCTTCTATTTATTTAACCTAATTCTGGCCTAGTTCGAGAGAGACGAGTTAGAGGCACGACAATCAGATTCTTGGGGAGCCTCTCTTCCATATTATACAACTTAGAAAATTAAATTCTTGAGGGATTCAAGTGAAGGAGGGAAAGGGATTGTGAAGATGAACAAAGATTGGGACAAATTCTTGGTGATAAAAGATGTTTACCTTTCGATTCTTTCAATTTTGGGTTTTATCTAAACCTTTAATTCGTTGTTTCTCTTTTAAAGAATATGAGTACCTAGATATTAATTCGGGATTAACAATGTAGATTTAATATTTTGCATTTTATTTCAATTCTCAAGTTGGTGATATGTTTATATGTATTGATTTTGAAAGTTCTGGGTTACCCCCAAATAGTTCGACTTTACGTGCGGAATAATCACTATTAAAACGAACACATCAATTTTAATAGTTTCTAGATGATAATTCAAACAAGTTCAATTATCCTAAGTTGAATTACCACAATTGTAATAATGAAAAGCAATAAACAATCAACACAACAATTTAATGACGGAGAAACCCAACGTGGGAAAAAACTTCGGGACCAAGCCAGTTACCTACACTAAAAGCAATTCTGGTTACTGTTAGATTTATCCAACTTCCCTCACTAGACAACGCAAATCTACCCATGCTAACCCAAGATACAACTACCTCCTGTTAGATTTATCCAACTTCCCTCACTAGACAACGCAAATCTACCCGTGCTAACCCAAGATACAACTACCTCCACCAGCTTCCATATC
This sequence comes from Ligustrum vulgare, assembly GCA_963555705.1. Taxonomy (NCBI): domain Eukaryota; kingdom Viridiplantae; phylum Streptophyta; class Magnoliopsida; order Lamiales; family Oleaceae; genus Ligustrum; species Ligustrum vulgare. Next base: position 33,310,215 of record OY743173.1, on the reverse strand, counting down.
TTGATACTTCTTCCTAGTGGATACCCCAAGGACTCACTGTCTTTGTTAACTTCCTGCACTTGTAGTTCAACCTTATTCAACATCCAGTAGCTCTGAAGTTTCACAATCGTGAAGTAATCCTTAGGTTAAAGGATGCGTGTGTTTTATATTAGGAACAAGTGATGTTTTCCTAACTCGGGCTATAGGATCACAAAAAACTAAGGGATTCAAACAATGGTGAATTTGGTTCTTGGATCATCAAATCATGGGATCAAATATTAGATATATGTATATATTATGGCTCTGAAAATAGACAACAACCCCTCTAATTTTCCTGCATAGGGATTAGATATATATAGTAAGAAGTGTTTGAGATAATTTAGGATTGCATGAACCTTAAAATTCGCGAAACAGAATCTGTCCAGATTTGATGACCTTTAGTATTTTCATCATAACTTTCTCTTTTGATATCCAATTGAGTCAATTAAAAGTGCGTTGGAAAGATATCTCAAAGATATACAATTCTTGTAGAATTAGTATTTTTCCAATTCAGATGTTTACTATGTGAAAATTTATTCTCAACCTCTAACTAAAAATCTGAATCATTATCCTTGCAGGATTTGGATTCAACTCCTTTTCAACTCACTTATGGAAAAGAGCTAGTATTTCCTATAGAGATTAATGTGCATTTGGTTAGAGTGAATTTACAAAACCAATTAAGTGATGAGGAATATGGAGAATCAATAGCCTAGAATTTATTAGAATTGGACGGGTTAAAGTTAGACGCCCTAGATAGGTTGCAGATTCAAAAACAAAAAATGGCTGAGTATTACAACAAAAAGGTAATAGCCAAGTTCTTTAGTCTGGGCGATTTAGTTTGGAAAACGATACTTCTTTTGGATAGCAAAGATCCAAAATACGGAAAATGGTCACCTAATTGGGAAGTACCATATAGGGTGAAAAGTATGTTACCTAATAGAGCTTATCATTTAGAAGATCTAGATAGTACAAAGCACATAAGGTTTACCAATGGAAAATACTTAAAGAAATATGTGCCTTCAATTTAGGGTTTTGAACAAATAGAGATTTAATACTGTGCAAGTCAGCAAAAATCTCTAATTTCATTGATAAATGTAGCTCTAGTTACAAAAGAAACTGGCTGCCATTGCAATCTCAAAATCAATAAAATAAAATAAAAAGGACGAGATTGTCCTATAAGGAAGTTTAAGGCATTAATGTCTTAATTACAATTGACCCCAAAGAGAACACATTCGTCCCCTAAGTTTCTCCATAGTGTTCGACAAAAGCAGTGGCATGTTCATTCATGAGTTCATCATCAGCATCCAAGTTCGTATAATGCTCAACTTCTTGGGAGGCAATGCTTATCTTTGCAGCCAATCTCGACTTGTACTCTTCCATCTTTGCCTAGAGTTCTTTCATCTATGCGGCCAAACTCGTCATCAAAGAATCTTCGACCATGACTTCAGCAGAAAGTTCGTTCAAAGTGCTCTTCGTTTTCCCTATCTCTTGAAACAAAGACTCTTTCTCATCTATAGCTCGAACGTACTGATTCTTCTTGGCTTTCAACTAAATGTTTTTTGCCAGCAAAGAGCTTATTTCCAAGTGGATAACTTTCAGAGTCAGCTTAAAGTTGGATGAAATCTTAAGAGAAGGGAGCTCAAGTGCTTGAGCCATCTTCGCACTTAAACTTTCAAACTTATCTTTATGTGTTGAAGCGCTGGCACTCATAATATCCATGTCCATGAACGAGACATATTCAAGCATTGATTTCTTGAGAACATTCATATTTTCCTCCAAGAATGCAGCAAATGAAGAAGGACGATTGGCTGAAGAGGAGCGGGAGGTAACGCTTGCATGTACTTGTTCCCAAGAAGTGATTAAGTCCTAAATGGAGCATAAGATAGAGTTAGCATCCTGTAGAGGAAAATGCAAATATTTTGCATTTTCATTACAGTAAACGATGTGAAGATAAATAATATCATAAAACTTACCTCATCAATAGCCTTGGAAAATTGAGGCATATCATTGGTTGATCCAACTATTTGGGGAAACTTCCCTTTATCTGAGCGAGAGGGCTCTTCCACAACGGGCAAGTCTTTGGGCGTATCTGCAAGAAATAAGTGATTAAAGTCCAGCAACATAAGCAAAGGGAAAAGACCATAAAATATAATTACCTTCTGGTTACATACTCGAGGGGTCAATGCCCTGGAAAGAAGATTGAACAACCAAAGATTCTTGATCCTTAGGCTCATATTCAGGTAAAGCTCCCTCATCAGATGATTTGGATGAAAGAGTTTCTAGTGGACAATGATGGAATAGGAACTAGAGAAGGCGAAGTCTTCAAAGGAGAGGCTGAGTTTTTCTAAAAATATCTAAGGGAAATGTTAACACAAAGGATTCTTCATGAATAAACAAGAAATTGTAGACTCAAAAACCTTTCTCCTGATGGCGAGAGGAACATCTTCATCATCCTCAGGCAGACTAGAGGGAGTTGAAGTTGACCGTTTACGGCTAGAAGCATCTTTCACTACTCCAGATTGAGCAGGTGGAGAATATGATGGGATAAGGGCCGCAATAGGATGTTTAGTGCAAGTTGATGAAGATTTTGGAGTAGGATACCTAACTGATAGAGTGATAGCAAAGATAGGAGAAATGGAAGAAGTTCCTGGAATTTCAAGTAGGTGGAAAGCATGATTGACATCATTTGCAAAAAGTTTGTGTTTCATAGATGACCAAAATTGATCAAAGAGGGGGTGTACAACAGAGGTAGGAATGAAAGGCACTAAGAAAAAGCCATCGATCAAAAGAGTGTTACAAGCGTCAATGGCCTGTGCCTCCGTTTTGTTGATGGTATGGAAACGTTCTGTCAAGCTCTAGGAAAAATAGGGAGGGACAGGCCATGTTTGGCTGAAACCAAGCTAATGGGCAAAAAATTGGGGAGCATAAAGGTCAACCCCTGCTTTGGCATTTGTTCCAATCAAGATTTCATGGAATAATTCCTTGCCAGTCAAGAATTGGAACCAAAAAAGCAAAAAAGTGCTTACATCGTTCAAAGTAGGAAGAGGTTGCACATAGATTGGAATTTGATGGGAAGAGAAAGGAAAATATATGGGGATTGAATGCAAGTTGTAAAAGAAAGTAAAAACATCCCTATTTGAAATATTAACGGGGCAAGTTGTTTTATAACTAGCCCGTAACAATTGATTAAGCAGAGAAGACGATGGAGCGCTAAATTGTGGGAAGTATGCTTTCAATCACATTTAAGTGGGCCAAAGAGGCCCACTACTAGTATGAGATGCATCATTCCTCAATTGATGTTGGAGGGAAGCCATGCCTCTATAGAAGGCGGCCAAAAACAGGGAACAAATATTTAAAGACCTACCACGTGCTAATTCATGCGCTATAGGTAAATAGGTCGGGGAGGTTTTGACACTAGGAACGCAAAGAACATACTTACAGAGCCAAACCTAAAGAAAGGCCACACGTTCTGCATGAGTGGTTTCAGCGCTTGTATTGTTGTAAAGTTCTTGCATGCTCGAATAAGAATCCGTGTATTTCTTGTCAAACTTTGGGGAAGCAAGAGTAACTAGGATGGCGGGAGAGATGGTGCCGCCTAGGGGTGGGTTATTTACTAAAGCTTCGACATCCCTTAGAGTAACAAGCATTGGGCCAAGTGGAAAGATGAAGGTATTGTATTCAGAGGATCAAAAGCTCAAGGCAATGGGGAAAAGTATAGAATCATAGACTGGACGAAGAGTAATTTCTAACAAATCAGAGAATCTAGAACGATCAAAAATCGCTTTAGTAGGGCCATGTGTTGACCTATGACTATTCACGCATATATTGTTTTGATTATAACAAACAAGATCTCATGTATTACTAATGATTTCAATTCTTGAGTTGTATCATATTTATGTCATTTGAATACTCCGAGATCAAAATCGTCATCCATTGAAGTACAAAGCAATCATTAAAGAGATTTGAAGTGAACAAGATCGTCGAAGACAGAAGATCAAAGCTTTAGAAGATTTATTTTCAACTCATTTGTAAAGGTATCGACTCATCAATTTTTAGCAAGTTTATAAAGCTCAAAAATATTTCTAAAATTCATCAATTGCATAAAAATGATTTTTCAAATCATATCATGAAATAGTTTTTGGAAAAATAAACTTTTTGACATTAAAATAAAAATTTATGTTTTTATACTTTCGGTCGACCGAAAGTATACTTGATCGACCGAAAGTCTGGTCGACCGAAAATCTTGATCAACCGAAAGTTTAAACGGCTATAATGCAACGGCTAGTTTTTGACTTTCGGTCGACCGAAAATACTGATTCGGTCGACCGAAACTGTCTGAAGCTCAAAATTTTGATCTATAAATAGCCACTTCTCTTACATTCATTTTACAAACTTACAAGAGCATTTAAGAGAGATTTATTGAGAAAATTATTGAGCTTACCTTATTTTAAATTCTATTTCATTTATTGCAAGGAATTTCTTGATTGTTCAAAACTATCTCATATCTTTATCAAGAATTCCATCTTGTTGAAAACTCAATACTCTTAATTCATTATTGATCTTTGATTAAGTTAAAATCACCAAACACTTATTGAAGTGTATATCTCTCTTCATACTTAACTAAGTATTATTTGGAAAGAGAGATCATTGGTTGAAAAACTTTGATTCAAGCAAAACTATATCATATCATTCTTCAAAGTTTTCAAAAACACTTGAGCTTTATTCATTGCTATCTATTGAAGTGTTAGCCTAACTCTCTTGGTACTTAATTTGAATATATCATTTGTCAAGAGAGTTATTTCAATTGTAAATTCAATTCATTATATCTTGTTGGTTTTCGAGAGCCTTGTCAAAACTCGATTGTTGGTTTCGAGAGCCGTGTGAAAACTCGATTGTAAAAGGATAGGCGCTCCTTGTTGTAAGTCGCCTAAGGATTTGGTACTCCTTGTTGTAAGTTACCAAAATAGTGGATTTGGCCTTGCTCGTGACGGAGAGCTCGGTAACGGGGGACGTAGATCACGTTGGTTGATTGAACCTCCATAAATCGCGTTTGCACTCTCTCATCCCTTTTATTTACTTACATCGCACTTACTCTATTCTATCAATTTATATTGTGCAACGCTTTATCTTAGTGCTATACTTGCCTTATCAATTAAGTTTACACATATATAGCACACTACATTGATAGTTTAGTTCTTGTATCACTAAGTGCTAATACTTGTACCTATTGGTTTTAAGTTTGAGATTATTTATCGAAAAAGTTTTATAAACCAATTCACCCCCCTCTTGGTTAGTTTACTCTTGGGTTAACAATTGGTATCAGAGCTTAGGTGCTCATTTTTAAAAGATTTTACAATCTTGAGTAAATGGCTAACCATAATCTTGAAGGTCATTCTACTAATCGTCCTCCATTGTTTGATGGTACTAATTATAATTATTGGAAAACTAGAATGATGATTTTTATTCAATCCATTGATTATAATATTTGGGATGTCATTGAATCCGGTCCTCATGAGCTTACTATGGTTATTAAAATTGATGGAAAACCGGATATGATTATTTCAAAACCAAAGGAAGAATATGATGAGGATGATAAGAAAAAATTGTCTTTAAATGCTAGAGCCAAAAATCTTCTCTATTGTGCACTTAGTATTAATGAATTTAATCGTATTAGCACATGTGATTCCGCACACGATATTTGGCATGCTTTAGAAGTCACTCACATGGGCACAAATAAAGTTAAAGAGACAAAAATAAATCTTTTGTATAAAAATTTTGAAAACTTCTTCATGAAACAAGATGAACCCATTGCTAGTATGATTACTAGATTTACCGATATTGTTAATGGTCTTAAGGGCTTTGATCGAAAATTTTCTAATGGTGAACTTGTTAGCAAAATGCTTAGATCTCTCTCGGAAGATTGGAGCTCATTGAGAATGTTGATAGAAAACACACAAGATGTCAACACATATCCCTTGGAAGAGCTTTATGGAACATTGATGACATATGAGCTAAATCATGCCGAGACAAAAGAAAAGTCTAGAAAAGCAAAAGAGGAAGAAATGAAGGATCCTCCTAGGAGACAAATTGCTTTAAAGTCATCTATTGTTGAAGAAGCCTCAAACTCTAACAATAGCGATGAGGAACTCGATGATCTTGTCCTTCTTGTCAAGAAGTGGAAAACCTTTCGCAACAACCGTAGATTTCAAAAGAAAGAAGACAAAGGTGAAGAGAAAAAGATCGTTTGCTATGATTGTGACAAACCCGGTCACAAAAGAACCGAATGTCCCAACAAGAGAAAATTCTTCAAAAAGAAAGCTTTACAAGCTACTTGGGATGATAGTGATGATGAACAAGATGAAAGTGAAAGTCAAGATGAAGTTGCCAACATGTGCTTCATGGCCATTGAAGATGAGGTAAATACAAATGACATTCCCTCTTATAATGAACTATCTACCTCATATGAAGAAATGATTGAAGTTTTTGAAAAACTTGTTCTTAAACATTCCACTCTTAAAAAGCAATACATCTTGTTGAAAAATGAAAACGAAAAGAATTTTGAAATACAAAAGGATTTTGAAAAGAAGAATCTTGATCAAAATGCTTTGATGGTAGAGAATCTCTCCCTAAAAGAAAAAATTTTAGATTTAACGTCCATTGTTCACAAATTCACTCAATGGAGGAAAAATTTTGAACTAATGCTTGGTAAACAACAATTTGTTTTTGATAAAGGAGGAATTGGATACAAACCATTTTTGAAACAAAAATCTACCCAAAATACTTTTGTAAAAGCTTCTACTTCGTTTTCCTTTCATCAAAATACCTTTCTCAAGACATCAACTACTTGTAACTTTTGTAATAGAAGTGGGCATGTAACTTTTAATTGTTTATTGAAAAAGAAGCTACACTTTGAAGTAAGGCACAAGAGGGTTCAAGGAACTAACTATCAAGGACCCAAAATTATGTGGGTACCAAGAAGTCAAAAATTAAGTCATGTTTTGTAGGTATCAACAAAAGTAAAGAGCAATTGGTTCTTGGATAGTGGTTGCTCAAAGCACATGACCGGAGATAAATCACTCTTATCAAGTTTCAAAAGAAAAGATGGAGGTCATGTCACTTTTGGAGATAATGCCAAAGGAAAAATTATTGGCAGTGGAAATATTGGTAATCATCCTTCTCCCTCTATTGAAAGTGTTTTATTAGTAGATAATCTCAAACATAATTTGCTAAGTATTAGTCAATTATGTGATAAAGGCTATCATATTAAATTTGATTCTTCTAGATGTCTTATCAAAGATGCTTCATCAAAAGAGGTATTGTTCATAGGAAGCCGAAGTAAAGATGTTTATATCATCAACATTGAATTTGAGAAAGAATTAAAATGTTTGTCAAGCTTTAAAGATGACACTTGGTTATGGCATAGAAGATTAGGTCATGTTAGTATGGACCTTATTTCAAAAATTTCAAAAAATTGCTTTGTCAAAGGCCTACCAAGTTTGAAATTTGAAAAGGATAAAATTTGTGATGCTTGTCAATTTGGAAAACAAACCAAAAGTTCTTTCAAAAATAAACAATTTTCTTCCACCACAAAACCATTACAACTTCTTCACATGGATCTTTTTGGACCATCTAAAATCGCAAGTTTAAGTGGTAAACACTATGCTTTTGTCATTGTTGATGACTTCTCAAGATTTACTTGGGTTCTCTTTTTAAATTTGAAAAATGAAGCTTTAAATGCATTCAAACATTTTTGCAAAAAGGTTCAAAATGAAAAAGGATTTTCTATTACAACTATAAGAAGTGACCATGGTGGAGAATTCGATAACATGGCGTTTGATGAATTTTGCAAAATAAATGGGTATGAACATAATTTCTCGGCTCCTAGAACCCCTCAACAAAATGGTGTAGTAGAAAGGAAGAATCGCACATTGCAAGAAATGGCTAGGACCATGCTAAATGAAAATAACTTACCAAAATATTTTTGGGCTGAAGCCGTTAACACTGCTTGCTATATCATAAATAGGGTTTTGGTAAGTCGAAAGAATACTAAAACTCCTTATGAACTTTGGAAAAATAGAATTCCTAATATCGGATATTTTAAGGTTTTTGGTTGTAAATGCTTTGTTCTCAACACAAAAGAAAACTTGGGAAAATTTGATTCAAAATCCGATGTTGGAATTTTTCTTGGTTATTCATCCACTAGCAAAGCTTATAGAATTTTTAACAAAAGAACTCTTGTAGTGGAAGAATCTGTACATGTTACTTTTGACGAAACTAATTCTCTTGATCAAGAGAAAGGTGTTGACGTAGGTTTGGAAATTCCCTTTGAGGAGATAAATATTCAAGATCAAAGAAATGAAATATCCAAAGTCAATGAAGAAAACAACTTGGAAGAACCAACTCCTCAACAAGAAGAAGGAACATCTTCCAAAAACTCAAGTGATCTAATACTTCCTATCGAATGGAGATTTGCTTCATCTCACCCAAAAGAGCTCATAATTGGTGATCCTTCAAAAGGGGTAAGTACTAGAAACTCTTCTAAAGGATTCTTAAATACTTGTGCTTTTATCTCTCAAATTGAACCAAAGAATTTCAAAGAAGCCGAGTTCGATGAGTTTTGGATTCTTGCAATGCAAGAAGAACTAAATCAATTTGAAAGAAATCATGTTTGGGATTTAGTTGATAGACCAAATGATCAAACCGTTATCGGTACAAAATGGATTTTTCGAAACAAAAAGGATGAAAACGGTATAATTGTGCGTAACAAGGCTAGATTGGTGGCCCAAGGTTACAATCAAGAAGAAGGAATTGACTTTGAAGAAACTTTTGCACCGGTTGCTAGATTAGAATCCATTCGTATGCTTCTTGCCTTTGCTTGTCATAAAGGTTTTACTCTTTATCAAATGGATGTCAAAAGTGCATTTTTAAATGGTGTTATTCAAGAAGAGGTGTATGTTGAACAACCTCCCGGTTTCAAAAATCATAAATTTCCGGATAATGTCTTTAAACTAAGAAAAGCTCTATATGGTTTAAAACAAGCTCCTCGAGCTTGGTATGAAAGATTGAGTAAATTTCTTATTTCAAATGGCTTTCAAATGGGAAATGCGGATACTACTCTTTTTATCAAAACCAAAAAGGAAAATATGATTGTTGTACAAATCTATGTTGACGACATTATTTTTGGTGCAACTAATGTTTCTCTTTGTGAAGAATTTTCAAATTGTATGAGCAATGAATTTGAAATGAGCATGATGGGAGAGTTAAAATTCTTCCTCGGACTTCAAATCAAACAAACTAGTGAAGGAATATTCATTAGTCAAACCAAGTACATTGAGGATATGCTCAAAAAGTTCGAGATGGAAAACTTGAAGCCAATGAATACTCCCATGAGTACTTCAATCAAATTGGACAAAGATGAGCAAGGCACTTCCATTGACATTACAAAATATCGAGGTATGATTGGATCCCTTCTTTACTTAACCGCAAGTAGACCCGATATTATGTTTAGTGTATGCCTATGTGCTAGATTTCAATCAAATCCTAAAGAATCTCATCTCAGTGCCTTAAAACGTATTTTTAGATATTTATGTGGCACTAGAACTTTGGGACTTTGGTATCCAAAGGGCACTCATATTGATCTTATAAATTATTCGGATGCCGATTGGGCGGGATGCACAATTGATAGAAAAAGCACAAGTGGAACTTGTCACTTTCTAGGCTTCGCACTTGTGTCATGGTTTAGTAAGAAACAAAATTCCGTTGCACTTGTGCTCAAGTTTTGTGGATGAAACAAACTCTTAATGATTATCATTTGCAATTTGAAAATACTCCTATTATGTGTGATAACACTAGTGCTATTAATCTGTCAAAAAATCCCATATTGCACTCTCGCACAAAGCATATTGAAATTCGACATCATTTTCTTAGAGATCATGTGCAAAAAGGTGACATTTACTTGGAATTTGTTAGTACCGAAAAACAATTGGCCGATATTTTTACTAAACCTCTACCGCCCGATAGATTTTCATTTATACGAAGAGGATTGGGTATTATTAATGAAAATGATATTTGTGGTTAAATTTCCAATATATATATGTGTTTATCATATATTTTTCAAAAATTTGATTTTTGACTGTTTCGGTCGACCGTAGTTTTTCGGTCGTCCGAAATGTCTGTTTCGGTCGACCAATTGCACGACCGAAAGTTACTGTTCGGTCGACCATTACACGACCGATCCTGCCTGCAGCTAACTGATTTTGACCCTGCAGAGTTTCGGTCGACCGAAACTAACTTACGGTCGACCGAAAGTCGCGAGAAATCAGATTTTAAAACATCAATTTTGACGGGTACAATGAACTCGAGGCTTGTAGTCGTGTCACTGCCCGACCCCTCACTACCACTATGAATTTGAACCTCAATCATTTGACTATCCCGTGCAAGGTCTTTCATCGTGCAATTGCTCACACAATTGTACCTCGTAGTGGTCATTTTGATGAAGTCAACCATCTCGACCTATTCATTCTTGATTCCCTTCTTGTCGGTCGCAAACTTGATTTTCCATACATCTTCATCAAACATCTCCATCACGTTCATACCTCCACTCGAGTTCTAGGCCTACCCTACGGCATGATTTTTACAAAAATTTTCAATCACTTCAATATACCTCTAGACAATGAGCCTATTCTTAAACCCAAACACACCGATATTATCAACATCAACACTCTCAAACGGATGAAAATTGTCAAGGGTGATGGGCAATGGGTGTGCAATACTCAAGGTTTCGATGATGCATCGGGACCCACGACTTGGCCGTTTACCGAAGAGGAAGCCGATGAGGAATTGGAGATTGGTGAAGGCGCGGATACGGGTGAAGGTGTCCAAAGGGATGACCAGCCTAGACCAAGGCCACGGGCTAGAGTACCACAAGCTGCAGCACCTCCCCATAGGTCCATCTCTGAAGATCAGTTCAACATCCTTAATGGGCGTATTGATTCTCTTACCACGGCGGTTGAAGGCATCCAACAACAACTTCAACATATGCACACATCTCAAGAAGCCTTCCTCGCTCATTTCTACGCTATCTATCCGCCTAATCCACCTCCACCACCGGCGGCCGATTGAAGACTAATCTTTTTTTTTATCTTTCGTAGTGAATTTCATATCACTGTGCTTACAACATATGTACTCTAGTTTTTTAAACCTATGACATCTTCGCTATGATAATTTCTTACCTGTGCTTAACTGATATGCATTACATGATTCACATGATTTTTTTCTGATACCTGCTTTGCGTTGTGATGATGTTGAGATATAGGTACTTTCTCTATGATAAGATTCTGCTCTTATTGGTTATTTCTGCAAAATACGGGGATTCTATGTCCAAATTTTTATTGAACTTCTATTCGAGGTAAATTTGATTGTCAGTAACCCATGACTATTCCCGTTGGCTTTACACGCTACTTGGCACTTTTTGCTTATGTCAAAAGGGGGAAGAGATATTAGAGTTATGATTTGATTTGTTTTATCTTGCAATATTATGATAAAAAGGGGGAATACATTGCAAAAGAAAGGGGGAATATGTACTTACATATATATTTCATCATTTTTACAAATTACAAATCATATTGTTTGTCATAATCAAAAAGGGGGAAATTGTTGACCTATGACTATTCACGCATATATTGTTTTGATTATAACAAACAAGATCTCATGTATTACTAATGATTTCAATTCTTGAGTTGTATCATATTTATGTCATTTGAATACTCCGAGATCAAAATCGTCATCCATTGAAGTACAAAGCAATCATTAAAGAGATTTGAAGTGAACAAGATCGTCGAAGACAGAAGATCAAAGCTTTAGAAGATTTATTTTCAACTCATTTGTAAAGGTATCGACTCATCAATTTTTAGCAAGTTTATAAAGCTCAAAAATATTTCTAAAATTCATCAATTGCATAAAAATGATTTTTCAAATCATATCATGAAATAGTTTTTGGAAAAATAAACTTTTTGACATTAAAATAAAAATTTATGTTTTTATACTTTCGGTCGACCGAAAGTATACTTGATCGACCGAAAGTCTGGTCGACCGAAAATCTTGATCAACCGAAAGTTTAAACGGCTATAATGCAACGGCTAGTTTTTGACTTTCGGTCGACCGAAAATACTGATTCGGTCGACCGAAACTGTCTGAAGCTCAAAATTTTGATCTATAAATAGCCACTTCTCTTACATTCATTTTACAAACTTACAAGAGCATTTAAGAGAGATTTATTGAGAAAATTATTGAGCTTACCTTTTTTTAAATTCTATTTCATTTATTGCAAGGAATTTCTTGATTGTTCAAAACTATCTCATATCTTTATCAAGAATTCCATCTTGTTGAAAACTCAATACTCTTAATTCATTATTGATCTTTGATTAAGTTAAAATCACCAAACACTTATTGAAGTGTATATCTCTCTTCATACTTAACTAAGTATTATTTGGAAAGAGAGATCATTGGTTGAAAAACTTTGATTCAAGCAAAACTATATCATATCATTCTTCAAAGTTTTCAAAAACACTTGAGCTTTATTCATTGCTATCTATTGAAGTGTTAGCCTAACTCTCTTGGTACTTAATTTGAATATATCATTTGTCAAGAGAGTTATTTCAATTGTAAATTCAATTCATTATATCTTGTTGGTTTTCGAGAGCCTTGTCAAAACTCGATTGTTGGTTTCGAGAGCCGTGTGAAAACTCGATTGTAAAAGGATAGGCGCTCCTTGTTGTAAGTCGCCTAAGGATTTGGTACTCCTTGTTGTAAGTTACCAAAATAGTGGATTTGGCCTTGCTCGTGACGGAGAGCTCGGTAACGGGGGACGTAGATCACGTTGGTTGATTGAACCTCCATAAATCGCGTTTGCACTCTCTCATCCCTTTTATTTACTTACATCGCACTTACTCTATTCTATCAATTTATATTGTGCAACGCTTTATCTTAGTACTATACTTGCCTTATCAATTAAGTTTACACATATATAGCACACTACATTGATAGTTTAGTTCTTGTATCACTAAGTGCTAATACTTGTACCTATTGGTTTTAAGTTTGAGATTATTTATCGAAAAAGTTTTATAAACCAATTCACCCCCCTCTTGGTTAGTTTACTCTTGGGTTAACACCATGATTCTGTAGCGACCAGGAATTTTTCGTTAATTTTAAATAAAATATTATAAAGGCGTATCGCTACGACTTATCCCATTTATTTTAAAAGAATATTCGTCTAGCCAATTATTAGGTGAAATTCAAATTTATTTTAATTGTAGTCAAATTTCAAATTTGATTAAAAATGTACCAAGATCATTATTATTATTTACTTTATTTTTTTAAAAAAGAATCCAAAATTTCAAATTTAAATTCTTAAAACCCAATTTTTATCCAAATTAAATTCCAACTAAATTTCTTTTCAAGATTCGAAATTATCCAAGTTTATCAATCTAATTTCACAATTACCCTAGCAATTATTTTTGGTTAATCCTGACTTCAAATTTATCGTCTCCCAACCCACGTTAATCTGATAAGATTATGCAATTTCAATCCCAGTCCAACACTAATCAATTCAACCAAAATCTCCCACAATTCCATCTGAATCAAAACTCCTCAACTACAAATTCCACGTACCATGCAACTAATCATACCGCAAGAAAAATTCAGATTCTACATCCAACTCACGGTGATTAATTTCTCCTAAAAACCAATACAATATGCAACTTCACACAAACCACGATCCTCCGACCTTAATTCCACCATTGCCATTACCCAGCAGTCTTCACTGCTAGAATCTCCACCAGCAGCAGCCACCAAAACCATCGGAATCATCATCATCAGCCGAGTCGCCAATCCTACTGCCCAAACTCTGAATTTCTACAGATGACATTCACAACCCACAATCTGCAATACGGGATTTGCACAGACCACCGCATCAATCAAAAACCAAAAAATATATCACTCCCAACCGGACCACAGCCTGCATCCCACCTTCAAGCAATAAACCACCATTTCAATCCTAACCAAAATTCTGCCTGAACACGCACACCACAACCCAGCCAAACGACTGCCAACCAAACACCGAACCAAAATTCGAGACACCACCACGACAGCATTGGCATTTTCCCACCTCCAAAAATTCATCAAAACCCAAATTAAACCAAGAATAAGATTACGCAAGGTACTTACCTCGACAACCGGTATATTTCGTCGGAAAACACAAATCCAGAACCATGAACCCAGCTTCGGTTTAAGCAACACCTCGCACCAAAATCCATAAATCCTAACCCAATGCACACCCACATCGATCGCTGGCACTCGACGGCGGCATTTCGCCGGCTAAACGCCGATAGTTGTCGGATGAAAGGGGGCGGATGCCTCGTTGCTATCTCCTCTCTGTTTTATGAATGCGGAGAGAGAGAGAGAGAGAGGGGTTGATTTTGGGTTTTAATAATAATTTGATTTTGTAATTTCCTTTGAATCCCAAGTTTCCGAAATTTATGCCTTTCAACCCCAGTTTTCAAAAAGCTGTTATTTCAGTCCTTTTAATTTTAAAAGTTTTAGTTGCACTTTCAAATGTTATTATTTTAGCCCCTGAAGTTTAAAAATTTCATAATCAGCCCCTTCATGTCTGAAATAACTATTTCAGCCCTTAGACCCTTAATTTCAGTTTTCTTTAAAATTTCAATTTAGTCCTAAAATTTTATTTATCACTTATGTAAGAATTTCGAAATTTCTAATTTAATTAATTTTCTCTTGGCTAGACGAATCATTTGGAGAACTAAAAGATTGATGTGTTATTCCTGCTCCACTTTTGTGAACTCGTTAAGTTTGAGGTAGACTCGTCCCCACTAATTAGTTTAGATTATAATTGCATGTCTTTATGTATATTTACGTGATTTATATGCTTAATTGCATGAGACGAGACGAGAATATCTCTTATGAGATAAATTGAGAAATTATGTTATGCATGCCATAACTTATATGTTTTATTGCGTGAGACGAGAATATGTTCATTTGCAATCCTTATGTGACGCTTATGATGAGAATTTGAGAACATCACTGTATTATTTGCGTAATTTCGTGTTCAATTATTCTGTAAATTAATTATTGGAGATGAGTCTACTAAGTATTTCTTTTTGAAATGCTCACCCCGTTGTTTTAACAAATTTTGCAAATTTCGGAGACGGTGGCGAACGATAGGAAAAAATGCCAAATCATTAATAGAAATTATTTTAAAATTGTGTTTTATGAACGACATTATTTCATTGTGTTTGGAATATAGAATTTTATGAATTTCACCAAGTTATTTATTTTATTTGAATTTTCCTCTCATTTATAAATCAATAAATGTGATGTTTGAGATTTTATTATTTTTTCGCAATAAATTTTATTCGAGAGTTAGTTTTTAAAGAAAGAAGTGGTGTTTCGGGTTTCACATAACTCGGGGCGTCACAAATTCACCATACATGTATGCCAAAGGAGAAAGGTAGTATCAGTTTTGGGCCATGTGAGAATACTTTTGTCGCGGATTGGCTTTAGTGGAAAAGGGTTCAAAAAAGGGGGATTTTGAGTACAAGGGAACAGTTGGCCCACAGCCACTCATCCAACAGAATCTGCATCATTAAATGATGGGCCCAAGTAGAACTTGTGATTATCAGAATTGGCTGGCCAGAGGGAAGCAGGATTCACATATGGTTGGTCAAGAAGTTTTTGGAAATCTTCGAAGCTAATGGAGTTATTTGAGTGCTCTTGTGATGTTGACATTTTTCTTACAGAGTAAATTTCTTGAAAGCTTCTGAAAATGCGAGGGTTTGAGTAGAAAATCAAGGAGATGAACAATGCCCTTTATAGGAGGGAGAAGATATGTGGCGACGCAGAACGTGGGTAAAGTGGCATGTCTTTTGGTTCATTGGGGTCACGTGATATTGCACTTTTTAAAATATGGATGGACACCGCCAAATGAAAATAATGATTGGTATCTTTTACCTTTTTGGACCACAAGCATCACGGAAAAAGAGTAAGATGTGATTATGGCACAAGATTAATAATTGATATTAATTTTTCCATATTGGGGGTAATTGTTAACATACAAAAATGAGACCTAGTTAAATGATCCAAAAAAAATGAAGCCCAATTAGGAAACCAAAAAATGGATCCAAATGGACCTAAGGGCAAGCCCAAAACAGGGCAATAGGGCGAAGGGACAAGTATCACCCAAGTCTAGAAGACGCCCAAAGCCTGAGCAAATGCAGTGGTTTATTACCATTTAAGGCGATGGTTATTTAATGGATTAATATGAAATCTTATCTTATCCCACGTCCAAAATATTTCAGTGGCAAACATTCATGGATGTAGTGGCAACAGTTAAATCAACAGTTTCTTGACAAGTCATCCATTATGGAGAAAATGGGCAGTTACAGGGCGACAGGTGGTTTTTCAAGCAGTTTTTGGGAAGAAAAGTATAAAAGATCAAAGAGAACATAGAAACAAGCCCTGATCAATAAACTCTCAAATAGAAAATATGTAATTTCAATTTCATTTCAATTTCCTTGTACTTTACTTCGTGTACTTTGTGCTTGTGCCCCTTTGAGGCATTTCGTTTCATTTCTTGCAATTGTAATCTTCATAAATAAAGCAAATCTCGTTGGATCTTAGTCTCGAGAGTTTGTAGTTCATTACACAATCGTCTAAACCTTTTTAATTGTTAGCAAGACCCACACGAAACAATGTCTCTTGGAGGACGCCTTGGCATATGTAAGTGAATCAAATGCCAGGGACACAGACGGACAAGAGCAAAACACGACGGAGTCTGGCTCTATGAGACTCCATTATAAGACAAATCCGTTGGAAACCACCATATCGCAGTCGTAAGATGTTACCCGAAGATCACGGAATTCAAATTTTTATTTTCTATTTCTCTGTGCTTTCCATAGCTTACCGTTGAACCAATCTTCCTCTCAAGCTCTTCACAGATTCACAGTACTCCCCCTTCCACCACTCCCTTCCAGGCCTTCTCTTTTCCTTGTTGTTCTTTTCATTGTTCAATGACACCCACCAATCTAATCACCGTTTCTTCTTCTTCTTCTTTGAAAAATCCCAGAGCTTGATGAAACACCAATCCAATCACTCTTTGGCCTCTCCCTCTTGATCTCATTCCTAATCCATTCCATTACATAATCCTTCACGGTTTCTAACTCCTCTTCACCACCATTATCTTGTTTCCACCACCAATCTTTACCCAAAACACTCTTCTTCTTCTTCTTCTTCTTCTTCTTCTTCTTCTTCTTCTTCTTCTTCTTCTTCTTCTTCTTCTTCTTCTTCCACCCTCTCTTTTCCCCCCACTTTCAACACTTAACCTATCGAAATTCCCCTTTGTGATACTCTTCCTCTCCAACCCGTCAAGTGGAGATGCCATCTCTATAACTGTTCTTGGCGACACCACAGGAGCTTTATTTGCCTCGGAGGACAAATCTACCCTAACCACTGCCTCTGGTGACTCAACTCTAATAATTACACTCATTGGTCCCCCAAGATTATGAACATTATTAAAGTCCTCAAACCCACTCATGGTAATCACACTCCTTGTCTCCTCCAAAACAGGTCCATTATCCTCCTTCACCTCACCTTCAATGTTCTTCTCTATCTTCGACATTGACAATCCAAAATCGCTGATTTTTACATTAAAGCTCCCATCCAACAAAATATTGCTAGGTTTAATATCCCCATGAATAATAGGAGGATCATAGTATTGATGTAAATACTCAAGTCTGAGGCGAAGGGAAGAAGAGAAATTGTTGGTGGCGTGACGAAATCTCAGTTCTTTTTAATAATATATAGACATAGATTTGCTAAGGGATTCTTGATTGTCTTAGTTAGATAAGTGGTTGAGAAAGAAGTATAAGCAACAAAATGATTATCAATTACCAATAACATACATAATTCCAGGGAAACGAGATTTATATCACACCAAATTATCAATAATGATTAGGTTATTAAGCAAGGCTAATTATATTACTACCACAAAACTTATTTATTACACCACATTATAATCACAACAGAATAAAAATATATTTTCAATACAAACACCACAACAAATTTAAAATAATACTCCTAATCCTCTAAAAAATAAAATAAAACATTATTGTAGTGTAATTATATCACAATATTACTCCTCATGTTTCTCATCATTATGAAGCTCATCCTCCCACGTGCTCGATATCTGTACATTTTTTATTAATATGCAAAATGAAAATATTACCTTAAAGACATTGACAAGTGCAATTTATTCTTATGAAAACACTGAGAAGTTTTACAGCAGACACAAGAATTTGATAGAACCATTCAATTAATTATTCATTCATACAGCTGATTTTTTATTGTTCAATGAATCAACATCTAGCCTCACCTAGCTTGTCTCAGGGGTCATATAAAAAGTAATTACAAAAAGTTTTGCACAAAGATGGTAAAAGACATGGACATAAATCGAAAAAGTCGTCCAAATAAAATAAAAAAATAAAAAATTGGAATGAAAATGACATAAGCTTTGTTGATTGAAATTCCAAACGCTGGAGTGCGTGATTGGGGATGGATTAATCTTGGTCTGTTGTGAACACTTGTCAAATCCTAACTGACTTGTGTGGAAAAACGCAATATATAAATGTTTAGAAACCACAATAGTAGCAAAAACCTCGGGATATGAGAGAAAAGCAGTAAGGTTGTGATCATCCATGAGAGTATAAAGAAAATCAAAAGAAAATTGCTATAGACCACATGGGATTCGGGCTTATTTCTGCATGACTAGTCACGCAGTGTCAATTATATTTTTACATGAGTTTGCATTCGAGTTTTAGCTATTCATACACACAATGAAGTTAAGTATCGGATGAATGAAAATAATTTTTGTTGTTCACATTTCTTCTCTAAAGTGAATTGTCAATTTGAATTGTTGAAGCGCATTGTAAATGAGTTAACAAAAACAAAAATATTTGTTATTTACATTTTTATTTTTATAGTTTAGTTTTATTTTATTCGAGGACGAACAATAGTTATAGTTTGGGAGTGTTAATAAGTGTTTTTTATACACTTATTTTTATCCTGAAAGTAGGATTTTATGTGTTTGTTTAAGAATATTTGATATTTATTTAGTTAGTATTTGTTTGTATTTCATGAAAAACCCCAAAGTCGAGAAAATAATGAAATTGAAGCCAAAATCAATAAGTTGGATGATAAAAGTGTCAAAGTATGCAAATCAAGAGTTGATGAAGTAGACCAAGGTGCCAATTGGAAGAAAAATCGAAGAAAAAATCAAATTTGGAAGAAATCAGAAGTTTAGGGGTAAAATTGCAACAATCGGAATTTGAAGGACCTAATGTGCAATAAAACCATGAGGACCAACTAAAAGCACTTCAGAAGATAAAAATTGCACTCTAGCCTGATAACCATGCAATCTCATGGAATTATAACAGCGTGATCGCATGATCTGTTCAAAAATGGTCAGAATGATTTTCCGGAAGCCTACGCGATCGCATGGATTTGTACCATGCGATCGCATGGTTATACTCTGGGCTGCAGCTGGACTTTTTGCTCAATTTTCAGCAGAATTCTCATTCTTTTGATCTAGACTTCAAGGCAACCTATATATACATGACTTGAGGCATGAAATTAGAGGTTCCCAAACATCATAATTGATGCCAAAACGCTGTCCAATTGTTAGGGGATCCAAACCACGCCAAAATCAAGATTGAAGATATAATTCCAAGAAGATGAACGGGGTGACATCCCTTTTCTTGCTATTTATTTTCTATCATGTATCTAGGCTAGGCTTTTAATTGTTAGAATTGTGACGAAACTTTAATTTCTTGATTCCATGTTTTGATTTAACATTTACATTATGCAATTGATGGAGTTGATGCAATTAATTATGTTTTATTTTCATATATGATTGTGGACGCATAATTGTTGATATTTGTGATAATTTTCTATGTTCCAAAGAGTAGGAAATTATTAGACCTTGATTAATTGCCACAAAGTCCAATAGATGATAGAAATATACCCCTATATTTTGTGTTATCCTAAAAAAGTGTTCATAATTGGTTAATAATTTTCCACATGTTTGGATTGGTCATAGAAATATAAGCTCGTCTCTTGTAGAAAAATGTGTTTATGCATCGCTCGAAAGGGGACAAAAACAACTATAGGAATACGGATTTTCAATTCTCCATAAATTGTTGTTAATTGTTTAAGTCAAACACATGGATGATAGGGTTACCGTGGATTCATGATTCTAACATATTTAATTCATTGTTTTTCATAAATCAACTTTTCTCGTTCTTTTTAGTTAGTTTTTAATTCAAAATTCTCAACTCAATCAAGTTTCTCGTTCCGGTTAAGGTTCCTAATCTAAAATACAATTTACAACAATCCTCGTGGGATCGATACTTAGACTCACATCCATTATATTACTTGAACGACCCGTGCACTTGCGATTAGCGAACAATTATAACGTTAAACCATAAAACAAAATCATTTGTATTAATTTATCTAGAAAAAATGTTGTTGAATTGAATACAAAGTGTTTCCTTGTCAATTGATGTAAAATCATAGGATTTATTAATCTGGTGATGTTTGATGATTTAGAAAAATACAATATTTGATGATTTAGAAAAATATATAGAGAAGAGAAAAAGATTATATGAGAGATTGTGGTGTATATAAAGTTAGTGATAAAATGAAAAGGCTATTTACATAATTTTATTTATGTCTATTTTTATAAATAAAGAAAATATTTAAAATTGTAGTGTGAAAAATAATTTTTATAGTGGCAATATAGCCACCCATTAAGCAATCCTAATGTCATCTACAACCAGGAACTCTAAAATGCAGTCAGTTTTTCACTAAAATGCAGTTTCTCTTACTCTATCCTTATAACTCATCTCCAACCCAAAACTTCAAATTTCACACCAAATAAACATAATATTTTTATTTTCCTTTATTAACATATTTTTTATTATTATTTTATTTGAAATATTTATTTGATCATTAAAATAAAACGAGAAATACACCAAATATATTTATTTCAATAATTTAATTCTCGAAATTTGAATGTTGTTCCCACATATGTTCAATTAAAGCATTTTGAAGTTCAATGTGAGCCACTTTATCCTTAATTTGACGATGATTAGCGAGAAATTCTTGGAAAAGGACATTTTCATCTACAACCATCTCAACTTGTGGGCTCGACCCTTCTACCCAATCTCGAATAGGTGCTTCAATATCACGTTCATCCTCTATAATCATGTTGTGCATAATGATGCAAGCAGTCAAGATATCGTGTAAGATGCTTTTTTTCCAAAATCTTGACGGTCCTCCAACAATTGTGAACCTAGATTGTAAAACCCTAAATGCTGGTTCATCGTCTTTTCTACAGCTTTCTTGTTTCATTGCGAATTTTTTCTTGGGTCCACGTAGCTCATGAATTATTTGTACAAGAGTGGCCCACTTCGAATATATATCATCAGCTAAATAGTAACCCATATTGTATTCATGTCCCTCTATGACGTAATTAGCAGGGGGGCAATACATTTAGCGAGGTTGGCAAATAGATGGGATGCCTCTAAAACATTGATGTCGTTGTTTGAACTTGGCATACCAAAGTATGCGTGTCATATCCAAAGGTCATAATCCTCTACGGCCTCTAAGACAATGGTTGGTGATCCACTCAGTCCTACGTATTGTCTTACTCATGCGGTTGGACAATTTTTCAACCTCCAATGCATACAGTCAAGCCTACCCAGCATTTCAGAAAAACCTAGTTGTTGACCAATGTGAAGAAGCCGTGCAATGTCATTAGCGTTGGGTGAATGCAAATAACGGTTTCCAAATACATCCACGAATGCACGGAAAAACCTTTTCAAACTTTCAATAGTTATTGACTCGCCAATCTTTCAGTACTCATCAGTTGCATCCACCGAAATGCCATATGCCAGGGGAAAGAGGACAAGTTGAAAATCATTACAAGTATCATGGAAGAGCAATGAGAACTTGCAAAAGTCATCCGCAAAGGGAATGAGGACATGTTGAAAACTACGAAATTCAAAGGGCTCGAATGTAATCGGTTTAATATTGTTCTGAAAATACCATTCTGGCCAAAGACTTGAACTCCATTGCAGATCCGGAGCTACGAGAATTTGTTTGAAATGAACAAAAAAGAATCATGCTGAAAAGAAGTGAAGAAAGTTCACCAAGTCCATATGGTCTTTTTTTGATGAAATAGGAGGATCGGGATCTGATCTACTTGATTATTGGATCGTTATCTTTAATTATCTTGCATCATATTTTAATTGTCAATTTCGATGTCCCCGTACCAAGCATGTTTCAAATTTCTAAACCGAGTTGAGTAATGTATTGTATTGTATTGTCATTTAATTTTAATGTCTTCAGTTATAACAATTTATTAATTATGTGGTAAAAATAACGGTCAAATTACAAAAACAAAAATTCAATAAACTTCAATAAAAATGGGCAAACTATGGTTTCTATTAAGAAAATACATTAAAATGCAGTTTGTAAATAACTTTTTTGGGAGCAAAATTAAATTATATTCATCAAATAATTATTTTTTCTACAAAAATAAAAAAAATAACAAAAATAAGATGAAATTGGAAAAACGGAAACTCTAGGACAAAATTGGGGCAACCAGAAAGTTGCCCCAATCAACATAGCGTTTGCTATAGTAGGACGCCATTTACTGTAGCAGACTCCATTTTGCAGACGGCTTTGCCATATACTGTAGCAGACTCCATTTTGCAGACGGAAAAGCCCTCTGCATTGGAGTGAAGGCCGGATGGTAAAATGGTATAAAATGCCATTTTTCCGTCCGGACGGAGATGGCCGAAAGTGTCCAGAGTACGGATGGAGACAGGGCTCAAGGCTTTTTTTTTCTTGCAGCTGTTCTCCAATAACTATTTTGACAAAACACTATTTTATTTGTGTTTTTTTACATATGGTTAATCAATAATTAATTCCTTTTTTATTTTTTTTACCAGAGTTTATGAACAAATTGTGTAGTTTCACCGTACACTTCTCTTTGCCAACTATCTCTACCATCAGTAGTCGATTAGTGTCCCTCCAAAATAAAAATCCTTATTTCGCCACTAGTCTAAAGTTTTCTTGAAGAGGAGAATTGACATAAACATAAATTGCTAACATTTAAGGCTTTGTTTTGCAATTGAGCCACAGTTTAATCTTTTTTTCTATATTTTCGAGGTAAAATGTGTTGCTGAAAAGTGGTGAGAGAAAACATGTTAAAAAATTTTAGGAAATTGTCTTGTTTGGAAATTTATTTATAAATTATAATAATTGCGTTACATTAAGAAATGGAGCATAAGTTTCAACCAGACTTTTGTGACTACTATCATTCATCCGATCAAGACACGAGTTCAAACTGATGAGGTACGATAACTAAGTAATCGATGACCACATTAACCTATTGAGTCTTCGGACATTGTTCATTGTTAAATTACACTACTAAAAATCGAGTCTTCGGGTACGAACATTCACAAACGGAGTCATTTTATTGGTAATTAGCAATGGATTATTCGTTGGTAAAAGTGATTACTTTTCATCGATAGAAATTTAAAACACATCATGACGACCCCGACTCCACATATTATTTAACATTAATAAGTAAAAAATCGGATAAAGTTAAAAAGAAATTGACACAAAAAAACCTTTGGTGTTGACACCAGTCTGCAGGTTATCGACATCTGCACTATTTTTGAGGAAAAATTAATTTGGAACCGACATCTATGGTTTAGGTGTCGACACATAATAGTCTGAAACGTGATTTTTCGGATAGTAAAATGTTATTTTGAAATTATGGCTTCCGTAACATAAAACACTTTATAAACCCTTTTCAAGCTAATTTACATTCATTTTGAAAAGAGAAGTGCATACAAAAGGTATTCAAAATATCTTATTTTCCATTTAAAAACATGACCACTATATCTACTATTACCACATTACCATTATTCTCCTGAAACATTATCGGAGTATACAAAATTCATAGTCTCGGCATCGCAGAAGTTAACACAAGAAGTGGAATCGTACAAACTGCATCAAAGCTAAAAAAATCACGGTACATCTAGTAGGTGTGTATTTCTACCACATACATATAGAACCTCTCGTCGACCTAATTTATCCATTCCCAAGATATTACCTCGAAGATGTCAAAGTGTAACATATACATTTGTAAAACATGGAACTATGAATAATAATTTAATGAATAATAAATACGCATACATTTTCATTAAAATAAATGATTCATGGCCCAATTATAAATTGAATCCTCTATCCCCAAGCACTTAAACAAGTCCACAAACAGGATATCGATAGGGTGGTCATAATTCATTGGACTTCATCCCTTCATTTTCCGCCCTACTCCACCCCAACCGGATTACTCAAACAAAATATTGATCGTCGCAAGTCTCGAGGTCATGAGACGGCTCTCAACATACATAATCGATATCCAAAACATTATGATTACAATATGAGGCTAGAGTTCAAAACTATAATCTCAATGTGTAAACATTTCTTTCGTGATTCATAACCAATCGAATAATGCTATATCGAAATCAACTTAACATGTTATGCCACATAAAATAGGGTGGATACTCACAGTATGTGAATATGATATTATCAACCTAAAAATCACACAAAGACAATAAAAAGATTAGAACCAAAAATTAGTCAAATGTCTACATGAGTGTCTACGGAGGTATTGACATGGGTGTCACCACTAGTTTAAAGTTTTCTCATAGAGAAGAATTGACATAGACATAACCTGCATACATTTCAGTTTTAAACATCATGAAGATCTTACTGTCATTCATCCGATCAGGACATCAGTTCAAACTGACAAGGTACACCAACCGAGTAATCTATGACCACATTAACCTATGGAGACTCTAGATATTGTTCATTGTTAAATTACACTATTAAAAATTGATGTTCAGGTACGAACATTCACCAATGGAATCATTTTATTGGTAATCAGCAACGGATTATCCGTTGATAAAAGTAATTACTTTTCATCAACAGAAATTTATAACATATTGTGACGACCCCCACTCCATGTATTATTTAATAGTTATAAGTAAAAAATGGATAACATAAAAACGACACAGAAAACCCTTGGTCTCGACACAACCTGCAGGGTGTCGACACATGAACAATTTTCGAGGAAATATTTTTTTAATTTGGGCGACATCTAGGGTCTAGTGTCAACACATAATAGTCTAAAAGGTGATTTTAGCATATCGAAATTTTATTTTGAACTTATGGCTTCCACAAATAAAGCACTTTATAAAATCTTTTTGAGCTAATTTACATAGTCATTTTGAAAAGTGGAGTACTTACAAAAGGTACTCAAAATATCCTTTTTCCCATTTACAAACATGAACACTATAACTACTACTACTATTACATTACCATTATTCTCCCAAAAAGTCATCAGAGTATCCAAAATTCATAGTCTCGACATCGTAGAAGTCAACATATAGAAGTTGGACCAAACGATCTCGTCAGAGTTAAAAATCACGGTACATCTGCCAAGTGTGTATCTCCACCACATACCAATAAAACCTCTAGTCGGTCGAATTTATTCATTCCCGAGATATTACCTCAAATGTTTAAAAGTTCAACATCTACATTTGTAAAATATGAAAATATTAATAATAATCCAATGAGTAATCGATACAGATGCACGTTTTCTTTAAAAAATATTTAGGGCCCGATTATGAATTGTTTCATCTACCCCCTAAGCTCTTGAACAAGCCCACAAATAGGATATCATTAAGGTTGTCACAATTCGTAAGACTTCATTCTTTCACTTTTCGCCCACTCAATCCAAATTGGGTTACTCAGAAAAATTTCGCCCTACTCAAACCAAATTGGGTTACTCAGAAAAATTTCGATTGTTACAGGCTTTGGGGTCACGAGACGGCTCCTGACATACAAAATTGATATCTAAAACATCATGATTACAATAGGGGACTATAGTTTAAATCTATAATCTCAATGCATAAACATGTCTTTTGTGATTCTTAATCAATCGAACAATGCTATATCGAAATTACATTAACATGTTATGCCACATAAAATAAGGTGAATAATCACAGTATGTGAATATGATATTATCAACCAAAAAAAAGACAAAATACATAGATTAAAACCAAAAATTGGTCTTGTGCCTACATAGATATCTACAGGACACCAAGTCATCTTACTCCCAGATGCCGACATCTAGCGATTTCTCAGAAACTAAACTTGATTTTTATTGATTCCTTTGATCCATACTGGTTTATTTTGATTTAAAATTTGACAAAAACATGTTTTCTAAAAAGAACTAATATGCCGAATTAAACACAAAAAATCACCATGGTTTCTTACCTGTGATTTTTGAAGAAAGTATTTATCCAGTTTTTCCTTGCAGAAATTTTGGTGTGAAGGTTTCATTTCAAGTCCTCGCCTATTTATATTACACCTTGGCTACATGGAATTGAAGGAGGTTTTTTGTATAGGTCCTCATTTTTTACAAGGAAGTGACTCGGCTTTTATCTTCATAATCATGGTCCAACTAGAAGTGTTTAAGCTCAATTCATATGAAGAGGATGTGGAGGTATAGGGTTAGTGACTAAAGGTAACTAGGAACCAAACGCGGCAAAGTTGCAGTGCAACCTCATGCTTCAAATTCAATTTCGATTGTGTGTGTTTTTGAGAATTTTGAGGAATCAAATGAGGTCAGAACATCAAGTTATTGATACTGTTTCGAAGTGCTCATGGCTTGCTTTCAAGAGCATTTTACCATGCAAGAAACGGTAAACTGGGGTGAAATCTATGACTTGCAAAAGTAAGTCACTAAAAACTAGTTTTTTGAAACTTTATGTAAAAAGGTCATCTTTAAAATTTACCAACGACTATCTATTGGTCGAACTTAAAAACAAGTTTCTTATTCTCAAAATTCATTTCAAGAACTAGTTTGTACATATATTACATGTTTCCAACAAAGGTCGTAAGTGCTCAAACGAGACTTTTGAAAAGAGACGTTTAAATACATTTTTCGTAACTTTTTTTTTTTTTTCATTTTCCCTACTTTTATTTCCAATTTAATTAAATAAAATTCTAAAAATAATTTATTACATATTAATGAACAAATAGGAACGTCAATATTTTACAGGGTGTTACATATATGTTCGCTAACCGCAAGTGTACGAATCGCACGAGCAATAAAGTGGATTTTAAGTCCGTATATCATACCCACAGGGATTGAGCAAATTGTATTTTAGATTATGAATCCTTAACCGGAACTAAGGAATCTTTGAATTTTAGGATTTTGAATTAAAAATTTAAAATAATTATTAAACTAAAAATGACGAGAAAATTTGATTTAAAACTATGAAAAAAAGATGCGTTAGGAGTATGAATCCATTTTGACTCTATCATCCATATTTTAACCAAATCATTTAAATACAATTCATAGGTTTTAAAAATCCATATTCCAAATATTGTTAAAACTCTCTTTCGATCAAGAATTTACATATTTTTCTGTATACGACTCAACTATATTTCTATGACGAATCCAAATATATAGAAAAGCATTACAAGATTTGTGAATAGTATTGCAGATTACACAAAGTAGGGATATATTTCTATTCCCTATTGGACTTTATGTCAATTGAAACCTGTCTAATGAAATCCTAATCTTTAGAACTTAAGAAATCATCACATCAATCATATAATAGTTGGTCAGAAAATCATATGATATTAAAAGTATGAATCAATTGCTCAAAACCATAAATTGCATGAAATAAATAATAAAGTAAAACATGGATTCAAGAAATCAAAACTTCATCACAATTCTAACACTATAAACCTAGCCTAGAAACATAATTGAATAGAAATAAAAAATAAATAAAAAGTCACCCCGTTCATCTTCTTGTTCTTTGGTCTTTAAATGTGCTCTTGACGTTGCATGAATTCCTCAACAATTGGACAGCGTTTTGGCATGAATTTCACAAGTTGGGAACCCCTAATTTCGTACCCCAAGTCTAGTATTTATAGATTCTATCGAAACTTAGGTTACTTGGGGAAAAGAATGTTGAAATCCGCACAAAAGCCCAACAATCGAGACCCAGATTCAACAGTGCTACCGCACAGTACAGACGTGTGTGGTTGCGCACCTCTGCAAGTTATGCTTCGGTTGCCAAGAAATTCAGTCATGCAACCGCACGGCCTAAACCGGTGCGACCGCGCGGTTCTTATCTGAAATGTAATGTAACATCCCAAGTTTCAAAACCTTAAACCTAGGCGTGTTAACTTCCATTCACATTAAATGCGGAATTTAAAACGTTTAAACATTAAAATGCGGAAAACAAATCATTTAAAAACTTCAACATTTTCATTTTCTATTTTAAAATCTTATAGAAATTTCGACAGAGTCTCCTCTATAAATTGGACTTAACCACCTGTAGAGGGACATCAAAACCATTTTACAACATAAACTCAACTCAAATAGAAATCCAATATTCAACATACAACCCCAATTCTACTTCAAACTCCAACATCACCACATTATTTCAAACTCAATCCCCAAACTCCTCAACACAACATTTCGTATCAATAAGCTTCAATTAAATGCAATAAGTGATAATATAACCAATATTAGAAATTCCATAACTAATTTAAAACTAATCTCAACCAAACAATTATCAACATAAAATGAATGAATTAAGAAATAATTAATTATAAACTTAATTAACTTCAAAATTTAACTTTATTTTCTTTAAAAACTTGAAGCGGTGTAGCCTGAGTCTGTCACCAAGTGCTCTCCTCGGATCACCTAACTTTCATCACCTGAAATGTTGGGGAGGGATTGGGGTGAGCTAAAGCTCAGTAAGTAAACTTTATGCATGAATGCATGCTTATGACATGAATGCTTTAAAAATTTCATATATGTATCCCCATTTACTTTACTTTCCAAAACTTTCAAACTTTCATTTCAATTCAAAACTTTCACTTCATTTCCAAACTTTCACTTCCTTTCCATCGTGAGCTCACTTGGTGTAACTTCTAGTCAATCAGATAACAGTGGGCCATTCTTATTTGGAACCAGATTAAATGCGCATTTCCACCGCAAAGCGGTTTAACATTCACTTTCCCACCGCAAAGCGGCTCATTCATTCATTCCACCGCAAAGCGGCTCATTACATTCATTCCACCGCAAAGCGGCTCATTACATTCGGGTACGCCGGTCCCCCGCGCCCCATTTCCCACTCGGACCTTTCATGACATAGAAGTGCACCCATTCTTTCAAAAACTTGGGATACATAATTTTTGACAAAATTGCACTTTGACACATTCCTTTCATTAAAACATTTGACTTTCTCATTTCGATGCCAATGCATGCTTGATGATGCAATGACATGTAACGTGCATGCTTGAACATTTCCTTGACTACACATAATTGCATATGGTAGACCAAAAGCATTAAAATTCCGTAATTAACACGAATGTCAATTAAGCACATTAATTCCACATTAACATTCAACTTTGATGAAAGTAGGGGGAAGTTTACTTTGATGAAAGTAGGGGGAAGTTTACTTACTTGACGTCCTTAGCATTTACCGTTATCTGGATTTGCAAGTGGAGGAACCTCGACTGCCCGTGTCGTCAATGTACCAAAATCCTAATTGTATATTCATTTAATAAAATATACTTTTAGTTGACAATTAAATGCGTTATACATTTTAAGGCTCAATCAAACATTAACTGAAATTAAAACTTCAATTTAACTCACATGTGATCTTGAGCCATGACTAATGCACATAATATTATATTCAAAACGAGGGATCCAATTACATGCACTTACGAGTTCTTTATCATTCATTTATTCAGATTTAAGTTGAAATATTTAACTCTAGAATCAAACAAAACCTCATAACCTTAATTTCAAATGTTGAAAATAAACATTTATAATTTGAAGTTTAAAGTAAAATTTCAAACAAAGTATCATAATCTTAAAATCCCAAATTCTGAAATCCAATACACAATCACATAATTTTCTACAATTTCAAAAAGTAAAATTATAACTCAATTTCACACAGTTTAACCTAAAGCTATAAAATCACTCCCTTAAAGTCCCAACAAATTCACAAATCTTAAAATCAACATATATCATTCACTTTCCCAACTACTTCAATTTAACAATTATAATAATTCGAAAATACAGTCAACTTAAATTTGAAAATATGCACATTATAACTCAAACTTTTCTTAGACATTTAATTAAGCCACTAATTCAAAATTTCGAAACCTGAAATTAATTTTCATAAATTTGAAAAATCTGGAATTAACTCTATATTTTTTTAAAAATCAAAATTTCAGCATGTAAGTCAATACATTAGATCCATCTATAAACATATTTATATATATATATATATTGCCCCAATCTGAGTTTAAAAATTTTGAAATTAGAAATTAAACCAAAAATCTGAATTTATACACCTTCACAAAAAATCTCTCAATTTTCGAAAATCACCATTCCTAAATCAAGAACGAAACTAAACATTCCAATTACACTAATTAGTTCATAAATTTCGAATCTGAAAAATGATCTACAGACTAAAATTCTGAAATTATACATGGGTTCATATATATACACAAAATATATACTTAAAACTTCATATATACATACAACAATATATATACATGCTTGTGTGTGGGTGAAAGGGTGCGAAAGTGTGTGCGTGTGTTCGGGTTCCGTGTGTGCAGCGCGCTCGAGGGGAAAGGGGGAGGAGAAAAGGTAGAGAGGGCTTTTACCGCTGGCGGGGTGGTGATCGGCGTCGCCGGCGCCACGAACGGGAGTGAGGCGAGAGAGGGACAGGTGAGCGAGAGAGCGAGAGTGAGGCCGAGCGGGTGAGAGAGTCGTGAGTGAGGGAGAGGTATAATGAGGGTTTAGGTTTAATTTTAATCTTTTGAAATTTGCAATTTGGTCCCTCAAGTCCCCTCCTTTGCAATTCAGTCCCTTAGCTCCTATAAATTGGTAATTTTAGTCCACGACCCTCAAATAAATTTTCAAAGTGTCACCAAACTTTTCTCAATTTCAATTTAATGCAATAAAATAGAAAATAGCATGTTTAGGGAGTAAAACAATTAATCACATAAATTACACGTAAACTATTAAAATAAACAATTTAGAAACTTTTAATTGGTACATTGATCGAGACGGCATCCAAGTCCTTCCACTGCAAAATAATTCAAATTATCGACATTAAAAAATATCATTAAATTTAGAATTTATAACATTAACATAATTATTACGTGAAATTTAAGGATACACGAAAAATGAAAAGCGGTCTTACATGTAATTTCCATCTTCTGATTAAGTTTAAGTTGATCCTTGATCTTTTATTGCAAAGCCGATCCCTGAACTTTCGATTGTTGCAATTTAGTCTCTGAACTTCTGATTTCTTCCAAATTTGATTTATTCTTCAATTTTTCTTCCAATTTGGCCCTTGATATACTTCATCCACTCTTAATTTGCACAATTTGACACTTTTATCAACAAATTTCTTGATTTTGGTTTCAATTCTATTGTTTTCTCTACTCTGAAGTTATTCCTGAAATATAAACGAATAATAACAAAATTAGAAGCAAATATTCTCAAACGAACAGATAAAATTCTACTATTAGAATAGAAATATGTGTATAACATACACTTATCAATATATATCCCGTTTATAAATTGGATAGTTTTCTCAACCAAAATTTTGTGCCTAATAATGTTCGTTATATATATATATTCCCAACAGATATTCTGTTGTCCAACCTCAAAATAGTAAGGAAAAGTCGATTGAAATTTTTTGTCGGTGAAACTCATTAAGGACGGAATTCGAAACTTTAGCAACAACAAAATCATGCTTAAAAATCAAATTTGCAGTGGTATTATAATAACTCATTATTAAAAGTCCAATGTTATCACAACACCAGGAAAATCCCAACATAAAATTACGTCAATGGCATACCGCATAGACAAAGAAAAGGAGCTCAGGTTTGAAATTTGCACCACTTTTAAAAGTTTGGATAATGATTTTAAAAGTTTAATAATGACCATCTAATAACAAAATGAAAGTTCGGTGACGATTTGAAAACACAATTTGTCCACAATACTGACCTAATTTATTAAAATTTATGAAGAGTATTTTTGTCCTTATTTAATTTACCGCATATTTTACATTCAATTAAAGGTTGTATGTAGTTATAGAACGTCCCTAAAATGAAAACGTTTGACTTATTAAGTCTCTAACCTATAAACTTTTTGATTATTTAGTCTCTAACATATTAAGTCTCTGTTTGAAATCTATTATTTCAAATAATGTGGTTTGTAATTATAATTTTTTGAAGAATGTAGGGTTAAAAAGTAAGTATTTTTTTTTTTTTTTTTTAAGATTTATATGTAGATTATTTTATTGGTAGAATATATAGCTAAAAATGAGTTTTTTTTAAAAAAGAGATTTTTAATAATAGGTATCAAACAAGGAATAATGGATACCAAGCGGAGTACTTCTAGGTATTTTTTTCTAGCATAGAAGGCAATACCAGATCATATTTCCCTTAAGCGTTTGAAAAGCTAATCCATCCTTCAGAATTGTGGGATTAGTACACTGCTTCTCATCCATACTACAGGTACTCAAAAATTGATGATGTTGGTGCAGTCCTTGAGAAAAACGAGCCATTTAGCTTTGGGAGTTTAATCAAGAAATCATTCTTGAAATTCCCCGAAGTATATTATAACTTGGAGCAGTATTTATCTAGTTTTTTGCTTCTCTCAGGAGACCTCACTCTTCACACATCTGAAGTGCCAGATCCATATCCTAATTTTGTTCTCCAGAAAACTTCCGTGGAAATGGAAATTTTGTCAACTGGTCCTTTGTTTGATTATTTTATTTGATTTCCTTGTAATTTCTAGACAGGAAGATTAGACATTGAACTTATTCTATGTTTGGTGTTCATTATTCAAAACCTCATTTTTTATACTTGTTTTCAACCACATAGGAATACGAGTTGTTCCCGAGTTAAAGTAACTGCGATGGCTCTTTCTTGACAAAAGAGCTTGTTCTTCAATTTTTAGGTCTTTAGATTTCTACCAATAAAATAATCTACACATAAATCTAAAAATATTTCTTATTTTCAACACACATTCTCCAAAAAAACACTATAATTACAAATCACATTATTTGAAATAATGGGTCTCAAATAGGGGCTTGATATGCTAGAGGCTCACCAAACGTTTATAGGTTACGGACCCAAAAAAATTTCATTCTAGGGATGTTATTATCTACATACAACCTTTTAATTGAATATAGAATAGGCAGTAAACTAAATAAGGACAAAAATACTCTTCTTAAATTTTAATAAATTGAGTCAAGTAGTGTTTTTAACAGTTGGAATTAATAGAATCCGACAGTAGGAACTACTTTCGCAACGTATAATGATTCTAAGGGTGTAAGTGCCAAAATATAAACGTTGAGGATTATTATCGTAAGAAATCCAAATATTAGGGACCATTTGTTTTGTTTACCCATTTTTGTTTCCATGTTAGTAGTTCCTTTAATAGAATTCATTACAATGATGAAAGATATCAAGTTCGAAAGTTGATGACAATTGGAAAACACTTTGAAATTCAATGATTAGTGACACCATTGTTAAAAGTTTTTTATTTAAAAAAAAAATAAAAGTGATGTTTTCGAGACAAAATATATGGTTAAAGAGTAATTTTAAGAAATTTGTAATCAAAAAGTAATTTGAGAAAATATGATATTTAAAACATGTTTAAAAATAAGTTTGTCAAACATAGACATAGTGTCCACTAAACTTCTTTGAATATTAGCCTCTAATTGACAAATCTATTTAAAACGTGTCTTAAACGACACAGACTATTTTACTAAGCCTTTGGAACAAAACGGTCTCGAGAAAGCAACGCATATTTAAGTTCCAGAATGCATTGTTGAAAGAATCTGGCTTCCATGATGAAGTTGACAATATTGGTCAAGACTTACAATTTAGAATTATACTAAATTTTCCTCGACGCTCACCTTAAAGATGACTTCCCACTCACATGGGTGTGGAGTCCACAGACTGCGGCCCCCACACCCATGTGAGTGAGGGGTCATTCCCGAGGTGAATGTTGAGGAAAGTGTAGCATTGTCCTACAATTTATGATCTCCTATATAAACTGGAAGCTTGCTCAGGTTTCCATGCCAAGTGGGGAAAGGAGCTTGCAATGCAATTCAGGAACCAAACTGCAGTATATAAAGCTAAGATTGCAGAGCTACTTGATAAGACTGATTCGACTTCGATCCAAGAATTCCTGCAAGAGAAACAACGACTGGCCAAAATCCTATCTCAGGAGGAATCATATTGGAAACAAAGGGCCAAGAAGTTTTGGCTGTCTAAGGGCGATTCGAACACTTGATTCTTTCATGCTGCATCTACTGCCAGAAAACAAGCTAATGGTATCACGAAGCTTCGGGACAGTGCAGGTAACCTTATTGAGAACAAGGAGGGAATACTCAATATCGTCAATGAATATTTTCAGCAGATTTTCCTAGCCTCGTCTACTACAGGTTCAAACCTCTTCGACTATGTTGACAGAAAGGTTAATGATGAGGATAATAATTTCCTCATAGCCCCCTTCTCCTTGGAGAAATTCACTAAGGCTAAAAAACACACACACACTCACACACAAACAAAATTGACTAGAATATTTTGTGCAGATGAACTACGTGGAATATTTGATACTGAAGAATATTATGATCAAGAAGTAAACATAAGTGAAACAGATTCAAAAAACAATGGATCAGAATTTGAATAGAGAAACAGAAGAGATAGAAAACAATAATATAGATATACGTGAATATGAAGGAATAGATGGTTATGGATTAAAATTAACCTTTGATAATAATAATTTTAAGAAAATACAAAAGTTATCTTTAGATTTGAAAATAGGAAAATGAGAAATCTTATATAGAATATGGAGAAGAGAAAGGATAACAATAAATGAATATCACAAAATTGAAAAAGCAATAGATGTTAGAATAACTCAATGAACACATAAATTAAATCTTTTAACAAAAAATACAGTCACGGAATAATTAACAAATATTAATAAAAAACAAAGTGAAAAGATTCAATATATTTATTTAGCAAGAATATAAATAATGTTTAAATATTTATTTAGAGAAGGGATAGATTCACCCTTAACTGTAAGTCTACATGATGGAAGAATAATAAATTTGAAAGATAGTCATTTAAGAACAATAGAAGGAAATCTAGCATATCATAAACTAATATTTACATGTTATCCAAAATATTGTCTCATTAAAAGATAAAAACTTTAATGAAGCTTTAGGTCCACATTTCAAACTATATAGAGATAATATAATACAACCAGAAGATCAAATTATGATTATAGAATATGGAGCATTATATACATTAAAAGAAAAATTCTAATTATGGAAACATTTACTTTAAAAAATCATATATTGAAGTCCATAAAGAACGCAAAGATATTAGTAAAATTGTGGAAACAAACAAATAGATAAACTTAATCCTAAAAAATTATGAACTTTGCATAACAAAAAATAAATCCGAAATTATATAATTAAGAGAGGAATAATACTCTGATAATAAAATGACATTTGAAGATGGAAGATCAATTAGAAGATCATGAAGACTTAGTCTACCTAATAAAAGACAATTAGGAGAGACTAGTAATACAAGAGAAATAAAACTTCATAGATATGCTGGAAATATGAAAATATAAAGTGAATATTTTAATGAAAAAGAGTATATGAAAGGATCAAACATGTTGATAGATACAGGAGCTAGTGAATGTTATATTGCCTCAAATATAAATAAAGGATTGATAGCTCGTAGAACTGAACCATACATATACATTAATTTTGATGGACAATTACATACTACTGAATAAGAAGTTAAGGTACCAATAAAAATTAGAGGAATTAATCTTTTAGTACCATGTTATATAGATAGCAGTATGGATATAGGTCCTCATTTATTATTATGAATGAGTTTCTAAAATGGATTAGAAGATTATAGTATAAGAAGAGAAGGATTATATATAACTCATAATAGTCAAACTATATTATATAGAAAAGCTGAATGAATAACCAAATAAGTTTTCCATTACTCGTTTATATA
This sequence comes from Ligustrum vulgare, assembly GCA_963555705.1. Taxonomy (NCBI): domain Eukaryota; kingdom Viridiplantae; phylum Streptophyta; class Magnoliopsida; order Lamiales; family Oleaceae; genus Ligustrum; species Ligustrum vulgare. The sequence continues at coordinate 33,273,882 of OY743173.1, read as the reverse complement.
CAAGTTACCATTACAAAAACAAATATAACAACATATGCATTAATTGATACAGGAAGTGTATCAATATTTAAAAGTTTCTTAAAATCATGGAATAACAATAGTAAGGTAAAAATAGCAGGAGTAACAGAAGAAAGTATCCAAATAATTAATAGTGCTGATAAAATTTATATAATACTTTGAAGTAAACATATTGTAATAAACAAAATATATAGTTTTGATAAATTAGAATATGATATATTATTAGGAAGTGACTTTATCCAGCAATTTCAATATTACAAACAAAACAATTATATGATAATGTTACAAATACCTTGTGTACATTTATTAAAAATACCAAAAGAATTTAAACCCTACAGAGTTCAGCCAGCCCGGCGTGGTGATAGATGGGAGGAAAAATCAATTACACAAAATGAAATAAAAAATAAAAGCATAAGATATAAATAAGTCCTAAAAACAGAAATAGAAATAAGTATAGAAAAAATCATTGAACAATTGAAAAGAAAAATATGGAGAAAATTCGTTATTATTTTGGAAACCACATCACCCTAGAGTAAAGATAGAATTAACAGAAAATATTATTATAAGAATTAGATCAATGATGTATACTATACAAGATGCCCATGAATTTAAAATCCAAATAAAAGGAGCTAGATCAATGATGTATACTATACAAGATGCCCAAGAATTTAAAATCCAAATAAAAAGAATTGCTTGATCAAAGACTTATTAGACCGAGTAATGGATCTCATAGTAGTCCAGCCTTTATAGTAATGAAACATTCTGAACAAATAAGGGGAAATGCTAGAATGGTGATAAATTATAAAGAATTAAACAAATATACCAAATTTGATTGATACTTTTTACCAAATAAAAAAGTATTAGTAAACCTTGCAAAAGAGAAACAATATTATTCTAAATTTGATTGTAAATCGGGATTTTGGTAAATTAAAATGGAAAAATATAGCATACAATATACAGTATTTAGTACACCTCAAGGTAAGTATAAATAGATGGTTATGTCAGTTGGTTTAAAAAATACACTACAAATATATCAAAGGAAAATGAACAACATATTTAGAAAACTCAATGAATTTTTAATTGTTTAAGTTGATGATATATTAATATGCTCTAATAATAAAAAAATATAACATAGAAATCATTTAATAAAATTCATAAATGAATGTAAAAGAAGGAATTGTCCTTTCAAAAAAGAAATCTATAATTAAAAAAAAAAAAATGACTTCCTTGGATTATCAATGGATAAAAAAAAAGAATAAAACTACAAACCCATATATCTAAAAATATAGAAATTTTTTCAGATAAATTAGAATCAAAAGAACATATACAAAAGTTTTTAGGATGTTTAAATTATACAGAAAGATTTATTGAAAATATTTCAAAAAAGAAACATGAATTCAAGATTTTACTCAGAAAAACAAATATCAAATGATGGATTGATGAACACACAGAAATTGTTTAATCACTTAAAAAAGAATGTAAAAAATATACCAAAATTAAGATTATCAAATAAAAAAATAATCTAGTTGTTAATATAATATTGATGCATCAGATAAATGTTAGGCAGCAATATTAAAAACAGATTTGAATGAAATATACAGATATTCTAATGGGACATTTAATCAAGCAGAAATAAATTATACTACTCATAAAAAGAATTATTATCAATTATCAGAGGAATAAAAAAAATTCATTATTCCTATTATCTAAAAAATTGACTGTTGAAACTGACAATTCTCAAGTTATAGGATTAGTCGAAAATAAATTACCATCAAAACCTCAATATAGACGACTTCATAGATGGAAATCCTATTTAGCATTTTATAATTTTGATATTGTTCATATTAAAGGAATTAATAATTATCTTGCAAGTTTTCCAAACAAGTTTTACCAAATATACAAGCAGATACACAGCTGCAAGGAAGCAGTAGTGAACCTAAAATCAAAAGGATTGAACCAAGTCCCCAAAAGGTGACAATAAAAATTGGTGATGAACATAAAAGGGTGATCAAAATTTGAACTGGTGAACAAAATGATGATTCCCCTTTTTTACCAATAGAAGAAGAGTATAAAAATTTTGCTAAAATCACATATGAATTCTAGGAATGTGATTGTTACTTCATTGCATCTGGAAATCATGTGTATCCTCGATTAATTGTTACCAAGGAAGATGATCCCAACATGACAAAAATGACAGCAAATTATGGATTTTTAGATCTTAGTTACCCTGGAAAAGATCTAAAAGAAATCGAAAAATTTGATGATTTATTAAAATGTAAATTTTCAAAATTTGCTCAAGGAAGATTGATATATTTAAAATTTTATTCAATCAGTCCTGAAATTGATGGAAGGATATATTATCCTGCTGAACATATTATCACAATTGGATATGTTGCACGAGATTTCCAAATCGAAGTTGGACTTACAAGATCATGGTTCAAATCCCAAAGAGTGTTGGGGATAAAGGTTCTTTACAACATTACCAAAAATTTGTATAAGAAAAATTTCAAATGTTTATATCAGTATGAAAGATGGACCCTCCTCACAAATAGAGGAAAAGAAAAATCAACAATTTTGAAAGAATATATTGACAAGTTTGACACTCATCAAATTCATGGAAGTCCAACAACAATACAAGAGTCATGCATTACCAGAGATTGCCTAGGATGCAGACAAAGATGATGGAATCTACTTTTTGAAAGGAGCACATGCCAATAAAAATGAAGGATAGCTTAAATCAATTTTGAGGATGTAACGTGCCAAAGATAGACAACCCCATGTGAAGACATGTGAAGTAGGACAATAATAGAGGGGCAGATGTCCCTATGATGTAACTTAAAGTTTTAAATTATTGAGTTTGTGATGTAAGCAATAATGTAATTTTATCTCATATAGTATTATAAATAGAGGCCTTCGAGATAGGATAAGGAGAACATTTTGGGCACTCAGCCTATGAGATAGACAAAGAAATTTTGTCTTTGAAAAATGCTCTTGCCAAATCTTGTATCAATCCCCATTATATAAATAAAATTCCCATCGTTTTCAGAAAAAGAAATGAATTTCTAAACACGTCTTCCCATATATTCTTTAAGGATCAGATAGAAAAATTATTTCTTATTTTAACAGAAAGAGAGTTTTCTTTAATGCAAATCTAGAGTTTAACCTTTATAAACAATACGGTGAGAACAAAAAGCAGGAATAGCAAGGATCTCGTGAAGGCAGAGGCCTTGTTTGCAGATCAGGATCCAAAGCTCAAAGGTCATTTGATTCTAAATGTTATAAGTCCAGATCGAAAATTAAGGTAAAACTATTATTTTTGTTAAACTTAGAAAGATTTGTCTTAAGATCTTAGAGAATCGCTGAGATTATTATCATCTTGAATGAAAGAAATTATATTATGAAAAAATCCAGATCTAAGAGAGGTCCATATAAGTTTAAAAAGAATATAAAAAATAAAAGGGAATTGAATATGAATATGAAAATGAAATAGATAAGATCGGACATCAAGAACAACTTTATGCATCATAAGAAATATTAAAGAGTTTTAAAGAAAATTTAATGGAAAACTTTACTATTTTAAATAATAAAATATATCCAGAAGATATTAAAAATATCCTTGAAATAATAAACTTATTAGAATTTAAACTCCACAATTTAAGAAATAGATTAAAAAAATAAAAAGGAGGATGTATTTGAAAAGGGGTAATTATATTTACACAACACTTTTTATATCTAGACTACATTTTAATTGCAAAAAAGATCTTCAATATTTTTTTTACTTTGCTCTTATGTCCTCAACCTTTTTTACATCACATTTTTATTCATAATAATCAATTAATTAACATATTTTGTTTCTAATCACTATTTCTATTCAAATATTTTACTAATTTGCATTGAAAAGAAGTGCAAATATTTTTGTTTAACTTTTGTATTAGTTATTTATTTTGATTATTTAAAAGTATGAGAGATAAATAAGTATTTTTCGCCCTTGTTACAAATATTTTGTACGAAAATCATATCTAAAGACAAAATGTGGAAATTAATATAAGGGTTGATGATAATAAAAAAAAAATTATAAAAAACCAGTGTAAATATAAAAAATACGGAAAACTTAGGATCTTCATTGCAATTAAAATGTGGTGTGGTTAACAAAAAGTGTGGTTTCAATATATTTACTCTTTGAAAAATTCATATAGAAAGGGTAAAATTATCGAGATACTATTTACTATTTTGTCCATATTAGGCTATCTATATAACTATCTGTACGAATAGTATAATCTAAATTTTAAATGGGTCAAACAGAGGCAATAAGTTCATTGCTTCACATGAAAATATCCTCTTTTTGTATGAATGGTATTACGGAAAAGTACATAACTATAAACCTAAAATTATCACTTTTTGAAACTAACAAACTTAGGATATTTTTTTTAAAAATTAGGTATTAATTAATAATTTATAAATATAATATTGTTTAATATAAAAATAATTATCAATTATATATTAAATTAAAACTAACATAACATTTAAATAAATAAAAAAAGTCATCAAATAATAATTTTTTTCTTCTACTTTTTCCAACTCACACCCCGACCTCGACCCCACCCACCCTACCCCTACCCTATGCACCCCGACCCTAAAATTGATTTTTTTTTTTCTACTTTTCCCAACCCCGACGCCACCCTATCCACCCCACTCCACCAGGCACGGAGCCTACTAAGGCCCAGCAGGGGCGTAGGCCCCCACTGGGATTTTTTTTAAAAAAAAAAGGGCTCTTCACAAAAATACCCTACTTTTAGGGATCAAACTGAAATTTACTTACATTTTATAAAATTTGAAAATTACTTATAATAAAATCTTAAAAACTGAAAAATACTTATGATACTTTTTAAATATGTTAGTATCACATTATGATACTTATGATACTTTTTAATTTTTTTAGTGTCACAATATGATACTTATGATACTTGTTCAATTTTTTTAGTATCACAATGTGATACTTATGATAATTTTCAATTTTTTCTATTATTACAGCTTGATACTTTACAAATTTTTATGATACTTTGTTTTCGACATAAAATCAATCACTTTCATACGCTTTTTTTTAGTATCACAACTTGATACTTTATAAATTTTTATGATATTTTGTCTCAAACATAAAATCAAACACTTTTCATACACTTTTTTCAACATTTGTTTATGCTAAACCTAGATCAATGGAGCTTTTCACTGCACCAAATCCCAAGACGATTAAATGCACCAATGTTTTCTTCATTGTTGCCTTCTCTGCAACATTTTTTGTCATAATACAAATCAAAAAAAAACATCACCGGTCAGTAATGCCATAAACCTTTAACCAACCCAATTAATCTCCAAACCAATAGAAGACCACCCAATTAATCTTCAAACTAGCTGAAGACCATAAAAGGAGACATCATTAAAAGCAGGAGCCCACATTCGGAGGCAAAGTGCCTAGATTTTTGGCTCCCTCGTTGTGAGTCTTTCAATTAATGGGTTAAGGCGGCAGTGAGTTGGTGTTAGGCGGTGGATCGGTAATAGGCAGTAGGGAAGAAGATGGAAGGCAATCGGTGGTAGCTGGTAGGACCATTAGGCAATGAAGGAAGAAGACAGGAAAGTGAAGGCACCCTTGCTATGGTGGTTCGGCGGTGCTGGGGGTGGTTCGGTGGCGCTGTGGTGGGGTTCTTCGGTGTGAAGGCACCCTTGCTATGGTGGTTCGGTGGTGCTGGGCGGTGGTTCGGTGGTGCTGGGGCTCGTCAATGGTTGATATGGTTGGCGGTGGTGGTTGATGTGGGTGGCGGTGGTGGTGGTTCGGTGGTTGTTGTGCGTTGGCCCAATCAGGGGAGAAGAAGCAAGCGTGAAGTATTTTTCAAAAAATTATTTTTGGGTAGTAAAAATCATTTTTGCCAACTAAAGTAGGTAATATGTGCAATTAACCCAAAAAAATTGGGTCTAGTATACTGCATTTGGCCCCAAAAAAAAATTAAATAGCCCAAAATCAGAAATCTGTCCTTATTATTATGCCTAATTTGTAAACCGATCTCATCATCCCAAATCAAATAATTTACCTTTCCTCCAATTCTCGAGACTGTGCGTGTTCGTGCCTGCTCAAGCCTCCATCGCCACCGACCCTGTTGACTGGCTGCGCTGTGCTTCCTCGCCGTCGTCGCCCAGAAGTCAACAAAGTCCTACGGTGGCTCGCTGTGCATGTCTCGCCCAGAAATCAAATTTTGTTGGGGTGCAATTTTTCCAAATTCCAAGTAAGTTTTAAGCTTAAGTGTTTAACTAATTGATAATGCCATTGTCCTGTTAAATGTTGCTCTTGTGTTGTGCTTGTGAAGTTGTGAGTTGTGTAGGCAGCTTCTTCTTTCCTTTAGAGTGCAGAGTTTTTTTACTTTTTTTTTTTTTATTATTATTTAAGATTTTGTTCTTGACTAGAGTCACAGTGCAGTCACAGTGATGAAAAGTGGATTTTAGTTTTTGATTTATTGGATGAAATTTAAGTTAAAATTTTTTATTAGGTGGATTAAATTAAAAACTGGCTTAAAAATTTTGACTTTTTTTTTTGCAAACAAATTAGAATTGATAAGAAAAAATTGATTCGATTGGCTGAGTTTTATCCACAAGATTTTGGTAAATTGGATGTTGTGAGAGTGATATTTTTGAAAATTGATAATGAAGTTATTGTAAAATATTTTCAGAGTATGAAAACACTTAAAGAACAATTGTAAGCAACTTTTATTCGTATGTGTTTATTATTGATCTTTTTCACAATCTCGGTTTCAAAAAATTTTCGCCCTTACTCAAGCAAAATCCTGGCTCCACCCCCACCCCACCCAAAAAAATGATTTGTTTTTTCTTCTACTTTTCCCAACCCCCACCCCGACCTCATCCCACCCACCATACTCCTATCCTACCCATCCCGACCCTATCCAACCCCAAAATATAATTTTTTTCTTCAAGCCTAAAACTATCACTTTTAAAAACTAATAAACTTAGGAATTTTTTTTTAAAAATCATGTGTTAATTATTAATTAATGAATATAATATTGTTTAATATAAAAATTGTAAGACCGCTTTTCATTTTTTACGTGCAATTTTAAATTTCACATAATATTCATGTGAATGTTATTATAAATTATAAATCTATGATCTTTAATATCTATAATTTGAATTTTAGCAGTTGAATGACTTGGACGCCATCTCGATCAATGTGCCAATTAAAGAATTTACAAATTGTTACGTGCAATTATGTGTCTAAGTGTTTATTTTAATTGCTAAGGATGCTTATTTCAATTTATTTAAATTTGTAAATGGCCAAAATACATTAAGTTGAATTTGGGAGAAAGTTTAGTGAAAATTGGAGGGTAAGTAAAACTTATGGGCTTCATTAGACAGAGGAGGAGACTTGAGGGAGTAATTTGAAAATTTCAAAAGATTAAATCTTAATTCTAACCTAAACCTACTCAGACTCGTTTCTCTCCTCTCGTCTCACTCTCCTCGTTGTCTCGCTCTCTCCTTTCCTCTCACAGCGACACCACTGCTGCCACCTCTGATAAGTGCTTTATTAGCATGTATTTAATTCACTTATTATCTTATTTTGTTATTAGTTTGATCTTATTGAAATATCGTTTAATACATTTTCATTTATTGTGTTATACAGTACGCAAAGAACAAAAAGGAAGGAAACAGGACCAAAAAAATACCAAAAATCAAGAAGTAAACTTCAAGGACATAATCAAAGGGCTCCAAATCAATAATCGCATGTGGGAAGAAGATTAGATGCAAAAATTATGGTCAAATAAGGTTTGGGGTAAAGTTGGAAATCAAAAACACAAAAAGATTGTGATCTATAATTTAAGTCAGAGATTGAAGCTCAATTTTGTCATAGAAGACTTTCGAATTTTGGAAGATATATTTCACAAAGAATTGTATATATTTGAGTTTTCTTTCCAACGCAACTTGAATCACCACAATCAGATTTCGAGGGAGAAAGTTTTGACCAAAACATCGAACACAGGCGCTCAGAAATGCACTTACGACCGTAAATGGTAAAGTTACGGCCGTAACTTCAAAATTTCAAAAATTTTCAGTAGCTTACTTACGGCTGTAATAAGAAAAGTTACGGCCATAACTTTCTCGCGAAGAAATTTCCTTATCTGATTCATGGTTTATCTTTGGTATATCTTTGAGGTAAAGTTAGGGCACGATTTTGGGAGTATTAAAGGAGCAAAATCATCACAAAAAGGAGGCTGGACATTGAGGAAAATTGAGAGCAAAATATAGAGCATTCTTTGGAGATTTTCAAGCGCAAGAATATCAACAATAATGGGATTCATGAAGCAACTTGAAGAATCTACCACAACCATGCTAGGCTAAATTCTATGTCTTGTTCAAAGGAGAAGTTGTGTTAACTTGATTATGTTATTTCATTTTCCTACAAATTAGTAGCGTGAATTTATTCCTTTATTTCAATTGTTGGATTCTTATGTTTTGAATGTTTATTTGATTAATAGTTTAATTTGGCCAATTGGATTATTGATCTTTGGATTCATGAATATGCTATGTTTAGATTCTTGATCCGTAATTGTCATTGAATCTTTACTTTAGTAACAAATAAATCTCGTGCAGGTTTAGTAATAATTCAACTTGGATTGATTAATTCGAGCTGGTGTAATTAACGATCCAATTCAATCTATTCTTCTAAATTTTCATACTAGTCGAGCATTAAATCCTAAGAGCTTGTTTAGCATTGTCTGTGTCTAGAATTGGTTCGAAGAACTTGTTTAGAATCAATACACATAAGGAAGAATTTAGATAATCAGAGCTTATTGATTATTTATGATTGATAATTGAATAGGGATATAAACACGTTACAAGGAAAAGTATAACATTAATTAAGGGCACAACCGAACCCGAGAACAAGATCTCTTCTCGTATTAATTCTCTAGTCATATTTAATTATTTATTTTATGCATAGTTTTCATTCAAGCAATTCAAACAACAAAACCCTCCATTCCATTCTAATTGATCGAACAACTAAAATTAGTTTCCATTCCACGTGGGATCGACCCTTACTCTCGCTACTACATTATTAATTAATATTTAGCGAGTAAAGAATTATTTATTATTTTGGTGCATCGCGACACGCATCAATTTTTTGTCGTCGTTGCCAGGAAACGGTCAACCAATTTAGTTGTTTAGTTAATTCGAATTTTATTTTTTTTCTGCATTTTATTTTATTAATTTTATTTTCACTTTATTTCTATAATTTTTCCAAAAAAAAAAAAAAAAAAATTCCTGTCTACTTCTTTGCTTATATGTGTAAAACTCGATCAACTAATTTTGAATTTTTTGATTTTGACCCAGAAATCGAGAGAACTTTTGAATAACAAAGAAGTGCTGTACAACCAATGGCAGTAGCTAACAATAATCTGACTCTCAAGCCACTAGCTACTCTGGATGTTGGGCTAAAATCCGGACTGATCCGTCTTCTGCCAACTTTCAGAGGACATCCCGGTGAGGACCCATACAGACATCTGAAGGAGTTCCATGTCATTTGTGATAGCATGAGACCCACGAGTATTACTGAGTAACAAATCAAGATGATAGCTTTTCCATTCTCGCTGAAGGATGCTGCTACTGATTGGTTATACTGTCTACCATCTGGATCAGTCATCACCTGGAACGACATGAAGAGGCTATTCCTAGAAAAGTACTTTCCTGCATCGAGAGCTGGGACGATCAGAAAGGAAATATGCGGGGTGCGCCAAAACAATGGTGAATCATTATATGAGTATTGGGAGCGCTTCAAAAAGCTCATCTCGAGCTGCCCCCATCATCAGATTAGTGAGCAACTCTTTGTGCAATATTTTTATGAAGGTCTGGCACAGATGGATAGAAGCATGATAGATGCCGCAAGCGGAGGTGCATTGATGGACAAGACACCGGAAGAAGCACGGGCTTTAATCTCCAATATGGCTGAGAACACTCAGCAGTTCAACTCCAACTAGGGGTGGGCATCAACCCGCCCAACCCGCCAAAACCGCCCAACCCAACCCGATCGGGTTGGGTTTAATGAAAATTGGGTTGGGTTAGGTTATAAAAAAAAAAAAATTGTTTGGGTTGGGTTAGGTTGTGGGTTGGATGACAAACCTAACCCAACCCGACCTAACCCAACCCAATCAAAATTTTAAAAATATAAGACCATTTAAATTTCAAGAATCTTAAATCCATTTTTAATTTGGATAAAACTCAAATATAATTTGAACATATTTTAGTTTTATTATAAAATATTCAATTTATTATATTTGAACTTATTGTATTGTACAAAATTTATTTGATTTATGGGCATAATTTTTTAATTTTCTAAGAATTTTATTTAATTGGACCAAAGCCCAAACCACCCAACCCAACCCAACTCGACCGAAACTTGATTGGGTTGGGTTGGGTTTGAACTCATATTTGTGTTAGGTTGGGTTGATTTTTTATCAACCCGACCATAGTGGGTTGGGTTCGGGTTGGGCAAAAAACCGACCCGACCCAACCCACGCCCACCCCTAACTCCAACAGGGATATGCAAGTTCGGCGCGTAAATGAGGTGAGTAGTTTCAATATTGAAAGTAAACTTTCTGAACTAACAGATCTTGTAAAACAACTTGCTATAGGGGAGCTACAACAAGTCAAGACCTCTGGGATATGCGCAAATCTTGTGCATCCAACAGATACTTGTCTGGTGTTGCAAGAGGGAAATGGTGAACATGTAAGTACTGCAGAGGGTTTTCCGTTCCAAAGACAACAGTACAATCCGTACTCTAATACCTACAATCCAGGATGGAGGGATCACCCCAACCTAAGCTATGGAATTAACAAGCCCCCAGGTTTTATTTCGAACAAACCTCAAGGGCAATTTCAGCAACAAGGAACCTTCCAACAACAGGGGCAGTATCAGCAAAAACCTCAAGGCTCAGGTATGTCTCTTGAAGACATGGTAAAAACACTAGCAACTAACACATTACAATTTCAAAAGGATGCAAAGTCTAGCATTCAAAATTTGGAGAACCAGATGAGCCAAATGGCCACCGCTATCAACAGGTTGGAAGCACAATCCAGAGGTAAACTACCATCTCAGCCTGAGGTGAATCCTAAAAATGTTAGTGTCATCACTCTCCGGAATGAGAAATAGGTTGAGGGGCCACAAATGAAACCTGTTGCAGCTGAAGAGGAGGAAGTTGAAGAAGAAGGGGTCGGAAAGAAAAACAGCACTTCACAAAACCCGCAGGTAAAATCTAACTCTAACTCAATTGCTAAATTGACTCCACCTCATTTTCCTAGTAGGTTAGCAAAAGCGACTAAGGAGGGCAAGGAAAAGGATATCCTAGAGTTGTTCAGGAAAGTGGAAGTCAACATTCCACTGTTGGATGCAATCAAGCAAGTACCCCGATACGCAAAGTTTTTAAAGGAGCTGTGCACTAACAAACAGAAATTGAAGGGGAATGAGAAGGTGATGATGGGAGAAAATGTCTCTGCATTATTTTAAAGGAAATTACCTCCAAAATGCAAGGATCCTAGTATGTTTACAATCCCTTGTATAATAGGTGAAACTAAATTTGAGAAGGCCTTGATAGATTTGGGAGCGTCAATTAATGTAATGCCTAGGTCCACATACGCCTCTTTAAAACTGGCCAATTTAACTGAAACGAATGTCATAATTCAATAGGCTGATCGCTCTAACGCCTATCCGGATGGGGTAGTTGAGGATGTGCTAGTGCAAGTAGGTTCCCGACTGAATTTTATGTGTTAGACATGAATAATGATCACTCTCCCAACTCCACTCCTATTTTGTTAGGTAGACCATTTCTAAAGACATCTAAGACCAAGATAGATGTCAGTAGTGGCACACTCACCATGGAATTTGATGATGAAATGATTCAGTTTAATATTTATGATTCCGTGAACTACCTTGATGATGATAATCATGTTCATTCTGTTAATGTTATTGATTCTTTAGTACAGGAAACTTTCAAACTTGGTGGAAATGGTGAAAAGCCATGTAGAATCTCGTATATTACATTGCCAACTTCTGATGACATGCTTTTGCCCCCTGTCTTGTAGGCTCTAATGAAAAATATGAAAAAGAAGTTGAGCTTTGGAAATCCACCTAATCTCGGTTGAAGGAGGAAACAACAAGTCTAGCCAAAGATAATAAACAAAGGCGTTGCTCGGGAGGCAACCCGAGAGGGGAGTTTCTTTACTCCCTCAAATTGTTATTTTTTTATTTTCATTTTTGTCATTTTTCTTATTAGTTAATTTCATTCAAAAAAAAAAAACATGTCCCCTCCTTTGATTCCATCCACATTCCCCTATTTTGTTTTGTATTGTCACGCTCCACATTGAGGACAATGTGGAATTCAAGTGTGGGGGGAATGATTATCTATTTTTTTTTTTTATCCCTGTTTTATTCATCTTCTTTCAAATTTTTTTGTTAGTTTTTTTTTTTAATTGTGCTTAGACCCACATTTTGGTTTAATAGGAAGCGGCCCCACTTATGATAATTTTTGAACCACCAACTTCCTAAATTGCATAATCAGACAAAGAATGAGCACATAGAGATGAGTTTTCCAATAATTTCTGAATTAGTTTGAAAATGGGGACAAATTGAAAATTTTCTGCAACCTAATTGAGTCAAACCAAAATTGATATGATAAAATACCGCCCCGAGTAACTTCATTCTATCCTTATCCCCTAGATTTTGAGTTCGGAATGAAGAATGAGCAATGACCTATAACTCATAACTAGATGGGAGAAGCACATATAAACCATAATTTGTGAGCTTTTGAGCCTATGAGCTACTTTTACTCTTTATATTAAGCTCTATTTTTTGATGTGTGTCATGTATGGTTGGTTTGTGCTTGGATGTGATTTCTTGTGCATACCGTTGTAGCTTCTTAACTCAAGTGCAAAATATAGTAGAGGCATTAGGTTAAACCAAATTTGACCTGCTAAAAGGGCCTACCATGATACATGTACCAATAGAAACCCTTTTGAGCCTTAGTCTTCCTTGAAATTTTGATGCCATGCTACAAGCCAAGAAATACCCTTTCTTTCGCATTGTCTCTGTTTTGAACCTATAGAGAAGGGATTCGCAAGCTTTTGTTGATTAAGGATCGTGTTGTGGTCTAAGTCTAAGAAGTTGCAATGAATATCTTGTGTTGAGCAACGGTTGTGTAATGGACTGAATTCAGGGGAATGTAATTCTATCTTGTGTCAATTGGTGACTGCGTAATGATTTGAATAAAAGAGAAAAAGTTGCAGTCTATTCTCGAAAAAAAAAAAAAGAGAAAGAGAAAAAGATTGAATGAAAAGGAAGTTTAGTCATGAAAATTAGTAGTTGAGGATGTCAAACACTCAACCTGTGACAAAAAAAAAGAAAGAGATTCAAGTGTGAACAAAGTTGGGTAGCGGGAAACAATGAAGTTCATATTAAGGGGTGAAGGAAGTAATGTCATTGTGAATTGATGTAACAACCCGGGTCCCACTTAACGGGCTGTCCCTACCGTTAGATGACGGCGTACTGTCCTCAGTGTACCAACAGGAGTCTTTTCAGCATGCTTTGTCCTCACTCGCACGCTCCCCGAGAAAACTTCCCAGGAGGTCACCCATCCCAGAGTTGCTCCTTAAATTTGGAGTTTCTAACGATGGACTTTCGGAAAAGAAGGTGAACCTTTTTGGTATAAGTAGTACCTATCTATTCTCTTAAGCTTTCTTAGTCGGGGTATTACAATCACCCCTGTTAGACTCGCGATGTCCTCGTCGCGCTTAACCCATCTGAGGATCTATTGCCAGGCGTTGGGATTCTAGAGATGGCTCCCGCCCTATGGCTAGCACTTAGTTCCCAATTTTCGGCTGGCGACTGTCTCGATACCATTAGTAACGACCCGGGTCCCACTTAACGGGCTATCGCGACAGTTAGATGACGGCGTACTGTCCTCAGTGTACCAACACGAGTCTTTTCAGCATACTTTGTCCTCACTCGCACGCTCCCCGAGAAAACTTCCCAGGAGGTCACCCATCCCAGAACTGCTCCTTAAATTTGGAGTTTCTAACGATGGACTTTCGGAAAAGAAGGTGCACCTTGTTGGTATGAGTAGTACCTATCTATTCTCTTAAGCTTTCTTAGTCGGGGTATTACAATCACCCCCTGTTAGACTCGCGATGTCCTCGTCGCACTTAACCCATCTGAGGATCTATTGCCAGGCGTTGGGATTCTAGAGGTGGCTCCCGCCCTATGGCGTAGCACTTAGTTCCGAATTTTCGGCTGGCGACTGTCTCGATACCATTAGTAACGACCCGGGTCCCACTTAACGGGCTATCCCGACAGTTAGATGACGACGTACTGTCCTCAGTGTACCAACACGAGTCTTTTCAGCATGCTTTGTCCTCACTCGCACGCTCCCCGAGAAAACTTTCCAGGAGGTCACCCATCCCAGAATTGCTCCAAGCCAAGCACGCTTAACTTTGGAGTTTCTAACGATGGACTTTCAGAAAAGAAGGTGCACCTTGTTGGTATGAGTAGTACCTATCAATTCTCTTAAGCTTTCTTAGTCAGGGTATTTCAATTGACTTGGTTTGCGAAATTCCTTCTCGACTCAGCCTAAATATGTCATTTTATCCTACCTGACCCGAAGCCCCGTTACAACCAAATAAAGACCTTTACTTTGCACTTGTGTTATTGTTGGCTCCGGTTATGACATTTGAGCAGTCTGTGGTAATAGATTCTCCATGAAGTGAGTTGAGTAAAAATTCTCACCCTTATACACTTTGTGCGAAGAGAGAAATATCTAGTGAGGGTGTTAACTCCCATTACATATGCTTATAAGTGGTTTGAATTGCTTGGTCTATATTCTGTGCTTTCAAGTTGGCCAAAAACTAACACCCATGTAGTAAATCATTGATAGGGGTTAAGAGAGAACTCACGAGAGGTGGGAGGATACAAGCCACATTGGGAAATGAATTGGGCTAGGGGTATTAATTTTCATTTCTGTTCAGAGGATATTGGATGATGCATCTCTTGCACACACTCCGGTTATGCAATTGAATTTTCATGCTAAAAAAGAAGTGGGCTGTAACCTTGACTATCCGATTGTAGGTCTATCTTTTTATTTGAGTTATGTTTCTTTTCTTTCACATCATTATTCTAGGACGAACAATGGTTCAAGTGTTGGGGGATTTGATAAGTGCTTTATTAGCATGTATTTAATTCAATTATTATCTTATTTTGTTATTAGTTTGATCCTATTGAAGTATCGTTTAATGCATTTTTATTTATTGTGTTATACAGGATCGCAAAAAACAAAAAGGAAGGAAATAGGACCAAAGAAATACCAAAAATCAAGAAGTAAACTTCAAGGACATAATCAAAGGGTTCCAAATCAATAATCGCATGTCGGAAGAAGATTAGATGCAAAAATTATGGTCAAATAAGGTTTGGGGTGAAGTTGGAAATCAAAAACCCAAAAAGATTGTGATCTAGAATTTAAGTCAGAAATTGAAGCTCAATTTTGTCATAGAATACTTTCGAATTTGGGAAAATATATTTCACAAAGAATTATATATATTTGATTTTTATTTCCAACGCAACTTGAATCACCACAATCGGGTTTCGGGAGAGAAAGTTATGACCAAAAAAATGAACACAGGCGCTCAGAAATGCACTTACGGCCGTAAATGGTAAAGTTACAGCCGTAACTTCCAAATTTCGAAAATTTTCAGTAGCTTACTTACGGCCGTAACTTTCTCGCGAATAAATTTTCTTATCTGATTCAAGGTCTATCTTTGGTATATCTTTGGGGTAAAGTTATGGCACGATTTTGGGAGTATTAAAGGAGCAAAATCATCACAAAAATGTGGCAGGACATTGAGGAAAATTGAGAGCAAAATATAGAGCATTCTTTGGAGATTTTCAAGCGCAAGAATATCAATAACAATGGAATTCATGAAGCAACTTGAAGAATCTACTACAACCAATCTAGGCTAAATTCTATGTCTTGTTCAAAGGGGAAGTTGTGTTAACTTGATTATGTTATTTCATTTTCCTACAAATTAGTAGCGTGAATTTATTCCTTTATTTCAATTGTTGGATTATTATGTTTTGAATGTTTAATTGACTTTATTTGATTAATAGTTTAATTTGGCCAATTGGAATATTGATCTTTGAATTCATGAATATGCTATGTTTAGATTCTTGATCCGTAACTGTCATTAAATATTTACTTTAGTAACAAATAAATCTTGTGCAGGTTTAGTAATAATTCAACTTGGATTGATTAATTCAAGCTCGTGTAATTAACGATCAAATTCAATCTATTCTTCTAAATTTTCATACTAGTCGTGCATTAAATCCTAAGAGCTTGTTTAGGATTATCCGTGGCTATAATTGGTTCTAAGAACTTGTTTTGAATCAATACACATAAGGAAGAATTTAGATAATCAGAGTTTATTGATTATTTATGATTGATAATTGAATAGGGATATAAACACGTTACAAGGAAAAGTATAACATTAATTAAGGGTACAACCGAACCCGAGAACAAGATCTCTTCTCATATTAATTCTCTAGTCATATTTAATTATTTATTTTATGCATAGTTTTCATTCAAGCAATTCAAACAACAAAACCCTCCATTCCATTCTAATTGATCGAACAACTAAAATTAGTTTCCGTTCCTCGGGGGATCGACCATTACTCTCGCTACTACATTATTAATTAATATTTAGCGAGTAAGGAATTATTTATTATTTTGGTGCATCGCGATACGCATCAGCCTCCCTCACCTTCGCCGACCACGGGTCACCAACCCCAACATGGTAGCACTCTCTTCCTTCCTCCGCGCTGCACACACAAAACCGAACACAATGACACACGCACACACTTTCACCCAAACAGGAATATATGTATGTGTATATGTATATGTATATGTATGTGTGTGTGTGTGTGTGTGTGTGTGTGTGTAAATTTGTTGAATGTATGTATTGGTATGAAGCTTTCAGATTTTTTTTCATATTGGGTTTTAGTGGAATTCTGAATTTTAGAATTTATGTATATATAAATTTCTGATTTTTGAAATTTATGAAAATTGTAGTTTAGTTAACTGTTTGGGTAAAGTTTGGATATATGTTGATTTTTAAGATTTGTGAAATTGTTGGAACTTTAAGGGAGTGATTTTATAACGTTAGGTTAATCTATGTAAAATTGAGTTTTAGTTTGAATTAAAGATAGAATGACCTAATGTGCATCGAAATTGATTATTTGTTTCGAATATGATGTTTAATGTATTGGTCATAGAGTAAGGCCACATTTTGATTTAAAAGTTATACCTTATTAATGAATGAGAATAATTAGAATTTTTGGGCACATTGACGTCGCGGGCATCTGAGACTCTTCCACTTGCAAGTCAAGATAACGGTAAATACTAAAGACGTCAGGTAAGTAAACTTCCCCTATTTTTATAGAAGTTAAATGTAAATGTGAAATGTATAAATGACTGTCTTGCAACTTACTTGTTTTGATGAATTTCGTTTACTTTATAAAGTATATGTTATTAAGAAGAATGTTCAAGCATTCACGTTATCATGTCATTGCATCATCAAGCACGCATTGACATCGAAATGGGAAGTCAAATATTTTTAAATGAAAGAAATGTGTCAATGTGCAAGTTTGTTCAAAAGTTATGTATCCCAAGTTTTTAAGAAAGAATGGGTGTACTTCTAAGTCATGAAAGAAGTGAGTGGGAAATGGGGCGCGAGGGACCGGCGTACCTGAATTAAGTCAATTTGCGACGGAATGTTTGACCGCTTTGCGGTGAACTGTTAAACTGCTATGCGGTGGGAAAGTAAATGTTAAACCGCTTTGCAGTGAAAATGTGGATATTAATCTGGTTCCAAATAAGAATTTGCCACTACTCTCCAATTGATTAGAAGGTACTCCAAGTGAGCTCACGATGGAAATGTTAAGTGAAAATTTTGAAATGTTAAGTGAAAGTCTGAAAAGTTTGAAAGTTCTTGAAAGTAAATGGGGATACATTTTTCAAAATTTAAAGCATTTCATGTCATAAACATACATTACATGCATAAAGTTTACTTGCTGAGCTTTAACTCACCCCAATCCCTCCCCAACATTTCAGGTGATGAAAGTTAGGTGATCCGAGGAGAGCACAGCGGCTAACTCAGACAGTACTCATAATTCAATTTCTTTTAGGAATGAATCAAGGGCTTTCACAAATTATTTTATTGGTTATTCTTTTAATTGATAAATTCTTTTGATTAGTTTGTCAGTTTTAGTTAAAATAAGTTATGATATTTCCCTGTGATTAGTTTATATCATGTTTCATGAGTTTGAAATTTTGTACTTTGAGGTATTATTGTTGACGAGTTTGGGAATTGATGTTGAAGTTGATTTTGGAATTTTGGTTGGATGTTGAATGTTAGATTTGAATGAGTTGAGAATTTATATATATAATATGGGTATGATGCCCCTCTACAAGTTGGTTATGTCCAAGTTATAGAGGAGACTTTGCCGAAATTTCTGTAAAATTTTATAATAGAAAAATGAAAATCCTGAAATTTTAAATGATTTGTTTCCGCATTTAAGTAAAGAGAAGTTAACACCCCTAGATTTAAGATTTTTGAACTTGGGGTGTTACAAAAATAATTATCAATTATATATTAAATTAAAACTAATATAATATTAAATAAATAAAAAAAGCCATTAAACATGTATCCGTCTATCACATCTACCACTCCGACCCCATCCCACCACCCACCCCAAAAAAAATGAGTTTTTTTTTCTTCTCTCTCGATATTTTCCCACCCTACGCTGCCGCCACCCCAGCCCACACCACCCACCCAAAAAAATGAGTTTTGTTTTTCTCTCTCTCGATATTTTTCCACCTCACCCACCCACAAATTGACAATTGATCACACAAAATTACAAATTTAATCTCAAATAAGAATTTATGTTCGTCCATCACAGCCTCCACCCCTGACCCTAACCCGCCACCCAACCCACACCACCCACCCCACCACCAAAAATGATTTTTCTTCTATTTTTTCCCACCCCCACAGCCCCACCCAACCTTGTCGATCCACCAACCCCACCCTATCCTATCATGCAAAGTACAATTGGTCACACAAAATCACATTTTGGTCCTCGCCAACCCACCCACCCTAACCCGTAAAGTCACAATTGGTCACAAAAAATCACATTTCGGTCCCCTGCCACCCTACCCACCCCAAAAATGATTTTTCTTCTATTTTTAGCCACCCCACCCCCGCCTATCCATCCATCCTACCCTACCACTCAAAGTCACAATTGGTCATACAAAATCACATTTCAGTCATAATTACAAATTTAGTTACAAATTTCACAACAGCCCCACAACTCACAGTTGGTCACAAAAATCACCCCGACCCCACTCCCAATCACCCCAACCCAACCTGCAAAGTCACAATTAGTCACATAAAGTCATAGTTCTATCGTAATTACAAATTTCTCCACCCCATCCTACCTCACCCCACCCCCATCATATCCACCCCCACACGTAAAGTCACAGTTGGTCACACAAAGTTACAATTCAATCACAATTACAAATTTAATAGCAAATTTCACCCCAACCAAACCTCACCGGCTCACCCCACCCACTCCACCAGAAAAGTCACACTTGGTCACACAAAGTCATATTTCAATCACAATTACAAGTTTAATTGCAAAATTCATCCCATGCCACTCAACATGATCCCCAAGTCACATTTGGTCACACAAGTCACATTTTGATCACATAAGGTCACAGTTCGATCAAACAAGGTCACAGTTTTGATTGCACAAACTGACAACTAGATCACACATAGTCATATTTGATACAACTATAAGTCACATCACATCCTCGTCTGATTGTCATACAAAGTCACAATTGGTCACAATCATCCTAATTGATCACATTTTATTTATTTATTGGTCAAAGCTTAAGCGTTCTTGATCACAGTTAGTCAATATTTTTTTATCACAATTACTTAATAATTGGTCACAATCCTCCATAACTAGTCATTATTTATTTATTGGTTACAACTTATTCTTTTTTTTGGTTACGTCTCGTACTCGTAACTAGTCACACAAAGTCATTAAAATGGGATACAACTTCATCTACCACATTTTCTCCAGACAAATAATCGAAGATCGAATCAAAGCTAAAATAACCATGAAATGAGCTGCTGCTACTTAATTCATCTTCACTTTCATATACTAACAAAATAGATTCAATCTTGTTCAAATCTTCAACCTCATCGAATTCTTCATCCCCTTCCTCAACAAAATCCAGACCTTGTAAAAACGGATGATTTAGTAACATTTCTGTTGTCAATCTAAACATTGGGTTCATCACAAAACAACCATTAAGAAAACCCCTTGCCTCCTTTAATATGTCATTTGGAATTTTCGGTGATTCGCGTCCTTTAATCTTGCGAAGAATATCCTCTGCATTTGATTCATTTTCTCTATCCCAAGGAGGTTTCCCAATTAGCATCTCAAGAACAATACAACGAATGACCAAATATCAGAAGGAAACTCTTGAACACTATCCATCACAGCCTCGGGAGTAGAGGTGTCAAGACAGACGGACGGACGGGACGGGCCGACCAGACCCGTGAAAACCGGCCCGGATCGACCCGGGACCGAGGGTCAACCCGTGTGGGAGGTTCACGGGTCAAGAAGTTGTGAACCGCGGATTTCACGGGTCAAACATTCGCAGACCGCGGTTAACCCGCTAGCTCATTAAAAAAAACACTATTTTTATTAAATATGGTAACATTGAAAATCTCCTTTCTTCTACAAACTCTAATACAACTTTTAAAACAAAATTTTATTTTTTTCTCCCTAGTAGCTAAAAAATGTAATGTTCTTTGATAATAGTAATTAGAAATACATTTAACATTTAATTATTATTTATTTATGTTTTATTTAAATTTACAAATTTAAAAGTAATTCATATAACATAAAATATACCTTTAAATTCTATGTAAATATTTTATGGTATAAATATAAATTTATCATTTTAATCATTTTGTATTTAGAAACTTGAAAAAAAAATTGCTATAAATATGAAAAAAAAATCTATATTTTTATTCATACGGGCCAAATCAGAACGAACCGCGACCCGCATGGGCTCGACCCAGATGGGTCAGCGGGCGAGCCTGAGTTGTAGTTCGAAATTTGTGGGCTGACCCAGAACCTGCTCTTAACCCGTAACGAGCAGACTTTTTTCAAGCAGGCCGTTATTGGCTTTTATGTTGACGAGCCGACCAGGCCCGGACCATCCAGATTGACTCCTCTACTCGGAAGCCAAGTACCATTGAGTACCCCTCCAATAAGGCTCCAATTTCCTCTTCTTGTTCCCCTATACCCTCTTTGCCAACCCATAATCCCCAACTTTTGCCCTAAACTCAGAAACCCCGATTCTTCGACCACTATGAACAAGTAAAATATTATCAGGGTTTAAATCACAATGAACATTATCAAATGCCATGAATATTATTTAATCCTTGAAGTATAGACCTTGCATATACCCTAACCTCAAATTTAGACAATCCATTGCCTCCCAATTCATTATATCCGATAATGTTCCACCAGAACCATACTCCAAAAGCAGATTAAACACCATTACACCAAATCCCTATTAACCACTCTCTGCACCACACCGTAAACTGTCACCCACCGCCGACAGCATTACCACCCCCAAACACTGTGATCTACAAAATGTCGTATCTACAAACCCACACAATACCAGATCTACAAACCTATTGCCTACTAGATTGGTTGAGGTGCTCCTTGGCCTCGCTAATCCAAGTCTTGTGTCACTTGTTGAACGAAGTAGTACTATGGCCTGAATTTGAAATTTAAGCTTCGACCAGATTTCATTTTTTCTGTCAAAATTACTAGCGCGATCTCCCCGCTGTTGGTACCCCTTGAAAGAGGTGATCTTGCCGCTACACCGCTGATTGTCTGGCTGGGAACGTTGGTAGAGGGAGAGAGGTTGCCGATCGCCCTTGATGAGTCTCTGTTATATGGCAGAGGGAGAGATAAGAGAGTGAGTAAATCGATAAACTTCATTTTTGTGTTAATCGGTTAATAAATGGAATTGACTCCTGACATTTACAAAGTAAAAGTTTGACACCAGATTTTTAATTTATGTCTTTGAAAAACCGGGAGGCATGTAATTTTCCCATGGCATTACTTATCTGATTGTGGGTCAATTATTTATTTATTTATTCTTTATAAGAGCAGAAAAGCCTTCTGATGGCGCAGCTGCACAGCCCACATACACCGCCATTGGCATATACTATCCTCATATTTCATGAATTGAAACAAACCAATCAACCAAGAATGACATTCTTAGAAACCCCATGGGGAAAAAAGTCATAGTGCAATATGGGATTAAACCATCATGCAACTAGATGATTCAGGGGAATGTAAACCATTTAAGCTAAAATATAAGCCATTAGATACAGCCGTATACATGAACAAAATCCTCATTGTTTTTGAGAAATGACAAAAATGCTACTTAATCTGCCCCTCTGGTGGATAAAATACTCCCAAATTTTGATTCTGCCAATTCAGCTCATTTCGACCTTCACATCTGATATGCCAATGCCAGCCACCAAACAACCCACAAAAAGTATGAGGGCACTTCAAATCTGATTCAGTTAGTTTCAGCTTCTTGACATTTCAATTTAATAAATGAGTGAAGAGAATCTCATGATGTAAAAGATGTAAACTTTCATGTTCTTTGTTCATGGGTATTTTCATGAACTGGGACCCCGGGTCCATATATCAAACGACATCGATCATTAAAAGAACCAACTAGTCGTGATACCACTTCCTTGAAGAACATATTTGCCATCTGTTAGCCAAAAATCATTGAATTTCTTAAAAAACAGCTTAACAATGCCAACAAAAGGCTATAATGAATATCAATTAAATTATGAAGTTCTGTTTGTTTTTCTGAATAGTGAATACAGAATGAAATTATGTAGTAGTAGTAGTAATAGAATATGCCAGATAAACCGCAAAGCAAATACAGGAAGATATGCCTAGTTCCTGATAAGCTTGGGGTTTGCAGCAAATCAAAGACAGAATGAGAAGTTCAAATGTTCCCTAATCTCTATTCTATAAAATAGAAACAAAGTGAACAGACAGAGCGTAGCCATAAACGAAAAAATATCATATGCCAAGATAACAGTTAGCATAGAACAAGATTACCACAATTAAGTAACAACCATTTAGCCTACAGTATGAAAAAACAAATACTCCCTCCGTCCCATAAAAATGGACTCATTTCTATTTTCACGCAGATTAAGAAAACATAATTAATATATAATGAAACTATAAATTTACTTACAATTTACCTAATATGCCCCTACATTGTATAATAGATAGGTACATATTTGTTGATAACAATGCATATTGCTAGGGATATTGTAGAAAATTAAGGCATTAATATACCCTCAATAAAGAAAGTGACGTATAATTTGAGACAAATAAAAAAAGAAACGAATCTATCTTTGTGGAATGGAGGGAGTACCTATATTTTTTTTCTAATAGGCTTTAAAACGACTAGGTCGTCAAAGTAAAACATAATGTTTATAAAATTATATTTGCCACATTAGTGGAGGTAACATATCAAGCAACATCATTGACCCATGTAAGCATATTGCACAAGGTAGCCACCATTTGCTGAATGCTATTTTTTCCACTCTGATTCGTGTGTTTACATCATCTAGACTCTAGAGTTATTCAAATCTTTTTACATCTTATCTGCTAATGTGTATCTATTTACCAATTTCTACTGTATATAAACTTTAAAAGAGTAATTTAATTCATGATGAAAATGAGGCAGATGATTGAATTCACAATGGCAAGACCGAAATTAAGATGGGGAAACAGAACAGCATAATGCTCCTGCCTGTTGCAGTTCTCACCAGATCAAGGATTGTTAAAAGAGACAGATTGTGTCCATATCTTGACGCAAAAATGCACACGCTCTATGTTGTTAGTTGGAGGTGGCAAAGTCACCAAAATAATGTGAATATTTAATATGTTCAAAATTTCTCCTAGTAACCGTAAAGATAACTAAATGAAGTGTTTTATCTGGATGGCGAGAGCATAATAAGTCATTCTAATAACCAGCAAAAGGAGACTTAAAAGAAGCCCTAGCCATAGACAGGAAAGGAAGGTTTAATTTTTGCCATCATTTCTGGTGTAGCCCCGAAGAGGTGGAATTCTGACAAGGCAGTACTCTAATCCCTTCTATAAAGTTTCAAACAACTACTTTACCAATGTGGCATATCCCGGAATTTCATCATCATATTTTCAATCAGGTGGAATGTTAGTCATTGCAACAAAACAGACAAGGCATTCATTAACCAACAAATCAACCAGATAATTACTCTGCTAAAATGCATTAAAGAAAAAATTATTATTATTATTATTGTTGTTGTTGCTGCTGCTGCTGCTGCAGGAGGCAATCCAAGTTGTCACACAATCTAATATTGTGTTGTGCTCACCTGACGATATAATGGTGACTGTAACTTAAAGTCCACCAAGAAATAAAGGTTGCAGGTTCCTGGAACAGGTCCCTGATCAAATTCCCAGGTGTTGATCAAATGATCAAAAAGGCTACTTTGAGATGAAGTTGTCTGCAAGAAAACAGGAGATTATCAACAAAGATGCAGTAATATATAAAATAATTTACCACAAAAAACCAAAAAGCAATAAATGATATTATCAGTAACAAACTTAAGTTTCAAGGCATCATGTACGTTAGAGATATATCTCCATCACAACAAGTCCTCCTTCAATGATGAATCTCACAAGTAAATTAGGTCAGTTTTATAGATAGGCCCAAGTTATGCAAACGAAATCAGTCTGCAAGGAAAACCTTCTTATCTATGGGTTCATTTGCTTAAATAATCTGGTGGGCAAGTGTCGCCTCTGAAACTTTTACCTCCTCCTTCACTTCCCCAATTAATTTCCCTACACAGCCATCTTAAGCAAACAAGTCTGTAGATAAGTATGACTTCCTTGAATACCGAACCTCCCCCTAACCTGATGATCAGGTCAAAGAGAATGTAATATTATGACTTTCAATTTGCATCAGGGAGTTGGCATCTCAGAATTGTAAGTGGAAACAATCTGTCAGTTATGAGTTATCTTTCATGCATACACAAGGATCTGGTTCCAAATTCCAGGGAAAAAAATTTCACTCAGTCTCACAGCTACGAAAATGAGTTGTTTACTCTTATCTGTCAAAACCCAGGTTTCAGAAATGGGAAATTATGTAGATAACCCTTAAAACAAAGGGTTTTTCAAAGAACTTAAAAAGGCTATATTCATCAACCATTGTAATATATAAATTATAGAATATATGAATAGGAAAAGAGGATTGAAGGACTAAGCTTCCTATGCAATTTATTTAAAAATCCGTCATAACAAAAAATATTTACAAAAAAGGGAATTTTAAGGAACCTAGTCGGTCAAATTGCTTTGACGCTAGAGATATTTCAATAACACACCGTTCTTTTACGCAATCATTATAATTTATAAATCAATTTATAAAAAACACAATTTCCCAAACCACTTTTTAACTACACATTTTCTCTCTCCAATTTTTAACCACAAATCTTACCTAAATAAATGAAATAAACAGTGGCTGGAAACAAAAAATAGCTGTCGAACGGTTTGTAAAATAACTTGTGAGTGCTAACTATTTCCTACACCATAACATTGGTTGAGGAAATTCATCCTTGATGTTGAGCTTTAAATGATGAACATTCAAATAATCCTTTTTCAATTTTTATTCCTTTTTACTTGACAGCAAGATCTGATATACAAATTAATAAAATCTACTACTACAGAATTTTGAACAGGACCCTATGCCTCGGATTTGTTACTTCAATCATACTCCATGAACTAAGTCACACATTGTCTAAACAATATTCTCACCCTGATGGAGTGCTTTTTGTGCATAAAGTACTTGCAGACAGGATCAAATTGCAAAATTTCTTCATGAAATTGAAAATCTCCTCCTTACTCAACTAATTAACTTTTCAGGAACATTAATAATGTGAAATTCCTCAATCAACAGGGAAAGAGAAAAGGAAATTAGCTCAGATTTGTTGGGTAGATGAAAATAATTAAAGCTACATGAGCAAATTCTTTATGCAAGCTTTTTAAAAAGATAAAAAAAAAATGGTCTGATTCTTAATCCATAAATAGACAGCCTCACAAATAACACACAACAGTATATGTGTGTGTATATCATCATATTTGCCATTCACTAAGAAACCAATTCAAAGTTTTCTACCCCATTCAGTTGTCACATTGTGGACAATCTTTGATGCCTGTAGAAGTCTGGGGTCCAAGAGAATTTCAGAAAAACCTCAAACAAAGGCTTGCTATATTTACACGTGGTGACACGTGAAAAAAGAAACAAATGTTCAATAAACCATTAGAAGGTAAAAGGTCAAACTAGTATGCTACCACTTATTTACATGAAAAAGATGTGTGATCCAATGGTACGCTCCAATCCATCTACAACTCTAATTCCCAATATTGTTAAATATGTTGTACAAAACCAACAAAAACCTAACACGTTGCAGGTATTCCCTACCATGTTAATGTTACCAGATATAATTTAGGATACGTAATATTTGATTTGCTATAGTTTAGGAATTCTTTATATATGGTAAATTGTATATATGGTAAATTGCATGTAATTAGGTTGTAGATTCTTACCTTGTATATGTATGTTCTCTTCTATATAATGAAAGGAGACCCAAGAGAATGGGCATTCAGACCAATTGACATGGTATCAGAGCCTCTACTTTGATATTCATCTGTGTGGTCTCAATCCTTCGTGTGCAACGAGAAAAGAAATTCTTTTCTGTTTCTTGCGGGTCTTCTGATTTTGGAGGTTGCAGAGTAGTAGCCAAACTCTGCGTCGTCGGCTGTAGGTGCACTATTTGGTGCGTCGTCGGCTGTAGGTGCGGCTGTAGGTGCACTATTTGGTGGGTGGGTATCCATCAATCTTCTCGGCGAACAGTCAAGTGTTCCTGGGTGGTGACCGGCCGATTCTGGAGTGGCTGTGAAGTCGAGTCTTGGGACGATTGCGGAGCGCGACCTCGACAGCGGCATCTTTCGTCGACTGCTTGGACAGGTATTGGGCTGGCGTGGCTCTGAAGTCGAATCCGAGCACGTTTTTGGAGCGCAACCCATCTCTCTTCGCCGATTGCTTGCACAGGTATCATCGGACTGGGCTCGGTATTACTGAGGCAGGAGATTTTGTGTCGTTAGTAAAGAATAATCTTTGGGCTTTCTATTATTGGGCTTAGATATTATTATTGGGCTTGAATATTAAATATTGTTGGATCCTGATTTAGTGGGCCTGTGGGTTAGTGTGTGGTTTGGATTTTCTATTTTATTTGGACGAGACTACTTAATTTTTTATCATCTTCACCATGTCGTTTGAAAATACAATTGTTCGTTTTAATGGAAAGAACTTTCCTACATGGGAATTTCAATTTAAAATGTTCTTAAAGGGGAAAGAATTATCTGATCATATTGACAGCACTATTCTTGCTCCTACTGATTTAAAAGAACTTGCACAATGGGAGGTTAAGGATGCTAAGGTAATTTCTTACTTATTGGGAACAATTGAGCCCCATATTATCACCAATCTTCGGAGTTTTACTACGGCTCAGGCTATGTGGGCCTATCTACAGCGGGTTTATCATCAAGATCACAGTGCTCGAAAATTTCAGTTAGAATTGGAAATTAACAATTTCAGTCAAGGTAATTTGACTGTTGAACAATTTTACTCTGAGTTTATTAATATTTGGAGCGAGTATTCTGCTATAGTACATTCTAAGGTTCCAACTGCGGCACTCGAAGCTCTTCAGGCAGTTCATGCTGAAAGCCAGCGTGATCAATTCTTAATGAAACTTCGACCTGAATTTGAACCTGTCCGAGCTGGATTATTGAACCGAAATCCAGTTCCATCTCTAGATATTTGCTTGGGAGAGTTACTCCGTGAAGAACAGCGATTATCCACTCAAATGGGTATGATTCCTCCAAAGGTCATTTCTGAAGCTGTGAATGTAGCATATGCGGCGCAAGGGAGAGGAAAGCATAACGTACAGTGCTTCAGTTGCAAAGAGTTCGGCCACATTGCTCGCAACTGCCCTAGGAAGTTTTGCAACTACTGCAAGAAAGGAGGACATATCATCAAGGACTGTCGAGTACGGCCTCAGAATCGCCAACCCCATGCATTTCAAGCTGCTGCTCAACCCTCGTCTACTCCACCCACAGTAAGCTCTGATTCTTCTGTTCTCACACCTGCCATGGTTCAACAGATGATTGTGTCAGCTTTTTCCGCTTTGGGCTTACAAGGTACCGGTACTAACCTCATATCTTCTTGGATTGTTGATTCGGGGGCTTCTAATCATATGACTGGTAGTCCCATTGGCCTCCATGATGTTCGTAAGTACGGAGGGACACAAAACATTCAGATTGCTGATGGCAGTACTCTTCCTATTACTGCTGTTGGTAATTTGGGCTCTTCATTACAAAATGTTTTTGTCTCTCCTGGTTTATCTACAAATTTGATTTCTGTTGGACAACTCGTGGATCATAACTGTAATGTTCATTTTTCTCGTGGTGGTTGTCTTGTGCAGGATCAGGTGTCGGGGACAGTGATCGCGAAGGGGCCTAAAGTGGGACGTCTATTTCCTTTACAGTTTTCTGTTTCCAATGTTATTTCTCTTGCATGTACGGCTACTGCCAATAATAATGAAGTTTGGCATAAAAAATTGGGTCACCCCAATTCTGTTGTCTTAACTCATCTTATGAAACATGGTTTTTTGGGCAATAAAAATTCTTTTACTTCTCCTGTTTCTTTTGATTGTGCTATCTGTCATCTTGGTAAAAGTAAAATTTTGCCATTTCCTATGCATGGTTGTCGTGCTTCTAGTTGTTTCGAGATTATACATACTGATGTTTGGGGTGTAAGTCCTGTTGTTTCTCATGGGCAATATCGTTACTTTGTCACGTTTATCGATGATTTTAGTCGCTTCACTTGGATATATTTTCTTCGTTCTAAAGCTGAAGTGTTTTCTGTCTTTCAAAAGTTTGTTGCACTTATCGAGACACAATTCAGTACTCATATCAAAATCTTACGTTCCGACTCAGGGGGGGAGTACATGTCTCATTCTTTCCAGACATATCTTCAAAACAAAGGGATCATCCACCAGCATTCTTGTTCCTATACACCTCAACAAAATGGAGTCGCTGAACGTAAGAATCGTCACCTCTTAGATGTTGTTCGTACTTTGTTGATTGATTCATCTAGGTTCTGGGTCGAAGCTTTATCTACTGCTGTCTATTTGATCAATCGCTTGCCTACTGCTACCCTAAATTTTGATTCTCCCTATTTTCGTTTACTTGGCAAATCTCCCGAGTATCAATCCCTTCATACTTTTGGTTGTGTTTGTTTTGTTCACTTACCGCCTGTTGATCGTCACAAACTTTCTGCCCAGTCTGTCACATGTGCCTTTATGGGATATAGCCCTACCCAAAAAGGATTTGTTTGTTATGATGGCCGAGCAAATAAATTTCGAATCTCCCGAAATGTGATCTTTTTTGAAAATCAATATTACTTTCAGTCTCCGGTTAATCCCGATCCTCCTGTGGTTCTTCTTCCAGCTTTTGATGACATGTCTTCTCCTATTGAGCGGTTTAAACCAGGTCTTGTGTATCAACGACGTCTTCGACCAGCACCCCTTCAAGATACTGATCCAATGCCTGATCCTGTTACTCCTATACCTCGGCGCTCCACTCGGGTTACACATCCACCCGATAGGTATGGCTTTTCTCATACCTCGCTGACTGCCACTCTCGATACTGTTTCTATTCCTCACTCTTATGCTCAGGCAGCTTCTCAAGCATGCTGGCAGGAAGCTATGCAAGAAGAGATTCATGCTCTTCAAGAAAATCATACTTGGGATATTGTTGGTTGTCCGTCTGGTGTTAAACCGATTGGCAGTAAATGGGTGTATTCGGTGAAACTTCGATCTGATGGCTCCCTTGATAGATACAAGGCTCGCCTTGTGGCCCTTGGGAATCGCCAAGAATATGGTATTGATTATGAAGAAACATTTGCCCCAGTTGCCAAGATGACTACTGTTAGGACTGTCTTAGCACTTGCAACTTCACAAGGGTGGTCTCTCAGGCAGATGGATGTAAAGAATGCTTTTCTACATGGAGACCTAAAGGAAGAAATCTATATGGCTCCACCTCCTGGAATGTTTAATACACCTTCATCAGATGTTTGTCGGCTACGCAGGTCCTTGTATGGATTGAAACAGGCTCCGCGTGCATGGTTTGATAAATTTCGCTCTACTTTGCTTGCCTTTCAGTTTGCTCAAAGTCAGTTTGATTCATCACTTTTTCTTCGCAAGACTTCTGCAGGAATTGTGTTACTCCTAGTATATGTTGATGACATTGTGATTACAGGATCTGACACTGAATTATTACTGCAATTACAACAGCATCTCAAGGACTCTTTTCGTATGAAAGATCTTGGTCCGTTGCAGTACTTTCTCGGCCTTGAGATCAAGAATACTTCGTCTGGTATGTTGTTACATCAGCACAAATATACACAGGAAGTAATTTCTTTGGCTGGTCTCCAATCGGGTAACCTTGTTCTTACCCCGTTGGAGGTAAATCTCAAGCTTTCTCGTGAGGATGGCGAACTTCTTTCAGACCCCTCCTTGTACCGACAGCTGGTTGGAAGTTTGAACTACTTGACAATTACTCGGCCCGACATTTCTTTTGCTGTACAACAGGTCAGTCAATTTTTGCAGGCCCCTCGACATCTTCATCTAGCTGCTGTTCGTCGTATTATCAGATATTTGAAGGGCACTTCTTCACATGGATTGTTCTTCCCTAAGGAATCCTCCTTAAAGTTGGTGGGATATAGTGATGCTGATTGGGCGGGCTGTGCAGATACTCGTCGTTCTGTTACTGGATGGTGTATGTTCTTGGGAAGTGCCCTCATCTCTTGGAAAAGCAAGAAACAAGACAGAGTCTCCAAATCCTCCACTGAATCCGAGTATCGTGCTATGTCTTCTGCTTGCTCTGAGATCACATGGCTCCGTGGGTTATTAGGGGAGCTTGGATTTCCTCAGCTGCATTCCACTCCTCTCCATGCTGATAACACTAGTGCAATTCAGATAGCTGCTAATCCGGTTTACCATGAGCGTACAAAGCATATCGAAGTCGATTGTCACTCCATACGCGGAGCCTTCGATAAGCATGTCATTGCTTTGCCTCACATTTCTAGCGAACATCAAACTGCAGATATTTTCACAAAAGCTCTTTCTCGGCATCGTCTTCAGTTCTTGATTGACAAATTGATGCTTATTGATCTCCCAGCATCAATTTGAGGGGGGATGTTACCAGATATAATTTAGGATACGTAATATTTGATTTGCTATAGTTTAGGAATTCTTTATATATGGTAAATTGTATATATGGTAAATTGCATGTAATTAGGTTGTAGATTCTTACCTTGTATATGTATGTTCTCTTCTATATAATGAAAGGAGACCCAAGAGAATGGGCATTCAGACCAATTGACAGTTAATAGTAACCACAGGGGCGGATCTAGCCGGTGGCAAGGTTGCACGGCCGCTCTAGCTAGATTCCGGCCAACTTCCCCCCCCCCCTCTTTGAATCTCAGTTTTTACCGTCTACCACTGACGAATCTAGTACCAAGCTGGCTTCACCGGAGTCTCCTAGTTGGAACGGAAGAATTCAGATTTTAGAAACCTTGCCGTGACCTGTGAATTGTCTGTTTTCACCGGTTCCTGTAGGCTAGAACCTAGAAGATGAAAATATTGGCCATAATTTTGGGCCTTTCTAAATCATTTGAACCCAATTAAGGTGGCCCATTAATTGACCTATGAGTTTACATTTTACCCAATTCTATTACTTGGTTTTCACCATTCACAGAAAACAGAACGCAGGTTACGCAGTCGCAGCAGCCGTTCATCCTCATTCTACCGCACCGAACTGCAGCCATCTTCTCTGATTTCTCTCTATAAACTCTCTGCGCTACGCCGCCTGCTTCCTCCTCCCACTGCGCTACCTGCTAGAACCATTCAGTTCAACTGCATTTACTTCTTGTTGCGAATGTGTGGCTCACTCTACTTCATCAGATCTACACTCTTATGAGGTGCTTAACATAGATTTCTTTAGTTGGTTGTTAGTATTGTGTGGTCTAAACCTTTTTATTGTCAAATATACAAAATTGTAGTGCTACCTGACTAATTTTTAGATTATTGTTGTCACTTTACTTTATATAGTTGTGAATTCTGTTTTAGTAGTTTAACACTTCATAGTAATCTGTTGTCACTTTATAAAATATAGTTGTGATTCCTGTTTTTGTAGTTTAACACTTCACAATTAATGTAGAAGCTGATTACTTGTTAATTATGTAGTTCTTTGTGGTTGGTGTAAAGGCATTTCAATACAAAGAAAGTGCTACATATGAGCTTTGAGTTTACATTGACGAGGCAGTCTTATCTCTGAAATCCTTATCGATCATAATGTGAGTGGAATTGACATTCATCGACTTACGACTCTTCGAAGAACCTACGCATCGACAAGTTATTTTTCTCTCAGCCAATTTAATTTTTGAAGTGCTATTGAGAAATTTTGCATAAATGTGTTACTTTTTAAGTTTTCAAAGTGTTTTTGGCTTTTGCAATAGTCACTAGTGAGCCCCATATTCCCCTTTCGTGAATTTGAATTGTAATTTGGTGAATATTGTATTTTTGAATTGTGATTATTGAGATTTTGTGAATATTGAATTTGTGAATTGGTTTATTGAATGATTGTTATAGTGTATTTTTATATTGATTGGTTTTTTTAATATTATTTAATAATTAAATAATAATAAACAATCTTGCTATTGCGGCTGTTGACGGTCAACGGTTTACGGTCAACAACCGCTCTAGTTGAACCTTGGTCCTAGATCCGCCCGAGTAACCACATGAACAAATAGATATAACATATGTTAATTATTAACGTGCTACTACTGCATCCATTAGGGGTTGTGGGAACTTATTGTTTCTTGTTTGTTTCCAAAAATTGCATGTTTGGTAAATCTGTTTATGTGCTACAATGAATTCAGTGAATTGTAAACTACATCCACCACCTTCCCTCGCTCCCTCCCTCCCTCGCTCCATAAACCACTGTTAGCAACCACATTCTTCACCATTCCCATAAATATCAACTAACAGTGTATCTCTCTCTACCATATCAATTACTCCATCACCCACAAGTTAATATGGAACCTCAATCAATAGATCTAAAAATAAAAAAACTTCCCTATCAGTCACCATTTTTCACAATGAAGAAATGACAAGTATATTTGGTCATTGACAAAAGTCCAAAACTTATTTCCTTTTTTTATACCCAGAACTGACTGTGGGCTAGTCTTGTTCATAGAGTCGATAATAATTGGAAGAATTTTGGGTGGGTTTGTGGTGGATAACTATTTGAGGTTGTAGACTGGGTGGGATGTCTTCACTCAAGAAAAAAATAAAAGAAGCACACAATTTTGATTTTGTTCAAGTCTCTATTTCAAACCTAACAAAATCAACTTGGTAACCTAATGCTTCAATGGTATTTGGTTTCCGATTATTGATAGGTTGTTTTCAAGCACTAATCCATATTACACATAACAATTACATTTGAAGTTACTGAGTTCTCAGTACTACAGAATTAATTTAGACAAAATCCAAAAGTTCCAGAAAATAATTTTGAACTTATATAGCACTAAGATTAGAACATTCTGAATTGAAGTTACAACAGTTATAAGTAAGTCATAACGCCCTGCCTCCAAGGCCCAAGCCCCAATCCCACAGAAAAAAAAATCCACAGTTTTTTATAATTAAGCCTCTGTTTGGTAACACTGTTTGATTTATAAACTTGTTTATTTATGATTTTTAGGTAAAAAGTAATGGTTGAAAATTGGAGAGAGAAAATGTGTGTGATTAAAAAATGATTTGGGAAATTGTGTTGTTTATAAACATGTTTATAAACAAAAAAAAAAAAAAAAATTTACTTACCAAACGGAGGCTAATAAATTGGCCTGTACTAAGAACATTAATATTACGATTACAATAATTAAAAGTGAAAACTAGGTAAAGAAAGTCTTCATACTGGAAGTGAATTTTCACCTTTACAAATTTCGGGTTGTTTAACTCCACATGGGATACATAACTTTCAACTAGAAATTTGAAACCAATTTCTAGTTCAGCATCAAAAGATCCATCTGGATGGCGCTGAATTATATCTGATCGCTGACACCAGGGAAGGAAATCTTTATATAAGTCAACAGCAGCAACTACAGCGTATAATTGCTCACGAGAGTATCTAGTAAAAATAAATGTCAGCTCACATGGAAGATGATTATAAATTCCTCGAAGGTTGCATTTTGAAATCAAGAAATTTAAAAAAGGACGAGGAGGAATCATAGTTCACAAGGAAAGAGACATGTTATATTTATCCAATAAAAGTGGAAAACAACATGAGAACCTCATGAAAATTATTTTAAATATACCATGTCATACCAAATACAGTACGTACACACTTTCTTCAACGTGATGCATATTATCCTCCCCAAACAATTATGAGATAAAATTAAATAATGCAATAGTTTTGCAAATATCACACATTCTAAGACCTCAATAGTCACTCGAAATGCAGTCAATGTGAATACAAAAAACAAATGCTAATACTAAATCCCCATTGAAGAAACAAAAGGGGCTATCATAACTTATTTTCTGAACCCAGTAGCAATAAGCACAGAAAGAACCCAACTTTACGCATATAATCAAATACAGAATACACTTTCCTCAATACAATGGATATCATCTGCAATTATTTAGTCATTCAAAATGCAGCCATTATGAATAAAAACAACAAATTCTAACACTAAATTCTGAGGGATGGTGAAGTGCATATAGCACAATTTATTTATTGGAAAACTAAGTAAAATGGATAATAACTAAAAAAATATTCTTACCCCAAAACACGTCTTTCCTTGTATACTTTGACTAACATATTCCCCTCTTCGCCGTCACCGCAGCCCAGAAATCCTCTTTTCTGATTAATAACACTACCATTTGAAATTCCAAATTCCGGAAAATAAACGCCTGTCGGTTTCTTATTGGAGCAGGACGATGCACCAGCACCAGCAATGCTATACAAACACCGAATCTTATTATAATCCGAACATTTCAACAACCGATTCCCGGATAAAATCCGGTGCGATACCAAGCGCGCAAGCGCTTTTGATGTGGAATTAAATGAAGGCATGGAGGGGGATAAACAAGGATTTTTTTTATTTTTTTTTAATTATAGCATCAGTAGGGAACCCTAATTGACTGTTTTAACGGATTTTGGGATTTCTATTTCAGTGGATTTATGGAGGTAGCAGATCGATTCAATGAAAATAGAAATGTGAGTTTGTACTTCGTACACACGTTTTTTTATTTTCATGTTTGATATGCGATTGAAAAGTAGGATGAGAAAATTCGTGTAATTAATTTAATTTTATTTTTCGCCAAGCAGAGGTTAAAAGGATCGTGACTCGTCAAACAAAATGCGGAATATTTAAGAATAGTACTATAAATTATACAAGAAAAGAAACTTTAAGCTAAATTTTCCAAATGTAAGTACAAGCAATGATCTCCTACCCGCTGGAGGGTAGGTTATCCTACCCTCCAGCACCTTTTCCATCCCAGAAAATGATTTTTCTGGAATGGAAAAGGTGCTGCCTCCAGCGAGTAGGAGATCACCAGGGTGTAAGTACTGGCTAAAGAAAGTAGCCTTTTTTGAACATGTAGAATCAAACAAAGGGATTTTAGTAGATCTAGTAAAGTTGAAGCAATATCTCATTTGAATCAACCTACTACTCCAACATGAGTACAAAGCTTTTTTTGCTTAGTTGGATATATCGAAGATTTGTTCAAGATTTCTCCAAGATAGCAATATCATTAACTAGACTAGTACGAAAAAACGTGTCTTTCAAATGGTCGAAAGAATGCGAGTAAAGCTTTCAGGAATTGAAAAAGAGATTGACTACAGCTCTAATATTAATGATTCCACAAAAAAATATGGAATTCACGATATATAGTGATGCTTTTAAAAATAGTCTTGGATGCATATTGTTGCATCTTGGATACATATTGATGCAACAAGGAAAAGTAATAGCACATGCTCCTCAATAGTTGAAGCATTATGAACATAACTATCCAATACATGATTTGGAACTTGCTATGACTGTTTTTGCCCTAAAAATTTAGCGATGTTATTTATATAGCGAACATTGTGAAAGCTACATAAATCATAAGAGGCTCAAGTATTTCTTTACCTAGAAGGAATTAAATATGAGTTAAAGGAGATTATTATAATTGATAAAGGATAACAACTGCAGAATTAACTACCATCCACAAAAAGTAAATGTGGTAGTCGATGCCCTAAGTCGAAATCTACCAACAAAAGGAAATCGATCCAAAGAACTTCAATAAGATATAGAGAAGTTTCAACTCAAGTTATTAGATTCAGGAAAGGTTCGGGCAAGTACTCTAATTGTATAGTCTACGTTGATGGAATTGATAAAAGAAGCTCAGAAAATGGATTCCTTTGTGGATAAAATATGAAAAAGTATAAGTCAAGGACCTTCCGATTTCAATATTTCAAATGAAGGAATCTTGGATATGCGATTCAACCATCTTTTAACAGCTTATCTTTGATTTTATTATCCAGTTTATTAAGAAAGATGTTCATTAGCGCAGGAGATGGGGAGCACCCTTGAGGAAGCCCTTGCGTTGCAAGCAGTTTAGTTAGGATTTGACACGTTGTGATCTTTAAATTGGCCAAACATTATTCAATTAACCGATGCCATTTGTCCAACATGTAATGATCGGTCTCATGCAACACATCACCTCCTGCTTGTAGCTTTGGTGATTCCCTCAAGCTAGGAGTGGGAATGATTGACCTAAAAGATGAATATTTTAATTTTGTAAAATGGTTAAATTCTTGTTTATTCATGCTATAAGTATAGCAGCACCCCTCAGAACTCAAAGCATACGGAAACATATAAGAAATAAAGCCTAAAACACTGCAAAAAATAAGAATGAAGTTTATGTAATTTCAAGCTTTGAAAGGTATATTGTCTTTTTTTTTTTATTTTCAGGTTGATTTAGAGTATGTTATGATCATTTTGTGATCCTATATATGTTCTATAAGTCCCCTATAATGATCATATATCAGTTATAATAAGAAATATGCAAGATTTTCAAAGGTTGGAGATCAAATGCACGAGCAGGATCTCATGTATAGATACAATGTATCAATACATGAAAAACAAGTATATGAATACGTATCGATACATTAACATATTTTCAGGAAAAAAAAAAGAAGTTTAATTTTTTATTCTTTTCAGCAACTGTAAGTAACACTTACATCTTGTTTAATTGATTCTAAATGTTATTTCATGCAATTATTGTGTTATTTCATTTCTTGTATTAAAATTTTAAAGTTTCTTGCATGTTATTACAATCAATACATTATCCTGCTTGTTATTATGCCTTATGATGCTTGTTTCGATATGTGTGTCATGTTATGGTTATGCTTTAATCACGGGGAATACTCCCTACTTGAAATACCTGTGAAATATCACGCTTGAATCGAGGTTTTAAACATGGTGGTTTTATTGTGCGCTCGAGATAATAATTGATTTGTAATACGAGCACTATTGAAATCATAATTTTAAAGGAAAACTTGTTACTTACTGAATACATTTGTATTCATGTTTTCCATGTTTTCGAACTTGTAGATGTTGGAACGTTAAATCTTTAAGGCTACTTCGACTAGATGAAAACTATTGGAAAATGGATCAACTTATATGTATGTAGTGGAAACAGAGATCTAGAGTTATCCTCCAGAATACCCATCTTTATACCGCATAAGTACACCAAAGAGAAAACAGAATGTTATGACGCGAAAAATTTTGAGTTGTTATGTTGGGATATTTACAACTTTACTAATATCTATTATGTTTTAAAAATCAATTAGTCTATTTGCACTCCACACTGGACTTCAAGTGTGACAACATACTCACATGTTGTGTGGGGTCCAATCACCATTGATCAGCGGGCCCACAACCCATGTTAGTGTGTTGTCACACTTGAGGTCAAGTGTGAGATACTTGTAGCATTATTGTTTAGAAATAATAGCATCACGTGACTATGAGATTATTTTGTTAGTTTTGAATCCCAAAATGTATTACTTTTATAGCAGGACATGTACGTGATGTTAACTTCTATAAAACATATTCGTTATATGCAATTTTTAATCATAAGTATCGATATTTGCCCTGAAAATGTTGTTATATATAGGTTTAACGAACATTGAGCCAATTTCATGAAAACAAGAGTTTGAATATTACCCTACATGTATCAATATACATGCAGTATAAAAATAACCTATCAAATTCCTTTTTTTTTTTTTTTAATAATACCAGTGTCAAAAAAATTCTATAACTTACTTATTTATCACTCAAATAGTAACACTTAGTATTATTCCATTTAAAACTTAAATGCTTAACACTTGATCCATAAATTGTGTAACGTTTCTTCCTTGAATCATACATTTCTAACTTATATCAAGACATCATTCTATAAGATATTCTCGTGGATTGAAATTATAGTGCAATACTTGGATTTAAAGACGGAACTACATGTATCGATACATGCAGCAACAGGTTTAAAAAATGGTTTGATAAGTGAATGCTTTATCCACATGTGAATTTTGATGTACATTTGTATAATACTTAAAAATGAAAAATGTTATACATGAAATCGTAGACACATCAGTTATGACGACAGAGTGCGAAAAGCGATTGAAGTTGTCTTATGAAGTAGCCATGTCTCATTCACGGAGAAATTGTCGTGGATGTAATCGCATTGAATATGATAGAAGAACTTTCCCGACCTTACAACCGATGTGAGTTGATAGACAACTCCGTGTTTAATCATTAGCATCTGTTTGGTAAAATAATGTAGCATATAAATTAGTTTATTTATATTTTGAGGTAAAATGGATGGTTAAAGAGTGGAGATAGAAAATGTATATGGTGAAAAAATAGTTTGAGAATTTGTGTAATTTATAAACTAATTTATAAATAAAAAACGTACTGTTACCAAACGGAGGCTTAATTTTTTTCTCTCTATAATGTGTTTAATCTTTTTTTTATCGATACCATCAGGATGCAACTTGTGGACGAGCCATATGAGCCACAATACTAATAGAATGATAATCAAGATGATAGGTACACTAACATTGCTAACAATGACTATGCGCGTTCCCAGAGTTTTAAGATGATAATTATCATTATGCCCTATTGTTGTTTTATTCATTTTAATTATAAGTTCTTGAACTAAGTTATTTGTGTAACATCTATTTTAATTTATATTTGTTCGTTTTTCTCAAATGATGCTTATTAATTTTCATAAGTATGGAGATCAAAATGGTCACCAATTAATGCATAAAATTAATTAAATAATTAATCTATTTAAAAGAAGAAAAGAAAAAAAAAAAAAAACCTCAAAAACAAAAAATAAAAACAAATAAAAAAATTTAATAAAAAATAAAAAAAATACTGACAACCTATTAAATAA
Source organism: Ligustrum vulgare (assembly GCA_963555705.1). Taxonomy (NCBI): domain Eukaryota; kingdom Viridiplantae; phylum Streptophyta; class Magnoliopsida; order Lamiales; family Oleaceae; genus Ligustrum; species Ligustrum vulgare. The sequence continues at coordinate 33,233,991 of OY743173.1, read as the reverse complement.
TTAGCAAAAACGGCTTGGAGCACAGGATACTTCAAGCTCATTAGATCAAAATTAATACTCATCCCGTCCCACAAAGATAGTCTATTATTCATTTTTCGTCCGTCCCATAACGATAGTCAACTTTCCTTTTTTAGAGTTAAGTTAATATTTTATATTCAATTTTGCCCTTATTAGTTGCGTTTTAAATTAGTCTAAATAAATTAATGCTCTTTCAATTTTGTGGAAAACTATATAAATTAATTAGGGATATATTAAGAATAGTGATTGTAAAATTTATGTTTTCAACAACATTAATTGACATCTTTTAATCTGTGTAAAAATAAGTATGAGACTATCTTTGTGGGACGGAGGGAGTATTAGAAAATTAAATAAGAAAGAAAGTTATCTATAATTTGAAAAAATAAACCCCTATCTTTGCGCGACGAAAGAAAGTATAATAATTCTCTTATTTTAGTAAGAAAAATTCCAATCACCCAAAGAAAAATATAACACATGCTGATTTAAAGCATGTTCTGGCTAAAATTATAACCAAACCTTTAAATATGTTTGGAAACAAGCTCTAAATTGAACTGTGAATTGCTTTTCCCATTCTGACAAACCACAATGATGCAGACTATCATCACATTTATTTAAAAAAAAAAAAAAAATTGCCTTTATAAATATTCCTGAGAAATCTACTGAAAGAAGTAAAAATACATACTCCACCATCTAGTAGTTATTTCCTACAACTTTCTTCCTCTCTCTTTTCCAAAAGAAAAGAAAACGCATCAATTCCTTTCTTCACGGCTTGAATTTCCAGCTAAGTTGGCTATCAACGACCTCCATGCAGATATGATTTCTAAAGCATTGCCCCCACCCCACCCCACAGAAAAGATGAAAAAACGACATAAGCCTACCACCAATGAGATTATTCATTGGAAGTCATAACTATTACTAACTGATATGCCTCAAGCTTCTCCTCCTTACTTCACAGGTTAGAATGATCTTGCCAACTTTCAAAACTGCCGTAATTGTATCTTATTCCCAACATATCCTACATTTCAGAGGATACATGGTCTTCAGCAGCATATCCTACTTTAAGTATGCCACAAGGAACAACCTGCATTATCAAGTTAAAATCCCATCAGATCATTATCAGCCTGACAGTGACTGGACAATATCGTAAGACTTGGAAGAATTAATGCAGATACTTCAAAGAACAATCAATTACTTGGTCATTGGTTGAAATATTCTCTCTTGAAGTTTTACTTCTCTTTGTGTCGTGTATTCTGCCCGACTTCTCTTCTTCTTCAAGATCTTCATCGTTAAAATTCTGATCCATCACCTCTGCAGAAAACGTGAATGGGGTAAATCATTAAAAAGATCTGCGACACTAAGATATAGTTTTCACGCAGACTGTCCTCCACGAAGTTCAATGTATTGTTGGAATGCCGAATGCATGGATGTTAAACTTTTATTCAGGGATATATTGGATAGTCCACGACGTATTAGGTGAACCTAATATTCCAAGCACATCATAAAGGATTTTAGGGGGAAGGTGTGTTGTTTAGTGGACAAGACAAAGAGATGATAAGATCTAGTAATTTCCTACATTACAATGAAGAATCTATAGCTACAGGTGGGGTTACATCTCAATTATAAATCCATGTATTTGTTTTGCGTGTTTCTGGATTTGTTTTGTTTATACTGCTCTTAGATAAAGGGATTAAGGGTTATTCCATAACGAGCATCGCCTTCAAAGCCAAGGCAGAATATAGAAAACAAAGTTCTGTCCTTTTACTAATAAGGTCCTTCCATGTTATGAATTATGTGAACTAATCTTTCTTTACATAATGAGTCATTGAATATGTAACAGAGAAGAGAAAAGAATTAATTTATTAAGAGCATGTTTGGTCCTATATAAAATTTTCAAATTTCCTCACATTCATTATCAACAACATATTTCTATGGGAACCACCACTTTTCACACTTTTCAATCACTTTTCAACCATACATTCTCCCAAAATTTCAAAATCTCTCAAATTTTGAAAATTTTACATGGAACCAAACGGGCTCTAAGAGGATGAAAAGTACATTTCTTGCTAAATGCTAATGTCGCCAAAAAAAAAGGAAGGGACCTACCTGTATTGCTCCCTAATGAATCTTGGTGCCGGATTTGAAAGTGGCGTGAAGGAAATTGATTCACTGTAGTTGGTGAAGATAAAATGTGGGAAACTGAAGATATTCTGGCTGCTTGCCTGTCAGCGTACCTATAACGTTGGATCCATGGATTACCTGGGCGACCACCAGAATCCTCTGCATTATTTTTCCGAGGTTCATCGCTCATGAAATCAATTTTAGACCAACAGCCATCATGAAAAACCTTATACTGGAATAAAAGGAGAGAAGAAAATAGTGTCATGTTGATTACAGTTTTATCAATAGAAACATAAATGAAACCAATGTCATTGGCCCATAATGAACAGACCTGGCCAGAACGAGTGTTGGTGCTCTTCACCTTGTACTTGGATGATTTGGGTTTTGGTTGGCGATTTTCCAAAGCAGAACCAAATAAATCCAACGATTTGTATAACTGGTTAACAAATGAAGCTTCCATAGATTTAAGATACAAACTATGTTTCTCGTTTGTCCATTCTCCGGGCCTTGATTCTGTTGCCTGAGATTATATTGACCATATGAGAATAGAAAAAAGACTTACAGAATAATACACAAACACTAGGATAGACGAATAGAAGTAATACATATGGAGCACAAAAGGAACCAGAGCACGACAACAAAGGTGACAAACTTCCAATCCTTAAAGGGAAGAATGTAATTATGTCAGCTATAATAGATTCTGAATCTCCTCGTGGAAAATGTTGTCGGGGAAACTCAAATCAATTAATGCCATGGAAAATAATAAAATAGTGTAAGAGAACAACAAGAATTCACAGGGTTCGCTAATTTTGCTGCCTTAAAGTCCATGGACGCCACGAATTTCACTAACTTTGAATGAGCAAAATTATCATCTAGATCACTTGCATGATCAAAATCAATGTAACCACACACTGTCCAAGGGTATATTCTCACTCAAAAATCAAATAGACCAACATCCACAATATTTAGGATATGTTGTACAATTATCTTAATATATTCAACCTATTCAAGCTTGTGAAAAGAAGGCTAAAGAATATATCTTTCACGTTGATTACGAATCCATGTACTCAAGATTGGTCCGGTTTAAGGCCCTAAATACATTTTCCTAAACATGAATTACTATTTATTCCGTTATTAATAAGTTAGCTGCAGAGCTCCAGATGTCCTATTTGATAGTTTATCTTTTTTTCAGCATATGAGAAAAGAACTAAAATAATTTAAAGCCCAAATAAATTAGATAAACCTTTGATCCCCAACATGAACTGCCAATAGAATTCGAAGAGGCCCGCACCCTTAACTCAACATTCTTCGTTAAATTGAAACTAAAATAAAGAAATAAATAACTTTTTAGAATTCTGGGTATTCTTAACTTCTAAAAAACTTTCCCAATTCATCAGGTGAAACAAAATCTAGGATTTCATTGAATATAGTCCTTCGGTTTGATCCTCTGATATTATTATCCCTTTTGTTTGGGGATACGCGGGACAGTGATTCAGATTAAATCTTGAATTAATGAAAAAAATGAACACAATTAATCATGACAAGAAAATAAGTAGCCCATCCATGAATATTACAGAATCAATTCAAAGAAGAAGAAATTAATATACCACCAGAGTTGAGATCTCTTCTTGCTCAACACAATTTCTTGAATCCTTACACTTTTCCAGCTCTTGAGAAAAATTTCGACCAACCCCAGATGAACCCACAAGATTTTCCATAATCTAATGCCCAATTCTTGTTGAATAATGTAAAAAACTGAAAAATAGATATTTTAAATTCTATTATATATAGCAGTTTGAAGTTTGAAAGATTATACGGTTGAAAGGGTTTGATTCTTATTAATTCCTTGAGCAAGAGCAGAAAGAGTCCCAGCTGTCAACTTTTTTACATTTGTCGAACAGCCATCACATTGCCACGTCACGGCTACGACGGTCAGATATTTTTTTGAGAGAGTTCCAAAATATCAACGCCTCGGATCATAAATATCTCCCTTCTTTTGACTTCAACCGCCAATTCAATGTATTTGTAACCAATTTTGCCAGTCGATTTCAAGAGCATATTTGGCAAAGTTTAAATAATTTAAATTAGTTAAAATATACTTTTATTAAATTCGTATATCATAAAATTCATAATTTACTATCATTATTATATAAACATTTTGTATGACCAACAATTTATAATCACACACCATCAAATAAGTATTAATTATCACGTGATTGCAAGATGGTGACTCATTTTGACAATATAAATTTATAGTTTCAAGCTTTTAAGCCAATCAAAGATTTTTTCAAACTTCTTGAATCATATTATTTCGAGTAATTTTTATACTCAAAGGTCAGTCTAATTAAAAATGTTTAAGTTCTTATTTATTTGATTAAAATTTAAGTCACTTATAAATTTACTTTTAAAACGTTTTTTTGAGGGAAATGATTGTTATACATCACCATCTTTTATGGATTACAAAAAGAAAGTTAGTACGATTAATTTATTTATTTATGTGATTTTGATCCAATCAAATCTTGTCATATCATCTGGCGGTAAACAAACATGTAACTTATAATGTACATGTCGCACAACCGCATTTTTAAAAATGTTCATATAGATTACCTATTTTCTTGCTAATAAGTAAATATTTAAACTAGATCATTGTTTTCTTAACTTGCTTTGAAAAGGATGGGTTTTTTGCCTCTTGTATCCTGTGTGATTTTGCTATCAAAGTTGTGTAAACCCGTGCTTTTAACCTAATTTTCTTAAGTTTATTTTACTTGTGAAGTTGTAGTTACTTTCAATATAAGTAATTTACTCGAAAATTTAATAGATGTGTCAATTCAAGTGGTTTGGACTGGATCGACCCGCTTACGTATGAGCCTGTAATGGACCGCATTAAAAAGTCCCACCAAATCCATGTTTTATGGCCGATTTGGATCGGCCCACAAAATTTGAAAGCAAATTTAGGTCCACCCCATTGGCTCATCCAAGTTGAACCCGTATAGGTCGCGCTTTGACTCAGTTTGATCTGTCTAAATAAGAAATATTATTTTTTAAATTTAAAAACATGTTTTTTTTTTGTTAAATTAATACATACACAATAAACAAAACTGATAAATCTATATTTCTATATATTAATCTATCTATACATATATAATAATAGGATAACCATCACCACTTTACGCACATAGTTTTCCGCCAATTTTCACATGTCATTTTAGAAAATTTCTTATTTTTATCAATTTATTTTAATAAATGGATTAAGAAAGTTCAATTAATGCATGTAGTAAATGATTTCTGGATTTGTGAAAAAAAATTATCTATAAAAACTCAAATTATAGATTTTTTCTTTTAATAATTATTGCATTATTTTGAAGTCGGAAAATATGCAATTTTGGTGTCAAATCCAAGATCCCAACAAAAAGTTTAATACAAGTTAAGAAATTAGAGCAAATTCTAAACATATCATTCGTAAAATTGTCTAAATTACTAAATGTAAAAGTTTTACTTATTTTTTTTACTTTTTCCAACATCTAATCTTTTTAATTTATCTTATATAAATCCTAAAATGATAACTATCATTTCTTTCCTAAATTCAATTTTACATAACTGATAAATTTTTAATCTTTTTCTTATCAACTTGAAAGAAATAAAAGATATTCGATCTTTCTAAATAAATTCAATTAAATCATTTAATTTTCTACAACTTTAGGTTTCGATAACCTCATTGGTTCAATTTGTAAAATAGAGGGTGTTAGCAAAGTCATCTATCTATCTATTTATAATAGTAGGATAACCATCACCATTTTACGCACATAGTTTTCTGCTCATTTTTTACCTGCTAATTTAGGAAATTTCTTATTTTTATCAATTTATTTTAATAAATGAATGAAGAAAGTGCAATTAATGCATCATGCATGTAGTAAATGATTTATAGATTTGTGGAAAAAAAATATCTACAAAAAGTCAAATTATAGATTTTTTTCTTTTGATAATTATTGCATTATTTTGAAGTAGAAAAATATGCAATATATGTGCCAAATCCAAGAAATCAACGAGAAATTTAATACAAACTAAGAAATGAGAGCAAAGAAATCAATGAGAAATTTAATACAATCTCCTCACATTGGGGTGGGGGCTACAAAATTCAAATTTTGTGCCCACACCCCAATGTGAGGTGATTGTCATTCATATTGTGAATGACATTGTGAATGTAGATTTATTGCTTTTTAATTTATCTCATTTAAGTCCTAAAATGATACATATCATTTCTTACCTAAATTCAATTTGACCTAAATGATTAGTTTTGAATCTTTTTTTTTTTTTTATCAAATTAAAAGAAATAATAGATATTCAATCTTTCTAAATAAATTTAATTAAATCATTTAAATTTCTAAAACTTTAGGTTCAATTTTTAAAATAGAAGGTATTAGCAAAATCATTTATCTATCTATCCTTATATCTATCCATATATAGTAATAGGATAACCGTCACCATATTAATTACATAGTTTTCCGCCCATTTTCATCTGCTATTTTAGGAAATTTCTTATTTTTATCAATTTATTTTAAGACATAAATTAGGAAAGTTCAATTAATGCATGTAGTAAATGATTTATGGGTTTGTGAAAAACAAATATATGACTGCATATAAGTTTACCATGTGTAAGTTTAACAAATTGCAAAATTTAATTTAAGTTTTAGCAATTTTTTATTTTTTAAAAATGATTGGTAAATTTTGTTCGTATTTGCTTTTTTACATGTATGAAATAAAATATTTGTTTAATATATTTAATTCTGTAAATGTCTATTGGCCTCTATATTTCATTTTACGATTTGAAAATTGTAAACATTTCAACTTTTAGAAATCAAAAAATCGTAAGCTGGACTTCAGTCATCAAATCAAAATTGTAAAAAACAGAATAAGTCAGATGTCCATATTTTACTTCACCTAAATAGATTAAGAAAACTAAAGACAGAACGATTAGCTGTTAAACAAATATGCAAGTCGCAATTTTGTATTTTACTTGTTTGAGTATTTTTCATTAAATATGAATGCACAATTTATGTTCGATATTGTATTTTTACAACTTATTTAATAAATAATTGTCAATTATATCTTCCGTGCATCGCACAGGTACGATTACTAGTTAATTTATAAAAATAAGAAAGTTTTCCGTCCAAATTTTTGACAATATTCCCGCTGAAATCTATTAAAAAAATTGAACTTTTTTGAATTGAAATGCTCAAATCACAAGGCAAGGCCATGTGTGGAAAGTGTCAGCCGAGCAGCCGCTGACACTTTCCAACTTTTGTTTTTGTTTTTATTTTTATTTTACTAATTTGTTTTTTTGTCTCATTTAAACTATATATGATTCTATTTAGCTTACATTTGGTAATATGATTTTGTTTATAAATTGATTTATTTATGATTTTGAGGTAAAAAACAGTGGTTGAAAATTGAAAAAAGAAAATGTGTGTAATTACAAAGCAGCTTGAGAAATTATTTGATTTATAAATTGGTTTATAAACAATTTTTAAATGGTTATCGAACACATGTTTAATCTTCATTCGGTAACTCTGTGCGGTTTATAAACTAATTTATTTATATTTTTGAGGTAAAATTAGTGGTTGAAAATTGGAGAGAGAAAACGTGTGATTAAAAAATGATTGGAGAAATTGTGTAGTTGATAAATTGTTATTTTATCTTATAATTTTTTGTGTAATGTAAATTGTCTTTTTTTTGTCGTAATAAATTCTAATATACGTATATGTATTAAATTCCATTTGATATTCATAATAATCAATTCCCTTTTTTGTTTGATACTCGTAATAATATTGTAATAATAAATCAATAGAAATAGACATTGCATAAATTAGAACGGGCTGCCACATTTTTAAGTTTCATCTATGAGGACTCATCTTTTTGACCATGTTTGGAGCAAACATATGACTTTCAGACAAGCTCATTTTCCTGCGGATCCTTTCAACTACTAAAAATACGTTTGCTAAACCCAACTAATTTTGCTTAATCGTTGTAAAAATTATATTCATCATCAAGATTTTGAAATTTTATAAATCAGTTTATTTTGTTTGTCAAACGGATGGCTGAATCCCGCCTGAAATATATTAAAACTACATATACTCTATACTTATATTATGAAAGTCTAACCATTCTATTGATCCCGTCTAAACAGAATTTCACATTGTCATCTGAAAAAAGAACAGAACTTGTACTGCTTTTACTACTTTTTTTCTGCTGTACTGCACTTCATTGTTGTAACATTGTTTGATTTATAAGTTGATTTATTTATGATTTTGATGTAAAAAGTAGTAGTTGAAAATTAGACAAAGAAAATGTATATAATTAAAAAGTAGTTTGAGATTTTTTTTGGTTTATAAATTGGTTTATAAACCATTTTTTAATGGTTACCAAACACATGCTTAATTATCTTCGTTCAGTAACACTGTGTGATTTATAAACTTATTTATTTACGTTTTTGAGATAAAAGTAGTGGTTGAAAATTGGAGAGAGGAAACATGTGTGATTGAAAATAGGTTTGAGAAATTATATAGTTTATAAACTGTTATTTTATCTTATAATTTTTTTTGTAATGTAAATTGTCTTTTATTTTGTTGTAATAAATTTTAATATGCGTATATGTATTAAATTCAGTTTGATATTCATAATATTCAATTCCCTTTTTTGTTTGGTACTCATAATCTATTTATTAATTAATATATAAAAGGAGAAGAGTGGGGTCAAAATTATTCAGATGTTACCATCAATAAATTTGTTTTTTTTTAGATCACTTCCATTAATTACAATTGTAATGCATCGTACGGATAATAACTATTTATAACAATAAATGTTTACATGGAGTTTATATCTTATTTTACATTAAATTATTTTTAACTTTGTGAATTTGAATACAATGTAAACAGATAGCAACAAAATGCATCCATATTATCAATTATTTGCTTAATTATAGTCTAAATACTTCCCAATTATGTTGACATCAATTTTAATTCATGCATATGAAAGCTTCCAAAATATGTTCGTTAATTCTTGATTTTCTTTCACCTATTACCCTGTTAAAAGGCAAAAGCATGCTCGAATTCCACTATTGAGATTGGATCTGTTAGGAGATCTCATCATTTTTCTAATAATAATGGGTATGGCCGCTCATTTAATTTCCATAGTCGAAAGATATCTAAACTATTTATTTCATCTTCAAGTAATAAAATCTTTATCTTTACACATAATATATTATTATTATTATTATTATTATTATTATTATTATTATTATTATTATTATAAGGAGAGTTCAATTAATGCAACATGTAATAAATGATTCATGGATTTGTGAAAAAAAAAATCTATTAAAAGTCAAATTATAGATTATTTTTATTCTTTTGATAATTATTGATTATTTTGAATTCGAAAAATATGCAATATGAGTGTTGTAAGACCGCTTTTTATTTTTACGTACAATTTTAAATTTCACGTAATAATTATGTTAATGCTATTATAAATTTTAAATTTAATGATATTTTAAATGTCGATAATTTGAATTATTTTGCAGTGGAAGGACTTGGGCGCCGTCTCGATCAATGTACCAATTAAAAGTTTGTAAATTGGTTATTTTAATAATTTACGTGTAATTTATGTGATTAATTGTTTTATTTCCTAAACATGCTATTTTCTATTTCTTTGTGTTAAATGGAAAGTTGGGGAAAATTTTAGTGGTAATTGGAGAGTAAATAAAACTTATGAGCTTAATTAAACACAGGAGGAGACATGAGGGAGTAAATTGCAAATTTCAAAAGATTAAACATTTCATCCTATTTCTAACATAACCTAAATTAGCCTCAGACTCTCATATATCTCTCTCTCTCTCATTCACGACATATCCCTCTGTCTTGACACACTCTCTCTCGCGCGTGCCTCCATTCTCGGTCTCGCCTGCCTCTCACTCTCTCGCCGGTGACACGAACCAGCGCCAGCGACCGCGACCACACCAACTCCCTCTTGCAGTTTGCATCGGTGGTAACTCCTCCCCTCGACCAACACACCTGCACGCACACATGTCAAAACCACACACAATACACATATCAAATTGTTGTAAATTTCGGATTTTTATGTGGGCATGTATACAAAGTTTGATGTTGGGAGTTATTTTTCAGATTTTTTATGCTAATTTCAATGGGTAGTGTGTGTGTGTATATATATATATATATAGAATTGATTTATGTATACGTACGTGTGTATAATTTTCACCATGGAATTCTCAGATTTCGAAAATTGTATATCAGTTTGGTTAATTGATATTTTAGCTTGATTTCAAATTCTTAATTTGTTAAACTTTAGTTTTGGGGCTATATGTGTATATATGTATGTATGTATGTATGTATGTATGTATGTATGTATGTATGTATGTATGTATGTATGTATGCATTCCAGACTTGTCGATGTATGAGGATGTGCAGATTTTTGATTAAGCATGAAATTAAGTTTGTCAGTTAGCTATTCGAGTTTAACTATGAGTGAAAATTGTAATTTGTCTAATTGGGAAAACTTCATGAATGATTAGAGTCGTTAGTAAGAATTTTGTTAATTTTGGTATGAGTTATAATTGAAATGTCTAGATTTGGGAAAAAAATAAAATAAAATAAAATAAAATTTCAAGAATGGTTAGAGTTGTTATTTGATCATTTTGTTAATTTTGGTTTAAATCAAATATATTTACTTGAGGTTAAAATTTATGGGTAAGAAGATTTTCTAATTCGCAATGAAATTGGATTTTTGTTTAGAATATGGCATGCTAGGGTTTGACATAACTTTAAACCTCGTTTGAGTTAAATTGTGGATCACGTTGAAGTTTTAACCTCAGTCAGGATTTTGGTCTACTATTGAAAAGTATTGTGATTATGTGTATACTAAATTAGAATTTCAAGTAATGAGGTGGTTTTTAATTCAATTTTAGTGTATATGTTTGACTTATAGTTATAATTTTCAGACTTTCGAAATTTATGAAATTTGTAGTTTAGTTAACTGTTCGGGTAAAGGATTATGGAATTTGGGAATTTAGTTAACTTAATTGTGATTTTAGTGTGAACGTGAGTAATAATTATAATTCCTAAATTTTGGGAAAATTGTAAAGGCGAGTACATTTTTCAAACTTTGGTTTTGATTTAAGTACCTTATTAGGTAAGCTTAAAATGTTGTGTCGAATGGTTTAAATCTTTGCTTTCGAGTATTGTATGGGAGTATTTAATATATGTTAATACCATGTTTGGAATAAATGATCACAAGAATGAAAAAGGGAAAGAAGATTTATTGTTTTAACTTGTTTAATGTAATGTTAAAAGAATGATGAATATATATATTTGTACTGAAAGTATATTTTACTAAATGAATAGATGCAACTAAGATTTTGGTACATTGATGACACGGGCAGTCGAAGCTCCTCCACTTGCAAATCCAGATAACGGTAAATACTAAGGACGTCAAGTAAGTAAACTTCCCCTATTTTCATAGAAGTTAAATGTAAATGTGGAATGTGTAAATGACTGTTTGCTACTTACTTACTTTGATGAATTTCATTTACTTTATGAAAGTATATGTTATTGAGAGGAAGGTTCAAGCATGCAGATTATCATGTCATTGCATCATCAAGCATGCATTGGCATCGAAATTGGGAAGTCAAATGTTTTAAATGAAAGAAATGTGTTAAAGTGCAAGTTTGTTCAAAAGTTATGTATCCCAAGTTTTTTTTAAGAATGAATGGGTGTACTTCTATGTCATGAAAGATGCGAGTGGGAAATGGGGCACGGGGGACCAGCGTACCCGAATGTAATGAGTCGCTTTGCGGTGGAATGAAGTGAATGAGCCGCTTTGCGGTGGAATGAAATGAATGAGCCGCTTTGCGGTGGAATGAAAGGAATGAGCCGCTTTGCGGTGGAAATGTGAAAGTTAATCTGGTTCCAAATAAGAATTGCCCACTGTTATCTGATTGACTAGAAGTTACATCAAGTGAGCTCACGATGGAAATGAAGTGAAAGTCTTGAAATGTTAAGTGAAAGTTCGAAATGTTGAAAGTTTTGAAAGGTTAAAGTGAATGGGGATACATATTTCAAAGTTTAAAGCATTCATGTCATAAGTATGCATTCATGCATAAAGTTTACTTACTGGGCTTTAGCTCACCCCAATCCCTCCCCAATATTTCAGGTGATGAAAGTTAGGTGATCTGAGGAGAGCACTTGGCGGCTGACTCAGACAGTACCCGCTGTCGACATCATTTAATAAAATTTAAATTTATTTAAGATATCATTTAAATTATTCCTTAATTTATTTATAATTGATAATTTGTTTGGTTGGAGTTAATTTTGAATAAGTATGGGTGACGTATTAGAGGTTAAATTATCTCTTATTTCATTTGTCAATGTCTATCGTTATTTTTGGAAAAATGTTATGCTTAAGGAGTTTGGGGATGAAATGAATTGGTTTTGGAGATGATGAATGTAGTTGAGATGTGATTGATGTTTAAATTTCTATGTTGGTTATGTTGTCCTCTACAGGTTGGTTAAGTCCAATTTATAGATGAGACTCTGCCGAAATTTCTGTAAAATCTTATAATAGAAAAATGGAAATTTTAAATGTGTAAACGTTTTAAATTCCACATATAATGTGAATGGAAGTTAACACGCCTAGGTTTAGACTTTTAAACTTGGGGTGTTACAAGTGTCAAATCCAAGATTTTAACGAGAAGTTTAATACATGCTAACAAATGAGAACAAATTCTTAACATTGTATTCATAAAATCGTTTCAAATAATAAAGGTAAAAGTTTTAATTATACATTTACTTTTTACAATATCAAAATTTTAAATTCATCCCATTTACTCAAAATGATACATATCATTTCTTACCTAAATAATTAATTTTGAATATTTTTATTATTAAATTGAGAGAAATAATAGATATCCGATATTTCTTAGTAAATTCAATTATCCTTTTAATTTGTACAACTTTAGGTTTCGATACACTCATTGGTTCTATTTGTAAAATTTATATTAAAGACTTCCTACTTAGTTGAATATTGCTAAACACGTAGTGTCCAATTTTTGTAATTATTGAAACCCTAATATCTGATTTTTTTTTTTTTTGGTTAAGTTTTTGGATTCGAATAGGTTAGCATTATTGTTGGGAATTTATACACATTTGCAAGATTGACACTACTTTTTTCCAAATTTTTAGTTTATTACCATGTACATTTTATTTGGTTTGTTTATAATTTTATTTTGTTGGTTGACAGTATTAGCATTTCACAGAATTACAGAAATGAGAAATATTTTTTAGCATTACATGGTTACATAGTGCAAAATTCATCATGTGTGACATTTTGAGTTGATAGGAACACATGATGAAGGGGAAGAATTATGGGGTTTGTCATGGTTGTCAACAAGCGGGACATTGATTGGGTGAATGTCCAACAAAGATGCCTGGGGAAGTTGTTCTATTATTGTACTCGGACAGGTTGTCGATATTTTGTTTGGCAAGATGAGTTTTCTGAAAGTTACGATAAAGTGAAGAATTTGGTGAAAGAAGAGACTAAGCAGCTATCTCAGTTACTGAAGACGTGTGGACATATATTAGACGAAGAAAGTGTTGAAGTGACCGTCGTGACCTTTCGCTAGAGTAAACGAAGCTCGGCTGATAAAGGTAAGGAGAAGGTGCAAGAATGAGACAAATTAATGTGACAAATTATGTTCGTAATTTTTGTAATCTGAAATTTTGTCATGTGTTACCACTGCCCTGAGCAATGTAGTCTTGTGAAATTATGTTAGAAGTTTCATTTGCTTGTGCTTTGATTGTGAATGTTGTATTAACATTTGTCTATATCCATTCTCCTTGCTTCTTGACTGGAATTCTCATTGAGGTTCTTTAATTGGTTCTTTTAGCTTGTTCGGGTTCAAACTGTATAGTGCAATATATGTAGCTGGTGAAAGAAGCATTGAATTACCTCTTGACACCAAACATGAAATGAATTGAATTAGTAAGTATCATTATCTTCTATTTTACCTAAACAAAGCTGCAATATATAGCATCATTATCTTCTATTTCACCCAAACACAAATGTAAAGAAAATATGGATGCATTTGATTTGAATTACCTTTTGATACCAAACATGAAATGAATGCAACAAGGTCTCAAGGAAATCTTATAAACATTCATGAAATGCCCACAAAAAATGTATTCATTTTACATCTGGCTATTAACCATCAAAAGAAGAAACCATGGAATTCATTTTACAACACTAAAATAAATCATCAAAAGAAGAAGCCATGGGAATTCATTTTACAACACTAAAATAAACCATCAAAAGTAGAAACCATGGGAATTCATTTTACATCATTACAGTTAACCATCAAAACAAAAGAGCAAAAGGGCATAATGATACATTCGATCTTCATTAGTCCAAATCACTTCCCATTTGATCGAGGGGATGTTGTGGTGCATAGGTTGACATAAGCGGCTGACTCCCCATGTAAGGTGTAATCCAATTGACCTCTCCATCCCATGGTGGTAATGTAGAACCCTGGACATTTTGATTTGTAAATGTAATTAATATTATCAAACAAAGTACATAACATAAAAAAATAAAATTGTAGAAGTACCATTAGATGCGTGACAAATGGAATATCTAGGATAACATTCTGGGTCGAGGTATTCCCTTTATTTGATTTTGGTGGTCTCTGATTTAATGCCAGTATTTCAAATCAGTAGATGTACATAACTAAATTATAAAGACATAAGATCGCATGAATACATACCTTTGTTTTCTTGGTATTCATCTCCAATGGACCTTTTTTCGGCAACTTCCTAGAAGCACCCTTTTCTTTTCTACAATGAGGATCTAGTATTACTGTTGTTGATGTCTTCTCCATTATTCCACAATCAGAGGCTATTCGAAGGTTGTCCACTCCAATATTTATCTCATTCGTACGAACTTCTATCCAATCCATCAACTCTTGGATGTGATCTTCATCATCCACTAACAAGTTAGTCATTTTCTCGAACGCTTTACATACTTTATCATACCTTAGTTGGCCAGGAGTCCTAATTGATCCATCGTAGTTAATCTTCACCCTAGTGTATGATCTTACAACATCTTTTCTCCATATCCTGAGTATGTAACTTTCTGAAAGCACTTTCACATTTTCTCGAATCAACACCGAGAGAGAATGTTTGCAAATGATACCTTTAAACTTGAACAAGTGACAACTGCATACAATTTGACATTTGTCCCTCTCATAAACGACGGTGAAATTCTTTCTCTTTTGAAAATATTGTACTATGATATCCTCACAAATGATGTTTCCACCATATCTATCCTCGATGGAAATAAGATCGCAATAGACCTTCCCCAGGAGCTCTGCTTGGAACTCTTTGAATTTTGAAATTGTATAAACAGCTTGGAACTGTTACTACAAACTGAAGCCAGTCGCACAAGGAACATTTGAGCATACGACTTGAAACCTGCATGGAATTCCTTCTCAGCTTTTCTCCTCAATACTCACTCATACTATACTTCAAGCTTCCGTTAAACATGGTTATTAAGTTGGCGATTACATCGATAAACCCTCGATTTTGTTGGGCTTGTCCTGTGATTATGCTCAAGAAATACTCTTGTAATAAGAAATGTTCCCAAAACATCTGAGAAAATGGTCATCTTAGCCTTACATCCCATTTGCATTGTCGGGTGAGGTTGCATAGAATTGCTTATACTAGCCTTCCTCCCTTCTCGACTACAAGCGAATGTGGCATTCGTCAAGATCCCATTTGCGCTTTTTTTGAAATTTCTTTTACGCACAGGGAGTCTCACCTTAAAAGCATATTGCGTGTATAATTTAAATGCCTCATCATAACTATTGAACTTCATCCCAACTTCTGGGTAATCCCAATATCCTCTTCCGTAATTTTGTCATTGAATTCAACCCAAATACTCAGCATTAGTTGATTAATCTCCACATAATCTTCATCCTTAGATACTCGATTACCATCACCAGGTGGGGTTTGATTTCCTGCCTGTTGCTCACAATTTTTTATGCAATGTATGCAAATAAGAATAACTGATAATAACATGTATAAAAGCAAATTCGAGGTGCAGGTAATATTCTGAACTATATATAAGGAAAATATATTGAATACATGACCAGTCCTTGAACATCCATTGGCAAAAAATTCTTACAATTCAAAAACTAACTGATAATGAAAACATGTATAAAAGCAAAATCGAGATGCCCATTTGATGGAAGGACCCATTCTGTATTTTTCTTTTGTTGTTCTGCTCAATGAACAAGAAAAGAAATGAATAAATAAATAAATAAAATAAACAACAAAAGAAAAAAATGCAGGTCATGTTCTTACCAGGTTCCGACATCGATGGGTTCCGATGGTGGGCAAGCATCCGTGGTTGTGTGTCGATGTCTCTGGGGTTGGGCACTTTAAATGGTTTTGGAATTTAGGGTTGGTTATTTTGATTTCAACTTTGGTTGTTCCAATGTCAGCGGTGATGAAGAATTTTAATTCCATATTTCTTGCGATTTTTTGATTGATTTAATATTGTGCAAAGTCACGTGAAACTAGGCTGATTGTCATCCAGATTGTAATGTGTATTATGAATGTAGCATTATTAGTTTTCGGCCAAAAAGACTTTCTTGATTTGGAATTTTTTTGCTAAAAAATAGAATATTAAATATTTTAGCAATTTTTTTTTGTTTTTACATGTGTCATTAATTGCATTGACATCCGTGCTTTGCTATTAATAACATCACATTATTATTATTATTATTATTATTATTATTATTATTATTATTATTTTAATAATTATTGTATTATTTTGAAATCGAAAGATATGTAATATGGGTGTCAAATTAAAAATCATAGTGAAAAGTTTAATGCAAGCTAATAAGTGAGAGCAAACTCTAAATATATTATCCTTAAAATCATATAAAAAATTAAAACTATAGTTTTATTTTATATTTTATATTTTTCTTCAATATCTAATTCATTTTAAATTATATCGTTTAAGTCCTATAATATTATGTATAATTAGTTAACTAAATTCATTTTAGTCATAGATGATTAAAATTTGTTCTTATTTTTTATCATCAAATTAAAATAAATAATGACTATACGAATTTTTAAGGCAAATCCAATTAAATTGGGTTAATTTTACAAACTTGAGATTTCTTCAATTCATTCATCATTTTCACATTATTTTTATTTATTTACTGATTTTGTTCATTTTTCTATTTTTATTATAAATTTAAATAACTAAACTATGCAAAAATATATTACAGATTTTAACAATTAGTTCATATAATTTCTATTAAGCAATTGATCGATCGGTAATGTTTATTAAAATAATAATGTAACAATATGAATAAAGAAATTTTGAGTATGAAAAAAGAAGAATCAATTA
The DNA here is from genome assembly GCA_963555705.1 of Ligustrum vulgare. Classification (NCBI taxonomy): domain Eukaryota; kingdom Viridiplantae; phylum Streptophyta; class Magnoliopsida; order Lamiales; family Oleaceae; genus Ligustrum; species Ligustrum vulgare. The sequence continues at coordinate 33,216,378 of OY743173.1, read as the reverse complement.
ATATAACAATATTTATTAAGATTAATGATTATTTTTTTTAGAAAAACACTTGAAATTAATAATTAATGCTTAAAAAATCAAATTATACCAAAAAAGTCTATCTTACACCTCTTTTTGGAAAGAGTATGATGGAGAACAATCTATGAAAAGAAAAGCGTCGATCTTAAGGAGAATATGTAAGTTGAGTTTTTCACATGTATTGTATGAATCTAATTTTGTAATTCAAAAGTTTTTTTAAAAATGAAAATCTCATTTACTGAACCTTAATTTCATAAATGGAATTGATATGTTCATGGTACAATCTCTAAAACACTTAATTCTTAGCCTATTTCCCCGCAAAGATGATAAAACAATTCATGATCTCTTTATTTCATTTTACGATTTTAATAATGTAAACATTTCAACTTTAAGAAATCAAATAATTATATGCTCGACTCTGTCATCAAATCAAAATTGTAAAGTAAGAAGTAAGTCACATGTCCATATCTGACTTCGCCTAAATAGAAAAACTTAATAATGAATAATTAGTTGTTAAAAAAAATACGCAAGTTAGAATTTTATGTTTTACTTTTTTGTGTATTTTTCATTATATATGAATGCAAAATTTATGTCGGACATTGTATTTTTACAACTTATATTCAATAAATATTTGTTAATTATATCTTTCGTGCATCGCACTGGTGTGATTAATATAGAGCTGGCATATAAATACGTACACAGTTTTGAGTTTCCCGCCTTCTTTACCTTCCATTTTAGGAAATTTCTTAATTTTATCAATTTATTTTAATAATTGAATTAGGAAAGTTCAATTAATGCAACATGTAATAAATGACTTATGAATTTGTAAAAAGTCAAATTATAAAATATTTTTATACTTTTGATAATTATTGCATTATCTTGAAGTCGAAAAATATGGAATATGGGTGTCAAATCCAATATCTCAATGGGAAGTTTAATACAAGCTAACAAATGAGAGCAAATTTTAAACATATTATTCGTAAAATCATCTCAAATAATAAAGGTAAAAGTTTTAATTATAATTTTTTACTTTTTTCAATATATCCAATCTTTTTAATTTATCTCATTTAAATCCCAAAATGATGCGTATCAATTCTTACCTAAATTCAATTTAACCTAAATAATTAATTTTGAATTTTTTTTGTTATTAAATTGAAAGAAATAATAGATATTCTATCTTTCTTAGTAAATTCAATTATCCTTTTAATTTATACAATTTTAGGTTTCGATAAACTCATTAGTTCAATTTGTAAAATTTATATTACAGATTTTAACAATTAGTTCATTGGATTATATCAAAAATAAAAATAGAATGTGTTAGCAAACTAATTCTATTTAAAAATAGAATATGATCAACACATTTATATAATAGATATCACATCTCTTAAATCACTTTTTAATTACATACATTTTTTAAACTACTTTTCAATCGCACATTTCACTTCAAAATTCAAATTCATTATTTATAAATAAAAATCAGCCGCTAGAGAAAGACACTTGGCCAAACATTCACACTTGGCGAGTTTGTGCTATTGTCCTTTTCTTGGTGGAAAGTGATAAGTGTATTTATACACTTATTTGCATACTAAAATTAGAATATTATATTTCTATTTTAGAATAAATGTTATTGATTTCTTTGTTATTTATTTATATTTCAGAAATTATCTCCATGTTGAAAGAATGAAGTAATTGAAACTATAAAGAGTAAATGGGTGCTAAATTGTATGCATGGGAAGTGCATGAAGTCGATTAAGACAAAAAAAAAAAAAAAACCTAATTGGAAGAAATCAGAGGTTTGGGGCTTAAATTGATCTACTCAGAAGATGAATGACTTGATGTGCAATAAAAGAGTGAGGACTAACTTACATAGATTGAAAGACGAGAATTACAGGCCAATGCTTAAACCACACGATCGCGCTTCGTATTAGTGTGCGGTGGTGCGAACGTTCAAAAATTTAGGCGGTCTCAAAATCACATAACCACGCGATCGTTGGATCTTTAACCGCACAATCGCGTGCCTTTTCAACCGGGCCTTAATTATGGGCTTTAAAAGCGATTCTTTTCCATTCTTCTCCTAATTAATCTAGATTACATCTAAACCCATATATATATATTGATCATTATGCATGAGATGAGGGTTCCTCACTCTCAATATTACATAACAAAATTCTACACAATTCTTAAGAAAATCAATTGATGCATGAAGCATTGAAGATCTTTACAACAAGAATATTATTCGGGTGATGAAGTCCAATTTATCTTGTTGTGGCTATCTTTAATCATATTTCTAGACTAGGAATTTATGTTAGAATCGTGATGAAACTTTAAATTTTGGATTTCATGTTTTGATTGTTGTTTAATTTAATGCAACTAGTTATTACCCGTGCGATGCACGACAATTGTAATTCATGGAAGTGATCTGAATTTTTTTTTACTAACGCTAACATTTGAATAATTCTGACCAACGGCCATAAGATAAGTTTTGGAAAAAGATTTAGATCACCTTAATCTTACTCGCATTTCAATAAACACAAAAACCAGATCTGAGAATTCAACCACAAAAATGAAACAACTATTATAATATATTCCATTTTCAAACTCTAACTTCAAAAATTTTTGTACCACTTATTCCCTTATTCACGAGGCCTTCACATTCCTAGGCATGTTAATAATCATGTTAAGTAAATATAAAATAGAGACGGTAGCAAACAAAGATGCAAACAAAGCACGGTTTCAAAACTACAAACTTGAATGTACTATTCTATGATAGTAGTTTTTATGCTTAAGTTTCTGCCTTGCTAGTAATAAAATAATGTAACAAGGTTGGGGTTCGACCAGATGCTTTCTTGGTAAATCCCTTAATTTGAAACACCGAGAAAATTGCGAGCAATATATGGTACACAAAAAGAGAAAATCATCGTTGATTCCTCTCCTAGAAGCCACCACCTTTATTCCTGGCAATGAAGCCATTCCTTGGTTTCGGTATCTCATGAATATCCATCACTTGAATTGTCCTTTGCTTTTTGGCATCACAAAGCAAAAAATACATAGCATTGACAAAAATCAATTAGTGTAAAGAAAACCTTGGTAAAAGCTATTGCTACTATTACATATTCTATGGAAAAAAATTCTCAAGTCAAACCATTATGAGCTTCTTGGTAGTTTTCTTGAAGTCACCTTCTTGCAGAATTCAGCCATCATCATCCATAGCAGCTTTGTGCTACGGTTTCTGCAAAATTCAGTTGAAGTCATTATAACTTATTCTAACTGCGTTGCTTTGAAAGTATTGATCCCAAATTCACGGTAAAAAAAATCACAAAAAGAATCTTGCCTTCTTGGTCAGAAAAACTAAAAAGTTTGCCCATTATGACTAAGAAACCATTGCAAACCATGCACCAACTCAACAATGACACGATAAGATCAATGCCACTAATTCCACCAATGTTCCTCAACATTGAACGTCAAAATTGCTAGTGCCATAACAACTAAGCATGTTTAGACATGCTTGTAAACAAAAAAGTACTTTTTGGAAAGTTAAAAACTATGTTTTTGAACTAAAAATACAAAATAAAATAACTCCTAAATACTGCAATAATAGAAAAGGGATAGGACCAAGCAGTAACAAAACCAAACAATTTCATCCAATCTTCAAAAACTTGTAAGAGTTAAATAAATAACACGCTAAATAATAAATTGTCATTACTAATCATATTCACCATTTAAACTTTCTAATGATCATTTTTGTGTGATTTAAGACATGTACACGGTAAACCAATACCTCATACACAACCTGATTATTTTGATATGAGCTCTGCGGTCGGGGTTCCAAAATTTATATACCATCCTATCCAAAGTATGCATAGTTGAGATATTCAGGAAAAGCAAACGAATAAGAAATCAATAAACTTTACCAGTTGAAGAAGCTTCTAGACTTTCCAAAACAAAGTGATACCTCCTCCATCACTCGAGTTAAAATGTATCCATTTTGTCACATTTAAATTGGAAAATGAGAACAAAATCCATTTCATTACCAAAAAAATAAAATAACAGAGGGCATGCATCCCTTCATGTCGAGGAATTTAATGAAATTGCAACTATAACAATTTATATTGAATATAAAACAAATGCCAACCTTGATACTAAAAGTTTCCTTAACAACATCTATAACAGTTGATGCCGCTCTTGAAGCTTCCATCATTGCAACTTCATCATTATTTGTTTCTCGAACTCCTATATTCACATGGAATGCAAATAGTTAGAAAATAGACTTTTCTATAGCCCTAAAAAACAAAGTGAAAATATGCTCACCTCTAAGGCATCACTCTTAACCACTTCAGCAGTAGCATCACCAACTCCTTTTACGGCTTCTGCTGGAGCATTAGCTTCTCTAGCTTCAGCTTTGGCAAGCCTCTAATAAGGCATCTACTAGACACTGCAAAAAAAAAAAAGAAAAATGGGACTTTTTAAATTACAGAAGATTCCTTGGAAATCTTCTCTGCCTTTACAATGACCTCTTCAATTCCTCCAACTACGTAAAATGACTGTTCTAAAAGGTCATCATATTTTCCATCCAAGACTATGCTTGATACAAACCACGTAGCAATTGTAGCTACGCAACCCACAAAATATTGAATCGACCCAAGAACTTTAAGAAACCGCGATTTATGGATACAATTAAAATTAATTGAACCAAGCAACCAATACAATCACATGGATATATTGACCTCTTGATTACAAGCAATATTAATTCTCATCGAGATTTGAACAAACAAGAATAACTCGCAAGTTCAGATTGTATTCAATGAAGAATAGAAGTTTGAAAGCAATTTGCTTCACAATAATATCAATAATTGTCTTCTAAATAATGAAAATTACATCCCTATAAATAGGGTCAAAATCTAGTCTAAGAGTTCTAATTAAACTAGGAATGAAATTACCAAAATATGGAAAGAAATAAAAATATTAAAATTACGCGTATTAGCGGTTACGGCCGTGACCATATTCTTTACGGCCGTAAGAAGCTTTCTGTTTAACAGTTACGACCATGAGACTTAATTTACGGCTGTAAGTCATATTTTCTGAAAATCTTGTTTTCAACCCGAGGCTGCATTACGGCGGTGACACATGTGAGTTACGGCTGTAAGTCCAACTTTTCAAAATTTCAGTTTTCAGCAGTAGACTCGTTACGGCCGTAATAAATATAGGTTACGACCGTAAATCTGAAACTTCACAATTTCCTTCGACTACTTGAATGAGGTTGATCCACTCGTCGTTTTGGCTCGGTCCCAACATGGAACTTGCTTCTTTTGATGACGCGAACATTGTTTTAGCCATTGTTTCTTGTACTAGCTTGTCCATTGCTTCATTGGCCCTTTTCGTTTGCAATCAAGTCATCGGTCTCCCTTTGATCATCAACGGATCTTTGCGCGGGTTTGTATTCAGGGTTTGGATCACATCATCCCCTCCCTCCTCAAAAGGATTCGATCTCGAATTTGTACCTGCATCAAACGGAGATAGATCAGAAACATTAAACGTAGACAAAACATTATACTCACCAGGAAGATATAGTTTATAGGCATTGTTGTTGATCCTTTCAATCACTTGGAATGGACCATCTCCTCGCTGTTGTAACTTTGACTTGCGTTGTTCCGGAAACCGCTACTTCCTTAAATGTACCCAAACCCAATCACCGGGTTCAAAGATGATGTCTTTTCTTCCTTTGTTAGCATGCGATGCATAATGTTCATTTTTCTTTTCAATTGCCAACCTCACCTTGTCTTGGAGTAATTTAACCATCTCAGCCTTTTTCTTTCCATCCAAACTACTACGTTCATTCACAGGTAAAGGAATTAAATCCAATGGTGTTAGCGGATTAAAACCATAAACAATTTCAAATGGTGAACAAGAAGTAGTAGAATGTATAGCCCTATTATATGTAAATTCAATAAATGGTAAACACTCTTCCCAATTTTTCAGATTTTTATTGATTATGGTGTGCAACAATTGAATCATGGTCCTATTTACTACCTCAGTTTGTCCATCGGTCTGTGGGTGACAAGTTGTAGAGAAAAGTAGTTTTGTTCCTAGTTTGTTCCACAAGACTCTCCAAAAATGACTAAGGAACTTAACATCCCTATCCGAAACTATACTCTTAGGAACCCCATGTAAGCGCACGACTTCCCCAAAGAAAATACCAGCTACATTGGTAGCATCATCAGTTTTGTGGCATGGTATGAAATGTGCCATTTTACTAAAGTGATCTACTACGATAATAATTGAATCTCCTCCCTTCTTAATCCTAGGTAATCCCAAAACAAAATTCATAGAGATATCGACCCAAGGTTCACTAGGGACTGATAAACGCATATACAATCTATGGGGTTTAATCCTAGATTTTGCCTTCTTGCAAGTAATGCATCTACTAAAACCCGAGCCACATCAATCTTCATCTTAGGCCAATAGAAATGTTCACTTAAGATTTCACAGGTCTTTTTAACCCCAAAATGACCCATTAAACCTCCACTATGGGCCTCTCTCACAAGTAACTCTCTCATTGAACACCTAGGGACACACAATTTATTTTCCCAAAATAAGTAGTCATCATGTTTAAAGAATCTATCTACAACCCCCTTACCACATGAATCATAAATATTAGAAAAGTCCGGATCATTAGCATACATGTCCTTAATATATTCAAATCCAAGCAATTTAGCATTCAAAGAAGTTAAAAGGACATACCTTCGAGACAATGCATCTGCCACCACATTTTCCTTACCTTGTTTGTACTGGATGACATAGAGAAATATTTCGATGAACTCTACCCATCTTGCGTGTCTCTTACTCAGCTTAGCTTGACCCCTCAAATGCTTCAAGGATTCATGATCAGTGTGTATCACGAACTCCCGGGGCCAAAAGTAATGTTGCCATGTCTCCAAAGCGCGCACAAGTGAGTACAACTCCTTGTCATATGTAGGGTAATTAGGAGCAGCACCTTATAGCTTTTCACTAAAATAAGCTACTGGCCTTCGATCCTGCATTAAAACAACTCCAATGCCTAGCCCTGAGGCATCACATTCAATCTCAAAAGCCTTGTCAAAGTTAGGAAGTGATAAAACAGGTGCTTTACACAACATACTTTTGATAGTCTCAAATGCATGCTCCTGTTCTACTCCCCACTTAAACCCTACACTTTTTTTGACAATTTCTGTGAGTGGTGCGGCAATTGTGCTAAAGTCCTTAACAAAACGCCTATAAAAACTAGTCAAGCCATGAAAACTTCTAATCTCAGTTATGTTTTTAGGTGTTGACCATTCTTTAATAGCTTTGACTTTCTCTTCATCTACTTCTATCCCCTTAGCACTAACCACATAGCCAAGAAATACAATTTTTTCCATGCAAAAGGTACACTTTTTAAAATTAGCAAAAAGTTGTTCTTGCCTCAAAACCACAAGTACAAACCTAACATGCTCCACATATTCATTCAAAGTTTTACTATATATCAAGATATCGTCGAAGTAAAATACAATGAATTTACCTATAAATGCACGTAAAACATGATTCATTAAACGCATAAATGTGCTAGGTGCATTAGTAAGTCCAAACGGCATAACTAACCATTCGTACAAACCATATTTAGTTTTAAAAGCAGTTTTCCACTCATCTCCTTTCTTCATTCGAATTTGATGATAACCACTCTTAAGATCAATTTTACTAAATATGCTAGAGCCATGCAATTCATCCAACATATCACCTAACTTGGAATAGGATGACGATACTTTACCGTTATATTGTTGATGGCTCTACAATCAACACACATTCTCCAAGTCTCGTCCTTCTTTGGAACAAGTAACACGGGTACGGCACCTGGACTCACGCTCTCCCTTATGTACCCCTTGCTCATCAATTCCTCCACTTGCCTTTGACGTTCCTTCGTCTCCTCGGGATTACTCCTATAGGTGGGACGGTTTGGAATGACTGCTCCATGTATAAAATCAATCTGATGTTCAATACCTCGAATGGGTGGCAATCCACTAGGTATATCCTCCGGAAATACATCGTCAAATTCCTGCAAGAGAGAAATAGCTAAACTAGGGAAGAATGTGTTAGTTTCCTCAAGGGCAAGGAATGACTCCTTGTACAATAAAAGGACCATTGGTCGATTTTCCACGAAAGCCTTCTTGATTTCACTACTTTTGGCATAGAAACTCACTCGTGATTTTTCTTTTCTGGCACTCTTCGCTCCCTCTCCTTTTTCTGAGGTATGTACCCCAACACTCTTTTTTTCTCTCGCCTCTCCTTTTGCGCGGGCTTGTATTCGTGGTCTGGATCACATCAATGTTGAAAACAATTGAGCATTGCATCAGCATCACAACTTACATCATCAAATTAACCAAAGCACTTGTTGGAAGAAATTATTAAAGACAGAAAATCAAATCAAGACATGTAAATATCACTAAAAGTAAACTCAAAGCAAAGTTTAACTCATTGGTATGAATTCAAATCAGATATCTATACATACAAAAGCTTGCGCATAATTCTTTTGCTACTTGGATGAAAGTGTGGGCAATTTGAACATTTCATAAGATGTTTGTTGGACCGGGCTTTAACCATGACCAATTAGTCTTTTAAGTCATTATTTTCCTTTTGACTTGTAGTGTTAACCTGTGAAATCTAGCAAACTTAGCCTTGTTGCTCCCATGGGTTTTTCTCATTTTTCTATCAAATTCAATTTCAACCTAGCATCCAATAAAAAATCTAAAATTTCTCCTAAACCGCCATTACCAAATAGGTTTTTTAAAGTCAAAACACAAAGTTAAATTGACGAACTTTTCTGAAAATGTTTCTGGTGAAGGATAAAAATTAAATTAACATTTCTGAAAATAATTCATATAAGTAATGATCATACATCTAATTCTAAGACTAAGTTGAAACCTACATTGTCATGACTTTTTCTGGAGCTAATTTTAGAAATTTGAAAATTCTAGGGCCAATAGATAACTTCACCAAATTATGGAATTGGCAGAGATTTGAAGCATTATAACCATCCAATGCTTCATACCTAGGAGATAAAGGGGCATATCCCTCCATTGCTTTGTATCTATGTCCTGTATAAATGTACATGTTGTGGGCCTTCTACATTGAGTACCATACTGCAGCCAAGAAACTACATCACATCATTTTTTTATTTAAAAAAGTGACATGATATTGCCTCATGGGCAAGTATGCTCATGTATCGGGTTACCTTGTTGTTTTTAACCACTCACGACCAAAGACTTAGCAGATATCTTTCCTGATTGTATTACCTATTAAAATACATTAAGATTCAATTAATCAGAAGGCTGAAAGGTAAAGTGCAAAGAGAGGTCATGTTGTATTAAAACATAAAAAGAGATGAAGTAGAACATTATTCTTACACTATATTTGCAAGATAGCACAGAAGAAGATCCAATATATATATATATATATATATATATATATATATATATAGGTATATGTTCAAGTCTATAACAAAAAATTAGCACCTTCAGTCATTATGAAATGCAAGACACAAAAATATAAAACTATTCACCCAACTTATCACCATGCCTGGACAATAAAGGTTGAAGTAGCATGTAAGATCCTTACATTAAGTAAACTTTTCAAGACGCCAAAAAAGTCATAAAAAAATCTAACACGGAAGATACCATATAGATTTTCCACCCGAGTCTCTGTCACCTTTGGGCTGTGACACTATTAATGTTCCATTAATGCATACTTATGAAAATTTCCTTCAGAAAAATTATATATGTTTCTTCAAAAACCCAGAAGCTAAAACACCTCAATATGTGCAAATGTGTTTTAATTAGGGAAATATAAGTAAAACATATACAAACCTTAATAGCAGACACCACTAATTGTTTCTTATATCATCATCTAAAGCTTCTAAAACAGTCTTGTGACAGAGATTATTGTACTTTGAAGAGTTGGCTTTTTTCATGAGTGACAAAACCCAAATAATAATAATGAAATAAATAAATAAATAAATCTACATCAATCAATAAACAAATCTTATGCTGGAAATTTTTGAAAGCAACAAATGACCACAACAACCAGTTCTATTAGATATGACAATAAGCTGGAGTTCTCAGGGGGCATCGAGCTTACGACCACCCTTCCGACCAACTTCTACAGGCGGTTTCTCCTTCTTATGAGCAGGGTCAATCTTAGGAAAAAGAAAAAAAAAAAATTAGTGAAAATGTTAAAACTGAAATTAGTGGGAAAATTTAGGGATTTCGTTGAAGAATCAAAGAATCGAAGAGGAAAACAGAGAACACGGCTAGGTTTGAAAATGGAAGATTTGGTAGCAGCCAGAGTTGGTGGTTGTGACTGTAGAGGAGGTTGCGGAAGAGGTGGATACATTGCAGCAGCCTCTCACCATCGCCACTTTCATCTCTCTCGCTCTCTACCTCATTTTACCCAACTCGATTTTGTCGAAGAATCGAAGAAACGCTGGTCGATGTTGCTAGTGCAGATCCTGGCGCCGGTGACGAAGCCTCTCCGAAAAGCTCAGTTGGAAGAAAACACAACTGTGACACGGCTAGGATTAGGTTTCGTGAGAGATGAAAAGATGCAGGCGTTTAGGTTTTGGGATGAAGAAGTCGAAATCTTTGTGGTATTTGAAATTTGAATTTGTTTTGTAGCAAAACAGGGGCGGCTGTAATATGGGACCTTACAGTATCTGATTTTGCAATTAATGTTGTCTGAAGGCATTAAATGCTGCATTGACGAAATGAACAGTGATTAGAATTTCCAGCCTAGGTTGGTTCTTGAAAAGCAGATAAAAATAATTAATTGTTTTTTTTCATGGAGTTGATCTTTAGGCGGGAAATCTCGACGGGAATCTGGGCCAGACTTACTTACTTTTATATAATAATATATAGAATATAGATATATAGATTTATGAGTTTGAGTAATTATTTCAATCTTTTATTAATCGAAAATTATGTGTACAGTAATTATATGATTGTTGTGGTGTTTTCTTAAGTTCAAATTATTAGAATTACGTTATACATGTTTTAATTGCCATAAAATTCGATGGGAGATAGAAATATATCGCTAAGTCTTATATTATCTTTCAAAGTGTTCACAAAAAGTTAATGCTTTTTTATATGTTCGCATTCAACATAGAAATATAATTATGTTACATATAGAAATATGATTTAATTCACCGTTTGAAAGAGAGTTTTTAACGAAATAAGAACATTGATATTCAAAATTCGATGAATTATAATTAAACATTTAAATCAAAGCATGAAAGATGGAAGTAAAGTGGATTCTCGATTCTATCATGCTCTTTTCATTAATTTAATTATTTAAATTCTTTTTTATTTTTATTTGTTGGTTTAATTACAATTCAAAATCAAATTGATATTCTTTAATTTCGATTAAGGTTTTTAATCTAAAATAATAAATTGTCTCAATCCTCTTGGGTACGATACACAGACTCATTGTTCACTATATTACTTGTGTAATTCGTACACTTTCGATAAGCAAATATCAACAGAAGTCCATGTGCTGTCTTGTACTTTGATGTTTTAAATTTAATGAAATCAGCTACATGAAAAAGGTACAGAGGATTGAAGATATAATTGCCCCTCCATAAAATATATTTTGAAATAGTGATTTTTGAAAAAAAATATATGATTAAAAAATATTAATAATTGAAGATAAGAGTAATATATATTCGAATTAAAATGAGACTCAAACAAGGGAATATTTGCAAATGAAATTCAGAAGTTTCCTCCACTCTTGTTTATTTCTATTTCGATTAATTCATATGTCACGGCACCTCAATAGTTACATCAAATTTGGTGCAACTTTTCTACTGATTGCACCAAATTTACACTAAATAAATAGTATTTATTTTATTGATTTATTATTTATTTCTATACAACTAATTTATTTCATTTTCTACTTAGCTTTTGTTTGATTCCATTTAAATCAAACTCCAGTCTTCTTATATTCATTGTCAATTACACTTTCATACAATAAAATATTTCTGGACATAAATGCAAAATTTTCTTTACTTTTCAATTATACATTCTCCGAAAAATCACATTCTCGTTAAAATGGCCATCAAAGAGTAACTTAATTTCAAATGAATGAGAAAGTTGTCAACTAACAAATGTTTGAACGAAATTAGAAGGCATGTTTATTTCAAAAAAAAAAAAAAAGGTGAATGTGATGGTGAATGGATGGATTCCATAAAAGAGTTCAAAGGTAAAGACGTATACACTAATTATCCATTTATATTAATTATAAAATTAAAACTTGCATTGAAGGAAAAAAAAGTATATATATATATATATATATATATATATATATATATCATACCAAGTCGCACAATTTTGAATTTTATTTATTCACTATTTATGGCTTATTGTTTAATTATAATTTACAAATTATTAATAATAATTAAAAATAATAACCGCATACAAATAAATAAAATAAAAGTGAATTATTAAATATTAAAACAATAAAAAAATGATATAGAATGAATTACAATTTGTTTTAATATAAAACAAAGGGCAAAATGAAAAATAAAGAATTACTCCAAATTTGGTATAACAATATTCATCCCATCAAATTTCACACTATATTTGGTGCCTCACTGGATTATATTTTAAACCATATTATTCGACCCCTCATTGGAGATGCCCTTATTGACTCCATTCTTAAATAAAAACTTTCGATAGATGCAAAGACAACTAAAAATTCTTTCAAAAACATACTTAAGTTAGTGTATTATATAATCATTTGCTGGTACTGCAATGCAACAGTGAAAATCACAAGAAAACAAATCTGAGGTGCAAGTTTTATCAGTGCAAAAGATAATTTCTTTTCATGTATAAAAAACTTCATTCCTTTTGCATACATTTAATACAAATAGCTGAAATTTAGCACAGATGTTTACATAATTGAGGTGGGAGGGGGGGAATTAGCCAAAATTGTTCAGCCTTGAAACTGAGTTTATTCTCGTATTATACAGTCAATAGCCGCTTTCTCCAGATAACATCGTTTTAAAGAACCGTTTTCTCTTGTCTAAATACTCGAACGACGATGAAAATCAACTAGTTTGCTTTGGATCATCCTCTGTTATCACAGTTTCCTTCAGGTCTATTTGTCCTGAAATTGGACATATGTAAGGAACTATCAAACATTAGCTTAAAACTGAGGTAGCAAGATAAATTTTGTTATTAAAGTAATCGAAGCTTTCAGACAGTGTTAATGAAAATAAACAGAGATGAGCAACAAAGAATCATGGCTCAATAAAAGAATCATCGTACCAAATAATGACACTAAAGATGGAGGCTTTGAAGATCCACTTGAACTTATGTCTATACCTGTTAACAATGAGATGAGACCAAACGGAAATGAATTATAGAATGAAAATTTTCAGTAACATAAAGATCACATAATTGAATCAATAAATTACTCATGTAATTCTATTTCAAAATTGATGCTTCATACTTAGGAACAAGTTACATGGTTCAATTCTACAAGAAATTTAAAGATCTTTCGAGCTCTGAAGTCTAGGAATGGTCGAAGAGTTTCTTTTAAAAACAATGACTGTCCAAAAAGAAAATTAGAAGTTCAAGAGAAAAATATTCACATTATAACATTTTGTGTTTTTCTGAGATGAATAAAAATAAATAAATAAAATCTAATAAATCCGAGCCATACGTTTTTATCAGACCAGATGATATTCTTCTACCAAAGCTTCCATATGCAGGCAGCAATGTAAGACTTTCCCCATCGGTAAACATACGGTGAGATAATCAAGAGAAATAACTTCTGCAACCCTATCTTCAATTTATTGTACCAGATTCACATATGGAAGTAGGAACAACTTCAGCATTACTAGGCCAATACGGTTCCTAGCTTGTTACTGTGTTCTATCCTAATCTATTTTTGCAATAATTTTACATAAATCCTATTTTTATCATCTTTCATTATATAATTAACCACAAGTAAGATTTTTTGAGGGAAAACTTTAAGGGTTCTTGAGTATTTCCTGAAAATAATTTATAATAAATCCTATTTTTATCATCTTTCATTATATAATTAACCACAAGTAAGATTTATTGAGGAAAAATTTTAAGGGTTCTGGAGTATTTCCTGAAAATAATTTGTTATTGAAGTTGTCGTGTAGCAGCAGCATACCTGAAGTTCCCATTGATTTCAGCATATCAGATTTTCTAAAAGTATATCCAATAAAGTTGGCATCCTTGGATGTTAACATCTGCAAGAGAGGCAATGAAAAAAACTCACAATCTTATCACCATTTGATTTCACCCAGGAGAAGTTCAAAGAAAATAATATTAACTTATAAAACAGTTGCCTGTATTTCTGTACTAACGTTTGGCGTAAAAGGACAGAACTGGATCAATATTTCTTTCTCAAAATATTTTGTTCAAAAGGTTAAACAAATTGATTTTATAGGATACACCCCTCAAATCCCTGAGGCCACCAATCCTTAATTTTAGGCATGTAATATTTTTCATCAATTAAGGCCAAGCAAAATCACTGTTTCCTTCTTTTTCGCAGGAAGGTTTAGTAGCAGTATTATATAAGAACATCTGAAACATGCTAATTTATTTTAACCGTGTCGAGATGTAAATAGTTATTAATAATAATTTGCACTTCTGTTGTTTTGATTCCATATTCCTCAAAATATACACAATTAGTGAAGAAAAGATCTTTACCTTCCGCCAAGGTCCCACTGTGGATACGGTGGATGGTGGATTTTCGCCCTAGTAAAGATCAAAAGGTCAGCCAACATAAAAGAAATAAAAATTAAGCGGTTTGCGGCAAGATTAAATTGTATTTCACACTTATGAAAACAATCTTTGGGCTATTTCAATAACCATTAGTTCAAATTCAAGTTCTAAAGCTATTGACATAATAACATACATCATCAAACTTTTCGAAATTCTGCGTGTCTAACTCTCCAGTTACTGTAGGTTTGTACGCAGCTTCCATTTCATAAAGGGTGTCCCAGTTAATGCCTCTAAACCATGGATGTGCCTGAAATCGGAAATTATGCAATGTTTACCATAATGTTTAATTAGACTTTTTTCAGACTTGCCACTTGTAAAGTTACTTGTACCAAAAATAGAATTCTCCCAAGTTTATCCAGAATACTGAAAATGATATATTTTCTACCTTTATTTCGTCCACTCCTCTGGTCCCCAACCTTCTGTCAACATCGCATAACAAATGACAGATCAGATCCTTCGCCTCATTTGAGATTTTTGGTTCTTCAGGGAATTTCAAGCATGTCCTCCAATTGATTATCTGATACAAGAAAGAAGCATGATACGTCTTGAAAAAATGAGGGATTTTTTTTTTTTTAAATCGTAAAAGATAAAAAAATGGTTAGCTTGATCATGAAAAGACTATTTTTGACATCTTCATGTCAACGTGTAAAGCAGCATGAATTACGATTTCCAATACTATAATAATCGATCATCCCCACAGAGATCTCATTTCTGAAGAATGAGTAAAAATGCTTCTCATTCAACAAAACCTTTCATATTTTGCAAGTTCTCACTTCTAATAAAAGTTTCGAACAATGACAAACCAAAAAGTACTACAATACCTTGCGGCATGTCATTCTTGGATCATCAGAGCAAAAGGGAGGATAACCTATAAGCATTTCATACATGATTGCCCCCAACGACCACCAGTCACACTCCATTCCATATCCTTTCTTCAACAAAACTTCAGGTGCCATATAATCCAGCGTTCCAACTGTAGAATATGCCTGCAAAAAATACAACCAGATAATGCTTTTTCACAAATCTACTTAAAGTAAATCAGTAGAAAATAAATTGGTTAATTATGCTGGTCGTCACTAAACTTCACCCAAAATTTCATGCTAAACTCCATTTTGTTTCATGCTGGCCGTGTCTAATAGCTCAACTAACAGAAAAGGTGACGTGAAACTCTATAAATTCAAAGTAAGTTGCCAATTAGATTGTCACATCAGCTTTTCAGTTAATCAAACTAACTGAAGTGGATTGAATGACCAGTATAAAAAGCGTGGAAGTTCACTAATCAATTTGAAACAAAATAAAGTAAAGTGACCAACGAAAAATTTCACTAAAAGTTGAGTCCGCTTTTGTTTTTAACCCAATGACAATAGTGAAAGTGAAAATTCTTGAACCAACAGATAATTGCAATTCGCAACTAAGCAACAAAATGAGTATAAAAGAATACCAAGGCACGACGGTTACGTTTCCACTGCTGTAACTGCTCCTTTGCCATTAACCAAGGAACACTGTCATTGCCATCACGCCCTTCGCTATCAGTTCTAGACTCCTGAGTAGTAAAATCATCGTCTTCCAACAGTGATGAATATTTATTATCCAGGGTCTTACACAAGCCGAAGTCAGAAAGCTTCAAATGGCCATTTTTGTCCAATATTAGGTTGTCTGGTTTGATGTCCCTATCAGCAGCACCAATTTGAATAGAACTAAGGTTCTAGAAATATATATAAGCACAACATATGCATATGCACAGAAACAAAATATGCAAAAGTCGGTGCATCAAAAGTATGGCTAAAGATAGAATAACGTGTTCAATGACAACATTTCAGTAAGAAAAGACCTAATTGAATTGAAAAGAACTGAAGAAATTGGGAATGAGCAAAATCATAATACTTGGGGTCAAACGTTGAACTATATCAGTACCTATGGACATAACTGTGCTGGTGAATTGAATGAATCGCTAGAATGCTTTCTGCAATGTAGAACCCTGCGACATCTTCGGAAAGGGTATCCTCTCTCATAAGTAAAGTCATAATATCACCGCCGGGTAAATATTCCATAATTAGGTATAAGAAATCTGAATCTTGAAAAGAATAAAAAAGCTTCACTATGCATCGGCTGTCGACCTCCACAAGCAAATTCCTCTCAGATCGGACATGTTCAACCTATAATGAAGTGATCCAATTGTAAATACAGCGTATAAGAGACAATTAATGTGACTAAAAATTCAGAAAAAACTGTACAAAAATCATTGCAGAGTTCAAAATCTTTACCTGCCCACGACTAAGCATCTCTGATTTCTTCAATTTCTTCATGGCAAATATTTCTCCCGTACTTTTTGCACGACATAATCTGACCTGCATCACTTAATCAGATCACATACGAGGTCATAAAATATGTAATCAAAGATATATTTACGTACATCACCAAAGTACCTCATTTTTATTTACTATATTGATTTATTAAAATTGAATAAATCTTATTAATGGTAGAAATTGGAAACTAATAACATTGTACACTACCAAAATAAAATGCTTCAAAACTACCATCACCTTCATTGGACTTTTTGTAAATGATCCCAAAAAACAAGTAAATCTGCAAAAAATTATCATAAAATCGTTTGACAGAATCAAAATTCCTTCTTTATGATCTAACCAAGAGAACAGTACCAGACCAATATTGTCAATGGCCGACTCAATCTGATCACAATTTACGGAAAACAGAACAAATGTGCAATGGCTTAAGATATATCTACACCAAAATGAATATATACCTCACCAAAAGCTCCTTTACCAATGATAGTCAACTGCTCAAAGTCATCAATCCCAACTTTATGCCTCTGCAATCTCATATATTCTGTCTCGCTTTTCTCCAAATTCCTCAGCATTCTCGCTTGCTCCTCATTTGATACCCGATCCTCTTTCGCCCTCCTCTGCAGCGCCCACCGCCTGAAAACCCACCCCAACTAAAAAAGAATCAACACAACTCACCAACAACAACAGCGCGCGCGCACAAAAAAAAAAAAAAAATCAGCACAGTTCCCAATATATTTGGGTGGACCATATTGATATGCTTTAGTACATATATACAACAAGACTTGTTCGAATAAATTTAGGACCGACCACATCCACATGGATTCGAAGATATAAGGATTAATAATGATAATTCACCTTTCCTTGCGATCTTGCAACCCTTGATGATAGTTCTTGTAATGATTCTCAATCAACTGTTTCGCGGCTGCGGCCTTCTGCCGTGTCACAGGCGAAGAAATCACTGCATCAGGTTCCAAAGTGAAGGTCCGATCGGCTTGTAACTTCATTTTCACAGTTTTTTCTTCACCACCCTCCATTTTTTCTCCAGATCAAGAATTTTTAAAAAATAATAAAAAAATGTCCCTTTTCTTGGGTTCTTGTAAACACCAAGGAAAAAGAAAAACAAAAATGATGCGCCAATAATTGGAAGGTTCTTACAAATGTTGTGGCAATTTGACAGTTAAACTGCGGGAATTACGAGGCAAATGACAGGAAAAGTATCTGAAAACCCCCAAAAAGGTCAAAAAGAAAGTTGAAAAAGAAAAAAAAGTGATTATACTATAGAGTTTGTGCTGGGACTTCGATGAGGGATCGAGTGTTAAGTGGGTGTTGTGTCATGTGTATGCTTGGTGGGCTATGAACTGGCATTTTACTGACGGCAGACTGCAGCAGCTGAGTCTTAGCTGTAATTTGATGGATCTGTTATGTAGGTGAAATGAGAATGGAGTGAGAGAGACGCAAATGTACAAGAAAAAAAAAAAATCGTTATCAAGAAGCTTGACCTTCAAAACTTTTTTTATTATTATTATTATTATTATTATTATTATTATTATTATTACATGTGTTCAGTGGTGATCTAGTGTCCATATGGGCACTAGATATGGCACCCACTCGACAAGTGTCGAGTGGGTGTTGGATATGGGTGTGTGGGTCCACTGCCCACCCACCCATAGGGTGGAGGGGGTTAGAGGTTATGGCCCACAAGTGGGTTTGATAACAAACTCACTTGTGGATTTTAGATCATTTCCTTATATGTGTTTGATATTTTGTTTAAAAAGAGTGTTTTTTTTTTTGTAATGAATAGTGATTTTTAGGAGAATGAATGGTTGAATAGTCAAATATTGTAAGCTGACTTTATTTTGATAATGGAATTTTTTTGTCTTTAAACAACTTTATTATATGCCCTTGTTTGGTTCACATTAAATTTTCCTCTTTTTCTTACAGTACTCAATCTCAATCATCAATTAAGAGTCAAACTCATAATTTTTTACTTTTCAACCAAATTTCAACCACCATTCTTCTAAAAATCACTATTCATTTAAAAAAAAACTCTTTTTAAATATTATCAACAACAAAAGTCTAGCCAATTTTTCCCTTCAAAACACTACATTTTTTTATATTGTTTTTTATTTTTTCTTTAAGATTCAATTGTTTATTATTAAATGACTTTGGCATGCGCATCATGTAATTAATGTACCAGCTGTATTTAATGACTTTAATATTTTATATGGATTTTAAACTAAAAGTTGTTAAATTTTTTAAAATGTTTTCGTTTCGTACCGTCAATTAAATGTTGTTTTTTTTTTATTGCATCAATTATTTTTTAATAAATGGTTTTTATTTCATTTGAAATTCAGTTAAAATAATAATGAACATGACCGATTTTTTTTTTTTTTAGTTTAGTTTTTTTTCCGTATTTTGATTTCTTAAAATTTTATGTTCTTAGTTGGTTTATAAGCACTGTTTACATTAATTTATTTATTTTTTTACGTATTTTGATTTCTTAACATTTTATATTCTTAGTTGGTTTATAAGCACTGTTTACATTAGTTTAGTTTTTTTTTTTTTTTAGGTATTTTATTTTATGGACCCATAATGTTTAGTTGTAAAAATGTTTTCAACTGCTTTTTTTTTTACGTAATTTAATTTATTTAATTTTGTGCTCTTTAGTTTGTTTATAAACACTTTTAGTGAATAATCAATATTTTATTTTATTTCAGATTTTGAATTCAAGTAAAATATTGAATAATCAATATTTTATTTTATTTCAGATTTTGAATTCAAGTAAAATAATGAATGTTTATTTTAATAAAGTTTCATAAGTAATAAAAAAATGAATTCGAAATTTAAAATAAAATAAAATAATTTTGTTATGGACTCATAATGTTTAGTTCTAATATTTCTATGGGTCGAATAAAAAAGTCTTGTTATGTGTGTTCGTAGAGTTGTTGTATTCAAGTAGAAGTTAAGAAGTAATTGATTAGAGTTTTTAAACCTTAGTTACTTGAATGACGATTGTACGTAAAGCGTCACTTCTCAGTTGTTCACAACAACACAAATTATAAGACATGTGTATATACTGAACTTCGTCACTTTTCTAATATGTTGGTAACACAAGAGATAGATGAGACTCAGTTGTGTTCTTTATATAAATTTTATAGGTTTTTACAAATTTCCTTATTTCATTTATATTGGTTTATTTTTTTATTTATTCATTTTTATTATTATATTTTGTGTGTGTGTGTGTTTGAATGGATGTTATTGGAGATGTTGTTTCAAAAGATGAGATTAAGAGTGATCCGATGGTGGCAAAACACATGGATAGCATAATTGAAGATTTGGAGACGGGGAGTATTGCCATTTTTTAAAATTTTATAGTTTTGACAATAACAACCTTTCGAAATCTGTTATTAATTTATTACAATTTTGTCGGTCAAAGAAATATAAAAGTTTGCTTACATTTTTGCGCTATAGTTTTGATTGATCTTAATATTTTTAGATTAATATTTGTGACAACTTTTACTTTTTAAAGAAGTCATAGATTTCCGACACAGGTAAAAAATAGATTTATATATATATTTTTCTATTTCTCACATTTTTAATAGATTTATTTAGTTATTCAATAATTAATAATTATAATTTTTTGCCTCGTGCATCGCACGGGTGCGAATACTAGTGTTTATAAATAATACAATTTTTCAAACCACTTTTTAATCACATACATTTTCTCTCTCCAATTTTCAACCATTACTTTTTACCACAAAATCATAAATAAACAAGTTTATAAACTAAACTGTGTTACCAAACGGAGGTTTAGATGGTTGAAAATCTTTGATTTTTAATAAAATTTTCTCTTTTTTCTACCGTATTCAATCTCAACCATCTAAATAAAGTCAGCTCACAATATTTGATTTTTCAACCATTCATTCTCCTAAAAATCACTATTAAAAAAATTCTTTTGAAACAATACCAAACACACTCTAAACAAGAATGTATTAATTTAACATGTGTTAGATAAAAGTCAAAAAATGATTTATAAACGTGTTTAGAAATCACATAATTTATTAAATCACTTTTTAACCACACATATTTTCTCTCTCCAATTTTCAACAACCACTTCTTACTTCAAAATCACAAATAAACCAGTTTATAAATCAAAGAGTGTCATCAAACGGAGTATGTGGTTTAAAAGTGACGTGAGAAGATGTTAAAAAGTGATTTGAATAAATGTGTTATTCATAAACTCGTTTATGAACAAACAGTGCCCACCCGTCATTTGACCGGTGGGCATAGAGGTGGCAAACGGGCTGAGCCGCTCGTTAGCTCGGCTCGCGAAAACATGAGCCGAGGGCGGCTCGGCTCGTCAAACGGACGAGCTCGTGGGCGAGCCAAACATTGTAGTTGAACCACGAGCTCGTGTAAAAAAAAAAAAAATTAAACGTCGTTTTTTTACGTTAAAAACTAAAAAAACATTGTTTTTTTACTTATTAAGTTATTAGTAATTTATTTAATACATAACTTATTACTTATTAATATTATACTTATATTTATACTTATTAGTATTCAAGATTTCAAATATTTTAGCTATCGAAGATTGTCGACTAAATAAATAAACTTAAGATGGTAAGACAAGAGGGTTAAACGGTAAGAGAGGTTTTATAATATTTAAAAAAAAAAAAAAAATCCGAGCTAAACGAGCCGCTCGGCCCACGAGCTCGGCCAGGGTTAAACGAGCCGAGCCTAAGCTCGGCTCGTCAGTTTGACGAGCCATGGGCCGATCCGGCTCAGCTCGGCCCATTGCCACCTCTAGGTGGGCATTGACTATCAGGTGGGACCCTTCTAATACCCTCCAATGGGGGGACACTTGGCATTGTGGAAACTTTAATGTGCCTAAGAGCATTTCCAATGCACTATGTGAATTGAGATAGACAAGACAATGAAATTGATGGACTTCTAAAGAACGTAGATAAATTGACGGAGAAGTTTTAAATTTCATCTCCAATAGTTCCATCAATAATTAAATATTGTTGATTAAGTGGTTTTTTTTTTTAAAATTTAAAAACAATAAATTATTCACAAAATGATAAACATAATATTAAATTTTTTGTTATTATAAATGTTATTTTCTTGGATTATATTTCTTTTTTATATTTTATTTTTGTAGTTAAATTTATTATGAGATTTTTTTTAATTATTATGGAAAAAAATATTTATTAATCTTAAATTATTATTTTTTGTTGTTAATTTATTAAGATATTTCAATGACTAATATTTTTAAATAACTTTATTTAGCTATAATTTTTTATTGATAAATTAAATTTATTAAAATGCATATATATATTTTTTAAATTATTAATTTTAAATTTAATATAATCTTTGAATGGAAGTAATAAAAAGTATTTGATCAGAGATAATTTTCAACGAAAATCTTCATGCAATGATGCTCAAGTCCCTTTTTAATACAGTTAAAATAATTATAAAATTAATTAATGCTAACTCATTCAGTCAGACAAAGAGCCAATATGTAGACAGAGCACTCGACATTGTCAATTTTTTCCAGCTACGTCAGCTTAACATTGTAATTGACATTGTGCATTGGAGAGACATTTTTAACCAATTTCGTCAATTTGCTGATGTGTTAAGTCTTTTTTTCTCAATTGATGGAGTGCATTGGAGATGCTCTAATTATGGGCATCTTAAAATTTCCATATGAACAAATTTACAAAACGAAGAAACATTTTTGTTTGAAGTTGTAAGAGAAGACAACTTATGTCGCCCTGGGTATGGGTCGGGGTGCATGTTTATATTTTTGCTATTATTTTTTTACGATTACTATTTTTTTCATATCAGATTTTTTTTTTTTTTTTTTTTTGGGCAAGTATTATTCCATTGGTTTCTTTGCTTGTTGAGTTTGGAGTTGGTTAGTACGAACTTAGTTGTGTGGCGGTGGTTGATTCGGGGAGTTGAACAAATGAAAACTCTTCTCGAGATCTAGTTTTAACTAAATGAGGAGTCTTGAGTTGAAAGTACAAGGATAAATTGTATGTTTGTTGTAAATAATAATTATTAGTGAATGATACTTATACCCCAACAGGCCTAGTTGATTGTTATTGTATTTCTAATACTTACCTATATATATGAGGGTCTGATTCTTAATAAATATACACAAGTTTATTAACTTCTCATTTTCTTTCTACTTTATAACACGTTATCATCGCGAAATTCTAGGTAATTGAGTACAATAATTGATTTTTTTAAGTCAGAAAACTTCAATTGAATTGATGTAGAAATTTTATTTTTCCATTCAAAACACAAAAGTTTGTGTTCTCTTAACTTAAATTACATAACAAAGTGGTATGGTATTTCGATCTGATTATACCCTTTTGACCATACCGATTTATGATAGATAAATATTTATTTGAATGTATTTTTTCGTTCAATATCTTAGTGCAATGTTCCAGAAAAATGTTGTATTATTATTATTCTGGGAAAAGAAACAATCTAAATCAATAGTCAAGAAGAATTTTATATTATTACATGTAAGCATTAATATTCTAGATGAATTTCATGTAGGTGTTCTTGTGAAACATGACTCTATTTAAATAATATTCTAGAGAAATATTACTTCCTAGTATAAATTTATACAAATCAATATTCAAAAGAATATTGGATGGATATTCGTGAAAAAAATTTTGTATACTACGGAAAAATTGTATTATTACATTAGAATCGACAAAGCAGGAATTTGTAGGATCTGGACAACATGTGAAAGCTATGATCAATGTTGATATCTCAACATCCCATTGTCCGATTGTCATGAAATTTGGAAAGGACGATCAGAAATAATTGTTAATATCTAACAGTTTGTTTGTTAGATATATCTACGCAAACAGTAGCAAACTTTGAATTAGGTAGCAGATCGTAAATTTTTTGACAACAAAACACTTCATATTTTTTTAAAATACTTAGAGTTATTTAAACTTATTACAATTATTAAGTATTATGTCATTATTCCAGAAGAAGAATGACTTTATATTTTATTACTATTCCAGAAGAATATTGTATTTATTACTTTTGAAGAATCTATATCACACTGTGTTCCTGAAAAAGCACGAATTAAATAATTCAATAAAAAAATTCATTAATATTTAGAAAACTATTACTTGCTCATGAAGAACAAGAATCATAATATTTAATATTTCAGAACAATATTGACTTATTATTCTTGAAAAAACTATAGTAAAATTTCACCACCTTTTTATGTGCATGCATAGAGCGCTCTGTGTGTGTGTGTGTGTGTGTGTGTAACGACCAAAAAAATTATGACCTCCTTAGTTATCCATTATGATATAATAAAAGTATTTTAGAATTTATTTAATTATTTTGGAAGTTAAAGAAATAAAAACGAGGTTTTTAATTAAATGAAAAGTTACGAAAAACGTATTTGAACGCCTCTCTTTAGGAGACTCGTTTGACTGCTTCCGATCTCCTTTTAATACATATGATATATGTACGGATAAGTTTTCAAAATGAACTCTAAGAATATGAAACCCGTTCATCGTTTCGATTAATGTACAACTCTTAGCGAATTTTCAAAGTTGGCTCCTTGACTGTTCGACCGGAAAAGATAGTTTCGAAGGGTCAACTTTAGGACGCCATAACTTTCACCTTGGTTAACCAAATCTTGTGAAATGGATTCATATGAAAGTACTCTATTAGTACTTTGAAATTAGACCAAGAACACCCAATTTGGAACTTGTTTACCACCTCAAATCTGGCCTCAAACATGGCATCCTGAAGATGGAAAAAATCTGGAATTGAAGCATGAAATGGCATTTTGGATCTTCATATCCAGTTTTAACCTACAAGAGTCATCTCCTACCTCCTTTGGACACCTCCTACTTGCATGGAAGTAACTTTACACCTCAAGCTTAGCCAATAAAATATTCTTTCTTAACCTTGAAGAAAAGTTCCAATCCTCTACATCCAAGTTCCAACCTTCATTTCGTGCAACCTTCTTCCTCTATAAATAGGGATGATAAGAAAATACATCAAAGATCAGATCCAAAAATGCTGCAGAAATCATTATTCATCCTCCAAACCCTTGGTAAGGAATTCATGCCAAACTATGTTTCAATCCATTTCATTTCATCTTCTTATTGACGAACATGTTTTTATCAAAGCTCTTTATCAAAACAAATGATTTTAGATCAAAGCAATCAAGATAAATGAATTTCAAACTCTGAAAAAACATTTGGTGTCGACACCTACTAGTTTGGTGTTGACACCATGTTCATCTGGGCTTAAAACAAAGAAGAAATGGTTTTCCGACAGTTTGGTGTCGGCACCAATGTCGACACCAAACGGACAACATGTCAACCGAACTCCATTTAGCCATAACTTTTGATTTACAACTCCGATTTACAGTCCGTAGAGTTCATTGGACTCCTGATTCGATTATCTTTTAATTGATATATTGTAAAACTCATGCAGATATATGTACGAAGAGTTATGTATCTATTTCTCCATTTATTCCGTCCAAATCTAGCCGAAAGAATTCCATTCAAAGAGAAAACTATTCTAGGAGCCATTATGAGTATATGCATGCATTAAACAGTGAGTGGGATACGTTAATTGGTTATTTGATGTGAGTAGATATGTTATGATAAGTGTTTGATTAATGATGTGAGTTGGACATGTTTATTGAATATGGTTACTTGAATAATTGGATTAATGAACTGAATATTCAATATACCTTATTATGTGGTATAATGTGATAACATGATATGATGAAATTACATTCAGTCCATGTTTTGGAAATGTAATGACATTTGATAGATGATGTTTTGGAAATGCAATGATATTTGATGGATGATGAATCATGAAAGAAAGTTTATGCATAAAGAAAATTTTTATGAATATGGATTATAGATTTGAACTCTAGCCCCCTCGGTAATTAATGTATGTTGTTGGGATATCAATGTGGGTCGTTAGGACCTTGCGTCTCCAAGGCTCCGACGAACGACCTAGTGATATTAGTAACCCTATTGGAGTCGAATAGGGGGAAGGATGACGGGATGTAGAAGTCCTAAAGGATATAGAATCCTAAGTAACAGGTTTATAGTCATTTTATCGATATCTGTATTGTGATAATATTAGCGCTTTGGGGTAGAAGAAATAATTTATAATCGGTTCCTGAAAATATGATTTTTGAAAAGAACATGCATGTGTATCGACTACTCATCATACATTTGAACTTATCTTGAATATATGAAGTTGACTTATATACCCCAATGTGCAATTACACATGTGCACCATATTCTATTCATTGAGTAAGTGTATACTCATCCCACGTTATCTAACCTTTTAGATAGCTATTGATATAAGATGAATTGGCGGGAATCTTCAAATAGCTTGATACAGAGTACTGCGCTAGGTGATGACAAGTGAGTTTTGGACTTGCCACCAAATAAGAACTTTTGTATTTGAACTGCCACACTTTTGTTGAACTCATTATTTGAAATTCGAGATCTATATAGAAATGTTTTAAAATTAATATCTTTACTTTTTAAATAATTGGATTTTATTTTAAGTGAAGTGATTTTGAAAACATCTTTAAAAATTCGGGGAATGACAAGAGTGGTATCACAGCATTATTACTGAAAGTCTTTTAAAATCTTGGGGATTTACTCTCTCTCTCTCTCTCTCTCTCTCTCTCTCTCTCTCTCTCTCTCTCTCTCTATTAATGGGTCAATAATTTATCTTTCAAATAATTCGCGTTAATATCTGTGAATATCCATGTGTTTAAGCTATGTGTATTAGACCAACTTTTAAATTTCCATTAATATCTGTGTGTATGCCATGATTATGAATTCAAGTTAAGCACCATTTCCACTCAATTTATGTGTGTATGCCATGATTATGAATTCAAGTTAAGCACCATTTCCACTCAATTTATTGTACAAATTTCTTTCATTCATGTTTACCTCATTATTCTATTGGTACCACAAAATTGGATATTGATATTGTAAAGCCGTCATCATATATTTTTTGTTATCTGGCAATAAATTATTTATTATTTAATTGATTCTTAAATTGTTGTTTCTCATGAAGTAATACAATATCATTAATATTTAAAATAATATATATTTTTTTTACTCCTAAAGAGTATGATATTACAATTTTAATATTCCATAAGAATATGGACACATTATTTTTGAAGAAACATAATGTATATTAGTATTATTGAAACATATTGTATTGTGTTCCCGCATACATACAAATTTATATGTATCAATATCCTACAAGAATATTGTGTTATTGCCAACATAGAGCATAACTTTATAAGTTTCAATTATTCGAACAACATTAATAAAAGAGAAACCTACAAAGTTTCTAATAATGTTTCTTAATTGATAAACTGTGCTAGTATTAATACAATTGAAATAAACATTATATTGAGCCATAAGTTTGATAACTTTAATATTTTATAATTTTCCATGACCAATCATGGTTTAATAATGAGAATTATTAAGAATTCAAAGGACATTCATCAGAGAACCAGAAGATTCTCCAAATTAATAAATTCTCATTAGTTGCTTGTTCTCAAAAGTAATTTACTTATCTCACTAGCTAAATATGGAACTAAGTTCCTGATATTCCAGCGCCTGGAATGATTTAGCCTCTGTTTGGTAAAAGTCTTTTGTTTATAAATGAAGAATGTGATGTTTTTGAGGCAAAATATATGGTTAAAATGATTTGGGAAATGCGTCTGGTTAAAAAATGATTTGAGGAAATGCATTATTTATAAACTTATTTATAAACAAGTTTATCAAACGGAGTCTTAAGGGTGAATTTTATGGGCCCACTCACTCTCCATGTATACCATACTGAAATTTTTAAAATTGCATACAATAAATGGTTAAATGTGTGATTGAGAACGTATACGCGGTATAAGATATTATTTGCTCAAGTTATATTGTTACGAGCAAAGCGATATGTGCCAGTGAGTTGATAGTCCAAAATAATTAAATGATGTTATGTATAGATTTGGATAATAGTAGTACATTGTATTGCCAATCTTTTAGCAAAATTGATTGCCTCAAGTTATTTGCTATAAATTCGATGAGAATAATTTGAGCGAAAATGTTGTTTCACATGCCACAATACTTTGTACATAAACATGTCAAAATAATAACCCATGATTGACTTATGAAGCCATATGATTTTCATCTAAATTTTTTAAAAGTACGGTATATTTCCACCACAACGCACTGAGATGGAAATAAGCGAATGCGAAGAATAAGTGGTTGCGTTTGAATAACTAATTATAATTATCCATGAAGGATGAGATGTTACGACATGATTTCCAATTTATATAATATAAGATTTCTTAGCATTAAGGGGAGAAATTAAATAGTAAAAATGATAAGTTTATAACATGCTTGAAGCGTGATACTAATCGATTTCAAAACAGATATTTCTATAATAATTGTGATTATCTTATGGAGGCTAAATACTCATGGACAGTAAAACGACATTTCTAAATAGCAGGTACATAATGGTAGAAAATATAAAAAAATCTCTATAAATATTTAGATGATATGAAATCAAGAAATAAAAGTTTACAACATATTATATAGAGATCTATTATGCAAACTCGAATGATGAATATATAAAAAATGGCCAAACATGAAATCCAGTATAAGAATTATTGTTATAGGATATGTAGTTCAAAACATTTAAAAATATAAAGCAAATACTTGTACAAATTGAAAAATATTATATAGTCGTAATATACGACTTATTGCACAATAAAGTTTTCTAATAACTGACATGATATATGGTGGGTGAAATTATAATCTAATCATTTGCTTGAGCTCTTTGACATACTAACGAGTGAGATTAGAATTGTTGATTCTCATCTCGGTATTTTGGAAGTATTCTTAATGTACTAGTTGATCATGGTAAGTTAATATACAAGTATAATCATTGAATCATTCAATATGCCTAGTATATAATCGCTACAAAATGGAATGTGACCGGGTATAAAATTAAATATCATAAAGAATGGTACAATTGACCCTATATGACGACATGTTGAAATTGCATTGGGATGTACCATTATTGTGAATAATATTTGAAAATCATGACAGATGATTTTGAAGTTGCAAATTCGTGATTATCTATTCACAGAAGTGAATCATGTTTGACTGTTCACCGAAATGGATGAGTCACTTCTAGAGTTGAAAAATGCATTCAGTGCATTCGTATTAGTTATAAAACATAGCTCAGTGTAATATGTTCAACAATGATTCAAAATATGATATAGTTCTTCAAGTTAAAAAGTATAATTAAATTTGCTTTTGAAAAAATATCAATATGAACTATTAGAAATTTATACGTAGCTCATCATAAATGATATTTTTGATGAGCAAATTTGAGATTGCAAAATTTAACAACATAGATATTGTTATGCAAAATCAGTATACTTGTAATGTTCTCATGAGGCGAAACTAATACGCGTTGCACTCTTTTCCCTTTAACTAAGGTTTTGTTCCACATGATTTTCCTATCAAGATTTTTAATGAGGCATATGTTATGATGTATTGATAATGATAATGTACCATTTTTCTTTTATTATGATTTTTTCCACATGGTTTTTCGAAAAATTAAAATTGTTAACAAAGTTATATATGAATAATTTTTTATGAAATTATGTATATAATATAAAAATGATCTGAAATGTAATGTTGATTTTAATAGCACTTCTTTGTACATAATATTTTTTGTCACTTTTCACAAATTTAAATTTTCTTATTTTTATTTTCTATTTTTACCAAAACTTTGATAGTTTCAATTGAAATTTCGTCAGAAAGTGTTATATATTGTCCATGAGAGAATGCGTGTTCAGAAAGATATATTCCAACAGTAAGCATTATTTATCCTTAAGCCTTGTTAATAGTTATTGCAATGTATAGATATATTGAAAATTGATCATCTTGAATTTGAATTAATATCCTTCATCATTTGCTGAAATTAATATGATATGCAAAAGAAAAACTTTTCAACATGTTGTCCAATGATTATTCTTGCATGAATTATACGTCTTTTGAAATCACGATAAATCATTATTATCTCATTACAAAGAACGTTGGATGAGTCTAGATTCATTAAGAGCGTCACTAAAGAATTTATTTTCAAGATTAACTTATTGGTTACACATCTTCAAGACATCTTCAAATGGAGAAGCACCGACTGGAAAAATTAAGTATTTTTGAAATATAAATTAATGAGAAAATCAGATTTTTAAGAAAACATGCATAAGAGCTAACCGTGCAAATAAGCAAAAGACATACATTCATATCACATTTATTTTAAACATGTACCATTGGAAATTGCAATAGACATTAGAAGTTGCAACAGACAATACTACATTTTGTAATCGACAAAGTAAATATTGTATCTGAAAAAAAAATTCATATTAATTTTATATGATGCACCAGGAGTTCAAGATTGAAAATTTTGAGATCAATTTTGTAACAAGCTACTTATATATATAAAAAAAAAATCAGCAAAACTTTGTCAAATCAAAATTTATATTATTTATAGACTTGAGTTCTTAAATTAGACAAAAAATGCAATATTTTACTTGGTAAAAATGCAAAAAATGCAATATTTTGGTTGGTAAAAATGTATTAGACTTCTTTTTTTTTTTTTTTTTTTTCAAGAGAAAAATGCAATAGAATTAAATTCTTAGATTGGACAAAAAAATAAAATGTCTATTTTTTGTTGTTGTTAAAACATAATCGTATCTATGAATGAATAAATACAAATTAAAATAAATTCTAACATGAATTAATACCAAATGTGACCTCTTGCATGTTGAAAAGTAATTTCAATTATTTATTCTTGTCATTATACTATTTTCCCTTCCATGACTATTATGAGTTTAGAAAATTATGTCCATGTCTGGTATAAATTAATATATATATTTTAAAATTAAGTTAAAGTCAGTAATCAATCTCAACCAATATTTAATGGGACCTACAACATCTCAAATATATATTTCATCAACTATTATCAAAATATATTAAAATTTTGATTTTAATCACCATCAAACAGACTATATATCAATTTCATGAAAATGTGAATGGACGTTCTTTATACAATTATGGTTTCAATACAACCCTAATAAATTATAAAATTAAATAAAAAAATATTAATAATAAAAATGGTATTTAATGAGAATAAATTGAATGTTAAGGTTGTCATTGACCATAAACATAAAAAATTAAGAGCAAAAGGGGAAAATGAAAGTTTCCTCCTCACGTAAACTTTTAATATATAGTAGATAATAGATAGTAGATTTCATGAAAAAAAATGTGAATGGACGTTCTTTATACAATTATGGGTTCAAGACAACCCTAATAAATTACAAAATTAAATATCAATAATATTAATAAAATAACGGTATTTAATGAGAATAAATTGAATGTTAAGGGTGTCATTGACCATAAACATAAAAAATTAAGGGTAAAAGGGAAAATTAAAAGTTTCCCCTCATCTACACTTTTAATATATAGTAGATTGTAGATAAATAAATAAAGTCTTTCCCAAATCTGAAAATTAAAACTACAATTCGAAATGAAACTGAAAATTCAGTTAACTTTGCTTCTCACAGAAAATCAAGCCTCGCTAATTAAAAGAAAGCTCAGAAGTTGTGTTAGGAATAACAACCTCTAGAAACAAAGTCCCAACGAGAAGTGTTTTATTTATGAAGATTACAATTTGTAAAGAAGAAACGCAATGCCTTCAAGGGGCACAAGTGCACTGAAATAAAAAGTACACGAAAATTACAAGAAAATTGAAATGAAACTGAAAATTACATATTTATCTGTTTGAGAATTGATTGATCGGTCCCTCCTTCTATGTTTTATTTTCTCTTTTATACTCCTTGAACAATTTTCCTGGTCCAATTGGGTAGTTACAACGTTTGGATAAAAAACCTGGCAAATGAGACCTCTACCTGAGTTTGCAAAATCAAAAGCTGAGTAGTAGAAAACTCTAGTTGAGGGTGGTAATTGGCTGTGTTGGAATCCGTGTCTGCCTCTTTGGTGGGGGTCGGAGGTTCAGTAGCAGTCTTAGTTCTTCTATTTCTAGCTATAACTTTTTTTCTTCATTACCCACAAATGGTGCCTATTAATGATAGTTGAATTTTATCTCCTCCTTATACGATGGCAGGGATGCTTGCAACCTAAAAAAGGTGCCGTGGCTTTTTCCCTCAACATCCACTCTGTCGTGAGAATTAGTAATAGGATAGGGAGTTTGTAATATTCCACAATTTCATTCACTAATTTTTGAAAAATACAGGATTTCAAGAGAGAGGGATAGTAATTTTTTATTAATTTCATTAATTATAGGAACCTTATATTCAAAGACATACGGGCTTGTGCAACATATACCACACAACAAAACTGTTGATAAACAGTAGCATTCCAGAAATAGAAGATTTCAAGAACAAGTAAAAATCGAGTTGTCCGTTTTATTCCATTTAACTTACATGTTTATTCTCTTCACTTACCTATTTGTTATTTCAGGTTGTGTTTTGACGACAATAGCTCAACAGAGACAATAGCACTGCTGTCATCTTCATCAATTACTATAATCGAAGACGAACTGGAGAGTGGTAAATATGTAGTGATGAAACTTGAGCAACTACTAAACAGTAAAAAGGTTTGTATCAAAAACTGGATATATATACATACCGAAATTCTTAATATTCCATGTTATTTTACTATCAACCTTGTCTTTCTAATCATTCCCAATTTGACAGGAATTAGCTAAGAAAGGACAAACAAGTATTAAGAAAATGGTTGAATTTTCTATGACATGAGCTTTCCGTCAAGAAAATCTAGAGATCTTTTTAATAGGTTGACCCGTTCACAATTTATCCTCGTGTGGGCCAGGAGCTAATAAAATTAAGCAGTACATGGAAGGAGGGGGACATTGACCTGACCTCCAAGATAAAGGAAATGTAGCAACTGATAAAAAAACAAAGTGGAAGAAATAAAAGGGAAAAAATATGCCCCGTACATCAAAAGAATAAAAGATAAAAACTAGACTATAATCCCCTAAAGCTGGGAAGTCCATGTCTGTCAATTTGTAGAAGTGCCCTGATGCTGCGTGGTAGATCCTGTGGTCCATACTCTCGATAAACTCTCGAGTCCCATCCCTCAGAAGCAAGTGAATCAACAACCTGATCTGTCTAAGAATCCCCTGAATCTGTCAAGGCCCGCTCGTCTTGGTGATGCAATGAATGACCACTTTAGAGTCAAACTCAATCCAAATAGAAGTGATACCCAGTCTGTGAGCAAGAATTATCCCCTCAAGGATAGCGCACAGCTCTGCCTCTAATATAAGGCAGTCTCTATAGAAAGATGAGAATGCCCTAATACACTGTCCGTCATGATCCCTGATGATACCCCCTCCACTAGCAAAGCCATCCTTGAAGAAACCATCAATGTTAAGCTTGTATGCTCCCACTGACGGAACGTGCCAAAGAACAAAAATGGGCGGTGGAGGGGTAGAAATAGCAAGAGTAATACCAAATAGTGGGGCAGTGGCAGTATCCCCACGCCAATGCTACTGTCTGATCAGCTGCCCAATGTGAAGGAATGAAATCATCCAATACACCCTCCAAATAATCCTCTGAGGCTCCATCCGAATGTCCCTATGTTTCGCGTCATTCCTCTCTGTCCATAGGAACCAAAGAATCAACAGAGGAATGATGGTGCGAATATGACCCAGACGAACATAGCATCCAAAGAATCTCCAAGAATGGAATCTTTGCCTGATATCCTCACCCAGAGTCATGAAAACATGAAAAATATCCCCAAAGTGTCTCCAAACCTGATCTGAGATAGGACTGCCTATAAAGATGCACGTCAAAGTCTCAATCTGCGAGCAACACTAACAGCGTGATGCTAAATGACATCCAATCCGCCTCTATATAACTATGTCAATAGGGATGAGCCCCTGCCATAGCCTCCAAATGAAGAATGAGATAGTAACAGGTAAAATAGAAGTCCAAATCAAGCGGTAAGAGTCATGTAACTGGCATCCTGTCCTCACCAACTGCCAAGCTGACTCGATAGAAAATCTACCGTCTGATGTGTCTCTCCAAATAATATGACCAGGGACCTCAGCACACAAAGGAATCGCCCCAATCTGCTCTGCCATAGCCGGTGGAAGGATCTAAAGGAGTCTACCAAAATCCCATCCAGTATCATCAAAGAAATCTTGCACCCTTTCCAATGTATGAAGCCTATCAACAAAGCGTATAGCCAATGTAGTATCCCCATCCAACAATCATGTCAGGAGAATATCCGTTCAGCTCCAAGGTGCCACGCAATATGTAGCTCAGCCCGTGATCCATCCCCTCTTCAACCTCTTCCAAGCTGGAGAGCCTAAATGTGGGATAGCATCACGTGAAGGATGTGTCCCAATGCAATATTTCCCAAGTAAAAACTGTGTCCATAGAGATCTCTGGGAAAGAAAGAGCTACCAAAGCTTCTGCGAGAAGTATCCACAGTGTCCTGCAACCGTCTGAATCCTAGTCCCCCCTCCTCAGTAGGAAGGCATAGATCCTTCCATTTTCTCCAATGTAATTGATGCGCATGATCCCTGGAGTCCCAAAGGAATCGTGCAAAGATGCTCTCGAGCTTCTTTAGGATAGCCTTAGGAGGCTGAATGATCTGAAGAATGTATAATGGGATAGAGCTGAGGACTGATCTAATCAAAGTAATGTGTCCTCTAGGGGAAAGCAGTCGTGATGCCCATCCAGAAATCCTGCTCCTGAACTTCTGAATAAGGTCATCATAAAGAAAGGATCGGCTTGGCCCCCTTATACAAAGGGATCCCCAAGTAAGTGAACAGCTTCTGTTGGTGTCTGAAACCCGTCAAATGTTCAAGCCGTCTAATCTGACTGGTAGAAGCTTGTCTATGAAGGATAAGTCACTTTTATCTCGGTTCACCAACTGGCCAGAAACCCCCTCATAATGCTCCAAACACTTAAGAACCCTCTTGATAGACTATTTCTGATCGTTGGAAAAGATGATCATATCATCAACAAATGACAGATATGATATAATAATAGCACCTCCGTATCGAAAAGCCATACTAGGGAACCTCTCAAATTGCACTGTGAGTAAACGAGAGAAGTAATCAGTAGCAATAATGAAAAGAGATGGCGATATAGGATCTCCTTACCTGAGTCCCCGCGAGGAAGGAAAGAAGCCACATGGGTACCCATTAAGGAGCATCGAGAACATACACCTGGAAACACATCTCCTGATCCTATCGTTCCACAATTGATCAAAACCAAAGCTCTCTAGCACTGAGTAGAGAAAGCCCCAATCCATGCGATCATATGCTTTAGCCATATCAAGCTTCAGCATAGTGTTCCCCCCTCTTACTTTATCATACAAAGTTTATAGGATCTCTTGAGTCAATAAAACATTATCTCCAATAAGCCTATCAGGGATAAAACCACTCTGCTGAGGAGAGATAATACGAGGAACCAACAAACTAAGTCTGGTGTTCAAAAGCTTAGTGATGAGCTTATTGAACACCTTGCACAAATTGATAGGCCTAAAGTCAGTCCACCTGCAAGCTCCATTCCTCTTAGGGACCATAACAATGGAAGCAAAACCCCTAGGCAGAGCTCCACCCTCAAAGAAATCCAAAACTGCACTGGAAACATCATCTCGAATAATATCCCAACACTGTTGAAAGAATAAGGATGAGAAGCCATCCGATCTAGCGACACTGTCAGAATCAATGCTGAAAATCGCCTCCCGTATCTAATCAATCGAAGGGGGGCGGTTTAGTGCTGTAACACCCCAAGTTTAAAATCTAAAACCTAGGCGTGTTAACTTCCATTCACATTGTATGCGGAAATAATTGTTTAAAACATTTAAACGTTTCATTTACTATTATCAGAATTTTACAAAAATTTCGACAGAGTCTCCTCTATAACTTGGACATAGCCAACCTGTAGAGGGACATCATACCTACAATACATAAACAATTCTCAACCCATTTAAATCTAACATTCAACATCCAACCAAAATTTCAAAATTTAACTCCAACATTAATTCCCAAACTCCTCAACACAAAATTTTATCTCAATAAACTACAATCCAGAGAAATAAGTGATAATATAAACAATACTAGAAGTATCATAACTTATTTAAACTAATTCCAACCAAAACCATTTAAAGAATGAAAGATTAAAGAATACCCAATGAAAACTTATGAAAATTCCTTAATTAACTTTTGAAGAAAATAACAAATTTCGGATACTGCCTGAGTCTGTCACCAAGTGCTCTCCTCGGATCATCTAACTTTCATCACCTGAAATGTTGGGGAGGGATTGGGGTGAGCTAGAGCTCAGTAAGTAAACTTTATGCATGTAATGCATGCGTATGACATGAATGCTTTAAAAATTTCATATATGTATCCCCATTTACTTTACTTTCCAAAACTTTCAAACTTTTCAAACTTGCATTTCATTTCAAAACTTTCACTTCATTTCCATCGTGAGCTCACTTGGTGTATCTTCTAGTCAATCAGATAACAGTGGGCAATTCTTATTTGGAACCAGATTAACTTTCACATTTCCACCACAAAGCGGCTCATTCACTTCATTCAACAGCAAAGCGGTTTAACAATCCACCGTAAAACGGTTGAACATTCCGTCGCAAAGCGACTTAATTCGGGTACGCCGGTCCCCCGCGCCCCATTTCCCACTCGCATCTTTCATGAACTAGAAGTACACCCATTCTTTCTAAAAAACTTGGGATACATAACTTTTGAACAAACTTGCACATTGACACATTTCTTTCGTTTAAAAACATTTGATTTCCCAATTCTGATGCCAGTACATGCTTGATGATGCAATGACATGATAATGTGCATGCTTGAACATTCTTCATAATAACATATACTTTCATAAAGTAAATGAAATTTATCAAAGCAAGTAAGTTGCAAACAGTCATTTACACATTCCTCATTTACATTTAACTTCTATGAAAATAGGGGAAGTTTACTTACTTGACGTTCTTAGTATTTACCGTTTTCTTGATTTGCAAGTAGAAGAGCCTTGGCTTCCCGTGACGTCAATGTACCAAAATCCTAGTTGTATCCATTCATTTAATAAAATAAATATACTTTTAGTTTGAAAGCACATTTCACTATTCATTTCAATACTAAACAAAAACCTCTCAACTTAACTCAAACGTGACCTCACGTTATGCCCAACACATATAATACCATACTCGAAATAAGAGATAAACTCGAAGGCAAAAATTGAAATCTCACTTATCAAATTAGGCAAAACTGTTAGTTCAAAACACAATCATTATCCTTTTTGAACTAACCATACCCCTAACCAAAGTTAAAACTTCAATTTAATCCAAATGAGGTTTAAAGTTATTTCAAACACCTAGCATGCCATATTTTAAACACAAAAATCCAATTTCATTGCGAGTTAGAAGACTTTTTCGCCTTTTAAATTTTTAACTCAAATAAATATATCTAACTTAAGCCAAAATGTACAAAATACTCAAATAATAACTCTAACCATTCATGAAATTCTCCCAATTTAAAAATTTAAAATCTTCAACTCATAATTAGGCACGAATAATTAATTAACAACTTAAATTCGTACTTTATCAAAATCTGGAAATTCACATACATTGACAAGTTTGAAACGTATACATACATACACAAATATGTATACACACATTACCCCAAAACTGAAGTTTAACAATTTAAAATTCGAAATCAGGCTAAAAATATCAATTAACCAAACTAATATAAATTTTTTTCGAAAATCTAAAAACTCCATTGTGGAAATTATACACCCAAATGTATACATATATCAAATTCCAGATTCAAAGAATTAAACATGTGAAATTCAATTTAAAAGTTCTGAATCGAAAAATCATATATGCATACATATCAAAATCTGAAATTTTCATATGTAAATGCATATAAATACTGACATATACATACATATATACACAAAAATCAATTAATATATGTGTGTATCGATATGTATGTGTGTGTGCGTGGAAGTGTGTGAACCCGTGTGTGTGTGTGCGTGAGAGAGGGGAAGGGGAAAAAGGGGTCTTACCGTCGGTGGGGTGGCAGTCGGCGTCGTCTGGAGAGGGACGAAGGCGAGAGAGAGAGAGAGAGAGAGAGAGAGAGAGAGAGAGAGAGAGAGAGAGAGAGAGAGAGAGAGAGAGAGAGAGAGAGAGAGAGAGAGAGAGAGAGAGAGAGAGAGAGAGAGAGAGATGATTGTTTGAGAATTTAGGTTAGGTTTAAATGTTTAAAATTTGGAAATTTGCAATTTAGTCCCTCAACTTTCATAAATTGGTAATTTAAGTCCACGACCCTCAAATAAAATTTCGAAAGTGTTACCAAACTTTTCCCACCTTCGATTTATGAAATCTAAGTCGCTCACCACCTAATACCAGTAGAAATCAACAAGTTTAACAAATAAAACAAACAATTAGACATAGAATTGTACATAAACAATTTATCAACATTTTAATTGGCACATTGATCGTGATACCGTCCAAGTCCTTCCACTGCAAATTTATTCAAAACATTGACGTAAGATTCATTAAATTTCAAATTTCAAATAACATTAACATAAATATTACGTGAAATTTTAAAGAGCACGAAAATGAAAAGCGGTATTACAAGTGCCATATTGTCTTCATACATCACTAGCTTGGGAATAATATCAGCTCTTATGGGCTCCAAATGTTGTGACTGAGAAGATAGGAGATCCTGGAAGAAAGCAATAGCCGAAGACTGAATCTCAACAGCAGTAGATAGCACATCCCCTAGTCCGGTGATAGACCTGATGCGTGATTTAATATGTTGTCTCTGAACCATCGTATGGAAGTAATGGGTGTTGTGATCCCCCTCACACACCCATCGTGAATAGGCCTTTTACTTCCAATAACCCCCCTCAATAGCCAAGGTCCGATTCAGATCAGGCTGAGCCTAATGTAGGGAGTCAGGTGCTCCGGGGTAGGGTCCAAATCATACTCAATCTCCAACTCATCGACCCTACACTCAACATTCCATACACTCTGAAAAAAATGTCCTTGAAAAAATTTCTGTTCCACCAACGTAAACCCTATTTCAGCTTGAAGAACTTCTCCCAGAGATCAGCCATCCCCTTAAGATGTGTAGGGTATGACCACTTCTGAGAGACGAAGGCTGAGAAGTCATGGTGCTTGGTCCAAATGTTGAGGAATCGAAAAGGTCTAGGCCCCAAATTATCCTCATCATCCCAGTGAAGCAGAAGAGATGCATGATCAGATGAAGTTTGATTCAAGTGCCTAATAGTGAGCTATTGATAGAAAGCAGCAATTACAGAATTAATCAAGATCCGTCCGGTCTCTTCCAAACCTGACCATTGGTCCAAGTGTATCTGCTCCTCCAAGCCACAATCAAGCATAATCTCAGAGAAAGCTGATGTACCTCTATCCCTGGTTTTATGGCCCATGCCCTCATCATCATGAGCAATAACATTAAAGTTTCCCCCAACTATCCACAGACCGTCCACATTGAGGCAGATGTGGTGAAGACACTCCTAAAAATCCCTCCTACCAAATGTTGTACAAGCAGCATATACAGAAATCAGGAAAATAGGTTGTGATAGTCTGGGATCCTCAACTATAATGTGCAGATACTGAGAATGATCAACCAATGTAGTAACAGTAGTCGCAGAATTCAAGAAAGCCCAAATCTTCCCAGATGAGTTCTGTGTCCCAGTATCAAAACAAAGCAATCGTTGAATGTAATCAAATCTCTCTTGAAGAACGAAGGGCTCCAAAATAACCAAAAAATAAACCTGATGAAGCTGAATCAACCTTTTCAGTCGCCTATGAGTAGCTGCACTAGCTACACCCCTAACATTCCATATGATGACACTCATTGAGACTGGGAACGAGACGTATCCAATGACCGACTCCTAGTCGTCATCCGAGTAGGTGAAAATCTAGTGTCAGTGGTATGCGGGTTTTTCTTTCGAGTGACAGGAATAAAACCATCATCCTCAATACTTTGAGCCAGACCAACCAAATCATATGTCGAAGACCTCCTGAAAGGGCCTTACTGGTGAACCTCCAACTGGGCAATGCTCTATGTATCACACTGAATCCCAGAATCAAAGGGGACAGAGGCGTCCACATTCTGATGGAAAATGTGAGGCGTATCAGAGGGAACTACTGCTAAGCTACCATAAGAAGGATCCACATCCTCAGCCAAGGCCTGCTACCTCAAAAGGATATCATCAAGTAGTGGATCAGAAAAAGAAGCTGGAGCAATATTGAAAGTCGGAACAGCCACGAGAGGTGGCGTCATGGTGAAAGATCGCTGCTGCTGTAACTGTTGTACAATTGGCGAAATAATGGCTGCAGGAAGAGACTACTTAGTAACTATCGAAACTGAAAACTAAGCACTGATTAGCTGAGCTGAGCCTGTCAAAGCAGGATTATGAACATAAACTAGCGGAGCTGAAGCTGTCAAAGCAATAGACTAAACTGTAGCAGGAGGTCGTGGAATAGTGGCAGAGGTTGTAGTCGCCTGAGGGATGATAAGTGGAGCAATCACCATGGGAGAAGTGCGCTGGATTGAAATACTAGAAGAACTGGGATCTTGCTGGTTGTTGGATACCCTAGGAACCATCACCCACTGTTTACGTTGAGTATTAGTCAACATCCCCTTACCTTTATTCTTCACCTTCACCTTATCAATAGGCTTTGGAGGAGGGGCATAGGAAACAACCACTGGAGCAGAAGAGGAAGATAGGGGTGCAAAAATAGCTGTGGACTGAGTGTATGTAGAAATAGTCGGCCTACCAATCGAACACTTATCAATAGTATGTCCCAAATGTCTGCACCTACTGCAAAATAATGACTTCTTATCATAGACAACAAGCTGCCAATAACCCGGATATTTCTTGCATTGAATCCAAATGCGGTTGGGAAGAGAAAATGATAAATCAACCTCTGTACATACCCTGGTCTCACTAGGCCTCCTCAAATCAGTAGTGGCCTCATCAATGCACAGAGGGGTCTCAATTTCCCTAGCTAAAGCAAACAAGGCAGCCTTCGCACGTAAATGTATAGGAAGCAACGAAAAAGAGACCCAAACTGGGACAATAAGGCTCTCATGAGTAGGATTGAAACCAGGTGTCCACTTGATGACCCGCATAAGGCACCCATCAATATATCAAGAAGGCTTGAGGAAAAGCCGTTCATAATCATCCTCTTGCGACATGTGAATAAGTATGTGGTTGCATCAATATGACCGATGGCAAAATCACCACAAAACCAAAATTTAAGGAAGCTCTCACGTACCTTATTGATTGGAGGCTTCCTGTTCACAAATTTGCCATCAAGTGTGAACTTGTATGGCTCAGCTGGAAATTGCTCATCCACATAATCAAAAACAAAAGCAGGTTCATTCAAGTGTAATGAGGGGGTCTTAGTAG
Source organism: Ligustrum vulgare (assembly GCA_963555705.1). Classification (NCBI taxonomy): domain Eukaryota; kingdom Viridiplantae; phylum Streptophyta; class Magnoliopsida; order Lamiales; family Oleaceae; genus Ligustrum; species Ligustrum vulgare. The sequence goes on along the minus strand of OY743173.1, from coordinate 33,174,658 downwards.
CGAACCTGTAGAGAAAGGAATCCGGGGGTGCTTGCTTGACTGATGCAAAAGACTTATTCTAGCTCCTCTCCGTCTAAGTGATAGTTGGATTTCCAGAAAAAGCCACTGCATAAGATATCTTCCTAGGAGCTGTAGCCGGTGTGTCACTAGCATGAGATGGAGTAGCAGTGTAGTGACCGAGAATTTTTCATGACTTATTTAAATAAATATTAGTTATATTTTAAAAACGTGTCGTTACGACTCTGCTAATTTATTTTGAAAACGTGATCGTCTAGCCAATGAAGTGAAATTAAATTTATTTTAAAATTTTATTATATTCCAAATTCCAAATTTTTTTAAATGATGTCCAAGTCCATTAATTATTTTGAAAGTCCGATTTTCAATCAATTGGGTTCAAATTATTTAAGTCCAATATGTTTTAAATTCAAACTCCTTAGCTTATTATTATTTTTATCATTTCAAAATTCTATCAAAATCATTTTGAATCAATTATCCAAATTCCTCCCAAATCCTCACTCACTCAATCACCATTCACCAATCAAGAAATCAGCCAAAATCTGACCCTGCTCTAAGATACCATGTTTAACATCATAATCAACCAATCCTTCCTCCCACGTCTGGTTCCTTTCCCCAAAATTTCCTCTCCAATTTCCATTTTTGCATATTCAGCACAACCTACAGGTTAATAATCTTCCATTTCCCCATCGTCATTCTCGCACACTGACACCCAAAGAAATTCAGCAATCCCACAATTACAGTCACTAATCAACCTCAATCCCCTTGCAAATGCCCACAATACTGCCTAAACCCAATTCACCCCAATTCTCCACGTTTTCTTTCCTTTCTTTCTAGAAATTCTCTCTTTCAAGTTTCAAGCTGTCCATTTCCCAAAATTCTTCCCCTAAATCCGCCATTGCCCTCTTGTAAATCCTTCAATCCCTCCCAAATCATATGCTGCCAAAATCAAAAGACAACTCACAAGATATATTTCCCCTTCCCTCTTCATCACAAACTCACACCACAACAGAATTTCAGTCAGCAAACCAGTGTAAGCACTCGACCAACCTCCAACCCAGTACTGACTGCAAAACCAAAGCCGCTGCATTCAATCAAACCAATCACCATCGAGCCTCACACTGTAACCACCATGACCGCCCTCCACTGTCCAACTCCACAACCTGCACAATTCGAACCACCACAGCCCCATCCATCAAACCATGGCCGAACATCAACCATTTTCACAACCCGGTAGTCACAGCGCCACTACCACACTGCCAAGCCACCACCTCCATGACTCCCCCATCGAACGACAACTCCAAACGCACCACATCACCCATGCTCGAACACCACTGCCTCACCCAAACTTCCACCATCATCATCCAACCGCCTATTTCATAATCACCAAACCCAAGTCTCGAACCACCATCTCAATAGGCTAATTCGAACCCACCAATCACCACCACCTGAACCGCAATTACCAATCCACTCTTATCCAATACTCCAAATTCGGTGGTGCGCTGGAGGGAATGAATTGAACAATTGGTCTCAACCAACTCTTCGGCCCGACTATTCCAGAATCCTATGATGGAATAGGGTAAGGGTCTACCGATCTATCTCCTCTTGTCTTTACCCCCTTGGGGGCTAGGGGGGAGAACTACCTTTCCTGAGCTAACCTGAGCTAAAGAGTTAACAACCCCTTTATATGTCTCTTAAGTCCTTTAAAGCTTCCCTTAATAGTACTAGCTTTAAGCTGTTTCCTCTTGTTCTATGTCTCATATGATCCTTCAGGGGCTTTGCTTGAGTAGCTTAACACTTCCTAACAGTGATGCGTTTATGTAGCTCCCCTGCCTTAGCCTTAGCTCCGGGGCGAGGGCTGCCTGGCTGCTCTCTGTTCACCTCCTGGTCCCCTATATGAACTTCGTTTATCTATTGTAGCTAGGAGACTTTGAGCCTTTCATCTGGCTTTCACCCCTTGCCATACTGTTACCGGGTGATCCCTCTCCTCTACTGCTTAGGCTACGCTTGGAGTAGACTAGACGAATAGCTTTGATTTGTTTATACTAAGCTATATCACCCATTCGATCAAAGAGCCTGTCTAGTATTGACAATCATTCCCACGGAATTTCATATTGCATGAACCAAGTTTTGCGGTCAAAAAAGGAAGTATGTAAAGGAGTCAATCAATAGGGAGAAAGTTCATATGGCATAGATTAGTGCATGGAAGAAAGAGAGACTTGAAAATGGCGCCATCACCGGCTTGGCCGCCAGCGTGGATTGGAGGCAGGGGATTCGCCTTCCCTGTCGCAGCTCCCTCTCGTCTCTCTTCTCTGTTTCACGCACGAGAGGAAGAGATGGATATATATTATATTTTAACGTTTTTGGAAATTTATGTTTAAACCCCATGTTTTAAAAGAAGCTATTTCAGTCCCTTCATTTTCAAAAAGCTTTACTTAATCCTTGCAGTTTTGGAATGAGTTAATTGAACCCTAGTATTTTAAAATCTTATAAGTCAGCCCATTAATTTTCGAAAAGCCCATTTCAGCCCCTACAACTTAAAACTCATCTTTTCTTTAAAATTTCAATTTAATCCCCAAACTTTATTTTGTCACTTTAATATTTCAAAATACTAAATTTATTTAATTTTCTTTTGGCTAGGCGATACATTTGGTGATTTAGAAGATTGACGTGATTTTCCAGCTTTATTTTTCAAACTCGTGATTTAAGGTAGAATCGCCTCCACTCATTAGTTTAAATTATAATTTACATGCCTTAAGTGAAATTACGTGATTTTTATGCTTTGATGCATGAAATGAGACGAGAATATCTCTTATGAGATAAGAATGAGAAATGATGTTATGCATAACTTACATGCTTTAAATGCATGAGACGAGACTACCCACACCCTATGATTTTTAAAGAGCCTTTGATTTTATTAAAATAGCCTATGATGATGATGATGATGTCACTGTACGATTTCATAAGTATGTGTTAAATTATTCTGTAAATTAATTATTGGCGATGAGTTTACTGAGTATTTCTTTCGAAATGCTCAATCAATTTTTAACAACTTTTGTAGATCTCGGAGATGGCGGCGAATGAAGGACAACATTGGCAAATTTAACAATGATGAAAAAATTTAGTCATGTTTTATGAATATTATTGATTTAATTATTCACAGTTACATTCCATTGAAAAATTGAGATCTAAGTTTTATGAATTGTTTTGATTAAGTTTTCGCCGAAGTTTTTCAAGTAATGAATTTGATGATTAAAATTAGATTTATGTTTCCGCAATAAAGTTAAATTTAAAGGACGAAGTGGCGTCCCGAGTTTCACGAAATTCTGGGCGTTACAAGCAGGACCACGTGGGGATGCACGTGGGGGTGTCATTTGCCCACGCTCAGGTGCATGCCTAGTATTCCTGGGTGGAGGAACATTAGCCAAAGGTGCATTACTCTTCACCAAAGTATCCAAAGGGGCCTTATCAAGTGTTTTAGAAGGTTTAGAAATGGTTGTAACATGTCTAGAATTCTGGTTTCAGGCTGAATCAACTAAATTTACCGCCTCATTTTGCGTGCACAAAGACACGCTTCCCAATGCAATAGAACCGGGAGGTTTAGAAACCAGAGAAGGGACCCTGGCCATTTACTGGTGTACTGGAGCTGTTGCAGCAGGTTTAACGAGTAGATTCGCAATAGAAAGTACAGAAATCGTTGCCTCGATTGCGTGCTAGAAGGCATGTTTTCCAATGTGAAGCTACTAACAATATTCGGAGGAACGGGGACCATACTTGGATAATTTGAACCGTATGAATTCATTGGTGCTGTTGGTTTCCCAAGATTCTAAACAGAAATCCCAGATCTTGCTACCTCAAAGTGTGCCATTTTACACAATTCCCAAAGCATCACGAACCACGATGTTTTTCGAAATTGATGACAAATTCATGGTTTTCAGGTGGTCTTGAACTGTTGGTGATGGTTTCAGACCCAGATTCTCACCAAAACTATTTGCCTCAAAATTTGTGCCCAAACGCATATTTACAATGTAGAATTCACCCCACAATTAAAGGAAAACAGAGGATTTGATATCATTTCCATGGTTTTCAGGTGCTGTGGAGCCAATGGTGATGTTTTCATATTCAAATTCGAACCATAAATCACTGCCTCGTGATTCGTGCCAAAAGGCACGCTTTCCAACGTTACATTCCGCTCAAAATTGGAGGAATCAAAGCCACCCAAGGTGATTTGGGTGCTCTAGAACCAATGGTAGATGTTCCAGCACGAAATTCTGACTGCATGGCACCAAAACTGCAGTATTGGAATTGGAAGAAAAGGGCACAATTCCCATATTCACTCCACTGGTGGAATCAAAAAAATTGGAGTCTACCTAGGGTTTTTTGGGTGTTCTGAATCCATTGCAATCATCCCAGAAGGCTGGAAAGTAACGGAAACACCGGAAGTTGGAATCCCTAAAATCGAACCTAGGGCTTCACCATAAACCCTAAGCCTGCTTCAACAAGAAGTGGATGTTGGGGCTGATTTGTGAATGGAATTGGGAGTGGATTGGATGGTTGTGTAGAGGTTGTGAAGCAGCTGACATGTGTGGTGTTTTTTGGCAGATGAGGTGGCAGGTCCGACGGTTTGTGAGGTGGCGACGACATGATTTTTTGGTGAATAAGAAGAAGATCTAGAGATTCTGGTCTGTCTTGTGCTACTTTTTAAATTCAGCATCAAATAGAAAAACGTCAAAGAAAATGATCCAGTGTTTCCTATGAGTCTCATTTTAGATGACACAGTTAATTGAAAAATATAAAAAGTCACAATTGGATGTTACAAAGGTTTGCGAGTGTGCAATGGATCTAAATGAAAATTACAGGCACTAATCCTAGATTCCTTTGTAATGTAGAAATCTGATTTACTTTCATGGATAGCCAAGTCTCGTGAAGAGGTCATTGAAGTACCAGTTAAGGAAGATATTTCTTTTTTTTTTTTATTTACCGAAACAACTATGTTACATATTCGTTTCTTGTAGATGTCGTTCCTGTAAAGTTTTGATACATACATGCACAACGAAAATTAAACAAACACGAAACCATAGCCCGGATCAACCTTGCACTTAGATAGAAATTGTGATTAGAATGATACCTTTGATGAACGCCGTGAATCTGAAATCTGAAACAGGAGGTACAATCTTGTCACCACCAGCTGTACAATTGTCCAGTCTCTAACAGAAATCCACACAGCGAGTTGAATTTGGAACTCCATCACTTTCCAGCTATTGGAATGGACTTGAGAGAATTGGTTTTTCTCTTTGTGCTAGTAAGAGAAAAACCTATACTAGAAAAGTGACTCTATCATCATTTTCTCTACAATAGTGCACATATTAATATGAGCACATAAAACCCTAACCCTATTGACAATAGGGCCATTAATGGGCCTTGATTAATTAATCATATTAATTAATCTAATTGTAAAGTCCAGCCTAACAATTGAGCATGTACATTAATTCTAACAATCTCCAAAATGTGCATTAATGACCCTCAACATCAATCTCGTAGAATCCTGTTAGATTCATATTAGGCTAGGATCCCGTTTATTCCATTAAAACCTTGAGTGACTCCACAAGCTCTAATGACCAGTGCTCTAAAAAGCTTGAAGCGTGACGAAGCGTGGAGCCCAAGAGTCAAGCTTTTGAAACTTAAGCGAGAGTAAGCGTTAAAAAGCGTTTTTCAATTCCTAAATACTTGATTTAAATTTTACCCATACTTGAACAAGTAAAAAAAAAAAAATTAGCAGCTGCGCGCATCGGGCATGCTTAAGCGCGCACAAAACGCGCACTGTGTGCGCTTCGCGCGCGCTTTTTAGAACAAAATTTTCAAAAATGCGTTTTTCTCGCTTTTCGCCAAAGCGACGCGCGAGAGGCGCGTGTCGCGCGTAGGCGCGCACTGTGCGCGAGTTTTAGAACACTGCTAATGAGATATCCAGGTAGATACTCCTATCAATTACATCTCCATGTGACTCCTAGATCATCAAGTAGACAACTCTTTGTCACACACATCTTATGTATTTACTTGATTGTGCCTCCAAAATCTCATCTCCTTGAGTGAATCAACAAAAGATAGATTTCGATTAAATTCTACCCATTGTTCAGAAACATCTTATGTTTCATAGTGATAAACACACCTTCCCACTTGCAGCCTTGAGTGACACAACAAACTGCATCGAGGGCAGATTCTGGTTTTTCACTATAACAACGGAAGACACTTTGTATTAACCAATTAATACGAATTTAATAAATTGCTTCCAAAATTATATCTATTTTTGATTTACTCAGTAAAGGATGTGATTTTAGTTAAGTCCGACCTATTGTTCAGAAGTATCTGATACTTCATAATGAGAAACATATCTACCAACGAGTAGCCTTGAGTAACTCAACAAGCTGACATCGATAGTAAACTCTGGTTTTTCATTATAACAATGGAAAGCACAAGACTTAATATAATTTTAAGTGAGGGGTTTGTCTCATCATTCCTATGTATATTAATTAACATCCACCATGCAATTAATCATACATACAATATTACTGTGGATGATTATGGACAATATCTATGTAGTCTGCTCGAGCCATTAAGAAGACTAGTTGGTCAATTTCTAGGGGACACTGCATTCGATCATCGAATGCTAAATGCAATAATCTCCATCTCCATCTGCTACTGCAACCTGTACCATATACTAGTTGTCTTCCTCTGGCCAGCTCCAACCTGTATTCTATACTAGTTAGCACGCAGGCATGTATCGAATGACGCGCAGACCCATATATACAAACTAGAGCTCGCAGGCCCAAATAAATTAAATAATAGGTACACATGCCCAATTAAATAATAATAGGCTCGCAGGCCCAACCAACAAAAACAGAATAAATTAACCATCCAACCAATTACATGGGTCGAGTCCATAACCATCCACTAAACACACATTTATCATATAAATGTATTATAATATAATATCTAATATTATATAAACAAATTTCAAGTTTCTAGCAATTTAGGTCGTCTAAACTAATTTAGATAAAATGGATCGAAACAATAATTAATTAATCAAATTAATTAATTAACTTTAGTTAGCGGGTCTTATTTAATTAAAATCACATTTTAATCAAATACCAAATTAGAGTCCAACTCTAATTCCAAAAGAGGCAAATTAAATTAATATCTTAATTTAGGATAAAACTCCTAAAATAAAATAAAAATTCAGTTTAGTAATTAATTAAACAAATTAATCAATTACTTTAATGAATGAGTTTATTCAATTAAAATCAAATTTTAATTAAATATTAAATTAGAGTCTAACTCCAATTTCAAGATTTTAGGGCTAATTGAATTTAGGATCAAATCCAAAATAAGATTCAATTAATAATCAATTAATCGAATTAACTAATTGTTAAATCGAAATTAATTAAAATCAAATTTTAATTAAATACCAAATTAGAATCCAAACTCTAATTCTAAATTAGGGCAAACCGAATTAACATTTTAATTTAGGATAAAGCTCCTAAATAAAATAAAATTCAATTTGGGGTCAAAGTTATATATTTTGTTAAAATCCAATTTTAACTTTATTTTAAAAAGTCGTAAATTTTAAAATAAAATTTTGAATTGGGTCAAACCAATTTGAAAATCCAATTTAAAACAAATTTTAAAATTACATTTAAGGGTATTTAGTAAAATAGCATTTTAACCTAGTTTTAAATTTTCAAACAGTCCCTACAATTTCATAAATTGTAGAAACAACCCTTTATTCAAAATTGCAACTTGACCCTTTCTTTGAAATTGCAAATGGCATCCTGGAACTTCTAAAATTGCAGGAGAAGCCCCTGCTGAATTCGAACCCCTAACGCAAAATTGCAAATGGCCCCCTGCAAGTTCTAAAATTGCATAAGAGCCCCCGCCTCTAAAATTCTCCCAACCGAGAAAACTTGAAATCAACAGGTGCTCTCTCTATTATGGGCGGTGATGCTGTCAAAAATCCTAACCTTGACGTGGCAAGATCTGATGATATTCGATTGCTGGAAAAGATCAACGAGCTCGCCTTGGATGACCTGCAAAAAAGGTGAGGAGGATTCTCCCCGTCGCCTCTCCGGTGTGAGAATTAGTTTTCTGGAAAAAGGTAGAGGGAATATTTAACTGGAAAAACGTAAAGAATTGTGAATGAATAATTTGATATGAAAAGAACTGTATTTATAGGGCTGAAAAAGCCGATAACTTCCTGTATTTAAGGAAGGAGTCCTTTTGTCATAAACTTACCTTTTAAGAAGAATTTCATACTTATAAGGATTTAGTTTCCTTTTTGTAAAGGGTTTCCTTGTGGATCATGTATTGTCTTGAGGCTCAAGTATATGGCCCATTAGCGAGGCCTAGTGATGAAAGAGGTTGGGAAGCCTACAAATACGGGCCACAGGTAGGCAAGAAACGATCTTATCTCCAACTGTCAAAATGAAGTAGATCGGGATGACCCCGACCTTCATGAGACCGGGTATTTTAATGAGGCGCCATTGGTTATTGTTGAACAACTAAGAGGTCGGCCAAAGGAATTCCATGACCTCGAGAGGTCGGTCAAAGGAAGACCATGACCTCAACAGGTCGGGTCGTGGAATTCTCCGTAAATTTAGGGAGTAGGAAAATAATACCGATCATTGGCCCCCGTGCGTCAGAGATCAGGACAAGATTTCTGGGGGCATGACAGCTGTTATATTGAATTTTCCAACTCATCATATTTATTGCTTTTGCCATAAAAGAATTGCCTAGGATGTTGACACGTGGCAGAAAAAAATAACTTTTGGATTTTGAAATTTTTCCCGCCTATTTTGCCTATATATATGTGGTCCCTATAATCTCTTTACGTTTACTTTGCAAATTTTGAGAAATTAGAGAACTTTTCGGGCGACTCACACGACCTCTACTCCAACAAAAATTTCCTAGCATCTTAGGTACGCTCGGCCTATCCCGACCCCTCTAACTCTTTTATTATTTATTATAGAAAAGTATGGCCATACGTATGACAGTGGAAGACCTTAGGGAGGTAGAGGACCTAGATGAACCTTTAGAGGTCGAGCCGTTAGGACTTTACGAGCCCCCACCTGACTTTGATGAGGGTGAGTCTGACAATGGGGAGGAGGTCGAGGAGAACCCTAGGGTAGTGAGGGAACCTAGGAGGGCAGAGCTCGAGCTACCGACCCATTACAACAAAATGAAGGAACACATGGTCGAGGTAGACATGAGGAGATATGAATTAGTAGATAGGTATACTTTCAGGGTCCCGGGCAGGGACGAATATTCTTATCATTGCCAGGAAGGGGAGATGGTTGTGTACCATGAGGCCTTGGTGGCTGGGCTTAGGTTTCCCCTGCACCATTTTTTTGTGGATTTCTTACTAACCGCGAGCATATTGCCCGGTCAACTTGCTCCCAATGGGTGGAGAATCCTTGTATATTTTTTCATATTATGTAGGAGTTTAGGAATAGAGCCCACTGTTAACCTTTGCAAATGTTTGTTAGAACTTAAGTACTTACCCCGATGCAACAGCTTTGTGTATCTGTGCGGGAAGGGTAGGTTCGAGGTCCCATGGGTTCCTTCCTCCATAAAGTATTGGAAGGAAAGGTTTTTCTTTATCAAGCCCAAGGAGGGCGAAACCCTATTCTGGCTGACCTTCAGGAGACCCGATGTAGATAATTTTAATAGGATGGGTAATCTAAGTGAGGAGGCCGTGACAGAACTTATGGCCGATGCTATCCGGGTGTGTGACTTTGGTTTGCTGGCTTAGGAAGCCAATGACCTACCAAATAGTGACATTGTGGACCAGGCCGGACTTGACCTTCAGCCCAGTAGGGTTTGGCCTCTTAAATTACGTAATTAAAAATGCCCTTCTTTGCCTTTTGATTATCTTTATAGACTTTTCAGGAGAGTTTAATCTTCTTATGCTTGTTTTAGGAATGGCTTTCGACTCTGAAGCTCTGAAGCAGGCTGCACTTGCTAAGGCCCAAAATGCCCGGGCGAAGAGGGCGGTTGACGGAGTGACCAGGAGGCGCCCTCGAAAGAGGGGAAGAGCCGGCACTTCAAGCTCGGGACAAACGTCCCGATCTCAAGAGGATATCCCGCCACCAAGGGAGGATAGACCGCCCAGAGGTCGGGCGCATCCTCCTTCCGACTCCGAGCTTGAGGCCGACAATCCTTCTTTGGTTGATTGTAGGAGGAAGATGCAAGACTCCCTGCATCCGGACCTTGTGAAAAAATACCAATACGAGATCGGTCTGGAGCGGGGAGTGGAACACATAATGAGCGCGGATCTCCAGGTAGTTCTTGAGATTTTGATGTCATTCTTTAGTGAACATACATATGTAACAAAAAATTTTACAACTTATTCGCCCGATCTGCAGATGTTGAGCATTACCCGGGGAGTTACAAACCAAAGCATTGAGCGGGGAGAGACTGCGAGTCAGCTAGTTCACTCCGTTCAATACGAAGCCACCCGGGCCAATGCTACCAAGGAAGAGCTTCGCAAAGTAAAGGCAGACCTCGAGGTCGCTCTCCAAGAGCGGGACAACGCTCGCACTGAAGCTAGCCGCTATGCAGGGGAGCTCGAGCAGGCTCGGGCACGGGAGCCCCAAATCCAAGCGTCTTCCATAGAGTCCTTCAAAGGCTCTGAAGACTACAAGCTTGCTTTGGGCACATACGCATTGGAGTCTTATTCCCAAGCGATAAAGCAGGCCTGGGCTTGGTGCCTTCAGAAGATGCCCGAGTTAGACACGAGCCCTATGGCTGCCTTCCCATTAGGTGCCGATGACCTCGACCTCAGTCCTTTTGAGGGGGAAGATGATGCTGACTGTGAAGTGCTCGAGGAAGCAGAGGAGGGGTCTGGTGCCGAGGATTAAAGTAATTTGTAAATTCTCCTTGTAATGCCCGGGGTATACCCCGTAATTTTTGTAAAACATTCTCAATGAATGAATTTTGATTTCGTAAGCCTTTCGCCTTTAAATATTAAGTAGCTTCGATTTCGTATTTTGATGATAATGTAGTCGGGTAGTGTCCGACCACCCATTGTAATTATAACCACAAGTTAACACTTCGCAGTATCAAGATTTAGTTTGAGACAATTGACTAGCAAGACCAGATGAGTCTGATCCTTTCTAGTCGATTTTCTCAAAGATAGGATCACGCTTTTTACTTGGCAAAATCACAAGAATTGTTTGATAAGGTCGGGTTATGCCGACCTTTAGGATAAATTTTTCAGGATGGAGTCGTGTCCATAACTTAGTAAAATGGATGTGGTTTTTACAAATGTCGGTCAATGAGAGCCGGGGCTACCCGACCTTTCTTAATTTTGAATTTCTGATTTTGAAGTAATTTGCAACGTTTTGTCATGAGGCATTGTAAATTATTTGATGGGAAAAATAATTTGTAACGCCTTGCCATGAGACCTTGTAAATTATCCGTGGAAGAATAATTTGTAAAGTCTTGCCATGAGACATTGTAAATTATCTGATGGGAAATAATTTGTAACGCATTACCATGAGACCTTGTAAATTATCCGTGGAAGAATAATTTGTAAAGTCTTGCCATGAGACATTGTAAATTATTTGATGGGAAATAATTTGTAACGCCTTGCCATGAGACCTTGTAAATTATCTGTGGAAGAATAATTTGTAAAGTCTTGCCATGAGACATTGTAAATTATTTAATGGGAAATAATTTGTAAAGTCATGTGAATGACCTTGTAAATTATTTCGATATCTGATCTTTGTAGTGCTCATTCTTTGGAAGAAGTACTTTTATTAAAGGGGACTAAACGGTAGGCCTCGTTAAAACCTTATCCAGAAAAATCATTGGGAGAAAATCTGGACAAGGAAAAAGAGTACCCGTCCCTGACACTGAAAGAAAAAATAATGGGCACGCGGGCCCGACCATAATATCCGATGATGGACGTGCAAGTCCGAAAACAAAAATAAAAATGGGTGCGCAGGCCCAACCTTACTAGGACTTGATATCAATAGAAATATGATTACTTGTAGTACGGCTTCAAGTTCTCCACATTCCATGGCCGAGGAAGAGGTTTTGAATCCATCGTGCGGAGGCTGTATGAGACCTTACCCGCCTTTCGAATGACTTCATAAGGTCCTTCCCAAATAGGCCCAAGTTTCCCTGGTTGATGACCGACAGCCTCACTGCGGCGAAGGACAAGATCTCCCATTCTGAATTCCCTTTTCTTTACTCGAATATTGAACTTCTTAGTAATTGCCTGTTGGTAAGCTACTATTCTTAATGATGCATTTTCCCTGACTTCCTCTAGAAGATCCAGACTTTCTCTCTGTCCTTCGATGTGGTCGGGAGACCCTGTGGCCATAGTAAGGAAGCTTGGAATGGTTACTTCTACGGGGACAGCGGCCTCTATCCCGAAGGCAAGCATGAATGGGGTTTCCCCTGTTGCCGTTTTGAACGTGGTTCGGTTGGTCCAAAGTACTTCTGGGAGAAGATCGGGCCAATCTCCCTTGGCACTGCCGAGGCGAGTCTTCAAGTCTTGTAAGATGAGTCTGTTTGTAACTTTAGCTAACCCATTACTCTGCGGGTGCGAAACGGAGGTCAACCTGTGTTCTATCCCCAGATTCTTGCAGAATTGCTTGAAGGCTTGGCACTCAAATTGACGTCCATTATCTGTTATTAATGTCTTGGGAAGACCAAAACGGCAAACTATTGATTTCCACACAAATGCTACCAACTTTTGTTCTGTGATCACGGTCAACGGTTCGGCTTCCACCCACTTAGTGAAATATTTCACTGCAACTGTCAAGAACTTGACCTGACCCCGGGCTATTGGGAAAGGTCCGAGTATGTCGATTCCCCATTGGGCGAAGGGTATGGGCACAATATTGAGGATAGTTCTTCCGCGTGTTGATGTAATCGGGCTGCGAATCTTTGGCACTTGTCACAGACTTTCACATAACTTAGAGCGTCTTTCTTCATGTTCGGTCAGTAGTACCCGTATCTTATTAATTTCAATGCTAGAGCTCTTGCTCCCTGGTGTCCTCCACAAATTCCTTCGTGAACCTCGGCCATAGTAAAAGCTGCTTTTTTTGGAGTTAGGCATCGCAGATAAGGAAGTGTGAAGCTTCGGTGGAACAAGGTATTCTGCAGCAAGGTATACCTCGGGGCCCTTGCTTTGATTTTTCTGGCCTCTAATTTATCATCTGGCAACCTTCCTGATGTTAGATATTCAATTATTGGATCCATCCAACTGGGCTCATGATCTGAAATATCCATGACCTCGGGTTGTTGTACTATACTAGGCTCATGAAGAGTTCGTACAAACACGGTTCTCTCCAAGTAGTCTAGATTCGAAGAAGTAAGTCTTGACAAAGCATCTGCTTTGTGATTGGCGTACCTTGGAATTTTGTATATACAGCAAGACTTGAACTTCATTTGCAAGTCTAAGACCATCATCCTATAAGATGACATTTTCTCATCTTTTACTTCAAAAGTGTCGTTTACTTGTTCTACCACCAATTGTGAATCACTTAGGACCTTGACGTGCTCGACCCCTAGATGTTGTGCTGCTTGAAGTCCAGCGATTACGGCCTCATATTCTGCATCATTATTGGTTGCTGGGAAGTCAAACCGTATTGTACACTGAATTTCCATTGTGCCATCGTCTTTCTTTAATATGATTTCGGCCCCCGAGCCCGCAGCATTCGATGCTCCATCTACTTGTAAGTTCCATGTGGCCTCTTCCCTGTCATGACCTGTTGGCCCCCGAGGTCTTGGTGGGAGTTCGGCGACGAAGTCGGCCAAGACCTGTGCTTTGATAGAAGGTCGAGGTTTGAACTCGATATCATACTCTCCAAGCTCGATTGACTACTTGAGTAGACGGCCGGATACATCTGGTTTCTGTAAGATTTGCTTCAAGGGATGATTTGTGAGGACAGTTACGGCATGGGCTTGAAAGTACGGTCTTAACTTTCTCGCTGCTGTAACCAAGGCAAGTGAGAGCTGCTCAGCCAGTGTATATCGGGTTTCTGCGTCCAACATCATCTTACTGACGTAATATATCGGTTTTTGAATCTTCTCATCTTCTTTGACCAAAACGACGCTCACCGCATGATCTGATACTGCTAGATATAAGAACAGATTGTCCCCTGGATTCGGCTTTACCAGTATCGAAGGTGTTCCCAAGTATTCTTTCAACTTCCTGAAGGAGACCTCGCATTCCTCATCCCATCTGAAGTCCTTGTTTCCTCGAAGAGTTTTGAAGAAGGGAAAACATTTGTCCGCTGCCCTTGACATAAATCTACCCAATGCTGCTACTCTTCCTGTTAACTTCTGCACTTCCCTGATGTTTCGGGGAGGTTCCATGGATGCTAGGGCTGAGATTTTATCTGGATTAGCTTCGATACCTCTCTGAGTGATCTTGAATTCCAAGAACTTTCCCGAGCCTACTCCGAAGGCGCACTTTGCAGGATTTAGTTTCATCCGATGTTTTCTAAGTGTACTGAATATGTCCTCAAGGTCAGCAATGTGGTCTTTCTTTCTTGAGATTTTTACGACCATATCATCAACTTAGACTTCAATATTAAGCCCGATGTGTCTGGAGAAGACCATGCTAACCAACCTTTGATAAGTAGCTCACGCATTCTTCAACCCAAATGGCATGACCTTGTAGCATTATATTCCTTCATCTGCCATGAAGGAAGTTTTTCCCTGATCTTCCCGTGCCATTCGAATCTGATGATACCCCGAGAATGCGTCTAAGAAACTGTAAAGTTCGGATCCTGGCGTGGAATCCACCAACCTGTCGATCCTGGGAAGAGGATAACTGTCTTTTGGACATGCTCTATTCAAATCTGTGAAGTCTATACAAACTCGCCACTTGCCATTTGGCTTCTTTACCAAGACCACATTGGCTAGCCACTCTGGATACTTCACCTCTTTGATGAATCCTGCTTTCAAGAGCTTATCTATTTCCTCTTTTATTATCTGCCTTCTTTCTGTGGCAAACTATCTTCTTCGCTGTTTCACGGGCTTCTTGTCGGGCATGACGTTCAGCTTGTGTTTGACAAGCTCGGGATCAATCCCGGGCATATCTTCAGCACTCCATGCAAATACATCGATATTCTTCTTTAAACATTGTGACAATTCTTCCTTCATCATTTTGGGTAGCTCTTTCCCAATTGTGAAGCTCTTCCCTTCTGAGACATGAACCTCTTCCAACTCTTCTACTGGCGACATTCTTTCTTCGAGACGAAGTTCTATTGACATCAAATCTGTCTTATTTTTTCCAATGTAGTTGATATAGCAACTTCTGGTTACCGATTGATTTCCCTGAATAGTTGCTATGCCTGTGGAAGTTGGGAACTTGATTGCCAGGTGATAAGTTGATACTATAGCTTTGACGCTGTTCAAGAATGGCCTTCCCAAGATAGCATTGTAGGCCATAGGAGTTTTGACGACTTGGAATGGAGTCATCTTCGTTACACGCTTCTCTTCTGATCCTAGTGAAGTGGGAAGGTCAATTAGGCCTTCGGGTTTCACGGTTCCTCCTCCAAACCCAGTTAGGGGAGTAATGACCTGTCGAAGCCGGTCTTTGGGAAGTTGCATCTGATTGAAAGCTTCCAAGGAAAGAACGTTGGCTGCGCTCTCATTGTCAACTAGCACCCTCCTGACATCAAAATTGGCGATAGCTGCACTGATAACAACAAGATCGTCATGAGGATAAGAAATCCTTTCCATGTCAGCATTGCTGAAGCCGATGCTGTCCGAGACCTCATGGTCATGACATCCTGACCTTTCTTCCCGATCACTCAGTGCACGGGCATGGTTCTTTCGTGCATTATTCGAATCACCTCCAGATGCTATTCCTCCGACGATAAAATTTATGATGCCAGCGGATCTGGTATTCTCTTCCCCTTTTCCATGCTCTTTATCGTCTCTCTTTATGTAGTGCCCTAGTGCCCCAGGAAGCCCCTTTTTATGAGGGCTTCTATCTCCTGTTTCAAAGTTCTGCACTCATCCGTGGTATGACCCGGGCTCTTGTGAAAGTCACAATACTTATGTCGATTCTTTTCGTCGACTTTCCCCTTAATAGGCTTGGGCCATCGCAGATCTTCCCATCCTTTGATTTCCATCAGAATGTGAGATCGTGGTGCGTTTAGCGGAGTTAAACTCTGATGCCCATGACCATTCCCCCTATGGTTATTTCGGGAAGAATTTTTCTCATCTTCCTGTCTTGATCTCTTACTCCCCTGCTTTGTTGATGGTGAAGACTGTGCTACTGTCCCATGCCCTTGATCCTGTGCCTTAACTGACAAAAGTGTTTCCTCCATGTTTATGTACTTTTCTGCTCTACGAAGAAGTTCCGTTACATTTGAAGGTGGGCTCCTGGACAGGGACATTCTGAATTCCAGGCCTCGAATAGCCAAGGTAAGGGCTGAAATTGCTGATGATATATGAAGATTTGGAATCTGAAGTTTTTCAGCGTTAAAGCGAGTCATGAACTCTCGCAGTGTCTCATTCTGAGCTTGTTTTAACTGCATGAGGGATGCGGCGGTCTTCTTGATTCTTTTGCTACTCGCAAAGAAAGCAGTGAACTTCTCAGTAAGATCTGCGAAGGAAGAGATGGACCCTAGAGGTATCGTGGAAAACCAGTCTCGAGCTGAATTTGTCAAGGTTTGCGGGAAGGACTTGCACAGAATCTGATCGGGAGCATTCTGCATGTCCATAACATCAGTTTAGGTATTCAAGTGGTTGTTAGGTGATAAGTGCTTTATTAGCACGTATTTAATTCACTTATTATCTTATTTTGTTATTGGTTTGATCCTATTGAAGTATCGTTTAATGCATTTTCATTTATTGTGTTATGTAAGGTCAAAAAGAAGAAAATGAAGGAAACATGACCAAAGAAATACCAAAAATCAAGAAGTAAGTTCAAGGGCATATTCAAAGAGCTCCAAATCAATAATGGCATGTGGGAAGAAGATTAGATGCAAAAATTATGGTCAAAGAAGGTTTGGGGTGAAGTTAGAAATCAAAAACCCGCAAGAATTGTGATCACGAATTTTAGTCATAGATTGAAGCTCAATTTTTTCATAGAATACTTTCGAATTTTGGAAGAGCTATTTCACTAAGAATTGTAGATATTTGAGTTTTCTTTCCAACGCAACTTGAATAACCACAATCGGACTTCGGGAGAGAAAGTTATGACCAAAACATCGAACACAGGCGCTTCTCGGCAGAAATGTACTTACGGCCGTAAATGATAAAGTTACGGCCGTAACTTCCAAATTCCGGAAATTTTCAGAATCCCAATTACGGCCGTAATAAGGAAAGTTACGGCCGTAAATTTCTCGAGAAGAAATTTCCTTATCTGATTCAAGGTCTATCTTTGGTATATCTTTGGGGTAAAGTTAGGGCACGATTTTGGGAGTATTAAAGGAGCAAAATCACCACAAAAAGGAGGCTGGACATTGAAGAAAAATAGAGAGAAACGAGAGCAAAATATAGAGCATTCTTGGGAGATTTTCAAGCCAAAGAACATCAAAAACAATGGAATTCATGAAGCAACTTGAAGAATCTACCACAATCATGCTAGGCTAAATTCCATATCTTGTTCAAAGGGGAAGTTGTGTTAACTTAATTATGTTATTTTCTTTTCCTACAAATTAGTAGCGTGAATTTATTCCTTTATTTCAATTGTTGGATTATTATGTTTTGAATGTTCAATTGAGTTTATTTGATTAATAGTTTAATTTGGCCAATTGGATTATTGATCTTTGGATTCATGAATATGCTATGTTTAGATTCTTGATCCGTAATTATCATTGAATCTTTACTTTAGTAGCAAATAAATCTCGTGCAGGTTTAGTAATAATTCAACTTGGATTGATTAATTCGAGCTTGTGTAATTAACGATCCAATTCAATCTATTCTTCTAAATTTTCATACTAGTCGTGCATTAAATCCTAAGAGCTTGTTTAGGATTGTCCATGGCTAGAATTGGTTCAAAGAGCTTATTTTGAATCAATACACATAAGGAAGAATTTAGATAATCAGAGCTTGTTGATTATTTATGATTGATAATTGAATTAGGGATAGAAACACGTTACAAGGAAATGTATAACATTAATTGAGGGCACAACCGAACCCGAGAACAAGATTTCTTCTCATATTATTTCTCTAGTCATATTTAATTGTTTATTTTTATGCACATTTTTTATTCAAGCAATTTTACACAACAAACCCCCCATTCTATTCTAATTGATCGAACAACTAAAATTAGTTTCCGTTCCTCGTGGGATCGACCCTTACTCTCGCTACTACATTATTAATTAATATTTGACGAGTAAGGATTTATTTATTATTTTGGTGCATTGCGACACGCATCAAATTTTTGGCGCCGTTGCCGGGGAACGGTCAACCAATTTAGTTTTTTAGTTAATTAGAATTTTATTTTTTTCTGCATTTTATTTTCACTTTATTTATATAATTTTTCAAAAAAAAAAAAAAAAAAAAAAAAAAAATTCTTCCCTGTCTACTTCTTACTTTTATGCGTAAAACTCGATCAACTAATTTTGAATTTTTTTTATTTTGACCCAGAAATCGAGAGAACTTTTCAACAGTAAAGAAGAGCAGCACAACCAATGGCAGTAGCTAACAATAATCTGACTCTCAAGCAACTAGCTACCCCGGATGTTGCTCAACAACCGCTATGCATCACTTTTCCGACAGTGGAAGAAGGCAGAACTTTTGAGCTAAAATCCGGACTGATCCATCTTCTGCCAAATTTTCGAGGACATCCCGGTGAGGACCCATACAGACACCTTAAAGAACTTCATATGGTATGTGACAGTATGAGGCCAACGGGCATTACCGAGGAGCAAATAAAAATGAGAGCTTTCCCATTCTCATTGAAGGATGCCGCCACTGATTGGTTATACTGTATACCATCTGGATCAGTCACCACCTGGAACGACATGAAGAGGCTATTCCTAGAAAAGTACTTTCCTGCATCGAGAGCTGGAACGATCAGAAAGGAAATTTGCGGGGTTCGCCAAAGCAATGGCGAGACATTATATGAGTACTGGGAGCGCTTCAAGAAACTCATTTCGAGCTGCCCCCACCATCAGATCAGTGAGCAACTCCTGGTGCAGTATTTCTATGAAGGCTTAGCACCGATGGATAGAAACATGATAGATGCCGCGAGTGGAGGAGCACTGATGGACAAGACGCCGGAACAAGCGCGGGCTTTAATCTCTAATATGGCAGAAAATACTCAACAATTCAATTCAACCCGAGACTCACAAGTCCGCCGTGTGAATGAGGTAAACAGTTCCAATATTGAAAGTCAACTATTTGAACTAACAACTCTCGTTAAACAACTTGCTGTAGGAAATGCACAGCAGGTCAAAGCTTGTGGGATATGTGCAAACTTCGGACATCCAAAAGATACTTGTCCTGTGTTGCAAGAGGGAAATGGTGAACAAGTAAGTGCTGCAGAGAGTTTTCCGTTCCAAAGACAACAGTACAATCCATACTCTAATACCTACAATCCAGGATGGAGGGATCACCCCAACCTAAGCTACGGAATTAACAATCCCCCAGGTCTCATTTCAAACAAACCTCAAGGGAAATTTCAACAACAAGGAACCTTTCAACAACAGGGGCAGTATCAGCAAAAACCTCAAGGCTCAGGTATGTCCCTTAAAGACATGGTTAAAGCCTTGGCATCTAACACACTTCAATTTCAACAGGACACCAAGTCTAACATTCAAAATCTAGAAAACCAAATGGGTCAAATGGCTACTGCCATCAACAGACTTGAGGCACAAACCAGAGGAAAGCTACCATCTCAACCTGAAGTAAATCTAAAGAATGTGAGTGCAATTACTCTCCGAGGTGGAAAAGAGCTTGAAGAACCGCAACTGAAACCTACCGCAATCGAAGAGAAGGAAGTTGAGGGAAGGGAAGTCGGGAAGAACGACAGCACCTCAAAAAGCTCGCAAGTAAAAACAGATTCCACTTTAAGTGTTAAACTAACTCCTCCACCTTTCCCTAGCAGGATAGCAAAAGCAAACAAGGAGGGCAAGGAAAAGGATATATTGGAGATGTTCAGGAAAGTGGAAATCAACATTCCATTATTAGATGCCATCAAACAAGTTCCCCGATATGCAAAGTTTTTGAAGGATCTGTCTACCAATAAGAGAAAGCTAAATGGAAATGAGATGGTAAAAATGGGTGAATCCGTGTCTACACTTTTTCAAAGAAAATTACCTCTCAAGTGCAAGGATCCAGGTATGTTTACCATACCCTGTCAAATAGGTAACACTAGGATAGATCATGCATTGATAGACTTAGGAGCATCTATAAATGTAATGCCTAGATCTACGTACACTTCATTGAAACTTGCTAAAATGACTGAAAGTAGTGTTATCATTCAACTAGCCGACCGTTCCAATGCATATCCGGATGGGGTAGTTGAGGATGTGCTAGTGCAAGTAGGTGGATTGGTGTTTCCAGCGGACTTTTATGTGTTAGATATGAATGATAATCATTCACCCAGCTCTACTCCTATTTTGCTAGGCAGACCATTTTTGAAAACATCTAAGACTAAGATAGATGTTAATAGTGGCACACTTTCTATGGAATTTGATAATGAAATTGTTCAATTCAATATTTATGATTTTGTGAAATTTTTTGATGATGATCCTGTTTATTCTGTTAAGGTGAATGACTCTTTAGTACAGGAAGTTCTTGAAATTGGTGGAAAGGACTGTCCAAAGTTACCGAAATCAGGTAAAATCTCATCCATCTCATTACCAGTCTCTGATGAAAAATCTCTACCCCCTATTTTACAGGCACTAATGAAGAGCATGAAAAAGAAGTTGAGCTTTGGAAATCCACCTAATCCCGGATGAAGAAGGAAGCAACCTGTCGAGCCAACGACAGTAAAAAAAAAGCGCTGCTCGGGAGGCAACCCGAGAGGGGAGTTTCTTTACTCCCTCAAATTGTTATTTTTTTATTTTCATTTTTGTCATTTTCCTTATTAGTTAATTTCATTAAAAAAAAAATGGCCCTTCCTTTGATTCCATTCACATTCCCCTATTTTGTTTTGTATTGTCACGCTACACATTGAGGACAATGTGGAATTCAAGTGTGGGGGGAATGATTATCTATTATTTTTTGTTATCCCTGTTTTATTCATCTTCTTTCAATTTTTTTGTTAGTTTTTTTAATTGTGCTTAGACCCACATTTCGGTTTAATAGGAAGCAGCCTCACTTATGATTATTTTTGAACCACCAACTTCCTAAATTGCATAATCGGACAAAGAATGAGCACATAGAGATGAATTTTTCTAATAATTTCTGAATTAGTTTGAAAATGGGGACAAATTGAAAAAATTTCTGCAACCTAATTAAGTCAAACCAAAATTGATATGATAAAACAACACCCCGAGTAACTCCATTCCAACCTTGTCCACTAGATTTTCAGTTCAGAACCAAGACTGAGCAATGACCTATACTCATAATTGGATGGGAGAAACACACATAAACCATAATTGTGAGCTTTTGAGCCTATGAGCTTCTTTTACTCTTTATATTAAGCTCTTATTTCCTTGATGTGTGTCCTGCATGGTTGATTTGTTCTTGGATTTGCTTTTTTGTACATGCCGTTGTAGCTTCTTGGCTCAAGTGCAAAATATAGTAAAGGCATTAGGTTAAACCAAATTTGACCTGCTAAAAGGGCCTACCATAATACATGTACCAATAGAAGCCCTTTTGAGCCTTAACCTTTCCTTAAAATTTTGATGCCACGCTACAAGCCACGAATACCCTTTCTTTTGCATTGTCTCTGTTTTGAACCCATAGAGAAGGGATTCACAAGCTTTTGTTGATTAAGGATCGTGCTGTGGTCTAAGTCTAAGAAGTTGCAATGGTTATCTTGTGTTGGGCGATGGTTATATAATGGACTGAATTCAGGGGAATGTAATTCTATCTTGTACCAATTGGTGACTGCGTAATGATTTGAATAAAAGAGAAAAAGTTGCAGTCTATACTTGAAAAAAAAAGAGAGAAAAAGCAATGAAAAAGAATTTTAGTCCAGAAAATTATTAGTTGAGGAAGTCAAACACTCAACTTGTGAAAAAGAAATGAAAAAAGAAAAAAAAATTAAAAATTCAAGTGTGAACAAAGTGGGTAGAGTGAAACAATGATGTTCGTATTGAGGGTGAAGGAAATAATGTCATTGTGAATTGACTTGGTTTGCGAAATTCCTTCTCGACTCAGCCTAAATATATCCTTTTATCCAACCTGACCTGAAGCCCCGTTACAACCAAATAAAGACCTTTACTTTGCACTTGTGTTATTGTTGGCTCCGGTTATGACATTTGAGCAGTCTGTGGTAATAGATTCTCCATGCAGTGAGTTGAGTGAAAATTCTCACCCTTATACACTTTGTGAAAAGAGAGAAATATCTAGTGAGGGTGTTAACTCCCATTACATATGCTTATGAGTGGTTTGAATTGCTTGGTCTATATTCTGTGCTTTCGAGTTAGTCAAAACTAACACCCATGTACTAAATCATTGATAGAGGTTAACAGAGAACTCACGAGAGATGGGAGGATACAAGCCACATTGGGAAATGAATTGGGCTGGGGGTATTGATTTTCATTTCTGTTCAGAGGATATTGGATGATGCATCTCTTGCACACACTAACACACTCCGGTTATGCAACTGAATTTTTATGCTAAAAGAGAAGTGGGCTGTAACCTTGACTTTCCGATTGTATGTCTATCTTTTTGTTTGAATTATGTTTCTTTTCTTTCACATCATTATTCGAGGACGAACAATGGTTTAAGTGTGGGGGGATTTGATAAGTGCTTTATTAGCACGTATTTAATTCACTTATTATCTTATTTTGTTATTGGTTTGATCCTATTGAAGTATCGTTTAATGCATTTTCATTTATTGTGTTATGTAAGGTCAAAAAGAAGAAAATGAAGGAAACATGACTAAAGAAATACCAAAAATCAAGAAGTAAGTTCAAGGGCATATTCAAAGAGCTCCAAATCAATAATGGCATGTGGGAAGAAGATTAGATGCAAAAATTATGGTCAAAGAAGGTTTGGGGTGAAGTTAGAAATAAAAAACCCGCAAGAATTGTGATCACGAATTTTAGTCATATATTGAAGCTCAATTTTGTCATAGAATACTTTCGAATTTTGGAAGATCTATTTCACAAAGAATTGTATATATTTGAGTTTTATTTCCAACGCAACTTGAATCACCACAATCGGACTTCGGGAGAGAAAGTTATGACCAAAACATCAAACACAGGCGCTTCTCGGCAAAAATGTACTTACG
Source organism: Ligustrum vulgare (assembly GCA_963555705.1). Classification (NCBI taxonomy): domain Eukaryota; kingdom Viridiplantae; phylum Streptophyta; class Magnoliopsida; order Lamiales; family Oleaceae; genus Ligustrum; species Ligustrum vulgare. Next base: position 33,151,260 of record OY743173.1, on the reverse strand, counting down.
GCCGTAAATGATAAAGTTACGGCCGTAACTTCCAAATTCCGGAAATTTTCAGAATCCCAATTACGGCCGTAATAAGGAAAGTTACGGCCGTAACTTTCTCGAGAAGAAATTTCCTTATCTGATTCAAGGTCTATCTTTGGTATATCTTTGGTGTAAAGTTAGGGCACGATTTTGGGAGTATTAAAGGAGCAAAATCACCACAAAAAGGAGGCTGGACATTGAAGAAAAATAGAGAGAAACGAGAGCAAAATATAGAGCATTCTTGAGAGATTTTCAAGCCAAAGAACATCAAAAACAATGGAATTCATGAAGCAACTTGAAGTATCTACCACAATCATGCTAGGCTAAATTCCATATCTTGTTCAAAGGGGAAGTTGTGTTAACTTAATTATGTTATTTTCTTTTCCTACAAATTAGTAGCGTGAATTTATTCATTTATTTCAATTGTTGGATTATTATGTTTTGAATGTTCAATTGAGTTTATTTGATTAATAGTTTAATTTGGCCAATTGGATTATTGATCTTTGGATTCATGAATATGCTATGTTTAGATTCTTGATCCGTAATTGTCATTGAATCTTTACTTTAGTAGCAAATAAATCTCGTGCAGGTTTAGTAATAATTCAACTTGGATTGATTAATTCGAGCTTGTGTAATTAACGATCCAATTCAATCTATTCTTCTAAATTTTCATACTAGTCGTGCATTAAATCCTAAGAGCTTGTTTAGGATTGTCCATGGCTAGAATTGGTTCAAAGAGCTTATTTTGAATCAATACACATAAGGAAGAATTTAGATAATCAGAGCTTGTTGATTATTTATGATTGATAATTGAATTAGGGATAGAAACACGTTACAAGGAAAGGTATAACATTAATTGAGGGCACAACCGAACCCGAGAACAAGATTTCTTCTCATATTATTTCTCTAGTCATATTTAATTGTTTATTTTTATGCACATTTTTTATTCAAGCAATTTTACACAACAAACCCCCCATTCTATTCTAATTGATCGAACAACTAAAATTAGTTTCCGTTCCTCGTGGGATCGACCCTTACTCTCGCTACTACATTATTAATTAATATTTGACGAGTAAGGATTTATTTATTATTTTGGTGCATTGCGACACGCATCAAATTTTTGATCCATTGTTCCATCGTATTCCTTTATCCGAGGATATTTAAATCGATCTTACAAGGGAAAATATGTTATTTCAGGAGTAAAGGGGGTTCTTCTCACGAATGGTGTCCGACCCTGGGTGTTCTGTCGTATTCCATCAGAAATTCCTTCATGAATGATTCTTGAGAGCTCTTGCTGTGTCAAGTTGGCGGATCCTTCTGTCATGGGATGGGCACCCCGAATTCTCGGGGAGTTTTCAGCCACAGGATTAGCTGGTTGGAGATCTTCCCTGGGAATCTTGCCAGGAGTGTTCGGGTCAGGTTGCGCTTGATGACTGTTATGTTGTTGAAGAGCTTGACGAAGTTCGCGGAGCTGTTGCTGAAGTTCGTTGAAATCTTCCCGACTAACAGGTTCATTGTCTGGAGTGGCCTCTGGGTTTTGTTCTTCGCCAACATCTTCAAGAGGTGGAGGATTATCATCCTCAGCCGAGGTGTTGGCCGGAAATGGCTTGACCAGTGGATGCGGATGGACGGGCTTGACGTCTATTAACCATGGCTAGTTGTATCTCTTCCCACAGACGGCGCCATTTGATGCTTTCAAAAATCCTAACCTTGACGTGGCAGGATCTGATGATATTCGATTGCTGGAAAAGATCAACGAGCTCGCCTTGGATGACCTGCAAAAAAGGCGAGGAGGATTATCCCTGTCGCCCCTCCGGTGTGAGAATTAGTTTTCTGGAAAAAGGTAGAGGGAATATTTAACTGGAAAAACGTAAAGAATTGTGAATGAATAATTTGATATGAAAAGAACTGTATTTATAGGGCTGAAAAAGCCCATAACTTCCTGTATTTAAGGAAGGAGTCCTTTTGTCATAAACTTACCTTTTAAGAAGAATTCCATACTTATAAGGATTCAGTTTCCTTTTTGTAAAGGGTTTCCTTGTGGATCATGTATTGTCTTGAGGCTCAAGTATATGGCCCATTAGCGAGGCCTAGTGATGAAAGAGGTTGGGAAGCCTGCAAATACGGGCCACAGGTAGGCAAGAAACGATCTTATCTCCAACTGTCAAAATGAAGTAGATCGGGATGACCCTGACCTTCATGAGACCGGGTATTTTAATGAGGCGCCATCGGTTATTGTTGAACAGCGAAGAGGTCGGCCAAAGGAATTCCATGACCTCGAGAGGTCGGTAAAAGGAAGACCATGACCTCAACAGGTCGGGTCGTGGAATTCTCCGTAAATTTAGGGAGTAGGAAAATAATACCGATCAGGCGGCGCCGATGCGGGAGCGGCTCTCACCCCGCGGCGGGAACCACCGCCATCAACGACGTCCAAAGGCGCTGATTCCGCAGCTGCTGCACAGAATCCCGCGACCTGAGGTCTCGGAAACTTCTGGTTTATGGAAGCAGCGCCCGAAACGGTCGCACGCTGTTGTGGGACGCAGCACCCGACCTGTCACGCAGCAATGTCGCACGATGCGCTCAGCCCTGACACAACAGTGTCGTGTGTAGCAGCACGCGGCTATTTGTTCCGGGGAGCAGCAACACCTTGCTGCTGCGCCGCCAACTCCAGCAGCCTTGCTTCTTCCAATCCGTTTTTCGACCAAAAATTAATTTTCTTTTCTAAATCAAATTTTGAACAATATAATCAATTTTCTCAAAAGCGAGAAACAAGAAATCAATATTCAATCATATTGAATTCATCAAAAAATTAAACAAATTCTAACAAGTAACAAGGCAGACTCTGATACCACTGTAAGGTTTCGATACATACATGCACAGCGAAAATTAAATAAACACGAAATCATAGTCCGGATCAACCTTGCACTTAGATAGAAATTGTGATTAGAATGATACATTTGATAAACGATGCGAATCTGAAATCTGAAAAAGGAGATACAATCTTGTCATCACCAGCTGTTCAATTGTCCAGCATCTAACAGAAATCCACACAGCGAGTTGAATCTGGAACTCCATCACTTTCCAGCTATTGGAATGGATTTGAGAGAATTGATTTTTTTCTTTGTGCTAGCAAGAGAAAAACCTAGTACTAGAAAAGCGACTATATCATCATTTTCTCTACAATAGTGCACATATTAATATGTGCACATAAAATCCTAACCCTATTGACAATAGGGCCATTAATGGGCCTTAATTAATTAATCATATTAATTAATCTAGGGGTGTTTGCATAAATACCTAACTTTTTGTATCATAATTGAAATTTACTTCATTTTTAAAAAAATTGAAAAATACTTCAATTTGTTTTTTTTTACTGAAAAATACTGTTTTCGTCAAGTATCATGCTGTGATACTTTTAAAGTATCTCGTGATACTTTTAAAGTATCACTTGTGATAATTTCAATTTTTAGTATCATAATATGAAACTTTTTCAAATTTCTATGATACTTAGGACGGAATTTTGGTATCACATCATGATACTATACATAATTTTTATGATACTTGGTCTCAATCATAACTTTAAACACTTTTCATTCACTTTCTACTTTCCGATCATCATCTTCATCAAAAGTCACGACCCACTCCTCAACCTCACCGGTTGATTTTCGATCCACCACCCCCGCATCAACCAGCACCACCACTACCACTCGCATCAACCACCATCGAGCCACCCCCACTGACGTTTTAGATTTCTCCAGCCGAGCTTCTATGCTCAGTTGTCCTGTTTTCTCGTCGGCGTCCAGTTGGGTCCCCGTGCTTATCACATCTCACAGTCCCAGCTGGGAGTGCCGAAGGTTTCTACAATTTTACTTTATCACTGAAATCGAATTTCTACAGTTCTCTTTACCGATCTCCTTTGCACACATTTGTTTCGGTGGGGAAGGGGATGGTGATGGTTCGGTGGTGCCGTGATGTTGGTGGCGGCGTGGTGTTGTGATGGTGGTTTGGTGGGGAAGAAGAAGAAGGAAGAAAACGAGTAGCAACAGGCAGCAGCAATGGAGAGGAAGCCGGTGTCGGGGAAGAAACTAACGTATTTTTCAAAAAAATTCGTAGTACAAGGATTTTTGCAATTGATGATAAAAAGATAGTATATGGTGCAATTATCCCATTAATCTAATTGTAAAGTCCGGCCCAACAATTGGACTAGTACATTAATTTTAACAATTCGTTGTACTAAGTTATTCCTAATTTTTCCTTCAATGAACAATCACCTATTTTTTTATGTAATTCTAATCTGCAGTATTTTGTAATAACACTACTTCGATTAACTTGGTTGAAACACCACAACAAATCTACTTCGTGCTATCCTCAAATTTTTTCAACACAAATTACCAAATTGTTGAGAAAAAATGCAACTTCTTCAATGAACCAAATTATTTTGCATAAATGTATTTGTAATAAACCCCAAATCTAGGCAAATAAAAGTTCTATCCCGGATTATGGTGTAAATAATGGAGAAAATACCATTATTATTTTTTTTTAAAAAAATTCTATGATTTTTACCATGTAAGTATTCACTTTATCCATACAACAAAATCATTTTAAATATTTACTGAGCACCATGTTATAGGTAATAAACTGTACCCACAATTCAATATGTAACTGCCCACTTTGTCCACTTAATTTTACATTTGCAAGTTTTTTGATAAACTACCCACTGACTTGGTACATGTGTGTGTTAGTAATCTTGTATGTATACATTCATATTTTAAGTTTATTACTACATAGTTTCATATTTCAAACACCCAACAAATTTCCAAGATAATTAACCGAGTTTACAAATATTGGAAAATCAAAACCATGTAATAATGCAGGCCAAACGAGCAATGCAAAGGAAAAATCGGGCATCCAAGTCCCCACACAAGCAGGTAGGATTGATTAACATTATTTCTTTCTCCGTTTTCTTCTAGGTGTTGGTTTCTTAATCAAAAAATCATTTTGCATGCGATATCAACTACATTTACGTGCATACGTGTCTATATTAGTTTTTCAATATTAATTCTTATTTCAAATGAGAGTTCCTGCTTGTTTTATACTTTTTCAAATGTGTTTGATTCTAACGTTCATTCAAGCAATTTTTCCTTCATTTTTAGTACTTTGTTTATACTTTTTTTAAAAAGAAAACTATTTTTAGTAAATGTTATAATTTTTTTTTCATTTAATTTGTTTATTTAATGATATAATAAATCATTTATACAGAGTTTATCTTCTAAGAAGTTTTCAAATAAAATATTAAAATTCATAACATAAGTTTACAAATCTCGATATCCAGATAATCAAATCATATAAGAAAGAGTAATTCTAGGGAAATATTTTTTGAGAACATTTAATCCAATAAATGTGTGACATGTCATATTGTCACTTAAAAGAATTCTCCACTTTTTTTTACCTAAAAAATTAATCTAATCAAACTCTTCTAATTATATTTTCATTGACAATAGATTCAACAACTATAATCTTTTGTTAAATAGACTTTGAAACTATAACCTTTTAAAAATAGACTTCAACTATTCATACTTCCTAAAATACCCTCATATATAGAATTTTCAACCAAAGCCATCTAAGTATAAAATAACTTCAATTTAGTCCCCAAATAATTTTTGGAAACAAAATAATAAAATTAGTTTTTACCTAATTAAATTTATGCTTGTTTACGACCCCCACATACTTGAGGAAAAAAGGAAAGATTTAATAAGGAGTTTACATAGAGAATATACAGAATTAGTTAGTATTGAAGGAGAATCAAGTATGATAGCTATATAATTATACGAAGAACTTAAAAGATTGGTTAAACAACATATTGAATATTTAAGCATTAGTACAAAAAAAATAAAAAAAGGGGAATACACGTCGATTTTTAAAAAAATCGACTTGTAAAAAAGAATGGTGACATTTTCGTAAATTTTTTTTTTGGAATACGCGTCGGTTTGTCCTTAGAACCGACATGCAAAGTCGGACCGGCCAACTTTACACGTCGGTTCTTAGGACAAACCGACGCGTAATCCTTATTTATTTCTTGGGATAATTTATGTATGTGTGTGTGTATATATGTGTCTATAGAAATATATATATATATATATATATATATATATATATATATATATATATATATATATGTATGTCTATATGTATGTGTGTGTGTGTGTACACACACACACACATATATATATTTGTGTATATCTATGTGTGTATATATATTTGTGTGTATATATATGTGTGTGCATGTATATCTATGCATGTGTATATATATTTTTGTGTGTGTGTATATATATATGTTAATTACATGTTAATATGTATAAATGTGTTAATTAAATTTTAATATATATAAATTTGGGTGTTAAATTTATATTGTTGATTTTAAGTTAGTAGATAGATACATTTTAATATTTTAATTATTGGAGTTGAAATTATGAGATATTAAGTTATGAAATCGTAGCTTGACTTTTAGGAATTGAGAATGAATTTCGGATTAAACTTGGAGTAGTTGATGATGTTGAAGTTTGATTGGAGTTGTATTTGATTTTTGAATATGTCGAGTTTGAACATTTTGGTTTATTGTGGCATTTTGATTCTTCCTACAGGTTGGTTAAGTCCAATTTATAGGGAAGGTTCTTTCGAAATTTTTGTATAATTTTGTAAATAAAGAATGTTATAGTTTAAAGTAATTTTCACTATTACAGAATTGACCATACTAAATAAATAATTACATAGAACATTATCATTGTAATAAAATTACGAAGTTTCCAACCTAAAAAAGTATCGTATTTGATTTCAAATATTAATATGTAGTTGGTTTAAAGATGTATCATGAAAAATATTAGCTCAAAACTAATAATTTTTTTTAATTATATCTTCACATATAGGTCATTGATATGGATCAGGGATGGATGTATGACAGACGTAATAGACATGAATATGTAAAAGGTGTTGAAGAGTTTACGAAATGTACGGATGAAAACAACAGAAAGAAAGGTGAAACAATGATTTTGTGTCCTTGTTACGATTGTAAGAATTTGAGAAAGTTTAGTAGTTTTGATCAAGTGAAGAGTCATTTGATTCGTCGTGGGTTTAAGGAAGGTTATACACGATGGATATGACATGATGAGAGTATGCTTCCCAGGACGAGCACTGGTGACGATGTTGGTGATCAGCAGCAGAATAATTCAAGCAATATTTGTGAGAATGATTTGAAAAATGACGAGAATGATATGATAGACGAAATGATGCGTGATATACAAGGGGAATACATTGAAAAGCCTCATGTATTAGATAACTTGTTCAACGATTCTGAGAAGCCTTTGTTTTCTGGTTGTGATAAATTCACTAAATTGTTTGCTGTACTAAAATTGTATAACTTGAAAGCAAGCAATAGGTGGAGTGATAAGAGTTTCACGGAATTATTGGGACTGTTACGAGAGATGCTTCCAGAAGATAACGAACTTACTTGTTCAATCTACGAGGCAAAGAAATTGTTGTGCCCGATGGGTATGGAGATTGAGAGGATACATGCATGTCCAAATGATTGTATACTGTATCGAAATGATTACAAGGACTTGCGTCTATGTCCAAAGTGTGGGGCATCACGATATAAGCGAAAGAACATGAATGATAATTTTGGTGCTAAGAAAAGCCCTCCGGCAAAGGTGTTATGGTATTTACCTGTAATACCAAGATTTAAACGTTTGTTTACCGATGCAAATGATGCAAAGAACTTGCGGTGGCATGCCGACGGGAGAAAAGAAGATGGAAAACTAAGACACGTGGCTGATTCTCCTCAATGGAGGAATATTAACAGGTTGTTTCCCGAGTTTGGAGGCGAAGATAGAAATCTTAGGCTGGGACTATGTACAGATGAGATGAACCCACACGATAATATGAGTAGTCGACATAGCACTTGGCCGGTTCTTTTGAAGATTTACAATCTTCCTCCTTGGTTATGTATGAAGCGCATGTATATCATGTTATCTTTGTTAATATCAGGGCCCAAACAACCGGGGAATGACATAGATGTTTATCTAGCCCCACTAATTGAAGATTTAAAACTGTCGTGGGATGAAGGCGTGTCTGTGTTTGATGCATATACTCAGATGAATTTCACCTTACGTGCTATGATATTTTGCACCGTAAATGATTTTTCAGCTTATGGTAACTTGTCGGGTTATACTAACAAAGTACCTAAAGCATGTCCCGTTTGTGAAGAAGACATAATTGATCTTTGGTTGAAAAACTGCAAGAAAAATGTCTTTATGAGTCATAGAAGATTTCTCCCTACTGACCACCCTTATCGCAAGAAGAAAAAGTCATTCAATGGAAAAATCGAGGCTCGAACAGCTCGCTTACCATTAACAGGAGGTGAGGTATATGAACGAGTTAAAAATTTTGATGTTTCGTTCTGAAAAAACTTTTAAGCCTCCTCCTCAGAAGAGTCTTTGGAAGAAAATGTCCATATTCTGGGATCTACCTTATTGGCAACACTTATCTGTAAGGCATTGTCTTGATGTAATGCACGTGGAGAAAAATGTTTTTGATAGCATCATTGGGACATTGTTGAACATTCCAGGAAAGACAAAAGATGGTATTAAAGTCAGGAAGGACACGGTAGAAATGGGGATAAGGGATCAATTAACACTGCAAGAGTCGAAAAAGCGTACTTATTTACCCCCCAGGTTGCTATACTTTCTCGAGAAAAGAGAAAACAAGTTTTTGTGAGTTCCTGCATGCTATTAAGGTTCCATCTGGGTACTTATCAAACATTAAAAGTCTCGTGTCAATGAAGGACTTAAAATTGGTTGGTATGAAGTCTCATAATTGTCATGTCTTAATGCAACAATTGTAACCAATTGTAATTCAAGGCATTCTCCCAAAACATGTTAGACAAGTCATTATAAAACTTTATTTTTCTTCAATGCAATTTGCAGCAAAGTTGTTGATCCGGAGGTGTTGGATGATTTGCAGGCTGATATTGTTATCACTCTATGTCAATTTGAAATGAATTTTCCGCCATCATATTTTGACGTTATGGTGCACTTGCTTTTTCACTTGTTGAGAGAAATTAAGATTTGTGGTCCAGTATTCTTGAGGTATATGTATCCATTTGAGAGATACATGGGTATATTGAAAGGATATGTGAGAAATCGATTTCGACCTGAAAGCAGTATCATTGAAGGTTATGCTGCTAAGGAGGCTATTGATTTTTGTACTGATTACTTGGATGACGTTGAGACTATTGGTGTTCCTAAATCTCGGCATGATGGAAGACTTGAAGGTAAAGGTACTATTGGATGCAAGTCAATCGTCCACAATGTTGAATTGCGAGATAAAGCACACCTCCTTGTATTACAACACCTTCCTGAAGTTCATCCATATTTGGACGAGCATATGTCCATCATAAGGCAGCAGAATCCTTCAAAAGTTGAAAGTTGGGTAACTAATGAACATAATCGTTCATTTGCAAAATTGTTCAAAGATAAAGTCATGAAAGAATTGTCACAAACGCTGAATACCATTGTTGAAACGGTAAAGTGGTTAGCTTACAGTCCTAGCACGATTGTGAGGTTATATGAAGCATATGACATTAATGGGTATACGTTTTACACTAAACGTCAAGATGATAAGAGTGCGGTGCAAAACAGTGGAGTGACACAAGTAGCACTATCAAGAGATTTTTCAAATGCTAAAGATACCATGCCAGTAGATGCCTCGATGTCCTATTATGGTATCATTGAAGATATTTGGGAACTTGATTATAGGGCTTTCAAGTTTCCTCTCTTCCAATGTAAATGGGTTGATAACCGACGGGGTGTTCGGATGGATGAATTAGGATTCACTATGGTGGATTTCTAACAGTTGGGTTATCTAGACGAGCCATTCATACTTGTATCACAAGCCAAACAGGTATTTTATGTTCTTGATCTTACCGATACTAAGTGGTCAGTCGTCCTTCAAGGCAAGAGACGCATTGTTGGGATTGGTGATGTAGTAGATGAAGAAGATTATGATCACTTTGATGAAACCCCTCCATTTTCTATTGGTATACAAGGGAGTGCAACTTTAGAGGAAGATAACATTGAATCAAATTATATGCGTTAGGATCATGAAGAAGGATTATGGATTGATCGTCGCTCCTGATTATTAATTGTGTGAGTTTATTTACACAGTCTTTGCTTATAACTTTCTTTTATTTTTCGTATATGCTCTATACATTGTTAATAATTTCATTTGTGATTTTGATAACAATAATTTGATATATATATATATATATATATATATGTATGTATGTATGTATGTATGTATGTATGTATACTAATACGTTGTTATATGTGCAGGTACGTTCACAGTGGTCTCAATATAATGGCCGAGTCTTCATCATCTTTAGATGATCATCGTACTACCAGCACAAAAAGGACTAGAGGGCCAACAATGTGCAAAAACATGAAGAAGGTCGGGGAAGTGAATGTCATCGAGTTCGATGAAAAACATAGGCCAATCGGACCAGGCAAGGGGAACTTCAAAAATTATGCCGGGTGTTTGGCCCGTATTCACGTTGACATAAACATCAGTGATTGGTACAAGGTTGATCCCGACCTTAAGGACGTGATGTGGGAAGAAATAAAGGTACTATCACTTCATACATGATTAATTGATAACGTTTCATAATTTTTTTCTATAACATCGCATATTATATTCGCTTTTAGAGGGAGTTCAATATCCCCAATGACGCAGCCAAAAAAAGGGTGTTGAAAGTTGCGGGGATGCGATGGAAATATTTCAAGACTCGGCTGGTTCATGATTATATTACACATGACCACCCGAAATATACATCTCCTACGCAGCTTTACTATTTTATAACAGAAGAGTAATGGGACTCGTTCAAGAAAGAAATCCAGACTGAGAAATTTAAGGTATATATATTTAAATGTACGCATGTGATTTATTGAGTTGAAAATTAAATACTTGATGTGACATTTTTCAGGAAAAAAGTAAGAAGGCCAGGGATGCTCAATTGCGAAACAAGCATCCACATTATATGGGCTCAGCTGGTTATGCGGGGATGAAGCCACAGTGGCTAGTCAGTGACCCACTGTCTTCTAGTTCTTCATGTGACATGATTAGCTCGTCAATTGTAAGTGAGGATCGAATTTTAGATTGAATTCAAGCTAGATCTAAGAAGAAAGAAGATGGAAGTTATTACATCCCCAACAAGAAAACGAGGGGGTGTTTGACAAAATTGTAAGTATATCATGATTATTTTTTCATAATTTTAATTCAAATTTACTTAAATATATACTTATACTTATATTTCATTTTTCTGTTAATAGGTTGAAAAAGCTGAACAGTCCACGCAGGGGACATTTGTGACAAGTAGATATCATGATATTTTAAGTGAAGCCCTTGGTAAGCCGGATCACCTTGGTGGGTGAGGGGGTATGGCGTCTATGTGACCACAAGGGATGTTTACGGCAGGCCTGATGATTACATTAGACATTCGTATGGGGTCGTCTTAGTAGACGATATTAAGGAGATGATCAGGCCAGAGATGGAGGATAGTATTGTCGAGCGGTTCAGGCATCAGACCATGTCGGAGATGCAGAGTAAATTCGATACTATGCAGAGGGAGTACCATAGTATGTAGACTAAATACGATGCTATCCTCCAGCGCCTGGGCTTAAATGTTGAGGCCGAGGTGGACGTAACTCCACAGCCTCGACCACCAACTCCCAGCAGTTGCCACTCCGTAGATCCAGATCCATTTCATGGACTTCATGTATTTAATGTTAAGTTATTTAGAATTTTTTAACATTATTTATATTATTTCAACTGGAAGTTGCTAACATATATGTTCAATGATGTTGTACAATAGAAGCCGACTCCTTGTCGTCTCGCCATAAGTCTTAATAGTGAGAAATAAATAGTAGCAAGCGGGATGGTTTATCCAGCCGGACCCGACACGGTGGTGCATCATCAACCTCTTTGGCCTCATCATGCTAAGGTGTCCATTGATCACATTGTCGATGGTGCAGAATATTTTTGTATTCCAGTGTCATCTCAATACCACACCACAGTGGGGGAAGCTATTTGAAGCTTCTCGCAATGGCCTAAGGAGTTGGTGATTTTTGGAGAGGTCCAAACATTTAGTTATATAAAAGTTTCTGTCAATATTAATTTCTTTAAAATTTGTACAACAACTGAAGATGATAAAAATTATCTTGTTACAGGAAGAGCCACCACAACAGGCAAAAAAATTGAACGAAGGAAAAACACCCCAGAGTTTCAAAATGTCATCCACATAGCGACCTGCGATTGTTGACGATGAGGCGTTGCAACAGTTGGGTGATGATTGTAAAATGTTACACACTCTGGTCATTCAATTGCCTGTTGGTGATGTTCAATTTTGCATTCGAGGATGGTTTTTATGTTACAGTCGGAGACATCACCGACTTGCTTACGATGCAATGGTTGAATACATCTATCTTACAAGTGTTTTCATTGTAAGACTTCTGATAAAAAATTATAACTTCAATTTAAATCATTATTTTATTTCTATTTATTGGTATTATTATTTTTTAGGTACCTTCATGAGTTGTGTCAGGAATACGGTATTGAATCGATTGGATTCATGTCTCCGACACACATTGCATCGATTTCAGTAAGAACAAATGCAAATGGTGTTATAAATTACTTGACCAGCACCATGAAGGCAATGAAAACTAAGAAATTCATTCTAGCACCGTATTTTCAGGAGTAAGACCATTGATATTCTCTAATTTTTAACCTAATTTGAATGATATGATATTTAAAGTTGTATTTACATGTTCATAATACGTAGGAATCACTGGATGTTGCTAGTTATTTCTCCTGAGAAGAATACGGTGTACTTCTTAGATTCACCTGCTGTATCTAAGCGTGACTTGGATTTCAAGCCGATATTGAACACGTAAGTTAGGAAACTTTTCATGAAATAATTGTGGAGTTGTGGTGAAATTGATGCATTTATGTTGTGATTGTTGAGAAGTTGATAGTTTTGAATAGCAGGGTCCCCCTCCAGGTTGGATAAGTTCAATTTATAGGGGAGACTCTGCCAAAATTTCTGTAGGAAATTTGAGTCATATTATTATTTTGTAGCTTGTTGATATAATTTATTGAAATTTTAGGGCTTTCAAAACGTATTGGACAGTCGGAGGCATGAGGACAAAATCCAATACAACGTGGAAAAACGTAAAAGTATGAAAACACGGATTTAAAATTAATTAAAAATTTTTGAATTATTTCTATATTTTATTTAGTTTGATTACTAATATTGTTAGTTTTCAATGTGAATATTTCAGTGTCCTCAACAACTTGGAGGGTCTGAGTCTGGCTACTACGTTATGAGAAATATGTATGAGATAGTCACAAAACACTTTCAACTTACTTCGTTAGAAAATGTATAAGTCATTGAAAATGAGAATTTTAATAATGACTTTATATTTTATGAAGAAATAACTAATAATTCATTTTGATTGTTTGTAGGCATTTAAAGAATATTATTCAACGGAGGAAGTAATCGAGATTCAAAACTTATGGGTAAAATACTTCGTTCATAGGTTTGTATAAATCGAAGCGTAATCAAACTTGCATTTACATATATATATATATATATATATATATATATATATATATATATATATATATATATATATATATATATATTAAATTTGTATCTTAAATTAACAATTTTGTAAGTATAATTGTTGTTAATTTAATTTTATTACGTATATGCCGATTATATATATATTTGGTGATGCGCATGTTCAAGTTACCGCAAGCTACGTCCTGATCACTGCAGGTCACGACTTGCAGTGGCCTGAATCATTACAAGTCACGTCCAGGTGACTGCAGGCCACGATGTGCAGTGGCCTGGGTCATTGCAGGACACGTCCAGGTCACGACATGCAGTGGTCTGGGTCATTGCAGGCCACGTCCAGGTCACTGGTGGCCACGACATGCAGTGGCCTGGGTCATTGCAGGGCACGTCCAGGTCACTGCAGGTCACGTCCAGGTCACTGCAAGCCACGACCTGCAGTGGCATAGTCATTGTAGGTCATATAATGGGAAAAAAAAAATTTAGGCGTCGGTTCTAAATTAGAACTGACGCCCAAAACATACTTTGGGCGTCGGTTTTAAATTAAAACCGATGCCCAAAGTTATTTTTTTTTTACTTTAGGCGTCGGTTCTAAATTAGAATCGACACCCAAAACTCACTTTGGGCGTTGATTTACTGCGTCATCGGCGTCGCCGCTACAACAGACGCGTATTCCGTTTTCCAACCGACGCGTATTCCAGTTTCTGTACTAGTGAAGATTAATAGAAATAAATGAAATAAGACAAGAAGAAATATTTTTGACGAGAATCATAAGACGATTATAATTCCGCATATAATTCTCTAAGAAAATAGAGAGTGTGTTCTGCGCACCTTAGTGAAATTGGCATCAGAGCCCTTTTACGAACCAAAAAATCATATTGAATTTATTAGAAGAAGAAAATATAATTGAGTAATTTCTAAAAAATGTAAAAAAATATAAAAAATCAAGTTATCCTTATTTACCCAAAAATAATTTGAAAGAAGGATTTGAAGAAATGAATAAGAAATTGAAAAATTTAGAATATAATTTACAAATAGGAAACGCTATATTAGATAAAAATCTAAAAGGAAAAGACAAAATCATAATTAATCCGCCTCAAGATTACAGAAGAAAAATTAAAGATAAAAATAAAGGAAATGAAAAAATACCTGAAATAAAATAATTTATGATAACAGATGTAGAAGAATTAGAAAGAAAATTCTTAGAATTTACAGGAAAGGAATATGATGAATATAAAAATTAATTAGAAGAATTAACAAAATAAGAAGAAAATTTTAAAATGAATACAAACCCGTCTGCAAGTAACGTAAAAGAAGAATTTAGTAGTAATGAAGATACAAGTAATCCATATGGAACTTACATACCTAGAAAAGAAGGATTCCAAAGATATAGGAAAACCCAGAATAGATATAGTGAGAATATTAGAAAACAATCCATAAAAGAAGTTAATACAACATAATCATATAATGAACCAATCCACACAACATGAATATGGTTAGATTTAGACTGTGTAGATACAAACAAAGCTATTAAAACATGGACAAAAAGTACTGATTTAGCAATACAATTTAATAAATGGGACACATATATAACATTTGGATTTTAGAACATACATTCAGAGGTATAGTATCAGGAGGTGGAGAAAACTACCTTTAAATATAAAAAGAAGAATAAAATATGGAGAAAACACAACTGATGCAATAGATAATAGAAATAATCTAAATGATCAAAGTATAAGAGATATATTAAATAGGTTGGAAAGAGCCCTCAGAATAGAATTTTTAGGAGATATGTACACAATTGATGAAGAAACTAGAAAACAAGATGAATATAATGAAGGAATGATTTTTTATGAAAAATTTAAGAATATGCGATATGTGCGAATTAGAAAGATATACATGTAAAATTCAAGAATTATATTATACAATCAGCCAAGGAGATTATACAGATAAAAAGCATATAAAATAAGGAAGAATTCTTTATGTTGTTACAAAGATATAGGTCAAACAGAACAATTTGGATGTCATAAGAAGAAATATAAGTCATATAAAAAACATAAAAGAAGATTCAAAAACTTTAAAAAGTTTAAGAAAAGAAATTTCAAGCCCCATAAAAATATTTCAAGTAAAGAAATTGGTCTGAAAAACCCAAAAAGAAATATATAAAAAGATGTAGATGCTTCATTTGTAATGAAGAAGGACACATAGCCCCCCAATGTCCTAAGAGAAATGATAAATAGAATATAAAAACTCTCAAAGTTTATGAAGAATTTATAGATGATAGTGATATAGAATCAATTGAGTATTTTGAGGATTTAGACAATGAATGTAGCATTATTTATGAGTTGGAAACATCATCATCAGATGAAAAATCTGAAGAAGCTGAAGAAAATATAAATATGAATGAAATTCAAGAAGTATAAAGATTAAATATTGAAACAACTGACTCAGTAGAAGGAATTTGTCAAGAAATTACATTTGATAGCAAAAGATATAAGGAGATAACTAAAAGAATCTTAGACCTACAAGAAAAAGATGTATTTCATCAAGGATTCTTAGGAATACTCCCTAGGATGAACAAAACAATTGTAAGTATGAATTATAAAGAAATCCCAATTAATATAGAAGATATAGTGGGAAAAACCAGAATCCCAATAATTACTAAAGATTGGGTAAAACAAAAATTATCCAATATCCCAGAAAATATTAGGAAGAAGTTAAAATGTATTGAAATTGGAGGAATCCAAATTATGATTAAAGGATTTTTTAGAGAAGGTATGAATATACCTATTGAAATTTATTGCATGGATAACAGAATTCTACAAGATCCTATAGATGCTCTATTAGGAACTGTTGTAGGAAATCTAGTTTATCAGAAGATAATATTTACAGTAAAACCAAATTATGCAATCTCAATAACAAATGAAAATATAGACCAAAGTTTCAATCTCTATTATAGAATTGGAAACTTGAAAATGTTACATAAAAGTAAGGCTATTAGTATAAGCATAAAATCAATATTTGTTTTTAGTACTGGCCATTATAGCAATTTAAGAAAATAATAGATAACATAATAATATACAAAGATTTTGATGAATTGGCACAATATATTCCGCTTAGAAAATATAAGGAACATGAAGTTACAATACCAGAACAAATAATGCTTGATTTTCACAAACAAGCTAAAGAAATTAATTCTGAAGGAAGAATAATAAAAAAAAAAAGGTAGTGTGAGGCTACAAGGAGAAAATATTATTACAAGATTCCCACATAGCGGGAAATGTTAATATAGAACGACTTAAAAATCAAAGTCTTGATGAACTAGCAAGCTCACAATATTATATCAAGACTAGATATATCAACCAAGAAGGGATAAAAAAATGATCTTCTTGTCCTTATAGATACATGAGCAAATAAAAACCATTTAGATGCTAAATTTGTTAGTCACCTACAAGATTATGAGTTACCACAAAAATATGTCTTTAAAGATTAATTATGATACAACCTTGAAATAAAAAGATATCTGAGTTTCTCTCTTATAATTATAGGAGAGGATCAAGGTGAACATAAAACAGAAATAATCTTATATAAAGATGATAATTATGGATTTAGCCAAATACCTACATTACTAGGAATGAGCTTTCTTGGAAAAGTAAGCCCTTACAAGATATGTCAGGGATATATAAAAATAACACTTGAAGGAAATCCAGTTATTATACCAAGGATAGATGAAAATATGAGATCATTGTTACCATGGAAAGGATAATAAATACCAATCCCATGAGTCCATATATTGAAATTATACTCAATTAAAAAAATTATTGTAAAATAAAATTTCATGCTTATTTAGATACAGGAAGTACTATAAGCCTTTGCTTACCAAATGTACTACCATCTAAATATTGGAAATATGACTCAAAGAAAGTTAGATAGGGATCACAAACCAACACTTCTTACCAACTACCCAAAAAGTTGTTAAGAATGGATATGAAGATATTGTTAACATGATTTCTTACAGAAAAGCTAAATGATATAAAGAAATATTTGATAATTTAAGTCAAGTAATTTCTGAAAAAGAAAAAAATTGGTTATATCCTTTAGATAATCATGTAATCTACTCCAATGCAAGATTACCATCTACAGAAGTAGATATCTGTGAATTTGACCACATACTTGAGAAAATTATTATCAATGAAGTAAGTGGAAGTGGAACTATGCGCAAAGAGTTATGAAAGATAATGTGGGACCATCCAGAGCATATGTGTGAACACTGTCTTATTGAAGATATGAGTCATGCATCACTCGATAGTACAGAATTCCGAGCAGAGTTCTTTGACTCAAGGATGGAAAAATAATGCTGCCAAATAGTGACCCTTTATCACTACTTTAATAAAGTCATTTATTAAAGAAAAACTGTGGTCACTAAACAACAAGAAGATAGCTGCCATTACAAAGACCTTTCACTCACTACTTTAATAAAGTATCTTTATTAAAGAAAAGTTGTGGTGTTTAGTCACAATCCGGAAGATAACTTGAAGCCAGCTAGCAAGAAAGATAAATGCACCGAAAAAAGTGGTTGATGACTACTCAATAAGAAATTTATTGCAGAAGGGATAATGGTCCTTTCTTGTCACAAAAAAGGAGAGGAAAATAATTCATGACCTCTATAAAAGGGGAAGAGATTGAGTAAAGGGACATCCCGAAATATCTGAATCAAGTACTTGTACTATTTTATTCAAAACTTGTTTACACCACTTGTATTCAAGAAAAATATTGGTAGATAGTCTGAAGATATCAAAGTTTGTAATAAGTTAATCACTTATGGAGTTCTAAACTTCTTAAGGTGAGTACCAAAGGTGTCTGTATATAGTTTGCAGTATGTGCAATGTCAATTTATGAATGAAATGATGTTTGAATTTTTATCAAAGCTTTCTTAAAAAATGTTTTCGTTAAGTTTTTCATGACCCCCGACAGTATTGATATTTTCCAAAATGAGTTTTCTTCGTTGAAGAATCTGTTGCTCAGCAGAAATCCCGTCAGCCTTTTGATGTGTTATGGCGTTTTGGGATAATATTTGTGCTTTGTTTCAATTTTAAAACTTGTTTTTTAAAACATGTAGTTTTGGAAAAGTTTTAAGTAAGATCTTCCTGAAAGGAGTCGAGATAGGGGTGAAAACTTTTTGTGGAATCAGTTGTGGACTCAATTTATTAAAAAACATCTAATTTTCATTTGATTCAAAGGATTGATTAAGTACATGCAAGGCAGTTATAGGACTACACTGGAGGGAAATCCTGCTTATCTCTATTTGATTACTGTAAGCTTACTTAATGTCATTTACATACTTTGATTACATGTTTTTAATTATATGCTTCTACATGCTTGTTATTTTTAATTATAAACAATGATGATAAAGAAGATATTGAGAGACTTAGAGTAGTTAAAGATAATACTTTTGATTTAAGATCCAGAGAGATAGAAAAACTTCCCAGAGAATTAAAATAAGAAAATAATCAAGAAAAGTGGGAAAAAAAAAATACTAAATACCATCATATATCATTAGTATGAACAACAACAACATCTAATTTGGTTATAAGAAAATACTGAAATTAGATTCCCAGGTTTAGTTTTACGAACCTTAGATCAAGAAAATAGAATAGTTAGACATAGTCCTGATTAACATTATCGTTTGAATTTATGAACACTTCAGAAACATCCACTTCTAGTGATTGTGATAAACTGTATTTAGATGATAAAGATATTTCGTTTTTATTAACTATTACTGAAAAATATCAAGACATATATTCTGTTGCCCAATTCAAATTAAAAGAAATATATATAGATATTGATTATGCTTGCATAAATAATATAAGATTCAACTCTATTGAAATTGCCAAAAATATAAATATATGTTATAATATATCACTCGAATATAAGGATATAGAAGAAGTTTTGGAAGAAATAGTACTAGGATATATAACTAAATAAGATCATTTTAAAGTCTTTGAAAAATTATCAAAATATAAAGAGTTTTAGAAGTGTAAGAATTACGAAAAGTCCAAATAATTAATCTTGAGTTAAATCAACCAGAATAAAGAAAGAACATATATTGGAATTTATTCATTGAAATTTATTCATTAAAAGTAATTTTGACTTTTCAATAGACAAATTTATATATTAAAGTTATTTATTGACAAGCCTATTTGTCTATAAACTCCTATATTTTTTATTTTGATGATTTTGACTCTTGACTTTTCTTTGTTCCGTGATATTTTTGAACTCTTTTTCATCGTGACTTTTCTTTTATCTTTTTAAGATATTTTCATGTGGGTTCATTTGTATTTTGCCCACTCTAGTTTATTGCTCTTTTCCAGTTTTGAGTTGAAATTCTGATGGGCTTGTTGAAACTCAGTCCGAAAAGTAGATTTGATTTTCGTTGCGGTTAGTTTTTTCATAAGATTTATGGTCGTGGGTAATTTGTGTACATATTTATCGCGGTTAGTATTTATTAAGTTCGTCACAATTTATGGATCTTAAAAATAAAGGCTAGCTTTAGTTTCATGTTTCAGTTTGATGAAATTTCTATGCTACTTTGATTTTATTCGGATTTCTTGCATTTTTAGTGCATGTAAAATTTCTTAATTATTGAATATAGACTTTTATCTCTATAGGTATATGTTTAGAATGAGTAAAAGATTGTGACAGGAAACTGTGTTGATCTGAACTATTTTTTGGTGATTGCATAAAACAGTTGGCTTCGAATTAGTTTGGGACTTTGTTATATGCTTGCTTGATTGAAATGGGAAGTAATTTAAACTTCAAGACTATGGGAAATTATTCGCTGGCGGAAGGCGGTGGTGGAAGGCTGCCGAATAGTTTTTCATTGAGGCGGCAGCCATCGACGTATTCGTTGACATTTGACGAGTTTCAGAGTAACATGGGGAGTTTTGGAAAAGTCGGTTCAATGAACATGGATGAGTTGCTAAAAAACATTTGGAGTGCCGAGGAGAATCAAACTATGGGGTCCATTAGTGGATGCGGTAGGGGAGGGGGAGGCCAAGAAGGGGGTGGCAATTTGCAGAGGCAGGGATCATTGACGCTTCCACGTACACCGAGTCAGAAGACGGTCGATGAAGTTTGGAAGGATATTATAAAAGAGTGTGGCGTCGGGAAGGATGGGAGTGGTAGTGTTGATGGCCCAAGTACGATACCTCAGAGGGAACCAACTTTCGGTGAGATGACACTTGAGGATTTCTTGATGAGAGCTGGGCTTGTGAGGGAAGATGATCAGTTAGCTGGAAAGCCTAATGATATTGAATCTTTTGGTAACTTGGCATACACCGGGAATAATCCTGTTCAGGGATTTGGATACCAAAATGCAGGTGGGAATGTGGGGGTGATGAATAATAGAATTGCGGAAAATAGTAATGAAACAGCCATGAAATCAACTAATTCACAGTTGAATGTAAATGAGGTGAGATCTACTTCACATTTACAACGAAGCCAACAGCAGCCTCACCCTCACCCTCAGCCTCAACAGCAACAGCAACTTCTTCCCAATGAGCCTGTTTTGCCTTACAGGTCTCCCTTGGGTATATCGAATGGTGATCAATTTGGTAGTCCAATAATTAGGGGTGGGACTGGTAGGATTTATGATTCGGGAATGAATAATAATTTGGTCCAAAGTGCAACACTGCAGGGTGGAGGATTGGGAATGGTTGAATTGGGATCCGTGGTAGGAGGAGTTGCAATGGGATCTCCAGTCGTTTCATCAGATGGGCTTGCGAAGAGTAATGGAGATGCATCTTCTCTTTCACCAGTACCGATTATGACTAATGGTGGTTTGAGGGGTAGGAGAAGCGGTGCTGTGGAGAAAGTTGTTGAAAGGAGGCAGAAGAGAATGATCAAGAACAGAGAGTCAGCAGCAAGGTCGCGGGCTCGAAAGCAGGTATTATCTCAATTTATTTGTACAAGAATTATGTTTATATTTTCAAATTATCAATATTGGTATGCTCGTACATGCCTATTTTGATGAAACATGTTGAAATAGTTGATTTCTGAATTCTTAATATGAGATTTAACTAAAAATTTAATGAAATGCTCCAAAATCCATTCTAAGCAATTTGTTCTCTCTCGTGCGGGGTTGTAGGACAACGATTGAATGTACAATCCATTGTTTTCCTACTAGGAGTGCAACTTACCTTTTATTTTTCCCCATTTCTCTCGATAGGTAGATAGATGTGGTACCAGGCACAAAGTTGAGAAAATAAGTAACTGGCTAGGTTAAGAGACAATGATTTTCATCTAATTGTCCCTTTCGGATTATGATGATCATTGACATTCTGCTTTTATCACGTTGCATCCCTCAAACTTAAAAGAATGGATATCTTATGCAGCAGAATGGTAATGTGATAGAGATCTAGTGTGACGAGATGAATACACGTCTTGAGAAGTTTAAAGCTTCCTTGTGCTACAAGGTCATGTAGTATGTGCTTTAAGAGACAGCAACAATTTGTATTACTCCCGCAATTGTTACACAAAATTAACAGGCTTCCCGACGGTAAATATAT
Source organism: Ligustrum vulgare (assembly GCA_963555705.1). Classification (NCBI taxonomy): domain Eukaryota; kingdom Viridiplantae; phylum Streptophyta; class Magnoliopsida; order Lamiales; family Oleaceae; genus Ligustrum; species Ligustrum vulgare. The sequence goes on along the minus strand of OY743173.1, from coordinate 33,128,991 downwards.
ATTTATTAGTCAATTTTGGTATGTTTAAAGCACATATTTAACTTCCGTTAAAACATTTTCATTTTGGCATTTTTCAGGCATACACTACGGAGTTGGAAGAAGAAGTTGCAAAACTGAAGGGCGAAACCCAGGAATTGAGAAAGAAACTGGTAAGCGTTAATGTGATTTCTCTCCATTTCCACTTCTGTATATTCGTATTCTTATTAAATAAAATGAAATCTGATTTACAAGTATATTCGCTGGTCTTCTTTTCTGCAGGCAGAAATGATGGAAATGCGGAGGAATCAGGTACCTCTATCACCCTTAATCTTTCCCTTAAGAAAACACAATTTTCATGGTATTTTATGAAACTTTTTTCCCCGTCCAATTGTTAATTTTCAATATTGGGTTAAGATAGAACTCATTGGTTTTACTTTTACTTCATCTTCTATATCCTTGCAATTTTCACAGAGCATGTTTGGCTTAGCCTAAAGAAACACACAAGTTACTTTAAGTAACTTAATTAACAAAGGTGTTTGGATACGTTACTTTTTTCTTACGTCTATGTTAAAGTTACTTATTTTGGAAGTTAATTTTTATTTAACTTTGACCAATAAAGGAATTATTTACTTACTAGTATACATTTTAATCTTATCCAAAAATTCTCATAGTAAAGGCAAAGTTCTTATTTTTTCTTGTGTTGTAACGTGAATCATTGTGTTTATGACACGGTCCTTGTAAGGCACTTCTCAAATAAAATGCAGCAGAAAACAGTGGAAAAGGGTTGGATAACATAAAAGCCAATAGAAATTTGCAATCCTCGAAAGAAAATTCAGAGAATTTTGTTATTGTAAAGTGCACTGATGCTAAATAGACTTGTAGGACTAGCACACAGCAAGCCTATCGTAGGCATAAGAGAACTTAACTACCAACCTCGTTAAACGCTGGACTTTTTAAATAGAGAAATAAAATTTCTAATAGGTAAAATTACTCTCAAGTTAAAACTTTTAAATTAAACTAATACCCCCACAAATAAATATCTATCGTTATTTTTCTACCTATTAACTCTTTGATTTTTGTGCTTAGAATGTGTTGACCTTGAATCAATCCATATTCTAATTGTTGTGTCTTCCAATTATAATCATAACTATTATTATTATTTTGCATTTGACTCCCTGAGTCCTCTCTCAAACTAATATGTGCAGACGTGCAGAAATTAATTCGGAACTCTTGAAGTGTCAACTAATTAATGTAGTTTCCTTGCTCTTCGGTTTCCATCTTTTTCAAATTGTTCTGTTACTCTCTTTTCTTACCTTCGACATCATTATTAATAGACTGTTGAAAGTATTCTTTACATCTATGCTAATTTTTGCCATATCATTCCTTCTGAAGGTCGCTTCTGATGAATACATTTATTTACATATATGTTAATTTGATCCACGTCTTCCTGATTATATGATGTATATCATCATTTCATCTTGGGGAATATTCACCATACTTGAGGTTAACATACAAAAATCACATTCTCAGTAAGAGTAACATGCACGGGAAAGAGAGAGAGATTAGTCATGCATAAATGCTCATATATTTTTAATATCATGCAATCATTATTAACTCCTCTGAATGGAAACACTCTTGTTCTGGTTGCAGTACAGTTGATTTTTTCTTGATTGATTGAAAGGAGGAACAATTTTTATTTTTTAATTTTTTAATTTTTTTAATTTTTTTGGTGCTCGACTTTAGGGAGAACTCAAGTTTAAGCTGAAAGATATGGTTGGGGGGTTGTCTTTATAGTTTGGCAGACTTTTAACATAATCGGTACAAATGCATATCGAAAATACATGATGCCACCTCTGATAGATTATGTTGAATTTAACTATCAACATGGTTGCACTATGGGGATTACTTGGTGCTGCATGGCCTGTTTAAGCTGCATTTTGGCTCAAACAAATTGTCATTGGTTACATTTGATGATGGCAGGTACTGGAGATGATGAACCAGCCACACACAAGTAAAAGACAGTGCTTGAGACGGACTCAGACGGGTCCATGGTAAAGGGTTAACTGGCTAAGATCCAGGCTTTTGTAGATCGGGAGTTTTGCTTTTTGTTGGTTAGTGCTTCCAGATACTTTCGTATCCTTCGTGCAGAGAAGATTTTACGGAATCAGACAGGTCCATGAATGCATTTCACACGAGTAGTGTGCTCAGCACGGGTTGAGTTGAATGTTGGTTCCATACCAAATCAACTTTTTTTGAAAATCCATACCAAATAAACATTGTTTAATTTGTTGGAATCAATAAAAAGAATTATATTTTAATTTTATCCATCGAAAGTACTGACTATCAGTAAATCAAAAATATTTCACGTATAAAAAAAACCTTGAAATGCAATTATCTAAAAGTCATCGGGAAGTACAATTACTGCTACGTTCGCTAATCACCAAAAGGGTATATTGATTAGGCATTGTTTGTATGTGTTTGGTAACTTGTTTATAACTACATGTTTTACATCGAGAGAAAAAAAAAAAAAAGATATTATAAATAATATGATGGCAGCCAAACATTATCTTAGTTGAAATATCATTTTAATTTTTGGAAGTTTAATTTTTAAAGTTCATGGATGAATATAGGTAGTAATAGTATTGACTTCTGACTTTAATTAAAAAAAAAAAAAAGGTACTGAATTCACTTTTCAATTACACATTTATCTCAAAAAACTCAAATTATTTATTTATAAACAATATCAAATTCCAAACACTGTTGAGTTAATTTTCTTTTTTTATTTTAAATTATAACAAAGTCTCGTTTGACAGTTCATTTATAAACATGTTTTGTTTACAAATAAGTCAAATATTGTTTTCTCCGCGAAATGTGATTTGAAAAATGATTTAAAAAAAAAAATGTGTGATTAAAAAATTTGACTTAGAAAAATGTTTAAAAAAAAAAAACGTATTAATAACAAGTTTACCAAATAGGGGCTTAAAGTAATAACTATGAGCTCAACGATGTAAAATTTTGTATAGTATTGCACCGGGAAGCTTGGAGCCCATCGAAGTTGCTTATTTTTTAGCCTTGTTTTTAAAGTGGAAAATTACATACAACTCTTCATTCTAAGTTTCAATTTAAAAAATTAGGCATAGAAAGATTTATTTTTACAAATAGGGTGTTAATTCATTTAATAATAATATTAATAAATTAAAATAAATCTACATCACTGTCAAATACAAACCCTAATTTTCTAATTTTACTCTCTCCTCTCCCTTTTCCCTCTTTCCTCTCAATTTCCCCACCTCGATCAGAAATAGTAGACTGCGGAGGAAGAATCATCGTTGCGTTCAACTCCTTCAGTACGCGACTCAGTTGTTGCGGTCGACTTTGGTAGCACGCAACCCCTCCGTCAGCTACTGCACAGAACCCCTCCACTAGTCACCTTTGGTTTGTTGCGCGATGCGCCCTTCACTAATCGTAAGTAGCACGCAACACCACAGCTTTAGAACCATCGCTCACCGCCATGAGTATTTCCAATTGATATTAGGTCCATTTGGCTCGATTTTAGGGTATGTGTAGTATAGTGCTGATATTCGGGCGGGTGTTACAATGGTTAGATCTACACGAGATGATGGTGCGATGCTAGGCTTTGGAGCGGTGGTGTTTCCAAAGGTAAGGATTGCAATGATGACCAACCATCTCTCTCTCTCTCTCTCTCTCTCTCTCTCTCTCTCTCTCTCTCTCTCTCTCTTGCTCGTTGGTTGAGGTGGTGGGGGGTAGAAAGATGTTGTCGACGTGGTGGTGGGGAGTACGTTGACGAGGAGGTGTGATGATTCACTGTGTTCGTTGTGTTGGTGTTGCTTCGAGGTAGTGGTTGTCGTCGCCGACAGGCAGGAAATTTGGATATTCCTTCATTTTCACTTCCTATAGTGTTGTGATGTAATCTTTGTTGGTACTAAGTGGGTGATGGTGGAGAGGTGGATGTCATGGTGGTGATGTGACGATGCATTGTGTTGGTTGTGGTTGTGTTGCTTCTAGGTCGACCAGGTGGTGGTTACAGTGACGATGCACCATGTGTGATTGTGATTGTTGTGTGTGGTTGTCGTGATGGTGGTGGACTGCGGCGGTAGCGACGACAAGACAATAATAGTGGAGGAAAGTAATTAGTTTGGAAGGTGGCAGGTTAGATTGGGTTGGGATGGGTTGGGGATGTGGTGTAGGGTAGATTTGGGGATTGGAGTTGGAGTTGGGTGACTTGAATAGTGATTGTAATCAATTATAAGTAATTGTGACTAAAATATCGACTTTGTGTGACTTTTAAGACTTGTGACGAGTATGAAATGTAATCAATTATTAGGTAAATGTGATAAAAAAAATATTAACTAATTATAATCAAGAAAACGAGTAAGTTGTAACCCATAAATAAATAATATATGACCAATTATTAGGTAACTGTAACCAACTTATTGATTAATTATGACTTTGTGCGACTTGTGATAACTACATCATGTGACCAATTTTTTAGGTAATTGTGATCAAAATGTTGAGTAATTGTAACTTTGTAGGACTTGTGACGAGTACGTAGTGTGACAATTTGATTTGCGTCAACCGTGACTTTGTACGACCCTTCTAGTATGAAACGTGACCCGTTTAATTAATTTATATGTTAATCAAAAGTAGTACTGGTTTGAACCGACCATTAATTCGTTACTAGAAGCCATTGGAGGTATTAATGACACATCTATTCCAATTATTACACTTTCGCAATTAACCTCACCAACCCTCAAATCAATTACACCTTATCATAATTTTCCGACCCACCCCTAAAATTTCCCTACCCCCGTCACATTCTTCACGATAAGTACTCTGCAATTTTCCATTCCCAACCTTTAGAAGATCTAATTCGTAGTAGCATCTTTCTCAGCTTTCTTCTCGACAACCCCTGCACACAAGGTACCAAACCTCATAGTGGCATCCAATTTATTTGCTCGACCATCACCTGGATTCTACCGCATCAATAGGAAAATCGGGGTTTTCATCATCCCCACTAAGAACCGCATTAACTATAATGGATTTTGGAAATCACTCTTACGGACATTACTCGGACTCCATGGTACGATAGTTTCGAATAGTTCATGATTCTTGAAATCAATTACATACTTTAGTTTTGAAATATGTAACGCATTGCTTCCCCAACCTGTACAACCCCACTAAAATATCCTAATCCGTTTGACCAGGGGTGGAGTCCGGATGAAAATATTGTGGGGGCAAACTAGCAGAAATCAAAACAATAGGGGCAGAAGAACAAAAAAAAAATGGAGTTTGAAAAGTAAATAATAAAAAAAAATTGGACTAAAACACAAAAAATTACAAAGTTGGGTGGGAGCAGGAGACACCACTGCCCCCATAGTACACCCGCCACTGTGTTTGACCTTGAGGATCCCCAACAGCCACCACTAGAAGCTATTGACTGGAAGTGTGCGGGGGTGGAATGAGAGAGAAAAGTGCATTTTTCGTTGGAGCAACCGACCTAGCAAAGTTTGATTGTTAGGTTAATGATGTCCATTGATTTTTGCTTTTGGGAAAATTTGGATCCTAAAACTCCCATTTCTGCTCTTGCTACCTTATGTAATAGGACTTATAAAAAGGAAAAGGTAAACATTCACACGTTCAAACTTTCTTCTGAACAGGGCCATTTTTAAGAGTTCGTATTGAAAGCAAGGATTTATGCATAAAATATTAATCCCTGTTTGTGTAGCACTTATGCTTGATCTAGAATGGACGCCTAGTTAAAAACCAAATGAATTATTTCTTATATTAAACCCTGTTTGTGTAGCATGCATCAATGAATCTGTTTGTTTGCGCAACAAATATTAATCCATGTTTATGTAGCACTTGTATATGTGGTGTTTGATTGCTCGATGAATCTGTTTTTGTTTTTTTTTATGTTTTGTGTGCTCTATCAATGAAACTTTATTTTTTATGCAAGAAAATAACAAGTATGCCAAATTCAAAGATCGTGACTATGGTGGAATTTAAAATACCTACAGCTGTTTGTTTGGGGACTGTTACAATTCGCCTACATGCGTGCTCACTCCAACGAAGATGTCACGTCATGGTTTCAGACTTGGTCCCGATAGCAACTAGGAATTCCTTAATGATAAATTTCCACAGAGAGCTCCGACTCAAGCGACGGTCCAACACATGAAAAGGGAAATTGCTCAATGGACATCTTGAAACAACTAAGTGGGGACAAGCTCAAAGAGAAGCAAGCCAAGGAGAAGACCAAGAAGAAAACATATGGAGCGAGGGAAGTGACTGCAACTTTGGACCAGCTTGTTGGCATGGAGAATAATATGGAATCCATGAGCCAAGCTAGTGTGAAGAATACCATCATGGTTGAGGAAAGTGATCTAAAAGGCGTAATGCGTTGCATGGTCGAGGTAGAGAATCAAGAATCACAAGCTTAAGTGTGATAATGCGGAGAATATGCGTCATAATGCGTTTTGTACTTTTAATATTATTTTAAGTATAATAAAAAGATATCTATATTAAAAAATCAAAATTTTTACATTAAAATAAACATACACATTTACTATTATATGGTCAATGGATTAGACACTAAGTAGAGGAGTTTTTTGAGGTCTTATTAAATTCATTGAGGAACCACTTATTTTGTAAAAATGCGCTTCACACAGACACAAATAGCATAAATAATTAAATTCATCGAGGAATACAAGCCCCATACTTCAATCAAAACCCTCATACTTTAACTTTAAAGCTTCACAAATACACAAATAGCACAAATAATTAAATATATATCTACTAACGACTTCACTACAAGGATTCAAAGCTAAAGTTAGAAATTCCAAGCAAACTTTGATAATATCATATCATAAAAGTAAAATGCCTTAATGATAACATTGATAAGTTGATAACTAACAAAATAGGATAAAAGTTATCAAGTTATCAACATACAAATATACAATATGATAACTAACAAAATATGATACAAGTTAGAAGTTAGAACACTTCTACATTAAGTCACATAGCCTAACTTTTGTCTAACTCTTTATCAGATTCTAACTCAATCTCTTCTTCTTCATCTAACTCATCTTCTGTGCCATCCGATACAAAATCATTTTCATTGGACTCCCTTATTTCATCATCATTTCGAAAACCTCTTGAAGATTGTAAGATATCGTTCTCTACCTCCACCACCTCTTCCTCCTCCTCCTCCTCCTCCTCCTCATCAAAACCTCTACAATCCAAGATTGTGCATTACTAGCATCACTTGCTAGTAGAGTTTCTAATTTATCTTTCCTTCTCTTCTTTTTGTTCATCAATCTTGCATTGAATTGGTCATAAACTAAATTGTTCATCCTTGTAACATCTAGGCGGTTCCTCTTCTTAGTGTGCACCTACATGAAAGAAATTGAAAATTTTTAGTAAACTTTAAATCATCAAACCACTACAAAGTAATAACTAAATATAGCAACATAATTAAGTAGTACTCACACTTTCAAAGACACTCCAATTTCTCTCACAACCAAATGAACTCGTAGTCAAACCAAGGATCCTCTTTGCCATGAATTTCAAATTTGGTGTTTGTTTGCCATAAAAGTCCCACCAACTTACTAGTATATACAAAAAAGAGAGATAAATATAATATATTATGTATCCATGTGGTACATTACTTTAACTATTAACAAAAAATGAAAAGAAAATAATTTAAACATACCCGGATTGTAATTTGAAGTATTGTTCTCACATCCACTTATAGCTAGAGTTTTTCCAAATGCACATTCTCTTTGAGTGTATCTTTGCAAATTGACATTTATCACATGATGTTGCATTTGAACATCAAGAAAGAACTTCTCAACACAAATAATCACATTGTTTGCTATCAATTCATCATCTTTGATACTTGGATTCTTGAAGTAATAAAATGGATTCAAAAGATAAGCCGTTTTATGAAGTGGACTATCAAGTCGATCCTTGGATTTTGCATCAATAATGTTCAAGATTGACATATAATTACTTTCCTTCTTCAATGTCTTTCTAATGTCAGGTTTTGCCTTTTGTAGCTCTCCATAAACAAAGCCCATTGAAGGCTTCTCCTCCCCCATCAACTAATCTAAGCACTTTCACTAATGGAGTGAACACCCTCAAACACAACTCTATCAAGTTCCAAAAATGGTTGGGAACAACAACATCAAATGCCTCTTTTCCCTTTTTGCTCTTAGACCATTTAGTATTATCCCATTCATTGCTAGTCATCATATTTCTCAACTCTTGTTTTTTATCAAGCAAACTTTGTAATGTCAAGAAAGAGGATGCAAATCTAGTAACTCCCAGCCGAACTATCTCCTTTTTTGTAAACTTCCTCATCAATGCCAAAGTTTTGTGATGTGTGTAGATGAAAATAGTAAATGATTTTGCCTTGTTAATCACTCCCTTGAAGCTAGGAAGTTTAGAGATGCCTTCAAGCATAAGGTTCAATGTCTGAGTTTCACACAATGTCCAAAAGATGGTAGGACGATGTAACTTTAATAAATTTGCAGCGGCCATGTCATTGGAAGCATTGTTAGTTACAATTTGAACCACATTTTCCTTTCCAACCTCTTTAATACATTCATTGATATAGTCAAATATGTATTGAGCAGTGTGAGCATTATCATTAGTTTCCATTGAAGAAAGAAATGTGGTTCCTAACTTACTATTCACACACAAATTCATGATGCTTCTTCTTTTCCTATCACTCCAAGCATCAGTCATTATAGAACACCCATTACTCTTCCACTTTTCTTCTTGTTTCTTAAGAGTTTCCTTTGTTCTCTCCACCTCTCCCTTCAAAAGTGGCTCTCTTAGTTGGTATTGTGAAGGAGGGGTGTTACCTGGGCCATATTGACCAAGAGTTTCAACAAAGCATTTAAAGCTATCATTATCAATGGAATTAAAAGGAATTCCAACTTCATATACCCATCTTTCCAAATATTGATGAACTTCTAATGTCTTTTTCTTAGCAATTATATCATAGATATTTTGTTGTTTCGTTATCTTACTTACACTAACACCATCTAACTTGATTGGCCTCGAGAAATTATCCATGGGACCAACACGAATAGGCCTCTTTCTAGAACCTCTTTCAATGATAGAAATTTCATCCTCTTCTTCCTCAAGTGTAGAAAAAGACATAACTACATCATCCCTCAATTTAGCCTCATTCAATGCCTTCTCTAACTTTTTAGACTTAGTCTCTTCAATTGCTTCAAAGCACTTGGTCTTTTGCTCTTTGCTAGCTTTAGGATATGGTCTCACACCCTTTCCCTTAATTCCCGCTATATGAATTTTATGCCTATTAATTTCTTCCTTTGTAACTTTACCACACAATGTGCATCTCACATCATTAGGTTTAGTAGGATCTTCAAGAATTCCAGTTTCCCATCCAATGTCCCCAGAACTTTTTTTCAAATCACTATCTTCAAAACTAGAATTAGAGGCCTTGAAGAATCATTTTGCTCCATTAGTTCCTATAAAATTGAAGCAATAATAAAAATTGGAATATACACGTATAGAAAATAAATACAATCAAGAACACTGATGATCAGTCCAAACGCTGCCAATCCAATACTTTTAATACCAATCCACTAGTTATCTCACCCGCCTCTGCTTTTGACTCTTGTTTTTCTTAGTTCTAAAGGTTTTTGTGTTCTGTGTTGTTTCTCGAACTATGAATGTTTCTTATTTTTCATTTTGTTAGTTGTTTACCATTTGCTTTACACTTCCCAGCAGGATTCAAGGCCTGTCACTTTCAAACTTATCTTATATTTGCACTTACAGACCTATAGACAGTTCAACAAATACACTGAGACTTCAACAGAAACAAGAAATTTTATTTTTGGACTTCCATAATCTACAGAAATGGTGGAAAAGTGACCGGGTTTAAACTTTAAACCAAAATCGAAAACCCAACCTTTTGGACACCGAAATGTGAAAGATTCAAAGAATGAAAAAGGATCATACACAACTATGAAACAAAGGTGGAACTATCTCCTAAAGCCTAAAGAATCAAGGAATGTAAAAATTGGAGACTTACCTTTTGGACTCCGAACCAGCAGGAGAAAATGGGAGATAATGTAAACCTTATGCGGCATGAGAAGACAAGAGAATCACAACGCCCAAGAACTTGGTTGGGCAACCATGGATTGCTGTTGCCGAGACGGAGAAGGAGAGCAAGGTTACGAGAGGCCGAGAGTAGCGTATTGAAGAAGACTGAACTCTGAAATGTTCTCTCCGGGTGGGTTTCACGAATGAAAATGAAAAGGGGATAATAATTGAATGTGATTTACATTTGAGGAAATTACATGTAGCCATGTTTTTAAAGATCACAATTCATTTTTAAGACAATAGATTTAATATTTCAAAAATCAGGTCATACTTATCTATTTAACATATAATATTATATATAATATAAACATAATTATCTATTATATATTATATTAAAACTAATATAATATTAAATCAAAAACTCAAATCTTGATGTCACAACCTCCCTCATCCCCCGCCCCTTCCCTCACCCACCACCTGACCCACCCCACTTAACCTACCCTACCCTACCCAATCCAAAAAATAATTTTCTTTTCCCTCGATATTTTTCCTACCCTTACCCGGCCCATCACCCCACCCACCCGACCCCACCTACTCTACTCGACCCAACCCCAAAAATAATTTTTTTTGCTCGATGTTTTCCTATCCTTCCCCATCCCACCCAGCCCACCAAATCCAACCCTACACCACCTCATCGCAAAGTGACAAATTGATCTCGCCAGAGCCACAGACCCCACCCCGCCCACCCCCAAAATTATTTAACCCACCAACCACACCCACCCTACCCTATCCCACCCCAAAAATAAGTGTTTTTTCTCTCTCTCTCTCTCTCTCTCTCTCTCTCTCGATGTTTTCCTACAATTCCCCATCCCACCCCACCCCAACCCCACTCGATCCTACCCACCTCATCACAACGCAACAAATTCATCTAACCCTAGCCACAGACCCCGACCCACCCCAATCCGCCACCGCATCCCACCCCACTCCAACCAAAAATGATTTTTCTTCTATTTGTTCACACTTTGCCCCCAACCACCCAATCCCACCCACCCCAACCTCATCCCACCCCAACCCACCTCATCCAAAAAATGATTTTTTCCCACTTTTTCACACCACACCACACCTCACCCCACCCTGACCCCACCCAAAAATGATTAATTATAATTAATTAAGGTTTTTAAAGTACACATTTTCAAAATTAAGAAATTTAATGTTTAATTTCAAAAATCAGGTCATAATTAATTATATAATTTACTGTTTATGATCACAAGTTACAATTTTTAACTTCACAGCTTATTATGGTCACAAGTCACAATTTTTTAGGTCACACGTCACAAATCAGATCAGGTTGTGTGTATTGTGGCTATGATTGTTGCGGCAACGAGTGTGGACTGGTGGTGGCAGTGCGAGGGATGAAACAATTGTGGTGAAGTGGTGGTGGTGCTTGGGTGCGGGGGCAGAGGTAGAGGCAGAGGCGATGTTGGTGATTGGCGACGGCGGTGTTTGCGGCCGGTGGTGTTGCTGATGGTGTGTGATCAAAATGCGCAATTTGTGACTAGCAAATAGCATATGTGACCTAAAAATTTGATTTGATTGTGACCTAATATTTTGATATTTGTGACCTTAAAATAAGTTGTAACCAATTAATTTGATAGTTTGTGACCTTTAATTGAATTAGTGTGACCTAATATTTTGATAATTGTGACCCAAAATTTTTTTTTTATCATTTAATTATTATGATCATAATTTGTGACTTATAAATTTGTGGTTTGTGACCAAGAAATAGATTGTGACCAAATTTTTTACTTGTGACATAAAAATTGTGAGTTGTGACCATAATAAGCTGTGACCTTAAAAGTCATCCAAACAATTTTATAAATTGTGACCTACAAAATTTATGATATGTGACCAAGAAAACTAGTGATTTGTGAAAAATCTTGATTTGTATTCGAGAAAAAATTGTGACCAATGAAATTTGTGATTTGTGACCAATTGACTCTAGATTTGCGACCGAAAAAAAATGGTGACCTACGAAATTCGAAATTTGTGATCGAGAAATAAATTTTGACCTAAAAAATTGTGACTGTGACCATAAACTTATGATCTGATGTGTGACTTGTGACCTAAAAAATTGTGACTTGTGACCATAATAAGCTGTGACCCTAAAAGTCATTCAAATAATTTTATAAATTGTGACCTACAAAATTTATGATACGTGACCAAGAAAACTAGTGATTTGTGAAAATTGTGACCTAAAAAATTCTTGATTTGTGTTCGAGAAAAAATCGTGACCAATGAAATTTGTGATTTGTAACCGAAAAAATCATGACCTACGAAATTCGAAATTTAGGACTGAGAAATAAATTGTGACTGTGACCATAAACTTATGATCTGATTTATGACTTGTGACCTAAAAAATTGTGACTTGTGACCATAATAAGATATGCACTTAAAAATTGTGACTTGTGATCATAAACAATAAAATATATAATTAATTAAGACCTGATTTTTGAAATAAAACATTTTCTTAATTTTGAAAATGCGTACTTTAAAAACCTTAATTAATTATAATTAATCATTTTTTGGGAGGAGTGGGGTAGGTGGGATTGGGTGGTTGGGGCAAAGTGTGAACAAATAGAAGAAAAATCATTTTGGGGGTGGGGTGGGGTGGGGTGGGTTGGGTTGGGGTTTGTGGCTGGGTGAGATGAATTTGTCGTGTTGTGATGAGGTGGGGTAGGGTAGGGGTGGGTGGGTTAAATAATTTTGGGGTGAGGGGGTGTGGCTTTGGTGAAATCAATTTGTCACTTTGCGATGATGTGGGGTGGGGTTGAGTGGGGAAGGGTAGGAAAACATTGAGCAGGAAAAAAAATTTGGGGTAGGGTAGGGTAAGGTAGGTGGGTGGGGTGGGGTGGGTGGGTTAAAATAATTTTGGTGTGAGGGGGTGTGACTTTGGCGAGATCAATTTATCACTTTGCGATGAGGTGGGGTGGGGTTGAGTGGGGGTGGGGTGGGGTGGGGTGGGATGGGGTGGGGAAGGGTAGGAAAACATCGAGAAGGAAAAAAAATTGGGAGTAGGGTAGGGTAGGTGGGTCGGGTGGGGTGGTCAGGTGGTGGGCGGGGAAGGGGAGGGGATGATGGAGGTTGTGACATCAAGATTTGAATTTTTGATTAAATATTGTATTAGTTTTAATATAATATATAATAAATAATTATGTTTATATTATATGTAATATTATATTTATTTTTAATTATGAAACACCTGATTTTTGAAGAAAAAAAAAATGTTAAGTTTGTTAGTTTTGAAAAGTAAAACTTAAAATGTTGTAGTTATGTACTTTTCCCTTTAAATTTTGTAGGTGGGCCGGGGCTTTTACTTGTGGATTGTGGTTAGAACTTAGAAGTTGGACGTTGCGCCTGAGTTTGAAATTATTTTGGGAAATTTGGACTGCAACCCTCACATGAAACTTTCTTTTGAATACTGTAACCCACTAAATTATAACTTGAAAATTATATCAAGAGCAAAAAAAAATTTGGTAAATGACTCAAAATCGGTAATGGGAGAAAAATTAGGGAAACAAATATTCATATTAAAGAACATTTACAACTAATCAAGATTTTGTAACTGACACGTGATTTCCTCAACCTTAATGTCGTTGTAATTCTGGGAACCGAGATCAATATTCTTCCAATATCATAGACACATTAGTAATCCGACTAACTTCCTTCTCTTAGAGCATTCTCATCAAATGAGCGTAATCTCATATTCCCCTCATCCGTGCCTCAGCTGCATAGCAATTGTCTAACAGGTACTCTTTCCTCGATTGACTGAATCTGCTTACTTAACGTTGCATTCTACAGAATTCATAAATTGTTTGATGTGTCATAAATGAAAATTTTGATACTTCAAGGCAGCAAACGACTCTAGGTGGCATGCGATTTTTTTTCCTGAAACTGAAGTGATACCTCTACAAGTCCTTTCTGTTGTGTTGTGTTGTGTTGTATCCTGCCATCCAGCTTGGATCCATGATAATAAAGTTCTGCATGTGTAATGAACTATGTCGGACTCCAAAACATAGAGGAGTGCATTGCAAGATCGAATAACCAATAAGAGGAAAAGAGCATTTTATTAAAAAATTCAGATAAGAGCCACACGTTACGTTCTGTTTTTGAGAAATTTGGGGAGTAACCAGCTTAACATCTGATGTTTCAGATCCGCTAAATAGCATCAATGACTAGCTATGCAACTAACTTCGCATTGAACTGAAATTACTCCCCATGTTAATGATAAATTGTCTTCTCAGTGATTTAGGCTTGGATTTTAGCGGGTTGGATAGGTTGGCTCTTTGCTTCAGTGATTTATACATTGGATCTAGAGAGCTTCAGCAACTTGTGGGACAATCTTCACGGCTTGAATATGTGGAAAAATTATGACATTATATTGTAGACAGTAGAAATGATTACAACACTGATTTTTCATTTATTAAATTCTGTTATAAAATTACGTGGATGAGTTGAACTCACATCAGAGCGTGCAAAAATATCAGCGACCAAATTTAGAGATGGAATATCCTCATCAACATCAGATGTCCAATTGAGGATCCTTGGCCATTTGGATGCAATTTTGGTGCATCGGAGACTAGTCATCATATAAAACTCATTGCCAATGAGAAATAACATCTCATTGTCATTTAACTGATTTACTTCGCACAAGAGAACTTGGTGGATCAATTGAGGGTTAACCATAATCTCATTCATTGAGAGGAAGTGGACAAAACATGTGGCTCTAAAGATTCTTTTCTGCTGGTCCGTGAGGCACCACTTAATTGTTATAATAACGAGGTCCGACGACTTCACATTCACCTTTATAGGAAACCAATACATAGGTAAAATCTTCATATCCCATTCCTGCATATATTTAACCAATTAATGAATTTCATATCAGTGTTTGGTCTATACATCGATCTAATGAAAGAGGATTCGTTATTGGCATCGACGATTAATTTCAGATTGGACGAAGAAAGGAAATAAGATAGCCGGACCTTGTTTTTTAATGGAACATCTTTTATATTCCTCTTTCTACGTGGAGTACTGGCACCTTTACGATTGTTTCTGAACATTTTAAAACCTATAGGTTTCATCATGTACTTCACCGTGGAACTTTTTTTCCCGGATCGACACTTCCTCAAACTTGATAAACCTGTCGTGACATTGAATTAGATTTTGGGGAAAAAAAGATACCAATTCCGGTCAGATCAGTTCGGGAAAAAGGAAATTGGTTATTTTCAATTTAGAGAAACAATAAGCTTCATATTGGGGAAAAAAATATATCAGTCATTTGGATGAGTTGATATCATTCACACAGAAACAGGCAACATTTTCAACCACGATTATCTTTCTGTAACTATAAGCACAAAGAAATTATATGTTGCACCTGGGAAGGCCATGGAAGGAGTATGCAAGAACACTTTTCATTCACTGTAAATTGGAGGCTCTCATTTCACCAGATAGCTGGATGCCTTGGGATGGTGATTTTGCATTGAAGACTCTTTATTATGGGGAATTCGAGAATAGTGGTGCCAGAGCTAACACAACAAAAAGAGTTACATGGAGTAGCGTGACTCTAGTCGAGCATGTAAATTCATACACGGCCCAAAATTTCATCCAAGGAGACCCGTGCATTCCTAAATCCTCTTTACTGAAGTGCACAGATAATGTTGTGATTTCTGCTTAATTTTTACAATTTAGTAAAAGTTAAATTATGTGATAGAGAAGTTTAAGATCCATTCAAACTATAATGAATAGTTTTAGCAGTGTACTCTCCAAAATTTGTAAAAAAAATTATGCATTGCAAACATCACGTTTTTTTTAAAATTTCAATATATAATTTAATTTTCCTACAGCTTCATCTTGAAAAAAAATAAAAAATCAGTCATTGCAACGACACAATTGCTTGATCATTAACAGGTTCTCTTGCTGGAATTTGGTAAATTAGAACTACTACCCTGCTAGATTTCACTTACACTTACAGTTTATAGGATACCTGTTGATTAAAGCTTCGAATGTGACTACAATCTGTTACTATATGGAAAGCTGTTATCAGTTTCAGTAAATGCTCCACAATAGCTAGTCTTATAAAAAAAAATTGGTGGGCCTTCGATTACACTTACATAACAATTTTGGTGGCCCCCTGATTCAATCTTCAAAGCCAAACTCAATGAGCTATTATCTGGAATTGGGTTCTCATCATCAGTTGCAGAAGAGGCTGTAAGTCGATTTCTCTATATCCTTCTACCAAATTAAATCTTGATAAATTGAATTGATGATAACAGGCCTGAATGATTGATTCATAGGTGGGCGAAGATTCCATTGTGTTGTACAGATTCCTCTTTTTTGGATTTGGATGAGGATGTTCCATTGATATGAGAAAGATTTGAGGAACCGTTATTACTTGGATGAGGCAGGATTTCTGTAAAATAGTTAATGTTAAGATAAATTTGTTATTAATTTAATTATATCGTTTTTTTATAATGGGATTTTTTTTCAAAATACAATATTCATGAGATATATTTCAATATTATGGAATTAATGTGGTAGTAGAACTAATATTATGAATTATTTTCAGGTTTGATAAGTTGATCCATTTATAATGCGGGTTTAAATCGGAGTACACGAGTTTATACGCGCCTACTTGTGCACCGCGCGGACAAAAATTTTGACCACATTTTTACGCTCATTCCACTTATGCGGTGCGTTTTGATCGTGCACCGCACCTAGGAGCGCCTAGGCGACGCTTTTTTAAGCATTTTAGAACACTGGTTGAGGAGTGCAATGATGAGTTACTAGATATGGGTTTGATCGAGGTAGGAGGGAAAATACACATGTTCACTTTGTGGTACCTTGCCAAATCCAAGAACTACAATTCAATTCAAGCCAAATACCGAATATGTATGTACCGCTTCATGCGCAACCAAAAGCAAATAGCTGGTTAGAAGTAAACATCACGTTCCATGAGTTGCAATTCCTGGTTTTCGAGATTCGAAATCAACTATTTTAAATATATCTTAGCATGTGAGATTATGTTCCTTTTTTACATAGGCCGACGTTGCTTTAACTTCATGCTACGTTAAGTTCATGTTAATATTAACGATAAAAATTTATGTCTATTTCCTTTGTTTCCTATTTAGAAAGTAGGTTACTTTCACTTTATGATTTTTGAATTTTAGTTCAAAAGAGTACAATAGTAGGACTGGGCTATTGATATATCTGAGGGAATATTCCCAGCTCTTGGTCCATCCTCAAGCCCTAGGCTATGGGGGTACTCTATTTAGATTTTGAATATTTTGGGGAGTCATAAGTATATTTTATACACTTCTTGTAAAATTAAGAATATTATGTTTTCGTTTTGGAATAAATAATATTTAATTAGTGTTTATTTGTTTACATTTCATAAAAAATATCCCAAAATCCTGAGAATGAAGTAATTGATGAAAATTATGCACAATTGGATGACATTTAGAGCTAAATTGAGCAATTGAGGAGTTAATGACGTCAACTGGGAAACTTGCATGGTGCCAAAGTGAAGAAATAAGGAGTTAGAGGGACCCAATTGAAGTAGTTGAGAGTTGAAACGAGTTAATTGAGAAGATTCTAAAGTATGGGGACCAGATTGCTTCAATTGAAAGTGGAGGATTGAAGGTGCAAATAAAAGATGACCTACTAAAATGAATTTGAAAAGTTGGAAATTGCGCTTGGATGTACTATCGTGCGGCCTTCCCTATTATAAGCACGCGGCCACACACAGAGCAATTAAAAAGTCAGAACCTGTTTTCCTATAATCGTGCTGCCGTAAGGATTATGCCTACGCGGTCCTGACTCTTTCTAGCTGGGTCGCGGGCTAGGCTTTTTGGGAAATTTTCATCAGGTTTTCCTCCTACTAAGTCTTCCCAATACCTATATATGCAAGATATAAGGCACGAAATTTGAACATTTGACTCAACTAAGAACATCAAATAATTGAGCTTTTCACGTGGAATTCTTAGGAGATTCAAGCATAGCAAATGGGTGAGAGTCGAAGATCACATGGCGATACCTGGTGTCAGCTTTCCATTCTTCTATGTTATTTTCAATAAACGTTTCATTTTATTGTTCTTGTTGTTTAATAATAACGTGTAACTAAATTTCATGTTGGGATGAACGATGTAACCTAACTTTATTATGTTAATTCCATATTCCTTTGTTTAATGATTCGTTGCATGTGTTGAGTTATTATTTTGTTTAATGATTAAGTTAATTGGTCACTAATTCATGATTTAATGAGTTATTTCCATAATCCTTAAGGTGGGTTAATAACTTAGATCAAAGTAATAAATCCAGTAATTGGACAAGAGATAGAGATATACTTTTGTTATTATCACGCTCGTGTGTAAATTATTGTGTTTATTACATCTAGATAAGGAATATTCGGATCTTCTGTAGAGATACATGATTGACTTATTTAGGTAGAATTGATTTAAACTTGAGAGATGAATTTCAATATAAATTAGTGAATTCGATTGAATGCTTATTAGGGAATAAAACTGGAATTGGAGTTAATTTAATTGGTTAGGTGAAATCGTGAATTACAACTACTTTACAATCACAAAATAATCTTACAATTTTAATTCTCTAATCGTTTTTTAGTTTTAGTTTAAAACGCCAAACAAACTCGTTTGTTCAGATAGGAATAAGAACTAAAACATTTTGATACATAGTAGCAGTTTCCGTGGGACGATAATTCGGACTCTTTGGTCCACTTTATTACTTTTCAAGATCCGTAAACTTGCGCCGTTGCTGGGGCTATTTTTATATTAATATCGATACCCATTAGTTCTTACTTTACTTTGAACTTTAATTTGATTTATTTTTATTTTTATTTTATTTAATTTATGTTAAGAAGATCTAAGTCTTGTGAATTGCTTCCTCTTGATATAGAAATCAAACGCCCCTTTCGATAAAAGCGTAGAAAACAATTTGAACCAGCTCAACAAATAGATTTAGGTACGACAGATAGCAGAATTCAAACAATCAGGGTAATCAGAATAATTTTCCAGCAGCTGTTATTGAACAGAAACACAATCAACCAAATCATGGAAGGCGTTCTTTGAGAGAATACACGGTTCCTCCTGTAGGGAACATTGGGACCTGTATAGTACCGCCAGCAATACCAGCCAATAATTATGAAAACAAGACTTCTTTGACTTCATTGATCTAAAGCTCTGCTTTTTTTTTTCATGGATTGCCATTTGAAGATCTACACGCGCATTTTTGGACTTTTCAAGAATTGTGCGATATGCAGCGCGTGAATGAAGTTCCAGATGATGTCGTGAAGTTGAAATTGTTCTCATTCTCATTGGCAGAAAAAGCTAAGGCATGGTTCTACTCATTGCCTCTTCATACTATCACAACTTGGAAAATTTTGAGCCAGTAATTTGTTGATAAATTCTTCCCATCTGGCCGCATGTCAAAGCTAAGGCGTGAAATCTTATCACTCAGTCAGCAGTCAGGGAAGTCCATTTTTGAAGCCTGGGAAATGTTTAATGAGCTTATTAGATAATGTCATATACATGGAATAGCTGACTGGATCCTGTATAAGGAAAGAAGATTGGAAATATAACCTAAAGGAGCTATTTCCTTGCTCTTGTTCAAACATTCTACAATTGTTTGGCAAATGAAAACAAGCAGCATGCAGATTCAGCAGCTGGGGGATCAATTATGGACATGACTTATGAAGAAGCTTCTGAAATATTTGAGAAAATGGCTGCCAACAGCTACCAGTGGTATTCAGATATATATAAATCAAAATCTGGGAGAATTGTGGCAATTAGTAAAATTACAGCTCTCAATGCGAAGTTGGATGATTTGACAAAGAAGTTTGACAGTTTCAGTGCACAGTCAGTTCATGCAGTGCAGACAGCTCTTTCTGATTTCTGCTTTGAACATCACGCTGTAAATAATTGTCCCATGGCTCATCAAAATCAATCAAGTCCAGAGCAAGTGAATTTTGTAGGAAACAGGTAGCACGGTAGTACATATTCACAGACATACAATCCAGAATGGAAGAACCACCCAAATTTCTCGTTGTCCAATAATCAAAATGTCCAGTGCCCACAAGGTTTCTAACAGCAACAGCAAGCTCAGACTACCGTGAAGGAAAATTTGAATTTGTTAATTTAGCTGGTTAAAAGTCAACAAGATGCATTACAGAGTCAACAAGTTGAAATTAAGAATTTGAAGAATCAGATGGGGCAACTAGAAGCAACTAAAGCAGAAAGGAAGCTTGGATAGTTGCCAAGTAATACTGAAACTAACCCTCGTGAGCACGTTAATGGAATAACTACAAGGAGTGAGGTTCAGTTACCTGAAATCAGTGTTGATGAGTATGAAAAGAAAAGGAGGCAAAATGTAGAGAAAGAGCAGAAATTTGAGAACAAGCAGGGGACTACTACAGAAGTTCAAAAAAAAAGATGAAGAACCAGTCTGAGTTCGACCTCCAGTAAAAGCCTATATATCTCCCATTCCATATCCACAAAGAGTGGGGAAGCACCAGTTGGAACAGAAGTTTGGTAAATATCTAGAAATTTTTAAGAAACTGCACATCAACATTCCATTTGCAGAGGCCTTAGCTCAATGCCTCTCTACATGAAGTTTATGAAAGAGATGATGTTAAACAAAAGGAAGCTGATAGATTTTGAAATAGTAGCACTAAGTTAGGAGTGTGGCGCCATTCTTCAAAACATGTTACCAAAAAAATTAAAGGATCCAGGGAGTTTATTTATCCCTTGTACAATTAGTAATTTCAATTTTGATAATGTTTTATGTGATTTAGGGGCCAGTATTAATTTAATACATCTTTCTGTGTAGAGGAAACTTGGTTTGGGGGAGCCTAAACCAACTAATATCTCATTGAAGCTAGCCAATAAATCAATTTAATATCCATATGAGATTGTTGAAAATATCATCGTGAAAGTGGATAAGTTCTTCTTCCCAGTTGACTTTGTGATACTGGACATAGAGAAAGATAGTCAAATGCCCCTCATAATTGGAAGACCATTCCTTGCTACAAGAAGAGCACTGATAGACATTGAAAAATGAGAAATCATTTTTAGGGTGGAAAATGAACGAGTCACTTTCAGCATGACTCTACATTGTGATCCTAAAGTTCAACATGAAAGTTGCTGTGAAGTGGAAGCTATATTGCAAAAAGGTGGATGGATGGACAAAAAGGAAGAAAAGTTTAACATTCCTCAATAAACAGCCGAAAAGGAGGGCATGAAATTCAAGAAAGTGAGAAAAAGGGTCGAGAAGTACAAGGCTGGTAATTGCAAGTAATGCAAGGTTTCACGAGGATCATTCATGGCCCATGATGAAGAAGTACGAAAGGTCGGGCTTAAGACTATAAACGGAGCACTAGTTGGGAGGCAACCCAACCTTTTTTTCATTTTATTTATTATGCTTTCAATTTTTCTTTATTTATTTATTTCATCATATTTTCATGCATTCGTTGTGTAATTGTTAGGTTTGTGTTGCATTAGTGCATTTAAGTATGTATGTGGAAGATTTACATAACAAAGTTGCATAATTTTGCATGTTTAGGCATTTTAGGTATGTTTTGAATTTTATGCATTTATAGTAGATTAAGCTTTCATTGTCATACCCAACACACACACACATCTAAAATATGGATATAGGTCTTTGAAGTCAGTGGCATGCATCAAAAAACACATAGGGATTGGAAAAGATTTCGAAATGAAAATAGAAACAAAATTTAAAACTAGCCTCTACAGGTATAACCATGCTACTGCGCAGAATTCCCCCACGTGGCCGCACAAGCTTACTGAAGCCAGAATCCTAGTATTTTAAAACTAGGTACATGGCTTCATTTGAAGACACACCATCCGACTTTTCTCTTCCAAAAATCAATCAAATTTTCAAGTGTCACCACAATCTACATATTCATCACCAATTAAGGTAAGCATCAAGCTCTATTACACTTCTAAATCCAAATTCAGGTATGAATTTCAAAGATTTAGAAAATTTTATTTAAAATTTTGGTTTTGATTATGTTTTTATGATTTCGAATTCTGTGATTATTGGATGTTGGGTTAGGCTAGGTTGTGGATTATATTGATGTTGTTATTATGCTTTAAAGTTTTTAGGTTGATTCATGGGTTTAAATCTTGTGATTTCCCTTTCAAAATTCATTGCACCTAAAGTGTTCGACAAAATGCCACAACAAACTTTTGGGTCAATTTTTAGAAGTTCACCTGAGCACGTATCTTCATTACATGCCCATGATCTTAAATATGTCATAAATTCACAACTTCGTTCACTCGATTGATCTTTACACACATTTGAAATTCTAGCATCATTGCAAGCATTAATGCATCACTGCATGTCATTGTAGCCCCATGTCCCAAATTTGTCACATGTTTTCACTACCCAAATGAACTCCAAATGGGCTAAATATTTTATATGTTATAGATCATATTAATTACTTTAATGTATCAAAAGATGGGTTAGAAATTTTTTGTTTTTCTAGACGATGTCAGGGCTTGAATATGTGTAGTCGACCATATTTGAAAATGCAAGAATTTTCTTTATCTTTAGTTTGGGGGTGTTGGTGTTGAACTTTAATTGTTTCTTATTGGTGTTCATGACTTCTAATGTTATTTATCTCTTGTGTGCAAGGAATACACCAATTACAACACCTTGAACCAAGTTAGGCAATACAAAGAAAGGGACAAATTCATCCAAGTAGCATTCAAAGGAAAGCTTCAAGGCAACAAAACATCTCCATTACACCTAGGAAGTTCTCTCTCTCTCTCTCTCTCTCTCTCTCTCTCTCTCTCTCTCTCTCTCTCTCTCTCTCTCTCTCTCTCTCTCTCTCTCTCGTCTTATTCTTCATATTTATATCTATTTGACAAACATTGAGGACAATGTTTTGTTTTAGTTTGGGGGCGAAAAATCTCATTCATGTCATTTGCTTTCAAAATATGAATTTTATTGACTATTTTATAACTTGCTTGATTTCATCTTCTTGTGCACATAGTCATTTGTTGAATTATACTTGTGTAGGGATTTGTTTAATACACGAGGGAAAAATTTATGCAACTTGAACTTAGGAATGACTTGATAATCCCTAAACTTAGATCATTAGATATCTCATCCCTAAAATAGAACCAAACATGATCAAAAGGCAAGTTTGGGGGTGGAATCGTTATAATGTCCATGTATTGATGGGTTGTTTGTGGTTCCTTATTTTGCACTTTAGTTAAAATAGTTTGGTCAACGAGTATAAAAATCAATACTAGCATAAAAATAGAAAAATGCTAAAGGTCTTCTTCTACTCTTCAAAGAATTTTTAACTTGAGCAAGTAAGCTTGTAAGAGTGTTGAAACCTAGTACCCTAAACTCAACTGAGTTGGGAGCTATCAGCCCAAAGCTCGTTACAGAGGTCAATTAGAAAGCAAATGGGAGAGTGGACTTGCACATATAAGACAATCAAACATCTTTAACTTTTTTTTGTCGCCTTTGTTACTCAGGTAATTAAGTTTGAGGGGTTATCTGAACCTGATGCCCTAAAGTCGTCTAACTTGGGAGTTATCGATCCAAAACTCGCTAAAGGGGTCACATAGAAAGCAAATAAGAAAAGTATTGCACACAGATGGTAAGAGACAAGGACATGAAAGAAAAATAATAGAAAAGGTCGTCCTTAAAAAAATTGCACGGTATAAGCCTTGTTGACCTTTGACTTGTTGTGCATGCATATTTCTAATTTTGACTATCTGGTGTGGAAAAAAGTAAAGAAAATATTTAGATATCACCTCAGATAAAATCCAGGGATGTGAGAGAAAAGCAGTAAGTTGTGATCATCCATAAGTGAGGAAAGGAAAATCATTAGATTCTTTAGGTTGATCACATGGGATTCGGGCTTAATTGAGCATAATGAGCTACAGAGTATTAAGTATATCTTTTGCATAAGTATGCATTTGACATTGGTTATTCACACGCACACTTGAAAATCTGGCATGAGATGATTAGAATTATTTTACTTTGTTTTTCAAAACTCTATGTTAAGGTACGAATTGATTTGAATTATTGAGGCATCTAGTAAACATTTTGGCATGACAAAAAGATTTGTTACTTTGCTATTTTGATTCATTAGTTTAGTTTTACATTATTCGAGGACGAACAATAATTCTAGTTTGGGGGTATTTGATAAATGTGTTTTATACACTTATTTACATGTCAAAATTAGAATATTATGTTATTGTTTTGTAATAAATAATTAGTGTTTATCTGTTTACATTTCAGGAAAATATCCCAAAATCTTGATAATGAAGCAATTGATGGTAATTATGCACAATTGGATGACATTTGGAGCTAAATTGAGCAATTGAGGAGTTAATGATGTCAACCGAGAAACTTGCATGGTGCCAAAATGAAGAAAAATCAGGAGTTGGAGGACCTAATTGAAGTAGTTGAGAGTTGAAATGAGTTAATTGAGAAGATTCTAAAGTATGGGGACCAGATTGCTTCAATTGAAAGTGGAGGATTGAAGGTGAAAATAAAAGAAGAGGACCTACTTAAATGAATTTGAAAAGTTGGAAATTGTGCCTGGACGTACTACCTCGCGGCCTCGCCTATTATAAGCACGCGGCCGCAGGCACAGTAACTAAAAAGTCAGAACCTGTTTTCATATAACCGCACGGCCGCAAGGATTATGCCTGCACGGCCGCGCCTCTGTCCGGCTGGGCCGCGAGCTGGGCTTTTTACGAGATTTTCATCAGGTTTTCCTCCTACTAGGTCTTCCCAATACCTATATATACAAGAGGTGAGGTACGAAATTTGAACATTTGCCTCACCTAAGAACATCATATAATTGAGCTTTTCACGTGGGATTCTTGGGAGATTCAAGCATAGCAAAGGGGCAAGAGTTGAAGATAACATGGAGAATTGATACTTGGTGCAAACTTTCCATTCTTCTATGTTATTTTCAATAAATTTTTTATTTTATTGTTTTTGTTGTTTAATTATAATGTGTAACTAAATTTCATATTGGGATGAACGATGTAGCCTACCTTTATTATTTTAATTTCATATTTCATTGTTTTAATGATTCGTTGCATGTATTGATTTATTATTGTATTTAATGCACGAGTTAATTGACCACTAATTCATGATTTAATGAGTTATTTCCATAATTCGAGATGTGAGTTAATAACTTAGATCTAGGTAATAAATTGGGTAATTGGACAAGAGATAAAGATATAATTTTGTTATTATCGCGGTCATGTATGAAATCTTGTGTTTATTGCATCTTGATAAGGAATATTTAGACCCTCTGTAGAGATACATGTTTGACTTATTTATGTAGAATATATTTAAACTCGAAAGGGGAATTTCAATATAAATTAGTGAATTTAACTGAATCCATATTTAGGAAATAAAACTGAAATTGAAGTTAACTTAATTGGGTAGGTAAAATCGTGAGTCTCAACCACTTTACAGTCGTTTTTAAAACACAAAATAATCTTGCAATTTTAATTTTTTAATCATTTTCCTTAGTTTTAATTTAAAACTCCAAACAAACTCGTCTATTCAGGTAGGGTTAAGAACTAAAATATTTCGATACTTAATAGCAGTCTCTGTGGGATGATAATCCGGACTTTTTGGTCCACTTTATTATTTTTCACAATCCGTACACTTGCGGTTATATTTTGCATTGCAAAATAAAGTGAATAGGGAGGATTCAAAATTCCCAATTATAAATGCATTATTCAATTCCCATATTTGAATACCAACAAGAAGTGACTTCAATCTCAAAATACCCGAAAGAGAATGCTTTGTTTTAAAGAAAACGTTTGCTTTTGAGGAGTGTCAATGCAATTCCCAGGTTTCGTAGAACACATCATTTGCTTTTCTTTTTCTTTTTCTTTTTCCTTTTGTCTTACATTCTAACCCATTGCTAAACATAATCATGCTTGCCTCAAACATGGCTTCACGTTCCCTAGGTATCACACGTGTCCTCTTGAAATGCTACACATACAAGAAGTGCTTGACATAAACTTTCCTGTGCCAACTAACGGCAAGTAATACCTAGTTGATTCAGGGTTCACGTAAAGCTGGATATATGGCACCGTATAAGGGATCGGACATTCAATACCATTTTTAAGAGTTCCACAACAAAAATGATGAACATCGTCGTAGATTCAAAAAAGTGTGCGAGCACTTCAATTTTAATTACTCCTCATGTCGAAATATTGTCAAGAGAGAATTTGGGGTTTGGAAACAGCGATGGAAAATACTTGATCACATTCTAAGCTACTCGTTCAGAGTACAGACAGTAGATGTTGCTACAATGGAAATCCATGATTTTACGAGGATGAACAGCCACCTTGACGAAGGTTTCCAACGGGCCAAGGAAGTTGAGGATGACGAAGTTGAGATTGATCTCCCTAATGAAGAATATTAATTTGATGGAGAAGTGAACATGGTAGGAGATAAGGACATGCCTTGGGACCAAGTATGGGACTTCATGGACCAAAGTTTGTAGTAGTTAATATTGGATAGGAATGTAAACCTTATACCACGTGGGTGGTACAAACAATTTCAAATAGTGTCGTGTTAGTTCGTTGTTCAGCGTCATACATGTATGGTATAGGACCTTGCATACGCAAGGTTTATAAGATACTGTGCTGAGTCTTGTTAACTGGAAAAATGTGTACTAAAAAAAATTAACCAATAAATAATACGTGACTAAAAAATTCTATTTTGCGAATATAATTGTAATTGTGACCAAGTTTTGTGTCGATTGTGACTTTGTGCGACTTATAACGATTATAGGATGTGACCATTTTACTAAATTATCAATCAAAAAATTTGATTTGGGACTAAATTTGTAATTATGACCGAATTGTGACTTTGTGAGCGGGGGTGGAGTGTGTGGGGTGGGGTGAATTTTGTAACTAAATTTGTAGTTGTGACCGAATTGTGACTTTGAGAGTGAAGGTGGGATGAGGTATGGTGAATGTTGCGACTAAATTTATAATTGTGACCTAACTGTGACTTTATATAATCGAACTGTGACTTTGTGTGACCAACTATGACTCGAATGTGATGGGGATGAATGGGGTGTTGTGGAGGGACACTAGTACAGAAAGTTAGAAAAATCAAGGAATAGACGTCGGTTTATAGACAAAACGACACATATAAAAAATGCGATGGCATTTTTTTAATTAAATTTTGACCATGTGCGTCAGTTCTTAAAAGGAACCGACGCATATGCTACTCGGTCGAAGCCTTAAAATACACTATATGCATCGGTTCTTAATAGAATCAACGCATATAGGTAATAAAAGGTGTTGTTTCTCATAGATCTGACGCATTTTCCTACTGTCCTTTTAACCAGCACCGGGCTAGATCTGTATTCATTTACCATATAAATATATATATATTGTACAATTTTGAAATTATATT
Organism: Ligustrum vulgare; assembly: GCA_963555705.1. Taxonomy (NCBI): domain Eukaryota; kingdom Viridiplantae; phylum Streptophyta; class Magnoliopsida; order Lamiales; family Oleaceae; genus Ligustrum; species Ligustrum vulgare. The sequence goes on along the minus strand of OY743173.1, from coordinate 33,101,397 downwards.
TTAGCTATTTTTATTAACTATTTTAGGAAATATTGTATAGATGTGTGTTTTTATATACATAATATACGTGTATGTAATTTTTAATTTGGAAAACTTAAGAATTTAGGTTGTATGTTTAATTTCGGATTTTTTGATTTGTAAATTTGAGGTATCATGGCATTTTTTAACTGAAAACTAATAAAAGTTTTTTTGCGGATCTAAAGCTTGAGTTTGAGGTGAAGGTCGATTAATATATTATTGAGTATTGGACCCGGATAATTTGAGATATATATCTTTACAAAACTAATTAGTTTAATTTGAATAAAAGCAACACGTGCATCTATTAGTTTAGTTTGAATATTAATTTTTGATTGTTGATTTTGAGTAAGTAGATGGATATAATGCAATTTTTAAGTGTTGGGGTTTTATTGAGATTTTAAAATGTTATTTTTTTATATAAAGAACAATTGATTATAGATTTTTTATGTTGAGGATATGGAATTGATTTCGGATTAATTTTGGAGTAATTGATGATGTTGAAGTTTGACTAGAGTTATGTTTGAGTTTTGGATATATTGATGTTGAATATTTTTGTTTTATTGTGACATTTTGATTCCCCCTATAAGTTGGTTAAGTCCAATTTATAGGGGGGATTTAGTTAAAATTTTCGTAGGATTTTATATATAAAAAATGAAAATTATAATTTAAGGTGACTTCATTCGTTTTAATACATTGTGAATATCTTGATATATAGGTCATTAGATATGGATCGGAGTTAGATGTATGGGAGACGTAATACACAAGAATATGTGAAAGAAGTTAAAGAATTTATGAAATGTGTTGAGGAAAACAAAATAAAAAAATGGAAATAAATGATTTTATGTCCTTGTTATGATTGTAAAAATTTGAGAAAGTTTAAAAGTTCTGAGTAAGTAAAGAGTCATTTGATTTGTCGTGAATTTAAGGAAGGTTATACATGGTGGATATGACATAATGAGAGTATACTTCTTAGGACGGGCATCGGTGACAATGAGGGTTTGAACAATAATTATGAGATTAATGTGGATAAGTTTTGATAGTTTCCATAGAATAATTGTGGAGAGTTTGAGTAGAAATTGATGTGTTTGTGTTGTGACTATTGATAAGTTGAGATAGTTTTCAATGGTAGAGTCTCTCTATAGGTTGGTTATGTTCAATTTATAGGGAGATTCTATCAAAGTTTCTATATAAATTTTATAACTCTTTTATTGAAATTTTAAGGCTCTTAAAACATTCTAGTTATGTGGTGGCAAGAGAAATATAGGCAATGTAAATTGGAAAACTATTGAGGTATGTCAATTTAAAAGTTACTACAAATTCCTGAATTAGTTCCATATATATTTTTATTTATTTATAAGAATAATATTACTAATAGTTTTTAATGTAAAAATCTCAATATCCTCAACAACCCGAAGGTTCTGAATGTGATTATTATGTCATGAGAAACATGTATGAGATAGTCACACAATATTTTCAATTGATTTCTTTAGATAGGTATTATAAGTTATTGAATACTATGAATTATTCAATAATAGATTCATTTTAATTGTTTCTAGGCATTTTATCAAGAATATTACTCAATGGATGAGATCAATGAGATTAGAAATTTATGGGTCAAATACTTGTATGAAATTGTATGTAAATTTTTTTTATATTAATCTGTAAACATTTGTAAAATATGCAGGATTTTGGGTATAAATAAATAAATAAACTAACACCGACGCATATAGTTCTATATCCGTCGGTTATTAATTGACAATCGATAGTGACTATATGAGTCAGTTGTGATCTACAACCGATGCATATAGTCTAACCATATGCATCGGTTAACAACCAATGCATATTGTTCTTTGCCTATACGTCTGTGTCAAACGCGGCACTTTTACAACCGACGCATATTGTCTTTTACAACCGACGCGAATGACTGAAACTGTACTAGTGGGACGGGCTGGGTGGGTTTGTACTTTTATATTTAAAATTATATTAGCTTTAATTTAAAATACAAGAGGTAATTATTTTTACATTATATGTAATATTATGTTTAATTATTATTATTATTAAACACCTAATCTTTAAAAAAAAAAAACCTTATGTTTGTTAATTTTAAAAAGTTAATCTTAGATATAGGAGTTCTGTAATTTTCCTTTTTAAATTTTACATTTTATTAATAGAATTATATGCATAACCTTTTATTATTCAATTGAAAATTAACAATTGTACCCAACTACAATCACCCATCCCATTAAATACCATCTTCCATACTCAGCCTTTGTTTGATGTTCTTTAAAAATAACTTTTTCTATAGTACTCAATTTTAACAATAAATATTCGACACATAAACTCAATTTATCTTTCATTTTCAACCACATAATATCACATCAATTATTATTCAAAACAACTTTTTTCTCAAATAAAGAACATCAAATAGATGTACAATTCCATTCCACAAACAACCCACCCTACCCCACCCGCCTTAACCGTAATTCATTTTGTGAGCCATTTTCACACCACACAGCTCCATCCTCATCCGCCACCTACAAACTTAGTGACGACTACAACGCACAACCACAAAAAGACCATCGTCGTTCTACAACCCCAACGACACTTGATGTGTAGTGCTCGATTGTTGAGCGTTATTGCTTTTTGCACAACTCCATTGCATTCCTATAAAGTTGTGGTCGAATTTATTTAGGAAGGGCTAGTGTACTTTTTTGCAGTTATGATTTTGGTTGTAGTGGTGGTGGTTGTGTAATTGAGGTGGGGGTGGTGGTGTTGTAGTGCTGGTTGTGGTGGCAACAACTTTTAGGTACAAATGTGATGGTTGTGGCGTGATGGTTGGTGCGGTGAGATGAGGTGAGGTAAGGTGAGATGGTAGCGCGATGGTGTGATCTAGTGGTGAATATGGGGCAACAACGATAATTGGGTGGTGTCGATGGTGTCTAATCCGGTGAGGTTGGGTAGGGTGGAGGAGATGAAAAGTAATTTGTGACCAATTAACTAGGCAATTGTGACTAGTTAAACTAGTAATTTATGAATTAAAAATAAGTGGTAAATAATTAATTTGATAATTTATGATTAAAAACTAAATCATAATTGATAATTTGAGATCTATAAAAAAGTTGTGACTTATAAAATTTGTGATTTGTGACTGTGACGATCTATGTTTGTGACAAGCATGTAACTTGTGACTAAAAATTGTATGTTAATGTGATCTTAACTTATTTAATTATTTATTTATTTAATAAAATATATTTAATTAATTATTTAATTATATAACTATTTATGATCAAATCTTGTAAGAAAATCTCAAGTTTTTAAATTTGAAATGTATCTTTAAACGTAAATAATCATGTGTTCTGCCCAAATTTTTTTATTTTATTTTTTAAAATTAACTTTACAGGTTGAGGACGAAAAAGGGATCATTAGACCCTACACTAGTTTCATCCACTTAGTTTAGAAAAATATCGATTTTTCAAAGTAATTAGAAAAATAAGGTACATTATTGATATCTCTTTCTTCTCTCAAATCTCACAATCCAAACTGTATCCTCTCTCTCTCTCTCTCTCTCTCTCTCTCCATTTCCTTTCTATCTCATTTAATCAATAGAAATCAGTCAAATACAAAGCATAAGAATTTTTCTCTCATCTCTTGGAATTCTAATTCATCCACAAAAACTCTCTCTCATCAAATCACGAAATATCAACTTTTTTTTTTTAATTTTAACTGGTGAAAATGGTTCTTGCTGGATTAAAGTACTAGATCAACATAAATCTATCTTTAAGTAGCACCTACCTTGTAGATCCGCACTCTATTTTGATTATTCGGTCTGGGCACACTTGACAGAGGGATGAAGATTTTCTATAAATCGCGATTTATTGTTCTTCCGATCTTGAAGAAAGGCAGAGTCTTCCAAATCTGGGTAAAGGTTGAATTTTTTGGTGATGGAGTCTCTTTTCATCTACCTAGACTCTACCTCCTGTTTCTTATTTATACTCCAGCTTGACCCTTTTTTCTACACAGTGTTTGGATAAAGAGGCATGGCTTGGATGCAATGGGGATTGATGAAATGGATTTGGATGATGATCCCAGTTCTTAATTTTTTAAATATTGCAATACAATGTTGCCACTTCCATTCCACTAGAAGATGTTGGATTTTTTTGGACGGTTGGTTTTGTCATGCTTGTATTCTCCATCTACAACTAGAAAAACCAAGAGTTGGTTTGGTTCATAAAATTTCAAGTGCATCATGTCCGGAATTACAAAAAAAATTACACATTACACTACTGTAATACGTAGCAAACTTTGATTACATATCCATTAATTTACATTACATGATCATAATTAGGTAATTGTGACACAGAATTTGGTACAAAAGAAATTTAGTTTTCAGTCAAAACATTACAAAAGAAATTTGGTACAAAAGAAATTTAGTTTACATTACATTACAGATTTACATGTGTATGTTGGTGAAAAGAACCAAGAGTTAGTTTGATTCATAAGATTACAGGTTAATTATGTTCGAAATTTACAATAACAATACACAACATTACAATATTGTAATACATAACAAAATTTGAATACAAAGCCATTGCACTACATTACACGTCCATAATATCGATAACCATTACATAATGACTCTAATGTGTAACATTACATAACATTCCATGACTGTGTTGGTATTTTATCTTATTTTTTGTTTAGCCTTTGCAATACAATTACAGAATATTGCATAACATTACGGATCGTACGAGTATAAATTAGTCGAACATTACTGATCATTACGGGTATATATTACTCGAGCATTACATTACATTACAAAGTGTCTATTTAAAATTTTTTAATAATTAAAATAATAGGAATTTAGGAAGAAATTGTGTGTGGAGTTTTTTAGGAAGATTAGAAAGTGCTTATTTTAAATTCCTGAATAATTGGTAACAACCTCCTAAAAAAAGATTAACTTAATTAGATTATATTAGATTATATTATATTAAAAAGTGCCTATTTTAAATTCTTGAATAATTAAAATAATAGGTAACAACCTATTATTTAGGAAGAAATCGTATGTGGAGTTTTTTTTAGGATGATTGTCATAATTACGTATGGGTGGCAAACGGGCCGGAAAATTCATAAGTTCATGGGTCTGGCTCGATTCGGCTCGTTAAAGGTTCGGCTCGGCTCATGAAAAAAGGGCTTGGGGTTCGACCAGACAGAAAATTTGGGTGTTGACAAGTTCGAGATCGGGTCGTGAAGTTCGCAGATCGGCTAGTGGAATAGCCCAACAAATCGTGAAATGGGTCGACTCGTGAGCTGGCCTGTTCAGGCTCGTAAGAAGCCTGTTCAAGCTCGTAAGAAGCCTGTTCAAGCTCATGAAAAGCTCATGAGATTCGTTTTAATAATAGAAAGTTAGAATACCAAACAAAAATTTAAAATTAAAATTGGCGAGCCCACGAGTCGGACTTGGGCAGAATATGTGGGAGACGAGCCAACCCGGCTCGGCTTGGCTCCCACACGAAGTGTGCAATTACATCTCTATAACCCTTTCTATTAATTTATTCTCACATATCCGAACTAAACAATATGACAACCATATTTATGTAAATTACTAATCAGTTTTTCTTAGATTTAGTGAAATATTCTATGGTGTCAGAATGAAACACATTAGGATCCATGTATATATTTAATATAAATGTATAAAGATGAAATAGAGAATGTAAATTGAATGAAGATGAAATGTCTAATTTGTAAAGGTGAAATGTATAAATAATAAATTGGATAATATCGTAGTAAAAATAATTGAGAATTAAATAATTTGAATTTATAGATAGTAATTTTATCGTAGTAAAAAATGAATATTAAAAAAATATTGTGACCGTTTTGTGAGCCAAAAACACGAGCAGCTCGCAATATGAGCTTGACTAGTGTTTTTTTTTTAATGGCTTGAAGATACTTATATGTGACAATGAAGGCAAACCAACCAATTTAACTACAAATGTCGTATTTAAGGAAGTCTTTCAAAATTTGTATTAACTTCAATTTAGAAATACAAAATTTTATAGATTCTCGTGTTCATGAATTTTTTTATTATATTATTATGATTCTACGTTTTTCTATAATAAAATATTATCTTTACCAAAGATTCTGTGCAACGCACGTGCGTGAAAATAGTATACAATAAAAATATTGATCACAAGTCAAAGAGAAATTTGCTTGTGCCTAAGGGAAATTGTTGAAATCCGATTTTTGCATTATTTCAACTGCTTTGGAAACAAAATATATACAAGTGTGGAACAAAGTAGTGGTACTAACACACTATGAATAGAAAATAATTTATCAAAAATATAAGGGAGACAAAAGTAGAAAATGAATGGAGGAAATGATGAAAAATAAGAAAAAGATAAAGATAACCAAGAAAAAGATAACCAATTATAAAAGGGAATTATTCTTGCAAATAAAAATTTTATAATAAAAAATGAGGCTACCTTCTTTCTATATGGGATACAGAAGTATAAAATGAATGGAGGAAGTGGTGAAAAGGAAGTTGGAAATTTTGTAATAAAAATCAAGGGATTCATTCTATAAATAGAAAGGAAATATATAGGAGAAAACAAACTTTCTTACATACACTATAACAAGGGGAAAAACTCTCTCTCTCCCCCCTTTTTTTTTTTAGAAAAATCATTAGAAGAATTCAAATGAGTAGCGCTCTTGGAGGAATTTATCAACAATTACTATCACTAGACTTTCTTTACTCTTTTCTGTAGTATTTTTTCCATGATCACATTTTTTATATTTGGTGTTGATATTATGTGTAAGATGTGTAACTAAATTAATATTTGATTAAGGATGAAATAGAAGCATCTAGACATGAGTTTTCGATTCATAAAGTACTAAGTTCATTTCAATATATTTTGACCTTTTTTGTATTCCATTGATTTTATATAATATTATTCTTTCTTTATTGCTCAGAAGGTCTACTAGGTAATAGACTTAGAGTGATTAATGTTAAACTTTGATGCTCAATCCGTAATTGTATGTTTCCAAGATAATTTGTAATAATTGCAAAGGATTTGAACTAGTCGAATATTTATCTTGCATATGGAATGTGATCTAGGTTATTGAATTGAACTTAAGAGTCTATTGCCTAAAATAATCCATCCTAAAGAATTTAGGGAACGTTCTCTTTATATATCAGTTTTCTATTTTCATTTTCGAATATATATATATATATATATATATATATATATATATATATATATATATATATATATATATAATATACATCATTATTAAATAATATATAAAGCAGATGAAGTCACATGCCATATTTGAGTTTGACCCAATAAGAAATAAAACCAATCACACAATTTAGTTTTGCCAAAAAAATTTCAAAATTCATGTTACCCTTCTAAATTAATTGTTCCACATTTGGGTAGCAATTTATTCTCGTACTTGTGTCATTTCAGTCGCCTAATTGGAATCAAATTGAATGGATTCACGTGCTTCAGAAGATTCGGGCTCATCATCAAAAATCATAATTTCTTGAAAATATTTTGTAAACAACTTGTCCAATACGTGCTATTGGAGAATGAAATCAGGTATTGTGCAAAACGCAGCAGGGATGTGTCTTTGCCTAATAAGCCTCTGTTCGGATCAAAAGGTACCTTTATAAACCAGATTTTTGCAAATTTCGAGGTAAGGTGTAGAGTTAAAAATTGGAGAGAGAGAAAAAGATGTAGGTTAAAAAGTGACTTGAGAAATTGTGTAAATTATAAATTGGTTTATAATTGGTTTTTTTCATTGATTCGAACAGAGAGTAAGTGGAAAATTATTAATAAACTTCAAAATGGAAAATCTGGCCTTTATAACTCCAATGTATTGCTCAATCACATTGCAGCATTAGGAATGTCTGAAATTGAACAACTCTTCTTTTCCACGCAGTCTTCCTCCTCCAAAGTAATCATGTAGATAATATCGACGTCCTCAATACGGGGCAAGAAATCTTAGTATGTTTGGATATCCAGCATCAATCAAGTAAAATTCATTTGTGCATAAATTAACATGGTTTAAACTTTTGTGTCAAAAGTATTTTACTCGAACAAGAAAAAATAATGTAATATACCTCGACATGACATTAAAAACCCATTTGAGCTGGTAGTAACAGTGTCAATGAACACCCGAGAATCATTAGCCCTTCCCATCTAGCATAGACATATGTGACCTTCATGTCAAAATACACACTAACATTATATTTTGTGTCACATTTATTTATTTTTTCTTCCAGAAAAGCTGTTTGTCTCGAAGTTAGCATCCATGCTACAACATGTGTTCCGTTGCACCGATACAATCCTTAAAGTACGGGTATCTCTGCAATATGCGCTCATGTACAACACCTCAATTTGTTGGGGGCATTAGCTCAGTGCCTAGCTTACGAACGGTACGTAGGACTTTCTTAAACCATTTTTGTATTGTGTGGTTTCCATGTTGAAACCAGTTACCTATAATTTTGTATCATGTACTGTGCCCTACGATCATTAGAAACATTGCAACCTCTTCTTAGCGGACCTTGCTATACGTACTAACAAACTGTACTAACAACTAAATGATAAAATTTTTAAATGTATAATTACTATGTTATCCTTCTAGTTATAATTTCTTTAGTTTTCTTATGTTATGTCTATATCTCTAAATTTATTGTTTACATAAAATGCGTAATATATACTGTTATATGTTAAAGTTTCTTCTTCAATAATTATATTTAACTCTTCAATTTTTTTTGTTTAAATCACTAATTATTCTTCCTTAATTTACTATAATTCTAGTAAATTGTAAAAAATCTGTAAATAAGGGTTCTTTTATTGCGTAGTCTAATAAATTATAATATCTTCCTAAATCTTCTCTTATAATTTCTAATTGTTTAATTGTTTCCTCTCTTAAATATTTAAAGTCGTTTACTTCTGAAAGATTTAATTCTATTAAAGGTTCTGGGTTCATAAATTATAAAACTAAATATTTAAGTTATTAATTCAAGTTTTCTTCTAATAATTAATCCTGGAATAGTAAGAACAAATTTTCAACATATGTAAAAACATGTAAGAGATATCATAAGCAAAATGATAAATTTAAAACTATGATAAAAATACTTGAACAATATCAATGATAAAGACAATATATAATCCACTATAAATAATTAACGATACTTCTTTCTACCTATGGGTTCATCACGCTTCTTTGTAAATCTGATTTTAAAAGATTTTTGACCAAATACTCTTCAGTTATTTATCTAAGTATTAAAAAACAACTCCATAGGAGATCGTTGCTGCTCAAAAGACTCACGCATTAATGGATGCTCGAAAGACTTACTCCAATACTTTCTGTTTAACACTTCAAAGAGGTTCAGCACAATCCAGTTTAATTTCCTACCTCTGGGTGTACTCTTTTAACAAAAGTTTTATAAAGAATAAACTTATCGACTCATAAATAATTAGAGTATTACTAACTATTTTATAGCTTCATATATATCTAGGTGGAGTTTAGTTACTCATACTTTTTGCTAATTGTTTCTGTATTGGTTTGATGAAAGAAAATTTTGAACTACAAATGAAAAGAAAGACAATAGAGAGAATATAGATATTTATTGCTAAAAACATGTATGAATTTCAGATGTTTACAATGAGTGAGAGACTCCTCCTTTTATAGTTGGTAAAAGCAAAGTTGGGGGACAAGATAATATTCCCCATCTTTTACATACTAGGCTAAGAATTAAAGTAGATAAAGAAAAGATAAGATTACAATAATTTCTACTGCTTTTCTAAAGTTTCACATGGATCTGGACCCCCATGTCTTGGATAATTAATGTTTAGACAAGATAAGCTTCATTTTCATTGTAGTTGAGTAGGTCCCCACAATTATTACACTTGTGACCCGTTTCTACCTCCATTAGTTGATGTAGATATTCATAGGCTCCTTTGCTAAGATTCAAATTGCTGACAAGTATATTCTCAGCATATTCTCTTAATTTCCATAATTGACAATTAACTTGATTAATTCTTGCAATGCTGTAGATTAATAATTTGTCATCATTAGATCCATATACCTAAACATTAGTTTGTGTAAGGGTATCCCTTAATTCGGTGTACATGACTCTAAATCCTAATGCTCTCTTTTCTGGAATAGCTTGTATATATTCTTCTTTGTTAAATTCTTTAATTTCTAGTTCTGAAATAATAGCTTTGCTAGTTACTCCAAGTCTTACAATATGTTCTTCCCTTAGAAATTCTTCATAAATAAATTCTGGAATGGCTGAGTAAATCCTGACATAGATCTTTTCAGCTTTGGTAATTCTAAAGTATGTTTTAACTGCTGCCTTGATAGAATTAGGTAATAATGATATTTCCTACATATCCTTGCTAGGGTAGATGCACTGAATAAGTCCTTGATCAAACAGCCCCTGACTGTTCTTGGTTCTGCTCCTGGAAAAATAATTGTTTTATTAATTTTTTGATGGCTAATTGTCCTTAGTCATTCTCCTTCTTTTGTCCTCTTGTTTAGATATTCCACATACCTCAAAAATGTCTCTAGTTTCTTCATGACTTTCTCCTTTTCTGATAGTTCTTTTGTTACAACTGTTGATTTTTTTACAGCTTCTAAAAAAGTTTCTTTAGATGGTTCAATAGTTTTACCAATGGCTTTGGAAGATGAACTTCCAATAATTGATACATTAGATACTTCTTCCTCAATAGGGCGTTCTACAGATAAATTCTTCGCTGGAGAGGATTGAAATCCTCCTTTGTACATTTCCTCAAGAGAATTAACTCTTGACTTGTAAAAAGCTAGTTCACTGTTAATTTGTATTATCTACGTCATGCAAGTATTCACATGATTGAATAGATTTGAATAGTTGATATTCATTTGATCAATGGACAAGTTAATTTCTTCTACTTTCTTAAGTAGTTCATCCATGTCTTGATAAATAATCTGCAATAACATTGTCAGTACCTATAATATGAATTATTTCAAAATCATAATGGCTAAGTTCTATTTGCCACCTAATTAACCTTTTATTTGCAATAGTTGGATCAATTTATTTAGTTAACCAATATTTGACTTGTGTATTATCGGTTCTAATTTTGAATTTTGTAGTAACAATAAATAATTCAAACTTTGTAATAGCAAATTTTACAGCTAATAATTATTTTTCATTTATATGATAATTAGTTTGAGTTTGAGTAAAACTGCCACTAGTGTATTGTGCAATCCTTTCCTCATCCTAATTTCGATAAATATATTTAAGGACTGCTCCCCATGCTGTTTCGCATGCATCGATTTCTACAATCCAATCACATTCTTTTTTGGGTAATTCTAATTCTGGTAATTTGTTACAAAGGTCTTTAATTTTTTGTACTTCTTCTTCTTCGTCTTTGGACCATGGTGTCCATCTAGTTTTTCCTTTTAGTCTTTTTTTGTAATGGAATTAAATGTTTTGCTAAGTTAGGTACGTATTTCCTAGTCTGGTTTACAAGTCCTAAAAAGCTTTGTAATTGTGTTTTATCTTTTATATGATTGTCAAACTCTTGTATTTTTGTACCAATATGTTTTTGGAGTTTTATTCCTTCTTGGCTAATTATAGATCCCAAAAATTATACATTTTCTTCGGCTAGCTCCATTTTTGTAGTTGATAATATAATTCTATTATTTCTTACAATATCTATAAAAATATTAAGATGTTTTAGGTGGTCTTGTCTAGTTTTAGAGTAAATAAGAAAATCATCAATATACTATAATAAAATGGTAATAATCTTTAAATATTTTATCTATGTACCTTTGAAATTCTCCTGAACTATTTTTAAATTCAAAAGGTAACAAATTTCATTCATAAAATCCTTGTGGTACTGTAAAAGCTGTTAAATGTCTAGATTCTTCAGTTAACATAATATGATAAAATCCTGATTTAAGATCAAATTTAGAGAAATATTTCTTTCCTCTAATTTGGTTAAATAATACATGTTGATTTGGTATTGGATATTTTAATTCTTTTGTGTAAGTGTTTAACCTTTTATAGTTAATTACCATTCTAGATATTTTCCTCTTTTTTGTTTTGAATGTTTTATTACAATGAAGGCTGCACTACTATGTTTATATTAGATTCTCTAATGAATTTCTTTTCTAGCATTTCTTTTATGTGCATTTTAAATTCAGGTAATTTTTTTGGTGTATATTTAATCGGTTTTACACTAATAATCTTAGTGTCATCTTCTAATATAATTTCTGTCATAGGTTTATTTATGTGCCATTTTTCTAAAGAATTATCTCATGATAATTTTAATAATTTTTCTGTAATATTTTTTATTACTATTTGATCAAAATATTCTTGTACTAGATTTATTCTATTTTTATTGGGCATAAATTGTGCTTTTTGTGTTAATTTTTGTCTATCCTCACCACGCTTAACTGCTATATGAGGCATTTTTTCTCTACAGTAAGGATCATTAATTCTTATTGTTATTGTTATATGGTGACAAGGGGTAGATAAAAGTATAACTTTTTCATCAATAGTTATTGGATAGTATTGTTTTATGAAGTTATTTCCTAATAATATATCCCTGACATATCATCAAATTGATATACATAAGGTATTTGTAGTTCATATTTTCCTATTTGTATTTTAACATTTTAATATACAAGTATGACTCTTTCTTCATTATCTTTTTTTATTACTTCACATTTTTGGGAGTAATACATTTTCTTTAAATAAACAGGATGATGCTCCTGTATCAAACAATGCATGATAATTTCTGCTAAGATATCCATTGTAATTCATTTTAGTTAGTATATAAATATGTTCTCTTCCTCCTTATATTTTATTCATAATAACATTGATATAACTAGATTCTCATTTTGTATTGTTAATAGCATCATATAATCTTTTATGTAATATGGTTTTACTTGCTCTAAGAAGTCTATATCTAATAATAATTCCGTATTTACCTTTCCTGTATGTTCTACGTACATGTTTATGATTATTTTATTTATTCTTATTGGTAATTCTACATAGGTATCCATGGGATGAATATTTCCAAAGTAATCTTGTATTTGAATTGGATTATTTGTTACTTTAAGTTCTAAATCTCCTATTATGTTTTATTTTATATGAGATACAGTTGCTCCAATATTTATTAATACTTTCTGCATTTTCCATTTTCCATTTATTCTAATTTCTATCATAACTTCAATTTTTTTGTCTCATTTCTTTTAGATAGATTCATTCTCGGTATTTTTCTATGTATTTTGGTCATTATTTGTTTTTATGAATCATTTCTATTTTCTATTTCAAGTAATGATCTTGTACTAGTATTTCTTCTTAGTCTAATTGAACTTCTTCCAAATTCTATTTGTGGTTTATCCATATTTACTAATCTTCTAGCTTGATTAAAATCTATTTCTATATCTTCTAGTATAGTCATTCTTGGATTCTCTTTGGTGGTTTGTATTCTAATAGATTTTTAAATATGAATTCTATTATGTGTGTTTTCGTAGCATTCTTAATTTTTACTTCATGTTTACTAGTAAAAGCATATATTGTTCTAATAGTTAAACTTATAGTTTTACTTCCTGGTTCCATATATATTCCTCTTAATCTATAATATAATGTTAAGGTTTTATTTTTATTTTGTTCTCCCACACTTATGCTGAAGTTTGGTCTTATTGTAAATTTTACTTTTTGGTACATTAAATTTCCTGTTACAATTCCTATTAGAGCATCTTGTACTAAACTTACAATTCTATCATCCATAATATAGAATTATATAGGTGTATCTATTTCTTCTCTCAAATAGGCTTTTGCTATAATTTGTACGGTTCTTAAATATATGTTTTTTATTTTTCCTTTTAGTTCAGGATTCAATAAATTTATTTATTGTCTTATAATTTCTTCATTTATTATAGGTATTAATGTATTTCATATAGTATCCCTTATATTTATAGGGTGACTATGATTTCTCGCTACATGTGTTATTTCTTTATTTTTCTGCCAAAATGGTAAATTAAATATTTCTTTTGATTCTACATCTAATTTTGATATTACGACCTTTTCATACATTTTAGGATTAAATATTAATATTTCATTTAGTTGTTTTTCATTTTCTTCCATGGTGTATATTCTATAGGATAATTTTTACTCGTCTTGGTGTAATATTTTTGTTGTTGAATAAAATTATATGTTTTAAAATTTTGATTTTGTCTTTGATTCATATAGATTTCTGGTATATTTTGTGGATTAGTATTACTTGTATTTTCTTTTTTAACTGGTTAGTTCCTGGTTGCTGTATATATTCTGGTGGATTTTGTCCTGCTGGTACTAAAACTCTTTGTTGTTCATTCATATTAATTTCTTCTATTTTAAGATTTTTAAATTTTTCTATATAATCTTCTTCTGTTATGTAATCTTCTTCATCTTCTTCTTTAGGATTTTCCTTAAATTTTTCTATCTGTTCAGTAATCATATTTATTCCTAATCTATTGATAGCTTTAAATTCTTTGTCAATTATTATTGTTTTAGGTTTTCTTTTTTCCATTTCGTCATGTATTTTTGTTATATTTTGGTTTATAATTTCAATATTTTGTTGTATATTATCTAATCTTTTGTGTAAATCATTTTTCTCTATTTCTTCTTCTTTAATTGTTCTTACCATATTTATTTGTTCTATAATAGTTTTTTGCTTTGTAATTTCTATTGGGTTTTCATATACTACAATATTCTCTATTTTATTTATTTTATCAGTTATTTGCTTAATTTGGTTTTCTAAGGTTATTAATTGTTTTGATAGGTTATTTACATATTTCTTTACTTCTAATATTTGTGTGTGTATATTTTTGTTTATATCTTTATAATCATTAGTTATTTCTATCATTTGTTTTATTTCTAATGGTAAATTATTAATAATTTCTTGAACTTATTCTGGGTTTTTTGCTTGTTCTAAGTTTTGTTTTGTAGTTTTATCTAAACGTATTCCTAATTTATTTAGTAAAAATAAATTTGTCCAATTTAATTATTTATGTTCTCCAAATCCCCCTTCTCTTAATAATATAAATGGTATAAATTTTTCGTATGTTTCAGTTATTAATTATCAATGGCTATTATTTGGTAAACCTTTAGATTTATAATTATATACTATAGGTTTGATTATTGGTAATTTTTTAGACATTTTTCTAAATATATTTGTATAACTACTGGCTCTGATACCACACTGGACCAGATCTTGGATTTTTATTTTTGCGAAATTATATTATAGTCTTCTTCTAACTCTTCTTAAGACTCTTTCTCTATATTTATTTATATATAATTCTATTTCTTTCCTGTCTAATTTCAATTATTTCTATTAATCTAAGATATTCGTTATGTTGCCTTACTAGTCTTCTAATTAGATCTTTTCTATTTTCATGAAGTAGATAATGGTCATAAACATGTATAATATTTTTAATTGTCACATAATTTATAAAAAATATTTTTCAAGAATTTTATTATATATTAAACTTAGTAAAATAATATATTAAATAAGGTATTGGTTAGCTAAGTTATGTCCTTAGCTTTTAAAGGATAAAATAATTATTTTATGTTTATTAGTATGTTAGTACAAATTGTTAGTAAGTCTAGTATTTTCCCTTCTCAGCGCTCACCTTTTTCCATCTTTCAATAGTCCTTTTTGTTTCAAAGTGCTACAAAAATTCTCAAAGAAATGCTTCTACATGCTAAAATTATTATGACACACATCTGAATTTTCATTTAATACTTCAAACATATACATCCTTCCACTGAGCGCTAAAGTTCTTTATGGTGTCCTATAGATAAAACTCAATATACAATTTGTACAATCTGCAACCCCATTATGTCTATGGATGAATCAAGGTCTTCAAATGCATAGCACTTAGATTAACTCTAACATGCTAAATTGCAAAGTTAATAATATCTCCAATAACATTTTAAAAAACCACAACACAAGTTCATTTATAATAAATAACCTTGTCAAATCCATAATCAATCGCAACATACTCATAATATAAAGTATCAAAATAATTGTTCAATCCATAATACAATAAAACGTAAAACAAACAACATCACTATAACATGTAAAGCAACACAACAGGAAACAGCTTAAAGGAATTCCAACACAGCCCTCCTCCTACTCTTAGGCATCAACACAAATTGCACCCTAAATTCTGAATCTCTGAGTGCCTTCAAAGCTTTAGCGTATATCTCATTAGTCAATTCTTCCATGCTGTTTAGGATGGTCATACAATTTTCTTGCGAATACGGATCTTTACTAGTTACTACACTCTCACTAGAACCAAGAGATGATTTCCCTTGTATTTTTTTAAGCTTCTCTTTTAGGTAAGCTTGTCGAAGTTCACTTTCATCATTTCTTTTAGTCATCGAAGATTCCCAACGCGCAAGGGATGCCTCCAGCTTCTCTGATTTACTGATCTTACGTGCTTTGCGACGACGGGTAGGCCTTTTAATTTCATCTTCCTCGATATTTTGTACTCTTACATGAATGCCATTTGTTAGAAAAGCGTCCTCGATCTGTTCTTCATCTGACGTGGGGGGAAGCTGAGTTGAGGGCGTACCTAATCCTCCAGTCGTCGTGGTTCCACCAAAAAGTTCTTCAAGCATCTTATAATGTGGGCATCCATCCTTTTTGAATCTCTTATAAATCTTTTCATTTTTCTGTATTAATGAACAACAAATACATTAAATAAGATGTATAAATTAAAAAAGAAGTAAATTGATAAACAATAATGTATTGTGTTAAGCATAAATTACCTCGTAAAATGCTTGCCAAACTTCTTCGGGAGCACTTACTGTGCATGTATTTAAATCCCATGTGACGCCTATATGCTTAATAAGTTCAGAAAACGACTGATGAAGGCTTCGCAAACAGTTCCATTTACGCTTTAATTGAGCAATGTCACAATCCTCATTTATGACGTATTTCAAATCTTCACTAATCTTGCCCCAACACTCCTCCTTGAATGTAGAACATTGTAATTTACCTTCTTTCACATAATCGTAACATATTTGGATAAAAGCAGTCTCTTTTTTATTAGTCCACGTCATAGTTCTTTGACCACCCATGTTGTCTATACAAAATGTTTAACTTCACGTCAAGTAACAATTAGACAAAGTTCTCATGGTCTATAAATACCCGGATCATATTCTAAATTAACTAGGAAAGTATAGAACATATTCTAAATCAACTAAATAAAAAGAGTTTAAAATAAATTAAATGACAGAAATAACTCTAAAATATTAAAACACTATTTTCAAAGCATAAACGATCTCAAACGCCCAAAATTCATTGTATGTCATGGCAAAGAGGTGAGTTGCACTCGTCTCGTCGAGATACCCAAAATAGACATTATGGGCCCGAAACGGAGGTCGGACACCAAATCTGTAAATTGCGATTTAGTCCTTTCCAAAAACATATTTAAACCTGAGCTAGGCATGGAATTTGCAACTTGAGCAACAGGTAATAAGATTGGAAAAGATTGTTAAAGTTATATCTAATCATCAAAAACAACCTTGGTGCAAGATTCACTGGTTCTTTGAGATGTTAGATACAAAATTGCACTCTTAAACCAACAATCAAGATATCAAACATAACTTTAAAATCTTGACGAGGCTTGGGGCATATACAACAAAAATAGTATATGATGTTGTATGCAATTTATAGATTTTGACCTGAAATCTTTTAACCTAAAGTTACTCCTAAATGAAACCTCCTAAAAATGTGAAAATTCGATAAACTTTTCTTCTACGATCAAACAGAGCAACTTTTAACATTTACCAGAAAAACAAAAGAAGATATAATGAAATTTTAAATGAATTAGTAAATGTGAGATCTCCTGAAACAAGTTTCTACTTAAACGAGTAATACACTTTCTCCGACAATAGTTAAAAACGAATAAAATGAAATCAAGATAAATGAATAGCATAACATTCCAGTTTCCCCAATCTGATTTGCCACACTCCCACCTTGTATATAGAGGTTGGGTTAGTGTGGACCGATCCACCTACAAATATTGCAAGTAGGTTGATCCAACCCATCATTTTTTTGCACTTTTAAATGTGCCTCGAAATCAACTTAAAATTACTATAAAGATTCAAAAATTTAAACTGGTTAATTTTATAAATTCCAAAATCTGAAATACTCAAATAACTGAACATTAACCTAACAAAAAATCAATTAAACTACTACATAAATTTTCGAAATCTGACAACTAGTATAAAATCTTGTGCATATATATATATATCAATTTTTTTCAAGATTTAAATTTGTATATATATGTGTGTGAGAGTCCGTGCTATGTGTACGTGTGCGCGACTGTTTGCGGGATGAAGAGGGGAAAGAGGAGAGTGGTGCCTTACTATGACAGTGGTGGTGGCGTTGTGGAAACCGAGAGGGAATAAACTGGGGGAGGGAGCAACTTCGGGTGAGACAGAGAGAATGAGCCGAGTGAGGGAGAGGTAAATGTCGGGATGGGAGGTTTGGGATTTAGGTTAGATTTTTATTTTTTAAAAAGAAAAAAAAAAAACTGAAAACGCGGTATTTTCCTCGTTTTTCACTATGGTTTAAATTGGGCAGCAAATGGGGAAACGTGAAAAATGCTTTTTCCATTTTCTTTACAAGTTTTGGAAACGATTTTCGAAATTTTTTCAAAAAAGCAGCGCAAGAGAATCCGTTCTCTGCGTTTTCGGAGACAACAGAAAACAACTGGAAAACAACAAAGAAAACACAGTCTTATTCTTTCAATTAACTAAATTTAGAGAGCTTGTTTTAGGTTGTTAATTGAAAATAGTTTACATAGAGAGCTTGTACTATCCAACAACTAAGTATAAATGACTCTCATTAACCGAGCTTGTGTGCTTTTTGAGGATTATAACAATTGATGTTTCTGGTTAATTGAAATTGATTGATTTATTATGATCGGATGTCTAGATGCGGATATTAATTACTGGTCAATCATATTATTTACGTTATTTCTACAACGTTATTAGTTTATTACTTTTACAACTTTGCACTTTTATTTCTTAACTAGTAATCGCATCCGTGCGATGCACAGAATAAATAATATTTATTAAATAAGTTGTAAAAATACAATGCCCAATAATAATAATAATAATAATAATAATAATAATAACTTGCATACACAAATTATGAATAATTTGTAATTTCATTTCTCCCTATAAAATTCCTATAAAATTTCTTACTTGAATGCATAAATTGTAAATTCAATATACAATCAAAATATCAAAATAAAATAAAATAAAATGAAGTTATGAATTGCAATTTTTTTAACAGTTAATCGTTCATTCTCTAGTTTTCTTAATTTATTTATTCATATAGAATTGATTATTCAAAAATAATTTTTTTTTAATGTTCATTCACAACCTCATATTATTTAAAAACTAATTTTTCACAATTGCATATATTACTTTTTAACCACACGTTCTAAATAAAAAAAAATTAATTTTCAACCACTCAATTGATTGATTTGACAATTATATTATTTTTTATCCTACCTTATTTCACTTTCAATCACACATTTAAAACTATTTCTATAGTCTATATCAAACTTACTCCTATTCAATGGTTTCAAATACAACGTGACATTTTATTTTTCACCAAGTATAATATAAAAAATGGTCATGTTACACACAGACAGAGACACACACAAAAAACTATTTTTTGTGCATGTTAAATAACTGTATTGATCATATTTTGTTTAAATAGAATAAGTTTGATAAAACATTATATTTTTATTTTCTATAGAATTCAATGAATTAATTGTTAAAATCTATAGTATATATTTTACAAATTGATGTTATTTTAAACAACAAATCAATCCCCAATTCAACAAATCAATTAATTAAACCATCACGATCCCCGTGGAAGAATGACCCTTACTCGCTAGTATACTTTACAACATCAAAATATTCACATCCAGACATTAGATTTGAAGATGAAACTGTAAAGTTCTAAAAATAATGTAAATAATATGATTTAGGAATTAATATCCACATCTATACTTTTGTTCATCATAAAATAAGTAAATTTATTTCAATTAACTAGATCAATTATAATAACCCTAAAAAAATACACAAGCTTATCTAAACGAAATCCTTCTTACTCAGTCGTTGGATAGAACAAGCATTCTATCAAATCTCTTTCCAATTAACAATCTAAAACAAGCTTTCTAAACTTAATTAATTATACTATTAAACTCTTAGGATTGATTATTCAACGTAGTATGCTGATAAGCTCGGTTCATTAACCTTGGTCCCACACCATAAGCAAGATAAAGATTTACCTTGTTCAAATCTCATTTGCAATAGTTATAAATTATCTTCATAACTTAACAATTACAGATTAAGCACCAACGTATAACATTAATCACTCTATTAACTTGTAGACCTCTTAAGCAGTAAAGGATTAGAATGCATATACAATTAAAATATATAATAAAATGAACTTAGTATTTTATAAATAAAAAACTAATATCTGGATTATTCAATTTCATCATCAATCAAAAGTTTATTTAGCCTATTCATCTTACACATAATATCAACACCAAATATAAGAAATGTATTTATTCATGGAAAAATACACAAGGAAAAGTAAAATAAAATAAAACTTAGTAATGGTAATTGTTGATAAATCCCTCCAAGAATCCTACTTTGAATTCTTCTAAGACTTTTTCCACAGAAGTTCATTTCTTTTCTTTGTAGTAGTTTATGTAAGAATGTTTTCTCCCATATCTTTCCTTACTATTTATAGAATGATTGTAGCTTGATCTCTTCTTATAAAATTTTCAATTGCAAGAATACTTCTCCTTCATCATTGGTCATCCTTTTTTTTTCACCCTTTCATTTCGTACTCGTCTCCACCATAGAAAGAGTATACCCTCCTTTTTTATTATAAAATAAAATTTCAATTGCAAGAATAATTTCCTTTTATCATTGATTCCCCACCCCCAAAAAACATTTCCTCCATTTATTTCCTCCCTTTTTTCTCCCATATATGTGTCAAATTATTTTCTATTTAATGTGTGTTGTTCTCACTAGTCTTTATTCAAGATTTTTGTACAACTTGTTTCCAGAACAATTGAAATAATGTAGAAATCGGATTTTGAACAATTTTCTTTAGGCAGGCATCAAGTTTTACACTTCAAAAAGTCATCAATATCTTTATCGTATCTTCCTCGTCCAAAATATGATTGATTCGATTCAAATGTTTTGAAGATAATTACGCCTTGAATGTCCAATAGCCTAACTGATTCTTTGAAGTTGAAACAATCAATTTTTTGGAGAATCCTTATGTGTTTACGTATTGAGCTACAATTTGTGAAGTTAGTCCAAACTAGAGAAAGTGGAGATCAGTATATTACTTAATCCTTAGGATTAACCTCGAGTAAAGAGCTAGAATAAATATAAGTTTGAAAGTGTATATCTTAAGAGAGATGTAACACCCAATTTTAAAATCCTAAAAATAGAAATGTTAACTTCCTTTCACTTGAAATGTGAAAATAAAGTAGTTAGTTTTGATTTAAGTAATAATATTATTTTCTGTTGTAGAATTCTACAAAAATTTCAACAAAACATCCCCTGTAAATTGGACTTAGCCTACTTGTAGAGGGACACGACAACACCACAACAATTTAAAACACTAAAATTAAAACTCCATCAACACAACCAAACCATTCCAATACTTAATCCCCAACTCCACAACCATAGAAAAATTAAAACAATAAAATCCATGTAACTAAATAGGAGCTAAATAAACTAATAATGAAATATGAATAACTAAATCAAAACCAAATTCAATTCATTAATTGAAGAATAGATGAATAAAGAAATAACAAATAAAAACTTAGGGTGTGTTTGATACACCACATTTTCCATGGAAAATGGAAAACATTTTTCCTACTTTCCACTTTTTTAAGTGTTTGATAGCATTTTTTTCCCATGGAATTGGTTTTCCATCTTTTCTCGATTTCCTACATTTTCCTTGTTTTTGTAAATCAACCCTAACCAAGAAAAATTTCAATTTGATTCACATTTAGCCAAACAAGACCTTAAGCTGTGCCAACACTTACCACGCCATATACGCAACAAGGGGGGTTAAATGATTTGATACAACGATCTGAGTTTATCAGCTTATGTATTTAAATCAAAACTAAATTCTGAAAGTCTCTATTAAAGTTCCAATTTAAACCTAGAATCAATAAAAATAGCCTAAGATTCTAATATGTAATTTACCTATCTACTAACTCCAAACCAACCATCTAAAACTAAAAATCAAACTACCGTTAAAACTGAGATTCACAAAATACTAATCTTGAATTTACACATTTATATTATATACATATATACATAATGTGTGTGTTCATACGTCAGTGTGTGACTGTGTGTGTTCGGGTGTGGCAGTGTGTGTGCGTCCGTGTGTGTGTGCGAACGGGAAAGAGAGGGGAAGAAGGGAGGGTGCCTTATCGTGGGTGGTGGTCTGCACAACGGTGAGAGGCAGGGGGAAGGGAGGAGAACCGCGAGAGGTTAGAAGGGTTTGGGAGAGCGAGAGGAAGAGGAAGAGGAAGGAAGTGTCGATTTGGGGGTTTAGGTTTAGATTTTTAAATTGTGTTAATTGCAATTTAGTCCCCAGCATTAGGTGATGTGGAATTTAACTCCAAAACCTTCATTAAATTTCGAAATGCTACTAAACCTTTTTTTTCTAATTTTATTTAATGCAATTTTGAGCACTTACAACTTAATTAAATAGAAATGCATGCTTAAAAGTATTTGATAAGTGTATTTTCTACACTTATATTGATCGTTGAATTAAAATATTTATTATTGATTTTAATGAATTGTAACTTAATTTTGTTTGCATTTTATTTTTTAAGCGAAACCCGATTCAAAATGATGGAATCAAAGGAAATGGGTGGAAAATTGAGCTAAAATTGAGGAATTTAAAAGTTTGAGGACTTAAATGCAAATTTTCAAAAGTTTATTTGGACCCTTTTATCTACCATATATATTGGATAATGTTAAGAGTTAATTGTAGGAGTTTGAAAACTCATTGGAGAATGAAATGGAAACGGTCAAAAAATAAAATTTCTAGCCACACAAGTTATGCTCGAGATTCTCAGCTTCGTATTAGGCCTTGTTTGACGCACATTATAATGAGAATATGATGTTTTGAATAGTGATTTTAGGAAATTTGGGATTAAAAAGTAAAAAAATAAATAAAAAAATTCAAACTTATGTGTAGAATATCTTATTATGTGAATGTATGATTGAAAATTAATATGAAAAAAGGGATGTTTGAAAAAGGGAGAGTCAAACAAGGGTTAAGACTCGTATTTCGTCTAATAAATGTTTGAATTGGAAAACCTCTATTTCTAGATGAATTATAGTCATTTGAAGTAGTTTTCCAAAACACTTTGAATTGAGTGAACTGAATTTTGACTTCTTGGATCCAAGATACGATAAAAATATTGATGACTGGTTGGAGAGTAAAACAAACTGGGCGCCTAAGGGAAGTTACTAGAAATTTGGTTTGTGCATTATTTTAATTGTTTTGAAAACAAATTAAACACCAACATGAAACAAAGACTAGATGGAACAACACACAATGAATAGAAAACAATTTGAGAAATATATAAGATAAAAGTAGGAAATGAATGAAGGAAATAGTGGAAAAGAAGAAAAAGAAAAGATAATCATTGATAAAAGAGAAATACTCTTACAATTGGAAATTTTATAACAAAAAAGCAAGCCACATTCTTTCTATGTGGGAGACAAATTTGGGAAATGAACGGGGGGGGGGGGTGGGGGGGGGAATGATGAAAAAAAAAAAAAGATAACTAATGATGAAAGGGAATTAGTCTTGCAATTGAAAATTTTATTAAAAAAAAAATGAGGCTATATTCATTCTATAAATAGCATTGAAAGATATGAGAGAAAACACACTTTCTAACATACACTACAACAAGGAAAAGAAAAGAAAAATCAATTTTTGTGGAAAAATTATTAGAAGAATTCAAAAGATGGTTCTTGGAAGAATTTATCGAAAATTACCGTCGCTAAGCTTTCTTTAATCTTTCCCTTGTATTTTTTTTTTCATGATTAATTTTCTTATATTTGGTATTGTTATTATGTGTAAGAAGAATAACTATTGGTATCATACCAGCCCCTTCAACAAAAGTTTCTGAGAAAAATTGGGACAATAGGTAAAAATCAATTTCATTCATGAATGCATGCCATTAATGGTTAGTTACTCTCATTATGTTAACAAGATGTTTTGACACACTAGAATAAACTTTTAATGTAATCTTCTGGGCTCAAATGAACATGCACACTAAATGTATTGGACTCTTAAATGTTAATAATTTCTTTAATAGTTTATTAGCATATCTTGATAATGTGATAAAAAAAATATTTCTCTTTTATCACGAAAAATTGTTATTTCTGAATCATTTATTGATAGATTATTGGAGAAATTGCAAACATATATTTCAAAACGAGATCCAGGTATAGCCTAGATGGTTGGTCACTATCAAGCATCAACATGCGAAAAATGGGCTCGGATGAGTTAAACTTGGAGTTAAAATTGTGAAATGTGGAATTCAATGGGCTAGGATGGGTTAAACATGGAGTTAAAATTGTGAAATGTGGAATTCTTACCGTTTGATTTTACTCATCGCATTTTTTTTTTCTTTTTTATATTTTTCAAGTATACTTTTTTTAATGCTTACAAATATCAGGTGATATCTTTCGTACTTTTTCTTTGGTTAAATTGAGGACATTGTTAGGGCGGATTGTTTGTATGTGTGTTTTTATTTAATTGGAGATGGCTGAGTATATAGTTATTTACTCTTGAGATGCATTCTCAAATTAAATTAAAATGGATTAATTAAATATGATAGAGCACAGATTAAAAAATGTGTTGTTTGTAAAATTATTAGATATGCTAATTCTCTGGGAATGATTAAGTATGTAACAATTTTTACTCTTAATACGTATCCTTTAAATGAATAAAAAATAAATTAATTGCTTTTTTGTTCTTGTGTGAGTTAGATAACCTTGTCAACAATGATATGTATATTAAAATCAAGCATTAAGTTAAAAGTTGTGGAAAACACTGCATGTTGGGTTAATTTATACTTATTCAGGTGCAACTTGATACTATTTGAGCATGAGATTTATGTGTCGCATCATGAAGGAATGATCTTATTCAATCTGCTAAATAGATTGAAAATAATGGAACTTAGATGGTGAACAATTGACATATGAGGATTCTATGTGTGAAAAAATTTGTGTGGATTGTCTAGGGCAAATTAGATGAAAGTTGGGTGAATTATATTGTGAAATTTCTATTTTTAGAACAATTGAGGGACATTGCACTAATCAAGACTACCCCTTAAAAAAATATTATTGTCCGAGAATTCCAGGAGACATTATCATTCTCCTTTCATTGCATTATCCTTTAATTATATCATCTTTCTCCTTTTATTGTGAAAATGAAGAAAAGGGGAAAACAAACAGGTGCATGAAACAAAAAACGCATTTATGCCTTGATTAAGTCCCAAATACTTGTTGAAGAGGATTATGCCTTTGATGTCCAGTAGCCTAATTGATTCTTTGAGGTTGAAACAATAAAATTTTTTGAGAATCTTTGTTTGATGACGTGTTGAGCTACAATTTGTGAAGTCTGTCCAAACTAGAGAGAGTGAGAATTGGTATATTACTTCAACTTTAGGATTATACCTCGGGTAAAGAGCGAAAAAATAAGTTTTGGATGTGTATCTTACAAGAGAAGGAAGGATATATTTGACCATTAAGAGTTGTGAATTAAATCAATTTATGACTTTATGGTGTTTCGCATAGATTTTTACATACAGACGTATGTTTTACATTGAATAAGTATAAATTGATTTTAGCACTGGAATTTTGAAGTTGTTCGTAGTTTTGACACAATAATCCAATCCCAAGACTTACAACACATTTTCTAACCAAAATTTGTTTTAAATTTCATTTTAAGTTAGCTATATTTTGTTTGAGTGCAAACAAATGTTCAAGTTTGATGGTATTTGATAAGTACATCTTGTACACTTATCTGGGTTGTTCAATTAGAGTATTTTTTATTGATTTTAATGAATTATAGCTTAATTTTATTTGCATTTTGTTTGTCAGGTGAGTCACGATGCAAAATTATGGAATCAAAGGAAATGAGCTGTAAATTGAGCTAAAAAGAAAAAAAAATCCAAAGTTCGGGGACTTACATGGAAACTTTCAAAACATTGACTTGAAACACTTATGTACTATTGAATACCTCTAAAAGTTAATTGGAGGAGTTTGAAAGCTAAATTGAAAGAAAGAAATGTGATGTGATCCGAAGTAGGTATCGAAAGCAGAAGTCGAGCCATTGACGATATGACAGTGATTTACGCGAAAAACGGAGCGAGTTCCGTGTTGGGCTCGAGACAAAAATCAAACCAGATCACGTTGCTTCAAAAAGAAGAAAAAAGGTGGACCCGAGACTACCACGCGATCGCGTGGTGAAGAGGATCGCGCGATCAGGCGATGACATCAAATTCCACCCGAGAGTTCTAGGTGACTCCACGCGATCTTGATATCAAAGCCTAAGCAATCGTGCGGTTGTGACAGAAGCATATTTTCGCGAATTTTTATTTTATTTCTGTTTTTATTAATTATTAATTCTATTTTCCAACCATAATGTGGCTAGGGTTAGCACTAGGTTGTTTTTAATTATATTATTCGCAATTTCATTATTGTAAGACAATTGTGGTTGATTATTGAATTATTGTAAGAGAGTTTTCCCTTGAAAAGGTTGAGAAATCTCTTTTTCTTGAACTTATCAAATATTGAATCTTTGTGGCGTTCACCCAACGAACTTATCAAAGAATGACAACCCTTGTGGCGTTCTCCAATTTTGATTCATATTCCACGCCGTTTTCGCGTCGTGAATATTGGGTTAAGGTTTTACCTTCAAATCTATCCTTATTTCCGTTGATTACTTACGGGTTTCTTGTGCTTAATCTGATTTAGATCTTTCCTAGGTTATTGTTTATTGTTATTCCGCGTTTCGTCGTATTCCGCGAGTGGGATCGCGTCATTTGTGGTATCAATAAACGCGGAATAACAATAAACAATAACCTAGGAAAGATCTAAATCAGATTAAACACAAGAAAACAATAAGTAATCAACAGAAATAACGATAGATTTGACGGTAAAACCTTGACCCAATATTCACGATGCGAAAAACGGCGCAAAATATGAACCAAGATTGGTGAACGCCACAAGGGTTATCAATTTCTTGTTAAGTTCGTTGGGTGAACAACACAAAGATTCAATATTTGATAAGTTCAAGAAAAAGAGACTCCTCAACCTTTTCAAGGGAAAACTCTCTCACAATTAATTCAATAATCCCTAAAATTGTCTTACAATAATGAAATTGCGAATAATATAATTAAAAATGACCTAGTGCTAACCCAGCCACATTAGGGTTGGAAAATAGAATTAATGATTAATAAAAATGAAAAATAAATAAAAATTCCCGAAAATCTGCTTCTGTCACAACTGCGCGATCGCTTAGGCTTTGGTGTCGTGATCACATGGAGTCACCTAAAACTCTTGAGTGAAATTTTGATGTCATCGTGTGAT
Source organism: Ligustrum vulgare (assembly GCA_963555705.1). Classification (NCBI taxonomy): domain Eukaryota; kingdom Viridiplantae; phylum Streptophyta; class Magnoliopsida; order Lamiales; family Oleaceae; genus Ligustrum; species Ligustrum vulgare. The sequence goes on along the minus strand of OY743173.1, from coordinate 33,073,646 downwards.
CCTCTTCATCACGTGATCACATGGTAGTCCCGACTGCACCTTTTTTCTTCTTTTTGAAGCAACGTGATCTGGTTTGATTCTTGGTTCGAGCCCAACACGGAACTTGCTCCATTTCTCATGTAAATCACTGTCATATCGCCAATGGCTCGACTTCTATTTTCGATGCCTACTTTAGATCACATCATTCCCCTCTCTTGAAAATGATTCGACCTTAAATTTGGAACTGGTCCAATCCTCTTGCCACTCCTGTGTTTTTTGGTTTGATCATACTTATGCCTTGTGCTTTCTTTCAACATTTTCGGCCTTTTGGGCTGCTCCTTTGTACCAATGAATTTCTTTCTTGTTTTAGATCATGGTTTGATTTAGGCACACGCAAAACAAATTTTATCTGGCTGGGCATGGGTTTATTAGCTTGGTTAAGTCCAAGGGATGGTGCCTTGTAGCTCAACCGTTGTGCAAAGAAGTTCATTTTGTACGTGGACTCTCTTTTCTTCTTGTACTCATTCTCTCCTTTTTATGATGTCGTAGCCTCAACTCTCTTGTTTTCAACTTTTATACCATCTCCTTTTTCTGAGGTCGTGGCCTCAACACTCTTATTTTTTTTCTCAAACTCACCTTTAATTTTCAATTGATCCTCTCGGGCTTCCTTAGGGGATAAAGGTACAAGAGTAATTTTCTTCCCACCATTCACAAAGGAATATTGATTCTTAACCCATCGTGCACTACCCTCCTATCATGTTGCCATGGCCTCCCCAACAAAATATGACCAACATGCATAGGCACTACATCACAAACGACTTCATCCCTATACCCACCAACCGAAAAACCCACCAAAACCTGCTTGTTCACTTTAATTTCACCCGACTCAGTCAGCCATTATAACTTATAAGGCCTAGGGTGTTTCATCAAATTCAAACCCAGTTTTTCAACCAACATTATACTAACCACAATAGTACAACTCCCCCCCATCAATCACCAAACCACAAACCTTTTCACCCACTAAGTATCTAGTGTGAAATAGATTATCCCTTTGCTCACCGATTTCATCCACCCTAACTCTAGTACTAAGGACACGCTGATTAACAAGCGAACCTTTTAACAGCATAAGTCAACCCTTCCTCATCACTACTACTAGCCCCAGCATCCTGTAATCTAGGCATCCTCTTAAACTCATCTTCCGAACTAATGTCACCCTTATCGTGCAAAAACATTACCCTCTTATTTGGATACTGGGATGCTATATGGACATAACCCAAGCACTTAAAGCACTTAATATTTCTATTCCTAGTAGGTTGAGAATCAGAAATATTTTTACCTTTTGTTGTAGGTTCCTCCTTTCCTTTTAAGTCATGTTCATTATTTTGATCCCTCCTTGGTTGTGATGTAGGATAAGACCCCGATGAGTATCTTGCTGCTCCTTTTCGCTTCAATTGTCTTTGCACCTTCATTATCATGTGCACCATGTCCTCCAACTCCACATAGTGCTGTAGCTCAATCACATTAGCAATGTCCCTGTTTAGCCCACTCAAAAATCTCGCCATTGTAGCTTCTCAATCCTCCGCCACATTGGCCCTAATCATCACCACCTCCATATCCTTATGATACTCCTATACACTTCTTATTCCCTGAGTCAAACCCTGCAGCCTCTGATAGATATGCCTATAATAATAAGTTGGAACAAATCGCTTCCTTTATAGTCTTTAACCCACCCCAAGTCTCCACTAGCCCCTCAAGGTTCCTCCTCCTACCCGTCACCAATTGATCCCACCAAATATTTGCATAATCCGTGCATTCAATCACTGCTACTTTCACCTTCTTCTTTTCAGAATAATTATGACAATTAAAAAGCCGTTCAACCTTTGTTTTCCAATCCAGGTACGCTTCGATATCACTCCTACCTTGGAACGAAGGTATTTTCATTTTAATGTTCCCAAGGTCTCCATCCTCAATATCTCTACCTCTACGATTCCCCCCCTAACATTACGATGTTCCCCTTCAAACCTCCTTCCATACATTTCTCCTCTATCCCTCATTCGAGCACTTGCCACCGAGGATACGCTACCACTCTCACTACCCATGCCCTCATCATCCATACTAACCTCACGTCGATGACCTCTTCTGACCCTAGAACCACTATGAGATTGATCTTGAGGTCGTTAATCACGTTCTGCACCTCGATTCTCCATCTGAGTCATAAACCTCTCAAATTGTGCCCGTATTTCTGCAATATCATCATTACCCTGCTCAAATTTTCTATTCGGAGTTCTGGGTTGTTTCTTGTCAACACAGATGATGATGATGATGATGATCCCTCTCTGTAAGACATTTTTAATATCAAAATAAATTTCTCCTCACATGTATTTTCACTCATGTATTACTTTTCTATCCCTTCAAATTTCACCCAAGAACTAATCAAGGATCAACAATCAAGGAATTTATGGAAGGCACGAAAGAGTAGAAAAATTGAGATATTCTCGAATTTTGGGATTTTTCTGGAAATTTTCGAATTTTCAAATTTTTTTGAATCTGAAATTCAACTATGAGTGCAGCAAGACAAACGGAATTGGATTTGGATAATAATTGACTAAAATAAACAAGTTTGAATTTTTATGAGATTTTTAAAGGGATCAAATCAAGGAAAACTATGAAGAACACGAAGAACAAGAAAATCAAGAAAAAAAGAATCTGAAATAAAACCTGGCTCTGATACCAAATAACGCGATCCCAATTGGGGAACACGACGAAACATGAAATAACAATAAACAATAACATAGGAAAGATCTAAATCAGATTAAACACAAGAAAACAATAAGTAATCAACAAAAATAATGATAGATTTGATGGTAAAACCTTGACCCAGGTGCGGAATATGAAACAAGATTTGTGAACGCCACAAGGGTTTTCAATTCCATAATAAGTTCATTGGGTGCTCGTTTAATTTACTTATTTAATTTTTTGATGATAATTTAACTTTTCAAATTTTATATGGCCAAAATTATTAGTGATTGCCAAGTTTGCATTGTTGGTTGATTAAAAATTTTCCAAGATTAGTTAATTAAGTTTTTTTGGGGATTAATGTCAAGTTTTATACCTAATTACTATTGATAAGTATTTCATATTCACTTGGCCGAGAGTTATCTTAGGAGTGAAGTAAGTTTCTTGCAATGTAAAGGCAAGCATGAGGTGTTATGTGTTTAATATTCAAGCATGACATGAGGTGTATAGTTAGGTAACAAGCAAGCATGAGGTGTCAACTAGTTGCAAGCTATCTTAATAGTGAAGAAATTTTCCTAGCATAGCAAGCATGAGGTGTTCAACTTAAGTGTGAGGTGTTTAATTAAATATATGAGGTAAATGCATGGAGTGCATGCAAGAGCTATTAGAGATAAATCTTGCATGTGGATACACCAATAGGAAATAGTTAACCTCTTTGCCTTACTTAGTTCATAGGTCTTCTTTCCCTTGGATTATTAAGGGACGTTCCTTATATGTCTTTGCAACCAAAAATATTACTTTCAAAGAAAAACCAACAGCAAGAGTTAGTGGAAGAGACTAAAGAGAAAAGATATAGTAAGAATAGAAGAAGAAGAAGAGCAAAGGCTAGCACTCTCAAGTATAATTTTCCACCAAAATTTCTCCAAACTTTAAGGTGAGATACTTTCTATGCTCAAGTGGTAGGATTTCATGATAATATTTATGCTTAAGCTATGCATGAAAAACCATAATATGAAAGATGTGGACAAGTCTACAAAGTTAGATATCTATTTATGCCTTAGGACAAGTCCGAAAGGCACCGGCAAGCCGGAATGTGCAAGTATGTGTTTGAATGCTTTCTTTTGTGTAATATTAACATGTTAAATCCGAGCATGATATCTTACTGAGTATTCTTTATACTCATAGTATTTTATACTAAATTTTCAGATTCATGATCGTTGAGTTGGAGGAAGTCAGTCGCCTACTCGATGATGGATTAAGACAAATTTATTTTGCATCAGTTTCCTTTTCATATGTTTTATTCAAAAAATTGTTTTCCATATGTTTTTCTTGTGGTATTAAATATAAACGTGTATAATACATGATGTAATATGGTAATGGAAGTAAATTTTGTGATCATATCTTTCATGTTATGCTAAAAGAAATTTTTATAGACCTTTTTCCTGCAATGATAGAAGAGGCAGAAACTGGACAGGTTTTTAGGGTCAATTCAAATTACTATTACTAATTCTATAGAAACCTATTTGAGACTCTAAAAATATTGGTACGATCCTATTTGAATTTTTTTGTATGAGCTCAAGAATCACTCCATTTGGATTTGTGTGGCCTGAGATATAAATTTTTAAGCGTCAAAAGGTCAATCTAAAGTTTCTGTGCAGTACCTCACCGTTTTAATAAAACGTCTATATCACATGATCTTAGTAGCTTTCCATATTTTAATATAGGAAACTCTTGAAAATATCTTTCTAATGCCATAGATTTCATAGAAAACAGAGTTGGGATGAATTTTATAAAAATGTTTGAACTGGCTGCCCCAACCAGCTGTGACTGCACCGAGTTCATAGATGTAAAGTAAAATTTCAGGTCAGCATGTACTTCTGCTGGCCATTAAATTTTATAGAGATATTTTACTACAAGTTGAAAATAAGTTTTCAGTATATATTTCATTTTATTTAAGAGTTTTTTCATGTGACAAAAGCAAAAGTTATTATGTTTAATACGTGACACTCGAAGCTAAGGTTCGGAGCGTTACAACAAATATTCAATCTTTGATAAGTTCAAGAAAAAAGGACTCCTCATTCTTTTCAAGAGAAAACTCTCTCACAATTAATTCAATAATCAACCAAAATTATCTTACAATAATGAAATTGTGAATAATATAATGAAAAACGACCTAGTGCTAACCCTAGGCGCATTGGGGTTGGAAAATAGAATTAATAATTAATAAAAACAGAAATTAAATAAGAATTCATGAAAATCTGCTTCTGTCACAACCGTGCGATTGCTTGGGTTTTGGTGTTGTAATCGCGTGTAGTCGCTTAAAACTCTCAGGTGAAATTTTGATGCCATCGCGCGATCCTCTTCACCATACAATCGTGTGGTAGTCCCGGCTGCACATTTTTTCTTCTTTTTGAAGCAACGTGATCCAATTTGATTCTTAGTTCGAGCTCAACATGGAACTTGCTCCGTTTCTCAAGTAAATCACTATCATATAGCCAATGGCTTGAATTCTTCTTTCGATGCCTACTTCGAATCACATCAAAATGCAAACGGGAGAAAACGAAAGATTTCTAGTGGAACAAGCCTCATAAAGACTCTTGTTTATCTAGTAAACGTTCTAATTCTAAAATTTCTACCTCTAGATGAATTTTAGCAATTTGATTTAGCTTTCCATAGTACTTCGAATCGAGTCAATAGAATTTTGGATGAGGAAGATACGATAAAAAAACTTGATGACTATTCAGAGAGTAAAACTTGTTGCAAGCCTAAGGGAAATTGTTGAAAATCCGGTTTCTGCATTTTTTATTTTTTTTGGAAACAAATTTGATAAGTGTATTTTGTACACTTATTTATGTACTAAAATTAGGATATTATATTGTCATTTCAGAATATATATTACTTAATTAGTTGCTATTTGTTTACATTTCAGATTAATTCCCAAAATCAAGAGAATGAAGCAAATTGAGGAAATTATTAAGCAATGGATGACTAACTGAAGCTAAATTGCACAATTGATAGTTGTTGAGGTCAACTAGGAAACATGTATGGTGCTAAAGTGAAGAAATCAAGATTTGAAGGACCTAATTGAAGAAGTTGAAAGTTGAAACAAGCTAATTGAGAAGATTCTAAAGTATGTGGACCAAAATGCTCAAATTGAAAGATAGAGGACTTGATGTGCAAATAAAAGAGGAGTACCAACTTATGCATATTTAAATTTGGAAATTATGCTAGAAGTTATAACCGCATAGCCTCGTGACATCACACTAAAAGGCCGCACAAACCCACGTTAAATGGTCAGCACTGGTGTTCGTTCAACTGCGTCGCTGCACCAAATCAACCTGTGTTTCTGTACAACTTTTCGACTCATCTATAATTCCAGGCTTTGTGTGATTTTCAATAGGGTCTTCCTTATTCCACTAGGTCTTCCCAAAAACTATATATACAACTCGTGGTGCACGAATTCTAGACATTTGCCTCACCTAAGAACAGCCTAAAACTCAGATTTCAATGTCAAATCCTTGGGAGATTGAAGCAAAACAAAGGTGAGAATTGAATTTCATGAACAATTGATTATTAGTGCAAGCTTTCCTTTCTTTTATGTTATTTTAGATGAACGCCTATTATTATTGTTTTTGTAATTTTATGACGACGTGTGGCTAAATATTCATGTTGGGATGAATGATGTAGCCTAGATTTATTATTTTAATTCCAAACTCCATTGTTTTAATAATTCGTTACTTTTATTGATTTTATTTTGAGTTTAATGCATGAGTTTTTTGCCACTAATCTATGATTTCGTGGTTTGTTTTCAAGTTTTTGGCGCCGTTTTCGGAGAACGTTTTATATTAATATCGATACTACTTAGCTCCTACTTTAATTTGAATTTTTATATCTGCAATATTTTTTATTTACTTTTTGTTTGTTTTTTATTTTATATAGTTTATGTTACGAAGGTTTAAAAGCTTTGATTTGCTTCTTTTTTATTCAGAAATCGAACTCACCTTTCGACAGAGCATAGAAAATAGTTGAAAGCAGCTCAACAAATAGTTCTTTATATGACATACGATAGAGTTCCAATTAATCCAGTAAATCCGAATAATCTGCTAGCAGCTGTTATTGAATATCAACAAAATCATGGGGAACGTCCCTTAAGAGACTAAAGGTTCCCCCTGTGGAAAACATTGAGACCTGTGTGGTATCGCCTGTTATTCCTGCAAACAATTATGAAATCAAGACTTCCTTGATTTCATTAATCCAAAACTCAGCAGTATTTAATGGGTTACCCCTGAAGACTCACGTGCACATCTTCGAGTTTTTTTAGCGCATGAACGAGGTTCCAGCTGAGGCCGTAAAAATGAAGTTATTTCCCTTTTCACTGGCTAATAAAGCAAAGGTTGGTACTATTCCTTGCCTTTAAACTCCATTTCATCATGGATAATTCCCAGTCAGAAGTTTGTAGACAAATTTTTTCCACCTGATCGTATGTTAAAACTTTGGCGTGAAATCCTATTTTTCAGTCAACAGCCAGGTGGCTTGGGAAAGGTTTATGGAGCTCATACGACAGTGTCCAACACACGGGATAGTAGACTGGATCTTGGTGCAAACATTTTACAATGGGTTGACTTGTGACAACAAAAAGCACGCAAATTTAGTAGCCGGAGGATTAGTAGTGGACATGACCTATGAAGAGGCTTCAAAAATATTTGAAAAAAATGGCCGCAAACAGTTATCACCTGTACTCAGATCGTTCTACATAAAAATCAGGAGGAATAGTTGTAGTTAATGAAATTACAGTACTAAATGCTAAGTTGGATGCACTGACGAAGAAATTTGACAATTTGAATCATCGGCCAGTACACGCACTGCAGATAACTTTAGTTTGTGATTTTTGTTTTGAAAATCACTCTTTAAAGGATTGTCCAGCAACTCATCTAAGTCAACCAAATCTGAATCAAGCGAGTTTTGTGGGAAATAAGTAACAGAGGGGTTCTTATTCATAAACTTACAATCTAGAGTGGAGGAACCACCCCAACTTCTCATGGTCAAACAATAAGAATGTTCAACGCTTGCTAGGTTTCCAATAGCAGCAACAATTCCAAACTAATATGAAGGAAAACATGGATATGATAATTCAGTTGGTTCAAAGTCAACAATAGATGTTACCGAATCAAAAAGTTGAAATGAAGGATTTGAAAAAACAGATGGGGAAGTTGGCAATAAGCAGATTAGAAAGACAGCCATGCCAGCTACCAAGTAATATTGAAACTAACCTTTGTAAGCATGTATTCATAACAACTAGAAGTGGGGTTCAGTTAGCTGAAATAACTGTTGAGGAATATGAAAATAAAAGAAAATAAGTCGTGGTCAAGGGGCAAAAGATTGAGAAAGAGCAAAGATAAACTCTAAAAGTTCAAGAAAATGTTGAAGAAGCAGTTTGAGTTTGACCTCCGATCAAGGTGTATGTTCCACCTATTCAATAACCTTAACGGGTAATCAAGCATAAGCTGGAGCAGCAGTTTGGAATGTTTTTGGAAATTTTTAAGAAACTTCACATCAACATCCCATTTTCCGAGACTCTAGCTCAAATGCCTCTTTACATGAAATTTATGAAGGAGATGCTGTCAAATAAGAGGAGGGTGGAAGGCTTTGAGACAGTAGTATTGAGTGAAGAATGTAGCGCTATTTTACAAAATAAGTCACCACAGAACTTAAAAGATCCTGAGAGTTTCTCTATCCCTTGTACTATTGGTAATTCGAGTTTTAAAAATGTTTTGTGTGATTTAGGGAAAAAAGTTAACTTAATGTCTCTTTCTGTTTACAGGAAGTTTGGCTTGGGGGAGCCTAAACCAACAAACATTACGCTAAAGCTGGTAAATAGATCCATACAGTATCTACATGGGATTGTTGAAAATGCCATAGTGAAAGTGGACAAATTTTTCTTCCCTACGGCTTTCGTGATCCTAAACATGGAGGAGGACAACCAGGTGCCCCTAATTTTGGAAGACCATTTGTAGCGATCGAGAAATTTTTAAATTTTTAAATTACTTTAAACGAACTTGTCACTACGACTCTCCAATCTTAACGATCATTATTTTCAAAATTAACGCTCTCGTCTAGCCATATTATTATTTAAAGGTTATAAGTTTAAAAATCTAAATTCATTTAAATAATTAGTTCCAATTTGCGATTTTAAATTTGTCCAAAATCATTATTTCATTTAAAAAACTCAAATCTTTATTTTAATCCAAGATTCAAATTTCTAATTTTAATATTTTTACTGTTAAATTCTCAATCAATACAAAAATTATTTCCCAGCTAAAGTCATAGTACAAATAAACGTCCATCATCAATTCCATCTTTATTCTTTAAGTTACAACTCCTCATCATCCATCACTATCATCAAAATTTAGGTTACAAACTTAATTTTTAATTATGGTCTTTAACTCTTGGATTTCAACCATCCAAAAACGTCCAACCTAATCAATCCGTGAGTCACAGATATTTCAACTTCATCAGTGTATAAATTGTCTTCATCCTCTCCCATTTCCTTTCTGCTTTTCACACTGTAAACTTGGGTAAGTCTTCATTTCCATTCACCCACATAATTCACGTTTTCACACAATCAATTACCATCCATTCACGACATCACAGTTTTAGCTTTACAGACACTACTAAGAGTTACAAAATCGACAAAATCAATTTTATAGCCACAACAATATGCTATGTAGATTTCCACACCACAACAACCAAATCTGCACCACCACCACGGTCCCATAATCGGCAACCAAACCCTTCAACAACACGACCTCCACCAGCCAACTCAATTGATTTCACCACCACAATACCACACCAATCAAACCGCAATCATCGCCACCAACACACGGGAACCACCCATGCCCAGACTCAAAGCCCAATCTCCAACCAAAATCGAATCCAAAAACAAACCAAAAATCAAGAAGGAACAAAGCCCAAACAATTACCTCGACCTTTGGCCTCTTCGTGGCCGGACTATTGCTGGAAAACTCACAAATCCAAAACTGAACTCAAGTCTCGGTTCCACAACAAATTTTCCCAAAAATCTTCCCTTTCACACACACACACCCACGCACCCACCCACTCCACCACCGCCATGTGCCGGCTGAACATCTGGCTGCAGAGATCGGAGATAACCGATCTCCCATCTCTCTCCTCTCTGTGTCTCTTACGAAAATGAGAGGGGGAGAAAATGATTTTGTTTTTATTAAAATTTGATTTTTGATAAATTTCCTATTAAGTCCCCAGATTTTAAAAGTAATTATTTTTTCCCCTATCTTTCTGAAGTCTTTTAATTCAGCCCTTGAAATGTTTAATATTTTTTTTAAGTTTAGCTGTAGTTTTAAAATTGTTTATTTCAGTCCCTTAGTTTAAAAACATTTTATCTCAGCCCTGCATTTTTTGAAAATTTCTAAATCAAATATTTAATTAATTACTCAAATCAATCCAAAGATTCATTATTTACTTGAATCGGTCCCTGATTCTTCCAATTGCACTATTTAGTCCCTAAAGCCTTTTAAAAACCTTATTTTACACAAATTTATCTTTCTAGACTTGATTATTCCAAATTTTGATTTTAATTATATATTTATTTTTATAGGACTAGCGAGGAGCAAAAACACTAGAAAGTTTAATCCCGTTTGCTCAAAAACTCGAGAAATAAGGTAGACTTTTAAACTCATCTTTTCAAAAATGCGCATCAATGATTATTTGGATTATAAGTTTAGCATGTATGATTGTGTTCATGAGAATTACTTACTTTTCAAGCACGTGACTATGTTACAAGAATTTACTTGCTTAAATGCAGGAGACTTGAACTTGTATTTATTACTTGTTCATGAGACTACTGGTGATAGTTAGACACATGAGACTTGAATATCATAATTATGTGTTTTAATTTATAATATCAAATTATTATTGTGCGTGCGCGAGTCTACTGAGTATTTCTATGAAATACTCACTTTTTTCAAAAATAATTTTGCAGATGATGGAGTTGGCAGCGAGACGTACGATGGTAGCTATTAACGAGTCTTTAAAAATGTTTTACTTGAAATTACAAATTTATTTATTTTTGTAAGTTATTTCCATATTTGAATTGTTGACTATTTGAGTTAGTTTTATAAAATTACGAGAATTGAGATTATAGTTATTTTCTGCTCAATTATTATTTTGAAAGTTTGTTTAAGATGATGAAGTGATGTTCCGGGTATTTAGAACTCGGGGCGTTACATCATTCCTCGTGACTGGACGAGCCCTAATTGAGTGAGAAATCATATTTAGTGTGGAAAATTAGTAGGTCACCTTCAACATAACTCCACGACAGGAGACAAAAATTTAACCTGAAAGTTGCTGCAAAGTTGAAATAGCTGTAAAGGAAAATGGATGGAGCTTCAAGAAGGAAGAAAATCCAAACGACCTTCAAAATAAAATTGTAAAAGATAGTACTGAATTCAAGAAAGTGCGAAAAAGGTTCAAGAAGTGCAAAGCTGGTAATTACTAACTGTGCAGGGTTTCACGAGCATCGTTCATGCCTTCATAATAAAGAAGTGCAAAAAGTCGATTTTTAGAATATAAACGAAGCGCTTATTGGGAGGAGGTAATACAATTTTCTCCCATTTTATTTATTATGATTTATGTTGTTATTTCATATTTGATTTTAAATAAATGCATGCATGACTGGTTACATGTTTAAGTTGTGTTCATGTTGACATTTTAGTTTGCATGTTAGGATAATGATAAGTGTATTTTATACACTTATTTATTTGTTAAAATTAAGATATTATATTGTTTTTCGTGAATAAACTCTACTTAGTTTGTGTTTATTTTAATTATTTCAGGTTTTATCTCAAAAGTTGAGAAGATGGAAGAATGAAAGCAAATTCATGCTAATTGAGAATCAAAGTGGAGCAAAAAAAAAGAAAAGAATATACGCACAATTGAGGCAGACTATAGGGGAATAACACACGGCTGGGGGACAGACAAATTGGGGAGTAAAAGAGTGGTCGGCTGTGTGTGTGTGTGTGGAGGAGATTGGTTGGTTTGTGGTGGAATTAACATTGAGGCAATTAAAAGAGTCGAAGAAAGAATAAGGAGGCAGCCTTTTGGAGAATTGGAGTGGAGAGACAAGAATTGTTGTGGTCGGCTGAGGAGGAGTTTTAATTGGAGGAAAAAGAGGTTGCACTTGGTGGAATTTTGGAGAATATATATATATGGTTGGCTGCTTGGGGGGTTTTTATTAAAAGTAGTGGAAAGGTGTGTGAGGCTGAGATATCCATTGGTTGGCAGATTTATTGAAAAGCATTCAGCTAGTGCAATTAAAGGAGGCTGCCAATTGGGGAGCAAATTAATTGAGGAAGAAGAAGGCAGCTTGAGGTTTGGCAGAATTGGAATTGGAGAAAGCCGAGAAGGCGACTGTGAGAATTGGAATTATCTAGTGCAAACGAGGGGTAGTGGGCTGGAATTAAAGAAGAGAGTGCACGGTTGGGAAGAATCTTGGTTTTGCGATGCGATGCTAACTCTTGAACTCTTCAAAATTCGGGTTTTACTTTCATTATTCATTGTTTTTTATCCCAATAACATGAGTAGTTAAATTTTTAATCGGGATTGACGATGTAGATTTAATGTTTTTAGTTTGCTTTTAATTCTCAAGTTAGTGTTTTGATGTTCATGTATTAATTTTATTTAGGGATGGCAAAAAAATCTGAAAGACCCGAAACTCGGAGGATCCGAAATTACCCGCACCGTCGGGTCCGCGGGGCTGGTTTTCCGCCCCGTGACCCGGTATTTTTTTTTTTTTTAAAATATTGAAATGAGAAACTAAAATAAATTTGATGAAGTTCAGAAGAATTGAACCTTTGTGGAATTTAGGGATATGAGAATATATAATCACTAAACCATTATATTGTTTATTGATTTTTTTCCTTCAAATATATATGTATTATCTTTAAAGTTCAAACTTAAAAACTCTAACTAGTTCGACGCCTAAATTTTCACGTAAAATTTCATTACCAATTTATATATAAAAAAAAATTAATATTTTCGGGTCATTAGAGGGGCGGGAGGTCGCCCCGCCCCGACTTGCGAACAGTCGTGGGTCGGGGCGAGGTGGGGTTACGCGTTTTCGGGTTCGGGGCAGGGCGGGGCGGCCTCGACCCGCCTCGAACCTGACCCATTGTCATCCCTAATTTTATTATTGCTTTTAATGCTTGAGTTGTTTAATCATCAATTTATGATTTAATGATTGTTTTTATAATCTAAGAGGTGAGTTAACAATTAGATCACGTAATAAAATTCGGCAATTTCAACAAAAAGACAGATATATGAATTTATGTTTGCTTGTGATCATTTATGAATTCCTAAGTAATTTAATGCATTTAACTAAGAAGAATTATTATTCACTGTAGAGATATATGGTTGACTTAGTTAAATACACCTAATTTGAGTTCGAGAGAGGTAAACTAGATACATGCAAGAATTCAACCAAATACAATTCTAGAAAATAACTTGATATGCGAAATTAAGCTAGAACTTTGCTTCGAAATTGTTAGTTCCGATATTCATTTAATTGTTCGAAAACCCACAACTTTATTTCTTGCTTTGTTAGTTGCTTTTAGTTTTAAATTTCTATTTTTATTTTAATTGTATTGTTTATTTCATTAAATCTCTATTTTATTGTTGTTTTAGATTTTCTTGCAATTTTATTTTATTTTGTTAGCTTTGTTTTAGTCTAGGAATTCTCTTGATCAAAATAAATCGATAGTAAAAACATAGTCCTCGTGAGATCGACAACTCGGATTCAAAAGTCCACTTTTACTACTTGTTAATAATATCGTGCACTTGCGATAATCAAACCAACAGATAACTTTGTACGTTTAACAAATTTGCATGTTTAGGTACATTTTTTATTTTATCATATTTAGGAAGAACTAGGCTATAATCGTCATCTCTCTCTCTCTCTCTCTCTCTCTCTCTCTCTCACACACACACACACACACACACACACACACACACACACGAGTTTAGATTATGAAGATAATGTTTGGTAAAGTATAGCACGAATCATGAAGTTATTTGGAGTTAAAACATATTTGAAATTCAAAATAGGAAAATTTTGAACCGTTGCTATAGTTTTTAATCGTGCGGCCGCACAGGTATATTCTGGCAGACGTAGTAGAATTAAATATTTGTCTTCATTTATTCAATTTATAATATAATAAAACTATTTTCTCTCTCCAAATCATTCCATTTTTTATTCTTAATCTTTAGTGCAGATCATCAACACTAAATTGCATCAAATACTTTGTTCTTATCACCTCGAAATCCATTCAAAAGTATGAATTCTTCAACTAATTTGAAGATTATCCAAAATTTTGAAATTTTCTATGAATTTGTGAAATTTGAGTTCGCAAAGATTGGAGTATGGGTTTATGCTAGTCATTTGTACATATGGATTATGTTCTAGTAGATGAAAAATTTTGGGTTATTTCATGTTCCCAAATATATGCAAGTTCCTTAATTTTCACAATGTACCTCAAGTGTTCAATGAAATGCCATAAAGACATTTTTATTCAATTTTGAGAAATTCTTCCGATCATATATTTTCATTATATGTTTATCTTTAAATGTGTCATTAGTTCATGAGTTGGTTCATTACTTCGCATAAAGCACATGAAAATCATGTATGCACCACTGTAGTCATTGTACCTGAAAATAGTTTCACGTCACATACTTCTCTACAGTGTTTCCCTATTTTAACTAACTCCAATTGCTCTAATTTTTTAATATGTTGTAGACCAGGTATTACACTTTTAGATGTCCTGAGATGGCTAGGGAATATTTTTATTTATCAAGCGATGTCGGGGGCTGAACATGAGTGATTACACATACATGGGCAAAGTTGAATAATCTCCAGAACAATAATTGGACAGGTTTAAGACAAGGAAACACCTTCACTACACCTAGGAAGTACTAGTATCCTATCTATAATGTCTTGTTTTCCATATTTACATCTATTTGATAAACATTGAGAGCAATTGATAAGTGCTTTATTAGCACGTATTTAATTCACTCATTATCTTATTTTGTTATTGGTTTGATCCTATTGAAGTATCGTTTAATGCACTTTAACTTATTGTGTTATACATGATCGCAAAGAACAAAAAGAAATGAAACATGACCAAAGAAATACCAGAAATCGAGAAGTAAGTTCAAGGACATATTCAAAGGGCTCCAAATCAATAATGGCATGTAGGAAGAAGATTAGATGCAAAAATTATGGTCAAAGAAGGTTTGGGATGAAGTTGGAAATCACAAGCCCGCAAGGATTGTGATCATGAATTTTAGTCATAAATTGAAACTCAATTTTGTCATATAATAATTTCGAATTTGAGAAGATCTATTTCACAAAGAATTGTAGATATTTGAGTTTTCTTTCCAAGGAAACTTGAATCACCACAATCGGACTTCGGGAGAGAAAGTTATGACGAAAACATCGAGTATAGGCGCTTTTCAACAGAGATGCACTTACGGCCTTAAATGACAAAGTTACGGCCGTAACTTCCAAATTCCGAAAATTTTCAGTAGCTCACTTACGGCCGTGATAAGGAAACTTACAGCCGTAACTTACTCTCCAAGAAATTTCCTTATCTAATTCAATGTCTATCTTTGGTATATCTTTGGGGTAAAGCTAGGGCACGATTTTGAGAGTATTAAAGGACCAAAATCACCACAAAAAGGAGGCTGGACATTGAGAAAAATTGAGAGCAAAATATAGAGCATTCTTTGGAGATTTTCAAGCGCAAGAATATCAACAACAATGAAATTCATGAAGCAACTTGAAGAATCTACCATAATCATGCTAGGCTAAATTCTATGTCTTGTTCAAAGGGGAAGTTGTGTTAACTCGATTATGTTATTTTCTTTTCCTACAAATTAGTAGAGTGAATTTATTCCTTTATTTCAATTGTTGGATTATTATGTTTTGAATGTTCAATTGAGTTTATTTGATTAATAGTTTAATTTGGCCAATTCGATTATTGATCTTTGGATTCATGAATATGCTATGTTTAGATTCTCGATCCGTAATTGTCATTGAATCTTTACTTTAGTAGCAAATAAATCTCGTGCATGTTTAGTAATAATTCAACTTGGATTGATTAATTCGAGCTCGTGTAATTAACGATCCAATTCAATCTATTCTTCTAAGTTTTCATACTAGTCGTGCATTAAATCCTAAGAGCTTGTTTAGGATTGTCCGTTGCTAGAATTTGTTCGAAGAGCTTGTGATGTGTTTTGGACCCTCGACAATCGGAGTCATAGCAGGCTTGACAGAAAGTTAAATATTCAAGCCAAATAAAAGTGCAATCCAGTCAACCATGTCGGAATTGGATGAATAATATATGTTTTTCGAGTAGAAATAGGTCACCGAGAAAGACTCATGGGCTAATGCCCTTGAGCCCATTGATTTTAGGGCCAAATTCCATCGTTTGGGGCTTCAAATTGGCAAATCAATGATGCAGACGGAAATTTACTATATTTCCTTAATTATAGGATTGTATTTACTTTGTCTTTATTATTGTTTCCAATTAAATTAGGGTTTTTGCGTATTTTTAGGTTAGATTTTGTTTTTAATTATTTGTTTGCCTATTTTAGAATTTTAGTCTAATTAGAATTCTATTTTGAGTCAATTAGCGGCTAGGTTATTTTACTTATTTATATTCCTTTCGATTCATTGTAATTCAGACTTGAGACTTGATTTTGATATAAACAGTTTTTATTAAGGATTCAATAAAAGTTATAGGTGGATTCCTATGTTTTTTGAACTTATCAAGAATATTTCTTGTGGCGTTCAAATATCAAACTTATCAAATATTTGCTAGAATATTTGTGGCGTTCAAAATCAGAGACTCATCAAGGAGATTGGACAAATCCTTGTGGCGTTTCGAAAGTCGTGGTTCTTTATTCCGCATCGTCGAGCCATCGCATTGTGAATATTGGGTCATGATTCATCCGTCCAACCACAACCTGAGTTCGGAACTTTCCGGCGTTTCTTCCGCGTCTCGAATCTCATCATCTGGTATCAGAGCTGGACTCTGAATTCAGGTTCTTGTGTTTTTATATCCAGTTTGATTTTTATATTTATCATCGAGTCCCATAAAAATCATCCATATCTTGTTGAGTGTTTTATTTTCAATTTTTTGAGTTTTCTTGTTCTTCGTGTCAGTAAAATTTTTCAGTTTTTGATCCATATAAAAATTCAACAAAAATTCCAAAGCGTTTATTTTATTCGATTCTTATCCAAATCCTGTTCCGTTTGTTTTGTTGCGTTCGTGTCGAATTTTCGGATTTATTAAAAAAAAATTATTATTTTTTATTTAATTCCGAAAATTCGTTATTCAAAAAAAAAAAAAAAAAAAAATCATTCCAAAATTCAAGAACCACTTTCTTGAGTTTCTTTAAAATTCTTGGAATTCATTTCCTTCAAAGTCAATAAAAGTTGTTTTTGCTATTTGATGTCTAAATCCTCTTCATTCTTGAATTTTTTTTTAACACCACATAAGGGTTGGATTATGATTCGGGCTCTTTATTCCAAACTAGATGTTATGTAGATCATAAGGGGTGCAGTTTGGCGATTGATGGAAAGTGTTTTACCAATTTCGTTAGTAGCACCGTGGTTGAAAAATTAGGATTACCTCTAGAACCACACCATAAACCTTATAGCATGACGTGGATGAGGGAGTTTGGAGATTTCAAAGTAACCAAACAAGTTTTAGTGTCTATTACCCAGGGAAGGTATAGTGAGGATGTATGGTGTGATGTAGTGCCATTGAAGTCTTATCATATTTTATTGGGAAAACCTTGGAGACGTAGGAGGGAGGTTGTTTATGATAAGAGTATGCACATATACAAATTCCTTAAGAAAGGGAAAACATGTGTACTATATGGGTTGACATTAGAGGAAGCACTAGAAGATTCACGAAGGGTAAGGAAGGAGAGTGAAAAGTGGTGTAATAGGAGGCATCGTGGGGATAAGGACATTGATAAGAAGGAGGAAGAGTTGAAATTAAAAACAAATAAACAAACTCCAATATTTGATGAGGAAAAAGAGTTGGGTAGCGAGAAAGTGATTGAGAATACAATTGTTGAAGATGAGAATGAAGAATTAGAAGTGGTGGTTAAACAAGAAATTGTGAAATTAGAGAGATGGTGGAATTTGAAAGAAAAAAAATTGAGAAGGTGGATGAGCTAGAAAATCTTGAGTTAAAGGAAGTAACCGAGCTTGAGAGAAAAGAGATAGAGGGGGGTGAGCAAGAAGTTACAAAAGGAGAACGAGGTGAAGAGAAGGGCCTCGTGGTTCAAAAGGTGGAATTGACGGTGATAATTCATGAATACAAGGATCCATACCTTGTACCTCATGAACCTAACATTTCCCTCCCCGCTTTATTTAATTTTGTTTTGCAGGTTAAATGTACTTGGAAATTTGGGCAACACCACCAATGCCCACAAGAGTTTCTACTTCAATCCATTCATGTAACCCAAGTTACATGATACTATTGGTCATCCCTCTGGCGTGGAAGCAGTAATTTTCCGTTTGATCCAGGAGGTGAAGTGAAACAACAAGAACAAAGCTATGATTCGGGACGAATCATCCTAAAGAAGGAGGGTATGATGTGTTCTGGACCCTCGACAATCGGAGTCATAGCAGGCTTGACAGAAAGTTAAATATTCAAGCCAAATAAAAGTGCAGTCCAGTCAACCATGTCGGAATTGGATGAATAATATATGTTTTTCGAGTAGAAATAGGTCACCGAGAAAGACTCATGGGCTCATGGGCTTTAGCCCATGAGCCCATTGATTTTAGGGCCAAATTCCATCGTTTGGGGCTTCAAATTGGCAAATCAATGATGCAGACGGAAATTTACTATATTTCCTTAATTATATGATTATATTTACTTTGTCTTTATTATTGTTTCCAATTAAATTAGGGTTTTTGTGTATGTTTAGGTTAGATTTTGTTTTTAATTATTTGTTTGTCTATTTTAGAATTTTAGTCTAATTAGAATTCTATTTTGAGTCAATTAGCGGCTAGGTTATTTTACTTATTTATATTCCTTTCCATTCATTGTAATTCAGACTTGAGACTTGATTTTGATATAAACAGTTTTTATTGAGAATTCAATAAAAGTTATAGGTGAATTCCTATGTTTTTTGAACTTATCAAGAATATTTCTTGTGGCGTTCAAATATCGAACTTATCAAATATTTGCTAGAATATTTGTGGCATTCAAAATCAGAGACTCATCAAGGAGATTGGACAAATCCTTGTGGCGTTTCGAAAGTCGTGGTTCTTTATTCCGCATCGTCGAGCCATCGCGTTGTGAATATTGGGTCATGATTCATCCGTCCAACCACAACCTGAGTTCGGAACTTTCCGGCGATGCTTCCGCGCTTCGAACCTCATCAGCTTGTTTTGAATCAATACACATAAGGAAGAATTTAGATAATCAGAGCTTGTTGATTATTTATGATTGATAATTGAATTAGGGATAGAAACACGTTACAAGGAAATGTATAACATTAATTGGGGGCACAACCAAACCCGAGAACAAGATTTCTTCTCATATTGTTTCTCTAATCATATTTAATTGTTTATTTTTATGCACATTTTTTATTCAAGCAATTTCAAACAACAAATCCCCCCAATCCATTCTAATTGATCGAACAACTAAAATTAGTTTATGTTCCTCGTGGGATCAACCCTTACTCTCTCTACTACATTATTAATTAATATTTAGCGAGTAAGGAATTATTTATTATTTTGGTGCATCGCGACACGCATCAAATTTTTGGCGCCGTTGCCGGGGAACGGTTAACAAATTTATTGTTTAATCAATTAGAACTTTATTTCTTTTCTTCATTTTAATTATTTTATTTTATTTTCACTTTATTTCTATAATTCTTCAAAAAAAAAAAAAATTCCTGTCTACTTCTTTTCTTATATGCGTAGAACTCGATCAACTAATTTTGAATTTTTTATTTTGACCCAGAAATTGAGAGAACTTTTCGACAGCAAAGAAGAGCAGCAGAAAAAATTGCAGTAGCTAATAATAATCTGACTCTCAAGCAACTAGCTACCCCGGATGTTGCTCAACAACCACTATGCATCACTTTTCCGGCAGTGGAAGAAGGCAGAACTTTTGAGCTAAAATCCGGACTGATCCGTCTTCTGCCAACTTTTAGAGGACATCCCGATGAGGATCTATACAGACATCTGAAGGAGTTTCATGTCATTTGTGATAGCATGAGACCCACGGGTATTACTGAGGAACAAATCAAGATGAGAGCTTTTCCATTCTCACTGAAGGATGCTGCTACTGATTGGTTGTATTGTCTACCATTCGGATCAATCACCACCTGGAACGACATGAAGAGGCTATTCCTAGAAAAGTACTTTCCTGCATCGAGAGCTGGAACGATCAGAAAGGAAATATGTGGGGTGCGCCAAAACAATGGTGAATCATTATATGAGTATTGGGAGCGCTTCAAAAAGCTCATCTCGAGTTGCCCCCATCATCAGATCAGTGAGCAACTCTTGGTGCAATATTTTTATGAAGGTCTGGCACAGATGGATAGAAGCATGATAGATGCCGCAAGCGGAGGTGCACTGATGGACAAGACACCGGAACAAGCACGGGCTTTAATCTCCAATATGGTTGAGAACACTTAGCAGTTCAACTCCAACAGAGATATGTAAGTTCGGCGCGTGAATGAGGTAAGTAGTTCCAATATTGAAAGTCAATTGTTTGAACTAACAAATCTCGTTAAACAACTTGCTGTAGGGAAGGCACAACAGGTCAGAGCTTGTGGGATATGTGCAAATTTCGGACATCCAACAGATACTTTTCCGGTGTTGCAAGAGGGAAATGGTGAACAGGTAAGTGCTGCAGAGGGTTTTCCGTTCCAAAGACAACAGTACAATCCGTACTCTAATACCTACAATCCAGGATGGAGGGATCACCCTAACCTAAACTACGGAATTAACAAGCCCCCAGGTTTCAATTCAAACAAACCTCAAGGGGCAATTTCAGCAACAAGGAACCTTCCAACAACAGGCGTAGTATCAGCAAAAACCTCAAGGCTCAGGTATGTCTCTTGAAGACATGGTAAAAACAATAGCAACTAACACATTACAATTTCAACAGGATGCAAAGTCTAGCATTCAAAATTTGGAGAACCAGATGAGCCAAATGGCCACCGCCATCAACAGGTTGGAAGCACAATCCGGAGGTAAACTACCATATTAGCCTAAGATGAATCCTAAAAATGTTAGTGTCATCACTCTCCGGAATGGAAAAGAGGTTGAGGGTCCACAAATGAAACCTGTTGCAGCTGAAGAGGAGGAAGTTGAAGAAGAAGGGGTCGGAAAGAAAAACAGCACTTCGCAAAACCCCCAGGTAAAATCCAACTCTAACTCAATTGCTAAATTGACTCCACCTCCTTTTCCTATCAGGTTAGCAAAAGCAACTAAGGAGGGCAAGTAAAAGGATATACTTGAGATGTTCAGGAAAGTGGAAATCAACGTTCCATTGTTAGATGCAATCAAGCAAGTGCCCCGATATGCGAAGTTTTTGAAGGATCTGTGCACCAATAAAAGAAAGCTAAAGGGAAATGAGATGGTAAGAATGGGTGAGCCTGTATCTGCACTTCTTCACAGAAAATCACCTCCCAAGTGTAAGGATCCAGGTATGTTTATCATACCTTGTCAAATAGGCAATAAGAAAATAAATCGTGCTTTAATAGACTTAGGAGCATCTATCAATGTAATGCCTAGGTCCACCTATGCTTCATTAAAACTTGCCAAACTGACTGAAACTAATGTTATAATTCAACTAGCCGATCGTTCTAATGCATATCCGGATGGGGTAGTTGAAGATGTTTTAGTAAAAGTAGGGGGTTTAGTATTTCCAGCAGATTTTTATGTGTTAGACATGAATGATGATCACTCTCCAAACCCACTCCTATTTTGTTAGGTAGACCATTCCTAAAAACATCGAAAACTAAGATAGATGTTAGTGGTGGTATACTTACCATGGAGTTTGATAATGAAATTGTTAAGTTCAATATTTATGACTCCATGAAACAAATTAATGATGCTAACAAAGTTCATTCTACTGTTGTGAGTTATTCTCCATTTCAGGAAACTGTTGCTGAGCTTAATGATTGTCCAAAGTTGCCACAACCAGGTACAATCTCATGTATCACATCACCAGTTTCTAATGAGGAGCTTCTACCCCTTGTCTTGCAGACCCTAATGAAAAATATGAAAAAGAAGTTGAGCTTTGGAAATCCACCTAATCCCGGTTGAAGGAGGAAACAACAAGTCTATCCAAAGACAGTAAATAAAGGCGCTGCTCGGGAGGCAACCCGAGATGGGAGTTTCTTTACTCCCTCAAATTGTTATTTTTTTTTTATTTTCATTTTTGTCATTTTTCTTATTAGTTAATTTCATTCACAAAAAGAAAAAAAAAATTCAGTGGCCTTGTTACGGCCATAAGTTAAAACTTTACGGCCATAACTCTACTCCATCGAATTTATCCAGAGGCCTAATTACAGCCGTAACTATATTGTTTACGGCCGTAGTTGATTCTTTCAATTTTTTTTTCAGATTGTTACTTACGGTCGTAATTAATATCTTCATGGCCGTAAGTTTCAAAAACTTTTAAAACTCCATCTCTTCTTCTGGTTCCATTCACATTCCCCTATTTTGTTTTGTATTGTCACGCTCCACATTGAGGACAATGTGGAATTCAAGTGTGGGGGGGATGATTATCTATTATCTTTTGTTATCCCTGTTTTATTCATCTTCATTCAGTTTTTTTTGTTAGTTAGCTTTAATTGTGCTTAGACCCACATTTTGGTATAATAGGAAGCGGCCTCACTTATTATAATTTTTGAACCACCAACTTCCTAAATCGCATAATCGGACAAAGAATGAGCACATAGAGATGAATTTTTCAATAATTTCTGAATTAGTTTGAAAATGAGGACAAATTGAAAAATTTCTGCAACCTAATTGAGTCAAACCAAAATTGATATGATAAAATACCGCCCCGAATAACTTCATTCTATCCTTATCCCCTAGATTTTGAGTTCGGAATGAAGACTGAGCAATGACCTATAACTCATAATTGGATGGGAGAAGCACATATAAACCATAATTTGTGAGCTTTTGAGCATATGAGTTACTTTTACTCTTTATATTAAGATTTTTTTATGTGTGTCCTGTATGGTTGATTTGTGCTTAGATGTGCTCTTTTGTGCATGCCGTTGTAGCTTCTTGACTCAAGTGCAAAATATAGTAGAGGTATTAGGTTAAACCAAATTTGACCTGCTAAAAGGGCCTACCATGATACATGTACCAATAGAAGCCCTTTTGAGCCTTAGCCTTTCTTTGAATTTTTTATGCCACGGTACAAGCCACGAATACCCTTTCTTTCGCATTGTCTCTGTTTTGAAACCATAGAGAAGGGATTCGCAATCTTTTGTTAATTGAGAATCGTGCTGTGGTCTAAGTCTAAGAAGTTGAAATGGTTATCTTGTGTTGAGCGATGGTTGTGTAATGGACTGAATTCAGGGGAATGTAATTCTATCTTGTGTCAATTGGTGACTGCGTAATGATTTGAATAAAAGAGAAAAAGTTGCAGTCTGTACTCGAAAAAAAAGAGAGAAAAAGCAATGAAAATAAAGTTTAGTCAAGAAAATTAGTAGTCAAACACTCAACTTGTGAAAAAAAAAAAAAATTCAAGTGTGAACAAAGTTGGGTAGAGTGAAACAATGAAGTTCGTATTGAGAGTGAAAGAAGTAATGTCATTGTGAATTGACTTGGTTTGCGAAATTCCTTCTCGACTCAGACTAAATATATCCTTTTATCCTACCTGACCTGAAGCCCCATTACAACCAAATAAAGACATTTATTTTGCACTTGTGTTATTGTTGGCTCCGGTTATGACATTTGAGCAGTCTGTGGTAATAGATTCTCCATCCAGTGAGTTGAGTGAAAATTCTCACCCTTATACACTTTGTGCGAAGAGAGAAATATCTAGTGAGGGTGTTAACTCCCATTACATATGCTTATGAGTGGTTTGAATTGCTTGGTCTATATTCTGTGCTTTCAAGTTGGCCAAAAACTAACACCCATGTAGTAAATCATTGATATAGGTTAAGAGAGAACTCAAGAGAGGTGGGAGGATACAAGCCACATTGGGAAATGAATTGGGCCGGGGGTATTGATTTTCATTTATGTTCAGAGGATATTGGATGATGCATCTCTTGCACACACTAACACACTCCGGTTATGCAATTGAATTTCCATGCTAAAAGAGAAGTGGGCTGTAACCTTGACTTTCCAATTGAAGGTCTATCTTTTTGTTTGAGTTATTTTTTTTTCTTTCACATCATTATTCGAGGACGAACAATGGTTTAAGTGTGGGGGGATTTGATAAGTACTTTATTAGCAAGTATTTAATTCACTTATTATCTTATTTTGTTATTGGTTTGATCCTATTGAAGTATCGTTTAATGCACTTTCATTTATTGTGTTATACATGATTGCAAAGAACAAAAAGAAAGGAAACATGACCAAAGAAATATCAGAAATCGAGAAGTAAGTTCAAGGACATATTCAAAGGGCTCCAAATCAATAATGGCATGTAGGAAGAAGATTAGATGCAAAAATTATGGTCAAAGAAGGTTTGGGATGAAGTTGGAAATCAAAAACCCGCAAGGATTATGATCACGAATTTTAGTCATAGATTGAAGCTCAATTTTGTCATATAATACTTTCGAGTTTTAGAAGATCTATTTCACAAAGAATTGTAGATATTTGAGTTTTCTTTCCAAGGAAACTTGAATCACCACAATCGGACTTCGGGAGAGAAAGTTATGAAAAAACATCGAGTATAGGCGCTTCTCGACAGAGATGCACTTACGGCCTTAAATGACAAAGTTATGGCCGTAACTTCCAAATTCCGAAAATTTTCAGTAGCTCACTTATGGCCGTGATAAGAAAAGTTACGGCTGTAACTTGCTCTCCAAGAAATTTCTTTATCTAATTCAAGGTCTATCTTTGGTATATCTTTGGGGTAAAGCTAGGGCACGATTTTGGGAGTATTAAAGGACCAAAATCACCACAAAAAGGAGGCTGGACATTGAGGAAAATTGAGAGCAAAATATAGAGCATTATTTGGAAATTTTCAAGCGCAAGAATATCAACAACAATGAAATTCATGAAGCAACTTGAAGAATCTACCACAATCTTGCTAGGCTGAATTCTATGTCTTGTTCAAAGGGGAAGTTGTGTTAACTCGATTATGTTATTTTATTTTCCTACAAATTAGTAGCGTGAATTTATTCCTTTATTTCAATTGTTGGATTATTATGTTTTGAATGTTCAATTGAGTTTATTTGATTAATAGTTTAATTTGGCCAATTGGATTATTGATCTTTAGATTCATGAATATGCTATGTTTAAATTTTTATCCGTAATTGTCATTGAATCTTTACTTTAGTAGCAAATAAATCTCGTGCAAGTTTAGTAATAATTCAACTTGGATTGATTAATTCGAGCTCGTGTAATTAACGATCCAATTCAATCTATTCTTCTAAGTTTTCATACTAGTCGTGCATTAAATCCTAAGAGCTTGTTTAGGATTGTCCGTTGCTAGAATTTGTTCGAAGAGCTTGTTTTGAATCAATACACATAAGGAAGAATTTAGATAATCAGAGCTTTTTGATTATTTATGATTGATAATTGAATTAGAGATAGAAACATGTTATAATGAAATGTATAACATTAATTGGGGGTACAACCAAACTTGAGAACAATATTTATTCTCATATTATTTTTCTAGTCATATTTAATTGTTTATTTTTATGCACATTTTTTATTCAAGTAATTTCAAACAACAAACTCCTCCCTCAATCAATTCTAATTGATCGAACAACTAAAATTAGTTTCTGTTCCTCGTGGGATCGACTCTTACTCTCGCTACTACATTATTAATTAATATTTAGCGAGTAAGGAATTATTTATTATTTTGGTGCATCGCGACATGCACCAGCAATGTTTCGTTCTATTTTGGGAGTGAAAAATCTCATTTCATATTCATTCTATGCATTCATTCAATTTTTAAAAGTCGAAAAAATGCAAAAAATATAGTTGATTTGTTTACTGTAGTTTGTATTAGTTGGAATTTTGGACAACATACATACTTAATTTTTTTTTTCTTATTGCTTAACCATGTTAAAATTTTTCAAATCTGAGCACATAGCCATAGTTGAAGTATTACTTGTGGGGTGATTTAATCAGCATATATGATGCAATTTTTAATTTTTTCGATCTAGGTTTGACTCTCTCATTTCTAACACTGGATCTATAGACATCCCAACATTTAAACTTAGAATCTAAATTTGCTTAAAAAGAAGTTTGAGGGTGGAAAGATTGGTGAAGGTAGGCTTAAACTTTTGAGGGTTTGAAGTTCCTAAAATGTATCTTTGGTCTAAAAGGTCTTGGTTAACGAGTATAAGCCAGTACTAGTTGATAAGTGTATTTTATACACTTATTTCTATCCTAAAAGTAGGATTTTATATGTTTATTTTGGAATATTTTCTATTTATTTTGCGTTATTTGTTTACATTTCAGAAATAATCCCAAATTCGAGAAAACAAAGGAATTGAAGCTAAAATTGAGCAATTGGATGTAAAAAGTGTCAAAGTGAGCAAATCAAGAATTGATGCAGTCAATCAAATAGCTAATTTGAAGAAAAAATCGAATTTGGAAGAAATCAAAAGTTCAAGGGTTAAATTGCAACAATCCGATAGAGGATAGAAATATACCCTTATGCTTTGTGTTATCTGCTATAGTATTCACAAAACTTGTAATGCTTTTCTATACATTTAGATTCGTCATAGAAATATAGTCGGATTGTGTATAGAAATAGGTGTTGATTCTTGTCCGAAAGGGAGTCTTGACAATATTAGGAACCTCATGAATTATTGTTAGATGTTTAATTTAATGCATAATTAATGGAATAAATGCGGATTCTCAATTCTAGCATGTTTTTCTCATATTTTCTCTAAATCAAATTTCCTCGTTCTTTCTAGTTTAATTTTAATTCAAAATTTCCAAATCCTAGGCTTCTCTAGTTCCGGTTAAGGTAGTAGTCTAAAATACGATTTAAAGCAATCTCTGTGGGAACGATATTCGGACTTAAAAACCACTTTATTACTTGCGTGACCCGTACACTTGCGGAGCGTTGTCAAGTTTTTGGCGCCGTTGCCGGGGATTGTAGTTTAAATTTATTCTTAGATTACTTTCACTAATTCGGAATTTTTACCGCTTTATTTTCATTTTTAGTTTATTTCTGTTATTTTTAGTTTCTTTTTAGTTCGTTCACTATTTGTCATGTTTTCTTCTTAGGTCTTGATACTCGACATTCGAGATGGCTGTGGTTGACTTCAATGCAATGTCTGTACGTGATTTCCTCATAAGGGAACAACTATTGATAGCTCAAGGACTTGAAGAGGATGATATGCTAGTAGCAAATTTTATCATAGGAGAGCGACTACGAGATTTAAAAGCCAAATATGAAGTTAATGAAGCTATCCTGGATACATTACCTGCTTCATTATTTGTCTCACTCTCAACTAAATTTGATGTGCTTGATTTGTCATGTGAGGTATTTCTTTTACCAAGCGTAAATGAGCATCAATTAAGGGAATCACCTCTACCGGGCTTTCAACAAACAGACCAAGAGGAAAATAATTGTCATGAAGATGCCACTGTCTCATTATCAACAATTCAGGATCTGGACATCAAGCTCAATGAAACCTCAATCAAAGAAGAAAATCATATGGAAATAGAGGAGTTGATCACAATAAGGGAAACAAAAACAGAGACATTGAAAGATGCAGACTGTACCATGCAATCCGCCAACTCCATTGACTGCGCAATAATTGATTTCGTCATTGGTACAGATGATTGAAGTTTATGTATTGAAGTTTGAATCAATTTGTGACATCAAGATACATGACATAGGCAAAGTGAGCTTTTGGAGTAGGAATGAAAATCGGTACAAGTTCAACCGACACAAGCAAAGAAGGTCATCAAAAGCCTTGTTTAAAGTTCCTTGAACGACCAATGCAATTTGCAAAAAAGTCTAGCTCTAGACTATAAATTAAGCGCTTGTTGGGAGGCAACCCAATTTTTCAAACCCTTTTCTTTAGTTATTTTGTTTATTTGCTTTTGAGTTATTTATTTGCTTATTAGTTTTTTTTTTTAGTTACTAGACATTTCATTTAGGAGCATTAGGATGTTTAGAATGCATGCATTTAGTTGTGATGTGTTCTAAGTACTTCTAGTATTCTAGGGTGATTGTTTTAGCATCTTTAGTTTTCATTGCATTAGTATTTGTTTTGATGCTTTAAATTGCATTATAGGATCATTAGCATGTTTAGAATTCACATTTTGACATGATAGTGGCATTGAAAATTTCATTGCACCTATTTTGCATGTTTTAGCATTTTTAGGATCTACTTGTTTTCTATTTGTTTTATTGTTAATCATCACAATCTTCCACTTGATCAACTAGCTTAGGACATGTGCATATAGTTTAGAAGTTGGTTGCATGCATTTGGATGTGTTTAGGGGTCGAAAACGGAGTCCAAAATCGAAAAATGAAAAAATTTCAGGACACTGCCTTTTATACCGTGCGGTCGCACGGTTCAATTCTGGACAGTTTCGGCAGATTCATTTATATGTTGAATTCTCTCATTTTAACCACTTTCAAACCCGTTTTACCTCTCCCAAATCATCCCACATTGAGTCCCCAATTAGTCCCCATTACTTGCACATCATTTTAACTCAAAATCATGCCTTACATTGCATTCAAAACATTAAAAGGTATGAGCTTTTCCACACATTTACACAAAATCTTGCATAATTTGATGTTCTTCATATTTTTATGTGATTGGTGAATTGTAGATAAATGGGGATGGGTTTAGGATAGTTGATGGGTGTATTGAATTGTGCTTATTATGTGAGAATTTTTTGCTTAATTCAAGTCTCCAACTCTATGATTTTCATTGATTTCTTTAATATGCATGCTAGGTGCTCGATAAAATGCCACAATGAGTGTTTTGTTGAGTTTTGGCAAATCTTTTTGGATGATCACCCTCACTACATGTTAAACATCATTTGTGCATCGTTCAATCCATGTTTACACTGATTTAAAGCATGAAACTCAACTTGAACATCATTGCACTACATGGCACCTCATTGCAAGGCCGTTGCAGGCACCACTGCACCAGTTTTCAGCTTCACTGCACCTACTTTGTCACATCTTTTCATGACCCAAATGAACTTCAAACTTACTGAATTTTTGATATGTTATAGACCAAGTTATGTACTTTCATATGGCCGGGACATGTCTTGGGAAATTTTCACTTTTTCGAGGCGATGTCAAGGGTTGAAAATCAGCGGTCGGCCACTTTTCAAAAAAAAAAAAATTCCAAAATTTTTCTAAGTCCTAGTTTGGGTGTGTTGTGTTGATTTTCTTTAGTTCCTATGTGATAATTATGCTTCTAATGATCATTAATGTTTATTTGCAAGGAACATATCATCATGGGACAATTCACGTCAAACACGGAAAAGGAAGTAAGGGGTCATTTCATCCAACAAACATTCAAGTCAAAGCTTCAAAAATGGGAACACCAACTCTCCAAACCCGGGAAGTACATTAACCCTCTTTGTTATTTCCGTGTTTATTTTCTTTATGTGTTTTGAATACATTGAGGACAATGTACGATTCTAGTTTGGGGGTGGGAATCTCATTCATGTGCTTCATGTACACATTCATTCGATTTTGGGTAGAAAATTCAAATATATTGAAAAATGTGAAAAAATCATAAAAAGTGAAAATTTTGATTAACTTATTTATTGCTTATGACATGATTTGAATTGACTTTTGTGTTTTAGTTAGAAAATTGGACAACATGCGAACTAAATTTTTTCTAAACATTCATCCATGTAAGACTTTAATCAAATTGGAGCACATAGCCAATTTCAAGTAAAAACTTGTGTAGGGAGATGCTTGATACTTGTGGGGTAAACTTGTGCACTCTGAACATAGAATTGACTGAAAAATCCCAAACCTTAAGTAATTTAGATCCCGACCTGAAATGTAGAACCAAACTGCTCAAGAACAGTTTGGGGGTGGGAAGGTTAGTATGAGTATGCATTGATGGATTTAAGATTTGGAATTTTAAATTGTACATCTTTAGTGTAAGGGATTTCGATCAACGGGTATAAACTATAATAACCAGCATAAAAACAGAAAAATGCTGAAGGTCTTATTCTACTCTTCAAATGCCTTTTTGACTCGAGCAAGTAAGTCTGAGGGATTCTCTGAATCTGGTACCCTAAACTCAAATGAGTTGGGAGCTTCCGATCTAAAGCTCGCTACAGGGGTCAACTAGAAAGCAAGTACGGAGAGTGGACTTACACATAAGACACAAAAACATCTTTAACTTTTCAGTTTAAGCCTTTATGACTCGGGTAATTAAGTCTGAGAGGTTCTTTGAACCTGGTACCCTAAGCTCAACTGAGTTGGGAGCTGCCGACCTAAAGCTCGCTACATGGGTCATATAGAAAGCAAGTATGAAAAGTATTGCACAAAGATGGTAAAAGACAAGGACATTAAAAGAAAAAGTCGTCCATATGAAAGAAAAATAGAATAAAATGGTATAAGCTTTGTTGGTTGAAATTCCTAACACTTTGTTAATTATTCTTGGTCTGTCGTGCATACTTGTCTAGTCCTAACTGCATTGTGTGGAAAAATGCGATTTATACATGTTTAGAAACCACATCAATAAGAAAGACCTCGGGATATGAGAGAAAAGCAGTAAGGTTGTGCTCATTCATGAGAGGGTAAGGAAAATCAAAAGAAAATCATTGTTGATCACATGATATTTGGGCTTACTCTTGCATAAAAAGTCACACATTGTCAAGTTTATTTTTGCATAAGTTTGCCGTTGATTTTGGCTATTCACACACACACAATGAAGTTGAGCATCGGATGAATGAAAATATTTTATGTTGTTCATATTTCTTTTTCTAAAGTGAATTGTCAATTTGGTTTGTTGAAGTGCATGGTAAATAAGTTGACAAAAGCAAAAATATATATTTTTTTATTTAATTTGCATTTTTATTTTTATTTTTATAGTTTATTTTTATTTTTTGTTCGAGGACGAACAATAGTTCTAGTTTGGGGGTGTTGATAAGTGTATTTTATACACTTATTTCTATCCTAAAAGTAGGATTTTATATGTTTGTTTTGGAATATTTGCTATTTATTTTGCGTTATTTGTTTACACTTCAGAAATAATCCCAAATTCGAGAAAACAAAGGAATTGAAGCTAAAATTGAGCAATTGGATGTAAAAAGTGTCAAAGTGAGCAAATCAAGAATTGATGCAGTCAATCAAATAGCTAATTTGAAGAAAAAATCGAATTTGGAAGAAATCAGAAGTTCAGGGGTTAAATTGCAACAATCAGAAGTTGGAGGACTTGCTGTGCAATTAAAAGACAGGGACCAAGTTGCAGAATTTAAAAGATAAAAATTGCAGCCGGAATTACAACCGTGCGGCCGCACGGTCAAAAAATTCAGCGACTGAAGTTTACCTGCAGAGTCGTGCGATCGCGCATTTTTGAACCGTGCGGCCGCACGGTAGTCCCGACTGGGCCGCAGCTGGGCTTTTCTCCTCAATTAACCTAATTTTCGGGGAAATCTATAAATACCAGACCTAAGGCACGAAATTAGGGGTTCCCAATTCATTGAAGAGAGGCCAAAACGCTGTGGGATTGCGGAGGGATCCACTCCAAGCCAAGACACAATTGAAGAACGAAGATCAAGGGCATGAATAGGGTGACATCTATCCATTCCTTTTGTGATTTATATTCAATTATGTATCTAGGCTAGGTTCTTAAATGTCAGAATTGTGACGAAGCATTTATTTCCGGATTTTATGTATTGATTATCATTTAATTTCATAATTCATGGGTTTGAGCAATTGATTTATACTTTTTTTATCATGCAATTACTTGATCACTAGCTGTATGAATTTAGGTTGTGATTTCTTAAGCTCGAAAGATTGAGATTTCATTAGACTTGTGTCAATTTATCACAAAGTCCGATAGGGGATAGAAATATACCCTTATACTTTGTGTTATCTGCTATAGTATTCACAAAACTTGTAATGCTTTTCTATACATTTAGATTCGTCATAGAAATATAGTCGGATTGTGTATAGAAATAGGTGTTGATTCTTGTCCGAAAGGGAGTCTTGACAATATTAGGAACCTCATGAATTATTGTTAGATGTTTAATTTAATGCATAATTAATGGAATAAATGCGGATTCTCAATTCTAGCATGTTTTTCTCATATTTTCTCTAAATCAAATTTCCTCGTTCTTTCTAGTTTAATTTTAATTCAAAATTTCCAAATCCTAGGCTTCTCTAGTTCCGGTTAAGGTAGTATCTAAAATACGATTTAAAGCAATCTCTGTGGGAACGATATTCGGACTTAAAATCCACTTTATTACTTGCGTGACCCGTACACTTGCGGAGCGTTGTCAAGTTTTTGGCGCCGTTGCCGGGGATTGTAGTTTAAATTTATTCTTAGATTACTTTCACTAATTCGGAATTTTTACCGCTTTATTTTCATTTTTAGTTTATTTCTGTTATTTTTAGTTTCTTTTTAGTTCGTTCACTATTTGTCATGTTTTCTTCTTAGGTCTTGATATTCGACATTCGAGATGGCTGTGGTTGACTTCAACGCAATGTCTGTAGTTGACTTCAATGCAATCTCTGTGGGAACGATATTCGGACTTAAAATCCACTTTATTACTTGCGTGACCCGTACACTTGCGGAGCGTTGTCACTAGTTACTCAATAAATAAGTCTTATTTTTTTCTTCGTAGCCTTTTTTACTCGAGCAATCAAGCTTTTAAGGGTGCTAAAACTTGATACCCAAATTCATCTGAATTCAGAACTATCAACCTAAAGCTCACTACATGGGTCAAATAGAAAGCTTAAGAGACAAAGGGCTTACACACAAGACATAAAAACATCTATAACTTTTCTTTGTCACATTTGTGACTCAGGTAATTAAGTTTTTATGGGATCTCTAAACCTTGTGTCCTAAAGTCGTCTGGTTGGGGAGTCACCAACCCAAAACTCGCTACAACGATCACATAGAAAGCAAACGAAAAGCATATTGCAAAAAGATGGGTAAGAGCAAGGACATAAAAGAAAAGGAAAAAATGTCGTCTATAAAGAGTAAAATAAAGTGCATGGTATAAACTTTGTGACTAAGACTTTGGAAACTAAAGTATGGAATAGGGAACTACTTACCATCTATCATCTAGGCAGACTTAGCTAATTCTGACCGCTTTGTGTGGAAAAATGCAATGTTTAATGTTTAGAAACCACATAAATAGAAGGAGCCTCAGGATTGAGAGAAAAGCACAAGGAAGTGATCATACCTGAGAGATGAAAGAAATTGATAGAAAAAGAATTGTCTAACCACTTGGAATCAGGGTTTGTACATATTGAGTCACACTATGTTTAGTTTATTTTGATATGAGTTTGCATTTGATCCTGGCTATTCACACACACATGAAAAGTTGAGCATCGGATAAGTAACAAATAATTTTTATCATGTTGTCTAGTTTCCTCATCTTAAGTGTATGATTGATACAAACTTTGAGGTATATGATAAGAAAATTAACTTGTTGAGTTTTTTTTTATTATTTTGAGTCTTGCTTTGAATTTTATTGTAGTTTTAGTTTGTTCGAGGATGAGCAATAATTCTATTTTGGTGGTATTTGATAAGTGTATTTTATACACTTATTTATATGTTAAAATTAGGATATTATATTGTTATTTTAGAATATACACTACTCAATTAGTTGCCATTTGTTTACATTTCAGATTAATTCCAAAAATTAAGAGAATGAAGATGACTAATTGAAGTTGAGTTGCAGGATCGGGATTTGTTGGGGTCAATAGGGAAACATACATGGTATTAAATTAAAGAAATCAAGATTTGGAGAACCTAATTGAAGAAGTTGAGAGTTGAAACGAGTTAATAGAGAAGATTCTAAAGTATAGGGACCAAAATACTCAAATTGAAAGATGGAGGACTTCATGTGCAAATTGAAAGATGGAGGACCAACTAATATAGATTTAAAGTTGGAAATTGCACTAGAAGTTATAACTGCACGGCCTCGCGACATCACACTACGAGGATGCACAAACCCACGTTAAATGGTCAAAACTGGTGTTTGCTCAACTGCGCGGCCGCACATCTTTCCGACTGTGTTGTAATTATGGGCTTTTGCTCGATTTTCAACAAAGTTTCTTCCTTATTCCACTAGGTCTTCCCAAAACTTATATATATATAACTCGTTAGACACGAATTCCAGATCTTTGCCTCACATAAGAATAGCCTAAAACTCAGATTTCAATATCAATTTCTTGGGAGATTGAAGCAAAGCAAATGGCGAGACTTGAAGATTACATGAAGAATTGATTCTTGGTGCAAGCTTTCCTTTTGTTTTATGTTATTTTCAATGAACGCCTATTATTATTGTTTTTCGTAATTTTATGACAATGTGTGGTTAGATATTTATGTTGGGATGAACGATATAACCTAAGTTTATTATTTTAACTCCAAACTCCATTGCTTTAATAATTCGTTGCATGTGTTGATTTTATTTTATGTTTAATGCATGCGTTAATTGGCTACTAATCCATGATTTCGTGGTTTGTTTTCATAATCCGAGATGTGAGGTAACAAACTAGACTTAGAAATAAAATCCAGTAATTGAATGAAAGATAGAGATATACTTTTGTTATTACTGCAATCGTCAAATGAATTCTTGTGTTTTCATGCACTTAATTAAGGAATAATTCTGACTCGTTGTAGAGATACATGATTAACTTGATTAGGTAAAATTTATTTAAACTCGAAAGAGGAATTTCAATATACTTGAGTGAATTCAACTAAATGCATTATTAGGAAATAAAATTGAAGCTGGAGTTAATTTAATTGGTTAGATGAAATCGTGAATCCCAACATTTTAAAAATCGTTTTAAAACCAAAACTAGTGGGAAAAATACATAATGAATAGAAAATAATTTGACACAAACACATGGGAGACAAAAGTAGGAAATGAACAAAACATAACATTCTCAATTCAAACTATTTGGAGAGGGTCCATCAGCCAAGCCCTCTAGCACACAGACTTCTACACCTTCACCCTCACCCGTTCCTACGTTGAGATACGATATGGTGATGGTACATATCTAGAGCGACATTGATGGGATGAATCTGGGATACTTTATGTAGAGTATAGAGGTAAACTTACCATCAGCATTTGGAGGAGCTACATCTAGATCACAGACTCTTCCTGTCCTTCCCTTCACTGGCTCATCAGTATCACCATTTAGTACTTACTTGCGACCCCAAGCACCTGCTATTCGCCCTGCACATGGACCATGGGTGGGAGATCCTCTTTCCACCAGACATGCTCCTCGCCCCAGACGCCATCCTTCGACGGGGAGCGACTCAGAGTACACAGAAGACTACATGGACTACTATGATCAGGACATGTACTAGAGCAGGCGCATGACTAGGTCTATGAAACACATGAGGGCCCACCCCCGGGAGTGTCCATGATCACATTTACTCTTCATTGTATTTACTACTTTTCGTATCATTTACTATTTCTTTTGTTGTATTTCACATTTGTTGGAGGTCAGGTTTATGCCCTCCTTATATATATTTTTTTCCCCATTATTATGATATAAAATAAGCCCCAAAAAAATTATTCATAAGTATTAAGGAGTAAGGAATATACTTTGGAGAGTTGTTCGAGGAGCGTCAATTATCTTTTTAAAATTTCTATTTTGACAACTTTCATGCACCCCAGATTTTTTGGAGATCAAAATCTTTTTTTTAGAAAATTTTGATAAAAGTTCATGAATGTTTGTGTGGTATAAAAATTGTCGATCCATGATGAAATTGAAGGTTTTGATTCTTCTTAGGGTTAGATCTAAAATCGTGGATTTACTTTTGTCTCCTTCAATTCCATTGAAACTTGGATGTGATTGTCTCTTTTGAGAGGGAAAAGATCAAAAATAATTTTGTTAAATGAAATAAAAATGTTAATTGATCTAATGCGTTTTTATCCTTTGTGTCTTCCATTAATGCAATTTTTTTTTTTGTTAAGAATGATAACGGAGTGAATTCGAGGCGTGGATATCATTCCGTGTCCCTGCCCATCCCTGCTTAATGGAGACGAGACATGGATGGGCGAGGATACCCAAAATTCAAAATCCCTGTTTGATATATATCGATATATATATATATTCCCATCTCATCCCAATCAAGTCTTTATCGATGATTCCTCATCCTGTTCATTTTGGGTATCCATCGGGTTCGAAGACTTTTCACCCTATTTCCATCCTTATTTGTTACGTAATTTTTCATTCATCATGTGGACCTTTTTTGTCCAGCTGTATAGATGGAATTGGCCATGATGATGAATGAGAATGTATGATTCAGTGAGTATTCGTTAACCTTTTTTTTTTTTTGTTAAATGAAGTTAAAATCGCCAATTAATCCAATGCGTTTTTATCCTTCGTGTCCTTCATTAATGTAATTTTTTGTCACGTTATTTATCATTCGCCAAGTAAAATTTCTTGTCCAGTTGTATAGACGGAATTGGCTCGGGTGACGGATGATAAATTAATGAATAATCCAGTGAGCATTCGATAATCATTATTATTCGCGGAATAAGTATATTATGACTATGTGAGGCAGCGGTAGCCCGCGCTACCTCGCGGGCGAAGCAGCAAAACCCCGTATAAATTTACATCTATTAAGAACAAAACCCAATTCAAGAATTCAAGAATTCAAGAATAATGGATTTCTTAGTGGACGGAGCAGAACCTATTAAAGCTCTTGGCACTCTCTTTAAATTAACTGAAGTTTACTTGTGGTAAAAGCTCAAATTTTCTTTTGTCCTTTCAAAATTAATTTTGAATAATCAGGACATAACAGAGTTCAACTTGAATTTCTTGCTTAACAGGGACAATAGCCCAACAGAAGTACGAGAAATTCCATATTTTCAAGAATCAGTGGTAGGGTTTTCTTTTCTTTAAAATTTTGAACTTGTTTCATGCCATGTATTTGATTGATTTGTCCGTGTACATCAACTGCAGAAGCGAAATGGTGATGATGATTTTGAAAAGAACGAGAACAACACCTCTACCGGTAATGGAAAATTTTGTTCTTCCGTTGAATATTCTCGTTTTACATCGATTTATTGTAGTTATGATGTTTTAACTGGGATTTACGGTGGAACTAACTTTATTTGGGTGTCCAATGTCCACTATTTCATGCTAAAGAGTTTGTCTTTTGGGCCCCTTTTCCCCTCTCAGAGTTTCATTCATTACTGGATGACGTGGGATTAGCCAAACAACGTAATGAATTGGGGCTTCCACTCGCTTTCCAGACTAACAAGGAGGTATTAAAATATTTTTTTTACTCTTATGAACATGTAAATTGATTTTCTACGTAGTCATTAGCAACTTAAGTTAAAATGCTTGAGCTAATATAGATTTTGGGTTTGGAACACATATATCTCATTTGGCTGCATTGGATTAGGGGAATTGGATTGGTGAAAATTATTTTGAAATCAGTTTGTTTACCAGGAAAGGGGAAAAGAATAACTGAAAGAAAGGAAATCAATTAGTTATTGGTCAAAGTTTCATTTATTTAATGACCAGAATTAAACGCGAGCGAACAACAGGTTTTATTAAATTTTTTTGGGAGTTAAGCAGAAGATTTTGGGTTCAAAACTGATGATCAATACATAAATATGATTTAGAAACAATATTGGAGGTGGATACATTTTTGTTATACCTCCGATTTTCACCTTTAAACTTTCATTTCATATAACAGAAATTCTTCATTTTTGTTATTTTGGCTGTTTCTATGTTTTGAGACCAAGTATCAGTTCTTATTTCGATTCCTATCCACCACCAGTCCGTTTTAAGGTATTAACTTATAAATTGTTTGGGGAGGGGAATGTTCCAGTTGCAATAAAAATGAAAGATTGGGAGAAAAAGAAAAAAAAGTTATTGTAATGGTGGTACTTCACTGGTATTATTTATTGTAAAGATAGCATAGCTGAAGTGAACTTTCTATTTTAAATTTATGAAAAACTGATACTGCCTTCTCTTAGTATTCTCATAAGAGTATACTTCTTGTTTCTTTTTGGTAACAATGTGATATTGTTTTTTTGAAGAGAACTGGAAAGGTCAGAGGAAAAAGGGGAGATACAAGAAAGAAGAATCGCCGTAGTTTAAATGATATTGTCAGAGTTCTGGACTCAATCAAAGTGACTGAGGAAGAAAGGTCTCTTGATATTTTACATGATAACAGAATGCTTAACCAAAATGAAATTTTGAAGTGTGACATTACGACTGAAATTGATGAATTTCATAGCCTCTGTAGTGAAGGAAAGGATTTGAGCTCTGCATGTTGTACTTGTGCTCTCGTCAATGAACGTGATTGTAGTGATGAAGTATCTGATTTTAAATTTGATCACGATTTTGATTGCAGCTCTGAATATAGTAAATTTTCATTGAATGAAGTCTCTAACAGTAGTCCATGCACAAATGGTGTGATGGTGTCAGTGGCTAGTCAGTGTCTAGATAACTTAACTTCTTCTGGAAGCTGCTTAGTAAGTGATAGTGCTGTTTGTCATGTTAATGAATTGAAGGATCCAGCATTGGAATCTGTCCATCTGGAGTCTCCTTCAGCGATGGACAGAGAAACTGAAGGTGTAAAACACACCAATGAGGTTGACAGTGACATGATACAGTATGGTGATTTTGCTGCATATTCACAGTTATCTGAAGTTGTCAATTCTGACATGGCTGACAACAATTGCAAAGGTGATTCTGAAGAATGGATAACATGTTGGGATGACTTTTATGAGAGGAGCTACTTCTATAATGTGAAAACACTTGAGTCTACATGGGACCTGCCTTCAGGAATGGAAGACCTTGAATTTAGTCCCGTTGCTAATGAGCTTAAATTGCCAGTGGTTGAGATGGCTGAATTGCATAATGACTCCCCAGATATCATAAAATCTGAAGAGGTGCAGATATCTTGTGGTTTGCTACCTAATCCTGTCTTTGCTGAAGAATACAGAGACGACAATGGCTTTGATCAACACTGTGATCAGATTGTTGAGAGTTATCTTTTCACTGATAAATTCCTTAGTGCCAACACTGTGAAAAGGAAAAAGAAAGCCAGAAGAACAAAATCTAATAGGAACTTATCCATTTCAAGTGAAGGTTTGCTCACCCTGCATTTCCTTTCTTTTACTATGATTTTGTGTCCGAAATCCACGTGATTAATCGTAATCAATTACATTTATAAGGGGACAAGAAGCTAAGTTGACTAAGCATATGTGAAATTGTAAATGATAATTTTTGTCAGTGCAATGACAAAAGAGTTTGCTCTCTTCAACTGATAATCCCATA
The DNA here is from genome assembly GCA_963555705.1 of Ligustrum vulgare. NCBI lineage: Eukaryota > Viridiplantae > Streptophyta > Magnoliopsida > Lamiales > Oleaceae > Ligustrum > Ligustrum vulgare. The sequence continues at coordinate 33,034,221 of OY743173.1, read as the reverse complement.
GTGCATCTAGATGCCCTCATGTGAGTTAGTGATTTTGCTTTTCAACTTCAGAGAAGAAACAGTACCAAAAAACAACTTAGTACCTCTGATGTGATCCGTTATGGGATCACCAAGAACACGCGGAATTAAACGCCGGAAAGCTCTAAAATCCAAGATAGTAGACGGTAACAATGCAACCCCGACCTCACGACGCAAGAACTATGGGTATATTAAACCCAAAACCCGTTACGATGCGGAGATAAGAACCACAAAGGGGGAACGCCACAAAGGTTGTCAAATCCTTTGATAAGTTTAATTTGTTCGACGAGAACACGAAGAAAATATAAGGGAATATCTCACCTTCAATATCATTAATCTCAAGAATAAAGTTGTGTTTTACAATGGTGAATAAAGCCATATATATAGGCAAAGAAAATAAAGCAACTAAAAATAAACTAGAATTCAACCTAAACTAAAAAGCTAAAAACGCCAAATATTAACTTAAAATTCGGAACCTAAGTTACGGCCGTGACTTAATAGTTTACGGCCGTAAGCAAGCTACGGATTAAAATTGAAAACAATTGTTACGGCCGTGACAATACCCTTTACGGCCGTAATTAACATTCTGAATTTAAAACTACCAAACTCTTTACGGCCGTGAAGATGTGGATTACGGCCGTAAGTCCTCTTCTGCATAATTTCGCCATTGTAGTGTTACGGCCGTAAGTTTGGCGTTACGGCCGTGAATACGTTACGGCCGTGATTTCACTCTTTACGGCCGTAACCCAGCTGCTGCCCAATTTCTTGATCTTCCTTGATCCAAATGCACTGCAATAACTTTGGCTCTTCTTCCACATTCTTATGCAACGTAAATGAAGTCTTTGCACTAGAACACTCGTCCATCCACGCTTGCATGAATCCTTGCATTGCCTGCTTGATTCTTTTGGCTCTTTGTCTCGTTATTGGTCCTACGGGCACGTGCAACGGGTCAACGCTCGTTGAGCCACTCCGGAACTCATCATCCCCTCCCTGTTGAAAAGGATTCGTCTTCGAATCATCACCTGCATCAAACAGAGAAAGATCAGAAACATTAAAAGAAGCAGACACATTATACTCACCTGGAAGATCGAGCTTATATGCATTATCATTTATCTTTTCAATGACTTGAAAAGGTCCATCTCCTCTTGGCTGCAACTTAGACTTTCTTTGGGTTGGAAATCGCTCCTTTCGCAAGTGCACCCACACCCAATCACTCGGCTCGAACGTCACTTGCCTCCTACCTTTGTTGGCATGAGTCGCATAACGCTCATTTTTCTTTTCAATTTGTCCTTTCACCTTCTCATGAAGTTCTTTCACAAACTTAGCCTTTTTCGCCCCGTCCAAACTGCTCCGTTCATCTGCAGGTAAATGAATTAAATCAAGAGGAGTTAGCGGGTTGAAACCATAAACAACTTCAAAAGGTGAACATGAAGTAGTAGAATGCACAGTTCGATTATAAGCAAATTCCACAAATGGCAAACATTCCTCCCAACTTTTTAGATTCTTATTTATTATAGTGCGCAAAAGTTGGATTAATGTCCTATTAACTACCTCGGTTTGACCATCAGTTTGTGGGTGACATGTAGTTGAAAATAACAATTTAGTACCCATTTTCCCCCACAAGACTTTCCAAAAGTAGCTTAGGAACTTAACATCCCTATCAGACACAATACTCCTAGGTATCCCATGGAGTCTTACAACTTCCCTAAAGAATAGGTCCGCTATGTTAGTTGCGTCATCAGTTTTATTACAAGGAATAAAATGCGCCATTTTGCTAAACCTGTCTACCACCACAAATATTGAGTCTTTACCTTTTTTTGTCCTAGGCAGACCTAACACAAAATCCATAGATATATCTACCCAAGGTTCATTAGGTACGGGCAAAGGTGTATACAAACCTTGTGGTAAGACTCTAGACTTAGATTGTTTACAAGTTATGCATCTTTCACAAATATGGTGAATTTCCCTTTTCATTTTAGGCCAATAAAAATGCTCTTGTAAAGTTTCTAATGTCTTAAAAACACCAAAGTGCCCCATTAACCCTCCACCATGAGCCTCACGCACAAGCAATTCACGCATAGAACAATTAGGCACACAAAGTTTATTTTCCCTAAACAAATAGCCATCATGCCTATAAAATTTATCAATTGCACCTTTTTCACATGAAGCATAAATGGTAGAAAAATTAGGGTCATTAGCATACATACCTTTAATATATTCGAACCCAAGCAACTTCGCATTTAAAGAAGTTAAGAGAACATACCTGCGAGAAAGGGCATCTGCTACCACATTCTCCTTACCTTGCTTATAGCGAATGACATATGGAAAGGTCTCAATGAATTCCATTCAACGGGCGTGTCTTTTGTTTAGCTTACCTTGTCCCTTGAGGTGCTTCAGTGACTCGTGGTCAGTATGTATAACGAATTCCTTTGGCCACAGATAGTGCTGCCATGTTTCCAAGGCACGAACAAGAGCATAGAGCTCCTTTTCGTAGGTAGGATAATTCAAAACTGCCCCACTCAGCTTTTCACTAAAAAATGCAAGCGGCCTTTTTTCCTGCATAAGAACGGCTCTAATACCTATTCCTGATGCATCACATTCAATCTCAAAAGTTTGGTTAAAGTTAGGTAAAGCCAAAACCGGTGCGGAACATAACCTATCCTTAAGCATTTTAAAAGCATTTTCTTGTGCTACCCCCCAATGGAATCCTACACTTTTCTTGACTATTTCTGTGAGTGGTGCTGCAAGTGTGCTAAAGTCTTTAACAAATCTCCTATAAAATCCAGCCAACCCATGGAAGCTCCTAACCTCGGTAATACTTTTGGGAGTTGGCCATTCTTTAATAGCACGAATTTTCTCCTCATCCACCTCAACACCATTAGCACTAACGACAAAACCAAGAAAAATTACCTTTTCCATGCAAAAAGTACACTTTTTAAAATTAGCATATAGTTTTTCAGTTTTCAAAACTTCTAAAACAGATCTTAAATGTTCAATGTGATCACCTAAGTTTTTACTATATACCAAAATGTCATCAAAGTATACCACAACAAATTTACCAATGTAAGCACGCAAGACATGATTCATTAACCTCATAAAAGTGCTAGGTGCATTTGAGAGGCCGAACGGCATATCCACCCATTCATATAATCCATATTTGGTTTTGAAGGCGGTTTTCCATTCATCACCTTCTTTCATACGAATTTGGTGATAACCACTCTTAAGGTCTATTTTACTAAAAATACTAGCACCATAAAGTTCATCAAGCATGTCATCAAGTCTAGGTATGGGATGGCGATACTTTGCCGTAATATTGTTGACTGCCCTACAGTCCACGCACATCCTCCAAGTCCCATCCTTCTTGGGTACCAACAGAACTGGTACTGCACATGGGCTCATGCTTTCCCGAACATAGCCCTTTTTCAGCAGCTCTTCAACCTGCTTTTGTAGCTCCTTGGCCTCTTCTGGATTGCTCCTATAAGCTGGCCTGTTTGGAATGACCGCTCCTGGCACGAAGTCAATTTGGTGTTCAATCCCTCGAATTGGTGGTAGCCCACTAGGAATATCCTCGGGAAATAAATCTGCAAATTCCTGCAAAAGAGACATAGCTAAACTGGGGAGGGAGTGGTTAGCTTCATCAAGTACAAGGAGGGATTTCTTGTACATTAGTAAAATCACAGGTTTATTTGTAGAAATAGCTTTGGTGATATCACTCTGTTTTGCGTAGAAGCTCACCTTTGTTTTCTCTCTTTTACTGGCACTCTTCACACCCTCTCCTTTTTCTGGAATCGTGGTCCCAACTCTCGGTTTTTCACACAACTCTCCTTTTTCCGGGATCGTGGTCCGACTCTCTTCTGTTCACTCAACTCTCCTTTTTCCGGGATCGTGGTCCCGACCCTCTTTCTTTCTTCCTCACTTTTTAATTTCAATTGGTCTTCATAGACCTCTCGAGGTGACAATGGCATTAGTTTGACATTTTTCCCATCCTTAGTGAAGGTATACCTATTTTTGAAGCCATCATGAATAACCTTCCTATCGAATTGCCATGGCCTGCCCAATAAGATGTGCCCCGCATGCATGGGTACCACATCACAAACCACGCTATCTTCATACTTCCCAATCGCCAAATCAACTACCACTTGTTTATTTACCTTAATCTCACCCGATTCATTTAACCACTGTAGCTTATATGGCCTAGGGTGTTTTAGCATAGGTAGGCACAATTTCTCTACTAAAGTAGTGCTAGCAACGTTCGCACAACTACCCCCATCTATTATCAAACTACACACTTTGTTATTCACAAAACACCTAGTATGAAATATATTTTCTCGCTGCTCACCCGACTCTTCCACCTTAACTTGAGTACTAAGGGCTCTCCTAGTGACAAGTGATTTAGCTACTGCATAGTCCGCATCATCATTTTCACTAACATCCTCTAGAGCTGGCATATCCTTATACTCATCCTCCACTTCTCCCCCTTTCTCATCCTCCGAACTTAATACCCCATCATGCATAACCAATATTCGTTTATTTGGACATTGTGAAGAAATATGTCCTAAACCGGAACATTTAAAGCAACGGATATCTCTAGTCCTAGAAGTTTGAGAGTCAGAAGTAATTTTACCTTTGTTGGGTGGCTCTACCTTTCCCTTCGGTGCCTCAAATTTATTTTTCTGCACAACCCCTTCATTTTTGGAAATCCCACTCCACGTAGACTTACCAAAAGAATTGGAACTTGTAGAGAATTTGGAAGTTCCCTTCCTTTTTAACTGTCGCTCCACTTTCATTGACATGTGAAGCATTTCCTCCAAATCGATATAATGCTGCAATTCAATAACATTAGCAATATCTCGATTTAAACCATTTAAAAACCTAGCCATGGTTGCCTCCGGGTCTTCCTCTATATTAGCCCGAATCATGGCAACCTCCATCTCCCTATGGTAATCCTCCACACTCTTACTACCTTGGGAAAGGGTTTGTAATTTTTGGTAAAGATCCCTATAGTAATGTCCAGGCACAAATCGCTTTCTCATAAGGGCCTTCAACTCATCCCAAGTTTCAATTGGCCTCTCCCAATTTCTCCTTTTACTAGTTACCAATTGATCCCACCATACTATAGCATAATCAGTAAATTCTACGACTGCCAATTTAACCTTTTTAGCTTCAGAATAATTATGACAATCAAAAATTAATTCTACCCTCTTTTCCCATTCAAAATAAACGTCCGGATTACTTTTACCTTGAAACGAGGGAATGGACATTTTAATGTTTCCAACATGTCCATCGACATCATCCCTATGATCACGCCTATATCCCCTACCACGTCTTTCTCTCCGATCCCGTCTCCTACCAACACTAGTAATAGACAATTCACCACTATCCTCATCACTATCAACAACCTCAACATGTTCATTCCTAGCTCTAAATTGTGGGTTGAAGTCATACCTTAGTGGTCTCCGTAAATTAGGAAAATTGCGCGGTTGTTCCTGACGTGGTTGAACATTTCCCGCATCTCGTGTCTCCCCCGGATTATTATCCTTTTCCACATTCACGCCGGATTGTTGACCAAATTTTGCTTCCAACTTGGCATCCAACCTCGCTTCCCATTTTGCCAAACGTTCCTCCACCATTGCAAGCATTTTAAAATCTTGAAGATCCTTTTCCGTTGACGAAACTTCCTTCTGTGACATGGTTAGTAATAAAGAAAAGAGAAAAATTAAATAAAGATCCTCACGTGTTTTATCGCTCGTGTATCACTCAATTTGGCTTTTTCCCTCTATTAATCTCACCTCTGCCTTTTTCCTCTCGATTCCCTTTTTCCCACGTTCTCAAAGAACCCACCAAACTAGTCACGGATTTGGTCCTTGTGGAATAAACCCCAAAGTGCAAATAAGGAAAGTTGATGGAAAATATTGGAATTAGGAAATTTAAAAAAAAAGAAATTATGGAAAAGAATTATATTTCAAGAAGAAGTCTTATGGAAACAAGAATACGGAATTTAATGGAACAAGAATTGTTGGAAAGATTTGCCCAAGATTATTTTCTTGATTTCTTGTCCAAATCAACAACTATCTTTTTTTTTTTTTTCTTCTTTTTTTTTTTTTTTGTAATTTTCGGATTTATTTATTTATTTATTTATTTTTTGAATGATTAATAACTGGAAATAAAAGAAAAAGAACTGGAATACTAAATAATTGGATTTAGAGACAGGCTCTGATACCAGATGATGTGATCCGTTATGGGATCACCAAGAACACGCAGAATTAAACTCCGGAAAGCTCTAAAATCCAAGATAGTAGACGGTAACAATGCAACCCCGACCTCACGACGCAAGAACTATGGGTATATTAAACCCAAAACCCGTTACGATGCGGAGATAAGAACCACAAAGGGGGAACGCCACAAAGGTTGTCAAATCCTTTGATAAGTTTAATTTGTTCGACGAGAACACGAAGAAAATATAAGGGAATATCTCACCTTCAATATCATTAATCTCAAGAATAAAGTTGTGTTTTACAATGGTGAATAAAGCCATATATATAGGCAAAGAAAATAAAGCAACTAAAAATAAACTAGAATTCAACCTAAACTAAAAAGCTAAAAACGCCAAATATTAACTTAAAATTCGGAACCTAAGTTACGGCCGTGACTTAATAGTTTACGGCCGTAAGCAAGCTACGGATTAAAATTGAAAACAATTGTTACGGCCGTGACAATACCCTTTACGGCCGTAATTAACATTCTGAATTTAAAACTACCAAACTCTTTACGGCCGTGAAGATGTGGATTACGGCCGTAAGTCCTCTTCTGCATAATTTCGCCATTGTAGTGTTACGGCCGTAAGTTTGGCGTTACGGCCGTGAATACGTTACGGCCGTGATTTCACTCTTTACGGCCGTAACCCAGCTGCTGCCCAATTTCTTGATCTTCCTTGATCCAAATGCACTGCAATAACTTTGGCTCTTCTTCCACATTCTTATACAACGTAAATGAAGTCTTTGCACTAGAACACTCGTCCATCCACGCTTGCATGAATCCTTGCATTGCCTGCTTGATTCTTTTGGCTCTTTGTCTCGTTATTGGTCCTACGGGCACGTGCAACGGGTCAACGCTCGTTGAGCCACTCCGGAACTCATCAACCTCTGCCTAGTCATTCACGTAGCTAAGTTGACTAAGCATATGTGAAATTGTAAATAATAATTTTTGGCAGTCCAATGACAATAGAGTTTGCTCTTTTCAACTGATAATCCCATAGTGCATCTAGATGTCCTCATGCGAGTTAGTGATTTTGCTTTTCATCAACTTCAGAGAAGAATCAGTACCAAAAAACAACTTAGTACCTCTGCCTGGTTATTCACGTTTCATGATTAATATATTGCATATTCATCAGTTTGTTATCTTATTACAGTTTGTAATCTTATTATTAACTCGATAGAGTATCTGAAATGTCAGTATCTGTATCTCCTTTTGCTTTGGAATGGCATTATTCAGTTAATCTAGAAGGGACTAATAGAACAACTTAGTATATAAACGAAGGAATACTTACTGGCTGTAACAGGAATATTGGATTCTTGTAATAGTTGTAGGCTTTTATAGTCTTAACTATGATTTCAGAAATGAATTTAAAAGCAATTTCGGGTTTAACTTTTTAATTCAACTTTTCAGAATCTGAATATTTTCTGTAAACTTCTTTCTTTATGTGTAAACTATATATGTTTGTTAAATTGGCCTTCTACTTCTTCTTTTCTTATCTCTTTCTTCCTTGCTGCTTCTCATGACAATCAGACATTTTGTAACATAGACATTTTGTAACATAAAGCTTGTTGTAACCTGTAAGTACAGCATCTTGTCACATTTTCTTCATAAAGGCTTTATAGTTGGTTTCTGTGATGTTTTTATTGAACGATGATTTTTTTCCTGATATTAGCTTCCTTCATACCAGAAACATCAGATTTTAGATGGACATTACTACCGTCACCAGTGCCTTTATATCTGTGTTTTTCCCCTCTTATTCATATGATTAATGGTCTTGTTTTCCTCAGAGCTCCAAGGAATTTGGGAAGAATTTTCTCCCAGTGTAGGTAAATATTGGAGTCAAAGGTATCTTTTGTTCTCGAGATACGATGATGGTATTAAAATGGATGAAGAAGGATGGTTTTCTGTCACTCCGGAGCCAATAGCCAGGCATCATGCTTCCCGCTGTGGCAGCGGTTCCATAGTTGATTTTTTCACTGGAGTTGGCGGGAATGCAATCCAATTTGCACAACGGTGAGACTGTTTTTAGCTCCATATTATTTCTCTCTCTTGTTTTTTGTTTGAAAAATTTAAGTTCCTAAATGCATCAGCCCTTTATGTCCTTTCTCATTAGAAATGTCTATTTCTAGATTACTAAATTATTTGCTCAAAAGTCAAAGATTGTACTACGGACAGATATGAAGATATGGATTTTCAAGATGTGATATATGGAGAGAATTATTTGATCTTATAAATCATATTAACACTACAGGATTAAGATTATGCTGATTCGTTTTGACTCTAATCGAATACGAAAACAATGGTTTACTGGTAGAAGCGAATTAGAAAAATCGAAGTGAACAATATAGTTTTGAATAATTATGTACTAAAGAAAAAACTTTGACCCAACAAATATAGGTCCAAAAGGCTCTATTATATCAGCCAAAAAATGAAGGATATTATAAGACCAGATACTTCGGATAATAGATCACAGTTACACCTTTCTAATGAATCTTATAAAACTATATCTTCTTATAATATTGGAATGGAACAGATTATGATTATTTATTATGGACTGTGGTTTTATAGCAAACAAATCAACATGGTTTCAGAACAAGATAAAATACATGATTTACATTGAAAAACTGGATTTCAACAAATTTAAAAAACATGATATCAAACAAGAATATCTTAGAAAACCGAGGAGGTTCTTTTTAGCTGCAAGAACATTTAAAAGTAGTTATAAACAAGTTCTGCAATAAACGAGAAAAGAAAATGTAGCGGTTTTATGAAGTATGCAAAATGAATTGAAAACAGAAGTAAATCAAGTTAATAACAAACAGAGTAAGCAAGATAATTTGATATTACAGTTAATGGAACAATTTTCTAAGCAACAAAAGAAATTTCTCAAGATGAAGAACCAAAAAATTTTTTGAACGCAATAATCAATTAATGATGAATTAAACGATTATTTTTTATCAATATTGTTTCAAACTATTTTTAACGAAAAATGTGTACTAACTTAAATCATTATTACTATTGCTGGAAATCTTGAAATAGAAACAATTGCATTCCTTGGCCTCTGGAGAAGATATGAATTGCATTAAACAATTTGGAATGTGCATGTGAACATGTTCCTTGCAAGTTTAAATTTTCTTACAGTGATTAATATTATTTGTGTTTGGTTATTCTCAGGAGTAAACATGTAATTGCAATTGATATCGACCCAGATAAAATTGGCTATGCACAACATAATGCAGCTCTCTATGAAGTTGATGACCGTATAGATTTCATAAGGGGTGACTCTTTTTGTTTGGCACCAAGGTTGAAGGTATGATTATTATATATTCTTATTGTAAGTCCATGTTTTTGTGGAATATTTTTAGTCTTCCCATTTTCATATGATCGCTTATAACCAATGAAATTCACTTCAAATATTTTGAAATAGCAGCTCTCACATTACTACTGAATTATACCTTTAAATTTGTAGTTGTACCTTCTATTATTATTATAAAAAATTATGGATCTGTGAGTGTATTTTTCTTCACTCCCTTCTTTAAACATTTATTATATGTTTACTTGGATGCAGGCAGACATTGTCTTTATGTCGCCACCTTGGGGTGGTCCTGATTATGTGAAAGTAAAGAAATTTGACATCTATACCATGCTCAAGCCACATGATGGGTATTTCTCTGTTTCGGAAAGTTGGCAGCATAAATGCTTTTACTTATTCCCACATAGTGATACTAATGCTATGTTTCTCTTGTATTATTCTTGACAGGCAGTTTCTTTTCAATGCTGGGAAGGATATTGCTTCCAGAATCGTCATGTTCCTCCCGCGGAATATTGATATCAGCCAATTGGCAGAGTTGTCTTTATCTGCTTCTCCTCCATGGTCTTTAGAGGTATCCTTATAACTCTTTCCCTGCATTCAATGACTTCCCCTGCCTTGCAGACATCCCTCCCCTTGTTTGGAGAAAGATGTATGAAGAAAGAAGTAAAACGGGGGAAAAATGAAGGAAAAAGTAAAAGGCAAGCATGTGCAGGTACAGAGGTTGGAGCCACTTTATTCCTCCCTCTTGCTAATACTACTAGATTAATTTTGTAGTAACTTAGGAAGCACCAAAACGGACACGAGTGTTGGCCAAGTCGACTAAAAGTTTTTCAAAGTACTGGTGCAACACGTAAATTTAAGGGTAAATAGTGCAAAACGTTCCAATCGTTTGCACCCATTGTAGAAATCATCCCTATCGTTTCAAATTTGACATTTACGCCCTCATTTCAACCTTTTATTATGGATTTCGTCCTTTCCGTCTTTTTCAGTCAAGTTTTTCCGTAAAATGCGTTTAATTTTTGCAAAACATCCCTATCAAACCCTTCATTGCGCAAATAGTTCCTATCGTTTCAATATTCGCATTTGGACCCTCAATGACCTTTCTTTTCCGTTAAAGGTCCTTTCATTTTATTTTTTCATTAAAACAATGTAAAATAGATACTTTATCATTCTAATCAAATAAAATAAAATAAATAGAAAAGAAAAGAAGGGAGGAATAATAATAGTAGTAGTAGTTAAAGTTTTAATTTTTTTTTTTTTTTTTTAAATAGTGCAAAAGAGACACTTAAATTTTTAATTTAAAGGGTATTTAGCAGTAGCACAAACAAATTAACCTTCCCCAAGAAAAAAGTAGTCAGTTTTAATTTTTTATTTTTTTTAAATAAATAGTGCAAAAGAGAACTTTAATTAATTTAAAGGGTATTTAGTAGTAGCACAAACAAAAAAAAAATTCTCTCTCTTGATTAGATTTGAATTAGAATAGTACGATGTTTTTGGATTATGATCTTAAATGAACTCTGCAATGGAAGAAGATATCTCATCGTCAAACATCATTAAGTGAGGCAAAAGAAATTTGGACAAAATCAGAGCAGAATTCAAAAGTTGATGCAACATATATATATATATATATATATATATATATATATATATAGAAACACACACACACACACACACACGTATATATATATAAATCAGCAAAAAGTTGATAGAAACAAAAATTGTTAAAAATAGTTAAATCCCTAAATATTTATTATAATTTCGCTTAAAACTAAAAGATATTACAATACAAAACTTGATGTCAAAAAAATATTTTTTTTGGGAAAGATGAATTTTTTTTTTGTGGTAATTACTTTTTAAATTATGTTAAATGGGACTCGTTTGCACTATTTAAAAAAATTAGGATATTGACTATTATTATTATTATTATTACTCCTTTCTTTTCTATTTATTTTATTTTATTTTATTTTATTACAATAAATGAAAAAATAAAATGTAAGGACCTTTAGAGCAAATAAAAGTCATTGAGGGTCCAAATGTTAATATTGAAATGATAGGGACTATTTGTGCAATGAAGGTAAACAATGGAACGTTTTGCACAAATAAAACGTATTTGACGAAAAAACATAACGGAATAAGACGGCAAGGACGAAATTCTCAATAAAGGTTGAAATGAGGGCGCATAAATGCCAAATTTGAAATGATAGGGATGATTTCAACAATGTGTACAAACGATAGGGACATTTTGCTCCAGTTACCCTAAATTTAAATATATAATTTTTCTCTCGTGTTTATTTTTTATATTGCAAGTATATTTGTTTTTGTTAATTTCGAGTGTCGATAATGTATTGACAAAGTATCAACAATGGATCTCCCGGTTGTCGGCAACGTGTCAACGATCATTTCAAATTTTACTAAACCAAAAGAAAATTCGCATGAGTTACCATGCTTGTTGATATTGTGTCCATGTCCAACACAATATATCTCAGAGCGTGTCATGCCAGGCATTTTCGACACATGCGACGTGTCGGCGCCGACACCAACTCATAGATGCTAGGAGGGTGTGAGTGCAGCCTAGGTTGTAAAAAGAGTAAAAGCAATTATTAGGGAATTCTACTGTTTATTCTAGGATAAATGCTGTAAATTTTTCCAATATGATTTGCTCGTTGTGTACTGAAAAGATAATCTTATTTTTTCTGTAGCCTCAACTACCATTTTCCATGTGTCATGGTCTAGATATCTGATCAATGACACCCCCCTTCATTTTGATTTTGACAATTTATGTAACCAGGTGGAGAAGAACTTCTTGAATGGCAGATTCAAGGCGATTACTGCATATTTTAGTGCACCAGCCTTGTCTTAGCATCACTTAGCTGAATGGGAGCTTAGCCGAATTTTTTGGGAATAGATAATCTGGGGGGTCTTCTTCCGTGGCTGTTGTATTTCTCTAGCAATATAGATATGCAACGCACACCCAATTTTATTGTAGAGAAGAGTGTGTATAGATAAAGGTTCTGTCACAAAGCAAGAACTTGATTAAAATTACTTTTTAGAGAACTATGCCATGTTGGTGCTGAAATCTGTTGGGAATGACACTACAAACGGAAGTCACATTTATAACCCATTAGCAGCTCATGAGAGGATGCATCTTTACCTGATCTATGGTCTAGTTCCTTTTATCGCGGGTTCTTCTTCATGATTGGACCGGATATGTAGTCCTCAGTATCAACCCAATCGGACAAAGTCCCGGACGCTCGACTAAGTTGCAGGCTCTCATTGGTTGTGTACTGGAAATAGATTTGGAATAGCTGTGGTTTGATTTATTTAGTTATTATAATTTGTGTTTGAAGATTTATCTGTCAAGTGAACTAGCCGTTGTGGAATACATTTTATGCATGCTGTGTTGTCTTGAAATTAGTCGCGTTATACTAATATATTTGGGAATTCGGGAACTTAGAGCATACTTAATATGTTTTTAGAAGTTTGGGGACTTGGATGCAATTTTAATCAAGATTTGGTAATCAGATGTTAAATGGCGATAATTTATCAAGCCGTTGATTTATTTTTGTCCAAATTATGTTTTTGTGAAATGAAAACTTTGTGGATAACGCTGTCATTCGTGTTTGCCTTTGCACGAATTAGTTGATATTAGAGCAGAGCTAGTGTTTTATCTGTATGATGCATGACAGTTGTGTTTTATGATAGTGATTTAGATAAAAATATATAGAAATTTATTGGTTATAATCAGATCAAATAAAAAAATCAAATAAATAACATTCTATTAGAAATTTTTACTTAACTTTTAGCCCTTGTTTGAGCCCCATTTTATGGAAATTTTTTGTGAATAATGTGGTTTTGAATAGTATTTTTGGAAGAATATATGGTTAATTTTTTTTTGAAAAGTAAAAAATAATAGACTTGATTAAAATGGATAGTTGATATTGAGTGTTGAATAAATTTGATTTTGAAAAAATGGAGGCCCGGGCTTAAAGATGACTATTAATAAATTGAGAATTGTCTATTTCCAATTGCGATTATTAGTTCTAATACGACCCATTAATGTTAATTCGGAAATATATCTTCCTTAATATAATAAAATGATTAAAAACCTTTTCACTAAAACAAGTTCAACGTTTAAATACATAATCATTATATTTGAACATGAACTGGATTTCAACAATTCTGCTTAAGGTAACAATAAAACTAGTTTGAGTTGAACATCAACCGGATTTCACTAAAACAAGTGTTGGAGTTGGGCCTCAACATTGGTGCTGAAATTGGAAGGATCACTGCCCAACATTAACTAGGCCTTACCCCGGCCTATATCCAGCCTGTTATAAAGAATTTTCTGGAAGATGAAAAACGTGGTTGATAAAACAAGTCTCTATCCCTGTGCACTCTGAACCATTGATCTGATTATCTTTGCAACGTTGGATTGCCTGAAGATTGGCGCTTGGACTTATTTGTTCGAGAGATGACTTGTGGATCATCTGAGAGTTTTGATTTTCTTCTCTTTGTCTCTAGTGACTTTACCATTCTTTTTCTTCTTTTCTGATTTTGTTCAGATTCTATGAGTGGTTGTTGGTTTCTTAGGTGAAACGATTGGAGGATCACTAAATAATAGTGATTGCTCTGTTCGTGTTGAGTTTCGTTGGAAACTAGTGATTTAGGACTGTGTTTTTTGAACTGTTTCCTTTGTGGATACTCAATGGGGGACGTAGGTTTTTACACCGAACCTCCGAGGCTAAGACCGAAAAATCTGTGTTCATCTTGTTCTTTTATTTTTCATATTTACAATCTTGCAAGTTATTCTGTTATTTTAGTAGTTTTGGGACCAACAGTGGTATCAAAGTCACTAAAACTTCTTAAATCGCTTCAAATCCTAGATCTAGTTTTAAAATTGATAATCTTTGACAAAATGTACATATACTTATTTTTCATAAAAGGTTTTTTGATAAAAGTAGTGGATCTGATTAGATCCAACGCCAATTTTTTTTTTATTAGTATTTCTGGATCTAATGTTTTTGAGTTTCTTTAACAGATCTGAAGGTTTTGTATAATCTTTGCATAAGAGGCATATTTTGATCCATATCCGGTGGTGATAGATCTAACTTGGTGAAACTTTCTAGTTACTTTTGGTTTATTTTCAAATCACTAGTTTGTAAAACGCATCTTAGGTAACACTTTCTTGATCCTTTAATACTCTTTAGAACTAGATCTCTGAAAGCCTCTCTTAAATTTACCTTTGTCTAGGATTTCATGGAAACCCTAGAATCTGAGGAAATTAGGATTTTGGTCTAATAGTTTTTCTTCTTATTTTTTAAAATTTATAGTTACCCGATATTCGTTTCTTGAATTTCTTATATCTGTTATTTATTTATTGAAAGTTTTTTGCATACTTTGAGATTATTCTGGTATATTCTCTTGTATGCTAATTCATTGCCTCTTTGACTACTATATACCTTGTAGCGATCGAGAATTTTTGTGACTAATATTATTTATTTTAAAAGCGTGTCGCTACAACTTTGCTCATTTATTTTTATAAACACGTGTTCGTCTAGCCATATTAATTTATTTTAAACTAGGTAAATTTTAAATCTATTTTCTATCTCAGTCCAAATTCCAAATTCTTATTAAAAATTTCCCAATTTCATTAGCTATTTTTTTAGTCCAAACATCAAATATTAATATCAATTATATATATATATATATATATATATATATATATATATATATATATATATATATATTTATTTATTTATTTATTTATTTATTTAAATTCATTTTAAATCATCCCATTATTTCCAATTTGATGATTTCTCAATTTGAGTCAACCACATTCAATATTTCCCTCTCACTCAAGTTGTCTCCTCCCTTACATAACTAATTCCTATCCCATATTTGCAAAATTCATTCAAATTGATAACTCCATTTAATCACACATTTTTGACAGATCCTATTAGTCCACAACTTTTTCCCAATTACCATTCATTAGACACCGATTAAGCAATCCCCCCTTAGTTATCAAATGGTTTCTTTTCCAAGCAATTAATCTCTCCCTGATTCACACATTTTCCTTCCCATTATCACTCATCAATCCCATGTTTAGCACCACAACCAGCCATTAAGTAAATCCCTCATCCCCCCATTCACGGGTTAATTTTACAAACGATCGCTGAAGTTTGAGCAACATTTCAAAACGGTCACTGAAGTTCCATAGTTTCAGTAACGGTCATCCAAGTTATCAAAAGTTTCGGTAAAGATCACTTGGGTATATTTCGTCAAAAAATAAAGATTGAGGACTTAAAGTATAATATTGGCATCATAACACAAATTTTATTGTGCGAAACCACACCAATTTTGGGGGGGAGGGGGAGAAACCTCCCCCCAACTAGTGCGTTTTGCACCAGTTGTGGGAGAAACTGCACCAATTGTGGGAGGTTTCTCCCCCCCAAATCTGGTGCCAAATCGCACCAGATTTTAGTGCAATTTGGCACCAGTTTCTGGTGGAATTCCGGCGACGCTGGAGGTGGCGGCGGCTGTTGGAGCGGAGATGAAGACGGGGGCCTCCCATGCAATTTTGTTATGATGCCAATATTATACTTTAAGTCCTCAATCTTTATTTTTTGACGAAATATACCTGAGTGACCTTTACCAAAACTTTTGATAACTTGGGTGACCGTTACTAAAACAATGGAACTTCAGTGACCGTTTTGAAATTTTGCTCAAACTTTAGTGACTGTTTGTAAAATTAACCCCCCATTCATACACACGCACAAAAAAAAAACTTTAGTAAGATATCCCCTTTCTCATCATCATTTTTGCACAGCACACACATAGCCGAATCCAATTTCCACAACCATCACAATGCACATCATTGTTGAAACCTCAACTCAACCATGGAGAACCTCCATCACTATCGAGACCACACTCTCGACCGCCAATGCAATCACCAAACCCAACCACCGTGTCACTACCAAAATCAACTTCAAAACCCGTACTTCACCACCACGCACACCACGCATCCTACCCAAACTAAAATCAGACCACCACCAGCCCGAGCATCAACCATATCACCACTACCTCAAAACACCGCACAATACCACCACCACACGAAAACCGCCACTACCCAACTCCAATTTCACAACCAATCAACACCCAAATCACCACAAAAACCAAAATAGTAAACCAATAAACCCAACACATTACTTTCGTTACCGGGGTGTCACCGAAAAATCATCACATCTGAACCTCCTACCCTCGATTCTTCCTATCAAATGACACCAAAAACCCACCCAGCCGCTGCCATCCACGCACCGACACCACCACGCGATGGTGGTGCTGCACCGATCCTTCAATTGGCAATTGGGATCAGAGCAAGGGGTGGAACCCATCGTTCTCTCTCCTTGCTCCCTGACTTCCGAAGAGAGAGAGAGAGAGAGAGAGAGAGAGAGAGAGAGAGAGAGAGAGAGAGAGAGAGAGAGAGAGAGAGAGAGAGAGAGAGAGAGAGAGAGGTTTTGTTTTATTATGTATTGAGTTTTGATAAATTATATCTCAAGCCCCTTCTGTTTTTGAAGTCTTTTATTTCAGCCCCCCAAAAGGTTTTAGAATGCTAAAATTTCAGTACTAAAGTTTTCAAATCGAATTAGTCATCCCTATTGAGTTTTAAAACGTTCCTAGTCATCTTTTAAGTTTTGAAATACTATTTTAACCCCTAGATCCTTAAATTTCAGTTTTCTTTAAAATTCCAATTTAGTCCCAAATCTTTACACCATACCATTTTAGACCAAACCTTACACTTTTAAATTCCATAAAATTTATTTCATCACTTTAATCCTCCATTTTTCAAATAGTAAATTAATTTAATTTTCTTTTGGTTAGACGAAACGTTTAGAGATTTAATCTAAACCTTTATGAAATCTAAACTTTAAAATATTATTTTAGCGGAAGAAATAATTGAAATTCATTTTTGGCAACATTAAATAAACTGTAATTGTCGATAAAATCTAAACCTTTATGAAACAATTCGAAATAATAAATTGAGCCATTAATATTGTAAAACAATTTGCAATGTCATAATTTCTCAAATAATGGAGATTCTCAAAATTATCCAATGTTTGAACATACAGATCATTAAATTAAGATTTTCAACCATTAAACAACTATTGCCACAATCATCTATCACTTGCCACCCTCTCTGAAATCTGCAAATGTTGTTAAAAATAGACACGAGCATTTCATAGAAATACTCAGTAGACTCATCGTCAATTAATTAATCTACAATATAATTGTACACATAAATGCAGGCTCTTTAGAAATCATAGGGTGTGGGTTGCTCTTCTCGGGTATTAAAGCACATGGCTTATTTTTGAAAATCATAGGCTCTTTAAAATCATAGGGTGTGGCCGTGTGGGTTGCTCTTTCTCGTGCATTAAAGCACATGACTTCTATCTTCTCGTGCACATAAGACACATAAGTTATGCATAACATCATCATTTATCTTGCAAGATATTCTCTTCTTTCTTTCTCATGCATAAAAGCATATAAGTTATGACAAGCATAACAACATAATTATTTCCGAAGAAATACATTCTCGTCTCTTTTCATAAAAATGACTTTCACATAAGTCACATAACATACACATTCACATGCAATAATAATTTAAATCAATTAATAGGGGCGAGTCTAACTTAAACTTGACGAGTGCAAAGTTGAGCGGGAAACGACACCAATTTTTTAATTCTCCGTACGCCTCGTCTAGCCAATTAGAAATAAGTTAAATTAGTCTTTTGAAATTTATAGTTTAAAATGATAAATTACAATTTGGGGACTGAAATTGATGACTTGAAAGTTGAGGGACTAAAATGAATACTTTAAAATTTGAGGGACTAAAATGAATAATTTGAAAGTTGAGGGACTAAAATGAATAATTTGAAAATTGAGGGACTAAAATGAATACTTTTAAAATTTCAGGACTCGAATAAAACGCTATAAAAATATTCGGGCTGAAATAATAAGATTTTTAAATTAAAGGATAGAGTTTTGAAAGTATTTGAACTCATGGGCCGAAATGAAACATTTGAAACTTTGGGGACTAAAATGTAAATTTTCAAAACTTGGGTTGAAGCTCAAAAACAGATCTTAAACTGTAGGGATTGAAATAATTGATTTTTAAAACTTGAGGGACTGAAATGTTTAGGTTTAAAATAAAAAGGGCTGAAATAAATAAATTTAAAACTAAAAGGACTATTTTAAATGATTTTAAAACTTGGGGGCTTAAAAGTAAATTTTATCAAAATCATAATATATATATATATATATATATATCTCAGTATAGAGAGAGAGAACGCAACGATCCGGGGAGGGCGAGGCTCCTCCCCGCCGATCTCCATCACCGACGGCCATCATCGGCGCCAATTGCCGGTGAGCGGCTAGACCACTGGCGCAATGGAGGATACGATGTCAGTAAGGGGAAGTGAAAAGGGATAGAAAAATAGGGCTCGATTTGCGCAAGGTGGAGGGTAGATTTCGAACATTCTCCGGTGATAAAAGTTGGGATCAGGTAAGTATATGAGTTTATTTGATTCTTGGGTTTTTGGTTTGATTTTGGGTTGGTAGATGGGGATTCGCGGTTGGCCAGTGGAGGTGGTTTGTTCGAAAATGGGTGGTGATTGGAGGTGAGTTGGAGGTGCTGCATGTGATTTGTAGTTGAGTTGTTGTGAAGGTGGGTTCTGATTTGAGGAAACCCGAAGTGGCAGTGGATTGGTTTGCTAGAGGTTGGCCGTGACTGTGGAGGTTGGTGGCGTGATACTGGATGTGGAGAGATGGAGATGGAGGTGATGATGATGATTGGTGTTGAAGATAGAGGTGAGTTGGAGGTGGCGGTGCTGCAGGTAGTTGGGTGGTCACGAGCATGGCAATGGTGATGCTTGCGGACGTGGTGCAGGCGGTTCAGTGTGTGAGTGGTATTGTGGTGGTGTTGATGGTGGAGGTTGGTGCTTTGTTACGAGGTTGAGGTTCGGCTGGGCGTGCAGAGGACTGGTGATGTGAGAGTAGGTTTGTGAAGAATGGGTTGTGGAGTGTGGGTGGTGATGAATAATGAAGTGGGTTGGTGATGTAGAGTATGAAAATTGATAGGGTATGGGATTGGATGGGATTGATGTGATGGATGGGGGTTGGTGGTGTGAAACCCTAGACAAGCATTTCACGTAGTTCGAGAAAAATTCGCATGCGAAATCAACTGAGTCGGAAGAATGAAATTGATAAAATGAGATTGATGAAATTTGGAATTTAAAATGATTTTGAAAATAATAATTTAAATAATTAAATAAAATTTTGGAAATTCCGAATTTAATTTAAAATTGAATGGACACTACATTTCCCGACTTGGCTAGACGAACACGTCGCGACGTTAACTTAAAAATGGGTGAGATCGCAAAGGCACGTTTTCATACTTTTAAAATAATTATTCAATACGTAAAAATTCTTGGTTGCTACAACCTTACCCCCTTAAAATAATTTCGTCCTCGAAATTAAACTTACTCGATCTATGATTTCTGGATACTTGGCTGGATCTCCTCTTCATTTCCCAAGTAACCTCATTATTAATTATATCTACCCCACTGGACTTTGACTAAAGGAATCTCTTTGCTTCTTAAGACATGGACTTTTCTCTCTACTATGCACATAGGTGCCTCTTCATAAGACAAATCTTTCTGAACTGTAAGAGACTGATAATTCACCACATGAATAGGATCATGAACATACTTTCTCAAATAAGGAAACATGAAATACATTGTGAACAACTGCAAGTTCTGGTGGCGAAGTCAAACAATAAGCCACATTCCCCACTTTCTCTAGTATTTCAAATGGTCTGATGAAACGAGGCCTTAATTTCCCTTTCTTGCCGAAACGAAAAGTACCCTTCATAGGAGCTACTTTCAAGAACACTTTCTCTCTAATCTCAAACTGTAAGTCTTTTCTTCTTTGATCGGCATAACTTTTTTGTTTGTCTTGGGCAGCTTTAATCCGTAATCTGATCTTCTCGATAGCCTATACTGTTTTCTCAATTAATTCTGAACTCAATAATTTCTTCTCGCCAACTTCCTCCCACTAGATTGGCGATTGACATCTTCACCCATACAGTGCTTCGTATGGTGACATATCAATGTTGGCCCGAAAACCGTTTGTTGTAGGCAAACTCTACTAATGGAAAATGTGTCTCTCAATTACCATTCAAGTCTAGCATACAGGCTCTAAGCATATCTTCCAGCGTCTGAATAGTGCGTTTGGACTACCCGTCTGTCAGGGGATGGTAGGCAGTACTAAAATTTAATTTAGTACCCATTGCCACATGTAAACTTTTCCAAAATCTCTAAGTAAATCTCGAATCTCTATCCGAAAAATGGACAGTATCCATACATGGAATTGGACAACCTCTCTAACATATATCTGTACCTCATACAAAGCTATCGAAAAGGTGCTTGATAGCTATTGTGTAGAACTCAATCAATCATCCGACATTATCCAACTTATAAACTCATTCATTGACCTTCTATTTTCAACCTTTCAAGGATCTATACTGATATCTAATCCACGATATAAATATCAATCATTCCAATGCTTAAACTAAAAATCAAGAAGATTGATGAAGAATAAAACCTTATGATCCAAAATATAGAAACGCAGTAACAATTCCAAATATTGAGTACAAACCCAAACTTGGCAGAATTTTTCTGAAAAAGATTTACAAACGTAATCATTTCTAAACTCGACTGAAATTCCCTTTTTAAAATTGAAGAAATTCAAACTTAAATCCTTTAGTCCATACTTCTAAATCATGTATCAAGTACTTGGTATCACATACTCATTCCAGCTGAGGACTAATGTACTAATTTAAAGTATCATCATAAGGATCAGATATGATATTCTCAACTTAAGAAACCTCACTAACTTCCCAATCTGAAGTTCAAGATCCAACTTTCCCTGTTCTCCCAAAACTTCAATTCACGACACGCTTTGAACAATGCTCTGATTAAGTCTATCAGCAAGAATAAGACTTCTGTGAACCATATAGGATTCCTCATCAAGTTTACTTAACCCAAAGATACAATTCCATTATAAGCAAAAGTCACACAATTGATCATCTCAGGTTTTCCATTATCGTAGCCAAAATATTTTACTCACATCAAAAGTACAACTGGTAATAAGTAATCGAAACTGCGTCACCAAAATCTTAAATAAATCCATATATCTTATGACTAAAAATGAAGATTCCCAATCGTAGGTAATATTTCACCATAATTCAATAAACCATCAAGATAAGATCAATTAACTCAATATAATCACACCATTCTTTCACGGGTTAACTATAACATCCATTAACTGTCTAGTCACCATATCTTGTAGTAATCATGTAACATGTCACTTATCATCGTATCATATGACCTCAAATAATCATACCAATTTCTCTAAGATTACAATAAAATAACCATCATATGTATAACGTGAACCTTATACGTCAATCTGCTCACTAAGATTATATATCAATCTCTCAAAGTAAATAAATCTTGGATTCTGCCATATGTCACTATTTCTGCACACTACTCCATAATAAGTCATCACTGTGAAGTCTTATCCCCATTTTCCACAAATTCTATCCACAAGGACAATTACATAAAATTTCATTTCTTATTTTCGAACCAAGATACCATCAGTAACAATTTCCAAAATTCCAAGGTATGATCTCATCGTAAACTTTCCTCCGATCAAATGCATTACTTCTACAATACTTGTACAAATCCAGGACCTGATAAAATTTCTTTCATCAATTTCATCCAAATATTTTCTCTCATGATCTTCTAGTATCATAAATGAAAACTTAATGTACATCAGTGAATCATTCACTGATCACGAGGAAGCCCTGATTCATTTTCCATGACTGAGACTCATCTTTCTTCGATTCTCACTTAGAACCAAATATAGCATAACTAATTCATGGAAGGTCAACTTATTTCATAATCTCAATACATCGTCACCTTCAGTTCTCACCATAAGAGCAATCGCATTATTCCTTATAATTATCTCTTGTACCTTTTATATTCAAATGACCTTATGAAAATCATCATAATCTCACATAATCCCAAACATTCGATCATGTGTGCCCAATTTCTCACTATGAATAAATGGTTACTCCTTTAAGGTATCTCATTATAAAATACTTTCAATATCTCCCATTCATGATAACTGACTCTTCCAAATAATCATATTCCATGTAAATAACCAAATCTTTAACACATCATCTACCAATCAACTTCCAAAATAAATCAACAGTATTATCGCATACCATCATAGTTCATAATATTCTCCAATATAGGTGATCATTTCATACTAATAATTAATTTGTTCCCAAGAATAATTAAGATTCTTCCCAATCACGCCATAATATTTGCCTTCACCCATCTTTCAAAATATAACTTGACATTTTCCAATGTATGCATCAAGTCATCACATAACTTCATTTATACATTGACATCCAAGTAGTTGTATATATCATCTTGTTTTTTTTGGAATTGTGAAACAAGGAGAATGTTTCAATAGAACTA
The DNA here is from genome assembly GCA_963555705.1 of Ligustrum vulgare. Taxonomy (NCBI): domain Eukaryota; kingdom Viridiplantae; phylum Streptophyta; class Magnoliopsida; order Lamiales; family Oleaceae; genus Ligustrum; species Ligustrum vulgare. Next base: position 33,011,034 of record OY743173.1, on the reverse strand, counting down.
TATTCATTACAAACATGATTATACTTCGAAGAAGCCAAAAATATCTCAAGAGTCATTATTCCTTTTTTATCATTTACTAAGTCGTGCTTGTGGTGTAAATGAACTTGTAAATCTAACCTCAATTCCCTTAGTGGGTTGCTTACCGCACTAAACTCTTAACTCAAAATGATAAAATTCCAGGCAGAGTCTCCCTTGTAATTTGGACTTATCCAACCCGTAGGTATACTTCATAGCCAACAATAACAACCTGTATTTACACTCCACATCTGACCACAACGATTTAAATATTGACAACAATTCCAACAAACTTCAATACCACAAAAAATATCCCAGAAAATTAATTCATCATTCCTCAACATAACAATTTCAAATCATAGTTTCCAACATCACAATATCACTTCCTTCAATACATTAATTGGCTCAAATGCCAAATCATTGTCATACTTATAAAACATATGCCACAAATCATAGTTCCAAAATTTAATCACAAGACCAAACTACATAATAAATCTTTCTCAAAGAGAGGAATAATTCACTTACTCAAACACAACATCCATTCCTTAATTCCCAATAATTAAGAATCAAATCTTTAAATCTCAAATTTCATAATTCTTCTCATAAAAGTCTCAATACAATCATATTACTTATATTTTCATCATCTCATCACAATCTCATTGATGCAAACCACGTAGCAATTGTAGCTACGCAACCCACAAAATATTGAAATCGACCCAAGAACGCCAAGAAACCACGATTTATGGATCCAATTAAAATTAATTGAACCAAGCAACCAATACAATCACTGGGATATATTGACCTCTTGATCACAAACAATAATAATTCTCACCGAGATTTGAACAAACAAGAATAACTCGCAAGTTCGAATTTTATTCAATGAAGAATAAGGTTGTGAAAGCAAAATAGTCTCTCAATAATAATATCAAAGTTATGTGTTAAATAATGAAAATTACATCCCTATAAATAGGGTCAAAACCTGACTAAAGGTTTTAGTTATACTAAGTAATAAACTCCTAAAAATAAGGAAAAAATAAAAACCCTAAAATTACGCATATCGACTTTTACGACCGTGACTAATTCCTTTACGGCCGTAAGAAGCTTTCTGTTTCACAGTTACGGCCGTGAGACTTTATTTGCGGTCGTAAGTCATATTTCTGAAAATCTTAATTTTACCCGAGGCTGCATTACGGCCGTAAGAATTATGGGTTACGGCCGTGAATTTTGAAACTTTACAATTTTCTTCGACGGCTTGAATGAGGTTGATCCACTTGTCGTTTTGGCTCGGTCCCAACATGAAACTTGCTTCTTTTGATGACACGAACATTGTTTTGGCCATTGTTTCTTGTACTAGCTCGTCCATTGCTTCGTTGGACCTCTTTGTTTGCAATCGAGTCATCGGTCCTCCTTTGATCATCAACAGATCTTTGTGCGGGCTTGTATTCGTGGTCTGGATCACATCATCCCCTCCCTCTTCGAAAGGATTCAACCTAAAATCTGTACCTGCATCAAACGGAGATAGATCAAAAACATTAAATGTAGCCGAAACATTATACTCACCAGGAAGATCGAGTTTATAGGCATTGTTGTTGATCCTTTCAATCACTTGGAATTGAACATCCCCTCGCGGTTGTAACTTTGACTTGCGTTGTTCTGGAAACCGCTCCTTTCTCAAATGTACCCAAACCCATTCACCGGGTTCAAATATGACGCATTTTCTTCCTTTGTTAGCCTGCGATGCATAATGTTCATTTTTCTTTTCAATCGCCAACCTCACCTTGTCGTGGAGTGATTTAACCATTTCAGTCTTTTTCTTTCCATCCAAACTACTACGTTCATTCACAGGTAAAGGAATTAAATCCAATGATGTTAGCGGATTAAAACCATAAACAATTTCAAATGGTGAACAAGAAGTAGTAGAATGTATAGCTCTATTATATGCAAATTCAATAAATGGTAAACACTCTTCCCAATTTTTCAGATTTTTATTGATTATGGTGTGCAACAATTGAATCATTGTCTTATTTACTACATCGGTCTGTGGGTGACAAGTTGTAGAGAAAAGTAGTTTTGTTCCCAGTTTGTTCCACGAGACTCTCCAAAAATGACTAAGGAATTTAACATCCCTATCCGAAACTATACTCTTAGGAACCCCGTGTAAGCGTACGAATTCCCTAAAGAAAATATCAGCTATGTTGGTAGCATCATCAGTTTTATGGCATGGTATGAAATGTGCCATTTTACTAAAGCGATCTACTACCACAAAAATAGAATCTCTCCCCTTCTTAGTCCTAGGTAATCCCAAAACAAAATCCATAGAGATATCGACCCAAGGTTCACTAGGGACGGGTAAAGGCATATATAATCCATGAGGTTTAATCCTAGATTTTGCCTTTTTGCAAGTAATGCATCTACTACAAACCCGAACCACATCAATCTTCATCTTAGGCCAATAGAAATGTTCACTTAGGATTTCGATGATCTTTTTAACCCCAAAATGACCCATTAAACCTCCACTATGGGCCTCTCTCACAAGTAACTCTCTCATTGAACACCTAGGGACACACAATTTATTTTCTCGAAATAAATAATCATCATGTTTAAAAAACCTATCCACAGCCCCTTTACCACATGGATCATAAATATTAGAAAAGTCCAGATCATTAGCATACATGTCCTTAATGTATTCAAATTCAAGCAATTTAGCATTCAAAGAATTTAAAAGAACATACCTTCGAGATAATGCATCTGCCACCACATTTTCCTTACCTTGTTTGTACCTGATGACATAGGGAAATGTTTCGATGAACTCTACCGACCTTGCATGTCTCTTACTCAGCTTAGCTTGACCCCTCAAATGCTTTAAGGATTCATGATCAGTGTGTATCACTAACTCCCGTGGCCACAAGTAATGTTGCCATGTCTCCAAAGCACGCACAAGTGAGTACAACTCCTTGTCATATGTGGGATAATTAAGTGCAGCCCCCCTTTAGCTTTTCACTAAAATAGGCTACTGGTCTTCGATCCTGCATTAAAACAGCTCCAATGCCTAGCCCTGAGGCGTCACATTCAATCTCAAAAGTCTTGTCAAAGTTAGGAAGTGATAAAATAGGTGCTTTACACAACATATTTTTGATAGTGTCAAATGCATGCTCCTGTTCTACACCCCATTTAAACCCTACACTTTTTTTGACAATTTCTGTGAGTGGTGCGACAATTGTGCTAAAATCTTTAACAAAGCGCCTATAAAAACTAGCCAAGCCATGAAAACTTCTAACCTCAGTTATGCTTTTAGGTGTTGGCCATTCTTTAATAGCTTTGACTTTCTCTTCATCCACTTCTATCTCTTTAGAACTAACCACATAGCCAAGAAACACAACTTTATCCATGCAGAAACTACACTTTTTAAAATTAGCAAAAAGTTGCTCTTGTCTCAAAACCACAAGCACACACCTAACATGATCCACATGCTTATTCAAAGTTTTACTATATATCAAGATATCATCGAAGTAAACTACAACGAATTTACCTATAAATGCATGTAAAACATGATTCATTAAACGCATAAATGTGCTAGGTGCATTAGTAAGTCCAAACGGCATAACTAACCATTCATATAAGCCATATTTAGTTTTAAAAGCAGTTTTCCACTCATCTCCTTCCTTCATTCGAATTTGATGATAATCACTCTTAAGATCAATTTTACTAAATATACTAGAGCCATGAAATTCATCCAACATATCATCTAACCTAGGAATAGGATGACAATACTTTACCGTTATGTTGTTGATGGCTCTACAATCAACACACATTCTCCAAGTCCCGTCCTTCTTTGGTACTAGAAACACAAGTACAGCACATGACTCATGCTCTCCCTTATGTACCCCTTGCTCATCAATTCCTCCACTTGCTTTTGAAGCTCCTTCGTCTCCTCGGGATTACTCCTATAACCGGGACGGTTTGGAATGACTGCTCCAGGTACAAAATCAATCTGATGCTCAATACCTCGAATGGGTGGCAACCCACTAGGTATATCCTCCGGAAATACATCGTCAAATTCCTGCAAGAGAGAAATAGCCAAACTAGGGAGGGGTTTGTTAGCTTCATCAAGGGCAATGAATGACTCCTTGTACAATAAAAGGACCATTGGTCGATTTTCCAAGAAAGCCTTCTTAATTTCACTACTTTTGGCATAAAAGCTCACTCTTGGTTTTTCTTTTCTGACACTCTTCGCTCCCTCTCCTTTTTCTGAGGTATGTACCCCAACACTCTTTTTTTTTTTCTCTCGCCTCTCCTTTTTCTGGAGTCGTGGCTCCAACCTTCTTTTCCTCTCCTTTTCTGAGGTCGTGGCCTCAACTCTTTTTTTTTCAAGTTTCCTCACCTTTTGTTCTTCATCATTTTTCAATTTAATTGATCTACATAAACTTGTGATGGTGTCAATGGTGTAAGTGTAATTTTTCTCCCATCCTTGGTAAAACTATATCTATTTTTATACCCGTCATGTGTCACCTTCCTATCATATTGCCAAGGCCTATCCAACAAAATGTGCCCGGCTTGCATAGGAACCACATTACACATCACTTCATCCATATAACTACCAATCGAAAAATTCACTAATACCCTCCTATTCACCTTAATCTCACCACTATCATTTAACCACTGAAGTCTATAAGGTGATGGATGCTTCAACAATGGTAATCCTAACTTCTAAATTAGTGTGGTGCTAGCAACATTTGTATAACTACCACCGTCAATAATCATACTACATACCTTGTCTTGGATGCGACACCGTGTATGAAATATGTTCTCCCTCTGTTGCTCCACGTCATCCACGTTGATTTTAACACTAAGGGCTCGCCTCGCTACTAATAATGGTCCATGCTCCCCGGATAACAATTCCTCATTATCACTAGCTTCCTCCAAAGCAGGCATGTCGCTGTAGTCTTCCTCATCGCTGCCACTTTCCCAAGCCCCCTCTGCTCGCAAGGTAATAACACGCCTATTAGGGCATTGAGAAGCCACATGTTCTCTTCCCAAGTATTGGAAGCATTGGATATCTCTACTCCTAGATGGTTGAGACTCCCCTTTGGGTGGCAATTTGTTAACGGACTCCTCCTTTCCCTTGGGTACCTCAATCTTCCCCTTCGAAACAGCCCCAGCTCCTTTATTTTCCCACCTCGGCTTCCAAGACGGATTAGAACCCGAAGGACCCGACTGATACTTAGCTGTCCCTTTTCTCTTCAATTGCTTCTCCACTTTCATGGTCATATGTAGCATATCTTCTAACTCCACATAGTGTTGGAATTTGACCACATTTGCTATTTCTTTATTCATCCCATTCAAGAAACGAGCCATAGTGGCCTCCTCATCCTCCTCCACATTGGCTCTAAGCATTAACATCTCCATCTCCTTATGATAATCCTCAACACTCTTAGAACCTTGGTAAAGACTCTGCAGTTTTTGATGAAGTTCCCTATGGTAATGACTAGGGACAAACCTCTTTCTCATGACAGCCTTTAATTCACCCCATGTACTAATAGGTCTCTCACGATTTCGCCTCCTAGAAGTTGCTAATTGATCCCACCAAGTAAGTGCATAATCGGTGAATTCAAGAACCGCAATTTTAACTTTTTTCTCCTCCGTATAGCTATAGCAATCGAATATCAACTCAATCATTTTCTCCCATTCTAAGTATTGTTCTGGATCACTCCGACCCTTAAAGGAAGGAATAGTTGTTTTGATATTACTCATGCCACGATCCTGTCGATCCCCAACAACCTCTCTATCTCGTCGTTCATGCCTAACCTCTCTATCCATAAGTGCCCCATCATCATACCCATCAAATTCATCTTCTTCCTCCATCTCTATCCTATGGCCTCGCCCCACTTGTCTCCGCACATTGGGTGCTTCCCTAGGCCGTTCTAACCTTTCAATCCCGCTCGACATATCCCCAAGCATTTTCTCAAAGCGTTGTGCCAACTCTTCCACCATGTTGACTTGATCGCCGTTTTTTGCTGTAGTAGAATTTTCTAACATCCTAAAACTAAGTAATATATGCCTCACGTGTATTTCGCTCATGTATCACTCAATTTTTGGCTTTTATCCTCTATTGATCTCACCTCTCTGGCTTTTTTCACTCAATGGATTTCACCCCAATTGTTTCAAAGAACGAACCCGAACTCAAACAAGTTTAAGCCCGAATGATTCAAATCGAGCATGAGTGAGAATTTATGAATTTGTTGGAAAACTCGAAGAAGACCTTGAGAGAATGGAATTCGACTTTATAAAGGACTTGATATTTTTATGGGAACTAAGATTGATTCAAGAAGATAATTCTTGAAATCAAATAACAACTCTTTTCTTGGACTTGATGATTTTTTTTTTCGGATTAAAGACTCAAGAACTGGAAGAATAAGAAGAACAAGATTTTTAAAAAAAAACTCAAGAAACAAAATAAAGATATAATTTTGATTTTTGGAGCCTAAGCTCTGATACCAAATGATGCAAACCACGTAGCAATTGTAGCTACGCAACCCACAAAATATTGAAATCGACCCAAGAACGCCAAGAAACCACGATTTATGGATCCAATTAAAATTAATTGAACCAAGAAACCAATACAATCACTGAGATATATTGACCTCTTGATCACAAGCAATAATAATTCTCACCGAGATTTGAACAAATAAGAATAACTCGTAAGTTCGGATTTTATTCAATGAAGAATAAGGTTGTGAAAGCAAAATAGTCTCTGAATAATAATATCAAAGTTGTGTGTTAAATAATGAAAATTACATCCCTATAAATAGGGTCAAAACCTGACTAAAGGTTTTAGTTATACAAAGTAATAAACTCCTAAAAATAAGGAAAAAATAAAAACCCTAAAATTACGCATATCGACTTTTACGACCGTGACTAATTCCTTTACGGCCGTAAGAAGCTTTATGTTTCACAGTTACAGCCGTGAGATTTTATTTACGGTCGTAAGTCATATTTCTGAAAATCTTAATTTTACCCGAGGCTGCATTACGGCTGTGACAATGTGTATTACAGCCGTAAGAATTATGGGTTACGGCCGTGAATTTTGAAACTTTACAATTTTCTTCGACGGCTTGAATGAGGTTGATCCACTCGTCGTTTTGGCTCGGTCCCAAAATGGAACTTGCTTCTTTAGATGACATGAACATTGTTTTGGCCATTGTTTCTTGTACTAGCTCGTCTATTGCTTCGTTGGCCCTCTTTGTTTGCAATTGAGTCATCGGTCCTCCTTTGATCATCAACAGATCTTTGTGCGGGCTTGTATTCGTGGTCTGGATCACATCACTCAAAAAACTGACTTGCCATTTCTCGTTGATTTACAGAAAATGTTGACAATAAGTGACTAATGAACTTTCGCAACAGTTGTTCTAAAACCACTAGCCGTGGCCTCATAATGCGCGGCACAGTAATCGATAATGTGGTCATATATCCTAACATGAGGTGTTGGTCCAAACGATATATATTCCGAAAATATTGTCTAATCCTTTCTGTTGACTTCTTGTAGATAGTGCCATGTCTAAAATCAATTATGCAAAGTCCAGTTAGGGTTCATCATTTCTAAGTTCGAGGACAAAAATTATTATAAAATCGTTCTTAAATCATATTATTCCCATTATGCTCAACACTCGTTTTCTTTCTTTTCTTATCCGGATACAATTTCTTGTTATGCTCCGAAACTCATTTCTTTCTTTCTTTCTTATTCGGATACAATCTCTTTCTCTTTCTCTTCATTCTTTCTCATAAATCATTAAAATACTTATCCGTAATACTGAAATAACGTTAAACATCATAAGCTTCTTTACCTCGGAGTTGGCGGGACGAGTGATGGCGGTGGCAATCTTCATCAATAATAATTAAATAGTGTAAAATGTTTCTTGAAATTTCTTTTTGAAAACTTGCCAGTCTACAGAAACACATACTGGCTCTGATACCAAGCTGTAGCGCCCCGAGTTCTAAATACCCGGTTCACCACGTCATCTTCTGGTCTAAACTTTAAAATATTATTTTAGCGGAAGAAATAATTGAAATTCATTTTTGGAAACATTAAATAAACTGTAATGGTCGATAAAATCTAAACCTTTATGAAACAATTCGAAATAATAAATCGAGCAATTAATATTGTAAAACAATTTGCAATGTCATAATTTCTCAAATAATGGAAATTCTCAAAATTATCTAATGTTTGGAAATACGGATCATTAAATTAAGATTTTCAACCATTTAACAACTATTGCCACAATCATCCATCACTTGCCACCCTCTCCGAAATCTGCAAATGTTGTTAAAAATAGACATGAGCATTTCATAGAAATACTCAGTAGACTCATTGCCAATTAATTAATCTACAATATAATTGTACACATAAATGCGGGCTCTTTAGAAATCATATGGTGTGAATTGCTCTTCTAGTGCATTAAAGCACATAGTTTCTTTTTTAAAATCATAGGCTCTTTAAAGTCATAGGGTGTGGGTTGCTCTTTCTCGTGCATTAAAGCACATGACCTCTATCTTCTCGTGCACATAAGGCACATAAGTTATGCATAACATCATCATTTATCTTGCAAGATATTCTCTTCTATCTTTCTCATACATAAAAGCATATAAGTTATGACAAGCATAACAACATAATTATTTTCGAAGAAATACATTCTCCTCTCTTTTCAAAAAAATGACTTTCACATAAGTCACATAACATACACATTCACATGCAATCATAATTTAAATCAATAAATAGGGGCGAGTTACCTTAAACTTGACGAGTGCAAAGTTGAGCGGGAAACGACTTCAATTCTTTAATTCTCTGTACGCCTCGTCTAGCCAATTAGAAATAAGTTAAATTAGTCTTTTGAAATTTATAGTTTAAAATAATAAAGTACAATTTGGGGACTGAAATTGATGATTTGAAAGTTGAGGGACTAAAATGAATACTTTGAAAGTTGAGGGACTAAAATGAATAATTTGAAAGTTGAGGGACTAAAATGAATACTTTGAAATTTGATGGACGAAAATGAATAATTTGAAAGTTGATGGACTAAAATGAATACTTTTAAACTTTGAGGACTCGAATGTAAATTTTAAAAACTTGGGTTGAAGCTCAAAAACAGATCTTAAACTGTAGGGATTGAAATAATTGATTTTTAAAACTTGAGGGACTGAAATGTTTAGGTTTAAAATAAAAAGGGATGAAATAAATAAATTTAAAACTAAAAGGACTGATTTAAATGATTTTAAAACTTGGGGGCTTAAAAGTAAATTTTATCAAAATCATAATATATATATATCTCAGTATAGAGAGAGAACGCAGCGATCCGAGGAGGGCGAGGCTCCTCCCCGCCGATCTCCATAACTGGCGGCCATCATCGGCGCCAATTTCCGGCGAGCGGCTAGACCACTGGCGCAATGGAGGCTACGCGGTCAGTAAGGGGAAGTGAAAAGGGATAGAAAAATAGGGCTTGATTTGCGCAAGGTGGAGGGTAGATTTCGAACATTCTCCGGAGATAAAGGTTGGGATCTAGGTAAGTATATGGGTTTATTTGATTCTTGGGTTTTTGGTTTGATTTTGGGGTTGGTAGATGGGGATTCGGGGTTGGGAAGTGGAGGTGGTTGGTTCGAAAATGGGTGGTGATTGGAGGTGAGTTGGAGGTGCTGCAGGTGATTTGTAGTTGAGTTGTTGTGAAGGTGGGTTCTGATTTGAGGAAACCCGAAGTGGCAGTGGATTGGTTTGCTAGACGTTGGTCATGACTGTGGAGGTTGGTGGCGTGATACTGGCTGTGGAGTGATGGAGATGGAGGTGATGATGATGATGATTGGTGTTGAAGATGGAGGTGAGTTGGAGGTGGTGGTGCTGCAGGTAGTTGGGTGGTTCCGAGCATGGCAGTGGTGATGCTTGCGGATGTGGTGCAGGTGGTTCAGTGTGTGAATGGTATTGTGGTGGTGTTGATGGTGGAGGTTGGTGCTTGGTTACGAGGTTGCGGTTTGGCTGGGCGTGCAGAGGACTGGTGATGTGAAGAATGGGTTATGGAGTGTGGGTGGTGATGAATAATGAAGTGGGTTGGTGATGTAGAGTATGAGAATAGATAGGGTATGAGATTGGATGAGATTGATGTGATGGATGGGGTTTGGTGATGTGAAAACCTAGACAAGCATTGCACGTAGTTCAAGAAAAATTCACATGCGAAATCAACTGAGTCAGAAGAATGAAACTGATAAAATGAAATTGATGAAATTTGGAATTTAAAATGATTTTGAAAATAATAATTTAAATAATTAAATAAAATTTTGGAAATTCGAAATTTAATTTAAAATTGAATGGACACTACATTTCCCAACTTGGCTAGACGAACACGTCGCGACGTTAACTTAAAAATGGGTGAGATCGCAGTGGCACGTTTTCATACTTTTAAAATAATTATTCAATACGTAAAAATTTTTGGTCGCTACAACTTTACCCCCTTAAAATAATTTCGTCCTCAAAATTAAACTTACTCGATCTATGATTTCTGGATACTTGGTTAGGATCTCCTCTTCATTTCCCAAGTAACCTCATTATTAATTATATCTACCCCACTGGACTTTGACTAAAGGAATCTCTTTGCTTCTTAAGACATGGACTTTTCTCTCTACTATGCACATAGGTGCCTCTTCATAAGACAAATCTTTCTGAACTGTAAGAGACTGATAATTCACCACATGAATAGGATCATGAACATACTTTCTCAAATAAGGAAACATGAAATACATTGTGAACAGCTGCAAGTTTTGGTGGCGAAGTCAAACAATAAGCTACATTCCCCACTTTCTCCAGTATTTCAAATGGTCCGATGAAACAAGGCCTTAATTTCCCTTTCTTGCCAAAACGAAAAGTATCCTTCATAGGAGCTACTTTCAAGAACACTTTCTCTCTAATCTTAAACTGTAAGTCGTTTCTTCTTTGATCGGCATAACTTTTCTGTCTGTCTTGGGCAGCTTTAATCCGTAATCTGATCTTCTCGATAGCCTATACTGTTTTCTCAATTAATTCTGAACCCAATAATTTCTTCTCGCCAACTTCCTCCCACTAGATTGGCGATCGACATCTTCACCTATACAGTGCTTCGTATGGTAACATATCAATGTTGGCCAGAAAACCGTTTGTTGTAGGCAAACTCTACTAATGGAAAATGTGTCTCTCAATTACCATTCAAGTCTAGCATACAGGCTCTAAGCATATCTTCCAGCGTCTGAATAGTGAGTTTGGACTGCCCGTCTGTCAGGGGATGGTAGGTAGTACTAAAATTTAATTTAGTACCCATTGCCACATGTAAACTTTTCCAAAATCTCGAAGTAAATCTCGAATCTCTATCCGAAAAATGGACACTATAAATACATGGAATCGGAAAACCTCTCTAACATATATCTGTACCTCATACAAAGCTATCGAAAAGGCGCTTGATAACTATTGTGTCCACTACTGCAGCACCTAGTCAAGACTGTCTTGACTCTGGGTGTTCTTTCCATATGAGTCCCAACATTGAATGGTTCTCCAACTTTTCTAAAATAAATGGAGGATCTGTTATCCTTGGGAATAATGATTGCTGTCAGGTTTAGGGTATTTGTAATGTTGTTTTAAAACTAAATGAAGATAAGGTCTTGATTTTAAAACACACTAGATATGTTCCAAATTTGAGATGGAAATTGATCTCTCTAGGTGTGCTTGATGATGAACACAATGATATTGAAATTTCTAAGGGTTATACTAGTATTAAAAGAAATCAGAATGTAATTCTTAATACCCCTAAGACTAATGGTATATATATTATATCTGCTGAAGCTGTTAAACCATCCATTGCCTCTAACCTGATATCAGAAAATGATAAATCAGTCTTGTGGTATAAAAGGATAGGTCACCTTGAAGAAAAGGGACTCAAACTTTTATTGAAGGAAGGTGCTTTTGGAAAGGACACTATTCAAAACCTAACTTTCTGTGAACAATGTGTTTTAGGAAAACAAAACATACGCCCTTTGGTATAGGTACTCATAAGTCCAAAAATATTTTAGAATACATTCACAGTGACTTATGGGGACCTGCACCTATCTTAATAGCTTCAGTGTATAAATATTATCTACTGATTATAGATGATTTCTCCATAAAGTCTTGGATTCTTTTGCTAAAATCTAAATCTGACACCTTACAAACTTTTAAAGATTGGAAGATTTTAACTGAGAATCAAAGTGGTAAGAAAATAAAGACCATTAGAATTGATAATGGTTTTGAATTTTCTAATGTTGAGTTTGACCAATATTGTTGTAGTCAAGGTATTTTGAGACACAGGACTGTGACTTATACCCTTTAGCAGAATGGCACTGCTGAGAGTATAAACAGAACTGTGCTTGAAAGAATCAGATGCATGTTGATTACATCTGGTTTCACCAAAAAATTTTGGGGTGAAGCTGTCAAGACAGCTTGTCACTTGATTAATAAATGTCCTACCAGTGACATTGGATATAGAATTCCTCATCAGATGTGGTCAAATAATGTCCCTGATTATTCCTACCTAAGAACCTTTGGATATGCTGTATTTGCACATCAGACTGAGTCTAAACTTGACCCTAGGTCTATCAAATGTGTCTTTCTTAGGTATGGTGAAGGTACTACGGGGTACAGGCTTTGGGTTAAAGGCATAGGAGGTTATAGAATTATAATTAGGAGATCTGTCATTTTTAATGAAGATTCTTTCCCTTGCCTTAGTGATAAAACAATAGAGAAACTTGACAAAAATGATTTTGTTGCTACTGAAATTAAATTTTTTGAAGCTGAGAATGATGAAACTGTTCAGATTGAGGTGGAGACACCTCAACCTGAACCTGACCCTGAAACCGAGAATGATATCATTACAGAAATTGATGATCAGAACCCTACTTATGACCTGGAAAACTACCTATTGGCTAGAGATAGGGAGAGAAGACAAATTAGACTTCCCCTAAGATATCAACTGGCAGTTTTGCCTCTGCACAATTCGAAAAAGATCCCTTTTGATCTAGAACCTACAACCTATGATGAGGCCATGACCTGCACAGACTCTGAAAAATGGTATGCAGCTATGCAGGATGAAATGAACTCCTTGAGTAAAAATTAGACTTGGACACTTGTTAAGAAACCTGCAGACTGTAAACTAATTGGGTGTGTAAATGGATTTACAAAGTACAAGAGGGTGATGGGAAATCTGAAACTAGGAGGTATGAAGCTAGGCTTGTGGCTAAGGGACTCAACCAAAGGGAAGGGATAGATTATAATGAAATCTTTTCTCCTATTGTGAAATATACATCTATCAGAATTTTACTTGCTCTTGTTGCTCAGTTTGATTTAGATTTAGAACAACTTGATGTTAAAATTGCTTTTCTTTATGGATTTCTTGATAAAACTATATATATGACTCAACCTAAAGGTTTTGTAAATCAAAATAAAAAGGAACATGTAAGGTTGTTGAATAAATCTTTGTATGGCTTAAAACAGGCACCTAGGCAATGGTATAAAAGATTTGATTCTTTCATACAAGGCTTAGGTTTTAAGAAATTTGAATATGATTCCTGTTTTTATTTTAAAACTGACAACTCTGAAATTTTCTTTTTACATCTCTATGTGGATGACAACTTTTAGCTGGACATAACTTTGTCACCTTGAATGATATCAAATTGAAATTAAAGTCTGAGTTTGAAATGAAAGATTTGGGTCCAGCCCAAAAAATTTTAGGGATGGAGACTAAGAGAGACAGACTTAATGGAGAACTGTGTTTGACTCAAGAATCTTATATTTGTGAAGTTGTCAAAAAATTTTCTTTGCACGATGCTAAACCTGTTAGTCTTCCTTTGACTGATTGTGTGAAATTATTTGTTGATCAATCTCCTAAAAATGATTCTGAATTGAAAAGAATGCAAAATGTACCTGTTGATTTGAATATCGCAAGTGCACGATATCATAAACAAGTAGTAAAGTGGACTTTTGAGTTCGGATTGTCGATCCCACGAAGACTATTTATTTTCTATTGATTTACTTTGATTCAAAATAATTCCTAGACTAAGAAAAAATTTACTAAGAAAATAAAATTTTCAGAAAATCCTGAAACGACAATAAAATTGAAAATCAAGGAAATAAACAATTCAATTAAATAAAAATAAAAATTTAAAACTAAAAAACAACTAATGAAAGCAAGAAATAAATTTACGATTTTTCTAACAAATAAATGAATATCGGGACTAACGATATCGAAATAATGTCCTAACTTAATTTTTCATCTCTAGTCGTTTTCTAAAATTGTATTTGGTCGAATTCATGCATGTATCTAATTTACCTCTCTCGAGTTCAAATTAGGCCTATTTAACTAAGTCAACCATGTATCTCTAGAGTTGGTCAGAGTTCTCCTTAGCTAAATGCATTAAATTACCTAAGAATTCATAAGTGTCCACAAGTAATCACAAATTCATATATCTATCTTTTTGTTGAAATTGTTGGATTTTATTACGTGATCTAATTGTTAACTAACCTCTCGAATTATGAAAACAATCATTAAATCATGAATTGGTGATCAAGCAACTTAAGCATTAAAAGCAATAATAAAATCAATACATGAACATCAAAACACCAACTTGAAAATTAAATCAAACTAAAAACATTAAATCTACATCGTCAATCACGATTAACAATTTAGCTACTCATGTTCGGAAGAAAAACAATAAATAATGAAAGTAAAACTCGGTGTTTGAAGAATTTAAGTCCAAGCATCGCCACCTTCCCAATTCAGTCGAGTCCTCTCTCTCTCTGTGTATAACCAGTCGACTTCTTTAATTCCACCAATGTTGCTACCAACTTCTTGCACTTCTGGTCACTAACTCTCTGCCTTGGACTCTCTTTTGATTTAAATTCCAAGCAACCGAGCAAAAAGCCTCTTTCTCCAATCAATGTATCACAAGTCGGATGCTGTATGTATATGAATATATATCTCATCCCTCTTCTCTCCAGCTGCCTCCTTGTATTTAAATTCCAGCAATGCACCTCCTTTTTCAATCCTCCAATGTATTCTGCCAATTAATTCCAAGACCACCGCCGATTAATTCCAATTCACAAAGTTCTCCTCCAACTCACCTATTTTTCTCCCCCAAGTCGGATGCTTGCCTATTCTCTCCCAACTAGCCGACTTCCACCAGCAATCAATTCTCCAAACTAGCCACAATTTCTCCCCTCCTTTCTGTCTCGGCCGAACCGTGTATATATATTCCAAGAAAATTCCCCAATTCAACCCAAATTCTTATCAATTAAAAACTCCACCTTGAGGCTTGAAGTCTCCCCCTCTGCCTACCACTCTAGAGTCCAAGAAGTATAAATTATTGTTTGCTAAAATATTTTTTTAAACAACACAATTCCCAAAATTACTTTTTAACCACACACATTTTCTATCTCCACTTTTCAACCACATATTCTACCTCGAAAATATAAAAAAACATATTTTTAAACATACAACTTTTAACAAACAGAGGCTTTCAATTTATTTTGTTTTGTTTTCAAGCTCACTTAAGAATTCGTATAGGGTTTACAACTAAAGCCTTATTTATTAAATAAAAACAAAATAATGTTCTAATTTTGACAGATGATTAAGTGTATTTATCAAACCCTCAAACTAGAATATTTGTTCGTCCTCGAACAAATTAAAACTAAAAATAAAGATCTATCAAAATAATTGAATAACAAAATTTTTAACTGTTAACTCATTTACCATACTCAAGTTTGAATAAAAAATGCACTTTAGAAAAGAAAACTGAATGACATAGAAATTATTTTTACTTATCTCATGATCGACTTGTGTGTGTGTGTGAATAGCCAAAATCAAATGCATACTTGCACAAAAACATACCTAACATAGTGTAACTCATCATGCACAAGCAAACCCAAATCCCATGTGGTCAAACAATGATTGCTTTTGATTTTCTTTCAACTCTCATGGATGATTATAACCTTATGCTGTTCTCTCATATCCCGAGGTTTCCTCTATCAATGTGGTTCTAAATATTTTCATTACTTTTTCCACACAAGATAGTCAGAATTAGAAGTATGCATGCACAATAAGTCAAAAGTAAGCAGCTCCCAATTCTACACCTTTTATCACCACGGTTATAGTCAACAAAACTTATACCAAACAATTTTTTATTTTTATGGACGACCTTTTTTTTTTATGTCCTTGTCTTTTACCATCTTTGTGCAATAATTTTCTCACTTGCTTTCCATGTGATCCCTGTAGCGAGCTTTAGGTCGGTGACTCCCAAGCCAGACGACTTTAGGGTACCAAGTTTAAAAGACCCCTCAGACTTAATTGCTCGAGTCACACATTCGACATCGAAAATTTAAAGATGTTTGTTTGTCTTATGTGTAAGTCCACTCTCTGTACTTGCTTTCTAATTGACCCCTATAGCGAGTTTTAGGTAGGTGACTCCTAAATCAGATGACTTGAGGGCACCAAGTTTGAAAGACCCCTCAGACTTAATTGCCCGAGTCAAAAAAGGCTTTTGAAGAGAAGAATAAGACTTTTAGCATTTTTCTGTTTTTATGCTGACTATGTTTTATACCCGTTGATCAAACAGTTTTAACTCAAGTGCAAAATCAAGAACTATAGACCTCCATCACATCAATACATACATATTCTAACCATTCTACCCCCCAAACTTGCATTTTGAGCACATTGTGTTCTATTTTTGGGATGGAGAGTCTAATGATCTAAAGGTTAAGGATAAACAGTCATTCCTAGTTCAAATCATATGATATTGCCCCACATATATCAAGCATATTCTCACACAAGTATTAATTCAATTTGGCTATTTGCTCAATTTAGTCAAGTCTAACATGGATAAGTAAACTCAAGTTCAAATGATGACCAACAATCTATTTCAATTTTCAAGGGACCAAATCAATTCGAACTACATCATAGGTGATAAATAAATCAACAAGATTTTTCATGTTTTTCAATTTTTGTTTTCACCATCTTTTTTTTTTTTTTGAATCCCAAAAACAAGGTATCGAATGAAAAAAATAAAGAATGAGATACCACCCCCCCCCCAAACTAGAAAGTTACATTGTCCTCATTTAAAAAAAAAAGATATATTAATTAATAACAATACATAAAAGATGAGTTAGGTACTTCCTAGGTTTAGAGGAGCGATGTGGTAACTTGAAGCTTTGTTTTGATCCCACGTGGATGATTTCAACCTGTTTCTTGTGTTTCCATACTTGTTTGGAATTTTTATAAGTGGTGTGTTCCTCGCAAGTTAAAGATAATCAACATTAGAATCCTTCACACCATCAATAAATTGAAATAGATCAACACCAACAATCTCAACTAAAACATAGAAAAAATTTGAATTTTCAAACACGGTCGACCATCAAGAACATTTCAATTATCATGCATAATTCCTAAAAGTGTGCAAAATCACACCTATGAGTTGCTTTTGATGTGATAAGAGCTATGAGGTTAAAACAATGTGATGCAAAATTGTTGGCTCATGGACGACGTATGAATTAAAACTAAAAATGCACTTGAGGATCACGTCAAAGAGGTTGGTGCTAGGGATGCTTTCTTCAAAATCTCCAAGAAAGAAAAAATTGCAAGTACTACCTAAAAATTTAAATGTAAAGCTGTAAATAAAGCAAAATAAATAAAATGAATAGAAAATTGGGTTGTCTCCCAATAAGCGCTTCATTTATAGTTTAAAGCCCAACTTTTTGCAAACTATATTATGGTGGCTTAAAGGATGCTCGTGATGCCTTGCACTCCTTGCAATTTCCCGACTTGCATTTCTTAACCTTTTTGCGCACTTTCTTGAATTCTTGATTTCTGCCCTGAGTGTCACTTGGTTCTTTTTCTTGCTTCCAATTATTTTCCTTTTCCTTTACCACTCCTAACTTGTAGCAACTTTCAATCTGATAATATTTGTTCAGGTGTTGAGTGACATTGAAAGTCATTTGATCATCCTGAACCCTCAAGATCACCTCCCCCTTTTCAACATCTATCAAAACTCGTCTTGTGTCCAGGAAGGGTCTACCAAAGATAAGTGACATTTGATTGTCCTCTTCAATATCTAAAATAACGAAATCCACTGGAAATATGAATTTATCCACTTTAACTAAAATGTCCTCAATGACACCATATGGATGCTTCATAGATCTGTTAGCCATCTGTAATGTGATTTTTGTTGGTTTAGGTTTCCCTAATCCAAGTTTCTTGTAAAGTGTAAGAGGCATCAAATTGATACTTACCCCTAAATTGCAAAAAACTCTATCAAACTTGATATTTCCAATATCACAAGGGATAGAGAAACTCCCTGGATCTTTGAGTTTTGGAGGCAATTTATTTTGCAGAATTGCGTTGCACTCCTCAGTTAAGGACACAGTCTCAAATTCCTGCAACTTCCTCTTTTTAGAAATCACCTCTTTCATAAACTTGAGGTAAGCTAGAATCTAGCCTAGTGCATCTGCAAATGGTATGTTGATATGCAGTTTCTTAAATACTTCCAGAAATTTACTAAACTGCTTATCCATTTAGTGACTTTGCAGACGTTGGGGGAATGTGACTGGTGGGACATAGGTCTTGACAGGCGATTGAGATTCTTCCTTTGATTTTTCAACATCATTTTGACAATTTGAATTTGATATCTCATTCGTCTTCATATCCTTGTCTTCATTTCCCGTCCACTTTTCCCTTTGTTCATGCATCTTCTCATGTATTTCAGGCAATTGCACACCACTTTTGGTAATGATAGCCTAAACATCCTTTTGTTCCCTATTTCTTAGGAGTTTGTGAGGGAAAAAGATTGGAGGTACATATCCATTTGGTGGAAAATATTCCTCTGCGGGAATGTATGATTCATCCTCAATTGCTACCTCAGAAGCTGGAGTATATATTTTTCCCATCTCTACTGCAGAGATCATGTTGACTTGCTCCCTTGGATTTTTAACTGTTTTACTTGGGAGTGTTCCAGGTGCTCGCTCAGACAGTTGTTGAGCGATTTGACTTATCTGATTTTCAAGCCCTTTAAGTGCAGCAGAATGATTTTGTATGGTTGCTTGGTGTAGTTCAAACATTTTATCAGTCTTCTGCATGTGTTGTTGAAACATTTCCCCCAAACTTGGTCTTCTCTCCTGCATTGGTTGGTTAAACTCATTTTGATTGTTAGACCACTTGAAGTTCGGGTGTTGTCTCCAACCAGGATTATAAGTAGGATCATACCGGTTATTCTATTGTTGATGAATGTTTTGCACAAAATTAGCCTGCTCCTCAGTTGAAGCTGAGAACATGCAATTTTCAGTTGAATGGTTTTCATTACAATTCTCACATACTACCAGTGATTGAACAGCGTGAACTCTTTAATGTTGTGATGAAAACAACATATCAACTTTTTTTTGTTATTGCAGCAAGTTGGACATTTGTGTTGGTCAGTGCATCTACGTTATGCACTCCAGCAACTCTCTTTTGCACAACTCTTTCAGATGGGAACATGGTGTGTGTTTTTGCAATAAGTTCGACTAGGTCTCATGCTTGGTTGATACTTTTATTAGTAATAGACCCACCAACCGAAGAGTCCACTATGGATTTGTATTGTTGTGACAAACCAGAGTAGAAGTATTGAACTTGAAGGCTTTTGTTAAATCCATGATATGAGAATTTTCGAAGAAGATCTTTAAATCTATCCCAAGATTCATGAAAACTCTCACCGTATAGTTGTTGAAAAGTAGATATCTCCAATTTTAGTTTAGCTATTTTAGTGGGTGAGAAATATATGTTATAAAATTTCCTAGCTAAGTCATCCCATATAGCTATACTAAATTCAGGCTCAGAATCAAGCCATTCCAATGCACTATCTCTTAGGGTGTAAGGAAATAGTCGCAAATGAATGGCATCATCGTTTATGCCTTGGAATTGAAAATTTTGGCACATTCTCTCAAATCTTGTGACATGCGCCTTGTGATCCTCATGTGCCTTTCTAAAAAACTGGAGATTATTATTAAAAAGGATTATTAAATCTGCTTTTAATTGGAAGTCATTCCTTCTAAAAGACGGATATAATATACTAGAATGGTTTGCAATTGCAACAGGGGTCAAGAATTGTCCCATAAGAAGGTCACCTACATTGTCATTTTGAGCATTCGGTTCATGGACTTGATTGTTTTGATTGTTTTGTAGTGCTGCATTTGGAGCAAGAGCTCTTGCAGCAACATTTAGCTCGAGATAAAAGTTTTCATTTTGATTAATAGGATTAGCCATCTGGTTCATATTTTGTTGTTCCCTAAGTCATCCTCTAAAGAATTGTTCAATTTCAGGTTTGAAAGGTAAAAGATTTCCCCATTTCCAATAGAGCATAAAGGACAAGAAGAGAATTTTGTTGTTGTTTTTGTTTATAATGAATCAAAATACTAAAAACTAAAGGAAAACTAAATCTAAAAGTTAAGAATTCTAAATAAAATAAAATAAATAAATAAAAAATTAAAATAATCCCCGGCAACGACGTCAAAAACTTGTTAATTTGAATCAAAAACTTGTTGGTTTGAATATCACAATTGCACGATATCGTGAACAAGTAGTAAAGTGAACTTTTGAGTCCGGATTGTTGATCCCACGAAGACTATTTATTTGCTATTGATTTACTTTTGATTCAAAATAATTTCTGGACTAAAGCAAAAATTATCTAAGAAAATAAATTTGCCAGAAAATCCTAAAACGACAATAAAATTGAAAATCATGGAAATAATCAATTCAATTAAATAAAAATTAAAATTTAAAACTAAAAAGCAACTAATGAAAGCAAGAAATAAATTGACGGTTTTTCTAACAAATAAATGAATATCGGGACTAACGATATCGAAGTAATGTCCTAACTTAATTTTTCATCTCAAATTGTTTTCTAAAATTATATTTGGTCGAATTCACGCATTTATCTAATTTACCTCTCTCTCTAGTTTGAATTAGGCCTATTTAACTAAGTCAACCATGTATCTCTACAGTGAGTCAGAGTTCTCCTTAGCTAAATGCATTAAATTACCTAGAAATTCATAAGTGACCACAAGCAACCACAAATTCATATCTCTATTTTTTTGTTGAAATTACCGGATTTTATTACGAGATCTAGTTGTTAACTCACCTCTCGGATTATGAAAACAACCATTAAATCATGGATTGGTGATTAAGCAACTCAAGCATTAAGAGCAATAATAAAATCAATATATGAACATCAAAATACAAACTTGAGAATTAAAATTAAATCAAACTAAAAACATTAAATCTACATCGTCAATCCCGATTAACAATTTAGTTACTCATGTTCTTGAAAGAAAAAAACAATATATAATGAACGTAAAACCCGGAGTTTGAAGAATTTAAGTCCAAGCATCGCCTCCTTCCAAATTCAGTCGAGTCCTCTCTCTGTGTATAACCAGTCGGCTTCTTTAATTCCACCACTGTTGCTGCCAACTTCTTGCACTTCCAGCCGCTAACTCTCTGCCTTGGACTCTCTTTTGATTTAAATTCCAAGCAACCCAGCAAACAACCTTTTTCTCCAATCAATGTATCACAAGTCGGCTGCTGTATGTGTATATATGAATACTAGTATTCGCACCCGTGTCTTGCACGGAACAAAAAAATTATAATTATTAATTAATGAATAACTAACTAAATATATTCAATAATTAATGGAAATGTGAGAAATAAATAACAAAAATAATTAAATTCATATATTATGGGAAAGAATA
The DNA here is from genome assembly GCA_963555705.1 of Ligustrum vulgare. Taxonomy (NCBI): domain Eukaryota; kingdom Viridiplantae; phylum Streptophyta; class Magnoliopsida; order Lamiales; family Oleaceae; genus Ligustrum; species Ligustrum vulgare. The sequence goes on along the minus strand of OY743173.1, from coordinate 32,989,217 downwards.
TGAAGAAACAAAAAAGTATTCAATAGCAAAAAATTTAAACAATTATGATTCATAGTCATTGCATACAATACAATTAAAAAGAATGTGGAATAGAAATGTATATTATAGGAGAATATATGATTAAAAAGTAGAGATTTTTTTTATATCATGTATAGAATACCTCATTGATAAAATATAGATAAAAATGAATTTAAAAAAAATGATATGTGAATTAATGAATGCCAAACATAAATCAAAGAATGATCACAATAAAAAAATGTTTTCCCAAAGAATGAATAGACACAATTTCTTTATTTGACTTTATTATATCAATCCTTAAAATTTAGGATATTAAAACTTTCCAATTTGATCGTGCAGAACATCAATCAATACATGAAAAGGAATTGCACGTGTATTAAATTTTTTTATGAAAAATAACAATGTTTTTTATTTCTTGCGTTAATGTTGCTGAACGTTACAAATAATATTTTTGTAGATATTTTTAGTAATGTCAAAATATAATAATGATAAAAAAAACAATTTCTATTTCACAAAAGGAAATTGTTTTTTTTTAACATTCTTGAATGTTACATAATCTGTTCTTGAAATCCATATAAAAGTGATCCAACTAATGAATCAATGCATTATAGAATTGATTAAACAATTTGTTAGTATCAATGCACTGATCCTCGTGTAGTGGGAATGAGTACCAATGCATGATGCTGATGTAGTTGATATTTAATGATCTTAAGTCAAACAAATAAATGTCATATTTTGACCCAAAAAAATAAAAATAAAAAATGATGTCAGCAGTTTTAGCGAAAAAACATGGCCAACTATCATGTTATTATATATATTAAGATAAGATAAGATTAAGATATATCTCATTCCACTTCTCTCCAGCTGCCTCGTATTTAAATTCCAGCAATGCACCTTCTTTTTCAATCCTTCCAGCAATGCACCTCCTTTTTCAATCCTCCAGTGTATTCTGCCAATTAATTCCAAGACCACCACCGATTAATTCCAATTCACAAAGTTCTCCTCCAACTCACCTATTTTTCTCCCCCAAGTCAGCTGCTTTCCTATTCTCTCCCAACTAGCCGGCTTCCACCAGCAATCAATTCTCCAAACCAGCCACAATTTCTCCCCTCCTTTCTGTCTCGACTGAACCGTGTATATATATTTCAAGAAAACTCCCCAATTCAACCCAAATTCTTAACAATTAAAAACTCCACCTTGAAGTCTCCCCCTCTGCCTACCACTCTAGAGTCCAAGAAGTATAAAATTCAATTTGTTTTGCTTTGTTTTGAGTCCCACTTAGAGGCGTTAATTTGGGTGGTTCGGGCCGGATCGGCCCGCCAACATAAAAGCTCGATAACAACCCGCTTGAAAAAAAGCCCGTCCGTTGCGGGTTACAGACCGGTTCCGGGTCAACCCACAAATTTTGAACTACAACCCAGGCCCGACCGCTGGCCCATGCGGGTCGCGGTTCGTTCTAATTTGGCCCGTATGAATAAAAATATAGATTTTTTCATATTTATAGCAAATTCTTTGTCAAGTTTTTAAATACAAAATGATTAAAATGATAAATTCATATTTATACCACAAAATATTTTAGAATTTAAAATTATATTTTATGTTATATGAATTACTTCTAAATTTATAAATTTAAATAAAATATAAACAAATAAAAATTAAATGCTAAATGTATTTCTATTTACTATTATCAAAGAATATTACGTTTTTTAGCTATTAGGGAGAAAAAAAATAAGATTTTGCTTTAAAAATTGTATTAGAGTCTGTAGAAGAAGAGAGATTTTCAATGTTAACATATTTAATAAAAATATTTTTTTTACGGGCCAGCGGGTTAACCGCGGCCTGCGAATGTTTGACCCGTAAAACCCGCGGTTCACAACTTCTTGGCATGTGAACCGCCCGCATGGGTCACGGGTCGGCCCGCGGTTTCGGGTCGATTCGGGCCAATTTTCACGGGTCTGGTCGGCCCGTCCGTTCGTCTTGACACCTCTAATCCCACTTAACAATTAGTATAAGGTTTACTACTAAAGCTTCATTTTTTTCCAAATAATTCAATTTGGCCCCTCGTCTTCGTTTTATCGCCAATTGCATTAAAAATTGAGTTTTTCCATCCAATTGCTGAATAATTGCTTCAATTCCATATTTTCTTGATTTTAGGATAAAAACCTGAAATAATAATAAATAATAATAAGTAAGCAGAATTTATTAAAGAAAAACAAAATATTGTCCTAATTTTGACATATGAATAATTGTATAAAATACACTTATTTGTACCTTACTGTAATGATGTGGGTTCTGTGATGTATATTGTGGTCTTTACCAGACCTGACATTGCATAAGCAGTAAGTGTACTTAGAAGGTTCATGAGTAACCCAAGTGAATTGCGATGGGAAGCCATGAAAAACCTGCTCAAGTATCTGAAGGATACTAAACACTTAGGTCTAATGTTTAAATTTGACAAAAATGGTGTGTCCTTAAAAGGTTTTGTAGACTCTGATTTTGCTGGAAACTGTGATAATAGAAAGTCCACAACTGCATACTTTTAGCTGATAAATTCTACTTGCATTAGTTGGAAGTCTCAACTTCAAAAACTTGTTGCATTATCTTCTACTGAAACAGAATAAATTACTGCTACTGAGGCAGTGAAAGAGGGACTCTAGCTGAAAGGTATTTTAACTGAACTAGGATTTATCGAAAACCAGGTGGAGCTTTGTACAGATAATCAAAGTGCCATATTTTTTTAGTAAAAATCCCATCTTTCATGACAGAACCAAACATATAGATGTTAAGTTCCATTTTATTAGAAATGTAGTTGATAATCCTACCAAAATTAACCCAGCTGATGCAGGTACAAAAGTTATTTTGCTTTCAAAATTTCAGGACTCTTTGAGATTAATAAATCTCGAATTGTTCTAACTCCTTATTTTATTTTTGCAGGTACACTGAGCATATGAAACAATGGTGTTCAAATCCACTACTTCCAATTCCAGCAATGTGGAGATTGTTGGAGTTGGGCCACAACATTGGTACTGAAATTGGAAGGATCACTGCCTAACCTTACCCGGGCCTATATCCAGCCTGTTATAAAGAATTTTCTGGAAGATGAAAAACGTGCTTGATAAAACACATCTCTATCCTGGTGCACTTTGGACCATTGATCTGATTATCTTTGCACCATTGGATTGCCTGAAGACTGGCGCTTGGACTTATCTGTTCGAGAGATGACTTGTGGGTCATTTGAGAGTTTTGATTTTCTTCTCTCTATCTCTGGTGACTTTACCATTCTTTTTCTTCTTTTCTGATTTTTTCAGATTCTGAGAGTAGTTGTTGGTTTCTTTGGTGAAACGATTGGAAGATCACTAAATAATAGTGATTGCTCTGTTTTTGTGAGTTTCGTTGGAAACTAGTGATTTAGGGCTGTGTTTTTTTAACTGTTGGCGTTCATCTGTTTCTGTAACTTTGAGCCTCTGATTTTGGGGCATTTCTAGTGGATTTGAGCAATATCCTTTGTGGATGCTCAACGGGGGATGTAGTGTTTACATCGAACCTCCGAGGCTAAGGACGAAAAGTTTTTGTGTTCATTTTGTTCTTTATTTTTCGTATTTACAATCTTGCAAGTTATTCTTTTATTTTAGTAGTTCTGGACCAACAAGAAGTTTGACGTTTAAATATAAGTTTGATTTGACATGATTTATGGAGAATTACAACTGATTTCAAATATGGGATTCTCTGATTCACTCTTCGGTATCATCTAAACCACAATATTAACCGAAACAGAGCATACCTTCACTATTTCAAATTTGTCTCATTGGAATTATCGAAGTTCTGTGACTAATCAAGATTATGGGTTCCAAAATCTAGCATCAACAAATTCAAAATCAAGGTCCGTTTCTCAAATTGGAGTTCTCAATTCCAGCTGGAGCCTGTGTTCATCATCAAGCCTATTTATTCTTGAATTCATACACAAAATATATATAGGAGCTGCATCAAATTTGACTCCACAACCGTGAATTATGAGTTACTTGCAAATATTAGGTACGCCAAGAGTTTCACGATTTCAACAGACTATTGTTGTAGCGTACTCGGTCCTCAAGGGCTGCCGGCAGTCTACTCATAGTCTTTCCACTCCCCCCGGTTGTCCTGCTCCTCAAGGGCTGGTAGCCTCGTTTCCAAGAAGTGGATTTTTGCCTTCTGCAGGATTCGAACCATGTACCTAGGGGTTTAGTACAATGATTCTTAGAATCCTAGAAGGGATTTAAGAATATTTGTACTTAACCCCTAGGTACAAGGTTCGATCCCTGCGGAAGGCAAAAATCCACTTCTTGTAAACGAGGCTGGCAGCCCTTGAGGACCAGGACGACCAAGGGGGGAGTGGAAAGACCATGAGTACTGCTCGGAGAAGGCCCCAGCGAGGGAGCCGAGTCGTTACAATTGTGTTCATCATCAAGTAAATATTTTGCAGAAGGTGTGTTCCTGCAATCCAATCAAGATCATCGGAATTCCATTTCTTCATTGTTTCAAGGATGCATCATCGACATTTTAATATTTTCGATGGCCAATTTGTTTTTAGTCTGATTTTGAAATAGTTGTTTTGTCTAACTTATCCACGAATTTGATGTTTTTTCTATTTCATTCACATGATCTAGCATGCTTTCCCATCTTATGGGGTAGAGTTAGGGACGAATCTAGGATCACGATTGAGCATGAGCGGTCGCTTAAGAGTAAGAGAAAAAATAAATTAAATTTTTTAGCCTAATTATAAGCAAATTTTTCTTTTTGATGGATTCAGCATGAGCAGTTGAAGTCCTCGCATAGGCTATATCCGTCCATGGGTAGAGTTGAAAGTTGTTTGCCTAATAGAGAGAAGATATAATGCCCACTCATACCACCTGCCACATGGTGGGTGGGGATTGGGTTTTAGGTGGGTTGGCCCATGGAGGAGGAGGAGGAGGAGGAGGAGGAGGAGGGGGGGGGGGGGTGAAGGGGAATGACCCACTTGTGGGCATGATATGATGCCCACAAGTGGGCATTATATAATCTCTTGCTGAATATAACTGAGATGGTAGTACTTAGCATTGACGATGCTCAGTACCATCTGAAATAATTTAGCATGTGTTCGGTAAACACAATTTTTTGGTTTATAAACTAGTTTATAAGTTACATAATTTTTCAAAAAACTTTTTAACCGCACTCATTTTCTCTCTCTAATTATCAATCACTACTTTTTACTTCAAAATCGAAAATAAATCAGTTTATAAACCAAACAGTGTTATCAAAATAAGTTGTTTGATCAGAAAATCTTTCTGTTTTATTAATTGTTAATTATTGTTACAGTTTGACATATTTGGATTGTTGGACAGAAAAGGCAAATGGTTAAGCTTCAAGTAGTTGAGAATAATATGCAACCTCCATTTGGCTACCTCTTTAATGGGGTGATTAAACTATAATTTAAACTACACAATTTCTCAATTTTCTTTTAATCACTCACATTTACTCTCTTCAATTTTTAACTACGCATTTTACCTCGAAAATAACAAAAAATCTTCTCTCTCCTCTTTAATAAGCCGCTGAACACACCCATAATTGCAATGGTAGACTACAGATAGTAAAGGCTTCAAATAGGTATGTCAACGAGCCGAGCCGAACATCAAGGCTCGAGCTTGACTAGAGCTTTTTAGGGTCGAGTATTTTTTGGCTCGAGCTCGATCGAAATTTTGAGGCTCAGCCCGAACTTTCGGTTCGAGCTTCTTCGAGTCGAGCCCGAGCCGGGCTGACCCTTTTTTTTTCTCAAACACGACGAATGAATGTTAATTACTTAAACATATCATATAATTATGTACATAATAAATGTAGTTAAAATATCAAATATAAGATTTAATAAAAATTTAAATATAGATTTCGTAAAGTCTATCTATTCTAAATTACTAATTGTTTTATATATATTCAATAAAGGTTCCAAGTTATATTACATTGTTACAAGTTACAACCCTCCTTTTTTCGGGCTTGGGACCGGCTACGATCAATATAGGCAGAGTTAAAAATTGTACACGAATAAAAAATTTCGTGTACAATTTTTTTTAAAAACATAATAATTTAAATTACACAAAATGGTTTTTAAAAACTTACAATTTCTTCTATCTTAAATGTTGCTCCAAGTCCTTGGCCATGGTGCTGTCAACTTTATCTTGAAGTCGTAAATTTGCACATTCCCAATCCTTCAAGCATACAAGAGCTTCTAATATGTCTTCCTTCAGTCTTGATCGTTCATCTGACAAAATCCTACCACTTAAACTAAATGCAGCCTCCGATACCACGGTGGACACCGGAGGTATTAGTAAATCACGTGTAAATTTTGCTACAATTGGATATTGTCTTTCATTATACCTCCACCAAGTTGAACATCAAAATTCTCTAATTCATGTGGTGTTAAAACACTGCGAACGTCCACACACATGTACCTAGCTAACTCAGATGAAATTTCAACATTTGTACCACCTATCGATCTTGATGTGTTTCCACTGGAACTAATTGAGGGAACACTTGCATTTGTGTTAATAAAGTCCCATAAAGAATTAGAATGCATTGGAGTACTTTAGGAAACATTAATTTGGGAACTAGAACTGCTTTGATTTTTTTTTTTGCAACATAATAATTGTACATTTTGCGTAATAAAGATTCCGTACTAACATGTGATAATTCTATATTTAAATTTTGTGAAATTCCTTTTATAATAGTCTTAGTGCCTATTAAATGTAGTCGAGGATCCATCACCGAGGCTAAAACAAAAAAAGAAGGTAATTCTTCCCAGTATTTGCAAAATTTTATCTCCATGGAGCTGACTATATCATTAAAAATTGGAAAATTCCTATATTGATTGAATGTTTGTGCAATATGAAAAAAGTGTTGTAAAACAAGTGAAGATATTGGGTAATAAACACCACTGCATGCATTTGTGGCATTATAAAAGGCTTTTAAAAATATTTTTACACATAATGCAATTTCTCATTCTCAATCTTCTAAATTATTGTAAGACCCATACTTATGTCTACCATTATAATACATTGAAATAATTTAATCATAATTTTCACATGAGTGTAACATAAGGTATGTAAAGTTCCATCTATGAGATACATCTGTAGAAAATGAATGTTCTTCTAAACTATATTCCGCACACAAACTATTAAATGCTCGTTTTCTTGATGGTGGCACATTTATGAAATTTATTACTTGTCTAATTTTATCTAAGGATTTTTCAATATGTTTTAAACAACTTTTAACGATTAAGTTGATAATGTGACAAACACAACGTTGGTGAAAAAATAAACTATCAAATGAAGGGTTAAAATCAGAAATAAATTTATCAATAACAACCTTATTAACGCTAGCATTATCAAAAGTAAAACTACGAATCATATCTTGCATACTGAATTCTTGTATAACCCATTTTAAAACTAAATATATGTTAGCGGCATTATGAAGGTATTCCACTAATTTAAATGAAATAATTTTTTTGTGTAAAATCCAAAGATTGTCAATGTAATGAGCTGTGGCAGCAATATAACCTTTTTGGTTACCACCGGTCCATAAATCAGATGTAAACGAAATAACAGTATCATATGTTTTTAAGGCTTTAATGGTAGTTTATTTCCTTTTATTATATAATTTTACTGTGTCTGCACGAAGTGTATTTCTACAGTAAGGAGTATACCTGGGTTGAAGATAATTCTGCACAAGTCGGGTGAAGTGAACAGAGTCAATTAAGGAAAGTGGCATCTCAGCGGCTGCCACATATGCAACCATACATTCGCGAAATCTTTCTTGTGAATATACAAAGGTTGAAAGATTAGAACCAGAAGGTCCAGAACCACCAAAAACAAGCTGGGACTGTGTTGGTTCAACAACCGGTTTCGCTTTACACGTCCTTGCTATGTGCCGGTTCAAATGTGACGTACTTGACCCGGGCTTCCAGTTCATTTCCTTACCACAGTAATTGCAGCACGCTTTCAATATATCAGCTCCATTTTCAACACCAATTTTTTTCTTATCATATGTTGCCAGCAATCTGATGACTTTTTTTTAGATCGCTTGATTTCAAAAACTTCCTCCTTCTGGATATCATCCAAGTTAATGGGAGCATTTTCGGATGCATCGATATGAGAGGGAGTGCTAGAACTACCCCTGAATTGGTTACTTCTTAGCTGTTAAAATCCACATGTAGTGTAGACTGTAGTTTCAAATTTGAAAGTTGAAACCGAAATAAATATTATCACGGGAAGAATATAGAGAATTGAATAGAAATTATAGCAATCCAATCAATATTATGACAAAAAAACTTGTAACTTGGAAGTGAACTGTGAATCAACTTGTGAATTTACAAAAAAAATACAACCTATTTATTGACAAAAAAAGTGGGAAAATCGAAAATTTCAAATTTTGAAAAAAAAAAACTATATTGTACAATATACAGATCAATATACAGTCTACACTACAAAACGTTGCAGGGAGCTAGGCTGCCTGCACGCAGCTGGCAGTAGCTGCTTGCAAATTGCAGGCAGCCAGGGCCACTTTGGCTCGTGTTATCGGGCCAATTTGGCCCGCCACATGGGCCGACCCGTGTGGCTCGATGGGTCACACCGACCGGCCTCGGATCGAGCCCACTGAACATTTTCGAGCTCGACTCAAGCTTCGGCTCGGTCTTACGAGTCGAGTTTAACCCGAACTTTTAACGAGCCAAGTTCGAGCTACCAGAGCCGACGAACCGTTTTGACACTCCTAGCTTCAAATAATCTCGAAGATCTGTATTTTTTGGAATGAACTGAGCATAAGTCTATTAAAATTAAATTTAATATAGATGAATGTTCATCTAAAATCCACAAACATCATGCTGTAATTATCAAGATCGAAACTGAAGCGGAAGCGTACCTGAATCCATTGTTGTGTTTGATCGAACGGGGTTATGGCCTTCCAACTGATTCGTGGTTTTCTCCTTATTTTGTCCTCTGTTGATGGGGATGCAGAGAATTATGAAAAGCCACGCTCAATTGGGGACCATGACCTGTATAAATAGTTGTAGGTCAACTATCGTGTTTCAATGTTATTAAATTGGCCCCTCATCAATTTAAAACATTGAATCCGTCTCTACACTTTAATCTCACGACACTTAATACCCATTAATCCTGAATAATCTTTAGTGGATCACTTTATTGACTAAATCCTTAAGATAGCACCACACATTTTATTTTATACATGTTTGTCTCCACATTATTGAATTTTATCCAACAATCTCCCACTGGGCCATACATGTATCCTTACAAATGTGTACAACCTTATGAGCTCAAAAATGTGCTATCATTATTAAGGGTATTTCCAAACAATCTCGTCCATCAATCATATCAATATAGGATCAAACCGACTTTCGTTACATTAATCGTAACTAAATCCATCAATGGTCACGTATACCAATACAACCAAATGACATAGATCAATCATGAGAGTGTATTATGAAAATTACATGTTATGTGATCCAAACATGCCTATTTTCAATTGGTCCGACTTTATTCCTTAGGTGAGATCAATACCAAACATAATGTAACAGAGTAGAATGATCTGAATACTTTATTTCTGTACATAAAATTATCCAAATACACAAATGTGTCCAAAACCAAAACATAAAGCAACTAAAATACAAACTCCCACTAAATCATGATATCCTCAAGAAATATTACACCCATACGAGCAGTGTGCTCGTGAAAGACCTTGGGTGCTAATCCCTTAGTATGCGGATCCGCAATCATGGAGTTTGTCCCAATATGCTCTATGGAAATCTGTCTACTCTGTACCCTTTCCTTCACAACCAGGAACTTAATGTCAATATATTTTGACTTAGTTGAGTTCCTGTTGTTACTGGAATATAAATCTGCTGAGTTATTGTCACAATATAACTTTATTGGTCTTTCTATACCGTATAGAATATGCAGCCCAGTGACAAAATTTCGCAGCTATATTCCATAATCAGATGCCTCCAAAATTGCTACAAACTGTGCTGCCAAGTGAAAGAAGCTAAAGTCTTTGTTAAGCACTCCTTCCGGAAATAGCTCCTCCAACTTGCAGATAGATGTAGCCTGATATGGATCTTCTACTGTTTTGGCATCTAGCAAAAATCGGAATCATAATACCATATGATCTCCAACTGATCCGATTTTCTGTATGTGAGCATGTAATCTTTTGTTCTCTTTAAATACCTTATAACCCATGTTTGACTGCTTTCCAAATGATCCATCCCAGGGTTACTTAAATATCTCTTTAGTATCCCAATAATGTACGCAATAACCGAATGCGTACAAACTTGAGTATACATCAGATTCCCTATAGCTAAACTATATGAGATCTTCTGCATTTCCTTAACTTCAAGATAACTTTTCGGGCATTAGTTGAGACTAAAATGTCTCCCTTAGCGATAGGGGTGTCCCCTAATTTACTGTCTTGCATATCAAACCTCTTAAGTACTTTATCGATATAGCCCTTTTGTGACAATCCAAGAATACCTCGAGAACAATCCCGGTGTATTTGAATTCCTAATACAAAAGAGATGTCACCAAGATTTTTAATCTCAAAATTTCTTGACAAAAAAAAAAAAAAATCTCATAATTTTATGTGACATGCCTATATCATTGGCGACAAGCAATAATCAACATATAAAATCAGGAAAATGTACTTACTCCCACTGAACTTGTAATACAAACAACCATCAACAGCATTAATCTCAAGACCAAATGAGATAATTACTTGATGAAACTTGTATTACCCTCAACGGGAAGTTGGCTTGAGTACACAATGGGTTTCTTTAATTTGCAAACCATATTCTTTGGGTCTACTGACACAAAGCTTTCTGGTTGCACCATATACATCGTCCCATAAATGTCACCATTGATAAACGCCACTTTAGTATCCATTTGATGTAACTCGAGGTCAAAATGTGCAACAACCTGACTTTCCTGAAAGAGTCTTTCATTGAAACCGAAGAGAAAGTCTCTTTATAATCAATGCCATCATTCTATGTAAAGCATTTAGATACAAGACGAACTTTATATCTTTCCACATTACCTTTCGAATCCCTCTTGGTTTAAAAATCCATTTAAGACCAATGGGCTTCGCACCTTTTGGTAATGGGACAAGATCCCAAACTTTATTGTCTCGCATATGCTTATACTCCTTATTTATGGCATCAATCCACTTTTGAGAGTTAGAACCCTGCATGGCCTGATGGAAATTGATTGAACCATCTTCCATCATTCCATTATTTTCTTATGTTCTTGGAAAAATACTATTTAAATTATCCGGAAAAACATTTTTTCCCCTTTCTCTCGTGGATCTCCTTAATGACTTTAGTTATTGAGGTTGTTGAGTTTGTACTTCTGAAATTCACCTTATTTTGGATGGGAGGTTCTTCAATATTGTCGAATTGAGGTTTCGGATATGCTTGTTGATCAATGACATGCATAAAAACTTGCACATTGTCAAAAGCAACAATAGGAATCGAAATCGATCATTCCTCAACTTCTTCCTTAAAGACAATATCTCTAACCTTATTTCTCCCCCCAAACTCAACATCCTAAAAAATGTTGCATTTCCCGTTTCAAAAGTTGACTTAAGTGTGGGATCATAAAATTAATAGCCCCTCGATATCTCAGAATAACCAATAAAGTAGCTGCTGACTGTTTTGGAGTCCAATTTCTTTATGTGGCCTATAAAGCCTAGCCTTAGCTGGACATCCCCAAATGTAGAAATGCTTTAGACTAGGTTTTCTTCCTGTCAAAAGACCTTAAGGTACTTTAGCAGCAACTTTAGTTGGTAATATGTATGATCTTTTCTTTAAATGTCCAGATTTCTAGCAAAAGAAACAACCATCAATGTCTTTATATGGTTTCTTTAGATTTGGACCCTTAACAGCTTTATGTTCTTTATTTGTTTACTTGCCCTTATCTTTAGAGGTGTTTTCCAAGTGAACACTTTCAGTTCTGTCATGCTTCAACTTTTCTTCCTCTTGCACACAAAATAAAATGAGCTCATTTAGAGTTCATTTCTCTCTTTGATAGTTACAACTGACCTTAAATTGACTGAAATGTGCAAGAAGCTTGCACACTATAAAATGAGCTCATTGAGAGTCTATTTCTTCTTTGACAGTTATAACTAACCTTAAATTAACTATATTGTGCAGGAAGCGATATCAATACCAAATGTACGAGCAAGTCATTAGACAAGTCGAGTTTTAGTTCCTTAAGTTTTTGAAGCAGTGTGAGACATCTACATGACGTACTCCCTTATTTTTCCATTGCCTTTATACTTTATTGAAATCAAGCTTTGCATAAGCATGCTTGTTTCAGCTTTATCGTTTTTCGCAAAACGTTTCTTAATTTCGGCAAGGAATTCATTGACATCATTTACCTCCTCAGATACTATGCCACTAAAGGCTTCCGGAATGCCGCACTTAATGATCATGAGACTCACGTAATTTAAGCAATCCCACTTCTCAAAGTTCCTCATTTGATTAGATGAACTTTCATCCGTAAGAGGAGCAGTTTGCTCAATCCTTAGTACACGGTCTAGATCCATGCAGCCAACGAAAAGTTAATGTTCTTGTTTTGATCCTTGAAGTTTGTTCCATAAATACAGGGATTAAATTTGAGCTTGTAGATATACTACTAGCAGAATTTGAAACCGAATAGAGAAAACTTGAACAAAATAGCTCACATAAATACCTTATTATGCAAATCATACTTTCAAATAATGGTAAGGCCCATCACAAGATACCTAGCACAACATCAATATTTAATCTTTGGACATAAATATTGACTTGTAAGTGGTACTCTTGGTGTAGTGATCAAACACTGACAGTAAGACATGTCAACCAATAAACCTTTCTTTGGACCGATTTATTGATCACACGTTAAACCAAATAACCGTCACCTGTTTATCACCACAGGTTCATGTGAAATTTGGGCCAAATATTGACCTTCCTTTGGGCTGATCAATATCCGCATGAAATAACACATAAACACCTAACTTTTCCTTAGTGTAGTGATCAAATACTGACAATAAGACATGTTAACCAATAAATCTTTCTTTGGACCGATTTATTGGTCACACGTTAAACCAAATAATTGCCACGTGTTTATCACCACTGGTGCATGTGAAATTCGAGCCAAATATTGACCTTCCTTTGGGCCGATCAATATCCGAAATGTATTACACACACAAATACCTTCTAACATTCAAAGTTAATTAATATCCACAAGAGAGGTTGCTTTGGCAACATGTTGCTTCAACTAACTTACTTTCGAATATTATATCTCTCAAAAGAGTTCGTAGTACCAAAATTTGAAATTGAAATCCATTGATTTGCATCTATATTTGACTTTAGGATTTGAATTATAGAATTCAAAACTTTAGAATAAAGCAATCCTTAAGTTGCGAGAGTCTAATTGCAATATTCTTAAACTTTTGGTGGCCAATTATGTGAAATTTTAAGCTTGAAGGACTTAAATTATAATTCTTCCAAAACCTTATTGGCCAATTTAGAGAATTCCAAACTTTAGATCCCAATTTGAAAGAAAATCAAACTTTAGAGGTCCAAAATAGTGAATTTGGAAGCTTTAAGGACTTAATTGAAAAATTTTCAAACTTTATTGACCAAATTGGAGAAACTTAGAACTTTAGATGTTGTATTAGAAAATTTTCAGACTTTAGGGACTGAAAATGAAAATTTTCAAACTTTAAGGGATCAATATAGAGAGTTTTCAAGCTTTAGATGCTGATTTTGAAAATTTTCATACTTTAGGGATCAATTTAGAGAATTTTCAAACTTTAGGGACTGGATTAGAAAATTCGAAACTTTAGAAGGCCCAACTTAAAAAATCTTATAACCTTAGGGGCTCAATTTATAAATTCCAGAACTTTAGGGTTTGAACAATAATATAGAACAAACATAAGGTCCTGAGGTGCAAATAATTCAACATATCCAAAATTGCATAAAGAACCCTTAAGACTTCTAATTTCCGGACCCAGACCCCTGCCCCAAAAACGCGATAGCTAGGGTTTAAACCCTAACTGCCGCCGCCCACGAACCAGGACAAGAACGCGGCGCCATCACCGGCGCCGCACACCACCTGTCGCCTGCAGCGCCATTACCGGCGCTGCAGCCAAGTACACAGCATCGCGGCGCGCGACGCTGTGAGTCTCCTCATCCCATAGCGCGCGGCGACGCTGCAAGCCGCGCGCAACCATTGAAATTCGTCGCCGCAACGCGCGACGTCCCCACCAACTGAATCCATTCCATCGCGCGCGGCGACCCCACCTCCGACTAGCATCCTCAATCAACAACCACATAACCAACATAAATCCATAATCATACAATTCGAAATATGTAGAAAACTAAGATGAATCCAATTCGAAATATATCAAAACCAAAAACTGAAAATCAAATTTTATTAAACCAAGATTATTTTCGCATATATACATACAGATAATGATCGGCTGGATGAATTCATAAAACCAAATTCATGTTCCAATTTTACAATTTGCTGTGTATGTATATATTTCGAAATCAACAACCGGTTTTCGCATGTATGCATATTTCTCAATTCTGAATATTGCAGTGTGTATGTATATTTGAAATCAGAGACTTGGTTTCATATGTAAATAAGGTTTCACATATATGAGATCGAAATAGATCTGATAATTCAACACGATGTTGGCTCTGATACCACTTGTTAAAATTAAATTTAATATAGATGAATGTTCATCTAAAATCCACAAACATCATGCTGTAATTATCAAGATCGAAACTGAAGCGGAAGCGTACCTGAATCTATTGTTGTGTTTGATCGAACGGGGTTATGGCCTTCCAACTGATTCGTGGTTTTCTCCTTATTTTGTCCTCTGTTGATGGGGATGCAGAGAATTATGAAAAGCCACGCTCAATTGGGGACCATGACCTGTATAAATAGTTGTAGGGCAACTATCGTGTTTCAATGTTATTAAATTGGCCCCTCATCAATTTAAAACATTGAATCCGTCTCTACACTTTAATCTCACGACACTTAATACCCATTAATCCTGAATAATCTTTAGTGAATCACTTTATTGACTAAATCCTTAAGATAGCACCACACATTTTATTTTATACATGTTTGATCCCACATTATTGAATTTTATCCAACAAAGTCAATTCGAAACTGAGTGGATTATCAGTCTGGAGGCTCAAATTCCAATCAGGCGGCGTGTTCAAGGTCAAGTTCATTTGTTCAACAGTTGCTTGCTTCACTAACCCAATATGACCTTTACATATATGTGAATTCGCAAAGTTGCTAGCGGAATCCGTAAATGGAAGATATGCTCATCTAATCTAAGTTGCAGAATCGGAGTTAAAGATTGCTAATGACTTGAACCAGAACCAGTATCCGGGTTTCATTGGGTTTGGTTTCGTCTAATAACAATCCTTTTTTGCGATACTTGACGTATTACTGTAATCTTCATTCATGGTAATTGCAGGTTGATCCATAATGGGCGAGTTTCGACCAAGAAAGAAATCAAGCTCTATAGCAAAAAACAAAAGGAAAGTTCCAGGTCTTAACATTTTTAGAAACAATAGTAAATGATTACGCACGTCACACAAGAAGAAGATTATAAAAGAAGTACCACTGCAAAGCAAGACATGTGTAGTCGTTTATGACATCGAGGACAATTTATTTATTAGTCAAGCTCTCTGAGACCCCTTTTACGTACAATGCGGAATTTATTGTGGTTGCAATAACCAAACCCGTAGTTATTTTTTTGCTACAGTTCAAATTAATTTCCTTTTGCAACGAAGATGGGATACTAATGTGGTCTCTGTGATATTTAATAGCGCCAATGATACTCATAAGAAGAGAGCAGCCAGGTCAACAACTTCAGATTGAGCCAAGTTTAGCTGGGTTCCATCGTTGGGCATTCTTAAAATGCTAATCACAAAAAGACAAATCCAACAATGCATTTAGAGATTCATTCTACTAAAGTATTGAAAATACCAGTATTCGCACCTGTGCGAATGGACGGAAGATATAATTGACAATTATTTATTGAATAAGTTATAAAAATACAATGCTCAATAAAAATAACATAATGAACAACAAAAATTATTACTTGCGTTGTGGTTAATTTATAATTTCCTTGCTCCCTATAAGATTTCTTACCTTGTCTAATATCCTTGTATGAATAGCATAAATTATCTTAGCACAAAGTGAAATAAAAGAGGCAAGTAACTTGCATGCATAAATTGTGTATTCATATATTGAAAAATATCCATAAAAGTAAAATATAAAGTTACGACTTGCATATTTATTTTAACAACTAATTGTTCATTCTCTATTTTTCTTAATCTATTTAGGCGAAGTAAAATTTGGATATGTGAGGATCCCCGATGTCTTAACACGCGCGCGCACACAGTTCAAATTCAACTTTTTTTTTCCCAATGTAAAGATGTTATATACCCAATTCATTTGGTAATAAATTTTTTTAACTTTGAATAACATTTTCTGTATACAATTTACAATATTTGTCCATGGACTGATGTCCGAAGCATGAAACTGTTATCAATATTACACCCTTGTTTGGTTTTCATAAATATATTCTCTTTTTCTATAATACTTAATTTCAACCATTCATTGAAGTCAAGTTCACACACTACAAGAATCCGGCCCAACAAAGACGACAAAAGTCGTCTCTAAAGGACCTAAAGTCGTCTTTATTGGTTATTAGAGACGATAAAGTCGTCTCAATGAGTCGTCTCTATAGGTCCGTGGCTGAAGATAATTAGAGACGACTCTGTCGTCTCTATTTCATCAGGGGCAATTGAGACGACATTGTCGTCTCTATTTGTGAAAATATTTAATTAATTTTCTATTTATTTATTTTGACCCGATTCAATCCTTTTTAACCCGACCCAAATCTCGATCCGAACCGTCGACCTACAATTTTTCTTTAATTCATATGATAATTGTGCATGACAAGGATTCGAACTCGGGACCTAAGTGTTGGGTGGTGATGTCCCAACCACTAAGGCAATTGAATTCTTGTGTTAAATTTTGTTTTAAATAATATATATTAGTTAATTTAATAATATTTTCTTAACAAATTAACTTTAGCCCTTGTTTGAGCCCCATTATTTCAAGTTAAAATTTGGTTTTTGAAAATCTAATGGTTAAAAAGTGGTTTGAAAAGTAAAAAAAATGTGGGCTTGACTTTTTTGAATGGTTGAGATTGATCACTGTAGAAAAAATTTGTAAAAAAAAAAGAGAAATAATGGGGCTCAAACAAGGGCTTAATATGAATTATATAAATGTAAATAATAAAAAATGTCAACAAAAAAATAGCAAAATTTTAAAAACTAAGAATATTTTTTTTTAAAAAACAGAATAGAGACGACTATGTCGTCTCTATTAGTTGACCAATAGAGACGACATTACAATGTCGTCTCTATTGATTAGCAACCAATAGAGACGACTCCATAATATCGTCTCTATTTGTCAGTCAATAATGTCGTCTCTAATGGTTGACAACTAATAGAGGCAACTTAAAAAGTCGTCTCTATTGGTCGACCAATAGAGACGACTTTTTTGTCATATCTATTGATTGACCAATAGAGACGACTTTTCGTGTCGTCTCTAATTTTTCGTCTTTTCGCTCATTTTTCTTGTAGTGACAATATTTGACTTTTCAACCAAACTTCAATCATCTATTCTTCTAAAAATTACTATTCATTAAAAAAAAAGCTCTTTTTAAATAATACCAAACAAACTCTATATTAGACAAACCATTGTAAAGAACTTGAAAAATAGTTCTCTAATTTAATGTCAATGCATAATTCTTGCATCACTTTACATTGGAACCCAAAATAATAATAATAATAATAATTTTAATGTATCAAACAAAATAGATCAATCATTTATCCTCTTGCATATATAGTTTTGAAAGGAGCTAGTGAAAACTCACACACTTTTTTAGGATTTTCATGTCCTCGTCTATTTATTTATAGTATAAAAAGACACTTTTTTATATACAAAAAATCTTTATATATTTGTATTAAGTTAAAGTTTTAATAACAAAATACTAATGCTCAATTCAAAAATTGAATCATAAAAATATATAAAAATAAATCTTTATATATGTAAGAGATCATTTCCTATAAGTTCAAATAATTAGATTCTCATCATTTATGATCTTGAACAAATATATAATTTCACCATTTTTCCATATAAAAATTTCGTATTGCTTTGACGAACACTTTTAAAAATCGTTTACTAAAAATTATCTGTTGAACAAACCTTCATTTAATATATTTAAAATTAGTAACATTTTAATATTTTTACTTATTCATCTAAAAATAAAATTACAAAGAAATTAAAAAAAATACCAAGTAAACCATACAATACATAATGACTTGGATTATACTTGGGTTGTCCATGTAAATATCCTACTTTTAGGGATTAAATTGAAATTTTAATATTACGAAAAGAGTCATTTGCGTCGATTGTTAAAGACAAAATGTGTCGATTGTACAAGTGACGCATTTGGTTAAGACACATAAAGTCAAGGCTTTATGCATCGGTCGTAAAACGACGCATAAAGTTGACTTTATGCATTGGTTGTTAGTTAAGAATAGACACCTAAACTCAAAAAAAAAATAAAAAATAAAAAATAAAGAAAAAATAAAAAATAAAAAATAAAAAAATAAAAAAATCCTTTTACAACAATAAACTGGGTGAAACCCCAACTAAATTCAAATCATGAAAGCCCAAAAAATACTATACATACAAATATATATATGCTAATCAAATCCAAAAGTCAATCCATAAATAAAAAAAATCAAAAAGACATTCTGGGTCATTATAAAAGGATTAGATTAGCAACATTAATTTGGTAGAAACCAAGAATTTAATAAATTACCATAACTTCAATAGTACCTAGACTGTCCTCAAGACGTTGCTTCTTTTTATAGATCTTCTTCTTGAGATAGTAAAGCACGAGCGGTGGTCGAGTGAGTGCAACCGTGTGTGAGAGTGATGCTCGTGTGTGACTGTTCGTGTGTGCACGAGCGAGGGTTTGTGTGCAGTCAGGGAGGAGGTAAAAAGGGAGGGGTCTTACCCTGGTGACGCTGTGGTGCGGTGGTCGACCGGTGAGGGAGAGTGGTGCCTGTGAGGAGAATCGAGAGAGGGAGTGGTGAGATCGAAATGAGAGGAGAGAGCTGTGAGGGGCGGCTTATGTGTTGGAGATTCGGTTTCAGAAATATGTAAAGGGTTTATGCGTCGGTTGAGAGAGAAGCACCGACGCCTTTAGCTAGCGAAAGACTATGCGCGTCGGTTTTAAGCGAGAAACCGACGTATATAGTTGTCTATTATTTACAAAATTGCCATCGCGTTTTTATTTGCGTCGGTTCTTCTAAAAAATGATGTAAATTGTCTAATTTTTTGGACAAATTTGTACTAATGTTTACTTGAGTTTTATAAAATTTGAAAATTATTTATAATAAATAGTAAAAACTGAAAAATATTTCATGATTACATGAAGTATCACAATATGATACTTATGATATTTCTCAAATATATTAGTGTTACAGTATGAGACTTATGATACTTTTCAATTTTTTAATAACAGTGAATTATTTTTCACTTTTTTTGGGTAGTAAAAATTGGCCCTTATTTGGTATTCATTAATTTTTTCTCTTTTTTCTACGGTACTCAATTTCAACAATCCAATAAAAGTCAAGTTTACAATATTTGACTTTTTAACCAAATTTCAGTCATCCATTCTCTTAAAAATCACTATTCATTTAAAAAAAAAAAAACTCTTTTTAAACAATACCAAACACACTCTTAATTTTGTCATCTAAAGTAAGAGCATCACCAACCGATCTCTAAATTGGAGTTTTGCACCAATTTGACGTTAATCTCCTCCTCCGACCCAGCTGTGTTTGCCCCTGCAAATTGGAGTTTTGAATAGTGGAACGCTGTTCCACTGTTCAAATAGCGTTCCAATTTTACATTTTTTTTTCCTCAATTTTGTCCTTCACTTTGTACATTAAAAATTATTTCTTCCATCTATGTCCATGAATTATTTTTTTGTTATTATTTTGTTTGGTTAAGATTTATTTATATTCTTTGTTATTGATTATTATTTTTATTAACATAATGAATTAATTTAATCTAATATAAATAAAAATTAATGATAATATTTAAATAAAATTGCCCATGATTAAAAATAAAAAGTTACATACTTGATGACCATAAAATTACGAGACGATAACTAAATATGACATGATAAAATACGACAAGTAAATTACGAGAATTTAATAATCTGGTAAATAATTTCCAGATCCTCCTAGACCATCAAAATATTGACTGAATGGAGTTGAACTATTTTGAGATTCCTTGCTTCTTTGTTGAGATCTCTTTTCCATAATTCGCAGTTGTTCGCTTCGAATAAACTCACGTAGACTTGGATCTGGTATGGAGTCTAAGTCTTTCAATAAAATTTTATTCTCTTCACGAAATTCTGCAACGGCTACTTTTTTCGACTCAGTTTCAGCTCGAAGCATCTGAATTTCATAAATTTTTTGCCTATCATCGCTTCCTTTCTTTAGAATCTGAGTGATTTCTCGATTATTCTCTGCAATTGATTGAATCATACCTGAAGATTCGTCATCATTCTTTCTTTTTCCTTTTGCTTTTTTGACCCTAATGGGTCGCTGGACAGAACCACCACTATTATCTTCATCTAGATGAAGAGAAAACGATGATAATCCAGGAGATGCAGGTGTTGGATGAACGGAAGTGGGAGACTCTGATTGTGACGATGCAAAATTTCCACTTTCCATTTGAAAGTGTGGTAATGTTGTACTAACATCGTTAGTAAACTTTTCAATATCTTTCAGGATGTACCAGACATGATCAAACTTGAAACCTTTCTTCTCACCCTTGTCTTGTGCAAACAATATTTTTGCTCGCTCCATCTGCAAGATTGTGGAAAATAATTAAGTTTCTGAGCTCATTCAACATAGAATTGTGAAATAAAATATTATATATAATACTCACGATATCCTGTTCGGATGCACCACTTGGATTAAGAAGTTCCACCTGTCGAACGCATCCCCACAACTTAGAAACAACAGTTAAAATAACAGACATTCGAGATTGTAAAGACCTTAGGGGTCGACTTTGAGTGATATATTCTGGTTTGGAGCTGTTATAGCTAGACTCAACTCGAGACCAGAATTTATTCTTCGATTTGTTAATACCGACAATTGGATTTTGGGAAATATCAAGCCAAATATGACATAAGTGTTTGTCTTCTTCATTTGAGTATGACGCACTACGTTTGTTTGAACTCATTGTGAAGAGATTTCGTAGAGTATGATAGATGGATTTGCAACAAGTTAAGTGTGAGATAAAATGTAAAACTTCATACCATATTTATAGACAAGATAAAGGTGTGAGATTCAAATCCAACGACTCCAAGCTAAAGAATTTCATCCAACGGCTAGGTAGTGGTTTCTTTGATTATGATGTGACAACTCGAAGTGTACAAGATAAAGGTGTGAGATTCAAATCCAACGACTCCAAGCTAAAGAATTTCATCCAACGGCTAGGTAGTGGTTTCTTTGATTATGATGTGACAACTCGAAGTGTACAAGATAAATGTGTGAGACTCAAATCCAATTATTCCAATCTAAAGAATTTCATCCAACGGCTAAGATGTAAATGAAATCATTATTGGACGACTATATAAGAGGCTAGGTTGTGCTCAAATGAATTCATCAAATTGATTCGAAGTAAAAAATGAATCTCAATATTGGAGGTCCCTCTAACTATTCATCTTCTACTTCGTCTTCTCTTTCTGATGGAGATGATGACAGAGATCAACAACTGACTCTTCATCTGGAAGCAATTGATACACAAGAAGAACTGATATCTCGTTTGTATCACAACAACAACATCGTCATCTCTCACTTCCTTGATCAGCAACGAAACAACCCAACTCATGGAGGCTCAATACCTGGTCATGTCGTTATCAACCGCGATAGAGCTCACTACAAGAAAATTAGACTTATACTACAAAATTTCCTCATACAAAATGAAATTTGTATGCAGAAACTACTTTTTTCCTACAAAACATTTTTTTGTAGGGATAAAAATTTGGATCCAAAAATAATTATACTTAAACTACAAAATTTCCTCATACAAATTCATTTGTATGCAAAGTCTATTTGTTCCTACAAAACGAATTTTTGTAGGGATAGAATTTGGTTCCAAAAATATTTATTAAAATTTAATAAATTTAAATAAATAAAATGTAAACATTACCCGCAAAAAAAACCTAGTATGTCATTATCGACTTCTCTCCGCCTCTTTTTCCGTCATTTCCTCTCCATACGACTCTCTCCTCCTCCAACTCGCTACAGCCAGAGTCCCAAACGCCCATTCACTCAAAATCATCTTCAAAAATGGACCTACTCGTTGTTCATTACTCCAAATTTCTGAAGTAAATCAAGAACACAAATAAAGATCTACCAACTCCATCTTCGAGTTTTCGTTCCATCATCAGCTTCGGGTTTCAGTTCCTTCCGTTAAAGAAATCGTCGACACCCAACATCTTCATCAGTTTTCAGTTCTTCTATTTGCATTTGTGAAAGATTGTTGATGGGTATCTACTTATAAAAAAAAACCCCATCAAAACTCATTACCCATCCACCGACCAGTGAAGATTTCACCATTTATTTGCTAAATCTTTAGGATTTTCACATTTCTGGAAGGGTACAACTTTTATTTGAATATCAATTTAGTATAATTTGTAATTTGAATTTCCAGTTGGATTCTGAATCTCATGACTTTGAAATTCTTTGTGTAATATGAATTTGTACCTTTCATTTTGATTTGTTTAGTTTCTTTAAAATATTAGGAACTTCAAATTTTGTGCTTGGAGCAAAAATTATGATGAATTTATGGCTATTGTACATATTTTTTTATAAAAGTAATTAATCTATATATATTGTGCGTCTTTCTTTAAATAATTAATACTCAATAAGCTAATCATCTTTAATAATTGGTATTAGATGTGCAGGTATTGGCCAAAATTTTTAAATACATTCCAATTTTCACAGAACTTTATTATTTAGTTAATGCTTACTGGGTGATGAATTCTTACTATAATTAGATTGGTTTGGCTATGAAGATTAGTGGTGGATGTATTGAAAGTTAGCTGGATGTGGAATTAGGATGGAGACCTCAATTTAAGATTGTGGTTGTATTTTGTACTTTACTGTTTATTTGATTGTTGTTTAATTTGAAGCAGCATTACTCTTTCATTATAGTTTAACCTTTCAAGTTTTAGTATGCAATTGAGCTTGATGATTAAGCTTTCTCATTTCATCAGTCATCCCCATTCTCCACATTCTTTAGATTTTTTCATTCTTTACTTGCAATGTTTGACATCCTCTGAATTTATTTGTACTTTGACAGATGTTTATTGTTTCATTTGTTCATTAACTTCTACTTTTACACATAGAATCTGATAAGAAAGTTCACGCGATTAACATCAATGAGACTGCTTTGAGTATTTTTTCCCTCTTGAGATTTCTTTTAAGTTTCTTGTTGGTTAATGTATAACTTTATTGTCTGAAAAAGAGGTGATCTATTCCGGGTTATTAGTTTGGTTGTTCATAAATATTTTATAAATTACATTATTCTGAATGTAACGCCTATCAATCTTGTGCAATTTCGTTATTTGTTACTTGCATTTTGTAATAGTGATTTCTTCAGTTTTTCCAAATCATTTGAAATCTCAAACTTTCTACCAGAAGCCAACATTATTGATTTTGGTTCAATTCCACTGTCAATTCTACTATGTTATCTTCCAGAGGCTGTGAAGACCACAAGAAGAGAAGGCTGATTGGACTATTTTTGAATAAAAATTATCTGTGTCAAACATAAATATTCTGTATAGTATCTTCACTGATTCTAATGTGGCAAAGTAATATTCTGTATAGTATCTTTAGTGATTCTAATGTGGCAAAGTGCTTCAATCGCTATTTCGTTTAAAGCATATGCATATGTACTTTGATTTAGAATTGTTCTTTTTTCAATACAAGTGTTATGTATAACATTGATTAGTCAGATTTGTCATTTTTCCATTTCTAGATGATCATTCTATCTAATTTGTTCTTATTTTAATTTGATGTTCCTTTGAATGACCAAATCATGGTTATCTAAGTGGAAACAGTATATAAATATAAATGAAGCCTATACCTAGATCTTTGACAGCCAATGATTAGTGAGGCTCCCACTATTAACTGGCATTATCTTCATCTGTGATTAGCTAGACAGTTTTTTTCCTCCTACTTAACGTTTGAACTGACTTTCACAGATACTTCATATTGTAAAAGGAAATTGTTGCAAAGCAAACTGTTGAATACTTAATCCAAAAGCATAAGCTGTTGGAAATACATATTTATAATTTAAACTTTATCTTCAATGTGCTCTCTTATGGGTAGGAATTGTTCACTTTTTCTTATCAAAGTCTGATATTGCACAGTTTCATTAAATGTGCGGTGGAGAGAATTGAACTTAGGGCATTTGATAACTGTGGTAGTACTCATTTCATTTGATCTAAAAGCTTATAACAAAAAGCATAAGCTTGTTATTCTACGTGTCAAAATCTTCTCTTTTTGTGGTTGTTGGAGGTGGGTGGACAGTTAAAATTGCTTCAATATTAGTCTTTATTTAGCATGTTTTTTATCGTTTTACACTTGTGATTTTCTCATGATCCGTTTGTTTAATTCTTTTCTGGTCGATGTCACTGTTAGAAATTCGTGAGATTGTCACTCTGTATTGCATTTTTAAGATGTGTATGTTGTAGCTTCTTGATGGAACAAAAAGTTCTTAGTTTCCATCTCTTGTATACTGCAGATTAAATTAGCATCTCTCGATCTTGAGTTACACACTAGGTATGTGTCAGGCGGTTCAGAGTCTATCTATGATGTTGAAAGAAGAGTTAGTAAAAGAACGCAAATACTTCCTTCACTTCCAGGGGATAAGTTCCTTTGCAGTTTCAGTCATATATTTGCAGGTGGATATGCTGGTGGATACTATAGTTACAAGGTATGGTTATGAGAAAATATGGTTTTTGCATTTAATGTTATAAAATCTATATAATAGGATGAAATACTAAATAATATATAATGTCTGAATTTATGCAGTGGGAAAATTTATCATCAGGGGGCTATTCAGCTATTATTTCAGAACATGCTTAAGGACTTTATTTTGGCTGAGCCGAATTACCAACTCGATGTGATTACAAGTTGGTCAAGAGCATTGATTGGATGAGTATTATATCTAATTCATGAGGACATTATGTAATTATCACTAAGAACATTTATGTTTATTTTTTAGATATTAAAAGATTGTTTGCGGTACTCGTTTCAGACGTAATTATGTAAATAGGATTAATGTGTTTTGGTACAATATATTGGTTGGATAATATATTCATTGCACATTAATTTCTTTATTTATTGTCTTTTTTTACACGTTTAGATTATTTTTAATTAGGTAAAAAATTAATTCAAAATAAATAAAAATTAAAAATATATAAAAAAAATTTGATACGAATTATTTTGAGACAAAATTCTTTTCCCCAATTATTTATTTATTTATTTATTTGTAGGGAAAAATATGACTTAGCCTACAAAATATTATGATCACAAATTCTTTCTTTGCTGGGACAAATTTTAGTAGACAAATATTCATTCCCTCAAAGTTATATTTGTAGGAAAAAGTAGAATTAAGCTAACAACATATTTTGATGTTGTGACCACAAAATCACTTTGTAGGCAAAAATTACTTTTACAAACAAATTGATTTGTTGGGAAAGATCTTACAAGACAAATAATATTTGTATTCAAAGTTTTTGTAGGGACAACTCTTAGCACACAAACTTCACAAATTTGTAGGCTTAACCCTTTCTCCACGATGTTTGCGCTACAAAGTTCCCCACGAAATTTTTTCGTAGGGACATGCCTTTACCCACAAATATGAACCTTTCCCCACAAAAAAAATTTGTATGCGGAATGTAAAATTCTTGTAGTGGCTACTGCTGATGCAAACCTTTTTAAAGACTATTTTGCTGCAAACCCACTTTTTGGTGAATTGCTGTTTCGCCGATGATATCGAATGTCACGAAGCTTATTCTTACGTATACTTCAGGCAGTCCAATCACATGACAACTACTTCGTACAGAAGAGAGACGGGCTTGGTAGACTGGGTTTATCTGCTCTGCAGAAGATTACAGCTGTGATGAGGATGTTGGCATATGGTATTGCAGCAGATGCAACTGATGAGTACGTCAAAATAGGAGAATCCACTGTAATTGAAAGTTTGAAGAGATTTTGTCGGGAAATTGTAGAGATATTCAGTCAACAATATCTTAGATCGCCAAATGCTAATGACATTGCGAGGTTACTCCATATTGGTGAACAACGTGGTTTTCCAGGCATATTGGGTAGCCTAGATTGTATGCATTGGAAGTGGAAAAATTGTCCAACGGCTTGGGCGGGACAATATACAGGTCGTAGTGGATCCCCAACAATTATTCTTGAGGCGGTAGCTGATTATGATTTATGGATATGGCATGCACATTTTGGTTTGCCAGGATCTAACAATGACATCAATGTGTTGGAGGCATCCCACTTGTTTGCAAACCTCGCTAAAAGTATAGCTCCTCCCGCTAATTACATCATTCAAGGAAAAGAATATGACATGGGTTACTATTTAGCTGATAGCATATACCCAAAATGGTCTACCCTCGTGCAAACAATTCATGATCCACAAGGTCAAAAAAAAAAAAAAAAAAGTATTTTGCAGCACGACAAGAAAGTTGTAGAAAAGACGTCGAACGAGCATTTGGCGTTCTTCAACAGCGATTTGCGATAGTTGCTGGACTGGCACGATTTTGGTCCAAACATGTATTAAATGATATAATGACTGTGTGCATTATTATGCACAACATGATTATCGAGGATGAACGTGATCTTCAAGCGCCTATCGGAGTTTTTAAAGAAGGACCCCCTCCTACAGTTGAGATTGTTATAGATGAAAATGTTCGATTTCAAGAATTTCTTGCTCAACATAGACGAATTAAAGATAAAGAATCTCACATAGCACTTCGAAATGCATTAATTGATCGTTTTTGGGATAAATATACTAATTCCGAGAATTAGTATACAAGATTTAGGTTCATCCTATTTGTATTGTGCGAATGTTTTCATGTTATATGTAACGTTTTTAAGTCGTATGGTTATCTTGTTAATTGTGATATTAATATTAATGTCTTTTTTTAATAAACGTAATATTCTCGATAATTAATTTAAATTATAAATTTATAAAATTTAAGTGGTAGTAAAATATATAATTAAATACTTTTCAAATTAATTTAATTGTTGAGAATTGAAAATAATAAAAGAATATAAACTTTACTGTTCATTTGATGTAAGATTTAGAGTTCTGGGTTGGAGATGACTTTGTTGGATAGTGCAAAATTACACTATTTTAGTGTAAATTTACTCCAAAGTGGAGTAAATGGGTTGGAGATGCTCTAAGTAATCTATACAATTATCAATACTTTGAAATTTATTGGGATACACTCATACATTTTCATTTCTAGCCCATTTAAAACACATTTCTAGGAACCAGATCCAAATTCATGTAGATTAACCTATAACATTAGGCCTTTTAATTATGCAAATTACAATTTCAAGAAACATTGGAATCGTTGAAGATTACAAGAAGCATTGGAATCATTGAAAGACTTGCACCATTAATGCATTTTTTTTTTTTTTTTTTTTTGAAAGAAACTCCATTAATGCAGTTTACAAACTTGGGAAATAGAATTGTATCAATTTGGAAGGGGTTTTTAGGCGAAAAAATGTGTGTGTATTTTTTTGGTAGCTATATGTTGTTATTTAATATTCATTCATAAATTTAAATCGAGGTTCAATTTTGGATTGTATTCAAAATTATCTTGGTGCAGTGGTAGAGCCAAAATCCCAAATAAGTGGGTGCCTAATTTAGAGTCCTTTTGTTACCAGTCATATTTTTTTATTTTTTATTTTTTATTTTTTTTAAGTTTTTGAGAAATTTCGAATTTTTGGGAAAATATATGGTTGAAAAGTGTGAAAAGTGGTGAGTTCTATAGAAATATGTGATTGAAAATAAATTTGAGGAAAATTTTAAAACGACTTCGGACCAATGGCAATTAATTACCATTTTTCATTTACTCTCGTTGTCTATCTCTATTTCAAAGAATTAACAATTTTCTTAATGCATGAAATTACCGATGTAGCTATTAGTCTAATGTGGTTTCATCCATCTCAACGTCCTATTCTTTCTCCCATATTGAAAATCAAAGTGAACAAGAAGAAACAACATGAGTTTAAACATTGACAGTCGTATAAGCAATTTCGTAATCATTGGAAACAATCTAAATCTAAAATATATTATAAGAGGCTAAATGATTTTACTATGCAATATTTTGATCATAACGACGTCTTATTGGGCTTCTGGAGACTACGTCATTTATCGTATGAATGAAAGGGATAAGACAGAAAAAATGCAAATTGCATCTTCCATTTGTCTCCTAAACCTAACCCTAACGAGCGTCGCTTATGGTTTTTCTTCTTATTTCTGTCATTTCTGATTTCTCTTCTCATTTTCGTCGATTTCATCGCCTAGTGTGCCCACACTATTAGCCTTGTCACAAGCTGATAAAAGAATGCCTATTGATAGAAGTCATCTCTACGCAAACTAACTGTTGAAATTGAGTAGGCCCATAAATACAAGGTAACCACTACTAAGAGTACCCTGATGAAAGGAAAAAGATGTAAGGACAACTAGATTGGGAATTGGTTGAAATTGTAACCATTTAGGTTGAAAGTCGTAGTGCTTATACCTAAAGCATCAGCTTATTTGTTAGTCGATCTTATACGCCGTTTTTTATCTTTGGCGATTTTTCTCTCTTTCACTTTCATTCTTTAGAAGAAACTTTGTAATATTCTTCTGAGTAGTTAGAGAGTGTTTCGTGTTTTTGTAAACACACTTTGATTTTGAATTTTTGAGAGTTTTTGAGAAGTTTTTATGCAGTTGTGCGATCTGTATTTTTCAAAACATTTTTGTATTAAATTGGTGATTTTTGAAATAAGGATTCTTTATTGTTGTATAGATCGTTTATAGATCAATAAAACTTTGCAGTTTTTGCTGGGTTTGTCTTCTTGAATCCTTTACGCATCCCATTCTTGATCACATACCCATGCACCCACTATCCCTGATGCAATGCCACTAATTTTGCACATGCTCGCCTGTAAATACACTCCCAAAAGTGTACTTATTTCCTTCAATTCAACCAAGTCGTCTCTCATCTAGTTAAACAAAAACTAACCCTTCTTGAGCACAATCATTCTGCATGTACACAACAATCATCGATGTCCGGTAAAATTTCATTGTAGCCACCTCATCAACATTAGAACTATTATCCCAAAAGCATAACAACTTCATTACACAAAAAATCATCTTGGAGGATTGAGAAAAGAACACAACGACTACATTCGCCATGTCCGTTCGATTGTCAAATTCAAGGTTTAAATGCGCTATGCACTTGAGCTGCTGTTGATTCTCCATCGGGGCACAGTGACGATGGAGAGAGGATGATTTCTGCTGGTGAGGTTGAGATAATTAGGGATTGTAATTCTGGGGGAAATTATGTGTTGCTCCGGCAAGTGAAAAACCGTGAAGAAGGAAGAAGAGTGTGGGTTGATTTTTGGCATTTTTACTGACTGGGCAACACGTTTGCCACATCAGATTTTTCATCCAATAAATTAAACGGAATTCATTTCGGTGATGAATGAGTAACACGTTGATCTAAGAGTTACAAGTGAGTGAGTAGCAACCAGATGATAAGTTTAGTGAACAATGAAGTGAAAGGGGGAGAGAAATAGTGTGGGTTTCTAATGGTTTAAAAAAATTAATTTTTCTAAACTATGTAGGTGTGAATCTAGTGTAGAATATAATTTGGGACGTTTGCATAAATACTCAACTTTTGGTATCATAATTGAAACTTACTTCATTTTAAAAAAGAGTAAACAGTACAAATGGTCCTCAACGTTTTAAGGGCGTCGGTTCTTACTAAAGAACCGACGCCCATACTTAAGGCGTCGGTTTCTTTTCAGAACCGACGCCTATATTATTATTATAGGCGTCGGTTCTTTATTAAGAACCGACGCCCTTAATTGGGCCCAAAATCCGGGCGTCGGTTCTTACTAAAGAACCGATGCTGTTTTTTAATTTTTATTTACAATTTTGCCACCGCGTTTTTTGAGGCGTTGTTTTTCTCAAAAAACGACGCTAATATGTTATTTTTTTTGGTAATTTTGTACTAGTGCGCATTCGTTCTACCGCTCAGTTGAAAGCTATGAAGCTTATGAAATCGCTTAGTCATTAAGTTAAAGTTAATTAATTAAGTAGTAGTGAGACATCGGTACTTAGTTGCGTCAACTGTGGATATAGACTATGTTAAGTGACGAGCTTCATCTCTTCTAATCTCTTCACTTTCACCTTTGCGGAACGTGGTAGGGGCACGGTGAGTCCAAAAGGCATAGCCAAATCAAATGCCCCTTTATCAGGTTGGTTGCTTGCTTGTCACACGGGAAGTCTAAAGGGCAGTGAGCGGGGGAGGATTAAGTGGAAAAGAATAGTATTTGAGCCAAGGCGAGCTGAGAGGGCCCTATAGTCTTTCTTTTCACACCCTCTTTTCTTTGATGAGATTAGAGTGGAGACATTCACTTTTTTTGGGATTTTTTTTTTCGTTTCATTTTCGAACAAAGGAGTTCTCCACGGGCCTCTTTGTCCTAATCAATAAGCGCAAGATACTAGTCGAAGTTGGATTTATGGTTGGATAAGAGATTCACCCGTAGTAGATAAGGAGGCAAAGTCAGAGGCTAGTCTATGGCGTCTCTACTTATAATGGGGGAATTTATTGCTCAAGCTTATGTATTTTTTTATTGAAATCCAAAGTTCCGAAGCCTCCGCTACCGCTAAGACTTTAGTTCAAAATAGATAAAATTCCTTGAGATACAATCTAGACCATGTTATGTACATCATTATTACAACATCTCGTGCATCGCACGTACAAATATTAGTAGTAATAAAATCGGATAACCGAACTGAATTAAAATGATGGTAATCAAATAGGTCTGTACTCTAAAATGGGTCACACACTGATTTTTTTCTTCTGAATGTAGAGAAATACATTATTTGAGGGTTACTACGCTTCAAGAAATTGAATGGGCACCCCAAATGCTGTATCTCCTAAAGTATGGGAACCCCTGGTGTCTTTTAATTTAAATGCTGAAGCCACTCATTCTACACTTCCCCTTTCCCAACACTTATACAGGTAAACAATTTTATTCCCCGTAACGAACTCTGCTAAAATACACGCGCCACCGTCATCTAGCGGGCCATGGCTTCTTTCCCACCTCCACCTCCACCTCCACCTCCACCTTCGTCTCAATCACCACCAGTACAACGAAAACAATCCAAACGCTTGAGGTTATCTTCATGAAAGGAGCAAACCAAGAAAGCAGTCTCTCTCAATTTTTTTTGTTTTCTCAATTACAAGATTTAATTTTCTCATTTTTTTTATTGCAGAGATTTATACAATAACACAGACAGCCAGAGTTCACAAGCAGTCAACAGCCTAAATCTTAATGATCATCCCGCTCTGTTTATGCCTCCTCGTATTTTTTCGATTCTTTTACTAATTTAGCCTCATTTTGGTAACACTGATTGGTTTATAAATTTGTTTATTTATGATTTTGAAGTAAAAAGTAAGGGTTGAAAATTGGAGAGAGAAAATGTGTGTGATTAAAAAGTGGTTTTTAAAATTGTATTTATAAACAAAAAATATTCTTTTACCAAACGGACGATTAATTACGATTAAAATAGGATTTTTTTGTACATTTTGATAACAATTAATAAGATATGTGATTAAAAAGTTATCGGTCGCATAAAATATGTGTTTGATATTAATTCAAAATTAATAATCCCCAATATTTTCATTTTAATCCTTTTGGTTTCAGTCCAAGTGGAAGGATTGGCACATGGTTCTGCTCAAGAAGAAAACCAGATGGATATACAATCGAATTTCGGGTAGAGCCCAAGAAAAAGAGCCAGAAAGTACAAGATTTTCTTGAGAACTCTAATAATAACAATTCCCAGACATCTTTAATAGAATTCTTGCAGGCGCAATCGGTTTTAACTGGGATTGGGTTGTCCTTGGAGCCAACTTCGACTCTTCTTGGGCTTATGGCCTATGATCTTGATCATGAGTTTCAAAGACAGGATGCTGAGACTGATAGATATATCAAACTTCATGTGGGAATTAATTTCTGTCCTACATTTTTAATCAATTTTTTTTTGTAGGGATGTAGAAAATTTGATCTCATGATTATATAAATTGTTGCATGTGCTTTAAGTGTCTCAGTATCAGAGTTTCTTTGGTGCAACTTGACTATTAGAGTTTTGACTACCTTTTGATTTTATTCACTTATGTGAATGGAAAACTGTTAAATGAGTACTTTTAGTGTCATCTTCAATTTTCACTGCTGGATTTATCATTAAGATGTGAAATATAATTTTAAGTTAGCATGCCCTATATGTATCTGTGCAATTGAATAGCTTTAAGTTTTTTGTGATTTCAAGGGCGAGCAATTGAGGCAAAGTATTTTACATAAGGTTCGAGCAACCCAACTAACGAAGATCTCATGTACTGAAAATAAAGTCCTGCAATTCTTCAGGAGAAAGAAGTGGAAGTAGAAAGCACCAAGAAGAAGAATATGCAGCTTGAGTTGCAAGTGAGACGACTTTCTTCGGTGGCCGTGCTTGGAAGCGACGAGCAGATTACAATGAGAACGTGATTAAGGCTTATGCACAAAATACGTGCAGTAATGAAGGGTGTGGAGATAGTGAGGTGAACGATACAGCCAGTCGAGCCAGGAACTTTGAAGTGGATAGCAGTGAAATGAAGAAGTTGATGATATGTATGGTTTGTTGTGTTAATGAAGTATGCATGCTTTTGTTACCTTGTAAGCATCTCGGCCTGTGCAAAAAGTGTGAACCTGAGCTTAGTATTTGTTCCTTTTGTCAGTCTCCGAAGTGCAAAGGCCTGAAGGTTCATATGTAGTGGAATAATAATAATATGAATATAATACAATCTTCGACTTACATGCATTGATTGGGTGTTTTATTTTGTAGAGTTGTTTCTCATCCTCTTAGGATGGTCAAGACTCTCAATCCGTTCCACATCGTCCTACTGAACATGAAACGTGACATGTGCCAATTAGATGTTGAATCCACCATCAAGACAACCTTGACTTTTCTTATCTTTCAAATTCATCTTATAAATAAATTTGATCCCCATATGAATTTATAAAAAAATTTGATAGTCTCCCCTATATTATTGACAAAACCAACCTGTAATTCAACGTCAAATCTCAACAATCATGCATTAACAATCATAAAACTTCCCAAATCTTCCAAGCATAACATTAATGTAATAAAATAATTGAAATTCTTAGTCGATTCTTTAATATATATACAACCCATATTACAAGCCTATTACAGACAAGGCCACAAAAGAATAACATAGCCTATAACATAAGCCCAAAAGAAAACTTCTAAATAACATATCAAAATAAATCATAGAAATACCTACGTTTCAAACTCGTATGGTGGCAATTGCTCTTTCCTCCCTACTCAAAATTTGTACTTTTTTCCTATAAGGAAGAGATAGGGAGAAACGTGAGCTTGTAACTCAGTGAGTGGAGTTTCTGAAATAATTTTTCTTTTATAAACCATTTTGAAAGCATAACTTATTTCATAAACTTTTGCAACTTTAAATCAACAAATACACGTTAAAAATAATCATAAAGATCGTAAACTGATCACTTGTGGCATAACTGATAAGTTGCAATATTGCATAACTGATGAACTGTAATATATAAGAAAATCACACCAAAAGGTATCCAATTAAATCATCTGCTAAAGTTGGAATCTGTATCTAGTCATACGTTCGCAGACTATTGAGCACCTCTGTACTAGACCCAAAGCCCCTTTAGGTACAAAAGTGGGTCCCAAATACCTCATATATGCACCTTACACACGGGCCATAGGCCCCCTCCGTGACAGAGTCTTAAGATTTCAAATAATATCCACTAAGTACATGGGGGCAAGGTCCCCTCCGTACAACTTCTTCACTAGCCTACACGGATCAGTTCACCAGAATTCTGTTGCTGACATTTTTTTCTTCATCGGGGAATAATGCTGAGAGCTTCCAGAACAATCTTCAACTGATTGAGCACGATGAATTAGCTGTGTTGTATTCTGTTATCCATATGTATATGTTGTAAGCATAGTTTTCACTTCTATAAATTCAGCAGTTGTAATCGGTTTTGAGCTATGAAAAATACAAGTTGAAGAAACTAACTCTTCAAACTTGGTATCAGAACCAAAACAATGTCTACTCCTTCTAATGGAAACCAAAATGTTTCCTCCCACTCCACCTTACAGTCTACCAATCTCTAAAACTAAAATCCCACTATTGAGTTTAATTTATCTCACTCCCTCTCCATTAAGTTAGATAGAGATAAATACCTCCTTTGGAAAAACTTGGTGCTACCACTCATTAAAGGCATAAGTTGCTGGGCTATTTGCTTGGAACAAAGATATGTCTAGAAGAAACAATCACTAAGGAAGTAACTGCGGAAGAAGGTGCAACAGTTGAAACAATACCCAATCCTGCTTTTGAGAAATGGGTTGCAATAGATGAGCTACTTATGGGATGGCTGTATTCTTTGATGACTACAGATGTGGCCATTTTAGCAATGGGAAGCATAAGCTCAGCTAAGCTTCAGAGTGCTATTGAAGATAGCTATGGTGTTTTGAATAAATCATGATTGACATTTCATACCTTAGAATTGCAGAGGATAAGGAAAGGGTCCCTTTCTATGGACCAATACTTGACTACCATTAAAAAGTTTGGTTAATAACATTGAAATAGCTGGCAAAGCTGTACATCAAGATGATCTAATAATCAAATTTTGGGCCCATTTAGATGAATAGTACACATATGTGGCTGTACAACTTAATTGCATTTCTGACTTGAACTGGCATGAGTTAATTTTTGTCTTGCTGATGTTTGAGAGCAGGCTAGAGTATCTAAATCAGGTTAGAATTGGAGTTGGATTCGTAAATGTAACTCAAGGAGTAAATAGAGGAGCAACTACTAGTGGTAGAACCTACAGAGGAAGTTCAAATTTTAGGTTGAATGGTTCAAGAGGAAGAAGCAGAGGTAGAGGAAGAGGAGGAAGACAAATTGAGTATAAGACACCATGTCAAATTTGTGGTTTGAAAAATCACCAAGCAGGCTGGTACTTCAAAAGGTTCGATGAAAGTTATGTGGTGAATAAATCAGAGAAAGGCTCAGCACAGAATCATAAATACTCAGCATATTCTCCAAGTCCATACACCCTATAGGATCCAACTTGGCTTGTTGATTCAGGTGCTAGCAGTCATGTGACCTATGACAAAGGTAATCTGGATGAGGCAAAGGAGTATTCTGGTAATGAACACATCAAATTCGAACATGGTAATCTTCTAACCATTTCACATGTTGGCAAAAGAACTGTAAGAACAAGTGGAAATGAGTCATTATAGTTAAATAATCTCTTATTGGTTCCAAAACTAAAGAAGTATTTACTAAGTGTTTAACAATTTACCTTTGACAATGGTGTGTTTATTGAGTTCTATCCTTTTTGTTGTATTGTGAAGGATCTATAAACCAGGAGGGAGCTGGTTAGAGAAGTACTTAAAGATGAGCTCTGTCAACTAAGGTTCAAAAATAATCCATCCACCAACCAAGCATCACAAGACTTCAATTATCATGTGTTCTGTCTTACTTCTTCAAATGAATAATTCAAATTCTCAGTCTAGTCTTGAACTGTGGCATAGAAGGCTAGGACATCCATTTTTCCAAACTCTTACTCATGTATTAAAACACAATGTCAAAATTTTTAAGTTCAATGAAACTTCCTTGTTTTGTGAAGCCTGCCAACTAGGGAAATCTCATAAACTGCCTTACAAGTTGTCTAAATCACATGTTACTAATCCATTAGATTTGGTACACTCAAATGTCTTGGGACCTTCCCCAATTAGCTCCACCAATGGATACTAATACTACATCCTCTACTTAGATGACTATAGCCGGTATTCGTGGATATATCCTATGAAAGCTAAATCTAAATCCCTGGAGATGTTTCATCAATTTAAACAACTTGTTGAAACAAAAGTTTGAAAGGAAAATTAAGACATTCCAGTGTGACTATGGGGGATAGTATAGGAGTTTTGAGAAAATTGCTAAAGAAACTGGAATTGAACTTAGATTTTCTTGCCCCTATACCTCACCTCAAAATGGTATAGCGGAGAGGAAACAAAGACATATTACCAAAATTGGACTATCCCTACTTGCTCAAGCATAGTTACCCTTACAGTACTGGGTAGAAGCATTTCAAACAGCCAATTTTCTGATAAATAGATAGCCTACTCCAGTACTTGAGTTGAAAACACTATTTCAAGTTCTGTTTCATAAAGACGATCAACTTAGAGTATTCGGATGTGCCTGCTAACCTTATCTAAGGCCCTACAACAAGCATAAACTCTCTTATCACTAAAAAAAATGTGTCAACCTAGGGTTCAGTAGATCTCATAAAGGGTATAAATGCCTCAGTTCATCTGGTAGGATTTTCATATCGAGAAATGTCTTTTTTAATTAGAATGAATTTCCCTTCAAATCAAACTTTCTGAATAAACTTACTGAGTCTCATACTAACTCAATTGTTTTAACTTATCCATTACCTTTTGAACCTAACATGAGTCATCTATCCATCCTCTAGAACATACTTCACATAATTACAATACTACATCACCAAATAATGCCTACAACAACTCCCCATCAAACTTATCTGATAGAGCTAATCTTTTATCTACTCCACAACCAGCACTCTCAGGCAGCAGCTCTCAACAATTAAACATAGAAGGTACTGATGATTGTCTAGGTGATCAGATATTGGTTGAGAATGAAAGGATGGATGCAATAGAGGAAATGCTTGATGGCATAAGGTCAGAACATACCACTCAAGATGTTGGGAATCACATGGTTACAAGAGGGAAAATGGAAATTTTAAACCAAAGATTTACAATGCTGAGCTGTGTGAACCTAGGAGTTGAAGGAAGCCCTATCAGATACTATTTGGAGAGAAGCTATGAAGATTGAGTTTGATGCCAATGCTGCTACAAAGATAATAGGATCGAAGTGGGTGTTTAAATAAAGTACAGTGAAAATGGTGAAGTTGAAAGGTATAAGGCGAGGCTAGTGGCTAAAGGTTTTTTGCATACTCCTGGAATTGATTTTACAGAAACATTTAGCCCTTTTGTTAAGTCTTCCACTTTAAAAGTGATCCTAATAGTTGCAGTTCACAGAGGTTGGGATATAAGGAAGATCGATGTGAACAATGCGTTCCTCAATGGTAAGTTAACACAAGAAGTTTTCATGTATTAGCCTGAAGGATTTGAGGATGTTAGAAAACCTTACTATATTTGAAAATTGTAGAAAGAATTGTATGGAGTAAGACAAGCTCCAAGAGCTTGGCTTGAAAGATTCAAGGAAACACTACTTTACCGGAACTTTAATCAATACAAGGCTGAAAACTCTTTATTTTTTTAGGAGGATAAGAAACTTATAATCTACATTTTGGTCTATGTGGATGACATCATTGTCATAGGAAATGATACTAAACAACTTCATAAATTTATTGAGGAACTTAATGACAAATTTGCTCTTAAGGACATGGGACAGTTGAGGAGGTTTTTAGGTACAGAAGTTATCAGAAATCAAGATGGTGGTGTGTTTATATGTCAAAAAATATATGCTCTTGAGTTGCTAACGAGGTTTGGTTTTGATTCACTCAAAGAGACTTCTACACCCGTGTCTACTGGTAAGTTGATTTCAAAACATGAAGGGAACAAATTAAGCAATCCAACACTTTACAGAAGTTGTGTAGGTTCCCTTCAACACAAGAGCCTACAAATGTTCCCTATAGAGTCTTAAAGAAGGTGTGCACATTCACAATTGAGCTGGGTGTAACAATACAGAATAGTGGGGATTTGAATATTACTGGCTATTGGACTGTGACTGGGCATCGTACGCAGACAAGAGGTCAGTGGCCGGTTACTGTGTATATATTGGAGGAAATCTTGTGTCGTGGAGTTCTAAAAAGTAGTGTGTAGTGGTAAGATCTAGTACGAAAGTCGTATACCGTGCCTTAGCTCATGTAACATCAGAAATTAGCTGGATTTAGTCACTGTTTAATGAATTGAACATTCAACTGACAGGAACACCAACAATCTGGTGCGATAACCTAAGTGCTTGTGCTCTTGCCTCTAATGTCGTTTATCATACAAGAACCAAGCACATAGAGCTTGATCTGCATTTTGTAAGGGACAAGGTTCTAAAGAAAGAACTTGAAATAAAGCATGTGCCTTCTACAGATCAAACAGCCGATCTGATGACGAAGCCACTACCCTTTGACAAGATTTGTGTGGTTCAGAGACAAGGTAGGTATGAATTAGACATATTTCACCTTGACCGGGGCACATAAAAGAGATGAAGAAGAGTGATCTCATAATACTATTCATACTTGGAGGACTTAAGAAGTAAAAGCATAAAGGTGTGAAAAATAAAAAAAACACCTTTCAGATTACGACTTCTTCACTAGCCTTCATGGATAAGCTCACCGGAATTCTATTGCTGATATTATTTTTTCTTCATCCTGGAATAATGCCGAGATCTTATAGAATAATTTTCAACTGATTGAGCACAATGAATTAGATCACTACACGAAATTTTGGCTATAGGGACGAGTCCCCTCCCTATAAAGCCCAAAGTTGCCCCTATAAATTAACGGGGACGACATTGTCATCCCAATAGATTCGTTGGGATAGCTCAATTGGGACGACGTCGTACCTACAGTGTTTTTATGGGGATGACTTTTTTGTCCGAATACACATTCGTTTCTATAATGCAATTGGGACGACTTAGAGTCGTCCCTATATAGTTATGGGGACAGCTTTTTCGTTGAAACACACATTCATTTCTATAATGAAATTGGGGCGACTATATGTCATCCCTATAGAGTT
Source organism: Ligustrum vulgare (assembly GCA_963555705.1). Classification (NCBI taxonomy): domain Eukaryota; kingdom Viridiplantae; phylum Streptophyta; class Magnoliopsida; order Lamiales; family Oleaceae; genus Ligustrum; species Ligustrum vulgare. The sequence continues at coordinate 32,949,822 of OY743173.1, read as the reverse complement.
AGTATTATAAAGAGGACTATGTCATCCCAATAAAGTGATCCAAATTCGTTCAAAATTCGTCACAATTCCTATATAGCGACGACTATTGTCGTTGCAATATATAATAATATATATTATAAATCTTTTTCGTGCATTTTTTTATTTATGAAATATTAATTATTCATTATTTTATTTATCATAACATTTCCATATTGAAATTATTTATCAATTTATACAATACTACAAAGTAAACAAATGCATGAAAAATGTAAAGCTTAATTTTTTTGACAAGAAAATATAATAAACTTGAATAATAACAAGAGTTTAACACATAAAAATTAAACAATTTGTAAATATCATAAAGACATGTCGTCCTCATCACTAGCATCATTCTGCATATCAAAGATGTTCGGTTGGGGAGTCGATGGGGGTGGCAATAGTGGAGGCTGCATCAACTGGATTCCTAGCAAATAGGTTTGAAGAGAATTCATCATATGCGCAATATATTCATTCATCACTCGAATATGTTCATTCTGATCATTCTACGAATATGATCTACCAGTGGATAACAAGGAGTGAGATGAGCCCTTCAGAATTCGTCCAACTCCATGAACATGTCCCCTCCTTTCCGAGCACTTGTTTAACCACATTGCGCTCGTCTACTAGCGTACCACTCGAGCCAGCCTCTTGTGTTTGCGTGTTTACGTAATTGCTTGTCGCACGATCATTCACCCACTCTCTTGTTTGCCTTTGACGGTGAAATATCTCAAAACTGTTTATGACATTCGACCATTTCTGTGCCTGCTGGTCCCGCTACATAATTAATAAAATATGAGCAAGTTATACATTCCCACTTAAGCATTCGAAATTGAAAAAATATAGACTTACTATCAAATTCTTACCATCTCATATAGTGCAGCGGAAAAACTTTTTGACCCTTACAGTCTAGGATATTTAGATTTTGATCGGTTAACTTTGTTTTTCTCCGATCGTTCCTTGAAAAACAACATTCAAATTAATACAGTTTAAAAATTAATCTAAAATGAAAGTACATTAAGTTAATTTAAAGTACTCTCACTTACAACAAATTTCGGATGAATGTATAATTGAACTCACTTTTCCCAGTCAGCATCATTCATAGAGCGATAAGGATTATTGGGTCCATGCTGCTTGAAGTGATTATTTACTATATTCTTATAAGAGCGATATTGATCAATCGCCGTACATTCGAGACCCTTTATTATGATGCAGTACTCCCTCTCCGTATAGTTAGTTGGTTGTAAGTTGAAAAAGTCCTACATGAATTCAAATTCGAATTCTTAAGTTCAAAGAAATAATTCAAAATCCAAATAAATTTAATTCACTTATGTGTATGCTGTTGATAACACGTTCTTTCAACTCTGAAGGAACTTCATCCCACTTATTATAGCAGGGAACCACAAAGTTTCAAACCTGGTTCCTCACATGTCTACTTATGTATTTCTGGTTGTTTCCAATGGGTGGATAAGTCTTCTCTGTGTTATCGAAATCTACTAGAATCGGTTGCTTCCCGTTGGACTCGAATGCCTTAACCAAATTGAGACCATACAACGGGTCTCTTCTTCTCGAAGACGGTGCTACATGTTCATCATAACATTTTAATAAATAATCCAAGTTACATACACAAAGTGTGAAGTGTCACAAATATGTCTTACTAGTCTCGCAGTGGCTCGGAATCCTTCTTCCACCTTCATGTGGAGGCTCTCCTCCACCGTCATCACCATGTGACATTACATCAACCATGTATATATCTCTACATTAAAATTTTAGATTTAGTACATAATATGCACAAATTGTTCATCAAGATTCAAAAGCTGGATGAGATACACATTATCCTAAACAGGCCAAGGGTAGCTGGCCTAATTCACACGGTCCACTTGTTTTCCCCCCTCTAGAGCACTCCAAGTTGCAACTTGCAACCTTTAGGTTTTCTAAAATCATCTAAGCAAAATGATTACATCAAACAAGTTTGACTTCCCATAAAGCACCGGTTAATATGACAATCATATCATAGAATTATGCCTATACACTTGAGTTAATATTTTGCACACGCCAGGTTAATATTTTGAAGATTTTATAATACCAAATAGAAGTAAAAAAAAATCGTGAAACTGTGAAAACTCATTCATCAGTCATCAAATCTTAAGAACAGTGTAACATATGACTTTCAAAACATGAAAATGAAAGAGTAAACAAACTGATGCAAAAACTTCAGTCACGATAAAATTGATATTTGTAAATTATATATATATGATATATTTATTTATCCTAATACACAGTAGAATGACATAGAATGGTCTTTAGATACAATGTTGTCTCATCATAGACATTGTGCCAGTAATTGGAAATGGTAGTAGATTTTATCTTGGTATTCTGATAGCTGTGCATAAAGGTATGTAGTAGAAGATTGTGATGCATATTAGCACTTGGCAGTTACTTTGTATATAAAAAAAAGGTTAAAAAACTTGGATGAACTCGGTAAATTAGCCATTATACCCATGTAAAGAAAGTAAGAAACCTCCTTGGATTCGAATCTCCGTAATATTTTCCCCAATACTTAAGTTTCTAGCCTTGTGATGTTGTGTACTATATAAGTGATTTTTGTTTATAGAAAATCCAGACCTGTTAGCTGAATTATTGTTATTTCCAATGGAAGATTAAATATTATTGGATTCATGTGTTTTGGCATGTTCAAATTTGTTTGCGAGTGTGTAAAGTACAAGTATTGGGGTTACTGAAGTTTTAAATTTTCTAGTCTAATAAATTTTAGTTAGGTTCAGATAAAAGAAAGGGTTGAACGATAATGAATCTATCAACGCTAGGAAAAAAATTCGGGCTTCACATGACAAAAAACCAAGAATCCATCAATATTTAGCAAAAAAAGGCTCAAAATTAATAGATATCATATCACATATGCATCAAAATATGATTGTAATAAGATGTAAATATGGACTCAAAAATTTTATTAGAACAAGCCGAACGAAAAAAAAAGGGAAAAATACATAACTATACAACTAAAACTTTCACTTTTTAAACATAACAAACTTAAGTTTTTTTTTTTTTTTTTTTTTTAAATCAGGTATTAATTAGTTAATTAATTAATATAATATTATAATAATTATCATTTATATATTAAATTAAAACTTATATAATATTAAATAATAAAATCAAAAGGGTTAATAGCACAAAACGTCGCTACCTTTGACATGTATTGTGCAAAACGTCCCAACGTTTTGATTTTTGACGCTAAACGTCCCAACCTTTACATTTTCTCGTGGGAGACATCCTTTCCGTCAAATTTAACCCCATTTCACCGTTAATTTAGAATTGAACAGTAAATATTTAACATATGCAAGGGCTTTTTCGTCAAAATCAAAAGCAGCCCATTCATATTTGGGTAATTGGCACAAAACGTCCATACGTTTGACAATTATTGTGGAAAAACGTCCCTACGTTTATTTTTTTGCGAATAACGTCCATACCTTTAAATTTTCTTGTTGATTAGTCCTCAAATTTTACTTTTCTTTCAATTTAGCCATTCCGTATTTTATTTAAAGGTAATTGTCTTCAAACGTGTATAACTTTTGATCTACAACACCGAATTGCACTCCGTTTTTTGCGTTGAACTCCAAATTCAACCATCTTTCATATGATGTATCATGTGCTCATTTATTAAACATTTCGTTTTGACTTTTGTATAGTAGATACTTATTTTATTAGGGCATCATTGATTGACGTAAATTGATTTCTGTAAATTTTATTGAAACAGGGAAATTTTAATTTTAGTATGTGTTCGGCGGCTAGCGGAATTTATAAATTGGATTTATTTGAATTTTTTATTTTTTTAATGTAAAATGTTTGGTTAAAAATTGTTATGTTTAACCTCTGTTTGAGCTATATTATAATCTCAAATCACTGTTTGAACAACACACATTCTCTCTCTTCAAATCACTTTTTAAAAATTGGAGAAAGAAATTGTGTGTTGTTCAAAAAGTTATTAGAGATTATAATATGGCTCAAACATGGGCTAAACATACAAATTTTTAATCAAATATTTTATCTTAAAAAAATAAAAAAGTCAAACAAATCGAATTTATAAATTCCGCTGGCCGCCGAACACACACAAAAATTAAAATTTCACTATTTCAATAAAATTTACAGAAATCAATTTACGTCAATCAATGATGCCCTAACAAAATAAGTATCTACTATACAAAAGTCAAAACGAAATGTTTAATAAATGAGCACATGATACATCATAAGAAAGATAGTTGAATTTGGAGTTCAACGCAAAAAAATGGAGTGCAATTCGGAGTTGTAGATCAAAAGTTATACACGTTTGAAGACAATTACTTTTAAATCAAATACGGAATGACTAAATTGAAAGAAAAGTAAAATTTGAGGACTAATCAACAAGAAAATTTAAAGGTAGGGACGTTATTCGCAAAAAAATAAACGTAGGGACGTTATTCGCATAAAAAATAAACGTAGGGATGTTTTTCCACATTAGGTGTCAAACGTAGGGACGTTTTGTGCCAATTACCCAAATATGAATAGGCTGCTTTTGATTTTGACGAAAAAGCCCTTGCATGTGTTAAATATTTACTGTTCAATTCTAAATTAACGGTGAAATGGGGTTAAATTTGACGGAAAGGATGTCTCCCACAAAAAAATGTAAAGATTGGGACGTTCAGCGTCAAAATTCAAAACGTTGAGACGTTTTGCACAATACATGTCAAAGGTAGGGACGTTTTGTACTATTAATCCAAATCAAAACAATACCTAATCCACAACCACTCCATCCTAACCCAACCCAACCCAACCCTGCACTCACCCGACCCCCCCCCCCCACCCAAACTCAAAAAACGACTTTTTTCCTTCTACTTTTTCATACTCACTCCCACCCCCGCTACCACCTTACCCACCCCACCCCACCCCAACCCCACTCACCCCCAACCTACCCCACCACAAAAATGATTTTACTTCTATTCCCACTCCTCCCCACCCCACCCCAACCCCACTCACCCCCAACCTACCCCACCACAAAAATGATTTTCCTTCTATTTTTTTCTTATCTCATCCACCCACCCATCCGTCCCATCCCACCCCCACCCCAACCCACCCATCAGTCCCATCCCACCCCACCCCACACTACTCCAAATTTTTTTTAAAGATGTTTTCCCACCCCACCCAAAATGATTTTTTTCTACAACTTTTACGCAACTCGCCCACACCCTACCCTATCCTACCCCGCCATCTACCGCAACCCCACCCAAAATTAATTTTTTTATTCTAATTTTTTACTCCCCCACCAACCTCGCCCCAGACCCTGCCCCAATCCACCTCATCAAAAATGATTTTTTTTCACTACTTTTCCACGACTCGTCCAAACCCTGCCCCGCCACCCACCTCACCCAGACCTACCCCCACGCACCACACCCAGAAATGATTTTTTTCTTCTAATTTTCCACACCCCACCCCCGACCCGGACCCTACTCGCCACCCACCTAACTAATCGACCCCACCCCACCCAAAAATGATTTTTTTCTTCTACTTTTCCACACCCCACTCAGACCTTACCCTTGCACCCACCCCACCCCACCCCACCATACCCACCCTACAAAAATGATTTTTTTCTTCAATTCTCTACACCCCACCCACCTCGCTCCCGACCTTACCTCACCACCCAACCAACCAACTGACCTCGCCCAAAAATGATTTTTTTCTACTTTTCCACACCCGGTCCCGACCTTATGCTCGTCACACCCCAACCCCACCACTACCCACCCCACCCAAAAAATGATTTTTTTTCCTACTTTTGCACATCCCTTCCAACCCTACACCCGTCACCCACCAACCCCACACCTACCCACCCCACCTAAAAATGAGTTTTCTTCTTCAAATTTTTCACATCCCGCCCCTACCCCGCCACCCACCCAACAAATTGAACCCACCTAAAAATGATTTTTTTCTACTTTTCCACACCACACCACACCACACCCCACCACACCCCCACCCCCACCCCGCAAAGTCACAGTTGGTCACATAAAGTCAATTTTAGTTACGAATTTCACCGTCACCCCACCCCATTTTACCCTATCCCATCCCATGAGCAAAAGTCACAATTGGTCACACGAATTCACTGTTTGGTCACAATTGTAAATTTATCGTAAATTCCACCCACTTCCACCCTACCCCAACCGCCCCCACTTGCAAAGTCACAGTTGGACCGTTGGTCATACAAAGTCACATTTCAATCACAATTACAATTTGATCGCAAATCTCACCCCAGCACAACACAACCCAACTCCACCCCACCTCACCTACCCCATCCCATCAGTAAAATCACAGTTGGTCACATAAAGTCACAGTTGGACCGTTGGTCACACAAGGTCACAGTTCGTTCGTGGTCGCATAAGGTCACAGTTCGTTCGCACAACGTTTTAGTTTGGTCACACAAGGTCAGACTAGGTCACAGTTCGGTCACACAAGGTCACAGTTAGGTCACATAAAGTTTGTAATGTATAATTTAATTCAACGGGCCAAGTCCAATAATTAAAAGTCACAATTGGTCACAATCTCTCGTATAATTGGTCACATTTGTGACTAGTAAAGTCACGTAAAGCCACATTTTACACAAATCAAATGGTCACATTCTACTCATCACAAGTCACATAAAGTCACAATTAGTCAAACAGTTAGTCAATAATTTTTGTTACAATTACCTAATAATTAAATTACTCGTTTTCTTGGTCACGATTAGTTAATATTTTTTGTTACAATTACTTAATAATTAGTCACATTCTGTACAATTCACATAAAGTTACATTTAATCAATATTTTAGTCACAATGACATAACAATAGGTCACATTTACCTATAATTGGTCACAAGCATTATCAAGTCACCCGAACCTACCTCGACCCACCCCCCACCCAACCCTCCACCACACACCCCAATCCCCACCCCACCCTACCCCCAGCCCCACCCCAAGCCACAACACCTTCCAATACTTTCCTCCACTACTTACCACTTTCCTGCAACAGCCACAGCCACAGCCACCGCCACTAACACCTTCACCTTCACCTTCACCACCACCATCCCCCCTACCATCGTGTTCAAAAACCACCGCTTGAACCCAAACAACACCTTTCACCATCTCTAATTTTCACCTAGTAGTAAAGTTAACTAAAGTTAACATACAAATCTTGTGCAGACAAGGGCTCAACCTCAAAGTTATAATATTGATTGTCAAATTCATAGAACAGATGCTACATAATTCAAATCTTATCCAGGTGGTTATCAAACAACTCAGTACTATTGAAACTCAAGCTACCATTTTCTCAAACAACGCTGGAAGATGCCATCAAAGTCATTGTTCACTTGCTCGTTGTTGACTTATTATCAGTTTTAGCTTTACGCTCTTCTCGCTTTCTTTCATTTGTCGGAGAATGTATCATTGAATCTAAGCACGATTTCAGATTTGATTGTTCTTGGGAAACTGAAGTTTCTTCTCCTACATCAGTAGCTAGAATCAGAACTAGAACTAGAAGTGGATGCAGATCTACTAGCTACTGCTTCGTGCAACCTCCACAACCACCACCACAACCAACACGGTGAATCATCACCGTCACCACCACGACCGCCGATCTGCCTCCAATCATCAACACAAACCACCGTATCAACATCACCCCCTCTAGATACACATATACACAAACAAAATAACACTAAATACTAATATTTAGAGGGGTATTTGCGCAAACCTATCACCACCGAATCACCAATTCGACCACAACACACTCACCTGTGCGTAGGCGCCGCTGCCCCCGGAGGTCCACCGTGCACGGCGCTGCTACTGCTGGCACTCGTGTTCAACTCTGGTTTCGCCCTCAAGGTAAGCTTGTGATGCAGCCGGTGTTTTAGAGGAAGTGGTAGAGAGATGGATACAAGAGGGAGAGGGAGATGGGGGAGTTGAGAGACGGTGTCGGTGGGTATGTGTTTGGAGGAGTGAGCTCCAAAGCTGCCAAAATGTTTAATTAATTAAATTAATTAATTAACACCTGAGATTTGAAAAACATTTCAGCGGCCCAATAACTTTGAATTGTAACATTTAAGTACAGGTTTTGGTGCAATTTTCCCAAAAAAAAACCAAGAAACCTAGTTAAAATTTCACTTGGCCACTGAGATCATCAAATATAGGCTACTTACAGTTTGGGCTTTACATGACCAAAAAACAAGAACCCATTAATAATTAACCGCAAAAAGCTCAAAATTAATAGATATCATATCGCATATGCATCAGAATATTATTGTAATTACACATTAAGATGCACATATGAACTCAAAAACTTTATTAGAACAAGGCAGAACGGAAAAAAAAAAACCCAGTTAAAATTCTACCTGGCTGCTGAGATTGTCAAATATGGGCTGCTTACGAGACAGACTGAATTTTGAGAAAAGGCTCGGACAGTTTATCGACGGCAGGGAAGAAAGGTGGGGGAAATATTGTGAAATGAAGAAAAATGGGGAAGGAAGGTGGGGGAAATATTGTGAAATGAAGAAAAATGGGCTTAGTCTATGGATATATACGGAATTCTATAGGGACGACTTTTTTCTACTTTTAGGGATGTTGACTTAATTTACTATGCGAAATATACCCTTAAGTCTACGAATCGTGAAAAGTAATAAAGTGGACTAAGGAGTCCGAATAATCGTTCCCACGAGGACTGTTATTAATTACCAAAATATTTTAGTTCTAGACTCTATTTGAAAAGACGATTTTTGTTTGGTGTTTTAAAACTAAAATTAAGAAAATAATCTAAAGAATTAAATAGCAAAATTGTTTTGATTTTAAATACGATTATAAAGTAGTTGGGATTCACGATTTCACATAACCAATTAAATTAACTTCAATTCTAGTTTTATTTCCTAGATATGCATTCTTCAAATTCACTAATGTTTATTGAAATTCTTCTCTCGAGTTTAAATTAATTCTATCAAAATAAGTCAATCATATATCTCTACAGATGGTCCGAATATTCCTTATCTAGATGTAATAAATACAAGAATTCACACACGACCGCAATAATAACAAAATTATATCTCTATCTCTTGTCCAATTATCGGATTTATTACCTCGATCTAGATTATTAACTCACCTATCGGATTATGGGAATAACTCATTAAATCATAAATTAGTGGTCAATTAATTCACACATTAAACACAATAATAAATCAATACATGAAACAAATAATTAAAACAAAGGAATATAGAATTAAAGTAATCAACTAGACTACATCGTTCATCCCAACATTGAAATATAGTTACACATCATGTTTAAAGAACAAAAACAATGAGTAGTAGCATTAATTGAAAATAACATAAGAGAACGGAAGGCATGCACCAAGTTTCAATTCTCAACGTGATCTTCAACTCTCACCCTTTTGCAATGCGTTGATCTCCCAAGAATTCCACATGTGAAAAGATCAATTGTATGATGTTCTTAGGTAAGGCAAAGTTCCCAATTTCATGCCTCATAAGTTTTATTTATAAATGTTGGAGAAACCTAGGCAAAAGAGGCTGCAAATTTGTCAAAATTCGTGGAAAAAAGCCCAACCAGACTCCTAGCGGTGCAAGTTCCCATGATCACGCGGTGCAAGTTCCCATGATCACGAGGTAATGCCTAAAATTCTCGGGTGGATTTTTCATCCTCTTGCACGATCGCGTGGTTGACTTGCTATGAAATTTTCCATCTTTTCTCAGTTGTATAAGTTGGTCTCTGTCTTTTAAATTGTAGTTTTGTTTCTTCACTTTCAATTAAAGCAATTTTGTCCCCGTACTTTGGAATCTCCTCGATTTGCTCGTTTTAGCTTTCAAATTCTTCAATTGGGTCCTCCGACTTCTGATTTATCACTTTGGCACCATGTAAGTTTCCCGGTTGACATTATTAACCTCTCAATTACTCAACTTAGCTCTAATTAGCATCCAACTATGCATTTTCTCATCAATTTCTTCATTCTTCATCATTTTGGGATATTTTCTGAAATGTAAACAAATAAATACAAATTAAATAGCATTTACCCTAAAAAGATAATATAATAATCAAATTTTGACATATAAATAAGTGTATAAAATACACATCAAATACCACAAACCGGAATTATTGTTCGTACTCGAACAATGTAAAATAAAACTATTGAATCAAAATAGCAAAGTAACAAAATTTTTTCATGTCAAGATGTTTAGGATATGCCTCAATAACTCAAATCGATTCAAACTTCAGCAAGAATTAAGAAAAACAAAGTAAAATAAGTCTAGTTATCTCATGCTAGATTTTAAAGTGTGTGTAAATAGCCAATGTAAAACTCCTACTCATAGAAAGATATACTTAAAACTGTGTAGCACATTATGCACAATCGAGCCCGAATCCCATGTGATCAACCCTATTTATCTAATGATTTTCCTTTCAAAGCTCATGGATGATCACAATTTACTGCTTTTCTCTCACATCCCTGGATTTTATCTATGGTGCTTTTTCAATATTTTCTTTACTTTTTCCGCACAAGATAGTCAGAAATATGCTTGGACAACAAGCCAAAAGTGAGGATTCCCCAACTTTACACCTTTTATCTCCACAATTCAGTCAACAAGGCTTATACCAAGCAATTTTTCTTTTTATGGAATACTTTTTTTATTTTCTTTTTTCATGTACTTGTCTCTTACCATCTTTGTGCAATAATTTTCTCATTTACTTTCTACCCCCTTAGCGAGTTTTAGGTCGATGACTCCCAAGCCAAATGACTTTGGGGCACCAGGTTCAGAGAACCCCTCAAATTTAATTGCTTGAGTTACAAAGGCAACAAAAAAAGTTAAAGATGTTTGATTATCTTATGTGTAAGTTCACTCTCTCTTAAACTTTCTAATTGACCCCTGTAATGAACTTTGGGCTGATAGCTCCCAACTCAGTTAAGTTTAGGGTACCAGGTTTAAACAACCTTACAAGCTTACCCGAGTAACAAAGGCTATGAAGACCAGAATAAGACCTTTAGTATTTTTTGATTTTATGCTAGTTATGGTTTATACCCATTGACCAAACTGTTGTAATGGAGATGTGTTTTTGACTTGAAGCTTTCATTTGATAGCACTTGGATGAATTTAACCCAATTCTTGCATTGCCCAACTTGGTTCGAGGTGTTTTGATTGGTGTATTCCTTGCAAACAAAAGATAAGAAGCACTAGAAGTCATAAAAATCAAAGAGAAATAAATAAAGTTCAACACCAATACCCCCAAACTAAAAATAAAGGAATTTCATGAATTTTCAAAAATGGTCGACCACACATATTCAAGCCTCGACATTGTCTAGAAAAACACAAATTTTTTCAAGAAATATTTTGACATGTTAATGTTCACAGTATGATCTACAATATATTAAAAATTTAGATCATTTGGAGTTCAATAGGGTAGTGAAAAACAATGGAGAAGTAGGTAACGTGTGCTGATTTTCTGGTGCAATGACCGGCAGTGGCCTTGCAGTGGGGTTGCAATTGTGTAAGAATGATTTTCATGAATTTCATGTAATGTAATGATCCAAACCATGAACTAATCACACACAACCAGTAATAAACACATGATGAAGATATATGCTCAGACAAATTTCTCAAATTTGAACAAAAATGTCTTTGTGTCATTCCATAGAACACTTAATATATTGTGAAAATTCAGGAATATTGCATAAATTTAGGTACATGGATGAACCAAAAATCTACACCTAAATAAACACATTTCACATACTCCATAAACTAACCTAAACCCATGCTTCACAACTCACAATCTCAAATCTCATTAACTCAAAGAGAATTTCACAAATTTGAGTAAATTCAAAATGAAGTAAAGGATTTTTACCTTTGATTGATTTTTGAAAGTGATATAAGCAATGAAATTGATGCACTTAGTGTCAATGACATACACAAAAGATGAAAGATCATATTTGGAGTGATTTTTGGAGAGAACACGGTCATATGATGTAATGAATTGGAAGAATAGACACAAGACAATAAGTTTGTCGAGGTTTTTACCCAGGTTTGCTGCACAATCGCGTGGTATAATTTCTAGCGACCGCATAGATAAAATCATTTTTTATTGCTCTAGCGCGATTGCGGGGTATTTCTGTCGCACGATCGCATGGTTATTCCAACAAAACATAATTTTTTTGCTTGTTCTGAATTTCAAATCCATTTTTCACTCCCTAATCACTTCATGATCTATGTTATGTTCTTCCAAACCTCAACTTCATGATCTAATAAGTTTGTGTGTGAATTTGGAATGACGATGAAAACCTAGTCAAACTAAAACATGCGAAATCAAAAACATACCTAAACATGTAAACATCATGCAACAAGCAAAATTGTCTTAGCATGCAAACATGCAAAATACTTAAAACATATCACCTATCATGCATATATTTAAAAACAAGTAATGAATTAAATACTTAAAGCATAATAAATGTAAAGGAAGAAAATTGTGTTGCCTCCCAATGAGAGCTCCGTTTATAGTTTAAAGTCCCGCCTTTTTGTATTTCTTCATCATGGAGGCATGAATGATCCTCATGAAGCCTTGCAGTGCTTGCAATTGCCCACTTTGCACTTCTCGACCCTTTTTCTTACTTTCTTGAATTTTGAGGCCTTCTTTCCACTTGTTTGTTGAGGGATGTTAGGTTTTTCCTCTTTTTTGTCCCTCCATCCACCTTATTGCACTATAGCTTCCACTTTCCAGAAGCTTTCATTTTGCACATTAGGATCCTGTCTTGGAGTGATGCTAAAAGTTGCTTTCATCGTGCATTGTAAATATTGTTTAATTTGTTACATTTATTTATATATAGGACCGCATAAATTTAATTTGTTACAATTACTTTGTTTTATGTAAATTGTAATACTTTGAGGGTTATCTTAATCTTAATATCTTAATATAAAAGTAGAATACCGTCACCAAAATACACAAATAGTTTCCCGCAAAAAAAAAAAATCCCAATTTTAAATTTTTTTGCTAAAAAATAGCATATTAAATATTTTAGCAATTATTATTTTACATGTGTCATTAATTGCATTGGAATCCATGCTATGTTATTAATAACATCAAAATGTTATTTTTTCTACTTTATTATTATTCTTTTAATAATTATTGTATTATTTTGAAATCGAAAAATATGTAATATGGGTGTCAAATTAAAGATCACAGTAAGAGTTTAATGCACGATAACAAGTGAGAGCAAACGTAAATATATTGTCCGTAAAATCATATAAAAAAATAAAGGTAAAATTTTATTTTTTATTTTTATTTTTCCTCAATATCTAATTCATTTTAAATTATATCATTTAAATATTATGATGTTATCTATAATTAGTTAACTAAATTCATTTCAGTCATAGATAATTATTTTCTGTTCTTGTTTTTTCTAATCAAATTAAAAAAAAAAAATAACAACGATACGATTATTTAAGGTAAATCCAATTAAGTTAAGTTAATTTTACAAACTTAAAAGATTTCTTCAATTCATTCATCATTTTCACATTATTTTTATTTATTTACCGATTCTGTTCATTTGTCGATTATTCATTATACATTTAAATAACTAAAATATGCAAAATTATATTACATATTTTAACAATTAGTTCATATAATTTTTATTAAACAATTGAACAATCAGTCATTTTTATTAAAATAATAATGTAACAATATAAATAAAAAAATTGTCATTATGAAGAAAGAAGAATCAATTAATGTAACAATATTTATTAAAATTAATGATTATTTTTTTAGAAAAACACTTGAAACTAATAATTAATGCTTAAAAAATAAAATTATACCAAAAAAGTCTATCTTACACCTCTTTTTGGGAATAATATGATGAAAAATAATATATGAAAAGAAAAGCGTCGTTCTTAAGGAGAATATGTAAGTTGAGTTTTGCACATGCATTGTACGTGCCTAATTTTGTAGTTTAATTTTTTTTTTAAAAAAGAAAATTTCATTTATTGAACGTTAATTTCAAAAATGGAGTTGATATGTTCACGGTACAATTTCTAAAACACTTAATTCATGGTCTGTTTTCCAGTAAGGAGGTAAAAACAATTCAACGGTTTACAATTTTATTAAAATATTAAAAAAATAATTATATGTCGTAAAAAATGGTGAAACTTTATTTCTTAATTTTATTAGCATTTATAGATAAAAAGACTCACTATATATATTTTATTTATATTTTCATTAATAATTTTTTTATTGACATATAATAAAATATGCATTTAATTATGTTCAATTAAATGCATCGCATTTAGAAATTAAAAATTATTAATCATGCGAAAGATCTTTTGAGTTTAATTCTACGTTCGTGTACCACAAATCTTGAGGTTGATTTTTTACTTTCGTGCATTGTAAATATTGTTTAATTTGTTATATTTATTTATATATAGGACCGCATATGTTTAATTTGTTACAATTACTTTATTTTATGTAAATTATAATATTTTGAGGATTATCTTAATATTAATTTTAATCTTAATATCTTAATATAAAAGTAGAATAGCAGTCACCAAAACACACACATAGTTTCTCGAAAAAAAAAAATTCTAAATTTGAAATTTTTTTGCTAAAAAATAGAATATTAGATATTTTAGCAATTATTATTTTACATGTGTCATTAATTGCATTGGAATCAATGCTACACTATTAATAACATCAAAATGTTATTTTTTCTATTTTATTATTATTCTTTTAATAATTATTGTATTATTTTGAAATCGAAAAATGTGTAATATGGGTGTCAAATTAAATATCACTGTTAGAGTTTAATGCAAGATAACAAGTGAGAGCAAATGTAAGTATATTGTCTGTAAAATCATATCAACAATTAAAGCTAAAATTTTATTTTTTATTTTTCCTCAATATCTAATTCATTTTAAATTATATCATTTAAATACTATAATGTTATCTATAATTAGTAAACTAAATTCATCTCAGTCATAGATGATTATTTTCTGTTCTGGTTTTTTGTCATCAGATTAAAATAAATAAAAACGATACGAATATTTAAGGAAAATCCAATTAAGTTAAGTTAATTTTATAAACTTAAGATTTCTTCAATTCATTCATCATTTTCACATTATTTTTATTTATTTACTGTTTCTATTCATTTTTCTATTTTTCATTATATATTTAAATAACTAAAATATGCAAAATTATATTACAGATTTTAACAATTAATTAGTTTATATAATTTTTATTAAACAATTGATCAATCAGTAATTTTTATTAAAATAATAATGTAACAATATAAATAAAAAAATTGTCATTATGAAGAAAGAAGAATCAATTAATGTAACAATATTTATTAAAATTCATAATTATTTTTTTAGAAAAACACTTGAGATTAATAATTAATGCTTAAAAAATCAAATTATACCAAAAAGTCTATCTTACACCTCTTTTTGGGAAGAATATGATGAAAAATAATATATGAAAAGAAAAATGTCGATTTTAAGGAGAATATGTAAGTTGAGTTTTGCACATGTATTGTACGTGCCTAATTTTGTAGTTCAAATATTTTTTTAAAAAAGAAAATTTCATTTATTGAACGTTAATTCTAGAAATGGAGTTGATATGTTCACGGTATAATTTCTAAAACACTTAATTCATGGTTTGTTTCCCGTAAAAAGGTAAAACAATTCAACGGTTTACAATTTTATTAAAATGTTAAAAAATAATTATATGCCGTAAAAAATTGTGAAACTTTATTTCTTAATTTTATTAACATATATAGACAAAAAAAACTCACTATATATATATATTTTATTTATATTTTCATTAATAAATTTTTTATTGACATATAATAAAATATGCATTTAATTATGTTCAATTAAATGCATCTTATTTAAAAATTAAAAATTATTAATCATGCTAAGAATCTCTTGAGTTGAATTCCACGTTCGTGCACCACAAATCTTGAGGTTGATTTTCATTTTCGTGTATTGTCAATATTGTTTAGTTTGTTACATTTATTTATATATAGGACCGCATATGTTTAATTTGTTACAATTACTTTATTTTATATAAATTATAATATTTTGAGGGTTATTATTTCTATTCACGTTAGTAAAAAATGTTTGTACGAAATTTTTAATTTATTCTATACAACATATATTTGAAAAATTATATTATTTAATTTAAATTTGAGCAATTGTTTAAATATGTTTTGTCTATAGCAACTTTCGTGTATCACACGGGTATGAGCAATTACAAACTGTACAAACAATGTATTATTGAAAGAGCTTATCCAAAATTGATGAGAATTGTAATTTATTTATATTTTGAGCATTTGTTGACAGTCTGTATTATTAATCAAAACAAATTATGTGTTCAAATTTTTTTTTCCTATTTTGTAATGATATTTACAATAAAATCATTTCATATGCTTCTTTCGTGTAACTCACAGGTGTGATACTACTCATTCTTACAAACATGAATAGATTTGTACCCCAATCCCAGCTTTGGTATCAATTTCTTAGCTTTTTAATGAGAGTAAGAAATATTGATTTTTCGGAATGTCAACTTCAAGAGATTTAACAGTCTGTCAATCGACTTATTTGTCCACTTATTTGCAACCTTTGAATGCATCAACTTAGCTAAAAAGTTCAAAGACGAGAATGACAAAACATCAGGTAACAATTCTGAATGCAAAGCCTCGAATAACTCATCCCGCGGTGTATTCATCCTTAATTACATCATTTAAAACATCTGTCATCTCATCTCTTGTACAAATCCCTTCATTCTGTGTCGAAAAATTGACAGGCTCAACCTCACTCTCCCCGTGATAAATCTATTTCTCATAACTTTTCCAAAAGCTGTAACAGAAAATGTGTACCTCAACATCATCTACTAATTGCCACCTCACGTTTATACATTTTTTTTTGCACGGACATCTAATCATTACCCTATCATTTGCTAGAAGTCTTGCCATGTTTACAAATGCTTTCATACCTTTCCAAAACTCAATAGACTTTCCGTGTCTTCTATTCAACTTGATCCAATTCTTATCGATTTTCATTTTCACTTCATATTTGTTGCAACTGCAATAAAATAATACAAAATAAATATTAAGAGAATTATATATGTGACGTGAAAATTTATAAACACCTTATCACTTCAATACTAAATTAAGGAATGGGCCCTAACCATTTGACATTTGATTTACGAATTGCGAGTTACGTTAATATTTCTTGTCCACTCTTCTATTTTGCGTAAAACTTTTGATAACATCTCCCCTATATTCTCCTAAGTGCAAGCACTACGTTAAAACACAATCCACGCTTGGGGAATGAAAGGGAGACACTACAAAATTCTACACGCGAATATAGAAGCTATAACAAGAAAAAATTATAATAACGCAATTTGTAACTCACAAATCAATATCAAACTTTGTAAAACGGGACAATTCAAAGATTATTTTACAAAACACAAATTGTCCAATATGAGGAAGTGTGTGATCTATGAAATAATCTCCCAACGATTTTTTAAGTTGTATGAAAGTGCAATGAAGTGTATAGAATTACTACACATGTAATAGACAATAACTAAAATGATAATATGGAAAATAGGCATATCAAAAATCTTTAAATGAACCTCGACTTGAGATAATCGGATTCCTAATGAGAGAAGAGGGGGATGAGCCGATGAGAGAATCTAAGAATCATTTCGCGAGGCTGTTGATGAGAGAATATGAGAATCATTTCGCGAGGCAGAGGCTGAAAAATCTTTAAAAAGTATATTGAGACAACATAAGTCATCCTTGTAGGTATTCTTTGTTGTCCCTTCAGATTTGATGGGAGGAAAAAGGCGCCAACATTGTCGCCAATTCACGATATTTTATTATTGGGATGACCTTAAGGCGTCACTATTGTGTCCAATAGTCATAGAAACGATGGGATGATAGTTAGTTGTCTCTATTAAAATAGGGACGATTAAAAGCCGTCCCGATTAATATAGGGACGACTACATGTCATCCCTATTCATGAAAAGTTAGGGGTAAAATTAGTGTCAATTCACAGTATGTTTATAGAGACGAAATTTGATGTGCGTCCCTACAGGCTAACCATATAGGGACGATATTTATGTCGTCCCTATTGATGCTTTTTCTTGTACTGGCTGTGCTATATTCTGTTATCCACATGTATATGTTGTATGTATAGTTTTCACTTCTATAAATTCAGTTGTAATCAATTTTGAGCTATGAAAAATACAACCTGAAGAAATAACTTCTTCAAACTTTAACCACATTATAATTGTGGATGGTCAACGTGGTGAGTAGGTCTTTCGGCTGAACATTTGAGCCAAAGGTATTAAAAAAAAAAAAAATTGTTATTCAAAAAAAAAAAATTGTTATTCTTTATATTTACGTAGAAGTAATTTATTTGGATTTGATTAAAAATACAAACAGACAAAAGATATAATTATAGTTGTAGAAAAAGTGGACTTCAAGGCACAGAGTCCTAATTTCACAGGAATCTGACTGGATTCATGCATGATGGATAGTGATTTATATCTTCATCATCATTGAATTACCAAAATTCGTCAATGTTAGATTATTCAGCATTACTCAGGATTAAAGATTATTCAGCATTACTCAAGATTAAGACAGAAAAAATGATAGTATTTTAACTGTTTTGGTGTACCATTATATCCAATATTGAATTGACGAACAATAAAATAAAGCTATGTTGGGTGGCTATTTTAAATTGATTATTTGAGTTTTTTAGAAGAAATATGTGGTTAAAAATTAAAGAGAGAAATTGTATAATTAAAAAGTGATTTTGGAAATTGTGCAGCTTAAATTTCAAAGTAAACGGCAGTTGCCGAACAGAGGCTAAGACAAGAAATTTTAAAGATAAGATTTTATATTTAAGAAACTCGTTCTTCTAGTTCAAAAATTAGGTTTTTATTTTGAATATATAATTAAATTAGTAATTAAATAATTAATGTCATGGCTATATAATTTATGGTCACAAGTCATAAATTTTAAAGGTCACAAATTATCAAATTAATTAGTCACGATTTCTTTTTAAGGTCACAAATTATAAATTTTATAGGTCACAATATTTGATAAGTCACGACATCTTTTTAGGTCACAACTTATTTTTCGGTCACAATTTACTATCTCGTAAGTCACAACTTATTTATCAGTCACAAATCTTGAATTTTGTAAGTCACAACTTTTTCTCAGTCACAAATCTCGATTTTATGTGCTACAATTTTTACAATTTGTGGTCATAATTTACAAATTTCTTAAGTCACAACTTATTTATAAATCACAAAATCTCGAATTTGCAGGTCACAACTTTATCTCAATTTACAAATTTCAAGTTAATTGATCACAACTTGTCTATTAATCGGTCATAACCACATATAATTGGTCACAGACAAGTTATTCGCCACACCCCATTCCACCCCATCCCATCCTATCCCCACCCCCACCATCGACTATTTTGTAGCCAACACCACCGTCACACAGTAATTTCAAGGAGTCTGACTGGATTCATGCATGATGGATGCTGATTATATCTTCATCATCATTGAATCACCAAAATTCGTCAATGTTAGATTATTCAGCATTACTCAAGAATAAAGATTATTCAGAATTACTCAAGATTAAGACAGAAAAAATAATAGTATTTTACAATGTGTTTTGTAACGAAATCATTATAGTTTATAAATTAATTTATAAATCATACAATTTTTCTAATTACTTTTTAACTGCACATATTTTCTCTTTCTACCTTTCAACCACACATCTTACCCCAAAATAGTAAATAAACCAGTTTATAAACTGTTATAGTATTAACAAACGGTTGCTTACTATTTTGGTGCACCATATAATATCCAATATTGAATTGACGAACAATAAAATAAAGCTATCTTCGATGGATATTATAATAAGTTTAAATTGATTATTTGAGTTTTTTTAGGTGAAATGCGTGGTTAAAAATTGAAGAGAAAAAGTGTGTGATTAAAAAGTCAATTTGAAAATTGTGCAGTTTAAATTTCAGAGTAAACGGTAGTTTCCGAACAGAGGCTAAGACGAGTAAAAAATTTTAAAGATAAGATTTCATATTTAAGAAAGTTGTTCTTCTAGTTCAAAAATCAGGTTTTTTTTTTAATATATAATTAATGTCACAACTAAATAATTTATGATCACAAGTCGCAATTTTTAAAGGTCACAATTATCAAATTAATTAGTCACGATTTCTTTTTAAAGTCACAAATTATAAATTTTATATGTCACAATATTTGATAAGTCATGACATCTTTTTAGGTCACAAATTCTAAAAAATTAGGTCACAACTTATTTTTTGGTTACAATTTACAATCTCGTAAGTCACAATTTATTTATCAATCACAAATCTCGAATTTTGTAGGTCACAACTTTTTCTTAGTCACAAATCTCGATTTTATGTGTTACAATATTTATAATTTGTGGTCATAATTTACAAATTTCTTAAGTCACAACTTATTTATAGATCACAAAATCTCGAATTTGCAGGTCACAACTTTATCTCTATCGAAAATTTCAAGTTAATTGGTCACAACTTATCTATTAATTGGTCACAAACAAGTTATCCGCCACACCCACCCCACCCCACCCCATCCCATCCCATCCAATCCCATCCTATCCCCACCCCAGCATCGACTATATTGTAGCCAACACCACCATCACACAGTTGTCGTCGCCGTTGCTGGCCACTGCCACAACCTCCACCATAGTTACAAGCAGTTCCACGACACCACCACACCACAACCACACATCCACATCGCCATCATTGCAACCATATCACCACCACGACACCACCACAACGACCAGGTTGCCACCACGACTCACAACCACAAGATGCAACTACACAAGCACATCACCACCACCACCACCACTGCCACCCTAGCCATAACCAAAACACAAAGATGAAGGAGAAGAAGAATAAAGTTCCAACATCGCCACCACCACCGTCGCAGCTGTCACCAAAAAAATTACCACCTCTGGTGCACCACAAAAAATATTACCAACACCACCACCATCACCATCACACCGTCACCACCAACGTATCACCACCACCGCCCGTGCCAACCACCACTAACAACGCACCACTTTATTTAAAATATTTGAAATCTCGCCAGACGACAATCTCATAGATCGCATTGGTTCTGGTCCTTGCATATCATTGCCAAAAATACATTATCTCAGCACCACACTCCACCACCCCCAGCTAGGGATGGCAATAATACTCACGAACCCGATACCCGATGGAGACCCGACATAAATGGGCGGGGATTACCCGACTAAATGGGTTCGTGGGTAGGGTATGGAGGTAAATTTTAAAACCCGACATGGGTATGGGTCGGGTGTGGGTTTTACTACAATACCCATACCCGACCCGCATACCCATTAATTTCCTTTAAAAATTATAAAATCTAAAACAAAAGTGATTGTTTAAAAAAAAATAAAAAATAGAACCCAAATATCTATTGACATTGTTATCATCTAAACCTTAATATGTTTAAACTATTGACTTTGTTAACGTCTAAAAAAATTGTTCAAATTCGCTTGTATAATTTCAACATATAACAAACTTTTTTCAACTCAAATTCAAGTGAAGCCCAATATTTAACTGATTCAAGTTAATCAGGAGCACCTATAACCTATTTATAGCCTAAGAAAATAATAAAAAAATAAATAATTAGTAATGGGTTTTAAATAGGTATAGAAGCAAACCCGCCTCCGCCCGCACCCGACCCGCAATTTTTAAATGGGTATATGGGTAGGGTATGGAGGTTGTAAATATTTAGTGGGTAGGGTACGAGTTTGGCAAACCCGACCCATTGTCATCACTACCCCCAGCTAGAGCTTAAGCCACTGGCACCATGTAACCATACCACTACCGCTACCACACACATTCACACACCACAAGAAGTAGGTTGAACAACATCGATTCCTTGCAAGCCTTTTCCCCCGGAGAAGAAAGGTTTATGCGTAGCCAGAGAGAAAGGGCACGGTAGGAGTGGAGAGAGATTGGTGGATAATATATTTTTGTTTTCTTCATGTAGTTTTTGACATTAATAATAAAGTAGTAGAAAATAGAATATTGACCTGAATTTTGAATTAATTAGTTGTAAACTTGAGTTTTGAATTTAGAAGTTAAAAACCATGTTTGTGTGTAATTTCCTCTATTTTTATTTTAAGTTTAGTTTTGACAACTGTATTTTATAATCTCAATCTTGATCCAATGTCATTATTATAAGAGCATCTCCAATGCACTTCGTCAATTGGAAAAAAAATTGACACGTCAGCAAATTGATGAAATGTGTTAAAAATGTCTCTCCATTGCACAATATTAATTACAATGTTAACCTGACATGATTGGAAAAAAATTGATAATGTCGAGTACTCTGTCTACATATTGACGCTTCGTCTGACTGAATGAGTCAGCATTAATTTATTTTATAATTATTTTAACTATATTAAAAAAGGGACGTGGACATTATGACATGAAGATTTCCTTTGAAAATCATCTATGATCAAAAACTTTTTAATTACTTTCATTCAAAGTTTTCATGATTATATTAAATTTAAGATTAACAATTTAAAAAGAAAATATGCATTTTAATAAATTTAATATATCAATAAAAATTATCACTAAATAAAGTTCTACAAAAATATCTTAAAAAAATAAAAATAAAAAATAATAATTTAAGATTAATAGATAATTTTGTCTGTAATAATTAAAAAAAATCTCATAATTAAATTTAATTACCAAAATAAAGTATAAAAATGAAATATAGTCCTAGAAAATAACATTTATAGGTTATATTAACGAAAATTTTAATATTATATTAATCATTTTGTGAATAAGTTATTATTTTTAAATTTAAAAAAATGCTACGTAATCAATAATATTTTAGTGTAGACGGAACTATTGGAGATGAAATTTAAGACTTCTTCGTCAATTTATTCACGTTCTCTAGAAGCAGGGCTGTACTTGAGAAGAGGCCTCTGCCTTCGGCCCCACAGTTAAGGGAGCCCATTTTTTTGGGTTTTTTTCTTTTAAAACCCCTTTTCCTGAGTTTTTCAATTTATTTGTTGTTGAATTTAAGTTAACAAATTTAGTTTAGTAAAATTCTTATAAATGAAAAAATAAAAATTATTACTTGCTATAATTTAAGAGCTCAAATTCTGAAACTCGCCTTTGATCCACCAAACTACAAGTGCGGCTCTGTCTAAAAGTACGTCAATTTCATTAACACGCGTCAGCTCCAATTGACCTAGCGCATTGGAGATTCTCTAATGATTGTTTTAGTTACTAATTAATGGAATTATAGGTAGGCCACATTGTTAAGCAATCTTTATCAGAAAGAATATAAGTACTATTTTATCATCAAGTACCCTTTCCTTCAAAGTAATGGCCGATGAAAAATTCAGCAAAGACTACCTGGTACTAAAACCAGAAGAAGCTAGTCCCTTGGATTGCATCAGAATCTTGTGTTCAAGTTCAATACATGAAAGGGATTTCTTCGACACCTCTGAAGGTGCCACCGTGAGAGGATTTCGACATCGGTGGATCATTTTTGTCTCGGTCGTGATGCAGAAGCTATTCCTTTGGTTGAAAGAACCCGTGTCGGAGATAGGGTCACTGTTAGAGCTGATGCTAAATTATCCGCCGTGTAATGGTGGCTGCCGCATGCTTTTCTTCAATCTGCTAACAGGTTAATTACGTATATATAGTTCTTCATTATTTTCTCTGTTGTCTACTCGTGCATTTACAATTCTTATAATAGGCAAAGGTGAGACTAGAATTCGAGATCCCTATCTAATCTGAATCACCTTGTTTAAAAATTAATTAAAGTTGTGTTTGTTGAAAGTTTTATATTTAAAAAACATATTTTTTATGTTTTGGAGGTAAGATATGTAGTTGAAAAGTGAAGAGAGAAAATATGTATGGTTAAAAAATGATTTAGAGAATTGTATTATTTAAAAATATATATATATATATTTTATAGTTTATCAATCAGAGGTTAAAGAATATATATTTTCTCCCGTTTTAATTTGTTGACCCCCACAAAAAGGGCCTTTTTTGTAAGGGTAAAATATATTAAAATTCAGAAAAATTGAAAATTTTTTGGTCTATATTACTCTAAACATCAAGAGCTTCGATATGAGTATAGTTTTGCTATATAACTTTTGTTATTTTAAAAGTTACTTATTTTTAGTAATAAACTGCTTAATTATCTGTAAAATAAGTAACTTTTGAAATAATTAAAATTATATATCAAGATTATAATCATGTCAAAGCTCTCAATGAATGGAATAATATGGACAGAAATTTTTTATATTTATCAATTTTATATTCGAATATTTTACTTCACAAAAAGAGAATAACCAAAATCTTTTGTGAGATGTACAAATTCATACTCAGTTCTCTTCAACAGCTGCTCTTATCAAATACTTCGAATTTTATGGTCTGCAGGAAGGTTAGTGAGGCCAGACAATTCTTCGCCAGGGTTCAGATCATTTGTTGGAAATCTGGACACCAGGGTAAAATTAGACAGAAGCATTAAAAATGGTGATAACCGATACATTTCATCTCTGGCTATGATGGCATCAAAATTATCCTACGAAAATAAAGCCTTCATCCAAAAGGTCATTAGAGATCATTGGCAGGTAAATTTAAGGGCAATTTGCACCCCATTCTTCGACTCCTGACCTAAAAATTGACGCATATATATATGCCCCCATTTTATTACAAATCTTTAGTTTTTCCGTCTCAATAGCACGACTTGAACATGACCCGAACAATAATCTTATCAACCAACTTGGTGTTTCATTAAACCCCTTATGGGGTGGTTGAGTTGGTGAGCGCAAAGGTCTTTGGTCACAGTTTCGATTTCTCTTGCCAACACTTTCTCGATCGAGCTTATCGCACCGGACTTGCCTAGTGCGTGATTGACGTGATTTGTAAGCTATTGTGTCAGCCTGAAGGTTTACTCATTAATGGGAATTTTAGCTCCAATTTTCCGAAACTTACTCATTGTTAAGCTTTCTAGTGGAATCGTTAATCTTGCATTTAATTGTGTTCTTAGTGTCTTACATCTTGGTCCCTTCAAAGTATTTTTGGTCTTTTGTATTTGATTTTATCACACTCTTATCAATAATCAATAACAAGAAAAAAGAAGCAATTCAATTTCAAATGGTTTGAGCGCCAGAGTAAAAAATTTCTATAAATATGTTAGTTTTCTACCAGCAACTGCTCATGTACATACTGATTTATGTTCTTTTCTTCACCCAATTGACAGATGAAATTCATGGAGTTCTACAACTTTTGGAACGGTATGTAAGAAGTTATTTGGAATTTTGACTTCTTAATTTGTACGTAATTGTGTGCTTGGTAAATCATTTATACACCAATTTATGAACAATATTTCTAAAACCACAAATATTTTTTCAAACCATGCATTTTTTATCTTGAAAACAACAACATTCCATTTATAAACGGAATCAAGACTTCCAAACAAGCCCTAAATAAGAAATTTATTTGAGGGTAAACAAATCTTTGTGTAGGTCGAAGTTAGAGATAACTCTAAAAGGTGATTTAATTAATTAACATCAAGTTTTTTTTTTAAGGGTAATTATATTAGCACTACAATTTTTTTTTTATTATTTATTTAATTTTTTTTTTTTTGCACCACGTTTTAATTGTACTTTAGATTCTCAATCTTCACTCGTTATAGCAATTATGTCCCTAACTTTTTTTCATAACATTAATACTTTGTTTATTTAGTAATAGTTTATGTACAAAAAGTCCGTGTAAATATGTAAAATAACTTATTTTTCCATTATATTTTTAATAAATAAAGAAGTAAGAAATTTATTTTCTACTCATTTGAAAGTATGAAAACAGATTATTTTCCCATAAATCTTCATCAATGAAGACATATACTAATTAAAGAAACATTAAAAAAAAAAAAAAAAAAAACTTATGAAAACAATTGCTACAATGAAAAAATATTGAGGAACTTAGCTGCAATTATATTGTATCACTTCTAATTGCATTAAGGTCCTCAATTTTTATTGTAGCCCTTATGTCTTTAACTATTTTCTATCGCATTATTATTCTGCAACTTTGATTACTTAAAATTTGTAGTCTCTAATAACTGTTTCCAACCAAAAGTCTGTTGGGAGGAAGTAAAACATCTTCTCTGTCAACATTTCTAAAAATAACGAGTACAAAAATGCAATAAAACTGTTCTCTCATTTTAAAGCACACCGGAAATATTTCGACAAAAACCGTATCAATTCTGTGATGTTCTAATTAATGGGAAGTTGAAGATGAGAGTTCGGCAAAAACACGTTAAAGACATAAGGGCTAAAATGATAAAAGATTGGAAACCTTAATCGCAACAATAGTTTTACAACAATAGTTTTATCAATCTTTTTTACCAAAATAAAAAGGCGCACGCTCGCGCGCGCGCGCACACACATATATATATATATATTAAATTTGTACATTTTTGCATATGATTTTCGCGTCTCTGATCTCCCATTAATAAACGATCTCCCATTAATAAACGAAACATTTCAAATTTTAGAGACACGAGGAAATTTTGATTTTTTTTTTTTTAAACAAAAAAACCCTCGACTATCAAAAAATAATATATATTTTTTGGTACATGGAATAAAAATTACATCCCTTTGGACACTCTTATGCAATTCGTCCATACCTTTGATTTTTTGACAATTTCATCCTCACATTTACATTTCTTTGCTGAAAACGTCTTTACCGTCCAAAAATCCGTTAGTTGACCAAATAATCATATTTTGACCATTTTATGAAGGACAAAAAAGTCATTTTAACATTATTTAACTTAAAATTATATAATAAAAAAATGGCAAAATGAAAAAAAAAAAAAAAAAAAAATTATAATTATTCATCTTCCCCTTCACTCCCACACAACCATCACCACAATCCAACCCATCCCATCATAAAAAATCGAGGTATATCGGTGGTGAAAGTGGTGGAGAGAGTAGCATTGATCAGACCTTTTGTCAAATTCATAGCCATAGGTGGGTTATCAACAATTAGTTAAGATAAAGGTTTGGCAACATTACTTTTACATTTCATTTCTAAGAATCAAATCATCTGTGCATTTTCTAACATTTTATGCCCCCGGGAAAAGTTTATTTGAGGTATTTGGGCTATACAACTATTTTGTTGTCTTAAAAGAGTGCATTATTTTGACGATGAGTCTCTATAGCACCCAAAAAAAAAAAAAAAAACTCCAAATTCATGACCAAGGTATACCACTTTCATCACTATATACCTTGATAACCATCAAATTCATGACTGGGGTATAACCATTTATCTTCCCCGGATATTTTGTTCAATGGGATGGGTTGGATTGGGTGGTGGTTGTGTGTGAGTGAAGGGGGACATGAAGGGGAAGATGAATAGTTATAATTTTTTTATTTTTCATTTTTTTGTTATATAATTTTAAGTTAAATAATGTTAAAAAGACTTTTTTACCCTTCTTAAAATGGTCAAAAGATGATTATTTGGTCAACTAAGAGATTTTTGAAATGTAAAGACATTTTCAGCAAAGAAATGTAAAAAGGTGAGGATGAAATTATCAAAAATTTAAAGGTATAGACAAATTGCACAAGAGTGTCCAAAGGTAGGGATGTTTTGCGCCAGTTACCCTTTTCCAAATACATTTTTTCCTATTCTAAATAATCTTACCGAAGGATTCTCAAGAGTATTCTCATTGATATTACTTTAAAGAATTGCGTTTAGTTTATTAGATCAGGAATCTGTCATAAAAGTAATTAAAAATAAAAATCAATATGACCAAATTATTTTTAGGTAATTTGCTACAATCAATGATTAATAACAAAATATTGTTTTTTGTAAGCACAATTTATAATTTTACTATTATAATTATTCTTTCAAGTCCCTTTAGAGTAAGGCCCTGTGTTGATTGAGTGGAAGAATGTTGAATTAATAAATTAAATTAAATCTTCTAGAAATATTCTATTCATGAACTTAGTAAAATATATGAATGTGTCTCCTGAGTTTTATGTATGTACTTGGATAGGTGATGTTTAGAAATTAAATATTGATGCATGCAATAATGTAGGTTCATGGTGTGTATCACCTATAAATACCCATGTATCATAGACATTTGAATATGTCATGCAGAAAAGTAATATAAAATTCTGAGTTTACTCCACTCTTCTTTTGTTCCTCAAGTCTATATGCCACTACAATAAAAATGAGCTTTTGCAACACTTAAAAGACAATATTCAATCGTTCAATAATTATATATTGCTAAAGGGACCTATCGCAATATTTCGATGAGTGAATGTTGCGATTGGTGTTAATAATTGAGAGCGAGTGAATGTTGCTAAAAGACTCTTTTGTAACTTTTTAGCAAATGTTGCAAAACAGCAGCCTTTTGTAACATTTAATAAACGTTGCAAAAGATTGCTCTTTTTGCAACGTTTAATAAAACGTTGCAAAAGAGCCATTGTTTTTAGAAATTAAAAGCTTGAAGAAAGATGTCGAACGAACGTCATTTGTTGTTCCATCACTAACAAATGACAACTATGATAATTGGTGTATTAGAATGAAGGCTTTGCTTGGAGCCAATGAAGTATGGGATTCTGTGGAGGATGTTGTCGAAGGAAATGATGCAGTCATGAAGAAAAGATGTTCAATAAAGATGTTGTGGCAACCACCTCCAAGCAAGCATGGGATATTCTTCAAGCTTCAATTAAAGGAGTTGATAAGTTAAAAAGGTGTGTCTCCAAACATTAAGAGGAGAGTTTGAATCTCTACATATGAAGGACTCCGAAACCATTTCGGATTATATTTCAAGAGTTTTAGCTATTACCAATTAAATGAAGAGATTTGGAGATGATATACAAGATGATTGGATTGTTGGCAAAATTTTGAGGTCTTTGGATCCAAAATTTAATTATGTTGTTGCTATAGAGGAATCTAAAGACTTGGATACCATGACCATAGATGAACTTGGTAGATCATTGCAAGCTTATGAAGAAAGATTAAAGAAGTCGGTTCAAGAATCGGTACAACATGCTTTGAAAGCAAAGTTACATTTGAAAGACAAGGAGACAAGTCATGGCACATCCCAAAGAGGTAGAGGACGAGGTCATGGTAAAAATCAAAGTTGAGGCCATGGAAGAGGAGGACGAGGTGAAAAATACTAATCAAATAATGATTCAAGCCAAAACTTCAGCTAATGAAAAGGTTATGCACCAGGTAGAGGTGTAAAAGGAGGAGGATTTAGGCCAAACCAATTGAGGTATGACAAATCAAATGTTGAATGTTACAATTGTCATCGTTTTGGCCATTTTTCATGGGAATATAGAAATAATGAGGAGACGGCCAATCTCGTGGAGAGCA
Organism: Ligustrum vulgare; assembly: GCA_963555705.1. Taxonomy (NCBI): domain Eukaryota; kingdom Viridiplantae; phylum Streptophyta; class Magnoliopsida; order Lamiales; family Oleaceae; genus Ligustrum; species Ligustrum vulgare. The sequence goes on along the minus strand of OY743173.1, from coordinate 32,920,293 downwards.
ACAATAATAAAAATTATATAGATTCCACTTTGCTTCTCGTATGCAGAAATGATCAAGAAGAAAAGAATAATAATAAGTGGTATCTTGAATCTAGCGCAAATAGTCACATTTTTGGTAAGAAAATCCATTTGTGGAGCTAGATGAATTCGTTGGTGGTAACATAACTTTTGGAGATTCTTCAAAGGTGCAAGTAAAAGGGAAAGGTACGATTCTAATTCGGTTGAAACATGGAAGAAATCAATCCATCTCTAATATCTTTTATGTGCCAAATATAAAAAGCAACATTTTGAGTTTGGGACAACTCTTGGAGAAGAATTATGACATTCATTTGAAAAATAGAAGTTTGTCGATGAAAAATGAACATGGGAGATTGTTAGCTAAGGTGCCCATGACAAAGAACTAAATGTTTTTACTAAACATTCAAAGTGATGTCCTGATGTGCTTGAAGTCTTGCTTCAAAGATCCTTCATGGCTGTGGCATTTGAGGGTTGGACACTTAAATTTCGATGGCCTAAAATTGATGAGCAAAGAAAGATTGGCGAGAGGATTTCCTTCCATAAATCATCCAAATCAACTTTGTAAAGGAAGTCTTTTTTGAAAGCAAGCTAGAAAGTGTTTTTTGAAGGAGTCCTTGACTCGAGCTTGACATCCACTGGAGTGATCCACTCAGATGTCTGTGGACCTATCATGCCTTCATCATTGGGTAAGAATACTTATTTTGTGATTTTAGTTGATGATTATTCTCGGAAAACTTGGGTGTATTTCTTGAAGGAAAAATCGGAGGTGTTTAAGACATTCAAGAAGTTCAAAACCATGGTGGAGAAACAAAGTGGCTACCAAATCAAAGCTCTTTGGTCTGACTGAGGTGGTGAATTCACATCAAATGATTTCAAAGATTTTTGCTAGAAGAATGAAATTCGATGTCCAATGACGACTCCATATAAACCACAACAAAATGGAGTTGTAAAAAGGAAGAACCAGACCATTTTTAACATGACAAGGAGTATGTTGAAGAGCAAAATATGCCGAAGGTGTATTGGGCTGAAGCCGCTTCTTGTGTAGCCTACTTGATGAATCGATGTTATAGAAAAAGTGTTCATGGAAAAACACCTCAAGAAGCTTGGAGTGGTTACAGGCCAAACATGTTTCACTTGCGAGTTTTTGGAAGCATTGCCTACACACATGTTCCCGATGAAAAACGTACAAAGCTTGATGATAAAAGTGCATGGTATGTTTTCATTGGTTATTATCATAGCTCGAAAGGCTATAAATTGTAAAATCCAAGAAAAGGGAAAACTATTGTTAGTAGAGATGTTGAGGTTGATGAAGGCGTCGTTTGGGAATGGAATGTTAAAGAAGAAGACAAAAAATACAGCTCGTTCTTTGATGATGATGATGATGAAGAAGAATTCGTGGAACAGCCTGTTGCTCTGCCACTAACACCTCCGCCACATAATGTGCAAATTGATGATGCAAGCTCGAGTGAAGGGCTTCGAAGATCTAGACAATTGCAAGAATTGTATGAAACCACTGAGGAGGTAACAAATTTGAGTAGATTTACTCAATTTTGCTTATTTGCAGAAACTGAGCCTGTAGGTTATGATAATGCTACTCATGATAAAAAATGGTGGAATGCTATGGATGAAGAAATCATGGCAATCAAGAAGAATGATACTTGGGAGATGGCATCACTGTCAAAAGGAAAAAGTGCAATTGGAGTGAAATGGGTGTATAAAATAAAGAGGAATGCAAAAGGAGAGGTAGAGAAATACAAAGCTAGATTGGTTGCGAAAGGATACAAGCAAAAGGTCGGCGTTAACTATGATGCGGTATTTCAACCATAGTTCGCCATGAAACTATTTGGTTGATCACCGCCCTTGCGGTCCAAAATCATTGGAAAAATCATCAAATGGATGTAAAATCCACTTTCTTGAATGGTTTCTTGGAGAAAGAAGTCTACATTGAGTAACCTCTCGATTATGTGGTAAAAGGACAAGAAGATAAAGTGTTGAAGAAAGCTCTCTACGTCTTGAAGCAAGCTCCTCGTGCTTGGAATAGTAGAATAGACAAATATTTTTAAGCAAATGGATTCATCAAATGTCTATATGAACATGCTTTATATGTAAAATTGGATAAAAATGGTGATATGTTACTTGTTTGCATATATGTGGATGACTTGATTTTCAAAGTATATAATCTGAAGATGTTTGTTGATTTCAAGAAAGCTACGGCAAAGGAGTTTGAGATGATGGACATTGACTTGATGTCCTATTATCTTGGCATTGAAGTGAATCGAAGCGAAGCAAAGAGATGATTGAATTTTCATTTATCAAGAAAGGTATGCTCGAGAAGTTCTCAATAAATTTGAGAAGGAAAATTGCAAGCCGATTAGCACCCCCGTGGAATGTGGAGTTAAGTTGCATCAAGATGGTGATAGAATTGATCACACATATTTTAAATTTCCTGTTGGAAACTTGAGGTACTTGACTTACACAAGACTATTCTCTTTGACATTGGACTTGTAAGTTCACACATGGCAGCTCCAACTACATCACATCTGATAGTGGCCAAATGAATACTTTGGTACATTAAAGGTATGCTTGATTATGGAGTTTTCTACACTCATTCTCATGATTTCAAGCTTGTTGGGTATAGTGATAGTGATTGGGCCGGTGATGTTGATAATCTAAAGAGTACCACCTTGTTTTTTTTTCATGGGATATTCGGCGTTTGCTTGGAATTCTAAGAAACAAACTATTGAGACTATCACGTGTGAAGCGGAATATGTTACAACTGCTTCTTGTGCTTGTCATGCTATTTGGTTGAGAATTTTATTAAGGGACCTTTATCTATCACATGAAGATGCAACCGAGATCTATGTTGATCCGCAATAGCATTGGCGAAGAACCCAATGTTTCATGAAAGAAGTAAGCATATTGATACCAAATATCATTTTGTTCGAGATCTCATTTCTAAAAAGGAATTAAAGCTCGAGTTTGTGAAGTCACAAGATCAAGATCAAGTTGCAGACATCTTCACAAAGCCTTTGAAGTTTGATGTTTTTCAGAAGCTGCGTGTTCTTGCACTTGGAGTGATGAATTTAGTTTTAGGGGGGGGGGGGGGGTGACGAATTAATAAACTAAAGTCAATGTCCTAGAAATATTCTATTCATGAACTTAGTAAAATCCATGAATGTGTCTTTTGAGTTTATGTATGTACTTGGCTAGGTGAATGTTCAGAAATTAAATGTTGATGCATGCAATAATGTAGGTTCATGGTGTGTATGACCTATAGTAACCCATTTATCCTGGACATTTGAATATGTCATGGAGGAAATTAATATAAAATTCTAAGTTTACTCCACTCTTATCTTGTTCTTCAATTTCTATATGCTCTCCAGATTCAAACAAAGAAGATTATAAATTGATTTCATAGTTTTTTATTTACTCTTATTTCATTTAAAAGTCTAAACTTTTAGAACTAAATCTTGTACAGATTACGAGGAAATGAACACTGCAAGAGCCATTATGTTTGAAGATACAGATACCGACAACAATAACCTAATCGTGGTAGCATTTAGGGGGACAGAACCGTTCGATACCATTGCATGGCGCACAGACATCGACATCTCGTGGTACGAGTTTCCAAGCATTGGAAAAATCCATGGAGGGTTCCTGAAAGCTCTAGGTTTACAAAAGATTGGAGGATGGCCTAAGAAAATCGAGTTAAACTCAAATCAAAATTTTTTTGCCTATTACACAATAAGGGAAAATCTAAGAACCCTAATCCATGAAAACAAGAATGCCAAGTTTATATTGACAGGTCACAGCCTTGGTGGGGCATTAGCAATTTTGTTTGTAGCTATATTAACTATGCATGGAGAGGAAATGTTGTTGGATAGATTGGAAGGAGTATACACATTTGGTCAGCCAAGAGTGGGAAATAAGCAATTTGGGGAGTATATGAAGGAAAAAATGAGAGTATTTGATGTGAAGTATTTAAGGTATGTTTATTGCAATGATATTGTGCCTAGATTGCCGTACGATGATAAATCATTCTTGTTTAAGCACTTTGGGGCATGTCTATACTTCAACAGCTGCTACAAGGGGCAGGTGAGATTTTTTTTCGTATTGATATTGTAAATAAAAGATAAAATAACTTGCATTTAGGGGTAAAGCCAGCACCCAACAAGCTCCTGTGACCGCGAGTTATCGCTTTGTCATAAATTTTTTTTCTTTATATTTGACTGTCGCTCGACGAGCAGTCGTTTATTGACCAATTGTGCTCACTTGGATCTACTCACGTTCATTTGAATTCCTGAATTTACTACTACTTATATTATGTATACTAACACATTACTTGCTTTGACTAATATGCAGGTTCGAGAGGAAGAACCAAATAAAAACTACTTCTCGTTGCTATACGTATTACCGAAGATTTTAAACGCATTTTACGAGCTCATTAGGAGTTTAATATTGCCTTGTAGAATGGGTGTGGAATATAAAGAAGGATGGTTGATGAAAATATTTAGGATTGTTGCATTGGTGCTTCCTGGATTAGTAGATCATTTTCCTCAAGATTACAACAATTCCACTAGACTTGGGAATTTACCAACAATTGTCTATGTCCAAGAACCATATGAAAATCTGAAAGAAGATTGAATTAATGAAACTCATTTATTTTTGTAAAATTGTATATTTTTTTCTATCTGTTAACCTTTGCTTGCTTGATAGATGGATCATGCTTGTATTATATTATAATGAGTAAAAAAACATAGAAGCCCGCTGGAATTTCGAATTCTCTTGGATATAGAAATTCTTATACAGTCTTTTTATTTGTTGGTACACTATCAATGAAATCATTAGCAAGTTTGTGCTTTCGATTAACTGCAAAATCACAAAAAAATGGAGCAATAGGGGCGACTTTTTATGGACGATCACATATACCATTTCAAAAGAGAATTACAATAGTAAAAGAAACAAAAATAAAAAATTAATATTTTCACTAAAATATGTCGCCCCTATAGGTGTTCGTAAAAATAAAAGTAATTCATTTTCCCCTCTCAAGTACCTCCCCCAGCTTTAGGCCGCCAAAGTCAAGTACCTCCCTTCCATGCCACTTCATTACCACAATTTTTGAACCCTACCAGCCCTAAATCTCCATTGTCAAGCCAGAAACAGTACCATTGTCAAGCCCTATCAGGAACTTGAACATCAAAGCTCCACACCTGTCATCGATGAATCTCTGATTAATTTCTAAATTATGGGTTGTACATTTGCGGGTATTCATTCTATCAACGTTGAACAACACTACTCTCTAACAATTTCTTCTCTTTTATTATCTCAAACATCAAATCGTATAATGGCAATGATCCTCTTCTCCCGTAGATCCGGTAAAACAATAAATATAAAGGCCCAGAATTTTTTTCTATTCTTGTGTATAATTTGTGTATTTTTCTATACTAATGTGTTTGCCTTTTTCAGGTCTTTTAATCATATTTTATTGTGTGAATTGAAATCTTGGACTTTCCTAGGTAGTTTGATAAGTGTATTTTATATACTTATTTAGCTAGTTAAATTAGGATATTACATTTTCATTTTAGAATAAATACTACCTTATTTTTTTTTTATTTGTGCTATTCAGTTTTATCCCTAAGTCGAAAGAATGAATCAATTAAAGTGAATAAATGTCAATTGGAGTGCAAATCGGATTAAAGGTTAATTTGACCAAAGGCATATTTTAGGAACTCCAGACCTACAAACGTTTATACATCCCTATATTAATCTTTCCATTCTCAAATTACTCTTGAGCAATTTTTGTTTCTATGTAAATGTCAGGATTCCTATAGATTTAAGGTTAGAGATTATAGAGTCAGTCCTAGGTTCGATTGCATAAAAATAACTCACATATCCCAAGTACATTCCTACACAAGTAAAAATTCTACATTGGCTATGTGTTCAGTTTCCATAAAGTCTAACATAAGTAGTTAATGAAAATCAAGTACAAATATTGGGTTGATCCATTTTCAATTAAAACATCAAAAATTATTCCAAAAATCACAAAATTTTCAAAAAAAAAAAAGTTATTTTACAAATAAACTAATATTTACTCATTTAGAAAATAAAATTATACACAAAAGTATCTTAAAACAATTAGAGAAAAACAAAACGACAAAAAAAAAAAAAAAAAAAATACTCAAAAGTCGGGTTTAAAAAATCAGGTGGTTTCAATTTTCTTGTTGAACCGGTTGAAAATCGCATTTCCGGTCAGTTTCAAGGAGGACCAGTTTTTCTATCGGTTCTCGATTTTACTGGTCGAACTGGTTGGTCCGGTCCGATTTTCTAAACCATGTTCCACACCAAGCATTTAGAATTAGATAAGTCCTCAAAAGATTTAATGTAATCGGTTCCCCATTAGACCAGTCTAATGGTAGCAGGAGTTTAAGAATCATTGTACTTATCCCCTAGGTATATGGTTTGAATCCTGCGGAAGGCAAAAAAACCCACTGCTAGATCCCTGGGGGAGTGGGAAGTCCATGAGTGCTATGCCCAATGAGATCCTGCAACTCAAGGCCAGTGAGACTACCGGTCATTACAGGTATGTTCTGTGGGATTCTAAGAATCATTGTATTTAACCCCTAGGTACATGGTTCGAATCCTGAGGAAGGAAAAAATCCACTGCCAGAAGATCCTTGGGGGAGTGGGAAGTCCATGAGTGCGATGCCCAGTGAGACCGTGCAACTCGAGGTCGGTGAGACTGCGGGTCGTTACAAAAATGGTCTACTGGTAGCAGGATTCTAAGAATCATTGTACTTAACCCCTAGGTACATGGTTCGAATCCTGCGGAAGATAAAAATCCACTGCCAGAAGATTCTAGTGGGGAGTGGGAAGTTCATGTGTGCGATGCCCAGTGAGACCGTGCAACTCGAGGCCGGTGAGACTACAGGTCGTTAGAATAACTCTGGTGAAGTATTAGCATGATCAGGCTACGAGTATGCACGTCACAAGTTACACAATCATCACAACATCCAAGTATTCAGGATATCATGTTGGAAGTCAGGCTTGAAGCCTTAGATCGAAAGATGGATGAAGCTTTGCAAAAGAAAAAATGTCTCATCCCCTATTAATAAGTGAGGATCCATTCATTCAAGAAATCATGATAGTGTCCCTCCCTGATTCATTCAAGTCTCCATGAATCGAAAAATATGATGGAACAACTGATTTGATTGATCACTTGCATGCATACCAAAACTTGATGCGTTTGCATGGAATACCGGATGCAATCGTGTGCCATGCATACCGACATTAAGGAAATAAGTGAGAGATCAGTATTATACACTAGCGTCATGATCAATCACACCATTCTCAAATTTTGCAACCAAGTTTGTAGCGTTTTCCACAACTAGTTCATAGCAGAAAAAGATTATTGTTGGGCTGATGCTAATCATTTAGCAAAAGCACAAATCCTTACAAGATTACGTCATCCATTTCAATCAAGCAGCATTGGGAGAAATCAGGAATTCAAAACCTCTCCATCAAAAAAAGCACCATAAACGATAACGGAACTCCTATAGCGAAGTGAGAAATATATATCGACTACAAAAAACACTGAATGTCATAAGAAGTTTTAAGGAGAACACGTCTAAGAATCATAAAAGGAAGGGTGAGAAGGGAAAGGAATACAGAGATGATAGCCCCAAGAAGAAACGAGATTATAAATTTATGTCAGTGGTAAGCACCGACAACAACACTCCTCTTAATTCCACATAGGATCAGGTATTAATGGAAACCAAAACTTGCAAAGATGTGCAATGGCCACGACAAATGTCCACACCCTTGCATCTGCAGGAAAAAACTAAATACTATGAGTTTCATAAAGATCACAGACACAACATGTAACACCCCAAGTTTAAAAATCTAAAACCTAGGCGTGTTAACTTCCATTCACATTATATGCGGAAATAAATCGTTTAAACATTAAAATTTTCATTTATCTATTATAAAATTTTACAAAAACTTTGCCAGAGTCTCCTCCATAAATTGGATTTAACCAACTTGTAGAGAGACAACATAACCGACATAATAATTTAAACAAGATCAACCACATCTCAACCACATTCATCATCGCCAAAACCAATTCATTCAATCCCCAAACTCCTCAACATAAAATTTCCAAAAAACAATAGACATTGACAAATGAAATAGTAAGTAGTTAAATCATTAAAGCGACACCATTCTTCATTCGAAGCTAACTTCAACCAAACCATGATCAATAAAATGAACGAGAAATTATTTAGATGATAACTTAAGTAAATTTATCTTTATTTCAAAAATGACAGTGGTACTGTCTGATTCAACCACCAAGTGCTCTCCTCATGCCATCTAGCTTTCATCACATGAAATGTTGGGGAGGGATTAGGGTGAGCTAGAGCTCAGTAAGTAAACTTATGCACGTGATGCATGCTTAAGACATGAAATGCTTTAAAAATTTGAAGTATGTATCCCCATTCACTTTAACCTTTCACAACTTTCAGATTTTTCAAACTTTCACTTAACATTTCAAAACTTTCACTTAGCATTTCCATCGTGAGCTTACTTGATGAAACTTCTAGTCAATCAAATAACAGTGGGCAATTCTTATTCGGAACCAGATCACATTTACAAGTAAAAGCACAAAGTGGTTAACATTTATTCCACCGCAAAGCGGCTCATTCACTTTATTCCATCGCAAAGCAGCTCATTACATTCGGGTACGCCGGTCCCCCGCGCCCCATTTCCCACTCGCATCTTTCATGAATTAGAAGTACACCCATTCTTTCAAAAAAAAAACTTGGGATACATAACTTTTGAACAAACTTGCACCTTGACACATTCATTTCATTTAAAAATATTTGACTTCCCAATTTAGATGTCAATGCATGCTTGATGATGCAATGACATGATAACGTGCATGCTTGAACATTCTTCTTAATAATATATACTTTCATAAAGTAAATGAAATTCATCAAAGCAAGTAAGTTGCAAGACAGTCGTTTACACATTAATTTCATATTTACATTCAACTTTGATAAAAATAGGGGAAGTTTACTTACTTGACGTCTTTAATGTTTACCGTTATCTTGACTTGCGAGTGGAGGAGTCTCAGATGCTCGTGACGTCAATGTGCCCAAAATTCCTAATTATTTCCATTCATTAAAGGAATAACTTTTAAAACAAGAATGTGTCCTCACGCTATGACCAATACATTAAACATTATATTCGAAACAAATAATCAATTCCAACCATTCATAAAATTTTCCAAATTATAAGTTTACATATTTCAAGTCATAATTAAGCACTTATAGTTACTAACAAACTTAAATTTATACTTTATCAAAATTTGAAAATTCACATCCATTGACAAGACTGAAATGTATACATACTTATACCAATTACCCCAAAACTAAAAATTGTCTTTTTCCACAGGTTAGAAATCTGAAAACTAATATAACCATTCATATAATTCCACCCAATTTCGAAATTTACCCTTCTAACTCAAAATGAAGCTACACATTTAAATTACACTAACTAATTCATGGGTTTTAAATTTGCAAATTTACCTACAAGAAACTTAAAATCTGAAATTTATACATGAGGGTAATATACATACATCATCATATACATACAATTCCATATATACACACTAATTCATATATTGCCCAAAATTTGAGTTTCAACGGTTTAAAATTCGAAATTTTAGTAAAATTCAATTTGAAAAAGATCTAAAATCTTCATATAACTGCATACATTCAACATATATACATCAATACATACAAACTCATGTGTGTGCGTGTAAGAGGCGTGTAAAAATGTGAGTGACCGTCTGAGAGTGCATCTGCGTGGAGTGTGAGGGTAAGGGGTGCCTCACCGGTAGTGGTGGTCGAGGTCATTGACGCCGCTAGCATGTTGCCGACGCTGGATGGTGGGCCGAGAGAGAGAGATAGGTGAGATCGCGAGAGAGAGAGAGAGAGAGAGAGAGAGAGAGAGATGAGAGGACAAGGTCACGGGAGGGAGAGAGAGAGAGAGAGTTTGGGTTTAGGTTTAAGATTTAATCTTTTGAAATTTGCAATTTACTCCCTCAAGTCTCATCCTCCGTCTAATTAAGCCCATAAGTTTTATTTACTCTCCGATTGCCACTAAATTTTCTCCCTCATCTTTCAATTTAACAAATAAAATAGAAAGTAACATGCTTAGACAATAAAACAATTAATCACCTAAATTACACGTAAACCATTAAAATAAACAATTTATAAACTTTTAATTGGTACATTGATCGAGACGGCATCCAAGTCATTCCACTGCAAAATAATTCAAATTTTCGACATTAAAAATATCATTAAATTTAAAATTTATAATAACATTAACATAATTATTACGTGAAATTTAAGGATGCACGTAAAAGTGAAAAGCGGTATTACGCAACAGTGATCATTATAAGGTCCTTAAAGATGAGATAGAATAGTTGATTCAACGAAGATTGTTGAGTAAGTATATACAAACATAATAATTGAAGGGCAAAGTCCTAGCTTGAATAGCCGAAGATCAAACTCGAGGAATAGTAATTAATGTAATTCTACCGAACTAGTTGGGAAGGGTGACTCAAAAAATTCACGCAAGGGATATGGAAAATCAATTAAATATAAATGTGATCTCCACATGATCACTTCAGTCTAGCGACATCATATTTGGGAAAACTGATAAAAGTGGCGTATCCTATCTCCACAATGATGCCCTAGTTATTGTGGGAGATATCACCAATTATGACGTAAAAAGCGTCCTTGTGGATAATGGGAGTGCGGGAAATTCAATGACATTCGATGTTTTTAAAGCTACAACTAAGAGACATATGACCAATGACTACACTAATGCACGGATTTGGAGATGCAGGTGTACGAACTGAATATCGATTCATTTGACAATTTGTTTGGGATCATATCCTTCCTCTATAGTTGTACAAGTCGAATTCTTGGTTCTCAACATAAAAATGGCCTACTATGCGATTTACGGTCGACCTCTTATACATGCAGTAGAAGGGATACTGTCTACCAACTACCAGAAGATAAAGTTCCCAACCACTAGGGGTATCGGAGAAGTCAAAGGGGAACCAATTTTCTCATGCAGATGTTATTTAGAGAGTATGCAAATAAAACAATCAATTATGATGATTGGAAGATATAGACCTTCCATTTTTCCTGGTTTGGAATCAATGAATCAGATAATGAATATAGAGGTTGGACCTAACAAAATGATTCAAGTCAGTAGTGTATTGAGATCGAAGGAGAATCATGAGACATTCACATCATTACTTGAATGTGCTTCCAGAGTCTAAGCAAGTGAAATAGAAGAAACAACTTTTTGCACTCGAACGAGAGCAGGTCACACACGAGGAGGTCAATAAATTATTGAAGTCGAAGTTTATTAGGGAGGTCGAATATCCTCAATGGTTTGAAAATGTAGTGCTGGACAAAAAACCAAATAGCAAGTGGAGAATGTGCATCAATTATACAGATTTGAATCGAGCATGCTCGATAGATTGTTTTCTCCTACTTCGTATAGACGCTCTAGTAGACGCAACCTCAAGAATGGAAAAATGAGCTTCTTAGATACCTTTTCAGGTTATCATCAAATACAAATGTCGAAAAACGATGAAGAGAAAACTTCGTTTATCACAAATGAAAAGACTTTCTGCTACACGTAAATGCCATTCAGTCCTAAGAATGTGGGAGCAACCTATCAAAACATGGTCAACAAAGTGTTTGAGAAAGAAATTGGAAAATCAATCGAAGCTTCTGCATATGATATGGTAGTCCACAGCACCAAGAGGGAATGTACTTGAATGACATGAGGCACATTTTTTATAAGGAAATATATCAAAGATTCCATTTCAATCCAGAAAAATGTGTATTCAGAATAAGCGGAGGAAAGTTCTTGGGATTTATGGTATTGCAGAGAGGAATTGAGGCCAATCTTGAAAAAATCAAAGAATTCTGGAGACAAAAAGACCTCAGAACACAAAGGAGGTACAAAATCACTGATTGAATAATAGCCCTTAACAGATTCATCTAACGAGCAGTTGACCATTTTTCACCATTTTTTGAACCATACGCAAGGGAACAAATTTTAAATAGACAAAGGAATGTGATGACAGTTTAAAAATATTCGAAAAAGGTATTGCAAACTCTACTTGTGTTGGTACGACCTTTACCAGTAGATCAAATTCCTTTGTATATGGCTGTTTTGGCATATGCAATCATGCAATTTTAGTAATAGATGATAAAGGAATTTAAAAACCACTGTGTTATGTGAGCCACATGATGAAACCAACAGAATTGCGATATTCACTGGTCGAACAATTAGCTTTACCTCTGGTAATTGCAACACCAAAGCTCTGGCTATATTTCCAATATCGTTCAATTACAGTGATGACAAATTCAGCCTTTAAAAACAATCTTACATCACCTAGAAACTTTAGACCAGTTTGTGAAATGGGCGGACAAATGGAGAACATGATATCGAGTAAAAACCTTGACTAGCGATAAAAGCTCAAGCATTGGCCGAATTTATTGTAGAACTAACAAAAAGATATGAAAAATAGTGCAATTCATCATTGGGAAGTATAAGTTGATGGATCGTCTAGTAAAAAGGTGCAGGAGTTCTGTTAATAACTCCTAATGAATCATCGTTCGAATATGTTTTACGTCTAATATTTCATAGTATGAACAACAAGGTTGAGTACAAAGAATTGATTATGGGAGTTTAAATGGCTTGTCGTATGGGCACATCTTCCATGGTAGTATACAGTGATTTCCAACTCATTGTGGGACAGGTCTCTAGAGACTTCAAGCTTAAGAATACTCGAATTTTATAATATGTCATGAAGGTGTGATATTTTCAAATGAGGTTTCAACAATGCAAAATTAAGAAGATCCCAAGGGAATCTAATACACATGCTATCGACTATCCAAATTTTCAAATTGGGAATATCTCCGTACAGGTTTAAATGTGTGGACAACCTCAGCTCTGAGCATATCATTATTTAAAGAATGGAAGTAGAAGAAGACACATGAATGGGTCCGATCAAAGAAAATTTATTATATGGATGGATCTCGGTTGGTCGAATAGAAGCAAATAAATTACAATTAGAAACAACAAATTTTTTCATGATCGAAGGGAAGTTATACAGAAAAGAATCTATGTGACTCATTTGAAATATATCACAGAGTTCGAAGGTCAGATAATATTTGAGGAAATTTATCTTGGAGCATGTGGAAACTGTTGGATCGAAAATGAACAATAACGAAAATATAATGAAAGTAATGCAAAAACACAAAGAATTTTTCAGTCCGAAGACCCCGGAGGTTCGGTAATTCAAAGAATTTCCTACTACCCCGTTGAGCAATCCACTAAATTTGGATTCACGCTCAAATCCACTAGGCACAAAGTAATGTTCAAAGCAATTTACAATCAATCCCGAAATTTCGAAATTCCCCCATAAAACCTAAGCAGTCCCTCGGAAAAAAATCTATCAAAAATATTCACCAAGAATATATCCTCTAAAATATGATCTACCCCTATTGTAAATCAAACCAATTACCAAGAAGGGCAAAAACTCTCCCAAAATCGAAACAATATACAAGGTTATCAACAACCAAATTCACCAAGAATAAAACTTTCCTTTAAAAGGATTACACCTATTGCAATCTATCTAATCACCAAGAAAATATTAAAGGAAGAGAGAGCACCAATTTTCTTCTTCACCAAGAGAAGTATTCGAGCCCTAATCGCCTGATTTTGAGAGTCGAAAGAGGAAGCCGAGTTGCAATGTTTTTTGTCCGTGTTTTGTCTGTGCTTTTGTTCCGCCTGAATATGAATAATGAAGCCTGGGAAATCATTTATTTTCTAGCATCCCAAGTTTTGGGCTTTACCCATTTTAGGCCCATCTTTTAAAAAACGTTATTTGGCTTATTAAGTCAAGAGAGTAGCACTTCTTCATTCTCCACCTTGCTACGAACTTGAGTGCACCATTAGTGGATTTGAGCAACCAATTCAATATCATCTTGCTCATAAATACCTGTAAAAGAAAAGACAAAGTATTAGTTTTTCAAAAAATAAACAAGAACCGAATATTGATTCTTAAGAATCAATGTTCCGCATTTTCATGCAATCCTTAAATCTATTAATGGGTAACACCTTTGTTCCCATATCCGAAGGATTTAAAAGTGTTGGTATCTTTTCAATTTTAATCATTCCATTTTCAACCATGTCCCTTATGAAATGATATTTAACGTCTACATGCTTAGTCCTATCATGAAACATGGGATTCTTACTAAAATGAATTGCATTCTGATTATCAGAAAAGAGAAGTACATTATTATCAATAAAGTTTAATTCATGCAATAAACCCAAAGCCCCTCTTTTAATGCTTCACATGCAGCAATATATTTAGCCTCAGTAGATGATAATGCAACTACCCTTTGCAACTGGGATTTCTAACTAATGCATGAATTACATAAAATAAAAACATATGATGAAGTACTTCTTCTTTTACCTAAATCACCCGCAAAATCAGAGTCACAATACCCCTTTAAGATTATACATTCTTTGCATTCGGAATAATGCAAACCAACAGTTTCAGTACCTTTTAGGTATCTAAGCATACCTTTTAAAGCTTCCCAATAAAGTTCACCGGGATTGAACATAAACCTGCTAAGAGTACTCACAGAATATGGTAAATCGGGTCTAGTGCATATCATTAAAAACATAACAGAACCAATCACATTAGTATACGGTACTCTATTCATCCTAATTTTAGAAGATTTCTTCATCTGTTTTAGAAGATTTCTTCATCTGTTTTAGAAGATTGACAAGATGAAAGTTTCAAATGATTTGACAAAGGTAATGAACAAGATTTAGCATGCATCATAGAAAATTTTTCAAGCACTTTAGAAATGTAGGCAGATTGATTTAAAATCAAAGTACTATTAGTCCTATCCCTTTTTATGTTTATACCCAAAATTCTCTTGGCTGGGCCAAGATCCTTCATTTCAAATTCAGAATTTAATTTCTGTTTAACTGAGTTTATTTTATTCATATCATGACAATCTAAAAGCATATCATCCACATATAATAGCAGATAAACAAAATCAGGTCCTCCATTTCCATCATAAAACAAGCATGAATCATAATTACTTTTCTTGAAGCCTAATACCTTCATGTAAGATTCAAATCTCCTATACCATTGTCTAGGAGCTTGTATTAAAACATATAGAGACATCTTTAAAAGACAAACAGTTTCAGTCTTATCCTTTTGCTCAAATCCTTTAGGTTGTTGCATATATATAGTTTCATCTAATTCACCATAAAGGAAAGCAGTTTTGACATCAAGTTGTTTTAACTCCTAGTCAAAATGAGCAACTAAGGCCACAAGTATCCTAATAGATGCGTACTTCACGACAGGTGAGAAAATTTCATTACGGTCTATACCTTCCTTTTGGGGAAAACCCTTTGATGTGATCCAGACCACGGATACAAGCCCGCACAAAGATCCGTTGAAGATCAAAGGAGGACCGATGACTCGATTGCAAGCAAAGAGGGCCAATGAAGCAATGGACAAGTTAGTTCAAGAAACAATGGCCAAAACAATGTTCGTGTCATCAAAAGAAGCAAGTTCCATGTTGGGACCGAACCAAAACGAAGAGTGGATCAACCTCATTCAAGCCGAGGAAGAAAATTGCAATTTTTCAAAATTCACGGCCGTAACATATGGGAGCTCACGGCTGTAACCAACCTACTGTTGAAAACTGTGATTTGAAGAAAATTGGACTTACGGCCGTAACGCAGCCTCGGATCAAAAACAAGATTTTCAGGAATTTGGCTTACGGAAGTAAAAATAGTCTCACGGCCGTAATGTTGGAACAGAAAGGGCTTTACGGCCGTAAAGTGAAGGTTCACGGCCGTAAATAACTATACGCGTGAATTTAGGAATTTTATTTATTTCCTTATTCTTTGGTATTTGTTTCCTAGTTTAATTAAAACGCTTAACCTAGTTTTGACCCTATTTATATGGATGTAATTTTCATTATTCATTACACACACAACTTTGATATTATAATTGAGAGGCTATTCTGCTTTCACAATCTTATTCTTCATTGAATAAATCCCGAACTTGCGAGTTATTCTTGTTTGTTCAAATCTCGGTGAGAATTATCATTGCTTGTGATCAAGAGGTCAATATATCCCAGTGATTGTATTGGTTGCTTGATTCAATTAATTTTAATTGGATCCATAAATCGTGGTTCTTGGCGTTCTTGGGTCGATTTCAATATTTTGTGGGTTGCGTAGCTACAATTGCTACGTGGTTTGCATCACCCTTAGCTACTAGTCTGACTTTGTACTTAATGCCATGTTTGCTGGAGACACCTTCCTTAATCTTAAAAATCCACTTATAATCTATGACTTTATGCTCTTTAGGTTTTTTAACTAATATCCAAGTTTTATTCTTATGTAAAGAATTCATTTCATCATTCATAGCTGCAAGCCAATTTTTAGATTCAGGACAAGATATAGCTTCTTCAAAAGAAACTGGTTTAGGACACAGATTATCACAATCAGTAAAGAGAGATATAAAATCATCATTGTTATACCTAGTGGAAGGTCTTACTTCCCTTCTCTCCCTATCTCTAGTTAACTGATAGTTGGATAGATCATGTGTTTGAATAAGTTCACCTTCAGTATTAGAATCAGTATCATCTTGATCCATGTTTTCATTTTGATCATTCTGATTCAAGTGCTCCACCTTAAGAGTAGCCTGTGTAGTTGTGTTATCAAGACTGAAATCATTCAAGTCCCATATGACAGTTTTCATCCTTTTAAGATTATCAGCTTTAGATTTAGTTTTGATAAGGTAAGGCATCAAATCTTCCTTAAACACAACATTCCTGCTTATTATTATTTTAAAACCCTGATCTTCTTTTACCCACAACCTGTAACCTTTTACACCTTCTCCATAACCTAAGAAAATACATTTTTTAGACCTGGGGTCGAGTTTTCCTTGATTTTGATGTGCATATGCAGCACATCCAAAAATCTTTAAGGAGGGATAGTTGGGGTGTTTACCAGACCAAAGAAATTCAAGAGTTTTAAAACCTGCAGCCCTTGAAGGGCTCAAGTTAATCAAATAAGTGGCAGTCTTCACTGCCTCTCCCCGAAAACATTTTGGGAGACCAGAGCTCAACAACATATACCTCACTTTATTTAGTAAGGTCCTATTCATTCTCTCAGCTGTCCCATTTTGTTGTGGTGTATAGGTGACAGTTCTATGCCTTAAAATTCCATTTTATTTACAAAACTCATCAAATATGGTATTACATTACTCCAATCCATTATCATTTTTCAAAACCTTTATTTTCTTGTAGGTTTGGTTTTCAATTAAGATTTTCCAATCCTTAAAATTATGAAAAGTCTCATCTTTTGATTTTAGTAAAAAAAGTCCAAACCTTTCTTGAAAACTCATCAATAATCAACAAGTAATATTTGAAACCAGAAACAGTTTGAGTGGATGCTGGACCCCATAGGTCAGCATGAAGATGTTCAAGAATGGAGATTGATTTATGAATACCAGATTTGAAAGGTAGTTTTGTTTGTTTTCCCAAAATACATTCTTCACGGAAATCTTTCTTGTCTAAATTAACATTTCCTATAACCCCATCATTGCTTAGTGACTTTAGAGATTTATCTCCTATATGGCCAAGTCTTTGATGCCATCTGGAAGAGTTTCTGTTTTGAGAATGCAAGACGAATAGGCATTCTTCTTTATGAGGAATATCATGAATTTTGTAAAGACCATTTGTTTTTGAAACATTTATAATTTCAGAAGAATCCTTTTGAATTTTGTAAAACCTATTTTTAAAGCAAATCTCGAAATTATTAGAATCCAAGATTCCTAAAAAAATGAGGTTCTTGTCAACCTCGGGAACATACCTAGTTTGTTCCAATTTGAGAAATTTATCATTTTCAAGTTTTAAGACAATAACACCAACACCACGTATCTTACAAGGGAAATTGTTTACCATTTAAAAACTCCCTTTATTTGTAGGTGTTAAATCATTGAACCATTCTCTTTCGGGACACACATGATATGTGCACCCAGAATCCAATACCCAAGATTGATGAGTGTCTTAAGTATTCACCGTGTAAACGGTACCATCAGTATCACCACACTCATTATTGTGTCTTGGTTTGTTCTTAAGATCATTTAATCTCTTAGGACAATCTTTTAATGTAATGTCCAGGTTTTTCACAATAATAGCATTTCTTGATTGATCTATCCCGAGATTTGGAGAAATCAAGATTTGTAGGAAATTTTCCTTTTCTTTGTTTATTATTGTTATAGGTATTTTGATGTAGCTTGAATGGTCTTTTAGATTTAGCCATTAAAACTTTTCCTTGATGACTTCTTTTAATTTCAGATTTTAATTCCAAATCTCTATTTCTTAAGGTAGAGGTAATAATATCAAGGCTAAGTGTGTCTCTACCATATTCAAGAGCAAATTTCACATCTTTATACCTATCACCTACAACATTTAATAAAGCAATACACGATTGATCTTCAGATATCTTTTCATCACAATTAGACAAGTCTTGTGTAAGCTTATTAAATCTATCAAGATTAGACTCGAGATCCTGAGATGGTTCAAACCTAAAAGCAAAAAACTGTTTCAATAGAAAACATTTATCAGGAATGGGTTTAGACAAATATAAATCTTCTAACTTTTGCCATAATTCAACAGTCGTTTTTGTTTCACCTACTTTTCTAAGGACAACATCAGAGAGATGAAGAAAAATAGAGCTCCATGCTTGTTCATCTAGTTCTTGCCTTCTAAAAGGACTAAATTCAGTAGGCCAATTTTCAGTAATAGCATATGCACATTTTTGTTGAAGTAAAAGAGACCTAATCTTTTGTCTCCATAGACTAAAATCACCTTTTCTAGTCCACATCTCTATTTCAAATTTAGTAGGAGACATTTTGAAAGAGAGAAACGCCAAGTTTCACAAAACAAGTCACCAAAATTTGAAATTACAAAATCTAACCTATAGATCAAGAATTTAAACAACAAGTCCAAGTATATAACAAATATTAAAAATAATGCAGATTATTATAATGTGCAATATTTCAACAAAATTATATAAACGAAACAATTATGCAAGAACTCAAGAATATATCAGATTATTGTAATTTCCCTAAAATTAACTTCACTTATTCACTTATCAAAAACAAGTTGGATAACAAAACAGATACCAAATATTATTAACTCCAAAATGCCAAATCAAGATAAGGATAGAAGTTACCAAGAATTTGAAATTGTTCAATCACAGGGAATTCCCAAGGCTGCCAAGGAAAAATAAATTTGCAAACTATAGGCAGAGTGCAGGCAGCCTCAAATTAAGAACATGCAGCCAAGAAAGTGGATTTTTAATTAGTACTCAAGCTCTGATACCACTTGTTGGATCGAAAATGAACAATAACGAAAATAAAATGAAAGTAATGCAAGAACACAAAGAATTTTACGGTCCAAAGACCCCGGAGATTCGGTAATTCAAAGAATTTCCTACTACCCCGTTGAGCAATCCACTAAATTTGGATTCACGCTCAAATCCACTAGGCACAAAATAATGTTCAAAGCAATTTACAATCAATCCCAAAATTTAGAAATTTTCCCATAAAACCTAAGCAGTCCCTCGGCAAAAAATCTGTCAAAAATATTCACCAAGAATATCTCCTCTAAAATATGATCTACTCCTATTGTAAATCAAACCAATCACCAAGAAGGGAAAAAACTCTCCCAAAATCGAAACAATATACACGGTTATCAACAACCAAATTCGCCAAGAATAAAACTCTCCTTTAAAAGGAATACACCTATTGCAATCTATCTAATCACCAAGAAAAGATTAAAGGAAGAGAGAGCGCCAATTTTCTTCTTCAGCAAGAGAAGTATTCGAGCCCTAATCGACTAATTTTGAGATTCAAAAGAGGAAGCCGAGTTGCAATGTTTTCTGTCCATGTTCTGTCTGTGCTTTTATTCCGCCTGAATATGAATAATGAAGCCTGGGAAGTAATTTATTGTCCCACAGCCCAAGTTTTGGGCTTTACCTATTTTAGGCCCATCCTTTAAAAAATGCTATTTGGCTTATTAAGTTAAGAGAGTAGCACTTCTTCAGAAACTATCTAGGAGGAAATATGTTGGGCTTGAAAACTTTGAGAAAATGTTACTTTTGGTATACTCTGAAGAAAGATGCATGATAATTGGTAAAATACTATGAAGCTTGTAAAAATCATGGAAACTTAATTCATGTCCCAATAGAGTCACAACACATGATTTTTGGAACAAGAACTTTCTATCAATGGGGTCTCAACATCATCGGACCTCTTCCAGTTGCAAAAGGGCAAAAGAAATTCTTACTCGTAGCGGTCGATTACTTCACAAAATGTGTTGAAGTGGAAGCCCTAGCTATCATATCATCTCAGAATGCTTAAGATTTTGTATAGAGGCAAATCATTTGCCGATTCGAAAATTCCCCAAGTTACTATATTAGATATCGACATATAATTCGATTGCAAAGAATTCAAGAACTTCTGTGGAAGCTATCATATTGATCAATGACTTTCTTCGATCTCACATTCTCAAACTAATGGCCAAGTATAGTTTACATCACAATATACTTTGGGACTTAAAATTGAGACTAGATGGGAAGGGTAACGAATGGGTAGATGAACTACCTAATGTCTATAGGCTTACAACACGACACATTGAGAAGCTATGCTAACAACCTCATTCAAAATGTGCTTTAGACTGGAAGCAATGGTACCACTCGAGATTGTGGTCGCATCACCCAGGGTTACTATCGATCCAATTGATTTCTAGTATCACAAGTTTGGGCTTGATGCCATCAATGATGATTGAGATAAAGGAAGAAAAAAAGGATACTATAAATAAAAAAATATCATAGTACACTCACGAGGGAAGAGTGAATCCTAGGAACTTCGACACAGATGATCTTGTACTACAATCAGCTACTGTCGTTGGGCATCATCTGACGAAGTTAGGGGATTTCAAGTATAATAAGTCTTGGGCAACTGAGCACAGTCTCTAAGAACTATGGAAGGCACTAAATTATCATGATCATGGAAAATCAATCATTTGAAGAAGTTTTACTGCTGAGTGAAAAAATGAGACTCGGGTTGAAGATATTATATTCTTTATTTAATAGTAAGTGTAATCATCATTTTTTTACAGTGCTTAGTGATGTAGTTGCAGTTCAAAAAGTCACATAATTCTAAAGTATTCATCACGAACGAAGCATTCGATCGCTAACAAACCATCATTAAGGACTTTGTCACGAGCAAATCATTTGATCACTGTTAAATGATCATTAAACGGACTTCGTCATGATCAAAGCAGTCGTCTGCTAACAAATGATCATTAAAGACTTCGTCACAAGCAAAGCATTCGATCACTACTAAACTATCATTAAAAATACTTTGTCACGAGCAAAGTAGTCGATCTTTAACAAATGACCATTAAAGACTTCATCATGAAGCATTTGATCAATACACAAACAGTCAAAAAATACTTTATTTTATAAATAAAGATGTCCATTCATACTAATATCGATCATTAATTGCACTTTTGCAAGGCATCGATAATAGACTTATCAAATTAAACGCGTGAGAAGAAATATAAAGATCATTCATTTCATAAAAAGAGTACATAGACAAAAAACTAGGAAATGATACCTCCAGAAAAATTTACAAAAAATTTTAAAAAACCAATTCAATAATCCTCATTGTGTGGAGGAGATTGATTCAAGACATGACCATCGTGCTCATCTTCTTCTTCCAAATCCTCGGCCTGGGAAAAACCCTCAAATTCATCAAGATTTATTTTGGGGTTATCGCTTTTTAGCCAACCCTTTACCCTTCATGGATCGTAGATCAGTTTCTGTATTTACGAATTAGACTTAACTCTTGAAGGTAGAATCCAAGAATTCTATAAGGGCTCTCTCTATGGTAAAACCTGAAAGTAATAATATATATTACGACCTTGACATCGCAAAAACTAAAAAGCAAGAGAGTTTGTAGAGTTCACCCTTCTCATCTCGATTGAGAAAGTACGATGAATATGGACATTGCTTCTCTTTTTTAGATCATCGATCAATGTCTAATCGATAGAATTAGAATTGGCTTGGACATTCTCGTTTATGTGAGAAGCAAATCGAGCAAAACCCTCTTACCTTCAGTACGAGGACTGGTTAAGGCAGGAGCTGGAGTTGGTGGATGTGTAGAAGAAGATGGTCGTAAGGTTCAATCAGTTAGAGGGTTCCTTTCATTAGCCTTCCTATTCATGACCTTTTCCTTATCGGCTTTAGCCCGTGGAAATGTCTTGACCTTGTTAAAGTTGAAGCTCATCTCATCTAGAAACACAAAAGGAAAATGAAAAGATTAGAGTCAAAGAGGTAAAAAGTAAGCTGACAAAATATAAGAGGTGTCAAAAGAGTTACCCCCTTGGAAGTTAATACGGTACTCAATCAAGACATCGTCAGTGAAGACATCTTTCATACGACTACCAAGAGGGTCAAACCCTTGCAAGATTAGAAAGGCCTCTCCTTCAACATCGGAAAGGGAGATCAAACTATTAAAGGCAGTGAAATTTGGATGGTTCCAAGTGTTTGAAAATAGGAAAGGTCCATTGTTTCGTTTAAGAAAGAAAAATCTGGTCTTCCAACCGTGTTGAGAGGATGGACAATAGGGGATTTTAAAGTCATATTTGGTATTAACAATGACCAAGATAATATAATCACGGTGCTTTTCAGTTCAACAACAGATCATAAAATGTTCAGAGATGGGGCAGGGTTATTTTTCAAGCAAGCCAAAAAGAAATAAAAAAGTATCCTCTAAGAGTTGTGAGCATGTTGGGCAGGATTAAGGTTAATAAAAAAAGAAATGATACCAGGAAGTGATGAAGGGGAAATCGAAGACCACCTTGATCGAATCCAATTATACGGTCATTCCATGGGGCCTAATAAGTATGATCAGGAAAAAGAATAAAGGAACTACGTCTACCAATCAAAGCTCCTTGTAGCAACTCTGATAATCGGGGATGACCAGAGCCTCTTGAGGTTGACGAAAAACTCATGCACGAGCCATTTGTTGCTGCATTTAAGATGAAATAGGAAAACAATCAGAAACAGTATGATCAGATGAAATGGAAGGAGAAGGTGATGGAAGATGGCTCAAATCACGAGTTAAAGGCTAGTTGATAGAGGAAGAAGAAGAAGAAGAAGAGGAATGAGTACTTACTCTGCTCAACAGTAATGAAACCCTCACCTCTTCATCATCAATATCCATTATAAGTATAGGCTCCATTTTCTAAAAAGACAAACCACAAATTACCTACCTATGAAAGTTAATCAAACAAATTACCAACCCCATGACATTAACTCGAAAATAAAATAAAAATATGGACCCAAGCTGCAAAGAAGAGCAAGATAGGAGAAGACATGAGTACAAAGAGTGAAGGAAATAAAAAGGGCAAAGTTCGGATTCCATAAGAAGTAAAGAATGGTGTTTGGGAGTCCTTTATAAAGATGTAAAAAACGAAATAGCGTTTCATATTATTAAAATAAAAACCCAAACTCAAATTCCCGCTTGATGGACATTGAAGCAACAGGTTGATAAACTGAAGCGACGTGCCATCATAATAGGGGTGTAATGCATGGGGACTAGTGCCTTGTAGCCTATTGACAAGACAAATGTACATGTGCTAACTGACAAACATCATTTCATGGAGGGTCTGGACCATTTGTATTCGATGTATAGTCGAAAGATCATGATTCTTTTATGATAGAATCATGATCATTCAAGGGGACTGTTGATACTTATATGCTATTTGGATTATTGATACGATCAATCTACGATGATAACGATCGAATTACATCGTGGTTACAACATATGAACGAGAACTTCATCCAATCAGCTGATGATAGGTGGAATGAGAGAATAATCCATACGGAGGTATCATTATCATTATCAATAGAAGGTTATTACGCCTTAATAGGCGGCCTTTCCCTTCTTAAGTTATCCTTTGATTCTTGGTCATTATCACCTTATTCTAGGGGATTCTTACTCCATCATGGATGATTGTTGAACAATGTCTATAAATATCACACATCTCCGAAAGGGCAAGGTATGGTTTTACTCAAGGGTCAAATTACTCTCTTTGACATAACATATATCCATTATTACAATTATTGCTGATTATCACACTGGAGTAATAACATGAAAAAAGCCCCACTTTTTTTTCAGGTATCAACAAAAAGAAGAAATCACCAAAGGCGTAGCGGTTGATCGTTCCATTGGTCAACAAATACATTCTACATCAGGAATAATTCAAATTTGTTGACCAAAAAAAAAAAAAGAAAGAAAAATCAAATGGGGACATAGTAAAAAAAATTAACTATTCTATCAACAAGGAAAGTAACTTATAATTTGGAACAAATGAAAAAGAAAAGCAATTTCAATTTTTTATGTCAGTGGTTATTATTTTTAAATGATCGCCCCTGTTTGAACTCAACTATAATTTTAAAACAATTTTCTGTTTCTTATTTTCAATCATAAATTTTTCAACAAAATAATATTTCACATAAATTGAAAACTTTTCCTTATTATTTATCCATACATTTGCAAAAAAAAAAAAATCACTATTTTAAAATATATTTTCTCCAAAAATCTCATTATAATGGGCTCAAAAATGGGCTTCGAACTTTTCCTTATTATTTTTCCGTACATTTGCCTAAAAATCACTATTTCAAAATACATTTTCTCCAAAAATCTCATTATAATGGGCTCAAAAATGGGTTTAGGTATCAATGCCACAAGGGAAATTTACACAAATGCCTGGTTTTAATGATAATTGAAAAATACGTAATATTAATACTATTGGTAATATTACATAATTTAATTTTTCATTTTTAGAAAAATACTGAATCTCAAGAGAGAGAAAAGTATTTTTTTATTAATTTGATTAATTATGAGAACATTATATTTAAGGATATTGGAGAGAGAATGTAATTAATACTCCCTTCGTCCAAGAAAAATAGAATCATTTTTCTTTTTTGTTTGTCCCAAATTATAAATCATTTTCCTTGTTAAGAGTATATTAATACCTTCATTTTCAAATATACCTCTATTTAATATGCATTGTTATCAATAAATATGAATTAATCATTATTCAATGTAGGGGTATATAATGTAAAATGTAAGTAAATCTATTGTTCCAAAATATATTAATTATGTTTTCTCAATATATGCGAAAATAAAAACCAGCCTACCTTTATGGGAGGGAGAGAGTAATTAACCTTAATTTTAAGGACGTGACTTAAATTTAAAATAGACTAATAATTATGAAAGTTACAATTAATCAAATAAAAATATTATTATAAGAGACTTTACAAACTTGAAGTGATTAACAATGTTTTAAAACTAGACTCGGGCATCAACCTGGAAAAGAAAAGGACCAAGGGTTAGTGGGTTAAATCAGGGTCGACCCGGTCCATTAAATAAAATTATAAAAAAAGAAAAATCAGAGGAGCAGCGAATGTAAAAGAAACAACGATCGTTCTGTTTCCTCTACTATCTTTAGCCCAACTAATTGGTCCATCAACAGGAGAACTGAATTGATTCATTTTCCTATTTTTAACGATTGTCATGTCATGAGGGGCCTGATTTTTCTCGTAGCAGTGTACAATATAAGTAGATTGTTTCTTATGGGTAACTTTTTCGAAAGTAGAACATGATAAATCTGTTCAAATGCACATGGTAAATTATAAGCTCTCAGATTTTAGGAGAAGCGCGAACACAAAGCATGAAAGTCAATATTGGTTCTAGAATGCAGCATAGAACCATAGCCATCAATATAAACATGACAGGGTCAACAATATAGTTGTGGAGCTTGGTTAATCAATTCGATATAAAACTTCAAACCCCTAACCAGTATCCATGTAATAACCAAAGACTTTCTCCAATCACGTCCTCTATGGCTGAAGGGCTATTTTGTACACCATTAGCTTACTTATTGTCCATTTTAGGAGAGCCTAAGCTCATTTTACCTCTCATGACTTTCTGGACGCATCCCCTAAATTCAAACACAAGACCCATAACTTATGAGAGACTTAAGTTCAATCATGATACCAATTGAACAACTTGCCATGGGCCATTCCGTGTATAGTTATGTATAGGCTGTTTGCAGTGTAATTTTGTTGTTGGAGCACTTTTATTTACTAGTAGTAAGCACGTGCGTTGCACGTCTCACGTAAACAATACATGATATGAGTATTAAAGTTGAAGCTATACTCAATTTTAAGGTAATTGAGGTAATTAAAGAATACAAGCTAAAACATGCTACAAAAGGTTTTTTTTTAAACAAAGAAAAATAAATTAAAGATTTTGTACACGACGACAATTGTGGAGAAATTTATTCTTAAATTGGTTGATGAGTAGCACATGTTAACCTAAGCCATAGAAAGGGTGATTCAGGTTGCTCCAGCTCCGATTTGTTCCACTATGAACAAATGAAATCAGGGTGGAACATAGATCAAGAATGATAGGTTTTAAAATAGAGAAATAATGAAAAAGTACATACTACATACCTGTAATGAGGATTAATTTCATTTGGATTACTGTCCAAATAGGATTTTTCCTTTCATTACTTTTACTTGGCTCTTGGGGTTCTTGGTGGGTTTTCAAATGGGGAGAGATTGTGGGAGCTAGGAGTGACCTTTTGTTTCTTGATGATATGATGATAGAACCCTTATTTGTTTTTCTTTAATCTTTTTTTTCTACGGCACTCAATTTCAACAATCTATTAAAAATTAAGTCCACAATATTTTATTTTTCAAACAAATCTCAATCATCCATTCTCCAAAAACTCACTATTCATTTCAAAAAAACTATTTTTAAATAATACAAAACACACACATAATAACATCCTGTTTGATAATATGAAAAAAATTGATTTTTGTGGTTTTTTATTTTTAATTTTTTATGGATGTTTAGTTTAAAAAAGTTTGAAAACCAAAAAAATATGGGCTTAACTAAAAATGGATGGTTGAGATTGAATTTGAAAAGTTGAGGTAAAAAAAATTTCACTACCAAACTCGCTCTAAATATATGCAATAGTATTAAGAAAGAATATTCTTGGTTTAGAATAAAATGTGTGAGAGCAAACTTGTCAAGGGAAATATTCTCCCCTATCTACACTTTTAAAGTAGTAGTGATGATCGTGGGAGCCAGGAGTGACCTTTTGTTTCTCGATGATATGATGATATAGCCCTTGTTTGTTTTACTTTAAACTTTTTCTCTTGTTTTCAATGGTACTCAATTTCAACCATCTATTAAAAGTCAAGTCCACAATAATTTATTTTTCAAACAAATCTCAATCATCCATTCTCCAAAAAATCACTATTTATTTCAAAAAAAACTCTTTTTAAATAATACCAAACACACACATAATAATTTCCCGTTTGGTAATGTGAAAAATTTAGAGTGATTTTTTATTTTTATTTTTATTTTTTGATGGATGTGTAGTTTTAAAAAGTTTGAAAAACTAAAAATGTGGACTTGACTGAAAATATATGGTTGAGATTGAATTTGAAAAGTTGAAGTAAAAAAATTTCACTACCAAATGGGCTTTGAATATATGCAATAGTATTAAGAAAGGGTATTTTTGATTTAGAGTAAAATGTGTGAGGGCAAACTTGTCAAGGGAACGATTCTCCCCTATCCACACTTTTAAAGTAGTAGTGATTTATTATTATTTTTATTTTTATTTTTATCTTTATCATCTTTATCATCATCATATTTATAAATAAATGGAAATAGGTGACCTGTCAAACCCGAGAATTGATTTGTGAGTTGCCTCAAAACCAGTCGGGTCAACTAGGTCTTGACCAGGTTTCTCAAACTCGAGTTTTTTACATTTTGCGGCCCGATTTTTGAACTAGGTTGCAAGTTTTACCAATTGAACCGATCGGTCCGATCCAAGTTTAACAACATTTGTAACGCCCCGAATTCCGTGGAACTCGGGACGCCACGTCATCCTTTAAATCTGATTTTATTGCGAAAATAATTAAAAATTTCAAACATCATATTTATTATTTGAAACCTTTGAAACAATATTTTTGCGGAAGAAATAAATTTATAAATCATCACATCCATTGTTTAAAAGGTAAAGCGGAAACTAAATTTTAATCAATTTGATTAAAACAATTCATAAAAAATTAAATCTTAAGTTTTAAAGTAAAGTAACTGTTGACCACAAAATCCGGATGGACCTTGGACCAACACGTCTCAGCTCCTCCCTCTTGAACACGTGGATCTCCTGCGCACTGTGACAAACAATCAGTTTGCAAAGGGGGCCGAGGTGGCTCCCGTTTGCACTCCGATGCCTAAGTCAGTACTCATTTTAGGCGAATATATATTGGGTGCGGGAAATATAAGTGTGTAAAAGAGAGAA
The DNA here is from genome assembly GCA_963555705.1 of Ligustrum vulgare. Lineage (NCBI taxonomy): Eukaryota > Viridiplantae > Streptophyta > Magnoliopsida > Lamiales > Oleaceae > Ligustrum > Ligustrum vulgare. The sequence continues at coordinate 32,891,684 of OY743173.1, read as the reverse complement.
AAGGGAGTGAGAGAAGTATATAGTTTAGAGTGAGAAAATCCTCTCCTCCCCTAGAGACTTACCTGTTCTATTTATAGTTATATTCTTTTACCATTGTCCTGACACGTGTTTGGTTTTTACACGTGGCTGCTTCCCATCCATTGGTCAAGTTAACCATTTAGTTGGTCATAATCATTACTGTCTACTATAGGATTGTGGCGGCCATCACATCAACGATAAAGGCGTTGTCCCATCAGGTTGCAGTTTGATTACAGGTCCCGTGTTGGTGACGTTTCCGCCCAACCTAGATGCCGGTCCTTGAGGTTGCTTCGGACGATGCCGCTTATGGAGATAGTTCGGCTTATAGAAGGGATGTGCCTCGGAATGCCTCGGCCAAATAATAACCCCTTAGGTGGGCCCTACTTTAGTGGCTATTAGATTCCATGTGCGACCCGTCACGCATAATAATAATATTTAAAAAATGTGGACGTAACACTAGTCCCTTAAATATGGTTGGTTCATTCATGTGCGATCCATATTTGTCGTGCATTAACAACTTTGGAGAGATTGCACCTTTGGGTTCCTCGCAATTACGACTCGTGAGCTGTTCCCTTTACTACAAATGGCTGCTTTTCTTTCAAAACGCTGCCGCTTGGCGCTTCATTTGACCCACCAGTAAAACTTTGACACGTGGATGACGAGGATTAAACCTGGGCTTGGCCAACTAACGGCAGGCGCTTGCGGGGTGGGTTTCTTGCAAACCCTTCATCTTCCTTTTCATCATTTTCCCTCTTTTTTTTGGCTCTCTATTTTTCTTCTTTTGTTATTTCTGTCAATACTTAACAATTTACTCCACCACCTCTCCTTCTCGCCCATTCGTAAGGCTCTTGGTATTCCGTAGGAAACCACTATCTGCCGCTTCCAGTCTTATCGCGCTGCTCTTCATCAAATCTCTTTTGCCTCTCCTTAAGCAGGTAACTTCTGGATTTATTAATATTTCTTCCCGCCTTCGTTTTATTTTGCTTACATTGCCCATTCTTGTACATATATATATATACACATATACATATTTTATTTTCTTAGGGTATATGGAGCGTACCCCCATTTGCGTGTAATCTTTGGGGGTAAATTGGGTTTTGGGGCACATGGAATGATCTAGGGAAGAGGATCTAAAGGAGGTAATGGTGGTGGCGGACCCCATAAGGGGTTTTTGTCCTGTGTCCTGCTTAATGTTTAGTTCCCGTATTTTTAGGGAGCGTAGGAAGAAAAGAGAGCGGCAGTTCTGTAGCGTAATATCTTTAAGTGATTCTGACAGCGAAGGTGAATCATCTCAACCGTACATGGCCAAGCTTTCTACCCAAGAAGAAGCAGCCCTACAGGAGATCCTCCATGAGAAAGAACAATACTTTAAGGGGAAAGAGGCGGCAGGCACCTCATCCGGGGCTTCAGAATCTCATCTGGGGGTGAGGGCCCCATATAGGGATCATAGGGAGGAGTTGGGCCTGACCGAAGAAGAGATTGCCCAAGTGGAGGATTGGGTTGATCAGGTTAATAGAGTTTCTGGTTATCGTGTTGATCCACAGCCCCAGTCGGAGTAGTGGGAATCTAATGAGGTTAAGACAGAGGTTAGGGGGAATGGTATTTCCGAAGTGTCTTTGGTGTATAGGATGCCTCGGGAAATAAGGGTAATTCATCCGAGTCCGTCGTGCCGACCCTGCTGCCCACCGGATGGCCAAGTAGCAGTACTCCTTGACGCTTTTTCGTGCGGGATGCGCTTGCCTCTTCACCCATTCTTCAGGGCTCTTCTTCGTAGTTACAATGTGTGCCCATACCAGGTAGCCCCAAATTTCTGGACCCAAGTGAGGGGGACTTGGTTAATCTGGCAGGAGGTCAGTCCGGAGTATCCAATTTCTCTTTACATCATCCACACACTTTATGTGTTGAAGAAAACTGCTAGGAGAGAAAGAGATAAAAGGTCAGATGTGAGGGACTGGTACTACTTAACCCCCAGGGGACAATATCCACCCATCATCACCGGACATCCAACGTCCCTCAAAAATTGGAGAACCCAATGGTTTTGGGCCGGTGGAGATTGGCAATGTACTCCTTCGGATCCTGTTCCTGAGATAACAGTTCCCCGAACCCTTTCTCTGCCCCGTGAGTTCTTATAATCTCTTATGCGGGTGTACCACCATATTTGCACTCGGCTTCTTATTACCTTTTGTGCTTATAGAAACGGTTCTTTTGATTTTGCAGGACAAACATACGCCCATCAGCTCTTGCCGAAGGATCTGGAAGTTGTGAGGAAGCTTTTTGGGTATCGCGGTGACTTTCAAAAGGTTATCTCCTCAAAAAAGCTCTTCGTCAAGCACGGCTTAATGCGGGATATGGGTACATTCACTTCTTTCTCTGATATTAATGGATCTTGTTCATTCTATATTCGTAACTTTAGCGCATTCCATACAGGGTCCAGAGAGTTCCCGAAGATATCCCTAAAGGGCTTGAAGGCTAAGAAGATTCCTCCTATTCTCGCTGCCGGGGGTGACGAGGAGAGGAAACAAAGGTCCGTATTTGCGGGCTTTCATCTGGAGGCCACTAAAACGACAGCCGAGGCTTCAAAGGAGGCCTTCGAAGGTGCCTCTGCTTCCAGGCCACTGGGTCCGCCACTTCTTCCTGACCCTTCTGACTCAGTACCAACTGTTTCGAAACTCCTCGTCGTAAAGAAGGAGCATGGCCGAAAAATTGCCGAGGGTCAGGTGAGGGAAAAGAAGACGAAGAGAGGGGACCAACCAAAAATCCCCCAGACCCCTTCTGAGGTGGTGAGCATTGAGGAGGACGAGGTGCTGGAAATTGCTGCTGAGGAGCAACCACCCTTAAAGAGACTAAAGAGGGGGTGGTAAGGGCCAATCCAGTGGGGCAGGGGTTCTTTCAGATGTCCCCCCTTCAGACCTGTCTGGACCAGGTGAAGGCATCGAAGCTCTTCCTAAGCCCCCTCCAGGTCAAGTGGAGGGAGTGGACCAATCTATAGCATCGGAGGTGGCTCGGATTAAAGAGGGGTTTGTCCCTAAGCCATCTATTTTGGATTCTGACGGCCTGGCATCTCTCCCGGGGTATGCCGCTAAGGCGGCCATTGCGGTGGACGATTTTTGGACAGAAGGGTGGGAATCTTTTTCTTCCAAAAGCTCCCCTAGTCAAATGCTGCTCGCCATCAAGGCTTTGAGCGCAAGGACTTTAGCTCTCGCCGACGATCTGGAGGGGTCGGTCAAGGAGCTTGAGCAGAGGGAGGAAAGCACTAAGGTGGCCTTGCGTAATGTGGATGGCATGGTGTAGGAGATCAAGGAGCTGAAGGAGACTCTCTCTTCCACCCGAAGGTCCCTCCATGAGGGGAAGAGCGCATCCAGAGCCCTTAAGGAAGACAACGAGCAGCTAAAAAAGGACCTTCATTCTTCCGAAGCAGATGTGGCTAACCTGTGCAAGAAGTATGATAATGCCTGCCAAGCTCAGACGGTGACAGCCGAGGCGTTGGCAGAGTCCAATGCTTTAAAGGGCAAACTCTTTGACGAGGTTTCCGATCTGAAAAGGGCGCTTGAGGAGGAAAAAGAGCTTCGGAAAAAGGATGCTGAGTCCCTGGTTTCTTTGGAAGGCAAGCTTGGGCTTCTAGAGCAAGGTATGGCAGCCAGGGTCGCTGAAGGCATTCAAAACTTCAAAGATACCTTTGAGAACACCGAGGAATATGGGCTTATGCAGCGAATATTTGGAAATATCGGTGCCCGTATGGCTCTAAGGGACGTGAAGGAGAAGTTCCCCTACTTGGATCTTTCCGCCGTTGAGGCCTTCTACCCTGAGCCAGAAGATGCTGACGAAGGCGATCCAGCTGAGGCCCCCCAGAATGCGTCCGGCGACAATGCTGTGGACGATGCCCCTCCCCTTTAGTCATTGTACATAATTTTTGTTTTTTTTTTTTTTTTATTTTTTTTTTATAGCAATGTGATTCTTTGTTACCTCTATTGTTTTATTATAAATACTTCAGATTCTATGTCTTCTTTTTTCTTCGTATGCATGTTTGATAGTCCCCCAGACATGTAGGGCCAATTGTAGGGCCAATTCATTTTAATATATTATGACCTTCGATAGTCAGCACGGTTTCAATAGACAAGGTTGCTTTTATGAGAAACAGTGCCATAAAGTGCACCGGCTGAGTATAAAGCACCTCGGCTAGGTGTTAATCTGGTCGAGCTGTTTACGCATAAATGCTTCAAAGATGCCTTCGTGATTGCAAATGTCTTGTACGATGTAAAATGCGCTTGATTTGTTGCACCTCGGACAGGCACAGCCTAGTTCGGATGGAGGGGCTTATGTGCTTCTCCTCCTCGGCCACTAGTCCAAGGCAAAGTCCAAAACTTTGGTCATGGATAGAAGTCCAATGCGCCATAATTTGGGGCGTGCTAGTCCCTCAAATCCGATGTGGTCATTTATGAGTGGATCGGATTTTTCATCAATTCGCAGCAATAATTCTGATCTTTGACCGACTCTTTGAGTAATTTTTTACCTTATATTCAGTAACACCTCTTACAACTTTGCATGAACTTCTGTTTGTGGCGTGCTTATTTTCAATCTATACTTACAACGAAATGCGCATATGTTTTTACAACAGAAATAATATAGGATTTTTACGTTTGAATCCACAGTATTTAGTATGCATATGTCTTGTGAGCGTTTCGTTTAAGTGTATTCACGGAAGTATCATCCATTTTGCGGAAACTTTTAATATTTCGCATGAAAGAGCACCCCGCATGCACGAACTCATTTATCGTTTTTAGAGCTTTGGTTCATATGACAATGTCTGAGGCACTTACGTCTGAGTTTGCATGGATTTCTTTCGCCAGCACACCCCGTTTTTTGCACAGTGATCGCTGTGTGGGCTTTATAAGAGTCCATTGTTTGTAACAACCTCATGCATGACGAATACGCATGGCTAATTTGTATTTGGTGCAATCCTCATTATAATTAACTAGCGATTTCATACAATCATGCGACGACGCTGTGCCTCGTTGAAGTGGAATTTGGCCTATTGGAAATAGCGACGAAGGTGGTCCGTGTTCCAAGGATTACACAAAGGTACCCAAGATAAATCTTCAATTACGTAGGTTCCTGGTACCACCTCGGTTGTGATCCTATAAGGGCCTTCCCAGTTAGGACTCAAAGTCCCTACTACTGGTTCTTGAGTGGAAGGAAGAACCTTTTTTAGGACTAGGTCCCCAATATTAATGCGTCGACTCTTCACTCTTTTGTTGTAGTATCGAGCCATCTTTTTCTGGTATTTGGCCATCACTTCTTGGGAATCATTCCGCTTTTCCATGAGGAAATCTAAACCGTCCCTTTGCCCTTCCTCGTTCCTAACTTCGTCATAATGAATTTGACGAAGCGAAGGGATTCCGATTTCGACGGGGCATACCGCCTCGGCCCCGTAAGCCAGCGAGAAGGGTGTTTCACCAGTAGCGGTGTGCGAGGTGGTTCGAAGCGCCCATAACACTTGTGGTAGCTCGTCTACCCACGCGCCATTTCTGAATTCCAACTTCCTTTTCAGGGTATTTTTTATGGTCTTGTTCACCGCTTCGACCTGCCCGTTGGCTTGCGGGTGATGTGGAGATGAGAACAGCTTCCTGATTCCCAAATCGTCACACAACTCATCCACGCTTCTATTTTTGAACTGTTTTGCATTGTCACTAACCAGGGAATGTGGTATTCCGAACCGGCATATGATATTTTTCCAAATGAACTTGGTGGTGTTGGCCTCAGTGATCTTCATCAAAGGTTCCGCTTCGACCCACTTGGTGAAGTAGTCAATCGCTACTATCGCAAAGCAATTGTTACCAGCTCCTCTGGGCATAGGACCAATAATGTCAACCCCCCACTTTGCAAAGGGCCAAGGGCTAGTCACCACAGTTAGCTCATGATGCGGCTGATGTGGTATGGTCGCGTGTCTTTGGAATTTATCACATTTCCGCACAAAGTCATGGGAATCCTTTCGCATAGTAGGCCAAAAATATCCCTGTTTGAGGGCTTTCCGAGCTAGCGATAAAGCCCTGGCATGGTTGCCGCAGATGCGCTCATGGATTTCTTTCATTACATACTGCCCTTCCTCTAGCCCCACACATCTCAGCAAAGGAGAGGTGTAACTCCGTTTATAAAGTAAGTCGTCCAGGAGCACGAAGTTCGCAGAGTATTTCTGCAATTTCCGAGCTGCTTCGGGCTCGTTCGGAACTGTCTGATGATTTAAATAGGCGATTAGGGGGTTCATCCAGGATCCCTCTTCTTCAATCGCCAGGATTTCCGGTCCCGGCTCAATAGAAGAGGTCATCATGTGCTCTAAAGGGATCAGATTGTGGAGCTCTGAATCACTACTGCTTGCTAGTTTGGCCAAAGCATCAGCGTTGGAATTTTCTGTTCTGGGGATGTGCTGTAACTCCATTTTTCCGAAGTGCACAGCTAAATCTTTTACTTTCTTCAAGTAAGCGACCATAGAAGGTTCTTTGGTAGAGAATTGCTCATTGAATTGGCTTACAACAAGCTGCGAATCACTGTTCGCCACCACGGACTTAATCTTCAACGCTTTTGCAAGTCTTAGCCCGGCTAATAGCGCCTCGTATTCAGCAATATTGTTGGAGGCTTTGAATCCAAAGCGGATTGCACTGTGTAATTTAAACCCTTCCGGGCTCACTAACAGTACTCCTGCGCCGGATCGTCCATCAGCCGAGGACCCGTCAATGAACAATTTCCATTTCTGTCCATCATGTTGGCTGTCTTTGGTGTTGTCTACCATTTCGACCTCAGGTGGATGGGTGAATTCAACTACAAAGTCTGCCAATGCCTGACCCTTTACGGCGGTCCGAGGCGCATAATGTAGGTCGAACTGGTTGATTTCTATTGCCCATTTCAGTAACCTCCCAGAAACGTCCGGTTTTTGCAACACTTTTCTCACGGGAAAGTTGGTGAGCACTTGTATGGAGTGTGACTGAAAGTAAGGACGAAGCTTACGAGAGGCCGTGATCAACGAGAGAGCAAGTTTTTCCATATCTGGGTAGCGCGTCTCGGCGCCCAGCATGGCTTTGCTTACATAATATACTGGCAACTGGTTCCCATCCTCCTCTCGGACCAGCACTGAGCTAACAGCCTCTTTGGATACAGCCAAATATAGGTAGAGAGGCTCGCCAGATTTTGGTTTTGATAGCAATGGGGGGCGGCCTAAAGAAGCTTTCAGGTCGGCAAACGCCTGCTCGCATTCTGGTGTCCATTGGAATCGCTTTCCCCCCTTCAGGACCTTGAAAAATGGCAAGCATTTTTCAGTGGATTTTGAGACGAACCGGTTCAAGGCCGCGATTCTCCCCGTTAAGCTTTGCACTTCTTTTGGGTTTCGAGGTGACTGCATGTTTAACAAAGCATTGATTTTGTCCGGATTGGCTTCAATTCCCCTCTTATTCACCATAAATTCGAGGAATTTCCCAGATGCTACCCCGAAAGCACACTTCGCCGGATTGAGTTTCATCCGATATCTTCTCAAAACATCAAATGCCTCTGACAAATGGAGGATATGATCAGCGGCGACCATGCTTTTGACTAACATGTCGTCAACGTACACTTCCATAGTGTTCCCCAATTGCTTCGAGAACATGCGGTTTACCAGCCTCTGATAGGTAGCTCCCGCATTCTTCAAGCCAAATGGCATAGCTCTGTAGCAATAGAGTCCTCTATCTGTGATAAATGAAGTATGCTCTTCATCCGATTCGAACATAGGAATTTGATTGTACCCGGAATATGCATCCATGAAGCTTAGCATCTCGTGTCCCGCTGTGGAGTCGACCAATTGATCAATCTGGGGCAATGGAAAGCTGTCTTTGGGACATGCCCGGTTCAAGTTAGAAAAATCAATGCACACCCGCAATTTCCCATTGTGTTTTGGTACTAAAACAGGGTTTGATACCCACTGCGGATATCGAGACTCTCTTATGAAGCCATTTTTCAATAGCTTCGCGACCTCGTCTTTCAAGGCCTCATATTTGTCCGAACTCATGGGCCTTCTCTTTTGCCTGTGCCCAGGGCTTTGGGGATCCAGCTGGAGCCTGTGATAGGCCTCCTTAGGATCAATCCCAACCATGTCGCCATGTTTCCATGCGAATACATCGAGGTTTTGAAGTAAGAAGTCTTTCAATTGACTCTTGTATTCGGTTGGCGAGTCCAGTCCGACATGTAATTCCTTGATCGGGTCCAATGGGTCTACGCCGAAGCACTCCAAACTTTCGGCCGGGGTGGGACAATTGTCACCTGCCATCCTGGGGTCTAGATCTGCTAAATCCTCTTCTGGGATCATCATGACATCCTTATCTCCAGCCGGTCCTTCACCCAATCTTTCAGGGTCTGGAGCAGCCTCGGCCATGGCTACATCACTGATCATGTTCAAGCTTCGATCTTGAAACTTCCGGATTGCATTCGTGTATCAAGCCCGGGATTCTGTTTGGCTTCCCCTTACAGTTGCAACGCCATGCTCTGTGGGGAACTTCATGCAAATGTATTTGGTATGCGTTACAGCCCCCAAGTCAATAAGGCCGGGCCTCCTAATTGAACCGTGGTAGGAGGAGATTTTGTCAACTATCAAAAATTCCATAGGAATTCTGGAGAGGGTTGGTGATTTCCCTACTTCAGTCATAAGTGTTATGGACCCTCTGGGGGTTATGCTATCCCCCGTGAAACCGTATATTGGATCAGGGACTGGAATGAGTGGGGTGCTGATCCCCATCTTATCAAAAGTTACCCCGTATATCACATTTACCGAGGCACCATCATCCACCATCATTCGTGACAGCCCATTCCGAGCCACCACCACTCTGATAACCAATGCATCGTTGTGTGGAAAGTGCACTCCAACGGCATCGTCTTGTGTGAATGTGATAGGCTCCGTCCGAGGCATCCCAACAGGATGGGAATGGATATGATAGTTCACATTGGCGGGCTGCTTGGCCTCTCTTATATACCTCTTTTGGGAGTTGTTTGTGCTCCCACCTGGGTGGGGGCCTCCCAGTATTGTGTCGATTTCCCGAATGGGGAGGTCGGCTGCAGGCATAGGTGGTTCCCGTGTATCTTTAGTATGTGTCGAGGCTGTATCTTGACCCTTATTCCTGTTTCTTTGACGATTGTTAATCCTTTCTTTGGTTGAATTCTTCCACGGAGCTCTCCTATCTGCTCGGTTGAACTTCTGGCCACCAGTTTTCTGGGTTCTCCCTGTGTCTGGGGGGAAATCTCCCCCCCCTTCTCCCCTACGCTTTTTGTTCAGCTAACATTTGGATTTCCCTACAATCCTCTGTTGCGTGACCGTAATATCTGTGGTAGGCGCAATAAGCCCCAATCATGGGCTGTTTCCCACTTCGGCTGTTTCCACTTTCCCGTGTGCCGTGGGAGGATTTTGAGAAGGGGTGTTTGAGTGCAAGTGGGGGATAGCTTCCGTGATTTCTGCTGCAAAGCTAGATCCTGTCCCCGGGAATGGACGAGGCGCGCCACCTCGGTTACTGCCGACCCTATCCTTGTTTCCGTCCTTTTTGAGGTCCGTTTCATTGGAGTATCCAAGGTTGTATCTCCCTTGGGAGTGATTATCTCTGGCCCTAGCCATTTCCTCCGATACAATCTCTTCCTTCATCAGGTCTACCAGGGTATTGTAATCCCTTGGTTTCCTGCTCCGGACATCCCTCCAAAACATGCTGGTCATATCTAGCCCTCCTTTTAAGTCGGAAAACATCTCCACTTCTGTGATATTTTCGCAGATATGCATTTCTTCAGTAAATCTAGCTAGGTAAATTTTCAGAGATCCGTCCCTTCCTTGTCTCAGATCCTGAAGGCGTTGGAGGGGGAGTTGGCCAGGCCTCGAAGAAACAAAACCATTCTTAAAAGCAGTTTTCATATCCCTCCAACTGTGGATGCTGCCCGGAGGGAGTTTTTTATACCATCGTATGGCACTCCCCTCAAGGGTTAAAGCGAAAGCTTTACATTTTAGTGCCGGGGTCGCCCCGGCTATTTCCATGCTGGCGCGGTAATTTAACAGGTGATCATCAGGGTCACCTCGGCCAGAGTATTTTGCTATTTCTGGCATCTCAAAGTCATGGGGGACGGGGCATCTATGGAGGCCCTCTGTGAAGGGATTTACTTCCTCTTCGTCATCCAACTCGTATGACGGCAGCTCGCTGTTCTCGTCGTGTCCGGAATACTCCGGGTCACGGTATTGGCCATAGGGCGGCGGTGCGTGCTCCTGCCTTTGTGGTGGTGGAACGCGGCCATAGTTTGGCCTTTCATGGCTCTGTAATTCATTACGAGGATTAGTCCGAACTGCTTAGGCTCTTCTTTCTCGCCTATTCCTAGGCTCATGTACTGATGCTATCCTTTCTCCCCCCATACCTTGTTGGTCCCTGTACATTTGATCCTTCGACAAGGCTTCTTCAGCGCGTCGCTCACGCCTATTTCTAGGCTCTGCGGCATTATGCCGACCTGGGTCCGTTTGTCCCCGTCGTTGTCCCTTGAATAACCCTCCTATTCGGCTGAAAACACTGCCGGATTTTGCGGGAGAAGCCTTCCTGCGTCTAGCTGGGAGTGGGTTTTGTTCCCCATGCGTTTCATGTTCTGGATCTCTCTCATAGAAGGGCTCGGATTCCACTTCGGCGTATGCCTGCGGGTCCTGATAATAATAAGATACAGTAGCCGCCTCGGATGGTGAATAATGTGGCTGTGAGTATTGCTGAGGCATCACGGGTTCGTTCATAGCATACCCTCTGGCCATAAAGGCATTCATTGCAGCAGTTTGTTCTATTTGCTGCCTCTGCATCTCCAGCATTTGGGCCGCCATAAGTGTCATGTCTCGCATCATGCGGCGATTTCGGTGCCGGCGAGGTGGATTAGGTTGTGCCACTTCCTCGTTGGCGTTTTCATGGATTTCTTGAGGAACTTCGTCCTCGCTGAGTTGGCCACTTCTTCCCCTACGGGGGTTAACATCACCGTCACTTTCATTCATGTTTCAGAAGAGTTTCTGGTCTTAGATTGCTTTTCAAGGATAGATAGACCTTTGTCTCGCTGTTTCAAGCCTTTTTCAAGGTTGTTAAACTTATGTTTCAAAGTTCTTTACCTTTTTCAAGGGTGTTTAGACTTATGTTTCAAAGCTCTTTACCTTTTCCAAGGGTGTTTAGACTTATGTTTCAAAGTTCTTTACCTTTTCCAAGGGGGTTTAGACTTATGTTTCAAAGTCCTTTACCTTTTTCAAGGCCAATCAGCTTATCTTTCAAAGCTCCTACCTTTTTTTTTCAAGGCCAATCAGCTTATCTTTCAAAGCTCCTACCTTTTTTTTTTTTTCAAGGCCAATCAGCTTATCTTTCAAAGCTCCTACCTTTTTCAAGGCCAATCAGCTTATCTTTCAAAGCTCCTACATTTTTCAAGGTCAATCAGCTTATCTTTCAAAGCTCCTTGCAGTTATCCGCTCTATTGTAAGGGGTTATTCGTCCTTTTTCAGGACTACCTTTCTATGTGTGGCTTTTTACCATGTGTTTTCGTGGTTAGCAGTATGGTTTCCCACTGACGGCGCCAAAATGTTGACCACAAAATCCGGATGGACCTTGGACCAACACGTCTCAGCTCCTCCCTCTTGAACACGTGGATCTCCTGCACACTGTGACAAACAATCAGTTTGCAAAGGGGGCCGAGGTGGCTCCTGTTTGCACTCCGATGCCTAAGTCAGTACTCATTTTAGGCGAATATATATATTGGGTGCGGGAAATATAAGTGTGTAAAAGAGAGAAAAGGGAGTGAGAGAAGTATATAGTTTAGAGTGAGAAAATCCTCTCCTCCCCTAGAGACTTACCTGTTCTATTTATAGTTATATTCTTTTACCATTGTCCTGACACGTGTTTGGTTTTTACACGTGGCTGCTTCCCATCCATTGGTCAAGTTAACCATTTAGTTGGTCATAATCATTACTGTCTACTATAGGATTGTGGCGGCCATCACATCAACGATAAAGGCGCTGTCCCATCAGGTTGCAGTTTGATTACAGGTCCCGTGTTGGTGACGTTTCCGCCCAACCTAGATGCCGGTCCTTGAGGTTGCTTCGGACGATGCCGCTTATGGAGATAGTTCGGCTTATAGAAGGGATGTGCCTCGGAATGCCTCAGCCAAATAATAACCCCTTAGGTGGGCCCTACTTTAGTGGCTATTAGATTCCATGTGCGACACGTCACGCATAATAATAATATTTAAAAAATGTGGACGTAACAGTAACGATAAATAATTAAGTTGACGACATTTATGAAACTTGACTTAAAATAAAATTTAACATTATTTTTGATTTGTCACCGCTGTCATTTCATTCACCGTCAACTCCGTCATCTGCAAAATTTTGTTTTGGAAAACGTGAGTATTTCATAGAAATACTCAGTAGACTCGCGCACAATAATCATTTAACATCATAAATTAAAACACATAATCATGATATTCAAGTCTCAGGTGTCTAACGATCACCAGTATTCTCATGAACATACAAGTTCAAGTCTCAAACATTTAAGCAAGTAAATTCTCGTAATATAGTCTCATGCTTAGAAAGCAAGTAATTCTCATGAACACAATCATAAATGCTAAACTTATAATCCAAATAATTATTGATGCGCACTTTTGAAAAAAAACGTAAATTTGTGAATATGAGTCTACTTTAATTTCTCGAGTATTGAGCAAACGGGAAAATATTTCTAATTCTCTCGCGCCTCGTCTAGCCCTATAAATAAATAAATTAAATTTAGTATTTTTGGGCTATAAGTTTTTAAGATGAAAATAAAAGCTTAGAGGTTGAATTAAAATATTTTTAAAACTTTGAGGGACTGAAATAGATAACTTGTAAAACTTGGGCTTCAAATCAAATGAATTTAATTTACAGGGACTGAAATAAAATGTTTCATAAATCTTGGAACTAAAATAATAACTTTTGAAGTTATGTACTAAAATGACTATGTTTAAAGCTTGGGACTGATTTGGTGAAATGCAAATACTTTTGGAATTGAAATTTTAATATTTAAAATAAAGAGGTCTGGAATAACTTGATTTAAAAATATAGGTGTTGAAATAACGTTTTGAAACTAAAGGGACTGGTTTTAAGAAAATTTGAAACATGGGGACTAAGTTGTAAATAAGAAAACTTTTAAATAAAATTTATATTTCTCTCCCCTTCGATCCCAAATTCAGAGACAGAAAGAGAGAAAGGCGAGAGGGAGACGAGAGCTGGCGACGGCGAACGGCCCATCGCCGGTCCAGGCTGACGGTGCGCTGGTAGTGATAGTGCTGCCATCACATGGCAGCGACGGAGGTGAGTAGAGGGTTGCGGAAACAGAAGATCTTTGGGTTGATTTGGTGAGAAAACGAAGGTGAAACAAGGCTGGGTTCGCAAATGAAACTCCGGTCGAAGAAACGGCGTTCGAAGGTAAGTCTTGGGCTTGGCTTATTCTGGGTTTTGGATTTTGATTTGGATTGAGATTTGAGTTGGGCTTGCCGCGATTTTTGGGGGTGCTGCAGGCGGTTGATGGTGGTTGGGTTGTTGCGTTTTGTGGTGGCTGTTGTGGTTTGGGTGTGGCGATGATGATAATGATTTATGGCAGCGGTGGTTGAGGTTGATGGGGATTTGAGATGGGGCAGTTTGGAGGTGCTGCAGTGATGATAACGGTAGTGAACGGTGGTCGTGATGCTGATAATAATGATGATTTGATTGTGAAATTCAGGTTGGTTGGGTGATAGGGCTGTGTGCAGAGGGGGTGGTTTGACTGTGGTGTGCTGGGGCTTTGCAGTGGTTCGGCTGGTGATGAAGGTGGTGAATTGGAGGTGGCTATTGGGTGGACAGTGGTGATGTACAAGAGGCAGTGGTATTGTGCAGGTTGAGATGGTGATTTTGGTGGATTGTATGGTTTGAGTGATTGATGCAGATTGGTTTGGGTAGTGGCAGTGATGTGGTTTTTGACGTGATGATGTTGAAATTCATAATCAGATGTGAAGAATTGAAAGAAAAATTGGTTGAGGGATAAAAATCATACCCGAGTCTTGAGTTATTGAATTTGTGTTTTGAAATAGAGATGTTATAATGATGGAATGGTGGAGGTAAAAGGAAAAGGGAAATTGATTAGTGGAAGACATCATAATTTGGAGAGAATGGTGGAGAATTTGGTTGGGATGAAGTGGAAAGTGGTGTAAAGTATGGTGATTGATGATGATGAAATGGGTGGAAAAGAAGAAAACATGGGATGAAATTAGGTTTAATTAGGTAGGATTAATTTAGGATAATTAACTAAAAATTAGACTAACTTCAATTAGGCAATGTATTTAAAACTTATATATTTTGGACTGAAAATAAATTTGAGAATAAATAAATTTTGGGATAAAAAATGAATTTCGTATTTGGACTTGCAATAATTTAATAAGAAAAAATTTAATAAATTTGGAATTGGACTCGGATTAAAATAAATTTAATTTCACTTGAAAAATTCCCTTTAAAAATAAATGAGAAAGCCGTAGCGAAAATAATATTTACTTAAATAAGTTATGGAAAATTCTCGGTCACTAAAACATTGGTGATTAGTGAGCATTACGGAAGTGATAATGATATGTATTTTATTACTAAATAGAGCATTACAAATCTTGTAACATAGGACTATCATATAATCTCAATGGCATGAATCATAATTCCTCGTGGATTGACTCTGCATCACACAGATTCTAATGGTGGCAACAAAATATCACATATTATATTCATACCATGTAACCTTAATTACATGACACATTACATACCATATAACTAAATGTTGTGATATAATTATGTAGTGTTAAATCATATCATGTTGTAATATATAATCATGTATTGTTAAAGAAATTACACTTCATTACATAGATTATAATACTTGGTAACTAAGTATTAAAGATTACATTACATATCGTGAATGTTATATATTACATATAACTAGTTATATTGTAGTTTAATCATGTAGGAATTACATTTTATTACATATATTGTAATACTTGGTAATCACTTCAAACACGTATCATTTAGTAATGAAAGACATATCATTACATCCGTAATGCTCAATAATCACTTCAAATTCTTAATGTCTTCTTTAGTAATTTGTATTTGATTAATTGTAACTTTCACAATTATTAGTCTATTTTAAATGTAAAACGCATCTCTAAAATTAATGTTGCCATAAATGATTAAATTAATTAATTATTACTTACATTCTCTATCCGACATCTCTAAATATTATAAGGTTCTCATATTAATCATCAAATTAATAAAAAAATACATTATCTCTCCAAAATTCAGTATTTTCTTAAAATGGGAAACGAAATTACGTAATATTACAAATAGTATTAATATTATAAATTCTAAAATATGAAAATGAAGTAGTGTATAGCTACAACTTAATGAAAATTTATTAACAAATTGATAAAGTTAATGAAATATATAATTTAAAAGTTTATCAGAGTCATTAAAATTAAATGTCTGATTAAAATTAGTTATTTACTTTGAGTTTTATCGACTTTTAAGTTACATCAAACTCGAGCTTAAATATATGAATTCAAAATTAATTAGTCAGTATATAAATGCATATCATAAAATAATTTTCATGAATATAATATAAAAAATGAAATTGTATCATAAAATTAACATTAATTAAAGTTATAATGTAAACAATAACTAGTATCACAACCGTGCGTTGCACGGGAAAATAATATGAAATGATTTTAGTGTAAATAATTTCTTTTTCTTTTTTTTTTTTTTGAAAGTGAACTGTGAATATAATTTCAAAATAGAAAAATATAAATATACAATTTGCTTTGATTAATGATAAAAACTATCGACAAATGTTCAAAGTAAAAATGAATTAGGATTCTCATAAATTTTGGAAAACTTCTTCAAATACTAAATTGTTTGTAAAGTTTGCGGTTATCCACACTTGCGTAATGCAGGGAAGTAGTTATAGATAAAACATATTTAAAAAGTTGTTCAGACTTAAATTAAATAATGCAATTTGTCAGACCTATGTTGCATAGAATAGATAAAAAATTTGTTTAAATTCTTTTTACAGTAGTTTACGTGTAACATTCAAGCCAGGAAAGCTTAAAAGATTTGATATGTACTACTCATATCAACAAGGTACACCTTCTTTTTCAGAAGTCTATCGTTAGAAACTTCACAGTTAAACGTACTTGATTTGGAGCAATTCTATGATGGGTGACCTCCTGAGAAGTTTCCTAGGGGAGCGTGCGAGTGAGAATAAAGCATGCTGAAAATATTCATGTTGGTACAGTGGGGATAGTACGTCGTCATCTAAAGATCAAAACAACCCGTTAAGTAGGACTCGGGTCGTTACAGATGGTATCAGAGCCGGCCTCCAGGCAGACAGAAATCGTGAACTAAGTGCTACGCCATAGGGCGGGAGCCAGTTCTAGAATTCCAACGCTTAGCAATAGATCCTCAGGTGTGTTAAGCGCGACGAGGACGTCACGAGTCTAATGAGGGGTGATTGTAATACTCAGGTCAGGAAAACTTAAAATATTTATTATGTACTACTCATACAAATAAGGTGCACTTTCTTTTCCAGAAGTCCATCATTAGAAATTTCACAGTTAAGCGTGTTTGACTTGAAGCAATTCTATAATGGGTGACATGCTGTGAAGTTTTCTCGAAGAGCGCACGAGTGCGGACAAAGCATTCTGAAATGATTCATGTTGGTACAGTGGGGACAGTACGATTGTCATCTAACGATTGTGACAACTCCTTAATTGGGACCCGAGTCGTTATACTATGGTTGTCCACACTTGTGTAATGCAAAGAAGTTGGTATAGACAAAATATATTTTAAACAATTGCTCAAACTTAAATTAAATAATGCATTTTTTTAAACCTATATTGCATAGAATAAATAAATAAAAAATGTCCAAATATTTTTTACTACCATGAATAGAATTAATAAACATCAAATATTATGATTTACATAAAATAAAGTAATCACAACAAATTAAATATATGCAATCCTATATTTAAATGAATGTAACAAATTAAGCAATATTGATGATGCATTAAAGTGAAAATCAACTCAAAATTTGGGATAAGCGAAAGTAAAATTCAACCCAAGAGATGATTCCCTTTGCATAATTAGTTTTTTTTTTTATTTTCAAATGCGATGTATTTAATTAAATGTAATTAAATGCATATTTAATTATATGCTAATAATTTAAACAAAAAAAGAAGAAAAATATTACTAAAAATCTAAATAAAATATATGAGTTTTTTTTTTGATGTTTTTAAAAAGAGTTTTTTTGAAATGAATAGTAATTTTTAGAAGAATGTGTAGTTAAAATGTAGTAAAATTTTTTGAATTTATGTCTAATATTATTTTATTGATAAATGTGTGATTGAAAAGAAGAAAGAAAAAAATGTGTTAAAAACTTAAAGGGGCTATAGCAATTGTACCACAAACATATCAACTCGATTTCTGGATTTAACATTCAACTAAAAAAAAAAAAAATTTAAAAAAACTTTTGAACTACAGGATTATGCTCATATAATATATGTGAAAGATTCAAATTACATATTCTCCTTATGATCTAAGCTTTTCTTGTTATATATTGTTCTTCATTCTTCATCATATTCTTCCCAAAAAGAGATGTCCGATAGATTTTTTTGGTATATTTTGATTTTTTATGTATTAATTATTAATTTCAAGTATTTTCCTAAGAAATAATCATTAGTTTTAATAAATATTATAACATTAATTTTTTTGTTTATTCATATTGTCAATTTATTTACTCATAATATTACATTATTATTTTAATAAAAATCGTTGACCGATCAATTGTTTAATAAAAATTAGATGAACTAATTGTTAAAATCTGCAATATATATTTCATCTTTTTTGTTTATCACAAACTATAGGTCGCTTTCTTTGTGGGTATATTAATGTTTTAATTTTCATATATGTCTCAATTTAATATGCATTGTTATTAATAAATATGAACTATATATATATATTAATCAATGTAGGAGTATATTAGGTAAAGAAAATGATAAGAAACCCATAGTAGGTTTCTTATAAAACCCACACCTCACCTCATATGAGTCAGTGGACAATGAGGTCCACCCATCCATAGTGAACCCATAACCGACACATGGCATATGAGTTTTATATCCAGCGATCACAATGAGCATGAGATCTTTCCTATTCCTATATTATGTAAAATCTTAGTAAATTTTAGATCCAACATATATTAATTATATTTTCTTATAATTTGTAAAAATAGAAACTAGCCAATCTTCATGTTATTGAGTGAAAGTATAATATATAGACTACTGTTCACGTGAAAATAATAATAATTAAAAAAAATAAAATTAATAAAGTAAACTTTCCTTGATTTGTCCAGAAAGCGGCGATTTCCTAAATTATTCCCCTGTTTTTCCTCCCTTCAACACGAATAAGGAAATTTTACCAAAAGCAAGCAGCAATCCTCTTAAACCCTATTTATTTTGATTATTTTAACCAAAAACCAATCTGTATTCCTGTTCAAAGTCTCTAACATGTATACCATCTATAACTCCCACACAAACCTGCAGTTTCAGATTACGAAAGCAGGAGAAGATGCAGTCATCCGCCTTGATCAGCCGTCCTCAGTTCAAGTCAATATAATATTTTCTTGCAATACTACCCTCCGTGCGATCAAAAACCTCATATACGAAGAATTTTCTACACGACGCGTCATTGCAGAACTTCAACAGCCCAGAATTTCAAACAACGTCAGCATCAAGCCTGAACAATTTCTGAGCTATCGCATGATTCACGGAATCATCCTCGGGGTTGTCAGAATTTGGCCCCTCTGGAACTCTCTGCGTGAATATTTGATCGACAAAGTAATTTTTGATTCATGGGAAATTTTTAAATCGATGCCTAGAAATCACAATCTTTTGATTTTGCATGTGGATGCGTATATTGTTTGTGATCATGTAGATGTTGATGTTGTTAATGAATCGTTAGTGTTTTCTGAGTTACTACAAGAATCAGTGGAGGAAAGCAGTGGAAATAGTATGGTTCCTGCTAGCGATTCGTCGATCAAATCTCTGGAGAGGAAGATAATAGAAGATTACAACAATGATCTTGGAAGTTGCTTGATTTGCCTTGATGAGTTTCACGAAGGATCTAAAGCTATAAGCATGCCGTGTTCGCATATGTTCCATTCTAATTGCATCAAGCAGTGGTTAAGGATAAGTCATTATTGCCCAGTTTGCCGTTTTGAGATGCCAATTAGTACGTTGATTTATTGAATATTTCAGAATTAATGTAATCTAAGTTGGTCACAAAAAAAAAAAAAAAAAAAAATTCCATGTACCATTATTAATTGGGATTTCAATTTAATTTCGTGCAACTATGAGAATTCTGCTTACCTTAATCCCCATCATTGATTTGAATATGATAAGTTTCCGTGATTTGTCCACAAAGTATATACGAAAAACAGCAATCCTCGAGATTGACTCACTTAAACCCTGGAACTACGCTTGGCAACATTGTAATGATTTGTAATGAATCATCCCATCCCCACCTCGTCCCATCCCCGATTAAATGGGGACGGGACGAGCAGGAATGGAGCCAGAATTTCGAGTGAGTGGGGGCTAAAATTTTCAAATGGTAGAAGGGTGGAGGCTGAGGCCCCCTCCTCAAGGGTTCAGGGGCGGAGTCTCCGAAATTTTTTTGAACCAAAATGATTGAAACGACGAAGTAATAAATCAAAAACTAAACTAAGTTAATTAACAAGTATCAACTAACCAGTGTAAGGTAGTAATTCACAAAAGAAAAGACCTACAACTGAAAAATAAATGTAAATTTTCAAGGTCAGAAATACTAGTAATGAGCATTGTATCCACTTCTTGCATAAACATAATGATTGCAGAGATAGAATTAAGATCAAAAGAAATAAATTCAAGATGCCAATTTTTTTCTCTCTTTTTTTTTTTTTGTAGATTCAAAAAAAAGAAAAAAATCAGTGGGGTGTTGGCACCCCCACTGGACCTTAATAGGCTCCGTGACTGGGGGCGGGGATGTGGATGATAAATCATTAATGGCGTGGGGGTGGGGAAAAGTATCTCCGCCCCATATCCGCCCCGTTGTCATTCCTATTTATCTCCAATTACATTCAAAATTGAATTTTTCCTAAAACTTCTTCTTCATGCAATCTCATACAGTTCCATCCACGTGTTAAAAAGAATATAAAGAAGTAGGGGTGGGAATTAATCCGTCCAACACGCTAAAACCGCCCACCCAACCCAACCTGATCAGGTTGAGTTGGTTTTTGATGAAAATTGGGTTGGGTTCGGGTTCTACAAAAAAAAAAAAAATTAGTCGGGTTGGGTTGGGTTGTGGGTTGAGTGAAAAACCCAATCCAACACGACCCAACCCAACCCAACAAAATTTTTAAAAATATAGGACCATTTAAATTTCAAGAATCTCAAGCACATTTATAATTTGGATGAAATTCAAATATGGTTTGAACATATTTTAGTTTTATTAGCAAGTATTCAATTTATTATATTTGAGTTTATTGTATTTTATATAATTGATTTGAGTTAATAGTTAATTTATGTGCTTAATTTTTAAAATTTCAAGATTTTTGATAATTGGACCAAAGTCCAAACCACCCAACTCGACTGAAACTTGGTTCGGTTGGATTTGGTTGGGTTTGAACTTATACTTGAGTTGGGTTGAGTTGATTTTTTATCAACCCGACCATAGTGGGTTGGATTCGAATTGGACAAAAAATCGACCCAACCCTATAAAGAAGGGTTCTCTTGTCCTCTGGGAAGGCACCTAAATCCAAGAAAACATTTGAAGGATCTCTCAAAGAATCAATTCTCAGTTTCATTCTCTATAGTAACAGAACTTTATGAGATTCACAAACAGGTTGGCTTCTTGATAAACGATTCTTAACGCTTGTCCACGACATTTTAGGCTGGCCTTTGATGCTCCTATCACCTTAAGAGCCAATGACAACCCTTTACATTCATCCACGACCTATTGAAATAGAAATACTTTTTCAGCAAGCATTGGTAACAAATCATGAATAAGAAAAAGTTTATCAGTACAACTTAATTAATCATTACCTCCTTAACCAATTGTTTGTTGGGAACCCGGGTTGTTCTACTCATAAAAATTGATTTCTTATGATAGATCATCTCGTTACAGGATTTTCTATTCTATGTATTCAACTTGGAATAAATAATTTTGTGCACACAAAAAGAAAGAGATATTACCCTTGTAGCGTGCTTTACAATAATCTTTTTTTGCTGCTTCTTGATTTTACCAATGCTTCAAACCCTCAAGCTTTTCTCGGTGTTCTCCAATGGCAGCTGTGCAGGTGTGTGATCACCTTTCTCAAGACCTAGGTTAAACTAGGGTTAGGGCTTCTTTGTAAAGAGAAAACACACACTACACACTTTAGTGTGTGTTTCGCCACTTTGCCAATTAGGTTAAGAAAAATAGTCTGAGGAGACTATTTGTAACATCTTTACATTCCAAAACCCTACCAGGCCTATAGTACCATAACCCAGGCCCATTTCTGCACAACACAATATAGGTAATAAGCCTGTATAAACCCATTATAGTGAAGCCACCAAGGGAACCTGATCGGACCCAATTAAACTAAGCTCCAATAAATTAATTATGACCCGATCAACTCTTGATCAGTCAAAATTAATTTATTAATCACGTTCTATTCCACTAAAATAACGAGATTGCACTCTTAGTAAAATTGAAATTACTGAAACAATTAATCAATAATTATATCCTCTGACTTATCGTTCTTACATGTTACCCCCGTCGATCAACTCGAATATTCGGAGCAAGTTAAAATGACCAAAATGCCCTTCTTCGAATATTCATAAATTCTCAACTCTCATCTTCTATCTGATAGTTCGATGTGATCCCATCACATCATAGAATTCAACAGTCACTGTCGAATTACTGAGCTCAGATTCAACTGTCCACTAGAAGAACCAGTGAGATTATGATCATACTTAAAAGGTGACGGATTTCATAATACGAATATATGTTCCTCGTTAGTTCACTTTAATTCCCAAAGTACCGAGATATTGATTAGCAATTTGATCTCACCCATTGATACCTTAAAGAACTTCAAGTTAGTAATCGAAGTCCATTATCCGATTAGGATTAAGGTCTCACGTAGAGATGTCAAGACGGGCGGGCCGACCAGACCCGTGAAAACCGGCCCGGATCGACCCGGGACCGCGAGCCACCCGTGACCCGTGCGGGCGGTTCACGGGTCAAGAAGGTGTGAACCGCGGGTTTCGCGGGCCAAACCTTCGCGGGCCGCGGTTAACCCGCTGACCCGTGAAATTAAAAAAAAAATTATTAAATATCATAGTATTGAAAATCTCAATTCTTCTACAAACTCTAGTACTAGTACAATTTCTAAAGTTAAATCTTATTTTTCTCCCTAATAGGTAAGAAACGTAATGTTCTTTAATAGTAATAATTAGAAATGCATTTAGCTTTTAGTTGTTATTTGTTTATATTTTATTTAAGTTTGTAAATTTAGAAGTAATTCATGTAACATAAAATATAAATGTAAATTCTATATAAACATTATGGCATAAATATGAATTTAACATTTTGTTCATCTCATATTTATAAATTTAACAAAAAAAAAATATATATATATATTATAAATATGAAAAATTCTATATTTTTATTCATACTGACCAAATCGGAACGAACTGCGACCCTCAACCCGCATGGGCTCGACCCGTATGGGCTAGCGGGCGGGCCTGGGTTGTAGTTCGAAATTTGTGGGTCGACCCGGAACCCGCAGCGGGCGGGCTTTTTTTTATGCGGGTCGTTACCGGGCTCATATGTTGACGGGCCGACCCAGCCCGGACCACCCGGATTGACACCTCTAGTCTCACGTACGATAATCAAGTGAAATTAAATTTGTACGGTCAATGTCACAAATTAATTTCACGTGGTCCCATCCAATACGTTCCAAACGTACTCTCAATTTTATTACCAAAGTCAAAGATAGACTTTAATAAAATCGAGACGATCTTATCAAAATAAATTGTCCATATTTATTTACTGATCGTGAACGTTAATTTTAGATCGAATCACAAATTGAATATTTCCGTGTTTAACAACTTAAACACTCAATTTGTAATACCAAATCGACCCGTGAACAAACGCAACTTCATATTAATACAATCAATTAATATTTTATTTTAAATGTCGTGAATTATACTCTATGGGCATATATAATTCCAACAATCTCCCACTTTTCCTTAGATTATACATGAAACATCGAATCATTCATCTTGTCAACATCATCATTACATTAATGATTATGTTCTCAACAAAGATGATAACTCCTTTCGATGTAAGTCACGGTTGTATAACAAACAATCCAAGATTGTGTTATACCCAACCAATTAAACACAATATCTCCCAGTTATATTCCAATTTTGACGACTCTCGAGAGTGCTAGTCAAATCAGATCTTAATTAGTTTTAATTCATCAGATCACAAACTGAATAGATAAGCAAATATTTACTCATTTTCTGAAAACGCTTCAGTATATGCTTTACCTCTATTCAATGATTTGATCCTAGATCAAACTAATAATCACCAACAATATCCCCAACATAAGATATGACCTATCTAGTGCAGAGTAAGGCTTCCTATAGCCGGAGCATAAGGAACCTTCTCTATCTTACCATGAGTCTTAGGAGAATACTCATAAGATAGATAAAGTCCACAAAGAACATTATTCATTTCAAGACTTCAATATTGCAAACGTAGATAGTATCTTATTATTACATGAAACTTGAGACTATTCTATTCCATTTTTCTCCCACTCCAAAAAGTACGGATGTCTAGAAAAATAGACAATCATCTACAAGTCCTTCATATCTAATTGTTGGTACCAACTACTATTTAATGAAAATACTCTCACATAAGTAGAGTGTCATTCAAATAAATAGTCGCGAAAACTGTCTCATCTTTCTGTATACACGAGTATACTTAAGATATATCAAGATTTTGATCAAGAACATGTATCAAAATGGTTCTATCAAATTCTATATTTCATATCTTGAACAATTACCCAAATCCAAAGTTGGAAACTTGTAAGTCATGAATTTTACTTTCATGGTCTTTAATATGAACTCATCAGATTACACTTTGTAAATGATTTCTTCAAGATGCATTCAAGAAACAACATCTTGACATCCATTTGCCATACCTCATTTTCACAATGAACGACAATGGATAAAAGATCCAGGTAAACTTTTGCATGGCTATTGGCGAGAAGGGTTTCACAAACCCACAACCATAAGCCTTGTACTAAAGGTATCAACCTTTCCATCTACCATTCTTTTATCATCTTAAAAATCATCACACCCTATAGGTTTGACCTCATTGGGTGCATCTACAAATATCCAAACTTGTTAGATTACTAGGAATCTAATTCCGAGTTCACATTCACCTTCCATGATTTCAAGCCTATGACTTCTACCACTTCCCTAAATGAGGAGTTCTTCTCTTATTTCAGTAGAGACTATCTAAAAAGACTCTCCGTAGAATAAGCGTCAAGAAGGTGGTCTTACAACCCTCCTACTTCAATTAGTCACTGGAAGTGTATTTCCATTATGTCCAAACAGAGTTACTTCCTCTTCTCCCACTACTTGGTTATATCCCTAATTGGGATCAACCTCTCCACTACCTCTTTATGAACATAAAGAAGAGGTAGAACAGTGAGAACAACTTCGACTACAACCTTTGGTTTTTCCCTGTCCATTGGGTTCACCAGGCAAAATTAGTGGTTGAACCACTTGCCTATTTCTCCCACTAGGATCAACAACCATCGGTTCCGTAGGAAGTCCCAAATCATCAAGATTAATTCTATGCGGAAACCTGGAATCAAGTTGTTTGAACCACGTTCTAACATCTCATCCAATAGAATTTTACTTGTTGATTTGTATTCTTCTATATGCCTTATCCCCTAAGAAAGTCACATTTGTACTCAACAAATACTTTCTGGACCAGAGGACTATAGAAGAAATAATTTCTAGTTTCATTGTATACCTTATATATAATCAAACCTTCATTGTTGCCACCATCTCGTCAATCCTTCCTTTCAGCTTGTGTGCCAAACGTCCCCAAATCTTAATGTGGTATAGACTGGGCTTGCACCAATGCCACAACTCTAGGGGTATTTGAGGAGTTGAATTAATGGTACTAGGCTATGAAGGAACCTGACTGTCTCCAGTGTACATTCCCAAATGAAACTAGTAATGAGGATAACTCTCCGTTGATTTGGTATTACCTTGTTCTCCTTTTCCGATAAATGGTTCCTAAACTCATATGAGAGATACACAAACCTCGATCAAATCGAGGATTTCGATTCTCTTAATTACTTCTCAACTTCTATCCAAAATTCTAGAATTTCTTCAACATTTCGGATTAATGAGATATTAAGTATATAATCGAGATCTGGAGTGATCATCAATAACAGTGATGAATTACTCGTACTCTCCAGTATCTTGAGCACAAAAGAATCCATTCATATCGAAGTGTATTAATCCTCAAACTCTTAAGTCCATATAATGTATAAGGACTTTTGGTTATATAATCCTCTAAACAAGATTCAGAAAAACAGTATAGATTCCACTTCAGATCCTTTTGAGGTACATCCCTTACTAGTATTAAAATCAAGTTTTGGATAAGTGTAACCAAGCCTAAGATCTTAATCATTTTACCCTCTAAATAAAATTCAAAAGCCCACATAGATTCCACCTCCAAAATACTTAGAGGCTATCTTTACTAGTCTTTCAATCTTATTTAGATAAATATGATTATCTTAAGATCTTATCAAAGAGTTCATTAATACAAGAAATCTCTATCCCTTATCATTTGTAGTAATATTACACTTAGAACCATTTACAAGGCTTTGAGATTGTTAATCATTTGTCTCGCAATAATAAGAGCATTATTTAACTTAATTCCAACTAATAACTGGAGATTAAGTGCTAAATAATTCCGCTCAAATAATAAAGAGACAAAATAATAATCAAATTGTTTCGCAAACATAAAAGTCCAACGGCTCTTTCCATATTACCATACCCGTGGTTATCCTTATAGTATACTCTATCTCATTGTGTCATTTGGTCACCTAGGACCATATTGCAACAACTTGCAATAGTGATTAGTTATTCTAGAATCTATAATCAAGATAGACTCAATTACTAAACATAATACAATGAATAGAGTCTTACTCCATTATAGAGTTTCCAAGGAAGCTACCTCCTCATTAATCCTATCTTTGCTCAAAAGCAAAAAAGGTTAGAGGCCTACCATACTATCCGTTGCTTTAAAATAATCTCTTCTCTATGAATAGCTTACATTGAACCTTTCAGGGACACGTTCATCCTGGTGAATATAGTCCACACTGAACCGAAAGAGATCATCTTAAAATATTTCTCAAGCATTATGTCACATGAATCAATGTTTGCAAGTGGAACCTCCACCACGTTAAAGTGACCAATCATGTTTTACCAAATGGTCTCTTACAAAAACGCGATCGGTTCATAAATAGAGATATATTATAGCTTGATAGCATATTTTGTATAACTCCATAATTAAAATGTTCAAATTATCATAAATACCCTTTGATAAGTGTATTTTATACACTTATTTCTATCCTAAAAGTAGGATTTTATATGTTTGTTTTAGAATATTCGCTATTTATTTTGTGTTATTTGTTTACATTTCAGAAATAATCCCAAAGTCGAGAAAACAAAGGAATTGAAGCTAAAATTGAGCAATTGGATGTAAAAGGGGTCAAAGTGAGCAATTCAAGAATTGATGCAGTCAATCAAATAGCTAATTTGAAGAAAAAATCGAATTTGGAAGAAATCAGAATTTCAGGGGTTAAATTACAACAATCAGAAGTTGGAGGACTTGCTGTGCAATTAAAAGACAGGGACCAAGTTGCAGAATTTAAAAGATAAAAATTGCAGCCGGAATTACAACCGTGCGGCCGCACGGTTGAACAAGGCGTGCGGTCGCACGGTCAAAAAATTCGGCGACTGAAGTTTACCTGCAGAGTCATGCGACCGCGTGTTTTTGAACCGTGCGGCCTCACGGTAGTCCCCGACTGGGCCGCAGCTGGGCTTTTTACGCGGAATTCAGCAATTTTCTCCTCCATTAACCTAATTCTCGGAAAAATCTATATATACCAGACCAAGGGCACGAGATTAGGGGTTCCCAACTTGTGAAATTCATGCCAAAACGCTGTCCAATTGCTGGGGAATCCATTGAAGGCCAAATTCAAGATTGAAGAATAAGGATCAAGAATATGAACGGGGTGACATCTTTTCATACTTCTTGTGATTTATTTTCGATCATGTATTTAGGCTAGGTTTTAATTGTTAGGATTGTGATGAAGCATTAATCTATTGATTCCATGTTTTGACTTTATATTTATATTATGCAATTTATGAGATTGATGCAATTAATTATGTTGTTATTATCATCTATGATTGTGGACGCATAATTATTGATTTTTGTGATAGATTTCTATGTTCGAAAGAGTAGGAATTTATTAGACCTTGATTAATTGCCGCGAAGTCCGATAGGGGATAGAAATATACCTCTATGCTTCGTGTTATCCCAAAAAGTGTCATAATTTGTTAATGCTTTTCTACATGCTTGGATTGGTCATAGAAATATAGGCTCGTCTCTTGTAGGAAAAGGTGTTTATGCATCGCTCGAAAGGGGACATGAATAAATATAGGAACACGGATTTTCAATACTCATACCTTGTTATTAAATGTTTAAGTCAAATACATGGTTGATATGTTTAATGTGGATTCATAATTCTAACATATTCATCTCATCGTTTTCATACATCAAATTTTCTTATTTTCTTTAGTTTAATTTTTAATTTATTTTTCAAAATCAAAATTCCTAAATCCTAAGCTTTTCTTGTTCCGGTTAAGGTTTGTAGTCTAAAATACGATTTAAAACAATCTCTGTGGGAACGATTTTCGGACTTAAAATCCACTTTATTACTTGCGCGGCCCGTGTACTTGCGGAGCGTAGTCACCCTTCCATCGTGAAAATAAAATTGGTTCCTATTCTGATGTTTTTATAGCAAAATACTTGATATGAGAATCAAAACTATGCAATAAACCATCTCATCAAAATAAAACTATTTTCATTGGAAGATTTATAATTATTTTTGAACAAGGATCTTCTAACACGAACAAATGTCATAAGTGGAAAGAATTATAACGAGACATGTTACAGTTTTCGCAAATTAGTTGGTGACGTCTAAACATATAACTAGTTGTGGAAATACGACATTCAAATAAAATAAATGTATTAAACACGAGTTGCATAAATGATGAATACTTTCATATATGATGCATGAAGAAAAATTATGTACAAGTAGACCCAAAACTACTATAATATGACGACAACCTAAAACCCCAAAATCTTAAACACATTTCTCTATAAGAGAAATAAATGTGATTTATGGCTAGGCTGGGACCCTCCCACTAAATTAAATATATCTAGCATCTAATGCAATATTTAATTTATAGTCGTTAAAATTTGGCCATCATTGACATCGTTTGGATATTCTATAGGAAGTCCCCACGATGTCATTGATTTAAGTGTCTAACCCCTATATTAATAATATTTCAAGTATCAAATTAATTATGTCACCTATAGGGTAATCATGATTAATTTACACTTAAAAAATCATCACCTAATTGGGCCCAATCCAGTAACCAAAACAGTGCAGCCCTCCTATAGGGAGACTAATTAGATTAGCACGAGGCATACACAAATTTTTACTAATAGGCTAATAGGGGAGGTCGTGGGTTCAAAATATTTTGCATCCTCACTCACTTAATATTTTGAGCTGTTGGGTTTTAATTAATAATTACCCAATCAATTTTAACTCTTAAAATCAATTTAATTATTAATAAATATATTTATTTTCTAATCAAATATTTAGAAAATAAAATAAAATATTTAAAACAATGCATGACAGTATAGTACCTAGAGCGGTGTTTATGCGATCTACATGACATGTTACTTATGACATTCATTCACAATTTAATTAAAGCAATAAATAAATGCGATAAGAAAATAAACAAGAACATAATTTATGGTCATACCTAGACACAAAAAATTACAAATAAATTAAAGAGTCTATTGAGCCACAAGCCGGCTCAATTCTTCAATTTCTAATTGCAAGTGTCCAGCCCATTACTTGAACTCTTCAAATAATATTTCTCAGCCCATTATCAAACTGGTCCAATCTGTAAAGCTTCAATTTTCAGTCCAAATATCAAATGTAGTGATCCAATTAAATATTCCAGTCCATTGTAAAATTCAGTCCACATTACATTGGCCAGGCTAAACAATTTAGCCCACATTGCAATTAATCAAAATGGACCAATTTTACAATTTCAGGACCATATTTAATTTCGTCCATATCTGGCCCAAGTTTAATTAATCCCATAAAACCGGCCCAACTGAATAATACCACAAAATAAGCCCAATTGGAATTAATGGCCCAACACTGTGAATCCCTTCTCCTTTCTCTGCATGATGAATATGTACAATATATATACACAGTATCGAAATGAAGCCGCCACGATTTGTGGAAGTGCCATCGCCGGAAAACGCCTGGAACCATATCACCACAGCACCAGTCTCCGTGTGCCGCCGTCGCTACCGCCATCAAGGTGGTATGAACCACCGCTCGCAGCAGCGGCAGCACCACGGTGGTGCTGCTGATCGACCGCAACACTGCACAGGCAGCAGAACTTGTGGTGCCGCTGCTGCCGCGATCCAGGTGAGGTCACGACGCGAGAGGCGACGCGATGAAACACCCATCGCAGCGGTAACACCCACAGGTGTTACCGACTGTGTGCAGTAGCACCTGTGGGTGCCTCTGCCGCCGCGATCGAGGTGAGATCGCAGCACCAAAAGCGCCGCCATCAACCGCTGATCGTAGCAGCAGAACCTACGAGTGCCGTCGAGTCCCTTCATGTTGTTCATGGCTGATTTCTGAAAATTGTAAGCCAAGTCCTTCATGCTTTGGAGATGGTGAAGTGGAGTTCGAATTCTAAAATTGCAGCAGTGGTCCTCCAAATCCGAAACTGCAGATCCGGTCCTTCAATATAGAAACTCTATTATCTGGTCCTTTGATTTCAGGCAGTGATGAAATAGTCTCCAGATTTTAATTACAACAACAATCATATTGAAAATAATTTCTAATTCTATACTGCGCAAATTAAAATCAAAAGAGAAACATGGAGTCGTAATCCACCCCCTTTGTTACATAACTCGATAATACAATACAAGATTTTACGAAATAAAATCTAAGGCCATAAATTAGTTCAACAAAATATCATTCATCCAGTAACAATCAAATCACATAAAACCTAACACCGCTCAACTAACACATGCATAAACAAAGATTATTTATTCCTAAATACACAAAACAGTATAAAAAACCTGACGCTCTGATACCAATTGTTGGGAACCCGGGTTGCTCTACTCACAAAAATTGATTTCTTATGATAGATCATCCTGTTACAGGATTTTCTGTTCTATGTATTCTACTTGGAATAAATAATTTTGTGCACACAAAAAGAAATAGATATTACCCTTGTAGCGTGCTTTACAATAATCTCTTTTTGCTGCTTCTTGATTTTACCAATGCTTCAAACCCTCAAGCTTTCCTCCGTGTTCTCCAATGGCAGCTGTGCAGGTGTGTGGTCACCTTTCTCAAGACCTAGGTTAAACTAGGGTTAGGGTTTCTTTGTAAAGAGAAAATATACACTACACACTTTAGTGTGTGTTTCGCCACTTTGCCAATTAGGTTAAGAAAAATACTCTTAGGAGACTATTTGTAATATCTTTACATTCCAAAACCCTACCAGGCCTAGTACCATAACCGATGCTCATTTCTGCACAACCCAATACAGGTAATAAGTCTGTATAAACCCATTATAGTGAAGCCACCGAGGGAACCTGATCGGACCCAATTAAACTAAGCTCCAATAAATTAATTATGACCCGATCAACTCTTGATCAGTCAAAATTAATTTATTAATCACGTTCTATTCCACTAAAATAACGAGATTGCACTCTTAGTAAAATTGAAATTACTGAAACAATTAATCAATAATTATATCCTCTGACTTATCGTTCTTACATGTTACCCCCGTCGATCAACTCGAATATTCGGAGCAAGTTAAAATGACCAAAATGCCCTTCTTCGAATATTCATAAATTCTCAACTCTCATCTTCTATCTGATAGTTCGATGTGATCCCATCACATCATAGAATTCAACAGTCACTGTCGAATTACTGAGCTCAGATTCAACTGTCCACTAGAAGAACCAGTGAGATTATGATCATACTTAAAAGGTGACGGATTTCATAATACGAATATATGTTCCTCGTTAGTTCACTTTAATTCCCAAAGTACCGAGATATTGATTAGCAATTTGATCTCACCCATTGATACCTCAAAGAACTTCAAGTTAGTAATCGAAGTCCATTATCCGATTAGGATTAAGGTCTCACGTACGATAATCAAGTGAAATTAAATTTGTACGGTCAATGTCACAAATTAATTTCACGTGGTCCCGTCCAATACGTTCCAAACGTACTCTCAATTTTATTACCAAAGTCAAAGATAGACTTTAATAAAATCGAGATGATCTTATCAAAATAAATTGTCCATATTTATTTACTGATCGTGAACGTTAATTTTAGATCGAATTACAAATTGAATCTTTCCGTGTTTAACAACTTAAACACTCAATTTGTAATATCAAATCGACTCATGGACAAACGCAACTTCATATTAATACAATCAATTAATATTTTATTTTAAATATCGTAAATTATATTCTATGGGCATATATAATTTCAACATTGTTTACCGGCAGTAAAGGGAACTGAAGACTGCCCAAAAGAGAAATGGCAGAATAGTCCCATTGTCTCATCATCCCTTAATAACTCCAATTCATAGGAGCTGTCAAATACTGATCGAGGAAACTTCAGTCTCGAAACCACGATGATTTTGCAATCAGTGGGATTTTTGGCCAATTACAGCCCCTGTTTGACCCCAATTTTTTGTAAACAAAATTTATTCAACACTCAATCTCAATTATCTATTTTAGTCAAGTCTACTATTTTTGACTTTTCGAACATTTTTTAACCACACATCCTCTCAAAATACTATTCCAAATCATGATTTTTCTCAAATAATGGGTCTCAAACAAGGGCACAGTAAAAGTCTTTGGCCATTAGCATCGATCTCCTTTAACTTCCTTTTTTAGGACCTTGTTAGCCGGTTTGAGCCTATTGGACAATCTCTAGGAGAAATGGCGATTTTGATTTTGATTTTGTTCATTTCCATGATTAACTTCTAAGCGAGAAATCAGAGAGTGTTATTAAGGAGGCCTGATTTTCTCAAATTGTATTAATGATGATGCAAAATGCATTCTTTAAAATTTGAATTAGGTTGTAAATATCAATTTTGCTTTTACAAAAAGGCATCAATCAATAAAGTATATTGTTGTGGACATAATTCAATATTGTGATTAGTGGGGTAGTGAAGGGACTGATTCATCCCGATCAAAATCAGTCAGTAATGATCTGAGTCAGCGGGGCAACCCACGAATCGAAATGGCAGCTCACAAATCAAAAATGTGTAAAACCACAGGTTTTGCTGAAGGGTCAAAAATGTGTAAACTATGGATTAGGCTGAAATAAAGAGCCATTCAACGGCTCTTTTCAAGACTCAAGTAGGTGCCAAAAATATATATTCTAAATCAGGATGCACTTAAACTATAATTATGTAAATTACTATGCAAATGACTTATGTGTTATTGTTGGAAAATATATTTGGCAATTGATTTTCACTTGAGTAAATATGAAATTGATCCCACATTGATTGAAAATTGGGATTTGAAGAGGAGCCTTAAAAGGGATTACAATCCCACATTGGTTAGAAATGGAAAAGTGGGAATAAGTGGAGGCTATAAATAATAGTTCCATCCCACATTGGAAAATGGAAAAATGTGGAAATGTTGGGAATGCTTAAATAGTTATCCCACATAGGATAGAAATGAGTTTGTGGACCAATTTATATATGGTTAACAATTTGTAAGGTGTAACCATTTGTTGCATAGAGACTCCTCCATGGCCTACGCGCCCGCAGGGGGGGTGCAAATCTTGGACCGACTTGGCCTTCGAGCCTTGAACTTGTGTGCGGGCGCGACCTGCGTACACGAACTGCAGTTCGCCTGCACAGCTGCAGTTCCAGCCGCTGTATCCTGGGAAGCAAGCGCTCGAGTTACTCCGGTGAGAGGGCGAATATTGCTTTAAGGACACTGTGTTGAACACAGGCCCCGGCTCCAGCGTTCATTTTGTTTACTGCTCAAGAACATTTTGTTTACTGCTTACTGCGAATTATTTCTGCAGTATCTTACTATATACAGCTTACTGTATATTTTCTGTTTACTTATAATCTGCAAATACTTTATTAGTAAACTGTTTAACAAGTTATGTTACAAACTTAAAGCAATATTTTTTTTTGTTAAACAGTTTACAGAAACGTTTTCAAAATCAGATTTCTTAAGGCTAATTGATTTATATCATTTGATACTAATATTCTGATTGTGTTTCAGAAATGGAAAATACACCTATCAACATGGATGTGGCTACTGCTGAAAATCAGACGGTGGCTCAGGCTGTGGCTACGCCAAGTTCGACTGTGGCTATGCCAAGTTCTGTTGTGGTTACGCCAAGTTCGACTGTGGCTATGCCAAGTCCTGTTGTGACTCAACCTGTGGCTAAATTGCCAAGTCATGCTTTGACACAAACCGTGGCTCAAACTGCAGCTACAACTGTGACTGTTCCAGTTAACCATGGGGAAAAACCAGAGAAATTCAATGGGCTGAATTTCAAAAGGTGGCAGCAAAAGATGTTATTCTACCTGACCACTTTGAATCTTGCGAGGTTCTTGACTGAAAATGCTCCAGTGCTCCAACAGGGTGAAGGAGACATTCAAGCAGTTAGTGCAGTTGATGCTTGGAAGCACTCGGATTTCCTGTGCCGGAATTATGTGATGAATAGTTTGGCTGATTCACTATATAATGTATACTGCACAATAAAAACGGCTAAGGAATTATGGGAATCTTTAGACAAAAAGTATAAAACCGAGGATGCCGGGGCCAAGAAGTTTCTTGTTGGTCGCTTTTTGGAATACAAAATGGTGGACTCCAAACCTGTAATCAGTCAAGTACAAGAACTTCAAGTGATATTGCATGAAATTCATTCCGAGGGAATGGTTGTGAGCGAGTCCTTCCAAGTGGCTTGTATAATTGAAAAACTACCACCTGCATGGAAGGATTTTAAAAACTACCTAAAGCATAAGCGAAAGAAAATGAATGTTGAGGAACTAATTGTTAGACTTCGAATAGAAGAAGACAACAAAAGTTCTGAAAGAGGGATCAATTCGGTTGTGGCTAAAGCAAATGTTGTGGAGCATGGGCAAAGCTCCAAACCTAACAAAACCAAGTCTGGGCCATCTAGTAGCAAAGGGCTCAAGTTGGGGCCCAAGGGCGGAATTTCTAAAAAGAAGTTTCAAGGAAAATGCTTCAATTGTGACAAAATTGGTCACAAGTCAACGGAGTGCCGTTTGCCGAAGAAGAAGAAAGAAGCAAACATGGTTGAAGATCCATCTGACATCAACCTTGCAGCTGTCATTTCTGAAGTGAACCTGGTGGGTTCAAATCCGAGAGAATGGTGGATAGATACCGGTGCCACCCGACATGTTTGCTCCGACAAGGAGTTGTTTAGTGGTTTTGAAGCAGCGGATGGGGAGAAGCTGTACATGGGAAATTCAGCGACTTCTGAAATCAAGGGCCATGGAAAGGTGGTTCTAAAGATGACGACTGGGAAAGAGCTGACTCTAAACAACGTGCTCTATGTGCCGGAGATTCGCAAGAATTTGGTATCCAGCTCGCTGTTGAACAAACATGGCTTCCGCATGGTGTTTGAATCAGACAAGGTTATTTTGTCTAAGTCTGGAATGTTTGTAGGAAAGGGTTATGTTAGTGATGGGCTTTTTAAGCTTAATGTAATGGCTATTAAGCCAAAAATTAATAAAATGAATAACTCTTCCGTTTACTTGCTTGAGTCTTCCAATTTGTGGCATGGTAGACTAGGACATGTTAATTACGACACTTTGCGTAGACTAATTAACTTGAATTGCATACCTACATTCCAAATTGATAATAAACATAAGTGTGAAACTTGTGTTGAGGCAAAATTGACAAGGTCATCATTTCAATCCGTTGAAAGAAAAACTAAACCGCTTGATTTAATTCACACCGATGTATGTGATTTAAAATCTGTACAAACAAGGGGAGGCAACAAATATTTTATTACTTTTATTGACGATAGCACAAAATATTGTTTTGTGTATTTGCTTAAAAGTAAAGATGAAGCGATAGAGAAATTTGTTCTCTATAAAAATGAAATTGAAAATCAACTCAACAAGAAGATCAAAGTGTTGAGAAGTGATAGAGGTGGTGAATATGAATCACCATTTGCTGAATTCTGTGCACAACATGGAATTAAACATGAAACAACAGCACCTTATTCACCTCAACAAAATGGTGTTGCTGAACGAAAAAATAGAACATTGAAAGAAATGATGAATGCAATGTTGTTGAGTTCTGGGTTACCTCAAAACATGTGGGGAGAAGCTGTGTTATCAGCTAATTACCTTTTAAATAAGGTGCCCCGAAAGAAAGAAGATAAGAGTCCCTACGAGTTATTGAAAGGAAGAAAGCGTTCCTACAAATATTTACGAGTGTGGGGGTGTCTTGCCAAAGTGGCTGTACCTACACCAAAGAAGGTGAAAATAGGACCAAAAACTATTGATTGCATATTTATTGGATATGCACATAATAGTAGTGCTTATCGGTTTCTTGTGTTTGATTCTAAAATTTCTGATATACACAAAAACACGATAATGGAATCGAGAAATGCATCGTTCTTTGAACACGTATTTCCATACAAGTCCAAAGAAGAACCAAGTTCTTCTAAACGAACGCATGAGACCATGATTGAAAATAGTCAGGATCAAGAGGTTGAACCAAGACGTAGCAAACGTGAAAGGACAGAAAAATCTTACGGTCCTGATTTTCTGACCTATATGCTAGAAACTGAACCTCAAAGCTTCAAAGAAGCTGTAAACTCTTCAGAAGGACCTCAATGGAAAGAGGCAATTAAAAGTGAAATAGATTCCATTCTGCAAAACCATACATGGGAACTGGTTGATCTTCCCCCGGGAAGCAAACCACTAGGCTACAAATGGATTTTCAAAAGGAAAATGAAAGCAGATGGAACTATTGATAAGTACAAGGCAAGACTTGTAATTAAAGGATATCGGCAACGAGAAGGCCTTGACTACTTTGACACTTATTCTCCGGTAACGAGAATAACTTCCATTCGATTAATATTAGCGATTGCATCTTTATACAATCTCGAAGTACATCAAATGGATGTCAAAACTGCTTTTCTAAATGGAGATTTAGAAGAAGAAATTTACATGGAACAACCTGAGGGGTTTTCTGCACCAGGACAAGAAAACAAGGTGTGTAAATTGGTAAAGTCATTATACGGCTTGAAACAAGCACCAAAACAATGGCATGAAAAATTTGACAAAGTAATGATGGAAAGTGGATTTAAAATCAATGAATGTGACAAATGCGTTTACATCAAAGACACAAAAAATGGTTATGTCATTTTATGCCTTTATGTTGACGACATGCTCATCGTTGGCAGCAACGATAAGATGATTAAATCTACTAAAAGTATGTTGAATTCAAGATTCGACATGAAGGATATGGGTTTAGCTGATGTGATTCTTGGAGTTAAAATTTCAAGAACATCAGATGGGCTTGTTCTAAGTCAGTCACATTATGTGGACAAGATTTTGGAAAAATTCAATAATGATGATACTGGCGTAGCAAGAACACCAATAGATACAAGTCAACATCTATCGAAAAATAGAGGCGATGGTATTTTGCAAGTAGAGTACTCTAGAATAATCGGAAGTCTTATGTACCTAATGAGTTGTACAAGACCAGATATAGCTTACGCAGTTAGCAAGCTGAGTAGATATACTAGTAATCCAGGGTCTGACCATTGGAAAGGAATAGTAAGAGTACTAAGATACTTGAGATATACTCGTAATTATGGATTGCACTATACCAGATATCCGGCAGTCATTGAAGGATATAGTGATGCTAATTGGATATCTGATATAAAAGACTCAAAGTCTACTAGTGGATTCGTGTTCACACTAGGAGGTGCAGCTATATCATGGAAATCCTCTAAACAAACAGTTATTGCGAGATCTACCATGGAATCTGAGTTTATAGCTCTAGATAAATGTGGTGAAGAGGCTGAATGGCTACGCAATTTCTTAGAGGATATTCCAAGATGGTCAAAACCTGTGCCAGCAATTTGCATACATTGTGATAGTCAATCTGCGATTGGAAGGGCACAAAGCAACATGTACAATGGTAAGTCTAGACACATACGTCGTAGACATAATACCATAAGACAGTTACTCTCAACTGGAGTTATCTCGATTGACTATGTAAAGTCAAAAGATAACATTGCGGATCCGCTAACCAAAGGGTTAAATAGAGAGTTAGTTGCAAAGTCATCGAGAGGAATGGGACTTAAGCCTCTAAAAGAATAAGTTATTGTAATGGAAACTCAACCTAGCTGACTGGAGATCCCAAGATCTAGGTTCAATGAGAAAACCTAATTACAAATACTTAATAGGATCACTGTGGGGGTTATCTCCTGTCCATTCCTGTAATAACAGTGATGCCCGTAAGGAGAGGATAAGCAATAAGCTTTTAATGATTCTTATGCGTCGGAAATCCGAGCGGAGTAATGCGGGTTACTCTTGATTAAGAAATCACCTATGTGAGAGAGAAGTGGGGCCGCTTCGAAGGGAATTATGAGGCTAATTCTTAACAACTCTCACTGAACCAGGCATATGTTCATGGCCACAAACGAACATACCCATGAGAACTAAAATGTGTTAGGAAGAATCCTGTGTGAAGTACATCATCATTTACACAGAAGGCAGAACAGTTCAAAGACATCGCGTCTACTGATCAGCTAGTAAAGTAAATGTATTTTCACAAGGGAAGGTTCAAAGGAAACCCCTACCTATCCTATACAGGTTTCAACTGTGGAACTTTATCACCAAATATTCCGTGTCTCTATCAATTTACATTCATGTGGGGGATTGTTGGAAAATATATTTGGCAATTGATTTTCACTTGAGTAAATGTGAAATTGATCCCACATTGATTGAAAATTGGGATTTGAAGAGGAGCCTTAAAAGGGATTACAATCCCACATTGGTTAGAAATGGAAAAGTGGGAATAAGTGGAGGCTATAAATAATAGTTCCATCCCACATTGGAAAATGGAAAAATGTGGAAATGTTGGGAATGCTTAAATAGTTATCCCACATAGAAAATTGTGGAAATGTTGGGAATGCTTAAATAGTTCCATCCCAGAATTTTTATGCAATAAATTTTATAATTATTTTAATATTTAGAAAATTGTGTCGCTACTATTTCACTCATTGTTTTGAAATTAACGTCGCGACGGATTCGTCTAGCCAAGTCAAGAAATATCGAATTTGTTCGATTTTAAATTAAAATTCGAATTTCTAAAATTATGTTATTTTAATTATTTATTCAAAGTATTATTTTCAAAATGTATTTTTCAATCCAAAATATATCTGTTTTAAATACGCTTCTTGATCAAAGTTAGTCCAATTCTTATCATAATCAAAATTTATTCTACACGTTTTGCTCCTCCTCCATCATCATGATTATGATGATATCCACTCAATTATTCCCTTTCAATTATGATATTCCCCACCATCATCATGCTTCATCATTATACCACCACCATCATCATTCCTCAACCAAACCAACTCCACCACCCGTATGCATTCATTATGTTGCAAAAACATAATGATTTTTATTCTCCATCATCATCACTACCTTCTAGATTGGACACACCACAATTCTTTCTATATACAATTGGAATTCTCATCATCATCAACCTCACAGCCCAGACGTTATAAACATTGCCCAACTCACCTCTGATCCAACCACCACAGTTCATCACCACTCCTGCAGCTCCATCACCCAAGAAATCTGTATCATCACCCTCACTGCCAATTGAACATTCAATATCAAAATCAACATCAAAACCTCCATAACCGGCCAGCTTCCTCCCAGTTTTCCTCCATTCAACTACATCCAATTCAATTTCCATCTTCAGAATTCCAATTTGCAAGATCAACAATCTCAGCCATTATCATCAATTCACCCCTAATTGCAACCACTGTATGTATCAACTAAGAGCCACCACCCAACTCCCCTGCAACCAGTTTTCGTTGCAGCTCCAAACCGCCACGCAACCAACTCAGCCCATCCAACTCACCATCTTCATCACCAACATAATCACTGTAAAACCACCAAGTCATCATCACCCAACCACCGAATCATCACCACCCAAAACCATCAACCTCAGTCACAAATCAAACCCAAAAATCAAAACTGAAAACCCAGAATAAGTTATCCCAAATACTTACCTACCTCGACCGCCGGTAAACTCGCCGGAAAATCGTGAAATCAAGCCACGGTCGCACACGGTTTCGCACTCAAAACTCGCACCCAATCCCTCAAATTTGAAACACTCCTTGGCCGCCTCTTGCCGCCACCATGCGGCAACGTTCCGCCGGCCAATCGCCGGTTGTAGCGCCGGAAATGGGTGAGAGGCCTCGCGTGCTCTCATCGCCTCTGAACCTTCCAATTTTGAGAGAGTTTTGTTGTGAGAGAGATAAAATAGTTTTTAATAATTGTTTTGATTTTCAGATTTTGCAAACCAGTCCCCAGCCTTCTAATATGATTTTATTCCAGTACCAAGTTTTGCTGATTATTTATTTCAGTCCTTCAGCTTCTAAAACTGTTTATTTCAGTCCTTGCTGATTTAAATCATTTGATTATAAATCCCAAGTTTCAAAAGTACTCATTTTAATCCCTCAACTTTCAAAGTATCTATTTTAGTCCCTCAACTTTCAAAGTATCTATTTTAGTCCCTGAACTTTCAAAAGTATTCATTTTAGTCTCTCAACTTTCAAAACATCAATTTCAGTCCTCAAATTATAATTTATCATTTTGAACTATATATTCGATATACTAAAGTGACTTATTGGCTAAGACGAAGCGTACGGAGAATTTAAAGAAATTGAAGTCATTCCCGCTCAACTTTGCACTCGTCGGATTTGAGGTAGACTCGCACTTATTAATTGATTTAAATTATGATTTCATATAAATGTCATGTGACTTGTGAAAGTCAATTTTCAAGAAAATTAAGTATGTTTTATGAAAGGTAAATATACCTTATGTTTTTATGAAAAGTAAGTATACCCTATGTTTTTACGATAATGTTTTATATGTTTTGGATCATTGCTATGCACATAAGAATTCTTACCACCTAAGTTCGGTAAAATTCTTGTGTCTCCATAAGTTTATGAGGATTTACCACCTAAGTTCGGTAAAATTCCTGTCTTTCCATATGTTTATGAGGATTTACCACCTAAGTTCGGTAAAATTCCTGTCGCATATGTTTATGAGGATTTCGATCCCATCTTATGTTATGATGGAAATGATCCCTATGAATTTCATGAATTATGTTTTGGTATACTTACTGTTATTATGATCTTACTGTTATTATGATCTTACTGTTATTATGATTTTACTGCATAAGAATTCTTGCCACCTAAGTTCGGTAAAGTTCTTGTGTCTCCTTATGTTTATGAGGATTTCAATCCTATCTTATGTTATGCTTTCAAAAGAAATTATGCTTGGCATAATTAAAATGTTTTTATAAGTATATGGTTTTCAAAGAGCTGTTTTCAAAGAGCTATTTTCAAAGAGCCTATGATTTGAAAAATATGTCCCGTGCTGTAATGCACAATATGAGTTTTATCAAGAGCCGTTTTATAAAGAAGCTCTATCAATGCCCGTTTTATAAAGAGCCGGGATTTATGTGTTTAATCATCTTATAAATTAAATTAATTTGCGATGAGTCTACTGAGTATTTCCCCCATGAAATACTCACCCTACTTTTTAACAGTTTTGCAGATTTCGAAGACGGTGGCGAGCGATGAATGATGGTGGCAATAATCGTTAAACGGTTGAAAGTTTGACGTTAATGATTTCCGTATTTTTCCAAACAATCGAATAATTTAGAGAAGTTCATTTAATTGAGAAATTATGACATTGTCAATTTCTTTACAAAATTAATGGTTCGATTTACTATTTCAAATGGTTTCATAAATGTTTTAATTTTATCGGCCATTACAGTTTATTTAATGTTGCCAAAAATGAATTTCAATTATTTCTTCCGCAAAAATATTATTCGAAAAATTTAGACAGAAAATGACGTAGTGAATCGGGTATACGGAACTCGGGGCGCTACAGAACGAGTCAAAAATTGGCCACAAAGTGCAAGCCACGTTTTGGAATTTTGTTTTGAATTTTTCATTTAAAACATAACTCCAAATTGATTTCCATTCAAACTGTAACTCCAAAAACGCCTGGAGTAAGTGTAAAATTCAAATGCAGGAGTAAGTGCAGAATTCAACTGCAGTTGTAACTCCAAAACGTCTGGAGTAAATACAGAATTCAACTGCAGTACTAAATGCAAAGGCTCCTCCCTGCCTATATATAGAGCAACAATTCCTTCAGTCTAGACAACACAACAACCACGAAAATCTATCTGCATTTGTCTGTCCAGCTTCCTGCATTCCTTCTTCCAGTCTTGGTGATTCTGTTCAAGCACATTTTTCGTTCGCCTGCACAGCTGCAGTTCCAGCCGCTGTATCCTGGGAAGCAAGCGCTCGAGTTACTCCGGTGAGAGGGCGAATATTGCTTTAAGGACACTGTGTTGAACACAGGCCCCAGCTCCAGCGTTCATTTTGTTTACTGCTCAAGAACATTTTGTTTACTGCTTACTGCGAATTATTTCTGCAGTATCTTACTATATACAGCTTACTGTATATTTTCTGTTTACTTATAATCTGCAAATACTTTATTAGTAAACTGTTTAACAAGTTATGTTACAGTTATTTGTTTACATTATATTTAATTCAAATTCACAAAATTAGAAACAATTCAATGTAAAATAAATGAAAATTTCATGAAGCATTTGTTTCCATAAATATGAATTTTCCATTGTTATATATTCTGTATTTAATAATTATATAAAAGAAAAAAAAATTAATTTAAAAAAATAATATTTTTTTATTTAAATAGATCGAATTGAATGGAACGGCAACCCACGTGAACTCATATGGACCAACTGGTGAGCCTAGTTGCGTTCAAATTTTCAATTCCGACCAGTAAATCACGAGTGAACTTTTTTTAATGGGAAAAATGTATAAATAAGGTGATTATAAATGTAAATTTCAAAATTAAGGTGAAACTTGTATAATTTCAAAATCAGGTTGTAATTAAGATTAATTAATTAAATTAAATAACTATCAGTATTTTATTAATTACAAAAATATTGAGGTCACAACATTGTAAAATCTCAGGTCACAATATAAATCTTTTAAGTCACATAACTAAGATCATAGTTGGTCATAATCATTTTGGAGAACAAGTCACAATCACCACTTTTTTCCTATCACAACCTACCAACAATCATTTTTTAATATCACAATCATCATTGTTTCAGGGTCACAATATTAATTTTAATGTCACAAGGAAATAATTGTAGGTCACATTTTTATTTTAAGGTCACAACCACAGCCTCTTCCGACCACAGAGACCATGACCACTGCGGCCATGGGCACAACTACATTTCAATTTTTCTAAGGTCACAACAATCATTTTTAAGGTCACATGACTTAATTTAATGTAAAATTGTAATTCACATTTTGATTTCAAGGTTACAATACCATGATAACTTCTACCGCCATCGTCTCATCCCCACCACGATGGTGTCCCTGAATAGCCCCACCACCGATGTGGCCTCCGTCGCTACCAGAAACCCCACACAATCTCCAAATTTAAATACCGAAAGCCATTAATCACAGAACCACCGACCACCACACTGACAGTCGAAAACACCACTATACCGTCAAATTGGAAGAGGAAGAAATAGGATTTATTGCATCTTGCTGGTAGCTGAGACCTAGGAAGCACGGAAACCTCTACAGACCAAGCATTTCGTTTCGAAAACGTTTTGGAAACTCGAAAACTCTTGGAAACTCCACAGAAACTCAAAAAGAGTTTCCTATTTTTTAATTAATTTTAGAAACTCTATGGAAACTTTCAAAAACTTCTATGAAACCTTTTGGAAACTTTTACGCCAAAATATTACAAATTTCACAGGAAGTAACTAACTTCATTAGGACAACCTAGTTCTTCATCATGTTCTTAAAGGGAATTGGAGTACATATTCTTTTATTTATTCGATGAAGAGAAACAAATTAACATCAAAACATGTTGAAGATTTAATTATTGTTCACAGCAATCTACGTCTTTTATCAAGAAGAAGTCCACAATATTATGTCAGGGAAACTAAAATGTAGAATATAGCTCGAGACCAGTTTGACTTTTTTGAAGATATTGAAACACTTGATATCGCAAATCTTTTTTAGATAATCAGAGATGGAAGCCATGTTATTCAATGATCTTGTTGATAGTACTATAAACATTGATAGTAGTGATAATGTTATAAATATCGATAGCGATAATGTATTTGAATAAATTTGATTGTGGTATTTTTATTATTATATTTCATTGAAGTTTTTTATTATTATTATTAAAATTATATTAAATAATTTTTTAAAATTAAATATTGCATTTAAATAAATATTTAATTAATTTTAATATAATGTTTCGTTTCCTACATTTTTCAAAAATCACATTTCCCGTTTCCCGTTTCATTTCCGTTTCCATGCTACTCAGGCTGAGGTCATTGTATAGGCACTTAGTAACTCTGGAAGGAGTTGAGCACCTAGTTAAGTTACATCTCAGAGTCCACTTCCGAGGACCTCAAAATTGGGTAACTAACTAGTGTTTTGTATCAAATTTAGTTCTTCTGTCGAACTCGTGGCACAGTTTAGATCTAACATTAGTATTAGATTCTAAGAACTTCCGGAGTCAGGAAATTTAAGAGCAAAAGCAAATGTATATAAGCATTCAAAAGAGATAAATAGTACTTTACTAAGGCAAACTGCCTCAAACCATTCCAACGGGAGTGTTCGACAAAACACAACTTCCTCAAATAGAAAACTGAGCCAGTGCATGCAGGGGACTAGTTTGAAGATATAAATATGCAAACTACTAGTGTCTTAACCATCCAGATCAAACACTTCACATAAACTTAGCCTAAATTCATACTGAACGCAACACAGAAACTAAGAGGGCCAAAGTTATCTGAAGAAGCAATTGGACCAGATCAATTAATGCAGCCCAGATTGCTAGAGTCTAATTTCTTGAAGTCCAAAATCAAAGGCCCAGCCGGATATTGAAGTCCAACTGATGCTTGCTACTTTGAGC
This sequence comes from Ligustrum vulgare, assembly GCA_963555705.1. Lineage (NCBI taxonomy): Eukaryota > Viridiplantae > Streptophyta > Magnoliopsida > Lamiales > Oleaceae > Ligustrum > Ligustrum vulgare. The sequence continues at coordinate 32,846,861 of OY743173.1, read as the reverse complement.
CCAAAATTTGCTGATTCCCCCAAGAGGAAATTAGCTCCACTACCTTTTTAACATTTCATTTTTGAATTATGCACCATATCGTATTCAATTCAGATATATAGCAGTTACGTAATAAAATTTTGGATATATAGAATTTATATTTAAAAAAAAATTAACTAAATCAACAGATATTTCATAACCGATTTTCAGAAAAATTAGCGCAGTATCAAAATCAAAACGCTCCCTGATATCTCTCAACAAAATTAATTCTTTCAAAAGTTTCTACCATCTTCCCCAAAATCATAACATTCACCTCATTGACCGAATCCACCATTATCACTGCACCAGTCTTAGTGTCGTTGCAGGAGAATTTCAAGCAATCAAAAATTCTGGTTGTGTTTTAACTGAGAGGAAACATCTTTCAGGTTTCAATCGCAGCCACATAAAGTGTGCATTCCGTTGACAGATTCAAGGAAACACTGTCCAATTCACTCCGAGTCCATATGAACATTTGCTGGGTTGGATTTTTTTAATTATTGCTGGGTCTTAGATGCAAGCTGTAGCAAAATATATATCAGCTGAACTTTTGCTCTTTATCTAGATACAGTACACATTCAAGGTATGAATTTTGCATAATTTTGCTTTGTTACTAGAAATCTCCAGTTCAGTGTAGTAATTCTGATAAAACATATATTTTTTTTTCCCCAGAGTGCATAATCGAGCATTTCAAATTTTATAATCGATATTTCTTAGTATCATTCGCATGGGAAAATTTTGGAGTGGAATGAAGCCTACCTCTTAAGCCAAACGAACCAGGAAAGCAACAGGTTTCAACGCATTTAAACGCCATCGCAAAGGTACACGTACTCCACGCAAGAATAAGATCATAAAAGATGTTCCAATACAAAACAAGAATTAGATTTTTATGCCTCTTTGAAGTCTGCGGTTCCAATGATATATTTTGACAATTTAATTTTCTTGTAATCATTTCTACAGTCAGAATATAATGAATCATTGTGTGCAAATTTGTTGACATTTAAACACTTCGATCAATGCAGTTTATAGTTTCACCCATGCTCAATGCATCCATACTGGGTATAGATCTAAACTATTGATTGTCTACACCAGAAAATGTAATCTGATTGTCTATGGTTACATGGTGCTTGAATCACTTGAAACCTGCTCTTGCACTGATTGAACAAGATGTTTAAATAATGAATTAAAAAATCCCCATTTTCTCATTTTTATTTTTGTTCCATTTCACCTGGGCATTGTAAATGTTGAAAATTGATATGTAAAATCATTTTTTGCAATTATCAGATACATCTAAAGTTTAATTACTTCTTTTATTTCAAATTTCTGGTTTTCTACTTTTGTGATACATATCTATCTGATGCACTAATTTAAAACTTGGTGCTGCCTCATGATACCATTCACTATACAAACAAATATTATATCATTCTACCCATCATATTCATAACAGGGAGGATTGAAGCAAGAATAAGAAAGATTTTGAAAGATTTGAAAGTAAACATCAACATAATGTAATAAATAAAGCATCACAACGTGCACTTTATATCACTTCTAGGAATGAAACACAGACAGTACTCAACAACTTTATTCAAAAACTAACTAATCACAAATCCAACCATGCATTGGATGGTCAATACATCACATCCTGTGCTGTCTTCATTGCAAAAACCCATCTTCTTGTCCAATACTAGCCTGTGCATATATATTTATTTTTTAGTACTGATAATTAACTTGAAATTTAAGAAAAATACTATTTAAAAAGATTTAAATTCGACTACCTCACTATCCATTGGATGCGACTTCTTATGTTTTTTGTTATACTGTCCTTGCGATGGTTGTGGATTGCGACAAGTCTTGTTATTATGTCCATATTCATCACATATACCACAACGGGTCCTCTTCTTATACTCTATTGACGATTTGAATCTATTTTCTTTCGGTCGACCTGGCCCCTGCTTCGAGTCCGGCGGAAGCACTACTCTTTGCTTCACTGATTCTGGTATGCACCATTCATCTTTATTTCCCAGTGGGTATACAGTACCCTGGTACGCATCAATGTACTTCTCCTTGGTGAAATATGCTGAACAATAATCTGCCAATGAGTAGTTTCTTATTGAGATAACAGCAATTGCATGTGAGCATGGAAAATGGTCTAGTTGAAAGCTTCTACAAGAACAAGTTTTATCCTCCATGTTCACCACATAAGGGGTGTTGCCATCATTCACTTGGTACACAATGTCACTAGATGGGTATACCTAGTCAACAACAGCATATTAATACAAATTAAATGGAAAATAACTTAAAGATGATTAAGATTGCTAACCCGCATCTGCATTGTCTGTTTGATCCTTTCATTTAACATAGCATTGTGTCGAGGCGAAAGGCGCGTGACAGTTGACTTTGCATCGCTCAAATTTTGGTAATACCACCTCTGAATAGTACATCTCAGGCACTCGAACATTGCTTCAATCGGGTACTTCTTTGCATGTTTGATTGCTGAATTCACCGACTCCACAATGTTAGACGTCATAGTTGAATACCTACCTGTCCGTTGTCATGTACGAACGTGACCATTTTTCGTAACCTACTGCTTTCTACATCCACGTAAACACATACATATCACAACTATACATACTTAAACACATCGTAAATAAACATCACATGAAGTTTTTATACATACCAAGTATTTCCTAATCCCCTTATCAATTGCATCTAGTCTTCTCATGTGTGTCTCAAATTCCGTTACAGTGTAAGCCCTTGCAGCAGCATTAAAGTGTGCTCTCATGTCCTTTGAATTTTTACCATATTTTTTCTTTGCATTTTGCAGCAAATGGTATGAGCATGCTCCATGGAAAGCATTCGGGAACACTTTCTCTACCGCATGCTCTATGCTTGCATGACGGTCAAACACAATACACAACTCTTCTCGATTCCCATAGGCTTCTCTAAGTCTCAATAAGAACCATTCCCACCCGTTATTATTCTCGGAATCACCCAACATGCCGTGAATAGGGTACCACGGTACCTGCTTGTCAAAAACGTACCATCAAGTACGATGACTGGTTTGCAATGCATCCAACCAGCAATTGATCCACCTAATGCAACAAAACTGAATAGAAATTTGTTCCTTTTGTCAGTTTCGATCCTTGTATAAGAACCAGGATTTGCAACCTCCATCATGTACATGTATGATGGTATATTTCCATAAGACTCTTCTGAATTACCTCTAATCATCATTATTGCCCGCTCTCGAGACTGCCATGCTTTGTCATAAGTAATTTTCACCCCATATGTCTCTTTCATGTCCTCAATGATGTCTATAGGTGTATATATTCTCCTAGATGAAAGAAATCTATATTTTATACAACTTGCAACCACCAAAGTGCTCGCCTGACGATGCCCTCCCAAAATTTTGTCCACACAGCAAGTGTGTATCTCATTTATCTTTCTTATCTTGAAGTTCCCAGCCACACCAGTTCTTGATGCTCGAAGAGTCCAATTGCAATTAACCTCCACACACTTTACAGTATATGCTTTCGTGTCAGATTTTTTTACGTCGTACTCGAATCGATTTTTGATTGCAAACAAACTGACAGAGGTGATTAGTAAATCCTTGTCCTTGAATACACTACCAACTGCAACTTCATCTGCATTTGGGCGTAATATTACAACTATCGATCCTCCATCCCCGTCACCAGCTGGGAAATTTATGTAATCGGCGAGCTCGTTTCCCATTTCCTCCAAGGTTGGACTGTAATCCAGTAATGACTCACTAAAGTGTTCATATTGTTCAGTAGCTGGCTGAAAGAGTGCAAGGTAATTGCAAGCATCAATATCAGTCTCAGGTAATCCATCAGTACGAGATTCAGTTCGTATCAGTTCCAATAAAGAGACATCTATACAAATTGGGAAGTTACGCTTATCAGTTTCCCCTTTTTTTAATTCCAGATAAAAAGCCAGCGTATAATCATTTGATATACGGATTCGAGGTCCATTCATTACTGACTGATACTGCAGAGTGGTCTTGTATTTCTCTGGTTGCTTCTCTATCTGTGTGGCTATCAATCTGATGAGTGCATCATATGAACAGTCAAGCGGGACTATTACCCCACACTCAGAATACATACAATACTTCAATGATTCATCCCAATATTGGTCAAAGTGAATGAAAAATGTGACTCTGTCCATTATTTGATCAAAATTAAATTTACAGGTTTCAGAATGTATGAATATTCATAAACATAAAACATGTCGATCTTTTCAAATTTATTTGCAGCTCGTCGATAATGTCAAACAACTAAATTGCGTGATCTATTTTTCTATATTGGAAAATATAGATATCTAAGCATTGATTATAATTTTGTAGTTAAACATTATATGAAGTCGTGTAAATCATTTAATTACTATGGTCGAGCTAAAATATTCATATCAAATAGACAGCACTTTCAAGTTGATTTCGTTTCATCATGTACTAATTGGCTATGCATATATATAATACATAGATTTATGTTTGCTGGTTACCTGCAAAACCGAATCCTTCGCAGTTCCAGATCACAGCACGCTACTCACAGTATTTGCGCCAAAAAATATGTAATGTTGTAGATTCCTTTCTTCTTCAAATGATTTTTATTTAGTAAACCTGTAAATGGTTGCCGTGATGTCTTCTGTAATAAAAATAACGCATGGATTTTGAAGCCCAATTTGATATTTTCGGAATGTGGTGACAATTCACAGTTAATTGGTTGGTGAAGATTATGCATTTACATATCAGTTTCAGTTTGGTTGGCGTAACTGACATTCCTTATTATTAGGTAATTATCCCTTTTTTCTCTCCATTTTCTGTTTCATCCATTTTCACAAATATTTTTTACGTTCATTCTATTTTTCAAATTTTATAAATGACAGTTACAGAAATGTAATTCCAGTTACAGGACTAGGTATCACTCCAAAAATCTCTTCAACCAAGGTCTTAAACCCAAAGCTGGAGCCCAACTTTGTAACCAGGTTATAGCCCATCTTAAATATCGTCCTTTTGCTCCAAACCGTTGGATCTCCTTGACACATCTCAGCCGTCCAATTGAGGATAAGGATGTGTTTCATCTGCCTTTACTCTAATAATTCTAGATTCTTCGATTTTTCTCTCTCTGAGACCTTTGTGTTCTTCGTGGTTCTGTGTGATTATTCCCAAAAAATATATTATCTCGGATATATTCTTTGTAGTTTATTCTCTGATTCTTAGTATATTTCAAAGAGTGATTCTTGGTGGTTATATTACAGTCATTGATCTGTAATCTTTGTGATTCTGAGTGATAGTCTTATGCGAGTTTACTGATTTTGTATAATCTTTGGGTTATTGTGTTCAATCTTGTAAAACCTTCATTTTATACTTTAATTTTTCTTTTTCAATAAAGTTCTTTGAGGTTTTATGTTTAGATCTTACTTTGTAGTTACTTTATGGTGATTCTGAACTTTAAAATCGTAACATTATCTTTATACACAAGCCAAGAAGAGTTAAATAAGCATCAACAGAAAAACATAGAATTACAGACACTCTCTTGCAACTTGGGCATTTATGGCACATGAGGACCACCACCAGCAGGTGCCACCCCATTGTGGTTTGATGACGTCTCCGACGCATCTTCAAACTTCATCCATTGCCCCAACTAGGTGGCCACCAAATGAGCATAGCAGATAGGAGCAACTGAAGTTGAGAAAAAAAAATGAAATTAATAGGTGAGGAAAATTTTAAAAAAGAAAGCAAAAAATACACAAAGGACAGATGTATTCATTATCAAAATTCGTAATAGACGATCTTTTCCCTAGTAATTTAATATATGTGCTTCTACACATTCCAACACTTATCTCCAAGCGCCAACTTTTCTTCGTCGCCATCTTCAAAATGCTTGCGGAGCAATTGTGAGGGAGGCAGTCATCCTCGCACATCCGAGACAGTCGTTGTCGTGCATCGACTTGCGCTTCTCCCTTGCACCCACCATTGCGTGGCTCCTAGGAGCACTGGCTGAACGTCGCCTTCCTGGGGTTGTGATATCTAAGCTGTTAATGGGGGCAACTCTGGGGGAGAGAAATGAAGAGGGAGGGACTGATGTTTTTATCTCAAAATTAGGGCTGGGTATTTTATGTAGGGGAGGGGAGGGGAGGGGAGAGGTGGGGGATACTTATAAATTTATTGTGTAATAATTATTAGGGGAAATATATTGTCACCAATTTTTTTAATTGATAAACCACATTATATTTACACCACATTTAAAAATACATTTTTGATGAGAACACCCATTTCACATGACTAATATAACCCTACTCATCCTTACAATTTATATCTTATATGTACACCACATTATCCCTCCTAAAACTATGTCTTCCCAACGTTGGTTTTCTTAATAACAAAGTCATCAGATGGCAAGGATTAAGAACCCTAAAAAGCCTAAGATTGCCACAATTCCCCCAATAATACCAAGAATTGGTGTCGCGTCAATCACGTTCACAATGTCGTCATCACCGAAGCAAGAACTAGAGGTGGGGGTCTTCCTGCTGAATGGCAATAAAGTGTTGTTGGGCTACAATCCAAATTAAACCAGCCGAACAGAGCCTAAGAGGAAATAGGTAGTAGATGGAAACCAATATTCCATGTCAAAAAGGCATACATGCTATATGGCCGATCTTTGAGTCCTTATGGAAGATGGGTTGACAGAAAAGATTAGTTTAAATTAGATTTAATTGGCCTTACAAAGAGTTTCACCAGAACACAAACGAATTGCGGTAAATTGGAGAGATTTACAGATATGCATGGGTTTTCAAGGTTTCACTTATGTTCAAAGGTTAAAGTGGCGTGAATATAAACATAAGAATAAGAATAAGGTCATTAAAGTCTTTCAATATATCATTATATTTGTAATTAACAAAATTCATTAAAAATGTGGTGTATTAATTAGTTTTTTTGGTGGCAATATAATCGTCATAGTTATTATTAATATTAAAATTAAATTATGACATCATTTTTATATGAATAAAACTTAATTTTTAAAAGGGTAAATTACGTTACCTAGGTGTAACCTCCTGTAATTGAAAAATACCAAGTTTTCAAACAATTCGTAATATTGCTGAATTTCTTATCATAACTTTATAAAAATGTCAAATTCTCATGAGTTAAATAGATATGGAATCTATTAATTAGGAGGTAGTTACCATTTGTGTATTGATTAATTTAGGCAATTTCAATATTCCAAAAAATCTCTCAACGCAATTTCTCTCTCTTGGTCATCTGTAATCTTCAATCTCTCCGATCGTCATATTTTCGGTGACCATTACAGGTAAAATAGTACAAGATTTTCCGGCAATTACATTTTGTAATATTATGTAATGTTATATATTACAGTAATTAATTAATAGTTATCGTTCTGTAATATTATATAACATGTAATTTACGATCACAATTGTGTAATATTCATTACTATTATTTTTCTTTGTATCGGTTCAAATTGAAGCAATGTTACAATAATTGTAATATTGTGTAATTATAGTTTATGTAACATTACAATCCATGTAATATTGTATCGTAATGTTCAGTAAAGCTCTATAATGCCTTATAATGGTCATAAAAATTTCAACACAAAGACCTGATGTAATTTCAACTAAGAACAACCAAAAATTACAACCAAATCGGCACTTCAAATAGAGAAATTAACTTCTAAAACCTAAAATACCACGTCAAACGGTGAAATATTCTTTTTTTTTTAATCAATATCAAAGATGTAATATATAGATCCAAAAGTAGATACAAACACGCCGGGCATACCCAGGTGTTACAAAATCAATCAGATTACAAGACAACTGAATCTATAGAAAACCTCATTCCTTTGACGTAACCAAATCTAAACCAGTAGGTGGTGAAGAACCCCATTAACAAAAACAACAACAAACATAAAATAAAATCCTAAACTTGAAGAAATAATGGTAAGTCTTAAGGATGGATTGCAAATATGTAACTTGAAGCTATCTAGTAGCGAAATAGCTACAAGAATCCAAATATATCCAAGAAATGAATACAATACAAAAGACTAGGCAGCCAATATCACAGAGTTCTTCCCAGTGGGCTTTGGAAGCCAGTTCAACCATGAAAGAGGCTTTGACATTCCCAACAATCATAGCCATCGAACCTACACGCAAGGAAATGTCTTCGCCCAACACAAGCAGTTCAAATCACCCATCAAACACCAACCACTCCTCAAACATAGCACCGCACATCCACAAATCTCAAAGCCAAGTGCCAATCGGACCAAAAATAAGTGAAATGCAGGGAAATTAATAGACAGGCGGTAGGAAGATAGGAAAAGAAATCTGCACAGCTCAAATGGCTTTGAAGAAAGTATCTAAATTCCAAGAGAAATAAAAAATCACAGCATCGAACTTCAAAAGAACAGTACCAAGTGAAAACCCAAACCTCATTTGACCAGATGGCTGTGTGTAGCTAAGTTCCTGGAGTTTTAACAAGCTAGAAAGTCCATTCGAGAAGCTCTCGAATTTTTCTTCATTATTTATCACTCGAGTGTTCTCCATCATTGGAGAAACGATTTTCGACCATAAAGACTACGCTAGCCTAGGGTTCGACAACTGCACGGAATCTTCAAAATGGGGATTCCAAAAAATGTAAAATCTTTACTAAAACCTTTTACACAATTCATGCATTATTTTGGGATTTTGATTGGGGAGTTTTGGTGTCTGTAAATGGAATTAATTAACGAATGAGAGAGAGACTAATTTCTGGGGGACACATAGGGAAGATATAGAATGGCGAGATATGCAAAATTACGGTGGGATATGAGAGAGAAAGAAGAATACGTATAACTCTAAATACTCCGTAAAATTGGTATTTATGTATCTAGGATAGGAAGAACTAGTGTAGAACCTAATTCTTCCTTTTTAAAATTGGAAGTTAAAAGACCTTACATTGTATAATTTCCTCTTTTTTTAATGTGGACCATTACTTAACTTAAACACAAGCAGGCCAACTTGACCCGGATCACCCAGATTGACAAATCTGAAGTAGAGGCTCACCTAGACTCATCCAATAACTAAATGCATCTTAGTTTCATTAAACAAATCTATATAAACGCAAACACCTAAACTGATACTAAATAACATTACTCAAAAAACAAATTATACTACTTTGTGATCACTCCAACACTCCTCGTGCCATAGGGTTTGCTGGTATAGCTGTCTCATCGTTCAATTCAAGAATAAAATTACAGCAAAAATATATAAATCATACATTCATACATAATGAAAGTCGGAAATTCTTGAAGATTCAATAACAATAATTAAATAATAAAAAATATAATGCGAATTTCCATTAATTAATATAATTCTTTACTAAATTAAAGTTAAAAAGAGTTTCACTCTTTGAATCCATTTGTACTTCACAAGGATGTTTAAACAAATTCAACGAAATAAATAGGAGATCTACACCGAAGTCGAGACCAGAATTGCTGACCACGTCCTCATGTAGCGAGCCCCGTAGTTTTACAAATGGGGCACAGATTTTTTTGCATGAGCCATTGCTTAATACACTCCCTATGAAAATTATGGCCGCACCCCAGTGTCCCAAGATCTTCTTTATCTTTATACTCTTCCTGCATAAAAGAAAACAGTTCAAGAAGTTGATCCTGTTTTAGGTATGCCCCATCATGAGCGCCCTCACAACCCCTGCCCTGGGGTTGAATTCATAGAACAGTGAAAATTTTCTGTTCCCAACAAGGGTGGCAGCCACACATTGGATGTTGAGCAACAAAAGGGCTCTGCATATAACAAATCGTACGATCACACGTGTTCTAGAAGAAGTGTACCTGACATATACAGCACGGCTCTGACTCAACTTGACCTTTTGTACGAACATCTACATACTTCCACTGCTTCAAATGAAGCAAAATGGTTTCTTCATTTAATCCCGTACAAACATCTCCAATGCGCTCCTCCAGCGCCAACAACTCCTGTAAGTATAACCTTTTTACGTAAACTAATAAAATTTTTACCATACATAATAACTTGTGAAAAGTTAAAAGAGTCCTTCCTCACCTCATAAGACATGTTATCGACGTCAAGCCTCATATCCCTATGTCGATCATTAATATCAGCCATCCCAAAAAAGATGGACTGATCGAGGATCATAAAATCCTAGCACACAAGCAGAATAAGACATTGAATTAAACAGATTTAGTAAAACACAAACAAGAAATCATCTTTCAAAACTTTTAGGAGGGGGGTAACAGCATTTTTGAACATATTTATTTTCATAGACTATAAAAACTAACCTCAATTCGCAAACCTTCTCCCCTTCGAATGAGATTCAAAACACTGCGAATCTGCTAAAACAAAATAAGTTTAGCTGCATTTAAATGAAAGCCATTCCAGAAAAGAAAGGTTGTGTGCTTCCCTCTTGCAAAGAGGAAAATATTTTTCTCGTGCAACACATAATGCCAGACCAGTAATAAGCGGTAGTGAAGCAAGAATAAGCATCATAAGACTAATTAAGGTGATATGCAATATTCATCCTTCACCAACCAGATGCATAGTAGAGGGCTTGATTTTTTGTCAAGCATGTGGTTAAGTGCCTGGTGTACCTTGCCATCATCGGTTATGGAGACCCACTGTAGGCACATAATGCTTACAACTGAATTCATGTGCATATTTGAATCCAGTAAAAAAAGAGTGTTCACACGCGCGTGTGCGTGCGCGTATTTCAAAATGAACATTAGGACTTCTCTAACTGACAATAGGATATGCAATCACTAAGCACCGTGAAATGTTTGTTCCATGAAGTATTTTAGAACTGTCCAAAGATTCATAGAGCAGTCAACCATCTTAACAATAATGTCCTCTCCTTCCTGTCCCAGGAACCCCCTACCGAAATAGTGAAGTAAAATTTATATTTTTATGTGTTCATAAGAAATCATTGCATCTGTCATGTTTGTCAATAAAGATTGAAACAACCACTCGTACATATTTATGGTTTTACCTATAGACTGTTGCTCAGACTCGGGTATGGATATCGGGTACGGGCACGAATTCGAGTGTCGAATCCTTCTTTTTCCAAAATCTAGGACACGGTGTTACACCCACTCCCAATGTTGGGTACTATTTTCTTAGAATTGAAAATTTTGGGACTAAATTAAGTATCATTTCAACTTGGGGACCTTGCTGCAGTTTTCTATATATTTGAAAATTTTGGCACACGTTTTTTTTGTTTAAATGTATGCTTGGTCCAATTCCTTGATCTATGCTTTTTCCCTTTAAGACAATAAGGAATTATTGACCATCATATGGTAGGCATATTTGGAAGGTAGACATATATGGAAGTATGTACATAGGTTATTCATGCAAGAGTAGGAATCTTCAATTCCTACACTAATTTCAAGGCAATTGACCCCCTTTCAATGCTAGAATTAAATGGTCTACCCCCATCATGGCTAATCCCTATTAATGCATGACCACTATCATGTCCTATATAAGACACCTCTCCCACATGAATATGCACACCATTGTCAATTTATATACACACACACATAAAACTATTGGAAGAGAATTCTAGGTGGATTTACGTATCTTCACTTCGTCTTTTCTACATTATGTTCTCTATGTTTTGGATCATACTATGAAATCAATTTCAAGAAATTGTTATGGGTCCCACATGATATGATATGTTTATGACTATGCTAAGGGACCGGAGTTTAGTAGCGCTACACATAAGAATTCTTACCACTTATGGTCAGTAAAATTCTTGTGTCTCCCTATGTTGATTATGATCCTTATGTTATTCATGAAAATTGTTTTTGACATGCTTACTGAGATTTTATAAATCTCATTCCACGCATTTCTTTCTTTCAGAAAATTGATGATTCGAGGCGGTCAACATGGAGGTGGCAAAAGTGGCCAAGATTGATGAGATTATTGGATTAAACACTTTAAATTTTCTATGTTTTGATATCCTTTTATGCAAAAACAATATTCACTAATTTAATTCCGCAATTAAATTATGACTTTGGAAGTCGCACTCTATTAATTCAGTTATGAAATAAGTTCTTATTATAATTGCTATTTAAGTCTCAATAATATGATTTAAATCTCTATTTAGTGTCACTCGAATGGTCAAGAGTTCGGGTCGTCACACACGGGGACACGGCTAAAAAGAGTCCAGATTTTGGATATAGGTATGTTGGTATGGCTTTCAAACTGCAATTTTTTGTGGCAATTAGAATGTTAATAAAATTTTTATGTGCAATTCTATGTGTAAGTATTTTTATTTAGTTACTTAAGCATACTAATTTCCATTTAATTAACTTGTATGTAGCCAAAATTACATTTAATTGAAATTAGGGATGACTTTTAGTGAAATTTAACATTTAAATGAAAGTTTTGATCTCAATTATATACTAATATATAGATGAGGGACTTAAGTTGCAATTTTACAATCTTAAATAATTTAACCAAACCCTAACCCTCCCTCACCAAATCAATTCACGCAACCGCTCCTCTCTGAAATTCTCTCCGCTCCTGATTCTCTTCCCTTCTCTCGATTCTTGTGCAACTACTCAAAGGGACAAGAACACCATGGTTTCCAAGACAGTAACAACTCTCAAAGACACAGAGGTGTAGTTTTATCTTTTAGGTCAGGGTTAAATAAAAAATACAGGAATTCTATGTGCTTATAATATATTGAGTTTTATGTAACAGTTAGTTGATCAGCTCTACTAGACAATACAAATTGTTGGGTCATTAAAAGACAAAATATTGATAATATAATCATAGTGAAAGTAAGGCAGTTAGCATAGACATAAGATGCTCGACTATACTAGAATAGATATATAAAGATACATGGATAAATTAATGGAACCAAGATTTAAAAGGCTTACACATCTTGCAAAGACAGAAAATTCTATCCACAATAGCGACGGGATCCCACTAAATTTGGTTCTAGCTAAGCAATCCCAATACCACGCATACGAAGTTAATGGAGTAATGGAAATTGAACAAAGTAGCAAATTCAAAAAAAAAAATGTTTTCATATAACATTTCAGAATAACCCCCTTAAAACCAAGTTTCGGCATAATGAATATTTCAAGAATCCAAATCTCTTTCAAATTGTGAACATCTTAACATGACAGTAAACTGAATTAATTTAATACCTAAAAAGGAGAAAGGTAATTATGCAACAACTAACAAATTTTCTCAAAACAAAACAAACAAAAATGGAAAAATGATTTGTCTGATTCATTTTCTGCTTTCCCTGACCATCAATACCAACATTGAAGGTTCCAGCAATTTAAGGAGGTTTACAAAGGTCAAAAACCATATCATGACCAGACCAGATTTAGGAAATAGCATATGATCTGAGAAGGCAAGTACCCACAGAAATGCATGCTGAAAAACTCACGTTCGAGTAGGATTGTTGAAATTCAGGTTACAATCAATCAAGTCTAAATTATGACGTGATGTCATGAAGAAATTATTGAACAAGTTCTATGTACATACATTAAATGGACTATTGAAACTGTCAAATTTTCCTTTAACAAAGTAAAGTTTTCTAACTGCAGGAAATAAGAAGATAAAATTATATACCTCAGAAACTAGCCTACTTCTTCCTTCACCAGCAGCAGAAAGAGTTCGTAGTGAAAAAGGTGCTCCAGAAGCACCACTAAGGTGTCTCTCCAACAACATTGCTGACCTTGAGTTTGATAGATGATGCCTTTGATAACCAGATCCAGATGGAAGTGTTGTCTCCTGTGGAGTAACAGAAGAACCAGAACGTTGTTGCATATGAGTACTACTCTGACCTACGGACTCTGTACCTGCTGAAGACAACAAAGATCTGCGAACAATTTCTGACAGTCTCCTTGGATATTGTGGAGAACTACGATGGGGAACCCAAGATGGTAAGGATGAATTGACCCTTGAACTAGAGCTGCTCGGAGGAGTAGCAGCAACATTTCCAGCGATACTGGTATTTCCACCGGATAAACTCCAATTTGTAGGATTCTGTGATGAACTTCTTGGATCAATAGGAGGGGCAAACATAGGATGTTGTGAAATGTTTCTTGGAACATTTCTTACAGTAGGTTCTTCATAAAGCACAGCATCTCTCTCTCCAGTACTAGCAGAACCAGACGGACAACTAGTTCTTAAGTTAGATGTTCCGTTCCACCTCAACTGTGGATTAGGATGCACATATGGAACATGCATAATAGCGGATGGTAGATGAAAACTTCTGTTTTCTGCTGCAGTTGCTGGACGGGAGTCAAAAGCATTATTTTGAACATGTAGTCTCGATGAATGCTGGGAGGACAAAGCATTTACATCACCAACATCAACCTCAGAAGAAAACATATTCCCAGGTACAGAATCTTGTTGGTGTGATCCATTAATCCGCAAGCGGAAATTCGGGCGGGAACTTTCAGAAGATATTGTAGCAGTCGAAGTAAGAGGAGTTGCTGAAGCATTCACTCCGAAACCAGGTCCATTTCTTGGGCTTGCCTGCCCTTGTACATTCATAAACAGGTTGTTCGCTGTGGGTATAGACATATTTATGCTGGCTGATGCATGCTGAGGGGCTGGTAAAGCGTGCCACAGACTGCTTTCAGCAGGATGAAAATAATTTGAACTTCCAGTGCCAGAAGATTGTCCTACGTCGAGTACTTTCCTTTTACATGGTAAGCTTCGTCCATCAATGGCATAACCGGGCCTGCCAAAGCTCTCCCCCATTGCATACCCGCCATTTCCAGAAGTGGCCCCAAAAGGATAAGATGAACTACTAGCTGATGGCATCAGCTCACTTGATGATCCAACAGATTTGTATGCATTAGGACGCTCCACAACTTGACAATCTTCATCATTGTCTAAAGACCTTGAACTCATGTTAAGATCCTGAGGCAGGGAATCTGGGCTAGTAGTTTGCAAATACCCATTTGTAGACTGGTTTTTGTTCAAGTTTGCATCAACATTATTCAATGAAAGAATATTTAAGGGTTCATATCGCCGTTCTTCCAATGTGAAAGCTGCTCCAGACCGGACACATCCACGCTCTGTTTCTTTTTCATTTTGAACAGCATGACTCATTGCCACATTTGAACTACTTTCACCTCTATTCCACCCACTTAAGTTCTCTTCTTGGCTAGCATGATTCAAATACGAAACATTTGTATCACTTGCTGGTATCATATAATCTGGTATTAGATGTTGAGAGGAAGGCTGCATGTTATTCCAAGATATCTGCCGATCTACGCCAGCATCATTTGATTGGGATTCATTATCAAAGCATATATTTTCAGGCAAGGTACTCACAGCACTCCCTTGCCCTTGCATTTGGGCAAATGATCAAATACTCAAGACAGGTCCCAAAAATAAATAAATAATGGAGACACGATATCCAACACTGTTGTTCTTCAGCAAATCTGACAACATTAAACAAGAAACAAAGGTCATATATTGATAATTCAGAAGTCATGAGAGTATATTAAGCATAGTGATTCTATCATTCTACATCGTGTGAATAACAAAGAATGTCAACCACAGTTGCAAAACAGTAAATAGGTGCTGCAAACAGACTATGATAATCCACATTTTAAACGCCAAAAGGATCCAGGGAAAAGTCAGCACGGTTTTATATTAACAGAGTGGTATCCAATAGAAACATTTTTTTACTATCTAAAACCAGAATGGTTTTATCTTAAATAAGACATAAATCATAAAATGTTAAATTACTTTTCAGAAACATTTTGTTTCCAAATGTGTTTGGTTGAATTACAATTTTTTTTTTTTTAGGTTAACGGTAATATTTATTTTGGAAATCAAACTTCCTGTCAAAAATAAATAAATAAATTATTATTTGTAACTTCAACCAGTAGAAGAATTATTTATTCCAAAACTTAATTTTTTTCTTATATGTGAATTTTTTATGTTTAAGAGAACATGCTCATAGTAGATATTACATAAAATCGATGACAACCATGAGTCAACTATCAAATTTGTGTTCATTATTAGCTTCAATGTTTCCCATAATGACCAGCAACTATCGTAGACCAAGCATTATTAAATCTACATCCAAACAGAAAATCTAAGAAACTAATTATTTAATTTATACAATCCTATCACCTACGCAGAAGTAATATTACTCAGAAACAAGCGTAATACATCTAAATCACAGTTTCACATCTAGCTGAAACTTGGTCACTCCACAGAAATACCAATACTAGAAACAAACACATTATTATCGTCTTATTTTCCATCCACACATCCCAAAGATTTTATTTCCAATGCCCAATAAGAAATCACAACTGCATTGCAATAAAGAACATTATTCCTTTCTTGAAAAATTATTACTGCTCCATGAGTCAGCACTTTGTAGTTGTACACCAATGTTTCATTCAAACACCTTAAACCATCAAAACTATAATGCACCAGTGCTTTTC
The DNA here is from genome assembly GCA_963555705.1 of Ligustrum vulgare. NCBI lineage: Eukaryota > Viridiplantae > Streptophyta > Magnoliopsida > Lamiales > Oleaceae > Ligustrum > Ligustrum vulgare. Next base: position 32,830,374 of record OY743173.1, on the reverse strand, counting down.
CCTTTAACATTTCGACACCTTGAAGCACCAAGACGAATGCATAAATATTTTATTTTATTTTTGACAAGCCAAGCCAACCAATGACCATTACAAACAACAAACGAAAGACAGAAATGAAACATCGCCAACTAATAATTAACACGAAGGCTGCAATTAAAATTCAAAAAACACAGAAGAATCCACCCCAGTTGGAGAAAAATTATACATTTATGAATATGCATGCGTTTTTTTGTAGATACAAAAACATAAGTCATACATAAACAAGTGATTCTTTAAAACAAAAGGAAAAGAATCCTCCACAGAGAAGAATTTTTACAAAGACTCAAGCTTCGATGAAAACAGAGAAGCTTCAAAACATTTTGGGAGTAAATAATTAAAAGGACAGAGAGAGCTTATGAAATTGAAAGCGCTGGAGAATCTTTCTTTTTCATTTTTCCAAAAATGAAGAGACCGGAGACTAAACCCATCCAAGAAAAGGGCTAGTGAAGAAGATAAAACCCATAAAACAAAACGGCGAAAAATAAAAATAAAAATAAAAATCCAAATTTTGAACCCCAAAACTAAAAACAGCAAAAAGGATATTACCATCAAAGATCGATACAGAAAAGAAAGAATCTGAGAATTTTACCAGCCAAAGAGCAGCAGATTGAGCGGCGATCTACAATCAAGACCTGAAAATAGCAAAACAAGACTTAAAAAAAATAATCTTTATTCAAAACATTGTTTGGAGGCTTTGGAAAAAAATAAACCCTCTCTCACGCACCTATCTTTTCTCTTCACATACAGATAAGAACAGAAGGGGGAAAAAAACATAGATATATAAACTCAAACGCAAACCTCACCGCCTTATGAAGAAAAAATGTAGAAAGAGAAAGGCTTCCTTAGATGAGATTATGAGATCAGACGAGAATAAAACGGTGGGTGGGGTGCTTTGCTGTGGTGAGAAAGAGAATGAGGGTGGGATTAATGAGGGCAGTAATCTTTAATACATTATTTACTCATGAAAACATCCCAACGTAGGCCGACAGGTCATACCTCACAGACAAAAATATAATTAAAGAAATAAAAATGAAGTAGACGAAGATGAAGGAAATATTTCATTTATGCAATAAATAACAAGTCAGACAAAAGGATTCACCTCTCAACAGTTCCTTCAAGTGATTGGGATGGAAATGCAATGAATTTGGGATGAAAAAGAAAAGGAAAATTCAAATGCAATGCACTAACCAAAGGAAAGATTTTTATGGTCAATTGGTCTTAGGTTCCTGTATGGGTGGGTGGGTTTGGTAGTATCATTAAGATTGATGACTGATGCTTTGTTAAGGAGAGAAAATGCAAATGGTTTACTTTTCCCTTTCCATTGTTTGGTAGCATCATTAAGAATGATAGTCTATGCATCTCATGGAAGTCTATCTTTGCATTTCTTGTGGGTATCCTATTAGAGGCTGATGAATTAGATAAATACTACTTTTCCATTGTGAAATCCGACCGCAACGTATGGTTTCAAATTAAGAAATATCTTGGAATTCAATTGAGGTCTTGATTATAAGACGGTTTTTCACATTTTCTGAGTTTGAATTTGAAGATAATTTGGATTGAGAAAGTGTAATTGAATGAGTTGTATTTTTCTTTATGTAAGAAGAAATAGGAGGATAGGTCAATGACGATACGAGGGAGAGGAGATGATGGTGAAGAAGACTTCTGGTTATCTCTACGAGAAGGAGACTTTTAATGACATCTACAAGAAGTGGGAGAATGTGATAAAGACAGGCAGACGGACGAACAAAGAAGTTCTTTTTTGTTACTGTAGGGAAGAAAATCTTTCTTACGGTCGATGAAAATCTTTCTTGATAATCCCAAATAATAGAAAGTGAAATCCCATTTCATTAAGAATTCGAACAAACTCATAACAAGTGAAATTGTTATATATTTAGAGTGAATTAGAGGATTACATAGAAAGAGCATGTGAGGGTGTACTTCTTTTTTTTTAAAAAAAAAAAAGAAAAGAAACGTGAGGGTGTCCTATTTTGGTCTACTCATTTGTCAAATTACTTTGAATTTCAAACTTTAACCCCTAGTAAATTGTTTATAAATATTATATTTTCAAAAATTAATTTTTAATTACACACATTTTTTTTTAAATCATATTTTATCCACATGTTTTACTTAAAAAATATAACATTCTTTGTTTATAAATAAATTTTTTTTTACATAACATAGGCTAAAAAAGGGCTAATCATGAATCACTTAACTTTGTTTGGTAACACTGTAGTAATTATAAGTTGATTTATTTGTGTATTTTAGGTAAAATGTGGTGGTTCAAAAGTGAAAAGAGAAATGTGTGTGGTTAAAAAGTGGTTTGAGAAATTATATTGTTTATAATTTGGTTTATAAATTGTAATGATTGTATTAAAGAATATATATATGCTTATTGCTTTAAAACTTAGGCTTTGTTCGGCGGATGCGATTTAAATCAAATTGTAAATTACACAATTTTCAAACCACTTTTTAACAACACACATTTTCTACCTCCAATTTTTAATAACACATTTTACCTAACCCCCCCCCCCCCCCCCCCAAATAAATCAATTTAAATCCCCCTCCTACCCGTCGAACAGACCTTCAAAGTAAGTAATCTCATAATACTCAAAATTCTTTAAAAGATATGTTTAGCAGGTATATGTTGAGAATTAGGAACCCTAATTTATATTTTTATTGAAAGCAATTAATATGAAGAAAAGACAAAACAATCAAGAAACGCAAGATTTATAGAGATTTGCCTCAATGTGAAACTACGTCCTCTTTGCCGCTGCAAGAATTTACTATAATGAAAAAGAAACACATCTATCTTTTCTAACCTCTCTTTTTCTCTATATTTAATGGATGATAAAAGCTTAAGGATGGTCTCCTATTAATAGAATTTGAATATGGGCAAATCCACATTACACAATGACTTTAATTATCTAATAAAGGCAAATCCAAATCAAATAAGGATTCCAACTCTATAATATAAGTAAATCCACATTATTTAATGACTCAATTCTTTAATAGAATTTTAAAAGAACCAAATCTCCTAAAGTGTCCTTAACTAGTTTTTTTGCTCTTATCCAATTATCATCTTATCCAATTATCAAATAATTAGGCTCAACAACATAACAATCTCCCAGTGGTGGCAAACGGGCTGAACAGTTCGGGAGTTCGTGAGTTCGGCTCGGTTCGGTTCGTTAAACGTTCAGTTCGACTCGTAAAAAAAAGGACTTAGGCTTGGACCGCACAAAAAATTTGGGTATTGGACAGTTCGGGTTCGGGTCGTGAAGTTCGTCGACTAGTCCAACGAACTGAGAAAAGGGCTGAGAAACGGGCCGGCTCGCGAGTAAGCCCATTGCGGCCCGTTAGGAAGGTTTGTTACGATCTGGATGGACCGGAACGGTCAAAATTTGTGACCATTTGACGTGACCGTTTTTTGTTACTTTTTAAATTTTTTTTTTAAACACCTATAAATATACACACATTTTTCTTAATTTCTATCACAATTTCTCTCAACTCAAGTCTCAAGTCTCAAATTTCAATTGCAATATTCTGCTTCTACATTTCTACTTTCTAGTTATATTCTAATTTATAGTGCTATAACCTACAAGCCTATAATATTTCGTTTTCATATACAATATTCAACATTGTCTCAAATTCAATATTTCATTTCGATCTCCAATTTCAAATTTCCAAATTCATTATTTCTAATGGCACACTCACAATCTCATGGTTATTCTTCTAGCCAATTTGTTGATTAATTTTTCAGTCTCAACGAAATTTCAATTCCTGAAACTTTGGTGGATTTGAAAAATGAGATTGATGATATAGATACTAGAACTCCTCTTGATTTAGATGACATTGCTGATGAAGATGTTGCTGTTGCATATGGATCTGGCTCTGTTAGTACGACAGAAGGCTCCAGCAGAAATTAAAAAAGGGCGAAAAAATCGGACTGCTGGAATTTTTTCGAATTGATTAATACAACGCCCATCGACGAAAATGGGAAACCAATAGTCAAAGCACGATGTAAAAACTGCGAAGGACTTTTCTCTTGGAAGAAGGATGGGGGCACAACACACCTCAATAGACACTCTAAAGCATGTCGAAAATCGGGCTCGGTTGAAGCAAACAAATCAACTCTACAGTTTGGTCAATCGAGTCTAACCAATTGGGTCTTCGACCAAGAACTAGCGCGTCGAGAAGGGATGGTCATGTTTGTATCGAGTGGTGAGTTCCCGCTTTCAATTGTAGAAAGTTCACAATTCACGAAATTCATTCAAAAGTGTCTCCAACCCAGGTACAAACCCGTTTCTAGAAATACTTTACGAGCTGATTGCATTAATAAATATTGCGAGAGAAAACAAAATTTTATAGATGCTTTAAATAAATATAATGGTAACTTATCATTTACTTCGGACTTGTGAACTGACAATAATCATAGAGGTTATATAGCTGTTACTTGTCATTACATTGATGATACTTGGTTAATGAACAAAAGAATTATGACATTTAAAATTATTGATTACTCACATAATGCAACAAATATTTTCAATGTGCTACTTGCAATTCTTAGAGAATTTAGCTGTGATAGTAAAGTTCGTAGTTTTACACTAGATAATGCTTCTATTAATAAAGCTGTGATAAATAGATTAGCTAACTACATGAATCCTGAATTTGATGGAGTCTTGTTTCATGTTCGTTGTGTGTGTCACATTTTTAATTTAATAGTTCAAGATGGTCTTAAGTATATAGAAAAGCAATTGAAAAAAATTAGGTGTGCTTGCAATTTTATCATGATAGCACCTTCTAGAAAACAAGTTTTTGATGCACATTATGTAGAAAATGGTATGCCAACACGATCATTTTTTACCGATATAGGACATAGATAAAACTCAACTTATTTAATGATTGAACATTGTCGAGGTTACGGAAAATTTAATATGTGAATATTACAACGGTCGGCACTCACATGGCCCAACTTTTGATTTGGGGGCTGATGATTGGGAACTTGGTTTTCATGTTAAAATTTTTTTGAAACCCTTTTACGATGCTACAAACGAATTATCTAGAGTTTATTATCCCACTAGTCCTTTAGTGTTGAAACATTTTTATTGCATTGCTAATAATTTTATCAAGTACAAAAAATTTCCTATTTTTAAGCAAATCATTACATCAATGGAGACTAAGTTTAGAAAATATTGGGAAAATTTACCCACTTTATTTCCATTAGCAACGATTATAGACCCTAGAATAAATTTAGAGGGAACTAAACACACTATAAATGCAATATCAAATAAATTAACTTTTGATATTCCATTGACATGTACAGATTTAGAAAAATGTTTATGTAAATGTACAAACTCAATGCCGAAAAGTCAGGCAAAAATGTTAGACGAACTACTCCCACCAGTAGTGTGATACAAAATGAAGACATCGATTTACTTTCTTACCTTATGACTATGAAGGAAACTTCTAGTACACATGCCAGTGGTTCTACTTCTTCTAGTACATTTAATAGTTCAGATGAAACTCCAAGCGAGTTAACTAGGTATTTTTCACACGACCTTCTTAGCATGTTAGACAAGGACGAGAGAAACAATTTTGATATTCTTAAGTGGTAGAGACTAAAAGAGCGTTAATACCCAGTTGTTTCTATGATTGCACGAGATCTACTAGCACCACCAGTATCAACTATAGCATCGGAGGCTGCTTTTAGTGCAGGTGGAAGAGTGTCATCTGAATATAGGTCAAGGCTTAAAGAAGACATACTGAAGGCCTTAATGTGCTTGAAGGATTGGCAGTTTGCGGAGAAAATGTTACAATATAGGATAAGTGAGATTCTGGCAGAGAAATTCGGAGAAAAAAAGTATTGGTGAGTAAATTATTTTGTATTATTAATTATTATGCTTACAATTATATATTATGCTATAAATAATATATACATTTTTCTTTTTCTGTATTTTGATTTCTTTCTTTCAAATTCAAATAAAAAATTGTACACGTAACATTTTGTTCGTGTACAATTTTAACCCCGCCTATAAGAAATTAAATGTAGCCGGTCCCATGCCCGGATTAAAGGAGTAGGGTTTATTTAAGTTTTTTATATTTTCAAATTTCAATTATTTAAGTCGTTACTCGTTACCACTTACACGTTTGAAAGGAAAAAAAGAGAGTCGACGAGCCGACCCAAGTCTGGGTCGTGGGGACGAGCCATGAGCTGGACTTGGGCCGAATTCATGTGGAAAGGAGCCGGCTCGGCCCTACTCGTTTCCGCACGAGCCAGCCTGTTTACCTGCTCGTGGACCGCCCCGAGCCGGCGTCAAACGGCCCGGCCCGGGCCGTTTGATGACCCTACAATCTCCCACTTGGAGACTAATTCAACATGAATAACCACTCTACAGAGATATCAACTCCTCAATCCTTAAAAGAGAAGTCCAAATGAAGTTGTACACAATTTTAGTTTCTCAATTGGAACAGTCTTGGTCAATATGTCAGCCGAATTCTTATTCCCTTGAATATTCTCAAGTGTTAATATTTTATCCTCCAAAGTTTATTTGATGAAATGATAATGAACATGTATATGCTTTGTTCTTGCATGATAAACATGATTCTTTGCTAAGAGAATGGTACTTTGACTTTCATAATGCAATACACTCTTTTCATACTTGTGACATAATTCTTCCAAGAAAGCTGCAACTATATCATTTCTTTGCTAATTTCAGTTACGACAACATACTCAACCTCAGTGGTAGAAAGAGCAACTATGATATGTTACGGCCGTAATGGCCTTTCTGTTCAATTTTCGCCAACACGATTTTACGGCCGTAAAAGTAGGGTTACGGCCGTGAGAATGCTTCTGCCTCAGTTTCTTGTTGTTCTTTGATCCAAATGCATAGTAACAACTTTGGTTCTTCTTCCACTTTGTTATGCAACGAAAATGAGGTCTTTGCACTCGAACACTCGTCCATCCACACTTGCATAAATCCTTGCATTGCCTGCTTGATTCTTTTGGCTCTTTGCCTCGTTATTGGTCCTACGGGCACGTGCAACGGGTCAACGTTCGTCGAGCCACTCCGGAACTCATCAAACTATCTTTTGCAGCTTAGACACCCAACTACTTGCTGTACATCTCGAGGTGTATACATATCCTGTAGTACTCTTCCTGCCATCAATATCTCTTATCATGTTGGCATCTACATAGCCCTGTAATTCCAAAATTACAAAGCTGAATTTGAAGTACCTCTTAGGTATCCAAGAATCTACTATAAAGTCTCCCAATATTGTTTACCTGGATTGCTCATATATCTACTCACTACTCCTAATGCATGTGCTATATCTGATTTTGTACATACGACCATGGCATACATAAGATTGCCAATAATAGAAGCATAAGGCACCTTGACCATGTAGGCTCGCTCTTCCTCTGTAGATGGTGACTATTCATTTGATAGCTTGAAGTGACTAGCCAAAGGGGTGCTTACAGATTTTTCATCATCCATACTAGATGTACTTAGCACCTTCTTCACATACTCTTCATGTTATAGTTTTAAACATCACAGTCTTTACTTATTCTCATCCCAAGTATTTGTTTCGTAGCACCCAAATCCTTCATTGCAAACTCTTTAGATCAATCCCTTTTTAACTGATCTATCTCTTGATTGTAAGCACCAATAATTAACATATCATCAATATGTAGAAGCAAAATAATATAGGAGATACCAATGTTCTTTACATAGTAACAATATCTCCTTGACACCTTCTGAACCATTACTACCTATAAAATTGTTAAACTTCTTGCTTAAGACCATACATACTCTTTTGAAGTTTGCACACCATTTTCTCCTTTTCCTGTACTTCGAAACCTTGTGGTTGCATCATGTAAATTTCTTCCTCCAAATCTCCGTGAAGAAAGATCGTCTTTACATCCAACTGCTCTAAGTGCAAGTGTTCCTTTCCCAATAAATCAAGTACTACTCTAATTATGGTTAATTTCACCACAGGAGAGAAAAGTTCTGTGTAGTCAATACCTTATTTCTTTTGAAATCTCTTTACTAGAGGTAGGCGTAGGTTGGGTTTGGTCGATTTTTTTCCCAACACAAACGCAACTCCAACTCACTATGGTCGGGTTGATAAAAAATCAACACAATCCAACTACGAGTTTAAAGCCAACCCAACTCAATCACGTTTCAGTCCGTTGGGTCGGGTTGGACGGTTTGACTTTTGCCCAATTAGTAAAAAAATCTTTAAAAAAAAGCCCATGAAACGATCATTAACTCAAATCAATTATGTACAGTACAATAACCTCAAATACAATAAATTGAACAGTTGCTAATAAAATTAAAATATGTTCAATCAATATTTAAATAAGTTAAGTTTCATCAAAATAAAAAATTAAAAAAAAAAAAAGATTTTTTATTCGGATTGGGTTAGGTTGAGTTTTTCATCCAACCCACTACCCAACCAAAAAATTTTAAACAGAACCTGAACCTAACCCAATTTTCATGAAAAATCGACCTAAATTGATCAGGTCAAGTCGGTTTGGCGGGTTCGGTCGGTTAATACCCGCCTCTACTCTTTACAACCAGTCTAGCTTTGTATTGTTTGCTTTCGTCATATTCTTTCTCTTTTTTTAAACCGATAAACCCATTAATTCTATAGAGCCTTCTGTCCTTTTGGTAAGTTTGTTAATTCTCATGTCTGATTGGATAACAATGAGTTCATCTCATCCCGCATGTCTAACTCCCACTTAATTGATTCATCAACCTGCATAGCATCACTATAACTTTTTGATCCACCTTTATCAATCAATATATATAATATAATGCTGGAGAATATCTCTATGGAGGTCAAATAGTTTTGCTGGATCTTCTGGGTTGAGTTACAGGGGTGCTCTGATTTACTTCTAATTCTATGTTTTCTCGATTTTCACCATCAACGTTCTTTTACTCAACTACTAGAAGATCTTTCAACAGGATCACCACAGGTTTCTTAATTTCAAGACTCGAGTCTTCATGGTCTGCTTCCAATCTGTCTTTATACATCACACCTTCATTGAAGATCACTCCTTGATCTCAATCAAAAACCAAAGCTCTGATGCTAGTTGTTGAGAATTAGAAACCGTAATTCTATTTTTATCGAAAGTAATTAATATGAAGAAAAGAAAAAAAAAATCAAGAAACAGAAGATTTATAGATGTTCATCTCAATGTGAGACTACGTCATCTTTGTCGTTACAAAGTTTTACTATAATGAAAAAAAAAATGTTTTGCAAGAGAAAATACACAGCTGACTTCTCTCTCTCTCTCTCTCTCTCTCTCTCTCTAATGGATGATAAAAGCCTAAAAATGACCCCCTATTTATAGAATTTGAGTATGGGCAAATCCACATTACTCAATGATTTTAATTATTTAATAAAGGAAAATCCAAATTATATGAGGATTCCAACTTCATAATAGGAGTAAATCCACATTATATAAGGATTCAATTCTTTAATAAAATTTTACAAGAATACAATCTCCTAAGTTGTCCTTAACTAGGATTTTTGCTCTTATCTAATTATCAAGTGATTAGGCTTCATAACATAACGGTTTACTAACACGCTAATGTCACTTCTAATACATTCTTCATGTCATAATTTACTGAATGTTTAACACGCTACAACCGCATTGGAAACCTTCTCGGTCGAGTTGGTATATTATCATCATAATAACTTTTATTGTTGATCTTGACAATTATTTTCTATTCTGCAATCTCTCAACCATGCCCATCTTACGAACTCATCTAATTTATTTTTCTTTTCAATTTGCTTATTCTTGTCCACTTTTCTTATAAAACATATATAAGTTGAGACTAACAATAACTTGGCCGTTTACAGTGTATGAGATATTTTATTATGTGAAACTCAAGTTATCACACCATTTTTAGGGGGTAACAAAAGTCACATTCGCATAATCACATTGTCACGAGGAAGATGTTAAAAAAACTTTCCAAATGACTTAAAAGTTAATTTGGATGGGAAAAATAATTGAAAGTATCTAATCATTCGCATGCAACGCATGAAGTATATGCCTAACTATACTTCTTGGTTGTACAGCTTGATTAGAGGGCCCCATTATCGAATACAAAAGGTAACATATATTTTCTTTACCACTATATTGTTTTTAATTCAAATTTTGACATTTTATTTATAGACTCAATTGCTATCTTATGTGGTAATTATTCTTATCATATATGCTTTTGGTAAAAGAATTCTATATTATTGTTGATACTGAGTTTCTATTATACTTAACAATAATACGTGTGGGTCTGTTTAATTATTTATTTATTAATTTATTATAATTTGACTTTTTTAATCTACTTTGCCAAATCCCAATTCGACCCTAAAAGATAATGACGACAGTTGAGTTCTGTTAAATATCAGAAAAAAAAAAAAAAAAAATTTAAGTAAATTATTAATATCGTATATTGATAAAGGTAAGTGAAAGCGTGTTTATCTCTATAACAAAAAGTGCAGTTCAAGATCCGCAAAGAAATTTGATAAATGATGAGGTCAATACGCATACCAATCTTAATCAAATTCAATGATACTCCAACGATTGATTTTTATTAATAATCTTTCTTTTACGGAATTAATCTCTGGTTACCTGTACTAAAAAATTAACACGAATTGTTGTGATTATAAAAGATATAATTGAATTAAATCTCTTAATCAGATCTATTGATACTCCATACTTAATGCTAAAAAAAAAGGGATACATTATTATTATTTTTTTTAATAATTCAAAAGAGGTGTGAATACAGAGACTCGTGACTAAATAAATAATACAACATGAGATGCAAGTGCTTAATGGTCCAACACTGCTACAACTTGGTTCCTTTTAATTACCGGCTCTTACAGCATCACCCGTTCACATCTCATTCAGTGGGCATCTTTAGGCGTTGCTTAGTATTTACACACAGAGTTATGTTACACTCACAATGCATTCAACAATTAGGTTGACAATTAGTTTACGTGACATGATCCAATTTTTTCACACATCGCGTCATCTTTTTAATCAATAACAACAAATACTTACACATCACAAATTGTCATCCTCATTGTGAACAACATTGTGTAAGCAGCTTTATTCTTACACACAAGTAGCACAATTGATCATTATATTCTTCCAAAATTTCAAATAATGCGATATTGGACTTTGTGTCGAAAAGCATATTAAGGTTGTACGAAAACTTGTTAAATTTTGAAGTTTTCGTTTTTTCGAATATAATTACTCTAGGAAACAGTTCAGAAATTGGACAAGTTTTGTTATTCGACTTTTGTTATAAAAAATGTTCATCGTGCTTATGTCGCAACTCTTTGTACGTATCTACAGTCTGTATAATTGAAATATCTTTACCAAAAAATATGACATCGTGAGTAAATGTTAGGCTTTGAGAGCGATTTGTGGCTTGTTTGTTTGTCTAATTTCAAAGGTGGGTGCTTTGCTTTGCCTTTTGTCATTGTTTTATTTCACTTCATTGGTGCTGTTAATTTAGGTCAGTAGGGTCCGATATTTTCAATAGGGTCTACTTGAAAGTTGAAACAACCACCCTTCCGTAAAACCAGCTTTCAAATAATTAATTAATTTAACAAAGAGATATTGATTTGATTCCCTACCATAAACCTAATCTAACCCTACCCTCAATCGTGTGGAATTATTCAAAACTTCCATGCTTTCTCGAGTCAGACATGGTTGGCAATTGCCACGGAAGAACTTGCGTCGGTAATCCTTATCTACTGATCATAACATTATACACTTCATATAGATACTAGGGGTAAGCGGCTCAATTTGATTAGGTTTTGACAAATTTTCAAATCAAATCGTTTAAATCGATTTGAAAAAATATCAAACCTAAATCAAATAATTTACAACGATTTTGGAAAAGTTTGAGAAAAACTCAAACCTAAACCTAACGATTTGGTTCGGTTTAAACTGCTTGTTTCACCATATATTTTTGCCTATTTCTTTTATTCCACCAGTTCATTGATTTCAATATAAACTTATATCTTATTTGCAATAAATCTAAACAAATAAATAGGTCTATTATAAATTTAAATACTAACTAAATCAAACGAAATCACGGTAAAATCATAATATAATTATTTTGTCCGCCATTTTAGGCTAAGTTGTTACAAAATAAAAGTTAGGACAACGTTACAGTACAGGTCTATAAGGTGAAAAAAATATCATGATGACTAACAAGACATCCGTGATCATCATATCTTAAAAAAATAAGCGATTTATTGATTAGATAGAGAGTATAACCGGTTATAATAATAATAATAATAATAATGTTTATTGCAATGTCTTACATCAAGTAAATAGAATTCCATCTAGTAGTCATATACAAACACAACAAAGCTTGAGATTCGATATTAACTTCCTTGCAACTCTCCCTGAACCTTTTTAATCGTGCTGGGTAAGACCTAGTGAACTTCACTGCATTGCGAATAGATGACATGGAACCGATGATTTCTTTTAAACAATTACAAATAATTAGAAATTCGGGGAGGGTAAGTTAGGTGTTTATAGATTTTAGCAGTGGTGGGCTAAATTAATTTAGGTTATAAAATCCTTAATCGCCTGATATTTGTATTAATTAGATTGAAATCTTATGTTTGCACTGGAGAATTGAAAAACAAGTCCTCACGTAATTTCCTCGTTAAAATTAGGTTTTGGGCTTTTGTATGATTATTGGGCAAATTTAAAAATACAAGGGTTAAGTACACAAATAAACAACTATAAGGTCCTATATTATAAATATCAGATATTCTAATATATATTATAACTATAAAAAAAATTTCTTCCAAAATCAGGTATTTCGGAATTAAGAACGATTCTACCGCTTCCTGTCAAACGATTCTACCAATTACAGTAAAAAAAAAAATTGAAGCCACGATTTCATACCAAATTCACACAAATCTCATCCACAGTTTCATACCAATTTTGATTTCGTTCATCCTGTAATTGCGTCGCTTAATTGCTGTGCCGATTTTGTTTACACTGATCCACGAAATTCAAGCTTATATCTGATCTGACCAAATTTCTTCAATTCGAGGGGCAGCTTCCAGTTACACTAATTACAATAGTGTAATTACAGCATATATAGGTATCCGATGTAATTATAATAGTTTCTTCTACTATAATTAGATTTCAACATTGTGATATGCGTTACTGTAATTTTTGCAGAGCATTACAGTTGTTATTGTTGCATTACGTTACTTTTTGTAGATCATTAAACTTTTAATTGCTAAAATTAATTTGTAACTAAACTCTACCAGATTGTAGCTATATTGGTTTCCAGATTTGTAATTAGTTATAATTTGTAATTAGTTGCATTCACAATGACTGCATTTTACATTATTTATAAGTTGTAATTAGTTACATTTACTTTAATTATGTATTGTAATTAAAAAATTCATTCTGTAATTGCAATGTGTAATACTTTATAAGATATGTAATTAGTTACAATGAGTAAAATTACAAATTAATTTGTAACTAAACTCTACCAGATTGTAGCTTCATTGGTTTATAGATTTGTAATTAGTTAAAATTTGTAATTAGTTACATTTACAAATGATTACAATTGCAATTGCAGTCTGTATTTACAATTTTTTCCATTATTTAGAATTTGTAATTAGTTACAATTTCATTCTGTAATTGCAATTGAAACTTTCATTATGTAATTGTAATATGTACTTTAATTACGTATTGTAATTAAAAATTTCATTATGTAATTGCAATTGAAAACTCAATTACATCGTGTAATTAATTACAGCGTGTACACTTTTTATGTGCAGCTATGGATTCACTGAATGTGTTCATACGTTATGGTGGATTTTGGGATGGGTTCAATAACTACACAGGTCAGAAGGTTGCAGGGATCCTCCTACCAACTAAAACTACATATTGCAGCATGTTGAATATTATTTTCACAAGATTAAATTTGGATCCAATGGTAAATAGATTGAAAATCAACTATATTGTGGACAAAAACATTGTGTCAATGACTATTGAAGATAACAGTTCTATGGCTTTCTATTTAGAGTTGAAAAGGAAGGACAAAAATCTAACAAGTTTCCCATTGTGTATAAAGGTTGAGCAACTTCATGATGACACATTACTTTTAACCCCAGCTCTTGAAGAATCTGACTGTACACTGACTACCTCTGGAGTGTCAACCATACTTGGTGTACATCTACATCAAACTGATGCAATTGAGATTCCAGCAACAATAATACCAACAGTAGATGAGGTTGCTCAAAAACTTTGTGAAATGGTAGAAACTACAAAAATTACCCCTATTGTTGAAGATGAGGAGGTAATTACAGATCCGAAAAGTGATGCAATTGCAAAGGGGCATGTTTTCCGCAATAAGAGTGTGTTAAAGAAGAGTATGGCACTATATGCTATAAACAAAAAATTCCAATTCATAGTGAAAAGATCAGACAAAAAAGAGTACGTTCTTAAATGTGTTTGTGCTGATTGTGACTGGATTTTTAGGGCATCAAAAGTTTGTAGAACGGATATGTTCAAGATAAGAGAGATGCACAAAGGTCATACATGTGGATTGGATGTAATGTTGGGAAATCATAGACAGGCAGCAAACTCAGTAATAGGTGATGTAATTAAGCATAAATACACAACTACGAAGACTATATACAGACCAGTTGACATAATACATGATATGTTGAACACATATGGTCTGGATTTGAGTTATCAAAAGCCATGAAAAGCTAAAGAACATGCCTTCTGTGCTATAATGGGGGATCCTGGAGAGTCTTATGGGAAGATACCCTCTTATTTACATATGTTGAAGGAAAAGAATCAAGGTTCTATTGCGAGATTTGAAACTACAGAAAACAATCAATTTATGTATCTATTCATAGCTTTAGCAGCTTAAATTGAAGGCTGGAGATTTTGCAAGCCCGTCATTGTAGTTGATGGTACATTTTTGACAGGACATTATGGTGGAACTTTATTAACAGCCTGTGGACAAGATGCCAACAATAATATATATCTACTTGCATTTGGGATTGGTGATTCAAAAAATGATAACGTCTGGGGATGGTTCTTTCTAAGGTTCAAAGAAACATACGGGGAAAGAGAAGATTTATGTATAATATCAGATTGTTGTCCTAGCATTAAGAGTGCAATTGAGACTGTTTATCCAAATGCATTTCATGGGGTGTGTTCATATCATGTGTTGATGAACCTGAAGAAAATATATTCAAAGAAGGCTAAAGAAATATCAAAACCATTCAACGCAGCAGTTAGAGCATACACGATAGGTGAGTTTGAATACCAAATGAACCAACTTGACAAGATAGACAAGGATATCCGATGTTACTTGGTATGTTTGTTTCTCATTATGATAATTTTAGAAATATATTTTCATTACAGAATGAAATTAGTTACAGACTGTAATTAATTACATTCTATAATTAGTTACAATTGAAATTGCCAGATTATTTTTCCCTAAATAATTTTAATTAATCACACAAATTTTACTATGTTAATACAAAGAAAGAGGATGTTGGTTACGAAAGGTGGACAATGGCCTACATGAAAAGAAATCGATACTCAACAATGACATCAAACATTGTTGAATCAGTAAATGCAGTAATAAAGACAACTAAGAAACTAACAATTGAAACATTGTTGGAGTTCTTAAGGCGTACATTACAAAATTGGTTTAACAAAAATCGTACAAATGATGAGTCCACATTCACTAAGCTAGCAGCCAATCCAGAACAAGTGTTGATGACAAACATTTTTGAATCTTCCAAGATGAAGGTATGAATTAAAATATTTTAATTAAAGCATTTTTTATTGAGATGATATTGATAATTCTTCGTTCTTAATGTAACAATTTTCTTCTCCAGATTCATTCATCAAGTCAAACACTATGTGAGGTTATTGATGGCATGACATCTTATACAGTACATATACAAAATATGACATGCACATGTGGGCGGTTCCAAGTTGATGGACTGCCATATCCCCATGCACTCACAGTGATAGGAAAACGAGGACTTGATGCATACAAGTATTGTTCAATTTACCATACAAGGGAGTCATATATATCAGCCTATAAAGGGGATATTTATCCACTTGGTGACAGATCTCAATGGATAGTGCTTGAAGATACTGTACTTCCTCCATCTACAAAAAGACCACCGAGCAGGCCTACTGAGACAAGGTATAGATCAGTGACTGAAAGACATAATGCAACGAGGTGAACAAGGTGTGGTGAATACGCACACAATAGAAGAACATGTAGGGAGCCAATTCCAATAAAGATAAAAAAAAATAAGAAGAAATCAGGGATGCTACAAATGTAACCAGATTTAGTGTCTGACTCTTTTAATATTTACTCAAATGATGAACTTTTTTCCATAATAATGGAAAGGTTGACATTAGACTATTTTATTCTCATGTTTGTCATATATGACATGCAGTTTCTTTGATTAGTATTACTTGGAGTTTGTTACTAATTCCATTTTCTCAATAATTGCAAATGATTATAGTTTGTATTTAATTGGTTAACTAATTAGTTAATCATAAATTGATTAGAATTTGATAGTTTGTAATTAATTACAAATTGGCTAATTGATTAGAATTTGACAGTTTGTAATTAATTACAACATGTAATAAAATACTCATTTACAAATATTTAACTAATTACTATATATAATTCAATGATGTCTCACATTTTTCAATATTTAAATACTCATTTAACTCAAACAGAAAAATTGCCACTTCAAATTCGATAGAAATTACATCTTTAAATTAATTTTAAAGTTGATTAGAAAATGGGAGTCATAATTAATTACATAGTGATTTATTGAGTGTAATTACTTATAATTACGACTAATTACAGGTTGTATTAAAATTCAAATTTATTATTTTTGATTAATTAAATATACACTGATTGATTGGAAAATTGCCTGTCTGTAATTAAATGTCAGGAAATGCCCCATTTGTACAATTGTAATTAATTACAACGATGATTCTGTCATCTTACAAAAAGTTGTCACAAAGCTGTCATGTGATTTTCTTACAAACCCGTCATTTTCTATCATTAGGACAAAAAAGATAAAACCAACTACCAGTTCAAAACATACACATGATACTGTTTACTATTACTGCTATTGCTTTACAGATGTTAACCCAGACTATCACTACTTAAAAACCTAAGTCATATGCTACTTCACAAAAAGCCTAAGGACATATTTTCAATTGCTTCACAAAAAGGTTCTAGACCAATTTAAACTACTGCTATTCAAGTATCTGTACTATGCATCTCCTATCTTCCTCAACCTCCTTCGATTACGTTTGGGCTGCACCACATTCTCATTACTTTTGGAAAATTTGTACAACTGGACTGCCAAATGGTGTCTTGCCTCTTCTACATCAAAGTCTTCAACAATCTTCCCATTAATGATGAATTCTGCAAACTTGATAATGAAGATGTCACAATCATGCCTGTACAATTCAGTAATCAGTAAAAAATAAATTGATTAATCTATATTTCCATTTACAAAATTAAAAATATTGCATTTTATTGGATACTAACTCGTTATTTTGCTGTGGAAGTCCACCAACAATATTCACTTTTAGAGGCCTGGTGTGTTCTTTTCCATCAACATTTTCTGGTACCCAAATGCCAGTACTCACCATTATATGAGGGAGTATCTCAGCAAAAGGTGAAACATCCTTCATCACCTCATCGCCTCTAAATGAATTCTCCAAAGAGTTGTACACATTGAGGCACTTCTTGGAGATGTCAAACTCTCCTAGAATCCAATGTGCATGATCCTTCATGCACATCGGAATCAAAACAATGTCTACATTTATCCAGCTAGTCTCACTCAACAATTGCTCACCAAATGCATAAAAAATAAGTGCGTCTTGATCTGCAATTTTGGAATGATCCTTTGACCATTCAGGATAAATTTCCCTAATACACAAAGAAAAGCAACAATCGGTTGTTGTTAACCTAGCCTTCATGTTTGTTCCAAACTTAGCCATTTTTCGCAAATGGTAAAAGCATTCGTCAATGTGCTGCACATAAATTACACAATCATGTAGCCTTCAACCAAAAACTTGTCAACACATAAAAGTAATTTTAATTGTAATTAGTTACATCTGTGAAATTAGAGTTACACAGTTACAGTTGCAACTAATAAATTTACAACTGTAATTAGTTGCAATTAGTAATAATTGTAACAACTTGCAATCATATATGTTTACAATTTTTTTTTCTTTTTTAAAAAAAAATACCTCCGGGTCTGGTACTAGCTTAGCAGGATCGTTGCACCCCGACTTCTCCTTGAACCCTTCTCTTATATTTTCCATAAAATCGGATATCATGGATTTGAACTCGCTTCTCAAGCTACACATTTCGTTTTTCACATTTATCATATCACTTCCTATTTGCTTTTGTTTATCTTCAATTGCAGCCAGTCGGTCACTGCGTTCACATTCCAAACACTTCACCTTTGATTCAACAGTCTCTAAACGTTTCTTTAAATCCATTATGAATTGTCCATCCACCTAGTACATTAATCATCAGGATTAAAAAATGCATATATTAACATAGGGTATGCGAACATTAGAATTCAAACATAATTATAGTAATGAAATGAAAACCTTATTAATGTCTTCAGCTACTCCAGCAGGTGTTGATGGCTGTGCATTATTACCATTTCCAGAATCCACACTTGGTAACTGTGCTTGATCATGAACCGCTGACTCAATTCCCATATTTGCCTCTTGTGTAAACTCAACATTACAGTCCATACAATCTTCAAATTCCACGATAACATTAGGGTTAGGAAACAATCCCTCACAGTATTTCTGGCTCAACTCTAAGTTAGTAGGTTCTAAAATTTTCACCTCCAACTGTAATTTATACAAAGGGAAAAAGTTAAAAAAAAAAAAAGTATTCACATTGCAAAAATTAATAAAAACAAATACATTTCCAAAAAAAAAATCACCTCCCTATCTCCAAATATATTATCAGCAATTGTATTCGCAGTCACATGTACAGAAGATGACCAGCTTGTTATCCTAGGGATTGATTGGTCAACCTTCTTACAAATATTAAGACCGAGGTATGGAATGGTTTCATAAATCCATGCTTGAAAAGCAAGCAGGAAACCATTAAGCCTGTAACTAATGGATGGTTGCTTACCCAAAGCTACCTTTTCAGCAGATTTTTTCATTACAGCCTTCATGGAATTCAGAGTTGTATTAAAAAAATCCTTTCCCCAAGGAATTGAATCCATCTCTGTTGATTCAACCATTCTCATTACATAATCATCAACTACCTTCCGGGACTTACTTGTATAAAAAAGTGAAGAAATCATATATAAAATGGCAAGTAAAATCATATCTTCATCACAAATATCAATTTCAGAAAACCGAAATCTATATTCAATGTCTTCCTTTGTCACACTGTCCATTCCATTGAAGTAAGCTTCTTTGATCCTACAACTCCCAGATTTGTACATAGACTTGTCAAACTCACCTGAACATCTCAACCCTGATATTATACAAAATTCCTCAATGCCAAACTTCACTCTTTTTCCTCCCAGATCAAACCACATTTCGTCTTTGTTTGGTTGCTTTACTTCCCTAAGCAACACATCATGAATAAGCTGAGGTTGAAGAATGATATCCTTCATGTGAAGATATCTTCCAAAACACGTGGACTGGAAGAGATTCTTCTGAGCATTGTTCAATCGAGCATTTAAATTACCAACAACATCGTTATAACTAGCCACCACCATACTAGAACGAAACCAATGTTCTGGTTGTAATATAAAATCCCAATCCTGTGATAAAATAAAAACAATGTTTAATTATTTACTATTAGTAACAACTTGTAATCTGAAATCGACAAAATGCATGATAAAGGTGCACATTAATCAAAATGGAAGAAGTTTACAATTTCTATTTAATAATTACGTCAATTTTACATGCACTAATGTGTGTGTAATTAATTACAGTTCCAAAAAAAATGTCATGTTTCAAAAATGAATACCAAACTTCAGTTTCAATATGAATACCCAAACTTCAGTTTCAAACGACCTAGTATTAAGAAAATGTGGACTTCACACTCGTTTTTCGTTCTCATCACAAAAAGAGAGATAATAATCAATTACTATAATTCCCCTGATTCCCAATCCATTTTTCTACTCACAAAACCCATATGCTAGTAAAAAGTGTTTTATTTATATATATAAACCTGAAATCCAATGTTTAATTATTTACTATTACTAACAACTTGTAATCTGAAATTGACAAAATACATGATAAAGGTTTACATTTATCAAAATAGAAGAAGTTTATAATTGCTATTAAACAATTACATCACTTTTAAATGCACTAATGTGTGTGTAATTAATTACAGTTTCCAAAAGGAAAAGGTCATGTTTCAAAAATGAATACCAATCTTCAGTTTTAACATGAATACCCATACTTCAATTTCAAACTACCTATTATTAAGAAAATGCGGACTTCAATATCGAAGAATGTTACCGTAAATCCCCCAATAAATAATATAATGCTGAATACACAAAATTACAGGAATGTTCTTTGATTTCTTCAACAGATTTTTTTTGCGGCTCTTCTTCGATGCTTTTGATTTTGAAGAAGAGATGTAAATGACATCGGCATTCAACCTACACCTCTTCTTCGAACCCATCGTTTTTCCCGACGATAAATCGATAGCTTCTCTCAACGTCTGATTTGGAGTTGAGCGGGTAATAGTCATAGCAACAAATACGATTACTGTTAGAAAAATCGAAGAAGAATAGAAATTGATCAGATTCTGTTAGGGTTAGGGTTAGATTCGAAACAAAGGGGAAAAAAGGATTCAGTTAGGGTTAGAGATACGAAAAGGTGAAATGGTAATTGGGATGTATTTATATACCTGATTTTGTTAAATATTTCAACTTAATCGGATTTAAAAAATAAACATATTTAATGTCTTAATGGGCCTAATTAACCCATAATAATAATAATAATAATAATAATAATAATAATAATAATAATAATAATAATAATAATTAAAAAATTGTATGCCTATCATGCGTAATATATGTAATAGAAAATTGAAATTAACAAACATCCACATAACTACTGAATTTAACATATTTGCCAAATTTTTAAAAATTTCTCTTTTTTTAAATTTATTTTTAGCTAATCTGGTTTGATTTTGAATCGAAATTAAATTTTTTTCAAACCTAAACCAAACCATTCTTGATTAGTTTGGTCTAGTTAAAAACCATTTCGTTGACGGGTCCACATGGCACCAGATCGATGGTTTCTAAAATGCGGTTTGGGTTCGTTTTTTCAATTTTTTCTTACATCCCTACTAGTGGTGACCTGTACGATGCACGAGTGTGATAATAATTAATAACTATTATGAAAATATGGAATAGAAATGAAGAACAAACAAAGTAGAATATAAAAATAATGATTTACACAACTTTGTAAATGAATCAAAATGAATGGTTCGAATACGATTCGAGATTGTTGTCCTTAAATAATATTTGGCGCCACTAGGGTGAGTACTTAAAGGCCTTGAGGCAAATCTGATGAAGGAGTAATGAAACCAAGAGCATAAGTTTAAAACCAAGTAATTAAGAGCTTGCAAAAATAACTTGAAGAACACTTTGAAAATGGAAGTTTGATCTTTGATTTTGAATCAAAAGATGTTATAGATATGTTATGAATATATTTTTATTACTAGTGGTGACCTGTACGATGCACGAGTGTGATAATAATTAATAATTGTTTATGAAAATATGGAATAGAAATGAAGAACAAACAAAGTAGAATATAAAAATAATGATTTACAAAACTTTGTAAATGAATCAAAATGAATGTTTCGAACACGATTCGAGATTGCTGTCCTTAAACAATATTTTCTGCCACTGGGGTGAGTACTTAATAGCATCGAGGCAAATCTGATGAAGGAGTACTTAGACCAAAAGCACAATTTTAAAATCAAGTAATTAAGAGCTTGCAAAATAACTTGAAGAACACTTCGAAAATGGAAGTTTGATCTTTGATTTTGAATCAAAAGATGTTATAGATATGTTATGAATATGTTTTTCTCTTCCCCAACATCTCTATTTATAGAAGCATCCATCCCATGCACAAATGAGTGTAAAAAACCAAGTGAATAGACACCAAATGAGTCAAAAAGTACCCGAAAATTTTAAATCTAACGGTCATGTATTTTCCTTGGGCGACCACCTAGGCACATTTTAGGCAATAGCCATGCCACCTAAAACTCCATAGATTGTGTTGGGTTCGCCTGGCTCAAAATCGGGCCACAACCCAGGCTTATTTTGTGCAACCTTCCAGATTGATTTTCAAGCGACCCCGTTTTGTTTCGAAACGTTCTCGACCCTCCATTTCACTTATTTTTCATACTAGTGTATGTCCAAAACACTTCTTCATTATATGATTAAAAAAATCATAACAATCCCTACTTGTTCAAAAAATAATGAGCTCAAACTCATTTTAACAATGCTTGTGCATAAAGTATGGATATCTCTCGATTTGAATCCAAACCTTAGTGTAAATTCTACAAAGCAACATCGAAATCTCAGGTAGCATGATAGATTTGAACTTGTTATTCCTAATGATGATGTCTATGAAGTCATACTCACAAACACCATGTGTTCTAAGTTCATCTCAATCTTGTTTAACGCTATTATGGCCTTGAGCTAATCCTTATTCGTAAACTTTTAAGAAAGAAACTTCAACTTTTTATCGAGGAGGCACCACTTCTAAGTTCATATAAGTAAACTTCTTCCAGTATCATTTTTATATTTAGAGATACTTGTAATACTGAACTTCATTAAGAGTTTTAATTGAACCCTTAAACTATAACAACCAACACTTTTAATCAAGGATGAGGTACATGTTATTAGAGATACTTGTAATACTGAACTTCATTAAAATAACTCAACCCTCCAATCATAACAATCAACACTTTTAATCTAGGACGAGGTACATATTTTGGTAAAGTGTTGAAATTATATACTTACCGAATGACTTGTTGTTACCCTTTGAACCTAGGTATACTTGTTAGTATAGTAAGGTAGGGTTTCCATTTTTAAAATTATGTAAATATCTTTTATTGATCACTTATCCTTGTAATATGACCATTTAATAATCATAAAAAGTATAGGAAATTCTTCTTTAATTTTAAAGAGCACTAACATTATGAAAAAGGCTAGTAATGAATGCATAATTTCTATATCCAATCTCGTGTATGTACAATAAACATGAAAGTTCACATATTCCAAATAATTGTTATGCATCTCTATGTACTCAAAATAAATTTACAATAAATACTTCACATAAGTATTTTATTTACAAAACAATAATTATTTTTCATAATAGATAAATACTCTAATGAATCTCAATATAATTACATACATGATAATCACCAATCATATATTTGACAACAATTTTACCTTTGCACAATATTCATATCTTGTAATCATCTTATATACTTGTTGGGAATTACACGTTGATTCCTCTTCTTTAACCTACAGGATCTTTTGATGTTTAATAATTAATTGAGCAAAAAGAAAATAAAATAACAACGCAAAATTTTTCGGATCGTCAAAGCCTTTCACTATATAATAAATTATTACAATTATATAGAATTTCACTCACCAACCCAATCTCATAGACTACAGAGAAAATACTAATAATGAACTTCTATCTAACCCAAGTTTCTACCATTTGAATTATTCCACAAAGAGTTCACAATAAACTACAAAGATAAAGCTCTCAAATTCTCTCTATTTAGTCTCAAATAAGATTCACAATATTATGACTGCCTAACACACATATTTATAGGTAAAAACAACCCCTATAATATGTAGAATTCGTGTCCAAGTAAGTTTCCTTATTGAAGTAGAATACCAAAATAAAGTCTTTTATTTTCCTTTTCACCTTTAACTTGGTCTCAAAGTTAACCACTTTAATATGAAAATCAATTGTCCAAGATATTCCCATTCTTAATTTGGGTCAAATATCCCAACAATCTCCACCTTTACACAATTCATTCGAGCCAAAATATTCAAAAATTAATCATTGGGTAAACATGCAAGCTTTTTCCACTTTGACGATTCCATACTCCACCATAGGAGTATAATCACTCAGAATTATCAATGAACTCCGAGCTTTTCACAGGCTCATGTCGAAAACAAAATTGCTGAAAATTATGGTGCAACTCCTATTGTTTGATTTTCCATAGGAGCTCATCAGCCATCGACATTAATTCAACCACATACCTTGCATCCAAGTTAAACCAATGCTGTGTGCGAACACATGCCCCCATCAGTAAGAACACATCCTCTATCATGGCAACTGGCATCATGCCATGAGGATGTCACATCTTACTCAGAGTATATCATCACCATCCTCCACCAGGAGAGTCGCATTTTCCACCTTCGAGCAGTCAGCCGAGTCTGCTCCACCTTTTGGACAGTTTCTTCTTACAGACCAGATTGTCCACATTTCCAACATACAATTTTCTTCTTCATGGAGTTACCCCTCTTCCACTTTTCAGTAACAAGTAAATTATTTCCAGATGAATTATCACCTCCACCTAATCTCTGTTCTTCAGAGATCAACTTACTTGTAACTTCTTCAAAATCCACCGTTTCCTTCCCGTAAATCAAAATCGGCTTGATGTGCTCAAATGTGGATGGAAGAGACTAGATGGGCCTCAACGCTTTATCCTCATCTTCAACTTTGACTCCAATAGATTCCAGTTCAGAAACAATCCTATTAAGAACACTAAGATGGTTGGAGATTTTTGTACATGCGCTCATTCTCAACGAATGAAACTGTTCCTTCAGATACAAGCGATTTGACAAGTTCTTCGTCTGATACAACTCTTTCAATTTTTCCCAAAGTTCCTTAGCAGCAGATATCCCATGAATATTTGCAAGAACATTCTTGGTCAAACAAAGTTGTATTGTACTAGCAGCTCTCAAATCCAAATCTTCCCAATCCTCATCACTCTTGCTAGATTCAATTTCTTTTTCTTTGTCAGAACTAATGGTTGGTTTTTCCTTCAAAGCTTTGTGCAGACCCGCCTGAATTAAAATATCCTTGACTTGTACTTGTACTTTCTACAAGCCAAAATTAATTCTCCCATCAAATTTCTCCACGTCGTACATGACAGACATATTTTCTTTTGCTCCAAATTTTTTTTCGAACCACCTGATGCTCTGATACCACTTTTTGGGAATTACACGTTGATTCCCCTTCTTTAACCCACTGGATCTTTTGATATTCAATAATTAATTGAGCAAATAAGAAAATAAAATAACAACAATGCAAAATTTTTCGAATCTTCAAAGCCTTTCACTATATAATAAATTATTACAATTATATAGAATCCCATAGATTACAGAGAAAATACTAATAATGAACTTCTATCTAACCCAAGTTTCTACCATTTGAATTATCCTACAAAGAGTTCACAAGAAACTACAAAGATAAAGCTCTCCAATTCTCTCTAATTAGTCTCACATAAGATTCACAATATTATGGCTCCGTAACACACATATTTATAGGTAAAAACAACCCCTATAATATGTAGAACTCGTGTCCAAGTAAGTTTCCTTATTGAAGTAGAATACCAAAATAAAGTCTTTTATTTTCCTTTTCACCTTTAACTTGGTCTCCAAGTTAACCACTTTAATATGAAAATCAATTGTCTAAGATATTCTCATTCTTAATTTGGGTCAAATATCCCAACAATACTTTCTCAAATTAGTAATAATATAGTGATTATATCAAGAATGAATATAACAATATTTACTTCATATAGAATTCAAGCATTTTATATTCACATTCACATATTCAGTTTGTGAATAACATTCAAATTTGTAAATGGTTTAAATTCTAGATACAATTTTATGTACACATGCATTTTTGCATCACAATCATGCAATTCAATAAATAACATAACGTTCAAATACGCCACTAAAGAATCTAAAATATTTACCATTCTTTCCAAAATTCGAACATATCAAGCCTTACAAGATCTTGATGCATCTTCATTTCATAATCGCCATGTGGTCTCGTTCTTTATTTCAAAATACTGTTTGGGAATATTGTGAAAATATGGAATAGAAATGAAGAACAAACAAAACGGAAGATAGAAATAATGATTTACACAACTTTGTAAATCAATCAAAGTGAATGGTTCGAACACGATTCGAGATTGTTATCCTCAAACAATATTTGTGCCACCGAGGTGAGTACTTGAAGGCCTCAAAGCAAATTTTATGAAGGAGTAATCAAATCAAAAGAACAAGTTCAAAACCAAGTAATTAAAAACTTGAAGAACACTTTGAAAATGGAAGTTTGATTTTTGATTTTAAATTAAGAGATATTATAGATATGCTATGAATATATTTTTATTTTTCCCTAACATCTCTATTTACATAATCATCCATCTCATGCTTGAATGGGTGCAAAAAATCAAGTGAAAAAGCATCAAAAGAGTCAAAAGATGCCTGAAAATTTCAGGCGACAACCCAGGCCACCCGTAACTTCTTAGCTTTTGTTGGGGTCAGCCAGGTCGTTTGGCTCAAAATTAGGTGACAGTCTAGGCTTATTTTGAGCAACCTTCCGGGTTGATTTTCAAGCAACCCTGTATTGTTTCGGGGCTTTCTTGACCCTCTATTTCACATGTTTTTCATATTAGTATATGTCTAAAACACTTTTTAATTATATGATTGAACAAATCATAGCAATAACTGTGTATATAATAATGTTATATTGTTGTTTTGTGTAACGATCCACAAGTTTTCACCAATTTTCAAGAAATTTGAATAACCCCTAATTCATGTATCGATACATGTTCTTAAATGTATCGATACATGCAGACGATTGCAACAATGGTTTACATGTGTTGAATTTTGATTTGCTTGATTTTATTAAATTAGTTTGTGTCATATGTCAAACATGAAAAGGGCAACCTCATCCATGGTTTAACCACTTGCTTATAGCGCCCATGAGTCCTCAATCTATAGTTAGGGTAATTATTAGGCTAAAAATTATTTTTATTGGTGATTATTTGATTTTTGGGGTAAAGTTTGCGTATAACGAGAAGGATTACTCCTGAACTTAGCATACGCATCACTAATAAACTTTAGTAAAATTATAGGAAAAACTGAGATCAAAGTTCCATACTTCAAGCTTCAAATGTAGTTTATAGAATTTTATCTTTAGCTCGAAATGATATATGTTAAGATCGTGTTATAAACCAAAGAAAACTATGGAATTTTTAAGAATCAGAGATCAGTTATAGAAATAGTTCCTCATGTATCGATACATGAAGAACATGTATCGGATACATTAACCATTTTTCAAAAAAACGGAAGTTTGATTTTTTATTTCTTTGTTGTTTTCAGGTCTCAAACAAGGTAAGTAACACTACATCTTTCGTAAATGGTCTGAAATGCTACTTCATGCAATTATCTTGACCTTATAACTTGTTCGTGATTTTCTTGCATTATTATAGTCATTATGTTATCCTGCTTATTATTACATCTCACGGTGCTTGTTTTGATACGTACCATATTACGGTTATGCTTGAACTACGGGGAATTCTCCCTCCTTGAAATATGTGTGAAATACCACGCTTGTATTGGGGTTTTCAACCTTGCTTGAAATCTTGTGCGCCCGGGATAACACTTAATTTATAATACGGGCCCTCGTAAAATCATATTTCAAAAAGAAAAATTGTTACTTGTTAAATACTTTGTATTCATGTTTACAAGTTTTAAAGCTAGTAGATGCTTGAACGTAAGATCTTTAAAGCAACGTCGACTAGGTGGAAATTTTCAGAAGATGTATCATCGTATAAGTATATCACTTAGACCGAGATTTGAAGTTACCCACCCGAGTATCCAACCCTTTACTGCTATGAGCACACCAAGGTTAAAATAGAGTTTTTGATGCCCGAGCTTTTGAACTCCCATATACTGATAGTTATACTTTTACTAATATATAAGTATGTTTCAGTAAAGATATATGATTAGTTTTGGACAATGTAAAATCTCGTGTAGTATTTATGTAAAAGTAAGTATCTATGTGAATTACGTGTGTTATATAAGCTGTTTTTGATGTATGTATCGATATGTATGATATAATTATGTCTAACGAACTTTTGCACCAATTTTAAGAATACATGAATTAATCATTGTTCTACATGCATCGATACATTCAGAATAATTGGTTAGATTCTAGTTTTTGGTTTGAAATATAAAACACACCAAATAATTAAAATCTATGTTTCAAGTATATGCAAATTCTTATCATTTCTCTAGATTTCCAAGTTGAATTGATACGTAACACTATAACATGATCTTATTCTAAAAGTTAGTGAACATCTTTTATGAGTCAAATTAATGAATTAGATGATTTTCATTATACCATGCATAAGTTAATATCAATAATTCTAGTTTCAGATTTTAATCAGTTCAATATGTATCGATACATAGGTATTGGTACATGCAATGAGAATTTTTAGAATTATTCATTTTTATTAAAATCATGAAATGCTTGTCTAATTGATCTCTAATTTTTTAGGGGTGGGCGTTAGATGGTTCGGTTCGAGTATCTCAAGAACCGAAATCGAACCATACTTTTCCATTCTTGTAAAATGGAACCATTCGGTTCAATTGAGTAACAAAAACCAAACCAAACCAAACCATTCGATTTTGGTTCAATTTCAGTTCTTATTCAGTTCTACAATAATAATTATTTTTCGAGGGCCTTATCGAGGACTATCAAGGCATCGAGAAGCGAGCCGATAACTTGAAATAAACTTCTACAGAATATACCAAGACCAAGGATTTCGAAAATCATTTTGCTCCAAAGAAAGCATACGATTCTCTACGAAAAAAAGATATTCATAAACCAAAATAAGAAACAAATGGCATGGAAGGTCTTTCGAGCATGTCAAGAAGCCATACAAATTGATAAATTTGTATAGTAAACTTGTGTGATGAATCATAAGTTTAAAATGCATTTTTATTAATTATTTTATATTTATATTTAAATATATAATTAACGCCATCATGGTCATTTACAACTTGGCTTATTAATTAGTTAGTCTTAATCTATTTTCATTTACTACGAATTTCACTCTAAGTATGAAGTTAAATGTTACAATGAGGTAGAGACGTAACAAATTTTAATCTTAATCTTAATATCTTAATATATATAAAAATAGAATAGCCTTCACCAAACTACACACATAGTTTCCCGCCAAATTTTTTTTCTAAATTTGAAATTTTTTGCTAAAAAATAGTATATTAAATATTTGAGCATTTATTATTTTACATGTATCATTAATTGCATTGACATCCATGCTATGCTATTAATAACATAAAAATGTTATTTTTTCGAATAGCCGTCACCAAACTACACACATAGTTTCCTGCCAAAAATTTTTCTAAATTTGAAATTTTTTTACTAAAAAATAGTATATTAAGGATTTATCTTGTTTTCAAGGATTTGCTGAACTTATGCGATTGTTCCATGAAAAGGTGGAGAACTATGAGCAGAAATTGTAATATTTTAAAAGGAGCACATACACACAGATGAGGAGATACGTTACTATCTGGAAGAGAGTAAATATTTTGATGTTAAGGAAAAATATGATTATTGTATTCGCATCTTGATCAAAACTAATGACCTTACTGTCTTACGACTCTTGCCAACCAAAATCTACCATCATTTCATCACTTAAGTTTGAAAATTTTAGTTTAAAAAATTAGAACCAGAACCAGAACCATAACCATAACCATAATCAAAAGAATCGAACGGTAAGGTTCAAGTTTGGTTCTGGTTTGGTTCTTCTCTTACAAAAAGAACTAACAGTTCTTTTTTTAAAAGAACTATCGGTTCTTGGTTCAGTTCGGTTCGATTTCCTAATAACCAGAACCATATGGAACCACGCCCACGCCAATGACTCCAAATTTAACAAAAATATTACAAGAATACAAGCTTCTTAGTTGTACTTAACTAAGATTTTCGTCTTTATCTAATTATACAATTGTTACCTTATCCAGTTATTATTTAATTAGACTCCATAACTTAACAAAAGACATGTTTACCCCCTACAGCTGTCATTTCAGAAGAAAAGAAGAGAATCTTTTTTTCTTTGTTGAAATTATGTTATTTATTATAATAAATTTTGCAGAACACATCTTATATCTTATCTTATACTATATTAAAAAATGATAGTTAGCCCAGTCTTCTTGCCCACAACTCTGCATAGAAATCCTGTCCACAACTGAAAAAATAAATAAATTTTTTTTCAAAAGTAGATATTGATTTGAAGATCCTTGCCAAATAGATTCCCAAAAAAAAATGAGGCAAAATGAGTGAGGTTGTCAGATTGTGTTGTCACGTCCAAAGAAATAATCTGAAAAGTGTCGTTGGGGAAATGTGTTGTTAAAAGGTGATTTTTTCTTATAATGATAGTGTAATAATTTGAAAAAGTATTATAATTGTTTATTTGAAATATAAAATTATATTATAAATTATATTCTAATTTCCATGATTATTCTTTATATATATTGAATGAATTTATTTAATATTTCCAGTCACATCCCCTCATGGTCAGGGGAGATCATCATTCACTGAGATAATCTACCATAGCCACTGCACACTATGTTACCATGGATCTTCCATTTCGTAAGAAATCACAGGAATTCTTCATCTTGAGGTTCATCATCTTGATTCATCTGGCGTTGTTAGAGAGTCATGTTCATCCACTCGATCGCACGTCCACCTGACAATCTTTTCAGCTCTTATACCAATTGTTAGGACCATGGATATTAATTCTGTCTAAGCCCAACCCCAAACCCCCAGGCCCAAGTGAGGTTCCAACCCAAAACCAATTGATAATGGGTGGAGTATCCCACTTGGATTATATGGTGTTTTATTTCCTTCCTCACAATCAAGGGATTGTTTGCATTCCCAACAATATGAAAGCTGAAAGAGATGAGAGGGGTAGTGGTGAGGTCCATGTGATGAGAGGTGGGCATGGTAAAAACAGAGATGACTTGAATAATGAGGTGATAGATGGAAAGGTGGAAGTAGTTTTAGGTCACATGAGAAGGCAAAGGGAAAGAAGTGCTATGGTTGTTGTAGGTATGAACATTTTAGGAGAGACTGTCCTGGAGAGAAAAACAAAAATGAGAGATGGGGATAGAAATGGGGTCAATGTAGTTAGTACCTCAGATGGTGATCAGAGTGAAGTTTATTGATGTTTTTCTCACTTGTTACTGCTGAATTGTGCCTGATTATTTTACCTCTTTTGTATGTGTGTTCACTTGATTCAGTTGCATTTTTCATGTTGCATTTCATTTGCATTGATTTGAACATTTGCATGAATTTTTAAGAGTGATTTTTTATTTTCGTATAACATGGTTACATGCATGGTGGTTAGGTTTGGATACTGCGTGTGTTCTCATTATAAGTATCAGATATGTTCCCTTTGGGGGATGGGTATACAGTGGTTGCATTAGAAGTGAGAAGTGAGCTGGTAATATTGGGACTAGATGCTTGAGAGTGTATTTGGTGACACACTTGAGGATGTGTAGGTTTGACAATTAGGTCATGAGAGGTGAGGTTATTAAATGTCTTTGTTAAATTCTATCTGTGAGGATCTCGATTAGGTGGAAGACACTCCTATGATCTCTTGGTGAGGTGGAGACTCGAGGTTTACCTTCTTTGAGAGAGAAGTAAGGTTGTGAGAGGTACATCCGTTGTCATAGGATCTTTAGTAATTTACCAGTTAGGTATGTGATTGGTTAGTAATCTAGTGAGCATTGACGGTGATGAGAGGAGAGCCACATCGATTTTTGGGAAATGGTGATTGTCGTTATATCTTTTCTTGAGGGGTCATTTTGCATCTATTGCATGTGTTGACATTTGATTAACTTTGTGTTAATTTGAAGCTCTTTATGTGAACTTGTTCAAAAGATTTTTGTTGTTTTCCCTATGATGTGTTCTCATTGCATGTGTGGTGTCACCTTATAACTTTGTGTTGTTACATGCTCTTGATTGACTCGTGTGAATGTAATGTGTTTACATTTATCTTTAGAAAACATGCGTTGTTTGTCTAAAGTGGTTTTACTTGCTAATGTGATATAAATGTTTAGTTTTGCTCGCTATGATTTAGTTTGTACTTGATTTTGACCATGGCCCTTGGTGAGTACTATGAGCATGTATGATATATGTTTCAAAATCGAAACATTGGAAAATGTACGTTGAATTCTAATTTGTTTGGAACTGTTTTTGCAACTAATAAATTTCGTGTTTTTGTGTTGTAAGTTTGTTTGGAACCAAGGTGGGGGTTTGTTGAGATTTTTGGTTCCAATCAAACCTTTGGTGATGATAAAAAATCAAGACCTGTTTTAACTTCAGGCTATTATAAGCCATGTTGAAGAATATTTAAATCCACACCATAATTGCTTGTAGCCGAATTTGGTCGGATATTTTGAGGTAGTCAACCAAATTGGGATTGGTGCTCTATACCCACCTTGGAGATAATGTTGGAAACATGGATGAAATAATGACACTTATCGTGATCATTTTATTATTTAATTTATTGGAACTTATCTCGATTTTAAAGTAGTTCAAATTCAAGTTGGAGACTCCAACCAACTAATCACGTGTCTTTTCTATCTCATATCCTAATATATTTGACTTCCTATTTCTTTCAAAAAAGATAACCAGAGATAGAAACATTTCTTGACACTACCTTTTTCTTCATGAGAATATGGCTTCTGGTTCCTAATTACTTTGTGAAATTTGCACTGCTGTTTTTGGTCTTCTTCTTCGTGACTTTGTTCGTGGTCTTCCTTTGCGGGTTTGCCTTCTGTCTCATTCTTCATCCCTTCGGTTTAGTTATTACCCGTATAGCCTTCGTGCATGTACAAATCTCCAAGAAGTGGTGATGCACCTTATGGGGTGGATCGATTTTCTGAGCCAAAACAAAAGGGGAAAATCAAATTTTTAGTTTTTTTTTTTTTTTTTTGATGTTTAGTTTGATATTTCACGTTTTGATTCGATCTAATATATTCATTTGTTGTTTTGTAGGTTGGATCTTCTCCTCACACACAACAACCAAAACAATGTATCTCTATCATTTTGTTAAGTTTTCAAAATTTATTACATGGTCTAAATATATAACTCACCTCTCGACTCGTTACAACCAACAAATTATTGGTGATCAAGCTATTCATGCATTAAATCCAGAAATAAATCTGATACATCAAATTAAGTACAAAACATGATAATTGAAAGTGAATTTAAACTAGGTTACATTGTTCGTTCCAACTATCGATTTAGCAACACATAATGAAAGAGAAAGAAGAAAACGTTAGAATTAAAGACATCACCAAAATCTAAAATTGATTTGAGAAGAGTGATGAAATCATGCACCAAGATCCAAATTTCAACTCAAAATATTGAGTTCTTGTTTGAAGCCTCTTGAAGATCTTGATTTCTAGTATATAAATTTTTAATGAATGGAATGAAGAAGAAGGTTTCTAGTCGGGAAAAATACATAAATGAGGTGTTTAAAATACAAATTTCAAAAATGAGGTCAAACTTCTATAATTTCAAAAATCAGATTGTAGTCAAAATTAATTAATTCTATTAAAGAAATAAAAATATATAATAAATATATATATGTTAAAGTCACAACATTATATAATTTCAGGTCATAGAGAATAAATCTTTTATGTCACAAATTTATTTCAGGTCACGAGTCAAATTTTTAAGGTCACTAACTTATTTTTAAGTTACAAATTTTTTAAGTTCCAATTATCAAATTTTAGATTACAATTATTTGATTTCTAGGTCACAATTTATCAATTATTAAGTCACACGTTTTTTTAATTCACATTTATCAAATTATTATTAGGTAAAAAACTAGACAATCACCACCGCCAACATCTCACCACCACTTTTAACGTCACTAGAAAAAAATTATAGATAACAGTTTAACATAAAAATCACAGACGCCACCACCATCATCTCAACGCCGTCGCTACCACAACCGTCCCCAACTAAAGACCAAAAACAAAAATGCTGATGAGGTCACAATTGTCCTCTGCTGCTACCACCGTCTCACCATAGCCATCACCATCACCTCAAATGAACCACCAACAAACCAGCACTCACGACCTACAACATAGCCCCACCCCTCAAATTTGTCAAGGTCACAACATCTCCGCACAATAAACACAACACCTGCAGCTGCCCCTACCACTGCTAAAGTCTCAACACCACCATCACTCAAATTCGATCAAAGCAGCCAGACAGCTGCTCCCATAATCCCACTCCTTCCCGTCACCGCCGCACCCTCAGGTACTCCACCCACTTGCACCCCACCACCAAAGATTCATCATAACCACATAACCATCATAGACCAACCAAGCGGCAAGCCGGCTGCACCACCACCAACCAAAGTTTCAAAAAAAAGGAACGCAAACCACATCGCTGCATAGCGGGATTGTTGTTGCAAGAAACCCACTCCCTCCCATCACCGTTGCACCCACTTGCACCCTACCCCACCACCAAAGGTTCATCATATCCCAACACCACCATCACAGTTCAAGCACCACCAATTCAGATCAACCACCATAAGGGATGGTGCGAGAGGGGCGCGATAATGACCGCCTAGGCCACAAGAAAGTTGTGGAGGCATGGAGTCGTGAAAAGAAATGGAAGAGATGATGTTACTGAAGTCGGGCTTATAGCTTCCATAACACGCGGTGTGGTGGCCTGAAGAGAAGTGGAAGAGAGGGACTATAAAATTATATTGATTGTCTATTTTTTAGAGCCATAAAATATACATATATCCAATCTTTGATCCATGATTTGATTATCCAAGAACCAAATTCACAATTGTTTGAATCCCTCAGTTTCTTATGATTCGACAGCCTGAGTTTGGAAAACATCACTTGTTCCTAATCTAAAACGCACGTGTCCTTATAACCTTAAATAATACTTCTTCAATTGTTAACTTCAGAGGTTCTGGAGGTTGATGAAGGTTGGACTATAAACACCGGAAGTTTAACAAGAACGGAGAGTTCTTGGGGTATCCACTTGGAAGAGACAACAAGATTTGGAAGCTACTGGAGGTAGCTGTATTGTGTGTTCACAGGGGTAGATTTGGGAGGTCTAGTATGTGTAGCTGGATAAATCTAACTGTAATGGCTAATTGTCTATAGTGGAGGAGTTGGCTCGGTCCTAGAGTTTCTCCCACGTTGGGTTTCTCCGTCATCATATTGTAGCATTTATTTCATTATATTATTTCTTTTGTGGTTATTCAACTTAGGATAGATTTACTTGTTTGAATAATCATCTAGCAACAATTAATAAAGTGACTAATTTATTATTAATTGTGTTAATTCTACACATAAGGTTGAACTTTGGGGTGTCCCGGAACATTCACTCGCCAAACAAGGAAAATATTTCCCAAGTCTTATAATAAAGGAGTTGGAACAATCTCATTTATTTCTAACAATGATTGTAAAAAAAAATATATTTTCAATTTGCCTAAACCTTTTAAAAGAGTAGGAATGATCTCATTTATTGCAAACAATGACAGTAAAATTAAATTTTTTTCAATGCCACGGGCCTTTGCATAGGGGCTTTATGCAGAGATAGACAACAATCAACAGTTAAGCATTTATTTGTAGATCACTTCAAGGGGAAGCATTGAGTGAAGACCACCGCTACTATGAGATTTGCCATTGAGGACTTGGTCCTCAAACTCTTTGGTGGAGGAATAGTCTCCAAGCCTTCTAGCAATCAGACTTCCACACCTTCGCAAGTTTCTACCCCCGAGTAATGAAAAAGTGAAAGTATAGATCTGGGGTGACATTGATGGGATGAGTCTAGGAGAGTGCATGCAAAACATCGAGTTAAACTTACAATCGGTTACTGGAGCACCTGCATCGGAATCATGCACATCAACAATGAGCACTTATTTGTGACCACAGGCACCTGCTTTCCGCCCTTCACATGGACCATGATTGAGTGATCCTGTAATACCCAGGCCAGGAAAGCTTAAAAGATTTTATAGGTACTACTACAAGGTGCACCTTTTTTTTCTGGAAGTCTATCATTAGAAACTCGAAAGTAAAGCATGCTTGACTTGAAGCAATTTTATGATAGGTGACCCCCTGGAAAATTTTATCAAGGAGCTTGCTATTGAGGATAAAACATGCTGAAAAGATCCATGTTGGTACAATGAGGACAGTCATCGATATATAAGGCAACCCAGTCGTTACAAACTTCTAAGTACATCAATTCTTGAATATAAAACAACTGACCCTTCTCAATACAATACATGCAAAGTATAATTAGCATAATAAAAGTTGTAGCAACTAAGTATGTCAAATGATTTCTCATATATGCTTTACATAGAACAAGAATGTCCAAAGCTTATCCAAAGCTTAATAGGGAAAACTAGCTAAATTCAAATTGCTCAAGAATAAACTTGCTTTTCAATACATTATAAAAATTTAGTAACTAATAAGTTGCTGTAATCACAATAAGAAATCTAAATTCAGCATTAATTCATTCACATAAACACATAGTTGAACTAGGAAGCTTATCAACTATTCTAGAAATCTGAAAAAAAAACTTCAGCTACTCACATAACTTTATTTTGGAATCTAAAATAACAAAAAAATAATTCACGCTCCCTAAGAAAATTTTCCAAGGGGTCACCCATCATAGAATTGCTCAAAGCCAAGCACGTTTAACTGTTGAGTTTCTAATGATGGGCTTCCGAAAAAGAAGGTGCACCTTGTTGGTATGAGTAATACCTATCAAATATTTTAAAATTTTTGTAGCCTTGGTATTACAATCACTCCCATTAGAGTCGCAACATCCTCATCGTGCTTAAACCATCCTAGGATCCATTGCTTGGCATTGGGATTCTAGACGTGGCTCTTAGTACCCGATTTACGACTGGCGACCGGCTCTGATACCATTTGTAACGACCTGGGTTGCCTTATAGATCAACGAATATCCTCACTGTACCAATAAGGGTCTTTTCAGCATGTTTTGCCCTCACTCGTACGCTCCCTAAGAAAATTTTCCAGGGGTCACCCATCATAGAATTCCTCCAAGCAAAGCACGTTTAACTGTGGAGTTTCTAATGATGAGCTTCCGAAAAAGAAGGTGTACCTTGTTGGTATGAGTAGTACCTATCAAATCTTTTAAGCTTTTTTTGACCTGGGTGTTACAATTAGCTTGGAGCAATTCTATGATGGGTGATCCCTGGAAAATTTTCTCAAGGAGCGTGCAAGTGAGGACTAAACATGTTGAAAAGACTCAAGTTGATATAGTAGGACAGTCATCGATTTATAAGGCAACCCGGGTCGTTATAGATCCACTAGCCCCCATAGGGGTCCCTCCCCCGTACATCATCCTTCGCCTGAGAGTGACCTAGAGTACATGAACTATGCATACTACTAAGACATATCAACTTAAACCTGATTTTTTTCTATAAGGTCACTTGTGACACTACCTTAAAGAATTTCTAAGTTAATTGATTCCCTTTCCCCAGTACTCAAAAGGACTCAAAAAGGCTCACTTCGGCCAACAATCCTTACAACTCTGGTTGACTCAAGATTAACCTAGAAATAGTATGACTTCTAGAAATCAAGTTATGCTTTTATGATATGCATATGATGCAATGAATTATCATGTAATAGATAATTTACAACATATAAACCAGAAGTTATGAAAACATATAAAAAAGACAGGAATTTAAAAATATTTTTTGGAGATTCATTAAAACATAATAAAGAAATTACAACTAAAGATTTCCCTTTCGAGAAGTCCCTAAAAGACTGAAATAAAACTTGGATAAAGGATTACCTTCAAAATATTTACAAAGTCCCTATTCAGCTATACAATGATTTTGGATTGAGAATTTCTCCGAGGAAGGGATGGTTTTTTGGAGTTTGTGAGCAAGGATACACAAGCTGTAAACTCTTACTCTTTCAAATGAAAACATTTCCCTTAAATAGAGAAATTCTGGGAGCAGAAATGACTAAACTATCCCTAAATGGAATCTAAAAAGTAAAGTTTATCCTAAAGAGGTCTTCACGCATCTTTCTTCCTATCACATCTTCTTTATAGTTGTTTTTCCTTTTTGACACGCGTTTTACCGAGAAACTTCTGGTCAAAAAGTCCTTATCCTCCTTTCTGTCCTAACGGTATCTTCCTCTTCGGCAGTATCTTCCTATCTTCAAGTGTACAGATTATGCTCTGCAATTGAAGAAAACGACATCCCACTATTTGAATTATTGTATCCGTCTTGTTCACCATCTTCACTATCACTACCTTGATTAGAGCTTTTTGTCTTCTTCTCTCTTTGTGGAAACTCCTGAATTTCCTTTTCTTTTGTATTTTTGTTCTTATAAAAAGTTCAATCAAAAGCTTTGTTAATGGCGTCATCAAGTTTTTCTTTAATATCTTCGTCCTTCTTTTTCTTAATTAAGATTTTCTTTTTTTTCCTGGAGATTCCTTCATTTTTTCTGGTTGAGTTCTGGAAGTCCTGGATTTGAGAAACTAACTTGTTAATGGAAACAATGTTTTCGTTTGGATCTTGAATTTCTTGCAAAATTTCCTTTCCTTTGCTCTGGGAATTATTCTTACTAACATTTTCCTGGGATGAAATGGGTTCTTCTACTGAAGTCTTTACTAAATAATCAAATTTACCATTAGGCTGTCCTAATGTATCCCAAATGCATTGTGACTGTCCTAAATTTTTCTGTTGGTCCTGGTTAGTAGGGAAATCAACAGTTCCTTGAGTCTGTTGAACTTTTGGAAAGTCCACAGCCATCAAAGAATTTGATGAGTCTTTACCAGCTACCATAAAAGCTGGACTACCTACTGAGTTCTTAGGCTCGGTAGTACCTTTATTAGAACTTAACTTTACGCTAATTATTTCTTTTTCAAGACTGGTAATTTTCTTTTGTAAGGTTGATCTTTTAGAAAGAAGGTTTTTGTTCGCTCAAAATAGTGTGTACCGCAAGCGCACGGGTCGCGTACAAGTAATAAAGTGGACTTTTTGAGTCTGGATTGTCGATCCCACGAGGAATGTTTACTTTAGATTATATAACTTTAATTAATTTAATTCTAACAATAAAGAGAAACACACAATTAATAAGATAGATTTTTGACAATTCTAAATTAACGAAACTAATTTTAAAACAAATTAAAATAAGGAAAATGAAAGATAAAATAGTTGGGATTCATGATTTCACTTAACTCTCGCTTAAGTAATTTCTCAACACATGTAAGTTAATAAATTACCCATTAGCAATGTTAGACCCGATTTTCCAAGCTTGGCTAATTACCTCTCTCGAGTGAAATTAACCATAATCAATTGGTTTAACCTACTATATCTCTATGTCGATTAAAGTCCAATCAATTGCATTAACTCTTTGTGAAAATAGCTCAATGGATCATCTAGGG
Source organism: Ligustrum vulgare (assembly GCA_963555705.1). Classification (NCBI taxonomy): domain Eukaryota; kingdom Viridiplantae; phylum Streptophyta; class Magnoliopsida; order Lamiales; family Oleaceae; genus Ligustrum; species Ligustrum vulgare. The sequence goes on along the minus strand of OY743173.1, from coordinate 32,790,713 downwards.
TTTAAGGTATATCTCTATCCTTAACAAGAACCTAGAGTATTTGTTATTTGGTCTAAAATGTACAATATCTCTCGATTATCATACACTTCACAAAACATATATTTGGTGATCAATCAAACACATGGAATAATCTCAATAACAAACACATGAAATAAGCTCAAAATTAATAAACAAACATTAACATTACTTAAACTAAGTTAAGCTACATCAATCATCCCAACATAAAACAACTAGCCCATTGTATAAATATTGCACAAAAGTTGAGGTTTACAAAAATACATCACAAAATATAGAAATCAAAGATCAAAATACAAGATAAATGAAATACAACACTTCCCTTGATTTTTGCTCAAAGAATTCTTTGACCTTGTTTTGTATTTCCCCCTTTCCTCTTGCTTCTTTGATCCAATGGAGACTAGCAACATAGAAACAAAACTAAAATACAAACTAAAATTACAAACTAAAGCAAAAACAAATAAAAGAAAAGAAAAGAAAAGAAAGAAGAAAGAAAAGAGAAGAGAGGAGAAAAGAGGGAAAGGGGCTAGGATTTTGTCAAGAAAATTGGGATCCTTTGTAAAGAGAGAAGTGGAGGTATAAATACCCCCAAAAATCTGACCTAAAAAGGTCCAAAAACACGTCCCCAATTGAGTCAAACACGCCCTTAGACAAATATAATAAAATCAGAAATTAAAATCCGGTTGGTCAAAATTATGACCACACGATCGCGTGGCATTCAGCCACGCGATCGCGTGGTTAGGCTGAAAACTGTTAGGTTGATTTTTGGCCTGATTTAGCGAACGCGACCTGGTCAAAACACGCGATCGCGTGGTTCACCTGGTAGCTCCGTCCTTCCATGATTTGCAATTGGGTCCTCAAATTCTGGTCTTCTTCATTTTAGTCCTCGAATTTTGACTTTTATGACAGCTATGCCCCTGAAATATTTGCATCTTTAGTCCTCCAACTTTTTGAGATGTTGCAATTGAGTCCCCGAATTTTTGATTTCTTTCAATTAGGTCCTTGGACATCGAATTTGCTCCTCTTTTAGTTCAATTGCACTCCAATCTTGTCCATTTTCTTTCCAATTGAGGTTGTACCTAATTGTATAAGATAAACACAATTTATAAGTAGAAATTCTCTCAATTTGTCAATTAAATTGTCGATTTAAAAGCAAAATAAGTGTGTAAAACACACTTATCAGTTTTGGTTGGACTCGTTAATGAATTTGAAATTGTTTTGCATGCACTCACAATGGGTACAAAAAATATTTTTGTCTTTGCAGGGAAGAAGTGAAGAGGTGGGCCTGAGTAATTTTTCAGTGAGGATAAACCATAAAAATTTAATCCTATGTGTTGTGTGACTGAATCTAAAGCTTCTTGGAAATTTATAAAACCTTCGTAAAGTGGATCTTTGAAATCTCTAAAGCTTTCTAAGACTTCTAACCAAGTATGAAAGACTCCAAGAGTTTCACCTTTGATAACAACATAAAATTTAAACCTATTTCTATTATGTTTAAAATGTTCTGAAAGTGCATTCATGGATACAAGAAAATATTTCTGGTCTTTTGGGTTTTTATTATAAGAAATCCATAAGTTACCTAAAATACATTTTTCTTCTATTGATAAAGAAACATGTGGTAAAGCTTTGAAAGAAATGTTACTTGAAAGAAAACAAATTAACTCTTGATTACCAAACCTTATGCGTTCTTGGTAAAATGATCTGTTCTGACTAGATGAAGTCTGAAATGAAGCTAATGATGCAAATGAGTTCCCAGGAGGAATTCCTGATCTCAAAGGAGGTTTGGACATCTGTGAAATTTAGAAAGAGTCAGAATTTAATAAATCCTTATTTTCTATTATCTTACTTAAGATGTCTGCTGCTTTGTTTAAACTCTATGTTTATTCCTGTGTTTGTTATTCTATCTATAAAATTTAACCATCTTCTTCTACTACTCTTTTTTTTAATCTAGTTTAAGTTTATTACAAAAAGAAATAATTGCTACACAATCTGTTCTTATTGTTATTTCTTTTTTAGAAACAATAAACAATTCAAAGTTGTCTAAGGTAGCTAATAATTCTGCATCTATACTACTTAAATTTCCTTATAATTTCCGCTATTATACCATTAAATAATCTATATCTAATGGCATTGTTAACTTTGGAAAATTTTTTATTTTTTATTTTAATTTCTTGAACTAATTTTATATCTTCTTGGTTAACGTATCTTTGTCTTGTTGGTGATGTTTTTGAATATAAAGGTCGTGCAATTTTTCCTAAGTATTTTATGAATGACCTTGCATAATTTACTAATACTAAAAATTCTTGGATTTGTTTTAAATCTTCAAGTTTATCTGAAAATTCTAAAGCTTTTTGGGCTATATGTGGTTGTCAATTAATCTCTCCCTTTCCTATATTTACTCCTAAAAATCTATATATTCTTTAAATAAAATCATTTTCTTTTTACTAATAATTAATCCATGTTTAATAAATTCTGAAAACACAATCTATAAATGTCCTCTCCTATTTTTACTAAATACTAAAATGCCGTCTATGTATGCAACAACAAATTTACTATGCTTATTAAAAATACTTTCCATTTTTTCTATATTAGACACTAAATTCTCAATTTCTTGTTCTGTGATTAAAGTATTGTTAATTTTTTCATTATCTAAAAATTCTATGGGGCCAAAATTTAATTCTTCCATTTCATTTATGTTCTAAAATGGTTCTTTTTCTACAAATTGATATTCTCTTTCTTTATTATAGGGACAAATTTTTTCTACTTCAGGGTTCCCACCACGCTTCTCAGTGCACTGTAATGGGAAATGTAAAGTTTGTGTTGTGCTAAATAATGTATGTTTCTGAAAATGTATGAAATCTTTAGTAATTGTAACACTTCCATTATCTTTTAATAAAAACTAAGTCATATAATAAAATCTGTTTCTTTTAAGTTCAATGGTCTAACCCATGTAGAATCTCTTGATAATGTGTATTCTATACTTAATCCACAATTAGTTTCAAAACTAATTTTAATATTGTCTTAACAATTCCGTATATGTATATAAATCTACTTCCATTCGTTGGGCATCTATTGGGTTCTTAGATTCTACTATTTATCTATCTGGAATTAGTTTTTTGTTAATTATACAATTGCTACATCCTGAATTTATTAGTCCTTGCATTTTATAATGTAATCTCTTATTCTTATTAGGCATTTTACCTTAATACTTTTAAGTTTTTATGAATTACATACTACCTGAATATAATTTATTTGTAAACATTCTAACTTTTGTTCTAGTTCATCTATTGTAATTCTTTTGCCTTTATAATTGAATTCTAAAATTTCAATTCTTCTTCTTAGAATTCTTATTTCAGAAATTTCTATTTGTTCTTTAGTAAATTCTAGATTTATTTCTTCTTTGTCAATTATTCCATTAATTTCTAAACATTTTATACATGCTTCTTCTAACATTTTAAACATTTTGCTCTAAGTTTTCTAGCTGGATACCGATTACATAAAAAATGCTATGTTATTTGTTCCTATATTTTTCTGCCAATTATGTGTACAATTTTCTACTAATGTTTCTACAAAATTAATTTCTTCTAGATTTTGAACTTTCATTAACTTTTAAGTTTGAGAATTCATCTATGATTTCATAATCAGATTCTTCTTGATCTAATTCTGATTTATTTTCTATTGATACTATACTATATATGGATTCTTTATCGGAAATATATTCGTCTAATTGTATTAAATCTTCATTTGTACATCAATAAGGGTGCTTTTTCTATCATAAATATTTATTCTTTTGGGGGAAATTCTTGCTAAATGTTCATTACTATTACAAACAAAATAACTATGTTTATTCTTATAAGTTTTCTCTGGCTTAAATTTTCTTACATGCCTTTTTTCATCTAAATAAGGTTTTCTATTATTTGATTTTCTTAGAAAATACATTTTCTTAATTGGTCTTTTATCTTTTTTATATTTTTTCTTAAAAGGTTTTGAACTTGAGGCTCCATAATTTTGTGGAGTAAAAACATCTTTGCAGGATTAATCTATCTTTTCTAGTTGTATTTGGATTTGTAATTCAACACATTTTTCTTCTAAACATCTAATTACATTTTGGATTCTATTTCCTATACTCCATCTTTTTTCTGGTTGTTCCCTAATAGGTACTAAATTATTCCATGATTCTGTAATTTCTAATCCTAACGGTCCTGGTAGTTTATGAAATAACTTATTTCCTATTTCTTGCTGAGATTGAGGTTAAATAATAGTATTCGTTTAAAATTTTTTTAACATATTTTCCTTTAGTCCATTTATATAAATTAAGTTGTTCTAAATCTCTCATGACTTTTCTTTGTATGCTCATATGTCCTGAATTTGGATCTTCTCCAGTAATTAAGATCTGTATCTTATTAACAAAATTATATGGATTACTACCTAAGGCAATAAGTTGATCAAATCCTTATTTCTTTTCTGATTTATAGGCTTCCCACATTGTTTTAGTGCTTTCTCCTAAGAACGTTTCTAAATATCTATACATGTCTAAGGGTTCAATTTCTTGGAAATTTCTAATAGAATGTCCTATGATTGTATTTTTCCAAATATCTATAACATTAGTCCATGTCTAGGGGTCATGTGATGTTATATATAACATTTGGGCTTTTGAAGCTACTTGGAATTCTATTTTATTTTTTAAGGGTCTCTCACTTCCTCTAGCTACATATCTTTTATTTTGTGGAGGTTCATTATATGTACTATAAGCTCCTCTTGGGGGAAATCCTTTTCTATAAACAAGTGTCTCATGTTTTGTAGTTTTATTAAATAGGATTTCCTCAAAAGTTCTATATATATTTGTGTCTTCCATTAAATCTTTTGTATAGCTAAAATCTGTAATATCTTATTTATTATCATCAAATTCTTCTTCAATGATTCCTATTCTAATGTTTTGTTCTAAATCATAATACAAATACTCATTTTTTTTTTTTTTTTTTTTTTTTTTAAGGTAGATTTGATCTTCTAATTCTAGTAATTCTTTTGGAAAATTATTTTATCATGATCTTCTCCTATTAATTCTATATGAACGTTTTCTTGATATGGTTCTTCTTCTTCAGGTTGTTTTTGGACTTGTTTGTAGTCTATAAATCTTCAGCTAGTCCTACCATGGTTATCTTTGTAATTTAAAGATTCTCTAGGTGCAATTTTTTTTTTTTTTTTAGTTCTTTTAAAAACTTATCCATATCTCATTCCAATCCTACTAATTGTTCTGCTGAATATTCTCTTGGTTTGACCATATTAATCCCTTTGCTACTCATTAAGTTTACTACTTTATCTATATAAATTTTATATTTGGTTTGTGCATTAATAAAACATCTTCCTAAAAGCCCTATATAAATTAACAAGTTTTCTCCACTCTCGGCGTTTTCGTATCCTTTAGTCTGAATTCCTATTTTTATTTTTTAGTCATTAAAAAGTCTGGATTGCAGTATATAATACCATTATTACTATTCATATCTACTTCCATGCTAGCTATTTGTCTTTTATCAATGTTATTGAATCTTTCATCATAAATAGTGATTAATGTTTTACATCCTAAATTTTTTCTTATCATTCCTTTTATGCCTATGACTATTAATTTTAAATGAATAAATTTATAATTTCTCTTTTTTAATTCTCTCTTAGAATCTTCTGAAATTAAATTAAATTTTTTAACACGGTTCCTATGTATTGGACTAATACTTGCCTATTGTGTCTAAAGAGTTGTGTCTTTGATTCAAATATTCTTTCTATTGTATAAAACGTCTGGGTTATTGATTCTTAAACCATGTGTTTGAAATCTTACATAATCTTCTTGAGGATCTAAAATTTCTTCAATACTTTGGTCATGTTGCTCTGTCCTTCTTAATATTCTATCTAATACATTCCTATTTATTCCTGATGTACTAGGTCTGGATGATTCTTCACTGATTCTCCTAGACCTTCCTAAGAAAGATGTTGACAGACTCATCTTGGAAATTTTAAATCCTTAGGTAATCTTCTTGTTACTTTTTCTTTACCTGTGTTTTCTAGATTTAAATTTCCTAATTTTCCTGTTATAAGTTTTAAATCACTCTCAATATCTAATGAAGAAATTGGTACTTTTGCTTTGTTTAAGGTATCAATTTTCTTATGTAATGAGATTAATAATGTAATTATCAAATTATTCTATTTAATTAAAACTGATTCTGATATCTTTGGTGAATCTAGATTTGTTATTCCTTGTGTATCCTTGTGAAAAGTCTTACAAAATTCTAATGCTTCAAGATAGTTTTTGTCTATTATGTAGTTTTCATTCATTAACTAAGAATTAAACCTTTTAATTCTTTAACATATTCTTCTGTTTTTTGTAATAATCTTTTTTATTTCAAGTTCTATTTCTTTAGGTTTATTAAGATTTAAAATTCTTGTTATTTCTGAAAAATCTACCTTAATGGGTATTTTGTCCAATTTTGATAACAATTTGATTTTTAATATAATCTAAACTTCTTTTAATATTTTTTTAACTCTGAACTTTTTATTTTAAGATGATCTAAAACCATTTCTAACGTTTTACTAAATCTTTTATTATCTGATTCTAAATTTTTTGAAAAATTAATAATTAGATCTATTATAAGATTTTGGCTTGGATCTTCTGAAAACAAATTGTGTAATTTATGCTTACTTTCTAAATAATAGTTTATGACATGATTATCAACTGTCTTAGTTTTTCTATTGTTTGAACTTAGCTCTAGACTCTTTTCTTTTATATATGGCTCTGATACAAAAAGAGGGGGGGGGGGATACCTGAAGAATAAACTTAGCCACTGGCGTAAAGGGGTTTATTCTAAAGTTCTTTGCATAGTTGTTAGGCTTTGTAGCGGAAGTCTTCTAATTTTCTTAGTTCGTTATGGAGGTCTTTTAATTTTTCTATATGTGGGTTTATATTGCAATAAAATGAATAAAATTGACCATCCCTTTCTACGGTTTTTTTTCTGTTAAAATCTTTTCTAGCTCTTTAAGCATCTCCAATGAGACACCGTCAATGCTACAAAAAAGGTGCCACTTGGCAGCAATTAATTAGACTTCTAATGAATGTCTAATAAATAGACATTGTGGCTAAAAATTGATCTCCAATGCATTATGTCTATCACCCAATAATAATGTTGATGTGGCATTTATTTATTTAAAATAAAACTATTATAATTATTGTGGAAATCAATTTCAGTTATTCTTCACCTCAAGTTTCGTTATTTCCTCCTCCAAAGCTATATCAATATCCTTTGAAAGCCCACAATAATAGAACAATTTTGAAATGAATAGATCAAAAAAAAAATCCCATCATCTCCAAATAATTATAATTATTTGAAAAAACCATCATCTCTTAATTTTCTTCTCAAATTGATGAACTGACCGATTCTTGAACATTTTTCTTCCTTGATTATTCAACAACAAGACTCATAATTTGTTCGGCTGATTCATTGATTTTCCAGTTCTAGGCAAATCAAGAGGTAATCAATTATGAAATTCCTTCTTTTATGATCTTTGTGTTCATTTTAATTGGATTATTGGTAATGTTGGAATCAACATATCTAATTATTCTTTCAATCGGATTATTGGAAACACTGAATCTAATAATTTAAATTGATTATTGGAATCTGATGTAATAGATAACTAGATGTCAGATAAAACTTATACAGTATTTGTTTCACAGGTTGGGTTTAAATATAATGTCTTCACCAAGTTATGAATCAGATTCCAATAGTTCATCATCAAGCAACGATTCACTGTCACTTACCAAGCAACTGTTAGCTGAGCCATTGGGAGATGATAATTGTTCCGCTAAAATAAATCGTGATATGGTTCAAACCTCTACAATTCATATTTGTACAACAATTTCTAGAATGTTGGGCAACAGAAAACGTCCTCACGGTGGCTCCGCACTTGGTAGACGTTATATTCATCGTGATAGAGAAGAGCGTAATGATTTAATTCTTAATGACTACTTCAAAGGTGATGATTCAAAGTACACGCAGGAGCATTTTCGACGTCGATTTCGAATGGATATTGAATTATTCAAACGAATTTTACAAGCTCTTGAAGGTTATAGTGATTACTTTACGCAAAAGGTTGACGCCGTTGGTAACAAAAATAAAATAAACGGTGAGAAGAGAAGATACATACTCGGAGCTGTATTGACACCCATGTCTTCTTGAAATAAAATTTGAAAAGGTAAAATTATAATCGAGATTGAGTTCATGAGCAGTGGCGTAGATGAGAAATCTGAGATTTTCTTCCCCTTTCTTAGTTCTCGGCACAGAAAATGTGTAAATCTGCAGAAAAATAAAGAACCAAAAGGGAAGAGTGTGAACTGAAATCTTACAGAAATTTCCTTTTCCATTTGTTGTTTGGAGAAAATCTGAACAAGAGCAGCAGCCGATCGGAGGAAGAAATGGAGGAAAGTGTTGTAGAAAATGGCGGGGATATGAGGCGTGGGTTAGTGAATTATCTGTTTTGGCATACTTTGGAGCATTTTCCCTCAATTATTGTCTAGTCAGCATGTTCAACTAGACTTCTAGATATAGACATGGACTTAGACAATGTTTATGCCACCTCAGCATAACATTGATGCATTGGAGGAGGAAAAAATTAGACTTTGTTTATTTTGATGATTTGGCAAACTTTTTGTATCTTGACAATGTTGTATTGGAGATGCTCTAACCCTTTCTTCTAAATCTCTAACTTCTTTATCTTTCTCTATAATATATTGTTCAAAAACCGTTAATTCTAAAGTACGATGTTCTTTTAATCTGTATCCTAACAAATTATAATTAGCTTTTAAATCTTTCTTAGAGTATTCTAATTTTTTATTTGTTTTTGTAAACATGTATTTGAAATCTTCAAAAAAAATTTAGCACAAATTAATTACTGATGATTCAGGATTCATAAATTTTAACAGCTTTGTTTTTCAAATTAAGTTTAATCCTACTTGGTACTCTCCTTAGTTTTCTATAAATCCTTTATATATGATTTCTACTGTCATTCTTTACATTTGCTAGAGGTCAGGTATATGTCCCTGTACTTTTACCTGTTTCTTTCCTTTTTATGATATAAAATAAGACACACTAGTGGTATTTGTTAATAATAATAATAGTAGTAAATGAAACATTTCCCTCAATGTCAAAATTATACTTGCAAAATTTATGAAGGACATTAACGGGCAAAAATTTGAACAAATGTTTGGGTTTTGAATTTTACGTATAGAGTCCGAATGAACATGGACTTGAAGATATCATTAGAGCAAAATGAAAAATAACGGTAAAAGAAACACACATAAAACAAACACGCAACATAAAAAATACAAACAAAATAACGAAAAAAAGGAATCAATCTTTAGGGACAAGCAAAAAATGTTATCAAACGGCATCCATTAACTTTAAAAATCTTTCCATTCATTTGGATTTTCAAATTCGCCTTTTACCTAGGGAATTTCCCGTCACTAAAGGCCTAATTTTCGTCGAAAACGATCAATACCAACGGACAAAGTCGGTCGGGAATTTCATCGGAGAAGACAGCGTCGTTAATAGGTTTTCGAAGGAATTTTGTATCCATCGGAAATTTCCAAAGAATTATAGAGGCCGTTAGTAATTTCATACGGATTTTTTCCATTGAAAATTTTCGACGGCTTTTAGAATGGCTATCAACGTGAATCGCTACCCTCGCTATTGTTCATCAAACATTTCACCTTCCCTTCCCATCCCATAATGAAATTGCTCTTGACATGTGAAACGAACATTACTCTCCATTTTTGCAACTACTCCGGTGTTGTCGAAGATCAGGTGCGGCTTTCATTCTCCATCTTGAATGAATTTTTTTGTTTATTTTCCTACTTTTTCATCTACCTCTACATGGTTGTGATTAACTTCTTCTTTTTTTTTTTTGGTAGATCTAAGGCTGTTGTCCATTGGTAAATGAACAGGTCAGTGAAATTGCATTCGATCCGTAACATCTGAAAAGTTTTTCAGTTTTTCGTTTCTCTTTACCATTGTGATTTTCTATTTTTTTTTAAAAATCCCTAGATCTACTTCTCCAATCGGAGGCCAAAACCCTCAGACAAGAAAACATCCGGCTTAGTTCCCCCCACCTCACCAAAAAGAAAAATCGCAAACGTGGTTATATTGGCGAGAAAGGTAATTATTTTATACATCTTTCCATTCTCAGTCACTTACAAATTTTATGCTTTATCTATTTTTTATGGATGAAGTTCACGTGTGCTCTTATCTTATGCTATGCTAGATTTGTTTTAGCATTATCGATAAAAATGCTACTGATCTTTGATTGGCTGACTAACACAGAAAAATTAATTCAAGTCAAGAGAAAATGGCATTTTTTTATACCTAACTCAAGTTTGGGATACTTAATTTGCCTAGTTTCTAATCAAATTTGATATGCATCAATTAATTCTACCTTCAGTCTATTTCTTGCGGAAAATTTTGATGTTTTGTCCATTAAGATTTGGTAGTGGTGAAAATAAAAGATTTTCCTGATTTCCGATGAAACCATTGAAAGTAGACAAACATATATGGATAAGTAAACCAAGTGTATGCTCCCTTCCACAAAATCTTGGAAAAAATAATTTGCTTCCTCACCACTCCTACCTAGGGATGTAAACGAGCCGAACTGAAGATAAAGGTTCGAGGTTTTAGGGGTCGAGCTTTTTTTGGCTCGAACCGAGCTAAAGCTCGTCCCCAAAAATAAGGCTTGACTCGAGCTTTATCTTGAGCTTTTTTTGAGCCAAGTCCCGAGCTTTTAATTTTATTTTATTTTTATAGCAAAAATTCATAAATTTTTATTAAAAATGTATATATATAGCAAGTTGAGCCGAGCTCGTGGTCGAAATTCAGTGATCAAGCTTCCATCGAGCTTTTTTTGGCTCGAGCCGAGCCGAGCAAAAGCCCGTCTCTTAAAAAAAAACTCGGTTCGAGCTTTGGCTTGAAATCTCGAGCCGCAAGCCAAGCTTAGCCCGAGCTTTTTCCGAATCGAGCCCGAACGGCTCGAACCGACGAGCCGCTTTGCCATCCCTACTCCTACCATGAATAAATCACACCCCTTAAATGATTTTGTGTGATGCCTTTGCCATTTCTGTACATATTTAACAGTATCAAGACTATTGGCTCTAAAACTTAGGTAAAAAGTGCCTTTATTTTCCCAAACTAAGTCATCGAAATGGAAAATATTCAGATCAATCAATTTTTTTTTTTTCACAATTTACTTCAGTTATTTACAATTTTGTACATTAACATTTACAAAATGTTAGCATTTAGTCTCTATTCTAATGTTATTTAAATAATTTTGTTCATGAGAATATAAAACCATATGAATTTTCTCTCCTGAACAAAGTTTTGATTGATTGCAAAATTCATACCACGCCATTTAAGATGAGAGTACTACTATTTTGTCAGCATTAGTGAATAGTATGAATTTATGATTTGGTAGTCCATCCTTTTTTTTTTTTTTGGGTAGTCCATCTGATCATAGAGATTTATAAATCTTGATGTGTTATTGGGATGCGCCAGAATCTAAAAATGCCCAAATGCTAACAGAAGCTTCACAACCCCCCCCCCCCCCCCCCCCACTCTCTCTCTGATTACTTAGGGACGTCTCTTTTTTTATTTGTTTTATTAATGTGTGGTTGTGCTGATAGCTAGTGAAGACATTGAACACAAAACATTATGATTCCTGTTTTGTGTTCACTATTCTCTCAAAATTTTTTAATACTTTCTCAATACCCGTTCATCTCTAACCATTCATATTAGGGCTGTAAGCAAAAACAGTCAAACTAAAAAATCGAAATTGCATTTTAGAAACCGTTATATCAGTGCCACACGGATCCGTCAACGAAATAATTTTGAACTGGACCAAACTGGTCAAAAATGGTTTGGTTTTGGTTTGAAATTTTTAATTACGATATGAAACCAAATCGGACCAGTGAAAAAAAATATAAAAATAAAAATAAAAAAAGGAATCATCCAATATTCAATGAATGGTTTGAGTCCTTAACAACAGACAATGATAATCTTATGTAATTTTTATATTGATTATATATTCTTTATCTAATCAATAAACATTTTTTTACACTTTATTTGATCAATAAACCTCTTTTTTCTAGATATAATGATCACATAGGTCTTATTGGGCATCATGTTATTTTTTGGCCTTATAGACTTGTATAGTAACATTTTTGTAACTTTTATTTGTAACATCTTAACATAAAAAAGTGGACAAAATAACTATATTGTAATTTTATCGGGATTTCGTTTTGATTTAAGCCCTCTTTGGTCCTAAAGAAATTGAATAAATTTTTCCTCAAATTTATTTTCAGCCACATATTTCTGTGGGACCTACCGCTTTACACATTTTTCAACAATTTTTTCAACCACACATTTAAAAGATTTTTCAATTTCTCTTACACCAAACAGACTCTTAGTTAGTATTTTAATTTACAGTAGATATATTTAGTTTGTTTAGATTTATTATTAATAAAGTATAAGTATATATCAAAATCAAGAACTAGTGACATAAAAGTAGAAAGGCAAAAAAATATATGGTGAAATCGGTGGTTTAAAACAGGAGCAAACCGTTCTCAAACTGTTTTAAATAGTTTGGTTTAGATTTGAATTTTTTTTTTTTTTTCAAACTGATTTAAATGATTTGGTTTCAAAATCTGTCAAAAACAGGTGAAACTGAATCGATTACCCCCCTAATTTATATTTGGTAATTATATTCACACCACACTTTTTTATATCTACACCACATTGTAATTGGAAGAAAGATCTTCATTGTTTGTTTACTTTTGCTTTTGTGTCCTCAACTTTTTTTAATTGCATTATTATTCATAACATTCAATTAATTAATATATTTTGTTTCTAACCGCGATTTCTTTTCAAATATTCTGATAATTTGCACTGAAAAGATGTGCAAATATTTTGTTTATTTTTTGTATTAATTACTTATGTTGATTATTTAAATGAATGAGAGATAAATAAATATTTTTCGCACTTGTAACAAATATTTTGAACGAAAATTGTCTTTAAAGACAAGATGTGAAAATTAATAAAAAGTTGATGATAAAAAAAATTATAAAAAAAACTTAGCGGGATAAATGTAAAAATAAGGAAAAATTAGAAATCTTCATTGCACTTAAAATGCGATGTGAATAAAAAAAAATATGGTGTCAATATATTTATCCTTCGTATTTTAATTTTCTCTTTGTCAAACGCCCATGGAGAGGTCCCATATGTGGATTCACATTTGAAGACATAAAGCTGTCCTCAACCTGCCCTGTAAGGTAATATGCTTCGGAACATATTTTGTAGATTTGTCAAAATTGGATGCTATATTAGTTATATCACATATTTGTTTTCCATAAGTTTTTTTCTTTGTGCATAATATTTTGAGTGTAATAATTGTGTTACAATAATATAATGTAACTAACAATGTTCTCAATAAAATCATAATTTATTGTCACCATTTTCTAAAAATGGTTACACGACATAAATGTAACTTGAAATATAATAGACAAATAATCTTATCAAAACGAATATCTGTATAGTATTAAAAATTAAAAATAACAAAAATAATAATTTAATTTTTTTATTACTTCAAATTTGTATTTCAAAAGAGTAAAAATATTAATATGTTAAAAAAATATGATTTATAAAAAAATTAATACTTAAGATTTATATTTAAAAAGTAATAATAACAGTTTGGATAAATGTATTTTTAAATAATTCATTTTAATAATATTTTAATTTAATAATTGAATTTTACATTGATTTCATTTATACAAAAGACATTACAAATAACATTTATTTATAATCAATAATCAATAATTTAATTTAAAATAAAATAAAATAAAATAAAAAAAGTAATAAAAATAAAAAAAATATTAAAATTTTTATTAATAAAAATATATTATAGTTAGAAATTAAGAATATATCATACTTAGGAAATATATTGTCGTTCACATCTAAAAGTAATAAAAATGAAAAATATAAAAATACCATAATTATAATATAGTGGATCCATAAGAAATTAAAATTAAAATTAAATATTATAATTAACTATATATTTAAACATTGATCTTTAACAATATCTTAATAATTTAAATTCATATATAATCGTATAACATAGCTTAATACTTTAAATTCATATAAACATTCTCTTATATTTAAAAAGAGTTTTAAACTAAAATGGTGTTCTTAAATGGAATCAATTTCAAAATTGCAATATTTATCTATTAAACATAGCTCATCAAGATACTTTTATACCTTCCACAAAATAGCTAATCAAGAAACTATGTTCTAAACACAACAGTTAAATAATTTAAATAACAGTATATAAAATGGTTCCACACAAAAGTATAAAATAAACTCATTAAACTGCAATATGTATCAGTAAAACATTCTGTTACATATTTGTAGAACATTTTGGTATATAAACTGTAGGTACATAGTTGAGTTTTATTCCAGTTAGATTACATAATATTATAAACAGCAAGTATTAACATTCTAGTAAATAAACTGCAGGTATATAAATTGTAGTTTTATATAAACATTCTAGTATATATTTATTCTTGGGTTTCCTTTAAAATGTGTATAGATATATTTAAAACATTCTCGTATATAACTTTAAAAGATTCTGGTATATAAACTACAGGTATATAAATTGCAGGTATGTATATATATGTAAAACATCCTGGTATATATATATATCTGTAAAAATTTATGGTATATATATATATCTGTAAAAATTTATGGTATTACTATGAATAACGCACAAAGTAGATTGGAAAAACTAATATCTTTATCAACAAACACCATCTCTAGTATATTAATCTGATATTTGCGATTGGAATCAGGGACTTTCCAAAGCCTCACAACACAGACCAAAAGCTTCCACTCAGTTTTGGTTGAGTTGATATCGTAGACTCTGCTGTGCTGGTTTGCCATGTTTGTTGCTGTTTTTTGGAGTGTGGATTGTGTGTAAGAAGAATGGAAAGAAATCACTACAGGTTTGTATTCAATATCCTGCCAAAGGAGAGTTTTGAATTGCATTTCCTTCGACTTTTATGTATCAGAAAACTTAGCCATAGGTTATTGTGAAAAATTGAAATGACTGGAAAAGGTCAATCCATTGTTTCTATTCTCTGTTGTATTGGTAAAATACCGTCAAAAGTGTATTTAATGAACTCTATTATTGGGGCTGAAAGTGCTGGATGTGAACAACCAAATATTGTATTGACTTTTACCTTGTTTTTGTTCTTTATGCAATGTATCCATAGGTTATTGTGCCATATTTGAATGACTGGAAAGCTCAATAAATTATTTCTATTTTTTTTTTGTAATGAAGATATGCTGTCCAATCGTATTAGCTGTTTTTATTTTTTTTTTGTTTTTTGTTCTTTATGCAATGTTTAATTTTTCACTCCCTTTTTGTTTATTTGCACAATGTTTAATCTTTCACTTGGTCTTTCACTTGGTCTTAGGAGGGAAATACTGGGCGGGCAATCCTACTGAGCTCTTATATATATATATATATATATATATATATATATATATATATATGTTTTTATATAATATATATAGAATATAGATATATAGATGTGCATTTTTGGTGACTTGAACCACTGACCTCTCATTGAAAGTAAGTCACCCCAACCATTGAGCCATGCAGTTTATGTTCCCCTTTTGCATTTATAATATATTGATTAGTTCAAAGTGACAATATTTTTTTTCTTTGTTTTTTTACTAGACGCAACTAAAATAAGATGTCAATAATTATGTAATTACAAAATTAGAAAAGAAAATGTGATTATTAAAGTTATTTTGCAAATTTGTCTTATGGTACATAGATTATTAATTTTATTATTATTAGTATTTATCTTTCATATGAGCATTGTACATGCACTATGAATGGCCAATTAGATTTTTTGAATGACTGTTAATTTCAAATTAATATTTTATTAAAGAAATCTTTTTTCTTTTTAAAATCATTAAAAAGTTTGTTTTACTTTTTTAGATCATTTATCATTTCATTCATAAAATACAAAAAACTACACACACACACACACACACACACACACACACACACACACACACACACTTTGAGTGCCACAAAAAGAAACTTAAATCATATTGTCGGGACATAAATAGCAATTAAAATGATTCGAATGATTAAATAGAAAGCGAGTTGAATTTAATTGCATATATAAAAGTAGAACATAATGTTTCTACATAAAATCGAATTTTAAATAAAATGGTTCAACGTAATTATTTTATCAACCATAGCCACTTTTGCTATCTCCATTTTGACCGCCTTGAACCCTCAATTATCTGAAAAGAATAAATATTGTGGAGTGAGATTTATGAAATCTAAGAAAGCAATCCAAAATAATCATCGTAAATGACATAGGGATCATAATCATAAACAACATAGGGACAAGAATTTCCGAACATAAGTGGTAAGAATTCTTATGCGTAGCGTTACTAAACTCCGATCCCATTAGCATAATCATAAGCATATCATATGGGACCCGTAATAATTTCTTGAGATTAATTTCATAGTAAAGATCCAAACATAGAAGACATACTTATTGTGAAGTTGGAAAATGTAGAAACAAACAATCATGAATTACTCCAATTGATCCTTGTTGACTTGGCTAAAAATTCTCGTGTGTGGAAATGAATAATGATTATGTAAATATATTTTGACTGTAAGAGTAAGCAAGAAGAGTAAGGAAGAGGTAAGATTGTGTGTTGTGAGTGGGGTTTAAATAGAATGAGGATAGGTCAAGAATTAAGGTAACAATGGCTATGATGGGGGGAGTTACATATTCTTGCATGGAATGGGATAAATGCATTCCTAGAAATCTTCCCATTGACCATAATTGTGGGGACTTACATATTGCCTTCCTAGAAATCTTCTCATTGACCATTAGAGTTACAAATAATAACAAAGGAGTAAAACATGTGGGAATTATTCAAAGACACCAAATTATAGTGAGGTCCTAGAGATGGGTTAGTATTTAATCTAATCCCTAAACTTTAAATTCTAGAAATTAGGCCCAAAGCTTGGGTACGGGTGTTATAATCTACCCTCCTAAAACTAAATTTCATCCTCAAAATTTACATTGGAATTCGTCGAAAAGTTGTGGGTACTTGTATTGCATTTCAACCTCTCGCTTCCACGTGGCCTATTCAACATAGTGATTTCGTCACTATAACTTTACTAGCGGAATCACTTTGTTCCTAAGGGCTTGGTATGTCTGTTCAATGATTTTTATTGGTACTTCTTCATAGCTCAAACTTCATTGTAATTCAATAGACTGATGATTGGTGACATAGGTTGGGTCAGGGACGTACTTTCTGAGCATTGTTACATGAAATACGTCATGTATAGCTGAGAGTTCTGAAGGTAATGACAATTGATATGCAACATTTCCAATACATTGAAAGATTTCAAATGTGCCAGTAAATCTTGGTCACAATTTACCTTTCTTGCAAAACGGTTGCACTTCTTTCATAGGTGCTGCTTTTAGAAACACTTTATCGCCAACTGAAAATCCCAAACCGTTTCTCTTTTTATCTACATAACTCTTTTGTCTATCTTGTGCAATTTTCATGCTGGCACGAATTTTCTCAATTTCATGCACTTTCTGCTCAATAATCTCTGGCCCTAAAATCTTTCTCTCGCCAACTTCCTCCCAATGAAATGATTATCTACGCTTTCTCTCATACAAAGCCTCATATGGTGCCATGCCAATTGAAGTGTGATAACTGTTGTTGTATGAGAACTCGACTAAAGGTAAATGCTTCTCCCATTGTCCATCAAACTCAAGGATGCATGTTCGAAGTATATCCTTTCTCTCAGATTGTCCATCCGTCTGAGGGTGAAAATCTGTTCTAAACTTTAACTTAGTCCTCATTACTTTGTGTAAACTTTTCCAAAAGTTTGATGTGAAACTTGAATCTCTATCAGATACTATAGAAATGGGTACACCAAGTAACCTCACTATTTCATTCACATATAGTTGTGCAAATTGACCCATAGTAAACGTTATCCGAACTGGTAGGAAATGAGCCGATTTGGTGAGTCTGTGTACTATGACCCAAATTAATTCGTTGCCTTTTGTTGATCTTGGAAAACCAACTACAAAGTCCATTGTTATGTGCTCCCACTTCCATCCTGGGACTTCCAATGGTTCAAGAAATCCTGAAGGTTTTTGGTGTTCGGCTTTCACTTGTTGACACACTAAACACTTTCTGACGTACTCAGCTATATCCCTCTTCATGCCGTCCCACCAAAATACTACTTTCAAGTCCTTATATATCTTTGTGCCTCCTGGGTGTACTGAATAAGGGGATGAGTGAACCTCTTCTAAAATCTCTCTTTTCACTTCCTCAAAATTAGGTACACACAGGCGTCCTTGGTAGTAAAATGCTTTATCTTTAGAAATAGTAAAATCATTTTTTTTTCCGAGTTAATCTCAGACTTGATATACTCAAACGACTGATCACTCTTTTGTTGGCTCTTAATTCTATCACGCAATGTAGGTCAAATCGACATAGCTGCTACTCAAGCCACTACACCAGGCTGAGCGGTGACAACTTCAAGATTTGGTTTCTCAAATTCTCTCCATAGCAGTTCTTGGGTTGTTAACATGGCAAATTGACTTGTGACTTTATGACTCAAGGCATCATCTACCACATTTACTTTGCCGAGGTGATAATGAATTTCACAGTCGTAGTCTTTAACGAATTCTAGCCATCTTCTTTGCCTCATGTTCAACTCCTTCTGGGTGAAGATGTATTTGAGGCTTTTATGGTTCGTATAAATGTCACACTTCTCTCCATAAAATTAGTGTCTCCAAATCTTTAGCGCATGGACCACTGCGGCAAGTTCTAGATCATGTGTGGGATAGTTCTTTTCATGTATCTTTAATTGTCTCGATGCATAGGCGACCACTTTACCATGCTGCATTAAGACACATCCCAGACCTTTCTTTGAAGTATCACTATAAATCACAAAATCATTTGACCTAGTGGGTATGGTTAGCACTGGCGCATTCACCAACTTTTGTTTTGAATTTTCAAAACTTAGCTCACAATCCTCTGTACAATCGAATGTCGCATTCTTGAGCGTTAGTTGTGTGAGAGGTCTCGATATTTTGGAGAATCCCTCAATGAACCTCCGATAGTATCCTACTAAACCTAAGAAACTACAAATTTCTCCTACATTGGTTGGCCTTAGCCAATCAACATTGCCTCTACCTTACTTGGATCTACCTCTATCCCTCGTGCCGTAACCACATGTCCAAGGAATGCTAGTCATTCTAGCCAAAATTTACCCTTCTTGAATTTGGCATAGAGTTTCTCTTTTTTCAAAATCCCTAAAACAATCTTTAAGTACTCCTCGTTTTCTTCTTGAATAGATCAGGATATCATCGATGAACACAATAACAAATTGACCCAAATAATCATGGAAGATGTGGTTCATTAAATCCATAAACACTACAAGAAAACGACCCTTTACCGACAGCCAACTGTCCAACGAAAGTTGGTACCTTCGAAACTTTCCGACGAAATAAAAGCCCGTCGAAAATTTCAGAATTTCCAACGGATAATAATTCCCGTCGAAAATTTCCAACGAAAAGTATATGCCGTCGGAAATTTCCTATGGGAATGTTCTTTCAGTCGAAAATTTTCGACAGGCATCTACTTTCCTTCTGAATCATCGATGATTTCCTCTTACATTAATTACAAATTAGATCCACCTATGCCATTCTTTCTCAAATTATCTTCATCTTCTCCCATTTAAACTACACATCTCGAATTATTTCAGTAGAAAATTGCAAGAATACTAATTTATATTTTGAAGGACATTTTTGAAATTGAGGGCAGTCCAATTTTTATTAAGGTATATTACCCAATTTTTCTCTCTTGTATGTCATCCAATTTTATCATTAAAATTAGATCTTGCATTTTTAAATGGATTATGAAATATTACCTACAAATAAAACAAAATAACTATTTGTCCAAATAGTGAATTTCAAAAGTCATACATAGTTTGTATGTATGTATATTTTTCTTTTTCTAATTAGAATATATACTTCTGCACCTTAATAATATTAATATATTAAATTTATTATTATAAATTAATATATGTACACTAAATTAGGGATACTATTCTACATATGTATATAAGGGATACTATTCTACATACGTATATATTAGATTAGTATGTTGATTTTTCTGTTGTTACTTTGTTCAATTTTATTAGTAAATTGTTATATATTTTAGGTAGATATAATACATAAGCTTATTGTCTTTTTAGAAAAAAATATTAATAAATGTATATGCTAATTGTTATTGTTCATTACTATTAGTAATTTGTTCACTTTTATTAGTAAATTGTTATGTATTTTGTATAGAAAGAGATTTTTTAAGATGAAAAATGATAAATTAAATTAATTGTTTATATATTATTTTTTATATTAGTATGACACATAAGATTCAAAGTAGTGTAATGAAGTGATCTTTTCATTGTTAAATATAATCAACTTTGTATATCATTTGTCATTGTCCAGTATGGAAGCTGATCATAATTGGATGTATGCATGCTTAGTTGATGGGTTTATTTCTAAAAGATTTATTGTTAGAGCTGAAAGATTTATTGAATATGCATTTTACCAACCAGATATTGGCAACACCATGAGTGTCCATGCCGTAGGTGTGGCAACACGAGATTATTTAATCAGGATGATATAAAAATTCATTTGTACAAATATGGATTTATTGGTGGGTATACTACATGGACTGATCACGGTGAACACGTTAATGCCAGTTCTTCAAATTATGGTGAATTGTCATAGCACAGGGAATAGGAAAATACAACCTCCATACCATGGTGATGGATGCAATGGGCCCTGTGATGTACAATATGTCTTCCAATATTGGCAATAATGAGCCTGAGGAACATATACCTAATTCGAAAGCTGCAAACTTTTTTACACTTTTAAAAGAAGCCGATAAACCTTTATGGATTGAGTTGTGTGAAGCATACTAAATTATCTGCAATGTCAGAACTTTTGAACTGCAAATCTGAATATAATATGCTCGCAGCATGTTATGATCGTCTAATGTCCATCGTGACAGACATGCTACCAAAAAATAACCTGCTAGAAAGTACCTTTTACAAGACAAAGAAGATGCTATCGAGTCTTGGCCTTGGTGTTGTGAAAATTGATGCATGTATTAATGATTGCTTGTTGTATTACAGAGAAACTGAGAACTTGGTTCAATGCACAAATTACAATAGCCTGTGGAATAAAGATGCAATCTCACGATCTGGGGGCCGGGTCGCTTATAAAGTCTTGCGGTATTTTCCGCTAACTCCTAGACTTCAAAGATTTTACATGTCAAGGTACACAACAGAAGACATGATTAGGCATCCAAACAATGCCTTTACACATGGGGAAATGTCACATGCAGTACATGGTGAGGCATGGAAGCATTTTGATAGAACCTACATTGATTTTTTTAATGAGCCACGTAATGTACACATGAGATGGCTTCAACCCATTTAACATGACAAGTACACATTACTCGTGTTGGCCGGTGATTACTACAGTGTACAATTTGCTACCTGATTTGTGCATGCGACGAGACAACTTATTCTTGACTATGGTTATCCCTAGACCTAAAAGTCCAGGGAAAGATATCGATGTTTACTTATGCCCAATAATAGACGAACTGCAAATGTTGTGGGACGATGGAATTGAAACAGATGACATACACAAAAGGAAAAACTTCACAATGAAAGCTACATTGATGTGGACTATTAGTGATTTTCCAGGACTTAGCATGCTGTTCGAGTGGAGTACACATGGTCCTTTGTGTTTATCCGTACTGTATGGATCAACAATAATCATTCAGATTGAAGAATGGGCAAAAGTGTTACTTTTTTTATTGTCATCATCGATTCCTGCCTCACAACCATCATTTTAGAAGATAACGAGATAAGTTCTTTAAAAGAAGAATGGAGAAGGATGTTCATGCACTGACTCCTCCAATTGCAAGTGAATATTTGCTTCGGGTTGTTGACCACCTTCCTCCTTTCATAAGTGGTAGAATCGTTAGGAGATTATTAATTGAAGGATTTAAAAGTAGGCATAATTGGATAAGGAGAAGTATTTTCTGGGATTTACCTTATTGACATACCAATCTTATATGACACAATTTAGACATCATGTATATCAAGAAGAATGTACTCGAAAATATATTCAACACAGTTATGGATGTGAAAGATAAAACCAAAGACAATTTAAGGTGAGGAAGGATTTAGAGCTTTATTGCAACCTTCCAGAGCTGCACATAGTGGAGAACAGGGGGAGATTTTATAAGCTGAAAGCTTCTTAGAGTTTGAAAAAGGAGAAGAAGCTGGTGGTTTGTAATTGGATGAAGACATTAAGAATGCCAGATGGATATGCTTCTAACATTGCATGATGCGTTAAGGGTGATTCGGATTTTTATCGGATGAAGAGCCATGACTGTCACATTTTTGTACAGAGACTAATATAAATAGCATTTAAAGATGCATTGCCAAAACTAGTTTCGGAAGCATTAACGGAGCTTCCTAATTTTTTTAAGGATCTGTGCTCTACTATCATAAAGGTTGAAGACATGAAGTGTTTGGAAAACAATATCGTTGTAATAATATGCAAACTTGAGAAGATATTTCCACCTTCATTTTTTGATTCAATGGAGCATTTGCCAATTCATTTGCCATATGAAGCAAGAGTGGGTGGTCCGGTATAGTATCGCCGGATGTATCCTTTTAAAAGGTAATTTAGTTTTGTACGTTTTATTATAGTTATTAAGTATATAATTGTAGAGATAACCTTTCTAGTTTAATCAATTTAATATCACATGTTTCAGGTTCCTTAATCATCCGAAGAGGAAAGTGAAAAATCGTGCCTCTGTGGAAGTGTCTATAGTAGAGGTGTATTTGGTAGAAGAAACATCGATATTTTGCTCATTATATTCTGAGGACGACGTTCAAACTAGATTGAATCATCCTCCAAGGAATGATGACGGAGGGTTAACTGATCCATTGTGACTATTGTCAATCTTCACATACCCTGGTCAACCTCTAGGCAAGCAAAGTGGAAATTCTAGAGAGCTAACTAACGAGGAATATCGAGCTGTTTCAAGATATGTGCTACTTATTTGTGAAGAAGCCACCACATTCGTTATGTAAATCTTGATAATAATTTTACTGAATAACTATTTGTGCAGTATATCAGTTTGATTAACTTATACTTTATCTTTTGGCTTGCAGGGAGTTTGAGAGGCAAATGAGAATAAATTATCCCTGATCATCTAATGCACAATTAGATCGTATGCGTGATGAATACTTTGGTGAGTGTCTAAGAAATAATGTAAGGACAATTCATTTCCTTTTTGTACTGCAAATGTAGACTAGACAATGACCGTTCAACATTTTTTAGGTATTGTATGATGACAATGTTGATCCCTGCATCAAACAATTGGCCGAGGGACCATGTCATCGAGTGAAGTGCTACAATGGTTATTTTGTGAATGGTTTCAAATTTCACACTTCAGAATACGGTCAATACAAGAAGACAATGAATAGCGGTGTTTGTGTTTTGGGAACTTGTTAGAATGAGCTAGATCATGATTATTACTGCATGTTGACCGAGATTGTTGAGTTAGTATATTTTGGGTCAGGAAATATGGTTACATTATTCAAATGTGATTGGTTTGACAACGAACGTGGAGTTTGTGTGGATCAACAATCAAACCTTGTGGAGGTGAACCCTAGAAGCATATTAGCTTCATCTGATTACTTCGTACTAGCCCAACAAGTATACTATACTAGTGTTGCTTCAACATGTAGAGATAGACAAGACTGGTAAGCAGTTGTGAAGACTAAAGCTAGACATCTCACCCAAGTGGGAGGAGTCGCATCAAGAGATCAATTTATGGATAGAACTTGCATTTCAAGACGATCTCCCACTGAATGCTTTACCACCCGTTTCTGATGCTTTGGAGCTACATGTACAACCATTGGTACATAATGATGTCTATCCCGAAGAAGTAGATAGTGATGAAGTTACGATTGAGGGCACGGTTGATATTGAAGAGTTCGCACAAGACGGTGAGGGAGACAATGACCCACATGAAACGGAGAAAACACTAACACAAAGGACATATAAGAGGAGGTATATTCTTCACATTCATGGGGTTGTTGATTAGATTACCATTAATTAGTCATGTTTCATGTTGCGTATGATTGATAATTGTTAAAATGAAATATTTTCTTGTCTACAGGACGACTATTGATGGAGCGACTTGATAAATGATAGTGAATAGAGAAAATCGTATGTCAAAGGTATATTTCATACATTCCAAAAATTTTCAAATTATGTTTGGGAGAAAAATTCCCAGCAAATATTTTTTCATTGTATGAAAAATGTTATTTTTATGGTTAAAATAGCACAATTTTGCTTTATTTACCAATAGGGATTGCAAAAAAAATTGCATAATTTTGCTTTATTTTTATGTATATAGTTTGAAAAAATATTATATTTTGTTATTTGTTGTTTATTATGAGTATTTAAATATACTAGTAATCGCACCCGTGCGATGCACGGAATATATAATTGAAAATTATTTATTGAATAAGTTGTAAAAATACAATACCCGATAAAAACAACACAATAAAAATAATAATAATAATAACTTGCATGCACAAATTGTGAATAATTTTTAATTTCATTTCTCCGTATAAGATTTCTTACTTTAATGTATAATTGCGTATTCAATATACAATCCAAAAAAAAAAAATTATGAATTGCATTTTTTTAATAGTTAATTGTTCATTCTCTAATTTTCTTAGTTTAATTATTTATATAGAATTGATTATTCAAAAATAATTTTTTTTAATGTTCATTCACAACCACATATTATTTAAAAACTACTTTTTCACAATTGCACATACTACTTTTTAACCACACTTTCTAAAAAACGAAAATCAATTTTCAACCACTCAATTGATTGATTTGACAATTATTTTATTTTTTATACTAACTTCTTTCACTTTCAATCACACATTTAAAACTATTTCTATAGTCTATCAATATCAACATCAAACTTACTCCTATTCAATGATTCAAATACAACGTGACATTTTAAAAATGGTCATGTTACACACACACACACACACACACACACACACACACACAAAACTATTTTTTGTGCCTGTTAAATAAATGTATTAATCATATTTTTATTTTTAAATAGAATAAGTTTGATAAAACCTTATATTTTTATTTTCTATAGAACTCAATGAATTAATTGTTAAAGTCTGTAGTATATATTTTACAAATTGACGTTCTTTAAATTTATAAAATTAAAAAATAGATAAATGAACAAAATGAGTAAATTTATAAAATTAATTTCAAAATTACCAAAAAATTTATCGAAATCTAAAGTTGTAGAAATTAAAATATTTTAATTGAATTTTCTTAGAAAGATCGGATATCTATTATTTCTTTTAATTTGATAAGAAAAATATATGAAATTAATCATTTATGTCATTTTGAAGTTATGTAAGAAAAGATAGATATCATTTTATGATTTAAATGAGATAAATTAAAAAGATTGGATATTGGAAAAAGTAAAAAGTATAAATTAAGTTTTTACCTTTATTATTTGAGACAATTTTACGAATGATATATTTAGAGTTGGTTTTCATTTGTTAGCTTGTATTAAACTTCTCGTTAAGATCTTGAATTTGACACCCATATTGCATATTTTTTTACTTCAAAATATTACAATAATTATCAAAAGAATAAAAATAGTATACAATTTGATCTATTTATAGATTTTTTATTTTTTACAAATCAATAAGTCATTTATTATATGTCATCTATAATTAATTTTGCATTAATTGAAGTTTCCTAATTCAATTATTAAAAAAATTAATAAAATTATAAAGTATCCTAAAATAGCAGGTAAAAATGGCGGGAAACTATGTGCGGATTTATGTGACGGTTATGTTGTTATTATATATATTAAGATTGTATGATCTTATTGTGATAAATATTGTTTGATATTGTGCTGTTTAAAAAAGTTTTTTAATTAGGAGGAATGAAATGTAAAAATAAAACAAGTGAAAAAATTGTTCAAATAGTTTTTTTTTTAAAGAAAAAATAATAAACGGGGAGGGTATTAGATTCCCCGCCCCGAACCCATACCCGCCCCACCCCGTTATGAATTAACAGGGTGGGGCGGGTATGGGTTTGAGTTTCTTCTCGTGGGGGGGGGGGGGGGGTACCCCTTTCCCTAACCCGTCCCATTGCCATCTCTAAATGTCAATCAAACACCAAACACTTTTTTAATTCTCCACTTTTTCCACCTAAAAAACCAAACCAATCAAACACATTCATTCGATATTTTTCACGTAAATCATTTCCATGGGAAATCTTTTCTTCAAAATTATTTTCTTACCATCTATTTTTCATTTTTCTATCAAACACAAAATAACTGTATGAATTGGAGTAATCTATGGAATTGGCGGTAAGCTGAAATTTTGTCTTCCCAATAAAAAAAATACGCGCCATATAACTCTTTCTCAAAACCATTTTCCCAAAAGTGTTCGCTCTCTCCATACCTCTCACTCGCACACTGTAAAGCCGAAACCCGACTCCTCTCTTCGATTTCTCACACAAGCGCGTCGGAGGCTTTGCAGCGTACCCTCTTGGCCCGTTCATTTGTTGGGATTTTTGTATCGTTTTGATGGATTTTTGTAAATGATTTTGCTCTTTATAGATTTTCCCGCGGTGTTGGTTTTGTCAAAAAGAGGGATTTTGTTTGGATTTGGATTTCCTGCTTACCTAATCTATCTTTTCCTTCCTTCTTTGGTTTTTGGGTGAGGATTTATCATTGTTGCTTTTCTTTCTTCTTGTGACGGGTGGGGGTGGGGGATGGGGACATGTCTCTGTTAGCTAATTTGACCGATGGCTTCAATTTCTTAGAAAACGTGGTTACAATGTGAGAAACGCAGAAATAAACTATCATTGTTTAGAATGAAATGTGGAGTGATGGTTATATATCTCCAAAAAAACCAGAATCCAAATATTACTGGAAGGATGCTAAAAGTAGAGGTAGCTGTCACACATCTTTGGCATGTTCTCTCAGCCGTTTAGACTTTCTGAAAGATTGAATTCAATCAAAATCTCACTTGATTGCCATGAAGTCATGGATAGGAATTGAGCGCATAGACTAACTTAGAATCAATGTAGTAGAATGTAACAAAGTTGAATTACCAGAGAACTGGGAAAACCCACATGTCTGTACCCTATGTACAAAAATAAATCACTAATAAGAAAAAAAATCAATCACTAATAAGAAAAGATGTTACACAGTTCAACGAAACTACATGATAAATTTACATATAAATTTATCGAACACCCATGGAATTAAACGAATCACTCCCTGATTCTTCGATGACGTGTAATGTGAGCTGGCTTCCCACCACTTTTCATTAGTTTCCCTTGACACTGCACAGTCTTCAACAAATCTGAACTCGTGTTCGATCTTGATCCAAACCTTCTGTTTGATCTTTTCCTAAAGGTCTTTTCTTTCTGTAGTGATTGATACTCCTATCGGAGAATCTTTAAGATTTGTATTTAAAGATTGATTTTTGCGCGAATGAATAAGCTCTATGTCTTGAAGATGTTCAGGCAAAATGGAGAAGTCACAAAATGAAGAAGCCATGTATGTATTCTACACAACACCAATTTTTTGGCTTCAAGACTTAGAGAAAAACGTCCATGTCTTTCTCTTTTTATGCACACGAGGTTCCTATCCTCCAAGAATTCTAGTTGCGTAAAATCTCTATTCCCTGCAATAAATCAAAGATAATTACAAGTTAATATAGGTAAAGGTAAGATAATGAAAGATAATGATGCATTAAAAGAATATTACCATAAGTAAATCACTTAGCAACTAAGTGATACAAACAAACTTGGACTCTAAGAAATATAGGCTAGAATTTTCGATCAAGTGGGGATTTTAGAAAATCTAAAACGCATCTCATATATAAATATTTATCATAAATAATAGGAGATAATTATAGATAGTTATGCTCTATGCGTCGGTTTTAAGCTACAACCAAAGCGTTTTCTCATTTTTAATTTTTAATTTTTTCACAATTTGCGTCGGTTGATTCTACAACTGACAAAAATTGTGAGACTTTTTGCGTAGTTTAACATCCGACGCATATTCTATTTACCTTGTATGTAAAAACCCAAAAATCTAGTACCTTAGTTCATTTATTAAGAGAGTTGGAATCCAGTATTTTCTTAGAAAGAGCCAATTCCACGTGTTGTACGACGAGATAGTATAGAAATTATAAGAAAATTGGAGAAATTGGCATTATTGGTAACTTTGGAGACTAAATTGGCATAAAAGAAAGTTATATACGATGTTTGAACTCAATCGGATTGAATTTCATAGTTGAGGACCAAGCTGGAAAATTTTAGAAAGTCCTATTAATTACAGTTTTGCCATTTTGATGAAGAAGACTTTGAGATCATTTTGTGAATTAGGTAGTGATGTTTAGCCTTTGTAAGTTATACCATTTTATAGCTAATGATGGGATCTAAGCATTGATATCAATTTGGTTACATTTGAGTTCGAGAAGTTCTTCAAAAATTGAGCTAAAGTTGCATGCGAGAAGTAGTTGGAATGCTAAAAACCCCCAAAATAACTCAAAGTGTTAAGTTGTGGTCAAGTAGCTATGTTTGAGATGATGGTACGAGCAACATGGTAATCTTATGTCTTTGCATGTTATACTACGTTATAGTACACAATGAGATGTATGTATTGGTATCAAATTTGAGCAAAATTGAGATCAGGAAGTACTTCAAATATCGAGTTGAAGTTGCATGCTTGAAATAGTAAAGGTGCTGAAAATTCTAGAAATTTGGCTAAGTGTAAAAACCCATCCGAGCAGCCATTTTGGGACGTGTAGTACGGGCAGTATAATGATTCGTTTTATTTGCTTGTGCAACCGTTACGAAGCTTGAAGTGTGAACTTTACAACATATAAAGATTGGCCAAAATGGAGCTTATCTTGACCTTCAAATATTGACCTCAAAGTGGCACCTTGAAAAGTAAAATCTGAAATTTTTGTATTATTATAATACAAGGATGGACACTTGTCCAAATATTTCTAACTAAGCTTAAGGACTTTTTGGTAATCAGCTTATTTTGGTTATAAGCTATTATTTATCATAAGTTAATGGACTTTAATGATAGAAGGAGAAGATTAGAGGACATAGTTTCAATTACACAAGGACCAACTAATGCAACTTGAAAGTATGGGGCTATTTTCTAAACTTATCATATATGTGTATATATAGAATGACTCAACCCCTTCTTCTCTTCATTTTGTGTGTAAAAACCAGAGAAAATAAAGGAGAATATTGAGTGAGTGAGGAGATAAAAGAGGAGAGGAATTGATGGGTTTTTGGTAAAGAGAATGGTTTCAAGCTTGGGATTTGAATACCTTCTTCATTTCCTTAAGGTAAGAAGTAATCTTTCCTTCATGTTTAAGGTTTAAATTTTTATTTTGGATTGATTACTTAAGTTTGAATCTAGTAAAGTTGAAGATGATTGAAACAATTGGTTCTAGGAATGATTAAAACCCATTTTCTCCTAATTTCGGTGAAGGAAAGAGAGGGACCAAGAATGGACAGATTCTGGACAAAAATGGAGGGGAAAAAGGAGAAGAATAAGAGGGAAAAAGAGGAGGAAAAGAAAAGGAAAGGAAGGGAAGAAGTAGGAGAAGCTTTGCTTGAGAATTGAGCTCTCAAAGCATGATTTTTCCTTCTTAATTTCAAGAGGTGAGTGAAACTTGATTTGTGTAATATTATGTTAATTTTTTCATATGGTGTTGAAGTATTATCCTTAAGTTTTAGAATTTAATATGTTTCTTATTAATTATGGTTGATTTGATAAACTATGTTACAAGATTTACTGTTAAGAACACAAATGCCTTATAAGTGTTTGATGAAATGTTTGAGTAAAAAAAACAATGACTTTGTTGAGTTATGTTGATGTTGTGTTATATTTTAGATGTTGGAGATTGTGTTTAAGGATGATAACAACCAACTGATATATTTATGTGTGTGATTATAAGTGAAGAAATATTTAGATGGAAACTATGAAGTATTATAAGTTGGACTTGACAAAAAATTAAGGGCAGATTTTTGAAATTTAAATAAAGGTAATTACACGTTTCTATGGGAGTTATTGATATTATAAATCTGATTTTTGAATGGGATATTAGTTTTTAATGTTTATAGCGTGTGATTATGTGAAAGTTGTGAGTAAAGCAAAGTCTATCTTGCTAGCTTGCATAAATAAAGCTATAAATATTCTTTTTTTGTTGAATATATTAATAATAAGAATCTGGGTTCTTTTTGAAAGGTTGAAATATGAATTTGATGGAGATTTGACATTCTTAGCATATCCAAACTCATGATCTAACCTTGTTTATACATGCATGTCTCAGATTTTTATTTCTAACAATGATGTTAATCATGCACGTATGTAAATTGATGTACAATAAGTTTATGATTTAGAAAGTAACTTGGATTCCACAAATTTACCAAAATTACACATTTTTAGTTAGTTAAAAAATTTCCCCGCACAACGCTTTTAGTAGCCGCCTGAAGCATGTTATCTAGTTTAGTGCCAAGCTACAGATAGCCACCTGCAGCATGTCATCTAGTGTATTGCCAGGCTACTGATAGCCTCCTGCAGAATGTCATCTAGTATATTTCCAAGCTATTGATAGCCGCATGTAGCATGCCATCTAGTGTATTATTAGGCTATTGATAGCCCCCTGCAGCATCAAGCTATTGATAACCTCCTGCAGTTTATCTGTTTTATTTTGAATATGACATTAGAAAGGGTATTTTAGCATTTTAAGAAATTCAGATTCTTGAATAATGTTCTTTGAGCATTAAAGTACGTTTATACTTAAATTATGATTTTCAAACATATTTTTATATTAACTCAGATTTCAAAAGCCAAGTTGTGGGTAGTTGAAGTTGTGTTTCAGTTTTATGGAATAGTTTATAAACTTCCTAGTTCAATTATGTGCTTACGTGAATGAATTAAAGCATATGAGAACTTTTTGGCATACTTAGTTGCTACAACTTCTATTATGTTAATTTTAAGGAACTAGACCTACATGCATTATATTGAGCAAGATTAATTGCTTTTATGTGGAGGAAGTGATGTACTTAGAAGTTTTTTTTTTTTTTATGTACATCAAACAGTGAGAATATTATAAAACTCTTACATTCAGCTCCTCTTATACATATTGCATTCAGTTATGATGCATCATTTATCCTCCAAACACGCACTTAAGTCTAAGAAGAATGCTTTAAAATGTGCAAAATTATGAAGCACAACCCTATTAGTTAAGTTTTTACCAGTTGGGATTCTAGATGCCCAAGGGATTATTCCCATAGATAAGGTCACGAAAGTGAATCAAGTTTCGATTCTAATACTTCCAACATTTATTACAGTTTACATCAAGCATTATGCTTCAGACTATCACGAGATGAGATGTTTACATCTTCACAGTTTTATGTCATGACAAAGTTATGTAATAGGTGACCTTTGTATCTTAATGGTACAAGATTTTGTATTGAAATGGTACCAGAAATTATACTGAGCGCTCTGTGAATACTTACTCTTAGGGTAGGGGCCCAAAGTAAAATGAAGAAAGAAAGAAAGTATGAGAAAGTGAAAAACATTAGCATTCCTGTATATTACTTCATGCATTACATTCATGTCATTAATATGATAATGGTTACTTGAATGTAGTTATATGGAAGTAAATGTTGTGAATGTGATATGAGTAAAATTATCAAATGATATGTTAATGTGATTATAATTTCATTCACTTATATGAAAGATAATGTTGAAGTTAGGAGGTAAAGTGTATGATTTATATTCATTCATGAAAATATGAAAATTTAACAAGAAAATAATGAGAATGATAGATGCTTATATGACTTCATATACTTTATGTTAAAATTAACCTCTTATTACATGTATCAAGTTATATTCACTGGATCATGTGGTTCATAGTTGTTTCTTATCTCTTTTTATAGGCGATGAATCACTAATTTTCGTAGCACGGTCCCTATGGAGAATGCTGGCCGAAAATGAAGAGTACATATTGGTAACCAAAAGAGAGGAAAGATTATGCCCTTTTGTACTTAAAACTAATTTGGAATGAATTTTTATTTTTCTAGTATTTAAAAGTTAATTATTTTTTGGGGCATAGTTTTGAAATAAATAGGTATATTTTTATGTAAATAAATGGGCCGTATTTTAAAGTTCCGCTTGATGTTTAAATATTATTCTTATGAAGTGTTGAAATTGTTTTTGGCTCGATTGACATTAAAATGTTAAATTCAAAAGGATGATGATCCTAAAAGTGTAACAGGATAACACTGTTTGAGATACTTAGTATGATTTTAAACAAGTTTAGAATGGGTTTTGGAAAATGTAGTAAATTTGCAGTGTTTCTGAAAGTATGCTACTAGTAGCCACCTGCAGCTATGTTCTCAGTTCAAAGGAAAGCTACTAGTAGCCATCAACAGATTCAATAAAAAAAGAAAATTAGCCTGAATTTGGGGTCGTCACATTGTACATCCGTGCCAAAAGTGTCACTTCCATAACCGATGCGTATTGTATTTTACAACCGATGCAAATGACTTAAACTATACTAGTGTCTACTCGCATGGTTGAAAAACCCTTGCTTTCTTAGTGAAAGTTACTTTTGCATGAAATATGTCTGATAAAGATTCGAAAACCTTTTGCATGAAATATGTCTGATAAAGATTCGAAAACCTTTTGAACTATCTGCTCATTGGAGTATGTTTTACCAAGAGCTTTGGCTGAGTTTGTGATATCACTCAATCTGGCATAGAAACTTTTGAAGTCTTCTTGCTCATCCATAGAGAGTTGTTCAAACTCAAGAGTGATCAATAGGTTGGAGGTTTTGACAGCATTGGTTCTTTCATTTGCTACCCTCAAAGCATCTCATGCTTCTTTTGCGGTTCTTAAAGAAGAAATCAGCCTAAATTGACCTGGGTGAACCAAAGAGACAATACCGTTAAGTGCTTTTGACTTCCAATTTGTATTAGCTAATTCATTAGTAGTATAAGCACTTCTAGATGTAGGTGTGACAACACCTCCACTAGTGATAATGGGCGCTGTGTAACCTTCAAGTACAAATGTCAAACATCATTAATCAATAGATTGAATAAAAATATACATACGAATTTTCAAGTATGCATAATTATTACCAATCAACAAAGGTAACCTAAGAGATGCAGAATTTCCCATTTTAGACAACTTGATCTAACTTTCTAGAAGTGGACTAGGCTTTGATACCAAATAAAAATTTAAAGTTGTCTAATTCTGTTATTAATAAAATAAAACTGACTGTCACAGATTTTTCTAGATAGTAAAATATAAACAAAAATATGTGAAGTCTTGTTTAGCATAGATATCCAGATGAATCTAGTTATCACAGATTCGTCTGGATAATAAATCTTGAACATAATTATTAAGCGATGCAAAATTATAAAGTAATTTGAATACAATATTTGAGCTTGACGTTGGAAAAACCCTTTCAAGGAAAACTCACGTGCCCACACCCTGTGGATAAAAATCAATAACTAATAAGAAAAGATGTTACACAGTTCAACGAAACTAAAGGAAAAATATACGCATAAATTTATCAAACACACATGGAATCAAATGAACCACTCCCCATTTTTTCGATGGTGTGTAATGTGAGCTCGCGTCCCACCACTCTCCAGTAGTTTTTCTTGACACTGCACAGTCTTCATCCGACTCCCATTCGATCTTGATCCAAGCCTTTCGTTTGATCTTTGACTTAAGGTCTTCTCTTTCTATAGTGATTGATACTCCTCCTAGAGAACCTTTTAGATTTTTAGTTTAAATGGAGAAGTCACAAAATGAAGAAGTCGTGTTTGTATTCTGTACAACACTAATTTTTTTACTTCAAAACTTAGAGAAAAACGTCCTTGTCTTTCTCTATTTATGTGCACGAGTTTCTTGTCCTTCAAGAATTCTAGTTGTGAAAAATCTCTATTCTCTACAATAGATGAAAGATAACTACAAGTTAATAGAGATAAGATAAAATAATGAAAGATAATGATGCATTAAAAGAATCTTACCATAAGTGAATCACTTACCAATCGAGTGATACAAACAGACTTGGACTCTAAGAAATATAGGCTAGAATTTTAGGCCAAGTGAGGATTTTAGCAAATCTAAAACATTATCTCATACATAAATATTTATCATATATAATAAGAGATAATTATAGAAAGTTTATAATTTATATCCAAGTAATAAATCAAAAGCATAAGAATAGGAGATAAATTCAAGTCCAAGTAAATCATCTAGTAATTCAACTAAACTTAATAATTTACTAAAAAATATTTTGTAATTAAATTAAATTCAAAAAACTACAATCCCATAGAAAAATGAAAATGTCGACTTAAACCAAGTTAACAGCCCAATATTTACTAAAAGCAAATTCAGAGCATGTTTGGTGTAGGAGGAATTTGATAAATTTTTTAATGTGTGATTGAAAAGTTATTGAAAAATATGTAAAGTAGTGGATCTCATAGAAATGTAAGATTAAAAATGTTTTTGAATTTCTTCTTAACCAAACATGTCCTCAATGTTTCCATCCTCTAAGCCACATCAGCTAGCTACATGCCTACATCCAATCACAAGCATTCATCCTTATGCAATAGTATATATTTGCAATTCCATACGCAAAAAGCCTTAATTAGATCATAAATTCAAGAAACCTTCGGTAAACATGGAGTCATGATCAGTGGTGTATTTGTAAAAATTTTAAATTAGCTGGAGTAGAACGGTTCCAATCAGTGACTCAAATAGGGGATAGGTGATTTACTGAAAGTTTAAGAAGCTTGGAAACTGTAAAATGTTTTGGGGGAAAATGGCTGAATAAATACCAAATACAATGGCACAAAATATTTTTCCAAAGCTTCAGATGAGCGACGTAAGCCTTCAAGAACTCGAGCATGGTGACATCTTTTACTGTTTTAGTAGTAACCATAGATGCAGCAGATCTCAAATCACAGTAACTCACAAGTTCTGGGACTTCTTATAGGATATATTAACCTGGTATGTCAAGTTTGTCTGCTGTATAGTTTTGTCGGGTCATGTTAGGCATCATGCTTATTTCTTTCTTGGCTGCATTCAAGTTTTGTTTTTTATTCGTTACATGGATATTGTTCCGATTATTCAGGTGTATTTGTTCTCTCTGATTTCTGTTTTGGACTTCGTACATATGTCTAATGTATAGTTTTATTGGGTCTTGTTTGATATCATGCCTATTTCTTGGCTGCGCCCAAGTGTATTTTGTTGTAGTTACGATGTATATTGCTCAGTATGCCCTTTGATTTTGTATCTTATTTTTCATCTATGTATTTACATTTCAAATAAAAACCCTAGTCAAAATAAATTTTTTTTAACTACATATCTATTAAGTTAAAATATTCTCGTTCTAATAAAATTAATTTGGCACCAATATTTCGACAGTAAATGGTTTTACTGCACAATACATATTCTTTTCAAATATTAAAAGTTACATTTGTGAGGCACCACGCTTCTCCTCTAGGACATTCTTTTTGACCTTCAATATTAGGGATGGAAAAAAAAAAAAAAAAATCACCGAATTTGATATCCGTGGACACCCGACCTAAACTACGAGTGGTTGATCGCCTAAATGGGTCTATGGATCGGGTATGTAGTTCACTATTAAAGCCCACTATGGATATGGGGCGGCTATGGGTTTAGAAATAAGATCCATATATACCCAACACACATACTCGTCATTTGCTTAAAAATTAACAACTAAAAGGATAAAGTTATGAAAGACTGAAACCTTAATTGCTTCATTTGTCTAATTTTTTCTCATTTGAAGATTGCAGTCAAGGTTTTAAATATTACCTGAATTCCCTTGTAAAATATGAAATTATGCTTACAATTCAATATTCTTAACTTTCCAAAAGATAAATAAGAAATTGGTAATGAATTTTAAAATGGGTATAGAAGCATACTCCATAATATCTGCTTCCGACCCGCACCCACCTATATTTCTTGAATGGGTATATGAGTCAGATATGGAGGTTACATGTAGCGACCAGGAATTTTAAGTTTAACTATGAATTTTATGTTTAGAGTTCAAAAGTATTTTAATGAGCTTGTCACGTCGCTAAGACACTTCCTAATATTTTAAATTAATTATTGGTCATAATATGATGTTACATGCACTTGCCGAACAATTATTTTGTTTAACTATCCACTTAATTTATTTTAGCTCAATTTAATTGTTTGAAATGTTTTATGAAGTTACATGATTCAAATTCATACTTATTTTAAAGTATCGAATTTATATGTTAAGCTGAGATATTTCTCAAACAAATTCAATTGTTTTAATTGTTGCTTTCTTTTGAAAATATCGATAATTTTAAAACTTGCCAAATATTTAAAATATTTTAAAAGTTGATAAAAGTATATCAACATTGGTGTCATTTTGTAACTTACATTAAATAATGTAAGTGAGAGTCGAGAAAATATTATTTTTAAAGAGATTGACCTAAGTTATTTCAACTTAAAGAAACATGAGATTTATAAACTTCTTTATGACTATTTTATTATTATCTGTTGTCCGGGGCAACAGAAAAAACCTGCCTATTACAAGAACCCACATGTGGATTCTCATCTTTCTTGAGAACCCACATATGGATTCTTCTAATAGGCGGGCAACAGATAAATTTCATATTATTCTATTGTTCCAATTACAATTACAATTACAATTCCTTATAACTCCTCATTTTTTAATTTTAAAAATTTGGCCACATCCCATGATTTTCTTCCACTCTCCCCTCATTCACCAACCACTTCGACACTTCCAATCATTTAATATGAACTGAGTGCAAAACGTTATACATATCCAAAAAGCAGACTAACGAGTTTACCTTCTCAAAAATATTAAGACGATAGACTCTGCAAAATTTCATTTCCTTTTCTTTCACAAACGGCCACTACATTTTTATTCTTTCCACGAATTACATTGGCAAACTGTTATTTTTGTTGATTGTACATTTCAAGTTCACGTGCAATTCAGCTTGACAATTTCTGAAAATTTATGGTAGTATCCTCTCCCACACACAAGTTGTTATGCTTTTGAATTAAATATTATGCTAGCATGAAATTTGTGTTAATGTCTTATATTTGATGAAATGCATAGCTTTTCATGTGCTAATTAATTATTGACATGCAATGAATTTATTTATAATTGGATTATGATTGAAGGTAATCATCTAATATGTTGTGGTTAGAGGTAATCACAGTAAATTTTATTAACTAGTCATGTTAAAATGTTTCCCAATAATGAAAGTTGATATTGACATATAATCAAATGTTAGTATATTTTAATCTCATTAGAGTGTGTATATAATACTAAGTATTTCTTCGAAATGCTTATTATTTAAAAACTTTATAGATTAAAGGACTAGACATGGTATGATGGCGGGCAATAGTGAATGAAATTTAAGTTTTTATGCCTTTGTGTTTGGACTTATTATTGTTATTGTTGCAATACATTTTTAAGACTCGAAAATTTCTTGAATGAATGTATTTCTTGATGACTGATAAATTGTTACTTTTGGAGAAAAATATATATTTTAATTGCTACCTTGAAAATTTTAGATTTTGGTTGCACTTTGAAAATTCACTGCAGGTTGTATATTTATAAATTTTGAATGTTTCAAAATGGAAAATGACCCTTTATGTGTTATCTATCATATGGAACTGAAAAACGGTCATTTGGAGTTCCGTAGAATTTATTATAAATTTTTTTGTAAACTGCGACGAGCCAGTTTAGGAAATAGTGATCACCCTGTTTAAGTACATACCTGTGAGATGCATGGATGACATTATAAAGTAATGAACCCAAAGAAATATAATTGGATATTGATAATCAATATTCAAATTTTGTTGATTTACAAAATCAAACTAAGTTTTGAAAAATTTCTTTTAAAAACAACATTTATAGTGGAACTTGTTGGGTGGCCATCAGGGACGGATCCAAGATTTTTTTTATGGGTGGCTGAAACTTAACTTGAAGGAGGGACCCCTCTTGGGGGTTCGGGGGCAGCGCCCCCAAAACTTTTTTTTAGAGTATATTACTTTAGTATAAAAATTATATGGTTAGAGAGACCTACCAATGTAATATATGCTATAAAAAATTCACCAAGATACCAAGAAGATTATATTTGAACTCCTCTAATGAAGAATATTATTTATTTTAATTTTTCCCGACAAAGTTTTGGACCACTATATTCATCTACAATAGAATAGAATTTAGATCTAACTTTACGACAAGGTCCCGTTCGATATTAAGCATCAAACAAAAATGAATCGAAATGGGGAACAATTCAACCAAATCCTCTTAACAAATTTATATTTGCAAATAATGCTAATAAATTAAGAGTGTGGGACATTGTTGTAGCCTGCAGCTAGCCAATTTATTTTTGAATCTGATTTCTTTTGTTAAATTCATTGATAGTAACGGGCAGAACCAAAAACATACGAAATAAATAGGAAAAAAAAAACCAATTTACCCAAATGCTCTGACAAATCCATTAACGAATACATTGACAGGGACAAATAAAACCAAATACCCTAGCCAAATTCTCTAACCAAAATCATTAATGAATTCATGAACTGAACTTGCCTGATTTCGGACCAGGGAGGCAAATTGGCAGGGACAAATATTGACACAACAAAAATAACATACGAATATCCAAAATCCAAATATACACAAATGGAAAAAATTACCTCAAAAAAGTTATTCAAAGGAATGAAGCGTGGTACGGCGGGCTGCGTCAGGAAATCTGCAGCAGCAGCAGCTAGGTTTACAGGGAACAAGCATTTTCATTTAAATCATTTGAGAATCTGAGATTGCCATTCTTCAAGACGGTGTGGGTTTATGTGGGAGTTTGGGCTTATTAGGGAATTAGGCATTTGGATTTGGGCTACAAAATGAAAATGGGTTGAGACCTTTACCTGACTGGGTCTGATTTATACCTGACTGGATCTGTATATAAAAAAATCTCTGGACTATTTGTGGATCTGGCCACAATCTGGGCCTGGCTACAGCCCAGTCTAGCCAGGCCCCAAATCCGTCCTTGGTGCCCATCCTTATAAAAAATTAGTATCTTCAAAATCCAGCACGATTGGTAACCTGAAATACTACTACATATAGTTGTTCATGGCTGAATACCAGTCTTTTCGAATAAAACCCAACATCACCCACGATGCACGGTATTAGACATTAAAAAAATATTTGAAGTAAAATGTAAAAATTTAAACTTGCAAAGAAAAAATTAAATTCTAAAATACGAAATATTCCTCACATATCTGTACATATTTATGAAATATAAATTAAAAATGACAAATTATTTCAAATTCACAAAACCTATAAACCAAAACTAATGTCCATCGACTATCACTATCTCATTTCTCTGGTGAGTTTTCTTTTGCAATCAATGGATTCAAAGAAGCAAAGTTTACCAAAAGTATCATCACGTGTTCAATAAAAAGAAGATAGTTTCAATAAAAATAGGTCTTACCTTAAGCAGTTAAGGATCCGCATTCAGTTCTTCAACCTGAACCATTTTTCTTTTTCTAATGTCACCATTATAGTACCCATCACTCCATTTTCAATACCCTAATAAATTTCATTCACATATTAGCCAACAAAAAGCAGGACAATAATCAGCGTGAAATGTAGTAGCAACAATCACCAAAAATTTCTTTTTTCAAGCACGTCCAATGAAATTCTCAAAAAATCCTTTAAAAGTGAAATAAAATCATGAATATGAATTTCATATTCTTAAGAGCAGGCAACCAAAATTAAATTGATAATAGCAAAATTATTAAGAAACAACCAAAGTGTGTCCGCATCATTTCATTCATTACTAAAAAACTTAATCCACAACAAAAAGATTCTTACATCACAAAGGAGCATCGACAATCCTGTTGTCAAGTACAGTTACAACAAAAAGGAGTCGTGTTTCACTAAGCAGCTTTGACAACCTTGTCTTCACCTACAACATTAAGAATTGGAAGACTACTTAAGAATTCATCAAGACCCTCAAAAAACCCAATCCCTTCAATGTTATCATCCTCTCTATGTCCTTGTCCATTTTCTTGGTTTATGCTTTGTCCAGGCTCCTCCACTTCATTGCTAAACTCCACATTCAAATCCAACTTCTCAAAGCACTCATTATTCCCAAGAATCTGGCTGGTCGATGCAGTGGACATGGGTGCTATAAGAAGGGAATTTCTAACTCCATTTTTTGCAATCATTTCATGGATAGCATCCCAATCCCTCCTCAATTCCTATTTTACTCCCCACGTCAGGTAGAAGTATTCCCAAAAACATACAAAGGAAACAAATAATAAAAAAAATACAGGTTCCATTTTAAAGTTGCACTCATCAGTCGTCACCGGAATGTATTGAATCGGATGGCAAGGAAGGAACTTGGTGGTAGATTTTGAAGAAGTCCAACAGCCGATGTCCTGGAGCTCTGAAATCAGACGAAGAACACTGATATTCAGTTTTGGATATTCAAAAATTTGTCTAAGAGATAATAAAAAGTTAAAAAATTCTTACACCAACCAAATAACTTCATGCGTCTCTCTTTGATATCTCCAAAAAGTTCACATCACTGGGTTCAAATGTATCCCATGTCCAAATATTTGGTATTCTGATTTAACATGCCAAGCTTGAAAACATTAAAAATGTCACATAAATAATTAATGGTATCAGATTCTATATCCACGTCTCTACACAATAATCGAATAAAGAAACAATAAAAGGACAAGATTTTAGCCAACCAAGAATATTCAACTCATTTTGAAACTTCTGTTCACACGGAAATGAAGTTGAGTCAAGAAGTTTAATGGCAACTAACTTTCCATTCTTCAGAATGCCCATGAAAACAGTACCAGAACCCCCTTTTCCAATGGAATTAGAATCACTGAAATTGTGGATTGCATTCTTGAGCTCTTTGTAACTGAATGTTTGAAGCTTGTTTAAGCGTGTACTAGAATCAAATGGGCTGGTGCGTGACCTATGAACTAAAGAGTACCATAGAAAATAAAGAAAATAAATAATCGCAAAGAGTAATAAAAGAAGTAGAAACTGAGATTGGAAGGAAGATTATGCTAATTTTGGGGCTTGGATTGGATTTGATAAGAATGGCTGTCTTGAAACAATTACTTCTGAAACAATTATCTCTTGGGCCAGCGTGAGTGATTGAAACAATTACTTTTGAAATGTTAGTTCCTTTTGTAACCCCCCATATATTCCCATCATCAAAAGCGATTGAGTCTCCAGGTTTGACCGAATCAAATAGATGCCCAAAAGCTTTTGCAGTTGATTCTCGCCGTCCCTTCGTCGGAACAAACAAACTTACACGAACATAATAAAACAACCTACCAACACCTTAAACATTCTAAGAGAATTGAAATACAATATTTACTTGAATCTTATTTTCAAATAAATCAGATTACTTGGGAAATGAAGTTGAAGCTTGGAAAAATTGTTCAATGCATCATAAAATGCTCAAATGTCATGTACTGCAGGAAAACCATTGTGTTCTCTTTGAGGAAATGAGCTTAGAAGTAGAAAAAAGGGGCCCATCAATAACATGTACATTTCAACTAATCAAGAGATATGGAGTTTCCAAAAAGAATTTAGTCAGTTTTATGAAATGGAATGAAGCCATCTTGTAGATCAATATAAAATCAAGCCACAACAAAAATAAATAACTTTAAAACTCACTTGGAGCAATTTGTGTTCTCCCAGCATCAATGGTAATATGTATTTGCAAGTTTAATGATTTTGCCTTTTCCTGTACAAAAAAAAGAAATTAGAATCCAACTGAAACAAATGCATATAGTCCATGCATGATAAATGTCTATATTAAGCGAGGCACAGAAGAAAAGCCTAATGTACTTTTTGATGGCCCTATAATAAGTTTCTGCTTGTGAGACCAAACTATATTTCAGATGATGTCTCACCACCTCACATCACAGATAGATACATCCATCTGTTGACCCTTGAATATAGATGTGCAAGACATCATCAACTGATAAGTACTACACTGCTTAGCCAATGCCTAAAATGAGTTTAAATTATTGACAAAGTGCACAAGCAATCGAGCAACAATTTGATGATGATCATTTGCTAACATTTTTGAAAGATTCTTCTGGATAACAATGTATTGTGCATTACAATGTCGTTTTGAACAACCCTTTATTTCGACAATATCTTTGCTCCTCAGAAAACCTGATATCTCACAACAGTTAAATCCTAAACCTTTGTCTTACCAAGATTACAAAATTTCTCAAAATTTCTAATTGATCGATCTGTTGATTTTAAGCAGTAAAAAACCTTGTTATACACTGAATGAGTAAGTCTAACCCAACCTAATTTAAAAAATGAATTTCCATACATGAATATGAAATTAATTTTTCCATGTCTGGTTTCTTGCAACTATATACAACAGTTACAATCGTATTGGCACTCCAATGCATTTACTGCTACCATTTTGAACTAAATCCATGAACCTCTTGAAGTACTCGTGATTATGTTAAAATTGGAATCGTAGTTTCTCCAAAGCATCTTATTTCTAAAACACGGAAACTATAAACCAAAATTTGGATTTCAGTTCCCACTTTTACTTGTCTTTGCGGATTGTTAAGTTCCATCACATCATGAACAACAATACCTATACATCCTGCAAATGTCTTCCAAATCCAAAACATTAATAATCCACTCCAGAAGAACAAACATAATGAAAAGAAGCATAATATTAACTCAAATTTAAGCTAGATTGGATAGTACTTGAAAGAATCAAGGGGAAAAAACTACAATTTTGTCCATTATTAATTTGTGGAATTAAACACATTACAAATATTTATCAACACCGCACACTGCAAGATACAACAAAGCAGTGAACTTAACCCTCCATCTCCAATAACCCAACACCGAAGACTTCAAAAACTTAAAGGAAAATTAATCTTCACCTTTAAGCTTTTGCGGTCGATTCTCGCCGTCCAGTTGCAGAACTTGACCAAGTTCAGGTCGAGTCTTCACCTTGATGCCACAGTTCTATTGGTGGCCTTGGTTCAGCAATTGACCGGCCAGAGGTCGGGGATTTTGAAAATGGTCAGAAGCACGGACTTCCGATCGGCCAGCCCGTCTCGGTCACTTCCTCCTACTTCCACCTACTTTTTATTTTGTTACCGCCTTCTTCCTAGTCAGCTTCACTTCACTCCGATTTTTGGTCGACCACTTCAGCCTACACAGATTTTAGCCTCTGGTCGGTGCTCTAGTTTGTTATCTCTAGGAATTTTGAGAAAAATGGACGGGGAGTGGTGGAATGGCAAGCAAGTCTGTAGGTGGACGGTTCTTGAGGCGTAAGGAGGCGTGTCCTGAAAGATTTAGGAAAAATCTTGAAATGGAACCTTACAGTATCTGAAATTTGAATTGATTTTGCAATTAATGCTGTCTGATGGAATTAAATGTTGTATTGATGAAATGAATGCTGGTTTGAACTGCCAGCCTGGGCAGGATCATGGAAAGCAAAATCAAATAATTAATTTTTTTTCATGAAGTCGATCTGTACGCGGGAAATGTTAGTGGGAACTTGGCCCAGACTTACTTACTTTTATATAATATATAGATTTTTCACTTCAAACGCAGTCATCGAGACTCCAAATTTTTATATGTCGTATTTATATGAGTCCTTGACACTGTATTAAGATTTCGTAACTTTTCGACGTAGTTTTCCATGTTAAATAATTTTTACAAACAAATTGCGTTACTCTAGAAAAATGGCATAAGTTGCTGAATTTTTCTATAACCTCTTCAAATTGTTTATTTTGTGATTTTTTCTAAGTCCATTTGAAATAAATTTTTAACATTTTGAAAATTAGTTATGTATTTCAGTCTAAAGCAATTTTTCCTAAGTTTATTGTTTTCAAACATTTAACGTGAACGCGATTAAGTTTGATAACGCGTAGAGTTAAAAGGAAATTTGGGAAGTTACATTACAAGCCTTCCGTGGGTAGAATATGTGTTTGTCAAATCTAACTCATAACTGATCCATTGACATCTCTATTCAACATCCTCATTTTTTTCCCTTCTTCAAAATATTTTCTTTTAGTTCTAGCAACGATGATATCGGACCCACATGCCATAGAGAGTGGTGGTTAGATAGTTGTAGATCTTGTGGTGATATGGTAAGCCCCTAAAGTGTACAGAAAAATTATCATTCTTCCATTCTGCATTGAATAAAAAATTCGTTTTGATAGAGCAATGCTGTTGGGGGGGGGGGGTTACTATTTCACCTTGCAACTCATATTGTTTGTTGACCATAATTTTTGAACTCTTCTTTTTCGTCTCTGATTACTTGATAATTTCCAAAAGCACAAATTCCACATTCCTTTTGTACTATCACACTACAAGAAAATAGAGCGAATATGATGAAATTTGGAGATGACACAAAGG
Source organism: Ligustrum vulgare (assembly GCA_963555705.1). NCBI lineage: Eukaryota > Viridiplantae > Streptophyta > Magnoliopsida > Lamiales > Oleaceae > Ligustrum > Ligustrum vulgare. The sequence goes on along the minus strand of OY743173.1, from coordinate 32,745,857 downwards.
GTCGTCGCTAATGCTTTCATTTTTGGATTCGACAAAAAATGTAATCGCAATTGTCAAGTTCTATTGTGACAAAAAAAAAATTGTTGCAATATCTGGAATGGTCATCCCTATTTCCCAAAAATAGGGGGAAATTATCCCACCTTTTTGTGCTGAGCAATAGTTTTTTCGTCTCTATTGCCTCTTGGAAATTACGTGGATGTTTTGTCGTCTTTGTAGGCGGACCTATAGAGATTTCATTTAGTCGTTGCAATTACCAAGAACATAAAAGACAACTTGTCTACTCTTTTGGTAAGAAAACTCGTGACGACGTTTTGTCGTTGCTGTAGAACACCGTATAGAGATGACAATTTGTGGTTTTTGGTGTTCAGACATATAGAGACGACTTAGTCATTACTATTACTTAGAAAATGGCACCAAAAAATCCCACTGTAGGAATTAGCGATGACATCGCTAATCGACTGTGTATATCAAGTTCAGAGTTGATTTTTTTTCCCATTTTCATGTTGGAAACATATGGAAAATACTATTCTCGCTTATATTTCCTCTCTTTTATGCATCAATCATCATAGCTTAGAAATTGTTGTTAACACTCTCAATTTGAAGAAATTTCTGTGATTTAGGTAAGATATTTGCACCTAAATTTTGTTTTTATAGAGTTCTTAAATGATTGATTAATAATATGTTTTCATTAATCCTTTTAGCTATCAATGCTTTTTATGGAGCTTGAAGCTGTTGATTGACGGAGTTGAAAATTGAAAATTTTATTGTTTTGGTAAGTTTTTTTTTTTTTTTATCTAATTATAAATTCTTATTAAGTATTTATACTTCTTTTTGCACTTTATTGGCACACACGTCTTAATATAGGACTGTTTCATGTTTATAAACTAATCTTTGAATTGTCCTACTATTGGACAATTTGACAATGATTAGTGAGTTACGATATGTGTTATTAAATATTTTTTCCTACATCTGCTTCGTCATTCGCGCATAAGCTTTCGTGACTTCTCCTAAAGTATTCTCCAGGTGTGGACTACATTTATCGTAGTGCTAACACTTTGGAGAATAGTGGGGAGATGCTACAACATTTACGTGTGACACAGAGGCAGTAATAGGAAAAATTGACACAACTCTCGACCGCTAAACAAGTCAAATGGTTAGGACCCGTACCTTGAGTTAGTATTGGAGTGATAAGGGGTTAGCTTATGCTCACATCACTCGAAAATTCTGTTATATGTGTCTTTTTGTTATTTGACAACGAAAATGAAGTAGAAGTAGATATGGACAAGACTCGGATTAAACTGAATAGAATATGAGGCAAGCCCACTGAATTTGCAAATGGAGTTTCAGGATTCATAAGAATGGTCAGGCCGTTGAAAAATGACAGGGGGTGATTTCTTGTCTGTGCAATAAATGTTTAAAAAGAGTAAAGCAATTGGTAAATGATGTAGAAGACCACATATTCTGATATGCTTTTTTAGACCATTACGAAAGATGGATTCGTCACGAAGAGCCAATGGAAGTGCCTATTGACATGCATCAGGAGGAGGAGCCAATAGTTTTGAGAGATGAGATGACAAACATTGTACACAATGTAGTCGGGGGAAAAATGATTAGAGATGGGCTAATGTTGAGTATGACGAGTTGTTTGAGGCATTGCAATCAGAGTTGTATCCAGGTGTCTCATCATTCTCATCATTTAATTTCTTGAATTAATTGATGCATATTAAAGTAATGAACAAATGGACCAATAAGTCATTTGATGAGTTGCTTAAATTGTTGGAGTTTGCATTTCCAGATTTAAATCTTGTGAATTCATATTACGAGGCTAAGTAACTAATGAGGAAATTAGGGCTGGACTACTAGTCGATTCACATCTGCAAGAATGAATGCACACTATTTATGAAGGAGAATGTCAATAAACATATTTGCCCAATATGCTCCAAAAGTCGGGTATAGCACACCCCCAATTTTGCATGTGAGATTCGATATGCCCGACTGAGTTTAGATGCTGAAAGATTTAATTAGTTCGAAATCTTTAGTCAGTCTTAAACCATATGGCCAGTGATTTTATGTACCTATAACCTACCTCTATCGTTGTGCATGAGAGAAGAAAATTTGATGCTAACTCTATTGATACCTGATTTACGATCATCGAGAAAAGATATGGATGTTTTCCTTCGTCCACTAGTCGATGAGTTAAATAAATTGTGGTATATGGGTCTTTATTTAAGTGATGCTGGAACAAATAATGAATTATTTAGAATGCGTCCATAATTGTTTTGGACCGTCAATGATTTTTCGGCTAGAACTAGTCTTTCACGGTGGAGTGGACAAGGTTACAGAGCATTCCTAACTTGCAATGTTGATACACCATCTGAACGCATATTAGGGAAAATAGCTCATGTGGGACATCGACATTTTTTGGGAACTTCTCACCAGTGGCGCAAAATTCGTGAGTTCAGTGAAAAACTTGAGGTTGGTGAGCCTCCACGTTGATTTACATATGTAGATATATTGTGATAGTTGATTGGTTTGACAAATGGAATTCTAGGGAAGCACTCACAATATTTTGGAGGTCGTAAAAGGAAATGAGACCTGAGTAAACTCAACTGGAGAAAAGGAGTATTTTTACGAGCTACCTTACTAGTGCACTATCAAGTTGAAGTATAATCTAGATGTAATGCATGTTGAGAAGAACTTGGGTGATAGCTTGTTCAGTACTATTTTATGTGAAATGTTTAGCTGATTCACTAGATTTCTACACTAGCATGATTTAGCAGGTGTTATTTTCCCAATTGTGTCCCATTCCTTGCATTTATATCATTGCAAATCTATATCATCCACACATAATCAAAACATTAAAACCAGACCAGTCCAAAAGTTAATAATTTCTCATTACAAGTTCTCATACATAATGTGGTTGTCTTAAATTACGTCTTAGTCCCAAAATATGGTTGATGTTATGTCGAATGGAGGAGATAGGGGGTAATCATGACCCCGAAAGAGGTGGACATTTATTGTTGCCTCCCTTCAAGTCAGGTATTGTTTCCTTGGGACTAATTGATGATTTTTACTTTTCAAGATATAATGATTTTTATTTTTCACACTTATAGAATACTAACGGATTTTATTGACTTCATGTTAGCGCCACCGCCAAAGAGGCATGGCAAATCTCAGATGCTGAAGGTCAAGAGGCATTTCAAAGATAATGGCAATGTTCCACTGTCAATAACATTTGACTTGGTCATAGAGAGGACAGTTTGTCCTATTGGTCCTAATGAGTCGGAGTTCAACTGCTTTTTGGGGAAAACGATACTTCAATTCATAGTTCTCAATTACATGGGATGGAACAGGATCCCACAATAGTTAAAGGACCACGTCTATGCGGAGGAGATTGTATTATGCAATTTTTAATTGTTTTAATTTTAAAATCTCACCGTATTTTAATTATGTAATTTTATTAAACATTGAAATATTATTATTTTTCTACAGAATATTTCAGCACGAAAGGTGATGTTGAACAAGAGAAACACCATTGGGTTGATAAGGGCATTGATAGGAGCACTACTGAGCGTTACAAGGATCACAAGGTAAATTAATGATTTATATTTTATTTATTAATTTATGATTATTTTCATATTTAATTTACATCAACATTTTTATAATTAATGTTTTTACTTTGTGGTTTTTAGGCTGCGTCTCAGTGGAACACAGCCAATCAAGCCAAGACCTCGTACCAAAGTTTGCAGGGGTATTATTATTTACTAACCTCAATTTATTTTTTGTAGATAAATCCTGAGACACGAGAGTGAGCTTTCATTTTGGATACATGGAGGTCTACTCATACCCAACAGATAGATCATGGTGAAATCTGGGTCAACTAGCAGGTCGAGCGCAATACATAAGTATTATTTAATTGTTTTCTCTTTTTAAAAAAATTATACAACTTCAATTTTCTCTTTTTTACCTAATAATTATATTTTTTGAATATTCAATACGCTATGCTCAAAGCGAGTGAGATGCAAACACAGAAAAACAGCTCCTCTGGGACACAGAAAAATAACTTTGGGGCGACGACAATGAATATTACGAAAATGTCGACGACGACTTAGATTTGTTGTGTTCTTTCTTAAAACTTTTGTATGAAACCACTTTTGTAGACAATGTTGTTATTTAATACATTTTATTAATTTTCTACTTTTTAATTATGTTAAAAATAATTAATAATATTTTCATTATTCATTAGATCATAAAATGGTAAATAAAAAAATTATAAATATTTTTAGCGACTGCAATGGCCGTCACTATATATTATTAGCGATGATAGTGTTGTCACTAACTTAGAGATGACATTTGGCATCTCTAATGTTAGCGATGACCATGTCGTCTCCAATATTAGCGTTGCCAAATATCGTTGCTAATATGGGCTTACTTTAATGACGACAAGTTGTTATATCTGTATTCTCAGAGACAAATAGTGTCGTTCGTAATTAGAATCAGCCACGGAGCGACGACTAGTTGAGACTACAGTGTCATGTTTACCAATATTCTTGTAGTGTCGAGCATTCGTTTTGGAATATTTTCAATGTTATGTTTATATCATCAACCTGTCCAATGTTGTGTTTATAACATCAACTTGTCCATTCTTTATGTGGTAGAGAAGTGTGTGAGCGTATGCACCGCTAGTTGAACATTTTTTAATCTTTTCCCATTTAAAATTGTGTCATATTGCAGGATACCCCTTCGTGAAGTATGTCAAATAAAAAAATATTTTTTTCTTTGATATATTGCAAGTACTAGCATAAAAATAATTAGGCTTCAAACCATTTAATAAAGCAATTAATAGAGACAACGGATATTTTAGTGTTTACTTGTTTCGAGGCAACAGGCCAATAAAATCAATGTCCAATTACATAAAAGGATAAGAGCTAGCTACCGTTGAGATACCTTGTGCACACTTGCTCAAGATGTTTGCAAATCATTCATACTTGAACACTTTCTTATCAACTCGAAAGCATCTTAAACTAGCAATGCATATCCATTTTCTTTTAAAAGAACATTTTGAAACAAATCCATACTCTCGATAAGCATGCAAAAATTAATTCGTCTCTAGCTAAGTTTTCTATTTATTTCGCCTACTACCAGCTTCGAATTACTACAAACCTAGTGTTAATAGCTATACCTAGTGTTAATAGCTATCCCAGGATAGCCTCGTACTCAATTGCATACTTTGTGCCTGTTTGATGTAGGAAAAATAAGAGAAATTTTTTAATATGCATTTAAAAGTTCTTGAAAAGTGTGTAAAGCGTTGAGTCTACAAAAATGTGTGGTTGAAAATCAATTTAAAAATAATTTGAGTAGACTTTTCGTGGATAAAATGGCTCGTGGTTTCAAAGTTAAATCAAAGAGCATAGCTATGCTTATAGGGTTCATACTATTACGATTTGGACTTAGAATCACCACAAAGAATCTACAAAGTATGAAGTTAAACAAAAAGAACTTCAAACACCTTATTAATCAGAAAGAAAAATACAAGAATCAAACGTTTTACACAAAATAAGAACAAATCTGAAAAACTCAAAAACTAAAGAATCTCGCACAAATGAACCACTAAGAACCACAAAGTTTTACAGATCAATGCTATAAAATAATAACAAAGATTTCTCTAATAATACACTAAGAATCAGAGAAAATAACCAGAAGAATTAGATGCGAGAGATGAGAGTTTTGAGAGAGAAACCACGAAGAACACCAAGAGAGAGAGAGAGAGTGAGGGAGAGGAAGAGTCTGGAAGAAGTGAAAAATAGATGAATGAAATGCGTCCTTATCATCAAATGCGCGGTTCAGATCAACAGGGATGATCCAACGGATGAACTTAATGCTGGTATTGAAACCGGTACTGGCCAAAAAGATCCTTTTTAAATGTTGGATTGGATTAGAATAAGTGGGCTTCCTTTAAACTTGATCTGCAGCTTATTATCTTCAAAATGGACTTAGACTGCATCATATTCCGGTTGGGCTCTTCAATTCAGATTTTGGACCAAGGCTTTAACTTAACAGCTGCTGGGCCTTATATTTTTGGGTTGCTTCTTGATCTGGTCCAATTGCATCCAATTCATAGCTTATCAACACAATTTTGTACAACTAAACCCAGCTTAATCGGATGATTAAAAAATAACTACCAGGCGGTACTCAGGTAAGCAAGCATGTTCAAAAATGGGACATTTGTGAGTTCATATATAATATTAGATCTAATGTCTACAACAAGTCACTTTTAACTTCGACTGTCTGTACAAATAGTGACTGCATGATCATCAAATTGTCCTAATTCTTCTAACAGACCCTTTAACCAAATAGAGTCTTTAGCAGGATCAGTAGCTGCAATGTACTCAGCTTCTGTAGAAGAAAGTGTAACTATTTTTTGCAACGAACATTTCCAACTCATACAAGTACCATTTAACTCAAAGAAGTAAGCTGAAGTAGACTTTCTATTATCTAAATTTTCAGCAAAATCAGAATCAACAAAACCTTTAAGACAAAAAACCCACTTTTGTTTTTCAAAAACAATGCTCAAATTTAAAGTACCATTCAGGTATCTGAATAAATACTTCATAGATTCCCAGTTAGTTTCACCAGGTTTGCTAATAAACTTTCTAAGTACACTAACTGTAAAGGCAATATCAGGTCTGGTACAGACCATAAGATATATAACAGAGCCAACAACCTTTTGATAATGCACATTAATCATCCTATTTTCTTCTTCTACAGTTTTAAGTGATTGCTCAACATAAAGTTTGAAATAACTAGGCAAAGGTAAAGAAAACAGGTTTTGAATCTAACAAGTTAAACTTTTTCAAAATCTTTTCAAAGTAAGCGTTTTGATTTATAATCAGTTTTCTTGTTTCTTTATTTCTAAAAATATCCATTCGTAGAATTCTTCTAGCGTTACCTAAGTCTTTCATTTCAAATTAAGAACTGATTTTTTGTTTAAGAATCATAATCTCATTCAAGTCAAGACCAACTATTAACATGTCATCTACATACAAAAGCAGATACATATAACGGGAATTGAAACATTTAAAATAAAAAAATGGATATTGACTTTTCACGAATTTTAGAATTTATATAAAAGCGTCAAATCTTTTAAACTACTGTCTGGATGCTTGTTTCAGGTCATAAAGAGATTTTTTAAACAAACATGCAAGGTTTCCAGGTTTTTAAAACCCTTAGGCCGACATATATATATATATAGTTTCATCACGTGAACCATATAAGAAAGCAGGTTTCACACCCACTTGTTCCAATTCAAGACTGTATAGAGCAACTAATGAAAACAAGATTCTTATAGAAGTATATTTGACTACAGGTGAAAAAATCTCATTATAATCAATTTCTTCTTTTTGTGAAAACCCTCTAGCTACAAGCCTAGCCTTATATCTAGGTTTTAAGTCTTTAGAGTCACATTGTTTTATTTTAAAGATCCATTTACAATCAATAAGTTTCTGCTTATCAGGTTTAGGTACAAGAATCCATGTTTTATTTTTCAAAAGTGAATCCATTTCATCTTGCATTGCAGCAAGCCAGAACTTAGAATCTGTTGAAGAAATAGCTTCTTCAAAAGATTCAGGTTCAGATTGTAAATGTTGAGAGTAAGTGAAAGTAGAAACAAAATCAAGATCTTCATACCTGGATGGAGGTCGAATTTCTCTTCTAGTTTTGTCCCTAGTAAGCTGATAATCACCAAGATTGAAATCAATCCAGTTTTGCTTCAGTTTCTAGAATAGTTTTAGAAACAAGTTTATGAATAGAGACAGAATTGGATGACTCAAGTTCATAAACATTATTTGGAGAATGTGGGGGTTGCTCCACCTGAAACTGGGTATTGGGCTGGTCATTTTTTTTCACTAAGATGATCAGCACTCAGTTCAGAAGTGAGGAAATCTTTTTCACTAAGAGGATCTTCCAAATTTTCATCTTTGCACGGGAAAAAAATTTCATTAAAAACAACTAACCTACTAATAATGACCCTGTAACCTCTCTGTTCTTTTACCTACAATCTATAACCCTTGACACTTTCACCTTATCCCATAAATACACATTTTAAAGATCTGGCATCAAGCTTGCTTTCAGTTTGATGTGAACAAGCTGCACACCTAAAAAATTTTAGTTTTGAAAAGTCAAGAAGTGTATTGTTCCAAAACTAATCAGTTATTTTGAAATGTATTGCACATCAGGGAGATAAATTGATCAGATATGAAGCAGTTTTGACTGCTTCACCCTAAAATTTTTTTGGTAAATTTGAATCAAGCAACAGACACCTAGTTCTTTCTAGCAGTGTCCTATTCATCCTCTCAACAACCACATTTTGCAGTGGACTGCATGTAACAGTCCTATGTGTAAGGATACCTAGATTACTACAGAAAGTATCAAAGTCTAGATTACAAAACTCTAGACCATTATCAGTTCTAATCACTTTAACTTTCCTATCCTTCAAATCTTATATTACTATATTAATTAAAGAAAGATAGTTTCCAAGGATTTTCCCACCCAATATCCCGCCCAAAAAGAAAAAAAAAGAAAAAAAAATTGAAAATAATTTTTCCCCCAAAGCTCTGTGATTTGCAGGTGTTCCATAATTTTTTGGCCAATGCATAGGTGACATAATCAACAAGTGGGCCATCATCCACTTTTGACTAGTTGTTCACATCATTGATTTGAATTGTCTTGGGGCCCACTGACTTTGATGTCTTAGAAATTGTTCGAAGGCCAATTTTTTTTCTTGACTTTTTAAATTTTTTTGAGGTAAAAGTAGAGTTGAAAATTGAAGAGAAAAAATGTGTACATTGTCAGAATGAACAGTAGAGAATTTGGGAAAAATTGATCAAAAGACGAAAACTAACGAAGATTTTGCCGCACTACAGTGAATTGACACAATATCAAACATGAGTTTAAATTGAATATTTTGATTTTCTAAGTAAAATGCTTGGTTAAAAATTGGAGAGAGAAAATGTGAGATTAAAAAGCGATTTGAAAAATTGTACAGTTAATTTTTTTTGTTTAAACATTAGTTGTCGAACAGAGACATAATGAGATCCATTATTTCAAAATAATGTGTTTGTAATAGTAGATTTTTGTAGAACACGAGTTGGAATGGTAAAGAATTTTTTTGAGTTTATATGTAAATTTTTTTTATTAATAGAATGTGGTTGAAAATGAGTTTTAAAAAAAATAAGATTTTGAATATGGGTACCAAATAGAGCTTTGAAAGGTATCAAGGACAAGGAACAAAGCAATAATAATATACTTTTATTGTTATTTTGTATAATATTTTGATTATAATTACCATCATCATTATTATTTTTTTATTATTAAAGTTAATATTGAATGAATTCAGTTAATATTTGCAGTTATTAGTATTAAAATAATAATTTAATTAAGTATTTTATTTATTTGTTATTCTTAATATTATAAATCATATGTGTAGCTATCCATATTAAAATTTGTTATCTTTAATGTTGCAGAGCATATTTTCTGAATTATATATATCATATATATTATTGTGATTGGTTTTTTATATTAAAATTGAAAAATGAAGAGAGAGTGTGTGTGGTTAAGAAGTGATTTAAAAAACTGTTTTATTTATAAATTGGTTTATAAATTGTAATGATTGCCTCAAATGTATTGTAATGTGTACAATTATTTTTATTTTCTAGGTAAGATGTGTGATTAAAAATTGGAGAGAGAAAATGTGTGTGGTTAAAAGTCGTTTGTGAAATTGTGCCCATTATAAGCCTATGTTCGGAAACATTTATAATCACTGCAATTTTCAATACAACTTTTGAACCACATATATTTTGTCTCTCCAATTTTTAACCCCACATCCACCTCGAGATCCGAAAAAAGTGATTACAATCACTTTTGTTGCCTCCAAACAGAGGCTAAATTGAATTATAATTGATAATTATTAGATTACCAAATGGAGCATTAGTTAAAGTAATTACATGAATATAAAATGTTTGAGTAAACTTTCTATATAATATTGCATCATCAAACATTAAATAATTATTGATTAACAAATAATTTATAAACATTACCATATTTACTTAGGTGTAATTTACTTTGAATGTAATTTTCAGATATTGTTTTCCATAAAGATTTTGAAATTTTTCAAAAATTCAAAAAACACTAATATAAGAATATTATGAAAATATAAAAAAATTTATAGTTGTAGCCATCAAAGCTTGGGCCGATATATGTGCGTATATGGATATATACAGATACATTGAATTATAAGAAATTAAAATCGAATAATGAGAAATGAATTTAATTGAATAATTCAATTCAATTCAATTCATTTTCATTTTATTAAACAAAAATAATTCAAATTTAAGATAAAAATATTAAAATTCTTGTTCTATATGATTGTCAAATCGAATATCTCAATAAGAAGTTAATACAAGTTAACAAGTGAGAGCAAACGGTAAACATATTCTCCATAAAATCATCTCAAAAATCAAATGTAAAATTTTTTACGTGTTTTACTTCTCTTCAATGTCTCATTCATTTTAAATTATATAATTTAAGGTCTATAGTATAAACTATTTTTGTATTAGTTATCATTCTTTTGATAATTATTATATTATTTTGATATAAAACTTTTTGTTACCAATGCATAATATAATAAAATTTAGTCACTTCTCTAATTTCGACAAAAAATTGGCAAATTTAATAAAAATAAAAAAGAAATTTTTTTAATTAATATATACACAGAAGTCGGAATGGGTAATATATATATATATATAAATATATATATATATATATATATATATATATATATATATATATATTGCATTGTCATTAAAAGTTTTCTTTTAATTGCGTCATATGCTGTGAACATTAACAAAAGTTTGGAGCAATCACTCTCACATGTTCGACTATATTTGAAAAAATCTTATGTGTAACTATAATATTATTACTTTTTTTTATAAGTGTAAAATTATATTATTAAATGTGTTAAAAACGTTTAACTAACCCGGAAATATTTTTGTCTAAAGAACTTAAAACGCGATACACCACAGTGAGATCCATTATTTCAAAATAATATGATTTGTAATAGTAAATTTTTGAAGAATACATAGTTAATAGATTTCAAACATGAGATGTATTGATAGAACGCGTGTTCGAAAATGAGTATTAAAAAAAAATAAGATTTAGAATAATGAGTACCAAACAAGGGCTTTAAAGCATATCAAATACAATCGAAACAAAGCATTAATAATATCAAATAGAATGTGTCGTTGAATTTTTTTTTGAGTTTATATGTAGATTATTTTATTAATATATTGTGTGATTAAAAATGAGTTTGAAAAAATGAGGTTTTGAATAATGTGTACCAAACATGGCTTTAAAGGTATCAAATACAAGAAACAAAGTAATAATAGTAAGCTTTTGTTATTTGTATATTTTGATTATAATAATTGTCACCATTATTTTTTTATTATTAAAGGTAATATTGAATGAATTCAGCTAATATTTACAGCTATCAGTCGTAAAATTTTGATTTAATTAAGTAGTTTATTTATTTGTTGTTCTAATTATATATTATAAATTATACATGTAGCTATCAATATTAAAATTATATTTGATTATTATAATTTGTTGCGATTTCTCTATCTCTAAAATTTGGCTCCATGAGTTGGGAAAATTTTGAGCACTGTGCAATACTACAATCATTGAAATTTGGATTGCATAGTGCAATGGAAATTGGAACGATTTCAAACTGTAATGGTTGCACAATCCTAAGGGTTTAATGATTGCACATTTTGAAATTATGTTTACACGTTTTGAAATTATGATTACAAGTTTTGTTGTTCTTAATATTATAAATCATGTGTAGCTATCAGTATTAAATTTGAAAACTAGAAAAAAAAAAAAACTATTGTTATTGTTATTTGTATATTTTGATTATAATTATAAGATGTAAATAACAGTCATTTATTATTTAAATATGTAAATTGAATTTCACTATTCAATGAAGCTATTATAATTTCAATTAATTATATTGTTTGTAAAATTTTAATAATTATTAAATATAACATTATTTTTTATATCTAATACCGTTCATTGCACGGGTGATAGAACTAGTTTTGAATCAAAGTAATCCAGTTTTTAAAAATCCACACAGTACCATCCTCAGACTTCAACAGATGAACCCAAGTTTTCCTAGAATAGTCATCAACTATAAGCAGGAAATATTTAAAACCAGAAACAAAATTAACTGGGGCAGGACCTCATAGATCAGCATGCAAATATTCAAGTATATTGTTTGACTTATGAATGTCTCTACCAAAAGAACTTTTTTCTATTTTCCCAAAAAAATTATTCGCAAAAATCATGTTTTTGAAAAACAACTCTACAAAAAGCTCATTTATTTTCAAGAAATCTCAAGCCCCTTTCACCGAAATGTCCAAGTCTTTTATGCCATAAAATAGATTTGTCAATTTCAAAAAGTGTATTAAAAGACTTGGCACAAATAGGATAAGATTTTAAAACATATATTCCATTTGTTTTGGGAGTGCAGAAAAGTAAATAGTTACCTTTAAAAATACTTAGGTAACCTTTATGCAATCTAATATTACACAATTCAGAATCAAGAATGCACAAAGATATTAGATTTCTTTTTAAATCTGATGCATATCTTGTTTGATTTAAAGCAAGTGTTCTATTGTTTTCAAGTTTCAATATAACCTTACCAATACATTTTATATCAAAAGTCAAATTATTTCCATGCTTATCTGATCCAAAAGAATCATCATAGAAATTAGAAAATAAATCCTTTTTAGGACACATATGGAATGTACAACCAGAATCAAGAATCTACTCATTTTTAATATCAGATTCAGTTGTAACATAAACAACACCATTATTATTCTCTGTTGCAGTCTCAGTTTGATTAGTAGTGGTAGTTTCATGTTGCTTCTTAAAATTGTTTTTAACTTGATGTCGAGGTTTACCACCGTAGTAACACGTTCTAGGTCTAAGGAAATTATCTTGTTCATTGTAGTTATTGACCTTAGGCCTATTAAAAATGCCTTTCTTTTGATAGTTTACCATAGAAAGCTTACTATTCAAATTATTCAAGTTCCTGTTATTGTTAGGAACATTTCAACTTTTATTGAAATTGTTCACAAACTTATTTTCCTTAAAGGAGTTCCTTTTTCTAGAAGTTCCTATCACATTATAGGTTTCTTTATGATCATTTCTCATCTCCAGCTCCTTATCCTAAAGGGAAGTGTGAACTATTTCAGAAGTCAATTTCTATACCCACCATATTTTAAGGCATTTCTAAGGTCTTTATACCTATCACCCATGGAATTTAAAATACATGCTACTTTCTGGTCATCAGATAATTTTTCATCACAATTCACTAAGCTTTGTGTGATCCTATTAAACTTATTTCATCTACATCTTTGGAAGGATCGAACTTAAAACCAAAGTATTGTTTCCAAAGAAAAAACTTATTAAGTAATGAGACAATGTGGTAAACTTCCTCTAATTTATCCCAGAGTTCCTTTGCATTTTTAGTGTCACCTACTTGTTTAATGACATTATCGGATAGGTGAAGAAATAAAGTACTCCAGTTTCATCCACTTCAGTTTTCGTATTCTCGAATAATGTAGAAGAACAAGATGCATCAATAGCTTTAGCACATTTCGTTTGAAGTAATAAGACTTTCATTTTCTAGTTCCAGAGACTAAAATCTCCTTTGCCATTCCAGATTTCAACATCAAATTTAATAGTAGCCATTGCAGGAAATGACTAATAGATTTAAAAAAATTTAGAAATCAGAAGCCATATTTCATCAAAGACTATAGATAAGCAAAGCAGAGGAATGCAAGGCAATTTTCACTAAGTATTTCAAGTAATCAGAGGCAAATCACTAAGTGAAGAAAGATGTATTGTGTCACATAGATTCAAGGTCAAACACTAAGTAGTATAGTAATCAAGATAATCACAATGCACAAAGAAACAATTACACAAAATATTAATCACTAAGAAAATGTTCTCCTAATATATCCCTCAACCTAATTTGGGTTAGCCATAAACTCCCTCAAATTCTCGGATTTTCAAGAAATCCTTGACAAAGGAAAGAAATGGGTTCAACGGAAGGCTTCGAAAACAGAGAGATTTTGGAAAGAACAAGAAATTTTTTTTAAAAAAAATAATAAGACTTTAAAATATGCAGTAAGTAAAAATATCACATCTTTGCAAGATTAGGGTTACTGCAGATATTCTACAAAGATTCAATACCACAATCGTATTCACGCAGTTCAGCCACCAAGATTATGTATGATCCCCTTAGAATTCTCAGCATATTAGAAAGACTATACTGAGTTCTAGGATCGTTTGATCTTGACTCAAAAGAAAAAAGGTCCAGACATAAGAAATAGAAAAACCCCTTTTTTCAAAAATTAGAGTTACGAGAAAAAATTCTGGGTAAAAATACAACAAAGTTTTCAATGAGAAAATTTTGAAAAATTTTCCAGATATGAAATTTTTCACTACGATTTTAAGGGATCAAAAACATTTCAACTTCGGATTTTCAAACCTTAAGGAATCATACAAAATTTCTTTAAAACCACCAACAAATAAGAAACCCTAAAACGTTTATTATGGAACCACAAAGAACTTCCTAAAACAACAAATCCAACCCCCGAGACTTTGGATCTAAATGTTCTGAGTCGTAAATCAACGTATTCGCACGAACCCTATGGCTTTGATACCATTGTTACGATTTGGACTCAGAATCAACACAAATATTCTACAAAGTATGTAGTTAAATAAAAAGAACTTCAAATACTTTATTAATAAGAAAGAAAAATACAAGAATCAAACGTTTTACACAAAATAAGTACAAATCTGAAAAACACAAAAACTGAAGAATCTCACACAAATGAACCACTAAGAACCACAAAGTTTTACAGATCAATACTGTAAATAACCACAAAGATTTCTTTGATAATACACTAAGAATTAGAGAAAATTATCAGAAGAATCAGATGCGAGAGAGGAGAGTTTTAAGAGAGAAACCACGAAGAACACCAAGAGAGAGAGGGAGAGGGAGAGGAAGATTCCGGAAGAAGTGAAAAACAGATGAATGAAACGCGTCCTCATCATCAAATAAGCGGTTCAAATCAACAAGGTTGATCCAATGGTTGAATTTAATGTTACTGTTGAAACTGGTTTGGGCTAAAATGACTCGGTTTAAATGTTGGACTTGATTAGATTAAGTGGGCTTCCTTTAAACTTGATTCGCAATATCTTCAAAATGGACTTGGACTGCGTCATATTCCGGTTGGGCTCTTCAATGTAGATTTTGGACCAAGGCTTTAATTCAATAGTTGCTGGGCTTTATAACTTTGGGATGCTTCTTGATCTGGTCCAATTGCATTCATACATAGCTTATCGGCACAATTTTGTACAACTTAATTAAGCTTCATCGAATGATTAAAAAATAACTACCAGGTGGGTAGTCTGGTGAGCAGACATGTTAAAAAATGGGACATTTGTTTTGTATACGATGAATGTTGAAGTAACATTTTTAAGTACTATAACTGTTTTTTGTAGTAGTTGATGTAATTGATATTGTTAAAGGAAAATTGTAAATGATAAATTTTATTTCCATTCTTAATATATTAATATTTTATTGAAATTTTTTGTCCAGTTCTTCGAAATATATATTAGACAATTATTTGAAATGTCAGCTTAATAAATAAACCGCATGTGATATATTAAGAAGTAATATGATATGATGAAATATTAGGAAAATCAATTATTTGAAATGTCAGCTTAATAAGTCGCGAAAAAATGTGCATATATAAATTAAATTAATTTGTGAGCATAATTTTATAGTGAAAAAAGTTTAATAATATATTATGCTCTTGTATGGGGGAAGTTAAATTAAAATTTAATTCATGTCAAAGCCAACAATTAATTTTAACAACAAATTTCATCGAACCCATGACTTTTCAACCACATTTTACTAGTTTGTGTCAAAATCGATTAAAATTTATGTTTTAATCATCATCAAACACCGACTATATAAATTTAAACTAAAATTTTTGTTTTGATTTTTTTTTCTTTTCCAAAGAGTTTTGAAGTTATTTCTTTTATATTATTAATTAAAAAGTAATTTTTATTTTTATACAAATTAATTGAGGGTTTTGATAAGAATATAATTGGCTTTAAAAATAAAAAAGTTTCACACTCATCCTACTTTGAAAAGAAAAGTCTATTTTTATCGGTAACTAAAACATAATTGTTTGAATTAAAAATAGAAAAAATTCATTAAATGCATTGTTCAAAGAGTGTGTTTATAAACGAAATAATATTGCCCAATAAAGGGTGAAAGATTAAATTTTTGAATTAAAAATAGAAAAAATCTATTAAACGCATAAATGCAATCTTTTAATTGTTCAATGGTGTTACCACGAGAAATTAAATTTGACAGGACAGTATTCTAAAAGTAACGATGCTAATTAATATTAATTGAATAACTATTTTCGATTTAATCAACGTGAATAAATTAATGATTTTGAAATCAAAATTAAAATAAATGTAAAATAATTAGTTTCAATAAATGAACTAAGGGTATTATTGAGGAAAAAAATAATGATAAAATGGAAAATCAAAAGGTTTTCACTCACCCTCACTTTTAATATTATAGATAACTAGTTTCACACCCGTGCGATGCATGGACGTATTCCAATGATGAAGAGTAAATTACAAAAAAAACTACAATGGTTTTGCAACGCATTGGGGTGGGAAGTGAAAGGATCAAAGGAATCTCGGGATTTAGTGATTAAATCTGCCCAAAGAACGTCCCCATTAATGTGGTTATTTGTCACATAAATCGTCTTTCACTTGTCTCTTTCCACGGTCTTAGAGCTTCTTCAAATGACTGTGGATTGTATCAGTGTGAAATCAAAATACCAAAATGCATATATTGCTATATTCTTTTTAGAAATATTCTAAACGACCTTTTGAGCTCAGCATTATGAGTTTTTCCCCCAAAAAATGCTTTTCCATATTTTAAATGAATAATGCACAACAATAAGATAGTTTTTTTTCTTTTCCTTTTAGAGGGATAAAGTCAAAAACTCAAAGTTCAAATGTGGGATTCTATTTGTTGTGTGTGTGTGTGTGTCATAATTCATGTGTTCCTTTTCCACCATCACCGCCATTTTCAAAACCACCGTTCAAGACAGCAGAGAGAGTAGCAGTATTGTTGCCCTTCAATCCCACATCTTGAATAGACTTGATCGACAAACTTTTGCTTTTGCCATTGAGCTACATCGTCTTTGGAATGAAGATATGGATAAAGAGCTCTCAGAAGTGCCAATGTTTTTTCACCTCCATATATTTCACCAGATGCTACATATATATGAAAGTAATTACCAAAACCCAATCCCTCAACATCAGGCCAACCTCCTCAGAAGTTAGTGGACATCTTCCTTGATTTCTTTACTTGTCAGGAATTTTCATCTGCATATCAAGCTGAAATAGTTAACTGTAAGGCAGGCTCTAATTGTTTTTGTTCATATTGAGATTGAAGTTTTATATTAGGATGATTGTCTCACATGTAAAGTTTTCCACCACTTTAGTATTAACCTAAAGTCTTTTGTCTCTCTTTCCTCCACCATAATACCATCCAGATAAAGCTAGCATATTGGGCTCGAATCTATTGATTGTAAATTCATTATCAGCAAGAGTTCTCCCGTCATATATATGATATCAAATGAATTATATCTCACAGCATTGTGAATTTGAGTATCTTTTCTTTCTATATTCAATTACTTTCAATGAAATAACTTAGCAAACAATCATCCCATAACATCCCATCCAACATGACAAAAGACCAAACAGAGAGACATCATGATAACAAATGTCTGAAAAAAATAACAACTATGAATTTATGAATGCAGTAGATATTAATAGCTTTCATACCTAAAATGCAAGGCAACAAAATGCTTGTTTTTCCATTCTCATCCTTTCAACCAATTTTCTGCCCATCTCAATTGGAAAGGTAAACTTCAAAGCATGGAAATTAACTCTACATCTCAGTTTTTGTAACTGTGTGTGAAGTTGATTTGAGAGTAATCAAACTTTGTAAGCTGAACAGCCTGCACCTGAGAAATAGAGGGATGGGATGGAAATGGCTGGTCTGTGTGAAGGAGGTGGAGGTGGTTTGTTTGAGGGAAAGAGAGGAGTGGACTGAGAGAGAGAGAGAGAGAGAGAGAGAGAGAGCAGGAGGTAGGAAAGGAGTGAACTGGGGCTGTTTTGCTGTGATTTGAATGTGAGGAGTGAGTGATTAGAGTTGACGTGAACTCGATTGTTGAAGAGGGTTGCGGTCAGTTGAAGGGAGTGAAGGTTTTTGTTGTGGTTTGAAAGTGAGAAAGAGAGAAGGTGTTGCGGTGAGAAGCTAGGTGGAGAAGATGGAGGCGCGGTGATGAGTGGAGGTGAGAAGAGGGGTGCATCTGGTAAGGTGTGGTTGTGTATCTGGATTGGGACAGGGGAGGGCGGTGGAGTAGTAGAAGAGTGGTTGGAGATGTCCGGTCAGAACATAGCTGAGGTAGGTTGAAGCGTGAGCGGAGGTGAGTTGCTGTGAGATGAAGGTGAGGATTGGTAGTGGAGCTCCGGTAGTTTTAATCTGGCGGGTTGAAGGTGAAGCGGTGCGAAGGTTATCAAAAGTGAGAGAAGAGTGGGTAACTCTAATGGTTTGCTTGGAGGGGAGGAACGACTGTGGTATGGATCTGGTAGGATGAAGGTGAGGTTGTGGAATGGCAACCAAAGGTTGAGTGAAAGAGAGTGGAGCGGGTGTATGTGGTGGAGAAGATGAGGGTTGCGGGTTGCTTGAGAGAAAGAGAGGCGGTGGTTGAAGGTAGGGTTCTAGTTTTTTTTTTTTGGTAAGGTCTTGTTTTCAACTCGATGATTACATTGAATAAGGCATGGACTTCAATATTTGAAACCCTTGCTTGCTTTTTCCATAGAGCATGCCTACATCTTAATGAAGATTGATGCATGTCCAAAAACCAAACTAAAGTCAATTACACTTCAAAAGTTATGAAGATCATAAAACAAATAATAGTAAATAAATAAAAACTAAAAATAAAAATTGATTGCTAAAACTATAGAGAAATTTGGGTTGCCTCTTGAAACTTTTTTCTCCTTCTTCAACTCGCATCAATTGGATTCCTATGACTCAATTTTGCCATGTTCTCCACTTGGAGACCTTCATAGAAAGGTTTGAGTTTATGACGATCCACTTTGTGATGCTTGCTATTGAAAACTTCCAATCAATCTTTTCCACTAAGTTTGAAAACTTTCTATGCTAAGCAATCAACAACATCAGTAAAATAGATAGAATTAACATCATTAGGACAATTTATGTCATCATAAATATTAAACTTAATAATTTTACCACCAAATTTTATTGTTAGTGTACCATCATGGACATCAATTTTAATTTCGTCCTCGATGTTTTTAGAAATAACCTTCCTAGAAGAATTAGTGTAGAATAATAATCATCTTCGTCCATATTAAGTTCATAAAAATCAGCTTGAAAAACTAATTCATTTACTTGAACCAAAACATCTTCTAAAACTCCTTCAGTGTACACATTAGACTTATCAGCAAGTTGCGAAATCACACATATTTTTCTTAATAGACAAGTATTCAAAGAATAAATAGACAGGAGCATGATATTTGTTGAAGCTCCTAGATCTATCCTCGCTTTCTCAATTCTTACTTTACCATTTTTTTCTGGAGGATAACTGAATCGTTTTCTCCCATAATACTTTTTCGTTGCCTTCTAATTTCCTCTTGTCAGTGCAAAACTCCTTGAGAAACTTAGCATAACGAGGTACTTGTTTAATTGCATCAAGTAAGGGAATATTTATCTCTATCTTCCAAAAAGTTTGAAAGATTCCCTTCTCTCTTTCCTCCTTTTTGGATTCACTCAATCCTTTAGGGAACGGAGGACGTGTTACATAAACTTTCGATCGTTCTCTATTAAAGCCATCATACTGGTCAGAGTGAGGTTGAGGGCTAACTTCCTTCTCAATTTCTTCCCCACAGTTGCCTTGCTTCATCTTGCTAGGTTCTTTCAATTCATTCCCACTTCTCAAGGTAATTACACTAACATTTTGTTTTGGATTAATAATAGTTTGTGAAGGCAATTTACCTTGAGATTCCAATCTGTTCACAATTGATGCCAATTGACTCACTTGAGTCTCCAAGTTCTTAATGCCCGTCCTCATCTCCTGTTGAAATTGTTGTGCATCAGTTTCAAGTGATTCAACATTTTCTTCCAAGGACATACTTGAATTTGAAGAAGATTACTGCATTGGAGGCATAGGTTGTCTAGGCTTGAATTGCTAGAACTGCTGGAATTGTGGTCTTGTCTGATAACTAAAGTTAGGATGATCTCTCCATCCTAGGTTGTATATATTTTAATAAGGATCATACTTGGCTTGAGATGGACCTGAAAATCTTCCAACGACATTAGCCTGCTCAAAAGAATCTTCTTGAATAGTAGGACACCTATCAGTTGGATGGCCAGTAGCAACACAAATTCCATAAGGGTTAACCAGATGTATATTTCCTACAACCATTTGTTGAATAAGAGATGTTAAATTCGCTATTTGATTTTCAAAAGAAGATACATTTACCTCATTCAACCTTTTCAAAAGTGGCGTCTTTTCTGAATCCAAATTAGTGTGTGTTAGCAGCCATCATCATTCTCTCTATTAGCAACAATCCATCATAGAAATATTGAATAACTGTTTAGAAATCCCATGTCAAGGACAACTTGCACACAGTTGCTTGAATATTTCCTAATATTCGTAGAGGGTTTGTGTGTCTTTCTATTTGATTCCACATACCTCTCTTCTAATTTTTGCAACTCTTCAAGCTAGGAAAAATTTATCAAGAAATAATTTTACCATCCCTGTCCACGTTGTTACAGGACCTGGTGGTAGATGGAATAAACAATCCTTTGCCCTATCAATTAATAAGAATGGTAAAGCTTGAAGCTTGATTTATTCTTTAGTCACTCGTCACAGCTTCATGCTTGAACACACCACATGGAATTCCTTGAAATGCTTGTGAGGGTCTTCATTATCAAGACCATGGAATTCATGTAGCTAAGGGATTAATCAAGATTTCAACTAAAAACCTACTTCTAAAACTAGATATTGAACGTAAAGTAGCTGCTGATTTTCATTGGGTGCAGCCAATTTCGTAAAGCTTTTCCTTCATTGGCCATTGCTTGTTCTAGCTCCGTTTCAGAATCGTTGGATGAATCACTCGATGAATCGTTTGATGAATGAGTCGGGTCAACTTTTAAATTCAATCTGGGTGATGAAGATAGAGATGCTTGTTTGATCAACTTAGTTTCCTTCCTCAATCTTTGAGGCATAAAAAAATAAAACAATAATAAAGAAAATTAAATCTAATTAAGACCAATTCCCCGGCAACGGCGTCAAAATTTGATGGGCGTCAAAATTTGATGTGCGTCAAATCCAACAAATAATAATAACTTGCTCTAGAAAAATAAATTGTGATAGCAGTAAGCAAGAACGAATCCATAGGTATTGGTCATATTGATTCTTCAAGAGATTTTAAAAATAAATTTAAAAGACGGGGATATTGAATTTTGAGTGTGAAATAAATTTGAAATAAAACAATTGCAGAGAATTAAGATGATGAAATACCAAATTAAACAAGTGTCTATCTCAATGTATAATCTTAGTATTGATTTATTTAATTGATTATGGATGCAAAGATAAAATCATTTAATCTTTTAAAGCCATGAGTTCTAAATACCCGGTTCGCCAAGTCGTCATCTCGTCTAAATTTGAAATAACATTTTAGCAGAAGAATAATTATATTTCTAGTTTGGAAACATTTAACTAAATAATTGAAAAGTTGATAAAACTCAAATTTCTCCAAAATTGTTTAAATCATACTGTTAAACAGTATCTAATAAAGAAAACTTTTGACAATCTCATAAATTCTCAAACATAAATATTCAAACTGGAATAATAATATGATCTAATTATTTAATTATTATTTCCACATGCCATCCATCAATCGCCACCACCTCAGATATCTGCAATATTTGTTAAAAATGAATGAACATTTCATAGAAATACTTAGTAGTGTAACGCCCCGAGCACTAAATACTCGAAACGCCACTACTTTCTTTCAAACTCATTTTTTTTTCTAAATAATAATAAATTTAGCGGAAAAATAACTAGATATTTAAACTTTGCAATAAAATATTATAAAAATCCTCCAACCAAGATAAGTTCAAGTTTTTTTTTTTCAACAATCGATAAAATAAAAATTCATATGAACGTTAAATTATAAAGTTGAACTTTCAAATAAAACATTTATTTATTTCCTTGCCACTTGTTTCCATCAGTCGACACCGCTTCCGAAGTTTGCAAAAATTGTAAATAACGGGATGAGTATTTCAAAGAAATACTCAGTAAACTCATTACAAAATAATTCATTTATTCTATAAATTACACATAAACATGAAATCATGCTAAACATATCTTTTGCATAACATCATAAATATAACACATAAGTGCGGAAAAGTGGCCTCGTCTTGTCTTCTTTCAACATGCAAATGTGCATGAGAGTTATAGCCCTTATAACATTTCTTCTTTTCTTACCCAAGCCATTTTCGGGAGAGTCTTGGCCCATCTTACCCCTTATGGCTAATTACATGATCACATCATCACTCTTCTCATAACATCAAATATGATTTACACAATTTCAGATTCACATGAAATCATAGATAAATAAATTATTAGATATGAGTCTACCTCAAAAGCTAATGAATTCGAGTCGAGCAAGGGAAACTTCAATTCTCTAACTTTCCGTTCGCGTTGTCTAGCCAAAAAAAAAAAAAAATTTAAGTTAGAAGTTTGAAATAAATTTGAGTGTTTTTACACAAAATAAAATATTGGGGACTAACTCGGATATTTTAAATAAAATTGAAATTTAAAGAACTGAGACTTAAATAAAATTTTCAGAAATAAAGAAAATGGGCCTGAAACGAAAAGTTTTAAAAACTATAGGGCTAAAGATTTACACTTTAAAAAAATAAAAAATAAAAAGATTGAACTGAAACATTTTTGAAAGGTGAGGGATTTAGGGGTAATTTTGGAAAATAAATTTTGATTTGAGTCGAAGAGAATTGTTACCTAAATTCTGCAGGAGATCGTGGGGGAAGGAAAAATGTGAGTTGAGAAGGTGATTTATAGGTAATTTCTGGGAAGCTGAAGGAGTTAGAAACTGAATGTTCTTGATTGTGATGGTAAATGAGAGGTTGCAATGTTCATGAATATGGAATTGATGAGGGTAAATGAGATGTTGCAATGTTCATGAATATGGAATTGATGAGGGTAAATGAGGGTTGCAATGTTCATGAATATGGAATTGATGAGGGACGTTTCCAGAATTTGAAAAAAAAATGAAAATTGAAGACTGTACATGATGAATTTTTCATTGAATGAGGAATCACTGTTGAGACGTTTGGGAAAACGACTTTGCATTTGGCTGGGATTACACATTTTGTATGGATTGAGTTAAAAATAATAATATCGAAATACAGGAAATTTGGATAAAATAATTCGATTTAAAATGAAATAGTAACGTTGGACAAATTTTAAAATCGCAAATCGGACTTAAAGATTTAAACGAATTTGAATTTCTATCTTAAAATAATTTAATTGGCTAGACGAACACGTTTTAATTAAAATTGGGTGAAGTCGTAGCGATACATATTAATAAATTTAACTTTGGAAATTTTCGATCACTACAAGTAGACTCATCGCCAATTAATTAATCTACATCAAAATTGAACATATAAACATGTAAATCATATAGTGACATCATAATCATAGCCTTTCGTAACATAGGGTGTGAGTAGTCTCATCTCATGCATTAAAGCATATAAGTTATGTCAAGCATAGAAATATCATAGTCTCGTCTCTTCTCTTCTCATGAAATAAAATGCATATAAGTTATGGCATACTTCATAACATTAAATATTTCATAAGAAATATATTCTCACCTCGTATCATGCAATAAATGCATTTAAGTCACATAAAAT
This sequence comes from Ligustrum vulgare, assembly GCA_963555705.1. Taxonomy (NCBI): domain Eukaryota; kingdom Viridiplantae; phylum Streptophyta; class Magnoliopsida; order Lamiales; family Oleaceae; genus Ligustrum; species Ligustrum vulgare. Next base: position 32,721,670 of record OY743173.1, on the reverse strand, counting down.
ATATATACATTTAAATGCAATTAAAATATAAACCAATTAATAGAGGCGAGTCAACATTAAACTTAACGATTGATTTCAATATTAATCTAAATCTCTGTATGCCTCGTCTAGCCAAATAAAAAAATAGAATTATATTAGTCTTTAGAAATTTTAAGATTTTAAAATTAAAAATAAAAAGCTTAGGAAATAAGCTGAAAGTCTAAAATAATCAATTTTGAAAGTTTGGGACTAAAACAGGTTTTTAAGAAATTAAAGAGGCTTAAATAAAATGCTGCTTAAAATAATCAGGGACTGAAATAACAGATTTTAAAACTAAGGCCTAAACTTAAAACATTTTAAACACTGCAAGGACTGAAATAAATATTTTTAAAACTTAGGGACTAAAAGAACAATTTTAAAAATTATAACAATACACTCTCTCTCTAGTTTTAGAAATCAGAAAGTAAGGAGAGAGAGAGAGAGAGAGAGCGACGGGCGATGACGATGCCAAGGCTGCCAGCCTCTCCCAGCGTGGTGCCGCCATCACGTGGTGGCGTCGGAGTGTGGTGTGTGGTAGGGTTAAGGTTTAGTGATTTTGGTGCGATGTGGTGCTTAAACCGAGGCAAACCGAGAAGAAGTTCATGGTTTTCCGGCATGGTTCGACAACAATGTGGCAGTCAAGGTAAGGGATGAGCTTTCTTGGTCTATTTCTGGGTTTCACTTCTTGGTTCTTCAGTTTGATTTGGCATGGTTTGATGGATTTTGAAGATGGGCAGTGTGTGCGCGATTAGGGTGATGTCTCAGTAAAGGACGGTGTTCGTTGTGGTGGTGTGTATAGCGGACATGCACAGGATTTGGTTGGGTTCGGTGGTGAAATGGAAGTAATGGAAATGGTGGTGCTCGATCATGAAGAGTAGTGCGAAGTCAATTATGGTTGTGCTTGATGTCAATGAGATGTATGAACCAAGAACCATGGTGTCAAGACATGAGATTGGGTGTGAACGAGTATCTGGAATTGTAGTGGTGTGTGCACAATTGAATTTTCCAAGCAAATCAGTAACGAGAGAGAGAGGAGTTTACTGAGAATTTTGAGTTGCTGTAGTGAGTGGGCTCTGAAGGTGAATGGAAATATAATGATGGAATAGGTTAGTGTTGGAGTGTTGTAACTGTGGAAGGACTTCTCTTTAGATAGACGTAGGTGAGGAAAAAATGGATGGTGTTGTTATCATGATTTGCCAAGATAATTGAGAAATCAAATCTTGAAATTTAAAGAATGATAAACTCAGATATTTTAAATTTTCAAAACAAATAAATTGGAATTTGAAAAAGAATTAAAATATGGTTTTAAAATAAAATTATGAATTTTTGGACTTAAAATCGAATTAGACTAAAAAATTTTTTTATTGACTCAACAATAAATAACATGGCTAGACGGCGCGCTTAAATTTTAAAAAAGATGGTTAAAACCATAGCAAAAAGTTTTTAAGAAAATAAAATATTCATTTAATAATTAACTAGAAAAATTTCGGTCGCTACAAAACTTCTCTAAAGTGGTTATGGTTGTTGATACGATCTAACAACCTATGTCTCATTATTATCTCGATAATCAAGAGACTATTGTTGATTATTTCCAAATCAATAAACAACCCTAGATACAATCTTAGGATTTAATTTGCCAATAACATTAATCTTTAGATAGACTACCAATTTTAACCAACAAATACACACTCGTGATTCATTTAAGTTAGGTTATATATATTCATAACATAAATCGAAATCAATTTAAAATCAACTATAATATTTGCCACTTGTATTAGAAAATTTAAATGATTACGGATTTAGATTTCTAATTAACAAAGTGTTGATTCGAAAAATTAATCAACGTTAACCTTTCATTTTTTTTATATAAAAATGGCCTAAACAAACAGCCAAATTAGTAAAAGAAAATTATTTAACATTGGGCCAAGAAATTAGAAATGACCCAATGCCCTCCTGACTGGCTAACCCAAATAATCAATGTCCCAAACAAACGCCCAAACCAAATTACTTTGCAGTCTCTTCTTTTTCCCCTCTCCTTTTGAGGGTTATTCCCCCCTTTTAATTTTTTAATTTATTTTCTCTCTGAAATCCCTAATTGTCTTTATATTCGTAAGAAGATGCAATAGCAGAGGTTGAAAGCTTGAAGCAACAACAAGCATTAACGCAACAATCTCTCTATGACCCCAGTCTTTTTGCTCATCCTCATCAGGTTTCTTTTTTTTATATATATATATATTTTGATTGTATTGTTCAAATTAGATTTTGGCCTTTGGGTAAATTTATTTATTTAATTTCGACATGGATAAATTTTATGTTCATTCATTTCTAGAAGATCATGCGAGGCTTCTAACTTTTAGTGTCTATGGCTTTTAAAAAAAATACGAGAGGTATGTGGAAAGTCAATGTTTGATGAATTATGTTGATTGAAAGATTGGAGATTAGATTTAAATTAACTTGTTCGAGGACACCAGCAAGAGAAAGCAAAAATATTCAAGTACTGAGCTCTCTTTAGCTCATATATTGCTTTGTTAAGCATTCTTCAAACCTAAAATATAAATGAATCAATATTGGGTATTTTACTGTTTGAGTGGTTTTCTTAAATTAGAATGGATTAATCGTGACTTTGCTTCGTCTTCAACCATTCCTTTTCCATTCCACAGTCCGAAACAAAAATCGCAGTAGTGAATTATTTATGCCCTATATTTTGTTCGAGTATCTTTTTTGTTCCATTCGTCTTCTATTACTTTTACCCCGAGTCAAAAAATCGATTAGTCCTTTTTTTAGTCGACCAACTCGTTACACAAATTAGTGAATTGATTAGTGGACTGAGATGAGGAATTTTTTTGTTCGAATCAACGAAAATCGACAAATTATTGGAATGAATTAGTGAATTGGTTTGTCCATCGTCCTCCAAATTTCAAAAGGTAATAATTTCTATTTTAATTCTTTAATCTTTATTATTTGTCAATTTGTTAAATTTTTAAGCTGATAAATTAAATGTACAATGTATGTGACAGTTAAGATACAATGAAGGAGTTTGGAGCTGAAAGAAGAAAATGGAAGCGAAAGGTGGAGGCAATTGTCAAAGTCAACCAGGTGATATTGATAATTGTTTTTGTAGCAACAAAAAAAGAGGTCTGCAAGAAACAACAATTATATTGGAGAATGTGGTGATTAATGAACAATAAAATGTGAACGATAACAACAATTTGAATGAATCGTCTGGGAAAGAGGAACTAACTAAATCTGATAGTGAAAAAGAATTAGAGGACAACGATAAATATAATGTTCAACAAGAAGATTTAAAGCGTGAGGCTTATAGCTATTTCTTAAAGTCGTGTATGAAGCTTGAGAAATAACTGGAATTCAATGAACATTCAGACATCAGTACAGATTACTTGTGTTCAGAATTATTATGTTTAAAGTGCTATTTACCATGTGAAGCAACGAGAGCAATCGAAGTGCTACAATATTTGAAGAAGATGGATGATTGTTTCCCAAATGCTTATGTTGCTTACAAAATTTTGCTAACCATACCGGTTACAGTTGCAACTGCAAAAAGAAGTTTCTCCAAATTAAAGTTGATCAAGACTTACCTCCGGCCAACTATGTCACTGGAGAGATTGAATGTATTAGCTATGTTGTCAATTAAGAAAGAAATGGTTGAACAATTAGATGATACTAGTTTGATTTAATACGTTTGCTTCTAAAAATGCAAGACGGGTAGTGTTTTAGTGAGTCAGTGGTAAATATAAATTGTTTTGCTATGTCACTGGAGAGATTGAATGTATTAGCTATGTTGTCAATTAAGAAAGAAATGGTTGAACAATTAGATGATACTAGTTTGATTTAATACGTTTGCTTCTAAAAATGAAAGACGGGTAGTGTTTTAGTGACTCAGTGGTAAATATAAATTGTTTTGCTAAGTCTTACTAATTTTGAATACTAAATACAATGTATTGAGTTTCACATAATAAATGAACTAATCATTCCAATTGATTATTGACAAATTATTATGGAGATGGGCACTTCATTTATTCATGTTGTTGCGTGACTTCACCTTCGTTCTTAGGTAAGTAATGGCTTTTCCTGCTCATTATGTGGATAATTGAAAATGATTGTGGCCTTGTTGGGTTATATGACTAAATCATTGTCGGCTTATATGATTATGACTCTGTCAGTCTTTTATGTTTTTTACTTTATATATGTTACTGAATAATATAGTTAATTTTTTGGTGAGAATTAATTCAATTACATTTGAAATAAATGAATAATTTTATTAAAAAAAATTCTATGTTAATTGGACAGCGAGAAAATTTAGCCCCCGCCCCAGCTTCCACCCTAGGCTTCACAACTCACAGGACTGACATTGTTTCGCTCCATTCTCTTGCGCCTTTCAGTCGTCCAAGAAAGAAGTCCGAATTGTGGCCAAAATAAAAAATAACATCCAGCCCATTTTCTTTCTTTTAAAACGACTACTACTTGGGCTCTAGTAAAGTTCAACAACAGCTGGCTTAAGAAGGAAAAATGAAGGAGTCCATGTATGGAATAATCACTTAGAGATAAGGATTTATTTAGTTTCCTTGTTTGGGTGGAATTCTATTCTTTCCCTAAAATAAATAAAAGACAAATATTTCAATGAAATAAATAATTTCTCTTAATGCTTCTGCCCATTTAGTAGATAAGCGTGGACCCAATGACTAGCTTTTTTTCTTCAAAAATCACCCCATGTAAGTCAAGTCTTCCCAAAACAATAAGACGTGACCACGATTTAAGCAAAGACGACTTTTGATTGTGCACCTTTTGATATTTTAACTTCTTCTTTCAATTTGTGATATTGAATTTAATTTGATCCAACTTTTTCATCTAATCCACAAAGCATGAAATGCAATTAATATCCATAACTTAAGAAATTAAAATCATTAGATTAAGAGAAAACATCCCAAATTAAACAATAATTACGTATTCTATCAAAAATCTCTGATATTTTCATAAAGGTACTTCCAAGAACAAAATTTCAACAATCAAGAGTAGCACTTGGAGTTAAAGAACATCACATTATGGGAGAGAATGTGAAGGTTAATTAATGCGAAATGGCAAAAGTTGAAAATTAGTGAAAACCTATTCTGTTGTATTCTCTCTCCACTCTATCTGTAGAACCTCCCTTTCTCATCCCTCCAGTCTGTAGAAAATGTCTACTCATCCAAATCTTTAAGACCTCTCTGCTATGTAAAATACGAACCCCCACTTCTTCAAAGTTCTGTTGAGTATTGATGGGTGATTGAATTTATTTATTGGGTGGATAAATGAATGCTATCTTGATCAGTTGTGGACTAGTAATCTTGCCTTGTATTAGTTGATTTCAAGTCTCTAATTAAATAGGTGGATTACGTGTCCATAATTACCATCTCAATTTCAATTTTTTGTACTTAGAAACAAAATTCGTGAGCCCTAAGTTTTGCCAAATGAAAGTTCATGAAATTTATTACATAGACAAGAGGAAAATTGAGATAGAACAGATAGAGACTTAAGATTGAGTTTCTGGATTACGAATTCATGGAAGTGAGAGCGGAGAAATTGGCAGCTCGATGTTCCCTTTATTCCCGCCTTGGAAGGAGTAGCTGAAATCTAATCTTCTTTAATGCTACAACTACTTCTTTCATGTTCACCCTCTCATTGGCACTTTCCCTGGTGCAATTTAAACCAAGTTCCATTAAAGATGACAAACATTTCAACTTTCCAGTGAAGTGTTCTTCTTCCGGCCCCAACAAGTTCGAATCTATAATTCGAGTAATTGCATTGGGCATAGAATCATTTATCCAGCTCCTTAGGCTTACATCACCTGAAAAATTTTCACTGCTTGGTTTCTTTCTTGTAAATACTTCCATTAACATAATCCCGTAGCTATAAACATCACATCTAGTTGACACCCATCCTTCCAATCCGTACTCTACACAAGCATTATGAAATTAATTAGTTTTATTAAGTTTGGTTACACTATATTATAAGTTTATTGTAAAGTACTATCCCATGTCTAAAAAAATACCTAGAATGAATCAGAATTTTAATCGGATAGACTAAACTTGTCCTAAATGCTCAAGAGAGAATACTGGAGTAAATTAGGAGCTTACCTGGTGCGATGTAACCCAATGTTCCCAGGGTTGTGGTGTATGCATTGCTTTCTCCTTCACCCAATAACTTGGCAATTCCGAAATCACTCAAGTGGGCAACCATATCTTCGTCGAGTAGAACATTACTTGGCTTCAAATCACAATGAACAATAGGTGTAGAGTAACCATAGTGCAGATATTCCAATGCGCATGCTACGTCTATCAATATGTTAATTCCTTGCAAGACATCCAAGACGTAGTTGTTTGAATACAACAACTTCTCGAGGCTTCCATTAGACATGTACTCAAGTACCAAGGCCTTGAAATCTAGGTTGGAGCAAGTACTAATGACTTTGCACAAATTTCGATGGCGAAGATTTCGCAATGCCTCACATTCTACGTCGAAACTCTTGAATGCGTTTTGTAGATGCAAATGGAACACCTTTACAGCCACTTCCCTTCCATTATTAAGAGTCCCTCTATAGACAGAGCCAAAACTCCCAGTGCCAAGCAAATGGCTCTCATTATACCCTTCAGTGGCTTGCATAAGTTCATAATATGAGACCCGTAGTGTTGTGCCAGGTTCAAAGTCTACTGTCTTTTCCACCATTTTTTTCCTTCGGTATCTTCTAATTGCATATGCCAAAGCCATGGCGATTAAAACTAGTACTATAATCCCGAGCAAAGAAAATTCAACTCCTGGTGTCACTTTTCTTCTCTTATGTTTACCAATTGGACATGATGGGAGACCATATATAGGATCACCACACAATCCTTCGTTGGAAATGTTCAAGTATGTGAGATACTTAAGTTTCTCCAATGACTTGGGGATATTCCCAGAAAGATTGTTGTAAGATAGATCGAGTCTCTCCAGATTCAGCAACTTACCCATTGACTCCGGAATAGATCCTTGCAGTGTGTTTTGTGCTAAGGAAAGATTAATCGAGCTCTGTAAATCTCCTATTGTTGTTGGAATGCTACCTGAGAATCGATTGACTGATAGATCAATAAGAGTTGCAACCTTCAAATTCCCTATTTCTTGAGGGAGAGAGCCGCTCAAAAAATTTGAAGATAGACTCAATTCAAGAAGATCGTTCCTGAGCCATAGGCTTGCAGGTATTCCGGAGGTCAATCTATTGCTGCCTAAATATAGAACCCTTAGTGCAGTAATATTCCCTATGCAGTTTGGAATAGCACCTGTTATTAGATTTTCGGACAACAGCAATTCGAATAAATTTTGAAGTTCACAAAGTGTGTCTGGAACAGATCCACCTATCTTATTTTTGTGAAGATCTAATGATTGAAGCTTCCGCAAATCCACCAGAGTTGTTTGAAATGATCCCGTCAACTCGTTGTCATACAGATTTATCAATATCAAACTGCTGAGATTTCCCATTTCATTTGGGATGCTACCTCGGAGATCACAACTATAAGCGGAAAGATATTGAAGAGAAGAAGAAAGATTTCCAGCTGAAGCTGGAAGAATACCATTCAAAGGATTATTAGCAAAAATCAATTTTGTTAAATATCTACAGCTTGTCAATGAAGTGATGAAGCTCAATTCTGGAGATTCATTTATAAAATTGTTGTCACCCAAGTTCAAAATTTCAAGGAATCCCAAATCCCCTAGGAAGTTGGGAATTGGACCAGTAAAATTGTTTCCAGACAGGTCTATTGTACTGAGTTGAGAAGAATTTGAAATTAAATTTGGCATTCTTCCGTGGAAATTATTTCTGTCAAGAAAGAGTAGTTCAAGATTAGGAAGTTCATAACCCAAACTCAATGAATCAAGGTTGCCTGAAAGTTGATTGCCCGAAACTACAATCACTAACAATGTTGAGATGTTGAAGATTCTTGGGGGAATAGAACCGCTTAAACTATTATAGTTTAAATAAAGATACTCCAAGTTGTAAAGATTGCCAATCTCGTGTGGGATCGCACCTACGAAATTTCAAAGTGCTCAAACTGATTTATAAAAATAAATACAAAAATCAAACATGTTTGATTCTAACCGAGAGTTACCATATAGATTGCATGCACCAAAGTTAATATGTTGCAATGATGATATGTTAAAGATACTGGCTGGTATAGACCCCGTAATTAGAGAATTATTTCGCAGGCTCAACTCCTTGAGGTTTTCCAGGTTACCCAATTCATGGGGAATTGCACCTGTCAAATTATCAGCATAAGTAAATTATATTGTGAGAAAACAAGAATTGGTCTAAAGTAGTAAATACTACACCTGAAAAATTATTTAAACTAAGAAATAAAATCTGAAGCGTCCTTATTCTCCCAATTTCTGGTGGAATGGCTCCACTAAATTTGTTGTATGACAAAGAAAGCTTCTGAAGTTGTGAACATTCTGATAGACCAGAAAGAATTTCGCCACCCAACTCATTAAAAGATAGTAAAAGCCCTTTGAGTCTTGGAAGACCAGTGCATATGTCAAGAGGGAGATGACCAGTTAAGCTATTCCCTGTAAAGGAAAGAATTTCCATTGTCGATACGTTGAAGATCCTAAATGGTATTAGACCAGTAAGCCTATTATATTGCAAACTAAGTGTTCTCAAGTTATAAAGCTTTCCAATCTCTTGAGGGATTTTCCCTTGCAGATTATTGCATGACAGATCCAGATTCTGGAGAGTGGATATGTTAGAGAGAGAAGGTGGGATCAAACCGGTAAAACTGTTATTCCCAAGATTCAAAAGTTGAAGTTTAGGTAAGAAACAAAACAATGAAGGAATTTCGCCACTCAAATTGTTGAAACTGATGTCAATGATTTTTAATCGTCGAAGTTGAATCAACTCTTGCGGCAGACTATCATGAAAATAATTTCTGCTTAAGTCCATAGAAGCAAGAAATGACAGATTTCCCAATTGGGATGGGACGTTTCCAGTAAGATTCATGCTGGAAATATTTAATCCAGTCACTCTTTGGTGGCGAAGACCACAAGTAACTCCAACCCAGAAACAAACAGAAGTAGAATCCGACCAGTTATTCAATAAAATGTGTGAAGGTTCTAAATTGATGTGGGTTATTAAGGCGAGAAGAGAAAATCGATCACTGGTAATACTGGGTGTTGCCATTACACACTGCACCAATATAATTGCTTGAACAAAATAATTAGCCATCTGCATGGGTGTTTTTCTTGCTGCAGCCAACAATGCAAGAATGGATATATATATTTATATACATACATATAGTTCATGACTTCATTCGGTGGATCACGGAAACAAAAGACAGACGAATTAAACTGGTTGTACCCCTGCTGTACAGCAGGGGGTACCGACCAGAGAGAAAAAAGGGTGGTGGGGCCCCAAAAAAAGGGGCCCCACCCCCATGTATGTGAGGGGCGGTACCCCAGGCGGTACCGCCCCTGCGGTACAACAAGCATATCTCAAAGACGGACAGGAAAAGAAGTCATTATATTAATATATATATACATAGTATACACTAGAGAATATTTTACTTTTGGAGTCTTGACTTCTTTCTTGTCTGCCTTTTGTTTCCGTGATCCACTGAATGAAGTCATGAACTAACAATGGAGGAAAGTGCAGAACAGAATAAGGATTGAGAATAAAAATAGTGATTGATTAGTTAATTTCCACACGGCATCAGCCATCAATTGGTTAATTATTCAAGCCTACCTTATTTGACAATTTCCACGCAGCATTGAAGTAGATAAAGTAATTTATTTACTTTTCTTCATACTGTTCTTTTGTCGGTGAACTGTTATTTTTAAGGTAATGTTAGCGTGTAGAATGTTCATATTGACGAGGGACGTGTGCATATTGAAAATTTACTGACCTAAATGACGCTACAATTGTCTCCGTATCATTAATTTCTTAGCAAAACAGAGTGAGTATAACCCACCATATACAATCATCTAAAGTAAGAAGCATTCTACAATTACTTATTTAGACAACCTAAGTACATAATTTTTTTCCCATGGTTATCAGTCATTCTACAAGTTTTGCATGACCTTGATGGTAAGGAATCCCAAAGTTTTATTATGAGTGCTAGAGAGCAATGATTTTTTATTTTATTTTTTTACATATATCTACATCTACAATCCATCTTAATCTTATCTTAATCTTAATCTTAATCTTAATCTTAATATATATAATAACAACAAAGTTGGCTAAATTTTTTCCTCCAAAACCAATAAGTATTTTACCTTTTTTCAGTTTTTTAAGCAAAAATAAATTTGATATTTGTATTGGATAAATGCAGCCGCCATATGAATCAAGGAATGTGTGAATTGGAATATTAAGTTTATTTAATGGATATGGTATGAGTGTCTTTATTTACATTTTTGTTTTTTGTTTTCATTAAATTGGTAAATGTGTATGCACTTTAATTAAGGTTTAATTAAAGGTATTACACAATGATATATTTTACAATTTTTTTTTAAAATTTGCAATAAAAGGGATGATTACTTCTTTGTATATATATAAAAAAATAATTTAGATAACTTGGTTAAATTACTTATGATATAATGTTAATTTCTTGATCTCATATTCCAAAGTTATGATTGTTTATGCATGGGTCCATAAAAATATTGTTATTATATGAGGTATAATATTTATTTTTTTTCAAAAATGAGCACTTTATTACAATTTCGTGTCAGTCAAAAAATATTATGTCAGTTTTAAGAATAAAATTAATTAGGTTATTTAGTTATAATAATAGATTTTAAATTTGAAATCTGTGTAATAATATGTGTTTTTTTTATTTAATATTTTACAATTTTAATTTCATTACTAAAAATTAGTAATTATTCTTTTGATTTTCTGTAATATAGGATAAATCGTCTATATGTAACGTTATAGATTGAGTATGAAGAAAAATGAATGAGTATTTAATAAATAATAATTCAAAAATTGGTCATCGTTTTGTTATTGCAAAGAAGTACTTAACTTTTTGCCTTTTAATTTTGATTGTTATATTTTTGGTTTTATTTATTGTATTTATCATAATTTAATTTTTTAAAAAAATGAAGGTAAAGTACAAGTTTTAAACATGTTTCAAGAATAAAATTAATTAGGTTATTTAGTTTTAATGATAGATTTTAAATTTGAAATGTGTGTAATAATATGTTCTTTATAATTATTCGTGAGTACCATATTTTCGTTTAGCAAATAAGGAGCACAGTCATATTAGAAACTTTCTATAAATTATCATTATTAGTATGATTTAAAAAAAAAAAATTCATTTCGTGTTTCAGTTTTAATATGTTATTTTACTTTTTTTACGATCCTTGAATAGATGTCATTGAAGAAGTTGTTGCTACGGATGGGATTGATCTGAGAGTTGCAAAGCATATGGACATCATTTTTGAGCTGAACACGACATAATTAATATATTTTATTTTTTTTAAATATTCATAAAATTTTACAAATATTCATACAAATTTTATTTTATTTTTAATTATTCTTACAAATTTTACAAAATATAATTCTTACAAGTTTTGGTCAATTTAATATCAATTTAGATTTTTTAGGAATTGAAAGATTATTATCCATCTAAAATCGAATTTTTGATTGGCCGGTTTCTTCAGTTTTATTTTTAACTTTTTTTTCTTATAAAAAATAATATATTTAATATTTTCAATTTTTTTTGTCACGTGCAACGCACTGGTGCGAATACTAGTATCTATAATATATTAAAAGTGGGGATAAGTTAGAAAATTTTGATTTCCCACTCTTAAATTATTATATTTTCGATCAATGTTACAATTAACAACTAATTTATTTTCATTAAATAAAAATATTATTACTTATTAACGTTAATATTAATCTACAATACATTTAAAAAAAAATCTCTTTTTTCAATAACACCATTAAATTATTATATTTTCGGCCAATATATCTTAAATATTTAATTTATTTTGATGAAGTACAATTACTTTTACTTATTAATATTGATCTACAAATACATTTAGCTTATGTTTGGTAACGGCCACGCGCATCTCAATGGATAGTTCTTTTAAAAGGTCAACAATTTTGATGTTCAAAAATTCATATCCACAATTTTTTTACTTTTCAAAAAACTTGACAAATGAAATGTTACCACGTCGTTATTTATAGACAACCGTTAATAAACGGTTTAACCAACACGGGCTTAAATATTTTTCTCTTTATTCAGTAATTAACATCCTTCAATTCTTAATTAAAAAATTAATTAATTTATACGAAAAGAAAGTAAAGTCTTTTAAATTATTTTTTAATTAAGAATATTAAATAAATAATTTCAAAACTCATTTGAAAAAAATAAAAATAAATTGAGATTATATGTAACAAATAAAGTGAAAATAACTTTATATTTTGTTGATATAGTATTATTTTATCCTTTTCAAAAGAAAAATCTCATGTAAAAAATAAATAAGCACATAGAATTTGAATATAATTTTGGGGTGACACATAGGATTAAGGCAATCAATAGATTCCTTCATCAGTTTCATTGTAAACAGGATACAATTTTCGGTAGTGGTTTAGTGATCATATCCATATGGGTGAAGCGTAACTGAGTCTTGGATTACAATAATAAAGATTCACTGAGTGTGGAGGAGAATTGGGCAAAGATACTATGCACAAATGGGAGCGATGAGCTAATGGGAACACATTTGGGTGAGATGGTGTTGTTCACATCATGGGGAATAGATACACTTAAGATTCAGGGAACTAATGATTCATTTCATGTGGAAAAATATGTGGAAATCAGTTGGGCCAAATCTGAATTAAAAATAAAAACAATAAAAAATTAAAAAATCAAACCTGGAGTTGCTGGTGTACCCAGCTAACTAGCACGGCACAGATATTCATGAAAGAAAAGCGTAATACATAAAATGAGATTACTTCTCAAAAATAGGTATCGACCTATTTTCTAGTTTAAAACACATTTCTTAAAATGGTACTTAGTATTAATTAACTATTTATTTTTCATTTTGAACAAAATTCAGATTTAAAATAATTTGGTTCGATGCAAAATTTTAAATAGCCGCATTCCATGTCCCAAAGTTTCTTGGTCCGCATTTTCCTTTTAAAAATCAATTAATTTTTTTGTCAATATCACATAAACGTTTTTTCTTTAAAAATAGAAAATGAAAGAAGATGATGAAGTAGGAGCATTCATCGATCTATTTCTTCTTTTCCTTTTTGGTTTAATAAAATTAAGAGGTTATGTCACATGTATATCAATTTTTTTTTTAACTTATTACAAATTCTATTCAAATGTGATTTTGTTTTCCCATTTTAAACTTTAAATCAATTTAATTTCAATATTTAAAGAAATTTTCAGGAATAGTAAACATACGAACCACAAAAAAATTAAGGTATGTGTAATTGTATTTTTCTTGTAATTAACTGTCATCCTTCTTTTTTCATTTTAAATTAAAATACTCATTTCATATTTAAATATTTTTCTCTTTTTCAATAACACCATTAAATTATTTGATTTCCGGTCAATATATCTTAAATATTCAATTTATTTTGTTCAAGTACAATTATTATTACTTATAACTATTAATTTACAATACATTTAGCCTATGCTTGGTAATGGCTATGATGCAACGTTTCGGATAATTTTTTTAAAAAGTCAACAATTTTGGTTCAAAAATTTCCACACTGTTATAAAACTATTAAAATCATAACAAAGATATGGAGATGGAGAGAATAGAGAGGAGAGAATTCTCTTCCAAGGTGTATTTATTACAAAGGAAATGACTCCTATTTATAGGAGTGGACAATGGTACAATCGTAATATTGTAAAGCTTACAGGGATATAATGGTAATGTCATTCACATATTTATATATTATTTATAACACTCCCCCTTGAATGACATATTCCGCAATTGTCTGCCTCGTTAAAACCTTGTCAGTAAAACCCAATGGGACAAAATCTGAACGAAGGAAAAAGAGTACAGCCGCTCCCCCTGATATTGGTCATCGTCAATCGTTGAGTCTAATGTTCAAGTAGAACAAATCATGTATTGAATCTTTGAAGTTCTGAAGTGCTTCATTGTTTCATTGCTTTATTTCTGTAGTGCTTTAGTGCTGCCTCGTTAAAACCTTGTCAGTAAAACCCAATGGGACAAAATCTGAACGAAGGAAAAAGAGTACAGCCGCTGCCTCGTTAAAACCTTGTCAGGAAAACCCTGTGGGACAAAACCTGGACGAAGGAAAAAGAGTACAGCATGACAGCATGATTCTCCCCCTGAAGTGTGCATTCAAGTATTCATGAACCTTTTGAATAATGATATCATATTTCTTCTGGAATATGAAAATCTCCTTGCATAGCATTCTTCATAAGATGTCTATGATTTTCTTCATTTGTTGATATCATTCCAGTATAACAATGTGTTGCTAAATTATAGCTTGTCAATAGCTATGATAATGCCTCAAAAACCTTTGCTAGGAAAACCCTGTGGGACAAAACCTCAGCGAAGGAGAAAGAGTACATTATTCTCATTAATTTTCATCAATACACCTCAGCTGCTGCCTCATTAAAAACCTTGCTAGGAAAACCCTGTGGGACAAAACCTCAGCTAAGGGAAAAAGAGTGCAACGCGTATTTATTCCTTTCATGGAATATTACAAGTATATTGGTGCAATCACGAATCTTTTCATCGTATAATTTATGATGAGCTTTATATAAATCGTTCATAGCTCATGATGTCATAACATGCTATATTAAGCAATGTTGTACTAATTTATTGATTGCATCTTTCACTTCTGGTGAATAATCAAATTTAGAATTCACTTCTGGTGAATAATCAAATCTATAATTCACTTTCATAGATTGCATCTTTCACTTCTAGTGAATAATTAAATATTCATTTTCAAATTCACTTCTAGTGAATAATCAATTTCCCAGATGTCATAAATAGTACACTCCAATTTCACTTTCAACATATTATATCATGGAGTTATTTGTATCATTCTATAGTGATACTAATCTGGGCATATTGAATCTTTCAATGATTTATACATGTATGTTCTTGCACTTTATAAACTGCAATTTCTAATTTTCCAGGAGCATAATCAATCATTGAAATAGATATCAATTTCGACATATAATCTACAATCATTTTACTTGAAATCCCAACGTACCGCGATCAACTGGTACATCAAAGAATACTCCCAAAGTACCGAGATGAGAATCATACATTTTGATCTCACTCATTGGTATATCAAGGAGCTCAAGCTAGTGATTTAGACTATAGTCTATCCACCATATGTCATGCCAGTTCTATGAAAAATTTCGCGCGCAACGAGTCGTCCTTTACGACTGTGAAATATTTTTCATTTGTACATATAATTACTGGTTTTACACATTTAAGCATTTGGACTTCAGGTCCTTGAACAATAATCATTTGGACTTCAGGTCCTTGAACAATAATCCCTACATTGGGGTTATATACTTGGCCAAAGTATTATAATTTCATCAACCTCATTTTCATAAGAGGGTATGCAGTCGACTTATTCATAGATTCCATTTCAATTCATCTCAATATAACATATAGAGATCAAGTACATAAATCTCTTATTAACTATGTCCCTTTTACTCACCAAGAGTATTTAGTCTCAAAGGGATCATTTCAATCATTCAAGAGATATTTATTTTATTTGGAATCGATAGTTATTATGCTTCAGGCATAATTACGCTTCAGGCGTGTTTTCCCCATAATGTTCTCAAACATTATTAATCGGCTAAAATGCCATAACACATGTCATTCTTTTAGAGATATAATCTCAATCATATATCTAAGTGCGCTTTTGGTGGATTGTATACATATCGCACTTTTACAAATCATAAAGCTTCTTGAGCTAATCCCTGTTTGACATAGAATATTGTTGTATGATAAACAATTTCTGAATAAGTTATTCTCATAGAAAATAATTTGAAACCTTTGATAATCTAACCGTTTATTATAGAACTTCTGGTTCAATACGGTTTTATTTCATTTCTATGTATGAATATTTGATTCAAAACAATATCGCTAAACTTCTGGTTCAATACAATGTATATTTCATTTATGAGCTTCTGGTTCATACTATATACATATTTCACTTGTACGTATGAACTTCTGGTTCAGCAAGATATTTCACTTATACATATGTATGAACTTCTGGTTCAATACAACATTTATTTCATCAGTACGTATTTCTGTACAGTTTAAATCAGTATACCTTTATTACTTTTAGTATACCGAAAAATCAGGTACAATATCCAAGGAAATATCTCATAATCTCAATCTTGTCGCCAAATCTTCCCTTATATCGAAAAAGGTAATGACACATTATCTCACCTTTTCAATAATTTATTCCATTATTTCTTGATGGAATCCATATCACTGACACGCGGAGCCACCGCTCTTTTACGCGTTGAATAATGCTTTTAAATAGATGACTTGGGAAGAAGGCTAGATCCATCAAAAATGGATATCATACTTTCAAATATTCGCAAATATTATTCCAATCTTCCAGTAAATGATTTGAGAAAAATTTATCGAATTAGGCTCGAAAGATTGAGGTTGCTGATGGATCATGGCATGCCAGAAGATGTTCGCTGGTTGATCGAAGCAAAAGTTCGATTAGCTGGTGAATTACCAGATTCATTTTCTAAGCACAAGCCTGGCTTAGGTAAGAGTACTTTTGCAAAGAAGCGAAGAGCAAAAAGATTAAATAGTTGCTACAAATGTGCTCGATGGACATGTGATACCCGTTGTAAATCAATAGGATATTCATCCATAAATCGAGATGATAAGATAGACTTCATTAAGGGTGGACTGAGTAAGGAGTCATTGGATGATATTCGATTGACTCTTGAGACGCACCCTAGTGGGTATGTGCAGCGTGAGCTACTATCTTTATGGGCTAAATTCATCAGCGATAAAGAGAGATATAGTCTCAAAAATATAATAGCAAAAGATCCTGTTTGCCAGGCTGTTATAAACAATGATGCTTTGGCTATGCAGCATTAATACAAGGTAAATCATTTGATATATATGCACATATAAAATATTTTTC
Organism: Ligustrum vulgare; assembly: GCA_963555705.1. NCBI lineage: Eukaryota > Viridiplantae > Streptophyta > Magnoliopsida > Lamiales > Oleaceae > Ligustrum > Ligustrum vulgare. The sequence goes on along the minus strand of OY743173.1, from coordinate 32,704,512 downwards.
TGTTTCTTTTCACGAGTTTTGATAAAGGCTGGTTAAAAATATTAAATCGCCGAAAGGTGAGTAGGATGATTTTGTCAAAAGTAAATCTTCACTTTTTCGAAAAACGACCAGTAAATAGTGAAGCTTTTCGGTTTTAAATAGCCAAACATTTTTCATAGTTCATGCATCCCAAAATAACATTTTCCCATAAGTTTTTCCTTCTTTACTTTCAAAAATGGAAGGACCAAAATTTCGACAGATCAAAACTATCTGTGTATTTTGTGGATCAAAAGTGGGAAAAGGTTTTGGGTATCTAGAAGCAGCCGTGGATTTAGGAAAGAAATTGGGAGAGAAAGGTATCACTCTCGTGTATGGAGGAGGTAGCAGTGGATTGATGGGTTGTGTTTCACAATCCGCTCTAGTAGAGAAAGCAAGAGTGATAGGTGTTATACCTACTCCTTTAGCTGATATTGCAGGCAAAACACGAGGGCATGAAGTACAAACCTTATCTATCCATGAACGCATAACTTGCATGTTATATGGTTCTGATGCCTTCATAGCCCTACCTGGAGGTTTTGGTACTTTAGAAGAAATCTTTAATATTACTTCATGGGCTCAACTAGATCTCCATACTAAGCCTATAGGGCTTTTAAATGTAAACAATTTCTTTGATGGTTTGCTAACATTTCTTGATTATGCTGTGGAACAGGGATTCATATCTCCATTTTCTAGGAGAATCCTTATTTCTGCTCCTACTATCGAGGAACTGCTGGATAAATTGCAATCATATATTCCAATACAAGATCCAGCAGGAGTAAAGATAGATTGGTCGCAAGGAAGGGGAATCAAGCGAAAATGGAGTCCGGTTAATGTAAATTTATCTTTGTGAACTCTAGAATAGGTGGTGGTAGAGTACGGAGTATTCTCACTCTTGAGACACACCATAAATTTCTAGGATTTTATCAATGTTTTAATCTTGTGTACCTCAAAGATTTAAGGTGGTAGAGTATGGAGTATTTCTTACTCTTGAAACACACTTTTTTCTTTATTTCCTCAAAAGGTCAGAGGTGGTAGGATACGGCTACTCCCGAAACACATCTCTAATTTTGAGGATCATAAATGTTTTCCCCTTTTGCATTTTGTATGTATGTCTCGTTTATGCTTCTTCAGGAGCAATAATAATATCATTTCAGTATATTTAGATGATAATTTTTACTTCTTCTGGAGTAAATATGTAGTTCTTCTGGAATATATAAGTGCTCGTGCAAGAACTTTTCCAGGCACTTATCATCTAACATTCATCTCATAATACTGATGAGATTATTTTCACATTAGCTATGTCCGTGCTATCATGTGATATTATCTTATCATACATCAACATTCTCTTGTTGAATAATTTTCATCCACCCATTCAAATTCAGATATTGGTAACTTCTGGTACCATTGGATAAAACATTTTATTAATATTTATCAACATTTTGGTAATGATAACTTCTGGTATCATTTGATAAAATATTTTCTAACTTTAGTATTGATAACTTCTGGTATCATTTAATGAAGTATCAAATAACAATAATATTGTATATATATATTAACAATAACGATACTGGGGTTATACCACCAAGTATATATGTTGACAACAACCCTCTAATATGTTAGAATTAACCAACAACTGAGGTGTTTATATGTATTCAATTGATATACCGACCATATAGGCGGTGTCAACGTGATGAAATAATTAAACCGACCATAGTAGAACCAACCATATAGGTGGTATAACCAACCAAGTAGGTGGCAGCATGATATAATTAAAACTGGTAAATCCAACCATGTAGGTGGTAGAACCAACCATGTAGGTGGCAACATATTTCAATTCAATTGATAGATCGATCATATAGGCAGTGACATGATATTAATCGTTAATTTACGATTATTATATTTTTTATGTATTACCAAGGTCAAAATGGTCCATATTTTAATATATTGCCCATATGGATAAATCGAAACCGTCAATAGATTTAAAATTTAATTTAGAACAAACTTACTTTTGGTCCGAAGTTCAAAATCTCGTCGGAAATGCTTCAAAAATAATATTTACGAAGCCGCCACGTTCAACCATCGGAAAATGTCCAAAACTGTATCAAACAGAAAAGTAAGATCATAGAAAAATTCAAAACGTCGAACTGAACAAACTGCCTTTTGACACCGTCGCCAGAAACGGCTCCACGCGCCCGCACGCGCCCGATCGACGTCAGCGCGTGGGATTCACGCGCCTCACGCGCCGCCGCCGTCTGTCGCCGCCGGTGACACGCGCCGGTGTCGGAGGTTCGTCTTGCCACCGTGATTTCAGATCCGGTCTCCGATCGTTAATTGGATATACGGTTTTGCGTAAATCGGCTTTGAAAGTTTCGAGTTTTTCAGATCTACAATATGTGGGTTGTTTTCTAAAGCCAAAAGTATTTGATTTGAGAGAGGAAAACATTGATTTGTAAAAATCAGGTTTCTGATACAGAAGCTCATCATTTAGATGCAACTGTAGAGCATACTCCCGTCGTATTACTCAATTGGCTAGAGACTCGTGCTGATAACGTGTTATAAAACTATTAAAATCATAACAAAGATATGGAGATGGAGAGAATAGAGAGGAGAGAATTCTCTTCCAAGGTGTATTTATTACAAAGGAAATGACTCCTATTTATAGGAGTGGACAATGGTACAATCGTAATATTGTAAAGCTTACAGGGATATAATGGTAATGTCATTCACATATTTATATATTATTTATAACACACACATCATTTTTTACTTTTGAAAAACTGGATTAATGATGTTATCATGTCACTATTTATAAACAATCGTTCATAAACGATTTAACGTGTTTGGTTTTTGATCCAAAATAATTATGTGCCAAATTTATTATTTTAGGATAATTGAAGTTGGCCCATTAGGACACTTATCTTCCAACTTGGTTTTATATATATTGTTGGCAGTGACAATTGTGTGCATGTGCTATTAAAAAAAAAAAAAAAAGGAGCAGCAACTAGTTATGGAGAGAAAAATTGAGAGGCTGCCGTGAGGGAAAAAAAAAAAAATTGAGCCAAGAAACAGAGAGAGAGAGAGTAATATATTTTGGTGTTTTGCGTGTGAAAAGAGAGAAGAGAAAGAATATAGTTCGTGTGTTTCGTTTGTTGTTCTTCCTTTTGTGTTGGGAGAAGTTGTGAGGGTAAGAAAAATATTGGAACGGTTGGTTTATTTTCTTATCAATAAAAGGTGTTCTTCTCTCGTGGTTGTCAAATGTCAGCTGAGCCACGTTAAATTTATTGTTTCTCTTTTGTTCAATTATTTTGTATTTTGCGTTTCTGCTACGTTTGGTTGATTTGAGGTGTGAAAAATTTATTTTTCCCAACAACAGTATCAGAGTGGAGAGATTTGAGGGAAATAATAATTTTAATAGTTGGAAACGTACTGTTGAAGATGTTCTCGTGCAATAGGGACTTTACAAAGATTTGCAGGGTAAGAGGCTAGAACGGATGAAAGATGAAGATTGGGAAGAGCTGGAAGCAAAGACCGTCAGTACAATCAGATTGACTCTTGCACCTAAGGTAGAGTATAGTGTTTTGAACAAGAAATCTGCTTCTAAATTATGGAAGATGTTAGAAGATTTATATATATTTAAGTCCTTAACTAATAGGCTTTATTTGAAGAAATAATTATATGAGTTGAAAATGGATGATGATATTGATGTTAGAGACCACTTAAATAAGTTTAATAAGTGCATGACTCAATTGATGAATGTGGATGTGAAAATTGAAGACAAAGATATGACGATTATTTTATTGTCTTCATTGCCCAAATCATATGAGACGTTAGTGACCACATTATTAGTTGGTAAATCTACTTTGGTGAATAAAGTTTCAATTGCTTTGTTAGAGACAGCCAACATAAATAAGCCAAGTGGTAATGTGAATGGTGATCGGGTTTTGTTGACTAATTTTGATAATATGTATGGTAGAGGTGAAATGCGAGTAAGAAATTATGGTCAAAGGAATCGTTCTCAATCTCGCCCAAGGAGAGACATGGAGTGCTATTATTGTCACAAGAAGGGTCACATTAGAATAGAATGTAAAGAATTGATAAAACACCTTGAATCGAGGAGGAAAGGTAAAGAAATCTTAGAGAATTCAGATTCTACAAATGTGGTGGAGGAAAATTATTACGTTGACGATATCTTGTGTGTTGCTAATGATGATAGCCCAGTTAGTGATTGGTTTCTGGATGCTTTTATCACATGTGTCCAAAGTTTGGTTTGAGAATAATAATTCATGTGATGAGTGTCATGTTTTTGTCGCTGATAATCAAAAACTCGAAGTTAAGGATTTAGGTACGGTGCAGGTAAAGGTGAAGATGTTTGATGGAGTGTGAGAAGAATAATAGGTGTTTTGTATGTCCCAAGATTGAAGTGAAGTTTAATATCGTTGGGAGCATTGTACATGTTGGGTTATGAATATTCTACTAGAGCTAGTCTAATGATTGTGAAGAAAAATTATGTGCCAATAATTAGAGGTGAAAAAGTTGGTGATTTGTACAAGTTAATAGGGAAGACAATTTTAGGTGGAGCTGCTAGGTTGGAGTCGCACCGAGGGGAGTCTTCTACTATTACTAAGGGTGTGTTCGGCAACCATTTAATTTGTAATGGTTATTTTGATTTAATTTACACAATTTCTCATACCACTTTTTAACCATTCACATTTTCTCTCTCCAATTTTTAACCCCACATCTTATCTCGAAAACATAAATAAATCAACAAATAATTTAAATTTTTTGATTTGACAACAAACATTCCATTTATTTTGCAAAAAAAAAAAAAAGATTTCGAACACTCCCTAAAGCTTGTGGAGTAGCCAAGATGTGATCTGTGGCCAATGACGCGAAGGTTGAAGAAATTAATTCAAAGATGTTAAAACGAAAGGTGACATTCGATAAATCTTTGAATACTATTCATACTTATTAGAATTTTAGGCCAAGGTGGAGATTGTACGGTTTTTTACCCAAAATAATTTATGTGCCAAATTTATTATTTTAGGATGATTGAAGTTGGACCATTAGGACACTTATCTTCCAACTTGGTTTTATATATATTGTTGGTAGTGACAATTGTGTGCGTGTGCTATTAAGAAAAAAAGGAGCAGCAACTTGTTATTGAGAGAAAAATTGTGAGGCTGCCGTGAGGAAAAAGAAAAAATTGAGCCAAGAAACGCGCTCGCGCGCACAGAGAGAGAGAGAGAGAGAGAGAGATGCACTAATATATTTTGTAGTGGTGCGTGTGAAAAGAGAGAAGAGGAAGAAAATAGTTCGTGTGTTTCTTTTGTTGTTCTTCCTTTTGTGTTGGAAAAAGTTGTGAGGGTGAAAAAATAACGAGTGAGTTATTTTTCTTATTAATAAAAGATGTTTTCCCACGGTTGTCGACGGTCAGCTGGGTCACGTTAAATTTATTGTTTCTCTTTTGTCCAATTATTTTGTGTTTTGCATTTTTGTTGCGTTTGGTTGATTTGGGGTGTGTAAAATTGATTTTTTCCAATACAACGAACATATGCTTAAACATTTTTCTCTTTTTCAATAACATCCTTAAATTCTTGCTTAAACAATTAATTAATTCTTATGAAAAGAAAGTTAAGTCCTTTAAATTATTTTTTAATTAAGAATATTAAATAAATAATTTCAAAACTCATTTAAAAAGATAAAATTAAACTTAAATTTTATTGAAAAAATAAAGTGAAAATAATTTGTAGATCGGGTTGATATAATATTATTTTATCCTTTTCAAAAGAAAAATCTCATGATAAAAAAATAAACACAGAATTTGAATATTAATTTTGGGTACCACATAGGATTAAGGCAAACAATGGATTCCTTTATTTGTTTCATCGTGAACAAGATATGATTTTCGCTAGTGGTCTAGTGACTAGTGACTAGTGATCATATCCATATGGGTGAAGTGCAGCTGGATATCATTAGTGGTCATCCGTAAATCTACCCATCCATAGTGACATTGTCTAAGTGGCTCAAGAAATCAATGGTCCATTCCGAGGTTCAAACTACCTTCGAAGGTACCTATGTATTGACAAACCATTAATGAACAACTATGTTGAGAGTCCAGTGAGCCTCTGATGACAAAAGAATCCGTTGGAAAATTTTCCAACGGATAAACACTCTCATCGGAAACTTGCGACGAAAAACTTAGCCGTCGAAAAAGTTTCCTTCGGATATTTACTGTCGGAAATTTCCAAATGTTTTTCCTACCCGTCGGTTAGAGTCCATTTTCTGGTAGTGATGATACACTTAGAAAAGCTTTAAAAGAGGAAAATGTCCAAAGGTTTTCATGGAAGAAATTAAGGTTGGCGTTTACTATATACACTGTGCATTACATACCGTAAAACTGTTTTTACAGCATGCGGCCACATGCCATAAAAGATCATACTATAAATATTTACGGCATTTACGACTTGCATCATGCACGCCATTAATATTTACGGTGTGCATACAACACGCTATAAAAAGTATTTACTACGTGTCCCGCACACCGTAAATTGTTTTACTATTATAAAAAAATATATATTTATATGATTACCAACCAACATATAATAATTACAGAAAAAAAATTATACACAAAAATGCATATAAAATCTGTATTACATGATTTTGGTAAACAAAAGTATTTAAAATGGTTCAATACGCAATAACCAAATATACATCTACAACTTCATCTTTCAATTCAGGCCTTTTTTGAATTAAACCATGTCTTCCACCCAGAGTCTGCATACAAACATATAAGAAACATCAAAATCATTAATACAAGGTGCAATATGAGTACAAATAAAACTTCACAATTGAGTAGAATTAGGAAGATCAAAAGTACCAAGCTTTTCACAGAATGTACCATAAAATAATGAAGATCGAAGACGTGTGAAATTATTTTTCTCAACTGCTCGAACTTTTAGACAAGGTGACGGGCCGAACACAATATTTGAACATATTTTTCTTGATCATTTTCAGTTTCCTCAAGGCTCAAACAAAAGCAAATTGTAATTAGGTTCTTAATTAATACAAACCAATCTCCTCCTATACATTATTCTCTCCCTTATAATTCCTAGTGTCCCTTTGGACCAAACTAACAAATTACAATTCAAGTTCTTCATAACCAAAAACAAACAAAAAATAGTCATAAATCAAAGAAAATTAACTTAAAATGAGAACTTAGTAATAAAAAGAAGGTAAAATTTTGTTCACTTACAATACATGTCCTTAAAGGGAATTCATCTAGTAGCTTTATGTTGGCTCCTGGTAGACCTCACTTCTCGTAAAAACCAGTGTCAGTTGGACCACTTAATTGAATTCAATTCTTTTTCTTTGGCAGCCAAACTTCCAATAACAACTAAATTAGGGCAAACCATATTTGGATATTCTTTAAAAAAAAAAAAAATTAATCTTTGTGCTTTTAAGCAAACTCTAAAGGTTAACTAGACACAACGAACTGAAAAAAAAAAAAAAAAAAAAGACTTCTCGACTCTCAAGACTCAATGCACAATTCATTTGTAAGTGTAATGCCTTAGGTCCAATTGTTTGACATTGGTTGACAAAACACTTATTAATATATTTAATGCATTTTCATTAAATGGCAGATGTGTTATTTAATTGATTTATAATAATATTATTATTATTCTTGCAAATTAAATCAACGGAGTTCGTAGATTCAAATCTTGATAACTTGTTAATCATAAGGAGTTGTGATTGTGATACATAAGTTACAATTGAATCTTAAATATTCTTGGTCGTAAAATAATATCGAGATATGGATAGACCAACACGTGTGTCATCGCCCACTTTAGAAGTGAGTAGCGATCTCACAAGCTAACATGTAGAGACATCTAAATGAACACATGGATGTTTTGTTAAGAGAACAAAATATTGAAGACCTACAACACAGATTCCACATGGATAACTATCTAAGTGTCAGTATTTAATCTCTAATGTCCGCTGGTGGAATTGATCATTTGACTTGATATCGTCATAGTACCTTATTTGAGGACAGTCATACTTTGGTGATGTCAGATGTTGCTCTGAAAGGAGTTTGCTAATACGATGTCGTTCAGGTATGTCAAGAATCAAATGAAGGTTGTGAATGATCAATATATGATTTGTCACTCTTAGATAGTAAGAGATCATGATCTGCGTTTTATTTTGTTAAGTCAATATCGAAATCCTTGGCTATAAGGTGAATTCATAAAGTCAAAAATTGTTTCAACGTTTATTGACTTAAGAGTGAAATAAAAGATATGATCAATAAATGAGATTGACACATTTCAATATCTCGTAATTAATCGCATCATATTGATGAAGGGATTAAAGTTTCATTATAAACGAACTAGTTTGGTTTTGTCACACCACGTGACATTTCCTATCACATGTATTGCCCTGACATATTGCTAGATGTCAATCTGAGACAACTAATGTGAATTAATTAATCTAGGAGAATTAATGATTAATTGAAGAGATTTTAATTAATCTTATTTTGATTAGATCAAAATAATAATTCGCATAGTTCGACATCGTTGTTGGAAACCTTGAGGATCACACACAAGGGGGAGAACTAGAAGAATGTATCTGGCATTAATTAATTAACAAGTGTTCGACATTTGTAGAATTAATTAATTATGTTATTTATTAATAGACTCGAGTTAATTGATCGGATTGATTAACTACTGTTCATGTTTGATTAATTGGATTAATTAAACTATATGGACAGCGTGATGTTTAAGTTATGGGCTAAACCCAATTTGACTTATATTAATAAACAACTAGAGTTAGGAAAAAGTTAACCCTAATTCATTATTCTCTTGCGAGTGAAGCTGGAAAAGCAGAGCACATGGTGGCTAGATTGGTTGGAGTATATTTCTGATATAGGATATCAGCGTGTGCTCAGACTCTCCATCTTCAGCCCTCTCCTATGGTAATTGAAATCCAACTTGCATTGATCAAGCCATTGATAAAGTTGTGCAGGTAAATGGAAGTACTATTGCAATTCTCAGCTTCTGCCCGCCTGATAACTGTACCCCACTCTCACCTACCTGTAGCAAAATACAAGAAAAATACAATTACATTGTCAGTGAAACAAAGTGAAATTCCTGTCTACTATACCACGCAATCCTGTCAAACATGACGTACCACATGCATTGATACTTATAGAGTCTAAAGCATAGGTTAGCTACAAACAAGTTTTATTGTGAACGCTAACTAACCTCTTTTTCATAGCCTTGAGGAAAGCTGCAGATGAACTTATGAGCATAAACTTCTTTTGCAGCTGTTTCAATCTCAACCCTTGAAGCATTTGAATTCCCGGAGGCCGAATGCAATGTTCTCTCTTATGCTCCCAGCAAATAGCTCCCAACAAAGATTTATAAGCTAATGCCTAATGCTAGAAAAGGATTTGACTAAATCAAAAATAGGAAAGATGTCAGTCCTTCCCCCAAATGATTTTTTTATTGACTTTTCATCCACAGACCACAGACATGCTAAGCTTAGAACAGTTACCATCTGTGACCTGGACATGTATCCATATTTAACCCATTTTGATAAGCTTTTAGACCAAAATTGTCTGATCTCAGCACAACTATCCATTCTAACATCTGGGAAATTAGACAGCACATTCAAAACAAGTGGTGCCAGAATGTTCAACCTAACAGTGGTGCATTGCCCGTTGTGCAAAAAGATGGGAGATGTAAAGGGTACATAAGTTAGTGAAACATTCACCTCGAACACACACACACACACAACTTTAAATCCTAAGAAACACGAGTAGATTCTAGTAGAATACATCCCAAAATCCACCCCAATACTGAAATCCCAAAATCAAATCAAATCACATCCCTATCAAAATCCAACCCGGTAAATCTGAAATCCCAAACTATCCAGATCCAAAGCGTTAAAAACCAAATAAATAAATTAAGCTAATAATTTAAATAATCATTAATTTAGAGGTTATTTAGATAAAAAAAGAATAACAGGATAATTGAGTTTCAGATAAGGAGCTCCCAGCAATAACAAATTTATAGAAACTCAATAAACTCAGATTTCATATCACTGATTGAATGGAAGGGGCTCAACGTAAAAAATACCTGAACTGTCGGGGCTCAATGTAATGGCTGAATTGCTAATTGAATGCAATATAGTCTGAGAGAGAAGAGAAACCAAATTGAGAAGAAACAGATGAAGGAAAAAAAAAAGTCTGAAGGAAAGAAAACGTAAGAAAGGAAGAAAACCTAGAGAAAATAAAGTGAAAGGAAAATAAGGAAAATAAAGGGAGGGAAATGAAAGATACCATTACCGGGTTTTCATCTGTTTTGTTATGATGTGCAATTAGGGGTGGGCGTTGGTTGGGTTGGGTCGATTTTTTGCCTAATTCGAACCCAACTCACCATGATCGGATTGATAAAAAATCAACCCAACTCAATTACGAATTCAAATCCAACCCAAACCAACCCACCAAATTTCGGCCGGGTTGGTCGGTTTGGGCTTTGGCCCAATTAGTAAAATTTTTGAAAAAAAAAAAAAAAAAAAAAAAACTCATGAATTTATCTTTAAGTCAAATCAATTATGTACACTACAATAACAAAAAATTCAATAAATTGAACAATTGCTAATAAAATTAAAATATATTCAATCAATATTTAAATAAGTCAAGTTTCATTACAAAAAAAAAATGTTTTTTTTTTTTTGGTCGGGTTGGGTCGGGTTATTCACCCAACCCGCAACCCGACCCAACCCGAAAAAAATTTTAAAAAAAAAAATCCAACCCAACCCAATTCTCATGAAAAATCGACCCAAACCGATCAGGTTGGGTCGGTTTGGGCGGGTTCGACGGGTTGGGTCGGTTTTTGCCCAGCCCTATGTGCAATGGGTCTGCAGTAAAAGATTCAGAAAGCACACCGTAAATGCTCCTCTTTTTATGGGACGTAAAAAATATGTCATCTAATTTTAACGTATATAGCACACAATTGAATGCCGTAAAATGTCCAAATTGTTATAAATAATATATATATATATATGACATTACCATTATATCTCTGCAAACTTTACATATTACGATTGTGTCATTGTTGTAAGAACACACCTATTAATGAGAAGAAGAATTCTCTCTCTCTCTCTCTCTCTCTCTCTCTCTCTCTCTCTCTCTCTCTCTCTCTCTCTCTCTATTATTATTATTATAGTAGTTTTACAACACGTTATCAGCACGAGTTTCTGGCGAATTGACTAATACGACGAGAGTATACTCTACAGTTGCATCTAAATGATGAGCATCTGTATCAGAAACCTGATTATTACTAATCAATGTTTCATTTCCCAAATCAAACACTTTTGGCTTTAGAAAACAACTCAAATACTGTAGATCTGAAAAATCAAAAAAAGATGGAAACTTTGCATGATTCAAAAGGTTCCATACGAAGAAAGAAAGATTCCGGTCGATCTAGAGATCCGATCGACGATCGGCCACCGCCATCAGAACGGCTTGTCGAGGAGAAGACTTGACTAAAATTTGGGGATGATCCAACGGCTGAACCAGAAGATATCGACCGGAGAAGAAATGCTGAAAAACTGTACAAAAAATAAAATCTGACCGGAAATCGAAACGCTGATCTCGGACGATCCTGAGCACCATATCAACGGGCTTGTCTAGGAGAAGACTCGATTGAAATTTGGGGCCGATCCGACGGTTAAAATGGAAGTTATTGGCCGGAGAAGAAGAAGCTGGCAAACTGAAAAATGCTGATTCCAGCCAAATGGTTGATCTTTTGGAGAAACGGAGACCATGGGCATGTTCAGGACGTCGAGGGACACATTATAGTGATGGGTTGATTTTTCCGGCCACCGGAGCGTGGCGGCCGGCGGTGGCGCGTGGGGTGGCGCGTGAACGGATTCCGGCGAAGACATCTTCAGACAGTTTGTTCATCTTGACATTCCGGATATTTATGTACTCTTACATTTTTGTTTGATGCAGTTTTAGACATTTTCCGGTGGTCGAACGTGGCGGCTTCATAAAACTATTTCTGAAGCAATTCCGGCGAGATTTTGAACTTCGGACCAAAAGTAAGTTTGTTCTAAATTAAATTTCAAACCTATTGACGATTTTGATTTACTCATATGACCAACATATATATACGATTTTACCCTTGATGATACGTTAAAGTATATTAATCGTGATTTAACGAATTTGATTAATCATGATTACTGATCTGATAATAAATGCTAATAGAATATATATTCTAAATCATTTAACACTACTATGTGATCAATATGATAAATTAAAAGATTTTAAAACAAGGTACAAGTAACATAATAGTTGACATGTCGTGATGTGTTGAGTATAACTCATTATCGTAACGACCTGGACTATTATGAATATCTTGACCATGACTTGCTCATCTATGAAATGTAATTATTTCATTATGTTGTTACCACCTATATGGTTGGTTTTATCAGATTTAAATATGCATATCATGTTACCACCTATATGGTTGGTTCTACTGATTTTAAATATTTCTACTCATATAAATTTGATATATTGTTATTCAATATTTCAACAAATGGTACCAGAAGTTACCAATATACTGTATTTGAAATGGTGGATGAAAATAAATAATCCAACAAGAAAAATGTTGATGTATGTTAAAATAATATCACATGATAGTACGAATATGACTAATGTGAAAATAATCTCATCAGTATCATGAGATAAATGTTATATGATTGTGATAAGCAGTTTTTATCAAAATTCTTGCACAAACACTTATGTACTCCAGAAGAAGTACATATTTACTTCAGAAGAAGTAAAAATTATCATCTAAACATACTAAAATGATATTATTATTATTGCTCCTGAAGAAGTATAAACGATTCATACATGCAAAATACAAAAGGGGGAAACATTTATGATCCTCAAAAGTAGAGGTGTGTATCAGGTGTAATAATACTTCATACTCTACCACCCCTAATTTTTTTTTTGTGTATCAAGAGTAAGAATACTCCGTACTCCACCACTTCTAATCCTTTTGAGGTTCACAAGATTAAAGTTCAAAATACTCATCAATATTAGAGGTGTGTCTCAAGAGTAAGAATACCCCATACTCTACCACCCACAATATTTTGAGATTCACAAAGATAAATTTACATTAACCGGACTCCATTTTCGCTTGGTACCCCTTCCTTGAGACCAATCTATCTTAACTCCTGCTGGATCTTGTATTGGGACATATGATTGTAACTTTTCCAGCAGTTCATCGATAGTGGGAGCAGAAATAAGGATCCTCCTAGAAAATGGAGAGATGAATCCCTGTTCCACAGCATAATCAAGAAAAGTTAGTAAACCATCGAAGAAGTTGTTAACATTTAAAAGCCCAATAGGCTTAGTTTGGAGACCCAGCTGAGCCCATGAGGTAATATTAAAGATTTCATCTAAAGTACCAAAACCTCCATGCATGGCAATGAAGGCATCAGAACCATATAACATGAAAGTTATGCGTTCATGGATAGATAACGTCTGTACTTCATGCCCTTGTGTTTTGCCTGTGACATCAGCTAAAGGAACGGGTATAACACCTATCAGTCTTGCTTTTTCTGCTTGAGCGGATTGTGAAACACAACCCATCAATCCACCATGGGTATGTTCAGGACGTCGAGGCACACATTATAGTGATGGGTTGATTTTTCCAGCCACCGACGCGTGGCGGCCGGCAGCCGGGACGTGGGGTGGCGCGTGGACGGATTCCGGCGAAGACATCTTCAGACAGTTTGTTCATCTTGACATTCCGGATTTTTCTGTGCTCTTACATTTTTGTTTGATGCAGTTTTAGACATTTTCCGGTGGTCGAACGTGGCAGCTTCGTAAAACTATTTCTGAAGCAATTCCGGCGAGATTTTGAACTTCGGACCAAAAGTAAGTTTGTTCTAAATTAAATTTCAAACCTATTGACGATTTTGATTTACTCATACGACCAACATATATAGATGATTTTACCCTTGATGATACGTTAAAGTATATTAATCGTGATTTAACGAATTTGATTAATCATGATTACTGATCTGATAATAAATGCTAATAGAATATATATTCTAAATCATTTAACACTACTATGTGATCAATATGATAAATTAAAAGATTTAAAACAAGGTACAAGTAACATAATAGTTGCCATGTCGTGATGTGTTGAGTATAACTCATTATCGTAACGACCTGAACTATTATGAATATCTTGACCATGACTTGCTCATCTATGAAATGTGATTATTTCATTATGTTGTTACCACCTATATGGTTGGTTTTATCAGCTTTAAATATGCATATCATGTTACCACCTATATGGTTGGTTCAACTGATATTAAATATTTCTACTCATATAAATTTGATATATTGTTATTCAATATTTCAACAAATGGTACCAGAAGTTACCAATATACTGTATTTGAAATGGTGGATGAAAATAAATAATCCAACAAGAAAAATGTATATATATGATAAGATAATATCACATGATAGCACGAATATGACTAATGTGAAAATAATCTCATCAGTATCATGAGATAAATGTTATATGATTGTTATATGTAGTTTTTATCAAAATTGTAGCGACCGAAAATTTTCGTGATTTATTTTGAATAAATATTTTTTATCTTTAAAAAACGTGTTGCTACGATTTTTCCCATTTATTTTTAAAACTCATGTGTGTCTAGCTATTTTAAGTGAAATTAAGATCATTTAAAAATGTTAGTCCAATTCCGATTTCAAGTTAAAAATGTCCCAATGTCATTATCTATTTTATGTTCAAACTTCCAATTCTAGTTAAATCTCCAATTTAAAATTCTTTTAAAAATCTCAAATTATTATTTCCTAGTTCAAAATTTTCAAATTCTAATATCTTGTCCAATTTAAACTAATTTAATTTCTCTTTAATCCCAATTTAGAAACGACCATTCACCTTGTCATCTATTCCCCACATTTCTTTTTTCACTTTACAACAAATTCTTTTTTTCCAAAATTTTACCTCCATAAACGTCCATACCAGTTCTACAATCCTTAACTCTCTCCCTCAACTCCCTCAATCAAATTACATTCTTGCATGTTTCCTATAATTTTTCCCAATTTTATAATTTCTCAATTTAAGTCAATCAAATTCAATATTTCTCTCCTACTCAAATTGTGTTCCCCCTTACAAAATTAATTTGCAAAACTCATTCAAATTGACAACTCCATTCAATCACATTTCTTAACAAACTCTACATTTCCCATGATCACTCCTTAAGCCCAATTATTACTACAATATTCCACTTCACATTTTCTTTTCTTTCTTCCTATAAATTTTCCTCTTCCAAGTATCAAGCTCTACACATTCATGGATGATTGTTAATTCCCCAAAAATTCCTCCCCAACTTCCATTTTTCATATTAAGCACATTTTTCTTCCCCATCACCTTCCCTCAATCCATGTCATCTCCCCTTGTATAATTGAATCAATTGTTCAAATTTTCCCTTGAATCCCTCCCAATTATTGATTTAATTAGCTTTCCAAAAACTGTATCAAAACCAGCCTATAATTCACTATTCACACCACCGAGCCCCTGCCCACTGCCACAATTCAGAACCTTAGCCAAACCACATTTCTGCAAACCATCTTCACGCACCAACAAAAAATCACCACTGTTAAACACCGCAATCAACAATCAGCCATTGCCATAGCCAAGCAACCACAATTCCAATCCACCAATTCACCATCATTTGAATCATCATCATCATCACCTCGACCACCGCCTACACCCAAGATCCGTTGTAGCCCGCAACCACACCCACAAAAACCTATGCATCATCATCTCTACCGCCTACTGCATAAATCCTGTCCAAGCACCACAGCCACCACCACCGCCATGTTCAACCACACCACCAACTACCCGGTCACCGACACGCCGCGCCGACGATATCGCCGGCGGTTGGAAATTTCAGAGGGGCGAAGCCCCTCCCATTTTTCGCCTCTCTCTCTCTCTCTCTCGATTTACAAAGAGAGGGAGAAATGAAAATTTTTGTATTAAATGTTGATTTTTCAAATTTTGCCATTTAATCCTCGACTTTCATTTTTTTTGAGTTTAGTCCTTCCAAATGAATAATGTTTCAAATCTTTAGCCTATGTTTTAAAAGTTATTATTTTAAGCCCCTCAGTTTTGAAATATCTTAACCAGCCCCCTTATTTCTGAAAATTACTCAAAACAGTCCCAAGATTTATTATTTATGTGAATCAACCCTTTTGTTTCTGAAAATTTCAATTTAGTCCCTTAAGCCTTTTAAAAACTTGATCTTACACAAATTCATCTTTTTAAACTTGATTAATCCAAAATAAAATTTTAATTATATATTTATTTTATAGGACTAGACGAGGCGGGAGAGAATTAGAAGTATTATTTCCGTTTGCTCAATACTCGAGAAATTAAGGTAGACTCTAATCTACAAATTTACGTTTTTCAAAAGTGGGCATCAATAATTATTTTGATTATAAGTTTAGCATGTATGATTGTGTTCATGAGAATTACTTGCTTTTCTAAGCATGAGACTATATTATGAGAATTTACTTGCTTAAATGCATGAGACTTGAACTTGTATGTTCATGAGAATACTGGTGATCGTTAGACACCTGAGACTTGAATTTCATGACTATGTGTTTTAATTTATAATGTTAAATGATTATTGTGCGCGAGTCTACTGAGTATTTCTTTGAAATACTCACGTTTTCCAAAACAAAATTTTGCAGATGACGGAGTTGACGGCGAATGAAATGACAGCGGTGGCAAATCAAAAATAATGTTAATTTTTCTTTTAAGTCAAGTTTCATAAATGTCGTCAATTTAATTATTTATCGTTACTTTACTTTAAAACTTAAGATTTAATTTTTATGAATTGTTTTAGTTAAATTGATTAAAATTTAGTTTCCGCTTTAGCTTTTAAACAATGGATGTGATATTTTATAAATTCATTTCTTCCGCAAAAATGTTGTTTCAAAGGTTTCAAATAATAAATATAATGTTTGAAATTTTTAATTATTTCCGCAATAAAATCAGATTTAAAGGATGACGTAGCGTCCCGAGCACCACGAAATTCGGGGCGTTACAAAAATTCTTGCACAAGCACTTATGTACTCCAGAAGAAGTACATATTTACTTCAGAAGAAGTAAAGATTATCATCTAAATATATTGAAATGATATTATTATTATTGCTCCTAAAGAAGCATAAACGAGTCATACATGCAAAATACAAAAGGGGGAAACATTTATGATCCTCAAAAGTAGATATGTGTATCATGTGTAATAATACTTCATACTCTACCACCCCTAATTTTTTTTGTGTGTATCAAGAGTAAGAATACTCCGTACTCCACCACTTCTAATCCTTTTGAGGTTCACAAGATTAAAGTTCAAAATACTCATCAATATTAGAGGTGTGTCTCAAGAGTAAGAATACCCCATACTCTACCACCCACAATATTTTGAGATTCACAAAGATAAATTTACATTAACCGGACTTCATTTTCGCTTGGTACCCCTTCCTTGCGACCAATTTATCTTAACTCCTGCTGGATCTTGTATTGGGACATATGATTGTAACTTTTCCAGCAGTTCATCGATAGTGGGAGCAGAAATAAGAATCCTCCTAGAAAATGGAGAGATGAATCCCTGTTCTACAGCATAATCAAGAAAAGTTAGTAAACCATCGAAGAAGTTGTTAACATTTAAAAGCCCAATAGGCTTAGTTTGGAGACCCAGCTGAGCCCACGAGGTAATATTAAAGATTTCATCTAAAGTACCAAAACCTCCATGCATGGCAATGAAGGCATCAGAACCATATAACATGCAAGTTATGCGTTCATGGATAGATAACGTCTGTACTTCATGCCCTTGTGTTTTTCCTGCAACGTCAGCTAAAGGAACGGGTATAACACCTATCACTCTTGCTTTTTCTGCTTGAGCGAATTGTGAAACACAACCCATCAATCCACTGCTACCCCCTCCATATACTAGATTGATACCTCTCTCTCTCTCCCAACTTCTTTCCTAGAAGCACTGATGCTTCTAGACACTCAAAGCCTCTCCCAATTTTTGATCCACAAAATACACAGATAGTTTTGATCTGTCGAAGTTTTGATCCCTCCATCTTTTAAGAATAAAAGGAAGAAAAACTTACAAGAAATTGTTATTTTGGGATGCTTTAAACTGCGAAATTATCTGACGTTTTAAACTTGAAAATATTCACTATTTACTGCTCTTCTTTTGAAAAAGTTGCTATTTACTTTTGACTAAATGACACCACTTTTGATCTTGTCTCTGATAGCATATATTTTGCTCCTTAATGGATACTCTTTCGATGATCTCTCAGTAACAATTTGTTAATACATGAAAAATACAAAATACTTTGTTAAAATATATACACTATACTGATTTACCTTGTATCAATGTTGAGTAGCCAAAACATCATTGTTTATAGCCTGGCAAATAAGATCTTTTGCTATCATATTTTTGAGACTATAACGCTCTTTATCGCTGATGAATTTAGCCCATAAAGATAGTAGCTCACGCTGCACATACCCGCTAGGGTGCGTCTCAAGAGTCAATCGGATATCATCCAATGACTCCTTACTCAGTCCACCCTTAATGAAGTATATCTTATCGTCTCGATTTTTGGATGAATATCCTATTGATTTACAACGAGTATCATATGTCCATCGAGCACATTTGTAGCAACTATTTAATCTTTTTGCTCTTCGCTTCTTTGCAAAAGTACTCTTACCTAAGTCAGGATTGTACTTAAAAAATAAATCTGGTAATTCACCAGCTAAACGAACTTTTGCTTCGATCAACCAACAAACATCTTTTGGGATACCTTAATCCATCAGGAGCCTCAATCTTCCGAGTCGAACTCGGTAAATCTTTTTCAAAACATTTATCTGAAGATTTGAGTAGTATTTGCGAATATTTGATAATATAACATCCATTTTGATGGATATAATCTTCTCTCAAAATGATCTGTTTAAAAGCGTTATTTAACGCGTAAAGAGCGCGGCTCCGCGTATCATTGATTCCACCAAGAAAAGGAGAGAGGATTTGTAATCAAAGGATGGGACAAGGATCATTTTATTGAGATTTCAGTCTAATCATCTTTCTAGATATTATAAATCAAGATATACTGATTTTCAAACAAGTATTGTATTGAACCAGAAGTTCATACATACAAGTGAAATATGTATATAGTATGAACCAGAAGTTCATAAGTAAAATATACATTATATTGAACCACAAGTTCATCGATATTGTATTGAACCAGATATTCATACATAGAAATGAAATAAAATCGTATTGAACCAAAAGTTCTATAATAAACGGTTAGATTATCAAAAGTTTCAAATTATTTTCTATGAAAATAACTGATTCAGAAATTGTTTATCATACAACAATATTCTATGTCAAACAGGGATTAGCTCAAGAAGCTTTATGATTTGTAAAAGTGCGATATGTATACAATCCACTAAAGCGCACTTAGATATATGATTGAAATTAAATCCCTAAAAGGATGACATGTGTTGTGGCATTTTATCCTATTGATATAATATAAGATTTGTGAACATTATGAAGAAAACACGCCTGAAGCGTAATTATGCCTGAAGCATAATGATAATCGATTTCAAAAACAAATATCTCTTGAATAATTGAGATGATCACTTTAAGGCTAAATACTCATGGTGAGTAAAGGGGACATAGTTAAATGATAAGAGATTTATGTACTTGATGATTGAAGAAGTCTCTATATGTTATATTGAGATGAAATGGAATCGAATACATACACAACTCTCTTGTGAAAATGAGGTTGATGAAATTATAATACTTTGTCCAAATATAAAACCCCAATGTAGGGATTATTGTTCAAGGACCTGAAGTCCAATGCTTAAATGTGTAAAGCCAGTAATTATTTGTACAAATGAAAAATATTACACAGTCGTAAAGGACGACTCGTTGCGCGCGAAATTTTTCATAGAACTGGCATGACATATGGTGGATAGACTATATTCTAAATCACTAGCTTGAACTCTTTGATATACCAATGAGTGAGATCAAAATTTATGATTCTCATCTCGGTACTTTGATAGTATTCTTTGATGTACCAGTTGATCGCGATACGTTGGGATTTCAAGTAAAATGATTGTAGATTATTTGTCGAAATTGATATATATTTCAATGGTTGATTATACTTATACAAATCAGAAATTATGGTTTATGAGATGCAAGAACATACATGTATAATCAATGAAAAATTCAATATACCCAGATTAGTATCACTATAGAATGATACAAATGACTCCATGATATAATATGTTGAAAGTGAAATTGGAGTGTACTATTTATGACATCTGGGAAATTGATTATTCACTAGAAATGAATATGAAAATGAATATGTTTAATTATTCACCAGAAGTGAATTCTATGAATTCTAGATTTGATTATTCACCAGAAGTGAAAGATGCAATCTATAAATTAGTACAACATTGCTTAATATAACATGTTATGACATCATAAATGAGCTATGAAAGATTTATATAAAGCTCATCATGAATGATATGTTTGATGAATAGATACGAGATTGCATCAATATACTTGTGATATTCCATGAAAGGAATAAATACCCGTTGCACTCTTTTTCCCTTAGCTGAGGTTTTGTCCCACAGGGTTTTCCTAGCAAGGTTTTTAATGAGGCAACAGTTGAGGCGTATTAATGTGAATTTATGAGAATGTACACTTTTTCGCTCGCTAAGGTTTTGTCCAACGGGGTTTTCCTAGCAAGGTTTTTGAGGCATTATCATAGCTATCGACAAGCTATAATTCAGCAACACATTGTTATACTAGAATGATATCAACAAATGAAGCATCAAAGTTTGAGAAGTTCATGAATCCTCAATTGCACATTCTAGGGGGAGAATCATTCTGTATTCTTTTTCCTTCTTCCAGGTTTTGTCCTACTAGGTTTTCCTGACAAGGTTTTAACGAGGCAGCGGCTGTAGTCTTTTTCCTTGGTTTAGATTTTATCCCACCGGGTTTTACTGACAAGGTTTTAACGAGGTAGTACTTCAGAATTTCAAGATTCAATACATGATTTGTTCTACTCGAACATTAGACTCAATGATTGACGATGGCCAACATCAGGGGGAGCAACTGTACTCTTTTTCCTTCGCTCAAGTTTTATCCCATTGGATTTTCTTAACAAGGTTTTAACGAGGCAGACAATTGAGTAATATGTCATTCAAGGGGGAGTATTATAAATAATATATATATATATATATATATATATATATATATATGCACACGGACACACACCTATTAATGAGAAGAAGAATTCTCTCATTTCTCTCTCTCTCTATTATTATTATAGTAGTTTTACAACACAAATTTCCAGAATAATTAACTTTTACGGCATGCAAAAAAAATGCACCATAAAAACTTTATATAATTTATTATTTAAGACACACATATATGGCACTCCATGAAAACTCTCTTTTTAGACATGCCGTAAAATGTTACTTTTATTGTAGTAGGATGTTGGTCGACAGTGAGAGTTCTACCAACACTATCTTATGGCCCACCTTCGAAGAAATAGAGAGAAATCGCCTGCCGGCTGCCGACCCTTGTTTTAGACCTATTGTGCGAGTTCACTGGAGAGAGTATTGTGCCAGGGGCCGAAATAACCTTATCCACAGTACAGGGACAACGCCTTGGACAGCACATGTATTTCTAGAATACCTGGTAGACAAAAGATTTGCCTATAATGTGATCCTTAAAGATCAGCACTGAAAGACTTTTAAGGCTGCCACCTCCTCCATACTTCACCCCTATTTGGTCAATACGAAATAGATCAAACATACTTCATCATATACCATGGTCTATATTGCTATACTGTATTCCCTTCTAATTGAAGAATACAGGGATTAATTACAATTAATGGTTGGTCAATTGTAGAGATGTAAAGAGGAATTGGCCGATCGGATCCGTAACCGCGGGCCGAGCCATAAACTGAAGAGAAGATTCATGGTCAAAAATGTGAGAACCTCAAGTTAGGCGGTTTAGCCCTTCACATGAAGGAGATTAATCCACTCCCCCGTAAAAAAAAATATTACAAAAAAAAAAAAATCTTGAAAAAGAGAGTTGAAGACTTCAAAAATCATTAACAACAGGGATGTGTATAGTCATTATTTGTTTACTTTGTATTAAAATTTACAAAATTAGAAATAATTCAATGTGCAATAAGATATAAATCTTGGTAAACATTTCTTACTATAAATCTAAATTTATTATTGTTATTTATTTTGTATTTAGTAATTTAACCAAAAAACCTGTTTTTAAATTTAAAAATAATATTTTTATTTAGATCGGCCAAATTAGTTCAAACTGCGACACAAATGGTCTTGATCCAGATGAGACAGGGTGGGTGGGCTTGGGTATGCGTTCAAATTTTGTTGGCCGACCGGACAGACCCATAAACTTGCAACAGGTGAGCTTTTTTTAATAAGCACGGACCATTACCGGGCTCATACATATACGTGAACCAACCTAGCCCAAATCATGTGGATTCACACCTTTAATCAATTGAATGTTCACAGACAAAATTGAAAATAATGGAGATATATGTGAATGATACGTCGGTAAACAGTCAAAAGGAAACATTCTCATAACCCATCTCAATGGCACATTCAATATTCTTCGACTTTATGAAATGAAACTCAATTCACAGAAGAGTGAATTTTGATTTACCTCAGACAAATTTTTAGCGAAACTACGAGGTGTTTGGAGGACGAAGAAGAGATGCAAGACTTCTGGTTAAACCGACATCATCTTTTATCTCAATTATGGAGCGACCCACCGATTGTAGACAACAACCTTCCGTGGTTCGAAGAAGTTGGCAGTGCCCTTCCCAAGGCTTTTTCAAACTCAATACAGTGACGAGTGAGATGATGGGAGTTGGAGCTGTAATCCGAAATGATCAGGGGGTTGTGGTTCCCGCTATGAGTCGACCTATCGCTGGGAGATTTGATCCGAAGGTGATAGAAGCTTTGGCATTGCGAGAAGGGCTTATGGACGAAGTTCGCTATGGTTCTTGCTGCTAATTTTCACGTGAAGGGAATAGTGTAGCCCACAAGTTAGCTTCTAATGCTATTTCTTTAGTTGATTCCATCTTTTGGACTGATTGTATTCTGTATAGTATTGCGCCCCAAGTTTTGGGTGACCTTATTTAAAAATAAAAAAAATAATGAAATTAAAATTAAACCCAAAAAAGATAAATATGTTTTTAAAATTGAAAAATAATATATTTTATTTAGACTAATAAAATCTGGTTGAACGCGACCCATATGGGCTCGACTAAGATGAGCTAGCATGTAGGCGTGGGTTTGCATTCAATTTTTGTGTGCCGACCTAAACTTTCATGTAAACACATAGTGGATGTACTTTTTTAATGTGGGCCATTATCGAGCACATAAGTAGGGGGACAGTCCTAGCCCGCACCCCCTAGGTTGACGCTTATATTCAATTGAATCTTCACTAAAAGGATTGAAAAAACTATGAGATGTATGTGCATGATATGCTGGTAAAAATTCCAAAGGCAAAAAGCAAATTAATAACCATCTCAAAAGAACATTTCGACTTTATGAATTGAAACTAAATGTACGAAAGTGTGAATTTGGAGTCACCTCGGATAAAATGTTAGAATTCTTAATTAATATAAGAGGGATCGTAGCCAATATAGAATAAAATATAATTATCTTAGAAATAAACTTTTCATAGAAGACTAATGATGAACAAAGCTTTGCAAGAAGGATATTGTCAATAGTCGCTTCATTTCAAAGTCCACGAAAAAAGTCTCCCTTCTTCAAATTACTTAAAGAGGGAAAGAAGTTTGAGAGGACTCGCGAATGTGAAGAGGTTTCATGGCTCTAAATGAACACATGTGCATGGTTCCTCTATTGTCCCAACTAATCCGTGAAGAAGTGTTGCAAATCTAGTTGGCCGTCTTGTAGGGCTACAAGTCTTGTACTTTATTGAGGTACTATAGTAGTTTCCAATCTATTACACGAGCAAAGCCGTTTATGATGCCAAGGCAAGTTATTCAGTTACAGAGGAATTATTTTCATGCTCCCACCATTGAGGTCTTGATCAATTCCTGTTGCGGTAGGTTGTGCAAAATTCTGATTAACTTAACCCACGTGAACTTTTGGTGTTCAAGAACTAATTGATCAAACAGGAAAATAAATAACAATAACACAAATTTGAACCACCAAAGCTTTCTCCATTATAAAATAAATTGTTACAATTTTATTGACTTTCACTTTCAAACTATATCCCACAAAGTAGAGAGAAAATATTAAAAATCGAGTTTCTATCACACACACGTTTCTACACTTTGATGAATTTCTCCACAAAGAGTTGCAAGAAATTATAAAAGATATAAGACTCACAATCTTCTCTCTTTAGTGTGTGTTAATTGGTAGGGATTTTGGAAGGTGTAAAAATACTTTTAGAAGGCCCAAAGTACTTTAACTATAAACCTATTGTAACACCCCAAGTTCAAAATCTTAAACTTAGGCGTGTTAACTTTTCTTTAATTAAATGTGGAAAATAAATCATTTAAAACCTCAACATTTTCATTTTCTATTATAAAATTTTACAGAAATTTCGACAGAATCTCCTCTATAAATTGGACATAGCCAACCTGTAGAGAGATATCATAACCATTTTAAAACACACATCTCAACTCATTCAACCCCAAACATCATAAAACCCCTTTACAAAAGGAATCCCAAACTTCACAACAATATAATCCCAAATAATAAACTTTAACAATTACAACAAGAGGTAATTTAACCTCTAATACGATACTCATACTTATTCGAAGCTAACTCTAACCAAGCAATTATCAATTATAAATAAATTGAAGAATAATTAATGAGAAATTGAAATAAATTCTAATTTGACTTTATTTAAAAAGGTTGAAGGGAGTATATCCTGAGTCTGCCACCAAATAATCTCCTCGTCTCATCTAGCTTTCATCACCTGAAATATATTGGGGAGGGATTGGGGTGAGCTACAACTCAGTAAGTAAACTTTATGCACTTGATGCATGCTCATGGCATGAAATGCTTTAGACCATTCAAAGTAATTATCCCCCATTTACTCTACCTTTCAAGACTTTCATACTTTTCAAACTTTCACTTAAACATTTCCAAAACTTTAACTTCATTTCTATCGTGAGATCACTTAGTGTATCTTCTAGCCAATCAATATGCAGTGGGCATTTTTCCTTATTTGGAACCAGGTTATCACTTTTCCACCGCATAGCAGTTTAAAATTTTCCACCGCCAAGCGGTTTAGCAATCGTCACCGCAAAGCGGTTTAATATTTGCCACCGCCAAGCGGTTTAAAATCTGCCATTGCCAAGCGGTTTAGTAATCGTCACTGCAAAGCGGTTTAATATTTGACACCGTCAATTGGTTTAGAAATCGTCACCGCAAAGCGGTTTAATATTTGCACCACCAAGTGGTTTAGCAATCGTCACCGCAAAGCGGTTTAATATTTACACTATCAAGTGGTTAAGCAATCGTCACCGCAAAGCGGTTTAATTCGGGTATGTCGGTCCCCAACGCCCCATTACCCACTCACACCCTTTCATGACATAGAAGTACACCCATTCTTTCTTAAAACATGGGATACATACATTTTTACAAAAATTGCACCTTGACACATTCCTTTTATTTAAAAACATTTGACTTCTCAATTTTGATGTCAATGCATGCTTGATGATGCAATGACATGATAACGTGCATGCTTGAACATTTTCTTAAATACACATACTTGCATGTAGTAAGCTAAAAGCATTAAAATTAGCTAATTAACACGAATATCGATCAAGCATTTAAATTTCACATTAACATTTCACTTTGATGAAAGTAAGGGAAGTTTACTTACCTGACTTTCTTAGTATTTACAGTCTTTCTTAAATAGTAGGCGGATGTTCCTTGATTTCCCTTGACGTCAATGTGCCAAAATCCTAATTCATTACCATTTATCAAGAATTACAGCTTTAACTCGAAAGCACATAGTTACAATTCCTTTTAACGCTAACCGAATCCCAACGGAGATCAACCCTTCTATTTGATTTACAAATCAAACCAAGTGAAACCTTAAGTCATGTCTAACACATTTAACACCATATATGAAACAAGAGATCAATTTCAATACATATAAGAAAGTTTTCTCATCTTTGAACTCAAAACTCAAACTTCAGAACTTCGACTAACTTTACTACATCACACGATTAAAACTCCAACTATTCACAAATCTGAAAATACACAGTTTCATGTATAAATTAAAAATTAACCTAAAATATTGAAATCTGAAAAAATGCACATTATAACTCAAGCTTTTCCTAAACATCTAATTAAGCCATTAATTCAAAATTTCGAAATCTGAAATTAATTTTCATAAATCTAAAAATATGGAATTAAATCTATATCTTTCAAAATCTGAAATTCAACAACATATAAGTCAATACATTTGATCCATATATACACATATATACGCTCATTATCCAAAATCTCAAAATCTGAAATCAACAACTGAGGTTATATTACAAGAATCTTAAGTTACAATCCAATTTCGAAATCGGGAAATTACTCTAAAATCTGAAATCTCACACACACACACACACATATATATATGCATATTATTCCATATATGTGATTGTGTGCGAGGGTTTGTCCGTGTGGGTGTGCGCGCGCAAGCGGGTAAGAGGAGCCCGAGCAGCAGCGCTCGAGATGGAGGGAGAAAGGGAACCTTACCGTGGCAGGAGAGGTGGCGGATGTCGAGGCTGTGGTCGGCGGTAGCAACTATTACCGGCGATGGGGGTGGCTGGGAGAGGCGAGAGGGATAGAGAGGTCGAGGGAAGGAGAGAGCGAGCATGTGAGTCGGGTGTGGGAGGGGGTTAGGGTTATAAATCTGATTTCTTTTGTAAATTGCAAGTTTAGTCCCTAGCCTCCTCAATTTGATAATTTAAGTCCACAACTCACAATAAATTTCATAATGCCACCAAACATTTTCCAACCTCAATTTATGCAATTTAGGTCGCTTACCACTTACTAACAATAGAAATCAACAAGTTTAACAAATAAAACAAACAATTAGACATGGGATTGTACAAAAAAAAAAAAAAAAATTATAAACATTTTAATTGGCACATTGATCGTGACGGCGTCCAAGTTCTTCCATTGCAAAATAAGTCAAATACGATCAATAATAATAATAATTAATTACATAATTTATAATGGTGCCAATATAAATTACGTGAAATTCAAGAATGCGCGTAAAACGAAAAAAGTGGTATTACACCTATTGATGTTTGACCATGATTGAAAAAGTACTTTTTGGCTAGGTAAATAAATTTTTTTAAGTCGTTTTAAAGAAACTAAAATTTATAGCTTCTCCAAGAAGCATTTTTACAAAAAAACTGAAATACATAATATTTTATTGTGAAATCTATTGAAAATATATTATTTCCCATAATTCGTATTAAAATATTATATCTTATTTACTAATATAAAATTAGATTTTATTAATTAATAAAATATGAAATCTTTTCAAAATAAATTGAAAATATACTTTTTATAAATAATTAATAAAGTATGGAATATATTATATATTGGAAATAGTGTAATATTTTATTTTATGATTTAATAAAATAGATTTTTTAAAGATAGATTTTAGCATTAAGGTAAAATAATTATTTAATTTTTAGTTAACTATGAGATATAATTAAATATTTGTTTATACAAAAGCAAGTTGTACTGTCAAACAATTAATTTATTGTTAATAGTGATTTCTCGATTGACCATCAAATAGTCAACTGCTTTTTATTAACAACACTTTTTAAAAAAACTCTACAACAAAAAGTTATATTCACAACAAATTTGCAAAACAGATAGTCACATTTTTTTATTACATTTTTTGGCTTCTCAATACCCAAATTTATAAGAAAAGACAACCCAGATAACGTGTAAAATTTGTGTCGAAAAAGAATTATTTTTCCATTTTCTCGTTTGCCCTTATACATTTCGGCTCCCTTTCTATATATCTATATATATTATTTTGCGCCTGACTTTTCTTTTCACTTGGCCGCCTTTTTTTTATTTACTCAATTCACACGGCACAAACAATTAATAATTCTGCTATGTGTACAATATGCCTTACAAGCTCGATGACAGTCACATATTTCTTGCGATATTTTGGACAGTAATATATCGTGGGATTTTGCTTTAACTTTAACATTAACATTGCAAACAGATTTAGGTCCAAATAAGAATTCACATCTTTTGCCATAGTGTGAAAAGCATCACAACCCATTCCTCTTAGCACTAGTTGCTAGCACGTCGGTAGTTCTGAGATTCCGTCCGGCCACCCTATTGGATTATTTGCTTAAAAACAAACAAACAAACCCTTAGAGATGCTATCTCGTTTAATATAAAATTATGTGGCATTTCGAAGATTACTTAAAGTAATCGCGAGCAAAAATAATTAAAAACTTACAACCATAAAATCGATTGGAAACTAATTTTTGTTAGTTGTTGCGTAAATTTGGTAAAACGAGTTTTTACAAGTTATTTTGGACTTGGGTATTTTACAAAAGGTGTTGGCTTTTGGGTAAAAGGATGCAATATTTTTTTTTGGAAAGGGCCTCGGCTAGTCTCTCTCTCTCTCTCTAAAACAGAAAAGTTCTCTCTCATTTTGGGGTTCCATCTTCATCTTCTTGGTTTTTTTATTGAGTGTTATTGGTTTTCAATTGTATGGTTGTAAGCCTACACCATTCATCAAATTAGAGTTTAGATCCTACAGTGGTACCATGGTATCAGAGCTTGATGAAAGAATTGCCAAGAATTCAAAGACATCGTGACTGTGTGAAGACGGTGGAAGTTGAAGCCGGTGGACTGAGAAAAATTGGTGAAGGCTGGAAAGTGTAGAAACCGACCAAAACCAAGGAAAAAGACGGTGGAGCAAAAGCTGGTGAGTGGAACATGTGACTGACTGTGAAATCATTGGGAAGAGCAGTGCAGTGACTGCACAAAACAGAGTACATTGATTGACACTGGGAAGAACGGTAGTGCTGACCGAAAGTAAGAAAGTAAAGAAGAAGGCTGCATTTTCTAAACCTCCATTCTCCGTCCACTCAATCAGTGAACAAGGTGAAAGGACATAACCTGAACCGCACGGTGCAGGAGACCAACCTGGAAGTTGGGCATGAACGGCAAACAGCAAACGGCGACAATCGGCAAAAATCTAAAGTTCAAATTGGACATTCAAACAACAATTCCGGCTGGTAGCGAGCTCGTATTAAGAACCGGTCAACATCGTTGGATTCACGATGGAGAAGAGCATCTTCTAGTGTAATTTTAAAATTTTCGACAGCTGTGGTAGTTTTCGGGGTCGTCGGTGTTTTTGGTGACGGCTCTGACGACAATTTTTTGACAGATTGTTCTACAGGACCTGAAGAGTCTATATTCAAATTCCGTTTCACCAAATTCAATTCACATCTTGAGTTGAGGTTTGCAAATGGTATTTTGCATGAATTCTAGTTTTATTTTTTGAAATTGAACTAGAGCATTGAAGACTCCTATTGTGGTTGTACGACCATTTAGGATACTTTCTGAGCTCGGGGTTTTGTGAACAAAATAGGGAAGGCCTAGAAGTTGGGATTCCATGAGGTTCGAGTTTGACAAGATTATGTTTTAATCTTGGGTATTTTCAATTTGATATGATTAGGTATTAATCTTGGGTTTGATAGGAGGTCTTCTTATTGGTTTGACATAAGAATAAGATTCATGGGGATAATTTTTACAAGATTTGGTGTAAATCTTGGGTGAATTTGACAAGATTAGGTGTTAATCTTGGGGGTATGCAATTTTACAAGATTATGTGTTAATCTTGTGGATTATATTCTAAATTTTATATTGGGTTTGTAGCTATGGTTATTTTATTTGTTGGAAATTTGCAAAGGTGAGTGATAAGTATAATTCGGTTAGCAACGGTGTTTTTTGAACAATGGTTTCAAGAATTAGAACTAGGGTCGAATTATAGAATTTTGATGGAAAAGGGGATTTCCCCCTTTGGAAACAGAAAATGAAAGTAGTATTGAGCAACAAAGGGTTGCAAAGGCATTGGATGAACAATCCAAATTACCAGAGGCACTATTAGCCAAGGATGATGTAGCTTAAATCCAAGAAGTGGCATACAACACTCTGATTCTTCATCTCTCAGATAATGTTCTGTGGAAAAAAAAAAGGATTCTAAAACTACTTTAGAAATCTGGAATAAGGTAGATGAAATTTATGCTGCTAAAACTGTTCCTAATAAGATTTTTCTCTTAGAAAGAATTTTTGCTTTCAAAAGGACCTCTTCAAAAACCTTGAAACAAATTTAAATGATTTTACTACAATAACTTTAGATCTAACGAACAGGGGACAGAAAATTGATGGTGATCAATTACATGTAATTTTGGTAAATTCTCTTTCAAAATCTTTCAAAGAAATTAAAAATGTGATTAAATATGGAAGGTATACCATCACTCTTGCAGAAGTCACTGCTTCGATTAGGTCTAAAGCATTAGAGATCGGTTTGGAGGGGAAAGCTGTCCCTAATGAAACAACTTATTTTTTTAAAGGTAAATTTGGTAAGAAAGAGTGAAATGCTATGAACTTTAAAAATAATAAGGGTAAGGAACAGTGGAAGGGCAAGGGTAGTGATAGATGAAGATAAGTGCTATCACTGTGGTAAAATTGGACACTTTAAGAAAGATTGCTACAAGTGGCTAAGGATGAAAGAGGGGCTACGAGATGTAGCTGAAAGTAATACTGCTTTTGGGATGATGATGATCAATTGAGGTTGCTAAATGTGATTTTAGATGAGTGAAATCAAGATTGGATTCTTGATTCGAGGTGTTCCTACCATATGACCTCCCATAAGGCTTGGTTTAAGACCTATATGGAGATAGATGAGGGGAATGTGTATTTAGGGAATGGTGAGACCTGTTCATTGATAGGAATAGGTGAAGTTGTGGTCAAGATATATAATGTGGTGGTTATAGTTCTGACTGGGGTGAGACATTTACCTGCTTTACCTAAAAATCTTATTTGTTTGAGTACATTACATATTTCTGGTTTTCATTATGAAACAAATAATGATACTATGTTAGTATATAAAGGTAATGACATTGTGATTAAATGAATATTGAGAAGTAGACTTTATTACATGCTTGGCACAATGGTAGTACAAGATCATTCATGCTCATACAGAGTTCAAATTGATAGCACTCAATCGAGGGACAAAAGGTTAGCTAATTAAGGAAATAAATTTCCTTGTATTGCTGTTTTTACTAACAAAACTGTAGGTTTTGCTCCAAATTCAATTGAAAATGAATTTTTGGAGGGTATGAAGTTTGAAATGAACTCAAGTGACCAAGGAACAAGTGGTCAAACATCAAGAGTTCAAAATCAGCTTCAAAATAGTGATTTTGAATCAGTTGTTGAGGAAATTCAGTAAGAAAATGATGGAGAAGTTACTGAAAATGGGGAAATTCAACAAGAAGCTACTCAACAAAACTTGCATGACTATCTATTAGTCATGGATGGAGAAAGGAGGTAGGTAAATCCTAATCTTAGTTATAATTCCATGAGTTCAATAGAGTTTTCTCTTGTAATAGGCAGTAGGAAATCTACAAGTTATGGAGAAGCTGAGAGGCATTTATGGCAATGCAAGAGGAGATGTCTTCTTTGCACAAACCTATATTGTCAAATCAAAAGGTTTGGAAGGATGAAGGCTTCCAAGAGGAATTTCGACATAGGTGAAGGTATTTCTAGATTAGGTGAAGGTTTGGTTTAAACCAAGGTGAAGGAATGTTGGATTACTGGCTTAAAACCAAACAAACAAGCCCTTAGAAATGCTATCTCGTTTAATATAAACTTGTGTGGCATTAAGAAGATTACTTAAAGTAATTGGGGTTAAAAATAGATAAAGGTCTTACAACCATAAAATCGATTGGAAACCAATTTTTGTTAGTTTTTGTGTAAATTTGTTAATACAGTTTTTTACAAGTTATTTTGGATTCGGAATTTTTACAAAAGGGGTTGGCTTTTGGGTAACAAGGTGCAACATTTTTTTTTTGGAAAGGGGCTCAACTAGTCACTCTCTCTCTCTCTCTCTCTCTCTCTCTCTCTCTCTCTCTCTCTCTCTCTCTCTCTCTTTGAAATAGAAAAGTTGTCTCTCATTTTGGGATTCCATCTTCATCTTCTTGGTTTTTTTATTGAGTGTGCATTTTTGGTTTCCAATTGTATGGTTGTAAGCCTACACCATTCATCAAATTGGAGTTTAGATCCTACGTACACACTCACCAAGGACGACTGAAACCATGAAGAATACAGCTGAAATCTTCTTTCCCCCGCCATCTCTGCGTTTGATCCAGTTGCCTGCAAATTATTTACAACCAGGTACTATTTTTGTTTCTTCAACTGGACGGATCAACAATGTCGGAAATATGTGAGTATATTTCTTCTACGCCCACCTTTCTATCAAGATTTTAATCCCTTAAACATATTGGTATGAAACCCAAGAGTGAACTTTATGAACAAGTATGAAACTGAGGAGTGAACTATTGGTACTTTCATATTTCATTCATGGCGTTGTTTTGATATATTTAGTAAGCATATCGTTTGTATATCTTATGATTCCTTTTCTTCACAGGATCGTTTGTATATCTTATGACCAGTACAAATTTACCCAAAAAAATAACAAATATATGTCATTTTTCTCGAACAACAAACGCCTAAAAAGGGACGGTGACAATTTTGTAAATAAGTGTTAACTGTATGCGTCAATTGTATATTGAAAACCGATGCATAAAAGTTACGCTAATAAAAGGCGTCAATTATAACACGAACTGATGCACAAACTCTTAAAATAGGCTTCAGTTCAAACTTGAACCGACGCCTAAACCTAAGATAAAATCAATATCTAGTCCTAATCATCATCTTCCTCTCTCTTAACTGCGCTACTCTTCTGATTTCTCTCTCACAGCTCCCCAAACCCTCATCCTCAAAACTCCAACACCGGCCGACCACCCAGCCTCGCCGCACATGCAAAGGGAAATTTGCAGTGTTTTTGGGTTGTGGCGGCAAGTTTGCTCGTATTTTGTGGGTCTTGGGAAAATGCTAAAGACAAGAGTCATTAGGCAGTCAAGGACCCAGCCGAGCATGCAAAGGGATGGGCTACCTAAGAGTTTCCTTTGAAGCTTGGAATTTCTGCAATGAGGTAGGTAAAGAAGCCCCTAGGATGGGTAGTCCAAGAGCTACTTATTGCTTTGATATTTCAAGTAAAAATGGTGAAAAAATATTCTTGCTATTCAACTTAAAAGTGAATTTTTATTTAGGGATTTATAGACTTCAATTTGCTTGTTGTCATATATTTGTTTTCATTTTGCCCTTTTTATAAGAACTTAAAGAATGACTGGTGAAAATTTTCATATATGAAAATGAAGGATGTGACTCCTTAAATATACACATATACATGGCTAACCCTAGAGAAGGGTTATCATATGATGTTAATAATATGTAGAAGGCAACAGACTCCTTTCCGTAGCCAACTACAACAACTATAGAAATACAAGATTTTAGGGATACACTTAAATCAAGAGTTATACATATCCTAAAATAACAGATCCTGGTTATATGGAAATATTATCTTCCAATACTTTTCAGACCATTCTCTGAATTACAAAGTGGGGGATAACAAACTTGGCATTTGGAAGAAATTCCCGGGATTGTATCCAAAAGCACCGAACAATCCAGACCTGTATGCAGCGGAGATGGAAAAATATTTGCATTTATTGTGTGTAAGTATTAGAAATCTCCGTTTGATTAGTGCTATTTTTTTATTCGAGACCGACTTTGCAGATATAGAAATTCATTAATAAACTGCAGTTTTGTAATCATATGTATTTGGTTTTGCTCAGTGGCTAAGAGAACCTTAATTTGTTGGGCATGACTCAATGTGATGGGGACACCACTGTTTTGTAGAAAAATAATGTGTGGGACTTCCTTAACTAGACTCATTTAAATCACCCAGCCGTGATAAGATTATTGTTCTTGACTAAAATGAAATTCATCAAACTGGCTTATACTGTGTTCGTTAATAGTAATTTGCAAACCAAAGTCAAGGAAATTTTGCCTGCTTTCTTCTTCTTCTTATTCTTTTACCTACCTAGAAAAATAAGTGTTGGGTTTTTGATACCCAATAAATCCGGGCGATGATGTAAAATAGATGTGGAAATAATATCGACACCTCGATAAATAGTTCGGCTCGATAACGACTCAGGGCCACTCGAAGTGACTTAATTCATAATTGTTGTGGCCCACTTGGACGGCCCATTTGTGGTGGTTTTGGGCCATAGCATTTGGACTTGGTTTTACCTTAGGCTTGGGATTTATATGGTTTGGCCCATTTATGTGGTGCCCTTTTCCCAAACCTAATATATATCCCATTCCTTGCCCATTGTAGAGTGTGGGTTGGTTGTGAGTTTGAAATAGGGAAGAGGGAAAAGAGAGAGCATCCGATCTTGGAGGTCTAGCTTGGTAGTCCTCCATTGTTGCTCTTGTTCTTGTTCTTCCCATATTGGAGCAACCAAGAGTAGTGGTTGTTGAGTCGAGCTTGGAGTTGAGGTTGAAGTCGAGGTGTCAATTTGGAGAGCTAACTGAGCCCGGAGGCGTATTGAAGACCCAACCACAGTTTCAACATAATTTTAATTCCAAATTCTGTAGGTTTAATGCTTCACTGCGTGTATTCATTTATTATTGTGTTTAATGCGTGAATGAGCTAGCCACTTATTTATGATTTAATGTGTTATTTCCATAATTTGAGAGGTG
Organism: Ligustrum vulgare; assembly: GCA_963555705.1. Classification (NCBI taxonomy): domain Eukaryota; kingdom Viridiplantae; phylum Streptophyta; class Magnoliopsida; order Lamiales; family Oleaceae; genus Ligustrum; species Ligustrum vulgare. Next base: position 32,669,452 of record OY743173.1, on the reverse strand, counting down.
ATTTAATAACATAGATCAAGGTAATAAATTCGACAAGAGATAGAGACATACTCTTATTATTATTGCGGTCGTGTGTGAATTCTTGTGTGTTATGCATCTAGATAAGGAATATTCAGACCCTCTGTAGAGATATATAGTTGACTTATTTAGGTAGAATTATTTTAAACTCGACAGACGAATCTTAATATATATTAGTGAATTTGACCGAATGTATATTTAGGAAATAAAACTTGAATTGGAGCTAATTTAATTGGTTAGGTGAAATCGTGAATCCCAACTATCTTACAATCGTTTTTAAAAATATAAGCGAACTCTCAATTTTAATTCTTTAGTCTAATTCTTTAGTTTTAGGTTTAAACATCAAAACTCTTTTGTCCGTTCAAATAGGAATAAGAATTAACATATTTCCATACTCAGTAGTAGTCTCTCTGGGAACAATAATCCGAGCATTCAGGTCCACTTTATTGCTTCTCACGACCCGTACACTTACGAGTATGTTTTGCTTAGTGAAATATTTGTAAACAAGTTTTTGGTACCGTTGTTGGGGATTGTTAATTAATATGAATACCAATTAGTTCTTGCTTTACTTTAAAAATTTCTTTCTTTTTTTGTTTTATTTTTATTTCTTAGTTTTTGTCTTATGGGAACATTTGAAAGCTGTTGATTGTTTCCTTTTCAAGGATTGAACAGATTTTCGGACAATTGGAGGCATCACAGCAAGATGGCAGCAAACAGTTATCATTGGTACTCTGATCACACAACAGTTCAGACCTATCTGATTTATGAGTTTTGCTTTGGAAATATTACCATACATGATTGTCCTTTTGCACATTAGGCCCATCCAGGTACGGATCAGGTTAATTATTGGGAAGATAACCAAATGTAACAGAGTAGTTGGTATTATCAAGCTTATGATCCTTACTAGAATAAGCATCTAGATTTCTCATGGTTAAATAATCTGAATAACCAACTCAAAGAAATGTTGTAAAAACAACATGCAGATATGGAAGAATGGAGAAATTAGTTAGATCAGTTGGAAGTGAAAGGATCAGATTACTCAAAAAAATTGGTTGAGACATTTGAAGAAGAAGAAGAGCAACTTGAAATTGTAGATCAATCAGAAGATATTTGCTGGCATTAAGAGGCCATAGTCCCATGGTCAACATTCCAAAATCAGGACATCAAGCTCAAGGAAACTCCAATGACAAATGAAGAGCAATTGGAGAAAGAGGAGTTGATCATAGAAGAGCAGTTAGACAAGGAGACACTTGTGAGTGCCGAATTTACAGTGCAATCCTCTAACTTCAATATTTGGGAAAAACTTGATTTCATCATTGGCAATGAAGAAGTGGTTGAAATCTACATATTGAAGTTTGAATTGAGTGGAGGTGTCGACATACATGACATGGGCAAAGTGGAATTTTCGTACTTAAATCCAAATTGGAGCAAATTCAAGTGGTACATACAAAGAAGGTCATCCAAAGCTTTATTTAGAGTTCCTTGAACAATCAAGGTAAAAAGTCGGATTTTAGACTATAAATGGAGCGCTTGTTGGGAGGCAATCCAATTTTCTACCCTTTTATTGATTAAGATTTTAGTATTTATTTATTTTATGTATTTACATTGATGCATGCATTAAGTGTGTACTTTTTAGGTTTAATTTGCAACAATGCATTTTAGTATGCATGTGTGGGGATTACATAACATAGTCACATTACTTTTGCATGTTTAGGTATGTTTCATTTTTTGCTTGTTTTTTTGGTAGATTAGGCTTTCATTGTCATCTCCAACACACACATACATGTAAAACATGATATAGGTCTTGGAAGATAGTAGCATGCATAACAAAACACGTTGGATTCGAAAAGGAATTCAAAGAGAAAATAGGAAAATTTTCAAATCTGGACTGAAAACTTCTACCACGCGATCGCATGGTATGATACCAGAGAGATCTCTCCTCTGTCAATTCATTCAAACACTAAAAATTGAATCCCACGCTACATGGGTTATCTAGAAAGCTAAATAAAGAGAGGTATTACACAAAAATAGAGCCTTACAATTACATCATTAGTTGATAGAATGCATAAAAGGGCAAGTTATGTGACTAAACTTGTCGCATGTGAGTCCACTTAGTTATATGTTAGTTTGTTAGGAGTTTCCTTCAATAATTTTTAATTCCTTGTTAATTGCGTTTGCTCGAAGAATAGCAAACTACAAATTTGGGTGTTTGATAAGTGTGTTTCCACTTATGTTTTAATGTCATGCAAACTATATATTTTTGTGCAATTCTATATGTTTTTTGGATTTTAGGCGATGGATAGGCACCTAGGAACTTTCCCATTTAATAGAAATAAAAATAGAGATGTGGCACCTTGGCACCACACCTACAGTGCCTGGGTTCTACACTAATTTTTCACGTGGCGCCTGGGAACCACTTGAGTTGTGCTATGAATTTTAGGTCTGTTTTGGTGTTTTAAAAGTCCAATTGATCCAAAACTTGAGAAAACCAATAAATGAGGCATAAAAAGGGTTAGATAGGACTTTGGAAGTGGCTAACACTAGTACAATTTCAGTCATTTGCGTCGATTATAAAAGGGAATATGCGTCAGTTGTGGAAGTGACGCATATGGCGCAGACGTACATGGTAAAGGGAATATGCGTCAGTTATTATCCGATGCAAAAAGTTAAAATATATGCGTCGGTTATATAAAATCCGACGCATATAGTAAAAATAAATAAATAAATAAATAAAAATAAAGAATATGCGTCGGTTTTCATATAAACCGATACATATTCTTACTATTTTTTATTTTTTTCTTTTTTTTTAATCCAAAAATCTTGTTTAATATTTTATAATCAACCTAATCGTTAACTGTAACAATCAATAACCAACAAATAATCAACAGTAATGCATAATAAAATTATATAAGTCAACTTATAGTAATATTAATGATAGTTATTACAAATGTTTAGTACATATACATTAATTACATGAAAAATAAAAATTTACATACAAGATTCATAGAAGTAATTAGCCCATAAATTTCTAACCTCGTCCATCTCCTCTACTGAGTAAGAATCTTGATAAAATGCCTACAAACAATTAAGATAAATTATTAGTTATTTCTTAATAACTAATAAATGGATAATTAAACAATTCACAGTGTTTAATATTTATAATACCTTATCTAAAGAAGTTAATTGAAAATATTGTGTGACTATCTCATACATGTTTCTCATAACATAATAGCCACATTCAGAACCTCCGAGTTGCTAAGAACACTGAAATTTTCACATTAAGACTATTAATATATATATGTGTGTGTGTGTGTGTACACACACACACAGAGACATATATATATATATATATATATAGAGAGAGAGAGAGAGAGAGAGAGAGAGAGAGAGAGAGAGAGAGAGAGAGAGAGCTAATTATTGAGGAGTTTGTAGTAACTTTTAAATTGACATACCGCAGTTTGTTTCCAATTTACATTGCCTATACTCCTCTTGCCACCATTTATCCAAAATGTTTTAAGAGCCCTAAAATTTGAATAAAAATGAATGATTATATATTTATACGGAAATTTTGGCAGAGTCTCCTCTATAAATTGAACATAACCAACCTGTAGAGAGATCTTGGAATTAAGAACTATTTTAACTTCTCAAGAATCACAACACGAACACATCAATTTCACCTCAAACTCGATAACAATTATGTATACATGAAAATGATCAAAACTTATTTACCACATACTAAAAAAAAAATGATCAAGGAAATATATATATACTTACGTATTCAACACTGGTCTGATTTGTATTCTACGCTTATTTGACCCCGTTGAATCCAAGAAGTATACGGTGTTGGTTCGAGAAAAAATCACAAGCAACATCCAATGATTCCTACATATTGTGAACCTATAAATACAACTTTAAATGCTAAATGATTCGAACTAAATAAGAAAGAATGAATATTAATAGTCTTACTCTTGGAAGTACGGTGCGAGAATGTATTGCTTCGATTGCAAGGTCTGGATGGTTTCATCCATACACGTAATGACGCTGTCAAAATTGTTTTTTACCTTAATTGACGCAATTTGTGATGGACACATAAATCCAACCGACTTGACGCCGATTTCCTCACACAACTCATGTAGGTACCTAAAAATAATTAAATCAATAAATAAATGAATGATGCAAATTTAAATGGAATTTATAAATTTGTGTTAAGCAGTCTTAGATCATGCGTATTTGCAAGATAGATATATTCAACCATTCCATTTTAAGCAAGTCGGTGATGTCGTCAATTGTAACGTAAATGTCTGTGTTGTCCGTATGATGACACACATTTGCATCTAAAGGCACAGTGAAAAAGTCAATACCAACAGGTATCTGAATGATTGCATTGTGCAACCTTTTACAATCATCACCCAGACATTGTAACGTTGCATCGTCAACAAGCAGAGATCGTCGGGTCGATGACATTTTAGAACTTTTGGCTTTTTTTTGTTTATTGATTTTTTTTTTGGCTTTTTTGGTGACTTTTCCTGCATGTAAAATATTGTTATCATCATAATTTGTTTCATATAAATATCAAAGTAAATAATTTTGACAAAATTTTATATAATTAAAAATTATTACCTCTCCTAACATAACTAGATGTTGAGGCCATTGACTGAAGCTTCCAATAGCTTCCCCCACTGTGGTGTGATATTGAGATGGCACTGGTAAAGGATATGCTTCTGCACCATGTACAACATCATCAACTGCTACTTTAACATGATCGGTCAAGAGTGGTTGATGGTGCATCACAGTTTCAGATCCAGATGGGAACACTGTCCCTCTCGCTACTATATGGAGCTCGTTATCATTACTTACGGCTAGACGACACGGTATCGATTTCTGTTGTTCAACATGATGAAAATCATCCTTAGACCGTACAGTTGAAATTAGTTTAAAATGATATTCTACACATTCAAATAATTTGATTCACATTTAATACCTGAAGCCCATCATACGAACTTGGATCAACAGAGTGGCAACTGCTGCGAGTTGGTGGTGGGGGAGTCAGAGTTATGTCCACATCGGCATCAACATTTATGCCAATGTATAACCCTCTTTAAACCTATGACGAATCAAATGACTCTTCACTTTCTCAGAATTACGAAACTTTCTTAAATTCTTACAATCACAATAAGGACATAAAATCATTTCTTCTCCTTTATTTTATTTTCCTCACCACATTTCATAAATTCTTCAACTTCTTCCACATATTCTTGTGTACTACGTCTTCTATACATCCAATTCCGATCCATATCTAACCACCTATATATCAAGATATTCACAGTGTATTAAAACGAATGAAATCATCTTAAATTATAAATTTCATTTTTTTAGTTATAAAATCCTACGAAAATTTCGGCAGAATTCCCCTATAAATTAGACTTAGCCAACCTGTAGGGGCAATCAAAATTTCACAATAACACAAAAAAATTCAACCTCAACATATCCAAAACTCAAACACCACTTTAGTTAAACTTCAACATCATCAACTACTCCAAAAATAATCCGACATCAATTCTCAACTCTTCAACATCAAATGTCTATAATTAATTGTATATTATATAAAAACTAACATTCTATAATTTCATTAAAACTCCAACAATTAAAAAATTGCAATATATCCATCTACTAACTTAAAATCAATTAATACCTAAAATTAACATTCGAACTAAATTAATAAAAACTCATTTAAACTAATTAACACATAAGTTAAATCTTCATATACATAATAAATATAAAACATATATACAAAAAAATTACTATATATATAAATATATAAACATAAATTTAACATAACATTTGAAATTTATGTTTATATATACACACACACACATACATGCATACATACTTTACACACATATATACATACTTCAAATAACATATATAAACACAAAAATATAGCAATGTATCTCTATATATACCTTAAAAATAAGAGAGGTGGCAATGGGTGGCGGAAATGAGAGTCGGGAGTCGATGGCAGCTACGGAAATGAGAGTGAGGGAGGTGGCGGCGGGCGGTGGAATAAGAGGTGGAGGCGCAATATTGGGGAGGGTTTGAGTGAAAGAGAGAGTGGAGAGGACGGGTTGTGAGTGAAAATGAGTGAGAGAGGGTTTGAATGAAAGAATGAGTGAAATGCGTGCTGGAAGTCGGGAAATAAATGAACAAATTGAGTATATGCATCGGTTCTTATACAAGAACCGATTCATATACTTTATCTTTGTGCGTCGATATTTTAGTAAAAACCGACGCACATAGTGAAATGCAACTTTATGCGTCGGTTTTGTGATAGGAACCGACACATAAAGTTTAACTATATTTATAAAAATGCCACCACTATTTTGTTAGGCGTCGGTCTTCGTAAAAACAGACGTAAATAACTTAATATTTTTCTCCAATTTGTACTAGTGTAATCAAAGGAACGAAGGAATTGAAGAAAGAGACTGCAAGAAAGAAAAAAGATTCAATTTCAAAACAAATTTTCCTCCTCTTTTATGCTCAGATTTATGAACTTTTTGTTCATTTGTCTTTCCATCATGAATAAATTAATTATTTAGGGGATTGATGTAATCTTACGTCAATACTATGTTTTAATTTTCATTAATCTCTTTGCAGTTTTATTCCAAGTTTATTCATGTTATTTGTTTTAAACGCTTTCAATTAAATGGCCTTTGATTGATTGATTTGCTATCTAAGATTCGGCAGTCGAGAGAGAGGGAACCTTAGATGCGATAATAAAATAACACAACCTAGGGTTTTATAGGTTTTGAGAGAAAGTATAAATCCTTTGAAGTTTGTTTCAAAAGAACCATGGAACTTAATGACTTCTTGAAATCTCGATTTGGAATAAAGATATTGGAATTAGATTTTAGGAATGATTTTTGCTCGACACTCAAGAAAGTGAGTGAAAATATAATTGGGTTATTTGCTTATGAACAATGTGATGGACCAAGAATTAAAGACATAGTTAAGATGAAATCAAAACTCTAGACCCTTCCTCGATTATTTAATCCTTAAGATTAGGCATATTATTGTTGATTTAGTCAATTCTTCAATTTTGATTTGCCTAAAAATTCATTGAATCTATATTTCGATTGTCTAGATAAAGTAAAAGTTAGTATAAATATAGTAATGAATAAGAATTTAATCATCAATCTCTGTGGGCTCTATATCCTAATTTATCATTATATTATAAAATTTGATACCGTGCGCTTACAGTTATATTATACTCAATAGAGTTCATATATCCATACAAGACTCGATGACCTATATAATGAATGGTTTGTGGTTTTTTTTCTCGAACTATATCCTGCTATTTCTTCCCTTTTTTCCTTAGACTTCTTAGTGAAGCTGATGCATATAAAGATGGTAAACAAGTGGAAAAAGTAATCTTTCAATGATCTTTTAAAGATGTTGAAGCCTCTCCAGAAATGGACCTTTTAGGATCTCACTACAAGGCCAAAAAGATGATCATGAAGCTAGGTTTGGGTAACATATACATTTATTTTTGTAAGAATGAGTATGTACCTTCTAGAAAGTGGACGCTATTAGACATACTTGTCCTATCTTTTAGGAAATTCATTAGATGCACACAATTGGGAAAGGTTCTTATAAGAATGTGTCGCATAAGGTGTTGCGGTGTTTTTCTTTGACCCCTAGGACTCAAATGTCTATCTACAATAGGGGATACTGCAATACTCATTAGGAGACATGATACAAGGAATTCAATTGACGAAGATGAGTTATAGTATCCCATTAATGGGATGGCCTCGTAAGAATTTGACATAAGGCATCCCTAGTTTTCAAGTTAGATTGGGAATTAGGGTTGGCCACAAACGTTTTCAGTACATTTGGAAACTTACGGCATGTGGCTAATAGTTATAAAAATTTACAAACTACCACATTTGCTATGCATGAGATCCGAGAACCTAGTGATGATATTATTGATCACGGCTCCTAAAGCACCTAAAAAGGACATGGATGAATTCTTACGACCCATAGTGGACAAATTCTAATCAAGTTAGCATCATTTCAAAGGGAGAAATTGAAAATTTGAGGGGTCATGGAATTGGAAATCCGAGGGGCCATGATCAGATTTGTTGAGGAATCTTGCCTTCCTATTTATGGTATAAAAATCCATCAAAATCCTTATAATTCCATTCATATTAGAAATCCACTAAAATTCATGAATTTTTGAGGACATCGAAATCTTGTGGAATTAATAGGAATCCATATTGAAGACCTTGAATTTTTCACATTTTTCAATCACTTTTAAACCACACGTTCTCCCAAAATTTAAAATTCCCAAAAAAACTTTTTTAAAAAAATCCGATTGTTATATCATGATAATTGAAGATTTTTCGTAATTTTAATTTTAACTTCTTGATTTTTTAAATAAAAGTATGATTTTTTGATTAAATATTTATAATATTTGCTTGGTTGAGAACAAAAACACACATTTATAATTGTTTTGATAATAATTTTTTTAATGAAAGTTGAAAAAAAATGTTAAATACAAGAGACAAATGCAGAAATAATGTAAATTTGCATTTCAATGAAGTTACAATAACTCATAAAAATTATCGAAACTTACGATCAATTATTATTTAAATATATAAATTGACATCTTATTATTTAAATATATAAATTAGAATTTACTTTCCAAATAAGTTTTTAATAATTTGGATTAATTATATTTCTCATGTTCGATAACTCTAAAACTTTTGATTATGTAAAAGTATTAATATTTTACGAATACTTATCGAAATAGATATTGAAAACATTTTTTCTTATGTGGCATTTCTTTTATTTTCTTTTTTGTTTTAATCCAGTTGTCTTTTTCTGATTGATTGTTGTTTTCTCTTTCTGCTTTTTTTTATTTTTTTTTTAATTTTTTTTGCATTTCATGAAGACCAGCTTTATATTTAAGCTGTGTTTCTTCTTCTTTGATGTAAGCTTCCAGATTAATAAAAAGATTGTGAGCTAGATTCAGTTCATTTCTTTTTTAGTTTATCATGGTAACAGAGCACCAGGCTTAGATCAAAGCTATGGAAGAAAATTCGGATGAAAAGAGTACAAGAAAAACCAGTGCAGCTAAAACCACAGAGAATGACGACCTTCATCAAACCTATAATGGCGATCCGTTGCAGCTTGCACAATCTGATCATCCAGGCATGTTACTGGTTAGTTCACCACTAACTGGCAGCAATTATCTAAATTGGAGCAGATCGATGAAGATCGGGTTAGGAGCTAAAAATAAATTGGGATTCATCAATGGAAAATTGGAAATACCAGAAGCAAATTCACCAAATTACGAGCAATGGAAAAGGGTAGACTGCATGATTATATCCTGGATACTTAATTCAATTTCTAAGGAGATAGTAGATGCATTTCTATACACTACTTCAGCTAGAGAGTTATGGATCGAGCTCAGAGAGAGATTTGGGGAGTGCAATGGTCCACTCTTATATCAGTTGCAGAGAGAAATAACCAGGATGAATCAAGGAGCTATGACTGTGATGGTTTACTATACCAAACTCAAAAAATTATGGGACGAATTAGCATGTCTATTACTGATGTGATCCAGACCACGAACACAAGCCCGCACAAAGATCCGTTGATGATCAAAGGAGGGCCGATGACTCGATTGCAAACAAAAAGGGCCAACGAAGCATTGGACAAGTTAGTGCAAGAAACAATGGCCAAAACAATGTTCATGTCATCAAAAGAAGAAAATTGTGGAATTTCAATGTTACGGCCGTAACATATATTTCCTCACGGCCGTAACCAACTCACTGCTGAAATTGATTTTGCAAGACATAAGGGATTACGGCCGTAAAGGTTGAGTATCACGGCCGTCATGGAGTCACTGCTTAAAAATGGAATTTGGACGTTTTTGGACTTACGGCCGTAAGTCCTATTGTCACGGCCGTAAGAGTGAATCAGTAACAAGGTTACGGCCGTAAGGGAGTTAGTCACGGCCGTAAAAGCCTATACGCGTAAATTTTAGGGTTTTATTTATTTCCTTATTTTTAGCTAGTTGTTTCCTAGTATAATTAAAACTCTTAACCTAGGTTTTGACCCTATTTATAGGGATGTAATTTTCATTATTTTACAGACAACTTTGATATTATTATTGAGAGGCAATTTGCTTTCAAACCTTATTCTTTATTGAATAAAATCCGAACTTGCGAGTTAATCTTGTTTGTTCAAATATTGGGTGAGATTTATTTTCATTGTGATCAAGAGGTCAGCATATCTATCGATTGTGTTGGTTGCTTGGTTCAATTAATTTGAATCAATCTCGAAATCGTGATTCTTTGGATTTCTTGGGTCGATTCCAATAATTTGTGGGTTGCGTAGCTACAATTGCTACGTGGTTTGCATCATCTGGTATCAGAGCTTAGGCTCCAAAAACCAAGGTTATATCTTTATTTTGTTTCTTGAGTTCCTTAATTTTGTTCTTTGTGTTCTTCAAGTTCTTGAGTCTTCAATCCAAAAAAGTGTCACAAAAAAATTCAAAAGTCGTTATTCCCTTCGTTTGGTATCCAAATTAAATTCCGTTTGTTTCGTTAGTCTCGTAGTTGAATTTTCGAGAGAAAAAAAAATAACGAAAATTCTCAGTCCAATAAAAATAGTTGATATTTGATTTCGAGAATTATTTTCTTGAAACAATCTTAGTTTCCATAAAAGTGTCGAGTCCTTTATAAAGTCAGAGTTACATTCTTTCAAGGTCTTCTTTGAGTTTTCCAACAAGTTGATAACTTTTCACTCGCATTCGGTTTGAGTCATGCAAGTTTAAACTTGTTTGAGTTCGGATTCATTCTTTGAAGCAATTGGGGTGAAAGCCATTGAGTGGAAAAAGGCTAGAGAGGTGAGATCAATAGAGGGAAAAAGCCAAAATTGAGTGATACACGAGATAAATACACGTGAGGCATAAAATATTTAGTTTTAGGATGTTTGAACAATCTTCTACTACAAAAAATAACGATCGAGCCAACATGACGGAGGAGATGGTACAACGGTTTGAGCGGTTGTTTGGGGATGTGTTAGGTAGGTTAGAAAGGCTTGAGCAACCTCGGGAAGTGCCTAATGCCCGCAGGCAAGGTGGGCGAGGTCGTAGAGTAGAGGGGGTCGATGAGGATGAAGAAGGTAGTGATTTTGACGATGGAGCAATTGTGGATAGGGTAGTTAGGCATGGAAGAAGGGATAGAAATCTTGGTGGCGATAGAATGGATGGTAGTATGAGCAACATCAAAATGACAATTCCGTCATTCAAGGGTAGGAGTGATCCGGAAGCATACCTAGAATGGGAAAAGAAGATGGAATTAATTTTCAATTGCTACACTTATTCGGAAGAGAAAAAGGTTAAGGTAGCCGTACTTGAATTCTCCGATTACGCTATTACTTGGTGGGATCAATTGGTGACTTCTAGGAGGAGGAATCGCGAGAGACCCATTAGTACTTGGGATGAATTAAAAGCTATCATGAGAAAGAGGTTCGTTCCTAGTCATTACCATCGGGAGCTTCATCAAAAATTACAAAGTCTATACCAAGGATCAAAGAGTGTGGAGGATTATCATAAGGAGATGGAGATGTTGATGATTAGAGCTAATGTAGAAGAGGATAGGGAGGCCACGATGGCTCGATTTTTGAATGTGTTGAATAGGGATATAGCTAATGTGGTTGAACTACAACATTATTTGGAGATGGAGGATATGTTGCACATGGCTATAAAGGTGGAGAAGCAATTAAAGAAAAAGGGAACAACAAGGTATCAATCAGGTTCTAATTCTTCTTGGAAGCCGAAGTGGGAAAGTAAAGGAGATGGGACTGCTTCAAAAGGGAAGTTTGAAGCACCAGAAGGGAAGTTTGAGGCACCAAAAGGGAAGGAGGAACAAGCTAGTAAACTCGCACCTAAAGGGGAACCTCAGCCATCTAGGAGTAGAGACATTCAATGCTTCAAATGTTTGGGGAGAAGACATGTGGCATCTCAATGTCCTAATAGGCGAGTGGTACTTGTGTGAAAGGATGGAACCATGGAGAGTGATAGTGAGGAAGAGGATTATAGCGATATGCCGGCGTTGGAGGAAATATGTGATGATGAGGATGTATTATCCGGGGAGCATGGCGAGTTATTAGTGGCAAGGGGAGCTCTTAGTGCTCAAATCAACACGGATGATTTGGAACAAAAACGGGAGAACATATTCCATACACGATGTCGTATTAATAACAAGGTATTTAGTATGATTATTGATGGTGGTAGTTGTACTAACGTTGCTAGTACTATGCTTGTTGAAAAATTAGGATTACCTTTATTAAAACATCCTAAACCTTATAGGCTTCAATGGTTAAATGATAGTGGAGAAATTAAGGTGAATAGGAGGGTGTTGGTGAGTTTTTCTATTGGTAGCTACGTGGATGATGTTATGTGTGATGTGGTTCCTATGCATGCCGGACACATTTTGTTAGGGAGACCTTGGCAATATGATAGGAAGGTAATGCATGATGGGTATAAAAATAGGTATAGCTTTACCAAAGGGGGAAAAACCATTACACTTGCACCATTGACGCCGTCATAAGTGTATGAAGATCAAATAAAATTGAAAAATGATGAAGAAAAAAGAGTGAGGGAAAATGAGAGAAAGAGAGTTGAGGCTACGACCTCAGAAAAAGGAGAGGAAAAGAGAGTTGGAGCCACGACTCCAGAAAAAGGAGAGGCGAGAGAAAAAAGGAGTGTTGGGGTACATACCTCAGAAAAAGGAGAGGGAGCGAAGAGTGCCAGAAAAGAAAGAAAAATGAGTTTCTACGCAAAAATGAGTGAAGTCAAGAAAACATTTATGAAAAAACGACCAATGGTCCTTTTATTGTACAAGGATTCATTCCTTGCCTTTGATGAAACTAACAAATCCCTCCCTAGTTTGGCTATTTCTTTATTGCAGGAATTCGAGGATGTGTTTCCAGATGACATACCTAGTGGGTTACCACCCATTCGAGGTATTGAACATCAAATTGATTTTGTACCTGGAGCAGTTATTCCAAACCGCCCCGCTTATCGAAGTAACCCCGAGGAGACGAAGGAGCTTCAAAGGCAAGTGGAGGACTTGATGAGCAAAGGGTATATAAGGGAAAGTATGAGTCCATGTGCCGTCCCCGTGTTACTTGTACCCAAAAAGGACGGGACTTGGAGAATGTGTGTTGATTGTAGGGCCATTAACAACATAACGGTAAAGTATCGTCATCCTATCCCTATGTTAGATGATATGTTGGATGAATTGCATGGCTCTAGCATATTTAGTAAAATTGACCTTAAGAGTGGTTATCATCAAATTCGAATGAAAGAAGGAGATGAGTGGAAAACTGCTTTTAAAACTAAGTATGGCCTGTATGAATGGTTAGTAATGCCTTTTGGACTTACTAATGCACCTAGCACTTTTATGCGTTTAATGAATCATGTTTTACGTGCATTTATAGGTAAATTCGTTGTAGTTTACTTCGATGATATCTTGATATATAGTAAAACTTTGAATGAGCATGTGGAGCATGTTAGGTGTGTGCTTGTGGTTTTAAGACAAGAGCAACTTTTTGCTAATTTTAGAAAGTGTAATTTTTGCATGGAAAAAGTTGTGTTTCTTGGCTATATGGTTAGTGCTAAAGGGATAGAAGTAGATGAAGAGAAAATCAAAGCTATTAAAGAATGGCCAACACCTAAAAGCATAACTGAGGTTAGAAGTTTTCATGGCTTGACTAGTTTTTATAGGCGTTTTGTTAAAGATTTTAGCACAATTGCTGCACCACTCACAGAAATTGTTAAAAAGAGTGTAGGATTTAAATGGGGTGTAGAACAAGAACATGCATTTGATACTATCAAAAATATGTTATGTAAAGCACAGGTTTTATCACTTCCTAACTTTGACAAGGCTTTTGAGATTGAATGTGATGCCTCAGGGTTAGGCATTGGAGCTGTTTTAATGCAGGATCGAAGGCCAATCGCCTATTTTAGCGAAAATCTAAAGGGGGCTGCTCTTAATTACCCCACATATGACAAGGAGTTATACTCACTTGTGCGCGCTTTGGAGACATGGCAACATTACTTGTGGCCACGGGAGTTCGTGATACACACAGATCATGACTCCCTGAAGCATTTGAGGGGTCAAGCTAAACTAAGTAAGAGACATGCAAGGTGGGTAGAGTTCATCGAAACATTTCCCTATGTCATCCGGTACAAACAAGATAAGGAAAATGTGGTGGCAGATGCATTGTCTCGAAGGTATGTTCTTTTAAATTCTTTAAATTCTAAATTGCTTGGATTTGAATATATTAAGGACATGTATGCTAATGACTTGGACTTTTCTAATATTTATGAATCATGTGGTAAAGGAGCTGTGGATAGGTTCTTTAAACATGATAATTATTTATTTCGAGAAAATAAATTGTGTGTCCCTAGGTGTTTAATGAGGGAGTTACTTGTGAGAGAGGCCCATAGTGGAGGCTTAATGGGTCATTTCGGGGTTAAAAAGACCATTGAAATCCTAAGTGAACATTTCTATTGGCCTAAGATGAAGATTGATGTGGTTCGGGTTTGTAATAGATGCATTACTTGTAAGAAGGCTAAATCTAGGATTAAACCCCATGGGTTATATATGCCTTTACCCGTCCCTAGTGAACCTTGGGTTGATATCTCTATGGATTTTGTTTTGGGATTACCTAGGACTAAGAAGGGAAGAGATTCAATTTTTGTGGTAGTAGATCGCTTTAGTAAAATGGCACATTTCATACCATGCCACAAAACTGATGATGCTACTAACATAGCTGAAATTTTCTATCGGGAAGTCGTGCGCTTACATGGGGTTCCTAAAAGTATTATCTCGGATAAGGATGTTAAATTCCTTAGTCATTTTTGGAGAGTCTTGTGGAACAAATTAGGAACAAAACTACTTTTTTCTACAACTTGTCACCCACAGACCGATGGACAGACCGAGGTAGTAAATAGGACAATGATTCAATTGTTGCGCACCATAATCAATAAAAACTTGAAAAATTGGGAAGAGTATTTACCATTTATTGAATTTGCATATAATAGGGCTATACATTCTACTACTTCTTTTTCACCATTTGAAATTGTTTATGGTTTTAATCCGTTAACACCATTGGATTTAATTCCTTTACATGTGAATGAACGTAGTAGCTTAGATGGAAAGAAAAAGGCTGAAATGGTTAAATCACTCCACGACAAGGTGAGGTTGGCGATTGAAAAGAAAAATGAACATTATGCTTCGCAGGCTAACAAAGGGAGAAAGGGCGTTATATTTGAACCCAGTGATTGAGTTTGGATACATTTGCGAAAGGAACGGTTTGCAGAACAACACAAATCAAAGTTACAACCGCGAGGGGATGGTCCATTCCAAGTGATTGAAAGGATCAACAACAATGCCTATAAACTCGATCTTCCTGGTGAGTATAATGTTTTAGCTTCATTTAATGTTTCTGATCTATCTCTGTTTGATGCAGGTACAGATTCGAGGTCGAATCCTTTCGAAGAGGGAGGGGATGATGTGATCTAGACCACGAACACAAGCCCGCACAAAGATCCGTTGATGATCAAAGGAGGGCCGATGACTCAATTGCAAACAAAAAGGGCCAACGAAGCATTGGACAAGTTAGTGCAAGAAACAATAGCCAAAACAATGTTCGTGTCATCAAAAGAAGAAAATTGTGGAATTTCAATGTTACGGCCGTAACATGTATTTCCTCACGGCCGTAACCAGCTCACTGCTGAAATTGATTTTGCGAGACATAAGGGATTATGGCCGTAAAGGTTGAGTATCACGGCCGTCATGGAGTCACTGCTTAAAACTGGAATTTGGACGTTTTTGGACTTACGATCGTAAGTCCTATTGTCACGGCCGTAAGAGTGAATCAGTAACAAGGTTACGTCCGTAAGGGAGTTAGTCACGGCCGTAAAAGCCTATACGCGTAAATTTTAGGGTTTTATTTATTTCCTTATTTTTAGCTAGTTGTTTCCTAGCATAATTAAAACTCTTAACCTAGGTTTTGACCCTATTTATAGGGATATAATTTTCATTATTTTACAGACAACTTTGATATTATTATTGAGAGGCAATTTGCTTTTAAACGTTTTTTTTTATTGAATAAAATCCGAACTTTCGAGTTAATCTTGTTTGTTCAAATCTTGGGTGAGATTTATTTTCATTGTGATCAAGAGGTCAGCATATCTATTGATTGTGTTTGTTGCTTTGTTCAATTAATTTGAATCAATCTCGAAATCGTGATTCTTTGGCGTTCTTGGGTCGATTCCAATAATTTGTTGGTTGTGTAGCTACAATTGCTACGTGGTTTGCATCAATTACCCTTTCTAGTATGCAACTGTGGAGCGGCTAAGGAAGTGGCATAGCCGAACTCATCAAATAGGTTTGTAGAATAAAACCTTGCACAAACACAAAGTAACAAGATTATTCTCAATCTATGACAAGTAATTGAAATGATAATATTGGCAAGAATCAAGAATAAGAGAAAACTCCCTAAAACTTGATAATGCCACAATTCTGTGACTCAAACTGAGGGCTCAGATATTACCCCAATAACCACAATCGGCAACACCACATGAAGCAGGGGAGAGCACACTTCGAGGCAACCCGTAACCCACGAATTTTCACCAAGAAAATCGCACCAGCAGAGGCCCTAAGCCGGACGCACCAAGACACGATGCAAACAAAAGCCGCTCACGGAGACAGCAAGTAAAGGAGCAGCCAACCACAAAGGAGGCAGCAAATCGGAGGCCAAGAAAATGGATCAGGGTCGCAAGTTACCAGTTTTCAAAGAGAAAAGGAAAAGCCAAGCACTATCGGTCACGAAGAAGGCGAGAGAGAGGCTTAGGGTGCGTGAGTTGTGTCTTAACCGAGAGAGTGTGAGGAGCGTAGGATACATATAGGGTAGGTTTAGGTTTAATTAGGAGAATGGGTCGAGGGCCTAATTAAACCCTGGCCGCCAATCGGATCCACCTATCGAGCAATAGGGCCAACGACCCAATTAACACCTCAAGGTAAAGTGATAAAGTCTCTAACCTGTCATTCTCGTGGGTTACGCATATTGTGGTTAGTTGAGGCAAATAATTCTTCGATCATGGGCCGAAGGCCAACAAAGCTAAAAAATCGACCCGATATTTCATCATCGCCCCCGGGGTTTGTTTGGGACCAAAAATCCCAGCAAACCTCCACCTTGGTACCGAACAAACCTGCAAAAGACAAAACAACACATGTTTAGTAGATGCAAGAGTAAAGTCCTAAACTAATCAGAACTTTTCATACCTGTACCGATATTTAGAAGCAATAGACAAATTCTAAATTTTACCAATGTGAGCACCTTTGTGCCCATATCTGCAGGGTTATAATCTGTATGCACTTTCTCAAGTTTAATTTCATCTTGAGAAACAATATTTCTAATAAAATGTAACCTAACATCGATATGTTTAGTACGTTCATGAAAAACAGGGTTCTTACATAAATGAATAGCTGATTGACTATCGAAATATACTGTTACACTTTCATTTAAGGTACCTAGTTCCTTAAGTTATCCTTTAAACCACAAAGCTTCTTTAAAGGTCTCGGTAACAGCAATATATTCAGACTCGGTAGTAGAGAGAGCAACAATATGTTGGAGCTGAGACTTCCAACTAACACATGAGTCACACAAATTAAACACATAAGAGGAAGTCGATTTCCTATTATCTCTATCTCCACCATAATCAGCATCAGTAAAGCCCTTCAATTTCACATTGTTAGATTTGCACTTATAGATTAAACCCACATTGTAAGTATCACTAAGATACCTAAGTAGCCACTTCAAGGCTTCCCAATGAGTGGGGCCTGGATTAGACATGTACCTGCTCAAAGTACTAATAGCAAAGGCACAATATGGCCGAGTACAAACCATCAGATACATCACAGAACCAATCACATTAGAATAAGGTATATTACTCATATAAGCTATTTCTTCCTCATTTTCAGGTGATTGATCTTTTGTTAAAACAAAATGATTCCCAAGAGGTACAGAAGCAGGCTTACAATTAATCATACCAAACTTCTTTAACACCTTTTGCACATAGGGAGTTTGATGCAGGAATAAACAAGATTTAGACCTATTTCTTTCAATTTCCATACCCAAAATACGTTTAGAATGGCCTAGGTCCTTCATATCAAATTCGTTGTTTAACTCATTTTTAACCTTGTCTACTAAGATCATGTTAGAACCAATCAATAACATGTCATCCACATAAAGTAACAAATACACACACTCATCAGTGCTGTGGTGCATATAGTATAGACAATGATCAAACTCACTTCTCTTGAAACCAATAGATAGCACATAAGAATCAAATTTCTTGTACCACTGTCTAGGTGATTGTTTTAAACCATATAATGATTTTTTAAGGAAACACACATGATTAGGTTTTTCTTTATCTTCAAAACCTTTGGGTTGAAACATAAAAATTTTCACTTCAAGATCTCCATGTAAAAAGGCAGTTTTCACATCAAGTTGTTCAAGTTCCCAGTCATAATACGCAACAAAAGCAAGCATGACTCTAATAGTGGTATACTTAACAACGGGCGAGAAAATCTCATTATAATCTACCCCTTCCTTTTGGCTACTAACCCAGCCTTATATCTCACAGGCTCACTTTCAGTGGTACCCTCCTTAACTTTGTAGACCCATTTTCAGCCTACAATAGATTTATCTTTAGGTCTGTCCACTAAAACCCAAGTTTGATTCTTATGGAGCGACTCCATCTCCTCTTTCATGGCACTAACCCAAAATTTACTATTTTCACTTCTCATAGCCTCCTCGTAGGTATTGGGCTCTTTATCAGCTAGGTCTTGGTAACTAGCATAGGCTATATCGTAGTCGGACATTCTTTGGGGTTCTCTATGTGGTCTTCTTTCCCTATCTCTAGCTAACTGATAGCCATCCAAAGGGTTGTGGTCAACAGGATGATCTATAGGGTCATCTTCTTCAAATTCTACATTCTCATGATCTTGTTGGGGGGGTAATCTCCACCTCACTCGGGATAATGGGGATAGGGACTCTAACACTCTCCACCTCAAGGGAGGGTTCATCTCCACCTATCTCTAGCTGTTCTTCATTTCCTACACACGGCATCTCAGACTCATTAAAGGTGACATCTCTGCTGATGATTATTCTCACGCCCTTTTGACTTCTGTCCCACAACCTATACCCTTTAACACCTTCGGGATATCCTAGAAAAACACACTTTCTAGCTCTAGGTTCTAACTTTCCCTCACTTTGATGAGAAAATGCAGTACAACCAAAATTTCTAAGCATAGAATAATCAGCACATTTTCCATACCATTTTTCATATGGAGTATCACCATTCAAGGCAGCGGAAGGAGTCATATTAATCAGATAGCACGCAGTCATAACAACTTCACCCCAAAAAGATTTAGGCACACCAGAGCTTAACGTCATACATCTAACTTTATCAAGTAATGTACAATTCATCCTTTCAGCAACCCCATTTTGCTGGGGAGTGTAAGGCACAGTTCTATGTCTAGTAATACCATTTTCTTTACACATATTGTCAAACTCAGAGTTGCAGAATTCAAGACCATTTTCAGGTCTCAAATATTTTATACTTTTACATGTCTGATTCTCCACCTGTAATTTCCATGTTTTAAACTTTTCAAAAGTTTCAGATTTATCTTTCAATAAATAAATCCACACACATCTGGAGAAATTATCAATAATAGACAGAAAATATTTGTTACCATCAAAAGTGGGATTGCTCCCTGGACCCCATAAATCAGAATGAATGTATTCAAGCATTCTAGTTGTCCGGTGTGTGCTGGATGCAAAAGACATCCTGTGATGTTTACCAAGCACACAATGATCACAAAATGGCATGTCAGACACCTTATCCTTTCCAAACACACCCTTATCATTTAAATATTTTAGACCTTTAACACTCACATGTGAGAGTCTATTGTGCCATTTTTGTGTGTGATTGGTGTCAATGGATGCAATAGTATGATTTTTACCACTTACTACCTCTGCATGAGTTATGTAAATGCCATTTTTCCTAATGGCCTTAAAGGCCCTAAGAGCACCCTTAAACATTTTAATCATCCCGTCACAGAAGCCCCCCCCAGTGAAACTTGCATTTTCTAATTCTCCCACAGATATCAAATTTCTACCCATATGTGGAATGTACCTAACATTCTTTAATGTATGCACAAAACCATGCACAGTAACATCACCAACACCTGTGATGTTATATGCGACTCAACCCCATGCAACAACTTGACTATGATCAGACTCATGCAAATGATCAAACCAATGCTTATGGGAAGTGACATGAAATGATGCACCAGAGTCAAGAATCCATTCATCAATATGGGAGTTCATAGACAGGTTAATTTCACTAGGCTTGGGATCTAAAAGGACGTAAACCTCACCAGGTTCATTATGTTTTGGTGCCACAATGTTTGCCTCCCCTTTAGTTTATTTTTCTCCTTATAGCAATCACTAATAAAGTGTCCTAACTGACCACAACCATAACAATTTTTACCTGCAGCTTTCCCTCGTGATTTGTATCTACTTCTACCCTTCTTGCTACCACTACCCTCGTGATTTAGATCTACTTCTACCCTTCTTGCTACCACTACCTTGCCCGCTCCCACTATTTCCACCACCCTTTGTTTGAGTCCTACCTCTCATAAAGTAGACCTCCCCTTGCTTTCTCCCACCTTTCTTAACTCTTATCTCCCTATCCTTACTTTTAAGTGAATCAATTACTACCTCCGGGGTAAGGGTCTCCCTCCCATACTTGATAGCATTCTTAACGTCCTTATATATGTCAGAAATGACATTCAATAAAATTATGGCATTGTATTCTTCAGGTACTTTATCACCATAGTTTGTGATATCTTGAATAAGTTTATTGAAAATATCAAGATTGTCATCTAATTCCTTTGAATGATCTATTTTGAATCTGAAAAAGCTTTCAAGTAGAAAAAGTTTGTTCGGGGTGGATTGTGTTAAGTAAAGTTCTTGTAACTTTTTCTAAAGAGCTTCAGTAGTATCATGTTTACCAACTTTTCATAAAACACTATCAAATAAATGCAAGATAATAGAAGTATAAGCAAGTTCATCAAATTCCTTTTTCTGTTCTTTTGTCACAGTAACAGGAAAAGAATTATCAATGGCTTTAGAAACTTTTTGATGAACCAAAATACCTTTCATTTTCTATTGTCAAATAGAAAAATCACCCTTTCCATTAAAGACACTCAAGTCAAAATGATGTGCAGACATATTTCAAGAAAACAAGCAATACACCACAATGGAGTAATATGCAACTCACAAAGAATTTCACACAGAAACCTAAAGGGCTGCAATATATATACGTCGTTCTAAATTCTCAGGATTCCGTGAGACTCAAAAGGTCTCAGGTCAAGAGAATTTTCGACACGGGTAAGGTCAAGGGAAACAATTCTAATATCAAGAGCAACACGAGATAGATAATCACCAAGATATATCGAAAATAGGTATAACACAGAAATATCCAAATCACAGGTAATAGAAATTAAATCCTATAACTAGCAACAGGCAACCGCAAGCCTAATGGTCACCCCACACGATGACCTGCTATTACAGAAATTTAAAAGTGATCAGCCAATTTACCAGAGCGGAGTTTTCTATGTCCGTAATTAAGAGTGATACGAAAATTATTTGTTTATTTTGAGAATTTGCAATTAGCGATCCTTCGATATATATAGGCAGATACAGCACCAAGCAAGAATCAACCTTCAAAGTTAACTGTGATTGCAAAAAATAGCAAAATGGCACAAATCAGTCAAAACAATTTCCAATGCGCAAGTTTTGAAGAATGTTAGAAATAATTTCAGCAATAAGGCAATGAACACAAAGTTTAAGAAAAAATTATCGATTCCATAAATTTGCCAATCAGTCAAAGCACCTCGCTTTGATACCACTTTGTAGAATAAAACCTTGCACAAACACAAAGTAACAAGATTATTCTCAATCTATGACAAGTAATTGGAATGATAATATTGACAAGAATCAAGAATAACAGAAAACTCCCTAAAACTTGATAATGCCACAATCGTGTGACTAAAATCGAGGGCTCAGAAATTGCCCCAATAACCACAATCGGAAACACCACACGAAGCATGGAAGAACACACTCCGAGGCAACCCGTAACCCACGAATTTTCACCAAGAAAATCACACCAGCAGAGGCCCTAAGCTGGACGCACCAAGACACGGTGCAAACAAAAGCCGCGCTCGAAGACAGAAAGTGAAGGAGCAGCCAACCACAAAGGAGGCACCAAATCGGAGGCCAAGAAAATGGATCAGGGTCGCAAGTTACCAGTTTTCACAGAGAAAAGGAAAAGCCAAGCACTATCGGTCACGAAGAAGGCGAGAGAGAGGCTTAACCGAGAGAGTGTGAGGTGCGTAGGATATGTATATAGGGTAGGTTTAGGTTTAATTAGGAGAATGGGTCGAGGGCCTAATTAAACCCGGGCAGCCAATCGGATCCACCTTCCGAACAATAGGGCCAACGACCCAATTAACACCTCAAGGTAAAGTGATAAAGTCTCTAACATGTCATTCTCGTGGGTTACGCATATTGTGGTTAGTTGAGGCAAATAATTCTTCGATCATGGGCCGAGGGCCTACGAAGCTAAAAATCGACCCGATGTTTCATCATCGCCCCCGGGGTTTGTTTGAGACCAAAAATCCCAACAAGGTTGATTCAATTTCTTATGGGATTGAATGAATCATTTGATCACATCCACAATCAAATCCTTGTCTTGGATCCTTTACCCACAATAAACAAAGCTTACTCTATGATATTGAGAGTGGAGAAGCAAAGATCAATACATCGGGCGTTTCCAGATTCTTCTGATGGAACAACATTTAAGTTGAAAACTCAAGGATATGGAAGAGGAGCAGGTTTTGGACATGGATCTGGAAGGGGTAAAAGTTTTAATGGAAGAACTGCTGAAGATAAAGCTAATTTTAAGATCAACGGTTACCCAGATTGGTTTAGAAAAATAAAAGAACAGAAGGTTAAGTAGAACAAGCCAATGGTGAACTTGGCTGAGACTCCATTGCATTTTGAAGGAAATGATATGGGGACAAATAGCAAACAGGTTCATCGGAATTCAGACGTATGAGATATGGTACAGCAGGAGGTTCTTATGTTTATGAGGAACAAAATGCAGATCGATGTGGCTGGAGATGTGAATTTTGCACAGTTTGGTGAATTTGCAGCTATTAAATCTGATGCAAATCGTTTCAAAGCTTTTTCTGTGCTAGATAAGTTTAATGTAGGAACCTGGATACTAGACACAGGCACTAATAGACATATTTGCACTAATATAGGGCTAATCCAAAATCCAAAACCTGTTTTAGCACATACCCCAGTTTATCTCCCGGATGGATCAATAAAATCTGTTACACATACAGGAAACATTCCACTCAATCACAAAATTAACCTTACTGAAGTTCTCCTAATTCCTAGTTTCAAATTTAATCTCCTCTCTGTTGCAAAGCTGTCTGAAAACTCTCAAATCAAATTTACATTCTATCCTTCCCTATTGTCTTCTGCAGGACCAGAAGTCTGAAGAAATATTGGCCATAGGAAAGTTTATTGGAAGCCTTTACGTCCTTGATCATTCTAGCCTTCTAGGAAGAAACTATAATTCCATTTCTTCTGTTGTTAACAAGTCCATTTCTTTTGTTGTTAACAAGTTACCTTCATTTGATTGTAATTCAAGGAACTTTGTGAATAACACTTGTAATAATTCTCTGATTGAATGACATATCAAACTTGGTCTTGCCTCATTTCATGTTCTACAACATTTGGATTTTATTCACACTTCTACCAGAAAATTTTCTGATTCTTACTCTTTGCAAAGCTGTGATGCATACCATAAGGGAAAGCAACAAAGACTACCTTTTTCAACGAGTTCAATCAGTACAGAAAACACTTTTGATCTCTTACATATTGATGTATGGGGACCTTATAACCAATCAGCTATATCACAAACACCTTACATACTTACCACTGTTGATGATTTTAGTAGATGTACTTGGACATTTTTGATGTTTCATAAAAATCAGGTTCGTAAAAGTACTGATGGTTCAAACACAATTTGAAAGGAAAATAAAAAAATTTCGAAGTGACAGTGGTAGTGAGTTTACAAACAAATAGTGCAAACTTTTATTTCATCAACATGGTATTGTACACCAAAAATCTTGCACTTATACACCCCAACAAAATGAGGTTGTAGAAAGAAAACACAAACATCAATTGCAAGTTGCTAAATCCATAATGTTTTATGCTAATCTTCGTATCAAATTTTGGACCTATTCAATTCTTCTAGCCACATTTATCATCAACAGACTTCCAACTTCAATTCTTCAATGGAAAACACCCTTTGAAATACCTTACAAAAGGAAACCAGAATACACAATGCTCAAGCCCTTTGGATGTATTTGTTATGCATCAAATACATTTCCACAAAAGATAAAATTTGAATCAAGAGCTATCAACTAGTGCATATTTCTAGGATATAGCCCAGGATAGAAGGCCTTTAAATTTTTTGATTTGGATTCCAAACATGTTATCATTTCTAGAGATGTAAAATTCAGTGATACTGTTTTTCCTTATCAAACTCATAAGGAATCTGAATTGAGTACTTCCCTTCCTTTGCCTCAATTTTTTGATGATTTTATTCGAAATTCCACTCAGAATTCTGTACCAAACTCTGTTCAAAATTCTGGTCCAGTTCTAGTTCCTGATATTACCTGGTGTCCTGTTACAGCTTTTAATTCTTCATCTAATGAAATTGAAGAACTTCCTGCTTCCACATCTTCCTTACCTTTCCAACAAATTTTCCAGCCTCAAATCCAATATCAAATTGAGTCACAACCAAAAACCAGAAGAAGTCAGAGGCAAAAAGAAATTCCAGCTTGGCTTCAAGACTTTGTAATCACTCTTCCTAAACCTACATCAGTAGATAAAGCTTGCATTGTGAAAACTAAAAGTTACAGCTCCCCACATTTTCTAACGACTTTTCCATACACTAGCTCTCCATATATCAGTGATTCTTATATGGCCTTTCTAGCAAATGTATCTAGCGCACATGAACCTCATTCTTACTTACAGGCCAGTCAAATTCAAGGATGGATTAAAGCAATGAATGATGAGTTCAATGCTTTGGAAAGAAATGATACTTGGGAACTTGTTTCTTTACCAACTAATAAGCAAGCAATAGGGTGCAAATGGGTTTACAAAGTAAAAATGAAGCCTGATTGTATTGTGGACAGATTAAAGGCTAGATTAGTGGCTAAAGGATTCGATCGAATTGCTGGTGTAGACTATACTGATAGTTTTTCCCCTGTGACAAAATTAGTAACTGTGAGACTCTTCATTGCCATAGCCACTACCAAGTCTTGGGCCTTACATCAAATTGACATAAATAATGCATTCCTACATGGTTATTTGGATGAGGACATCTACATGAAACCTTCAGAGGGCTACAATAAAGCAAAATCAGATCAAGTATGCAAATGAAAGAGGAGTCCCTATTGTTTGAAACAGGATTCAAGGCAATGGAATGCTGAATTTTGTGCTAAACTGTAGGTTTTTGGTTTTATACAATCCATTCATGACCACTGTTTATTCATTAAGCAGACTAAGGAATATTTTTGGGCTCTACTTGTGTATGTTGACGATGTCCTTCTCACAGGCGATGATGGTGTAGCCATAAATGAGGTTAAAACTTATTTAGATCAGGTTTTCTCTAGTATAGACCTTGGCTTTGGTAAATACTTTCTATGCATAGAAATTTCAAGAGGTCAGACAGGGACATATCTTAACCAAAGAAAATACATCCTTGATATTCTTCAAGATGCTGGTCTAACAAGAGCTAAATCAATGTCAACTCCTCTTCCAAAAGGTATTAAGCTGACCGTTGATTCTAGTCCTCTCCTGCTCGATCCTGATAGAAATAGAAGAATGATTGGCAGACTTCTTTATCTAAATATTACAATACCAGACATCACTTTTAGCATCCAACAACTCATCCAATTTGTTCATCAGCCTCGCCTTGACCACTGGAATGCAGCAGTTCATCTTCTTCATTATCTTAAAGGTTGTCCCTCTAAAGGTCTTTTTTATCCCGTACAAGATTCTTTGCAGCTAGAAGCTTTTTGGATGCAGACTGGGCATCTTGTGTGGATACTCAGAAATCAGTGACTGGATTGTGTATTTACTTTGGTGGAGCATTTGTTTCTTGGAAGATCAAGAAACAAAATACTGTGTCTCGATCCTCAGCCAAAGTTGAGTACAGAAGCCTTGCAGCCATAGTGTGTGAACTTATGTGGATGACTTATATCTTGAAAGACTTCTTGATTCCTTTCTCTTTACCTATACCACTTTGGTGTGACAATAAGGCGGCTCTTGTTGCGAATCCGGTTTTTCATGAACGGACGAAGCATCTCAGGATAGATTGTCATCTGGTTCGAAACAAATTTAAGGAAGGATTTGTTCATCCTCAACATCTACAATCTAAGTTTCAATTGGCTGATTTGTTTACCAAAGTACTTGGAGTTTCTCAATTTTCTTTCCTACTTTCCAAGTTGGGCTTGATCGACTTTCATCAAGTTCCAACTTGAGGGGGGATGAAAACATTATTTTCTTATGTGGCATTTTTGTTATCTTCTTTTTGGTTTTAATCTAGCTGTCTTTCCCTGATTGATTGTTCCTTTCTCTTTCTGTTTTTCTGTTTTCATTTCATGAAGACCAGCTTTATATTGAAGTTGTGTTTCTTCTTCTCTGATGTAAGCTTCCAGTTTAATAAAAAGATTGTGAGCTAGATTCAGTTCATTTCTTTTTTAGTTTATCAGATATTGCAGAAAACAACTTCCGTCCATTTCACGGGGTGAATACTAGTGAAATTAAAATCACGCTGGTCAAAACAGGTTCTTGACTTTCAACCAATAGAACATAATAAATAGACATAGCAAAAATCGAGAAATATGAGTGGAAAGTTGAGTAAGAGAACCCAACCAAGTGAGAAACAAAAAATAATATATATAATGAAAAAATCTTAAAGAAGAGTTACACTGACGAACATGAAAATAAAAGGAGAAAACAACTTCAAGAATAATCAAAGCTTTTCAAGATGTGTATAAACCCCTTTGAAAAATCCAAAGAAAATCAAGATACAGAACATGAATTATACTAAAAAGAAATAATAAAATCAAGGAAATCAATAAATGGAAAAAAAAAAAAAAAAAAAAGGGTAATTGTGACGGCTTTTAGCTTCTGGGTTAGTTTTTATAATACAAATAATTTCCCTTTATCTATTGAATAATTTAATTTTGAATGACGTGTTTCAATAATTTCATTCATTTTCCTCTGTTATACTTCTCCCACAACATAAAGTCTGAAGTCACCAATGAAAAGAGTGGATCTGTCTCTCTCTCCACCCACAAAAGTGACCTAACTACTTTTAAATTTCAGGTGATATTCCCTCCAAAATGTTTTTTCTGCAATAGATTTTTGACCCCACTGTCCCCACATAACACTAAAAAAATTCAAAGTCTACATTGTCATGTTTTTTACTTTATAAAAGTCCGGCCAAAAATTAGTTTATACAAAACCAAAATTATTCCATGAAATAATGTAAGATATTAGCCAACAATTTTATATAACTTAAATAAGTGGGATTTGGAGTCTGAAGAAGAAAAAATATCGTAGGTGTGTAGACTTTTGTGTCCTATAATCACTTTTAACCTAAAATCTTTGTTTACAAGTGCCATATAGTCAAAGGGGATATATCTCACGGGAGAAATAATTATAACAATGTACTATAATGCTAATTCTCGTCTAAAATTAAATTAAATAAGAAAAGAATAAATATATATATTCAGTATTTTGTTATCAACATATTATCTCAGATGCAAATCAGCTTCAGTCCCTCACAAAAAAATTGATATGTGAAAATTTCATAATTAGATAAAGGTGAAATTTAAATCTTGCCTTTGTATGTTCTTATAAAACAATTGAATTTCCTCTTCTAACAATTTAATGTGTTTAAAGCAAAAAAAAAAGTTCCGTATTCAAGTTTTTCAGTTACTCATTTACATAAATATTAGGTGTTATATTTTTTATTAAAATAAATTATCTAGTTTGTATGTGAGCGATGTATTGAAGACCAGAAAAAAATCACGTGAGAGATTTATTTATTTACTTTAAATAACGGTATATATTATCATCTAAAAATAAAAGTTACAAGAGGAATGATATTATTAATTTATATTTTGTATTCTATTACGTAAAACTTTCATAAATGAGTAACAGTGAAATCCGAACTCAGTCTTTATATACTCCAATACCATGTTGAACTATTTCATCTTACTTTTAGATGAAAGGTGCTACCGTGCTAATAACATCGTATCATAGCATCAAAAGTTCTAAACACAATAACTCATTTACAAAAATCATATCTCAAATTTTTGATTAAAAATTAAATCGACGTGCACGTGAAGGACACTTTGAAGACAATATAAATTAATTAATTTATCACGTCTCTAGGAACTTATAAAATTTGTTAATAAAGCGGTTCAACAGGTTGGGAATAACCTCGATCGATAAGGACTTGGGGGATACAACTTAACTTTCTTCTTCTAAGAAACAAAGAAAGAAAAAGGCAAGGAATTAAAATGTATGTTACAGGAAAATCCCTTCATCTCTTCCTTCAGGGTGCAAAGGGAAGAGTTTCAGTGTCCTATCTTCTTCCTCTCTACAGTATTTGTTGTCCTTCTCAAGGCATTCGAATGTCCATGGCCTGCATTTTCTCTTGCCAGGACTATCTTCCCTCCCCATGTCTTCCTACAAAATTAATTCATTCGTGTATGAAACAATTTGTCTTGATGAGAACCGTCAAAGAACAAACAAATTTATCATCAACATGCCTCCAAATCTTCTAAAGCGTGACACACAAATTTTGGTGCAAAAATTTGAGGTAATCCATCTCCGATCATGCACCATGTTTTATTTTGACGTCGATTAAAATCTAGATTTTAATTTAAGTCAA
This sequence comes from Ligustrum vulgare, assembly GCA_963555705.1. Taxonomy (NCBI): domain Eukaryota; kingdom Viridiplantae; phylum Streptophyta; class Magnoliopsida; order Lamiales; family Oleaceae; genus Ligustrum; species Ligustrum vulgare. The sequence goes on along the minus strand of OY743173.1, from coordinate 32,640,228 downwards.
AGTCGATAATTAATTTAAACCACATATTTCATAGGAACAACAATTTTCAACCACAGATTTCATCAATTTCTATCAAAATTTATTAAAAGTCTAATTTTAATTTATGCCATTAAGGTTAATTTAATCGAATTATTATTAAATTATAGTAATGTACTAAATGTATTTAAAATGTAATAAACATGATTATTTAAAATAAGATGAGAATTTTACGAAAGCCACATAAATAATAAACACTAGAAATGGTAGGAATAAAATTTAGATGAGAATTTAAACATAATTTATTTGGTAACATGGCAACATCTCATTGGATAATTGTTTGAAAAGTTAACGATTTCGATTGGTTAAAGATTCTCGTCTGCTATTTTTTTACTTTACAAAAAAATGGAATAATCAATGAGATGTTCACCGTTTATAAAGAAAATTTATAAGACTACGTTTGATTGCCCTTTTTTTTTTCTCTTGAATTCACTACTTTTTCTTGCAATTTCTAGCTTTATGGGGTTTGATAGTTTCCAAGTTCTAGGAAAATTGCTTTCCAGCCTTATAATTCTCGTGCAGATTTTCCTCCTTTTCCGTGAATTGGTTTTCCAGCCAGGTAGGAGCATTTTTTTTCTGGAAAAAATGTTTAACCATTTTCGTCACATTTGATCATTTTTGTTGTTCAAAAAATTAACATTATTATTATCAGTGTGAATTAGTGAAAAATAAAAAATAATTTTTTTTTTTTTATTAAAATAGCTAAATTTTGCTTTATTTGTCGTGAAAAATAATATCAACCACACAATAAAAGTTGGAAAATTTCTCACTTTTTCCACCTAAAAAATTAAATCAATCAAACATATTAAACTTTCAATTCTCATGAATTCAATCTCCTGAAATTCACTATCAAACACACCTAAATAAACCTTTACTAAACAAAGGCTTAATGTAAAATTGGTCTTATGGTTGGAGATGATTTTCTGTTTAGTGCAGTGGTTGGGGATGGGCTAAGATCTCAAACTTTTAGACTAGATAGTTCAACTTGAATAAAAAAAACGAGATATAGGTAGGTACGTACCTCTGAGTTCGGGATGGAAGATGGGTCTATTATGGAAGGTGGTTTTCTTGCACAATGGTTAGGTCCTAAACTACTTCGCTTCAGCTTCTGTCGCTCGCGTGCTTTGTGGTTTTGAAACCAGTAAAACACATTTTTCCCCTCTATTTTTCCATACTTTGCCAGCTGCTCAGTGATTTGTTCAATCTGTTGTGCATTCGGCGTACGCATTCCTCCTCTATACAGCATCTCCAGCAGCCCTATCTGTTCCTGAGTTGGATTCCATCTTGTCCCACCAGGGTTTGTCTCCACCTGCAAATCATAATTACAATTATTCATCATAATACATCTATTTTCCTTAATCTTGTTCAGTCGAGGATAATAACATGCATGCATTTGTTATGGTACTTTTGGTAGCCAGTACCAGGGATGCCTTAAAACCCTCATATCAACGAGGTTAAGGGTTCAAATCTTTGAGAACGCACTTAGCCAAGGCTGGGACAAAAACCCTTATTAAGGGGATAGTTCGTGTGCTGCGAGGTATGCCACATGCTATCAAAAATACCGTAACATCATTGTTATATTTGAACTAAAGAGCGGAGGTATATAGAGCATTGCCTGAGCTGATACGCTCTTGTGATCATCCAAGGATTCTCTCTTTCTATGACAAGTTTCAGGTCTAACGAAGCTCTTGAGATCGAATGGTGCAGTAACACTGACGCCGAGTAATTTGTTTTGATTCAACCAATCGTCTCGACTGGTGTTGGGAAGCTTGGGAGCAAGAGGGCGTAAACGCTTGCACCCAAGCGCGAGGAATGGTTGTTCCTGCAACTCCCAGAATCCACGTGCAAACTGATGCACCTTCATTGCTAATTAATTAAATTCCCAATGAACAAAAATTGATGACAAAAAATGCTACTTATATAACAATATATATTGAAACCGGACAAAATAAAAGGAGAATAATAAAAGACAGTGGAAAATTATGATGAGATTGTGCCTAAAAGAACCAAGACCAAATGATGAGATGAGGTTGACTTTAGATTTCCATATTAATTGTAAAGAGAGATGAAAAGTTGAATCTAAAGAGAAAAATGATACAAGTGTATATATATAAGGACGTGTGGTGGGTCGTCTATCCAACTGGCTTGCCTTTATTTTTTCTTGCTTTCATAATAAGGTGTCTATGCTTTTCGGTGGCCTCTTTCTCTTAACTTTTATGGATATAAAGTGGAGGAGGGAATGCAAAAGTTATTCCTCCAATTCCAAAACTTGAAAATGGAAAATCTCTTTTACTTTTAAAGATTTGTTTGGTGTGAGAAAATTTGAAGGCCGTCTTTGAAAAAGCATCATCTTACGGATTATGGTATACACCCAAATCCACTTGAAAATATCCTCCTCTCTTTGGAATTGTTGCTTCAAATTTCCAAAGAGACTATCTTGAAAATATAATTCAAAAAAATAAAAAAGATGAATTTGATATGTTAAATATAAGTATGTCGATCCCTCTTAGCATATTAAACTTTGATATAGTCGAAAGACTGAAAAATGGAGAAAATAAAACCGACGTGTCAAAAAAAAGGGGAATACACGTCAGTTTTTCAAAAAACCGACGTGTAAAAAAGGACGGTGACATTTTTGTAAATATGTTTTAGGAATACGCGTCGGTTCTATTTAAGAAACCGACGCGAGAAATTCAACAGTAAAGAATGGACGTTGGTTCTCAACCGACACCCAAAGGGCTGGTTTAAGGCGTCGGTTCACCAAAAATCGACGCCTAAAGTCGGACCGACCGGCCGGCTTTAGGCGTCGGTTCACCATGAACCGACGCCTAAAGCCAACCGACGCCTAAATCCGGTCGGTCCGACTTTAGGCGTCGGTTCTTGGTGAACCCACGCGAGAAACCTTGGTTTCTCGCGTCGGTGTCTAAATTTGGACCGGCCGGTTTTAGGCGTCGGTTCTTGGTGAATCGACGTCTTAAACCGGACCTTTGGGCGTCGGTTCTTCCTATTTATACTTACCCGCGAACAATATTTCATATTTCTTGAGTCTCGCGCCTCTCTCTCTCTCTCTCTCTCTCTCTCTCTCTCTCTCTCTCCTTTGAGACCGCCGTACGTCTCGCCACCACCACCGTACCACCATTCCCCTGCCACCACCACCACCGCACCACAATTCCCACCTCTCTCCTCTCTTTATTTCTTCATCATCTAACTCTCACATTTACACAAATTTCCTCCACTACACCCTCCACCACCTAGATCGCGCCTCCACCACCACCGCCCCTCCCTCCCAACCCGTAATAACCACGCACCTCCTATATATATATATATATATATATATATATATATGTGTGTGTGTGTGTGTGTGTGTGTGTGTGTGTGTGTGTGTGTAAAAATGTGAAATGTGTCTATGTATATATATGTACATGTATGTGTGTATGTGTATAAAAATGTGATATATATATATATTTAGTTGTATATGAAAATGTGTTTGTGTATATATATATATATATATATATATATATAAATTAATGTGTATAAATGTTAATATGTATGTATGTACGTGTATACACACACACACACACATATTGGTATTGCAATTAGTTAATTGATTTAATTTGTTAGTTTACGATTTTATATGCTAATTGGTGTAGATGAATTATTTTTTATTAGTTTAGTTTGGATGTTAATTTTATATTGTTGATTTGGAGTTAGTAGATAGATATATTGTAAAGTTTGTACTATTGGAGTTCTATTGAAATTATGCATGGGATATTAAGTTATGAAATCATAGTTTGAGTTCATAAAAATTAAGAATTGATTTTGGATTAATTTTGGAATAGTTGATGATGTTGAAGTTTGACTTGAATTGTGGTTGAGTAGTGATTATGTTGAGGTTCAACATTTTCGTTTTATTGTGGCATTTTGAATCCTCCTATAGGTTGGTTTAGTCCAATTTATAGAGGAGACTCTACCGAAATGTCTGTACGATTTTGTAAAGAAAATGGAAATATTAATTTTTTATGTGATTTTCACTATTACAGAGTTGACCATACTAAATATATAACTAAATATATAACTAAACATAATACACTAGTAAAATTATGAAGTATTCAACGTAATAAATTATCATATTTGATTTCAATTATTAATATATAGTTGGTTTAAGTAACTATCATTAAAAATATTAACTCAAAAGTAATATTTTTTTAATTATATCTTTACATATAGGTCATTAGATATGGATCGGGGTTGGATATATGGCAGGCGTAATACACATGAATATATAAAAGGGATTGAAGAGTTTATGAAATATGCATACGAACACATGAGAGAGAAAGGTGAAGCAATGATTTTTTGTCCTTGTTGTGATTGTAAGAATTTGAGAAAGTTTCGTAGTTTTGAGCAAGTGAAGAGCCATGTGATTAGTCGTGGGTTTAAGGAAGGTTATACACGGTGGATATGACATGTTGAGAGTATGAAAATGACGAGAATGATATGATAAATGAAATGATGCGTGATATACAAGGGGAATTCAGTGAAAAACCTCATTTATTCTATAACTTGTTCAATGATTCTGAGAAACCTTTGTTTTCTGGTTGTAGTAAATTCACAAAATTGTCTGCTGTGTTGAAATTGTATAACTTGAAAGCAAAAAATAGGTGGAGTGATAAGAGTTTCACGGCATTACTGGAACTTTTACGAGAGATGCTTCCGGAGGATAATGAGCTCCCTAGTTTAATCTACGAGGCGAAGAAATTGTTGTGTCCGATGGGTATGGAGATCGAGAGGATAAATGCATGTCCCAATGATTGTATACTGTATCGAAATGAGTATAAGGACTTGCGTATTTGTCCAAAGTGTGGGGCATCACGGTACAAGCGAAAGAACATGAAGAAATCCCTCCGACAAAGGTGTTGTGCTTCCTACCTGTAATACCAAGATTTAAACGTTTGTTTGCCAACGCAAAGGATGCGAAGAACATGCGGTGGCACGCCGATGGGAGAAAAGAAGATGGAAAACTAAGACACGTGGCCAATTCTCCTCAATGGAGGAACATTGATAGGCTGTTTCCTGAATTTGGGGGCGAAGAAAGGAATCTTAGGCTTGGACTATATACAGATGGGATGAACCCGCATGGTAACATGAGTAGTCGACATATCACTTGGCCGATTCTCTTGACGATTTACAATATATCTCCTTGGTTATGTATGAAGCGCAAGTATATCATGTTTTCTTTGCTAATATTAAGGCCTAAACAACCGGGGAATGACATAGATGTTTACCTAGCCCCACTAATTGAAGATTTAAGACTATTGTGGGATGAAGGTGTGTCGGTGTTTGATGCACATACTCAGATGAATTTTACCTTACATGCTATGATATTTTACACAGTAAATGGTTTTCCAGTTTATGGTAACTTGTCGGGTTATACTAACAAAGGACCTAAAGTATATCCCGTTTATGAAGAAGACACGATTGATTTTTGGTTGAAAATCTGCAAGAAAAATGTCTTTATGAGTCATAGAAGATTTTGTCCTACTGACCACCCTTATCGTAAGAAGAAAAAGCCATTCAATGGAAAAATCGAGGCTCGAGCAGCTCGCTTACCGTTAACATGAGGTGAGGTATATGAACGAGTTAAAAATATTGATGTTTCATTTGGAAAAACTTTTAAGCCCCCTCAGAAGAGTCTTTGGAAGAAAAGGTCCATATTCTGGGATCTACCTTATTAACAACACTTATTTGTAAGGCATTGTCTTGATGTAATGCACGTGGAGAAAAATGTTTGTGATAGCATCATTGGGACATTGTTGAACATTCCAGGAAAGACATAAGATGGTATTAAAGTCAGGAAGGACATGGTAGAAATGGGGATACGGGATCAATTAGCACCACAAGAGTCTGAAAAACGTACTTATTTACCCCCAGCTTGCTATACTTTGTCGAGAAAAGAGAAAATAAGTTTTTGTGAGTGCCTGCATGCTATTAAAGTTCCATCTGGGTACTCATCAAACATTAAAAGTCTTGTGTCGATGAAGGACTTAAAATTGGTTGGTATGAAGTCTCATGATTGTCATGTCTTAATGCAACAATTGTTACCAGTTGCAATTCGAGGCATTCTCCCAAAACATGTTATACAAGTCATTATAAAACTTTTGTTTTTTTTTTTTCAATGCAATTTCCAGCAAAGTTGTTGACTCAGAGGCGTTGGATGATTTGCAGGTCGATATTGTTATCACTCTATGTCAATTTGAAATGTATTTTCCGCCATCATTTTTTGACGTTATGGTGCACTTGATCACTTCGTGAGAGAAATTAAGATCTGTGGTCCAGTATTCTTGAGGTATATGTGTCCATTTGAGAGATACATGGGTATATTGAAAGGATATTTGAGAAATCGATTTCGACCAGAAGGCAGTATCATTGAAGGTTATGCTGCTGAGGAGGCTATTGAATTTTGTACTGATTACCTAGATGACGTTGAGACTATTGGTGTTCCTAAATCTCGACATGATGGAGGACTTGAAGGTAAAGGTACTATTCGATGCAAGTCAATCTTCCCCAATGTTTAATTACGAGATAAAGCACACCTCCTTGTATTACAACACCTTCCTGAAGTTCATCCATATTTGGACGAGCATATGTCCATCATAAGGCAGCATAATCCTTCAAAACTTGAAAGGTGGGTAACTAATCAACATAATCGTTCATTTGCAAAATGGTTCAAAGATAAAGTCATGAAAGAATTGTCACAAACGCCGAATACCATTGTTGAAACGGTAAAGTGGTTAGCGTACGATTGTGAGGTCATATGAAGCATATGACATTAATGGGTATACGTTTTACACTAAACGTCAAGATGATAAGAGTGCGGTGCAAAACAGTGGAGTGACACAAGTAGCACTATCAAGAGATTTTTCAAATGATAAAGATACCGTGCCAGTAGATGCCTCGATGTCCTATTATGGTATCATTGAAGATATTTGGGAACTTGATTACAGGGAGTTCAAGTTTCCTCTCTTCCAATGTAAATGGGTTGATAACTGATGGGGTGTTTGGATGGATGAATTAGGATTCACTATGGTGGATTTTGGACGGCTGGGTTATCTAGACGAGCCATTCATACTTGCATCACAAGCCAAACAGGTATTTTATATTCTTGATCCTGCCGATACTAAGTGGTCAGTCGTCTTTCAAGGCAAGGGACGCATTGTTGGGATTGGTGATGTAGTAGATGAAGAAGATTATGATCACTTTGATGAAACCCCTCCATTTTCTATTGGTATACAAGGGAGTGCAACTTTAGGGGAAGATAACATTGAATCAAATTACATGCGTTGGGATCATGAAGAAGGATTATGGATTGATCGTTGTTCTTGATTATTAATTGTGTGAGTTCATTTACACATTCTTGCTTATAACTTTCTTTTATTCTTTATATATGCTCTATACGTTGTTAATAATTTCATTTGTGATTTTGATAACAATAATTCGATATATATATATATATAATACACACACACACAGTGGTCTCAAGGTTGATCAAGGCCTTAAGGACATGATGTGGGAAGAAATAAATGTACTATCACTTCATACATAGTTAATTGATAACGCTTCGTAATTTTTTTTATAACATCACATATTATATTAGTCTTTTAGAAGGATTTCAACATCCTCGATGACTCGGCAGAAAAAAGGTTATGAAAGTTGCGGGGATGCGATGGAAAGATTTCAAGACTCGTCTGGTTCATGATTAACACATGACCACCCGAAATATACATCTCCTACACAGCTTTATGATTTTATAACTGAAGAGCAATGTGAGTCGTTCAAGAAAGAACGCCAGATGGAGAAATTTAAGGTATATTTAAATGTACGCATGTGATTTATTGAGTTGAAAACTAAGTACATGATATGACATCTTTCTAAAAAAAAGTAATAAGGTCAGGGCTGCTCAATTGCAAAACAAGTATCCACATTGTATGGGCTCAGCTGGTTATGCGGGGATGAAGCCACAGTGGCTAGTTAGTGACCCACTATCTTCTAGTTCTTCATGCGACATGATTAGCTTGTCAATTGTAAGTGAGGATCGAAGTTTAGATTGGATTCGAGCTAGATCTAAGAAGAAAGAAGATGAAAGTTATTACATCCCAACGAGAAAACGAGGGGGTGTTTGACAAAATTGTAAGTATATCATCATTATTTTTTCATACTTTAAATTCAAATTTACTTAAATATATACTTATATTTATATTTCATTTTTTTGTTAATATGTTGAAAAGCCTGAGCAGGACACACAGGGGACATTTGTGGCAAGTAGACATCATGATATCTTAAGTGAAACCCTTGGTAAGACGAATCACCCTGGTAGGGTGAGGGGTATGACGTCTATGTGACCACGAGGGATGTTACGGCAGGCCTGATGATTTACATTAGACAATACTGTGGGGTCGTCTCAGTAGACGATATTAAGGAGATGATCACGTCAGAGATGGAGGATAGTATTGTCGAGCGGGTTTTGCATCAGACCATGTCGGAGATCCAGAGTAAATTCGATACTATGCAGAGGGAGTACCATAGTATGCAGACTAAATACGATGCTATCCTCCAATGCTTAGGCTTAAATGTTGAGGCCGAGATGGACGTAACTCCATAGCCCCAACCACCAACTCGCAACAGTTGCCACTCCATGGATCCAGATCTATTTAATGGACTTCAGGTATGTAATGTTAAATTATTTAGAATTTTTTAACATTAATTATGTTATTTCTACTGGAAGTGGCTAACATTTATGTTCAATGATGTTGTACAATAGAAGCCGACTCCTTGTCGTCTCACCATAAGTCTTAATGGTGGTGCATCATCAACCTCTTTGGCCTGATCATGTTAAGGTGTCCATTGACCACATTTCCGATGGTGCAGAAGCATTCTATATTCCAGTGCCATCTCAAAATCACACCACGGTGGGGGAAGCTATTGGAAGCTTCTTACAATGGCCTAAGGAGTTGGTGATTTTTGGGGAGGTAATAACGTTTAGTTATATAAAAGTTTCTGTCAATATTACTTTCTTTTAAATTTGTATAACATGTTAAGATGATAAAAATTGTCTTGTTGCAGGAAGAGGCACCGCAACAGGTAAAGAAATCTAACGAAGGAAAAACGCCTCAGAGTTTTGAAATGTCATCTACCTAGCGACCTGCGATTGTTGACGATGAGACGTTGCAACGTCTGGGTGATAATTGCAAAATGTTACACACTCTGGTCCTTTAGTTGCCTGTTGGTGATGACTTCTACCAGGTGCCCGTAGATGCTGCCGTGTTCAATTGTGCATTCGAGGATGGTTTTTTCGTTACTATCGGAGACATCACCGACTTGCTTACGATGCAATGGCTGGATACATCTATCCTACAAATGTTTTTATTGTAAGACTTCTGATAAAAAATTATAACTTCAATTTAAATCATTATTTTATTTCTATTTATTGGTTTAATTATTTTTCAAATACCTCCATAAGTTGTGTCAGGAATGCGGTATTGAATCGATTGGATTCATATCTCTGACACACATTGCGTCGGTTTCAGTAAGAACAAATGCAAATGGTATTATAACTTACTTGGCCAACACCATGAAGGCAACGAAAACTAAGAAATTCATTTTAGCATCGTATTTTCAGGAGTAAGACCATTGATATTTTCTATTTTTTTTTTTTACCTAATTTGAATGATATGATATTTAAAGTTGTATTTAAACGTTCATAATACGTAGGAATCACTGGATGTTGCTAGTTATTTCTCCTGAGAAGAATACGGTGTACTTCTTGGATTCTGCTGCTGCATCTAAGCGTGACTTAGATATCAAGCCGATATTGAACACGTAAGTTAGAAAACTTTTCATGAAATAATTGTGGAGTTGTGGTGAAATTGATTGTGGAGTTGTAGTGAAATTGATGCATTTATGTTGTGATTGTTGAGAAGTTGATAGTTTTGCATAGCAGGGTCTCCCTACAGGTTGGATAAGTTCAATTTATAGGGGAGACTCTGCCAAAATTTCCGTAGGAAATTTGAGTCTTATTATTATTTTGTAGCTTGTTGATATAATTTATTGAAACTTTAGGGTTTTCAAAACGTATTGGACAATTGGAGGCTTGAGGACGAAATCCAATACAACGTGAAAAAACGTAAAGGTTTGAAAACACAGATTTAAACTTTATTACAAATCTTTGAATTATTTCTATATTCTATTTAGTTTGATTACTAATATTTTTAGTTTTCAATGTGAAAATTTCAGTGTCCTCAGCAACCTGGAGGTTCTGAGTGTGGCTACTACGTTACGAGAAATATGTATGAGATAGTCACAGAACACTTTCAAGTTACTTCGTTAGAAAATGTATAAGTCATTGAAAATGAGAATTTTTAATTATGACTTTATATTTTATGAAAAAATTATTAATAATTCATTTTGATTGTTTGTTGGCATTTAAAGAATACTATTCAACGGAAGAAGTCATCGAGATTCAAAACTTATGGGTAAAATACTTCGTTCATAGGTTTGTGTAAATGAACGCGTAATCAAACTTGCATTTATATATATATATATATATATATATATATATATATATATATATATATATATATATATATATATATATGTGTATGTATGTATCTTAAATTATCAATTTTGTAAGTATGTGGAGAATGTTCAGGTCACCGCAGGCCACATCTAGGTAACTGTAGGCTAGGACCTGCAGTGGCTTGGGTCAATGCAGGCCATGTCCATGCGACTGCAGTCCATGACATGTAATGGCCTGGGTCACCGCAGGCCACATCAAGGTGATTGTAAGTCACGACTTGCAGTGACCTGGGTCATTGCGGCCACGTCTAGGTGACTGCATGCCACGACTTGCTGCGACCTGGGTCACTCCAGGCCGCGTACAGGTGACTGCATGCCATAACTTGCAGTAGCTTGGGTCATTGCAGGTTACATCATGGAAATTATTTTTACTACAAAAAAAACTGGAGGCCACAACTTGCAGTGGAATGGGTCATTGCAGGTCATATAATGAGAATTATTTTTACTGCAAAAAAAAAAAAAAAAATTCAGGTGTCGGTTCTAAAAGTAGAACCGACGCCTAAAACTAACTTTGGACACCGGTTCTAAATTTAACTTTGGGTGTCGATTCTAAATTTAGAACCGACGCCCAAAGTTTTTTTTTTTTTGACTTTAGGCATCGATTTACAACCGACTCCTAAAGTCAAGACTTTAGGCATTTGCGTCATAGGCGTCGCCTCTACAACCGACGCGTATTCCATTTTACAACCGATGCGTTTTTCATTTTCTGTACTGGTGTTACGGATTATGGTATACACCCAAATCCATTTGAAAATATCCTCCTCTCTTTGGAATTGTTGCTTCAAATTTCCAAAGAGACTATATCTTGAAAATAAAATTTAAAAAAATAAAAAAAAATAAAAAAGATGAATTTGATATGTTAAATATAAGTATGTTCGATCCTCTTTGGCATATTAAACTTTGATATAGTTGAAAGACTGAAAAAGGGAGAAAATAAAATAAAATAAAATAAATTTTGTTGATTTACATAAAATACCGAGATTGTTAAAAGTTTTGTGTTTAAAACATATTTTTTTATATTTTCACGATAAAATATGTGGCTGAAAAGTGGAGAGAGAAAATATGTGTGGTTAAAAAGTGATTTTGAAAATTGTGAGATAAATGTTTTTTAAAAAGTTTGTCAAACGGCGGCTTAGAAAAAAATGAGAAAACCTCAACCCTTTCTTCTTTCTTTCTTTCTTCTTTCCTTTTCCTTTTTTTAGTAATCTAAACTTCATATGAGAGAGAGAGAGAGAGAGAGAGAGAGAGAGAGAGAGAGAGAGAGAGTTTTCGATTATATTTATTAACACCTTCAAACAACCAAAACTCGCATTCACAAAGGATTAAGCAATTGGCAATATTGCGCTTACCTTTGAATTTTGAGTACAATTTACCCTCTCATTTCAAAAGAAAAGCAAAAGACCTCACAACCCTTGATCATACAATGGAGAGTCTTGAAATCATGTATCAATGCACGCTGTGTCATTTCTCTAATAAAAGCTTGTAACATGTAAATTTTGTGACACAAGTACTGTATCACTACAAAAAAGGGTATTTTCGACCAAATTTTTCGTCAGTAAAGATCGCGAAACCATCGTTGTTGGCTTGTTCCGACGGAAATCAGTCCATTGAAAATCCTTCGTGACAGCAGCTTCGATAATGGTTTCCGATGGACTGTGTTTCAACCCTCGAAAATTTCCAACGGAGTGCTAATGCCGTCGAAAATTTGCAACGGCCTTAAATTCCTTAAATTCGTCGGAACTATAATTTCCGACAGAAAACTTCATAAATATATTTTCGAGGGCTTCTTTTAGATTGTCGGAACAGTATTTTTCGACGGAATTCAAGTCGACGGAATTAAAGCCTACAATTAAATCTGTCGAAATTAAAGTTTTTGTGTGTACAATCTTTTTTTAATGATAATAATTAGTAAAATGTTGTAATCTCAAACATTCTTTTACACCACATAATACAAATTGCAATATTCAATATAAATCCACATTTTTAGCTATTAAAATTCATAATGTTAATATAATAATAACGAAGTACAAAAACTATTAATATAACATACATCAAACTATCCCATTTTTAAAGTTTAGTGTTCCTGGTGATGAAAGAAAAACTAAGTTTGGTAAATTTAGTTGGCTAAGTAGCTCTTTTATTTTTGCTTTCAATTTTGCCTCAACCCTCGCTTAAATTGTGGCCTCAAGATTCTCCATTTCCATACGACTAGTTTAAGCCTCCTCCATTTTCCTTCGTCACTCCTCATCTGCTTCCACCAAATGCGGTTTTAATGATTCAAATTCTGTCATTTATGACCACACTCTTGAACGTTTAGAAGATTTTATTACTTCAACTACAGCTTCTGAACTCCCCAAGCCATATACATGACCCTTTTGTATACCGTCTGTTGCTTCAATCCACATGTCAGGATGAAATTCTGGACGTTCTATTGGATTTGGCCACTTCTCCTCAACAACATCATTATACTTCTCCAACAAAAAATAAAATAATAAAAAATTAGCGATTTATAATTTTTTGACAAATGAATGAAAATTGTTAAAAATCTAAATAACACGTTCAAAATAATTTGTATAATGTAATAGTGACAAGTCTTATTCAAACGAATCATACAAAAATATAAGAAATAATGAAAGGTTCTTAGATTTCAACCATACATTAACTCATTGTCGTAAAAAATCATTGTTTAATTTGTTTCGGCTGAGTTGAACTTACAAGTGTATCATGCGATTTGATGTCTACAAAATCTCCATCTTCTTTACTGTGTGTCCACACAAAAAGCTCTAATGGTGTTGGCTTAGGATGTTACCATACGATCATGGACCACTGCAAAAGACACTGAACCAGTAGTGTGTTTAGGATGTTCACCATTGACAGTAGAGGTACGATTCTTTGAGTTGATTTGAGATTTGCTTTGCCATTCCTCACTATTCCATGTATCCAATAACTTAATACATTCACGATCATCATTCCATACTAGCTTGTATGGCCTCCAGTCTAAGGGATTTTTAGAATTTGAACCTCGCTTTGCGTCAGATCGTGCATAATGCATGCTGTTTCATAGACGTTTACCAACTATATTGCGAAACACCCGACGGACATCATCATCCCCATTGTTGGGCCATTTAAATTTCTCCTAAAAAAATTATAAAAATAATTGTGAATGATTTATGAATAATTATAATTAAAACAACCGTGTAATCATAAAATCTTAAAATATTAGTGAGATTACCCCGAAAGCTTTGAACATGTTATCTTCATCCTTTGGCACATCAGAATACCGCAGCACCTTGTGAGCTACCTTTCGCCCAGACCGAGAGATTGCATCTTTATCAATTTTCACAACACCAAGCCCTAAACTGGATGGCATCTTCTTTGTCTTGTAGAACGTATTCTCTAACTGGTTATCTTCTAGTAACATATCCTTCACGATGGACATCATACGATCCTAACAGGCTGCAAGCATATTGTATTTAGATTTAAAGTTCAAAAGTTGTGACTTTGCAGAAAGTTTGATATGCTTAACACAACCAGGCCAAAATGGTCTGTCGGCTTCTTGTAACAATGTATAGAAATTTGCTGCTTCCGCATTTGGTACATGTTTGATGTTCCTCATTGTCAACTTGGTCAATATTGAAAAATCTATTGTACATTTGAGGACCCATTGCATCCATCACCATTGAGTGGCGGGTGTATCCCCCTTGCTTTGTGTCGATGACAATTTACCTAAACAACTTGTATTAAAGACTTCACGCGTTCAATCCACCTAGAATACCCGCCAATAAATCCAAGTTTGTATAGATGCATTTTAATATCATCTTGCTCTAGATATTTTGTGTTGTCACATTTCATGCATAGACACTTCACTTTGTCGACAACCACCATGGTGTGAAAATGCATATTCAACAAACGTTTCATCATCGGCAATAAATCTTTCTGAGAGAAACCCGTCAACTAATCGTGCATATATCAAACTACGATCAGCCGACATAATGCGCACTATCAAATGAAATGCACATTTATCAGATTTAACAAATATAAAATGCACATTATTACACGTAAACAAATATACAAACATATAGTATAATTTAATATACATGAAATCAAATATGAGTATATCAACATACTAATTTTAATAATAAACTTAATCTAATATATGCATTCTAACTACTAAATGTAAATACATTAATAAATATGCATTAGCATACTACTAATTAATTGAGATACAATTTTTTTTTTAACTACATATTAAATCTAAAATACATATTTATTCACTTAAAAAAAAACTAAATTAACAAAGCATATCAACATAATAATTAATCTAAAATCTATATTACGATCAATAATTTACTATAAATATTATTAGTATATAATAAATCCAACATTCATAATCAAATACAAAATTTAAAATACATGCATATATATACTAAATCTAATAAAAAAAGGTACCTTTATCATATATTTGAAGCCTACATACATATAAATTAATTATTAATAAAAAAATTTATTCACATTTGAATATAGTTCAAACACAACATATATATAAATATAATCGATCTATGGTTAAAACAGAGCAAAGTCTAGATATAAAATTATTAATATTGAAATATGTCAATAAAAAATTCCGGGTTACCATTAATCTATGAAAATCTTCACCTTGAACAAGGATTTTTAGTCAAATATAAATATTTGAATTATGGAGAATGGATGTGAGAGTTTAGAAGTTTTAACATTAGGCAAAGATAAGAAATTCAGAAAATGGGATCCGGGTATGGTATAAACAATAATTTCCGAATAAATAAAAAAATCCATCGGAAACTATGGGTGGGTTTTTAAATTCTGTCGAAAGTTTTTCGACGAGCAAAAAATTCCATTAGAAATTCCGACGAATATCAAATCCATCAGAAATTTTCCAAAGGAAATTAAAAACCCGTCGGAAAATGTCCAACAGGTATCTTCTTCCGTCGAAAGATTCCGATGAAAATATTTCCGTCGAGAAATATCGATGGAAAATTATGTCCGTCGGAATTTTCGACTGCTCCGACCACAGTCGAAAAAAAGCCGCTGGAAAAGAGCACTATTTTTGTAGTGTATTTTGTCTAAAAACGTTTTTTGGTAAACACCCCTCTCGTTGCAACAAAAAAGGTATTTCGCAACGTTAAAACAACGTTGCGAAAACCCTTTCGCAGCATCCGGACGCACGCAGTGTTGCTGTAGAGGACCGGTCTTTTGCAACGTGCATTGCATGTTCCAAAAGAGTTAATGTGTGTTGCCAAAAAGTCGTTTGCAACGTGCATTGTGCGTTGCAAAAGACTCTTTTGTAATGCACATTGCATGTTGCAAAAGACTCGCCTTTTCCAATGTGGAAAAGACAATGCTTTTTTTTTTTTTTTTTTTAATTGTTGTTGTTTTCTTCCTGTACATATTAATCATTCATTTTACTATACTACTAATCTAATATTCACAATTCAAAAATCGTAATAATACAAATTTTAAAATATATGCAAAAATAAATATACATCAATTTCAACAATCAATATGCCAACAAATTTTACAATTCACACAATTCAGTCGTCGATACCAAAACAAAATCCCCCGAACTAAATAACATTCGAACAAGAAAAAAAAAATTCTATCAATCTATCACTATATTTATTTGTTTGGCCTTCCATCAACCCTTTCCCAATACCGTGGACAAACCCTTCAACACCTGCTCATCAGCAAATTTTGATAGTTTGTCAATGCAAGAGCAGCATGTGAGCCAATGGTAACCAACATTGTCCCTGAATTCCCACAAAAGAAAAAGGGTGATAAGATTCAAATTCAGGGGAGATTCCTAAATACAGAAACCAAAGAACAAACTAAAAGAATTTAGAGACACAGAATATATGGAATATTCGAATATATCGAGTGCCTAAAGTATCAAAAGATATTACCTGGTGTTCATTAAAGAATACGTTTGCATATGGTCATGGTTGAGAAGAATATTAAAGGCAGAAGATCAACAAGCTAAGATTCCAATTCCAACTTCTCCAGTGTTAAAAGAAATTGATTCCTCAAACTATCACAAGAAAAGTCGTACACTTTCTCAAAATCAATGTTAATCAGGTGTACTTAAATCAATGTTACTACATACAAGCACAAGTTGACAAAATGGATGTTAGAATCTTTTATTAGTGCAGGAAACAAAAATGCACCTGTATCTGACAAATGTCCTTATAGATAACTTTTAGACATGCATCCATGTTTTCTTCTACATCACATATTAACTTATAGCATCCAAAAGAATTTTTAAAAATAAAAAAAAGGGAATAGTCTCACGACTTGGAGGTGGAAAGCAGGCTCTTAGCTAAAGTTTCTGGACTTTTATGGTTTCTAGTGGGATACTCTAGAGAGCTTACTCTTTCTACTAAACTTTAATTTTCACATTTCCTTATCCTAGTCTTGCTCCTACTTTTGTTTAAAACAAAAGTTTCATTTGCTGATGTAATTCTTTTTTCTATGTTGCCAATATAATTAGTTGTTGGGCTTCAATCAAGCAAACACCATTGTATATTTGAGTTGGGAAATATATAATTTAGTTTGAGGCTCATAGCTTCATTCAGGATCTTTCTGCAATTTCCTATTTACAGTGTGTGTGGTTACTGAAAATAAATTTCTGTAATTGTTTCTGAATTTTTTTCCCCGTAACATCTGAAGGCATGATTTCTCTGTTTTCTGTTGGAATTTGTAGGTGATGTTTTCAGTATTTTGGTGAAATATCTTTCAATAACATGCATTTACTCATTTGACTCTTTCTAAAATATGATTTCTAAATAGCTTCCAATAAATAATCTTATCATTACTCCACTTGAAAAAGAGTTTTTCTATTTTGAATTATCGACCATCTTGAACATTAATGATCAAAGGAAATTGAAATTGGTGCCAATCTCTTTATCTTCATTGATTTTAATTTATTTACAATAAATATTTTAGGATGCTTTTTCTTGACTTGGCACAGAACCAATATGCTTAACAACCCAAAATCAAGAGACCCACATTTATTTGTCCCAGAGTTTTGAAAAGATGCTCCACTACCCCTCAAATCAAACCCAGATAAATAAAGAAATTTCATAATTTTCCAACTCAACTCAAAATTGCACACACCAAACACAGAACTAATAGAAACAATTGATCGGAATAACACAATATCTTAAAATTCGAGAAGAAAAATGATAAAAATTACCTGAAAAATTCCCGGAAGGTCCCAAAAATAATCAGATTAAAAATCAAGCAGGAACCCTAATATTTTTATTGGGGTTTTAAAGTAGCAAGAAATACCTTCGTAAATTGAAATATACACTATTTGTGTGAGCTAATCTGTATGTGGTGCGCTCATCGGCACAAGCCATACCATTTTGTGTATGAGTTTTCGGAATAGCGGTGAGCTGTTCAGCTCTAGTCTTAACGGTTCGGCTCTCAAAGAAGGAATTAGGGCGGTGGCTAGCAGGGGAATTGTAGCGATGGAAGAAGTGGTGCTGTGAGGTGGAGTTATTGTCGGCTAATTTGAGTTGGGGAAAAGAGAAGTCTTACAATGGCTATGAGGAGGAGAGTTGATTTTGGGTTGGGGGATTTGTAGTAGAAATTTCGTGACTTTAAGTTTTGAATTGATTAAATTTTAACCCCTTTAGCAACATTCCTAAAACTTTGCAAAATACCATCCTTTTTGCAATGTTCTAGGAACGTTGCAAAATAACATCCTTTTGCAACGAACAATGCACGTTGCAAAAGGCTTATCTTTTACAACACGCACTGCTCATTGCAAAAATACTATTGCAATGCATAATGCGTGTTGCAAAAGACTTTTTGCAACGCTCACTGCACGTTGCAAAATACTATCTTTAGCAATATTCATGTGCTGAATATTGCTAAAACTCAAATATTCATACCAATAACAACATGTAATCACTGAATGTTGGAGAAGACTCTTTTTAGCAACATGCAATCAACGAATATTGCAATTTGCATGTTGCAAAAGGCTTCTTTTCTTATAGTGTCTCCACTTATGAAAGCATGTCTCTTTGGTTAGCAAATGTAGACCGTTTGATATGATTCTTGAATCTTGGCCATTGGATGCTCATATAAATTAGGCCATTGTCGCCTTAGGGGTTCAAAAACCTAATTTAGCCCCTGTTTGGTATTGATAAAAATCAGATTTTAGTAGATTTTGATAAAAGTTGATGAGATGTATGGTTGAAAAGTTGTGGGCCACATAAAAAGTGGGGTTAAGATTAGATGTTGACTTTGAATTGAATTAAAATAAAATAAAAAAGCAGTGGAAACAAACAGGGCTTAGTCACTTCGTCTCTCCTCTTCTTCTTCTTCTTCTTCTTCTTCTTCTCTCTCGTTATGTCTCTGTAAATGATTTCATTGTGAAGTTTTTGTAATACTTTTGGGTTCCTCAGTGGTTAGAGATAGATCTGAGTAACTTTTAGAGAGGTTGTTTTGTATTTGGTCCACTTCGTGTAGTCTATTGGTAGTTAGGAATATATAGAGTTTGCCTCTTGTACAAGATCTTGTAGATCTGGTTGTAGAGCTTCATCAAGACGTAGAAAGTGGTTGGATGAACTCAGGCCTTTGGGCAGAAATTCTAGATATTCTTAAGTTTTTTCTTTTGATTATTGTATATTTGGTTAAAATAAGGACCCCTAAATCTTACAGTGGTTTCAGAACCTACTCTTGGTGGGGGGGGGGGGGGGTCCTGGTTATCGTCTACTGCACAAGGAGTCGTTTATAAAGCACACACAGGATGTTTGGTTGGTGAAATTTGAAACTCTATTTTGTGATCTCTTGTAGTTTATTTTTTTGTGACACCGTGTGTGTTTCTCGAATCTTGATCTTTCTTTCTTGATATATATATATATATATATATATATATATATATATATATTCTGCAAGTATTTATTGGAGTTTCTATGGTGATTTCACGTTACTACTTAAAATGTCATTTCTTAATTTCCTTTGTTAGATAATCTCCCTTTGACTTTGTCCTATTTAATTGATACCTTTGACCTCAAGTCTCACATGATCCTGTGTCCTACTTTTGTGATGCTCGTCGTGTGAAAGGTAGACGGATTCACTTTACTTGTATTTTCTTTTATTTTCTTACCTTGTTTTAAATATAATCTTTGTAAATTTATGTTGTAAGATGGATAATAGTAAATTCTTGAAATGTTTGATGGGAGGAGATATGTAAATAGAAAATGAAATCCCATCTAATTCAATAGAAATTATCCGAAGCAATATATGGCAGGTTTCCTACTGAAATGACCGGTGTTCAAAGTGAAGAAATTGATGTATTGGCTAATAATGCTATCATATTACACCGAACTAATAATGTAATGAGGAAATTTAGTGAGTGTAAAATCGTCCCTAAAATTTGGAAAATTTATGAAAAATTGTATAACACTAGGTCCCTTCTTAACAAGATTTTAATTGCTTACGAAATTATCTTGTTCGATCTAAAGTCTAATCTTGATTTTGCTTCTCCAAACAGTGCTAAGATCTAGCCAGTTGCATTGATCAGATGACCACAAGCTATTGTTGGGAAAAAATAAATATTGACACAACGGGATATCTAATCATAAAAATTAATTTCTTGTGATTTGGATCATCCCATAAATAGGAATTCGCCGTTTTATGTATTTGACTAGATTAAATAATTTTGAACAGATAATAGTTTAGTAATCGTTACCCTTGTAGCGTGATTCGACGATTATCTGTGTTGTTCTTGATTCCACCAATCTCCAAACCTTCAAGTTTTCCTTGGTGTTCTCCAACAGAGGCTATGCAAGTGTGTGGTCACTTTTCTCTGAGATTTGGTTACACTAGGGTTAGGGTTTTAATTAAGAGAAGAAAATACACACTTCATACTTTAGTGTGTGTCCCGCCCACATGTGTATTAGGTTAAGAAAAATAGTCTTAGAAGACTATTTATAACTTCTTTACCCTCTAAAACCCTACCAACCCTAATACTATAACCTAGGCCCATTTCCGCACGGCCCAATACAAGTTATAAGCCTGTATATGCCTGTTATATTGAAGCCACCAAGGGAACCTGATCGAACCCAATTAAACTAAGCTCCAATAAATTAATCCGATCCAATCAACTCTTGACCAATCAAAATAATTTATTAATCACGTTCTATTCCACTAAAAGAACGAGATTGTACTCTTAGTAAAATTGTAATTACTGAAGCAATAACCAATAATTCTATCCTCTGACTTATCGCTCTTACATGTTACCCCCGTCGATCAACTGGAATATTCGAAGTAAGGTTAAATGACCAAAATACCCTTATCTGAATATTCATAAATTCTCGACTCCCATCTTCTATCTGACAGTTCTATGTGATCACATCACATCATTCAACAATCACTGTCGAATTACTGAGCTCAGATTTAACTGTCCACTAGAAGAACCAGTGAGATCATGATCATACCTAATGTTGACAGATTCCATAATACGAATATATATTCCTCGTTATTTTACTTTAATTCCCAAAGTACTGAGATATTGACCAACAATTTGATCTCACCCATTGATACCTCAAAAAACTTCAAGTTAGTAATCGAAGTTCATTATCCGATTAGGATTAAAGTTCCATGTACGATAGTCAAGTGAAATTAAATTTGCACGGTCAATATCACAAATTAATTTCACGTGGTCCCGTTCAATTCACATCAAATGTACTCTCAATTTCATTTTCAAAATCAAAGATAGATTTTAATAAAATCGAGACAATCAAAAATAAATTATCCATATTTATTTTACTGATCGTGAACAATAATTTTAGATCGAATTACAAATTGAATCTTTCTGTGTTTAACAACTTAAACACTTAATTAGTAATATCGAATTGATCTATGGACTAATGCAAGCTCAAAATAATATAATCAAAATAATATTTTATTCAAAAATGTCACGAGTACAATTAAATTAACTCGACGGGCATACACTATCCAACAATTCTCCCACTTGCCCTAGAGTAAATGAGACATGTTAAGTACACCCATATTTTCAATATGACCCTCAAAACTTTTAGCTGGTAAGCTTTTGGTAAAAGGGTCTGCAAGATTTTCTGCTGATGCTATCTTGCACACTTTCACATCTCCTCGTTGAACGATTTCTCTAACCAAGTGGTATTTACGTTCAATGTGTTTTCCACGCTGATGGCTGCGGGGCTCTTTTGCATTCGCCACTGCTCCACTGTTATCACAGTATAGAGTAATGGCCTGAGATGCAGATGAAACCACCTCAAGGTCCAGTAAGAATTTCTTCAACCATACTGCCTCTTTGGCTGCTTCACAAGCTGCCACATACTCTGCCTCCATGGTGGAATCAGCAATGCATGATTGCTTGATACTCCTCCAAACAACGGCACCACCACCCAGTGTGAACACTGATCCAGATGTGGATTTTCGGGAGTCCTTATCAGCTTGAAAATCAGAATCAGTGTAACCCATTGGCACCAAATCTGGAGCTGAATAAACCAGCATATAATCTCGAGTTCTACGAAGATACTTGAGTATATGCTTTACAGCAGTCCAATGCTCTGGTCCAGGATTTGACTGATATCTACTGACAATCCCAACAGCATAACAGATATCTGGGCGAGTACATAGCATAGCATACATGAGACTTCCTACAGCCGAAGCATAAGGAACCTGTTTCATGTGTTCCACTTCACTAGGAGTCTTAGGACAATGCTCCCGTGACAAGTGAATTCCATGTCTAAAAGGCGTTTGACCTTTCTTGGAATTTTGCATAGCGAACCTCACCACAATCTTGTCTATATATGAAGCTTGAGATAGCGCAATTCTCCTGTTCTTCCTATCCCGAAGGATCTGGATTCCTAGAACATAATTGGCTTCTCCCAAGTCCTTCATATCAAACTGTTGCGTCAACCAGTTTTTAACCGATGTTAATGCTCCTACATCATTCCCAATGAGCAGGATGTCATCTACATACAGTATGAGAAAAATTACCTTGTTGTCTTTAATTTTCTTATAAACACAAGGCTCATCAAGATTCTGATCAAAACCATAACCTTTTACAGCTTGATCAAATCTCATATTCCAGGACCTAGACGCCTGCTTAAGTCCATAAATAGACCTACGCAGTTTGCATACTTTACGCTCTTGACCCTTTTGGGTATAACCGTCTGGTTGCATCATATAGATGCTTTCGTCAAGATTTCCATTAAGGAATGCTGTCTTGACGTCCATTTGCCACACCTCATAATCAAAATGAGCTGCAATGGATAAGAGGATCCGAATAGACTTAAGCATGGCCACAGGTGAGAAGGTTTCCTCATAATCGATACCTTCTTTTTGGGTGAAACCCTTAGCGACCAGTCTAGCTTTAAAGGTCTCTACCTTTCCGTCTACCCCTCTTTTTCTCTTGTAGACCCATTTGCATCCTATGGGTTTTACCCCATTAGGTGCATCTACAAGATCCTAGACAGAGTTAGTGTACATGGATTTCATTTCTGAGTCCATGGCACTCCTCCAATGGTCAGCGTCTACATTCTCGACAGCTTCTTTATACGAGGTAGGATCCTCCTCTTGTTCAGTGGAGACTGCCTCGAAAGACTCTCCATAGAGCAAGTATCTGGAGGGTGGTCTAATGACTCTCCCACTACGTCTATGCTGAAGAGGCTCGTGGTTGATTGGAATTTGTATTTGTTCTACCACCGGCTCTCTGGTATCAAGTCTCTCATTTCCAATTTCAATACCAAGTGGTGATGCAAAGGGGACTTGTTCCTCCTCCAAGTTACGTGTCAGTGATCCAGCAGACATGGAAGGTATAACCTCCACTTGTCTCCCACTGAATTCAGGTAGCGTAACTGGTGGGGACGTGAATTCATCCTGAGTAGGTTCAATGCGGATTACTGGAGTTGATGAACTGGGAACTTTTCCCTTCATCTCTTCCAAAAGAACCTTGCTCTTTGATTCACGTTCTTCTATATACTTGTCCTCTAAGAAAGTTGCATTTGTACTCACAAAAACTTTCTGATCTTGAGGACTATAGAAGTAATATCCTCTTGTTCCCTTTGGATATCCTACAAAAATGCATACTTGTAATCTTGATTCCATCTTTTCCATCTTTCCCTTAAGCACGTGTGCAGGACATCCCCATATCCGTATATGTGCCAAATAGGCTTTTGCCCATTCCACAATTCCAGGGGTGTCTTAGGGACAGATTTAGATGGAATCATGTTAAGCAAGTATATTGCAGTTTGTAGAGCATATCCCCAAAAGGATGTTGTGAGAGTTGAGAAGCCTAGCATTGATCTGACCATGTCCAACAAGGTCCTGTTTCTCCTTTCAGATACACCATTTTGTTGGGGAGTACCTGGTGCACTTAATTGGGATACAATCCCATTTTCTGATAGATATGACCTAAAGTCATGGGATAGATACTCTCCACCTCGATCTGAACGAAGTGTTTTAATGTTCTTACCTAATTGCTTCTCCACTTTAGTCCTGAATTCTTTGAACTTTTCAAAAGCTTCAGACTTGCGTGCCATTAGGTAAACATAACCATATCTAGAGTAATCATCAGTGAAGGTGACGAAGTACTCATACCCACCTCTAGCTTGGACATTAATGGGTCCACATACATCAGAGTGTACTAATTCCAAGACTTCTTTGGCCCTATACCCCTTTGAAGTAAAAGGTCTCTTGGTCATTTTTCCTTCCAGACAGGATTCACAAATTGGTAGGGATTCCACCTTTAAGTCACTCAAAGGACCATCCCTTACAAGTCTTTGAATCCTATTTAAGTTAACATGACCAAGTCTCAGGTGCCATAAATAAGTCTCATTAGTAGGAGATAACTTAATGCGTTTGTTAGATGCAATGTGATATAGAGAGCTATCAGCAGGTTTCAAAGTATACAAATTGTTAAGCATATGTCCCTCACAAATTAAATTTTTATTCATAACAATTTTCACCATCAAACAAGTGAAATAAACAGAATAACCATGTTTAAAAAGTAATGCAACCGAAATCAAATTTCGGGTAATATCCGGGACATAATAACAATTATTCAAAACCAAATATTTATTATTAAAATAAAGATAAACTACTCCAACAGCTCTCGCAGAAACCACTGCCCCTGTGCAAACCCTTAAAGTATGCTCCCCTTCACTGAGTTGCTTGGTTACTTGGAACCCCTGCAATGAATTGCAAACATGATTAGTGGCTCCAGAATCTACTATCCAAGTATATGTAGAATCAACCACTAAACAAGACTCAATATAAGATAACTCACCATTACCTTGCCTTTTGGAAGCTAGGTATCCCTGGCAGTTCCTCTTCCAGTGACCTTTCTGTCCACAATGAAAGTATTTCCCCTTCGGCTTGCCTTCTGTCTTTACTTTCTTAACCTGCTGCTGTGGTCCCTTCTTGTTAGACTTCTTCCTCTTGTTGCCTCCTTTGCCTTTCGGCTTAGAAGAGGATGGTCCAGCAGAAACAACAGCCAGCACATCATTGGCACTGGTCTTAAGAACAGTCTCAGCATTCTGAAGCTCCTGCATCAACTCGGTCAGTGACATATCCAGCTTGTTCATGTTATAACTAACTTTGAACTGAGAGAACATCTCTGGGAGAGTCTCCAAAGCCATGTCAACCTGCGTCTCCGAATTGATTTCAGCCCCCAAAACCTCAGCCACGTTAAACTGACCAATCAATGCATGCATATGATCTCTAACGGGTGTACCAGGTTTCATGCGCATGTTCATAATAGACCTAATAGCAGCCTGACGGGCCTGACGACCTTGATGTTCGAACATTTTCTGAAGGCTCTCCATAACCAGAGCAGCAGTTTCCATATTCTGATGTTTCTGCTGCAACACATTTGAGATAGAACCCAAAATGTAGCAGCGGGCCATCTCATCAGAATGGATCCACTTCTCATATGCGGCCTTCTGTTCGGGTGTGGAAGTCCGAGTCGGTGCATTGGGACGGGGTTCAGTTAGCACAAATTTATGCTTCTCGGCGGTGAGAACAATCATCAAATACGTTTCCAATCAATGAAATTTTCTCCAATCAGTTGATTTTTAGTTAAGATAATGGACAGTGAATTTCCAGACATTTTTCTGAAATAAAATAAAATAAAGAAAATGAGCTATGCATTCAATGATTTCATATGTGATGCATGAATATAAAATTATGCACAAGTAGACCCAAAACTACTATAATATGACGACATCCTAAAACCCCAAAATCTTAAACACGTTTCTCTATAGGAGAAATAAATGAGATTTATGGCTAGGTTGAGACCCTCCCACTAAAATTAATATATCTAGCATCTCATACAATATTAATTTTATTGTCGTTAAAATTTGGCCATCATTGACATCGTTTGGATATTCTATAGGAAGTCCCCACGATGTCTTTGATTTAAGTGTTCAACCCTTATATTGATAATTTTTCAAGTACCAAATTAATTACGTTACCTATAGGGTAATCATGATTAATTCAAACTTAAATAAATCATCACCTAATTGGGCCCAAACCAATAACCAAAACAGTGCAGCCCTCCTATAGGGAGACTAAATAAATTAGCACGAGGCATGCACAAATTTTTACTAATGGGCTAACAAGGGAGGCCGTGGGTTCAAAAAATTGTACCCTCACTCACTTAATATTTTTAAACTATTGGGTTTTCATTTAATAATAAAATAATCAATTTTAACTTTTAAAATCAATTTAATAATTATCAAAATTATTTTCTAATCTAACATTTAGAAAAGAAAATAAAATATAAAACTATGCATGACAGTATAGTTCCTAGAGCGGTGTTAATGCGATCTACATGACATGTTATTAAATGACATTCATCCACAATTTAAATAAAGCAATAAATAAATGCAATAATAAAATAAACTAGAACATGATTTATGGCCAAAACCTAGACACAAAATTACAAATTAATTAAAGATTACATTGAACCACAACCCGGCCCAATTCTTCAATTTCCATTTGCAAGTGTCCAGCCCATTACTCGAACTCTTCAAATAATAATAATCTGGCCCATGCACAAACTGTTCCAATCTGCAATTTTATTTCAATCCATTCGGCCCATGAAGAGTCAAGGCCCAATTGAAAGTTACAGCCCAACTAAATTCAGTCTTCATTGCAAGGTTGCTGTGTAACCTACTAATCGAGAATTCAAAAAAATTTAGCCGCAATTTCAGCTGTGATTTCAGCCGCTGCCTACGGAAATACCATCGCCGGAAAGTGTCACAACCATTGTGACCACAACAGCAGCCCCATGTCCCGCAGCCGCCATCGCCAGAAAGTGTGGGTTGAGTCGCCGCAACGGCACCAGCAATGTCATGGGTGCTGCCACTGTCGAACCTGCTGCAACGCCGCATCGCAGTGGCACCTGTGGTGCCGCTGCCACCTCGATCTACATGGGGTCACAGCGCCAATAGCGGCGCGATCGTCCACAGATCGCAACGACAGCCCCCAAGTTCTGCCGACTGCGTGCAGCGGCGTATGTGGGTTCCACTACCGTCGCGATCGAGCCAAGATAGCAGCCCAAAAATCGCCACCATTGACTGCCGATCACAATGGTAGCACCCACGAGTCCCGCTGACTGGTTCATGGTTGATTTTCAGAAATTGCAAGCCAAGTCCTGATTGTGTTGAGGAAGATGAAGTGAAGCCCTTATTATGAAATTGTTGTAGAAGTCCTCCATGTTCTAGTTGTGATAGATCCGGTCCTCATGATTTTGATTACAACAAAATATGATTGCAAAACTAATTTCTAATTCTATTTTACAATAAATCAAAATCAAAAGGGAAACATGGAGTCGTAATCCACCCCTTTTGTTACAAGACTCGATAAAACAAATACATAATTCACAACAAACAATCTAAGGCCATAAATCAGTTCATTAAAACATCATTCAACCAATAACAAATCAAATCACATAAAACCTACACCGCTCCACTAACACATGCATAACAAAATTATTTAACCTTAAATACATAAAACAGTATCAAAAACCTGGCTCTGATACCATTATTGGGAAAAAATAAATATTGACGCAACGGGATATCTAATCACAAAAATTAATTTCTTGTGATTTGGATCATCCCATAAATAGGAATTCGCCGTTTTATGTATTTGACTAGATTAAATAATTTTGAACAGATAATAGTTTAGTAATCGTTACCCTTGTAGCGTGATTTGACGATTATCTGTGTTGTTCTTGATTCCACCAATCTCCAAACCTTCAAGTTTTCCTTGGTGTTCTCCAACAGAGGCTATGCAAGTGTGTGGTCACTTTTCTCTGGGATTTGGTTACACTAGGGTTAGGGTTTTAATCAAGAGAAGAAAACACACACTTCACACTTTAGTGTGTGTCCCGCCCACATGTGTATTAGGTTAAGAAAAATAGTCTTAGAAGACTATTTATAACTTCTTTACCCTCTAAAACCCTACCAACCCTAATACTATAACCTAGGCCCATTTCCGCACGGCCCAATACAAGTTATAAGCCTGTATATGCCTGTTATATTGAAGCCACCAAGGAAACCTGATCGAACCCAATTAAACTAAGCTCCAATAAATTAATTCTGATCCAGTCAACTCTTGACCAATCAAAATAATTTATTAATCACGTTCTATTCCACTAAAAGAACGAGATTGCACTCTTAGTAAAATTGTAATTACTGAAGCAATAACCAATAATTATATCCTCTGACTTATCGCTCTTACATGTTACCCATGTCGATCAACTGGAATATTCGAAGTAAGGTTAAATGACCAAAATACCCTTATCTGAATATTCATAAATTCTCGACTCCCATCTTCTATCTGACAGTTCTATGTGATTACATCACATCATAGAATTCAACAATCACTGTCGAATTACTGAGCTCAGATTTAACTGTCCACTAGAAGAACCAGTGAGATCATGATCATACCTAATGTTGACGGATTCCATAATACGAATATATGTTCCTCGTTATTTTACTTTAATTCCCAAAGTACCGAGATATTGACCAACAATTTGATCTCACCCATTGATACCTCAAAAAACTTCAAGTTAGTAATCGAAGTTCATTATCCGATTAGGATTAAGGTTCCATGTACGATAGTCAAGTGAAATTAAATTTGCACGGTCAATATCACAAATTAATTTCACGTGGTCCCGTTCAATACACATCAAATGTACTTTCAATTTCATTTTCAAAATCAAAGATAGATTTTAATGAAATCGAGACAATCAAAAATAAATTATCCATATTTATTTTACTGATCGTGAGCAATAATTTTAGATCGAATTACAAATTGAATCTTTCTGTGTTTAACAACTTAAACACTCAATTAGTAATATCGAATCGATCTATGGACTAATGCAAGCTCAAAATAATATAATCAAAATAATATTTTATTCAAAAATGTCACGAGTACAATTAAATTAACTCGACAGGCATACACTATCCAACAGCTATTATCTTACTGAATGCTCTACATGAGGCATATAAAGAAGTTAGAAATCTCATTGAGTATGGCAAGGGTACCATGACTATTGAGCTAGTTATAAACACCTTAAGAACCAAAAACTTAGACACTCAACATCAAAACCTTGAATCCGTAAAAGGAGAAAGTTTAAATATAAAAGGCAGGACTATGAGTAGACAATTTGGAAATAATTATCATCAAAATAGATATAAAAAAATTCGAAGGGAGGTCTAGATCTAAATATAGGACTAAAAGAAAAAAAGGGTTATGAATGTTGAAAATTTGGTCATTTTATTGAAGACTGCTAGAAAAGGAAAATTGAATTTAAAGAAAATGGGAAAGAAGAAGCTAATACAGCCTCTTCTCAAAAAATTGACTATGCATCCACTTCACACACCGACTTAAATGAAGTTAATGTTGTTATATCATAAATTCCTGAAAACCATGGAATCAAACTAGAAATGCATGGTTTACAAATTTTGAATCATAAGATAGGCATTGTCACCATGGGAAAATAATTTTACTAGTAAAATTGCTGGCATAGGTGACATATCCTTAAAATTTGAAAATAGCTTTGTTTATCACTTAAAGTAAGTTAGATATGTCCATCAAATGAAAATAAGTAGGCTTTCTAGATGATGAAGGATATCCTGAGAATGTTCATAATGGCACCATGAAAGTTTCAAGATGTTCTCTTGTTGCTTTCGAATTTGTGAAACATAATGGTATATATGTAGCTAATACTATTGCTTTGAAAAGTCAAATTGTTGCATACAATATAGTTAGGATAAAGGTGATAGTCTAGAGGTGTCAATCCGGGTGGTCTGGATCGGGTCGGTCCGTCAACATATGAGCCCGGTAACGGCCCGTGTCAAAAAAATCCCGCCCGTTGCGGGTTCCGGGCCGGTTTCGGGTCGACCCACAAATTTCGAATTACTACCCAGGCCCGTCCGTTAGCCCATACGGGTCGAGCCCATGCGGGTTGCTGGTCGCGGTTCGTTCCGATTTGGCCAGTATTTTTTGTTAAATTTATAAATATGAGATGAACAAAATGATAATTTCATATTTATACCATAATGTTTATATAGAATTTACATTTATATTTTATGTTACATGAATTACTTCTAAATTTACAAACTTAAATAAAATATAAACAAATAACAACTAAATACTAAATGCATTTCTAATTATTACTATCAAAGAACATTACGTTTATTACCTATTAGGGAGAAAAATAAGATTTAGCTTTAGAAATTATACTAGTACTAGAATTTGTAGAAGGATGGAGATTTTCAATACTATGATATTTAATATATATATATATATATTTTTTTTTAATTTCACGGGCCAGCGGGTTAACTGCGGTCCGCGAAGGTTTGGCCCGCGAAACCCGCGGTTCACACCTTCTTGACCCGTGAACCGCCCGCAAGGGTCGGCCCATGGTCCCGGGTCGATCCGGGCCGATTTTCACTGGTCTCGTCGGCCCGCCCGTCTTGACACCTCTAGGTGATACCTTAAAATGACATAAAAGACTAGCTCATTTTTGTAGTAGAGGTCTTAAAAATTTAAGCCAGAAAAGTGTATTTGAAAAAAAAAAAAAAAAACAACTGTGTCAAACTTGTCACTATGTGAAACTTCTAATTTGGCTAAAAATCATATGTTGCATTTTAAAACTGGTAGCCATATATCAGAGAATGTACTGAATTATGTACACTTTGACCTGTGGGCCATGCACATGTTTCCACCATGGGAGGATGTAGATATTTTTATTTCTGATTGATGATATTTCAAGAAAACTATGGATGTCACTTGCAACAAAGTTAAGTCATAGAGGACTGATAATGGGTTAGAGTTTCGCAATGCTGATTTTAATAAATTCTGTTAAAATAATCGTATTATCCTACACAAACTAAAATGTGGAGCAATCATCAAATAGAATACTCAAACTTGAGAGATTTTGGTGTGATGTCTATTCACACCAAATGGAGGTAAACTGCAACTTAGATCTCAAAACTGTGACTTTGTGAGTAACGCTTTAGGTGGTAAATTAAAGAATTTGGGTTATGGGCTAGATATTTAAGTGGAGACAAGGTCGTTATAAGCAAGGATGTGACATTTAATGAAAATGAAATGCCTTGTCTGGACTCTAAGGAACCTGTAGATAAAACTAGATAAAAAATTATAGTTTTTCCTTTATTTCTACCTTAAACTCTCCTAATACTAGTGAATATGATCAGGTAGAGCCTAATAACATTGAACAAGAGACTGATGAAACTGTACCTCACATTCCTCTAGCTGAAATATATGACATTTGTTTTGAAATTGAATCTCAAACGAGTTAGAATGAATTCAGTAATTACACGTTAGCTAGAGATAGAGTCAGAAGGACTGTTAGAGAACCTGAGAGATTTGGCTATGAAGATAATGTTACCTTTTCTTTCCCGAATTATCAAGATCTGTGTGAATCTGAACCCAAAATATATAAAGAGGCTGTAGTTAGGGGTGGGCGTGGGTTGGGTCAATTTTTTGCCCAACTGGAACCCAACCCAACCTAACCCAAAATTGAGTTCAAGCCCAGGCGAACTCAACCCAACCCAATCAAGTTTCGGTTAGGTTTGGTTGGGTGGGATGGTTTGGACTTTGGTTCAATTAGCAAAAAATCTTGAAAATTAAAAAATTAAGCCCATAAATCAATTATTGACTCAAATCAATTATGTACAATGCAATAAGCTCAAATATAATAAATTGAATACTTGCTAATAAAACTAAAATATATTCAAACCATATTTGAGTTTCATCCAAATTAAAAATGAGCTTGAGATTCTTGAAATTTAAATGATCCTATATTTTTAAAATTTTTATTCGGTTGGGTTGGGTTGTGAAAAGTCCAACCCGATTTTTTTTTATAGAACCTGAACCTAACCCGATTTTCATCAAAAACCAACCCAAACTGATCGAGTTGGGGTTGTTTGGGCGGTTTCAACGGTTTGAGTGGGTTAATGCCCACTCCTAGCTGTAGCTACTAAACATTTTAGGGAATGGGATAAGAATACATGTGAAGAAATGGATTCTTGAAGACTTAACAATACCTACGTTCTTGTTCCTAAGTCTAAGGGTAAATCGTAGATTGTAAATGAATTTACAAGATTAAAGAGGG
Source organism: Ligustrum vulgare (assembly GCA_963555705.1). Lineage (NCBI taxonomy): Eukaryota > Viridiplantae > Streptophyta > Magnoliopsida > Lamiales > Oleaceae > Ligustrum > Ligustrum vulgare. The sequence goes on along the minus strand of OY743173.1, from coordinate 32,607,881 downwards.
GTAACAAAATTTTAACATGTAAGATTTAAGGTCAGTTTTTTTTTTTTTTTTTTTAAACAAGTTTTTATTAGATAGCAAGAAAAAACAAGAAGATAGAGGGGACATATACCTGACCTCCAGTAAATGGTAGAGTGACAAACACTCAAATTCTAAATTATGAGCTTATAGAAAAATAGTAAATACAAGGAGTAGGTATAAAACATTTAATGATACTCATGGGGCATGATCCTAATGTTATACTAAGAGTGATAGATAGATCGAGTCGTACATCATGATCGTCTCGGTTGAAAATGATCATTGAACTCAGAATAGTTGGGGTCTTGGTGGGGGTCGCTCAATGGTGAAAGATTTCGGTCGCTCATCGATGAATGATCTCTTCTGATGAAATGAGACAGCCTAGACGATGGACCACTATTAGAAAAATTAAAAATAGGTGCCTCTGATGTCAAGGTGGGGCTCGTGTGTGATGCAACTGGCGTAGTGACTAAAAGGACCTGTGGTATGTGCGATCTAGATGAAGATGCTCCAGAAGGTGATGGGAAGTCTACCTCGGTGTTCTGCATGCAGTTTATCTAACCAATCCCATCAATATCACTCTGGATCTGTGTTGTCACCTTATCCTATCGTAGGGTAGGAGTAGGTGGCGGTGTGAAAGTTTGAGCGACGAAAGGCTGAGGAGCTTTTTCCTCACCAAAAAGATTATTGACCACGTCCTCAATGGAAAATCTCAAGGAATATGTGATTTTCATATGTTGAAAAACTGTTTGACCTTTGATTTCTTTGTACCTAGCCCTACCAGTAGACCATGTGCAAGAATTTGTGGAATTGTTCCTGTTGACCCATGAAAAGATCGAGATGTCTCTAAAGATGGTGGGGAGCTAGTGTGTGTAGCTATGGGTAGTGTCACTGTAAAAGGTACAACACCAGTAGGAATAGAAGTGTTAGACATAGGAGGTACCTCAATAGGAGCCTATAGAGGAGGGTCAAATATGGTAAGAACTGCCACTAAAATAGGCTAAGTAGATGTAGGAATGGTCTTTTTAGCCTATGTGCGAATCTCTAGTATGATATTAGTAGGACGAATAGATACCTCAATAGGAGTCTCTGTAATCTGCTCAGGATATGTAGGGAGAATCTCTGTGGTTGGCTCCATAGTTGTAGGAATATGTGTTGTGGTCTCTAGTATAACCTCTGTAGGTGTGGGTGCAGTCTTTGTCTCTGATGGTATCAACTGGGTGACTGAATGTGTTGCAGTAGAATTAGTGGGGAAGAAAGATGGGGATCCTGAAATAGGAACCCACCTCTTCTTATGTATGGGAGGTGGTGTTGTGACTATTGGCGCAGGAGCGGGTGATGAGGGTGGTGGTGTTGGTTGAGCTGGTGGTCTCCCAATCTGACATTAAACATCTGAATGTCCCACAGCCCTGTACCTAAGACAGTAATCTGGCTTCTTGTAATAAACTACTGGCTGACAATACCCAGGGTATTTCTGTCGCTGAACACGAATTTGGTCTGGAAGCTCGCACTCCAAATCAACCACAATACAAACTTGAGCTTCACTAGCTGTACGAAGATCTGTTGTGGCCTCCTCAATGTGCAATGGGACCCAATGGCCCTAGCAAGTGCATACAAAAACCCGTTGGCTCATAAATGAATCGGATGTAATGGGAAAGATTCCCATACAAGAACAATGGGGAGGCTTATGTTTCGGGGAAAGTCCTGGTGTCCATTTCATTGCCCTTCATGAGCCATCCCTCAACATACCAAGATAGCTTAAGAAATAGCCATGCATAGTCATCCTCATGAGTCAAGTTGATCAAAATATGATGAGCATCTATAAGCCCAATGCTAAAATCACCAAGAAATCCAAATTTTAAAAAGCTATTATGTATCTTGGTGATTAAAGGCTTATGTTGAGAGAATTTATTAATAAGTGTAAACTTGCATGGAACATATAAGTAATCTTCGTCCTCCTTAGTAACTTCAATGGCAAGCTCATTTAGATATAGAAAAGGTTCCTTAATGGAGAATCTCTGCACAGAAGAATTTAGGGGTACTTGCGTGACTGAAGTAAATGATTTGTTTTGGCTTCTTTCAGTTTGAGTAATCATAGGTTGGGCATTAACTGTGGAAGAATATGACTTTTTGGGTTGAATTTGGGCCTTTTTAGGAGCTGGGATAGCAGAAACGGAAGTTGCACGAAATTTTATGACTGCGGTTGGTTGCTGCGATTTGCTTCAAAAACTGTTTTTTTTTCCAGACTAAGAAAGGGAAAGAGCATACCATGGGTTTTTTTTATATGTTTCTGAGATTATTGGAGGTGGTCCTATGGCCTGAATCAGATTCGAAGAGGGTAGATTTTCAGATCTAAGAGTATAAACCTTAGTTGCCTCCTTTTTCAAATCCGTTGCTTGGGGTGCTTCAAATGATGAAACCTCTTCATGGATAGGTTCTCTAGTAGTAGGGAGCTTTTCTAATGGCTGAATTGAGGCATGGGTAGCAACAAAAGTGGACTTTGAAATTTCTTCATTTTCTTGAATTGATTTTTGACTTGATTTTGTGGAACTTTTTGGAATTTGATTGATGGGGATTGATGTAATATGTTGTTTTTTTACGTTAGAAACAATTTTCGGTAGAAGATCCGAAGGTTTACCTAGATTTGGAAGAGGTGACAGCATGGGGGCGAAAATCCCCCAAAATCCCCCAAGTCTAGAGTTGGTTGGAAGGACTTAGATTTAAGGTGAGGTTGGTGGCTAAGAAGTTTACACTAAAAGAAGGTATAGATCACAGTGAAATATTTTCCATTTTAGTTAAATACATTATTATTAAAGTTATGTTCGCTCTTGTAACTCATTTGATTGGGAAGTTCATCAATTGAAAAAAAAAAGGTTTTCATATGGAGAGCTTGAAGAGAGAATACATATGAACCAACTTTTGGGTTTTACTGAAAAATGTAAATAAGACTTTTTATGTTTTTTAAAGAAATCTTTATATGGTCTTAAACAATCCCCTAGACAGTGGTTCACAGATTTGATACTTTTGTTTTGTCTTTGGATTTCAAAATGAGTGAATATGATCATTGTTTGTATTATAAAACATAAACCTAATATGATGCAAGTGTTTTCTTGTTGTTGTATGTGGATGATATCCTACTTATAAGTCCATGCATTAAACGAATACATTTGTCTGCTCTGCTCTCTGAATTTGATATATAAGACTTAGGGAATGCTAAAGGAATTTTTATTATGGGAATTTTTTATATGGAAATCATAAAAGACAAACCAAAACACTTGCTTAGATTAATTCAAACTCCTTATATTTTAAATATTGTGAACAAGTTATTCTATATCAACTATAAAGGCCTCTTGTATTCCTTTAACAAACAATTTTGTTCTAAGTAAAAATGACTATTCAAAAGCTTAAGATGAAATTGAATACATGAGCAAAGTGCCTTACTCTTAAGTTGTAGGATTCATAATGTATAATATGGTGTCTACCAGACCTGTTACTTCTCTTTCCTTAAGTATGTTAAATGTGTGTGTGTGTGGCCCCAATTTTTTGGAAAAAAAATTGTGGTTTTGAATAGTATTTTTGGGAGAATATGTGATTAAAAAATATTTGAAAAGTAAAAAATTGTGTACTTGACTAAAATGAATGTTTGAGATTGAGTGGTGAATAAATTTGATTTTCAAAAATGGGGGCCAAATAGGGGCATATAAATGTATATATGTATATGTATATTCAATGCTAGTCCAAATCATTGGAAGGATTTAAGAAAAGCTTATTAGATACTTGAAACGTTCTGCTAACATAAGTTTGACTTATAGTAGAAGTAATGAAGGTTATTTAAGGGATATGTAGATGCTGATTATGCAAGTGGCAGAGATAACATAAAACCAATAACTTCATATTTTTTTACTATGTCATGCACATGTTAGCTGTAAGTCACAACTTTAAGATTTAGTTGCACTTTAAAGTACTGAATCAGAATACATTTCCATTAATGAAACAATCAAAGTGGCACTTTGGTTGAAAGATATTCTTGGTGAATTGGAGTCTTGTGATGAATCTCGTGTTTTATGTCCTTACTATCAGTCTTCTATTCACTTGTACAAAAATCCATATATTTCATTATAGAACCAAGCAATAGATGTAAAACTACATTTTATGAGAGGCATTGTCTCTAGAAACTCGGTTACGTTGGAACGTGTTTCGTCACAGTATAATCCTGCACATATGGGTATAAGAATTTTTCCAGTTGGTTGGAGAATGCGAATTTTGTAATACTAGGATTGCATTTTACCTAAAAATGTGTTTGGTAAACTCGCCTCTCTACTTATAACAGAATGTCTCTTTGGTTGGAAAATCTAGACGGTTTGATCTGATCCTTGAATTTTGGCCATTAGATGCTTATATAAATTAGGTAATTACAGCCATTGGGGTGCAGAACCCTAATTGAGTCTTTATTCCTCTCATGTTTGTCTTCTCTCTCGCTCTGTCACTGTAAATGATTTCTATGTGAAAATCATGGTATACTTTGTGTTCCTTAGTGTTTAGAGATAGATCTGAGTGGCTTGTAGTGAAATTGTTTTGTGTAGGGTAACTTTGTGTAGTCTGTTGATAGTTAGGAAAACAAAGGGTTTACCTCTTGTACACAATTTCTTAGATCTGGTTTTAACTATTGATTTGAGACCCAATTTTTGGTATTCTAATTGAATTGAAGCCAAATCCACTCAAAGTGGAGCTTAAACGAGAATTAGCCAGCGGTTGGGCAAACTCAAGCCTTCAGGAAGAAATTTTTGGTGTTCTTGAGTTTATTCTTTTGATTATTGCATATTTGGTTACTGTATTGCAGAGAAAGCACTCTAAAAATAAATAACACTAAACATAACACTTGTTGATATTGCACAGCTCCTAACAATCGGCTCTCCCTCTTTTATATTTAGGGTCCGTTTGATAACAATCTTTTGCCATGAAAGTTGGAAAACATTTTCTGATATGATCTGAACCAGGCATCGAAGGGCAAAGTCTAGCCATTGGCAATACGACAGTGATCTACGTGCAAAACGGAGTAAGTTTCATGTTGGGATCGAGCCGAGAAGGCGAAAGGATCAAGTCGAGCCGAGTAAACCAAATTATTTATGCAGAGAAGATATTACGGCCGTAATGAAGATCCTTCACGTCCGTAACTCATGTAATCACGGCCGTAACCAATTCTCGGAGAAAAAGGAAGAATTTCAGCAGAACAAGGCTTACGGCCGTAACTTCCAGACTTACGGCCGTAACACTCAAGCAGGGGGTATTTCACGGCCGTAATAAGATTCGTCACAGCGGTAACTAATAAAACAGTTTTGGATCAGAGAGGCCATTACGGTCGTAAAAGAGTTCTTCACGACCGTAATTGAGCAGCGCCAGATTTTGCGGGATTTTCAGTTATTTTGTTTCCTTTATAATTTTAGGTTATTTTCCTATTTTAGTATTCTAGTTTAATTAGAATTCTATTTTGAGTAAATTAGCGACTAGGTTATTTTGCTTATTTATATTCTTTACCATGATTGTAAAAAGAACAGTTTGAATTTTGAGATTAATAATATTTGAGAGAGGATTCTCCCAATTGAAAGGTTGAGTTATTCCCTTTTTTATTGAACTTATCAAAGATCCGGTCTTTGTGGCATTCACCCAACGAACTTATCAAGGAATTGACAACTCTTGTTGCGTTCACCAATCTTGGTACTTCAATTCGCATCGTCATTAATTGCGTCGTGATTGTCGGGTCAAGGTTTTACCTTCAAATCTATCTTTTAATTTCCGTTTATTTCTTCGTGTTCTTGTTATTTTCGCGTCAAATCTGTTTTAGATCTTTCCTAGGCTTAATTGTTGTTATTCCGCATTATTCGACGAGATTCCCCGATTGGGATCGCATCATCTGGTATCAGAGCTTGGATCTATTTCAGATTCTTGCATTTCTTGGATTTCTTTATTTTTTTCGTGTTCTTCACGTTCTTCGTGTCAGTCATAATTTTTTTTTCAGTTTGATCCATAAGAATCAGTCACAAAAATTCAAAAGTGTTTTTCTTCTTCGTTTTTCGTCTAAATTCAGTTATGTTTTTTCTGCCATACTCGTAGTCAAATTCTATGGCAGATTAAAAAAAAATTTCTAAAAATTCCCAAATATTCCGAATTTTCTTGTTCGTGTCTTAAAAATGTCTGATAGAGACGTTTCCACATCTTCATCTTCTATTGGAGACAGAAAACAGCTCGGGGTGTGAATAGAAGGAATGAGCATGGTAATGATGATATTGCAGCAATGTGGGCACAATTTGAAAGGTTTATAGCACAGATGGAGAATCGAGGTGTAGAGTGTGAACAAAGACCTCGGGATCAATCTCATGATGGTTCTCGAGTTAGGAGAGGTAACAGGCGTGAGGTTGGTATGAATGATGAGGGCATGGAAAGTGAAAGTGGAAGTATATCTTTGGGAAGTATGCGAAGGAGAGATAGAGGAGATAGGTATGAGAGGAGGCAAGATAGGGAGCGTCATGATGCTAGGAGGCATCGTGGGGGGTAGAGATGATGTTGATGAGGACCTTGGGAAAATTAAAGTGAAAATACCATCATTCCAGGGTAGGAGTGATCTGGAGGCGTACTTGGATTGGGAAACCAAGGTTGAACGGCTATTTGATTGTCACGATTATTTAGAAAAAAAGAAAGTGAAAATAGCCGTGATTGAATTCACCGATTACGCAAATATTTGGTGGGATCAATTAGTGACGGGTAGGAGGAGGAACTTTGAAGAGCCGGTGGAGACTTGGGGTGAATTAAAAACCATAATGAGGAAGCGGTTTGTGCCGACTCATTATTATAGGAATATTTACCAGAGGCTGCAGGGTATGACTCAGGGATCGAGGAGTGATGTGGAGGTGGCGATGATTCGGGCTAACGTGGTGGAGGATCGGGAAGCTACGATGGCTAGGTTTCTGAGTGGGCTGAACAGAGATATTGCCAATGTCATTGAGCTGCAACACTATGTGGACCTAGAGGATATGGTGCATATGGCCATAAAGGTGGAAAGACATCTAAGGCGAAAGGGGGTAGCAAGACACTCACCATCTTATCCTACATCACAACCGAAGCAGGAACACAATGTTGAACACAACCAGAAATGGAAGGAGGAGCCTACAACGAAAGGTAAAAATATTTCTGATTCTCAAACTACTCGGGATAGAAATTTAAGTGTTTCAAGTGCTTGGGTACGGGTCATATAGCATCCCAGTGTCCAAATAGGAAGCTAATGATCTCTCGTGATAATGGTGAAATTAGTTCTGATGATGAATTTAAGGGAATGCCTAAGTTAGTGGATGTTGGGGCTAGTAGTAGTGATGAGGAAGGGCTGACCTATGCTATTAAAGATTCACTTGTTAATCGGCGTTTCCTTAGTACTAAGGTCAGGGTGGATGAAATTGGTGAGCAAAGGGATAATCTCTTCCATACTAGATGCTTAGTGGGTGAAAAGGTTTGTGGTATGGTGATTGACGGGGGAAGTTGTACTAATGTGGTTAGTACAATGTTGGTTGAGAAATTGGGTTTGAGCTTGATAAAACATCTGAACCCTTATAAATTGCAATGGCTGACCGAGTCGGGAGAAAGTAAGGTAAATAAGCAGGCTATGGTCATTTTGCCATCGGGGGTTATAAGGATGAGGTGGTTTGTGACGTGGTACCTATGCATGTTGCCCATATTTTGTTTGGAAGGCCATGACAACATGATAGGAGAGTGGTGCATGATGGGTTTAAAAATCGATATTCTTTCGTGAAGGGTGAAAAAATGATCACTCTTGCTCCGCTATCACCTAAAGAGGTCCAGGAGGACCAATTGAAAATAAAGAGCGAGTTTGAGGAAAAAAAATAAGAGCGTTGAGGCCACGACCTTAGAAAAAGGAGAGGGTGTGAAAACTGAAAACAAGAGAATTGAGGTCACGACCTCAGAAAAAGGTGAGCTTGAGAGGGAAAAGAAAAACAAAAGAGAGTCCACCACAAAATGAGTTTATTTGCACATAGGTTGATGTACAAGGGTTCTTGCCTTGCACTTAACTAAGCTAATAATTCCCTCCCCAGTTCTATTAAATCTGTTTTGCAGGAACATAAATCAAGCCATGAACTTAAGGCGGGAAAGAAGTTCATTGGCAAAAATGAGCAGGCCAAAAGTCTAAAGGATCGCACGAAACTTGAAAATGATCATCGAGCCTGGAAAAACAGGAGGAGTTTGGAAAGCCGACCAAAAATGGATTCGAGGTCGAATCCTTTTCAAAAGAGGGAGTATGATATGATCCAGACCAGGCATCGAAGGGCGAAGTCGAGCCATCGACAATACAACAGTGATCTACGGGCAAAACAGAGTAAGTTTTATGCTAGGATCGAGCCGAGAAGGCGAAAGGATCAAGCCGAGCCGAGTAAACGAAATTATTTATGCAGAGAAGACATTACGGCCGTAATGAAGATCGTTCACAGCCGTAACTCATGTAATCACGGCCGTAAAAGCTATTATCACTGCCGTAACCAATTCTCGGAGAAAAAGGAAGAATTTCAGCAGAATAAGGCTTACAGCCGTAACTTCCAGACTTATGGCCGTAACAATCAAGCAGGGGGCATTTCACGGCCGTAATAAGATTCGTCACGGTCGTAACTAATAAAACAGTTTTGGATCAGAGAGGCCATTAAGGTCGTAAAAGAGTTCTTCACGGTCGTAATTGAGCAGGGCCAGATTTTGCGGGGATTTTCAGTTATTTTGTTTCCTTTATAATTTTAGGTTATTTTCCTATTTTAGTATTCTAGTTTAATTAGAATTCTATTTTGAGTAAATTAGCGACTAGGTTATTTTGCTTATTTATATTCTTTACCATGATTGTAAAAAAGAACAGTTTGAGTTTTGAGATTAATAATATTTGAGAGAGGATTCTCCAAATTGAAAGGTTGAGTTATTCCCTTTTTTTATTGAACTTGTCAAAGATCCAGTCTTTTTGGCGTTCACCCAACGAACTTATCAAGGAATTGACAACCCTTGTGGCGTTCACCAATCTTGGTTCTTCAATCCGCATTGTCATTAATTGCATCGTGATTGTCGGGTCAAGATTTTACCGTCAAATCTATCTTTTAATTTTCGTTTATTTCTTCATGTTCTTGTTATTTTTGAGTCAAATCTGTTTTAGATCTTTCATAGGCTTATGTAGCGACCCAGAATTTTTCCGCAATTAATAATTATTTTTAATATTTAGAAAATTGTGTCGCTACTATTTCACCTATTATTTTGAAGTTAACGCCGCGACGAATTCGTCTAGCCAAGTCAAGAAATATCGAATTTGTTCGATTTTAAATTAAAATCCGAATTTCTAAAATTATGTTATTTTAATTATTTATTAAAAGTATTATATTCAAAATCTTTCTAAAATCCAAATTTGCCCACATGTCTTCTTCTTTACACCAAGACAACAATTCTTTACACAATAACATCATCATTTTTGTACAAATAATTTTACACCTAATTCTACACTATCATATTCTATAGTATCAAATCAATACATATTCTTTCCCATCACAACTCACGTCCCCTACATTTTTTTCTTCCTTCTTTATCATTCTTTCCACCTCAATATACCATCATCAAAGCATCTTCATCATTATCATTCATACCCCCACAAATTCCTTTACAGCACCATTATCATCATCATCAATTCACTATCACAAAGCCTCCATTGCCATAGAACCATTATAGAATCAAAATCATCAACTTGTATAAAACCATGGAGCTGCCACAATCATCCCAATGCAGCTCAATCTATAATCAGCTCAGCTCCATCACTTTCCTTCAAACCCAGTAACAGCTTTCTATCTACCGAATCAATACAGAACCAAGCAACCACTGTATGATCACCTTCACCTTCACTGCCGGAATCATCATGCCCACTGCCCTTCAACCCAGCCATCCAACCACCACATCCAGCCACAATTCAGAAATCAAACCCAACCATTTCAGCAGTTCCATACCTTCACCAAATTAAGTACTATCACCGTCTCATCATCACCATCACCACCAGCAGCTCCAGACTCCAATATCAATCTACACCTCTGCTACCTAATCACCTCCATTCACAATTGGCCAAACCACCAAATAAATTCAAGCAACTCAAATTCAAACCCCCATTTCAGCCAGTCATCACCATCACGCCCTAAATACCGTTATCACCTAAATCAGAAACCAACCACTGCAGCTCCCTCCTCAATCCATTCAACCAACCAAGAACTGCCACTCGAAGCCGTCACTGCCAACTTCAATCCCCACCAAATCAAACCCAAACCCATGATAGACAAGCCAAGACTTACCTTCGACCAACACCGGAATTGTAGCCGGAGAAATCACGACCTAAACCGCGAACTCTAACCTCGGTTTCACTGTGAATCAGCAGCCCAAATCGTACCCTTCCTACTACCAATACCTTTCCCTTGTCACCGCCACCTTGTGCCGGCGTAGCGCCGGAAAATCCCCGGTGAAAGACCGGATTTCGCCATCGCCTTCCTACGCCTCTCGCACAGTCGCCCTAGTTGTCTGAGAGAGAGAAATCGTGTCGTGAGAGAGTGAGTTGAGAGAGAGAAAACAGATCTGAATATATATTTTACTTTCGAAAATTTCAACTTTGGTCCCTATAGTTTAAATTTGTTTCAAATCAGTCCCTGACATTTTAAAAGGTTTTATTTCAGTCCTTTCAGCTTTTAAACTTATCAATTTCAGCCCTTAAGTTTTAAATCCCAACTTTTGAAAGTATTCATTTTAATCCCTCAACTTTCAAAGTATCTATTTTAGTCCCTGAACTTTCAAAAGTATTCATTTTAGTCCCTCAACTTTCAAAACATCAATTTTAGTCCTCAAATTATAATTTATTATTTTGAACTATATATTCGATATACTAAAGTGACTTATTGGCTAAGACGAAGCGTACGGAGAATTTAAAGAAATTGAAGTCATTCCCGCTCAACTTTGCACTCGTCGGATTTAAGGTAGACTCGCACTTATTAATTGATTTAAATTATGATTTCATATAAATGTCATGTGACTTGTGAAGAGTTATTTTTATGAAAGGAAATGAAAATGTATTTTCATGGAAAGAACAATGTGTAGACTCGCACTTATTAATTGATTTAAATTATGATTTCATATAAATGTCATGTGATTTGTGAAAGTCATTTTTATGAAAATTAAGTATGTTTTATGAAAGGTAAATATACCTTATGTTTTTATGAAAGGTAAATATACCTTATGTTTTTATGAAAAGTAAGTATACCCTATGCTTCACGAAAATGTTTTTTTGGATCATTGCTATGAAATCAATCTACCAAGATTGTTATGGGTCCCATATGATAAGTTATGATATGTTAAGGGGACCGGAGTTTTAGTAGCGCTACACATAAGAATTCTTGCCACGAAGTTCGGTAACATTCTTGTGTCTCCTATGCTTATGAGGATTTGCCACGAAGTTCGGTAAAATTCCTATGTTTCCATATGTTTATGAGGATTTGCAACCTAAGTTCGGTAAAATTCCTGTCGCATATGTTTATGAGGATTTCGATCATATCTTATGTTATGATGCAATTGATCCCTATGAATTTCAAAAATTATGCTTGGTATACTTACTACATAAGAATTCTTGCCACCGAAGTTCGGTAAAATTCTTATGTTTATGAGGATTTCGATCTTATCTTATGTTATGATGGAAATGATCCCTATGAATTTCAAGAATTATGTTTTGGTATACTTACTGTTACTATGATTTTACTGCATAAGAATTCTTGCCACCTAAGTTCGGTAAAGTTCTTGTGTCTCCCTATGTTTATGAGGATTTCAATCCTATCTTATGTTATGCTTTCAAAAGAAATTATACTTGGCATAATTAAAATGTTTTTATAAGTATATGGTTTTCAAAGAGCTGTTTTCAAAGAGCTATTTTCAAAGAGCCTATGATTTGCAAAATATGTCCCGTGCTGTAATGCACAATATGAGTTTTATCAAGAGCAGTTTTATAAAGAAGCTCTATCAATGCCCGTTTTATAAAGAGCCGGGATTTATGTGTTTAATCATCTTATAAATTAAATTAATTTGCGATGAGTCTACTGAGTATTTCCCCCATGAAATACTCACCCTACTTTTTAACAGTTTTGCCGATTTCGGAGACGGTGGCGAGCGATGAATGATGGTGGCAATAATCGTTAAACGGTTGAAAGTTTGACGTTAATGATTTCCGTATTTTTTCAAACAATCGAATAATTTAGAGAAGTTCATTTATTTGAGAAATTATGACATTGTCAATTTCTTTACAAAATTAATGGTTCGATTTACTATTTCAAATGATTTCATAAATGTTTCAATTTTATCGGCCATTACAGTTATTTAATGTTGCCAAAAATGAATTTCAATTATTTCTTCCGCAAAAATATTATTCGAAAAAAAAAATTTAGACAGAAAATGACGTAGTGAATCGGGTATACGGAACTCGGGGCGCTACAGCTTAATTGTCGTTATTTCGCGTTGTTCGATGAGATCCCAATTCGACGATATTCCCCGATTGGGATCTCATCATTTTCCTATTTTTCAACTTTGTTGTTGTTTGATCGCATAAATATGCTTTGGCAAACCAATTTCAACTATGGTCACATGATGTTACAATTCCAACTTTTCAATGCAAATCAATTCTCACCTCTTTAGTGAGAATTGATTTGCTACTTTGCATGATAAACACTTTTCGCCTTATTGGACAATTTAATTTTTCGTTAAATGTTTTTTTCCCATAAATTAACGTTATTATTATCAAGTATAAATGTGTGAAAGAAAATTGATTAAAATTGCTAAATTTTGCTATATTTGTTATGAAAAAATAATGTCAATCAAATAACAAAAAGTAGAAAATTTTTCACTTTTTTCACCTACAAAATGAAATCAAATACATTAAACTTCCAAATTCAAGAAAAATAAGTTCACAATAATTCAATTTCCTAAAATTTGTTCTTTCCACCCAAATTCTACTCTCATTATCAAATAAATTGGCCCTTAATAATAACTAAGTTAGAATTAATCGTGTCTTCATAATCATAATTCTAAACCTTGACAAAACCTTCTTCAAGATAATTACGTTCTTGAAAGTGGCTTTCTCTAATCTATAGGTTAGATAAGCTATTTGATCATATGCTACTGTGAAACAACCATTATCACAAAGTTGTGAATAGTATAATGTGCCAAAACTAATAATTTTTTCTTCTTTATGTAATCATTACTGCAACTTTTACATTCAAGAAAAAATGAGGCGGCTAACTTTTTTTGAAATTGAGCAGAAACTAATTGATTGATAGTCTTGATCCGGTGTCAATTGTTGATATCGTTATGGTGTCAATGATAGATACAACAGTGACTTCCACACACAGGTGGGACCACAGCACATATGCACATCATAACGGTGCCAGATGTGCCTGTTGCTGGCAGTAGAACAGTGCCAACAGTTGGCACTAGATCTTTTTCATTGATTGACATAACAGCCAATAATTCGGTATCATTATATAAATTATTTTTGTATCTTGTAAAAGAAAAGGTATCCGTAATGTTGTAATTAAAAAAAAAAAATATGTATATATTTCTCGGTCAAATAAGTTTTACAAAATGTTACGTTTTGAAGTTGCATAAAACACGTTAAAATGGTATTATTTCAAGGTGAGGGGGAAAAAAAGTGCTTGATATTGAAATTTTATATATTTTTAATTATTGTTTTTTTAACTTAAACCAGAGCTCTGGGAATTGTACGATGAGCCAAACGACAATTTTATTTTTGTGCATTTATTTGTTTATTTTTATAAGTGAACAAACAAAGTTAATGGCGCGTAATTATGAGTCAATAAGTTATTATGTTCCATTTCATCGCAAAATGTTTATAGTAATCACTAATTAATACCCAGTGAGGTATAGAAATTTTATATTCAAATTTCGACCTAATATGTGAAAGATTGACACTGAATTATTGAGGATTTGCAAATTTAAGGCACCTGGGGTTGGTGATTAGCTTTAAATCCTACTTAATGTAGGCTTTTATTGTGAAATTCACACGTCAAAGACCTCAAGAACATGAAAAATTAACGCTGAACACTCAACACAGACAATACATCACTTTTATCTTTATGTTTTTTACTAGGAAAATGATACACACAGGGCATTACTATAGCTACAGTGAGGAGTCTGTATTTATAGGCCTTGTTTGTGCAGCATCACCCTTATCATATTTACTATCAATATCACACACAATCACAACTACACAATACATCGTTTTATCTTTATCTTTATCTTTTTTTTTTTTTTTCTCTCTTTTAACTATTATCCTAAGTCTTTTTTTCAAAATTTCTTCTCATTCATTTTCAATCATATATTTTTATGAAACTCGTCACTTTTCATACTTTTAAGTTATTTTTCAACCACAAGTCCTCCCAAAACTTCAAAATTCCACAAGATTTTGAAAAAGGGCATGGAGCCAATTAGGCTCATATGTTAAGATTGACCAAACATCCTATTATGGAGTTTTAACAATGTAAAGTGTTCCATGTAATGATTTTGTTAAGAATCAAAGACGAATTTGTATTCAAAAGGCATATTTGGACTTCTAGCAATTAGCAATGGAAAAGTCGATGTTCCCCTTTTGTAACTTTCTCCGAATTAGCCTTTCAAAATTAGAAATCAAAAATGTATATTACTATATATTCTTTAATGCAATCATTACAATTTATAAATCAATTTATAAACAATACAAATATCAAAAGAACTTTTTAACCACATGTATGTATTTTTCGATCCATGTTTTAACCATATATTTTACCATAAAAACATAAATAAAGCAATTTATAATTGTTACAGTTTTTCCGAGCAGAGCTTATCTTCACCATCCCTTTTCTTTTTCTTTGTCTTCATCTCCATTGATAAGTGCATTTTAGGAAATTATTTGGGGCTCTAAAATTAAGAAATTGTTCTATTATTTTATAGATTTTTTACTTAATTTATTTTAAATTGTATTTATTTCAGATATTGACTTGAATTGGAAACATTGGATGGATATGAGAGCGGATCATAATTAATTGGAAGTATTATGGGTTAAATCCCATGAATAGAAAGTGAACAACAAGAAGATAAATATATCACGGGCTTAAGTGAGTTAAATTAAAAGTTGAATTACTCGATTGAATGAAATTAGAAGAAGAGGGATCAATTGTACAATTAAAAAAGATAGATTAAAGTGGGAAAAGGGGAGACGAGCCTGTCGCCTAGTTTTATACCACATGATTGAGGTGGAAATGCATGCATGGGCAACCACCTAGATTTAGGACTGGGCGTTTTGGTTTTCGGTTCGATTATTTAAGGAACCAGAACCAAATCGAAAATTTAGGTTCGGTTCCTGTTTCGGTTCTCAAAACTCAAGAACCAAACGATTCTAGTGATTGATTCTTTTGTTAAAAAAATTCAATTTTGAGCAAGCGTGAAAATGTTTGCAAAAAACAAAAAAGTTTTAAGTCAAAATTTTCCAAACAAAACTATCAATGCAGTAAAATATTCAAATTGAATATATTTGAATTCTAAAGACAATAAAGGCAATTATAATATTTTGTATATTCCCAGTAGCAATTGGAAAGATAGGATCTTCATTTTCTGTTGTTCTCTATATAGCTTATGCTAGAATGTCCCAGATCATTGACTAAAAAAATGATAATGATGACATATAGATACATTTACTGTAACATAAAATCATTTAGGTCATTTGAACCTAGATATACTTCGAAGATAAAATGATTTCTAATGAACTCTTATCTCAAACTTCAATATAAAACCACAATTCACTAATGCACCTCCACAAAAATCACATACATGCCAAACCACACATCCTTCCTGAAATTGTTTAGTACATATCAACACAGTAATCATTGCCTTAATTTGTAAATATTGCAAGAAAAAGATGCTTTGAACCAGTGTGAGTGGGAGACCAGACATTCAATCTTCTAAAATTGGTGCACATAATTCCACGTAAGATGCAACACAATTTGAACAATTCAACAATTATCATAATACATATAAGGAAGTTGAATTTGTACACTATGTCATGTAAAGCAACACAGAAAGTGTTAAAAGTATCATATGGGCTTAATTTTTAAGAATGTTTGGTTCTTGGTTCGGTTTTCGATTTTCAAATAGGAACCGATCGATTTTCAGTTCTCCATTTTTCGATTTCGGTTCTCATTTTTTTCCAAAAGAACCAAGCGGTTTCGGTTTTCTTTGTTCAGTTCTAGTTCATTTCTCTCGGTTCTGATTTTT
Organism: Ligustrum vulgare; assembly: GCA_963555705.1. Classification (NCBI taxonomy): domain Eukaryota; kingdom Viridiplantae; phylum Streptophyta; class Magnoliopsida; order Lamiales; family Oleaceae; genus Ligustrum; species Ligustrum vulgare. Next base: position 32,591,501 of record OY743173.1, on the reverse strand, counting down.
TTGTCCACCCCTAACTGGATTAACACTAGACAGCCGCCCAATTCAAATGTGGCGAGAAAACATGTTTCATTTAAGAATTTAATTTTTGGTAGGAGATCTATTTGGGTTGCAATTTTTGCCTTATTTTTGACCTTTTTGGGAGCCAAATAAATAGAGGGATGTATTCAACATAAGAGGGAGATCCAATAATTGATTTAAGAGGAACGAAACAAGGAATTCACACCAAGATTTCATCCAATAAAGATTGAAATGAAGATTCAATTCTAGATTTAATTTTTACAAGTGATAAACTCTTTAATTTGTTATCTTTCCATTAACATGTTAGGCCAAATTCTAAATTGTGTTATGGTTTGGATTAAACTTTTTATTTTTTCATTTTTTTGTTATTCTTTGATTTAAATTTTCATTAAAAATAATTTCTTAATTTCTTGAACAATTAATATTATTTTTCATTCTTCTACAATTATATGCACGATAATTGTATGAACTGTTGTGGCATTTTTTAGATTTGAAAGACTGAAAACATGTTAGACAAATATTACCAGATGAAAAGTTCGATATGGAATAGAAATATAACGCTATGCTTTATTCGATCTCCAAGCGTTCATGAATCCATTAATATTTTCTTGTATGTTCACATTAGTCATAAATATATAGGTGAGTCACATATAGGAATATGTCTAATTCTACTTGAGAGAACCTTAAACAAATTAGGAACATCGATCTTCATTATCGAGCAATTGTTGTCAATTTAATAAACTGTAATAAATAAGAAATAATAAATGTGGATTGTAGGTCTTAGCACTACATTCACGCATATAATCAAAGCATCTGTAGCGATCGAGAATTTTCGTGACTTATTTAAATGAATATTTTTATTTTAAAAATACGTGTCGCTACGACTTTGCCCATTTATTATTTTTTAATACGTGTTCGTCTATCCAATTAAGTGAAATTAGATTTATTTAAAATCTTAGTCAGATTCTATTTTTTATCAAAATATTCCAATGTCCCAATTTATTTACTTATTTATTAATTTATTTATTTATTGTCCAAGTTTAATTATTTTAAGTCCGAACTTTAATTAATTCAAATTCAAACTATTTTTGATCCAATCCAACTCTCTAAGCCCAAATATTTTTACCAATCATTTCTTGGCCCAAAGCTTTGAGAACATGATTAACGTTTCCTTGCTTAACAAATTGTAGTTCCAAAATTTCTCAACAATATTTTTCGATCTTCACAAGAACTTTCCATTCACTCTAAATTTCCTATAGGAATCCACATTGATTTCATCATCAGAGATTTGCCCTAACCTACCAATTTGAACCCAAGCAATACGTGTATATCTCCCTCACCTTCCACGAGCAGCACACACAAGACAACTCTCAGCATCTCAAACGTTGGTATCTTCTCCCCCCCTACAGTATTACATTATGGTACTCACTTTGATGCTACTGATTTCTAGTCACCAACGCGTGAGATATTCATACACACATGACCATAACCGAGCTTCACCCACTGCATCCCAAACAAAAATCAATCTTGAACCTCCATTGGTGGACTGTAACCTACCACCATCGTCCGCCACCAATCATTCCCCATAGCAACAATCAAATACCAAACACCAAAAAGCTACGAACCACAACTACAATCTGAGAATTTCCAACTTCACACGCACAAATTCAGATTCAAACATTCGAAACCCATCACAACCAACATCACCGAGCCACTGCCCGTCCGAAACCACCATAGCCAAACCAAAATCAGACCACCAGCAGCTCCAGCATCAAAATCGCAGGCCTCAACCACCATGAGCCGAACCCAAATTTCACCACCACCCTTCACCATTGAAAACACCACACCTGTCGCCATTTACTTCCAAACTCCAAAATCCCAAACTTCAACCCAAAACAAACAAAAAGCCTAGAATCAAACTGCCCATTACTTATCTCAACCACCGACGGTTTCTTCTTCGAAGATCGCAAGTCCACAAATCCGAAATTTCAGCCTCGGTTCTTTGCTGTTCTTTGCACCCAAATCCACCTAAACC